>CM057456.1:748240000-754062500 GCA_016271365.2 Neoceratodus forsteri | reverse complement strand
TAAATAAGAAAAGGGTCAAAACTAAGGGATGAGTCATAAGACTGTTTTAAAGCCCACGTGTATCCAAACTAGTATGATGTGAAGTGACTATAATATTTTCCGCATTTTTTATGAGGTTTGTAAGCACAGCTCAGATTACTTCATATGCTTCATTAGATCCTTTGCAGATGGAAACAATTAAACAATTTCTTTTGTGATGCAGTAACTAATAACCAAAGCAGAACAAGATCATAAAGATCCCCCCACCTCAGGTTGGACAAGACCTTTCTGCCATGTCACAGTTTCTCGCTACAAGACAGGGACATTAGCCCTGTTTACACTGCTAACTTTGCAGCACAGCAGCCCATGCATGCGGGTTGATGCACTGCAATGTCGGCAGTGTAAACACTGCCAGGAGCACCTTAAGTGCCCCTCAGATCATTTTTTTTTATCCGACAGTTGTGGGATCAGTAGCGGAGTGAGCGCATTAAATGGCAGTGTGAACGCTTTGCTGCGCTCGCTCCACTACAAAGGCCGTTTTTACATCGTCTCCAGTGAATTCTCAGCCTCTCCTCCGAGTGACCTCCTGGCCTTTATTGGGTGTGTTCTTCAGTGGAATACAGCTGTTTCCTTCCTGTCCTCATTTGCAGATAGGTTTACTGGTATATTTAATTGCCACTGAAGGAGTGAATAAGTATTAACATTTTGTAGTTCAAAACTAATTTTTATCTCATTTTCAGGCTCTCCAAAAGCACATTTCATGTCCTCTTTGCAATCTTTTTTTTTGGGGGGGGGGGGGTCATGATATTGGATGCAAATCTTGGAAGGATTAATAGTTTTCTAAATAACCTTTCAGTGGATTAAATAATAACAATTATATTAAATTGCCCTGCATTTTATAAAGCCTCAGTAATAGTACTGAATAACTGTCACTGGCTTATGCACATATTTCAGTTAACTGTAAAATGCAGGTGATTAGAATGCATAAGTCTGTCTGAGCTGGAAAATGGACCTAAACCATAAGGCCTGCTTTGTTATAATAAACCACTCAGGTAAAGCATTTTACATTCTTTTAAGTGAAGTACAAACTGTCATTAAAAAAGATCATAGTAGCTGCGGAGTAGACTGTTTGAAATATATTTTCCTTCAGACTTCGCCTGGGACCAAAACTGTCATCATGTTAAGCTTGCTAATTGGAAAACTCATCTTATTTCTTAACTCTGGCTGTCTCTAGTAGAAGAATAGTGCTTTGTTTGGGTGCTGCTAGGGTGCGTTTTGACAGTGCAGTAGAACCCATTAATTGCAGAAGGGCATGTTATAACTGACATTTTGTGTCTGTGCCTTCTTATTTTATTTTCTTTCGCTCACTTGTCAGATGTCTCTTTTCATATTTTGGTGATACTATAGCAGTTTTCGGGTCTTAAAGGTGAACAGTCAACACTATGAGACTTACACCCAAGTGTGGCGCTGGTCCCAATTTGCAAGCTGTGTGTAAAAACATCTGTATTTCCTTACTGTTTACTGTAGTATAGTGGAGTGTATCAGACTGATTTTGTTCACTTGCAGGCTGACATTTTCTGTAACTACAGATTCCAGAATCACCTGCAGCTGACATCAGAGCAATACTGCAGATGTGGGAGATTCAGCATCCTGCAGTGCATGTTAGAGCTTGTATAAGCCAAGTGCACCCCAGACACGTCTATGGGAACATTTTTCAATATATATTTATTAGCCCATTAGCTGTCTGGGTTTCTGTTGTTCTGACCTCAGCTAAATAACACTATTTATAAAAAGAGTCTCAGAAATGCTGCAATCTGATTGTCTGCTAGGATTCCAACAGCCTTACATTAATCCCTGTTCACTGTCATGTACAGCTTGGTCACCACAGCACATGTAAGGATTAACCCACGACAGAGCGTTGGTCTATTGGGAATTAATCCATGGCTGGGGTGGGGGAGGGGTAGACGGCAGAGTGGTTCCAACCAGCCAGCTATGAATTCATTCCCAAATAGATCCACACTCTGGAGTGGGTTAATTCTCTTGTAACATTGGGAAAAGAAAGGGTTCGGCTCCCTTTTTGTTTGCATCTCTTCCCCATTTGAAAGTGTTCAAAAAGTAATTTAAAACTGTAGTGTTGAAAGGGTTCCAGGAGAACATTTAAGTTCCTATCTGTAACATAGGAAAGAAAAAAGGGTTGCACCTGTGTAGAGGAATTGCATGCTGAACAGGCTGAATTTTTGTTAATATTGTGAGTGCAACAGTGAACAATTACTGATTACATGCAGATGGGATCAATGTTTCAGAATACGTGTTCATTTTGACTGACTTACTTTTGTGAACTGTGGAATCATCTCCATTTTTCTGCTGTTTGTTGTTTGGGATTTGGCTGCTGTGCATTATGGGAAATGCATATATTTAAGTGCAGAGGAGAGTGGGCAGGACAGTAGTGTGGTGGGTAGGTAACTGGCTGGGTGGCAGGACACAGAGGGTGGTGGTAAATGGCTGTCACTCCACAGAGGGAAGAGTGACCAGTGGGGTACCACAGGGATCAGTGCTGGGACCGGTCCTATTCAACATCTTCATCAGTGACATTGCACAGGATGTAGAAGGCAGAATTTCACTGTTCGCCCGATGATACAAAGCTCTGTAACAGAGTAGACACACCAGAGGTGTAGACAGAATGAGAAGGACCTGCAGAAACTTGAAGAATGGTCAAGGGTTTGGCAGTTGAAATTCAATGCAAAAGTACAAGATAATGCATATGGGGCACAAAACCCTGGCACAATATATCAGTTGGGGGTGAGGATATAGCATGCACCAAGCAGGAAAGGGATCTTGGGGTTGTCATCTCTGATGACCTCAAGGTAGAAACAGTGTGACAAGGCATCAGGTAAAGCAAATAGGATGCTGGGATGTATAGGCAGGGGCATCACCAGCTGGGAAAGGAGGTCATAATTCCGCTATACAAGACACTAGTGAGGCCCCACCTGGAGTACAGTGTACAGTTCTGGAGACCATACCTACGTAAGGACATAGACAGGGTAGAGAAGGTTCAGAGGAGGGCAACAAAGATGGGGCATGGATTGCATCACAAGTCCTATGAAGACAGGTTGAAGGAACTGAACATGTACTCCCTGGAGGAGAGGAGGGAGAGAGGGGATATGATAGAGACATACAAGTATCTTACAGGGAGGAACAGGGTGCAGGAAAACACTATTTTAAAGCGAAAAAGATGTTTCAGGACTAGAGGGCATGGGATGAAGTTGGAGGAGGACGATTCAGAGGAAACATGAGAAAGAATTTCTTCACAGAGCGGGTGGTGGACAAGTGGAACACCCTGCCAGAGGAAGTGGTGGGGGCTGAAACAATCACGGGATTTAAGAATGCATGGGATAGACATAAAGGAATTCTAGAGGTCAGGGGTAAGGGGAAATAGACTTCTAGGAAAACAAACTGAACTTACAAGCTCAAATGGGCAGACTAGGTGGGCCATAGGCCCTTATCTGCCGACACTGTCTATGTATCTATGTATTTGAGGTCTGATATTTGTTACTGCAATTCCCTTGACTGACCAACAGATGGTAGTACACTGAGGCTTACATCTTTTTTATCTGTGAATTTTACAGCCAGCTTTGCACATTAATAACTTTGCCCCCTTTCAACTGATTTACATAAAATTTAGGCATCGCAGCCTCTGGGTCAGGAACTCTTGATCCTGTAAATTCCATGAAGATCGATTCAGGGGAGGCAAAATTACAGAGGTGCACAAAAATGCAAAAATCTCAGTTTTTGAAAATGTTAAGACTTTTTTTAGCCACCCGATAACTAACAAAAGTAGGAGACTTGGAAACCTGAAACTTTCAGGTTTGAAAGAGATTGGACCAAGGTGTGTACTTTTGTGGATTTTATGTCCCACTGTTAAAGCATATTTTTTTTTTATAATATTTAATAAGACATGGAGGCGATCTGTAAAATCATATGTGGCATACATTACTGTGTAGTTACTGAAATAGTATGTGTTTCTGAGCCAACAGACCAGGTTAAACAAAAAAAGAACACATTACATGGTCATATAGAAGTTTTCAAGCTACTTATGACGGGGAATAGATATGGTGGACACTGTTGTAAAATGGGGAACACATGTGGTGAGTACTCTACTATGGATTAATTCAGGAGGAACCATCATTACAGGAAACTAAAATGGGGAAGAGATATGGTGCTTACTATACCATGGATTAATTGAGAATTAATCAATAGCCACCTGATGCAGTTTCTCCAATCAGGCACAACTCTTTCTCTTGCCAGTATTTACAAGAATTCTTCCTGCCAGCATTCCTTCCTCCCTCTAGCACTGCTGAATGACTAGAATGATGCATTCTGATTCTAAACCAGCATTCTTAAACTGTTGAGGAAAACATTCACAAAGTACACTTTTAACACTTTTCTTCTGGAATATTTATTTTTATATAGCAACAAGTCACTCCCAGGAGTTGGATTAATAGTCAATCACCTCCCTAGGGGCAGTATAGCACTCTGCTGCACCTTGTGCCACATTACACCACTAGGGGATGATTAACAGACTGTTAATCTAACTCCTGGTCATGCCTTATTGTTTAATTCAGTATGTTTATTTTCTAAATGTTTGTCTGCGTTTAGCCAGCAGGAGTAAATGTTTTGGTTTTAAAGCTTTTAATTTAATCAAACTACACCCAGCCATAAAAGGCACACAAATCACCCTGATCATTGATGCTATAATTAGTAAAGACTCTGTTTTCTTACAGAATACTCACTCATTTAGAGCTTAGGTGATTGCTAAGCTGTAAATGTACCATTCAGTACCTACTGAATAAGGAAAGTGACTTAAAATCACTGGTGTATTACTGTAAAACTGACTGTAAACCAGTACTTGCTGAGTCTATAGGCGCTTTTACACACAGGTTTATGTAACGGAATAACTGTTACGGAAACAGTATTCCGTTACATCCCTTGTGTGTAAATTGCATTTGTTTTGGTCCCTAGGCGAACGTTTGTCCAAACCGCAATCTCTGCTTATTGCAGTTTGCACCATTGTGTACTGTTTTGTCGTGCTGTGTAAAACAGCCATTCCAGTACAAAGGCAGAAAACAGCATTTGTAGAGCAAAACTCTGGGGGGAGCAGAAACAAATGTTGCCGGAATACTCGCAGTGAGTAGAAAGGAACCTGAACGCAACAGAGTACAACGGCGCCACACAGGTAACGCTGATTCCGTTTTAAAAACCTGTGTGTAAAAGCACCTTATGGTCCCAGACATATCATTGTTGGTAGGAAGAAGAAGAACAATAAACCATGGTAATATAGAGATCCCAGGTGCCATAAAACTAGTAAGAGTGGCTATAAAACTAGTAGATGCATTGAGAAAAAAATCCAAATAGCAAACGAAGGGAAGGACACACCAGGGCTAAACACACAAATCAAAACATTCTGCAAAACATATGTTTTTGCAAATTGTGACTGTAGTGCTCCTTTAAAAGAAGTGTGAACTTCTCCTGAACAAGCATTTGTCAATGCCGAATGTTTGCTTGCTGGCATTAGCAGTGGATGTGCAGGAGTTAGATGTAGTATAGAAATGGCAGTGATGTATTGAACTGATGCCAGCTCCACCCCCACCCTGCAGAGATGGACAGGCATTAGGGTGTGCTTTTGGGTCATCACCCATAACGGTCTTGAAATTTCACCTCACCCTACCCTGCAGACACTGACAAGGCCTAAGGTACCCTAGGTGTTCGGCTTACACTCACCTCATTCCATAAGGAAATACGCTGAAATGGGTGCAGCATAGGAGAATGGTGTGAACTCTGGGGCCAAAGAGTCCAAGGTGCACCTCAGTGCCTGTCACTGGCTGCAGGGTGGGGTTGGGGGTGGAATGACGTGAGCATTACTGTCAACAATCCCAAGTCACACCCCTGATGCCTGTCGGTCCCTACAGGATAGGGTATTATGGTCAGAACCCCTAACACCCTGAGCATTTTGTGGTATTTTTTACTCCAAGTTTTCAACATGGGCTTTTTGTGACCCTACCACATGAATAGTGACAATATCAGTTTGTTAACCAAAAGGTGATTTTGCACAGTGACTGTGCCATTTAGTGACACAGATGTGAAAACACATTTTGAACACAATGTGAAAAATGACAGCTGTACTGTTCATGAGGAGGTGTAAAACAAAATGGTAATGTTGAAAATCTGGAGTGAAAATATTAAACTGACATCACAAGCATGCATAGAAACTGCACAACGCACACTTGTAACACAATTATTGTGGGGATTTTTTGCACCAGATTTTCAATATAGGCATTTTGGGTCCTCCACTCATAAACAGTGTTGCTGTGATTTTCTTAATCTGTCCCAAACACTGATTTCCCACAGCAAGCTTGCTATTCTGCACTGGAAGTGCAAAAACACATTTCGGCCAGGATGTGAAAAATGACAGCTGTGTGGATGTGTACCAACCAAAAGGATGTGGGGAAAAATGCCAATGTTGAAAATCTGGGTGAAAATGTACAAATTCGTGAAATTCACAGTGCGTGGAAACTACGCAATGCACGCCCATAAAACAGTAATTGCGAAATTTTTCCATAATTTACAACATAGGCTTTTGAGAGCCCACCTCATGAACAGTGGCACTGTCATTTTGTTAATCAGTCCTGAAAGGTGATTCCACGTAGTGACCACAAAATCACCTTTCGGTACCAAATAACCAGATGACAGTGACTGAATTCATGAGATGGGGTCCCAAGAACCCCATGTTGAAAATTTAGTGCAAAAATTCAAAAAAAGTTACTGAGATATGATCCAAAGTTGTTAAAAACCCTATTTATGCCATTATACAGCTTACCGGCATTTTTTCAGTTCACGGTTGGCTTTGAAGAGTGCAGACATGTTCCTGGTCCACCAAAGATAATCGTGCTGGCTTCTGGAGGGTGTGGAGAGGTGGGAGGGGCAGAGGTGGGAGGGGGCGGGTTGAGGAGGGCATGACAGTCAACGTGGGACCGTTTTCTTTGCTACAGGTTTTTTTTTTTTTTTTTAAAGATGACGCGGGACTTTTGCCACACTGGGGTGGGCTCCAACATGGCATCTGGAAGTTTGTTTGAGGGCAGTGGATCCAACAGGGGCATTGGGCACCCCCCCCCGTTAGCCATACATTATGTGGAGGGAGCAGATGACGACGCGGACTTTTGCCACACTGGGGTGGGCTCCCAGTGTGGCACCTTGAAGTTTGTTTTTGGGGGGGCACTAGAGCCTATGGGGATTGGTCACCTCATCAGATATACAGTGTTCTTGGAGGGGGAGTGTGCATGTGCCAAGGGGGATTGGGCACCCCCTCAGCACACAACAAATCGGGGGGGTGTTTTATGCCAACGGGAGATGCAGTGGGTATAGTTCAAAGCCAACGACTGCTAAGGCGGCAACGTGTAGACAATTTACATATTGCCGATAGCATGGCAGTATGCAAACTTCCTACGTGGTACAACTGCTGATTGTAGCGGTTGTTCTCTTTCAAATGTATGCCACTGCATCTGAACTACTGTCATAGACAGCTCAGACATTCATTGGTGCGGTGCAGCCGCACCTGCAAAAACGCTCAGGGCATTGGAAATGGGGGTGCCACACCTATGAAAACTCATATGGTGGCACTATGTTTCTTGCACATGTGTGCAAGCAAACATAAAAAGACAGAAAAAAAATCTGTTTCTCACTGAAACACCCTGTACTGCTTAGCAGATGGGATACTTTAAAATCACACTACCAGAACTCCAGTGAGCTTCCTCCACAAGCAGTCTAAAAACTGAAGTTGAAAACTCAACAGTTTAAACCACGCAAACAAAGCAACATATTATAAAAGTAGAAAGTATCCCATGAACACATCAAAACACAATCACTAAAATAGCAGATTGGCTGCTCAGCAGAAGAGAACACCCTTTTTATCACTTTTGGTTTGACTCGCATCACCATTTTAGTTACTAAATGAGACCAGTAGGCAACAGACACTGCTTCCTGACCTAGTCAGATGCTAGGGATATTGGGGGTTAACTCCACCCTGTAAAATCAAAGTTCCAACATGGTGATGGTATAAGAGAACATATAATGAAACACAACACCATATAAGCAGTTAGCATCTGCTGGGACAGAATAGGCAGGGAAAAAAATGGGCAGACTAGGTGGACCAAGCAGTCCTTTTCTACTGGCAAATTCTATGTTTCTCCATTTCTAAGTAGATTTGGAAAAGAAAATAAGTCAGAAATCAAAATTAGTACCTGTAGGAGTGCATTAGTTAGTAAATGAAATTTTAATAAACATGCTTAAAAACACAGAAACATAGACAACTGCAAAAAATGATAATCAATCCATCCACTCTCTGGATAAGACTATTCTACCACTGAGACCTAGTGTCTATAAAAGATTTATGCCCATGTATCTGCCCCTAGGTTCCCTGCCTTGCTGCTACCCTTCTGGGTGACTGTTAAGCCCTTAACTATGTTTCAACCATGTCTGTATCCCTTCGTAGTCTTGATGTGCACCGCCCCAGATGGCAGGCTGTGTAATGGCTCAAGCACTCTCTCTGTAAAAAGAACTTCCTCATGTCCTCCCAGCAGCTTCCGCTCATGTCCTCATGTTCTAGAGTTGCCATTCCTGTTGAATGGTTCCTCACTGCTTACCTTGTTCATTCCTTTCAGGAACTTGAAGGTCTCTATCATGTTGCCCCTTTCCCATTTGGCCTCCAGCAAGTACATGTTCAGTACCGTAAGCCAGTCCTCAGAGGAACTGTCCTGCAGGCTATGACTTTGTTGCACTGCTACCTTACAGCAGCTGTACAACAAAATAGGGCCTTTATTATTTTTAGTTTGTCCCCCCTCCCCAAAACTTCCATTTTTTTTGTTTTGTTTTTCTTGTAGCTTTTTACCCACCATGGCAGGCTGGTGCTCAGCTCTGTCACTGTCTTGCCTCCCCAAACTAGCACCCGCCTCCCCATGAACCTACATGTTTCAAGTTCCCCCACAGATTGACCCCCCATGGTGAGGCCAGGGGTGGGAGGGACATCATCCTCCTCATCCCTTCCCCTGGAGACCACATCCAGAAGTGAGCAGGGTCCCAGTTGGTGTCATGGGCTGGAGATGGTCAGGCTGAACTTCATTGTGCCTGCCCCACTTTTTGCAAATTTCTCCCTGGTTTTGCCTCCCTGCTGCTGCAGCATGTTCTGTGCAGGCACTTGTGCATTTTGTCAAACAGCGGCCTCACCCTTCAAGTTATTCACACTGTACCACCACCTGGTCTCCACCTGGTGATGGTCATAGAGTGGAGTAGCTTACCCTCCTGGCCTGGGAGAGGAGAACAGTCATTTTGTGAACTGGATTACACTTTATGCCTGTGTGGCAATGAGGCATGGATTCGTAATTTTGTAAGTAAATAATAAATATATATATTTTTTTTGTTACTAATTATGATAGGTGGATGGTGCCATCCTTTACTCTGTACTAGAGGAGAGCAGTGCCCTGGCCACTCTCTCCCCTCCCAGCCCATCCCCAGCAACCTGAGTCTGTTCCCATACTGAAATCTACAACGGGGTGGGCGGTAGGGCTACTGCCGAGCCACGGGGCCAGCTCTAAACACTCTAGTGTAACCCCCCTGCAAATGGGGGTTCCCAAAAGACTTCCAGGAGCTTGCTTGAATGCTCCAAGCCTGAATGGTGTTTGGCATTTAAGCCATTTATCAGTGAGTGTTTTTAGAGCCTCTGGTACTGTCTCTTTAAGAGCTGTCTGCTTGCAGACATAATTAGTTTGTATGGGGGGACTGTGTGCTTCTCTGAGTACCACTCGAGCTGCTGCCAATTCACTTCATTTTTGCAGTCACTAGGAGTGCAAAGGAACCTATCTGAAAGATGTAACTGTTTGCCAGAAATTATTTAGAGTAATAATGAAATTACAGTTTGTCTAACCTGCTTTCTTTGCAGTCAGAACTGTGTCTGCTAGTTCCCATTCTAGTTTTGAACTGCTGAACTGGACCAATCAGTGTGGGGTAAGCTAGCTCTAAAATGATGCCTTGGACGAATCAGAACTTGGACTCATAATCTGAGCCAGCCACAAGAGGATTGTATGGGCAGTGACTCTGGGAGATGTAGTTTAGACTTCAGTGCCTTTTTGGACCAACAGCAGCAGTCTATTGTGAGTGACAGCCAATCCAGTCAAGAACTGGGAGGAACTCAAAGGAAGTGCCCGTTTCGGCCAGTTGGAGTTCAGTTGAGCTTTGGCAGTGAAGAAGGAAGGAGCCCTGTGCTTTTCAGTGTGCAGTTTAGTCAAAAGCGTGTGTAAGGCCCAGAGTTCCGGTCTGCAGCTTGTGTAACAGCTTGTTAGGACTGAATCAGTCCTGTGAAAAGAATCAAAGGATCTCTGAAGAGTAGAAACCAGGCTCACCCTGTAGAAGACTGGAAGAATTGCTGAAAATTGCACTCGGTCTGTCAGGAACTGAATCTGCTGTGTGTTCTCCCGGTATTGTGCAGTAATTGCGATCGGATACAGATGCAGCCTGCCTGGTATAGTACTTTCTTTTATATGGATGTGTGAAGAGGTTTGTGTACCTCAAGTGAGCCCTGCTGACATTGAAGGACCTATCTTATTTGGAGGTCGTGAGTACTAATTCAGGGTTGCTCCCTGTTGAATTGCCACATTAAATCCAAATGGAATTACTGTACTGCTGACTGTTTAATTCTCCTTTCTCTCAGGTGAAAGGGCCCTACCAGCTGCCACGGTTTGACTAGCCACTAGGGCTTGGTACCCAGGACAGTAACTGATAGGGATAGGCCTGTGCACAGAGCCAGGTAGATTATTAGAGTGATAAGCTAATTAACCTGATTTCCCCTGTCCTTGTTATATCCCCCTAAATAAATCAGAGCTGCTTGTTTCAGCAAAGTTATACTGCCTGAGGTATTTGTCTATGTTAAAGTACTGTACTGTGATTGTTGCACTGTATCTCATTTCACAGGAGGTCCCAGTGCCGAACCAGACCTGGGGGTAAGTGTATACTGTGAAGGTAATTCTGATATATTGTGTGGGCCACTAGTGGGAAGAAAGGGGTTGCAGTGTCCCAGAGGGCTGTGACCAAGTTAGTTTAACTATTGCAAACCCTGACCTCTGGGTGGAGGCACCCGCATTGGATCCAGGCCCCTCAACCTGTTAGTGGCAAATCAGGCAGGGGTAGTAGCCCCTGGGATAGCGCCATCTAGGGGTTACATCTTGAGGCTCACCGCTGGGATTGTGTGTCCTCTAGTGGCCATATTTACTAACCACTGTTAAGAAAAAAATGGGTACCCGACAGAAGTGGCTGTGCACCGCTGGTGGAGTGGTGTACTGGGGAGGAGATCGACCCCAAAATGCTATGCTTATCCTGGACATCCCCTGGGTATCAATAAGACACTGTGCAGGAGTACTTTCCAAGGTGGAAGGTTTACAAAACCCTGTGGTGGTGGGTCGGCATGTTAATCTGCTCACCCACACTTTCCTGGCCCTAGTAGAGTTTAAGGATCCCATAGATAGCTCCAAAGTGCCACAGACCATTACCCCAGAGGGAGCCCTCACTGCTTGGAGAGTGATAACTAAGGACAGTAAGACCGGGGAATCAGCCCCACCACTATCTGAAACTTTTGAGGAGAAATTTGCTGAATGGTTGCTGGGAGAGGGAAAACTGTGGAGACTTGAAGAAACTATTCTTTCCACCTGGGGGTGTTCCTCCCCCAACACCCTCTCCTGCTCCAGTGCCCGTAATGGTGGCTGAACCAATGCAGACTCCTATTTCTGCACCTGCCATTAGTCACGACTGTTACCGAAGGTTGAGGATCTTCTCTGGCACCCTCCCCACCCCCAAGGGAGGATGACTGGGAGACCTGGATAGACTATGTTGCCCCCCAAGTGCTAGAATGGCAATGCTCGGAAGGTGAAAAGCGAAAGAGGGTTAGTGAGAGCCTTCGAGGTCCTGCCCTGGCTACCATCCGTGCTAAACGGGCCAGTAACCCTGAAGCGACTGCACAGGCCTATCTTGAGGCCTTGGAGAATGTGTATGGGAGCCCAGATTCTGATGAGGACCTATGGTGGAGAGTAGAGATGCACAACAGTACCAAGGGGAGTTGTTGTCTGTGTATGTATCTCGGCTGAAAAATTGTTGCAAGAATGCCTCAGAAAAGGTAGTTTGCCAGCGATTGAACTGGACCGAACCAGGCTGGACAGGATCCTTAAGTCTGCCCCCTTCTCAGAACTGCTGTTGCTTCAGTTACACCTGGCAGATCGACTGGAATCCCACCCTCCTATGATGAGTTAATGAGAGAAATTGAGGAGTTGAGAAAAGACGACTCGGGAGGGACCTACACCAATAGCTGCGGCTCGACCCGAGTGACTGAGGGTGACCCATCAAGGAAGTTCTAGGCAGAGGTTGGCAGTCAATGAGTGCCTGACAAGGAAAAGATATGTCACAATGGGGCGAACTGTTGAGAGAGATCCGGAATTCAAAACAGTCCTTTATGAAGGCCACGCCTGCAAGTACGGCCCTGACCTATATCCCATCAGTATCTGCTATGGGGGTGGGGGACCCACCCGTATCTCCTGCTGATAACAGCTCGAACTCGATTCCTTGACCATGGAAGTGGAGAAACTGACGAGATGTCTCCAAATGCTTATCACGCCGCAGACAGAGATGGCACCAGGTTTCCAGTTAGTAATACCCCGCCTGGCTCCCAGTGTGGCGCCTCGGCCAGCTCAAACTCCAGAAAGTATGTTTTGCTATAATTGTGGGAAAGATGGGCACATGAAAAGGGAATGCCAGTCCCCAAAAGACACTGACAAAGTTGCATATAGGCTACAAGGAGAGCTTCGAGAAGAAATCAGTGGTTAAGAGGTCCACATGATCCCAGTGAGGGCACCAAAAATGCTAATTCACGCCCTTTGTGGCAAGGTCAGTTGCTCAGGCCCCCTACTACCGCCTCTCCAGACTGGTCCAGAATAGTGGGTCCTCCATGGAGACCATTGTAAAGGTGAACGGAGTGTCTACAAGAGCTATATTAGACAGTGGCTCCCAAGTGACAATTATGTTCCAAGATTGGTATCAGAAGCATTTGTCAGACATACCCTTACAACCATTAGAAGGACTGCATGTATGGGGTTAAGTGAAGGCCTACTATTCCGGTATATCCGAATTTGGCTGTCTTTCCCACCTCCGTGGCTGGAGTGGCGAACAAGTAGAGACCCTAGCCTTAGTGTGTCCCCCACTGGACTGTATGATGGTGTCCTTTGTTGATTGGAACAAATGCTCATATGTTCGGAAGGCTGGCACAGTTGTGTTATGAAAACAGGGGTCAAAGACTAGTAGAGCTTTAAGAGTTCGGCTTTAATTAAGAAGGCCTATGAGGCACAGAGAGATGCTGAAAAAACAGAACCAGAGGAACCGGTCGGAATTGTATGGAAGAGGATCCTGAGTCTCTGATCCTGGCGCCAAATGCCCAGTGTACCTTACAGGAGAGGTCCGTATCAGAAAGGATGTTAAGAATAAAATATTAATGTTGGATGCACCAGGCGATGGAAAATTGCCAGAGGACTGCTGGTCAAGCCTTAGTTTTGCCTGCTAGAGCCCATGCTTATGCCAGAAGGGTAATGGTCAAGTTCATAATGTGTCTGAAGAGACATTCGAGTAAACAGAGGTTGCATCCTGGCTAATGTGCATTGTGCAGACACTGCAGTGCTACCCAGCAGCAAGAGTTCAAGGAAGAATGACAGAGTAACGCCTGACTTGTTTGATTTCGGCGATTCCGCTGCCAGCTGAATGGAAAGTGAAGATCAGTGAGAAGCTTGCCCAGAGAGACAGGTGTTTTCTTTAAAGGAATGGGATGTAGGATGCGCAAGGAGCTGAGCACAATATCCGCTGCATGACGAAGACCATTTCGTGAGAGGTCTCGACGCCTGGCACCTGCTGACATAGATGATTGAGACGGCATCTGCAAGAGATGTTAGCTGCTGGTGTAATACAGAATCGAAGCCCTTATGCTTCCCCATTGTGGTAGTGAGGAAAAGAATGGAACAGTAAGGATGTGTGTGGATTATCGCACTTAAACCGGCGGACTATCCCTGATCAGTACACAATGCCCCGCATTCAGGATGCTTTGGACTGCCAAACCGGAGCAAGTGGTTCTCTGTGCTGGATCTCCGCAGTGTACTATCAGATCCCGATGGCCCCAGAGGACCGTGAAAGACAGCCTTATCTGTCCGCTATTTCTAGTGAATCAAGGAGATGCCTCAAGGATTTCAGGGTGCCTCAGCCACTTTTCAACGATTGATGGAGCGTGCAGTGGGGGACATGAACTTACTAGAGTGCCTGGTATACCTAGATGATGTTATTGTGTTTGGCAGCTCACTGGAGGAACATGAGAGCAGATTATTTAAGGTATTGGACCACTGGAGGACTTTGGCCTTAAACTGTCCATTGATAAGTGTCAATTTTTTCAAACATCAGTAAAGCTATGGGGACACATAGTATCCACCGAGGGAATAGAGACCCACCCAAGTAAAGTTGAGGTTTTGACCACCTGGCCACAGCCCAAAAATCTAAAAGAACTGCAAAGATTCCTGGGATTCTGTGGTTATTATCGGCGCTTCATCAAGGACTATTCAAGAGTGATCCTTACTTAACCTTACTCAGGGTATCCCCACCCACAAAAATACAAAAAGTCAGCATCCTCAAGACTGAAAGAGTGTATTTTCATCCAGTGAAGTATTTGGGGCCGCTGGACTCCTGATTGTGAGACTGCTTTTCATGAGATCATATATCAACTTACCCATGCTCCAGTGCTGGCCTATGCCGATCCAAGAAAACCTTCGTCCCTGCACACTGAGCTAGCTTGCAAGGGTTGGGGCCGTGTGTACATAAGAGCACGGAATGGCCTGAGACCAGTGGCCTTTGCCAGTAGAAGCCTGACCCCATCCGAAAAGAACTATCCTGTACATAAGTTAGAGTTCCTAGCTTTGAAGTGGGCTATTGTTGACCAATTCCATGAGTACTTGTATGGGGCTAAAATACTAGTAAAACTGACAATAATCCTTTGACCTATGTGCAGACCTCAGCTAAGTTGGATGCCACTGGCCATAGGTGGCTTTCTGCATTATCTACATATGACTATGCTCTCGAATACCGAGCAGGTCTGAACCACATAGATGCTGATGTTCTCTCTCCGGAGGCCTGTTCCCCAGAATGATTGGGTCCGACTGGCAGAACCTGACATTCGGGCACTCTGCGGAGGTTTGACGAGGAGGAACAAATGTCCACGGGCGCAGTGGACTGCATGGTGGATTGCTTGGGAGCCTCTGAGAATTGCATACCTGCTGCTTATTGCCACTTTTCTGCAATAGACATTGGTGCACTGCCTCAGCTGGACAATGACAGTATTCGCGGGCTCAATCTCCGATCCCATGATCAAAGCAGCTTTAGAAGCCTCTATGCAGGAAAAGATGTCCAAATTACGCCCACTGATTTGAGAACTGCACTGTTATACAAAGAAGGTCCTAAGTTGAAACTGATCAATAAACTGTTATACAGAGAAACAGTAGACAGAGGGGACAAGTAGACAAACAACAACTAGTGCTGCCCACTGCCTTCGAGACTCAGTATTGAGGTCCTTGCACAACCACATGGGGCACCTTGGTATAGACAGAACACTTGACTTGGTGAGATCCAGATTCTATTGGCCTAAGATGGGGGCTGATGTGGAGCAACACATTCGAACATGAGTCGCTGTTACAGAGGAAAGCTTTTGCCCCAGAGGGCTGCCCCCCTTGTTAACATAACCACCAGTGCACCCATGGAGCTGGTCTGTATTGATTTTCTAAGTTTGGAGTCAGATCAAAGAAATATCAGTAATGTGCTGGTGGTCACTGACCATTTCACGAGATATGCCCAAGCTTTCCCACCAAAGACCAGAAAGCATCCACTGTAGCCAAAGTACTGCTAGAAAACTTTTGTTCACTATGGGGCTCCACAAAGAATCCATTCTGATCAAGGAGAGACTTTGAGAGTCGCCTGATCAAAGAGATGCTTTCTCTGTGGGGAGTGCGAAAGTCCAGAACCACTCCTTACCACCCCAGGGGACCCACAGCCTGAACGTTTCAACCGCGACTTTGCTAGATATGCTAGGCACCCTGCACCCAAAGGACAAGCCTAGATGGAGCTAACAAATTAGCACCCTGGTACATGCTTATAACTGCACCAAAAGTGATGCCACTGGATTCTCCCTACCGCCTGATGTTTGGAAGAGAAGCTCGACTCACCAGTAGATGTGTGTTTTGGGGTCTCTCCTGATGGGGTTCAAGCTGACAACTATTTACAGTATGTGCAAAAGTTAAAGGCCCAGCTAACTCATGGTACCAACTGGCTCAAACCATGGCTGCCAAAAGAAATCTGGCCAACAAAGAAAGGTATGATAAAAGGTGAAAGCACAGGAACTCCAGGAGGGAGATCGGGTATTGCTAAGAAATCTGGGACTGCATGGCAAGCACAAGATTGCTGACAGATGGCACCATCTCCCTCACATTGTAGTGGGCAAACTAGATGATCTGCCAGTGTACAAAGTAAGGCCTGAGAATAATTCAAAAGATGTAAAACAATGCATAGAAATCATTTACTGCCCATTGGACAAATCTTAATTGAGTCTGAGCCCTAGAAGATGCCCCTTGACCAGTGACTAGAGCTGCTGCTAAGAAAAGATCAAGAAAGTCTGCACCTACAGAAGCAAAGTTAAAGTGTTCCCTCCACAAGTCCCAGTTGAGCATGACTGTCAGTCCATATCGGAAGAAAGTGAGAGTGACTTTGAATACTATCCTTCTTACGAACTGAGTCAATTGTTTCGGGCAATCCCTAGTCAATACTGGAGACAAAGCTGGGCCTTCTGACTGTCTAAGCCCCAGCTTCATCCCTGAGCCAATGCTCCCAGAAAGTGAAGTGCAAAGCATCAGATCAGATGAAATGGAATCATTGTGCATGGTTGAACTGTTTGAGCTTTCAGGGAGGAAAATGATAGATTGGGGCAGACTGGTGATACACCCAACAAGAAGAGTATTTTGAGTGCCCTGACAGTCCACTGCCAGTGTCCGAAAGCTCTCCATGCGAGCCAAATGTTGTGGACTCAGAAACTGTAACTCCTGGAGCTGAAAGTGCCCCAGGTTCTAGCCTCTCTACCCCATGGAGACTCCCTGACAAGTGAGGACAATGCTGAAAATGAGGCTCAGAGTGCAGAGACTATAACAGTTCCCCTAGAAAGACTTGGTCGAGCTGTAAAGCCTGTGGTGCACCTCAGTTATGATTCACTTGGGAGGCCTGTGGACTTGCCTCTCAATGTTGTCCATAAAGGAGTGTATGTGTCCCGAGCTCATTGCCCAAACTGAGCATCAGTGCTAACTCCAAGTTACTTGTGTTGCCTCTCAGTATGGTGCCCTTGCCCCATCCAGCCCAAGGTAACTGATAGGAAGGGCCCTCTCTTCAGGTTTCATGTACAAGAGGTAATAACTTGAGTTATGGTACAATGTGTATGTAATACTGTGTAAAGAGGACGACTGCAATGTTTCAGAAATGTGTTCTTGGTAAAATGATATATTGACTGATGATTACATGCGAGCCTAATGCAAATGTATATGGTTGCAGTTGAAACTTATGGGGTACTTGCTTGACGCCGGACGTCAAGCTTTCCCAGGCCAGAAGGTGTAACCCCTGCAAATGGGGGTTCCCAAAAGACTTCCAGGAGCTTGCTTGAATGCTCCAAGCCTGAATGGTGTTTGGCATTTAAGCCATTTATCAGTGAGTGTTTTAGAGCCTCTGGTACTGTCTCTTTAAGAGCTGTCTGCTTGCAGACATAATTAGTTTGTATGGGGGACTGTGTGCTTCTCTCGAGTACCACTGAGCTGCTGCTAATTCACTTCATTTTGCAGTCACTAGGAGTGCAAAGGGAACCTATCTGAAAGATGTAACTGTTTGCCAGAAATTATTTAGAGTAATAATGAAATTACAGTTTGTCTAACCTGCTTCTTTGCAGTCAGAACTGTGTCTGCTAGTTCCCCATTCTAGTTTTGAACTGCTGAACTGGACCAATCAGTGTGGGGTAAGCTAGCTCTAAAATGGTGCCTTGGACGAATCAGAACTTGGACTCATAATCTGAGCCAGCCACAAGAGGATTGTATGGGCAGTGACTCTGGGAGATGTAGTTAGACTTCAGTGCCTTTTTGGACCAACAGCAGCAGTCTATTGTGAGTGACAGCCAATCCAGTCAAGAACTGGGAGGAACTCAAAGGAAGTGCCCGTTTCGTCTAGTTGAGTTCAGTTGAGCTTTGGCAGTGAAGAAGGAAGGAGCCCTGTGCTTTTTCAGTGTGCAGTTTTAGTCAAAAACGTGTGTAAGGCCCAGAGTTCCGGTCTGCAGCTTGTGTAACAGCTTGTTAGACTGAACTGGTCCTGTGAAAAGAATCAAAGGATCTCTGAAGAGTAGAAACCAGGCTCACCCTGTAGAAGACTGGAAGAATTGCTGAAAATTGCACTGGTCTGTCAGGAACTGAATCTGCTGTGTGTTCTCCCGGTATTGTGCAGTAATTGCGATCGGATACAGATGCAGCCTGCCTGGTATAGTACTCTTTTTATATGGATGTGTGAAGAGGTTTGTGTACCTCAAGTGAGCCCTGCTGACATTGAAGGACCCTATCTTATTTGGAGGTCGTGAGTACTAATTCAGGGTTGCTCCTGTTGAATTGCCACATTAAATCCAAATGGAATTACTGTACTGCTGACTGTTTAATTCTCCTTTCTCTGTGTGAAAGGGCCCCACCAGCTGCCACGGTTTGGACTAGCCACTAGGGCTTGGGTACCCAGGACAGTAACTGATAGGGATAGGCCTGTGCACAGAGCCATAGGTAGATTATTAGAGTGATAAGCTAATTAACCTGATTTCCCTGTCCTTGTTATATCCCCTAATAAATCAGAGCTGCTTGTTTCAGCAAAGTTATACTGCCTGAGGTATTTGTCTATGTTAAAGTACTGTACTGTGATTGTTGCACTGTATCTCATTTCACAGGAGGTCCCAGTGCCGGAACCAGACCTGGGGGTAAGTGTATACTGTGAAGGTAATTGATATATTGTGTGGGCCACTAGTGGGAAGAAAGGGGGTTGCAGTGTCCCAGAGGGCTGTGACCAAGTTAGTTTAACTATTGCAAACCCTGATCTCTGGGTGGAGGCACCCGCCATTGGATCCAGGCCCCTCAACCTGTTAGTGGCAAATCAGGCAGGGGTAGTAGCCCCTGGGATAGCGCCATCTAGGGGTTACACTAGTTTTTGTTTTTTTTCTTACATTGTATTTATATTGACTTTTCATTGCATTAACAGAAAACAATAAGGTGTACTCGAAATAATATAACCAGTGTTCAAGAAATTAAGACAAAAAGTACAATAAGAGAAATATATAATGCCGGAAGGATTTACTGAATTCTTCGCAATGGCTATTAGGGAAAGTCAATGAGTTTGCAAGTGGATGAGCATGCAAGATGTACTTCAAGGTTTATGAAAGGAAAACAAACATTAACTCAAAAGTTAACCACATAATTAAAACTGGAGGAAATAATCTGGAAAAGTTAATCAGTTCTACAAAAATAATCCGTAAGAATAAGTGGCTGATGGTAGCATATACCGCCTTAAATAATTATTAATTTCCCTAATGCATTTTCATTCAGTCATTTTTATATTTATTTGTTCAGCTGATATTTTCCAGCCTCTAATTCAGAGCTGAAATAACTTAAGAATCTAAAAGAATTACATTAACAAACTAGAAACTGAAAGGCAGCATCTGTGATCTCCATTTGTGAGAGGGAGAGTAGATAGCCAAAAAATGTGTGTAACATCCATCCATATTCAAATTAAATCCATAGAATAGCTGTACGGCCATACCTACAAATACCTAAAAGCAAACTTCGTGAGGTTTCTCTTAAATGAAAACACATTGTAAAAGGAAACATATACTCATTATATTAATTTGGGTGAAATAATGCCCAAGAAATATATAGCACCAGCATAAGGAAATGAAAAATGTGTAGCCAGTGATTTTGTATGCAGTGCTCCAAAGTCACGTAATACTATTTTGTTCAAACAGGCTAACCCATAGAACAGCATATGATTTGTATATATAGAAGTCTACAAAGCAGAAAGAAGGTATTCCATTGATAATAGTGAAATCATAAAATATCTAAGTGTCCACTCATAACATAGAATTTTTAGAATTTGATGGCAGATAAGGGCCACTTGGTCCACCTAGTCTTCCCATAACACACTGAACATAAGATTCCTTGTAAGCAGCTATTCCATATATCATAGATCAGATCTTATGTTGCTTTCATTATCAAAGTCCAGTTCTGCCATGAAGAATTTCTGATTGTCTCGGTCATCCATTAAAACGTGACGGTTGGTCATCCAAACTTACTGTTAAGCATGCAGGGAAATAATCATTCAAGTGCCTATTTCATCCAGCTGCTGTGTGTTTCCAGGCTAAATCAGGGGAAAAAAGGTAAACAGTACTTACCCCATTTAAATTCATGTTTCTCTGCAGCTGTTTTGAGAATGTGGTACATTTGTAAGACAGAGCCCAAATTTACCATTGCAGTTGGGTTTGCACCTGACCCTAATTGTTTTTACTGTATGAATAAAACCCAGGTCTGTTGGATGTAGCAAAATCATTCACACTTCCTTACTCTAACCTCTTGGCTATACTGCAAGCCCTGAAGTCAAACAATCCTTTTCTGTTTAAATCATTCCCTATAACCACATATTTTTCTAGTAAACATTGACAGGGGTGGATATTGTTTCCCGCCGTGTTTAGATCGATCCTTTTAAATCTCAAAATGAGTTGGCGCTGGTTCAGTTTCTGTGTTTTTTAATCAAAATCGCCAGCAGAAGAGTTTGAATACATTGTAATGGTCCTGGGGCGGAGTAGGCATGTTCATTTAAACTTGATGACTCATTCATTCTGATTCAGTTAAAACAACATATAACACTGAACAAATACATTCGACTGTGTTCTTTATTGCCATACAGTACCCATTATTTCAATATTAGTTTAACTTTGTGGTTTTAACTCATTTTACAGAATGTCTGTTTCAGCTTCCTCCTCAAATGTAAGGCACAGCATCTGCAACATGATTACTACACATCTTACAGTGTACAGTATGTACTAGTCTGTGGGGTTGCAAAGTAAGGGATTTCATGGATGTATCCAAATGGAGTTTAGATTCAGGAGACCTCTACATTTGACCATTCATTCTCTTTCTTGCTCTCTCTCTCTCTCTCTCTCTCTCTCTCTCTCTCGCTTTTGCTCTCTCTCGCTCCTCCTCCCCCCCCTCTTCCCCAAAATCAGTCTTTACTTATCACTCTTTCTAATCTGCTACAGGACAGAGAAAGAGAAATTATTGTCATCCTTCCCCTGATTGTAAAGATAAGAATAGCGAATTACATGTTTTTAGACATGGTTGTTATAATGTGTAGGTCTCTATTATATTTCTAAAAACAGTGATACTGGTAAATGAAGATGTTTTAAAAAAAGTTACAGATGTCAGTTTTATGTATTTAACACCCAGCAATCCGGCAACACCCTTATCAGACATGTAGGAAACCTGCTGCAATACATAAGCAGTGGAAGTAATAGCATGTTGACAGGACGAGCCAATGGATGGATCAGGCTGGTGGTTATTGTGTTGTAGTTTCCAAGAAAAAAAAACTCTTTGAACTATGTCTAACATATAATTGTGTCTCATGACGATGGGCTTGCGGTGGATGTAAATGTATACACAGACTCTGTAGCCATTTAGATTCCAAGAATATAGCATGAATCCCATTAGACATTTGCTATGGCAAAAGGCATTTCAAAACAGGCTCATCTCATAATGGAGGACAACTTACATTTTCCAAGGGAAAGTAACGTGACATACTGACTGCATATCATATTTATCAGTAGGACACGTTTTCTTTTTTGAAATTTAAGAGATTTTTATTATATCATTAAAAACACAAAACCAAGGGGGCTATTAGCCATACATGAGAAATAGAATACATAAATGTAACAAAAGAGCACAACAGCCTTCGTAGTACATGAACCAAATAGGCACCCCTCCACCACTCCAGTCCCCGAAACCTACCCCTCCCCCCCAGGAGTATGCCAACAATGAGCGACAGAGGAGAGAGGGACTATCCAAATTGACATGCCCCCTGATTACCCTATTAATTCCAATTAACAACACCATTAAATTAAATATAAGGCATAAAGCTTACCCCATTTCCTATTAAAACCATCCATATTATTACGAAATCCTGCAATTAAGCACTCTGTTCTAAAAAAAAAAAAAAAAAACTGAAATATCATTTAACCATTCAATATAGGAAATGGTTAATTGATCCATCCAATGTTTAAGGACTAACTTTTTAACAATAATAGATATCAATGCAATGTGGAATCTATGCTCTTTGACCGGAATACCAGAATAGATACCCAACAGACAAACTTCAGTTGTAAACAGGTCGTCCAATGCCAACAAGGAGTCCAATTTAGAATGAATTTCTTGCCAAACCAGGAATACTTTTTCACAGTACCAGAATATGTGCACCATATTGCCTTCCATTTTACCACAGCGAGTACACTTAGAGTCCGGTAATCTGCCAATTTTGGCCAATCTAACCGGAGTATAATACATATTGTTCAATATATGGTATTGAGTGAGCCTAAATCTGTCCTGAGAATGGTATGAATAATGGTCCTTCCAGATCTGAGCCCAGTCAAGGTACAGATCAGGGAGTAACACATTCCAGCTTCTTGAACCGGCAAGGGAACTAGAACCAACCATAGAAATTAGGAGGGAATATATTGTAGATACACTGTGTGGTTTCAAAGCATAATCAGATATTTGAATCAGTAGAGAATTAGCTCCTGTAGTTTTAGGCTTAAAACCGAAAAGAGCCCCTATAAGATGACTTAACTGAAGCACTTTAAATATCTGATTCCTGGGGATATCAAATTTAGCTAGAATTTCCAGGGAAGAGAGTAGATTATCCTGGGAAAATAAATCTTTTACTCTCGCCCCAATCAGATAGGGGAACCAGTGATTCGGAAGCCAGGAATTGCCTATTCTAATGTTAGGATTTGTCAGTATCGGTTGCTCCATGTCGTATTTAGGGAATATCCTAAAATATGCACAACATTGAGAAAAAACCTTGAGTGAGGTGGCAATTACTGAGTCACGCAATGTCCCCGGCAAAGAATTTTTACCCAAGTAAAAGACCGTGAAAGGATTAATGAGATTAGAACTTAAAAGATTGTTCTCTATTTGAAGCCAAATAGGGGTATAGTTCAACTCCCTTTGAGGAAACCATTTCCCCAACTTAGCTAAATGGCTCGCCCAATAATACAGTAGAAAGTTAGGAAGGCGAAGGCCTCCCATATTCTTGGGTAAGCTAAGTTTACCATAAGCACGGCGAGGATGTTTACCACCCCAAATGAACCCATAAACCAGCGAATGTAGACACTTAAAAAACATATCCGAAGCCACAGATTCAGCAGGTTTATAGGATAAAAAAGATGAGGCAAAACGTTCATCTTAATCACATTGATCTGCGCCCATAAGGATAAGGGTAACTTTTGCCATCTTTGAAGATCATGCTGAATGGTCCCCATTAAGTCATCCAGATTGAGTTTCCTGGTAGAGATGGGATCCCTAGTTAAATAGACACCAAGATATTTAATTGCTTGGGGAGACCATTTGATGCCCAAATGAGCAAAATCCGTTTTCATCGTATAACTATTGAGCGGAAAAATCTCCGTTTTGGAAATATTCAGTTTATAATTAGATAGGGATTATTAACCAGTTTGGTAGGCTAACACATACTCCAAAGAATGTGCCGGTTGGTCCAGATGAAGAAGAATATCATCTGCATATGCCAATAGCTTTAGTGACTGATTAGCAAATAGAATACCCTTGATCTGAGGGCAGAGTTTCAACTGACAGAGGGGTTCCTGGTACAGATTAAACAGAAAAGGTGAGAGAGGACATCCCTGCCTAGTACCGGTAAATAATGGAAATCTGGCCGAGAAGACCCCATTGCAGTAAATCTTTGCCAAGGGAGAAGAGTATATTGACTGGATCATTGCAATAAAGGGGAGAGGAAAACCTAACTTCCTCAGAGTAACCCATAGAAATTCCCAATACACCCTGTCGAAGGCCTTTTCAGCATCAAGAGAAATTAGAGCCATTGGAGACTGAGAAGATCGGGCCATGTGAAAAATATGTGTAAGAGTTCTCAAGTTGTCAGCAGAAGACCGACCAGGCACAAATCCTACTTGTTCCAGACTTAAGAGTGGCATCCACAAGGCCTTGATTCGAGAAGAAAGTACCTTAGCTAGAATTTTAATATCGCAATTTAAAAGAGAGATCGGCCAATAACTAGCTGGATCTAAATAGGGTTTGTTTGGCTTAAGCAAAAGAACAATTGTTGCCTCCAGAAGAGATGGGTCCAGCTTGTCAGCTGTGAACATATAATTATACAAGCTAAGCAATAGGGGGATAACTCCTTAGCAAATACCTTGTAAAAGTTCGAAGGGAACCCATCAGGCCCGGGTGACTTGTCCGGAGCAAGGCTATTGATAGCCATTACAATTTCATCTACGGTTATGGGAGAAAGCAAGAAAGCCTGGGATGAGTCATCCAAGACGGGAAGATCCAACGACTCCAGGAAGGCCTCCATATCCTGAAATGATGCTAGAGAGGAGCATTTACCATATAGTGTTTTATAAAAGGTCTCAAAAACCTGGGCAACCTCTTGGGGTTCAGTTTTAATAGAGCCATCCAATGCCTGGATGGAGGGAATTAGACAAACTCTCTAACTGGCATAACTGTAAGGCAAGCATCCTGCCAGCCTTCTCACCCTGGTCGACATATTTGGCCTGTATCTTGAGAAGAGCATTTTCAGCCTTCTCTTTAATCAAATCTGAATAATCATTACGCAGCGCCGTCAACTCTTCCAGGGTAGCTAAAGAGGTATTAGAAACCAGGGAGTTCTCTTTCTCTTCAATCTGAGTTAACAAGGCTAGAGCCCTAGTCTCCCTAATCTTCTTCCTCCCAGAAGCTATTTTGATAAACTCACCCTGGAGATAACACTTTAAGGAACACCAGAGAAGGTCACCTCTGATATTGAGATCGTCATTGTGTTCCATAAAAGTGGAAATCGAAGTTCTAATGCGAGAAACCGAGTTATCTTTTAGGATCTGAGTATTAAGCTTCCATACCGTATCCCGCTGAGCCTTAACATCTAAGGAGATAACTATCCAAGTGACCGAATGATCAGAGATAACTATAGGCTCAATACCGGATTGGTAGAGACCCTGGATAAGGGAAAAGCTAATTAAAAAGTAGTCAATCCTTGACCATGACTGATGGATGTTCGAATAGAATGTGTAAAGCTGCTGTGAAGGATTCAATGTCTGCCATGTATCACACAAGCCCAACATAGACATTAAATCCCTCACAGCATTCTGAGAAGACAAGAGATTTCAAAGGCCTATATGTTCTATCCAAGTCCTGGGTTGGTGGAATGTTCCAATCCCCCCCAATTATCAAAGAGGAGGGTAGAAACGAAGCTATTTTGCTAGCCAAATTCATTAAAAAATCTGGATCCCCTCCTGACGGACCATATGTCGAACCGAGAACCATAGTAATGTTATTCAAAATCCCTTTAACCAATACATATCTCCCGTTGGGATCAGTGAAAACTATCTCCTCCTGGAAAGAAATATCCCTCCTAATTAATATGGCTACCCCCGACTCGAGGAGGAGTGCCCTGCCGAAAACACCTGAGATTCCTTGCCTATGTAGCTTAAGTACCTCTGAACTAACCAAATGCGTTTCTTGAAGCAAAATAATACCCGCATTCATACGGGCACAATGTTTAAGAATCTGATATCTTTTCGATATCTCCCTAGCCCCTCTGATATTCCATGATATAACCTTCACAGGGCTATAAGCCATATTTAATCTTGCAAAACTTCTTGAAAAGTAGCCCCAGCTGTATATAAGCTTAACCCTTATGGCACACTCCATCCCAACCCAGAACCCCCGTAACATCATAATCGTACAAAAAGTCCGACAGTATGTAAACCCAAGGTACCTTAACCCCCAACCCACTTAACCTTAGATACACAGAACTGTCAGAATTGACTGTGTTGGAGAGAAATAACATCAGCCCAAAAAGACATAAAGAACCACCCCACCCCCCCATTAACCGTAAATACAAAGTGGAGACCCTTAATGCAATAATGACAAGAAATAACAGTAATCCAGAAAACCATAGAGACCTCCCACCCCCAATGAAACCCCGAAACTATTTACAATAATCCTGTCAGTCCAAAATGCGTAATATCTGAAAATGCTTAATACAGTAACACCTAACCCACCCATGACAGCCTTAAGCTCCCCAATAATACAAGCAAGCCTATGAAAATATCTCATCCATACCAGAATCTGCCTGCCAAAAAACCAGAACTGCAGCCAAAAAGAACTAATAATAAGAACCAGCAGACAAAGGAGAGCCCAGATGCCGTCCCCCCCATTAACTAGTACGCTATGCAGTTAACCTGGGTTCACTCCAACTGGAGCTCCCCACCCCCCACCCCTTCCCCCTTCCCTGAAATAGCTGGGGTAAATACTGCAACCCAAGCTAGGAATAAAATCTACCATAAGGAGTGCTGACCTGAAATTTAATTGGTTAGGAGCGGGTACCCTCCCAACAAAGTGAGCGGCCCTGAAGGACCACTTCCCCCTCCACTCTCCAGGCCGCCCTCTGCATCTTAATAAATCAGTCCAGGAAGTGCCCCTAAAATTAAAACTAAGAAAAGGTATATCTCAACCCAGACTACCCGAGCATATATAAGCCCACCCCGCCAGAAGTTGCCTAGCTGACCAAGCTCAAATATAACAAAAACAGTTAACAAATGGCAATTAGTCTTGACCTTTCACCCCTTATTACAACCGATACCCTCCTGCTAGCAGAAAGTCTAACAAAAATGGTAAGTGTGACCAGGTTAACCTACCAGACCCCCTACACTCATGGCTCTGAGGGCCATTGAGAAGAACAAAGGGGTTCCCCCCATTAACCCCAATAAATATCCGTAAGGGGAAAAAAAACCCTGGTACTAAGTTCAGTGCACCGCAGGGAGGCCCACCAAACCAACAAAAAACAGGGACTGACCCCTAATGTACTTGAGGCACTACGAGAGAGCCACACCCCCATGGAGAGGGCCGAAACTGAACACTGCCACTCCAAAGCTAAATCAAGGTGAGGAGGCACCCAGGCAAGATCGGAGTGTCAACATCAATCCTCCTACTACCATATTCCCTGCCACACATCGACCGTTAGCTCCCCAACCAGTTCAGACCAGGCCATTAAAAACCACCATGTAAGTCTTAAACCGAATTGCCTTGACCAGAATGCGGATCACTACACTCCGGATCCTTGTAAGAATAAAGATACTGACCAGCAATACACAGAAGTGCCTCAAGGTACAATCCCAAAGGGGGAGTGAAGAAGAGGAAGAAGAAGAGGAAGAGGGAGAGGGAGAGGGAGAGGGAGAGGAAGAGGGAGAGGGAGAAGGAGAATATTATTATTAATCAGCATTTATGTAGCCCTTTTCATACATCCAAAGCGCTTTACAGCAATGCTAGACTGGTAGTGAAGTGACTGAATGTGTGGTGGCGGCCATATCGCACATCACCCACACACAGCCTGGATAATTGCATGAACTGGTTTATGGGAAGGGGAATGTTGGCCAGGGCACCGGGAATGTTCCCTACTCTTTGCGAAGAGTGCCCTGGGTTCTTTTACTTCCACCTGGACACCCACCAGGATGGGCAGAAGGGACCTCGGTTTAACGTCTCATCTGAAGGACGGCACACCCCAGCAGTATAGCACCCCCAATACTGCACTCGGATGCCAGTGATTTTTAGGTGCAAGTCCAATCCCGGTGTGGGACGAGAATCCATGACCTTCTGGTCCAGAGGCGGATGTGCTACCAACTGAGACACGCTGACACCTTAACATTGATAAAATACTGCCCATATCAGAAAAAACAACTTACAAGTACCTCCCATGTCCCGAAGCACTGAATGAGTGTTACGCTGCATCAAGCTTTGGGAATAAATTGTGGAAGGGAACCAAAAGAGCACCAGATGGTCTGTCCCCAGGCAAACTCCCACCTTGAACAAAAGTTCTCTAGTGAAGCCCGAGCTCCCCACTGGGCCTATCCAACCCGAAATCAGAGATCCCCCCCAGCGCTCACAGAGACCAGCAAACCCGTACCACATCATCAGGTAAAACAACCAGATTCAGCCTATCATTTACACTCTAAGCAAATTTAAGACAGATGAGCATTATAACGAATTCAGTCTTTTTTGAAACAATCTGGTAGCTGTGTAACTAAGTCCGAGGAGGCCTGTTCAGGAGACTCGTAAGTCAACCAGGAGCCATGCACAGATCCCCTTCAGGATGCTGTACCCAGCAAAATTAAGGTTATTTCAGCAGATATTAATTTGCTGACTGTAGAATGATATGCCGCCCGCTTCTGGCACGTCTCTCAGGGTAAGTCTTGGGTGAACCTGAGAGTTGCCTTCTCCCATACGACTTTCTGCAAGTCTTTGACTTTGCTAAGGATGTGCTGCCTCTCTAAATAACTTAGGAACTTCACAATAATGGGTCTGGGGGGAGCTTCTGGGGGAGGACGAGGTCTAAGAGAATGATGAACCCTTTCAATTTGATAGCTGGGATTGAGAGGAGAAGGGCCAACCAGTTTCTGTAACAGCTTCTGTACAAAGGGAATAACATTGGTGCCTTCCTCTGATTCAGGCAGACAGAGGATCAAAATATTATTCCGTCGACTCCTGCCCTCCAAATCCTCCGTCTTCAATTGAAGCTTATAGATCTGTTGCCACAAATGAGATATCTCCGGATCAGTCTTTTCTCTCCACTTCTCCAGTGGGACTGATCAAGCCTCCGTGTCTCCCACCCGAAGTGCAAGGTCAGTTAAATCTGTATGAAGAGATTTCAGCTCAGCCGATGTATCAGAAAGTGATCCCTTGAAAGGGAGCATTTCCTAAAGAAAGCGATCCTCCGATAATGGAGTGACAGCCGTGGATGAAGGGTTCGACTTATCTGAACCTGCTCCTTGGGCCCGTTGCTTCTTAGGCATTTTTTCTGGAGAGGCTGGTGGAGTATGCCTTGGCAAGGCCTGCTTCATGTCGGCCTCCATAAACAGCAGTAATCGCAACTAACAGGCACAAAATCAATACCAGTCAGGCCCAACAGCAATCAAGACCTCCTAGCTCACTTTATGGATGGCGAGTATACCAATAAAACCTTAACAAAAAGCGAGATAGGTGCGAGGCAGTGGGAGCTCCTAATCAGCGCTGCTACCAGGAGCCCTACATCATGTGATCTTCCAGGACACTTTTTCAGAAAAATGAATGAGGTCGCAGATCAATTACAAAAAAACAAGCATGTCGGCCTGCCACAGTTGATAACCTATTCAGTATGGATGTAATAAAGAAACAAATAAATATGCATGACAATAACACCCTTGCTTATATTAATTATGCACCTCATTATAGTGCGGCTAATTTCCTTCTCTTACGCTGCTCGCTGTAACAGTAGAAATCATATAAACAAGCTCCCTCCCTCCCTATTCTTAATTTCCATATGCTTCACAACACGTCTCTGGGACTTAAACTTCATTTTTGCTCCATTTGCCCTTTCTATTACACTAGTATACTGTTATTGCCCATACTAAGTCAGTTGATCTGTAATTGGTTCTCTCATGTGCTCCTAAATTTGTGACATCTGCAAAGTTTGCTAGCCACTCTCTTATCAGACTATTTTGCTAACCAATCTGAAATCATCATAAGGTTTGTCTGGCTAGCTATACTCATTGTGAATTTATGGTGGATTAGGTATTGCAGATCGTTGGCAGCAAGGTGTTCTACAATCCTTTTCTGTGATTTGTTATTTCACTACTTTGTCCACCATGAAATTCAGGTTAACAGGCCTGTAATTTCCTGAACTGTTTCACCTTATTTCCTCTTCTGTTGAGTGGGACTACAACTTGAGTCTTGTGAATGTACGTTTGGGGTTGGGAGGAGGAAGACATCTGCTACTTCACTATAAAAAAATAAAAATAAATACTCAAAAAACTGCAGATCTGGGGTAAAGCCTTCAGCAAAAAAGAGAGAATTAATTGGAGAAAACAACCAGTGCATCCTCAGTCACACACATCTAGATGAAATCTAGTCACACATTTACTACTGCCAAATGCCGGTGGTGAATCAGAAATGAAGAATGAGGGACAAATGAGAAATCGCACCAGTGCAGACACCCTGAATAAAATACAACTCACTGTTTATCGGGTAACAAGTAGAAGGACATCATCTACTATGTTAGTAAAACGAACTACACAAATGATTTCTATATTTTCAATCTACTCTGACAGGACTTTACAAGAAACTAGTGGCAGGAAAATCACATTTGACAGCGGCCAGATTGGCACACCAACCCAATTACATCATTGCTCTTTCAAGGACATATGACTGACTCCTACCAGCATCACAATAAACGAGCACAAATGGGGCTTGTCACTTTATCACAAACAGAGGTAAAAATAACTAGTTTAAAATGTTTCAGAAAGGAAAATACACAAACAGTTTAGTAGATATTCATTCATTAAGACCACAACACATACTGCCATCAGGAAGTGTTGACATGATCTGAAGAAGATGGAGGGACCACTAGACTACCAGGAGATAAGACAGTTCGAACTGTTATAGACCTTACTCTTTGAAGTATTTACAGTTTGAATAGTTAGGTTTGAACTGTAAAGATCTTTGAACAGTTATTTTCTGATTGATCTAACAAAGCGAGTGACGAGTGATATAATTCTCGCCTTCAAAGCACATACTTCACCTGCAAATTTATCAATAATAATAAAATAATGTTGCCAAACATGTGACTGAGACCTAAATGCAGGTTTTAGTCATCCCTAACCATGTAGGATTTCTTTAGAAATCCAGTTTTTAAAGGGGGGGAAAAAAACAAGATGACGGAAGCACAAACAGTATTTTTTTCTGAGGTTCGACCAGTAAATCCTTAATTAACAGTTTGAAAAGTGTTCAGTAACTTGCCTATCTGGCAGCTTTCACAAAATTTGTTATAATTCAAAAATGGTGAAATTTCTTTTCACCAAACTATCCAAAGGCACACCTTGGCACTGCCCCATCATCCCTGAAAAGTTCAGGTAAAAGTTTATTCCCCTGATCTGTAGATGAGAGCAAAAGATCCCATGTTAACCAATGGGGAAAAATGGTGTATTTTTCTGTTTCTTTACCATATTATATCTCAAAAGCCATACAAGATGCCATCATGAAACTTTTCACATCTCAAGATATTTACAGGGTGATCATGCATGGCAAATTTCAGGCACGCTCTGGCCAGCAAATGTCAAGTTATTATGGTGAAGGTGCACAATTTTGAATTTATTATAGAACTGTCTATATAACCCTAACTATAGGGGAGCTACCATGCCTATACTATATGAGTATATATACAGTGTGTGTGTGTGTGTGTGTGTGTGTGTGTGTGTGTGTGTGTGTATAAATATATATATATGTGTGTGTGTGTGTGTGTGTGTGTGTGTGTGTGTATGTATATATATAATAGATAAACCACTCTGAGGTGTCTTGATTTGCGCTCTGATATCCTGCATGGTGGTGTACATTGTTATGCATGAGGCGCAGGCAGAGTCGTCAACCACCCAAGGCGGTATATATCAGAGCTACTGCAACCTCAGAGTGGTTTATCTATTTTATAAAATGTCAAAATTTTTTAGAGGGTGTAGAAGTACAGGTGTGCGGTCGCGCCTGATATACGCACGATCATGTGATGCTGTTCATCCAGTAATATTGCTGCAATTTCCTACCCATTTTATATATATAATGTATATGTATACGTGTGTGTGTGTGTGTGTGTGTGTGTGTGTGTGTGTGTGTGTGTATATATAATATATAAGTGGCTGATGGTAGCATATACCTCTTAAATAATTATTAATTTCCTTATGCATTTTCATTCAGTCATTTTTATATTTATTTGTTCAGCTGATATTTTCCAGCCTCTAATTCAGAGCTGAAATAACTTAATAGCCTAAGAGAATTACATTAACAAACTAGAAATTGAAAGGCAGCATCTGTGATCTCCATTTGTGAAGGGGTGAGTAGTTAGCTAAAAATATGTATAATATCCATCCATATTCATAGAATCCATATTAGATATTCAAATCCATAGAATAGCTGTACAGCCATACCTACAAATAACTAAAAGCAAACTTTGTGAGGTTTCTCTTAAATTCAAATACACTGTAAAAGGAAACATATACTCATTATATTCATTTGGGTGAAATAATGCCCTAGAAATATATAGCACCGGCATAAGGAAATGAAAAATAAGCAAAATAAGAAACTAAACAAGTTGTAGCCAGTGATTTTGCATGCGGTGCTCCAAAGTCACGTAATATTATTTTGTTCAAACAGGATAACCCATAGAAGAGCATATAATCATTTTTACATATAGGAGTCCACAAAACAGAAAGAAGGTATAGTAAAATATCTGTAAGTGTCCACTCATAACACATTGAACATAGGATTCCTTGTAAGTAGCTATTCCATAGATAGAAAACAGTCATTAAGTTATGTAACCCCTAGGTGGCGCTATCCCAAGGGCTACTACCCCTGCCTGCTCGGCTAGTAGCAGGTTAAGGGGCCTGAGTTCTGAAACGGGTGCCTCCACCCAGAGGTCAGGGTTGGTAGTGGTCAAACTAACCTGGGCACAGCCCTCCGGGACACTGTAACCTCTCTGTTTCCTTACTAGTGGCCAGAACAATACACAATAATCACTTTCACAATACCCCTGATACACCACACAAGTACCCACACTGTTTGCACTTCCCACCAGGGCTTTCCTCTGGCCAGGCCCTGGGGACCCCTGTTAAACAAGGTTATACACAGCAAATAACAGCAGTACAGTACTCTTGCACAAACTGGAACCACAGTCAGGGTAAATGCATAAAAGAGTTAGATCTGATTTATTTAAGGGACTTGAACAAGGGAGGGGCGTAATCAGGTTAATTTGCTTAAAGGCTGTATCAATCAAACAGTTATGCATGCACTTCAGGGTCCATAAACAGTCACACACTCTGGGTACCCAGATGGAGAATGCTGGGCTAGCCAGGGACGTTGCAGCTGGTTGGGGCCCTGTGATGGAAGAAAACATGCACAACACACACCATTTGTATTCCGGAGCCAAGGGACTCAGTTCGTGAAAAGAAAACAAGACAATCAGATGACACACTTCTAGATTAGGCTGTTGTTGCAGGGAGCTACCCTGATGATCACTTGTGATACCAAAGACTGGACACAGGCTGGACAAAATTGAGGCAGCAGATGGTTAATCTGGCGTCTAGGAGAGCAGGCCACACGAATCGCTGAGGCGTTGTTCCTGTTCAAGCATGGAGCAGGGGCTGATCCCCAGGCAGATCTCTCATCGATGGCTTTCTCTGTGCAGTGGATAGTCTGTCTGGGCCAGTGTGGCAAGGCCCAGGCCAAATGGAGACAAATTTGGATACAGTCTGTTTTGGGCTGGATACAGCTTCCAGCAAGCAGAACACAGTTCACACAGTGGGGGACCAAATCACGACCCACTTTCAATATACAGCACATTTACATGCAAGAAAATTCTACTGTACCTGGCAAACCGCTCTCCAGTCACGATCGCAAAGTCTGCACAAACTGGGGATTCAAAAGCAGCTGGAAATCCTGACTGGCCGATCGCATTCAGCAAAATCTTCAGTCTTCTTCAGGTATGAACCTGGTAAAAAATCAGCGGCTTACTTCATTCTCTCAAACCTGGATTTAGTCCAAAATAATTCTCTTCTCTCCTCTCAGGGCAGCAGGTAGACATGCAGGCCAAAAACTCGGCCCTTTCACAGTTTTCCCGCTTGCAAACTACACAGAACTACTGCCCAAATTACTTGAGCTGTTCTCATTTTCTTACTTCCCAGCTCAGAACTGACTGAAACAGCAGGCAGCTTGGGGACTTCCTCAGATCCAAAATATTTGGTTGGCTGATCTGTCAGTCACAACAAAGGCTGCCCTTTCAGGTACAAAAAAGCGCCAAAAGCCCAAAACTACAGTTCCTACAGATTTTGACTCCAGACAGCTCCTGTAGTCCGGCTCCATTTTAGGTCCCACCAGACTGATTGGTCCAATTCGGCAGTTCTGGGCCCAAATGGTGGGGATAAACAAAACAGTCCTTGCTGCAAAGAAGGCAGGTTAGACAAACTACATTATTATTACTACTCTAATGAATGATCAGCAAACAGTTATATCTATTAACAGGGCTCCCTCTACGCAATTAGCGATGGCAGAAACTGAGCGATTACCTGGCAGCCCGGGTGGGACTCAAGCATGATAACACTCGGCCCCATCCCAGATAAATTATTACTGCAATCTAGGCAGCTCTTAAAGCGACAGTACATAGAGGCTACACAGGCACTCTTTGGCAACAACGATTAACTGCCAAAATGCAGGACACCAGCCTGGCAGTGAGCATTTAGGCAAGCTCATGGAAGACTTTTCGGGAACCCCTATTTGTAGGGAGGGTTACAGTTACATTTAAAAAACGTGCTAGTGTTAGTGGTATTTAGTCCATGCTTGTGGATTCAATCAAAGCATCTGTGACCTTGGATCTTATGTTGCGTTTGTTATCAAAGTCCAGTCCTACTGTGGAGAAGTTCTGATTGGCTTAGTCACCCCTTAAAACATATGACAGTGGGTCATCCAAACTTAATGTTAAGAATACAGGGAATAATAGTCACTTGAGTGCCTATTTCAATCAGCTGCTGTGTTTTCCTGGCCAAATGGGGGGGGGGGGAGTAGACAATACTTACCCCATATAAATTCACATTTCTCTGCAGCTGTTTAGAGAATATGGTATATTTGTAAGACAGAGCCCAAAATAACAGTTGCAGTTGGGCTTGCACCTGACCCAATTGTTTTTACTTTGATTCGACACAATGGCTTGTCAGCTGAATCCTAACCGCTTCAACAACACTGCCCAAAAAATTGGAATATTACCACAGTAATTGCTTAGTAGCCACTGGCAATCCACCAACACCACGGTTGTTTAGGAAATCGGACACCCTCACATTTTGCTCCCTGTGTGATGTTGTTTATATCCCTCTCTACTACAGAATTCTTTAGCAGCGCATGGATGCATTTTGCCTACCATGGAAGAGCTTGGCAAGTACATAAACTACATCATACAGTTTAAAAATGGTACTTACTACCTTTATGTAAATTAGGAGCACCCTCCAGGATAAGTAAAAAGCCTATAGAGATGGAACAGTAACAGGATTGAAACCAGTACTGAAAAACAGGCTGCTACAGGGGGAAATAACTAGCAGTTTCATCACAGTTCTGATTAAATGGGTTCAGTCCAGCTGGGACAGAATAAAGGGCTTAATAGTTACTCAGTAGAGTAGGAGTAAAGCGGGGGGTGGGGGAGGAGGGTGAAAATGCCATCTGGACAGTAGGCTATGAAGTAGAGTGGGTAAAACTGGAAGTCTGGATTGACCAATGGTCTTTTTCTGCCAACATTGTCTATGTTTCTGTATTGTATTTGCATGTGCGCTATCTCCTTGCTCATTCATTAAAATCTGAATAGGTAGCATGTAAACTAAGTAATTATCAATATCAACTGTGCTCTCCAAAAACAGTTAACCAGCCTCATTGTATCTTATACTATCACATTCCAGCAGTACAGTGTAGAGAATTGTGTATGGGCAACAGTGTGAAACTAAGTTGTTTTTACACACTGTTGTGTGTGATCCACATAAACTATGAGATCAAGGGTGAGGGTTTATTTAGGTATTACACACCTAGGGTATGCAAAGAAGAAACTACGAATTTGACTGTTGCCCATATTTTACATGATATAATTACTGACTTTGTTTCCTTGTGCAGTGAAACGGTAGCGGCTTACCATACACCTCAACGCAGCTGAGGTGAAGTGCGAGGTAATCTCGATTACACATGATCATGTGTAAGGGGGGGTGTAATGAAGATTAATGCATACTTGTTTTAGGTTCTAATAAAGGGATGTGTGTCTAATTCGAATCCTTCATCGGATACCTCCAATACTAGCTGTATTCTACAAATACCCAAACACTGGGGTCAATTCGACAGTCACGTATTCAATGAGACTTTGAGAGCTCTTGAGCTCTCCCCATACGATCTCCAGACTGCTCAGAGAGATTTCTAGAGCTATACTATGTGATCTTGCCAGTAAACAGAGACACTTGAGCTGAGAGGAAGCCGTTTCTGTGAAAGGGTTCTGGTTTTCTGAATCAAATTTAGAAAATAGACCTCAGATTCTTTTTTTTTTTTTTGCTGTTCTGTTTTGTTCTTTACTGGAGAGACAGTGGTGCTCCACTTGACTGACTGGCTGATTGCTAAAAGTATTTTTTTTTTTTTTTTTTACAATAGAAAAAATTGCATTGGAATCTTCATTCTTCTGGCTAGGGCGGGGGAGGTCTGTATGCAGTTGCAAGCTAGGCTGGTTCTATGTCATAATAGTGAACACGAAATGGTGATTGCTATTATCTTGAGTGTATATTGCGAAAAGCAAATCAGCTATACACTTACCAGCAAACAGACATCCAGGAAAATAGTGTTTTTTGAGGGGTTTTGTTCCTGCACCCCCATGAATTAGGATTCTAAACTCCAGGGGGGTGCATGTCAAGGAGGGGGCACAATCTGCCTGAAAAAAAAATTTTGTCCAGGAGCTACAGGCAGTGGCAAAATTCAAACCCTCTCGTCCCAAGCACCAAATCTAGTACCTGCTGTGCCAGAGCCAGCCTCCCTCACTACCACACTACCACACTACACAGCTGGCTCGGCAGCAGCAGGCACACTTCATCCACATAGCCCTCCTCCCTATCCCTCACCATTCCCCTTACCAGTCACCTTCCCCTACCCTTGTGGTAGTAGTAGTCGCTACCCTTGTGGGTCTCCTATGACAATAGCGCCGAATATGAGTCGCCGTTTTGATGATCGCCCATATTCAGTCGCTATTGTAACCCCTAGGTGGTGCTATCCCAAGGGCTACTACCTCTGTCTGCTTGGCTACTAGCAGGCTAAGGGGCCTGGGTACTGAAACAGGTGCCTCCACCCGGAGGTCAGGGTTGTTAGTGATCAAGCTAACCTGGGCACAGCCCTCCGGGACAGTGTAACCCCCCTTCTTTCCCTTCTAGTGGCCGGAACAATATACAATAATCACTTTAACAATGACCCTTATTCACCATGCAATTACCCACACAGTTTTCACTTACCACCAGGGCTGGTTCCTCTAGCTCAACCCTGGGGACCCCCTGTAAAACAAGGTTATGCACAGCAAATAGCAACAGTACAGTACTCTTGGCACAAACTGGAAGCACAGTCAGGTTAAATACAAAAGAGTTGGATCCGATTTATTCGGGACTTGAACAAGGAGGGCGTAATTAGGTTGATTTGCTTAAAGGCTATAGCAATCAGATAGTTATGCATGCACTTCAGAGTCCCTACACAGTCGCACACTATGGGTACCCAGGTAGGAAGACGGTGGGCTAGCCAGGAATGATGCCCAGGGTAGGCTGGCTCGCAGCTTGTTGGAGCCCTGTGATGGAAGAAAGCAACATGAACAACACACTATTTGTAGTCTGGAACTGGAGGGCTCTGTTCATGACAAAAAAGACAACAAAGCAATCAGATGACAACACTTTGGATTTAGCTGCTGTTGCAGGGAGTTATCCTGATGTTTACTCATGATACCCAATACAGGACAAAGGCAGGATGAACTCGAGACAGCAGGTTGTTGAACTAGAGTGCCAGGAGAAGCAAGGCCTACACGAATCATCGAGGCATCGTTCCTCATGAGCGGGAGGCTGATCCCCAGGCAGGTCTCATCGATGGCTTTCTCTGTGCAGCGGGTAGTCTGGCTGGGCCAGTGTGGCAAAGCCCAGGCCCAGTGGAGATGAATACGGATTCAGTCCGTGGGAGCTGGATGCAGCCTCCAGCAAGCAGAACACAGTTCAACACACAGTGGGGAACCAAATCATGACCTACTAACAGCACACAGCATATTTACATGTAAGAAATTCTACTGTACCAGGCAGATTGCTATACGGTGGCAATTACAGAGTCTCTGCACAAACCGCAAGTTCAGAGGTGGCTGGAAATTCTGACAGGCCAATCGCATTTAGCAAATCTTCGGTCTTCTTCAGGTTAAAGCCTGGTCACAGTTCTGTGGCTTAAATCGTCCTCACAATTCAGATTCAGTCTGAATAAACTTCAGTTTCCCTCTCAGGGCCAGCAGGCTGACAGGCTGGCCAAAACTCAGCCCTTTCACAGTTCTTCCATGCAAATCCACACAGGATTGCTGCTCGATTATCTCAAGCTGTTACTCCTTCACTTTCCAGCTCAGATCTGAACTGAAACTGCAAGTCGTCTTGGACTTTCCCCAGGATCCAAAAGGTATGTTTGGCTGATTCCTCTGTCAGTCACAACAAGGGCTCCCCCTCCAATTTCATTTAGGCGCTAAAGCCCAAAACCACAATTCCTACAGAATTCTGCTCCACAAAGCCCCTGGGACAGACTCCATTTTAGAGTCCCCAAAGGTACTGATTGGCCCATTTCAGCAGTCCAGGACCAAGATGGTGAAGATAAACAGAAATGTCCATGCTGCAAAGAAGGCAGATTAGATAAACAGCAATATTATTACTATTCTAATAAATGATCAGCAAACAAGTACATCTTCTAACAGCTTCCCTGCTTTCCCACCCCTGAAGCACTGTCTGTCCCTATAAATATTGATCCAGCTTTTCTTTTGTCCTTAGATTTCATGCCTGAAGACGCGCCGGCGAAAAAGCGGCCAGCAACAGCCGCTCCTATGGCTGCCGCCATCACCGACTCCCTCCAGCAGCCCTTACCGCTGTAAGGGCATTGAGGCACAGATCACCACACAGGTACTAACCACTAAAACCTTCTCTGAGAGTCAGCACGCCCGGGCGCCCTTGATTGGTGCGGCGCTGCCCTAGGGGGATCGTGATTGGTCCGCCCGCCTGCCTGCTTCGCTCTGATTGGAGCGCCTTTTCCGTAGACTTCCCTGCTCTAATCTCTTGACTTCTGAGCTCTAGCTCTTACTTGAATTTTCTCCGCCCCACCACCCCTCCCAGGCCTCCTTTAAATAAACTTATGCTCTGCCCTTTTCTAACTCTTTGCTGTTTCATTGGCCTAGTATTGTTTGCTGCCAATCTTGATTGGCAGCTAGAGTAACCAATAAGCCTGCCCTGTGCAAATAGTTTCTGAACTTTAGCCACCAAACTGATCTGCTCCTGCTTTTCTTGTTCCCCTTCTGTTGTACATCTTACTTTGGGTTTTAAGTGAGAACCTAGGTGGGTCAACTATCTGCCCAGGAAAACACTGCCCAATAACAATTGTAAGATCACCCATTCTGGCACTATGGCTTTCCTTACTGTGCTATTTGTATTCCTAATGTACAGAGTACCTAACAATACAGTGCAACCCAAACTACCTCTATGCAAACCAGTGCTCCAATATATACTATCAGTACCTCATGTCATAACGGGCTGTTGTGCAGCTGTTACTTCATCCTCCTCCCCCATCCTAGCCTATTCTCCTCGGTTTACCACCCTCCCCTTACTGCTGCCCTCGCCTATGTCTATTCGAGCACTCATGTTGATCACGTTAAACTGTCACTACAGTGGTGCTACCTCCTGTGCTGTTATGGGCAATCTCGAAGAAATAAAAAAGCAGTCCCCATCCTTATAAGATCTTTAAAGAAAATCATATTACTGCTTCTCCTCTGCTCAGGTAATGTGGAGCTAAATCCTGGACCCCCCCTACAACTTACCTCGCCTATTGATTTTGCTGAGGCCACAGGTCTCAAGATGATGATGGTCAACATTCTAAGCCTGCCCAAAAAACTCGTACAACTGCAAGCGTGGGCTGCGCATATCAACCCTGACCTTATCATAATTACTGAGTCATGGTTAAAAAAGACAAATACTGACCAACAAATTTCACTACAGGACTACCAACTATTTAGAGCAGACAGAGACTCTAGAGGTGGGGGTGTGGTTATGCCAAATCTAAGTACTCGGTCACTAATATTAGCTGCAAATCTTTAGCTAAGGAATTTGAGATCGTCTTTCTGAACCTTCATCTCCCCTCTTCTGAATGCATTACTATTATAGGTGGTTATAGACCTCTGTCTGGTGGCGATGAAGTCCTTAATTTTCTGAAATCCATGTTCACAGATGCAAAAACTGAACCAATATTTTTTAGGGGATCTAAATATGGATTGACTTAACACCTAAATCACATTGCCTCAAATCCCTTTGCGACGATCTAGGTCTTGGGCAACTAGTCAACAAACCCACTAGAGATAATGTTCTAAGTACTGCCAACAGCTCCATCCTAGGCGTGGTGCTAACCACCCACCCACATAAAATATCCCATACAGCAGTGTTTCACAGTGATATGGTGATCATGGGATTGTTGCTTGCATAAAATCTCAAATTAAGACACACTCAGCCCATCTTTATAACAAAACAGCCCTTTCATAAGTTCAGTGCAATAAACTTCCTCTCTGACCTGGGCATGATCAGTTGGCAAGACCTCTACCTAGCCAAAGATGTCGATGAGGCAGCTTACACCCTCAATGACAATCTTACTAGATTGATAAATAAGCACGCCTTTCATCAAAGTAAGGGCAGAACAACTCTAACCCCTGGTTACCTCAGATCTTAAGGCAGCCCTCATAGCCCGAGACAAGCTCTGGGCAAAAGCTAGGCATTCTAAGAAATCTTCGGATTGGCAGGCCTTTAGAACAGCCAGGAATACCTGTGTGAAAAGTATACGTTCTGCTAAAGCTAACTATTATATCTTTACCCTAGAACAAGCAAAAGGTAACCCTTGCAAAATGTGGAGGACAATTAAATCTATAGAAGGGCGGCCCAAGGCCCCTTCTGTCCCAACAAAATTAGTTGCAAGTGATAAGATAGTGGAAAACAAGTGCTTAATCCTTGAGGAGCTTAACTCCACTTTGCCACAGCTGGGCTAGCTTCGATTCTTCATCTGCTTTTCTACGGTGAGCCAGCATATCCCCAATACCTAGTCCCGCACCTAACCCTTTCCAATTGCGTGAGATAACTTTTAAAGAAGTAGAAGATTCTCTCCTTAATCTAGACACTAAAAAAAGTGCAGGGGATGATGGCTTGGAACCCTTTTTCCTCAGGCTAGGATATGCCCATCTCACTGCCCCAATTCTCCACATCTTCAATCTTTCCATTACATCTGCTACTGTGCCGTCCTGCTGGAAATCAGCATGCATCCTCCCTCTGTTCAAATCTGGTGACCCGTGCGATGTAAACAACTACAGACCTATCTCCATATTACCTATCCTTTCTAAAGTTCTCGAAAAACTGATCCACAATCAGTTAAAATCTCACTTGGAAACCTTCTCTCTCATTAACCCTGCCCAATCTGGCTTCCGGGTGAATCACAGCACAATTTCTGCATTAGCAAAAGTAACCAATGACTGGATCTCTGCTGTAGATGCAAAGAAGGTAACAGGAGCAGTCTTTCTGGATCTAAGCAAAGCTTTTGATACTGTTGATCACAATCTACTAGTCACTTGTCTTGCAAAGTTGGGTGCCACATACCATACTACTCAGTGGTTCTCTAGTTACTTAACTGGGAGATCCCAAAAAAGTAAAAGCAGAAGGATGTTTTTCTGCTGCCTTGCCAGTTGTTAGAGGTGTCCCCCAAGGATCCATCCTAGGCCCCATCTTGTTCTCATTATATAGTAATGATCTTGATTCCAATATTTCTACGTTCAATCTGCACTTTTTCGCAGATGATACCGTGCTGTATACCTCTGGCTCATCGCTTTCTGAAGTCAAGGGAGTGCTTCAAAGCGGACTTTGCACAACTTGAGCATAATCTTATAAAGGCAAAGCTTCTGCTTAATGCCAAGAAGACTAAAGCGATGATATTTTCCCGTAGTGCTGCCACAGGCACCCTCAATACCCTGCCCCAAGATTTCATTGTTACCACGCTAAATGAGCCTCTGGAAGTTGTTACCAAATTCAAATACCTAGGCATCTGGATTGACAACGAACTCTCTTTCAATGACCATATCGAGCTGTCTCTAGAGGCTAAAAAGCCAGATTAGGTTTCTTCTTTAGAAATAGGCCCCCTTCCCCTTGAAATTCGAAATAAGCTGATCCAGGCCACTTTTTTCCCCCTTCTCGACTATGGCGATATAATCTACTCCTCTACTACCCTCGCAAATCTAAGTAAACTGGACATCCTTTACCACCGTGCATTACGGTTCATTACCAACTCCCCTTACCGTTCACATCATTGTGACCTGTATGCATCTATTGGATGGACATCTCTCACTACTAGACGTTTGCTCTACTAGACGTTTGCTCCATGCTGGTCTATGGACTCTTAAATTGCTCCTGCACAAATTACTGAGCTATCTTTCATCTCTCATTAATATTTCATACAGTGCATACTCGCTAAGAAAATCTGACTTTATTATGCTTGATATTCCGAGGACATGGACCTCCTTTGGTAAGCGATGCTATTGCACATGCCCTTCCTGTATTTGGAACCAATTATACAGTACTGAAACTAACTAGCACAGTTTCAATTAACTTCTATAAAGTGCTATGCACAGCTAAAATGATACCTGCAACTGTCATTAGCCTCTTTCCCCATGTGTGCCATGTGCATCCTTTGTAAGACCATAATTGCTTTGTGCATATTAACTACTTATTGCTTGCACTTCATTTATACTAAAACAACTCCACCCACCAGCTCCTGACTCGATCTACTATCTTGCTGCAGCTATCTAACTCCTGCTATCCCTTCCCTCCCTACTCCTGGCTCTGTCTACGTATATACTCCTCTGATCACACTATCAAACCATTCCTACCTCCCCTATCCATGTTATTCTGTGCTTGTCCCATCTGCCAAAATGTATTTATTGCAAACACCAGTACCATGTTTCAAGTATCAGTATGCTATCTATAAGTCACCACCCTGTATTACTTTAGTTATTACCACCTGCAGTCACCCCATGTGGTGTCATTGTATGTATATCTTGCTTGTATTATGTGATGCTTGCATTTATGTATATATTGTTTTTTAACTATTTATGTATGTATGCTGTGTAAGTCTATATGTCACAGGACCTCCTTGTGAATGAGCTTGCTCAATGGAGTTTTCCTGCAATAAAATTGATCTTGAACTAGCAGAGCTCCCTCTGCACAAGTAGTGATAGCAGGAGCAATTATCTGACAGCCGGTCGGGACTTGAACATAGAAACACTCAGCCCCTCCTAGATTAATTATGACTGCAATTCAGGCAGCTCTTAAAGAGAAAGTACACAGAGGCTATACAGGCACTCTCTGTGTCACGTTTAAACTGGTAAAACGCAGGACACCAGCCTGGCAGTGAGCATTTAGGCAAGCTCAAGGAAGACTTTTTGGAACCCCCCGATTTGTAGAGGGGTTACACTATTATCACAGGATACCGGCTAGGCTAGCTCTTGCTTGCTGGCTGTCTGAAAAAAATACAGTTATGTAAGAACTTACCGTAACGGTAGATCTTTGAGAGGATCTCTTGCAGCAGGCCACACCTATAGGACTTGGCTGTTAGGCACTAGGACCACACAGAAACTTTTCTAGCTAGCAGTCTACCAGGGGGCAGCCCACGGTGACATCACTTAGTGACATCGTAGCTCCTCTATGAATGTGGGTGGCCCTCGTATTCTCTCAGTTCTCATGCCCGAGACCACAAACAGTAAATCTGTTGCTAGAGAACTGAGGATGGCCATAGGTACACTGCCATGGCAATGAAGGTGAAACAGAAGTTGAACCATCATGGAGAAGAGAGACAGCAAAGCAGTCAAGAGTCCAGGGAGAAGGAGGGTGGAACAGCATGGCTTGCTGCAAGAGATCCTCTCAAAGATCTGCTGTTACTGTAAGTTCTTATGTAACTGTACTATCTTCATCAAGGGTATCTCTTCCAGCAGGCCACACCTATAGGACGAGAACCAAACAGTTCAGACTGAAGAACCAGTTTGGGTGGCTGGAGGCTATAGGCCTAAGAAAGAAGACCCTAAAGTACAGCTAAGCTGAAGCTTGCCCTTTTGTGAGCAGCAATGTCCGGACTGCAGTTTTCAGTGAAAGTGTGGACAGAACTCCAAGTAGCAGCAGCACAGATCTCTGCAGCTGAAACATTTCTAAAGCAGGCCACTGAGGCAGTCATGCCTCTGGTTGAGTGGCCATGGACAACACCAGGAAGTTCATTCCCTACTTCTGTCTACTGTCCTTAACTCAGCACTCTGTTTTAAGTCCCTCCCCTGCCATTGACCCTTCACAAATGTGATTGTCTCAAAGCACCTGTCTTTCCCCCAGCTTATTCTGTGTACAGTCCTCCCTCACATTGCTCTATAGTATGTTCTACTAGGTCAGTCCTGCACAGAAAATCCCTGCCCCCCCACTGGTGACTTGAATTAATGACAAAGCCTCCTCTTGGCTGCATTACACCGGCATGAAAGCCTATTTGAGTCTCTCCTCCTGACTTTTATATGAAATAATGACAATGCCTCCCTGGCTGCTTTATCTCCTGCTAAATTAGTTCCTTAAACCCACAGCACTCACCATGTACCTTGGGCTGTACTAACTGTAATGTGTACCTCTATATGAGATAGCTTACAATTTTAAATAGATCAATTGCTGATATTTCTTATATTTTTTGTCTCTGTACTTATGCGCCCATACTCTGTAACTACCTTTCTGTGTTGTCCTCCTGTCAAGATGTGGAACCTTTGAAAAAGAGCATTTTGCTCAAACGTTATGTCTGAATGAAGAAATAAACTTCCTGTGAACAAAATAATACAGTTAGCCAAATTTGGACAGGCACTGTTTGAAAATGGGTATGCCCTCTTTCCCAGGGGTGAAGAACACAAACAGTTGAGAGGACTTCCTGCAGTCTCTCGTACAATGAGTATAATAAAGCAGAATTCTATGAACATCAAGGGTGTGGAGCAGTGCTTCCCTGGATTGGCATGCTGTGATAAACAGACAGATGGATGGTTTGATGTAAGGTAAACTCAGATACCACCTTTGGAAGAAACTTGGGGTTTGTACACAAAGACACCCAGTCATAATGAAAAACCAAATGAGGTGACTCGCACATCAGAGCCAGAAGCTTGGAACTCAAAGCAGAAGTAATAACAACTAAAAATAATGCTTTCCATGACAGCGTAGCTCACATGTCAAAAGGAACCAAAGTAGGTTTCTCTAACACAAAATTTAACTCTCATGGAGGGTCTGGATTCCAAATAGGAGGCTTTAGGTGAAGAACTCCTCTCATAAAGGTATGGGACACTTCATGTTGTGGAACCATACAACCCTCAACAGGTGCATGGAAGGTTTAAATGGCTGACAGGTGCACCTTAACAGAGAAGTATGACAGGCCTGAGTCCAAAAGGGACAGCAAGTTTTCTAAGGCCTGACTCACCAGAAAGGTGAACGGGTCCAAGTGATGGGAGGTTGCCCACAGAGCAAAGTGTTTCCACTTCATGGAGTAGGTAGCCCTGGTGGAGGGTTTTCTAGTGGCCACCAGTACCTCGGCCACCTTAGGGAACACGCCAACCCTTGCAATGACTTCGCCTCAGGAGCCAGGCATGAAGGTGAAGTGACTTGAAATCTGGCTGGACCAGAGTGTCCTGTTCCTGTGAGAGAGGGTTGTGCACAGGGGCAGGGGCACTGGAGGTTCCACCACCAGCTGTTGTAAGGGGGAACCAGACCTGACAAGGCTAGAACGGGACAATAAGGATTAAGGTGGCCCCTTCCATCTGAAGCTTGATCAGTACCCTCTGTTTTAAAGGGAAATGAGGGAAGGCATAGAGGAGCCTCCCTTTCAAAGAGAGGGACAACATGTGTTGTCAGAAAACTCCAGGCCCTGGAACAAGCGAGCAAAAATGCAGCAGTTTTGCGTTGAATGGGGATGCAAAAATATCCAACTCTGGATGATGCTACCTGTTAAACAGGTCTTTTATGATCAAGGTCGGCAGCTACTACTCATGCATCTGAGACTGCGACCAGCTGAGTCTGTCTGCCAGGATGTTTTGGTTGCCTGGATCATGGACAGCTGACAGTTCTAGGCTGTGTTCTAGAGCCCAGTGCCATACCCTCATCGCTTTCTGGCACAGGAGGTATGAATGGGTCCCTCCTTGCTTGTTGATGCAGTGGACTACACTAATATTGTCAGTCTGCACCAACAGATGTCCTAGGAACAGATGAGTCTGAAAGGATTGCATAATGTACAGGACAGCTGTCATCTCTAGGACAGTGATGTGGAGGCCAGTCTCCACTATACCATGTTCCTTGTGCCTGGTGAGGCCCCAGATGTGCTCCCCAGCCCAGCCCTGATGTGTGTGTGGTGAGAATCTGCTGAGGAAAAGGAATGAGAATGGAACCCCTCTCAACAGTTTGCTGGGTTCCTTCCACCAGAGCAGTACCTTCTTGACCAGAGAAGAGAGTAAGACTAGTTGGTCAAATTCATTGTTGTGCACATCCTACTGGACCATCAGTGTCCACTGGAGGATCCTCATGTGTAGCCTGGCAAGGGAGACCATGACAATGGCTGCGGACATGAGGCCTGAGAGCCTGAGGAACATTCTGGCTGTCACATATCTGTTGTGATAGAGAAGCTGGGCCTGAGCCATCAGGCAGTCCACCCTATCCTGGGGCAGGAAGGCCATACCTGGATCTGTGTCCAGTATTGCCCCTATGTATTGAAGCCACGGACAAGGGGTCAGGACTGACTTGGGCAAGTCGACAGTGATCCCCAGGGTCTGGAACAAGTGTCTGGTGTGGGACAGGGACTGGAGGAGAGTTCCCTGGATTGCATCTTGAACAGCCAGTTATCCAGGTAAGGGAAGACATAGAGTCCTTCCCTCCTGAGGGCTGCTACTGCCACTACCAAGCATTTTGTAGTGCTGAGGATATGCCAAAGGCAAATCTCGAACCGATAGTGCTCCCCTGGAAGTGAAATCTGAGATACTGCCTGTGTGGGGCACACACCGTGAAATGCAGGTAGGTATCCTGCATTTTAAGGAGCATATCCAGTCTCCCTGATGCAGGAGGAAAGCAGGCCTTCACAGTCACCATTCTGAAATTTTTGTACTAAATATAGGAATTTAGAACCCTTAAATCCAGAATAGGAAAGCTGGCTCTAGTTGCACGAGGTTGAGTGCTGAACACCACATCTCGGCAGCCCGCAGCCCATGTTTGGGAATGGGCACTGGTCATTGGGGGTTGGCAGGGGAGAAGGAGGTTGGAGCATCCAATGACAGCTAGCCTTCTCCTGGGGAAGGAGGGTTGCAGGGTTAGGCACTCTGGTGCCTCCCGTGGCAGATGGAGGTACAGTACCGGCAGCCTGCATACAAGAGGGAGGTGGAGCACAGCAGACATCGGCAGGAATGCGCTCTGGAGCAAGCGTGCCTACTCCACCAGGTGTCATTGCACGCTCATGCTCACCTAGGGAAGGCTGGGGAGGGGGGAACAACCGAGAACCAAGAAATGCCCCAAAGTGCTGGTAGGCAGTGGGCACCCTGGTCCCACTACGAACTGCCGGACCCCACACCTGGATCCTGATCCTCCAGATAACACCAATACCTGGATGAAATTAGATGTCTAGGGTCCCTGTAGGAGCAGTGGCCATGCCCTGGGGGTAAGCCAGGGGTCTCTTGCCAGGCAGCGTAGAAGGTATCAGCGAGCTCCAGGAGGGATCCCAGGGGGGAGGGGGTTCAGGCTGGGTGGGAGACAACTGGGACATTGCCTGAGAGAGGCCACCATTCTGGTGACCAGCGGGAATAAGAAGTAAAAAAATAAAAATAAATAAATAATCCAGAATAGGACGTAAATCCCCCGTGCATTTGGGGACCAGGAAGAAGGAGTAATAAAACCCTTTGCTTCTTTGACTCTCTGGAACCAGCTCTATGGGCTGTTTGCACAGCTATGCGTGAATCTCCCCTTGAAGCACTGGGATGTAATCAGGGGGGTAAAAGGACTGTGCTGGAGGGTTCTCTGGGGGGCCGCTCCAGATGTTCTAGGGAGTTATCTAGCTCTATGAGCTGCAGGACCTAAGTGTCTGAGGTGATCTCCTGCCACCTGTCGAGAGAGAGAACTGACTCCCTACCACAGTCTCCTGCTGATTGGGAGGGAGGTCAAGCAAGGAGTCATGCTGAAAAAAACCTGTAGCCAGGCCGCAACACCACCTCGGGGAGCTTTTCTTGTGGAGGAAGTGGGGGCAGGCAGGGCAGCGACTCGCTTATGCTTACGAAGGTCTGTGCCGTGCTTAGGCTTGTGGAAGTCCGGATTAAATGGCATCCCATGACCACTCTTCGCTGAGTGTGATATATAAATGGACTGACCCTAGTGTCCAGCAAGAGACCTGTAGGTTCTGGAGTATGTCCTGCACATCTGCCCTGAAAAATGTATACCCTCTAAAGGGGGCATTTAGGATGGACTGTTGTACATCCCAGGCAAATCCTGACACCCTAACCAAGAGTTGCAAGAGGCAGATGCCAACGTCGGCAGCCTTGGCAGAGGTGTCAGTGGTGTCATAGCCTTGGGTGGATTGCAGAAGGTGCTTGCCCACAGCTGAACCTGACTTGAATAACTTGGAGAAGAGCCTGTCTCTGGTAGTCCTTTGGAAGTGCTTGGGCAGCTGCCTGGGCCTATTTCCAGAGTTGATTCTGGAACTTCACCATATGGGCAATGTAATTAAGGATCTGGAAAGCAAGGGTGGCAGCAGCAAACATCTGTTTACCCATCAGGTCCAGCATCTGGACTCCATGTCCAAGGGAAGTGAGCTGAGGTGCTTAGGCTCCTTAGATCTGTCATGTGCATCATTTATTACCACAGTCAGCTTGTGGTTGTTCAGAAAAAATAGGGCTTCCCCACATGGGCCTGCTATAACTTGTCTGCCTTCCTGGGCCTGGCTGAGACCAAATTGGTCCTATACCAGGCAGCCATGGTGGCATCTTCAAAAGGCTCTATCAGAGAAGGGATGACAAGGGGAGGAGAGTCTGGTAATTGCAGATAATGAATCCGATGTCTCCTAGCAGGGTTCTGTTCTTCAGCCTCGAACCCGATGACTGCTTGAAGTTGCCTCATGATGCCAATAAAAGAAGTGTCATCGTGGGGGGCTAGGTGTGTAGGTGCTTGTGCCCTGCCCCCAAGAGACTGTAGCATGGGAGTGAGAAGGGCTCGAGCTCCATCCTCCTCATAGCCACCACCATCTTCCTTATCCTAATCTGGGGCATGAAGTCGGTGGTACTCATCCTCCTCCCATGTTCAGGGATAGGCCCTGACAGACTCTAAGCATGGGGCAGGGGAGTCCATGGTGCCACAGAGGGCTGAGGTGGAGGTTTGTGCCATAGGGCCCTGCAGCATCAGCCAGGGAGGGGGAGTCATGCGGCACATGAACTGCCAGAAAGAAAATCACATAGCTTACAAATCCATGACAGACTGTATGGGAGCCATGGGTGGTGCCATCTGAAGAGGCTGAGGTACTGGTGATGGTAGCAGGGCCAGAGAGGTTATTGGTGTCTGCTGAGGCCCAGGAGTTGGCCTTGTGGCCTGGGAGGTCTGCATGGAAAGACCTGGGGTTGACATCATGGCTGGAGGCAATGTTGAAAGGGACCTGGGCCTCCTGGCTGCAGAAGAAGAAGTTGAAGGTGGCGCCGGGGGATTGAACTGAGTCCCTGTTGATGTCATACTGATCCTGGATGTGTCTGAGTTGAAAGAGCCCCCTAACTGAGGGCCTCTAGAGAACAGAGGCAAGAACCGAAGGGGCTGAAAGGTTGGCTCGGCTGAGGAAAGGCCTGAAGCTGAACAGCCACCCCCATCAGGGTAAAACTGGTGGGTGGTGCTGCCTCAGGTAGTTTTGTGGCAGAGGGGGCCACCGCCAAAGCAGAGGACAACCCCACATGAGTCGCCAACCAAAGCGGGGACCACGAGCAAGCTGGGGGAGACATTCTTGGTCCAGTCCCTGTCCTGGTGTTTGTGCTTCTCGGACGATTTTGTCCCAGGCTTTGGAGGAAGAGGAGCCCATGGACAGAGCTGGGGAAAAGGAGAAGTTCCTGGCTTGCAGCTCCTTCTTCATGTGGGCCAGCTTCTGCTCCAGCAGGAAGTTCTGGAGAGCTTTCTAGTGGTGGCACCGTTGACCTGGTTGAAGCGGCAGCAGAAGTTGCTGCCCTGTACGTCGTGGTCCTGGCCTAAGCAGCAGATGCAGGTGTCATGATCTTCCTTCCTAAGGATCATCCCACAGGTGAAAAGATGAAAAAGCTTTTCTGCATCTGCTCCTTTTGACCTAAAAAAAAGGTAAGTAATCACTTTAAAATAAAGTGATAAATGAACTAAGGAGAGAAAGCAAAAAGTCGAGGTATGTAAATATTTTGTAAATAAATAAATGAAGTAGCTTCTGTAGGTCTGACATGTCCAGGCCAATGGTGGGAAAAGAAGTGAGAAGGACATAGGGCTGCCCACATTTACAGAAGAGATGCGATGTCAATGAGTGATGTTACCGTGGGTGGCCACTGGTAGACTGCTAGCTAGAAAAGTTTCCATGTGGTCCTAGTGTCTGGTGGCCAAGTCCTATAGGTGTGGGCTGCTGCAAAAGATACTCAGTGAAGATGGGCATGTCCCTGTGACTTCTTAGTTCTTTACAGTGCTAAGAACAAATATTTTCCTTTTGCAGTGAATAATATACTACTGTATCTGTTTGTTTGGGGGGCAAAAATCTTAGTGCGTGCTTAACTTACTGTGCTGTGTTTTAAAGCTGGCTGCTGCCAGTTTGCAAGGGCAACTTTATTTCCTTCTGTAGTTTAATTTAATTGTTGTTAAAAAAAAAAAAAAAAACAAAAAAAAACTTTTTTTTCTCCTGATGCTGCAGTCTTTGTTTTGGTAGTAAACTTAAATATTTGCTGCCTGTCTGTAACCACTGCAGTCCGTGTAATAAGAGCAAGGGGGCTGAAGGAGCACCACCTTCTTTGCTTTACGTTGCAACTTCAGGCTTCTGCTTGTTCCTGTGCCTGTAGTTAGCTGAGCTGTTCTTTCTTAAAACACCTATATAAAAAATTGCTTAAGCCCTTTTGTCTCGCCACAGACTTTGTCTATGCCCTAGGGTAGGCAGGAGCTGGGGACCTCCCTTTGTAGCCCAATATTTACTTTCTGAGTTTCTGACTGATAAAACAGTAAAATGTTATAAACAACAATTTCAAATAATCTGTTGAAGTCTTTTGTCTCCAGATGCCATGGACATCATCTGTGCCATAGGGTATGCAGAGAGGCACCCTTGAGGTCCAGTATTGGCTTTCTGTGTTTGACTGTTGTTAAAATAGAAAACGTTACAAACTATAATATAAAAAAAATTGTTCTGTGTTACACTCTACTGTAAGACCCTTGGTTGAAATTAAGTCATGGATATAGAAGAAGAATTTGACCTCCGTTATGCTTCGCTGTGAGTTATACTATTCTGTAATACAGTAGACGAAGGGCCTGTTTGCCAAAGACAGTCATACAGTGAGGGAGGAGGGTATTTGTCTTTGGTGTGACAAGGAATAATCATAAGGACTTTGAACACTCAACAAAGAAGATGAATGATCTAAAAAGCCATGAATCTTCTGGTGCCATAAAATATGTACATAAAGCACAACTTTTGCTCTGAACAATAATAAAATAATTAGCTCTAAGTTGCCATCTGGCTGTTTTTTTTTTTTTTTCATTAATTAGGTGACCAACAGATCTCTCGCTTTCTTACTGTACTCAACAAATGTCATCATTTGTAGTTTATACATACAGCAAGAATCCTTCCTTATAAAAATAAGTGTGGGAACTAGTACATATTAGCTGCTTGTATTTGGAATTTTCATAATAAATAAAGTGGGTTTCTGGAGCAGGGCACTGAAACTTTCATTATTTAGTTGTTAGTCTAATAATGGTTTCTTAGTTAAAAAATATTTGTAGCTTTTTCTTGTTTCAGTGACATTATACTCAACATTAATCCCCAAAATACATACTGTAAGCTTTCTTTCCATACAGGGAGGAAGGCAGGAGGGAAAGGAAGGATAAGCAGACTGAGAAAAGGGTGTGTGGGGAGGAGGAGGAGGGTGCAAAGAAGAAAGATATCCTGAACATAGAGGATTGTCTATGGTTCTCCATACACAACAAGACCGTGTCTGAATCGAGAGGTTGCCATGGCAACCTGAAGATTCAGACTCAGCCTTGTTTGTGTATGGAGAATCTTACACAGTCTTTTGCAGTTTATGGTTTTCCATACACATATATGATTGTGAGTAAGTGGGGTTTCAGCATATAAGAAAGGGAGAAAGCTTACTGTTACCCACCGATCACGCTTACATTTTCTCCAATGTATAGGCAGCAGTACTTGATGAGTCCTAGTAGTGCTGAGTTGAGAATCAAAAGGATCTAGATGAAGGGTGAGGACAGGTAGTCCAATTTTAATTTAAAAGGAAAAATGTGACTGTCTCAGTCATCAGCACTGTTTTTGTCTGTTTCAGAATCGGCGATCAGAGCCGCAGTTCAGAGAGCCACGACGGATGTTCGATATAATACTGAAGTAGTGATGCCGCTTAGTACAGCATAGTAGCATGGTGATGTAGCTACTGCAGAACAACAAGGAAATTCCAGATGGATTTCCATCTGCAACAGTGTTCTGCATACACTTATAAGTACTTTTGTTCAGTCTTCACAGTAGAGAAAGGAGGACCTTTCCCAGAATATGGGTACATGCCAAAGGGAGAGGGCGAGTGGTCTGGAGATAGGGATGGGATGGGATGGGATGGGATGGGATGGGATGGAAAGGGGGCACAATTTGAAGATAGAGGCGGGACGGCTCAGGAGCAATGTGAGGAAGTATTTTTTCATGGAAAGGGTGGTGGATGAATGGAACGGCCTTCCTGAGGAGGTCATGGAGTCAAAAACAGTGGAGGAATTCAAGAATGCATGGGACAGACATAAGGCAATTCTGGTGAGGGGTAGGAGGAAGTAGGCTGTTGGTTAACTAGGATCTGCAGCTTATCTCGTAGGTAGGGAAATGGACAGACTGGGTGGGCCAAGTGGTCCTTATCTGCTGTCAGTCTATGTTTCTATGGTCACAGTAGCGAGGGTGCTAAATGGATTCAGGTCCCTGAAAGTGGAAAAGTCACCTGGCCCTGATGGGTTTCACTCTAGGGATGCGCAGTGCCAAGCATCGGTGTCACAACAAGAATGATGACTTGGACAATGTGGTGATCTAGGGACTGCAAAGGACATTTATGGGGTCGTTGACACTGATGGCCAGTGCCTAGCAGACACTGTGGATGAAGAGACAGCCATCCCACCAGAGTACATGATAGAGGCTTATCTAGCAGAGCCATCGTCTGGCCTAAAGAGTGATGTTATCAGATTCTGGTAAGAAAGGATGGACATTGCCAGCACTGCCTAAACTGGCTTTGTATTTTCTTGGATGCCTTCCAACACTGGTTACTTTGGAAATATGTTTCAGCACAAATGGTGGTATTACCTCATCTAATTGCTCCAGGCTAGACTCTTGAGACTCCTGAATTCTTAGCCTTTTGAAATGCAGCTTACCACAGATCAACCTTGGATACACATTTTATCTTTCCATGTCCAAAAAGTTACATGTACTCCTATTCCAAAACCGACACTAGCTGCTGACAAGTCTCTCTCTACTTCAGATCATAGCACCAGAGTCCAACACACCACTCCTGGCAGTGCTGGCAGTACAAGGACTATGGAGCTCACCATCACCGTAAGTGCTCCTAAAGACAGTGCAACATTTACAGTGCCATCACTAGCAAGCTTGATATGAGCAAGTGCGATGAATTGCTCACACTGAGTCACTATAAATTAAATAAGATCCATATCGCCACCCAACCTACCATCTAGGGTTAGCAATCTTGACACTGAATGAGTCAATGATGGCTATGCACAGATGCAGAAGTTCCTTGGTCTCGCAATTTCATGTAGTCTGCTGACTAAGACACATTTGGCTACCAGTAGGCATCAGCTGTCTTAATTGTTACTTCAGTTCGATCAATATAAAAACTAAAAGGAAAATGTAAAATATTAACAACCGAATAAAAAAGAAAGGAAATAAAATTCAAACAAAAAGAAAAATGACATCCAAGCATGGTGAAACACTGAGTAGTTAAATTAAATGCTCTACATGTATTGTGTCTGACTCACTCCACAGCTGGGAAACAGCATTCTCCTGTCGCCTCTGCTGGGAAATAGCATTCTCCTGTTACCTCCCTTCCATCTAGAACCAGCTACCTTCCTCCATCCCTCTCTCTACTGCTCATCCCTCCTTCGGGCACCAGTTAAAACATCTCCCCTCCCACTCCTGCCAGCCCTCTATTTGGACCCTTCCTAACCCTTTCCCTGCAATTTTTCTCTCCCCTTACCTTTCCCTCCCCCCAACTATATGTTTTTGGCCATTCTCTGTGTAGTTTAATCAGTTTGTTTCATTATTCCCCTCAAGACTAGATAAATCTCCACTCATTCAGGCACTATGCACCTTCTGATCATGTCCAATTACGCAGCTGATGTGTATGTTAATTTATTTGTCTTCTGTTGAATGTAATGATCTTGCTTTCTTGTGTAACAACCCCTTCCTATGAGACACAGGTGACACTAGTAAGGACCCTTTCTTACTTTGGCACCACAGTTGGCATTTGGCAACAGAAAGTTCACTTACTCCATAGTCAAGTCATTATCCTGGCTCGGTCTCGGGAGGAAGGGGTACACAGAAAAGTGTATTTTTATCAGAAACCTGGGTGGGTCTGCAACATTGGGGGGGCGACTCCAAGAAATCACACAGTCACTCACAGAAGAATGTCCACAAGTGAAAAACAGAGCCAAGTAGTGGGTTTTATTCCGACTTGATGGAGTGACAGACATTTGCCCATGGGGGCTACAGGTGCAGAAAACAGGTACAACAGATCTACAGTAATGCTTTACTGCAGTTCAGTTGTTTGAATCCTACCCCTGCTTGAGAGGTTACAAAGAGCAACATTCCTGCCCATCCCTCTTCTGGGCTATGGACACCAGGACAGCGATTGTCCAAAATGGAAAGAACCAATGTCGGGTTTACACATCCCAGGGAGTGAACAACTCTGGGCTCCCACAATTACCAGTGTCCCAAAACTCAGTCTTGTACAGGACAGTGCACGTCCTCCAAAACTGTGTAAAACAGTTCCACACGAAGTCCATCCCCAACAAGAAAACTTTCACCTCACAATCCAGTTAGAAGTGAGTTAGTTCCAAACACTGGACAGAGTGTGCATCTCTTTTCCAAAACAGATTCATGACTGTGAAGGTACCATTTGAGTGTTTTAAACAGTCCTTCAACAGTTCATGAAGTAAAACTAGCAGGTATTCCCTGAACTAGATAAGGCAAACTCTTTGCCATCCCAGACACTGAGCAGCACATTTCCTAGTCAAAGTCTCTCAAAAATGGGAGATGTCCCCATAAATTACTCACAGTTACAGGAGCAATTCACTTTCAGGATTCTTCACCCCCACAGGGGCACTCATATAGAGAAGGCCGCAGCCAATACTCAACACAATCTCTTCAAAATGGCATTGGAGCTGACAGTCAGGGGTGTCCAACTCCCTGAGGCTCCCCCTCAGTCAGCACCTCAAGCTATCTGTACTGTTCTCAGGCAGACAACTGACTCTGCAGCAACATTCTATTGTGGCTTATGCTGCTGTGAAAGCCGCTCCCACTTGGAACTTCTGCAAGAGTGATTGGAAGGAGTTGCCAGGAGCCTCTAAAAGCTTACAGTTTGCTGCTCAGCAATAATACCTAAAACCCACAATCTACCAGGGCACTAGAAACCCTAGGGGGGGAACCCAGGGGTTACTCTAGTTCGTTCTGCACTCTACTATTGCACTTTATTGCCACTGTCATTATAACCACAGCATCTGACTTTCTGTAATCTTTGTAATTGTATCCTCCCCTTCCCTCTTCCCCATTACCCCTCTCCCTGGTTGCACCTGGAAATGAGACTCCTCAGTCTGCTTCTCCCGGTAACCAGTTTTTAAATAAATAAGTACATGTTCTTGGATATGAAACTTTTTTGGTGTGGGAGGAGTTAAACATTTTGATAATATGGGCCAGTGAGAATGATGTGATTGGCATGGAGGTAAAACTGAGACTACAGGGGGATTTTTTTGACTCTTTTCCTTCGATCACAGCCTGTGGAACCTCTCGGCATCATGCCTGTTCCAGCCCTGCCTGAAGTCCTCCTGACCTAAGCCTCCTCTCTCCTCCTCCTCCTACAGCCGCACCCCCAGCTTAACCCCTCAGGGGTGGGGCTGCCCCTCCACTTTGGGCGCACTTGCAGACAGACTCCGGCTGTAGGTGAGGGCCCGGGTGGAGGAACTGCAAGGCCAGGCAGGATGGACCCAGCAATGGGCATGGGAGTCAGGTGCTATTGCCTACCCCACAGAGCCAGGCTTTTCCATGTTATGGTGCTCATCCTCCCCGGCGTGGAGCACCACTGAGTGCAATGGCACGCAGCCCTGCCCTGCCTTACGTCGGCCATGCTGTTTGACGTGCTGGCCTTCATGCTGCAGTGCCCCCAATCTCCACCGGGAGCCGCTGGCATGCCGGGCCATTCCCAACCCTCCTTCCCCCCCAGGGGAGGAGAGCAGCCCTTCAGGTGCTCGATCCTCTCCACCCCTGCTGACCCCGGCGCGAGCTCGCCCCAGACTCGGGTCACGGCTGATAGCACGGTGTAGCATCCAGCACCTCAACCTCAGCGCCACCAGGCTGGGTGGTTAGGGTAAATCAGAGCTCAGCAATGAATACTAACAATTGCTATAGCTAAGAATTAGCGCGCAGCAGTCCTCTGAGTGCAGACTGTGTCACATGACCAAAAATGCACCAATCCCCAGCAGTGACATGCAAATGCCACCTGTCACATGTAAGCTTTACATTTCATATTCATTGCTGATCTCAAGGTTATACACACACACACACACACACACACACACACACACACACACAGAGTCTGTTGTACCCTATGCCAATCGCTGCATTTGGAACAGAACTGGTTTAGCAGAATTGATGAAGCTGAAAAGAATTCTGAGGCCTGTAGTCAAAGCTGAACCAAAGTTGCCCCCCGCACTTCACAAGTAGAGTTGAAAAAGCATGCTGGGAATCTTTTAATTCAATAGGCAAATATATCCAGCCTGATTCATTAGCACAATTCTCTCACGTACATAGTAGACATGTGCCAATATACACATTAGACTGGCAATCAGATCTTTCCATTAGTTGACTTTGTCTCTCATTACAAAACCTGTCAGAATGCCTTGCAATGTTTTTTTTATAACCACCACACTCTGTCACTTGTTAGCATGAGGTAGGGCAGGTGTATGTATTGTTTAGTTTTTCCTTCTAGCTGGCTCATAATTGCAATAATCTAACTTTAAAAAGACCATGTTGCCACCTAATGCCTTCAGCATGGACTCTGCACTTTCACATCAACTGTCACTGTGCCTGGACACTGTTGCACACAACACATCTCTGGGGGATCCAGAACACCAGAAAATGCTGGCGGTTGGATGATGGCAGGCACACAGGCCCTGCTCTCCGATTAGCAGGGTTTGCTTGCCTGAACTGGATCCAGTCATCGGGTGGGGCCTGGGGACCCCACCAACCAGGCCAATGGGGCAAGCCCTGGGGAAGAAGGTTGGTGGCAGTCCCAAGAGACATGGGCTGGGGCACCCTCCTGAATGATGGAGCCAACCCGGCGGAAGAAACAGAGCAAGGAAAAAGCTTTGCTGGTAGTTAAGTTTTGTTGCAGTTGCTTCCCATGATTAATCAATTGAAAACCATGTCTGACTACATTATATATTATTTGGTTACTTTTCTGCAGATATAATTGCAGTTGTATGTTTTTGTTTTTTCATTGACCACACACATATTTTGCATGATTACTGAACCATATTTTTAAAGTTTTCTTGTTGTTGCCTCATAACTGTCTGCAAACAAATATATTTGATGAACCCACCACACACTCCAGTATCATTGTCGTCATGTCTAATGTATATGCTTATAATAAAGATGCATTCACAAGTGTTTCCTGTTTTTTGACTAAATGTTTTAGTTGGTTTGTTGCATTTAGCAGATTTGGAGATATTGCTAAAGTAATCATCGAAGTCTGGCTGATGAGCCTACCTAACAGCCTAAGGATAAGAGTGACTGCTTAACGCATGGGGGATCAGGGTCCCATCCCAGCAACCCATGGTGCCAGTCAGGCAGCAGGGTCTGGATTGCAATCTGCAGAGACGCTCACTGTCCATGAGTGGGGTGGTAGCATCTCTCACTATAGGCTGCCCCCTTGTGGCCCAGGGAGAGAGTGCAATGTGAGTAGAGCTTTGCAGCTGCATATGCCACCTCCTGCTAGCCATATAGATGTCCAACTTCAATTCTCAACATTGCCAGTAGCAGGTAGGAGGCTACCTGGCAGGGAGCTGTGCTTGGAGGGGGCTTCATGAGCAGCTGCTTCCAAGTAGGGATGAGCACGGGCTTGGGGACCTCCTCCAATGGCATAAGCCTGTATCATAGCCAGGAATACAATAGGGAATCCGAGGCACGGTAGAGAGATGCATTAGTCCACAGAGAAGGTTTTGGTGACAAAATGGGGGGGGGGGTAAAGAAAGTAAAAACAAATGGTCATATTTATTGGAAAATGAAATACAAATCTAAAATGTTAGCATCTTAAACATTACATTACTGCCCCATTTGTGAGGTCTGGTGTGTGTGTGTGTGTGTGTGTGTGTGTGTGCCCGCGCATGCTTGTGTACACTGGCAGGTCAAATTATTATTTTTTAAGCAACAAGGCATGACCAAGGGTTATGTTAATGGTCTGTTAATCACCTTCTAGGGGTATACTGTGTCACGAGGTGTAGCAGAGTGCCACATGCCCCTAGAGGGTGATTAACTGACCATTAACATAATCCCTGGGAGTGCCTTATTGCTATTATAATAAAAAATGTTTGTAAACAGTGTTAAATCTTGTTCAGCGTATGGCTAAGCTCTACATGTATGTTAATAAACGATTAACATAAGGCTGTTAGAATGTTTGCAGCCAATCAGAAAGCTCCATTTCTCAGACCCTTTTTATAATTGTAGTTATTCTTGCTATACATGCTGTACTTTTGTAGGTGTTCTGTTAGACAATATTTTGTACCAAGATAAATGCTTGCACTAGAAACGTAATACCTCTGTTGGGTGTGAAACTTCTTTTCTATAGTAGTTTTGTATATAAAATTCCCACAATTACTCATGTTTACATTATGTCAGCACTGTTTCCCAGTTTAGATTGGATTTCTTTTATAGACCGTCATTGGCCCTTGGGATTGGGAGGAATAAGGAAATAAGATCATCTTCTGTGCTGACTTGTTGATGCTAAAATTAAAGGCCCCCCCCTCCCCAATATATAGTCTACTGCAGTACCATACAAACAAGTTTGTTTGTAAAATGAAATATTTATGTGTGCACTGTGGACATGTCAGGGTGGTTATTATATGTGGTATGTTATCCAGTTACTATATAATGTGTGTGAGTCCTACAGTTGGTTTACATGTTAGTGTTCTGCAGAGTGTAATGGAATTTTACAGGAGACACTGCCATGGATTTAAAGGTAGGATTGAGCTCCAAAGCTGGGTGGAGCCCCAGTGTGCAGCATAATAGCAGCTCCAAGCACTAACACGCCCTTGATTTCTTTACAAGACTGAGCAGGAGACAGAGTAATATATCACCCTGCTTTGTAGAAGGTACTTAATGAACAGGAATACAGTTGGAGCCTTGCTGAGATCACATATTAGATAAGCTGTGAGTTTTCTCCAGAATTAGGTGTATTGAGGGAAGATTTAGGGTAATGGATAGACCTCAGAACTCTATAATCTAGGAGATCCTGGTTTTAAATACAAGGTTATCCATGAACTCCCTTTGACCTCGGATGAGTCAGTTAACCTCCCACTATGTTTCTGTCCTCTAGTTTGCTACACTGGACAGAAGCAGGATGGGCTGTGAGGTTTCACATGCCAGCTGGTCAATACTTGGGGAAGGATGAGAGGTTGATATAGCAATGCAAATTACATGAGCAGAGGGATTACTAAAATAATTCTGATATAATGACTTGGGAGCACTTTTGCCATAGGAAGGTGGGTAATAATTTCCCGTTATAACCCATGAGTTATAATGGGTCTGAGACATGCAAATACCACTGCTCTAGTGTTCTGTGATGGCTGGCCGCCATTCCGCAGCTTACCACTGTTTGACGCCACTGAGAATCAGCGGTAAGTTAATTTAAAAAGAAACAAAACGACTTAAAATGACCAGTTCCCTAACTGGCTATCAAAAGTAATGGCTTCTAACATGAGCTGAGATTTTCAGCACGAGCCGCGGATCATGTGAAACTCTACCAAATGCACGGCTCCATGAGGATTTCTATTTTATATAACTGCTGAGGCAAAAAAAGAGATCCCCAGCAATTATATATTTGCTGTACTGTATATGTATGTTTGATTATGTATTGTTTGTATGTAATGTATGTGGGTCGCACCTGTAAAAGGAACTTGTTTCCAGTGTGCTTACCCATTAAGCGAATAAACAAACAACAAACAAGTATAAAATATAAAAGCTGGGGAAATGTGTAAAACTCTTATTTTACACACACACCCTCACTCAGTGTGGGATGCTTTTACAAACCTCTCAAGCTTCGCTCTAGGGGTTTGTATGGCATCCCACACCTTTGGGGGGGGTGTAAAATTCTCATTAGAACCACCTCTGCAGCCATTATTCTATATAGTAACTACTCAATTCACAATCTCTCATAAATAAAAACAACATTCTCATATTTCAGAATATAAAACTGTAGGTCAGTTGGAATGCGTCGTGACTAGCAGCTCTCCCAGTTAACACAGCATTGCATACTGATGAATGCAAATTATAGCCATTCATTGTGAATTTGGAAAGCCTGTATCATGCAGAATCATTGTGGATCTGAATCATATGCCAATCGAACACAGGCACCTCTACCATGAATGACAGTACAGTGACACATAGCAATGGGTCACTGTAATGTCACTGTGGAACCCCCAGTACTGCTTTCTCAGGGTCTTGCACCCACTCCCTGAATCAACTCTGTCTTGGAGTTGATTATATTAATTATGGGGGTGCGGAGGGCAAAGTCCCCTGCATGAGGGGCTCAGGGTGTGAGGCCCCCCCTTAAAGAAGCAAAGTGTTTTGGGATGGATTTATGCTGACCACAGTTGTGGTCAACCTAAATCCATCGCTGTAATGTCGGTCGACAAAATATTTGCTGAACCAGTGTCGTAGAGCTGATCTGAATCAGTTCTATAGTGGTCGCTGACACAAATGAGAGAATGACTCAGAATCCGTTGCTAGTAAGTTTTTACATTTGTTTTATTGTACATAAATGTCCTTGAAAGGAAAACAAGTTGTTCTGCTTTACTAGAAAACCATAAACTGTTGTCTCACATAGTAGTAAATTTGTATCGTAGATTAAAGGGACAATCTCAGTTTGTTGTGAAATTTTTCAGTGTCCCTTTAACAGTGAGAATAGATCTATTTGCAGGCACTAATTAAGCAGTAACACATGACAAGGTGTGCTGCATCATGGGATGTCATCACGCCTCTAGCGATGTTGTGAGGCACGAGGCCACAGGTCGAGTGGCTCATGCACCAGAGACATGGCAGTGTCCCGTGATATGCCACATTCTGGAGTATATTGTTGTTATTGTGAACTGGATTTGTTTTTATATAAATTAAGAATTAGGAAAAAATCAGTTTAAAAACATTGTTTCAATGATTTTTGCAGTGCGAATGGGTACATATAAAACAGTTTATTTTATGGAGGTTACTACAGTAGGTGGCACTGTAGCAGCTATGGATGATTCTGTATGTACCCCCATGCATAAACATGCACACAGTTGTTCGTGTCAAGTATCTTTTTATAATATTGTGGCAAGCCAATTATAAAAGCTGTAACTGGGAGCAAAAAGGGGTATGAAGTGAGCGGTCAGCTAAGGTGGCCAAATCAGGGCTGAAATCTATATTAGCCAGCAGTCTTGCATAGAAGCAGTGGGAAAATTAAAATGTACAGTAAGTGACAGTAAGAGCTCTGGCGTAAGAGTCTATAAGTGATGAGCTGACAGCATGGTGAGGAGGCGAAGACAACTGCAAAAACATTAAAGTTATAATGCTGCTGTTAGTTTTATTAGTAGTGGCACACTTAGGGGTGTATTGAGAAAAGCCAGAGGTTTAGTGGCTGGGTTCAGGATTCAGTGTCGTGGTGAGTGGCAGTTACTGTTGCCTCAATTTAAATATTTTTGAAGTTCAAGTTCGGAAGGCACTGGGGGTTTTTTTTCTTTACTTTTTTTTTTTTAAACAGCCACTAAGTAGTGGGGTAAAGTGACAGGTGCTGACTCATTTTGAAAAAAAAAAAAAAAATGGACATTACGCTACTGACTGCCCACTACTGCCACCAACCACAACTGCAGCCCTGTTGTCCAGCTGCCAAACTGTATGGGTGGACGGATCTGGAAAAGAAAACTGACCTGTTGACTGGTCCGTTTCTTCACCCATGATTATGTCGTGATTTTAATCATGGGTAAGAAGAGGGTTCAGTCAATCAGGTTGCTTGATTTTTTGTTACCCAGTTCCCAAAAGAATATATTATATTTGACCAGCGTATTTCTTTCTTAAAATGAGTCTTTTTTTTGAAGAAATGAATTTCAAATGACCTAGCCTTATCTGCCACCAGCAGCACATCCTCAACACTGCCATAGTGCTGACTTTTGCTGAACTCATGAATGAACAAATTCAGCAATTTGGGAGGCATATGAAATGGTGTTTTGCATAGTGGCCACTGAACTCAGCTTGGCAATGTTGGTATCTCGACAGAATAAGCCTTGCAACATATTAAATTCTGTGTTAGTAAAGTGAAGCCATGACTCCGGGCATGCACACCAGGATTTACACTGTTGTGCATGCTTGGAGTCACGGCTTAACTTTTCAAACAGAGAATTAACATGTTACAAGGCTCGTTCTGTAGAGAGACTGATACCCCCAAGCTCAGTTCAATGGCCACTATTCAAAACAGTATTTATTTCATACCCCCCCCCCCAATTGCCGAACTCGTTCATTCACAAGTTCAGGATGAGTCAGCGCCATGGCAGTGTCATGGATGTGTGGGACATAGCGGGAGGTGGCAGATAAGGTTAGGTCACTTGAAATTAATTTCTTCAAAAAAATACTCTTTATGAAAGACATATGCTGTTCATATGTAATATACTCTATTAGTGCCTGCTAACAGATCTATTCACGTTGTTAGTAAAGAGACGGTGAAAAACTCACAAAAGCTGACAGCAGCCCTTTAAAGTTGACATACCTGTCATTCTTTGCTTTTGGTTGGGTGAGGTTGAGGGCACACTATATGTAGACCAATCATGCTCAGTAGTTAGTTGTCACAAATAATTCCAGTACAAGGTATTATTACTCTTGTGCCAACACAATATCTCCTAATGAACATTATAAAATGGGTTTCAAAAATCATGAAACCTGGTTGGCTGAGAGCTATCTTTACCTATGGTGCTATCCCAGTACAACAGCAGTACGTAAAGATCCAGCAGCCTCTTCACAATAAAATCAGTACTAACCACACATCCCTGACTGCCATCACAAACATGGCTGCCACTTTTACTTTTCAACTAGGCCCCTAAAATAAAATTGCCTTAAATTAAAAAGAATAAGTGTTGTTTGCCTTCATAAGCCTCTTCTTACAGATGCATACAATAAATTAAAAACTGAAGTAGTATAGTACTCACAGTTTTACTTTCTGGTGTTTCTTTGCTGACCAGGAAAAATCTGTCCTCACTTGCTTACCAGGGAAATCTCTGCTGTTTAACCTGCTACAGATAAAACAGAAGCCCTGGCTCCTTTTGAGGCCTTCTGTTGTGTGAGTGGAGAGGGTGAACATTCTGCTAGTAGAACTGAGCAGAGATTTTAATTCTTCTATTCCATCCATAGTAAACATTCTATTAAATGTAAGATATATAGAATAAAAACAAGGTGGGGAAAGGGAGGAAGTAATATAAAGGAGAAGGACTGGTGAGGAAGCAGATGAGAGGAAATGGGTCGGGGAAAACAGAGGGTTTAAGGTCTAATTTAAAAATGTATTTTGCTGTGCAAAATATGTGAAACTGAGCTGGCATGCCAATTTTGGAATGTGCTGGGACTTTTTTGTTGGAGTGGATGAACATTTAAAAACCTTATTAAAATAATGTATTTTATTTTTGTGCATTTTTTCACCCCCCACAAAAAAATAACTTGGACCCATTTTATAATTGCAGTAAGACACTCCAGGGTGTGTATTGTTTTGGGATGGCACTTCTCAGGAGGTTGACGGCACCTGGCAGTACCTCGTGCCTCACAACACATCTGAGGTGTGCCCATTATCACACCACGGTACACACCCTGTCTAGAGACGCAGTGAAATTCAATTCTGCCTGTGAAGTGAACGCAAAGTGGCCACTTTGTGTTATCATAATGCTACGGGAAGTGACCGTTGAAAAGTGCTCACTTCGCTTTGTTATTATGACTTCACGTTGTTCCGCCTTACCGCGAAGTAAGGTGGAATGACAACAATATAGGCACTTTAGGCAGCCCCTCCCCGCCACACACATCACATGGCTTACAGTACTGTAAGTCACATGCTTTAGCCAGGCAGGCAGGAAGGAAGTGAGTCACACAAGCAGGTACTTTCACTTTCTCCTTTGCAGAGGTAGAAAGAGGAAGCATTTTTGTGTAGAGAGAGAATTGTTATTAGTTTCTTTTCTTGAGCAAATTCCAAAACCCAAAATCTTTTTAAAAGCTAATTCTTTAGTTTTTTGTACTGTTTTGTCAGTTCTTTTTGGTGACCGATTTCTTTGTTTTATAAGTTTTGTTTTTGTGTGTGTGTGTGTGTGTGTGTGTGAAGTCGCTCGTGGCGTCATAGAGGGAAGGAGGCTTGTTGTGCGATGGACCAGGGACAGTATGTGGCCTGTGGCTGGAGTGGAGGCGCATGTGGGGTCGCAGCTGGGTGGCGTTGGAGCACTCCAGACTCTGGTTCTGCCTCCCCTCCAGAAGCAGCAGCACCACCAGTGCCACCGCTACATCCGCCATACTTCGGTCGCTGACTTTTCTTTTATTAAATAAAGTATGTTGCTGCACGAGAAAAATGCCACAACATTAATTAAAAGGCTTAAACTGGAGGGTGAGGCTTTGCAGGCAGGAGTCCTGTTGACTTTTCCCTTTAACTATATACATATGCATACAGACATACATGCTCCTTATTGCCCTGCTGTTATAATCCTGTACATTCACCAATGTCTGCCTCAGCACCCGCAACAGTGGAATTGATTGGCTAATGGAGGCCAACTCACCACTCACTGCCTGTGTGGCATGTTCAAAAGGCCTCAAAATTCTTATTACAGAGTCCATGAGGCGCCACTGCTCAGTCGTCATAGACATGGAGGCCCCGGAATTGTCATGGCTAGTGTGCATGACAAGATATTCTGAGATGTCTTTGTACTGTTCATACAACCTCTCTGCCATGTATAAAGTGGAGTTCCACTGGGTGACAACTTCCAGCTTCAAACGGTGCTGCAGGAGGCTGTTTTGGATCTGCAACTGCCGGAGTTGGTCACGGGACTTTGCAGAGCATGAAAAGTGAGAATAGATACGCGCAACTGTCAGCATTCCTTTACATCAGGGTGCTGCAGAAACCCTGCATCACAAGATTTAAACAGTGGGTCATGGATGGAACCCAAAAAGCCACAATTCATGGTGCATTTCACCACATTTGACCATTGTCACTTGCTATGAACCCAGCTTTCAGGGGCAGGGGTTCAGCCACTTGTCAGTTTCGGTCAGTACCACGTCCAACATAGTTTTCACCAGTGTGTGTGAACAGGTCACATTGTGCATTGCAATCGTTTCATGCTGTCGAATTCCTGGAAGATTGCTACCATGACACTCCACCTTACTACACTGATTATTCACACTACCAACAGTACAAACAACCCCAGCATTTGCGCCCAGTGTGCAGCTATACGCAAATATGAACTCCCTGCTGTTTTTCCGCTTGTTCAGATATCCATACTTAAATGGATGAATGGAGAGGAGGAATGTTGAAGGGCATGTCTTACTGAGTTGGACACAGTATGGTACAACTCGGGGACAGCACAGATCGAAAAGTATGTCCTGGATGGAACTTTCCATTTTGGACAAGCATGTGCAGTAAACCACAGGAACCCAGAATTTTCCACAAAGGAGAAGGGCAAAAGATTAATTGCCAGCATTTCAGCTACAGCAGCATTAAGTTCACGTGACACTGTATGATTGGGTGGGTACTTCAGCTTATGCGCAGTAACACTCTGTAACATGGGCTGACTTAAACATTTTACACGGGGTGTGATGACAAATGGTTCTGCTCTGTGAATGACAGGGGGTGGAGTGTGGATGTGTGATGAAGACAGTTGCACAGGTGATGACAAACCCAGAAATGCAGTTATTTTCCCAGATTTACCTACAGAGGTTGATGTACCACTTGCACTAGACATACTGCATTGACCACTACCACCACCACCAAAACTGCTACTCTCACCACCACTGGACAAGACTTCAAAATCATTCAGCTCCTCCACCTCATCATGCCTGTAGTAATCATCTGCTGTTATTTCATCACTACTGCAAGCATTTAATTTTCTTCTTGATGCTACAGTCATGGAAGGGGATAACATGCTCATTATGGTTGATGATGAGGGTGAACGCCCCACTGTGGTACAGGTATTAACTGCCATCTTGTGCTGGGTCCACAGTGCCATGTGCCTGTTCTTCAGATGTGTATGCTGTCCCCCTGTGCCCAGATGGCTCCCCTTTTTACCTCGACTCGCATGCACCTGGCAAACCTGGCAGATTGCAACGGACTCATCATTTGCATCTTCCAAAAAAGGGATCTTGATGCTGTAGTTTTAACATGTCCCACCGATGCTGCTTATTGAACTCCAGCTTTTTAAGCCATGAAGTGGGGGTGTGCTACATGATTTTTCAGGCAGGACACATTTGGACTGCAACTGACCACCATGACTACCTACCATTATTACTGTTCATCACCATCAACTGAAACTGGTAAATCAATACTTTTTATGGCAGGGGAAAATGCAAACAGACCCAGACACAGCCACCTTGAGTTTCTTTATCTCCAGTTCCCAATAGGGTCACTGACATCATCATCATATTCATCGACATCATTCACATCTTCTGCTTGGATGCTGGCATATGGACTGCATGTTGCAACCACAGCAACATCATCATCAGCACCACTATCACCCAAAATATTTTCGCCACACTGTGAATCGCTGTATGGCAAATGCATGACCTGAACCGTGGTGGAAGAAATGTCACTTTGTGTGCTATCGTTGACATGATGATCAGAATCCTCATGTTCAGTTACTGGGATGTTACTGGGGAGTATGACATCATCCACATTGTCACTCACTGCCACTGCTTCACACTCCACTAAATTTCTGGACATGGTAAACTGGTCAGAACTGGAACTTGAGGCAGCAATATTCATACCACCACCGCAACTGCACTAACACCACCAGCTGGGACAACATCATCTCCTCCAGCTATGAGTGAAGCTACTGACTGTGCTGTAAAAAAACATATAAGGAGAAATACCTTTCCTCACATCAGCAATGCACTTCTGTGACTGCGTACTACTACCACGCACAAGCTTACCACTGGCAGCAGTGCCATGGTGAGAAACAGCTTTGCTTGCATGTCTCTTTGCGGGCATTTTGGGGTATCAACAGGAATATTCTAAACAAATTCAGATTTTGGAACGTTCACTCTGGGTGGGGACCGGGTGAAGCTGGATGTGAAGCCAAAAAAACAACTGTGGCTTCAACAACAGATACAGACACAAAGTCACAACAAGTTCAACAACACCTTAACTAACCAGTAGTGTTCTCAAGTCACAAACAATCCAATCTGAAAAGAATACCTTTTGTTGGGGAGGGCACTGACTGCAGATTACTGCAGTGCAAACCAAGAAAAATACCACCACTGCTGCACCTGCAATTACACTGTAGCACAATAAAAGGTGTATTATTTGATGTCATGTCACACACCACACATATACACAGAATTTGTCTACACGTAATGTGTACCAAATTTAAAACTTCAGTAATATACAATGTAGTTTAAACAACCTCATTGCTGCACCAGGTCCTTCCAGACCACAACACACACAATCGGCAAAAAATTTCAACAATTACTGAAAATATTATCTGTGTACATTAACACAATCAGTTATGCAAGAAAAATATAATCAAAAAACAACCCTATTTCTCCAACTTAAATCTACCTACACCAGATACACCCCTCCCCCAAAGCACACTTCCACTGTCTCTCAGTATGCAGACTGAATGTTGCACATTAACATTCAAAATCCACACACAAACAGTAAACGCTCGATGATATGAGCACAGGATGGTTTCCTGCAATCAATGAACTAAAGTTTCAGCAAACAAAAATGACGTAAAAACACTTTTTTAACAGCTTTTATTTCATTTTTCATTTTTTTTTTTACCCTTGTAAGATTGATGAACAAATTGCCTGTTTTCACAGATGACAAGCAATACATAAAACAAAAAACAAAAAAAATAACAAGTACAATACATAAATACAATTCACATATAAACATTTAAAATGTTTGAATCAGAGAGAGCTCTCAGAGCAGACTGTCTCATACAGCTTCCTACACACATTACCCCGAACGGAGGCCGTGCAGAACAATCTAGAGCCCATGTGACCTGAAAACCCATGAATCACTGCAAAATTCGCCTTTGGAGCTTTAAAACAAGTCGAAGTGAGGTGAAGTACATTGTTCTCAATGTACTTTGCCTTAAGATTTGGTGGAGTAGTGGTTTGGGAAGGCGGAGTAATGCGAAGTCATTGTTCTCAATGGACTTCTCAAACCTATTATAACGCCAAGTACTCCACTCCGTGAATCACCCCATGGAGTGAATTGAGGCCACTTCACCCATCTCTAACCCTGTCATGTCATCTAGCTTAAATAATGGAATGGCATTGAGGAATGGATTATTGTATTCAATTAGTTTTTTTTTTTTTCATTAAATTTATCTTGTGTACAGGTCCCCAACCTATCATGTCGACACCTGTTTGACTCTTCAGCAATGCTTACCAGGTGAAGCAGCACAGGAGGTTTTTGCTAGCTTCCGTGTGATGGCACCTGCCCATGACAGCTGCTAATAAGGCATTAACACATAACAGGCCATGCACTGCAGTGGGATAATGCATGCTCCAGGGGTTGAATGCACACTGCTGGTGCTAAGAAATACAAGGCGTTCTTAGAGTGCCTGTTCACCCTGGAGTGTGCATTCGGTCCCTGAGAGTACATTAGTACTTGCGTGCATAGCCTGTAAGTGTATCATCCCCACTGTAAGATGGCTTTTGATTTGTAATAGAAATAAAAGGATTGTAATGTGTCTTTTGCAGACAAAGGAAGCTAAACGGCAAGTCACACTCCACTACATGTACGTTATACAGGCATATAGTTTGCAGTGCAGTAATCTGACTGGTGCCTTTCTACTATCTAGTTAGTTAATGTTTGTTTCTGTAAACTGACAGCCAGATAGCAAAAGAGATAAATGACATAAAATGAGCACACACCTGGAGTCACTACAGGTGTTACCTCCTGCATGGTTTTTGTGCACTTTTCAATTGACTAAAAAGATAGAAACAGACAGTGATGGCAGAAAAGACCAAAGGTCCATCTAATCTACCCAGAGTTCCTTTCTGTCCGTCGCATTTATTGTCAGTACAGGGTTTTATCCTCCCGACCACCCCTGCTTCCCTCCCTACTGCTAATGACCTGAGCAACCACTAAACTCTTCACTCTGTCCCAGCCCTGCTTGAAACCATTTACGGTTCTGGCGCCCACCACCTCAGCTGATAATCTGTTAAACTTATTATCTGATAAACTATTGTTTCCTAGTGTGCTGCTATTCCTGCCAGTCATTGTGTGCTCTTTTCCTTTAGTTTTTCTCTTGCAGATTTCATGAGTGAGGCACCACCATGCTTTCTTTTATGCAAACTGCCATTTTTTTTTTTTTTTTTTTACCCCAGCCAGGTAGCTGCAGTCATCAGTTAGTACTTAGATAGGTACTAATAGGTTATTATTAATAAAATAAAACTGTTTAAATGACTATTTCTCTGGTAGTTTTAATGGGGGTTAACCAGTGGTCATGGGGTATGCTTGGACCAGTGAAATGACCGACTTCCAGCAACGTTTCTGAGTCATTTAACAATGTGCAAGAAATCTGGTCAGTTCTTACCCCATCCCCTGGCTTATCTGCTTAGGTGATGGTCACAGTGAAATGATCCCCACCTCATACCTGGAACAGTTAATATCCAGAAACTCTTCTTCTCTGTCTTGCAAGTTCAGGCAGGTTTTCCTTGGGCTCCGAAGATCTGACATTAATTTTGTTTTCTTTCTCAAGTTCAGGGAGGGAGGATTTTAAGCACTTTGCCCTCTGGGCAAACTGAACTTTAGTCACATACGTCTTATTTAAGCTCATAAAAAATATAATTTCTACAGTAACTGTAAGTGAAAGAGCACCTATTATCAAACTCAACCATAATGTTGTACTATATTTAGCTCTGAACATCAAAAAAACATGTTTATAAAACACCTGAGAGTGAAAGTAAATGGCTATATAGAAGGGTGTTCTGTTTTTTGCATGTTCTTCCCATCTGTGTTTGTATGAAGGTCTGTCATTTATATCATTATTTATATTGTGTATGTGCCTCTGTCGAAAGCCAGAGAGTGGAAAAAATAAAAAACTGATTGATTGATCAACTGATATGCTGCAAGTATGGCCATTTCTGTTTGGCCATATTCTGTAGTGTAATAAACATAAGGTGTACTAAACACAGAGCACCTTACATGTGTACAATGCTTTGATATGCCATAACTAATATCAGTAATATGTAACCTTTTATTACTTACAAGCAGGGGCTCAGGTTCTCCATAGTACTTAAAAATCAAAGTTCTACGTCAGAAATTCTAAGCAGATTTTAATACTGTCTGCGGCAGCCTTGAATTACTTTGGTGGCATATTTATGTCCTGTCATTGGTTAACACGTGATGCAGTTAACAACATCAGATAGTGAGCAGTGGGATTGGGCTGCATGACATATAAAGAGGGGGAGGGGCCATTTTTAAATAACATTCACCACAGATGGTGACATTTTATGGCAGCATATAATTTCCGCAGAAGAATTTCTGCAGCTGGATGCATCTTCTTCAACCATCTCTGCAGCCACAGAACTGGTAAATTCCAAAGTCTATGCTGATAAGGTAAAACAAATGTTTTTAAGACTTTTCAAATGAACCAGTGAGGAGGGGGCAATCTGATTACCCATGGCAACTCAAAGGCTAGGTCATTGGTCATCTACAGTACAAAGTACACCACAAGGTAGTTGTTCTCCACAGATGGTGACATGAATGATAAATAACTGGAAGATTGGAAATAAGCTGTGGGCCCAGATCCACCAGGTTTTGTACTTCTGAGAAAACCTTGAATTAGATAGTTCATCTGATTGGTGGCTAGTATAGATTGTGCAACACTGGGGGCGTGATGTGCTCATAATATCATATTTGCAAGACCAAAGTGAAGTTCAACAATAAGAGTCTTAATTATCAACAATGAAATCTTAATTACCAAATAATAAAATTGTTACCTCATGCAAGTAACCATTGCTGTCACTAGGTCACCTAGAGAAAAAATGAAACACAAATAAACAATATTTTGCAAATGTTAGAAACTACTTCCCTCAGTAGTTAAGTGATGGGTTCTGCTTGAAAATCAGAGATGACTTACCACTTTAAATGTCCTCAATGATAGCCAGTCTCAGACAGGGAGCTTTGTGTGCAAAATGTCCTGCACCTGTGATTGTCCTGACCAGAATGAACTTAATCTTGCCTGGTTTAAGTTTTCTCCAGCCACAGCACCTCAGTTAGGTTTTTGATCTCACCTAGACTTTTGAACAGTCCCAAGATCAACAAGCCAGCCTTATGCAGGAATGACAGATACAAAAACCTATAAACTTGATGACCTATGTACCCAGCTGTGCAGACCATATGCAAACATAAAATATATACACCCAGTGGATGTTTAATGTTGTATCTTAATATTTGGTACAAATATTGTCTCAGAGTTATAGCCCCAGGATGCAACATTATACACACTATTGAGTAAATAGCATTACATGACAAGGTGGGGGGGGGGGGTTGCTGGAATAAACCAGTTACAAGTGCTGGAGCTACAAGGTGAAGTCATGTGGCCTCAAGCACCCATAACCATGGTGTGTTCCAGCACAACCCACAAATCTCATAAGTGTATTATTGTGCATATATAATAGAATAAGCTGTGCAGTGCTATGCCCCAGAGCCACTGACTCATGTAGACTTTTTCAGTTGGTGGCTTAGGGAGGCGTATGTGATTGTTACTATGGCATGATGCCTGAAAATGGACTTACCTGATAATCAGAATAAATAAGTAACTGCCTTAAAGGTGTTTTGAACCCAGGTACAGTCCCAGCATTGACCACATTGTTGGATCGACTTAATGATGACTATATGTTGCTGCTGGGATGCAGTGTACAGAACTGTAGCTTGATTCTCTGCAATGGTTCTTGAAGAATTTTCCCAAATAATGGGGAAGACTTAAGGCTCATTTCTCAAAGCTCTGGAAAGGATGCAAGGTGCCTGCCCCAAACATAAACAGCGCAAGTGGCACCTTGCATCTGACACTGCCATCGGAGCTATTCTCAGAGGCAGCTTGCATCAACTACTGGCTGCCTGCTGCAAATGGGGCTTATGCCTTCTGTGTGCCCAACATTTCGCTACGACCTGGTGCTCTGGGGCACGTGGCAGATGCAAGCTGCCACATCCCTCTAAATGGTATTCACAGATCTCTCACAGAGGGGAAAATTCTAAGTACCCTTAGACCAGCCAGGGCCAGGGCTGGTCTAAGGGTACTTACAAAATTCTCATCTGGAAGAATTGCGTGTTTTGACAAAGTGCTGTAGGAGGCAGGCCCCGTCTCCTTGATCCCTGATGTGTTCCCATGCTATAATATCATTATTATGCCCCGTCCCTAGTTGGTGAGCATCCTCCTCCCTAATTCACAATGTGTTCCCATGTTATAATATCAACATTATGCCCCCATCCCTGGATGTTGAGCATCCCCTTCCCCGATCCCTGATGTGTTCCTGGGTTATAATATCAGCATTATGCCCCTGTTCCTGGTTGTTGAGTATCCTCATCCCTGATCCCCGATGTGACCCAGCTTTGTAATAAATAATAATGACCACTTTCCTGGTGGTTTAGTGGCCCCCCCACCCCAGCAGGTAGTGCCACCACCCCACTCCCCCATCTCAAAACAGAGGAACTGGCAGCGGCGCAACCCTCTTTCACCTCCATGGCGGTGCCGACTCAACTGTCACCGAGCAGTAATGTAAAGTAGTACATAGTGCGTAGACTTTACATTACTGCTCAGTGACAGCTGAGTCAATGCCAGCCAACGAGGTGAGAGGAGGGTTGTACGGTGCCGCCCTCTGTTTGGGATGGGGAGCAGGTGGTAAGCACTACCTGCTGGGGTGAGGGTCGCCATTAAACCATCAGGAAGGGTGTATTTTATTACAAAGCAGGGTCACATCAGGGATCGGGAGGAAGATGCTCAACAACCAGGGATGGGGGTATAATGCTGATATTATAACATGGGGACACATCGTGAGAGGGATGCTGAACATCCAGGACGGGGGCATAATGATGGTATTATAACATGGGAACATGGGGATTGGGGAGGAGGATGCTCAACATCTAGGGTTGGGGCATATGCTGATATTATAACATGGGGACACATCGGTGAGGGGGATGCTGAACATCCAGGGACGGGGGCATAATGATGGTATTATACCATGGGACACATGGGGGATTGGGGAGGAGGATGCTCAACATCTAGGGATGGGGGCATAATGCTGATATTATAACATGGGGACACATCGGGAAGGGGATGCTCAACATCCAAGGACGGGGGCATAATGGTGGTATTTTAACATGGGACACATGGGGGATTGGGGAGGAGGATGCTTAACATCCAGGGACAGGGGCATAATGATATTATAACATGGGGACACATCGAGGATCGAGGAGGGGGACCACTAGCCACCAGAGACTAGCTGGAGCAATGCACAGCCACTCCACAGCTTTGACAGACCACCCTCAGAATGCAGCCTCTGTTTGGCGTACTGCCAGAGTTATCACAAGCCATCGGTCTTTGGCGCCGAGACCCTTGCCAATAGAGAGTTTGGCACAGTGTGCCTGGAGCAACAGACTTTGACACAAGTTGCCTTTGGTGGCAGCTTGCATCATTCTAAGAGCTCTTTGAGAATTGAACTCTAGTGTGCAAACTCAAACAAGTGAGGTTTGTACTGATCTGTTGGTTGGGGGATAGGATGCCTATCTGTGGGTCATCCTGATGAAAGCTTTATAAAGTGCATTCCAGCTATATTATATATCATCAATGTGCAGTATAAAGTGGAAAACTCACTTGTGTGGCAGATAGCTACAGATCTATAAAAGTCCTGCACCTTTATTTTGCCGATGAAGGGTAAACATTTCAAGAAAGAATGATAAAATATGTTGGCATGTTTATGCACTTTTACTGTAGTCCTTTAAAATGCAAGTGTAATTACATCTGAGATGCTGCGCTAGGTGCTCCATTGTGCAGCTGCACTACTGACTAGCATCCCGAACGCTTGCATGGCAAATGCAAACATTTGAACTTCCAAAGCAGCTGCTACATCATTTCTACAGTGGAGTTCTTGCACCAGCTAAAATAAGCACAGGACTGATGTGTTCCCGGGAATGGGTTGAATCACAGCAATTTGGAAGCTGTGCAACATTCCATGGCAACTGGGGTATATACATTAAACAGACTGTTTAAACTGAACTCAGGCAGGTAGACTCTGTGCCAGAAAGATGATAAAAGCTAGAGTTGCAAGAGAATGCCTGTTGAGCATCACCCAGCAGAATAACTCCAGGAGCACAAGAACAGACATGAATTTAGCAAAGTTATTCACCAGCTAAGTCTCCAAAAGATTATTTGAAAATGGAATTTGTCTACTGAATTACAAAAAAGTTAGATATGGTTTTTAAAGGATTGGATCTGAAGCCACCGTTGATCTATTAGATCTTTGTATACTATATGACGCATCAATATATATAAAAAAAAATAGCAAATATAACATTAATATGGATGACATTATTTTCAACTTTCAGTGCTTTGCAAATTTCCCTTCCCCCAACATTAACAGGGCTATATATGATCTCACGGTATTCAGCTGCCCATTGTGCGTGCACATTAGGTGATTTGTATGATAAACTGGAACCATTGAATGCGTCTGGTGTACTTATTTTGCGGGGTTCTGAAGTGTGGGCCACAGGCGAACTGGACAAGCAGGCTGAGGCAGGCTTCTTCTGAATGCTCCTTCTTTATTTGCTGTTGAGGAACAAATACACTGGTACACGGTACTGGAAAAAATAACTGGAACAACGTGTACAGCCAACACAACTGGTAACTGGAAGCAGAACAGTTTTCCCCAACATGCCTTTACTTAATTACTTGGTCGATAGCAGCACAAGGGTCTGGCGTCTCACCACTGCAGCACGGGCTTCCCAGCACTGCGTAACTAGAGTGCCCCCTAATATATTGAAATCCCCGCGATAATACGCGGTCCCACACTGAACCCAGCCAGAGGGCAAATACAGTTGCATTACCACAATGTGTACACAGCCCACAGCCATGTGTACACAAAAGGGAGTTGGGACTTTCATTATCCTGGATATTCCAGCTAGCCAGCAACTCTGGAGACAACCATATGTACAGGTAACTGTTACTTGTGCTTCTGGTGCATCAAAGGGCATGAAGTAGCAACTGGCCCACCAGACAATTCAATGATTTTTTGCATAGGACTTGTTTGGAAAAATAAATATTTAAGCCTTGTAAGAGCAGGAAGACTTATATGAGGAAAGGAAGGAGGGGATTTAATGTTATACAGCACCTTTCATGCAGTGTATCCACAAAGCACGTAACATAGTACTCCAAACACTGCAGTATTCTGAACACTGAATATTCTAAAAAAAAATATTTCGAATGCTGTGCTTCATGAAGTGCATCATATATTCCAGTAAGTAATCTGCTTTTGCTTGTGCCTCAGTATTCTGATTGACTGATACTGGGTATGTTTAGTCAGTACACTGCTTTGTAAATGACTAGAGGCCTTTCTACAGGGCTTTTTCAGTACTGAACTTGCTGTATTTATGTGGCTCAGTATTCCACTAGTATTTGGAAGACAGCATATCCTAGCTATGTTATTACAAATGTTAGTAATGGAATACAGCCACCATATTCAGAATACTAAGGGGATACATGATGGCTAGATGTGATACAGAATATATCTGAACAAGTGGCAAGCTTGGCTTGGGAATACGCAGTGGCAGAGTGTAGCGTAGCTATGAGTGATGGTTCCCTGAGCTCACTTAACACAAGTTCAGATATATTCTGTATCACACACCTTGCCATCACGTATTCCTTTTATACAATAGGACTGTATTTTGTGCTGTTTTTTTTTTGTTTGATGATGTCATCACAGTGTGATATCTGGAGTTGTCACACTGCAGTGAGAATACATGTTTTTATCTAAAGGATTATCTGCTCACTCCTGTTGTATAATGGTGATTACATGAATGGAGTATCTATTCAGAATAATCATGGAACACTAGTGGCCATGTAAAACAGTATGTGATGTAGTGTGATAAACTTGGATCTGCATGTTCACAGCCCATGCTTTAACCACTAGGTTACACTGCCTCTCTTGAGAGTGAGAACAGTCCTGTTGATTAAAGTGGCTAATGCTAACCATGACAGTAGTGCCAGTTTTAGACTAAAGATTTGATTGTTGATCATCTACCACTAATCATTAATGGATGGAGTATTTAAAAGTTTAAGTCCCACCCCCCAACTGCAAAGCACATTGGTGCATCTCTCTAAAGATTGTGAATCTTTACCTTTAAACTTTTGGGATGATGGCCCAGTCTGGGATATAACTTGATGTGATGCCTTCACCTATGGAAGTACCTAAGCACCCAAGGCAGTAGCCCCCAGAAAAACTAACTAGCAATAACAGTACCCAGCAATCCTACTCTACAGTGTATACAGTAGAGAAATACAATATATAGAATAGTACATGGGCAACCATACACAATGAGTCTGTTACACCATTGAGGGGTTGAGATGACATCATAGGGACCTCCTGAGTGAAGCTCGAGAGGTCCCAATATCTCAACACCAAGATGGTAAATGCATGCCGTGTTGTGTATGGTTGCCCATATACTGTTTTATATAGTATATGGCTGCAAATGAAATTAAAATGCAGGATTGAGTGCTTCTCTTCATCACCCCTCATTCATCCACCTGACTGCCCTTCTGCCCACCAACCAGTCACCAGCCCGATTCAGGTTGCTATGGGGGTTGTATAACAAAATGTGTATTACTTGTTTAGTTTGTTTTTTACTTACTAGTTTACTGTGCCTGTTTCATTTTTTTAGCCGTACACGTTCCTCGTCAGCTCTGCAATGCCAAGTGCAAACTGCTGCCAGCCAGTTGAGATGTGCTCACGCTGCTAAAAAAATCAGTATTTAATTTTTTCTCCGAGCAGTAATGGCCAGGAGCAAGTGGAGGGAGGTGGTTTTCCTCACCACATTTATTGCCCCTCATGTAAATGTGGTGACTGTGGCTTGTGCACCTCAGAACAATGATCGATCTACCTAATAGTAATGACAAACTCAGGTGGTTCAAAGGTCACAAAAAGTTGTTAAGTATCGTTCTGATGTCAGAATGATACAACAACTTTATGTGACCATTAAACTGTCCCTCAACTGCTTTTAGAGAGTCACTGAATTCCATATACAATAAGCCCTAGTCATATACTATAAAGCAATGCTACACAGGAATATAATATAATATGAAAAAAAAAACAAGGATCAGATATATTGGAGCAACAGGAACAAGCCTTTTGGACTAAAGGTATGGGTTAATAAGACCAAAATAAACAAGTGGTGTACAGTATGTCTAACCCCACACAGGCCTTCCACCAGCAGTCTCACATACTGTAGTAATTCCCTAACTGGTCCATCAGTAAACCCCACAGACGCTGGGAGCTCATTGTTTTAAATAATTACAGTGGTATCACTCTGTTCATGTGATTACATGCTGTGCAGGCTAGAAGCTGGGTAAATGTTGTAAAGAGCGACTTAGGTGGGGTAATGACAAGCAAAACAGTAATTAAGTAAATTGAAAATCCTAGGTCCAATTGCCTGCATGCTGGTCTGCCTAATATGCTAGCTATCTAAATGAACTAAACAGAATACTTGCAACACTGGGCCCTGTTAGATTATAGTTCTCTAGACCTTTTGCCCTGAAATGCATCACTAATGTGACAGGCCACTGAGCACTCCCTAGTGGATCTTCTGCTACCGAACTTCAGTAGCTGATTTCTCATGGTACAGCCATCACTTCAGTGCTTCTTGTGGCATGCAAGAGTGAGCCATGAAGGCAATGTTTAACATAGAAACATAGAGGTTGATGGCAGATAAGGACCGCAAGGCCCATCCAGTCTGCCCTTTTCTTTTTCTACCTTATAAATGTGCCATCGGCCTTTGCTCTGTCAGTGGTCTGTCTATTCATAGTCATCTGTATTGCTCCCTTATGCCTATCCCATGCCTGTTTGAAGCCCTGCACTGTATTCATAGCCACCACTTCCTGAGGTAGGCCATTCCATGCATCCACCACTCTTTCTGTGAAAAAGATTTTTCTCACATTCCCCCTTAATCAGCCTCCCTCTAATCTCATGCTGTGTCCTCTTGTCCTGCTATTTTTCTTATATTTAAACATGTTAGACTCTTTCACCTTGTTAATGCCCTTAAGGTGTTTGAATGTTTTGATCATATCACCTCTCTCCCTCCTTTGCTCAAGGGTATACATATTGAGCTCCGTTAATCTGTCCTCATATGTCTTCTGATGCAGTCCCTGCACCATTTTGGTTGCCCTTCTCTGGACTGCCTCAATTTGGTTAATGTCCTTGTGAAGGTGTGGCCTCCAGTACTGCACCCAGTACTCCAGATGGGGCCTAACCAGTGTCTTGTAAAGAGGGATTATTACCTCCCTCTTACGACTTGTGATACCCCTAGTAATACACCCTAACATCCCCCTAGCCTTACCTACTGCTATAGAGGTCTGCTTGGATGATTTCAGGTCTTTGGTGATGATGATGCCCAAGTCTCTTTCTTCCTTTGTGACTGCCAGCAACTCCCCTCCCAGCCTAGAGGTGGCTTTAGGGTTTCTCTTCCCTGTGTGCATGATCTTGCACTTCTTTGCATTAAATCCCAATTGCCACTCTTCTGACCATTTTGCTAGTTTATCCAGATCTCTTCTCATTCTGCCCACCCCATCTGGATCACCTACTCTGTTGCAGATCTTGGTGTCATCTGCAGACAGACAAGCCTTACCCTCTAGTCTATCTGCAATGTCACTAATGAAGATATTGAAGAGGACTGGCTCCAGGACTGCTCCCTGAGGTACCCCACTTGTGACTTGCATCTCTTCTGACTGTATACCATTTACCACCACTCTCTGTTTTCTGCCCATCAACCAGTTTGCCACCCAGTTGACCAACTTCTGACCCACCCTGAGCCTACCCAGCTTATTTATCAATCTTCTATGTGGAACAGTGTCGAAAGCTTTGCTGAAGTCAAGGTAGGCGACATTAACTGCTCCCCCTTCGTCCACTACTCTGGTTACTCAGTCAAAGAAATCTATGAGATTAGTTTGACAGGACCTTCCTTTTGTAAACCCATGCTGTCTTGGATCCTGTGCCCCTATGGATTCCAGGTGTTGCACTGTCCTTTTCTTAAGGCGTACCGCCATAATCTTGCCCACTACTGAGGTAAGACTGACTGGTCTGTAGTTCCCTGCCTCCTCCCTGCTACCACTCTTGTGGAGTGGGATCACTTGAGCCCTTCTCCAGTCCTCTGGGACCTCTCCTGTGCTCAGAAACTCACTAAACAGTTCTGCTAATGGCTCTGCTTGTTCCACCCTTAGCTCCTTAAGTACCCTGGGATGTATGCCATCAAGTCCCATTGCCTTGTTTCAGCCTCGCTAGCCTTAATCTCAAATGGGGCCTTTCTTCTGTACCTCCTCTGTCCTGCATAGGGACTTCTCTGACATGCTGGAGGACTGAGGTAGTCTGGCCCTCTCACTGGCTCCACAGAACAGGCTGGCTGTTATTCCTGCGGGAACATCCGATTTTACAGGGGGCTACTTGACAAACTCATTCTTTACTGTTTGGAATAAAGACTCCATGCAGGAGCAAGTGTCTGAGTGCAGCTTCCCAAGTTCCAAACTGACTGGCTTTCTTTGCTTCAGCTCTGGGCAGGAACTGCTTTCTCCTCCTTCAGAACAAATACAACTTTCTCCCTCCTATAACTGCAGTTGCTTAGCAGACTGCCCCTGTACGTGATTGGCTTAGTCCTTCTATAGCTGAACTAATACTAGATTGAAAGAGCTGGTGACATGATTCAGGCATGCAACTCATTCGGAAATTGTCTGCCCGATTAGTTAAATAAACTTGTGCTGCAATTTTTTTGGACAGAATAAATACTAAAATTTTAACTTACAATGCCCGGCTCATACCTTCTGTGTACAAGCAGAGTGGCTGTCTCAGATGCTGCAGCCCTGCCCAATCTGCTTTTGATGATGTTAGGTATGGGTCAGGGCTGCAGGTGTTATATAGTAATTAATAGGACAGGAATAGGATCGGGGAGGGTCTGTCTAAATGTACTAGCAGCTGTCTTTGCTGGCAGTTATACATGTATGGGGTGCTATAGCACATGTATCATTTCCCCATGCATGTATGGCTGCCAGCAAACAACTTAGAACATTTAGACAGCCTCCATCCCCCCGATCCTATTCCCATCCTATTAATTACTATATAGAGCACCTGCAGCCACGACCCATACCTAATGTCATCAAAAAGCTGATTTTCGGGGCGTGGCTGCAACGCTGAGACAGCTGCTCGGCTTGTACACAGAAGGTACGAGCTGGGCATTGTAAGTTTAAAATTTTAGCATTTATTCTGACCAGAAAGATTGCAGCACAGGTTTATTTAGCTAATAGTGCAGACAACTTCCGAATGAGTTGCATGCCCAAATCGTGACACCTACTCTTTAAAGCCTCTCATTGGCCTATGGTTTCATGGGTTTTTCCATCTGCTGTTTGCCCCAGAATTGTACCTTCTTCTTCACTATTTCCTCAGGATTCCCCATCCTCTGATTGCTCAGATCACAGGTATTTGTCCTGCTGGCCCCTGGTCCCATGTTGGCTGTGCAAATGGATCAAGAGTTAACACTATGGCAGTTGTCATGATGATTTACTGTTTCTAGCTGGTCTTATGAAGGATCTCTGACCATGACCCAACAGTGTACCTGATCAATAAGAAAAATCCTGTCTCCACCCCCCCCCACCCATGGGCAGCAAATTAGCCTTGCTTTCCCAGTCAGCATCTCGAAGCCTTATTCACAATGTGTGTCATGCAGGTGGTGAAGTGACTGATGTCCTTATGTACCAGGTCACCCCTGCAGACGTCTAAGATGGTGGACAGGGATAAGTGCTGACTAGAAAGGCAGTGAATCAGTAACTCTCTGGAGCTCAAAGGTAAACCTGCCGCTTGTGATGCCGAGGACCCAGGTTCAAGAGTGAACTCTGGACCATCGGAGTGCTGGCTGGCAGGAGGAGTATAAGCATCTGAAGGACTGCTCTCCTCTAGGGAGGGAAGGATCTGGCAACTGCCAATACTGCAACCCCTACTGATGGGCTAGGGGTATGTGCACCTGGGACCAGTGTGGATGCAGTGACTGGTGGAGCGGCAGACATCTGCATGTCGGAAGCAGGATGCACCTGACATGCACTGATGTTACTGCATGTCCACTCCACCAGGGGTTCATGACCTAAAAAGAGTATAACCCTCTGGTGCCATGCACCGTGATGTTGTGAGAGCCTCCCCTGAGCTGCCTGAATGATGCCAGACCAAGTCTTCGCAGGCCAAGGCTGATCTCTGTCTCTCCCCTCAGTCCCCCAGGGAAGCCATGCCATGGGGTACAAGCCACAGGCTGCTGCTTCATGCAGGTAAGACACAGAGGATGTCAGATAAGGGATGGGTGGGGGTGCACCATGGGCAGATATGGGGTACATCCCCACAGTCAACAAAGGAAATAAAAAAGAAAGTTAAAAAAGGTCTCACCTGTTGACAGGCCTTTTACATAGAAACATAGAATTTGACGGCAGATAAGGACCGCTTGGCCCACCCAGTCTGCCCATTTCCCTACCTACTGGATAAGCTGCAGATCCTAGTTAACCAGAAGCCTACTTCTTCCTACCCCCACCCCCCAGAACTGCCTTATGACTATCCCATGCATGCTTGAATTCCACCACTGATTTTGACTCCACAACCTCCTCGAAGGCCGTTCCATGCATCCACAACCCTCTCTGTGAAAAAATACTTCCTTAAATTACCTCTGAGCCACCCCCACCTCTATCTTCAAATTGTGCCCCCTTGTTCTTGCACACCTCTTTTTTTGAAAGATGCTACCCTCTTGGACTTTGTTGATTCCCTTGAGGTACTTGAAAGTTTCTATCATGTCCCCCTCTCCCTCCTTTCCTCGAGGCTATACATATTAAGCTCCTTAAGTCTCTCTTCATATGTCTTCCAGTGCAGACCCTGCACCATTTTAGTTGCCCTCCTCTGGACAGCTTCCATCCTGTCTATGTCTTTGTGGATATTGGGTCTCCAGAACTGCACACAGTACTCCAGATGGGGTCTCACCAGCTGTCTGTACAGAGGGATAATAACTTCCTGTTTTCTACTGGTGATGCCTCTCCCTATGCATCCCAGTATCCCCCCAGCCCTCCTTGCTGCCCTCTCACATTGCTTGCCCATCTTTAGGTCATCTGATATGACTACCCCCAGGTCCCTCTCCATTTTTGTTGTTGTTAGTATCTCACCCCCCATTGTGTACTCTTCCCCTGGGTTTTTGTTTCCCAGGTGCATTACCTTGCACTTCTTAGCATTGAGTCTAAGCTGCCATACATTTGACCATTCCTGTAACCTTGCCAAGTCCCTTCTCATCCTTTCCACCCCACCCTGTGCATCAACTCTGTTGCATTTAGTGTCATCTGCAAAGAGACATACTTTTCTTTCCAGTCCTTCTGCAATGTCGCTTATAAAGACATTGAAGAGGACCGGTCCTAATACTGAACCATGCGGTACCCCACTAGTAACCCTCCTTTCTTCTGAGTGGACTCCATTTACTATTACTCTCTGTGTCCTATTCTCCAGCCAATTCTTTACCCAGGCTGTCATCTTGGGACCCACTCCCAGGCTGGCTAACTTGTATAGTAATCTTTTGTGTGGACTGTGTCAAATGCCTTGCTAAAGTCTAGGTAGGCCATGTCCACAGCCCTCCCTGATCTACTACTTTGGTCACCCAGTCAAAGAAATCTATCAGATTCATCTGGCATGACCTTTCCGCTGTGAATCCATGCTGCCTAGGGTCCTGTGCCCTCTGGCCTCTAGATACTGCACAATTCTTTCCTTTAGAAGTGATTCCATCATTTTCCCTATCACTGAGGTTAAACTAACAGGTCTGTAGTTTCCTGCTTCTGCCTTGCTCCCACTTTTGTGAAGGAGAAACACATCTGCCCTCCTCCAGTCCTCTGGTACCACCCCATCCTCCTATGATTTGTTAAAAGGGTAGTCAGTGGTGTCACTAGTTCTACCCTTAGTTCTTTTAGAATTCTGGGATGAATCCCATCAGGCCCCATTGCTTTGTCCACCTTCAGTTTTATGAGTTCTTCAGAACCCTTTCTTCTGTAAATGGGCGGTATCAACTTCTGTATCCAGCGTGTTACTACTGTTTGTTTTATGTACCTCCCCTCTTCCTTTGTAAATACTGAGCAAAAATATTTGTTTAGTATCTCTGCCTTTCACAGTCTCCCTCTGCCCACCCCCTCCCTTTATTAAGCCTCACTATCCTCCCTTGGTCTTCCTTCGCTCCTGATGTACCTATAAAAGGTTTTATCCCCTTCTTAACTGAGTTGGCTATCTTTTCCTCGGTTTGGGCCTTTGCTGTTCTGACTGCCTTCCCAGCCTCCTATTGCTTTAACTGATACAGTTCTCTGTCCTGCTCCTTCTGCGATTCCTTTGTACTTCCTGAATGCTTTCTTTTCTCTTGAACCTTCACTGCCACTTCCTTTGAGAACCATAGTGGTTCTTACATCGTCTTGTTTTGTTTATTTGCTTCACACAAAGGCTCATTATCTCTGTGATGGCAGTTTTATTATTCCCCATTGTTCTTCCACCCTCCTTCCTGCCCATTTGCTAGTGCATTCCTTAGGCACTTACCCATTTTGGCAACTCAGCCCTCCTAAAGTCCAGTACTTTTGTCTTTGTATGGCTTGACTCTATTGCTGTGTTTATTGTGAACCATACTGTTGATGGTCGCTAGTTCCCAGATGGCTACCCACTTCTACATCTGTAATCCTCTCTCATCTCCATTTGAGAGAATCAAGTCTAATATTGCTCCCTGTCGAGTGGGCTCCAGTACTAGTTGTCTAAGGCATGCCCCCTGTAGGGCATCTAGAATAACTGCACTCTTCGAAGTGGCAGCTGCAACTGCACTCCAGTTAACATCTGGCATATTCAGATCACCCATCAGCAAAATCTCCCCTTTTTCTGCCATTCTAAGTATACTTTCTATCATTTCCTTGTCCATTTCCTCCCCCTGAGAAGGGGGGTCTGTATATAACCCCTGTGCGTATTGTGGTGCCATTGCCTGTCTCCAAATTTACCCACAATGCTTTTTCTCCTCCCTGTTTACCCTTTTGTTCTGTTGCTTTTATTCCTTCCCTTATGTAAAGAACTACTCCTCCTCCTCTTTTACCCTCCCTGTCCCTCCTGTAGACAGTGTATCCTGGTATGTTTATGTCCCAGTCATGGTTTTGTGTGTACCATGTTTCTGTGACTGCCACGATATCCAGATGTTCCTCCTCCATCAAGGCCACTAATTCAGGAAGCTTGTTACCCAGACTACGGGCATTAGTACTCATTGCTCTCCATTTTTTGATGGCTTTATCTTCTGTTGCAGCATCCCCCACTGACCGTTCTACCTCAGTCTTTTTCTCATTTAGTACCCTGTTTTGTAGGGAGAGGCTGGGATTTTCCTGCTGCTTGTCAGTGTACAGAAACTGATCACCAGTGCCAGATTATAATATACTATACAAAGCTTTGCTGCTCATGTTATGTTTCACTAGATTCAAGTCTTGGGTTACTGCCTTTGAGCTGTTTACCCATAACCCTTTGTTTCAATTAATGTATATTAAAGCAGTGCTGCAGCTACAGGTCTGTTTATTCAACTGGACTGTCAGCACTTTTCAGTTACTCTTTGCTATTTTTTAGGAACACTCCAACAATATGAAAGAACTAAAGTATAACATTGTAATTAAAAATAAAGACAGAACTTAAGAATCTTTCCAAATCCTGCCTTTACTATACTAAAACCCCAGCAGCATTATGTATACTTTCTCTCATGCCTACGTGCCCAATAGTTCTAAAGTGTCTCATCCTGGGTTTCCCCCCTGACTGCATCAGTTCTGTAGAGAAACGTTTAAAGTATTATAGTATACAAAATACTTTAATTGAAATAGCCTTCCATGCTGATGACTGCAGATTTTTCACACCCACATGTGTTGATTTAGGCTATTTCAGGAACAAGGAAAGAAGTGGGGGTGGTGTTTTTACTGATCATTATTCGCATTGCCTTCCAGTCAAGCAGAAATTATGTAACCATTTGCATTGTGTTATGCTAACTAAGCTCCCTGTTCATAAAGGAGCTACGATTTGTGGTGTGTAGGCTTAAATCCCCAAACAATCATGGTAAGCAATTCACTATAAAATGGGAGCAGAGGTTCTGCAGCTCATTTGCATCCCGGTTACAAATCTGATGATAAAATCTGTGCAAAAGTCTCCAGTGAGACGCAGCCTCAGGAAACAGAATTATTAAAAATGGCACTCTTTGTTTTTGGGGGCAGTCAACTATTTACTGAGGTCATTATTCACTAAAACTGCAACCTGAATATAGAAATCCTCAAATAAAACGTTGTTATGAAACCTGCCGCCCATACCCATGTTGCTGGTTACCTCATTAATTATTATTGAAGTTCAGTGGAGCCCTCCTGCAGGCTATCTTCATGCTGAAATTTTCTGCTCTCTTCATGTTGAAATTTTCCTAATGCCCCAATGTCTTTACACATTTTAAGATGCAGTCACACCTGTTCAGGTGAGAGGAAAGACTGTTTTATTGCACTTCTGATCTGTTTAGTCTGTTACGCACGTCTGGTTAATCTTGCGTGCCCTTTTTGAGACACAGTACTGTTGTTAGCATTTATGAACATCTACTTCATGCCTCTGTTCTGAACTTACAGAGCACTTTTCCTTGCTGTGCTCACTCACATTTAAACAGATAGGAGGCTCCCTTGCCTGAATGGGAGTTCATCCATACTGATTTTAAAAGGCTCTTGTTACTCGAATACTGACTTTGATTTGTACCAAAAGTTTGAATAAATTTGTGAAAATAGCTTTTAGATGACTCCCATAGACTGTCATGGAGCATGTCCTCACACTGGTCCTATAGTAACATCACAAAACGAAGCAGTTAGGGATGGAGCAGCAAGTTAGGAAGTGAAGGGATCGAGTGGCTAGCCCTCAGGGGCAAAATACGATCTCTTCCCTTCCTTAGGAGAAAATGATAATGTTTTAAAACCAGTATGGAGGAACTCCCATTCAGGTAAAGGAGCCTCCTATTTGTTTTGTTGTGGACCAAGAAAGGTGCTCTTTAAGGTCACTTCAGTGCGATAGACTTACATTCTGTTTTTAAGTGATCCGTAAACTAAGTGACTTGCATTATGGAACTATCCGGGATACACTGCCTTAATTAGTTTCATATTAAGTTTTTCTTTCTCTCTCTCTCTCTATGAATTTAGTACTTGTAAAAGGGGCCATATTGACAGCACTGGAAACTGAAACCCTTCATCAGCCCTCACCAGTTTTGAACTGACTTGCACAAGTCTCTTACTTCATGGATTACTGGAAAACAGAGGAAATGAGGCTATAAAAAAATGGTCGATCAAGGGAGTGTTTCTGACCAGTTGCGCCACTAAATTTGCCTGCTTATGAGACACTGTTACTCTGCATAATGTGTCTCACACAGCTGCTCTGAATACAAAAACAATATAAAGAAAATGCAAGAAGATGCAACCTAAAAAAAAGTTTTAATTATCTGAAGACATAGACTGATCCCCCTCCCTTCTCTATCAGCTGGCCCTTTCCACTGACAATTCCCAGCTCCGTGACCGCCATCTCTGAGACTTGGTCTCCCTTACCTCCATTCTTCCACAGCTTGCCCCATGTGGCAAGAAAATCGAAGTTCCCCAAGCCCCTCCGAACAGGGTGCTTGGTCGAATGCAAGGTGCCCAGTAGGCAGTGTGGGGCCTGTAAGGGGGGTCATTGCATCTTTCTGCTATACTCTGGGTGGTGTTTTCTATGTTCTTGTTTTTCTTGTAGCCTCAGGATGCCTTATGGGCATGGACGACCAAGGCACAAGCACACAAGTCTGCTCACACTGCCATCTGAAGGCATCCCCAACCATAGCTTCTCTGGCTTGCAATGCCATCTGTGGTTAACCAGGTGACAGTAGTGAAGCAGCGCTCACTGCCCACCATCCCTGGAGGATGAGGAGGAGAGCCTCCTGTGGAATGCTCAATCCCCCCCTCAGCTAGCCTCCAACAACTCAGGCTCACTTCCGAACATGGGTCGCCAGCGTCTTGAACGGTAGCGCTACCGCTGCGCTGACGGCCTGGCTGCATCACAGACTGATTTTGATTACTTTTGTACTATAAATAAAATCAATTTAACATGACCTTATTTAAGCATTAAGGCATGACTAGGGCTCGGGTTATCAGTTAAACTAACCCTAAGGGCTCATGAAGTACAACGTGTGGTGGAGTCTTATGCCACTAGGGTTGGATTATCAAAGGTATCCAAACCCCTGAGGGTCTTAATGCTATTATCAAACAAAAATGATTTCATATTTTTGTATGAAAAGTTATATAGTTAATGTTTTAATTGTTCTGTTCCCCATGAGGGTTTCCATCCTTTAACATCACCCTTTTAGAATGTTGGCAGACAATCAGAATTGTCCATTTCTAGCCATTGTTTTATAATATCTCTAATTTGTCTGTTTAAAATATGTGGTGTTTGCAGTTGTGGGTGGGTGTGTTTTTGTGTGTGCATGAGGGAGGGAGACGAGCCATGCAGCCTAAAAAGGGTCAACGCCTCTAACGGTAATACTGCTATTACTGTAGATTTTTCTTTGGGCAATTGGAGTTCCATTAAGCAGGCTTACACTGCAATTACATTCAGCCACGTTCATTGGTCTATCTTGTCCACCTTCCTGTTGCCCAAGCTGTTATATCCAGGAATGTGTTTTGCTTCAAGGTCCTTATGCTATTCTACCTTTAACATATCCAAGCTATGTGCTTCTACCATCAACACCCACAGTAAACTATTCCAAGAATGAACTATCCACTTAGTAAAATATGCTTCTTTACATCCCCTTGGAATCTCCCTATGCTGTGTAAACTGGTGTCCCCTTACAGAAACTGGATCATTGGACAGACTGTGTGTGTGTGTGTGTGTGTGTTGGGGGGGGGGGGCTACTGTATGTAGTTAAGAAGATACTTTATAAGTTATATCTCAAGGCCATGAGGTATACAAAAAAGATAGCTAGTCTGCTTCGGTGATGTGCTGGATACCTTGTGAATGTAGTTCACTTTGACCATGCTTGGAAAGATGTAAATTCTTTTGATGTCTTTTCAAGTGATAACATTCTCTTGGGGTGGACTGACAGTACATGGCGGGGGCTTGACTCACTTGTGTGACTATTTATATGCCTGCTGTTTGTATGGTGTTCTTGAAGTACTAGTGCTCCATTACAATTCTGTGATGACTTTTCGATTGTAATAATGGTATGTAAAAAGATCAGTGGTGACTGTGTGACTGAGCTCTGGTTTATAATTTCCTGATAAAGGTGGAAGGATGGCCTTACTTCCCATCGTTGTTGGCTGATCTTTTACTACTACAGCACCTACAGTCTGGCATGCCCACCTGTAATCTCTTTGTCTATTTGATTCTCACCCATTCTGTCAGTCTCAAATGAAAAGTGCATTTCTCCCTTTAAGGCTTAACCTTGTCCAGTTTTCTGTCTTTGTTTTTGTCACTTACTTATTTTTTTCCAGTTAATCAGGTTTAGAAGTTGTTTTCCCAAGTCACTTTGGTTCTTTTCTTATTACTTTAAACACTGACATAGACAACATAGCTTTGTTATAAAATTATTTTGTTTGTGGGTAGCAGTTACTGCAGCAATATAACTCATCAACAGCATCTATAACACAGAACTCCGTTCTTTGTTTACAAACTACTTTCCTGATTTTGCAGAATGCTTACAAATAGTACAGAACCGTCATGGTTTATAGGCCAGAAACAGGAACATGTTCAGTACAGCTGAGATGCTGTGTGTGGTAGCATACAAAAAAGTCACTGCAACATCTTCTAAAAAAATTATTTTTATGAATGGAATACAGAGTTTAATTATGTGTTCTAGATGCTGCAAAACTCCCATTTCAGTTGAAAAAGAGGTTGACTTCAAGCAGCTGAAGCCAGAATTGATTTTGTGTTCCAGTACCTGTGCACTGCAGTGTGGGGCAACACAATATTATAAAGATAACGGGCCGGCCCAGTGGCGCTGAGGGTTGAGGTGCTGGACGCCACACCTCGCGCTGCGCCAGCGACCCGGGTTCGGGAACGGACTCGGGTGGCCGGGGGTCGGCGGGGAGAGGGAGGATCGAGCGTCCCAACGGATGCTCTCCTCCCTCAGGGTTGGGTTACCAAGAGCGCATTGCGCTCTGCATTCCTTCCGTAGCCGGTGGAAGCACCGGCAGTGGGAAGGGATGGAGGCGGCTTCGCTTGTCGGAGCCGGGAGGGGGACGCGGCACATGAGGGTTCGCGGTGTGTTAACGCTACCACTCGGGATCGCACATCCCTTAGCGCAGCGTCCTAGGGGGAGTGGGGACGTAAGGGGAGAAAACCGGAAAATCCTCTCCAGCAGCCCTAGATGAAGGCCACCCTAAGTCCACCCGGACCACCTACAGGACAGACCCCACTGTGCGAGGAGAGGAGGATGGGCACTCTAGGGGCAGATCCCTAAGGTAGGTACCGGGGGGACATGAGCGGACGGAAGGAGGGAGCACCGGAGGTAGGAAGGAGGAGGATAAAGATGAAAATAAAAAAATAAAGATAACAGACGTTGTGGCATGCAGAATGGTGCTCTTGAATTTTTATTTATTCATTGATTTGAAACTTGGTGACTGGGAATGGCACACTGAGCCAAGGCTTGTTTCAAGGTGCGTCCCGAGGGAGAGAAAACACAGGGTACAAAGTAACGGGAAAATAACAAGGTACAATATTGGAATAAACAAGAATACACAAATTTGAAATTATGTACAGCCACTTAGCTGGTATAATATACAAGATGATTCTAAATCAACTGCAGTCCTGGGGCAAAACTCAATTAAATGTAGTAAATATGGATACAGTACAAGATCCCTGGATTACTGTAATGCCCCCTATGTAGGGCTAACAGGGGTTGATATCCACCGTTTGCAGCTAGTGCAGAATGCGGCAGCCAGGCTACTAACTGGGCTTTCTCTATCTAGCCATATTACTCCTGTGCTGCAGGTGCTGCACTGGCTGCCGGTGCAATGGCTGATCACCTTTAAGGTCAGCGTGCTGACCTACAGAACCCTACATGGGCAGGGTTCGAGTTACCTACAAAAGCTTCTTTGCCCCTACTGCCCCCTCCACCTCTTCATTCCACCGATGAGGGATTGCTAGAGGTTCCCAGGGTGCAGCTGAAAACATCTGGTGCTCATTCATTTGCTTATGCTGCGCCCACCCTGTGGAATTCTCTACCTCATCGGGTTCAGGAGTGCCAGGCTGTGAAGGGCTTGAAAACTGCATTAAAAACACATTTCTTTAATCTTGCATTTGTGAACAGCCGAACTCACTGGTAAAGTATATTGGATTTTATTCTTTGTCCTAAATTTCTGATTTTAAATTTGTACAGCACTTTGACATTTGAATTGCGCTTTATAAATAAAATTATTATTATTTATCCCAACACGCAAAATGCTGACACCAAAATCCCAACGGTCACAATCCCAATGATATGACACTGCCGACAGCACAGTTCCCACTACTGTTCCATGAGGGGCTCTGCCCGAACCCCCAATAAAATATATATAAACACCTCGGGAGTCACCATACCGCGGGGAATTTGGATGTCGGGAGGTCCACCATACCGTCAGGATTCTGTTCATTGGGATTTTGGCATTGGGATTCTGGGTGTCGGGATTTTGCATGCCGGGATCTTGTACAGATACCGTAAATATAACATACAAGGTGCCAAAAGAATAAATCATAGAGACAGAAGGAAAAACAAAATCACAGCAGGATATAAATGGGAGCAACTCAGAATTTAGCTCAGGCTAACATTAGGTGAAGCAAAGTTCTTGGATAGGCATGTGGTGGCACAAATACTGTGTATGTACCACATGTTTGAAGAGTGAAGAGAAGGAAGTAAGTGAGACACAGAGAATGACACAGCAAAAAAAAAGCATGAGGAGGGCTGAAAAACATACTAGTAGAAAATAACTATCACCCAGTCCAGAGGGCTGCTGAGAACCTAAAGGGATACTAAGCTTAGTTTTGGTAGCACCAGACTGAAGGTTCAGGAAACATGGTTGCCAAAGCTCTTAAAGGTTACATTTGCAGCTATTTCATGAAAAAGTTCAGCCAGCACCATTCTGTACTCCCACCATCTGTTATGTATAATTTATGGAAGAGAATACTGTAGTTGAATGTGTTCTTTTCACTTTAAACATTTTGTTTTCTCTCAAATTATCTTTTTTTTATGGAAGAGGAGTTCCAAATTGGAACACTAGGCCACTAGCTGGAGTCTGTTACAAGACTGTGATATGCGCTAAACTGTGCAACAATATGATGACGGTAGCAAGAGAGCTGTAAATGGAGTCATATGAGAACTGTTGAAACCATAGCATTCTTCTTCTCCTCCATACGTTATGCAACCCACCTAAGGGAGCCACCTTAAGGCTTGTTTACTGGCTAGTTCAGCTCCTGATACAGGAGTTGTATGATGGAACACATTATAAAGAGCTTGGAGACCCAAGTCTTGGAGCTTTCTATCAGTCTGTTCCTTTAGGGAATGGCATCCGTTGCCAGTACACGAAAAGAATGGAATGATGTTTCATACATACAAGTCCACTCTCCAATAATGTCAGCGTACTAGCATATATAAAAAGAGAGGGAGTAGAAGAAAAGGAACCACTGCCTCTGTGGAAGGGTGGAGGGGGTGGTCCTGCCTGGTTACAATCAGCTGTGCTGCTGGATTTGTCTCATACACTTTTAAACATGCAGGTATATCTCCTGGGAGGAGGCCATGGGTCTGAAGCAGCCATCTTATTTAAAACACTGGTCAACTGGCCATAGATTTGTTAAGGTCTTCCATGGCCATGACAAGTTACTTTAAACTGCAGTCAGACACCCGCCTGGTGAATACTGAAAGTGCACCTGGCCCAGGAGCATGGAGAGCATCAAACCTAAGGCCCTGAGTCCAGGATTTATGGTCCCAATGTAAATTAGCATGATTAATTAACTTTATTTTATTTGACATGATTCATTCCTGCCATTTATGAATTCAACAGGACCTTGAGAAAAAGTGATGCTGATGTGTTTGAGTTAGACCTAATGTGAACTGTCTGTGTCCACGGGGAGGGATGCTGGCAGTCAGGACTTTCAGTGCCCACTTACCATTATCCCCTATGCAGCATTTTGCCATCAGTTCAAAAATGTAGGGCTCATTACTAATGAACATGCTTTACTCAAACTGCATTTGCCTTGAATACTTTGCATGCTTAGGACTGTCTCCTTCTGAGGAGACAAGCTTTTAAATATAATTGTATTTCGCATGTCCAAGACTGTGATACCATTTGCTTAACTAAATCTGACACAACTCTGTGGTAGCATGGGCCTTGCTTTGCTTTATCTGTGCCATCTGTATTTGCCAGATTTGTGCGTAGGAGTTTTGTACCAGATAACCACTTAGGCTGTGCAGTCATATTTTCATCAGGGAAATGCCTCCATTTCTAGTATCTTCAAGATGAAGTGCCTCTACCTTGCTGAGCCAGAGAGGATGGCCAGGTCACTTAGCAGCTGTAACTGAAAGGGTTAAGTGACTGCACCACACAGGCTTTCCTACCTAACACACCAGTCTTCAACCCTTCACTGAAAGATTGGGACTCTTTTATATTATCTTAACACCCTGGCCCCATTTTGGACAACCCTTCCCTAAGCAATAGGGGTCTGGAATGACTATTCTAAAACTGGTTGTTTCATAGAGCAATTTTATTGGACAGAGGAGTTCTGAAGGGCATCTTAATTCACGTTTGAATATGGATAAGAAAAATTTGGTGATCGAACTGGTCAGTGGCTGTCCAGACCCATACAGTTGCTAGACCACAACCACATGGGCTGAAAGTGTTAGAACCTATTTTTCAAGATGGGCAACTTACAGGGAGATTCATGGGCCATTCCACTTATACCTGATTGCCATCTCAAAACCTCTGCCACTCTTATAAAAACCTTCAACTAGGCCCTAAATGAAACTGTCATGAATCTGAAAACAAATAAATAAATGTTATTTCTTATGATCACTTCCTTATACACATGCACAAATAAAAAGGAAGTAGTACTTCACAGTTTGAACTAAGCTCCAGTGGTTAGCTGCTGACCATGAAAACCCTCCTCTTGTTCTAATCTGCTTACAGGAAACCCCTGCTGCTTACCCTGCAACATATAAATTGAGGGTCTGACTCACATTAGACCTTTTGTTTTGTAGTAGTAGGGAGGAGTTACCACACCCTTGAGGTGGGTCGTGAGATATAGAACATTCTGTTAGTGGAAGAGTGCAGAATTTTAAATTCTTGTATGCTGTGGTAAACATAGCATCACTTGTGGCTGTGTGGTGAATAGTTGGAGGCACATACTGTATGTGTAGAGGCAAAGTAAAACTGGCAATTTTTAACAAACAATTTTGTTCTTAAAATCATATGTACTGGAACCAGGGAAGGGTGAACTGCATGAAAGAAATCTACATCACCCCATACCTTTCTAATGTCCCTGATTTTGACTCAAAGATGTTCTTGGTCCTTCCTAAATTGGACTTTATCTTTTATGGAGGAGTTGGGTTTGAGCCAGAAAATTCTGTCAGACATTACTGTTACTGTTTAGTTCTTCTTCAGGAAATGTTTTATCACTGAGTTACATATCTTAACCGCCTCTTGGGACGATGCTGTATTATCATGTTTTAAGAAGTGTCTCTGATTTTGGTCCTTTATTGTCTCTGATTTAAAAAAAAAAAAAACTCAGCCCTGAGTTATGGGGCAGGGGGTTGAGAGGTATCATAATCCCCAAACCTTGTAGGTTCAGCACTTTTGAACATATTAGCCTTTCAATTAATACTTCGGTTCCCCTCCCCCCGGGCACATCTGAAAATGAGCTGTTATGAGCTCAGTATGTCTTCTTTGGTTAAACTTTTGAAATAAATAGATAAATAACATTACTTGGATTGGTTTGAAATGTGAATTAGGTAGTGTGTTTTTTGTTAGTGTGTTTTTTTTATGAAAATTAAAAGCCACCTTATTTATTATATTTTTATTGTTTTTAGCTACCACCCTCCTTGCCCCCACCAGCACTGGCATAGGGACTATTTTTTGTCTTTCAAGTCAAGTTGGAAGTGTTGTTCAATAATATATATTCATTTTTACCTTTCTGAAATAATATCTTTAGATGAAAAGACACATTCCAAGGGTGTTCAATAATTGTATAATAGCCAACTTTTCCTGTTGGTTAAAGGCACTCGATGACTCCTCATGCCTCACAAGCCACCTGGGATATGCCGTTAGTATACAGTAACCACACACTACACCATGTGTTATTGCTCACATAATCTCCTTTCCACAGACAAAAAGACAGGCTGCTCATCTGATGGCAGACTGGTCGATTTTGTTGGCAAGGAATTTATCAGAAAAGCCTCCAGAGAGAAGACAACCTGGCATCTGAACTGTAGTGGGGGGTTGTATTCAGCATTTTTGTCTGGAGGACACTTTCATAGGGAACTTTCTGCAAGAACTGCTGCTAGATATGAACCACTTCAAAAGACAAAACAAAACAAACAGAAAACCTTAATATAAAACACAACAGTGAAAAGAAACTTGCTTCTTTCTAAGTAACTCATCAATTTACTGCATGCACTAGAGAAGACTCGGACAATAATCGCCCACATTCTCAGTTTTATGGCTTAATTATTTCCCATGTCTGTGGGTGGTTAAAAAACAGAAGTAGAGTGAAAAATTACTAGGACTTGGATGCAGGACTGTTTATAAAATTAGGGATTATGCAGCTGTCACTTTCTGATTATACTTCATGAATCAAACCTCCTAATTGCCAATACAGGACTAGGTGCACGTGGGCCTTGGTAGTATTTTTTTTCAACAAATGATCAGATTTACTGGATTCAAATAAAATTATACTCTGTAATGTTATGCACAGCTGATATAATTTTGAAATATGTTGATATTTGGTAATATCTGAATTGATTTCGGAAGTGGACCACTCAGGATACCAGACACTAGTTATTTCCGCTACTGCTGGCATGATGTCAAGTGCAGGGCAATTTTTTTTTTCTTTTCTTACTGTATGCTTTTTGTCATCTACTATAGATCTCTGAATCCTGGGGTCTGGGGGCCAACTCCTGTGGTGACTGTTATAGCTACAACCTCTGCTAGCCCCCACATACTCCACTCAGTGAGGGATGCACAGTGTGGGGCTATGCTGTGTCCCACCCAGAGTTTCTGGTACTTGGCTGGAGCCACCTTCTGTTTCACACCCACTCCCAGCTTTGATTGACCAGTTGGTCCTCGGCTTGCCCCTCTCCCCAGGGCAGGGTTCCTGTTCCAACTGTAGGGGCTCACCATAGTAGAGATGGAGCGGATCACCCCAGGTCGATCAGTGACCAAGGGATTGGGGTCAACCACACAGAGTGCTCAGGGAGCATGGGCCATGACTGGACTGGCTCCATCATACTGCTGCCAGTTAGGGTGGATTTTCTCCCTAGTTTCCCAACCACCTCCTTTTCACTATGCATGTATGCACACAGCAGACCTGGTGAAACTTGCAAGAATATATGATCACCCATGTTACCAAGGCACTTCTCAACACCTTCTGAAGGTGTTGCTCACTGTGTGGTATCACCCACCATTGGAAGAGAGTGTCTAAGTGGCCACTGTTAGACTTCCATGTTGGCCTCTACTCCTGACATTCCAAGCTCAAAACACGGGTCGCGAGCCTGCTAGAGCGGCATTCCATGTCTCAGCGCCATGGAACTGGCCACACATTAGTTATGATAGATACAGTAAGGTGCAGTTTGGTACATGTTGTTCAGATTAAAACCCAGAATACCAACATTCAGAACTAGACTTATTAAATGTAAGCAAGGATTGCTTAAGTAGTTTACAGTTAGTATTTTGCAAAGCAAGATAGAACGCACACTCTGTAGCTGTAAATTAAGTCATAAAATAAGTTTGTGAAAGGGGAAAAAAACAGCCAAAGAATATTATAAAACTGAATAATATTGAAAGAAAGAAGGAGGAATGCACAGATATTTAAACATGTTTCCTTCTTTTAAAGGACAAAAGGACAAGATCAAATCTTGAAGAACGTGATTATATCAATATTTGTTCTTTACCACAAAAAGCAAAATCCTCAAGTTTTTTTTTATTTTGTTAATAATTAAATTAATTGTAAGCAAGCTACTTTTTTGTGGTTGCCTACTTTGGGTCCCCGGAGCATACAAGCCATGTCCTGTGCCAGGAGTCAGGTGATCCTACTAGCATTGCAGAGTGGGTTCCTGACTCTGGGCATCACAGAACACACCAGGGAAGGGGCAATCCTTGATCTGGTGCTTACAAATGGGAAGCATGTACAAGACATAACGGTCAATGATCCCCTGGGTTGAAGTGACCATCACACAGTATGATTCTGGTTGGACATGGGCAGGGAAAACATTCCCCACTAAGACTAAAATCCTGGATTTTAGAAGGCGGACTTCAGGAAGATGGGCAAGGTGTTAAGAAGGCCCTTAGCAAGCATCAGGGCAGATATGAGGTTGGATCAAAGATGGCCCACCATTAAAGAGGGAATAGTGGTTGCCACTGGGTAATGTGTCAGACTCAGGGGAAAGAATTCAAGGGCCAAAGCACCCAGCTGGTTTAGTACTGAGGTCACCCAGGCAGTAAGGGACAGGAGGTTTGCCTATAGGAAGTTCACGAGGACCAAGAGAGAGGAGGACAGGGAGAGAACTACTTGAAGATGGCTAGTGAGGCAGGTAAGGTAGTCCAGAGGGCTAAGGTTCAGCAAGAACTGCAGATAGCTAAGGGAACTGAGACGGGGGAGAAGGCCTTTTTTCACTATACAAGCAAAAAAAGGGACAAGGAGTGTTTTGTTAGGCTTCGAAAGGTGGTGGGGGGAGAATGGGGGAAAAGCAGAGGTACTGAACAAATACCTCTGTTACCTCTTCCACCAGGTGCCAACTGGGGTGAGAATGAGTGGAGCACAAATGTGGTGGTAGAGCGAGATAGGGTGAGGACAGAGCTGCTAGCACTGAAGGTGGACACATCACCAGGCCCTGACAGCATACACCCAAGGGTGCTGAGGGAACTGGCAGAGTAGCTTGCAGAGCCACTGGCTGGCCTATTCAATAGTTCACTGGAGTCAGGCATAGTATCGCAGCACTTGAAAACCGCACATGTGGTGCCCCTCTACAAGAATGGCCCCAGGGATAACCCAGGCAATTACACACTAGTCAGTGGGACCTCAATTATGTGGAAGCTCATGGAGACCATACATAAGAAGAGGATGGTAGAGCATCTAGAGCAGCATGGTCTCCAGGATGTAAAGCAGCATGGGCTTATGGGAGGGAGGGAGGTCATGTCAAACAAATCTGATTGACTTCTTTGACTAAAACAGTAGACCGGGACCAAGCAGTGGACATCCTTTACCTTGACTTCAGCAAGGTCTTTGACTCTGTACCCCCAAGGAGTTGACAAGGAAGTTGGCACATCTTGGGGTTCAGGAGAAGACGACCAGATGGGTGAAAAACTGGTTGAGGAACAGGACAGAGGGTGGTGTTGGAGTGAGAGTCATCTAGCACCAGGGAGGTAACCAGTGGGATCCCACAGGGTTCGGTACTTAGACTGGTGTTGTTCAGTGTCCTCATCAATGATACTGGGGATGGTATGAGGGGAAAATGTACATATTAATGGATGACACCAAGCTCTGTGGGAGGGTGGACATAGCTGAAGGGATTTAGAACCTAAAGGAGGATCTAGAAAAGCTTGATAAATGGTCTGGGATTTGGCAGCTTGACTTCAATGCAAAGAAATACAAAGTTATGCACAATGGAGCCAAGAATCCCAGGATGGAGTACAGCCTGGGAGGGGTCTGGGTATTTGTAACAGAGGAGGAGAAGCATCTGGGATTGATGAACACTAGTGACCTGAAGCACTCCAGACAGTGCAGGAGAGCAGCAGCAAGGCAAATAAAATATTGGGTTGCATTGCCAGGGGGATCAGCAGTAGGTGAGAGGATGTTGTACTACCCTTGTACAAGTCACTAGTGAGTCCACATCTGGAGTAAAGAGTACAGTACTGGTGTCCACACCTCAAAAAGGACATTAACCTGCTAGAGAGCCTTCAAGGGAAGGCAACAAAGATGATCGTGGGCCAGGAGGGCAAAGCATATGAGAAGAGGTTGGGGGCCCTCAACGTACGCTCCTTGAAGGAGAGGAGAGAGAAGGGAGATATGATTGAGACTTTCAAGTACTTGAAAGGGATAAATAGGCTGGATAAGCAGGGCCTCTTTAAGCTAAGTGGCAACTGAAACACAAGGAAACACAGTCTTAAGTTAGGGGGGAGGTTTAGGAGGGAGGTCAGGAAGCATTTCTTCACAGAGAGGGTGGTGGCCTGTTGTAATGTGTTTCCAGAAGAGACGGATTGTTGAAGATGGTGGGCAGCTTTAAGAGAAGCTGTGACAGAGTTAAGGGGAAAATAGGGGTCAGGGAAGGGTCATATAGAAACATAGAAATATAGAATGTGACGGCAGATGGGGACCTCTCGATCCATCTAGTCTGCCAGATTTCCTACCCCCCTCCCCTATGGGACATATGTCCTGATAACCACCTTGTGTCTGTCCCATGCATTCTTGAATCCACCAACTATGGAGAGGTTTGGAGGAATGGGGAGGGGAGGCAGGGTCAATGGCTTAGGCTGTGGACCCTGTAACATAAGCAGACTAAAAAAAAAAAAACAAATGGCTTTATTCTGCTGGCTTCTCTGTATGTTCATATGTGAATACTGCACAGAATAAAGTGGTTTTCTGCCAAGCAGATGGTGCTTTTTGCACTGAAGATGTATTTAGCATTCCAGTTGCCATATTGGAAGCCTCAGTTTGTACATCAGCACAAAGACTGGCCTTGCATGCATACAAATGGAAGGTGGAGCCATGCATAAATGGCACATGGGTATATTAGAGGCTTGGCAGCCTTGCTAACTTGCTGTTTGAGTGGCTGTTGTTAGCACCTGAGAAAATAGCATGGACCCATAATAACATCTCAAGTGCCCAATAAAAGCCAGTTATGCTACAGTGGTGGCCCAGGGGGGTCGATGAATACTTGCATTTGTGCTCATGGTAGTATTGATGGAGTACTTTGATTTGAACCCCATGTGGACAATAGACAGCAATATAATGTCTTGGTTATGTAGTGGACCTGAAACGAGAAATATATCTCACACACTGGCCTTCCTAAACACAGCAGTACATTGATTTTACTGTGGAGAAAGGTGTGCTCATACCTCACCACTCTCACATGTGGAACTGGATTGTTCTGTTGTACTCTACAGCTCACAGACTCCTTCCACCGTACAGATCAGTGTGCCTTGATAATGACAAGTAGATTGCCAGTAATGTTATGGAAAGGAGGTATTAGGGCGCTGCATGTTGAGTAGGGTCACTAGTGTTTTATGTACCAGTATTGCAGTTCTGGTCTGCAGCACTAAGGGCTTTGTGCCTTGCAAATTGCCCTGATTGCTAAGCACCTCTACATTAAAGCAATCAGGGCAATTTGCAAGGCACAATGCCCTTAGTGCTGCAGACCAGAACTGCAATATTGGTACATAAAACACTAGTGATCCTACTCAACATGCAGCGCCCTAATACCTCCTTACCATAACATTACTGGCAATCTACTTGTCCATGGGGAATCATCCATATTGTGGAAGCTTCAATAAACCATGGGGAATCGTCCATATTGTGGAAGCTTCAATAAACTATGGGAATCGTCCATACTGTGGAATGTTCAATAAACTATGGGGAATCGTCCATACTGTGGAAGCTTCAATAAACCATGGGGAATCATCCATACTGTGGAAGCTTCAATAAACCATGGGGAATCGTCCATACTGTGGAAGTTTTAATAAACCATGGGGAATCATCCATATGGTGGAAGCTTCAATAAAGCAGCTTTAATTTTGAGCCTTCAGTGTAGCGTTGCATTTTTGTGTTGTTTGGGTCACATTTGCTATTTTTGCAGCTGCTCCTCTTGCTGTCATTAGCGCACCAGTTTGTGTTTTTTGCTCGCATCATTCCCCCACTAGTGCCTTACCTCAACTGGGCTTAAACAATCCATATCTAGAATTTTTACTGATTGTAGTTTTGGAAGGGGAAGGGATCATAATTCCTCACTTTGAGGAGTTGGTTGTCAGATCCCTTTCTCTTCCTGGTCCTAATTTTCTTAAGTCCTGCCCCTGTCTCCAGCAATTTGTGATGTGTATGTTTGTAGAGCATAGCTGTGTATTATATTTATAATGATGGGGCAGGTTTTAAATTACATTTCTATATGTTTTAGAGGTCCACTGGGGTCAAATCAAAGCCACTGCCCAACTAACAAGGCCATTGTTAGTTAAGCGGTGGTTTTGATTTGACCCTCGGGAACCTCTAAAACATGTAGAAATGTAATTTAAAGTCTGACCCCATCGATAGCAATACAGTGCGCCCCCAGGTTCTACAAACATATGTGTTGCACAACATTGGAGTGCAGCGGCAAGGCTACAGAACATTGTGGCTAAATAGGGGAAGGTATCTAGCACCAGCTCGTCCAAATGAGGAATTATGATACCTTCCCCTTCCAAAATTACGACCTGAAAAAATTCTAAATATGGACTGTTTAAGTCCAGTTGAGGTAAGGCACCAGTGAGGGATACTAGGGGATGTTTTTTTTTTTTTTTTTTTTTTTTAAAACAACCAGAATAACTTCTCTTTATGATTTTAAATCTGAGAAACACTGGAAAACTTCAGTATGGTGAACTCCCAAAACAATGGCAAACCACAATATTTCCATTGGAAATGCCTGCAGTTTAGAAATTATAACTATATTTTTAATGTGTGTTTGTGATGCGCATGCGCGTGATGTGTGTGTGCACAGACAGTTTAAAACACATAAGCTTTCAGTGATGAGGTTGACTTGGCAGGTTGTGTGCTAGGAAGGTGGAGGAATATGTTTTACTGCTCCTCAGAGGACTATAAAACTTCTCTGGAGTTTTCTTTACTGAAGCGATCTGCGACAGATTCCTGAATGAGTAACTCTGAGTGTGCTAAGAATTCATGCCGTCAGTCATCTAAAGATTACTCACCAAGCTCGAAGCAATTTTAAAAGGAGGTACAGTACTTCCCATTAAAGTGTGGCTAGGTAAGTGCTGGTTCCTGCCCCCAAAGTCATCTTCTCAATACAAAACCAAGGAGTGTAACTAAGCAAGACTGAGTCTAGTATTGTTTGTTGCACCCTTTTTGTGATGCCCTAAAACTGTTACAAAGTGGGGGAGGAGTGATATGTTTAACAAACAAAAGGGTAAACTTATCACTCTCACATCCTGGGTTTGTTGGGCTATCCATTTTTGACATTTGAAGAGAAAGTGCTAGTTGTATATGTTACTTCAAGGTGTGCTACTTTTATTATTTATATCTTGATGATGTCCACAGTGCAGCAAAATTGACTTTGGTTTTGATAGAAATCTAATGATATTTAGAGTCTAATAATGTATACTTTTCAAACCTTTTATGTGCCCAGCCAATAATGTATACCATTAGGTCATGATATATTTTAATCCTGAAGTGTAGACTAAGTTTTAATGTGTTTATGCTTTCTTTATTGAAAGTATAAAGTTAAACAAACTGCAATGCAGAGTAAAATTCAAGCTCCACTCCCTGTTGACAGCTTGAAGTGGTGGTGGGGGGGACCATAATCCTAATTGTGATCTAATGCCCTGGGGTGGTTAGTTTTCAGAGTTGTGAAATGGCCTTGCCTTTGTCCCTCTCCTCCCATCTTTTCTTTGTCTTAAAGAGAACTTCTGTCACAGATAAAGCAGTGACGCTGCACAGATCTGGGCTTCGATGCGTAATCCCCCGCAGGCACAATCTTCATTGAAATGTGTCCATACCTGAATCCTAGTGAAATTTAAGAAGGGTTTCGTAGCAGACAACATTTTGTAACATGCTGTTACTCGGCCTCTGAGATGGCGCTGCTAACACAATATCATGATGCGCCACTGCCCTTTCCTGTATTGTGCCCTTATGTATGGAGATTTAATTAATCTCCCAAACCCTGTTCTGTTTTCACAGACCTTGCCTAAATGCTATGTGTATGCTTTGTACGCATATGGCAAAGTCTGTGAAAATAGAGCTGGGCATGGGCGATACAGAGGTTATTAAATGTCTGCACATAAAGGGCACAACAGGAAGGGGCGGCGGCATGTTATGATATTGCTTTAACAGTGCAATCTCGGGGTGGGGGGGAGTAACTGAGTGCCATCATGTTACAAAATGTTATGTGCTATGAGAGCCTTATTATATTTTATGTGGATTCAGGTATGAATACATTTCAACGAAGATTGTGCCTGCAGGGAGGGCTCAGGGTACTGAAGCCCCAATCTGTGTAAGGCATTGCTTTATCTGTGACAGTCCTCCTTAAGCCTTACTATGCCTCTTTGACCATTTGCTTTTCCTGAATTTATCTAAAGAATGTGTATTCCCATGATTCTCCCACCTTGCTAGCCTGAGTTCTGTCTGCACCTTGGCCTCCTAACCTGTTGACTAGCTGCCTTGCTGCATCTAGGTACTCTTTCATAACCACCCCCGGCTTCCTTTATATTTTTGAATGCCTCCTCTTGGCACTTACCAGTTCTTTACTTCTGCCATGTACCACTTGCCCTTTACCGCTTTAATACCCTCTTGACTGCTTTTATCTATTTGCCCTGTGGTGGTCCCCATTTGGACCTCCAACTTCACTGTCTTGTGGCTGCTGGATGATTCCTGGACTACTACATTTTGGATCTCTCACTGTTGGTAGTATAATGCAGCAGGACCCATTCCTTTGTCAAGTCCTGGGCCAGTTGTACTAGGAACACCTTCTGGCATGCATCTATCAGGAGCCAATTCCTAGCTCATTGTGTCCAGGATGGCCAGTTTGTGTCAGGTTAAGCAATGGATGGTTCAGACTTCATAAGAAGCTATTAGAAGTAATGGGCTAGTATTTACCATAATTGGAACTTTCTAGTCCACATTCAGGATATTAAAGTTCCCTACCACTACCAATAATCTGGCTGTCCTCCATAGCATCTCCCTCAGTTCCTTATGTGCTCCCTGGTACTGGGCTGGTGGTCTTTAGAACACCCCAGTCCTAACTTGTTTCCTATTCCCTGTTGATGCAGGTACCTACAGGGTTTCCAGCCTTTCCAAGTCCCCCAAACTGTCCATTTCTGTTGCCTCTGTCCCCCCACTTTATATACAGTGCTATTCCTCCTCCTCCCATTTGTTCTGTCCTTCCTCAACAAGGAATATCTCAGTATGGCCAGGTCCCATTCATGGTTCAAGGTTGCCCATGTCTCAGTGACAGCCACCAGGTCGAGATTCAGTTCCGGGACTGTTGCCTGCAGTTCTTTTATTTTGTTGCCAAGACTCCTTGCCTTATTGCAGATTATCCCCTAACAGCTAGTCCCCCTCCCCATTCTTTATTCCCTGGGAATGGTTCCCTCTTTTCTGTTTTGTGGGAAACACCAACAATGGCCCACTGCTTAATGATACAAGTTGTGTTCTTTGCCATGCTGACTCCTCCAGACTAGTTTCAACTAGCTACAGTATGTGTTGCACCTGTCTGCCTCCCAACACCCTCCTGCCCACCTCAGTGGGACTCAAGTCATCCCCTTTAAACAGCCTCCAGTCCCTCATTAGGTAAAATGCGATTGCCAAAAATTATCTTTCATTTATTCTAGCTTACAGAAAGTGAAAACTTAGAAACAGTCTGATGATTGCTTGTAAAACAATTAATCACCCAGTCACAGTATGCCAAGAGAAAAGAGTCAGGGGGGAAAAAACATAGGATTTGTATTATGATTTTATGCAACGGCTACAAAATAAGTGGCATGGAAACAAAGCAGGCAGCTGGCACTGCAGATGTCCACAGCAAAAGCTTGCCATATTTTGCACACAGACACAGACACAGAATATAAGAAGAAGAGAAAAAAGGCTGCTTTTTATTTATTTATTTTTTTAATTTCCAGCAGGGACCAGCAGGTACTTGTAGTGAGCTGCTGTTTTATGCAGCAACAGCTGCAGTGAAAGCTGACAGAACTCGGCTGACTTGTAAAACACCAGTCATTCAGTTGCAGTGTGCCAAGACAAGAGTGCTAAAGACGGCCAAAGTTGGGAGGAAATAAATACTGTATATGCTGTATGTGTGTCACCAGGCAATCAGCAGCTACAGAATGAAGTACTGCAGTATAGCAAAGCTGCAGTCAGCTACAGATAAAACTGTACATGCAGCCAGAGATTGCCTTACACCGACAGCCTACTAAATCTGTGGAAAAAGGAATTTATATATAATTTTTTTCCTGAAGGAACCTGTAGTACAGGTTTTGGATGTCCAGCGACCTGAGAACTTGAGGAGTGGTCAGGGTATGGTGTCTGGGTTTCAATGCAAAAAAGACCACAATGATGCACTTGGGGCACAGAAACTCGGGGGACCTAAGTATGCACACCCTAGAACAGAGGAGATAGAAGGGGTGGATATGATATGATAGAGACCTTTAAATACCTCATGGGGGTAAACAAGGTATAAGAGGGAAGTATTTTTTCACAAAAAGTGCTCAAGGACAAGGGGGCATGATAAGATGCAGGAGGGGGATAGATTCAGGAGAGATATGAGGAAGTACTTCTTCACAGAAAGAGTGGTGGATTCCTGGAACAGTCATCCAGCAGATATGGTGTGGGTGAAAATGGTGGGATTCAAGTATGCATGGAATAAGCATAAGGGAATCTTAGGGAGGGAGGTGCATGGCCACCGATTAAGTAGGATTTGTGGTGATACTATAGGCAGGGAAAATGGGCAGACTAGGTGGGCCAAGCAGTCCTTCTCTACTGTAAAGTTTGTTTCTATGTTTTGTATTGCAGTGGCAGGCCAGCAGCTTCAGCAAAACCTTAGACAACTTGTAAAAAATAAATGAAATAATCACCAGTCAAGCGTGTAGTCTGTATACCAGAAACACCGACTGCAGGAGCAGAAAAAGTCTTTAAAAGGATGACTCAGCAACTAACAGCTTCAGAAATGCACAGGTCTGAGGGCAGCAGCAAAGCATAACCTCTTGGTTCGAGTGTCTCTCTCTCTCTCTCTCTCTTTCTCTGTGGACTGGCACTACAGGTGGGTCACGTGTTTAAGCTCTAGAAAGCTCTCTAAGCAGCCTAGGGATTGACTGGAGTGATCCTTGAGATCTCAGTCTTGCTGAATGCAATCCCTTGAATACTTTAAATACACCCTAGTTTTCAGGTATTCTCTGAGTACTTTTGGTAATTAATGGCAGATTTGAATTTGATATACATCTCCTAGTTAAGTGGTATATATGCAAACTAAACATAAATACTCAGCCAAACTGCTTACATAATGTTGCTTGCCAAACTTGGCTCAGTTTGATGTAGTGCTTCAACAGCAGTTGTCAATTGGGTGATAAAAGGAAACATTTGCTTCCTATAGAGGTTGACCCCAAGTAACCAGCCCCAGCTGTTCATATGGTCCATGTCTGTGATGCTTGTGAATAAAAGGGAAAGGAAAATGATGGGAACCAGTGAAAACAAAGGGGACTGGTAAACTAGTTTGCCAGTATAACCACCCACCTTATTTTTTTTTGTATGATCTTTTTATTAAATTCAAGATTGTAACAACATATACAATATAGACAATACAACAAACAGACAAATGCATTCCATGATACAATACAATCAGTTATGAATTAACATTACTATTTCCTTCCAGTTGATTCCATACATATATGATTTCATTTACATTCTAGGTGTTCACTAATTTATTAGCATTCAGATGGGAGAAAGATATTAATCCTTATGCAACTTCTTCAGTCAAGCCCCACATGCAAGGTGATCTCCTCCTCCCCACTAAGCGAGGCTAGAAAGGGGGCCCATTCTCTGTAAAAGGCTTCCACCCTATCCCTGATCGTCAGGGTCAGCCTTTCAAGGTCAGTGTCCGGATCACTAATCTATGCCACTGCTGAGTATTGGGAGCAACACAATTAACCCAGGTGTTCTGTATGCAGTGCCTCGCCAGTACCAATAACACTCTAATCCACTGTGGTAGTGGTTCCTCCCCTTCCTCTCCTGGGTTCATTCCAAACAGGTCTATTATTGGATCTGCCTGTAGGGGGCATCATGCCATGTTGGTAATCTCGCCAATCACTTCTCCCCAAAAGGTCTGGAGTACCCTGCATGTCCAGAAGCAGTGCATATATATCCCTCTTTCATCCCCACATCGACCACACACAGGGGACATGGAAGGGTGCGCTTTATGGACTATCACTGGGGGATAATAAAGCCTGTGCAGGAATTTATAAAAGGCTTCCCTGAACCTATTACATGCCAGAAGACCCATGTGCCCTTCTAGCAGGAGTTGCCAGTTCTCCTCCGTGATTTCCTTACCAATATTCCTCTCCCACAATTGTTTCCTTTTCTGAGTATGGTCTGGGTAATCTTGTTTCCCCAACTTCACTGCTTTTTTGATAACTCCGATCCTTCTGCTCCAGGTATACCAGGGTCTCTGAGCGCCATCCATGAGGTTGCACTCCTCCTCTGTCCATTTTCAACATAAATGCCCTAAGCTGCAGGTACCGAAATAATTGCTGCCCCCTCAGTCCCAACCCTTGAACAATATCCCCCAATGGGCTTAGTATACCATTCCTTAGTAAGTTCCCCATATTCTGCACCCCTTTATTCTCCCACACTCTAAATCCCCTGTCCTCCAGTCCTGGAAGGAAGAAGGCCACCCACCTTTTCACAAAACAATTTCAAACCGTTTTAAGTCAGTTTACCAAAACTGACTCGAACGTCTCAAAAAGGCTTAACTGAAAATCAAACTGGTACCGGCTCAAACCCGAAAGAAGTCCTTAAATTCTACTCCATGTGTGGCCTTATCAGTGAAGTATATAGAGGTAGTAGTACCTCAGGCTTCCCACTATCGAACCCTCCCCTAAGGGTGTGCGAGGATGAATAGCATTTCCCAAATACCATGAATAATGCATGATTCACTATTCAGATATGAATAACGAATAGTGGCACTATTATTCATATTCAGGAAATAAAGTTAAAACAGAAAAAGGCCCCCCACCCTCCTCCTCAGTCTAACTGTTTAAAGAGCCACTACCCTCCCAATCCCCCCACCTTCCCTCCAGCACCCACATATTAATGTTTAAACAAGGATCCCATGATGAGCGACTGGCACCACCCGACCACCTCCACATCCGGCCACTGTTTTTTGTAGCTTTTTTTTTTTTTTAAAGCTAGATCCTGGCCGAAAAGAAATAATCCCCCCATCCTAGCAGCAGCCCCCAACTGCTAACTTCCTCCACCCCAGCACCCACATTTCCTTATTTCAAAACCTCCCCTAGGAGTGGGAAGGTGACCAACACAACCTGCCCACCACCACAGCTGTCTGCCTTCTTGTGAACGGAAGTGCTTCCACACGTGCTCGCATAATAAAACAGCTGATCACATGGCCATGGGGGTGGGCAGGTTGTGCTGGTTACCCATTGTTGGATCCTTGTTTAAACATTAAATTGTGGGTGCTGCAGTGGAGGAGGGTGGGTGAGGAGATAGGGGTTGTGGATCTGGAAACAGTTGGGCTGGGGAGGAAGGTTGGGGACTGTTTATTACCCCCCTCCCAACAGAAACACAAATAATGAATAAAATACTGAATTCCGAATAACCGTGGCTCTGAATATAAATATTTGGCCGAATAATCAAAATAAGGTATTCGCCCATGCTTACTCTGTCGCAGTTCACCCTTGCCTTGCATCCTGTTAGCCTTGCTGAAGGCCTTGTTACACTGGCTGGTTTGTTTAAGGGAGTCACTTATGATGACTCCTAGGTCTCTTTCCTCTGATCTTGTATCCAGCTGAACCCCTCTCATCCAATATTCTGTTCTGGGGTTTTTGTTCTCCAAGAGCATCACTTTGCACTTCCTGGCATTGAATTTCAGTCACCAAACTTAGGACCATTTTTCTAGCCTTTGCAGATCTGTCTGCAATTCCCGTATCCCCTTCACATTGTCATCTCTACCATAGAGTTTAGTGTCATCTGTGAATAGACACAGCCTGCACTGGATTCTCTCTCCCATGTTGCTGATGAACATATTGAAGATAACTGGGCCTCAGACAGCGATTGTGGGCAGATGGGAGCATGGTTCCCTAACTGTGGTCCCCCCCCCATGTGTGCAGGGTGGGGGTTGTTTATGTTATTGGGAGGGTGCAAAGCCCCTTCCCTACAATGGGACCAACATGAGGTGCAACCAGTCAGGTGCGCGACACAATCCCTGTTGTGCACCTGCTGGTGGCCTTTTCCCATGCCCCAACTCATCTCGCGAAATTGTTTTCACCAGACAGGGCAACCCTGCTGGTGACCTCTCTTTCAACTGATCTGACCCCATTCACCACAGCTATCTGTTTCCTCCCCTCCAACCAGCTCCCTACCCACTTTACTATTTCACTAGCTGTACCCAGATCCCCTACCTTCTTCAGCAGTCTTTGGTGACACACTGAGTCAAATTCCTTGCTGCAGTAAGAGCCTTTTTTCAGCCCTCTTTGGGTACATAAAACATCCAGCTATGAGACCCCCTCCCCATCTTCTGCTGTGGCATTATATTGAGTAAGGAGCTGGATGGAAGAAAACACCAAAATAATAACACAAAACACAGCACGATTCAGTGCAGTGCTACATAAACTATTGAATCAGGTGAACACAACTGATTTATCAAAGTTTGAAAAAACTAGCTGGAAAAGCTTGCTTATAAGGCCACATCTTTAACCCTTGCTGTGCTGTGGACTGATATATTAGTCCAGAATTCCTATATGTTCTAATTCTCTTGGGAACCTAAGAGTTAATCTTGTTATAAGAATTTTAACTGAAGGGGCTTCATGTACGGACCTGGAAGGATATTCCAAAGTCTGGCACTTTCCACAGCAAACAAACAGTTACCTGCAGGTGTTGCTCTGGAAGTGGAGACATTAAGTAGGCCCTGGCTATTTGAATGCAGAAAACTAACCCCCAGTTAGTCATCCTGGAGGGTAACTAGTAGTTCCCAGAAGTAAGATGGGCCCAGCCTATTCAGGGCCTTAAATACAAGCAGAGACTTACAGTCAGACTGTCACCTGATATACAGTCAGTACAGACTGGGGAGGACTGGAGAATGATTTGCCTGTCTTGGTGTAGATGTTGGAAGTTTATCAGCTGCATTCTGCACCAGTTGTAGGTGGTGCAGCTGAGTCACTGGTGGGCCCTGGTAGAGAGCATTGCATCAGGAGACTTTGGAAGTCACAAAAGCTAGCATTTCGATCAGGATAGCGGTACGATCTGACAGTATTCCTTAGATGCTAAAAACCACTCTTAACCACTGCCAACACCTGAAAACTCAGGTTCAGCTAGCTGTCTGGTGTATACCCAGATTGTACACCCTCTCTTTTTATCTCATGCTATATCCCATCAAATGTGGTTCACCTGAGATCAACCATATAGGAAGAAACTCAGTGACCTGGTCCCACCAGCAGCAACTTAGTCATGCTATGATTTAGTCTGGCCAGCTCACGTTTCAGATAGGTAAAGAACCACCTTTCCTGTAGGTTCAGTCTATGTCTAATTCTTAGTGCTAACAAGATAACGGTGGAGGTGGTGGGGTCCTGATTTCCCCCCACTGTGAGTGGTAATTTGTGATATATTTTTGGGGTAGGAACATGGACTGAATGCCTGAGTTTTTTTTTGTTTTTTTTTTTGTGGGTGGGGGGGTTGTGACACAGTATGAATATCTGTGAGTAAGGTGTTCAGGCTTCTTCTGTCTAAATTGACCTTCACATTTTTTTTTTTTTTTTTTTTAGAGAACAAAATGTTATTCCAGAACAAATGCCTACAACTCTGCATGGATTCAAGGAGCCTCATGAACCTTTTTGGTTGGGTTTGATGCAAAGCTAACCAGAACCAGAAAAGATTAAGCCATATATAGAACATGGTATTGTTATTGGCCAAAGAAATGTGTGGCGGTTTTGCTGCCCTAAAGTTACCACTTTCCTTCTTAGTGGCACAGCTTCAGTGACATTGCACACATTTGCTGTCGAGATTTTGCTGATCATGCTACCCTGCATTGCAGCCGGATAAAATGATGTAAAACAAATGTCTTCTGGGAAGAAAGTTTTGTACAGAACTAACTCCCAGACTCAGTATTTACTCAGTGGTTTGCCTTGTCAAGCAACTGCATTTTCCTACACTTACGTGCCAAACTCATTTGTTCAAGTCAGAAAATGAGGAAATGTGCCTTTAGGGAAATCAAGTCCACTCCTCTCAGCTTTGCCACATTAGCAAGAGCATTTCTCATTTTACCACACAGAACTGTCACACATTTGTCCCACATGGAGTAGATGCTGTCACAAATTATGTACTGAGATTTTCAAGCAGGAACTTGTTAATCTATAATGCTCAGTTAAATCATTAATTTCCACAGTGTTCTACTAATCTTCTCTCTAAATATTATGAGTTATCACATCTTTTGTGTCCTGTTCTCAGATTTTGCCACATTTCAGTCACAAAAAGTCATAAGGAATGAAGTTTGCTTGTATATTGTGTTGCAAAATATCATGATGTTGACGGTTTCTAGTGTTAGCTGTACAGCTGTCCTTCCCTGAAAAGGAAAGCCTGGCTGAAGAAAAGTTGAGTGCTATGCTTTTCTGGGTTGTTCAGGTGCCTGCAAAAGACAAAAATAAAATGGGACTCTACAGACTTTAGAATATGCAGTACTTATTATTTGTTAGACATCTGAGGACAGGATAAACAACAAAGGATTCTTTTAGTAGAAATAGTTAACTGAAAACGCATATCAGATGGTTTATGAGAGGAGTGAGGAAACAGTGGCAGTGGTTTAGCTGATTATCTAAATAGCTAGTTGTTCATGTAATCCCCATTCACAAAGATGTCTAGACAATCGCTGCCTGCTGCAAGCCGAAGTGGGGAGGTGAGGGTTACCCCAAGGCAAGTGGGTATCCCTGAACCGTACTTCAGAGAATGGTGGGGTTGAGGCGCCAGCTTACAGCTCCTGGCCGAGTGGACCTCCTCACGATCGAGAATAATTCTTTCCTAGCTCCTGATTAGAGATTGTCTGCCGATTTAGGAGATTGTCTGCCAAAATTAATTTTACCAAGTCTAAAAGAAAACATCCCCGCTTCTTATATATGTGTGTGTATGTCTTGTGTGTTTTGTCTGTGATATGTATGGAAAAACCTAATAAACAAGTTTAAAAAAAAAAAAGAAAGAAAACTTCCCTGCTTCTGAGCAGTGCCTGTTGCTGCCTCTGACTCTGGACTTTTACCAAATTGGACTTGTTGAGTAATCTGTGTGCGGGGAACCAAAGACTCTTTAGCTCCTATGGACTGAGGGAGTTTGAAGCGCCAATTCAAACTCCCAACCTCAGCGCCTGGTTGGACCCCTGTGGGTCATGATGCTACAGACCAGGCTCCTACAAAGAACTGAATTGGCGCCCTGCAACTCACAATTGCTGCCTGCTGCAAGCCAAACTGGGAGGTGAGGGTTACCCCAAGGCAAATGGGTGCCCTCTCTCCCTCGAACCGTGGACTTCAGAGAATGGTGGGGTTGAGGTGCCAGCTTACAGCTCCTGGCCGAGCGGACCTCCCTCACAATCGAGAAGAATTCTTCCCTAGCTCCTGAGTAGGAGATCATCTGCTGAATTTAGGAGATCGTCTGCCGAAATTAATTTTACCAAGTCTAAAAAGAAAATTTCCCCTGCTTCTGAGCAGGTGCCCATTGCTGCCTCTGACTCTGGACTTTTACCAAAACTGGACTTGCTGAGTAATCTTCTCTGTGCAGGGAACCAGGGGGTATGTTTGTCCAGCCCACCGACCCCGTTCCCTCCTCCCCTTAAATGGTCACTGGCCACGCCCACTAGCCCCTGACGAATCAGACAGCAATCCCTACAATTCACAAAAGCGCCAGCCCTTTCCGTATAACTTGGCTGTTACTGTGCTGGCCCTTAACAGTTTTAAACATAGCCTGTGTTGCTAAAGATTCCTGAGCCAGTAATAGGGCAGTAAGCTAGACTAACAACCTCCAACCCTCTACTCAAATCCTAGTCCCTCTAGCCAGCCTATGCCTAAAGCACCTGGGTACTAACAGTGCCTAGTGTTTGCCTTTAGTCCTGCTGCTAATATTGAAGCAGCCCTTAACAGTTAACTATACCTTTGTACTGTGCCTGCCATATTTAGTTTCATCAATAGATATGTTGATTTGCTTCCTTGCTAGTTAAGTTGGGCTTTAGGCTAGGACAAAGTACAACCATCTCCTATTCGAACTGCTGTCCCTCTAGTCACCCTAAGCCCATCAAACCAGCTGACACCTTGTACCCTGTGCCTGTTGATTACCCTGCTACCATTAAAACAGATGGCACAACCTATACTAGTTTTTTATCATGTAATATTTTATTGAAATGTTCCAACTTTTAACATATTGCTTGCATAATACACAGAAGCAAATATACCATGAGCTCAATCCCTGACAAACAAAAGCGAGATAGCTAACAATACCGCATACAACCAGAATACAAGGTAGCACTAAACTACATCAGTACTTATCAGAGTCCAAGTCTCAACTGGCCTTCAGGAAGGCATATGCTATGTGTAAAACAGACTGGTTGCAATAAACTTTAATTAGACACAAACATTTCTAAACCTATACTAGTTTATTGGGCTGAGGCTGTTTCTCTACAATAGAAGGAAACATCGTTAATGTAATAATTGTCTGTACAATAAGCTGTGCATAATTTCTCTTGTGATCGCCCTCACATCTAATTATAGCTACCTGCAGGCCAGAAGGTAACTCAAGTTCCCTTATCTCATTTCTCCAAAGTATAGCAAACTAAGCTTGTTAGAGGGTAATAAATTTACTACAAGTTCCACTCCTAAGCCTCACAAAGGGACAGTACATATAGACTGCGACATCAATGCCAGAGTGTGAACCGCTTGATGTTGGCTGATTCATCTGGCAGTATAAGGCTGCGTAGTCCAAATTTTCTATGTACTGTAAGGTGTTGAAACAAGCCTGAATTATCTATTAGACTTTACCAGAAAGTTCTAATCCCTTACCAGCTAACTTGTTTTCTGATAGGTTCGGCTCCCCCGCTAACTAATACAGGGCACTATTGTTCTCCCAACATGGCTCCGGTGGGATACACCCCAGCTCCTGGCATACTCTGCCACAAGCTGCAGTGTGCAAACAAACCCTGTGCCTCTCTCCTAAATAGTGGAGTACTCTTGGCTACACTATATACTGTCCCTCCTCTGGGTGGACATGACCATAGGCTACGGTCACTCAGACACCAATGGACCCCTTCAGAACAACTCCCCTCCGAGGGGCAATTACCTCTGGACACCTCACCCTAGCACACATGCCCTTCTCATAGCCCACAAGCTGGCAAGAAGGGGTGTATGCTATGAGATACTCCATTTTACATGGTGGAGGTTCCGAAGTTACTCAATCCCTTCGATCAGCCCAAAGTTACTCTGTCTGCTGGCAGTCCTACTGCTCCGGGCAGGAGATGTACAGCCCAATCCAGGCCCTCCAATTCCCAGTCTCTTAATATCTTCTCCTCAGGTCCCACATTGGATATCCCCCAAGGGGTTGAGGATAGCGCATATGAATGTCTGCAGCCTAAGACCAAAAATACAAGAGGTACAAGCCTGGCTTGAACTCTACAAGCCTGATATTCTCACCATCTCAGAGACCTGGCTCAAGGCCCATACCCTTGATCATGAAATCATGGTCCAAGGTTATAACACTTACCGAAAGGATAGGGTTGACAAGAGAGGTGATGGGGTACTAATCTATGCAAAGGACACCCTTATTGTGTCATACCAGACGTTGAACCAGGGTAACAGCCATGACTGTGAAGCAATTTTCATCCGCATAACCCTTGGTAATGCTAAGCACCTCACAATTGACTGTGTCTACAACCCCCCTAAGGCTGCTCTCCAAGCCCTTGAAGATATCACAAAAACTACGGTCAAAGAAATCTCAATGGAGCTCCTTATCCTGGGAGATTTCAACCTAAACTGGGCCCATGACTCTAACAAAACTCTCACGGCAGTGACACAAGAGGCTAACCTGGTACCGGTTATCTCTGAACCAACCAGACTTAACTACAAAATGGGGAACCACACCATCCTGGACTGGGCTCTGGTGTCTAACTCCCACAACATACAGAAAGCTGGCTTAATGGCCGACACTCTGAGTGACCACTTCCCTATATTCTGTATATGGAAGACTAGAGCACCTAAGGTACAACCCAGGATACTCGCCGTCTGAGACTACTCAAATTTCACTGCGGCACAATTTAACGATCACCACAGTAACCCGGACTGGAGCCCCATCCAGCTCCTCCCTACCTTGGACGAGGCCTTGGAATACTTCCATGACTCACTTATCAATGCAACCATCCTCTTTGCCCCGCTTAAAAAAAACTCTGATCAAAAGGAAGCTGCTACAAGTGGATCTCCCTGATTGTACAATCCCCGATGATCAGTCGGGACAAGGCTTGGAAAAAGTTCAGGCACTCCTTTCTCCCTGCTGATCTTGCAGCATACAGATCACTAAAAACAAATGTAAGAGGTCTATCAAACTTGCAAAGAAGGAGTACGTCACCCACCTCCAAAAACCAATTTAGGCAACCCCAAGCTCTTTGGTCTCACATTAACGAGCTGCTTAGGGCAACCCAAGGAGGTACCAGGCCCAACTGAGGTCAGTGGTCAGCTAGTGAGTGATGGCCCACAAATCACCTCAGCTATCAACCTCCACTTTACCAACCTCGATGGATACAAGGCCGGATTAGCTACATCAACACGGAACATAACTGAGCCCCCCTGCTCTAATAGACCCTCATTTCACCTGAGACTGGTCAAGACAAAAGAGATCTTAACTCTTCTCAGGGCTCTGAAACCAAAGGCTCAGGAGGCCACAACAGGATTAATCCAAGGTTACTTAAGGAGGAGTCCAATCCTTGCCAGACCTCTGACCTGGCTTATCAAGAGATCCCTACTGGAAGGAACAGTTCCTGACCAAGGAAACAGGCTAATGTGGTCCCCATCCACAAGGGTGGCCCAAGGAACACATAAGCAACTACAGGCCCATCTCACTGCTCTGTACCCTTGCAAAACTGCAAGACAGGCTTATATACAGTGAACTCCATGAATACCTTGAGTCTTGCCAGCTCCTAGCCCCCTCCCAGCATGGTTTTCGAACCAACCATGGCACTGACGCTGCCCTCACCAACCTCACAGTGGATGTTCTCAGAGCAATGGATGTAGGGAAGCTGACGGGTGCAATTTTTATAGATCTGTCCAAGGCATTCGACCTTGTGGACCACAGCCTCTTTCTTACAAAGCTAGACAAAATCGGTCTTGACCCTCTTGCCCTCAAGTGGTTCATGAGCTACCTAGCAGGCCGTACACAGAGGGTCATCTGGAAGGGTGCGCTCTCGGACCCACTACCCATAAAGGAAGGAGTACCTCAGGGATCAATCCTAGGTCCCCTTCTGTTCACAAACAACCTAAACTTCCACTGTGGGGAAAGCTCAGTCATTCAATATGCAGATGACACAGTCATTTATTGCTCCCTGGATAATCAGTGTGCTCTGGGGCCTCTCCTCCAAGCTGACCTTACAACACTTGAGGCCTGGCTAACATCAAATAGGATGGTCCTCAATGCAGGTAAAACAAAAGTCATGCTGTTCAGTCTCAGATCCCTGGGGCAAAATAGAACCAAGTCTCTACAGCTCAAATCACTTGCTGGTAAAAGCATCGACATGGTGGACTCCCCAAAATACCTAGGGCTAACAATTGACCACTGTCTCACCTTCAAGGCCCATGTAGACTCAGTCACTAGGACCATCCATGGCAAACCTGGCACCCTGTATCGACTAAAAGACCAGCTTATCCTAGAAGCTAGGCTTGCAATTGCTTCCAGTGTCCTACTCCCAACACTTACCTATGCTGCCCCAGTGTTACAGGGCATGCCCAAGCTGGAGTTCAACCGCTACAGATACTGTACAACAAGGTAGCTCGGTTTGTGACCCAGAGTCACTCTAGAAGCCACCACTGCGACACGCTTGCCCAACTACAGTGGCCGTCCTTCGCCTCTTGACTACAGTACCCCTCTACTCTGTCTGGCGTTTAAGTTACTCAGCCCAGCTGTTCCACCCAGCCTAAAAGGAACAATTATACTCAAGCACAACCCTCGGAGGCTTAGGACCTCTGGTCAGACTCTACTGGAAATCCCCAGGGTTAGGACTAATGCGAGTGGCATAGCCTTTTCCTATACCACCCTCATCTTGTGGAACAAGCTTCCTCTCATTACAAGAAGCCCTCTCTTTGAACTTTCGCACCAGGCTCAAGGTCCACATGACTGAGACCAGCACTTGCCACTGCCACTGCACCTGACTGCCCGCCCCCCCCCCACCCCACAGCCTAGGCCAACCCTCTCACTTGGTCACCTTTTTCTCCACCTGTCTCATGTCACCCTAACAGACCACAAGGCTAGGAATTCCTTATATAATTACTGCTGGTATGTGAAATATGATTCAGAAAATATGATATTTGCCTGTAACCTGCTAAATTATCTGTACTTTCTCTGTAACCACATGCATCTGTACTGATTATCTGCACTCTCTCTGTAACCACTTGTATCTGTTACTTACCCTGTAATGTTATTCAGGGTCGCCCCTGAAAAAGGGATCTTCGGGGCTCAGTGTGCCTACCCGGTCATCAAAATTTAATAAAAAAAAATAGCTCTGAAACAATTAAGTAATTAGACCTGATGGTGTGAGATATTGTGGGATTTACCCATGCCTTGTGTGACATGCTATGAGACTCTGCCGAGTGACCGAACAACACGAAAATGGGTTATCCCCTAATTACTCAAATCCTGGAGAGTCTTATTGCAATCTACAGTGGGCCAGTGTATAAAATAAATTTAAAAATGTGTTTAATTGTGTTGTGCATTTTATAAATTAATTTCCTCAGCTGTGGCTTATTGCAGGATTTACCCATAGGTAAAGACCATAGCTGGCCAGTTAAGTTACAGGATTTGATTTTTTTAAGTCCATCATACAATATGTAATAACTGACTAAGTCAGTCTGTCCTTTGGGCACAAGGTCCTGTGTTCTGTGTTTTAACAGTCTGTGGTACAATCGTTACACAGTCCCATCGTTCAAGATTACTTCTTTCCAGGCATACTGTAACTGAAGGTACTGCCCCAGGAAAAAATCAGTGCAGTGCATGACAGTATAGAAATTGACTTGGGTACCTCATGGGGAGCATGGGGACTCTGGTCAGGTTCGGCAGCTGCAATGTCTCTGTTGCTTGGGCACTCCTTGTGCTGTTTGGCGATGGGCTCTAAACATCCATAAACAACAGTTACTGAGTTACCTCATACTCTTCACTGCATTCCTCAGCAGTATTGAGCCACTGATCCAGCGTAATATTCCGGGAATAAGGGCACATAGACTTCACATTTTAAAAAGTCGAGAAATGGTTTATTACCAATCTGCGCATACAGGCCTTTGATAGCAACTCATGTGTTTTCTGATATCAACACACAGCACTGTTCTCAGATGAAATATTGGCCACTCTCTATCCATATACAGTAGGAGGCATTTGTACAGGCACTGGTCATTCCTCACTACTTGCTAGGAGCTATGACTTGCAGCTTCAGTGATCAACTCCAGTACTCTGTTGTGGGCTTCAAACATATGAGTCATTCAGCAGCGTCCACTCGAACTTTTATCCTCTGTTCCTGGTCAGACCTAAATATCAGCTTTCCTGTAAGGGCTGTGGCTCACAGCTTCTGTGATTAGTAAGTAGTACGTAGAATTTTATTTCTTAAGTGCCCAATCCCAGAGGCTCTGGGTACTTTACAAAGAGGTGTAAGAAACATAAAATTACATACAGGGTCAATGCAATGAATAAACAATAAATAATCAATCCCAGTAATAAATATTAATAAAATCTGGCTGTAGCTAACTAAAAAGGGCTCCTTTAAAAAGGTCAGCCTTCACACTCCTCTTGAACACCTCCACCAATGGAGCCTCCCTCAGAGATCTGGGGATCGAGTTCTAGAGGACCGGACCAGTCACCTTGAATGCCCAGTCTCCCGAGGTTGTCAGCATAGCCCTCAGAACTGCTAGGAGGCCCTCAGTGGAGGAGTGGAGTGAGCACACCAGGAGGACCGGTATTAGGAGGTCACTCATTTAGCCAGGGCCTGAGCGATATAGGGTCTTGTACAGTAGGTGAGCAAGCCCACCTTGAAGATTATCCTCATCTGACAGACAGCCAGTGCAGATCACACAGGAGAGGGGTCGCATGACAGGGCCTAGGAATGCCTGTCAGCAACCTGGCCACTGCATACTGCACCAGCTGCAGTCGACGGACGTTCCCTCCACTGACTCCAAAGTAAAGAGCACTGCAGTAATCTAGCCTTGATGTGACAAAGGCATGTACCAGCACGAGCGGGTCACCAGGTGGAATAAGGGATTTAATCCAAGTGACATTCCTCAAGTGATAAAAACCACTCCAGACGATGGATGACACCTGAACTTCAAGTGTCAAACCATTGTCAAGGGTGATTCCCAGATTTCTCACCTTAGTGAATGCTACCAGTGGGGTAGAGCCCAAAAACAAACTTGTTCCTGACTGGTAGCAACCACATCACGCTGGCAACCAGGCTCAATCACAACTACCTCCGTCTTGTTCGGGTTAAGTCTCAGCCAATTAGAGGGCATCTAGTCTTGGATCTCGGCTAGGCATTTATGTAGCACTTCCATGGCGTTACTTGTCCCAGGAGCAAAAGATATATACAGCTGGGTATTATCTGCATAACAGTGAAAACCCAGACTGTAGCATGTACACCACAAACAGCATCAGTTACAAGATGAAACTTTGAGGAACTCTACAAGGCAGGAGCTTCGGACAGGAGGAGAAAGTCCCCATCACTACCCATTGCATCCTGCCCATGAGAAAGGACTCAAACCAATTGATGACAGTATCAGTGAGTCCACAATACTCTCTAAGGTGATCCAGAAGCACTGTGTGGTCCACGGTGTCAAATGCTGAGGACAGATAGAGAAGAATGAGAATTCACCAGTTTCTTTTCTCTCTCTCTCACTCTGTCTCTTGCCCTGAGGAGATCATTTTGCACCCTGACCAACACCATTTCAGTGCTATGCCTCATCCTAAACCCAGACTGGAATGGCTTGTATATGTCAAAGGCCATGAGGTAGGCCTCGGGCTGCAAGGCCACCACTTTCTCAATAACCTTCCCCAAAAATGGGAAGTTGGAGATTGGTTGATAATTCGCCAAGATATCAGGGTCAAGTGATAGTTTCTTCAGAAGGGACTTCACCAGTGCCTTCTTCAAGGTGCTAGGGAAGAACCCCTCTGAGAGTGAACACCAGACAATTTTGGTGAACACTGGAACAATGGACTCGACACATCCCACTAGGAGACAAGTAGAACCCGGGTCCAGTTCACAAAAAGTGGGCCTCAGCCTCAAGATTACCTCAACAACCTCAGCCACCCCCACCAGTCAAAACTCACCCCACACAATAGGAGTGCCTCTGCCTACACAAGGCAACCAATGCAGGGCTGAGCTTGCCCCACTGGAGAGATCCCAGACCAAATGGAGGACACCGACTCAGAGAAGAACTGAGCAAACTCCTCACACAAAGCAACTGAAGATGCTCTTTTTGGCTGCAGACAGGCAAGATGAAGTAGCCTGTCTACAGTTTGAAAGAGCGGAACCGGTCTGTTCCTCCTGCTAATTTCCTAGACAGGAACACTGCTTTCTTAAAGTTGATTGCCCTTTGGCCTCTAGAGTTCACTATGGTGAATACCAGTTTATCCTCCTTGGACTGAGTCCTCCACCAGCAATGCTGCAACTTCTGACTCATGGTCTTCATCTCCTGAGAGCCCTATCAAACCACAGGGATCTCAAGTGAGAAGACTGGGTTTGTATACAGATTGGTGTGACAGCGAGAGAGCGATTGAAGATGGTGCTATTATTGGTCGTCACCACTTCCACCACACCAGCCACACAAGCAGCACTTGTACCAGAAAAGTCCACCACCACCAAAAGTCCCTTTGGGGACCATATCCTCAAAGGGCAATAGCAGACCATCTCAACAGAGGAAGGACTATCATGGCTGGGGGGCACCAAATGAGAACTCCACTGTGCAGTGATTGGACCAAGAGACTGGATCAGTCCTGAGGTCAGTGACCTCAAGCCCCAGTGAGAATACTAAGACCAAGGTGTGGCTGTGGTGGTGAGTTGCAGAAGCAACTGCTTGTGCGAGACTCAGTGATGTCATTGTCTGGAGGAAGTCATGACCAAAATGTGAGAGTTTGCTGTCTACCCAGGCACTGAAGTCACCCAGAATCTGCCATCTGGGTGACTCCAGCACCCTATCGGCAATGAAGTCCGTGACTTCCTGTAAGAATTTTCCCCTCGAGCCCTGGGGGACGGTACACGAGTAGACTCCTGCAGCCTGCACCTGGACCCCCATTCATAGCCACATATTCAAATGATGGGGTAGAACTCACTGGGTACACTGAGCAATTCAAGCTGGATCTAAAACTAACGGCCACACCCCCACTTCTGCATCACCTCCTCAGGCAGTGCACTACAGAATACCCAGCCGGGACTGACCCCTCCAAACCTGGAGCTGTGTCTTTGCCAAGCCAGGTCCCATGATGCAAGCCAGATCAACCAAGGAAATCAAGTCCACCATGATTGGGATATTGTTCCCCATCGATCAAACATTGCATAGCACTGCCCAACGGGGACCAATAAAGGCTGCTGGCCCACTGGCTACCTGTCCACCTGGTCTAGTGCGAACCCTGGGGATGGGTGGGACTAAACACATCTGACCTCTCAAGGCCCTGTTTCACCCCAGGCACCTCTTGAACCTCACCTCCCAATGCTGCTCACCCCGCTGTACCCCCAGCATTCTGCCTTCCACTCATTCGCCCCCCACCAATGCCAGCCTCAAAGGCATTCATAGTGGGAACCCAAACATAGTTAATATTCTGGATGTCTTACTTCTAATGAAGCTGTAGCCTTTTACTTATCTGGGGAGGAGACTGTCATACATGTTAACCTCTGGACATATTTCTAAACACGTCTATCTCTCAGTATTTAAACCTGTTTAAACCTTTTAGGGATCTTTTGACTTTAGACAAGAGCACAAAACCGGTGTGCCACTAAACATTTTTGACTTTAGTAGGTTATTTTAGATCTTTGTGGATGCAGAGCACAGGTTATATTTTGGGCCCTTCTACAACCTCAACTTTCACAATACATCTTCTGGCAGATGGGCAGATATCTTGAATCCATTACCTTTTTGGTGGCACTAGTAGCACCCTATACATCCCTCTCTCCTGTTTCACTAGTTACTCACCCCTTGTGTGTATGGCATCTGACCTAGTAGCATTTTTTGCCCCATGTTTTTCACCTGCAAACCTACACATGACCCCAGGGTCTCTTCTATGGTATCAGGCCCTCAGTCCTGGGCACAGTAGCCCAGGTGCTGCTCATTTATAACCAGAATATGGGTCTTCTGTGATTTGAGGAGAGACTTACACATCTGTATTACTATTGATTATGGTCTCTGGTTGAAGCCTCTGACCTCTCTGATAGCACTGGATTCATGATCAGGAACAACAGAGTAGACACATGGATGAACTCCTGGAGAGGGAACATCCCTACAGGGCCATTACTGCACCAGATGTTTCTCTTCCTTCATTGTAGGCTTGCAGGTGACCACAGAACAGACCTGACAAGATCTGTGTGCCACATTATAGACTCAAACCCACAGTGCCACCCTGAGCTTGGCAGGTCATCCCCTGACGAAGAAGCGTCACAAGAGCTGATGTTTGCTCCCTCTGCTGTGGGCTCAGAACCCCCAAAGTCCTAGTTTGCTTCTCCATTCTCCAAGAACCTCCAACAATGCAAAGTGGATTTCCCAGACTCCCATATTTAGACCCTCTATAGCAATCTTGGCTGGGTACTTAGCAACTAATTTCCTGTTGGTGCCCTTGTATACATGTTCTAAGACATTTTGTACATTGCATAAAATACTGGATCTCCCTTATAAGACACTATTTTTGTGTGTGCAAAATGCTCGTCCCCTACTTTGCTGATGAAGGTACATTAGTAATAAATGCATTTTTAGACCCCTATTATATATTAATGGGTCTCCAACATGCTGCATTTTTAGCAACTACCACAGCTGTTGTAGCGGAGTTTGTTTCAGAACTTGTGTTTGTTGGTCTGTTTACTTTGATAGCTAAAGGCAGGTGCCTGAAGCAGTCTCTGGGGCCAAATATGCTCCACCGTCATCCTCTATTTTGCCTCAAGATGTTGATACTTCCCTGTCTCTGAGTAGAGACAAGGATGGGTGCAAGTCAGATTACGTTATAACACATAACAGTATGCTTGCTAGTGTTTACAGTAGGCGGGGTGGGGGGCAGTGCACTCAACAAGTGGAGCAAAATAATTTTCCTATGAAGCTTTGGTGAATCTGATGAAGTAGTTCTAGGGAACTACTGATGGTGTTATTACCACACTGAGAAAACAGGGTACACTGCTCTTTCTGGTGTCACCCTGTTACAAAGATGGCAGGCAGTTATGATTACACTTTACACATACAGATACACAACCTTTGTGCATTCAGAGACACACAACAACAATACAAGTAACTGAAAAGTACATTTAAGCAGGACACTGTCTGGAAGTACAATCCCATTACTGTTAGTACAGTATTTCTGTTTCCCCATCTCCTCCATCTGCTATAACAACAGTATCGGAATCTGTAATTGACAATTTACTGTAATTATGGACACCATATAAATATGTCAAGACAGGCTAAAGTTTCCTGCTTCTTTTTAATCCTGTAGCCCTGCTGTGTACCAGGTGAGCATATGCAAAATCAGGCTTAGAAAAAAAAGAAGCATTACCAACTTTTGCAAGGCATTACATTTCAACCTAGTTACTTGGGGACAGAAACAAATGATTTGATACCTTTTATTGGACCAACATGGATGTTACAGAAAAGAACAAAGTGCTTTAGCTTTCAAACCAACCAGGTCCTTCTTCAGAAGCTTTGTGGCAGTTTTTTCAAATATCCCATACTATTAACACCAGGTTATATAGAAAAGCAGAAATAATTCTCATTGGTTTAACATATACATTTAAAACATAATAGAAGATTACGCCAGAGAAGCTATTAACACCAGTATGCCTTTATCAGAGGAGCCTCAGAAGGGCAAAGGTTATCAAGAATTCTCTACAGCCAAAGAGTTCTTGTCACATAAATTTTAAAATGTCTCAGTATGCCAAGAAAGCATTCTAGTGATAAAAAAAAAAAAACTTGGAGTGGCATTCTCTCTAATACATGTAAGATGAGCTTACAACTTACATTCCAATTGTCCTGGTATATTAAAGGACAGATAATGAGAGACAAAATCCTGAAATTAGGTATAACTGCAAGTTGAAATCAAGCCTCAAATTAACCTACACATATAAACATGATGCATGAAAGTATCACTTGCAAGTGTAAGTGCAAAAAAAAAACTTGTCAATGACCCCAAGAAAATGGAGACCATGAGCCTGATAAATGCAGATTTCAACACAGAGTCTGTGTATAACAAAAATGCACAGAATCGGTCTAAGCAATCTAAATGAAAACCCAAAGGAATTACACATAGAAACATAGAAACATAGAATTTGACGGCAGATAAGGACCGCTGGCCCATCCAGTCTGCCCATTTCCTACTCTGGATAAGCTGCAGATCCTAGTTAACCAGCAGCCTACTTTTCTACCCCACCCCCAGAATTGCCTTATGACTATCCCATGCATGCTTGAATTCCACCACTGATTTTGACTCCACAACCTTCCTCCGAAGGCCATTCCATGCATCCACAACCCTCTGTGAAAAAATACTTCCTTAAATTACCTCTGAGCCGCCTCCCTCATCTTCAAATTGTGCCCTCTTGTTCTTGCACACCTCTTTTTGAAAGATGCTACCCTCTTGGACTTTGTTGATTCCCTTGAGGTACTTGAAAGTTTCTATCATGTCCCCCTCCCTCCTTTCCTCAAGCTATACCTATTAAGCTCCTTAAGTCTCTTCATATGTCCTCCGTTGCAGACCCTGCACCATTTTAGTTGCCCCTCTGGACAGCTTCCATCCTGTCTATGTCTTTTATGAGATTGGGTCTCCAGAACTGCACACAGTACTCAGATGGGGTCTCACCAGCTATCTGTACAGAGGATAATAACTTCCTGTTTTCTACTGGTGATGCCTCTCCCTATGCATCCCAGTATCCCCCAGCCCTCCTTGCTGCCTTCTCACATTGCTTGCCCACCTTTAGGTCATCTGATATGACTACCCCCAGGTCCCTTTCCATTTTGTTGTTGTTAGTATCTCACCCCCATTGTGTACTCTTCCCTGGTTTTTGTTTCCCAGGTGCATTACCTTGCACTTCTTAGCATTGAATCTAAGCTGCCATACATTTGACCATTCCTCTAACCTTGCCAAGTCCCTTCTCATCCTTTCCACCCCACCCTGTGCATCAACTCTGTTGCAGATCTTAGTGTCATCTGCAAAGAGCATACTTTCCTTCCAGTCCTTCTGCAATGTCGCTTATAAAGACATTGAAGAGGACTGGTCCTAATACTGAACCCCAAGTGTACCCCGCTAGTAACCCTCCTTTCTTCTGAGTGGACTCCATTTACTATTACTCTGTGTCCTATTCTCCAGCCAATTCTTTACCCAGGCTGTCATCTTGGGACCCACTCCCAGGCTGGCTAACTTATATATTAATCTTTTGTGTGGGACTGTGTCAAATGCCTTGCTAAAGTCTAGGTAGGCCATGTCCACAGCCCCTCCTGATCTACTACTTTGGTCACCCATTCAAAGAAATCTATCAGATTCTGCCTGGCATGACCTTCCCGCTGTGAATCCATGCTGCCTAGGGTCTTGTGCCCTCTGGCCTCTAGATACTCGACAATTCTTTCCTTTAGAAGTGATTCCATCATTTTCCCTATCACTGAGGTTAAACTGACAGGTCTATAGTTTCCTGCTTCTGCCTTGCTCCCACTTTTGTGAAGGGGAATCACATCTGCCCTCCTCCAGTCCTCGGGTACCACCCCATCCTCCCATGATTTGTTAAAAAGGGTAGTCAGTGGTGTCACTAGTTCTACCCTTAGTTCTTTTAGAATTCTGGGATGAATCCCATCAGGCCCCATTGCTTTGTCCACCTTCAGTTTTAAGAGTTCTTTCAGAACCCTTTCTTCTGTAAATGGGCTGGTATCAACTTCTGTATCCAGAGTTACTACTGTTTGTTTTATGTACCTCCCTCTTCCTTTGTAAATACTGAGCAAAAATATTTGTTTAGTATCTCTGCCTTTTCACAGTCTCCCTCTGCCCACCCTCCTCCCCTTTATTAAGCCTCACTATCCCTCCCTTGGTCTTCCTTTGCTCCCTGATGTACCTTTAAAAGGTTTTATTCCCTTCTTAACTGAGTTGGCTATCTTTTCCTCAGTTTGGGCCTTTGCTGTTCTGACTGCCTTCCCAGCCTCCTTTTGCTTTAACTGATACAGTTCTCTGTCCTGCTCCTGCTGCGATTCCTTGTACTTCCTGAATGCTTTTTCTTTTCTTGAACCTTCACTGCCACTTCCTTTGAGAACCATAGTGGTTTCTTACATCGTCTTGTTTTGTTTATTTGCTTCACACAAAGGCTACTACCTCTGTGATGGCAGTTTTATTATTCCCCCATTGTTCTTCCACCCTCCTTCCCACCCATTTGCTAGTGCATTCCTTAGGCACTCACCTATTTGGCAAAGTCAGCCCTCCTAAAGTCCAGTACTTTTGTCTTTGTATGGCTTGACCCATTGCTGTGTTTATTGTGAACCATACTGTTCTATGGTCGCTAGTTCCCAGATGGCTACCCACTTCTACATCTGTGATCCTCTCTCCATCTCCATTTGAGAGTATCAAGTCTAATATTGCTCCTCTCGAGTGGGCTCCAGTACTAGTTGTTCACGGCATGCCCCTGTAGGGCATCTAGAATAACTGCACTCTTCGGCAGCTGTCAACTCCGCTCCAGTTAACATCTGGCATATTCGGATCACCCATCAGCAATATCTCCCTTTTTCTGCCATTCTAAGTATACTTTCTATCATTTTCTTGTCCATTTCCTCCCCTGAGAAGGGTTCTGTTACAACCCCAGTGGATTGTGGTGCCATTGCCTGTCTCCAAATTTACCCACAGTGCTTCTTCTCCTCCCTGTTTACCCTTTTGTTCTGTTGCTTTTATTCCTTCCCTTATGTAAAGAACTACTCCTCCCCCTCTTTACCCTCCCTGTCCCCCTGTAGATAGTGTATCCTGGTATGTTTACGTCCCAGTCATGGTTTTGTGTACCATGTTTCTGTGACTGCCACTATATCCAGATGTTCCTCCTCTATCAAGGCCACTAATTCAGGAAGCTTGTTACCTAGACTACGGGCATTGGTACTCATTGCTCTCCATTTTTGATGGCCTTACCTCTGTTGCAGCATCTCCCACTGACCGTCTACCTTGGTCTTTTTCTCATTTAGTACCCTGTTTTGTAGGGAGAGGCTGGGATTTTCTGCTGCTTGTCAGTGCCTCCCCATTGACTAGTTTAAAAGCTTGCCAATGAAGCATTTAAACCGATTGCTCAAAAGACTTGTTCCTTCCTGGACAGATGCAGACCATCCTGCCAGTATAGGCTGGTGTCCCTCCAGGTGGAACCCCAGTCCCCAATGAAGCTAAACCCCTGTGCTCCGCACCATTTTTCAACCATTCATTAAACTGCATGGTGCCAATTACCTCGCCTCCCCATGCCTTGACAGGCAGCAATTCTCTTAATGAACCCCAAGTAAATGAGATATGCATCTTAATATGAGCAGTTAAAGATGTGACAGTGTGAAATCCACCCACTGACAACTAATAGAAGGAAATAAATGCACACTATGTGAAAATTAAGTGTTCTAGCCACATAACAACTGCCCCATGCCACGCTCCACCCACACATATGTGTGTACATACCACATCATACACCCCCACACACACACACACACCTGCACACCCCACACAACAAATATAGCAAACACATTCCACACACACCACACCACGCACAACAAACACACATACACACCATACCCACAACACACAAAAAACGCACACCAAACACACAACACACACACATACATACATACATACATACATACATACATACATCAGTATACACACACACACACACACTCAAACGCACTCACCACAGTGTTAAGGTGAAAAGTCAACAATGTAGATAACCATAAACTTACAAAATCAAAGGCCCGTTGAAGAACTAAACTGTTCATGTCCATCTTTTAAGTAAAGGTCTGTGTAAGTTTAAGTGGAATAATGTGTCATGTACCCAACATCAATGTTCAATCCATCTGCCACCATATTGAGAAGTAAAATAAGTCTAATTTCAGAAGCCGCCTCTGTTGTGTACTGTTGAAATGTCCTTTAAGACCATCACAGACATATCTGAGATGGAGTGGTCATCCTGGGAGAAATGCTGGGCTACTGGTTTCTCAATCATCTTGTGATTAATAGAATGTCTGTGTGAATTCATTCTAGTGCGGAGTAGTTGGCTTGTCTCCCACATAACCTGCGAGGACATTTCTTGCATTGGATAAAGTAGACCACATTACTTGATGTACATGTATAATTCCCTGTATCCTGAATAGTCTGTTTTGTGATGTAACCACACAGTCTGAAGTGGAAATGAGGTTACATGTCTTACATGTGCGTTGATGACAGGGTCGTACCATATGATGTCATGGTATTCTGTTCCGTTCAAGTTGACTCCTAATAATCAGGTTGGCTAAATTAGGTGGTTGTTTAAAAGATAGTAGTGGTAGTTCTTGAAAAATACAGTTAAGGGTTTCATCCTCACTAATTATTGGATGGAGATCCTTAGTAATCTTACGTAGGAGTTCAAGATCAGGATGGTATGTGACTACTAAGGGTATTCTGCTGGTAGTCATCCGTTCCTTATATTGGAGTAGCTGTTCTCTTGGGACCTGTGTTGCACGTTCCACTGCTCTGTCAATTTCCCTGGATGAGTGTCCCTGCTCAATAAAGGTGCTTTCAACATCGCTGATGTGTGTCTCTGTCTTCCTCATTTGAACAGAGGCGGTGATACCAAGTGCTTGACTATATATAACAGATTTCTTTGTGTGGCTCGGTGATTACTTTTCTTGTGTAAGTATCTCTGTCTGTCTGTTGGTTTCCTGTAAAGACAGGTATGTAGGGTACCATCCTTATTAGTGACAGTGGTATCCAGAAAATGTACACTTGTGGCAGAATATTCTAGGAAAGCTTTATAGTTGGGTGGAGGTTATTAAGTTCTTGGTGAAAATCTTTAAGTGTGTCAGTGCCCTCTGTCCAAATTATAAACAAATCATCAATGTAACGGAAATAAGCGAGTGGTTTATGTGTACAGTGCCTTAGAAAATCCTCCTCCAAATTCGCCATAAAAGATTAGCATACTGTGGAGCCATCCTGGTTCCCATTGCAGTTCCATAGTTTGAACATAATGTTTACCATTAAAGCTGAAGTTGTTATGTGTCAGAATGAATTCAGTGAGTTTACCACAACTCCAGGGTCAATGTTGGGGTCCAATTCTTTGTCATGCAGATATTTGAGGCAGGCTGAAATGCCATCTGTGTGTGGAATATTAGTGTAGAGGGAGGTTACATCCATCGTGGCTAAAAGGGTATCAGGTGGTAAGTCCTTAAAACCAGAAAGTTTATGTAGGAAGTGAGTAGTGTCCTTGATGTAACTATCCCTTTGTATAACCAGCGGTTTGAAAATAGCTTCTACAAACCCTGATATCCCCTCTGTCAGGGTGCCATTACCAGAGACTATGGGTCTACCAGGATTACCAGGCTTATGTATTTTAGGAAGCATGTAGAATGTCACTGGCTTAGGTTCACCGGGGACGAGGTCCTTTAGTTTGTCTTGGACATGCTCTGGAAATGTTTTAATTAACTTCAGTTCTCTTTTATATTCTGTAGTTGGGTCACTTCCCAGTACTTTGTAGTAAGTAAGGTCACTTAGCTGCGGTTGGGTTCCATAATGTAATCTTCCGATTCAATATCACCACTGCCGAGCCTTTATCAGCTTTTTATGACAATGTTATGGTTTGATTTTAGTGTTTGTATAGCCCTCCGCTCCAATGGAGAGAGGTTGTAGCGGGCCTGTTTCTGCCTATTAAGAATCTCACCAGTAACTCTCTCTGGTAAAGCAATTAATGTATTTGTCCAGTTTCTTGTTACGGCCACTTGATGGGGTAAACTATATGGTTTCTTTTTCTTATCCATAGTAGTTTTACTGTTTGTGATTTCTTCCTGTCTGTGATGTCTTCTCTGCCATGAAAAATTCCTGAGTCTCAATCTGAAGTATTCCTCCATTTCACCACAAAACTGTATTCTGTCCAGTGGTTTAGTTGGGCAGAAATTGAGGCCTTAGAAAGTACATTTAATTCCCCAGTAGTCAGTGTGTGGGTGGACAAATTACCAACTGAAAGGTGCCCATCTGTGTGGCTTAGTTGTTCAGTCGCTCTGTTCTGTTCTTCATGGTTGTTAGGAAGTATGGTAAGTTGAAGGGCATCTAACTTCCTGTTTTTAATGAGCATGACTTTTCTTAAGGTTCTTTGGTAGTTCATGTCTATCTCATGCAAGATGTCCGGAATAGGCTCACCAGACATCCTCTCCAGTGTGGTAGCTATTTCATTAAACTGTTTCTTCAAAAATGCTTTTTTGGCATATGAGCTGTGGCAGTGGTGATATTGAATCGGGAAGATTACATTACGGAAGCCAACCGGCAGCTAAGTGACCTTACTTACTACAAAGTACTGGGAAGTGACCCAACTACAGAATATAAAAGAGAACTACAGAAGTTAATTAAAACATTTCCAGAGCACGTCCAAGACAAACTAAAGGACCTCGTCCCCAGTGAACCTAAGCCAGGGACATTCTACATGCTTCCTAAAATACATAAGCCTGGTAATCCTGGTAGACCCATAGTCTCTGGTAATGGCACCCTGACAGAGGGATATCAGGGTTTGTAGAAGCTATTTTCAAACCGCTGGTTATACAAAGGATAGTTACATCAAGGACACTACTCACTTCCTACATAAACTTTCTGGTTTTAAGGACTTACCACCTGATACCCTTTAGCCACGATGGATGTAACCTCCTCTACACCAATATTCCACACACAGATGGCATTTCAGCCTGCCTCAAATATCTGCATGACAAAGAATTGGACCCCAACATTGACCCTGGAGTTGTGGGTAAACTCACTGAATTCATTCTGACACATAACAACTTCAGCTTTAATGGTAAACATTATGTTCAAACTATGAGAACTGCAATGGGAACCAGGATGGCTCCACAGTATGCTAATCTTTTTATGGCGAATTTGGAGGAGGATTTTCTAAGGCACTGTACACATAAACCACTCGCTTATTTCCGTTACATTGATGATTTGTTTATAATTTGGACAGAGGGCACTGACACACTTAAAGATTTTCACCAAGAACTTAATAACCTCCACCCAACTATAAAGCTTTCCTAGAATATTCTGCCACAAGTGTACATTTTCTGGATACCACTGTCACTATTAAGGATGGTACCCTACATACCTGTCTTTACAGGAAACCAACAGACAGACAGAGATACTTACACAAGAAAAGTAATCACCCGAGCCACACAAAGAAATCTGTTATATATAGTCAAGACTTCGTATCACCGCCTCTGTTCAAAGAGGAAGCAGAGACACACATCTGGCGATGTTGAAAACACCTTTATTGAGCAGGACACTCATCCAGGGAAATTGACAGAGCAGTGGAACGTGCAACACAGGTCCCAAGAGAACAGCTACTGCAATATAAGGAATGGATGACTACCAGCAGAATACCCTTAGTAGTCACATACCATCCTGACCTTGAACTCCTACGTAAGATTACTAAGGATCTCCATCCAATAATTAGTGAGGATGAAACCCTTAACTGTATTTTTCAAGAACTACCACTACTATCTTTTAAACAACCACCTAATTTAGCCAACCTGATTATTAGGAGTCAACTTGAACCGGAACAGAATACCATGACATCATATGGTACACGACCTGTCATCAACGCACATGTAAGACATGTAACCTCATTTCCACTTCAGACTGTGTGGTTACATCACAAACAGACTATTCAGGATACAGGGGAATTATACATGTACATCAAGTAATGTGGTCTACTTTATCCAATGCAAGAAATGTCCTCGCACAGGTTATGTGGGGGAGACAAGCCAACAACTCCGCACTAGAATGAATTCACACAGACATTCTATTAATCACAAGATGATTGAGAAACCAGTAGCCCAGCATTTCTCCCAGGATGACCACTCCATCTCAGATATGTCTGTGATGGTCTTAAAAGGACATTTCAACAGTACACAACAGAGACGGGCTTCTGAAATTAGACTTATTTTACTTCTCAATATGGTGGCAGATGGATTGAACATTGATGTTGGGTACATGACACATTATTCCACTTAAACTTACACAGACCTTTACTTTAAAAGATGGACATGAACAGTTTAGTTCTTCAACGGGCCTTTGATTTTGTAAGTTTATGGTTATCTACATTGTTGACTTTTCACCTTAACACTGTGGTGAGTGCGTTTGAGTGTGTGTGTGTATACTGATGTGTGTGTGTGTGTGTGTGTGTGTGTGTGTGTGTGTGTGTGTGTGTGTGTTGTGTGTTTGGTGTGTGTTTTTTGTGTGTTGTGGGTATGGTGTGTATGTGTGTTGTTTGTTGTGCGTGGTGTGGTGTGTGTGGAATGTGTTTGCTATATTTGTTGTGTGGGGTGTGCAGGTGTGTGTGTGTGTGGGGGGGGTGTGATGTGGTATGTACACACATATGTGTGGGTGGAGCGTGCATGGGGCAGTTGTTATGTGGCTAGAACACTTAATTTTCACATAGTGTGCATTTATTTCCTTCATTAGTTGTCAGTGGGTGGATTTACACTGTCACATCTTTAACTGCTCATATTAAGATGCATATCTCATTTACTTGGGGTTCATTAAAGGTGTAATTCCTTTGGTTTTCATTTAGATTGCTTAGACTGATTTTGTGCATTTTTGTTATACACAGACTCTGTGTTGAAATCTGCATTTATCAGGCTCAGGCTCATGGTCTCGTTTTCTTGGGGGTCATTGACAAGTTTTTTTTTTTTTTTTGCACTTACACTTACAAGTGATACTTTCATGCATCATGTTTATATGTGTAGGTTAATTTGAGGCTTGATTTCAACTTGCAGTTATACCTAATTTCAGGATTTTGTCCTCATTATCTGTCCTTTAATATACCAGGACAATTGGAATGTAAGTTGTAAGCTCATCTTACATGTATTAGAGAGAATGCCACTCCAAGGTTTTTTTTTTATCACTAGAATGCTTTCTTGGCATACTGAGACATTTTAAAATTTATGTGACAAGAACTCTTTGGCTGTAGAGAATTCTTGATAACCTTTGCCCTTCTGAGGCTCCTCGGATAAAGGCATATTGGTGTTAATTAGCTTCTCTGACGTAATCTTCAATTATGTTTTAAATGTATATGTTAAACCAATGAGAATTATTTCTGCTTTTTCTATATAACCTGGTGTTAATAGTATGGGATATTTGAAAAAACTGCCACAAAGCTTCTGAAGAAGGACCTGGTTGGTTCGAAAGCTAAAGCACTTTGTTCTTTTCTGTAACATCCATGTTGGTCCAATAAAAGGTATCAAATCATTTGTTTCTGGCTCTGTCTTTAAAAGGACCAATACGGCACCTACAACATTTTTTTGCAACCTAGTTACTTGTAAATTCAACAGGAAAAGCCTGGCACAGAAGCTGGAAATAAGAGCAGACATGAATACTGCATGGGGGAGGCAGTTGCAAATGAGATAGACCTGAGGCCTTCCACCACAACTGGAGTTTACTTGGAAAATACATTCAAAGCTTTAATGTTTTTTAAATAGACAGGGTCTGGTGGCTTCAAGCTGGAGTGTGTGTCCCTCCAGGTTTCAATGTTAAAATTTGCTTTTGGATGTAAGGAGAAGGACACACGTGTATTGTATAGAAATAATACAACAAAAATTGCATTCAAACAAACCAGGACATTTTTCGGGATGTCTGTCTTTATTGGCTTATTGTTGCATGGGGGCATGAACTCAAATCCCAATCGTATCTCTAATGCACAGGATTATAATTTTAAATGTAAAGGGGGCTTCTCATTTATACATGCTAATGTTCACAGCATATTTGGTAAACTGGATGTGATCTGTGAGGTAAAGAACCAGATGTAATGATATTCACAGAGATCTGGTTAAATAACAGAACTGAGGACCACTACTTGGGAATTCAGGGTTACAGTTTTGTAAGCGCAGACAGAAGTATAAATGGGGGGGCTAGTAGTGTATTACTTAGACAGTCTAATTGTTAATCGAATTAATCATCTAGTTCAAGCAGACTGCTGTAAATATATTGCTGTGGAATTGCATCTAAATTTTGGTAAGCCTGTTCTGTTATTTGGCTGTTAGACCCCCAAAAATGTGATCCTCTAACATACCATAATTGTTGTGGGTCCTGGGTCCATATGCAGACTCCCGCAAATTATTATTTTATTTAGCTTTTAAGGCTGGGGAGGAGTATGCCCCTGGCAAGGGCAACACAAGCTTGAGGAGTAAGGATATTTTTGGCCCTTGCAGTCAGACCCACTTTGCAGTTAACAGCTCTACATGCATTTGAAATATGCAGGTAAAGATCTAACTGAGGGCCTAGAATCATTCCAAGGTACTTAAAGGAGAACACAGAGATCGATGACCCCTCAGAACTAGTGACTTCCAGGGGTTCAGAGCAGGACTTAATCTTACCAGGTGAGCCGAAGAGCATTGTCTGAGTCTTCTTGATATTTAGTGCCAGACCATTTGTAGTAATCCAAGACTGGGTATGAGAGAAGTCATCACTTAGCTGTGTACTCACAGTGCTAATATTGTTTGCACCGGTAAGCAGCACAAGGTCATCTGCAAACAAAGTGGGGCTACAGAGAGCAGGCACCCCAGGTAGTTAATTTATGAATACGGAAAAAAGAACTTGCCCTAAGATGGAGCCTTGTGCAACCCCGGAATCGATATGGATAAGCTCAGACAAAGCCCTGTTAAATTTCACAAATTGATGCCTTCCACAAAGGTATTTGGAGAGCCAAGCAACAGCATGGCTGGACAGTACAGAGGACCATAGCTTGTGACAAAGGGCCTTATGTCCTCCAGATGAAAAGCTTTTGAGAGGTCCACAAAAACTGTCCCTGTGAGTTCAGCATGGTCCATGGCAGCCCTGATGGTAGACGTAACAGTGGTAAGAGCAGTGGAGGTATTATGCCCTTTATGAAATCCATGCTACTCCAAAGACAGTACATTATTAGAGAGGAAGCATTCAGTGACCTAAGAGTCAGCAATCTTCTCTAGGACCTTACTGATCACCAACAGTATCACAATAGGGTAATAATTATTTAGAACTTTTGGATCACCTTATTTGAAAATTGGGTCCACCCTAGCCACCTTGCACACACCTCTGGTTATTGGCAGGAAACTTCTTTATGGACTCTTTGATCTCTAAGAAATCTAGATATCTCGAGGACCCATCAACTGATTTTGGTCTTAATCAGCTAATCACAGAACCTACACAAATTAATATTAAAAAATGACTGAATCATCCTCATTTGACCTGTTATTAACTAACTGTCCACAAAAATGTACAGAAACAGGAATCTTACCTGTTTAGTGATCACAGTGTAATATAATACCTTAGAGGCAGGGAAGATCTAGAGAGTCACCAAAATGCATCAGTTATAGATACTACAAAAAAAATGACTTTTTTGTCTTGATTATGGATTTGGAAGAAGTAATGTAGAACAGACTTAAATTAATTCTCGACTTAGATATTTCATGGGGCTACAGTACTTGGCAAACAAATTGAAATCTATATAACAAGCACCTGCCGCTGAAAAAAAGAAAAGTTAAGAAGAATAGTGCAAATTGGTACTCTCCCTTTTTGGCCAAGCTAAGACAAATAATGACAAATTATAGAGGAAAGTCTAGGACAGCAGATTGAGCTGGCATTGGGAGCAATATGGACATGCCAGGAACAAGCATGTCTTTGAGGTTAGCCATGCTAAGACAAATTACTTTAGGAAAGAGACAACAGAAGAGGCATCCGACTTTCTGGAACATAATTAACAGTCTGAGTGGTAAACAAATTAATAATGCTAACATGAATGTTAACAATGGAAAGACGATCCTATAGCTTGGGAGGCATTGGACGATGAGCTAAAAAAGTTTATTAAATTCTGGAAATTTATTTGCAGATAGTACAAGAAGTGGAATAAGTGCCGGGGGACTAGCATGCAACCTAAAGACCTTCACATTTTTTGAAACTGCAGTATACTAGGTTATCAAGTTAGTACTAAAACTGAAAGAATGTAGGACTGGATAACCTCTCACCCAGACTCTTAAAAATGTGGCCTTGTCACATTGCAGACCCGCTAACATATTTGTTTAATTGGTCCATGAAATTGGCAAACTTGGTCCCAGTTTCTAAGGGTGGGTGGGATAGTCCAGAATAAATGACTAAGTACTGGCCAATATTGTTATTGCAGATAATTTCAAAGTTGCTAGAAAGTTTAGTTGCAAACCGGCTACAGGTTTATATTGAGAAATGTAGCCTTTAAGACCCATGCCCATCAGGTTTTAGAAAAATCATAGTATCATCTCCTCAGTGTCAAAGGTCTTGGATGATGTTGGCAAAGCTATGGACTCTGGATGCTATACTGAAACATCTTTGTTAGCATCTGCAAGGCCTTTGATATGGTGGATCATGGAATACTGATTAACAAATTGGAAGAGATTGGACTAGAAAGTGCTGTTATTGACTGGCTCATTTCACATCTGCACAAAACAATATACCATCATAAATGGTTTTACTTCAGAAAATCTGGACATCTTGAGGGTGTTCCCCAGGGCTCAGTACTTGGTCCTTTGTTATTCACTGTATATCTAAGGGGTCTAGGAAAAACATGAACTAACTGAACTACCATTTTTATGCAGATGAGTTATTTAAGCTTCTGGTGAGTCCCTCTAAGAAGTCCAGATGACCTTTCAGGATGGGTTTTCTGCACTATAAGCTTTCTTTACAGATTCCAAAATAGAACTATGCTCAGATAAAATGAAACTAATGCTGTTTGCTGCCTCAGCCAAGTTGAGAAATTCTCGAAACACTCAGTTTATAATTCATGCTTTAGATGACCAGTCACTCGAGATGGTAAATAAATATAAATACCTAGGCTTCTGGACAGAGCCAGGTGGCTGCAGAAACACCCATGTCGATTGGTTGACTGAGAAACATAGGGACCAGTTTAGGGTTGCTTCATAGGTATACCAACTGTTTATCCACTGAATGGAGGCAGAAAATCATACAAACACAGCTGACAGCCCTGTTTGACTATGCAGATGTAGTCTGAGATCAAAAGACTGGACAGACTGGACGTGCTATACAACTGTTTAGCAAGGTTCATCTTGGACTGGAATGTTAGGATGGGTATTACTCCAAAATGCAGAAACTGCATAAACCTGTCTTTGCTGTTATAAGTTTCTACAGACCAAGTATCAGACCCAAAAAAGCAACCCTGAGGAATGCAGGACTTTGAGAGATGGAGACTCTGGGAGTCAGCACCCAAAGAGCCACCTTTTCACAGTTACTTCATTCCCCAGCTATGGAACTCCTTGTCATCAGAGTTCCGTATCATTCAGGGTAAGGTTCCCCTCCCCTTCCCTTATCAGAGGCTTGAAGGCGTGATTTGTGCATTCAACTCCAAAAAGTTATACCTGTTGCTCTGGAGTAAGAGGAGTTACATAAAGATGTGAATGTGACAGAAACTAAGTTATAAAACGTTGATGCATGTACACAAAATGTATTGTGTGAAGTGTATGTATGTTTATGTGCATATATTTATTTATATATATATATATATATATATATATATATATATATATATATATATAATATTCATTGCAAAAACTTCATTAATACACTAGATAAAGTTAAACCAACAAAAGTAGGAAAATGTGATGTTAGTGTTCCCAGCCTTAATGCCCACCCACACCCTGCAGGCAGCAACAGGAAAAACTATTACTATTTGACCTCTTATGTGTCTTCGCAAGTCAGGTGTAGAGTGTGCCTTGGGGCTGTCAACCGTAACGCTCACCCCATTCCATCAGTAAATAAGCTGAGATGTGTACAATATATGAGAATGGGGAGAGCGTTAGCGCTGACAACTGCAAGGCACACCCCATGCCTGATTTGCAAAGACACAGGAGAGATCAAATGGTAATGTTTTTCCTGTTTCTTCCCGCAAGGTGGGGGTGGGGTGTTAAGGTTGGGATTAGGAGCCCTAATGCCACATTTCCCTGCTTTTGTCGGTTTAACCCTAACTAGTGCATTAAGGTTTTTTGCAATCAATTTCCTTACTTTTTGAGATAGTATAATCGTATCCCCATTTGCCTGTGGGTGCCGGGACCTGCACTTCCATCCCTCCATAGATACATACATGTATGTTGCAGTGGAAGTGCAGAATTTCTTTCCTTTTTTGTATGGATTGTTAAAGTTCCATAGTTATCCTGTGGGAATTTGCATTTTTATTATTTTATATTGCCCTTAAATTGTAACATGGGGATTCTTGCAGTACTCAGTAAGACCTTTATTTTGAGATATAGATATTCTTTTAAGACCAAATATTGAGGGAGTTATGGCTTATTAAAGTTCCAATATTATCCCATGAGAATTTTCATTTTTTCATTTTTATGGGGAAAAACTAAGACCAAATTCTGTGTTTCATACGACGGCATTTTTTTTTTTTGTATGAACAAAAAAAAATACGAAAAAGGATTCCTTCATATAAAAAAGAATGAGGAAAAAAAACTAAGTCCAAAATGTTTTCATATGAAGGCATCTTTTTTTCTTGTAGACCAATTTTTTTTTCGTATGCCCATACGAGAAAAAAAATCTGCTCACGAAAAAGGATTCTAAATCCATCTAACAGGATCCCAATTAGCAAGATACATGTGTTGGTGTGTGTATGATGTCATTTATGTGGCTTTTAAAATTTTCCTTTTTGGGTTTTGAAATTATTTTTTTAAATGGAAACGAGATGGCGGCCATACGGAAAAGGATTTTTTCCTCACAGAAAAGGATTATTCCCCCCATATGAAAAATTATCCTTTTTCATATGGACCAAGTTCTTTTTTCGTTCCAAGCAGCTTTCCAAAAGATTGTACAGAGCATGCTCAGAACTGAAATTTTAAAATTTAATAATTTTGGAATGGATTAATATTTTTTCACCAAACCAGTGAAAGGCACATTTGTGGGCTAAGCCCTTTCTAGCCTGAAATTTTCAGACCAACATTCCAAACTGTCTGGGTGCTAGGTGATGACAAAAAAAAAACAGTGGTTTTTTTTTTTTTTTTTTTTACTATTACACTGTTCGGCTGTCAGAATCTGCACATCTGACTAGAATGACTCTTGGCACATCAAGAGATTCCCCCCCCCCACCCCCGATGGTGCTTGCAAAATTCTGTGCAAATTCGTTGAATGGCTGTGAAGATATTACAGTGTAGATTTTGAAGTTTAACATAGAATCCCGTGCTGCTCAACCCTAACTATAGTGGCACTACCACACCACTATAATATAGTAATTCTACTTTTATTACTGAAACTTTTATATGTAACTTCTTTTTTTAATTTCATTTTTATTAGAGACATCTGGTATATATCAGATGATTACATCCAATATAAAAAAAATTTTTTACATCAGTATATTGGTTAAACAGAATATTGCATAATGTCAAGTTTATAATATACAGTATAGAATATTATTAAATTTATCACACACTGTTTCTATTGCGGTCACCCCAGGTACAAAGAACGATCCTAGGAATCCTTAAGCAGGTGGCAGGACCTCATAGTATCTTAGATTTGTTTTAAAAAAGGTGTCTGAGAGGGCCCCCACCAACCCCCATTGACAGCTTGAGGGATGGAGGAAGTGGAGGGAGAATTCCCTTCCCCACAACAAAGGATTCCCTAATTCCTCATCAAACTCTAGGGGACAAAAGTTTGGTCAGTCAGGGAGAAGTATAAAATCCACCACTGCCATTTCCTCATTAAAACATCCTGTTTATTATAGAACTTACCTTTCAGATATTCAAGTCTATAAATTTTGAGTACTATTTTGTGCCAATCTGAGACTGTCTGGATCAAAGGGGACATCCAACTATGGGTGATTGCTTTTTTGCTGCTAATAGGAAAAGAGGGAGTAGGGTATTGTTCCATCTTGGTATATGAGGAGGAAAAATGGATAGTACAACCATCTCTGCTGTTAGTTCAGTTGTTTCACCCAGACATCTCTCCAACGCTATCTATAAAATACATCAAAAGGGCATCAGGCTTGGGCAGTGCCAAAAGATATGACCCAAGTCAATGAGATTACAATTGCAGTTTCTCCAACAATAGCCATATGAAGCTGGCATATATTTTGCTAATACTGCTGGAGATTGAAAATATCTAGACTGGGATTTCCATGCAAATTCCCTCCACGGTCCTGAAGAGGTAATTTTGGTAGCCTTCAATGTTGTTTCTTTCCAGAGTGGGAAAGGAATCTCTAATTGTAAATCCTTATTCCAGGCCTCTAATATCAAGCGGGATGAGTCCCCCAGATCATCTCGTAATATTCTATATAGGTGACCTATTAGTTTTCCCCAGGGACCTCCATCAAGGGTGTCCCTAAGTAGGGTCAAAAGAGTAGGTAAGGGAGAAGGACAAGTGGGAAAATCTTTTTGTCTTAAAATTTAGTTCCTCACCTGGACATAGCAATACATATCCCAGTCAGGAAGGGCATATTTTTGTTGTAGGTCCATAAAGGGTAGAACGCCAGAACGGTTAACTAACTAGTTGATACTAGTAGCTAAGCCCCAGTCTCTGCCAGGACTCAAACGAAATATCTAGAAGGGCCAGATGAAAATTTTCATCGCTGATATTAGTGTTAAAAAGAAGATGCTCTGTTTGAAGGGGGTTTTATGTTTAAAATTAATCCATATCCTTGGTATTTGAGCTGTGAAGTTAGAGAAATCTCTAAGCAGAGGAGACAATCCGGAAGAGAAGGCAATTTTCTCTCTATATCATGTAGATTATGTATTAGAAATTCTGTTTCTTTCCAAGCTGACAGGCTTGTTGGAGAGAGCCAGAGAAAGAAGATTTTTAGAAAAACTGCCATTGCATACATTTTCAGGTCAGGTAGATTTACTTCCCCTTGATCCTAAGGTAAGGACAATAGGGAATGACAGACCCTCGGTCTCTGGTTCTCCCAGATAAAGGAAGAAAGCATCTTGTTCCAGGATTTAAAGTAGAAGATAGCCGGAAAGGTAGGGACATTCTAAAACAAGTATAATAGTCTGGGAAATATATTCATTCATATGATTTCTGTTCGTTGGAAAAAGGTCAGTTTTAAGTTACCCCATCGAGTTAGATCGTCCTGAATAAGAAAAGAGACCGGCTCATAATTAACTAATTTGAGATGTTCCAAATTTAAATTTATATAAATACCTAAGTACTTAAACTTGATACACAACCATTTTAATGTTAGAGAGTTTTTCAGGTTTTGTGTTGCTTTAAAATATAGCATCACAGCCTCTGTTTTAGCAATGTTTAATTTAAAGTTTGCTACCTTTTCATAATTCCTGAGGGACTCCTAAACTGCTGATACAGAGGTTTCAGGGGATGGAGCTGTTAAAAGGATGTCATCCATGAATAAAGATATTTTTTAGGCTTTCTGACCGAGGGGAATATCTTCTATCCAGGGATCCTGTCTTATGGTCATGGGTAAAGGCTCCATGTAAAGAAGAAATGGGTAGGGGGAAAGCGGACATCCCTGTCGGGTACCCTGTTGCAAGTGTATTGGGGAGGACATGGCTACGTTTAAACAAATATAGACCTTAGGTTGAGAGTATATATTTTTGAGCCAAAGAAGAAATTAGACAGGGAAGGAAAAACATTTAAGGATATCCCAGAGAAAATTCCATGAAACTCTGTCAAAAGCCTTTTCAGCATCGAAACTTAGAAGAGCTAAGGGGGATTTGTCTAGAATGTATGTGTTCTAAAAGTAACATGGTACGCTGGATATTGTCAGTGGTGCTACAATGTTTAATGAATCCAGATTGGTCGAAATGAATAAGTGAGGGGAGAAGAGTCTCAAGCCTTGAAGTCCATATAGCCATGTAAATCTTATCATCGACGTTGAGAATGGAGATAGGTCAGTATGAAGCTGGGTCTGTTACATCTTTATTAGGTTTAGGAAGAGGGGTGATAACTGCATAGTGCGAAGAGGGGGGTGGAGCCCCTCCTTCTGCCACTGTTCTAAAGGAAGCCAGGAGCATGGGAAGGAGAAGACCAGAAATATTTTGTACCATTCTGCCATAAAAAAGTCGGGGGGCCTGGGCATTTAAAGGGCTTTAGGGCATGAATGAGGGTTAGTATTTCGTCTGGTCATATAGGGGATTTGAGAGTGGCTCATTGTGTGTCTGTTAGTTTTGGGAAAGATAATTTAGTTAAGAACTCTGACCTGACTCTGGAATCTGAGGACGCAAGAGGGAGGATGTGTATAGAGCTTGGTAAAACTCTTGGAAGGACAATTTAATGTGTTCATCTGAGTGGGAAATTTGTTTTGTTATTGGATGCCCAAGTTTTGAAATAGTTGCAGTACATTTCCTGTTTAATTTCCGAGCTAGGAGGCAGGTAGCCCTAATGCCCCCTTCATAATTAGCTTGTTTTAGGTAGGTCAAGGTTTGAAGTATCTTAGAATCCATTATGTTCTGTATTTCTTTTTTAACTTCCCTTATTTTTTGTTGTATTGCTTTATCCCCCTCTCTATAGAGCGATTGGTAAGATTGTAGTTGTTCAGTGTAGTATTTATATAAGGCCTCTGCGTTCCGCTTTTTGCAGGATGAAAAAGCTATTGTCTCTCCTCTTATGGCGACTTTTAAGGTGTCCCACAGTATGGAGTCAGAAGTTTCCCCTCCGTTATTATCGTTAAGGAACTGTGGAATTCTAGTAGTGATATATTGTATGCACTCAGGGTCCTTCAGTAAAGCTGGATTAAGCTGCCACAGTTTTAGTTTTGGGGGTTTACCCAGATTTATTTTCAATGTTAATGGATGATGGTCAGATAAAATTTGCGGTCGTATGGTTAGGTCCTAGATAAGGGAGAAGTGTTCGCGTGAAATGAAGAAATAGTCTAGGCGAGAATAAGTTTGGAAATGAGCTGAGTAATAGGAAAATCCGGGATCTGAAGGGAAGAGTCTCCTCCAGCTGTCTTCTATGCCCAGGTGAGAAAGTGTCGATCTAAGGTATTTAAGAGCAGTGGAAGATCTATAGGACCATAGTGAAGAGGTGCCTTGGTGGGGTGAAAGTGCTAAATTGAAATCTCCTCCCATTATTAAGATGCCCTGGTGAGCAGCTAAAACTTTCTGGAGGAAGGTCTGAATCACTCCGTGTGATGATTAAGGGGGGGTAGGTAAGTATTCACTAAGGTAACCTCCTGAGAGTACAGTACCCCGGTTAAAATAACATATCTCCCTTGGGTGTCCACAGTAACATTGCGCACCTCCAGAGGTGTAGAGGCAGGTACTAAAATAGCAGTCCCTCGTCTCCGGGCACTAGAGTAAGAGGATGCATATACTTCATAGCAGTGTCCCACATTAGCTTCTGGTGTTCTAAATCTGATAAATGGGTCTCCTGTAGAAAGAAGAGGTCCACTGCCTGCCTATTTAAATATTGCATGAGGCGGGATCTCTTGATTGGGCTGTGTAGCCCATTTATATTCATCTTTTATATGTAACTTCTGTACTTGAAGGAACACCATTGCAAATAAGCTTTTTTCAGTGGCTACATTCCCTAATAAAATTACACTGAATTGCTAGTATAAGTCAAGAGTTGAAACTTGTTGAAACATAATCAAAACATAAAAAGAACAGAGTACTGATTAACTGTCAGTCATGCGTACATAGTACTGGGTTTTAGCATTTGCAGTTTACTGATCTCTAGGATAGCCTAGGTGAGATGCAATATCTTTTAAAGCTAATTCTGCTTCTACTCATTTTGACAGTTGGGTAGATGAGAACTCTGGGATGTGAAGCGCGACTTCCCTCAAGGTCACACATTCAGTAAGTGCCTTGGGTGGGATCTGAATCTGGATCTCACAATCAACAATTCTGCACTCTAACCATTAGATTACACTGCCTCCATTATGGCCAGAGTCCAAAGGAATAAAGAATCCTTCTGTATACTTACAGCATGTAAAGAAAACACCATACTTTACTCTTGGTGAGCAATGTGCAGTCTTGTGTTTACATTGGAACAGCTTTTAAATGAGCCAGTTTTGCTTAGCAATTGCTGCGTGAGACTCCCAGAGATCCTTGTTAACCTGAAGAATTTAAAGCATCTTACAGAAAATTATTGACAAACTGCAGTTAACAATTTTATGAAGCTGGCTAATAACCCACAGCTTACATACAGTACACTAAAGGATTCACTGTGGGAATTTTTTCCCCTTCTTGCAGTGACTTTAATGGCCTCAAGTATATGTGTGGAAGATGGGGTTGTAACACAAAGATTATAGAAACTAATAATTCTCCCAATACATATAACCAAACTCTGCTCTGATTCTCCTCCACCACTTTACACTTCTTCCCTGTTCTATAGGAGACAGATTCCTACTGGTCTGGTCTAATCTCCCTTACCTTTCATATCCCAGGATCCTTCTTGCAGGGCACTATACATCCATGATCCAGTGCACTACCACTAAGCAGAACAGTGTTCCTTCTTGTAAAGCAAATAGAATTGCTGTAAGTGTTGCATGTTTTTATTTTACCTCTTTGCTTACCCAGGATAACTCAGCTGAGCTGCAACATATTGTTACTGGTCTAGTCCTGCTTCTACCCATTTATACAGCTGGGCTGTTAGGAGCAGTATGAGGTTAAGTGACTTGTCCGAGGTCACAACATGCGTATTTGCCTCTAATGGGGTTTGAACCTGTGATTTCTTGGATGCCAGTCTGGTGCTCTAACCACTAGATCACTCTGCCTCAGGCTAGAAGTGCACTGTATTCAGAGGGTATCAGGAGACACAGAGGGAGGAGGATAGGGAGGTGTATGGGGGGAGAGACAGAGGGAAGCAGGGAAAGTAGTAAGGAGTGCAAAGGCACAAACAAACTGAAGAGAGAATAGCCCAGGCAGTAACAAAAGGGGTCAAGACAGTTTTTAGATATGTAAGTGAAAAAAGGAAGACCTTGGGAGGGATTATAAGGTTAAAAAGGGAAAGGGGGGACTGTGCAGAGGAGGACCAGAAAAAGGCAGACTTCCTGAATAAATATTTGTATTCGGTGTTCCCAGAGGAAGGAGAAGGGTGGGACCACAAAAAAGTAACAGGAGCTTTGGAGAGAGGAATGTGGACACTAGTTTTTCAGAGGGGAGATTCTCAAAGGGACTCGCTAATCTGAATGTAGACAAAACAATGGGGCCAGATGGGGTGCACCCAAGGGTACTGCGAGAGCTCAGGGAGGTACTGGCTGCACCTCTGACAGTCCTGTTTAACAGCTCACTAGAAACAGGAGTGGTTTGGGAGGACTGAGGGAGAGCAGATGTAGTCCCACTTCACAAAAGTGGTAGTGGGGAGGAGGCTGGCAATAATAGGCCAGTCAGCTTGACCTCAGTGGTGGGAAAGTTAATGGAATCACTGCTGAAGGAAAGGATTTGATTTGCTTTGATAAAAATGTATTTTATACAGGATGCAAATTGTTGGTGTTTCATCCCCATTTACAACAATGTCCTGTGGTATAAATAAGTTTACAAAACACAATACACAGTATATATATACATACGTACAATGAATTAAAAAAATTTAACTAAAACGTCGACAAATTGTACTCAAATATTTACCCAAATGTTTTTTTAAAAGTAGGCATACTACATATTGCTTTTAACTCATATAGGAGTTTGTTCCAGTAACAGGCCAAACTATTTTATAGAGTAAGATCACCAAATCTATTGTGTATTCTTATCAGGGGTATCTTTTGAGATGTCGGTCTCGGTCTTACTGATTAAGTGCCTTATGATTGAATTTCTACAAAATGAGCTAGAGGATGTCCTTTATTAGAGAATATTAACTTATGGCAAAAAATTTGCCACAAATATTCTCGTTGCTTTCCAGGTTGTAGCCACCCTAACCTACTAAATACATCACAATGATGAGTGCCATAGGCACTTTTAGTTATAAATTTCCCCATTCTGGAATAACTTGAATCCAGTGGGTTACAAGGCCCGATGCAGCATGGACTTATGGGGGTGGGAAGGTCATGTCAAATGAATCTGATAGATTTCTTTGATCGGGTGGCCAAGGAAATAGATCTGGGTGGAGCAGTGGGCATGGCCTACCTAGATTTCATTACCGCTTTGAACACTGTTCCACGTAGGAGACTAGTAATGGTCCAAAGGTGGTAAACAGGGTAAGAAATTGGTTAGGGGACAGGCGACAGAGGGTGGTGGTAAATGGACTTCAGTCAGAGGAAGAAAGGGTCACCAGCTGCCTCAGGATTAGTGCTAAGCTGGTCTTGTTTAATGTCCTTGTAAGCGACATTGCTTGGGAGTTGGAAGGGGAGGTCTGCCTCTTTGTGGATTACACCAAAATCTGCAATAGGTTGGACACTCTGTGGGGGGGAGGTGTAAAGGATGAGCCGAGACCTGAGAAACCTCAAAGAGTGATCAAGGGTATGGCACCTGGGTTTCAATGTTAAAAAGTGCAAAATAATACACTTGGGGCACAGAAATCCAGGGGTGGAGTACAAAGTGGGTGGAGTGGTATTGATGACCAACAAGCAGGAAAAAGACCTTGGGTAAGTATGTTTGATGACCTAAAGATGGCCAGACAGTGCAACAAGGCATTTGGGAGAGCTAGTGGGATACTGTGGTGCATAGGGAGGGGCATCACCAGCAGAAAGAGGGAGGTGGTATTGCCTCTGTATAGACTGCTAGTAAGACCTCACCTAGAGTACTGTGTCCAGTTCTGGAGATCACATCTCTGGTAGGACATAGAGTGGAGGTGGTCTGGAGGAGGGCAACTGAAATGTAACTGGGTCTGCATCAAAAACTCTACAAGGAGAGACTAAATGACCTCAGTGTACACACCCTGGAAGAGAGGAAGATGGATATGATGGAGGCTTTTAAATACCTCACCGGGGTAAATAACATACAGGAGGGGAGTATTTTTCAGATAAAAAAGTGCTCAAGAACAAGGGGGCATGCTGTGAAGCTGAAGGGCAGTAGATTCATAGAAACATAGACTTTGACGGCAGATAAGGACCACTCAGCCCACCCAGTCTGCCCATTTCCCTACCTACTGGATAAGCTGCAGATTCTAGTTAACCAACAGCCTACTTCCTGCCACCCCCCACTACAATTGCCTTGTGTCTGTCCCATGCATGTTTGAATTCCCCCACTGTTTTAGCCCCAACAACCTCCCCAGGAAGGCAGTTCCATGCATCCACCACTCTCTCCGTGAAAAAAGATTTCCTCACATTACCCCTGAGCCGTCCCCCCTCTATCTTTAAATTGTGTCCCCTTGTTCTTACACATCTCTTTTTCTGAAAGATGCTACCCTCCTGAACTTTGTTGATTCCCTTGAGGTACTTGAACGTTTCTATAATGTCCTCCCGTCCCTCCTTTCATCAAGGGTATATATATTAAGCCTTCTCAGTCTCTCTTCATATGATTTCTGATGCAGACCCTGCACCATTTTAGTTGCTGTCCTCTGGACTGCTTCCATCCTGTCTATGTCCTTGCGAGATGAGGTCTCCAAACTGCACGCAGCACTCCAGATGGGGTCTCACCAACTGTCTGTACAGAGAGATAACCACTTCCCTTTTACGTTCGCTGCGACATGCGTGAGGAACGTTTTAAGAGTAGCACACTTGGAAGTGTGCCTCTCCCATCCAATGCACTGCTCCTTGAGCAGGCATGGCGGTCCTGCAACTAACAGTGTAGGAGCTCAGGCGACAGCGGTGTTCTCTGCTTCAAGAAAACACCACTGCCATACGGAGCGCCACGTCCGCCTCCCCTCCAGGCGCTCCCCACCCCACGCGCATCACGCTGCCCCCAAGCTTTTGCGCCACACTGGGAGTCCACCTCAGCGTGGCAAACGTTGTTTGTTTTGCCGACAGGGTGCCCAATCCCCGCCGGCTCCTCGACCCCCACATTTTCTGCCACGCTGGGAGCCCACCCCAGCGTGGCAAACGCCCACGCCGTCTTTTTTTTTTTTCCCTGTAAAACAAAACGGCTCCCGCGCGCTGCCTCCCAACCCCCCACAACCCGCACCCACCCACCGCGCACCCAGCCTCCCACACCCCCCACCCCATACTTACCTCCGGACTCCAGCGACGATCTTCGTGGACTGGGAACACGTCTGCACTCTTCAAAGACTACCGCGAACTGAGGAAATGCCGGTAAGCTGTATAATGGGCTACATGGGGGGTTTCAACTTTATTGCATATCTCAGTCATTTTGGAATTTTTGCACCAAGTTTTCAATATGTTTTGGGATTGTCAAACGATGATCATGTCATGGCGCGGCTCTCGGGGTGATTTTGCAGGCACCGCGCAGTCACTGTGCAAAATCACCCTTCGGCCTTGAATAACGCCATGACAGTGACATCATTCATGAGTAGGGGTCCCAAAAACACCATGTTGAAAATTTGGTGCAAAAATTCCAAAAATGACTGTTTTACGAGCGTGCGTTGCGCAGTTCCTATGCAGGCTCGTAAGTTCGCGAATTTTCAATATTTTCACTCCAGATTTTCAACATTGCCATTTTATCACACCTTCTTATGAGTTGTACAGCTGTCATTTTTCACATCTCACCCAAAACGCGTTTCTGCCCATGTAGCGCACAATGGCGCAGTCGGTGTGCGAAATCAGTGTATGGAACACATTAAGAAAATCACAGTGACACTGTTCATGAGCAGAGGTCTTAAAATGGCTGTGCTGAAAATTTGGTGAAAGAATTCCTAAAAATGACTGTTTTATGAGTCTCGTCTATAGTTCCTACGCCTCAGTAAGTTTGCGAATTTTCAATATTTTCACTCCAGATTTTCAACATTGCCATTTTACCACACCTCCTTATGAGCACTGCAGCTGTCATTTTTCACATCTTGCCCAAGACGTGTTTCCGCCCATGTAGCGCACAATGGCACAGTCGGTGTGCGAACTCAGTGTGTGGGACACATTAAGAAAATCACAGTGTCACTGTTCATGAGCAGAGATCTTAAAATGGCTATGTTGAAAATTTGGCAAAAATTCCTACAAATAACTGTTTTATGAGCGTGCATTGTGCAGTTCCTATGCACGCTTGTAAGTTTGCGAATTTCCAATATTTTCACTCCAGATTTTCAACATTGCCATTTTACCACACCTCCTTATGAGCAGTACAGCTGTCATTTTTCACATCCTGCCCAAAAACGTCTTTCCCCATGTAGTAAATAACAATGGCGCAGTCGGTGTAAGGAATCAATGTATGGGACACAGTAAGAAAATCACAGTGACACTGTTCATTGGCAGAGGTTTTAAAATGGCAATGTTGAAAATTTGGTGAAAATTCCACAAAATGACTGTTTCTGGTAGCGTTGCACAGTTCTCACATGCATTTCATTAGGTTTGCGAATTTTCAATATTTCCACCCAGATTTTCAATATTGGCATTTTACCATACTTCCTTATGAGCAGTACAGCTGTCATTTTTCACATCCTGCCCAAAACGTGTTTCCGCCTATGTAGCACACAATGGGGGTAACAAAAAGATCATGCTGACAATTTATTGTGCAAATACCAGCAATCGCACAGGGCATTAGGGTAAAGCACCATACATGCCAAACACCACTGCAAATACCTGCAAGCAAACGTTCGGCATTGACAAATGCTTGTTCTACTTGTGATGCCCCTTCCTATGCATCCCAGTATCCCCCTGGCTCTCCTCACTGACTTCTCACATTGCTTACCCACCTTTAGATCATCTGATATGACTACCCCCAAGTCCCGTTCCATTTTTGTTGTTGTTAGTACCTCCCCTGCTGTTGTGTACTCTTCTCCTGGGTTTTTGTTTCCCAGATGCATTACTTTGCACTTCTTTGCATTGAATCTAAGTTGCCATATGTCTGACCATTCCTCCAACCTTGCCAAGTCCCTTATCATTCTTTCTACCTCCCCCCCTTGAGTATCAACTCTGTTACAGATCTTTGTATCATCTGCAAAGAGGCATACCTTTCAGGAGAGAGATGTGAAAAAGTACTTCACAGAGAGAGAGAAAGAGCGGTGGATCCCTGGAACAGCCTTCCAGTGGAGGTGCAAACAGTGGTGAGGTTCAAGAATGCATGGAATAACAGGCATGAGAGAATCTTAATGGAAAGGAAGGGGGGGGAGAGCTGGAGAACAAGTGGATTGTGTGGTGATGTTATAGGTAGGGAAACATGGGCAGATTGGATGGGCTAAGTGGTGCTTATCTGCCATCACATTCTATGTTTCTCTGTATACTAATCATTGCTAGAAAGACAGATGCAGCATCATGCTGCATACTAATAAATGGGTAGTAATAGTAAATCTGAGATGAACAGGTATGATTTGAGATGCAATTGTTTCCATGAGTCATGAACTCCCTGAAACTTCTTGCCTCGTCCTGGAAGCAAAATGAGTAGTGCTGATTTTCCCCCAAATGCATAATACCTTGATCCAGGGCTCCCAGATCTACAGGGATCCCCATATTTTGCAGGGAAATAAGGCCATCTACAGGGTAAGTGTTCCTATAAACTTGCATACAGGAAAACAGCAGTTCAGCTTGCATGGAAAAAATAATGTCATCTACAGGAAAACACAGCAAAAAATGTTCTGGTATTAAAGGGGAAATGCCAAATCAGTGTGGGAGCACAGTATCTCTTGAAGTTGTTCATTGGCTATATGTTACTTAGAAACTGGGTTTGAAGGAGTACAGTAATATGAGGCATATGCTTAAGTGTATGCTCAGAATATTTGAAAATACATGCAGCATCCCATAGTCAACTTGTCCATCCGCTCGGGGATGATTTGCCGTATAGCAAGGGCAATAAATATTTTAGGCAAACTACATTAACGACTGAAACTGAAAGGGTACTAGTTTATTATTTATCTCATAGTCAAAAAGATGAGTGAAAACACTCATGTCATTTTTATCCTTCTTCGTGAACTATATGTAAACATTCCTGAAAGTCTCTGCTAAATATTTTCATTTAATAAATGCTAATGCTTACGTTGATGGTGTTTTTTTAGCAGGAGAAAAATTGGAGTGCTGTGGGATTTCTGTTTAGATTATCTGCTATGAGGTTTTCCTATTAAGGGGATGCTGTCTGGGTTTTTAGGACCCGATGGCCTAAACCCACTTACTGTATGTAATTTTTATCATTAGATGTTAGAATAAAATCTGCATAATCTTACCGCCAAAGAAGATAGGGGGACACAATTCCTCTTTAGCTAATTTTTGAGATTTTGAACATTTTTAATAAATTTCCTTCTGGACCAGGCTTACAAAGAAATTCCAACTTACCTGCCCCCCTCTTTCCAGTCACGACTACATGAAGATACCTGGCAGGAGATATGTGAGTGGCTGTGAAACTTGCAGCAGTCACTTACTTTTTTTGTTGGTTTGCGTGCACACGCAAGCAACATCTAGTGGTAGTAGCACTTTTCAGAGGTGTGTCAGTGTTGGCCAATGCAGGGGATGCTTTAGTGGGTGTGTCCCACAGCCGCCAATCAGTGAGCATGCTGCCAATGACAGCAGTTCAAGAGAGAGCCAAAGAGCTGAAACTAATCTGCTGCTGCAATCAGAGACAGGCTTGTCATTACAGCGACAGATGACACACCTCCATTAGGTGCCTCTCCTGGTGAAACATTTCAGTAAATATGGTGGCTCCTGCCAACCACCACACAATCCCCAGAAAGCTGACAATGTGGTGCCCAAACCCTGTGTCGGCATGTTTCCCCCTTCCCACACATTATGTAGCACACCGTAACATGGTGGCTCCTGCCACCGGCCACACACTCCCAAAAAGCAGACATCGGGGTACCTAATCCCTGTGTCAGCACCCCCATCTTAGTGTGTCTTTCCTGGTTAAACAGTTTCCCCTTTCCTTTCTGACACCGGGATGCCCACTCCCAGTGTTGGGTGCGCGCCCCAACCCATCTACACGCCTTGCTGACATTGGGGGCTGTCCAGTTCCTGTGTCGACATCCCCCCCCCAGAATTGTGGCACGCTGGGAGCCCACCCCAGTGTGCCTATTTTCTTTTTGTGTGTAACCTGTAAATGAAAACCTTCCCTCCCTGTCTTTTTTCCCCTGCAAACAAGAAATGGTCCGCTGTTGTCTTCCTCGTCCCCTCCCTATCCCACCCTTCTTCTGCGCACTCACCTCCCCACACACCCCCACCCATACTTACCCTCTGGAGGTTGGGAGCCATGATCTTCTCTGAACTGGGACACATCTGCACTCTTCAAAGCCAACTGCGAACTGAAGAAATGATGGTAAGCTTTATAATGGGAGGCAATGGGGATTTCAACTTAGGTTGATATCTCAGCCATTTTTTTGAATTTTGGCCCAAAATTTTCAACACGGGGTTCTTGTGACCCCACCTCATGAACCTGTCACTGTCATTTAGTTTCTCGGTCCCGAAAGGTGATTTCACTGTCACTGTGTGGAATCACCTTTCGGGACTGATTGACAAAACGACAGTGACACTGTTCATGAGGGGAGGTCCCAAAAAGCCCATGTTGCAAATTTGGTGAAAAAGTTCAAAAAAAATGACTGAGTTATGAGTGTGCATAGGGCAAGTTTCTACGCACGCTCATAACTTCTCCAACTTCGCCAATTTATATTATTTTCTCTACAGATTTTCAACATTGCCATTTTTTCACACTTCCTTATGATAAGTTTAGCTGTCATTTTTTCACATCCTTCCTGAAACGTGTTTTCACACCTGTGGTGCAGAATGGCACAGTCGCTGTGGGAAATCAACTTTCGGGACAGGTTAACAAAATCACAGTGGAACTGTTCATGAGGAGAGGTTTAAAAAATACCCATGTTGAAAATTTGGTGAAAAAATTCCAAAAAATTATTGCGTTACAGGTGTGCGTTGCTCAGGTTTTATGCACGTTCGTAACTTCGCCAATTTTTCATATTTTCACTCTAGATTTTCAACATTAGCATTTTTTCACTCCACCTCATGAACAATACAGCTGTCAGTTTTCACATCCTGCCAGAAATGGGTTTTCATGCCTGTGGCGTCAAATGGCACAGTCACTGTGCAAAACCACCTTTCAGAATTGAGTAACAAAATGATAACGCCACCGTTCATGAGGTGGGGTCACAAAAAGCCCATTTTGAAAATTTGGAGCGAAAATACCAGCAAGCGGTCAGGGCATTAGGGTTTCCAACCATAACGCCCTACTCTGTAGAGACTGACAGGTGTCAGTGGTGTGACCTGGGATCGTCTGCCTTAATGCTCACACCATTCCACCCCCACCCTGCAGCCAGTGACAGGTATCAAGGTGTGCCTTAGGGTATTCAGCCCCAACCTTCACCCCATTTTCCTATACCGGACCCATCTCAATGTATTTCCTTATGGAATGGGGTGATTATAAGGCCCGAAGACCCCAAGGCACACCTCAACACCTGTCAGTGTCTGCAGGGTAGGGTGAGGTGAAATGGCATAAGTGTTATGGCTGATGACCCAAAGGCAGACCCCCAGTGCCTGTCAGTCTCTGCAGGGTGGGGTTGGGATCAGCGTCAGTTCAATACTTCACTGCCATTCCTATAATGCATCTCTTGAACTCCTGTACTACCAGTGCCAATGCCAGAAAGCCAACATTCAGCATTGACAAATGCTTCTTTAACGTTACTAGCCGATGTCTTTGGGAGAGTAGCATGTGTGTCAGGATTCTGTGGGCCTGTTGACAAGAGATTGACTATTTAAAATAAAAATAAAACTTGGCTCGAAGAAGTCTCACATATCTTCTTTTGAGCAAAAACTATTTGCATTTTACTCTCAACTTCTACTGATAAAAATTACATTTAGCTAAATTTGAGCTACTAGGACTTCAAATCTGACAGTGTCCATGACCTGCCAGTCATAAGCAGTTAAAGTGAACATCCATGTTACCAGCCCCAAACTGAACTTTTGGTGTAGAAAGAAAATTGTTACTTAATTGTTTAGTTGTCTTTTTCTACAAATCCCTTTTTTTTTTTTTTTTTTTCTGTTTTATGCCACCTTCCATTTTCTGGTGCCCAACTCCCTCTGGAGCTCTGAGGACATTGCCTGCTCCAGCCACTACCTCCCATTCCATCATCCTCCTCCTCCACAGAGCCACCACTGTACCCCAGGGTGAGGAGGGAGTAGTGGGGATATACCCCTGATATCATGTATTGTAAGGAGACAATACTTAGGAGGCAGGGCCGGACCCATATACTAACATACATACTAACATACTAAAGTGCCAACAGAATAGGCCTAACGGTCTTTCGCGTCTGCTTGTTTGGTTAGCCCCCACCCTGGGAGCTGACCTTGCTGCCCCCCTCGCCTTCTCTGGCTTCTCCCTTCCCAGTTCCGGATATTCTCGCTGCATTGGATTTTGCTTCCAGAACCCTTCTCCTGTACCTGTCCCATCCCCTCTTGAACCCCTCCACCATCTCTGCCTCCACCAGCCCCCTAGGCAGCACATTCCATGGCTCTACCACCCTCTCAGTGAAGTAGCACCTCCTCCTTTCTCCCCTGAATCTTCCCCCCTCCAGCTTCCACCCATGCCCTCTAGTGGCCCCCTCCTCCTTCCTTCGAAGCACCCTGACTGTTCCTCCCCTATTTACTCCTTTCATGTACCTGAAGACCTCTATCATGTCCCCCCGGTCCCTTCTCTCTTCCAGTGTGTACATATTTAGCTCTTCGAGCCTCTCCTCATAGGTCCTGTCCCCCAAGCCCCAAATCATTTTGGTTGCCCTCCTCTGGACTCTCTCCAGGAGTTTAATGTCCTCTTTAAGTGTGGCCTTAAAACTGCACGCTAGTACTTGGAGGTGCGGCCTCACTAAGCAGCTATACAGAGGGAGTATCACTTCCCTCTTTCTGGAGGTGATCCCCCAAGCGATGCATCCCAGCATCCTGTTGGCCTTGGCTGCTGCCTTCCTACAAGTCTCCGAGTTGTTCATCTTGACATCCACCACCAAACCCAGGTCCCTCTCAGCCATCGAGACTTGTAGCATCCCCCAGGGTGTACACATATATAGTGGGATTCTTCACTGTGAACACCAGGGCAACTTTTTTCCTTGCCCCTTAGGATGTCATGACACTGATGTCAAGGGACTTTGCACATGCAATGCATTGTGATGTGTGGATGTCAGCAACATCCTATCCTACCAACGGCCCTTCAGTCACTGTGCTGCCTTGATCCAGGTTCCAGTATTGTGATGAACAGTACCCATCCTCCCCAGGAAGCTGGCATTTGCCAAAATATTGTTAATCTTGCCAACCCCCCTGACACTTGGAATATACACAGAGCCACTCAGTGGCATCCCACAATTCTCTGAGACTAATGCCATGGCTGAGGAGAAGGTGCATGGGATTCTGTACTCTTAATTAGCCCTGGAGATATAAGGAGCTCGGTTTTGCTGGACACCACTCCCAGTCCACTCCCAAGACTAAGTGAAGGTCACAAATCGGGGCCAGACCCACGCAATAGATGTGAGGCTAGATAGGTAACTGTTTCCTATTAAAAGCAGAATGCCCAGGCCAGTACTAAAAACACACAGGATTTTGGAACTGTACTGTGAACCTATTTCAGTATTTTAATTACAGTAGCAGTCATACTGCAATAAGTACACAATCATGTGACTGGAGTCCTCCAGTCAGAGTACAGGACTTTTCTTATGCATTTCATGTGATAGGTTATTGCACAGTTAGTTTTTATGGCTGTGTGGATGGAGCTCCACAGACATATTGCTGTAATTCCGTTAAAGAGCATTGTGGAAGCACGTTACCAGACAGTGCTCTGGTATGCTTCCACACTGCTGTCGCAAAAGTTCCACTTCATTTTCTGCTACCGGCCCTTCCCTTCCGCCAGCTGCAGAAACACCTCCCCTCGCAGGCACTACTTTTTTTCCGCAACTGTGGAAGTGACAGCCGCCATGCCCAAGATGGCCACTGAATCAGACTGCGCATACATGAATATCATGCATGCTCAGTTCTGTTACAGTAGCCACCTTGCATATAACAGAATCTGGCACGGCAAGAGCTCTGAGAACTCTTTAACTCCGTCTTGCCACCCTGAGCAACCATACTGGCACTGACCAAAGTTTGTTATATAATAATGTTAACTTAGTTAGGCTGAACTGGGGCTGTGACTGATATCTGTAATAGGGTTGTGAGTGAAATGTGTGGTGGGGCAAGCAGTGATATTTTCTCAATCTCCATGCTGCAGCAGGCAACGTCATACTGTAGATACCCAAGTACAGCATAGCTTTTTCCACAATATGAAATTTATTTTCATTTTTCAATGCAAAGTTTATTAAATTCCAATTAAAACAGGCCTATGTGGAAACAAATGTCTCCCATATAATACAACAGTTAATAAAAGAATAACCTGGCTGGGTTGAGGCCACTGCATATGAAGTATTCCATATCAGGAAAAAAAGCTTAATCTGCAGCACAGCTGGCCACAGCTGTTTTGCCCTTGTTTTCAAAGATTGTATAGAAAAGGAGAAAAATAAAGCCAGAGGAAGTTTTGAAAAGTAAGAGTTGGACAGTGGGCGTTCGCTTACAAAGGTTTATGTTCAGAACACAGATAAGATGACAGAAGAGCAGATGTTGGTTTATGACATAAGTGTAAAGTCCTAGAAACAGTCTTTTTTTTTTTTTTTTCAGAAAACCTAATATGAATTCTGCTTGCTAATCCTGCTTCAGGTCCTGCCTGTTTGTTAGGCATATAATGGAAAATAAACAACGGTTTACTAAGAATGTTTTAAAATGCCAGTAGCAGTGATCAACAAAATTGCCTGTTAATATTTTATGTAGTATTTATGTCCTTTTGTGCTCTTGCTGTAATGAAACTGCATGAAACAAATCTATACATTAGGAGGGATTTGGCCATCACAATTGTTTATTATAGTCCACATGGATGGTGAGCAAATGTTTTGACACATATATACTAGAGTGCTATGTGCCACCTTTTCTACGTACGCAGTTAATGCATAAGAGGCCAGAAGGTTAGAGTCTAGTCATCTGTTTCGGAGATCAACAATATAAATAGAATAATTAACAGGCATCTGTTATGAACAGTAATGTTAGGACACCAAAAGGTTTCACAAAACCAGGACAGCAGAGCTTGAGTGGTCATATAATGCCACAGGGCCTACAAGTTGTCCAAACAATGCTGCTTAAACTTAAAAAAGAGACTTTTCATATACAGTTACGAGGCCAGAATAGAGAGCCTGCAAACCATCCCCTTGGTCAGTCCCATCCTGATGGCAGTGGATCACTGTGCAAAAGGACTGAGAGTGAGCGTGAGTGTTATACCATTTTTATATACGTGATTGGGAGTACATCTGATAACACAGCCTCATATCTGTGTATTGTGAGGTATTTGAAGATTTAATGCGAGTGGTTTTGACTTTTTGTATACATGGCTATTGCTACGATTTGCATTTTGCAAGTTAACAAGGCACAGTGCGATACATGTTCTTATTCATTCTGCACAGTTTACCATGTAGAATGGCATTTTAAAAACCCAAATCAGAAAAGCTTGAACATCTACTATAGTAGAGATTTGTTATGCTTCTACATTGCACAACTTATGAATTTATAATGCATACAGAGAAAGTGATGTACAGGAGGAGAGTGTCTAGTGCGAGGCAGTGTAGTGTGGTCTAGTGGTTAGAGCACCGACTTGGGAACTGGAAGGTCACAGGTTCAAACCCTGCTAGAATCAAATGCTCACTGTGTGACCTTGGTCATGAACCTGTCAGCATTCCAGTCTACCTGGCTGCAGAAATGGGACAAAGAAAAACTCCACCGGAAATGATATCGCATGGCTGTCCCTGTAAAATAACCAGTGCACAGGAATGAAAAGAATGTACTGTGGAGTAGAACTGCAGTGTAACTAACTACACAGTCTGGTGCAGACTGGACCAGAACATACATGTATTCAAGTACTTGTCTATCTCACCCATTGCTGGTATTAAGAAAGTTGCCTGATAAACCATGGAAATGGAAGCCAAATGTAGGTTTTCAAATACAGTACTTATTATATAGTAGCAAGGAATGGAATGGGTCTTTCAGCTGGATTAACAAATTCTGTGATTTTGCTAATTGATATACACTAAAATATGGGGTAAATATATAAAACTAAGTAGTATATTCATTTTTTAATATATGGATTTGCATTTAATAGTACAGAAAAGCATACAGAAAAATGTCGGTAATACTATTTTTAAGCGAAAAAGATGTTCCAGGACTAGAGGGCATGGGATGAAGTTGGAGGGAGGACGATTCAGAGGAAACGTGAGGAAGAATTTCTTCACAGAACGGGTGGTGAACAAGTGGAACACCCTGCCAGAAGAAGTGGTGGGGGCTGAAACAATCACGGGATTTAAGAATGCATGGGATAGACATAAAGGAATTCTGGAGGTCAGGGGTAAGGGGCAACAGACTTCCTGGAAAACATGAACTGAACTTACAAACTTAAATGGGCAGACTGGGTGAGCCATAGGCCCTTATCTGCCGACACTGTCTATGTATCTATGTATCATCACTCCCGAAGTGATAATACTACTCTTCAAGAGTGATAATACTATCATTCAGGACTGGTAATAGTATCGTTCGGGACCTGAACGATAGTATTATCACAGAATGGCAATAGCACATGCACCAGTCTGTCTCCCCCACGTCTGCTAAAGCATACCTCCTGATTGGCCGCTTTCCCTGTGTGGGTGGGTAGAACAGTTTGAAAAATATGGCGGCTGGTCTCTCGCTAACCGAGACCGAAGTGGCTCCTCTGCATTTCTCCATTTTTTCCAACTACAAAAAGTAATTACTGTACGTGGTTCATCCTGCCATCCCCTAATGAAGAACAGGTAGGATGTGTGGGACTGAAAAGCTGGACGGGGGGGTGAGAAGTGACACAAATGAGTGAGATGCAGGCAGCTCTACCTCACAGTTGGAGACAGTTCGGCGGTCAACCAGCACAAAGTCAGTCCTTCAGTGAAGCGGTCGACTGCCCATTACAGGAAAAAAATTTAAACTCGGATCCCTATATTAAAAAATTAAATAAATAACCGATAGGTTTGTCTCCATTATCAGGGAGTCCTACCATCTCGAGGTTCTGGACACATTGGAACCTCGAGAGCGATGTGTCCAGAACCTCTCAATGGTAATACTCCCTGGTAATAGACTCAGACCTATCAGTTATTCTCTTTGTGTAACAACACAGTGTGCTACCAGGACATTTCTGACTTGGAATAGACAGGCACTAGTATACAAGTTAATAGGGCCTCCTGGGGGTGTCTCTTATAATAAGAGGCACTGAGTGTAAGGTTTAGGTTAGAGGACCTCGAAGTGAAGCTGAGCTTTTCTGTCTGCCTAAACCTCACGAGAGGTATCTGTTATACCAGACACCCTCAGAGGCCCTATTAACTTATTATAAATCACTTGAGTTCAGCGTGAGTGATTTATAATAGGTTAGCCATCCCCCGGCGTTGAAGTGGAGTGCTCTCCCCTAACGCTCCTGCACGAGAGCACACTGTTCACAGGATAAGAGGTACAGTGGCTCTGCATGCTGATTGGGTGAAATCACATTAGTGATTTAAAATAAGCCGTATCTGTACTCATTTAGTTGAGTCAGTTAAAATGTCAAATATCACCTCATGGAGATGCATGGCATCACAGATTTTTATTGCATGTGCCGAAAACCTGACAACTTGGATGTGTTTCAACTACCCAGGACATCAGTGTCTTTCTGCATGAGTGGACACTTTGGAGGGTGTTATTAGATGTACAAAATACTGTTCCCTTAAAAAAGTACAAATAATAAATAGTCTGCTGCAAGAAGTGTGCTGTCCAAACATGTGGTATTTGTTTAGAGCCAATCAGATTGCTAGATTCTTTCAACCTGTTTTACAAGCAAGTGTTATGGAGGCAGGTGGGCGGCGCTGGTTGGCCATCATGGGATTTTCTATAAAATCTAACTGTTCGTTAACATATTGGGGGGGATAGGACTTTTGACAGAGAGTGCTGGGATGGTGAGTTGTATTTAACTGGATGTAGGATGGGAGAGGAGGGTGGGAGGGGGCTGTTTCCTTTTCCTTTTTTTATTTTAAACTAATTGTACTAAATGAATATGAATAGTCCTCTGTTTGGGAAAGGCTCCCAAATATTCGTGAGCCCAACTATTCATGATATTTGGGAAATAGCATTCAGACCCTGCACACCCCTAATAATATTATGTGTGGCTTTGTTCTATCTTCTAACACCTCACACACTACTGTGACCTTTACTCAATCTTAGGATGGCTATCTCCATCAGTTAGGTGTTCATACGCTATTGGGTGTTTCATAGATAAGCTCCTTAGATCATCTACTCCTGCTTATATTGTTACAGTGCTAATGTTCCTTCAAAGGGCCTACTACATCTCTTCTGACAAATCGCTCCTTAACGCCCAAGTGCACCACTGGAATGGGTGAACAGGCCTTTGTCGCATTCGCTCCAAAGTTTTCAATTTTCTTCCAAAATACTTGTGAGCCCCTCTCATTCCCACTTCAGGAGGGCTTTATGAAAACATTTACAGTCCTTTTCCTTGTGCTGCCGCACCTGACTGCCAAAGTGACATTGCTGCTGTTTCGCTAATCCTATCGGAGCCTAACAATGTGTTCACTGTTTGCTGCTTGTGTTGTCATACTCTTGAAAAATTATTTATTGCTGCTGATAATGTATTTTGTTCTTGTATTTTAGTTGTATTTTGCTATTTTTATCCTGATTACTGTATTTGTAATATCTGATCTTTCTATAATGTAGTGTTACTTGTACGCTCTTGGGTCATACCTGAAAATGGGCATTTATTTGTCTAGTGTATCCACCTGGTTAACAAAAAGTAAATAAATAAACCTGCTCTTTAAATAGGAGACACATACATACCCTCTAGCAGAGATCATTGTGGGACAGTCCATAAGGGAGGTTGCAGCAAAGGAATGGGACCAAGGGAAAGGGGGCCTACTTGAAACCAGAGTCAGATGAGGGATCAGGGAGGGAATGCAGTCAGGATATTTTCAGAAGAGCAGTGGCCCAATCGCAGGTGTACAGGTACGAGGAGGGTGGGGCCACCATGAACTCACTGTTTGGTATTGCACCATAGAGCTGGTACTATGCCATTTTATGACTAATAGAAATTGTACACCAGCATGTTAGCTACTGTCAGCCCCACACTGCATTGTGATTTAGTTGCAACCCCCCATTTCCCATGACTAAGAGTCACTTCTGGTGTACGGGCTCAAAGTGTGGTGGTACAGCGGGGTGGCTGTTTGCACACCATTTTGTAATTCCATACTTTTCAAAAAAGGCTAGGGGCCCATATCTCCAACCCTCCCCTAGTAAACATATTGTCCTGTGTGCTTACTGCATTTAATCTGTATACTTGATCTATATGCCTGAGCAGCGTCAGTAAATTGTATTGTTTAGATCCCATCTTTATTTGTAATGAATCTTCTGTATTTGTAATTCTGTTGTACTCCAGTGCTGAGGCACTATATTCTCTCCCATGCTGAACAGTGACATGTGTTATGTCCATGAAAGCCCCCATGTCAGACCATTGTCCGAACAATGGGGATAATGGCATGAACTGTGATTTCATGGACACTTTTCAGTACAGCACCAGATGCTGCAGATCAGCACTGTATGGCTCAACTGTAATGTCTTTTATTCTTTTATTTTTATTGTAATACGAACATACGAAATTTGCCAGCAGATAAAGGCCTAGAGGTCTATCAAGTCTGCTCGAATGCAGCCAACACCCTTATCCTGCAGCCGCCCTCCTTCCACCCTTCCCCTCATTAACCCTCCCCTTGTCCTGTCCCATCCTCGTTTGAAGCAGTCCACTGTTCTACTACATACCACTTCAGCAGGTAACGATTCCACCCAGCCACCACCCTCTCTGTAAAAAAGTGTCTCCTCATCTCCCTCCTGAACCTTCCTCGCTCCAGTCTCATATCATGGCCCCTGGTGACCCTCCCCTCCATTACTTTGAACAGCCCCTCTGTACCCGTCTTGTTTATTCCTTTCATGTATTTAAAGGTTTCATCATGTCACCCCGTCTCTCCTCTCCTCTCCTCCAGTGAGTACATGTTCAACTCCTTCAACCTCCTCTTGTATGATAAGTCCCCCAGCCCCTTGATCATCTTTGTCACTCTGCGCTGCACCCCCTCCAGTAACTTAATGTCCCTCTTCAGATATGGACGCCAGTACTGCACACAGTACTCCAGGTGTGGTCTAACTAAAGACCTATACAGTGGCAGAATCACCTCTCGAGGATATACCCTTGCAATACAACCCAGCATTTTGTTGGCCTTTGCAGCTGCCTTCCTACATTGTGCGAGTTGTTCATTGACCCTGTAATGAGCACACCCAGATCCTTCTCCTCCTCTGTCTGGGCTAGCTGCACTCCCCTAGCTGGTAACTCCTCCTTGGGTTCTTCATCCCAAATGCAGCACCTTGCACTTTTTGGCATTAAAGCCCAGTTGCCAGGTGTCTGACCAGATTTCAAGCTTTGCCAGATCATCCTGCAACCTCTGCCATCCCCTAGGTCATCCACCACCGCGCCTACCTTGGTATCATCAGCAAACAGACTGATCTTGCTCTTGATGTCCCATGATATGTCTGCAGTGAATATCCCAAACAACACTGGTCCCAACACTGAGCCCTGTGGAACACCGCTCGTCACTGCCCTTGGGTGTGAGAGCTCCCCACCCACCACCACCCTCTGTTGCCTTCCCTGCAGCCAGTTTCCTACCCATCTCACCAGCTTTGCACCCACCCTGTGCCTACTAACTTCCTTCCCAGCCTTCCATGTGGCACTGAGTCGAATGCCTTACTGAAGTCCAGATACAGGACATCCACTGCATGGCCCCTGTCCAGTTGCCTAGTTACCCAGTCATAGAACTCGACCAGGTTGGTTTGGCAGGATCTGCCATGTATGAAGCCATGCTGTCTGCTGTCCTGTAGTCCTTTGGCCTCTAAGAGAGCCACCAGCCTCTTCTTCAGGATAGTCTCCATTAGCTTACCCACGATGGATGTGAGGCTCACTGGTCTGTAGTTTCCCGGTTCATCCTTGGGGCCACTCTTGTGGAGGGGCACCACATGAGCCATCCTCCAGTCCTGAGGCACACACCCCAAATGTAGTGAGGCATTAAATAGGTCTGCCAAAGGTCCTGCAAGGACCTCTGCCAGCTCCTTCAGTACCCTGAGTTGGATGCCATCTGGGCCTGGCGCCTTGTCCACCCTCAGTGCCTTCAAACCCTCTCGAACTCTGCTCTCCATGATTTCCCCATCTGTCACCACTTCCCCTGCTTCTGCCATTTATCCCACCTTGGGTGTCACCCCCCTCTTCTCTTTAGTAAATACTGAGCAGAAGAACTCATTTAGTGCTTCCGCCTTATCGCACCCTGCTTCCACCAAACCCCCCTCCTTCCTAATCCTTACTATGTGGTCCTTACTGCTCCTTTTCTCCCTGATGTACTTAAAGAAGTCCTTCTCCCACTTCTTAATGCCTTGTGCCAGCCTGAGTTCCGTAGATGCTTTGGCTCCCCTTACTGCCCTTGTCACCTCCTTCAAGTCTGACAAGTACTCCTCTCTGTCCTCCCTCCTCCCTGTTTTCTTGTACTTCCTAAAGGCAGCTCTTTTCCTCCTTACCCTTTCCATGACCTCCTTGCTCAACCAGATTGGTTTATTAGCCCTAGCCTTCTTGCTCTGGGCTTTGCAGCAGGTTTTGGTTGCCTCCATTATCCCCTGCTTTATGAGCTCCCACCTCTGGTTAGTGTCCATACTAGATTGAATTCTGGCCAGGTACCCTTTTACCACTTCCCCCATCCTCCCAAAGTCGGCCCTCCTGAAGTCCAGCACTATTGTGCCAGATTCCACTCCTTCTTTGCCCATATCCAATGTGAGATATACTGAGCAGTGGTCATTCCCTGACAGCGGTTCCTCCACTGTAAGTTCTCTCACAAAGTCCCCATTTGCCAGCACAAGGTCAAGGGTATTTCCTAACCTGGTTGGTTCACTGGCCATTTGCAGCAGGAAGCTGTCCTGGAAGGCATCCAGCAGTACCTGCTCCCTTCTGTTCCTGGTTGTTGGGGTACTCCAGTCCACTCCTGGCATGTTGAAGTCCCCCACAATCACCACACTACCCTTCTCACAGGTCCTCCTGATCTATCCCGCTAGTTCCCTGTCTAACTCCTCCTTCTGAGATGGTGGCCTGTACACCACTCCCATTCTAAGAATCCTATTCTTGGAATCCTGGATTTGCATCCAAAGTGACTCCGTACTACCCTCCTCCCTTTCTCCCTTACACACTTCAGTCCTTCCTTCACATATAGTGCCACCCCCCCCCTTTCCCAATCACTCTGTCCCTATGAAATAATCTGTACCCTGGTACAGACAGGTCCCAGTCATTGTATTGGGTGGCCCTTGTTTCCGTGATGACTGCAATGTCCACCTCTCCCTCTGCCATGAGAACCTGTAACTCTGCAGTTTTCCTCCCAAGGCTCCTAGCATTAAGGGTAACCACCTTCCACCCTCCTCCCCCATCCTGCCCTCCTTTCCTAGCATCACCAACAGTACTTGCCATTTGTCCTTTGTCACTGTTATGGGGGGTAAGCTCATATGGTTTCCCAACCTGTGGTCTCTGCATATCTCTTCCCCAACTGCCACCCCCCACTCCTAATTTAAATTCCCAACTTCCTCTATGTACTCCTCCATCCTCTGTTTCAACACTCTCTTTCCCTCCTCACTTAAGTGTAGTCTGTCCTTGGCATAGAGACTACTGTCCTCCCAGGTCCCTCCCCACTTTCCCAACAGCCCATACCCTTTCGCACAACACCAGGTTCTTAGCCATCTGTTAAATTCCTCTATTCTCAGCTTTCTTGTTGTGCTTGCCTTTGGCACAGGAAGTATCTCTGAAAAAGTTACTGATCTTCCTCCCCCCTCACATAATTGTGCTAGTTCCTCAAACCTCCTCTGGACTGTATCTACTGTCTTGTCAGCCAGGTCGTTTGTCCCAAGATGTATAATTAAATGAGGCTTGTCCCTACCCCTTCTAGCATATTTCAGAACAGACTGTCCCACCCTTTCCGCTGTCATTCCTGGCATGGCCTCCACCCAAATGCGACTATGCCTCTCCCCCTTGCTACCCCACCTAACTCCTCTTAATATTGAGTCCCCCAGCACTAAGATTCCAGCCCTCTTACTCCCTGCTTGCTTCCATTCATCTCCCTCTTTCATTTCCAGCTCCTCTTCTTCCTCCTGCACATTTCCCCCTTTTACCCCTGTTGCAATTCTCCCAGCAGAACTTCCCCCCGCTCCAGTTTGGTCCAGGCATTTATCAATTACTCCTCTAATTTCATCATTTCCCTCCCCACCTTCTTCCTCTCTAGCAGTGCACAACTATTTTCTGAAGGCCCTTCACAAATGCCCGCTCCCTCTCTCTTCATAGTAACCTGTTCTCTCCTTTCCACTCCATGACTTTTGCCACTTCTTCGCCTCCCCTCACAAGTCCCTATCTCCTCCTTCCATTTGTCTTTTGTCTCCTGACCTGGTTTCCCCGGCAATTGTTCTTCCTGGCCTGGGTCCCTTTGTCTCTGCTTCCCTTCTTCTGACCCTCTCCTCACCACTGTTGGCTTAAATCGCCCTCCCTCATCTCCCCTTCTTCCTCCCTCCAGTATTGGGCTAAACCCACCCCCAATCTGCCTTGCCTGTCTGTCTTAGTTCCTCCTGCAGACCCTCAGTCTCCTTTCTAAGTTTTTCTATGTGGTTGCACACTAAACATCCTCCCACACTCCAGGCAATTTTTAGAAAGATTGGTGCACCGCAGTTGTTGTAGCCTACCACCCTACCCATTGCTGTCGTTGCCCACCAGCGACCCCCCACCCTTCCAGATGCAGGATACCAAACACTCCCCCAAGTCTCCCCTCTCCCTCATCTATCAGTGCAAAACATTTTCTTTATTTCCCTTACCTCCTTTGTTGCACACGTTTAGATATATTGAGCAACTGCTTTTTATATTCCTATCCTTCCTATCCACACTCAAAAACAGACTTTAAGTAGCCATTGCACAACCTTCTTCAAACTCCTACTCCTCCTTTCCCCAATGCAATATCAATGCGAAGAAGTAATAATGAAGCTCCTAGATTTGCATTTACTTCCTTCCACTGAGAGAGCAGTCACCTCTTCACTTGCTGCTGTTACTTTCCTGGATGTCTGCTTTTGCTATGACAGGTGCATATCCTTTGCCTGTTTGAGGAAGTGATGTCAGAACCCCTGGTATAAAGGAAATAATGGACCAAGGGTGGGACCAGCCCAAGTCTTCCAGAAACAATCAGGTAGCTGAGACCTCTGGTCAGACCATTAGCACCCTTCCCCCACTCTGCACTCAAACTTTGCAGCTAGTGAAGCCAGCAACAGTGAATCACAATTCTACTCAAACCCCAAAATAAGTTTGCTACCCAAAGAAACAGGACTCCAATTCAAACAGCTTCACCAACAACACATCAAAATAGGCTTGGAATTAGAAGATATATGTCTCCAATTCAAAGAAACAGACCAGTTAAATCACACCAATTATGTTTTAAAACAGAAGAAATAGGTCTCTACAAATGCAGCCTGCCACACAGTGAATCAAACAAATGAGCCCACTTATAGCTACCAAAGCGGGTTTCAAAATTCCAACAGCCCCAAACAATACCCTGCTAGCCCCTTAGTAGTAAGAAAGAAAATAAATAACCTTCTACCAAGTAGAATCCACAAGAAACAATGTAAAACAACAAGAAGCTACTGTACTGTAGATCTGATCTTGTCCCCCTTCTAGTTCCTTCTGAGAAGCCAAAGCACTGAGTTCCAAACTCTGTGATTTCCCTTGTGCTGCTTTCAAAATCAGACGGTTCCAAACTCTGTGATTTCCCATGTGCTGCTTTCAAAATCAGACAGTTCCAAACTCTGTGACTTCCCTTGTGCTGCTTTCAAAATCAGCAATGTATTTTATTTTTCTTACTGTTGTAATTTACATTATCTCCACCTGCACATCTTACATAATTTAATCCCCCACCCTCCGCTCACCAGGATGCATCTTGAAATGAGCTCTTACAAGCTGAGCATGTCTTTCTTGGTAAAACTTTTAAAATAAGTAATTTTTTTGTTATTTGGCAACCAGGTAAGGCCCACTAGGCACAAGTGCCTGTTTTCAGGAGTGATCTGGAGCACTGGGGAGGTTAAGTGACTTGCTCAGAGTCGCACAGAATACAAGCTGAGGCTGTGGGAATCAAACCCAGGACTGCTGGATATACCAAGCTCATCCACAGCTTGTTACTCTAACGTCTAGGCTATACTGCTACCCAAAATTGCATCTGGCTAGGTAACTTAAGCAACAGATGAAATATGCACAGACCCTAGTGAGACTTGAACTCATGAACTCTGGTTTACAATACCAGTGCTCTAACCATTGAACTATAGGGCCAGCATAAATGGGTGAGAGATGCTGCTGCTGTCATCCAGAGCCCCTTTGCAACCAAGATACATCCTTTCAAGGGGCTCCCTATGGGAGCAGGATTTCAATTGTAAATCTTATTACCTTCTCATGGGTGCCCCACATTGACAGACACTAATCCTGTGAGTCCTGCCCCCTCCCCCCAATCACTGGGTCAACTACTAGAATGAATTTCCACCTTACCTTGCATGCCGAGCCCAGGGATATGTCTGCTAGCATGGCTGCACTTCTTAAACCTATCCAGAGGTACTACAAAATCAAACCACATCAAAATCCATCCATCTAAAATACAAAGTCCTGGAGCTATGCAGTATTTAGGTTTCCTTCCTTCCCCTTTGAGCTATTAGCTCTTTTATATAGGTTCCACGTCAGCATGACAGACAAGTTACAGTGAAGAACAGAGTGCAGTATTGCAAGAGAAACAACATAATGTGGCATTGCACAATGTATGCCAGAAATTTAGGTTAATACAAGAATTGCAGACTGTTGGGACACAAAACAATAACCGTAAGATCAGCCCATGAGGCCTTATCCAGGAAGGATTCGGGTGGGAGGAGCGAGTAAAAGTTGGGGTAGGAGGTGAGGAAGTGAGGAAAAAGGAGGGGGAGGATAGGGGCAAGGTGTAGAGGGTGGGGGTGGGGAGTAGAGTTTGAGAGAGGAAGTATACAGGACCGTAGCAGTAAGGGCAAGCTCAGAAAGCAGGTACTAAGTGCTAATTGGGGCCTATGAGAAGGGGGTAAGTACATTTTAATGGAAGCAGTTGCAGCAGGCATTAGCTTCTAGGTGCTGACATAGTTTTAGTTTGAACAAGCACAGTGTGGTTTGAGTGGAGACTTCATAATGTAAAGAGCTAAACCAGAAAGGGGCTTGATAGGCAAATGATCTTTGTTCTAAGGAAGTGCGGCAGCAGGGGATCTGACAGATCTGTTTGTCTGAGCCTCTGGTTCGACGAGGGTTGCTGTAAGGGCTAAGGGTCTTCTGAACCCCCTGAGGCATGAGACCTAGGCTAACCTTTTTTGCAAGCAGGCCAGTCTGGTAGGTGATTCTACCTTCTAATTGGAGCCAGTTAGCCTGAGCATAGAGGTCACAGGTATGCGTAAAGCATGCAGATCCAGTGAGGAGTCTGCAGGCTTTAAACGCTCTTGTGATGCATCGGAGGGATGTGTCAGTGGCCGAACCATAGATAACCAGCTGATAATCTACCAGGGAAATGACAGAGTTGTGGCTAGCCAAGTTTAGGGCTTCAGGGGTCAGGCTTTGTCTGTGCCTATAGAGGAGCCCAATGTGAGTGCTGATTGCTTTGGCAGTATTTTTCTATGTGGCGAGCATATGTTAGATTGCAGTCAATGGTAACTCCCAAGTAACTGAAGTGCTGTATTAGCTCCAAGGATGATCCTGCGTTGTTAGTGAGTAACTGGTAGGTATTATGCTTGCTTTGGGTTCTATTGAAGAGCATAATTGTTGTCTTTTTATAGTTAAGGATGATCTTGTGTTCACCGAACCATTTTTCCACACTAGCAAAGCTATGCTGCAGTTGGTCCTCTAGAAATTTAGGGTCAGGATTGCTTGAGTAGATAGTCGTGTTGTCCATGTAAAGTAGGATATGTTCTTGGCATGAGGTTGGTAGTTTATTTAGGAAGATGCTAAACAGGAGAGGGCCCAAAATGGACCCTTGTGGAACACCTGATCGAACATTTCTTCTGTCAGAGAGATCACCGATCTTGACTTGTTGGGATCGGTTTGATGGGTAGCTTTTAAACCAGCCTGTAGTATCCTTGGATAGTCCTCTGCCAGATAGCTGATCAATCAATAAGGCATGATTAACAGTCTAAGGGTTTTGTCAGATCTATGAACACCGCTCCAACCAGGTGCCCTTGATCGAGTGAGTTATTAATAAAGCTCATGAATTCCAGTAGAGCTGTGGTGGTGCTATGCCCCTTCCTGAACCCATGTTGTTGTGGGCATTGTATCTGGTATTTTTCCATGTATTTTACCAGTTGATCTGCCACTATGTGCTCTAGAGCTTTAGAGAGGGGAGTGAGAATGGAAATTGGTCTGTAATTCCTATGTTGAGCCTTGTCACTACTTTTATGGATGGGGTAACCAAGGCAGATTTCCACTTATAAGGGAATTGTTGTAACTTGAGAGATAGGTTAATTATCCTGGTGAGGAGTGGTAGGATTTCATCCAAGGTGAGGGAGATGAGTTTGAGATTGAGTGAGTCCCCACTAAATCTCGATTTCCCAAGTACCTTACGGAAGTACTTTCTAGCTTCATATTCCGTGACGATTTTGAAGTAAAAGGGCAGATGGGCACATGGCTGGTCCAGTTTCCCATTGTGATCGATGTTTATGGTGGTGTCAAAGAAGTGGGTGGGGGGGGAGGACATTACTAAGGTCCGTAAATGCATTATTAAATTTGTTTGCGATAGTTTATGGGTCTAGTATAGGGGCATCATTGATATGGACCATTCAAGGAGCCTTTTGAGTTCCTTTCTGGTGAAATCCTGTATGTTGCTCCAGAACGTCCTGCCATCTGACCAGGAGTTGGAGAGGACATCCTTGTAAAAACTATTTTTTTTCAGACTGGATGGTTCTAGTACAATCATTTCCTTACTTACTTTCTTTTAGCCCTGGATATCAACTTGTTTACCTGTGGACCAAGCCATATGCCAAAGGTGATCCCTGGTTTTCATGAGGTTTATGAGTTCTGGCATTATCCAGGGATTGCAAGTGCCCTTGACTTGCCGCTTTTTAATCGTGGCATGGATGTCGCAAACTGCACTGAACTGATTGATGAAGCAATCAAATGCAGTGTCAACATCACCAGCACAGCTAACTAGTGACCAGTCTTGCATGTGAAGGTCAGATCTGAGTTGTTCAAGGTGGCCACGGTTTATGACTCTACTAGTAATGGTTCTGGCAAGGAGCTTGATGAATTTGACCATTTGCACAGAACAGGAGAATGGTCACTGAGAGAATCCGGGAGCACAGAGTTGTCGGAGATGTGTTCTGGGCGGTTTGAGAGCACCCAGTCTATTAAGGTACTAGTACCTGCCCTGTCATTTATTCTAGTTAGGGACTCAACCAGCTGAGTGAAATGGACAGTAGAGATAGTGTCCTTGTAGGTGCTTGCATCAGGGGAGAGCCAGTTGATATTAAAGTCCCCCATCATTACAATTTCAGAGTTTTGACGTAGGCTACGTATGCAGTTCATGACTGAGCTTAGACCAGTAATACTCTGATTAGGTGGAATATAGGCTGATATCACAATAAGGGCTTTATTGTGTGCCCCAATCAGTACTTTGATTGCCAGCACCTGTATTGTAATGTATTTTTTTTTTCTTACTGTTGGCCCCAATGACTGCAATGCTTTCAAACTGCAAATATTTAAAAAGAGAAAACATACGGAGAGGTAGGTCATACTATATGACACTGTCTGCTTTTCCTTTGTACTGGAATTTCAATGGGATTGATGTTGGGGCTCAAAAAGCGAGCAGTGGTGCTTTAAAGGCGATTAAGAGGATGAACTGTTCTGTATTTTTTTCCCTGTTCTCCTTTGATGTTATATTTTACAGCTGTGTCTATTGAATATGGTCTGTTGTCCAGAAAAAAGTTTGAGATGGGAGCCTCACTTGTGTGCTTCTATTGCTGCAGGGAAAGACACAGAACTCACAAGAAAAGTAGTTTCACATCATAGTTAACAAAAAGGCCTAGTGTAGCCCTACTTGAATACACCCACTCAACTGTGTGTTTTTTTTTTTTTTTTAATGGAGTTGCAGGTAATGGTCACTTTGATATAACTTGTTGTTTGATCAAACTCATTTTGTATATCTAGTTGCTTGAGTGGGAGGGGGCACTTGGCATATGCGGTAGTCATGGGGGGTGGAGAGGCAGGAATGGCTTTTTGCCTCTCACTTCCTCTAAATGCACATTTATTTTATAAATAGGACCATGAGAAATCAGAGACATTCAATGGTTTATCTGCCTGCTAACAAGGTGCCACCAGCTGGCCAGCCCCAGCTCCACCCCACCTTCCCAAGGCACTTACTCTGACCTCTTCACCCCCATTGCTAGCCTGCCATGGTGGAGTCCCTGGGGAGCTCAGACTCCCCAATAGGGTCTGGATCCAGTTCAGAGGTGGGTGCCTAGTAGCTGGTATGGAGCCTACGGAAGTCAGGCATCACCCTGCTGGCCGAGGATTTTTCACCATTTTTTTTCTCTCCCCGAGGTCTACTCACATGCACTGAAGCGCACACTAATGCACAGCACACTATCAGCGTCCACATCAGGGCCCCTTTGCAATATGTGCTATCCGCTGCCCCACCACTTGTCCTCTGCCATGGCAAGCATTCAGTGGTATGGGCTGTCCATGGAACACTCAGTCCCCTCCCCAACCAGCCACAAACAGATTTTCATAAAAACAGAAATAGATGCGCTACTGTCAAACCTGACTAGTATCAAAAATGTTTTTAAATTTGAGGGTGGGCCCTCCCAAAATATCTGCATGAGAGGTGTGCTTAGGGCAAGGGTTAAACTTAACAAAAACAGAAGAAAAAAATCAAGACTGGTCCTATGGGATGAACATTATATTTACCCTACAGCACAATCAAAACTTGTACATAATTGTCCTAGGTCATGATGATAGATAGACAGACAGACAAACATAGCCCCTTTCACTTAATGATATAAACAACCTCTAACCCCAGAGGGCCAACTATGTAAAAATGTAACAAGTACACAGAATTTAGCTTGCATTTCACAAGACTATATCCTGCATCATACTCCATACTTCTGTAATTTGCAGGAAAACAGGATCTCCATCATATAGTCTTCATTTGCTCTGGTTGCTTGTCTACAGGTGACACCATGGCCCTCCATTTGTGACATCACACTCATTTCTCCAGTAAACAAGTATGATGTCACAGGAAAGCAATATCATGACAGTTGTAGACTTCTACAAGAACAGATGATGACTAAGTGACCAAGATACTTTTCTCTTGCTAATGTCCTTGCTAAAAAAGAATAGGGGGGAAGGCAAATACAGGAACTGTTTGAATTACATGTTGAATTCTGTCTAAATATTATGATTTTCAAAGATTTACTTGTGACATTAGAAGCTATTTAAAGACTCCTGCGTGGGTTTAAAAAGTCAGACTCATCAAATGCATTCGTGCCATTTCCCAAAGCTTACCATTGTTAACTGCCTCCACTGAAGTGCTCAGTTCATCTGCACCCTGGATGACAAGCCATGTGACTGGAAGAACTAGTTGATGCTTGGAGTTACTGCCCTAATTTATTTAAAATGTCCATCTGACTAGAGAACTCAAGGAGATGTAGCTTCTCATTTTCATGGAAATACCAGGGAAATTATATGACAGTTAAGAGAGCTCAGTACATATATGCAATGTCAGTGGCTCAGCAGGTTGCACACTCGCCTCTGAGGCCAAAAGATTAGAAGATGGTGGGTTCTAGCCCCACACCAGGAATGTGGGAAAAATCCTAATACTGACACTGGGGTGCATCAAGAGGGGATGCTGCACTCCTGAGGTGCCCTCTTTCAGATGAGATGTTAAACAGAGGTCCCGTCTGCCTGTTCTGGTGGTTGTACAGGTGGACATTAAAGATCCCATGGCACTTCTAGAAAAGAGTAGGGGAATTTTCCCGGTGTCCTGGCCAAATTCTCCCCTTTCAGCAAACAATACCACCAACAGCTTAATCTGGTTTTGCAAGTCAGTTTACATCTGTACAAATATTCCCCTACTCTTTCCCCAGGGTCGCACCTGGAAACAAGCCGTGGCTCAGTGTGCCTCTCCTGGTCACGAACTTTCAAATAAAAAAAAAAATAAGTATATGAATTAATGTAAATAAATTTAAAAATGGACCAATACATTCACCGGTAACCTACCCTAGGAACTGTAGATCACCAGCAAGATTAGTAACTCTGACTAGTTGTATTCAAATGTAAGAAAAGGTAAGTTCTTGAAGTTTGATTTCTGTTGTTAAAAGTTCTGATTAACATGTAATACTTCCTTATTGCAACCAGTTAACTAGTTGAAATTTTATACAGACTTATTCAGTCTGGATTATATCACTACATGTAGACGTTTAATACTGTAGAATTAGTAAAAGACACAGTTGATAACACTAACAAGACATACCAACTACATATAACACATGAACAGCAGGTTATTTCACCACTTGTATTCATTCACTGCAACTTGGAGAAACATTTATTAATTCCATGTATATTTATTCCATTATTTAACTATGTTGGTATGTTGCACATTTCCACAGGAAACATACTTTTAAAAGGCCACAAAGACAGTACCAAATTGACTACTCATGTCAGTATTTTCAGAAGTTTTATTGCTGCTGCTGTAAGAGATACAAAACCCGTAACAATGGGAAGGTAATATTATTTCTCTGCTAATGTCCTAATAATGATATTTATTGTACTGTAGAGCTTTGACTATTAGTTGCCCTTGATTGCCACTGTAGCTGCCCTTGAGTAGAAGCTCTGGTGAAAAAAGCAAGGCGGTTGCAATAGTAGCCACAATTCTTTAGTGGTCATGGCTAGTATTTAAAGATATGTGGCTTTAATACTGATGATAAAAGGCAAGAAATGTTCTTTTTTTCTGATTGGTCAGTGTGTGCCTGGAACAGTGATGTCATCTGAGCATAACATTACTGTAGGAAGTCTAAGTGCACGAGTGACTGTTTTATGTGCTGTCTGTGTCATACTGTACATGTCAATGCACACACATATCATAAATCCCTGAAAACAGAGTTCCCATTTTAGTGCCACACACAAAAGAAAATAAACACTTCACACCAGCCTAGTCAGACACAGTGTTTAACCTCCAAACAAAACAACTGGCTTTTTTTCAAACACTCTTTGCTTTCTTTCATTGTAAGTACGAGACTGAACCAAAATATAGTGATTGAAGAAATGGCTGCTGCATGCAGCCCAGCTTCAGTCCGAGTCTCATAATGGAGTGTGCACTCATTTGTTTCTTCACAAAGATGAATGCAGTAGTTTCTAAAATCAATTTAAGTGTAAAATCAAACCATTTTACACACTCTCTCTCCCCCCCTGCAGACACCCAGACCATGCAACTTACTCACTGGAAAACCAGAAGTCTCCACCTGGCTTCTTCCTATGCAGATTGCAGTTTTGGCAGATACACATCACATATTCAGATGGTCCCAGGGCAGGCAGCAGCACTGGGTCAGTTAAGCTCAAGAGGTGGGGGTGGGGGTGGGGGGTGGTATCAGACAAAAGGCAAACAGAGTAATCGTTCTTTCAGGGGGTGGGGGGAACAAGCCCACAGTACCAAAATAAAAAAAGCAGCAACACCTACCGGGTACAAGAATACAGCAGAATGTTTTTATATGTACACCTACCCAGCAATAAATTCTTAAAAAAAAAAAAATACTTTTAAACATATTTCTTGATGGAGTTCTATTTTTTTTCTGACAAGTCATTGTGTAATAGCAATAATACACTCCAGGTTGTGTTTGGACCAGGAGAATTAGCTATACCCAGTAGGAGTGGGAGACAGTACATAATGGGCAAAAGCCTTCTTCTGCCTAACAGAACCAAGTATTATATTGTGTCATGCTGGAATAACGTCACTTCTCAGGACTGCAGCCTCATGCCCAACCACCCATGGCATGACGTTATCCCAGCATGACACACACTCTCTCATGCATTATTGCTTAATTGCAGTAGTGCTTTTTTTCTGTGCAGTCAGTTAAGGGCACTGCTGCTGTTCTTCTTCGATGGACTAGTGACTTCTATTCGGCCGTAGCTGAATGCTGTATTTCTGTTCAGCTGTAGCCAAATTCCGGAGGGCCGCACCCGTGGTACGGATCTACTGTAGTCGTTGCCATAAATCCAGGGGGTTGAGTCACATCCATGGCAAGGAACATTGGTAGCCACTGCCGCTAGGCCAGACTCTGGCTCCCATAGGAGCCAACAGCAGCTATTATAGGAAAAGGGCATGTACTTTAAATCGGCGACTGGGTATACAAAGTGGAGCCCAGCCACACACACACACAGGAGACTGCTGCTGTTTTTCTTTGATAGACTAGTGACTTCTGTTCAGCTGTAGCCGAATGCTGGCCTTCTTTTCAGCTGTAGCCAAACACCAGAGGGCTGCACCCATGGCATGGATCTACTGCGGTCATTGTCACAAATCCAGGGGGTTGAACCGCATCCATAGCAAAGAACATCAGTGGCTTCTGCTGCTAGGCCAGACTTGGGCTCCCACAGGAGCCAATAGCAGCCCTTACAGGAAAAGGGCACAAACTTTAAATTGGCAGCTGGGTGTATAAAGCAGAGCCCAGCCACACACACACAGGACACTGCTGCTATTCTTCTTGGATGGACTAGTGACTTGTTTTTTTCTCTCACCCACCTTCCCCACACTGCCTTCATTTTTAAATGGGCTAGCTAAACCACTCCCAATTAGTGGTTCACCTATCAGGAGGGGCAGGAGGTGAAAAATTTACTGAGAAATGTACAGTGGTTGGCTAAGCATCTTAAAATGAACAAGGACAAGGATGTTATAGTGAACAAGGGCAGGGATCTTAGTAGAGCAGTCTTGAAATTTTAAGTGAACAAGGATCTTAGAAGTGCAGTGGCAATGAAACCCAGTTAGCAAAGGTTTAGTGTTTCATGTTGTATCTAAATAGAAGTATTGTAAAGGACTGGAAAGGGACTTGAAGATGTACATGAAACTGGTGTCAGGGCAGAGGGCTGCCTTAACTTTAACTACCCTTAAAGTGAAGGTGCATTGGATAAACAGGAGTGGTGGATAAATGCTGTATATGCATGCAAGTGCTAGTCTGTCAATGCGTCAGGTAAATAGAAGTGATCTATAAGAAGGAAAAAATATAGGTCTATAGCCCAGTTACACAGTGTGCCTCTTAAGTATTTACGACATGGATATGGCTAACATGAGGGGGAAGAGGGATGGTAAATGGATACACATGCAGAACAAACGGGGGGAGGATAGTGGAGTGTAACAGTTGTGGGGCTGTAGTGTTTATGTGGATCCTGTGGAATCTAGGGGACTGCCCAATGTGCAGGAGATTTGACAATTTAAAAAGCAAAATTAGATGGCTTACTGATGGCCTGAAGAGCTTGATGGTGATGGGTGGGCAATGGACTTGGAGAATAGTTGTAGGAGAGGAATGGGCTAAGCCAAACAGCTGCACAGGGTGCAGGGACGAGCAGAGGGGAATCATGCAGGCAGTGGTAGGGGGTCAAATTAGCAGTACATCTCACACTGGAAGAACCGGGGGGAGGGGTGGTATAAAGTTGGAAAGACAATAAAGAGGGGGAAGGGGAAAGTATCCTAAGGGACACCAGAGCAACACAGGAAAGCATCATCTATACCGTGCCAATTACTAACAGATACATGGTGCTAAAAGGAAGGGGTCAAGGGGCAAAAGAAGAAGGTGACGAGATAATACTGCAAGTCGGAAGTGTGGGGGTGGAGGAGGAAACCACTCCCAGAGTCCGTCAAGAGGCGGAATGGGTGACAGTAGGAAGGAGGGCACTAAGCAACAGGGGGGATGAGGGAGAGGGCAGACGTGGGAAACCTAGGCGAACATGTGGAGTCCAAGGGCCCAGGGGAGGCAGAGAACATGGAGGGAGTGGGTTCACGTGGGGACAAGGACAAAGAGGTGGGGGGCCCCTGAAATGGATACAAAAGGCAGGGCAAAGGAAAGGGAAGTAACAAGGGAAAGGAGTAACAGATACATAAGGGAGGAAAAGGGGACAGGGGAGAGACGCTCCGAGAGAAATAAAATAATCTTTGGAGATTCTATTATCAGGGGTATAAAATGGGGAAGAGAAGAGGACCCACAGAACAGGACTGTAGTGGCCAGTATACTGGGATTGGTGGCAGGGAAAACACCATTAAGTGTAAAAGATCTGCTGAGTAGACAGGTGGACAAACCAGACATGGTGTTATTTGTTAGTACCAATGACCTAGCAGGGGAGGAGGTGGAGGTGGTGCAGGAGAGATTTAAGAACATAGTGAGGACATGCAGGGAGTCAGTTAACTCTCTGGCATTTTCAATCAATCAATCAATCAATCAAATCTTTATTTATTCAGGCGATCATCATTGAGCAAGGCTCATTTACAAGATGGACCTGATAAGGTCAAGGTTCGAGTTGGTGCACAGCAATTACATCACATACTTATGAGACAGTTATAAATACAGAAACAAGAAAATGTTATTTATAACACAATAATATACAGATATATATACATTTATAATGTATACATTATAATACAGAATAATATACATTTTCAGAAATCATCCCTGTCCCAAGAGCAAGCACAGTTAGAACAAGCATTTGTCAATGCCGAATGTTGCTTGCTTCTATGTGCTGTTTAGGTATTTGGAAGTCATTGGGTGCAAATATTGAAATTTATGACGTCTGACTCATGAACTGCATAACGCGGCTACATAAAACAGTCATTTTAGGAATTCTTTCCACAAATCTTCAACATTGCCATTTTAAGATCTCTGCTCATGAACAGTGTCACTGTGATTTTCTTAATGTGTCCCATACATTGAGTCTCGCACACGACTGTGCCATTGTGCGCCACATGGGGCGGAAACATGTTTTGGGCAGGATGTGAAAATGACAGCTGTACTGCTCATGAGGAGGTGATAAAATGCCAATGTTGAAAATCTGGAGTGAAAATATTAAACTTTGCAAACTTATTTAGCGCATGAGGAACTGCGCAATGCAGACTGGTAAAACAGTCATTTTAGGAATTTTTTCACCAAATTTTCAACACAGCCATTTTAAGACCTCTGCTCATGAACAGTGTCACTGTGATTTTCTTAATGTCCTATAAATTCACTGTCACTGACAAATCGCTTCTTCGGGTCGAATAACTTCATGACAGTGACATCATTCATGAGAAGGGGTCCCAAAAACCCCAGCTGTTAAGTTGCCGCAAAAATTCCAAAAATGCCTGAGATATGCAACAGAAGTTGAAACCCCCTATCTAGCCCATTATACAGCCATCGCATTTCTCAGTTTGCAGTCGGCTTTGAAGAGTGCAGACGTGTTCCGGTCCACCAAGACTTCGTCACCGGAGTCCAGAGGTAGGCATGGGGTGGGGGTGGGGAGGTTGCGAGTGGGGGTGCGGTTGTGGAGGGGGCTGGGAGACGCGGGACCGTTGCTTTTGCAGGTTTAAAAAAAAAAAGACATCGTGGGACGTTTGCCACGCTGGGGTGGGCCCCAGTGTGCACAAGGATGTTGGGAGGGCGTTCAGCTGATGGGGGATTGGGCACCTTCGGCCGGTTATGAGATGGTTGCCATGCTGGATGGGCCTCAGCGTGGCACAAGGACGGGCGGGCGTAGCCGATGGGGATTGGGCACCCCAGTCGGCCAAAGGACTGCTTGCCATGCTGGGGTGGGCCCCAGTGTGGCACCTACTACTGGGGATGCAGCTCAGCTGATGGGGATTGGGCACCCGTCGGCTATACAGTGCGCGATGAGGGGTGCGCCGCCTGTGTGGGGGGGCTGCGTGAGCAGCCGATATCTTATCGGGTGCTCACTCAAGCGTAGCTCCCCTTCAATCAGACAGTTACTGCATTTGGAGCGTCAGACAGCTCCAAAATGCATTGGCTTACAGGGGCCGCGCCTGCCAGCACACTGACTGAATTGGAGGAGGAGGTGACACACCTCCGAAATCTCCGATGATGGCACTATGTTTCTTGCACATGCGTGCAAGCAGCATAAAAAGGAGAATAAACAAATTCAATGTATGGTGTGAGTGCTGGTGCAGGGAAGAGGGGTATGGTTTTATAGGGACAGGGGGTGATGCATGGTCAAACAAGACTATACAGCCATGACAGACTTCACCTAAATTGGGAAGGTAAGAAAAATTTAAAACAAAGGTTGGGAATATACATGGCAAGGGAGCTAGGTTTAAACTGCTCAGTGGGGGGAGAAAGGGCTGGGGGAGGTCAGGAAACCCCCCCCCCCAACACAGGCAAAGATAGCAGTGAGAGTGGGGGATGAGGGATGAGTGGATGGAGGGAGGAAAAAGGGAAGGGAGGAGAAGGGGGGAAATGCGGGACAGTGAAAGTAAAACAAGCAAGGGCACAGTGGGTACAAAGTAGATGGTGATCTTACTGAATGCATGTAGTATTGGGAACAAACTGGCAGATTTGCAAGCCCTCTTAGCAGAGGGTGATGTAGATGTAACAGCTATTACATAGACCTAGGCCACAACACATCATGACTGGGACCTATCAATCCCAGGGTATAAGCTTCATAGAAAGGATAGAGTAACTGGGAAGGGGGAGGTTGCGGCTTATATCAAGGAGGGACTAGTGTGTGAAAGGGAGGAAGAGTTGGAAGGGGGAACACTGAATCCCTGTGGCTGCAACTCCAGAGCAATAGGGGTAGAAAAATCAGGATAGGGGTTGTATATAGACCACCAAACCAGAGTGAAAAGTTGGATGAAGAACTGTGCTCTCAGTTGAGGAAGACAGCAGGGAGAGGGGAGGTTGTAGTGACAGGGGACTTCAACCTATCCAAAACAGACTGGGGCAGTCCTAACGCATCCTGTGCAAGAAGCCGAGTAATACTAAATGCAATCCAGGATGACTTCTTGACACAGCATGTGATGAATCCCCCCAGAGGGGATGCTCTCCTAGACCTGGTGCTCACTAAAGGGGAGCACATCATAGAGATTGACATTGGGGAGCCCCTGGGTGGGAGTGACCACAACACAGTGTGGTTCAGGATAAACATGGGAAGGTAAGACATCTCATCTAAGACTACTACACTGGAGTTCAAAAAAGCAAACTTTAGCAGGATGAGGACAATGATTAGGGAAGACATGGGGAGCATAGAGAAGGGAATGGAGTAGAGAGACTATGGGAAACCATCAAGAAGGCCATTCACACAGCAACCTGCAGTTGCATAAGAACGAGGGGCAAGAAAAGAGAGGCTAGGCAACCAAGCTGGTTCAGTGGGGATGTCACTAGAGTAATAAGGGAAAAGGGGGCAGCATACAGGATGAGCAAAAGAACAGCTAGGGAGGAGGACATAGAGGAATTCCGGAGGCTACCCAAGCTAGCAGGCAATGAGGTAGGGAACGTCAAAGTGCAGAAAGAGCTACAAATAGCTAAGGGAATAAAGGGGAGAAAGCCTTCTTCAACTACATAAAAAAAGGGATAGAAAAGACGGCATAATCAGACTCAAGAAAAGAGATGATTAGGTCACAGATGACAGATCAAAGGCAGAAGTATTAAACCAATACGTCTGCTCCATCTTCACGAAGGAGAAGGAGGAACCAATGCCCGAGGTGGGAAAAGTGAAGGAGGGAGCTGGGTGGACCCAATTGTGACCATAAAGATTGAGATGGTGAGGAAGGGGCTGTTGGTACTGAGGGTGAATAAATTGCCTGGGCCAGATAAGATATACCCCAGGGTGCTCAAGTTGCTGGTTGGCCCACTAGCAGCCCTGTTCAGTACCTCCCTGGACTCGGGGGGTGATGCCGGAGGATTGGAGAAATGCGCACGTGGTACCACTCCACAAAAGTGGACCAAGGGAGGACCCAGGCAACTATAGGCCAGTCAGCCTGACCTCAATAGTGTGTAAGCTTATAGAGGCAATAATTAAGGAGGGGCTGGTGAGGTATATGGAGGACAATGTCCTACAGGACAGTAAACAGCATGGGTTTGTGTCGGGAAGATCATGCCAAACTAACTTTGTGGAGTTCTTTAACTTGGTCATGAAGGCAGTGGACAAGGGGCAGGCAATGGATGTCATACACCTAGACTTTAGCAAGGCCTTCAATTTGGTGCCACATAGGAGGCTAATAACAAAACTGAGAGGACTAGGGTAAGGGGAGACAGTAGCCAGATTGGTTGAAAATTGGTTGGGGGGAGAACACAGAAGGTGGTGGTGGTGGTGGGGGAATCTTCTGTTGCAAAGGAGGTCACTAGTGGGGTTCCACAGGGGTCAGTGTTGAGCCCGGTACCATTTAATGTCTTCATAAGAGACAAAGGGGAGGGTATCCAGGGCAAAATGTGCATGTCTGTGGATGATACTAAGATCTGTGGGAGTGTGGATACACATGAGGGGATACAAGAGTTGAGGAGAGACTTGGCCACACTGGAGAAATGGTCAGGAATCAGGCAGCTGGGGTTCAGTGCTAGAAAATGCAAATTGATGCACATAGGGACAAAGAACCCACGAGTAGAGTACTACTAGGGGAAAGTGCAGATAGCCTAGGCTGAGGAGGAAAAGGACCTGGGAGTTGTAACTACAAGGAACCTGAAGTAGTCATCTCAGTGCAAAAAGGCAGTGGCAAAAGCAAACAAGATGCTGGGATGCATCTCAAGGGAATTTAGCAGCAGGCACAGCGAGGTAATTAAGCCATTGTATAGGTCACTGGTGAGGCCGCACTTGGAGTACGGCGTGTGGTTTTGGCACCCATAGCTAATAAGACATTAAGCTGCTAGAAGGGGTACAGAGAAGGGCAGCAAAAATTATCAGGGGCAGCAGGATAGGTCATATGAGGAGAGACTGTAGGCACTGGGAACATACTCCCTGGAGGAAAGAAGGCTGAGGGGGGACATGATAGAAACCTTCAAATACATGAAGGAGTAAATAAAGTTGAGTACGAAGGTCTCCTCAACAAAACTTGGGACACCACTACCAGGGGACATTGCCTCAAGCTGGTGGATGGAAGATACAGAAGAGACGTAAGGAAACATTTCTTTACAGAATGGGTGGTGATGCCCTGGAATGAGCTACCTGAAGAGGTGGTGGGGGCTAAGGCACTCAGAGTTTTTAGAAAGGCCTGGGACAAACACAGTGGGAAATAATGGTGCAGGGATGGTGGGGGAAGAAAGGGGGATGATGGAGGGGAGGGGGGCATGGGGCACTGGTGTAAAGACAGATCTCAATTACAACACAAGCAGACTAGATAGGCCAAGTGGTCTCCTTCTGCTGGCAACTTTCTTATGTTCTTATGACACTCTGAGGAGGTATTGGCAGCAGTGATATCTCTTTATTTAATCAGTCACCTGTAACTTTTATTTGAAGTGAATGATTTATTTAAAATAAAATATAAAATATGAAGTAGTTGCTCTAACTTCTCATTGCTGTCAAGTGATCCCTCATCTTGAAGTCAAAGTGTGGGCCACCAGTCTGAAGCTGAGACTGTTCCTACTGTGAGTCTGGTGGTTCCAGCAGTTTTCCCCCCTGTGGTTGTCTAGCTTTAAAGGAGTACTACAGTCAAAATTTGCAAAAACATGTGTTGTGCAGAGCGTTTTGATCTGTGTGTTTAGTATTAGTGTGTCCTTCCCTTTGTTTTCAATTAGGAGGTTTTTTTTTAATTAGCCTGCTAGTTTTATGGTAGATTTATAACCCTTGGGGATCTCCGTGTTAGCATGGTTTATTGCTCTTCTTTTTCCTACAGTGCCTTCTGTCCCATGTAACAGTGATGTATATGGGACCATGGACTGGTTTAGAGTCGATTTTACGGCAGTAGAGTTGGGGTGTGTGAAGTTGAGAAAACTTTGATGCAACAGAACTTCGTGAAGTTGGTAAACATTGTGAAGTTCGAAGTGCCGACTTCACAACAGCAAAGTGGCACTTTTTCCCATGGAGTGACCAAACTTCATCAGCAAAGTGGCAACTTCACAGGAAAAAAATGCAACTTCATATGAAAAATGTTGCAAAGTCAGCAAAGTCGAATTTGGTGCTGACAGTGGGAACTATACGAAGTTGAATTTTTCGCAACTTCATGGCAAGTTTCCCGGTGAAGTTTAACTTCGCTGCACCTTTACAGTAGAAATGTGATTTTAAAGGGAACTGTCATCTTCAGGATTTCTTATGTCTTAAAGCCCATAAAATACTAATTTGAGTGAACCATTGTGTTGATCTGTAAGTCTTTGCAGTCCAGAGTTATTCATATGTAAATCAGCCTGTAATTAAGGGCTGGGGCAGCCATGTGTTTTAGGATCCTGACAGGAAATGATGTCACCGAGAGTCTTGACCCTGCTTTGACAGTAAATAATCCAACAGGTTAAATAGGAAATCATCTGTTTTATTAAGTGTGTTTTAAGGTGTTATTACAACACTTTCTACATTTATAATAATTGTTTTGTATGTGCATTGAAACTAGTAAATTATCACCTTTACAGTTAAAACTGTTGGTAAAACAGTTCATCTTCAGGATTGCTTTAACCTCTAGGCTCTACTGCCAGTTGATCATCAAAAACTACACATCTCAAGGTAGACTCTGTTGTACCAACAGGTATTGGGGCTCCATATCAGGGTTTCTAAACCCTGGCTGTGTTCATGTCCATGCAGGTTTCTGGGGATTGCACAGCGCCAACTTCTGTCTTTTTCCAGTCCCTCTCTTACAGCCTTTTCTCTTACCGTTTTGGGTGTGAACTCGGGTTCACAAGATGTAAATGTGACTGCATACCTACTGGCTTTGCATCATGGGGCAATCCCTGAAATGTGTGGTTTTTGATCATCAGCTGGCAGTACAGCCTATAGGTTAAGGCAAAGAGCTGTGAACAAGCTTCGTTCATCCAGCAGAATGGGTTTTCATTCCAGCATGCTCTACTTGTATATTATGTGACCAGAGCAAGTCACGTAACCTCCCTGAGCTCCCACACACACCCGGGAACAAGCTGTAGCTCAGTGTGCCTTTCCTGGACAAAGACAGTAAAAACAATCTGAGCATGTGTTATGGTTCTGAAAATATTATTATTATTCTATCCATATATGATTTGAAAAGAAAAAATAGGGTATAATTACTTTATTAATTGCAAAAACACATAAATGGACAAGATTGTTAAAACATGCATAACCTGAAATGCATTATTAAGAGTATTTTACTTCTTTTTCTGAAGTTAAAAAGTGTAACAGTTTCTTACCAAAATACTTTGGATAGAATGGGATTTTCTACCATAATGCCAGAATTTATTTTTTTTGTACTTTGTATTTATTGCATTATTACCAAATACATTAGCAAAATACAGCCTCATCAACCTATGAGATAAGAGCCACCCAATTGAACAGAACAAAGTAATTTAGACATTAATGGTTACGGATATAGGGGATGTTCTAACAGTTGGCTTAAAAAAAAAACATATACCTTTTTGGATAGGTACACCTCACAGGAATGTGGTGGTCAGTCCTTCGGATGAGACGTTAAACCGAGGTCCCTTCTGCCCATCCTGGTGCTGTCCTGGTGGGTGTCCAGGTGGAAGTAAAAGAATCCAGGGCACTCTTTGCAAAGAGTAGGGGACATTCATGGTGTCCTGGCCAACATTCCCCTTCCCATAAACCAGTTCATGCAATTGTCCAGGCTGTGTGTGGGCATAGATGTGCGATATGGCCACCACTACACATTCAGCCACTTCACTACTAGTCTAGCATTGCTTGTAAAGTGCTTTGGGATACACATTATGAAAAGCACTATATAAATACTGATTATTTTCTACATGCCTGGCCAGTAAAAGTGGGGCAACAAATTAGCCAGTGTCCCTTGTTTAAGTGCCTTCAACAGGTACTGGAGTATGCAGCCTTCATCACCTGCTGCTGGTAGGTTTGTGGCACTACTACCTGTGCACCTACTCTCTGGGTACGGTGATTGGGCCTCATTTGGTAAAGAACACCGCTTTGCACTTCATACCATGAGGACTGTCTCATGCCCACCCCACCATTAACAGGTACACTTTCTGTAACGTTTACAAATTGCATTAATTTCCCAATAGCTGCATCCCCAGCTTGAAGTGTACCCCAGTCAGCACTATCATACATAACATTATTGTGACTAGATACAGATGGCATACAACAAGCAAAAGTCCCTTCTGCCTTTATATAGGCCTCTTCTTTCTTGATTGGAGTCATTACCCCAAATATTGTATCCCTAATCACAGTCTCACCAGGGGTCTTGCTCACATCCACGCTGGCATCTCTGTCCTCCAGCAGATATCAACCTGGAAACTCTGGCAATATGGGAAGTTCCTGCTCCACAATAGACTCATCCTCCAGCTGTGTCTGGGAACTGTCCTCCTCTGATTCTTCCTTCGAGCCTTCCGACTGGGATCTCTCCATCAACTCCTGGCACCGGAATTCTGCTTCTTGATGGCGTTGCTCTGCCTCAAGCCATCAACCACTCAACCACTGGACTAGTCTTACAAGGACCTCCACCATCTGGGTGTCATCTTGTACCTCTGGCCTGCCTTGACCACTCTTTAGTTCCTCTGTCGAACTCATGGACTGCCATGCATTGTCCTGAGTACAGCTTAGCATCTTTATAAAAAGGGCCTGCACAAATCCCCGCATGCTTGTCTCAAAGATAGTGTCCATCTTCATTTTTCTCTGATCACCTGGAACGCGTTATTGAGGTACATGGTACATTGGTCTATCTGGACATCAGGTCTGTCATCCACTGAGAGCATCTCTCTTACTTCTGATACCATGTATAGGAGGCTGTGAGTGACAGATAGACCTTGATACCAAGTAAGCCACTAACAGTGTGGGTTTATTTTCAGTCTTACAGAAAACCAAAAATAAAAATAAACAAATGAAAACAATTCAAGACATGGAGGCAGCATGTCTTCTGCTTTTCTTCTTTAGATCAGGTCCACTGAGCAGAAAGCCATTTCTCTTCAGGTACATACATACAACAGCATGTCCTGGCTTTCTCCGGGTGAGTCTCCACACAGATTGACTAATTCAGTTCAGGACATCAGATTATAAAGACAGCATGATGTCACAATTAGTATGACATCACAACCAGCACTGTTAGACACAACTGCTTAGCAGCAGCTCTGCCCACATGGTTGATGGTTGCCTTAAGCAGTCAATAAGCTATTTTAGCTACTATAAACCCTTACCTGTGACAGGTCACCAACGGATTCTATTGTATATGCGTATGCGTATGTGTGTGTGTGTGTGTGTGTGTGTGTGTGTATATATCTATAGATATAGATAGAGATATATATCTATATATATATATATATCTATCTATCTATAGATATATATATATATATATATATCTATATATATATATCTATCTATCTATAGATATATATATATATATATATATCTATATCTATATATATATATATCTATCTATAGATATATATCTATATATATATATATATATATCTATATATATATATATCTATCTATATCTATATATATATATATTTACATATTTTTATTAAATGCATTTTCCTGTAGTTTGTACTCAAACATGTCCACTAATTTGATCATGGGCCATTTCCTGACCCAAAATGCTTTGGCAATGTAAGATGGGCTGCATCAGTTACAGCAGCAGACACTTACATAAATCCACCCAACAAGGCAAACAAGTGTTTTTTTTGTTTTTTTCGTGAATTCTCTTTATCCCCCTCTGTCTCCATTGGCCAAGGCATCTTTCAGATGGGCCCTCTCGACCTTGCCTCCACTACCTGCCTGAACCCTTCCCCTAGCTGAGGAATTGGGTGCTGGGGCCCCCCTCTCGACAGCCCTTATGGGGGAGGAGGAGGGGACCACAGAGAGTGAAACTAGGCTTGGAGCCAGCATTGGGCATGTGGACTTGGCCACTGAGGTTCCATTGTCTCCTCCCCAGTGCCGGGGCACTTTCTGCTTTCCTGCCCCCCCCCCCAGATGCACAACATGTAATGCTGTCCAGCACGTGATGTGCATGCTCCTGCCCACTTTCGCAGGATGGCCACCTGATGTCAACCCCCTTTTACAGTCCCCAACTGCAGTGCACCCAGTCTCCACTAGGCGCCATTAGCGTAGTGAGACAGGAACCCCCCCCCTCCCTCTCAGGAGAGAAGAGCAGTCCATCAGACGCTCACTCCTCTCCTTCCCAGCTGACCCCTGGCTTGCCCGGTTGCCGACGTGGTGCGAGGTAAGGCGGATGCCTCAACCCTCAGAGCCACTGGGCTGATTAAGGCAAACAAGTTTAATAAGAAAAAAAATCTGTTATTTAACAAAACAAGATGTTTTTCCATAGCTCCATAAGAAGAATACGGAAAATTATTATTTTTGTCTCAAGAAGACTGGTGGGAAATGTCAAAAAATGGAGTCAACTAAAGGCATTGATAGAGTCCCTTTAAACAGCATACTGTCCTTATTTAATGTAAGCTCTGGTCCTAGTCCCTTCCTCCCGCTTTCTGCTCTGGTCCTCCCGTCTCCCTCAGATCCCTCCTTCATAACTTGCATTTCACTCCTGTAACTGCCCTTGACTACACTTTGGCCTGGCATCCTCTCCCCCAACAAATCTTCCCTCTAGGCACCATCTCATCCAAATTTTTTTTTTTTTTTTTTTTTTGCACGTGGACTGAACCAGATCTATTATTCGGTTCATCTGTTCATAGCTAATACATGTTTGTGTGTTTATGTTTGACTTCTCTATCACATATATCTTGCTATTTTTATTTTGTTTTTATTTTTATCTTATTTATTGAACACCGTTGTCAGGTTGTGCCATAACCCACTTCCCCTGCATCTCAGGACGCATCAGGAAATGAGCTGTTTTTTTTTTTTATCTTCCTACTATTTATTCTCCTTGGCAGAGTGGCCCCACATGATCTCCGGCCGCCGGCCCTGCACCCCCGAACCCGGTCATGCGTGCGAGCCACACGAATCTGCTCCCCCAGTGGGCCAGCCATTATCACTCACGCACCCACTGGGTATCCACCCTTCTCAGGTCTCTCCGGGGGCACAAGGTGCGGCCTTCAGCCGCGAAGATCGCCCTCCACATTTTCCGCCTTTTCTCCCAATGGAGAGCCAGATGTGCAATGGTGTTCAAACGTGTTGACACCCGCTGCGCTCTCCCCCTCCTTGCTAGTACATGCCACTTGTAGTGCGGCTGGCCTCTGCCAGTCACCGCTACAGGGTGAAGCAAGCCCCACTACCCACCCCAGAGACAGAGAGAGAGGAGAGCAGTCGTCAGACGCTCAATCCTCCCTCTCCCCTGCCAGCCCCCGGCGGCCTGAGTCTGTTCCCAAACCTGGGTCGCCAGCGTGGCGCGAGGTGTGGTGTCCAGCACCTCAACCCTCAGCGCCACCGGGCCAGGGAAATGAGCTGTTTAACCTAGCTTTGACTTATTATTTAAAATCTATCATTCCTGCCCATTGCCCAAGTCCAAACTCCTCGACTTGGTTGAAGATTGAGAACCACTTTTTTTTTTCTTTCTTTCGGCAATGGATTACAGCACTGACTCTTACACAAGTTCTTATCTCTGAATGTTCTCTCCAGTGACTGTCCACTGTGTGTTATCCAATTAGGCAAGAGAAAAGTACTGCATTTGTATTACTAACTTTATCTATGGGACATGTTTTTCTTTGCTTAGCCTCTTATGTTTTTGGCAGTATTAAAAGGCCTTATTTATTCATTAAATCTGTCTGCTTCAATACATAAAAGCCCAAGCAGTGTGTGTCAGGCCTTGAGTTATATCCTGTGATACTTCATTTCTTCATTCATGCCTTTTTCATATAGTTCTTTAAAATAGACTTCCTTTTTTGATATGAGCTGTTTTTTTGTTTTTTTTTCAGATATGTATTTCCCAAATATAGAAAACATGCTGCAGTTTTGTGTAGGGTTAGACTTCACAATGGTAGGAAGAGCATTACGGTTTTGTAAACTGCATTTTGCACATTTGTGTGGGTTGCATGTTTTGGTCTTTTAACCTCACAATGTACAATACTGACCTGATGACGTGAGTGTAACTCTCAAACGCTAGTCTGTTTCTTTAAATTATTGTGTTTATCCAAATACAAGGCATTGCCAACAACTTTTTGTGTGTGTTTTTTTTTTTTATCTAATTCTAATTAACTCATTGTACATTGGATGGCCAGGTTAACCAATGAATGGTTGGAATTTCCAAAAGAGCTATTGGAAGTAATGAGTTGTTGACAATAAACATTTTTGGAATAGGGACTTTTACCCTTACTATACAGCAGACACAAACAGAATATGTCCTGAATTTAAATACATTCCAAAAAAAACATTTAGCACTCAATGGGTTAAAATTGTAAGTGTTGTGAGCTTTGGTTTCAGTGCTTCATGTTTTCAGTTCAGTGTTTTCACTCTACCTGCTTTTCCAGCTGCCTTATTTAACCTTTAAAAGTTGCAGTTGTTTATAACAAAAACATCAGACAACCAAACAGTTTCTCTCTCTCTCATCTGCTGGAAACTGCAATCTGAAATGGCACGCTTAGCTATGAAACTAAATGTATTTCAAGATGAGAACTCCCCCCTGCAGCATTATTACAGGGGTGGACAATTTCACTCACAATAAACATGTTTGCTTTTGTGAAATCATTCTTCATCTAGGCATCTCCTTTTCAGTAATCCTGTGCCATATATAGAGCAGCGGATTGGCACTTGAGTTGGAGCAGCATATCTGATCATGCCAGAATGTTTTGCCTTCTGATTCTGACCGCCATGTACTCCATGGGCCCGATATTCAGATAGGCACAAAGCCTAGCACAAATGTTGGTGCTATGCTTTGCAATTGCCCAGGGGTCTGAGGATGCGACATGCAGACGTGCACTACCCAACTAAATACAGGGCCATGTCGGGGCAGTGCTAAGTCAGGGAGCGCCGCTCTGACATGGCTGCTGAAGTTGGCCCAAGCGGTTGATAGCACCAGAATGCTATCTGCAATTTTTAAACGTGCTCATGCAAATGAGTCTGTTGTGCATGCAAGGAGCTAAGGGGCCATTTACATGCCCATTAGGGGCTCATTTGCATGGGTAGCAAAGGCAGGTAGTATGGCACTGCCCCTTCAGGCCAGGGTAGCCATGGTTATCCCTGATGCTAGTGTCCCTCCCCCCAGCTCCAATCGCAAGCCCCAACTATACAATTATAATCTCTGGTGGCAGCGGTTCCCCCTCTCCCTCTGATCCTCAGCCCCATATGAAAAATAATATTCCCTTGTGCCAGTGCCCCCCCCCTCTGATCGCAAGCCCCAAGTATAAAATTATAGTCCCTGGTGGTAGTGATCCCTTCCCACCCTCAGATCACCAGCTCCAACTGTATAATTATAACCCTGGTGCTAGAGGCCCACCCCAGCCCCTGATCGCCAGCCCCAACTCTACAATAAAAAGAATCCTTGGTGATAGTGGTTGCCCACCCCCCAGCCTCCGATCTCCAACTGGGAATTGAAAAACAAATCATCCCTGGCATCTAGTGGTCTCCCTGCCCCCATAGCACCAGGCACCCCTCCACTCACCTTATTTGTATCTGTGGTGCTGTGGGTACCTACGGTGACCATCACAGCCTTCCTCACATCTCCTTGGCTGGCTACCATATGTACAGGCAGGGAGCGCACATCACATGTATACAGTTGGACAGGCATCCTGTCCTATAAATATGAGGTGCACTCCCTGCCTGTATATACGGCAGATGGCTGAGGAGGTGTGAGGAGGCTGTGCCAGTTGCTGTAGGCACCCAAGAAACCGCTGATACAGATAAGGTGAGTGGGAGATTGCCTGGTGCTGCCGAGAGGGAGACCACTGGACACCATGGATGGTTAGTTTTTCAATTCCTGTCTGGCAGTTGGGGAGCAGGGAAACCAGAAGCATCAGGGATTCTTTTTTCCAGTGTGGGGCTAGCGACTGGAGGGTAGGAGGGCAACCATACCCACCAGGGACTCTTTTTATTGTACATTTGGGGCTGGCGATTGGAGAGTGGGGAGCCACTAGCACCAGGGATAATAATGATACTATTGGTGCTGGTGATCAAAGGGTGGGGGTACCACTAGCACCAGGGATTTTTTTTTTTTTTTACATAGGGACTGGTGGGGGGTGCCGTGGACCACATGGATGGGTCTGCTCCCCCAGAGGCCAACCAGCTATTTGGCTGCATTACTGCCAGCAGCCGCTAGAGTTGCGTGGAGTAAGAGGAGGTTTTCATCATTGGTATTTGCGTGGTCCAAAAGGACCATAGTGTGAGAAACTGTTTTTATTATGTGTCACTAAGACAATAGACGGGAGCCAAGTGGTAGACATCCTCTATATTGATCTCAGCAAGGCCTTTGACTCTGCCCCACAAAAGGTTGATCAGGGGTTGGGGAAAAGATGGCCAGATGGGTGGAAAACTGGCTGAAGGACAGAACCCAGAGGGTGGTTGTGGGGAGAGAGTTATCTGGCACCAGACAGGTAACCAATGGGGCCCTGCAGGGCTCGGTGCTGTGGCCAGTGTTGTTCAATGTCTTCATCAATGACATTGGCTATGGCTATAAAGGCAAAATGTGCCTATTCATGGATGACATCAAACTCTGTGGGAGAGTGGACACAGCTGAAGGGATACAGGGCCTACAGGAAGATCAGGAAAAGCTAGGGAGGTAGTCCAGGATATGGCAGCTTGGCTTCAATGCTAAGAAATGCAAAGTTATACATATTGGAGCCAAGAATCCAAGGACAGAGTACTACTTGGATGGAGTAGAGTATCTGCATCAGAGGAGGAGAAGGACCTGGGAGTGATGATCACTAATGACCTGAAGCACTCCACACAGTGCAAGAAAGCAGCAGCAAAGGCAAACAAGATGTTGGGATGCATATCTAGGGGGATCAGTAGTAGGAGAGAGGAGGTTATACTGCCCTTGTACAGGTCACTGGTAAGGCTGCATCTAGAGTATGGAGTTCAGTACTGGTGCCCACACCTCAAAAAGGACATTAACCTGCTGGAGAAGGTCCAGAGGAAGGCTACAAAGATGATGGCCAGTCAACAGGGTAAAGCATATGAGGAGAGGTTGTGGGCACTGAACATGTACTCCCTGAAAGATAGGAGAGAGAAAGAGGGGCATGATTAGGGCCTTCAAGTACTTGAAACAGACAAATAAGGTTGATAAGGAGAGTCTCTTTAAGCTGAGTGGTAACCATAACATGAGGGGGCACAATCTTAAGCTGGAGGATGGGAGGTTTCAGAAGGAGGTCAGGAAGCACTTCTTCACGTGTGGACACTTGAAATGTGCTGCCAGAAGAGGTAAGCTCATTAAAGACAGTGGGCAGCTTTAAGAGAGGCTGGGACAGGCATAGAGGGAGGGTAAGGGTCATGGGTAGGGAGGATGGGAGGAGTGGGGAGGGAGGGCAGGGACATTAACTCAAGCTATGGACCCTGCAATACGAGCAGCCTTGATGGACCAAATGGCCTTCTTCTGTTGGCTTCTTCATATGTTCGTATGTAAAACTGTTTTGCACCATGCAAAGCCACTGAATATTGACTTGTTGCACTGATATTCCTGTCCCCGCCTCACCATTTGCATACCTCCCCTTGAATTGCACCGTTGCTACCCCTGTTCACCCACATAAGTCATTTGAATACTGGGCTCCAGCACAAAACCCAGTTTGCATGGGCAAACACCAGTTATTGCCTGCCCACACTTGAATATAGGGGCCCATTTCTTACCTCATTCTCAATGTGGATGGGATGAGTAAAAACATAGTTTCCCACAGCAGTTCAGTCGATTTTCTTTTTCTGTGTGTGGAATTCAAGACAAACAAACCAAAAAAGTCAATGAATCTGCAGTTGGAGGAAGTTCCAGTTTGTTTGAAATCCAAAAATTTCCTGGGACCCACACCTTGGTGTTGATCACTGGAGAACTGTTCTGAAATGCTGGTGATGCAGACCAAACTGTAAGGAGTGGAAGCAGACAGGGATGGAGACATAGCATCTGGTTGGGCAATCTCTTTCCTGGGGAGGGCTTATTAGTGCACTGTACTGGAGTGACACCTGGTGGTGGCAGGCAGAGGTGCATTAGGCAGCATGGGTGAACTCATGCCACAGTGCATCCCTTCCCAGTCTTGCAATGTGCATACTGCTATACAGGGGAAGGGATGAGGGAGAAAATGGAAATAGATGCACCTGACCCAATCATGGTAGATGATTGCCTCTAGGATCCTTCAAGCTAATCAACTCATCAGCACACCATTCTCAAGCCCTCCAGCCACTATTGCTAACCTACATACAATCCCCTTCCCTGGTAGCAAAAGGTGTGCTTAATCCCCCAGTGGGGAGATGCTGAAACCCTTAGAAGTAAAACTGGAGAGCAGATAGATGACAGGTGACAGTAAGAGTGGAATACCATGGGCAGCTGAGGCTTGAGGAACCAGAAGGATTAGGGTGATGAAAGGTGGGGAGGTAAAAAATATTCTTTAGTCCCAAATTTTGGAAGTAAAATTTGTAAAAGTTCAATTTCTAGAAGTCAAATCAAACAAAATTGATTTGTAATGAAACTATCAAAAGGCGTCCAAGTTTGTTTTTTGGATCCCTTAATAAACATGATAAAAGTCATAACTGAGTTTTCAGTTGAGTTTGAGCCCTCATGAGCCACACTTTATTCTGTCTTTAATAACTCAGTAGAAAGCCTTTTCAATCTGCCTTTATAAGAAGTGCTGTTAAGATTTGCTCTCAATTTGTTTTACCATTTCTTACCTAGAATGACAACAATCATTTTCTGAATCCTCGTGGTGAAGGAAGATAACTGAATGATTAATGGAAAGAGAGGTTACAGAAGATGTTGCAAACTAAAACACGAGAGCAAAGGAGTTTCTATACACTATACCATTACAGATGTGGGGTGGTACCCAGCAGAAAGATGATGATTTTTTTAATGATATATCATGAATTGCCATTATTCAGTTATGTTTAGAGTTCATGTTTAAGCTTCAAAAACCATAATTGCGATCATCATTAACAATAATTAACCATTAGTTAAATGGCTGCCAATCACAAACCATGAAGTTATGGAGATGGTGATTATGATTAATGAAGATCTCATATCATCATAATGATTGCCCATGGTCAAGATTATAGAAATAAACTTAAAAAATAAATTTATCTTTTCTCTATACTTGTGGAATTTATCTTGTATTTAGACATCTTTACTAAAATGATCAGTTACGATATCTTTTCTTTAGAAGCCCACTGCTTTTAGGTATGCTTACTCTGATACCTCACATCTTACTAGAGTTACAAAAGCTCATATTGATTTATGTATCCCCATTACGTGGTTCCTTTTATGGTTGTGGTAAGTTTCTAAAAGTACTTGGTTTGTGCTCATAACCTTTCCTAATAGTCTGCAAACTAATACTGCCAATGCAAATTTAATTTAAAAATGGAAATTACCATTGTTTTGTTCCATAAACTGTGTGGCTGAAATATGCAAAATAGGTATGCAAATATGTATCCTATACCAGACATTGCATGTACTCTTCCTAATGGGATTAAAACTTAATGTCACATGATTTAAATTATAATTCATAATTTGTTTTTGCTGGAATGCAACATTCATATTTTCATAATTAATGAATAAAACTTTAAGTACTACTTCTGTGACTTGCAATCTTATAATACTGAACTAATATAATCGTCAGTGATCGTCAACAACCATCATGCTGATTTAAGCTTACAAAAGCAATCAATAATTATCAGTTGATGATTTGAAAGTTCAGGTTTCATGATTAAATCATGACCTAGATGATCTTGGATCATGATCTCATTTGATGATCTTATGGTAACATTTGATGATTAGCAATAATCAGTCATGACTGACCTTCAAAAATCATGATTGATGATTTGCCAATTTGCCTGGCTAAAAGGCCTAGAGCTTGAGGTTGGAAGGAAAAATAGGGTGTTTGAAAGAGGATGAGGGCTTGGAGGAGAGGGAAAAGAGTTTGAGCTCTGTCCCAGTAATGAATAGGATACTGCCTCCTGGAATGTCATACCCCTTCAAAAAGGCAATAATGAGAGTGAATATCTTCAGTGAGAAGAAGTCCAGAAGAAAAGCATTAGATGAGGTTAGCAAAGGGCTTCAGTGGGATTTTCAGTAATGAGGCTATCCATAAAAAGAGAGAGAGAGAGAGAAAGAGCTGCTACTATGAGGTGGATGTTGAGGGGTAAACACATGTACAAGTTTGATTTGAGGGAGCTGGAGGATGGACACCTTCATTGGGTAAGAAGTGAGTAGGAGGGTCAACCAGGGGGAAGAGGGCAAATGGGGGATGTTGTATGGAGGTTAGCTGCTAGATGGGGAAGGAAGAAATAAAGCAGGAACTAAGGAAGGAAAGAAAGTGCATATGGAGGCATGATGCGGTAACTGGGATTTGGAACAGATGGCACATAGGTACACCATGAGGGTATAGTGAATATAAGTTTATTTTATTTAGTTTCACTGTGGGTGCACATGTGAAGTCTAAAGCAGATATTCATAAAAAAGGATGGGTGTATTGTGTAAGTCTGAATCTTAATCATCATTTGTAAAATTTGATGGGTACTTGATAAGTTTGTCTCTTGTCCTTGGCAGGCAATGAGTGTCAGATGAGTTATCACCACGTTTCTCTCTGCTGAGTGGCATGAAAGTAAAGACAGACAGCATCGAATCAATCCATGTAGAATGAGTAATCCTACTCCCCTACATTCTAATAGGCTGAGTTGATGCAATGGAATGGGCTGACTTCTCAGTTAACAGGGAGCTGTGCTCACATCTTTGTCTCACACTAGATGTCATTGTCTCTGTGATACACACAGTCAGCTCATCTGAAAGTTTTGGTCTGGCCAGGATCCATTAACATAACTGTGCCAGAAACATAGCAGAATTAGCATTGTTATATATATGAGAGCTAATAAAACTGAAAAAACAAGTTTAACAAAGGCTTGATTCTTCACAGTGAGTGAAAAAGTTGACCTCATTCCAATGTTTATGTGCAAGCAATCAACTGCTTATTTTTTATCCCGTCTCTTCCTTAATTTTATATCCAGATATACCACTGTGCAGACATTGTGTGCTAGTGCTGTTAATACTCCACAAAAGCTTTTCTGACTTGCAGAGTGCTCCTTTGTCTTGCATCCCTGACACTGCTCTGATCAGACTTGCAAGCAGAATGGTGGAGTGTACGGTGGTGCAGCTGGGGAAGTCTTGAAACAGCTGGCATCTTGCACAGGAATGATGTGTGAAATGTGTGGGTTCTTTTGCCACAACAATAGCAACTATTTTATTTCCTGGCCAGCTATTGATGACTGGAGAGGAAAATGGTAATGTGTAAACTGCCTATGCACATATGCTCATCCTAGCTTTCCTTTCCTGCCTGCAGCAATAATAGTCATCTCTGTTGTTGTTTTTTTTTCTTTTTCTTTTTCTTCTTCTTTGGGCTATTCAGGAAGTCCGATAGCTTGAATGGCTCTTTTATCTACTGGTCAGAGTTTACTTACTGTGACCACTTCCTTTGCATATTTTGAAACATCAAAAGTTACTCTGAGGGAGGGCTTGCTCTCGATTTTGCAGCCACACCCGAAGTGAAAGTTGGAAACTTGATGTACTGTAATTGTCGCTATTCACAGCATGAGTTTCATGTGGAAAAGTGTACTTGCTTTGTGGTGGAATAACAGTTATGTTTTGTAACTTACAGAAGGTACTAGTGTAGTTTTATTGTATCATCACAGAGAAAATAGTTTTAGCTGTGCAAGCTTAGGTTTTGCCAAGATAGCTGCAGATGTCCAAATAAAGTTACAGGTGTAGCATTTGCTGGCAGCAGATTAAACATGATAGAATCTGGGGCAGCATACAAACAAAATTCTCAACTTTTGTTGAAGCAGAACAAGTATCCATGGTGTTAGCCTTTTTTTTTTTTTTTTTTTCAGTGCTCATACAATAATTCTGTGGCATACCCCTGAACCCTTCTCCCTGTGGTATAGTTACAAGCATACATGTGTGCCTTCATCTGGAAACTCTGTTCTGTGATCCTTTTGAAAACTGTGCTTTGATATCTGTAATATTTCTATTATCCCCATGTTGCCTTACTGTGACATTTGTCTTTTGGTCTCACATCATTTTAATGAAACTGTTACTTAGACTTCCGTACCACTGTAATACTGGTGATGTCTACCCCCGTGTTTTTCTCCATAATATCCTGGATCGTACCTGTAAATAGGCAAGCTTACATGGTCAATAAAAAACTAAATAAATAAATCCTATTCCTCACAAATTAAGGACTCAGATTAAAAGAATTGGAGACAAATAATAGCTAAAATCAGGGATATACTGTGTGTTAAGAGTATATTTGATCAAGAAGCTGTTACAATGCGTAGCTTACTGCAAAAAGAATTTTCTGAGGAGAGCAACATGTAACAGTATTGGTTAGCATTTTATACACATCAAACCCTAACACTTCAGTTACAGAAATGCCAAATATTGAATGGATGGAAGAAATATTCATCTTTAGTCAGTTTTCTTGTTTTCTCCCCATAAAGTACCTTCTACCTCTTGCCGCTCTTACCTGCCAGTATCTGGATTCTGTCATAGCCAGAGCTCATCCATCCCTGGAGTACAGTCCTTATTCACCATGCATATGTGAGACAGGTTAGCTACCCATTCTGTCCTGCTTGGCCTGCCTCCTGAATATTGCCCACTATTCAGAAACATGTGACCAATCAGGCTGGGTCCCAGCACCACTGGATGGTGGTATCTGACTTGCAGACATAGGGGGATTGACACCCAAGGAACAACCATCAGTGAGGGCATGAATGCAGGCAGCAGCACCCAGATGGTGGCTTGACTTGTGACCTGAAGGATGCAGTGGTGATGACATCTCATCCTCTGATCAGTGATCTCCAGGGGGACTAGTGGGATGTGGGTGGGACCAACGATGTTCTGTCAACCAATGATTCTCTCCATCCTGTATGACCTAGGATACTCATTCCATTGCAGTAATAGGATACTCATCCTGGGGAGTAGAACAATTCCCAATGACCGTCTCTTCACCTGCTTTCTGCTGTTGACTAAGGGTTTGATCCACGTAGGTGGCCAGGATATGCTCAAATTGAGCATATCTTGGCCACGGCTCTGCCCACCCATGCCATCACACCAGATGGCATCCACAACTCTGACTTCTGCACTGCAGCAGTGTGGAGCAATGCATTGGGGAACAACTATGTATTTGGACAGGAGGTGGCAGGGGGTGGCAGAGCTGGTCCATACTATGGACATCTAATTGGATGGCTATGCCGGTCTGCAATTGGATCCCTGCCTGGGCAGGTTGTAGGATATTTCAGGATACAGCAGTCCTTCAGGACTGCCATATCTCCATTGGTATCAGTATTAATTCTGAAAACAAACTGGGTGGTGCTGGTGATACTTCCAACCCACTCTGAGGCCTAGGGTTGTGGGCTGGATGGAGGGAGTGGGTCAGGCCCCAGGAGAATAGTCTTGAACAGGAAGAGGTGGTACATAGCTGCTGCACCGGCCCTTAGGGCTGAATAACTTCCACTTCATTCCCCCAGCCCTCGGAGCTGCATAACTCATATTTGTGGATGTGGTATATGGCCACTGCCTACCCCTTACCTGGCCACACATGTAGCCTTATGCGTGGCTTGGAATCGGTTGCAGATGTGGTGCACGTATCTCTGTGTGGATTCCCTAGAGTACCACAATTGTGTGCATCCTGCTCAAAGTGAGCACTCTGTAGCTTTTCCTGGCCTTCAGCTCATGCCAACAGGCCAGAAACCTTCTGAGGATTGGCCCCAAAGACCTTGACTCAGGAATGGAACCTCTGTTCTACCCAGTGGAAAGCATCCCAGAATATTAACTGCTAAACAATCATCATGACACAAACTAAATTTCTGAGGCTAACTCGAGGACATCCCTTAAAATCGGTGATAGTTGAGAAGTATGTACTATAGGCATACATTTGTAAGTATTACTGTAAAACTATACTATAATAAACAATGTATGGGTAAACATGACCAACTGAGCATGTGTTTCCATCTTGGGGATCGATGACATCAGCGACCACCTGAGCTTCGCTGTTGAGGTCCCTATGAAGGCATCACAACTCCATCATGGAAACACAGTCTTGTGGTGTATGGCTGCCCATGCATTATTCTATATGTCACAGGTGGTTTCAGATGCATTTCAGTCATTTGAGTTGGAGCATATGACTTTTAGGGTGAGCATGTGACTTGGAATCCATCATGGCTTCTGTAAACCGAGTTTGACTTGGCATGTCTTAAGCATCTTGTGAGTTGTTTTCTAATTTAGGCTACTTTGTGCTTAATCTGTAACTCTCAAGAGATGAGTGTTTGTCTTTTTTTTTTCCCCTGAGATATAAGGTCACAGACTATTCTTCTGGGTTACCATATGTGCACGCACGCACGTGTGTGTGTGTGTGTGTGTGTGTGTGGTGCGCACGTGCATGCAACTGCATTATCACAAACATTTGTGGGTGGCCCACTGCTACATCTTCATACACATTGCACTAGACCTGAAGTGGACTTCAACAAGGAGCAACAATGTCATGTACATTGTCCCTGTATGCTGTGACTTTTTATCACATGCCATAAAAATATAGTAGTCATCATGTAGTGTAACTGTATTCCTCACGCTGTTATTTATGATGTTAAGACATATCTGAAATCTGGATAGTGCTTTGGCATGCAGTTTGGTGGGGTTCACTAGGGTGGTGAATGGGTCTGGCCAAGTTAGGGTTTATAACATCGTAATGTTGCATTTCCTTACTTTTGACATTTTAATAATTAACCCTAACCTAGTGTATTGATGTTGTTTTTTTGTAAGTTATTTTTTCCTTTTTGAAAAAGAGTGCCATAGTAACTTACTTTGTGTATGGCCCAAATCAAGTACAGTTGTATAATGACACACACATTACACCGGATCTGTAGTGGACATTGTGTGTGGCCCTATGGCCAACTCGCAAACCAACTGCATTGGGAAGAGGGTAAACAAAAATAAATAAGTATATTTCAGGGGTATTGAACTTTGCCCTGTTCTGTGGTTGTGTCGGGACAGGAGTCTTAACTTCTGTATCTCCAAGTTTGAGCCCAAATTGTTTCTAATTTGCCAAGTAATTAGCACTGAAAAATTCCTAAGCTGCCAAAAACCAAGTCCCTGTGAATGTGCAGTGTGCAATTTTGTGGAGTTAGTTTTTGTGAGCATAGGCATTTAAGGGGAATAGTCAGCCTCAATAACCCCCAAACTCAAGTGTGGGGCTGGTCCTAGTGTGTACTTTGAGTGCAGAAACATTTTGGTTTATGTACTATTTACTGTAGTATTTTTATTTATTTATTTAGCATTTGTTTACCTGGTAAGTGCACTAGGCAAGACCCTGCCTATTTTCTGGCATGACACGGGAGAGTACGTAACAGGTGAACAAGCAAATTAACGTTGGTCGAGAATACAAGTATTTAGGTCAATAGTGGAAGTGCCAAGAATTACAGATTAGTGGTGGGTATGAATACGAAGTGCCTATAGTACATTGTATCAGACTAATTTTGTTTACTTCTAGGCTGCCATCTTCTGTTACTATAGATTCCACAATCCACTGCAGCTGACATCAGAGCAGTAAGTGGCACTGGGAGATTAAATAGCCTTCAGTGCATGATAAGAGACATAGAAACATGGACAGTGAGCAGAAACAGACCAAAGGTCCACCCAGTCTGCCTGAATTCTCTGTTTAGCCCTGGGGCTTACTGTTCCTCTTAGAGTTTATATACGCTCTGATTTTTTTAGTCTGCTGGTGCTGCTGTCCTCCGTAAAGTCACAGAGGACTGTACTTAGCCCAGGAAGAAAAGCAGAACCAGAAAACATCTGATCAGAGACTATAAATGGTTTAACATGCACTGTAGGCTGTTGAATCTCCTACTGCTGCCTACTGTGCTCCTGTCAGCTGCAGGAGATTCTGGGATTTGTAGTAACAGAAGATGTCTGCCTAGACATAAACAAGATTAGTCTGATGCAATCTACTTTACTGCAGTAAACAGTAAGTAAACCAAAATATTTTTGCACACAAAGTGCACACTGGGACCAGCCCCACACTTGTGTGTGTGGGGGTCCTTTTGGCTGACTGATCCCCTTTAACAAAAAAACTCTAATCATGCCTTATTACTTAAACCTATTGGTTCATATGGAGAGGCACTCTTTGAGTGTTGATGTTAGAGTCCTACTCAGTGAAAACCAACAGACTTATCTGTCACAGTACATACAGTTATAAACATGTGATCATTTGACTGAGTTTAAATACATTCCTCCTATTGCCAAACGCATGACAACTACGCTGTATAATTATATGGCCTACGAATACTTAAGTAAAGCCATGTAATGGAATGCTCTTTTTCCTGCAGCTAAATAACTGCTATGTTGCCCTATAAGGTGAAGTGTATGTGCATTTTCTCAGGTTTAATGATACACAGTGGAAGAATTAAATCTTCCTAATATGAGTGTTTATAAATATTTGGTTGTGACCTGTCTTCTGTATAAAAAAAAAAAAAATGTGTATGTATGTATACATATATATGTAATTTATTTCTCTCACAAGATCTGAAGCCACGCTAAGCACTGGCTTGACTTTTTAATAGCTATTTGTTATCTGAACACTTCAGCTAGGGGCATTTAACAAGAAACTGTACCAGCAAGGGCTCCACTTACTTCTCGCTGGACAAGAAACCAGGCCAGTTTTCCGAGTCAGTAGTGATTCATTAGTTTAGATGATGGCCTCTGGGGACAGAATATCAGATGGGCCTGGGTTTTAGTCCCGCACCAGTAAATTCAGGCTAATACTCAATACTGACACTAGTGCAGCACTAGGGGAGAGTTGCTGTACTGCTGAGGTGCCAGTCTTCAGATGAGATGTTAAACCAAAGTCCCTTTTGCCGTTTCTGGTGGCTGTCCAGATGGAAGTTAGAAATGCCATGTTAATTGTCATAAAAGTAGAATTACCTCAGCCCACCCCCCCAGCTGATGTACCTGGAAGGAAACTGTCATGGCTCAGCGTGTCTTTCCTGCTCAAGAATTATAAATAAATTTAAAAAGCTAAACAATTAAGAACCACCTGGAGTACAATGTATAGATCATGCTTAGATGTAAATGACACATTACTGGTGAGCGTTATTCTATCCCTATGTTTTCTGGACAAATGGGTACCCTAAGCAAGAATGCTCAGGATTGTGTTCCTAACAACAGATTTACAGGCCATAAAAGTTTATTACAATAATGTCCCTCCTAAAGACATCAAGGAGGCTCTACGTCTGTGGACTAAGGATTTTGCATTTAGTGGCATTTATTTATAAGAACAGCAGTCTCTCATTTCACATACAAATCACTTGTTTGGTCCCAATAACCAAACAGAACTCTACAGGAATGCTTGTATTCCAGACTTTTTCAACTTCAGTTAAAAAGTTGCAAGACCTCTATAGCTTAGTATGATTACTTTCTCTGGAAAGCACCATGATGAGAACTTTTGCTTTTGCCACTAAACACAATGAAGAGGTCAGGGAAGCTATCCTCTGGCAGGCAGTCCTCCATTAGAGACATTAAAATAACTTCATTTCTAGTACAATGGAATCAGCATGTACTGAAGTTACCATAGTGATCTGCAGTATACTGCTTAGCAAATGAATCTTCTTTTCACTACAGGTGGACTCTCTCAAGCAATGAAGACTGAAGGGGATTGTTGGCCAGTACACTGGGGAAAATTCCCTACTCTTCTGAAAAGTGCCTTGGGTTTTTTTACACCCATCTGGACACTCACCAGAAAAGCACCAGAGATGGGTAGAAGGGACCTCGGTTTTACATTTCGTCCAATTGACATCACATCCTGACAGTACAGCATCCCCTTTAGTACTGCATTTGAGTGTCAGCATTCCTAGTAGGAGCCCAGTTCTGATGGTTTTCTGGCCCAGAGGTGGATGTGCTACCAAAGCCTTACTGACACATATCTACAAGTACACTAAATGTTTAAAGCAGCAGTATTTCTTAGTAACCATATTTTTTTTTTCAGAAATAATGTTCACCTGGGAAAAATATCAAGATACACATTTTTCTGTTGGTTTCATTCCTGAACCAAGAGACAGGATTTTTGGTCAGCTGAGAGAAGGAGGATTGAGCATGCATAGGACTTCTCTCCTCCCTTGGGGAGGGGGATGTCATGACTCACCGCTTGACTGCCACCTTGAGGAATCTAGGTGGTGGTGTGTGTGTGAGTCAACCTGTGTGGGAGGATCCTACGTTCAGAGCATTGGGGTATCTCCACAGAGGCTGGGCTTGCACAACATGCTCACTGCATGTCTCTTGAGTCAGGGGAGAAAAACGGAGAAAAAAAATGGAGGTCAAACTCCATGAAATCCTGCCCGTCATGTTGTAGACCACTCAGTCGCTCTTGCTCTGGGACAATCTGGGTATGTGTGTCCAAGGAGGAAGGATGGCTCTGCCTCCTTGAGCCTGCCACAGGGGCCAATTCATGGAGGATATGGCCCCCACCACAGAGTAGGCTCCATATGGCTGCGACTGTCAGGGACAGTGCTGAGAAGCCACCTGTTCCTGCCAAAAGGATTAAAAACTTGTATGAAAAAAGTAACATGCGGTAGCACCATCCTGATACATCTACAGTATGAATCTAACTCTTACTTTTCAAAAGTTTGGAATGGCAGCCATCTTTATTGATGTGAGCTATTAATTAAAAAATTAGCTGTAAAAGCTGTTTTAGTAATATCTGAGAACTAAAAATACACTGAGGAAGAATCTAAGGATGTCAGAGGTACATTTTTCTAAAAAAAAAAAAAAAACTGTATGATGACATTCTTGCCAACTAACCAATACTGCTGCTTTAAAAAAAAAAACACAGTTAATCTTCACAAAGAACATTAGTTCCCTGAGCCCCGGACTGGTGGTGGTGTGTGGGAGGTGATATTGAAGGTGTGGATGATCATGCACCTCTGGCCACATCAAAACAATTGGACGACTGAGCACATATACAATCTAGTCCAGATACTTTCTGAAGAAGCTGAATCAGAAAAGCAGAAGCAGGAACAATTCTGGCAGGAACGGTGAAATGAAGGAAAATTACCGAGCTAGTGGGTGCTAAATAACTTACTTTGTTTTAATGCTAAGTTGCCAAAAAGAAGCAACAACTGAAGTATTACAAAGCACTTTGAGACCCTAAATGCCTCATCCTTGGGGCAAGGGGGCAAGAATGCAGAGGTGAAAATATTTATCTGCCCACATTAAAGCGGTATGGACTAATTACTGTGATGGTAGTCCTGTGGCTAAAATTATCCCAGTGCAAATATACTAAAACAAAAAAATTAAGTGACTCCAGGTAATTTCCAGGCCAACTGCAAGTGTCTGTGTGTGTGTGTGTGTGTGTGTGTGTGTGTGTGTCTCTCTATGGGAGGGAGAAAAAGAGAAATCCACCCATTCAGGTTATTTCAGGTAACAGCCTCTGTGTATACTCACCTGTGCAACCCAACTCTCCGTGGCACTCTGCATGTTTTCCAAGTCATGGTCTCTGGCCATGATGCTGCTTTTATCCCTTTTGCTGGCAGATGAGGGGTTTTCCCCGGAAAGGGATAGTCCTAAAACTTAGGACAGCTGACACCCTGGGGTGCCTGGTAATGTGGCAGCCAGTTGTGACTCTGACAGGCAGCTGTAGCCAGGCCAGGAGGGCCTGAAGGAGTGAAGCACCTGGGTTCACAAGACTTGAGGCAAAATAGATGATATAAACAAAAAACATATAATAGACTAACTGCTTAATTCTTCTTTATGGATAATTCCTAAAGAACACCTACAGTTGAGACATTGATTCAAACTCTTCTATTTTCAGAATGTAATCAGACTAAGAAATCACAATGGTAGATACACCCATGATGCTGAAAAAAAAAACATTGTTGAAATCCAAAATAAAAACAGGAAATGGCTTTAATTGGTATCATAGCATAGTCTGTAGGGTGTAGCATTATTTATTTATTTATTTATGTCTTTGTTAACCGGTTGGGAGGACTGATCCATAAGGACCAATTTCAGCCATGGCTCGGGCCCCAAAGAGAGGCAACAAGGTGGACATTGGAAGATTGTACAAAAGTGCATATCCAGCAGTAATACAAGTACATGCAGGGACAGTGAAACAATTTGGAAACAGAGAAGTAGGGACTGGGTAACAATATGAAGGTCTTGGTCTACAGATCAAAAAGTATGTGCAATTACACAGAACAAGAAGCTTATTTACAATAGTTGAACTGTCATACATTTAGACAGAGGTGCTAAAAACATACAGCAGTTTATTTTGTCAGGGGCAGCCCTGATTAACCCTGAGGAAATAAGATAGCAGGGACAATAAGCAAAAGTAAATAAGCACAACATAGGACTAGAGGGCAGGGGTGAATGCTAATGAGTAAAAGTCTGAGGTAGAGGCAGTGCAGTAAGGTGGCTAGGGTGGATCATGGGCCAAAACATGGTCTCAGGAACAGTTGCAGGAGGATTCCATCAGGAGCCAGGCTCGTAGGTTGTTTTTGAGGGACATGTGTGAGGGGGAGGAGCGGATTATTTGTGGGAACCTGTTCCAGAGAGAGGAGGCTGACACAGAAAAAGCTTTACTGCCCATGGCAGAATGGGTGTGTGGGACTACCGGAGAAAGAGTGGAGGAGGACCTGAGGGTTCTAGGCACAACTGTGTCTGAGTAGTGAGGCGAAAGGGGACAGGTGGCGATTTCTGAGAGTTATCAGTTAGGCAGTCCATGGCTTGGTCAAAACGTCCCTGGAGGTTTGGCCACCCTAAGGATTTGTAGAGTGTGCAGTGCTGAGTAGAGTAGGGCACTTGGTGAACAAAGTGGCAGATGGAGTTGTACGTAGTAATGAGGTGAGAGAGAGGCAAGGGGCAGCGGCGAAGGAGTAGACAGGGGAGCAGCAATCAAGCAGAGGGAGGAGGTTTCCTTGTGCTATGGCCAGGTGGGCTTCCGGAGACCGAAATAGTTTGGTTCTGTAGGCCACCCCAAGTTTTTGGTGGATTTAGCTAATGATATTTGTTATGTGTTCATTAAATGTTAGGGAGGGATTTAGTGTCACCCCTGGGTATTTGAAGGAGGAGACTGTGTCGAGCGGTGGACCGGATGCGCTTGACTTGGCAACCTTGGCAAGAAAAGGCTTTGAGCCAAACAGCATGGCCTTGATTTTTTTTTTTCATTAACAAGCAGTTTTCTGGAGAGGAACCAGCCATGGACAGCGCCATATTTGATAGGGTGGATGAGATTTTCTCCAGGGATTTGTAGCTATGATACAGTACCAAGTCATCAGCATAGAGGAGTGCACTGCAGTTTAGACTTTCTGAGGGGAGAGCATTTATGAACATTGAGAACAGTAGTGAGCCAGGTATGGAGCCCTGTGGTACGCCAGTGCATGTGGGTAGAGGTGCAGAGGGCACCTTTCCTGTCAGAACAGATTGGGACCTGTTTGACAGGTAGCTGTGGAACCATGTGGCAGTGTCTGGTGAGCAACCGAAGTGGCGCAGGGTGGAGTGTAGGAGATGATAGTACACTAGGTCAAAAGCCTTTGATAGGTCTACAAACACTGTACCTGTGGCCTTGCCTATGTCCGTTACTCAGGACATGGTCGGAGAAAAGGGTGAGGGCAGAGGAGGTGCTATGATGTTTGCGGAAACCATGCTGGAGTGGACACAGAAGGTTATATTTATCCAGATACTTGGACAGTTGATTGTGGACTATTTTTTCCAGTAACTTACAGCAGTGATGGAGGAGGGAGATGGGTCTGTAGTTTTCGGGGCAAGAGGGTCACCAGCTTTGAAGATGGGTAACACATGTGCATGTTTCCACGTGTTTGGCACTGTGGATGTTGAGAATGCTAGGTTGAATATAAAGATCAAAGGTTTGACGATTGCTGGGGAGATGAGTTTCAGAAGTGTTGGGTATAGCCCGTCACTCCTTGGGCTACCTCAGGCTGGGAGACTCCTTAGTAGTTTGATGGTTACGCTGTGGCCGATGGCCCCAAAGTAGAACCATGGATGAGTGTTATCTACTGATGCCTGGGGGTTGCAGGGGAAATTTACATGGGTAGTGGGAGGCTGGGGTGGTAGCTTGCTTAGGTGTGGGGTATGGTCAGCGAACATAGTATTGAATAGGTCTCCAATTTTTGCAGGGTCAGAAATGGGACCTGAGGCTGATGTGAGTTGTGTTATTTGCTTGTTTGACTTGGGACTTGGGAGGGACCCAATGGAGGCCCAAAAATCATGGGAGTTGCAGAGGGCATTTTTTTGCTGGTTTATGTAGTATTTCCTTTTTAGTGATCTGGCAGCCTTCTTGCAATAGTTTCGCAGCTGTCTATAGGCATTCCATGACTAAAAGGAGGGGGTTGCTTTGTGGAGCGTCCATGTGTTGTCCCTTTCTTTCATTTTGGTGAGTAATTCGTTGGACAGCCAGCGAGTACACCCACCTCTGACTCTCCTGGTGGTTATGGGGAACAGTTTGTCCTGTAATGCACAAAGGGTGTCCGTTAGATAAGAGACAGCAGAAGAGACATTGCTCTGCTGGCATAGGGTAGTCAAATTTATGGACCTTGATTCCCTAAGGGCTGAGACAGAGTCATGGCAATTGAAGCTCCTGAAGGACAGAAGTTTTGGGGGGGGGGTGCTTTTAGGGGACAGTATGATATAAGCGGGGGAATGGTCACTTATAGAGTCAGCCATGGTGCCAGCTTGTATGACTTTGTTGGCTCTATTTGTGATAATCCAGTCCAGAAGAGAATGGTTTAGCGAGCAGGGATTGTGCCTGGTGGGAGAGGAGATGATTTGTTCCAGGTGGTGCAACTTTAGCAGCGTAGCTTGGTCAGAGGCTGGAGAAGTTTCCCAGTTTATGTTAGTCTCTTGAGGGTGTAGCATGTGGTAGCCCATCCAGGAAATTTTCTCGGCCCTGGTGATTCCCTGGGGGGTTGTAGCAGCAGCCTAGGTAAAGCGTTTTTTTTTTTTTTAATTACTATTTTATTCACCTTCCTGCCTGCCATCCCCGACCCTTCAGGAGCCTCAAGGTAGACATCCCTCTGCCTTCCACCCTGCCCATATGACCGCACAGGAACCCCATAGAGCTTCGGTTTTACCCCCCGAGTGGGGATGGGGCAGAGCCCCCTTTTCCCAACAATTAATCCTTCCGTCGGTCCGGGGCCATCGGGCGGGTGAAGGCACATAGGAGGGCACGCCTCCTGAGGCTCCACTCCCGCGGTGGCAGGCATTTTTCCACTTTTTCTCCCACCCCCTACAGCATAGGACCCCTGACGTCAAGGCGCAGAGCGCCGACGTCACGCTGTATGTCGGCAACCCTTCCCCTTAACATTGGGGGCTTGCAGTACTCCGAGTCTCCGCTCAGAGTCAGACAAGTGTTCGGGCTATAGCCTTAACCCTCCCGGGAGTAGGCGAGCTGTCGTGTGACGCTCAAGCCTAACTTCCCCCGGCTGGCCCACCAGCGCACCGAGTCCGCTCCCAAACCCGGTCACGCATGGAGTGGTGTGGCATCCAGCGCCTCAACCCTCGGTGCCACCGGGCCGGCTAGGTAAAGCTTTTTTGCTGTTCCCAAGGATAGCTCCATTAGTATCCACTCTCAGTCTGCAGGGCATACCCCAGTGCTTCACTTCTCAGGGAGACTTTCTCAGGCTCCAACTGAAGCCTCGTCAAAAAGGGAAGCACTGGGGTACTTCCCTCTGCCTTTGTGTGTTACAACACCAATTAAAATTACTTCCTTTGCCACAAATTAAAATCAATTTCGATATTGCTTTTGGATTTCTACAGCATTCTGTGTCAGCGTCATAAGTGTGTCTACCATTGTAAGTTCTGTGTTCAATCTCCTGCTTTTTTAGATGGCACTCAACTCCATAGCGGTTGCACAATTGGCTTTAGTGCTGATAACTGCATTTAATCTAATCATTTTGCTTTATTTGCAGACCACACACATTGCAAACCTTTTTTTGTTGTTGTTCTTATGTAACAGTGATAACCTTGACAGTACTAGTGGGCAAACATGGGAGTAAGCATAACCCCACTCCATAAATAAGGAGGTCAGAGCAAGGAGATATGTCCATTCCTTGTACAACTGACACTACTACAGGATCATGCCATAATTATAACAGTTCCACTGTGGTAAAGATTTTAGGTACTGTATACAGTGATAAGCTGCAGTTCATTTATTATGATCACACTGTTATGATTTATTCAATCCCCATAATGAATAATAAACTGGACAACGATGCTGGCATCCATCCTAGAACACCATCAGTATCTTCTGAATTCCCACCATCATGCCTCTAATTTTCATACCTTTGAAAAAGCAGAGGGGCTTCTTTTCCTGCTGAATCCTGCTGCCCCCTTGGCCCATGACTTGCTGCCCTAACAGAGAGATTCCATGCTGAGTGCCCTGCTACTACCTTCCCTAGCAGGGATCTTGTAATCTTTGTCGATGTTTTGGGCAGAGCCTTCCTCAGCATTATTATGATCCTCCATTGGCTGTTCTGGCAGGAAGGTCCCGATGCCATTCGCCCAAAGAGTGCTGCTGCTTTCTGCTTCAGCTTGGTCATGCAGGGATGGGATAGCGTTGGTGGCCTTGGAATGACACCCCTCCCCATGTTATCATGACCCGCTTCTGCCTTCTCTGGTTGGCTGGGTCTAATCCCCCACCCCCAACAGCACAGTACTGCTTTCCCTTGCCACTGCCTGCCATGAGCGCAGAGTAAGGCAGCGGTTGTTTGGGAACACTGAAGAGGGAAGTAGTGTACAGTAGAACTTTTTAAAGTAAATCTACACAAGTTCACATTGGATAATATACAGGCACATAATGTTTTGACAGATTTTTGAGACACTCCTGTGACATTTAACCTGTCTTACAACATCACACACATTTCAAGGAATTATCCTCGTAATTCTTCATTATCCTTGTTTTGCAGGCTTTGCCTGTGAGGGAACTGGAAGATGTTTATTTTGTATCGAGGCAAGCTCAATGAGCATGAACACATACTTTAGGTCCACACAAACTCACTTCCTCAACACAACCTCACTTTGCATCAACACAAATTCACTGAGTTGGCATAAATGTATTGTAGTTTGTAACAACACAAACTCTCTTCAGATCTATTGTTTATTTTGAGCAAAAAAAGTCATAGCAATCTTTAGCTGTGCCATGTTGAAATCACCCCTTGTTATATCAAACTCACAGCTGTGTAGCATCAGCCTTCTTTCTGATCAACCTTCAGAAGAAATAAAATAGAATGGCAGCACCATACTCAAAGTTGACATAATCTTATCCCCTGTTAAATAACTAAGTAATAACCACTTTATAGTGATTTAAATGGTACAAGATGCATGCCTCTGGAAGAAGGACAGAAAGTCAAAGGCTGAGTGCCTTTTGCTGCTGGAAGTCCACCTTAAACCATTTAAACCACTCTCTAAAGTGGTTTATTACACGTAATGGCCTGTGTGCAACCTGTGTAAATAGCAGATTTAATAAATAAGCAAACACAGTTGTATGCATGCAATAGAATGGTAAATTAATGTTTCACAGTGTTAGAAGTGAATAGCATAATCAATTATGGCACCTTAAAGGGCAAGCTAGTGTGAGGTTGACCTGCTGTTGATGCAAGCTAACACACTCCTCTTTTTGGAGGTGGGGAGCTGTGCTACATTCAGCAGACAGAGAAAATGGCAGCAAGTTGGTTTTGAAAGCTGATGTGCAAGTGTACAGATTTCTAACACAGGTGGCTGCTAGTGAGGTTTTTACAGTGTGTGTATATTGTAGGTTAAACAGTTCTTGTCCAGTCAGATTGCAGGAGTTTCACAACACATTTTATAAACCCAAGTAATGTTGACTTGGTTGTAAACAATGTATTTTCAGTATGCACTGATGTAAACTCAGTTGTGATGGTTCAAAATTCATTTTTAAAACAGCTTTTGTTGGTGTGTCAAAAGTATGATAGTCATGCTTTTGTTCAGCCATGACACATATTTACTTCATTGTACCATCCTCATTCTTCCGTACTTTTGTATGATTTGCCTTTGGAAGCACTGAAACAGAAATAAAAATCCCGATCAATAAATACTCTTATTTGTAAATACTGTTTTTAGTACTTGCTTGCTATCTATAAGAAATTGTACTATATGTTAACTTAAACAGCTACTGACACCTCAAAGAAAACTTTAAAAAATCTTAAAGGAGTAGTCCACCCAGAATTTGCAAAAACATATGTTGTTCAGAGTGTTTAGATTTGTGTGTAAAGTCCTAGTGTGTCCTTCCCTCTGTCTGCTTTTAGGTATTTTTCCTAAATTAGCCTGCTAGTTTTACAACCCCTGCGATCTCCATCCCAGTTATTTATTGCTTTCCTTGTTCCTACAATGCATCCCGTCTCATGTGCCAGTAATGTAGTCAGGACCATAGATTCACAGCAAGCACTGCTTTACAATCGGTTCACAACAATAGAGATGGCTATATTTTAAAAACTATACAGAGTTCAGCTTGGTAACTACCCTCATTGTAAAGTTCTTTTTGTTGTGAACAATTATGGCACTGGTTGTGTACGTGTAACTTGTATGGTTTTCAAGATATTTACATTTGCTTGGCATGTCTACTAGAGGGTTCACGTAGAGAGAAAAAAAGTGTCTGCTGTTTACAAGCGCATCTGTACACATGCCAAACAGAGCTAAATATCTTGGAAACTTCACAAGCTACACATAAATGACCAGCAGCAAAGTTGTTCAAGACAAAAATACCTTTACAATGAGGGTAGTCACTAAGCTGAACTCTGTATAGTTTTTAAAATATAGCCATCTAATTAACTAAATGTCCATGTTTTTTACCAAATTTCCCACTTCAGGCGGCAGATATTTTAAAAACTGTAAGGAGTTCAGCTTAGTGACTACCCTCAATGTAAAATTCTGTTTGTCCTGAACAACTTTGCTGTTTTTTTTTGTGTGTGTTCTTGTATAGTTTTCAAGATATTTAGATTTGTTTGGCATGTGAGCAGATGTACTTGCAAACACCAGAAGCTTTTTTGTCTGTCTGAGTGAACAGTCTAGTCGATATGCCAAACAAAGCATGCCTTAGTTCTTTTTGACTGCTGTCACCGACATGTCAGTCCATCACTGCTGAAGAATGCTGTCATACTTTTGCAAGTTTTTGCTAATGCTGGTACATCTCATAGTTCATTTTAAAACCTTCATTTATGCTGTCACTAAAAGACAAGGAAGCACCATTTCATTACTGCCATTCTGACAACATTAAGATTTACAAAGACAATGACCACTCTGTCTTTAATATCATGGTTTGCACCAAGGTAACTGATAAAGTCTGCTCAATGTGCCAGAGATTTATCAGACAACCAGAAGATGTCACAAGAAGGCTTTAGAAGTCTTTCTAAGACTTCAAGAAATGGAGAAACAGGTTGCAGTGAAAGTGGTTTCACCATTGTCAGCTGCTTCTGTTCCCAGTCCACTGTCAGCTTGTTAATCCCCATGGTTGACAGTGGCCATTGCTGACTTGTAAAAGAAAAAGAGTAAATCTTCAAAATTAGTGGAGAAACACTGCCACACAAGGAAGGCTAAGTGATGAAAGGATAAGGCTGCTTCTCCAGACATTTATTTATTTCAAAAAGTTTCATGAGGAAAGATATACTGAGCAGATTACCACTCATTTCCAGATGTGTCCTGGGGGAAAGGGGATGTAGAAGGTCATAAACAAACCAATAAAATAGAAGTAAAATCAGCAGTAAAGAAGATATACATATCGGATATAAACTGAGTCTGGAGGCGAAGAATACATTTCAAGTAAGGAACAGATTAATAAAACATGGTAAACTAATGGGGAGAGAAAACAAAGTGTGATTTAGAGTAAGTGGGTCAAAAACACAGTTACCAGAGGGAGAACAAAAGTCACAAAGAAGAGACTTTAAGGGGAAAGCAGGAGAAGCAGAGCGAACAGACTGGGAAGAGAGGACCAGAGCTTAGAGAAACAATAAGAGAAAACAGATTAACCAGCAGTAATCTTTCTAAAAGGAATATGAAGGGAATGTGAAATACTACTGCTGACAGGATAGCTGAAAACAGGGGGAGAGGATAAGAGGGATGTAAGGTAGGAGGGAAGAACACCAAACTAGGATTTAGAAATAAAGGAAATACAATAGGAGAGGCACCTGGTATCAGGAGAAGGGAGAGAAAGGGCAGGGTAGAGAGAACAATAGTGGGTACGAGGGGAACAGTCTAAAGCAAAATGACAGAAAGAGTGAAATAGGTGGTCCAGTCTTTCAAGGGAGTATTTGGGTCCACCACTATAGATCTAGTCACTGTAATCAAAAATTAGGGAGAATCCTCTTTAACACAGTCTCATGGTGGACAGGAAGTGGGATACTCACCTTGTTCCTGTACAGGGTACCAAGTTTGGGGTGAAGCTTATTAATGAATTGCAACAATATGAATTGAAAAATCAAGATGACCAAGTCAAATTCCAAGGTACTTAAAAGAGGATACATCCCCAATCAAAGCACCATCCAGAGTGTGAAATACAGGGAGGGAAGATTGGTACCAGCACTGAATATTGTCAAAATTGTCAAAATCCAGCTGCAATTGTAAGGTAAGTTCACAAGAAGAGGAGCCAGATGTATAAAGTACTGTATCATTGGTGTACAAATGAATGAACACAGAAGAACAGACAGAGGGGAGATCATTTAAGAATAAGGAGTCAGTGAGCCGAAGGAGGCATGTATAAGTGGAGTGAGATTTCCAAAAACCAGACTAAAAGGGGTGAAGAAAGAGGAAGAATCAAGGAACGAAGAGAGTTGAGATAAAACGAGGTGTTCCTGTAACTTAGCTAGAACAGGAAGGAAAGAGATAGAATGAAAGTTACCAGGAGAAAAGAAATCTCCACTTTTAGGGAGAGGAATAACAGTAGCCTGTTTCCAGGCATCAGGTACAGTAGCAGAAGAAAAGGAAACGTTGAGGAAAAGAGTGATAGGCAGAGCGATAGAAGGGGCTGAGAGAAGTAGTAGTTTGGGATCAAGGCCATCAGAGCTACCACCTTTGTGAATTAAGGCCAAACAAGGACTTGAGGGTAGCAAAAGTGATAGAAGAGAAGGAAAAAGAGATTTAAAGGGGGAGGAGGCAGAGAGGGAGAGAAAGTGAAGAGGGGAGGAAGAAACAAGAGAGAGAGGACACAGGTAGTAAAGTAGGAGTTAATGGAAGAGGCAACAGCAGAAGGATCAGAGATGAGTCGCTCATCTTAAGAATTGAGGATGGAGATTAGGCTGGAGTGGAGAAAGGAGTAGATAACTTTCCAGAACTTGGAGGGATGATTTAAGTTGCTCTGAAAAGTGAATGCAAAATATTCAGACTTAGCAAGTCTTAAAGCTGTGGTGCAGGTATTACAAAGAAAGTGGTACCGTGCCAAAGCTGTTGGGGAGTCAGTGATCCTAAAAGAATGCCAGGAAAAGTATCTAGAATACAGGCAAGTCATCACTTCACCTGTAATCCAAGGAAGTTGAGAGTCACATACTCTGGATTTTCTCGGGGTGGGGGGGGGCATTACGATCCCATACAGCCATAAATTTGGAATGAAAGTAGTATAGGGCACAGTTAATATCATCAGTTGTTGAGAGAGTGATTTAAGGATTTAAAATTTAGATGGGTGGGATCTAAAATGATTTGAATAACTTGAAGTGACTTTACATTTTTTTTTTTTTTTTTTAAATATAGCTGTTTTGTCCCCGCCGCCTCCTTCCGCCAACTGTCGACAGGGACACATATGCTTTTTTTAGATTTTCTCCCCTGATGCCCCGACCATGTGAGCGTGTGGAGGCACGCTTCACACCCCATGGTGCCAGCTCAGTCCCTTCCATTTCTCATTACTTTGCTGCCCACTCTCCACCTATGCTACCCGCTGGACCTCTACCTGGTGGGAGCAGAACTACAGCAGGGCGCCAACTCACCCCCACCACCCTCAGGAGAGGAGAGCTGCCTGCCAACATGCTCAGCCCTGCTCCACCCCCCCCCCACACTGGCACCCCAATGACCTGAAGCCATTCCTGAACCCGGGTCACCGGCATAGTGCGAGGTAAGACATCCAGCACCTCAACCCTCTGCGCCACCGGACCAGCCAAAGTGACATTACATTTTGAACAATTTTATTTGAACTAAGGGACAGCCAATTTTATTGAAGTCTCCAAGAATATAAAAACTCACCTCTGGAAGAGTTAGAACAAACAGTTGCAAGAAGCTCAGTAAGTAAGGCAGGGAAAATACCAGGGCAACAGTAAATGATTGGGACAGAAAAAGGAAGAGAAAGTTTAAGAAGCAGCAGCTCGTAAGCAGAGAAGCAGCAAGACTGGGGAGCAGCGCAGGCTCCCCCCCCCCCCCCGGAAGGGGATTCACAACCTGTTCTGCCATTGGGCACTGTCCCATCAACGACTTGCTGTTGTTGACCCTTTCACTGCTTGTCTGCACACAGCTGTTACATCAGACAGTATCTGAACTATTCCAGCATCTATTGCCACTGCCTCTGTCATTGCCCACCCCGGCACCCTCGGCTGGCCCGTTGTTGACCTTACTGTCAATGTTCCAGTTCTTGGTCCTTTCTGCAGTGTTGGGTCCTAAATGGCTTTTGTCAATGGGACCCCCATCTTCAGTTCCACTTCATTTATCTCCTCATCCCAATGACCCTCAACCAATGGCGTTCGTCATTCATTGCAAACTGGAATATAATCCAGAGTATATGGAGGAAGCCATGGATGAAAATATGCAATAAATGTGGTAAGATCAAGCTACACTCTGTATTTTTAGTCAGAGGAGAGTGTGAAAAACATATCAAGGTCTCCACCTAAGGATACCTCATTTCAGGTCTTCCTAAAACAGACTGGGGTTTCAAGCAGAAGAGGAGGATTCTGCCAAGAAAAATCTGAATCATTGGAGGTTTCTGCTTCTCCTATGGTCATAATTCCTCCAGTGCATTCAGTACTAAATGATGCTACTCTGGTGGCCTGGAACAGGCCAGCTCAATTACCTGCAGTACCCAGGAATGCTGATAAACGATGTACATTCCCTTCTGCAAAGGCCTATTATTCCTCATAACCAAAAACAAACTCTGTGGTGATTAGGGCTACTCATAACAGATCCAAAGCTCCCAAAAATGAGTTCTCTTCCTCCTGATAAGGAGTTGAAGAAATTGGACATGATGGTGAAGAGCACCTTTGCTTCTGATTCCCTGGGCCTAAGAATTGCAGAATATCATGCTTATTTGATAAAATGTCAGAGTTGCCTTTGGAAAACTATTGCCACCCTGGCTAAGAAATTGCCAGAGGGCCATGATAAAATATTGGTGCATCAGACTATTGCTGGTGGCCAAGAGACTGGTACGTATCTGCTGAGATCGGCCTATAATCCTTCAGATGCTGCGGCCAGAACTGCTGCATCTGGAATTTGCCTCTGCCACCAGTCTCGGCTAAGGGTAGCTGATTTTTGCCTCAGATATACAACAATCCGTGATAAATATGGTATTCAGGGAAAACAATTGTTTGGAACTCATGTTGAAAATGCATGATTGGGTTTTTCAGTCCTCTAAAGTGACTCTTAAATTTCTGCATACTTTGAACCCGAGACCCAAGGAAAGTGATCGTAGTTCTTTTTGCAGGCCCTTTGCCCATCCAGGTCAGTGCTATTCAAGAAGCCCAGGACATGGTTCCCAAAGACCTCAGCCTTCCACATCCCAGGCTACAAACCTGCCTCCCAGTGCCCATGCCAGACTTACAAAAGTTCAGACCATTACCAGCACCCCAGCTGCCCCGCAGTGCTTTCTGACTCCCCTCCCTACCGCCTTACTACTTCAGGAAGTTTTGGTGGGAGACTGAATCTCCCTTTTCCTACCAAAATGGGGGGCGATCACTACAGATGCCTGGGCCCTGGAAGTAGTTCAAGAAGGACCCTCCCTAAAGCTCCTTACTGTTCCTCCAGTGATCCTCGCCCATTACCCAGCACATATCCTACAGGACATCTTGCCCTCCTGCTGCAGGAGGTTCAAACCCATCTTGGCAAGAGGACTGTAGAACCTGTCCCTATTTTAGAACAGAACCTGGGCTATTATTCGGGGTACTTTCTGGTCCCAAAATGGACCAGGGATCTCAGGACCATACTTGACCTTCAGAGACTAAATCAATTTATCAAATACAAAAGGTTTCAGATGGTCTTATTGCAGTTCCTCCTCCCCCTCCTGTTGACTGGGGATTGGATGGTTGCTCTGGATGTGAAGGGCACATAACTTCATGTCAAAATCTGAAAGTTACACAGACAATACCTGCATTTCATGCTGCAGGGCTCACACTACTAGTTTTGTGTCTTGCCCTTTGGTTTGGGCTCTGCACCACATATCTTTACCAAACTGTTTGCTGCAATGGCAACTGCCCTCCACAGGGATGGCCGCTATGTCTTCCGCTACATAGACAGCTGACTACGAACAGCCCCATCTTGAGAGGCCATCATTTACACATTATTTCAGACCCGATAGTTGTTTGACCAGCTGGGTATCCTGGTCAATGAACCAAAGTCAGCCCTTACTCCTTGCCAGTGATTCCAGTACATAGGAGCAGTTCTGAACCAAGTCTGGGATGGACATTCCTGCCCACCAACCGTGCTATGGAACTGGTGGTCCAGGTTTGACTGGTATCCTCCAGCAACCAAGTCTTGGCCTGTTACCTACTAAGCTTAATAAGCCTAATGGCAGCTGCCTTATTGACTGTCCCACTGGCTGACCTCCACATGAGAATCCCTCAGTGGCTTCTTAGGGAGCAGTGGGCATAGCATTCGGACAACTTGAAGGGGTCTCATTCAGGTGACTCCTCCACTTCATCATTCCCTGCTCTGGTGGTTGGACTGCTCCAACCTAGAATTGGGGTTCCCATTCCTCCATCTATCCTCTCACCTGATAGTAACCACAGATGGTTCAGGTGCCCATCTGCATCCTTGGCCAATGGACCCCTCTGGATACGGTTTTGCACAACACTCTTGAGATGAGGGCTATTCTATATGGCCTACAGGTCTTCGTCACCCTCTTCCAGGGGGCCCAGCTATTGATCCATATGGACAACATTTCAGTGAAGTGTTACATCAACTGACAAGGCAGAGTTCATTCATATCTCTCTATAGGGAGGCAATAAGAATTTGGCACTGGGCAGTAGACTGAGATATATTTCTATCTGCAGTGTTTCTATCAGGAACCCAGAATGTTCTGGCTGATCCCCCTTAGTTGGTCCCATGATGTGCCATGAATGGGAACTCTCTGACTCCATCATGATTGACCTCTTTGACAAATAGGGCCAACCAGACATAGACCTGTTTGCATCTCCATACAGTGCAAAACTGCCACGTTATTGCTTGCTTGCTCCAGGACCTGGAATTTTCTGGTGAGACACATTGTCCCTTTCCTGGAAAACATTTCCCTCATTCCCTCTAATACAGAGGGTTCTGGTCAGGCTATGGGTCGAGCCTGCCACCATGATTATGGTGGCCTCTTACAGACCCAGACAAATTTGATTCTCTTTACTCCAGCAACTGGCAGCAGAACCCCCAGTCCCACTCCTCTTGCGGGCAGGACTTCTGACAGCAGAGCACTCTGGTGCACCTAGATCTTAGATTCTGTGCACCTCCATGATTGACTTCTAAGGACATAGAGCTCTCCTGCTTCAGGGTTTCCCCAGTGGCTGCAGATGTTCTGCTGGCAGCTAGAAAGCCTTCTACATGGTACACCTACTCACAAAAGGTTTTATGTTTTGGTGCACTAAGCATGCCCTTGATCCATTTACATGTCCAGTTCCTAAAGTGCTAGACTATCTCTTATCCCTTAAGGACTCAGGACTAGGGTATGCCTCTATTTAGGTCCACCTGGCTGTGGTGTCTTCTTTTCATGCCATCACAGAAGACAAGATAATGGCTCAGGTAGAGGTCTCCAGTGATTCCCAAGAGGTATTCTACTGTTACACCCATTTGACTGACATCTTTTTCTGGTGTCGGACTTTAATTTGGTCCTAGAGGCCCTGACTGCATCTCTCTCTTTGAGCCTGCTGCTACTTGTGAGCTGTGCCTCCTCTCTTGTAACACACTGTTCCTAATGATTATGATGTCTGCTAGATGTATTTTATAATTGTAGGCTGTGGTTGCAGACTCTTCTTTTATTATTTTTCACAAGGATAGGGTTACATTGCACACTAATTATCATTCCCTTCCAAAGGTTGTGTCTTCAGACTATTGTCCTTCCTGTTTATTTTTCTTCTCGCACAGATAGTGGGGATATCGTTTACATATATTGGATGTCCAGAGGAGGCTGCATTGCTACTTCACTTGTACGAAGGATTGTAGAAAATCCTCACAACTGTTGGTAGCTTTTGCACCCAGGATGTTGGGCTCCCCAGTTTCCAAACAAGGCCCATCCAAATGGCTGTCCAGTTCCATCACATTTTGTTACCAGAAGTGCAGTAAGTAGCTTTCTGGTCCTGCCCATGTTCACCCTACCCAACGGGTGGCTACTTCAGTGGCCTGTTTCCAAAATATGTCTGTTGCTGACATATGTGCTACTGCCACTTGGAGAACTGTTCATACATTTACTAAACAGTACAGTCTGAACATCATCTCTTGTAGACATCCCAGCTTTAGCCTCAGTGTTCTTCAAGGCCTTTTTAGTCAGGATCATTAGGTCCTGCTGTCCTCCCTCTGTACTTAGTTCCTGCTTAGGAATCATTTGATGTGGCTTAGTGGAGCGAGATGTCCTCAAAGAAGATAGAATAGTTACCTACCATAATAGTCACTCTTCAAAAGAATCTTCTCAATTGAGCCAGAGCTCTGATTCCCTCCTTCCCCCTTGTCAGGTGACGGGTGATAGTACTGTCTACTTTGGCAAGCTGCTTCTCCTATGTTGCCTAATACAGCATTTATACTCGGGTTTCCATATCTTCTCCTGTGTTTCATTTGGTTCTGGTCGCTATGGTCCCTGCTGGTCCAGTGATCCTCCAAACTTGTCCCTGTCAGGGAACTGAGGCATGTTGGGAATGCCCACATTATATGTGTACCGAGACACACTGACATGGGCAGCCATAGCCAACAAACCTTTCTAGGTGGTCCTGACACTGACAGCTTGCAGTTCTATGGTGTGGCTCAATGGAGGAGATTCTGTCTAAGATCCGGTTGCTCCTCATTGTATAACCACTGCTACCGCCCAACAGATAGTTGCGTGCCTTCACAGTGCTGTTTCCTATACCACTCACAGTGAAGCATGCCCATTCAATGCCTGGTACCATAAAAGGTTTTTTTTAATATAACCAATCTGCTGTCATGAACCCTGCTGCCAGTGTACATCACGGCACTTCTCTAACAGCACCTCTGTCATCAAGCTTCACACACGCAGTCAGTCCTTCTAGTTCACTACTACTCGCAGCTGGGAAAAATGTACGTGCAGTAGTGGTTTTGTCATGATGCACTGGATGCTCATACTGTATCTCAGGCTGGTGGTTAGCTAATTCCAATTTAAAAGCAAAAACAAATGCACAGGGTAAACATGAGGCTGTAAAACATACACAACAGCTATATAATCACTGTGCAGTAAATAATTTATTTATGAACTGTTTAAATTCACAAACTACATTCCCACAGTTCTTTAATGTAAATACAACCCCCATAATGGAGGCAGGATAGCATAGTGGTTAAGGACACTGAGCTGCAAACCTGGAGACCTGGGTTTGAACCCCATCAGTCCCCACTTGCAAACTGTATGACCCTGAGCAAGTCACTTAACTTCCTTTTGCTCCCAGGTTGCACCTGGAAACAGACTCTAGCTTAGTGTGCCTTTCCTGGTTAAACAATTTTCCCTTTTTTTCCTTTCCATCCAGAGTGAATGTAGTAGGCCATCCAAATAGGCAGGTGCACAGATGGAATGTAAACAAAAAATGTTAGTAGCACAACTTTTCTTTTTTTTTATCCCTTCAGTCTTTCTTCAACATGACAGCTGTATCAATGGCCAGTTTTGAAGTGCTATATAACAAAGTACTGTCTGTGTTTCCTAAACATGACAGTGATGTCTCTGCTTTCCCCGCTGTCACTGAGGTTCCAGAGCTACATGATGAAGGTGACAGTTTTAGGAATGTACCTGACATATGAAATAGCCAGCAGAAAAAGGCCTCATCTAATCTGTTTGAGTTTGCAGACCCCCAGTATCTATTGAGGGATCTGCCCCCCTCCCCGCTACCTACTTCTTACCCCCCGTCGAAATACCCCATCCCTCTACCTTCTCCCACTCCAAGTAATTTTCCCTATTGCTCTGTCCCAGCCTCTCTTGAAGTGGTGTACAGTTTTTGGAGAGACAGTTTCCTCCGGCAACTCATTCTGTTTTGCCACCACCCTCTTGGTGAAAAAGTGTCTTTATCATGTCCATCTTGAAGCATCCCACTACCAGTTTGAGGCAGTGTTCCCTAGTGGTTCTGTTGCCACTAAGGTTGACATGACCCTCAGAGTTCACTTTAATACCCTTAAGGTATTTAATGGTCTTGATCATATCACCCTTTCCCTTTTATCCTCCAGGGAGTACATGTTGAGATTTCTGAGTCTCTTCCCTCACAAAGCTTGCCTTGTTGCTCCTGGATCATCTTGGTCACCTTTCTCTGTACCATCTCCAGTAAGTTGATGTCTTTCTTTAGGTACGGGCTCCAGTACTGCACACTGTACTCCAGATGTGGCCTAACAAGTAACCTGTAGAGTGGCCGGATGACCTCTGCCTTCCTGTTGGTTATACTCCTGGCTATGCATCCCAGCATCCAGTTTGCTTTGCCCGCTCTTCTCCTGCAGTGTGCCGAGTGCTTCAGGTTACTCATAATGATCACGCCCAAGTCTTTCTCCTCTTCTGACTTAGTGATCTGCACACCTCCCAGCCAGTATGTGGTCTCTGGGTCCCTCACACTTGCACTTTATGGTGTCAAAGCTCAACTGCCAAGTACCTGACCACCTCTCTAGTTTATCCAGGTCCTCCCTAATGTCCTGTGTCCCTTCTTCTGTGTATACTATCCCACAGAGTTTTGTGACCTCTGCAAAGAGGCATATTTTGCCTTTTATCTTATCTGCAGTGTTGCTGATGAAGATGTCAAATAACACTGGGCCAAGCATCGAACCCTGTGGGACTCCACTAGTGATTAGTCTGGCATTCGAGAATTCCCCCCTCAACCCCCATCTTCTGGTTTCTATCCCATTGCCAGGGTTTTATCCACCTAGCCAGCTTTATCCCAACTCTACTGTGGGTAACAGAGTCAAAGGCCTTGCTGAAATCTAGATACAGTATGACCACTGCTTGACCTTTATCCACTGTCCTAGCCACCCTACTTACCTAATCAAAGAAACCAATTACGTTGGTCTGGCAGGAACACCCTGACAAGAAGCCATGCTGCCTATTGTCATGAAGTCCATTTTCAGTCCGAACGTTTTACTGTCTTTCCTTCAGAATGGTTTCCATAAACTTCCCCACTATTGAGATAAGATTTACTGGACAGTAATTACCAGGGTCATCTCTCAGAAGCCCACTCTTGTGTAGCGGCACTACATGTGCTGTTTTCCACACCAGGAGTACCACACCAGTTTCTAGAGAGGTGTTAAACAGGTCTGCTAAGGGGCCCACCAGCATATTCTCTAATTTCCTCAGAACCCGGAGTGTTTGCTGTGTGGTCCTGGGGACCTAGTCATCTTCAGGATCTCAAAACCCTTCCTCATCCTATCAATTTCAATCTCCCCATCCTTGACCTTCCCCCATTATCCCACTTCTTCCCCAGGGTGACTTGGCCATCCTTCTCCTTTGGGAAGACTGAACAGAAGTACTTGTTAAGTACCACTGCCCTTTCCATACTACCCTCCACCCACCCCTTCTCTTTTTTGTTCCTCCCTGTGCTGCCCGACCGGACACTCCTTCGGGTCACCAATGACCCCACCAGCACTCTGTCCCCACCTGCCAGTTACCACCCCACATCGCAGCCTCCCTGGGTAACCCAGCGTAACCCTTCGCCGGGTGGGTCCCCCCCAAGGGAGAAGGCGCCAGTGGCGGTCCAGCACACTATCTTACCTTCCACTCAGGTGTTACTGAGGTGGTCCAGGCTGTCCGGGGCTTCATGGCAGCTGGGGCTGGCAACCATCATCAAGCCAGTTGGGGGAGTGCCATTTCCATTTTCTTCCCTGGGAGCATGGCGTGCCACTGACGTTAAGGCATACACCAACATCCATCATGCTCCCTGTGCAGTGGGGGCCCGATGCATTGCTGTTTCCCCAGTCTTCACCAAGAGTCATCAAGCGCCGGGCCGCAGACCCTCTCCCCCCCCCCAAGGAGAAGGCGAGCTGTCGTCGGACGCTAAAGCCTTCTCCCCCTGACCAGCCCTTGCATTGCGAGCAGAAATCCAACCGCTGTGCCACCCCTTCTCCTTTTTCAGCCTACTATCCTATCCTTGATATCTCTCTTCCTCCTGATGTACTGGAAGAAGGAAAAACTTGGTGAGAGCACTCATCACTTGCATAAAAGGAGTATCAAGCTAAACCTTTTGTAGTTTACTGCACTTTTAGGTTTTACTGCATAGCCATTGTGTAAACAGCACACATATAAGAAGATGGAAGTGCCTCTGCACCACCAGACTTTGTCTTACCCCACTAGTAGGGGTTTCATCTGAAGCCCCAACTGGTGGGGTGATAAGCAAGCACTGCCATCTTCGTGTATGTGTGCTGTTTACACAATGGCTATGCAAGAGAACCTAAAAGTGCAGTAAACTACAAAAGGTTTTGCCTGATACTCATTCCCTGCAAGTGGTGAGTGTGCTCTCCAAGTTTTTCCTGGATATCATATTTCTGAGAGCAGCACCACCATCCCAGCGTTCACCTCTTTTATGCTGGAACAGTGCTGGAAGAAGGCTTTCTGTCCCATTTTTTATTCCCTCTGCCAACTGCAGTTCCTTCTTGGCCTTGGCCAGTCTTACTGCCATGCTTGCCTCTCTTGCCTTATTGCTGTACTCATCCCTGTCCTTGTCTTTCCAGGTGCTTTTATACTTTTTGAAGGCCACCTGCTTGCTCTTTAATACTTGGGCTACCTCAGTGTCAAGCCAGCTGGGCTTCTTGCCTCTGGATTTTTTGCTTTTCATTTTGGCACACTCATTACTGGCTGCCAACAGCCCTTCCTTAAAGATGGCCTATTTCTGGTCCACCCCTGTTTCTTTCCTGATCTCAGAGAGGAGCCCCTCCAGAATTCCCTCATCTTTCTATAGTCTGCCCTCCTGAAGTCTAACACACTTGTCTTAATTCCAGTCCTCTCCTTGCCATTGTCCTTATAAAATCATGCAATGCTGTGGTCGCTGCCTGTCAGTGATGCTTCAGCCCTCACCTCCTAGACATGCCCACCATTAGTCAGAACTAGGTCCAGTATAGCACTCTCCCTGGTGGGTTCTAGGACATATTGTGTTAGAAACCCACAATGGAATACCTCCAGCAGCACCTGAGACCTGGTACAGGTGATGGTCGAGATTTTCAAAGTCCCAAATTCTCACTACCTCCCCCTGCCAGCCAGCTCCACTATTTTGGACCCCAACTCCCTGTCCAAATTCTCCTCCTGGTTTGGTGGCCTGTACACTACTACTATCCTTATGTAGCCACCCAGTCCCCTGGGGTTACTAGAATCCCATCAGTGTTAGACTAGGAAGGTTCTTGGGTAGCCTGTAGGGAGTTGTTAAAAGTTCCTTACAACATGACATCATTGTTTACTCAGCTAGCCTGAAGACAGTATAGATTGTCATTTAGAAATCTCACAGCAGCAGCAGCATAAGCCACTTTGGAATCAGCTGCTCTGAGGCAGTTTAGAATGTTCAAATGGAGGTTTTGAGTCCATAGTAGTTCATTGTGGAGCTCTGAGTGAGCAGCAGTGCTCAGAAAGTGGAGGTGCCTGCCAGTCTGTTCTGCGACTGGGTGAAGGACTTCTGGTAGTTTCTCACCCTAGTGTCTGCGATCTAGCAGCGCCAAAGGAAGTGATGGAGACCATTGTGAGCTGGACACCAGTGGGTCATTCCATAAAGAAGTGGTTAGGACTTCAGTCTCTGTGGATCCAAGGGGCAGTCCCCTGAAGGTCCTGAAGAGTGTCAGTGGCCCAGAAAGAAAGAGTGATCTGTGTGAAGCTATGACAAGCTACCTGTGAAGGGAAGAGTTGTTTCTTCCAACATCCATGTCTGTAACAAAGGACAAACAAATCTGTGAGTACAGTTACATGGGACTGTTTTCTTAGGGAGTTGTCTGAGGCATATGTGCCCAGAAATAAGGCTAGAATAGACCTTTCGGGGCCCCTTTATCACCACAAAAATGTGCTGAATGTGAGTTTTAAAGTTGGGACTCCTTTAGCAATTTGAGGGAATTGAAGGCTCATTTGGTGTAACCCCAAATGAATGGCAGAGACTGGTTGGGCAAGCAAAAGAGTGAGGGGCTCTTTTTTAGCAACTCGCAGTGGAGTCCAGTTTTGGTACCAAGCAGTTACAGAGCCTGAAGCAAGGAAACCAGAGATCAAGGTCTCTAGACAATACTGCTGCACATTACCACAAGTTATTAAAGCTTGTGTGAAAGTAAATCGCTTACCAAGAAGTCTTCTTCCATTTATTAAAGTGCTTAAATATACATACACGCAGCAAGGTAAAGTGAACGGCAGCAGGCAACTAACATTTTATGCTAAAACAAATAACCTGTAGGCACCCACATGGTGCTTATACTGGAGCACGTACTAAAGACCAGTGGCCTGAACAGACAGCCCGCATGCATGATGATGCATTGGCACAGCTGATGTTTCGGCAACGCCTTCCTTAGAGCTTATTGGTCCATTCCCAAAATCTCAGAAATAGCATTCTTCATGCATAATTAAGTGGGTATAGACTTACGGAATGTTCACTGTCTTTTAACCCCATATACCCGAAACACATTCAAAGTACGAACAAATAAGATAAAACATCTCAAAAGTCATAAACACTGTCATTTGTGGATTAACACACAGACAAAATACATATAAATAACATGTCTACATATAAATAATATAAATATCTGAAGAACACCAATTTATAAATAACACTGTGTAGGTAACTCTTCATTAAATCCTTTTGGCTTCAGTGTCTCGAATTTAAAAATCCAAAAGCATTCTCTCTGATTCTCCATTCCTGTAAACTTCATGTTTCCTGGAGACTCATGGACAGCTTCTGTAAAATGACAAGCCACTGTATTTGTTTGTACATTGTTATGGATGGCTTATTAATGTTCCCTTATTCTGTCTTTTAACTGATGTTTTGTCTGGCCAACATAATTCATCCCGTAGGGGCAAATCAGCATCTATATGACCCCACAGGTGTTGCAATTGATAGTCATTAATTTCAAACAACTGGTCTGTCCGTAGGTGTCTAAAGGTTTTTGAATTATTTGTATTATTACACTGGGCACAATTGCCACATCTAAAGTTGCCTTTAGGAAGTGTAGGTAGCCATGTGAGAGCCTTTATCTCTGGTGCATGAAAGCTGTGCACTAACGTATTCTTTAAATTTTTTTCCCACCTATAGGTGATTCTTGGTTGGGCATAGCATTCCTGTCTGAAAACAGGGTCCCCCTGTAGCACATGCCAATGTTTCCTTATAACATTTGCAATCTCTCCACCTTGATTGCAAAAATTAGTGACAAATGTCAGTGGAAAGTTTTTAAGCAGTCTTTTTCTCCTTAGCAGCAATTAGCTCAGTTCTGTCAATGTTAATTGATCCTTCCGCACCATTCAACACTGTTTTCATTGGGTATCCCCTTTCCACAAATCTATTTGCATCATGCTTCATTGTTTTTCAAATGCCATGTTAGTGCTACACGCACTTTTTACTCAACATCTGGCCTACAGGAATATTTTCCTTAAGTCTCTTAGGATGACTACTTGAAAAGTGCATAAGAGTATTCCTGTTCGTGGGTTTTCTGTACAAAGTAGTTTACAAGTGATCTCCTTCCTTATAAATCGACAAGTCCAGAAAAGGCACAGTATGCAAATCACTGTTTGCCACAAAATGTAGATTACAGTCAAAACTATTTTTCACACAGAAATTCAGTCAGCTCCAATGATGTCCCAGACTACAACATAAAGCAATCATCTATGTATCGCTTCCTCAAAAGTGCATGTTGCCTAAACCGTACATTCTTATATAGGAAAGTCTCCTCCCAAAGGCCAACATACAGCCCAGCCAAACTAGGGGCAAAGGTGGTTCCCATGGCAGTCCCTTCGTTTTGTGTAAAATACATACCCTGATATACAAAGTAATTTGATTTCAATACCTGTTCAGCCATGGATAAAAGAAAGTCTGTATTTGAAAACTGGCTAGCTGGACGCACTCAGAGAGTAGTGGTCTGTGGGGAGCTCTCGAACCCTAGAGAGGTTGGTAGTGGGGTACCACAGGGCTCAGTCCTGGGCCCGATCCTGTTTAATGCATACATATCGGACATCAGGGAGGGTATAGGGTGTGAAATGAGTCTCTTCGTGGATGACTCCAAGATGGGAGCAGTAGTTGAGGGAGAAGAGGGGAGGTTGGCCCTGCAAGGACCTGGACACCCTGGAAAGCTGGGCTCACACATGGAAATTAATTTCAATATCACCAAGTGCAAGGTGTTGCATCTTGGTTGGGGAAACCCTAAACACAGGTACACCTTGGGGAGGCGCTGAAGGCCTCAATAGGGAAAAGACCTAGGGGTCATGGTGGATGCATGTATGAATAACTCTGAGCAGTGCAGGAGGCAGCTAGCAAGGCAAACAGGATGTTGGGATGCATCGTAGGGGATCACCTCTAGGAGCAAGGAAGTGATTCTGCCCTGTACAATGGACTGGTTAGACCACACCTTGAGTACTGTGTACAGTACTGGAGACCACACTTGAAGAGGGACATACAGCTCCTGGAGAGGGTACAGAGGAGGGCAACTAAGATGATACGAGGGCTAGGGGATTTGACGTACGAGGACAGACTTGAGGAGCTCTGCCTGTTTTCATTGGAGGAGAGGAGAGACAGGGGGACATGATTGAGGTCTTCAAGTACCTCAAGGGAATAAATAGGGTAAACATGGAGGGGATCTTTAGACTAAAGCAGGGAGGTATCACCAGAGGGCATGGTTTGAAGTTGGAAGGTGGAAGGGTGAGGGGGAAAAGAGGAGGTTTTTCACTGAGAGGGTGGTGGACCCTTGGAATGCACTGCCTGGTGAGCTGGTTTAGAGATCCACAGTGGAGGGCTTCAAGAGAGGGTGGGACAGACACAGAAAGTGGATGTATCAGATGATGGCCTGTCCCAGGCGGGTGGGGATGGATGATAGGAGTTTCTGGAGCACAAGGGATGGGAGGGTCTCGGCACCCACTAAGGATCTAAGGTTCGAGCAGACTCGATAGACCGTAAGGCCTAATCTGCTGGCAAATAGTATGTTAGTATATCTGTTGCATTGTCCCTTTTATTCAAATAATGTAGTGCTTTAAGTCTGCCTTCATGCGTAATATTTGAATACAAGAATTTAAATGTCCTGTATCACCAGTATGGTTTGATTCACCTTTACCCCAGATATTATTCTCAGTATATCATTGCTGTCTGCTAAATATGGTAACTTGCACACCATAGGTTTAAGGAAGCAGTCTACCATCTGACAGAATGGTTTTATGCTGGAGCCAATACTGGCAACAATAGGACGGCCGGGGTTCTGCATCCTTATGTAACTTAGGTAACAAGTATATACATGGCTTTATGGGGTCAGTTACCTTTAAGTATTCTATTTATTGTTTACTTAAATAGCTATTTGCTTCTCCCCAGGCTATAAAGTTCATTGCCTTTGTCTTTATGTCCTCAGTGGGATCCCTCTGAATCTTTGTGTAAAAAGCAGTATTAGAGAGTTGTTTCTGCATTTCTTGTTCATATTTCTCTTTTCCCCATATAACAGTATCTCCCCTTTGTCCACAGATTTAATGACCAGATTTTTATCATTCATTAGGGTATCCAGAGCTACTTGTTCCTTGTTTGTTGCCCCAATATCATTTTTTCTTTCACAATGGCATCAATGTCTTTATCCACTGCATGGTTTTGATAAGTGCTGGGATAGAAGTTACTTTTCTTTCTCAGATGCAGTTTCCTTACGTTGGCCATTGTTCTGTATTGATGTCATTATAGCCCCCCCTCCCCTGTATTTACTGGTTGGTTAGTTGACCTCTGGAGGCTTCCCTGCATAGGTTTTAAGAAATGGCACTTCAGATGGAGCCGCTGTTCACTTTATCTTGCTGCATGTATGTATATTTTAGCACTTTAATAAATGGGAGAAGACTTCATGGTAAGTATGACAAATGGAAAGGAGGGAGTTAATGGCTTGGATTTTTGGCTGAGGTTTTTCTAGTAGTCTGGAAAAAAAAACATTGGGATTCCACTGCCCAGCAGCATCTAGATAAAGTGACAACCAGGTTGTATATCTTAGAGAAAATGACCCAGAGGGAGAAGTGCACCTACTCACATACTCACGCAGAGTTTAAAGGGATTGGATCACTCAAATATAAACTTAAGGTTAAAAATGAATATAGTTGGACACTGATAGGTGTTCAGTCTGATTGGGACAGTTTAAATACATACATGGTAAATGGCTGGTGCATTCAAAGGGGGAACAAGAATCATCTATTCTCAAGAGGGAATATACGATGCTGAAAGACAAAGGGTTGGAGTTGCTCTTGGAGTTGCTGGGGGAAGTTGCATCCGAGAGGCCAAGATTGGAGCCTACTCTTCTAGCTACGTCCGTGGGAGCTGGCAGATAGCATAGGGTCCAGTTTCTGTTTATAGACAGGGAAGGGTAAGAGTAATAATAGCATATCTCAGTAATAGCCTTTTTCTTGTCATGTTATTTAAAAACAATTGTTTACTTTTCCTGTAACAGTGTTATTCTCTTGTGTTAAACATATATATCCTGTAATGCTACTTTTGACCTTCTGTTAAGTAAAGAGCTATTTATTTACTCAACAGTTGTGGCTGCAATTTACATTATTTCTAAGGTAATTTATGGTTTCCCCTGGCTGAGGCAAACTCTGTTTAGCATCCGCCACCCAAGAGACACACTGCCAGGCTTTGATATGTGCAATTGCATGTTTGACCTCCCAGATCTGTGCAAGTGGGAAGGTAGGTGCTGGAGGACCCCGCTGGTGGCAGCGGATACCAAAAGACAGACACCTCTCTGAAAGCTAATACAGCCCAGAGAGAAAGGTGGGTTGTAACATCAAGCTATTTACTTTCATATAAGCTATAATAACTTGTGGTCATGTGCAGCAGTATTGTTTAGAGACCTTGGTGTCTGGTTTGTCTGTTAGAGACTGGTTGGGGCCAGGGTGGGCAGAGACCCCACCCATCTGAAACTTCCATCAGGGCTAACTGGTTCATGGAAGGGCACCAGGTTACCCTGGGTTTGTTAACAAAGTTCATTGCATCAGGAGGAAAGAATTTGAAATGATTTTAAAATGTGTGATGACCCCCATGCAATAGATACTTCGGGGGAAAAAAAAGAAATGTTGAATTAAAGTGTGTGGACCCCCCAAGATATACAGTTTGGGAAGTAAATGTCTGGAGATCCCAAGTCCAGAGGGATGGACAGTTCGATAGTTCTGTGTGGAGAAGATGTAGTAAAAATGCCAAAGATAAATGTTGTTTCTGGAAAGAAAAGTGTGTTGCCCTGAAAAGTCAGTTCCAACATAGGGGACCACCCCATACTGTGTTCCATCTGTTGTCAGAATAGTCGTACTGCACAATCCCATCTTCAGTAGCAGACTATCGATCTGTGCTTCCAATATGAACTTGTTATTGGGCCTCCTCAGAAGGTAAATCTTGCACAGCTCTAGCACCTCTCTCCCAGAACTCAGAATAAATATAAATGTTATTTTGTACCCTAACCCCCGACCCAGGTATTTGCCCCAGCGCTAGGGGTGAGGCCTATTGTTTATTTCAGCTTGTGGCCTGTTGCCTTGTCTGTGGCACAAGTTTTGGGGGGGGTCCCAGTTCTTAAGACACTGCTCTTGGCTGGGGTAAGGGTTGCACTTAGCTTCTTGCTTTTGGATAACTGCACGTGTCCTCACAGCAACTCTGTCCTCCTTACTGTCTCCTGCTCCCTAGTACAGGTAATTCCTTCCTTCATGTACAGAACCACTCGTTCTCCACCCCCATCCCTCCTATACAGCTTGTACCCTGGGGTGGAGAAATCCCAGTCATGATTAGGCACAGCCCACCTCTTTGTAAAGGTTGTCATGTCTACCCCCCTCCACCACCATCAGTGAATGCAGCTCAGCTGTTTTGTTCCCCAAGCTCCTTGCATTCAGACACACCACCTTTCACCTTAACTCGAGTCCGCCTTGGCCCCTCGACTGCCTGCCTTCCCTCCCATCCCTGGTCCCAATCCCTGCATTTCTTGTCCTGCCTCCCATCTGTCCCTTCATCCTCTTGTCCTGAAAGGGCCCTGATGGCCTCCTCCACCTCCAGGTAACAGCGGGTGTTTTGACCCATGCTGCCCCTCATCAGTTTAAATTACACTCCTTGCTAGTATGCATACTGAATCCGATCTTTAGCACTCTGACACCCTCCTTGTTATGATGCAGCCTGTCTGGTGCATAAAGGTCTTTGTTCCCCCATGTTTTCCTCCAGTCACCAGTTAGTCCATGTCCCTCTGTTTTACACCCCTCTCCCCTAAGCCAGGCATTACATTCTTCTATTCCACTCTTCCTTGGAGTATGGGCCCTTGGTACTGGAAATCTTTCCGAGAGGGTTAACGACTATCCTACCTTCCTGCAGGTCTGTCTCACTTTTTTGATCCTGTCCTGGACCACCCCAGTCTCACTGTCTGCCAGATCGTTGATACCTAGGTGAACAATGAGGTGCAGCTTCCCCCCTTTTGTTCATGATCTCAGCTATTCTTGGCCCCACCCTCCCTGTGGTTATCCCTGGCCTATAGTGCAGTCTTCTGTGATTCACTTTAGCTGTTGTGTTCCCCCATTTCACTCCTCTAACTATGGAGTCTCCTAGGATCAAAACTCTCCCTTCCCCACCTGTCACCTAAGTTCCCTCCCCACTGAACCTCCTGTCCTTCTTTGCTGACCTTCCCCCTCCTCCTGTCCATTCCCTGCTCTGACCACCTACACCCCTTTTGCATTGTCCCCCCCCCCACTTTTCCATTCTTCCCTTCTCCACTGGACCCCAACTGCCACCACTGTAACTGAACTCCCAGAGGTACATGATGGAGAAGCTGCTTTCCCTGTTGTCCATGCTCTCAACAGTGTTGCTGAGGTCCATCAGGAAGGTAGTGTTTTCTCTGGTGTTCCTGCTGGAACTGCAGTCACTGAGCTCTGTGATGTTGTTGATCTTGAAGAGGTTACCAAAAGAAAGAGAAGAACAGAAAACATAAGTAAATCACATATTATACTGACATGGAAGTAAACAAGCTTGAAGGTGAGCATGATGAGGCTAGCACTAAAGAGGCTACTTGGGTCTCTGTGTTTAATTTGTGATCGGCCAGTAAATTCAACGAATGCTCATTTAGAGAAGCTGTGATGGAGATTTGCAGCATTCTCCAGTGATTTTTCTGGAGAGGTTAGAAACCGTGCTGGAGAGCAATATTCCATCTCCTCTTACTTGAGCCCATGTGCAGACCTAAACTGCTATATTTACAGCCAAGCAGTAGGCTGCCACATTTAACATCATCAGTAACCTATTGTTACACCCTGGAAATAGCATCTTTCTGGCAGTTCTGAAAAAATTTAGAAAGGGAAAATAAAAAGACCAAGCCTCACATCATACTACTGCACACTTACTCAATTGGACCTGAACACACTGAAGAACTCTAAAGTCATCTCTTGTAACACAGCAACAGGGCTGGTCAGGGAGGTTTGCCTTGATGTGTGTTATGAAGGCACATTGAGGGAGGGGCAGTGAGATCTGAAGTTCCATAATTTTAAAGTGGCAGAGGATGAGAATGGGATAGAGTATGTAACCCTCACATTTAGTGAGCAAACAAAGAACCACAAAAAAGCATCAGTGACCGAAAAAAGCCAGTATATAGGATTCATGTCTTTGATGCCTCGGGACCATCTTTACCCAGTAGAGAGTTTCAGGAAATAAGTCCCAAAGCTTCCACCAAATGCACCTGTTTTCTACGTGTACACAAAGTGCGTTTCACAAGTGCAGCTTGAAGTATTTACTTTTATTTAAAATATGTTAACCAGGTTAGCTGCACGAGCATTAAATGCCTATTTTGCATGGATGACCTGGTTATGGTACAGTAGGAAATCAATGGGGTGCAACTGTCTTTTGGGCATAATGCCGTGCCTCTGTGAAAAGGTCAGACTGATGATGCAGTACACCAAACACAGCCTGAGAGCCACAGATGTACAGCTTCTGTCCAGCACTAGACTACAAGAGAAGTCTTGCTAGGGATGACCCATAAATGTGACCCCAGCTTAAAAAGTATCATTGTCTGACCATTGAAAGAGAAGCGATATCCTGTCCCTCACAAAACCACCAGGCAGTGCCGAACCAGCACCATCGACCTCCAAAGAAGCACCTCCTGAAACTGAGGGACATGCTGTTTAACCTGATTAATTGCACCTTTCCTGAGCATGTGCAGTTTATAAACTTCCAGTGTTAGCAATGCAGGATTTGTGTTACTTTTGTGACTCTACAATGCAAGTACAGTGCATCCTGTGGTTTAAATCAGTGTTTTTATTTTGCCCCCCTTCCCCGAGTTTGGGGGCTACTTTTTCTCAAAAATGATATACATAAATACAGTTTTGTTTAAATTAATTCAGAAGTTGTCTGTGTCATTCATTTAAGCAGTACGTACCAGTTACCCATTTCATAGGTACAATAAGACACTTCTGGCTGGTGGTTATCATGGATTAAACACCCTCCCAGGTGCTGAAGGCCCTCAGCACAAGCACCTCGGACCTCACTAGGCTCCAGGTTGGATGTTTACTCTGTGGCAACCACCGTCCCATCATATCTTACTGCTTACTTAACTCCTTGATGTCTCTCACACCCCCTAGCAGCACTGTTTCATTTTCTAGGTTCCATTCTTTACTTGCTTATTACAACTTTGTTTATAAGATTTGTTCCCTAGTTTCCTTATTATAACTTGTTTTGTAAGATTTTCTCTCTGGTTTCCTTATTGCAACTTTTTTGTAAGATTTTCCCTCTGGTTTCCTTATTACAATTTTGTTTATAAGATTCACCCACTAGTTTGCTTTCCCATTCTGGTGTGCTGCATATCCCTGCCTTCCCCTTCCTACATTACTGGCTAGCCTTACTTTCTCTATATAGAGATAGAAGTGAATGAAGACCACCTATGGAGTTTAGTTGAAATGGTGATTCTAACTCCTATTTTCATTATGCATTTCATCTACCATTTACACTTGTTATCCTTGTGCTGCTTACATACCTAAATTATCAGAACAGCAACGGATACTAAGGGGATAAGCGATGTTCCAGCATGTGATACTGTATGTATCACTACGAGTGGACAGTGACCTCGGTTCACGGTGACTGAGAAGCATAACAGAGCCACCAGTGAGGTCGAGTCACTGTCCGCAGATATGATACATATGGTATCACACACTGGGACATCTTGTGTTTGTTTTATACAGTAGGGCTCTAGCTTTCATTTTTATTTTTGGTTTAGCGGCATGAGGGGGGCAGGGGAGTGATGTGTACACTATGTTGATAACCAGCAGTGACATATACACCATGCTTGATATCTTCACAGTGTACATATCATGATCTGGTTATCACACTGTAGTAGCGATACTGTAATTAAGTTATGCCATATCTCTTCACCCCTATTGTATAATAAGGGGATATGCAATGTCCTGGCGTGTGATACCGTATGTATCACAATGAGTGGACAGTGACCTCAGCTAATGAGTGGTGGAGAGTAGCGGAACCATGAATGAGGGTCCACGGTCACTGTCCACTTGTTTGTGATACATATGGTATCACACACGGACATCGCTTATCCGTTTTATACAATAGGGCTCCATTTCACTTTTATTTTAATTTTTGGTTTAGTGGCTTGGGGGTGGGGGGTGGGGGGATGTGTACACTATGTTGATTACCGGTGAAGACGTGTACACTGTGCTTGATACCTTCACGGTGTACATGTCACGATCTGGTTATTACACTGTGGTTGTAATACTGAAATTTATGTGATACCATATCACTTCATCCCTATTGTATAAAAACAGTTATCTACACAAAGTCTGTTTGTGATGCAGTGTTAGGACAATAAATGTGACCCAGGTTTTTGTACTGAATTTGTCAGTTTTTGGAATAAATTAGAACAAATCAATTGTGATAGGAACAGTAAGAGTGTGTTTGGTCTCAAACCCATGGAGACAAGATTACAAACTCATTAATAGATAGGTATCATTATGGAAGTGCTTGATAGCTTTGTCCATTGTGTATTTGTGCAAGCCACATGTGGTTATGAGCTGTATGATGCCTCCAAGTAATATATCTCTGTATAGCAAGTCTTATCCAGAAATGCTGTGAATACTAACTCACTGGCACGTCAATGAAGTGCATTATCTGCAGATACACATGTACAGATCAATACTGCAGTCAGCTAATGTTTTCTTACTTGTTTGCAGAAAAACTTTATAACTGCTACCGTACTCTGTAGTGTAACTAGAGCAAAGACAGTATTTCTCCATAACATGTTTGGATATTCTTTCCACACATGCAACAGTTTGTAGAGTACATTTCCATGCTAGTGTTTTCTATATATTTTTTTCTAATACAAATAAATTGGTTACAGATGGTTACAAAGTAACCCAAAGGTGCATGGTAGGTTAGTAAATCTAACAGTGAAAATCTGGAAAGAACTAGCTCTTAATTCACTGGTGAAGATCATGGAATATCTAGCACCTGAAGATTCTAAACGACCATACTGCAAACGAAGTACTGTATTACACCTCCCCCAAGAATGGTATGTCAGAAATTGACTGAGTTCTTTACATCAGTCGTTTTGTCATATGTGACCAGGATATACATTTGGTGTTCAGTACTAGCTCTGTACTCCATCCCATATTTCTCCTGGCATTCTTGGCAGCCACAGTATGCTGTTACAACTCCTTTAGCTGGCTGTTAACTGACTGTGAAGGATCTTTATGTCTCATCTTATTGATTCAGTAAAGGGTGCAGAATAAATCATCAGCAAGCCTTGTCCTTCGCAGCATCAAACTGTAGCATCTGGGGAAGTAGCCACCCTTAAAAGGCTCGGTCCACCATTTTAATAACTTAGTCTGCATGTCCTGGGAATGTAGAGATTTCTACATTAACAAGAGGCTGTGGATAATCTGCTTGCACTTATGGCCCGTGGGTTGTATATTTAGCACAGTTTTTGATAGATTTAGTTTTTGATGTTAATCATATTTTTATTAATAATAAAGAACAAAAAACCAAAAAAAACACCATGTACATGTCTTAGCAACCTCATAGCAATATTATAAATATAAATGTAAATTTATTGCAACATATAACATGAAGAAGGTAAATGAAGTGTCACACTGGCGACCTGAGTTCAGGATCAAGCTTGAGCTACCAGGGGTCGGCCTTGGGGGGGGGGGTGAGGAGCTGGACCAAGCTGCCACAAGACAGCTCTCCTCTGCGGGAGGGACATGGGATTTTCCCTGTCTCTTAGCTGCCACCCGGTGGAGGCTAAATGGCAGCGCCAAACCACTAGAGAAACCTGGCGTTTGGCCAAGTGGGAGGAAGGGGCTGTCTCTGGAGCCACAGAGTGCATGCACATGAGTGCCCATGTTCTGGTGTCCTCGGACAATGGGGAGAAAAAAAATTAAAAACACCACGACTCACTCATCACCAAGTAGGTGAAGGTGGTGGCGGACTGGGCAGAAAGCAATATGGGGGAAAAAACACTTTCTAGGTGCTAGCAATTGACTTCTACTCTGTTGACTGGGAAAGGAGGGCTAGGCAAGTCTGCCTTCTCAACCTCATCAGGGTTGGGGGGGGAGAAATACAGATGGAAACCAACAGAAATTGAACGAGATTAAGCTGTTGGTGGTATTACTAGTGATTAGGAGCATGTTCCCCATATTTTAAAGATGAGTCAATTGAGCATTCGGCCCCACTGCCAAACAGATGCTAGAGAGAAGTGTGTTTTATATAGCTTTGTATTTTGTACTTGTGTTGCATTTTACAGGGCATTCTAGTAAACGAGACTGCTAGTCTCAAATAAACCTAGCCTGCACCCAAACATGAACTAAATAAATAAAACTTGAACTAAATAAATAAGTAAACTGATAAGTGATAAAACCTGTCAACATTTCTGTCTTTCTCAACTACAATAAAAAGTCGATGGATCTAATGAGTGCTGTTATCACACAGCTTTCATTTTAAACCACAAAGAGGAAGGAAGTAAAGGGGTTGCTTGGGCTAGGATTGTTTCCAGAGTATACACACAATTTAGAGATAATAAGTTGAACAAATACATTTAAGGAAAATACTGTGGTCACTACCTTAGTTTAGTACCAAAACTGAAACGTCTTCAGCTACAAATCCTGGATCTCATTATCTGTGCCTGAGGGGTTGCACTTTAGTACAGGCGTTATCCCATATGCCCAAACCACATATTCTACTTCAGGGAACTGGTTGTTATAAGCGCTTTCCTAAGAATTATGAATAACACACAACTGAAGAGATTTATAGATGTAATTTAGGTAAAGTACACTGAAGTCATCTGTTTCTTTAGAACCAAAATAAATGTCCATAGAACTGGCAAGTGTTTCTATTCAGATTCCAGGTTAGGGAGAGTATTTTTTCACAGGTTGTGTGCCTTGAGTTCCTTTGTGTAAGCGTCATGAAGTGTGGTGCTGTTCATTCTGCATTGATCTATGCCATAGAAAAGAATGGCCACATCTTCATCGTAACCTTCCTAGGAAAACATGGCTTATTCACATAACTTGTTTACATTTTGCACATACAGTATGCAGACTGTTCTTTATGCTTTAATCTGCATCAGCTTGGATTGTTGTAATTTCCTCTTAAGACTTACTGGCACTGGCATTTCAAACCTTCAGAGAGTCCAGGAGTGCAGAAACTGCACAATATTTGATGTGGGTTAAGCTCAAGTTATTTTTTCATTTTATGTTGATATAAAGTCTTGTGACGACATAGACTGTACATAAAATAAGTATATATTATGAGATGTGTAACATGGTAACATAGTAGTTTAACATCAGAAGTGACTCTAGGTCCATTATGTCCACTCCCTAGCATCACAAGCAGGAGTGAAGTAAGTATGCTGTGCAAAGATGTGCCAATTTATACAGAAGTTTAACTGAAGGTCTTCTAGCTGTTTTGGCTTCCGGACTTCAACCTCAATATAGCCACATCTTTAGTCAACATTTAATAAAAGTTACAGTATTGCCAAGGGTTCACTTCCTCAGTTTCTGATCTCAGGTCAAACCCTCATTAGATAGGTGTATTCACTTCTTGTGTTTACTGTACTCTCATCTGTTAATTTCTTTGTTTTGTTCCTATGAGTTACTCTCTGCCCATGAGCTCAGTGGATATACCATCACTCCATTTTTTTTTTTATTTTTTTTTTTTTTACAAAGTTCTTGTCAAGTCTGAGCCTGAAGGTCATTATGCTATCAGCAGATACAGCCCACACTGGCAGTCTATTCCAAGGGCCTACCAGTTGTTCTGTGAAGAGGGTCTTCCCATTTCCCTCAAATCGTCCTTATATCAGTGACGGCATGTGTTCCATTGTTGGATCGTCCTTGAACATCCTGAAGAATTGCATTTGGCCTGACAGTGCAATCCCTGTCAGATATTTGAAGGTAGTGGTCATGCCCTAGTCTGATGCTTCCTTTTCCCTGGAAAACAGCCCCCGTTCTGGTAAAGCCCATAGTTTTCAAATCATTAGTCATCCTGGTCGCACTCCTCAGTATGGTCTCTATCATGTCAATATCTTTCCTTAGCTATGGGGATCAGAACTGCACATTGTATGTATGTGTGTATGTATGTATGTACCATATGTATGTGTACGTACGTGTCCTGTGCTTTAGTTTTACACAACTCTTTGATGTATAGATGCATGAACTGTGCTATTTACAAATAAAAGATGAGTAGGAATACAGCCTAAAGCATGGGGGTGGGTGTGGGTTAAGAGGTTCTGAATAGTTAGTTTTCAATAATTTGTTTAGTCATGTCTGAAGAACTGCACTTTATTATTGATAAACCTGTGAAGCGGTTTGTGATAATGTTGTATGATAGATGCTTTAGAAAATAAAATGGTATTATACTATTGTATTGTATAGATCCAGCAAATTGTCACCTCCTGCCACACGGTTCAGACACAGCTTTGGGGTTAACTAAAAGAGATAATGGTTTCCTGCCATATGAGCTCATCACGCACCATGGAAAAAAAAAGTTGACAGGATTAATGCATAAAGCGAACAATTGATTCTAACATTTCATCCTGTTGAGAACTTAGAGCTGTTAATCAAAATCTCCCCTGGCAACAGATGTCAATATTAACAAGCAAAGCAAAATCTCATGTGTAATGGTACATCAGGTATCACAAGAGGATGATAGGACATGGTAAGATGGGTAGATTGTATTTTGCAGTTATTATAAGTCTGCCTCCCAAAAGAACTCATTCATAGCTTAAAACAAGAGGTGGCTACAGTCAACGAGTTTGCACAGGCTTGTTTGGCAGTATTGCAGTTTGTTTTGGTAAGTCAGGGTTGATGAGTGAAGGCAGGTGGAGGGAAGTTATCAAAAGGCAGTTACAGCTTTAGAGATGCAGGAGTCAAGTTGCACATGAAAGGGCAAAAGGTTTAGCTTGTCAGGCAACAACAGTCGTAAGATCTAAATGTGTTAGGGTCTTGATTGTGTGTTTATTATGTCTTTGGTAGTAATGTAATGTTCTCTCAATAAAAAAAAATTAACTGCAAAAAAAGTTAAGGTACACAGTTTAAATTAAACATACGTTGAATGGCAAGAACACCCCTCCCCCCTCAGCTAGTGGTCAAACAGGAATTCAGCATGTTTGCCGTTCATTTGCATCACCAGGTAAGAAAAAAGGTTTGTCTCCCCATACGATGCACAGGGGTAATGCCAAACTTCACCCAACAACTAACACACCAAAATCTGGCCAATGGAAAATCATGTACACAAATGCTCACAGCCTGGAAATAAGATCTCAGACCTGCAGGCAATAATGTCAGAGGCTAAACTGGACATAGTAGCAATTAGTGAGACGTGGTTTACCAGTAACCACATGGAGACTTCAGTACCTGGCTATGTATTGTTCAGAAGAGACCGAGGTGCAAAAAGGGGAGGAGTGGCCCTGTATGTTAATGAAAATATCAAAGCTACAGAAATTCAGAATACACATAAGGAGCCAGAAGAACTGTGGGTCACCCTGGAAACAGGAAATGGGACAGCCATAAGAACTGGGGTTGTCTACAGGCCCCAGACCAGAGGAGGACATAGACACATTACTGTTAGAAGATATACAAAACATGACAGCTAAAGGGAGGTTCTGATAATGGGAGCTTCAACATGCCAGATACAGATTGGTCAATACCAGCAGGAACATCTGCCAGAACTAGACTCATAGTGGATTCCCTGCAGGGAGGGCTTCAAACAACTGGTACAGCAACCCACAAGAGACAGGGCTATCCTAGATCTAGTACTGACTAACAAAGAAGGATCACAGATCTCCAGGTAGGTCACCTGGGGCCAGTGACCATCACATGGTATGGTTCAATTTGGCTACTACATCTAAATCATCCCATTCCAAGGCAAAAATCTGGGACTTCAGAGGAGCTGACTTTGATAAGATGGCCAACAGAGTTAAGCTAGCCCTGGCAAAAAGAAACACAGGTGAGGAGGTACAGGCAAAGTGTGCAAGCATTAAGGATACAATACTTGAAGCAACATCCCATTGTGTTAGACAGAAAAGGAAGTGCAAAAGAAGAAGGAAACCACTTTGGTTCTCAAATACAGTAGCAGAAAAGGTCAGAGCCATACCTCTCAACTGTCCCTGATTTTCAGGGACATCCCTGATTTTGACTCAAAATTTTACTCTGTCCCTCCTAAAATTTGTGTTTCCGTGGCTAAACAGTGGGGATTATAAGCATAAAATAATGTCAAACATTAAAGTTACAGATGTGTTCTTCTTTAGAAAATACATTTTGTACTATCCCCCATATTCTACTAGCTTTCTGGGTGGATATCTCTAATTCTAAAGATGTGTCCCTGATTTTGGTCCATTGTCCCTGATTTTTTTATGCCTTGTCCCTGATTTATGAGGCAGGAGGTTGAGAGGTATGGTCAGAGCCAAAAGGCTGGCCTTCAGAAAATATAAGGGAACACAGTGGGATGAAGATAGGGAGGCATACCAAACTGCCCTAAGGGAAGCAGGTAAGGCAGTAAGGCAGGCAAAGTCCCAAACTGAGGAAACACTAGCACGAACAGTAAAAGAAGGTGACAAGACTTTCTATAGATACATTAGTGAAAGGAGAAAGTCCAGAGAGTGTGCTAAGCAATGGAGAAAGGAGCATGTGAGGAGGAGGACCCTGTAAAGGCATCTATCCTAAATAGATACTTTTGCTCAGTATTTACTGAAGAGAAGGTAGGGCAGGGCCCACAGCTCAGAATCATGGACACAGGGGAGGAGGTGAGCACTACTCCCTTCACAAATAAATGGTCCTACAAGAGCTTGCTAAGCTCCAGGGTGGATAAGGCAATGGGACCTGATGGCATACATCCCAGGGTACTTAAGGAGCTAAGGAGGAACTAGCAGAGCCATTAGCAGAATTGTTTAGTGAGTCTCTGAGCACAGGAGAGTCCCAGAAGACTGGAGAAGGGCTCATGTGATCCCACTCCACAAGAGTGGTAGCAGGGAGAGGCGGGGAACTACAGACCAGTCAGTCTTACCTCAGTAGTGGGCAAGATTATGAGGCACTCCTTAAGGAAAGGATAGTGCAACACCTGGAATCCATAGGGGCAGAGGATCCAAGACAGCATGGGTTTACAAAAGGAAGGTCCTGTCAAACTAATCTCATAGATTTCTTTGACTGGGTAACCAGAGTGGTGGACCAAGGGGAGCAGTTGATGTCGCCTACCTTGACTTCAGCAAAGCTTTGACACTGTTCCATAGAAGATTGATAAATAAGCTAGGTAGGCTAAGGGTGGGTCAAGTTGGTCAACTGGGTGGCAAACTGGTTGACTGGCAGAAACAGAGAGTGGTGGTAAATGGTATACAGTCAGAAGAGATGCAAGTCACAAGTGGGTACCTCAGGGATCAGTCCTGGGGCCAGTCCTATTCAACATCTTCATTAGTGACCTCTGCAGATGGACTAGAGGGTAAGGCTTGTCTGTTGCAGATGACACCAAGATCTGCAACAAGTAGATGATCCAGATGGGGTGGGCAGAATGAGAAGAGATCTGGATAAACTAGCAGAATGGTCAGAAGAGTGGCAACTGGGATTTAATGCAAAGAAGTGCAAAATCATGCACATAGGAAGAGAAACCCTGAAGCCACTTATAGGCTGGGAGGAGTTGCTAGCAGTCACAAAGGAAGAAAGAGACCTGGGCATCATCATCACTGATGACCTAAAATCATCAAGCAGACCTCTAAAGCAGTAGAGTAAGGCTAGGGGTGTTAGGGTGTATTAGTAGGGGTATCACAAGTCATAAGAGGTAATAATCCTCTGTACAAGACACTAGTTAGGCCCCATCTGGAGTACTGCGTGCAGTATTGAAGCCACACCTTCACAAGGACATTAACCAAATTGAGGCAGTCCAGAGAGCGGCAGCCAAAATGGTGCAGGGACTGCATCAGAAGACATATGAGGACAGATTAGCGGAGCTCAATATGTATACCCTTGAGCAAAGGAGGAGAGAGGTGATATGATCGAGACATTTAAACACCTTAAGGGCATAACAAAAGGTGAAAGAGGTCTAACATGTTTAAATATAAGAAAAATAGCAGGACAAGAGGACACAGCATGAGATTAGAGGAGGCGATTAAGGGGAATGTGAGGAAATTCTTTTCACAGAAAGAGTGGTAGATGCATGGAATGGCTACCACAAGTGAGTGGCTATGAATACAGTGCAGGGCTTCAAACAGGCATGGGATAGGCATAAGGAGCAATACAAATGACTATGAATAGATAGGTCACTGACAGAGCAAAGGCCGATGGCACATTTATAAGGTAGAAAAAGAAATGGGCAGACTGGATGGGCCTTGCGGTCCTTATCTGCCATCAACTTCTATGTTTCTATGTAAAGCAATCTTATATTGCAGATTGGAGTTGCACACTCACCTCTGATACTGGAAGACTGGAAGGTTGTGGGTTCTATTCCCACATGAGGAACTTTGGGTAAAATCTCAATACTGCCACTACAGTGCAGCATGAGGGGGTGCTGCACTCCTGAAGTGCCATATTTCAGATGAGACATTAAACCAAGGCACTGTCTGCCTGGTCTAGTGGTTGTTCAAGTGGACATCTAAGACCCTATGGTACTTCTTGAAAAGAGTAAGGGAATTTCTCCAGTGTCCTGGCCAAATTTTCCACCAGTCACTAAAAATACCACCATCAGCTTAATGTAGCGCAATTTCAGTTGGTTTCCATTTCTGTATTCCCCCTTCCCCTGGGATGCGGCTGAAAATAGGTAGAATTATGTGGCTCTCATTTCCTGGTCCACAAAAACTAAATAAAACATAATAAATAATGTCTAGTGTCAGAAAAAAGATGTTCACATCATGTTTCAGGAGTTGCTTCACAGTCAGTGTGTCAAACAGAAAGCATAAGCAGATCAAGTAGGGGTCTATTAGCAGAAAACATGACTGAACACAGTTGCAGTTGGTTGATTTGCTTTGAGGGCTGCCTTTGCATCAAAAAAGGGCTGGAAACATAGCCAGCACAACCCTTTGGTGATGGCCAAGTACTATACTGCCTGCCATTAGGAAGTACTTTAATGACAGCTCTGGCACACTGGCAAACATAGTTTCCAGTGCGTTGTCATCACCATATTGTGGTGGCGGGTAGTTTGATAACATTGCATGCAGATAATCCAACAGCCCATTGCCCTCATAAACATGTTTCAAGTGACTGAGCTGCATGGGGTGCTATGGGCATGTCTTATGCCCTTTGTGCTCTGCATTAGTCACCAGGCAGGACAGTGCACAGCAGTAGTGAATGGGTTTGGGGCATCAACATGTGAGTTAGGGACTGGTGGTGGTGTTGATTATGGATCAAGAACCTGGGCAGGAAACAAATGGATCAGCGACTGAGGAGGTCATTTGGGAATTGTGGACATTGGGAGAGGGGTGATTCCACAATTCTGAATTATACTTTCGGAGAGGGGAAATTGCTGATTAGAATTTGAGGCAAGGTTAAGTACTGTACTGAGGATGGCAGAGATTTACCATATGAATCAAGGATTGCAGGGGGATTTATTACTAAACAGGTACTGGGAGGGGTATTGTCGAATGAGAAATGGAAAAATGTTTGTGTGTACCTGGAGGATGGCGCTAACATATGCGACTAATATGGGTGTTTTGGGTGAGTGACATCCAGAGGGCCAACATTCCATCCTGCACCATTTTCCATTTGACCATGACAGTCAGACGAGCGCAGGATGATTGTCTGCAAGTGTGCTCATCCATCATGATATATAAAGTGTCAGTATGGTTTGATATGTCTGTTTTTCTCGTGCTGATCTTGCTCCTTTTGCTGTGTTCCAGGACATCATTGGAAATAGGACTTTATTTCCTCAGTGTACTACCTCTTGATGAAGTATTTCAATAAATAAAAAACATTCAGTCTGGAACAGAGTCGCATTTTGCAGCTTTGTAAGCCCGATCCACTTTACAGATGCTGAGCCCCTTCCTGTAGGTTTTACATAGCCCTTTTTGATTTGGGTAAAAGGGTGCACTGTTCTGTATTAGTGGTACCATCTTTGTGTTCCCCCTAAGCTTGCTTCCTTTTTATACGAGCTAATGTTAGCCATCACAAATGCAAAACTTTTGACCCTTGGATTTTTCTGGCCATTTTCCTGGAGCACTGAGTAAATTTTTTTTATCCCCCCACAGGCTTAAATTGTTTAATAATAATAAAACCACTTGTATGTTTTGCACAGAACACTGGTAACCTTGGCAATCACTCGCGCACAAAGGAGATGGACATTATTATGGAAAATGCTAAGTCCTTTATTAATAAAAAATCAGCAATCCCAACACCTTCACCACACCACACAAAAAGGATCCGATTTCTGCTGCAACTTGTATGTTTTGTCTAGGGGGAATACTGGTGACAGACATTCCCTGTTGACCTCTCTTGTCATGATAATCCAGTATTATTCTTTTAAAACAGAGTCTGAGATGAAGCCTGATGACGAACCTTTTTTTTTTTTTGCCATATCCTTAGCTGGATAGTGTTCCCGTAAAACTGTGGTGATAGTTTGCTACAAAGAGTAAGGAAACCAATTGCGTGAGTGTGTCAGGTTGTTACATGGAGTCCTGTATCCCTAGTCTGAGGTGGCTGCACATCCATTTCAAAACATACAGGTATTATAAGTCTTGTGTAATTTTCAGCATGGAATCTCACATTCTGAATGCTCTATTAGCAGTCTGTATTCTGCTTATAATGGATCACTAGTATAAACAGAACACATTACCCACTGCATGCACACAGCACCACAACTGTTTATGAATTTAAAAAAGCTTGATTTTAATTTAAAAAAATGTTGTAAAGTTTATAATACTATAGCAATGAGGCCCTCCATGTTGGGCCTCACCAGTCAGATATTGCTCCACGTGGATACACATCTTTGGCTGTACCTGGGGCACTTCTCTACCCACCAGGGGCATAAGCTGTCTAGTAAAGCCCTCTTTGTCGAGCATTATTGCTCAGTTATTACCGTGATGGCTAACTTGTAACTTGGGAAGACGAATGGTTCAGGTATTCAGCCTCTTAGGGCTACAGCACGCCTCCATCATCCCCCTTTCATTTGTGGAACAGTTTTGTATACTTGTTTTCACAGAACCACAACTGAAACTGTTGACATGGTGATGAAGGACAGACTAGCAGCTAAAGTTTCACTGTTTCTGAGGTACTCATGAGACCATTCATAAGTAGTGGAGTAATCATTGGTACTATACTTTGGTTCTGAAGTGTTCAACATTTTGGAAATCCTATACTTCTTTGGGATTCGCAGTTGGACAAAGCTGTTTGTGATGAATTGCATATTAGCAGTAGAAGTATTTTACTTTTGGAAGGAAGAATACATTTATTTATTTATTTGAATTTTCGTAACCGGGTAAGCCCAGTGAGACATTACAGTCCCTTTTTCAGGGGTGACCCGGGAAGAACAGTACATACAAAATATAATGTAGTTTACAGAGAAAGGGCAGGATACATTTGCTTAGGTTACAACAATTTAAAGGACAAATGGGTAACAAAATATATACAGTACATCACATAAGTTATACAATAACACAATAGGCAAACATAAAATAGAAAGTTATTTATATAGTGGATAACACAGAGAGAGCATACAAAACAGCGCAGAGCAAGCAGCAGCAAGGACAAAGGCGAGGCTTAGTATAGTAAAGTATTCAATCAAGGAGGAATAACTTCAGAAAGATAGGTTAGAAGAGCAATCGTCAGGTTCTGCAGGGAAGATATCTGTACAGTTAGGGAAGTAGAGGAAAGTCATCTGGAGCAGGCACAAAGAGAGGAGGTAGTGAGGTGGGAAAGTAATGAGGACTTAAATTTGGGGAAGGAGGAACAGGATAGATGAGGTGAGGCAGGGTATTCCAGGCACGGATGGCAGAGTAGGTGAATGATCTATGAGCAACTAGTAGACACGGTTTGGGCATAACAAGCAGGGGTAAAGTGGTGGACCTAAGGGCTTGCTGAGATTGTCTAAGCCGAACGAATTTACAAAGGCAGGGAAGAGTGCATTTATGGACCAGTTTGTGCATCAGGCAGAGGGTGGCAAGACGGAGTTTAGATTCATAGGTTAACCAACCCAAGGAAGAAAGCACATCATAGTGGTGATAACGGGCATTGACTCCCAAAGCAAATATACCCATCCTGTGATATGCCTGTTTAGGGCAGGATAGGACTGTTGAGTTGGCTGCGAGCAAGATGGGTGCGCAGTAGGTAAGTAGGGGAAGGAGTGAGGTGGCTGTGATCATATGATGAGAGTCCGAAGTGAGTAAGGGACTGATAAAATAAAGCAAACCAAGCTTTTGGTTTATAGATTTTGTAAGGAGGGTGACTGTGTCAAGAGAAAGTGCTGTGTCAAGGGTAACATGCAAGTATTTAAAGGATGGAACAGGTTCCAAGGTATCACCGGTATGAGTGAGGATCACAAGGGGGGATTGCTATGCGAGGAGGAGGGAGGATGGGAGAACACCATACTTTTAGTCTTTTTTGTGTTCAGGACAAGTTGCTGTTCAAGGAACCAGTCCTCAAGAGCACAAAAATCATACGCTAACATGTTAATCCACTCATTGTCAGACAAGGAGCAGTAGATAATGGCATTGTCTGCATAGAGATGCACAGGGACCCCTCCACAGTTGTTGGGTAACTTATTAATGAAGAAGGAGAATAGGAGCGGGCCCAGGATGGAGCCCTGAGGTACTCCATTGGAAATTCGGACATGTTGATACATGTCAGAGGTTGAAGAGAGAGAGCCAGCCCACTTGACCCTTTGAGTGCAGCCAGTAAGATAACTCTGTGCCCAAAGCAAGGCATTGGTGTCAAGACCAAGGAGGTGTAGCTGACGGAGCAGGAGGCCATGGTTGATGGTTGGCCAAGTCAAATGCTTTGGTCAGATCGACAAAGACAGCCCAAGTGTCAAGGCCTTTGTCCATGGCATGGAACAGATCGGAGGTGACCTTGATTAAGGCAGCAAGCGTGCTATGATTTTTCCTGAAACCATGCTGGAATGGTGAGAGCAAATGATGGAGGTCAAGGTATTCCTGAAGGTGGTCATAGAGAATACGCTCCTGGATTTTGGCAAGGGGGTAGAGGATTGAGATGGGCCTGTAATTCTCAATTGCAGTATTCAGGCCGCCCTTGTGTACTGGGACAACCACTGCAACTTTCCACTTATCTGGGACAGTGTTCATGAGAAAGGACCAGTTGGACAGGTTTCAGATTGGGCGAGCTAGGGTGGTAGCCCCCAGCTTAAGAAATCTAGGTTCAAGGGTATCAAAGCCAGGAGAACCATCCATTTTCAGGTTAGCAAGTAGCCAGGTAAATTTTTTACGGGTGGTAAGTTTCAGTTGGAAGGGTGGGCAGGCTCCAAGATTTACTACAGGGGGAGAGTCCGGTAGTAAGGGAGTGGAATTGGTAAATTGTGAAGCATAGCTGTGACGATTAGTGAAAAAATGTAATGAAACTGGCACAGTAATGGAAGGGGGGTCAGAAAGAATGGTATCCTGGATGGTGATGAAGCAAGGGGCTTTGGTAGACTTGCCCTTGATCAGTGAATTTACCTGCCTCCAGAATTCCTTAGGGTTGCAGAGGAGTTCTGTTTGGAGAGACCTGTAATGCTGGTGTTTGGCCTTATTGATTTTGCCCTTACACTTGTTCCTGAGCTGCCTGTAGACTTGCCAGTCAACAGGTAGCCCACTGCGTTTATAATTCTGCCAGGCGCTATCCAGTAGCGTAGCAAATTCTCAGGGGGCCTGGGTGCAAGGGTATGTTATAGGAACCCCCCCCCCCAGTTTTGAATAAACATTAAAATTATGATTTGGGCCCCTCAAACCTCATGGGCCCGGGTGCAACTGCACCCTTGTAGCTACGCCCCTGGCTTTGTCTCTTGAGGACATACATTTTCTGAGCTCCCTGGTAATCCAAGGAGCTTTTAACCCTCTTGATCTACACTTTTTCAATGGAGCATGACTATCAACTATTGCCGTGAAGGTAGATATAAAGAAGTTGAGGGCTTGATTAATGTGGGGAAGAGTGCTAATGGGTCCCCAGTTGGCTGCATTTAGAGATGCAACAAAGGCTTTAGGGTCAAAATGGAACATATCCTGTACCTGGGAGATCTTGGCAGGGGGTCTAGTGGAGGTATTGCACCAGATGCAGTAGGTGAGGGAATGGTCACTAATGCTGTCAGGGAGAACACTAACATTTTTAACCCGATGAGCACAATTGGTGATCACCCAGGCAAGCAAGGAGTGGTTACCTGATTTAGTGTTAATTCGAGTCGGTTCATTTCATAAGTTGGACTAGATTGTAATCAGCAAGTACAGTATATGCCATCTCCGAATGGGATTTCAACCAGTCAATATTGAAGTCACCACAAAGCATGAAGTCATGACGAGGGAAGTTTGCTAGTGAGCTAATAAAGGAGGGAGGGCTGGTAAGGGCCTCCTCAGGTGGCAGGTAAACACAGCCCACAATTAGTTTCTTGGTAGATGCAAGGGTTCAGAAATAGAAATAAGGATTCCCTAACAGGGGGGCCAAGACCAGGCAAGTGAATTTCAGCAGAGATTAGGTTAGATTAGACACACAGTACATGAGGAACCCACCTCCCCTTTTTCCCCACCCGATCCTTCCTAAAGCAGCTGTGACCAGATAATGCTACCTCATGTTGTCTGATGCTGGGCACCGCCAGGATTCAGTGATACCGAGTACATAAGTTTCTTATCAAGTGTCTTAACATTAATGAGCTACAAACAGACAATTATCTTAATGCTAGCAGCCATGTGGAATAATTTTAGCAAAGAATATTGTAACAAAGTCAGATTCAGAAACCTGTTATTTTTTTGTAATGTAACTTTTGCCCCCGTCAACACCTGCTACTCTTACAGGGTGACTTCACAGCACCCTGCCCCACCTACCACTCCCCCCACTGTCTCACCAGTGGGGATCCCCATGGGGAGTAGTCACAGTACACGGGCTTGCTGCCATTAATAGTGACCAGAGTGCATAGGATTATATCCTTCTTCTTCCTTACTCCTCACCTATTTCCTAAATGTTTAGCCAAGTCCTGACAGCCCTTATATGCCACTAGCATGCCCCTTTGGAGGAGAGATACTCCCTGTCCCACCACTGGGGTTACTTGTGTGGAAGAACCAGATATTTGGTTATGAGGTATTCAGCGTCCTGTGACAGTGCCTCCCTAGCAATCTGGACTGCCTGGCCTTCCGACTCTGCTCCTGAACTCAGATTGCCAACATGGGATCGTGTTGGGCTGGAGGCTTTTCATAAATCCGTTTAACATATTTGTTAGAGGCTGCATCTTGAAATCATTACAACAGGAGTGCTTTTATTGGATATTTCTAGTATGTCTGGATAATGGCATTTTTTAACCTTTGACATGTGGGGATCAGTGAGCTGGGGAAAAGTATTGCACTCCCAAGTGTGAAACCTGGGTTCATACCTGAGCTCAACTCCCATGCCTGGAGCAAGTGGGACCAGGGGATGCAGTGGCCATTCCATAACTTTGGTGCCCCCTGAGAACCATGGTTACTGTGGGGCCAGTGTTGGTGGATGGAAACTTACATTTGGGAGGTGGCAGTATCTTTGACATGAAGCTGCAAACAATCCCTCCCCACTGCCAGTAGCCATGCCACACTACATCAGGCCCAGCTCCTTCTCTAGCATCCTTCCCCAGCAGCGTGAACAGATGCTTACTTCCCTCTGGAGTGAGGGTCCACCAGGGAAGCTGGGGCTTATATTGTGTCCTGGCATGGGAAGTCTGGAACCTGGCTAGGAGAGTTGTGAGCCAGACTTTAGCTGGCATTACACTCCCCTGAAGGACAAGAGGCAGGCAAGTGGATGAGCATAAAAAATTAATAATGATAAAAGATTGTTTAACATTTTTTAAGAGTGGAGGAGTTATCCTCAGCACACCTGGCAACATAGTCTCTCTCAGTAGCATAGATTTTAATGCAATATGCATATGTGTTTTGTATTAACATGTTGAATCTCTGCTGCGCCGGTACGTTGCATACTGTTCTGTACCATCAATAGTAAACTCATTGCTTTGTAAAGCACTTTGGGAAACAGTATGCATGAAAAATGCTATATAAAACCTTTCAAAATGGGATCTAGACAATTCTGGGTTCTGATTTGTTAAAACCCTATCAAATGGTACTGCTTCAGCATCTAATAAACCAATTTTGAGGAGCATTAATCAAAGCTCATCCTGCCAATAATGAGTGCAACCTTCCAGTCCCACTACTCACTACAATCTGTATGAATAAAAAGGTCGAAAGTTCAAAATAAATAACGCAATCAGAACCATAGTGTTCACAACAGTCACATCACAAATGCCTGTAAGACCAGAAAATTCCAAAAAAAGAAAACCTCACTAAAGGTTGAGCTATATACTTGCTACCAAACTGAACAATTACATCACCAGAAACCAGTACGATGCTGTTGAACTACATGTCTAACCCCCAAATACAAAAAATAGCACAACTTTTGAAACAGTACCCCATTAAACCAAAATAAAACCCAACAATATTGCCAGTACACATAAAAAAAATAAAAATCATAGTATGGAAATCTCCAACGTTTTTAGGAACTTTCTGTACCTAGGAAAGCAATCCTGAAAGTAACAGTCATCATCAATGTCTGCAACGGCATCCTCCATCACAACTCCGGTCTCCTTAACCTTCCAATGGCAAAGTCATCACGCAGCAGTGTCATCCTCCCCCAATACAGAAGCGCTCCAGATGGCACTAGGGGAGAACACTCATTAACGGTACTACACAAAGTAAATGTGCAACCTTTTAATATTTTGTTTCCCATTTGATAAGTGAAATAATGCATTCCAGAGGAGACATTGTGCCAGCATCTGTGTACCTCTTGGTGATTTAAGCCATCATAGAGTCCTCCAGCCGGCACATTAAGAGATGGCCTGTGGTCTCTCTTCCCCTTCCTCCTCTTCTACCTATTGTCTGTTAGCCAGTCTTGGCTTGGAGAATCCTCCCAGATTACTTAGCCTGCCATTCGCATCACAGCTGTTGTGTTTTCACCCACTGAGCATTCCCCTGTGCTCATTGTTGTAATATTATTCACCGTTTAGCATGGTTTATGCTTATTGCCTGTTAGCCTTATTATAATTTATACCTGAGCCTTACATTTTTCTACAGCCTGTACACTGTTTCTGCTTGTACTTGCTGCACTTCCATCATGTACGTTTTGTGTCCCTGTTCCCCTTACACCTGAAAACAAGCCTTGCCTCAGTGTGTGTCTTTCCTGGTTACCAATTGTCAGCAAACAAACGAACGCCTGGCATACCGCCCTCTGTGTCATGCATTATTCCTGAAATAATCTGTTGTACCCTAGAATTATATCAGACTGCTGTTCCTGCCTTTGGCCTTGAAATGTGTTTTAATGTGTCAAGAAATGGTTATGCAAAATAATTTTTTAAAATCAAATGCAAAATGGAATGGTATGCAACACAAAAATGTGGTATCAATTTCATAAAAATATTGCTGTTTAAAAATGTTCATAATAGCAGCTATGTCCTCCATGCTGTTCTTTAATGGATCAGTTAATGACTGTTTTTTTTGTTGGGCTTTCAGCTTCACCTATGCCCTAAACATCTCCAGCCTGTCATCTACTGAGAGGGAAAGCCTGAATACGGATTATCAGTTAGTTGTAGTACTGTGCAGAGTAATGACCATGTACACAAGCATTTGTCTTTTTCAACTAATGACTCTAAAATTCTTCCTTTCCTTATTGTCTTTTATTTTGGAAGTCATACTGGTGGTGTGTGTGTGTGTGTGTGTGTGTGTGTGTGTGTGTGTGTGCACGTGTGTCAGGTTTATGTGCCTGTCCACAAACCTACTGCGATCAGAGACTGTTTGTTTTGGCTCCCAAGGAAATTTCTATTGGCTCCTAAAGTCAAGGTTTTAGTTTTTGCAAAAGGGTTGAACGCTTATCTGAAACTGAACTTTTGAAGCCAACTTGGAAAGGACGCAGTATGATATGCTGGGAGTAGATTTAAGTGCTTAATTTATTAGTAATAGGAAGAAATTCTTGGAGGTGGGAGTCTGTCTGTCTGGGTACAACCAGTGAAAAGTGTTGCAAACTCACTCCAAGACTATAAATGGAGTGAAAAACTCCATATGCTATATACTCATATATAAGTCATGTTTTTAGTACAGAAAGGGGACTTGACTAATCTGTGAGGTTGACTTATATGAGTAGCTTCCATGGCTGGTTTAATCATTTCTTTGCCTACATCTTTTCAGTCAGTGGCTCTACTGAACCTTTACACAGCCCCCTCCCTCACACCCAACCCAAATGCACATGCTGGCAGCTCTTCACCTTGCGAGTGCCATCCTTTGCCCTCATTCCTCTTAAAAGCAGTCTTTTCCACAGCAAGCTGCAGGAGGTAATAATGTTGCAAGAAAGTTAAGAGTGGCAAACAACAATTGACTGGGAAGCAGTGCCACTGGTGCATACTCAAGGGAGAATTTATCGGATACAACTGCTGTATGGTGACGTTCTACTGGCAGAGTGGTGCTATTTATGTATTGGGGAGCACTGATTATGGAGGTCGACCTATATGAGAGACAGATGTGCAAATGTACTGAAATTCACAAGGAAAGGGGGCTAACTTAAATGTAAGGTTGACTTATAAAGAAAGAAGCTGGGATATACAAAGGCAGGAACTTGCTTGTTATCAGTCATGTGTCTTGCTTTCTCAATGAAGCAAAGCATGATTCAGTTTATCCAAGGTTCTGTTGCAGTTACGTTAATTTGCTTAGTCCCTTGTTGGTGCAGCTCATAGTACTCACAGTATACAGACAAGTATACAGACAACATACACTGTACAAAAAGCGATTAGTGACATAACAGACTTGTAAATTGTACAAGGAGAGAAATATGGTTTGATAAATTGTTTTTATCTATGTCTTGGCTTTCTAGTGCATTCTGGCAGATGGGGGCTACTACCATGAAAACTCTGTATACTGCTGCTTTAAACACAATGATCATGGGAGAACATTGTAGGACAGTGGGGCAATGGCACACACACACACACACACACACACACCCTTTGTGCATGTCCCCCTGGCTCCCAGGGATTAAAATGTTAATGAACAGTAACTGTTAGTCCTCCCCTTACAGAATTAAATGAGGTTTAATTGCTCCTCTGACCTCTTCTCCATTGACTACTATTGGAGAGCTCCACTTCTTGGAGGTGGCAGTTCCCCATCTACAAATCTAGAGGTGACAATTCCCCCTTCTAAGCATTCCTAATTTAGTCCATGCTTTATGTCCCTCCCCTTCTGTTGCAGTAGTACTCCGAGTCAACCTAGGATACCATACAGAAGCCAGCAACACTCTTTGCACCACTGCATGTAGCCCCCTATACATTTTTACATACCATATGTAAATTATCTTTACAAAGTTTTGTGTTTGAACCTGCATGTTGTTGTCTCTCACCAAAGCAGTAGTCATTTCTGCAGTAGCAATACTGCTGCCTGATTAGTGGATATTTCTCCTCCCTTCTTGTTATAGTTTTATGGAATCGAGGTGGTACTGGCTGGTGTGTGACACTTCGCAAGATATACAGTGTGTGTATATATATATATATATAAAATATATAATATATAATATTTGGCAGAAGGATAAGGGTCTGAAATCTGGACTGATCTGCCCAGATGTGTTGGCATCCCTATAACACCAGAAGGTTGCACAAAGCCAGAAGCTAGCAGAGGGCTGACTGCTCTCAGCAAGGCCCTTTAAAAGGCATTGATCTGTTTTTGCATTTTCATTTCAAACCTGTCATCCCAGAACACATCGGAGTGAATAAGACAATGGAGATGCCGCAAACTAAGAACTGACTGTTCACCTTGCTTGAGCTACGTATAGAGGCCTGGATTTAAATCTGGTTTACAGACACAAGCCTCAAGCTTGCCTCCATGAAACTGTAGCTTTGCCCATTTTGGAGAACAAACCTAAATGAACAAATGATAGCTGCGTGCGTTTTACAAGATTTGGAGAACCAGCAATATCCTCAACCCTTTGTAGGGATTGATGTACAGTATTGAAGACTTGTGCCAGTATCACAGCAGCCCAAAGTCAGGCCACTGCACAACCACAGTTGAGAGAGCTAGTGCAACAAGTAGGTGTATGAGCCAGTTAAAGCAGCCATGCATGTTACAGTAACAATGTACCAACATCCAATGAAGCCAACAGAATAAGGCAATTAAATGCATCGAGTCTGCTCATATTGCAGGGTCCACAGCATCAGCAACATCAGCAACTTTGCACCTGTATCTTTTTAGGACTGAACTTTTCCTCCTGTCTTGTACAATGCCATTTTCCCCATTTTGTGTAAGCTGTAGCATTTTATTTTTGATTTGAAATACTGTAATTACCAACATGCTCCTTTAAATCTGACATGCTGCTGTCCTCCATTTTGCCCTGGGACGTGGCTGGAAATAGGATGCATGTCCTAGCCTGGTGACAATACATTAAAAAAAATACATAAAGTATGCCCCCGTTTCAGCTTTATATGACCACCTATTGTCTGATAAGGCCAGGGAGTAGTGTATGTTCTGTTGCCGGTTCAGTAAAGGGAAACTACATCCACAAATTATGAAAACATGTTGTGCATTGGTTTTTTGTTTCTCCGATTAATTCTAACATTCTGTTCTCTGTGGCAAGATTTTATTGTTGTCATTGTTTACTTATTCCTGCTAGTTTTATAGCTTCTGGAAGTATCCATGGAGGCTTCTGTTATTGCCTTTGATCTGTTGGAATTTTCCCAGAATATCTTGGGGAATTATGTCAATTAGACCCAAGACCTTCAAAGGTGTATTGGCTTTATTATCACACATATCCAGAATAACAACACTTGCTGCGCGGAGAACTCGGACTTCGCCTGGTGAGGGAGGGCAGACACTTTCTCAGTGCGGTTAACTTTCATGAGCAGTTGCAGATGGATGGTATAACTAGAATATAAGTAGGATACTGGGCTCTTAGTTGTAGTCCTAGGTCTAATTGACAAAATTCACAGAGGCATTCTGGGAAAACTCCAACATGTCCAAAGACAATAAAAGATGCCTGCATGGGTACATCCAGACGCAATGAAACTGGTATGGAAAAAGTAAAAAAAAAAATCAAATAAAATTTTGCCACAGGTAACGGAATACTAGAAACAATCTGAGAAACAAAAAAACAAAAAAAAACAAAGGCACAACACATGTTCTTGTAATTTTTCTATGCAGTTTTCCCTTAATCTTTGGCCCTGTCCACACTATGCCTCTGTAATGTTACAGAGGGCTCAAACCATTACCACAACGGTTTACGTTTACATCTGTAACGTTACAGAAGGCATTTTACGTAACCGTTGTTGGAAACCACTGTAATTGGTTTGAACAGCGATTACGAAAGCATTAATACCCTATAGCGTTACCAGCCATAATTAATGACGGCGTGGCGTGTGGCTCAATATTCCCCAGTGCAGCACGAACTGCATTGTGGGATAGGGTGCAACTGTAGCGTTACAGGGCACCCACCAATGTGGACAGGCTGTAACGGTTCCAAACTGTTATCGAAACTGTTTGCCGGCAGATACCGTGGTCGAATTCGGTCTGTAACGGTTTGGAACCGTTACAGACTGTAAGTGGTGTAGTGTGGACAGGGCCTTAGAGGAAGGGTGATGTTACACAATGGATGGTCAAACGCAGCAGACATACTGATGAAACTTTGGAAATAGCCATATTTAAAGAAGTACACCTTTACTACAGATCTAAAAAATTGACTAAAAAGGGTATTTATAAGACGAGAGAAAACTGGCAATCCATAATAAAGTCAAACGGTTTAGGTTTAGCATCTTTGCGGTAACATGTGCTGCTGCTTTCCTGCTACCATTGAACAGGTAGCTCAACAAGTGCAGCAGAGAGGGCTGGGGAAGTGTTACATTTATTACTACTGAATGAAACGCGCTGCCAAACTCAAGCAGTTAGTAAGAGTACACTTGTGGTCAGAATGAACTCCTGTTATGGTGTTTCATGGAGGCATAGCTTCCTAATACCGAAAAGGACTAAAGCATACTTTTTATTCGCGGGAAGATTGCTATCAAAGGCACATTTTAGTAGTGTGATGACACATGTATGCCTAAATAGAGCCATTTTGTCAGCACAGCGGTAGTGGTACAGTTCGTGATGCTGGCGACCCAGGTTTGGGAAGTGAGCCTGAGTCGTTTGAGAGGTGGGCCAACCGGGGGGGGGGGAGGATTGAGCATTCCAGATGATGCACTCCTTCTCTGGGGAGGTCTGTGCGCTCTGCTGCAGTGCTGCCACCTGGATGACCACGGGTGACAGTGCAAGTGGAGCAGCAAGGGGGGGTATTTCCCAGCTACGACAGTGCACACTTTGTGTGCAGGAATCTGCTCAGACCTAGCCCACAGGACACCCAGAGAGGGGAACAGGACTACAGGGGAAAATCACTTGACTGCAGCAGGATGACACCGCCTCTCTCCTCACAGGTCCTGCTCTGTTCACTGGGCTTCTGACCAACAACCAAGCTAAATTCCTCCTGGGCTTGGGGTGGGGGGAACAAACCATTAGGCATTGTACGGTAAGAGGTAAGTCCTATGGACAGCAGGTGATGGGGTGGGTAAGAAGGGGGCTGAGGAAGGCATGTTGAATATGTAGGAGAAGAAAGCATAATTAAATTAAATAATTTGTATCTGAATATTAGAGTCCTTGGGGAGTGAGTCCTTCAGAGGCACATACAGTGGAGTCTAGCAGGATGCAGCGCAGTACCTTGCAGAGTGCTGCAGGGAACAGTGCAGTTCAGTGGCAGTTATAACATGGGTTGGCAGAAACACACAACCCTATTGGTGGAGTCGGTCTGTGTGGCCTTGCATTAAATCCCCTCTTTAATGCCTGGCTTCTTGGAGTGAGTCAGTGAAGTGCCATCGGGACTCGTTGTGTCCAGCAGCTAGGAATTCAGAACAGCAGCCATATGTCCTGCAGTAGTGTGTTTGTGAACCCCTGTTTTGAAGTAAGCAGCCCAGACATTGGATGGTAAGAAATGAAAGAGGGCGTTGTTCACTTGGCCTTTCCGTGCCCTCCCGAATCCGGTGTCCCCATCACTGTAAGTGGGACAGCGAGGGAGAGAAAGTTCCACAGTCATAGACTGGCAACTCATCAGGACAGAAGCAGATCAGCGGCGTAGCAAATTCCCAGAGGGCCTGTGTGCAAGGGTATGTTATAGGCCCCTTCCCCCAGTTTTGAATAAACATCAAAATTATGATTTGGGCCCCTCAAACCTCATGGGTCCGGGTGCGACTGCACCCCTTGCACCCTTGTAGTTATGCCCCTGAAGCAGATTGAGGTAACAGGCATAGGGCAGGACATGTAGATCAGTACTGTGTGTTTTGTGCAGGCAGGTTTCTCTGGTCTGTCCCTCTATCCCCCCTCCTTGTGTGTCAAGCAGGCGATGACAGTGTTACCTCCCCATGTTGTTTTCCTCCTGTCCCACACCATTTGTAGCCACCATGCCTCTTGGTGGCTGTTGTTTCCCCTGCCGTGTCTTCCTGACTGCCGTTACCATGTCTGTGCTTCAGGGAGAGGGAGACATTGTGAGGGCTCAGTCTGCCGCTGTGTGTATGGGGAACTTGAGGCACACATTTACAGTTCTGCAGCAGCAGCCACACGGAATCCTGTCCTGTCACTGTCAGTCTCTGTGTTAGCCTACAGATGTGTCAGTGGCACGACAGAGGTCACAATGTGTGCAGTGTCAGACACTGGCTGACATTAGGGGTTGGGGGTCGCTCTGTCTCTACTTCAAACTCGGACAGACAGTGAGAAACAGCAAGAGACCTGAGAGAACAGCAGGCATGTCACAGCAGTGAGTCTTCAATGTACAACTTTTGTGGCACTTGCTCCTCATTCTGTGTGTCTCTTTCTATAACTACGAAGGGGCCGGGGGGGGGGTGTCACCCAGTTGGCAGTGTAAGAAATGCTGTTATGCACAGCAAATGTCAGAAATTATCTCAGTAGTAGATGACTGACATTTGTATGTGCATAAAAGCAGTGAGAGCTCGATTATTTCTTGGGAACTATTTTTCAGGTGGCAGGATATAGTCTTTTTCCTGTTTAAACAGGGATAAACCCCTTTTATATTGTGTTGTCTGTGTTTTCCACATCACCCATGTTATAAGTGCAATAACCCACTCCAGGGTATGGGTTTATGGGGATTTAATGAGCAGCTGGGGTGCTGTGAGGAGACACTGCCTGTGGCCTTGTGCCTCCCAACGCACCCAGCCATGCATTAAATCCCCATAACCCTATACCCTGTTGTTGGTTATTGCTCACTTAAGCCCTTTTGTCATCCTGTATTTTGTGACATGTCATTTATTGTGCTGCATCCTGGCTAACTCAGCTGTACATAGTACTCAACAGCAACAATGTCGACTTATGTTGAAAGTGTGCATCACAAGCTGTTAATGTGGAGAAGGCTATGACTTCAGGTGTAAAAACATGGCAGTACAGGTAGTGTTATGTACTAGTTAGAGTACCAACTTGGGAACTGTGAGATCCCAGGTTCAAACCCGACTAGAGTCAAATACTCACTGTGTGACCTTGCACACGTCAAATAACCCTCTCGGTGCTCCAGTCCACCCGGCTTCAAAAATGGGCAGAAGCAGGATCCCACTAGAAATGAGATGTTGCATCTCAGATTGGCCAACCTGAGTATAGAAATTGTAAAATAAAAAGAAACAGAACAGATGAATTCTTGGAGACACATATACTGATTCATCATGCAAATGTACATAGATACATAGACAGTGTCGGCAGATAAGGGCCTATGGCCCACCCAGTCTGCCCATTTGAGCTTGTAAGTTCAGTTTGTTTTCCTAGAAGTCTGTTGCCCCTTACTCCTGACCTCCAGAATTCCTTTATGTCTATCCCATGCATTCTTAAATCCTGTGATTGTTTCAGCCCCCACCACTTCCTCTGGCAGGGTGTTCCACTTATCCACCACCCGTTCTGTGAAGAAATTCTTTCTCATGTTTCCTCTGAATCGTCCTCCCTCAACTTCATCCCATGCTCTCTAGTCCTGGAACATCTTTTTCGCTTAAAAATAGTGTTTTCCTGCACCCTGTTCCTCCCTGTAAGATACTTGTATGTCTCTATCATATCCCCTCTCTCCCTCCTCTCCTCCAGGGGGTACATGTTCAGTTCCTTCAACCTGTCTTCATAGGACTTGTGATGCAATCCGTGCACCATCTTTGTTGCCCTCCTCTGAACCTTCTCTACCCTGTCTATGTCCTTACGTAGGTATGGTCTCCAGAACTGTACATTGTACTCCAGGTGGGGCCTCACTAATAAAGAATGTGGGAAAGATAAGTATGGCAGTTACATTAAATGTAAGCTTAATAGTGTGTAACATCCAAGTTTTGTTTTTAAAGTGGTTTCTCCCAGTCTGTGCTTATGACAAAACTCTGAGAATGTGGAACAACAGGAACTTGTGAATGTCATGACATTTTTTTTATTTTTTGTCAATTTTGCAGAAGAGCTGTGCAAACACTTTCCTTCACAAACTACAAGGGTAAGTGTACAGAACAGGGGGCATCGCCATACCTCTCAACTGTCCCTGATTTTCAGGGATGTCTCTGATTCTGCCTCAAAAATGTCCTCTGTCCCTCATAAAATTTGTGTTTTTGTGGCCAACCAGTGGGATTATAAGCACATAATAATGTCAAACATTAAAGCTGCAGACGTGTTCCTCTTCAGAAAATACAGTTTACAGTAATCCTCTTATTCTGTCATCTTTCAGAGTGAATATTACCCATTTTTAAGATGTGTCCCTGATTTGGGGTCTTTGTCCCAGATATATGAGGCAAGAGGTTGAGCGGTATGGGCACAGCACTCCTTACAACTCACTAGGAAATGTGTAGAAGGGGAGTCAAACTTACAAGGCACTGCAAACGATCCCAAATCCTCGCCATATTTACTCTGAATTAGAAGGTGCGAGGCCGCCAGAGTCCATTTATCAACAGGCAAACTGGGCAAGGCTCATTAAGTCCGGGAGTATTACATGGATTAAAGAACTTGATGTACATCAGAGAGGTTCTACATAGCAACGTGGGGATTTACTTTTTCTAAAAGGACGTCTTGGGATGTGATATACTATGGAAGTGCTGTACTCCCTGCTTTCTGACCAGTGTGCTTAAATGTTGATAGTGTGTTTTGCTAATGAGATAATCAGTCTGATTGATTGCTTAGTGGGGATAATCAAAGTAAACCTTCAGTTTAGATCATTCCAAATTTCAGATCAACATTTTAGATTTCAGCTGTGCCCCCCACCAGCACCCCCTTCCCCCACAAAAAACAACACATTTTTTAAACCCAGTTGTTTAAACATCACCTCAATGACAGGACCTGGAAGTGCTCTGTAGATCTTTGAACATTCATAAGGGGCTGTCAACCCTGGGGGCCGATTTGTGTCAGCTTTAACTTAAAACCAGGAATTGAGTTCCCGTTTTACAGGGAATTGAATTCTCTTTCTCTAATTTGACAAAACAGGAGGCTTTTCGAGTTTAATGTTTTTACAAAAGCAGAAAAGGCATGGTTTACATCATGACGACATGGACACACTCTGGCTCAGTGCATAAGCCCACAGAATGGTTGTGTGACTTTTCATATTGTAAATTAAATGAGAGCCTAATTCGGTGTATGGCAAAGAAGAAATCAGTCCCCTATTTCAGCAGAAACAATTAAAATCCCTTGTTGGAGGAGGAAAGACTGTCCCTTATGAAGTATTTAAAAAAAAAAAAAAAAAAAGTTTGAAGCGGTAAGCTGTGGTAGGTGTCATACTCGGGAACTGAGTTGCAGAGTTCCAGGACCGTATAATGATCCTCTCAGCAGTGGACTGTCCATAGGTGCTAGGAATGCTAATTGCATCCTGGCCTGTCACGGCCTAAACAGACATTTGTCCGGTGCTGCTCACACGCACCATTTTTCCATTTATTTGTTTCTGTTTGTTTTGCCTGCCCATCAGTGAGGTGGTGCGACTTTGGGGGTCCTAGTCACTGAGCTTCCTGGTGCCAGTGTAACCTCTGTGACCCCTTCATCTTTCTGTGTGGCTACTCCGTCACATCCCAAGCGGGTATAATGTCATTATTAGCACACACTGCATGCATTCAACTTGGTCCTCCTAACCTCCCTTCCCAGTAAATTATTGCAGCATGCCAGCGAACTTACCCACCGGACATGTCATCCCGTCATGAGGATGATGATGCTGCTGCTGCTCACTGCTGTTGCCTGCTACTATTGGCACCAGTGGCCATGTTGTAGCAGTGGCAGTCAGTTACGTGGCTTGCTCAGGGCTGGGGGAACTGATGAGCACAGTAGGAAGAGAATGGTCTAGGTCTGCTGGTAGGCAGAGCAGAAGTAAGTGGCCGCAGGTGCATGTCACTGCCACCATACGGTGGAACCAGACTGAGTTGGTCAGAGTTGTGAAGGCTCTCAGGATACTAGTGATTGGTAGTCTGGTTAATTAAAGGAAGAAGAATGCAGTGAGCCCAAGATGAGATAAGGATGCGGAGAAGCTGTTGGTGAGGATGGTACAGGAAGGAGAGGGATGATGGTCAGTTGTGAAAAATCTTTTTAACTTGCAAGGGACAAGACTCGAGACTGAGCGAGGAGTCAAGGGCTGAGGAGGGCAAGGGTCTGCAGCAGCAGTCCAGGGACAGAGGGACTCCACTGGAAGGGATGGTTGGTCCGGTACTGCACCAGTGACCACACCAGCACATTCCCCAATCTCCAGCAGCACACAGCAGGTGGCAGGGCAGCATAAACGTAAGTCAAATTGAATTCCTCTGAAGTCATGCTTACTGGCTCCTCATTCAATCATTTGCTTTTAATTTATTCTTCTAATCTGGAAGCTTACTTATTGTACTTAGTTTGTGCAACTGGTAAGAACATACTGATTTGTGTGGCTAGCAAATCTGGGATGGGGGCTTAAAAATGAGGGAGGGACTGAGAAGGGCACAAGAGATAGGAGTAGTAGTAGCACCCATAAGCAAGCTACAGCATACAATAAATGTACTCTGCTGCTGGCATTGGCAAAATGTTATGCTTTCAAAACCCTGTTTAATGTATAGTGTATTGGTGTGAGAGTGAGTGGTGACAAAATGGAAAGTGTAACAGACTACCGAGCACTGAGATGGAACTTTTTTTGTCTAAGTCATAGACACCCCTGAAAATTAGGAAAGTTGAGAGGCACAGAATGCATTACATGCTGCAGATTGCTGTACTAAAAGCAGAAACAGACTGATTATATATTTAATAGTAACATAAAATCTGATGGCAGATAAGGATCACCTCGTCCGTCCAGTCTACCAACCTTTTCCTACCTACAGTATCACCGTAGACCTACTTGATCTCTGGCTCTGCCCCCCTCCCCTTTCCACTAAAATTCTTTTATGCCTATCCCATGCATTCTTCAACCTTACCGCTGTTTTTGCCCCCACCACCACTGCTGGAAGACTATTCCAGACAGTCACCACTCTTTCTGTGGAGAAGTATTTCCTCACATCTCTCCTGCATTTACCCCCCTCCAGCTTCACTGCAGGTATCCTTGTTCTTGAGCATCTTCTTTTCTGAAAAATAATAAAAAGAAGGAGCTCTCCAGGTTTCTGAGAACACTGTAGCATTGTTTTCTCAATGCGCTGAGTGCTACTGTATGCAGCTGCCAAGTATTTCTGTGTATGTATTTGCTTGGTTTTAGTTTAATGTGCCCTCACTCTTTAAATTGGTGCCCCGTGTCAGTATTGGCAGTTAGACTGATGGGTGCACCTAGGTCAGGTGTGATAGTAGCTGCTGCCTGTTTACATTGCAAGTAAAAAGTGACAAGTCCTTTCTACATTTCATATAGTTAGATTTCGCAGGTGGTGGTAGGATCATCGGCCCAGTCAGATCAGGCAGTGTTGCAAATCTCTGTTGCTCCCTGGTCCCCACTTGCATGCTTTTTGCAGCTGCACCTAGTAGGACAGCTGAGCTGAACAGGAGAGATGGGACATGGCCAGGTCATGAGGTACAGCTTTGTTTACCGGCTACTCTAGAATCTTTGGAAATGACGTTATGATTGTCCCCCCCTCCCCAAATTCAAAAGCTGAAACACTAATCAGTAAGAGCTAGGATTTGGTATGGCCGGTCCTTTCTTTCCAGAATAACATATTGTTAATCTCCTTCTTAGTCAAACTTCTCTGACAATTGCTACATTTTATATTGCCCAGTCAGTGCCACTGCGTCACACACACTCAACGTAATGTGAACAAGTATTTAAATTGCAGCTGCAAACTCAGGGCAAATTGACTAACCGGTTCAAAGCAGTTCTCCTTAAGATACTTATAAAGATAATTTTAACACTACAAAATGCTTGTCTTCACAAAAAGAAATAGAAGCACAAAGTACTCTGACAAGAAATCTTAATGTGCGTGTCCTATTTTAAATTGCTGTAAGGTTTAACAACTTGCACGTTCTGTATGTAATCTTCTTGTAACCTTAGGACAAACAGCATAATATTTACCCTCCGTATAGGAACAATAATTACATTTCAAGTAGGTGGGCGCTGAGCCAGACGTGGCCTGTCCTCCTTAGGTGGCACCCTGGCCTGTGATGCAGCCAGTCCACCCATGGTTGTTCTACAGGGGACAGGATTGGAGTTTTGTGCCCCCCCCAATACACACACACCACTTTAGTAAAGGAGGACTAAAAAATTGTAATTTCAAACAAACTGCTTGAGGAAAAAAACAAAACAGAATTGATGTCTCCTGAACAATAAGAGGTTCTTAATGATATTCAGCCCGAAGCAGTAAAGGTTTGAGTCCTACTCAAAAGGTTTGTTGAGATCAGTAGCTGTGGTGTGCCATCGAACACCCCACTGGAGACATGCATGTTGATACAGCATTTCACCATGTGTCCACACTTCACTTTTCTCCTGTGTAACCCCCCTGCAAATGGGGGTTCCCAAAAGACTTCCAGGAGCTTGCTTGAATGCTCCAAGCCTGAATGGTGTTTGGCGTTTAAGCCATTTATCTGAGAGTGTTTTTAGAGCCTCTGGTACTGTCTCTTTAAGAGCTGTCTGCTTGCAGACATAATTAGTTTGTATGGGGGGGGACTGTGTGTTTCTCTGCTTGAGTACCACTCGAGCTGCTGCCAATTCACTCCATTTTTGCAGTCACTAGGAGTGCAAAGGGAACCTATCTGAAATCTGAAAGATGTAACTGTTTGCCAGAAATCATTTAGAGTAATAATGAAAATACAATTTGTCTAACCTGCTTTCTTTGCAGTCAGAACTGTGTTTGCCTAGTTCCCCATTCTAGTTTTGAACTGCTGAACTGGACCAATCAGTGTGGGTTAAGGTAGCTCTAAAATGGTGCCTTGGACGAATCAGAACTTGGACTCGTAATCTGAGCCAGCCACAAGAGGATTGTATGGGCAGTGACTCTGGGAGATGTAGTTTAGACTTCGGCGCCTTTTTGGACCAACAGGGGCAGTCTATTGTGAATGACAGCCAATCCAGCCAAGAACTGGGAGGAACTCAAAGGAAGTGCCTGGTTTTGTCTGCTGGAGTTTCAGTTGAGCTCTGGTAGTGAAGAGGGAAGGAGCCCTGTGCTTTTTCGGTGTGCAGTTTTAGTCGGGAAATGTGTGTAAGGCCCTGAGTTCCGGTCTGCAGCTTGTGTAACTGCTTGTTAGGACTGAATCTGTCCTGTGAAGAGAATCAAAGGATATCTGAAGAGTAGAAACCAGGCTCACCCTGTAGAAGACTGGAGAAATTGCTGAATCGTGCTCGGTCTGTCAGGAACTGAATCTGCTGTGTGTGCTCCCGGGTATTGTGCAGTAATTGCGATCGGGATAGAGAAGCAGCCTGCCTGGTATAGTACTCTCTTTTTACCATATAAATGTGTGAGGAGGCTTGTGTAGCTCAAGTGAATCCTGCTGCCATTAAAGGACTTTTGCCTGTTACTGTTCACCATATAAATGTGTGAGGAGGCTTGTGTAGCTCAAGTGAATTCTGCTGCCATTAAAGGACTTTTGCCTGTTGTAGTTCGTCATATAAATGTGTGAGGAGTCTCGTGGAGCTCAAGAGTAGCCCTGCTGACGTTGAAGGACCCTATCTTGTTTGGAGGTCGTGAGTACTAATTCAGGGTCACTCCCTGTTGAATTGCCACATTGAATCCAAATGGAATTACTGTACTGCTGACTGTTTAATTTTTCTTTTCTCTGTGTGAAAGGGCCCCTACCAGCTGCCACGGTTTGGACTAGCCACTAGGGCTTGGGTACCCAGGGACAGTAAGTGGTAGGGATAGGCCTGTGCACAGAGCCATAGGTAGATGAGTAAAGTGATAAGCTAATTAACTTGATTTCCCCCTGTCCTTGTTATATCCCCCTAAATAAATCAGAGCTGCTTGTTTCAGCAAAGTTATACTGCCTGAGGTATTTGTCTATGTTAAAGTATTGTACTGTGATTGTTGCACTGTATCTTCTTATTTTACAGGGGTCCCAGTGCCTGAACCAGTCCTGGGGGTAAGTGTATACTGTGAAGGTAATTCTGATATACTGTGTGGGCCACTAGTGGGAAGAAAGGGGGGGTTGCAGTGTCCCAGAGGGCTGTGACCAAGTTAGTTTAACTATTGCAAACCCTGACCTCTGGGTGGAGGCACCCGCCATCGGATCCAGGCCCCTCAACCTGTTAGTGGCAAAGCAGGCAGGGGTAGTAGCCCCTGGGATAGTGCCATCTTGGGGTTACACCTGCATTGCACACTGTGGCCAGTGATTCCATCATTGTTAGGTGGGGAGGGTGGAGGGATGGCAGTATGCAGTAACGGTAACCAGACAGCGCTGCCAGGGGTGGGGTACAGCCATACCAGGTGCTGAACTGCCTGAGGCGACTTGCAGCGCCTCACCTCAGCAGCGGTGGTTAATCAGTTTCACATCAGAACAGTCATGACACTTCAATCAATGCCTGTGCCAACACAACTGCTCACATCAGATGAGCAGAGCTGTGGTGTCAGTATTAATAAACGGTCCTAAATTGTCTCTTGCTTAGATCTGGCCAAAGTCAGGGAAGAGTTTGCTGCCTGTCTGTGCCGTTAGCATTCAGATGTTTCTTCTGTCTTCTGGTTAGAACAGAAATAGTAGACTTTCTTTTCATGCAACAGAAAAGGAGTAAAATCAAAAAGCTGTATTAAATCTGTGTGAGACTCACTCACAGAAAGTCGACTGCCAGAATATGGTACGAGTAAAGTACTGCTAAATCCTCACATCTGTGATGTAATCAGCTGATTTGTGGCAGGTCAACCTTTATGGTTTCCATCAGCCTTCTTCGACCATCTTTAACCAAAATGTACATATATGGAACAAATGCTGTGGGCTGGCCTAGTTTAATCAGGATGACACCTAAAACTGAAGAAATGTCCCTCATTGCATTCTACATTGCTTACACCGTTTCTTTTAGTCTTCCAGATATGATGTTTCATCTTATAAAATGAGAATGAAATGTTCTGTTCTCTGATTGGCTGAAGCACTTCCTTTGCCATGTGTTTCTGTCAGCACAACCAATTTGAAAAAAAAAAATAAATAAATTCAGGTGCTAGTCGTGCCCCACAACAAACGTATCACTGCTGTACTGTAGAATGTTCATTTTTAAATTGGCTGCCATTCCCCTCCAATGAACAGCCACATGATTTAAATAAAGCAACCACTGCCATAGTTACCCTGCAGTCACTGAGCTGCCAACAAGAAATAGTTCTGCACAAGAGTGTTGGATCATTGCTGACAGTGGGGTTGGACTATAGTTTGAAAGGAAGTTTACAGCTTATAAAAGCGAGCTGAGGTTTGAAAGGGCAGTTAATGCTTGAAAGACTTAAAGGGCACAAATGTAAAATAGAGGGGGGACCTCACACACCCCCACTCTATGGTTTTGCAGTTTTTTCATTGTCTTATTCTGTATGTTCTTTCTCTTTCTTGAACTGTGCTTTTTCGAATGTGACTGTTATTGTTCTCCCCCTTGCCTGTCTGCTTGTTCATTGGGTTGTTCCTGCTTTCCAGCTTGCTCACTCCCTCCCCTCCAGCATGTCTCCGACAAACTCCCCAAACCATCCCTAGACAGCCAAACACTACAATGTCAGCAGCTTGTTTTGAAGAAGAATCTTTACTACCTGACTTGACTAAGTTGCCGTCTACACACTGACCCATCTTCGCTCATGCTACGGCTCCATTTACTGTTCACTGTAGAGCACCACAAAATGGTCCCACTATGGCTCCATTTACTGTTCACTGTAGAGCGCCACAAAATGGTCCCACTATGGCTCCATTTACTGTTCACTGTAGAGCGCCACAAAATGGTCCCACTATGGCTCCATTTACTGTTCACTGTAGAGCGCCACAAAATGGTCCCACTATGGCTCCATTTACTGTTCACTGTAGAGCGCCACAAAATGGTCCCACTATGGCTCCATTTACTGTTCACTGTAGAGCGCCACAAAATGGTTCCACTATGGCTCCATTTACTGTTCACTGTAGAGCACCACAAAATGGTTCCACTATGGCTCCATTTCCTCTTTGCTGTGGGGCTCCACAAAACAGTCAGGACATGAATCGCACAGTGCAAGCATATTACAGGAAAACATCACCAGCATTGTGCATGAGCAAATCTTAGAGACAGTGGCATCTGAACACAGGAAGCGAGGCACAATAGTGTTTTGTTTAAATCGTGGGCATCGCTTCGTTTCACTTCACAAACCACTGCCCCCACAAACTAGACAGAACCCAGTAGACTTTTTTTTTTTTTTTTTTAACCAGTCCTGTGAAAACAAGGATCCAGCAAACTTGATGTGCTCCACCATAAGTGAACTAGTGGATGAAGAGAGGGTCATCATTTTTATTTAAAAACCTAGACTTCCTCTCACACTACACTTAAATCAGAGAGAAGCCAATGGGCTTTTTCATTAACTTCTGTTGTCCTGCTCCTGCATGAACCAGTCTATGATGTAAGAGGGAAAGCAAGCTTCTTTGTGGGGAAAAAAACTCAGGCATTGATTCACAGAGTATCTTCTTGCTCTGTAAATATATAGCCTCATCAGTGCAAGCTTCTTTCTGTATTAACATCATGGAAGCAATATTAGTTCCCCCTAGTGGCACCCAGCTGTGGATGGATTATTTTACATTAACTTTAAAACCATTTTATTGAAAGCTGAAAGCTTTTGGGAAGTTTTAGTTTTTTTACAGACTTGCCCAAAAAGCATGTTATAAGTGTAATAAAACACACCCCAGGGTGTTGGTTGTACTGGAATGATTGTAATTCTAATGGTTGAAGGCACGAGGCAGTGGGCATGCGGTTATTCCAGCACAACCAGCACCCTGTTCTACTTTGTTTGCTTGTGGACGAGTCTTTAAATGTTTTTATGACGTATCAGGAAATGAGAAAGGAGGTTCGTGAGGAGTGTACCTTGAGCAGAGTTAGTGTTCCTGGTAGGAAGAGGCAGATCACTTGACCTTGCATTCCCAGAGGATTGTCACTTCTGGTCCTTTCCTCTCCATAGTGCCAGAGCCCATATAATGCCCAACTCCCTAGCATTAAACCATGGCTATAGCTATTTTTCATACTTCTGGATACTGTTGGTGTCTGGCTGGAAGGAGACAAATATGGTGGGACCGAGGGCCTTTTTTTATCTACAATACCCTGTGTTCCTACTTTGACCCAGTACGGATAGTTTTCCAGTTGTTAGAAAAAGCAAAATGCTTTGATGCCACACGTAGTCTTTATTTACTAAATCTCTGTATCAGAAAAAGCTACAATGATCCAGAATGCCTAATAGGTGGGAGTTGTCTGAAGATAAAGGTGTATTCTTGCAGGGAACTACAGCTGGCCTTCTTACAGGGAAGCAGAGCTGTAGGAAGGCATTTTGGTGCCCTGGGCAAGAGACTAATTTGGCCCCCTCCCCCGAAAAGAGCCGGGGGTCTGGGCACTGCAAGGCCCCAAGAAGCTGTGAGAGGTTTACATGCTTTGTGGTGAGTATGGGGCCATAATGTATGCAAGGTGCAAATGGGGCTATTTGCATGTCATTATGGCTCCATTTGCATAAGTTGTGCAGAGCTGGCCAGCGAAATGTGCATGGCACCCTGCACAGTAAGTGGTGCTGCCAGAGGGGTTCTAATGGTACCTACCTCCCCTCCCCATAGTGGCGAGCACTGATAAATACAAATGAAAAGTATTCCTGGTGGTCCACTGGCACCCTCCCACCCATACAGGACCCATGCCCACCCAACTAACCCCCATCATCGGCAGGCAGCAACAAACCCACCCGCATATCACCCAGCAGCCAACCGAATGACGTCATTCTTTCACATATTTGTGACTATTACGGTATGCACTGCAAGCCCATTGGTCCACACTGTGGACCAATGTTCTACTAACTGATTCTGTAAGCTGTTATTTGGTGGGCAGCGGGCGGTATGTGGGTGGGTTTGTTGCTGCCCGCCCGATGATGGGAGTGGGAGTTGGGTGGGCAGGGGTCCTGTGTGTGGGGGGGTGCCACTGGACCATCAGGGATATTATTTTATAGGGTTTACCAGCGAACGGCTTTACAGGAGGGGTACCACTAGACTGCCAGGACTATGCTAAACATAAATTGTGATTGGGGCTATGGGTGGGCAGGTGGTACCACTAGACTGCCAGGGGGTTATGTGGGTGCTCGGTGACGGTGTTCTGGATGGGGAGAGCTGAGATCAGTTATGGGAATTAAATCAAATGTCCTGTGAAAATGCAACTGACTGTTAGTATTCATCTCCCCACAGTGTAAACTGCTGCACAGTACAGGTACAGCTGGGAACCGATTTACTAGTGTGATTGTATTGTCCCATTAGTTCAGTAGGCAGCACCAGGCCAGGCCCTTTCCCTCTGTACACATAAATTCACTGCCACCTGCGCCTGCCTCAAGATTTCGATAGACTGTTACTCTCTGCAAAGTCTTAGATAAGGATCGATTAGGGAATGGGATTTTTATTTTAGCTGACGCTGCAGGGTTGCATGAATGATCATCAAAGACCACTTGTCAAACTGGATTGGCTGTGGCTGCACACTGCACACAAATTAACCATCTGGCTGACTGGTTAGTTATTTCATAAAAAATAAAATGTCTGATGGCAAATTATGCGTTTGTCATCAATTTCTCAGCTTCACTAGTGCATTTTATTTTGCTGATCAGTAAAATGGAATGCAGTGTAAAGTTCAGTTAGGAATACAATGAGTGAGTAGGACGGCCTGTTGCCGCTGGGCATCGGCCATCTGCCTGAACTATTAAGAAGCAGTGTGGTTTGGCAGCCCGGCCCTGGAGCGGGAGCAGCGGCCCAGTCAGCCAGCAGCAGAGAAAACACAACAGAGCCAGCTGAGTCAGGAGGGCCTGCCAGCACTGCAGGCCAAGTTCCAGTCCACCGGATACAAGATCTAGAGGGTCCCCTCTCTCACAGCTGGGGCTGGGTGGGATAGTGGAGCTGGAGAAGCATGGATGAACTTGTGGAGACAGAATGGACTCGGAGCCTCGGTGGAGAAGACTGGTGGAGGTCCCGGCCCGGGAGTCTCGGTGCAAGCCAAAGGAGGGATTGGTGAGGGGATGCCAGAGAGTCACATCATCACACAGTAAGTACACAGAGACTGGAATGGATCATAAATTCACCACAGATTTCATTTAAAACTGGCGGCCAGGCCCGCCCAATGAATTTGAATTGCCCCCCACCCCCACGTGAATCATGGAAATGTTCACTAGTCTGAGTCAGTCAGTCATCATTCAGCAATCGGCACAGTAATCCTTGTAGTCCACTCCAGTCAGGCAGTCAGAGACTATAGATAAGTCAGTCGGGATTCAGGAATGGATGGAAGAATGCTTTTGCTTGTGCTTATGCAAATCTAATTCTCTCCTAGACTCCTCACTCTATCTTCTGTCCTCACTGTTCTGTGTGTATAGTCTATCACTTTTGCGTTTTCTTCCATTTTTCTACTAGACTCACTCTCTCTATTCAATTCATCTCTCTCCAACTAAACCGCGCCTCACACAACCACGCACTCCACATCTCCACCCATACTTTTTATACTGTATGGGCGGCACTGGCCTGCCAACAGACAGTTGCCACCACCTCATGTTTTTTTGTCTTTGCAGACAGCGTGACCATGTGACACCCCCCTCCCCACACTTGCTGGTCCTTCCGCGGATGCGCCGGTGCCCCTCCTTAGAGTAATTGGTGATTACAGGGAAAAAGATTTAAAAAAACTTAAAATGTAAAGCTACAGCACAGCTGGGCCACTGAATCAGGCATGAGAGCTTGAGTTTGAAAACTAAGCCAGGTGTGCCCCTCGAAGGCATGCGCCAAGGGAGTATATCACATCTACCCACCCTTCCTACGGTACTGCAGGGGAAGGTGGGGAGAGAGAAGTGTGTGTGTGTGTGTGTGTGTGTGTGTGTGTGTGTGTGTGTGTGTGTGTGTGTGTGTATAAAACTGTTGCGTAAGTGCAGTCACTTTAATTCTGACATTACTCAAAAGTTCAGTTTTAATAATAACCTTGAATAAGCTCAAATTATTGATGGTGTTATCAGCTTTGTCCCTCCGGCCATTGATTTCAACATTCTGTCCTTTTTGGTTTTGCCTCTGATGTGTTTGCAGAGAGTACACTACACAGAACAGCTAACATTTACCCAAGATTTTGTAGCCGACTGGTAGGTACAATATAAAGCCTCCTTGGGATTGGTGAATCTAAGCCAGAGTACTCTGCCATGGTCACTGCTGACGTGTGAATGTTAAGTTCAATGCCTTCCCTTTAGCACCGTGAACTTTCCAAACAAAACTTCTCAGAGTTGTGTAAAATGCTTGCTGAGCAAGACAAACACATATTAGGGCAAGGAGAGCATTCATCTTTCTAATCATGTAGCAATGTCCAGCCACTGCCAAAACGGACTTCTGGCTAGAATATATTTATTCATTTCTTCACCAGCTAAGCTCGCTGGAAATAAAAAAAAAAAAAAAAGTTTCTCCTTTTGCAGTCGAGATCCAGAAATAATCCTTAGTAATCAAAGCATTTTTGCAACCATGTCTGATAATTAAGCAATAAGGCATGACAAGGTGTGTGTTAATGTGTAATAACGTCACTCCTGGGGTGGGTTGAAGCATGGTAGTAAGTGTTTACCACCCAGGTGACCTCACCTTGGAGTGCTATTACTGGTCTCTAATGGCTCGATGTTATACAAAACAAAAATAAAAATAAAATGTTTTTAGTAGATTTTTAGTGAGGCAGTATATCTTTGTTTCTGAAAAAAAAGGCTCATGCTCAGGCTTGGGCTCCATAAAATCAGCACAGTGCTGTTATTGTGCAATATCATCACTGTCTCAGGCACACACTGACCAATCAGAGTCCAGGAAATTTTCTTGCCATTGTATAATTATTGTCACATGCTATAAGGCATTTCTTCATCTTCTGACGCCAATATACTGCCATGGAAGAGTATGTGTAGAAGAGGATCATGGCTGTGTACATGTGTGTTCATTAAGTTAGTGTTCTCCATTGAGTAGCGACAATTAGACAAAAGAAGTTACCGTACACTGTCCAAAAAAGTGGCTATACTTCATCTCTGTCCTAGTGTACCCTCCAAAACCACACTGCACAGCCAGAATTACATTGGAGGATTGCCCACAGGGTCTGAAACTGGAGTGATCTTTACAAAGGGGGTCCTGTAACATGTCCCTTAAAAAATACTAGAATATCTGGTGTGACATGATGTATTGTGCTGCATTTAAGAATGCTTTTGGAACCCCCCCTTTTCAAATGTGATGTCAGCATTTATAAGTTACTGATAGCATTTGAAACAACATTATTTATCAATCAGTAATCTCAGTAGCACTGTCAGATGTGGAACTCACAGAAGCTGCAGAGGCTACAGTATAGCCCAGAAATGTAATGGACTAATCCCAGAATGAGCTCTCAGTATTAGCTAGAGTACATTTTGTGGTCAAGGCTGTGACTTGGGGGTGGGGGGCATGGGGGTTGCAAGAGATGAGGTTGCAGTAGGGCCTGCATTGTCGGAGGCCCACTGCTTCAGAGGTCACTGTATTAAGAAAACCTTTTGTCAGAAACAACCTTCTAACTTTCTTTTTGGACATTACTTCTCCATTTGAATTGGGGCTGGCAGCAGTGGGGTCTATGCTGTAGAGTCCAACTCCATTTTCAAGGGGTGCGGGGGAGAGCACAGGACAAAGAAGCAGCTGGGACCATTGCTCAAAACATCTGATCTTGGTGCCAGTGTCGCCAGGAGGAGCAGGGATAAACCACGTTGTTCCAGTTTCTTAATCATTGTTCCAGCAAGGGGGAAGGAGGGCAGTATGGACAAACTATGGATGCACAGCAGGACTGATACAAAAGAACTTATGCTATAAATAAATCATATTTGCTAATTTTTTTTTTTAATTGGGAAGGGATTTCAGCTATTCTGATTGGTCATTAGCCATGCATTAGAAGTGTCTAACGCATGGCTAAAACTAGAAACTCTATGTAGAATACACAGTCCCATTTTATAAACGCAGTAAGCCACTCGGGGGTGTGTGTTAGTCAGTTCTAATGCACAGCTGGGGGCTGGACGTGCTCGGCCTATGGCCTCGTACATCACTATGCCCCTCCCCGAGCCGTGTGTTAGGATTGTCTGTCCCTCAAAATATTTTCAAGGGGGTCCTTAATGTCATTGGAGCAGCTCTGTTTGTAGTATGATATGTAAGTAATAAGACATGATGGGGTGTGCATTAGACTGTTCTAATGCATGGCTAGGGGGTGTAGTGAGGCATGAAGCTGCAGGCCGAGTGCATTCAGTCCCCTAGCTGTGCGTTAAAACAATCTGACGCACATGCCCAGAGTGGCTTATTGCACTTATAAAATGGGTCTGTGTATTCTAAGTGGAATTTCTAGTTTTAGCCATGCTTTAGACATTTCTAACGCACTGCTAACAACTAATCAGATTGCTTGAAATCCTTTGTCCATTTTATAAGACATGATAGGATACGAGTCGTACCATATATTATATTAACAAGTGATTTTCATTCATTTCATTTGTTTTTGTTTTCTTTGCTTGTTTTTCTGCCTGAATCCCCAGTCCCTGCAGCATCCCCCAGCCCCATCACCATCCCATCTCCTGGACTTATGGGTCAACCACTAGTTACACAGAGCTGTATCAGCGAGTAGTCAGCCACGTAGAGTCGTGCAGTGCCTGCGGGGGATGTCAAGGAGGCCAAGGCATTTTCCTTCATTTTCTCTCTGGGACATCTGTGAGTGACGCATGTACATGCCTGCTGCATCAGTGCACATCCCCCCATTTCTGCTGGTCCCACCAGTGCTGCCACCCAGCCTCCACTAGGTGGCAGGCAAGCCACGGGACTTGGAGTCGCCCCTCTCCAAAGGAGGAGAACAATCCTGAGATGCTCAATCCTCCCTCACCCGGCCAGCCCCCGAGTGAGCGTGAGCCATTCCCAAACCTGGGTCGCCAGCTTGGCTGGAGGTAAGGTGCCAGTACTCCATGCCACTGGACTAGCAGTTCATTTTAGCGTTAAGGGAGTTACATCAGGATAATTTTCTAGAGGTCCGTAGGACATTGGACAAGTTGTGCCCCACGACTTGCATTATGGATCCAGCTCCCTTGCAGCTGGCAGCAAGGTGCTGGCTCTAATGCTAGTAGGCATCTTAAATACAGCCCTAAGAGAGGAGTTCTTTCCTATATCGCTGAAAGAGACTGTGGAGAAGCCCCTACTTAAGAACTCATCTTTGGACCCTGGTTCCTTATCAAGTTAAACTTGTCTGTAATCTTCCATTACTTGAGAAGATAAGGAAGAAAGTGGTGGCAGTGCAGCATAGGTTACATCTACAAGACATCAATATCTACAGTCCATTTCAGTCTGGTTCTGGCCATGGCACAGCATAAGAGATGGCTCTGGTCTGAGTTTGAAAGATCTCCTCCTTTGATTTAAGTGTTATGATATCCTCTCAGCAAGAAACAGGAGAATTATTGATTCTGATTCTTTTAGATCTGTGCATGATTTGACACCGTGGATCGCTGGGAACTGGCTGAGGGACCAGAGAAATAGAGGACTTAAAAGCACTATAGTCTTACATGGTTCTGATCCTTTCTTGCTGACCAGAACCAGACTGTTGTCTGGCTGTCACAACCAGCCACCTTGGAGTATGACATTCCCCAGTGAGTGATTCTGGTCCCTCATAGTGGGCATGTTTTCAGCAAGTAACTTAATTTGACAATACAGTGAACATTTTTACTGTTGTTAGAGTTAGGTTTATTGAATAATGCAACCAACAGAAAAAAACACTGGTTTAAGTTTATATATATTAAAAAGGTATAGGAAAACTAAAAAAGAAAGATACAGTATTTATTAACTAAGACATACCATCCTGACTAAAATGTCAACAGAGCAACAGCGAAGTCGACCTTTAGGCTGCCCCCTCGATGTCAAGAGCCAGCTGTTAGAAACATATCACAGTCCTAGTTTCTACTTGGGGCTGAGTCAGCTGTTGATCCACAAGAAAGCACTTTATCCAAGTTCTAAGTCCCATCCAAGTCCATGCTGCATTCTTGGGGAAACTCCGAACACCAACCACCAAGCAGGCAGGCACCAACCTGACAAGAAACCACAGTTAATAAGCAAAATGTCCTAGACCCACTAGGCTGTAGATTGCTCCACACTGAGGTCTGCCACTGCAGAGACTAAACTTAGACCTAGTTACGCAGGTGACTCTTAGCTGTGTCTTTTGTTTGTATCTTGCCAAGATCTCCCATGGCTGTGGTTAATAAACATGAGGCTGAAACTGGAGAGTGGATTGTAGGGATGGGACAACCAGTTCTCTGTTGGATCAGGACCCCCAAACCAGCCCACCTCTGCTTGACTCTGGAAATTGGAGTCATTTGTGACTCCACTCTGACTGGACCCTTGCCACTCCATTAATCAGGTTTGGATCTACCAATGACCTGGTTCTGACCTGGGCCAGATAATGTCAGTAATTTTAAAGTTTTTTTCATGTTAAAATGAAAAACAGTTTGGGGAATAAACGGGGGAAAAAAAAAACATTTTAAGCATTAAATGATATAAAAAAAAAGCTTTTTAAGAGGCAGTAGGGCAGCCTAATTCTGTCATTTGACCCAGTCAGGATCTGTCTCTGACCCAGTTTCTGACTCTGTCTCTGACTGTGGCCCAGTTGAGGAGTAAATCGGAACCTTCTGGAAAAATATCCTTTAGAATCGAAACCAGGTGGTCACAGCTGAGCTTCCCATGTCTACTGGCTGGCCATCAGCGAACTTGAGCTTTTTCCAGGAGATAGGGATCTGTTACTTTAGGTGTTCAATACAATCAGCAGCCTTAACTCCTCAGTTTGAATGGGACTTGGGAAAAGGTTGGAGAAGTTGTGCTCAAACTGAGGTTTGGCTGCCAGGCCCTGGAGTCTCAGATGTTGGTTGTTATACAGACAGAGCAGTTTTTTGATATTTCAAAATATGTTCAGATTACCCACTTCCCTAGAAGAGGGTGTCCTGAGAACACTAGGCATTTCAATCATCACTGATTGTCGACTGTAATGCACACTATAGGGGGCAACTGGTGAATCACATCCTTAGGTTGCAGATAGTGCAGAATGCTGCAGCACCACTTCTTATGTCTAATTGGTGGTCAGATCTTGAAACCTTAGAATACTGTTCCTCCATGAGCTGCGTTAGCTACCAGTTAGATGATGGATCAGTTTTTAGACTTTTTAATTTTTTTATTTTGAGTATTCTGTTTATTCCCCATTGCTTCTGGCTTTGCCCCTTTTTTTCATTTAAACTGCCCCACCACCTGGCTTCTCTTGGGCTTGCCTTGTTTCCTGCAGCCATGTCTTAACCCCCACCCGCAGTGGTGGCTGGGCTCCCTAACTCCCGATGCAATTCATGATCCATATAAGGAGGAGGGTCTGGTCACCAGTGTGGGGCCTGTGGGAAGCTGGCTTACCATCCTGAACTAATCCGAGTATTGCACTTCTCCGTCCTCCACCCTCACCATGCTGGAGGCTAGGGTGTGCATGGGCATGGACACAAGAGTGCATAGTGTAGCATCAGTTGGTGTTCCCCATTCCTACGAAGCTGCTCTGACTGCAGTGTGACCTTTGGTCATGTAGGTGGCAGTAGCACAACAGAGCCAGCTGCCCTTCCTCGCTGGAGGAGAAGGAACATGTCCTCCAGGATACACAATCCACCTCTCCTCCAGCCAGCTCCTGACAACCCAGACTCATTCCCGAGTCTGGGTCACCTACAAAGCAAGTAGCAGCCCTATTGCTGTGCTGTGGTGCCAGCTATTAGATTTTATTGTTAACTTATAGGGCCCTCATAAAATGGGCCATGCAAATCCTGTAACACCATTGGTTGAAACACATCACGTGACCGTTGGTTATATTCTGACAACCGCACACCTCACCTGAACTACATATTTTTAACAACTAAAAGCCCATTTTATAAGTGGGATAACACACTCCAGGGTGTGTTGTCATAAGGGAATAATGCACTTCTTAGGCGATTGCGGCACTCGGCTATACTTCGTGCCTAATAACCACCCAAGGCATGCCTTCTTCCCTCATAACTACATTCCTGTCATGTGTTATCCCTTACTAAACTGAGGCCTATGGTCTCCACCATTGCAATCTCTTACCTTGTACATTGCCAAAAGGGCAATGTGCTCCTTAGGCCAGGGAATTCAATGTGCTGTACCAGCCTGTTTGACTCAATTGAATTGTTCATTTGTGCTGTTGCTACCTTGGCCTTGTGGCACTGGAACACTTTGCCAGTGGAGCTTTGCCTCAATTCAATGTTGGTTTCAGTTCAGTTTTATTTTGGGAAAAAAACCTTGAGCAAATACTCATTTACAGCGGAGACCCAGTATATCACCATATAAAATAGTTGCATATGCAATTTATTACATGCATACTGGCACAGCATGTAGTTCAAAAGTCAAAACTGTATACACTGCATCACATGCCAGTATACACTGTAAACTGGTATGGGATGCACTATGAACATTTTTGACTCATGAGTTGTATGCTGTGTGAGCATGTACAAAATTAATTATAATTACTGGTTAGCCCATTTATTGACAGGACTGACATCACTTTCAAACACTGTAAAAAAAAAAGGTGTTCCATTCCGTAATGACCAGCTGGCTAGTACAGCGTTTGTTGACAGCCAGTCTGAATACAAACAAAAGCAGAAATGATCATTAAATAGCTGAAACAATCTGGTGAATCAAGAGGTAGCATGTTTGCATTGATGCCGTTCAGCAGCCAGGAAGAAAGACTCAGCCAACTGTAAGTAAATCAAATTTTTTTTTTTGAAGTTTACATTTTAAAATTCTTTCCGACTCAGTCACAGCACTTCGCAGACAGGCCCAGCAGTTTACTGTCATACCTCTTTCTTGAAACATTTTATTTATTTAGTTTTTGTTGACCGGGCAAGTACACTAGACAAATTCTACCTATTTTCAGGCACGACCTGGGGAAGGGGGATACAGATGAATGCCAACTGACCTTGAACCAGATTAAGCTGTTGGTGGTATTTTTGGTGAATGGGGGAGGGGGAATTTGGACAGTGCACCAGGAAAATTCCCTTACTCTTTTCGAGAATCACCATGGGATCTTTAACATCCACCTGAATTACCACCAGAACAGGCAAATGGGACCTTGGTTTAACGTCTCATCGGAAAGATGGCACCTCAGGAGTGCAGTACGCCCCTCATGCTGCACTGCGTGTCAGTGTTGGGATTTAACCCAAGTACCTGATGTGGGGATAGAACCCACAGCCTTCTGATCTCCCGGCCTCAGAGGAGAGTGTGCTACCTGCTGAGCCATTGACACTGGCATGGAACCTCCACCCCCTTTTCACACAAAATAACATGCTTAATAAATGCACCCAAAAGAATCAAACAGCAACATTTACATACTACTTTTCTACTGCTTCCAAAAAATACTTTATTTACATGGAGACCATATTTTCTATGCACAAGCCAAGCGAAAGTGATTCATGTCTTGTTACAGTCAGTCTCCTGGCTCTAATCCAGTTTTGACTCAGTCAGTTATTTTAAGTGTAGAAAGACGTTTTACTGTTTAAACTTTTTAAAAATTGAAGCTGTAACACATGCTCCAAAGCAGGCTAATGGCAAGCAGACATACTGAGCAAAAGCTGTCAGCTGCACTCGGAACCTGTTTTAAAATGCATAATTCACTTTTACACCAGCAATTGTGTAAAATAAAGGATGGGGTGTTACATTATTTATTTTTTTTTTTTTTGGGGGGGTGGGGCAGAGGTTGCACACCTTTTGTATGTAATACCATCACAAACCAGTTGTGTTTTGCACTCATGTTTTATGTGGTATTACACACCTTGGGTGTGTTTAACAGAAGAAAAAAAAACACTCATAATGTACAACACCCCATCCATTATTCTCTATGTATAGTTGCCTGGCATACCTCACTTGCTAATTTTATGATCATTCTGTGAACCAGGGGTTTCAAGCTGGCCTTAGAGGAGTAATGCTGTTCATGTTGGTGCAGTAGTTAAATGTTTGTTCTGTTTTTTTATTGAATGTATTGTCATATTTTGCTTTCTACAGCACCTTGCACTACATGGAAAGGCACTTTATAAATGATAAAAAATCATGCCATCTGTACAGTAATCAAACATTGATTTGGGCCCCTCAAACCTCGTAGGCACGGGTGCCACTGCACCACCTGCACCCTTGTAGCTACGCCCCTGCTTATGAGTAGATCATCAGAGGCTCAGATTGAGTCTACTGTAAAACAAACAAAAAATAAAAGCTAAGAAGTACTGTAGCAGTTTCCAATCTCTGGAGCACAGTGAACCCTTTCTCACAGAGGTGGTGTCCTGCCTCACTGCCCACTGCCCTGCACCCTGTGGCATAAGTCCCAGCTCTGAAATCGTCTGACTCTCTGAGGATGCACAAGGTGAAAGAGCTAAAACATTTAAAAAGTACAGAAAGAAAGGGGGTTGTCTTGTACATTAGAATGAATAAATGGAATATTGATGGTCATATTTGCACCCTCTGCTTCTCCTGGTCCTACTATTAGATTACAAGAAGCACAAGAACTTCTCCCTTACTCCAGGAGCAGGCCATTTAAAGTTCCTACCCGCTGATGTTTTAACAGGTTTAAGCTTCACTGGGGCTTTGGAATGCTTGGCAGCTGTATCATTCAGTTCATTGGGGAATAACTGGAATACTCCTTTATTTTCCCCTTTTTATACTATTTATACATAGAAACATAGACTTTGACGGCAGATAAGGACCGCTAGGCCCATCTAGTCTGCCCATTTCCCTACCTACAGGATAGGCCGCAGATCCTAGTTAACCAACAGCCTATATCTTCCTGCCCTCTACAAGAATTGTCTTATGTCTGTCCCATGCATTCTTGAATTCTCCCACAGTTTTAGACCCCACAACTTCCTCAGGAAGGCTGTTCCATGCATCCACTACCCTCTCTGTGAAATAATATTTCCTCACATTGCCCCTGAAACCGCCCTCCTTCTATCATTAAATTGTGTCCCCTTGTTCTTGCAAGTTCTTTTTCTGAAAGATGCTACCCTCTTGACTTTGCTGATTCCCTTGAGGCCTAAAGTTTCTATCATGTCCCCCTCCTCTTTCCTCAAGGGTATACATATTAAGTTCCTTTAGTCTCTCCTCATAATACGGCTTCTCTTGCAGACCCTGCACAATTTTAGTTGCCCTCCTCTGGACTGACTCTATCCTGTCTATGTCCTTGCGGAGATGGGGTCTCAGAACTGGACACAGTATTCCAGATGGGGTCTCACCAACTGTCTGTACAAAGGGATAACAACTTCCTGTTTTCTGCTGCTGATGCCTCTCCCTATACATCCCAGTATACCCCGGCCCTCCCTACTGCCTTCTCACATTGCTTGCTAACCTTAAGGTCATCTGATATGATTACCCCCAGGTCCCTTTCCTGTTTTGTTGTTGTTACTACCTCCCCACCCATTGTGTATTCTTCCCTGGGTTCTTGTTTCCCAGGTGCATTATTTTGCACTTTTTGCATTGAATCCTAGCTGCCATCGTCTGACCATTCCTCCAACCTTGCCAAGTCCCTTTTCATCCTTTCCACGCCTCCTTGTGTATCAAACCTGTTGCAGATCTTTGTGTCATCTGCAAAAAGGCATACTTTTCCTTCCAGTCCCTCTGCAATGTCATTGATGAAGACATTAAAAAGGACTGGACCCAATACTGAACCCTGTGGTACCCACTAGTAACGCCCTTTCTTCAAGTGGACTCCATTTACAATTACCTTCTGTGTCCTGTTGTCCAGCCAATGTTTTACCCAGGCTACCACCCTGGGACCCACTCCCAGGCTGGTTAATTTGACTAATAATCTTTTGTGTGGGACTGTGTCAAATGCCTTGCTAAAGTCTAGGTAAGCCATGTCCACAGCCCCTCCCTGGTCTACTACTTTGGTCACCCAGTCAAAGAAATCTATTAGATTCGTCTGACATGACCTTCCCACTGTGAGCCCATGCTGCCTTGGATCCTGTGCTCCACTGACCTCTAGGTACTCAACTATTCTTTCCTTCAGAAGTGACTCCATCACTTTCCCTACCACAGAGGTCAGACTGACAGGTCTGTAGTTTCCTGCCTCTGTCTTGGTCCCACTTTTGTGAAGGGGAATCACATCCGCCTTCCTCCAGTCCTCAGCTACCACACCATCCTCCCATGATTTATTAAAAGAGTAGCCAGTGGTTTCACTAGTTCCTTCCTTAATTCTTTAGAATTCTGGGTGAATTCCATCAGGACCCATTGCTTTGTCCACCTTCAGTTTTAGGAGTTCTTGCAGAACCCTTTCTTCTGTGAAAGGACTGGGATCGACCCCCTATCAAGAGTGCTTCTGTTAATTGGATTAGGCACTTCCCCTCCTCTTTGTGAATACTGAGCAGAAATATTCGTTTAGTATTCCTGCTTTTCACTGTCCCCTCTGCCCACCCACCGTTCATTCTATTCAGCCTCCTATCCTCCCTTTGTCTTTCTCGCTCGCTGATGTACTTATAAAGGTTTTATCCCCTTCTTAACTGAGTTGGCTATCTTTTCCTCAGTTTGGGCCTTTCTATTCTGACTCCCCCGCTTCTTTCTGCCTTAACTGGTACAGCTCTCTGTCCTGCTCCTTCTGTGTTTCCTTATACTTCTGAATGCATCTCTTTTTCTTCCTGACTTTCACAGCCACCTCTCTTGAGAACCATAGTGGCTTTTTCTTTCGTTTTGATTTGTTTATTTGCTTCACACAAGGCTTGTTGCCTCTGTGATGGCAGTTTGATAATTCCCCATTGTTGCTCCACACTCCTTCTAGCCTGTTTGCTAGTGCTTTTCTGAGGCACTTTCCCATCTTGCCAAAGTCAGCCCTCCTAAGTCCAGTACCCTCACTTTTGTGGCTTGACTCTGTAGTTGAGTTACGTGAACCACACTATTTGATGGTCACTTGTCCCCAGATGGCAACCACTTCTAGATCTGAGATCCTCTCACTGCCCCCGTTTGAGAGTACAAGGTCTAAGATTGCTCCCTCACGAGTGGGTTCGAAACTAGCTGTCTAATGCCTGCCACCTGTGAGGCGTCAAGAATGGCCCTGCTCTTGGATGTGGCTGCAGCAAATGTGCTCCAGTTAACATCTGGCATATTCAGGTCTCCATCAACAGTATCTCCCTTTCTCTGCCATTCTAAGAATGCCTTCTATCATATCCTTGTCCATTCCTTCCCCTGACATGGGGATCTGTACACAACCCCTGTGCGGATTGCGGTGCCCTTTCCAGTCTCCAAGGTGACCCACAGTGCCTCCTCTCCTCCCTGTTTACTCTTTTGTTCAGTTGCTTTTATCCCTTCCTTTACATAGAGAGCTACTCCTCCCCCTCTTCTCCCCTGCCTGTCTCTCCTGTAGGTTATGTACCCTGGTATGTTAACATCCCAGTCATGGTTCTCTGTGTACCATGTTTCTGTGACTGCCTCACGATATCCAGGCATCCCTCTTCCATTAAGGCCACCAGCTCAGGGAGCTTGTTGCCTAGACTCTGAGCATTGGTACTCATTACCCTCCATTTCCTGATGGCCTTACCCCCTTTGCCCCATCCCTGTCCTTCTTGCCTTTGTCACTTTCTCCATTTACCACTGCCCTTCTCCCTATCACCTCCATGTTGGTGTTTGCTGCACTTACTACCGTGATTGTTTGGGGGCTAGGATTTTCCTGCTCCTTTCAGTGCCTCCCCTTGGCTGGTTTAAAAGCTTGCCAATGAAGCATTTAAACCTATCACCTAGGATCCTGGTTCCCCTCCTGGACAGATGCAGCCCATCATGCCAGTATGGGCTTGCATCACTCCAGGTGGACCCCAGTCCCCAATGAAGCCAAATCCCTGAGCTCCACCAGTTTTCAACCACTGATTGAATCCCATAGTGGAACACCCTAGCCTCTCCTATGCCATAGATGGGTAGCACCTCCGAGAAGGTTACCGTGCATGCTACTTGACTAAGGCCCCTCCCCAATTCCACAAACTCTTCCTGCACTTCTCTAATCCCTTTCTTGTAGCAGGTCATTTGTCCCTAGGTGGACAATGACATCCAGCTCCCTCCCTGTGCAGCTGCTCAAAAATCCTGAGGATTCGCTCCCTGTCCCTCAAGCCATGGTGCCAGGCAGGCACCTTACCTCCCTCTCCCCTTCCTTGCCCAGTTCTACCTTCCTAACAATGGAGTCCCCCACCAGGAGTTGTTTCCTTCCCCTGCAGGGGTCCCCTGCCACCCTCCCGTGGGTCTCCTTTGTGGAGGTTCCCAACATCCTCCTTGGTCTCCACTGAGGTGCCTCCATAGAGGAACCACACTTTGCCAGAATGGCATAGGGATTGTGGAGGGTACAACTGGAGGGATGTGCCTCTGTTCCACCACCCTCACCCTCCCTGGGCCCACTGTGGTCCAACCGCTCCTCTTTCTTGGCAACCTCTGAGGCAACGGCAGTGGCACTGGTGGTCCCTGGATGGAGAGGAGGTCCCACAAATCCTGGCCAACTCAGCCTGGAGATGAGCAACCTCCTCCCTCAGCCCAGAGGTGCCTGCAGATGGGACAACACCGCATCCTCCAGAACATCTCCCGGAAGACTGCTGCTCACACCACTGCACTGCACCACTCCAATCATGTCTTATTTCTGGCCCCTTAACTGTTTGCAATCCTTACTCTTTCCTCTGTTTTTTTTCTCTCTCTCCTTACTTTCTGCCTGTGTTCCTTTAAGCTCCTGATTGTCCTGTTCTGAGACAAGAATATCCTATATTTCTCAGTAGACCACTTACTTGTTCAGAGGCAGACCTCCAGCAGCTAGAGGGGCGGAGAGCTACTCTTGCCCTTCTAGGATGGTGGGTCCTTGGTGGATCTGTGATCACTCACTTCCTGCCCCTAAACAGGAAGTTCCTGTTGTCAGTCAAATCCTGTGCCTATAAAAATAGAACTAGCTTTGGGTGAGGGGGTGGAGGAGGGCAATATAGTCCCAGTAGAGAAGTTCAGTCACACAGCAGTCCTTTCTCCTGGTGTTTCTGCCAAGCTATTAGCAGAATCTTTCTAAGGCAATCTTTAAATGTAGCTTCCTTCTAGCTAAGCCACTCCCCCTACTTACCAGATCTTTCTACAAGTAATTTAAACCTCACAGCAGTTAAGTCCTTTCAGTCACCTGAGATTTACACCTAGATGACTTTTCAGTTACCCATTCAGTTCAGTTAACCCAAACACACACTTTTTTTTTTTTGTTTTGTATGTTAGTTTTTTTACCCTAAATTAAAGGTCCAAATACAAAAGTTCTTCTACTTTAGTCCCAGTAGAGAAGTTCAGTCACACAGCAGTCCTTTCTCCTGGTGTCTTCTGCCAAGCTAATGTATGTGATTTTCACTGTAATTGTTTAATTGTTGTAATTGTTTTAATTGTTCCGTGCGGCGCCTTGATAATTTGAAAGGCGCCATATAAATAAACTGATTTGATTTGATTTAACTCTGTCCCAACTGTGATTGAAACTATTGATGGTTATTGCGTCCGCCACTTCAGCAGGTAGGCTGTTCCACAGTTCAACCATCCTTTCTGTAAAATAAAAACGTTCTCACCTGTCTCCTGAATCTTCCCCTTCCCCATCAGCTTCCACTCATGTCACTGTGTTTTTGACTTGCTACTGCTGATAAATAGCTCCCCACAGTTTACCTTATTCATTCCTTTCAGAAACTTGAAGGCCTCTGTCATGTCTCCCCCATCCATTCTGGCCTCCAGCGAGTACATGTTCAGTGCTGTGAGCAGTTCCTTGTAGGAGCTGCCCTGCTGGCCCTGAATCAATTTGTTTACCCTCCACTGAACTGTCGCCAGCCTGCCTTTGTGTCTCCTTAGGTGGGGACTCCAGCACACTACTCCAGATGCGGCCTCACCACTGATCTATAGAGAAGTAGTTTATTACCTGCTAGGCATGGAACATGGTAACAGGATAACAGGATGCCATTGGATGCCAGGGACTACATGGGCTGGGATTTTGTGAGGGAACAGGGTGCTTCTGAATGCAAAGGAATGCTTGCCACTGTGGGTGGGTGAGTGAGAGGGGTGCACTGGACTCCAGGGACTGCTTGCCACAGGGGCATGTTGATGGAGGGTGGGTGCCAATGGACACAAAGGACTGCTTGCTGCAGGGCATATTAAGAGAGGGGTTGCCTGAGAATGCAGCAACTGCTTGGTACAAAGACAGGTGTGGGAAAAGGGTAGCATTGGACAACAGGGACTACTTGGGACAGGGGTGGGATGGAGTGGGTGCCACTGGATACCAGGGCATTCTTTGGTTTGAGACAGGATGTGTGATTGGGGGCTCCCCTGGGTGGGTACCAGGTCAGTATGCTGAAGTAAGAACCGTGCAGGACGAACAACGCAGTCAAAACAGCTAAAGGCAAAATAGCTATGGGGACAGCATAGCGAAGGTAAAGTACTGCTTTCCCTGTAGCAATATTGCCTTTAGGGAAGATGTGAAAGCCTCTTACTGGCAGTGTGTTGGCCAAGCAGCTACTGTGGCTCAGTGGATGGAGTCGCAGGCAGTGGTGGGTTGTGGAGCGGTGATGGACAGTGGCTCGATTCCTGGTCCTGGGACATTTTTTGTTGTTGTTTGTGTTGTCTCCCCCCAAGTTTTCTCCATGTCCCCAAGTTTCATCACCCCCTGGAGTTAGTTATTTAAAGATGGGGGGGTCGGGGTGCAGCCATCCGTAACGGGGGGTGCGTGTGGTGGAGCCCCCCGCAAACATACAGTCTCTGTGTTTTAGGTCACAGAAGATAGCACTCACTGTTTTCCTGAACGCTACCTTAGTTTTCAGCAATATGCCTGAGCGTTTTTGACTGTGCTGCTGTTGTCCGCAGCATATTGACCTGGTGCCCCTGGGTGCCAGGGACTGTTTAGACTGGGACCGGGCGAGAGAAGGGTGGTGGCACTTAACACCTGGGACTGCTTGTCACAGGGGCATGATGAGTCAGGGGATGCCACCATACCCCAGGAACTGCTTTCTGTTATAAGTATTGACAATGCCATCCTTTTGACTAGCATTGTCAATACAAAGTTGTGTGCATTGTTATTAAATACAGTATACTTTAACAAATATAGCATATTTATTAAAAAAAAAAAAAAAACTATATTTGGGCATCAGAGTTGACGTGTATAGCCATAGAAGTAGGGAAATGCAACGTCGGGCCAAAAAGTACCCTGAGTCTTGGTGAATGCTTGGTGTGGTGCTCCATGGGGCTTGAACAGTTGCTCAGTGCAGCATGGCATTGCTCCAACTTTGGCACCCCTCTTGCATAGCACCGGTATGCAAGTAAGTCTATACTAAATGCCCTGAAAGACTGTGTCAAAGTAAGGGCAACTTCATTGCTGTGTCAAGCAATCATTCAGCACCCAAGAAATACCACACCATATATTCATCAAGACTCCATGTACTATTTTACCCTAACATCTCATTCCCTACATTTTGTGGTTTTGGTCATCAACCCTAACTAATGCTTAGGTTTTTGCAATGAATGTTGACTTGTGGAGAACTTCTTTCTGTCAGTTGCAACTGAGAAGGGCTTTCTCACCTTTGGTTTAACCTACACCCAACCCCAACCTTATAAGCTTGGGCCCCGAAATGAGGTTAGTATGGCTTTCAGCTTAGTGGTCATTGTTTTCTGTTAATTGCCTGACCCTGACATTTCAAGTGCTGCAATTCTCATTTTATTTTCATTAAGGAGCGACCCACCTCCTTACAAATATTCACCTACCGTCTGACATGTCGCCTTAGGTAAGACTGTTGGCTCACAAACATAGCATGCAAGGTAAGCAGAGTGTAAATCTATGTTGTCACACAATTCTGCAAAATAACCCCAGGCCAAAGCCTTACCAGAAGACATTTCCATTTGCTGAGTTAACTCTTGCTGTGCTTTCAGTACGTTACTATACTGTAGCTTCTAACACTCATGGAACCCTTAGCCAGGCACCACAAGAAAAGCACAGCATCAAGACAGAAATGGCACATTTTTTAAAAGGGCCATTTCTAGGCCGCTCCCACTTGACGCAGCAGTAGGATTTCGCTCACAGACGCCCGGGCGACCCGGTTCGGAACGGACTCGGGTCGCTGAGGTTCGGCCGGGGGGAGAAGGATAGAGCGTCCCATGGACTGCTCTCCTTCTCCGGGGGGAGGGTGGGCTGTGTACGGAGTCTGTGCGACCCCTGGTGGAGACCGGGTAGTAACACATGACTGCCGACACCAACATTACGTACTGGAGGTGGGGCAGGACGCCACTCGTCATTGCACGTCCCCGCCTCCCAGAAAAACGGAAAAAGGGAGAATGCCATTTGGGTAGCCATTAATGAAGCTCGGTACTGCTTCAATTAGCCCCCTCAGGCCTGCCCCTCTGACCTAGTCCCACGTCCGCGGCAGGTGCCCCAGTGCCGCGGCCCCACCATGGGGGGAAAGCCATGGGGTATCAGAAGGGGCCGAGGTCTATGTGGGGGGGTGGAAGCGTGTGCGAGCTGATACATCGGCTACCCATGGCTCAAGGAGTAAAAAAGATAAATGAAAAAAAAAAAAAAGGGCCATTTCTACTTTACACGTACTCTGGCTGGATGTAGGATCAATTGCTGTTTGAATTTCCAGTGGTATTATATACACAGCCAGAGGCATATTCCCATGCATACATAGAAAGAGGGCTTCTGGTCCCCAGGCTGAGCACAGAGTACAGCAGCATAAGCTGCAGTGGCAGGAAGCACACTGTTCTGGATTGCCAGGCTAATTTGCATACTGCACCCCCCTGTATGTGGGGGCGGGCATGCAGGGTAGGGTTAGACTGCGGAAGTTGCACATGAACTAGAAAGGAAATATTAGCTTCATAGATGTTCCCTGCAACCAAAACTCCCCGTGATTCCCCCTTCCCCCCAATTTACTGCACAGTGTGATTGAAAACAGCAGTGCCCATGGTATGGGACATAGCACCACTAGCTGTTGTGGAATGGTTTTGTACCTGCTTGGGCCTGTCAACCATCCTGAAGTGGAGATGCATGATGACCTTTGCAATGGCACCCATTATTCACAGCACCGACTGTGTCTTCAATGGGTACCCCCAAGGATGTTGATGGAGTAATGGATATTAATGCGCTGGCACACTGCACCACACATTTAATGCTGAGCCCAGGGATCAAAATTAAGTTTTGCAGCTACTAGCCAGCAGGGCTAGTGACTGGGAAAATCCACCAGCCCCACAGACATTTCCACTGGCCCAGCTAGTGTACTTATTGAAATGTTACCTTCTCTAGTACAAGCCCACAGGGCTAGTTAAAGGGGAAACACTTACTAGCCCAATACAAAACCTACTAGTATTTGGCTAGTGGGCTGGTGCCAATTTTGACCACTGCGAGTCTGGTGCTGCATGCTACCCTGGGGAGCCACGTACCTGTATCCAACAGTATTGTGTCAGCATGAGGTTTGTTAATTTCAGCACTAATGCAGCACTGCACTCACTGTAAACTGTGGCATTTCTTGCCACAGTTACTCTTAATACAAAATCTCAAGATTGTTAGCATTTCGAGGATTAGCGTATTTCTGTTTTGTCATCTGCCAACGTTGGCACCACTTTCTGACCATTTACTGAAAATCTGCCTCATCAAAAAACACAGTAAAGTCAACCAGTTTGAGTTGTTGTGATTTAGATGATTCTGTTGAAATCGGCTTGTGGAGGTAATAGATACTTTCCTCTTGCTGCAGTTGTCAGAACTTTGGCAGAGCTATGGAAATCAGGCCCAAAGTTCACAGTGTTTACCATTTACATTCACCCTTCTTGCCATATAAAGTAACTGTGGGTTAGACTACATTAGAAAGAGGCCAAGCATTTAAATTTTTACAGCAAAGATATATATGACAGCAGCATAATCTTGGGAGAAAACACAATTCTGTCTTGGTACAATTCAGTTAGAGACTTCATTGCCCAAATAAAGTTACACAAAAAAAGGCAAGAAATTTTGGGCAGCCTACTGAAAGCTCAGAAACGGCTCCCCCTAAAGTCAGGAATCTTGAAGCAAATTTGTGCTTGGAGCTAATTCGAGTATATTCGAACATGTTTGGAACACATTACGTATGCTAAAAGCATGTTCAAATACCATCCAAATGCAAAGCACAAGTTCAGGTACAAACCTGTTTGCTCCTCACAAATTACCCTTATTGGCCAAACAGGTGAGGTGTCAGTTGGAGGAACTGGGATCCAAGCGATGTAGCAGGTAGTGCCTGTCACAGGTGATTGCACCTGTGCAGCAATTTGCCATATTCAAAGTGCTCCATGCAAATGACCTCGTAGCACGGTCAAGGTGCTTTGTAGTCATTTGCATCTCATATGGCCTCGCTAAAAAGTGAGGAGTAAGCTTTTGCTGCTTGGAATCATAGAGGGAAAAAACACTGCCCTCCTCCTGCCGGCAGCACTGGTGCAGTCAACTTACAAACCCTGTGCCATGTAAACCAACCCCACCCAGTCCCCATGCAGATAAGAAATAAAAAAATCCCTGGAAGTCTAGTGGATCCTCCCTCCCAAACCTTATCCCCGTGCCAGTCTTTTAAAACTCGCTGGTAATCTAGTGGACCCCACCCCAACCTTAAACCTGTGCTCACCTGTATGAAGCTGAAGCATATCTGCTGGTCCACTGGTTCCCGCTCCCCCAGTCATCTGCAAAACCCTTCCTAACACCTCCGCAGCCAGCCAGTCATTGACTGCTGCAAGTCTAGTTCTGTAGAAATGAATCTGTTAACACTGTACTACAAAATGTCTAATATTGATAGAGTGCCTCTACAGGACTGCACTTGAAGGAGTCCAAGCACCCACCCATGGAGGTGTGAGATGGGGTTTTGCTGGCTGTTGAGGGTGGGAGAACCACTACCACCAGCTGTGTTTCATACAGATAGGCACATAGATCAGGTTAATGGGGGGGGGCACTAGACAAGTCAGGAGTTTTAAATGATTGGCATGGGGGATTGAGTTGGAGGGTCCACTAAACTACCAGGGAATTTTAGCCCTTGCTGTGCCAGGAATTTCTATTCACATCCTTAATTCCTACAGTATATGTTTAAAACCTACTAGCAGTCTAAAGGTTAAATGATGGGTGTTGGAATTGGGTTGGGGGGTTTACATGGCACATGTTTTGTAAGCTGTGGCACTAGTGTTACTGGGCAGCCCACATCTGACCCACCCCCGCCCACCAGCTCTGTCATCTACCATGTCCAGGCACCTACGATGGCATCTCTTGTCCCTGTGGGGCCCCTAGGGACGTATCTTCCCCAGCTGCATCAAAGATTTGGTCCGGGAGACATGTGCTGGGTCGTTGATGTGGGGCCTTCAAAGGATTTATTCACCATTTTCTCCCTCAAGGCTTCCCAGTGTGGAATGACATGATGTTTGTGCATGTGAAAACTAGTGCACAGTTATTTATCGGCCTTCGGCAGCAGCCCCATAAGGCTGTGGCAGCCTCTGCTTGTGCCACCGCCCAGCCTTCTCTGGGTGGCAGTCGAGCCACTGAGGACGGAATGCCCGCTGCCTGAAGGAGGAAAACTCTCCAGTGGGATGCTCATCGCTCCTTCCCCAGTTGGCCCTGTGCAGCTCCAATTCATTCCTGAACCCGGGTCACCAGAGCAACAGATGGAAGCCTTTCCACTACACTCTCTGGCTGGCCAGCTTGTGGTTTGCGGTTTCTGACCCCACCCCATGCAAAGAAAATGAAGAAGCATTTTCAATAAAATGTTACCCTTTATATTGGATCTTTTCCTAGGACATCCACAGAGGCAAAACACGTGCACTAGACGTACTGTGCCTATTTTCAGCACTACTGGGAGAATACTAACTACTCAACAAATGCAGGATTGTATTTTCTGCAAGTACTGTACAAGTGTACAGTAAAGAAACTGACAGAAAATGCATCAGATTCTACTAAGATGTTATACAGTCTCTTGGCATATGACACAGATCCCCTCTGCCAAGTTTCTACAGCTGCTGGGAATTTAAAAATGTTCAGTATAGAGAACTGGGCCTTTAAAGTGCATAATTAGAAAGGAAATGGGTTTTAAACTTCGTATAGTATTTATGGAAGTTAAAGATTTACAATCTGTGATATATAAAAATTACTGTGCTCAGAATCAGGGATTCCTGTTGGGTTCATCATAAAGGGTCAGACCCTGCTGCTTTACACTAGAGGGGAACCATCTCTGTAGTTTGTAGTTAGGACGTGTTGTACGTGGATTTCCAATCTCTCCCAAATACTGTTGTACCACTGCAGTGATTTCACTACAGTGGTACAATGACTTTGTCGCTGTACCACAGATGCTGCCTCATGCATGAAAGCCTAAGCCAGCTCTCTCTCACGCAGATTGAAACTGTGTCCTCTTTTTCCATTAATAACCAACCCCCACCACACAAAGATGCCTCTTTGTTTTTTCAAAAACCCACCCAACACCCGGCTGATCAGTAGTCACCCATTCATCACTTTAAATTTGTTCTTTAATTTACGTATTAAACATGCCCCCACTGCTGATCGTAAACTCTTGCTCCCTAGTTCCATGTCTTGGACTGTATTGGCAGTTTGAAGCACAACGACGGCAGTGCACACGGAAGTGAGTGAGATATCACGATCGGCAAGGGACCTGGTTATCAAGTAAAGAAAGGACCAAATCTTCACTTTACAGACATTATCAGTGGGTGAATGGTGGGCATTTATCAGCTGGATGCAGTGCAGAATTTTAAATGGTGAAAAAGAGACTATCATCTTTGTGTGACAGGTGGGCAGACACAGTTTGAATCAGGCATTTTAAACCATCTACTGTATAAAATAATATATGGGAAACTATGCAGAACCACGGCTGATTTTCCATCCCAGGTTTGCTATGACATGATGTGACCTCTTGAGCTTCACTCTTGAAGTTACTAGGATGTCATAACAACCCCTGGATGGAAACAACCTTGTTGTGTATGGTCGCCCATACAATATTCTGTATGTTCTAAATCAGGGTGGGACAGAACTGTATGCAGAAGTACCAAAAAAATGTTCATTTCTGTTTCTTGTTCTGAAGATGGATGTCAATATGATGACGTGACATAGCTTCAGTGGCCCATGGGCATTGCATCATCAAACGGAACAGATAAGGCACAGCTGCGTTTGAGGCATGTGTACGAGAAACTTCCTTATGCCAAAGAATCCATGACTGGAATTTGCATTCTGAAACTCCAGCTTGCATATTGCTCCCCTGTGCTGATCCTAGTTAAAAAAAAAAAAAAATCTTTGGGGAGTGCAGCATTTGTTTTCAACATAAAACAGCAAGAATTATATCTGGCAAGGAAAGGTCCACATGTGCTTTGCCTTTCCAGCTTCAGACTAGTTTATCTTGTGCTATTACAGAATGAGAATAGTTTTGTGAGTAGGTACTGTAGATAAAAAAGAACAATATTAAAGTGTTATTGGACTGGCCCAGTGACAGCTTTTTCGATGCGAGACTTGGGTTTGCAACTGAAGCCCGCCTCTGCTACAGTACTTTGGGCCGGAGGAATGCTGGGGAGGCATCAAATGCTCCCCTCCATTAGGATGGATGCATGAGTGGCATCCCAAGAGGCAATAGCTTAAGGTCGGCATCAGACTGTGGGAGGCTTCTCGTGGTTCTGCATAGATGTAGCTTAAATTCTGGCCCCTCCGATGCTGCATGTACTGACAGAAAAAAAATCATCATGTTCGTAGCGAGATGATGGCAAGCAGCCTTACTTCGATGAGAGCGTTAATGAGGCCTGCTACAAACATACTGCATTGAATTGTCAAGGCTCAGTTCTGGTCACCTCTTCTGTCCAGCAGTAACACATCTGGAGATCTGGACAGAGTGATGTTGGCAGGAACATTCAGTCCTACAAACAATGCCTTACTGTTCTAGTTCAACTCCAAGTGATATTGCAGCTGGCAGATTACTTACTCACCCTTGTAATACAGCCTGTAGGCAAGAGACTTCCTGGAATAAACAGGTTCCTTCCACAGCATTCCATCATCAGACCCCCCCTGCCCGTGTCACACTCACAAATGAGACAGCTTTCTCCATGCCATTCAACCAAAAAAAAAAGTAAATTTTGACCTTGCCAAGTATGTTATTGTTGTTTTATTTATTTATTTTTGCTTCACATCTGGTAAAATGAAATCTTTCACCTCTATACAGCAAATGGCCAGGGACTATCATACAAATGTGCCTGTTAGGTTGAAGCCTTTACCAGATATGAAGGCAGAATGATTCAGGGTGGTGCTTTGTACATTAATGACAGTTCTGCACAAAGAGTAACAAGCAGCCAGTTTGCATAGGTGTACTTTCTGCATGCAGTCTCTAAATGCAAATGTTTTGCAGTGCATTTTCAGGGTTCACATTGTTCCCTGTAGTTTGGTTTAAAAACAAAAAGCTGCTCAACCTAGCCCATCACCAGCTTTCTTGAATCGTCTTTCTTCCCCCTGTAACTCAAAGGTGGTCAGTTTAGTGGTAATGCTAGGAGGCATGTCCTCTCCCAGAGCCAGGCGTTGAAGTTGCGGGCAGTGAATCTGAAGACAGTGCAGGCCTTCAGATTAAGCCTAGACAAATTTCTGATTAGCAAGGGAATCACTGGATTCTTCTACTGCTTTCCGCTCCTTGTCTGCCATAAGATGCTCATGCGTGTTCCGTTTTTCTGTGCAGTGCAGAAAATGTGTGTTTTTAGAGTTGTGCAGAATACTGCAGAATTCCTCCCCACCCTGACACGCCTGCCCAGTCCTTACTACTGTCAACACCCCACACCACTGACCCCTGTCTACCTTAGGCACCTCCTGCCACCCGACCATCACAGACCCTTGCTCACCTCTGTGGCTGGCCACCAACTGAATGATGGTTGGTGATCCTGGGACCGCTGGAAACCAAGGACAAGGATCTTCTATATTGGGCAACTGATTGGTGGGTGAGGGAACCGCTGGATGTCATGGTATTTTGATACACATGATGGTGGGTTGATCAGAACACTGGACACCAGGAAATGTTCATACAAACGATAGTGGGGTGGTAGGGAGTGAGGCGGCCACTAGACACCAGGGAAATTTAGAGGCAGTACTGTCTGGGCTATCTGGATAGGTGGTGGTTAGTGGGCACAGGGTGTAAGACCTGGTTTGAGGAGGTGATAAATTAGCTCAACACTATTTGCTAGTTACTACCTCTCCAAACCTACCAGCATGCTGGTGCACCTGTATGCTAGGCACTGTCAGCTGCTTTGCATGGGTGCACTAGCATTATTTGGGGCCGGTTGCTAACTGGTTGGTGATTTGCTAATCTTACCATCCAGTATGATATTTTGTGCTCCTCTTCAGATATGGGGGCACAAAGTGGTGTTTTCGAGTTGATGACCTTTTTAGGGATGACGAATAATGTTCTTGTATCCTGCCCTAGTATCTTCTGATGCTGCTGCCAGTATTCTATCACATTATATAATTGTATAGAAAATAATGGATATGCAACTGTGTGTTATGGATTTTATTTTACACACTCGAGGTGTGTGATGACCCATAAACCTCGAGAGTGAAGTTTGAGAGGTTCATGAGGTCATCACACATCAAGGGTGTGTAAACAAGAAAATAATAATAATCCATAACACACAGTTGCATATCTATTATTTTTTTTTTATAATTACTAGTGCAAGGAGTTAGTCCCCCAAACAGTCAATGTCATTTCTGCTGCCCCTTGGTCAGTCTCTCTTCTACACACACACACACACACACACACACTCACGCCACACACACACACACACACACACACTCTGATACAGACTTTTTTTTTTAAATGTCAGCCATAGAACACGTACACACTCTCTCATAGGAATTTTTTGTTTTTCAGCTGTTAGCCACGGCTGCGTCCTGGATAGCACTCGCTGTCTCCGGATCTGGACGCAGAGTGAGATCAACCAGATATTTCTTATATTATATTTACAGTAAAAGGCAGGATAAACCAGATAAAGAATAAAAAAAAATCTGCAAATTAAAGACTGAATGGGAAAGAACAATAGTGGCTCAGCGTGCTACAACTGAATTACACAGGGAGGACACTGCTAGTGAAAGTAAGTTTTGAGAACACCATAATAACCCATTTTTGGGTTCTTACGGCATTTGAGAGAGCCTTGTTAATGATGTGATAAAAGAGGCCACCAGTAATTATAATATTAAAATTGCTAGTTAGGATCGATTACAGCTAAAAACCAATGACTGTCTTTTTACTTTACACCCACCCCATTACACCTTAGTAGATGTAACACAAATTACCTTGTGCTTTAAAGTCACTGCCCACCCTCCCCATAAATCTTTTTTTATATAGATTTTAGACAGGTTTTCCCCCTTGTTTTTGCCTGACCCATGCTCCGGGTGTGTGCACACGAGTAGAGGCATGCGCACACCATGCCTTAGGGCACCCTCCCATTACTTTGCCACCCCATCCCACTTATGCTACCCATCAGGCCTTCACCCAGTGGGAGTGGAACTACGGGGGCAACAACCTCCTTGGGAGAGGGGAGCTGTCTTTCGGCTGCTCAATCCTGCTCCCTTCCTCCCCGTCCATGCCAGCTCTCCGACAACTCGAGTTTGTTCCTGAACCCAGGTCACTGGCATGATGTGAGGCAAGGCGTCTAGCACCTCCACGCCATCAGTGTGGCCCTCCCCACCAATCTAAACACACAGAATCAGCTGTGCACAAGTTGCGAGTGGCAAATAGCAGTTCACAGTACAGGTGAAAAAATGTCAGACCCTTAATATTCCTGGTTCTTGCTGTATTTCTGTAGGCTAAACACTGTAAGTAAAGTCAGTAACCGTTTAGAAAAAGGCATGAGTTACAGAGCATTAACTTGTTTTTTTTCTTACACACCTTTGTTGTGTGATAAGAGTGCAAACCAGTCAAGATTCTGTCTCATGGTTTATGGGATATATCACACACCTCAGGTGTGTAAAAACAAAGACAAATCATGCACTGTAACCCATACATTAGTCTCTACATATCAGTTGGTAGGAATTTCATTTTTTTATGTGAAAGCTGCGAGTCTGCATCGGCATCGGATGTCTGTGCTATGTTAATATACTTTCTGTGAACTAATAGGTGTTAAAACATATTGATTCATAGCAGTGTTCATCAACATGTTCAGACACATTTCTACACGGTGAGTGTCTTAACGTGGATTAAACATGTAGCGCTGACTCCAAGCTTTCATTCAATTAGAAATTAAATTCCTAATCCTAATGGGTTCAAAGTTAGCCCTTCTTAAAGAAATTATCTTACCAAAGGTATAACTGTGGAACCATTAGGGCAAGAAGCTTTGTTTTTTTTTGTCTTTTTTTAATGAAAACTTGGGAGTCAGCACTAACGTGCCTATGCCATATTAGTACACTTTTCGTGTATTAATATACAAATATATAAATACATCTAATGATACAACTTAATAGATACTGACACATTTCAATGCATACTAGAAGTGCAAGATAATACATATGGGGCACAAAAACCTTGGCACAATATATCAGTTGGGGGGTGAGGATATAGCATGCACCAAGCAGGAAAGGGATCTTGGGGTTATCATCTCTGACGACCTCAAGGTAGGGAAACAGTGTGACAAGGCAGCAGGTAAAGCAAATAGGATGCTGGGATGTATAGGCAGGGGCATCACCAGCAGGAAAAGGGAGGTCATAATTCCGCTATACAAGACACTAGTGAGGCCCCACCTGGAGTACAGTGTACAGTTCAGGAGACCTTACCTACGTAAGGACATAGGGTAGAGAAGGGCAAAAAAGATGGTGCATGGATTGCATCACAAGTCCTATGAAGACAGGTTGAAGGAACTCAACATGTACTCCCTGGAGGAGAGGAGGGAGAGAGGGGATATGATAGAGACATACAAGTATCTTACAGGGAGGAACAGGGTGCAGGAATACACTATTTTTAACTGAAAAATATGTTCCAGGATTAGAGGGCATGGGGTGAAGTTAGAGGGAGGATGATTCAGAGGAAATGCGAGGAAGAATTTATTCACAGAACGGGTGGAGGACAAGTGGAACACCCTGCCTGAGGAAGTGGTGGGGGCTGAAACAATCACAGGATTTAAGAATGCGTGGGATAGACATAAAGGAATTCTGGAGATTTGGGGTATGGGGCAACAGAGTTCTAGGAAAACATAAACTGAAGTTACAAACTCAAATGGGTGGACTAGGTGGGCCATAGGCCTTTATCTGCCGACACTGTCTAGGTATCTACTAATGCATGGAAACTGTATCAGCATTGCATAGACAAGTAGGGCTGACTTCAAGCTTGTATTTGTTTTTAAATAAGTCATGTTCTTGGCCCTAATGGTTCCAGAGTTAGCCCCTTGTTAAAGAAACTGTTGTTCAAAAGGTGTAACAAAAAGGGCACCTGGGAGTAACCATATCTGATGACCTCAAGGTGGCAAAGCAGTGTAACAGGGCAGTGGGTAGGGCCACTGGGTTGTAGGGGTGCATAGGGAGGGACATCACCAGCAAAAGAAGGGAGGTGGTGTTGCCACTGCCACTGGTGAGACCCCACCTGGAACAGTATGTCCAGTTGTGGAGACCACATCTCAGGAAGGACATAGACAGAGTGGTTGATAGTCCAGAGTTCTTAGTTGAAAGCAGGTAAGGCGGCGACCAAGCAGGGTCAAAGGTGATGGTTGAAATTGGGGAAAATAGGCAGACTGGGTCAGCCAAACTGTCCATATCTGCCCTTCAAAGTCCGTGTTTCTATATCATTACATATCAATATATCATAAAACAGTTCTATATAGCAGATTCCCAGGGTAGTTTAAAATAATATGTATTTTAAATGCACTTATTTTCCATTTTTCAGATTTTGGTTCCCAGTCAGCATAAACGTACAAAAATGGCATAATCTTTCTGTGTGGTTGTGCCTTTTTAAAGTGGTGCAGTTGTATCATAAGAAATCCATTTCCTCTTTAGTGTGCCTTTCCTGGTTAAAAAAAAAAAAAAAAAAGAAAGAAAAAAAAATACCAATAAAGATATAACCAATACCATAGTCTTTCTCTGCTTTTACAGGCTTCACTTGTGAAAGCAGCAGTACGTAATAATTTGTAAACTGTCTAGGAACGCTGCATATACAGGGTCTTGAGGAATGGAAGGTGCTTTGTGAAGAGTCATAGGCTGTATGCTGAGATATTTCTTAGCATGTGCCACTTAATATATAAAAAAACACTAGAAATGTAATTGTGACCAAGTTTCTACAACATGTTTGGCTTAGTAGAATTTCTTGTTTGCATCTGTTTAGGACATCCTTATTTGTTATTATTTAGTGCAAACTTTTTGGAGAAACTACTAATCGACTGATTTGAAAAATTAATTTCTTTCACTCCATTTTAACCCTATGTGACTGCCATAGAGTCATCCTTGACAACATGTAGGAGTACATTTCACATAAATGCATCCAGTGAACCCCTTTCCCATGTTTTCTGTAAAAAGAGAGTTTAACAGGACTGGAAATGTATTTATTTTATTGATGTATTTGTTTAGCGGGCAGACGCATAGATCCAACAGACCATTTTCAGGCGCGACCCAGGCCCTAAAGATGGCACATAGGTGATACAGCTCAGAAATACATTTACACGGGTACAAAATGGTACAGAAAATAAAACAATAGAACTACAAAGTGCAGGCGCAGAAATAATGGACTTGTTTTGAAAAGTCAGCAGTTGATGGCCCGCCAGCGCAGGGGCAAGGTGCCAACCAATGGTGCCGGCGACCCGGGTTAGGAGCCGAACCGGGTTGCTGGAAGGGCTGGCTGGGGGAGAAGGATAGAGCATCCCACGACTGCTCTCCTTCTTTGGAGGGAGGGTGGGAGTACATTTGGTGCATTAGGGACACCTGGCAGAAGCCGGGTGCACCACAGCGCCCATGCCAGCACATCCTGGGCAGGGCAGATGCTGGCCATCATTGTACGTCCCTGCCCCTGTATACAGGGAGAGAAATCCCGCAGTTGGCCGCCTCCGTGATGCTAGCTTCTGGCTTCAATTAGCCTCTTGGCTGGCTCCCCCAGTCAGTCACAGGTTTCATGGCACCTGGGGCTAGTGCCACGACCCCACCCCCTGAGGGCAAGCCAGGGGTCTCGGGAGCTGAGCGCGGCTGGAGGTGGAAGCCAGGAAGTGCCTTGACCGGCTGATGATTGGCAGCCAAACTGCAGAGCAAAAGAGAAAAAAAAAAGAAAAATCAGTGGTTATTGGCTGTATCGCTTCTGTTGTCTGCCCACTCACCTGGCCTGTAATTTTAGTCCTGCACGTAACTTTGAAGAAATTTTTTTTTTTTTTACATCCCTTGCTGGCCTTCCCTGGTAGTTCAGTGGTCCCCCATCTGCTCCCCAATTCATGTATGCTTCCTAGCATCCAGAGGAACCTTGTCCCCATTCCTCTGTGGGCTGTCTTCTTTCACTTGATCCCTGATCGATGTCAGTCCCCTGATGGCCCCACTCTCTGGTTTTGCACACCTGTAGCTCCCCAGAGCAGTTCTGCGCCCTGGGAGTGACTGAGGCACATGACTGGGGTGCGCAGCGCTGGTGAGCATCCACGCGTAGCACAGCACCCCCTTAGAGTGCTGGCTCCGACCCTTTCTCTGGGCTTCTGCATGCCTGTCATGACAGTGTGGGGAAAGGCTTGTGACCCTGTTACGTACATCACAACAGTTTGCAAGTTACAGCAGTGTTCCAATGGGGGTTCAAACACTTGCACTACTAATTTACGTCTTGTATTACGCCTCGTGCTGCGGTTCCTTTTCTGATGGCATTCCTGTACTGTGGAACAATATTCCTGTTCCAGTTACTAATGCAGGCTTATTCACTTTTTAAAAAAGTTGTTGAAAGACCACTTTTGAAGCACATGTAGGACTGTGATATATTTTACATGGTTTGATGTGTTTTTTTTTTTTTTACTACTGCTGATCTTTCTTCTCTGTTCTATTCCATGACATTCTTGGAATGGTAATTTGTTTTCCAAAGGTATAATTTTGTTGTGAAATATTTTAATAAATAAAAAAAACAAACAAAAGACACACCGATACATGGGAGGCAACATTTGGGAAGATACTAATATATGAGTCTTGTAAGGGCAACACATTCTTCCTAGTGCAGAAGTTGAACTAGACTCCAGTGATGCTGGATAGACAGCTATTAAGATGCACTTAATGGGCTCAATTCTCAATGGTTGATGCAGACCTTTCACAGGCCCTGTGTCGAGCCCTGCGCTACCCTGCACACATTGCCGCACCGTGTGCCTTTACCTCATTTATGGTGGCTTGTGCCACACATGTAGCGCAAGCCCCAAGTTGGACCAACTCGCAGCATGTGGCACACAGGATCGAGAATCCCGAGTGCTGACTAGGGTATGTTGCAAGCCCCATGTGCTGTGTGTTCACTGTACCCGGGGACTGCAGCATTCTAACTCGTTTGAGAATCGAGCCCCATGCGCTGTGTGTTCACTGCACCCGGGGACTGCAGCATTCTAACTCGTTTGAGAATCGAGCCCCATGAGTTTAAGAGATTTGGGGCCCAGAACTTTTTTTTTGTTTGTTTGAAATGAGCCCCCAACCCCCCCGTAAGTAAATGGCAGTGCTACTTTAGCTACAGGAGCTTCCCTCGAGCACTTTGCCCCTGTGGACCCCCACCCCATCTTTCCAAAACTGCTGTTATTTTTGATACTTAGGAATCCAGTCCTTTTTTCTTTGCAAGGTGTGGAATGCTAAGTAAATAGAAGGAGGACCATTACCCACAGTACTGCAGTAGCCATTCCCATGGGAAAACCTGGGAAGGTGTTGGTAAGCTGAGCTCAAACCACCACAATAAACTCTGATTACAAACAGCGGTGTTCACTACAGTCTGCTATGAGGTCACTCATGCGATGGTTTTGGTTTCTTTCTTAGGTGTATACAGTGTAAAAGCAGTGTGCTTACTGAGGATCAGGTAACAAGCTGTGAGAAAGAAACGATGGATAATAAAAAGATTATTCATAAACTGAAATACTGTGTTTTTGCTCTGATTTTGTAATACTCTCACATTACTCAGCTGGATCTGTAATAGTGTGTGCTGCACTGTATTATTGTGTGTTAGTTCTTCCCATGTACTCCTAGGAAGACTCTGCAAGTGAGCTGTTTTTTAAAGCTCAGTATGCCTTTCCTGAAATATTTTTAAATGAATGAACGAGTCAATCAGTCAGTACAAATAAACCCTTGACTTTTCCAGTATGGTAGAGCACTTTGACTGCACTAAATTTATGAAATTTGAAACACTGTTGTTCCTGGACCACTCATCTTACTTGATTGGTGTGATTTTCCTCAAGGCCCCCGCATCATGTGAAGTTACGTGCGGCATGTGTGGGAGAACATTTGGCTTTGTCCACAAGGAGGAAGCTGGCATACACTCAAGGGGAAGCATGCAGGAAATACTTCAGCTGCTCTGTGACAGGCAGAATACCCACAGGTCATTTCCTAGTACACCAGAGGGTATTCATTCTCACTGAATTACATAACCTTTCTTCCTGTATCAGGCCAGCTTTGATCTTTTTTACAGTCGTTGCAAGTTTCAAATGTTAGACAGCAGGAAAAATGAAGGAACATTATACCATTTTGAATTAGGTTTGTGGCAGAAAAAAAAAACAGATGAATGGATTCTGATACTAATGTGTTTTGCATAAATGTTGAAAAGACACCCACACTAGATGAGAGATCATTTCCTCTATAGTAATACCAGGTGCGGGTGAGTTTTGCTAATACAATCAGTTTCGTGTTGAATACCTTTAACCCTTTCATAGAGCCTATAAAGGAGATGTTACAGTGCCAACAGCCAGCAAGTCATCTATTAGATTACCATGTCCTTGCTACGCTGTGGACTGGATTTAATATTTCTAGGGCATCTTTGATTGACACACTGCCCAGTCAAACTCAGTCATTCCTGAACAGATGTTATCAATCTATGTCAGTGCCAGCTGGCAAAAAGCCAATATTACATGCTTGGGTTTGGGACAGGGTGTAATCTGACTTGTGTGTGTAAAAAAAAAAAAAAAAAAAGGCATTTCCGAGAATTCATCATTTATAGGTTTTAGGTTTCATGTATTTTTGATAGCCCTATGACCTCAACAGAAACTGACCTAATTTAAGATTTATTTAATTTTGTATCTGTCCAGCCGAGAGTATATTTTTCACCTTTCAATGCATGTACCCCTTGTTCAGGATTATATCACGCTGACAAATAAAAATAACAAAGATCCTGGAAACGGGGTGGGGCTCAAAGGAGTGACTGGGGCAGTGGAGCCAGTTTTAAATGATGATCCATTTTTTCAGATACAGTATGTTGCAGGCTGTGAGATTGTGTTCATTTATTGACAATATAATATACCCAAAGGTTTACATGAGAGAGAGAGAGAGAGAGAGATGTATTAATCTAAGTACATTGTAGTATGTTTATGAATTGTTTGATGCCTTGGCAACACCTGCATATCTTAGCATGCCAATAAAGTTATGAGGGAGGGAGAGAGAGAGAATCATACCTAAAATCAGCAGCATTTGGTGGGCAAATGAGAGGCAAACAAATGCAGGTGCACTGGACCGTCTTGTGTCATGCCTGCTAAATGCACTCAGCTGGGTGGAGACGGACTGAAAATTCTTGACATGCTACAAGTCATCACAGGTTCAAGAAAATTATTCTGAGGCACTCTAGCCCGTAATTGTGCACTCGGTATTTTGTTTTCTTAGTACAGTACGCTAATTTTGTGTACATTTATGTTCCATGGAACACCTTGCAAGATTAACCTAGTCGAACAAAAGTAAACGCTGTTCTACCAATGTGAGTGCCAGCCACAGCAGGTTTTACTCACAGTAGGCAGCCCATGAGTACTGTGACAGACCCATCTGGATCCCTGTATGCCCCAGGGCTCCTAGCAAGGGCACTGCCGCCACCTGTAATAAACTGGGAGGGTCTGTTGTGGGTAACTTTGGGGGAGGATGCCGGAGACATTCCTGTCTGTCAAGTCACAAGAGTCTCAGCTCTTCATGGGGTTGGTATAGAAGTCACTTACATATAAACTGTACACAATAATTAACATGCAAAAACATAGGGTTTGTTGGGGGGCGCTGGAACAGACTCTGTTAGGGAGGAAAGGGTTTAATTAATATGGCAGTTGCAGATAGCAACAGATATTGAGAAAGCAGGAGCTCAATAAACCAACAGGCAGTTGTAATAGCTTCTTACAGATTACCCTCCCCACTCTGTTCTCACATTACACCCTGCTGCACTTTACTGAGCGGGCTCTACTATCCACTGATAGCAGTAAGTTTTAGCCCCTAGTTTCTTGGTGAGCTCCTTCTGTGCGCAGTTCCCTGGGTACCCAGGTGTAATCGGTGTAGACCCTTTGACAGTCGCATCACATATAATAGCCATAGTATATTGACCTTATTAAATGACAGAATGCCAATGCCAAAGTTGAACTCAACAAGGTATTTGTAATCCAAAAGGCCCAATGAGTAGTCCCAAATGTTCTAACTTGCAAAAGTAAAACAGCTGGTTGCAGAGTACTCACAATTTCCTCACACTGGAAGCCTTCATCCAGTTTCAGGTTCAAATGCATTAAAGGATGCCACCTCAGGTTGGTTCCCCTTATTAGGAAGCACACACTTATCCTTCATGGGCACCGATAGTGCTCTGCAGCAGCAACTAGAAGTCCGCTCTCAGTTTACTGTCCAAATGTAGACCCCAATCTGGGCTTACCTAGACTGCAGTTCTGCAACCCAGCTGGCTCTGGCACTGACTGCTTGGTCCAGCCCAATTCCTAGGGCTCCACTCAGAAACAAGCCTTCCCATTGGTCAGTCCAGGTGTCAGTCACAGAAGGAGCTGTCCGACTGTCACTCAATGGGTGATTGACCACTCTCCTGGGTAGGTCACTGAAGTCTTCCAGCACCCATTGAGCCCTCTTGGCTCTATTTCTGGAGTCTGGAGCTTGATTAGATCTTGTCCAACCTCTGACCTCTGTGGCCATGTTGAAGGGGACAAATATGACTGCATCTTGTAGTTCTTTTGAGAAAAGACCCACTGTTCTCTATGGACACCTCTTTGGAGGCAGCAGAACCACTGTTACTGTGAAGGTGAATGGGTGCAGAAGCAAAATAAAAAACTGGTTAGTTGGCATATGCCCTGACTGTGGTGCGAAGTAAGCAAAATGATTCTTTGTGGCCAGATAGTTAAAAATCCTCAGTGTCAGTGGCGCAGTAGATAGCACGCTCACCTCTGGGGCAAGAAGATGGAACTGTTGTTGGTACTAGTCCAACCATACCAGGTACTCATATAATAAAAACATGGAAACATGAGGTGGTATTTTCAAAAATCAAAAATTCCTAGTTGTGTCTGGTGGTATGTTCTTAAAGGGTGGGAGTTTCAAAAAGATAGAAAATGGATACAGCTCCTAGTTACGTTAATACCAGAGACTGCCCTGGTACAGTTATGTCTAGGCCAGGTGATACTCTTCGGAGCTATTTTCAGAAGTCAGATTTACTGTACCTGCAGCATTTCTAGCTGTTTTATGGTACATTACATTAAGTTTTGAATAAAATAAATGCTAGTTGTAGATGATAGACATCAGTGTAAATGCCAGACCAGGTTTCAGTTAGTCTGAAAATTCTGTCCAGGCACATTTATATTTGAAATATGCAAACTGAACATAACTAAGGCAGAGTTTTGGAAATTAGACTTGGGGACAATTTTATTTTATTTGTTTAGATCTCTATTCTCCCCCCACACGCTGGAGCCCTGCTCTGTCAGAAAATGCTTATGCACTTGCCCCACTTCACTGCCTTACCTGGATCCCCGGTGGACCTCCATGGAGCTGTGGCTGTACCCCCCAGGTGGGTATGAGGTGGGGCCTGTACACCCCAAGACAATTCTAGTTTTGTCGGGTCCCCTTCGGTGATCAGGCAGGAGCCATTAGGGTCTGTGCTTTGGTGCTCCTTCCCCTCAGTGCTGCAGCATCATTTTCCCTGTTCTGGGGGAGTGGCATGCACCCTGACATCCACCACACCCCAACCCCATCTCTGTGTGCTCTGCATTTGTGTGCCCCTGGCTTCTGCCAGAGCCCAGTCAAGTGCCAAGCCTGTACCCCCTCCCTCCTGGGAGAGGAGAGCTGTCCTCCGGATGCTCAATCCTCTCCCTCCTTGCCAACCCCCAACAGCCCGAACTCATTCCCAAACCTGGGTCGCCAACATGGCGTGAGGTGTGGCATCCAGCGCCTCAACCCTCAGTGCCACCGGGCCACACTTGGGGACAGTTTTGGTCATGTCCAGAGTTGTACAGTAGAAAACTACATCTGGACATTATGGCTTTAAAAATCACCGCACAGACTCTGTCAGCAGAAAAAAGGCCTGTTAGCCCCTTTTGTTGCCCTCTGCTGCCTAATGCTGGATGAGAGAGCCCCAGAGGCTCCTCACTTCCCCCTCCCTTTCTGATGCAGTCTTTATCGAGCCCTTCATTTGAATTCCCCCCACTGATTTTGCACAGATAATATCCTCTGGCAGCCTATTCCACCCCTACATCACCCGTTCTGTGAGACAGTACTTCCTGACATCTCTTTTAAACTTGCAGCCCCCAGCTTCATGGAGTAACCCTGCTGTTCCCACTCATCTTGAACAGTTCCCTCCTACCACCTTTATTCATCCTACGGAGCTATTTATATGTTTCAGTCATGTCCCCTTTCTCCCTTCTCGCCTCAAGCGTGTACATGTTCAGATCTGCCCAACTTTCCTTGTATGTCCTTTCTGATGTCCCTGAAGTATCTTGTTTAACCTCCTCTGCACTGTCTTCACTCAGTGCCTGTCTTTGTTTAGATGTGGATTCAAAGAAGTGTGCCTTTCTTCATCAAAACAGTGCAAAATAAAACAACGCTGACACTGTAGTGTGGCATAAGGGACATGCTGCACTGTTGCGGTGCCAACATTCAGATCAGATGTTAAATGGAGATCTTTTCTGACCATTTCTGGTGGCTGAATAGGAGGGCATTTATCATAAAAAGAACTCTCTTTCTCACTTGTCCTGCTAACATCCCCCTTCAGTAAAACAGGTCACTGTAAATCACCTCCAATGATGCACCTAGAAACAAGTTGTCACAGGGCAGTGGGCCTTTCCTGATTAAAACATTTTTAAAATAAAAAGGGGGGTAGGGCTGTTAGGAATATTTCTCCTTTCATTTTCTATGGCATGTATTAAACTGCATTAAGCACGGTCACAGCTGAATGTATGACAGTAGAGGTGTGCAAGTTCCATTCTACCGGAGATTCAAGCACTTTGAACTTCGGGTACTCTGTTCTCCCAGACCCTTCCGAACCAAACCTTTCTGGTTTTTGCACCTGATGAAGGGACCTGTGTGCCCTCAATAGCTAGTGTACTGTATCATCTTTGTAGAAGACATATATTGGTCCTACTAAAGCTACCAAACAACCCAGCATAACCTTTTAGATTATGTTTTAGCTTTTTGTTTTACTGATTTGACTGGTAGGAACCAGCTGAACCAGTCAAACTGTCAGGCAGTTGACCCCCCACACACACACACTCTAAAAAATGTTTGGTCTCCAGGCCCTCTGCCAAGAGCTGACACTGTCTCTTTATTCACTTCCCTCACCATTCTAGCCCACCCACCCACCAAAAAGACAAAGAATGTAATTATTTTATGGTTGCCCCTGAGCCCCAATCCATGATTGTGGGGGGCACAGTGTACTGTAGCTCAAATGCCTGGCTAGCACAGTTGGCCCATCCTCTCCTCTCTTGTCTTCCAGTGTAGTGTTTACCTGTGGTGGGAAACAATTTAATTACCCCTGACCCACCCCCCAAGTCCCTCAGCATATCTTTAATACAGTTGAGGGCTCTACCCTCCTGTATCCTGATGGATGATTTTAGGGTGAGGATCAGTAGTAGCCAGGATAATTCAGTTGGTATGCCCTCCAAACCATGGAAAGAGCTGGCTACTCAAATTCATATACAGAGTACGCACCCAGGAGAGAGAGAGTAGGTGGAGAGGGTGACACTATTGTCATCAGTGACATTGCCTGCTCCACTCCTCTCCCTTCCCCTTGAGAGTGTGCTCAATGTCCTTCCCCCATTCTCACCTCCCGGTTCCTCCCCACCACACAGGAGCCCCTCAGACTGCCCCACAACCACAGCCATACCATTCTCCTTCCGCCCAGTATCCCAAGCAGATGTCTTTCGCTCCCTTCGGGCGTTGAACCCGAACAAAGGTAAATGCCCTACGTCCATGGACGCAAAGATGCTTTACCTCTCCACCCCAGCCATAGCCGCACCTCTAGCCGACCTTTTCAATCTATCCTTTTCTCAGGGAAAGCTACCTGCAGCCTGGAAGCTGGCCACCGTTATACCTCTGCCAAAAGAAGGTGACCTCTCCTCCCCAGGAAATTATCGACCCATCTCCCTACTTCCTATCGTGGCCAAAATACAGAAACAACTGGTCCTGTCCCAACTCACTCCGTACCTAGACGCCACCTCCTTTTTTTCACCTTTCCAATCGGGCTTCCATAAATCCCACTCAACCACCACCTCCCTGCTTCGTGTCACAGGTGACATCCTCACAAGTATGGACAAAGGATATATCACCTCTGCCATCTTCATTGACCTAGCCAAGGCTTTTGACACCGTCTCCCACTCCCTACTCCTCACCAAACTCACCAACGAAGGGCTCTCTACACTGGCCATTGAATGGTTCCATGACTACCTAGTAGGCAGGAAACAAGTAGTCAAAATAGCCTCTCACACCTCCCACCCATTGCCTGTCCCTGCAGGCGTCCCCCAAGGCTCAGTCTTGGGTCCCCTACTCTTCTCAGTCTTTCTAAACGACCTCCCAACAGCATGCTCCCACTCTTCCATTCAGATGTATGCAGATGACACTGTCCTATATGCCTCTGGTCCCACTACACACAGTGTAGCAACCCTCCTCCAGGAAGAGTTCAACGCCATCCAGAACTGGTTCAGGTCAAACCAGCTCTTTCTTAACTCTAAAAAAAAAAAAAAAATAAAGTATCGAAAACGTTTGGCTCTCCACAAAGACTCTCCCGCCAAGCTCCCAGCCTCCCTTTCACAACCTTGGACGGGACTCCCCCTGGAAAACTGTACGAGCTTCAGATATCTGGGCATCTGGCTAGATCAACATCTAGATTGCTCAGCTCACATCACCTCTCTACACAAGCGGCTGCTCCCCAAACTTGGCGCACTACACCGTAACAAAAGCTGCCTCCCCACACAGACAAGGCATGCCATTGTACAAAAAATGATCCTTCCCATACTCTACTACGGTGATTATAGTTTACTCCATCACCCCCGGGTCCTCCCTGGCCAGCCTAGACACCCTGTTCCACTCCTTCTGCCGTTTCATCCTCGACTGTTCCCAATCAACCCACCACTGCAACCTCTACAGCTCGTTAACCCTGCCGTCCCTACATGACTGCAGACAAATGAACTACACTAGGTTCGCAGCCAGATATTGGTCCCACTCCCTTCCCCCCTACCTGACCACTGTCCTCTCCCAACAACCTTCACCTGCATACTCCCTTAGGAGTGCGGACCCAAGACTACTCCATGTCCCGTTTATGTGCACAACCGAAGGCCAGGCCACTTTTAATTACCACATACCTCAGACCTGGAATGCCCTACCTGCCCCCATCAGACACGCAACAAACCCCTCTCTACATAATAAATTACTCAGAGCACACTTCACCTCCAGCTGCTCCTGTTTCAACTAAGAAAAATTTTCATATGTCACGCTGTAAAAAAAAAAACAAAAAAAAAACTAATAAATATTGTACAGTACTCTACCCTCTGTGTCGTTACACTGAATGTATGTATCCTACCCTTGGCTGCTATTTTTCTCCCAAATTTTTCTCCTAAATTGTTAATGTACAAGCTTTTGCTTATTTCTGTACTGTCTAAGCATTTCCAATTTATGTATGTGGGTCTCGACTTCCAGGTCGCATCTGGAATCGAGCATGTTGCTCAGTATGTTTTCCTGATAAAACTCGGAAATAAATAAACAAATGTATAAACCAGAGTGGCGAGCAGTTCCCTACAGAGATAACTTTAGTAAATACGTTTTGTTATCCTATAAACATATTGTTTCCCTGTAAATAATGAAAGAATATAAGGCCTTAGTCTCAGTTGAAAATTCTAGGGTCATAATACGGGATGCACACAGGTGCCAAGTTGGGACACATCTAGAATTTGCTGTACACAAAAGTCTCCTTGGGACATGGAAAGAGGATGGGAAACCTCTATGCCTAAGGCAGGATACAGATTAGGCATTCCCAATATTATTGGTGCAAACTGGGTTTGTGCCCAGTAACATAGCAATTCAGTACAGTAGCATATTTGTACATGATGCAGTGCCATGCAGAGACCTGTGCACAGTAATCCGTCACCCACTCAACTCATACTGTTGGCCAACTCCTGGAACCTGAAGATTTGTTTATTGTTTTGTCTCTCAATATCATCCAAGGTTGTTCAGTGCCACCTCCACAACCCACACCTGTAGTAGTTCCCTGGCACCCTGTGGATTCCACCTAGCCACATACCTCCATCAGCATGTTTTATTCTCCCCTGTTCCCTGCGGATCTCAATCTCCTGATGTGTCTGTGCAGCAGGCACAGAGTTTTAAGACCCCTACCACTTACCCTAAAACAGTTCTTAGGGCTGGGGTTGTTGGACAGTTCTGTGCCCGCCGTGATGTGGGTGTCATGCTTTGAGTGTGGCACTGTATGTCATTAGTCAGTTATGTATGTATGTATGCATTTATTTGGTGTTTGGTGATGGGTAAGTACACTAGATAACTGAATTCTTGGTTTTGAGCATGACCCGGGAGAGTGCATGACAAGTAATCAGACAGGTTATAAACAATCGACAGTAACTGAGTAAAGCAGGGTACACAACCAAGTGACAAGAAATGGATAACTACAACAATTACAGTGCGAAATCAGTAGGACAGTACACTGAAAAGCATGGTGACCTTGACCCCCTGTATGCACAATCACACTTTTCGTTTTCTGTTTTTCAGCCACCTGTTGTCCCCTCCCAAATGGCACCCCACCAGCCCATTTACCATTCTTATTGTGGACTTCAAGGTCAGCCACCACATATCCAGGACCACCATAGTAGTGGGTGACCTGCCACATTGGTCATACATGGGCCTGTGGGGGTGCCAGTATAGGCTCTGATGGACCAGGGCTTTCTTCTACCATGTTCCCTCCCAAGGGTGCCAGTGTGTAATGGTGATCATGCATGCATACAATGGTGCACATGCTCATACCTATGTACAATGGTGCACATACAAATGCATGCATACAGTGGTGCACATACTCATGCATATGTACAATGGTGCACATGCTCGCACATGTACAGTGGTTCATATGCTCACATGTGCAATGGTGCACATGCTCACACACGTACAATGGTGCACATGCTCACACACGTACAATGGTGCACATGCTCACACATATGTACAGTGGTGCACATGCGCACACATGTACAGTGGTGCACATGCTCACACACATGTACAGTGGTGCACATGCTCACACACATGTACAGTGGTGCACATGCTCACGCATGCATACAGTGGTGCACGTGCTTGCATATGTGCACCGTGGTGCACATGTGGGTGTGTGCATGCGTACAGTGGTGCACATGCTCACACGTGCATACAGTGGTGCACATGCTCACACGTGCATACAGTGGTGCACATGCTCACACATGTGTACAGTGGTGCACATGCTCACACATGTGTACAGTGGTGCATATGCTCACACATATGTACAGTATTGCACGTGCTCACACATGTAGTGGTGCACATGCCCACGCATGCGTAGAGTGGTGCACATGCCCACGCATGCGTAGAGTGGTGCACATGCCCACACATGCGTAGAGTGATGCATATGTGCATTGGCCTCTGACACCAAGTGATCAGCAGTCCTTTCCCCTGTGGTATGTGCCTGCTGCACTACCATCTGGCCTTACATCAGGTGTCAGTCAAGCAGCGGGATACTATGTACACCTCTTTGAGGGAGGAGAACTGTTTGTGGAATGCTCAATCCTCCCTCAGTTAGTCTCCAAGCAACCAACGTCTGCTTCTGAACCTGGGTCACCAGTGTAAGCAAGCTGTAGTGCTACCGCTGTTCTACCAGGCTGGCTCCCACAATCCTACTTTGAAGTGCAGTGGCACAGAAGAGGATTGCTTGCGTCAGTCAATGGGCTGTCACAAAGTCATTGTCCCAACGATTGTGCAGCAGTTACTTATGACTCAGAACATGGTCCTTACTGTTTCTGGGATGATAATGGCTAGATTGCTCTAAGAAGAGCACACTTAGTAAAATTCATATGTTTCAGTTATTTCCCTTCTGATATCCCTGCTGGTAACAATAATGTATGTTAAAAAGAACCGTAGGACGGTGCCATGTTGAAATAAGGTGATAATTTCTTCTGTAAGAAATCCACCTTGCTGGGTGCGATAGCATGGTGAAGGGGTTTACGCATGCATCTGCTAAAAATAAATGAATTAAAACCACTTTATAAAATGGCATTGAAAAATCCACAAACATGATTGATTGAAACATGTCACATGACCATACATTAAAATGCTTTGGTGCATACCCTGGTATATGTTATTGCTTACATATTTATAGCAGTTGCACTTCTTGTTACTATTTTCAAAGTTTTTTGCTTGGATCTGTTATCACACTTCCATATATTTCACTTTCACAGATATTTAGTCCACTGTCTATTTCAAAAACATCCGAACGTTCCCAACTGAGCTTGCATTAACCATGTTTGTGACATCATAGTCTGTTGTGACATTGAGCACTATGATGTCATAACTGGTACGTTCTGTGAAGTAAGAAAATTCTGACTAAACCGTTTTCCTATGGACTTAAAGGAAGCTATCAAATTTGGACTGCAAACCCTATAAAGGACAGATGAAATTTGAAAAGGTGTTAGTCTGTAATTTTTTCATAGCTCAAGAAATATAGATTAGTATATCAGTGACTGTGTAATATGAGTTGCTTTGCACATCTGAGGTGTGTCTTGCCACCTAAACCACAATAGTGAAGCTTGAGTAGTTTATAAAGGCAAACCACACTGAGGGTGTATTTAAAAAAAAAAAAAAAAACACACACAAAAAAATGAATAATCACACATAAACCCATAGTTTTTGTATTTTAGGGCCTGATAGCAATGAGAACTAGAAGTGAGCAAGAAAGCATGTATAAAAAATGAGAGAGTGAGAGAGCACAAGTAAGTCGACAGATGCTGTCACAGCTGTTTTCAGTTAGTGTAACAGTGTAACGGCTTCCCGGATGGGTGATTTTACCAGCTGTGACTTTCTCTGTATCAGCCTGGTGTGACGTCGTGCCAAGCTGATACAGAGAATACAAACGTCTGAGTTCTGGTTGATATCCGACCCTACCAGTTAATATTGTATGTTTCTTAAATTATGTACTGTAGTGCATGTTTGCTCTTTAAGAGAAAAAAGGGCTTGTGCTTTACTTAGCCTTGATCAAAAGGTCTAAAAGAGAGTCCTGCAGAAATACTGATGATATCTCTGCTGTGGGCTGGGCCTGTATGTGTTCAGAAGGTGACAGGCCCTGCTTGCCTTGGGGTTGCTTTTAAATTGGAGCTAAATGTATATTTCCTAGTACACTTGAAAATACCTCAGTGGTCTGATGAGACAAATCAACAGAAGGAAGGACTGTAGGCTATGGGATTGTTAACATGACTGGCTTTTTTTTTTTTTATTTGACTGTTTATTCCCTTTAGGTGCAGTTAGGGGATATATCCCACAGCAGTCTGCTGGGCCCCTGCAGTGATCCCAAGCTTCGTGTTTCTCATTGCCCAACTATTTTTGCATGTGGTTTGCCCCCAGCTTTGATGGAGACGTGTGTAATGACCTCTTTGCACAACCAGGTGCACTCCTGCCCCTGAGATGCAAACGTCTACCACCACCACCACCAGTCCAGCCTCAGTACTGGTCTCAGGCTCACCTACCCAAGCCATCTCCAGGGGTCAGTAGATGCTGGGAACCAGGTCCCTTCCATCCCGGAGAAGGCGAACAGTCTAACAGACAGTAAGATTTCAAAGGCGAGCAGTCCGACAGTTACTCAGCCTTCTCACCCTGACTGGTTCTCCGGCCATGAGTCCACTCCTGAACCTGCGTCATCGGCATTGCAATAACCAACTTTCATAATTTAGTCTTTAAGGAAATGACTCTCACCAGAGCCTTCATCTGGCCACCGCTCAGATTTCTTTCTATGAAAAACATAATAAAGGGGTTATACCACTCATTAAAGAAGGTTAAACAATCAGAGGCATTTGTAAAGGGCATTACGACACATGTGTTAGTCCTAACAATAGTAGATGTATTTACAAGATTATTTGAACAAGCGCATTGTTAATACAGGGAATTGTGGTTAGCTTCATTTTGAACTGCAGCCCAGTGGCCACATTAGAAATTGTGAAGAACTGGTTGTGTCCGTAAAGGCAAATGATACCCTGCAATGGCAGCCTGTACTAGGATTCAGTTATCATTGCATTGAACTGCTAAAATATGCATAACATCTGGTGCTCACAGAAGCAGCAGAAGTCTTGTTTACATAGCATGGTTCATGTAGCGAATGCAGCCAGTGTTTTCTCTAGTTTTAATATTACAAGGAAGATTGTAATTTTCATTGTAATATTAAAACCTTGCTTTTGAACGTAACCCGCTACTGAGTGCTCTATTCTCAAGTGTATGTTGATAATTTGAGATTAGCACCTCTCGTTTGGAGCACCCGCTCATAGAAGCTGCGCTGTCTTTTACTGTTTGTTTCTTTTCTCTAGTTTTGCTGTTTCTTGAGCTTTGAGGAGTGCAAAGACCCACTCATTACATCAAAGCTGAAACTTTCTGAGAAAGACAGCACTGCAATTCAAGCCCTGAAAGGACACTAAAAATATCCCCTTTTCTGAGGCTTGTGTTTTGGCACTTCATCCACAATTCCATTAAACATGTAAGGATTAGCCTATGACAGAGTGTGGGTCTATTGGGAACTAATCCTTGGCTGGGGGGCCAAGTGGTTCCAACCAGCCAGCCATGGATTAATTCCCAAATAGAACCACGCTCTGGAGTGAGTTAATTCACTTGTAACATGGGGAAGAGAAAAGGGTTCGGCTCCCTTTTTGTTTGAGTCTCATCTCCGTGTGAAGGTGTTTGAAAAGTAATTTAAAATTGTGCAAACTGCAGTGTTTAAAGGGTTCCGGGAGGACATTTAAGTTCCTATCTGTAACATGGAGAAGAAAAAAGGGCTGCACCTGTTTGGAGGAACTACATGCTGAACAGGCTGAATTTTTGTTTTAATATTGTGACTGCAATGGTGAACAATTACCATTTACATGCAGATGTGATCAATATTTCAGAATATGTGCTCATTTATTTATTTATTGAATTTTGTTTACCCGGTAAGCCCACTGGGCCTAGAAGTCCCTTTTTCAGGGGCGACGGGGGGGAGGGAGGATACAGATGGTAAGCAACTGAAATTGAACCAGATTAAGCTGTTGGTAGTATTTTTAGTGAATGGGAGAAATGTGGCCAGGACACCAGGGAAATTCCCCTTTGATAAGTGCCATGGGATCGTTAGCATCCACTTGAACTACCACCAATCCAGGCAGATGGGATCTCGGTTTAATGTCTCATCCAAAAAATGGCACCTCAGAAGTGCAGCCCTTCCCCCCATGCTGCACTACAATATCAGTATTGGGATATTAACCCAAGTGCCAGATGTGGGAACTGAACCCACAGCCCTCTGATCTCCCAGCCTCAGAGGCGAGGGTGCTACCTTTTGAGCCACTGACACTGTATTTTGCCTGACTTAGTTTTGTAAACTGTGGCATCATCTCTGTTTTTCTGCTGTGTTTGATGTTTGGGATTTTGCTGATGTGCATTATGGGAAATGCACGTATTTAAATACAGATGAAATTTCAGATCTGGTACTTCTTGTTGCAATTCCCCTGCCAACCTACAGATGGTAGTACACTGAGGCTTCCATCTTTTTATCTGTGAATTTTACAGCCAGCATTGCACATTAATAACTTTGCCACCTTTCAGCTGATTTACATGAAGTTTAGAAAGCACAGCCTCTGTGTCAGAAGCTCTTGATTCTGTAAATTCCATGTAGATTGGTTCAGGGGAGCCAAAGTTACAGAGGTGCAAACAAAATGCAAAAGGCTCAGTTTTTGAAAATCTTTAGCCTTTTTTGCCACCCGACAACTAAAAAAATACCTGAAACTTTCTGGTTTGATAGACATTGGTCCAAGGTGTGTATTTTTGAGGTTTTTAGGTTCCACTGTTAAAAGTACAGTAGTTTTTTTTTTTTTTTTTTTAATATTTAATAAAAGACATGGAGGCAATCTGGAAAATCATGTATGGCATACATTACTGTGTAGTTTCTGAAAGGATATGTGTTTCTGAGCCAATAGACCAGTTTAAAAAAAAAAAAAACAGTTTACTTAGTCATGTAGATGTTTTCAAGCTACTTATGACGGAACTACCAGAAATTTCACTTAAGCATATCTATTCTTGTTTGACAGCCATCTGTTGGTCAGCAGTGAATTGCAGGTGAGGACTGTTATGGGACAGGAAACTAACATGAGGAACAGAATGTGGGTGCACTTTACCATTGATTAATTCTCAAACAACCATGGATTACTTGGGAATGGAGGAGTAAGTCAGTTACACTTACAGTTACGGTAGAATATGTGTTACAAATGCATTTTGGAACATGGAAGAAAGTCAATGTGGATAGGCAAGACAAATTTTACTTTTCTGGCACCCAGTCCCAGAGGCTCTGGGCGCTGTACAAACGCACAAAAGTTTAAAAATATCATCTCACAATATAATACAGAATCACATGTCAAAATAAGCAATGTTCTGCATATAAATAATAACCCTATTTACTTTAAAAATAACTGATAGTCTATGTTCTCATCCAGTATCCAAGAAAGCCTGGCTAAACAGATAATACTTAAGGATAGCATTTTATGGTGCCAGTATCCTTGCTGCTCATGGTCTGTGTAATATTATTTGAGGGCAACTCTGTTGGCTAAGTAGCTATCTTTTCACATTGATAACAGGACAGTTATACAGAGGGAACCATTACTTACTAGGCAGTCTTATGGGGAAGAGATAGGCTATGTACTGTGCCATGGTTTACTTGAGAATTAAGCCATGGCCAGTTGATGCAATTTCACTAATCAGGCGTAACTCTTTCTGTTCCCCATGTTACAACTTTGTATACAATCTTGCCCAAATCCCACTGTTCATGACACCATATAGTGAATAAACCATAGGTGCATTTTTTATTGTTCCTTTATGGGGCAAAGTCCCTAGATAAGGTTCTCCTGCTGTTAATGTAATGATCGGCTTCTTTCTCTGTTCCTTTCTGCTTCCCATATCCACATACTTAGTTGATCTCTTCAGGTACAGTGCTTATGTATTTCAAAAGTTATACCAGAAAAGGCTTACTGAGCTGGTAGCAGCTAATTTCCAGATGCATCCATTGGGTGGGGATGGAAGGGGGCAGTACTTATGGTACTACAGTTTCTTAGGACTTTATTCAATATATGAGAAAAGTTACTTCTGCTTGGGGGGGGGGGGGGGGGACTGGTTAAAAAGGAGAAGAGTGATTGCCTTACTAGAATCCCCATCTCTGAAAATAATTCTTACACACTTTCTCTAATTGGTCTTCTGCTTAGTGTAAACAGAATGATACCTCTCCCTGATGTGCAGTTAGGCAGGCTTAATTACAGTGTCAGTGTTCATGTTTACGGTCCATACAGCATACTTCAAACTGCATACGGTTGGTAATACAGCACAGGAATAAGTACCAGGTTTCTTCTGGCTCTGAACAATAGTCTGTGTAATAAGTCAGATCGAGTAAACTCTATTTCTAACATCTTCCTGATTTGAGCGGTTGAGCAGTGTCCCTCAATGAGCTAGAATACAAAGACAGTTTGTTTTTCCATATTGCATTGACTATTATTCTGAACAGCCCTTTCCAGCTCTGTATATGTTCTTTTAACTTTCGGGCCCATTGTCATCAGCATGTGACCAAAGTCTGCACTAATTGTCAGTCATGTAAACGAGAAGGGTTCTGTGAGTACGTACAGGGTTACCTGAACTGTTAAAGGTGAATTCTGCTGTTGCCACCTAGTCATTCTAAGCAGAGAGAATTCCACCAATAAAAATGCTGAAAAAAATTGCTGGCACAAATAGCACATGCAAATATTTTCAAACTCCAGCCCTTGGGCATTTCACAATTGCAGGAAGTGTGCTGTAGTGACTTGAGCAATGATCTATGAGTCTTCAGCCAGGAGTCATCGGTTCAAATCCCATCACAGCCTCTTGCTCACCATGTAACCCCGATTGAGTCACTAGACTTCCCTGTGAGGCAAACATCCCAGCTGTAAAATCAGGTAGCAGCAGGACCCCACTGAAAATAAGATGTTGTGTCTCAGTTGAACTATACTGGGTGTACATACTGTTATTCAACAAAACAGCAGAAACATGTTATTTATAAAGTGCCTATCCTAGGCTCGAGGTGCTGTACAGAAATTAAAACATGGACTCAACAGCACAATGCATCTAAATAAATAAGTAAATGTGTGCCATGTAGGTGTGAGAAAACATGCAGGGAAAATAATTTATGTGGCCAGGTGCTACATTTTAAATGAGAATAAACCGTTTATCGTCTCCCCAAATCACTTCCCTCCCTGACATAGTTGTCAGAACACAGTCTGATTCCAAAGTCACCAGGACCAAGATGGAAGCTCTGCACTGCACCCATTCAAGAACTGCAACACTGACAAATTAGCAAATTAATTCCACAGATTTTATTTAAAAGCATCAATAGTACATGCACTTGACTTAAACAATACCTAAAAAAACAAACTCCATTGCATAAATCAAATATGTAACAAGGGTAGTGTTTGGATACATTTTTCATCCATACTCATTCTGGTGACCTCAGTGACACTGCAGTCGTGGCTGCGCTTTGCTGTACTATGTGTGAGGTCATCGAAGGTCACTACACGGAAGACCTCACGTGTGTCAGAGTGAAGCATTAGGCCATCCAAGGTCACCACAACTTTTATGGCTACATTGGGGCTGGCAGTATAGCCTAGAGGTTAAAGTACTGAGCTGGAAATGAGCGTGGTGTATCCAACAGGCCTGGGTGTGCTATACACAACCTCCACTTGCACACTGTGTGACCTTGAGCAAGTCACTTTACCACCCCAGAGCTCTCCAGTTGCCCCTGAAAAGAGGCATTTGTGCCTAGTGGGGCCTTACCTGGTTACAAAGAATTAAAAAAAAAAAAAAAAATTATGCAGCATTGCCTTGAAGCATATACCTATGTGTAATGGTGTCTCTTGTCTAAATTATTTAGTCACACCTGTTATTGATGTGTAGGTCTTAAGTTGTCTGTCACAGTGTGGAGGTAGTTATTGCACAGCACTTTACCATATTTCATGACGTCAATTATTATGTTAAATGAGAGACTAAAATACTTTACGAGGGGATTTGATACTTACTAACATACACAATATAAAACTTATAAAATGGGCAAGGAAATCCCTGTGTCTTGATTGGCTGAGACTTGGCTCTAGCCATGGCAGTAAAAGGGCACCACCAATGGCTAAAAACAAGTCCCTGCCAGCCAGGGCACCACACAGAATTCATAAGCCACTTACTTCCTAATTTCCATTACAAACATGGCTGCAACCTTTACTCATATATAAAAAACGTAGGCCCTAAAAATAAAAGTCCATTAAATTTCATAAAGTAAGTAAATAATTTAATGTTATTTTCACTCAAGAGCCCCGCCTTACACACATGCACAAATTTAAAAAATTGAGCACTAGTCAGAATTTTCATTATTGGTGTTTCTTTGATGAGCATGAAAAATACCCCTCCTCTCCCTGCCAGTTTGCTAGAGAACTCCCCGCTCCTTACCTGGCAACAGATAAAATTGAGGTTCTGGCTCAGACTTAGGCGTGTGTGTGTGTGTGTGTGTGTGTGTGTGTGTGTGTGTATGCGCCCAGTGGAACCATTGTTACCATTCCATGTGTGTTGTGTTGTGGGGGCATTCTACTACTGGAATAATGCAAAGCTTTGAATTCTTCTATTCCATGGTAAACAGACAATGAATTAAACGTGAAGGAAGACTGATGATTGACAGGAGAAAAACATCTGTGCAGGGAAAATTTTTGCATTATTTAGCAACATTTTATTATATTTTTTGTGGCTTTGAAAACTTTAAGGTGTTCGTTTTTTTTAACAGTTGCCTTTGGGCCCATTTTGTATCGGAAATAAGGCACTCCGGGGACATTGGTTGTACTAAGGTTCTTCCACAGTTAGAGGGCTGAAGGCATTTGGCTTTGCTTCATGCCTCACTACACCCCTGGCAATGGGGGACACCTAGTACTACCAATGCCCCATCGTGCCTTATTGCTTAATTAATTACATAACTTTTGTCATGAAAGTGTGTTCCTTGAATAACTTTGTGCAACACCCATCAGAATCTTTGTCACTGTATGGCTGTTTGTTTTTCTAGTAACAGAATATCTTCATTGAGGATATCTCTTCCATGTGGCCACACCTCTGGAACTGTAAGCCGTTAGCGTCAGGACCGCCATATCTTTTACGCCTGTTTATTTAAAGGTGAATTACTGTAGCAGCCGTTTCAGTAGAATTTTTAGGCAGTGTGTTTTCAAATACTGTTACACGGAAAGAAAAAATGTGAAAGCTGATGGGTCTGGATGTTGTCCTAGTACAGCATCTTAATCCAAAACTAATTAAAAAAAAAAAATTATTTGTTTATTTACAGGATTCATTTTATTATCACAATAATTCACTCCGGCCATGTGCTCTGCTAGTTAACAACATTTCTCAGGTGGTTAAATGCACTCAGCTGTGCTTCATACCTCACAAGCACCCAAGGTATGACATTATACCAGCATAACACACACACAGTTGTCTGATTTCTTAATGATTATGCTTTCCAGTGTAGATGATATTTATTACAGCTTAGTGAGGCAAAGCAGTTATGGCAAACAACACTCAAAGTCCCATTTACAAAAACATTATTTGGATTAATTTCAGTTTTGCCATATACAGATGGTGCAAAAACTGACCAATTCAGGCTAAGAACAGGAGCAAATGCAGTAGCAGCTATAAGTAGTATTAGATGCTGCTTAAGGGGAACAGCCAGCACAAAGAGCCCACAATCAAGTGTGGTACAGGCTCCAATGTGAACTTTGTGCGCAAAAACACTGGTTTATCCAATGTGTACTGTAGTACAGTAGAATATACCGTCCCCACTGCTTGTAGTGGGCTAGTCTGTGTTCTGCTGTTTTGCCCGCTATACAAATTGAATGCTATATCACTAGTCCTTTAAGGTACTGTATCTTTAAAAAAAACAACATGGTGGGAACTGCTAGTATACAATGCATTGGTTGTGCTGCTGAAAGTTCTTTAAAGGCAATTACAAATAAAAATATTAAGCCTGTATTTGTGAGAGAGAGCGGGAGTAAAATGCAATGTTGGTGAGAGGAAGCAGGTGTAAACATGTTCTGATATGAAATTAAAGAATTAATACACACGATGCTGGTAAGTGTACTTTTTTTCAGGCTCTCATGAAAATAATATGGTGCTGACCCCCAAGCCTGTTATGGTGGTTACTGACTTTTTGCAAGCTCTTTTGTCTCAGTTTGTGTAGTTGGTTGTTTTGAGACCTGACTGAAATAATGCTCTCCACATATAGAGCTCCGTCCACTGTTAATGAGTTTACCAACAGTTGCGAGTTTACTGACAATAGTTGTGAGTTTACCGACAGTAGTTGACGCGTCTCAAGGTGTTTAATAGCAATGTCAGTTCAATAGATAGCAGGCAGGTGTAACACAAGGCACAGCCTGTGAAGTGACAGAATTAACACCTTAAGGTGCACTAATTAGTGGCTAATAAACAACTAAATAATAAAAAAAAAAAAAATAATCTGCCTGAAATAGAAGGCGGGCATAGAACACTGTAATCGGCATTTGTTGTATTACAGCCTATGACATTGGAAAGTGGAAAAAGTAATCTGCCCACAAAAACTGACTGCCCATTTAAACCGTGGGTGCTGTAAGTGGTGGGACTATATCAGTATCAGACTAATGTTGCTTAGTTCTAAGCTGACATCTTCTATTACTACATAGTCCAGAATCCCCTGCAGCAGACATCAGAGCAATAGGCAGCAGTTGGAGGTTCAGTAGCTTGCAGTGCATGTTAGAGCATTGCTCTGATGTTTTCTGGGTCTTCTTTTCTCCAGGGGCTGAGAACAGTCCTATGTGACAGCAGCTGAGATGCTTCATCAATGGTCTGGAGTCTGGGCTGCCTAGCAGGTTGCTTAATGTCATGTATGAGGCGAAACTGGCCAGGGTAATGGAATATCTTTAGGATCTGGACCAACTTCAGGTAGTCTCGAACAAAGCCAAGTGACTGGTCCAACTCCTGAAGCTTCAGACTCAATGTAGTTAAATGCAACGTGCTACACTTGGTTAGGAAACAGAGAGAGCTAGGACCTACACACTGTGTGGGACTCATCTTGCTACCATTGTGGAGGAAATTACTTGGGGTCATACTAGACAAAGGGATGAAGCAGGACAGGAAGAGCATAACTAGAATGCTGGGGTGCATCAAAAAGGGGGGGAATGACCAGCAGAGGAGGAGAAGTAGTCTCTTCACTTTACAAGGCCCTGATCAGGTCCCATCTGGAGTACTGTGTGCCGTTTTTGACTCTGCAACACAAAAACTACACTGAGGCCCTGTCCACACTGCAGCCCGAAAACCCTTCTGTAACGTTACATCAGTAACAGAGTGAGTTTACGCTGGTAACATTACAGGAGGCGTTTTCATAACCGTTGTGGAAAACACATATGAGGTGGTTTCCACAACGGTTATGAAACCGGTCCCGCCCTGGTACCATTATCGGCGATAGTGTGGACTGCAGTTCACGGTCCCTACAGGGCACAAAGCGCAGTCGCGAGCTATTGGGATCGGTAGCAGCTGTAACAGTCGCCGGATCCCGATGTGTGGACTGGCAGTGCCGGTCCGTAACGAACACCGCTAAGGTGTGGATGCACTGCACTGCTCCTCAGCGGTAACGGACTGCATCCGTTACCGGGCACAAGCAGTGTAGTGTGGACGGGGCCTTTGTCTGTTGAGCCAGCTACCAAACTGATCAGCAGTATGGAGTACAGAAGCCATCAAGAGATGCTGGTAGCTCTTAAGATGTTCACCCTGGAGAAAAGGAGGCTGAGAGGACATAATGTTCACAGACTCAAGGGTATTGGCATGGTCTTTCTCTGTCAAACATGGCTCCCAGAAGACAAGCAAAAACTGTAGTTCAGTTGTGGGTTGAATTGAAATAGTTTTTTAATTCATGGAATTCTAACCACAGCAGTACAGGTACCACTACAGCAAAAGTTTCATGTTGAGTATGTTTTTTGAGGGCTGATGTATACCACAGGTGTGGACCTTGTTGTGCTAGGGGGTTTAAAGAGGCATACCACATTATAATTATATGACATCACCAATTATGTAATCCGAACACCAGGGTCCACTGACGCTAAAAGGAACACTCCACATACTACTCCTGTTGCAGAGGTTTATCATTCTGTATTACATAAAGGTAATTATACCCATATGACAATTATTTGCGATGCACGTTATAACACTTACAGTGTTCATGTCAGTATAAAATAAAAAATGTGCATCAAGTGCACTATGTGAGCAATTACACCTGTCAGAGTGGGCAGTATTGGGATTTACTGAACTGCCCAGGGATGTTGGGCTGTTTAGCCCATGGAAGGTCAGGTATATCTCAGTACCACCACCCAGGAGGGTATTACTGCACCTAGAAAATGGGCTACATGTGGCATTTTTATGTAAGAAAAAAATTGCTAAGAAAATAGGTTTTTTTTCAACTTTAATGCATATCTCTGGCATTTTTTGGAATTTTGGCACCAAATTTTCAACATGGGATTTTTGGGACCCTTTCTCATGAATTCTTGAACTGTCGTGGCGGTAATCGGGCCTGAAGGGTGATTTCACAGTTACTGCACGAAATCACCTTTCAGGACTGATTAACGAAACAACAGTGCAAGTGTTCATAAGGTGGGCTCTCAAAAAGCATATGTTGCAAATTTGGTGCAAAAATTCCCAAAAATGACTTTTACGGGCGTGCATTGCATAGTTCCTATGCGCGCTTGTAAGTTCGCAAATTTTAATATTTGCACTCTGGATTTTCAACATTGCCATTTTACCACACCTCCTTCTAAGCAGTACAGCTGTCATTTTTCATATGTTGCCCAAAATGTGTTTCCTGCATGAAGCGCATAATGGCGCAATGAGTGTCTTGTAATCAATGTTTGGGACAGATTAAGAAAATCACAGTGACACTGTTCATGAGCAGAGGTCTTAAAATGGCTATATTGAAAATTTGGTGAAAAAATTCCCCAAAATAACTGTTTTAGGAGCGCACATTGCGCAGTTCCTACGCAAGCTCACAAGTTTGTGAATTTTTAATATTTGCATGCCAGATTTTCATCATTGCCATTTTATTACACTTCCTTATGAGCAGTACAGCTGCCATTTTTCACATCTCGCTCAAAATGCGTTTCCGCACACATAGCGCACAATGGTGCAGTTGGTGTACGAAAGCAATGTTTGGGACAGATTAAGAAAATCAGTGACACTTTTCATGAGCAGAGGTCTTAAAATGGCTATGTTGAAAATTTGGTGACAAAAGTCCATAAAATGACTGTTACGGATGAGCATTGCGCAATTTCCACGCACCCTCGTAAGTTCATGAATTTGTAATATTTTCAGTCCATATTTTCACCAGTGGCATTTTTCCACACTTCCTTATGAACAGTACAGCTGTCATTTTTCACAGCATGGCTGAAATGTGTTTTCACACTTTCAGCCCAGAAATGCGTGTCGCTGTGGGAAATCATTGTTCGTGACAGATGAAGAAAATTACAGTGACACTGTTCATGATCAGAGGTCCCAAAATGCCTGTGCTGACAATGTGCTGTTTAAAAAAAAAAAAAAAAAAAAAAAAAAAATCTCCAGACTAATTACATTATGGGTGTGTGTTGCACAGTTTCTACGCACTCTCGTGACTTCACCAGTATTTTTAATACTTTCACTGCAGATTTTCAACATTGCCATTTTTTACACCTGCCCATGAACAGTACAGCTGTCATTTTTCACATCCTGTTCGGAATGTGTTTTTGCACCTGTGGTGCTAAATGCCGTAGTCACTGCGCAAAAGCAACTTTCGGCTAACAAACTTATATTGCCACTGTTCATGAGATGGGGGTCACAAAAAAACCATGTTGAAAATCTAGAGTGAAAATACCAACGAATGCCTGAGGCATTAGGGTTTCTGACCATAACACCCAACCCTGTAGAGAATAACAGGCATCAGGGATGTGACTTGGGATTCCTGCCTGTAACGCTCATATCATTCCACACCCTGCAGCCAGTGAGAGGCATCGAGGAGTGCCTTGGACTCTTCAGCCCGAAAGTTCACCCCATTCTCCTATACCGCACCCATCTCACCTTATTTCCTGATGGAATGGAGTGCGCATAAGGGCCAAAGACCCCAAGGCACACCGTGACACTTGTCGGTGTCTACAGGGTAGGGTGTGGTGAAATGGCTTGGCCATTATGCCTGATGACCCAAAGGCACACACCAATGCCTGTCACTCTCTGCAGGGTGGTGGTGGGGTTGGCTTCAGTTCAGTACTTCACTGCCATTCCTATTATGCAGCTCTGTAACTCCTACACTACCACTGCCAATACCAGCAATCAAACATTTGGCACTGACAAATGCTTGTTTCAGTGTAGTGATGGAGCTCCTTTTTTCCGCTCCCTCCCAGGTGCTGTGTTTGCATATCTCCCGACTGCTGATCAGTGTAGCAGGATCAGAAAGGGTGTCAGAGTGTGGTCAGAAACAGAACTTAGAGAAGTAGTAGGTGACTTTTTGTGGTTTTTTTTTTTGTTTGTTTGTTTTGTTTTGTTTTTTTAACAAGGTTGAACTGGGAATAGAGCCAGGGCAAATGGGGGAATGGTGCAAGAGTACTGCAGTGAGGAATGGCCTCGATTTACCATTTAGTTAAAAGAAAAAAAAAAGATTTCTTAAAATTGTGTTGGCGGTTTACTTAAAAAAGCAAACAAGAAAAAAAAGCCTCTCTGCATTTTAAATGACTTCTCTTTAACTTACTGGGGCAGTTAGGATTGTGATTTCATTTTGATGTGAATGAGTCTGAGGGACTTGTACGTGCTGTGTGTAGCTGTTTCAAATGTTAGAATTCGGAGAGCACAATGATACAGGCTGGTGAAGGGGCTGTTGCTAGTGGGACTAGTTATTTGCTGGGCATTAAGAAATAAATGTATGCCCACGGATAGCTCTGGGCCAGTCAGGATGCAGGATTTTTCAAGCCCATTTTCTAATGTGTGCCATTTTATAGTGCCATTATGCCCCATTAAATCATTAATAAATATTCAATAATTAAGGTTTACTCTTCTAAAATGTAAACACTGCATGCAATATTGCACATCCTGTTAATGCATACGGGGCAAGTCATATATTTAGCTAATCAATTATTACCATGTTGATGTGGTCTGCATGCCATATAATGATTTTATTGCACGTAAATAATGAGGAGTAATGTAATTGTACACAGGGGTTATAAATTCAATTCCTTTTGTATTTGTTATACGTTTTGCACGGGTTTACCTCTCATACCTCTGTGGTAAGGTACCAAAAAGAATTCATGAAAGGGTGACATGTAAGAGTTACTAGTGCACCCATTACTTAGACATCTATTCTCTATGTTTACTAACTTGAGCAATTTATTGGAAGTAGCATCAAGCATTGGTGTGAGCCACTCAGCATTGCCCCTCCCTCCCCATGATATTGGGGAACAAATGCAGCAACACAGCTTTAATATCAGAGACCTTCCTGTCCCTTTACCTTTTACAGTCAGGGTCTAGAGTGCCATGCCGCTGCTTGAACAGCTCCTCACGTGCTTGAATCATGTGCTGTTTGAATTTTGTTGACATGGTAAGCCCACTGGGCCTAGAAGTCCCTTTTTCAGGGGTGACCGTGGGGGGGAGTACAGATGGTAACCAGATTAAGCTGTTGGTGGTATTTTTAGTGAATGAGGGAAATTTGGCAAGGACACCGGGGAAATTCCCCTGCTCTTTTTGATAAGTGCCACGGGATCTTTAACATCCACCTGAACTACACCAATCCAGGCAGACGGGACCTCTGTTTAAATCTCATAAAACTCGCAAGATTTGACAGGCCATGTCACAGATGTTCGTTTTAGGTAGCATGTCAAATTTTATTTAAAATTTCAATTTTCCAAGCAAAAATGAGTGACTTGCAATTATTCGTCATCATGGAGAGCAGAGTAAAGAAAAAAGTATATCCAGATGCACATATATTTTAACTGTAAACCAGCACCTGCAGGTAGTTAGCACCTCGTTTGGCAATCCCAGGCATCTGCTATTGCAGGCAAACAAGGTACGCTATAGCCATAGGAGTTACTACAGGGATTTGGTAGAGCAGGTTTTGCAAAGTAGACTTTGTTCGCACCAACCAGTTGGCTGCCATAAAGACTGTGCACACTGCACCTGTTTGTAATTAGTGGTATAATATTGTAAGTGTTCAGTGGAACAGAAGCCAGAGTTCCTTAAGATACCGTAGCAAGTGTAGGGGATGCTGTGCCACTGAGAGATCCTCCTGCAAATGAGATGTAAAACATGGTTCCCTCCTTTATGGATTTCTGACATTCATCTGTCCTCTTTGCAGAAAGGCAAAGACTACCTGTTACCCTGGCAGTCTGGCTAAATTCTGGCCAAAGCACCTCACTTCTCCACTGATAGGGAGGGCTATCTCCGTAGAAGAACAAGCATTATCGAAGAACTTTTTTAAGCAGAATATGTTATTTTTATATTAGAAAACAACATTTTTGTTGTGCTGGGTTAGGCAAGAGAGAAATATTTACCTGCTTGAAAGTCTAGCTAGTAACAGTTTCAAATACCTGAAATGTTGAAGCTGACAATCTACATATACCATGCTACCTGAAAGGCCAGTGATGGACTGGCTGATTCCGTCAGTAATGAATTTACCACAGAAGGTTCTCATTTAAATGCAACTGCCTTTTTTGTTTTTTCACAATTTTTTCCCCGCCATAACCTGGTTAAGATGTAACATCTAATTTCCAGTAGGGTTCTGATTCTACCCTTTCTGCAGCTGGGTGGACTAAAGCACTGGGAGGTTAAGCAACTTTCCCAAGGTCCCACAGTAAGTATCTGTCTCTAGTAAGGTTTGAAACTGTGCTCTCTCAGTTCCCAAGCTGGGGCTCTAACAGCAGATTATACTGCCTCTGCAGTAAATCATAACAAATGTCATTTTTTTATAACAGACAAACAGTATCTAGACACAGTTCAGTTTTTCTATGTCTGTATTTCTCTTGTTTTTCTCTCACTTCTTGGCCCATTTGCATGGAAACAGGATCCTTGTTCCCTAGAGTTTATCGGTTCTGCTTGATTCTTGAGACAAGAAAGTTAGGATATGCACACACTGGAGACCAGAATGGAGGCATATGATGACTGAAATATACAAATTTACACATGGAAAAAGTGGACAAACAAATTGTTCACCAAAAGTGGCAACAGCAACACCAGGTGTAACATGAGGAAATTGTTGGGTAGTACAATAAGTTGAGAAGGATGTCAGGAGGTAGTTGTTTCATAGAGCAGTTGGCAGACAAGTGTAACTGACTGCCCAATGAGGAAGTCCGTGCAAGCAGCGTTGAGCTTCAAACAGGGGGGTGTGTGACAGGCATATGGGCTACATGTGGAACGCTGGTGGCAGAATGGTCAGGGACCAATAGGATCCACAGAGCATACTTAACTCCAGGTAGGTAACTGGACAGACTGGATAGCTCACTAGACTGTCTTCTGCCATCAGTTTTTCTCTGTTTCTATGAGCAAAAAAAAAAAATAAAATAATGCAAGGATTTAAAATCAAACCCTAAGATGTAGTGGGAGCCAGCAGAATTATTTAGAAAGGGGAGTAACGTGTGCAGAAAGAGAGATATCAAATGCCAGGTGAGTGGCTGAATGCACCACACAGTTTCATTTTGAGGCAGATAAACCAATTAACAGACACAGAAATAACCAGCTGTGTACAGTCTATTTTAGAACCTTCAAGAATCAAATATTGCCTAATGCACATTATGTTAGTTGACTAATCGCAACAGTATTTGTAACTGGCTGGCATCTGTGAACTTTACTAGTTGCCTGAACTAGGAGGGGCCAGTATAGTCATGGCCCTACCACTTTCATAACTGGTAGGGCCCAGCTTCATCAGTTTTTGCAACCTTGTTTGGTTATTTATCACTAGGGAGGACGGTGCCTTTAAACGGCAGTATGTGCAGGAAGTGGCGTTTTTTACTAATCAGTAATTATGCCCTTGCTAGCTTGCAGGGTGCCAGCAGAATTTTTGAAAGAAGAAGGCCTGAGTAGTATTGATGGTGGTGGTATGGGTTCATGGCCTGCTGAGTTAAGACACAGTGGCCACACTTTAAAAAATGAAATATCATAGATTACATATGTTGGTTGAGAACAAAACCGAGGGTGAGGGGGAACTCATTCAGTACGGGGTTATCACTTACTTCCTTGGCCTTACCAATTTTCAGACCCTTCTGCCACCTATGGAGCTTTAAGAATACCTGTAGGTGCCAGAATTTTGTTGAGAATCTGAGAGAATGGAGCTTTAAGAATACCTGTAGATGCCAGTGTTTTGTTGAGAATCTGAGAGGAAACTATTTCTTGCTTAGGGTCTGTCTGTGCAACTAAGTTAGTAGGTGTCTGACATGGCTGATGAAGGGGGAATAAGAAGGACTTTAGTTTTATGGGGGTTAATTCTGAGAAAATATTGGGACCACCTAAGTGACATCACAGTTAAACACTTGCTAAGGCTCTAAGTGATAAGAAAATTATGTATAGTGTATAGTGGACTGTTATGTATACAATTCCATCCCTTTCAAAATGCTGTTCTACCACAGTTCCAAAGCCATGGAATGCTGTTCTACCCTACTGTGGTAGAACAGCATGCTAGAACCTCTAGAGACTGCATGAGTCGGTTTCATTTTGAAAGCAAAATAACTCACAAAACACATTTTTCACACAGTACTATACACTATAAAAAATACAGGGTGCGTAAACCAGTGTGTTTTGCCACCTCATGGTTCTGATTCCCATGGACCTCTAGAGCTTCGCTCTTGAGGTCAGAGGCAATCAAAATCCCTCTGTGGCAGAACACACTGGTTCTGCATAGTTGCCCATTCAGTATTCTCTATATCTGGGTGTCAACAGTATAATGATGACTGGAAATACTGAAAAATCTAATCAGATTGCTTAAACAGGCAATATACAAGCAACAAAGAAGAAGCCAGAGAACGGGCCCTGGAGAACACAGAGGAAAGCAGATGAAACCCAGATAACAATAACTCAAAATAAGCCTGAAGATCAATTAGACGAATAGGATTTAGACCCGGATAAAGCAGTATCAGACACCCCAACCTCAGAAAACAACAGACCCTGTAACATCTTATGGCTGGATGGCTTTTGCCACTCACTTGTAAAAATAAATAAATAAATAAAAAATGTTGCAGAGACTTACTAGTGGATTTGCTTGCTCAGTATGATTTTATTTGGAAATCAAAAGGCAAATGGCATATATCATATCAACCTGCTGACTTATTTTTAGACTAACATAGTAAAAGCAAGTTGCCTGCAGCAGCTATAAACAAGGATTATTCAGTCTTTTTGCAAGTGGAAAAGTCCACATCATTGATAAGTCGAACATGACTGTAGAAAAATGCATACATATTAAAATAAAAGTTATTGCACTGCTTGATTTATATATTTATTTTATAATGTACGGTAAATAATCCCTGTATAAAATAAAGAACTTTGTAATTTTATAATTGTTTGGTTAGTACTGTAAGTTACCACTGTACGAGTATGTGATATGTGCATTCGAGGCTGGTAAATCGTGTACTAGCAATCTGCTCCATTTTTTCGACTCAGTCAGCCAGGCCTTGGACAGTGGTCTCCCTGTGGATGTTCTCTATTTAGACTATGCCAAGGCTTTTGATGCTGTCACGTTGAATATTGATGCAAACTCTAATGGACCTAGGGGCACATTGGCAGTTAAGTCTATGCATAAAAGCATGGCTTAGTGAGAGGGCTCAGAGGGTCCAACTCAGGGGGGTTTCTTTCAGACTGGGGAAAAGTGATGAGTGGGGTTCCTCAGGGCTCTGTCCTGGGCCCCCTACTATTTAAACTGTTCATTGTTTCCATGCAGGTCTCCGATGGTGCACGGATTTGTAAATTTGCAGATGATACAAAAGTGGGAGCTGTGGTTAATAACCAGGAAGCAATAGTCAGTCTCCAGGACCAACTGATCAAATTGGAACTGTGGGCTGTTAAGCACCATTTGAGTTTTAATGTGGACAAGTGTAAGGTCATGCACTTTGGGGCTAACAATAAAAGAGGCGAATACAAATTGAACAATGTAACAATTGCTAGTACCAAATCTGAAAAAGACCTGGGGGTCATAATATCTGATACGTTAACATTCAGCAAACAACTCAGAAATGGTTAAAAAAGCAAATAGGTTAATGGGGAAGATCTTGTTGAAATATTAAGAGTAGGCACGAGGGAGTTATGGTGCCACTTTACAGATCCCTGGTAAGGCCAGTATTTGAGCATGGGAGTACCCCTAACTGTCCCACAGGAAATAGGTACCGGTAAATTAGTAGAAAGAGTGCAGCGTAGATATACGAAGAAGAAGATTGGTGTTGTTAAGGACATGGATTATAAGGACAGATTGTGTAAACTAGGCCTGTACTCCATGTCCTACTGCTACTTGAGAGGAGACCTATGTTACACATACAGATGCTTCCACGTTGAAATGTTATGGGAGTGTGCTGGACTCAGAAGAAAGGTGTACTAGATAGGACAATTAGATTACATCCATAACAGTTACTAGGAGAGAATTACAGAATGCAGAGAAGGGGGAGATGGTATAACCAAAGGTGGTTGGAGAATGGAATAGGTTACCACTTGATGTTGTGGAAGCTGCTACAATGGAAAATTTCAAGTGAATGCTTGATGAATATATGCAGGAAAGAAAATGGGATTATCTCCACTGATGTGGCAAGTCCATTTATGGCATATAGCTGATAGGGCTTGAAACACAAACTATGAAACTATTTACAAGCCTATAACCTTTTAGTTCTCATGTCACTCCCAGCTCATAGAAATATACTACTGTATTATAACAGAAAAATCCCACAGAATGGTGCAATGCTATTATTGTGTTCTGGGAGGCAAATGTAAACCACTCCTCCTTCCCTCTGTTAGTTTATAAATGTCTAGATCTCCCTAATAACATTATACATATGTATGACTGGGTGTACTTTTCTGAAATGTCCATTGTCAGCAACATTGTAGGGTAAGAGTGGAGTAGTAATGGCATATAGCTCATTTAATGTTTTTAGCTTTTAGTGTTTCCTCCCTTACTCTGTGCATCACACAATTAACTTTCTGTGGGCAGTTTATTTCTCCAGGAGAGCAAAACCAAGATGCAGCAATTAATTTACATTAGGGTCTCATTTTAACCCACTTTCACAGCTGGGTGATCTAAAGCCCTGTGGGTCCAGTACCTTGCTCATGGTCACAACAAGCCATTGGCTGTGGAGAGAGTTATACCTAGGATGATCCTTTCACAGTTCAGTACTTTAACCACTACTAACAATCCTTTTTCTGATTTCAGTCAATAAGCACAGCACATCACTGTACGGTTTATCCCAATTACAGTGGTCTTTTGTGTAGGAACAGTAGGTGTGCCCCATTCCACTTCGGGGATGGGCTTAATTTAACTTTAGTAATAAAAAAAAATAAAGACCATAAACTTACAATAAAGCAATCACTGTAGCTGGACTGTGTGATGTATATTATGTTAAGAGGGCCTCTGCTGGGTGTCCTTCTTTTTTCGTCTGTATTTTCTGTGCATTGTCCATTGATCCCATCATCTTCCCCCAGCCCATCACCGACCCCTCCAGTGGCCCGGCTGGTTATCCACCATTAAGGGTGGCCTACCACTTGGGGAGGATCCAAACAGTTCAGAGCGTTTTCACTCCTGATTTTCTTCCTGGGATGTCAGCGTGCAGTCTTGCAGCATGCCTGGTGTTGGCCCCCCCAATGCCTGACTGCTCCCACCATCCCTGCTAGCTGGCATCTGCCAGGTGACAGTCATATAGCAGGATATAGGATCCACCTTCCTTGATGGAGGTGAGCAATCCTCAGGCTGCTCAATCCTCCGTCACCTGGCTAACCCCCAAGTGACCCAGGTCCATTCCTGATTCAGATCATCAGTGTGACAGGCAGTGATGCGATCAGCACCTCAGCCCATCACACCACTGGGCTAGCACAACTTCACTTAGGTGTCCCTTATGGTATAAGAGAGTCCTCTCTGAAGATTTGGGCTGCCATAACTGCTTAGCTTTACTTTGTGGTCCGCTCACCTGAACCTGATGCTTGGTGTCTCATATACCATAACAGACATCCAGCGGAGGCTAAGTTAACCTACAGATCACGTTGCCTTCTTTTATACAGCTTGTCTTGTAAGCAGTTTGCAGTCCATGCCCCCACGACCAAGAAGCAAAGCGTGAGAAAATTGTGTTGGCTGTCCATTGTTTTGTTTTTTTTGGGAGGGGGGGTTAGGATGGGAATTTGTTTTTTCTCAAACATGAAGGTACTTTCAAATATTTTGACAGCAATCCTGTTGCTTGAGTTCAGTCAGCAGCTGTGAGCCCAGCTCAGATGGGGCATAACTACTTTTCACATTAAGCGACGCAGGCAACCAACAGCATGCTGCAGCTTGCTGCTCAGGGCTGGTCCCATGACTTAACTGCTTAAGTTGTTTGTGGCAGCAGAAACTGATCGTGTTTCAGTCATTCTTGATGTGAATAAAAAGGAGATCACATGCTCAGTAGCAAACTCATCAATCAGTAAGCCAGTGAGTACTGTAAACCCAACTATACACTATATAGTAGACTGGATGGACCCTGGACCTTTCTCTGTCCTCTGCATTCTAAATTTATGCATCCTATTGTTTCAGCTAACAGTAAACAGCAAAAAAAAAAAAAAAATCAAGTCAGTTTTTCCCTAGTGCATACCCTGTTTTGGATGGTGTTTTTCATGGACTGTCCTGATGCAGAGCTGGGGTAAATTCAAGGTCATATGACCCAGTCATTCTTGTACTTTTAAACCTTAAGTGATGGAGACAAGATGTTGCCTCTCTGCTGGGTAAACAATCTGTAAAATAAAATAGTTGCCCCAAGTAAACTGCAGCTACTACTAAATAAGATGCTTTAAAGTCTTGCCTCTGAAAAATAATGGAAAACCAAATATTGTAATATAATTCAGCTTGCATTTCATACTATGTGCAATCCATGGATTTTTCCTCCCACTGAATTTTTACTGGGGACATTTACATGAAAACAGGATCTTTATTAACTTCATTTGCCCCTACGAGTTATCACCACTTAAAGTCATAATCCTCTGTTTATACTTGGATTTGAGACAAGCAGACCATGAGGTCCTTCATGACTGCCTAGTCTGTTATAAATTACTGTGAATAGTAACCACTTAAAATTAATTTGTCAATTTTGCATTTGAATATGACTATTTGTGCTGTCAGTCTGGTCCTGTGGGTAATTATATCACATACCTATAATTTGCTCTGTAAAAACATATTTTTTAGTCATAGTCTTGCACCTTTCGGTTATCCTGATGTGTGTGCTATATTTCCTTGTTGCACGGGAATAATTTTTGACTTTATATCCAAGGCTGTTTCTTAATACTGGATCATGTATGATGTCGTACATGATTTGATGGTCTCCTTTCTTTCTCCTATCTTCAAGAGTCGTAAGTCCCAAGTTTTTAAATCAGCCAACATAACACACATTCTTATATACCCATCTAAGAGTACTAGCTCTTTTTTGGATCTTTTCCTACAATATATTGTCCTTGTTGTCATATAGATTCCATGCAGGCAAACAGTAGTCTAGGTGGGGTCTAACCGAATTCCAGTGTAATGGAAAGATGACTGTTTTGTGTCTACGTGAAAGGTGTCAATATATGTAGCTGATTATTCAGTTTGTTTTAGCTGTAATGTCTCTGTAATGTTTAGAAGGTTTGAGGTTGTTGATCATTGAACAACCCAAGTGTTTTTCTTCTTCTGTTTTGATGATTTCAGTGCCCTTAATGAGGTACCATACAGTATTTCACTGTTTTGAAGCCACCCCAGATTAGTAGCCACCCCTGTTTAGAAGCCGCAGGCAAAACAAACATTGCTAATAAAAGCCGCCCCCATTTTAAAGCCACAGCTTCTAATTGGTGGCATAGGTCATGATGGTCAGTCAGACAGTGTTTTCGTTTCCATTTAGTTCTCATGTTCTGATGTGTAGTTCAGTTCAGTTTTCATTCCATAAAATATGAATGAGATATAGCTTTGCAAATTAGGAAAATTCAAGCAGCAACTTCCAGTTGCTACTTTGTACTGTGGCGTCTCCTGTGTTTGATCTGAATGCGTGGTTGACAGGGGTGGTCAAGAGCTGAAGCAGAGCTGTATACTGTATGTTGCTGACAGAGAAGGTTGTTTTTTTTTTTTTTTTATGAAAAAAGAGAGAATGTGCCGGCCCGGTGATGCTGAGGGTTGAGGCGCCGGATGCCACACCTCACACTGTGCCGGTGATCCAGGTTCAGGAATAGGCTTGGGTCACTGGGGGTCAGAGGGGAGGAGGAGGATCGAGCATTGCAACGGATGCTCTCCTCCTCCTGGGGTGGAATCCTGGGGTGCTCTGAGCACCTGGCACTGGTGGAAGCATGGGAATCGGGGCACTAGGTGGCTCTTCAGAGTTGGGGTGGGGTGAACGTTGTGGGCATTTGACAATGGCATGCGTCAGCTCGCCGTCTGCCTGGACGTCAGTCCTCTGTGCTGACGCCCTCAGGGGGAGGAGGGACCAAGGGAAGAAAAGCAGAAAAACACCCTGTTGAGCCAGGATGACTACTAATCCCAGCCCCAATCACCTACCAACAGGCAGACCCCACTGTGTAGACTCTCCAGAGGACAGAGGAACAAGGTAGGGAGACAACGGAGTAAGCCTGGCACTCTAGGGGCAGATGCCATGGGAGTGATTACAGGGGATTGATCAGTCTGAAGGAGTGGTCCGAGTGGGCAGTAAGGAGGGATAAAAAGAAAGTGCAAAAAAAAAAAAAGGGTGAACGATTAGGGATTGTGCAGTCAGATTAATAGCAGGCAGTAAGAGGCAGAGATGTTTTCAGGTGGTGGAGCAAGTGAGCTGTGAACAAAGAGCAAGCATAGAGGACAGTAAGTATCAGTAAATACCATACTTAAAGTGGTGTTTTCAATTTACTGCTGCACAGTTAAGGTGGTGCTGTGGAGGTTCCCAAATTATTGACCACTTGGTTAAGGACGTGAACACGAACTAGTCGGGGCTCAAAGAGGTACTCCGAAGGTACTTGCCAGGTGTTCTTACAGTTAGTGCAGTTCTCAGTTCTCAGTTCTCTGTGCCATTTCTATCTGATAAGAGGCAAGTCTTGTACATTCGTACACCAGGAGTAAGGCAGACAAAAAATAGGGACGTTGGATGGCAGCTTAAGAATTAAAACCGCCCCGATTAGAAGCTGCCCTCGTTTAGAGACCATGGCTCAAAATAAAAAAAATGTCATAGAAGCTGTGGCTCAGAATAAAAAAAAGCATTAGAAACTGTGGCTTCTAAACAGTGAAATATGGTATTTGATTTTAATATTATTTCTGCCTAGGTGCGTAACCTTGCATTTGTTAATTTTAAGTTCCATACCCCAACTCTCTGTCCAACCTGTAACTCTGTTATTACTTCCAGTAGTGCCATATGGTGTCCGAATCATCCATTGTTTATCCTGATCCAACCTGGCTGCCCAGGACAGAATGAGTTTTAATGTCTGTTTGAAACTTATTCCTGCCATTAACCATAGTAACCTCTCTACCAATTCAAATTTATTATGCGTGGAACTGATACCATTGCCCATATCCATTATAAGTACATGGAATAGAATCAGACCCAAGACCAAACCCTGTGGAATGTGATCATCCACTAGTAAATCCATATTGGAATAAATCCACCTTGCCATTAGATTTCAACTGGACTAGCACTGAGTCCTTAATGAAACCTTCCAGGATTTTACATGCAAGTCAAGCTGATCAGTCAGTAGTTTGATCAATCAGACTCTGACCCCCTTTTTGAAAACAGGGACCACCATAGCCTCCTGCCAATCTGAAGGAATTTGACCAATTTGACCCATTGATAAGGAATGGTTGAAGATATGGGTGAAGGGACCCAACAAAAAATGGATCTAGCTGTCTGATCATGGGGCAGCTGTTTCTTCAGGATTGATAGATGTAGAATTTTTCAGTTTGCAAATCTGCTCAAGTACCATGGTTTCCGTAATAAGTAAATTATTGTTGTCATTTGGAGAAGCTGCCAGGGTATTACTGTCACTGAGGATAACATCTTCTTCATGGAGCTAGTTCTCCTTTGGTGTAATTAATTCCACTACCTTATTTGCTTCTGACACTATCACCAGCCACTTTCATCACCCTTTCACATCCCTTTGGCATTATCAGCCCCCTTTGTCTGTCCCACCCATTCTTAAAAAAATTAATAGAACCCATGTCCACCACTTCATCAGGTAACCTGTTCCATAGTTCTACCACCCTCTCTATAAAGAAGAAATGCCTTGTATCCCTCTGAAATCACCCACCAACAAGTCTCCACTAATGCCCTGTTGTTATATTACTTCCACTTCTGGTAAATAGATCCTCACTGCCCACTTAGTTTATCCCCATCATGAACTTGAATGTTTCTTTTTATGTCACCCATCTCTCTCTTCTCGCCTCCCACATATACATATTCAGGCCAGCCAACCACTCCTCATATGATCTACTCTTCTGGTCTTGTATCATCTTTGTGACTCTGCACTTTACACTTTCCAGCTTCTCCTTATCCTTCTTCAGATGTGGACTCTGAAGCTGGGTACGTACTCCAGGTGGGGCCTCACCAGGGTCTTATACAGAGGCAATGTCACCTCCCTTCTCTGACATGAACTCCTCTCCCTATACACCTCAACATCTTTCTTGCTTTGCTATATGCTTTCTTGCATTATCTTGAGGATTTGAGGGTGTCACTAATAATAACCACCCCCAAGTTCCATTTCCTCTACTGTTGTTCCTAACAGAACCCCTCCTATCCAGTATTCAGTATTTGTTTGGTTTGGGTTCATATATGCAGTCCTGAACTACCCACATCCCATTCATTGTAAATGTTTCCCAGAAGCATCAGCTGTGGTTTAGTAACTCCATTTGTGCTTGTATGCTTTCAGTCCCTCTACCAGCAGTATGTCCTTCTTGGTATAGCATGTACACTTTGAGATACATGTGTAAAAACCATTATATAAAAACCAATTCACTTCTGTTCTATTCTAAAATACCACTCCCATGACAAGATATCAATCAGAATTTGGTAACTGTAGAGATCTCAAGGTTCAGTGGTTGTGGTACCCATATGCAGTAATTTGAGAGTAAAAAGAAAGATATGTTGCAAAGCTGGGACACTGCATGGCAGGAAGTTAGCCAAGGTTTATGTTCTCCATTTCAGACTGCATCTTGAACAGTTTGTGTTTGGTACTCTTTTAGTCACGAATATTGTAAATCCATGTTTTTGTGCCAGGTCTGCTTTCAGCATGATTAGACTGTATCTCTTTACGTAAAGTGTGTTGCTCTTTTCAGATAAAAAGTTTCAAACTATAAGTTTTATGACAATTTTAAGTATTTTCTATTTAATTTACTTTCTTCTGTTCTTGGTCTACTAAATATTTCAGATAATGAATGTAGTAATCTGGGGGGTTGGGACAGACTTACTCCGATGCAGAACAGCTTACTTGTGGCCATCTTTATTACTGCTAGCTATACAACAACAAAAGGGTGTGCACCGGGCATGGCAATAAATATGGAAGACTGCAAGTTTTAAGGTTGGGGACTACAGCCCTAATGGCTTCTCAAGTACTTTGATATATATTACACTCTCCCACCAAGACAAAACCTACTCTAAACTACCCAACATTAATATTTCCTAACTTCTGGGCCTAAGTAGACTATTCGGTACCCAGGAACAAGTACGGGGATTATTCTGTTCCAAGTAGAACTTATTGCTAACTAAGTAAAACAGCAGGCAACTAGTCCAGTTGCTCAGAGGCATAGATTCACTACATGACTTAGAGGTCAGGTCTCTGTGGTGCTGTCTGCAGCCACGCAGGGCATCTTTGAGCTGCAGCAGTTGCTGCCAGTGAAGCATGAAGTCGTGCATTATTTGGCACAGTCCCCAGTAGAATTACATGGGCAGGAGCAAAGTCCTCTGTGTCGCTGTTCTCTTATGGAGTGGTATCTTCTGCCAAATGAACCGGATCTCTTGAAGGCAGCAGGTGATCTTGGGATGCCTGCAGTCTCGAACCATCACCGTCTCCCAAGGATGGAAAATCCGTACTGGCCTGCTCGACTTGTCATGATCCCTGTGCTGTTGCTGTTGATGATTTGTGACAGTATCAGACAAATCTGGCTCAAGCAATACCAGATGTGTATGTGGTTGCCATTTGAGGAACATTTCTGCAGGTGTTCACTCTGTGACAGTGTGAGGAGTGTTTCTGAAAGTGAACAAGAAACGAGTCGACCTTTGGGTTGTAGGTATTGACTGAGAACCTTGTTGGGTCCAGAATCTTTGAATGTCTGTACAGCTCATTTGGCTGCACCATTTGATACTGGATGGTAAGGTGGAGACAAACTATGTTGGACACCACTCCACTTTAAGAACAGTTTAAACTCTTGTGAAGAAAACTGGGGACCATTGTCCAATATGAGCTCCTGTAGTGGTTCATATTAGGCTGCAAGTTGTCTCAGAAGACTTAGTATTTTCTGTAGTTGTGACTTGTGTGGGAAGCACTTCAATCCATTTGGAGTGGACATCATTTACCACTAACAAATGCTGTTTGTCCACTTTTGCATAGTCCACATGAATGCGTTCCAAAGGTGTGGTAGCCCAGGACCAGGGATGCAGAGGTGCAGTTGCAGGTTCATTGTGAGCAGTCACACATGGTTGACAAAATGCTGGATATTTTGATTAAGTCCCTGCCACCAGAGGTATCCCCGGGCCAATGCTTTCATCGAGAGAGATTCTGGGATGTCTGTTTTGTAAGTTGGAAAGTAACCTCTTCCAGAATGTTGGAGGTATCATGACTCGAGTACCCCAAAGAGCATAGCCTTGATCTGTGAACAACTGCTCCTTCTTGTCAAAGAAAGATTGGAGAGTTTGGTCTCTCGTAAAGTTGTGCCAACCATTTAATGTGAAATCTAGGACCTTAGAGAGGACTGGATTCCATCTTGTTTCCTCTGCTACATCCTGTGAAATAGTGGGTAACTCCTCAATATGTGAAAGTTGGAATCGTCTTCCTTCTCTGAAGCATCTTTGTAGGGCAGTCACAATAATGCATCCACATTTGGTGTGATCCTGAGAACAACTGTATTCAATGTCATAGTCATAGGTCAACAGAATTGGGGCACATGGCTGCATCCTTAATGCTATGAGAGTTGGTGTTGCTGCCTTTGGCCATCGAATGGCCTGTAGAGGCTTGTAATCTGTTAGCAGACTGAATTTCTGTTCATACAGGTGCTTATGAAACTTCTGAAGATTATGCTCAAGGCTTCCTTTTCGATCTGAGCATAATATCTTTTGCTTGGGAACAGGGTCCTTAAAGCAAAGGCAATTGGATGTTCCTCTCCTGAAGGTAGCACATGAGATATTAATGCACCCACACTTTATGTGGATGCATCACACACTAGTCTCAGAGGTTTTACTGGGTCATGTGTGCTAGCCACTTGGTATCCAGAAATTGTTGATTGCAAGACTGGGAATACCTCCTCACACTGTGGTGTCCAATTTCATTTGTAACCTGGCATCTATTGAATAGCGTGAATGCATTACAATGATTCACCAAATCACACCCCATGGTACACAATGAAGTGGGCATTAATTCCCTAGTAATGCCCACTTCAGTGTGTAGTACTGAAAGTGTTCACATTGAAATCGCCAGTTGCGCATTTCAGGAATGCAGTTGTCACCTCCCACCCACTCGCCCTGCGGCCACAGTAGTATCCTGAATTTCGAGTTGCTTAACTGCAACCTGAAATTTGCATTGTATACCCAAAGTGCACATTTCACATTGTGTTTAAGTGTGCATTTGTTCCCAAGTTGTTTCTATGTTAGTACAGGAAAAGGGTAGCTCGAAGTTTGCATTTCTACCTGCACAATGTAGTAGTTCTTTTGTTTTGTTAGCTGTAAAATTGTTTTTTCATGATCGGAATGTGTGTAGGATCAGCTAATGATAATCACATATCCCAGCATTCCATTCATGTGCAAATTAAGTTTCAAGTGTTGTATCTCAGTGACAGTTCATATTAAGAAAATGTAAACACACTTTGTAATGTTAATGTGCATTACTGTAGCACATATTTATAGCTGTAGAAAAAGGTTTTTGTCAGCAATCACAATATTAAACAATGTGACTTTGATGAAAAGCACAGTTCTATAGTAAAAATATGAGCTGCAAAAACCAGTTTCTGTATTTATTTTACACATATGTGCTTTTTTGGGAACATTTCACGCACTTGTCAGGTTAGAAGTTCATTAATGCACTCCAGAGTTGATCTCTAATAGGGAATTAATGCCCAGTTGGTGGTTGGAGGCACTCTGCCTTCGGCCTTGTGCCCCAGACCCCCCAACTGGGCATTAATTATATAATACAGCCCTCCTCTGTCATACATTAATACTTACTTATCTTCCTTCTGTAGCAACTCATGTAGTGATTGCAATAATGTGGACAAGTTCACCAGAAAATATCCACAGTAGTTCAATAGGCTGAAGAATGATCTTAGCTCAGTCACATTTGTTGGCACCGGTACATTGAAACAATTCCTTCCACTTTGCTCTGTGTTGGCTGCAGGCTCTTGGCATCAATCCAGTAGTCCAGGTACTTGACAGAATCTTGTAGAAACGGGCATTTGGCTCCATACCGCTGCAGTCTGGACAGGATTTGGTCCAGGATTGTCAGATCATGCTCTTCCACTGTGAGTGCAGTTACCAAGATATCATCTCTGAAGCACACTACACGGGCCAACCCATGCAGTATCTGGTCCATTGTGTGCTGGAAAATTGCTGGAGCTGTCAAAACTCCATAGACCAAGCAATGATATTGGTAAAGTCCCTTGTGGGTGTTTATGGTGTGATGTGGCTCTGACTGTGGTTCCAATTGCAACTGCTAGTATGCAAAAGGTAAGTCCAAGTTGCTGAAGAACATTCCACCTGCTAGTGTGCCAGACAAGTCCTCTGCACTGGGTAGTGGGTGTGCTTCTAGTTCTATGCAGTGATCACCATACAGCCTCACTGCTTTGTCTCGCTTTGGCACCACAGCAATAGGGACAACCTAGTCAGTCCTCTCTACTCGTGACATGATATCATGGCTTTCCAGATTATCCAGTTCCTTCTCTACTGCTTCTTTTAAGGAGTAGGGCACTTGTCAAGGCTTTTGGAAAATTGGAGCAGGACCCATTCACATTCAGATCTTTGCCCTGAAATCCCGGATTGCTCTGTAGCCATTCTGAAAAATATTACCATTATTTGCTCATTACCCTTCTCACTGCATCTTGAGGTGCTTTTGTCATAGTTTTTAGGGTGAAGGCCTTTTTCCAGTTCAACATCATCTTTTCAAGCAAGTTTCTTCACAGAATTGCAAGTCTTTCTCCTCACAGTACCACTAGAGGCAAGGCTCTCGCTTCTCCTTCGTAGGTAACTGGTACTTGAATCTCTCCCAGAACAGGGATTTGGTCTCCAGTATAAGACGTGAGCTGAATATGTGATGGTTGCAACAGACACTTCTTGAGGTTCTCCTTATAGATGTGTTCTGGCACAATAGACACTGATGCCCCAGTGTCAAGATTTATGCTAACAGATTTGCTCGCCGACTCGATCTGGAGATAAATTCCCTCTCTATTTCCTTGCATTGCGTATACAGTTAACAGCTTCAAGAACTCATCTTCCGTTTCAGCTTCTGGCATGGTGTCTGTGATGTGATGTGCTGTGCATGAGCAGTCTGTGTTGCACTTTTGCAGTCTCTGTAGATGACCCACCTTTCCACAGTCGAGACATTTTTCTTGTCGAAATCAGCCTGTGCTTTGCTGGTGGTTACCACCACATTAGTAACAAACTTGTTTTGATTTTGTGGGACTGGCCTGTGGTGTAAGCTTCTGATTTGTTTGTAGTTGCTGAAAAACTGGATGTGGACCACTTTGTGGTCTAGAATGTCTCTTGGGTCCTGGCATTTGGGTGACACTGTGAACACCACTTCTTGGTGGTTCAGAATGTCCTGCTAGCTGCCTGATGTCCTTCTGGTTGAGCTCCAAAGTGAGTGCAGTATAACAGGCTGACTTGAAAGTTGTCATTTTCTGACAAAAACCATTTGTGATAGGCTTCTCCTCTCAGGCTGCAGACAAATTTATCCCATAGGGCATCATCCAAAAACTGGCCAAACTCACAGGTGGTAGGTAGACGCTTCAGTGCAATGATGTAGTTGGCAAGGGCTTCCTCTCCTCTTGGCTGCAATGATGAAAATGAACGCATTCTGCAATTAGAATTGACATGGGCTTGAAATGGCTTGCAAGTGACTCGGTGAGTTGATCATACTGCATGTCCGTCAACTTGGCAGGTGCAGTGAGACTCTTGAGAAGTCCATAGGTGGGTCCTTAGACTGCCAGAAACACCGCCACCTTTTTGTTATCTTTGATTGCATTTGCCTCCAACCAGTGTTCAAAATGCTTCACATACAAAAGTCCTCTTATTATTCATCGAATTCTGGCACTAGTCCAATTGATGCCATGTTGCCGGCAGTTCCAGATGTGGTGCTTGCCGACATGCTGGTTTGTAGCTGTGATTCCTCCCACCCAAAAATATATTTTCCTTAAGTTTGTGCTCCTTGCACTTCCTCAGCTGCAGTTTTTCAGTTAAGCCAGTGGGTGTTGATGCAATGCTGCTTTCACTGCTGGATACCTGCAGTTTAGTCCCCCTGCCTAGAGGACACTGTTTCACAAGGCTGTGCTGGCTGTGCATACTTGAGGGAAGGCAGTGCCTGCTTGCTGCTTCTGTCTGTTGGTGTTGTCAGATCTATGGCTCCTTTGAATAAGCATTGGATCCCTTTCTTTTCTTTTTGCCAGTACAGTGCTTTAATATATAATATGTGTGTGTGTGTGTGTGTGTGTGTGTGTGTGTGTGTGTGTGTGTGTGTGTGTGTGTGTGTGTGTATATATATATATATATGTGTGTGTGTGTGTATATATATATATATATATATATATATAAATGGGTAAGCAATTTCCTACATTTTGATTGGCTGAGGTACCATTTGTTTTGTTCTTATCAGGACATATACTGGCAACTGGCATTGCTTAGGCTAAGCAAAACGAATCACAGTGTGAAATCACTGCATGCCATAGCACTTCATCTGCTGGTTCTCATTTTACTACGGTTCCACAACAGCTACACTGCCAGAGCAGTGCCACCAAACAGGCCAACAAACATACTACAATATATCTAACATCTCCTGCCCCCTTCCTGCATGACAAGAAGGTTTCCATATTTTGTGTCTCATATTTAGTTTTCTTCACTGCCCCTCTCTCGTTCCCACTGTTTGAACCCGAGCACAAGAAGCAATCCGTTACCTGAATCTCCAGTCTCTGGTCCATTTGGTTTCCAGCATCTGCAGTCTCCAGTCTCCAGCCACCCCTCCACGTCCATGAGAGGACAAATCAAATAAAATGAAAATCCCCTGTCTGCAACAACAGCAAAGGATAGACTCCTTTCTCATGGCATAGTGCAATATTGCTATGATTTCAAATCACAAAAGAGGAAACTGCTCTGTATGGCGGCCGCTAAGGGACATGTTCATTCCTAATCCTGCTAGTGACAGGCATACAATCACACAGGATGCTCTTCATGATTTGACTGCCTGGTTTAAAAAAGGAAAAAAAAAAAAAAGGACCACACAAGATACATTTCGTGATTTGACTTGCCTGGTTTAAAAAAAAAAAAGACAAATTGCATAGAAAAAGCTGTACAGAACAAAATGGGCAGTCTCTATGTGTGACTGTGTGTGTGTTTGTAGGGGGTTCAGATGCAGGAACATCGACAGACAAGCTCACTTCCAGTCATACTGGCCATTCTTGCTCTATGCCAAAGATGCACAGAAAATAAAAAGTAGAAAAAAGAAACTTAAAACTGCTAGTGTGTGTGAGGGAGAGGAGAGGAGGGTGACATACCTTACCTCCAGGGACTATTTTCTTCAAATCTGAGGAAAAAATTAAACAAAAACATTAAATGACATTTTAGTTTCTAAAATGTACTTACGTGCTGAGAATATGTATTGAAAATGTTGCACCCATTTTATAAGCAGAATAAGACACTCTGAGGTGTGGTTTATGGGCTGATAAGAGCACTTCCCAGGCACTAATGGCACTTGGCGCAAATGCCTTGTGCCTCATTGTGCACCTGGGGCATGCTCTTATCAGCCCATAAACCACACCTCAGAGTGTCTTATTCCTTACATAATCTATGTCCCCCACAGGCCACAGTGCTTGTACTCATTGTTGGGGTAGGGCAGGCTGAATTATGCACTGGTGTAAGATCAAAAGCTGCAGTGCAGGAGGTAGGCAGGCACTTTGGTGGTTGCCTGAAGTTAGTGTGACCATGCTACTGGTGGCTCTATGTGGTGCCACAAGGGTCTTTCCCTTTTTTCCCCCAGTTCTGACGCCCTGTATCTACTGTGGTCATTGGCAAGGTGGGTGCAGGAACTGGGCTTGAATCTGCGGCGGTAGCGCGACTCAGAAGTGCAAATGAGGGAGGTCCTTCTTTGTATGTGCCGCAGCTCTTGAGTGGCTCTGGCAGTCAACTATATGTGTGTGTATACATATATATATATATATATATATATATATATATATATATGTGTGTATATATGTGAGAGAGCACTAGTACCCTTCCATAATTCTGCTCACTTTGTATGTGTGAAGCCTACTGAAGTAAGCAGTTCTTACCCAAATAATGAGAAATCCAAGCCTGGTAACAGAGGTGGGTCTGTTTGGGACCTGTTCAGATCCCTGCTATGTTCTGCTAGGAGCCAGCCATCCCTCTCCCCTCCATTTTTATGCTGTGTGTAAGTGGAGGAAGGGGCTAGTCCAGAGATAATGATGTTAAAATTGTTCAGGCTTGCTTCTTTTTGATTCTATGAATATGTTAGATGTATAAATATGCAAGGTAATATGTGCACACTTTTGGACCTAACAAAAGAAAGGTATATTTAAAAAAATATGTTTAAGGTTTAAAAGGGGCGGAGTCTGATGTGGTCACCTGATGGGTTCCTAGTATAGAAGGGAACTCATCCTGTGGAACATTCATATTTCGTTGGAGGATCAGTAGGTGCTGGTCCAAAGTGTTAGTCTGCAACTCTTCAGACTAAGATTCTTTTTGAATCCAGGACAGCTCATTGCTGGAATAGTCCTTGGAAGACTGGAGTATTGTTTTGTTTTTTGTATCTTTTGTATTTCTTTTGACGTTGCAAGTTCGCAAGTTTTATTTGGTTATTTACTTGTCTCTACTTAATAAAAGATTTGGCTTGGTAACATTAAGCCTTGCCACCTTACTGTGGTCTCAGTGTCCATCATTGCACCCACACCCTTTGACAATATATATATATATATATATATATATATATATATATATTTTTTGTAAATTGCATGGGCTTACCTGACCGCAGTGTACTCATGGATTCGAGAAGTCCTCCTCGCCAGTGTAGTAATTTGTGGGGTTGGGACAAAAGGACTCAGGCACAGAGCAGCTTACTTGTGGCTATCTTTATCACTACCAGCCACACAACAACAAAAGGGTACCCTTTTAGCTGGAAATATTGTAAGTCCATGGCTTTTGTACCAGGTCTACTTTCAGAGTGATTAAAGTATGTCTCCTTACTTAAAGTGCGTCTGTCTTTTAAAATAAAAAGTTTAAAACTGTAAGCTTTATAACAATTTTGCTTAACGTAAGTGTTTTCCATTTGATTTACTTTCTTCTGTTCTTGGTCTACTAAATATTTCAGATAATAAATGTAGTAATTTCTTTATAAAAAAAAACACAAAAAAAAAAAAACACATGCACAAGGTAAAAGTGCTGCTCCCAGCTATTTCTACGGAATTTCACACAAAACTGTGGCACACACACACATCCCATTTATGAGATCGAACATGGAGCTACTAAAAAAATGTTTTATTTATTGCACCGACACCAGACCACCTGATGCGTTTCGGGCACCAAGTCCTTTATCAAAGGTTAAGCAAACACTCAAGAAATGCCAGTTAAATACTATTCCAAGTATGACGTCATAGTGACATATTCACAGTTCATTGGTCACCATGATTGTTTCACAAATTCAAAAAACTGATATCTTAAATGCACCTAAAAAATAAAGTGCAGAAAACATTAGCATAAATCAGCAGTGATTTCTTAAAAACCTCATATCCAAAATTTATAAAACTTCATTGTTCCATCTATCTCTGTTCCAAATGTGGTTTAAGTTCCAAACTTGCATTAATACCCTCAGAGCTTGGCCTTCTATGTGCACTCAATCTGAGAATCCATCCATTTTCTTTCCTCAGAACCTTGTTCCAAAAATTACCACCCCTCTGATCAAAAAGGATTCTTTCGATTCCCATAAATTTAAACATATGCATTTTATTTTTATTTTCTAATATGTGTGCAACAGTTGCATATGTAATGTCTTGTCTCTCTGTTGCTCAAATATGCTCCAGCGCTCTCACTTTAAATGCCCTCTCTGTCTTCCCCACATAAAATGCTCCACAATTGCACTTTGCCAAATAGATCACTCCTTGAGTATTGCACATTATCAGCTGTCTAATTTCAAAATGTTTCTCATCATAAGTAAAAAACAACAAAAAAAAACTCTCTTCCTTGAACCACATGTTTACATGCTATGCAGTTCTTCCATTGTACACACCCTTTACTATTATTTAAAAAATTGTTGGTGCGCCCCACCTGTACTGGAAAATGACTCCTTACAAGCGTATCTTTCAGCTTGGGAGCATGTCTGTAAGATATGATCAGGTTAGATAAAGTGTACTGTTGTAAACCTCATTCACACGATAAAACTTTCCAGTGTTTCTGAATTATTTTCTCTACGTTCTTGTTATGTACACTAAAAGTTGTAACATAATGCAAGCGATTGCTACAATTCTCTCTTCTCTCTCCTGCAAAAGTTCATCTATTTCCTTTGTGGCTATTGTCTCTATAGTCTTTTGTGTACTGCTCCTATTTAATACTCTTTTTTTCAAACCATGTGCCCTCTTTTATAATCTTCTGTTCTGCTGCAATTTGGTTTAATCCTTAAAAATTGTCCCTTAGGGATATTTTCCACTGTATGTCTCGGATGACAACTTGTGGCATACAGCAATATGTTACCATCCGTCTCTTTTCTAAAGAGGTCTGTGCTAACATGTCCTTCATTTTCCTTAATAATTGTTAAATCTAAGTAGTTGACCTGTTCATCACTCGCAACATATGTAAACCTGACATTCTCATTTGTTCCATGTAAATAATCAATAAACTCTTGTAACATTTCTACAGTACCTTTCCATATGAGTATAACGTCATCGATAAAATGTTTCCATAGCAACACATTATAAAAATAATGGTTGCTATGGTTGTTAAAGACGACGTTATATTCCCGTTTGCCTACATATAGGCTAGCCGCTGATGGGGCACATGTAGCCCCCATAGCGGTTCCTTTTATTTGGTGGAACAAATTACCATCAAAAGTAAAAACATTTGTTGTCAATACATGCTCCAGAAGTTTTAAAAGAACTTCAGTAGGTCTGGTGTTGGTGCAATAAAGAAAGAACATTTTTAGTAGGTCCGTGTTCGAGCTGATAAATGGGATGTGTATGTGCCACAGCTTTGTGTGAAATAATGAATGTAGCAATCTCTGGGGCTGGAACAGAAGGACTGAGATGCAAAGCAGCTTGCTTGTGGCCATCGTTATTACTACCAGCCAGACAACAAGAAAAGGCAGGAACTATGGAAGACTGCAAGTTTTAAGGTTAGGGATTAAGCCCTAGTAGCTTCCCAATTACTTCCTATAAATACCTATATGTTTACTGGCACAGGGTCATAACGTAATAAGCAGAAACAGTGCTGCAAACAATGCCGCAGTCAAAACAATGTGTGCTCAAATGGTTTCAGAGGAAGCACCGATCGATACAAGAACAGCGCACACCATACAAAAACAATAGGAAAAGTGGCATTTTGTTTTTATGGGGCTGGCCTCCCAGACCCCCCACACACACACACACACCGGAACTATAATAACCAGCTCTGAGAGGGCATGGACTGAGGGGATAAGGGGAAACTCAGGAGAGGGAAAACTTAGTTTTTGGCAATAAAAAAACAGAAGTTGGGACATGGGGAACCAAACGCCAGTCCCTAGGTTTCCTCTGCCCCAGGTGCTTGTGCCGTAGCCACTCCACCACGGGAGCAGCTTGACCAGGCATAGCACCTGAGGCTTCTTCAGTCCTTTCTGCAGTGCAAGGTCAGTGACAGGGGTAGCAGTAATTCCTGGCCGCTATTAATGTATACCCCTGTCACTCTAAATGTTTCAACACTTCCACACTGTTGTTTTTGTAGCACTGTCTTGACCTGGTACCATATATACCACAATGAAGTACATATTTCACTGCATCATTCAAAATGCATCTGGCTGTCCCCAAATGACTTCAGTTTGTTGTCATAGTGAGCATTATGAGGTCAGTTGGGGCAGGCAAATGATTCCATATAGACATTTTGGATAGACTACCAAGCTATATTATAAATCCTGGAAATGAAAGCTGAAAATAAAAAAAAAAGTATTCTCTTTAAATCTGATAGCTGGAACTGTACTGTACATCACAATTACAAAGGGTCATGCTGGAGTGCAGAGCAGCTCTTTAAAGTACATCCCAAACATTTTGGTAGGTAAATACCGGCAGCTACAAAAAAAAGTCTTGGCTAGAAAACAGAGCTAATCTCCTTTTGCAGTTTTTTCTTTTCTGAGAATGTCTGCAAGGGCCTTGGACACCTCAGCAATCAAACCTGGGTGCCAGACTAGAAATTCAGAGCTCCATACTTTGTCTAGATTGCATGCGTATGTTGTCTGGGTTGCTGTGGTGACTTCACTTTTGAAAAGCATGGATCTTGTCCAGTTCTGTTTCTGACTGAATCAGTGAGATTGCAGACTCCTGCTGCTTACTCACACAATATGACAAACTGGTGGTTTTGAGATCAGACACGGGGGGGAAAAAACATTCTGAGGTCTTAATTTATATAACTTCTAAACAGCTGGTTTTAAAGTAAGTTACTGCTGTGCACTCTGCGTAGGCACTTGAGACAAAATTCCTAAAATGGAATTTTTTTTCTACTGGCTGGACGTGCCTCGGGAGAAAATACATCACAGAGAAAAAAAAAAAACAGAATTATTGCAGTCTTTCTTGAATGCACAGCTTTGCAGAACAATATTTTATTCAATATAATGCAAATAGGCTGATGTTTTGTTTGACTTAGCTTTACAAAACCATACCTTTTTCATTAGTCATATTATTCATCCCTGATTAAAAAAAAAAAAAAAAAAGAATTCAGGTTTATCTGGCTTCTCTTCTATAGATGGTGTAGAAGGTGATGTCTCCCAGTCACATTTGAAAATGTATTGTACTATTAAGCAATAATGAATGAAGTTAATGTTCTAGTTAATCACCCCCTGGGGGTGTAATGTGGCACGAGGTGCAGCTGAGTGCCATATTTATTTATTTAGTTTTTGTTGACCGGGTAAGTGCACTATACAAGTTCTGCCTATTTTCAGGCACAACCCGGGGGAGGGGGATACAGATGAATGCCGACTGACCTTGAACCAGATTAAGCTGTTGGTGGTATTTTTAGTGAATAAGGGAAATTTGGCCAGGACACTGCGGAAATTCCCCTACTCTGTAGACGGGTGGCGCTGTCCGTCTGTCTGCAGGGATGGAGGACCTCAGTCAGACGGAGGTGATGGACGAGGAAGGTTGTGGTCCCATAGCTCAGGAACTAACCACGGTTGACGGTATGTTGGAAAGTAGAAATTGGTCTGGAGATGTTAATAGAGCTGCGACTTTGGAACCTATGGAATTTGTATTGGATACGGACATGGATGCTATTGCAGAAGTGCTTCTTCAAGAAGAACTCGATAGGAAGAAACTTCATTTATTGGATCTAATTAATACAGCGGAATGGGATTTTCGGTCTTGCCAGACGAAGCTGGATGCTGAACGCAGTAAGAGAAAACGTTCCCCCGGCTAGTCCATTTAATAATGGCAGAAAGCGCTTTGGTCAACAAGACGGAGGTAATGGCGAGAACTCTCAACCCAAGACTGTCCTGCATGGAGAAGGTAACCCTGATAATGTGTCTGGGCACTCATGTTCTTTAACAGCTTGGTCTCCAGGAGATGCTTTGCAACAAGCTGGTTGGCTGTGGGCTGGAGATAAGTGGGTTCCGGACCCCTCAATTCCCATTCCCGGGGGTTCTAATGTACATTTAAAATGTCAGGATGTACCGAAACCATCAACTGGGGATAGCAAAATTTCTAAGTCTGTGGATACAGATAGTGCGAATGCGCAACTTCAAGGTGAGGCTACTGATTTGTTTAGGTGCGCAAGACGCCACTGGCAACCCAGAACTTCAGACTCACATTGTGGCCAAATGCTCTTCTTTGGATACTTCTATACCTGGATTTGATGTAACAGGGACTGAGTCAGTCACCTGCTCACCGCATTTGGATGAAGGGCCTGTATTAGGCAAAACCGTGAGTACTGCGAGACCAGTTGGTTTGGGCACTAAATCTTTTGCAGGATTGTTTAAAAAACCTGTGGAATCAGCTAAACGCAGGTTTTTAGTTCGCTTGAGATATCGAGGGTTGGCACCTATGGCTCCGGACAGACTTTGGGTGGGGAAGGCTTTGCTGATCAATTCTATGCGTTTTTCTCCTGCTGAAGTATACGATTTCATTCATCCTCCAGGAGATCAACATTATGACATTAGTTTTTGTTCAGTTATCTCCTTAGACAAGTTTTGGAGGCTGTATTATGATTTGAAGGATCAGGAAGACTGGAAAGATTTTCAAGCCATCCCTATTACGAAGCCCACGGTTAAAACTGTTACGATCCTTTTCAGAAATGAAGGAGTGAACATCACGAATATTCTTTTTTTGGTTGGAAAAAAGATGTTTTGTACAGGACAAACCTAGGCCTATTCTGGATGGGAATGGCTTTTGGACAGGGGGCTGGACTATTCGAGTTCAACTAAAACCGGATGAGGAGAGTATACAGCACCTGCCTAGTTCCTTCTTTTTGGGGAGGGACAGGGGCATTATTTTTTACGCTGGTCAGCCAAAAAGTTGTTTTAAATGCGGGTCTTTATCACATTTGAATACTTCGTGTGACCAAATTAAGTGTTTTCATTGTGGCATGTTAGGTCACTCAGCTGTTGACTGTATTGCACCTTCGGTTTGTAATTTATGCAACGAAGTTAACCATTCCTTTTCAGATTGCCCTTGGAAGAATACAGATACTGAAGAGTCCTCTGACCAGGAACACTTTTTAGCACAAGCTAGAAATTCTTATCTTGACAAAGAAGGGATAGAGATTAGGCCCATGTTTCGGGGTAGACGCAGAGGCAGAGGCAGAGGAAGGGGAGGATTACTTTTGGATGACAGACACACAGGTTCACAAATTGCCCCTAACTTACTGATTTCTGCGAATCCTATTGAGGTGGATTCAATAGTAGAACAGATGACAGTTATTCCCTCTGTCTTAACTCCGGAATCCTGCAGGGAAGAAAAGGAAACACCTTTTGTGATGCCACAGGGGTCCCCTCAATGGGCAACTGCAAAACTGGGTAAAGATTCTCGTTTTTTGATTAAAGTAGTAGTCTCTGGTAGCAAAGGGAAGGGCAAAGGTGTACAGCAATCGAATCTTAGTTTATCACCCTCTGAAGGGAGTGGCAATAGTGATATGTCTGCTTCCCCATTACCTCTAGGAAATAGATTTTCTGTCCTCTCTTCATGGGGTGATCAGGTAGAACTTGCTCTCCCTATTCCTGCTTCTGTTGCGGAAACGATTAATACAGCTCCCTTGCCCGCTGTCCCTGGCAGCTCTTCAGGAAACAAACAATCAGAGACCAGGAAAAGGGTGACTAGGTCCAGTAATAAAATTTTTAAACCCCCACCTTAAAACCTTTCACGTTATCAGTAGCTTCCCTAAATGTGAATAGCATAAAATCTCATACCAAACGTCAAACAACATTTGGAATTCTTTCTTCATTAAGATATGATGTTTTTCTTCTTCAGGATACTCGTTTTCATACGACTTCTGAGATGTTTTGAGCTAGCAATGAATGGCGTTGGAGTACTTCTTTCTGGTCCTTTGGGGAAGAAAGATGTAGTGGAGTTGGTATATGTTTTACTATGATGGATGTAAAACTTATTAGATTGGTCGACATTGAATCTGGCCGGGCGTTGCTAGTAGATGTCATTGTACATGGTATTACATGTCGGTTGATATCAATTTATGGTCCGCAGATGAAGTCCCTACGGATGGAGTTATTACATAAGATACAACCTTTTTTGTACACGGGAAGGCATTTATTCTTTTGTGGAGATTTTAATATAAATTTTTTTGCAAAAGAATGCTATGGGGAAACAGTATTGTGATAAGTCCTGTTTGACAAACATTCTTTCCCTAGCTGGTTTGAGAGATTCCCATCAAATCGGGAGGCATCCAGCGAAGCCTACCTTTTTCAAAGGCGGTTTAGCATCCCGTATAGATTTTATTTTTGTGCCAAAATCTCTGCTCATCAATAAGTTACTATATGTACCAATTGAAACTTCGGACCATATATTGATTGGGATAACATTAGATTTTCCCCAGTATAGGAGGAAAGGACTGGGGTTTTGGAAGTTGAATGCTTCCTTTTTAAGTGTTCTGTCAATTATAAAAGACTTGGAAATAATTGTTCAGGATCATATTACGACAATTGGTCTGCATGATGATAGGGTGGGTTGGTGGGAAGCCTTTAAACTTTGTTTAATAGGATATTTTCAGTCGCGGGGTCGTTTAGCAGCTGACTCAAAAAGAAAGGAATATTTGTCACTTTGGCATTCTCTGCAATCTTTAATTTCTAGACAAAGTGAATATGGATTAGACTTATCAAAAAGTGTCACCCAGATTAAATTATCAATGTTACCATATCAATACAACCGTATGGATTTGCTAATTCGGGAACAATCATTTGGGACGCAAGGGAAAAATGCTCAAGTTAATCCTTTTTGGCCTGTAAATCAAGGATAGACAAACGTCTTTTTTCTAGTTTAAAAAGGAAGGACAATACGTTAATATCTGATAATAAAGGTATTATGGACTTTTTGGATCACCATGTTAGCAAAGCTTTTGGGGTTTTACACCGGGACACTAATTGTACTCCGCAGTTGTTAGCAGCAGCGGACCTTCTGTGTATAGAGCAAGATTTACAAACTGCAATGATAGCTGATTTCACGGAGGCAGAATTGGAGTCTGTAATTGCCTCTCTTAAAAATGGGGTTTCTCTGGGCTCCGATGGTTTATCAGGAGAACTGTATAAACTCTTATGGAAACTAATGCCGAAAGAATTATTGGCACTATATAACTCCTTCATTTCGGAAATGATTTTGCCAACTCAAATGTATGAAGGATTATTAGTTTTTCTCTTTAAGAAGGGAGATAATTCTGATATAGGTAATTGGAGACCTTTAACTTTATTAAATGTGGATTTTAAAATATTTTCTAAACTTTTAGGGAATCGATTATCTAAAGTAATGCCTGATTTAATTAATGATCAACAATATTGTGCAGTTCCTGGGAGGAAAATAACTGATGCTTTGATTTACCTCAGGGAAATCATGACTTTAGGGACTGGTAGAATTGGAGGACTAGTGGGCTTCTTAGTGAGTCTAGACCAAGCTAAGGCCTTTGACGAGGTATTGCAGGACTATGTCTGGGAGTGTTTGAAGGCGTTTGGTATACCACCTCAGTTTGTACAATGGGTGCAGTTGTGCTATGCATTGGCTAATGTAATTCCCCTAGAAAATGGGTGGAAGGGGAGGACACATAGAGTCATGAGGGGAGTTAGGCAGGGGTGCCCACTTAGTCCCCTATTATATGTTCTTGCTTTGGACCCGTTATTGAGGGTACTTAACAGGTCCCCTTTGATTAGAGCCATTACGTTGGACTCTATATGTTTGCCTAAATTTATTGCATATGCAGATGATATTTGTTTTATATTGCCTGATGAATCAGCAATAATGTTAGCTTGTGACACAATTACCAAATTAGGATTGATTATGGGTGCACGCATTAATAGTGCGAAAACTAAATGTATTAGCATTTTAGAGTTTCCCGATTTTTCCGTCTAAAGTGGGAAATTATTGGATTGAACGCAAACCATGCAAAATTTTAGGAATATATTTTGGGGGTAGAGATGGTGCAATGGATAATTGGAAATTGGCCTTGCAGGAGGGTAATACTAAAGTGACTATTTGGAATAGGAATAAATTATCCAAAAAGAAATGGATTTATTTAATTAAAACTTATTTGATACCAGTCTTTTTATTTTTAAGTAATGTTTTTTTATTACCTAGGTCTATGGAGACTTCTTTAATGAGATGTTTTTTTTGTGGGGTGTGGGGTAGTTGACTTGACCCAATCAAAAGGAATATTTTATATTTGGATGTAAAAGATGGAGGTCTGGGAATGATAAACCCTGTCCTTTTTTTCTTCACGAATTTTTTATACTTAAATCCGATCCCTGTTATAAGAGGTTATCTCAAAGTTTGGGATGCGTCAATTAAAGCGCATTTACAGGGTGTATTATGTGAATGGAGGAATGGTATATTTCTACATCAAAATAATCACCACCCTCCATTAATGAATAGTTGGAGAGAAGCGTGTGATAAAATAAAGCGTTGGGGTATACAGTGGGAAGTAGTTGCGACAATATATAGGAAAGAATTGTATAAAAAAGTTTTGGGGCAGTTTTTCTATGACACTCCTTTTTTTAATTTTTCTAAGGAGATAAGTTTAAAGATATCTAGCTATATAACTAATCCCCGTATTCCGCAACACATGTGGGATATTTCCTGGTTTGGCATCCATGGTAGAGTAAATGTACGTAGCTACCAGAAACACAAGTCGATACGGGAGCATTTCTGCCCGAGAGAAAAGTGTGTTTCTCTTTTAGAAACTATGGACCATATGTATTTTGACTGCTATTACGCTAAGGAATTCTGGGATATAGTTAAGGAACGTTGGAAGAAGGGTCTGCTGCTTCCGCCTCTGAAAGAAAGTTTATATTACGGATTCTTTCAAGAAGGAACGCCTGAGGGTATTTATAGCACATTACAAGTCCTACATACTTTTTTTTTGTATTGGATTTGGATTAGTAGATGCAGGTTTTTATTACAACAGCAGATCATTTTTCCCCTTAATTTGGTATATATAGTGGAGTCTGAAGTGGGGAAATTGAAGCTTATGGAAAGACGTAAGCTTTCATCGCAACGTTGGGGAACTTTTTGGAATGACTTTAATTTTTTATGAAAATTTATGTGGGGACTCTTGTCATTCTGATAGATGTGTGTTGTTCTTTATATATTTTCCTTTTTTGGGAGGGATAAACAAAGAATTATGGTTTTTCTATATTATACAGATTGTCACTGTTTAATAGTTGTTGGAAGGAAAAGGTAAAAAAAAAAAAGGGATAGATTTTCTTTAATTTTATTTTTTTGCAATTAGCTGCAATTAACCATGTTATGAGGATATGCATTTGTATTGTTTACAAGATTGCTGAATGCTGTTTGATGCAACTATGTATTATCTTAGGATGTAGTCATGTTCTACATTATTTAGAATTCTACTTCCATGTTTTTTGTGTAGAATAACACTGTTTTGTATATGTGCATTCTTGTTGCAAGTGTTGATAAAAATTCCCCTACTCTTTTCGATAAGTGCAGTGGGATCTTTAACATTCACCTGAACTACCACCAATCCAGGCAGATGGGACCATTGCCTCAGGGAGAGAGTAACTTGAACATTAACTTTACCACTGGAGTTCAGTATTGTTATTATAATTGGGTTACGAGTTACTGTAGTTCAATTTTTTTTTATATTTTTTTGCTTATTTTTATGTGAAATTAACATAAAATAGTCCCTCCACCATGCTAAATTGCATAGGATTTGGTTTGTTTACTGTAATCTAGATCAGCGTGGGCCATTCATTACATCATCAGGTTATATTAAAATTGCCTCAAATTAACAATTTCTCACAATGAAGACAAGTGGAAGATAAAAAAAAATCAACAAACTCAGTTAATTTTGGGCACAGTTTCAGTGAATGGAGTACCATGACAATTTATTTGACTCACCCCGCTGCCCACCTCCTTTTGGCTCTCGGCCGTCCCACTCCGCATGGTGATTTAAACATTTATTATTTTTAAAACCTCCCACCCTTGGGTGGTCCCTCATACCAGGGTCTTGCCCTAGCCCCACAAGCAACCGTGACAGTCTCTTGATGTGTCGTCTGGTGCGGGGAAAATTCTTTCTTTTTTTTCTTTAATAAACAACCCTGGCGGTCAACACCTGGCTGTTGGTGCTGCCACCAACTCATTGCCCCAACCCACGGGGAAGAAATCCAGGAGGAAGGAGGGTTGAGTGGCTGGCTGCAGGCTGGAGACGGGCAGATAAGGAAGTATGTCTTTGGGGCCTTGCTGGGCTTCACGCCACCCAACGCTACTCTTTCTGTGAAGATGCTGCTGTTATCATGCTGCGAAATTCATACTAATTGGATCCATATAGTACAGAAAAATAAAAAACATGAACGATCAGTAACGCAGATTCCATTTTGTGGTCCTGGTGACATCATACCATCTATATTTTAGTCACACTTCTATACTGTTCATTGTATAAGTTGTGAAATATTAGCATGCTGGGCTGCCCGGATGGCCCAGAAGCAGTGCATTGCACAGTCATGCAGACAGCTGGGTTCAGGAGAGAAGTAGAGTTGCCACTTTTAGACGCATCTAGACACAGGTGGTACTGAAGCAGCTGCTGCTTGTCAGTGCACTGCAGTCAGGAGGGCTGCTGGGGCATGTGAGAGTGCTCCTTCCACAAACATTGCTACGTGCATCCAAGGCCATCTGGAAGCTCTGCCCATGCCGGGGAGGAAGTCCAGGAAGAAAATGGGGGGAAATATCTAAAGACCATCTAAATGATGGCTACCATTCCTGGCTACCATGGATCCTAGTGCCCCCTCAGCACTGGATCCTGCCCAAAAGGTGGTCTGCCTCGGGAGGGATGGTCCTCCTCCGAGAGCACAGTCCCTGATCATGTAGGTGAAGCTGTGGAAGCCATTTGAGGCAGGGGAACACCTGTCTAGAACAGGATTTATACATAGGACCAGGATATATTCTGATGATGACATGGCCAAGGGACAGAAAGCTCTTTGAACAAAAATTAGAGTGATGCCACCTAGGAGCACTAGAAGCCCTTACTATGGTTGGCTGGCAGTCAGACTCATTGTGGAGGAGAGCCATTTGGCTTACAAGGAAGAAAGGCACGTACTACCTGGTATTTGGGGATCCCTTGCCAATTGGCCAAGGAGCAATGTTGCCGTTAGCTGTGAAGGCAGTAATCCACCATCCAGGCCAGAAGTGTGAATATATGGGGGCTCAGTTGTCAGGGTGAGGGATAGGGGACACAAAGAGAAAAATTAGGAATCATTAATAGCTAAGAAGAACCAAGAGCTGGGATTGGTCAGATGCGACCACATAGAAGTTATTCCAGCACAGCAGCAAAAATCTGCAATACTTAAGTTTCTGAATCTCACTACTGAGTTTTTATAATTAAAACTAGAGATGCCATTTTATAATTACAAGGTGTGAGGTGTGCCATTATCCTGCAATACCAAACACCCTGTCATGCCTTACAGTTATTCCCGTGGCCACAGACCGGAACATCACAACAGAGCCAGAGGACATATTATCCCCCCTGGCATGCCTTACTGCTGAGAAAATAGCAACAGCAATATTGTGTTGGCTTTTTGTGTTTGTGTTTACCATTTATGTTACCAGGCTAGCCCAGCTGAGATGCACCATCTCATTTTCAGTGGGCCCTGTTTACGCCCATTTCCGCAGCTGAGAGGGCTGGAGGACTCTGAGGTTAAGCAACTTGCTCAAGATCCCCCTATGAATGTTTGTCACTGATGGGGATTTGAACCTGTGATCTCCTGGTTTCCAGTTCAGTGCTTTAACCAGTAGGCCTCGTAGGGATATGCAGTATTAACATTTATTTGCATAAGTGTCTTAACCACATCCCTGAAGTTACACTGCTTAGCAGTATCTTCTAAGGTTACCACCTACTCGGTTTTTGACCGAATGATTCGGTTTTCTAGGTCCAGATTCGGTCCTCCTATTTTCGCCATTGCAAATTCGGTTTTTATGGTGGGCCAAGCAGCACCTGTGAGATTCCCCACTAACTGTTTCATCTTCTTCTCATCTGACTGTAAGCAAGTGTCTGACATTTCAGTGTGCTTGCTTGCTTGCAGTGCATGCTAATCAGGAAGTGCCTTCAAGTGCAGGGCAGTTAAAGAGCCAAATGTGTCCCTGTCTGCTCAGTTGTCACCTCTAACTTCACACCAGCAAATTGGAAGATTATTCATGGTAAGTGTAAACAATACCACCTTAATTAACACCTTAATTTTTCTGAAACCCTTAGACATTCAGACAGGCACCACATTAGGGTAGCCTCTTGTCCAGTGTGGACTGTACAATGTGTTTCAGAAACTTTACCTGCTAATCCAGTTTTATCCAGAGGTAGTACTTTTTCAGTCATTTTGAATGCTCACATACTTATAAAACAGATTCTGTTAAATCCTTCACCATGTTACTTGCATGTTCATATTACAAACGCATTCTCATGTCATGTAAACCTTTGTTTGTATACCAGTAAATCTGAGAGGTGTAAAGTAGGGCTATTAAGACCATTGACAGCAAATCAACCTAATCCTTTATAGGCTGCATTGTGAGTATGGTCTTTGACTGCTGTGATAAGGAATACTTTTATACCTTTAAATGCTCACTATTTTTTCTTTTAGGGTCTGTCCTATATTTTAATATTTGTTACCCTTTTTGTAGTTAAATTAATAATCTAATATTTTATTTAATTTCTAGCAGTACTACACCTCTCTCTCCTCAGTAGTTATTGCTGTCAATTTTCATACTGCCTGGATATTCCAGGAAGACCATGCCAGGCATCTCAGATGAACAGCACAGAATAGTGTGGCTAATGTCATGCTAAGCCACAGAAATGAGAAAAGGAACAGAGAGAGAGCATTAGCTGGTGAGGAGAAAGGAACGCAATCTAGATTTGATGGCACTGCAAATTTAGATAATTTATCAAAAATTATTTTTTTTCTTTACCAGAAGAGACACACTAAGCTGAAATTTGTTTACAGGTGCAACCTGGGAGCACAGGGGCATGAAATAATTTGTGCAGGGTCACACAGTATGCAAGTCTGGGCTGTGGGATTCAAACCCTGGTCTCCAGAATTGCAGCTCAGCACCTTAAACCACTGTGCTATACTGCCTCCATGCTACATATCACATATCATGCTGTCTGGTATGTATGACTGATAGGGAAATAAAATAGGGTATTTAACAGCATAGAATAGTTCCTACCACTTTTAAAAACTTCTGTGACATTACAAATAGCTTTAGAGTAGGAGCAATGGGAGGGACAGTAGCACATCTTAAAATGGCAGATGCTATTTGTAATTACAGCTCATCCACCATTACTGGTGCAGTTTATTTAATGAAAGAGTTTTACCAGAAAAAGCCACCTGTTCCAAAATAGTCGGTTGTCAGACGTGTCTTTGTAGTGACTCGATGTGTCAGCTAAGCTGTGTACACAGGATGGAAAGTCTCCTGAACCCCATCTCTAACCCCACCAAATGTTAACACACACTGAAATTTAAAATATTTAAATCTAAATCAAACAAACCAAAAATAATAATCATTATGTACTTTAAAGAAGTTGTACACAATGCAATATCAGCAGCAATTCTGAATAAATCAAGCGAATCAGAGTCCAAGCGATGCCTTCACAAGTCATAAAAGGGGCGGAGTTAGCGGTGGTGTTGGGGGTGTGGTTTAGTATTCGGTTTTCATCTCATCCAAAGGTGGCAACCCACTATCTTCACTTTGAGCAGGGAAAATACACAGTTGTGGCCTTAGATTGTCAGCCTCTTCCCACGAGCCAGCTGGCTGGTCATTGGTCATTATTGTCCTCATCTTCAGCTCTTCTTTCCATTTCCTTTTCATATTAGTTCGCTAATGAAGTTAGTAAGTAAGTAGGAAAACGTACACATTTTAGACAGATTTGGATTTGATAGAATTAAAAAAAGTCCATTGATGAAGGTTTTGTAAAATGAGTCCTGCAAAACCTGATTTTGTATTTTTATTTATTTCACATTAGGATTACTACCTTTGAGCCAAGGGCTTGTTTACAAAGGCTCCAAGTCAGAGGAAGTACAAGACATCACAATGCGGTTTACAATACAGTACAGCTGAAGAACAGATAACAGATTAACATCAGCAATTATAAGTGCAGGTACAGCATAAACCTTTTATAGGAGGACTGCAAGTGAGCTGTACAGGACATTACACTTGCGGCAAAGGCAATGAGAGGCAACACTACGAGAGTGAGGTACATACTTGGGAGATAACAGGGAGTAACCCATGGCAGGGGGCTCCTAGTAGGTTAGGGGGGCAAGAATGGGTGCAGCCAGACATGGCTTTGTCCGGGAGGGGTGGTGGTGGTGGGAGAGGGGCTAGAGAGGAAAAGGTGGGGTGTGGAAAGGTAGCGAGAGGGTGGGCAGTGTTATGGGAGGGTGAGGGAGATCAGTGGGGGTGGGAGAGTTGGGGAGTGGGAATGAGTGGGCATTCATCAATGGCATGGTAGGGAGAGAGAAATTAGAAGGGTTAGGTAGGACTGGGGAAAAGAACTAATTGTTGGCTGTCGTTGGCTAGTGGTAACAATGACAGATGTGTAAGTTGGCAAGGTGGGATCATAGCCCTATTTTAAATTGGCTAAGCCTTGTACAATCGACAATGGCAGTAGGCAGGTCATTGTACCACTTGGGGCCTGCAGTAGGAGAGAGATCGCTATGCTAGTGTAGTACGCTTGAAGGGAATTATCAGCCCTCCTTTGGAAGCACTTCTTGTGTTGATGGAGGGTTGTGCATTTTCAAAGAGGGCAGATGTACTGCTAGGTGTAAGCCCCAGGAAGGCTTTTTTTGCTAGCAGGCAGGCCTGGTATTGGAGCCTGAGGTGGAGAGGGAGCCAGCCAGTTTCCTTGTATAGGACACAGGATTGTGTCTGCTTGTGTGCACCCAGGACCAGTCTGTAGGCCTTATTTAGAAGTGATGTGACCCTCCTTAGCACAGTGTCGGAGCCAGCCCCATATATGACTAGACCATAGTCCAAAGAGGAGAGTACTGAGCAACTTGTGACAAGTTTTAGTGTGTCTGATATCACGGAGGGTCGGTGCTGGTAAAGGATATCAAGTTTTATATTAGTGGTTTTTATAAGTTGCTTGATGTGGAGGGAGAAGGTGAGTGTATCATCCAGGTGGATTCCCAGGTATTTAAATGTATTGACTTGTTCCAGTATTTCTCCTTTGCGGCTAAGTATACTCAGGTGAGACCCTCTTACCCTGCTCTGTGTTGTGCTGAAAAGCATGCACTTGTTTATTTTTTTTTATAATTGAGTAACAGTCTGTTATGGGAGAACCAAGATTCCAGCACATGAGCTATCCTGCAATTCTGAGGTGATAGCAGATACATCTTTGCCTGGGACAGAAATGAAAGTGTCATCCACATAGACTACTGTATGAGCAGGGCAGGCCATGGGCAGGGTGTTAATGAACAGGCTGAAGAGGAGTAGGCCCAGTATAGATCCCTGAGGTACGCCTAGGTACACCTCCCTAGGATCAGAGGTGGTGCTCCTATCCTTACACACGGTGTTCTGTGAGACAGGTAACTATTGAACCAGGCAGCAGCTCCTGTTGATAGTCCAGTGAAGAGGAGACTTTGACATAGAAGTTGGTGATTAATAGTGTCAAAGGCCTTGGTGAGGTCTATAAAGATGGACCCCACTGCCCTTCCATTGTCCAGGGCACCATAGAGTTGGGTGGTGTATTAGACTAGGGCAGTGGTGGTGGAGTGGTTTTGCCAGAAGCCATGTTGTTGCAAGCAGGGAAGATTATACTTTACAAGGTACTTTACCCTGTCAAGGGCTTTGGAAAGAGGAGGTAGTATTAAAATAGGCCGGAAATTGGCCATGTTAGTTCTATCCCCAGATTTGAATACAGGAGTGATGAGTGCTGCCTTCCACCTGTCACGGAAGACCCCGATCTAAGGAATGTGTTGAAAACCTTAGTAAGTGGCACAGCTATTTCATTTAAGGTAAGAGTGACCATCTTCATGTCTATCTGGTCACTTCCCATCCTGGTCTTATTGAGGACATGTTTGATGTATTTGGTGGCCTCTGTTATGGAAATCTGCTTGAAATAGAAAGGAGGTGGGACATTAAGTGGCTCGGAAGCAGGGTTCTGGTTGTGAGGCAGTCTGGGTGTGGTAGGATTCGGGTAGTGTGGTGGTAGTATATTACTCAGATCCATAAATGCTAGATTAAAAGCATTAGTAATATCCTTGGGGTCTTGCAGGGTACCATTGTGGGTTGCAGTGAGGTCCAGGGGTGCCCTAGATGCTCATCCTGTGAGCAATTTCACTGAGTCCTAAAACTTCCTACCGCGGTCCCAGATCCTACCTAGTAGGTTGTTGTAGTATGCAGCTTTTGCAATACGAATGAGTTTCATGCAGATATTCCTAGCTGTCTTGTAAGCTAGGATGTCTATCAATTTTCCTGTTGCTTTGGCCCTATGCCATAAGTGGTCTTTAAGGTGCATGTGCTCAAGCAGGTGGCCTGATAGCCAGGGGTTACTGACACCTCTGACTTTTTTAGTTTTGCAGGGAGCGAAGATGTCACAGGCTTTAGTTAAGACAGTACAGAAGAAGTCCAGGGCTTGGTTTCCATCCATGGCTCTGTCCAGAGGGGACCAGTCAATCTCTCTTAGGTAATGTCTGAAAGTGTCCAGTTCTCAGGGATTGGCTTCTGGCAGTCTTAGGCTTGTTCTTGGTGAACTTGTTTGACCAAGTGAATAGAACTGGGAAATGATCACTGATGGAGTCAGGTAAGACTGTTACCTCCGTGATGTGTTCAGGACAGAAGAAGAGTAGCAAGTTGATGAGGGAGCAGGTGCCTGTATGATAATTTTGCCTGGTGGCTTGAGTAACCAGTTGGGTTAGATAGAGGTCCTTGCTGCTGTGGCATCCTGAGACTGCCAGTTTATGTTGAAATCTCCTAAGATAACTTGTTCCCAGTTTTGCTTGTTTTGTTCAAGATAACTGATGAACTGTTTGAAGTCATTGAATTGTAGGCTAGGGGGCAGGTATACAGTGGTGAGCACAACCACTTTGTTTTGCTGTCCGATGTTGAGTTTTAGTGTTAGGACATGTGCCTCCTTCGTACTAGAACTACAGGGCAGTATTTGTCCTTTGATGTCACTCCTGAGGTAAACCAGGCAGCCACCCCTCTTTCAGACGTTTGATCCTGCCAGAACATGTTAAACCTGGCAAGTGCAACAGTTTCATCAGGGATCTTAGGTGATAGCCATGTTTCTGTCAGTGAGATGACATCCAGATTAGTTCGTGTCACCCAGGCCTGGAATTGTGGCAGTTTGGCGAGAAGGCTACAAATGTTCAGGGAGACAATTTTAAGATGGCCCAGGCTCGGGGAGTTGTTTGGGGGGGTAGGGCCGGGGTTAGGGTGCACATTTCCAGAAAGTAGGAGCTTTAACAGGATGATCTTTCTTAGAAGGCAGGGTCACGTCACCTTAGTGGTTCCATTGAACTTTGACTCATCGCCTTTTACGGTGAGACAGGTGCAGTCATATAGACAGCCAATTATTAAGACAGCTATCAGTATTTTGCGAGGCTGAGAGGGTATGTGGTGCTGGGGGTGAAGTATAAGAGCAGCAGGTTTGTTGGGGTCATGGGATGTTCCCCTTATGTTGTGCCGCAGGGGCAGCATGGAAACTGTGATGATAAATGACTCAAACACAGGCTGCTGTATCATTATATATAGGGGGACCAACAAGCAGAGGGACAGGGATAATATAAGTGCAAGTTTAGTGTGGGACAGCATGCTGGTTATAAATTAGGGGGGAAGACACTTGATCTGAGGAGTAGGGCAGTCTGAGAGTTGGTGATTTACTCTTAAGACAGGGAAAGGAGTAGCCTATGGGAGTGAGGGGTAGGAACTTAAGCATATTTAATAGAGGCCGGTTAGGGAGGGCAGGCGGGACACAAATACGGGTCAGGAGGGCGGGTGGGACACAAATACAGGGCTCAGATCAATCCCCAGAGTAGATTTGAAAAGCCATGAAATGCTTTAAAAAGCAGTAGGTATTAGGCTTTGAGCTGTGTCCAATCCCAGGAAGGAATGTAAGGCAGCAACCAGTCAGGCGTGATTTAAAGAGTGTGCCAACCAACCAGGGTCCCAATATGTGGTCCCGGCTCTCCAGGCAGGCTTACCCGGTTCAGGAGCTTCTTTCTGTGGGATGAAGATGGAGCGTGTTCGGCTGGTTTGCCCAACCGTGGTCGCCGGGAGGCTAGGAGCTGTTTGCCTGGCCTAGGGCTCCTGGTTCAGGAGCTTCTTTCTGCGGGGTGAAGATGGAGTACAGTTGGCTGGTTTACTCAACTGCAGTCGCCAGGAGGCTGGGAGCTGTTTGCCCGGCCTAGGGCTCCTGGGAAGAGATTTTGCTATAGTGTATATCATATTCCCAGTTTTCAGTTTCAAAACACAAACTTGGAATTTACTTGCTTAGCTTTTAGCTAAAGAGAGAAGTTCCCCCACTGTGTAATCCCACATGGCTTACACTTCAGGTGGCTCTTGTTAGAAATGCAATTTCATTGTTGGTAAATGGCCCTCTTGTAAAACAAGTCTGAGCAAGCACAAATGAAGGCAGGCCCACATAAAAACCAGTTGTATCAATGATGTGAAATACCTTGACCTTGCCAGAAAATATTCCAACTGTTCCTATAGGCAGTGGATAGGGCCAAGCATCTATCTGCAATCTTTAATTAACACTCCACCTCAAAACGCATTCTCCAGTGATTTGAGTTGCAGGGAACATACCATTTTCATCCTTCGTTAATGTAAACAGCTTTGTGATTGATTGTGATATGAGAGAGAGAGATTCTTTTAGGTGCAGTGGCATTTAGGACAGAGTGTGGGAAGGAAAGAGCTCTTCCTGCTGATGTTGGTGAAGAGTAGTCATTCGGTCATTAGGTTGTGTCATGGAAATTTTACCTTCGGTCAAAGCAGTCTTGAGGGCATTGTAGAAGGGAGTACATTTGAACTCTGGGATCAAGTTCATCACACGCCCTGGCCCTGTTGCATTATTGCCCCCTTCCGTGAGTATCGGCAGTAGTGGTGACTTTGTGTGTAATCATGCAAAGTCAACCCTCCCCCACCAATGGTTGGGCGTGGCAGAGGTGGCCATATACAGAGATGGTGTGTGAGAAGTAAAGAGGGACAGAAAGATGGGGTGGATCATGGCACTGTGAAATCTAAGCCTCTGACATTCTGATGGCCTGCCCATCTCTGTGGGAGCCAAATCCACCCATCCCGAAACAGTGGGAAGATAGCAGAAGGCCTTGTGCCAGAAGGGAAGGGGTGTAGAGGAGATGAGGGGGTGAGATCTGACAGAACATATGGTTTGCAGGAAGGTGTAGGTATGGAAGTTGAACTATCAGAACAAAGGTAAGCAACTTTCTTTATTGGAGAAAAATAGCTGATTTGAAAAAGACGGAGAAGGATGAAATGCTGAGAATTGCAGAAGCGTTCAGAGAAGGAGGAAAAAAACTATTGTTATAGTAAAGAAAAGAGAGCAATGAAAGAGGGAACAGTCAGACTGAAATGTGGGGAGGAACAGGTGGAAGACGGAAACAGAAAAGCTGATTTCCTGAATGAATTTTTTTGTTCAGTCTTTATAGTTGAGGAAGGTGAGCCAATCCCAGTGTATGACGTTCAGGCCCTAGTAGCGAAAGAGCAAAGGCTGGAAGTGGGATTGTTATCAGAGGAGAGGGTGCCCAAGGGACTCAAGGTATTTAATGTAAATAAATTGCTGGGCCTTAATGGCATATCTCATGAGATGCTGAGAGTTATGAGTGAGACTTGGCATCATTGGCTGATCTGTTTAATTGCTGCCTAACAACTGGGATGGTGCCAGCAGATTTCAGGGTGGCTAATACAGTGCCACTCTACAACAGAGGAAACTGATGATCCTGGTAACTACAGGCCTATTAACCATACCTTGATTGTAGGGAAGCTGCTAGAGGCCATTATAAGGTAGCACCTAGTAGAATTGCTGGAGGCAGATGAACTACAGAACAAGTCAACATGGATCCATGGCAGGAGGATTGTGCCAAATTAACCTGATCAACTTTTTTGATTGGGTTAAGAAGGAGGCAGATAGGGGCCAAGCAGTAGATGTGCTGTATCTGGACTTCAGCAAGGCTTTTTATTTGGTACCACAGATAAGGCTGGTTTGAAAGATGTAGGACCCTTTATACCTGCTAGTCTTGACGTGACTTACACCAGGTGAAAAAGGCAGGGATTATGGTTCTTTACTCAATTCCTAGTCTAGGCAGTAATGCTGCTCTTAAAAGTTTTGCACAACTAGAACTGGAATTTGGTCTGCCTACCTTGGACTTGTTCCACCGTCTCCAGTGTCGAGATTTTATCCTTAAGGTAGCAGGGATTATGGGGCTGTCATAGAATAATAGCATTTTGATGGCCCATCTAGTCTGCCTAACTATCCAGTTTCACATACCTTCCCCCCAATACTCAGTCCCATATGCCTGTCCCATGCCCTCTTAAATTTCTCCATGGTCTCAGCCCCCGCTCCATCCAGCAGTCTGTTTCAGGGCACTACCACCCTCTCACATTGCTCCTGAACCTATTTTCTTGAAATCTGAGGCTGTGCCCTCTAGTTCTGGCTCTCTCCTTCCTCCTCAGCATACCCCCTTCACCTACTTTATTAAGCCCCTTTACATATTTAATAGTTTCAATCATGTCCCCCCCTTTCCCTCCTTGTTTCCAGCATGTAGAGATTCCACTCCTTACATTTCTGCTCATATGCCTTCCCCTGCATACCCTGCACCATCTTTGTTGCCCTACTCTGAACCCTCTCCAATGTATCTATATCCTTGCGGAGGTGTGGTCTCCAGAACTGAACCCCGTACTCTAATTGCAGCCTCACCATGGCTTTGTAGAGGGCTATTATAACCTCCCTCCTTCTGTTAGTAATGCCCCTGCCTATGCATGCCAGCAGTCCATTGGCACTTCCCACCACCCTACTACATTGGAAACCTACCTTAAGGTTTGAGAAGACTATGATCCCCAGATCCCTTTCCTGTTCTGATTCTTTGGTCCCCCCCCCGAGTGCATACCCCGCTTTCATGTTTTCTCCTACCTAGGTGCATCACAGTGTACTTCTTGGCAATAAACCTCAGCTGCCATTTCCTGGCCCATTTCTTGAGTGTCTTGAGGTCCCTCCTCATGTCTTCCACCCTCTCCGGGGTGTTCACCCTATTGCAGATTTTTGTATCATCAGCAAATAGGCACACCCTCCCTCTCAAACCCTCTGTAATATCACTGATGTAGATGTTGAAGAGGAGCAGATCCAGATCTGACCCTTGTGGCACTCCACTCCTCCCCTTGCCATCTTGGCATGCACCTCGTTAAGCACTACCCTCTGAGTCCTCCCTACTAGCCAGGCCTCCACCCAGCCTGCTATTTTCCCTCCCAACTCTATGCTTTCCATCTTGCTCACCAACCTTTTATGAGGGATGGTGTTGAAAGCCTTGCTGAAGTCCAGATAGGCCATGTTCAGTGCCCCTCCCTGGTCGATTACGTGAGTTACCCAATCAAACACCTCAGTTAGGCTGGTCTGGCATGATTTCCCCTTAGAAAAGTCATGCTGTCTGCTGTCCTGCAAACCACACTCCTCCAGGTAATTCACCACCCTCTCATTGATTAATGCCTCCATTACTTTCCCCACCACAGATGTGAGGCTGACTGGGTGGTAGTTCTCCTTCAACTCCCTGCTACCTCCCTTGTGCAAGGGCACTACGTCAGCCCTGCTTCAGTCCTCCAGTGCCTTCCCTGTATCCAGGGACAGGTTGAAGAGCCTTGTCAAGGGTGCGGCCAGCTTCTCCCTCAATTCCTTGATCACTCTAGGGTACAACCCATCAGGCCCCATTGCCTTGTCCACCCTTAGTCTATCCAGATCAGCCCTGACCCGATCTACAGTGAATGGGCTCTGATCCATCCATTTGCCCACCTTCTCCTTAGGGGCTAGCATCAGACCCCTGCCTTCCATCTCCTCCATGAACACCAAGCTAAAATACTCATTTAGTGCCTCTGCCTTTTCACAGTGCTGCTCCAAGTTTATCCCTCGTTCTCCAATTAGTCTTGCAATCCTCTGCCCTGCTCTTTTCCTCTCCCTCACATGTCTAAAAAATGCTATCCCCCCTCCTGGCCCTTTATGCTATTTTCTCCTCAGTGGCTGCTTTTGCCCTATTGATCTCCCTCCCTGACACTCTTCTCCCTATACTCCTCCCTATCCTCCTCTCTAAGTGTCCTCTTAAATTTTCTGAAAACCCTCCTCCTTTCCCTGACTGCCCCCACCACCTCCCTGGTGAACCAGAGTGGTCTCTTCCCACTCTTGCTCTTCCTGACCTTTTTTATGCACATTTCTGTTGCTTCCTGAACGCCTCCCCTGATAGCTTCCCAGAGTTTCTCCACTGCCCCATCTTTCCCGTACCTTCTATTTTTTCCCTAACTATCTTTCTCATCTTATTAAAGTCTGTGTGTCTGAAGTCCATGACTGTCATATTAGTCTTAACTGTCTCTCTCCCTGCCCTGACCCTGAACCATACCGCACTGTAGTCACTGGTGCCCCGGCCTTCTCCCACCGCACCTCCTCCACACTCTCTTCCCCATTAGTAAGGACCATGTCCAACAAGTTGCTTCCCCTCATTGGCTCCCTGACCAGTTGTTGAAAGAATACCCCCTGCAGATCAGCTAATACCTCCCTGCTCCTTGCTGACACTGCATCTGGGATTTCCCAGTCAACATCTGGGAGGTTCAGATCACCCACCAATAGCAGTTCACCTTTCAGTGCCAGCCTTGTGATTGCCTGAGTTAGCCATCTATTGTCTTCCTCTCCTTGTGCAGGTGGCTTGTATACCACCCCAACCACAGGGATTCACCCATCTTCCTACCTAGTGTTACCCACAATAGCTCAGTCTCCCCTTCCTCCTCCTCCTGAGCTTCAGTAACACTGATGCCTTCCCTGACGTATAAAGCAAACCTTCCCCACTTCTTGCCTTCCCTATCCCTTCTGAACATTCTATAACCTGGAATGGCTGTTTCCCAGGTGTGATGCTCTGTCCACCAGGTCTCACTTATTGCGACTAAATCTAATCTCTCATCCCTCATGATGGCCTCCAGGTTCACCATCTTATTTCCTAAACTCCTGGCATTTGCTAACAGTCCCTTCCACCAGCCTCCCAATTTGTTTCACCTTGCACCCGTCACCCTCTTGCCCAACCATGTAGTGCTATCCTGGTAGGGGGCTGGTAGCCCCCCAAGCTTTCCTCCTTGTGGAGCTGATTTGTCCCTACCACCCCCCAACCTAGTTTAGCCCATTACCAATAGGGCTGATAATTTTAGAAGCCCAAGCTCAAACAAGTACATATAAGATCTTTACTGCGGGATGTGTAAACTTCTTAGGGATGGAGAAGGAGAAGCAGGGGATCTGAGATTACAGGAAAAGTGGGAAACTGAAGCCAACTTCCATATAACTCCAGAACAATCGTCAGCTCTTACTTAGAGGGTATCTCTTGCAGTAGGCCACACCAGTACGACTTAGAAGCCAGGCACTAGGACCACACAGAAACTTTCTAGCTAGCAGTCTGCCAGAAGGGGCTGCCCACCACTGACATCACCCACTGATGTCTGCCAGCCCCACAAGAGTGGGCAGCCCCCCATAGACTCCCCAGTTCTTTTCCTGACATCAACCAGTGCATGTTGGCTCTCTGGAAACCACTGCAGCTACAGCCAACTGCTATTTTCATGCCTTTTTCTATAGTACTTCTTTGTTTTCTTACCTGTTCCATGAGGTGGAAGCATTTTGCCATATGGGCGGCATCGCACCACTTATATCCCTTCACGTGTCCAGTGAATCAGATTTTGGAGTACTTGCTCTCCCGCTCAGACTCCAGCCTTAAGTACTCCTCCATCAAGGTGCATCTCTCTGCCATCTCTGCTTACCAAGTACTTATCGATGGCCACAGTGTAGCTCAACTTGACATGTAGCGCATGTTTTTGAGAGGCATCCTGCACTTGAAGCCCCCAGTCCTCAATCCTGTCCTGGCTTGGGACTTAAATTTTGTATTAGAGAAACTCACTCTGTCTCTGTGTGAACCTGCCACAAGTTGCGATCTATGTTCTCTCATGGAAAGCGTTATTTTTAATTGCTATTACTTCTGCTTGAAGGATTTCTGAGCTTCAGGCACTCATGTGTGAGCAGTTGTATTTAATTTTCCACAAAGACAGGGTGTCTTTGCATACCAATCCTAAGTTTCTTCCCAAAGTGGTGTCTGAGTTTACTTTGAATCAATCCATCCCCCCTGCCAGTTTGTTTTACAGAGCATTCCAATCCGTGGAAAGCATTGCTCCATACTTTGGATGTGCACAGAATTTTGAGATACAGTACTCACTGGAATAGGAAGTCCTCCCAGTTGTTTATTTCCTTCGCCTCTTAGAAAGAGGGCATCCCAGTTTCTAAACAGTGTTTATCCAAATGATTAGACAATTGCATTGCTTTTTGTTACAGGAAGTACAGTAAGGGAACTTCCTGGTGTGGTTCGTGGCCATTCTACCAGGGGTATGGCCAAGTCAGTTGCCTGCTGCTTCAGAAATGTTTCAGCTACAGAGATCTGTGCAGTTGTCACTTGGAGTTCTGTCAGTACCTTTACCAAGCACTATGGCCCGGACATTGCCTCTAGGTGTAGGACCAATTTTGACCTGGCTATTCTACAAGGTCTCCTCTCTTGGGTCAGTACAGCCAGCCACCCCTTCTGTCTGACAGTTTTTGCCAGAACCGCTTGGGACTTGTTCTACCAGTGTGACCTACTGCGAGTGATACCCTCGAAGTAAAATAGTACAGTTATGTAAGAACTTACTGTAACAGTAGATCTTTGAAAGGATCTATTGCAGCAGGCCCTGCATTCCCTCCCTCCTTCCCCTCTCATTCTGTCTTTGTTTTGCCTGGCTTTCCCTTCATTAGGAGGAGAGCCTTTTGCTTCCTTGTCTTTTTTTCTTTTACCTCAGCTTCCTTAGCTGGTTCCAAGTTTGGTCTCCGGTGGCAGAACTGAGGAGGCTATCGGGGCTGGCCACTCTTATAAGGTTGACTGACATCCACGGGTGATGTTGGTGGTGAGTGGCCCCCTTCTGGTAGACTGCTAGTTAGAAAGTTTCCATCTGGTCCTAGTGCCTGGTGGCCAAGTCCTACTGGTGTGGCCTGCTGAAAGAGATCCTCTTGAATATCTACTATTTTTGTAAGTTCTTACATAACTGTACTTTCTCTCAGAAAACAATAATCATACCACAGCGTCGGGCACGTGGTGTGAATTCCACTGGAAAGTGGCAGCACCCTTCTTTATCACACCAGAGATTTCCTGTCACTATGGGGCTATCAGTACAAACCTCTGCTGGAGGCAGTGTGGAGAAAAATAGCACTCACACCAATATTTTTTGGGAGCTGCCCAAAGCTGCACTCCTTTTGGTCCATAGTTGCCTAACATACAACAAATATTTTGGGATTGGCTAATACAGCCACATTGGTAAACCTGGTCCTAGGTTTCCCATCTAGGGGAGTGCAAAAGGGAGATAAACATTTCCTGTTTTTAATCCTGATAGCAGCAGCAGCAGAAAAAGCAGTTATGTAACACTGGTCATCTCCCCAGCCACCCCAAATAGAACATTGGCACAAAATAATACTAAGAGTCCATAGCATGGAGGTCATCACAGCTTTATTGCATGTGTGAAAGGACAAGTACCACTCCAGGTGACTGCCATACGTTAACTATAGAGAAGACACAGAAGAGATATCCATGTTGGAACAAATTCTGTAATAGGTTGAGTTGGGGGGCCATTACTAGTTCCAGTGAGCCCCACTAGTACAGGCCTTTCCCCCTCCCTAGGGCCATAGATACTCCAATTACTTGAAGTGGGAGGTGACTCCCAATAATTCCTGGGTCTCTCACCTGTGAAAAACACAGAATATAGAATGTATAATCCAATGTATGTTCAAGTCTGTATTTGATGCATGGATTATGTTACTAATAGAGCACATTTACTGTTTTTTTCTTTATTGTTGCCACTATACTTGAGTGGTTCATTAAAGGCCCCATCCTTAGAAGCAAATCCGGTATGAAAGAACTGAATAATAGACTAAGAACTCGTACAGTGGTGGCCTGTTGTGGCAAGCATGCTAAATATGTGGGCAGTGTATGTACCAGGACATTATAGTGATAGCTCAGTCCTGAAGAGAAAGCACAGTGTTAGTTTGCCATTTGGCTGATTTCTTTCTTTTATCTACTATGTTAGTTACTGTATTATATATCATCTCTGCAATAATAGTCTCATGTGCAGCTGATATGTATTCTGGACATGTACTTGATTTGCTTATACTGAATGTTTCAATAAACTTCAAGTTTCAAAATAAAATACATGAAAGGGCTGGGTGTAGGGGAGAAACTCACCAGATAGATACAGAACTGATTGAAAGGCAGGACTCTGAGGGTAGAAGTTCTTGGCAGATTCTCTAGGGTCAAGGAAGTCAGGAGTGGGGTGCCATACAGATTGGTCTTGGGACCTGTATTCAATACTTTTATCTGTGTCACAGAGGAGGGTATCCAGCGCAAGATCTGTCTTTTTGCAGATGACAACCAAGAGCTTCGAGAGGGTAGACACAGAGGAGGGTAGAAGGGACAATAAAAAGGCTCTAGAAAAGCTGAAGAGGTGGTCTAAGGTATAGCAGCCTAATGGAATATGTACAAGAAGAGGCTTGAGTGTCTCAACATGTATACCATGGAGACCATTAGAGAGCAGTGTTGGGGTGGGGCATGATAGACACTTACAAGTTCCTGAGGTGAATAAGCAGTGTAGACTGTGATGATCTATTCACTTGGCATGAAAGCACTGTTGCCAGAGGGTATGGATGGCAATTGGGGCTGGAGGAGATTCAAAGGGGGAGGTAAGGAAATTCTTTTTCACAGAGCAGGTGGTGGATAAGTGGAATAGTGTACCCAAGCAGGTGGTTGAAGCCGTGTCAACAACAGTGCTCAAGCATGGAAGGGAATTATGTATAAGGTACAGTAAGGTCTCTGCGGGAGGGGGAGAGTATAGACAGACTGCAGAAGGGGATACCAAGACACCAGAGGCAACTGGCTCAGTAAAACTGTTCTGGAATATGGTTGAACATGGAGTCAGGCAAGTAATGGGCAGACTGCATGGCTCATTGTCTTTATCTGCTGACAAATTCTATGTATCTACTGGGGCTAGTGGCATTGGCATGTTTGTTTTTATTTTTATTTTGTTTTATTGAACTCTAGGATTACAAATACCTTTGAGGAGGAGCTGCTCATTTACAAAGGTTCCACGACAAAGGATGTAGGGTAACATACATACAAAGGTCAACAATGGTTACAGTCTTAAAAACACAAAGATGTCTAAGCATTTATTATACAGCCAAAAATGGAGAGAGGGACACCGTAAGCCAACTTCAGACAAGTTTCAGGTGAACAGTATATAGTTAGTATAGGGTAGGAGGGAGTCAGGAAGAAGTAGGCAGGCTAAAGGGCCATTGTCGGTGGGTAGAGGTGGATGGGCTGAAGGGCCCCATATCTAAAAGTGTCATTAGGGAGAGGAGGGGGTGGGTGAGGCATTGTGGTGTAGGGGAGTATGGGGTGAGAGTGGGGGAAACTGGTGCCAAAAAAGTGGAGCTCTAAGGGAGGTTACAGGTCACCTTTGACTAGGATAAAATGAGGAGGCCGTTACTTGGGAGAGGCACTTTCTTCCACCAGTGAGTGTATTAATGATTTTTTTGCACTGTGCACTTGTACTGCTGTTTTTGTGCTTCGATAAACGTTTGCCAGTATATACAGTACTATCAAGTGGTATGGTACTGGTCTTTGCTGTGGTTGCTATATGTATCTATACCTGCTGGACATTATGGATTTTCACTCTTTGTTGTTGTCTAAGCCTACACTGAAGCTAAGGTATGCAGTTTGGTGTCAACTGTTTTAGATCAGATTGCACAAGATTTTATTTGGTATATTTTGAGGACAGAGATGTTGTGACATTTTAATTCACTGACGAAGTTCTGGCGAAGTCACCCACTTCACCTAAGTGGAGTAATCCACAAAAGTTTTATTAGGCTGAAAATTCGCCTATGTGACTTTGCTGGAAATTTCGCCGTGAAGTGTGCAATTTTGCCTGCGAATGGCAGAATTTCACCTGCGAATGCTGACATTCTGCCGTTAGAGATGAAATTCCATCATTCTTGGGTGAAATTCCACATTGCGGATCGACCCACAATTTGCGGATTAATTTACAGAGCCAATTTTGCCAACTTCATCCATCTCTATTTGGGGATCAGAATTATTTAAAAAAAAATAGAAAACCTTGTTCTACTGAATTAAGTTGCTATTTCTCAAACTTATCCTTGCAAGAGGATGCCACCATTTTCAGAATTCTAATCTATGACATATAAAATATATAGCTATTTACAGTATACCCACTATTTGCATGAATACATTGATTTCCTAAGCACCAGTCAGTGTTTTTCCCCTTCCCTCCTGCAAGAACCAATATTAACATTTGCCACACAAACATAGTACCGTATGTTGCTAAAGAAAACTTCGTATAAAAGAATTGTGTCTGCCAAATGTGGGTTATATTTCAAATCAAACAGCAGTGGTGAACTAGGAAAGCAATGCCACAAAAGCAGAAATCACACAAAAAAATAATGTAGAGCCCTCTTCTCATTGACTGAGTAGTTGAAAGGTGTCCATAACCTCTCTGTAGATGCAGATGGTTCTCTGGGTTTATAGTGTTTGCATTTCAAAATTAAAACTTGATTGTAAAAAAAAAACTCAATGAGTCCTACTCAGAGTGTGCTGAGCTGCTAGGCTAATGAGGTAACAGGAAATTACACATGCTTGTATGTTGAAGAGGGAGGGTGCCTGGATGATTTTACCTTATGGAAAAGAAGGAAATGAATCATAAATGACGGTACTATACTGAATCAATATTGGTTTTACCTCAGCCAAAATGAATGTTTATTAAAATTGGTGGCGTTTTCAATGTTGTTATTCAGGATTACTTATCGTAGTTGTTATCTTTTACTTGGGTAGACATGCTTAAATGACTGTTTACATGCAATATGGAAATGGACAGCTCTTTTGAGGCTACAGACAATACCATTGTATTTGAAAATGATTTTCATGTTCTTGATGCAGGAGAGTAGAAGAACACCAATATCAGCTTTCAATGCTGTAGCCTGTGACTATGAGAAACATTATACTAGTGACTTAAAGGCAATCAGCAAGAAGTGTAAATATCTTTAAATGTCCTCCTGTATATTCTATTGAATAATGCATTCTATTCTAACAGGTTTTGGTTGCTTTTTTTTTTATTCAAAAAATTTATTTTGTTTACATTTTCTTATGTTGCAAGTGCTGCCGTGTCTGCCTTCGCCTCACACCTTTACTGGTTCCTGTCTGCTTTATCCATATAGTACCCGTTCCAAAAAAAATATATATATATATAAGGCCCAGAGCTCTGTACAAGTTCAGTGAATGGCAACGAGCATAACATATAACAGTTTTAAAATGTAAACATTTATAACATGAGCTAGTAAAACCTGGCAGAATAACAGGTGTATAAAAGCCAGCAAAATGCAATGTATTCCACTTGTATGCCATTCTGGATGTAAATTTCTGATTCTTGCCCTATTCCAGCAATGTTAATTATTTTGTTTGTATGCACACAGTTTTTCGGTTATATGCACAATTTTTTTCGGTTTGATGTGTTCCCCCAGCAGATCCCCAGAAGGTCTTTTTCACCTTTTTGACAATTGCATTCAGTTGTCATTCTCTTGCAGCCACTAGATTGTCCCCAGTAGCTAATCCACTAATCACCTGACAAATGCCAGAGCTCAGCTAAACCTACCCCCCCCCACACACACACACACCATAGTGATAGTGACTGCTGTTAGCTTTCAGTTCTGATTAACGCACAGAGGGTGATGGACTGATGGCAAAGGATCTGACTTCAAAATCCATGCTACTCACTGAAAGCAGCACTCTCACTTGCTGCAGCGGAAGTGTTTGTCAGTATCAGTGAGTGTTCAGTTTAGAAAAAAAAAATATGCTATGGTAAAGGTTGTCACTTCTCATATTGCTTAAAATAACATTTAACAGCATTTAAGATGGCATGGTGTATTTGTGAGCATGTGTGTTATGTTTCTAAATGGGTCCCCATTGATTTCAGTATGACCCTATTAATTTCTATGGAATTCTGGTTGTATGCACAAATTCAGTACATCCTGGGCATGTGCATGTATCAGGAATCCACTGTACATTAAAAATGTCTGGTTCAAAAAGCTTGTTGAAACAAATGTGTTTTATCATGTCAGACCAACCTAATTGAGTTCTTTGATGGGGTGACTCTGGTAATCGACTAGGGAGGGGCGGTAGACGCAGGCTATCTGGACTTCAGCAAGGCCTTCAACACCATCCCTCACAGGAGGTTGGTGAGCAAGATAGAAAGCATGGGGTTGGGAGGGAAAATAGCAGGCTGGGTGGAGGCCTGGCTAGCAGGGAGAACTCAGAGGCTAGTGCTTAACAGGGTGCACTCTGAGATGGCAAGGGTGAAGAGTGGAGTGTTGCAGGGGTCAGTTTTGGGTCTGCTCCTCTTCAACATCTACTAGTACATCAGTGATATTGGGGAGGGTTTGAGAGGGAGGGTGCACCTATTTGCCGATGATACAAAAATCTGGAACAGGGTGGACACCTCAGAGGGGGTGGAAGGCATGAGGAGGGACCTCAAGGCACTTGAGGAGTGTGCTAGAAAATGGCAGCCGAGGTTTAATGCCAAGAAGTGTGCTGTGATACACCTGGGGGGGGGGAACACAAAAGTGTGGTACACGCTGGGAGTGGAGGAAATCAAAGAATCAGAACAAGAAAGGGATCTGGGGATCATAGACTCCTCACCCCTTAAGGTAGGTTTCCAATGTAGTAGGGCAGCGGGAAGAGCCAACGGAATGCTGGCATGCATATGCAGGAGCATTACTAGCAGAAGGAGGGAGGTTATAATGCCCCTCTACAAAGCCATGGTGAGGCCACAGTTAGAGTATGGGGTTTAGTTCTGGAGACCACACCTCTGCAAGGATATTGATGCATTGGAGAGGGTTCAGAGAAGGGCAACAAAGATGGTGCAGGGGAAGACATATGAGCAGAGGTGTAAGGAGCTGAATCTGTACATGCTGGAAACAAGGAGGGAAAGTGGGAACATGATTGAAGCCTTTAAATATGTAAAGGGGCTCAATAAAGTTCATGAAGGGGGTTGGCTGAGGAAGAAGGAGGGAGCCAGGACTAGAGGGCACAGCCTCAGAGTGCAATGAAATAGGTTCAGGGGCAATGTGAGGGGGTGCTTCTTCACAGAGAGGGTGGTGGTGCCCCGGAACAGACTGCTGGATGGAGTAGTGGGGGCTGAGAGTGGAGGAATGTAAGAGGGCATTGGCTAGGCATATGGGACTGAGAATTGGGGGAGGGGAGGCAGGTGGGGAAGGGGGTATGTGAAAGGGGAGGGTTGGGCAGACTAAATGGCCCAGAATCTGCCATCAAATTTCTACGATTCTATGATTCTGTTTTCTGAACCCTTCTAAAAGCTCTCCCACCTAAGGTTTTCAAATTATATTTTGGAACCGCCAGAAGACCAGCAAATTGAGGCCTAAGGGGTCCTATGGGGGGGTTGACTCAGAAGGAAGGTCTGTGAGGTAGGTTGGACCACAGCCATGAAGATATTTAAAGGTAACCAGCAGGATCTCAAAATCACTGCTAACGGCAACTCTGAGCCAGTGGAGATTTAGAAGTATTGGTATAATATGTTTTCTCATGGGGATTTTAGTAATTAATCTAGAAGCGGCATACATTACATGTAGAATTTTTATGAATGAATTTGGAAGTCCTGAAAATAGATAATTACAGTAATCTACTCGATAAATTGTAAGGGCATTAATGAGAAATGTTTCTGTGCCAAAGCCCCACCCTCAATGTGGGGCAGCCCCCTATTACAGTAGCTGTTAAGCATAATAAGAATAATTTTTACCTTTCTGGCTGCTTATTATTTAGTCCTTTATCTGGTTGATCCTACCGTCTCTCTCGATGGCAGATTGAATTGAGCGACACTAGAGGCACATCCCATAGCCTCCCACAGTTGGCTGTCCCAAGTCTGATGTATGAACTGGGGAGCAGCTGCAGGAGCATGTATACTGTTGCTGTATGGCCAATGGTGACTCACGAGGGCCCACTGAAGCCACTGCTGCTTCCTCCTGTGCCACACATTCTGCCCAGGAGCTGGCAACTGCGCCAACCCCTGCAATTGTCTATTCTCTACGGTCGTCAGAGGTACTGTCCTCCCGACATGCTTCCTCCAACTCAGACTCTCCCATGAGGCTTGGACTTGGGCCTTTCACCCATGGATCTACTGAACCTGCACTGTCAGCATCCAATTTCACCCTCTGTGGCATGGAACACTTCACTTCCTCTGGGCCTTGCAGACCATCAGCATGGACAATGTCTAGAAACTCCTTTACGAACTCCATGGGGTCACATACTGCAACCAGCCTGTCGCCGTTGTTCCAATTCTACAGGGTCCCCTGTCTGTGTCCAAGTTGGAGCTAAACAGATGCGTTTCATTTTAGCTACCCTTGTGCCACCTGCCATGCTCATCCCAAATCACGTTGTACAGTCTGTGCAATGGGGAAGGGGCAGAACATCTCTCTCTGGTTTTAGGCATACTATGCACACATTACACGGATAGTTCGGCAAAGCCACCTCCGTAGGTGCTGTTGAACAGTCATACAGTTGCTCAGAATGGGCTAGTTCTTGTTCTTGTTGTGCTACCCACGCCCAGGCATGGAGCGGGTAGCGAGGGGTTTGCTGTGCCATGTTCTGAAAGTCTGACACACAAGTCCCAAAAATACTATTGTTAGCAAGCACTCTGAGATTTGGTTTTAATACACTAGAAAATGTTCATGAACAGGCTGCCTGGCTGCTGCAATTGTATTCCACAACTTAGCAAGAAACCATTTGAAACTTTGTTTTGGTTTTGAAAACTCTGCTCTAAAATGGCGCTGCTTTGTTTACGTAGCTGGCTACACCCCAACATGGCGACTGTAACTTTGCATCATACTCAGTTAAAAATTGCTAGGACTCTGTCTGGATCTTTGCATTTCTACTGATATCCTCAAGCACAAGTTCATTTTACTATTTCTCAATCCATTACTTTACAAGCACTTAGACCAGAGGGATTTTTCGTTTTAAAGTTCACTTTCTTTGAAGACAGCACTTTCACACACAAAGTCCAAGATTTAACAGTTCACAAAACTCTCTCTTTCAGTACTTTTGTTGCATTTGCTCAAGTTCTTACTCAATATTCTGACCTTAGCACCACAGTCAATTTCTTTTGCACAAGGGTACTTACAGGCAGTGGATGGTGTGCACCGTCGATGGAATATGGTCTGCTGCTAACTTAAAGAAGGCTTCTGGGGTGAAACGGGCTGTCAATCCTGCCAATCGTTGCTGCAGTTACCTCGATCACTCTCCAGTCAGTCAGAATACGGCTTGAGCCCAGGTTATTTGTGAAAAAAATCAGAAAACTGCTGTTGCAGAAGTGCTTTTGCTGCAAACGGTTCCTCCTTCCTGCCGCACAAACCACAAGTTGCTCACACACTGCAGGCTGCTCCTCCACGAATTGTCCGAGTCTCTGCTTGTGGACCAGGGTGGGGCTTAGGTGCACTCAGAACAATCACACAAAGCCATGCAAATGAGCTCTTTCTCTCTCTCTGCTGCACTCCTGCACGGTGATCGTTGCAAAGGAAAATTTTAAATTGCAAACTGCCACTTTTTATTCTCGGCTTGAAATTTCAGTGGGGCAAGCATTTTAAGGCATTTTCACTCGGTACTTGTGCATTTTCCTTAGCGACTCCCCCAAATTTCATTGTACACACTTGAAACTTTCTAAGAACTTAGAAAACACTGTCTTTTAAGCCCACAAATACTTTTCTCTTGAAATCTGCAACTTTTAAACAGTTCTTTAAGTGCTTTTTCCACAAGGCACGGGCAATTATTTCTCAGTTCAGTTTCAAAGCAAACACACAAGCAGCAAATTCTTCCTCATTCTTTTCTACATAACTCTGGCAGTAAATTGCTTTAAGGTGGCATTTTACGTGGCACAACTTTGCTTTCTGGTAAAACGATCTTCAGTTTGGGGCACCACCACCAGACAGGAAGTTCTTAAACATACCCTCAGCATGCCTGTCACCCCAAATTAAATATCCCGGACGAGCCCACATTTTTTGTAACCCCAGGCCACTTTTGTAACTAGTGTGCACACACCCCATTTTTTGTAATGCTCACCCAAGCTAAATATCTGGAGAAATACTGGTGCCCATATACTGGCATACCAATTTACTTTACTAAAAGGTAGGTACTACCCTTGGTGTTAGGATGTATACCTGGCTCAATGTCTAAAGGAAAATAGGGTTGGGGGTACAGAAACAAACAACCTTGTGTAAATGACACAACCCAGGTCCTGGGTGGAGGCAGTTAGGCATATGCTAGATCGAACCTGCTGAGGGGGTCCCCAGTAAATTCACACAACCAGAAGCAATAATCGGAATGTCCGTAACAGTGACTGGTATTGTGCAATATGGCTTTATTAAACAGATGGAAAGTAAAAGCAGAAGTGGACCCCCAAGGGTTGGTCCAGGCTGGACAAGTACAAATTCAAGAACTCTCCTTGCATGCAGTACAGTTCATAAACTACTACAGAAAAAGTCTTCTTCCCAGATTCCCAAAAGATGCGTTAGTGGACACCTGACCACTCACATGAACATATTTCTTCCCATGAGTGTCATATAGTGAATCTAAGCCACACACTCGGAACTCTTCTCGGACATAGGTGCAATATGTGAAACTCAGCCACACACCTTAACCTGCAGCTTGGCCCTCGCTCAGGTAAAGATACTGGTGCCCTTTATGAACCAGGAAGCCCTGCCTTGTAAGCGCTTAGACGGCATTCCTCCCACCCTTGGCCCCAACCGACAGTCTCTGCCATTCTTCAGGGTTACACCATTGAAACCTCCATTCCCCACTTAAATGCTAGAGGTTCCACACTTTAACTTGTCACAAACTGGAGTGACCAGAGAATAAACTGCACTCACTGGGGTACACAGTTTAACTTTACTTCACTCACGCTGATGAGACTAGGGGCACTGACAGGTGTGATCCAGCCTTATTTATGGGCACATGCACCCCAGACTATCCAATCCCCTAAGAACTTGTGGAGATCTAGTCTCCTAGACAGTATTCACAGAAGTTGTCCCATCCACAGAGCAGGGAATAACTAAAAAAAGGAAAAGGAAAGGCACTCTCCTGGGTAGCCAGTCCAAACAGTCTATTTCAGGTCCTATCCAAGGCAGCTGAAAACACCACAGAACATTCAGGGGATTGCCCTTAAGTCCACAGAGAACAAGCAGATCCTTCCACTTCACAGGTAGTAGAAGTCAGGAAATCCTGCTGTAGCCTTGTCTCCGCCACTTCAGCTGGAAGCTGGAAATGACACGCCACTAGGGTGAGAAATCCTGGGCCCTCTTCTCAGAGCCCACTGGCAGTCCTTCTACCACTCTCACCTCCTCTCTCTACACCAAACTCCAACTCAAACTGAGCATTCTAAGCTCCCCAGAGCAGCTACCCACACAGTGCGGCTTATGCTGCTGCAGGAGTTCCAAATGACCTAATCATTCCTCCCTCAGGCTAGCTGAGTAAACAATGATGTCATTATGTAAGAAGCCCCTAATGAGCTCTCTACCAGCTGCCTTCCTAACAATAATACTGATAGGATTCTAGTAACCTCAGGGGACTGGCTGGTTACACGTGGTCACAGTATAGCACCCAGACCTGTACATCTCAAAACAGAGCTATTAATAGCTCACTCCATAAAGCAGTACTATGCTGTACATGCTCCCATGGCTGTTTCCTAGCTGATACGTCAGACTTTGGAAAGCCACGCAGGGTTGTGAGATGTGCCTCTAGCTAAACTTGATTTAGTATGCTGGTGGGAGGGACAGCAGGATCAATTAGATGAAGGGCAGAATAATAAGCAGCCATAAAGGTAAAAATGATTCTTATTACATGAAATGGCTAATCGGGGGCTGCCACATACTGACTTGTGAGGCTTTGGCACATAGACATTTCCCTTTGATTAACATCTTTAGAGAGTCCACATCAAGAATGTTCTGAAATTTGGTGATCTTCTTAGATGGAAGACACTACATTTCCATGGAGCCTTGATTTTGACATCAAAAGGAAGAGAGGGGTCCATGATGAATCCTATTTTTTTAACATGGACTGCAATCTTGACATCAGTACCAATTATGGTAGAACAAAAAAGAATCAAAGGAGCATCTTGATAGAAGGTTCTTAGGACCAAAATGTATTATGTGTCGTCTTTGGGTCAAGTTGTAGAAAGTTTTAAGATTGCCAGATTTTCAACTCGGATAGGTCACAAGATTACTGATGCAGAGTCAGACAAAAATTAAATCTCTAAGTAAACTTGAGTATCATCAGCATATATGTGGAAATTTAACCCATCCAGAAAATCTGAAATCCTCTGCACTGTGCAACAAGGCAGTAGGGAATGCTAACAGGATATGGGGTGCACAGAGAAGAGAATCAACAGCAGAAGTCAACAGGTGATCCTCCTACTATGCAGATCATTGGTGAGACCACCCCTGGAGTACTGTGCAAGATTCTGGAGTCCATACCTGTGTAAGGACTGCAGAGGGTGGAAGCAGTAAAGCACGGGCCATCTAAAATGATCCAGGGTATGGGGAAAAGAAATATGAGGCAAGGCTGCAAGACTAGAAGGGGAGGACATGACGACAATGTGCAAATACCTGCACAGGGTAAACAGGGTGGCTTACAAAGGCTTATTCATCTTAATGAGCACCCAGTATGGTGCTTTCACCAAGCCCCCCCCCCCCACTAGTGCTTTGCCTGACTAGGAATCAAACTGTCTTAATCTTGTAATTTTCTACATTACAGGTTATTAATAGGGGAAGGGATGGGAATATCTGGCTCAGAGGAACTGGCCACCAGATCCATTACCCTTCCTGGTCCCAATAAATTAAGTTTGCCCCTGTGCTGTCCCCATGCTCCCAACATTTTGTGCTGTAATAGTTTGTAGAGTGTGGGGGCATGCTACATTGATATGAATGGGGTGGATTTTAAATTTTAAAAAAATTTAGAGAGTCATTGAGGTCAAATCAACACCACAGTTCAAGTAACATGGCTCCATGCTCTATAAACTATTTCATCAGAAAACATCGGAGCATGGAGGTGCATGGGGGTAAAGTATTCATTTACTCATTTACAAGACGAGGCCTGTTCGAGTCCTTGTCGGGTAAGGATCCAGAGGGGGCTTGAGAAGCTTTTCCCAAATGAGCACAACTGTTGCTATTTAAGTATCAATACAGGTATGTAAGGGAATTCACTGAAACTGGTGGTGAGTAGATTAGGGAGGGATTCCGCAAGTACTTTTTACCAAAAGAGTGGTGGATAAGTGGAACATGCTGCCTGAAGATGTGGTAAAGGCAGAAGCAGTGGGGACTTCAAGGTAGGGTGAGACAGGCAGATGGCCATAGTCAAAGAATAAAAGGCAGAGGTAGGACAGAGGGATAGCCACTTGGGCCTACATATGGTAGTTGGGTAGGCTGGCCCGATAAGATGGGCCATTGAGTGTTTTTCTGTAATCATTTTCATGTTTCTGTTTTTCCTACCAATAATGTCACCAGTAGGAAAAATATATATAATAAACAGAATTAGGCTAAGTAAAGATCCCTGGGGATACCTGCAGTAATAAGTTTAGGATTCATGAGTGTCAGTGACAACTTTAAAATAATCACTACCACACTAACACAGAATATGAGACACCGATAAAATACAGTCTGTCCGACATGACATTGTGATCAATAGTGTTGAATGCTGCAGATCTAACGGTATTAAAAAAGTAAAAGAACCACAATCACTATTTAATAAAATGTTATTTGTGATTTTAATAAGGGCAGTTTCTGTAAATGATTTACTCTGGAGCCAGACTTAAAACTTCCAAATATTTTGTTATCCTCAAGAAATGCAAGTAGTTTTTGAGCAACTAACCTTTCAAGTAACTTTAAACATAGGGATAAAAATGTGAGCTTGGATGATAGTTTACTAAACTGTCAGGGACAAGTGAAGGCTTTTTTCTAAACTAGTTTTACCAGGAACAGTTTTATATTATCAGAAACCTCTGCTGATGATAAAGACCATTTTTAGATTTAATGATGGAATCAAAGATTGCTGATAGACAGCCACAGAATAGTGATACAGAAAGAGAATCAGGGTAACGAGTCACCTTTTTCATGGAGGCTAGGATTTTTTCAAATATGATCACTGGTAGCAGTAAATTCAAACTTAAATAATGCAGAAATACTGAAATGTGTTTACATTGTTGGAAGGTATGGGGAAGAAACTATTATCCCTCTTAATAAAATCTTTCTCTGTAAAATATTGAGAAAATTCTTCACGTCTTTCCTTTGAAGCTGCAGCAGAATTTTCAGGGGCAACCATTTGAGACAGGAATCTCAGATTACCAGAATTTTAGGGTAGTCAAGTTTAAAAATAAGAGGACTTTAAACATTTCATCATATTGTTATAGGCAGGCTGATGCTGCTTGAAACTCTGTATTTCTAGTTTTGTGCTAGACCATATTCTATGTAAGCTACAATATTCTTGTTTCTTTTTTTTTTCCTAATCATCAGTAAACCAGGGTGCAGATACCATCCTCTTTAATGAATGAGGTTGTAGAGGAGCTAGAACATTCAAACATTCGATCAGGGTAGAATTAAAGGTAGCTACAGTGGGGTTAGGCATATTACTTAGGGATTCTTCAGTGAGAATTGGTAAAACATTTTGATACACATTTTCATGGAAGAAGCCATACAGAGAGACTGGATACTGCTTGCTGAAAATGTTTCATCAAAAAAATAAAGAGCACTAGGTCCTCTCTGTTTAGTTGTTCAACTGAGAGACATTTGGAAGAAATGGATCAAGGCAATGGCCAGCTTCGTGTGTAGAAAAATTGAAGTGTTGAAAGAACCCTTGAGCATCTAAGAAGAGGTCTATCAATTCTTCAGCATTTTTATTAGATTTTTGCATCAGTGTGAAAATTACCAAGAATGATGGCTGATCAGCGGTAGAATGAGTACAAGACAAAAAATCAGAAAACTGTGATATAAAATGTAGTGAATATTTTGGGGGTCGATAGAGCACTAGCAATTTTAGAGAGCCTTTAAAAGTAAACAAGCTGTGCTCAAATGTTTGAGTTAATCCAAAGCAAGCAATAGAACAGTTTAAAGGTTTTTTTTCATATAATTTCAACTCCACCTCCCTTTCTCTGAAGCCTTGGCATAGATTAAAAAAAATAATATTTCAAGGGACAAGATTCAGTAAGGGGACACACAGTCCTCACCTTGTTGCATTTTTTCTATAGAACATACATTATCAAGTCCAATGGACATTTCACGACGGATTGTAAACTAACAATAATTTACAATCTAAAAAGAGCAGCGTGTAACATACAGGGATAAACTGTCCAGTGGAGGAGTTGCATTTTTAAGAATAAATAAATGTGGCTACAATTGTTCATCTAATCCTTGGCAGGGGACCTAAAAGAAGTTTAAGGTGATCCTGGTAATTAGAAAGCATGGGCAGTAGTGAATTATTTTACAGAGTTCATTGACTGACCCATTCCCCTTCAACCCCTATATGTCTGTCTCACAATTTCAAGGTTCCTACGACAAGTATATATGGAAGGGTTCAATTGTCCAAGTGTGCTATAGATAGCCTCAGTGATAATTCTTTTTCAGTGTAGCTGGACATTTTGACAGAGGAATTTAATAAAAACACATACAGTATAAAGAGATATACAATACCATACATTTTCTTCAATTATAATTAAGGCATTATGGAAAAATAAATTTAGTATAGGGATTAAAAGCAAGCTGCAGGCAAGACTAGCTCCACAGAAAAATCTTCAGGCTACTACTAAACGAATAGTTCCTAAAATACATTTCAGATGACACAGGAGTAAAATATTCTGCATAATTAAGGACCATTAAGAGAAATTTCCACATATTTATTTATTTAGCTTTTGTTGACCAGGTAAATACACTAGACAAAACGTTTGCCTATTTTCAGGTATGACCTGGAAGAGTACAATGAAATACAAGTTCATACAGAGGACAACATGATGCAAGTTAGGCATTACACAGAATCGGGTAGCACCAGATGAACATAACACAAGCAGTCAGTAAACACAGTTAGAATAGGAACAAAATATATACTGTGTCGGAGTTAGGCTACACCCTCGGCTGTGACTGATGGACCACTTTTCTATCTCCTTATTTCCTAGCAACAGCTACCACTTTTCTCTTTGCTTTTCTTCTTTTTCCCACCCACCCTAGGTTGGCCATCTAGCGTAGCTCTTTACTTTCCATACTAAACTTCCTACTAGTTCCCTTTTTTCATTCTTTTTCCATTTCGATCCATCCAGTCCCTGGAATGATGCCAAATACCTGGAGAGGTGTTATGTAAAGTGTATGAGTGCATTTTATGTACAAAAAAACATGAAGGCTATTTTTAAAAAGGAATGAATACACTTAGTAAAGCCTTTTTAAAGAAAAAGGAGTCAGAAGTCATATAAAACAATATAATGTCATGATTTGTGCAGTTATAAGAAATCCTAAAGGTATTTTCATAAATTCACATTATAAACTTGTTACTATATAAGGTTTTATGTATAAAACAGCTTAGTCATTGCGGATCAGAGATATAGAAAGTCAATATCTGTGGATATATACACTGTACCTTTAACTGGACTAGGAAATCCCCTTCCCCTTGGTTTTGAAACATGTCTAGACATATAAGGGCTCAGTCAGGTGACCCTACCAAAAAGATATAAAAACCTTTGCACAGAGTTTACTTCAGTTCAGCCCAGAGGGACTCAGCCTTAGGAGAGGGAGAAGAGGCAGATAAGCTGTTGAATGCAGATGAGAAGGGTCTTAGGAGCTCTAAGGTTCAGGACTGTATGTTGTGAGGAAGCTACTGATGTTAAGTAGTGATTTTCTTTGCAATTTTTGTTGTTTTCATTTATTATTTTTCTAACCTTTGAAAAATAAATATCTCACCATGGTGTGTTAAACTTGTAAATTTGCCTCGTCTCAAGTTTATTCCCACACAGTGCATTATGCAAGTCCATACAGTGCAGAGCCGCAGTCAAAGCATCGCCTGAAACAGAGAGTAAATACATTATATACAGAGCAGAACCCAAGCAGGCAGGATGCATCAGCAGGACCTGTGCAAGGGTACCAAAAGAAGGACTTGTAATCCAGTGCAGGGGACCAAGGTTGGTTATGGTGGTTTAGGACAACCACATGCAGAGGAGAGCTTCAAGTAATTCCACGGGGAGCTCCGAAGGCATGAGTGGGGGGGCGGAACAAGGCGGGATAGGAGTTCCATACTCTGTGGGCACGTGAAGCAAAATCCCTGACCCCCATTTGTGTTTGAGTGGCAGGAACTTTGAGAACAGCAGGGCCCAATGACCTAAGGGAGTACGAAGAAGAGGCAGCCAGTTTGAGGAGTCCAGCCAGTCCGGGGGGGGGGTGCCAGTTCTGAGAACCTTGCCTGTGAAGCTGCCCAAGACAAAATTAATGTTGTTGGGTGGGGAGAGCCAGTCAGGTTTGTTATACAGGTCACAGTGGTGGGTGAGGCAAGGGGCAGCAAGTGCAAAGTGGCAAATGTTGTTATAGGCTATATTCCACCTAGAGAGGTGAACTTTGGAGGTGCGTGCAAACAGGTTGAGTCCATAGCAGAGTGAAGAGAGAAACACACCTCTGGCCAGTGCAAGGCAAGCAGCAAAAGTAAGATTGTTCTTTGCTCTGTAGGCTAGACCAAGTTTGCAGTTGACAGCTCTGCATACATTTTGGATATGATGCCCAAGGTCAAGCTGGGGGTCAGGTGTCACCCCAAGGTATTTGATGGAGTCAGTGATTAGGACAGGAGTACCATCAGTACCAGTAATACTCAGTGGGGCAGGGGAGGACTTTATCTTGGCCAGGGACTCAAAAAGCATGACCTGAGTTTTTTTAAGATTGAGGAGTAGCTTGTGGGTCTTTATCCAGGACTGGATATTCCTGAAATCCTTACTCAGTTGATGGTTGATGATCCCAATGTCACAGGAATGGGTGAGGATAACCAGGTCATCTGCATATAGGCTAGAGCTACAGTTGGAAGAAGTAGCGGGCAGATTATTGACAAAGATAGAGAAGAGAAGGGGCCCTAGGATGGAACCCTGGGGGACACCAGAGGTCACAGGAGCGGTGACCAAGAGGACCTTACTGAATTTAGTAAGTTGCTGTCTGCCCTGGAGGTAATTGGTGAACCATCTAAGGACAGGTGGGGACAGACCAAGGGACCGAAGCTGAGAGCAAAGTAAGACCTGATCAACTAGGTCGAAGGCCTTAGATAGGTCAATGAAGATGGCGCCTGAGAGCTTACCCTGGTCCATAGCTGCCCTGATCCCAGAGGAGATGGTGACAAGGGCGGAGGATGTACTGTACCCTTTGCGAAAGCCATGCTGCATGGGAGACGGTAGCTCATAGGCCTGAATATACTACGTGAGTTGCCCAGCCACAACTTTCTCCAGAAGTTTACTGATAGCTGACAAGATGGCTATCAGTCGGTAGTTGTCGAGGATCTTTGGGTTGCCCTGTTTGAGAACAGGGACAATCCTCACCACCTTCCAGAGGTCAGGGATAACTCCAGAGACTAGGGACATGTTGAAGATATGGGCCACTGGGGAGGCAATATAAGAGGCACCAAGATGGAGGAGCTTAGGTTGCATGCTATTGTGGCCAGCACTAGAGTGAGGGAAGAGACCAGAGAGAAGTCTCTGCATCTCCTGTGCCGTCACATCCCTGAAGTAGAGTAACGGACGGTAGATGGGGCCGACTGTGAGGCAGAGGCCAGGACACGACCATCACTCCCACCAGTGGAGAATAGGGAGGTGAAGGCAGACAGATCCAAGAAGTGGGAGTTGAATGCATTGGCAATGGTTAGTGGATTGTTACAATTAGATCCATCTATGAGCATGTCAGAGACCCCACAGTTGGAGGAACCACTTACTATATTTTTAATGTTCCTCCAGAAATTCCTGTGGTCCTTAGCTGAGTTTAGTAAGGCAGTTTTGCAATATTCACTTTTGGCAGCCCTGATTGCTTTTTTGCATTCATTCCTGAGCCTGCTATATTGTTGAAATATGGTCTGGTCCATCGTTGCCTTGAAGTTGGCCCAGCACTTGTCTGTAGCCCTCCTGAGGGCTAGGAGGCTCCCATGCAGCCACTTAGTGGCAGACCCCCTTACCTTCCGCCTGATAAGAGGAGCATGCTTGTCTTGCAGTGCTCTGAAGGTGCTGAGAAAATGACTAACAGCAGTGGCAGAGTCCTGAGCATTTAGCACCACAGATCAGTCTGTAAGCCTCAGATCCTCATGGAAGGACCCCAGGTCAAACCTGGAGAAATCCCTTACTTGGATGATTTTGTGAGGAATTTTCTGGGAGAAGATCTTCCATACGCAGTACACAGGGATGTGGTCGGAGATGGAGTCAGGAAGGGTACCAGAGGAGCTGATCCTCTCCAGTCTATTGGACAGGACCCAGTCCAGGAGGGAGCTAGTACCACCAGTGGTAGACCACCTAGTGGGCTCCTGAAAAAGTTGAGACAAGGAGAGGCCAGCAAGCAGAGGTTCATACAGCTTGGTGTTTGCTCCAAGCCAGTTTAAATTAAGATCTCCCAAGATCATTAGCTCATTATCCCCAGTCTTGGCACCAACAGTATCAAGGAGGTAGTATAACCCCAGCAGACCACCCTTGGGGGGATTGTATGTACAGATGATGTGCAGCTTCTTAGTGTTCCCGAAAAATAGGACTGTGTGAAGCAGCCCACAAGAAGACAGTAAGGACTGTTGGTGGGATACAACAGACAGGTTTAGGTGACTCTTGTAGTAGACCAAGAAACCACCCCCAGGCTTTTTCCCAGTCCGATCTTGCCTAATGAGCTCAAAGGCAGGGAGCGCACAGGCTGAGTCAGGGATGGAAGGTTTCAGCCAAGTCTCGGTAATACCAAGGATATCAGGCTTGTAGTGAGTGACCCAGGAAGAGAGTTAAGCCAGATTGGGCAGGAGGCTGCGGATGTTGAGGTGAGCTGTTTTCATCCCTTTGCCTGACAGCCAGCCCACAGGAAATGAGGAGGCCTGATAAGTAGGACCAGGTTAAGCTCAATGTCCCCAGCCAGGGCTAGTGTCACCAGGAGGAGCCAGAGGAGATGCCTCACAGGGGGAGAACCACCTCCGGCCAAAGGGTTGTGAGCAGGACACCTGACCACTATGGCAGGATACAGAAAGCACCTGAGGTCAAGACAGCAGATAGGCCAGAGGGCTGTCTGCCACAGATTATTAGATTGGAGAAGGTGAAGTCATGCTCCTTGTGCTGTTCAAGTGTAACCCGGGGCCTCCCGTGGGAGGGGAGCAATCAGCAATAAGTAGAGGGAGGCATAAGACAGCGAGAAGGCCAGTGATGAGGGCAGTGATAAATGGGGAGGGCCTAGCACCCTCCCTGAGGAGCTTGGGAACCCCCATGTCAAAAAGGACCTGTCTCTGGGACTAACCAGAGCACTGAAGGGAGACGATATTGTGGACAGGTGAGGTAGATGGGTCAAGGCTTACCAGAAGCCAGAGGAGCTATTTTGTCAAACACTAGAAAGGCCATGAGGAGAGAACCAAGCAGTGTTTGCCCACCAGACCCCCCCCTAAGCTGTCCAAGTGGGCCCCAGAGGAGCACCCAATTTGTGGAGGTCTATCCTACAGACGCCCCACAACAAGGGTCAGTAGACAGTCCCCCTCTTATGTAGGAGCATACCACCAGCTACTAGAAGGATTACCAGGTTCCATGGTAGTAAGCTTCACTGGAGGCGAGGCTAGTAGAGATGGCTAGTGAGCACAATACATATGACAAGTTAATAGAGACATTTCCTGACTAAAGTTGCTGAGACAGGATAGACAGACAGGCAGAAATTATTCAGTAGATTGCAGTCGATTCCCACCATGATTTATTGCAGTCAACTAGTCAACAGTGGTTGCAAAAATATACTCAGCCAGGGTAGAATAAGCTAGGCTCAAGTCTGAAACCAACTCAGGATAAAGATTACACAGTACTGAATAGACCAACAAGAATATTAGCTGCAGTAAATATCTGTCAGGCTGTGAATATGGTCAAATAGCAGAAATATATTTACTGGGGCAGAGGTGTGACTCCTAGCTATACATATCCAGCAGGTTAATTAGGTACATAGCTGACCACCCAGGAGTCCCCCTATACAACAGTTCAGAGTGGATAAGCACCATACAGAAGTCTAAAAGCAGATGAGATTTCTGCGTTTTTGAGAGAGCTAGCAGCAGCGAGTGACAAATTTCTGAGAGTTCTGTGTTTGGATAGCTTTAAGCTCCAGGATTCTACTACTGGAAGTCAATGGGGGCAGGACAGGGTAGGAGAGGGAGGAGCTTAAGTATATTTAAAGGTGGCCTGGGAGGGGAAGGAGGGGTGGGCGATGAGATAATGAATAACATTTTGTGGTACTAAAGTATTTTAAGTAGCCCTTTGCATAAATAGGTCTACAGCCAGTAGGTCCCCAACAGTCTTGAAGTCAATGCAGGATGAAATCTGTAGCACAAACAACTTTGCTCCCAGTAGGAAGTTAAATCATTTGCCAATGTGGAGGGGTATTTGCAGAAAGGAATTGGTCAGGCTGCTGCTGGGAAGGGGATACTTGTGGCAGGGTAGCAAAAGAAGGCCCATACAAACTCTGGGTAAAGACCATGAACAATAAAGGGCACAAGCATAGCCTCCCTCCCTGTACTGAATTATCAGCCACTGGGGAGGGCTGTTTCTGGTATCAAACACATTAAGCTAGCACTGGGGAGGGAGTTACTAGTGTCAGGGAAGCAGATATAAGTAATGCCACAGCAGGGGGATGACAGTTCCCCATGTTCTCCAAACTGCTACCTTCAGAAATATTAAACTCTCTGCAGGCAACCACAGGGATGATTATTCCCAATCATATACATCGGGCTTTCACCGAGGAGCTCCGCACCCCGATCAGATTAATCCAGTCATGGTTGCATTGTTCTGGGTTTGTAAATTCTCTTTCTTCTTGGACTTATGTTGTGTTTTTATGTACATTTTATTTATGATCCCATTATATACATAGCCTGTAGGTACCCGAGTGTAAAGATAATGCTTGAAGTCAGCAAAATTACATTGGCAAGTGATAAATATTTATTTATAAAAGCTGTAAGCTGATGTGTTTGATTTGTATCTCATTTTTATTTATTTTCTATTCTACATGGTGGATATTTGCACTGCTGCCTGTGACAACTTAGGCTGCTTGCCTATAGTTCTGTTTGCTAAACTGTATTTACAGTATGATGGATTTAATAGGTTCAGATGAACGATACTTTATGGTACACCATTATGCGTGGGGAAATAACATAATGATCATAACTGGAGGGAGGATAACTTTTCTTGATTTGGTGCTCTAGCCATTAAATAAAGTTAGGCTAACAGAGAAAGGTAGAGTAATTGGGGGGCAGAAAGCAGCTGTCTAATGACTACTTCTGCTCTGTATTCACAAGGGAAGACAGAGGGCTGTGCCAGAGAGTGGCATTAAAGGCGGCTGTAAGGGGGATCGCTGAGATGAGACAGCACGTATTTACCAGTGAAATGGTTCAGTAAGGGCTAGCAGCCCTAACGATAGATAAGGCCCCAGGGACAGATGGGATGCATCCGAGGATGCTCTAGGAACTGGCAGTGGAACTAACTGAGCCCCTAGAAGAGCTATTTAATAGTTCAATTGAGACAGGGGTAGTTCAAAGAGACTGGAGGGTAGTGGATGTAGTCCCGCTCCATAATGGGGGGGACAAGGAACAACCGTGTAGCTACAGACCTGTCAGTCTTACCTCTGTTGTGGGTAAACTGAGACACTAGTCAAAGAGGGACCTCGTGGACTACCTGGAGAACAGTGGACACCAGGATAGTAAACGGCATGGGTTCATGGCAGGGAGGTCTCATCACACCAACCTGATAATATACTTTGACAGGGTAATGAGGGTAGTGGACATGAGCCATGCTGTGAATTTACTCTACTTTGATTTCAGCAAGACTTTTGACTCTGTGCCTCACAGAAGGTTGCTGAAGAAGCTAGAGGATCTGAATACAACGAAGGACGCAGTAAGGTGGGTGAGAACCTTTTTGGAAGGGAGACAGCACAGGGTTGTGGTTAAGAGTCAAATCAGATGAGGGTAGGTCACTGGTGGGATGCCAAGAGGCTCAGTCCTGAGTCCAGGCCCTTTCAGTATGTTCATCAGCAACATGGGAGAAGGAATCCAGTGTAATGTGTCTCTTTGCAGATGACACTAAGCTCTGTGGCAGGGTAGGCAGTGAGGAAGGGGTTAGGGAGATGCTAAGAGACTTGCAAAGACTGCAGAAGTGGCCAGAGGTTTGGCATTTGAAATTCAATACCAAAAAGAACAAGGTGATGCATACTGGGAACAAGAACCCTAGGACAGTGTACTGGATGGGAGGAGGAGGAATAAAGCTGGGCATGATTTCTGAGGAAAGAGACCTAGGAATCCTAATCAGTGACTCTCTAAACAATTAAGCCAGTATAACAAGGCCTACAGCAAGGCAAACAGGATGCTGGGGTGTATAGGAAGTGGTATTGATAGCAGAATGAAGGTGGTACTACTACCTCTCTATAGATCACTGGTGAAGCCCCACCTGGAGTTCTGTGCTCAGCTCTGAAGTCCTCACGTAAGGAAAGATAAGGACAGGCTGGAAACAGTACAGCGTAGGATAACCAAAATGATTCAGGGCCAGCAGGGCAGATCTAACGAGAATCGGCTCTGAATATATATTCGCTGGAGGCCAGATGAGAGAGGGGAGATATGATAGAGACCACTTTGTCCTGAAAGGAATGAACAAGGTAAATTGTGAGAAACTATTTAGCATAAGTAGCAGATCAAGAACACCGGGGCGCAAGAAAACTCTATGGGGGAAGGGGGTCAAGAGGGAAGTGAGAGCACTTTATTTTATAGAAAGGGTAGTGGAGCCATGCAACAATCTGCCAGCTGATGTGTTGGGTGCCAAAACCATCAATCGTTTCAAACACGGCTGGGACAGAGTGAAGGGCTTAGTGGTTGCTCAGCGTGATGGCAGTAGGGCTGGAAACACGGGGGTGGATAGAGTGAGTTAGAACCCAGTATGGACAATAGGTCGTGAGATTGTTAGGGTTTAGGGGCAGACTGGATGGACCAATCATCTTTTTCTGCAGTCATTTTCTCTGTTTCTATAAGCAATGAATTAAGTATCGCTGTCACAGATACAATGAATGCGAAATAACTAAATAATTATCTATTGTTAACTAGATAACTTAATAGCTATAGTTGACTGATTATCTTTGTACAGTGATACTGTATATTATATGTGCTATGAACTGCTAACTCAGTCCACTTGGTGTTCTTCTACTGTGGGTCACACTGTAAAATATAGAGAATGAAGGAGATGCACTGTACCTGAGGTGTACACAAAGTAGAGGTGCCAAAGGACGAGGGTTCTTGTGGAAGAGCAGTACACCCGAGTGGAGAGGGGTACTCTGCTTAGCCCCTTAGGCATAGGTGCTGAGGCCACTGCGGTTCAATAATTTCATCAATGATCTGGAAGCTGGGGTCTCCAGTAGGCTCTGGAGGCCATGGAAGACACTAAATTGGCAATGGTGGTGGATCCCATTGAGGATGGGGACAAACTTTAGAAGGATCTAAACAAGATGGGCAATAGGAGTCTTGGATTCAGTGTAGTATAATGCAAGGTGTTACACTTGGGGGAAGAAAACCAGAGATAAGGCCTACACACTATGTGGGACTCCACTTGCTGCAGCAGAGGTGGAGGAGGACAAGCAGTTTGTAGCTAATAACAAGAGGGCTGGCAGAATGTTGGAGTGTATTATCAGGGGGTGATTAGCAAAGCAGGGGAAGAAATCCAGCCACTTTACAGGATCTAGGCCCCACCTGGGGTACTCTGTGCAGTTCTGGACCCCTCAATACAAAATGCATATTGAGGCAGTCAAAGGTGCAATGCAGGGCCACAAGACCAGTAAGGGGTATGTTGGACAAAAACTGTGAGGAGAGGCTGGTGACACTGAACATGTTCTCCTGGGGGGGGGGAGAGGAACATGCCCTTAGTCTACCCCCAGTCCGGGGGAACTTGCGTGCTCCAGCTGATGTTTTATCTGCTGTCCTTCAGCAAGAAGTGGGGGACATGCCCCAAAGCTCAGAGGTGCTAGGTTCATGGGTAACATTAGGAGGCCCTTCTTCTCCCATAGCATGGTGAGCCTATGGAACAACCTACCAGCTGAGACAGAGGCTACAAAGACAGAACAGACCTTCAAGGTAAGCCTGGAGAAACATCTGCTTACTAAGCAATTTGCATGTTACCCCGGGTAGTAGTATGGGTATGGATTCCCTATACATTAGTACATGTTGAACTGTATATTGATTCATCCCTGCTTATAAAGTGAGGTAGAGGGGCTGATGGACCTAGAGTCGCTGCCACCCTTACATTATTATGTTAATTTTTATAATATATCAGGGTGGCACTAGTAAGGTCACTATATATTAACTTACAGAGCTCAGTGGCTCCCCCCTCCATTAAATCACTGTCCACAAAGGGGCCTGTAGTATATCTAAAGCACTTTCCCTTGTTTATTTTCATACCCCGGTTCAGTGGTAGTTTAGTAGTAAACAAGTTTCATTAAATGAAAAGTCTGAGTCAAGGCTTATTTTCACTGGCATCCTTGCAGTACTTTGGAAGCATTCTAACAGTATGGAAAAATAATCTTCCATTGCAATATACTACATAAAATTCAGAATTAAACTTGATTAAAAAGGAAACGGATTTTACATGATGATATGTTAGGGACGATGCATGAGGTGCAGTATGGCTGTGGTGAATTAGAACACTTGAAGAATTATTGTTTCAGTTGTTGGAAGGAGGAGAAATCTAAAACCATTCAAGCAAAAAGAAGCGATGGATAGGAAAAAGTTTTAAATGTACTACAGTCCCTTTTTGGGTAATAATTTGACAGCAGGGGTGTGTGCTGGACATTGTAACATACCATGCTGCTTGTCATATAGAGTGCAGTCCTAACCTTGTTAAGCCAAGGGAGGAAGGGTGCAACAGAAAGGGCAGTGGAAATGTGGTGCTGAATGGGGAGTACAGTCGAGGTCATTTACAGTACAACTCCACCTTCATAATTAGAGCGCTGCTTTTGAGGAGCAAGAGGGAAGTGCAGCTTCACAAACAGCTGTAGTGCCCCATGCTTTGCTGCTTCTCCATACAACAGTTCCAGCGTTTACCAAAAGCATTATTTTAATACAAATCCCACTCAGATAGGTCATTTATGCCCTAAAGTGGTAGTCGGCATCAGATAACCCTATTGAAGCCTACTCAGACTGAAACATTTTTAGATGCATTTCTATCATCAAGTTTTCTTTTCCCGAGACAGTAATTTCATATCCTGGTCAGTGTCTCATTTGGAATGTCACTTCGCTGTATGGCTGCAAGGATGCATGATTTTTGTACCTTTCATTTGATGAAGCATTTCATAACTTTTGCAAAGCAAGTATACCAGAAGTCCAGAGTTAACATTTTAGTTACCCACTAAATGTAAACTCGTCTACATGTTTTTGCTATTAAATCCACTATTTAGTACTGTAGTTGAGCAAAGGCGGACCAGGAGCTTATGTGACAGTATTACTGAAAGACAGGTTGCTGCAACAAGCATTTATACTTTTTTCATTTGTACTAGAATTAACTCATTGCCTTAAACCTCATTCTAGGTTATATTAAAAGTGCAAGTCATCATTCACCAATTTGTAATAAGTTGCCACTGTAATCTTGAATCTTTATTGGTGCCTGCATGTGCAAGTAGCACTGATTTAAATTAAATTCCTCTTTAAATCATTGACCCCCCCCCCATTTTGGACACCTTAAAATGAAAAAAAAATGCTTTTTTTATACAGAATAGAGACTATATTTAGTGTGTAGCAGTGTGTTTCTACTGTTATCTGTATCTGTCACAGTGCTACAATAGCTCAGTGGCAGAGCCAGGTTTGGGAGCCGGGGGAGTCAATCAGCTGTGGGCTCCAAGATGGCAGCAAGTGAAACGCCAGTCTGTAAATGCAGTATGTCCAGAAGCATAATCACTATATTAAAACAGCAGTACTTTTCAGTAACCATATAGTCAGTGGCAGAGCCAGGTTTGGGAGTGTGTGTGTGTGTGGGGGGGGGGGGGCAAGTCAGTCAGCTGGGGGCTCCAAGACGGCAGCAAGTAAAAGTGATAGTCTGAAAATACGATCTCTCCAGAAGCACAATCACTGTATTAAAGCAGCAATACTTGTCAGTAACCATATGTTTTTTTTTGTTTTGTTTTCAGCAATAATGTTTTTCTGACAAAAATATCATGATGCACATTTTTCTTTTCGTTTTATTTCATGCCTGAACCAAGATAAGGGATTCTGAAGTTTCTAAAAGTTCCCCCTCTCATGATATGCCCACCATAAAAAAATTAAATATCGTGGCACAATGCTGTGCTGTTTACTATTGGAAACATGTGGTAACACCATCCTACTACATCCACAGTATAAATGTAGCATGTACATTCAACAGGCAACCTCAGCAGAAGAGATAAACAGGGATCATTAATTACAAAACTAGTTCTGTAAACAGTTTTAACAATGTCTGAGAAAACTAAAACTACACTGAGCATGAAATCTTAAGATGTCTGAAATATATTCTTGCTCAAAAAACTACACAATGAATTTTTTTGCAAACTGAGAAATGCTTCTGCTTTAGATATATGCATCTATTAGTCACAAAGCAAGTTGATGTACAAATCTGCCTCAAATGTTCAGCACCCATAGCCAAGAGTAATAATGGACCATTTCTCGTATGAGAACATGTGACATCACCAGCAGACCCAGGGCTGAACTCTACAACTGGCACTTACCTATTATGTCACCTCGATCAACTTGCCCCTCCCACATCACACCTATAAACAAACTCCAGCCTTTCCTGAGCAAACAAGTTATAAATAAAATAAATGCATCAAAAATGGGTTCCTTTCAACAGAAAAGTACCTGCTTTAGTCCTTCCCACTTGTGATCCCCTTATTCTGGGCTTCAAGAAGCAGTAAGTAACCAAATAAACCGTCCTGGAACTATTAATAAATAATCAGTGGCGTCCGCACATCTCAGAATGCAGTTTAATCTCCCCTCCACCCCCATACATGGTCTAGTCACATTCATATCCCCCCTCACACTTCCCAAAACATTGACGTGGACCACAAAGGTAGGGATGTTGCATTGGGGGAGGGGAGGGACTGAATACAAAAACGTGCATTTTCTGTTTCCAGTAAAATAAAATAAAAAGTTTAATAAGAACAGTTTTCACCCTGCACTGAATGTTGTTCTCCCCACCCCAAACCAATGCAATGTCACCCCACCCCACACACACACAATCTGGTCCCATTATCACCCCACCCCCACATAATCTGGTCACAAAATCACTCCCACCCCCAAACAATCTGGAGACACTCTACCAGACACACATACACATCGAATCAGTATCTGCTCCCCCACGCACATTGTCAGTTCTTGAATATAACATTTATCTGCCTCCCACACTCTGCACATACACTTTGCCAATCAATAAACCACCCCTACCTGAAATACAGAGCAGAAGATACCATCAGGAAAGTCAGACTAAAGCATTAACAGTCTGTCACTTGATTTGCAAGTTTCTCTCTCAGATAATCAAAGCAAGCCACAGATGGCAACAAAACTGTACACTGACTTTTTTCGGTGGCCTTACCAGTACCAGTGGTAGCTGTTGTCTCTGGTTAGGTGTCTGGTCAGCAACACTGTTGAAGAGTCCAGTTCTGTGCTTTGCACTCTTCAGATGGCAGCCAGCATCAGCGGGGGTTCGGCCGGCAGTAACACAGTAAGGCAGGCACTGGGGTCACTATTTAAAATCAGCAGTCGGTGAAGCCGAACAGCAGTGCCTGTGGGGGACTGGTAGTGTAAGTGGGGGTCAGCTGGATGCCAACAAGTAGATCTTAGACAGGGTTCATCAGGGCCTGATGTGCATGGTCTTTTGAATCTGGTCAGCATTCTGTTCAGCAAGATCTGTAGGCTCTGAACGGGCAGAGCAGCGTGAGGCATCCCTTTTTATTGCCAGAAGAGTATTGAAATGCTGGCACCCAATTGGCTGACAAGAGCAGCCACTGACTGGGCATTTTTTTCTCAGTGTCTGCCATTGATCCCCAACAGCAAGACACTGTGGTGTTGTGCTATGGCAGGAGAGGAGCAAGAACGCGGGGGGAGGGGGGAATCAACCAAGTAAGCGGTGCTGGCAGGCTGAATATACATGCAGCCTGACAGCATCTTCCAGCACTTTGTCCACGGTGCAGCACCACTACTGAGAGAGCTTGGCACCTCCCCAATTGAGAACCTCTAATTTCTCTCATCTCTCACAGATGAGGGGAGTGGACTTCAAACGGGAGACGCGAATGCTTTCCTCATCTCACCTTACTCACTCTAGCAGATGATCTCAGCACTGTAGCTCCTCCTGTATGTTGTCCAACCCCGCAGAGGGGCACCACTGCACAGCCGGAGGTACCAGGGTGGGTGTATGCCCCCCATCCCCACCCCGCAGCTCCACATCTGCAGTAGCTATTAGAAAATGAGGCGCTCTTCTCAGTTCAATAAGCTTCAACTGAACAGGGAGTAGTATGTGTTTCACTTAAAGGAAAAAAAAAAAAATTGGCCAAAGCTAGATTGTAAAAACATTTGCACGTGCAATTTAGCTGCTCCAGCAAATTTCAGAACACTTTTTATTTGCATAGGGAGGGCAAAGAAAACTGCCTTTCTATAATCCATAGAGACTTAACTTCATTTGGAACTCTTGCAGTTTCTGATAATGTTCCTAGAAGTTCTGTACAATCCATTTTCTGTCAGTGTTTCGCTGTTTGCTGGAAGAATCAAATTATGTTGGTATCTGTACCAAATATGAGGCTCATTTCCTTTGACTGGGAGCTGACTTGTAGTATGAAAGATCAGTGCCAGGGAATTGCTTGGTTGATGTGATATATTACTGGTGTCAATCATGGGATATCCTCTGTATTAGATTAGTTAGACATACAAAGTCCAAAGTTGAAGAGCCATTAGTAACAGGCAAAATCATTTTAATGTACAAAGAGTAAGTAGCATTAATCCTGGTGCTTCAACTCACAGTTGACCCTTCATCAAGGGGTGCGCTTTGCACATTAAAATTATTTTGCCTGTTACTAGTGGCTCTTTGACTTGGTATGTCTAACATATGGATTTTGCTCGCAGATTGTAGCAGCAACTATATGTAATAATGCGGTATTTATTTTATAGAGTCTTTCAAAAATATATGGCTATCCCCTGCTGAACTCACAGTTCGTGACATCACAGTGTGTTGTCATGTTAAGCACTATGTCATAAAGGCACTATGAGGTTTGTTTCTTTTTATTTTTAACTAGGAAATGAAGTGGCAGAGCCCTTTTTCAGTCATGCCTGACATTTAAAAGACATAATAACTACAGCACGTAGAAACAAGTACACACAATTGTACATAAATACATAATTCAGTTAACACTGCAGGAACAATGAGTCCATTTGCCATAATGAGAATTCAGCATTGTTTTAAAGTGCTTTACAATGTTAGCTTTTTGAATTAAAATTGATAGATTATTTAGCAGCACAGGGCCATACCAGCTAAATGAGTGTTTAATTATGGACAGTTTTAGTGAATTTGGGTAGAAAAGAGTATCCATTCTATTTCTAGTTAAATATGGACGGGTACGTTGTATGAGTTTCCCAGACAGGCAGCTAGGAGATAAATTATGAAGGTTAACCGGGAAGAGGCAATTACTTTTTGTGCAGAATATTTGGATCGACTTCCAAGACATGTTCTAAATCTTAGAAAGGAAAATTAAAAATGAAAAACAAATGCATTCTCAAGTGAATTGTAATATTTTAAACATCATATTTACGAAATTGCATGCTGAAGTACCAAATTGCTCTTCAAGACCCTGTAAAGGTTGTCCTACTGAAGAATTAAAGAATAAGCAGTTGTGCTCACACTAAATTCTATTTTTCAAAGAATATGTGTACAAAATATTCAATTGGGTAGGATTCCATTCTCAAGGAGGACTGACAGAAGAAGGTCATGACAGGTATGAAAGAGATTGGTAGTGGTTCTTTTGCTGGCTCAAAAACTCTGCTCTTAGAATCGTTGGATTTTTGATGTCTCCTTTTATGTGTTTTGGATTTGCGCACCCCAGGGTTACATCATTTAGGTGGTATGCCTAGCTTCCAAGAAAGTCTTGAGACATTACCACAGCAGTGTTTAGTGGTTTCATTATCTACAGTTATTTTCCCCTCTTAAATAGCTACTGACGACTGGGGACAAAGAAACATAATCCAATACGTGGTTACTTCATTTTGCTGGTGGTTTCAAGACATTGTTTTTTAACATCTAACTGTCATGAATGAATTTTAGAATCCAGATCTCCTGGTCAGTTCAACATGTCATTAAGAATGGCATTTTCAGCATATATATGTTAATCATAAGTCTTATCACAATGTTCAGGCACACAGCTGCGTTTTAAACCCCAGCTGAATTTTTTTTTTAACACCTCAGTAGCTGTTTGCCACAGTTCTCTCCACTCTTGGAAACAATGGGTCGGATTTTCAAACATCAGCTGCAAGCTGTAACAGTGGCAGCTTGCACCGACTGCCACTGCATCAGGGACCCTGCTCCCGACTCTGCATCAGACAGGGTCCTGGAGCCTAGCTCCCACTGCTTGCGGCATTGGTGGCAGTGCACCAAATGGAGGACGCATCCACGAGGTGTGGCGCAAGCAGCTGGATGGTTTGGCAGCAGGTGCACCCTTGGAAGGGAGCAGAGTAGTGGCTCATGCCCCTTCCCCCAAAGCTCAAATCAGTCCTAAGGTGAAAATGTGAAAAAATAAAATCCCTGGTGATTTAGTTGTCCTCCCTCCGCCCCCAACTGATATGCCCACAATGTACTATATTATACAGTAATAGTCATTGATTAGTAAAGACAAAGAACCTTAGTGCGCAAGCACTGAGGAAAGGGTTACCCCAAATGGTTTTGGCTGGGAAGCCAAGTTTCAAAGGTGCCAGTTACGTGAGACATGTCCGATGCAAGCACTTTGCGTCCTTCTCATGGCTTTGAAAATCCATCCCAATACATTTGTTTACTCCCTGATTCAATTTGCAAAACAAGGTAATCCTTGTATTATACAAATAAATAACCTCCACATTTTCACAAAAGGCTGATTCTTGATGACCTTGCTGGTTCTGTGACATCTAGAGTTTTTGAGTCTCCCACTCAAGCTCAGGTGATGCCTTAGAACCCACTGTGTGCTCAGAATTAGCGCATTCTTTTTTTCTTTATGCAGTTTATCCACTGGTTTATTTTTGTCCCCTAACTTGGTGGAGCTCTCCCCACGCCCCTAGCTGTGTAACTGATCCATCTTGGGGACTTACAGGTTAACCACCTGTGGGTGGCCTGCCTCATAGAGTCATGTGGAGCCTGCAGGAGATGCCGAAAAAGCTGAGGTTTTCCCTTCTTGCCCCAGGACATTGTGCATGCAGTGATGCATAGCACAGCATGCCGCATCTGCCAACAACCTCCCCATTTGCAGTCCCTGCTGTTGGTGTCATCCAGTTTCTGCCAGATGGCAGCTGATGGCAGAACCCAGGCACCCCCCACCCCGAGGAAGAAGAGCTGTCAGACACTCAGTCGTCCCTCACCTGGCCCTCCCCTATGCAACCCTAGTCCATTCCCGAACCCCAGTCACTGACATGGGTGGGGGTATCGTGTCCAGCACTTCAACTCACCACACTACACCACAGGGCCAGCTGTCTTCTTGTTTCTCAGTTTCCATCAACATTTTACCCATTACATGAAAACAAGATCACAGTCATCTGCTTTGGCTGTTTTTCCTACACCTGACATCACAATACTTGGTTTATGACATTACAGTGAATTCCATAGCAACAGATTGTGATGCTGCAACCAAGGAATGTCATGTCATGTGTAGACAAGCAGCCAGGCCCACGACATATAGAGAACAGTGATAAGTTTTTGTATGAGATTTTACGTATTTAGTAAAAAAAAGTAAATTGAATACAGAAAATAACAGCATAATCAACATTAAACCAATAAAAACGTAATTGCTATTGAGCCGCTAATGCACTGTCTAAACTCAAAAGCTCAATGCTTTCTCAGCCTAGTAGTAGTGAAATTTAGGCTTTTTTTCACATCTAATTCTTTTCTAAAATACTTCAAATTAAGCAAGAGTTTTATACGTTCAATTTATATACAAATCCAGTTCTTATAGCACTTGTAACAAAAAAATATATAAAAAAACCAAAAAGCATTTTATTAATCAATGAGTGAGCCACTCACTGCAATACAGGTTTGGTGCTGAGTGTACTGCATGTGATATATAAACCACAGTGTGTGTCTAAATATTTTTTTTCCAATTCCCTGGGGGGCATTGGGACTTTTTGAAGGTATAGTATATTGCCTGTCGCAAATAAAGACCTATTGAAGACAAAAGCTATTATTTATGAAAGACAACAGACATGAAGTACTGAGTCAAGATGAATCTATGGTAATAAGAAACCTGACGTTATACAGCTTGACAAGAATTTCAGTTCTAAATCAATTTGAAACCATTTTGTTGTTGTTATGATAACAAAGTTCACCCCCAAGGGAAAATGATATGGAGTATGACTGATCATCATTCAAGGACAAGGTTTAAGTAAAAGATTACTATCTCTCTCAGTGATTCTATAAAGATCGAGTTGTTCCCAAATAGAACTCAATAAACTTGTTTCACTGGAAGTGTTGCAACAAGTACTGTATGACAACAGAAAAATGTAGCCAGAAACTCTAAAGGATCACTTCTGTTTTAAGAAAATAAAGCTATTGGCAAAATGGCATAAGATCTGTGTGTGTGTGTGTGTGTGTGTGTGTGTGTGTGTGTGTGTGTCTCCAAATTGAAATTTGTTGGGGTTTTTTTGTTATAATATTAACTTTAAAAAATGAAAAAAGGTGTCCCAATCTTTGTAAAAGCCCCTGATTCTGAATCCTAAAGTTTCTTTGGTTCCTTTTGAAACTGATTCCCATTCTAACAATTAACGCCGTATGGTGTCAAAACCATCCGTTGATTAACCTGACCCAAAATGGCGGCATCAGATAGAATGAATTAAGTGAAGCATAGGGACTCAGAAGCACATGTGAATGTCAGATTTTACAGTTACGGCCTCATTCTGTATTAGAAATTTTGTCTTACACTAAATCAGTTATTCTGCCAGCTTTCTGCATTATCATGGCCATGCATTGATTGGCACTGTATCCTGAAGGTTTGTCATTAATCCTGGATTGTTACAGCTGTTGACCCTAATTTATGGACTACAGAGAGTGTGTGTGTGTGTGTGTGTGTGTGTGTGTGTGTGTGTGTGTGTGTGTGTGTGTGTGCGCGCTTGTTTTCTCATTCTTTAAACTGACTTGTACACTTGTACATTCCTTGAGCATCATTACACACATTACTAGTACCAGCATCTTGTTTCTAAACATTATTTCAGCCAAGCCTAGTGTCACTTTATCCTCTTCCTAAAATACTGTATGTGGTTTTAAACCTTTATAAATCATCCCAAATAGCAAACGGTTTAGTCAGAGTAAAAGCAAATTTATTGAACCTAGCAGTTCAGGTGAGCTGAGATAATCATGATTGCACAGCCACGTTTTAAGCAGTATCTGACTAGTGCCATATGGCAGATTGTGAAATGGGTCAAGAAACTGTAGTCAATGTCAGTTTTATTTATATGCCACCCAGTCCCTAGGGCTGTGAGCACCTTACAGTACAGATAAAAGAATAAATAATTAAAACTGACCACAATTAACAACCTAGTGACCTGATTGACTGAGGACCTTGGAACCCCATGCTGATATCCCGGCACAACAGCACAGACAGAAGTTCCAACTGTCCCAAGTTTCTTTATCCTGTCCAGTTTCAGGGATATCACTTCTTGCATCCCTGTTACTGCTGACTAGCCACTCGCTCCCATTCTCAACTTTTTTTTTTTTTTTTGTTATTCTTTGATAACCATTAAGGCCCACTAGACACACGTGCCTGTTTTCAGGGGTGAACCGGGAATACTGGGGCAATTAAGTTACTTTCTCAGAGTTGCACTGCATGCAAGTAGAGGCTGTGGGAATCCAAGCCAGTTTAGCTGGATGTACCAAGCTCATTCACAGCTTGTTACTCTAACTTCCAGGCTATACTGCCAGCCCAACTTAATCATTTTAAAATGGGGAGAAAAAAAATTCCCCCATACGCCAACTGTGTTAATTCAACACGGTAACGCTTATTAAAAAAATGTCCCCCATACCGTAACACTGATTTCTCATGGTCTGTTCTTTTTCTGCTGCCTGCCATGTGCTCAGTGAGTCGATAACACTGCCGGCCTTCCCTGTAACTCATGCCATCTCCACAGTGCTGGGGAAAGTACCACTAGCTGCAGTCTGTGGCTTGAAGGAAAATAAGTGAAGTTTTAATTACTTTACTGGACTCTGCTCCCGCTTTACTCGTGCAGCGCAATTTCCAGTTCATCAACTGCCGTTCTCCCATATTACACTGACAGTTTCTTGTAAGGCTGGCACCACCTGCTGGTCAAACACCTGCACTGCAGATGATAATCAGCACTACTTTTACTCTTCTTTGCACTTTTCTATTTTTTTAATGATCGTAAATTCAATAAAAAAAACTTTGTATTAAAAAAAATACATACTAATAATTAATTAGACCCCATTCAGAAGGGTGTGTGTTGTGCTGGGGTAATGGAATTTCTCAGGTGGTGGCAGAACTCCCGCCTTTTGTGTTGTACTTAAACCTACCCAAACCGTGCTATTATCACAGCACAATGCACACCCTGGAGTGCCTTATTACTTAACTAAAGCACAACCATAACACTCAAGCCTTTCATTTTAAGGGCCAAAACAGTTTCTTCCTGTGTCAGCTGCTTACAAAGGTCACAAGTGAAATGGGTTAGTCAGGGTGGCATCTTAACGTGTTAGTGTGCCAGTACCTTGACTCTCAGCACCCTAAGACAGCAGATTTAAATGTCACTGCAGCTGGCTAATTGGAAATGTGCACTTCTCATGCTGATGCGGTTGGATCTTGTTTTGATGTTTACCAGACTAGATTGCTGTTCTTTTGTTCTCCACAGTGACAGATCAGGCTGACCAGATAGGTAGCTTTTACATTAGCCCTGTTTTAAATAAGAGTAGCCTTGGGAACAGCCCAAGGCAAACAGCAATCGGAGGGACACATGCACAGTGTCTCCCAGCATATTGCATGTCTCAGGTTAGGGGGAGGCTGCGGGCCAGTTCATTGACCACTCGCAGTCCTTTTGTGTGAGCATGGAGAAATAAGTGCACGAGTTATGGATGAAATGGGTTTTAGGTTTGTGGCAGTCAAATGGGGGCAAGTGATGTATACCTTCCCCAGAGACATCTGGCATATTTTTATAGGATGAGAGCTAGGCAAATTTTGTATACTTCACTGCATGCTGTTTTCATAAAATGTATTATGTCATCACAGAATTTCACATACTTACGACAATACTCAGTTTTAAAAAGTACAGACTTTGTCATCTGAAAGATGTGCATTTTTAAAATTGTGTAGTATTGAAGTGCAGAAGTTGTGCACTTTTGTTTTTAATGGCTTCTTTTTGTGAAAGTGTGTATGTTTAATATGTGACAGGGTAACATGTAAAAGTGCAGATATTGGCACTTTCATTAAATGCACATGTTTAACAAGGTACAGCACTTAGAAATGGGCACGTTCATCAAAACACACTAATGAGCCAAACAGAAACTTTGGAGCAATTTTTTTTTTTTTTTTTTTGCAGTTGCAAATAAATGAAAAAAGGTAGTTTTGCTTGAGGTGAACAAAATCTAACCCAGCTCAGTTTGGGATTGCACTGAACCTCCACCAGCCCATCTGGGATCCTGGAATTGTGATGTGAACCTAGCTCCCTTCTGTAGTAAACAAATGGGCTTGCTTCAAGGCCATGTGTCCTACACAGTCCAGTTCTTAGCCTAGCTACCCTTATTAGGCTTCTGCTGAAACATCAGAGTTCTGATATTGTTGCTGATGCTAAAAGAAATCTCTTCCCATGCTGAACAAAGGTTACTTTGCTCAGAGGGTGGTTAAGCACTCCCCTTTATTGTATTTCTAAGCTGGGCCTGCCCCTGTTCAGTGCAGGCCCCAGATTAAAAAAAAAAAAAAATGAAGCATAAGTCTATTGTCACAAACACTAAGGCAGTATAGCCTAGAGCAACAGTTCTCAAACTTTGTCATAGTGAGCCTCCCCTAAGTCATGGAAAAGATCTTGAGCCTCTCCCAAAATACTGAAATATTTTTGGGCCTCCCCATAGAAAAATAGCCTAGTTTTCACAGTACATCAGGAATAAATTTAAACCTGTTTGCATAGCTGGCTCTCATGTTATTAAACTGACTGTACCCCCCCCCACAGGACAACCTACTTGCTCCAATATTTTGACTCCTGAACCATTGTTACCCCTTACTGCCATACATTCATGGGTCAGACTGCTTTTTCTGTTTCCCCTCTATCTGGAATAACCTTCCTGCCGACCTCTGCCTCTCACCTTGCTCTTAAGCAACTTCTCAGGCATCATTTTGCTCCTTTCTGCTCTTTACCCTAGTACCTATATGGTTAACGCTTGTATTTGGATAGTTCTGCTGCCAGTCTAATTGATCAGTTGTTCCTCGCATTGTTAGTTTATTGTTCTTAATTTGTTTGCACTTTTATTCATTTTGTTTTGCTCGAGTGTTTTGCAGTTACATTTTGAATTGTGTTCTCTCGCCACTCTTCCCTGGGTACACCTGAAATAAACCATCGCTCAGTGTACAGCACCTTCTCTGGTCACAGACTTGTGAATAAATACATAAATTCACCTACTGCTATCCTTGTGAAAGAATACATAAATTCACCTATTATCCTCTTTCAGTTTGCCTTATCCCTTCACACAAAATCTATAAAGTTCTAAATTGAAATACAATACTTTTTCAAGACTTGCTTGAGCCTCCCCTGGAACAGGTTGGGGCCTCCCAAGGGAGGCTGGCCTCACCATTTGAGAACCCCTGGCCTAGAGGTTTGGATAATGAGCTGTGAATGAGCTTGGTACAGCCAGCAGACCTGGGTTTGATTCCTACAACCTCCACTTGCAATTGCATACTGTGTGACGCTGAGCAAGTCACATACCTCCACAGTGCTCCCGGATCATCCTGTAAACAGGCACTTCCTTATGTCTAGTGGGCCTTATCCAATTACCAAAGTATAACAACAACAAAAACAAGTTTTTGTCAGATCCAGCATGGCTGCATACTGAAGTTAGTGAAGTTGTGTGGAATTGTTAAGGAGGTATGAGAAGCAACACAATGATTTGTAAATAGTAAGATTTGTTTTAGTTTCTGTTCTAAGGAAGACATACACATTAGTAGAAAAATTTATGGAGGTCTACATTTTAATGGAAGGAATAGGAAGTAATATACAGTAGCAGCACCAAATTAGTCCAGGAATTTTTAGGATTTGGTCCAGTGCCCTCATCACCCAATCATAGAACTCCACCAGGTTAGTCTGACATGATCTGTCCTGGACAAAGCCATGTTGGTGGTCATCCAGGAGTCCCCTCAACTCCAGGAACACTTCCAGCCTCTCCTTTAAGATGACCTCCATCACTTTGCCCACCACCGACATCAGGCTTACCAGCCTGTAGTTTCCTGGCTCCTCCCACGAGCCCCCTTGTGTATGGGCACAATGTGGGACATTCTCCAGTCCTGAGGCACCTGTCCCGACTGAAGGGAGGAGTTAGAGGTCTGCCAGAGGCATGGCCAGGACATCAGCCAATTCCTTAAGCACCTGCGGGTGGAGACCTTCTGGGCTCAGCCTTCTCTGCTCTTACTGCTTTCAGGGCCTCTCATACCCTATCAACGGGGATTTCAACATCCATGAGCTCCCCCTTTTGCAGGTCCGCCCACTCCTCCACATGTGGTGCCACCCCACCCTCCTCCCTGGTGAAGACCAAGGAAAAATATTCATTTAATACCTCTGCCTGCTCCCCTGCCTCCTCCGCCCGCATACTCCCTGCCCTCAGTCTACTGATCTGCCCCTTACCTTTCCCTGATATACCTGAAAACCCCCTTTGCTCCCCTGAGCCGACCTCCTCTCTGTCCTCACCTTAGCTGACCTCACCACCCTGGTGACCTTCCTGGCAAACGTATCATATTCCTCCTTGTCTGTAACCCCTCGCAAATGCCTGTAATAGCTGTAAGCAGCCATTGTTTCCCTTATTGCGACCTGAACTTCCCTTGACCATCAGCTCGGCTTCCTGGCTCTACTGAACTTGCACCGTTCCTTCGTGCAGGCCATGGTGGCTTCCAGGAGCCCCTGTTTGATGATTTCCCACCGTCTGTCAGTGTCCATACCCAGCCTGATCCCTTTTAGGTAGCCCCTAAGGATCTACTCCATACCCTCCAAGTCTGCCCCCCTAAAATCTATAACTGACGTACGCAAACAATCAACACCCCCCACCTCGAGTCAAGAGAGAACCAGACCATGGCATGATCACTTCCTGCCCGTGGGTCCCCTACTACTAGGTCCCTGATGAGATCGCCGTTTGGCAGGACAACATCCAGGATGCGTCCCCCCCTCGTCAGGTAGGTGACCAGCTGGGCAAGAAATGCATCCTGGCATATATCCAGCAGACACTGCTCCCTGGCCGACGAGGATGCCATAGTTTCCCAGTCAGTTTCTGGCATGTTTAGGTCACCCAGCACCACAGTTTTAACCCCCCCTTGCCCACAGTGCTCCTTAAGGTTTACTACCAGGCCTTCCTCCGGGTCCTCTGCCTGCCAGGTGGCCTATATACCACCCCCAGCTTCACCTTCTTGCCCCAGGAGGTTGCAGGGTAGCCCATAAAGCTTTCACGCGCCCCTCTGCCTACTCAGCCCTGCTTATCCCTATGCCATCCCTGATGATGAAGGCTACTCCTGCTCCCTGCCCACAGCCCTGTCCTTTCTGAGCGTGGTGGACCCTATCAGGTTCAGGTCCCAGTCATGCCTAGAAGTGGCCTAGGTTTCAGTGACAGCCACCACATCCACTCCCCTTCCCCCCCACAGCAGTGCCTGGAGCTTGGGCATCTTGATCGCCATACTCCTGGCATTAAGTAGGACTACTCTCCAACACATCCCCCTCCTCCCCACCTTGTGGGCTCCCAGGTAGTTGCCTGTCAAAGCTTCGCTTCTACAGTCAGGTGCTCTTGATCCACCCTCCCTCCTCCTTACTTGTGGGAGGAGACCGTGGTCACTCCGGGTGGATGTGCTGGGGCCCTCCCAAGTCCCACCCCCCACAAGTTTAAACCCCAGTTAGATTGTATGAACCGTGCAAATCCCTGTTTCAGAACCTCTTTCTCACCCAAGTTGAGGTGGAGCCTGTCCCTTGCATACAGTCCTCATCTTTCCAGGTCTCACCCCAGTCCCCGACCAACCCATATCCTCTGGCCTTACACCACTCACCGAGCCATTCATTTACCGCCCTAATTTTTTGTTTATTACCAACATTGGCTCTAGGTACTTGTAGAATCTCTGAGAAGGAGACCTAACACCCAGCTGCCTGACAGACCCTGGCTAGTTCCCGGAACCTAGTCTGGATCTCCACCACACTGTTACCCTCAATATCGTTCATGCCCAGGTGCACCAATATATCAGGGATTCCTCCGCAATCTTTCTCCAGGGCATAGATCAAGTGCTTGGCTTCATGCACAGTCAAGCAAGATACATTCTTGACTCTGATGCCATAGGCTGACCCTTCCCCCTGACCCTCCCACTTAATACATCTAATCATGGAGTCGCCCATCAGGAGTACTCTTACTGCCTCCTTTTCCTTTGTCCTCCCCCCAACTCCAATAACCCATCCCCCTCACTATCTCTACTGCATTCCTGGCCACATCCCCCATCAGAGTGCTGGTTGCTATCCTGTCCTTTCTGTTCCAGCTCCTTCTCACTGACATGTCTCCCTCAACTCCCCCTTCCTGCTACGGCTCTATGGTCCGTCCCCATATCCCCCTCAGGAATGGATGACCCTTCCCGTCACGCAGGGGAATGAGTTTGTCCCCTCTCATTGTCATCTTTCGTACCGCTCACCTCCTCATAACTTCCAGGTTTGTTGCTGTCCTCCTGAGCCCCACCCACTTCCCCCTCACACTCCTCTTCCCTCTTATTCAAGATTCCCTGGTCCAAGCCCCATTCTTTGTACTGCACTCCCCCTCACAGCATCCATGATTTTTACTGTCCCCTTGAGCACCCACCACTTCCCCCTCACAGCCCCTTCCCTCCTTTCCAGAGACACCCTTGTCCAAGCCCCCACCGATGCTGGTCCCGCCATCTGTTACCCCCATTGCCCTGGCTCCTAGCCACACTCTTGCATTCCCTATGGTTCATTTCCCCAACCCAATTGAGTCCATGTGCAAGGGAATATCCCTGCTGATCCCGACTACAGGGTTGTTCGCCTTGCCCCTTAATCCTGTCCCCTCTGGAGCCTCCTCTGTCCCAGAATAATCCCCCTCTCTGTCATTCAGTTGTACTAGTGGTGCAAATCTGTTGTTGTGCTATAGGCCTACTACCTTGATCGTCCTCCCCCCCGGCTCATCTGCTGTTTTCGGCATTTACCTAGTCCCTTTAGCCCCAACCACCTACCAGGTCTCCTGGCCCATAACTCACTCCAGGCCAGTCCTACCCAGGCCCACTGGAGTACCCCCTCATACCCATAATGCCCCTCCTGTCAGTTTCCCTCATTGTTGTTTGGTCCCACATGCCTTTACCATCCTTCACCAGACATCTTCTGTCCATTACTGGTGGCTCTGATAGAACCCCTTTGCCTCTACCATCATTTCCCTCACTGCCCCCATTGTGACATAGGAGACGGCATAAGAGAGGATATTCAGGGCAACATCTGACTCTTTGTTCATTACATAAAAATCTGCAGGAGGGTGGATAGTGAGGAAGGAATAAAGGTTATGAAGGAGGATTTGCAGAGTTTGGAGAGGTGATCTAGGCTGTGTTAGATCAAATTCAATGCCAAGAAGTGCAAAGTCATGGATGTAGGAGCAAGGAACCCAAGAACGAAATACAGTATGGGATGGTGAGAGTGGAACAGACACTGGATGAGAGAGCACTAGGCATCATAAGATCCAATAGCCTAAAAACTAAATCACAGTGTGATAAGGCAGTGAGTTAGGCCGATACAATGCTGGAATGTTTAGGCAGGTGGATTACCAACTGACACAGGAAGGTGTTATTGCCCCTGTATAGCCCCTTGATGAGACCATTTTTGGAGTACTAGTTCTGGAGTCTGCATCTGAAGAGGGGCAGAGATGGGTTTGAGTCAGTTCAGTGGAAAGTCACCAGAATGATTTCGGGGCAGCAGGTTTGGTCATACACCGAGAGGTTAGTAGACCTTGAGATGTACTTGTTGGAGACTAAGAGAGAAGTTGGATATGATTAAACGTGTGTGAAGTCGCCCAAATTGGAAGATGCCAGCAACTTCACTTCACCAACTACCACAACTTGCATAGTTATTCACCCAGAAATTGGCCAAATTCACATGGCAGATCTACGCGGATTGCCAATTTGCAGGCGCATTAGGCAATTTGTGTAGTTCGCAGCATGAATTTGTGAAATTCACTGCGAAATGCTGGGTAAACTGCTTCTCTAATAAGGAAATACTTCCTCCCCACCCACTGTGCTGTAATACCAGCTCCTCCCACCTCTCAAAAACTTTCCAGTTATATACCACCAACCTCCCATCCCCACTTGCACCCCTCCCCACCTGGAAAATTTCAAGTTAACTACATAAAGTTCAGGTACTGTGCCTTTCTTCCCACCAAGCACACTCCCTCCACCTCCCCCCACCTAAGTCCCACCACCAGGTTGAGCCATCATAAGACTCCCCACCTACCCCACCCCTCGGCCTCCACCACCCTACTCCCTGACCAGCACTCAGAAAAAATGTAAACTATAATAAAGAAAACAGCCCCCTGGTGCATAGCCACTTCTCTGTTCATTGTCCATCTCAGTTAATAATAATAATAGTAGTAATCTTTATTTCTTGAAAGCACAATTCTATAAATATCAAAGCGCTTTTACAAGGATTTAAAACACTAAAATTTAAAACCATATAAATAACAAATTTCAAAACTTTATCATCTGGAAAAGCGAGAGAGAATAAAAAAGTTTTAGAGCAGATTTAAAGTTCTCCACAGTCAGGCACTCCCTTATCCAATGAGGTAGAGAATTCTACAGGGTAGGATCCACGAAAACAAATGCATGAGCCCCAGAGGTCTTCAAGCAAACCCTGGGAATCTCCAGCAGTCCCTCATTAGCAGAGCATAGTGGTTGGAGGGGGCAGTAGGGACAAATGAGCTGTTGCAGATAGCCCGGTCCGAGTCCATGTAAGGCTTTATAGGTCAGCAAGCCAACCTTAAAGGTGATCTGCCACTGAACAGGCAGCCAGTGCAGTCCACACAGCACAGGTATAATATGGCTGGACAGAGATAGCCCAGTCAACAACATGGCCACAGCATTCTGCACCAGCTGCAAGCAACAGATATCAACCCCTGGAAGCCCAAGGTAGAGGGAGTTGCAGTAATCAAGGCAGGAGGTCACAAAGGCATGGACCAGTGTCAAAAGATCACTGGGCAGAATCAGATGCTTAAGCTGGGTGATATTCCTCAGATGGTAAAATGAAGTCTTGACGACGGATGAGACCTGAGATTTTAAGGTCAACCCCTCGTCAAAAATAACGCCAAGACTCCGCACCCATTCGGAGGCCATCAGGTGGTGACCACCGAGCAAAAGCCCCGTGGCCTGCCCCATCAAGTACCCCTCTACCCGGTGACCTGGGACCACCACCAAAACCTCAGTTTTGTCACGATTCAGCCTCAGCCAGTTGGCACTCATCCAGTCCTGGATTTCGGTGAGACAGTTGTTAAACTCCAAAACAGCATCATCCTGGTCAGGTACAAAGGACATGTAGAGCTGAGTATTATCTGCGTAGCAGTGAAAACTCAAGCCATACCACCTTACAATGTCTCTTAATGGCAGCAAGTACACCACGAATAATATAGTGAAAGCACAGAGCCCTGGGGTACCCCACATAAGAGAGAATGCAAGCTGATTCTGCTGTACTCTCTAAACACATTCATGTACCATCGGTGGCCTCTATGCCTTCTCTAAAGTACAGTGCCACCCCTTCCCCTTCTACCTATCCTTCCTTAAAATGCAGTATTAGCCTTACTGATGCGCATGCTTCAAGTCACAGTTCCGATTTTCAAAGCAGTAGTTTTTGTGCTCATGCTCGTTTTTCAGAATAAAACATATTGCCATACTCAGGTCAAAACCTACTTTCAGGCCACTTGTTTATAATGGAGCGCTTAAAATATACATAACTCATGTATGCATGTGTTCACGTCAGTTCGGGGCCATCTTGGCCCGATGTGCATTCTCTTGTCCTCAGGAATGTGCAGAGGAATTGGGTGGGAGGAACTTCAGACAATCTACGAGGTAAGAAGCTCAGGCTGCGTAAAATCACATTTTGATTGAAAAATAACAATGACCTAATTAATAAGGTAAAATGGGCACCCTAGATACAGTCAACATTCATGTAGTTTTTGACAGATAAACTGGTCTCATAGGATCAAAAATAAATACTAAAAGCTGGTAGTGCCCCAGTGTGAACCAAAAATACACCCCCCCACCCACAAAAAAAACAAACAGATGGCTCTTTTCCTGCTTTAGCAATTTGGTTTAGTAACACAGTAATAAACATCCACAACATTATATGCATATTTCAACATCATTTTATTGGAGAAAATAAAATAAGAGATGATAGTAAAAGTATCCATATGTACAACCTCCTATTGCCATTGCACACATTTCAGAATGTAACTGCTGCATTGTATGTGCCCAATAACTACACAACGAATACTAGCAAGCGAACATGGTTGGTATCGGCCAGTGCTTGTTATTTTTATATGCGCCTAGCTGAAGCTTTATGGTCTAGCATTCTATGCAGTATTCCATTGGCCAGTGTGATTAGCTGTTATAAACTCTCTGTTTCAAATCTACATGTGAAATGTCCTCTAGTTAGTGCCGTGATGTTATGAAGTATTTTGTAGAACTGATCTTAAATTCCATGAATTACGCAAATTAAAGCACTCTGGGTCTTTACTGGAACAAATTCCCAAAGAGATTCTCGCTAACAAAAGCATGTGCACCTGTGTGGTTTGCTTTATTTGAGCTGTACTGTTATTGAAGGGTGGACTTCACTCCATCTGCCTGTCAAAACTGATGGCACCCCTGCTGACTCAATCCATTAACACATTACTGTACACATGAGGCTGCTGCTGTCACTGCTGCATCACATCAGTCATCTCACAAGCTTCCCCTGCTCTGTCTAGGCACCGTTGGTCAAAGAAAATGATTTTTGTACTGTCAGCACAACATAGTCAAATGCTTTATCTTTGAAAAGCTGTAACAGATTCTCTTTAGCAATTTTTCCAAATGCCACTGGTGCGGTCAGGGCATCCCACTGACTTTGATTGGCAGCAGAGGCAGGGTGAAGCTACGTTTAGTTGCAAAAGACTCTAATATTAGCTGGTAGCATTTCCAAAGCCGATTATCATATCCAAATAGTCATCTCAAACACTTTGTTAATCATGTTTCATAACAGCCATGAGGTCAGTTTATGGTGCTGTTAGTGAAAGAACAGGAAACAAAAAAAAAAAATTGCTTTATTTGTATTTTGGAAGAGGGTCAATCTCCACAAACAAGTCTTTGAAACTGGGTAGAGAGCAACAAGACAAATAAGATGTCACATTTTAAGTAGGTTATCCTTGTCGAAAAAGTACTAATAACTTCAGAGTATTCTAACATCCCAACATCCAACAGAAGCACCTCGACCGCAGAGGGTAGTTGGTCCAGGAGGGTGGCAGGTGGTTAGGAGGGGTAAATCGGGTGCCCCATCACTCAGTGCTCTCCAACATATCACCTCCACAAACTATATAAAAACTACAAACAGGTATCTGCCTCTATCTCTGAAATCAAACAAAGGGGCAGAGGACACTGCAGAGCAGGACACTGTAGCACAGGAGCTAGCACAACAAAACTCACCCAAAACAGGAGCCAAAACAAAAAAAGCAAAAAGGAAATAAAAAAAAAAACTTCTGATTATAGGAAACTCCATGATTCGGGGAGTTGATACCTATCTCCAGCAAGGGGTAATGGTCAGATGTCTCCTAGGTACATCAGCATGGAGAGACACTGACTACATTGCTAAAATTGTTCAGGAAGCAGGAGAAAACCTTGATGTCCTGGTACATAAGGACTAATCTCACCAGCCGGTCAGTTGTGGAGACCAAGGAACACCTTACCAGGCTGGGTGACAAACTATCATCCATTTCATCCGGCATCTCCTTCTCTGAGATCCTGCCAGTCTGGGAGAGGGGGGCAGATGGATGGACGGTCAGAGAAGGGGAGATAGGGGAGCTGAACATGTGTCTCGAGGGGTAGTGCCAGGAAAAAGGACACAAATTTGTAGGGAACTGGCAACAGTTTTGGAAGTGAAAGTTCTTTAAATGTGGTGGACTGCATCTGACTAAGGAGGGAGTCAGTACATTGGGGCAGAAGTTTGACATCTTTGCAGAATAGTTAAACTAGCAAATGGGGAGAGGGATGCAGCACCCCATACGTCGAATGGGAAGAACACCCTTCCCCCCTCAGCTAGTAGTCAAACAGTAGTTCAGCATGTTTGCAGTTCATTTGCATCACCAGGTAAGGAAAAAGATCCGGCTCCCCATACAACGCACAGGGGAGACGTCAGACCTCACCCAACAACTAACATACCAAAATCTGGGCAATGGAAAATCATGTACACAAATGCTTGCAGTCTGGGAAACAAGATCCAAGACCTGCAGGCAATAATGACAGAGGCTAAACTAGATATAGTAACAATTAGCGAGATGTGGTTTACCAATAGCCACACTTGGGAGACTTCAGCACCCGGCTATGTACTGTTCAGAAGAGACTGAGATGCAAAAGGGGAGAGGTGGAGTGGCACTGTATGTCAATGAAAATATCAAAGCTACAGAAATTCAAAATACTCATAAGGAGCCAGAAGAACTGTGGGTCACCCTGAAAACAGGAAATGGGGCAGCCATACGAACTGGGGTTGTCTACAGGCCCCCAAACCAGGGGGAGGACATAGACACATTACTATTAGAAGATATACAAAACATGACAGCTAAAGGGGAGGTTCTGATAATGGGAGACTTCAACATGCTAGATACAGATTGGTCAATACCAGCAGGAACATCTGCCAGAACTAGAAACATGGTGGATTCCCTCCAGGGGGAGGGCCTCAAACAACTGGCACAGCAATCCACAAGAGAAAGGGGTATCCTAGATCTACTACTGACTAACAGGGAAAGGATCACAGATCTCCAGGTAGGTCACCTGGGGGTCAATGACCATCACATGGTATGGTTCAGTTTGTCCACTGAAACTAAATCATCCTATTCCAAGGCAAAAATATGGGACTTCAGAGAAGCTGACTTTGATAAGATGGCCAACAGAGTTAAGCTAGCCCTGGCAAAAAGAAATACAGGTGAGGGGGTACAGGCAAAGTGGGCAAGCATTAAGGCTGCATTACGTGAAGCGACATCCCATTGTGTTAGAGAGAAAAGGAAGTGCAAAAGAAGAAGGAAACCACTTTGGTTCTCAAAAACGGTAGCAGAAAAGGTCAGAGTCAAAAGGCTGGCCTTCAGGAAATATAAAGGAATGCAGCGCGACGAAGATAGGGAGTCATACCAAACTTCCTTAAGGGAAGCAGGGAAGGCAGTAAGGCAGGCAAAGGCCCAAACCAAGAAAACGCTAGCACAAGCAGTAAAAGAGTGTGACAAGACTTTCTATAGATACATTCGTGAAAGGAGAAAGTCCAGAGGGGGTATTGCTAAGGTCAAAGGAGATAAGGGGCCGTGTGAGGAGGAGCACCATGTAAAAGCATCTATCCTAAATAGATACTTTTGCTCAGTATTTACTGAAGAGAAGGTAGGGCAGGGCCCACAGCCCAGCAGCACCATGGATATGGGGGCGGGGGGAGGAGGGAGGTGTGCACTAGTCCCATCACAAAAGAAAGGGTCCTATAAGAGCTCGATAAGCTCAGGGTGGAAAAGGCACTAGGACCTGATGGCATACATCCCAGGGTACTAAAGGAGCTAAGGGTGGAACTAGCAGAGCCATTATCAGAACTGTTTGATGAGTCTCGGAGCACAGGAGAGGTCCCAGAAGACTGGAGAAGGGCTCATCAGTGACATTGCAGATGGACTGGAGGGTGAGGTTTGTCTGTTTGCAGATGACATTAAGATTTGCAACAGAGTAGATGATCCAGATGGGGTGGGCAGAATGACTAGAGATCTGGATAAACTGGCAAAATGGTCAGAAGAGTGGCAACTGGGGTTTAATGCAAAGAAGTGCAAGATCATGTACATAGGGGAGAAACCCTGAAGCCACGTATAGGCTGGGAGGGGAGTTGCTGGCAGTCACAAGAGAAGAAAAATACTTGGGCATCATCATCACCGATAACCTGAAATCATCCAAGCAAACCATTAAAGCAGTAGGTAAGGCTAGAGGGATGTTGGGGTGTATTAGTAGGGGTATCACAAGTCGGAAGAGGGAGGTGATAATCCCTCTTTACAAGACACTGGTTAGGCCCCATCTGGAGTACTGCATGCAGTACTGGAGGCCACACCTCAGGGTTTTAAATAATTGATTAGCAGTTTTTTTTTCTTGGGACTATACTAACTGTACAGAAAGTATTTATATAGATTTTCTAGAAGTGCTGTGTTTGTTAAACACAGTGAGGCAAGAGCTATGCATTTTCACAAAGATTTAGCACTTTTATGAGCAAAACGCTAATCAGTTTTTAGAGTTAAATAAATCCCTGCACCTACACAAGGACATTAACCAAATTGAGACAGTCCAGAGAAGGCAACCAAAATGGTGCAGGGACTGCATCAGGAACCATATGAGGACAGATTAATGGAGCTCAATACGTATATCCTAGAGCAAAGGGGGAGAGAGGTGATTTGATCGAAACATTCAAACAACTTCGGGGCATTAACAAGGTGAACGAGTCTTAACATGTTTCAATATAAGAAAAATAGCAGGACAAGAGGACACAGTATGAGATTAGAGAGAGGCCGATTAAGGAGTAATGTGAGGAAGTTCTTTTTCACATAAAGGGTGGTGGATGCATGGAACGGCCTACCTCAGGAAGTGGTGGATATGAATTCAGTGCAGAGCTTCAAACAGGCATGGGATCGGCATAAGGGAGCAATACAGATGAGTATGAATAGATTGGCCATTGACGGAGCAAAGGTCGATGGCACATTTATAAGGTAGAAAAAAGAAATGGCAGACTGGATGGCCCTTGCGGTCCTTATCTGCCATCAACTTCTATGTAACTAGTGCTGGACAGTCTGGGTCAGAAAAAATTGGAACAGCTGTAGCCTGAAAAACCTGAACAGCATTCTAACTTTGTCTTACCTGTATGACATAGTTTACATAGCATGGTAGAATGCTAATGTAGATCTTCCCAGTGTGTCCGGATACCAGGATATACCGCAGCAGTGTAACCGCAGGTTGCCAGCAGAGACTGGGGTGTAAAACAAAGTCCAGCATAGGTGAGAAACAACTCGAGGGAGGGAGGGAGGTGGGGTACTTTTAACTTTGCTACATATTATATAAATATAACAAAGTACTTTTTATTTTACTATGTTTTGTTGCACTTTACGGCTATGGTCCGCTATAAAAATGGTTGTGTCCACAGATCTTCGTTCAACATTATAAAATGGGTAGGAAAAAACAGACCTGTGATTGATCAGATCTGATCACTTAACAATGTGTTGTTCCAGCACAACAGCAGGGGTCAGACATATTTAATTTTCAAATCTTATTACTCAGTTTTTAAAATAAAAATCAGAGGAACAATTTTATAATTTTAATAAGGCATTCTAGAGTGTGCAAAATTGTGGATAACAACACTTCTCAGGTGCGTAAGGCACTTGGCATTGCCTCATTCCCTGACATGCACTGCTATCCTACAGTAGCACACAACCTATTATGCCTTATTCCTTAAGTAAAAGTAAATGAAATATTTGGGAGAAACTCGGCAAAATAAATGAATAGTACAAGATACTATTACTCCCTGCTGGGAACAAACAGTTTTACCAAAGTTGCCCTTTGCTGAACTGTATAACAGTCCTAGATATTACTTCATAATGACTGTTGATAGATGACAAGTCAGGGGAACTGGATCCATACAGTTCAGAAAGAATTGGGGAGTGGGGCTGATTTTCGAAGAAGCAAGTCTGTTTTCCTAACATGTGTCTGGAATCCACCCAGACCCTTAGACCACCTAAAAAGTGGTCTAACCTCTTGACGTGATTACCGCAACTTGTGCTTCAAAAATGAGGCATGCATCAAAATTCAGACGTAGGCATCATTTTTAGTCATAAATCAGGAAATGAGTTGTAGATGCATTTGGATGAAAATAGGACACAAATATTCTGACACATTTAACGGGACAATATGTGTCAAGAGGCACGGTGCTAGTGCTGCAACTAGACCATTGAACATTTACAGTAACTGAATGAAACCTATAAAGTACAGACAAGTAGGAAATGATGTCAGTCTTTCATGTCACTCCCATTGCAAATGCTGGTACAGTAGGATTTTAGGATACCTTGATGCGTGCCAACCAAATCAGCATTGGGGAGTACATCAAAATGCATCATCACAAATGTAGAACAAAGAGCCGGGTGAAGGACAATGATGTTAGAGAGGGCAGGCCTTAGGTTTTGCATAAATACATGAAAAGATTGTCTTTAATCAGCCAATCACTTTATTAAGCATAGAACTCTGTTTACTCTTCATCAGTGGGGACTTTCCTCATGAAACAATACAACTCTTACACTTGTAACTTAATTAATGATATTTCATATTCTGTTTTTCCCTCCCATGGCCAGGACAGACTGGGCTCCTGTTCAGCTCTGCCCCGCCGATCCCACCACCATCCAGCACCTCCCCAGGTCTTACCTGAGGCCAGAGTACCCCATAAAGCCCCCTCCCCATGGCGGGGTCAGGGGTGAGGGCCACCCCCCGCAGCATAATCCAGTTCTGGTCCAGGGTCCCGATGATGTAATGGGTGACGGCCAGCAAGCAGGCTTCATGAACCCCTGCCCTGCTACTTTTTCCACCACTTTTAGCCTGTTCCCCATGCTGGGGTGTGCATGTCAGCATGCTACTGCCCTCCTTGACCTGCACTGCCACCTGACTTCCACCTGGTGGCAGTCATTCGACAGAGTGTGCATTTCCCCTCCCTGGGAGAGGAGAGCAGCCCTGTGGGTGCTCAGTCCTCTCCCTTACCAGCTTACCTTCAGCTACCCACACCCGTTCCTGAACATGGGTTGCTGGCGTGGTGAGAGGTAAGGCATTGGAGCGCCTCAGCCCTCTGTGCCACTGGGCCAGCTTTAATTAATAATTTTCATTGAGCAACTATGGAGAGCCATGTTTGTTGGCTTCTCCAATGTGTTTTCACTGGTCGGTTACTCCATATTAAATGTGACACTACCTGGCTTGTGTCTTGGTGAAAATGCATTGCACTGGTTTCAATGTTGTCTCTCTAACAGAACCCAGATGGCTAAAATTAGAAGTAATGTATCTAAATTTAATGTGTCTTCTTGAAGAAAAGAAATCCAGAGACTCTCAAGGTATGATCTCGGGACCCAAGTTACTTTATTTCTTTATCAGTACCTTACTGTAACTTTCTCATGATATAAAAATATTAAATGTACATTAGTGATGCAGTAATTTACTGAAAAGGTACACATATTACTCTGATCCAGAATTTAGCCTTCATCAGAGTTTTACCAACCTTCAGATTTTGATAATTAAAAGTATTATTTGGCCCCAAACACACAATAAGAATTGAATAAACTCAGATTAAAAGAGCAAGATAGTACCACAAACATCCTTTACATTGGCATCACCCTGGTAAATACTTGTGGTATGTACAGTGTGTAGATCCAAGTGTACCATTTGTTGTGCACGTACACTTATGTCACAATTTATCAGTGGCTATCAATGTAAAACACATTCCCAACATTATAAGCTCTAATCTGCCTGCACTTTATTGAATTTAATCTTGCTTGACTAGGTACGCCAAAAAAAAAACCCCAAAAAATTATAATAATTGCGCGTCACATACTCTTTCCTAATCTGGAGTATGGTAACATCTTGATACAAGTTGTTGCAGAATATGACGTGTCCAGGCTTAAAGTTTTTAATAATACAAGTACAGTAAGTTTGCTTTACTGTGTCCTTGGAATACTTACCACTGTGAACCCTTCACAAGGATAAATATCATGTCACCTAGGGTTGGAAACGCCTTCCTGAATCCCTAGCTATCATATTGATCCACTTGAACACCTCATAGTCTTTATTCCCTCCTGGAATGTAGGTATGAGTTGAAATGCTGTGTGCTCCACCTTACTTCAAATGGACGCCATGAACGGAATGAGTTAAGATCTCAGATTGCTGTGACATTCCGTGTATCCACTGTAAAGACTAGATAAAGTTTCAGGGCATTTTGTTGCACTCACCTTTGCTCTGGAATGGTCTGATCTCATGTTTAAGCAATTTGACTAATATGAGGACATTTAAAAGGAAGTAAAGATTCCCGTTTCTACTGAGCAACAATGTCACTGTTATTAACTGCTTTAATAATAATAATGTGTATCTGTTGTTATGATTTATGTTGCATCATCGATGCACCACCTTGTCATTCTTGCCCTGCCCTAGGGCACTGTTGAAAATATCACAACTTACCTTCCGATTGACCAATACTGGAAATAAAATAAAGGAGTGTGTGTGTGTATGTGTGTGTGTGTGTGTTTTCTTTGATGTGTCTGTTCGACAGCTATCTGAAATAAAGAAGCTGGGCAAGGGGTGCTGCTTCTTCATATGCTGGGGGGAACATAGGAGTTAGGGCTCAATAAAACATGGTGGAACCAATTCTCGGTCACGGTTTTATGGGCAGCAGAATGGGGTGCAAGGTGCACTCTGTTGGACTGACCCATTGCTGTATTGAGAATACTGCCACACCTGCATGCACGGCTCGGGGATTTATATAAGGTGTTCCACATGTTACTGCCTGCAAACCAGGTTTATGTACAGTAGCAGTGCACATTACTGACTTTTTCATGTGTGTGCATTGAAATGCCTTGCACAGACATATATGACCTGCTCCACCACACAGTTGTGTTCCTCCACCCAGATGGCCTGTACTTTGGGGCCACTTATGAGCCTGTCAGGAAAGTTCTTTGATCTGTCCCTTGCAGCCATGCCCAGTAATCCAGTGGACCCCTTCCCCTCCCTAGCTTTGCTTTCCTGCATGAGTTCTTGTTAGTTTTCAGTCCTTTGCCAATCTTCATTCTCCAGTGTTCCTATTCAATGGGCCCAGCAATCGGATGCCCCCATCGTGTGTTACAAAACGTTATTATGCTGGGAACAATACAGAAATGCTGTGCCTGCAGTAGTTGGCTATGTGACTGACACTGAATGCCATTTACTTGTATGCATCAACACATTTTGATGTGCACTGGTGTGGATGGGCTGTCAGACCCACCTCTACACAGGCGAGGGGCGGTCACTAAATTGTGCCCAACAATCTAGCAGCTATCTTTTGTGACTGAGAATTTGGACCAACGGTTTTTTTTTTGTTTTGTTTTTTTGTAATGCAGTCTTGCACTGCAGCTTTAAAGGACAAAGTTACTCAGGAGGGCAAGTCCAGCACTAATAACAGCTCAACTGAGCCTGAATACAAAACCACCACTCTCAAAAACCAGATTCTTTCTGATGCAGTCATGTATCACAGCAGACGATCTATATTATTATTATACTGAAATCCCTAATTGGACATGCCTAATCTAGTCAAAGAAGTTGAACATAGGCACTTAATCCATATAGTTTAAATCCAGCAGTTTTGGTGGCATCAACATATAAGGGACATATTAGTTATATTATCCAACATCTACATTTTCAATCGTTTGTGATCATATAACATTTTAATTAGCATTGCAAGTTTAATTCTGCATGAGACAGACACTCAAAACCGTAGTTGTTTAAATCTTGCAACCCCTGGCAAACTGTTAAGGCCCAAATAGAACTGTCTGATTTGGTTGGTTCATTTGGTATGAAGCAGCTAACAGAACTGATGATCAGTTTGCAGTCAGTAAACGTTAATGTTCAATGTGCTGCCTATTCATATGACCAGTCAAGGCAGTCGGATGATCAAGCCTGATTCTGGTCTGAGACCAGCACATGCGGCAGCAGTGAGGAGCTCATTCCTGTGCTGGGTTGATAGGATAGAGACAGTAAGGCTCTTCATATTTGCTTAGTTAGGCAGCAGATAAGTTTCCAGTATTCAGGAACATTTTTTAAACGTAATATTTAGACACAATTACGCTTACATTTTATTCATAGTTGCTTGCTGATATCCGTAACAGTAAACGTTGCAAGAAAAAACAGCAAATTATTGCTACGTAAGCTGAATTTGTTCCAAACGTTATAGATTAAAAAGTTTCATGACTACTACAAAAACTGCTTAGAAAATATAACAATTGTACATTGGTATTTGGGCCCGTTTTGTTTCCTGTAAGCTGCAGGACTGTACGAGTTGTTAGCCATTGTTATTTTTTGGGGTTAAGCTCCAGATTCAGGAACCTGTCATCTGGCTGAGTAGTCTCTTTAGGCTTGAGTGTAGTAGGTGCTAGGCAAGGATTATGAGGTAGGCAGTCACTGCCAGATTGAGCAGTTTAATGGTAGCTTTGTTGTAATTTTATATGCGAGTTGGAGTGATACTGTTTGCAACATTTTTATTCACCACAGTCATTTAATTTTCCAGTAGACAACTTAATATTAGTTGATGTGTGTGAGTATCACTAACTGTATTTCTATAAAAAAGTAAAAAAAAAATAAAAAAGTCGCTCATCATTTTTTGTAGTAGTGCTTTGTTGTGCTGTGCACCAGTTTCAGTAAGCCATATCCCACTTGTTGCATCTATTTGATATTTTTTGTAGTGTTGCATGGCTTCTCACAACAAATTGGAAGCTCATTCGAAGTATAGCAAAGTCATGTGAGTCAGTTCCAGATAGGAGTTTTAGCTAGACAGATTCTTTTTAAGTGAGAGTGAGTGCTGCAGTGATGAGTAAAATCTGACTTGCATAGCCAGCACTTGTGTCATTCTACATGGTCATAGAAAGAATCCCATGTTTTACAAAAAAACAAAACACATGGGACTCTGTCTGTTACAGTGCTGGTAACACCATTTTGGGATTGTATGACATCCTAAACATTCTGAGCTTCACTCTTAAGGTTTATGATGTCATAGAATCCCTCGATGGTGTTACAGTGGCATAACAGATAGAGTTCTGTGTATTTATTCTGTTTGTTGCTCTGACATGATTATAGAGTACATACACATTTCATTTTAGTGTGTTTTCTTTCCACGAAAGTGAACAAGTAGCAAAACTGTACACAGGTCTGTATTGCAAGTAGTTAAGGCAACATATTTCCAGGCATCAGGTGCTCTAGGTGTGTGTTAAATCTGTCAAGGTACAGCTAAGGGTTATGGACCGTGTAATCATTTTATAATAGTGGAAAAGGTTGTTGTATATCGTTGTATCTGTCACCTGCGATATTAATGTTCTAGACTATAACTCCTCAACCATGGCTAATGACAATGAATGTGCAGCTTTAAAATTTGGGTACAAGAACGATCATTTGGTGACAGTTATAGGTGAAGGCATAAAAAATAAATGAGCTTGCTCATTTGTGGTTTTTCATTTAATTTTCAGAAACACTTTAGCCTCCCTCAACCTTAAGTGCTTCCACACTGGAAAATGTTTCAATTAATTGACTATTTCATGCTATACTAGGAGTTGTACTAGGAAGTATAGATGTACAGTAAGCCATTGGCCCATATGCGTACATCTCCAGCAAGCTGGAATCCGTTACCCTTTACTCAATAGGTATCTGTCAAGGTTGAGTTTTAAGCTATCAAAGGAGTTAACTTCGACTACATATTTTGGGAGGGAGTTCCATATTGGTATTATGGTTTGTGTATAGTAAAAACGCCTGCCGTTTCTCTTAGGGTATGTTAATGTTAGTTGATAGTTATGACTTCTTAAAATGCAGTCCCTTCTGTTGTGTAGCATACTCAAGTCTGCCATCAGCTGTTCATCCCTGGATATCCGGAACATTTGCAGTAGGTCTCCTCTTGTTCTCCTAAGTTCCAAGAGGTATAAATTCAACTCAGTCAACCTCTGTTCATAGTCTTTGTTCTGCATACCATCTATTAATTTTGTTATCTTTCTCTGAACACCTTCCAGTCTAGTTATGTCCCTATGAAGGTACGAGCTCCATAATGGAAAACAGTAGTCTAAATGTGGCCTCACATATGCCCTAAACAGTGGCAGAGTGCATCCCCTATTTTTGGATGTGAATGCTTTTTATACACCCTATTATTTTATTACTTTTACTGACAACCTCACTGCAAGGTTTACTAAAGGTTAAGGCAGATGAAATGATAATTCCAAGATCTTTTTCAGTATCAACTGAGTTTGAGCTTCTACCATTCAATGAGTACTTATTTTGTATAGTAGAGTCTCCTAAATGCATAATAACACATTTATCAGTGTTGAAAAGCATACCGTTTGTTTTTGCCCAGTATTCCAGGGTGGGCAAATCTTTTTCCAAAGATTGCACCTCCAAATCGCAGCTAACTTTTGCAGCTATCTTGGTGTCATCTGCAAATTTGATTACAAAGTTACTGAGTTGGGCAGTCATGTCGGATATGAAAATAGTGAATAACACAGGTCCCAACACGGAACCCTGTGGCACACCACTAGTCACTGTTCCCATACCAGATTGATGTCCCCTGATGCATACCATCTGGGTACTGTTACTCAGCCATTCTTCCACCACCCATTATGCAGTCAGAGTTTAGCCCCATACGATGCATTTTTTTCAATCAGGACTGAATGAGGAATTTTATCGAAGGCTTTACACACGTCCAAGTACACCGTATCCACAGGAAGGATTTCCTCCAGCAGTGCACGCACCCTTTCGTAAAACACTAAGTTACTGGTAAGATATGACCTCTGATTTTTGAAGCCATGTTGATTATTGTCTTTTAATGTTTTGGAGCTAATCTCCATTTTTAGTTTTCTTTTATAAGGGATTCAGATCTTTTCCCCAGAATGCCAGTAAGACTGATTGGTCTATAATTTGACATTTCTCCCGTCTCCCATCTTACAAATAGGTGTAACTGTTGCTGTTTTCCAAACTAGTGGAATTACCCCTGAAACAAGTGACATATTAAATATGTTGAGGAGCGGATCTGCTAGTCAGGTGGACAGTTCCTTTAATAGTCTTGGATGTAGTTTGTCAGGACCAGATGATTTATTAGTTTTTATTTCGGGTAGTTGCTCTATATTGTTTTGCCTAGTTGACATTGGTATGCTAGGGTAGTTATTACTAAAAACTGAACAAAAATACCCATTTAATACCTTTGCCATCTCTTGAGAGTCTGATATCTCCCTATTGTTAATTTTCAATGGTCCAAAAATCTCTCGGCTTGTTTTTTTTGTTGTTTACATATGTGTAAAAGCTTTTTCCTCCATCTTTTATATGAGCTAATCTAAATTCTACTTTTTTCTTTTCAGATCTAATATTTTGTTTACATTTGTTAAAGACAGTCTTGTATTTATATCTGTTATGGTCATTGCTGTCTCTTTTTAAAGCTCTATAGTCCCTCCGTTTCTTAGCTAGGAGTTTTGAGATATTGGAGGTCAGCCATATTGGTACCTTACCCTTTTTATTATAGATTGTTTTTTTGGGGATATATTTACCTTCTAAAGCTAGTCATTTATTTTTGACTCTGGTCCATAGTTGTTCTGGAGTTGTGGATGCATTATCCCACTGCCATGTGTTAAGTTCTTGTTTTAGTTTGTAAAACTTAGCTCTGTTGCAGTTTTTAAAAAATGTTTTTCCAGTTTCCCCTTCTAGAAGGTGTCTTTATTGAGAATGTTATCATATTGTGATCACCATTTATTAGGGGTTCATGTATCTTGGTGTTACTAATTTGATGGGGGATATCCATTAGTACTAGATCTAATATGTTGTTATTCCTAGTGGGCTCTCTAATCAATTGTTGTAACCCATTTGTAACACATACGTCAAGAAATATTTGTTCTTGGTTGTTACTAGCAATGCCCTCATTCCAGTTGATTCCAGGTGTATTGAAATCTCCAAGTAGTATAATCTCCATGTGAGTTACTTTATTTTCAGTACTATCTATTAGACAGTGTTTTAAATTGATTAGCAGTTTTTTCTTGGGATTATGCTAAGTGTACAGAAAGCATTTATATAGGTTTTTTAGAAGTGTTATGTTTGTTAAACACAGTGAGGCAAGCGCTATGCATTTTCACAATGTTTTAGTACTTTTATGAGCAAAATGCTAATCGATTTTTGGAGTTAAATAAATCCCTGTTAGACATTGTTGCACTTGCACTTGCATATTTATATCTAGTGGTCTATAACACAGACTCAACAATAGTTTATGTTGCTTTTCTCAAAGTAGTTCTACCCATATTATTTCATTTGTCTCATTGACTTGCATGTCATTTATCTGTTTATGAAATTATTCTTTATGAACAGAGCAACACCCCCTCCTTTCTTTACTTTCCTATTTTTATAGTAGACATTGTACCCCGGGATGTTACTATTCCAACCTGTAGTTTCCTCCACCAAGTTTCAGTTTATGGCAGCAACATCAATGATTTTTTGGTGTAGTGTCAGTTCTAATTTGTCCGTTCTTGTAGCATTTAGGCTTCTTGCATTGGTCAATAGAAAGGATAGTTTGTTTTTATTACATGTCTTAACACTGTTATTATATGTGACATTATCTCTATTATGCTTGACCTTATCCCTACACCCCCTGGTATCTAGTTTTGGTCCTGTGTGTTTCCTTTTATTGTGTTTTTAAACATGCAGCCTAATAATCTGGTGCCTCTCTTGCTCAAATAACCCATCATGACAGAACAGGGTGTGGTCATTGGCAAAGTACTCCCAGGTTCTAATACATACAGTGTTATTTGTGAGGTATCACCTCCGTAACCAATTATTATACAATTTTATGTTGTTAGATTTCCTCTTTCCAGCCTTAGGCACTGACATTACTTCTGCTACAATTGGTTTTGCATTCAGCTCTTTCAAGGTTTTTACTGCCGGTTTCATGTTCTTCACTTTCCCTCAACCTCCTGTTTTCCAAAGCCATTTGTGCCAGCGTGAAGGATTACTGTCTTAGGGCCTTTAATATTTTGAATGATACCAGGGAGTATTCTGGTGATGTCCTTTATGGTTGCTCCACTATAGCTACAACCTGCTATATTCTCCTTATTCCCATTGGTTGAAAATCTATCTGTGTATTTGGTGATGGAGTCGCCCAATATGAATATTTGTTTGGGACATATGGCATTGACTGTGGCATTCTCCTGGGTTTCCATGATGTCAGTACTATCCTCAGTAGTACTGACAGTGTTAGTTCCATGTTGCCCACTGGTATTATTCTCTATATTTGTTGAGTGATTTGCACCTGTCCCTGGGGTTGATGGTGTTATCGTAGGATTAAGAATAGTTTTATCCTTGCCTACATTTATACCTGAAGGACCAGGGCTAGGGTCGCCCATGATATTTGACAAGTCCTCTGGAATCAGTGAGCTTAGGGGATCGAAGCTATTATAGACTGGAAGTGCAAACTGATCAGCCATCCTCCCTTTTTTTGCTACTCTTGTACTCTGAATGTGATACCACTGGTCATCTTGGTTATCTATGCTTTCCTCCTCTCTTACTCTTGTTTATTTACTGAGTTACTTGGGGTTACATTTTGCTCCCTGGTTATGTCTAGATTGGTAGCCATGGGGGTTGTCTTTGTATCGATTTATTTGCTGAACCTTCACCTACAATTGTTTGGTCCTGTGGTTCTTTTTCTAAATGATTTTTACTTGGAGTGGTATTTTCTCCAATTTTTAACCTACTTGCCATATCTAACTGTTTTTTTCCAATGGCTTCCAGTCTGGTACTAAAGAGAGATATTTCAATCAGCATATCTGCATTTTGTTTACATTTTAAATAAGGAAATGGATGTTCAAGAATTGGTATGTCTGTAACTAAGTACATGTCGCATGCTAAGCATTTTGTCCCCACTTTGCCCTCAGTTGTTGTGATATTATCCATTATTATATATGTGTAAACTGACTTAGTTTCAATCTTTGCAAGGTGTTTACTTGTATAAGAGTGCCACTTCTATGTCAAGGCTCTCACAGACTATCCTCTAACTTGCAGCTTGTAGTAGTTCTGGAGTATGCCATTTAAGGGCCTGACTACTAATCAAGCCAGCAGATTGGTGCTTAACAAACACTGAGGCTACCTACCTTTTAAATCTTTAGCTGCTTACTTTCCAGTCCACTTCCCACATCAAATACACCTAACGTGCAAAGCATGATTTGTCCCAGCTGCGGTCTTGGCACACGGTGACAGCGCCTGCTCATAGCAGGGCAGGAAATAAAGCTAGAAGTGACCCTGAAGTTACACTGGGGTCATGGGTCCCTCGATTCTTTTATTTTACAGAATTACTGTTTTAGGCATGCGACAGTCACTCATTCGTGACTGTGGCACATATAAAAACACTTTTTGCCCCTTTAGGTAAAAATAAAGCCTCCCTTTTAGGCTGGTAGTTCGAGGTTTTTTTAGAGAACTACCCAGCCTCTCTTCCTACTTCCTGTCTGAAGCAGGGCTTACTGCATGTTGTGCACATGCATAAATATCACACACAGATATATTCTAAAACAACTTCACACAACAGTGAGAGTGCTCTGAGCTAAAATCTGCAGTAATTCTGGCAAAAGAACGTCACTCTAGACTAATATGTCAGGGCACAAGCAAGGGGACTATGGTTGTCCCATGGAGATGGGCAGGGAAGACATGAAGGGCCAATTCCAAGAGACTATCAGTTTTTGAGTCACTGCATGCTGCTGGATTCATGATCATCATTGGCATGGCCCTGTTATAGATATACAGTAGATATTATGCCATAGCATCACCAGTGAGTGATGACCATGGAGGGTGAGAACAGAGAGACAAAATGTTGTATTTACTGAACACTGCTGAACACACAAACCTTTCTCTCTGAAATGCCCAGCCGGCTGATTGTGTTACATAGTCTCTTCAAGACCTTGTCCATGTTCTCCTAGAGGCGCAGTAACTGAAAAAACCTATGGAACAGTGTTTAATCTGAAAGTGCCTCACTGTGCTTCTTGGCAGTGGTAAGGCTAAAGGGGAAGTGTAGTAGTTCAATCGTAAGTCAATACTTAAAGTAATCATACACCCAACAGGTATGGAGTAACTGTGATCCTACTCCCCATGTTGCACTTTACCCTTTATTTAATGATATATATATATATATATATATATATATATATATATGTGTGTGTGTGTGTGTGTGTGTGTGTGTGTATGTGTGTGTGTGTGTGTGTGTGTGTGTGTGTGTATGCGTGTGTATGTGTATATATATATATATATAGTGGGTAACCCCCCCACTTTGGTGGGGTTAGAGCCTAAGGCAGGGTACAGTCCATGCCCGTAAGTAATTATTGGGTACAGTTCATGCCTTGGTAGGTAATTAGTGGGGAATAGGCAGTTTGGCAAAGAAAGGGTTAATCCTTGGCTACCCTTCAGGAACCTGCTGCTGGCAGGAGGTTGCCTTGGGTGGGCAGGATATAAGCATGGGGACATGGGGTAGAAGGAGAGATTGAGAAGGGAGATGACTGAAGTGGCAACAATTGCCCACTCCAGCCAGCCATAGATTTCTTAGGTCAAGGTGTGGAAAGAGAGACTGTGGAAGAACATGTCAGTGGTCAAAGTTTCCAGCCCCAAGTTGGACCCCGAGATATGCCACCCCGGTGGGATTGGAGCAAGATGCCTCATTGGGACTGCTGCCTGAATGTGAGGCATGAGGTTAAGCCAAGTAGAGAGGCACCGGGAAGGGTTGCTCCTGGAGCTTCCAGCTCTGAAGCCCCATGGAGAGTGAGAGTTAATCAAGCAGGGATAAAGTGCCACTTGCCACAGTTCAGGGGACAGTCACCAAAGGAAAGCTACACAAAGCTGACATGGGAGTTTGAGGGGAGCTAGCAGCCCCTATTTGAGAGGCCTGCCTGTTCCATGTAGAGAAGTCTGAATGAGACAGTTAAGATGGGACTTAAGATGGAAGTGGCAGCCCTAAGGTGAAAGACCAGCCCATTCCGTGGGAAGAGAAGCCAGTGAGTAAGTGGAAAAGGAGCAAAAGTGGGGCCATATTGGTCCAGGATGTATTTGGGGACATCCGATTCACACCCTGTGGAAAATTTGTGAAGTGTCTGTTCATGTGAACTGTTCATAATTTGAAATATGGGATCATAGCAGTCCAAGATATATATACTGCCTACCTCAACCGAACTTTTTTCTGCTCCATGGAGTGTTCATTAATTCTGTTATTAAATTGGATCCCCGTGGTTTGTTCTACAAAGCTATAGTCTACAGTCCGTGGATGGTGGTGGGGTACCACTAGACACTAGGGAATTCTTTTATAACTACGAGGACAGCAGTCAGATGGTGGGGCACACCACTAGACACCAGGGAAATCTTTTATAACTATGGGAAGGGCAATCGGAGTGTGGTGGTGCCATAGACACCAGGGAAAAACAGCACAAAAACGGGGACAGTGATTGGATGGTGGAGGGTACCACTAGACACTAGAGACATCTTCTATAACTATGGGGATGGCAATCGGAGGGTAGGGGTGCCACTAGACACCAGGGGAAAACAGCACAATTACAGGGATGTTGATCAGATGGTGGGGAGGGGAGTGCCACTAGATGCCAGGGAAATATTTCATAAGTATGAGAATGGCAATCAGAGGGTGAGGGGGTGCCACTAGACACCAGGTAAAAATAAATAAAATTACAGGGGTGGTCTTGGGGGGGGGGTGCCACTAGATACCAGGAATAAAAGGAAGGGGTTGTTGCCCTGAAGCACGAAGGCAGAGTGTGTGTGTGTGTGTGTGTGTGTGTGTGTGTGTGTGTGTGTGTGTGGGCTGCAATTGATTTCACAAACACTGAATATATCATGCTACAAGTGTTTGGCCTCTTGTAAGTTTTATTTATTTATTTTTTATAATGAAAAAATGTCTCACTGAATTTTTTTGGTCTGGAGTGCGGGATTTTTACTTATATAGCATAAATTTTATAATGTTGTGAAAATTATGGGGAGGCCATGAAAAACCCTTTTCCCGTTTGCAGGAATCCTTTTCCATATCAAACAAAAAAAGGAAACGAAAAAGGTTTCCTTCAAATGGAAAAAACTAAACTAAACAAAAAAAACCTAAGTCCAGACTCTTTTTCCATTGGAATGGACCTTTTTTCATTTGAACAAAAAAGGACAAATGAAAAAAGACCAAACAAAACTAAGTCCAGAATCTTTTTCCGTATCAAGGGATCCTTTTCATTTTAAGGAAAAGGGGAAACGAGTCACCAAATAGGATTTTTAAAGAAAAAAAACACATTTTGGGATCACTTGTGCAACAGTTACCATAACTGCAGAATCCAACTAATGGAGTCCAGTTGAACAAGATGCATGTCTTGGTCTCGGTACAGGATGTCATTTCTCTGGGTTTTGAATTTTTTTTTTTTTCACAGGAAACTGAAAACAAGATGGTGGCAATTGAAAAAGAATTTTTCCAAATGAAAAAGGATCCTTTTTCTTATGAACCAAATTCCTTTTTCATTCCAAACCTCTATCCAAAAGACTGTATTGAGCATGCTCAAAAACTGACATTTAAAAATTTAATACCTTTGAAACGGTTTAATATTTTTTTTTCACCAAACCAGAGAAAGGCACATCTGTGGGTCAAGCCCTTTCTACCCTGAAAATTTCACACCAAAATTCCAAACTTCTGGGTGCAAGACGATGACAAAAAAACAGCACATTTTTTAATTTGTTTGCTATCCACGTGTTGGAATCCGCACATTTGACCAGAACAAAACTTGGCATGTCAAGAGACCTACCCCACAAGACCACATGTGCAAAATTTTGTGAAACTCCATTGAATGGTTGCAAAGATATTAAAGTTCAAAATCTGAGGTTCGGCATAGAAACCCTTGCTCAACCCTAAATATAGGGGCACTACCGTGTGTGTGTGTGTGTGTGTGTGTGTGTGTGTGTGTGTGCGCGCGCGCATGCACATGGTGACTATGTTAGGTAGTTAGGGAGGCAGTATAGCGCAGTGGTTTAATGCTATGAGCTGCAAATCTGGAGACCTGGGTTTGAATCCCACAGCTCCCACTTGCATAGTGTGTGACCCAGAGCAAGTCACTTAACTTCCCTGTGCTCCCAGGTTGCACCTGTAAACAAGCTTTCAGCTTAGTGTGTCTCACCTGGTTAAACAATTGGGGAAAAAAATGTGTGTAGGTGTATATTGTAAATTTGATACCTTACGCCTGCTTACTGTATATATGTAAGCAATAATGACTGAGAAGCAGGTCATTTCCGAAGAATTAATGACCAGTTGGGGGATGGGTGGCCTGAGGCACAGTCGAGAGTCACCTTCCCTCCTTCCAGCCGGTCATTATTCCAAGGAAATGGCTGGCTTCGAGGTTGTTATTGCAATTATAAGTCTAATCACAATAACACCCTTCTCTTTTTCTGGTTTATTTTTACCACAATTAAATTTTAAAGCAGAATGGTGCAAGCCATGTGTGTCACACATGTTAGATTAGCAGCTAATTGGGTCATTTCTTAGACATGCTTTCGATCCAGTAGCCAATCAGAAGCCTAGTTAGGCTCATGAATAATTAATTAGACTTCTAATCAACGGTAAATAAGTAGAAACATGTTGTGAATGTTCAGTGAAGCCTTGCTAATTCTTATGGAAATGTACACCGAGCTCTTTTTTCCTGTGTGTGTGTGTGTTTATTTTTGCACTAAGAGTGCTTTGGCACATAAACAACTGCTAAAAGTACTACAGTTCTGATAATATAGCTCTTTATGTTCTGTTTGTATTGTGGCAGGCTTTTGCGTTCCTGTAACCAGCTGTTGCACAAGGGTCCAGCATTCAGAAAATAAGATATTTCAAGGTATGTTGTTACATTGTGTAACATCTTATCTTTTAAAGGAACTAAAATAGTGCAGGGTTGCACCAAAAGCCCTGCAAAGAGAGACTGAGGTCTCTCAACATGTACATAGTGGAAGAGAGAAGAGCAGGAGGGAACGTGATAGAGACCTACAAGTACCCTGTGGGGTGAACAGGGTGCAGGAGGAGAGTCTGTTTCAGATGAGACAGAGCACCAAGACAAGAGGGCAAGCAATGAAGCTGGCTGAGGATGGGGAGGGATGGGAGGGATGTGAGGAAGTACTGCTTCACCGAAAGAGTGGTGGATACCTGGAACAAGTTGCCTGCAGAGGTGGTGGGAGTGCTTTAAGTATGCATGAGATAGACATAGGGGAATATTAGTGAATAGATGGGCAGTAGAGAGGGTCACCAGAGACCAGTTATGGGCTACAGAGACAGACTAGGCAGGGACTATCTAGACAGACTTGGTGGGCCAAGAGGTCCTTTTCTGCTGACAAATTCTGGTTCTTTTTTTTTTTTTTTTTTTTTAGTATATTTTTTCTTGCCGTTGGCAGCCTGGTACCTCAGCCCAGTCACGGACCCCAGCTTCCACTCCCATATTGGCCACACCTCGTCGATACCCCCTGGCTTACCCCTCAGGGCAGGGTCGCAGCACCAGCCCTAAAGTGCCGCAACGATAGGATAGCTCGACAGGCTGGCCTAGGAGCTTATTGAAGCTGAGGGTGGGCTTCATTCAGGGCAGCCGGCAGTATTTTTCCTGGTGTATGGGGGCAGGGATGTGCAATAACGACCAGCATCTGCCCCCCTGATCTACTGGCATCAGCGTGCTTGGTACACCCAGCCTCCACTAGGTGGCTGTTTTGCACCGAACACTCTACCCCTTCCCCCCCTGGAGAAGGAGAGCAGTCCTCGGATGCTCAATTCTGCTCCCCTGGCTTGCCTGCCGATGTCCCGGGTCCGTAGGTCACCAGCATTGCAGGTAGGCAACCTGCCCCTGTGCCAGCAGGCCAGCTAAATTCTGTGTTTCTGACTACACAGGTATATGATTGCCCGATGAATGCAAACAGCAGTTGCTCTGCTTAGTGTTCACCCCATAACATTGTTTTTAAATAGTGCCATTTTTGCTTTATGACATACCAGATACATTCATTCTTTCTTGATTGTGCTGTCATTCCAGGCATGAAAACAATCTAAATAGTTGTGAGCACTTTCCAAAGCTAAGAATTAGGCAAGCTGCCATAAATTCTGAACAACTGGAGAGTACTGCATGTGCCTCAGGAGACAGCCGATTGGAAGCTCTTGTGAACATCAGGTTATAGTGCCAAAGTAACAGAAAATTAAAGGCTCAGCTAAGTGATAACTGTGTCAAGCTCTGCACTACCCAACGGAAACCCAGCCTTGGTAGTTTCTTGTGCTCTGTTATAGCTCCATGGCCAGCAGTACTGTACAGTATGTTCAGGCCTACTACAGGGAAAGACCAGTGCATTACCCTTCCCATACAGTTTTTAGTTCAAACAACGGACTGTCAAGGCAGGTCTGCTCAGTAGTAATTGTGCTGATGTGATGATCTTCTGGGTCATGTTCTTTTGATGCCCAGCACAAGGGACTGGGGCAAAACTCATCAAAATTCGATGTGATTGTAGTGATATTCCCATTCACAAAGTCACAGTATAACCCAGTGGTCAAGGGCACTGAGCTACAAATCTGGAGAACTGGGTTTGAATCCCACAGCCACCACTTGCATACTGTGCGACCGTGAGCAAGTTACTTAACTTCCCTGTGCTCCCAAGACACATCTGGAAATGAGGCTCGGCTTAGCGTGTCTTTCCTGGCCAAAACTTATAAAATAAATAAAAAACAAAAAACAGTGGTCACCCGAGGATGTTTGTGCCCCCATTATGGGACAGCAGTGGAGCAGAAAAGGGGAACTGGGCAGTAGTTACAACCAACGAGTTGATGTCCTTATCTACTTTCTTCCATGTTTTAACACTTCCTGCTTTAAACAGACTTGAATTACTTCTTGTTTTCCAGAAATCCAGGGAACAAGATCCCTGTTTATGTAGTAATTTGCTTTGGAATCCTGGTATTTTACTCTAAGTAACTAAAGCAGCTGTATGATGCAGGCACTGCAGCATTTGCTAATCGGTTTGCAGAAGCGTAATGTGTTGCTTGCCATGAGCTAAGCTTTCCATGAATTGTACTGGGAATCTCCTTAATTTAGGAGTCTAAGTTTCAGTGCTTCGCTAACCATCTGGCAGGCTTTAAGGGCATAGAAACCATTATTCTTCATTCTAAAATGCTGTCATGGGCAGCAGTGCTGTGTGCAGCAGTCTGAAGACATCAGACAGGAAGGAAATTCGATTTTTAAAACCTGAAGGAGACGTGCAGTGTCTGAGATAGGAAAAGAATGTGACTTCACAAAAGAGGAAAAAGCTTCATTCGTGGTTTTTTTTGTCATTTTATTTAATTCATAAATCTGTAGTTGGGATTCTTTAAGTTGGCAGAGGTCTACCACACTTTTGGTACTGATATTTCAAGCATTCCAAATTCCAAATTGTGCAATTTTCCTTATTTGCATTGAAGGGAGTCTAATCTGAAAAATAATTTATTAATAAATTGGTTTATTTTTTTTTTTCTTTAAAAATATTTTCAGGGAATGTTAATGATATGCTTTAATAAATCATGAGGCGAGTTTTCTCTGCAGTTACATTACTGTCGGTGTTGAATGGAACGGGGTCCACTGCTTCTCTGGCTCTGAGGTGTGATTAATATATAGAAAAAAGGCATATATTTAAAAAGTGACTCAACTAATATTTAATACATAAATTATAAACAAGCTATAGCTACCTAATTAGATGTTAATTAGGGTTTGGTAAACAGTAATAAGCTTTTAACATGGAATTAACTGAGGGTTAATAATGTATTTAAAAATACATTGGGGTTGGTTAGGCTAGTCTAACTTTACAAACCAGTCTATTAATTAAGCAGTAACAACCGAGAAGCCAGTCATTTCCAAAGGATTAGCGACTGGTTGGGGGGATGGGTAGCCTGAGGCGCAATCGAGGGTCACCTCCCTCCAGCCAGTCGTTAATCCAAGGAAATGACTGGCTTCAAGGTTGTTATTGCAATTATAAGTCTAATCGCAATGACAGCTTTCTTTTTTCCTCCGTTTATTTTTACCGCAGTTCTGTTTTTAAGCAGAGTGGCGTGATCCATGTGTGTTGCACAGTGTCAGTTGGCAGCTGGATAGGTCAGTTCTAAGACACTAATGAACAATCCAGTAGCCAATCAGGAACCTCATTAGGCTCATGAATAATTAATTAGACTTACCTTAAATAAGCATGTAGATATATTTTTAAAGATGTCCATACAATATTGTGCCGTCCTGTTGATATACATAGTATCTTTACTACCATTTTTTTTTTACTAAGCAGGAGATAAGAGTTTGCACCCAAGTAGTTGGGCTTTTTCTCTGGTTATAAGAACTCCAGTTGAGTACAATATTCAGGAGGTTAGTTACTGCTGAAAACTGACCAGTGACAACTAATGCAAATGCTTGTTTCACGTTATTTAACCATCTATTAATATTTTATAAATATAAATAACTGTTTGAATAGATGTGTATTTTCAATATAAAATGTTGTTTGTCCTGATGATAAACCTTGGGATACCCCTAGCTGCTGTGTGGGAGAGTAGCATTTGTACCCAGCACTTTCACGTCTTGTAAAGGTTATATGCAATTCAGTAACCAGGTGGTTAATGACTATTATACAATAGCATTAATAAATCTAGCATCCTGATTGGTCAGACTGTCCTAGACACAGTGATGTTATCTGGCAATGACATCACTATATCTAGGGCAGGCACACAGATGATCTGATAACATGAAGACAGCATGTAGAGATCTCTACTCACGTACCTGTCACTACCCCATCCCTGTTAAATGTCACACACACACACAATATTTTTCCCACATAAGCTTTCAAGTATTGTGGAAGATACAATACTTTAGTTTGTAGAATCTTTTTTTCTTTTTTTAAAATGGAGTGGCTGCAGTAAACCACAGAAACCATGCAGCATCACCACCTAGTGGCAAAGACAAAAATTGTGAACTTTTTCTTGTAAGTACACAGACACACAGAAAAATCAAACAAAAATCTACAAAATGTTGATTTTTTTTTTTCTTTAGAAATGAGCCATTGTATAATAGCAATAAGGCACTCTGGGGATGTGTGTTACTGTGTAATAATGTCACTTCTTAGGTGTTGAAAGCACTCAGGCTGCAGCCTCGTGCTTCAGTCACCTGAGGTGTGGCGTTATTACACAGTAACACACACCCTGTTGTGCCTTATTGCTTAACTGAAAAATTACTAATGGCAACTAAAACAAATGCATTTTTCACTGTATTTGGTCACCTAATAATTTTTAATAAACAACGATGAATATTTTAATAACTGCACATCTGCCATTTAAACTGTAGTGCTGGTTTGATTATGTACATTTAGTCTTCACTGTACAGTATTTTAAGTAGCAAATGAATGCTTATTAAACATCTCTTGATAATGAAGATTAATAGATGGCAAACTGAAAAATAAAGTTGCTGTGAGTGATGTTTCAGTACTCACTTTTCACTGGACTTGTGCATTTCTCTCAATGCGGGTAAAAGTCAAAATACTTGAGTGCAGACCCTGGTCTGTCAGATGGAATTGAAGGCAGACCATAAGATCATCACTAAATGCATGACTAATAATACACTCCATAATATTTGTTTAGTATTACTAGGTGGTTAATTAAAGTAGCTCAAACCTTTTTCTTTAGTTGTCTCTGGTCATCTTCCAGTAATCCTTAGCCACGAAGCTATAGGATGTATTTTAACCTGGGTAAAAAACACAAAGAACTTGAGTTCAAACCTGGGTCTCCCATAGCAGGGAACTGTACGGCTGTACAGTGAATTTATACCATTAGTCCATCATCACATCTTTGTGGCAAATGCACATAGAAACATAGACAATGATGGCAGAAAGAGACCATTGGTCTATCCAGTCTGCCCATAAAACTCTAACAACCCGGGACCTATTGTCCATATAGGGTTCTAACCCACACTGTCAGCACTCATGCTCCCCGCCGTACCCCTACCACCCTGAGCAACCTCTAAGCCCTTCATTCTGTCCCAGCCATGTTTGAAACCACTGATAGTTTGGACGCCCACCACATCAGCTGGCACATTGCTCCATGACTTCACCAACTTTTCTGTAAAATAATACTGTCTCACTTTCCTCTACCCCCCCCATCAGTTACAACTTGTGCCCCAATATATTACATATATTATAATAATTATTTGTTTCTTTAGGATTAGTAGATGGTTGAATAAAATTAAACCAGCATTTGTGTTCGTTACCACTATTAACTTTTCAGTAGTCACAAACTGCCTGGCTACTGAATTTCGTATAATCTGGGTAATAGTTAAAAGCGATTGATTCAGGATAAGCTGATTCAGAATGCTGAATACATGAAAAAGCAGAATATTAACTGTAGTGCAATATATGGGTCACCTACCTTTTTCCCACAGGAACTCTGGTCAAATGAAAACTTGTCATACTAGTGCTGTGAAGATTCTAAGTCCTGCTAAAGAATCCTGCTGAAAGGAGAGTGCAGTGAAACTTTCTTAAATGGTGCTCACAACCAACCAACTGCAATGGCTCAGTCTTGTGTGAATTAAAGCACCCCTTCCCCATGTCTAGGGGTATGATGTTCATTGTCCATGCAGAATACTCTTCTGGCTGCAGAAAACAAAAGATGAGCCAGGTCTGTGGTGCCAAGCGAAGTGGTTCACTTGGCATGCTGGCAATATAGGTTTGTGCCCTGAACTTGGGTGTCAGGAATGGAGACCAGCAGGGAGGGAGTCCAGAGCATCCTTTGGATGCTTCCCTTGAGGGGTGGGTGGGGGCCCTAGGCACCTGGAGGTGGCTTGCGGCATTCTAGGCAGTGTGATGCCTCGACCACACTGACATTACCTTGGGTTGCCATCATGACTGGCCTATGGAAGAAGAAGGTGAGGGCAGAAAATCAGAAAACTGCCCCCCAAGTTGACCAGATGATGGCTGCTGGTTCTTGTCACCGTGAAGCCCCAGAAGTGTCCGGACTGACCCCGTGGCGCCAAGGATAAGTATCTGTGTCTACAGGTGCTTCTCCCCTGGAGGGGGGAAGCCTCCTGACAAAGGGTTACATTGGGTTACCCAGGGGCTGCATTGCGGGGTGGTGGATGACGACAGGGCAGAGGGATGAACCCAGGTGACCTGAAGGAGTGGCCAGCCAGGGAGCCTGGGAAGGAGCAAAAAAAAAATAAAAATATGGATAGTACGTGGATAGTTCCTTTATGCTTGCTTGACAGTCACAGGGAGTCAGGGGGTACTCTTCCTTGGTACTGGAGGGCTGAGGAGGCAAGCTGAATTTAGCTGGTAACAGTTAATTAAAATAAGTCCAATAACAACTCGCAGAGCCTTTTTACCATGAAGGGGAAAATTTAATCAAATAAATAATTTAAAACAAATACTGCTCTGTGGAACAGGGGGCACAGCAGCAAACCAGAGCAGACAGACATATTTCTCTATATACAGTGGCCAGAGCCATGGCACATACTTTAGATTGAGAGGTCACTGTTGGGTCCCACTGGAGCTGGAACAAGCTCCCGTTGATAGCAGCAGCATTGCAATATTTCACCTTGTCCTCATACACAACTCTTCTCTATAGTTAAAATGGCCTCTGACCATACTCCCACCATGCTGGGTGGGGAGGGTAAAAGAGGAGGAGGAGTAGCTCTAGACGTAAGGGAAGGGATCAAAGCAATGGAACTAAAGGGTAAACGGAGAAGAGGAGGCACTGTGGGTTACCTTGCAGACAGGAAATGTCACCACAATCTGCACAGGGGTTGTTTGCAAACCCTTGTCTCGGGGAGGAAATGGACAAGGAAATGATAGGAGGCTTCCTTAGAATGGCAGAAAAAGGGGAGATATTGTTGATGGGGGACCTGAATATACCAGATGTTAACTGGAGCACATTTGCTGCAGCCACATCCAAGAGCAGAGTCATTCTCGATGCCCTACAGGGGGCATACCTCAGGCAGCCAGTGTTGGAACCCACTCAGGATGGAGTAGTCTTAGACCTGGTACTCTCAAACAGGGACAGTGAGAGAATCTTGGATTTAGAAGTGGGTAGTCATCTGGGAACAGGCGATCACCAGACAGTGTGGTTCACAATAAACACAGGTATAGAGTCAAGTCATACAAAAGCAAAGATACTGGACTTTCAGAGGGTGAACTTTGGCAGAACAGGTGAGTGCCTAAGGAATGCACTAGCAAAAGGGCAGGAAGGAGGGGTGGAGGAACAATGAGGAAAAATCAAAACTGCCATCAAAGAGGCAACAAGTCTTTGTGTGAAGCAAATAAATAAAACAAAATGAAATGAAAGAAAAAAACACTATGGTTCTCAAAAGAGATGGCGGGGAAGGTAAGGGAGAAAAAGATAGCATTCAGAAAGTATAAGGAATCACAGAAGTAGCAGGACAGAGAACTGTACCAGTTAAAGCAGAAGGAAGCAGGGAAGGCAGTCAGAATAGCAAAGGCCCAAACCAAGAAAAAGATAGCCAAGCCAGTTAAGAAGGGGATAAAACCTTTTATAGATACATTAGTGAGTGAAGAAAGACCAAGGGAGGGATAGTGAGGCTTAATAAAGGGGAGGAGGGGTGGGCAGAGGGTGACAGTGAAAAAGCAGAGATACTGATCGGATACTTTTGTTCAGTATTCACAAAAAGAGGAGAAGGGGAACATACCGAAACCAAACAATAGAAACACTCTGGATAGGGGGGTCGATACCAGCCCATTCACAGAAGAAAGGGTCCTGAAAGAACTCCTAAAACTCAAGGTGGACACGGCAATGGGGCCTGACGGGATTCACCCCAGAATTCTAAAAGAACTAAGGGGAGAACTAGTGACACCACTGACTATCCTTTTTAACAAATCATGGGAGGATGATGTGGTATCTGAGTACTGGAGGAAGGCAGATGTGATTCCCCTTCACAAAAGTGGGAGCAAGGCAGAGGTAGGAAACTACAGACCTGTTAGTTTGACCTCAGTGGTAGGGAAAATGATGGAATCACTTCTGAAAGAAAGAATAGTTGAGTACCTAGAGGCCAGGGGGTACAGGACCCAAGGCAGCATGGATTCACAGCAGGAAGGTCACGTCAGACGATTCTAATAGATTTCTTTGACTGGATGACCAAAGTAGTAAACCAGGAAGGGGCTGTGTACATGGCCTACCTAGACTTTAGCAAGACATTTGCCACAGTCCCACACAAAAGATTAATATGTAAACTAGCCAGCCTGGGAGTGGGTCCCAGGGTGGTAGCCTGGGTACAAAATTGGCTGGACAACAGGACGCAGAGGATAATAGTAAATGGAGTCCACACCACACAGAAAGGGGTTATGAAGGTACAATGAGGGTTCAGTATCAGTCGGTTCTCTTTAATGTCTCTTATAAGTAAATACTGCAGAGGGACTGAAGGAAAAGTATGCCTCTTTGCAGATGACACAAAGATCTGCAACAGAGTTGATGCACAAGGTGGGTGGAAAGGATGTGAAGGGACTTGGCAAGGTTGGAGGAATGGTCAGAAGTATGGCAGCTTAGATTCAGTGCAAAGTAATACACCTGGGAAACAAAAACCCAAGGGAAGAGTACACAATGGGGGAGGTACTAACAACAACAAAAATGGAAAGGAACCTGGGGGGTAGTCATATCAGATGACCTAAAGGTAGGCAGGCAATGTGAGAAGGCAGTAAGAAGGGCTGGGGGATACTGGGACAAATAGGGAGAGGCATCACCAGTAGAAAACAGGAAGTTGTCATCCCTCTGTACAGACAGTTGTTGAGGCCCCATCTGGAGTACTGCGGTTCAGTTCTGGAGACCCCGCCTCAGCAAGGACATAGACAGGTTGGAGGCAGCCCAGAGGAGGGCAACTAAAATGGTGCAGGGTCTGCACCAGAAACCAAACGAAGAGAGACTAAAGAAGCTTAATATGTATATCCTCGAGGAAAGGGGGGGGGGGACATGATAGAAACTTTGAAGTACCTCAAGGCAATCAACAAAGTCCAAGAGGGCAGCATCTTTCATAAACAGAGATATGCAAGAACAAGGGGGCACAGTTTGAAAATGAAGGGGGGACGGCTCAGAGACAACGTGAGGAAGTATTTTTTCACAGAGAGGGTGGTAGACTCATGGAATGGCCTTCCTGAGGAGGTCATGGCATCAAAAACAGTGGGGGAATTCAAGAATGCATGGGACGGTTATAAGGCAACTATAGTGGGGGGATAGGAAGAAGAAGGATGTTGGTTAACTAGGATCTGCAGCTTATCCAATAGGTAGGGAAATGGGCAGACTGGGTGGACCAAACAGTCCTTATCTGCCAACAAACTTTATGTTTCTATGTTTTGTGGCCTCCCCAATGCTGAGTTCTGGGCATCCACAGGGCAGCAGAGGTCCTGGTGATGCCGGAGATGCATTGGCCCTGCTTTGGCCTAAAAACAAGCCAATCTTCATGGTCGGCAGGGTACCACACTGGATAGGAGAGGTGGGCTGCCACCACTGCCTACTCTGCGACACAGGCTGCCACCACCACACTGCTCCACCGCCAACCCAGCATAAACTACAGGACCCTCCGGTGCCACAGTGCATGAGGTGGCCTACTCCAGACGCTTAGGCTGTGGCTTCCACTAACTTCAGAGGGGCCCTGCACACACCAAATACTCTCTACCAAGCTGCTCCTGGATCCACGACTGGTCGTCGACAAAAATATTATCGAATGACCAGACAGCGAAACCAGCAGGTCAACCTCATTTTGCAGTTGACTGCCAGTTTCGGACAGAAAAGAGTGTTTTCTTCGGGGGGCTCTGCCCTCGAACCCCCCACATGGGGGGTTGTGCTCCCTGCACCCCACCACTTAGGATTCTCAACTCCGAGTAGGACATGATTGGGGGGTTGGGTGCAGGACCCCTGACAGACAGTGCCGGGTTACAGCAGGTTCCCTACAGTGATGTGGCTCTGTAGTCGCTGTAGGCGATCTCGCTGTTGAAAAGTCACTGAACGTGTGGCATACCACTGCTCCCAATGCAGAGCTCCCAGATGATGACTCTGGCAACTACCGCAATGCCCACTTAAACCCCCACAGGGCCAAGGCAAATGGACCCCAACCATCAACTGCTCTCCTATGACTTTCTGTTGGCCCCCTATTTGATGCCAAAACTCAGGTCTTAAATCCCCTAAGGGGATTTGAATCACCACCTATCCTGCAGGCAGGCCATAACCCTCGCACCAAAAAAAAAGGGCATAGGGGAGGAGCAAGGCTATATACTAAACACCCTAACAAGTGGGTGCTTACATGAACAACCCAAAAAAGATCACAGAATCACTAGTTCTCTTGTGGCCATATCTATCTCTTTACAGAATACGACCCAATGAGAAAAGTAAATGCTGAGTTGGAAGGTTGTGGAGGGGCACAATTGTTCCAATGGTGAGGAATGTCCATTTCTATGGTGACAGCATGGTTTCTGTGAGCTTTGTTGTTGATATATTGAGAACAGGTCAAGAGTGAGAGACTGTATGAATGAAAGTGACCACATTCTGCAGTCAGGTGGTCTGTCAACAAATAGCTGTGTAAGATGGAGGGGGGAAGTTGTGGTTTAACAGTTACAGAGCCATGTATTACAAAAAGCAACATATGGTTCTGTATGTGTTACGGAGCAGGTCACTCCATCTCAGGATTCCAGTGACTTCAGAAACTTCTCAAGCTTTGCTGTTGAGGTTTATGACATCATTGGAATCCCTCCATGGAGTTGCAGCTCCGTAACTGATAGAGGGCCATATATTATTCTGTTTATATATTTCAGTTAATGTTAACACAACATTGAGAATACTTATTCAGAATATTCTGAATTTAGAATATTGGAGCATTCAGAACATATAGAATACTGGATGGGCAACTATGCACAACCGGTGTGTTCTGCCACAGATGGTGTCTGATTTCCTCTGATCTCGAGACCAAAGCTCGAGAGGTACATGGAAATCAGAACCCTGAGGTGGCAGAACACACTGGTTATGCATAAAGTTGCTCATCCTGTATTTTTTATAGTGTACAGTATTATGTGAAATGTGTGCACTGTGTTACTTTCCTCTTTCACAATGAAACTGCCTTGTGCAGTCTCTAGAGATTCTGCCACAGAGGGTAACAATCACATTCCATGACCTTTGAACTGTAGGACAGCATTTTGAAAAGGATGGATTTCTATATAAAACATGGAGGATAATGTATGTGTCCTGATCGGTAACCAATTTGTTAACCATCGAGAGGTTGCCATGGCAATCGTGTAAACCTTGAGACATTTAACCAAGTTGGCTGCCGATCGGGAACCATACATTATCTTTTATAGTGTATGGTCCTATATATGGCAAAAAAAGAAGCAGGTACCCTAAAAACAAGTCATTGCTTACACCGCCAGTAAAGTTCTCACCACTGCTGCCGTTTCAGGGAGGCCCTCGCTTCCTGTACCGTGCATGCGCAGTACGATCCCTGTTGTTATATCATCGATGTGTCGTACCTTCGATGGGTTAACAACAAAGTGACATCACATTGATGGTATAACCGGCCTAGTAAAAGATAAATTTTGGCAGATAGTATTCTACCATACATTATAATGCTTTACTGTACACTATACTAAGCATACAAGGCCATGTAACCTTGCTTTTCCTAGTTATTAATTTCTAAACAAATAAAGAGCAGCATCATTCTGTAGTCTTCTGTCTGCTTATTTTCACACATTTTACACAGAACTGAATTTCCCTGTATCTTAAAAAAAAAAAAAAAAAAAAAAAATCTTGAAGAACCAAACTAATAGTTTTCTTGGCTCCTCAAACCGTGACTCTACTGTATGGCTGCAAGTTTGACATTCTGTTGTAGTTTCTAATCATATCTCCGCTGTTGTGATTCTTCCATCCTCTCGTGCACCACACTTATGCCCTGAAAGCATCATGCTGCACCTCCCTGTGTCCTCACAAGACTCCAGTCCTCAATGACAACATTCAAATTTCTTTTCTCCCTGGAGCAGAGGATTGGCAGCAAAGCGTGACACTGCTGCTTGATTACCAGTGTGGTGAACGCTTGCCAGGCTTCTTTTTTTTTTGTTCATGTAAATAGTCATGCTCCTTGCCTGGTGCTGAGCTGCTTGCTGTTGGACAATGTGGTTTTCAAATGAGGTGAGGCACGAGAGAGTGGCTTTACTTTTGTCACTACAAATTACAGGGCAATTTCTGAGAAACTTCAGTGGTTTTCAATAGACTTTCACTATACAGAAAGGTAGGGAGAAATATCCAAAGACTTGAGAAGGTTTAGTACATATTACATCAAAGTGGCAGATGCCTTAAACTCCACAGCAGAACAGAGAGCATTTTACTAAATCAAATCATCATTTTCCTTTGCCACATGAGTTAGAGTCAAGGTCTTTTGTTATGGCTGTGGGCGAAGCCTACAGCCATTTTGCTTTGTGCTCCTGAAAACGGCCGACCGTGGCACACTTCCATTGGACTTTTGGAAGTATCCTTCTGAAAGTCCAACAGAGCTTGGAACACTCCACGGTTGGTCACTGTGGAGTAACAGTCTCACTATTTCGGCTGTTACTTCTGTATTCCGGGACAAGAACTGTGCATGTGCACCTCATGCACATGTGCAGTTCTGCTGGCGCCACCATCTTGGGAATGGCAGAATGCCATTCACCGCAACTACATATACGCGAATGCTGCGCATGTGCAGTTGCGTCATCATCGCTATCTTGGAGATGGCACTCGACGGTGCTTGCTCTCCAGAGTTTTACAAGCTTGCCACAGCCGTATCGGCTCTGGCTGGAGCTTATCTTCATTTTGTTGCTACTAAAGCAGTACTGTAACTATTGTTCAACTCACTAATGGCTGTGGATCAGTCCTCTGTATCGTGACCCACCTGTTTAAATCCACATTCTGCCACTTTGTCTAGGGAGTTGATTCAACTAAAGCAATCTGCTGTAACAGGTTCCCAGATGGAAAAATCAACGGATTATGAGTAAACGGTGATGCTTACCCTGTAAGTATGAGGAAGCAAGCTTGGGAATGCTTGCCCCTGCTGCTGGTATCAGTCGCAATGTGCCAGTGACAGGGAGGTGTCACAGAGTGCAAGGCTGGGATAGAAACAAATGCAGGGAGCCTTAAGGAATATAATTAGTGAACTTGAAAAAAAAAAAAAAACTATTGGATCTTCATCGAGGACATCTCTTCCATTGGGCCATACCTTTGGAACTGTAAGCCATCAGTGTCAGGACCTTCTGGAAACTTTTGTCTGACTGTGACCACCCACAATGAAGTACAATGTCCATGCCTATAAAACGTGGCTGCCCCCTCACTTCTCAGTTCTTTCTTTTGCCATGTACATGCTTGTTGGATCCGCAGAGATGCAGCTTCCTTTGTGCACTCATTGTTGTTTGTTTTCTAACTTAAGTATTTTTTTGCATCAGTGTTGTTCCTGTATGCCACCGTCAAAAAACCTTTGTTTAGGTTTTGTATCTGCGGTTACAAGAATATACAAGGATGATGCTCGCACTGTGTGTTTTTGTTGTTTGGGCCTGTCCCACAATGAAAGGGCCTGCAAGATCTGCCAGGGATTTAACCAGGCCACAAGGAGACACCACTAGATGGTTTTGGAGACTTTCATTGCCATTAAGTCTGTGGATGCTCAGGCGTAGGCCACTGGATCCAAATCGGCTTCTCCCACCCTTAACCGCCTGCTCCAGGTAAGGATGCACCCCAGCGGTCATCAACTACATCACTGTTGAGGTCAGCGAGGATGAAAGAGAAATCCAAAGAGAAGAAATATTCACTGAGGCCCTCTTCGTCTTTCAGTCACCACAAGCATAAGGAGAAATGAATGAAGCTCACAATCCTTTTACCGGAATGTTGTTCTCTGGCTGCGTATTATTGATGACATTCTTTGTGTTTGTGTTTGTGTTTGGAGTTGGGGGGAGGGGGGTGATGTCCAGGAATTAATTGAATACTTGGAACACAAATGGCAAGAATTTAAAATTCACCTGTAAGATGGACTGTCATAGTATCGACTTCCAGGATATTACCCTGTCTGGTATCCCTAGTAAAGTAGTTTCTACTCAGGGTTACAGTAAACCTACGGCCACACACATGGGGCTCCACTACTCGTGTGCCCATCCTAGAAAGTTTGTGGAGTCTATCCCATAGGGACAGCTCCTGCAGGTTAGACGCAACTGCTCAGACATGGAAACATTTAACAACCAGGTGGGTCATATGATGGAACTCTTTGGAAGGAGGGAATATACTGAAAATATCCTCCGGAATACTCTTCAGAATGTATTAGCCATGGATAGAGAACAGCTCCTAATTCCAAAATCTGGGAGAAATATAGAACCAGATAAGGCACCTATCACATTTGTCATGGAACATAATCACTTACTGGGCAGAATTAGTAATCTTCTACACAGATTGTGGCCTCTGCTTACTAGTGACCAAAATACAAGGTATGGTACAAGGTATGGGATGCCAGAGAAACCTAGTGTTTCCTTTTCTAAGTGTCATCATTTAAAAGATTTAAAATGTCAGTGATCTGTAATAAGAGTATTGTCTCGTGTATCCTTAAGACCACAAAACTGCTCACCTTTGGTTCTTAGTCCTATGGTCCTGAGAACGTGCAAAGCGACATTATATCCATAAGAGGCTTGCCAACTGGACCTGTAAACATATGTAATGAGACTGTTATGAAACAATCAGGATTGTTTATTTCTAGGCATTCCAGACACTCTTATAGGGTCTCTTGTGCAAATATTTCTAAAATTCTGAAGTTTTGATTTCAGTTGGCATAGTCTTTCTCACACAGGGGTGTTTCTCTAATGTTCTACAAAGCAAACATTTTCATTTTACATTTATGTTCCATTTTTTAAAATGAAAACTTTTAATATTATTTATATTATCATTATACATGCAGTTACAGTGTCTCTAATGGTTATTTTTATTTAGTTTTTGTTAACCAGGTAAGTGCACTAGCCAAAACTGACTATTTTTAGGCATGACCCGGGAGAATACAAGTATAACAGACAGGTGTCCATTCATGAGAGCTAGACAATTACATACAGAGGAAGGTCAAATCGGTATAAACAAGTAACACAAGTTGTCAAGCAGCATAATGGTAAACATTACATAAGTGCAGGACAGTTACAAAAAGGGGTAGGTCAGATCAGCATAAATGACCAATAACACAGGTGGTAAAAAACAGCATAACATAATGCAACGTTTCAGGGAAACAGTTACACACTAAAAGAAATTAGCACAGATTTGTGCCGGAATAGCATTCAGCAGGAGTATCAAACATGATGTAGATCATGCAGGGAAACAGAGTAGAGAGAACCTGTAAGGGCAAGCACTGTGCAATAGTACAACACTGATAGACAGAAATGGGTGTAACAAGAGAAAGATAGGTCTCAACTAGAGGGAGAAGTTGGGATGGGCCGAGGAGTAGCAGAAAGGTTGGAAAGGGAAGGGGGGGGGAGAGTTGAGAGGGGTAGGATAATTAGCAGAGGGAGTGCAGAGGAGCACTGCAGGATAGTGGAAAAGGCAGGGGCCTAATGCCATCAAGTGGGGTCAAAACAAGTGCACGTGTCAGCAATAGATAGATATATATTGTTGCAACTCCCTTTTAAAGCAGAGATGAGACTTTGCCTGCTGAAGGTCTAGGGGAAGAGAATTCCAAAGCTGAGGTCAACATGTTGGAAAGCAACAGTACCTTGAATGTGTGACACCTAGGCACATTAAGTAAGGATTTATCCGCAGTCCGTAAACCATGGGAGGAGGTTTGGGGAACCAGCAGCTCTGCAAGTGAGGATGGGGTTTGTTGTCGGATAATAGAATCTACGAGTGAGCCAAGAGCGTATTGCCTGCTTGTAGAGGGAGAGTTATGAGTTATGAGTGTCTGCTAACTCATTTGTGTTCCACAAATGCTCAGCCTTGTTATGCAGTTGTCTTTACACAAAGAGCTTGGTAAAGCGTTCTTATAACAATGAGAAATACATCAACTGCAGATGTAAGCATATATATTGCACACAGTGGGGAGTGCAGAACAGTGTTGTTGCAGCTGCAAGAGAAATGGTTGACACAGTAACCCTCAAGAGAGAGAACCTTGAGAGGGTTACCTTGGCAGCCATTTCTCCAAAACATCTAATATATGAGGTTAGAAGTGGCATCATGTGATATTTCAGGTAGCATCCAGTCGTTATATTGTAGTGTCATAAAACTGATTTTCCTCCTTATTACCTGCGCTCATTCAGTGTTCTCTTTGGGTTTTTTCTATATGCATTTTATGCTCACCCCGGAGCTGGCAGGCGGCTCCAGCCCCTCCCTTGGAGGGGCTCGCTTTCCAGTCCCCGAGTCTCCTGCATGTGACCCTTCCAGAAATCCCCCATGAGTTGCTCCTCTGTGACAGGGCTGAGGATGAAGGGCGTCTATTCCCCCCCCCCGGACACCAACATCCAGACTCCGGGGGGCCAGCGTGGGCGCTGCAGGGCCATCATGGAGCCTGCCTGTTCCATTTTCCACTTTTCTGCCCCTCCCCTTGCCACGGTTTCTCATGTGCATGTGAAGGCACGCACACACAGCGATCCGTGGCACCCTCCCTATGGTAGCCTGTCCCATCTGCACTACCCCTTGGTCTCCACCTGGGGGCAGCCTTGCAGTGGGCACGACTGGGTCCCTACCCGGTGAGATGAGCAGCCTCATGGCCACCAATCCATCTCCCAGCCTCCCAACCATCCCAGGCTCGTTCCCTGAACCTGGTCGCTGGCGTGGCTAGGTGTGCATCCAGCACCTCAACCCTCAGCACCACGGGGCCAGCCATTCAGTTTCTCTTAATTTATGTACGTTTCTGCAATTCCTTGTGCTTATCTCCTAACCCACTCTTGTCGATGTATACAGAATCTAAAATTGGTAATAAACCTTTCCTTATTCATTTTGGTTTCTCATTAAACAGCAATATACAGGCTTCTAAAAAAGGTGTATTCTTTCATCTTGATGTCCCGCTGTGCCTTCTTTCATTCTGTTGCATATTCATCATCTTTTTTAACAATATCATCTCTTTATTGATTCCTAAAGAGCCTGCTCACCGTATTCATTGTTTCATAGTCCGTACCATTTGTGGCTATGCTGCCCACTGGTTTTGTGTGGCCAGTGAATTTTTGTCATCCTTGCAAGTCAGGAACAATTTACAGTGGCTTCCACACCTGCAGGAACTGTTGTATTTGACCCACCATTACTAATGACCTGAATGTGTTATCTCAAACAAGAGTTTGTAAACTTTATGTAACAGCAAACTAGCAACGAGTGATTCAAGGTTTTTTTTTTTGAACTGTCAAGCTGCAGTGAAGTCATGAATTGTCAGATAGTTCAAATACAAATTAAAGTCGCAGTTGTAATAGTGTACTTACAGTAATATAAACATATACTAGACAATGACACATTTGTAAATAGTCTACGAGTAAAGAAAATGCAACAGCTGCATGCCATACAAGGTAACTCAGAGATACAGGGCAATGCAAGCTGCTCGGCAAGTAGCATATAGTGTAAAGTTTCCAGAAAACGTACATGTGTGAACAGTTGGAAACACTTCCACTACCTAATTATTTACCTACCTCTGCATTCCAATGTATGACACATGTTTAACTGCCTTCCTACTCCAATCCCATACTCATATGGTCACATGATCTGTACAAATCTATAGAAAACACTATTTCTGAGGAGGAGGTGATGGGCATGAAGTTTAGAGTAGAACTGGACAGGGTGATTAGTAAATTGAATACAACTAATACCTTATGTTGAGTCCCCACACCATTGTCTGATACAGTGGAGGATAAAAACAGGGATTGGAACTGTGCAGAATTCAAAATTCCACCAATGGAATACATGCAGGATTGGCAATTCTGCTTCTGGAATGCTTTTCAGAATTTCTTTTGGAATTTCGTGGAATTCTGTAAAGCATTTCTATTTAAACTGCAGAGTACGTTTTCAGAGAATTAGGTAAACCACAGAATAATTTTCTTTGGATTGTGGAAAAAGGATCTGCAGTTTAGGTAATCCACAAAACATTTTGCTTTTGAAATTTTGGAATTTCACTGACAGAATGAGGTGGAATTTTACAAAATTCCACAGAATTCCATTCTGTCAGAATTTTAAAATTCTGTACAGTACTACCAGGGATGTGTTAAGTTTATACAGCACATTGTGCTGTGATAGAGGAGTGGATTATTTGAAACCAGCTGTCTATTTCTGCCATTTTAGTGCACTTAGGATAACAACCCATGAAACAATTCAAGATAGATCACAAATCTACCATTCCCCTCTAAGGACCGATCTTTATTGTTGCCCTTTGGTATGACCATACTGCTATTTCACTGTCTGCAGCCAAACCATAAACTAGAAACAAACTGGTGTTACTGGTGGAAACCTGAAATTCTTAGTGTTCAGGCAGTATATCTAGCTTGTTTCTTGCATGTATCGTATGGAATGACTGCAACTAGCCTGTGAAAGAATGCTGTGTTTGCATCCAACAGCAGCAACGAGTTTTAAAAAGCACCACCTACAGTATTTCTGCAGCTTCTATAGAGTTCATCATCCTGCATAAGCACAGCAGAAAACATCTTAGTCATGTAGAAAAGTAAAAAGTTACGAATACATGTACAGCCAGTTTAGAGTTTTATTTTCTATTACTTTGCAGATTTAAGAGTACAGTTATAGCAGAGCACAGATACCCATGTATTCAACTCTTACTCAGGCATATAAGAGATTGCCAACTCCTGTGTGCACACTGAAAATGATAGTGTGAAGAATGCCACTGAGCCCAAGATGTAGTCTGCTAGGCTCATACATATTCAGTGCTAATTGCAACAAAACGTCCGATGCCTTCATGTTTTTTGTTTTTTTACCTCCTCCAACACTCCGGCGTCCCCCTCTCCTTCGGGCTTCCTAGTGCTGCTGTCGCCCCAGCTATCCTCTTTCCGAGCTCTCTCCTTATCACAGATCTGCAGCCAACTCCCTGGGCGTCCTGGCATATCCCTTCACTGGGCGGTTCCCCCTCCTCCGAGGGGGAAGGCACCGGGGGGCAGGGGAAACCCAGCGCATTCTATTTTTTACTGATCCAGGGTGCTGCTGTGGGAGAAGTAGGCCCTGGAGGTTCTGGCAGCGTGAGCATGGAAGCAGTCATCCGCGCGGGTTGTTTTCCACTTTCCTTGTTGCTCCCTCCTGCGCCTGCTTAGTACTCCTGCCCCACCGGGGCAACTATAGAGCGAGGGTCCCCACTTAAGCCACCCCAGGAGAGGAGAGCAGTCCTCCGGATGCTCAATCCTCTCCTTCCCCTGCCAGCCCCCGGCATCCTGAGTCTGTTCCCAAACCCAGGTCGCCAGCATGGTTCGAGGTATGGCGTCCAGCTCCTCAACCCTCTGCGACACCGGGCTGGCCCTTCATGTTTTTTAAAAGACACATTTCCAAAATTAGTAGCATGCCCTCACTGTCTTTTTGGGGGGGAGGGGTTAGGCATAGAGAGAGAATAATATCAGTTAATCACACAAAAAGCTGTTGCACAGGTCCCTTGTTTTTTTTTTTTCTGAGTGTGATCTTTAAGACAAATCATTTCAGGCTAGTACATTGACTATTCTTCCTCAGCGAATTATAACATAAATTATTATTCATTCGCAGGACAGCATTTTATTGTGCTCCATCCGACGGCAAGTGTAGGCACATCTTTGTCTAGTAAATGTGTTTTACATAGGTAGTGGAATGGTCCTCTCTTTTTATGATCTGTTAAAAGTCTAGTAACACAAATAGAGCCTTCTTGGACTACACCAGACCTACCCGAATGCATTATTAGCATGGTTTTTCAAACTTGTGTATAGAACAACAAATCAGTGAATGAATCTAGGGTTCAAATATGTATTTGGCATATTCTTTTATAATAAGGGTAGAGACAGTTCTGTAATATGATTGGCTGAGAGAACACTCCAGCCAGGCTTTTTTTTTTTTTTTGTTAGTATAACAGTAAATAAAATGTGCCAATACCTGTGCTCACATTACAGTGGAAATCCACATGCCATCGATCCCAGTCCTTCAGAAAGCTTTTGGTCGCCAATGTTTTTTTTCTTAGTGAGCTGCTTGCTTTAAAACTCTGAAACAACAAAAACGCTTAGCAATGTGTTGTTTCTGTTTAGTAATCCCTCTCGTTCTCTTTCCTGACCCGCTCACTTCCCCTTCTGACCTGAAGGCCTCACAGTGTGGATGTGCTGTCTTGCACTCACTACTGACAGGCGGTGACTGTAACAGTGCTGCAACTTTTTCAAAATGCACTACCTCAGGTGGTAGCGTGCTGCGTCAAGACCTTAAGAAGATTATGGTCTTGTCATCGGTCTAACATAGGACCAGGCATGTCAAGCACAGCGCCCTAGTGACACCAGACAATAACAGCACCCTTAACACAAGGGGAAGTAGAGGGACTATTTACAGTAAAATGTGACTTTTTTAATATTCTGCAACTTTTTAGAGAATGTCACAGTTTCTCAACATAAATCCATTTTGTAAGCACAATAACACACTCCGGGGTGTGGGTTAGTCTGTGATAAACACACTTCTAGGTGAAGTAAGGGCACTTGGCCTTTGGCTTAATTTTTATTTATTTATTTATTTGTTAACCAGTAGGTACTCTGATTCCAGGGACCATTTTCAGGTAGAGCCCGGGCCATAAAGATGGCACATCATAATGAAACAGAAAGTGCTCAATATGGGTATTAAGGAAAAAAAATACAGCAGAGCACAAGCAGAAGCAATAAAGTAAGGTAACACTTCAGTCAGGTACAAATACAATGGTACAGTAGTGCATGCAGCGTGGCAGAGACTGTGCTTCCTCATCAGATGCAGTACAGCAGCCTAGGAAGTGCTGCCTCATTTGGAATACTATACAGCAGTCTCTGGGGTCGGAAAGCGAGGTGATAACAGACACTGATCTGCTGATTGATCCATCTTACTCTGTCCCAATATGGAGATTGAACGAAAGGGAGTGATCCAAGGTGACTCCGAGGTACTTGAATCTGGTCACCTGTTCCAGAGTGGTTCCATCTGGGGCACAGATGGGAAAGGAGCTGGGCTGCATCACTACAGCCCCAGTAATGCATTCATCATGTGTTCTCACTTATATAGTGTATGGTGGGATGTTCTGCATGGAAATCCATGTATAGAATCCGGTGGTTGTGCTACAGTAGTGACAACAGTATGTTGTTGCGCTGCAGTGTTGATGTCACTACTGCAGCACAGCAACTCAGAATGGTGCCACACAGCTGCTTTCCAGTAGCCAATCAACCCAGAAACTGTTTAGTTTTAAATCTTAAACTTACAGAAACAGCTGTAGCTGCAATCACTAGCTGCATATAGAATCGGTAATTTGAGCCTGCCATCACCCTCATGCCTCCCCTTTAACTGGCAGTTCACTGAAAAGGAAGCAAAGTATCTGAAATGTGTATAGATGCCCACACACTATAAAAGACAAAATGTACAGGCATCCCTATGCAGACAAGCCTATGTTGTGCATGGCTGCCCATACATTATCCTCTATGTCAAGTTATCTGTGAAAACATTGCTTCAGTAGTTATTATGCTTATGTAACACATACAGGTAGTGTCTATAGTACAGCACTATAGCAAAATCTAAGCACTACCCACTCTTGATGGCCACCTCAAGATGGTGGAGTGCTAATTAAGCAATAAGACACGATGGGGTGTGTGCTAGACACTGCCAGTGCATGACCAGGAGCGTAGTGAGGCACTTCCGCTCCTGGCCGTGCGCTAGAAGTGTCTAGCGCACACACCCCGGAGTGTCTTATTGTGCTTATGAAGTGGGCATCAAGCAATAAAATAGAAACAAAAACTGAGACAATTTTTAAATTTACAATAAATATTAATTTATTTGAATAAATATTACTACGCAAGGAAAAAACTTCCCCATTTTTGGGGGAGGGTGTAGCGAAAAAAACAAAAGGTAGCAAACCTCATAGTGCATTTTTTTCCTCTTAGAGCAGAAAATAACATATTCAGTTACATAGGAACATATGAAGAAGCCAGCAGAAAAAGGCCATTTGGTCTATCAAGTCTGCTCGTATTGTAGGATCTACAACTTGAGCTAATGTCCCTGCCTCCCCAATCCTCCCTACCCATGATCCTTACCTTCCCCCATGCCTATCCCAGCCTCTATTAAAGCTGCCCACTGTCTTCAACAAGATGACCTCTTCTGGCAGTGCATTCCAAGTATCCACCACCCTCTCTGTGAAGATGTGCTTCCTGACCTACCATCTAAACCTCCCATCCTCCAGCTTAAGACTGTGCCCCTTTGTGTTATGGTTGCCACTCAGCTTAAAGAGAATCTCCTTAACAACTTTATTTATCCCTTTCAAATACTTGAAGGTCCCAATCATGTCCCCTCTCTCTCTCTTCCAGGGAGTACATGTTCGGTGCCCTCTCCTCGTATACCTTACCCTGCTGACCAGCTATCATCTTTGTAGCCCTCTTCTGAACCTTCTCCAGCAGGTTAATGTCCTTTTTGAGGTGTGGGCACCAGTACTGAACTCCATACTCTAGATGCGGCCTTACCAGTGAACTGTACAAGGGCAGTATAACCTCCTCGCTCCTACTACTGATCCCCCTAGATATGCATCCCAGCATCTTGTTTGCCTTTGCTGCTGCTTTCTTACACTGCGTGGAGTGCTTCAGGTCACTAGTGATCATCACTCCCAGGTCCTTCTCCTCTGATACAGATACTGGACTCACCCAGATAGTACCCTGTCACAGGATTCTTGACTCAATATGCGTAACTTTGCATTTTTTTGGCATTGAAGCCAAGCTGCCATATCCTGGACTACCTCCCTAGCTTTTCCTGATCTTTCTCTAGGTCCTGTATCCCTTCAGCTGTGTCCACTCTCCCACAGAGTTTGGTGTCATCCATGAATAGGCACATTTTGCCCTTAATGCCGTCGATGAAGACATTGAACAACACCAGCCCCAGCACCGAGCCCTGTGGGACCCCCACTGGTTAGCTCTCTGGGGCTAGATAACTCTTCCTCCCACAACCACTCTCTGGGTTCTGTCCCTCAGCCAGTTTTCCACCCATCTGGCCATCTTTTCCCCAACCCCAAGATCCACCAACTTCCTGATCAACCTTTTGTGGGGCACAGAGTCAAAGGCCTTGCTGAAATCAAGATAGAGGATGCCTACCACTTGGCCCCTGTCTACTGTCTTAGTGACACAGTCAAAGAAGTTAATCAGATTTGACACAATCTCCCCCCCCATGAACCCATGCTGCCTCTCATCCTGGAGACCATGATCCTCTAGATACTGTATTACAGCAACCTTTCCTTTAGTATGGTCTCCATGAGCTTGCCCACAATGGAGGTCAGACTGACTGGTCTGTAATTTCATGGGTCATCCTTGGGACTGCTTTAGTGGAGGGGCACTACATGTGCTGTTCTTCAATCCTGTGGCACCATTCCTGACTCTAGTGAACTGTTAAATAGGCCTGCCAGTGACCCTGCCAGTTTCTCAGCCTCTTCCTTTAGTACCCTTGAATGTACTCTGTCTGGGTCTGGTGATTTGTCCACCTTCAATGCCAGCAGCCTCACTCACTCTATCCTCCTGTATTACTACATCTACCCCCCCGCTACTCTTTTCCCTCCTGAAGGCATTGGTCCATCCTCCTCCCTGGTGAAGATGGAACAGAAGTATTCATTTAGTATCTCTACCTTTTCCCCATTATCCTCGATGCACTCCACCCCTTTCTTAAGCCTACTTGTCCCTTTTCTCACTTATATAGTGAAAGAAAGCCTTTTCCCCCTTCTTAATACCTTCAGCTATCTGTAGCTCCTTCTGTGCCTTTGCTAGCTGGACTTCCTTATTGCCTCACTAGCCAACCTTAAGTAATTTTCCCTATCCACCTCTCTCTTGGTCTTTTTGAATTTTCTATAGGCCAACCTCTTTTACCTTACTGCCTTGGCAACCCCAGAACTGAACCAGCTGGGCACTTTGGCCTTTGTGTTCTTCCTCCGAGCCTAATGCACTCACCTGTGCCAACCAGTGTTCCTTCCTTAATGATGGACCACCTTTGGTCCACCCCATATCTGTGTTGATGCCCACCAAAAGGCTCCTCAGCACTGCACCCATTTTCCTGAAGTCCACCCTCCTGAAATCCAAGATTTTGGTCTTAGTCGGGATGCTTTCCCTGCCCATATCCAACTGGAACCTCACTGTGGAATGGTCACTTTCACCCAGTGACTCCCTGACCATTATTTCCTGCACATGCTCCCCATTTGTGAGCACCAGATCAAGAATTGCCTCAGCTCTTGTTGGTTCAGTGACACCCTGAGTCGGGAACCCACTCTGCAGTCTTTTCAGGATCACCTGACTGTTAGCGCCTTTTGTGGATGGTATGCTCCAGTCCACCTTGGGCAGGTTGAAGTCCCCCACAATTACCACCTCTCCTTTCGCCACAGCTTCCAATATTTGTGAGATCTGTTCCCTTTCCCTCTCCTTATATTAACTGGGTGGTCTGTAAACCACCCCCAATCTCACCTTTCTCCCTCTATTGGACCTTAACTGAACTCATAATGCCTCCACCTCCCCTTCCTCTGACTCTTGTCTCATGCAGGTTATTCCCTTCCTGATATAAACTTCCACCACCCCCTTCCCGACTACCCTGTCCCTCCTGTATAGTTTATATCCTGGGATTGTAAGGTCCCAGTCATGGTGTGATGTTGCCCAAGTCTCGGTTACTGCAGCTGTATCCACCCTCCTGTCTGCTAATAGTGCATGCAGGTCATCCATCTTGTTTCTAAGACTCCGTGCATTCAGAGACACCACCCTCTTCTTAGAATATGACCTTCCTTCTCTACCCTCTTTTCTTCTATTCACATTTATCCCCTCTTTGTGCACCCCTCCACATACCCGTGTTATGTGTTCCTCACCTCCCCCACCGTTTGCTAACTGTGCTTTGGCCCCTTCCACCTCCTCCCTACATACCTCTTCCATCACTGTGGGGGGGGGGGCACTGACCATCTCCTCTTGGAGTCTGTGGGCCTGCACACCCACTGCCCCCCCCCCAGTAGTTTAAATCAAGTGTAGTGGTTATGTATTCCCCCAGTTTGTCCCTGAGTACCCTCAAACCCTCCCTACTGCGGTGTAGCCTGTCTGGTGAAAAGAGTGCCTTGTTTGACCAGGTCTCCTCCCAGTCCCCAATACAGATGAAACTCTCCTCCCTGCACGATTTTCTCAGCCAGTCATTAAAATCCTCTACTTTTTGTTTCCCAGCTGTTTAATTTGCCAAAGTAAATATTTCCGGGGACATTTAGTGTGCAGTTCTGCATGTTCCAGTGACCTGCGGAGAAGGATTGAGTTGAGCCAGTTGGTGGAGCTGCTGTTCTATGAGTTTCTGCACTGGAGCTGGTTGCTAGTGGTGCTGGGGATTCATTTTGACTTGGAGCTAGAATGTTACTCCATCTCTTCCCGTCTTGCACGTGTGGTGCTCAGTAACTCTTTAGACTTGATTCGTTTCTGTGGCCTGTCTCTGAGCACTAAATGTGTTTAGAGAGTGGATTATGACAGTCAGTTGCTCTAACTATATTATGCTCATTGCGAGCATCTTCTATCATATTTAGCTGTTGCTCTGACAGAGAGAGGAACCTGTTACTTACAGGTTGTTGCTGCATCTGAGGAATGGTTTCTGAAAGGATTTTCTGTCTGGCGGGTTCCTCTCTGCAACGGCACTTTCAGTCCATGGTTCTGTTTGTGCCATTGGTGATTCTGGCTTTTCTTCTTGTGACTGAATTTCTTCATTTTATTAGTTTGAGGACATTTGATTCAGCTGCTTTTCTTTTAAAGAAATATAGAAGAACACAGTATGTTGCAACATGGCAAATGAGTTATGGTGTATTTGGCTTACTGAGTTATGGTGGTTGGCAACAATGGTGGCTCTTGAAAATGCCAACATTTTTTTTTTTTTTTTTTATTTTATTTAAACAGCAGTTTGGAAAACCTTTGAGCCATAGGCTCATTTACAAAGGTACCTTGTCACAGTAAGACAAACCAAAATACACAGTATAGCAGTACAATACATAAGTATAACAGTAAATTAAGACATAGATACAAACAAGCTGGTACAGGTAGGATGGATGCAAACAATACCAGAGTTATGTTGTCCTTAGCAGTATAAGCTTTGTCATAAGTATTGAGATCTGGCTTTGACTAGTGGCAGTTACAGCATCGGGTGTTAATAAGGTGGTTACGTAAGGAAGTTTTGAAGCACGATATAGTTGGAGCTTCGGAGATGGAGGGGGGCAGTGTGTTGAACCAGGAGGGGGCCCTAAAGCTGAAGACTCTTTGGCCATGAGAGGTCCTAGCTCTAGGGACAACATTCAGTGGGGGCATTGATACAAGGTGCCAGTGTTGGTGAGATTACCTGGACTAGTTGCTAGCCATGCTCTAGAGACTTTCAGTGCATGGCTAGCAACCAATCAGGTTGCTGAAACAAATGGAGCCCATTTCATAAGGCTCTGTAATGTCCATCGATAGACTGATGGGGTCATGTGATGACATAAAGGAAAAAAAAAAACAGCAAAGTGCACAACAATGAAGCAAGCACAAAATGGAAATACTGCAAGTGCTATATTGTGGTAGAGTTCATTTGGAACACAATAAACCATTTGCAGCATTTACTTTTTGAGTTTGTTTCATTGTTGCTCACCTTACTGTTTTTTTTTCCTTTTCAGTATAATTTTTTTTTTCCTTGGTGCTGCACTTCACCCTGCAGTACGCCTGCCATTCTTTGTTTTTTTTCTGGTCATGTGATGCCCCCTTAGAGCAAAGCTCAAGCGTGTAACCTTGGTAACTTTTTTCACGAGAACCTGAAGCCAGCACCATTCTATATCCTCCACCCTCTTGTATAAGTTTTTGTGTACAGTACCAGCATCGCTTATGGTTATAAAGAGTACTGTACCTTCCTGAGTTTGGGTGAGAGCACAATGAAGCAATGTTAAGTCTTTCCTGCATAGAAAGGATTTCAGAAGACACCCTTATAACCATGAGCAATGCCAAAACAGTGCATTTTGGCACATTACAAATCATGTTAAAGTTTTCTGTTTTTAAAAATTGAACTTTATTTTAAATTAACATGTTTTACTTTGAAGAAAATAAGAGAAACCCCTGTGTAGGAACTGGGTTATGCCAGTATCGATGTGACATAGTAAAGAGGGGTTAACAACCTCTTGACATCACAACGATACCATAACAATGTTGTAAACTGTTTGATTTCAGGTAATAATAAGGGCTCCCCGTGCATGATAAATTGTATAATAATGTTGGAAACCGCAGTATTCTCCTCCATTCAGTCATTATAGCATGATGACTTTAAGAGAACAGGTGATACTTAGTTGTATTAGAATATTTGCGACCATGAGCCAGCTCCATGGTACTGAGCAGTGGAAGATTGTTCTGGCACACTAGTGACCTGGGTTGACGCCCTAAGCCTGGGGCATCAGGAGCGGAGGCCAGCAGGAAGCATGCAATGCATTCATATGGACACTCTCTTCTGGCCGGGGTGCATCTGTGTGTGTGTGTGATTTTAGTGTTGTACCACTTGTAGAGCAACTCCTGGTGCGGTTTAATGGAGACACCATTGGCAACGTGGGTGATTACACGTGGCCTCATGTCTCCCCTCCCAGTAGTACTGTGGGAATGCACACATATGCAGAAGAAGAGGGTGAGATAAAAAGGGGTGAGAAAGACCTTGTTCGCATGCACAATGATGTTGGGCCTGACACCACCACGTCCAAAGGGAACACTGAAAGAACTGCTCCCCCTGGCCATGGCAAGGTGATCCTGAACCTCCTCCAGAGTACTCAGTAAAGGTGCTCAGTAAGGGTACTCAGTAAGAGAGACAGCTAGAAACAAGGACCCTGCCTGTGGGGGGGGGGGGGGAGTAAGCTAGTGGGCAAGAGCCATGCCCAGCAGGAAGACTGTGCAGACTAGGATGGAGACCCTGGACAGGAGATGGAGGTAAGCACCAGCTGAAGAACACAATGGAGAATAAAGCAATGAACAAAAAGAGAAGAATGTTTGCAATGCCAGGATTCTCCTCCTTTATGCATTATTATACAATGGCAAGAAAGAATCCTGGTCTCTGATTGGTCAGTCTGGGACTGGACTCGGGACGTTATCCCAGCTAAACATCACAGGTCTGGTCTCAGCAATGTGAACCCATTTTGGCTGCCCACCATGACCATTAGTTACTCTTTTTTTGCATCTTCTCTGAAGAAACAAAAATATTCCTCCACACTAACAAAAATGTTCTTTCAAATTATTTTTTTATTCTGTATTACAACAAGCCATTGTATAATAGCAATAATGCCCTCCAGGGGGTGTGTGTTGTGCTGGGATAATGTCATGCCTTAGGTATTGGACACACTCTGCCTGCGGCCTCATGCCCAACCACCTGAGGTGTGATGTTATCCCAGCACCACACACACCCTGTTGGGCATTATTGCTTAATTGCATTTCTGTGGTGAGTGTAATACACATGGAATCTGTATCACCCCAGATGAAAAAACAATTACTCTTGATTTTTTTTCTTTTTACGTTTTTGAGTTAAGCATATTTCTAACAGAACATTATAAACAGTACAGTAAAAGTGCTTTTAAATCTCTATGTTCCACTTGTTTTCATTGAGTGTTTACATTTTTTATGAAGACCACCATTTCTGAGGTTCTGCAGGGTTAAGATCACTAGGCTTATAGTTGGGTCAAGAGGCAAATGTGCTTTTTATGAGAGGTGGTTGCACCGCTACCGAAATGTGTTTTCTTCACATTACAGTTTGCTCCAAGGGACAATCTAGCATTGCTTTGTACTCTCGGCTTCATATTTTTCTGCTGACAGTAAGCCAGACTGTACTTGTTTCCCAGATCCCAGGGCAAATCAGTATGCAAAAAGATAGGCACGATTGCATAATAAATTCAAAGAAAGGGTTTTCTGTGAACGCTCTTGGAATTTGCCAACAAAACAAACATCTGAGTTTAAGCTGGTGGCTGAGCAGAAATAATATTTACTTTATGCTATTCTACAGGGTACCGAAGACGACTCCTTTTTTAGCTGCTGTGTACATCTGTTTACACAGGTGACAGTTTTAACGTAGTCTCTGAGAAAGCATTTTCTGATTGCAGATTTATATAGAATGTACCTGTTGGTAATTTGCCTTAAAATGTATTATGTTTGCTTGATTGTAATCTGTATTATTGAATGTAATTAACCCTAAGTCGCCCCTGAAAAAGGGACATTATGTCTCAGTGGGCTTACCCGGTCAACAAATTTCAATAAATAAAGTATTAAAGATGGCCTATCAAAGCCACCAGAATCCTCATGTTAGTAGTAGAGCCATGCTTCTGTTAAGTTTTGCAGCTCGTAGGACTGAAATGTATGGAAGCCCAGTAATTTTTCCAAGGTCTTCTGAGAGCAGCCAAATTGAATGGCATGGTAATCTAAGGGGGCTTCAGTCTCCTGGGCATTGGCTGGCATCTTGAGAATGTTAATGACAGAGCTGAGACCACAGTCCTATTCACATTCGGGAACAGCTTCCTAGAGCAGTATGTCCAACGTGGATTAAGTTTGATTCCACCATTGACCTTGCTCTCAGCAGTGGAGATGGGGTCAATTCTAATGCAAAAGTCAATGTACCACTGGAAGGCAACCTTAACCAGGTAACCTTCTACCTAATGATGGGGAAAACTTAGCTGGACCTCAGCCACCAGGACCAGAAACTTTAGAAAGAAAGACTTTATGAAGATGCTGGGTCTGGTATCTGAAGGTATAAAGCTAGTAATTCAGAGCACACGGGGATGTTCATTGAAGAAGGTACTCGAAACCACTGCAGAGGTCTGCATTCCTGTAGGGAAAAAGCAACAAGAAGTGGATGCCCTGGCTCCACTGAGACCTAAGCCAATGGATTTTGAACAAAAGGAAGTTCAGTGATTGCTGAAAAAAGATGGCTTGATGGCCGGCCCAGTGTCGCTGAAGGCTGAGGTGCTGGATGCCTCACCTCACGTCACACCAGCGACTCAGGTTCAGGAACGATCTTGGGTCATCAGGGAGCCGACACGGCGGGAGGGGGGAGGAGGGAGCAGGATCAAGCAGCCGAAAGGCAGCTGTCCTCTCCTGGGGAGGTTACATGCCCCTCCGTAGTTCCACTCCCATTGGGTAAAGGTCCGATGGGTAGCGTGGGCGGAGGAGGCAGCAAGTGATTGCCAGGGGTGGGGCAGAAGGGGCCAAGCCAGTACCCGGCATGCATGTGCTCCTCCATGTGCATGAACATATCTGTCTACTGGGGATCCTGAGAGCCAGGGAGAAAACAGGAAAAAATCAAAAAGTTGTACATTAAAAAAAACAAAAAAAAAAAGAAAAGATGGTGTGCTTCTAGGCCACAGAGAAGTACAGAGCAGCACTAAGGGACTTCAGAACTAGAATTAAGAAAGACAAGGAAGGGCTGGAAATCTGGATTGTAACAGGAGCAGCAGGCAACCCCAAAGCCGGATTATACTACATAAATGGTAGGAGAGGGATGAAGGGGGAGACTGGGCCCTAGAAAATAGGGGCATGGGGAAGAAACCTGTGAGAGAGCCTGAGGCAATGGTGGAGATGCCCAAATGCTTTGCATCAGTGTTCACCAAGGAGCCCTTGGTAGGTGGAGAGGCTCTTTGGGAGGGCCCATAGCATGAGGGGTAGCCATCATGCAGCCAGTGGACATCATGCCTGCTCTGGTTGCTGAATTGTATTTCAGTTTTTCTTCCCCTTGAATTTATTACCTGTTCTTTGTTTATTGTTCCTGTTCATGCACCAATTTGTGTTACTATATATGTTACTGCTGTATGCCATCTGCTGGGTTGCACCTGGAAACGAGCTTCATTTCTGCTTGCCTGTCCCAGTCAGAAAATCATAAATAAATAAATAAATAAAATCAAGGCATGCCCCAAGGGGTGGATGGGGTACACCCCAAGGATCACGTTAGAGCTAAAAGAAAAACTGGCGTGGCCACTTGCAATAATCTTTGAGGACTCTAGCTGGACAGGTATCATGCCAGAGGACTGGAACACAGACAGGGCGATCCCCATCTTCTAGAAGGGGGGCATGTTTGGATCTGGGCAAAAACAAGAGGTCATGGTCATCCTTACATCAGTACTGGCCAGGGTGCTGGAGGCCATTGTAAAGGACAGAATACTGGAGCACTTGGCTGTGGCCAAAGTTCTTGCCTTTCAGTGTGGCCCATGACAAAGAGCTGTCTGCTCGAAGTGCAAGGGTGTTTGGTTCCAGTGCTCCTTTCTGGCCAGACTCTTGACTATATTTGTTTGAATTTTGTACTTCAATAAAAGCACTTTAGCAGCACTGAAGCTTGTGGTAACTACTTCCACAAGGGTGTGTGCAGTTCTTGTTTGTTTCATGTAGAAATTGAGGTAGTCACTTATTTGAATGCACCACCCCCATTTCATAGCATGGTCACCCTGGAATGAAGGAGACTGAAGGGGATGTAATCTCTGTCTTTTGAATTTGAATTTGAATTTTATTTGGCACAATTACAACTGGCCAAAAGATGAACAAAGTAGGTGATTTAATACCCTCCATTGGACCAAAAAGAGATTTACAAAACACAAGCTTTTAATCTGTTGATAAGGCAGTAGGTAACTGGATATATGAAAAGACAAAAAAAAAAAAGATTAGAAATGTAATCTTCTCTCTGCTGTCACAGCAGAAGGCCTATAAATTGTTAAATGCACCCACTTTGTCATCTTTTTGGGCAAAGACCAATAGGGCTAGAAACTATTCTCTACAACCGGTCAAAAGGTCAGTTGAAGTTCATTAAAATGTTAAAAAGATATGTTCAAAGTACCTACTTTCAAAGCGTACAAAAAATATTCACATCCACATTTACATTAAAGTGCAAATACTTTACACCTAACAGTTATCCTTTGATACTTTAATACCTCTTTTCCATTTTGTATTTTTCTTAAAATACATAATTATTGACCTGAACAACACATGAGGACAGAATTAAGCAGAAGTCCATTAGAGGCCTTAGTTAAACTAAGATTGATTAGTTATTGGTTATATTACATATAATTAATAACACTGCTAACATCTGGCTGACGTCTTGCCTCATGGATAAAATGAAATGGTCTAAAAACAATTTCAGTTTGTTATGGTTGAAAATGCTTCAAAATTCTCCTAAAAGAGATCGATTTTCTGTATTTATGGAATGATTTTTCTAGTGGAAGCATAATTTCATTTGCTTAAGAATCGTATATTAAAAAATTATGTACATTTCATACTGATCAAGAACTCATGGTAATTAGAGTATCTAGACTAACTCCATGGTATGCAGCAAGCAAGCACTGGAATGGATGTGAACCTTATTTGTTAATGCCTCTATCACCAAAGGAAAGAGGACCTAACATTACCTTTTGGGAGGTATTCAAACATTTTCACTGCTCGTGTTCATGAAGTGGGGTCATAAGAATCTATGTTGAAAATTTGGGGTCAAAATATGTAAAAATGGCAAAGTTATGCACATATGTTGACATTTTATTACGCTTGCTCATAACTTTGGTAATTTTAAATATTTTGACCCAAAATTTTCCATGTAGTCAGTTTCTATACCACCTCATGAATGTGCCAGCTCTCATTTTTCAAATCCTGTCCAAAATGTGTTTTTGTACCTGTGGCGTGGAATGATGTTTTGGTGGCACGGAATTACATTTTGGCGGTGATTTGAAAATGTTCACCTATGGGGTTCATAAGGTGGGGTAATAGGAATGCTATACTGAAAATCTGGTGCACACATATGGTAGAATACCCAGGTTATGAGTGAATATAGCAGTATTTCAATGTTCACTGGTAACTTCAGTCATTTTCAACATTTTGTCTCCAAACTTTCAGTGTAGCTATTTTTCCATATCACCCATAAACATGACGTGTCATTTTCAAATCCTGGATGAGATGCGTTTTCACACTTCTGGTGTGAAATGGCATTTTGGCCTACGCATTGTAAATGGTACATGTCATGTTTATACAGTGAAGCATAAAATGAGTATCTTGAAAATTTGGGGTCAAAATGTAAAAAAACAAACAAACAAAAAAAAAACACACAATTGTTAACAAACTTTGTGTGTAGTGCCAGTCTTGACCCCAGCGGGTATGCTTTGTGATCCTGTGCCACTAAGCTGAGTTCGGGGGTGAGCTCAGTGACTCAGCTGGATGGGGATAAGAGTGGGGGATGGCACTATTATGCCACCCCCCCCCCAGACAGGAAATTAAAGGTGCAGGGTACGATATAGTGAAGACAACTGCCCTCTTGGCATAGGGCCCTGCACCTCTCCACCCCTGGGTGGCAGAGGGCCCTGTGCATTGGCTGACAGATGTACTCTTTGTCTTGTGCATCTGTAGCTGCAGCTACATGGAAGCACCCATTCCACCAATGCTTTGCCAAGACTCCGGAGACCCAAAACCCTAATGTTTTTTTCCTTTTCCTGTTTGGGGTTGGGGGTGGGGAGTGCAATGTTTCCAACTGCATGGAAATCCTGTTGAACCTTTTGAATGTACTAGATGCAAAGAAATTAATCAGTTTCTTTAACACTGTTTTAAGACATAGAAAAAAATAGCTGGATCAGGAAAATATGTATTTTACTTAGCTTAAGGGTCTCTACTGAAATTTTATATACAGACCAAGTGAATATATTCTGTGTATGTATGATACTGTTTTTTTTTGTATTTGTACATATTTAGTATATGTATTGTCTTTTCATCTTTAACCATGTAATGACTAATGGTCAATCAACTAAATATTTAAACTAAAAAAAATATTTAAATATAAAACTTCATAATAACCATGCTTATATTTCATTCATCTTTCCACATATTCTTAATTTTATTAAAGGCAAACAAAAAAGGGTACAGAGAAAGGGGGTGGGGGACTCATAGGAGTGGAGAAAATCTTGCAGCACTATATTTCATGAAGTCTATTCCATGCTTACGTTAAATACTTTACCAGCAGAGAAGTACCATAAGCTTTCATTCTTGTATGTGGTTTTTGCCACGGGCCACTATTATGCAGTTCATATGGAGACCATTTTCTTTCTTTTTTTTTTTTTTGGCAATTAAGTAAACTTTATTAAACTTTTAGACAAAAGATTAACAATGTTAACCACAGCAATAAACAAGAACACAAAAAAGATAAAACCACAGCAAAAACATCAAAACACACGAAAAACAAGAAACCCCCACCACCCACCCAGCCACTCCACCAGCCCCAATGGCTTTACAGAACATTCAGTCTGTTTTCTTTGCATGAATAAACTGTCAGTTCTTGCCCAGGCTGACGGAGCTCTTGCGAAAGGCTACATGACACCGTTTCTCTTCTACTACCCAACCTCTCACAGTTGCTGTCATTGAGGGCCTGCGAGTATTTTATCATAACCATAGATGACATTCATGGTCCTCTTCTGGATTTTCCCAGCTCTGACGACTCGACTAGGGTCAGGCCCCCATACTACACAGGGACACCATATTCCAGGACCACACACACCACTGTACATAGTAGTGCAACATGTTTTCCCAAATTAGACCCACTCTTTTCATGAGCATTAAAAAATACAACCATATGCTTGATTTCTTATCATGTCTACATGCATGTACCACAGAAGGCTAGACTGAAAATATAACCTGAGTAGCTTCACATGGTCCACTGCTTTGAAATCTACTTTTCCAAAGACCAGAGCTTGAACCTCCCACTTCATCTGCTTGCCAAATCTGATCTCCTTAGTTTTAGATGGATTAATTTCCATCGAATTTTGTGTAGACCACATTTCTATCATTAACAAATCCTCCTGCATAGCACTGGACTATAGAGTATCAAATACGCTGACAGCTGTGGTGTCATCCACGTACTTGAGACACTGACCCCTAATCTTGAGACCATTAATCGTAAAAAGAAAAGAAGTGATCCTAGTTAAGCTCCCTGTGATCCCCCTAGTTCTTTCCTTTCTCATCTTCATCCCCCCCCCCCCACCTCCAACCACTGTGTCCTGCCCTACAGAAAATCATAAACCCACCAAACTGGCACCTTGGTATCCCAAACTTTACCATTTTTGACAGCAAAATGCTGTGGTCATATGCAAGAGTATAGAAAAGATCAGACTGTCAGAGATGCTTGCTTTGGTGTCCTGCAACAGGACACGGGGACATATCCTGAAGATCTGGGGGTGTCAATTTTGGTGAACTTTTGGGACACACTTTTCTCCCCAAGGTGGGATTGAACATACAGAACAGCCTAGCATTGAAGACAGTAAACATGAAGACAGTACAGGCCTTTAAGGTACAGTAAGCCTTGACAAATTCCTGCATACCAAGGGAATCACTGTGCACCCTGGGTAGTAGAATTGGTAGGTAATCCATCTAAATTCGTGTTTGCACAGTATACTGTGCTTATCTGGTCACTGCTTATGAAGTGGGGGAGGGCGTGCTGGACCTAGAGACTGTTCTGACTCTAAATTACTATGCTGCAATGTCACACAGTGAGCAAGTTGCAAGTTGGAAATTCATACTCCGATCTCTTGGCTCACAGTCCGTTGCTGTAATCATTGGGCTATGCTGCCTTATCCCTGTTACAGAAAAGATGAAAGAAATGACTTTGTGGGCTATACCAGCAGCCCAAAGCCAGGCTAATGTGGTAAGACACAATGCAGATAACCCAGGTCTGGGATGAAGTCTGTGTCCCTGCATATTAAGTGTCACAGAAGGTGAAGCACAACCTTTATAATGGGTGCACATTGCCCCCACAACAACCCTAAGGAAGACAAGGATGGGTGCGTCCCTACTTTCCCTGTAGGGCATACTATGGAGCATGTGTAGTTTGTAGCACTGGTGGCTGTGGGGGTGTGTGTGTGTGTGTGTGGAATGTGCACACCAGCATGCTAAATGCCTTCATCATGGTGATAGCTCCTACGCATCCTAAAAAAGCAAACAAGAGGCTGGAGACTGGATGATGGATGCCACATATTTATGAGTACTCTCCCCCACTGCTGACATTTGACATTTATGAGAACTCTCCCCCACTGCTGACATTTCACCCCTGCTATGGGGGTAAGCTGTAGGGGGAGGAGTTGTTGATCTGGGAGACGAGGTCACCTGCGAAAAGGGGGATCATGCCCTCAGGCAGATAAATAACTTAAATATTTCCTTGTCCTAAAATAAGCTTTAACACTGTAGAGACAGACTGTGTGTTTGAGTTTGCATGGTACAAGCATAGGAACTGGGAATTATTTTTTTTTTTTGGGGGGGTTATTTCTAAACATCATGGATTATACCAAAGCACACTCTTACTCTAATTTTAGTAGGCACTGATGGTATTGCTGCAGTGCCACTATTTTATTCCACTTTTCTCCATTGTGCTAGAAGGTGCCAATACCCTTTCTATAGTGACATGAGGGACTGGGTTTGGTGCATGTCTTTCTTTCAGAGGTGGAAGATCTCCTTATTTGAAAAACAGCCCATACACTGTTTTTTGCTCTATTCCTCCTTCCATCATCCACTATGATTTTTACCAATCTTGCCTGTTTACTACCAAAATAAGATTCTTTAGCACTCATGATATGCTTCTTAACTGATAACACAGTCTCTAGTTTTGTCATGGGACAGTCTTGTTGATGATTTTTAAAGTGGTCTAGTAAAAGTCCAGGGTCCTCTACATCATTGCCCTTCCCCCACCTTCCAAGTAGTAGTCTCTGCAAGCCTTTGAATTTCATTTGCAGAAATTTGGACTGCACACTGTATAGCCGATCGAATAGCCATACACTCCAAACTGTTGCTGAAACTTCTGAGATGTGCATTGTTTTCCAAAGCCCTGAGAATTTCATGAAATGTACTTGTTTTTGTGAATGTGCATAATGCAAAACCTTACAACTAACTTATCCCACATCAGGCAAGACATCAGTCATGTCATTACTCAGGAAGCCCCTGGCGCTGTTCCATATGATACTGCCCCAACTCGCACATCAAGGTTTTAAATCAGAAATTCTGTTCATCTGTATTACTAAATTATCAGCTAACTAGGTTTTGCCAGGGCAGCCTTTTTGTGTCCGGGTTAGGCAGTGGAAAGCTGACATAAAAAAAAAAAAAAAAAAAGCGCTCCAGGTAGTAAAGAACTAGTTTACAAAAGCACCTATTTCTTCAGAGTTCTGTATCCTTGACATGATGATGTGCCCCTCATTTGGTTCTCTCTCATTTCCACTGTTTGAGGTGCAGTCTCCTATTTGGGTGGTAGGAGGTTGAGAGATACAATACCCAAGACATCAGATAGACATTTTTTCATCACAGTTGTAAATCCAAAGGTCACATGTATGAGAATATTGATATTTTTTGGTTCAGTACCAAAACGGATCTAGGAGTACAAGACTGAGAAGTGAAAAATGGAAATAAAACATTTCCACTAGGTTAATTTTGTAATTTCTTCATAATATCCTGTGCTTAAATGAATCCAAAATTATGTCATCTGAATCTATGGATGTTGATAATGAGTGTTGGTTTTTCTGTATGTCTACAATGTTTTTAATTCATCGTGCTAACTAAATTCATCCTTACCTTTATTTTCTGTAGGGGACTGCTAATTTAAATGACCCTAAGATAATTAATCCAATTAAAATTTCAAAATAAATGAGTTTTGTGTGTTGAGTGTTAATGAGCATGATTATTTGGGATAATAGAAAATGGGTTTATGTGCTCTCTCTTGTGGTTATCCTGATGCATGCATGCCTGTACCTGTGTGCTGCACAGCAGAAACTGAAAATCTAGTAGAATATTAATTAAGACCCCAGCCCCCAAGTAAGATAAATTATTGAAAATGAAGATTGTCAGTAGTATTGTAATATGGTTAAAGAGGACCTGTCCCAAAACAGATCCTTTGGGCACTCAACTTGTGATGTCCCTAACCTCTGAATGCCTTCCATTCAGGACCACCTGGGCCCTCCCACTCGGCCAGTTTCTCACTCATCTGATTATTTTGCCTCCCATCCCTGAGTTGCTCAGTTTCTAGGCTAAGAGTCCATGTTGGACAGAGTCACATGCCTTACTGTAATCCAGATGCAGAGCATCGACTGTTTGACCCTTATCCACAGCCCTTGGCACCCAATCGAACAGTTTGATTATTTATTTATTTTTATTTATTTAATTTTGGTGACCGGGTAGGCCCACTGGGCCCCGAAGGTCCCTTTTTTCACGGGTGACCCGGGATAACAATACATTTCTAATACAGGGAAATCATGGTTGCAGTGTTATACAGGCATTGTTTTGCAGTTTGCTTACATGGTTATCATAATACAGTCTTGTTTACAATGCAGCTAGACCTAGTATTAAGCATGGCAAGTTGTTGAGAGTTATTGGCAGGAGAGAGATACCATGCCAGGGTTGGAGGATGGGGTTTTAGGTAACTTGGGCCCCTTGTTGTTGGGAGAGGTTTCTCTGTTTACTCACATTTTTTGACAGAGGGTAGTACTTTTTGAGCAGAAGGTAGGGAGAGGAGGTTGTGTGCTGTGGCAGAGGCACGTCAGAAAGCACCATGTGCTTTTAGTCTGGTGCGGAAGTTCATGAATGAGGAGGCCCCTGCACCAGAGGTGGGAGGTTGTTCCATAGATTGGGGGCTAGGGAGGAGAAAGATCTGCCTCCTGCATTTGTTCTTACTCTGGGGACTGCGAGTAGCCTTCATACAGACGTCCTTAGCCTCCTGGGGTTGTGCTTTAGTGCTATAGTACCTGTTATGCTGGGAGGGGCGGGCAGGTTTAGCAGTTTATATGTTTGGACGAGCAGGGGGTATTGCAGGCGGGCAGTCCAGGAGGGCCAGTGTAGTTGAGCCAGTGTGTCACAGTGGTGGTGTCACTGATGGTCCTGAGTGGTGAAGCGAGCCACTTTTTTGTCGAGGATTTGCATCCTCGAGACCTCTTGTTTTGCCATGCCTTGTATTATAGGTGCGGCATAGGTCAGGTTCATTTGATAAGAAATCCTACTGGTGAACCCATGCTGCCTGTAATCCTATAGACCATTTACCTCCAGAAACTCTATCAGCCTCTCCTTTATTATTGATTTCAATAGTTTCCCCATGATAAACATCAGATTGACCAGTCAGTAGTTGCCCAGCTCTTCTTGTCTCCCACATTTGTACAAGGGTACCATTTCTGCTGTCCTCTAATACCCTGGCACGTCCCTGTTTTCAAAGAGCAGTTGAAGGGATCTGCCAGTACTTGCTCCATCTCCCTGAAGAACCTTTGGCATATCCTGTCAGGACCCATAGATTTATCCACCATTAGTAACTGTAGACCCTTTAACAGCCTCTCTTCTGTGATGGGCTCCCAGTTGGTACCTGCTAATGACCCCTTACTCATTTTAATGCTGCATTCAGGCAGTGGACCCCTCTTGCACCATGAACACCAAACAGAAGTATTCATTCAGTAAGTTCGTCTTCCCCTTCTCGTCCTCCACCACCCCTCCCCATCTTCAGCTTGGCCACCTGTTTCCTGGGTCTGCGCTGCTCTTGTATGTATTGAAAGAATGCTTTGTCACCGTTTTTAACCCCCTACACTAAGCTCAGTTTTGTATCTGTTTTCACCTTACTGTATGATGGGCCACCCTCAGCCTGTCTTGATATTCCCCTCATCCACATCTGTGCATTGTACCCAATGAATGCTCTTCTTTTTGCCTTCACGACCCTTGCAAGATCGCAATAGTTTCCTCCCCTCTTGCCCTTCCCCCACCATCTTGTGCAGAGACTCACTGCCTCCAGCACCCCCCCCCCTTTTATTTAGTCCTATTTGGTGCCCACTTTAAATGTTACTTTTATCCCCTGCGATCTCAATGTCCACTGTGAACACACTTTCTCACCTGTTCTCCAGTTAGTCGAGTCTTGCAGTACTATGACCCTTCCTTTCCCTCTGGGGTTCCCACCCCTCCCTGGCTCATTTCCAATAGATGGAGCCCTCTTCCAGGTGCAGTGGCCCCAACCCCCTCCTGGTTGGATTCCAGTGGGACCTCCTATAACAAGGACAGGTACTTGTTTGCAGTGGTAACACCTTAAACCTTTGGTATCCCATCATCCCTAGTCCTTCCTTCCCTCCCAGCTTCAGTCCAGTTGCCCCTTTTAGGTCTCTGGGCCCTCTGCGGAGATAGAGCCTGTAGGCCCCTCAGCTGTTCATTAGCTCTAACTCTTAAGTAGAGGATTTCTGCCTTTGCAGCCTCAAGTTCAGCTCCCAATGGCTGATTTTCACATACTGTATAGAAGGTTATTTTCACTGTTTATATTTGCTATATTCACTATTGCGGACAATTAATGAAAATAAACAGATAGTGAAAAATATTGGAGTGCTGATTGTCAGTAGTACTGTATTGAAGAGTAAGCTGTCCGCGCTAATTGTATCAGACTCGAATATGTGTAGCAGGTTGACTCCCACTAAATATATCGGACGCTAATTCAACCTGCTGTACAGTATTTTGTTACATTTTAGCGGTTTTATTGTTATGCAACAACAACAAAAAAAAAAAAAAAACTCTGCAAAACTGCACAAGTACATTTTTTCCAGCTCTAGTGAATGATGACTCTGTGTAGTCATAATAGCCAATCAGGTTGAAGGAGTTCCTCCTGTGCTTGACACCTTCACTTTTTTATTGATCTTTGAAAGGAGGTGCAGTGAAATTGCTACAATATGTCCATGCCCCTGAAACTTTGATAGTTGAATGTTTTTTTTAAGCTTGTATAAACCCTTCAGGTATAGAGAATCAAAATATGTTCCCATTGGGTTGAATCTAAAACATATGTATTTGTTTTTTTGTAAGTTGTGGCCCAGAAAGCATACTGAGCAAAAAAACAAAACAAAAAAAAACTAATTTCCAGGTGTGACCTGGGGTAGAGTGCAAGGGGGAGGGGGGGTTACAATGGGGAGATGGGAATAACGCAGAAATGGAGCAAATGACTGTCAAAAGCATAAGAAACAATGGTACATAAATGGTTTCAAGCATAAGAATTAAACAGCATCAGTGCAGTACAAAAAAAGTATATACCGTAATGTTGAGGAGGGACAGCTCCAGTGGGGATAGATGCTGACTGGGATGATACGCTCAGGCAAGACTGTGGACCAGATTGTAGAAACGGGTTACCTCCACAGTGAAATGAGCAGAGGTGTGGCTGTTGGGGGAGGAGAATGCAGCATAAGGTAGAAGGAGGTACCACCAGTAAAGGCCAATGCAAGACCTGGCCAGACAGAATACAGGTGCAGAGATACAAGGGCGGAAGGGGAAGTGTGGGAGAAATGCAGTGTGGGGGGAGGGGGCAGCGAGGAGAGAGGGGGCAAGCAGCCTGGTGAAAAAGGGAATGTGGGCGAAGTACAGAAGCAGATACGGGAATGTATTCATAAAACTGAGCTTTCAGGGTGAAAGGAGTGACGGAAGACAAAAGTGTGGGATTATAACAAGCATTTACCATACAAAATAATGCACAATAATGCATGTGTCGGACTGGCAGTATAGCCTAGAGGTTAGAGGAACGACATGTGAACGAGCTTGGTACATCCAGTAGACCAGACCTGAGTTTGATTCTCTCAGCCTCCACTTGCATATTGTGCGACTCTAAGCAAGTCACTTAACCGCCCAGTTCTCCCAGGTCGCCCCTGAAAACAGGCACTTGTGCCTAGTGGGCCTTACCCGGTTACCGAAAGACTAAAAAAATAATAAATATATTAGCCACACTTCACATAGATTCACATTTGTGGGCTTAGAAATAATTTAACTGTCAGCCTCCTTACTTTAATGTGCTTTATAAAGAAATTCACAGGTCTGCAGTTATAAACCATTGATATATACAGTACACTTTAGAATGTCAATTTAACTAATCAGATTGCAACATTTGCAAATGCTGTCTGATAATTGCTTACCCCAGCTATGAATATTCTGAGAGATATTAATTGTAAATATCTCGAGTCGCATGCTCAGTAACATTGTAATTGGTTTCATAAAGTCCAATGGTCATTGTTTCATCCAGTTTAGAGGAGTACGCCTTTCAAACAGGAAGTTTCAGCATTTGGGCACGTATTGTCCTTTTCATAGCTTGTCCCAGTTTAAGAGAAATGGAGGCAAAACAGTTTTTGCAGTGTGTACAAACAAACTGTGTAATGACAGAAAAACAAGTGAAAGTGACTAAACTGAGTTACCTGAAGCCTGTCTGGTGCAACACTGAACTGAGCTGGGCTTGTTTAGAACTGGTTTGGTTAATTTATGCGGTCAAAGTACAGTCACAGTATCCCAATGTAAATGACTAAAATACATTTCTTAAAGCTAGCATATAACATCCGTGTCATTGCCCCTCCTTTTTGTTTGCTTCCATTAAGTTTTTCTTTCATGACTCACTTGTTCAGGATAGACCAACTTACGACATCTCATTTACATAGGGGGTCCTTGCTTATACGTAACTTTACAACTGGTCAGCTGACTTGTGTGGGGTCATACAGTAGTTTTCCAAGTTATCTTGTTAAAAAGAGTCATGTGTAACTTTTAAAACAACATCTAATGAATTTTAAGAGAGTGCCTGTTCCCCTCCCCATGAACAATTTCAGCAGTTTCAAATTAGTTTGTTATTACCATCTGGTTGTATTAACTAGTGCGGACACATTTTATGCCACACATTTGCCAATTTAATTAATTGGGATAGAGGGTTGGTAAGAACCATACAAAATAAAGAATAGTGTTTGGGCAATCATACACAACAAGGCTGTGTTTCCATCAAGGAATTGAGATGACAGCATATAAACCTCAAGCGTGAAGCTTGAGATGTCTCTATGATGTCATCTCACCCCCAAGATGAACACATCAACCTTGTTGTGTATGGTTGTTTGTGCATTATTTTGTGTAGTAAATGTTTGTTTTAATCAATTTACCTTCTTTATAACTCTGTCTTCAATTGTAGTCAAAAAGAAAACGGCAAACAGGATAAGATTAAAAACATTTAAATGTGATTTAAATAACTACATGAGCTGGCAACATTTCTAATAGTTAAATAATATATATATATTTTTTTTTACTTACTTTTTCTCCCCGAGCCCCAGGTCAGCTCTCTTGTCCTGGCAACCTACTTCATCTGGCCGCAGGCTGTTTGCACCAGTCCTCCACTTCAGGCCGTTGCCTTGCTACCCCCACAGCATACCCCCCCCCATGGCAGGGTGGTGGGAAGCCCCCTACTCACCCGCCAGGGACTGGATCCAGTACAGGTGATGCCCTCTGGAGAGTCGGTGCGATATGTTGCATGGCCATCAAGCCGCTCCACCCGGGCTATTTTTTCCACATTTCTTACAGCGACGGAGCATGCAATGCTGACAGTGGGCATGCCGCACGTGTGTCCATGTGCAGCACGCCCACTGGCTGCTCCACCTCCGTGCCCCACTGTACTTGGGCCAGGTGTGCCAACACCTAGCCTCCGCTAGGTGTCAGGCACATGCCGGCCTGTGTTTCCCCCTCCTCCCTGGGAGAGGAGAGCTGGCCTCTGGATGTTCAGTCCACTACCACTCTGGCTGGTCCCTGATGACCTGCTCTCACCACGAACATGGGTCACTGGCATGGCAGGAGATAAGGCATCGCTGCCTCAACCCTCCGCATCACTGGTCCGGCAGTTAATCTTTTTAACAAAACAGTTGACTTGGGGTGTTTTCAGCATTGATGATATCTTCATTTTGAGGAATCTGTGGTGTTAGTAAGCATGAGGAATGTTAATAGACACTGGATTTTATGCTACTGCACCACAGTAATGACCATTACTTTTGTACAACAGCATTCTGACATCACTGCTGTGGTGCAACCGTACCTCTTAACCTTTGTCACTGAACTGAGGGACATGAGCACTCACAATAAGGGACAGTGAGGGATACTGACGCCCACAATGAGGGACACAACTTTAAACATGCAGATACAACTCAAAACAGTGCAACGTCCATTTCCTGCACTTTAATAAAGTTTATTTTTATTTAGCACCTTAGAATGATATGAATTTCTGCTGTAATGCCTGAATTTAGAGTGTCATCTCTGTGTGGCGAGCATTTTTTCCTTGAGGGACAGGCAAAGGACAAAACAAATTTGAGGGGCAAAATGAGGGCTGTGCGTCATAATGAGGGACACTTGAGAAGTATGGGTGCAAAAGCATCTGGCAGTGTATGGATTTCCATACATAAGCACTGAACCATATACTATGCATGAATTAGTTTATTAGTTTTGTTTTGTTTAATTGACAGTGGGTGGGGGGAGGTCATGTAAGACAGTGTCTCCTCAGTCTTTCTTAATGTGCTAACACTTTCCCTTTTAGTGTGAACCAAAATGTAATTACTATTATTTTGATGGCAGCTTGAGACTAGAGATGTTGTGAAGTTTTACTTCACCAGTGAAGTTCTGGCAAGTTGCAAAATTTGCCTTCGTGAATAAGTTTGTGACTTGCCCAATTCGCCACTTTGCCACTTCGGATTGAGGATTCCTGGGGAAATGGCACTTCTTCAGGTGAAAGCAGCAGTGCAACGAATAGTCCAAAAAAAAATACATACTGATTTTAAACTTGCCTGTATTTTGTGTTTTTATTTCCAGTTTTGGAGTTTATGAATTGTTTTTAATTGCTCGGTGGTTTTCAGCATGTTTTATTTAAAAAATTTACATTATTTTGCACAAATTAATGTGCTGCTCTCCATGCTTGCTTTCTCTCACTTCTACACAGTGCATCAGGCTGCATACTGTTTTGATGCTGCGTGCTCGCTCCCATCTCTGTTGGGAAGTATTTTGTTCAAACAATCAACTTTAGCTACTGTTTATGTGCTTTAACTGACTGTTTCTCTCTTGCGCTTTGACATATTTTTTTTTTAATGCTTATTTATTCATTGGTATTATAACTTTATCTATTATATTGTGTTCTTCCCAGAAGTTCAAGTAATCGGGCAATGCTGAAGTTAGGTAACACCTACCAGCTCAGAGCTGTTACTGGTCCTGCATTTAGTCCCATTATTGCAGCTGCTTTTTGCTGGTGCCCCTTTCTTTTCCTTGCAGCCCCAGAAGCATAATAGAGGGGTAAGTCAAGTGTATTTGAATAGGTTAATTTCAAAGAAAAAAATTCAACTCGGGTATTGGGCAGGACCGGCGCTGTTGGTGGTTGTGATTTCAGACAGCAAGCAGGCATCATCTTTCTGGATATACTTTCCTGATGTCATTCTTTAACCAAAAAAAAAGAAAGAATGAGAACTCTTTACTAGTTTATCAGGTAAAATTCTCCACTTCCAACCTGATTCTCAGAACGTAAAAAAAAAAAAATTCAAATGAATCATCTGAGCAGCAGTGAAAACAGTTTTCACTGCATATTCAGGTGCCCGTTATTTCGTCTGTGAGCAGGCAATTTTATTATTAGCGTTACAGACTGACATGCTACAGGACCCTTTCATTGTTGGTGTAGAAACATGATGCTCTCATCAGACAAATGTGGAATAATTTTCTTTTCAAAAATGGGGAATGACATTGAGGAAAGCAGTTCGTGAGCAATGTGTGCTTGATGTTTGAATGGACAGTTGCGAGTGGTGCTGATCCTACATGAAATCAAACCAGTTTTCCCCTGCAACAGAAACACATTTTTAACTACAGATTCACTTGCTTGGGCTTGGAATTACTGCAACTAGAACTGCTGCTTGACCGAGAAAGCCCATTAGCCGTTACCATATGCCGTGTACACACGGGACCAAGCGTGAACGTGCACTGTATCAGAAACCATAGAAACAATAACAGACCCATGCATTATGGGCAGGGCCCCTACTTTTCTGTGGCACAGTGGGTCCAAGTTCTGCGGCAAGACTACCATTTGCCGCAGAACTTCTTCGGCAGTGGTTTGTAATTTCTGCAGAAGTTCTGCGGCACTAACAAACTACCACATCACAGTGTCAGCTTGTCATCCTGACTTCACTTTCATGGCAGTGGTTATAGCAATCAGGATGGTGGAAAGCACAGTAACACTAATTCAAAAATAACAGACTTATAAAAATAATTTTATGCCTAAAAAAGCAAAACAAATGTCTCTCTCTTAAGGTCCTAGCCTGTTGCATAAATGACATATGCAGAGGGGATCTTATGTGATAAATAAGGTATTTCTATATGCATGCTATCTATCCCACTAATGAGGTTTCTACTGTCTATCACTTATATATTTGTATGTGCTTTCTACACCACTCATGAGGTTCCCACTGTGTATCACTTATGAATTTATATGCAGTCTGTAACAAACATACAGATATGTGTGTGTGTGTGTGTGTGTGTGGTGAGAGAGACAGAGATACTATATGTGTGTGTGTATATGTATATGTATGTATGTATATGTGTGTATATGTATGTATGTATGTATATATATATATATATATTTTTTTTTTTTTATTTCCATGAACTTGCATTCTCATTCATACAGGTCCCACTGGAAATGGAATAGAGGAGTTATCGCAAAACTCATTTTTCATGTCAAGCCACTTTCCGTAACACACTGCGTAACACAATCAGGCCATGACATACATGTGAATCGATTGTGAGATAGAGCTCTCTAGCCCATCACACTATGTCCACCATATGACAGAACACTGCACCGTACCATCCCAGGCTCCGAGCAGTGATATGTTCTACCAATCCTTGTGCTGCCCAGCCAGCTCCCAGAGCTAATCTCTGAACCTGAGTGCTGGCATGGAACCGCAGCATGCTACCCTCCAGCAGAAACAGCTGTCCCTGCACACAACATTTCTCCATAACTTTTAGGTGATTCGATCAACCAATGACAATATGTAATCAATAACCCTGGCAAAAAATGCGTACAGTGCAATGATTTATTTAACAGGTCTATTCTTTCAAGAGGTCTACACATTATTACATTCCACTTTTCTGGGCATAATTACTTTATTTTTCTTAACAATGACCGTTAAATTCATGTTACCAGTTATTCATTTCAAATGGCATCTCTGTACCTTAAAGGCACAAATAGGTTGTACAAAGTGAGGTATGGACTTAACAGATCTATGCTATTGACAAGGTTTTGTTTAAGTTGGCCCTAGTGCAATAATGTAAGACTGAAAATTGTATTAGGCTGTAGTGCAGGTTGAGCAAATATCACCAGGCATGATGTGCTGTGCCACCGTCTCTGGCAGTGGGAGCTGTGGTAGATAAGTGTCTGTTCATTTCTGTTGCAGAATGCAGCCATTTCATTAGTTAATGTATGATGTTATAGCAATCATAACATCACATTCTGAGCATATGGGGGGGGGGTTTGGATGTAAAAAGAGGAGAACGGAACCAGATTCTATGGATAAACAGAAATATTAATAAAAATTCACCAAGGGTAGTGAATTCTGCGGCACCGCAGAAGTTCTGCGGTAGATTGCTAGTTCTGCGCAAAATTCTGCGGACACAGAATTCTAGGGGCCTTGATTATGGGTGAACAGAGTTGCATTATGGTTACTCTAACTGCTTTCAAAATAACCATGATGCACTCTGTTTAAATATGGTGGTCCTGGCGAGGGTCTGTGCAGATCGAAATGAAAGTAGAGCCTAAAGACAAAAACAAAAACAAAAATTAAGAAAAATAAGAGCTGTGCCAATAATCATAAAAGGTTCAGAGCAGTGGAACTACATTGGTAACTGTAAATATCTGTTCATAGCACTGCTGCTTTAAGGGTGAAGTTGCAACTTTGCCAGCGAATTTGCATAACTTCTCATGAAAAAGTGCCACTTCATCTGCCAAAAACTTCATGAAGTCAGCACTTCATGAATTTGGCAAATATTTAAGCAATAATGCACAGCAGGGTGTGGGTTGTGCTGGATAACCTCACACCTGTGGTGGTTGGGCACAAGGCTACAGGCAAGTGCATCCAATGCCCCAGAAGTGAGGTTATCCCAGCACACCACACCCTGGAGTGCATTATTGCTATTATAAAATGGCTCCTCTGTAAAGAAAAGGAAAAAAGATTAAAAAAAAAATGTGTAAAATAAGTGTTTCTTTAATTTTGGTGTGTGTGTAGGAATACCCTTAGGAAAAAAGGTCTGCAGTTTTGGTTTTGCCGAGATGGTGCTGCCACTTTATACTGTTCTATTTCCCTCTGTGCTATGTGTGTGCACGTCTGTCCCAGTAATTGTATTTTATTTATTGTTTTAATGTGCAAGAAACTGAATGTTTTGTTACTTGCCAAAGGCTGAGACAATTGCCATAGTAGTGGGAGAGAATGGAGTTCAGGTACAGCTTTACTTTTCATAGGAGAAGGGGCAGGATGCAGGATGTGAGCTATTTGAGACTTCAGAAAGTAAACTGAATCTTTATGGCAGGTTTGGTACTGTGACGCGAGGAGCAGGGTCAGAATGCAGGTTGCGTGTCACTTTAGAGAGAAAGTAAACTGAATTTTTTTGATGGGTTTTGTACCACGTAGTGAGTGGCGCAACCGCCAGTTACGGTCTCCACAGTTCACTGAAGGCACTTGCTTCGCAGGGAAAAAGCTGACATGAAAGTTTACTTTTTTCTCTCTGAATAGTCAGAGAGCAAGGTACTTGGCAGTCAAGAGAATTTGGTTTTTTGCTTGTTTGTTCTGGAGTGTGTAAGTGCAGTAGTCAAAACAATTCGGTGTCCTTGATTGTTCTGGAGCGAGTGCACAGTGTGGAGCGCATGACCACAGTGGCAAGCAGGTCAGGAAAGTGGGGAGGAAGGGAGTTTCAGCTACATCTTCCTTGTAAGCTTATATATATATATATATATATATATATATATATATATAATATATCTGTATCATTACGAGTTATGTCAGGGCTGTGGGGACACTGCTGGTGCTATGTGTGTGGCTGCAACAGTGATGTGCCACTCAGAAACTTGAACTGTGAGCTGACAGCAGTTGGGAGAGACCGGCTGGACAAAGATGCATGTAGTGATTTATAACAGGTTTGTTTGTTCATGTGAGAGGGTCATGTGTGTGCCTGGACTTTATACAGTGAGGCAATACTCAGATAACCTCACTGTCCCAGGCACACACTGACCAATCAGAGTCCAGGAAATTTTCTTGCCATTGTATAATGCAAATTATTTTATGGAGAGAAGTTTCCCAACTTCGAACATCTTTACTTCCGACAACAGTATTCATGCACCAAACACCATATTATAACTTCCTGCTCTGCACATATTACATTTAAAGGTTTGTGCTGGGGGAACTGGGTGGCTGAGTGGATTGGTGGCAGGTTAAGGAACATTTGGCCTCTAGGTCATTGGTTCACATCTGGCCCAGGACAGTGGTGGCCAAAAGTCATCATCATCTGAAGGCTGTTCAAGTGGTCTGTGTGAAATGAGGTGTGGTGGTCTCAGTCCAGTTCCCAGGGAGCAGATTTCCACGGCACAAAACCAGCAACACAAGTGGCACTCCCACCCCCGCTTATAGTTTCTTTTTTTTTTTTTTTCTGTTATGTGTTTTGCCACCTTTGAACCCTGGCAGGTGGCTGTGGTCCTCCTCATGGAGAAACTTGCTGTCCGGTCCCATGCCTCCCCACTCTGCTGACCCCTGGAAATTTCCCCGTGGATTGCTTCCCACAGCAGGGCCAGGGAGGAGGGCGCTGCCCTCCCCCCGAGATCCAATCTAGACACCGGGGGTGGCCCTCGGGGATATGGGGCCATCATGAAACCCGCCAGCTCCTTTTCCTCCTTTTCTCCCATCCCCCCCCCTCTACCAATGCAAGGACATCGGTACGTGCCTCCCAACCCATACTGTCCTCTAGCCACTGCCAGAGGGCAGTCAACAAATGAGACAAGTCTCCCTCCCCCTGAGAGAGAAGAGCAGTCCTCCGGATGCTAGATCCTCCCCCGCTGAGCCCCAGTGGCCTGAGTACATCCCCAAACCCAGGTCGCCAGTGTGGTGCCAGGTGTAGCAATCAGTGCCTCAACCTCGAGCACCACCGGGCCGGCCTACCTTGTTTTTAGTTTCACATGAGAGGCTGTGGACTGAGCGGACATGGAGTCTAAACTAACCTCTCACCTACAGTATGTGTTGGTCCCTTCATTATGGGGTTAAGGCAGCTTGGGGGGGCTTTGTTAGGTGAATCTGCATTGTGATCCCCTGTGCTGCATCTGTCAGGTAGATAAACAGAAGGCTTCAGTTTCATGTACTGTCAATCTAGCACCTTTCAGAAGCACAAACAAATTCACACAGTAAAAAAAAAAATTAAAGATTTACACTGCAGCAAACTGTAAAGTGCTATTTGAATGTATAAAAAGGACAACTTTTGGAATGAATAAAAAATAACTTTAAACAGGATAGTGATTTTGTAACCTGGATATTGGCTGAATTTGAGTACATTTTCTGTGATGTAATATACAGTCGGCTTCATTTACACCATCCGCAATTTGATCGAGCATTCAGTTAAAGCGGCCAAAAAGTGTTTTCCATTTTCCATTTGCATTGAAAATATGGTAAAAACAATATAACATTCTATTGTGGCCACCTATTTTGGGCAGCTTCAGGTCATTAGTGCTATTAGAAAGGTGTGAAGCACTGTAATTACTTCTACAGCATTAAACAAGACAGTGTCCAGTTAGAGCTGAGCAGGACAGTGTATGAGGGTGTTACCTTTTTGCTCTTCTCACCAACACCACCAATATGAAGAGAACTCATCTTTGTGTCAGACTTTAGTGTGGGGAGACGGTGGGTGGTAGCATGGACTTACAATACTGCAGTCACACTCTTAACAGACTGTCAGGATTTATAATGTTCAGATGAAAGACAAAAGGAAGATTTATGTGCATTTCTCTTTTGGCAAAATGTCCATCTGACATGCTGAATGGTGTTTTATTCCTCCCACGATTACAATGACCACCCACTATACCAGGCAAAAGGAGTTTTCATGGATCAGCCCAGTATACGCAGTGGAGATTGTACGTCATGCAGGGGTTCAACATCAGGTTGCCCACACTGCTGAAGTATGGATGTTGACCCAGATCAGAGCAGTTGTGCTACTGCATTTATATAATTTAAGGAAGTGATCAGCCACACCACCAGTTTATAAAGGGAGGAATACACTTATTTTTTTCTCTCCATTCTGCAGTGCCACTTCCTAGTCACTACATTGTCTCACAGCCACATGCTACTTCATCAGGGTGGGTGGCAATCAATTTAATCTGTAAACATCATTTTTTTTAGAATTATAATAAGTTTACTAAAACTCAAATTTGAGATTTTCAGATCTTGTGTCTAGGTATATACCGTCTATGCATCTGGGCATCTTCATAGATGTCCCTTCCACTATTATTATGAATAGTTTTAATTTTTTAGGTCTTTGGTATTTAGGTGTGCCCAGTATTTGTCAAAGCCTTTAACAAGACATAAGCTTTCACATTTCATTACATTTGTCTGTTCTGCAGAGGTGAAGAAAATTGCAGTCCATATATCAGGTGTATTAGCATGATTCCCTTATTTTTCAATATTGCAGTATAAAACAAGTGCTTATATCCTGTTCCTTAACATATATGTTGCCTAATGTATTATAACTTTATTGTGGTCTGCAGACACTCATCTCCCATTCCTCTTCAGTTAAACTTTCCTTTTTACTTGTATACTTTAGATTCATTTTTATTCTTTCTCATGTCACGGTATCACAACAGTGCCTTTATGAGTCTCTGACCCTCATTACGGTAAATCATTGCCAGCATTTTGTATTTCTCTGTCTATTGCCGAAAGGTTTATTGCAGGTTCCTAACTTTATGAACAAGCACTTATGTCTTGCAGCTGTTTAGGTACCTTACAAACTTGTACTCGGCTTGATAAGCAGAGGCAGCGACTGTCACTTTGATTTCCAGCATGTGTGCTTGCTTTTAACAGTAAAACATGCCTTAGGTTTTAGATTTCTAACAAATGCACTTCATTGCTGTGGGCATAGACTGGTGATACTGATTCAGACTGCAAATAAAAATCAACTTACTTTTGCTTCCATCATGAACTCCTTGTGGTCTGTCTTTTTTTTTTTTTTTTTTTTTAACAGTTCTTTATGCAGCACAAAAAGGTACTGTTTCTGGGGCCCTAAACTGGCCTGGTATAGTAGGTTGGGCCGTGTGGATAACATTGACATCATCACACCTCAGCACATGTGCAGACGTGTATTGTGCAGCCCCAGTCTCTACTCTGGGAGACTCCAGGTGAGCCAGCAATACTACTGGCTGTTTTACTGAACAGCTGCATGCTGGATCCCACTGCCAGAGATCGTGTATATTTTGTGACAAAGATGTGGAGGCAACTGTGATGATATAAATACACAGACATTTCACTAAAATCACGTCAGAAGCATTTTATATGTATGTAAGGGTATTAAGGGCTAATGCCCTAACACAGCAACGGACCGGGTACCTCCTTCAAACAGGAATGAACATTTGGTGCACAGCAAGCCACACTACAGTGCATTATGAAATGTAAAACAGTGAAAAAAATGTAAAAAAAGTCAATGAAAATAAATATGCAAAACAGCCTTTAAGGCTCACTTGTGCGTTCAAAAGTGCTGCAAAAAAAAAAACAGTGTTTGTGTCATTAAAGTGATGCTTAGATCAGGGGGCCTTTTGATGGTATCCACGTTATCTTTAAGGAAACACTGAGGTTTCTGCTATAGTTTTAAACTTCCAAGTGGCAATTAAAGGCTTTTATAATATTTTCTACAACCTTTTTTTTTTTCTTTGCCTCTCACTTACATGTGACTTGCTGCGTATCATAAGTTCAGTAAGGGCCTTGGGTGGGGTCAGTGGAGATTTTTGCCAATCCTATATCTAATAGTATTCATATAAGATCCTAATTCTATCTTCAGGCAGGAAGGGAACCCTCTTCCATTAAACACATGATAACCTGCCAACCTCCCCATTGATTCCAAATGTTGGATTTGATGTTTGAAATTCCTCTATCCAGTAAGCTTCTGATTTTAACTCACCTGTTCCAATCACCTCCTCTGTTTGGTGGGCTCACTCATTCTGTCCCATAGAACTTCAAACTAGAAATTGAGTGATTTTACTCCAGATAATTTCCTGTGACCGATGAGGTCATTTTGTTCCTTCTTATAGTACTCATGTTCAGATGTTCTGTTTTTAGAAGCCTATTTGTTTTACCCTCATAAATCTTATTACAGATACACTTTAGTCGATATATCACATGTTCTGGGTCACATGTTATAAAACTCTTGATTGCTACTATTTTTACTTTGCTGAATTTTTTGTTCATATTTCAACATTGAGAGCAAAGTCCACATGGGTGATTCTCCTCCGGTGGTGTTCGTTGCCAAGTTGTTTTGATTGGTCCACAGGTTCAGACTCCTCCAATGCAAGTTTCATTAGAGTTCATTTGGCTCCTGGTTCTTCCAATTCTAGTGCACTGTATTTATAAAAATGAAAAAGTATATTCTACAGTATGTAAAGTATGTGCAGCATAGCATACCGTGGCATGTTATCAATATAACGTGAAGTACAGTATATGAATGTATAAGAAAAGGACAACTTTTGTAACCAAGAGATTGGCTGCATGTGTGTTAATCTTCAATGATGTAATGTACTTCAATGAGGGGGAACCCCTCAGGTTGCAGTTACAATGCACAAGTTAAGTTAATTGCAAAACAGACTTGCAGAGAGCTGCTAATGAGACAGATGAATGCCACACATAAATCTGAGTAACCACTGGTTTTCTGTGTTTACTGCAACAAATTGCACTTACTGTTCTTATTTTCCTCAACGAAGTTCTAAGTCACTTTTGCTTAGCAAGCAGAACGCTCTGAAATAATGCTGTGTATAAAGAGGCCATGTGTTTGAATGAGAAGATAACTCATAAGGTTGAGAGGTGGACTTAACGTGGGCTAGTGAACCATTGGATTTAGTGATGTGAAGCAGTGTTGTGCAGGAGGTGGGGAATACCCTGTAGAGTTCTGAGGGTGAAGTTAAACCCTGTCCTCTGTAGTGCCCTTAGCTTAAAAGCTTTACAAACCGTATACGGGGATGGCAGCACACTGAGAGAAACTTAAGCGACTGTTTTTTCACAGCCAACGTACCATGTTGCTGAACCGTTGGAAAAAAAAAAAAAGATTTGCCATGATTCTGATTCCCCAGACTCAATGCAAAGTAAGCTCTTAAGTATATGGGGGTGGGCACAGCAGTTGGAGCCAAGGAAGCAGGGCAGATGAGAGTTTTGACCTATTTTGAAAAAAGGCTAAAAGGCTTTTCTGTTCCCTGATCTGGTAGAGGGCATTGGTCAAAATGAATTGCTTGGAAGTTTGTTGTTGTAACCCGTTAATGAATTACAGTAAAACTCTTTAAAAGTGGACATTATTCTTCAGTGGGTTTTTTTTTTTTTTGTCAAAACCTTATACTATATAAAATAACAAATGGATAACTGTGCTAAGACAAGGCTGTATTTCTATCACAAGGATTTGACAACATCATAGAAATCTCTTGAACTTTGCTCTTGAGGTCTATTATGTCATCAGATCTTCTCAGTGGAAGAACAGCCTTGTTGTGCACAGGCTGTGCACAGTTCCCTATTCGTTATTCAGTATGTTGAGCATTGGCCCATGTTAGTTAGAAAGGGATTATTCTCTTAACAGTAACATTTTAGAGTTTGAAGATTGTAAGACTTTAACTTGGTTATAGTTAGAGTTTTCCTAGGGGATCTCTCTTTGAACTCCATATGCCTGAATTATAAATGGTGTATTATGATCGGGTAATTTCTGCATAGTGATCATTAAGTCCTTAATCATCTCTGTAATGCTTGAACAAAATCAACAGAACATAGCGTGAAATTCCATGGAAAAGGGCATCTTTCCATGCTATCATGGGAATAAACTACTGGGTGTACAGATTATAATCACAGGATCTGTGGACAACGTTGAATATTTAATTCTGATTTTCATGCAAATCCACGTAAATACTGTACATCCAAATCTTTCATGGTTCTCAAGCTCACTTTCCATGCTACATTCCTTGGAATCTATGGAAAATATGGGCACGGGAAATGAGGTGTTTGACTTCCCTGTAGCTGGCAGCAATTTAGAGATCTAGATAACTAAGTAATTGCCACAATTTTTAAAACCTTGTGATGTCACTAAGAGTGAAGCTATGCCTATCCACACTGAACTTAATTACAGCTTCACCCTCAGTGACATAACAAGGTTCTGAAATGGAAGCAATGCAGTATCAATATGGGGTATACTTTATCATTAATGTCTCTGGACTGATGACCACTACAGGTAAGCTGGATAACTCTTTTTTAAAAATAGTTTGTGAGCTTTGAAACTAAGAACGCCTGTTCATAAATGTTCTCTTTAATATATTTAAACATTGCACCGAGTCATTCATTTAATTCAGTCTTGCATGTGGTGATATCATATGCCTCCATACATGTGAAGTCACAGTACCTATTTTGAGTATGTGCTATAAGGGGAGAATATATATATTATTTTTTTTACTTGTAATGGATCAAAACGCTTAAAATCCACCAGTGCGGAAAAATGACATTTTACAGTCACAATAAGATAAAAAGAGTTAAAATATTTCAAATCAAATGTCAGCCAAACTTAGCTAATTGTTTATTTCAAAAGTTTTACCAGGAAAGTCATACTGAGCTGGTATCATCTTATTTCCAGATGAATCCAGGGGGAAGGGGAAGAGGAGAGAACAATGCAAATACAAAATGCAATGTTCAAAACTGCAATAATATGGAAATAAGGATAACAAAATAAGTGATTACAGGCAATGCCTCTGAGCAGGAATTGTGTAATACAATATATTACAGAAAGGAGAGCAATAAGAACAATAAGCAGTGAGCAGCAATGCGATAATATGAGGGGTGGGGGTAGTGCCTGAAACTGGGAGAGAGGGGGCTGTACTAGTATCAGTCTAAGGTGGAGGGCAGTGGACAAAGTCCAACCCAGTATCAGGAGTAAGTAGTGAAATCATGGAGGAGAGATTTTAGAGTGAGAAGGGAAGAAGCAGAGTGAATGGAAGTGAGTAGAGAGCCCCAGAGTTTAGGGAAGTGGAAAGAGAAGGCAGCTTGACCAGCAGAGGATTTCACTGGGGGAAGAGTGAGTGAGCGACAGCAACAGCTGCAAAAGGAGGAAGAGACTGGAGAAGCAAGGTAAGAGGTGAGGAAAAAACAAAAATTTGGAGATAAAGGAGGCAGAGTGGGTAAGGTCCCTCACATCAAGAGCGGAGGGAGAGGGGAAAAGCATAAAGGACAGCGAAGAATGTGCATGGGTTTGTAGAGGGCAAATTGAGAGGAGTAAAAGAGGGGGCCCAGTGTGGCTAAGGAGGACTTGAGAGCAACACTGTAAACAATGTCACCATAGTTGAAAATGGGGGTGCCTCTTCAGAAGGATCTCTCTGCAGCCAGGAAGTGGGATGTTCCTCTTATTCCTGTAAACCACACGAAGTTCGAGGTGGAGCTCCTTGTGGATAGCATTCACATGAGCAGATAAATCAAGGTAACAGTCCAGCCAGACCCTAAGATACTTGAAAGGGAAAGGGGAGACATCTTCAATCATTACATCTTCAAGGGGAGGGAGGGAGGATAGGAAGGAAGCAAGCAAGCAAGCAAGAAGTAAGTAGGTGAGTCTAGTAAACATGTGTCTGGTGCAAAAAGTCATACAGACCCTTTTCTTGGCATTGAGGGACAGCTGATTTTCACAGAACCAGTGCTGGATGTTGTTAAAATCTAGATGGAGCTGGGCTGAGATTAAGGAAAGAGCAGCCATACTTTAGAGTACTGCATAATCTGCATACATGTGAATGGATGCAGAGAAGCAGGCAGTCAGGAGGTCATTTAGGAAAAATGGAGAAGAATTAGGCAATGGGCAGATCCTTGAGGGATGCCTGGGCAGATTGGGAGGGGGGGATGAAGTCTCCAATACAGACGGCTTGTGACCTGCCTTCAAGGTAGGAGAGGAACCATTCAGCTGAGGAGGTGAATAGTCCAGCTGCCTTAAACTTGTCCAGGAGAATGAGATAGGCAAGAGTGTAGAAAGCTTTAGCCATGTCAACAAAGATATTTGTCACTACACACATTTTTATCCAATGCTGTGTTCCATGCCAAGAACGGTGGTACTCATAGACAATGTCCAAATTGACTAAGGTAAGAACATGAGCTGTTAGCTTATGCACACATTTCTAATGCAAACAAGAGACTCTGAGATTAGATGCAGCCCCTTGACAGCAACTGACACATCATTTTTCTATGTTTTAGTGCTGAATCATGAACAGGCTTGTAGCTTGGAACTTGAAATTTCTTGTCTCAATTTGATTCTGCCAAGTGTCTGATGAAGCATAAAACAGATCTAGAAGCTGGCCTATGGGCTATGGGGTACTTCCTGGAAACCCTTACATGCAGTTGAGTATGACTTGGTACAACTAGTAGTCTCATTTAAGAAGGATGTGACAGGGAAGAATAGGACCCTGTCCCATTTGTTTTGGAGAAAGTGTTTAAATTTAAGGATCTGTATTCTTTCCTTTTCTGTCTCTTCTGTCTGGTTGCACAACCAAATTTTCCTGTGAGACTTAGGACTTGATCAACCCGAGCAGTCTTGCAAGTCTTTGCTTCTCACTGTCTCTTTGCTGTCTCTTGCTGTCTGTTTTTCCCCCCTTGCATATCTACACCTGGTAATAAAAGAATATGTGCAAATCAATATATGGAAATTAAACTGTTAATAGGATCACGTTTGTATAGAAAACATCTGGTGTTACTGTAGAAATGTATGTATGTGTGTGTGTGTGTGTGTGTGTGTGTGTTCATATATATATATATATATATATATATACCTGTGTGTGTGTGTATATATATATGTATATATACATGTATATATGTGTATATATATGTGTTATATGTGTATATATATATATCTATATCTATATCTATGTGTGTGTATATATATATATATATATATATATAATTTGAGATGACTGTAAAAAGCTAGAGATTATTTGAATGCAAATACCTGAGCCTTTTGCAAAGGCTGGAGGGACCTCAGGAAGCTCTCAATGTTCTAGTAACTCCTGAAATTTACGAAGAACAGGATGCTTGCAAAGGATGTGGGTTGAAAAAGACTTATAAAAACAGCTAAGCTGAGCTGCAAATATTTTTTGTACAAGAAAGTTTATTTTGCTTCTTTACATAGTTATTCTGAACAGGTTTATTTTATTTTATGTTACTGCAACTGCATATAAATAGTTTTGTGAAATGTTACAACTGCTCCTGGGTTTTCCCTATGCTTCCTGAGCTGTGCTTTGGCAACAGATGGTGTCAGACTAAGTAGGCAAGATTAAGCTGTGCATACGCTAAAACAGGAGATTTGTGTGTGGGTACTAGACCTAGTACCAGGGAAGCACAGAGGAAAGTATGGATTCTGCAGCAGCAAGTCAAGGAGCAGTTACCAGGAGAATGGCAGCCAAACCAGCAGCAAAAGAAGTCTAGTCTGAGATTGTACAGCCAGCATAAGTTATGGAAAAGGAACAGGCAGTGGCAGAACCTGAAAGCCTGATGGACTTTTTCAAATGGTGGACTATACAACAAAAAGAGACTGAGACACTGAGAGAGAATGAGATTCAGCATTTAGAAGCACAAAGGAGAGAAGAGATGCAGGGACAGGAGCAGCAGATGACAGAAGAGATGCAGCGATGGGATCAGCGAAGGCTGGATGCCTTGCAAGCTATCAAAGGCAGAGGATTCAAATGAGCAACAAAATGCAAGCAACGTAAAAGCCATTAAACGTACAAAGTTGTGCCCCTCGGATGATATCGAGGCATACCGACAACCTTTGAAAGAGCTGCCACATCCTGCCAGTGGCCAAAGCAGCAATGGCCAATCAGACTGGTACCCTACTTGACAGGGAACGCCCAGCTTGCCTACAGTAGTATGGACATTGCACAGTCAAAAAGCTGTGACCTGGTGAAAAGTGGAATCCTGAAAAGGTACAACATCTCCAGAGAGACCTACAGGCAGAGATTTTGATCTCTGAGGTACAGCTCAGTTGACAATCCTCGAAGCCTTCACCCGACTCTGAGAACTCCTGATGAAGTGGATCCAACCAGAGAGTAAAACAGTCCCACAGATCGACACATTTGCCATGGAGCAATTCATCAACATCTTGCCTACTGATGTGCAGCTATGGGTAAAGAAGCACTGACCAGAGAATGGGGAAGAAGGTGTTTCTTTGGCTGAAGACTACCAACTTGCCAGACAGACACCGCAGCAGCAAGGTAACAGTCAAGCACTGGTAAGATACTCTTTTTCCCATTTAAACTCCAAGCTTGCTAAGAACTCTGGTGGGGTTAAAAAAATCTGTGCCAAAAGACATTATCTGCTATAACTGTAATAAGCCAGGCCATTTTGCAAGAAACTGCTGTAATAGAGTGGCACTGGAGCAGATTTGTCCTTTGCAAACTGGGGCAAGTACCTAGCAGATGTGAAGTTGGGGAATAAGACTGTAAAGGGACTCATTGATTCAGGAAGCAGACAGACCCTAGTGCATGTTAAAGTGCTGGGAAAACTCGGTGCAAAGGGACCAGGTACTGGTGTCATCTGCATCCACAGGGACACTCGATACTATCCTACCACCCAAGTGACTCTGACTGTTAAAGGTGTGTTGGACATAGTAGCAATTAGTGAGATGTGGTTTATCAGTAACCACACTTGAGAGACTTCAGTACCTGGCTATGTATTGTTCAGAAGAGACCGAGGTGCAAAAAGGGGGGGGGAGGAGTGGCCCTGTATGTCAATGAAAATATCAAATCTACAGAAATTCAGAATATACATAAGGAGCCAGAAGAACTGTGGGTCACCCTGGAAACAGGAAATGGGACAGCCATAAGAACTTAGGTTGTCTACAGGCCCCCAGACCAAGGGGAGGACATAAACACATTACTGTTAGAAGATATACAAAACATGACAGCTAAAGGGGAGTTTAAATGGGAAAAGGAGTAACTTGAAGAATGGTCAGGGGTTTGGCAGTTGAAATTCAATGCAAAGAAGTGCAAGATAATGCATATGGGGCACAAAAACCCTGGCACAATATATCAGTTGGGGGGTGAGGATATAGCATGCACCAAGCAGGAAAGAGATCTTGGGGTTATCATCTCTGATGACCTCAAGGTAGGGAAACAGTGTGACAAGGCAGCAGGTAAAAGCAAATAGGATGCTGGGATGTATAGGCGAGGGCATTACCAGCAGGAAAAGGGAGGTCATAATTCCGCTATACAAGACACTAGTGAGGCCCCCACCTGAGTACAGTGTACAGTTCTGGAGACCATACCACGTAAGGACATAGACAGGGTAGAGAAGGTTCAGAGGAGGGCAACAAAGATGGTGCATGCATTGCATCACAAGTCCTATGAAGACAGGTTGAAGGAACTGAACATGTACTCCCTGGAGGAGAGGAGGGGAGAGGGATATGATAGAGACATACAAGTATCTTACAGGGTGGAACAGGGTGCAGGAAAACACTATTTTTGCGAAAAGATGTTCCAGGACTAGAGGGCATGGGATGAAGTTGGAGGGAGGATGATTCAGAGGAAACATGAGAAAGAATTTCTTCACAGAACGGGTGGTGGACAAATGGAACACCCTGCCAGAGGAAGTGGTGGGGGCTGAAACAATCACAAGATTTAAGAATGCATGGGATAGACATAAAGGAATTTTGGAGGTCAGGGTAGGTGCAACAGACTTCTAGGAAAACAAACTGAACTTACAAGCTCAAATGGGCAGACTGGGTGGGCCATAGGCCCTTATCTGCCTACACTGTCTATGTATCTATGTATCTATGGTTCTGATAATGGGAGACTTCAACATGCCGGATACAGATTGGTCAATACCAGCAGGAACATCTGCCAGAACTAGACACATAGAGGATTCCCTGCAGGGGGAGGGCCTCAAACAACTGATACAGCAATCCACAAGAGACAGGGCTATCCTAGATCTAGTACTGACTAACAGGGAAGGGATCACAGATCTCCAGGTAGAAGGTCACCTGGGGGCCAGTGACCATCACATGGTATGGTTCAGTTTGGCTACTACATCTAAATCATCCCATTCCAAGGCAAAAATATGGGACTTCAGAGGAGCTGACTTTGATAAGATGGCCAACAGAGTTAAGCTAGCCTGGCAAAAAGAAATACAGGTGAGGGGCACAGGCAAAGTGGGCAAGCATTAAGGATTCAATACTTGAAGCAACATCCCATTGTGTTAGACAGAAAAGGAAGTGCAAAAGAAGAAGGAAACCACTCTGGTTCTCAAATACAGTAGCAGAAAAGGTCAGAGCCAAAAGGCTGGCCTTCAGGAAATATAAGGGAACACAGCGGGATGAAGATAGGGAGGCCTACCAAACTGCCCTAAGGGAAGCAGGGAAGGCAGTAAGGCAGGCAAAGTCCCAAACTGAGGAAACACTAGCACGAACAGTAAAAGAAGGTGACAAGACTTTCTATAGATACATTAGTGAAAGGAGAAAGTCCAGAGGGGGTATTGCTAAGCTTAATGGAGAAAAGGGAGCATGTGAGGAGGAGGACCATAAGGCATCTATCCTAAATAGATACTTTGCTCAGTATTTACTGACGAGAAGGTGAGGGCGGCCCACAGCTCAGCATCATGGACACAGGGGAGGGAGGTGAGCACTATTCCCTCTCACAAAAGAAAGGGTCCTACAAGAGCTTGCTAAGCTCAGGGTAGATAAGACAATGGGACCTGATGGCATACATCCCAGGGTACTTAAGGAGCTAAGGTGGAACTAGCAGAGCCATTAGCAGAACTGTTTAGTGAGTCTCTGAGCAAGGAGAGGTCCCAGAAGACTGGAGAAGGGCTCATGTGATCCCATTCCACAAGAGTGGTAGCAGGGAGGAGGCAGGGAACTACAGACCAGTCAGTCTTACCTCAGTAGTGGGCAGGATTATGGAGGCACTCTTAAGGAAAGGATAGTGCAACACCTGGAATCCATAGGGGCACAGGATCCAAGACAGCATGGGTTTACAAAAGGAAGGTCCTGTCAAACTAATCTCATAGATTTCTTTGACTGGGTAACCAGAGTGGTGGACCAAGGGGGAGCAGTTGATGTCGCCAACCTTGACTTCAGCAAAGCTTTTGACACTGTTCCACATAGAAGATTGATAAATAAGCTGGGCAGGCTAGGGTGGGTCAGAAGTTGGTCAACTGGGTGGCAAACTGGTTGACGGGCAGAAAACAGAGAGGGTGGTAAATGGTATACAGTCAGAAGAGATGCAAGTCACAAGTGGGGTACCTCAGGATCAGTCCTGGGGCCAGTCCTTCAACATCTTCATTATTGACCTTGCAGATGGACTAGAGGGTAAGGTTTGTCTGTTTGCAGATGACACCAAGATCTGCAACAGAGTAGATGATCCAGATGGGGTGGGCAGAATGAGAAGAGATCTGGATAAACTAGCAAAATGGTCAGAAGAGTGGCAACTGGGATTTAATGCAAATAAGTGCAAGATCATGCACATAGGGAAGAGAAACCCTGAAGCCACCTATAGGCTGGGAGGGGAGTTGCTAGCAGTCACAAAGGAAGAAAGAGACTTGGGCATCATCATCGCTGATGACCTGAAATCATCCAAGCAGACCTCTAAAGCAGTAGGTAAGGCTAGGGGTGTTAGGTGTATTAGTAGGGTATCACAAGTCGTAAGAGGGAGGTAATATTCCTCTTTACAAGACACTGGTTAGGCTCCATCTGGAGTACTGCATGCAGTATGGAGGCCACACCTCTCACAAGGACATTAACCAAACTGAGGCAGTCCAGAGAAGGGCAACCAAAATGGTGCAGGGACTGCATCAGAAGACATATGAGGACAGATTAACAGAGCTCAATATGTATACCCTTGAGCAACAGAGGAGAGAGGTGATATGATCGAGGCATTCAAACACCTTAAGGGCATTAACAAGGTGAAAGAGTCTAACATGTTTAAATATAAGAAAAATAGCAGGACAAGAGGACACAGCATGAGATTAGAGGGGCCGATTAAGGGGAATGTGAGGAAATTTTTTCACAGAAAGGGTGGTGGATGCATGGAATGGCTTACCTCAAGAAGTGGTGGCTATGAATACAGTGCAGGGCTTCAAACAGGCATGGGATAGGCATAAGGGAGCAATACAAATGAGTATGAATAGATAGGCCACTGACAGAGCAAAGGCCAATGGCACATTTATAAGGTAGAAAAAGAAATGGGCAGACTGGATGGGCCTTGCGGTCCTTATCTGCCGTCAACTTCTATGTTTCTATGTTTCTGTGTTTCACCAAATGAAAGTGGGGGTAGTATCAAAGTTACCTGTATCTGTGATTATTGGAAAATGACTTTCCAGGATTAACTGAATTAATCAAAGAGGGAGTAAGTTCTGATGTTTCAGCAGCTGTGGTGACAAGAGCTCAGGCAAAGAAACTTTCAGACGGCGGGGACACTTTTCCTTTCAGTGATTTTGATTCAGACTTGTTTGAGCACAGCTCCAAGATCCGGAAAGCCAGGAAAGAAAGACAAAGCTTGAAGAAACTGTGGCAACAAATGACTGATAGACATGAAGGATTAAAATATGAAAATGCTGAAACTAAATTGATAACCGATTTGTGATTTTCTTTCTGAGCAAGCTAACAATGTTTCTCTCCAGGGTTATTTCAAGCAGCTGGGGTAACACCAAAACAGGGTGGACCAATGTTTAAAAAATGTAATGGATTACTGTACAGAGTTTGGGTTAAACCTCAGACACAGGAACAGATGGAACAATTGGTTATACCACAGAAGTATAGAACAGAATTGTTACAGATAGCACATGATAGTCCTATGGCTGGTCACTCGGGGTGGGGGTCGCACCCATGCCAGATTGCTGTATAGCTTTTACTGGCTGGGAATTCATGAAGATGTTGCTACCTATTGTAACTCCTGTGCTGAGTGTCAGAAAGTAGCCCCAGTCACTAGAAAAGACAAGGTCTCTCTGGTACCCCTACCTTTAATAGATGTGCCTTTTAAGAGAATTGCAATGGATGTGGTTGGTTCTTTAGACAAAAGTAAAAAGGGTAATAGCTTTATCCTGGTAGTATGCGACTATGCTACTCAATACCCAGAAGCAGTTCCAATGTGTACTGTTACAGCCCCAAAAGTTGCAGCAGAGCTAGCCAACATTTTCAGCAGAGTGGGCATATCTAAAGAAATTATTACTGATCAGGGAAGCAAGTTTGGTGCTACACTGCTTAAGGAGCTGTACAGACTGCTAGGTGTCACTGCCAAAAGAACCTCCCCAGTCACCCTCAGACAGATGGTCTTGTTGAGCATTTTAACCAAACCCTAAAACACATGTTAAAAAGGTTTGTAAAAGGGGAAGGGAAAGATTGGGACCAATACTTGCCTTACCTACTTTTTGCTTTCAGAGAAGTGCCACAGGCATCAACAGCGTTTTCACCATTTGAAATGCTGTATGGTAGGCAGCCAAGAGGGCTACTGGATGTGATAAGAGAAATGTGGGACGATAACCCTACTCAGAAACAATCTAGATCTTCTTATATGTGTGCCCTAAGAAAAAAACTGTCAAAATATGTTGAAATTGCCCATAGTAATCAGAAAGAGGCTAAAAACCAGCAGAAGGTATATTATGACCATGGGGTAAAAGAAAAGGTTTTGCTACTGTTACCCACAACAGAAAACGAGTTGTTAATGAAGTGGCAAGGGCCATATAAGGTTCTTAGATGTACTGGCACTGTTAACTATGAGACTGAGACCCCTGACAGAAAAAATCCTATTAAGATATACAGTGCTAACCTCCTCAAGAAATGGGTTGAAAAAATGTCAAAAACTGCCTTGCTAGTTTTACCAGAAACTGATAAGGAAGATATTGATGTAACTTATGATAGACTAGAACAAACCGTAAATGCTGATGCTGTAAAGGTGAATGTTTCCTTAAGTTCGGAAAAAACTGCAGACATTCGTAATGTGCTAAAGACATTTAACAGTACTTTCACCACTGTACCAGGCTGAGCAAAAGGGGTTGAGTACATAATAGTGATAAAGAATGCTCATCCTATTAGTCGAAAGTCATACAGGTTGCCAGAGCGGTTAAACGCTGATGTGGTTAAGGAAATACAAAAAATGAAAGAACTGGGTATCATTGAGGAGTTGAGGAGTGCTTGGTCATCTCCCATGGTAATTGTAAACAAAAAAGAAGGTGGTATTAGAATCTGCCTTGATTTCAGGAAACTTAATGAAGTGTCAGAATTTGACAGTTATCCTATGCCCAGAATAGATGATTTGGTGGACAGACTAGGAAGTGCAAAGTGCATCAGGGTTACTGGCAAATAATTTTAACTAAAGAATCCAGAGAGAAAAATGCATTTGCCACCCCTATAGGATTTTATCAGTTCACCACCATGCCCTTTGGTTTACATGGTGCACCAGCTACATTCCAGCAGTACACGGATGTAATTTTATCCCCTCACACTGCTTATTGTGCTGCGTACCTAGATGATATTGTGGTGTACAGTCCAGACTGGAAAAGTCATGTGGAACACCTCCGAGCAGTTATCCAGGCTACCAAAAATGCTGGTCTGACTATTAATCCTACTAAATGTGCATTGGGCATGCAGGAAACTAGATATTTGGCCTATGTGTTGGGAAATGGAGAAGTCAAGCCAGAGATTTCTAAAATAGAAGCTGTAGCTAACAGCCCTGTACCTAAAACAAAGAAATGCGTCAGGTAATTTTTACGGCTGTCTGGTTATTATTGGAGATTTGTTCCCAACTTTGCTGAGTTAGCTACTCCCCTCACTGAACTCACAAAGAAACAGTACCCAAATAATGTGAAATGGACTCCAGAGTGTGATGAAGCTTTTCAAGCCATAAAGGCTGCATTATGTTCAGCCCCTGTTTTAAGAAGCCCAGACTTTGAGAAACTATTTCTGCTACAAACAGATGCATCCAGGGTAGGCCTAGGTGCAGTCCTAAGTCAAAATGTAGATGGGACAGAACACCCTATTTTGTATATAAGTAGGAAATTGCATGACAGAGAGAAAAGATACTCCACAATCGAAAAGGAGTATTTAGCAGCAAAGTGGTCCATGGAGTCCCTCAAATTTTATTTACTAGGAACTGATTTTGTTCTTGTAACTGATCACAGTCCTCTCTGTTGGCTTAACCAGATGAAAGATAAAAATTCCAGAATCACACGGTTGTACCTACCACTGCAGTCATTTAAATTCTCTGTGATTTACAATTCTAGTAAAGAGAATAGCAATGCTGATTTTCTGTCAAGATATAGATCAGGAATTGAGGGTTCTGATGGTTAAAAAAAAAAGAAAAATGTATGGTTTGTACTGTAATATTTGCTGTGCTGAAAAAATGGATGCAAATGTGCTTAATTTTTGAAAGTAGAAAATGTTAATAGAGAATAGAATGTTTTGGAAACATGTTTAATAAAACAGGTTCCCTCTTAAAGAGGAGCTGTACTGTATATGACAGGGTAGAATAGGACCCTGTCCCATTTGTTTTGGAGAAAGTGTTCAAATGCAAGGATCTGTATTCTTTCCTTTTTTGTTTCTTCGGTCTGGTTGCGCAACCAAATTTTCCTGTGAGACTTCGGACTTGATCAACCCGAACAGTGTCATAAGTCTTTGCCTCTCACTGTCTCTCTGTCTCTAGCTGTTTGTTTTTCCCCTCTTGCATATCTACATCTGGTAATATAAGAGTATGTGCAAATCAATATATGGAAATGAAATTGATAATGGGATCATGTTTGTATAGACAATGTCTGGTGTTACTGTTGAAATGTGTGTGTGTGTGTGTGTGTGTGTGTGTGTGTGTGTGTATATATATATTTATAATTTGAGATAACTGTAAAAAAACAGAGGTTATTTGAGTGCAAATGCCTGAGCCTCTTGCAAAGGCTGAAGGGACCTCAGGAAGCTCTCACTGTTCTAGCAACTCCTGAAATTTACAAATAACAGGATGCTTGCAAAGGATGGGGGTTGAAAAAGACTTATAAAAACAGCTAAGATGAGCTGCAAGGGAGATTTTTTTTTACAAGAAAGATTTTATTTTGCTTCTGTACATAGTTATTCTGAACAGGTTTATTTTATTTTATGTTACTGCAACTACAAATAAAGTTTTTTGTGGAATTTTACAACTGCTCTGGGTTTTCCCTACGCTTCCTGACCTGTGCCTCGATGACAAAGGACCTCAGCTGAAAGAGCATGTAGATTTGAGCTGCTCTCAGGCCAGTGCTGTGGTGCATCAGTTCAGTAATGAAGCCAAGCATGTACTGTAGTTTAACAGTGACTCAAAAGAGCTTGAATTTCTAGTGACATTAATCTATCTTTTCCAGACACCACTGCTATGACTATAAACATATACTATGTTGTGTCTGCTGTGTGTGTGTGTGTGTGTGTGTGTGTGTGTGTGTGTATATATTTGCCCAATTTGCTTCTCCGGCTTTTATATAAATGTTTACTCCCACATGATCCCTAACCTTAAAGCATGATGATAGTAATGAGGTGAACACACTAAAATATGCCTTCGAGAATAAAAAATAAGTAAAATAAAATCTGTTGGTTTGACCACAGCCAACCTTTGATTCAGAATGGGTATCTTCAGATACATACTGCTAAAAGTTCAGATTACAAATCCAAACAGCACATTTGCTCTTTAATTTTGTTCAGGTAGCCTCATAAATAAGTCCACAGAGCCTTGATGGCAAAAATGTGGTTCCTGAAATTTTAATCTGAACACCTGGAGCCTGATTCTGAGTTGTATGCGGGAATGGGGAAAAATGAGTGCTTTGCACCTGCTTAATTGTACCACTACTTGAAACTTTGAGTTCCAGTGCCTAATGTACACTGAAGGCAGGAGAACATCCTGCAAGTGCAGCAAAACGCACATTTCCATTCCAGATGCTATCAGAGACTGTGCCTGCCAACATCCCATTGAGTGGCTGCTAGCATCCCACCAAGTGCTCACAAACATGGTAGAGGGTAGAATTCTGACATGCACACAGTGCATGTTGGGATGCTACAGTGAAACGCTGCTATTAAGGTGCCGGAGACTCAGCCCTCTAGCATACATAGCAGTCTTATCTCCTGCAACCCCTGTCATTCTAAACAGTCTTAAGAGTCTAGTAACTGAAGCACATATCTCTCACATAACCTTGTAACTGTTAGCTCCCTGGAAATCTAGTGTACTCCCCCTCTCACTCTCCAACCTAGCTTTCAAGCATGCTGTTAGCCCAGTGCCAACCTTCTTTCCATCACAATTCTTGGCAATACTGTTATCCGGTGGTCCCCATCTCCCACTGTCTGTCCCATTGTAGTGCCCGACATTGAAGTCGACAAGAGCTGGACAAAAGTTACAGTGGTCGATTGTGAGGCTTGTGATCCAGGCTGCATAAATCACTGTGTCCAACATGGCCTTGCTTGCCACTTGCAGTGACTCCACCTCCATTCCTATGAGTCTATAATAATATTCGAAAACACTAGGGAATGGTTTGCAACCATCTTGATCATAAGCTGTTAAAGTGCCAGTACACACTGCAAAGTTGTCTTTGCAACCACTTTGTGTGAGCACTTTCAACTGCACTTGGCCCCCAAATAAAATGGTTTGCTGCCGAGCCCTAGTGCTTTCTGTTCTCCATGGCTGCAGCATTTGTCTCCCAACCATTTGTTGGGACTCAAGGCAGAGCTTCAGCTAAGAAGACCCAACATTGTTTTCCCCAGCTGTAGATTTATTTTTTGGTAGGAGAGGTTTTCATCTTTAGAAAGCTAGTATTGTCACAGATAGGAGAGTGAAGATAATTGGAATTACTTGGAATACAAAAAAAAATCTGTTAAGGAGTTGTGTGGCGCTTGCATAATGTATATACTGCTGAAGTCAGTAGAGCCAGTCCTGGCTCCAAGGCAAATGTCCTTGTTTTCATTTAAAAGTAGCTTCCAGTTTCTTCAATAATTTCTTTGTATAAAGCTGTAAATTAGATTATGTATGTGTGCAGCATGATTCTGCAATCAGTTCTTGGCATGAAGCTGTACATGGATAAGATAAAGTGTGTGCAGCGTGGCTGTACTACCAGCGCTGCTAGAAGCAAACCTGAAGTAGACTTGGGGATGGGTAGATACCTTTTTTTTTGTTTTTACAATTTGTCTTTATTCCCCAGTCACTGCATACCTCCAACTCTCAAACCTCAGTCTGTGTCATGACTCTGGCCCTCCTCCTCACATGCTTACTGTGCCTTGTATGATTACTGAGCAACCCTTCCAGCAGCCAGTCCTAACGAAGGCTGTCCCAAAGCATCTGTCCTGTGGATGCAAGATTGCTGATATTTTTGCAGTAAGTAGTATTGTGGGATGACGGCATGCTTCAGAAATTCAGGCACCACAACGCCAAGTGCTGTGTGCACCAGAGAAGTATGTCGTAACCCACAACAGAGCATGCATTTCTAGAGAATTAATGCATGCCTAGGCAAATTGGAAAGTGCGAGGCAAACACTCAAACGCTTCACTGTATCTGGGAATTGCATTGATTATCAAGAAGTCCATGACCTGGAGTCAGTTATTGTACTTATAAACTTGAAAATGCCTTTTTTTTTTTTTTCTTAGGAAAAAGGTTTTATTTTCTTTTTGTTAGGACATTGCTTGGTAGGATAGATGAGTTTGGTAACAAAGGTTGTATGCCTTTGAATGAACTGGCACTATGGCGCGATGGTTAGTACAAAACAGTACAAAATCACGCGGTCCAAAACCACACTACATTAGATGTACTGACTCTGAAACTGTGCAGCGCTGTTATGACTGTGCATATTTGCTGTCACGATTTTGACCGGATACCGAATGAATCCAGAAACTGCATTTTTTTTAAAAGAAGCATGTACCTTGTCGTGGGTTTCTTTTGTATTTACAGAGAGGGAACAATTTTTATTTTAATGGAAAATTATTTTATTTTCGTTTAATTAGGTTGTTGCTAGCTAGATTAGGGCAGGTTAGTTAGGAACTGTGCAGTTTCTAGGTACTCAGTGGTCAGGTGTTGTGTTTTAACTAGTGAAGTCCTTTGATATAGTCGGTTTGTATGCCCTATTTTATAAGTGCTGTTATCTCACAGGTCACAGTTTAGCAAATCCTCGAGTGCCTTATTGCAGTTGTAAAATGGCACCATTGATTTTTATTTAAAAAATGGTGTAATAAGGTTCAAAAAGTAACTATTTCAGACTTTTGCTGAAGCACCAGAATAACACATGGCCATTTGTGTGCATCTAACCAATCTGAGGTCTTGGTTTCTCTTACCCATTTTATAAGGAGTGTCACCCAGAATATCAGTGCTGCTCCAAACCATGCTGTAGGATGTGATGTGTCAGCAGGCTACAGCTGTCCCTTCCCTTTGGACCAGTTCACAATGCATCCCCACCAGTCCAGGTATGGAAGTCAGGACTGTTACATTATTCTGGGTCTCCCATGTGGCTGTGCAGTGCACTACTCGTTGATACAGCTGGGTCAGGTGGAACCCTTCTTTTAAAAAAATCCAAACACCCGAATATACCAGAGTGCATCACTCTTCTTCAAAGTTAGTCAGTTACCAGCTGACTGCAGGTCTGGGAGTAGATCAGGCCTGCTAACAGGGGGCTGTTGTACTGTTGTTAACTTCATCATAGTTCAGTAAATAATACTATCACTTGTAACATGGCACAAAACAGTGCAGTGAAATGGACAACAGAGAGTGGTGGAAAGGCATCAGCTGACGAAAACGGAGCGGGTATTAATCCAGCAGTAGAGCCCGCTGTTGCAGTTCTAACAGTGGCCACTACAGAAGGGGTAAGCCACAGGCCAAAATAGCAAAGCAGTAGACAGAGAGAATCATCAGAGTAACCGCTGCACAACACTATAAAATAGCGAGTCCCCCCCCCCCAATCCACCCAGTGGCTATTGTAGGTATTTATTTTTTACAAACATGACGTTTTCACTGTGCGCTCCATGATTACTGTGCTACTTGCGTTTATATTCATTTCCACGTGTACAAAAGTTAAGAAACTGAAATCAATGGTCCCGTTAATTTTTGTTATCATGCATAACAACAGGTGGTGAACGATGGTGCTGAAATGGAAAGTAGGCGACAGCACCGCGCACATACTGTAAGTAGGCTAAGATGTGTGCTGCAGAGCAGGAAGCAGAGCATGCAAATGAGGCACAGCGTGATCCGAAGCTACTCACAATACCGGCAGCCTGTGTAACGCAATCCAAGTTTAAGTTTTGTACGCGTGGAAATGAGTATAAACGCCAAGTAGCACAGTAATCATTGAGTGCATAGTGGAAACCAATCAGGTTGTGTTTGTGAAAAAAATAACTACAATAGTAATAAATGTTGTTGTTGAAAGCAAAGTACGCGTCAGAAATTATTGCAACACACAGTCGATCTGTAAGAATATTATGACGGGACACTTGTGGCACAATGAGAATATTGTTCAGTAGTAGCCATGTTACAAGAGCATTATTCCCTTCCAGTATCGGGCTCTACTGGTGGATTAATGCCCGGTGGGACTTGGCCGAACCCCCCCCCGGAATTAATGCTTACTTGTAGCCTCAGTGGCATCACATGTTACATGCAATTCACCACTATAAGTAAATACAACATTCTCCTGTTCAGTGCAGACTTTTTTTTTTAAAAAAAAACATATGACATCACATTATAAGATCACGTTATGTTACTGTATAACATACATGGAAAAACTGATTTTCTGGATAATCATCAAGTTTTCTGCTCTCCAGTTCTGAAAGCAGACCTTAGCATATTTTTGAAAAGTGGTGGAGAATAATGTTAAATACCATCAACACTTCCCTTGTTTATTCATTGCAGTGATAGCCTTTCTTCTCACTAGCTGTGGCTGTTATCTGAAGAAATTTATTTTAATTTTTTCCTGCTGCCATTTAGGGGGGTGTGAGTAGCTTTTTCGAATAGGGCTGGGAAGACTTGAGGGGTGGTTGGTGTTTTCCTGCTGACAACTTCTATGTTTCTGTAAATTCACCTCTAGATTCTTACTTCTCCGTGTTCAGCTGCAATTTAACATTTTTGTTAAAAACTCTATCACTCCCCAGGTGGCCAGGCCAGTTTCTTGGCCATATTTCACCCCTCTTCAGTCACTTACCTCCCTCCACCCCTTCTGATTGTCCCATAATTGATTAAACATATTTTAACATTTGGCCAGCTCTTGGCACTGTACCAGGTGCTGACATAATCTTAGAAATGGAACCCCCCTCCTCCCTCATCCCGAAAGTGTTCAATTGTAAGAGTTCAGCTCCTGACCCTCTAGCTACAATTTGTCAGAAGGGGCACCAACAGTAGCCCTTTCCCATATAACCTAGTTGTCTTCCCCAACCTACAGTGTACCACCGTCCACTTGTTTTGTATAGCCACTAGTCTGATAGTGTGAGGTGTGCATGACAGGGAGGAGGGGCATCATTAGTGGCACTAGGGAACCTGATTGGTGAGGCTACTTTGCAGGATTAATAATACACATTTCTCCCCCCAATACCTCCAATTCCGTGCACCTAGCAATGTATCAGATCAGCTGAATACAGTACAAGCAAATGTTGAAGGATAACTTATCTATCTGGGAAATGACTACTTTTGTCCCCTTTCAAATCGTGGATTCGGGGTCGGGGCAAACCCTCAAAATTAAGCACTTTGGGAAATGGGGGTTCAGGCTTGGAAGTGGGAGTCTTTTCGAAGACTGCATCAGCTCCTGTCACAATGCCAAAAGGTGGAAAAACGTTAAAAGGTGTTTATTCACTTGTGGGAAATGGGAAGAGGTCTGGAGGCTGTCTACCTGGGGAGAGATTATTCTTTTTTATTTTAAAGCCACATATGTTTTCCCTTAAATAGTGCCGAATAGCGAAAAATACATGGTACTTATATCTGAGGACTGAGTTTCCTGTTATTAATGATATTGGGAAATATTTATTTGGCCTGTACACACCCCTAGCTATCACTGTGTCTGGGTTTTAGTCTTCCTCTGTTTTTTTTTTTCAGCTGTTTGTTTCCAACCCAATCTGTGACATCATTTCCTCTGTTTAGTGCTCTTAACTGAGCATCATGGAACAGTGGAGTTGCATCATAGAATCCACAGAAAATAGAAACAGACTGAAAGAACCTAATAAGAGGTAGAATACAAGATATCAATGGGGTGTAAAACAGTAATAAAAATCAGTTATTTAACAAAAAATTGAGGTATATTAACAATGCGGGCACCACTGAAAGAATGAAACAAGATCCAGTCATCTTTGATTGAACTTAGTTTTTAATCATCTATGAATTTGCGTGCAGTAGTACTGTAGTGAAGGATATAGTGGGGTATACTTTTTTGGGGGTGGTTAATGTCTTTTCTCCTCCTGATCAGTGCAAGCTAGTCATCTGACATGCCCCCCCCCCCAGTTCTGTCACCCAGCATCCCAAGAACTTGCAATCCTGGTGCTTCCTCCATGGCTTGCTCTCATGGTGGTTGGTGGTCCGCCCGGACGCTGATTTCCATATCGTTTCGCTTAGAGGGCCCTGTAACTGATGTGAGGCTGAGAAGAGTTGTGTTATCCTGCACTGCCACCCAGCTGCGTTTCCCCACCATTTTGTCTTCCCAGGAGAAGCAGACATGCAGTGCCATCGCTGTGACCCCACACATGCTCCTGTGCATATGACGTTGCAGGCTGCTGCTCCCCAGCATGTTGTCCATTGCTGCCTCACCCCTCACCTTTGCTAAGGGCCAGGCTGATGATGGGCACTGTGGTGGGTGCCCCCAGAGGAGCAAAGCAGTCCACCAGATGCTCAGTCTTCCTTTCCCCAGCTGACCCTCTGACACCCTGAGTTCTCTCCTGAACCCGGATTCTCAGCGTTGCATGTGATAACGCTATTGCTGCGCTGGTGGTCTGGCTAATGCACATCTTTATTGAAGGCAACAGTAAGCACACTTTTTGCTTGTTTCTCTGTATAAAGAATAGTTGGAGTATATTCACATATGCAGACAGTGTAGCCACTTTTCTTGTATTTTTTTTATTTTATGATGTGTTGAATTCTCTGAAGGATGGACTGGCTATGAACCTCTCCTTTTGCAGGACATTTTATTTGACCGTTCGGTACTGTTTGTTCATTAGCTTAAATTCTTTCTTTAATTGATCATGCATCCTACAAACATAATTTTGAGGGCTGCACCATTCTCTGAGCCCCACCTATACTGCAGTTTGGGGGTGGTTTGTGCTCTGCACCTCACCTACCTTGTAGCAGTGTTGTGTCAGTGCTGACAGTGACTCGGATCAAAAGCAGCACTGAGTTATAGTACTGCCAAGAACTTCCCACTAGGATTAATCTGCCAGTTCTGGCTTGGATTCCCAAATCATCTCATCTCATCTTAACTGTACACCAACAGTCCTCCTGGCTAACGTCTGCCTGCTCCGAGGGCAGTTGCCTTTGATTCCTAGCTGCTTGTGCAAGTTTTCAGAACATGCTGCAGGTGAGAATTTTGAATCCAGACCAAACTTGAGTGAATTTTTATCTGATTATTTATTATGAACACTTACAGATGGGTAAAGATCAGAATTTGGTGCATCCTGATTGGCTAAGAGGGTTTGGAACTCCATATGCTGAAGGCACTTGGCACACAAACCTTCTATCTCACTGTGCACCTGGGCATGTATTAACAGCCAACACACTGCCATATCGTATTACTTACTTAGACTTCTTGAATGGCCTTGTGGCAGTGGACCATCACATCTGAATCCAACACAGCAGCAAGAATTGGATAAAACATTTATCACACTCAACTTTTATGACATACAGTACTACAAGAGCAGAACGAACATGTTTTGGACACAATATAGATAGTTTTGCTAATAACCCATGATACTGGTGTGCCCCGAAGATAAAATGTAATCTATAGTACCTAAGATGGTAAAGGGTCTGGGAGGAGGTAATGGATTATTTTATTGACCCTGCAAAAATTCTGTAATAGTTTTGTAACGTTTCATGAAAGCAAGAGCACTTATTTTCACTGGCCTCCACTTAAAAACTATTATTTCTTGTTGGTGCAGCTCTAATAAGCATCCAGTTGTGAATTAACTGTCACTTGTGGCACAGTTGGTAACTTGGGACATAGGAGGCTGCAGCTGGGCATGCAAGTGCAGAAATGCTTTTGTGAATGGCCCTGCAAGACATTAATATGGCGGTTCCAGCCCCTTTCCTGAACTGTGGGGAACACTTACTGCAGCCACTGAGGTAGTTGTGACCCCAGTTATGCATAGCTTTATAAGGTGGCAGGATGACTGGCGGGCTAAGAGGTGGCACTGGCCACATTGCACCTCCCAGCCCAACTGAGAATGGGGCCTGTTTTCCAAACTGAACAGGACAGGATCAGAATGTTTATTGTGGCACTATGCATTCCTTTCATGGGACACCAGTAGGAAGGTTTGCACTGTGGCCCCTGGATGACTAGGGTGATTGCGGTTTATTAGTATGATAGTCTAGTACCCATATCCCACCACTGCGAGAAGCTGTGCCAATCATTACCTGATGCCAGATTGTAAATAATGGGCTGTTAACTACTGCTGTAATCAAAACAAATCAATGGAGATGTGGTGTTTGGCATTAAGCAAATGCTGAATTTATTTTGCAGATTTTTGTAGTATATTTTTTTTCCACACCTCCGCAGCCTAAAGCTATCCTCAGAGTATTGCACAAATAAAACTATATGCAGGGAGAATGAATTAGGTCATGCTTACCAAAAGCCAGTATGGTCTAAACACAGCTTTTAGAATCTGTTGAACCTGCATATGCAGCATTTCAATTCAACCATGCACCCATATGTAATAATTGTGGCAGAAACCTTTTAGAGGCATGAAGAAGTAAGATAAATATTTGGCTTTCAAAACTGTAGAGCCATTTATACAACAAACACAGTACTCTACCAAAAAAAAAGCATGCGGTTATGTGACTAGTTTGTCTGTCTGTCTGTATCTATTTGTCTATCTGTTTAACTGTCTACCTTTCTGTCTGCCTGTAGCCCATCAGAATACAACCAAATGAGGCAGCATTCTGCAGCAGAGTTACTGCAGAAAACAAGGCAATTTAAAGAGCACATTTTCTGCTCTTTTTTACATTCCCCCAACCCCCAGAAATGCTATAGAAGCCTTACCTGGCCCAAAGTCCTCTGATGTAAAATTAAATTTTTCTGTGGCCATAATTTGGGATGGAAGGATCATAATTTGACTCTGTGGAGCCAAGAAGCTTGATCCTTCTGCCCCCATTCAGTGGCCAGCGCCTCGTGCATGCAACATTTTCCGATGTAATACTATGGGAGTGTGGGGCGTGTCCCATAGACTTCCCCTAGGGACACATTATCATCTTTTATGATATATGCTTTTAACAAATCACGGTTATGACTCAACTAACAAGGGTCTTGTTAGTTGAAAGGTGTCCATAATTTGCTAAAAGCGTCACTCTAACATGTTAAAAAAGTAATTAAAAATGGTTCCCTGTAGAGGTCGAAGGAGCTCACCCTCATGCTGTCCACAGTACTACATCAAAAAGTGTTACTGCGTGGGGGTGGGTCTCTGAATTGGGAAGTGGAAGGGATTGGGCTCTTATCTCCATGGAGCCAAATTATGATCCCTTCCTTCCTGAACTATGGTTACAGAAAATGTTAATTACTTTGGGGCAGGTAAGGCTTCTACAGTGTTTTTGCACTGACCACCAGAGAAGGTGCTCTTAAAATTGTAGTTAATCACTTTCATTCTGCAGTAACCTAAGACACTGCATTGCATCCTGGTGGGCTCTACTGTCTCTCACTCTATCCATAAATAGATAGCTAGATAAATAACTGGGGGGCATTTTTTTCCCCATAGGAAAAGCTGGTTGTAATTCACCGTTATAACGGCGAAAACGCAATGCTCTTCCTATGAGAAAACCACGAACTAGAGTGCAGCCAGCACTACACTGCTGTCTAAGATACACCAAAAACTGCAATTTTATACATTGCTGTTGCAAAAAAAGTGACTCCAGCAATTATTATATAAAATAAAACATGGCGTGGTATATAAAACTTGAATTTTGCTCATAGCCTCGGTGTTGGATGCTTAAATAAACTCCTCAAACTTTGCTCTTGGGGTTTATGTAGCATCCAACACCTGAGGTCTGTGTAAAATTCTCGCTAAACTCACCACCCTATGTATTTTATATATATCATATATACATATATACATACAGTGTGTGTGTGTGTGTGTGTGTGTGTGTATATATATATATATAGAGAGAGAGATTTGTACAGTAGAAGTGGACATAAAAGTTATCACATAAATCCTGATATCTGAGTTACTGTTCTATTAATTTATTTACACACACAGTGAAGTTGTCCTCAGGATTTATGTACATAGTAGACAATCAAAGCATGCCCACAACCCTGCCTGCTCACTGGCATTGATTCCTCAAACTGCACAAACTACTCTCTAAAAAGCAAACTCCGCTACCGATAAAGCTCACAAGTATCCACTGAATTGAGCTCTTAAGTATAACCAGTCACGCACTGAAATATGTTTTTTTTTTTCTTCATTTCAAAGTACACGCTGCAAGTTTTCACACCTGACCACCTGCCCTCAGCTTCAGCTCACTCCATCTGCCACAGCAGTCCCTCCATTCCTCTCAGGATCACCACAAAAGTGTTGATTTTTTTTTATGCGCCTCCCTGCCACCTCCCCTGACCTGCCACTCCTTCAGAGCACCAGTGCCAACCACCACCCTCCGACACCCTACCACCTTCTACCAGCTCATATAGCGGCCTACCTGAGAGTGGTCCCGGTATATCCGTGTACCGAGTGGGTCCCACTCCTCTGGGAGGAAATTGCCTTGTGGCCCCTATTCAGCTTCTCAGGTGCTGAGGGGCTGGATTTGGAGCTTCGGTTGGTAGGGGCCTCGGGCGCTCATCTAGGCCTTGGTCGGGTGGCGTTTTTTCCATGTTCTGGTGCCTCGCTCACTGCAGTTCTCAGCCATGCAAGAAGCGTGGAGGATTCTGGGATGAGAGCATGTGGGGGCATGTCGAGGCCACACGTCTCCCAAGCACACTCACCAGTATGCCCTCAGGTCTTCTGGCTGAACCCACCCCCCCCCGGGATGGAGGCTTCCAGTAGACACCTGTGAATCCCCTCCCTCACCAGACTCCACTGCTGACACCCGGGCTAGGAGCATGAACCCAGGTTGCCAGAGCAAACCCCTTCGCTCGGTGCCATGGAGCCAGCCAAAAGTGTAGATTTAAATAAAGCCTGGAAACATCAAACAAAATGTGATTTTACTTATTCTCTGAACTGTACAGGCTTTATTTAAATCTAAGCCAGAGAACCCTGCGCTTCTGCAACAAGAAGAACTCCTCACATGGTGCAGAAATGCAGGACCCTGTACTTCCATGCTTAAACAGACCCCTCACATGGTGCAGGGCCCAGAGGGCCCTGCACATCTGCATAAATAGCTGCATGGAAGTGCAGTGCCTGGACGTCCTACGCTTCCGCAGCTCTGTGGACTTCACATTTGGGCCCTGTGCATCTGCATCTGTAGGCACATGGAAGCACAAGGCAGACAGATCTGTTCACACAGGTCCCAAAGAGACTTGCATGAATAAGGATATAATTCCACTATCTCAAAAAGAAGGTAAATTCATTGCAAAAAACTGCATCAGTACACCAGTTAGGGTTCAATGTAAAGCAACAAAAGTAAGGAAGTGTGGCATTAAGGTTTCCAAACCTAATGCCCCAGCTCCCCTTCCCCAAGCAGCAAAAAGACTTCACACATGCAACCACAGACAGCTATCATCAGGTAAGGCAAACAACATACAACTGTTTCCAGATGACACAATGCAGTAGCACTGATGTGCTACCTTCGTGGATCTGTATCTGCAGCATGCACACTGTAAGACATACACACTCACTTACCACTGCAGATAGATAGCCACAATATTAAAATCACAACACTTCTTTTGTGTATAGAAGCACAAGCCTCTGCAGCCACAGATTCAAATCCATGATATCCAAAATTACAAGAGTTCTTCTATCTGCAGAAATGCTTGCCCTATTGGGGCTAGTGTTTCTGTTGCTTCATGTACTCAGGCACCCTGTAAGACACATACATACTTGATGGGCCTGCACTTCTGCAGCCACAAGTGTAAGACATACACGCCAACATCTGTCTGCAGAAGTGCAGGTGCCACAAAATCCATGATACCAAGATTGCAACACTGCTTCCGTCTGATGTGTATCTTTCTATCTATCTGGATATACATATATATATATATATATATATATATATATATATATATATCAAGTGAGAGAGCGATAGTGCTGATGACAGCCAACAGCAGTAGTGTGATAGATAGATAGATCGTACTGTCCTAGAATCTAAACATGTCAGACTTGACCCCCCCTTTTCATTTCTTCTGCCAGTTTACTTTTAGTGCTCCATCTGTCACCTATCATTGCCCTATATGCTATTCTTTCCCCTCAGTTGAGGCCTGGCATCTCTCACACTGTTCCTCCTTCATGGCAAAATACTAAATTGTTACTAATACTACTTACCTCTCCTCTTCCCTCTAATTAATCCTGCCATTCCTTCCTCCTGCTCTATTCATTCATCTGCTGCTCATTCCTTACATATCCCTTACAGTAAATCTGTAGTATGCCAGTCTGCTTTCTCTGTCTGACTTCCTACACTTTAAAACAGCCTCCCTCTCCCCATCTCTCTTCCTCCTCCACTCTCTCAAACCACTGTTGCTGTCACACTACACTAAAAAATGCACCCACAGATAGACTTCTTCCTCCTCATCGCCTCATTACAGCAACCCATGTCCTATCCACTCCCCTGTGCTATTTTACCTTTCTTACCCGTTTTTGCCTAATCAGTTGTTTAGCTTACAACTCAGTGTACTCTATAATCTGAATTTTAGGCCTCACTGGTTCTGTACAAATGTCTTGTCCAACATTGGCATCATGGTCCTTTAGCTGTCAGCCTGTCTACCCTATAACCAACGTACATGTACACTTTCTACATTGCCTTTATCTTTCTCTGTAATTCATTATTTGTATTGTGATTTTATTGTACATGTTCTTGAATATATTGTTGCCACTTTGTTTTCGCTGTTTCACTCCTTGCTGTATCCCCTCCCCAGGGTCATACCTAGAAACAAGCCCCGGCCCCTGACTCTGTATGTCTATCTAGTCACACACTTTTCAATAAATAACTAAATAAAGACCTAAGTGTAGATATTTCTGCAGTGTGGTACAATGAATACAGACTAGAACTATGAACCAGAAGATAGGTCAAATCCCAGCCTAGTCAATGACATTTGTCATTTGACATCCTATGGCTCAGTCCTTCCAGCCATGAACAGTTATTCAGTGGGGCTTTTGTGGATAAATACACAAATGGCAAATAAAACAGATCCACTATTTCTGTTCTGGAATTCCCAGTGATATGTTATAAAATGGTTTATAAGTTTAAGTATTTGTCAGCCTGGCAAAGGTCCTGCTTGCCTACTGGAACAGTCATAAAGGTCTTAGTAATGACTGATACAGCTGCCACCTGACACTATGTGGCATGCAGTGTCAATGTACCTGTGCCACATGGCTCGGGTCACACTACTAAAAAGTAAAAATAATGGGCCGGCCTGGTGGCGCTGAGGGTTGAGGTGCTGGATGCCACGCCTTGTGCCATGCCGATGACCTGGGTTTTGGGAATGGACTCTGGTTGTCGGGGGTTGGCAGGGGAGAGGGGGGGATTGAGCATCTGATGGACTGCTCTCCTTTCCCGGGGAGGGATCCAGGGATCTCCCGACACTGCAGCGGCCTCTGATGGAGATCAGTGGCAATGCAAGTGTTAGGATGAAGAAAAAGGGGAGGACATCAATAGGCTACAGCGGCAGAGGCATGGGAATATAGCCATGCTGGAGCCACTGCATGCCATGTCCTGGGGGAAAAAACATGGAAAATACCCCATTGTGGCGGTAGGCGATGGTGGGAGCCGTGACTGGGCTCCATGCCCAGTGCTGGGCTCTGCCAGCATGTATGTCTGATCTGCTTCCTCTTAGATGGCTGCTCCACTAGATTCTAGATAGAACGGCAGAGGAGAAGGTGGCCACACCCCGGGGGGGGGGGCTCAGAGCCAGGGGGGTCGAGTGGCCGGAGAGGCAAGAGGAGGCCACCAGACTGGAGGAAGCATGACAGAGGGCTCCAGGCAGGCAGCACAGCACCAGTTGGGTCTCTACACCTGAGAGAGGCCATCGATGGTAGGTGCAGAAAGAGAAGTTCAAAAAAAAAAGTAACGATAACTAAAATTAACTAAAAATGAAAGTTATTATTGGGATTAGACTTATAATCATAATAGCAACCTCAAAGTCCATCATTTCCTTGGATAAACGACCAGCTGGAAGTAGGCATCCTTCCACCAGGTCATTAATCCATCGGAAATGACAGACTTCTCAGTCATTATTGATTAATTTCTAGATCTCTGCATTTTGATTAACCGCAGCTGTATTCTAATGTGTCCTGTGTAAATCTAAAAAGCTTGGCTCCTGCAACTTTTGTTAGTTGAAATGCAAAAACATTTAGGGACACAGTTCTGCGAACTCTTGTCTAACCAGTGGTAAGTACCTTAAAGACACACTTGAGTAGTTCCATGCCATTTTTTTTCAGGTTAACACCTTCATGTGATCACATTTTGTTTATTTATTTTTAACCATTTTTTTAAGCAGGTAAGCGTACTTTGATGCGCAGTTATTTCATTGACAGATGTGACCTGGGGAGGGAGCAAATGGGGGGGGGGGACAGCATTATTCAACAGTTATAGAGATAGATGAATACAGGGTAATTTGCAGATGTCATTAAAAAAAGCATTCAAGATATGGAACTGACAGGCACTGAAATTCACCAAGGTGCAGTTTTTCAGTGAAAAGTTCAAGACAACATAGGTCTTAATGGACTGCTGTGGAACTGGTAAACCTGTTGCTACCAATATTGCATTCAGAGAAGTTCAGAAAGTCACAAAGTGCTGCAAAGAACATGTTCAGTATCTTGAACTGTTATGTCTTATGTGGAGATTACTTCTTGTTTTACACTTACAGAAAACCAGAAATAGAATATTAAAAACAGTTGTCTTTTCTGTCGGTAACAGTTGATCTGCATTTTTGATCTCGTTACATGTTCCTGTTTTGAAAAGCAAGTACACTTTCCTCAGCTGAATGCCTTTTTTTTCATTTTTTATTCTCTCTCCTTTGGGTTCAGTGTTTTCAGTTTTTTCCAGGTTATCCAGGATGAGAGTTAGTGGAGGTACTAGTGTGTGAAACTCCGATATTATACTACTATAATTACAGCACAGTTAGCTGAAATAGCACAGCCTGGCTCAGGTCAGGATAGGTGGACTAGCACCACAAGCTTTAAAGCCTTTTTTACATCTTCTTGACAGCTTCAAGCACACTGCCTAATGAGCTCTGCAATTTTCATTTCAAAATTTTAAATGAGTGACAGGACTTTTTAAAACAAGAACAGATTTGTAAAACTAAATATAAGAGTTGTAATAGAGGTTTGACTCAACGCTATTTAACAGTATTATATATTACTAGACAGGATTTAGGTGTTCTCAGTTGTACTTCAAGATCTTTAAAATATACTAAAAATGTGTACCTTGAAATGATCACTTTATAGTGGCAAAATACTTTAAATGCCAACATGTTATGAATGGAAGGCTTAAAGGGACAGTCCCTTCAGCCTTTTTTATGTTGGCTCGCACTTGCGCGCCAGGAAACCTATTGCATTAGTAGCAGATTTGGAGGCGCGGTCACTGTTGGGAAAATGCAAGGCACGCATCAGTAGGTAAGACCCTCATTCCCCAATAAGCCAGCATGCAGGCACCACACCAGGAATACATAATGTGGCGAGCACATCTAAGGAAAGGTCTGCTGCAATGTGAGCAAAGCTCATCATACGCAGCGGCACCTCCCGACATGCCTTCCCTGGTGAAACATTATTGTAAACACGGCAGCACACTGCCTGCCACAGTGCCGACTTCAGGGGTGCCCCATCCCCCTGTCGGCGTACCCTGACAGTTTATGCGGCCAGAGGCCCACTCCCAGTTAGCGCAATACCCCATTTGTCATGTGCGAGGGTACTGATCTCAGCTCTTGCCCCCTTTGGTATGTGCCAACAGGGATGCCCAATCCCTCATCGGCTAGCCCCCCCCAAACACTCAGGTGGCATGCTGGGAGCCCACCCCAACATGCCAAATGCCCCTGTTAAAAAAAAAAAAAAAAAAAAAAAAAAAGAAAAAGTCCCGACGAGATATATATTTGTTTTAACCTGTAAAGAAGAAAACAGTCCCTCACGGTCTGTCCAGCTCCCTGCCCCAACCCACACCCATCCTCTGTGCACCCTGCCTCCCCACACCCCATACTTACCTCTGGAGTCCGTCGCGATGATCTCCGGTGGACCGGGAACACGTCTGCACTCTTCAAAGCCGACCGCAAACTGAAGAAATTACGTATATCTCGGGCATTTTTTGGAATTTTTGCACCAAATTTTCAACCTGGGGTTATTGGGGCCCCTCCTCATGAATTCAGTCACTGTCATGGCAATATTCGGTCCAGAAAGGTGATTTCGCGTTCACTGCATGGAATCACCTTTAGGGACCACAAAACGAAATGACAGTGCCACTGTTAATGAGGGGGGATCTCAAAAAGCCTATGTTGTAAATTTGGAGAAAAAAATCCCAAAAATGGCTGTTTTACGAGCATGCATTGCTCTGTTTCCATGCACGCTTATAACTTCGCGAATTTGTAATATTTTCACTCCAGATTTTCAAAATTGGCATTTTTCCACTCCTCCTTATAAAGAGTATGGCTGTCATTTTACATATCCTGGCCAAAATGTATTTTCTCACGTCCGGCACAGAATTACGCGGTCACTGTGTGAAATCAGTTTTTTGGACAGTTTGAGAAAATGACGGTGACACTGTTCATGAGCAGAGGTCCTAAAATGCCTATGTTGAAAATTTGGTGATGAAAGTCCATGAAATTACTGTGTCACAAGCGTGCATTGCGCGGTTTCCATGTACCCTTGTAACTTCGCAAATTTGCAATATTTTCATGCCAGATTTTTAACACTGGCTTTTTTTCACACCTCCTTATGAACAGTACAGCTGTCATTTTTCACAGCCTGCCCAAAATGTGTTTCCGCACCTGTGGCGCACAATGGCATGGTCGCTGTGGGAAATCAACTTTTGGGACAGATTAACAAAATCCCAGCACCACTGTTCATGAGGGGAGGTATCAAAATGCCTATGTTGAAAATGTGGTTAAACAAATCCCAAAAATAATTGGGTTATGGACGTGTGTTGTGCAGTTTCTATGCATGCTCATGACTTTGCCAATTTTTAATATTTTCACTCCAGATTTTCAATGTTGCCATTTTTTTACGCCTCCTCATGAACAATACAGTTGTCATTTTCCACATCCTGCCCAAATTGTGTTTTCATCCCAGTGTCGTCAAATGGCATAGCCACCGTGCAAAACCACCTTTTAACTAACAAACCGATTGTGCCTCTCTTCATGAGGTTGAGTCACAAAAAGTCTATGTTGAAAATTTGGAGTGAAAATACCAACAAATGCCTACAACGTTAGGACTTCCAACTGTAACACCCCACCCTGTAGAGACTGCCAGACGTCAGGGGTGTGACTTGAGAACATTGGCTGTAATGCTCACGTCATACCACCCCCACCCCCACCCTGCAGCCAGTGACAGGCATCAAGGTGTGTCTTGGAGTGTTCAGCCCTAAAGTTCACCCCATTCTCCTATACTGCACCCGTCTCAGCATATTTCCTTATGGAATGGGGTAAGTATAAGACCCAAAGCACACCACGACACTTGTCAGTGTCTACAGGGTAGGGTGAGGTAAAATGGCATGAGCATTATAGCTGATGCCTCAAAGGCACACCCTAGCGCCTGTCGGTCGCTGCAGGGTGGGGGTGGGGTTGGCATCAGTTCCATACTTCACTGCCATTCCTATTATGCATCTCTAACTCCTGCATTACCAATGCCAATGCCAGCAAGACAACATTCGGCATTGACAAATGTTTGTTGTGCTTACCTATGTAGTTTGCAGGCATGAACAATGACTGCCCCTTTTGCACCCTTGCAGTAGTTCCACTGTACCAGTCAGTGCTGTTGCTGTCCTCTGCCTGTAGTCCCTATGTTCTTGTTTTGTGCTGGCCATCAAATTGTTCATGTCTTAGTAAGTCCCCTGCTGTCTTCTGTAGTTTAAGTGTTTCCCAGTTGAAAAATGTTCTTGTAGGGCAGGGTTGTGTTTGTAAAGTTGTATTCTGCTTTGTTGAGTAGGTTTGTGTCACAAGTTCTCGTGCTGAAGATTGAACATGCAGTCTCTTTGTTCTTATTGTTCTTTTCCTGTGCTGACTAACAAACAAGGTTGATGGCCAGCAGAAGACAAAAAAAAAAAACTTTCTACCATAAGTTCCAAACACACACTAAAGCCTAAAAGAAGGACACCACACTAAGAAATAAATAACTTACATTTTAATCAAAGTACAACCAACACAAATGCCTGACATGTTTCGGATGTTTATCCTTTATCAAAGGCTATCTAGTAACATATACGATACCTATTAAATAGTTAACAATATACCATGTGACTTAATAGCACCGCGTGATGTCTTTATTAAAAACAGCTTCAATCCTGATCTCTTAAAATGATGTAATAAAAATTCAAACACTTCATTTAACAACTGTTAATACCAAAAATGCATCCATATCGCCTCGTAATTTATAAAGGTACAAGACATAAGGATCTAACTATAAAACACAGGGGGGAAAAACAAGAACAAGGGTTAGGAATGGGAACCAAATAGTAATGAAAAACCAAATCAACATAAACAAACATACGATCAAAACATACAAGGGAAAAGGGAGGGGAGAGGGGGATATTAGCTAAGAACTCGAATCAAGTTTCAAATAAATGTGCAAAAGAGTTTTTTCTTTTCAATTATTAAAGTGTCACATTAGTACAAATGTCCCAACAGTGGAGTCTGTTTTATAACTTAACCTAGGTTGGAGAAAAATTATCCTGGGTAAATGGGGGGTTGGTTACTTGGGTAAGATTTAATCACAGCTTATCTTCTGTTTCTCAAATAAGGATGAATATTCAGTTGTGTATTCAATCCTGGTTGTTGATTTGCTTTTAAAGTTAGAATCCAGAAGTTTTCTCTGATGGACAATAAGTTCTCAAAATTCCCTCCTCTGGGATTCTGACTGATTTTGTCAATGGCTATAAAGTTAAAGCCATGCCGGCTCAAATCTGATGTTTCCATAATATGAGCCGCTGTGGCATATGTTAAGTCCTGTCTCCCTATGGCTCTAGCATGTTCCCCTACTCTGTCTTTGAATTTTCTTTTTGTTTTACCAACATAAAACGAGTCACACATACTTGTAGCCAGATGTATGATGCCTTCAGTAGTACAGGTAGCACACCGTTTTATTTCATAAGTACAAATTGTGTTAACTGTGGGAAAAAATGTTTTGTTTGTTTTATGTGTTTACACATTACACACCTTTTATGCTTTAATAAAGACATCACAAGGTGCTATTAAGTCACATGGTATATTTTTAACTATTTAATAGGTGTCGTATGTGTTACCAGATAGCCTTTGATAAGGAGTAACATCCGAAACATGTCAGGCATTTGTGTTGGTTGTACGTAAGGTCACCATTGTGAATGAGTTTTATACTCAATGGTTTCAACCTTGAATAAACAGACAGACAGACTTTGATTAAAATGTAAGTTATTTATTTCCTAGTGTGGCGTCCTTATTTTGGGTTTTAGAGTGTATTTGGAACATATGACAGAACATTTTGTGTGGTTCCTTTAGCACCACTAATCCATGTGTGCACTCTTGTTGTTTTAAACAAAACAAAAAACACAGGTACTGCAAAGGACATGGGCAGCACACACTGATACAGTGGAACTGCAGACTCTATCTCTAAATCATCATAATTTCCCATGGTGCCTTTTATGAACTGGTACACAACCTTTGCAGTGGAGTCGAGCAGGTTTTCACATCAGGCTTAAGTAACTTCATTTACATTTATTTATTTATTTAGCTTTTGTTAACCAGGTAAGTACACTAGACAAACACATGCCTATTTTCAGGTACGACCCGGGACAGTACAGGAAATCAAAGAACATAGAGTACAAATTAAAGCAAGTAGGGCAGATACACTGACGTCAGGAGAAGCATAACATACATAGTAAGATATCTCAGGTTACAACAGTAAACACAATCAGTGTAATAAAGTACAGAGTCACTGACACAACGTTACCAGCAATATATATACAGATATATACAGAATTTACACATTTATCACAGGGCAACACTCAGGCAGGCAGGCAGACCACAGCAGGACCTAAGCGAGATACATGGGATGATATGCTCGAGATACTGTGCAGAGGACCAGGCTAATCAGGGAGGTTTAAGACAGTCACATACTGATGAGAGCTTCAAGTGGTTCCGTAGGGAGGTGCGTAGGCACGCCTGGGAAGGGAAGGTCCAGACCTGGAAAGGAGTTCCATACATAATCTAGGGGCACATGACGCAAAGTCTCTGTCCCCCATTTTGGTACATGTAGCAGGAACCTTAAGGATAGTGGGGCCTAGTGACCTTAGGGGGTAGGTAGTGGAGGCTGCTGGCACAAGGAGCTCCGCCAGTCCGGGGGGGAGTGCCAGTACCCAGAACCTTACCCGTGAAACTGCCCACTTTAAAATTCATATAGTTGGGCGGGGAGAGCCAGTTGAGCTTACTGTACAGATCCCAGTGGTGAGTGAGATGAAGGACTGCAAGAGCAAAACGGCAGATGTTATAGATTAAATCCTGATGAAAGCAGAAGGGCGTGATAGAGCCAATCATTGTTCATGCCTACAAACTACACAAGTATATACAGAAAAAAAAGGCTGAGGGAACACTTCCTTTATTATACCTCATGTATTTTATGTAATTCTCCCTCCTAACTCTTTATTCTTAAGGGCTTTTACAATATAATATGGATCCTCCCTTGCGCTCCGACAGTAGCCCTGCCCCTTTTGCTAGTCTACTTGATTCAGTGTAGCCAAATGCAAGGTGCTACACTTGGGGATGAATCACAGAGGTAGGACCTACAGTAGACATTGTCTGGGGCTGCTCTTGCTACATTCATGGAGGAAACAAAACTGGGAGTCATAACAGACAGAGGGATGAAGCAGGCCAAGCAGTGCATGGTCATTGCCAAGAGGGCCAACAAAATGCTAGAGAGCATCAAAAGGGGAGTTGCCAGCAGAACAGAGCAGAACAGAGGAAGTAATGTTGCACTTTGCAAGGCTCTGGCTAGGCCCCACCTGGAGTACTGCATGCAGATTTGGTCTCCTCAATACAAAAAAGACATTGAGGCAGTCAAGAGCGTACAACACAGGGCTTCCAAATGATCAGCGGTATGGGAGACAAAAGCTACAGGGAGAGGTTAGAGGCCCTTCACATGTCCTTCCTGGAGAAAATGAGGCTGAGAGGAGACATGCTCTTAGTCTTTTGTATACTCGAGGGTATCAACAAGATAGAACAGTCAGAGATGTTTAATCTGGTATCTTGCAGCAGTGCATGGCGATATACCCTGCAGCTCATGAGTGGTAAATTTAGGGGTAACATTAGAAGACATTGTTTCCTCCCAGAGGGTGGTAGGCCTGTGGAACAGCCCACCAGTGGAAACAAAGGGCATATAGATAAGCCTGGACAAATTCTTACTTATCGAGAGACTCAGTGGGGACCCTGGGTAGTAGAGTGGATAAGGAATCCTTATAAACTAGTAAAAAGTTTGCACAGCACGCTTAATTCCTCCCTGCTTAATGGGGGCAGATGGATATGATGGACCCAGAGTCCTTCTGACTTTGAATTAATATGTTATACCTGAAACAATAATCCCCTGCTTATTGCATCACAACCTGTTGATGTGGAAAAAATGATGATGTCTTAAACAGAAGATTATGACTTTAGATGAAGACAAATGGCAGGAGTACACAAAGATCATTTCCATGTAAATGTCTTTAGTAGCAAAGAATAAAGGTGAAGAGAACTACATAAAATGAATGAAACGTAAGCTGAAATGTGCCTATAGTACATTTTTCAAATTATTTTCCTATGGCATCTCAGACTCTGAAAGTTCAGTTCAGACTGGAAACTAGACAGCCTTCAGCCATTCCAATCCATTCCCATCATCGGCCCAGCATGGAGACCATACTGGTCAAGGTGTGCAATGATCTCTACGTAGTGAGGGATGGGGAATGTGTGTCCGTCTTGATTCTCCTTGACCTTAGTGAGGGGTACCAGGAATTGGCCTGGACTCTTTTACAATGGTGCCACTCTTTCCAATAGAAAGGGTGCAGTCAGTCTTAGCTAACAAAGATCACTAGTGGCAGGTTGCCCTTGACTGTGGGGTGTCTCCAGGATCTGTTCACTCTTCTTGATTGTTCATGGGGTATCTTTCCTCCCCTATGGGAGAGCAATAGATATTACAGCATGGAATTTCACTACTGTGCAGATGTAACTGCTGTACTTGTCTTTTGCCCCTGACGGTGGCCTTCCCATGCTTCCGTTAAGTCAGTCTCTCAAGGAGATTAGGACCTGGATGGCTTTCAGTTGGCTGGTCCTTAACCCAGGGAAGACAGATGTACTTTATGTGGAAGTGGTTATCAGTTCATAGGAGTGTTTCTTTGCTACTCTCTGGGTGGTGGGGGTGGGGGTGGGGGTGGGGGATAGTAGATTGGAGGCAGTAAGAGAGTCTCACAGTCTGAGTGGTTCATGATTAGCACCTCTCACTTGAATCTGAAGTGTCAGCTGTAGCCAAGAGCTGCTGTTTCCATTTTAGGACCATCTCTAGACTGCACTCTATACTTGATCCTGTAGACACGAAGACACTAGTACCAGCTTCCATCTCATTCCAGCTGGATTACTGCAACGCATTCCGTAAGGACTTAACTTGTGGTCAAATGCATCACTTGCTGCTAGTCCAGATTGCTGCAGTAAATTTTCTGACTTTTGTATAAATACGTTGCTACTGCCCGGTTGTAATTATGCATTACAACCAGGCAGTTGAAATCACTCCGTCAATCAAGTTTGCTATATGTGTGGCATGAGCATTAGTCACATAACTGCTACTGTAACCAAAAATGCTCACTAGTAATTATAAAAAAACAAGACATTGGAAGGTGTGTGCAAACCAGGATTTTACACACACACACACACACACACACTGTGTGGGATGCTTATATAAACCTCTCGAACTTTGCTCTCAGGGTTTGTGTAGCATCCCACACCTCAGGTGTGTGTAAACGTCTGGTTACACCCACCACCCATGTATTATTCTCTATCTGATGTGCTCTTAGCATTTGAAAGGGTGCCATAAAATAAATGACTACTACTACCACCTAGGTTTGAAGCTGATTTATACTTGGGAGTGGCCGAGATGAAAGGACATAAAATAACAAGCAAAGATTTTCTTTTTAGGGTTAGTAACTCACAGTGGGGGTAAGCGATCCTAGAATGGGGATGGACAATAGGAAAAATAAGCTTCAAGGACTGAAACAGGTGTAGCAATATAACAAAGATTTAAGTGAAGGGAAATGCTGATAGTGATAGGAAGGAGGGTGGACAGGGAAAGGGTAGTGCAGACAAGAAGTAAGGTGAGAAATGAGACAAATGTGGAGGAAATCAAGGGCAAATTGAGGGAGTTCAGAGATAAGTGGTTGCATGTTAGAAGCACACGCAAAGTTGCACAAAGTTAGTTCAGTGTTTGCAAATAATGAGTGAAGGTGGAGGCAGGTATTGTATGTTCGAACAGGACAATGCATCATTTGCAGACATGGATAGAGTTCAGATACACCCCTTATGTGACCAGCACAAAGCGAGACAAATACTCTAGCTAACTCATAAAACATACAGTATGATCCCACTCACAAACAACCTGACAGGACCATTGATGTAAGCGAGCTGAGCTCACTTACCAGCAATTTGCCACTTTCTAAGCACGAAATTCATGTTCGAGAGTCACTAACGTACTTGTGTCAGAACAAAAAATGGCCATATTGAAAAATGAAATGCAGATAAACCTACTCTTCATGCAAGGCCCTAACTCTAACTTACCATCTGATTAACTGCCGTTTACATCTGCTTACAAATATGTAATAATCTTCACAGTGAATGAAGGCTGTGTCCTGCTTAGGAAAGCAGACAGAGCAATCCATAGGCTGGGCACACCAGTACTGCAGACATGTGGATTGGAAATGTGTCTCGTCTTGTGGTGATGCTGCACAAACTTTATACTTCATCTGATAGTACTGTTGCGTTGCGGTCCAGTATTACATTGAAGTCCCAGAGCAGTTGTAAATATGTTTAGAAGCTAGCCCAGTGGTGGTAGTGGTGGTGGTGGGGGGGGGGGTCTGAGGCTCTGGGTGCCTCACCTCCTGCCATGCTGCGACCCAGGTTCAGAAGCAGATGCTGGGTGCTCGAGGGCCTGCCAGGAAGGGAAGATTGAGCATTCCGAGGACAGCTCTCTACCCTCAGGGCGGGGGGCCAGGGCATCTCGCTTGGTGGCTGACATCTAGTGTTTCTGGGTGGCAGTGCAGCATAGAGTCTGGGAAGGTGACCTGCCCATCAACACCAGGGGCAGCATCTATAGAGGCAGAGTGCGGACAGTGTGTCATTGCACTTGACGTGGGCCATGGGGAGAAAACCAAAGCAGAAAATCCCTAAACGGGGAGGATGGCAGACCAGTACCTCACCGGCTCCACATGGTGACTGGGCTTCTCCCAGCATCTCTGGCTGAGGATACCGGTCCAGTGCAGCAGGTAAGTGCCAGGGAAGCCTGGTGATAGGGCTAGGGGAATGGGTCCCAAATGGGGCCAGATCAGTAGTGAAAGCATATAAACTACTAATACAAAAAAAAAGTTTAGAACTTCTGCAGTAAAAATTATGTTACTATTGTATATAACTAAAATATCATTACTGATGATCCCCTTTATCAACCGGATTACAAACCTCTGCAAAATGCCATAATAACCTGTTTTTTCTCTAAACTTTAGGTGACTGCCGGTGTCACTCATTTCTGTAGCATCACATGAGTGGCTCCCAGTCTCTCTATGGGCATCCCCAACACTTAAAAAAAAAAAAAAAAAAAAAAAAAATGGCTGACGTTTCCAAGGACCCTCGCTTATCGTCCCCGCTTACATGTTTGCCACTTGTCCTTGTCAGAACTAAGGTATTTTTTTTTCTTTTTTTCAAATTATCTAGTTGATCCTGCCATTACAAATCTATCTGGTTGATCCTGCTACTGTTTTCCATTGATCTGAAGCCACAAACCTGATCTGCACGAGAGATGATACTGCAGACACTAGCTAACTGCCATTCCCGGAGGCGCTTTCATACCGGAAATATATAAAAACCTATATAAATTAAAAAATGCTTAAAAACAGCAGAGAGAAAGAGAGAGACACAGTAAGGGTGTGTGTGTGTGTGTGTGTGTGTGTGTGTGTGTGTCGGTCTCGACGCATGTTTCTGACTGTGTGTGTGTGTCTCTGTCTCACTCTTCTGTCAGAAGGAAAAAATCCCAGCATTAACAATTATAAAAAATAAAGAATAGTCAAATGTGTGTAAATGGAATTTTTTTACACACTCTTGGTGTGTGATTGACTTCATAAACCTCTCGGCTTCACTCTGAGGTTTATGGAGTCATCACACACCTAGGTAAATAAAAAAAAAAAAAAAAAAAAAAAAAATCCATAACACCCACTTGCCTATCCATTATTCTCTATGTATAACTATTTCCTTTTACTATTACTGCTGTCATTTTTCATTGCTGTATTGCTTAAATGAATTACCCCCACCAAGCTATCAGTCAAATTGACCTTTACACATGCTGCTAAGACTTGTAATTATAGTTTCCTATCAAAAACTTTCAATAGAAGCTTTTTTCTGCTGTTGGCAGTGAGTTTGTAAAGCACTCTCAGAAAAGGTTTGAAGATGTCAGCTGTTATGATATTCACTACCATTTTTTTTTCATGGCAAGATAAATACACTGTACTCCACCCCACCCCACCCCATAAATAAAAGCTGGTAGTACAATGTCAGTTAACAAACGATACAAGGTTTTTGAAGCGTATAATAAACATTTTTCTCTCACAGTGGAAAAAAATTTGTAATGGCACTGTGCCAGTGAAACAGTTTAATAGAACAAAGAATGATTCAGGTAGTCACTGCCAAATTTTGTTTCCCTGGTGTAGTGCAGCACTATGTAGCGGACCTTTCCCATAACTTCTTTGTACCATTTGTTGCAAAAAGAAGTGAAAAAGCTGCACTGAATGTGTTACCTAAATATGAACTTGATAGATGTAGAATAAGCAGCAGAACATTATTCATACTCTGAACAGCATGCAGTTACAGATAAGAAAATTGTTTTGTTTTATTTAAATCTGAAAAAAAGAAATTGTACCCCCAGTGAAAGTGGGGGTGAAAAGTTTGAAGGGTGTTCATTTAAAGTAGCAGTATTTGTTAGTTGGCACAAAAATTCATCATGTAGTTTTTCTGTTTTTTAGCAAAATATATTTCTGACATTCTCAGATTAATCTATATATAAGGTTTTATAGATTCCATATGGTCACTCTGGATGCCATTTTTCCAAGGTCCTCCATGTGTGGAGTTGGGGGGGATAAAATAAGGAGGGGTGAGATCGAGGACTTTGATGGGTGGTTAACAGGATGGTGTCAGGAGATGGGGTACCACTTTGTGGGGAACTGGGGGCCTTCTTGGACAGGAGGCTCTTATAGGCTGACAGTCTTCACATGATAAGAGAGGGGGCCAGTGCACAGAGGCAGAAGCTTGATGTCTTCATTGGACAGTTTGACTGTGGGGGAGACTGAGGCTAGGGGAACTATAGTGATAGGAGGGAGGAAAGGGAACCTAGCTACTAATACTTTCCCTAATCTGGGGGGAGAGGTTTAGTAACACGGTGGGCAAAAATAAGGTTGAGATTCAAACTGGACTAAGGAAAGTGATCAAGTAGGGAGGGATCACAAAGCCTGCACTCAGCATGAAAAACACAATGTTAATGAGACTATGGAAGAATAACGGAGAAAGACAAGTAAAATGCAAAAGGGGATCAGGAGTTAGATGGAAAGGGGTCTGCCTTAACACCAGGAGTCTGGGTAATAAAATCAGTAAGTTCCAGGCAATGATGGCAGACACTGAGATGGACCTTGTAGCCATCACAAAAACTTTAGGCCTAATAAAATAATGACTGAGACCTGACAGTCCCTGGTTATACAACATTTAGGAGGGATAGAGGAAAAGGTAACAGGGGTGTCTAGCCCTATATGTCAGGGAAGGCATTAAAGCTGTGAAAGATGCATACATAAGGGAAAGTAATGGAGAGACCGAGTCGCTGCAGGTGCAGCTCATGGCAGCCTCAAGCAAGAAGCTATGGCTGGGGGAGATATATAGACTGCTACAACAAGGGGACGAGAGGGATAGAAAACTTGGGGAAGAATTAGGAAGGGGAGTGGCAAAGGGGGATGTAGTGGTTGGCGATCGTAACCTGCCAGATATTGACTGGAACATTCCATCTGCCAGGAGCACCAGAAGTGAGGCCCTGCTGGATACATTCCATCACTGTTTGCTGGTGCAGCTGCTTAAGGAATCCACCAGGCAGGTTGCCGTTCTGAGTGTTGTGTTCAGCAACTCTAAGGTCGTAGGAGATGTGCATGTAGGAGAGCAACTAAGGTCTGGCGACCATAACTCTTATTTGGTCTGAGCTGGCCCTTGGGACTGGAAAGCCTCAGTAGAGGGCTAAGGTCATGGATTTCAGAAGGGAGGCCTTAAACAGGATGAGAAAGTTGATCAGGGACAAGTTAGTTGGGGCAGACAGCATCAGAGGTGTGGAGGAGATATGGGGGCAGTAATGGGTACCCCTCTTGTGGCATCTAAGTTATGCATGAGAATGGTAATCAAAATAAAAAGATACAAGACACCAGTATGAGGCTTCTCAAACTAATGCCACTACTTATATAGCCTCTAAATGGGCTGAGGAGTTAGGGATGGTCCTGTACCAGAGACGGTGGGACCTGGGCTGCCAAGAAGTTGGACGAGTCACCTCGTCACATGTGTGGTGAGAATATGCCTGGAAGCATCTTGTGTATTACTTTTGTACCTAGGTGATTACTACAAAATATGGAAGGGGATGTAGTGCTGCTTGCTGGAGAAACTGTGGAGAGGGGAGGGCAATGCATTTACATATCATGTGGACCTGCCCCTGGCTGGTGTCGTTTCATCCTGAACTAGAACAGGCCAGCCAGGAAATCATATCACCCACTTTAACTTTGACACTGGAAATATATATTTCCATCAGTACCTCAACTGCATAAAGGGGAGGCAAACAAAATATATGGTGGGTATATTATTGATAGCAGCCCAAAAAAGTGTCTCACCAGAAATTGGCTTACCCCTGTCATATCAGCATTGGGGGAATGGAGACACACAGTTAACCATATCTATACAGTGGAACATATAACATTTGGACTTAATGATCAGTAAGAAAAATTTTAATCCTGCTGGACTACCTGGATATTGTGTGTTATTGAACACAGTCCACACTTAGTGCCATAACAATATTTTCAGAAGATGATATAGTACAGGGCACGAGGGCTGGTAAGAAAGGACACCCTGGCCCTGAACTCCCCTCACCCTCAATTAAGGCTTTTTTTCATATAGGGCAGTCAGGTAAATAGCAATCTCTGAAGGAGGATATACAGGAGCTCATATGCTGGGTATGCTGGGTAGAGCCCCACGATGCATTCTTGGGATATGATGTTTATCATATGAATAACTCACTTGCTTCCTGCAATATTATTGTTTGTATGTCACTGCATAATGTTTTAAAAAAGACAAGCACGCCTCTGTACTGTTTTAATTATTTTTATTAAAAATATATTTTTATTAAAATATATTAAAAAAAAAAAAAAAAAAAAAGATGCCAGTATAGTTCTCAGAAAGGGTCAGGGAAGCAGGTTCTGAGAAAGGGTCAGGGAAGTAGTAAGGGTCAAGAAAAAGGTCTTCACCAGGTACAAGTAAATGCAGGTGAGGAAGAATGGGAAGAATACCAACTGAGAACTAAGGAAGCAAAGTGGGGGTTAGGGAGGCAAAAAATTACACTGAGCTGCATGTTGCAGTAGGGGGCAAGGGCAGAGAAAAGCAGTTCTTCAGGTATATTAGGGAAAAAAAGAAAGAAAGGAGAGTGAATTGTTAGGTTATCTGAGGGAGGTAGTGTGGAAGAGGAGGACGTACAAAAAGCAGCCATCCCTAATGATACTTTTCTTCCTTTACCAGAGAGTAGCCTCAGGGCAGTAATAACGGGGGGTCCTGGAAATGAGGCAACCAGTATGTTCCAGCAAAAGGGTCCAGAAAGGGTTAGCAGCCCTGAAAATAGATAAGCCTCAGGGTCTAATGGGATGCAACCAAGGGTACTCAGGGAACTGGCAGCAGCACTGGCTGAACCCCTGGTAGGGCATTCGGTAGTTCATTGCAGACAGGTAATTCTGAAAGACTGGATGATGGCAGGTGTAGTTCTGCTTCATAAGGTGGGAACAAGGAGACAGCAGGGAACTACAGACATATCAGTCTTACTTTGTCGTAGGTAAACTGAGGGAGTCACTGGTCAAAGACAACCTCATGAACTACCTGGAGAGTAGTGGACTCGAGGATAGTATACAGCATGGGTTCATGGCAGGGAGGTCCTGTCAAACCAACTTGTTAGTTTTCTTTGACTGGGTGATGAGGATATTGAATAGGGGCCATGCCATGGATTTACTCTACTTTGACTTCAGCAATGCTTTTAACTCAGTGCTTCGCAGAAGATTGCTGAAGAAGATGGAGGATCCGAGTGTGGCAAAGGTCATAGTAAGAGGGGTAGGAAATTGGTTTGTGGGAGAGGTAGAAGAAGGCTGTGATTAATGGTGTCAAATCAGGACAGAGGAAGGTCACGTGTGGGATGCCACAGGGATCCATACCGGGTTTTGTCCTCTTTTGTATGTTCATCAGTAACATTGTAGAACGCAGTTGTCTCTTCAAAGATACTACGCTCTGTGGGAGGGTTGATAGTGACAAGGGAAATAGAGATGCACAGTAACGTGCAAAGACTAAATATGGTGGTCTAAGGGTTGGCAGCTGAAATTCAGTGCGAAAAAGTGCAAGGTGTAGCACCTAGGGAACAAGAACTCCATAACGGAATACTGAATGGGAGGAGTAAAGTTGAGCACTATGACTGAGGAAAGGGACCTAGGAGTCATCATTAGTGACTCCTTTAAAAAATCAAACCAAAGAAACAAGGCCTATAGTAAAGCAAATAGGATTCTGGGATGCACTGGAAGGGGTATTGACAGTAGTAGAAAAGAGGTATTACTATCTCTTTATAGATCATTGGTAAGGCCGCACTTGGAGTACTGTTCCCCGTTCTGGAGTTCTCACCTCAAGAAAGATAAGAACAGTCTGAGACAGTGCAGTGAATCATGATCAAGGTGATTCAGGGTCAGCAGGGCAGCTCTTTTGAGGATTGACTTAATGCACTGAACATGTTCTTACTGGAGACCAGACATGAGAGGGGTGATAAGACAGAGACCTTCAAGTTCTTGAAAGAACTAAACAAGGTGAACTGCTATTAATTATTTAACATGAGTAACAGTTCAAGGGCACAGGAGCACAAGTAGAAACTGATGGGAGGGAGGCTCAAGAAGGATATGAGAAACTTTCATTTTACAGAGAAGGTTGTGGAATGATGGAACAGTCTTCTAGCCGAGGTGGTGGATGTCAAAACCATAAAAGGTTTCAAATAAGGCTGGTTTTAAGCACGGCTGGAATAGACTGAAGGGTATAGTGGTTACTCAGGGTGATAGTAGTAGTAGGTGAACAGGTGGCTAGATAGAGAGGGGTATTACCCTGTATGGGCAGTAGATCCCAGGATTTGATAGGGAGCTACATGCAGACTGGATGGACCAGTGGCCTTTGTCTGCCATCATTCTTTTTTTCTATATTTCTATATTTGTACTGATCCTCAGTTGGAAATTCTTAATGTAGGTGGAGAGTTTGGGGACAAAGGTATCATCTGATAGCAGGATCTGGTTAAATTGCCAGGCTGTGGGCCACTTAGAGGGGAAGTATATCTGTGTGTAGCATAAGAGGTGAGTAGTCTGTGGTGGCTGTATGCACATATTCACACTTGCTTAAGTTTGTTGCATGGGTCTGATGTAGGTGTACTGTCTGTTCAGGTACAGGAGTGATTAGAGGCAGAGTAAAAGGAGTATTCTCTATTTGTGGGGTGCATAAGACACCAAGCGTCTTGCATCTTAAGGGGAGATGGTTCCCCTTTGAGCCACTTTGACACTTTAATCATGGACTCTGGTCAGGAGGATGATCTGTCCTGGATGGGGTCCAAGATGCAGCTAAATTCCCCTCCTAATATCACTGAACAATGTAACTCAGCAGCCTGAAGTATTTTCCTTTGAAAAACAACATGTTATCTGTGTTTGGACTGAAGAGGTTCACTATAACAACTGGGGTCCCCTCAATTGTATGCTACTGAGCTATAAACCTAAACAATTCTGCTTTATTTATTTATTTATTGAAATGTTTCACCAGAAAGGCACACTGAGCGACAAGTTGCTCATCTTCCAGTGCGACCTGCGGGGAAAGGGTACAATAGGAATGAGACATTAAACATTCAAGTTACAAGATGGGAGGGAGTATAGTGCAGTGGTTTAAGGCTCTGAGCTGCAAATCTGGTGACATCCAGCAGACTAGACCTGGGTTTGAATCCCACAGCTTTCACTTGCATACTGTGTTACCTTGAGCAAGTCACTTAACTTCCCTGTGCTCCCAGGTCGCACCTGTAAAAAAGCTTTCAGCTTAGTGTGCTACTCCTGGTCAAACAACTAAAAAAAAAAAAAAAAATCAACATTAACATACAATTGTAAGGCATGTGTTAGACAGTGTTACAACAGTGTTGCACATAACATGTAGAAAGAGTGGACAATAAGTGCTGGATTAATAAGTAAATAAGTGCTTACTTGAAAGAAAGGGGAGGGAGGGGTTAGGTGAGGGAAGGGGATGAGTTGTGTTCCTGGAGACCCCCTCAGGATGCGAGGAACCCTGCAAGGGGACTGGGGGGACCAGAGAGAATGGAATAAGGCAGTGTCCTAGAGAGGCCCCTTTAGGATGGTGGAGGGAAGGGAGTAGATGAGAGATACAAGCCCCTTGGGGGGTAGAAGAGGGACCCATGAAGAGCATTTGGGGTCCTTAATATCCTATAAGAGATCAAGGGAGACCAGTAAAGGGGAGCAATTTGGGGGAAGGGGAGGAGAGCTAGAAATTTTAGGGTGGGTGTGTACAGGGTAAACTGAAGGTGACGGTATTGGGGTTGGGTTTGTCCAGGGCTTAGATGAGGGAATCAGGGAGGGACATGGCAGGAGCAGCTAGATTTAAGGTAATTGTTGAGGGCAAACATGATAGAGTAGGCAGAGGATGAGTGCCGGATTTGAGGGGGGAGGGAATTCCAAATTTTTGGGAGGCGGTGGGAATAACTGGATTGGCTGATTTGGGTGGATCCGAAGGGGACAACCAGGGTATGGGAGCTGGTTGATCTGAGGGAATGGGAGGGTGGGGGTGTTATAAAGGAGGAAGTGAGGTAGGAAGGGAGCTCACCCAACCAGTGCTTGGAGGTGAATTTAGCACAGTGGGAGAGTCGCCCATTTGTAAGAGAGGGGAAGGGAAGGATAGGGCACAATAAAGATCGCAGTGATGGGTGCGGGGTAGGGCATCCAGGGCAAAGCAGCAGAAGGAATTGAAGAGGGTGTCCAGTCTGGCCAGGGAGGACTTAGCGGCAGCACCATAGACTGTCACAGTAGTCAAAAATGGACAGTATCATCTTCTGAACAAGTTCACGCCTTGCCACAGAAGGGATGCAACTATGGTTCCTGAACAGGGCACCAAGCTTGGGAAGCAGTTTAATGTCCAGAGAAGTTTAGATGTTGGTCCAACCAAACATCTAACTATCTGAAGGAGGATGTGTCCTCAAGTAAAGTCCCATCAAGAGTGTGGAAAGTGGGTAGGAAGGGAAGTCTTCGGATGAGACATTAAACCGAGGTCCCTTCTGCCCATCCTGGTGTTGTCCTGGTGGAAGTAAAAGAACCCAGGGCACTCTTCGCAATGAGCAGGGAGCATTCCTGGTGTCCTGACCAACATTCCCCTTCCCATAAACTAGTTTATGCAATTAGCCAGGCTGTGTGTGGGTGATGATGTGCGATATGGCCGCCACCACACATTCAGTCACTGCACTACCAGTCTAGCATTGCTTGTAAAGCGCTTTGGGATACTGTGTATGAAAAGCGCTATATAAATGCTTCTTCTTCTTCTTCTTCTTCTTCTTCTAAAGAGTCTCTGCCTTGTGCCAAAGATCATGGAGATGGTCTTCTTGGCGTTGAGGAAAAGTTGATGGTTAGCAAATCAGAACTGAACCGTGTCGGAGTCTTGCTGTAAGGTGGTTGTAACTTCATCAGGACAGGAGCCAGGGGCATACAGGACTGTATCGTCGGCATACATATGTATAGCAGAGGATGGGGAGCAAACAGAGGGTAGGTCATTTAAGAAGATGGAGAATAGAAGGGGCCCTAATACAGAGCTCTGGGGGACTCCAGTGCTAATCAGGAGGGAAGGAGAAGTGGCATCCGAGATCTTAACTGACTGGGTTCTGCCAATAAGGTAGGCCTTGAACCAGTTTGTGGCAGAGGGAGATAGGCCAGCATCCGGGAGTGAGCTGAGGAGAATGGAGTGAGAGACAGTGTTGAAAGCCTTGGCCAGGTCAACAAAAATGGCAGAGGTAATTTGGCCATTGTCCATCCCGGTTAGGATGGAGTCTCTAAGCGGTAGGAGAAAGGTGGTGTTTGAGTGTTTTTTCTTGAAACCAAACTGGAAAGAGGTGAAAAAGGAGGTGTCTGATAGAAAAGAGGTGAGCTGGGAGAAGACAATGTGTTCTTGAAGCTTGGCAAGGGTAGGGAGGAGAGAAATGGGGTGATAGTTGCCAGGGGATGAAGGGTCACCCCCTTTGGGTAGAGAGAGGACCACAGCATGTTTTCCTAAAGAAGGGACCAAGGCAGTAGAGAATGAAAGGTTTAGGATTATTGAGAGGGAGTGGGCAGTGGCCGAAGCAGAGAGTGAGAGGAGTTTTGGGTCAGGGCCATCAGGGGAGGCACCTTTAGAGTGAGGAGGGCACTTGGGGCATCATTTGGGGTTAGAGTAGCGAAAGAGAAGAGAAGGTGGGCGTACACCTTTGCTACTTTTAGGGACACCGTTCTATGCATCAGAATAGCTATCCCTGAGTATGAGAGGTAAAAGTGTGGTAGAAAACCAGACCCACCACCCCATTCTAAGCTTCTGATGTTCATTTTCTGCGAGGGGAGTTTCCTGGAGTAATTCTTTATGTGGTTGCTGTTTACCAAAGTAGGCAATCACTCTTATCCTTTTAATGGGGCTCTAACATCCCTTTATATTCCATGTAATTATTGCTAGTGGTTTACCTGTTGTTGAAGATTTGCAGTATCATAAAGACTTGCCCAGTTTTAGATACAGTGACATATCGATTACCTTTAGAGGCCTGAGACTAAGCAGTCTTTCTGTATCTGCAAAGTTTGTAGTGTATTGTAGTGTTGCTAGCTCTGTGTCCATGCATGTGAGATGTGACATTCCATTGCCACCTTGGTCCCTCTGTTTGCTGTTCTCCTCCTTGGTCCCCTAAGCCCTATGACCAGATCCCCCATTTTACTCTTTACAGTACTGGAAAATATCACTCTAGCACTGCCAGATATTCTGGTGCTCTGAGGAACCGATGACCACCCCATGTTACTTGGGTGGTCAAGGTCTAGCAATTTAGATATCTGGTTGGTCACTGCTAAGGCTACCATGCTTCTTAATGCTGTTGTACTGGGCCCTAGAAGCATAAGATAGTGAATCCCTGCCATAAATAAGACTACATTTTGAAGAAAGACAAAACCCAAAACATAATTTTTCATATCAACCTTAACCCAGAATCTGATGTTTGTACTTTCAACAATTAAACAGGGTGCCTTCATGAAAAATTCCTACTTATAGGAAAGGGAAAAATTGCCAGGCGTCACATTTCATAACAACTTTTTCTAAACTTCCTAGTTAGTCATTAAACAATAAAAACATACTAATCATGACTGGGGTAACCCCTTGGGGGGCTCCCCCCTACATGGCTCTGTATATACATGCTTTAGCTGAGGACCTGCTCTGGTGATAACTTACAGAATACATTGTACAGACTATTTATGTATTACACTCCCCTGTTCATAGAACCCCTTTGGTGCACTCCTGCCAGGTCCCATGACAAATGAGCACTGTAAAAATAGCGACTATAACATCAGTGAGTGCACATTGCCAAAAACAACAACGGCGATGTGCACAACACTGAAACCATAAACGTCGACACTCCACAACAGTCTCTCCAGGGATGTTATTTACAACATTTCTATGCAGGGGTCATAGCTACCCGCACTCCCCATTATTTTTATTAACAACTCAGGGGAGGCTGACACTGGGGTACAGGGGAAATTCGAGAGGGGGCTATTGGGGTGAGGATCAGGTCATCAAGGGAGAGGACATTGGAGGGGGGCAGCCTACAGATGGGGGACCAGATTCAGCTCAGCGCAGGACTGAGGAGCATGAATTTTGGGAGGTCAGACAACAGGATTAAAAAACAAACTTAAGTTTATTCTTACCCACCTAGCCCCGAAGCAGGTTCATGCCACACCAGAGTCCTTAATTGCTTCCACAACACCAAACAGCCAGCTGGAAACTGCTCGTCCAAACAACTTCCTTTATCTTCATTCACTGCAGCTCCCTATGGAAGTTGCTATATTCTTCCCGTCACCATTTTCTACCCTAATCCTCACTTGTACTGCCCCTCGCTATGGTTTCATACTCGCTGTTATCACAGGCAGTCAAACTGAGTCGCTCAAATTGACTCACACATATCATGGGATACCCACCTGCCACAGGAGTGCAGCCTTCAATAGTAGATGACAGGGGGAGATGTGGGGGGGGTCTGGGGATCTACAGGATCACTACAAGTCTCAAGGGTGGTAGCTGGTGTCATTGATCATATCCATATAAAAGTTAAATTTAGAGGGCTGTGGGGGTCATAAAAGTGTTCCAAGTTCTCCACCTCATCTGTTAGATCACGCTTGCACCGCCACACTTCTGGTGTTGGGACTGCCCGGGATGGAAAACTTGAGTTTATTTGCTCATAACCTTCTCATTCAACACCCCCCCCCCCCACATACTACATCAGTACTTTCAATGTAAAAAGTATTTAGTGGGCCCTTTGTCCCTTCCAGCTGTTGACCCTATCTTGTCACGCCCCCCCAAAAAAAAAAATTCCATATATACTTTCTTGGGGAGGGAGATAGCTTTAGTTGAGCACACCTGTTTCATTTTCAGCTGAGGTATGCAAACGTGAATTAAAAAAAAAAGAGGAGCTGCTACCATACTGCAGCAGGAGGTTGCCAGTGTTTCATCAGAGTCTGGTAAGCATTCCCACCACCCTGCAGTGAATAAGTGTACTGAAAAGGAAACTGAAGTCAAGTTTGTCCTTGCACCATGCTGCAAGTTAGTCTGTTAGGTGCAGGTGAGAAGGATGTTACTGCTTTTTCTGATCATCCTCACTAGGGGTCTGATGCTGCTGTTTGCTGCATAAGTCAGAGGAATTCCCTGGTGCTGATGTCCATTTCCTTCAGGAAATGAACATCCAGAGGCTTCTCTTGGGCAGGCATCGTTGTTGCTGGAGTGTTACCTGTGGCTCCACAGTCTTCTGCTTCCACTGGCCTGTGATTCTTCTTGTTGTCATGTTCCCATTCTTATTGCCCCCCTGTTGCCACAGGGGTCTTGAGTACTGCGTTTCCATTGAAGTTCTGCTGTCTCTACTCCTGCTATGGGCAGTAGATTTCAGTACCTGGCCCTCGGATATCCTGTTTCAGGATCAAGCCAGTCTTGGTCAGGATTGTCGCTTGCTGAGGCACCCTTATGGTGGTGGTGGTGATGGTGCTCTAACTGCATGCTGGTCCTGGGCCTAGAGTTAATTCCATCCCTTCTTTCAGTCTGTGAGCCTGTTGCATATGCAGTGGCCAGTCCAAGGGGAGTTTGAGCAGTGATCGGAGAAAAAACTTCTGATACTAACGTGTGTCCTTTCCAGGTATGCCGATTATTCACAAATTGTTGCAGCAGTCCCAGTTCTCTAAATTTTCAATTCTGTCTTACAGAATCTGCAGGTTCTATCATGCTGGTCCCTCACCTGCTGGCTGCAGGTTGCAGAAACTTCTAGCACTGCAGTTCAGTGTTCAGTTTCCTGAACCCTGTCCTACAGATGCTGCTGCACTGAATCCACTTTACTGCTATAGAGGTCATGTAATGGAGCAGCCTTCCTGTCATTTGTTTTGGGGAAAAGATGTCCGCAGTGGCCTCAGTCCTGCTCACCACCATAATACTTCATGAGAGGCTGAGTGGAGAGTGAAGACCCCGATCAACACTCGCCATTTACTCATTACAAAAGTGCATCAGAACAAAAATAAATATATTGCCTAAACCTGGTATTTTAAGAGTCAAGAGAGCATTTGTATCTTCTCTTCGGAAGAGGTCTGCAGGAGGATTCTGATATTCGAATGGGACCAGTGCAGCTTAGCATTTTAGCAGCCATCTTAGTTGTTGGTCACGTGACCTCCCCCTGGAGCTTTACTACCCAGTGCAAAAGTGACTCCTTATCAGTGTTCAAGTTCTTTGAGCCAATCAGGTACTCTTCTACCATACATTCTTCAGACCTATGACTGACATCTTCTTTTTCCTCCTCTTTCTCCACCTCCTCAATACCAGTCTGTGATAATGCTGCCCACTGAGGGTTTGAAACTGCTATTACCCGGGTGACCTTTAGAGCTGGTAGTGCTGGTAGTTCTGGTGACCAGTGTGTCCATGGTCAGGGTTAATATTAGGATCTTTTTGAAAGGACTGTAACTTCTGGGATATTGATCCCATCCATATCTTCATTAGCTTTGCTGTCAGTTACTATTTATCCACTTTTTCAGGCAAGTGATTCTTCACCTACTGGACTGCATCTGCCCCTTCCCCCAAAGTGCTGAGAGTCCCAAGTTTGTACTGCGGGCCTAATAAGGTGGTAACTCTTCTCTGTGAAATCTCAAACTGTGGAAGGATCTTCCTATCAAATGATGACTGCTTGTGTTCCATAAGTGCAATGCAAACAGACTTAATTATCACTTACTGTACATCAGTCACTGATTCACATTGCACAGTCTCTGCCTCAGCACACACAGAAATGGGACTGCTTGGTTTGTGGATGCCATGTGGCCATTAGCTGCCAGGTGGTGTGTTCAAAAGGACATACGAAGAGAACCAGGCCACTCATGAGTTAACATTGTCCTGTTTTAAGCTCATGGAAGATCCTGAGGCATCAGGGGAGGAGTAAATGAGCATAGTCAGACAGTACCTTGTACTGTTGGAAACCTAGAGACATAGACTTTGTCAACAGAAAAGGACCACTTGGCTCACCCAGTCTGCCCAGATGTTCTTGCCTAATCTGTCTCTGCATACCCTAACTGGTCTCTTGAGGTCTTCCCTCCTCCTTGCCTGTTTTCTGAAAACGCTCAGTCTATCCCACGTATGCTTGACAACCGCCAACGTTTTTGCCTTCACCACATTTACTGGCAGTCTGTTCTAGGCATCTACCACCCTTTCCATGAAGAAATATTTACTCACATGTCTTTAAACCCCCCACAACTGCATCACATGCCTTCAGGTTCTGATGTTCCATTTAATTTGAAAGAAACTAATGTACCCTGTTCACTCTTATGTGATACTTGTGGGGTGCTATCATGTTACCTCTCTCTCTCTCTCTCCCCTCTCTTCCAGGGTATATATGTTGAGATCTTTAAATCCCTCTCTCCTCATAGGGATTCTTATGTAAAGCCTGCAACATTTTAGCTGCTCTCCCCTGGACTGCCTCTACCCTGTCTGTGTCCTTTCTGAGGTGCAGACTCCAACTGGACACAGTACTCTAGGTTTGGTCTAATCAGTGAGTGATACATTGGCAACACCACCTTTGTCCTCCTGTTGGATGTTCCGCTTCCTATGTAACCCAGCATCCCACTAGCCCCAGCCAATGCTCTGTCACGTGGCCCTGCAACCTTGAGGTCATCAGATATAACACCAAGGTCCCTTTCCTGTTTAGTGAATGTCTGTACCTCCATATTCTCAGGCATATAAAAGGTGTAGTTCTACTGTGTGACCACCTTTTGCTTCATGTGGTGCAGAGGCAGGTTATTTTTGTTGTTTAGCTCCCACAGCTGCTACCTTAACTTGGATGAGTGCCCAGAATAGCCACATGTGCAATGACAGACACACAGCAACTCTTTAATGCATGCATGGCTGAGAAAGTCCTACACTACCAGGTTACACGATGTGACATACATGGAGCTTTGTAGACACCACCATCCTTAAGCATTTTAACCACATTTCACCCATTATAGCTAGCTATGACACCACCTTCTAGGGATACTGGGTGCACTCTCATGCCAATGTTCTCAAGCAGCTCGGACAAGATGTTAGCCACAGTGTGCACATGTGACATGAAGGTCTTGGATAAAGTTGCTTCCTTGGGAACCTCAGGGCTGGGGGGGGGATGATTTCCCAGACATGGTGCATGGTGTCACATGCACACCTGACAGTTGTACCCAATGGACTGTTATGAACATGGAAGGCAAAACAGAAGAAAAACCACTACTCAACATATCAGTGGTCAAGTGTGTTGTGCAAACTGCAGAATATGACAAAGTATTTGACTCTCTGCAATTAACACAGTACACTTCACCACTGATACGTTAAACAGTGTTTTTTTTTCTGCTATGTCACAGTGTACCTCAGCTGAGATACAGCCCAGTTTGGAAAATATATTTGTTAATAAATTTTCCATCAGCTTCCTGAAGCCTGGATTCTGTACAAAAGAGTGTGGCATAGGATCAGCTGCTAGGATTTCTGCTGCGGTGGCATTAAATTCCCTTAACATAGAAGAATTATGGGGCACCTTTGTGAAATATATTGCTGACAAACTATTGTTGGCTTATGGAATGACTGTTTCTGACCAGAAATGTTTTTTTCACCACTTTACCACCAGAGGTACCTGACCAAGACCAGCCAACACCACCAAAATGTGACTTCTCTTGTGATGAAAAGACGGAAGTGATTTGTTTTTCTCCTTAATTTTTCTGAAGTGCCAGTAGAACTGAATGGTGCCTTCCTTATGAGGTTCTCCCTTCTTCTCCCTCCCGTCAACATAGTTCTCAGTCTTCCATCACCCGAATGTCAGAATATTACTCCAGTGACTGAGTGCATGTGTTTCTTGTGGGAAGGGGAGATAAAAAACAAACAAAACTGTAACAAAGACAAAGAGGAAACCACTGAAGTATAGTCCTAGCTGTAAAAATTTTTGTGCTGTTAACACAATAAAGTTGGATATTTGAACCAGTGTAAATGTTTTACATGGTAATTGAACCCTGGTGAAACCTGATATGTCTCCAGGGTTGAATATTTTGTGAGCTTTTCCGACTGAAGGCACATTTGAGGTTTGCATGGCTAAACTCCAGTTTTGCATGCTTTAGCATGTGCACCCGAATGCTTGAATGTTAGCAAATTCATGTTCTTGTGGCTACCAGCTCTTATATGAAAAAAAATATCAATGTACAATGTAGGACATCACATCATGTGATGATACGAGGAATGCACTGTAACAGGAGGCCTGTTATATAAAAAAAGGGTTCCATTTCCTAAGGCCTAGGAAAAATGTGCATCCCCTCCCTTATTCATTTCACTCTGTCCTGTTCTCTAGTCTTATTCCCTAAACTATTCTTTCTTTTTTCTTTGTCAGGGTGGCCAACCTGACAAACATCACCGCTTCTCTGTACTATCCCTTTATCCCCCTTCCATAGTGCACATAATAGTTAAATATTATAAAGCATGTCCACGATTCGAAGAAGACACCTATGTGCGGTATAGCACAAGAAAACAAATGAGTGCCCCACGAGTCCCTCAAAAAGGATGAAGTAATGTAAAGGCAGGTGCAATATTTTTAAAAAGCACCCGTAGTGCTTTTAGTCTCAAGAGCTCCGAATTGGCTACAGGTCGCAGAGTGTGACCGAGTGTTGCAATACGGCACAAGAATGAAAGAATTTAAATTAAGAGAAAGGAGCAGGTTTAGCTCCCTGAATACTTCAGAGCAAAATGATGCTCCGACGCTCACAATGCACTTCTGTTTCCGACAGCAAGCTCCTAGTATGGAGCAGGAAACAGACGACCTCCGGTGCAGCTCCAAAAGTGGGAGCGGCTGCATGGAAGTAGCCAAGAAAAGGTGTGCTGTCCATAAATAGGACACAAAGGGCAGGTGGGGTTTAGAATCCCCTATATGACATGCTCCTGTATAGAAGGGGGAAAGTTTGAATGGGACAGATCCAGAAAAGTTGTAACTGGGCTGTCCGTACCCCATAATGGGAAAAAAAAAAGGGCCCAAGTGAAATGTAAAGCTGATGGCTGATATTTCAGCCTTCAGCTCGAAGAATGCACTTGAAATTAACTGTGCAGCAACCTCAGACACTGTACAAAGTAAGCAAAGAACCTGATTCAGAAAATGGGATTAATTTTCAAAATAAGTTGAGAAAATGACGTTTTTATGTGAAAGCCAAAAACAAGTTGATGATATATTGTGAACAACTAAACCATAGAGATGAGGTGTGCACCCTCTATCCCTTTTGATTTAGGTTGCCCAAACATATTTTACAAGCTCACAGTCTATTTTTTTAAAGCTAAGAACATATAACAGAGAGCATCTACCTTATAGAGTGTTTCACCACATTCTATAGGTCAGGTTGGCCTCAGAATGGCTGTTTTTATAATCAGGGGTGTATGATGTGATGAAAAGGGGCAGAACTACAAATGGCTAATAAGCCTTGTTTAGCCTATAATGGATTTTTATAAAGGAAAGAATGCTATCATATTAAGATAGACTGTCTCAGGTGGAAAAGCAGTATTGTCCTCTTTAAACAGAACATATGCTATCCTGCCTGTTATTTCATTCCAGTATCTACTGTATATAGACTTAAATAGGTATATCACCGTAGTCACATGATCATGATGTCATGTTCTTGGAGGGATAAATACCCAGGACCTAGAGACAAAAGTGTGTGGTAGCCAGTAGGTGGCTGGTCTCAGAGGAAGGAGGAGGTGTGCTAGAATTCACACCAGCAGTTATGTAGTCACGAAGAAAAGAGTGAAACTGCACCAGAGTGGAACTTTCTTTTGTTTTTAGGTGTGATGATTAACACCAATTTAATTTCCATTTGCTTTCTGTAAATATTGACTTTCAAATGAAAATTATAAACACAAGCTGCGTTTATTTTATGCATTATACTCCTGTCTTTGTGTCTGTTTGATCCCACCTTATTACATGCACCATTTAATAGGCTGATTATGGTGCTAAATAAAATATGTCTCTTATTATTGGCTCAAGGACATTTTAGTGACTGACTGTGACACGTCTGACCTGTGAAATAAAAGCCTGGCTGTATGGTTTGCAGGCTACAGAATCACAGAACTCTGGAAAGGCCACTATTACTGAAGGTGTTGAGCATGTTTTTTAATGGAACAGTGAATATTGATGTAGCGTTAATTACACTTGGTTTAATGTGGCTGGTTGTTTGTTTTAGAGCTCCAGCTTGAGCACAGTGATTGCATGCTGCAGACCTGCAAATTTTTTTTTTCTCACCAGTCTAACTGAGTGAATCCAAGCTAAAGGAGGACATTCACCATTCGAAAGTTTTCCCCCCTCAAGGTTGCCTGGGAGGCAGCTAGGTTGCAGCCCTGGAGGGCTGGTGTGCTTGATTTTGAGGTCTGCAACTTAACCTTTATGACACAGGAACAGCCATTCACTTTCAGCAGCTGTGTAGCACATGTGGTTGTGTCTTGAGTTAGCATGTAGGATGCGATTAATGGTTTGAATCCAGGCAGAAACAAAATATTTTTTTTTTTTTTTATTTTCTGCAGAGCAGCATAGCTCAGATCATGACAGTCTTATACATTTTAAATTTTTTATACTTGGCATTTCACTTCAGTGGTGATCCATGGCTGCATGGAATTTGAACAGTAATTGTATACATAGAGTGTTATAACAAAAAGTAAGTGCAGTAGAGAAGAGCTGCCTTGGAGGCAGGTCTGCCTCCAGAACAATGTTGAGGACAAAATACTAACAGTGCAACAGTTACCTGTGAGCTAAGCCAGTAATCTACTTATTTATTTAAAAGTTCCACCAGGAAGGCATACCAAACAGGATTGCTTGTTTCCAGATGCGGCCTGGATGGACAGGAACAAGGGAAGGTAGGCAGTGTACAATGGTAGCAATATATGGAAATCACATCACTTCTGATAGGAATTCAGTTATTTCACTACCCCTCCTCCAGAAGGCCCATCTTACATTGAAGTCAGCCAGAATGCACTGCTCTGTGATACGCACCTTTTCCTGTGTGATAAATTAGAGTATGTGTCACTCAATCAAATTGTATTTCTGTGGTATTCTGCAGCATGTCAATGGCAGAAACTGTGAAAAGAGTGTTGTACCCTGGCTGACTCCACTGTGTATGAGATCCACAGGGTGTAGAAATGTACCCTAATATGTATGTTTACTCGCAGTGAAATCCACCTTCATCCATAGTATGTCGATACTTTTAAAAACAATTATAAAAAAAGCTCAAAAATGGGTTTTCTGACTGACACACATTTCAAAGGGTTCTATTAATGGTTGGAAACCTCCATGTTCCACAAATAGATTAATATATAGGGAATCAGGTATTTAGGGGCTATAATTGCATCAAGAGGTTCTGGTAACATGTGTACCACAATTGTGAAGACTGAGTGTTTAAATCGTGTTACCAGAACCTCGAGATGCAGTTATTGCCGAGTAAACACTGTTCCCGATTCATTTTTAAATATTTGATTCTGATACCTTTTTTTATACCAAACTCACCGTCTCTGGAGTCAGTGCTCTGGACAGGTCAACACAACTTCCAGAAGCAGGCCTCAGAAGTGAGGAAAACTGTCCCTACCGCCCAACAGCTTTGCTAGCATCAGTGGTCAGGAGAGGAGCAAACATACCAATAGAAAGTCTAAGGAGTGGATACTATAAAGGCAGACAACCTAAAAATAAAGTTCTTTAACTTTTTTAAGTTGGCTGACTGAGCCATTTTATAAGCCACTTCACAGTGAGTCGGCTTCCACTGTAAATGTGGAGCACAGTTAAAGCCAGCTCCTTCTCATCACAAGGAATATAAAGAATGCTGGATCCCATAATACCATCACTGTGATGTCACAATAATGGTATTACAGGCGGTTTGCTCCACTGTTCGCCTGTAGCAGAAAATGATTATATACTATATTAGGAGTAATGTATGGGCGACCATACACAATGAGCCTGTGTTTCCACTGAGGGGTTGAGATAACAGTGTATGGAGCTTAAAGCGAAACTTGAGCAGTCCATGCTTTTATTTCGGATCCAAGACGGAAATGCAAGGTGAGTTTTGTATGGGCACCCATATTTTGTTTGTTACAGTGTATGTTTTTAAAAATAAACAGCAGAACACAAGTTCTCTCTCTGCAAATCCCACCACCACACACAGATGCCGAGCAGACTTCAGTAAGCTCCCTTCTGGAGCCGGAACATGGAGGGCGCCTCAGAGGTAAAGGATACCTCCTCTCTCAAGCTGCATCTTTGTGAGGGGTGTTAGCTATGCGTCGACTGCCCCGACTATCCGAGATTCTTTTGCTGCCAAAGACTTGACACAACTCATCTCCCAGCCCACTAGAGTTAACCCAAAGAGAGGAACCAGTACCCTTCTGGACATCATTATCACCAACCGCCGCCCAAAAAATCCGTAACATACAGGTCCTCCCAGACTCCCTAAGTGACCACTCCTCTATCCTATTCCTTTGGGCTGCCCCCACTCCCAAACCCATAGCCCAAACCACACTCCGCAGGCGCCTCCGCCCTGGTGGGCTGATTAAACTCAAACAGTTTCTCTCCCAGATTAATTGGTCCCCCATTCATCATGCACCCAACATTGATACTGCCCTCGCCCTTTTCTCCCAAGCCTTTAACAAGGCCTGTGATCTCTTTGCACCCCTCACCAAAATTCGATCCATAAACATAATGCACCCTGGATTACCCCTGCCCTACTACAAATGCTCAGAAATGGGGATAACCTTTGGCACCTAGCCACTGAAACAGGCCAGATGGCTGATAGACAGGCCTACAATGTTGCTCGGAACAGGTGCTCATGGGCCGTCCGTAAAGCCAAGGCTGACCATTACCAGGCCACCCTCACCTCCTCCTGGGGGTGTGCCCGGACCTTCTGGGACAATATTAAACAGCTAAATGGGAAATCGCGCTCCCTTCCCCCATCCCAGCTCACTATTGATGGCTCTACCTCCACCGACCCTGCCTACAATGCTAACTGCCTTAACACCTCCTTTACTGACCTTAGCTCTGTCCTCCCCAGTAATTTTTTTGACCCACCCCCCCAGCCTACCTCCCCCTGTCCTCCAGCACCCCTGCTTCCATCTCATGGGTATCTGCCCAGGAAGCCGGACCTCTCCTAATTAAAGCGTTAAAAAGCAATAGTCCCAGCAGCGACTCCCTGGACCCCAGTATTCTCCAGCTGGTGCTGGATGAAGTCCTTACCCCACTCACCAGCCTACTTAACTGATCCCTCTGCCTGGGGCAATTCCGCACTGCATGGAAAACTACCATAGTCACGCCCATTCATAAAGGGGGTGACAGGTCCTCCTCTGGCAATTACCGACCAATCTCCATCCCCCCCCCCCCCCAAAGCCCTAGAAAATGTGGTGGCCATTCAAATCACTGAATATCTGACTAAGCATAACATCTTATGCCCAGAGCAGCATGGCTTCCATGCTGGTCACGGAATACCGACACTGACACTAGTTGAGTTCTCCAACTTCCTACATTCCTCCCTGGATGCCAGCTCCCTAGCTGGTGCAGTGTTCGTTGACCTCTCAAAGGCCTTCAACACTGTCTCCCACCCTCTTCTGCTGGATGCCCTCTGCCACACTGGTTTCTCTGCTGGCCCCCTCGCATGGTGTTCGAGTTATCTATCCGCTCATTCTCAGTGTGTCAAAATCAATGGGACACTCTCTGAAACTCATCCCATCCGCTCGGGGGTACCCCAGGGCTCCATCCTGGGCCCCCTACTCTTTACACTCTATCTAAACACCCTGCCCGGTGCATGCTCTGACAAAATTCTTATGTATGCAGATAATGCTGTCATTTTTGCTACCCACCGTAATCCCATCTCCCTCCAGGACTCGCTACAACACTCCTACAATGATGCCGAAGCCTGGTTTAAGGAGCACAGACTAATCATTAATCTCAGAAAAACCAAGACAATGCTTTTCGCCCACCCCCAAAACAAAGCCTGCAACAACCCACTCCTTATCCTCCCTAGCACCAAACAACCGCTTGAACAAGTCTGCTCCTACAAATACCTTGGGGTTACCTTCGACTCAGCCCTCACCTTCCACACCCACATTAATGCCCTTGCATCCACGACTAACACACGGCTTGGCATCCTCTACCGCTATAAGGATTGCCTCCCCCCTGATGCTCTCCGACTTGCTGTTACGTCATCAGTACTGTCCCTTGTCGACTACGGCCTGCCAGTTTATGTAGCTGCTGACACTACTGCCCTCAACAAAATCCGCCTCACCCTAAACAAGGCTTGCAGGCTGATTACTGGTGCCCCCAGGCTCACACATACATATCAACTCTATGACAGGGCAAAACTCCTTAACCTAGATGAACGGCTCTGCTACCAAACCTGCCTCCTCACAAAATAAACTGTACTTGGGCTCTTCCCTCCTGGGGTGACAGCCTCCATCCACCATACCCCACCCACTATCGCAACCCGAACCACCAACAAGACCACTCTACTGGTCCCCAGATCCAGGACCACCCATGGTCCGAGGCTCTTCTGCTACAGAGCCCCATCCTGGTTTAACTCTCTCCCCTGACCTATCTCCAATGCCTCCACAATGTCCAACTTCAAAACCGCCCTTCGGAGCCAACTGTTTAACACTCGCAGCTGCTCCTGTCTCTAATTGGTGCCTCGCCACTATCTCTCTACACTAGACAATGCCCACTGGATGGCACTCCACCTCACTCCCCCCCCATTTCTCCCCCCTGTGCATCCTGCCTCTGTTGTAACCAGCATGTGCTCAGCCGTATCACCGGAAATGCTACTAAATTGTACAATGTATGAAATCTTTCTATGTAACTCTTAAGTCAGTGACCTGTATTCTGTAACCTAAATGCTCTGTCTGTCCTCAATGTGATGAGGTACCTTTGTAAATGAGCCTCTGGCTCAAAAGTTGTAAACAGATTATACAAAATAAATAAATAAAAAAAAACATTGCTGAACTTGTTTACTGCAACAAGAAACTTCTTTCAAATACTGCTTTTCACAAGAAACAGCTTTAGAATAGTGGTTTTCTTACTGAAAGTGCAGTTGCAGTAAACAAATTTAGTAACTTCAATATTTGTGTTCTATTGTTTATCTTTAAAACCGTACACTACCCGTTTTCACTCATTGAATACCACTTGGTTTCCTCCCAGATTGCAACCAAAGAGAAGAAAAGAACAGCGTGTCTTTTATTCAGAAGAAATGAGGTCAAATGTTTCATGTCTGGGCTGGCCAGTGGCACTGAGGGTTGAGGCGCTGGATGCTGCCCCTTGCACCATGCTGGTAACCTGGGGTTGGGAGTGCTCAGGTTGTCAGGGTTCAGCAAGGGAGAGAGAGGATTGAGCATCCAACTGACTGCTCTCCTCTCCTGGGGTGGGGGGATCAGCTGTCTCGCTCCTTGGCTGACACCTGGTGGAGGCTATATGGCAGCGTCTGAGCTTGGGAAGCAAAGGAACACAGGTACGTGGCACATGTGCACCTCCATGTATGCACACGCTCATGGTGCCACAACATGGGAGAAAACAGAGGAAAAAGGGTGACTGTAGGCTCCATGAAGCCCTGCCTGCCTGCCAGCCAGCCTGCATCCTGCACCACCACCGGATTACCAAAGCCACAATCTAGATTGTGTGTCCTGGTTGGGGTGAGGATGGCCCTTCCCCCTGCCCAGCCCCACCACGGGGGGAAATTCAAGGGAGAAGTGGAGCTCAGTGGCACCAGGAGGATGGTAGACAGATGTGGGTGGCAGGCACAGGGCAGAGTTAGCCATCATTGGTGCACCCCTGAGGGAGAAAAGGGTATATTAAAAAAATAAGTTTCATGTCTGAATCATTCTTTTGAGCAGTTCTTTTTTTCTCTTGGTCCAGAATATACTTTTCTTTTCCAGTCATCTTTCTAGAAAAACTACGGCTGATTTTTTTTTTTTGAGGTGGTTGTAGTCCATGAGGAAGCTGAGTGGTGTTCAGTGAGTGAACGCAGCTGGAGTGAGCACTGAATGGAGTGCAGCTGCAGTTGATTTTAGAATGTGCACAATAAGGTTTTTAGAATGTGCACAATATCTTAGAATGCATACAGCAAGGTTTTTGAGGTGGCTAATTTCAGTGCACAATAAGTATTAATAATACACTGTAAACCAATTCCAGGTCAAATTATAAAAAAAATTTACTGAAAAAGTACATAAAACATTTTGTCTTCTAATAGCATTAAAGTACTCCCGAGGTTGGGTTACCTTTGTGTGTCTTACCTTAAGGGCATAAGGTACCTTGCTTTGCCTCTCGCCTTATGATCCACCTGTGGTTAGAATAACTGATGTTATACCCCTGCCGGGACCACAGCCTGTCAGGGCTGAAAGGTTAATATTCAAATCACACAACCCAGCAAGTCTAAAATGACATCATGCAAATAAAAAAAAAAAATACTGTTCATCATCAGCAGAGGCAATTGAGTGGAGCTGGGGTGATCCATTCTTGGACCAGGATGATTGAATGCCTGCCTGTGTCCACCAGTGCACTGGGAGTTGGGGATGCAGACAGGTGCTGTGCGGTAGCTGGCAGTCATAAATGCTGTGCCAAACATGCCTCTCCATGGGTGCTGATGTGCACAGGTTGCACATACCCAGCCTGCGATCATTCATAGGCACCCATAAGAGTGGCAGCAAGGAGGAGGCTAGCACCTATTGGCCAGTCAGTCTTACTTAGTAATGTGGAAATGAATAGAAACTCTACTGGAAGAAAGACTGGTAGAGTATCCTCAATACAGTGGGTTGCAAGATCACAGGCAGCATGGATTCACTGGGGTGGCAGGTAATACCAAACAAAACAATTAGACTTCTTTGACTGGGTGGCCAGGGATCTAGATCCGGCGAGAGCAGTGGATGTGGCCTATCAGAACTTTAGCAAGGCCTTTGGCACTGTACTGCACAGGAGATTGATAAGGAAACTGAGTAGCCTAGCAGTGGTGTCCAAAGTGGTGAATTGTATTACAAGCTCGTTAATGGATAGGAGACGGGGCGGTGGTTACCAGTACTCACTCTAATGATGGAAGAGTGACCAGCCGGGTGCCATAGGGCTGAGTACTGGGAGAGTTCCTCTTCAATGCCTTCATAAGTGGCATTGCAGAAGAACTGGAAGGGAATGTATGCCTTTTCGCAGATGATGCCAAAATATGAAAAAGGGTTGACACTCAGGATGGACAGGCGTGAATGTGCAGGGATCTTGGGAAGCTTGAAGTGTGGTCAAGAGCATTGCAGCTGGATTTCAATGCCAAAAAGTGTAAAATCATGCACCTAGGGCATAGTATCCCAGAAACTGAATATAAGATGGGGGAGAGAGATTGATGGTCACTAATCAGGAAAGGGACATTGGGGCTGTCATATTTGACAGCCTCAAAGTGGCAGGGCAGTATGACAAAATAGTGGTAGAGCCAGTTGGATGTTGGAGTGCATAGGGAAGGGTATCTCCATCAGGGGAAGGGAGGTGGTGTTGCCACTGTATCACTCACTGGTGAGACCCCACCTGGAGTACTATGTACAGTGTTAGAGGCCGCACCTCAAAAAGGACATTGACAGGGCAGAGGCAGTTCAGAGGAGGGCAACTAAAATGGTGCAGGGGTTTGCCGAAGAAGCCTTACAAGGAGAGACTGAAGGATCTTAACGTGTACACTCTGGAAGGGAGAATAATGAGACACAACATGATAGAGACCTTCAGGTACCTTACAGGGGTGAACAGGGTGCAAGAATGGAGTCTCTTTCAAATGTGTAAGAACACCAGGACCCGGATCATGCTGGGGAGGGGTGGGGGTGGGGGTGGGGGAGTTTAAGAGAGATACTAGGAAATATTTTTCACTGAAAGAATGATAGATGCCTGGAACAGACTGACAGTGGAGGTGAAAACAGAGGGGGGGGGGGGGTTTCAAGCATACATGGGACAAACATAAGGGTATATTAGAAAATAAGCAGGTAAGAGCTGGGGTTGCCAGAGACCAGTTACTGTAGGTTCTGTGGAGACAGATTAGGCAGGGAACATCTGGGCAGACTTGGTGGGCCAAGTGGTCCTTTTCTGCCAACAAATTGAATGTTTATATGTTTCTACTGCTCAACACACCTCAATTCGCAACCAAAACATTGAGATAAGCTGTTCAAAAACAAACACAATAGCTCAATAAAAACACATAGAACTGAAAAAAATCACTACTTACTGGGAACAAAACCTCAGAATGCCTTAGTGATGCTTCTCATTGAAACAGAAACAGAAAAGGAAAAATACATGCCTAATTAAAAGATGAAAAAATGTGTAAAAATACAATTCAACACAAGAGCAGCCACATACTGTAGATACAGCAATACAAATATCACCCAAACTTTATATAGTCTGTAAAATGTAGTAAAATGATCACATTCTCCAAAGCAAGAGAATACTATAAAGCCTCACCTGAGCAACTTCAAACTATTCAGGTAACAGGCAGCTGAGTTTCACGCTAAAGCAGATATATTCCACTACAGCCTGTATAGCATTTCCAAACTAATCCAAGGGCACCGGCTTTCGGCCAAGTCTCACAGATCACAGGTGAAGAAGTACAACAAACTGCAGCTAATTCAGAGTTCCAGTTACAACCTAGTGGTGCTGAGTACATGGCATGTCCCATCAAGCCATTCTAAGCCAAATAACTCATAATTAAATATTTAACTAAATGCAACTAGTTCACAACTTAAGTTGAAAAATAGCTGTACAGAGAACATGGCACAACCAGTCAATCCCCTCTAACCCAAATAATGAATAACTCACCATTCAACTAAATGCAGCTTGTTCAAGTCAGTTCAGTTTTATTGGGGATAAAAACCACTGAGTACAGCTTGTTTACAATGGCGTCCCATTAAGGAAGACACCTCTGATGACAAATGCACACGTTAATAGTTTAGAGTTCACAAATTTAGATGGTACAGAGCTCCTGTTAAAACATAACTGAACAAAGCACATGGGACAACCAGTCAAACCCCTATAACCCAAATAATTCCTAGCTAAACATTCATCCAAACATGATTAGTACAGAGCTCCTTTGCATCCTAACCCTTTGTAACCAGCGATCTTCATCGGTGATATCTCCTCCATTAGGCCACTCTTTTGGAACTACAAGTCATCAATGTTAGGGCCACTTGGAAATGTTTTGCTAGCCAGGGGCCACCCACAATGAAGTACAGAGTCTACACATATACAAGTTTAACTTAGGTGGTCCCATTACTCCTCAGTTTTTTCTCCCATCTTTGAGCATGCTCGTTGCACCTGCTGAAGGAATGCCATTTGTTATTTTACTTTTACTAGCATTTTGTCATAATCTCTGTGCCTCCAAAGTCAAAAAAGCCTTTGTTTTGGTATTGTAAGTGTGGATATAAAATGTATAAGGAAGACCCACAGACAGTTTGTGTGTGCTGTCTGGGCATGTCTCTCAACGTGAGAACTTGTGAGATTTGCCAGAGCTTCAACCAGGCTATGAGGTAATGCTGTAAGAAAGCTCTAGAAAATGTCATTTTATTAAAGGCATTGACAGCCATGGAGAAGGAAAAGGGCTCAAAATATGCTTCTCCCTCACCGTCAGTCGAGAAGTGGCCATCAGAGGACAAAGAATGGTTGTTGTCTCGGGCCTGCTCATGAACCGGCCGTAAGCACATACAAACATAGAAACATAGATTTTGACAGCAGATAAGGACCGCTTGGCCCACCCAGTCTGCCCATTTCCCTACCTAATGGATAAGCTGCAGATCCTAGTTAACCAGCAGCCTACTTCTTCCTACCCCAACCCCCTAGAATTGCCTTATGACTGTCTCATGCATGCTTGAATTCCACCACTGTTTTTGACTCCACAGCCTCCTCCGGAAGGCCGTTCCATGCATCCACAGCCCTCACTGTGAAAAAATACTTCCTTAAGTTACCTCTGAGCTGCCCCCTTCTATCTTCAAATTGTGCCCCCTTGTTCTTGCACACCTCTTTTTTTGAAAGATGCTACCCTCTTGGACTTTGTTGATTCCCTTGAGGTACTTGAAAGTTTCTATCATGTCCCCCCTCTCCCTCCTTTCCTCGAGGCTATACATATTTAGCTCCTTAAGTCTCTCTTCATATGTCTTCCGGTGCAGACCCTGCACCATTTTAGTTGCCCTCCTCTGGACAGCTTCCATCCTGTCTATGTCTTTGCAGAGATTGGGTCTCCAGAACTGCACGCAGTACTCCAGATGGGGTCTCACCAACTGTCTGTACAGAGGGATAATAACTTCCTGTTTTCTACTGGTGATACCTCTCCCTATGCATCCCAGTATCCCACCACTCCTCCTTGCTGCCCTCTCACATTGCTTGCCCACCTTTAGGTCATCTGATATGACTACCCCCAGGTCCCTTTCCATTTTTGTTGTTGTTAGTATCTCACCCCCTATTGTGTACTCTTCCCCTGGGTTTTTGTTTCCCAGGTGCATTACCTTGCACTTCTTAGCATTGAATCTAAGCTGCCATACATTTGACCATTCCTCTAACCTTGCCAAATCTCTTCTCATCCTTTCCACCACACCTTGTGCATCAACTCTGTTGCAGATCTTTGTGTCATCTGCAAAGAGACATACTTTTCCTTCCAGTCCCTCTGCAATGTCGCTTATAAAGACATTGAAGAGGACCGGTCCTAATACTGAACCCTGCGGTACCCCACTAGTAACCCCCATTTCTTCAGAGTGGACTCCATTTATTAATACTCTCTGTGTCCTATTCTCCAGCCAATTCTTTACCCAGGCTGTCATCTTGGGACCCACTCCCAGGCTGGCTAACTTGTATATTAATCTTTTGTGTGGGACTGTGTCAAGTGCCTTGCTAAAGTCTAGGTAGGCCATGTCCATAGTCCCTCCCTGATCTACTACTTTGGTCACCCAGTCAAAGAAATCTATCAGATTTGTCTGGCATGACCTTCCCGCTGTGAGTCCATGCTGCCTTGGGTCCTGTGCCCCTCTGGCCTCTAGTTACTCGACAGTTCTTTCCTTCAGAAGTGATTCCATCATTTTCCCTACCACTGAGGTTAAACTAAGAGGTCTGTAGTTTCCTGCTTCTGCCTTGCTCCGACTTTTGTGAAGGGGAATCACATCTGCCCTCCTCCAGTCCTTGGGTACCACCCATCCTCCCATGATTTGTTAAAGAGGGTAGTTAGTGGTGTCACTAGTTCTACCCTTAGTTCTTTTAGAATTCTGGGATGAATCCCATCAGGCCCCATTGCTTTGTCCACCTTCAGTTTTAAGAGTTCTTTCAGAACCCTTTCTTCTGTAAATGGGCTGGTATCAACTTCTGTATCCAGAGTGTTTCTGCTGTTTGTTTTAGGTACCTCCCCCTCTTCCTTTGTAAATACTGAGCAAAAATATTTGTTTAGTATCTCTGCCTTTTCACAGTCACCCTCTGCCCACCCTCCTCCCCTTTATTAAGCCTCACTAACCCTCCCTTGGTCTTCCTTCGCTCCCTGATGTACCTATAAAAGGTTTTATCCCCCTTCTTAACTGAGTTGGCTATCTTTTCCTCGGTTTGGGCCTTTGCTGTTCTGACTGCCTTCCCAGCATCCTTTTGCTTTAACTGATACAGTTCTCTGTCCTGCTCCTTCTGTGATTCCTTGTACTTCCTGAATGCTTTCTTTTTCTCTTGAACCTTCACTGCCACTTCCTTTGAGAACCACAGTGGCTCCTTACATCGTTTTGTTTTGTTTATTCGCTTCACACAAAGGCTCGTTACCTCTGTGATGGCAGTTTTTATTATTCCCCATTGTTCTTCCACCCCTCCTTCCTGCCCATTTGCTAGTGCATTCCTTAGGCACTCACCCATTTTGGCAAAGTCAGCCCTCCTAAAGTCCAGTACTTTTGCCTTTGTATGGCTTGACTCTATTGCTGTGTTTATTGTTAACCATACTGTTCGATGGTCGCTAGTTCCCAGATGGCTACCCACTTCTACATCTATCCTCTCTTCATCTCCATTTTAGAGAACCAGGTCTAAGATTGCTCCCTCTCGAGTGGGCTCCAATACTAGTTGTCTAAGGCATGCCCCCTGTAGGGCATCTAGAATAACCCCACTCTTCGAAGTGGCTGCTGCAACTGCACTCCAGTTAACATCTGGCATCTTCAGCTCACCCATCAGCAATATCTCCCCTTTTTCTGCCATTCTAAGATTTCTTTCTATCATTTCCTTGTCCATTTCCTCCCCCTGAGAAGGGGGTCTGTATACAACCCCTGTGCGGATTGTCGTGCCATTGCCGGTCTCCAAATTTACCCACAGAGCTTCTTCTCCTCCCTGTTTTCCCTTTTGTTCTGTTGCTTTGATTCCTTCCCTTATGTAAAGAGCTACTCCTCCTCCTCTTTTACCCTCCCTGTCCCTCCTGTAGATAGTGTATCCTGGTATGTTTACGTCCCAGTCATGGTTTTGTGTGTACCATGTTTCTGTGACTGCCACGATATCCAGATGTTCCTCCTCCATCAAGGCCACTAATTCTGGAAGCTTGTTACTCAGACTACGAGCATTGGTACTCATTGCTCTCCATTTTTTGATGGCTTTACCTTCTTTTGCAACATCCCCCACTGACCTTTCTACCTCAGTCTTTTTCTCATTTAGTACCCTGTTTTGTAGGGAGAGGCTGGGATTTTCCTGCTGCTTATCAGTGCCTCCCCCCCTTGACTAGTTTAAAAGCTAGCCAATGAAGCATTTAAACCGATTGCTCAAAAGACTTGTTCCCTTCCTGGACAGATGCAGACCATCCTGCCAGTATAGGCTGGTGTCCCCCCAAGTGGAACCCCAGTCCCCAATGAAGCCAAACCCCTGTGCTCCACACCATTTTTCCAACCATTCATTAAACTGCATGGTGCAAAGTACCCTCGCCTCACTCATGCCATTGACAGGCAGCACCTCAGAGAAGGATATTGTGTGTGCTACTTGTCATAGGCCCCTCCCAATTCTACAAAGTCCTTCTGCACTGCTCTAATCTCATGATGAGCCAAGTCATTTGTCCCTAGGTGGACAATGACGTCCAGCTCAGACTCCCGTGCAGCTGTTCTTGTGATCCCAAGGATGCGCTTCCTGTCTCTCCAAGCCATGGCACCAGGCAGGCACCTTACTTCAGTTTTCCCTGCACCCCTCAGTTCTATCCCCCTAATAATTGAGTCCCCCACCAGGAGCTGCTTCCTTTCCTTGTGGTGTCCTCTGCCTCCTTCCTGTGGGCCTCCCTTGTGACAGTTATCCTCAGCCTCCTCTGCGGGTGCATCCATAGGGGAGCTATGCTCCCCCAGAATGGTGTATGGATTGTGGTGTGGAACAACTGACTGTGTGTGCCTCTGTTCCACCATCCTCACCCTCCCTGAGCCCACTGTGGTCCAACTGCTGTGCTTTCTACAAAGAGAAAGAGACAAGTCTGCTGCACCAGTGAGATCCCAGTCACCATTGAGAAAAGGTATGTCCTCGTCATCAACTGTAGCCCCCCCCCCCCCCAGCTGTCATTGAGACACTAAGATCAGGGTTTGGCTTAGAAGCTTGTAGTACCTACTATGGATGGCATGGTACCATCATCGTTGAGCCAAGGTCCTTTGCCACAGGTAGTCCTGGCTCCTTTTTAGGGCAGTGTTGATTCCCAGGCTGATGATATGATATGATGCATTCTGACAGGGTTGCCATTGTACAGTAGGCAGCAGTTCTGCTGATGGGAGGCCTTCTGGTACTCAGCCCCCATTGACAGATTCCAGTAGAACATCACAGATTTCTATCTCTCAGCTGTCACCAGCATTGCTGGTCCATTCTATGGCACCCATCTACACTCGTGCTGACAACATTGAAATGGAATATACTCCTGACCTCATAGACTTAGAAGAGGAATATGAAGGAGAATAATTTGTGGAGCCTCCTCGCTCTGGTTCCACCCTTTCATCCTGTAGTAGGACTCAGTGGTTTATACCATACGGTTTCCTGCACTGAGGAACCATCTTTTCAGCCATATTATAGCAAATGCAGTCTGCTATGGGTTTTGTTGTGGAAGAGAGATTCTACTAAAAGGAATCAAATGGAATTTTTGGAGGTGCCCTGCTCCCCTTCCATTGTCATTCCACCTGTATATCCTACATTACAGGATGTTACTTTTGCTGCATGGTACTGACCAAACTCACTGCCCACAGTCCCTAGAAAGGTTGATAAGCACTATCTGGCACCATCTGTTAAGCCTTGTTATGTTAACCAGCCAGAAACTGATCCTGCTGTCATCATTTGCTGCTCATTATAGGTCTAGGGCTCCTAAACATATAAGTACTCTGCCTCCCGATAAGGAATCTAGGAGGCTAGATGTGATGGATAAGCATACATATGCCTCTGCAACACTGGGCCTTAGGATTGCAAACTTCCAGGCCCACATGATCAAATGTCAGATCAACCCATGGAAAGCTGTTCATACTGCAACTTAGGCTTTACCCGATTGCTCTGCCAAAACTGGTCTGCTTAAAACATCGTCTGTTGGTACTGAGGTTGGCAAACATTTGTTGTGCTCAGCTTATAATGTTTCTGTTGTCTCTGCCTGGGCTGCAACTTCTGGCATTTGCACAAGGAGATATTTTTGGCTCAGAGTTGCTGGTTTTGCAAGTGATGTGCAGCAGACAGTTTAAAGTCCTCCCTTTAAAGTTTCAAAATTGTATGGCTATGATGTTGAAAAGGCCTTAGCTGTCCTTCAGCCTTCAAAAATGACTCTAAGGTCTCTGAAGTCCTAGTATCCCACTCCTGCGAGGGATCATGGTCGGGGCTCCTTTCATCCACTTCCTGAGGTAGTCATGCATACAGTCTACAAAGCTGTGATAAAGGTGTCCCCTTCTGGAACCCCTCTCCCTTGGTGCCCATGCAGAAAGCACCCAGAGGAATCTGTTCTGGTGGCCCTTCCACCCCTGGTTCTGCCTGACTCTCTTCCATCTCTCCCCCACCTCAGCTGTTACTTCCAGGGGTGAATGTGAGGGGGTAGGATCTCCCTACAACTGAAAGAGCAGTGGGAAATCAATACGGATGAGTGCACTTTGGAAATAATCACAAGGGGACATGCTCTGAAGCTGACACATATCCCTCCAGGTCATCCTTCACCTACTTCTTTGTATCTTTGGGTCATTTGTCCTTTCTGAAGGAAGAAGTTCAGACCGTATTGCAAAAACATGCTATAAAACCTGTTCCTCCTCAGGATAGAAACAAAGGGTTCTATTCCAGGTACTTCCTAGTCATGAAATGGACAGGGGATCTGCGTCCTGTGTTAGGGATCTCAACCTGTACATTGAATACAGAAAGTTTTGAATTGATATCCCTGGAAGCTCTGATTCCCCTAATGCAGCAGGGGGACTGACTCTGTTTCCTGGACATAAAGGATGCATACCTTCATGTAAAGATCAGGAAATCCCGCAGACAATACCTTCACTTTATGCTGGAGGGTGAGCATTATCTTTTCAAGGTATTGCCCTTTGGCTTATCCTCTGCATCACGGATCTTTACCAAATGCTTGGTGATAGTTGCAGGAGCCTTTTGCAGGGAAGGTCTGTATGTTTTCCCTATCCGGACAACTGGCTCCAAAAGGTCAGCTCCAGAGAAGCTTGGTTCACAACCTATCTCAAACATATCATTTGTTCAGTGACTTGGGGGATACAGTGAATGTGCCAAAGTCTGTTGACTTCATGCCAAAGACTACAGTACATATGGGTGGTCTTGGACATAGAGAAGTGATGTACTTTCCTGCCACAGGACAGGCACTATGCTTGCTCAGACATAGTTGGTATATGGGAGCCACTATATCTCTGCACGAACAATGTTACATCTCCTGGGCCTCATGACAGCAGCAATAGTGACTGTGCCAATGGCACATCTTCTTAAAAGGGTACCTCAGTGGACACTTGGGCCAGTGTGATCAGTTGATGGATTGGATGGACCAAATGGTTCTCACCAAATCTCCTCTTCACAGAGAGTTGTGATGGATGGATCACAAAAACTTACTGAAGGGCATTCCATTCCTTGTACCAGCTTCTGTACAGATCATCACCACAGATGCTTCAGCCTCTGGCTGGGGTGCTTATCTTAGCCCTTACCAGATACAGGGGTCATGTACCAATGTGGAGGTTGAGTTGTACATAAATGTCTTAGAAATGCAAGCTGTCCTGTATAGCCTCCAGACTTTGCAGACTCTGCCCTGGTCCTCTATTAATTCAGATGGACAATGTCTGTGTGATGCATTACATCAACAAATAAGGGAGCACTCACTCCTATGCAGGGAAGCAGTGAGATTATGGTACTGGGCTGTGTTCCAAGGCCTTCAGCCATTATCCATGTTTCTCCCAGGTCTCCAAAATGTCTTGGCAGAGAGGTTAATCAGTTCAAAGTCCATGGTTCACAAAAAGGAACTGCTGTCCTTCGTGGTAAAGAACTTCTTGCAAGAGACGGTTGTCCAGAGCTAGACCTTTCTACATCCACACACAGTGCAAAACTGCTAGGTTTCTGCTTGCTTGCTACATGGCCTGGAGTTTTTTGCCAAGAAGTGTTGTCCTGCTCCTGGAAAGGGAAATTCATATAAGCATTTCCCTCATTCCTCTAAATACAGAGAGTTCTTGAGACACTCTCATCCTCAGTGCTCTGTTGTGACCTTGACAAATATGGTGTCCACTCCTTCCACATCTGGCAGTGGAGACTTGGTCCCTTACATCTGTGTTGGGGTCTGTTGTCACAGGGTGAGGGATCCCTGGTCCATCTAAACCTGAAGTCCCTACACCTGAATGCATGGCTCCTGAAGATATAGCCACTGCACATTTGTGGTGTCCTCTAAGGTTGCTGATGTCATACTAGTGGCTAGGAAGACTTCTACCAGACATACTTATTCACTTAAATGGATGTGCTTCACTTTGTGGGCTGCTTCCCAGAATATGGACCCTTCTATGTGTCCTGTGAATGATGTGTTGGAAGACTGTCTGTCTCTGGCCAGCAGTATTCCTCTCATAAGGTCCATTTGGCTGCTATATAATCTTTCCATGCCCCTACTGATTACCATACAGTTGTCAAGTTAGAGGTTTCCCATACGTTTCTGAGAGGTATTTTTCATATGAAACCTACTATCCATAATCCAGTCCCACCTTGGGATTTGAATTTAATTCTTGAGAAATTGGTGTTGGCTCCTTTTGACCCTGCCATGATCTGTAGCTTATGTTTCCAGTCATGGAAAATATTTTCAATTGTGATGACCTTGGCTTGGAGGATTTCTATGCTTCAGGCTTTACTGTATGAGCCTCCTTATTTGATTTTTCACAGACCGTCTTTCTTTACATACAAATCCTATGTTTCTACTGAAGGTGGTATCTGAATGTACACTGAATCAAATAATACACCTTCCCGTATATTATCCCAAGCATGTCAACCAGATTGAGGCACTGCTCCATACATTGGATGTACATAGAATACTAAAATACTGTATTGCTCCCACCAAGGACTGCAAAGATCATCTCAGCTTTTTGTTTCCTTCACTCCTGGAAAGGGGGAGCTCCTGTGTCTAAACAATGCCTATCCAAATGGCTGGCACATTGTATTACATTTGGTTATAGGAAGTAGGGTAAGGAACTTCCTGGTGCTGTTTGTTGTCATTCCATGAGAGGTATGGCCACTTCTGTTGCTTATTTCAAAAATGTCACTACTGCTGATATGTGTGCTGCAGCCACATGGAGCACTGTTCACAGTATCTCTAAAGTAATATTATAGTCTGGACAGCAACTCACATAGATGTGCTGGTTTTGAGCTTGCTGTACTGCAAGGCCTTCTGGCCTGATTACATATCAGACTATGCCATCCTCCCTGCTGCTTTGTGCTGCTTGGGAATCATTCCAAAGGTGTGGCCTAATGGAGAAGATATCCTCAGTGAAGATAGAAGTTATGTAACAACCTATTGTAACAGTAGATCTTCGAGAAAATCTCCCCCATTAGGCCATGCCGTACCCTCCCTCCTTCCCCCTTTTGTTTTCAGTGAGGGTCATATCAGACGCTGTGCCCAAAGCCTTACTCCATGCATACTGTCTCCATCCCCATGGCTCTTCTTGTATGCCTGGTGCCGGTCTCATCCCCTGGTTCCTCATGGCTGGAGGTCCTCCGAGGCTAATCTCTGGTGGGGAATTGAGGAGTGATGGGGAGAGACGCTGCATGTCGTTGTGTGTGGCCCTCAACTAGCAAAAAGTTTGAGTGTTCCTCACACTGACAAATTATAGTTCAAAGGGTGTGGCATAATGGAGAAGAGTCTTTTGAAGTTCTACTGGTACAGTGACTTCTTACATAACTGTTTATTACAACGTCTGTTCCTTATGCAATGTATGTCTTTTTTACACGGTACTGTATTTCTTTTTCTCTGTATAGTTGTTTGCCGGTGAAAATGGAATATTATAGCTCATCTTGCTCTCCAGTATAAAAACAAATTAAATTAAATGAAACCCCATAGAGTGAAATACAGTTCTACCTTAAAGGTACAGCACCACTTACACACTGTATAAATTGACAGAATACATTTAAAATATTGCACAAAGGCCATTTCATGTTTACTTTTCTAATGTGCAGCCTACTGGATGATGTTAAATGCCTCTATCTCTACTTACACTATGTATGAGCCAAATTACTTAACTGCCTTATGCTTAACATGTTAATTATCTCTGGCTGTCTCTCTTTCTCACTCACATACGCTCAACTCCCTAATCTTTCCTAAATGAGTATATCATTGTGATAATACATATCTTCTAAAACAAATTCTAAGTTGAAAATAACTTGAACATGATCAGGACACACCTTATGTACCCATGATACTGTTTTTTTTTTGTTTTTTTTTGGGTTCCCTTCCTCATGGTGTGGTGAAAAAATTGTTACAGGAAAATCCGTTAAGTTATAGAACACACACACACACACACACACACACACACACACACACACTTATTTTGGTTAATTTTCATTTTCCTGAACATTACTTTGGTCACCTTGATTATGAGACATGAATATTGGTTTTGTTGGGAACATTGGATTCTAAAGAACAAAAAGCACCAAATGGTCCAGTTAGTCTGCCCCTTGCCACCTTGGCAGATGCATTCATCATAGCATTTCCTGAAGCTTTATTGTGCCTTTGTATGCATTTATGTTTAATGTGCATTATGATCCAAGCACTGAAACATAAAACAGCTTTGGAGGATACCTGTTGGAAACCAAGACTTTGTGGAGTTGTGTTGATAACCGCTGCTCCACCTTTTTATTTTATGGAAATCTAGGATTACCTGGGATAATCTTAGTTTTCTTTGTTCTATAATCTATAATGTTATCATCTTTAAAGAACTTATCCACACTAACTTCAAAAGTCGCTGTACTAGCATGATGCAGGACCCGTCACCTGTCCTAAGTTATTACTGTATGCTGCTGAGTTTATTCTCTCTGCTGCTGTCTGTTGGTATCTCTAGTACCTGTGTGTTCTGTATGTTCAATGCACTTTTAAAAGATGTTCTGGTGTATCTTACTGATCAAGTCTATATCCTCAGAGATTAAGTTGTTCTAAAAAGTCATATATATACAGTACATGGAAATTGATTATGTTCTGTTTAATCTGATAGCAAAATCTGGTTTGGGAGACGGGTAAAGGCAGTTCAATACAGACACACAGAATAGCTCATCATTACCTGCTTTGCCATGAATCATTTCATTTTGAGGTGCAACTTTAAGAGTTTTAATTTGTAGTGAATTTACTAGTAATGAGAGTTTTTTTATTTGCATAAAAATGACTGTTGTATAAATCATACTTAACCTCTGCTTGTTGTGTGGGAGAAACCTTTTGAAAATTATGAACATTGGGAAACAATCAGTCAGTCAATCTTTATTTAACCAGACAGTCACCATTAAGACCAGCTCATTTTCAAGATGGACCTGGGCAGCATACATGATCCACACATAGAGTAAGGATTACACAACAGAAATACACAACTGAACAAGATACAAATCAAGGTTGAAACAATACAATATAGTATGAGCAATATACAATGTAGAGGCACAGGTACAGTGGCAGCTACCTATGGTTAATATGTACAGTAAATACATAGGTCAAACTGAATGTAAATAACATAGCAGACCTTGGGAAAACACAGAAGGAAAGGGTTTGTAAGCAGTCAGGCTTAAGCATAAGGCATAAGGAGGACTGAATATTAAAGTGCTGGGGGCTCTGTAGTACAGGGAGCAACTACTGGTTGGAGACATGTGACAATAAATTGGGGAACAATCATAAGAGCTGGGGCAACAAGTGGAGGTTGCTGGTTTTGTGGCAAGAGGCAATAGGTAGGGAGGGAGCAAAGTACAGGGCTGCTTTTCAAGACCTATAGCAAGTAATGAGAGAGCAACTAGAGAAGTGGTGGGAAAGATATATGGTATTAAGAGTTGCCAGGGGACACCGTACAAGAGGCTAGTATCCTGAACACATGAGGCAACAGTTAGGGGAAGCAGTTACAAGACTCCTTGGATGAACACTCATAGAGCATTTTGAATGTGGACAAGTTGATGGGGTTGACTAATTTTAAAGTTTTTTTGCAAATTGTTCCAAAGTTGAGGTAGCGAATAGCTTATAGATTACATCCCAACCCGTGATTTGACCTTGGGAATGGAAAAAGAGATAAGTGAGGAACTTCTCAAGGCATACTTGCCTTCCACAGTTAGAGGAAGGCAGTCCGAAATATACTTAGGCAGCTTTTTTGTGATTGCTGTATATGCCCAGAGTGCAGCATTTCTTTGTCTTCTGAAGTTAAGAGATGTCCACTCTGCAACAGCATAAAGGGAACCGTGATGGCTAAGATAAGGAGTACCAGAAATGAATCTTATGGCTTTATTTATATATTTATTTAAAAATTTTACACCAGGAAAGGCATACTGAGCAGACTACCGCTCGATTCCAGATGCGTCCTGGGGTGGTGTGAGGGATGGGAGGCTACATAACACTTCCAAAGTACTATCTGTGATATGGCGTATTGAGTTTTGCTAATGCAGAGGCAGGGCCTTGGCCGTAAAGGAAGTCTGCGAACTCCAGTATGGAAAGGAAGGTTATTTGGACCAGTCTCTTCTTAGCATCCTAGGTAAGAAGGTGTTTGATCCTGTATAAGAGGCCTAGCCTCTGCTTAAGTTTTTTGTCAGCTCCTTGATATGATCCAGGAAAGGGAGTTTGTGATTGATCCAGATCCCCAGATATTTAAACTTGGTTACGAAGTCCAGGGATTCACCAAGAAGTGTGATGATTTGGGGGTAGAGGTCTTAGGGTTGCCGGATTAGCAGCATTTGCAAAGGATGAAAATATCATTGCCTTTGTCTTTTTTGCATTCAAAAGAATTTTTTGCTTCAGTAGGTGAAGTTGCAGCTGATTAAATTCCTTTTGTAAGTCTGTGCAAGCTGTTTCAGGGGTAGGGCTGTCAATGTAGAGTACCGTGTCATCAGCAAATAGATGAATATTGGCTGAACTGATTCCTGCATTGATACCATTTATGTAAACTGCAAAGAGCAACAACAATGTATGTTTTCTTTTTTTGAGAAATAAAAAAACATTGAATTTTAGCTGGCTATCATTTGCATTAGATATGTTTATTGCATCCTTGACATAAAGCAGGAGGATGCCTTGGTTAAAAAGGCCTCATGTGATTTTAATCATTTTCCCTTTAGCTGGCTGGGATTGTTGCCACAGAGCATTAGTGTTGTGAGTGCTAAATTACAAAGGGAAATTTCTGATATAAACTTGCGAAACTGAGGTGTAACATTTTCTTTTGCTCTAGTGCTGCTATCACTTTCACGCTGACTGTAACTGTTTTGTTATAGTGATTATGTCTTTCTGTAATGAAAAACAATACTGACTTATCCCAGTGAAAGGGTGGCATGAATAGCAAAAACATTTTAAGTGAAAGGCAGTGGGATTTGATACCCAGTTGCAAGCCTGGCAGTATATGCTCAATGCCTTGAAGAAAGTCACCAATGGGATTCTCGCTAAAGGGCTTCTCACCTATATAAAAATCAAGTGAAGCTGAAGTACCAGAGTAGGGATTTGACATACACAGAAGAAGGGGTGTGCTGCTGCAAAGACAATCTCCTCATGCTTTGTGACACTCTGTACCAGTTCCTTAGGGGAGCTGGAGTCTTGAACTAGGTACAGTCTTTTGGTAGATTATTAACATCTCATTATAATGAGATTCATTCTAACTTTGTGGTTTTAATCAACTGGGCTGCATTATCTTTAGTTTAACTAGATAACAGTGTGTTTATTCTTTGACAGATTAACACCAATGTCTTCTGACCGATTGTAAAAATAAGATCTTACAACATTTTACATTGGTTGAAAGTGTATATTGAAAACTGTAATATTTAAACTGTTATGCATTAGGGTGAGTGGATGCTTACATGCATAGGGCCTGTGGGCAGGCTGGATGGGCCTAGCAGTCCTCATCTGCTGACAGTTTCTATGGTTCGAAGTCAGTTGGCATTCATCTGTATCCCACTCTTCTGGGTCATGCCTGAAAATAGGCAGAATCTGTCTAGTGCACTTACCCAGTCAACAAAAATTAAATAAACAAAATCTAAATAAATAAAGGTAAGCATTTTTCAAATGAAAGCTTGTAGTCTGATCAACATATAAACCGGAACGATACAGTTCTCATGTGTCACTATATCTATGCATGTCCATGTAATATGTTGCTTAGAATAACAGGACTTTAAATATGTAGTTAACCATTTTTTATTTTTGTATCTTAATATATAGGAGCACTATCTTGTATTGATATAGTCACTTAGCTGATTTCAAATATCCTACAGCAAGAGCATGCAATGTCGTGGTGGGCAGTCTTAGGTTGACTGCTGGCGAAATCCTCTGGCTGGATTCCATGCCTGCGGCTAGATGTTCCTAGATGTGTGACCTGCTGCAAAACATGTCCTTGAAGAAGATCTGTTGGTTACACTTTGTGTCCATTAACTACAGTGTTATTACAGTGTAACTACATTGCAGTTTATTGCAATTGCAATGTAGTTGCATGCAGCAAAGATGTAACTACATGGTAATTACCCCATTGCATGTAATTAATGATTAGTTACATTAAAACTGACAGTTAAAGTGTAACCTAAGTTTCTAGTCCTTATGGTTTCAAAGTTATCCAGTTTTAGAGACATTATATTTTGAAAGCTCCAACTTTGGAACTGTTGGAGCTAGAAACTTTTTTTTTTTTTTAATGAAAGCTTGGAGTCCAGCCATTAGGAATTCACTCTACTGATACAGGTTTTATATATCGATAGTACTGTGAGCCTGTCAATGCTTTCTGAAACAGCTTTTCTGCAACATTAGTGATACACTTGCGACACAGCTTAAATTGAAAAATATAGGATGTCAACATGTTTTATTAATGCCGATAGCGTTGATACAAAAAAAAGGGTTTTAATAAAAAATATTTTCCAACTTTTTTCTGAATTTTCATAATACTATTCATTACTTAATAAATAATAACTGTGTAGTTTACAACTCCGTTTCATTCATCTTATGACATTAATCATGTTGCAAACATTTCAGTCTTCCCTTTAGCAGTACCTATTCTTTTTCACTTGCGCAGGTTTTGCCTGCAAAAATGTCACAAATATTCAATGTATCAACATTAAGAGCAAAGGAAATTAACCCATATTAAGAATCTACTTAAAATAATAGCCATTAAATTAAGTAAGCAATAACCCATGACAGGGTATGCTAATATTGGGGATTAATCAACACCACGGGTGCATTGTGAGGCATGAGGCCACAGGCCAAGTGCCCTCACAGCACCCAGGGAGTTGATTAATTTCCAGTAACTCCATACCCTGGAGTGGGTCATTGCGCTTTTAACATGGGGTCTTTGAACAAACAAAAATAATTAACAGAAACTGTTTAATAACACAGCAAATGCAAGTGAGGTGTCAAACAGTCCCCAACAGCTATGACATTTTTCAGTTGTGAACACAGAAATGCTAGAAAAGACTGTTACCATGATTTTTGACATTTTCTGTTCACAACATAGATGGCAACATGTACAGAAATGCTTCCTTGTAATTCCCGCCTGCTCTTCCGACCAGATCCCACACTGCTTACCGCACAGCCACTGTCTGTCTCCTTCCCCCTGAAGTGCTGCAAAACTGTGGTCTCTTCCGACTGATCACTATGTACAGGAATTAGAGAGAGAGAGAGAGAGAGAGAAAGAGAGAGACACACACACACACACACACACACAGACAGTGTAGAGTGCAGCAACTTTCAATTAAACACTGTGTCCATGTGTGTGTGTCTCTCTCTCTCTGCATGAAACACTGTGTTGCTCTGTCTGTCTCTCTCTCAGGTGCCTGCTGTAGTGATGGGAGGCACTCTAACTTAGGGTCAGGAAAAAAATCACTGGAGACAGGTGAATGTGCTTATCAATGACTATTCAGAGAGAGAAACACACAGACATGGGAGATTGCCCCAACTTTCAATTCAATGTCCTGGTCACACCTTTGCCTGCAGCCCATTTCTCTGACTCTCTCCCCTTCCACAGTGTGGTCTCTCTCACGCTGTGAAGTGGCTCTGTAAGATACCTCTGGAGGCACAATTGCACAATTAGCATGGGTGCAGAACAGTAAAGAAAGCAACTGTTTCACGCTCTGTGCCGCGCTGAATATGGCAGGTTAGCTCATTGTCCCTCTCACTCTCTGCTACTACATCATTGCTGGGAGGGGTGGGAAGACGCACACAGCAGAGAGAGAGAGAGGAGCTGAAACCAGGGGCTCGCTGTCACAATCTCTCTCTCTGTCTTTCTCTCTGTCTCTGTCTCACTCACTCACTCTCTCTCTCTCCACCAGCTGCCTCACTGGGAAATGACTTTGGGACACTTGTGTAACCCCCCCACTGGCCACTTATTTAACTAGCAGGCACACCTGTCACAGTATAGGGGAACAGAGAGGGGTAGGGGTTACATTAATTGCCACCATAGACAAGGTGGGATATGCAGATGGAGTAGACATAAATATACACCAAGTTTGGCTACTAGGCACACACCTGGTGGGGCCAATACCATGGCCACAACCTAGGTCTCAGGGAGAAAACATTTGCTCAGGGCTGTGCTAGGTTTGCACTTCTGGACAGGGGTACCCAAGTAACTCCACACAGAAGCAATTACATAAATGTCCATACCAGGCTGGGATTCTAGAGTGTGGCTTTATTCCATAACAAAGTAGGAACACACAAAGCAAAGATGGACCCCCAAAGGTTACACACACTGTAAATGCAGACATCTGAGGTACAGAACTCCAAATTTCCCATATAGCACATGATGACTGTAGAGATTGTGGACTAGCCATCAGTAACGCACACCAAGCAAATTCCCTCAACTAGGCACACACGGCCAGTACTTGGAAGTCCCATATGGCATAGGATTAATGTAGAAGATGTGGAACTAGCCACAGGTGAACATGCAAGTTACTCTGGAATTGGCACATACTAGCCAGCACCCAAACACTTCCCATATAACCTAGGATGAAAGGTGGCACACTGACCACATCAGAGCACTAAAGTCTCAAATTGGAGAAAAAAAAACAGTCACTGGGGTAGTCATTTCTTCAGATATTGGCCACATGCACTGACAGAAAACACAGGTGCCCTTCAGAACCCAGAGTGGTAAACTGGTCACTCCATATGGGGGGGTCTCCCACCTTTTGTTTCCAAGTTCATACTCTGCCATCCCTCTGGTAAATGCACCTCACATTATCCAAAATGTACTGATGATGCTTTCTAGAAATGTATTTTACACTTAACATCTCCACAGGACACCACAGGGGTGTCAGAGGTAAAAGTTCTGTTCACATGGATGGTCACACATTGGACTCCACTGAGGACAGCCAACTTTTAAATGTCTTAGGTGACAGGGTCCCTTTGACAGAGAAATTCACCTCAAAAGGCAGGTACTCCTGGGCAAACTCAGAAAAACAAAAGTACTCACAAGAAGTTGCCACACAAGGCAGCTTCACAGTGTCCTGGTAGAATCAGGGGATTGCCCCTAACATCCTGTCAGCCTGCTCCATCCCTTGTAGGATGAAGCAGAGGAAATCCCTGGAGACTGTTTCTGCCACTTAGACAAAGCTGGAAAATGCTGTACTCCACTAGGGTAAGAAAAACTAGAACACTGCAGCTCTCTCTGAGCTGCTACTGGAACTACAACTGCACTCTGCAGATTCCAGTCAACAACTGACTACAGAATTCTAAATTCCCCACTCACAACAACTGCTGTGGCTTATGCTGCTGCGAGAGTTCTAAGGGGGCATCACCTCTCCAGCTCCCAGCTGAGACCATAAACAGAGAGAAGGACAGAGTGAAATCCATTTACTGGCAAATCACTAGCTGCCTTTCCTGCCTACCACTGATTATAAATGGGACTCGTGTAACCCCTGGGAACAAGGGGGTTACACTTGCACACAAAATAACATGCTCCTTCTGTGCTAAATGACACAAGTGCCATGCAAACGAGACGGTACTGTGGGACATCCTTCACCTGGCTGTCTCTCAGGGGAAACGAGAGCTACCAAGGGCCATGGTGGCAACAAATGCTATAGGACGGGATGGAAGGGAAACCATACTATGGAAATTATGTACAGAGCATACCCCAACAATTGAAACTGTTCATTCATTACCTCTCACTCCAGTCACTTTACAGATGGCTGCCTTGCACTTACATTTCCTCAAGTAGATAATGAATCCCATTCTGCCCACCGATACTGTATCTTGCCCACTCACACCAACTGTGCTTATATTGAGTATTAATCAACGGCCGGGTGATGCTGATTGACCAATTGGCTTTCTGTTCGATCATATCCCATGTTATAATTACTAATGAATGGTGAATAATAAAAACACTCACTAAAAACTAGGAAAACATTCAGAAATTCAGACATTCAGAAATGTATTAATAATAGTATTTTTACAAATATTTTAACTCTTAAATAGAGACTATGCCAAATTACTGCGACTCATTGTTTAAAATTCTCAAGAGTAGTTCAACAATATTATCAAAACACTATCAAAATAGAGCATCACAAGATATGTTATTTACCTTAAATGCATTTCAGAAAGGAAATGGTTAAAAATCTTCATTCTCTTCCGATCAGGATTAGCAGCCTTTTCTGAGCCAGATCATCTTGGAGAACTAGTAGACACTGTAGAGTAGGGGCTTATACTGCAGTGTAAAGAGCTAGTGTCAACAGGCATCTATAATCTACAGCACTGTCTGTTAAATGCAGCCTCTCTTTTCAGGTTAACTTTAATGACTATAGGAAACTCGATATCATTATTTAAAGTTATACAAAACAGCCTTAAGATCCTGTTTACAGACAGAACTGTATTCATTAGTGTTCTGATACATGCTGAATGCCTGATCTCCCTAGACTCCTGGTTGCAAACTTTTTCAGCACTAGACCATGAACACGATGGGCAATTTTGAGGTCAGGTTGGGTCTAGCATGTAAAATATCCCAGTAATTTTAAAAATATTTTGGCTGACTCAGTAGTACAGTGACAGTACTTGCAGCTAACTATGCTAGAGACCTGGTTTCTGGGTGGACTCTGGCCACTCTTGGGCTGGCTGGGGGAGGGAGGGAGGATTGTGGGTCCCATGGACAGCTCTCCTTCCTCAGAGAAGGAGAACACTAAGTCCCACTGCTTGTCTTCCACCTAGCACAGTGGAATGCACACAAACTTGATGAGAGCCCACCATCAGGAAACACAGATAGTGCATAGAAACATACACTTTGATGGCAGATAAGGACCGCTTGGCCCACCTAGTCTGCCCATTTCCCTACCTAGAGGATAAGCTGCAGATCCTATTTAACCAACAGCTTATTTTTTCCTACCCCCCACAAAAATTGCTTTATGTCTGTCCCATGTATTCTTGAATTCTCCCACAGTTTGACCCCACAACCTCCTCAGGAAGGCTGTTCCATGCATCCACCACCCTCTCTGTGAAAAAATACTTCCTCACGTTGCCCCTGAGCCATCCCCACCTCTATCTTCAAATTGTGTCCCCTTGTTCTTGCACATCTCTTTTTCTGAAAGATGCTACACTCTTGGACTTTGTTGATTCCACTGAGGTACTTAAACGTTTCTATCATGTCCCCCTCCCTCCTTTCCTCAAGGGTATACATATTAAGCTCCTTTAGCTTCTCCTCGTATGGCTTCTCTTGCAGACCCTGCACCATTTTAGTTGCCCTCCTCTGAACTGCCTCCATCCTGTCTATGTCCTTGCGGAGATGGGGTCTCCAGAACTGGACGCAGTACTCCAGATGGGGTCTCACCAACTGTCTGTACATGGGGATAACAACTTCCTGTTTTCTGCTGGTGATACCTCTCCCTATACATCCCAGTATCCTCCCAGTCCTCCCCACCGCCTTCTCACATTGCTTGCCAACCTTAAGGTCATCTGATATGATTACCCCCAGGTCCCTTTCCATTTTTGTTGTTGTTACTACCTCATTCCCCCATTGTGTAATCTTCCCCTGGGTTTTTGTTTCCCAGGTGCATTACTTTGCACTTCTTTGCATTGAATCCAAGCTGCCATACTTCTGACCATTCCTCCAACCTTGCCAAGTCCCTTCTCATCCTTTCCACGCCTCCTTGTGTATCAACCCTGTTGCAGATCTTTGTGTCATCTACAAAGAGGCATACTTTTCCTTCCAGTCCCTCTGCAATGTCACTTATAAAGGCATTAAAAAGGACTAGGCCCAGTACTGAACCCTGCAGTACCCCACTAGTAACCCTTCTTTCTTCAGAGTGGACTCCATTTACAATAACCTGTGTCCTGTTGTTCAGCCTATGTTTTACCCAGGCTACCACCCTGGGACCCACTCCAAGGCTGGTTAATTTGACTACTAATCTTTTGTGTGGGACTGTGTCAAATGCCTTGCTAAAGTCTAGGTAGGCCATGTCCACAGCCCCTCCCTGGTCTACTACTTTGGTCACCCAGTCAAAGAAATCAGTTAGATTCGCCTGACATGACCTTCCCGCTGTGAACCCATGCTGCCTTGGGTCCTGTGCCCCACTGGCCTCTAGGTACTCAACAATTCTTTCCTTCAGAAGTGATTCCATCACTTTCTCTACCACAGAGGTCAAACTGACAGGTCTGTAGTTTCCTCCCTCTGTCCTGCTCCCACTTTTGTGAAGGAGAATCACATCAGCCTTCTTCCAGTCCTCAGGTACCACACCATCCTCCCATGATCTGTTATAAAGGGTAGTCAGTGATGTCACTCGTTCTCTGCTTAATTCTTTTAGAATTCTGGGGTGAATTCCATCTGGCCCCATTGCTTTGTCCACCTTCAGTTTTAGGAGTTCTTTCAGAACCCTTTCTTCAGTGAAAGGACTGGAATCGACCCCCCTCTCCAGAGTGCTTCTGTTAATTGGATTAGGCACCTCCAAAACATCCTCTTTTTTGAATACTGAACAGAAGTATTCATTCAGTATCCCTGCTTTTTCACTGTCACTCTCTGCCCACCCACCTTCCATTCTATTTAGCCTCACTATCCCTCCAATTGTCTTTCTATGCTCCCTGATATACCTATAAAAGGTTTTATCCCCCTTCTTAACCGAGTTGGCTATCTTTTCCTCAGTTTGTGCCTTTGCTATTCTGACTACCCTCCCTGCTTCCTTCTGCCTTAACGGGTACATTTCTCTGTCCCGCCTCCTTCTGTGTTTCCTTATACTTCCTAAATGCTATCTTTTTCTCCCTAACCTTCACCGCCACTTCTTTTGAGAACCATAGTGGCTTTTTCTTTCATTTTGATTTGTTTATTTGCTTCACACAAAGGCTTGTTGCCTCTGTGATGGCAGTTTTGATATTTCCCCATTGTTGCTCCACCCCTCCTTCTAGCCTGTTTGCTAGTGCTTTTCTAAGGCACTCTCCCATCTTGCCAAAGTCAGCCCTCCTGAAGTCCAGAACCCTCACTTTTATATGGCTTGACTCTGTAGCTGAGTTTATCATGAACCACACTGTTTGGTGGTCACTTGTTCCCAAATGACTACCCATTCTAGATCTGAGATCCTCTCACTGTCCCCATTTGAGAGTATGAGGTCTAAGACTGCCCCCTCATGAGTAGGTTCCAAAACTAGCTGTCTGAGGCATGCCACCTGAAGGGCACCAAGAATGGCCCTGCTTTTGGATGTGGCTGCAGCAAAGGTTAACATCTGGCATATTAAGGTCCCCCATCAACAGTATCTCCCCTTTCTCTGCCATCCTAAGTATGCCTTCTATCATATCCTTGTCCATTCCCTCCCCTGACATGGGGGTCTGTATACAACCTCTGTGCATGTGGATCATTGCATCCCAATAGTGCGCAAGGTTAAAATACCTGTAGGAATAACCACCAGTCATCAGAACGACACCAGCACCCTTGCAGACCCCGCACCCTCACAGACCTCGCACCACCAAGCATGGCACTCACACACCAGAAGCTGATCCTGTACAAGTGATGAGTTAATTCCCAGTGATTGGACGTGGGGGTAATGGTTCTGGATAGTATCAGCAGGTGGTAACATGCTAAGCACAGAGGATATGACACATGATGGAAAAACTCCAGTGTTGTCACTGCTCAGTTTTTCAAGTTAAACATTAAAAAAAATAATTATATGTTTGAAGAGGTCTTGAAGCTATGGGTAGGTGGAAAAACAGTTTGGGCCCCGGGTGTCCTTTTACATAATCATATCTAGGCCTCTTACTAAGACATACAACAAGGAAATGCAAGAACAAGGTTGTCAGCTTCACAGTTCAGAAGTTGCAAAACATTTAACTAGTCTGGCAGGTTTCTGCTACTCCATATGGCACTCAAATCTAACACAAAATCAGTATTTTCATGACTGCATTCTCAATGTCAGCATATCTACAGTGTCCATAGGCCTCTTCTGCCACCATTCAAGTTGCAGTACTAGTGATACGTATGGGTCAACATTACCTCCATTTCTGCGTGGCAGTTTTTCTCCTATGTTGAACCGTATTCTTATCTACTTCATATCTCTTCCTGGGATACTGCTCTTTTCAGCATTCGTTGAAATCTCCAACATTTGAAAATGAGAGTACTGTTGCAATAACAGTTCAAATTGGTGCCACTTAGAAACATTTCTGTGCAGTGCAAATATGAAAAAACTGTTATTATAAATGGAAAATTGACAGTGACATATAATCTGTGTTTAGTATGAACATTAATATAGCCCTTATTTTGTCTTGGTAAGAAATGGTGCCTTTTTTAAATACAAGACTGAATTAAGTATTAGGAAATGAATAGCTCATCTGCGTGTCTTGTATTCTACAACATGTCATTTGTACCCCCAAAACAAAATGTTTGCTTCTCCATCACGATTATAGTACTAGGCCAACAACATTTAAAACAGTTGGATTCTGAGTCCGTTCTATGCATAATAGTTGTACGGAATCCTGTAGTCAGGCCAACAAGAATTATATTATTTGAATTGTCATCGGCTGTATCATAGTTGTGGTATGCTGTGGTTGACTGATTATTGGTAAATCATTTGCCTTGTTTCAGAACATTATTCAAGCCAGTGCACTGGGCAACTAACCAATTTCCTTTTTAAAACTTTAAAGGCTGCTAAAACCATAGTTTGTACAGTACTGCTGATTAGTCACTGTAGACAAGCCACAGTTTGCTTTGTCATGATTTTAATTTTTGTCTCCTTTTCTCGTTACAGTCTGCCAGGGTACCAATAACAAGCTGACTCAGTTAGGAAGTCTGAAGGACCATTACAATTCCATCAGCAGAATGTATAAGAACTGCACGGTGGTGCTGGGAAATCTGGAGATTACATATATGGAACGTGGAAGCGATTTGTCATTCCTTAAGGTAATTAACAAGAGTGCTGTATAAAATTAGGCTGAATGAAGCCAGACAGGTGTCACATTATCTGTTGGCAGCTTTCCCCAGGTGCACTAACCAAAACAGGTTGAATGTTGTTACATAGCCACATACAATATGATGGCAGAAAAGGGGCCATTAGTCTGTGCAGTTTGCTCAACCTTGCCTGTTCTGTGTAATGGCCTGATTGGCAAATTACCCCCTTTTTTACCCTCCCATTCTCTAGTATCATCTGACCGTAGGCCCCTGCATCTGTCCCACCCTTGTTGGAATCTCTCCCCTGTGTTAGCACAGACCTCCTCACTGGGCAGTCTGTTCCACATGTCTACCACTCTCCTTGAAAAGCACTTTCGGACATGGCTTGAAGGGACAGGAAATAAATCCTGAGGATCGTGGAAGCAGCTGCAAGGGGGAGTGAGCTGGATGTCATTATCCACCTAGGGACGAATGACCTGCCTGAGAATGGGATCAGAACGGTGCAACAGGAGTTTGTGGAGTTGTGGAGGGGCCTTAGACAAGTAGCACACACGATAACTTTCTCGGAAGTGCTACCTGTCTATGGCATGGATGAGTTTAGGGTACTCCGCACCATGGGATTCAATGACTGGTTGAAAAACTGGTGCAGAACTCAGGGATTTGGCTTCATTGGGGACTGGGGCTCCACCCGGAGGGATGCAGCCTTATACAGGCCCGATGGTCTGCATCTATCCAGGAGGGGAACCAGGACCCTAGGTGATTAGGTTTAAATGCTTCATTGGCAAGTATTTAAATTAGCCAATGGGGGGCACTGAAAAGGAGAAGGGAAATCCTAGCCCCCCCCCCAAAAAAAATCAGGGTAGTTAGTAAGGTAAACACCAAGATAGAGCAGTCGATAGGGAGAAGGGCAGGGGTAAATGGAGAAAAAGACAAAGGCAGTAAGGACAGGGATGGGGCAAAAAGAAATAAAGCCATCAAAAAATGGAGGGTAATGAGTACCAATGCCCGTAGTCTAGGTAAAAAGCTCCCGGAAATGGTGGCCTTGATGTATGAGGGATGCCTAGATATCGTGGCAGTCACAGAAACATGGTACACAGAGAACCATGTCTGGGATGTCAACATATCAGGGTACGCAATCTACAGGAGGGACTGGGAGGGAAGAGGAGGAGGAGGAGGAGGAGGAATAGCTCTCTATGTAAGGGAAGGGATCAAAGCAACAGAACTAAAGGTTAAACAGGGAGGAAGGAGGCACTGTGGGTCACCCTGGAGACTGGAAATGGCACCACAATCCGCACAGGGGTTGTATACAGACTCCCGTCTCAGGGGGAGGAAATGGACAAGGAAGTGATAGAAGGCATCCTTGGGATGGCAGAGAAAGGGGAGATATTGCTGATGGGGACCTGGATATTCCAGATGTTAACTGGAGCACCTTTGCTGCAGCCACATTGAAGAGCAGGGCCTTTCTCGATGCCCTACAGAGGGCATGCCTCAGACAGCTAGTTTTGGAACCCACTCAGGAAGGAGCAATCCCAGACCTGGTACTCTCAAACTGGGATGGAGAGAGGATCTCTGATCTTGAAGTGGGTAGCCATCTGGGAACAAGTGACCACCAAACAGTGTGGTTCATGATAAACTTGGCTATAGAGTCAAGCCATACAAAAGTGAAGGTACCGGACTTCGGGAGGGCTGATTTTGTCAAAATGGGAGAGTGCCTCAGAAAAGCACTAGCAAACAGGCAAGAAGGTTGGGTGGAGCAACAATGGGAAAACATCAAAACCACCATCACAGAGGCAACAAGCCTTTGTGTGAAGCAAAAAAAAAAAACAAATGAAAAAACCACTATGGTTCTCAAAAGAAGTGGTGGGGAAGGTAAGGGAGAAAAATATAGCATTCTGGAAGTATAAGGAAACACAGAAGGAGCAGGACAGAGAACTGTACCAGTTAAAGCAGAAGGAAGCAGGGAAGGCAGTCAGAATAGCAAAGGACCAAACCAAGGAAAAGATAGCCAACTCGGTTAAGAAGGGGGATCAAACCTTTTATAGGTACATTAGGGAGCAAAGAAAGACTAAGGCAGGGGTACTGAGGCTGAATAAAGAGGAAGGTGGTTGGGCAGAGAGCAACAGTGAAAAAGCAGGAATACTGAACGAATACTTCTGCTCAGTATTCACAATGGAAAAGCAGGGGGAGATACCTAATCCAGTCAATAGAAGCACTCTGGATGGGGTGATATTAGTCCTTTCACAGAAGAAAGGGTCTGGAAAGAACTCTTAAAACTGAAGGTGGATAAAGCAATGGGACCTGATGGGATTCACCCCAGAATTCTAAAGGAACTAAGGGAAGAACTAGTAACACCACTGACTACCCTTTTTAATAAATCATGGGAGGATGGGGTGGTACCTGAGGACTGGAAGAGGGCAGATGTGATTCTCCTTCACAAAAGTGGGAGCAAGACAGAGGCAGGAAACTAAAGACCTGTCAGTTTGACCTCAGTGGTAGGGAACATGATGGAATCACTTCTGAAGGAAAGAATTGTTGAGTACCTAGAGGGCAGTGGGGCACAGGACCCAAGGCAGCATGGATTCACAGCAGGAAGGTCATGTCAGACAAATCTAATTGATTTCTTTGACTGGGTGACCAAAGTAGTAGACCAGGGAGGGGCTGTGGACATGGCCTACCTAGACTTTAGCAAGGCATTTGACACAGTCCCACACAAAAGATTAATAAACAAATTAGCCAGCCTGGGAGTGGGTCCCAGGGTGGTAGCCTGGGTAAAACACCAGCTGGACAACAGGACACAGCGGGTAATAGTCAATGGAATCCACAGTGAAGAAAGGGTGGGTTACTGGTGGGGTACTGCAAGGTTCAGTACTGGGGCCGGTCCTTTTTAATGTCTTTATAGGTGACATTGCAGAGGGACTGGAGGGAAAGTATGTCTCTTTGCAGATGACACAAAGATCTGCAACAAGGTCAATACGCAAGGTAGGGTGGAAAGGATGAAAAGGGACTTGGCAAGGTTGGAGGAATGGTCAAATGTGTGGCAGCTTAGATTCAATGCAAAGAAGTGCAAAGTAATGCACCTGGGAAACAAAAACCCAGGGGAAGAGTACACAATGTGGGGTGAGATACTGATAACAAAAATGGAAAGGGACTTAGGGGTAGTCATATCAGACAACCTAAAAGTGGGCCAGCAATGTGAGAAGGCAGTAAGGAGGGCTGGGGGGATACTGGGATGCATAGGGAGAGGCATCACCAGTAGAAAACAGGAAGTTGTTGGCCCTCTGTACAGACAGTTAGTAAGATCACATCTGGAGTACTGTGTACAGTTCTGGAGACCCCATCTCTGCAAAGACATAGACAGGGTGAAGGCTGTCCAGAGGAGGGCAACCAAAATGGTGCAGGGTCTGCACCAGAAGACATATGAAGAAAGACTAAAGGAGCTTAAGATGTATAGCCTCGAGGAAAGGAGGGAGAGGGGGGACATGATAGAAACTCTCAAATACAAGGGAATCAACAAAGTCGAAGAGGGTAGCATCTTTCAGAAACAGATGTGCAAGAACAAGGGGGCACAATCTGAAGACAGAAAGGGGATGGCTCAGAGGTAATGTGAGGAAGTATTTCGTCACAGAGAGGGTTGTAGATGCATGGAATGGCCTTTCTGAGGAGGAGGTCGTAAAGTTAAAAACAGTGGAAGAATTCAAGAATGCATGGGACAGACATAAGGCAATTCTAGTGGTGGGTAGGAGGAAGTAGGCTGTTGGTTAACTAGGATCTGCAGCTTATCCATTAGGTAGGGAAATGGGAAGACTAGCTGGGACAAGCGGTTCTTATCTGCCATCAAATTCTATGTTTCTATCCCTTCTGATCTTCCCCACAGTCAACATAACTAGAATACTCCTTGGGCTTGTGTTTGCATATAGGGTAAACAACTCATTCCAGTTTACCCTCTGTACCTTATGGAGATATGTATGCATTTGTAACATGCCCAATCGGCAGGTCTGGGGAGAGGGGGAGGCATCACTGGCAGGTGTTGGGAGGGCTAAGCAGGGAGAAGGGGTACCGGAAGTGGAAATCACAGCAGAGAGAGTGAGGGGAGCCCTCAGCTCCCTTAAGATGGAGAAAGCACTGGGGCCGGATAAATTACATCCCAGAGTGCTGAAGGAACTTGCAGATGTCCTGGCAAAACCCTGGCAGAGCTTTTCACCATCTCTCTGAGGACAGGGTGGGTGCCCCAAGACTGGAAGGTGGGCGATATAGTGCCTATCCACAAGGGGGATCAAGGGAGGTGGCAGGGAACTACAGGCGCCTCAGCCTGACCTCGTGGTGGGCAAGGGTGATGGAGGGCATTGTCAAGGAGAGGCTAGGGGGGACCTGGATAAGTCAGGGTGCCTGGACGATAGACAGCATGGATTCATCCTGGGAAATCGTGTCAGACAAACCTGGTGGAGTTCTATGACTGGGTGACAAGTGCCTTGGACCTGGGTAGACCAGTGGATGTCCTTTCTAGACTTCAGCAAGGCATTTGACTCTGTTCCTCACGTGGGCCTGTTGGATAAGCTGGGAGAAATGGGGTGGGGAACCAGATGATCAGATGGATAGGCAATTGGCTCCAGGACCAGACCCAGAGGGTCGTAGTTGGTGGGATAGTCTCATCCCCAGGAGGGTCATTAGTGGGGTCCCACAGGGATCAGTCCTGGGCCCTTCTGTTCAACGCCTACATATCTGACATAAGGACAGGAATCAGAGGAGATGAGTCTCTTTGCAGATGACTCAAACTGGGGCGGTGGTGGATGGGAGGAGAGGAGGGTGGCCCTACAGGGGGACCTGGAGGTCTGGAAAGATGGTCTAGAAAGTGGAAGCTGAAGTTCAATGCAAGGAAATGCAATCTCCACCTGGGGCTAGAAACCCAGGTCAAGTGTACACCCTGGGGAATGCTACAAGTCTCGATGGCTGAGAGGGACCTGGGGGTGGTGGTGGATGTCAAGATGAACAACTCTGAGACTTGTAGGAGGGCAGCAGCCAAGGCCAACAGGATGCTGGGATGCATCGCTAGGAGGATCACCTCCAGAAGGAGGGAAGTGATACTCCCTCTGTATAACTGCTTGGTGAGGCCGCACCTTGAGTACTGCGTGCAGTTTTGGAGGCCACACTTAAAGCGGGCCATTAACCTCCTGGAGAGGGTCCAGAGGAGGGCAACCAAAATGATTTGGGGCTTGGGGGACAGGACCTATGAGGAGAGGCTCGAAGAGCTAAATATGTACACATTGGAAGAGAGAGAAGGGACCGGGGGGACATGATAGAGGTCTTTAGGTACATGAAGAGGGTAAATAGGGGAGGAACAGTCGGGGTGCTTTGAAGGAAGGAGGAAGGGGCCACTAGAGGGTATGGCTGGAGGGGGGGAAGATTCAGGGGAGAAAGGAGGAGGTGCTACTTCAGTGAGAGGGTGGTGGAGCCATGGAATGCACTGCCTAGGGGGCTGGTGGAGGCAGAGACAGTGGAGGGGTTCAAGAGGGGGTGGGACAGGTACAGGGGAAGGGTTCTGGAAGCAAAATCCAATGCAGCAAGAATATCCGGAACTGGGAAGGGAGAAGCCAGAGAAGGCGAGGGGGACAGCAAGGTCAGCACCCAGGTTGGGGACTGACCAAACGAGCAGAGACGAAAGACCGTTAGGCCTATTCTGCTGGCATTTTAGTATGTTAGTATGCCCCCTTCTCCCTCCTCATCTCCAGGGTATACATGCCGAGGTCACTCAACCTTACCTCGTATGTTCTTACCCATTGCCTCTGAATTGCTGTTGTTGCCCTCATATGAACTACCTCCATCCTGTCACACTCCTTCCACAAGAGTGGGCTCCAGAACCTAGCACAGTACTTCTGGTGGGAGCGAACAAGGGACCTATACAGGGGAAGGATTGTCTCCCTGCTTCTGCTGCTGATCCCACTTTCTATACATGCCAGAATCCTGTTAACCCTACTCATTGTTCTGTTACATTGGGCTGACTCTTTGAGGATGTCCAAGATTATCATGTCCAGGTCTCTTTCCCTCACTGTTCTGTCTCTTGCAATCCCTTTCATCAGGTATTGCATTTTTGATTGTACCTGATGTGCATTACCTTGCATTTTTCGGTGAATTGCAACTGCCATCTTTTGGACCATTTTTCTAAGTTTTCAAAGTCTTTCTTCATTGTTCTGACCCCCTCCTTGCTGTCTACCCTACTGCAGATCTTAGTGCCATCTGCAAAGAGGCAGATCTTTCCCTGGACTCCTGTCCTTATCTGGCAAATGAATATGTTAAAGTGGATGAGCCCCAGGACTGAACCCCATGGTACTCCTCTTGTCACTTCTCTAACCTCTGAGTATTCTGCATTTATGACCACCGTCTGCATCTGTCACTTCAGTCAGTGTTCTACTCATGTACTGTAGATACCCTTTTCACTCTCAGATCTCTTAGCCTCTTGACCAGCTTCCTGTTGGGTACTGAGTTGAAGGCCTTGCTAAAATCCAGGTATAGTATGCCATTCACAGTTCCATTATTGACTGCCCTCCTTACGCAATCAAAACATTTGATTAGGTTTTTCTAGCGTGACCTCTTCCTTGTGAACTCATGTTGCCTGTTTTCTAGGAGACTGCCTCCAGAAATTCTACAAACCTTTCCTTCAGGACTGGCTCTAACATTTTCCCCACCATAGATGTCAGGATGATGGGTCTGTAGTTTCCTGGATCGTACCTACCGTTGCTTTTGTGCAGGGGCACTACATCTTCAATCCTCTGGTCATTGGGCACCACCTCTGTGATTAGAGAGCAGCTGTAGATATATGTTAGTGGTGCTGCGTTTAAAAAACCATGAAGCAGTTTAAATGACTGACTCACATTGTAAAGAGTTAGATTAAGAGCTGAAAACCCTCATGTGCAATAAAACAATTAGAATTTTAACTATAAAAAAGTTAATTATAAATTAAAACATTTACATTTAATAAAAACATAAAGTCACTCTGGGGCTGGGTTACTTTTGCTATTTTCACCCTGGGGATATAAGGCTCTTGGCTGAGCCTCATCTTTCTTGTCAGTGTCAGTGGCTCAGCAGGTTGCACACTCACCTCTGAGGCCGGGAGATCAGATGGCTGTGGGTTCCATCCCCACACCAGGCACTTGGGTTAATATCTCAATACTGATACTGTAATGCAGCATGAGGAGGGGGTGCTGCACTCCTGAGGTGCCATCTTTCGGTTGAGACCTTAAACCCAGGTCCCGTCTGCCTGTTCTGGTGGTTGTTCAGGTGGACGTTAAAGATCCCATGGCACTTCTCAAAAAGAGCAGGGGAATTTCCCCAGTGTCCTGGCCAAATTGCCTCCATTCATTAAAAATACCACCAACAGCTTAATCTGGTTCAGTTTCAGTTGATTACCATCTATATCCCCGGTCGCCCCTGAAAAAGGGACTTCTAGTCTCAGTGGGCCTACCAGGTCAACAAAATTCAATAAATAAATATTTCGTGACGCACTAGGGTTAAACTAACTAATGATAAACCAACCATTGTTCCTGCCTTAATGCTTCATTATTAAACAATATGGCACTGTGTTAAATGGGAAGTTCCACCAAGCGGAGAAATATCAGAATGTAGTGAGTGTGTGCATGCATGCGTAGTACATCACTCAAATAAAATTAAAACACTGTGGAAGTTTAATCTTTCAAGATAAACAGTAGTAGTGCTTTGACGAGGACCTTAAGTTGTGTCGTGTGATGCTGGATGTAGAAGTACTGTATTTCCTTAATTAAAGCTGAAAGTTGTTATTTCTAGGGCTGGTTGAACCACTAAAGACACAGGTTTGAGGCTGACCCAGTACTGTAGCCACTTGAGAGACTGAGGTTCACGTATACCTTCAATCTCAAGCTGGCGGCAGGGGTGGGAGGTCGGGGGTGGGGGTAAGGTGCTCAGCTCAGTAGTGAGACATATAACATTTGCACTCCCCCCACCAGCCAATCTTGGTATGGCACTGGTATCAGCTATATGGAGACAGCTGCTCACCCCCCACCCCCAACCTCCTAAGGAAGTACATAACAATGGGAACTAAAAGAACAACAGAGAGAAAAAGAATAAACACATTTTAAAGAGAAAGGAAACATTGCAAGGTCACTCAGAGTATGAAAGCCCATGGAAATATCTTCAAATTAGTTATTCAGCTTACCTGTAAGTGTTAGGCGTCCCAAAGATATAAATGTCTGTATCATTTTTAAATAAAATCAAGGCAAAAGCCATTTCAGTCATTGAGAGGTAATCTGTCTGTAATAGCATACATTTTTCCCCTTGGTGACATCACTTTCTGTTTCAAGATTCCATGAAATGGTTACTGCCTTTGGTTTCCAGGACTCCTGACACATACAGGTAAGCTTGGTATCTTACATCCTGTGAAGAACGTGGGCTCCAGCTTGCTGAAATGTTAGCAGGTTGTGGGTGTATGTGATGCACATGCACACTTTCCTGATCGAGGTAGAGAATGCACTATTTATTTATTTATTTTTGAAAGTCGGATTTACAACCTTTGAGTCAGAGACTCATTTACAAAGGCACCTCATCGCAAGGAGGGTAGACATGGTTACAGTGTGAGATACAACAGTGGTAACATACAGGTGCAATACATATAACAAAAGAACACAATATAACAGTGGTTTATGGAATAAAGTTACATGCAGTAAATAGCAATCGTATAAAGTATAATAATAGTAGAAGTCACAACCCTGGTCATACCAGGGAAATACCTATGTGGAAGGGTGGGGGGTGAGGAAAAGAAAAAAAGGGGGGGAGTCCAACAGACATTGTCAAGGCTATGGGCCAGAAACGGGGAGGGACCCCAACATTAGATTGATTAAGGGCAACTACAGCTTCAGGTGCCAAAGAGGTGATTGTGGAAAGCGACTTTAAAGGCACCAATTTTGGTAGACTTAGTGACAGAGGGTGGGAGGGAGTTGAACCATGTGGGGGCACGGTAGTGGAAGGACCTTTGGGCTAGGGTGGTCTTGGTACAGGGCACCAGAAAGGTGGCCTTAACTGAGTTATGGGTGGCAACAGATGGGGATGCAAGCCGCAGGGACATCGTGGCCCCTGGGGGGGGGGGGAGAGTCCTAGCAGGGATTTTTTGGCAAGTAAGCAGGTTTGGTAGTGCAGGCACTCCTCCAAGGTGAGCAGGTTGGTGGTGGAATAGAGCAGGCAAGTATGGGTGTGGAGGGATGCGCCGGTCAGGAGCCTGCAGACCTTGTTGATTGAGGTCTGGATTCTGGTGAGGGCGGTATTGTCGGCTGCAGTGTAGATAGGTAGGCCGGACAGGATGGAGGAGTTGATGGCCAGTTGGAGGGTGGTTTGGAGGAGGCAGTCTCTCTGGTAATAGATAAGGCCAATCCGAGAGTTTATGGCTGAGGACAGGGTATTGATATGGAATGTAAGAGCCGAGTCGAAGGTGATGGCCAGGTACTTGTAGGATGACACCTGCTCCAGAGGGTGAGCATTACTGCAGAGAATGCAGAGGGGGGCATTTTTGACTTTATTCTGGTGATGCGAAAAAAGCATAGATTTGTTTTTTGTGAGGTTAATGACCAGCCAGTAGTCAAGGAACCACTTTTCGGCTTGGTTGAATGTGTGCTGCAGGGATTCCTGTAGAGATGCGGGGTCAGGGTGGGAGGCAAGGAGAACTGCATCATCAGCATAGAGTAGCATAGTGCTCAAGCAGGAGCTGGGGAGGGTGTTGAGAAATAGGCTGAACAGAACGGGGTCCAGGATGGAACCCTGGGGGACCCTGAAGTGAATGGGCAGGGTATTGGACAGGGTGCCATTTACCTTCACGTGCTGTGATCTGGTAGAGAGGTAACTGATGAACCAAGCTAGTGGGCCGGGGAGAAGCCAAGTTGGTGGAGGGAGTCAAGTAGGAGTGGGTGACAGACAGTGTCAAAGGCATTGGAGAGGTCAATGAACACTGCACCCACAACATGACCAGAGTTGAGAGGAGAGTCGAGATGCTGAGAGAACTCCAGGAGGGCTGTAGTGGTGCTGTGTCCAGCTTGTTCCAGACACAGCAGGTTGTATTTGGCCAGATACTCGGAGAGCTGAATGGCCACTATTTTTTCTAGTGCTTTGGAGAGAGGGGGAGAATGGAGATGGGCCTGAAATTGTTAGGGGAGGTTCTGTCTCCACTCTTATGGATAGAGGTGATTTCTGCAACTTTTCCAGGCACTGGGAAATTGACCAAGACATAGTGACCAGTTTAAAAGGTTGGTGAGAGGGGCTAGTACAGTATCTAGGACTAATCAGAGAATCCTGGAGTCCAGGGGATCACAGCTGGTGTTGTTGCTAGCTGAAGCCTGGCTTCAAGGGGTGATATGGCACACAGGTAGAAAGGGGGGCGATCCGAGGTGGTGAGGGTGGAGGAAGGGATAGGGTCAAAAAAGTAGTTGGGGAGGACAGAGCTTAGATCTGAGAAAGCTATGTTGAGGCACTCAGCTATGCGGGGAGGATCAGTAGTGACGGTACCGTCTATGGACAGTAGTGATGGTGTGGGGGGAGCGGGTCTTTCCATTGAGCTCTTTCATATTGTCCCAGAAGGCACGGGATGAGCCACAAGTGGATTCAAGGATGGCTTGGTAATATTCAGCCTTAGCCTGCCTTATAGCCCAGGTGCACTTGTTACGTGCTGCATTATAGGCTTGTCTGTCAGCCAGTTTGCCTGTCTCAACAGAAATATGCCAGAGATTATCTTTTTGTTTCAGTGTTTGGACGAGGGATGGGGAAAATCCATGGGGCATTGTGTTTCTTGGTACAGATTCTGGTCAGGGGGTGAAAAGGTCGCAGGCCTTGCCTAAGGCACTGGAGGAATAGGCTAGGCAGAGTCAATATCCATTGCTAGTAGGATTGGGGACCAGTCATGTTGGGTATATGGGGCAGTGGTACTCGGCCAATTGACATTAAGGTCACCTAGGATGAGCTGCTCTGCCTTGTGTGGGAGTGTGGTGAGATAATCAATGAGGGAATGGACAGCTGGTCCCTGGTCCCTCGGGGGTATGTAAGAGACTGTGAGAAAAAGAGGGCACCTGGCTGGGTCAGGGGTAACCTTAAGGGTGAGGACTTGGGCACTAAAACCGAGCTTGGGTGCAGGGAGAGTATGGCCTAAAAGTGTGTCACGCATAAAGACTGCACACGTTTGCCTGTATGGTCTTCCCTAAACAGAGTTTAGCCAGGGAGGGAGATAACCGAGTCGGGAGTTTTTCTGGAGAGACAGGTCTCGAGTAGCGCCATAACATCAGGACGGTGTTGTACAGCCCAGCACTGGAGAGCGGCGGATATTTTTAGGAGGCTGCAAATATTCATGGATGCAATGCTGAGGCCAGTACCAGAGTGGGGTGTGGGGTGGCTAGTTGACAGTGGCCCGGGGTTGGGCTGTATGTTCCCTGAGAACAGAAGGAGTACAGCAATTAATCTGACGAGTGGTCTGTGGTGACCAGGACCCTTAGCCAGGTACCAATGTGAAGCCCTAATAGTGGGGGTACGTGAGATGGATAGGGAGCGGAGGTTAGGTATGGCAAGGAAGGGGTGGGCCCAGGGTGTCCCAGGGGGGAGGGGTATTGGTCGGAGGTGGGTGCTGTGGAGAAATAGGGGTGTTCAGGAGGGGGGGATGGTTGGCTGCTGTGGGGCGGTAGAGGGGGTGGGGCTCAGGGTGGAGGGTAGAGGGGCAGGATGGGACATGGACACAGCAAGAAAGGTAACCATGAGTAGGCTGAGTGTGATAGCTGTGGTGCCCATTGCTATTTCTTATTGGTGGGGGTAAAGGGAATAACTGACCTTCAGTGAGGGTGATTGCAGCTGTGGAGTAGATTTTTTTTAATTTTTCTTCCGAGTACAATATGCTAAAAGTGAGAACAAGGCAGAGGATAACGGTGATTAGAATAGGAAAGAGGCAGAGGCAAGGTTGGAGGAATAATAGGAAAAAAAGGATGCCTCTAGTGGCAGATCAGTATAAATTGCAAATGGGGGGGGGGACAGTACCAGTGATGCACTTACAATTTTGAGAACAACTTTGTGGACATTTGTATCTCTGTGTTTTGAACCCCTAAAATAAACGGCCTACCAAGATTAAGATAAGGTGAAGTTGATAACTTTGTGTGAATCCATTTATTTAAAGCACATAGTGTGATACAGTATAACTGTGGTTCTTGAACCATGAAACTGTGAAAGCTGAGGACCTAATTTAAATGATCTCTTCATGGGCTTTCTGAATTTGACTGACCCAGTAATGTTTCCGTCACCTGTAAGAAAAAAAGATATGGGTTTGAATGAGATCAACTCAAAATGTTGTGAAAATATTATCATTTTCTGTCAATGAATGAACATACATTTGACAAATACTAAATGTACAACTGTGTGTTAATTACTCGATTTGCATTCCGAGTCAAGCAAACCTTTTATTAATGAAACAATATTTCTTTCTGGGTTAGCAGTATAGTTAGATGCCCAGTCAATTATGTCTTTTAAATAATGTCTCTGTAATCAAAAATTTATTTTTAGGCCACCCTCGGTGCACTGAGGGTTGAGGCGTTGGATGCCACACATTGCGCCATGCCAGCGACCTGGGTTTGGGAGCATGCTCAGGCCACCAGGGGTCGGCTGGGGGGGAGGGGGAGGAGATGGATCGAGCAGTCACAGGGCAGCTCTCCTCTCCGGGGAGGGATGTGGGGTTTCCCTGGCTCTTGGCTGCCATCCGGTGGAAGCTAGGTGGCAGCGCCAAGCCACAAGGAAAACCTGGCAATAGGCCGGGTATGGGAAGGGTCCATCACCAGAGCCACAGACCACATGTGTGCCTTCACGCATGTGTGTGATTGAGATCTGGGGTCCAGGGTAATGGGGAGAAAAAACATAAAATTTATGTCTCCTGCCGGCCCGGTGGTGCTGAGGGTTGAGGTGCTGGATGCCACACCTTGTGCTACACTGGCAGCCCATGGTCAGGAATGGACTTGGGTTGCTCATGGGCTGGCAGGGAGAGGAAGGATGGAGCATCCCAGGACAGCTCTCCTTCTTCGGGTTGGGGGGTCGGGACACTGTGGTGCTGCTTACCTGCCGCCCAGCGGTGGCTGGGTGGCAGCACATCCATGCTGCGACACAGGGAAGGATCCCTCATTCAGGGTGCTGGGGCCATTTCCACAGAGGTGGAGTTCAGACATCATGCCCATTGCACGTCCTGTGGGCCCAGAGAGAAAACAGGAGGAAAAACACCTTCATGCAGCAGGATGAATGACTGACCCCTTGCAGGTGCCGCACTGGTGGCTGGGCACAACCGTGGGTCTTGTGGCAGAGGATGGCGGTGAAGGTAAGTCCCAGGGGAGCTGGGTGATGGGGCTGGTGGGGTTGGTCCAAAGGGGGCTGCTGGAGGAAACAGAGGAGATAAACAAATGAAAAAAATACATGTCTCCGCCATTGCCAATTAAGGTGGGAGGGGCAACGGGGGAGCAAAAAGCTATATGAAAAAAAAAACATAGTTTTAACTCTGTGTGAGCTTGAAGTCAGTAAGAGACCACAACGTAGCTCAGGAAAGTGAATGCTAGGAGCTGCAGTGAGGAAATACATGGAAAAACAACAAAAAGCAAGGCTAACTAGCAAGGACCAAGTTATCAAAAATAGGTAGTGGATATCAAAAAGGCAATTCATTAATACATACACAGCAGTAACAAGGATCCCAAAACATGCCGTTTTGCACTTAAAAACATGCGCTTTATCAAGGTTGTTTGATAAAGTGCATGTTTAAGTGTGAAATGCTAGCATGTTTGGGGATCCTTGCTACTGTTGCGGTACTTGTTAATTAGCTCTGCTTTTGGTCATTTTTCCGTAAACTTAAAGTCAGTCAGAAATATAAAAGCCTCTAAAACAAATTGTACTCATTGGAAGCACAACATTTAGATACAGTTATTCTTATTGTGCATATACAGAGGATATACAATAGGCTGACACGTGGGCAATTTATCTTCACATTTGATGGGGCGAGACCATAATTCACGAATTACAGAGCCACATATGAATTATGAAAGCCATACTACCTCACAAGTGAAGACAAATTGCATATTTTGAGTCCACCCATTGCATAGTCTAGCTATTCAACATCAGTTTGCTGGTTATAGCTTCTAAATCTGCTGTCTGTAGGGAGATTTGTTTCTCTTTGATTTTAATCGTTGGCATCAGTGCAGCACATGGGTATTATGATGTCATCAGCATTGTGAAAGATGCCCTCTGATTGGTTCAGTATGCATTGTGATGTAGCCAGCAGGGCAAAATGTTATCTCTGATTTGCCCAACTTGATAACATAATATGTTGTGAGTTGGGTATAAGATACCACTTTAACTTGTCATTTTTATCTCCATTGGTGTTGTATAAATTTTTATATTTAACTTCCTTTTAATATTTAACAATCACACAAAATATTTTTTTTTCAGAAATGAGTCTGTTTGAATCATTTTATTGACGGTATCCTATGCATGTGGAGAGGTTCAGAGAGAGAAGGCTGCTGAGTTCATGACATGGTTAAACCGCGATGAGCTAAATTTGCAGTTCACTCCCAAGTTTATTAAAACCCAATTTCTTGACTTAAAAATTAGCATTTCTAGAAAAATCAAATTGTATTAAATTGTTGTAAAAAGAAAACAGCAGGCAGTTCCATTCCAAGAGCAGACAATGCCCACACCAGTTTAACAATTAGGTGCATTCTGTATTGAAAGTTTGAGGGTCTGAAGAAACTGTTCAGATTATACAGATTTCAGACAAGAGTTGGAAGAAATGATCAAGTGGTTCCAGGACAGAGGTTATTTATTTATGTCTTCAGGCACAACGCGAGCCACAGCATGGCACATTAAGCAGTACAGATATGGAGAACAACAGTAAACACAGGCCTCAGTATGAGGTGCAGGACAATTACAGAACAAGGGGTCATTACATAAAGTGCAATTACATAAGAATACAAGGTGTCAAAGAAGGCCAGCATACAGGTCAAAAATACATAGTCACAGGCCAGGCAACAGGCTGAAATACAAGTCAAAAAGCACAGAGACCAAACATAAGTCTCAGATATGATAAAGTGCAAAATGCATTCAGTTACACTAATAGAGCATGCAGGTCAACAAGCAGATTGGAACTCTGAAATCAAGTACAGCACTTCCCCTTAGCACATGGTGATGGGACTTAGACTAGGGAGGCAATAGCAGAAGCCCCTAAAAGTGGGGGAAGAGGACAGGAGCAGTGGTGGTGAGTGTAGCATGGATCGACACTACTAATAGGTGGGGGGGCAGTGGATGCCAGAGATTTCCCAGGAGATGAGGTTATGACAGTACTATGCTGGGATCGACTAGAAATAAACCAGTTATATTGAAAGAGCGACACTTTTAGTTTCTAAATCCAGTACCACCAACAGGTAGCTTACGCAGATCAACACCGCATCAAACAGACTCCATAGACCTTTGGGCCTTCTTCTGCTGACCTTTCATATGTTCCTATGTGCCAGCAAACAAAGAGATAAAATTAAGTTTGTGACAGAACTTAACTGTGTTGCACCTAAGATAGGCAGTATTGTTTGTAAACATTGGTATCTCTTCAATCGGATCCCCTATTGAGACGCGTGGTAGGGAAGCTCACTTGACCAGCTTTTAGTAATTGGATTCCATTCAAACCTGTAGGTTTTCATGAGTGCAGAAACTGCAATTTCTGCTGGTTTGGTTACTCAAATGTGTCCTTTACCCTTCCACTAATCAACAAAAAAGTAGAGGTGAGAAGGTTTATTAACTGTCAGACTCATTTTGTGGTATATGCAGCATGATACGAGTGCTGATTGGTATACATTGTACCTACCATCCCCTACCTTAATACTCACATACAGGACCCATGTGCATGCCATTATCAGTGGTGACATGAACAGTGCTTTTGGGGCACATTTTGCCAATGTACTCAACTGAAATCTTAAAAGCCTCCACCTTGTGGGAATCGAGTTTGTCCACACACTTCTTTGAGACTGGCATTCAATATGTCTCCTCTTACAGAAGACTAAATGGATCATTAACCTGCAGACCAATGGTACTTGTGTGCTTGGTACTCTCTTTGTTTGATTGCTATCAACGTCATGTTTGACTTGAGCACTGGCCATTGTGAGCACCCTAACCCTTGTTGCTTCTTTAAATATTTAGGGAGATAACTATGAACAAAGGATACTTGTCTCTTTGATCACAACTGCCTCTGCCAGCTAAAAGTGAAGTTCTGATTCTCTGTTTCCAACCATCATAGTCATTTTCACAGTAGGAAATTGTGATTTCATAAATGAAGAATTATGGCTTTGCTTATAGGCAGGCAGCCTGTACATATGATGTCTAAAATACAGGGATTCTGTCCTCTTGAATATTTAAGTAGCCTCTGAGAATGAGTGGAACAGCATCTTGTAACTTCAAGCATGGTGCTAGTGTCGCTAAGATATATTGTATCCTGATTTGAGGTCATTCAAGTCTAGGAAAAAAATGTAATATATCTAGGTATGTTATGATAAAAGGTAGACACATGTACACTCCAACACAACTGGATCTGGTGCAAAAAAAAAAAAGTATTTCTTAAAGATGCATTTCAAACAGGATTATCTGCAGCGGTAAGACTTCATACAGCCAGTCAAGTGATCTGTTTTAAGTCATGTCATGATATGTTAACATCCACTGGCTTCTGATTTCTGTTAGCCATGAATTACCTGGTCAAAATTTCACGCCATGCTGATCACTATAGCCACTAACATGACATTTCAAATTAGGGATTTGTTTTCAGTCTATTAGGTTCTACAGAAAAATGCCGTTAGAATAATGTATTTCAGGGTGGGGAAGGGAGACCATCATGGGTAAAGGCATACATCAAAGTATACAATTTTATTTCATACAAGGACAGAAACACAACAATGTATAATCTACAGTATGAATTCGACATTACTACACCACTAGAAAGGTGCTACTATGTGAAATTATTTGAAATTTATATAATGGCAACTTACCTTCTACAGATCTACATCACTTAATGACAGTACATATATCACTGAATTGCCTGATGTAAAACACTCTTTCTGTTTCTCAGACCATAGAGGAAGTTTCAGGCTATGTTCTGATAGCAGTCAACTTTGCTGAGGTCATACTTCTGGACAACCTTAAGATCATCAGAGGAAACACGCTCTATGATGATAAATATGCCCTGGCGGTTTTGTCCAACCCTGTAGAACAAGACAGAAAAGGAACTACAGTGAAAGAACGTGGACTAAGAGAACTTCGCATGAAGAGTCTGGCAGGTGAGTAAATGTGAAACCTGAAATATTTGGCATTTGTGGGTTGTGATGTTCAGTAAAACTGTGTAATACTCATATGGTATGGCATCTCTGTCTATTTCAGGAATGGGAAATAACTATGGCCAACAACTCTGAATCTTGCCAAGTGAATAAGAATTTGACCAGAGCATATATTTTGGGGGGGGGGGGATTGTGATAGTTCAAAAGAAGCAAACGAAAGTTCTACTTCATGGAGAGACTATTGGCTAAGTGGAATATAGTAGTTTGCCTAGCCAGTGGTCAACACGGGCACCCTTTCCAACTTCAAAACTGGCTGGAATGGTTTTGAAGGACTTATTTAAAGAAAAAATTGGGGGGATAGAAGGGTAGTAGTTACAAGGTAGGATCCCAAGGCTGACAGGATGGTCTTTGTGCATTTATTTATTCAAATCCTTTTATGTTTTCCCAATACCATGTAAATTGAAAATACCACAGTAATTATTTGTTTTGTTTTCTTATTTTGTCCCAAAAACCTGACTGGAGCTACTGTTGATCCATCTCTAGCAGTTTTTAAAAGATAGACAACTTGTAATGAGCTTCCTTAAAATTTGAAACTTTTGAGGACCCTCATATTTTTTTCCTGAATATTACGGATACATTCTGCTTTTTTCCCCACTCAGAACAAACTAAAACGCATTGTAGGTATCATAGGCTTTCTACAAGCAAAACCAGCTACTCGAGCCTTTTATTTGCTTGCTGTTGTCATCAGTGGCTGTACCACTGAACACAGTGTTCTTCTAAGAATTTATCTAGATTGGTCTTGAAACTGTCCATTACCTCGTGTGATACAGCTGTATCTGGCGGGAAGTTCCAGGTACTCACTACCCTCTCTGTAAACCACAATGCTCTTTTGTTGTTCCATATATTGCGTTTTTAATTGTTTGTTTACTGCTTCTACCTTCGTAGGTGCACTCCTTCATTTTTAGCCCTAAGCACCTCTACAAGTCAGTGTTCTGGAAGGCTTTGTACACCAGGCACATATCACCATGCAGTCTCCTTTCCTCAAGTCTATACATAGTCAGTCCTTTAAGTCTCTCTTCATCGGTCTTGCCTCTCGTCCCTCCCACCATCTTAGTTGCTCATCTCTGAACACCTTCTAGTAGCCTTATATCCTTGACATGCTGTGGCACCCAAAACTGGCTGCAGTGCTCTGTATGTGGTCTAATCAATATATTATACAATGGCTGAATCGCAGCTCTAGCCCTGCTTCTGATATTCCTTCCTGTGCACCCCAGAATTTTATATCCCAGTTTAGCTGTTTGTTTACAGTGATTATTAAATATGACCTAATTTGTGACCATTATTCCCAGATCTCTTTCTTCAGTAGTTACCCTTAGTTCTTGACCATACAAGGCATTTGTAGCATGCAAATGATTGTTTCCCAGGTGCATGATGGTGCATTTATCAATATGCAAGCAATAATACCCGACAGGGTGGTCGGTATTGGGCAATACCGGACCACACAGGGGCGTAATGAGGCCCGATGCCGCAGGCGGAGGGCCTTATAGCCCCTGGAAGGTCTGGTATTGCCCATACCGCCCACCCTGGAGAGTATTATTGCACTTAGAAAATGGGCTGTCATTTTTTGTAGGATTACAAAGAAAATGTGAAGTAATTCTATAAAATGACTACAGTTCCAATTTTTATTGTTTTCAGGTAAAGTAGCCCCTATGGTAGTGTGCTGTTTCATTCCCACACCAGTCCCATTAGTATTCTGTCCCTTTCTTGTTTAGTTTAAATTCCTGCCAGTGTTTTTTTGTTTTTTTTTTATTTCCTTGTCGGCAGAAGTGAGAGGAATGCAAAAGACAGACAAGACAGTTGTAAAGCTCTACTTCTCTTGTATATGGAGCGCCCGATCGCCGATTGTGGTAAATTGCATACAGCAGTAATGCTAAGGAGCCAGTGAGAGGCAGCGCTTCACATTTAAAAAAACAAAATGATGAGAAGTGGTTTGTGAAGCTGATCGATCGGATGACTTTGCTTTTCTTCCAAGTGTTCATTGTCAACTGTCTAAATTATTTAGATAAGTAGAGGAGATTGAGCTCTACTTCTCTTATATATAGAGCGCTCAATCGCCGATTGTGGTAAATTGCATACAGCAAGTAGAGGAGATTGAGAAGGCGGGGTTAGGCTACCTGCCTCTCTTGGCTGCCTGCTACAAATGATTTCAGTTTTGTTTTCAGGGATGAGCAAATAGGTGGGTGAAGGATGAATGAGGGAGAGTGCAGTCAGTTCCCAGAGCTGGGTTATCTACATTAAATAAGCAAAAAACAACAACAAAAATAACGTCAGATGAAGATATGTGGGATGATGACAGCCGTTTTGTTTTGGGGGGTGAGTGGGTGGGTGGAGAATGAATGAAGGAGAGCGCAGTCAGCAGCCAGAGTCGGGTTATCTATATTTAATTAAAAAAGAAAAAACAACAACAAAAACATAAACGCTCAGCTGAAGTTGTGTGTGTGAGACCACTCATAGTGAAGTACAGGCATTTCGGGGCCAGTATCTCTCGCTAAGCAGGAGAGAAAAAATGGCGGACATTTCAACTTAGTTTTGAAGTTTTCAGCCAATAAGGAAGCAGGCTGGGCAGAGGGATACCCGAGTGGGTGAGGGGACACTGGGGCTGGGACTTTTTATTTCCTGGGCATCTATTGAAAGTTAATGTACCCCCTGGCAAGGGTACAAGCCAATCAGATGCCAGGAAATAAAAAGCCCATTTCCTAATGAAATCTAGTTCAGCCCTTGTTACCCAGATTTTTAAGGTTCTATTTCATGACCTTAATACCCTCATCACTAGCCTTTATTGCTCCAGTTTTTATATCATCCACAAACTTACTCATCCAGACATCTCCAGTGGTTTATATAGATAATACATACAGGTTAAAAAGCACATGCCCCTGTATTGACCCCTGTGGCACATCACTTATCACCTGCCTCCACTCGGAAACTTGCCCCTGGATTGTAACTCTCGGGATCCTATTGGTCAACCATGATCTTATCCATCTCACTATTTTCCCATCCGTGCCAGTTTTTGCTGTCTTTTCCAGCAGTTCTTTGTGTGGTACTGTATCAAAGGCTTTACTGTAGTCTAAATATAACAGATCCATCGGTTACCCTTTATCCAGTGCCATACATACTAACATACTAATTGCCAGCAGATTAGGCCTTATGGTCTATCAAGTCTGCTCGAACCTCAGATCCCTAGTTGGGTGCCGAGGCCCCCCCTCTGTGTTCCAGAAACCCCTATCGTCCATCCCCACCCCCCCAGGCCAGGCCATCATCTGATACTTCCACTTTCTGTGTCTGTCCCACCCTCTCTTGAAGCCCTCCACTATGGAACTCTGAACCAGCTCACCAGGCAGTGCATTCCAAGGGTCCACCACCCTCTCAGTGAAAAACCTCCTCCTCTTTTTCCCCCGTCACCCTTCCACCTTCCAATTTCAAACCATGCCCTCTGGTGATACCTCCCTGCTTTAGTCTAAAGATCCCCTCCATGTTTACCCTATTTATTCCCTTGAGGTACTTGAAGACCTCAGTCATGTCCCCCCGTCTCTTCTCTCCTCCATTGAAAACAGGCAGAGCTCCTCAAGTCTGTCCTCATGCGTCAAATCCCTTAGTCCTCGTATCATCTTAGTTGCCCTCCTCTGTACCCTCTCCAGGAGCTGTATGTCCATCTTCAAGTGTGATCTCCAGTACTGTACACAGTACTCAAGGTGTGGTCTAACCAGTCCATTGTACAGCGGCAGAATCACTTCCCTGCTGCTAGAGGTGATCCCTCTTACGATGCATCCCAACATCCTGTTTGCCTTGTTAGCCGCTCTCCTGCACTGCTCAGAGTTATTCATACATGCATCCACCATGACCCCTAGGTCTTTTTCCCCTGTTGAGGCCTCCAGCACCTCCCCTCCCAGGGTGTACCTGTGTTTAGGGTTTCCGCCCAAGATGTAACACCTTGCACTTGGTGATATTGAAATTTAATTTCCATGTGTGAGTCCAGCTTTCCAGGGTGTCAGGTCCCTTACAGGCCCAACCTCCTCTTCCCCTCAACTACTGCTCCCATCTTGGAGTCATCAGCGAAAGAGACTCATTCACACCCTATACCCTCCCTGATGTCTGATATGTATGCATTAAACAGGATCAGACCCAGGACGAGACCCTCTCTTGGTACCCCACTACTGACCTCTCTAGGGTTTGAGAGCTCCCCACTGACCACTACTCTCTGGGTGCATCCAGCTAGCCAGTTTTCAATCCATCTAACCATCAAAGGGCCTATCCCAACCCCATCAGTTTCTCCACCAGACCATTGTGGGGACAGAGTCAAATGCCTTGCTGAAGTCCAAGAATAATACATCCACAGGTTTTCCCTGTCCAGTTCTGATGTTACCCATTCAGTAGAACTCCACAAGATTGTTTGACATGATCTACTGGCACAAACCCATGTTGCGACTATCCAGACCTCCCACCACCTCCAAGTACACCCCCAATCGTTACTTTAGTATACTCTCCATTCATTTTCCCACCACCGAGGTCAAACTGATGGGTCTATAGTTACCTGGTACTTCCCTCGACCCCCCCTTTATGGATTGGCACCACATGTGCCTCTCGCCAATCCCTAGGTACCCTCCCTGTCTCAACCGACCTGTTGAGGAGCTCCGCCATGGGTGCAGCCAGTATGTCCGCCAATTCCCATAGTACTCTCAGATGAATGCCATCCGGCCCAGGAGATTCAAAAAACTCTATTCAAATACATTTATCTGACAAGACCTCCCTACTCAGCAGCCATGTTGTGTGTCACAACAAATATTATTTTTCACAAAGTTTTCAGTCTCCTCTTTCATTACAGTTTCTAACACCTTTCCCAAGATTGAGATGAGGCTTACAGGTTGATAGCTTTCACAGTTGCTCTTTGAGTCTTTCTTGTTTATTAGGACTACATTTGCTTCTCTCCATGACTGTACCACCCTTCCAGTGTATCTGCCTGAGACACTTTTTTTTAATACTTGCAAGCAGTGGCAAGAATAATGTGACCTATATCTCTACAACATGTTATAATTCTGAAATCTACCTGAGCTACCAGATATCTGAATTTACTGTCAGAAAAGGTGAGGGCTTCAGGGAATACATTTTCCCTGTTCAAACATGCTACATGTTTTGCGGTCTAATAGTGTGCAGCACAAGATTGCCAGAAAGTTATACTTGGCATTATTTTGCAGATTTCTAATGTCTCAAAAAGCTTTGCAACTTTTTTTCACACATCTTTTACAGTACTTCTGAGGCAAGACAAGAGTGTTTTCTTTGACATAGTGCCCATCCCTTGAGGCTTCTTAAGATGTTCCAATGAATAAAGTACAAAACACATTCAGAAACACCTAACACAAACTCTTCTCGGTCTGTACAAATTCGAATGAAAAGGTGGACTTTTAAGTCACTCCAGAAAAGTACTAATGAAGCTGCATTTAGATCATATTCCAGAGAAGCAGAGCTGCAACTTCAAATGTCCAGTCCCCAGCACATTTTAAGTGGAACCTGGGGAACTATAGGAGGGTTGCCCCTTAGAAACTCAGAAGGCTTGCTGGCCCAGTGGCATGGAGGGCTGACATGCTGGCACCTTACCTCCTGCATGATGGTGACCACGGTTAAGGAATGGACATGGGTCGCCGGGGGTCAACCAGAGTGGAAGAGGACTGAGCATCCGAGGGACTACTCTCCTCTCCTGGGAGGGGAGGGATGTTGACCCCACCTTATAGTGCTACATGGTGGAGGCCTGGTAGAAGTGCATTGCGGGCAGCAGGAAGGGAGGGGGCTGTGGGAATGCCATGCGTGTGTGGCTTCATGCACATGCTTGACATCCTGTAGCAGGGACAGGAGAAAACCAGAGAAAATGTCAGTCTGGGGCTTAATGAAAGGTTTCCCACTAGTCCCGATTCCACACCATCATCCAGTGCTTTCTCCGATGGACCGCTTTGGATAATGTATGGAGGAGCAGCACTCCCTCCCCTCTTCAGCCCTGCCATGAGGGGGGAATTTGTAGGGGGAACTATAAGACCATGGTGAGCGCCCGCGAAGATGGGTGCTGGCTACCAGTAGTGGGGACAAGGCTGACTAACTGCCCCTAGACTGAGGTGAGATAAAACTTTTGTGGAAAAAAAAAAAGAAACCCAGAAAGTTTAAACAATGATGAGGTCATGGTAGTAGTTTCTGACATTAAAGGACTCATGTCGCTTGGAGGTCAACCAAGGGAGGAAGGAACAAGGGTCCCAAGGACCAGGTTTCCACCCTCAGGGAGGGGGACACTGCTTCCTGCTACTTGAGTGTCACCTAGGGAGGCCAGATGGCAGCACAGCAGCTGCACAACAAAGGGGGAGAGGCATCTGCCAGATGCCAACATGCATGTCTGCCTCCACATGTGTATGTACACATCATTGTATGCCAATACCCTTAAGGGAGAAAATCCAAGGAGGAGGAGAAATCTCTGGTCTGCCAACAGTTGATGTTACCACCTCCCACAGGCACAAACACAACCGACAGGGTTGGCCACTTACCACAGCTGTGGTACTGGGCATGTGGTGGGATGGTAAATTCCTGAGAAGGTTGATGACTGGGCTGAGAGTGCTGTCACGTTGAGGGGAGGCAGGTCATGGACAGAGGAATGCTTGACTGAAAACAGAATCAGATTTGTAACAATTTAAACCTTTTTATAAATGTTGAGTGTATTAATCTACTCTGGGTGTGTGTCAACTCAGCACAGCAATAACCTTGGTTCCTGGGTATTTGAAGGCCCTTGGCTGCACCTTGACCCTCATACCCCACCTTGGGAGGTCAGGTGTTACAATATTGCTGCACATCTGTGGCCATGGATTATTCCTTACATAAAGCCTTGATGGTGCCATGCCACTGAACAGATGATAACTCCAGATCATGCAACAAATGCACTGTATGCTCTGACATGCAAGTGGGCATCGGAAACCTGCCAGCTGCATCCTGCAGTATACACAAGTGGCATGTGAACACTCTAGGCAGACCCATATACAGAATATTACAATAGTCTAAAATGGTGGTCATGAATGCATTTAAAGGTGTGGCCATTCTCACCTGTCTGATAATGCCTCAATCTAGCCAAGTTCTAAAGCTGAAAAGCTGATCTGAACTGCTAAAGGCACCCAGGGATTGCCTACTGTTAGGCAAGTCCCCTTCCCCCCCAAGAATACTGACCACCTCCACAGCTCTAAACAGCACCCCATCCAACGTTAGGGGACTGCTGGAGTTGCTGATGTTTACTGAGTGTCAAAGAGACAAAGAAATCTATCAGATTCTTTTGGCGTGACTTTCCCCTGTGAATCCATGTTGTCTGTCTGTGGTCCTGCAGCCCACTGGATTCTAGGTGCTCAACCAGTCTTTTTTTCAGTAGGATTTCCATTAATCTTCCCACCACTGTCCTTAGACTGAGGGGCCTATAATTATTAGCCTCCTCCCTGCTGTCACTTGTACAGTATGTAGAGGGAGCATGTCAGCCCTTCTCCAGTCCTCCGAAACCACACCTGTTTCCAGTGAGCTATTGAACAAGGCTGTCAGTAGGGCAGCTAACATCTCCCTGACCTCCTTCAGTATCTTGGGATGTATCCTGTCCAGTACCATAGGCTTATCCACCTTCAGGGTTTTGAGGCCTTTTGACTTGATCCAGTTAACACACTTGTCTTACCTGGGTTGAACCTTAGCCTACCCATGTCCATCTACTACCTGGCTGTTGACAAGCATCACTGAAAAACAGTTGAAAGGACAAATAAACAGCGCACACTAAACTTGCATAATAAAGAACATGTAGAAAGTCAAAAAAGGTACAAAAATAAACCCTTTGTATATAGTAAAACTATGGAGTGGTTACTGCAGTATAGGCATGCTAAAATAGCCACTGAATCCTCCCCTCTGCCAAGATCAAAGGACAGTTATAACTAGGCATCATCTGCATTGCAGCGAAACCCCAAATGCACAGTACCGTCTTATGCTCTCTCCTACTGGCAGCATGTACAGTATTTGGTGAAGAGCACTTTGGACAGAACTGAATCCAGGGACACTCCAATTCGAAGTAAGTGACTTGGAGGAAGTAGTCTTCACTATCACCCTCTGCTCCCTTCTAGAGAGGATTGAACCAAATGGTAAAAATACGGTCTCCGCTAATCCTCCATAGTACTTTGGTCAATCCATCAAAACCTGATAATCCACTTTGTCATATGCTGATGAGAGGCTAAGGAGAACCATACAGAATGTTCCTTTCATTTTTATTACAAATTTGACTTCATATCTTGTACTAATTAATGATTAGACAGATGTCTGTGATGACTAGTAAAAGCACTTAATTAGTATTTTAAAAAGGCCCCCCCCCCCACCACCACCAAATTCAAGAGATAAAGTACCAAAATAACCTGTATAACAGAAAGCGCTCAGTTTGGTCAAGTAGGCCTAAAGTTAGCTGCTGAACTGTAATCACCCCCCAATAACTCTGCTATACACATATCTTTAAACCTATTTAAACAGAAGCACGGCATTTCAAAATATGTTGGCCATCTTATTGTACTGCAACAGCTGACTCTTGCAGCAGTGCTGGGTCTTGCATGTCTCAACTAATTTGCAAGTCAGTAGTGTTGCAAAACTTCGAAACATAGATACATGAATAATAAATCATTAAAAGAAAATAAACATGTTAGTCATTAGCAACTACAGTACAACACATTCAAATAGTGTTTTATAAATCCAGGATTTTGTGTATTTCACGAATATTTATTGAAAACCACCACAGTACTGCATTCAGGGATTAGGTGTGGTATTAAAATAAATTCATGGCTAAAACTGTGTTCTGCCTACTCCTGAAGCCATAACCAAAGGAGCCTCTCTTCCCACTCTTAAAAACAATTACATTGCCCACCCCCCACACACACACACCCCCCCCGGTCCAGGAGGGACATATACCTAATAATAAGATTGTTTTGCTGCTGGGGGGCTAGTCCCAGACCACGTGACCTTTCAGTTAACCAATGGTCTCATCATTGGGCCACTGAAGGGAGGGTGCTAATTTCATTGACCGTCAATCTGTCCCCCTCACCATGCCATGCAAGTTAATGCCACAGACAGTATAATTTGAGCATCTATTCTCTCTGATCCCCCCTGCTTCAGCCAGTAACCCCGTGCCCAGCCCCCACCCTACCTTTACTGTCTTTCTGTGGAGTGGCTCTGTCCCAGTAGTTAGTAGTGTTGTAGTGCTATGCTTCATCCTACACACACACACACACACACACACACACACACTGCCTTGCCTAACCTGCTGCTGCTGGTGCTTCACTATTGCTCTGTCATTTCTGGATGGGCTGGGTAGGGACAGAGCTGCTGTAAGTGTATCCAATTAGATGGGTGCATTTACAATGTTTATGCCCAACTCCGCTCAAAACTATGAGCCACTGGACACATAGTCAGCAGACCAGGCAGTACAAAACACGGGAGCACTCAGATTTGTACTGCAACACCGCCAACTGGCAAAACCAGTAATGAGGTCCCCCAGACATAGTGGAAGGAAAAACGCGGTAAAGGGGGAGGGGGATGAGTTTGGCAATTGCAGCAAGGAGGTTGGACATTGTGGGGAGGGGACTGTTGTCAAGTTATCAGGGGATACCTTGGTGACCACTGGGTCTAGAAATATCCCCGCCACACACACACACCCACACACCATTAGCAATCCAAAAAGCTGCTGGTCCTTGAACTAGTCTCACAGGTAGCCCAGTGCTGCAGCTTTTAGGTTTTGAAGTTCTACCTGGGCCAATGAGCGGAAGATAATTTAAAAAAAAAAATAGTAGACTATTATTTTGAGCCTAGGCATGGGGCAGTTCCTTTTGTCACAGTCTCAGGGATAGGGATAGTCCCTCTGGTACCAAACAGTAGTCCGGACAAATTAGAAAGCCCCCCTCCAGTCCTACTGTGGGGTCTCGTATGTGTTTCTATGGGGATGCGATGTATTGAATATAATAAAATATAGGCTGGTAGTCAGCATTTGGCCAACTACACATTGTTTTATGGCCGATGTGTACCTGTAGCTACAGTAAATCCAAAGTATCCTGAAAAAAGATTAAAGCAGGTATATTTAGCCCCAGTCTGGCAAAATGCATGCTTTTTTAATCTTCTGAAACTCACTGTGTTGCAGTAGTTTTGTTTTACTTATAACCAGTAAGGGGCTAGAGAAATCTGGACACTCTTCACTAAACCAGTATCAGCTGATTCGTAACATACAGCACAGTGCAATAAATACAATACAGTGCAATGCAATAAAATACAATACAGTGCAATGCAATAAAATAGTAGAGTAGTTGTAGCCTGAGGGTGGGTAAAGGATGGAGAGCCAACAGGTCTTCGGCAGTGAGAGAAGGCCTTTGTGGGAAGTATTAAGATAGTCATATGAGAGCAAGCCAGGATAAATAAGGTTTTAGATGCACTGAAGGGATAATATAAAAGAATATGAAGATATTCATGACAGGAACAAATAAAGGGGCAATGGCAGTAAACTGAAATGCACATAATACGGGAGATGTGGAAGAGGAAGAAAAGTCAACTTTAAATGCTGCAACAAACAATAACTCCCTGTCTCACTTTGCAGCTGCACTATTGCTCACTTCTACTCTATTTCGTGGTTGACAATGTACCTATGTGTACTGCCAGTGGTTCTCTTTCTGCTGACTTCCTGCTTATTTTCTGTCTGACAGTGCCTCATAGTAGGCCACAACCTTGTTCAAAAATAATTGTAAACACTGCTATGTAAAAGATTCCTCACTGTTTTGTTCTCAGTTACTGATGAGAAACCTTTGTAAATGAGTATGCTTGCTCAAAGGTGGACATCCAATTACTTTAATAATAAAATAAAATAAAAATGACATGGGTACATAACCAATCAGCATACTGTAACTGTACAAGTCCAGTGTAGCAATTCAGATATTAGCATTCTCCATAGTATGTTATAAATCTGATGTCCCGATTGAGCCCATTACATTTAGAGTTTAGGGGCTAGATTCTCAAAAGGTTACACATGGCACAAAGTGACCTGCATCAAAACGAATGGAGCAAGTGGCTCTTTGTGCCATGAGTTCCAACATTTAGGATTCAGCAAAGTAGCCTGCAATGTGTCACAGGCTGCTTGCGCTAAAGTAGACTTACACCACCATTTACGCCAGAACCCCCCGCCCCCGTGACATGGTGCAAGGGGGTTTACGGCAGCAGTTGTACCCTGTTCTGGAAGGGCAGCTGCCACATCCACTAATTTCGGATTCTAGAACAACCAGTGATGAAAGTGAACAGGAACGCACAGGAACTCCGTTCCTGTACTGTTTTTGCAGCAGGAACGGAGTTCCTGTACTTCTTCCCACTGACACTGGAACTGAAATTTTTAAATCAGCAACACAATGACAGTTTCTGGGCCTGTAACCTGAAATCAGGGTTTCCATAACAACATCTGACTTGTACAACAATGTTATTTTCCTAGAAATACTTCAGTATCTCTAACTGAATCTACTCATGTCTAAACAGATAGACGTGTCTTGACACAGCTCTCCTTCAGATTGAGGCTCTTCATTCTGCATTTCACAATTGCCAATGCCTGAGTTCCTGTACTTGTTGTCTACCACTTGCACCACTGAGAACAACCCTCAGAGGACATCCATCAAAGTACATTTACACCAGCTATTAGCTGGTGTAAATGTACTTTGCATCCACCGGGGGGTTGCACCACTGTGCAAAGTGAACCTTACAGTGCCACTCCCCAATGATCACACAAGCCTCCCCACCGATCCCCAAATGTGTAATTTAAAAAAGCCCTTTGTGAGCTGCTGGCCCCTCCAAGCTCCGATCCCCGATTGTGTAAATGTCAAAGAGCCCTTTGCAGGCTACCGCCTTCCCCCCAAACCCCACCGAGCCCCTGTCGCTAAAATGTACATACAGAGTTCCCCTCCCAGCTCTGATCCCACAAAACATTAAGGAATAGCCTCCCTCCCAGCCCCAATCCCTGAATACAGTACATTCCTCCATAAAAGTTATGTCTGCCCTGGTGGTCTAGTGCCCCCAACCCCGCCCCCCAACCCATACCCAGCTGGTGACTGGCACAGCTCACCACCATGGCCAGCCAATGACTGAGCTCTGCCATGAATGCGTACTATACATAGTATGCACTCAGTAAATGACAGGAGGGGAATAAAATGTAAAAGTCTGTTCACCGGGGTGTAAGGCCCTCCAGTGGTCCATGAAGCCTGAGTTCTCCATAAATTCCCTCAACACGCTTTGGGCCAGAGATAAACCTGCCTTTCTTCTATATGACCCAAGTCATTGGAATATACAAGATTCCAGTCTCCTCCCAGTATACATGGGATATTGGCATAAGGAGCAAGAACCAATGCCAGAGCTGGGAAAAAGGAAGGTGTGTCAATGTTAGGTCCATAAATGGAGCCAAGAACAATTTCCATGTTAGCAAGCATGCCATGGACGATTATATACCATCCATCTGGATCTTTAACTTCATGTAACAATTGAAAAGGGATGGCCATACCCAACAGGATAGCTACCCCCCTCTGCCGAGCACTGGGTCCCACTCCATATGCCTGTCCCACCCATAGTTTTCTTAAATTGTTAATTTGGTCTGTCGGAAGGTGAGTCTCTTGTAAGAAAACAATGTGAGGGTGAAAGTCCTTCCAATGATGTAAAACACAATATTTCTTCACGTTATCACTCCACCCTTTAATATTCTAAGATAATATATTCCACGATTGAGACATACTAATATGCATAGAAAATAACTTATCTTTTCCAAAACAATGCCCTGGATAACTATTTCCTGCATGGGTCCCTCCCCCTACCCATACAAAAAATTATCATTAGAACAATAACTCTCACACACCAAGTCCCAAACAATCCCGCCCCCCCCCAAATTTAAAAAACACTATTACTCGGGCCGAAAGACCCCTTCTAGCCATGCAGTCCACAACTGCTGGCATGGAGTCTGCTCCCTTCTGGACTTGATTTATGCCATTTGTGAGGAGCCTCCCACTGCAACTTTGCAAAAGGTACAGCAACCTATATTAGTAACCGTACCAAAAGGATTAAAAAGTATAATTCAAAAATCTGCCAGTAACAGCTCTGTTTACTGCAAGTAATACAGGGTTAAAATTAAAAAAAAAGAGAGCCAGCCACTCTCCACTATACTGTAGCTGCTGCCTGCTAGATATCAAAAAATAATATAAGAATAAACGAGGAAGTTCTGATATCCCTGAAATGCCACTAAAAGGAACATTATAAAAAGAACCAAAAAACGTTGGCTGCTAGTGAAATAAAAAATGCTCCATTACAGGAGGGAGCTAACCCAGAGGTGGGAGATTTCCTGTTTACCCTGCAAAGATATGCTCAAAACCTTGGTCCCATCCCCAAGAAAACTTTAGTAAGGATAAGGAGTCTATTGTAGAAAGGAGAAAGTATATAAAAAAAAAAAGGAGGGGGGGCAGAGCATATCCCAGTAAGTTGCCGGCTAGGTCCAACTTAATGCAGCCAGCAGAAAGTGCTTTGAGCTCCCATATCCCAGGTGTGACAAGCTGCCAAATCTTATGGTGGTTAAGGGACTAGCAGCAGTCCATTAAAATACACCTACAAGCATCACTAGAGGGAGCTCCTCACACGTCTGTTCCCACAGATAACCTGAAAAATTGAAAACATTTAACCAGAAAACATTTTCTCAACATGAAAAATCCTTTAGCAATCACAATAAAGGAAAGTCAATAACGAATCAATACAGCACCCCCCCCAGCAAAAACTGCAGTGATTGCAAACCCTTTGCCCTTATATTTATGTAACTGTACTAACGGGATCTACTATCAAACGTCAAAAGAAAAAACACTGTTAAGAGAGGGCAGATAAAATAATACTATATATTATCAAAGTCCAGATTCTCAGACAAGGCTGTGTATGGATAAGAAAAGAAAAAAGAAAATTAAGTTCTACAGTCCCATGCGATGGAGCCCCAATACATGCAGAAAAATGAAACCACTCAAAAAGTCCTTTTATAAACCGTACGATAGCTGAAGCAGAGTGAGAACCTCACATTAATATTAACATCTTGCATTCTGTAAATCGTCAGCCAGCTTTGTCAAGTGAGTCAGGCAAAATCCGAGAAAGTTCTGTGGCTGCTTGAGAAACTGAGTCAAAACGGTGGACACTCTGAACAGTGTGCACCACTAGTCTGGCAGAATAAAGCATCTTGTGTCTGATGTTGGAAGCCCATAGCTTCGATTGAATGGATCTATAGGTGGCCCGGTCCTGTCGTACCTTGACTATTAAATCAGGTACCAGCCTAATTTTTCTGCTCTCCCACCGTAGTTGTTCTATCTTTCTGGTTGCCTTTAAAACAAAATCTCGATCCAAATAATTTAACATTCAGAAAATAAGAGGTTGTGGCGGCTCACCTGCAGTGTGTTTGGGTTGGAGCGATCTGTGCGCTCCCTCAATTTTGTAATTCGGACCATTTGGAGAAGGGCCAGCAATTTTGCAGCAGAAGTTCTGCATAAAGTCAACTGCGTTAGTCCCTTTTTCTCCCTCTGGCAAACCAAGGAGGACTAAGTTGTTTTGTCTGGATCTCCCTTCCGAATCATCTAATTTTTCCTCTAATTTTGAGACCATACGGCGCAGAGTAACCATCTCCATTTCTATCTTCATTACCCAGTCTTCGGCAGAGGAGACCTGAGCCTCAACATCCATGACTCTATGGATAAGCTGTTTGACTGTAGGCTTGAGCTTCTTGAAATCTTCTACTGTATTAAAGAGAAAACTGCTGATTTAATGGTTTGAAGTTCTGTGTAGTACTGCTCGGTCGTTAAATGCTGAATGGTATCCAGCGGTGGAGTGGGAGGAGAATTACTACAGTGAGGCCACTTAGCTTCCAGAGTTATAGAAATGTCTTGCTCCCCATCGGAATCTTCCAAATGAAGAAGGACTTCTGACGGTTGCTGCTCCATCTTTTCACCTTCCATTTAACTGATAAGTGCTCAGACAGTAATATTGCTATGCAGTCATAGGAATTTAAACATGGGAGATAATAAAAACACTTTTATTTTCAGTGTCCAGATGGAGCTCCATGAAGATGCTGTTACCCCCTGTTCAGGATTACCTATTCTTTTACAGCCACAGCAGCAGGCGTGATGTTTGCCAGGGCAGGGTGGGAGGAGGGTGTCAGTGGGGGGAGTGTTTGAGGGGGGTAATGTTTTGCAACATCAAATTCACCTTGTTATTCGCCAATGAACTGACCATTCACCGGGAGAAGTTTTGCTAATTCACCTGGTGAATAGCAAAGCAAGCTGCAATCCCCAGCTCTGCCAGTTTGCCAAAATTCTTAGATTGTTTTCATGGAGCAGATTTTGGCAATTTAGCACATCTGTAATCCTCATTTAGAGGACACTGACTACTTCTGTGGCTAGGATAGTGCTGGGCGACAGATGTCCAGTTTGTTTCAATTTCCTGAGAAAAGCCATGGTATCCTGAATGAAAGTGTTAGTAGCTGTAACTAGAGATTTTAAAGTGGCTTGTATAAGTCCAGGAATATTCTAAGTGAGTGGGCCGGTTCAAGAGATGATGGGCTGACCTGGGTTTCCTGGTTTGTGCATCTTTGGCAGCATGTAGTGTGTTCCTGGGGTTGGTATGTTTGGAATCAGTTTATTTAGCTATCCTTTGATATCACTCAGTAGGAAGTCTAGGATTTCAGTTCCTCTGCATACTTTATACCGGGGTCTTCTGTGAGTTCCCAACAAGTTGTGTCTGACAGTTGTCTGTGTGCCTGTCTGATGTAGTCCTCTGTGTTCATCACAGCTATGGCTCCTCTTTTGTCAGCTTGCTTTATTATGATGTTATGGCTGTTTTTCAGTGTTTGTCTTGACTTCTTCTCCAGTGATGTGATATTATACATGACTTTCTACTGTTTGCTTAGGATCTGAGAATATGCTTGTTGACAAATACAGTCACTGTAGTCATCTAATTTGAAGTTGCATCCACTCAGAAGGGTGTTGTCTGTTTTTGTGTTGCTGTGTACTGTTGCCATCAAAAATGTATTCCTTTAGGCAAAGTCATCTGAAATATTTATTCATCTTTTCAGAGCATTACATAGAAACATAGACTTTGACAACAGATAAGGACCACTTGGCCTACCCAGTCTGCCCATTTCCCTACCTACTGGATAAGCTGCAGATTCTAGTTAACCAACAGCCTACTTCCTGCAACCCTCCACTATAATTGCCTTGTGTCTGTCCCATGCATGTTTGAATTCCCCCACTGTTTTAGACCCAACGACCTCCTCAGGAAGGCTGTTCCATGTATCCACCACTCTCTCCATGAAAAAAAATTTCCTAACATTACCCCTGAGCCATGCCCCCTTGTTCTTACACATCTCTTTTTCTGAAAGATGCTACCCTCCTGGACTTTGTTGATTCCCTTGAGGTACTTGAACATTTCTATCATGTCCCCCCTGTCCCTCCTTTCATCAAGAGTATACATATTAAGCTCTCTCAGTCTCTTCATGTGGTTTCTGCTGCAGACCCTGCTCCATTTTAGTTGCCCTCCTCTGGACTGCTTCCATCCTGTCTATGTCCTTGCGTAGATGAGGTCTCCAAAACTGCACACAGTACTCCAGATGGGGTCTCACCAACTGTCTGTATAGAGGGATAACCACTTCCCTTTTTCTACTTGTGATGCCCCTTCCTATGCATCCCAGTATCCCCCTGGCTCTTCTTACCGACTTTTCACTTGCTTACCCACCTTTAGGTCATCTGATATGACTACCCCAGGTGCCTTTCCATTTTGTTGTTGTTAGTACCTCCCTGCTATCGGTACTCTTCTTCTGGGTTTTTGTTTCCAGGTGCATTACTTTGCACTTCTTTGCATTGAATCTAAGTTGCCATATGTCTGACCATTCCTCCAACCTTGCCAAGTCCCTCCTCATCTTTTCTACCCCTCTTGTGTATCAACTCGTGAACAGATCTTTGTGTCATCTGCAAAGAGGCATACCTTTCCTCCAGACCCTCTGCAATGTCACCTATAAAGATGTTAAAGAGGACTGGACCCAGTACTGAGCCCTGAGGTACTCCACTAGTAACCCCTCTTTCTTCGGAATGTGTTCCATTCACTATTACCTTCTGTGTCCTGTTGTGCAGCCAGTTTGTTACCTAGGCTACCACCCTGGAACCCACTCCCAGGCTGGCTAACTTGATTATTAATCTTTTGTGTGGGACTGTGTCAAATGCCTTGCTAAAGTCTAGGTAGGCCATATCCACAGCCCCTCCCTGGTCTATTACTTTGGTCACCCAGTCAAAGAAATCAATTAGATTCGTCTGACATGACCTTCCTGCTGTAAATCCATGCTGCTTTGGGTCCTGTGCCCCACTGGCCTCTAGGTACTCAACAATTCTTTCTTTCAGAAGTGATTCCATCATTTTCCCTACCACTGAGGTCAAATTTACAGGTCTGTAGTTTCCTGCCTCTGTCTTGCTCCCACTTTTGTGAAGGGGAATCACATCTGCCATCCTCTAGTCCTCAGGTACCGCCACATCCTGCCATGATTTGTTAAAAAGCGTGGTCAGTGGTGTCACTAGGTCCTCCCTTAGTTCTTTTAGGATTCTGGGGTGAATCCCGTCAGGCCCCATTGCTTTGTCCACCTTGAATTTTACGAGTTCTTTCAGGATTAAATTTCACCCAACGCAATGCAATGCAATGCAGTGCAGTGCAATCTTTATTTTGTATAGCATATTTTACTGTAATTCCATCTTTAAACATTTACTGGATTTGTATACCAGAAAAACAGTTCAACACTGATGAGTGGAAAGGTATATTATTGCAAGTTTATGGCATAAAGTGGTTACTACAGTAGGAATATAGTCAAACATTCAACTAATAGTACACAACTTCACTAGCAGTGGAAATGTTTTGAAGAGTGGGCTTGCCTACATTTGTGGTGGTGGTAGTGTCATCTCTTCGAGGTGGGACTACCCTATTGCATTCAGTGGAGGAAGGTGACAGAGGAGAAGGAACTCTCATACAGTTTCATTGGATGAGAGCAACTGGGTTACTGTAGGCTAGTACCCAATTTAGCTGATCAAAAAAAACAAACAAAAAAAAAACTGTAGTATTAGTACAGAAGCACATTTGGACATTAGATGAAAGGTAGCCCTAAAACAGAGTGGGTGATGGTGGAGGAGAAAGGTTAGGAATCAAAAGATTCTGTGTATTGCCGTCATGTTTCAAATGACTAAAAAAATGTCCTGGTTAAATTATATATATATATTCTAAAATACAAAATCACACATGCCCCCACAATGCAAAGCATCATGGGCTGCATATGCAAATCACCACAGAATGTTATGCTGGTTCAACTTTAAGCAGAATTGCATGGTGCCAAAAGGCCTCTCACACAGTTTGCAAAGGGTGCTAACAGATGACATAGACACGTGTTTCGGCCTACCAGGACTCATCAGTATGCCTCGTCTGTTTGACACCCCAGTGGAATGAACCAGCTACCCTAAGACAGTGTGTCTGGGTTATGTTGTGGTGAACCCATTAAAATAAAAAACTGTTTAAAAGACAAAGAACCTCTGTGCGCAAACACTGAGGCAGGGGTTACCCCAAAGGGCATTTGGCTGGGAAGCCAAGTTTCAAGAAAATACAAAATCACACATGCCCACACAATGTTATTCTAAAATAGTTACTACTGTAAGTATTGTACAGCACCATCATTTGTTATCATTCATTGCTCTCAAACATTTGCCTTAACAGGATTCTATCCATAGATGCTCTTCGATCTGCCTAATCCCATCCCCAAAAGAATTACTGGCTGAGGTTTAGGGTTTCCTTGGGTTTATGGCCTGATGTATAGCAGGGATTAGGCAATATGACAGTACAAGTGGTTCAAGAATGAAAATGGCCTGTATTCAGAATGAACAGCCCATGGGTAAACTCTGTAGTAGATTTGTCTGATAACCTGGCAATCGTGTACAACTACACTACAGTAGGTACAGTATTGTGTATGACCCACCCTCACAACCCCAGGAGTGACACCTGCTGCTGTTCTCTCTACTGACTTACTGCTGGATATGTTGGCAATCAGGTTGCCATCTTTTGTCTTTACTCTGCTGGAGAAAAATAATCTTAATGAAAACAAGTCAAAAATTGATGAGATAGTTTTAAATGTACGTTTATCATAATTCAACTCTGATTTTTATTTGCAGAAATCCTCAATGGTGGAATAAAATTTGTTAACAACCCATATCTTTGCAACTTAAACACAATCCAGTGGCATGACATTGTGGACATGAACAAAAAGCCTGATATGAATTTACAGTTTCAAAATGATACTGACAATTGTAAGTATTAATGTAGCTTAGTGATACATAAAACGTCACAGTACACTCTTGTTATGGAGAGAATGCAAAATAAAAAAAAGTCAAGCCCAAGAGAAGTTGCAAGACAACTGTGCATGTGGAGAGGAGGGGCTGTTCCTTAGAAGAGAAAAAAACATAGGACACTGAATAGTTCCCTTCATTTAGGTATAACTTTGCCATCTGGACGAGTGTTCATTTTTGGCTGTCTCTGGGGAAGGGAAGACCATTTTATTTATATATTATATAACTGATCATCTCTAATTCAGCCAATCAGCATTGAAGAGTTGCATACAGGTGACGACCCATTAACTATGAGGCCCTCATACACAGAATTCCAAAATGGGAAAAGTTAGAAGCATAGAAACGTAGACAGTGACGGCAGAAAAAATACCTGTGGTCCATCCAGTCTGCCTGAGTTCCCTGTTTAGCCCTGGGACCTATTGTTTCTCAACTATTGGGGTACAAGTGGATATTTCATTTTCACTACTGCTTACATTAAACTCTTAAACCAATGAGCAGGTTTTAGATTGAGTTATAAAGCTGGAAAGGCACTGCCGACTCGCATTGTGTTGTTTTGTAACATTTAGCCTGCTCAAGAGCAGCATTTATGAAATGTTTTTGTAATGCGACTGAAATGTCTTTGCAGTTTGTCATAATACAATGCAAAACTGTGTTGTAACTCTTAGGCAGAGGTATCTGTGCTGGATCTAGAAACATGTACTGTATGAAACCCATTAAAAAAATACAAAAAACGCTCATTGACATAACTGGCATGAGGGTTTAATCTGGACTAAACTGTATATTTTCAATTTTCAAAACAAATTATGAGGTACTCTATTCTACCAGACTCGCTCATTAGTTTTAAATAAATCTAGTACTATTCTCTTCTTCTCTCCTATTATCAGTACAGCCCTCAAAGTTTTCCTCTTAAATCTATAAAGCTAAGTTAGTGAGTGTCACCTATACTAGCAATAGGGAACAAGTTACTAGGAAAGATTAGCTTCTCTCCTTGAAATTATTCAAACAAGTTACAAAGTAGCATGTTCTTCTACCCTTACCCATTCATGTGTTTTAAAATAACAATTACTTTTATAGGGAGGCTGCTGGTGGCCATTCATACATTAAAGGAGAAGACTCCTGTATATGTATGATTTGGATATATCTGATGTATTTATTATACATTACATCAAGTAATGTACATATGTCAATAAGAGATCAGCCATTTCTTCTGTTGCAACACATATCTAGAGTTTGAGGCTCTGATACAAAGTAGTAAAATGTCAAGCAAGCCTCCATTTACATGCAAATGAGGTACTTGTAGTACAGCCCCTCCCATTCCTTGATGTCACTGCAGCAACAGTGCAGAACAAAACATAAGGGTGTCAATGCTGTCTAGCCTGATTTTAGTTTAAGTTTGCAATGGCTTAAGGCAGTACTGTCATGCAGTTCACAAAAGGAGTAGTACCTGTAGCCTTAATACTGTATGTGTAGAGCAAATAATACATCTAATAGTATTTTATTCACAGGAAGCAAAAGCTGTTTCTTTGCACTGCTCATTTCTCTCTGTGAGACAGTTGTCACATGTTGTGGAAAGCAGTAGATTGAATCAGTCAATCAGTCACTCTGTATTGAACCAGGTGAGCACCCTTAAGAAGATTTGTTACAAGATGAGCCTGGGCGGTTTACCAAAGGATCACACAAGACTGACTTATACCAGTGGTGCAAGTGGTAGGCAAGAAGTACAGGAACTCAGGCACTGGCGAATATGAAATGCAGAATGAAGATCCTCAATCTGAAGGATAGCCGTGCCAAGACATATCTATCTGTTTAGACACTAGTGGGTTCTGTTAGAGATACTGAACTATTTCTAGGAAAACCGCATTGTTGTACAAGTCAATTGTTGTTATGGAAACCCTGATTTCAGGTCACAGGCCCAGAAACTGTCATTATGTTGCTGATTTAAGAATTTCTGTTCCAGTGTCAGTGGAATAAGTACAGGAACTCTGTTCCTGCTGCAAAAAAGGTACAGGGACTGAGTTCCTGTGCATTCCTGTTCACTTTTATCACTGACTTATACACATCACCTTTCAGCAGCCTGAAAGTGGAGAGCTAGATTGTTTACTTTATAAAGTGTATTGTTTTACATTTCAAATGCTCCTTAAATCTGAGTTTCTGACTGGAAATACCAAGACACAGAATGCATATGACATGGGAGGAATGAGCTAAGCAAATACAGAGCACTACAAACAGAAACTGATTAGTGTCTTTACCTACAACAGCTGAGGTGTAGCATCTGATTTGTGAGGGACATCCTACTTCAAATGCTGGCATTACAAAGTGTGTGAGGGGGGGGGCTGCCACAGCTTATCCTTAGTACCTTGAAAGTGAAGTGCTGTAGCTCTCACATTACTGCTAATGATTTATAATGGGAATTGGGGCACTTTTAAACCATGGACCTGTGGGGCCATCACAGTTTCTAAGGAGGTTAGGGGAACGTCTTAAGGGTTAGAGGGTAAGGCACTCTAGTAGGATTTGAACCAGAGTCCCCCACCCCAGTGCTTGTGTCTGTGCTCTCCTGTTAACCTATTCCTTGCCATAGCTGAATTCTTTATTGCCTTATAGCAGCCATCCAATCACTGACTGCCTAGCTACAAAGGGAAAGGAGCCTATTTGCAAGATTGTTTCTCACTGCTGGTGTCAATCAAACAGAGAATGTTAACACACACCATAATACAACAGCTGCATAATACCACTTAAAACTCTTGTTGTACCCAGAGTCATTTATTGGGTAAACTGTTTTTGCTAACAGAAACAGTAACACAACACATACAGGCACTTCCTTACATGAATACTATATATACCTCAAATCAGTGCTGCATCACACTCACATGGTCCTAGTCCCTATTAGACCTGCACTTCAGGATGTGAACAACACTTAAAGGGTTCCTCCATTACTCAAGTGGGGAACCAAACATTATGGGTTTGGTCTACTGGTGGAACTGCATTTAGTGCAGTACCATTATCTGTTGCTCTGATGACATCATCCTCCAGCAACATAGATGGTAAAATGGAGGGCAAACACTTTGATAACTTTGGGGGGGCTGTATATTTTTATTTATAATCTAGATCTGGACAGCAATAGGACTGCTGGCAACTGGAGGAGGCACACAACAGTTACACATAAGGAGTTGGGAAAATATTGGTGTGGAACTATGGGAGACTTCCCCTTTAAATTCAGGGTCTAGCACCCTCCCCCCCACAAAGTGTGCAGGCCCCAAGCAAAGAGCCTGCCAATTCAAATGTTTCGTCTTTTCCTGTTTTCTAGTTCTTTCTTTCAATTAATAGATTTTCTGGTTTGTTGCAAAGAAAAAAATAACATTCATTGGGATCAGCAGAACTCAGGAACACAAAATTCCCCCTAATTTAGTTTTTAGAGCCATTTAAGTTTTTTATTACGGAAGGCATTTTTCTGTTGAAATAGGATCTTTCAGACCACTCTGTGGACATTGCGGTTAAGGCACTCACCTTCTGTTTGAGGGACCGTGGGTTCATGTTTCAAGCCTGCATACTAGTTGATCTCGGCAGGAATCAGGCAGTCCTGCATACACTTCCTCCACTCTGGGGAGGGTCTGCTGCAGGCCCCATGGAACACCCAGCCCCAAGTCAAATCAGTACAATGCAGAGTCTTTATGTCTAAAATATTACCTGTAGCATGAGCATCCTGGAGCAGACAGTTTGCATTTAGGGACACAAATGCATAGCTTTATAATGGGGCAGCTAAAGAGAGCATCAGTTTTTTTTAAGGAAGTGGGATGTTGACTGGAATAAAAGTCAAATATGCACTAAGGACATTCTACGTTTAAATAAGACATTATCAAGAATATTGGGGAAAATGAATTAAAAACATTTGAGACAAGACTTTGAATGGAATACCCTGGGGTTATGGGGGAAGTTCATACCAGATAATCAAAACCATAGCATCTGATACCCAGAACACAACTGGCACAAAGGATTACACAAAACCAACTGGTAGTACCAATACGGATAGCAACAAGAGCACAATCTGAAACGTCCCTCTGTTAAATGCCTGGACTGCAAATAAATGAGGAACTAGAACTAATACTAAGCTCTGATAAGGCTTATATTGGTATTCCAGAAACCTAGTGGGAAGACAGAGATTACTGGAGAAGGCTATAAATGATTGTAATCAATACAGATATGACAAGAGAGAATGGAGGGCAGGAGGAGTAGCACCTTTTGTCCGAGATAGTCTCACAAGTGTTGCAATAGAAGGACTCAAAGTATGATATTCCTGAATTTAGACAATATAGATCTGAGTAGACAACAAAATGGCTAAACATGTAACTACAGGTACATGCTACAGACCATCATGATACTCTGCTTCACAGATAACTGTTTGAGAAAGTAAACCAAGCTATCTCAATGGGTGATGAAATGATTATGGGGGATTTTAATCTAGCAGATATTGACAGAGGGAACTACAAATCCAGAACCAGACTTCATTCAAAATGTCTTGAGCTAATAAATTATTGTAACCAAGCATAACATGGTAATGCACCAACAGTACCAGAAATGACACCATACTTGACTTGGTTGTGACTAACGTGAGGGATACAGAGGCATATTGCTGCATTAGGGAATCACCGGCATCCAATGACCACGAAATGATAGAAGTCAATATTGAAGGTGATAGGAAACAGTTTTTTTACACCTCTAAATACCCTCCTGTTTTCCTGTTAGTGTGGATCCAATATTCTGATATGTTTTTTACCTTTTTTGTTAAATCTACTTTTTGTCTTTGTATCAACTCTGAGTTCCTTAATCCTCAGCAGTTGTTCTCTTTTTTCATACTGCCTGAACGTATTATGACACAAGTAATTTATTACAGGCCATTCAGATGAATGGTGTGGAATGGTATAACTGATGTCATGGAATGTCATAGAAATATGAAAAGAAAGAGCAGTAGCCAGTGAGGAGAGTGCAACTCTGCGTAGCTATGAGGGTGCACAAAAGCTAGATTATTAATTCATCAGTAACATTGCTCAGAGCATATCACAGTATGTGGCTGGCATGGAAAAGGAAATAGGAGGTCAGGTAACCATCTTTAAAATCATTTGCTATCACCATTAAAAGGGCCAAGATAAATGGATGCAAGACCACACAGTATTGTAACCTTAGAAAAGCAAAGTTTAATAAAATAATGGAGGAGCCTACTGCCTGGAACTGACGAACAGATCTTCTAAACCATGATCCAAATACAGTGGAGTTAAAAGGAGACAAGTTAAGCAAATTTCATAACAAACCCGTACTGTACCTCAATTCTGTAAATATAATGAGGGTAAAAAAACTATATGACTGACCAAAAAGATAAGCAAATTCATTAAGTTTAAATGAATAGCATTTTGATTTTTTAAAACTAGTAGAACTGAAGAATGTAAAAAAAAAAAGATTTTGAATATTAAGAAAAGTTAAAATGTAATAAACAGAAAAAGGAGACTTGTTTGTTAGATAGCATTTGCAAAGGGTAAGAGCAACAAATTTCCCAGGCACATTGTCTTGATTAAATGTTGTAGTACTGTAGGGGTGTGGATCCCTTAGAAACCGAGAGGGTTAAAATAAAGAACATGATATGTCCAACACCCTAAACAGTTATTCTGTTCTATTTTTCAATGATATAGCTGAACCATTCTCTGACAGTAAGCCGTTAGGAGCACCAGTATGTAAATTAGAAATAAGTACTGAGGCCACCAGGAAAAAAATGGCAAAACTGGGACAGAGATACAGGAATAGCTAGTGGCATGATGCAGAATATCTAGATATACCACACAAAATCTCCATTCATTTTAGTTGGATTTCTGTGGTATTTCATGATATATAGGGGAATACATCATTTATCGTCATGCGTGAGGGGGCAGGACAATAATTCCTGAGTGCAGAGCCAGAAGTGAGTAAGGTTAGCTCTGCCCCCTCACTAGTGATAAACGTCTTATTCTGAAACAGGCCATTGTTCATCCAGTTTATAGAATGTACCTGTATGTGACATGGTAAAGCTAATAACCTGGCTCCACTAGTGCTTTTCAGAGTCCGAGTATTCCATTGCTTAACCTTAATTCAAAATGGCATCTCGGAGCCAATGAGTTAAATTGGTTCTTTTTATGAAGATTTAGTAGTTTCTGTTGGATTTTGCTGCTCTGTTTTGAGTGCAGCAGAGGCCATTGACATGTCATCTGGGATTGTTCAAGCTGATGTCCCATGGGTTAAGGGTTGCTTGTGACCTGACTAAAGTGGAGACAAATGGAGCAAATGAAGATAATTTATCTTCATTTAGACTATTTAAGGGGCTAAAATAAAGCACTGATCTGTAAGGTTCAACTTCATCCCACATTGCATAAAACTGGATATATGCCATGCATCTTGTTACTGGTTGCCGCTCTACATTAATAGGTCCAGATAAAGTCTCTCCTAGACTACTGAAAAAAGTGGATGTTATAGCACCTCCCATAAAAGTTTGTTTGATGCATCACTTACAACAGGGGAAATACTGGATAACTGAAATAACCTTAGTCATTCCCATTTACAAAAAGGGAAACAAAGCAATTATGGAACATTACATGCCAATTTGCCTTATGTCAGTACTAGGAAGTGGGAACTATTTTATTTATTTTAGTTTAGTTTTTGGGAATGGAAGGCTAGGCAGTTTTGTTTGTTTTTTGGCCTTGTCCCGGGGGGGGGATACAGATGCAAACTGACATACTGAATCTCGCTAAGCTGTTGGTTTTATTTTTATTGAATAGGGGAAATTAAGCACGGATACTGGGAAAATTCCATTACTCTTTTTGAGAGTTGCCATGAGATTCTCAACGTCCACTTGAACAACCACCAGAAAAGGCCTCTTTTTCATGTCTCATCTGAAATACAACACCTTGGTAGTGCAGCAACCCACTCATTCTGCACTACAGTGTCAGTATTTGAATGTTCCTACTGTGGGGCAAGAACCCACAACCTTCTGATCTTCCAGCATCAGAGGTGATGTGCAAACTTGCTGAGCCACTGACACTGATAATGGAGATATGATAGTAATGGAGAATGGAGATAGATAATGGAGGCATTCATAAGAGGTAGCATAGCATGGCACCTAGACAGTGAAAGCAAGCATAACAGTCAACAACAGGGGTTTGTAGGTGTCAATCGTGTACCACTAATTTGCTCTGTTTTATGATCTTGTAAGTGAGTCCTAGAACTTGAGGTTACCAGTTGATGTATTTCTCAACTTCAGTAAAGCTTTTGACTTGGTCCCCTATTCAGGTATAATGAAGAAGTCACACTTCTTTGGGGTTCTTTTTTTTTTTTTTTATACTTTGTATATTTTTGTTCGCACAAACATAGGACAGTTTTTACAGTGAATAAGTTAAGACAGCACATAATTACATCAGTCAGGTACATTGCCAGACATTAGTCAAAGGTCTCAGGACAACTTACATAATTTACAAAGCAGTTCATATAATGAGCGCTAAGACATTTACAGAAACCATCATCAGGGTCGATATATTTCTAAGGTACAAAAGTAGGATCTAAGGATGAAATATATAGTATCCATTTCCTCCATTTGAGCTGAAAGACAGACCATTTATCTTAGCTTTTGGCTATTAATTCTTTGGGGTTCTCAAATTGCTAATGCTCTTGATGTACAGTACAATTGACACTCCAACAGATCCCAAAGGGTGAGGTTTAATGGTTTTCCATCAAGCGAAGGCAGGGTCACAAGTAGAGTCCACCAAGAATTGGACCGATCTTTTTCTCAACCTACATTTCTGTCAACAACCAGGAAATGAATAAATGGTTGATAAAATATAACAATTACAAACTGAATGGCCCGGTGGAAACCATAGACCAAAACCAAAACTTGCAATGAGATCTGAATACTATGCACAGAACAGTGTAGGCGGCTACAAACACAGATTTGTCATGACCCAACCAGTGCCAGAACAATCCAAAAGCAAAGGCCATATGGTACTCACTGAATGAAGTCAAACAGTTCCTACAAAACATGATCTCCATCTGTAGGATGCAAAAATCACCATCAACCAGATAAGGTAGATCAAAAAGTAGTTTACTGGATTTTAATAATCTCTTTGGATTATTAAACAATGCCCAGGCCGAGGACACCCTCCCTCAGGAAATGAGAACAAACATTTTTGCACGAGACCACGTGCTTTCTCAAGGTGGATGTTAAAGATCCCATGGCACTTCTTGAAAAGAGTAGGGGAATTTCTCCACTGTCCTGGCCAAATTTCCCCATTCACTAAAACAAAATACCACCAACAGTTTAATCTGGTTCAACTTCAGTTGGTTACCATCTGTATCCCCCCTGGTTGCCCCTGAAAAAGGAACTTCTAGTGTCAGTGGGCCTACCCAGTCAACAAAATTCTGTAAATAAATAATTACAAATGGCCTTAAGACACTCGTTATGAACAAGTGTTTAATAAAGCTAATAGAATAATAAAATGGGTGCATCAGGCAAAACCTTGTTGGCATAAGTGAAGATATCATTATCCTAATATTTAGGATCCATGACTGTCCTAATATGGACTACTACTCTCAAGTATGGATACCCACATTAAAGAAAGACCTAAATAAACTAGAAAAGTCCAGAGAAAGGTCACTAAAGCAGTCAGTAGGCCAGGACAATATCAAAATCAGGAAAGGCATGATAAGCTAGGGATGTTAATCCTAGAAAAATGGAGAAGCATAGAAAAAGACCGCTTGTCCTATCCAGCCTGCCCAGATGTTCCCTGACTAATCTGTCTCTGCAGATTTTTTTTTTTTCATCCTCACTGCAGCATTAATATGTCTTCTGAGCAGCGCTTACTGAGTCACTGGATTTGCTATTCATGTTGTGCACGTTTTGATCTTTGCTTTGGAGATCTTTGTATTTTGTGTTTAGTTTTCACCTAGCTGCTGCTGATTTTGTTTGTAGTGCAGAGTGCCTTGTTTTGCTTCCTGCATTCTGCAGATCCTAACTGGTCCCCAGTGCCCCCCCCCAACCTGTTTACTAATATTCCCCTATGTCTATCCCACACATGCTTGAAGCCCCCCACTGTTTTTGCTTCCACCATTTCTGCTGGCAGTCTGTTCCAGGTGTCCACCACCCTTTCAGTGAAATAGTACTTCATCCTGTCCAACTGAAACTCTCCCTCTCCAGGTTCTTTGCATGCCCCCTGGTCCCAATACTCTTTCTCATTTGAACAAGACTCTTGTCCTCACCCTTTTCAACCTCCTGAAGTACTTGTAGGTCTCTATCTTGTCCCCTTCTCACTCTCCTCTCTTCCAGGGTGTACATGTTGAGATTCCTCAGTCTCTCCTCATAAGGCTTCTTGTGCAATTTTTTGCTGCCCTCTTCTGGACTGCCTTCACCTTGTCTATGTCCTTTCTGAGGTGTGGCCTTCAAAACCAGAAACAGTACTCCAGGAGGGGTCTCACCAGTGAGTGATACAGTAGCAGCACTTCCCCCCCCCTTCTGCTGGAGATACCCTTTCCTATGTACCCCAGCATCCCACTAGCCCTACCCCTGCTTTGTCACATTGACCTGCCACTTTAAGGTCATCAGTTATGATAACCCAAGTTTCCTTTAGTGCTTAGTGACTAGTAGTACCTCCTCTCTTCCTATACTCCGCTCTGGGGTTACTATGCCCTAGGTGCACGATTTTGCAGTTTTTAGCATTGAACCCCAACTGCCATCCTCTTGACCACACCTTGAATTCCCAAGATCCCTACACATTGACTCTACCCCTCCTGAGTGTCTACACTATTACAGATTTTGATATTGTCCATAAAAAGGCATCTCTTCCCTTCCAGTTCCTCCACAATGTCACTTAAAGACATTGAAGAGGACCATTCCCAGTACTGAGCCCCGTGGCACCCTGCTGGTCACTCTCACATCATTAGAGTGAGTGCCATTAACCACCACCACCCTCTTTCGCCTATTGTTTAACCAGTTTCAAACCCAGTTCACCACGTTGGATCCCACCCCTAGGCTGCTCAATTTCTTTATCAAGCTGCTGTGTCGCACAGTGTCAAAGGCCTTACTAAAGTCCAGATAGGCCATGTCCACTCTCTTTTCCCTCCCAAATCTATTTTTCTGGTCACACAGTCAAACAAATCGACCTGATTCATCTGTCATGACCCTCCCCTCCACGAATGTATGCTGCCTGTAGTTTTGCACCTATTGCAGTCAAGATACTGTACCTGCGTAGCTGTCTCGGTGGCACTGAGGTGCTGCAGATCGTCTTACCTCATATCATGGGGTGGGGAGGGTGGGAGAAGGGATGAGCAGCTGACAGGCTGCTCTCCTCTCCCGGCCAGAGGTGGTTCACCTTCTGGGCTCTTGGTTGCCACCAGGTGGAGGCCTGGCAATAGTGTTGACGCTTGGGTGGGGTGGACAGATGTGTTGGTGGTGGACTGGGTCCACAGTTCCACAGCGCATGTGCACCTCTATGCACATGCACTTTTTTGCTTTGCCACGGCTCCAAGCTCAGTGGGAGAAAATGGCTGGAAAATGGATGAGACGTGGCTACAAGAAGCCCTGCCCAAGGGCAGAATGTCTGGATGAGAGTCACTGGGGGGGGGGGAGGACAGTCCCCCTGGCCCCGCCATAGGAAGGTGGTAATCCACAGAGGGAACCCCCCCAAGATAGAGGCAGAAGAACAGACAGCGGCACACAGGGACAGGACTGAACAGCTGCCTGGTCAGCCCTGAAGAGATAAAAACCTTTATGGAAAAAAAGGTATTCTACTAGCCTTTCCTTAAGCAAGATTTCCTTCAGTTTCCCCACCACTGAAGTGAGACTGGCTGACCTATAGTTGCTGGCCTCCTCCCTGCTGCTGCCTTTATGTAGAGGGGCCATGTCTGCTGTTCTCCAGTCCACTGGAACCATGCCTGTTTCCAGTGAACTGTTGAATAAGGCCATCAGTGGGGCAGCTAGCACTGCCCTAGGTTCACTTAGTACCCTGGAGTGTATCCAATCCGGTCCCATGGCCTTGCCCACCTTCAGAGCTGCAAGTCCCCACGTCAGGAAACATAGGAAAACCAGGAGCTGTTTCAAAATTCACAATGAGTGTTTTCATTTTTCTCAGTAACAGCAAAATAAAAAATAACAATTATTCAGTATAACTATGTTTTACAAAGGCAGTACAAACAAAGAAAATGAAGTCCTTCTTCTGAGGGCATCTCTTAATTCCAAGTTGCAGTCTCTGTCTCTCACTCTCCTTGTCTCCCTAGCAAAAGCATTGCTCCTCTTTTTATAAGTCTTTGTCTTGGAACTCGTTAAGAGGGCCTACTTCTCACAAAATGTTCTTGTAAGTTTACAGAATGTTCTTGTCAGTTTCGATGCAGGTGCAGCAAAAAGAACATAGTAACCCAGAACTGACCTGTTGTTTACAGCTCTGCAAAAGTCTTAAAAAAACTGCATCTCAGGTTAACCCCTTGAGTTCCAAATAGCTTTGCAGTCATTTCAACAACACAACATACTAACATACTAAAATGCCAGCAGAATAGGCCTAATGGTCTTTCGTGTCTGCTCTTTTTATCAGCTCCCACCCTGGGAGCTGACCTTGCTGCCCCCCTCACCCTCTCTGGCTTCTCCCTCCCCAGTCCCAGATATTCTCACTGCACAGTACTTTGCTTCCAGAACCCTTCCCCTGTACTTGTCCCACCCCCTCTTGAACCCCGCCACCGTCTCTGCCTCCACCAGCCCCTTGGGCAGCACATTCCATGGCTCCAACACCCTCTCAGTGAAGTAGCACCTCCTCATTTCTCCCCTGAATCTCCCTCCAGCTTCCACCCATACCCTCTAGTTGCCCCTCCTTCGAGCACCCTGACTGCTCCTCCCCTATTTACCCCTTCATGTACCTGAAGACCTCTATCAAGTCTCCCTAGTCCCTTCTCTCTTCCAATGTGTACATATTTAGCTCTTTGAACCTCTCCCCATAGGTCCTGTCCCCCAAGCCCCAGATCATTTTGGTTGCCCTCCTCTGGACCCTCTCCAGGAGTTCAATGTCCCTCTTTAAGTGTGGCCTCCAAAACTGCATGCAGTACTCGAGGTGCGGCCTCACCAAGCAGTTATACAGAGGGAGTATCACTTCCCTCCTTCTGGAGGTGATCCCCTAGCGATGCATCCCAGCATCCTGTTGGCCTTGGCCGCTGCCTTCCTATAAGTCTCAGAGTTGTTCATCTTGACATTCACCACCACACCCAGGTCCCTCTCAGATATTGAGACTTGTAGCATTCCCCCCCCCCAGGGTGTACACTTGGCCCCGGGTTTCTGGCTCCCAGGTGCAGTACCTTGCATTTCCCTGCATTAAACCTCAGCTTCCACTTTCTAGACCACCTTTCCAGAGCCTCCAGATCCCCCTGTAGGGCCATCCTCCCCTTCTCCCCATCCACCACCGCCCCCAGTTTTGAGTCATCCGCAAAGAGACTCCTCTCACTCCTGATACCTTTCCTTATGTCAGAGACATAGGTGTTGAACAGGAGGGGCCCAAGGACCAATCCCTGAGGGACCCCTCTAATGACCCTCCTTGAGGATGACTATCCCGCCAACCACGACCCTCTGGGTCTGGTCCTGGAGCTAATTTCCTATCCATCTGATCATCTGGTTCCCCACCACATAACTATATACATTTTTAAACAAAGGGATCCCAGTGTTACATACAGTTTTACACAGAGATTCACATATATTTTTATGCCCGCAGATATGCAAGGGGGAGGAAGAGACAGAAATAGCAAGGGAAGGCAGAGAGATAGCGAGAGGCTGAGAATCGCAGGATTGTCAGAGTGATCAGTTCCTGGGTCACTCAAGAAAATGTGGTTGCCCAACCAGACAGAGAAGTGACAGAAAAGGAGAGGATAGTGCAGACACTTGTGTTTAAACTCTTTCTGCAAAACAAATGGGGCAGGGCCTTATTCAACCCTGTCACACAGACCATGTAGTTTCTGCTCCTGCAGCTTCTGCCTAAGGCCTTATCGTTGATGCCTATGCCGTTGACACTTCAGACTGATCACTCAATGTCACTGGTACCAGTCTTGGGTCCTGCGAGTTTGGCATCTGTCATCAACTCCATGCTTCCTCCATCAATGCTGGTTCCCTAATGGGAGCATCTGCAGCCTTCCCTCCCTGATGATGATCAGGAGGAGGAGGAATAAAATCTTCATCTCCAGCATATGAAGGGGAAATTATGAAGAAAAGAGGATGACCTCTCCCTGCACGAAGGCATTGGCTTTAGCACTGCCCTGTCATTCTGTAGTGAGGACAGTGTGGTATGTGCCCCATGCTCTCCTCCTGAGGATGCCTCCTTCAGGCTCTCTTCAAGCTCATGCAGGACTCGCTTGGCTTTACAGCCAAAGTGGAGGATTCCTCTAAAAGGAATCTATGTGGGATCCTAGAGGTTCCTATGGTGCCTATAGTAATCATGCCTCCTATATACCCTGTTGGGATGATGTCACTATGGCTTCTTGGCGCAAGCCTACTGCGCCCTGTAAGGTGTACACGCGTATCTGGTTCTGACCATTAAAGCATTTTACTTATCTCAGCCAGAAACTGATTCTTTGGTCATTATTGCAGCCTATGATTAGTCTAAAACACCATGTTATATGAGCTCTCTTCCTTCTGCTATGGAGTCCAGGAGGATGGAAGTTATTTATTTATTGATCGATTGATTTCAAAAGATTTTCCAGGAAGGACTTATTGAACTGGCAACAGCTCATTTCCAGATGTGTCTGGGGGTACAGAGGTAGACAAATGCAAATAAGGTACATAGTAAAAATACAATAACAGTAGAGCATCAACACAGGTCTGTGTCAAGTAATGCCGTGTAAACAAAACAAGGTGCAAAAGTACAGAACATTGCAGATGTGCAAGCTGAGGGTACAGAATAACAAGATGCCTAAGGTCCATAACAAAGGGTAGATAAAATGGCACTTGAATGGGTAAAGAACAACCCCCTCAAGGGTGGATTCCCAGCACAGCAGGGCTTGAACAATCTGTTATAGGCAAGAGGACCTATGCCTCGGCATCCCTTGGCCATAGAATTTCTAACCATCAGGCTTACATGATTCAATATATGTCTCTTTGCAGATGACACAAAGATCTGCAACAGAGTTGATGCACAAGGTGGAGTGGAAAGGATGAGAAGGGACTTGGCAAGGTTAGAGGAATGGTCAAATGTATGGCAGCTTAGATTCAATGCTAAGAAGTGCAAGGTAATGCACCTGGGAAACAAAAACCCAGGGTAAGAGTACACAATGGGGGGTGAGCTACTAACAACAACAAAATGGAAAGGGACCTGGGGTAGTCATATCAGATGACCTAAAGGTGGGCAAGCAATGTGAGAGGGCAGCAAGGAGGGCTGGGGGGATACTGGGATGCATAGGAAGAGGCATCACCAGTAGAAAACAGGAAGTTATTATCCCTCTGTACAGACAGCTAGTGAGACCCCATCTGGAGTACTGCGTGCAGTTCTGGAGACCCAATCTCCGCAAAGACATAGACAAGATGGAAGCTGTCCAGAGGAGGGCAACTAAAATGGTGCAGGGTCTGCACCAGAAGACATATGAAGAGAGAGACTTAAGGAGCTTAATATGTATAGCCTCGAGGAAAGGAGGGAGAGGGTAGACATGATAGAAACTTTCAAGTACCTCAAGGGAATCAACAAAGTCCAAGAGGGTAGCATCTTTCAAAAAAAGAGGTGTGCAAGAACAAGGGGGCACAATTTGAAGATAGAAGTGGGGCGGCTCAGAGGTAATTTAAGGAAGTATTTTTCACAGAGAGGGTTGTGGATGTATGGAGCGGCCTTCCAGAGGAGGTTGTGGAGTCAAAAACAGTGGTGAAATTCAAGCATGCATGGGACAGTCATAAGGCAATTCTAGGGGGTGGGGGTAGGAAGAAGTAGGCTGCTGGTTAACTAGGACCTGCAGCTTATCCATCAGGTAGGGAAATGGGCAGACTGGGTGGGTCAAGCGGTCCTTATCTGCCGTCAAATTCTATGTTTCTATGTTTCTATAACAGAATAGCATTTGGAAGGCCATCTTGGTCGTGGCTGACATGTTGCCTGGTGAACCCACTAAAATGGAGGTCTAGCAGACTGTTGCCCATGGCCTGGATGCTAGGAAGCATCTTCTGCAGTCCATATGATCCATCAGATATTTCACAGGTTCTGCTTCCTCTGGCATTTGCCTCTGACACTAATCCTGGATTGGGGGGGGCTGCCTTTGCCACTAATATTCAGAATTCAATTCTCAATGCCCCTTTCTGTGACTGGAAACTATTTGCCACAGTGTAGAGATTGCCTTGTGTGAGGTACAGTTCTCTAACAGAGGTTACACTCCCTCAAGGCATGTACCCCTCAGCCTTGTGGTCTTGATAGAGATTCCTTTCATTGGCCCACTCTTGTCCTGCCTTTGGCTGTTCCCTGTTCCAGGTTGAGGGTTCCAGCAAACCCCTTACCCTCATCCTGTGCCCCCAATGCCCTTTCCAGGCTCATTAAAAGTGTGGGTGCCAGAGGCATCCCTGCCACATCTGGAGCCTTCAGGTTCCCATCCACCTCCCTTGATCCCTTCAAAAGACCCCAGGATCCTGGTAAAATGTTGCATCTCCTCCTTCCTGCCAAAGTAGAAGATCAACATGGATGCATAAGTCCTGGATATTGTTCTAATGCATTCTGTGGAGTTGCGGTCTACACCTCCACTGTATCCTCCCAATCCCTTTTGTTACCCCCTAGGTCACCTGTCTGTCCTGTTAGATGAAATTCAGACACTCCTGTACAAGTGGGCCATAGATCCCATGCCTGCCTCAGATGTGAACCAATGTAATTACTCTGTATTTTCTGTTTCTAAAGTGGAAAGGCGATCTATGTCCTATCCTTGACCTCAGAGGACTGAACCAGCACATCGAATACAAAAAGTTTCTCTTCAGTCCATGCTCCCTCTGCTTCTGCAAGGGAATTGGATTGGCACCATGGTTATTTTAGTTATTTATTGAAAATTGGTAACCGGGAAAGACACACTGAACCAGGGTTCATTTCCAGGTTCAACCCAAGGGATGGGGAAAAGGGAGACAAAAAAATACATAGTAGTACAATGCATAACAGAAGACAAAGCAATACACATGCAGATTATAAAACATAAGGCTTGGGTACAAATGCATAGGCTAACAGCATGCAATTGAAGGATGCTTACATCCATATCAAGTTGCTTCACAGTCACCTGCAGTACTTCTGCTTTATGCTGGAGGGCTCTTATAACCAGTTTCATGTCCTGTCATCTTGCTTGCCTTTGGCACCACAGATCTTCACCAAATGTTTTGCAGTGGTGGTTGCGACACTCTGGAAGCAGGTTTATATGTGTTCCTATATCTGAACAACTAATCTTCTGAAAGCCCAGTGCTGGGATGCAGTACATCATACCTTGTTTCGGATGTGTCAGCTGTTAAATCATCTGGGCATTCTTGTAGACAAACTGGAGTCAGTTCTGACCCCGGTCAGTGCCTTCAAGACACTGATGTGCCAGCACAGGGGTAGCACTACCACTCGTGATACTGACAACCTGGGTTTGGGAATGAGCTCTGAGTGTCAAGGGGCCAGCCAGGGGAAGGAGGCTCGAGCACCCATCGGATAGCTCACTTACTCTGGGGTGGGAGGGTGCAGAGCTCCAGCAACAGTGTGCCTCCTGGCTGTAACCTGAAGGCACTGAGCCTGGAGTCCCACCAGAGTGCTGGGATTGGTGGGACATGGTGTACATCTGCATGTCACATACGAGAGCATGCATGATGTTCCAGGACATCTTCTACTCCCACTAGAGGAAGCCAAGTAAAGTAGATAACCCTGCTGGCTGAGCAGATCACACCACTCACAGCCTCCATGCCTACAACTGAATTCCCCCCACTGGACCCCACCATCCCTCCGGCCTTCACCTCTACCTGTTGGGATTTGGATTGATATATGGTAGTGATTATGAGATGAAGGTGGCCCTGCCTGGGGGGGGGGTTCAAGGGTTCAAGCGGAGGTGTTACCCAGGCTGGTGAGTCACGGATGGACCAGCAGACCAGGACATAGGTCAAGGTGGATCTCGGTGGGACAGGACCAGGTGCTGGGAAATGGCTGAAAGAGGACCTTGGCAGCAGCATAGGAGGGAAAATACAGTTGATTAAAAAATAAATAAATAAAAACAAAAGACATAGATGCTGTCCTCAACATGTTAGCTGTCTGGGTCTTTCTTCCAGTCGGCTGTGCCACTGGTCTGATTGTCCAGGCACAGTTGGTGTCTTCCAGTCAATATGTCGCACCAAGATGCCTTCTTTGGCTGATTTGGCTGATGGCTGTGGCCATTCTCACTGTCCCTCTGGCAGGGCTGCACATGTGGGTTCCTCAGTGGTTCCTCTGTGTCTAGTGGACTCAGCGTTTCGATGACCCAGAGTGTCTCATTCTGGTGATTACCTCTTCATTGAACCCTTCTATTGTGACTGGACCACTCCAACTTTGACTGAAGCTCTCCATTTCTCCATCCCATGCCCCTGATGGTCATGGCAGTGGATGCCCATGTCTTCTTTCTCTTTGTTCAATTGACAAAGAAGGTGATGTGTCACACCTGATTGAGATCATCATTCTCACAGGAATTGTTAATGCCAAAATTAAGAACAGGTTTAGTGCTAAATTAGTCTTTTTTACCAGGGTCCCAAAACTTGGAACTGATTACTATAAAGGGAGCTGTGGCCAGCTTTTTTGAGCACAGGCTTATTTTCAGAATTGAAATCATGTATTTATGTATCTCAAATTAATCCTAAGTCATGTTTTGATTAAAGAATGTGACGTCATTTAAAAATATTCAAGTTATATATATTACCATTTTGATAAACTGTTTATTGTTATGTTCCTGCCTATTGTTGAACTGTTGTTTTTCTGTGACTTCATTTTGTGGCCCCTGGGCCTTGTTGCAGATTAGCTCTGCTTAGTGAGTGCATCCTGATTGATAAATAACATGAACATGAAATGTTTTGAATTTCAGGTCAAGACTGTGATTCCGCTTGTTACAATAGCTCTTGCTGGGGCCCAGGCCCAGAGAACTGCCAGACATGTAAGTCTAAAAATACGTAACTTGAAATTGTTTTGCAGCAAATACCTTCCCAGTCACCTTTAGTTTTCTCATTGTCGAACAACAGAGTTCCCTCTGCACTTGTGTTATGAACACTCTTCTTCTGTGTGGTAGACAGCCTCAGCAGTCACGTGGAGAATGTAAAAGGAAGTATGGTGTTTCAAACAGGGCAGCATGCCCCCCCCCACACACACACACTTCGACCATCTGCCCAGCACTGAGCCTTCTCCAACTAAACCACAAGTTGTGCTACATTATGTACTGTACAGACCCTGGTAGGGATTGGCTGATTCCTTTCCACTTTTCAGAACTGAATCTCCCTTACCATTTTTGGGATTGATAACCAAACTATAATGTTTGGCAGCTTAGAGGCAGCGGTTTATAACTGTAGCTTCTGTACTATGTACAATAACAAGTGTGTGTGTGTATGTGTGTATGTGTATGTGTGTGTATATATATATATATATATATATATATATATATATATATAGTGTACCTTTCAACTATCCTTCTTTAGGAGGGATATCCCTCAGTTTACCACTCCTAAGGCCTGTGTTGCACAAGGAGACTGTGCAACCGTATTATACATGCTGAGATTTCAAAGCAGAAATTAATCAAGTCAGACATGACATTCATGTCAGATTGCTGGGGGTTGAGTGTTGACTTCGCCACTTGCCATTATTTCCAGTGCAAACATTATGGATATGAAATATCTAATCTCCACAGAGGTCTAAGCATCTACTATATGATATGATGATGATTTGCTTAATAGAAATATAGAATTTAATTGCAGATAATGATCGCTTAGCCCACCTAATTTACCCATTTTTCCCCTACCTACAGTATCATGGTGGACCCTGAGCTCCTGTTTCCCCCCTTTTCTTTCTACTACGATTCCATGTCAGTCACATGCATTCTTGAACTCCACTACTGTTTTGGCCCCCATCACCTCTGCTGGAAGACTGTTCAAGGAGTCCACTGCTCTTTCAGTGAAGTACTTCCTCTTATCTCTCCTGAATCTGCCTGCCTCCAGGTTCACTGCATGTCCTCTTGTTCTTGAGCACCTTTTTTTCTGAAAAATACTTCCCTCCTGTACCTTATTTTCTCCTATGAGGTATTTATAGGTCTCTATCATATCCCCCATCTCCCTCCTCTCATCCAGGGTGTACGTATTGAGTTCCTTTAGTCTCTCCTCATAGGGCTTTTGATGCAGACCCTGCACCATTTTAGTTGTCCTCATTTGGACAACCTGTCCTTCTGGAGGAGTGGACTCCAGAACTGGACACAGTACTCTAGATGGGGTCTTCCCAGCAATCTATATAGAGGCAACAACACTTCCCCCTATCTGCTAGTGATACCCACTTCCTGTTGACCCCAGCATCCCACATACCCTCCCAACTGCCTTGTCAAACAGTCTGGCCACCTTTAGGACATCAAATATGATTACTCCCAGGTTTCTTTACTGGTTGATGCTGGTCAATACATTGCCACCCATTTTGTACTCCTCCTCTGGGTTTCTGTGCCTTAAGTGCATGATTTAGCACTTTTTCGCATTGAAACCCAGCTGCCATGCCATTGACCACTGCTCGAGTTTTCTCATGTCTCTGCTCAGTTTTTCTCACCCCCCCACCGGGAGTGTCTGCCATATTGCAGATTTTGGTGTCATCTGCAAAGAGGAAGACTTTCCTTTCCATCTGCTCTGCAATGTCACTTATAAAGACATTAGAAAAGGCATTAAAGAGGACCGGTCCCAACACTGATCCCTGAGGCACACCGTTGGTCACCCTCCCTTCCTCAGAGTGAACTCTGTTTATCACCACCCCCTGTCTCCTATCCCCTAACCAATTTCTTTCCCAGTTTACCACCTTTAGTCCCACTACTAAGTTGCTCAGCTTCCTTGCTTACGAGTCTCCTATGTGGCATGGCGTTGAAAGCCTTTCTAAAATCTAGGTCGGCCACTCTACCCTGATCTAATTCTCTGGTCACCCAGTCAAAGAAATCTATCAGATTTGTTTGACATGACCAGACGCCCCCCCCCCCGGTGAATCCATGTTGCCTTGGGTCTTGTAATCCACTGCATTCAAGATATTCCACAATCTTGTCCTTCAGTAGTGTTTTCATTAACTTTCCCACCACCGGTGTCAGGCTGACTAGCATATAGTTGCCAGATTCTTCCCTCCTACCACTTTTGTGAAGTGGGGCTACATCTGCCCTCCTGCAGTCTATAGGAACTCCTCCTGTTTCCAATGAACTGTTAAATAGGACTGTTAGAGGTACAGTCAGTACCTCTCTGAGCTCCCTCAATACCCTTGGACGTACCCAATACCTCGCTTTGTCCACTTTCAGATTTGCAGGTCCCTTCAGGACTCTCTTCTCTAAAAAAGGACTAGTGTCCCCTTCCCTCCCTCAAAAGCTGCAGTTATTTATTTATTTTTTTTGTTTGGTACTTTTTTTCCCCGGCCACCAGTCTGCTTACCTCACACTTCTAGGCATCCTCCTGAGGCTTCTGGCTGCCGCCCAAGTACCCCCGGCTCCATATTTGGGCCTGCAGCATACCCCAACGGCTTGCCCCCCATGGCGGGGAGGTGGAGAACTCCTCTTGCACACTCTCATACCAGGACCAGATCCAGTAGAGCCGTGCACCCTTGGCACCGAGTGAGTCCCCTGCAGAGACGTCCATCAAGCCGCCACGACTGGTGCCCATATTTTCCGTTTTCTCCTCCTTGGACGTCTGTGGCATGCAGTGACACCAAGGGACAGGAGCGCGCATGCTACCGCATGTGCCCCTTCCTGGCATCTGCCACAGCATGTCCCCCTAGTCTGTCCATGGGCTGCCATTGCCCCCAGCTACCGCTAGAGGCCACTAGGCCACCGAGGCATCCGGCCCCCTCCCCCCAAGAAGGAGAGCAGTCCTACAGATGCTCAATCCTTCTCCTCCCCTGCCAACCCCCAATGACCCAGGCTCATTCCCGAACCTGGGTCGCCGGCGTGGTGCGAGGTGTGGCGTCCAGCACATCAACTCTCAGCGCCACCGGGCCGGCCAAGCTGCAGTTATTTTTTTGTGACCACTCCCCTTTTCCTTCCTCTGTGAACACTAAACAGAAGTATTTGTTGAGAATGCCTGCCTTTTCCTGGCACCCTTCTGCACAGTTCCCCCCTCCTTCCCTTCTTAACCTTACAGTCCTTTAATTGGTCTTCCTGTTTTCACTTACAGACCTAAACAATGTTTTTTTCCCCTTTCTTTACCATCTGGGCTATTCTCTCCTCAGTCTGTGCCTTCGTGCTCCTTACTGATTTATCTGCGTTCCACTTTTTCCCTTGATACACCTCCCTGTCCTTCTCCATCTGCATCTCCTTATACCTTCAGAATGCTACCCTTTTAGCCTTTACCTTTTCAGCTACCTCTTTCAAGAACTGTAGCAGTTTCTTTTTCCTCTTGCTTTTGCTCATTTCCTTAAGGCAGAGGTTTGTTGCCCTCACTATGCCCCCTTTCAGCTTTGCCGGCTGTTCCTCCGCCACATCTAGGTAATTTCTCCCCCCTCCAACCAGGTCATCCCTGAGGCATTCATCAATCTTTTTTAAATTTGCCCCTCTGAAGCCCAAGACTGTTGCCCTTGTGTGGTTCCATTCCGCAGCCATCCTTTTATTGAACTACACTATATGGTGATCACTGGTGTCCTCCCACCTTGACATTTGCAACACTGTCCCTCTTAGTGAGTGCCAGGTCCAGTACTGCCCCATCACAAGTGGTTTCCCTAACTAGTTGCCTGAGTAATGACCCCTGCAGGGAGGCCAGGATGTCCCTACTTCTAGCTGAAGCTCCAGCTGGGAGGCTTCACTCTACATCCAGCAGATTGAAGTCCCCCACCGGCAGCACCTCCCCTTTTCTGCCATCTTGCCAGTGGCTTCCACCAGTACCTTATCCAACTCCTCTCTTGTGCTGGAGGTCTATATATTACATCACTGTGAATAACTGACAACATTCCCTGTCTCCAGGGAGACCCACAGTACCTCTGGTTCCCCCTGCCCATATTCTCTGAATCTCCATTAGTTTTTTAATTTTAAGGAATAGCAACCCACATTTGGGTGTTGAAGGGTTAAAAGACATAAGAGTGAGACTAAAGTGTTAGCCAGCATAAAGTTAGGTGGACAAATTAGACCTTTTAATGTTGAATCAGTCCCCCCCAATAAAATATCCTAGTCCCTACGGTTAGTTACAAAGTTCAGGGCACACTGTCAACAAGGGTTACTCTGCACTGGCATGAGCTTTATGACACTGCTGAGCCATACTCAACAGGATTTTTCAAACTTCTCCCTTGTATCTTTAAATGCCAATGCAGCTACATTGGAAAGGAAGTGAAGCCCACTGTGCATGTGGACCTCAGGCCAGAGACATTCCCATTGCATAATGGGCCTTACAGACCTGCTCACACTCCACTGCATCTATCCCCAGTGGGTTGCAGGAGTGAGAGTGAATGTAAATGGTGGCCACTGAGCCATAGATTCTTAAAGTGCAGTACTTTGAGGTCATCCCCATACCACCAGGGAAATTATGGAGCAGGTGGTGGGGTGCACTTGATCAGCACAGCACATCAGTGTGGGGAAGTGGAGGGGGGAATCACTACACCGCTAGGGAATTGTTACATTGGGATAGGTGGCAGGGAACTGCTAGATCACAATGGAACTAGTACCTTAGAGAGGTTGGGGGTGGGGATTTTTCAGTTATATATGGCTCTGTGCCTGGTGCTTCTCGTATCACAACATTATGCATTGTGTCATGCACCAGGCTCAATTCACAGTGCAACATAGAGCCACATTTGCAGGCACATGCCACGTTGAAGATAGTGGACACAGTCCCAGAGTATGCCTGCTATTGTCTGGAATGGAAATTTGCAGTGTGCCGTTCTCACAGATGGGACTCCTTCCACTCCATCCTCGAGATGTGTGTGCTGAGATTTGTGTATGGTCATTTCAGGTTGCAGCAGAATGGTGCAGGAAGCAAATTCCCCATTCCCCACTAAACCCAGACTGTGAATAAAAATGGTAGGAAGCCAATATTCAAAATTCGGTTTCTTGTGGCCCTCAGTGGCTGTCTATTTTTGTTGTTACATGCTGCTACAGCTATTATAGGCATGTTGCAGTATGAGATCCCGTGTTGCATATATACAATTTATATAGGTCGTGCCTGTAAACCGGGTCATGCCTATAAAAGAGCCATTAGGCCCAGTGTATTCACCTGGTTAACAAAATAAATTAATAAATTAATATACCATACTACACACTGTCTCATCCACAGTTGCCCCTTTTGTACAGTGTTGTGACTATAATAGCTGAGTCTACTATTTGCTTCTTGTTTAGCAATGTTTTATACATCACACTATTCCATTACATCCAATGCACCTGTTATTATAAATGATTGTTTTTTTAACTCTACCTGCTCCCTCTCCCCCAGGATGTACTAAATAAATATAAGAAATGTGTTAACATTTGAAGACTGCACTGATGCTATTATCTTGTATGCCCTGGTTTCTAAACCCTGCCGAAAGCATCAACTGGAATGGCCCTATGAGTTTAATTAGTGAAATGTGCCATTTACAGATGCTAATCGGTATATATTTTGTTACCTGTCTCCCTTCTGCTGATTCTCCATCTGAGAAACTGCATCTACAGAACTGAGCATAAATACTGGGCTAGTTGCTTAATCAGTGAATGCTTAAGGGAACTGTAATTAGTTGATCAGATCTGACCAACCCAAAAATCCCAGCTTTTCCTCTGTGGACAACTTGAAAAGTGAGTCAGTTGTCTGTCATTCGGTATAGTTTGCAGTACTGGTTTGTCAGCCTGGAAAATCTACCAGGCACTTTTATGCTGTGTGGGATTAGGTTTCTTCTTCCAGCTCTGTATAACCTCTCACTGGCTTGCAGCCAGAGGAAATAGAAAAGCAACTTGGTTACTCAGTTTTGCCCAATTTCTGGAAATGGTGAGCAGTCGTATTTTCTGTGAAAGTTTAACTGACTTTGTGTTCATTTATTTATAGATAGATTTCAGGGGTGTGTGTCTTTGTTTTTTACATTGTTTCAGCAAGTATTTTAAATAAAGAAAAAAGTATGGATGACTGCATGATACACGTTTTTTTGTTTGTTTAGTTTTTTATCTGAGGTGTGTTTTGCCTCATAAAGAATAAGACAGAAGCCTGAGTGGTTTATAAAAGTAAAACACACCACTGGTGTGAAAAACAAAATCACATAGTCTTCAATATTTTATATTTTTATATAATATCTGTTAGGGTCTGACTTTAAAGGAAAACTACACCCAAAACTTGAAAAATATATGTTGTGCAGAGTGTTTTAATTTGTATGTGAAGTTCTTGTGTTTCCTTCCCTCTGACTGGTATTAGGAGTTTTTCCTAAATTAGCCTGCTAGCTTTAGGGTAGTTTTACGACCCCTGGAGATCACCATATCAAATAGTTTTATTGCATCTCTTTGTCCTACAGTGCACCTTGTTTCATGTAATGGTGATGTAGCGAAACCCATAAATCCAGCAGAAAGCATTGCATTACAATCAGTTCACAACAACAGAGATGGCTATATTTTAAAATCTGTAGAATTCAGCTTGACCACCCTCATCCTAAAGGTTTTACTGTCCTGAAAAACTTTGCTGCTGGTAATTTTTGTGCAGCTTGTAAAGCTTCCAAGATATTTAGTTTTTGGCATGCGTGTGCTGAATGTTGGGTCTCTCTTACATCACAGTCACATGAGACAAAATGCACTGTGGGAACCAGAAATACAATTACACTATCAGGTATGGAGATCCCCAGGGGTCGTAAAACTAGCATAAAGCTAGCAGGCTAATTTGAGAAAAACTCCTAATACCAGTCAGAGGGAAGGAAACACTAGAACTTCACATACAAATTAAAACACTCTGCACAACATATATTTTTTCAGGTTTTGGGTGTAGTTTTCCTTTAAAGTGCGAGTAAGCTGACTAAGGCAGTGGCTTCCCGCGTGGATGATTGATTAATCAGCTGCGTCTTTCTCTGCATCAGCCTCGTGTGACGTCACACCAGGTTGATGAAGAGAACATAGGGCCTGATTGCTGGTTGGTTTCAGATTCTTCCGTTATTATGATGCAGCATCCTATTCACAATAACTTCTTTTAATTAAGCAGTTGAGATACAACAAGTCTTTGAGCTAGACATCCAGTTAGAAACAGTATCATGTCTTTGCCTAAAAGGTCTTAAAATAATAGGTTTAAAAACTACCAGTGATGTGCATTCCTGGAGTAAAAATATTTGAATTTCAAGCTAAAGCACAAGGAATGCAGTTTTACCAATATCAGGAGAGGCAGCTGTCAGTTTTATGGATTTGTCCTAAAATCTTTTTTCAGTCTGTAATAATATTCATGGATAAACAAATACATTTGTTTCAGTCAGTTTCCCACTGCTGGTTGTCAGTTTCAACTGCACTTTCCTGGAGTCCTGTCCAGCCCACATCTTGTACTGCTGCTTCTATTGAAACCTAAAAAAAAAAATAGTGAATTTTACAAAAACAGAGAAGTGATTCATGAACTAAGACATATCAGTTTGTCCTGAAACTACTTCAGAATGTTTTATTGTTTTTGACTACCAAAGGAGAAACCATCTTTATGAAACTGCAGACTGTTTGCTCATCTTAGGTCTTCCAATGGCAGCAACCACCATTATTGGTTCAATGTTCCATGCAAAGTAACTTGGCTAGGTTTTCAAAAGGACTTGCACTTTGCATGCTATTTTTCAAAAACTACACAGCGAGTTGAGATGTGCACTTGCTCAGCCATGCTGGAATCTGACCTCAGAAGTTACAGATATTGGAAACACACAAAGACAGCACTCCTGGCAGAAAATAAAAGAGTGAATGCCCAAATGCAGTGCAGAGCACATCTTTTGGCAGCACGGAGACAAGCTGGGATGCCAATGAGCCCCAGAGCTTCTCCTCACACTAATGCATCTTCAGGGGATGCATAGGCTCTAGGCTATACTGCTGGCTGGCAGTATAGCCTAGAGGTTAGAGTAACAAGCTGTGAATGAGCTTGGTATGTCCAGCAGACCTGGGTTTGATTCCCCAAACTCCACTTGCATACTGTGTGACACTGAGCAAGTCACTTAACCACCCAGTGCTCCCGGGTCGCCCCCTGAAAACAGGCACTTGTGCTTAGTGGGCCTTTCCTAATTACCAAAGAATAAAAAATAAAAATTCCATAACTTTAAAAGAGTGATAAAATTATAAAATGTACTTTGTTACAGTTTCCCTGCTGGGGTTATTTTGTATAAAAATTTATTCTCAGCTCCTGCACATCCCACATTGCCGTACCACCCAGGGGCAAAGATCCTTTGATCACAGAGCTCCCAGTTGGTTAAATGCCCTCAGCTACAACCTCTCCTCACTGCCTAAACTAGGCCCTTTCAAATCTAATCTCTGCCTCCTCCTCTCTGCCTCCAGCTCCTGTGATTGTCAACCTTAATTGGCTCCCCTTAATCCAGCACTTATTCCCCCCTACTTAACTCCTCAATCACCCCCCTTCCCTCCTTACCCCCCCCTTATCCTGTCTAGCACTTCTTTGTTACCTGACTAATGTCACCGGCTGCTAATGATTGTGTTGTTCTGTTCTAGCTCTTAATTCTATATTCTCTCCTTTTCCTATGGCTGCAAATACCACGGTATATGCATGTATGTACCTATATGCCTGGAAATGACTGTAACCTGCTTTGTTCTCCCCTATTTCAATTTACATTGTTCCTTCAAACTGTATTGTTTGCATATCGTCATGTCTTCTATTGTCATTTAAACCGACGTGGAACCTTTGTAAAATAGCCTTGGCTCAAAGGTATTTGTAATCCTAGATCTAAATAAATGAATAAAAAATTTGTTAAAAAAAAACCGTTCTTGAAGTGTGCAACTAAATTGCATTTTTGCCAGGACTGTCTCTGCTCTGAACTCTTGAGCCACAACATTTTGTAGGAAACAGCATGATATCATTGTAATCCCTGCACAGGTTTCCTTCTCCTGGAAAACCGGTATACTGAATGCCTTTATACATAACAAACAAGAAAGAATCCTGTCACTATGAATCTATATCTTTCTTTAAAAAAAATCTTTATTTTAATAAAGCATTGTGCTAGAAATAAATTAGAAACTAAGGACTGTAGTGACATCATCAAATTATTATTGGTCTAAGAGATAAAAAAAAAAAGAGCGTCACTGAAAAAAAAAAAGCACATTGTCACAACCCCAAGGTAAATTTGGGGAACTTTCTTTTAGTTAAGTACAGTTTGTATTGCTAGTACATGCTACCAGTAAAAATAGAACTGCCTATATTGTAAATATACAATGATCTGTAAGATCTCATTCTTAGTTATAAGCAGTGTGACAGTGTATTCTTTTACTGTCCTTCAGTGACAAAGCTAATCTGTGCCCAGCAGTGTTCAGGCCGGTGCAGAGGACGGGAGCCCAATGAATGTTGTCATCCCCAGTGCGCAGCTGGATGCAAAGGACCTCGAGAGTACGACTGCCTGGTATGTAGCAGCATTGTCCTAAAAAGGCAGTGTATTTTCAGAGAAGCAAAGTAACTGACAGTCCTGTCTCGTTTTCCCTAAAAATCTGAAGCATCACATTGGCCTTGTTTCCCATCTTCTATGTTTAAAGGAAAACATGCAGAAGTCATGTATGCTTGGAAGTCCTGTCATATGTATTCAACTCTCCATGAGAGAACAGCAACATGAAACATCAGGAAGTCTCTCAGTACTGTAAATATGTTAAAAACAAATGCTGGTTAAAATCATAAAACATAATCCCAGTTCCTTAAATATGGTTCTGTTTTACTCTCTTGCCTATCATGCTGGTCAGACCATAGAACTAATGCAATCACGTTGGTGATTGTAACTTTAATTGGATTAGACTAATAGAGACTTGTTCATACAAGCTTTGAAAAACAAATAGAATTCTTTTTCAGGAAGGCAAACATAATGAAAGTCTACCTGGCTTCAAAAGCTTGTTTGACTAGTTCTTTTTATCTAACAAAAGTTATTACACCTAAGGTTATGTAGATGTTATCTGCTCAGGACTGGATACATAAGGAATAAGGCATGATAGAGTGAGGATTAGGCCAAGTTAATGCAGTACCATGTGATGGGGTGCTGACCAATGAGGAGTCGAAACTGACCAAACTCCATTTTATAAATTTGGATGGTGCCCTATCCAAGTTCTCAAATATCCTTATGTGAACTGTCATCTATCCCTCCTACAGTGTGTGTTTTGGTCACCAAATAAGGGCCTGAAGCACAAAATAATGTTGGGCATTAAAGCTGCACCTAGTTTTCTTCCAGAATGTGCTCTTATGCTAAGCCATTTGCTGTACTCCATACACTTCCTGAGTTAATAATACGATTTTTATGGATTGGGCATCCCTGATTTTGGTTAGTTGTCCCAGATTTGTTCTCAGCCGTGGCTTGGATTTGTGAGACATGATGCTTAGAGGCACAGTTTGTGTATTACGCTGCTGCTGTTAGCCTCTGGTAAACTCTGTAATGCACCACATCTTCAATATGGGCAGTTTGTGGAAAGGCCTCCCTATGAGTGACAATAAGTTGTAACTTTTGCCACATTGTGGCAGGCTTTGAAAATTGCATGGGACTGCACCCCAAGCAGCAGCACAAATTTTACTTGAACTTGCAGCAGGATCCTGAGTCCTCACAGTAGATTTGAAAAAGACTGTCCCCTTTTCCTTTACCCAGCCTGCGTCTCACCCCAGAATTTTGGTGCATTGTTTGTGTGTTACCTGGACACTTGCAAGACTTTGTTCTATCTAGACTACAAGAGACAGGATATTTTCCTTTTCTGTAAAATTGTTATGTTTAGTTTTTCATGTGTTTTTTTTTTTTTTTTTGTTACAAAAAAAAGGCATGTCGCAGATTTCAGGATGGTGATACCTGCAAAGAGTCTTGCCCTCCATTGCTACTATATAACCCCACTACATACCAGATGGATGTCAACCCAGAAGGAAAATACAGTTTTGGGGCTACCTGTGTGAAGAAGTGTCCACGTAAGTTTCATGCTTGTGTAACTTAAAATAGGTTATTGTTATTACAGTAACAGGGACATTAAACAAATCTTTATTGAACCATACTTGTTTTATACAGTATAAACTGTTTATAGAAATGTGTTTAAATAATGTTAGAGTTGTTCTACAGGCACTGGGCCACACTCTCCCAGATGTTACACAGACACTGGGCTATACTCTCCCAAATGATGACAATATTTTAACATTTTTTGAAGTATCATGATTCCTCATATCCATACCTTGGAAGGGCATGTCCTAGTCAGGATTGTGCAACCCAAGGAATTATGTACTTTTGAGTCTTAAAGTAGAAGTGCAGCAGGTACCAGTTTCCTGTGCTTTATTTCAGCCTGATTGCGGTGAGCGCCCAGAATCTTCATTTTGTTTCTATGCATTGTTTTTTTTCCAGAGGCACCTCTTTGGAGCAGAGCGGTCTTCCAGTTTTTTTACCTGGCATGCTCACAAACATAGCTGCAACCTTTACTCACTAAAAACCTTCAACTAGGCCCTAAAAGTAAAACTCCTAAAATAAAAAAATTAAAAAAATTAATTCATTGTTGTGTTCCTGACTATCACACTCTCCTTACACATGTAAACAAATTAGAAAAATGAAGTACTGTTTTTCCTTTGCTGACAGTGAAAAATCCTCCTCCTATCTTTGCCTGTTTACCTGGGAAATTTCTGTTGCTTATCCTGCTAGAGGTAAAATTGAAACTCTGACTCCACGAGACATTTGTTGTGTCTGTATAGTATGTTGGGAGAGGAACGTTGTAGCAGTGGAACTGTGCAGAATTGTGAATCCTTGTATTCTATGGTAAACATTCCAAATGTTGAATATAGAGAACGACAGCGAAAACGGAAAGAGGGAGAGGAAAAGAGACAGTAATATAAAGAAATAGAGAAAGGGGGGCACCCATACATAAGCAGATCCAAATTGCCTAAAGAAATTCTGAAGTTCATAAAAGCACATACATTTGAATCATATAAGGGTGTTTTCAGGAGAAATGCCCTCTCCCCTCACACACACAAAAACAACAGTTTTGAACACATTTCCATTAAAATACTAGTATTGCTTTAAAATGCAAAAAGGTAAAAACATTTTTATAGAATTATGTGCCAGACATGCTTTTCATCATCCTTTGCTGTTTTCAGCTACTCCCCTTCAGTTGCCAAAATATAGACAATTTATTTTCTTCAGAGTTTAAATGGAAGCAGATTTAATGAATGGGCCTAATTTTTTTAAATCTTTTTACAGTATTTTGGTTTCTTATTTTAAGTCATTGTAAGTTACATAGTTAAATGTCACTTTATAAGTACAATAAGACACTCTAGGGTGTGTCATTATGGGGATATAATCACACTTTTTAGGTGCATTTAACAACACTCGGCTGCACCTTGTGCCTAACAATGCACCTGAGTGGTGCAATTATATCACCATTATGCACACCTTATTATGTCTTATTGCTTACATAATAGTAACATGGAATCCACCATTTCTGTTACCCTCATGTATACAGGGACCATGCTTCTTGTTAATTAAAATGTGGAAAGAGTTATTGCTGTTTCTTCTTTCCAGATAATTATGTTGTGACAGACCATGGCTCTTGCGTCCGGACCTGTAGTGCAGGAACCCATGAAGTGGATGAAAATGGGGTTAGAAAATGCAAAAAATGTGATGGGCCTTGTCCAAAAGGTATGCAGACAGACAGATTATATGTAACTTAAGAACTGACAAATCAACCTGACTAAAAGGAAATCCTTCTGCTGGTGTATTTTAAGATAGTAGGGAAAAAAAAAAGTTGATCAACTAATGGTCTTCTTTCCTAAAATCCTGTGGTATTGGTTCATTTTTTTTTTTTTTTTCAGTTAAATCCAATAGGTTTTTCTAAAAGCAGCCTCTGCCCTGGGGATCATGTATGATATAATGAGATGGCATCAAGGTTCATATTTTGTCTATGTGTGATGTCCGTTTTCGTGTGTTTGCATAGTTGATGGGGCTCCCTGCTGTCTAGTCTTTCCACTTAGCATTGGAGGGAGGGTCACCTGAATGTGGCGGTAAGCTCTTGGCATTAGCTCTTGGATCCTGGCTGGCCTACTTCAATAATAAGTGCCTTAGCATGCAATTTTAGGTGGGCAGACACTTTGTTTTTCCTCCTTTTTTAGCACCTGGCTCCATCACATCTTACATCGCCATTTCCTGTACCACTGACCATCTTGAATTGTATCTTTGAGACACATTATTTAAATCAGCTCTTTGGCCACTTTGGTGAATATTTCTGAGTTGTGTTAACTGCTTAAGGTAAATTTGGACATCCTTGAATCCAGATTTAGACTATTCTGTATTAGCCATCATGGTGGCAATATTGCATCTGTATTTGGGGACCTAATCTCCGTATGTGTCAGTGGACCTTGTGCAGAACATACAACAGGTTTTTTATAACATTTCTTGGTGATGCTCTGATGCTGGGTCTTCATTTTCTTTTTTATATACAAGTATTTTTCCCTCCTTGGCAGGACGGGTGCTGTATTGTGCTTTATTGGCTCCCAGTTCCTATCTACCACAGCAACCTCCAGCTGCCACCAAGATCGGGGGTAGTATTCTCTTCAGGTTGCACCCCCACCCCCGCAGCAGGGTCAGGAGAGGAGGGCCTTCCTCCTCCCCTTGGAAACAAATTTAGATGTGCCCCAGACCCAGAGTGGCAGAGCGGATTTGCAGTCAGATGGACAGGGCTTCATTGAGCACATCCTCTACTTTTTTCCTCTGTTTTCTCCCCGAATGACCACAAACATGCAGTGAAGCATGTTATGTGAGCTCCACCTCCATAGAGACACCCCCAGTGTTCTGGACGTGGGGTCCTCCCACTTAATGTGACCATACACATCTCCACCTGGATTCCTCCGGGTGGTGGTAGAGTGGTGGTCTACAGAACCCCCTCCTTCCCTGAGAGAGGACAGCTGTCCTTCAGACATTTGTTCCTTCCTCCCCTGGCCGACCCCAAAAAAACCTGTGTCCATTCTTGAGCACAGGTCACCGATGTGGCAGGAGGTAAGGTGCTTATTATACCTCAGAACTCCATGCCACTGGGCCAGCTTCCTGAGTCTTCTTCAGGTAAGATTTTGACAACCTAGATTTATTTGTCAGCCCCAACATCAGAAATACAAGGAGGCTTAAATTAAAATCAGTAGCTTTCCAGCTAAGGTTATCTTGCAAGAATACTGCCACTAATCCTCTTTCCCTTTCAATAGGGAATGTTTCTCAAAGCATGAAAGGTTATATATTTGATTGTTAGCTTGTTTTCTAGGTTTCTAGTGATGTAGGACCCCACGATGGCTGTATTGTTTCTGGTTATCCCAGCCAGTGGCTTGTGTTTTCAGTTTTACTTTAGATGTTTAATAGTGCTTCAGACAAGGGTTTGGAATTTTAGGTGGGCTACACATCAGACTTTGTGATGTAAGTAACTGTCAAGTTTTTTTAGAAGCTGTGCATTTCACAACACTTGTATAACACCTCATAGGGCCCGGAGATACTCCCCTTAGTCGCCCTGCATTAATTTGTAAAATGTCACTGGCCATGAAGGGCAAACAGTAGTGAAAAGATGATGAGAATTATGTTCTCATGCTCAGACTGTTTACTGAGAGTTGGCAAGTTTAAAGAGAAACAAAGTTTTACCAGTAATCCGTCAACGCCTGAGGATCTTGGAGAAGGCACTTCTGGATTAAAGTCAGCCAATATGAAGCATTTGATTCATCCCATAATAGTCTATCCCTGGAACAAGCTGCTTCATGAGGCAAACCCAATACATTCAAGTCAGAGAAAAAAAATTGCTGACCAGTTCCCAAACTCCTCCCTGTAATGTTCCTTAAGAGGAGAGTGTTCGCCTATTATGGCATTTAGTATTTTAGTAATGTGGGGTTGAACTCAAATCCTTAAAATCAGGATGATGGAACTGGGAAAGATGAACAGGTGGAGGAAGATTATCGGACTAATTCAGTGACTTAGCCCCTTTGAATCTCAACGTAATGTGGATATTTACTGAGACATACAAGGGTTAATGAATAGACAAGCTGGATTCAGATGGACTGAGCTGTATTCTTCTTACTAAGACTCTGGCTGATCTAGTGCAATCCCTAATGTATGTGTGGTTTTGAATATTAAAGGAATGCATCTTTAGAGGTACGTTATCCCTTTGTGCTCAACTCAGAAGTGTCACCCTGGGTTTTGTTTTTCTGGTACACAGTTACTGGAATGCCTCAAGCACAGGACCCCTGTTCATGAACTGGTACAAAAAACCAAAAGTTTTTTTTCTCAAAGTGTCTCCAGAGCACTACCGACCGCGGCAGGGAAAGACGTTTTGCTGCTCCTACCAGGAGCCCTCGCCAGAGTCCCTAACACCAGGCGGAACCCCCCCCCTCACGCTCAGAGCACTGCCGACCGCGGCAGGGAAGGACGTTTTGCTGCTCCTACCAGGAGCCCTCGCCAGAATCCCTAACACCAGGTGGAACCCCCACGCTCAGAGCACTGCCGACCGCGGCAGGGAAGGACTTTGCTGCTCCTACCAGGAGCCCTCGCCAGAATCCCTAACACCAGGTAATAAGCCAGACGATTTACAGAGCAATCTCCTGCCATTGTCGATCGGGAAACAGAAGGACTCGTTGGCTAGCTTCTCCACCCACAGACCACTGATTGTTTCAGCGGACAGCTGCTGTGGGGTGCTACCTGGTTAGCTGGACTTGGACTTGGGTTGGGTTTGGAGTAGAGAAATTAAAGGAAGTGTGGCGTCTACTAACTGTTAAAGTGGCCTGGTGTGCTGTTGTGAGCTACTATTCAGCCTCTCCCTGTTCGCTGCTGGGTTAGCCACAGCTGAATATTTGTAAGTTAAATGTGCTGTTCTGTGTTACACTGAAAGATGCCAGAAGTGCCTGCTGGCCTGTGTTTGTGCTGAGAATACAAGTTAAACTTCTGATTAATTTAACCCCTAGGCACTCAGCATACAGGGTAGATGAAGTAAATGTTCTATGAATATAGCTTAGTTTTAAATGTTTAAAGGTAGCCTATTGTGTGTTTGACTAACGTTGCTTTGGAGCCGAGTCATGCGCAGTCTGTAACTGTAGTGCTGTTGTTTGAATCCTCCCGCTGCATACTAATTTCCCCTGCCTCCTACATTTTTCAGGGGGAACACCCCCCCCCCCACGCTCAGAGCACTGCCGACCGCGGCAGGGAAGGACGTTTTGCTGCTCCTACCAGGAGCCCTTGCCAGAATCCCTAACACCAGGTAATAAGCCAGATGATTTACAGAGCAATCTCCTGCCATTGTCGATCGGGAAACAGAAGGACTCGTTGGCTAGCTTCTCCACCCACAGACTACTGATTGTTTCAGTGGACAGCTGCTGTGGGGTGCTAGCCCGACGACGCTTTGCGTTGTCCGCCCCGCCCCAGCCACCCACCCAGGGGCGGCTGTAGCTTTATTGGTTTAGGTTGCTGACGTCACTTCCTGTGGTGCCAGAACCTAAGTCCCCACTTTCTCATTAGCAGGTTATACATGCTGACCACCAGGGGGCACTGGTCCCCTACTAACCACCCTGCGGTCGTGCAAACCTATCTGATCCCAAATAGACTCTCCCCTCCGTATCTCCTCTTACCCACCAACTATAATTACTCTCACTACTCCCCTAGCCTGTAGATAAAAAAAAAATGCCCATCACTGTGCATCCTGCACTACTCCCCCTCCTTCTTATAATCCTTGCCTCCCCTTTGGGTACTATAGTCCCGCTATCATGCTGCCCCTATGCCCCTAATGATCTGCCTACAACCCACCCCTCTTCCCCCCTTGTGTCACCTCCCCTTGTTGCTTACACTCACCCTGCATCTGCCCCGACCCATCTCCCTACATATTGCCACCCTCTCTCTTACCCCCACTGCCCCCCCATACATCTCATCGTGCTTGCCTCTCCTGTCTGTTCTACTCTGCCTATCCCCTGCGCTATCTCAGCCCCTCATCACCCCCTCTCCAATCGTCGAAAACTATCCCGCTATCGCGCACTCCCAAGAGCAGCCCTCCTCCTCCTGCTCCTGTCAGGCAATGTCCACCGCAATCCCGGCCTGGCAGCACTGGTCCTCCCCTGAAATCTTCTGGGCTGTGTATTGCATCTATGAACATCTGTAGCCTCCTGAAAAACTGGACTCACTACACTGCTGGGTGATGCTTCATAAACCTGATGTTGTTGCCCTGGTTGAAACCTGGCTGTCTCACTCCACTCCCAACTCTCTTGTCTCTCTCCGGCTACACTTTCCACGTTTGGACCGTTATCGGAAGGAGAGGTGGGGGTTGTGCCTTCTATTTGAAGGATTCTCTCATGGGTCTGCCCTTCCCCCCACCTGACCTCGACCATAAGGCCCAGGCCCTCACTCTAAAGCTGTCCCCTGACCCTTCTAGAGGCCCTATATACCGCAGCCTACATACCCCCCAGGAACCAAGCCCAGGCTCTGGGCCCACTAATTGACTACCTTACCTCCCTACCCAACCCCTCGGACCAAATCTTGGTGGGTGATTTGAATATAAACTGGCTTTGCCCGTCGTCCTCCTCCCACCGTGAGGCTTTTGATTCAATTGACCTAACTCAACTGGTCACGCAGCCTACTAGAATCAACCCCAGCAGGGGTACAAGCACCCTCCTGGATGTGGTCCTCACCAACAGGCCAAGCCGCATCCATAACATACAAATCCTCCCTGACCACTCCCCTGTTCTCTTCAACTGGGAAACCCCTCGGCCGTCATCCTCTGTCAAAACCACCTCTTGGAGGCGGCTTAGACCCGGGGGACTCAAAGGCCTTAAGCACTTCCTTGCTCATACTGATTGGTCCCTCTGACGAGCGCAACTAACATTGACTTGGCCCTGACCTTTTTTGTAAACACCTTCAACTCTGCCTGCGACATCTTTGCTCCCATAACTGCTAGGAGGTCCAAATGAGACATGCCCCTTGGATCACCCCTGCCCTGCTGTGGCAACTTAAGCAACGAAACAACCTTTGGCACCTTGCTGTTGCTACTGGCCGTCCAGCTGACAGACAGTCTTATGCTGCCGCCCGCAACCAGTGCATCTGGGCCATCCGCAAAGCGAAGGCGGAATACTACCAAGCCTCTCTTACCTCCTCTTGGGGGAACCCTAGGTGCTTCTGGGACAACATCAAGCAACTGAATGGCAACTCCCAGTCCCCCTCTCCTTCGCTTCTCAGCATCAATGGTGCTGTCTCCTCTGACTCTGCCCTCATTGCCACTCACCTCAATAACTCCTTTACCGACCTTAGCTCAGTACTCCCTGGTAACTTTTTCAGTCCGCCACCTCCTTCTGCCCCACTCATCCATCGCCGCCTCCTTCCACCTGCGCCGTGTCACCATACAAGAAACCAGGCCATACCTGCTAAAAGCCCTAAAAGGTAACACCGTCGGTAATGACTCACTTGATCCCTGCCTATTACGTCAGGTCCTGGATCAGGTCCTTTCACCTATCACATGCATTTTCAACAAATCACTATGTCTCGGACAATTCCCTGCTGCCTGGAAGGTTGCCACAGTTACCCCTGTCCACAAAGGTGGTGACAGAACTCTTCCGGGTAACTACCGGCCCATCTCGATCCTCTCCCCACTCTCTAAGGCTTTGGAGAAAATTGTGGCATCCCAAGTTTCTGACTACCTTCGTAAGTACAATGTTCTCTGCCCTGAACAACACGGGTTCAGAGCAGGTCATAGTACCAATACAGCTCTCCTGGAATTTTCCAACTTCCTCCATGCCTCCTTGGACTCTGGTGCCCTGGATGGTGCTATATTCATTGACTTGTCTAAAGCCTTTGATACCGTTTCATATCCTCTCCTGCTCTCCACCCTCGACCTAATAGGCTTTGCCTCTGGACCTGTTTCCTGGTGCACCAGCTATCTCTCCGCCCGCTCCCAACGTGTGAAAGTTAGTGGTACTCTCTCTGAAACCTACCCCATTCGCTCTGGAGTGCCGCAGGGCTCAATTCTTGGACCCCTACTATTCTCCCTCTTTCTCAACTCCCTACCCAGCAGTTGTGAGGGTAATATTCTTCTCTATGCGGATGATGCTGTCCTCATTGCCTCTCACAATAACCCCATGCTGCTACAGAACTCCCTCCAACTAGCTTTTGACTCTGCAGCGACCTGGTTCACTGAGCACCGACTTGTTATCAACCTAAAGAAAACAAAAACGATGCTCTTCTCCCACCCCCAAAATAAGTACAGCAAGTTCCCCCCTAACCATCCACTCCACACCCAATATCTCCATTAACCCTGTTCAGTCCTATAAATATCTTGGAATAACCTTTGACCCTGCACTTTCTTTCCATGGACATATATCTACCCTAAATTCTGCCGCCAACTCGCGGCTAGGCATTCTCTACCAGCACAAGAAATACCTGCCTCCTGATGCCCTCCGCCTGGCTGTCACCTCCTCTGTCATATCTCTCTCATTGACTATGGCCTTCCAGTTTATGGTTCAGCAGATCAGACTGCCCTCAACAAGGTTCGCCTTACATTCAACAAGGCCTGCAGACTTATCACCGGTGCCCCCAGACTCACTCACACATGTGAGCTGTACACCCTGGCTACCCTACTCAACCTGGACAAGCGGCTCATGTATCAGACCTGCCAGCTCACCTTTAAAGCCCTGCATGGCCTATCCCCCATAGACCTATCCAACGCAATTCGCCGAACTGTACCGACCCTAAACACCAGAGCTCGTCAAGAGCAACCCTAGTCATTCCGCGAGCCAGGACCTCTCAAGGGCAGAGGGCGTTCCCCTACCGTGCACCCCACTGGTATAACTCCCTCCCTGCCGGTGTCTCAAACTCACCAACCTTAGCTTGCTTTAAGCCCAGGCTCAGAAACTTCCTGCTTACCTCACGCAAATGCAACTGCCGCTAACCTAAAAAAAAAAAAAAAAAAAAAAAAAAAAACACACTGCTGACAATGCTCACTGAGCGGCTCCCACCACCCCTTCCCTCCCTAATAATCCTCCTCCCCTGTCACTCTCCCCTGCTACCTCTACCTGTACCCCCCAACCCCAAGTTCTTTGCACCCTAGGCTATTCTGTTCATGGGTTATGAGTTCTACTGTAACAAAATTGTAATTGAATTGTAACTTTTTCTTTGTAATTGCTGTGTCCCTTGTACTATTGTTCTTATGTCCTCTTTGTGACGAGGTACCTTTGTAAATGAGCCTCTGGCTCAAAGATTTCAAAACTGATGTTTAACTAAATAAAATAAAAATAAATAAATAAATAAAAATGGGAGGCTACAGCAGGCGTACAGTAGATCAGTCAGTTTCAGCTTTAGCAAGTAAATAATTATCACTTCCCTGGGGATCCTATGGACTAGAGGACTTATACTATAGGTGGACATTTTCACTCAAGGACATGGTGATAAATGTGTCCAGGGTCTGTTTTTACATAGCACATGCTGTGGTGGAATTGTTTCTTCTGATCTGAAAGACTCCCGGAGCAATCAAAGACCCATAAAATATTTTCTGCCTGGATTGTGCTCCAGTTTCTTAAGTGCTGCCATGTTTGATATTTTTGGAGAATGCAACACAAATATTCACCTTCCAAGTAGTAATAGTCAAATGGACATTATGGCTAAGGAATTGGTTAGCTGGCAAAACTTCAAGATGTCATGTTTTAGACTCTCTTTAGGGGTACACATCCTGTGCAGAAAGAAATTTGCTAAGGTCCTACAGTAAAACTGCTTGAATGCCCTTATGTGGCTCACAATGAAGTAATAGAGGAGACAGGAGCTGCTCCCAGTGTCGAGCCTTTGGAACCTATTTAGCATCCTTCAGACATTTGTCCTCCTTTAAGTTCACTTCCATCAGTGGATTAGACAAATCCTTCAGGAGTAAGGGTTCTCATAGGTTCTAGAGATTATCTGTCAGTGATATGCAATATAATGCTTTCCCTACTTTTCTATAAGAAACATTTTTCTTTCCTCTCCAGTGAACTATATAGAGTTAGATTCTTTTTCAGACCACCATGCACTTGCTGGATACAGAGAGGTAGTCTGGTTTCAGAAGAGCAACAGGAAACAGGTCAGTAATCCCCATACTTTGTTGTCCTGAAAAGAACAGGGAATTTTTTTCTGGTCTTGGACTCCCTGGGGAAGAGCCAGTGTGGCTTGTAGCTGCTGGAATGTTAGTGAGTGTCCTCACTGTGGCGAGCTGCAATCTGTTTGCTTTGAATTTTAAACTTCAAGTCTGTTGCTCAAATAAATGAGGTATGTGTACCTTCACTACTTTAAATTGAACTGTTTGCTGTGCTTTTTGAGTGCTCGCCACCTTTGCCTGTGTAACTAAGCTCTACGATGCCAGTCCGACAACTAAGTTGTCGACCACCATCACAGTGACAAATATATGTTGACCGCAACTTGCGATTGACATAAATCTGACTGGAGACCCCAGTTTTTTTTTCATCAGGGGCTTCGCCCCAAACCCTCCATACCCCTCATGCGGGGGGGCTCTGCCCCCCACACCCCCTATCCAAAGTATTCTAACTCTGAGTTGGAGTTGGATCGGGGAGTGGGTGCAGGATCAGGAGAGAGAGTGCCGGGGTCTCGGGTAGACTATTACAACGAAAATGTCGATGTTGTCGGCATCAACATTTTTGCTGTAATAGTGTCGCCGTCCTGGGGGCATACCGTGTAACTGTTTTATGCAGCTGAAAAGTGGTGGCAATGTAATAGCAGGGCACAATCCAGGACCCTATCCCCACCCCAGAAGAGCAACACTTTCTGATGGCTGCAGGAGCTCCAGAAGAAGTAGAAATAGTCCCTGCTGTAGCTACAAACTTGATTGGTGAAAACTAAGCTGTGGAACCAGGGTCCAGTGCAGAACATGAAATAATGCCCCACCTCCTAGAATATCGATTGCAACCAGGAAGCCCAAGCTGAAAGAGCAGCCCTCTCCCCAAAAAAGTCCCTCAAACAACTAAGGAGATGACTGCATTACCTTTGGAAAACAGGTTCAAAACCTTAAAAAGGGAGAAGGAATGGGAATTAGGAAGAAACATTGAATCTGAAACATCATCCATAGTTTCTTCCCAGTGGCTTATGTCTTCTGAGATAAAAAGTACCCAACACAAAGAAGACCAAGAAGAGAAAGGGGAACTCAGGGATGAGGTCGGAGAGGAACTGTTTTCATGCACACACCTGTGAATTTTTCCTTAAGTCATCTTATCTCCTCTCACACCTCTATGTATGTAATATGCTGGTGGGTTTATGGGTAAACCTATGGTGTGCTTCCCTCAAAGTAAACCATATCAGAAACCCCAAAAGACATTTTATTACTGTCTCAGCTTTACAAGATTTCCCCTTTTGATGCATTTCTTCTGCAGGAGACCAGAATGTCCACATCTATAGATACTACTGAACCCAAAAAGAGCTGGGTCTGTGGTACTTTTTGTGGTCTATCTGGAAGCACATATGTGAGGGAGTGGAAATACTTTCTAAGAGTGCAAATGTATAAGTCTGTCAGCTAATTGATATCTGCCTTAGGTAGACTTTACTTTTGAATGTGATGTGCTCTAACATCTGCATTATATACTGTATGTTTATGCCCCTCAAACTAAAATGGTATACATTGATTTATGCAAACTCATACAGCCTTATCTCCATGTATCTCGGATGGTAATTTTGGGAGGGGGGGGGGCTTTAATTGTGTTATAGCCACAGCAGACAGAGGTGCGAGGGCAAATAATTTTGTGAATCAAGTTTATTTAACCCAAATGTGTAAAACTGTGGGGTTACAAGATGCCTGTTGCACCAAACTGGGGTCACATGTACTGGACTTTAGAAATCAGATTATCATTAAGATAGAGTTCTTTTTTTGTTTTGACTTCCATTTCTGTGCAGAGGGCTACATAAACCCCAATCAATACGTCTTACCACTCAATATTTTGCGGGATGACATGTTCAAGTAGGAGGACAGCAGAACACATTTAAAAGATTTGTTTCAAATGCAAGCTTCTCTCTTAAGGAGGGCTGACTATTATAAATATTACAATTCATGAACACACTTATACAGACTGCTTATGAGAGTAAAGCATGGTGAGAGTAATTATAGAGACCAGATCAGATCCATTAAATGGGAAATATAGAAACTACAGTATAATAGGGCCTCATCACTTCTCATTGAACAACGGTTTGGAGTGCAGGGTAAAACACCAACAGGTAAACCCTTTGAAAGTTGTTAGGAAAGAGTGAAAAGTTAGGTTATTGTGGGTTTGAAAGACAGCATGGGAATCATTAGCACCTCTAGACAACAGTTATGGTACACTTTCTAATTATTCAACTACTTTTTGGTACAGAGGCACCAACTTCAGATTAGGTTGAGGACCTCTTGACTAACTTAAAGATTCTACCTGTATCAGAAGATTACGCGCCAGGCTAGTTGACCGGAGTACTGGGGGGATAACGTGGTGGTGGTGGCTGCTGCTATCAGAATGCTAAACATTAAAACTGCTTCAGATATACTGATGGTTTAACAACATAGTTTTACAATGGCTATTCATAAACATTGTCTTTAACTGTTGCTGAGGTCTTTAATTCTTTCCTCTGCTTTTGTACGTCCCCTGATAACATGGGTGAGGTGATCCTGATCCTTTTGTATTAAAAAAGGGAATTGTCTGGACACAAAAAAATTGTTGTTCAATTTGTCTACTAAATTCAGACTTTAACATTTTAATTAGAATATTAGGTTTCGGACTGGAAAAAACAGCAAGGCATCTTGAAACCCCAAACCTGCTCTATCCCAAACCGAATTTGTAACCCTACACCTGCTCTATTACAGATCAAACTGTGTAAGATCAGCTTTTTACACTCAGGCAGATGGTAGAATGAAAAGAAAAAGGATTGTTGATGGGTATGTGTCATCTTTAGATGAGGAGAAAGTGTTTGACAAGGTCTAATACCAATAGAAGTTTTGTTAGTCTTAAACTATTATGAGATCCCAGAACTGTCTATAGAATGGCTCTGGGTGATTTTTAACTCTGTGACTATTACTCCAGATACAATAGCTGGTTAGGGACTTTGTTATGTAGTCAGAGAGTTGTAAGGCAAGGTTGTCATTTGAGCCCATTGTTATATGTTTTAGTCTATATCTTGTTTTGCAGAATCTTATGCACACTAGAGAAATTCAGAGTTTACCGTATCATCAGAATGTCTTTCAATTAAAGGTGGATGCATGTGCAGATATCTGCCATTTTTAAGGGATGACAAGTTGGAGAAGACAGCAGTGGGAATTCTGAATTGTTTCTCTTCAGTGTCAGGGTCTACTATTAATGTTGATAGGTTTGCAACTAGGAAAGCCTGTGTAGCCAGTGAGGGAACTGGTAGGTAACCAAGCCACAACAGATCCTAATAAAATCCTGGTGATTAGATTTGGTCCTGGAGATGTGGTTCTCAGAAACTGTGAAGATGAGCTGAATCATCGTAAAATGAAAGGGGGTAAGTGGGAAAATGGCCAGCTGTCCAAACAGAAAACAGTGACTATTATAAAAAACACATTCCTGCTTCTTGTTTTTTTCTCTAGTTGGGTTATGGTTCAAATTCTCTGCAGCAACAATACTTTTCAGGCTTTTTACAAACATTGTGGGACCATAGACCGAATACTGCAGAAAGAAATGTAACCTATTTACTGATCAACTGGGTGGGCTTTTATTTGTATACTGTATTCTTTACGAATTTCAGTTCTTCACCACACCTGTCACCCAAGATATTGGCACCATGGGTATGCCAGTGGTTTGACCTGATGTGTCAGACTGGCAAAGAGGAGTGCTGAGAAATTTTTTTTTTTATCTAATTTGGGAAGATCCTAGGATTACCTTAATCAAAATAAAAAAAAAGTAGGACATATACAAGAACCAGATCACAGATGGAACCTGGAAGAATCTTTACCAATCCATTCTCACAAAAGCTTTTCTGGTGGCTATGAAATTTAAAGACTGCCCCCCGCCCTACATATTTTCCCTCTAGTGGTTATTTAGCTGTTGAACTCTAGCTCTAGAGGTCCTGCGAGGATGTGGGATGTCACATGGATGATGAGTTGCCAATGTCCTTTAGGGGTAACAGGCAACTATACACACAAAAGGGTGACTGAAAGATTTTGCTCCAGACATGGGTGCCTCTCCCAGTATGAAACAATTGCACATTTATTTTTAGAATCCCTTTATATGTAGACCTGTTGGGGATGCCTAATCCAAAATGAGTGGAACCAGGATTGGCAGTTTTAAACTACAGAAGTATAGTCCAGGCTGATCTTCTCTTTTCTTCGGTAAATATGATTACAGCACTCTAAAAGTCCTATTTGCTTGTCTCAGGTTTTTCATGTGGCAGGTTTGATGCTACCTCATGTTTCAGCAGATGGTGGTTACACAGCAGGAGTTAGCTAACATAGTTTTGTTTTCCCAAAAAGAGAGTTATGAGAGGGAACGAGGCCTCATGCCACACTGTAGACTCTATGCTTTCTGGAGGAATGTCACTTGGTTATTGTGATGACTGAAGCAATTCTTTTGCCTGATTCCCCAGTTTGTAATTGTTTATATTAGGAACACTGTACTAGATTGTTACCTAGGAATAGAGTAGAATTTTTTTTTTTTTGGCTAGCATCCCCTAGCCTAAGGCAGGTTTGCCAGGCTCCGGCAGCCTGCCCCCTCATACTGGGATGCCCCTATGGGGCTGCTAGTGGCAAAACTAACGAGGCCAGAAGGGATGGCACCAGAGCTGGCTCATTAGTGGGGCGGCATTTTTCTGCTGTAGTTCCCTCGGGGGGGAGGATTTGTACAATGACTGCCTGCATCTGCCCAACCCCCATGCATGCTGGCGCTGACCGCTGTGGTACTCCATGCCTCCACTGGGGGTCTGTAGTATGTCGGACACTCTACCCCACCTCCCCTCGGAGTAGTAGAGCAGTCCAGCGGATGGTCTATCCTACTCCACCCGGCCAGCCCTCTGACTTCCGGATCTGTTGCTGAACCCGGGTCATCGGCGACACAGATGGCAGCCATACCTCTACACCAGCGGGCCAGCTATAGAGTAGAATTTTAGAAATCACATGTAGATGAGAACTTCATTTTACCTATTTCTCTTTAGCTTGCTAATGTTTCTTCTTTTGATTTTTCTAGTACTGTTTTGCAATTTGATTTGACTTATGCTCTGTATTTGCTGTGAGATTGCTTTCAATAAAAATTCGTCTTCTCTTAATAGATCTATACAAGGAACCACAACCTCTGTTTTTTCTTTTTCTTTTTCTGTTCCCGTAATATAGTCTGCAATGGTATTGGAATGGGAAAATTGCAGGGAGTTCTTTCTGTAAATGCCTCAAATATCGACTCATTTGAAAACTGCACCAACATCAATGGTGATATTATTATTCTGCATGTTGCCTTCCTTGGGTAAGTCTTCATTTATTCTCTGAACCTGGCATTTAACTGATTCTGTTTAATCACATCACTTCTGTTTTAGTAACCGCATTTCATTTTATGTTTTAGCGACAAGTACACAAACACTTCTGAACTGCCTCCAGCTAAACTGGACATCTTTAAAACGGTGAAAGAAATATCTGGTAAGTTAAGATCAGACTAGCAAAAGCCAGACATGTACCTTGAAAATGCTACACAGCTTTGGGTCCATCTGAGTTTCAATAAAGACAAAATAACCGTCTAAATTTTTGTTTATTTTTGAACATTTTCACACTAACATTATAACTTATGAATATTTGATAGTAGGAGAAGACCAAGCAGTCCATCAACCCCCCCCACTAATCGATACAGTTTGGCTTGGGCATTACAGCTCAGAACCATGAACCAGGATACCCAGTTCTTTGGCCCGCGACTATCACTAAGTCACTGTGTGACCCAGAGCTAATTACTTTACTCTGCAAAAGATATGGGTGATGAGGGTGCCCTAATTCTTGTATGTCAGTTCTGTACTTGGGTCATCCTATATTGGCGACACAAACTCGGATATCCAAAAACAAGGATGAACTCTACTGCAAGTCACACGATAATTAGCAAACAATAACTGCTTTTATTGTATTAAACACACTTATAAAATGGGGCAAGAGTTTTGTGGCTTCCATCACTTCTTCAGGCCCATACAACAGTGTTGATCTGTCTACTAAAGCTATATTCCTTCGTCTCACATCCTGTAAGTTTATTCCATTTCTTTCTTTGGCTCCTACATCCAGGGAGACACTGAGACCTCTGCAGCCATGTTGTCTGGTGGATTAAGTCAAGTCCTGAGAAAGGGGAGACAGCAAGTTTCTATGAGTAAAATTGGGAGATGAAAAGATGACTTCTTTTTTTATTAAGTTTTTGTTGACCCACAGCCTCTGCACCACTGCATCAACCTGTTCATATTTGTTGATGTCTTATAACCAACAGCCTCCACACCACTGCACCAACCTATTCATATCCATTGATTAAGCAATAATGCACAACAGGGCATGTGTTGTTGTGGGATTTACACACGCATTGTGTGGTGTGTCACAAGGCACAGCCGAGTGACTTTAACCACACAAGAAGTGTGTAAATCCCACTACTACACATGCCATGGAGTGCATTATTGCAATTATAAAATGAATCTGTTATTGAAAATTAAAAAAAAACTGAATTAGATTCAGAGAAAGTAAACATTTTATTACTGGGATCTTCGCTGGTTGTCTGTTGCATGATTTACACACCATCATGTGATATGTTTTGACCAATTAGGTTACAGGATTTTCAAGAGCCATTTTATAATGTCTTATAACCCATAGCCTCTGCACCAATGCATCAACCTGTTCATATCCATTGATGTCTTATAACCCACAGCCTCCACACAACTGCACCGACCTGTTCATATCCATTGATGTCTTATAACCCATAGCCTCTGCACCACTGCATCAATCTGTTCATATCCATTGATGTCTTACAACCCACAGCCTCCACACTACTGTGTCAACCTGTTCATATCCATTGATGTCTTATAACCCACGGCCTCCACACCACTGTGTCAACCTGTTCATATCCATTGCTGTCTTATAACCCACAGCCTCCGCACCATTGCGCCAACCTGTTTATATCCATTGATGTCTTATAACCCACAGCCTCCACACCACTGCACCAACCTGTTCATATCCATTGCTGTCTTATAACCCACAGCCTCCACACCACTGCACCAACCTGTTCATATCCATTGCTGTCTTATAACCCACTGCCTCCACACCACTGCACCAACCTGTTCATATCCATTGTTGTCTTATAACCCACAGCCTCCTGTTCTTATCCATTAATGCCGTTCTTCTGAAATACTCTTCAGTGTAATTTTCAGAACAAAAAATTAAAACAAATACATGTATTTTGCTTTTTTAATAGCCTGCGGCCTCCACTCTACTGTGCCAAACCCAATATTATTTAAAGGGAGCAGACTAGGTGGGCCAAGCAGCCTTATCTGCCAACAAAAATTATATGTTTCTGTGTAATATCCTATGCCCTTCACACCACTGTGCCAAACCAGCAAGGACACTACCATGCCATGTGCATCCAAACTTACCAAAAAAAATAAATTACAACCAGATTTTTGAAACCAGAATCACTCCATACATGTATTATAGGCAAGCCATTACCATATAGAAACAGAATTTGATGGCAGCTAGGACCCTTTGGCCCACCTAGCCTGCCCATTTCCCTACCTACTGCAAAACTGGAGACCCTACTTGATCTCCGGTTTTACCCTCTCCTTCCTGTTCACTAATGTTCCCTTATGCCTGTCCCATGCATTCTTGAAAATCGTTACAGTTTTTGCCTCTACCACCTCCTCTGGGATGCTGTATAATATGTATATGGGTGCTGTAATCTGTAGTAGTAGAAATCTTTATTTTTAGAGAGGATTAACATGACAAAACACTGTTGGGGTAAAATGAAGTCCTGTTTACAAGGTGGGCCTGTTTTTCTAAGTATATTAGTTACATTATTAACGTTAAAAATAACATATTGACATAACAGACTAGATAAATAAGCCACATACGATTTAAAACATTCTTCCTCACACCACAAAACATTTTCTTTGCAAGTCTCGTTCTACTAAAAGTGCAGTTTTCACCTAAAACAATTACACTGATTGGTCAGTTCTAGTTTCATAACCACATTGAATGCCCTAGGTGTCTTTGCAGAAGTTCTGATATATTCATTTACCTTGTTCCATAAACTAACAGCAGCATAAAAAAAGGCCATCTTCCCATAAAGATTTTTAAGTTTTCATTCCTGGTATTCTCTCATTTAAGGACCTGGGCTAGTAGTTAACAATAGTGTCTCTCATTCTGGTTGGAGAGCAGAACCATTCAGCTTTGCTTTGTGGTCCTCTCACCCAAACAGTGTGAGAGACCTTTGTCACACCATAGAAAACAGATCACCCATATACATAGAGCTCAGTTCTCTTTGAATCCCCATATGCTGAAAATGGCAGCAACATTCTCTATTGTTCCTCTTCTGGCCTGTAAAACAGGGACAGTGTTGCAGATGTCAAGATGGAAGGCCACCTGGAGACCAGTGATCACAGTATAGAGTGGTTCAGTATAAGGATGGCAGCAGAATCAAACCGCACAAGAGTGAGGGTCCTGGGCTTCAGGAGGGCAGATTTTATAAAGATGGGCGAATGCCTCAGGGTTCACCTGGGGAGTGCAGGAACAGTGGGCATAGTTAAAAGGGGGCACGGTTAAGGCAACAAACGTCTACATCAAGCAAGTGAGCAAAAGCAAGAGGAAAAAGAGACCACTATGGTTCTCAAAAGGTGTGGCGGAAAGGGTAAAGGCTAAAAGGGGTGCATTCAGAAGGTATAAGGAGATGCAGTGTAAGGAGGATAGGGAGGTGTATCAGGGGAATCCAGGAAAGTAGTAAGGAGAACAGAGGTGCAAACTGAAGAGGGAATAGTCCAGGTGGTAGCAAAAGGGAATTTTTTTAAGTATCTATTCGAAATGAGGAAGACCAGGGGAGGGACTGTAAGTTTAAAAAGGAAAGGGGGAGACTGTACAGAGGGGGGCCAGGAAAAGGCAGACATCCTGAACAAATACTTCTTCTTGGTGTTTACAGGGGAAGGAGAAGGTGAGTGACCACAAATAAACAGGAGCTATGGGGGTAGTGGACACTAGTCCTTTTTCAGAGTAGGGGGTCCTGAAGGGACTCTCTAATCTGAAAGTGGACAAAGCAATGGAGCTAGACAGAGTGCATCCAAGGGTATTGAGGGAGCTAAGGGAGGTAACTGGCTGCACCTCTAACAGTCCTATTTAATGTCTCCCTGGAGACAGGAGTGGTTCCAAAGAACTGGAGAAGGGCAGGCAGATGTGGTCTCATTTCACAACAACTGTAGTAGGGAGTAGACTGCCAATTATAGGCCAGTCAGCTTGACATCGGTGGTGGGAATGTTAATGGAATCACTGCTGAAGGAAAGGATTGTGGAATATCTTGAGTCCAGTGGCTTACAAGACCCAAGGCAGCATGGTTTCATGGGGTGAGGTGGGGTGGGGTGGGGGGAGGATCATGTCAAATGAATCTGATAGATTTCTGTGACTGGATGACCAGGGAATTAGATCAGAGTGGAGCAGTGGACATGGCCTACTTACATTTCAATAAGGCTTTCAACACCGTTTCACATAGGAGACGTGTAAGCAAGCTGGGTAGCTTAGGATTGGGTCCAAAGGTGGTAAACTGGGTAAGGAATTGATTAGGGGATAGGCAACAGAGGGTGGTGGAAACTGGAATTTACTCCAAGGAAGGGGGGTGACCAGTGGGGTGCCTCAGGGATCATTGCTGGGACTGGTCCTTTTTAATGTCTTTATAAGTGACATTGAGAAGCTAGAAGGGAAAGTCTGCCTCTTTGAGGATAGCACCAAAATCTGCAACAAGTGGATACTCCTGGGTGGGGTGGAAAGAATGAGCAGAGACCTGAGAAAATTGTAGGAGTGGTCAAGGGTGGCAGCTGGGTTTCAATGTGAAAAAGTGCAAAATAATGCACTTGGGGCACAGAAACCAGATGGCAGAGTACAAAATGGGTGGAGTGGTATTGACAACCACAAGAAGGAAAGAGACCTGGGGGCAGTCATATCTGATGACCTAAAGGTACCAGGAAATGCAACAGGGCAGTTGGGAGGGCTAGTGGGATGCTGGGGTGCATAGGGAGAGGTATCACCAGCAGAAAGAGGGAGGTGGTGTTGTACCTGTATATATTCCTGGTAAGCCTTCACTTTGAGTACTGTGTCCAGTTCTGGAGACCACATCTCCAGAAGGACACAGAGTGGAGGCAGTCCAGAGGAGGGCAACTAAAATGGTGCAAGGTCTGCACGAAAGGCCCTATGACGAGAGACTAAAGGACCTCAATATGTACATCCTGGAGGAGAGGAGTGAGAGGTGAATCTGATAGAGACCATCAAATACCTCACTGGATAAATAAGGTACAGGAGGGCAGTAGTGCTTAGAAAAAAAGAGCTTGAACGAAGGGGACATGCTATGAAGCTGGGGTGGGTGGGGGGCGCATTAGAGTCAGAAGAGATGCGAGAAAGTACTTTTTGACAGAAAGAGTGGTGCATTCCTGGAGCAGTCTTCCACCTGAGGTGGTGGAGGCAAAGACAGTGGTGGGGTTCAAGAATGCATGGGACAGTCATAAGGGTATCTTGGTGAAAAGGAAGGGGGGGAGAAAGAAAGAGCTGAAGACCGATTAGGGTCTTACGGTGATACTGTATGTAGGGAAAAATAGACAGACTGGGTGGGCCAAGCGGGTCCTTATGTGCTTTCAAATGTTATGTTTCTATGTTTTGGGACGGAGTTTTGTATAAAAGCTGATATATTAAATCTATTTCTTTCCTTTCCTAATTTAGTTCCTGTGACAAATTATAGTGAGAAAGAAACAGCATTGCCTGAGGGGGGCCCAGGACCCCAAAATACAATCCTGGTGCTCTACCAGACGAAATACCTGGCCAACCCGGCTAGCCCTAGAACTCAAAGGGAGTAGAATGGAAATGGCCCAAGCAGAGATGTTTCTTTCCTGGACGATATTATACTGGCAAGTGTTTCTCTATAAGAAAAACAGTCATGTGACCTGACATGATCAGGAATATAATGACATTGTCAAAGTTCTATGGGCTTGCCTGAGCCTCATGCAGTCACTGTCTCAAACTGCAAATCCTGCAGCTAGAAGCAATTTAGGTGGCAAAGAATTATTGGTGAAATAGAAGCCAGTGTTAGGTATTTGAAACACAGTAATGAGAAATAAATAAGTGACCTTATTGGGAATTAGACTCGGGCCCCCAAGAATACCATCACATAACTAACGGCTGAGCTGTTCAACCTACTGACTAGTCTGAATGCAGCAGAACTTTGTTCAAAATGAAGTAGTTTTACACAATTAGTCACTTGATGTCTTTTGTCATATTGTTGTAAACCCTAGTGCCCAAGGGTTGTTGGCATCACTGCAGCGTTTACTGTACAGTGCCCACTTCATATAATGTTACCTACTGCACGACAAAATCCTGCTGTACCATGTCACTCTTTTCCATATAAGGTCATACTCACCCTTGATATAGCAAAGTGACCATTAATTTTAACAGCTGCTCTCTCAAGGTAAGCTTCATATTGAGGGCCCATTATTTTTCATTTGAAGGATTCAGATCTTTAATGGAATTTTTTTCTTTTATTTAGGATTTCTGATGATTCAGGATTGGCGGAAAAATTTCACTGATCTCAGTGCTTTTGAAAACCTAGAAATTATACGAGGCCGGACAAAGCATTTGTAAGTATAGCTTACAATGATTCACAATCTGAATGGAACTTTCTGCTTATGTACAGTTTACAGCAGGTTATACGCAGTTCAGTCCAGGAGGGCTAATGGTTAGAGCCTGGAACTGTGAACTAAGGTAGGTCACAATTTTGTACCACCACATTCGGACTCACTGTGAGACTTTTTCTGATAGTCACTTGACTGCTTCTCTGTATTTTTGTCCTCCCACGTGTGAAAATATATATAGGCAGGACCCTCATAAATATAGTATAGTGGTGTTGCATCCCACTTACACTGTCCGCGGAATAAATAAATGCTTATCTTAAATGAGATGGTGCTTAGCTTGTCAGAATTCATAACTCATAACCAGCATTCATAAGTGGTAAAGCAGTGAGGCGTGGCAGTTCCATTTCCAAAATGCTTTTCAGAATGTCTTTCTGAATTCCACAGGATTCTGAAAAGCATTTCTATGTAAGCAGCAGAATAATTTTCTACAGATTACGTAAACCACTGAAACATTTTCCGCAAATTGCGAAATAGGAATCTATAGTTTATGTGAACTATGGAGTACTAATCGACAAAACAAATTCCACTTTCTGAAGAATTAGGTGGAATTTTCTGAAATTCTGCTGAATTCCATTCTGTCAGAATTTGGAAATGTAATACAGTACTAGAATGTGGGAATTCCTGCACTCTGAGAAGAGACAGCACTAACAGTGGAACCTTATCACCCATTTCTTATGTCGTCATATGGGAGAATGAACAAAGGAGAGACTATACTGAGTATGATTTAATGTGCTGTACTCTTTCTTCACCGTTAGGGAAGGCAGACTATGTAATATAGCCAGTTTAGCTGTGAAAACCAAAACTACTCTCAGAACTGAAAAATGATTGCGTTTGGGGCAAGCACAACTATGTACAGTATGTATGTATGTGTATATAATATGTGTGTGTGTGTGTGTGTATAATATGTATGTATGTGTATATAATGTGTGTGTGTGTGTGTGTGTATGCATGTGTATGTATGTGTGTGTATATATATATATATATATATATATATACATATGTATGTGTGTGTGTGTGTGTATATATATATATATATATATATATATATATATATATATATATATATATATATAGGATACATGATGGGCATGAGTGTGATATGGCAAATATTGTCACTCCTGCAGAGTGAGATATCTAAGCTCACGATGCAGGAGTGACAATATTCATAACTCGATCTACCATCATGTATTCGATATATACAATAGGGCCAAGAGTTTCAGAAGTTTTGTTATGCTGTCTTGTGTTCTGTTCCTGTTAATGTGTTTGCTCATTCTGTGTGTGAGCTTTTCTGAATGGGCTGGCAGTGTTATAAACCCTGAGAGACACATGAGTGTGTTTTGCAATGCTAAATGAGTTCGTTTTAGATAGGAATGAGAAACATACTTTTGAGAAGCTGTATTGTTTAGCAGTCTGGCTGCAGTGAAGTTAAAAGCATCACATTAATTGTAATGAGCTGAGAGGCAGAGTGTCAGAACAGCTGATACTGTTTTCAGTGGTAATTAAGTTAGCTGCTGGCAGAGTGTTCTGCGAAATTGTGCTCTTTAGGATTCTGGCTGCAGTGAAGTTGAAATTGTCACAGTAATTGTAAAGGGTGAGAATCAGAGTTTGAGGAACAAGTGAGAGTGTGTTTCAGTGGTAGTTTAGTTAGCTGCAGGCAGTAGTTTAGACTGTTCTGTGAAGCTGTGCTGTTTGGAATTCTGGCTGCATCAAGTTGAGAGCATCACAGTAATGAGCTGAAAGTTGGTGGAGGATAGATGTGTTTTGTAATGCTCACTGACTTAGCTGTAGGCAGCAGTGAGACCTCTCAGGTAGTTCTGCATTTGTGTCTATGGTAACAGCACAGGTGTTTCTTTCATGCTGAGGGGAAAGCTGCCTAGGGTGATAATATCAGTGACCTTTTGTGACCTGTGTGTGTAAATGTCTCATATCATCACAGTAGAGCAGAGGGTAAAAATATCACACTGCAGTGGATGATACACTGTTTTATCTCACTCATTTACCACTCACCCCTATTGTGTTTTTATATATATATATATATATAATTACAGGAGCACAATATTGCTCCAATAGTTAGGATTTAGTGTGTAAGCTACATTAAAAGGCCATGTTTACCATGCTTACAGCTCAGCAGTCTGTTCCTGATCACAGTATCTCATGATGTGATAAATTTGATAAGAATTCACTGCATAGGTTTGCCGATTTAAAGTCCCCAAATGGCAAGTTGTTCCATTTTTATAAAAAAAAAAAAATTAAAAAAATAAATAAAAGGAGTTGTAGTAGTAGTAAATATTATTTTTTTTTGGATGCCCTTCCTCGAAGGCTCAGGGCACTCTTATAAAATATAAAACACACAGACAACATATACATATAATCCAACAATGATATAAAATAAATGACACCCTCTAATACATAAATAAACCTTACCGATCTAAAACAATAAAATTAGTAGTCATACTCAATTACTACTTAGACCCCAAAGGCTTGTTGAAAAAAGAAAGATTTCAACTTTCTTTTAAATATCTCTGGGGGGGGGCCTTCACCAGGTACCCCAATAATGAGTTCCAGAGGATTGGGGCAGCAATTTCAAAAGCCAATCCTCTGAAGACTTTAACCTTGCTCTGGGGACCTCCAGTAAGGCCTCCCCCACTGATCAGAGAGAGCAGTCTGGGGTGTAGGGATGCAGAAATTCTCTCAGGTAACCCAGATCTAGCCCGTGCAGAGCCTTATAGGTCAATAGACCAATTTTAAAGGAGATGGGCCAGCGCACCGGAAGCCAGTGTGCTTCGCATAGCACCAGCGTAGTATAACTGGACCTTGATAGGCCTGTCAATGGCCATGCTGCAGCATTCTGCAACTGCTGCAGGTGCCACATCGCACCCCCCTGACCCTGAGATGCAGCGCATTACAGTAGTCAAGCCTCAAGGTAACAAACGCGTGTATCTGTGTGGCCAGATCGTCAGGGGAGATAAGGGATTTAATTCGGGAGATATTTCATGAGTGGTAAAATCCATTCTGGACAGCTGCTGACACCTGAGCATCAAGTGTCAGTTCGCTGTCCAGAAGGACGCCCACATTTCTCACCTTGGTGGAGGCCTCTAGTTTGGCTGAACCAATAAAAAGCCCTAAATCCTCTCCAGGGGCCCCCACTCTTTCCTCCCCGGCCTGGCTCAACCACCAATACTTAGTCTTCCCCGGGTTGAGTCCCAACCAATTGGACAGCATCCATGACCGGTTCTCAGACAAACACTTATTCAGCACGTCGACCACATCTAATCTTCTTATTGCGAAAGACAGGTAGAGCTGGGTATCCTTGGCATAGCAGTGAAACCCAAACCCAAACCACCTTATGACCTCACCCAGGGGCAGCATATACACTGTGAATAACACGGGGGAGAGGACAGAACCTTGGGTCACTTCATAGGACAGGGCCACCGGGGCTTGAGGAGTAATTCCCCAAATCACCCTTTGGGACCTGCCCTGGAGGAAGGACTTGAACCAGCTGATGACCTTACCAGTGAGTCCAACATACTCCCTCAACCTGTCCAACAACACTCCATGATCTACGGTGTCAAATATTGATGAGAGATCAAGGAGAACGAGAATAGATCACGCTTCCCTATCCCTTGCCCAGAGCAGGTCATCCAGCATCTGTACTAATGTGGTCTCCGTGCTGCGTGTATAGCCCTAAATCCAGACTGGAGAGGCTCATAAATCTGGATGTCCATGAGGCAACTCTCAAGCTGCTCCACAACCACCTTCTCAAGAACCTTCCCTAAAAAGGGAAGATTCAAGACAGGTCAGTAATTTGCCAAGATGTCGGGGTCCAAAGATGGTTTCTTCAACAGGGGCTTCACCAGAGCTTGTTTAAGAGGCTCAGGGAATATTCCCATTGCTAAAGAACACCCGACAATCTCAGCAAAAACCAGGCCCAGAACTTCAACGCAATCAACAAGTAATTGCGTCGGGTCAGGGTCCAGGCTGCAGAAAGTTGGTTTCAGCCTCAAGACCACCCTAAAGACCTCCACTGTTGTCATCAGTCAGAACTCTTCCCAGGGAGACTGAACGCACCCGTCTCCCTGAGGCCCAACCCTGTTGAATGGTAACAGTCCAACAGGAGAAATCCCAGCCCTAACAGAGGACACCCTGACTGAGAAGAACCAAGCAAACTCCTCCCGTTTCTGAACTGAAAAAGTTCTAACGGGTTCCAGACAGGCCAGATGTAAGTCTGTCCACGACCTGAAAGAAGTGAGCCGATCAATTCATCCCAGCTGCAGTTGTCCTGGACATAAAAGCTGCCTTTTTTTCAAGCAGTTGCATTCTGATACTCATTGTAATGAGCCTTCAGAACCAGTCTGTCTGCCTGTGTCCTGGTTTTTCTCCAATGCTTCTCTAACCCCAACCCCCCTGGTTTTCATCACTTTCAGCTCACCATCAAACCAAGGTGAGCAAAGATGTTAAACGAGTGGGTATACACGACTGGTACCAGAAGGTCCGAGGCTTCTGTGACAGCCTGTTGTAGGCCACCCCGGCCTCCATGCACACCTCCAGCACGGACAAAATGCCCAGTTCTGTCAAAAGTCCCTCTGGTCATAGCCCTTTTAAAGGGTAGAACTGTACCATTTCCACAGGGGAAGGAACACTTGTGGGGGGGGGGGAGTCTCTCACACTAAACCTGATGGTGTAGTGATCCAACTAAATGATTGGATCAATTGCGAGGGTATCACTCTCAAGCCCTAGGGAAAACACCAGGTCGAGTGCATGTCCAGAGTGGTGGGTCCTAGCAATCGTTTCAAGAGACAGGCCAAGGGCCGCCATGTTAGACAGGAAGTCCCTGGTACCAGACAAAGCCTCATAATCCACCCAGTTGTTGAAATCGACAAGAGCAAGCCATCTCAGTGACTCCAGCGCCCCTTTCGGTGACAAAGGCCGTTGCCTCTTGTAGGAAGTCCCTGTCCCAACAAGGTGGTTGGTAGACAAGGAGCACCCTAAAATCCACCCCAGGCCCCCCATGCACCACCACACACTCAAAAGACTGAGTGTCTCCCACTAGATGCACCATCAGGCCCAGCTCCGACCTGAAACAAATGGCCCCCCCCCCGCATTCCTTCCTTGGACAGTGAACCACGGAAAGCCAGCTGGGACTGCTGGCTCCAACACAGGGCCAGAGATGTCCCCCAGCCAAGTCTCCGTAATGCATCTCAGGTCAACCAATGTCACAAGATCCGCCATAATGGCGGTCTTGTTTACCATTGACCTGGCATTGCACAACACTGCCCGAAGAGGATGAAAGGCGCAGGCTGGTCCCTCAGCTACCTGCCCCCACGGTTCTGGAGGTTCCCTGGTCAGAGAGACAAGGCACAGGGGACCCCGTTCCATCTGCCTCCTCATCCCAGGGTGTCTCCTGGTCCCCACAACCCTAATCAGTCTCCCCTCCAATACCATCTCCTTTAAATCCTCCCTCCTTACAATTCGAGTTGCATTATGAAATGTGGCAGCTCATTTGGGTTTAGTCTATCTAGTGTAGCTGTTGTGTATTTTTTAATAAGAAAGTTTCTTATTTTGAATTATTAGTGTTTACAGTTGATGCGTACTCTGTAGCTCAAAACACATAAAACAAGGATAGTGTCTTCAGAACACAAGAGCAGTGTGTGATTGGGTGCTGGTTGCCAATTACTTAAAAAAATTGTAGGTGATGATTGTTCATACAAGCGTAGTCCAGAGTCTTAAGTAGTGAAGAAGAGACATTTGGGGTTTAATTACATGTATTCAGTGTATTGAATTTTTGCAAAATAGTGTACTGACACTCTATTTTGCTGAAAGGACAGACAGCGGTTAAATGACGAGGTTTCTGAACATTTAGCTGTTGGTACCACAGACTTCATTGGTACAGTCCACTAGTTGTCAGTAAAATCTAAACTGTGTTAGTCAGGGAATGTAGTAATCTAGAATTTGCTTATTACCATTTCTAGCTCCTTCAGGTAACTGGATATAGGCAGTTGGAAATCATTTCGATAACTACTACATCCAGTTGTGTAAAGACCTGGCGCTTAGCATTTCCAACAACTGTATACAGGTAGTTGTCAGTCCTACAAACAACTACCTACAATATATACAATTGTCTAAAGAACTGACACTTGCTTATTAATATTCATAGTGCCTTCAGATAACTATATATAGGTAATTGGCAGTCCTAAAGTCTACTCCTTGTATACAGTTGTGTAAAGACCTGACACTTGCTTATTATAATTCCTGGTTCCCTCACATAATTGTATATAGGTATCTCCCTATATACAGTTATGTAATGAACTGACACTTGCTTATTATAATTCCTGGTTCCCTTACATAATTGCATATAAGTATCTCCCTATATACAGTTGTGTAAAGAACTGACACTTGCTTATTATAATTCCTGGTTCCCTCACATAATTGCATATAGGTATCTCCCTATCTACAGTTGTGTAAAGAACTGACACTTGCTTATTGTAATTCCTGGTTCCCTCACATAATTGCATATAGGTATCTCCCTATGTACAGTTATGTAAAGAACTGACACTTGCTTATTATAATTCATGGTTCCCTCACATAATTGCATATAGGTATCTCCGTATGTACAGTTATGTAAAGACCTGACACTTGCTTATTATAATTCCTAGTTCCCTTACATAATTGTATATAGGTATCTCCCTATATACAGTTATGTAAAGACCTGACACTTGCTTATTATAATTCCTGGTTCCCTCACATAATTGTATATAGGTATCTCCCTATATACAGTTATGTAAAGACCTGACACTTGCTTATTATAATTCCTGGTTCCCTCACATAATTGCATATAGGTATCTCCCTATATACAGTTATGTAAAGACCTGACACTTGCTTATTATAATTCCTAGTTCCCTCACATAATTGCATATAGGTATCTCCCTATATACAGTTATGTAAAGAACTGACACTTGCTTATTATAATTCCTAGTTCCCTCACATAATTGTATATAGGTATCTCCGTATGTACAGTTATGTAAAGAACTGACACTTGCTTATTGTTGTTTAAAAGTTTATTTTTATATAGGCAGATTTGTTGGAGAAATAAATCCCCATTTACATCAAATTCCTGTGGTTTCATGTCTAAAAGTTACAACAATAGAACATACATAATGTATATTAATTACATACATGAAACATACAAACAAAACAAAATAAAATAAGTTATCTAAAACAATGACAACAAGCCTTCAAATAATTATGCAATTTAAGTTTAAATATGTGCAAATCGGCAATCTCAGTTAATTCAGGCGGTAACTTATTCCAAATTTTTGCTAGACCATTCTGAAGTATCACGTCCCCTGTCCTGTTCATGTTTCTAATCATGGGTAGCTTCCTAGATGATTTTCTTAATCTAAATAAATATGTTAAATCTAATTTCAGACAAATTAAATAAGTTAATGGATGCAATTTTTTATTATTAGGGTGAATTAGTCCGTGGCAGACCACTGATCATAAATACTTCCTCTGTGCTGTTGGGTACAGCCAATAAAGTTCCTGAAAAACTAAGCAACGGTGTACCCCATATCCTTTTCTTAGTATATAGTTCCCCATCCTATAATACATCTGATCTATTTTAACCAAGAACTTCTGATATGAGTACATATAAAGTGAAGATCCGTATTCAAGTACAGGTAACACTAACTGCTTTACCAATCTAATTCTAATATCCCTGGACAGACATCCAGACATCCTTCTAAGAGCTCCCAACCTTTGACTGACTTTTAGTTTGTGACAAAATATGTTCAGAAAAGGAAAGCTAGGAGTCAACAAGGACTCCTAAATATTTATAGGTGGGTACTTTCTGAACCTTAGTCCCATCAAAAAATGTTATCTGTAAATACGGGGCATTCTTTTTGAGTTCCTACAGAAAAAGACATACTCTGTGTTTTTTTTATACTTATTATGAGGCTAGAATCCCTCATCCATCTTTCAATATTGGAAAAGTCTGTCTGGAGCCGCTGTCTCAGGTCTTCAGGATTATTTGCAGATGCAAATAAAACATCATCTGCATAAAGCCTGATCTCAGTGCTTGTTATATGAGTTACAGGGCTATTTACATAGATGTTAAATAATACAGGGCCCAAAATAGAGCCCTGTGGTACACCTGTATATAAATCCAGGAGACCTGAGACAGCGGTCCCACACATCACTCATTGCCTACGTCCTGATAAATAGGACCTAAACCATAACAGGGTTTCTTGCTGCACCCCAATATCCAACAACCTCTGCAATAGAATCTCATGTTGCACCAAGTCAAAAGCTTTACTAAGGTTCACGAACACCACCCCAGTGCATTTACCCTGGTTTAATGATGTAGTCACTGGATTATTAAAGTCAACTAGGGCGGTGTTCGTGGACCTACCATCCCTAAACCTGTGTTGATACTTTGCTAAGATCTCCTCTTGTTCAAGATACTGGCCAAGCTGGTAATTTACCAACTTTTCCAGGATCTTCGAAAGAATAGGGAGCAAAGTGATACTGTAAGTCTATAATTAAAAGGAGCTATAGAGTTGCCACCTTCATATATGGGAACAATTTCCCCCATTTTCCAAAATTCAGGTACAAAGGAAGATTTCATACTCCAATTGTAGAAGTATGTAACTATTGGGGCAATTATATCAGAACCTAACTTCAAAAACCTAGGATCAATACCATCCATTCCACCACTTTTTGATACTTTCAAACTTTTTAATTCTTAAACTACATCCTTTACCTCAGCCATTCTAAGTTTAAATCCCCTATTTTTGTACATGGGAGTAGCAAACTGTAGTTGTGCAGACAAGTTACCTTCAGTTTTGGAATTTTTAAGTCTGGTAATTCCTTAAAATAATGATTTAGTAAGTTAGCAACCTCTAATGAATTATCTACTAACTTATCTCCCTGTATTAAATTAATAGAATTTTTAGATTTTACTAGGTTTTTAAGTCAGAAATATTCTTCCAAAATTTATTTGGATCCTGCATCTTGTTGAAAGAATTTCGATAGTACCTTTTTTTTTTCGCTAAAGCTGCCACTCGTTTACATTTGTTCCGCCAGCACTTAAATACATTCCAATCTTCCACTGATCTGGTTCGCTCAGCTTTTTTCCATACTCTATTCCTTATACGTAACTGGGTCTTTAATTGCTCATTAAGCCATGGCACATCTTTTTTATTATTACTCTTTTTTATTTGGGGGGGCATGTTATTGAACAATATCCAAAAAGGAATCAATGAATTCCTGGACGGCTAAGTTTAAATCAGGAATCAAAAACACTCTTGTCCAGTCAAAATTACTAAGACTATTCCTAAAAGATGTTGCACTAAATCTCCTCAAATCTCGTACCCAATGGTCCTGCTTTTTGCCTCCCTGGACTTCTTGTAAAAATAAAGTGCACTGAATTAGGTTGTGGTCCCCCAAATTTAAGGGAAGGATTTTACAACCCTCCACTTTCGTGTCCTGCGAGACAAAGAACAGGTCCAAAATAGATCCAGTGGTTCTATTATTTAGACTCCTTGCTGGTTGGTGAATTAATTGTTGTAAACCCAAAACTTCCAAACTGGTTTTTAATTTTTTCCCTCTACTTTGCTCCCAATTCACATTAAAATCTCCCGTTAGTAACACACACTGATCCTTTAATATTTCTAATAGTATGTCAGCCAAAACATCAGACGTGCTTGTTTTAGTTGTGGGAGGAGCATTAAAAACACCAACTATTAATTTTGATTTTAACAACTCTACAACTAAGCAATCAACGCCTTCCACATTTTTAGCTAACAACTGCTGATAAGGACCTAAAGTATCTTTCACATAAAACAATACCCCCTTCCCCTTTTTTCCCCTATCCTGCCTTAATAAGCTGTAACAAGCAAGTTCTAGCTCATCATTGGGAACACCAGAGTGAAGCCAAGTCTCAGAAATTGCCAGAATATCCTGACCCAATTCAACAACCCACACCCTATATTGATCAATCTTATGTATAAGACTTCTAGCATTCTCATAAGTAATTGTAATCCCCTCTTGTTTTTTAGGCCCTGGGTTATTTTCCACATCACCACATTGTGCCAATAGAGCAAAACAGAGTAAACCCCTTGCTCTACAGTTCACTAATCCAAATGTACCATTTTTAGTTATCAAGGATCTGGACAGTAACTTCGTTAGGTTTGTGAAGGAGTTGCGTCTCTTAACAGACAAGAAAATGGTGGTCTTGAATCTAACCCCTCATGGTCATAAAAGCCATACCTTTACCAATACTATTATAGTTGGTCTCTAGAATCTGTAAGTTAACTAGCCAAATTCCCAACAATGCCCACACCCTAATAAAATCGATAGATGCATACTTACCTTATCTTGTTATATTTTATTATAACAAATCTTGACCCAAACCCAAGGCTTTCCTCACACACCTCAGAACGCACGTGACCACGCAGGCCATGCCCGGGTGACGGGCGAGGCTTTTCAAGTGTGTTGCAGCTCCTCCCTGATTGCAATTAGCCCTCCTCTGATGGTCCGCTGCCGGACCCCCTCCACAATCACGGGCAACAGTACACACAGTCTCAAATCAGATTCAAAAAGTCACTGGCAGAAATATTATTATAATTCCTAGTTCCCTCACATAATTGTATATAGGCATCTCCCTATATACAGTTGCATAAAGAACCGACACTTGCTTATTATAATTCCTAGTTTCCTCACATAGTTGTGTATCTGCATCTCCTGATATGCAGTTGTCTAAAGAACAGACAATTGCTTATTATCATTTGTAGTTTCAGCCGGCCTGGTGGTGATGAGGATTGAGAGGCGCTGGATGCCACACCTCGCGCCATGCCGGTGACCTGGGTTTAGGAACGAGCTTGGGTGCCGGGGGTCAGCAGGGGAGGGGGAGGATCGAGTGTTCAGAGGACTGCTCTACTCTCCCTGGGAGGGATCCAGGGATTTCTCAGGTGCAGTAGACCCCCAGTGGAGACTGGGTACTACTAGCACAGGAGCAAATTTGAGGGAGAAGTGCGGTGGATGTCTATGGCAGCTGTGCTGACGTCAGTGCACCACTGCGTTCCTGGGGGAAAAAAATCACAACAAAAATCCCTGGCTCGGTAATAGGTGCAGGCGCACCTGTGTTCTCGGCCACACTCCCACCATCGGACTCTTTCTCTTTGGGTCCGTGTCCTGACTCCAGCCTGCGCATTCGATTGTAGGTAGAGCACCAGGGCATAAAGCGGTCCCACCCCAGGGGTCTCAGAGCCGGGGGATTCGCCAGGCTGGGTTGGCCTGGTAGAGCTTCAGACAGGGAGGTAGAGTCGTGGGCATGGAAGCAGCTGGAGAGAGTTCCTAGAGTCCGGTGAATAAACAGTCTACAAAAAAAAAAAAAAAAACATTTGTAGTTTCACTGGTCAGGTGGCACTGAAGGTTGAGGCACTGGATGCCACACCTCACACCACGCTGGTGACCCGGGTTCGGGAGTGGACTTGGGTCATTGGGGGTCAGCAGGAGGGAGGAGGGCGTGGACTTGGATCGAGCTCCCAGCAGGGAGCTCTCCTTTACTGTAGAGGGTGGGTCTGCACTGTGCAGCTTTGTCGGCCCCTAATGGAGCTTGGGGGCTCAGCTGCACAGTGCATTTCTGAGGGGTATGGTGGCACGGCAGATGTCCTGCAGGTGGGTGCAGGAGCACACCCGTGCTGCGCTGGGCATCATTGCACATCTGCATCGTCAGGAACAAAAAAACAAGGAAATATCCCTTACCAGTGGCAGGTGAAGGCGGGTTCAGTGGGTGCAGCCCCACGTCCAATGCCGGGCTCCTCGATGTTCACTCCGGTCTCTCCTAATATAGGATACCCTTCCAGCACTATAGACAGAGCATCAGGATAGAAGCATGGCGGTCCTTCCTCAGGGGATGTAGATCTGGGGGGTTAAGGGGCTGGCTTCACATCAAGGGGCATTCCTCACTGGAGTTGGGTGTCAGGGCTTTAGGCCGGATGGACAGAGCTGACGCACCAAGAGACCATGTCGGAGACAGGCCACTGGTACGGGAGAATAAATAGAGTTGAAAGAAAAAAAAAAACATTTGTAGTTTCTTCAAGTAACTGCATATCTGTATATAAGTAGTTGTCAGTCCTACTGACCCCTACCTATATACAGTACAGTTGTCTAAAGAACAGACTATAATGTATGGTGGAACATTATTACCACCACAGTTCAGCTGAAATACAGGCTTTTGCCCATGCAGCTCCAGTGCTATGGAACAAACTCCCACCAGACCTTCAGGAGGCGACCTCCCTGGGAATCTTACAGAAGGGACTCAGGGCTCATCACCTAACAAATAGTGCATGTACGTGCAGAGATACGAATCTTAATAACTAGTTCCCAGCTTTCTTCTTGTACAGCCCAGTCCTAAACAAAAACTTAACCTTGAAAGAATCACGATGTCTCTCTAATAGTGCACTAATTCTACTTATTGTACACGCTCTATTGATTCCTAATGTATAATTGTGTAATTCCACATTAGTCAGTATACTGACCAGATTGTAACCAAAATGGTCATTTTACCATACTGCCATGTATGTGAACTGATTGTGCTCTGTAACTAAATCCGGGTCGCCCCTAAAAAAGGGACCTTTGGGGCTCAGTGGGCCTACCCGGTTATCAAAATTGAATAAATAAATAAATTATAGTGTATGGTAGAACACTGAGCATGGAAATCCATGCTCCCAATGGCGTTGTTATGCTGCATTAGCTACGTCATTGTAGCTGTTGTGCTGCAGTAGCTAGTGCAGCATATCACTTAGAAGGTGTGTGCGCATGCATGGAAGCTGGGTGCGAATGCGCAGTTGGGCGACCGGCGATGCGGTAGGAATGGCCGTGGCAGTGAAACAGGCCAGAGGAACCGAAAACCACATACGAATCTGAAAGAAAGGGCAGTCTTTCTATGAGTGACCATACACTATAAAAGACTGTGTATGATCGCTCATACACAACAAGGGCATTTTTCAACTCTCGAGGTTTCCTTGGTAATGAGACCTTGAGACCTCTTGAGCTGCACCCTCACGGTCTCCAGATACCATGGAAACCTCTCGAGTGAAAAATACCCTTGTTGTGTATGAGCGATCATACACAATCCTCTATGTTATGGTATCATTGTGACATCATCCTTGCTGTTAACCACCTTTTGTCAGAACGATACCATAACAAGAAAGAATGCTGCTGGCTGCCACATTCTACTGCAATAGTGCTTAGTGGTCATCTGTACCACATGGCAGCATTCAAACGCAAATGGCAGTTGTGCACTGGAGCTGAGTAAAAAAACCTACCTGATTTGACCCCTGTAATGTTAACCCTTTCCGATTCTGTTTGGACTGTTGTTCTACTGGACTCTTTTTTCCCCCCATAGTTTCATTTATTAGTATATACATTCATTGTTAAAACATTTTAAATAAACCTTGCTTTTCCTGTTGCAAAATCAGCGTGTCTAAGTCTTCATTTTAAAGAGATTTGCCCGCCTCGACATTTACCCCGGAGATATTGTAATACCCCAAAGTCGGGGTTCCCCCTGCAGTTACCTCTATTCCCCAGTCTCCTCAGTGTACCCCAGTAAAGGTGCCCAGAGCACAGACTCAAGAAATATTGCTAGCCAGGTTGCTAGCCAGCATGTGGCAAATGTAAACAGTGTGCCTAGGATAGAATGCTGTGCTGAGTTGCACATGCACATCATTCTAATACTAGAATTAGAACCCAGAGTGTTACTGTTTGAAAAATGTATCTGTAATTAGCGAGTTCCTGATAGAGGATGCAGTTCCTGATAGAGGACGCAGAAAGCATGGAGGGACAAGAAAAGGGCTTACCTGGTAGGTTGAAGCTGTCCCTGAGGGCTTGTCTGCATGCCTCTTCTGCCTCCAGTTGCGGAAGACTGCACCTGAAGCTATGTGGCGCGGTCGGTGGTGCCATCAGAGCACCAGAAGAAAGAAAAGTCATCCATGTTCCCCAGAAAGGGCTTGGTGCCCCTGTTTTATTAATTTTTTTTATTTTAAATAGCTTCTTTGGTCCCTTGGTGGTGGCAGTGTTAGAGTCACATCCAAGAAGAGTGTCAGCCATCATGAAGTCCCGGCGAGGTCCCAAGCTACTCCAGTCATGCCTGCCTCCTTCTGAAAGGTCCCTCCTTCTACAGCAACACCTCCCACCTCCTGATTCAGTTCCCTGCATCCAGGTCTGAGTGGTGAGTCGGCGGCAGCACACCAGTAAAGTGCTGACCACCACCACCAACAGAAACAGAACTGTTTATTTAAAATTGTGCACCAGGCGCAAAGTGGAACGGCCAGGCACCGTGAAGGAGGGAGCTCCTTATTTAAATATTCATCAGGTGCAATGATGCCCACAGGAAGGGGCTAGCACAGAAAGGCCCCAGAAGGCCATGAATATTCATTAGGGGCAGAGCAAGGTGGGGCAGAAAGGGAAGAGTGACAGCAAGGCCCCAATCAGGCCTGCTATGAGTTAAAGGGGACTAGCCACAGAACAGCCCAGATAATTTAAAAGGAGCACCTTAGGCCCAGTGAATTAAAAGGGGACCCAGCCAGTACAGGAGGACCAGTGCATTTAAAGGGGCCCTGCCACAAAAGGCCCGGAGACTTAAAGGGGCCCAGCCAAGTAAGGCCTAGAGAATTAAAAAGGGGCCCAGCCACGCAAGGCCCAGATCTTAAAGGAGCAAGTTAGGCCAACCATTGCTGTTAAAGAGGGTGACTAGGCCCAAATCTTAAAGGGGCAAGTTAGGCCCACCATTGTTGTTAAAGAGGGCAACTAGGCCCAGATCTTAAAAAGCCAAATTAAGCCCACAGGTATTAAAGGGGCCTGGTAAAAGAGAAGGCCACAGCCACTTAAAGGGGCACATTAGGCCCACAGGTGTTATAGAAGCCAAGCAGCATAATCAGCCTCAGGTGTGATAGGAGCCTAGCTAGCCACATAAGCCCACAAGTGTTAAAGGGCCTGGTCAGACATCGGAATCTATAGCCTTTCAGACAGCATTTTCCCAACTGTAGCATATCCACAGCAACAGGAGAACCTGATTTAGCTAAGAGGGACCCCTCGTAGTTAGAGCCACTGAATGCTAGGGTTCACCCACAAGAATAAAAGTGCCTATTTATTTACTGTAGTCAGAACAATGAGACTCCACAGTTGACCGCTACAGTAGGAACTATGACATTTATTCCATTGGTATTCACCCTATGAACAGTGTAAAGTGCCAGAACTGTCTTGCATTGCTTTGTGCTAGCATTTCAGTGCTGGGAAAGGACCCAAATCAGTCTTCAGCAATCTCCAGAGTCATTTCACCCTGGTGCATCCCTGTTAGTCTTCATCAATGCCTCAGTAATCAGCTTCCAGTGTATCCCTGAAGCAGTCAACAGCAACTCCATGAAAAACCGTGCCATAGTCATCTCAAGTTGCATCGCCCAGTTTATTATTTTTCCTCTGACAGTTCCCCAAGTATGGCTTGGCCCAGTGCAGGATCTGCCATCCATTTTCTTATTTTGATGTCCGTATCAGAGTACCATATAAATCATCAGTTCCAGTTATCCGAGTGACACACCATTTGTTGTTTCCAGAACGCCCTTGGCTCGTTTGGCCTTGGAGCCCCAAACTTTATCGCATTTCAATTCATGGTTTATTGTTTTATGTGTCCCCTTGGCTTGTCCAGCCTTGGAGCCCAGATGACTGTCGTAATCTAATGTCCAGAGACTTCCTCCTTATCCAGACTTCTGTATCCAGTGGAGTCTGCTTCATCCTCCTCATCCAGCAGTCCAGAAGCGGGCTGTGGCAGGATGATCTTCTTTGTATTCCTTCATCTGGCAGTCCAGAAGTGGATTGTGGCCGGGTGGTTTGCATCGAATCCTTCACCTGGTAGTCCAGAAGCAGATTGTGGCCAGGTGGTTTGCCTCGTTTCCCCTTTCTGGGCAGTCCAGATGCGGACTGCAGCCAGAGTTTGTGTGTTCCCATTCCGGCGGCCCTCAGTGGGTTCTTAGCCTAAGAAATCTTGTGCTTGTATTCTGGCAACTGTAGAGAAGTGGGGTGTGGCTGAGAACTCATGGTCTGTTAAAAATCCTCATTGTATCCCTTAGTTTCCCAAAAAGGTTTTCAGAATTGCACTGGACAGCCAGTTGATTGCTTTAGTTTCTTCTCGATGACAGAAAAAATCCAAACGTGCACGAACTGCCATCCGCCACATGTATAGACTCTTCCTATAGTATGTAGAGTGACTGATTGTGTGGAGTACTCCAGGTTACAGTTAGAGGTGCACCTCAGGGATGATTTAGAAAGTCTGAATGGGGATTAGAAATAGGATACTCTTACAGCATAGCTATTACAGCCAGTTGATCCTTTTGCTAACTGTGCTATAGAGTCACCCTCTTACAAGGATTAGAAATAGGACGTTCTTACAATGTAGCTGTTACAGCCAATTCCTTTTACAGTTCTCCTCGTACAGGAGATTAGAGTCTTAGTATAAGGCCTCAGGGAGCTAGTAAAATATCAGAAGTAGTATTTAATGTTGTTGTACCTCCCTTTTTCTCCTGTTCCCTAACCAATGGTCCATTGCTTAATAAACCGGTTCCTTTCTCAAATCGTGTCTCCTGCCTCTCCATTTTGGTGAAAGTAACAACAGGTAGCCAAATAGGAAAAGAACTGCCTTACCACCTAGTGGATGTACTTTGAAAGTCTGATTTCTAGTATTCAGACAGTCAAAACGCTCATCCTGTTATTTACCCCATCATCATTATATATACTTTTCTCTATCTTCCCAGCTCACTTCACTATTGGTATCTTACCTCAGAAGATGTAAGTTGCTGAGCAGATGCCCCACAACACAGCCACAGTTTAAAAGTAAAAACGCTTGAAATTTTACTTTCATTGGGTCCCGAGGACTTCCAGGTGTTAAGAGCTGCCCACGCTCCACCCCCGTGCACAGCAAAGTTGTGACGTGATGCTAGGGAGTGCACAGGGGCATGCTTCATTATAGTCTATGGGGGACACCTTTTGGGGCTTTTTAATATTTTAATGGTCAGTTTGTGATGAGACATGGGCACTGGTCGACTAACAAGGGCCTTTCTTGGGCATCCTGCTGTTTCATGCTTCTGCCATCGTTTAGGCCTTCCAGCAAGGCATAAGGCCTAGCCTGACCTATGCTGTGTCCCTAGGGAACCCTTTCCCACTGAGCCTCCAGGGACCAGAACTCCTACAAAATGGCTGATCCTGACTATATATAGTGCTAAGCCCCTCCTACCAAGCTGCTGTAGTTATTAACCTCTTGCTGTCTGTTCTGCTTTATTTACTACATACAGTATATTTCCCTAGATGATTAGCAACATCCTACTTCCCCTAGTGGGAAGAGGAGGGTATTACACTCTTCCTTGTCCAAATGATTGTTGTTGCCAGCAATCAAGGGTGCACTACTTGACCCACTCCCCTGCTCTGATGGAGCAGTGAACTACCCACTGGCCAGTGACGGATGTGACATTTATACACTAAGTAAGAATGCAGTGCTCCCCCTTGGCCACAAAAAGGATCTCCATCTCCCAGTCTCCTCCCAGTGTCTGAGTGAACACTTTACTCTTATACCGTGGTCTCTCACCAGCTGCATGGGAATAACTGACCCTTTATCCAAGGGATTTTGCATCTGGCAAGTACCAGTTACACACTCACACCCACACTGCTGAAGCATGTAATGGTCTGCGAACAACCCAGGTTGTTTACCCTGGAATCCATTCACAGACCCCACAAAGTCCCTAAACACCAGTAACAGTGGATATACAATAGTATTGGACCTGTAGAAAAGATAACCATCCCCAATGGAGTGAGTGCCCCGACTCTTCAGCATTTTCGAGTCACATAAATGGTAAGTGACGTAAATCCTAGTAGTAATATCTGACTTGCTGGTAGCAATCTTAACCCATTTTTTGTATAATTTTAAATACAAGCATGCTTGTATCTCAGGGTACATTTTATGCTCTGAAGTAGATTTTATTTTTAGTAAGTAGCAGAGTAAACATTTATTTATTTTTTCTTTTGCAGTAGTACCTACGCGCTTGGTATTGCAAACTTGAAGGTTATCTCCCTGGGGTTACGCTCTTTAAAGGAAGTTAGTGATGGTGACATAGTAGTCGCGAAGAATAAAAATCTCTGCTATGTTAACACACTGCCATGGAAAAACCTTTTTAAGTCTGACAAACAGCAAGTGAAATTAGAAGACAACAAGGACCCTCAAAACTGCAGTAAGTTCATTATATACTACTGTCTTTGTCTATCTAACACCAGTATTCTGAAGTTGATATCAGGTCAGTGATACGTAAACCTAATGTGTAATGCATTGTTCTGGTATCTAGGGAAATATTTTAAAATAAAATAGTCAGAAACAGTTCTGCTTTTATTTAATTTTTGTGCAGTGATGTCCCCTCATGCTTTATTACTGATGACATTTATACAAAAATAGGATCTTGTCTCTTCGACCTCATATCATTATCCTGCCATTTCCTCTGCTAAAGTCATAATCTCCCATTTGTGAGAGCAGCAGCCTATCCACAGCAACAGAGTATGACATCACAAACAGGATCATGACTTTAGTGGGTGAAGGAGATGGAGAATGAGATGAAGTCAGAGGGACAGCGAAGAGGGACAGAGATAATGTTTTCATGCAAATATCCTCTGTAATAACGAATGATGAGACATGACTGCAGACAATTATTAAAATATTAGTTGAATCGTGTTAGACTGTTGTATGTTAAAACATTTTCCTGGATACTGAAAAAAAAACATTTTAAGCAGTTTCTTATATCTTCATTATTTGTTTTGGGATTATGGAAGAAAGAGAAACGTCAAATAATTTGCAGTACTGGAGACTGAATCCCTTTTTGTTTCAAATCTGTTGGTCAAGTGTAGTGCTGGCGGGTGTAATGGATCCTTGCTTACAGATTCTCCATTAGAATATAGTGCATGGTGGAACCCTGCTATGCATGGAATTCCATGCCTGGAATAAGCTTGCTGTGCTGCAGCAGTGACATCATTATGTTGTTGTGCTGCAGTAGTGATGTCACCACTGCAGCACAACAACTTGAAATGCTGCCAGATAGCTGTTTTCCTCTATCCAATAGAGCTGGAAGCTGTTTTTTTTAAACTTGAATTTACAGAAAAAGCTGTAGCACACTGAATCAGTTATCTGAGCCAGTCCCCAACCCTCAAGTGCCACCTTCCCAACCCCAATTCACTGAAAGGAACCAGAGTGTCTGAAATAGATAGGCATGGATGCCCATACACTATAATATGGGCATCCATACACAGACAAGCCTGTGAGTTCATCTCGAGTGATCTGTGACAACCAGGGAACCTCTCAAACTTTGCTCTCAAGGTTCCTGGTTGCCATAAAAAAAAACTCTCGATGCAGACACAGGCTTGTTGTGTATGGCTGCCCATACATTATCCTCTATGTTACAGTATGTCTGTCTGATCTACAGGTTGCAGGATTTTCTAGTTTGTGAGGGTAACATTTTTTCTTATGTTTAGTCAGACCTGTTTTGCACAAGTGCTGGCATTCATAACCCCACCACCACTACTACTTGTGGAAGTTGTGAAGAGGAGCCTGGGTATGTCAAGGGGCTGAAGAAAACCAGACAGCTGCATAGCATGGGCTGGTGCTAGAGTGGATCTTCTGCTCCACATGGAGCAGGGGATTGAGGGATATATCAGTCCTCCACAACAACAACAAAGGAAAGGGACCTGGGGGTAATCATATCAGATGACCTTAAGGTTAGCAAGCAATGTGAGAAGGCAGTAGGGAAGGCTGGGGGTATACTGGGATGCATAGGGAGAGGCATCAGCAGCAGAAAACAGGAAGTTGTTATCCCTCTGTACAGACAGTTGGTGAGACCCCATCTGGAGTACTGTGTCCAGTTTTGGAGACCCCATCTCCGCAGGGACATAGACAGGATAGAGGCAGTCCAGAGGAGGGCAACTAAAATGGTGCAGGGTCTGCAAGAGAAGCCGTGAGGAGAGACTAAAGGAGCTTAATATGTATGCCCTTGAGGAAAGAAGGAGAGGGGACATGATAGAAACTTTTAAGTACCTCAGTGGAATCAACAAAGTCCAAGAGGTAGCATCTTTCAGAAAAAGAGACGTGCAAGAACAAGGGACACAATTTAAAGATAGAGGCGGGTTCAGGGCAATGTGAGAAATATTATTTCACAGAGAGGCAGTGGATGCATGGAATAGCCTTCCTGAGGAGGTTGTGGGGTCTAAAACTGTGGGAGAATTCAAGAATGCATGGGACAGATATAAGGCAATTCTTGTGGGGGGTAGGAAGAAATAGGCTGTTGGTTAACTAGGATCTGCGGCCTATCCTGTAGGTAGGGAAATGGGCAGACTGGATGGGCCAAGCGGTCCTTATCTGCCGTCAAAGTTTATGTTTCTATGTTTCTCCAAGGACTGCGGTATTACTTAAGGGGTTAATATGTTTTTGAAAAACAAAAGCCAAGACATGACCTCAGCTGTCTTTTCCTGCTCAGAAGGGTGGTGGCAGCAGGTGCCAGGCAACACTGAGACCCAGAAAAGTCTGCGGAGCACTGGGGGGTCACTTCTAAGGTAGGCATGTAAGCACTACTGAAGGCTCTTGGATAATGTAACACTACCACCCTTTACATCCCATCCCAGCTGGAAATTGTTCTGAGTGCTAGGTGATTGCATGTGCCCATCCCAACCCAGCAACCCAGGTATGCCAGTGGGCAGAGCAGGATCTGGTATGGGGGGGGCACACACACACACACACACACACACACACACACACACAATTTGCAGTTCCTGCAGACTGCCTTGCATGTGTGGAGAGGACACTCTATGGCTGCACAAACTCCTCTGCACCAGCAGAAGGCAGGAATTCTGTTTGTGGCTTGGACCTTATATTAGCTCTGTAAATTGCCTTTTTTTTTTTGTGACATGCCTTTCTTATATTTGCTGGGAACAGTGCAAGGTTTTACAGGTTTCCTACTATGCTGTGCTGCACAACTGAGTTCATGTGCACCTTTGACCAAGAGTGACCTCGCGTTTACTTTTGACAAGTAAACCAAGTACATAGTGGTTTTGTCATGCTCAGTATCAAACTAGTGTGGGTAATCTACCCCCCCCCCCCAAACTGGTGGGAAACCATCCACTTAACATATGGCAATCACACTGGTTGCTCCCTTTACCCCCAACTTCAGAGAAGCAGGAGTGGGTTCTTTTTAACACTAAAAATAACCACCTTACCACATGTTGTTGTAAATGATGTTCTGCAATTTATACGGTAGCATTTGTGTTTTCACAGTGTCTCATGGTAAGCAGGTGAGCTCTTGCCAGTTCATTGGCAGTCACAACTGAGCAGCTTAGCTTCCCTTATAGCAGCTGTTTTTTCACCCAAAGGCATGCCTGTAGCAATGAGTAATTGTATCTATACATCTGCGTGTATATTATAATGCTGAACTTGCCAGTGACATAGAGTCCTAGTAGCAGTCACAGCTGTGTACCAAATTTTTATAGTCCTCCAAAAGTGTGCACCTCGTAGCTAAAGGGCTTTACGATGGTGACGGTTTAGAATAGTACAAAACCAATTTTAACAAGCACTATGGAGTGTTACATTGTTTACATCCTCTCAGTAAAATGTGCCTTGGGCTGTGTGAACTGCTGTTTTTGGGTATTCGGCTGAATTTCCATATTCAAGGGCCAAATGTTCGGATATTCATTGTTCATTATTTGGTACTTGGAAGGTGGGGAACATAACTTTTCTACCATGCAGATTGACAGGGTTAGTCTCCTGGTCACCTCCTGCCCATTTCAGTACTTTACTACCCACCTCCCCTTTCCCTATAATAATTAAATTTTTTTAATTTTAGTCTTTGGTAACCGGGTAAGGCCCACTAGGCACAAGTGCCTGTTTTCAGGGGCAACTTGGGAGCACTGGGCGGTTAAGTGACTTGCTCAGAGTCACACAGTATGCAAGTGACAGTGTCAGTGGCTCAGTAGGTAGCACACTCTCCTCTGAGGCCGGGAGATCAGAGGGCTGTGGGTTCAGTTCCCACATCTGGCACTTGGGTTAATATCCCAGTACTGACACTGTAGTGCAGCATGAGAGGGGTGCTGCACTTCTGAGGTGCTGTCTTTCGGATGAGACATTAAACAGAGGTCCCATCTGCCTGGATTGGTGGTAGTTCTGGTGGATGTTAAAGATCCCATGGCACTTATCGAAAAGAGTAGGGAAATTTCCCCGGTGTCCTGGCCAAATTTCCCTCATTCACTGAAGATACCACCAACAGCTTAATCTGGTTCAAGGTCAGTTGGCATTCATCTGTATCCCCTTCCCCTGGGTTGTGCCTGAAAATAGGCAGGATTTGTCTAGTGCACTTACCTGGTCAACAAAAACTAAAGAAATAAAGTGGAGGTTGAGAGACTCAAACTCTGGTCTGGTCTGCTGGATGTATCAAGTTTGTTCACACCTCATTCCTCTAACCTCTAGGCTATACTGCCAGCCCAAATAATAGACACTAAAATAATAAAGGGCTACAAAATGCTGGCACTTGACCAGCATCATCATTTGAATCCAACCACCCTACCAATTCTGACCCACCCAGTACCCCCAAATAATCCTGTTATACTTAGCCCTCTGCCCTTCTAACCTACAGTAGAGTTATGGCTTTTGGAGACTGGCTAATTGTAGTAGTTTGTACCCCCTCTGCATGCCTGTTCCATTGTGCTACTGCAAATGTCAATAGAGTAAACTGGTATGGAATCAAGGGGGGGTGGGAAGCACTGGAGTTGTTAGTGACACTTGGCAGCCTGCCCAATCAATCTGCCTAGCACCACTAATGACACAATCGCTTTGCCCCCTCCCTTCAGATGATTGCAGACCTGCTCACTCCATTGACATTTGCTGTAGCATGATGGAGCGTGCATGGTGTGGTGGGGAAACTCATTTGTTATCCTGTTTTATCTAAAAGAAGCAACCTCCCCTGATATCGAGAATCATGGTCAGGGTGGGGGACTATAACAGTATTTATTTTCGGGTCTGGTGGGATCAGGCTAGGTAGAGTGGCTGGATTCAGATGAAGCTGTCAATTCATGGCACAGTGCCAGGAGCCATAATTTTGGAGCCCTTTATTACTTTAGTGGCTGAGACCATGGGGAAGGGGGCATTAGGTGGGAAACTACAGGAATGATTGGCCAGGAGTTGGAGAGAGTTAGATTTGTTAACATTACCAAATATTGAATACACAAACAGCTGAAGTACGTATTGTTTGAGTCCAAATAATCGGGAACCCTACTATTCCTGGTATTTGGGAATCTGACCCCTAATGTGTTTAAAAAAAAATCCAAGAATGATTTTCTCCATTATAGCAAGATTTCAGAATTTGTGAGGTGAGTGTGATTGTGAAAGGGCCATATGCTGAAGAGTGTTGCTATCAGGTGGTTTGCAAGTTGTTGGTAAATGTCACAACCACTTGTGAACTATAACAAAGGTTATAAGGAACCCTTTCACAGTCCCTGAATATCATTCATTTAGCACACCGGTGCATATTTTGATTTTGAATTTTAAAGATGTAAAAAGTGGTTAATTAATTTAAAAGATGTTTTCAACATGTTTGAACACAAAATATTGCACAATAGTGCAGTCTTAACTGTATGCGCTGGCATCACATCAGCAGTGCATATGACACCTGTCCCAGCTGCTCTTCACTGGCTGCCCATACCACTACATTGTTGGTGCTGTGTCACACAAGTACCTGTGCTGTGGACAGGGGTGTTGGATGGTGACAGTTGCTACAGGGGCCATCCTGCTGCATTCCCCTCCCGTGCACCTCATCTTTGTTGCACGGACAGGGTTGACGCAAACTGTGGGACATTGGCGCCAGGACCCCTCCCATTACTGAATTGGGCACAGGGTCTCTGGTGCACCAGCGATTGATGCAAGCTGCTGTTTGTCAAAGCTTGTATCTATCTAGGGGGCCCCTCTGAGAATCTGACCCTTGGACATTTTCTTCAGCTATGCTATTGAAGAAAGATTTATTTAAGCAATAAGGCATGACAGGGTATGCTGTGTGCTAGGATAATGACAAGCCTCCAGTGACTGAAGCACAAGTCCAAATCACTGAGTGCTTCCACTGGCCAAGAAGCACCATTATCCCAGTACAAAACACACCATGCAATGCATCACTGCAATTATAAAATGGATTTGTTGATACTAGTAAAGAGCTAACTTAAAACAAAGTAAATTCAGGTAAGTTAAAATTAGAAAAAAGGTAAAAAAGGAGAAAAGGAAAAAAGTATTCCTGTTGAGCCATTGTAATTTAGTTGCATTTTGCATTTTTTTAAATACCAGGAAGTAAAGTGAGGTGTACTGATGCAGCTTTGCCTTCTTGATGTAAATAGGCCAGTGAGGTCAAGGATCTTTTTCTAGCACTGTTGTGCTTAGATAGCAGCATTGAGTTTTGAGCTCCTCGACCAATCATGTTTCTGGATTTGTTATACAGTTTCATAATGTTTATTAACAGCAGCAGTCCTGACTGTGGCACTAACAGTGTTATCACAAACAACAGCAAATAGCATCTACAGTCAATATTCTTTTAAAAACAGCCACATTTTTTTTTTATTCTTTCCTAGATGGTGAAAATCTGGTTTGCCACCCCTTGTGCTCGGATGATGGATGCTGGGGTCCTGGCCCCACCCAATGCTTTTCATGCCGCCATGTTATCCGGAAATGGGAATGTGTAGAAAAATGCAGTATCTTTCAAGGGTAAGTCAAGTCTGAATAGGAAAAAAAGAGAGGCAGAAAACAGGTAGCTAAGTACAGGAGACAAAGTTTGTGAACATTTTTGCAGAAAGATTTGAATGCTTTCTTATACCACTATGATTAGAGACCCGTGTTTTTCTTAAATAAGTAATTACAAGTTCAAGGTACAAAAACAAATAAAACGAAAACAAACACATAAAAAAAAACAGTTAAAAAATTGCTTGATTTTTATTTATTTTTATTTTTTTTTGGCAAAAACTAAATAAATGCTTGCAGCAGTTATTGTTTATGTGTTAATACATCCTTCAGAGCAACTCGTTGCTGAAAATGAGTGGTTTCACGCGCCTTCAGCTGAGCGAGAACAGCGAAGTGAAGCTGAGCTGTTCTGTCTCAAGCTGATGGCAAGTGAAAACACTCGTTTTCAGCAAAGAGCGGCGATGGGGGATGTATTAATATATTATTGATCACGAGCAATCCATAATATATTTAAAATAAAAAAAAAAAACTTCCCAGAATGTGCCCGTTTCCAGGGTATAGGCACATGTGACGCTCTTCACAGAATAAGAGTGCCTCACGTGCAGGGGGAAAGGAGTGCTCCGATTGGCCGAGAGCACTCCCTTGATCTATAATAGGTTCCATTGTTACCACTGAGATGGTTTGCTAGGAAGCAGCAGCGGAATTGTCTGATTCACAAAACCTTTCAAGACCACAGTATAATGCTGCTTGATACAATGTAGTGTACTGGGAATGGGATTTATATTGTATAAAAGGTCATGTGGAGGTATTTTATGCATGTAAATGTGATAACAAGAAATAAAACTACATTTTCAATGAATAAAGAGAAATTACATGAAATTCCAGAAAAAATAAGAAGGAAAATTATTAAAAATAAAAAGAATTTCACAGGGCTCTAGCCATAAATATGATTTTTGCTAGTGCATGTTTGCAGTCAAGTTTCTTATGCGTGCCTGGGCTTTTTACAAAAACATATTTGTTTCCTTCTTACCATACTTGCACAGTTAAAGGCTCTCTTAGTACACAAACAGTAGACCCCACATTTTAGTTCTACAGAAAAACCCATTCACTTTTACCAGTGTGTTAAGAATATTGTCCTTGTCAAATTAATGTAATTGCTTGCCTTGCCCCTGATAAGTGGGAGACCTGGTTTTGAAGAAACCTCATGGCCCTTTTATCCATACCACTGAAATGATATGCTCAGTCTCAAGAGGGAGACAGCAGTCTGTAGGAGACATTCAACATGAAGACAGCACAGGCCTTCAAGGTATACCTGGATACATTTCTGTTTACCAAGAGAATCACATGGTACCCAAGGTAGTAGAGTAGGTAGGTAGGAAGTCTCTTTCAATTCATACAGATATAAGTGTGGCTCAGTTGACAGCACATCTGCCTCCGGGCCTTGAAGGTTGTAGGTTTTAGTCCCACAAAAGGATTCGGCTCATACCACAAATGGTGGAACCCAAGTACAGTACTAAAGGGATGCTGTACTGTCCGGGTTTGCCATCCTTCAGATGAGGCATTAAACTGAGCTTCTGCCTTTCAGTTAAATATCCCATGGCACTTCTTGCAAAGAGTAAAGGCATTTCCCCAGTGTCCTGGGCAAAATATCCTTCGTATTGTACCACCAACAGCTTAATCTGGTTCAAATTCAATTGGTTAGCCAGACCGCCCATACAGTGGTAGTGCTATGGCTTGCAACGGTGATGACCCGGGTTTGGGAACAAGCCTGGATCATCAGAAGGCCAGCTGGGGGGGGAGGATCAAGTACCTGCTGGACTGCTCCTCTTCTAGCGAGGGAAGGCTGCAGCACCCTGTGATCACCTTACCTCTAGCAGTGGCTAGAGGTGAGAAAACCTGGAAACACACAATACAGGGTGGGGGGATGGCGAATATCTATGTACCATGCATGGAAGCATGGATGATGGCATGCTGACATCATAGCACTTCCACTCCCTGGCAGAAACTTCAAAGGAAACCCTGCTTCAAGCCATGCAGCATGAAGCCAGTGGCCCACTTCTCCTATGGTAGTCAGAAGCCCTGAGAATGTGAGTTTGGGACACCGGGGATCTCTGTCTCTCCGAAGCTCCCCTGGGGAGCACTGCTGTGGCTGGTTAAGCCACAGACCAATTACCCAAGTAGATAGGTCTGTGGAGAGATGATGGGTCAGGATGGGGAGGTGCTGTTAATGGGCAAATATGAGGTACATTCCCTTCCAGTAAGAATGAGAAACTTAAAAAAAAAAAAAATTCAGTTGGTTGGCATCCGTATCACCCACCACCCACCCCCTGCCTAACCCTTCTTTTCTGGACAACAAAAACTGGAAAGTTCAGGGGTTGGCCTTCCACACTTTAACCTTACTCCAGGAGGCAAGCCAAGGAATCCAACAGAGAGCCAGAGATGGGGGCTTTGGGGTGGGATGGCCACCTAGAGGCTAGAAAGTGGCAGGACTAGTGAGATTAGGGGCATAAATAAATTACTGTGGTAGTATGGATCAGAAAAGGGCAACTCCCTTACTGACCACTCAGGCAGTGGCATGGACAGCAGCTCTGGAACTAGTAATTTGCACACTTCCTCTGCTGTCAGACTGCAGCACAGTGCAGCTGATCCCCCATAAAAGAAAGATGGAAGGGAAGGGATCAATAATGTTACTTTCAAACACTTTTACGTATGTAGGGAGGGAGATAATTTTGTTGCCATTTTAGGTGCATTGGGAGAGTCAAACAACACAGAGTGAAAGAGAGGGACTCGCAAGGAGACTACAGAAAGATGAGAGGGTAAGCACAGGGATATTAAGTAACTTGTTCAGGGTTACACAGTGAGTAAGTGATAGTTATGTGATTCAAACCAAGGCCTCCAAGTTAATATTTAGTGAACACCTGACTTTCTGGTTCTGAAACTGTGATTTTTTGCGTAACTGTGTTCTCTAATTGCTGCATGTCTATGAATTACTGTACTGACTGATTTAAAATGACTGTATTGTTTGATCTAAATGTACTTTTACGTCAGTATTGTCAGCTTAGACTGCACTGTTATTGTCTTCTGTCTGCTTGACCCCTGTCTTGAATTTTTTAATGCTTTGTATGTTCTCTGTGTACTAGTGACTGTATTGTTTTCAATGAATTGCACTGTCAGTGTACTGCACTTCCCGGGTCACCCCTGAAAAAGGGATTGCCTTGTCTCAGTGGGCTCACCTGGTTACCAAAATTCAATAAATAAAATGAAAACAACAGCTCTGTGTTCTAATCACTAGAACAACTGCTGCCCAGTGAAATGGGCAGATCAGAGGAGTTACTTCTCTAGTAAATAGAAATGTACAGTAGGTGAGGCTGTAGGCAGGGAAGGTTTGGGGGTACAGGAGTCCCATTCCTGCTGCAGTTAGTAACTCAACTGTGTATCACTGTTATTGATCGAGTGCCCTCTCTAGCACCAGCACAAGTGGCACCATTATGGAGGGTGTAACGGGATGGGGGCTTCCTTCCAAACTGGGGACATAACAAGTGAAATAAAATGGGACAAAAATAATTAATACATTTTTTTTTTGTTTGCTTTGTAAAGGGAACCGAGAGAGTTTGAAGAGGATTCAAGGTGCTTTGAGTGCCATCCCGAATGTCTTTTGCAAAATGAAACTCTGACCTGCACTGGGCCTGTAAGTCTGCAACTAACGTGAAACATATATGGAATAATAACACTTTAACACTGAAGCGTATCTGAGGAAAAACTGATTATCAGCCTGAAACGCTAAACCTGTAGCATTGCCATTATTAGTAATAGGAACATAAAACGTAATAAAAACATGCTTGTACTGCAAGTCCTATGTACTGTACAAGATATTTTGATGCCAGATAACACATCTGCTAAAGACTGTTGTCAGTGGTTACTCTGAGATAAAGACGTCACTGGTTTAACTGTGACAAGAGGGTCTCACATGAGCTCATGACAGTACTGCTGGAAAAACACTGTGGTGAACTAGCTATATGGCCTATGGGGATTAGATGATTTTTTTTTATCCCAGTTTTTCTGACTATAGCCATCCAGTACTCAGGATAACAGGGGATACCTCCCATCCCTTTTCAAATGACCCACCTCTTGAGTCTCCATTGCTTACCTCCCATGGGTGTAGGATTCAGGTTTGGGCATCCCAACCCTGTCCATAAGGATCTGGTGAGGAGGTGGGTCAGCTGGTCAGAGTTTTAGTATGAGTAAGACTTTCATCCTGATGGTTGGAGGCAGGGGAACCATTTGGAGGGGCAGTTGCCCCCTTGCATTGAAGGCTGTTGTTGTGCCACCCCCAACCCCTTGGTCAGTGCCCACAGCCCCTCTGACTGGTTGTTGCCCCTCCCCCTGTTGATATCTGAAATGGCCCCCCTGGTTGTAGGTAATTATGTTAGATCCTCATTGCATTTGGGGTTATGATGTGTCACTGCATTATTCATCGACCCTTGAACTTCTCTTCATTCCGGCCTTGTGTGTAGCCCCCAGCAGCCTCATGCACAGTAGTGCCTGTCTCATGAGGAAGCAGACTCCCCAGCCTACCACAGTTCCATGGGTGGTGCTCTTCCCAGCACAGCACCTCATTCCTTCTATTTGTGTCCACTCCTGAACCTGGTTTACTGGTAGGGATGTTTGATACACTTCTATTGAGCGGTTGTGCAGCAATATGTCTCTGCAGATGACACAAAGATCTGCAACAGAGTTGATACACAAGGTGGGGTGGAAAGGATGAGAAGGGACTTGGCAAGGTTGGAGGAATGGTTAAATGTATGGCAGCTTAGATCCAATGCTAAGAAGTGCAAGGTAATGCACCTGGGAAACAAAAACCCAGGGGAAGAGTACTCAATGGGGGGTGAGATACTAACAACAAAAAAAATGGAAAGGTACCTGGGTGTAATCATATCAGATGACCTAAAGATGGGCAAGCAATGTGAGAGGGCAGTAAGGAGGGCTGGGGGGATACTGGGATGCCTAGGGAGGGGCATCACCAGTAGAAAACAGGAAGTTGTTATCCCTCTGTACAGACAGCTGGTGAGACCCCATCTGGAGTACTGCGTGCAGTTCTGGAGACCCAATCTCCGCAAAGACATAAACAGGATGGAGGCAGTCCAGAAGAGGGTAACTAAAATGGTGCAGGGTCTGCACAGGAAGACATATGAAGAGAAACTTAAGGAGCTTAATATGTATAGACTCGAGGAGAGGGAGGACATGATAGAAGATTTCAAGTACCTCAAGGGAATCAACAAAGTCCAAGAAGGTAGCATCTTTCAGAAAAAGAGGTGTGCAAGAACAAGGGGGCACAATTTGAAGATGAGGGGGCAGCTCAGAGGTAATGTAAGGAAATATTTTTTCACAGAGAGGGTTGTGGATGCATGGAATGGCCTTCTGGAGGAGGTTGTGGAGTCAAAAACAGTGGTGGAATTCAAGCATACATGGGACAGTCATAAGGCAATTCTAGGGGGTGGGGATAGGAAGAAGTAGGCTGTTGGTTAACTAGGATCTGCAGCTTATCCATTACGTAAAGAAATGGACAGACTGGGTGAGCCAAGTAGTCCTTATCTGCCGTCAAATTCTGTGTTTCTGTTTCTATTCTGTGGAATGCTAACTGAAATAGTTTTTCACTGCTTATATCAGCATTAGAAACATAGGACTGGATTTTCATCCAATTTTGGCATAGTTTTACCTACCTGTGATACTTGTTATAAGACATTGACAACCGAAAGTGTAATTTATCTTCTTCTTGTGAGTGCTGCGAGACATGACCAAAAATGACACATGCCTCAAGTATTTGATGCAGGCATAATTTTTTTTTTTGCCGTAAATCATGCAGTGTGTTTTAAATACTTGAGAATATTTTAAAAATTCTCACAAACATTCTGGTTCATATACACTGATGCAGTAGCATCAGCACAAATGCTGCGTCCAGACTTCTGAAAATCCTGCCCATATTTTCTAGAGAGCCCATCATATAGAGTACCCGATTCACCCAGACCTGCTCCTTGTCATGCATCCTAGTGACAGACATTTACAGTTTCATTAGAAGGTATTAACCCACAACAGGGTATGGGCTTACTGAGCATTAATCCACACCTGGGGTGGTTGGAGTCACAAGGCGAAGCCGAGTGACTTCAGCCACCCAGGCGTGGATTAATGCTCTGTAAACCATACCCTGGAACGAGTTAATCCTCTTGTAACATGCGCAATGTTTTTTTTTTACCTAAAGAAATAGTAAAATAAATCCCTGTGAACATGCAACTGTGGGTATATCAGGGATCAATCAATGGTTAGGTGACCTGTTTGGATGAATCAGAAGACAGTATTTTCGGAACCCATGTTATAATATGAAATACATCCAAGATATAAATATGGGAAGAGAAGCAGGCTGGAACATAAAAAATGTGTGCTTTTCCTCAACAGAAAAGCACCACGATTTTCTGAAGACCTTTCATTATAGATGTGTACTTTCTGATATCTTTATTTATTTATTTGAAAAATGTTTCACCAGGAAAGACAACATGAGCTATAAACAGCTCATTTCCAGAAGTGTCCTGGATGGGATGGGGGGTACAGAAGTGGGAGAATAGGCAAACACATAGCAATAACAGAGCAATACAAGTACAGTTATTAAAACAAAACAGTGTAGTATAATTACAGAGCAGAAATAACTCAGACCAACTGGCCAGGGTAAACAAAACCATGTACGGATAGAGCATACATTGCAACAACCCAAGAGCAGATAATCCAGTAGGGTAAAGGTTCGAGGATGGATAACGCATTTAAAGTGCTAGAAGTAGTAGGCTGAGCACACGATTCGAAGTGCTATTGTATACCCAAGGGAGGCAGTTTTAAGACAAATGGGGAAGTAGACAGGCGGCAGAAGGTGGAGGATGGGAGAGGGACAGCCAAGATCTAACCCCTTCAGGATGCTGAGAGCCCTGCAAGGGGACAGGACCAGGCAGAAAGAGAAGGGAGAGAAAGGGAGTGGGGAGGTAGAGAAGAGAGGGGCGGAGACACAGGAGGGGAGGAGAGGGATATGGAAGTAGAGAGGTGGGCAAGCGATGGATTTGAAAGTGGGGGAATGGGAGTTGGGAAAAGAGAGAGAGAGAGAGACACTCTATACCCCGTCAGGATGCAGAGAACCCTGCAAGGGGGGGGGTCAGGATTAAAAAAGTGGGGGAAAGGAAGAGGGAGCCAGGATCTATACCCCTTCAAGATGACGAAGAACCCTGCAAGGGGACAGAACTAAGCAGAAAGGAGGGAGAGAAGGGGGCAGGGAGGAGGAGTGGCATGTGGTGGGTGACTGGAGGGGAGGAGAGGGATAAGGAATAGGGAGGCTGGAGGAAATGGGGTAAACTAGAAATGGAAAAAGGGAGAGCATCAGTGGGGGGAAGAGGGAGGTAGTGGGGGAAGGACAGCAGTAGAGTGTAGAAATAGCACAGTAGGTTGTGGATGGTAGTAGAGAGTCTAAATGACGCAGTAGGTTGTGGTAGAGGTGGGAGGAGGGGATGTAATAGGTGGTAGCATGTGAGGAAGTAATCAGAGGGTTCAGTTAGAAGGCAGAAGGTAAGTCAGGGATAGAGGAGTGAGGGATACTGCGCAAGGGTGGGGAGGGGTTATTGAAGGGGGCTAGTAATAAGTACAGTTAGGAGAATAGAAGTAAAGTTAGGGCTAAAGGATAATGCACCAGGGTTGGTAGGGTTGAAGGGGGGGGGGGCTAAGAACAAGTGCAGTTAGGGGAACAAAAATTTTGAAGGGCTAAGGAGATTGAAGATGGGGAAGAGAAAAGTCTGATAGGGGATGGTAGTGAGTTCCAAAGCTTTGGGAAGCAGTAGGAGAAAGTTTCCTGGCCTATGGAGGTAGAGTGATGGGGAGTGGCTAGAGTGTGTGCATCAGTGGATCTGAGAGGGATAGAGGAGGGAGGTGGAGCAGAGAGTAAGGAGGAGGAGAGGAAAGAGGGATGAAGGAATAGGTAGGTAAGAGGGGAAATTCCCAAACCAGAATTTAGACGTGAACTTGGCACAGTGAAAGACGCCTGCACTCAAGGGAGGGGAAAGCTTGAGAATTATACAAGGTACTGTGATGTGTGAAGTCTGTGTAAAGTTTGACTGCGTCATTGGTTAAGCACTGTGCTATGGTTGAGGGTTCTATTAAAGATAGTTAATCTTGCCTTACTTAGTCATCACAGACACTGATGTAGTCAGGCTCCTTATTCCATCAGTGTTAGATTAAGAAACATAACTCCTCCTCTGGTCTGCATACAGGAGTGTTTTATTTCTGAATGAGGTGCCATTTGTGACACAGTAAAGACTGTGGTGCACATGTAAAAGTTTAAGTGGTGCTAATATTTCATGACACGCACACCCTTACATGGCAGGCGTTCAGGCTCTGAACTACTCAAAAGCTTAGGATCTTCACTTTCCAGAGGTATACAGCATGGAATTTACAGCATGTACAGTTGCAGAAATATTGTCAACTAAATTTGCATACTGTTTATACTTGCGTACTGTGTACATCTAGGTCTTCTTTGAGGATATTTCTTTCATTGGGTCACAAATGCAGAACATGAGCCACCAGGTGCTAGGACCACATGGAAACTTCTTTCAAGCAGTACCACTAGGGGTTGCCCATGATGACATCTGACATTAATGTCCATGCATAAACGTGGACGGCCCATCTCTCCTCAGTTCTTTTCTTGCTGTCAATAACAACTTGTTGGATCCTGTGGAAATGCACTGCAGCAGCCTTCCAGACCTAGTCCTTCTGGACCATGAGTCACTTCATATCCATGCTTGACTCCTGAAGATATAGCTATTATGAGATCTGGAGTGTCCCTAAAGGTGGCTGCTGTCCTGGTGGATGCTAGAAAGCCTTCCACCAGGGACACCTTCTCCATGAAGTGGACATGGTTTCCTTTGTGGCCCACTTCTTGTCAGCTGGATCCCTTCACTTGTCCAGTGAACCAGGTTCTAGAGTAGTTATTGTCCTTGTCAGATGCATGGCTCTAATATTATTCCATTAAAATGCACTTAGCTGCCATTCAGCTTTCCGTATACCTATTGCTAGCTGTGCGGTGGCCCAGCTAGAGACAGCCATACATTCTTGGAGGCATCCTACATTTGGAGCCTCCCATCCACAATCCAGTCCTGGCCTGGGACCTGAATTTTGTGTTGGAGAAACTCACTTTGGCTCCTTTTGAGCCGGCCATGACTTGCGAGCTATGCTTCCTTTCTTGGAAAGCATTATTTTTAGTTGCTGTTATTTTGGTTCGAAGAATTTCCGAGTTTCAGGTTCTTCTTTGTGAGCCTCCTCATTTGCTTTTCCACAAAGACTTTGCATACCAACCCTAAGTTTCTTGCAAAGGATGTGTCTGAGTTTACTTTAAATCAACCATCCACCTACCAGTTTATTTTTCCTGGGCATGCCAATTCAGTGGAAGCATTGCTCCATACATTAGATGCACTTAGAATATTCAGATATTATGTTCATCGTATGAAGGACTGCAAGAAGTCCTCGTAGCTTTTTGTTTCCTTTCTCCCTAGAAAAAGAGTGTACCAGTTTCTAAACAATGTCTGTCCAAATGGTTGTCCAACTGTATTACATTCTGTTACAGGAAGTATGGTAAGGACTTTCCTATGGTTGTCTGTGGCCATTCAGCCAGAGACATGGCCACTGCTGTTGCTTGTTTTAGAAATATGTCAGCTGCAGAGGTCTGTGCTGGTGCAGCTTGGAGTACTGTCCACATTTTCACTATACTCTACAATCTGGACATTGCCTCTAGAATAAGGGCTGGCTTCAGCCTGACTGTGCTCCAAGACCTCCTTTCATAGGCCTATAGCCTCTAGCCACCCAGACTGTCTCTCTGACAGTACTGCTTAGGACTCATTCCATAGGTGTGGCCTGATAAAAGATATATCCTTGAAGATGATAGTACAGTTACGTAAGAACATTCCATGACAGTAGATCTTTAAGAAAATGTTTTTCATCAGGCCATGCCGACCCACCCCCATCCCCCTTAGACTTCTGTATTCTTTGACTGTTGGTATTTGGTCTGGTCCTTTATATGGGATGGCCAATGGGTGGTTTTCAGCTGTGCGGGGTGGCTGGAACTCTTTGTTCTTGCCTGGTTTCCTAGAGACAGCTTTCTGTGCATGTTCCTCTTTGGACATTTAGGCTATACCAGTACTGCCCCTTTCTTCTTCAGGGCTTTTCTGCTGTTTTCAGCCTTGTCTACTTGGCAGAGACATAGTTTCTGTCCTGATTCCCTACAGGTAGGTCCTATGAGCATGATCTCTGGCGAGGAACTAAGGAGGGATGGGGCCAGCCATATTTATGTAGGGATGTCTATGTCAGATGTCGTCTTGGGCAGCTCCTAGTGGTACTGCTGGAAAAAAGTTTCTATGTGGCCCTAGTACCTGGCAGCTTATGTCCCATAGGAATGTGGCCTGATGAAAGAGATTCTCTTGACAATCTACTGTTACAGCAAGTTCTTATGTAACTGTACTTTTTTTAATGCTAAAAATAAGGGGACTCAACTTATCTGCGAGGTCAACCTGTCTGCGGGGTTTGCAATGATTAACCATTTTTGCAACTGTGTAACTTGATTTTTGGTCCAGTTCTGGCCGCAAAGACAGATATTGTGCATGATGTTAGTTACAAAACATTATTTTCCATCCAGTCTGAGCAGCAAAATAATGACTTAAATTTTGCTAAAATTGACAAAGTAAAGGGGGGAAGCTGAATTTTATTTGAGGTAATCTTACAGGTGAGTATATACAGTAAGTAATGTTGTCAACATGTTTTAAAGGGGAGCAATCATCACCAAGTGTCCCACACTTAAGTGTGGGGCTGATACCAATGTGCACTTTGTGTACAAAAGCATTTTGGTTTACTCACTGTTTACTGTATAGTAGATTATATCAGACTACTTTTGCTTATTTATTTATTTATTTATTTATTTATTTATTTAAATTTTGGTAACCAGGTAGGCCCAATGAGACCATGTCAGTTCCTTTTTCGGGGGTGACCCGGAGTTAGTTACATTTACCAAAAGGGAAAAAGAAACCAATACATGGTGTTTGAATATATACATTTACATGTATACATGCTTAGTTCTAGGCTGACTTTTTCTCTTACTACAAATCCCAGAATCCCCTGTAGTGATATCAGAGCAGCAGTTAGAGATTCAATGGCCTGCAGTGCATGTTAGAGTTTATATACGCTCTGATATTTGTGTTTGCTGGTGCTGCTGTCCTGCCTGGGCTAAGTAAAGTCACAGAGGACTGTACATAGCCCAGGGAGAAAGGCAGAACTGGAAAATATCTGATCAGAGATTATAAAAGCTCTAACATGCACTGCGGGCTGTTGAATTTCCCACTGCTGCCTACTGCTCTGATGTCAGTTGCAGGGGATTCCGGGATCTGTAGCAACAGAAGATGTCCGCCTAGAGCTATGCAAAATTAGTCTGATACAATGTACTATACTACAGTAAACAGTAAGTAAACAAAAATGTTTCTGCATGCAAGGTGAGCATTCGGACCAGCCCCACAATTAAGCATGGGCCCTTTGTGCTGACTGTGCCCCTTTAATGAATCCTGTTTATTACACTTCTGCTGCAACACTGAGGTATATAAAACACATTGTTTGAAACACTTTGATGTCACATTGAAGAACTTTTGATCAGCATTACATGCTAGTAGTTTAGACTGCATTGCTGGAAAATGCACTGTGGTTTGAGTGTACTGTTGGTCAGTGGGAATGTTCAATAAGAAACTATTGGAAAACATTACGCCATCAGTGATATCACAGGAGACAAAGTCAAGCAGGGAGGATTACAATTATAATTAAACAGTTAGCAATATTGTCTATGCATTCAAAGATAACAGTTCACCAGGACCAGACGATATATCCCTTAGACTATTTCAAGAATTGACCTCAGAAATCACCAGACCACTCACTTACCTTTATAATAAATCTATCTAGAAAGGTAGAACCGTGAAAGATTGGTGGGTAGCAACTATTACTGCAGTTCATAAAGGTAGTAAAAGAGAGATGAATCTAGGAATTATTGATCCATTAGACTAACTTCCGTAATCGGTTAGATCATGGAAAAATTCCTGCAAAGACTAGTAAATGAACACTTGAATAATATGGGTTTAATGGGTCATAGGCAGCATGGTTTTGTTTCTGGAAGATCATGCCTGACGAATCAACTTAATTTCTTTGAGCCCATAAGTCAGGCACTAGACAGACATTCCCTGTGACATAATATAACTAAATTTTTCAAAAGCATTTGACAAGGTATCACATCGTATACTGAAAAAAGAACTACAGAGGATAGAACTGTCCCCCAATATTGTAAGTTGAATCAGCTCCTGGTTAAATGACAGACACCAACAGGTTGCAGTTAAGAGAAACTACTGTACGTGGGGTAGTGTGACCAGTGATGTCCCTCAAGGATCAGTTCTGGGACCAGCACTCTTTAATATTTTAGTAGCAACAATGCCAGTTCTGGATAGGGTATGGTTAGCCAAATACGCAGATGACTGCAAGATTGGGGGGCTTGTAACATCTATAAATGACAAGAAAAATATACAAAAACAGCTGGATATACTTATAGACTGGGGAAAAGATATGCACATGCAATTTAACTTAGATAAATGTAAAGTTATGCACCTCGGAAAGAACCCAATTTATAGTTACAACCTTGGATCTAACATGCTGCAGCCAGTCTGTGAAGAGAAAGACCTTGGCACAATAATAACAAATGATCTCAGTTTTGAGAAGAACACTATTTTAAAGGTTAAGAAGTGTCACAAGATAAGAGGCTCCATACTGACTAACAGAAAAAGCAGAGAGCAGGAGGTATTAATGCCATTGTATTCTAGCTTGGTATGCCCACATTTGGAGTATTGTTCCCAGTTTAATAAACCTCATACCATAAGAGGCTGTAAACTGATAGGTGTCTAGAGGAAATACACAAAAAAGATAAAACATCAGGAAATGATTGACTACAGTGAAAGACTTCAAAATTTCGAGCTATACTCAGCAGGGTACAGACAAATCCATGGTGATCTATGCCTTATGTATAAGACGTTAAAAGATGACTACCTAGGGGCTATTATAGGTCTGACACTGAGCAATGTCAAAGCTAAAACTAGAAATAATGGACACAAAATTACAAGGGAATCAATAAGAACATCTAGAAGAAGTAATTTCTTCACACTGAGGATTGTGGGAGTATGGAATAGTCTGCCAGCACAGGTAGTGTTAAGTCTGACTATGGATATTTTTAAGGTTAGATTAGACTTATATATGGGAGACAAGAAATATGTATACCACCCATAATAAGGTGGCAAGTTCTTTAAAGGGCATTCATAGTATCATAGTAAAAGCCAGCAGAATAGGCCCCATGGTCTATCGTGTCTGCTCGGAAGCTAGCCCCCTTCTGGGAGCTCGCTCCTCCACCACTCAGCCCCAGAGGTGGCCCTCCCTGGCCTGAGCTTCCCCCTGTACCTGTCCCAACCCTTCTTGAATCCTTCCACTGTGGTCTCTTCCACCAGTCTCCTGGGCAGTGTGTTCCATGGTTCTACCACCCTCTCCATGAAGAAATGTCTCCTGCGCTCCCCCATCCACTTACCCCCTTCTGGCTTCCACTCGTGCCCCTGGTAGTTCCCCCCTTCTTAAGGCTGAACACTTCCCTGGCTCCGCCCTTATTTATCTCCTTTACATACTTGAAAGTCTCTGTCATGTTCCCTCTGTCCCTCCTCTCCTCTAGTGCATACAGATTGAGTTCTTCCAGTCTCTCCTCATAGGTGCTACTCTCCATGCACTGAATCATCCTGGTCACCCTCCTGTGGGCCATCTCCAGCAGTGCTATGTCCCTCTTAAGATGGGGTCTCCAGAACTGCACACAGTACTCATGATGCAGCCTAACCAGGGCATTATACAGAGGGAGGATCACTTCCTTCTCTCCTCCTGGAGGTAATCCCCCTGGTTATGCAGCCCAGTATCCTGTTTGCTTTTGCTGCAGCTCTTCGACAATTCTCTGTGTTATTCATTTTGCTGTCCACCACTATTCCTAAGTCCCTCTCACCCGATGTGACTTGCAGTGTGGTCCCCCCAGGGTGTATGCATGTCCTGGGTTTCTGACCCCCAGATGCAGCACCCTACATTTCCTTGCATTGAACTTCAATCCCCATTTCCTTGCCCACCCCCTCCCAGGGTATCCAGATCCCCCTGCAGGGCCCCTCTCCCCTCCTGCCTGTCAGACAATGCTCCCAGTTTTGAGTTATCCGCAAACAGAGTCAACCTACTCCTAACACCCCACCCTATGGCATTCAGCCTATTGAACTCATATGTACTCTATGAAACTATAAAGAGGTGCCAAAAAAGGTACACATTCAGTTTATATTCCTAGCTCTGATTAAAAACATTATCTTTATGAAGGGCTAGCTTTGGAAGCTTTAGGGCTAGTAAATTAATTGTTTTAAATATATGCAAGGAATCAAGTTGACGTGCTTGTGCCCTGTTGAGCTCTGTAAAAAGGCTGAAATGTTTTAACAGGCCTTTGTCAAAGTGTTTTAAACATGCTGGTGTATTTAAAACACAAAATGGCAAGGAGAGAGAATCTAGAAACATATTGGTTAAAAACTATCACCTGACAATGGTTTAAAACACTACTGATGCATGGATAGATTTTTTGCTGCTCTTTCATACTTCAAGCCAAAGGCATCCTGGTATTTGCAATCCAATTACAGATTGGTACAACTCACTGTCCCTTGATTGACTCCCTTTGCTTAGGATGGCAGTTTACACATCTGCATGTCAGCCAGAGCCCATGCATACCCCCCCCCCCGCTCAGTTGAAGCCTTTGCACAGAGCTGACCTCACACATCTTGGTTTTAGCTTGTAATCAACAGCAGTCAACAGCCATAACTTGTCACAGTACTTTTATAGTGCATTCCATTCCTTACAAATAGACTAACTTCCTTGACTGCACCCAAATAATCATGTTAGAATAAACTGCCCCTTATTGTGGTGTAAAAAAATGTTGCACTTCAGGATTATAAAGCCATTTGGCCTTTGACCTTGTGTCTTAATTATACTGGAGCATGAATCCATTTTTTTTTATTGCAGTGGACTAATTTTATTAGCACAGTAAATCAGTGTCAGGTTATTTTCCTGAACCCCACTTCCGGGGTGGTTGAAGTTACTCGGCACAAATGCCTCGTTCTTCAGAATGCAGCTGGTCATGCAGTTCATCTATAGTAACCCACACCTTGCTATCATAAATGCTTACTCAAACCACAGCCTGTCAGAGCTTATTCCTTACTTGATGTCTTTACAGAGCCTGATAGCACAAACATGTCAACCTGACTCAAAAAACTTTGTTCCAAAGTTAGCCCGTTTCAAATTATCTTTAGAAAGGGTTATCTTTGGAACTGTGCGATAGGGTTGAATAAGGCCCTGTCCCATCTGTTATGCAAAAAGAGATAAGCACAAGGATCTGTTCTAGCCTCTCCTTTTCTGTCTCTTGTCTGTCTGGTTGCACAACTGAATGTTCTCGAGAGACCTAGGGACTGATCACTCTGATGGTTTCGCGATTCTCCACCTCTCGCTATCTCTCTGTCTTCACTTGTTGTTTTAGTCTTTTCTTTCCCTCTTGCATATCTGTGGCTATAACATATATGTGAATCTGTAAGTGATACTGGGATCCCTTTGTTTGAAAATATATATAGTTATACTGTTGAAATGATTACAAAAAGCTATTTAAAATTTAGGGGGATAAACTGAGATGCAGTTTGAGCTCCTCTCAGGCTTGTTTGCAAACTCTTTTGCAGAGTTGTCAGCAGGAGGCCAGCTTGGGACGTTGTTCTATTTTGCTGCACCTGCAAGGAAAGAAACTTACAAAGTTCTGGCTTCTTAACGAGTTCCTAGGCAAAGACTTATAAAAGCAGTAGCAGTGCTTTTGCTAGAGGGAGTGAGAGACAGAGACTGAGATTTGGAACTGAAGAGATGCCCTCAGACAAAGGACTTTGTTTTCTCTGTTTGCATTGCCATTGTAAATAGTTATACTGAACAATTTGTATTTTACTGTTAGTGATAATAATAAAAATGCTATTTGAGAATTTTATAACTGCTCTTGGAGTGATAATAATAAAAATGCTATTTGCAAATGTTATAACTGTTCCTGGTTTTCCTATGCTTCCTGCCCTGTGCCTCAATGACAAACCGTTATTGCTAGGAATTTCATTTTATTTTTATATAAAAGTCTGCAGTCAGACAAATGTAAATGTAAAGATGCTGGCATTTTTTAAAACATCTTGCTATGTTTTAAGCAACACAATATATTTTAAAAATACAAGTCTAGTTTTTGAGAGATTTTCTTTAAAAATATTTTTTTAATTTTGAAACACATTGTGGCTGTGTTTTTTTTAATGAAATGTATTTTGATAGTGGTTCAGCTGTGTTGTGAAAAATGCATACATCTTTATTTTCATTCTTAGTGAGGACATTATCTTTGCTTCATGAGGCTATGCCTGCAAAAGCTTAGGAAGACAACAATTTAGAATAAAAGCCTGTATGCTTGAGACATACATTTATTTATGTTAATTTAGAGTTTATGAACACTGGGATAGTCTCATATAGGTGCATACCTATTGTTTCCAAGTTTCAGTCAACAAGGTTTTACTAGAAGCATAGATGTCACATTCATTCATGCCATTGCCATTACAGATACAGACACTGAACAGAGCAGACACTCTGCGGGGGAGGGGGGGCAGTTTTATTTATTTACAGGTCACAGGAAAATGTATTTTGGGGGTACTGGTGGGAGAAGAGGGTGGCGAGGGCCAGATAGGGGTTGGGTGAGAGGTCTTATCTGAACCATTTGAATCTGGTCAGGTTGGGGAGGCTGGGGGAGTGTATTTTGGCGCACATATAAATTCTCCAGAGCAAAGGAGGTGAAGAGAGGAGGGTACCAGTGGGGGATGGAAGGAGGATTTATTATAAAAAAAATATATATATATATATATCAGGGGGATGTAAATTATACACAGTGGGTGGGGGAAGGAACAGATTGTGCCTTTTTTTTTTGTTACTGCCAAAGACAGACGGAACCTGGAGAACTGCAGTTTGTGAGGTTTTTCACAAGTGTAGTGCCTATTTCATCCAGCAAAACTACCCCAATTGCCTTATTCACCGGTGAGTTGACAATTCACGTAGGTTCACTGTGCAAACTTGGAGCATTTCACTTGTGAAAACTACTCGAATTGTGGTCTTTGATGAATTGAAATGGCCAAAATTCATGAATTTTGGTGACTTTGCTCATCACTACCTAGCAGTTGTATGGAATGCAGAATTGTAGATGTAACCCCCCCATGGGGCTCATCTTAATTGCCTCTGTCTCTCCCTCTTGTCTCCCACTGCCTTCTGCTGCCTCCTGATGTCCCCCAATGTTTCTCCCATTTGGCACCACCGCAGTCCAAGTCCAGATGTGCCCCTGTGGCTTTCAGGCAGCCCTTGCATTTGTTTTGCCCATAATGGGCTTTGGGAGCATCGGTGTGCTGCCACTTTTCCCCAATCCACGTCAATGCTGGGTGGATGGCTCACACATGCATGGAAGTGCTCCCAGTGATTTTGACCACAATTTGCAGTAAAAGCATCTGCCTCTTGCATGGTCCCAGTCCCTGGTGGCTGCAGGGGCGCTGGAGATCTCAATGCAGGTGCAAGAGGAGCCGCTTATCATTGTAAATAAAAGTGCACCAAGTGCACTATGAATCGGGGCTCATAAATATTAATAATGAGCCGATGCATATTAATGCGATGCCTGTCGCTGCCTAGGGACTGCATATTTCTGGAGTAGTGACCGGTGTAGGACTGTGTAAAAATATTAAATATTGTGAGCACTGTAAAGGGCACAAGGGGGCTATTGAACAGTAGGGCTGTTGTAAATAAAAAGTGAATAACCTGGCTGCACCAGAACTTTATTTCTTGGACTACAAAGGACTGCATGGGGACTGTTTTGAGCAGCCATGTCTGCAGCTAGCCAGCCAGTCAGAAAGCCAGGATTATGAGCAGAGACTTCAAGTTTATTGATTTGGAAGCAACCTTTGAGCTGGAAGCTCATTTCAAAGGTTTCATGTCTAGACAGGACATACAGTATAGAAAAATAGCAATGTCACAAGACTCAACTGCAAGATCACTTGGCAAGGTTCTAAACAATTTATTTATTTAAACTTTGGTAATTGGGTAGGCCCACTAGAACCTTGCGGTCCCTTTCTCAGGGGTGAATAATTTCACTCAGTTACAGACTAGAGTTGTTTATACTTTCTAGTGTAATGATCAGAGACATAATACATATAGGCCCAGATATTCAAACTGCGCCAGTCTGAGGCGCAAGCCCCTGCGCTGCTCAAAATAGTTGCGCAGGGGTGTGGCCGGGGTGATATTCAAAGGAGTTGCGCTGTTGAGCAACTCCTTTGAATATCGCCCGAACCACAAGCACTCAAGATGGCGCAGTGGAACTTGCGCCACCACAGAAGTTGCCAGAGTTGAGCATTCAACTTGCGGTGGCGCAAGTACCATTGCGCCATGCGCAAATTCCGATATTCAAAAGGTGACATGCAAATGGGGCCATAATTTATCAAAAGCGAGGGGCCATTTGCATCTCTTTATGGCCCCATTTGCATGCCATTTGCATGTAGGTGTGCCGATCCCCGAGACTTGCTCCTGGCCACCCTGCCAGGCAGCAGCCGTCTGGACCGGCGACACTGCAGCCCGATCAGCAGGCATCACAGTTACATGCCCCCACACCTCCCACAGCCCGATCGTGGGCAGAACATACATATGCCCCCAACATCACCCACAGCCCGATCACGGGCAGAACCTATAAACCCCCAGTGCCTGATGCAGGCAGAACCTGTATAAACCCCAATTGCCCGATCCGGGCAGAATGTAACCCTCCCCAACCCGAATAACTCCCTGGTGGTCAGTGGACCGTAAAGCCCGATCGCGGGCAGAATGTCACAACAGAACCCCCAAACATCTCCTCTGGTGTCTAGTGTCCCCCACCCCACCCGAAGCCCCTCCACCCGCTCCCCGCAGCGCCGGCGACAGCATCCACCCCGCCTCCGCCCCGCCACCCGCCGACTGACTGTCCGCGGTAGGGCTACACGCCCGTTGAGCAAACCTACAGCCAATGGGCGCAGCCACACACCGGCCATGACAGTCCAGATTACAGTCAGTCGGCGGGCGGCGGGCGCGCAGGCGAGGTGGGTGTATGCTGCCGCCGGCTGGGGAGCGGGGTGGAGGGGTCAGGTGGGGTGGAGGGGACACTAGACACCAGGGAGATGTTTGGGGGGTTGTGTTGCTGACATTCTGCCCGCGATCGGGCTTTTTACGGTCCACTGGACCACCAGGGAGTTATCCGGGTTGGGGGAGGGTTACATTCTGCCCGCGATTGGGCACTGGGGTTTGAACAGGTTCTGCCCGCGATCGGGCTGTGGGATGTGTGGGGACAGATGGGCCCGCGATCGGGCTGGTGGGGGGCACAGGGAGTTGCCAGCTAGCCAGGTGGCAGCTGCTGTGTTGGGCGCCCAATGCAGCAGCTCACCTGTGGGTGGCCCTCGACTTAAGCCTTTCTTGGCTCAAGCTTGTGTGGGCACAGCTTGGTTGGCAAGATGTGACATCTTCTGCGCAACCCGACTGAATATCGGGTTATGCAGGTTATGCATGGATCTCCCTCCTGTTGAGCATGCATTCATTTGCATTGCTCTCTTGCGCAACCTGGTGCCAGTGGCGAACTGCCTCCCGCTGAATACCAGAATGCGCGATTTTGACTTGGCGATGGCGAACCCTGTTGCTTACGGTATAAACCCTTTGAATATCTGGGGCCATAGAGTTTAGATTACTATATGATCTTAATTAAGAGAATGGGAAAGAATAGAAAGGATTATAAAGATGGAAAGAGTAACCCTGTGCCACCAGAGGAAGGCTTTTTCAGAGCTTAATTATTGATATAGCTAAGTGAGATGAGGGGAAGGGGAGTCACCGGTGTGATGGGAGGGGAAGTGTCCAGAGAAAAGTTGGGTGAATTGGAGGGAGAGGGTAGTGGGAGGAGCAGCCTCACAGGCACAGGTGATGAGGCCCTAGGCTAGACTGCAGGGGTCCTCAGATACACAAAGGGATGGGGTTGGGGGGATTAGAGACTTGCAAGGTAAGTGCTGTGAGTAAGGGTTGTTACTATAGGTAGGGGTGGCCGGGGCGAGAGGCTAAGTACTGCTAATAAGTGTAGGGATGGATCTCCCATAGGGAAGTGGGTATTACTTGAAGAGCTGCAAGTGGATAATTTGGTGAGGTACTGTTTAAGTTGTGTTTTAACGATCCTCAGGCTCTGTAGCCAGTTATACGGACTGGGAGATCATTCAACCATTACAGAGCCTTGTAGGAGAAGGAGCATTGCCCCAGGGATGTTCTTCTGAAAGGTACCTTGAAAGCACAACATGAAGTCCCACGGGTATTGTGCTGGGAGCTAGTTGTCTGGAACATTTGTTGGATGCATGGTAGTACAAGAGCTAGCAGTGCATTTTTGCCTAGGATGCAGGTCTGGAATTTTATCCTGTCCTTAAGGTTGAGCCAGTTTGTGTGATTATGTAGCAAGTATGTGACAAGCCTGCAAGCCTTATTTAGTGCAGTGGAGATCCTTTTTAAGGCAGTGTCAGAGGCTGCGCTGTATACCACTAGCCCATAATCAACCACTGACAGTACAGAACTCGTGACCGATAGTCGCAGCACATCGGACGTGATGTATTTCCTGTGTCTATACAGAATTCCAAGCTTAGCATTAATGCTTTTTACCACATGATCGATGTGACAGCAGACGTTGAAGGATTCATCGATGTGAATATTCAGGTATTTGAACATCTGTACCTACTTGAGTGGAGTATTCTTGTTGTTGGTGATGGTCAATGTGGGATTCTTTTTCCTAAGGTGGGAGCTGGTTAGTAACATCACCTTGGGACTTTTGGGACATTGCCAGAGACTTGTGGGGGAAAAAGCAGGGACATTACTTGGTGCCCAAACAAGGAATCAATTAGGCATTGAGGAGGAATAATAAATATTCATTTTCAGGAGAGACACTTGAATCAGCCAGTCATGAGCATGGGAGAGCTCCCAAAACCCCAGAGACTTTTCTGCCTAAGTTCAGTTCAGCGTGAGCCCCTCCAGCGGAAGGGGGGCTCCTGCCCCTAGCTAGAGAGAATGGGCCTAGTCAGTTCAGTGGGAGCTGTCTGGCCTCTGCCAAGAGAAATGTGGCTGTGAGGAAATAGTCGCTGGCCTGGGGGTTGCCAGATATTGTCCCCCAGAGCTAGCGTTTGCCTTTCCACATTCTGGAAAATGTGGGGAAGAAATCTGAACCATCTTCAGCTGTGTGAGGACAGTAAGAAGTTTGCCTGCAGTTGTGAGAGGGCTGCATGAACGTTTCTGCCTCAGCAGTGAGAAAGCTGATGAAATCTGTGACTTCAGATAATAGAAAGCTGCATTTAATTCTCAGTGAGTAATCTTCTACCAAGGGTACAAGTAACTTGTCTGTCTGCACCCAACATTTGATCAGCGCTTGAGATAAGGTGGACATCTGTTACAAGAGTGACCACAGATAGTCCAGTGTATGAAATGCTTGATGTGACTGTTTGAGTGCCTACAGGAATGAAAAGGGAGTATCCTAAGGTTGGGGCTTTTCCTAACATTGCCTGTGAGGACTGTGAATGTCCAATTGGAGCTGCAACCGCCAGCCTGGCCAAGAGGGACTTTGTTATTTGAGCTTGCGAGAAGCTACAGTGAACAAGATGTGCTGATAAGTAAAGCGCTTAAAGTGGTTGGGAGTCACGCTTGCTAATTTGATGAGGAGTTGTGCCTTAAGTTCCTGTTTGTTTGAAAGGAGAAAGAGATTTGCCTGAAAGACTGTGCCTTCTAAAATACCACAGCAGTTGTGCTAATCATCTGGCTGGAAGAGCCAAGTAAAATGAATGTGCTGTAATGTGGGAAAGAGAAAGACACTGTGCTAGATCTGGGTCCTCCCTGAAGCACCCACATCTTAGACTGTATCCTGAATAAAATTATCATGGCTGCTACACCAGCAGTTGCAGTTGAAGCTCGAGAGTCGCTAAGAGCACCTGAATTGCCATGAATTGTAAGAGACGGTATCAGAGACTGGTCTGGGAGTCAGCCTGGTAGTGTGCCAGCTATGCTTTGCCACATGCATCTCCCCATGAGGGGCACAGCCTAGACATGGGGGTCTGAGGCATGATGGCCCCAGTCCCAGACTGGTCTATTCCAGAATGTGACTTCAAGACCAGATAGAAGGGGCAATCATCAAAGATGCTGAGAAAGTTCCTGCCTACAAAGATGTAAGAGCCTGATAAAGAGGGGGTCAGCCAAAGCTCCTGTCTGCACCGGAGCTAAAGCTTCTCTACACCTGTTGAGGACTACCAAACTGTGAGTAAATGCAGACCTGGTTCTGCACCGCCAGAGGGGACTGTAAATAGTTATTTCGAGTTCTGCAAAGTTTGTGTTCAAGGCCCAAGCTAACTAAGTTTGAGAATTGCATGTCGGAATCAAGGTTTAAAATATGTCCCAGGAATAAAGATAAAGCAAATCTGATCTTTCCTTTTAAGGACCCCCAGCGCCGGCCAACACAGCTGCAACTGCAACAGGCCTGCAACTAATGATTAGTACTGGGTACCCAGGTTAAAGTGTAGAATTGCAGGGTTCTATATCGGTCTGGGAATTGGTACTGGTGTTGGCATGCAGTATGTATTCTGTCATCTATGCAGCTAGCTAGAGAGAGAGAATAACATCCTGAATATGTCAGAAAATTGGTGGGTGGCCACTGTGATTAATGTCAGAACTTAAAATGCAGGAATGATTGTTTTTCATTGCAGATCATCTAAACCTGATTCATGCTGATTTACCTGATGCCAAACACATCAGTCGAAACTATTATTTAAACCTCTGCTTCCAATTTACCCTTACTAGCACTCTCCCCTTGTAAATAAATGTTGGTTAGCTGTTTTTTTATCAATCCTGTGTCATGAGCATATTATTAGAGTGAGCCTTTAATTCTAAAATGTTGGGTTTAGGTTTTTAGTCTATGTGTAGGGTGACTATATGGTATTGTGGGTGGGTACAGCATCCCAGGGGTTGTACCAGGTTTTATCTAGCCCACTTGAAAGCATACTCTGGGTGAAGGCACTGCGCAAATATGTTATCTCTGGGAAAGAACCATTTTAGTATCAAAATAGGAACCCAGGCCCTTCAACCTTGTTTATGGGCCCAGAAGGCAGGGGTAGTAGCCCATTAGGACGTGGTGTCTGGGTTACATAGACTTAGTAATATTTTATTTATTTAAATACTGGGCAAGTACTCTTGGCATATCTGCCCACTTTCAGGAATGACTGGACCAAGTGGTACAAGGATATATAAAGTATACAACTTATAACAGTATGTACAAAAAGCACACTTTGTGGATTACACAAAACACAATGTGAGAACAGTATGAAAGCAATAATAGTGATTGTGTTTTGTCTCTATAGTGAGTTAATACATTTGTATGGAACATTGTCTGATTGTTAGGAAAATGTAAGTTAACAGGTAAACTGTTCCAAAGGGTGGATGCAGTATAGGAAAAGGCTTTCTGGTTCAGGGCTGTGGTCATTGTAGCTACTGAGAAAAGGTTTTTATGATCTGGTATTACGTTCCTCAAGTTTGGTTTCTGAGGGAGTAGTTCAGCTAGGCGTGATTTGTCAGCGGCTGTCAGTGATTGAAAGACAGCACAAGGTGAGCGATCTTTGATCAACAGGTGTGAGACAGCCAAGATCAGAATAGAAGTCTTAGCAATGGCAACCAGAGTTGCTAAGTGTGAAAAACGGATCGTATGTAACAACAAGTCACTTTAGGTCAGTAGCAGGGTATGAGGTGTAGACTAGGAACAATAATTTAGGGACAGAAGAATTCCACTAGCTATCAGTAGTCTAACTTCCGGGATCAGGCAGTGTTTTAATCTGTAGGCCACCACCAGTTTCTGGTAAGTTAAGGTTGAAGGGATTTATGTCCACCATGTCCACCCCCACACACACATACACAATAAGTAGAGATGAATAAGTACGCTTTGCAGACCTGTACTAATGTTAAGGTCTTCCCTACCCACGCTACTACCCAGAGCATCCAGTAATTCCCTTGGTAAGCAGATATTTGTATAGAATTACCCTGAAGGCCGGTGTAATCTTCGTGGCCAGTGTCTTCACTGATAGGCTATTCCATAGGCTCAGCACCCACTGGAAGAATTTTCTTCTAATGTTTCCTCAGAATTTACTGCCTCTTAGCTTCAGGGTGTCTCCATGTCCTACTGGAGGACGACAAAGCAAACGTCTCTGTCTGTCTCATTTTTGGCAGTACCCTTGAGTGTGCGGAAGGCTGAGATCATGCCCCCTCTCAGCCTCCTTTTCTCCAGGATGATTATGTTAACCACCACCAGCCTCTCCTCATACAGTAGCTGTTATAAGTACCCTAACCATTTTGGTAGCCCTACATTGCACCCTCTCAACTGCCTCTGGGTTCTCTTTGTTTTGAGAAGCCCAGTACTGCACAGGGTACTCCAGGTGTGGCATGATGACAGCCTTTAAAAGTTGTAGGATTACTTTACCTGCCCTCCTGGTCGCCCCACTTTTGATGCACCCCAGCATTCTGCTGCCCTTCTTAGCAACAACAGCTGCACACTGCTTGTCATTTAGTGCCTTGTCTTTTATGAATCCCAGGTCCATTTCTCCTGCACTGCAGCAACAGTGCAGCAAGTGAAACCCCACCCAGGGTGCACAGTGGGGCATATCTCTGTTTTTCCTCCACTAGTGTAGCACTTCACATTTGGCTACATTGGATTTGAGACTCTAGGAGTCCAGCAAATTACCCAGCTTCTTCACATTCTTTCTGTAGTTTTTCCCATCATCAAGGGAGTAACCTCCACCCGGGCATACCTCTCAACCTTTCTGCATTAAAAATCATAGCACTGGCCTTAAAAAATCAGAGCAAATGGCCAGAATGCGTAGCAGTTAGTTATTTTAAAGAATAACATACTTAAATAGTGGGTCACATATATTTAGTGTCAAGGAATGTTTCTATCAGGTTAGTTCAATGATTTAATAGTTTGTGTGTCCAGAAATAGCTCTAATATTGTTAAAAACATCAGCAAACCTTTGTGGAGCAAGGGTAAATCTGACTGTAATAATCATACCGCTATGCAAAATTCATAGCAGTTGGAGTTATGACCCCCGGGCAACTTAGTGTCATCAGTGAACTTAAGCATCCTACAGTAGACTCCAGCTTCAAACAACATGAAGTCTTGCTGTATTCTGATGTAATGCAGTTAGCCCCAGCACTTGAACTGCCCTGGAGAGGAAAGAGTTAACTGTATGCAGAAGCATAGAACGTTGAGCTCGAGCTCGGTTTTCAAACCTCTGTCTGTGGTACTTCCCAGTGTAACTGTCAGATTTTTTTACTCCGCCTAACAGTGAAGTCGCTCCGGAGATTCCTCTGCTCAGTTTGGTAAAGTTGAAAAGTGTTCTGTTTAAACCGTTCTATTTGTTATTTTTTTTGGATTTCCAGCCTCTGTCTATGGTACAGGTAGTGTAGTAGATAGGTAGTGACTGTGTTTTATTTTGAAAAAAGTGTGGAAATAGTTCTTTCCTTTGGTTTCTTATTGGTCGGTCCGGTTAGGATCCAACCTTGTTTTTTTCTTCTGTTTAAAATTAGATTTTTCTGGGATTAGAGTGGTGTTCCGGTACCGATTGGTTTGAAAAGAACCGGGCCTTCTTCTGGTTCTTTTTCAAAATGGTTTGTAACCGATCGGTTATTCATTACCTGGCTTGAAAGCTGCTATAGGGTAATTTGGTAGGTTGGCCATGTCTGAGAAACCCAAGAAGAAAACCGGTCCCACTGGGTTTCAACACTGTACTAAGTGTGGGGAGGCCTTTGCCAAGGCCGACCCCCACCTCATCTGTTTGTCTGGGGTTTGACCACCTCAAGTCAGACTGCCAAATTTGCAAAAACTTTCCCAAAGTCACTCTAGAAAAAGGATTGAGTAGGCTGAAGGAAAGGATGGCCGATAAGTTTGTAGAGCCGGATGGCCAGCCCAGTTCCGTTGTGGCTGAACCTGAGGAGGTGCCTACTGACCTAGGCGATACCTCCTCAGGCAAAAGGAGAGCTGACTCTGAGTGGCCGGTTCTGTCAAAAAGGAAACACAAGTCTGCCAGTTCAGATCCAGTTCCACATACTCCAACCGTGGATGAGATAGCCAAAGCGATTAGCATTGTTCAATCGCTTCACCTGGTTCTGTCCGAACCAGTACCGCTGGTTAGGCAGTTGGTTTAGTCGGATCTTTCTCCTTCGGATTACGATGCAGATGCTTTCTATGAGGAGTGAGAGGGAGCCAGACTATCCCGATGATGAAGATGATGACCTGGGGGTCTGGATGTGCCCATTGAACCAGACATCTCCCCAGAGAGGCCCTCAAATGTCTCCCCTCCCAGGCTTTCTGAGTCCCCTTCACACTTCTTGTTCTACAAGAATGTGGCTGAAACCCTCCAGCTCCCTATGATTAAAGCTGCTGAGGAGGAGAAAGAGCCTGATTTTGTGGAAATGATGGACATCCCAGAGTCCAAAAGATTGTCTATCCCTCTTCATAAGTCCTTGGGGGAAATGGACACAAAAATGTTTACCTTACTCATTACCTCCTGTGGATAAAAGAATGAACAGGAGGTATATGTTATCAGGTTCAGGTATGGAGTTCCTTTATACTCATAGCAGCCATGTTGGGGTAGTGCAGGCTGCAGCCTGTGACAGGGCTAACATTCCTTTGGCTTTACACACCCTCGGACAAGGACTCCAGGAAAGTTCATGCCATGGCCAGAAAACAATATTTGGCATCTTCTTTGGGACTCAGGCAGGCAAACTACATGGCCTACACAGCTAGGTACCAGAAGTCTAGATGGGATACTGTTCTGGAACTGGCTAAACAGACCTCCCCCCAGCTAGCCAAGGAGCTGGAGGAGGTGGCTGCAGATGGAACTGAGGCATATAAAGTACAACTTCATGCTGCTGTGGACTCCAGTGATTTGGCATCAAGAGTCATGGCTACATTTGTGTCTCTGAGAAGACATGCTTGGCTCAGATGTCCTAGCCTTTCACAGGATACCTAGACCATGGCTATGGATTTTCCTGTAGTGGATAACTCTCTGTTTAGGGAGCAGACAGAGGCTCACATGAAGAAAATGGATGAATACAGGACCACTTACAAGAGTGCACAGGCCAAGGAAAGGTAAGCCACTCCACAGAATCAGCAGTTTAGGGGCAGGGGCAAGCCTTTTCACAGACATTTTTACCAAGCCCAGACCTCCTCTCCATTCCCACAGAGGGTTTTTTTCCAAGGGAGGGGCAGGAGGGGGATGAGCAGGGCTGCTTCCTCCTCCCAGTCTAAGGCTCCTGCCAAGCAGACGCCCTGATGTGTCAACTAGGGTCGACTCCCCAATCCCAGTAGGAGGCAGGCTGGCTTACTACTTTCAGGCCTGGAAGTTTGTGACCTCAGTTAAGTGGGTCCTGGAAGTAGTAAGACAGGGACTGGCCCACAGCTTCAAAAAGTTCACAAAAAAAGAGGGCCAGGTCTTTCCCACCTGCATCAATCTCCAAAACCCTTGCCCTAGAGGTAGAGGTTTCCTTTCTTCTGGTTCTCAGCTGTAGAGAAGGTTCCTACTCAGCACAGGGGAAAAGGCCTGTACTCCAGGTACTTCCTTACCCCAAAGAAAACAGGGGAATGGTGATCCATCCTAGACTCAAGGTATTTGAACAAACACATTTCAAAACCCAAATTCAAAATGGTAACTCTAGGAATAATCCTTCCATCTTTAAGGCCAGGGGATTGGCTAGCATCCCTGGACCACAAGGATGCCTACTTCCATATCCCTATCAGGTGCTCCCACAGAAAATACCTCAGGTTCGAGTTGCCTTCAGGCCATTATCAATTCAGGGCCTTGCCATTCAGCCTAACATCAGCTCCAAGGGTGTTCACAAAGTAATTTGCAGTGGTGGTGGCTTACCTCAGAAGACAGGGTATCACCATTTTCCCATATCTGGATGACTGACTAATTGTAGGTCAGTCATCAGACTAGGTCAGCTCTGCAAACCACTCAGGACTTGTTCAGTTCTCTGGGGTTTCTTCTCAATCTTCCAGAGTCTGTCCTCAAACCAGTACAACTTCTTAGTTTCCTAGGAATAGAATTGGACACTATCCAAGCAAAAGCTTTCCTTCCTCTGGCAAGGGTGAATGCCTTAGTAGATCTTGCTTCCTCTTTTCGACCTCAGGTCTCTCATCCAGCAAGACAGTTCCTCCAACTCCTGGGCCACATGGCAGCTTCCACTGCGGAGGTACAGGGAGCCAAATTTCAGATGAGGGACATTCAGTTCCACCTAAGGTCCTTTTGGTCACAGAGAAAAGACTCTCTCACCAAACTGATTCCAGTGACTCAGACTCTGGTCCACACTCTCCAGTGGTGGCTGGACCAGGACAACCTCAGACAAGGAGTTCCATTTCTTCCTCAAGTCCCCTCAGTAGTTCTAACTATGGATGCTTCTCTTCTAGGTTGGGGAGCCCACTTGGGAGCCCTGACAGCTCAAGGGGTATGGTCTCCACAGGAGTCTCTCCTTCATATCAATCTCCTGAAACTCAGGGCAGTTTTCCTAGCCCTTCAGTGCTTCTCAGACTCAGTCAAGGGCAAGGTGGTCCAAGTCAGAACAGACAACACCACCACAATGTGGTACATCAACAAGCAGGGAGGCACTCAGTCCATGGCCTTGCACACAGAAGCCATGAATCTGTGGTCTCTGGCCTATTCTCTTCAGACTTCCCTGGTAGCAGTTCACCTTCTGGGGAAGGACAATGTACTAGCAGATGCCCTGAGCAGAATCTCCCAGAGACATCACAGATGGGCCCTGGATCCTCACATCCTGCAGGTCATCTTCTCCAGGTGGGGCACTCCAGAGATAATCTCTTTGCAGCACCGGACAATCATCAGCTTCCTCTGTTTTGTTGCTGACCTCCAGTCCTGGGGACTGTGCCCCTGGATGCTCTTATTTTGGATTGGAAGGACAGATTTCTCTATGATTTCCTTCCCTTCCCTCTGCTGTTCAGAGTCCTGATCAAAATCATAACTCAACCCTGAACAGTGATACTAGTGGCTCCAGATTGGGCCAGACAGCCTTGGGTATCCTCTGCTGCTGTCCTTGGCAGTGTCACATCATCTGTCTCTTCCCAGGAGATACAATCTCCTGTCCTCCTCCCATGGGGGGATCTGGTACCCCAATCTTCAGTCTCTCAACCTCAAGACCCAGCTCTTGAAGAGTTAGAATATGCAGGACTGCATCTTTCTCAGGGAGTTCTGGATATTTTGAAGGTTTCCAGGAAACCTTCCACTAGAAAAACTTATAATTTCAAATGGAAGAGGTTCAGTATTTGGTGTTCCCAGAAAGGCATTGTGCCTGATTCTGCAGACATCTCCACAGCCTTAGATTATCTGGTTCACCTTAATGGTCTAGGCCTTAGGCCTGCAACTCTGAAGGTTCACCTAGCAGCTGTTTCTGCATTCCTTTCAGCAGGGAAGGGCTCTTCCCTGGCATCTCATTGTGCTTTCAGTAAGTTTTCCAAAGGTCTGGTTCATATGAACCATCCCTTTAGAGAACCTACTCCAGCTTGGGATCTTAATGTCTGCATTGCTCAGCTTATGTAGCCACCCTTTGAACCGCTGGCTTAGGCTGAGTTGAAGTACTTGACCTGGAAAACTATGTTCCTGGTAGCTATTACTTCTGCCAGGTGGATTAGTGAATTACAAGCCCTGTCAGTTGAACCTGACTTCATATCCTTCCATATGGATAAAATGGTCCTCAGAACCAATAGGAGGTTCTTGCCCAAAGTGGTATCAGATTTTCATCTGAACCAATATATGTCTCTCCCTGTGTTTTTCACTGACCATTCTTCTTCAGGAGAAAGAAGATTATACAATTTGGATGTTAAAAGGGCTCTTAGCTACTACATAGAGCATACTAAGGCACACATAAATGACTGTCTTCAATTGTTTCTCACTTATGGTGCAGTGGGAAAGGGTAAGCCTGCCACTAAAAGAACTATTGCCAGGTGGATTGTCTCTTGTATACAATTCTGTCCCTGGTAAAACACCCCCTTCAGGCCTGAGTGCTCACTCAATGAGGGGTACAGCTGCTACTCTGGCTGTGGCCAGAGATATACCCTTGTTAGAGATCTGTAAAGCAGCCAGCTGGAAAACAGTACATACATTCACCAAGCATTACTTTCTGGACATCCAGGTTAGGAGTGATGCTAGGTTTGGCACAGCAGTACTGCAGAGCCTGTTCCCGAAGCAGGTTCTGCAGTCCCTCCTCCATAGGGAACTGTTTGGTAGTATGCATTATGTCAGAATACAGCAAGACTTCATGTTGTTTGAAGAAAAGATTACTCAACATATTAATGTTGTTTCTTGTAATGGAGTCTTGCTGTATTCTGACCTCCTCCCCCTGCCTCCCCTCTTAGAACCTAGTTTTTGGGAAGTGGGCTGGCAGGTACAATGTTGCATCTCAGGGGTGCACCTTGTACCCTCCCTCTTTAGGGTGGGGTAGTTGTTTTATGGGTTCCTTTATTGTGTTATATATTTAATATTGTCACTACCTTTCTTCTTGGGTTCTCGACTTGAGTCTTTTTGGATCCAAATTGCTGCCTTCTGGCTATACATATTTTTACCAATTTCCATAGTTTAGTACTGTTAGTTTGCTCGTAAGAATCTGATGGTTACACTGGGAAGTACCACAGACAAAGTTTTGAAAACTGAGCTTGAGCTCAATGTTCTATGCTTCTGCATAGAGTTGACTCTTTCCTCTCTGGGGCAGTTCAAGTGCTGGGGCTAACTGCATTATGTCAGAATACAGCAAGACTTCATTAGAAGAAACAACATTACTATGGTGAGTAATTTTTTCTTCCAGATCATTGATAAAAATACCAGAGTAGTAATGGCCTCCACACCGATCACTGAAGGACACTGCTGAGTTCCCCCTTTATTCAGAGCATTCACCGTCTATCACATCCCAGTGTTTCCTGCTCCCAAGTTAGCTAGAAATACAGAAATGGTATTTCAGTGGTTTTTAATGTAAAAGGCTATCCCACTACCTTCACCAGAGGATTTTTCTTGCCTAGGCTAGCAAATAACCATAAAATAGGAGGAGATTGAGTATTTTTGTTCTGAGCCAGTTTTTAGTGATATCAATGATATCAGTTCCATGTAGTGCTGCTCAGGTTCAGAGGTTGTCAGTGTTTTGTAACAGGCTTCTCATATTGCCCCCCCCCCCACCACCACCATGTGTAGACCTTTATTGCTGCCATTGTTATGGGCAGCATGAATACTGACCATGTACAGTGGGGCCTGAGTTCTACTGATGTGACCAGCTAGCAGTAATAGTAGTAGGATGCAGATTGTGAGTGAGGCTAGTGTGTGAGTGCTATGTCCATTCCATGATCTGTTTTTCGCAAAGACGTAGCTGCTTTCCAGGTCCCCTGAAAAGTTATGGGGGGGCCAAAGGGTAACCAGATGGTGCCAATGAGTTGGCATCTGACTTTGGGGGAGAGATGTAAGAGTCCTGTTGTGGGGTGAGGGAGATGTAGGAGTCAAAAGCAAAAATACCCAGTGCACTTCAAAACTGAATGCTGCATCTACCACAAAAAAGCAAACAAAAGCAGCAGACTAGTGTGATGCACAAAACAAATAAATGAGTAGAAACTGCTAAAATAATTGCACGGTGAGCGATTTATTCTGAAAAACCAGACACACAACAAAACTCCCCAGTGCTTCAATTCTAAATAATTCTTCCTTGGGGTGGGGGCCCTGAGGAGGAATCATTTAGCTTCAAAGTGCCAGGGAGTTTTGTTTTTGGTGTCCGGTTCTTCAGAATAAACTGCTTATCCTGCAATTACTTCAGCAGCTTCTGCTCATTGATTTCTTATGTGCACAACAGTTGCCTGCTGTTTGAGATCCGAACATATGAATATATAAAAAGTGCCAGTGGATACAGGCCTAATGGTGTAGCAAGTCTGCTCGAGTGTGCAGCTGTCCGTACATTATACTGCAGCTGCCCCCCTCACCCCCTGCCAGTACAATTGGTTCCTTACCCTTACATAGAAACATAGACTTTGATAGCAGATAAGGACCGCTTGGACCAACCAGTCTGCCCATTCCCCTACCTACTGGATAAGCTGCAGATCCTAGTTAACCAGCAGCCTACTTCTTCCTACCCCCCACCAGAATTGCCTTATGTCTGTCCCATGCATTCTTGAATTCCCCCACTGTTTTTGACCCCATAACCTCCTCAGGAAGGCCGTTTCATGCGTCAACAACCCTTTCTGTGAAAAATACTTCCTCATGTTGCTCCTGAGCCACCCCCCCATCTTCAAATTGTGCCCCTTTGTTCTTGCACATCTTTTTCTGAAAGATGCTACCCTCTTGGACTTTGTTGATTCCCTTGAGGTACTTGAAAATTTCTATCATCCCCCCCTTTTCCTCAAGGGTATACATATGAAGCTCCTTCAGTCTCTCTTTGTATGGCTTCTGGTGCAGACCCTGTACCATTTTAGTTGCCGTCCTCTTGACTGCCTCCATCCTGTCTATGTCCTTGCAGAGATGGGGTCTCCAGAACTGCACGCAGTACTCCAGATGGGGTCTCACCAACTATCTGTACAGAGGGATAACAACTTCCTGTTTTCTACTAGTGATACCTCTCCCTATGCATCCCAGTATGCCCCAGCCCTCCTTACTGCCTTCTCACATTGCTTGTTTACCTTTAGGTCATTTGATATGAATACCCCCAGATTCCTTTCCATTTTTGTTGTTGTTGTTAGTACCTCCTCCCCCCACCCATTGTGTACTCTTTCCCTGGATTTTTGTTTCCCAGGTGCATTACCTTGCACTTCTTTGCATTGAATCTAAGCTGCCATACTTTTGACCATTCCTCCAACCTTGCCAAGTCCCTTCTCATCCTTTCCACCCTGCTTGTGTATCAACCCTGTTGCAGATCCTTGTGTCGTCTGCAAAGAAGCATACCTTTCCCTCCAGTCACTCCACAATGTCACTTTTAAAGACATTAAAAAGGACCGGTCAAAGTACTGAACCCTGTGGTACCCCGCTAGTAACCCCCTTTCTTCAGAGTGGACTCCGTTTACTATTACCCTCTGTGTCCTGTTGTCCAGCCAATATTTAACCCAGGCTACCACCCTGGGACCCACTCCCAGGCTGGCTAATTTGTTTATTAATCTTTTGTGTGGGACTGTGTCAAATGCCTTGCTAAAATCTAGGTAGGCCATGTCCACAGGCCCTCCCTGGTCTACTACTTTGGTCACTCAGTCAAAGAAATCTGTCAGATTCGTCTGACATGACCTTCCCACTGTGAGTCCATGCTGCCTTGGGTCCTGTGCCCCACTGGCCTCTAGGTCCTTAACAGTTCTATCTTTCAGAAGTAATTCCATCATTTTCCCCCACTACTGAGGTCAAACTAACAGATCTGTAATTTGCTGCCTCTGCTTTGCTCCCACTTGTTTGCTGACCTCTCCCCCTGCAGTATCCTCACAGTAGTGACCTTCCTCCTGGCCTTGTCCCACCCCCTCTTAAAGCTGCCCATCGACCTCAAGGCCACCACTTCCTCTGGCCACACGTTCCATCTCAACACCACCCTTTCCGTGAAATAGTGCCTTCTCATCGCTCTCCTGAAGCTTCCGCCCTCCATTTTCAGACTGTGCCCCTAGTGTCCCTCACTCCTATTAATTTAACAGTTCCCCTCTGTACCAGCTCTACTTAGGGCCCTTACACGTTTAAAGGTTTTGATCATATTGCCTCTTTCTCTCCTATCCTCCAATGAGTACATGTTGAGCTTACTCCATCGCTCTTCCTTCCTTAGATATGGGCACCAGAACTGCACGCAGTACTCCAGGTGCAACTTACCAGTGCTCTGTACAGCGGCAGGATGACCTCCTTCCTCCTGGAGGTGACACCTCTAGCAATACGCCCCAACATCTTGTTCACTTTAGCTGCCCCCTTCCTGCACTGTGTTGAGTGGTTCAGTTGGCCTGTGATTAGCACTCCAAGATCCTTCTCTTCCTCTGTAGTGGATAACTGCACTCCCCCAAGCTGGTAATAGTTTCTTGGGTTTCTGGCTCCCAAATGCATGACTTTGCACTTCTTTGCATTGAAATCCCAGCTGCCATGTGTCTGACCAGCACTCAAGTTTAGCCAGATCTTCCTGTAGCACTAGCCATCCCTCCTTGTCGTTAACCACCACACCAATTTTAGTGTCATCAGCAAAAAGGCTAATGTTATTACTAATCTCATCCAAGATATCAGCGATAAAGATGTTAAACAACACTGGACCCAATACTGAGCCTTGTGGTACTCCGCTGATTACAGCTCTGGGAGTTCAGAGATCTCTCCCTACCACTACTCTCTGCTGTCTGTCTCGCTGCCAGTTCTTGATCCATGCCACCAGCTTCACACCTACATTCAGGTAGCCCAATTTGCTAATCAGCCTTCCATTTGGCACTGAATTGAAGGCTTTGCTGAAATCCAAATAAGGACATCCACTGCATGGCCTCAGTCCAGTGCCCTAGTCACCCAGTCATAAAAGTCAACCAGGTTGGTCTGGCAAGATTTGCCCGAGACAAAGCCATGCTGCTTCTCGTCCTGGAGACCCTTTTCCTCCCAGATGTTGGGGTAGTGGTAATGCTTAGGTTACACTTCTCCTGAGGGATTCTATAGGAAGATGGGTAGAGGAGAAATGAATTGCGTTTTGAGTAAACAGTATATACAAATGACTAAGTCAGCCTCCGCCATTGTAAAGCAAAATAATTCTACTGCTTGAGAAGCTGTGTTACAGTCGAGTTATTACTAATCCTCAACCTTCTGGCCTTTCCATAGCATTAACAATTTTGTAATCAAATGCTAATGTCTTGTAAGTTTTCTACTTTGTTACAGCTCAGACCATTAGCCTTTATTATGTCTGAGGACTTTCCACCAGAATATGTTTTACAAAAATTCTCATCTTTCTTGAAACTGGCTTAATGGTTTTACTGCCTAATGGGATACCACATAATTAATCTATTAACAGATTGTTATGAAGTGGTGATAAGTGTAGATGACTTATTTTGGTGGCCTCCTTTTCACTCAGTTGCAAGCCATCTGGTGTGAACGCCACTAACTAAAACTACTGCATGAGCCTAAGGTTTTTATTCTCATCTTAATGAGTCTGATTTCCTTACTTCTAGGGTCCAGACAGCTGTACTGAATGTGCTCATTATAAAGATGGCCCCCACTGCGTCAAATCCTGCCCTGCAGGAATCATGGGAGAAAATGATACCCAGGTCTGGAAGTACCCGAATGAACACAATATATGTCAGCTGTGCCATGTCAACTGCTCCCAGGGGTAAGAAGAACAGCTTTTATTTCCATTTTGCATGTTATTTACAATTTAGTTACCTGGGGTATCCAAACTGACATGTTGTTTATACAACAGGTGTTGAAAATAAATGTTGCCAAGATAAATATGTTATTTTTTGTTAACCTGAGCAAAATAAATCAAGTTTGTCACTGAGCATGCTCAGAAACTTGTTTGTCATTTTGTCTGCACTGAGCATGCTCCTATATTTATCACATGTGAATTGCCATTTTATTTTTGACTGCACTTGTACTAGTAGACCTTGTTTGTTTCTTTTGGAACTTTATACCATTACCATCACAAAACCCCCTAATGGCCTTTTAAAATATGATATGGCCTGGCTTAATATATCATTCTTATCTCTATTTGTTTATTGATCTTTTGCTGTCTCAGTCATGGCTTTGCCTCTTGTGGGATATAAGCAGACCATACCAGCAGGTTAAAAATTATATCTTAAGTTGGCCTAATCGTATCCTCTTTATAAGCAGTATCTCACAATCAGACGGTCCTTGCTCTACCCAGTTTTACAGCTGGGAGAGACAGAAGTACAGTGAGGACATGTGACTTTATCAAGGTCATGCAGTTAGCCAGTGGCCATGGTGCACTCCCAACAGGAATCTCCTGTTTCACATTCCAGTGTTCTTATAACAAGACCAATGCCTTCCTAATTTAAGGCTTGACTATTATAAAGTGGAAACCTTTAAAAGCTCAAAGGAAACTAGGAATAACTAGTGTTGGGTAAAATTTTATTATGCTTGTAGTGTTGCGCAAAATTTGTGATTTCACATTTTTGCAAGTTTTGCGGAACTGCACCAAAGTTTGGTGTTATTTTAGCAACAATTGTTTCTTCAAATAGTTAAAATTTTTCAATTTGTGCATTTTTAAAACTATGGGTTCTTGACAATGTCCAATTTCAGGAAATATAATTTTTTTTCCAAACAATGCATTTTTGAGTTTGTGCATGTGCGTCGAACTCCTTGGTAGATTAGGCTTTGAGGGGTGTGACACTGTCTGTCCAATGTAGCATGCTCTTCATGAGGCTTGACAGCATTACACCAATCCTCAGTCAGGCTGGTCCTGATGCTGTCTTGCCTACAGTGGTCTGCACAGGAAAAGAAAAAGCCACACCAATCAAGAGCCGGCTTTTTCATTTCATCTGCAGGTCACTACAGAGCAAACAGCTGACTGCGTCCTGACGTCTCCGCGCTGGCTGGGAGGAGGCACTTTCCCGCCTGCCTCCTCCATGCTGCTGTTTTTCTGACATCAAGATGCCCACTCTTGGAGTCGGATCCGTCTCCCTCCCCCCCATGCCCACACATAACCTCCAAGCTCAGGGTGCCCAATCCCTGGGTAGGCACTGAAGCCCTCAGTACTCTGGCACACTGGGAGCCCATCCCAGTGTGCCAAAATCCGTTTTCCCTGTAAAAAAAACAAAAAAAAAAACCAGAAAAAAGATCCATGACATCTTTTGTTTTTAAACGACAGAAAATGGTCCCTCTTTGTTGCCGCCGGCCCCCTTCCCCAAACCACACCCTCCCTCTGCGCACCCAACTTCCCCACACACACCCCACCCATACTTATCTCTGGAGGTCAGAATCAGTGATCTTCAGTGGACCAGGAACATGTCTGCACTCTTCAAAAGCCGAACTCAAACTGAAGAAATGCCGATAAGTTCTATAATGGCAGTGAATGGGGAATTTTCAATTTAGGTTGATAGCGCAGCCATTTTTGGGAATTTTGGTCCAAAACTGTCAACATGGGATTCTTGGAACCCCACGTCATGAGCACAGTCACTGTCATTTTGTTTCTCGGTCCCGAAGGTGATTTTGCGGTCACTGCACAAAAGTGCCTTTCGGGACCAATTAACAAAATAACTGCCACTGTTCAAGAGGTGGGGTCCCAAAAAGCCCTTGTTGCAATTTGGTGAAAAAACTCACAAACATGACTGTGTTACAATCATCCATTGCGCAATTTCTACACACGCTCATAATGTCATCAATTTTTAAGATTTCCACTCCATATTTCCAACATTTCCATTTTTTCATACCCCCTTATGAATAGTACAGCTGTTATTTTTTTATCCTTCCCAAAATATGTTTTTGCACCTGTGGCACAGAATGGCATGGTTGCTGGGCAAAATCAACTTTTGGGACAGATTAACAAAATTCCAGTGCCACTGTTCATCAGGGGAGGTCTCAAAAAGGCCATGTTGAAAATTTGGTGAAAACATTCCAAAAAAATGACTGCGCTACGCACACTTGTAACTTCACCACATTTTCATATTTTCGCTCCAGATTTTCAACATTTCCATTTCTTCACACCTCCTCATGGACAGTAAAGCTGTCATTTTTTACATCCTGCCCAAAATGTGTTTTCACACCTGTGGCACCGACTGGCACACTCGCTGTGCAAAATCCTTCTGGGATTGAGTAACAAAATGATACTGGCACTGTTCATGAGGTGCTGTCCCAAAAAGCTCATGCTGAAAATTTGGAGCAAAAATACCAACAAATGCCTGGGGCATTGGGGTTTCCAACCATAACACCCACTCTTAAAATGCAAGACATAGGAATATACAGAGAAACATATGGGAGGCATGTACAAGAGCAATACCGACAGTGAACTCTTTGCATTGGCAAATGCTTGTTTAAACTGTGATTGGAAAAAAAAGTGCCAGGCCACCAGCACAGCAGTAGCACTACCATCTCAGGTGCCAACAACCTGGGTTTGGGAACAAGCCCAGGGCATTGGAGGGTCAGCCGGTGGGGGGGAGGAGGATTAGGTATCTGCCAGACAGCTCTCCTCCTCTGTGGTGGGAGGGTATGGTGCTCCTACAAGATTTTGAAAGCCACCGTTTTCTATGCTCAATAAGCTCTAACCATATACTGTAGTGTATTGTCAGTAATGTTTCTTCAGTGCCCAAGTTCCAGTGGGCTCAGTTCCTAATTTGTACCGTGCACTGTTTGTGAGCTGTTGTTTTGGTTTGTGTGTCCATATAATTTTGGATTAAACAAACATCTGTTTGCATTTCACACAGACTGCATCATCATTTTTATGTGGTTGAGTGCAGGTTACTTTTTACTTTATGGGTTGCCTACATAACCAATATTGAACTGATATAAACTACGACTAGAGTAGCTTGTGTGCCTAACTAATGGTCCACTTAGAAAGCAGCTTCATGGGCTGACATGTCAACGCAGTACTAGTGTCACTGCTCAGAACATTGGTGGGTGACCCAGTTTTGGTGAGTAAAAAATTTACATCAATCAGTCAATCAATCAATAATTATACAATGGGTGTGCCGGCCCAGTGGCGCTGAGGGTTGAAGCACTGGATACCACACCTCGCACCACGCTGGCGACCCAGGTTCGAGAATGAGCCTGGGTCATTTGAGGCCGAAAGGGGAGGAGAAGGATGAAGCATCTGCAGGATTGCTCTCCTTCTCAGTGGAGGGGGGAGGATTGCCATCGGTGCTCTAGCAGCTTCTGGCGGTGGCTACAGAGCATTGGGAGGACATGGAGGGAATGTGCTGGGGCAGACGCTTGGCTTGGAGTGCGTGCGGCACGTACCCTTGCGGCCTTAGACATCATAGCACACCTCAAGCCGTAAGGGGAGAAAAAGTAGAAAATAGGGACACTAGTCGCGGTGGCATGATGGCCATCTCCAGAGTGGACTTGTTCAGCGCCGGGGGTGCACGGCAGTACTGGATCCTGACCTGGTGGGTTGAGTTCTGGTGGAGTGCTCTCCCCCACCCTGTCGTGGGGGTTAAGCCACAGGGGTAGCTGCGGAACCCGAATATGGAGCCGAAAGTAGTCCCAGGAGATGGCGGCCTGAGAACCTGGGAGGATACCTGACATGTAGAGGTAAGGCAGACTGGTGGACCCGGGGGGGGGGGAGTATAAGGAAAAAAGAAAAACAATTATACAGTGGGTCTTAAAAATCCTACAACCTAATTGGCTGACTGGCACGATTTACCTGTTGTGAATCATGTGATATACCAACAGGAAATAGTGCCAGTCAGCCAAATCTAGATAGCCCCATTTGAAATTAATCCAAGCCCCCCAACATCACAGCTGAAACTCCACTTGTCTCCCCGCTTAGCCTTCAGGTATACCATGCTTTGCTGATAAACTGTGATGCTAAACCATGCCAGTAAAACATGGAATGCTGTTTTTAATTAATGGACCCAGCGTTGTTCCCAGTAACCGACTTCTGTTTTTAAAAAATTAATTAGCGAATGTTTTTATCCTGTCATGGAATACTGCCTGCTGCTCACTTGCACCCTTTCACCTTCGCTTCTGTGGCTACTAACCAGAGCCGATGAAAGTCGCACCTTCCTTACTTTCAATACAATCTGGCCAGTTTAACTGCAGGAATTATGCAGCATTTACAGATGTTTTACCCAACCTAGACCACTACATCCACAGTAACCAGGGAGGCGGTAAAGCAACATGAAAACAGTCCATGCTCGTGTGGACGCACGTGACGATTGCTAACACAACTTGCATCGCATACTCAGAGCTGTCAGGTTGTTGGACTACTGAAAAAAAAATAAATAAACAAACAGAAGCTGGACTTTCACAATCTGCAGGTCTCCTGCAAATGTATGTGTCTGGTGTGGAGGGGATTGGGGTCACAGCTCACAGCACATACTTGCTAGGTTGTCAGGCTGGTTAAAAAGAAAAAAAAAAAAAACAGAAGCTGGACTTCCACAGTCCCCAGGTCTCCTGCAAGTGTGTGTGTGTGCGTGTGCGTGTGTGTGTACATGTGTGTGTATGTGCGTGCACGCACAAAATGGGATTGTGTATAGGGGGACGAATTTCACTGGCAAGCAAGCTGCCCCTAGCAACAAGGAACTACGTCTTCTGGTGGAGCAATAAAATAAAGAAAAATAATTTAAAATACCAAAAAAAGTTTTGGTTTTTTTTTGTTGTTTTTTTTTTACACCAAAAAAGGGGGACATTGTATAATCACAATATACCACTGCAGTGTGTGGATTGTGCTGGGATTTACCCACTTCTGGTGTGGTTTACTCACTTGGCCTGTGGCCTCATGACTGAACCACACTAGGCGTGGGTAAATCTCAGCATAACCCACACCCTGTCGTGGTATATTGCTTAGATAAACAGTGGCTCACTTCAGCTGATCTACTCTAAATGAAAGCAAATGTCTCAGCGATAGCATAATTTAGCGACACTGTGATCCGTGAGCATGTGCTAGGGGAGATGAGTAAGTATTCTGTACGTTGTTATTACCTTTTGTTTAAGTAAAATCTTTCTATGCTTTGTTTTGGATTGCAGATGTACAGGACCCGGACTAGAAGGCTGCGAACACACTGGGTAATACAACTATTATAACTGGGCAAGCTTTGTTGCTTCGCTGTTTATACTGCAGTAGCCACATCCTTAATGAAATGTGATAACTGAGCTTTCCATTCAGCCGTGTTGTTAAAACTAGCACGGCCATTGCTAGCCATTACTTAAAGGCAATAGGAAACAGTTTTGTACACACCTAGATGCCTTCCTGTTGCCCTTTAAGTGTCTATCTAATATTCTGATATTTATTTTGACCTTTTGACCTTTTTTGTTAATCTGTTTTTGTTGCCATTGTAACTACTATGAATCCGTCTCTCCTCAGCAGTTGCTGCTCTCTCTTTCCATACTGCTTGAACATTCTGTGACATCAGTAACACCAGTCCAGCCCTTCAGGTAAACAAACTGAAATAAGATACTGTAGTTGCACTCCAACCAAAGAACACACTGCTCAGTCATAGCTTGCAAAATATACCATTATCTAATAAATTCAGCAAATGGAACAACGGCCAGACGTTCAGGTGAACAGCATGGAATGGTGTTGTTGATGTCATAGAGATAAGAAAGTGCAGTAGTTGAAGAGAGTGGAACTCTATGTAGATCTGAGGGCACTCCAAAGCTAAACCATTTATTTATCAAAAACTGGTCAAAGCATATCAGAATATATAACTGGCACGGAAAGGAAGCTACCTAGAAAGGCAGTTAGCTATGCAAAAATCATTTCCTAGCTCCTTTAAGTAACTTAGTTGCAAATTGCTTATAAATTAAAGTTTTGTTTTTATTTTATTCCTGTGCAGTAGAGATGCGACCCACATTACTACTCTGCCTGATACTCGGTATACTGAAGCATATCATTCTTTATGACAGTTTGGTATCTGGTTGTTTCTTTTTCTATAATGCACTGCTAATGTCTATGGCCTACAATTGTTTAAGGCAGGGTTTTATGTATCTTTCATTATACTTCTGTCTCTGAATTCTGTAAACTGGCTGTCTGTGAAATGCCCTATGTATGTTCTTTTTTGCAAAGCACAAAAAGTTTAACAGCAAACGAAACTTATTTATAAATGAAGCTGAAAGAACATTTCAAGGTAACGATTAGCGTATCATAATTTTGTAATCGGCTGTATTAATTTACACCATATAGTGTTGCATTGTAACAACTCATCAGTGGCCATTGGCAGCCCTTCCCCCCCCATAAATGAGATGTTTCTAATCAGCGTACCCGATTTTCAGATGGGGACACAGGGCTACGACCAAGCCTGTACCCGCAAAGAGATTCTGCACCTGCGTCCAAGGGTGTGCTCGCGCTTGAACCTGATTTTATAACCTTGGACACAAGTTGCGACAGTGCCCTCATTTTATGGCACCTTGCGCAACAGATGTAGTGCAAGTGCCATAAACCGCCACCCCCACAGACACAAAGTTACATCGGAGGAGCTGGCACAACTTTGCTGCATTGCTGCAAGGGACGTATGCAGCAGGGGTTCTTATTCAAGCTTCTTTTGAAAGTGCACTTGCGGCACAGTTTGACGCAAGACACCACTTGCATCAAACTCTCAGCCACAAGTCCCTTGCGGCGAACGCAACTCTTTAGAAAATGGTGCACAGTGTGTCTATTCTCTGGAAACTATTGTTTATCACTGATGTTCTTTATTACCCATTGCAGTGAGAATAAAATAATGTGACCTATTGGGAATTGAACCCAGGCCCCTAGAATACCATCCTGGTGCTCTAACCACTGAGCTAAAGGCTCACATGGTTGGATCTGAGGTTTTTGGACACACTTCATTTCTCTAGGATTGCATACTCGGTAGCTAGGAATATTCAAGATGACAATTAAATGCTTTTGGTGCAGTATTAGCCATTGCTACGCAATTATTAATCACCACCTTGGTGGACTTTTATGACTGGGTGACTATGGCACTCGACAGAGCAAAGCGGTGGATGTCTTGTATCTAGACTTCAGCAAGACATTTGATTCAGTGCCACATGAGAGACTGATTAGCAAGTTGAGATACCATGGAGCAGGGGAGAAAAAGGTGGAGAGGATCAGGAACTGGCTGAATGACAGGAAGCAGAGGGTAGTCGTAAGGGGGGAACTCTAAGATCCAAGAGCTGTAATCACTGGGGTACCACAGGGCTTGGTACTGGATCCAGCGTTGTTTGGCATTTTCATTGCTGACATCTCACATGGGACTAAGAATAAGATCAGCCTTGTTGTGGATGACACAAAGTTAGGTGCAGTGGTGGACGACACAGAGGGGTTACAGGGGCTACAGGATGATCTGGCTAGACTTGACCACTGGGCAGAAAAATGGCAGCTGGGGTTCAATGCAAAGAAGTACAAAGTCATGCACTTAGGAGCAAGAAACCCAAGAAATCTACCAACTGGAGGAGTACAGTTATCCCCTACAGAGGAGGAAAAGATCTTGGAGTGATAATACCATGGCAAGTAAACCATTCAGCACAGTGCAGAAAAGTGGCAGCTAAGGCTAATAAGATGTTGGTGTATATTGCCAGAGGAACCACGTCCAGGAGAGGGGGAGCTCATCCTGCCACTGTACAGGTCATTGTTGAGGCTGCACCTGGAGTACTGCGTGCAGTTCTGGCACCCCTACTTAAAAAAGATGTTAAATTGCTGGAGGGGGTCCAACGCAGAGCAGCCAGGATGATCCTCTGTATGGAGGGCAAAGGGGATGGGACAAAGTCAAGGAGAAGGCCACCAGTGAGGCACTGGGGAGGAGGGGTTACAGCTAGTAGGGGCATGACATTGGATATACGGGTAGGAGAGAGGGGGAGCAGCTGCAGTGTAACAGACTGCTAGCTGCACACTCAAGCAGACTATATAGTCCATCAGGCCTGTATCTGCTGGCATTCTTTGTATGTTCATATGTTTTTATACAAATAGTAGTGAGAAGGAAATAATGTGACCTACTGGGAATTGAACCCAGGCCTCCAGAATACCATTCTGGTTATCTAACCTCTGAGCTACAGGCTCCCATGGTTGGACCTTACATACTTAGATGCACCTCCTTTCTCTGGTATTGCATATCCTGCAACTAGGAATAATCAAGATGACAATAAGATGTTTTTTGTGGGGCGCAATATTAGCCACAGCTAAGCAATTTTAAACCACAGTTTGTAGTGAGAAAGTATTAGTGTGACCTGGGTTCAGTTCCCAGTAGGTCACATTATTTCTTTCTCACTAAAAGTTGTGATTTAGAATTGCTTAGCAATGGCTACTACTGCACCACAAAATATATATATTTTTTTTATTGCCATGTCTCATGAGATGCATTTGAATTTTGCATTGTGATCTTAACTCATTTTCCAGTCCCTACATTTCCATTTCAGGTAAAAAAAACTTTTTTGCCCTTACCCAGGGTAGTTATGTTTTTTCCCTCATGTTAATTTTTGGCATCTCTCATCAGATACAATATTTATACAATGATACGTGACAGTTTGTGGTATATCATGACATATCAACAGATCTACAGTGAATTTTAAGTCAAGAGGCAATTCCCATTTCAAGACAAAATCTTCTTCCCTTTCTTAGTTGATTACAGTAGGTCTTATTTTAAATCTCTTACTATTCCAGTGTCCCCCAGCTCTGAATATATCCATAGTCACCGTCTTATTCCCAGCTATTATTGTAATTAATTAACATTACTATTATAATTTATTGTAATTAATATCCTCACAATGAATTACCACTCATAAGGTCAGCTAATTGTTGAAAGCAGCTTTCTGATATTTTACAGTCTGTGTTGGCTTCTCCATGTAACGCCATTGCTCTGTGGTTGGAGGGATTTTAACTACAGTATGTTTAGGTAAAACAAAATTGGTTTGCTGCAGAGGCCAGACTATAAACATAGATATTTCTGTATGGTAGACAGCTAACCTTTCTGAAAGGCTCCCAGAAGGAATCTGAATAATTGTCTAGTTCCATTTCTGAAATCATCCCTGTGTAGTCCACCACCCCCTTCCTGTGTTCTGGAGCTTGCTAAATGCTCAGGCTATGCAGTATGTGACTGATCATCTGCTTCCATAGTGCAGTTTCTCTGCATGTTCACAGCACATCTGTTATCAAGCTTCTGTAGTACCAACTGTATTTGTTTAAAATAATATATCTACCAGTAACCTTCCATGCAGACACTATCCATGCTCTTTAGTTTGTGACATGATGAACAATAATCCACATTTTTTTTTTGACCATTCAGCAGAAGGTAATAGGTCACGTTCACCATTTCAGGCAAATACATATTCCGTCAGGCTTTTTACAGTATATCTTTTGTTGAGAGATCAGATGCCTCTTACGGTTTTCCTGTGCGTATTCTGTGACTATATTTACAAAAGAACTATTGGCAGAAAATGGATGTCTCCTAGTAGCAGTGTCATGGATTGATCAACCTCTGTATTATGTTAAGGTGGCCAGCCCTGCTGAGGACCACTCACACAATGCACACATTATACAATCTAATGGGCCACTTTCTCCTGATGTCTCCCCTCTCTCTGGAATGCCCCTCCCTCTTCCCTTCATCCCTCTCCCTCTCTTCTGGTCCTTAGATGTCTGGTAAAACGTTCTCCTGTTTCCCCCTGTACCTGCTCCTCCCACTCCTGATGCTCTCTGCCTCACTTTCCTCCATCCTTTCTTGTCCCCTTTCACCTCCTTCTCCCTACCTGTGCCACCTGTGTTCTTGTCCCACATTCACTGCGATAATGCACTAGGTGCTATTCCTTAGCTCTACAGCATGTTAAACCATGACCACCATGTAAAGGTGCCCTGGTCTACCATTTTTTTCCCTTGAAACTCAATACTGCACTTGGTTAAAAGGGTTTTACATCATACTGCTACCAGATTCTGTTCTGCATTATATTTTGTACATTGTTTTTGTTTATGCACTTCTGACATTGTATTTAGTCTTCATGTCAATACACCCATCTCCCCTGCCCCCAGGTCGCACCTGGAAATGACTCTCAGCTCCATGTGTCTTTCCCGGTTACCAAATTTTAAATAAACCTTGGTAACATTTCTCCTAATATTCATTCACAACCAACATCTAACTTGCAGCCATTCACAAAAAAAGTAACAATCATTCGCCCTTTCTGAATTTCTCCTAGTCTGTCACATACACAGTGAAATTACTGAGCATACAAGGAATGTTAAGACTTTGAGTGAGATCAGTCACACACATACACAGAGAGAGAGAGAGAGAGAAACCATTTTGAACCTCCCACTCATACGTACAAAGAGAATTGGGGGGTGATAGAATGAGACAGAAAAAAAGACCCCAAAACACAGAAAAAGATTGTTCTTGATCACCTAAATCTGGCTGGTAAGGAAGTTCTCAAACAGGGAATGACGGATTTCATTCAGACTAGATGGGGTTTAAACCTGTGAAGGGGGTGAGGAGGGGCACTGCCGGGCTGATCCAGCCATCCATACTACCGGGAAGACTGGCCTGCAACCCCATAGAGGGGAGACAGATGGTACCCTAGGGGAGAAGTGTGGATGGATGTTTGAAAGATCTGGGGAGGATATGGTAAAAAGGGGTAGGGACAAGGGTTGGAAGGTGGCTTTAATAAATGCCAGGAGCCTTGGGAATAAAATTCCTGCATTCCAGGCCACACTGTTTAAAGGCGGGGTGATGTAGCGGCGGTCACTGAAACTTGGGCCACCCCTGGCCATGACTGGGACCTTAATCTGAGTGGGTACCTTGTGCTAAGGAAAGACAGAAAGGTGGGCAGCGGGGGGGGAGGAGTAGTAATGTTCATTAGGGATAACATCAAGCTTATGAGAGTGGAGGAAGCAGAGGACAACGTGGAGGGGATCACCTTGCAAACCCCTGTGGGAGAGAAGATCAAGTTGGGGTGGTATATATGCCCCCAGGACTAGCAGAGGACCTGGACAATTGCCTGTAGGCTAACATTAAGGGGCAGTATGGACTGGAAGGGGAAGGAGTGGTGTTGATGGGGGACTTTAATATGCCAGGTACTGATTGGGGTACTATGACGTCCACTGTAACCAGGGAGCAGAAGCTGCTGGATGGCTTCCTGGTCGTGTTCCTCACTCAGCAGGTGATGGACCCAATGAGGGAGGGTCATATCCTGGAAGTGGTTTTAGAGGATGAGGATCTTGTACGAGATCTGGTTGTGGAAGAACCCCTGGCTGGGAGCGACCACAACACAGTCTGGTTTTGGCTTAAACTGGGGGGGGAGGGGGCTCATTCAAGGACAATGATAGTTGATTTTAGGGTGATGAACTTTCAGAACATGTGGGAAATTCTCAAGGGGCATTTGTGGGAGATAAAACCAGGTTTGGACGTGGAAGGTAGGTGGGAGATCATAAAGCGGGGGCTACTGGAGGCCACCAGGACCTGTGCAAGAGTGAAGCGCAAGGGTGGCAGGTCTTGTAAACCATGCTGGTGGACCAAGAAGGTCCAGGAGGTGGTAAGGGTGAAGAAGGCTACCTACAGTAGGTACAACAAAATGAGAGGAGAGAGGGATAGAGAGAACTATCACCTTGCAACCAGAAAAGTCACCAGAGTGGTGAGGGGGGCAAAGGCCTGGAAAGAGCAGAGGCTGGTGCAGGGGATACGAGGTTGGGAAAAGGGGTTCTTTAGGTATATTGGCGAGTGGGGGAAGGTCAAGGGCCAGCTCAGTAGGTTGAGGACAGCTGGGGGGTGGATGGAAGGAAGAGCAGGCGAAGGTACTGAATGACTACTTTGCCGTAGTGCTCACTAGGGGGAGGAGGCTGGGGAACTTCCAAAAAAGGGGTTGAAGGACACAGAAGGTGCAGCAGACCTGACTATTGGGGTACCTGCTGAAGAACAAGCCGCTGGGGGAGGTAGGCCAGGGGTGAGATATCAGGCTGGTTCTGCTGAAGGGGGGAACAGATGCTGATGTTCTTATTGGTCGGGTGTGGGAAGCCCTCCAGTTCCTAAAAAAGGATAAATCTCTGGGGTCTGATGCTATTCATTCCAGAGTACTGAGGGAGTTGGCAGATGTTTTGGCTGCGCCATTGGCGGATCTCTTTAACTTGTCGCTCCAGACAGGGAGGGTGCCAAGGGACTGGAAGCAGGCATATGTTGTGCCCATCCATAAAGGGGGATCGAGAGAAGAGCCAGGAAACTGTAGACCCATCAGTTGGACATCAGTGTTGGGGAAAGTAATGGAGAGCATACTTAAGGAAAGGCTAGGTGGTTTCTTGGAGGAGATGGGTTACCTAGAGGACCGGTAGCATGGGTTTGTGCTAGGTAGATCATGTCAAACAAACCTTGTAGAGTTCTATAATTGGGTGATATCAGCACTCAACAGGGGGAGACCAGTCGATGTACTGTTCCTGGACTTCAGCAAGGCATTTGATTCGGTCCCTCACATTGGCCTAAGGGAGAAGCTGGGGGGATAGGGGTAGGCCCATTGACGGTTAGGTGGATTAGAAATTGGCTTTCAGGTCACACTCAGTGGGTAGTGGTCAGAGAGGTCTCATCTCCTAGGGAAGTCAAAAGTGGGGTCCAACAGAGATTAGTCCTGGGGCCACTCCTGTTTAACACCTACATCTCCGATATCAGGGAAGGTATCGGGTGTGAAATGAGTCTTTGTGGACGAATCTAAGCTGGGGGCAGTGGTGGAGGGGGAGGAGGGGAGAATGGCCCTGCAAGAGGACCTGTATATTCTGGATTGGTGGTCCTGCACCTGGAAATTGAAATTTAACTCCTCCAAGTGCAAGGTGCTACACCTAGGGTGGGAAAACCCCAACTATGTGTACACCGGGGGATGAGTTGCAGGCCACGGCAGGGGAAAGAGACCTAGGAGTATTGGTGGATGTTAACATGAATAATTCAGAGCAGTGCAGGAGGACTGCTGTCAGGGCAAATAGGATGCTGGGATGCATCGCTAGGGGGATTACCTCAAGGAACAGGAAGGTGATTTTGTCACTGTACAACAGCCTGGTTAGACCACATTTTGAGTACTATGTGCAGTCCTGGAGGCCGCACCTAAGGAGGGAAATCCAATTCCTGGAGAGAGTTCAGAGGAGAGCAACCAGAATGATCTGGGGCCTGGGGGATGTGACATATGAGGAACAACTAGGGGAGCTCAACCTGTTCTTGCTGGAGGAGAGGAGGGACCAGGGGGACATGACTGAGGTCTTCAAGTACCTCAAGGGAGTAAATAAGGTAAGCCAAGATAGGATCTTTCGACTGAAGGAGAGTGGAATCACCAGAGGACACAGTTGGAAGATTGAGGGTGGTAGGATTAGGGGGGAAAGAGGAGGATGTACTTCACCAAGAGAGTGGTGGAACCGTGGAATGCGCTGCCCGGAAAGCTGGTACAGGCAACTGCGGTAGAGGGATTCAAGAGAGGGTGGGACAGGTATAGGCAAGGAGTGAAGCAAAGGCTGGTTTGCCGGGTGGGGGGGCAGGATTGGAGGATGGAGTAACAGTGGAAGGAGACAGACAGAGGGCTACGGTACCCAATCAGGCTGCTGAAGCATGAGCAGACATGATAGACCTACAAGCCTACTCTGCTGGCGTCTAGTATGTTAACTGAATAGGATGTTGGCCAGTCCGCTGATGCAGTGGTAGCGCTACTGATTGTGATGCCGACGACCCAGGTTCGGAAGTGAATCCGAGGTGTCACAGGGCTGGCCAGGGGAAGGAGGATCAAACATCCGTGGAACTACGCTCTGCCTCTGGGGGGTGGGTGGGCACAGCTCGATGCTTGCCTGGCCTCTGGCAGAAGCTGAGGGAAAAGCAGCACAGGCCAGAAGGTTGGGAGGCATGGCAGACATCAATGCTCGACACGCAGGAGCGCATGGCGTGCCCATGGCATCATTGCACCCTGCACCTCCCTGCTGACAGAAAAACAGGAAAAAACCCTGTGCCAGGAGGAGGAGCACCCGCAGACCCCGCACCCAACCAGCTAGGCATGCCATCCCAAACTGTATCCAATTTCCAGCAGGACTTGGGAACCTCATCAACCCCACGGGGGCCTTGGGGGAAGGCAGCCACCAGGAAAGTTCTGATGGACACTTGAGTGATGGGGCTGGGGCTGTCCTCTGGAGGAGGGCCAACCAGGAGGAGAGGACATAAAAAAATATAGGAAGTTGCAGTAAGTCACTCACCAAGGGAAAGTTCCACATCTGTAAGTGGCATGCATGTTTAAGACATGGATGGTCCATTTACTAGTGCTTAGAAAATGGGCAAAAGACTATCAGCTCTCTGATTGGCTGAGAGCTAAAAAGGGGGGTACATTAACTTACGATAGATGCCCGGTTAGAAAGGAGTGGCAATTCAAGGTGCCCCATTACCTAAGAATCTCCTTGGGCACCCCGAACTGGCAAAGTGACCAGACGCCATTTTTTTGCCCTCGCTAAATGACCGAGATGTCATCAGTCCATAACAGGTCATGCACAACCTTCCCCCACCTGCTGTCCCAGTGTACAGGTTAAATATAAGTCTTAAACATTTCTTACACAATGCTTCTGCCCCTCGCTGTGCCCTGTAGTTTTTTTTTCTCCCTTTGCCCTTGCTAAATCACCAAGATGTTCTCAGTCCATAACAGCTCATGCGCCACCTTCCCCCACCTGCTGTCCCAGTGTACAGGTTAAAAATAAGTGTTAAACATTTCTTACGCGAAGCTTCTGCCCCTCGCTGTGCCCTGTATTTTTTTCTCACTTTAACTACCGGCTTCCTCGCTCAGTCACCAAACGTGTCTCTCATGCTACATACCAAGTGGAGAGAGCCAAGTCGCAACCGGCCAGACATCAAAGAAATCACACCAATGAAGTGCACTAAGAAGAGACACACTAACTGGGAGAGCTGAAACGCGCTGTTTAAATAAAAAAAAACAAAAAACAAACAGTACTCCACGGGGGGGGGGTCGCTACTGCAAATGAATCCATACAAACAAAAGAGACACTGCAACATATAAAACAAGGCTTTTCATAGGCAGCAGCACCCTCTAGTGGCATATCCTAAAGGGACTATTTAACAGAAGCCCCTCTTTCTCATATGTTAATTAGTTTTTTACCTATTTGTTCCTTACAAAATCATTTTATAAATAAAAAAAAAAATTAAAGCCCATTTTCTAAAGCAATAATGCCCCCAGGGTGGCGGTATGGGCAATACCGACCGCCAAGGCTATAAGGCCCTGCCCGCGTGTGTCGGGCCTCATTACGCCCCTGGCCGGTCCGGTATTGCCCAATACTGCCCACCCTGTCAGGCATTATTGCTTGCTTACCATTATGCCCCTGCCCTCAGACAATATACTGTATGTGTGTACGGTCGACATAATGAGCTTCGAAATTAAGCACTAGTAGTTGTGATGGACTTAAACAGTCCAAAAAATTAGTTACTGACTTTACAGCTGTTTACGGATGGTTATCCTTTCTGAGAGAATGCTGTCTACAGCAATGTAGCAAACAGAAGTAGATTAGTAGTTAAAATGTTTGCTTTGCTTTGCTAGTTACTGTTAATGTCCTGTGGTCTAAACAATGAATTTCTTCTGGATGTACACTTTTTTTCTGAGTTGCATGTCTTTGCTAGCTGGTAGTGAAGTCCTTGCCTAGCCCATGTTTGGAAGCATTTGTTAATTTTAATTGTGCCAGAATCTGAATCCCAGTGTGTAGTTTACAGCCCAGTTGTTTTATCTCCCAGTTGAAAATTGTTCTTTGTGTTGTGCAAGGGTAGGGGATATATTGATCTTCATGGTTGAAAGAATAATGCAGAAAGGAAGGGTATGGTTACACTGGGGGCTGGAGGCCCACCTGGGAGGGTAAGAGCCTATACAGAGGTGATGGCCAGCATCCATCAAGGAGGGAAAACACAGTCCTCAGTGAATGGTTTAAATGTTACTTCAAGGAACATTTACACTAGCTGCGGGAGATGGTGCTGAAAAAAGGGGAGGCAAAAACTGCCCCCGCCAACAGGCTGAGGCAGATTGTAGGGAGATACCGAGGGGAGAGTCTCACCAGGTTGCAAGTTAATCAGAGATACAGAGGGTTGACAAAGGAGGAAGGAGGGAAAACAGCAGTCACATTAGAAGGGGAAGAGGGAGGAAAAGGCAACAAAAGAAAAAAGGGGGTGGGGTGACAAGCAAAGAGCTAACTATGTCTGAAAGCCCATGTGTGCTGATGCTAGAAGTCTGGGAAATAAGATCCCAGATCTAGAGGCTATCTTGGCAGAGGCTGACCTGGATATTGTGGCCATTACCAAGTCATGGTGCACTGCAGCCATGACTGGGACATGGCCATACCATGCTACATGCTGTTCAGAAAGGACAGGGTGGGAAGGAAAGGAGGTTGTGTGGTGCTTTAAGTGAAGGAGAGCATACATGCAATGGAAATGCAGGGAATTCAGGGGAGTTAGAGGTGTTGTTGGTTACCCTCAAGTCAGAAAACAGAGCCACTATTCAGACAAGCATAATCTATAGGTTTCCGGCACAGGGGGAGGAGTTAGATAAGGAAATGTTGGAAGCTGTTGGCAACATGGCTGAAAAAAGGGCAGGTGTTGCTGGTGGGGGACTTCAGTCTGCCATATGTAGATTGAAGCCTCCAGCTGCATCTTCAGCTAAAAGTAGGGACATCCTGGACTCCCTGCAGGGGGTGTTCCCCAAGCCACTAGTCAGGGAACCCATTTGTGATGGTACAATATTGGACCTGGTGCTTACTAGCAGGGACAGTATTGCAGACATCAAGGTGGGAAGCCATCTGGGGACCAGTGATCATCCGACAATGTGGTTCAACATAAGAACAGCTGCAGAATCCAGCCACACAATGGCAAGGGTCCTGGACTTCAGAAGGGTTGATTTTAAAAAGATGGGTGAATGCTTCAGGAATGACCTAGCAGGGGGAGATGACTGGGGGGAGTGGGGTGGAGGAACAGTGGGCTAAACTAAAGGAGATCATTGTAAAGGCAAGAGATCTCTGTGTCGGGCAAGTAAGCAAAAGAGGAGACCACTATGGTTCTTGGAGGTGGCAGGAAAGGTAAAAGCTAAAAGAGTAGCATTCAGAAGGGACAAGGAAACCCAGAGACAGGAAGATAAGGAGGTGTATTAGGAAAACCAGAGGGAGACAGGGAAAGCAGTAAGGTGTGCAAAGGCACAGACTGAAGAAAGATTAGCTCAGGCAGTATCAAAAGGAGGACAAGACATTTTTTAGGTATGTTAACAAAAAAGGAAGACTAAGGGAGAAATTGTATGGTTAAAGAGGGAAGGGAGACTGCACGGAAGGGGACCAAGAAAAGGCAGATCTCTTGAACAAATACTTCTGCTCAGTGTTCACAATGGAAGGGGAAAGAGAGGGACCATGAAAAAGCATCAGGAGCTTTGATGGGAGGAAGTGGACACTAGTCCTTTCTTTGAGGAGAGTGTCCAGAAGGCACTGGCAAACCTGAATGTGGACAAATTTGACAGGATGGGGTGCAACCAAGAGTGCTGAGGGAGCCTAGGCAGGTAGTAGCTGCACCTCTAACAGATCTATTTAACAGATCACTGGAGATGGGAGTGGTCCTGGAAGACTGGAGAAGGCAAATGTAGTTCCACTTCACAAAAGTGGTAGCAGGGAAGAGGCAGGAATTTATAGGCCTGTCAGTTTGACCTCAATGGAAGGTAAGTTAATAGAAACACAACTAAAGGAAAATATTGTGGAATATCTGGAATCCAACGGATTACAGGATCTGAGGCAGCATGGATTCACAGGGGGGAGATCATGCCAAACAATCTGATAGATTTCTTTGACTGGGTGACAAAGGAATTAGATCAGGCTGGAGCAGTGGACATGGCCTACCTGGATTTCATCAAGGCTTTCGACACCATTTTACATAGGAAACGGTAAGCAAGCCAGGTAGCTTGGGGTGAGCAACAAGATGGTAACTTGGGTAAGAAACTGGTTAGGGGATAGGAGACAGACTGTAGGGGTAAATGGAATTTGATCCAAGGAAGGAGGGGTGACCAGCAGAGTACCTCAGGGTTCAGTGCTGGGACCAGTCTCTTTACTGTCTTTATTAGTGACATAACAGAGGAGCTGGAAGGGAAGATCTGCCTCTTTGCAGATGATGCCAAGATCTGCAACAAGGTGGACACTCGGGGGGGAGGGGGTGGAAAGGATGGGCAGAGATCTGAAAAAACTGGAGGAGTGATCAAGGGTATGGCAGCTGGGTTTTAATGTAAAAAAGTGCAAAATAATACACTTAGGCCCTAGAAACCCAGGGGCAGAGTACAGAATGGGTGGAGTGATACTGACAATGACCAAACAGGAAAAAGACCTGGGGACAGTCACATTGGATGACCTAAAGGTGGCCATGCAATATGATGAGGCAATCAGGAGGGCTACTGAGATGCTAGGGTGCATAGCAAGGGGTATCACCAGCAGAAAAAGGAGGTGGTGTTGCCACTATATAGATTGCTACTAAGACCCCACCTTGTGTATTGTCTCCAGTTCTGGAGATTGCATCTCTTGAAGGACATGGAGTGGAGGCAGTCCAGAGGAAGACTACCAAAATGGTGTAGGGTCTGCATCAGAAGCCCTGTAAGGAGAGGCTAAAGGAGGTCAGTATGTACACCCTGGAGGTAACGAGGGAGAGAGGGAATATGACAGAGACCTTTTATATACCTCATGCAGGTTAATAAGGTACAGGAGGTGAGTATTCTTCTGAAACAAAGGTGCTACAGAACAATGGGATATGCTATGAAGTTGGAAGAGGGTAGGTTCAGGAGTGATGAATATTTCTTCACAGAAAGAGTGGTGAATTCCTGGAACAACATTCCAGCTGGGGTAGTGAGGTTAACAAAATGCCTGGGATAGGCACAATGGAATCATAGGGGTAAGGAAGAGGGGGAGGGGTGAGACAGTACATGGGTCTGCAGCAAAAATGAAGGTAATAAATAAATAAATTGGGCAGGCTGAGTGGGCCAAGAGTCCCTTATCTGCCATCAGATTCTGTGTTTCCATATGCAAATTCTGTGGTTTTCACATCACACATCTTTTTTATTCCATGCTGAAACCAGTACTGCTCATTTTATACTAAAGACCAGCAAATTTGTATTCATGGATCTCAGGAATATATTTTTCAGAAGTTAGCTAGATTCTCCATATTCGGTGTGCACTTTAATTTTTTTTTTTTTGAAATTCAAAATTTTTATTGTGACAAAAGTTCGTGTCAAATATACAGCACATAAGAAGAAATAAAACATTTTGTTCAATCAAAACAATTGACAGATTAAATCAAGTCACTAATTTCCTCCCCCCATCCCACAACAAAACCCAAAACCACCCTCTTCTCCCTAACCTAATCCACCCCCCTCACTACCACCTGCCTACAAGGAAGATCTGCTCACCCACCTACCTCCCTAATCAACTATACTCCAACTGGCTACACCTGGGGAAGATATAGCTCCTGAAAGCGACCCCAAATCTTTTCATATATATGAATCCGGTTATCCCTCTCCCTAATTTTTCCATGTTCAAATTAAACAACATTTCCCACAGCCATTCCAAGATAATGTAATTAGAGTCCGCCATCAAATATCGCAAAACTACCTTTTTAAACGAGCCAGAAATCAGAGCCATATAAAATCTATGCTCCCTAATCATAATACCCGAATAATCCCCTATCAGACATATATCTGGAGTAAAATACTGATCAATACCCAACAATGGGTCTACCCTTTGCTTAATCTGCATCCACAACTGCTTTATCGGTGGGCACTCCCAAAAAATGTGATACAAGTCTCCCACTGCCTGACGGCACCGGAAACAATTCTGGTCCGGTCTACTACCCATCTTAAATAACTTGGAAGGGGTCCAGAACAGATTATTCAAAAAATGAAACTGCATCACCCTCAACCTATCCTGTCTAACATACCTATACATATGCCTCCAGACAACTTCCCAGTCCCGCTCTTGCTCTCCCAAACAGTTAGTCCAATATCTAGGCTTATAATCAATATCCACAAGAATTAGATCAAGAAGCTTCTTATATACTCTAGAAACCGCGTGTGGCTCCCACACAACTTGCGCTAATGCTTCAAACCACCTCCCGTCTACACGCCCGTCCCGAAGATTACTCACCACCTGTGTTAATAAATGAGTAACTTGGTACAATTTAAAAACCTGCTTGACATCTATTCTGTACTTTGCCAGGATATCCCTAATTGGGGATACACGACTATCCCCCATTAGATCCACAATTCGCAATCCCTCCAACTGGGGAATCCACCTGCCCAGAATCATTTTCCCCCCAATCCTCAAATTCGGATTTTGGCATACCGGTTGATACTTGTCTCTGTCCGGCATGTAACCCAATTTACTACAAATCTGCGATGAATCGCATAATTTTACTATAGGGTTAGCAACCAGCCTAGGGGCAGTCTCTTGGGAATGGAATAGAGCAATGCGGTCGGATCCATACCTGCCTCCCTAATCGCTTCTATCTCTAATCTAACCCACGAGGGAACATAGGACAAAGATTCTAGCTTGGTGGCGGGAGCCAACCATTTCAAATATTTGCACAGATTACTTGCCCAATAATATAATCCGAAATGTGGAAGTCTCAAACCCGCTTTTTCCCTAGGGGCCGCCAACTTACTATACGCTCTACGGGGCCTTTTCCCTCTCCAGATAAAGTCCGAGATTAAGAGATGCAACTCTCTAAACCATTTTAGGGCAACAAAACATTCAACATATTGAGTGGATAAAATCCTAGGCAGAATATTCATTTAACTATACTAATCCGACCCCAGAGAGTTATCGGTAATCCATTCCACCTTTCCAAATCCTGCTTTATAATATTCCTAATGGCGTTCAGATTAAGATTGACTAGTTTCTGATCAGATCTGGCCAAATAAATACCAAGTACTTCAACGTATGCGAGTCCATTGCATGCCCATTTCCAACACTTCCGACCTATTGCTCATGTTCAGCGGAAAAATTTGGGTTTTCCCACATTAATCCTGTAATTAGACAGTCTACTATATTCACCAATGATTTCCAGCACTGCTTTGATAGTCACTTGGCTGAGCAACATGCAACAAGATGTCATCTGCATACGCTGAAACTTTGAGCTCTTGTACTCCACTCTAATACCCATAACCCTAGAGTCTAATCTCACTTTGGTGAGAAGAGCTCAAATATAAATTGAATAGAAGAGGCGACAGGGGACAGCCCTGCCTGGTCCAGATTTAGGAGAAAACTTGCAGAGAATACTCCATTACAATATACTTTAGCTTTGGGATCCCTATATAAAGCAAACACATATTTAATGAACTGGGTCGGAAAACCAAATTTCTCCAAAGTAATAGATAAAACTTCCAATCCACTCTGTCAAATGCCTTCTCTGCATCCACCGACATCAAAACACATGGAATTTACAGTCCCTGGAGCGGAGAAGACATGAGACAGTTTACAAGATGGTCGATGCCAATCTGCCCTTCATAAACCAACCTGGTCCTGATGCACTAAGCTGGGTATGACCTTGGACAACCTAGAAGCTAGAACCTGCCAAAATCTTAATTCGTAGTTAATCAGGGAAATAGGTCTATAACTTGTAACTTTATCTAGTTCTTTCCTTCTTTCGGAATAAGCACTATCAAGGCCTCAAACAAATAACCATCTACTGTATCCAAGGTCAAAATACTCTGAAATAATCTTTTTAAACCGGGGCATAGCAAGGTCGCAAAACATTTATAAAAATTAGGTGTGAACCCATCTGGGCCAGGAGCCTTGTCATTGGAAAGCGTTTGAATTGCCTCCAAAATCTCCTCTTCAGAAATAGGAAATACAAGCTCTCTCCTCTGACCCTCTGACCCTCTGATACCTGGGGAAGATTACAAGTAGATAAGAAGTCCTCCACTTCTTTCTTACTAGGCCTAGGGGTCATTGGGCTGTATAAAACCTTAAAGTGCTCTTCAAATTCCCTAACAATATCCGTAAGTAATGTTTTAACCATCCCATCTACACTAGACGTGATACTCTGGACTACTCTAGATGCCTCCACCGCCCTTAATCTCATAGCTAAGAGCCTACCTGATTTGTCGCCCTGGTTCAAATACAAGGCCTTGGTTTTCTGAATCGCATATTCTGCCCTTTCTCCTATAATCCCTTCATATTCGTGACGCAGTTTAATCAGCAGCTCCCTGGTATCTTCTGGCGTATTCTTTGACAGATCCTTCTCTATATCCCTAATTCGAACCAACAAAGATCTAACCCTTTCCTCCCTCTTTTTCTTTCTTACAACCGCCAATTTAATAAACTCCCCTCTTAACACACATTTTAGAGTACACCACCATAAATCACCCTAATGGTTAAATGACTATTTTCCATTTCAAACTGTTCAATCCGACGTCCAACATACTCCCTTGTCTCCGTGGAACGAAGTATTTGATTATTCAACTTCCAAATAGTCTGTCTGGGAGTATTAGGGGTCAAATTGAGGGAGCAACGAACCATAGAGTGATCAGAGAGAATCCCGGGCATGATATTGCAGTTCACCAGCCCTGACAATAACCCTCTACTCACCAAAAAATAATCTATCCTAGATCTGGACTTATGGATCTCTGATAAAAATGTATATTCTCTGCATGAAGGGTTCAAGACCCTCCACGGGTCACATAATCCCAGATTGTCGAACAAGTCCCTAATAGCTCTTTGAGCTGGAGATAGACCCTTATTTCGCTTACCATCCTTATCCAGGTCTGGAGAGAATGGCAAGTTCCAATCCCCTCCCAACAGAATCGGAAGATGATGAAACGGGCTTAAAGTTTTTAGTAGATCCATAAAAAACCCAGGAGTATCTGCGTTGGGCCCATAAATACTTCCCAACACTAGTCTAGTTTGGCTTAAAAGCCCTACCACAATTATATAGCGGCCTGCCGGATCTACTATTTCCTTCTCACACACAAAAGCCACACTCCTATGAAATAATAGTGCAACCCCTCTACCAGTTGTACTAAATCCAGCCCCAAATACCTGACCGACAAACTGACATCTAAGTGTGTTCAATTCTTTGTCAAGCAGATGCGTTTCTTGTAAACATATTATCTGTCCCTTTAAGAATTGCAGATGTTTTAATATTTTATAGCTCTTTATTTTTTGCCTGACTCCCTTAATATTCCACATACAAAACTCGAACAGACTACCCATTCACCAGATACTCCTCATAACTCCATCGAACTGCCTTCTGGCTACATCAAACACTTTTTGCTACCAACTTGTGGATGAGCAGATCTCCCGAACCTATCATCTCTAACCCCTTCTAGCACCCCTCTCCCCCCCCCCAACCTTCCAATCCACCCCATAACATACCAATATATACCTCTGTATCTATTACCCCAAAAAACATCCACCCAATCAGCCTCACCCTCCCAACACCCCGCACCCCTCCCCCTCCCAAAAGCACATTGGTCCATGACATCCATAGCTCCGCTAACCAACCCTTCCCTCCAGCCTCCCCGACGGCATCACTACCTATCAAACCCTCTAACGAAACCTCTTATGTAGCCTATATTTTCCTCCACCCCCAAACAGAGCATAGCCCCAATACTTATATTACCGACCCATTTCTTGATTAAGTCCCCACCCCTCACCCCCCCCAGAATGAACAAATAATACCCCCACAGCAGAAACCCAACTAATTATACATTCAATAACTTCCAAAAATCTTATAACAATTTCACAGTATCTATCTAAGCAAGAAAGGAGAGGAAAAAAAAGGGGGGGGAAGGGGGGAAAATGAAAAGATATTCTTATCTGCAAGGGTTTCAACCCATATAGTCCATGGCTCCATCACATGTGCAGACTCCACATAGGACAATGATGATATCCAGTTCCAGCAATGAGATCCAAACAAGTAACACCAAGTCCCAAAAGTCCAATCTTGAAACAGCCCCCAACTTTAAATCGTTCAGTCCCACTCAGACGACCACCTCAGAAGCATAAATCACCCCAGTTCCAGATGGACACTTCAGGCCCTCCCTTCCCACGAAATGCAACCCTGGGCAGCGACCATCCAGAGCGAGATCAAAGAAAATCCAGCATCAAAGGAGAAAAAGAAAGAAAAAAAAGCGATGTCCTCTCTCGTCTTAGAAAGGAACCACTGATATCAAAAGCGAACTGCAGCAAGAGTCTGGCGCTATCTCAGACTACCAAGCCCAGACCTACTCGCTCCATTCTGCTGCACATAGAGCCCCCTCCTCGCTCAAATGATGCTGCATCGTGTACCCCAAGTGCCATCTGTACACCCAGCCAAAGTACCTTGCAGGTTCAAACCCGTCTCTCCCACATCGCGGGGGAACTTGCACTTCCGTTTGAACAGAGTCCCATATTCAGCAACACGCGTTACATCCCAGGGCAGAAATAGAAGGCAAAAGACAAACCAACACCGGATCGATGAACCTTAATAAACAGGAGGTCGCGATCCCTTTACACTAATCAGAGAACGGAAACCAACTCCAGGCAAATTCTCACCCCTTTAGAGTCACAAGGGCTATTTGAAAAGCTCCAGGAGGGCTGTAGCCAAACCCTTTTTCGCTGCAGATACATCCTCAAAGGTAGACCACTGGCCAGCCACCAACACTTGCAATCTCGCCGGGTACAGGACTTTAAATCGTATACCTGCCGGGATCAACTTCGAGACAATTGGGCGGTATTCCGCCCTCCTCTGCCTCACTGCCACTGGTAAATCCTGAGTCACCCTGATGGGGACCCCCTTCCACTTCAGCTCCCTGAGCTCTTTAGCCTTCAGCAATACAAATTGATGCTCCTGATAATTTAAGAAGCGAACTATGAAGATGCGCGGGGGGGCACCCGATGCTGGAGCCGCACGCAACGCCCGATGAGCCCGCTCGATGATAAACTTGTCACCGAAAGGCGTCAGGCCTACCAGCTCTTTAAACAGACACTGAGCAAAAAGGATCGGGTCAGCTCCCTCTTCACGCTCTGGGAGGCCTATAATTACTAAATTGTTCCTCCGACTCCGTCCCTCCAAATCTTCGATCTTCGCTTCCATCCTGGCTAGTTTCTGCCTCAAATTGACTATCTCCGGCTCCTGTTTGGTGATTCTTTTTTCCAGTGAGGAGACTTTCACTTCGGTGTCCCCTGTGCGCTGAGATAAATCTTCTAATGCCGAGGTAACCGCCTTTAACTCCGCAGTAACCGTGCAGGAAGTCAAGAAAAGGGGGACCAAAATTCTGATGGACATCTTGGAGAAGGATTCCTGATCTGGGGTCACCACCCTGTTGCCCCAGACATCCTGGGCCCACTACTGAGTATCTGAAAGTTCCCAGTGTCTGTCCCAGCCCCTTTGTATCGGATGACCCATAATCTTGTATCATGAAGACAGCGTATTCATTTATCATCAAACTTGGTATGAAATTCCTTGCTACTAATTCTTGAAGATATCTACACATTACCCTTAGCTTCCTAACTACAGTGTGCATGCATTATGACTTGTGATGGGTAGTTAAATTCTTTGGGCTGGATATTCAAAAGGGTTGCGCCTGCTCAAGTCTGAAATTGCGCCATCCTGCCATATTCAGCAGGAGGCAGTTGCGCCCCCCCCCCACCAAGTCATGCTGAGCAACAGCGCAATGCTAATGAAGGCATGCTCAACCGGAGGGGGAGGAGCCCGATATTCAGCCGGGCTGTGCAGAGTTGTGCAGGCGCAACCCCCAACTTGCACCTGCACAATTTTGAGCAAAAAAAAAAGAGTAAGTCAAAGGCCACCCACAGGTGAGCTGCTGCATTGCAGGGCTCAACACAGCAGCTGCCACCTGTGGGTGGCCCTCCATTTTCTCCCTGTGCCCCCCCTGCAGCCCAATCGCGGGCATAATAGTAATCCCCCCCTCCTCCCGACTGGCCCGATCGCGGGCATAAGTGTAGTAACCCCTTCCCCCGACTGGCCGATTGCGGGCATAAGTGTAGTAACCCCCCTCCCCGACTGGCCCAATCGTGGGCATAAGTGTAAGCACCCCTCCCCCACTAGCCCGATCGCTTGGGCAAAACCGTAATAACCCCCTCCTTCCACTAGCCCGATCATGGGCAAAATCACCGTAACCCCTTCCCCACTAGCCCGATCGCGGGCAGAACAGAGTTCAACCCCCAAGAGCGATATCCCTGGTGGTCCAGTGGACTGCAAAGCCCGATCGCGGGCATTGAGTCCACCACCCCCAAGGTCCATATACCCTGGTGACCTAAGTGGCCCCCACCCACCCACGAAGCCCCACCACCCCCCCATCAGCCGGCGGCGGCAGCACCCCACCGCCTGCCGCCCGCCGGCCGCCAACTGACTGCTTGGTAGGGCTGCACGCCCATTAGTTCAGAGCAAGAACCAAAGGCGTGCAGCTACCCGTCAAGGCAGTCAGATATCGAATGAATTCATTCATTCCATATCTGAACTATCTGCTGTAGTATGGGCTGCCGCCATTGGCTCTTGCTCTGAACCAATGGCGGCAGCCCCACCGAGCAGTCAATGGCGGGCGCGGGCGGCAGGCGGTGGGGTGCTGCCGCCCGCCGCTGATGGGGGAGCGGGTGGGGCCCGTGGGGACCACTAGATCACCAGGGTATGTGGACCTTGGGAGGTGGACTTAATGCCCGCGATCGGGCTTTAGCGTCCACTGGACCACCAGGAATATCGCTCTGGGGGTTGAACTTCTGTTCTGCCCGCGATCGGGCTAGTGGGAGGAGGGGTTACTATGGTTTTGCCCTGCTCGGCTAGTGGGGAGGGGTTATTACACTTATGCCCGTGATCGGGCCAGTCAGGGAGAGGGGGGTCACTACACTTGTGCCCGCGATCGGGCTGCAGGGGGCGTCGGTCCCCGATGGCTGCTGCCCGGCAGGGCGCCAGGCACAAGTCGGCGGGCATCGGCACACCTGCATGCTAATGGCATGAAAATGGGGCCATAAGTAGATGCAAATGGCCCCCCCTGCGCCTTGCATGAATTATGGCCCCATTTGCATGTCACCTTTTGAATATCGAAAATTTGCGCATGGCGCAATGGAACTTGCGCCACCGCATCTTGAATGCTCCACTCTGACCACTTCGTGGTGGCCAGTTCCACTGCGCCATGCACAGTGGCTGTGGCCGGGAGGTGATATTCAAAGGAGTTGCTCAATAGCACAACTCCGTTGAATATCGCTCCAGCCACACCCCAGCGCAACTATTTTGTGCAGCGCAAGGGCTTGCGCCACCGAATGACGCTGTTTGAATATCCAGCCCTTTGTCTGTAGTGGCATATATTTTGTCTCAGAAAAACTTAGCCAATTGTGATGAAACTTTACATGGATATGTTTTGCTACTAATTCTTGCAGCTATTGCAGCCATTGTACAAACAAAGGAAACATCTGGTGACATTCAAGGCATGTGACTTGCATAGTGTATGCCTTAGAGTAGCAGAGTCTGTCAAATTACACTGTGATATAACTTTGTAAAGTTCATGTATATTTTGAATTTGGCCACATTGCAAGAGCCAGCAAACTGCAACCTCTTTTGGATGACATCTGGCTCTGGTTGCCTGGAGGGCATCCTCTTTTCTATTCTAGATCTGTAAATCATCTAGCTATTGAGCTAATTGTGTCATTGATAGCAATACATCTTAATGTCTTCTTGGAGTGCTCTTCATCTGTCCCATTCTTCCTTCCATCTCTCCCACTGATTTTGCTATCTTCTATAATGTAGCTTTAATCCCTTTCATGTCTTGGCATAATTTCTTCAAAGATGCTATCACTTCTATTTTAATTCCCATTTTCATTAAAAGGATATAACCTATAAATAAAAGTTAGTTTACAGTTACATCCTATAGCAATCAAGTTACACAAACAAATGGACATTAAAAACAGTACAATAGTTACTAAGAATCCAAAAACCTTCATTACAGTTAGGTACATTTTTTCGACTATTGCATGTATATACATATACATAAACACATGCTTCTTTCATAAAAACCCTAATTTCTGCAACAGGTGAATTCTTCCCCCTGCTTAGGTGCTTTTTATGCCGCAGGGGTTAATTATTGTGGGTGCACTCATCAAAAAGGATGTCTGGTCACATCCCCCACATCAGTTCTGTCCGTCTTCATTAGAGTCTGTGGACACTTATCTGTTGTTCATCCTGTTTCCAATTGCTTTTTCAGGCTCCTACTTTTCTCAGTTTATTTGATATTACTAGCCTGTTAAGGCAGGATTTGTTAAAGCATACCATCAAAGCTGCCTTCCGGCCACACTGTTAGACCATCCATTAGCTGGTCTAACAGTGTCAGCTGATTGGATGCAGTTGCGTCTGAAATGCCAGCATCTGCATTTACATAGTGATGCTTTCATCGTTATTTTGACAGTCTTCTGCAAATCATGGCAGTTGTCACAGACTGACACAACATTTGAAAATAGCTGCAAGCAGCACATCCAGGTCTTTTCTGATGCAGCTGTGGGTGGATTTTGCTCTTGTATCAACATCTGTGCCTAAGGAGGCAGTATAGCTTAGAGGTTGATGCACTAGGCTGTGAACCTGTAGACCCAGCATACCTAGGTTCAAAACCCACAGTCACCACTTGCATACTGTGTAGCCCTGAGCAAGTCACATATCCTCCCTGTGCTCCTGGATTGCATCAGGAAAAAAGCTTCAGCTTAGTGCACATTTCCAGGCCAAGAATTCTAAAATACAAAGAAAATTCTAAAATACAGCCTCTAGTCTTTACCCACAGTTTGCTTATACCTCTTCTCTGATTTTTGCTCAGTGTGGGTATCTTTAGCTCTGCTTTTGTGACTGATTCTATTTCCGCCTTTTTATGTTGGCTCGTGCTTGCGCGCCAGCCAACATATTGCATTAGTAGCAGATTTGGAGGTGTGGTCACTGTTTGGCGAATGCAGGGCACGCATCAGTAGGTGCATCCCTCATTCCCCAATAAGTCAGCATGCAGGCGCTAACATCAGCAACATGTAGCACACTTGTAACTTCATGAATTTGTAATATTTTCACACCAGATTTTCAACATTGGCATTTTCCCACACCTCCTTATGAAAAGTACAGCTGTCATTTTACTTATCCTGGCCAAAATGTGTTTTCGTACTTCCGGCGCAGAATAGCAGAGTCACTATGGGAGATCACTTTTAGGGACCAATTAAGAAAATGACAGTGGCACTGTTCATGAGCAGAGGTCCTAAAATGCCTATGTTAAAAATTTGGTGGTGAAAGTCCATAAAATGACTGTGTTACAAGTTTGCATTGCGCAGTTTCCACGCACCTTTGTAACTTCGCAAAGTTGCAATATTTTCATGCCAGATTTTCAACACAGGCATTTTTTCACATCTTCTTATGAACAGTACAGTTGTCATTTCTCATATCCTGCCCAAAATGTGTTTTCGCACCTGTGGCACACAATGACGTGGTTGCTGTGGGAAATCAACTTTTGGGACAGTTTAACAAAACCACAGTGCCACTGTTCATTAGGGAAGGTCCCAAAATGCCTATGTTGAAAATGTGGTTAAAAAATCCCCAAAACAATTGGGTTACAGACGTGTGTTGCGCAGTTTCTATGCCTGCTCATGACTTCACCAATTTTTCATATTTTCACTCCAGATTTTCAGCATTGCCATTTTTTTACACCTCTTCATGAACAATACAGTTGTCATTTTTCACATCCTGCCCAAAATGTGTTTTCATGCCTGTGTCGCAAAATGGCATAGTCGCTGTACAAAACCACCTTTCGGCTAACAAACTGATAGTGCCACTCTTCATGAGGTGGGGTCACAAAAAGACCATGTTAAAAATTTGGAGTGAAATGCCAACAAATGCCTACGGTGTTAGGGTTTCCAACTGTAACATCCCATCCTGTAGAAACTGACAGGCATCAGGAGTGTGACTTGGGATCATTGGCTGTAGTGCTTATGCTATTCCACCCCCACTACCCACCCTGCAGCCAGTGATAGGCATTGAGGTGTGCCTTGGAGTGTTTGGCCCTAAAATTCACCCCATTCTCCTATACTACACCCATCTCAGTGTATTTCCTTATGGAATGGGGTAAGTATAAGGCCCAAAGACCCCAAAGCACACCACAACACTAGTCAATGTCTACTGGGTAGGGTGAGGTTAAATGGCATGAGCGTTATAGCTGATGACCCAAAGGCACACCCCGACACCTGTCAGTCTCTGCAGGGTGGGGGTGGGTTTGGGGTTGGTGTCAGTTCAGTACTTCACTGCCATTCCTATTATGCATCTCTAACTCCTGCACTACAAATGCCAGTGAGACAACATTCGGCATTGACAAATGCTTGTTTTCAATTGAGACATCTGGGTTCCCATAAAGTAGCAGCTGTCCCCATTAACAGAAGTCCAAAAATGTAATTTGACTGGTCAGGGTTTAGTCATTGTTTTCTTTCTTTAGTATTTCATCATGTTTTTCATATAAGTTCATTAAAATAATTAAAAATTCATCTGTATATTTTCAGTTAATTTTAGTAGAGTACTTATCTTTGAAAAGAGTTTCCTTACTTTCACATGATCAGTGAAAGGGAATTAATTTTGTTTGAGTGAAAAGGAAGTAGAAGCCATGCTTTTCAGCAGATAACCCATAGTGAGACATTTAGCCTCTAAATAGCCTCCACTGGTATTCCAAATGGTTCCATGTCAAAACAGTGTTGGAAAAAACAGCGAAGATAATTTCAGCCCAGCAATATCAGCACCAGGAAAGACACTGAGAGAAAAATTCAGTGAGAGGTCAGAACAGCAAAAAGCAAACAAATACCACATAAAAGTTTACAAGTGGGGTGCTTGACCCTTCCCCGTACCCGTTTACTTAAATATACAGACATGAAGATGCACTGTACACTACAGGAAGGCTGCGCTGTTCCGATGCCTCACTGAAGTTTCCACTCACTGTCTTTCCTGGTGCTCATATTTCTGGGCTGAAATTGTCTCTGCTGTTTTTCCAACAATGTTTTGACGTGACACCTTCCAAATTAGGTGTGAATTCAAATTGTCCCTACTGCATAGAAATATATTAACCACTTAAATTTATACTGTACTAATAGGAAGTGAAACTGTTCCAAGGGAAATTCCCCTTTTCACTAAATGTCCCTATTATCAACGTCCCTATTAAGGGGACACTACTGTATAAGTCTTTCCTATTTCATTTCAGCAATTTTACATTTACCACAGTGTAATTAGTGTGGGGTAGGAAATGCAAGGCTTGGCTAGGAGGGAGCTTGCACACTGTGCTGCCGACAAAGTAGGAGGTCCCCTCTACAGATTTTTTTAAATAAGTAATTTGGTGTACCTGTAATAGATGATGCCTGCCGTAGATACTTATGGCTTACATTGTGCACACTTTCCAAGTTCTTAGTTTATTTAATGCAAAGCAAAGGGGAAGCTTCTCTGGGTAATCCTGTATCCATATGTGAATATGTGGCAATTCAGTACATGCAGATTGCCCTTAAGCAGAATTCAAACAGGAAATTTAATGAGGAGACTGTCATCCAGTACTTGGTCAAATTATCTATTACTACTCTTTAGTATGGTGCATGGCCATTGCAGAAACAATCACAACATTTCATTACCCAACACATTCCTTCATCAGAGAATATAGTTCATCATGACTGCTTGCATGCTGCTGCTGTTCTAGTAACACAACACCTGAAATGCATTGAATTTGACCACACTAGGATCCCAGTCGTCCCTTCTGGGTTTTCAGTCTCTCAATAAATCATCCCAAGGACTGAAAATATATTTTGAAGGGTGCAAGACACTGCTTCACCTTCTAGCAGTGCAGACATTTTGTAAACAAGAACATGCATACATTGTGGACCATGTTTCCTGAAGAAGTGTCATACTGGATTGTGAAATGATGGGGTGCTTGTTCAGTGGCATTTACCTTAATACGGTGCCACAGTAGCTGGTCCAGTGGCACTGAGGGCTAAGGCACTGGACGCCTTACCTCATGCCATGCCAACGACCCAGGTTTGGGAACGAGCATGGGCCGTCGGAAGTCGGCAAGGGGGGGAGGGTGGAGCTGGATGAAGCTGCCAGAAAGACATCTCTCCTCTCTGGGGAGGGAAGGTTTCATCCCTTGGCTATTGTGTGCCTCCTGGTGGAGGCCAGGAGACAGTACAGGCTAGAGGGTGCATAGGCACTAGGCCGATGAGTGGGCAGAAGGGGTCATTACCGGGGCTGTAGTACACATGTGCGCCTCCATGTGCGTGCGACTACTCCTGGGGCCCCAGGTGAAAATCAGAGGAGAAAACATTCTGGCGGCAGGATGATGCCTGACCTCCCACAGGCACTGCTCCCAGGCCGGGCATAAGGTAAGCCCCGGTAATTCCAGGTGTCAGAGTTGGGGGTGGGGGTTGATCAAGCTGAAGGGGCAAGCTGCAAAAAGGCATAAAATAGAGTAGTGATAAAAAAAGTGTGTCCGTAAATAATTTGACTAAGCCTCCTCATTTATGTTCCTTCTTAATGGAAGACCAAAAGTACGTTTTCATGGCTAGATTATTAACTGTAACAAAATGGAATTGTATAAATTTGCAATGTAAGCATCATATAGCTTCTTGTTTTTTCAGTTAAACATTAGAACGGGTTACACCATAAACAAGTCTGATTAACCAGTGTTTTCTAAATAGATTACCTTATTTTACTTTTGTTAGCTTTTAGTACATATTACTGTGTTGTGCAGATGGACATGTAACAAAATGGAGCATGTTTAGTCGTACTTGTAAAAAATAAAAATAAAAAAAAACATGAAAGATTAAATGTCTGCAACTAAGTACCAACATAACTGATAAGGCTAGTGGATTAGTTTGTTGTTATGTTAGGGGTATGCAAGTAATGAACACCGTTTCCAGAACACAATAAATAATAGGCTGTTCGTTACTTGGGAATACCGACAAACAGTCAACGCTATTCATGGCTATTCAGCGGGAGTTCAAGATCTCCCAAGACTTCTTTCTAATCAGAGGTCACTTTGGAAGCTCACTAAAGGCAGGTCATGTGACCCAGCACTTGCAGAAGCTTCAAGCAGGAGAGACCAAGAACTTGAGCTGCTGCAGAGAAAGAACCTTTTTCTACACAAAAACCAGAAATCTTAACATGTTTTGTTCCCTCTTTCAATCCCAAGTTAGAGAGGGTGGATATTTTACACTGTGGGGTAAAAAGTAGGCATTTCAGAAAGGGAAAATACTAGGGCTGTTTAATGTTTGCTGAGAAGGAGACAGGCAGACAGGCTTCAGCAACAAACGTGTGCGCATGCACACACGCACACTGTGTGTATATGTGCGTACTAAACAAATTAGATTTAAACCTGCAGTGTGGTGAAGAAGACTATCAACTTTAGGGTGGAAAGTTTTGTTTTGGGTTTAGTTTGATTAGAAATGTAAAGTTTTTGTAACATAATTATTGTCTGAAACTATGAACAAGGCAAGTAAGTAGTCTAACTGAAATGCAGTTAGCTTAGGGATATTTTTTCTATTAAAGGTGGCTTGGCTTTGTGCCTCAGAAGAATTAAAAAAAAACATACATTTGTTTGAGATTTAATTTCCTTAGGCTTGACTATTGGTTCCCTCCATGGCCACTTAAGTAAATGTGAGTGCACCATATCTGGTAGGGTGGGACTAGTTGACAGTTAGAAGCTTTGCTGTTCTATAGGTACGCATGGCTGTGCACTAAAGACATTTTTCTAAGTTTGTGGCTGTGTGCCCAAGAAGAGTTTAACATTTTTTTTTCTGAGAAAAATGTTGTCAGGCTTGACTATTAGTTGACAGTGAGACTTGTCAGCCCAGCATCGCTGCAGTGGCTTGAGTGACTTGATTTCATAATAAATATAATTTAAGTTTAATATCAGAACTCTTCCTGTGAGGAGCCTAGGCTTGGGTCACTCTGTAGCTATTTATGCAATTGCGAATTGACTGTAGCTGGTAGGGTGGGATTAGTCAGCTGACTCTCACTGCTTCACTATATGTTCTGTATATGTGCACAACTGTTCACTGAAGACATTTTTTATAAATGTGTAGCTGTGTGCCCAAGAAGAGATTTAAAAAAATATATATATAATTTTGGGGGGAGAAAAATTTTGTCAGGCTTGACTATTAGTTGACAGTGAGATTTATCATCTCAGCATTGCTGTAGTGACCTGATTTCATAATACATATAATTTAAAAGAAGAGGTGGTGGATGCAGTCTGTTCTATTCAAATGGGTGAAGCACCAGGAAGTGACAAGATCCTGGCTAAATATTAGATTTGGAATAGTGGAGGAGACATTTTGTCGGACTTCTTTAATTCATGTTTAAAAGAGAATTCTATACCAGAGTCCTGGAGAGGAAACATAGTCCCAGTATATAAGAAGCAAGACGGGATGAATCCAACTAGTTACAAGCCCATAAGCCTGATGGATATACAAGCCAAGATCAACTGTAAAATATTATATCAAAAACTGTAGTATTGGGTAGATGCAAATAAACTACTTTCAAACTATCAGGCAGGTTTCAGATCCATTTACTCCACAACTGACCACTGTTTTGTTTTAAACCAGCTTTTACATAACTATATTGAAATCCATACCCAGCAGGCTTATACATGCTTTGTAGATGTGACATCAGCTTTTGAAAATTTATTTAGATCTATACTATGGAAAAAGTTTCTTGACTTGCATGTTAATCATTCATTATTACAGCTTATTATTCCACTATATTCTAATAACTTGGACGGAAGTTAGATTTTACCCAGAAGGAGATACTACAGAAGAATTCAGTACTAATTGAGGTGTTAAACAGGGTTACTTTTTGGTACCTCTGTAATTTAATCTGTATTTAAATGACTTTCTGACTTTCATAGGAATGCAGGCCCTAGACTCAATAGGTAACCCTCATATCCTGGTTATGGCGTACGTGGATAATGTTATTCTCCTGTCACTTATCAGAAACCATCTTCATCTATCTTTGAATCAGTTTAGAAAATTCTGTAAAGAAAATAAAGGTACAGTAAATTTTGGGAAAACAAAAATAGTAGGGTACGTGCGGGAGCTACCATGGTGATGGCAGCTTGAAAATGGAGCTCAATGGCTGTGGAATTTCACCTACCACACATTTCCAGTGTTATTCTTTATTCCATAGTGTAGCTCACACCCTAACAAAATCAGTTTTCTTGCTTAGCAATCAGTCCGGTTTTGTGGCAGTAGTGAACAAAAGAAAATTCTCCTCAGCATGTCACTAACCTCGAGCAGACAGTGGCGACCATGGCTACATCCTCTGACAGGACCATCCCAACAGAGCGATATTGAGGAAATGTAATCTGTGTTAAAAACCCTGCTACAGGACATTCCTTAGATGAGAACTAATATGCAGGAGCTAGGATAAAGAGCTGAAGCAATGAAAAACAGGGGCCATAGGAATAACATAAGGATTTTCAGTCTGCCAGAGGGCACAGAAGTTAAGGATGTTTGTCGCTTCCTCCAGGCTATGTTGCCCAAGCTCCTCAGTTATTACTGGAGTGGTCTGCTAGAAATTTAGCATGCCCATTGTTCATTGGGATGCGGGTTGGCCAGAGGAGTACCTCTGAAACCTATCCTGGCGTATTTCTGAAGATACAGTGGCAAGGAGCAAATACCTCAGCTCTCAAGGGGGAAAAAGGATAGTGAACTGGAGCAGACACTGGATTTTCGTTTTTCAAAGGACCTGGCAGGGCTGATAGACGCAAAGCATATGGTCCTGTTAGAAAAAAACTTATAAAAAGAAATGTACAATACTCCCTCAGATATCCAGCAGCCCTCTACGTGCTTTGTGGTAGATGATGGCACAGTTTTAATACACCACAAGAGACTGACCAGTTCCTGAGTCAGGTCATAATACTTGCAGGGGTGTAGCCAGGAATTTCAAATGTGTACACCAAGTTGAGACACTGCTGTGCTACCCCTCCTTCTGTGCCCTGCTACCCCCTTCCCCATGGTGGTGCCCAATCCTTCTGTGGCATTCCACCCAAGCATCCTAGTGTTATTTACTCTGTAGTGTATGCTATAAAAGAAGGTGTGACCCAGAAATGTACTGTAAAGTAACACACATGCTCCCAGTCCTATACAGTAATACAAGTAAGCATTAAGCCACGATGAAGGTGGCATCTAATGCTGTATTAATGCATGGCTGGGAGGGTTTTGGCCCGAGGCCGGAGGCCGAGGATGAACAACAGCCCAACCATGCATTAATCGCATTAGATGCCACCGTCGAAGTGGCTTAATGCACTTGTAACATGGGCCTCCCAAGCACAGAGTCGAGAGGACAGTATTTGCTATCGGAACAATAACATTAGACAGGGAGTCGCTGTGTTTCGCAAAAGTTTTTACTACGCTTCCACAACGTGTTACAGAACAGCATTAATATGCTGATGTGGTGAAAACATTGAGTAGTTCTACTTAAACAAAGCAGTGCACCTCACATGGTAGTCCCAATTATTTAGTGGTGTACGCAGGTATTAGTGTTATACTGGTCATTGGAGGTCTGTGGTGGACTGCTGCTTCACCGCGGTGTGTGGCTCGTTGAGAGATTAGCATGTTGTCTCGGTCACGTCTCGTTGCTGCTGTCAGACTCCTCCGATGTCGCCCACTACATGTGCTGCTACATCTGGTGCTACTGCCTCTCGGGTCTGTTTGCTTCTGCTGCTGTGCCCTTTCTCGTATCAGTTTCCGGTGGTCCTGACTCTGTCTAGCTTGTCGCCCTCTCTCTGCCCCAGACTGCCCTCTCTCACATTCGATCCTCACCTCTGCCCAGTGCTGCTTACCTAGCCGTCTGGCTGCTGCTGGTACTTAACTTTTGAACACAGTGGGTATGCTGGAGTAATCCCCACTCCGATTTGCCCTCGTGATGTGCTTCACCCAGTCGTGACTCCCGATTTCACCATTCAGTTTATTGCCATGTTACAAGGCCTGTCAACCACCAGTGTCAGACTAATACACTGCCTTATAGTTACAATCTTGTATTGTATCCTTTAGTCTATCACCAGACTGGCTTTAGTTGCATTGTGACAAGCCTCTACCACATCAAGGTAGCCAGCCCCACAGAGGTCCATTCACTCAGATTGGCTTTTAGTTACAGTGTTGCATGGTAACAAGCCTGGTCCTATCACCAGACTAGCTTTGTTACAACACTGCATTGTGACAAGCCTCTGTACCACATCAAGGTAGCCAGTGCCACAGAGGTCCACTCACACTAGTACCTGTATGCATACACGGGGTGCCAGATGAGTACTGTACTATTCATTTTGAAAGTGAGGCAAGTAAAACCATATTCAGATGCATATAGCAGAGTGATACAACTATGTTTTTTTAACAGTGTACTAAAGTGCCTGCCAAAAATGTCTGCAGTTGAGTGATTTAGTCAGTTTTAAAATAGTGAGTAAAACAAGCAATACTCCTATTTGCATCACTGGTTATGTTATGGTGCTCTGTGTTTGGTGTTTAGTTAAATTCTGCGAGAGTACTGGTACTCATGAAAATTAATTTATTAATTGACTAGAACAGGTCAGTACATCCCTTATCTGGAGCACTGGCATACAGTACCTGTACTGTTATCCACTCATGCAGCACCCACACCAGCTTACAATCACTCCTGCACTCACAAAACCACAATAACCTTGCCCAAACATGCCCACAGTAGTGTACCATTACTAGTAAATGTACTGTACATGAAGGCTGGGGTAAGCTAGAGGGTGCTGTGGTTTTGGCTCGGGTTCCTTAACCATCACCACCTAAACCATTCGCACCATAAAGCCCCATGCCTTCCGTTTTAGTTCTGGCTCACCCAAACCACTCTGCACAGAAGAGCCCCAGTCGTCAACTGGAACATTGAACACACACACACACACACACATACACACACACGATTAGGCACAAAGACACAGCTAAGCTCCCACACCAACCAAAAACTAAGTATCAGTACTGCAGCCCACAAGTTACCAACCCACAGCAGTTCACAAGTACAGGCAGAGCATATTCAAAAAATGTTGTAGTTCTGGCCCAACCAAACCGGTAATAGGTAATCATGGTACCTGCACAGGATAACCAGCACTGGCAAAACACCATCTCTCTGGGGTGCAAACCCCCCGTAAGAGACAGACACACCCTATGTCTTGGTTTCCTGGTCTGCAAATGAGGAATGTAGGAGTAGGGAAGGGCAACATTGCTGGGGCAAGCTACAAGGTGCTTTGATTTAGGCTGTTGCCTGAATCATAACCAGATAAACCGTTGGAATGAAAAAAAAACAGCTCCATAGCACTGCCAGATATCACCTTGGCATAACTCAAGTCTGTTTATTTATTTATTTATTTAAGAGTTTTACCAGGAAAGCATACTGAGCAGGGTACCACTCGATTCCAGATGCGCCCTTGGGGTATGGGGATAGGGAGGATACATATTACAGTACATTTTGATACATTCATATCTTTGAAAACCACCTGTCTTGGCATGGATCAAAGTTTTTAAGCGCCTGGTCGATGTCAAGTTCAGTGTCATTGTGTATATGCAGGACAGCAAGCCGAGTTAGGTGTTCTTCACCCATGCTGCTTCTAAGCCAGGTCTTTATCCTCCACAATGCACTGAATGATCTTTCTGCAGTTGCCACACTGACTGGCATGGTTGCCAAGACAGATAGGGCTGCATTTATGTTGGGGTACAGATCAGTATGCAGATTTTCTAACGTTGTCAGAATTGAATTTGGTCGATCAGCCAATGCAACACTGAGTCATTTTGCTTTCCATCTCAGCAACTCCAATTTTAGCTCCTTTAAGCTGCTCAAGTCAGTCTTGTAGGCATCAAAAAAGTCTGCTACCTGTTCCTCTTGCAGAAACTCAAGTTTTTTGGGGATGAGATACTGGGCCAGGAACCAAGGGCAGCACTCTATTAGTTGCTCCTGCAGTTCAGAAATTACATGGTCCAAAAAAGGAATGAATATGTTCTGCCTGAAGTATTCTTCTGGGTTGGCAGCACTGATATTATTTTGCTGCGTTTACCTTCCACACACTCTGGGCACAGTCTCTGCTATAAATGCAGTCTCTGCCAAAGTCACAGTTTCCCAATAAAGCTCTCCAAATGTCTTCTCTGGATTCTGCCTTATACCCTTCAGTGTTTCTGTAAGGGTGACTGCCTCTTCAGAAGCCTGAATTAGGTCAATATTGACATGTTGCAGGTAGAGATAGAGAGGTTTTGTTAGATCCAGGATAAGTTGCACACTACATAGGGTGACAGTGAATTCAAATTTTGTGATTGTGGTCAGCAGTCTGTGAGCTTCAGTGTCAAACTCTATCTTTTCCAATGTGCTTATGACAATCATTAATTTTGCTTTCAGCCTTGAAAGGGAATCAGTTTGGCTCATCCACCTGGTGTTTCCAGCTGCAGGAAAAGACATTATACAGTCTGCTGGCTCATCATCATAATCAGAAGGCAGTCTACAGAATTCTCCGAGATCAGATAGAAAGATGTCGTGGTGCTTGAAAGAAGATTTCAGGGTTGAAATTATATTTTTTTGTTGTATCAAACATGTTTGCTACTGGCCTCATGGCACATGAATGGACAATTGCTGTGTTCAGACTGTGGGCCTTGCAAACAGTGTAAACAGCTTCAGGAGACACAGCCTTGATGTTTGCTTGAACACCGTTGAATCTTACACTCTTGCCTTTGTTATAGCCTTGTCCTCTCATCATGTTTATGTCAATGCCCCACGCTATCAAACGCCACAGGAAGAGTTCAGCTAGACCATGACTGGTGGTTTCAAAACCCTCAGTGAATTCAACAAAGTCTTCACAGATTTCAACTTTACCGGAAAAGTCTCTATGTGCATGGCACACGGATAAAGAGATATGTTCCTTGGTGGCCACGTCAGTTGTCCCGTCTGCTATGAAGCTGTACCACTTTGCTTCCCTTACATTACTCAAGATTTTTCTCTGGATCTGTTGTCCCATTACTTTTATCAACTCATTTTCAATTTGTGGTGATGTGTAAATTGCATTCCTTGGAGCCGCTTGAAAGTGTTCTTGCAGAGTGGTATCCAGTGCGGTAGTGTACTGCAGCACGGCATGGAAATTGCCGCTGTCACAAACTTTGCCACAGAGTGCTAAGTTTCACCTTCCACACAAGAGGATGATATTAATGATCTGACGTAGCACATGCAAGGTCCTCTCCGTCACCTTGTTGGTGTGCTCCACCAAAGACTGGCTCACAGTTTTTAGCTTCCCTGCACAAACTAAAAGAAATGCATCTGCTCTAGCAACAGCATTTCCATGGTCCTTTGATTTGCTGTGCCTCTCCAGAATCTTCTTCCCATTAGACAAATCCCTCATTGGTGAGGATACCAAGACAAGGCTACCTGAAGTATTGAATATGAAGCAAGCAGCACAGAAAACTCCATCCAACAGCTGTGAATATCTAGCAAATATGTAGTCATACAACAGCTGCCCATTAAAACACCTGAAATGCTGGCTGGGACCTTCTGAGCCCATCAGATGACCAGGAAACTGAAACCCTGGTGGTGGCTGCCACTGTGATTCAAGAATGTGCTTCCTCTGCACATCTGTGAGATGTGCCTGATTAAAACAGCCGATGTCTTCTGCGCTACGAGGATGGTCTGGTTTGTGGGTGATCAGATCAACAGTAGGTTCTTCCAAGGAAAAGCCTGTAGTCTCAATGGCATCAAGTGGATATTCTTCCAGAGAACCACTTGTATTCTCGATGCAGTCTAGTAGATATTCTTCCATGGAACTGCTTGTTTTCTCAACGGCATCAAGGGTATGTTCTTCCAGTGAACCACTCAGTCTCAACTGCATCAAGGGTACATTCTTCTGTGCTCTCCATTAACCAACAGGTGACATTGGCTTCCTCGATAACAGCCTGCAAGGTTGAATCTTCCACTTCTTCACTGCCAACATTTTCATCCCCCAGCATTGGTGCGCGGTTATCTGAAGCATTCTCAGTGGCACTTCGATACTGTATCTCTGTTTAGCCAGCCCTGAAACACAAATGTTGTGTCACATGTATTGCGCAACACAAAGCATGAAAACCAAAGCATAAAACAAAACCTGCAACCAGGAAGACGAGCTATAGCAGTTCCTTGAAACTGCATCTTACCTAGAGGTTGAGAAAACTCTTGTGAGGAATGACTGCATCATCCAAGACATTTTGGCAGTTTCCTCTAGTCTAGCCTGTTTTGCCTTTCGGACTTGCGCTCCAGAGAGCTGTTTCCTTTTTCCTGACTCCATTTTGAAAATGTGGGATTGGCCACTGAGATGCAAAGGAAAAAGTTGTAACATACATAGTACAGAAGAGAATGCTTGAGGGGAGTGACTGAATGTGCTGTGCCTTAATGCCTGTGTCCAAATGTGGTAAACGCGAAGTCGTTTGTGTTTGCAATACCATTGGAAGGTTTATGAAACTTCAAAAATACATACAATGAAATATTTGAGAATAATGAGAGAAGGAATATGCAGTTGTAACCCCTCACCCCTGCCTTTTTACCAAAACGACAGGTGGCATGCTGTTGGCGCTGGCAGCAATACCTGGTGGGGACCTGGGTTCGGAGAGGATGAGGTTACCTGGCACAAGGGGACCTAGGTTTGGCTACTCTGCACAGGGGCACCCAAGTAAATCCGACTACAGGAAGCAATAACTGTAATGTCCAGAACCAGGATTGGGATTTTTCAGTGTGGCTTTTATTCATAACTAGCTGAACACAACAAAGCATAGATGGACCCCCATGGGGCTACGTTTACTGATAATGCAGATTAGAGACTACAAGGCGGTCCACTTAAAGAATGAACCCATTTCTACTGTTTTCAGGCTCTGGACCCACCGGGCACACAGCCCGGACTTGCATGCGCTTTGGATACACAGCCCGACTGGCCCGGCTCACCTGCTGGCCACTTGACTGACGGTCCATTTAAAGAATGAACCCATTTGACTTGTTGTGGCTCCCCACACCACTTAGAGTCTGCGACCCCTAGAGATATTTTCTTCTTACTTCTTCTGACTCCCATCTAGCAAGGAGAATTCTTTTCCCAAGTTGTGGCTCCCCACACCAGTTAGAGTCTGCGACTCCTAGAAAGATGTTCCCATTTGCGACCCACGTCTGGGTACTCACCTCATCACTGGCCAGGTGCATGAGGCAAGTAGCAATCGCAGCAGAAATCCGTAGAGGTGGACATTGACACCATTGTATAGGATACAGTATGACCGATGATACTGTCGCAATACTCCCAGTGCGTAAATGTAACACTCCATGCTAGTCAGAGTGCGACTGCGAGTGATTCTGTCCGAACACTTGGGTGATTTTACCAAATCATCCCAGGTTTGACTGAAAATGTTCCTTTGTTTTACAGAAACTACAAAGCCACTATCTGCTGCATGTGACAGGGCAGACAGCCATCTCTGGTGGTTACGTGGAGACATCCATAATAGACGTTCGACCAGACACCACAAGAACAGTGCCAAACAACCGAACTGTTATTGCTTCACGTTGCAGTTTTAACAGTCCATGATTGTCTCTGGAATTTTTTTTTTAATGTTGCTTGTTATATAAAATCTGCAGTGTAACAAAAGTACTTACCTAAACTGCACTGTTTGCCAGACATGTGACACTAATAAAGTTTATATGCATCAGTATGTCCGAGTGGTGACTGCGTTAGGAAGTTATGCATTATAAACATGTACTGGCTGGAGTGCGTATACTCTGAAATCAAATTTCTAATCTTCAGTTCATAACTGCTGTGACAGTTAAGGTTGCTGTGACAGCATAAACGGAGATTTACAATGTTGTCATGGCAACTTCTAACCAATTCCAGTATTATTCAACAAAGAGTAGCCATTTACCCCCCCACCCCAATTCATCCTCCAAGTCCTAATCCCAAATCTCTACCTGGCACTGGCCAATGACGATGACCACCTCCACCACCGTCCACCAACTGAGCTGTCAGCATATATACAGACTACAGTATGCACTCACTGATTTACAGCTCTGTTAGCTGGCAGTCAGCAAGTGTGAGCCGTATACAGTGCATGCTGCTCTTGCCCTGATGAGTGAGTGGCTGACCACGGTGGAGAATTAAGGACTGCCAGTCTGAGCCTGAAGAATGGCGTGGGAAGTGGGGTCTGCTAGATCACTGAAAGAGGATGAAAAGGCTGTATGAGAGCATGATCTCTCTCAGTTCCAAACACACTGAAGCTGCCAAATCACTAGAACAGTAAACAGACTAGCGAGATGCATCAGTGTTTTTTTTTTTTTTTTGTGTAGAGCCATGACGAAATAAAAACTGCTTTTTGTTTTCACTTCACTGGGGTCTATCACTAGTTTCAAAAACAACTATAAAAATAAAAATATGGCCAGCCATACAAAACTCTGCATGGCGTTTCCACCTCTGGGTTGTGCTGACAGCACGGGCCTAGAGCTTTGCTGTTGAGGTTCATATCTTGTTATCTCAGCCCCAAGATGGAAACAAGAGCCTTGTTGTGTATGGTTGCCCATACATTATTCTCTGTTATACAATCATTATGACACTGTTAACTCTTCTTGAGTAGGTCATATCAATGGTATAACAAAGCAGAATGCTCACAATGTTCTATAAAGTAATTCAGTTAAGTACTTTGATAGACGATTACACAATCTTGTTAGCCCAGCCCCATAGACCAACGTATGTTTTCTGGGCAACAACTAAGTGTTTACAGCACGGTTATTAACCAAAGACCGCACATTATTCTCTGTTTGCTACTGTTATGGCAAGACTGTTGTGTTCCGTAATGGAATTCAGTAAAGTAAATCAATCCGTGATCACACAATCTTGGTAGTCCAGAGACTATAAAATAAAATGTCTATTGCCTTTGGTTAAAGGGAAACAGTCCACCTCATATTGGGCCCCACCTCCATGGGAAACAGGACCCGATTTTATGTTATGCACTCAAATTTACAAAAAAAAAAATAAAACTATCTGGTTGTTTCTGCGTCCTACCCACCAGCATGTTAGGGCAAGGAGCCCTCCCCAGCACGCCCACAAGTACCGGCGGCTATCCAAGTGAAGTGTCCTGCGGGGAGCAGACGGGGCTCATCCATAGCCTTAATGTAAGGCTCTTGTTTAAAATACAGCTCTTATTACAAGGACAGACTGGCAGGGTCCAGAGATGGAAAAAAAGAATAACCAGATTTTTTTAATATAAGAACTAGCAAGTGCACAAAATACGGTTGTACATGGAGGTGGGGCCTGATAAGAGGTGGAAGTTTCCCTTTAACCACCATACTGAAAACACTGAGGTTGGCATGACACATAAACCATGAGCTGCACACTTGCCTTTTACAATGTCATGACAGCCTCAGTGTTTGGCATTGAAGTTAGACAATACATTTCTCAATATGTAATGCACAACTGTTGTAGACGGTAAGAGCAAAGGCACCTGGGATCTATTTTGCAGCCCCCCCCCCCCAGAACTGATATAATACAATGGGGCATGAAAAATCCTGTGACCTTGTCCTCATTGGTATTTGTCAAAACATCACGTGGCTGAAAAATTCTCCAGTCTACCCGGGGGTTGAAGCTGCCACCAGCCCATTAGCCAAATGCTGGAAGATTTAGTAAGAGTTTCATGTAGCTAGCCCTGCGGTTTTGAACTGGAGAAAACAACACTTCAGTATGCACACCAGCGGAGCCAGTGGAAATGTCTGTGGGGCCAGGCCAGTGGATTTTCCCATTCACTACTAGCCCTGCTGGCTAGTGGCTGCAAAACTTAACTTAGACTCCTGCCCACTGCAAAGTTTTCATATCACTATAAACAAAAGTGGAACTTTGTATAATAGCAATATGCCATGACAGGGAGTGGATTTACCACTTCTGGTGTGGTAAAGTCACTCGGGTACGCCTAGTGACCAAACCACACCAGGTCTGTTAAATCTACCAATATACAGACTCCCTGTCATGGTATATTGCTTAATTTTATTTATTTACGTTTTTGGTAACCAGGTAAGTGCGCTGATCCAGAGAACCATTTTCAGTCACGACCTGGGCCACAAGGTGGCAATACAGAAATACTCGCAGCAGACACAATATATATTTTGATTATGCTGAACAAGCACAAATGGACAACAAAACAAACATTGTTTACATATGGTGTACTAGCACAGTGATTCACATTATTGGAATTGTTATTGGACAAATAATGTGAGTTATTGTAATTGTTACATTGTTATTGGGGGTGCTGTGCCCCCCACACCCCCTGCAAATAATGTGCATCTCTGTATGTTATACTGATACTGAAGCAGTTAATATGTTAAAGTATTGGCGGGAGGTGTGGGGTGGAGGAGCCACCCAATTACAACAATTCAATAATAATTCAAATTACATGACACCGATACCAGAAGGCATCTATTTAGCAGTATACGCAGCACAGTGAAACCCATAATGTAACTGCCTCTGAACTTTGTTTGGGACCCCGAATAGCAGTGGTGTCCTGTATGCTGGAGTTGGGATATTGTTTTCTAATATTTTGTGATATTCTTTTGTGTGGGCACTCCGTCCCCCACATCCCTCGGGTAAAAAAAAAAAATACAGCTTCACTGATGTACCCGTGGTGTGTGGGGGTAGAGCGCCCCCACAGAAAGAATAGTATCATGGAAATATTACAAACGCCAGAAACCATACTGAACTGAAAGGATTCTGTAAAGGTACTCTAGTCTGTGCTTAGCTCTCACTTTGCTCTGCAGTTCCCTTATTAGTCATTACTAGTTTTCAGAGATTGTGGAGGATGTTGGACTTTGCAACATGAGCACGGCCACAGTGTGATCATGTCTCCACTGTAATATGTGGAGTTCAGAAAAGTGCACAAGCGGTCCAAAGTTCTCCATAAACGCCAGCCCCCTCACCTGGCCAAGAGCGGCATCTTGCAACCAACCAGCCCCACACCCCACACATAAGACTAGAATATGCAACAATTCGGGTTACACTGCAGGCTTCAACATATAGGTACACAGATATATATACACACACACACACACACACACACACACACACACACCCCACAACCATATCCAGGCCAAGAGCAGCATCTTGCAACTAGCCCCCCCACCCCAGTCCAGACTGGCTTGCAACCAGGCCCCCTCGCCCTGGCCAAGAGCAGCATCTTGCAACCAGCTCCACATAAACATAAGACTAGAATATGCAACACAGGTTATACTGCTGCAGGCTTTGAATCATATTTTAAGGCACACACGCCTGTTCATTCACAAGTTAAAAGTGAATTCTATGCTTGCTCTGCCCATCTCACTCTCAGTCACACTGTTACTAATACTTGCAGCTGGCAGCAGCAGACCCACCAACTGGCATTGTGTACAGTTAAAATAAAACCCATAGTACATACCTGGTTAATCTCAATTTCTCTTGTACCCGGACGTCAAGTGATTGACCGTATGTGACTCAGACCCGACACTCTGAACTCCGGCGTGGTGGCGTCTAGCAGCGCAGATTCAGAATGGATCAAGTACAGCAGGCAGGCTGAATGAATACTCTCTATTAGGACAGCTCCCCGATTATAAACCTAAGCAAGCCAGAGACATGAAACAGCCATCAGTATAGTTAGTAATGTAATCTTAGATGGTCAGGATAGGACCCACCCCATGTCCTATCCAAGTTAACTTGGTTGACAGCAGGCACAAGAAAAAAAGGAAAATGTACTAGTAGTGACACTACTAGTGACGTGATATACAGCTCTTTTGTGAGAAAATTCTTATGCCTGCCCTGCTAGCCACCACCAGGCACCACCAACACCTGACCAGTACTTGCTGCATATGCCAACGCCAGGCCCAGTCCACCAATCTTTTAAAATGAATCCTCCATCCATTCCCATTCCAACTTGAGCCTCACCTCAGCTCAGTTAGACAAGTACACAGACAATGAAACTTCTAATATATATATATATTAGATGTATATGTATATGTATATGTATATGTATATATATATATTTTTTTTATAAGGCACGACAGTAAACTGTAGAATTGAATATGGGCAAGGAAGGAGTGGAATCTGGCACAAGAGTGCTGGACTTCAGGAGGGCCGACTTTGGGACGATGGGGGAAGTGGTAAAAGGGTATCTGGCCAGAAATCAATCTAGTATGGACACTAACCAGAGGTGGGAGCTCATAAAGCTGGGGATAGTGGAGGCAACCAAAACCTGCTTCAAAGCCCAGAGCAAGAAGGCTAGGGCTAAGAAACCGATCTGGTTGAGCAAGGAGGTCATGGAAAAGGTAAGGAGAAAAGAGCTGCCTTTAGGAAGTACAAGAAAACAGGAGGGGGAGGACAGAGAGTGCCAGACAGAATTGAAGGAGGTGACAAGGGCAGTAAGGGAGCCAAAGCATCTCACAGAACTCAGGCTGGCGCAAGGCATTAGAAGGGGAGAGGACTTCTTTAAGTACATCAGGGAGAAAAGGAGCTGTAAGGACCACATAGTAAGGATTAGGAAGGAGGGGTTGGGTGGAAGCAGAGTGCGATAAGGCAGAAGCACTAAATGAGTACTTCTGCTCAGTATTTACTAAAGAGAAGAGGGGGGTGACACCCAAGGTGGGAGAAATGGCAGAAGCAGGGGGGGTAGTGGTGACAGATGGGGAAACCATGGAGGGCAGAGTTCGAGAGGGTTTGAAGGCACTGAGGGTGGACAAGGCGCCAGGCCCAGATGGCATCCACCCCGGGGTATTGAAGGAGCTGGCAGAAGTCCTTGCAGGACCTTTGGCAGACCTATTTAATGCTTCACTACATTCGGGGTGTGTACCTCAGGACTGGAGGATGGCTCATGTGGTGCCCCTCCACAAGAGTGGCCCCAAGGATGAACCGGTAAACTACAGACCAGTGAGCCTCACATCCATCGTGGGTAAGCTAATGGAGACTATCCTGAAGGAGAGGCTGGTGGCCCTCCTAGAGGCCAAAAGACTACAGGACAACAGACAGCATGGCTTCATACGTGGCAGATCCTGCCAAACCAACCTGGTTGAGTTCTATGACTGGGTAACTAGGCAACTGGACAGGGGCCATGCAGTGGATGTCCTGTATCTGGACTTCAGTAAGGCATTCGACTCGGTGCCACATGGAAGGCTGGGAAGGAAGTTAGTAGGCACAGGGCCGGGTGCAAAGCTGGTGAGATAGATAGGAAACTGGCTGCAGGGAAGGCAACAGAGGGTGGTGGTGGGTGGGGAGCTCTCACACCAAGGGCAGTGACGAGCGGTGTTCCACAGGGCTCGGTGTTGGGACCAGTGTTGTTTGGGATATTCATTGCAGACATATCATGGGACATCAAGAGCAAGATCAGTCTGTTTGCTGATGATACCAAGGTAAGCGCGGTGGTGGATGACCTAGGGGATGGCAGGGTTGCAGGATGATCTTGCAAAGCTTGAAACCTGGTCAGACACCTGGCAACTGGCTTTAATGCCAAAAAGTGCAAGGTGCTGCATTTTGGGACGAAGAACCCAGGAGGAGTTACCAGCTAGGGGAGTGCAGCTAGCCCAGACAGAGGAGGAGGAGGATCTGGGTGTGCTCATTACAGGGTCAATGAACAACTCGCACAATGTAGGAAGGCAGCTACAAAGGCCAACAAAATGCTGGGTTGTATTGCAAGAGGTATATCCTTGAGGAGGAAGGAGGTGATTCTGCCACTGTATAGGTCATTAGTTAGACCACACCTGGGTACTGCGTGCAGTACTAGCGTCATCTCTGAAGAGGGACTGGAGGGGTGCACGCAGAAGGCGACAAAGATGATCAAGGGGCTGGGGACTTATCATACGAGAGGAGGTTGAAGGAGTTGAACATGTACTCACTGGAGGAGAGGAGAGACAGGGTGACATGATTGAAACCTTTAAATACATGAAAGGAATAAACAAGATGGGTACAGAGGGGCTGTTCAAAGTAAGGGAGGAGGACACCAGGGCCATGATATGAGACTGGAGCAAGGAAGGTTCAGGAGGAGATGAGGAGACACTTTTACAGAGAGGGTGGTGGCTGGGTGGAATCGCTACCTGCAGAAGTGGTATGCAGTAGAACAGAGGACTGCTTCAAACGAGGATGGGACAGGACAAGGGGGAGGGTTAATGAAGGGGAAGGGTGGAAGGGAGGGGCAGCTGCAGAATAAGGGGTGCTAGCTGCACATTCGAACAGACTTGATAGACCTCTAGGCCTTTATCTGCTGGCAAATTTCGTATGTTCGTATGATTACTGAAACAGTCCGCAATGATACAGCAGTGGAGGCAATCTAATTAATAAAACTTATTTTGAAACCTTCTACACAAATGAACTATTGAGCAGTCAGTGTTTGAGAAGGAGATACATTTCCAAGTAAGTTATATGTAAACATTGAACATGTTTTAGTTTATAAGGTAAACCAGCCTTTAAAACCTCCTGACCTGGACACCTATTCATTAATTGCTGCTAGTACCATTTTGATTAAAAATCAAAGTAAGTGTTCCCAGAATCCCAGCACTGCCTGACTCCTTGCTGTCGAAGCCAGTACTTTAACATAACACCAGCATGATCAAATTAATTTCTTTCCCCTATTTCTAGGAGTCAGTACTACTTCAATCCATTTTACTAGTCTTACTGTTCCAAGTTAACTTCCAGCAGAATCCACCACAGTTCCCTGCCTGCTGTGGCCGACCCCCCCCCCCAAAAAAAAATGCCTGTCTGTCAGTGTCTCCAACTCGTGGCTGCAGAGACTGCCCAGCTCAGAACCTCCCAGAACCGTTGGTGTATGTCAGCGTAGCTCAGCTCAGAGAGTCGGACAGTGTCCGAATTCTAGCCGCCAGTGTCAGTGTGTGTGCGGCTGTGCTGCCTAACCTAGTCCTGATTCCCTGCTACTTCCGACCTGACCCTGTGTCCTCCTTGGAGTACTCGGCTCGCGGCTCGGCTTCACTCAAATCTCCATTCAAATCAGGACAGGATGGACTAGGAAGACATGAAGTGGACGCCAACCAATCCTCATCATGGCGCATGGCTGCCGGCATCATGCTGCTCCCTTGCAGCAGCTTACTCTGTCTCATCCTGCTGCTGCCCTGCCTGCCTATAGTGCCATGCCATCTGGTGCCCCTGCCCGGTTGTCCCCAAGCCAGCCTCACCTTGCCTTGTTCCGGCTCCACTTCATCCTGACTCCCGATCTCAGTAGGCAGCAGCAGCAGCACAACGATGAACGGTGCAGCTCTCTCTGGTCTTCTCTCCTCCGAGTCCAAGCACAAGCAGCGGAGACGAGGTCGGAATGGCATAGTGTGGGGCTTTAAACAGCCCGCCGGCACCAGCAATGCCTCCAAGCTGATGGCAGCCAATCGGATCCTTCAGTGCCTGACGCGGACCTGGTTGGGAAGCCCACACACCTGTACACAGTACACACCCTCAACTCAAGCACAACCCCCCCCCCCAGGCTAAAGAAAGGCAGTGGCAGCTTGGGCTTTTCAAACAAAGCCCTCAAAAAAATAATTTGTATGCAGGATTCAGGAAGCGGAGCGGATGGAGAGCTTGCTGCTACCCCCTGCATTTTGTGCATACGCCATGGCTTACGTGGCATATCGGTAGCTACGCCCTTCAGTACTTGCGCCAGGGAGCTTACTGTTACAGGCACAGAATAGTCAGGAGGATAATTGCAACTCACAGCCCATCCAATCAGCTAGCGTGGTCAAGGAGCCCAACAGGTCTGATCAGCAGGAATCCTGGAAACTGGTTAAAGGAATCTGTGTGATTCTCTATATAATTATGTTAAAGGTTACTATGAGGATCCAGTATGTAAACTGCTGCGTTATATTTGGAAAATGCCTTCAGTGAGACAGAAAAATACTTTTAAAATTGTGATGTGGTGGAATCCATTTTGTGGACAGGAAGGGTGCTGCAATGTCAGTGCCTCACCAGCTCTAACAATGACCAGTGAAGCAGATTAAAACAAACTGCTCCTACAGGCAGGAATCCTGTTAAGTCATGAAGAAAAGCACTGGATTCTTTTTTTACACTCTGCCAAACATAAAATCCAGGCTGTTCTTCAGAATATAATAGGATCCCTAACAGCACAGCAAAACTGTTCTCACCTGCTGCACTGCACACTGTGAATACTGGTGAGGCAGTGACATCATAACCACACCCTTCTTCTCCACGAAATGGATGCCTCCACATCCCTATTTAAAAAGTATCTTTAAATGTTTCATTAAAGTCCTTTTTCTAAATATATCCTTTTCAATCAATTTCTGCCCAACTATGGCAACTATTGAAACAACCATATAGGGAATTATATGGATTTCCTTTAAGTCAAAGTGTAAATGGGCCAGGAGCAGGGATTGAACCCCTCTAGATCCTCTAGCATCAATGGATAATCCAGACTGACAGCACTGACCATACTAGGAAGACCAAGAGCAAGCAGCAGTGGACTACGTTTTATCTAGCGCCCCCACCACCACCACCACATTGGACGAGGTTTCATTGCAGCCTAGCTGGGCCAGCATCAACGAAGGATCAGAGTCTGGACTGAAGCACACCTGCAGCTCTGCAAAGCCCACATTGGGCAGTGGGGGGGGGGGGCAGACTGAGTATTAGGGGACAACAGATGCATTTCACCTCATGCCTTATATAAATGGTTTTGTTTAGTTCTTCTCTTGGTTGCATGTTTGCATCCCATTTAATCCTCTACCAAATGGTGCCATAAATGCCCAGTTGGATAAATGAGCCTTGAACTCATGGTCAGGTAACGTCAGGGATGAAGTGGAGTGCCAGAGATCTTGTAGCTTCAAAGCAATTTAGACCCTGTAACATTTTTGTCAGGGCTCAAGCTGGGTGGTCACACATGCAGGTGTCTCGGTCACTCAGGGTATTCACTTCACAGGAGTTGCCTGGTAGCTGCCACCTTCCAATTTCATGTCCTACAAGAACTAGGTGGCATGACATGAAATTGGAAGGTGAAAGGTTAAGAGGGAATGTGAGGACGTTTTTCTTCATGGAGAGGGTGGTGGATGCATGGAATGGTCTGCCACAGGAGGTGGTGGGAGCAAGCACTGAGGTTGGATTTAAACATGCATGGGACAGGCATAGGAGAACCATAGAGGTTAAGCGGGGGCATATACCATCACCGCAGTAACTCCCTGATGGCGAAGACCAGCACAGTGCCAGAAATTGAGCAAAACCCGCTCGTCGCTGTGCTGGTCTTTGCAGCGATCGGAACAGCATCCGTGCGATGATTGCCCCCCGTCCAAGTCCAACTCAGAGTTAGAATCCTAGAGACTGGGGGTGTGGGGGCAGAGCCACCACAAGGGGGGGTTCAGTGCTTTAGCCTACTATTATGTGCACCGACATCCTGTGGCTACAATGCGACAGTCTGCATTGTAGCTGTTGCTGAATTGGGATGTCGACGCTAGCGCTGTCAAAGCGCTATGGGTAAACCAAGTGGGGGGAAGGTCAAAAACTGTAATCAAGTGCAGGACTTACGGGCAGACTGGATGGGCCTAGTGGTCCTTATCTGCCAACAATTTCTATGTTTCTACTAGCTAATCATGACTGAGACACCAATTCTTTGGTTTCAGGGATCCTGGTTCAGTGATATAGGAGTGGTGGTGACATCCTGGTTTCAGAGTTTTGGGGAGGTCTGGAGATGGCAAGCGAGAGTGATCAGCAACCCGGCTCTGGGCAATAGTGAGCAGGGCACTGTATTGAGGACTGGTATCACACGGCTCCAGATCTTTTCTGCTTCACTCAGATGTTGCTGCCACACAGAGGGTTTATTGCCAGCACTGCTGACTGTTTTGGCAGGAATCCCTCCCAGGATATCACTCTGATCCCTCTTATGGTGTCAACTTGGGAGGGTGAGCAGAGTACTGCCACTATTATGGCTCAAATACTGGGAGATCTCCTTCACATTTCCCTTCCTTGGGAGCCCCTTTACAGTAATGGGTTTCCTCTTCCCTTGTTTGTTTTCCCTATGTCTCATTCTACTGCTAAGTGTCTACTCAGCCCAGTCCCACAATGCACATGTAGCCAATCATTAAGCCACCGGCTCTTGTGGGGGGAAGTAGTTACAGTGCCACAGTCGTGCAGTGCGATTATGCGAACTTGGGTAGGGAGTGCATGCTGCCATGCAGCTTCACTCCGCCTATTTATATCATTCCTCTGGTCACAAAGTGGTGACATTCCTGGGGAGTGGGGACCAAATAAGGGGCAACTTTTACAATCTTTACTGGGAAAAAATAGATTTGTCTGTCTGCATTGTGAGGTGAGATCATTCAATGGACAGCGCCCCCCCCCTTCCCAAATCAGCAAACTTCACAGGTTGATAAAAGTGACACATAATTTGAAGCTGCCAAAAAGGAGACTGGGATGCTTACTGTTGCCAAAGTGGGGGTAGGTCAAAACATCAGGAACACGGATTGCAGTTTTCATGGATATGGATTTTGGGAGATGAGCACATACTACTGGGTCATAGTTCCAGATGGGCTATGAGGATTGGGGGGGGGGCACTTTAATCGGTTCAGAGCGAGTTATTTTCGGAGTGGGGAGATGTCACAATGTACCACTTACAACCCTTCCTCCTCAGCAGTTGAAGTCTCATAATGAAGGTAATCAGCCAGGCCACCCGAAATGTTGCTCAGCCAAAATTCTATTCACTTGCTGTGCAAGGGTCAGGACATGGGGGGCGCTCCCTCAGATCTAGCCCAGAATACACTAAGGTATGATGATATGACACTGTGCAGTGAAGCATCACAGTGGTGATATGAGAAGTTTTTTCTTTTCTTCTCAGCAACTTTATGGCAATGAAGGGCATACCTCCTACATGAAGGGGGGGGGCACCAACATGGCCCAGCCTGTCATCATGAGAATAATATGGGCCCACCAGCATGAAACTAGCATTGACATCTGATGGACCAAGCTACTGAGATGGGTATGGGGTGACCCCTTCTAGTGATCCTAATAGCCATGCCAAACAAATAGAGAGGGAAGAGAGAGACAGAGAGAGAGAGACCCAGTGGTGCATAGGTGAAGATGCTTATCCCTGAAGGACCGTGGGTAACAGAGGCTTTCCTTTTTTCTCTTCCCTCCCCTTATTACACTTTTTGGCATTCCACTGGGGTTTGACCGTGCTAGGATGGAGTATCTGCTACTTCACCCTCACCTCACTCAGTCTAATGGGACATGGACCCACTCCCACAGGGGTAGTAGGGCAGGGATTTAGACAACTTTTTCTTTTTTTTGAGTTATCTATTTCTCCTCCTACCATGCTGTGGATCCACCCCTCCTTCAGGCCGCCTAGGTCACGGCACTCCTCCATTAACTCCCCTGAGCCCTCGCCTTATATTGCAACTGATCCCCTGAGGTAGCTCGGCGTTAACCCTCTCGCTGAGTGGGTCCCTGTCCTCCGAGGGGGAAGGCACTGGTAGGGGCAACGCAGCACACTATATTTTTTCTGCACCCTCTGGGGTGCTGCTGAGATTAATTGGCCCGCCAGAAGCCTGGAATGTGTCTGTGAACTGATGTCATCATCCAGCCAATCCAGAGAAATTTTTCCTTTTTTCTGGCACTTCCCACATTGCGATGCTTTTGCAGTGCTCCCAGTCTCCACCGGGGGCTGCTGCAGAGTGAAGCAGCCCTGTAACCCACCCCAGGAGAGGAGGGCAGTCCTACAGACACTCAATCCTCTCCTTCCCCTGCCGACCCCCGGCAACTCAAGTCCATTCCCAAACCTGGGTCGCGGGTGTGGTGTGAGGTGAGGCACCAGTGCCTTAACCCTCTGCACCACAGGGCTGGCAGGCAAATATTTCTAACATAGTAAATTTTCCTTGGACAAGCATAGGCAGTGGTTCTAAACTACATGCCATTGGGCTGGAACTTAAGGAGCACAGTAACAGTAGGGCTGGATAGGGTAGAAGGGTGATGGGAATAGGCAACGTGCAGGTTGCCCTTCAAGACACTGAAGCCCACTAGGATGAAGCACAGTGTCACAATTTCCCTGCATGACAAAAGGGATTAACTCCTGTTGAAACTGCATTGTTTCCTGTAGTAACTGTACTGAAGAATTCTGCAGAGTTGGGCTTCACCCTGGTGAACTTCACAGGGTATATCCCTTGGACCTTCCTTAGGAAGTATTTAATTGGACCAGATGTATTTGATTGTACCATTTATTACTACACATACCACTGGTAAGAAGCTGGCAAAGCCAGGGGGCCCGATTCTCAAAGCCCTGCGTCTGACACAAGGTGCTTGCACCAAACAGATGTGGTGCAAGGTACACCTTGCGTCCGGGGCTGCCACCATGCAATTCATGCAGGTGGCCTGTGTTGACCGCAGGCTGCCTTCCCCAAACAGGTCCTGCGCCAGCCCTGCACTCTGCACAGCGCTGCGACATTGTGCTAGGTGGACTGCGCTGATGCAAGCTGCAGCTTGCCATTCACAGACAGCACCTGGTGGGAGATATTCTAAGTGCCCTTAGACCAGCCAGGGCTGGCATAATGGGACTTGGAATATGTCCCACTGGGGAAGTCATCCTATGTGCCACTGTATGCTTCGGTATCCCCCCCGGTTCGCCAATGGTGCCCCATCATGCCAGGTACTGTCACCCATCCCCTATGCCACCACCCCATCCCCGTTGCTGCCCGGCCCACCTTTATGTGGCATGGGCATGTGCCCCTGATTACTGCAGTGCCCAATACCTGGTGGTCTAGTGGAACCCGCCCCTTGGTGCCCCTCCAGCCACCAACTGTGGTCTGCATCAACACAGTACTGTACATATGCGTTCAGTGTCTGAGACTGGTGGCAGTCACTGTGCACATATGTACAGTACATGCCATTTCCTGTGCTGCACTGGGCTTGCCACAGACACCTCCCACTTGCCAGGTGTTCACCGCATGGGAAGGAATGCCGCATGTGTAGGGACTTAGGCTCCAGAACCTCTCCCATACCTGAATTGGGTGCAGGGTCCATGGTGCACGGGGCTTCGATGCAAGCTGCTCTCCGGCGCAGCTTGTGTCATTCTAAGCAGCCTTTGATAATCAGGCTCAGGGTCTTTTTCTTGGGGGTCCAGTAATTGCGACATGTAGAGGGCTAAAGCTATCCAGATTGAGTACATACTTTTTTCAGGCTGCCTAGCATCACTTTGATGCTACTGACCTGCCCCTTTCTCACGATCATGCACCACCCACTCGTTCCATTATGCCATTGACTGCCGACTATGGTTAACATTATGGAGCAGTTGGTAGGAGTCCGCTATGCTACTTGGGTGGGGGGATCCAACTGAGCAAGCTGAGATTAAAGGTACAATCCCCCCATTCATCAGTCAGGGCAAGGGGGGGCATTCAGAATCAATATACTGCTTTTGGAGAATGAGCTTGTCAGAGGAGACAGGTTGGGTTGGCTCCTAGTGGAGCTTGCTATAATCCACAGGACCATAAGGCCGTCTATATTATACCATAGAAATCAAAAGGCCTAGAATGGAAGTCTGTAATTATTATGAAGGTGGACAACACGTCACATTACAAGCCTGCTGTATGCAGGCAGACGAACATCCATTCCGTCTTTTAATTATGTTGTAATGACGGCACAATGGGCACAACCGAAGATGCCACCACCAGATCCAACACTTAGTGACTCCATCTGCAGCTTCCTCATTTCTTAACTCCCAGTCTCTCTCTAAATCTCACATATGATTTGACAGTACTTGCCTACACAATCACTCATGATTTTAACAGTGGGACCCATAGAAGTCCAAAGTTTTAATTAATTATTTCACTTGCATATTTTTACTGCCACATTTATGTGATGTACCTCGTTGTAAATGATTTTCGGCTCAAATGAGCTTATCCTTTGTTGATACTTGTTATGAATAAAAACATTTTACTACTTGCTTACTTTTCGTATACCACATGGTAGGACCGTATGGGTAGGACTGCAGGCACCAGGAAATAAGAGTGGGCCAAGCACTTTTAATACAGGCACACAATATTAGGATGTCTGCATGCCTGTATGGAAGCACCTTCTGAGCTGCATCACACAGCATAATCAGTTTTCCATTCTAGGTCTTTTGATTTCCATGTATTATACAGACACAGTGGTGCCTGTATATTATGATTGAGTTATGATTTGTGTCAAAACAGAGCTTTTTGACAGCTAATATCTCAGCGATCTTAGCTTAAGGACTGTAATCTGATGAGCTCATCACCATTCCTAAGGGCTAATTTTTTAGGAAGTTTAAAAATATATTTTTGTGGTTTGGAAGTTATTAATTAATGAAATTCCCAAAATTGAGTCTGTTGTTTGCACATTGTTAAGGCCACAGTAGACTGACTAAAATTATGATACTTACAGGCTCCTTAGGTTTCATCCAAGAATGTGATTTGGTTTGGAGATGAACCAAGGTATTGCTTAAGTTATAAGGTTGTAAAATCAGGTGTGTGCATGGTACATGACAAGAATTAGATAAAATAACTTTTTTTTTCCTTTCGTAACTGAATTCATTCATGATAGAAAAAAAAAAACAGAAGCCAGCTTGCTTCACCTTGCCCACCACAGGTACCCCCTTCTGCCTTAGAAACATAGAATTTGATGGCAGATGAGGACTGCTTGGCCCATCCAGTCTGCCCATTCCTTCTTACTTACACTATTACCACCAACTCTGCCCAAGCTGTATGTATAGATAGATAGACAGACAGACAGACAGACTGGTGGCAGGTGTCCCACCGATTTGTACATGAAGACAGGTTGCAGGTGTCCAGTCCCACTGCCAGTACCCCCTTCCCTTCCAGCCCACAGTTCAGTGCTTGAATTCTGGCAGTAGGTGCCCAATTCCACCACCAGTGCTCCCTCCCACCCACTCTGTAATTCATCCCCCTCGTTGAGTCTCTAGCACCCATATGCCAACCTCCTGCTATTCCCCACCAGTACCTGAGTCCAATCCTTCATTACAGATCCTCAATGTCCCTTGATGCAATTCTTCATTATCCCTCGATGCCCTCCTCTATCTGTTTAGATATGTCTATACTGCACATATACGCAGGACAGCCATTTTGTTCAGTATTTTTTACGGTTCTGTATGATAAAGTCGAGTCTGAAAGACCGCCTATCACATAGAGGGAACGAACTACAGCCCATAGTAAAAAGGCCAACAGATATTGTAATTACCATCTCAAATAGCGACGGTCGCTACAATATTTATTTATTTATTAAATTTTGATGACTGGGTAGGCCCACTGAGCCCCAAAGGTCCCTTTTTCAGGGGCGACCCAGAATAACATTACAGAGTAAGTAACACAGATGCTTGAGGTTAAGAGAGTGTACAGATTATAAGTACAGATGCATGTGGTTCTCGAAAACCACACAAAATAATTTTTGTATGCGGGGGGCTGTGCTCCCTGCACACCCATAAACAAATAATCAATTCTGAGGGTGTGGACTATGGGAGGGCAGTTATTGGATTAAAAAAAAAAAAAAAAGGTTTCTGCCTATAGCTGGAACCAAACCCAGGTCTGCTTGCATTGCAAGTGGTGGTGCACACCACTATGCTATGCCAGCAGCTTGGTGGGAATCAGCCACAAAGGATGCTATATCCTGTAATATTGAATATAGCTCCTTGCTATACTCGCTATACAGGATATAGCGACCTATTGTACCACTCACTCTCTTGTAGAGCGCTATTATTGAGTCGCTCAAAAGTGCAGCGCTCAATAAACAGTGCTCTACAAGAGTGCTACCTTTTTTACTTTTACTTATATCTTGGCCAATTTTGGCTATTTTGAGTCCAAATTTGTAGGGTGGCCAAGTTGCAACCATCTTGTGACAACATACATAGGACCTTGTAAATCTGACCTGAATTGTGCTTGGGCAGGTCAATCCCCTAAAACAGTTTTTGGGTTGCAGAGACAAGGGGCTACTTATGTGGTATTAAGGCATGGTGTTATCTTGTCCACCTTGAAAATTTGGGCTCAAAATGGCCAAAACTGGTTAAGATATTAGTGAACGCATTTCAGGAAAAATCATTTCAAAAATGTTTTTTTGAGTCCAACACAAACAAAATGTTCAAAGCACCAAAACAGTTGCGAGTCCTGAAGAAAGTTAAATCTCTTGCATAGTTCATGCAGGGCCTGAAGGGCACTGTGTGAAGCAAGTTAGGACTTCCCTGCTCAAAGCAAGTTATGCCTCTACTTTCTCAAAAAGAAATGAAATTCATTGCAAAAAAATATGTTAATGCATCATTAGGGTTCTGTAGCACACAAGGAGGGAATTGTGGTGTAAAGTTTTTTTTTTTTTTTTTAGCCCTTATGCCCATCCCCCAGATTCATAACCCAAGGCCAAACTACAGATGTACAGTTGTACCCCATGGATCTCTACTTCAAGCTACAGGTCTTGTGCCCTGTGCAGACACAGTTATGTGTGATCAGGGTAGTAAGTGAGATAAACACCAAGATAGAGATGGCGATAGGGAGAAGGCCAGGGGTAAATGGAGAAAGTGTCAAAGGCAGTAAGGACAGGGATGGGGTAAAAAGGGGTAAGGCCATCAGGAAATGGAGGGCAATGAGTACCAATGCCCGTAGTCTGGGCAACAAGCTCCCTTAACTGGTGGCCTTGATGGAAGAGGGATACCTGGATATCATAGCAGTCACAGAAACATGGTACACAGAAAACCATGACTGGGATGTTAAAATACCATGGTACACAACCTACAGGAGAGACAGGGAGGGGAGAAGAGGGGGAGGAGCAGTTCTCTATGTAAGGGAAGGGATAAAAGTAACTGAACAAAAGATTAAACAGGAAAGAGAGGAGGCACTGTGGGTCACCTTAGAGACTGGAAATGGCACCACAATCTGCACAGGGGTTGTATACAGACCCCCATGTCAGGGTGAAGGAATGGACAAGGATATGATAGAAGGCATTCTTAGGATGGCAGAGAAAGGGGAGATACTATTAATGGGAGACCTGAATATGTCAGATGTTAACTGGAGCACATTTGCTGCAGCCATATCCAAGAGCAGGGCCATTCTCGATGCCCTACAGGTGGCATGCCTCAGACAGCTAGTTTTGGAACCCACTCATGAGGGAGCAATCTTAGACCTCATACTCTCAAATGGGGACAGTGAAAGGATCTCAGATCTAGAAGTGGGTAGCCATCTGGGAACAAGTGACCACCAAACAGTGTGGTTCATGATAAACTCAGCTACAGAGTCAAGCCATACAAAAGTGAGGGTACTGGACTTCAGGAGGGATGACTTTGGCAAGATGGGAGAGTGCCTTAAAAAAGCACTAGCATTCAGGCTAGAAGGAGGGGTAGAGCAACAATGGGAAAACATCAAAACTGCCATCATAGAGGCAACACGCCTTTGTGTGAAGCAAATAAACAAATCAAAACGAAAGAAAAAGCCACTATGGTCCTCAAAAGAGGTGGCAGGGAAGGTCAGGAGAAAAAGATAGCATTCAGGAAGTATAAGGAAACACAGAAGGAGCAGGACAGAGAGCTGTACCAGTTAAGGCAGAAAGAAGTAGGGAGTGAAGTCAGAATAGCAAAAGCCCAAACTGAGGAAAAGATAGCCAACTCGGTTAAGAAGGGTGATAAAACCTTTTATAGGTACATCAGGGAGTGTAGAAAGACAAAGGGAGTGATAGTGAGGCTGAATAGAATGGATGGTTGGTGAGCAGAGAGGGACAGTGAAAAAGCAGGGATACTGAACGAATATTTCTGCTTAGTATTCCCAAAAGAGGAGGCGGGGAAGGTGCCTAATCCAATTAACAGAAGCACTCTGGATGTGGGGGTCAATCCCAGTCCTTTCACAGAAGAAAGGGTTCTGAAAGAACTCCTAAAACTGAAGGTGGACAAAGTAATGGGGCCCGACAGAATTCACCCCAGAATTCTAAAATAATTAAGGGGAGTACTAGTGAAACCACTGACTACCCTTTTTAACAAAATGTGGGAGGAAGGTGTGGTACCTGAGGACTGGAGGAAGGTAGATGTGATTCCCCTTCACAAACGTGGGACCAAGACAGAGGCAGGAAACTACAGACCTGTCAGTTTGACCTCTGTGGTAGGCAAAGTGATGGAATCACTTCTGAAGGAAAGAATTGTTGAGTACCTAGAGGGCAGTGGGGCAGAGGACCCAGGCAGCATGGGTTCACAGTGGGAAAGTCATGTCAGAAGAATCTAATTGATTTCTTTGACTGGGTGACCAAAGTAGTAGACCAGGGAGGGGCTGTGGACATGGCCTACCTAGACTTTAGCAAGGCATTTGACACAGTTCCACACAAAAAATTAATAGTCAAATTAACCAGCCTGGGAGTGGGTCCCAGGGTGGTAGCCGGGGTAAAACATTGGCTGGACAACAGGACACAGAAAGTAATTGTAAATGGAGTCCACTCTGAAGAAAGCGGGGTTACTAGTGGGGTACCGCAGGGTTCAGTACTGGGTCCAGTCCTTTTAATGACTTAATAAGTGCCATTGCAAAGGGACTGGAAGGAAAAGTATGCCTCTTTGCAGATGACACAAAGATCTGCAACAGGGTTAATACACAGGGAGGCGTGGAAAGGATGAGAAGGGACTTGGCAAGGTTGGAGGAATGGTCAGAAGTATGGCAGCTTGGATTCAATGTAAAAAATGCAAAATAATGCACCTGGGAAACAAAAACCCAGGGGAAGATTACACAGTGGGGGAAGGTAGTAATGACAACAGAAATGGTAAGGGACCTTGGAGTAATCATATCAGATGACCTTAAGGTTAGAAAGCAATGTGAGAAGGCAGTAGCTAGGACTAGGGGGATACTAGGATGTATAGGGAGAGGCAACACCAGCAGAAAACAGGAAGTTGTCATCCCTCTGTACGGACAGTTGGTGAGACCCCATCTGGAGTACTGCGTCCAGTTCTGGAGACCCCATCTCTGCAAGGACATAGACCGGATAGAGGCAGTCCAGAGGAGAGCAACTAAAATGATGCAGGGTCTGCAAGAGAAGCCATACGAGGAGAGACTAAAGGAGATTAATATGTATACCCTTGAGGAAAGGAGGGAGGGAGGGGAGGACATGATAGAAACTTTTAAGTACCTGAGTAGAATCAATAAAGTCCAAGAGGGTAGCATCTTTCAGAAAAAGAGATGTGCAAGAACAAGAGGACACAATTTGAAGATGGGGGGGTCAGGGGCAATGTGAGGAAGTGTTTTTTCATAGAGAGGGTGGTGGATGCATGGAACAGCCTTCCTGAGGAGGTTGTGGGGTCTAAAATTGTGGGAGAATTCAAGAATGCATGGGACAGACATAAGGCAATTTTTGTGGGGGGTAGGAAGAAATAGGCTGTTGGTTAACTAGGATCTGCAGCTTATCTTCTAGGTAGGGAAATGGGCAGACTGAGTGGGCCAAGCGGTCCTTATCTGCTGTCCAAAGTCTATGTTTCTATCTACTGCTCCCAAAGACATTTATGAGTGATCTCCTGCATAAAGAGAGATATGACTGATCTTGTGCTTAACAGAGGGCCCATGAGGCCCAGTGTGAAGAAACTTATGAGTGATCTCTTGTTTCCAGCAGGGGCCCAGCATAAATGTGTTTCGTGCAGAGCCCTAAGGAGCCTGAAACATAGAAACATAGAATTTGATGGCAGATAAGGACCGCTTGGCCCACCCAGTCTGCCCATTTCCCTACCTAATGGATAAGCTGCAGATCCTAGTTAACCAGCAGCCTACTTCCTTCTACCCCAACCCCCTAGAATTGCCTTATGGCTGTCCCATGCATGCTTGAATTCAACCACTGTTTTTGACTCCATAGCCTCCTCCGGAAGGCCGTTCCATGCATCCACAGCCCTCTCTGTGAAAAATACTTCCTTACATTACCTCTGGCACTCCCCCCATCTTCAAATTGTGCCCCTTCTTGTTGCACCTCTTTTTTTGAAAGATGCTACCCTCTTGGACTTTGTTGATTCCCTTGAGGTACTTGAAAGTTTCTATCATGTCCCCCCTCTCCCTCCTTTCCTCGAGGCTATACATATTAAGCTCCTTTAGTCTCTCTTCATATGTCATCCGGTGCAGACCCTGCACCATTTTAGTTGCCCTCCTGTGGACAACTTCCATCTTGTCTGTGTCCTTATGGAGATTGGGTCTCCAGAACTGCACACAGTACTCCAGATGGGGTCTCACCAGCTGTCTGTACAGAGGGATAACAACTTCCTGTTTTCTACTGGTGATGCCTCTCCCTGTGCATCCCAGTATCCCCCCAGCCCTCCTTACTGCCCTCTCACATTGCTTGCCCACCTTTGTCATCTGATATGACTACCCCCAGGTCCCTTTCCATTTTTGTTGTTGTTAGTATCTCACCCCCCATTGTGTACTCTTCTCCTGGGTTTTTGTTTCCCAGGTGCATTACCTTGCACTTCTTAGCATTAAATCTAATCTGCCATACATTTGACCATTCCTCTAACCTTGCCAAGTCCCTTCTCATCCTTTCCACCCCACCTTGTGCATCAACTCTGTTGCAGATCTTTGTGTCATCTGCAAAGAGACATACTTTTCCTTCCAGTCCTCTGCAATGTCACTTACAAAGATATTGAAGAGGACCGGTCCTAATACTGAACCCTGCGGCACTCCACTAGTAACCCCTCTTTCTTCAGAGTGGACTCCATTTACTATTACTCTCTGTGTCCTATTCTCCAGCCAATTCTTTACCCAGGCTATCACCTTGGGACCCACTCCCAGGCTGGCTAACTTGTATATTAATCTTTTGTATGGGACTGGGTCAAATGCCTTGCTAAAGTCTAGGTAGGCCATGTCCACAGCCCCTCCCTGATCTACTACTTTGGTCACCCAGTCAAAGAAATCTATTAGATTCGTCTGGCATGACCTTCCCGCTGTGAATCCATGCTGCCTTGGGTCCTGTGCCCCTCTGGCCTTTAGGTACTCAACAATTCTTTCCTTCAGAAGTGATTCCATCATTTTCCCTGTCACTGAGGTTAAACTAACAGGTCTGTAGTTTCCTGTTTCTGCCCTGCTTCCACTTTTGTGAAGGGGAATTACATCTGCCCTCCTCCAGTCCTCAGGTACCAGCCCATCCTCCCATGATTTGTTAAAGAGGGTAGTCAGTGGTGTCACTAGTTCTACCCTTAGTTCTTTTAGAATTCTGGGATGAATCCCATCAGCTCCATTGCTTTGTCCACCTTCAGTTTCAAAATTCTTTCAGAACCCTTTCTTCTGTAAATGGGCTGGTATCAACTTCTGTCCAGAGCATTTCTATTGTTTGTTTTAGGTACCTCCCCCTCTTCATTTGTAAATACTGAGCAAAAATATTTGTTTAGTATCTCTGCCTTTTCACCGTCACCCTCTGCCAACTCCCTTCCCCTTTATTAAGCATCACTATCCCTCCCTTAGTCTTCCTTCGCTCCCTGATGTACCTAAAAAAGGTTTTACCCCCTTCTTAACTGAGTTGGCTATCTTTTCCTCAGTTTGGACCTTTGCTGTTCTGACTGTTTGTATGAAGAAAGTTAGAACTGATCCTGTGTACCCTAAATATGTAGGGTCAGACTTGTGGGGCACAGAACTTGATGCATAGCAATGCAGAAGACCTGTGGGACCTGGCCTAAGACATGTAGCTTGGCTCTGGGTTATCAGGCTAAGAGTTGGGGAGGGTGGAATGGGTGTTAGTGATGAAAACCCCCTAGCATCACATTTCCTCCTTTTTGTGGCTATAGAACACTAGTGACACATTAACATAGAACTTTCCTGCACCATTGAGTCATACATATGGGTCACAGAGACCCCACAGAAGCTTTTTTCCCTCTAGGGAGGGAGCTGACATTGGGCATTGGCACTGCCCATGTGCTGCATGTACCCATGTAGTGCTGCATGCTGGCCAATAACCATTGACTCCCTAATGTACTTCAGTTTTGTTCTTCCCACCATTGAGTGCACACCATGCACACCATGAGAGCATCACCTTAGTTCAGCCATCATCGGACTTCAGTTCTAATGTGACATGGCCAAACTTTTATTTTTCTGTGTTGACTTTGTTTTATTTGTTTATTTTTCTATCTCCATGTCCAAGAAAAAGATTAAGGGTACAAAAGAAATCCCACTTTATGCGTTAGTGTTCCTGTGGGAAATTGTTGTGAAGGATCAACAACAGGTGTGCAGGACCTGTCTTGGCCTTGAACATGGTATGAGTCCTGCGATGCCTGTTCCCTACCGTTGAATTCTGCACACTGAAGCTGGGTTGTCCGATATCCACCTTTGGAGGCACGCCAAGAACCCGTGTTGTCAAGTTCAGGACTTTGAGCCTTTTCCCTGGGATCCTTCCTGGTGCTGCTGGTACCTCGAAAGCACAGGGCTCTCACCGAAGTCACCTCGCTGAGGTGTCAGAGGTGCTGGGGCGGTGGGTCTGGTGGACAGTCGGCTCCTTCTGGGTGGCCAGTTGAGCACCACCCTAGTCCATTCTCCCTGGGCAGTGGACATCCCTGATGGTGAGGCTGAAGATATTTGCTCAAGTCTACATTAGAGGATGCCTCTGTGTCACATGCTGGTGCCACCCTGGCTCCTGACAACTCAGCATCAGTGAGTGGGGCAATGAGAGCAGTGACATCGGACCCCCTCATGGTATGGTTCATGGTGCCAAGAGAGGTACCAGTGCCAGTGTTGGGCAGTGTCCTGTTGTGGAGACTCGGGTGTTGCTTTTGGACTCAAGCAGCCCTCCCGGCTCCTAAGGGGATGGCAATGCCAGGCCTCACAGCAGATGTGTCGCCAGCACCAGTGTCAGTCCTGGACCCAACATCAGTCATGGTGATAGTGACTGTGCCATCACTGTGTTTGTCCCTGGTCCTGGTGCCACTTGTAGCACTTGATGTGCTTCCTATACTGCTAATGGTGTCAGGAATGGGGAAGGATCTAGTGGTGACACCAGTCTAGGCTTTGAGGCCTCACTTAGTGGTCACAAAAGTAAGTTACAGAAGGGCAAAGTTCGTGCATAACAAAAAAATATAAAATGCTTTGAGCTAAAGTCTAAAACTTGTGTGATGGACAGAGTGGGTTGAAAGGGTGAGTCTTCAAGTGTAAATTATTATTGTAATTAGGCTATTGAGCGTCATGAAAACAGGTCCTTCTTTCATCACTCTACAACTTGTTTTCATACCTCATATACCCATCATGTAGCTTATGTGAAAAAGGGCCTTTTGCTGTACTAGTGAAAGTTTTTATTTATGCTGCATGAAAAGCAAAGATCTTCATGCAGCTTGTGTGAAGTAAGTTCCGTCTGCAGTACAGTACGAACTGTGCAGATCTTCCAGACACCAGGTGCCCAATCCTGAGATTGGACTAATATCCTGATTTGCACAATCTGGGCTCCACATGAAGCAAATTAGTAGTTAACTCTTTCTTCATACGGGGCCTGAAGGGGCCCTGTGCAAATCAAATTAGGACTCCTCTCTTGCATCTCCTGTACCGGCCCTGCATGAAGCAAGTTGTCACTCCCCTTCTGCTTTGCACAGAGCTCAAGGGGTCCTCAGCAAAGCAAGTTCTGACTCTTCTTTTTTGACAAATAAGGAAATTAATCTCAAAAACTGCATTAATGCATTGTTAGGGAAAGGAGGGAACTGTGGCTTGAGGGTGTTTTTTTTTTTCACTCACAACGCTCACCCCATATCCAACAGCCCATAGTCTCAGGACCCAGGTCCAAAGTACAGATCTGAAGCCATCCCCCACAGTTCTGCTGCTTCAAGCTACAGGTTTATGGCCCTCCAAGAAGAAAGTTAGGGATGATCTTCTGCTTTGTGCAGGGCCCTGACTGATGTTATTGACCTGATGTGAAGCACCAGACTTGTGGGGCACAGGGTAGTTTTGGCAAGTGGATTTTTTTTTTAATTTCTGCTGGTATTTTGAGGCTGTCCTTTCAAGATTGTTGTGTGTTGCTAATCAGGATGGCCTGACTGCTAATCAAACAACTGTTATTTAGCAATTTCCACTAATCATTTGTCAAAAATAATTTGTCTTGCAGGGTTGATGCTCATTTGAAAATAAGTTGCGCTACTGTTAGCCTATAACTAAGTTTTAATAACAATTAAAGAATTAATATGTGACAGTGCTACTCCAGTAATAATGTATTAGTTTTTTCTATATGTGCTTCCACCGGATTCATCAATTGCAACAGCAAGCAAGAAGCAGCTCTTTACATCTGCCTTTGTACATTAGATCAGTCCCACCATGAAAGTTGATTTGCAAATTAATATGTCCCTAAAAATGACTAAACATAATGTACAATATATTAAGCAGTAAGTTTAGATTTTTGATATACTGTACAAACTGTGACATTGGTGGTATGCAAGGCAAGTATATTTAAGAGAATTTTCAAACTCATTTCTTTTTTCCCAGATCCCGGATCCCATCCATTGCTGCAGGAATTGTTGGTGGTCTTCTTTGCTTTGTTGTAGTGGCACTGGTAATTGGTTTGTGCATGCACAGACGATATATAGTAAGGAAGCGAACCTTGCGTAGGTTACTTCAGGAGAGAGAGGTAATTAAATGTATTTCTTTCTTTTTCCCCCCGTTAACACTTGATAGCAGACAGCAATTGTGTTATGAAGTCAAAATGATGATGGCTTATTAGAAAGGAAACACAAATAAGGTTTGAATCATAAGCCCTACAAGACTGTGTGTTCTAACATTATTCACATTTTCATATATTCCAACGATTAATTGGTGAGATTATTTGAAACTTATCTTGTTAACCTGATACAAGGAGTGTGCCACCATTGTAGTATGAGTGCAGTAACAATATGAAGAGACTGTCGGGTCTATAATCTTTTTGCCAAGTCACTGTATGCCCAGTTCTCAGTTGCAAAGTGAAAAGTGATGCAAAATGAAATTCTGGGTGATGACATGTGACAGTGACACTGGGATGCTATACATGACCATTTGAGAGTGCCACAGTCTATAGAAAGTCTATAAGAAGGACTCTGAATGGGGGAGTAAGACTGTAAAAATGTAGAATGCTAGCAAATGCAAAGAGACAATAGCAATATGTACCAATTTATACTGGAATGACAGGCTAGTCAAAGAGGAAAATAAGGCCACAAAATGCCAAAGTGCAGTATTTATTTGCATTACACCATACTAAATTTGCATTAAACCATACTAAATTTACATTAAACCATTACACAAGGAATGCACTCCATGCCAATAAAGTGTCAGTGACTCAGTAAGTAGCACACTCGCCTCTGAGGCTGGGAGATCAGAGGGCTGTGGGTTCAGTTCCCACATCTGGCACTTGGGTTAATATCCCAGTACTGACACTGTAGTGCAGCATGAAAGGGGTGCTGCACTTCTGAGGTGCCATATTTTGCATTATATGTTAAACCAAGGTCCCATCTGTCTGGATTGGTGGTAGTTCAGGTGGATGTTAAAGATCCCATGGCACTTATCGAAAAGAGTATGGGATTTTTCCCGGTGTCTTGGCCAAATTTCCCTCATTCACTAAAAAAATACCACCAACAGCTTAATCTGGTTCAAGGTCAGTTGGCATTCATCTGTATCCCCCTCCCCCAGGTCGTGCCTGAAAATAGGCAAGATTTGTCTAGTGCATTTACCTGGTCAACAAAAATAAATAAATAAATGGTGGGGTGCGGTCATCAACAAATTAACAGGAAGCTTGCTAAATGGCTCACACAGGAAATACATAGACAAAGAAAAGGTTTTATTTTACTTCAGTGCAGTGGCCACAGGAAAGCATGCAAAAGACCTGGCGCTTTGCATCAACAGATGCTTTGTTGGGGGACACAAAGCACCAGGTCTTTAGTGTGCTTTCCTGTGGCCACTGCTCTGAGGCAAAAAAAAATCTTTATTTGTATTTTATGTTTGCACCATTTGTGTGGGCTTGGCAATTTACATTGCCCTGCCTGGTATTGGCTGTCATTAGAAGGGCCACTGGAAAATTGCGCCCGCAATTTTTTTGCGGAATCTGCAATTTTCACCATTCTCTGCAAAAACTGTCATGTTCCGCAATTTCTTGCAGTTTTTCAGTTTTTATATTGAACTGTGTAAAAAGTATTAACATTTTTAATAAAATAGTCTCACTATATTGACAATTTTGCATGTAGACTTGGATTTGGCCGAAACAATGCAGTGCAAGGTAGAGCAAGGGTTTTATGTGACATGGATTTCTTTTGAATTTTTGTCTTTTTTGGTTTCAAAATCCACTGGCCAAGCATAAGTACACTTAAACACTTAACATTTGTTTTGTGTTGAAGCAGTCTGTCAGAAAACTTTTTGTTGACACACAGATTAAACAAAAACCGGGAGAAAAGGTGCAAATTATCCCATTCACTTAAATGGGGTGCTAACTATGAAGCCTTTTGTAAGCAGCAGGGCAAGTTATTCCTTGTGAGCATACTTTTATTCAGACTAGTTTTGATTGAAACAGCTGAGGATTTTAAACTTAAATAAGCTAGTTGGTAACAGTGATCTCACTCTTAGCAACTACCCCCTAGATGCTCACATGCAAAGACTACAATAAAAACCTGACTGAAGTCTAAAAACAAGCTTATAAAACACAAAATGTATCTGAATATTTATCTTTAACTAAACAAAATCATTGCAACCAGAGTAAAACAAAGGTAAATTACAGGGTACCCTGACTACTGTATGATACAGTAAAAATATATTGGTATTTTTTTTTCATTTTTTGGTAACCATGTAAGACCCACTAGGTGCAAGTGCCTGTTTTCAGGTACAACACAGGAGTACTGAGGAGGTTAAGTGACTTGCTCAGAATCATGCGGTATGCAAGTGGAGGTTATGGGAATCAAACCCAGGTCTGCTAGATGTCGCCAGCTCATTCACAGTTTGTTACTCTTACCTCTAGATTATACTGCCAGCCCCAATAACCCCCAGATTTAATGTTTAAATATGTGATTTCAAAAATAGTGTACAGTACCTACAGTACAAATTATGACCATTAAACACTATAACAACATTTTACTAAAACTCAATTATTCACTACTCTGTCTGCTTATTTTTTCTTGTACCAAAGTGGGTGGATAGCTGGCAGAGCATTGTAAACAGCTGTTGATTAGGCTTCATTATTTTACAGCCAAAAACAAAAAAAAAATATTTCTTCTGGCTTTATTTAATATTTATTTGCTGTGGCTCACTTTATAGACTCTATATAGCGCTGTATGAGGCAGATGCTTTTACGTTTTGGAAGATAGGCAACACTTATAACTTATCAGTTTAGTATTCTTGTTAAGAACATAAACTTTTCTTTATGTTTTAAACATATTCAGGTGTCTGTGTATTCATTTAGCAGTTTATACTGACTAATATATGCTGCAGAAAACATTAAAAGATTTATTGTGAAGCACTCAGGGTCTGTAGTAGAACCCCCACAATTTCCTGCAATTTTTGCAAAACGCTCCGCAATTTTGGGTAACCTTCTTCACAATTTTCCAGTGGCCCTGGTCATTAGCATTCCATTATAGCAGTAATCCACATCCTAGGTGCATTGTGATTGGTTGGCATCCATGGCACTCCAGACATTACCTCATGGGGTTTTAGCCCACCTGATAGGCTAGTGATGCACATGACCCAGATCAAATTTCCAGCATATCCAGGTCCCAGAAACCCCTGCTCTCCAGTTTGAATCGTGCATCTGAATAAGGCAAGAAGCACACCAGGAACCCCTGTCTGCTCTATCAAGGTAAGATTCATCTGATATAAAGAACCCTTCTCTGGCTTAGGCCACTATATATGAGTTTGCTCTTCGAATGAAGTTAAAATACAGAAATAAGCAAATGTGTTGTGAGCTTACAGCTTCATTTATCTCAGGGCTCTGCCTAGTGTTTTTATGGAGCAGAATGTTTATTGCAGCCCGCCTGTGGCTTGGGCATTATTTCCTCTTGTCCCCGCGAAGTATTCGTAGCGGCTCGGGGCACTCTTGGCGTCGCGCGAATGCCCATGCCTAACGGCTTCCTTCCGATCCTAGGCCTCATGCCTGTAGCTGAGAGAGAGAGAGGGAGAGAGGGAGAGCCGCCAGCACGCCAGAAACGGCCCAGGCGTGCTCCCCTCGGGCCGCCTCTGTGCTTCCCCGGTGCCCGGCGTGACCGCGAGGCCGTCAGCAGCCTCTCTCTCTCCCCCCCCAGTGCCTTCTCTGCTCGCCTCCGAGCTGGCTCCTCTACGGTGCTACGCGGCGCTGGTGCGCCGCAGACTGCTCCATCGTGCTCGGGCGCGCCCCAGGCCTCGGTTGGGCCCCTCCCTCCTCGCGCCTGGTGTGCTCTTCGAGGCCTCAGTTGGGCCTTCCCTGCCGCGCCCAGGCGCAACGTCCTCTCCCTGCTACTTTCCCTCCTCCAGTGAGGGAGACAGGGAGACGATACACCTCTCGGGGCGCCACTCGCGACCGCAGCAGGCGTGACCAGGTGGGGAAGGGTAGTCGGTGAGAGAGAGAGAGAGGGTCTCTCGTCGGGGGGGGGGCAGTTCTCCCTCAGTCGCTCCTCGGAAGCAATAAAACCCTTCTCCCTCTTGGGAGGTGAAAGAGAACAGGGCCTCCACAAGGGGAGGCCTTACCTCGGGAAGGATATAGGGCCCGGGACTCCTCCCCAGTCGGGATTTTCTTAGCTCCCGATGGCCCTCCAAGCGTCAGAGCCCCTTTCAGACCTAGCCCATTAGGGAGGTTGGATAGGCCTACGCAGTCCACCCCCTGGAGCCTCTGACCAGGTTCCGCTTGGTGGGGTATGGCTAAGGCGCTGGACCAGCACATCAGGGGTTGTGGGCTCTACCCTGCCCCTCCTTGAAAAAAAAAAAAAGATGATGGTGACCAGGGGTTGAATGCATCAGTGTCTGCGTGACACTCACTTCCCGGGGGGGGGAATATCTTACAGCGAAATTCCGGGGGCCCCAGGCCTCCTGCCCCTGTTGCCTCGCCAGGGTTCCTTTCTACCCCACCTCTCCGGTCCCTCACACAGCGACCCCAGTAGGTACCTATTCATCAGGTCGCCCCCACAGTTGCCTTGGCTCCCTCCCATAGTGGGCCTCGGCACCAGACCACTGCCCGTCGTTGCAGGGGTCCTCATATAGCACCCCTCAACCTCAGGCGTTCCTCTGCATCCTCTAGAGAGGCAGGGCTCGTTCAGCATGTGGGTACAACATTTCAAAAAAAAAAAAAAAGAAAAGATACGGTCTATTCCTAAGTATACCTCTCTCTGATTCCAGATGGTGAAAGCTAAGAAATGTTCCGCGTGCAGCGCCATCCTCCTCCCCCAAACCCTGGGCCCCCACTGCGCTGCCTGCCTCCTGGACGATGACGACTCCTCCCTGGGGCGAACACAGCCCCTGGCCCCCAACAACCCCGGACCCAGCAACCCTATGTGGATGGAGCCGGGATCCCTTCTAATCCAGAACCAACAGGCCGCGGTGGCCATGATGGAGAGCCAACAGAACTTTATGCTCAAAATCATGGAGAAACTGGAATCCCTCACCCAAAACAGGGCAAGGCCACCAAACTCAGAACCCGACAAAGCAGGGGGCCAGCCGGAGGAACTTCCAATCCCTGAGGACACCCTCCCAGGCATTCCACTCGACAGCGCGCACGAGGACGGAGAGAGAGAGGACGCAGGGGACGAGGATGAGGCAGACTCGGGACGCAGAAGAGATGGAACTGCAGACGACCCCTTCACTGACTTCAAAGTTATGTTCTTTCGACACGATCCCGGGGCTCATGAAGGTGATCAAGGCGACCATGGGGTTCGACACCAAAGACGCTGAAGAAAGCAGGCCTGAGTCGAAACTCGACCCGATGATTCAGTTTAGGCCTTCAACCACAGAGACCTTCCCCATATGTCCAGCGATCGAAGACATTTTCAACACAGAATGGCAATCCCCCGAGCCGGGCAGGATGCCGAACCGCAAAAATCTGGACAGAATGTACCCGGTACAAGGGGAAAAATTGGACGCTTGGTGCAAGGCTCCCACCATCGACCCTCAAGTGGCGGCCCTCAGCAAAAAGACAGTGCTCCCATGCGGCACAATAGCTCTCAAGGATCCTACAGATAAAAAGATCGAAGACATGCTCAAGAAGGCATTTGAGATTGAGGGCACCGCTGCTAAGGCGACCACCACAGCCATATACACGACCGGGCGCAGATTCGCTGGCTCGAGGAACTCCAGGAGCAGGCCACCCTAAGTCTAGGGAGGCAGAACTGTTGGAGTGCACCCTGGATGCAGCCAAATACCTGGTCGATATGGCGGTAGACACCCTGCGCCTTCAGGCAAGGGCCACCGCAATCACCAACCGGGCCCGTAGGGCACTGTGGCTGAAACTTTGGGACGCAGACCATGAATCCAAGACTTTGTTACAGAATTTACCTCTTCGGGGAAAGCATGTTTTCGGGGAGGGGCTGCAAGATTATCTAAAGCAAAAGGAGGGCAGGGACCTCCTCAAGAATAGGTACAAGTCCTCCTATCTACCCTCCTCGAGACGGAGGTTTCGGGGGGGGAACAAACCATACCAACCCCGCAGGGATTCACTCCAACAGGCTCACTCCTTTCGAGGTAGAGGCTCTTCCACCAGCTTCCGAGGCCCGTACGTTCAGAGCTATCGGTCCCCACCATTCAGAGCCCGAGGCCAAAGAACCAGAGGTCGAGGCAGAGGTTTCAGGGGAAAGCAACAGTGACTGCCCCCTACCAAAAACATGGGGCCAGGATCCTTACCCACCGGTGGGGCAAAGGCTAACCCTCTTCGCCCACCGCTGGTTAACCACGACATCGGACAGGTGGGTACGAGACGTAGTGTCCAAGGGGTACTCCATAGAGCTATCCCGCGCCCATATCCCACACAGGTTTGTCTCCTCTCCCGTAGCCAGGAGAAGGGCGTCCCCTCATCAGGTCCAACAAATCTTATCAGAGCTAATCCAGAACAGGGCCATTCAGCCCGTACCGGTACCAGAGCAAGGAATAGGAATTTACTCCATTTTCTTCCTGGTACCCAAAAAATCGGGGGAGCTCAGGCCCATCCTAGACCTGAAGCATCTGAACCGACACATAGTCCCACACCGATTCAAGATGGAGACCATCCGATCCACCCTCCGATGCATCCGGGTAGGCGACTTCCTGACGTCTATCGACCTAAAGGACGCCTATCTCCATATTCCCATCATCCGGAAACACAGGCAATTCCTCCGTTTCCACATCTTAGGCCACCACTTCCAATACAGGTACTACCTTGACCTGTCATCAGCCCGAGTCTTCACCAAGGTCTCCATAACCCTGGTGGCCAGACTCAGGAACAGGGACTAGATATCATTCCGTATCTGGACTGACTGGCTCATTCCGCAGCTCGATCCGAAAACCAGCACGGGCGCACACAGGTGCGCCCGTACAGGCACTCGAAGACCACGGTTGGGTGGTAAATCGAGAAAAGAGCCACCTCAGCCCCACTCAACAGATCGAACATCTGGGGCCCTCATCAACCGACCGGGGGTGGGCAAACCGGCCCAGCGAGTTCACAACTTAAGGAGCTGGCACGCAAAATGAGGCCAGCCACCACACAACAATGGGAAGATCGCCCAGTTATTTGGGCTCTATAACCTCCTGCATAGACCTCGTGCCCTGGGCCAGGTGGCACATCGTCCGCTCAGACCTACGTCCTGTCACGGCGCGGCGAACACAATCTTCAGTGCGTGGTACCACTACCCCAGGCAGTAAGATCCTCCTGACATGGTGGACAGTGGAGGGAATCTATCAGGAGTCCGCTGGAGCCCCTCGCCCAGTCTCCATGGGAGGATGCGAGCCTTTCAGGATGGAGCCTGTCTGGGAGACACAACGGCACAGGGCCTATGGTCACCAGCGGAGGCGAAGCTTTCCATCAACATCTTGGAGATGAGAGCCATATCCCATGCCCTGAAGGCATTCAGGCGCCTAATACTCGGTCGGTCGGTCCTGATCTGTTCCGACAATCGGGTGACGGTGGCCTACATAACAAAACAAGGCAGGACCAGGAGCAGGGCCATGATGAGGGAAACAACGGTGGTCCTCAGCTGGGCCCAGACACACCTCACCCATTTGAGCGCAGTCCACCTTGCAGGGAAGCTGAATGTCCGCGCGGACTGGCTCAGCAGGCAACAAGTACACCCGGGGGAATGGTGATTACACCTGACTCTATTCCAGATGATCCAGGCGACATGGGGGCCCATGTCCATGGATCTCATGGCATCTCGGGAGAACGCCCAGGTCAGCGAGTACTACTCGCGGTTCAGGGACTGCCTCTCCCAGGGAACGGACGCCCTGTCGCAGACCTGGAGGCGGAGGAACGCTTACGTCTTCCCACCCTTTCCCCTGATCCCCCAGGTCCTAGCCAAGGTTCGGGAGTCAGGCCTCACGGTTATCCTAGTGGCCCCCTATTGGCTGCGCAGAGCTTGGTTCGCAGCAGCCCGGGAGATGTCCCTAGCCAGTTTCCGGATACCCTATCATCCGGACATGCTTTCGCAGGGGCCAGTGCTCCACCCGACCCCGCGGACCCTGAAGCTCATGGCCTGGCTCCTGAGAGGAGGAGACTGAGGGCAACAGGGTACCATGAATCGGTCATCAGCACCCTACTCCATTCCAGACGGGCTTCCACCACATCCACTTACAAGAGGCAATGGGCTGTCTTTACTCGGTGGTGCCGAGAATGGGGGACGGTGCCCAAACAGACCGACCTGGCCACCATCCTACTATTCCTCCAGCAGGGAGTAGACAAGGGACTGGCGCACTCCTCCCTCAGAGTGCAACTGTCAGCCATACGGGTGGCCATAGGCCTCGTGGAGGGGTATCTTCCGGGAGCACATCCCGACTCCATACGCTTCTTGAGGGCTGTAGAGATCCTCCGGCCAAGGACTAAACCGGTCATCGCCCCGTGGGACCTTCCAATGGTTCTGGAGTCCCTCAGATCGGCGCCCTATGAACCCCTCCGAGAGACAGACCTCTTCTAGGTCGGCCTCAAGGCATGTTTCCTGGTGGCCATCTGCTCGGCCAGAAGGATCGTGGAACTTGGCGCCCTATCCTGCGCAGAACCCTACACAGTGTTCACACCACTGGGGTCAGTCTGAGAACAGTCCCAGCCTTCAACCAAGGTCCCAACCAGCTTTCACAGAGAGCAGCCCATCGAGTTGCTCACCTTCCCAATCGGCTCCACGCAGAATCACAGCGGGGCCCCTCACCACCTCGACGTGGGATCAGTCCTCTCGGTTTACTTAACCAGAACCCGTCCCATTCGCAAGACAGAGAGGCTGTTCATCATCTCGAAGGGGCAGAGACAGGGGTATGCCACCTCCAAAACCACCATCGCTGGATGGCTAAGACGAGTCATCCAGAACGCTTACACAGCAAACCGGATGCCACCACCCCAGGGGATCAAGGCTCATTCCACCAGAGCGGTTGCCACTTCCTGGGCGGAGAGAGCCAGTGTATCCTCAGAGGACATTTGCAGGGCGGCCACATGGACCTCCATACACACATTCGCCAGACACTACAGGCTGGAGCAACTCCAGGCCATTCGGCCCTCTTCGCAACTCAGGTCCTGGCAGCAGCATCCTCTACGGTCACTCTTAGTCACTCACTCCCACCGGATGTACTAACTGCTTCTTATCTACCCAGGGGTAATGTCTGGAGTGCCATGGATGCCAACCAATCACAATGGGTGTTTACTCACCTGGTAAAGGTGATTGTGTTGGTTGGCATCCATGGCACTCCAAGCCTCCCTCAGAGTGACCAGAGCAACCGGCCCCAGGGTTAAAGGGTCCTTACCATGTAGACTCTAGGGAGAACAGATAACGTGAATGATGCTATAATAAATGACCAGTCGAACTCCAGGTTCGAGACAGATTATGTAAATAATAGAGGAATAGAAACAGGCCCCAGGGCCTTTCACTGCACGATAGGTAGTGCGACTCCTTTGTGTCGCGGTCACGTTTCTAATATTTTCTCTTGAACTGTAGCTGCATCTGTATGCCTTTTTCTCTCTTGTACTAATTAACCTTATTTCAGCTATGGAAGATTCGAACTGGAGAGCAGGGGTTTCTGGGACCTGGATATGCTGGAAATTTGATCTGGGTCATGTGCATCACTAGCCTATCAGGTGGGCTAAAACCCCATGAGGTAATGTCTGGAGTGCCATGGATGCCAACCAACACAATCACCTTTACCAGGTGAGTAAACACCCAGTTCCCAACCTGACTCTGACTCCACATGAGTGCACAGCAATGTATGCAAAACAAAATAGTTTGGTTTGAAGTTGTTTATTGCTTTAGTATGCAGAGAAACAAGACATGTCAGGGAAAGAGATTCAGACCCTGATGGGGCAGAAATATTTATTGACAAGTCATTACTAAAAAAAAAAAAAGTCACAAACTAGTCAACTGGAATCCCCAAGTGCCTTGACTAAAATATATAAAGTTGATTTTCTTACCTCCAAACACAATCTGCATTCTGTAGCCCCTGGATCAGGGGGATAGCTACTCTTTTAAATGCCACTATTTCCATGCAGCAAGATCTAGAGTACTTGAGCTGCTGATCTAAATGCTGCCACTTGTGTAACAGATCACACTCCTGTATGCTGTCAGACTTATGAAGAAGCCTGGGACAGCATTAAACAGGAAACCACAATATGTTTTTTCACCAAAGTGTGGTTCACTAGGGAACCACTGCAGCAAGACATAGAGACAGCTGAGGACAGTACACCCCCTGTTGGATGACAGCAGATGAATTTTTCAAACGGTGTCACCTCGGTGACCATGCCAAGAAAGAGGAAGCATTCATCAGTGACACTGGTGCAGTCATATTCAGAGGCAGAAGTAGATCCTGACTCGTCGGAAGACACAGCTGAGAGTACACATAGAAAAGACCCTGGTGACCCCCCCTTAATGTTCCTTCCTGAGGCTGCTGGGGTATGTGATGTTTTGCACTAGCTGGTGGTTGCTGCACCTGCAGTGGAAGTTAGGGTGTCAGTTGTCCCAACACCTAGGACACCTGGACCACCTGGTCACAGTGACTCGGTCGATGTGGTATGCCATCCACTGATGGCTGATCCCAGAACATCTGGAGGAAGGAGTCCTATTTGTCTGCCCAGAGCTGACCATTACTCTCATGATGGACATGTCCATGGTAGGTTGGAGAGCTCACCATGGGGACCACAAGACCTATGGATTCTGGTCACACAAGGAGTCCTGTCACCGCATCAACCCGCTGGAGCTTTGTGCAGTGCAGCTAGCTCTGACAGAATTTGCTCCTCTAGTCAGGGGTCAGGTTGTGCAAGTCCAGATGGACAACACCATGGCCATATTCTACCTGAACAGTAGTAATGTTACAGTTATAACAAACTATGTAGGAGAGTGACCAGGCACTCACAAAAAATGGAGACAAGAAGATGTATAAAAAAGTACTCACCAGACCATAGCTCAGTGCAACAGTGGTTATTGAAGACCAGTACTAGACTTCAGTAAAGACTGTTGCACCTAACTATGGTCTAGTGGCTTCTTTTTTATATATTTTATATATTTTCTTGCCTCCAGTTTTGTGAGTACTCAGTCTCCCTCTCCTACATTGTGTTTTCAATCTCTGACCACACAGCCCCCCATCCTGAGTATGGCTCTTTTTGTGAATCAGAGGTAAAACAAACTGTAGAACAAACTAACTAAAATCCTAAAACACTTTTCTTAGCTGATCAGTACTAGTGCTGTAAGTATGATAATGCGCTATATAAGAAAATAACATTTACAGTACGCCTTCAGGCATATAGACATCCCCCATGGCATAGTCCATCAGTTGGATCATCAGGGGGCTGGCCGCAGGGGACTCTGGGAGAATAATGGCTGGTGGGGGGTTACAGGATCAGCCAGATAGTTAAAGATTTCAAACAAGTGCGTATTGATAAAATTTTACTCTACCTGCAATTTTGCTAATCAGGACCTATAGGTCCTGATGCTTTTCTTCTGGGGAGCTGAGAGTTCCCCCTTTAAAATACAGCTCCAGCTAGCTTGGTTCAAGTTCCTTCCAAAACATTTTGGTTAACATAAATCCCTAGGAGAAAATGGACTTTTAGGTTGCCCTTTAATGGATGTCAATAGACTATTTGAAATGCATTTTCTTTCTTGCTTTCATAATCTGCCGTTGTTTTGTGCTATATATTCTTCAGTAATTTCCCCATGCTGTATGTTGCCTTGTGGGGCTTGTGCTTCTGCAACTAGAAGTGGCTATGTAGTTCTTGCAAGGTGAATGTGTATATGTAGCTGTGACTACTGTTGTACAGTAGTTTCATCTTATGGAGTTTCTCTAAAAGAAAGGAAATGCATTGCAAAAAACAAAAACACTGTTAATGCACCAGTTGGAGTTCAGCTCAAGGCAACAAAGGTAGGGAAATGTATTATAATTCTTCACCCTCCCCAAGCAGCAAAAGGACAAGACCACATTGTCAGCCACAGAAAAAATTTGTTTTCCTGCTGCTCCTCCTAAATTCATATAGGCCAGATCTCTTCGCTCTTTAAACACAGACACTCTGCTACAAGACCTTGCAGCTATTGATTGGCAACAGCTGCTGACACTGATATGACCCTCTTCCATTCCAGATATCTTCAAGTGTGGAACAAGTTGCCGTTCTATGAAAGTCCTATGTATAGGGCTTTCACCACCCTTGAGGCCTCATTGTTATTTGTATATATCGTTATAATGCCAGAGTCTGTTTCAAATTGTCACACTCCCCTTCTAACCTCTTCAGCTACAGAAGACTCATGAATTCCTGCACAAAGACCATAGGTAGCCAAATCAAACTATTTTGACTCCAGCCTCCAGAATAACCTTACATCCCCTGCTAAATTCTAGAAGGTCATTCAGTCCCTTTTTGATCACCCTTCGCAGTCTTTCTATTCTATTCTATTCTATTCTATTCTATTCTAGTATAGTTTGGCTATCTCTACTCCCTCACTGGTTACATCTCACTTTAACAATTCCTTCACCATCTGTGTCCTTCTTCAACAGTCAGAACTGCTGGCCTTCCTTGCCCCACCTTCGTCATCCCCCTCTGAAGCATCTTCTGACTGTTTTTACTTCTCCCTTTTTACTCCACTGGATACCATTAATGCTCTTCCCTCTCATAATTTCTCCAAAGGATCTAGCCCTGATAGCACTGACCCCAAACTACTTCATCTCTGTCTCTTCTATTTCCATACATCTTACTTACCTACTTCATCTCTCCTTCTCCCCCTGCATTGTCCTTCAGTCCTGGAACTTTGTCATAGTACTCCCGCTTCACAAGGCTGGTGACCCTACCTCCCTTGGCAACTATCTTCCTCTCTCCCTTCTCCATACTCTTGCTAAGTTACAAGAAAAAATAGTTTATTCCCAGCTCTCCATCTTTTTCTACTCCATTAATTTCCTCTCTCTTTTCCAGTCTGGTTTCTGAGAGAGCCACTCCACTGTATCTTTCCTACTGCATGTTACTGACTCCATCCTCACTGGGATGGATCAGGGACATATCACTGCTGCAGTTGTCATCACCCTTACTAAGGCCTTTGATTTGGTAGCTAATTCTCTCCTTGTGGAGAAGTTGAGATTCACTGGTCTTTCTGCATCAGCAGTTGACTGTTTCAGATCTTACCCCTCAAGTCATCTCCAGTCAGTGCATGTCGGCAATGCCTTGTCCCGGCCCCTCCCCATCCAGTCCAGAGTCCCAAAGGGCTTCATCCTGGGTCCTATCTCTTTCTCCATTTTTCTTAATGACCTCCCATCAGTCTGTGACAGTAATGCACATTTGTGATCACTAAGATGATGCTCCCAGTGTTTGACTATTTGGATGTGGTTTATGGCACTGCCCTATTCTCCTCCCTTGCCAGACTGTACACCCTCTGCACTGCCTTATGCCATTTTGCAGCAAGTCAGCTTATTCACATGTATGCAGATGACACTGTATTCTTTGCCTCCAACATCTCAATTTCAACCTTGGAATCATCGCTGTATTTAACAATGTCCAGTGCTGGTTCCACTCTAATCAACCTAGGATTAACACTGTGTCTGTGCCATTTGGCACCAGGCTTAAACTCACCAGGCCCTCTGCCCCTCCTGTTTTCTCCACCCTGGATGGCACTCCCGTTGAACTTATTTCCCGTTTCATACAGTATACCTCGGTGTTTGGTTGGATAGTAGGCTCGACTTTTCTATGCATATTGATGCCATCTACAGCAAGCTCAAACTTGGTGCCCTCTGCTGCAGTAAAGGTTGCTCTTGTCAGTAGTCCACTGTGAGTTGATCACTAAGATAGTGTTCCCAGTGTTTGACTATGCGGATGTGGTTTATGGCACCACCCCATCCTCCTCCCTTGTCAGACTGGACACCCTCTGCACTGCCTTCTGCCATTTTACAGTTGATGTTCCTCCTCATACTCATTGTTGCATCTTTTACATTCCCCTTTCTATTCTACCTTTCCCTCCCATCACCTCACACACTGCATGACCCTAGTTTCTAAGTATTGGTTTGGACTCTCTGCCCTTCTATCTTTCCTTTCACATCTCCTCTAGTCCCTCTTCCTCTTATTCTCTTTGCTGTCATGACTCTCGTACTTTCTCCATTCTACACTCCCACTCTGATGCTGGAAAATCTTCTTTTTTCTCATGTATTCCCCCCCTATCTGGAAGAATCCCCCCCACTCTCTGCCTCTCTCCTTCTATTCTCTCCCTCAAATGCCAGCTCAGACTGCTTGCTGCCCTGTCCTACTCCTGCCCTAGCCAAAGTTAATTTTTCCATACTACTCTCATGTACTTCACTGTAGTGTTCCTAAATCAATGTTTAGTTTTAATATACTAGTCTGTACATGGTTTACAGTATTTTATTATTTGTTTAATTTTGTATTTTTACTACACCTTGTATTTTTCTACCATATATACTTAGATTTTGTTTTCCTATTCCCCCCTCCCCCGGTCACACCTGGAAATGAGCCTTAGCCCAGTGTGCCTTTCCCAGTTACCAGTTTTCAATAAATAAATAAATGAAAGCATAAATAAATGTTTTTTATTTCATATAGAAACATAGAAGTTGCCGGCAAATAAGGACCGCAAGGCCCATTTCTTTTTCTACCTTATAAATGTGCCATTGGCCTTTGCTCTGTCAGTGGCCTATCTATTCATACTCATCTGTATTGCTCCCTTATGACTACCCCATGCCTGTTTGAAGCCCTGCACTGTATTCATAGCCACCACTTCCTGAGGTAGACTGTTCCATGCATCCACCACTCTTTCTGTGAAAAAGAATTTCCTCACATTCCCCCTTAATCGGCCTCCCTCTAATCTCATGCTGTGTCCTCTTGTCCTGCTATTTTTCTTATATTGAAACATATTAGACTCCTTCACCTTGTTAATGCTCTTAAGGTGTGTGAATGTTTCGATCATGCCACCTCTCTCCCTCCTTTGCTCGAGGGTATACATATTCAGCTTTGTTAATCTGTCCTCATATGTCTTCTGATGCAATCTCTACACCATTTTGGGTGCCCTTCTCTGGACTGCCTCAATTTGGTTAATGTCCTTGTGAAGGTGTGGCCTCCAGTACTGCACATAGTACTCCAGATGGGGTCTAACCAGTGTCTTGTAAAGAGGGATTATTACATCCCTCTTATGACTAGTGATACCCCTACTAATACACCCCAACATTCCCCTAGCCTTACCTACTGCTTTAGCGGTCTGCTTGGATGATTTCAGGTCATCGGTGAGGGGCGATGCCCAAGTCTCTTTCTTCCTTTGTGACTGCCAGCAACTCCCCTCCCAGCTTGTAGGTGGCTTCAGAATTTCTCTTCCCTATGTGCATGATATTGCACTTCTTTGCATTAAATCCCGGTTGCCACTCTTCTGACCATTTTGCTAGTTTATTCAGATCTCTTCTCATTTTGCCTACCCCATCTGGATCATCTACTCTGTTGCAGATCTTGGTGTCATCTGCAAACAGACAAGCCTTACCCTCTAGTCCATCTGCAATGTCACTAATGAAGATATTGAAGAGGACTGGCCCCAGGACTGATCCCTGAGGTACCTCACTTGTGACTTGCATCTCTTCTGACTGTATACCATTTACCACCACTCTCTGTTTTCTGCCTGTCAACCAGTTTGCCACCCAGTTGACCAACTTCTGACCCACCCCGAGCCTACCCAGCTTATTTATCAATCTTCTATGTGGAACAGTGTGGAAAGCTTTGCTGAAGTCAAGGTAGGTGACATCAACTGCTCCCTCTTGGTCCACCACTCTGGTTACCCAGTCAAAGAAATCTATGAGATTAGTCTGACAGAACCTTCCTTTTGTAAACCCATGCTGTCTTGGATCCTGTATCCCTATGGATTCCAGGTGTTGCACTATCCTTTCCTTAAGGAGTGCCTCCATAATCTTGCCCATTACTGAGGTAAGACTGACTGGTCTGTAGTTCCCTGCCTCCTCCCTGCTACCACACTTGTGGAGCGGGATCACATGAGCCCTTCTCTAGTTTTCTGGGTCCTCTCCTGTGCTCAGAGACTAACTAAACAGTTCTGCTAATAGGTCTGCTAGTTCTAACCTTAGCTCCTTAAGTACACAGGGATGTATGCCATCAGGTCTCATTGCCTTGTCCACCCTGAGCTTAGCGAGCTCTTGTAGGACCCTTTCTTTTGTGAAGGGAGTAGTGCTTACCTCCCTCCTCCATGTTTCCATGGTGCTGAGCTGTGGGCCCTGCCCTACCTTCTCTTTCAGTAAATACTGAGCAAAAGTATCTATTTAGGATAGATGCTTTTACAGGGTCCTCCTCCTCACATGCCCCCTTTTCTCCTTTGAGCTTAGCAATACCCCCTCTGGACTTTCTCCTTTCATTAATATATCTATAGAATGTCTTGTCACCTTCTTTTACTGTTCATGCTAGTGTTTCCTCAGTTTGGGACTTTGCCTGCCTTACTGCCTTCCCTGCTTCCCTTAGGGCAGTTTGGTATGCCTCCCTGTCTTCATCCCGCTGTGTTCCCTTATATTTCCTGAAGGCCAGCCTTTTGTCTCTGACCTTTTCTGCTACTGTATTTGAGAACCAAAGGGTTTCCTTCTTCTTTTGCACTTCCTTTTCTATCTAACACAATGGGATGTTGCTTCAAGTATTGCATCCTTAATGCTTGCCCACCTTGTCTAGAAACAGTTGTATGTTTGTCTTACCTGATGATTGCTGTCTGTGGTTGCTTGTGTGGCCTTGTCCTTTTGCTGCTTGGAGGGTGGGAAGTTAGGATTGGAACCCGAATGCTATAGTTCCCTACTTTTAGCATTCATTTCAACCCTAACTGGTGGACTAAAGAAGTTTGTTCAATGAATATTGTACATATATACTGTACATACCTGTGTGTGTGTGTGTGTGTGTGTGTGTGTATGCATGTATGTATATGTGTATATATATATATATATATATGTGTGTGTGTATATGTGTGTGTGTGTGTGTGTGTGTGTGTGTATATATATATATATATATATATATATATATATATATATATATATTTATAAATTTTGTTGACTGGGTGGGCCCGCTGAGACCAAGGGTCCCTTTTTCAGGGGCGACTCGGGATTAGTTACATATATGGTAAGAAACACATTGACAATTACAGTACAAGGTACGGAGCTCAGTAATAGCCGTCACAAGTAGAACATTAAGGTCATTACAGAGGAATATATATCAGAGACTGAACACACAATGCAGGGCTAGCCCATTAATTAACAACAAAGGACAGAAACAAGAAAACATCATTCAAGTATGAGAAAAGTTTAAGGGAAAAAAGTCCTAGGAAGTGCGGGAGAACACTTGGTAGGGTTCTGGTAGCCTAAGGTGCGAGCAAAGGGGTGGCAGGGTTCTGGTGCGGGAGAGCAATTGGTCAGGCTCACTGGATATCTGACATAAGTGCTGGATTAATTCGAAAAGGTGCAGGTAGTGTCAGTGAAGAGGTGTGCTCTTAGCAAGCATTTAAACACAGTAAGCGAGGGGCTGCTCTTCAGGGAAGGGGAGAGATTATTCCAGTACTGCATTATTCTGAAAGCAAAGGAAATTTCTCCGGCAGTAATGAGCACATTTGGTACCTCCAGAGTAGGTTGCAGTGTTTCCCGAAGAGTTTGTGTGTGCTGTCTGTGCACCACCAGGCTCTGGATGTGTGATAGGCAGTTGTTCAGGATTTTGAACATGAGGCAGAGCAAGGGATGCTTGACCCTGCTGTCGAGTTGGGGCCAACTTAACGAGAAGAGAGCCTTGTAGTGGTGCTCTTTGTTGTCGGCCTGGGCTGCAAATCTGCCGACCTTGTGGTACAGTGTTCTGAGCTTTCTGAGCTCTGTTTCCTTCAAGGATGATAGCAGTGGAGCACCACACAGGAGTATAGGAAGTAAAATGGAGTGGGCCACTGTGTGGCAGGTTTCTTTGGTGAGGTATACCCTGAGCCTGTACAGCAGGCCTAGTTTCTGATGTATAGCTTTGGAGGTGTGCTCGGTATGCTGTTTTAGCATAAGCTCTTGGTTGAGGTGCATTCCAGGGTACTTAAAGCTGTCTACGACTTCCAATGCATTCCCATCAGTGTCAGTGATCTTCAAGAGCTCCATCCTGTCGGCCTCCAATTTTCTGGGGCCAAAGAGCATGGCCTTTGTTTTCTTGGTATTGAGTACTAGGTGGTTAGATGCTAGCCAGCTAATGAGCATGGCAAAGTCCTTGGTAAGACCTTGCTGTATGTCTGCAATGACGTTACTGTTCCTGTACAGTACAGCATCATCAGCATAAAGGATTGTTTTTGCTTCTCCACAGCTCAAGGGAAAGTCATTGATAAATAGGGAAAAAAGTAGTGGACCAAGAAATGACCCCTATGGAACTCCATCGGTGACTGTCCGGCATGAGGATAGTCCAGTATTCCATTTAAAAGCTTGACTATGGCCTGCCAGGTAGCTTCTGCACCATAAAGTAGCCTGCTTATCTAGTCCCAGCTTCCAAAGCTGTGAGAGTAGTAAGTCATGACTCACCAAATCAAAAGCTTTGGTGAGATCGATGAAGATGGCTCCTGTACCTTTTCCTTTATCAACAGCATTGAGTATGTCTAAAATGAAGTGCACACATGCTGTGTCAGTCCCATGGTGTTTGCAGAAACCATGTTGGGTCTCAGTCATTAGGATGTGGGCTTTGAGGTAAGCTTTAAGTTGATTGTAGATGTCTTTCTTGTACTTTGGCCAGGGCACTCAGAATCGAGACCGGACGTTAGTTTTCTTTGGTGTCCTTAGCACCTCCTTTGTGGATATGGATGATACAAGCAGTTTTCTAGAGTTGGGGGACCTTACTGCAGAGAAGTGACATGTCGTACAGTTTGGCCATGTGAGTTGCAAGTACAGGGGCAGCCAGCTGCAGGAGCTTGGGCTCGAGTCCGTCTTGCCCTGCAGACTTGTCAGGTTTTATTTGGAGAAGGTGTGCTAGGACTTCTTTCCTGGTTATCAGTTTGAGGTGGAATAAGGGATGGTTGGTAGGGGGAGGGGAGGACGATAGGGGGCAGGGTTGGGGCACTCTAAACCAGTCCAGTTCGGTGAAGTATTTTTAAAGCCTTCTGCAATGAGTTGATGATCCTCGGTCAATGTGCCATTTATTTTTAGTTCCTAACATGTGTCAGTTTGATGCCCTTTTAAGAGATTGCTAATTTGGGCCCAGAAGTGCTTGGGATTGCTAAGGTTTTCTGTCTGCAAATTCCTAATGTAGCAGGTCTTAGCATTTTTCAGAGTGACTTTGCAAAGATTTCTCAGTCTTGTATACTTCTGCCAGCCCTGTGGCGAGCCAGTGTTTCTGAACACACTCCAGGCCCTGTCCCTCTGCTGCATCTGGGTGCAGTGGTCTGGGGAGAGCCACTTTGAGCATAGGCCCTTATGCCGTCTCTGTTTGAGGAGGGCATGTCTATTCATAACAGCTATAATGTGGATTAGGAAGTTGAGGGCTATATTTATGTGATTTATGGTGTCCAGGTCTTTCCAGTTAATTTTAGAGAGATGATATCACAGTACATACATGTATACATCCGTACATATGTACATGAGTACATACATACATACATCTAGAAATACCTACAAACGTATGTACATAACACACATATATGCATACATATATGTATGCACTATATATAGGGGCTATGACATGGCCTGACTGAAGATACCAAATTTATCTTCAAGAGAGGCCAATGATATCATGATATCTCACAAGTGATGATATCTTTAGTCAGGCCATGTCATGTTCTCTTTATACAACATATATGTGGGTACTCCCCCCACATCCCCCTCTCAACACAATCCACCACATAGAAGTGTCTTAAACATGTTGCAGTACTTTATACAAGACATGTTTTTGCCCCCCCCCATCCAAGACATATCTTGCATATCCCCACAACACAACATGCAGCATATGTCACTTTAAAAATTATCTGGTTGATCCTGCTATTTATGGTCTATTTTAAGTAGAAGCACTTTCAGTGTTTGTGTTCTAATGTAGCGTGACCGAATGCTGCCAATACTAGTAAGTGTCATGCTGGCAGAGATGTAAGATAAGGCACCCTCTGTTGAAAATTTTAGAAAACTGTTTTTTTTATCCAGAGTTAACTGAACTTTGTTTTAAAGAAGCTGTCAGCTGTAGAGAAATGAGAGACGTAGAATTGGCAGCTTCAGTAATGTAGCGGCAAGCGTGAGCGTGTGTTGCTATAGCGACAGTCACTCACACTTGCGTCTACTTCTCTGTCATCTCCATGGCTGTCATCTTTGTACAGTCGGCAGCTTCTTTTAAACAATGCTCAGTAAACTGATGATGAAACTTAGAGTTTTCTAACGGTGCCTGAAAAGTCATCTGTGGGAACTGGGGAATAGTCCCAAGAGAAAGACATGCTGTGAGTCGACATTCCTGTCCCTTCCCTTCTCAAGCACAGCCACTGCGGTCACCACACTGATTTTGTTTTCTGTAATTTGACAACTAACTGTGGTACATCCCTGTGCTGCCTGCTGTTGTTACTTTTCAGTGTTCTGTTTTGTGTCTTGTCATTCTGGTTTTGAGATGTTTTCTGGGGTTTAAAAACGGACTGAGGGATCATAGTGAAACTCCTTATCTGTCTTCCCATTTGAGTTGGTGGCGTGTTTTAATGAAAGGTAGCTAAATTTATGATAAAGAAAGTTTAGTTATGTTTTTCACAAGAGGATGCCTGATTTTAAAATTCTGAGAGCACATCATTTAAGGTTAGTGAGAGCACTCAGTGATGCCAGATTATAACAGGGAAAGTGAAAGTTGTGATTGATCTGCTATGACATATAGGAACATGGAGATATCATTGACATTTCCACTGTCTGTCTAAGCTAGTACTTTTTATCTGCCAGAATATCCTAAAACATATGTAGTATAAACATATTTATACAATGGCTCTTATTTATTAATATTGTGGGGGCACAAATGAGCACATGTAGATGGCTGTTAGGCAGAGAACAGGTGTTGGAACATCCCTTTTATGTGTAGGAACATCTATTTTATAGTATCAGTTGTACAGTTTAATTTTTTAATTTAACCAAATGTTCTTTTTTGAGGAAACACTCCCCATGTGAAAGCACTGCATCATGGTTATGCAAATAATTGTCTTTTATCACCGTAGTGTGTTATGCAATACCAGGCAACTGGGTATTTGCATACCCATGATGCAGTGCATTCATATGGGGTATGTTTCCTCTTAAAAAATAAAACTGTAAAACCAATACTATAAAAGAGATTTCCACACTATAAAGGAGATGTTCAGACACTTGTTCTCTGCTTAACTATGAAATGTTTTAGCCATGACAACAATTTCTGCCCCCACAATATAAGTAAATGTTTTTTTTTTTAATATGAAACTAAGCTTTTGCTTCTGTTGCAAGGTTTCAAGCTCTCTTGGTAAGGGAAGTTGTGGTTTGTTCACTCTGGCATGCAGTCATCGGTATGTTTGGACTTGACACTGAGGTTGTGCTCAGATAATCTCACTGTAACAAACACACACTAACCAGTCAGAGTCCAGGAAAGTTGTTTGCCATTGTATAATAACAGTTTACATTGATCATTTATCTTTAGAGTCCCCCATGAAAACTTGAAAATTCACATTGAAAACATGCTGTGTTGCAAGTGCGTCTTGCAGAATTATTCAGATAGACATAATTGGATCCATCATACCTTTTAATTAATCTTCTTGATATTCTCATATTATTCTCTACAGCTAGTTGAGCCTCTGACTCCCAGTGGAGAAGCACCAAACCAAGCCCTTCTGCGAATTCTGAAGGAGACTGAATTCAAAAAGATCAAGGTTCTTGGCTCTGGAGCTTTTGGTACTGTGTTCAAGGTAAGAACTCCACCAAATGTAAAGAAACTGAACTATGCCACTGTATAGAATATGACCTATATCCATTTAGGTGATGCATCCCTTACAGTAGAGTGCTGTACACATAAAAAGGGTTTTAAAAGGAGAAAAAAGTCTCCTGTATGAAGTGCACCATGTGAAACAGTTTGTATGACAGAAACAATGGTATATAAAACTGAATTCCTTTGCTTTTTTATTCATCTTTTTCTTATCAGTGCATGGTAAATGTACTTTACATGCATATGTAACTTAGTGGTATAGTGTAGCCCACTTAAGTGAATACCCTGTTTTCCAGAGGAACATATTCACTTAACCGGGCTATTCACTAAAGCAGAGTTAAGATTTCCATGTTACCATTGCCAGGTAAGAAACACTGAAAACACTTGCATTTCATGTGCAGCACTTTAATGGTTTATAAAATAGGTAAAACAGTACAGGGTACTAATTAAATGGGTGCTATGTAAAAAACCAGTACAGGGTACACGGTACTAATTAATTAAATCTTAAATACTGTTGTACTGTACTGCCAGCATTCTCAGGGCCTCAACTTTTTCTTTTAAAGTTAGCACTTTGTTGCATTTGGATGGACTGTTCTGTTTGTCAGGACTCTCTGGGCTCACCATTGATCAGGTGTGAGGCGGCGTGTTAGATGTTACATCAGGAATGTGGTTTAAATGCATTGCTAATGGCCCCCTTCACACCTTAAGCAGATGCAATCAGCAGCAATCAGCAGAACGCAACACTGGCAAATGATTTAATGGCTTTAATGGAGCCGTTGCTTGGCAGCACGTGTTAAACAATTACTGAAAGCACACTCAATAGACCGCCAGAGGCTGAAAAAAATTATACAATTAAGCAGACTTCTTTATTTGTTTATGCGGCCTTGTTAATGCATGAAATATAGCAAAGGAATCAGATCTTTAGAATTTTATTCACTTAAGTGATATCCACGTAAGTGGGCTCGACTGTAATGTAAATCTACAATTCACATGCAATACTGTGGTGCATAAGGCAGTATTTAAAGTAATGATTTACCAATACATTTACTCAGTAAACTTCTCAAAAACCCACAATATAAGGACTGATGTGATGTACAAATACATTTTAATTAATTTATTTATTTAGCATGTATTTACCAGGTAAGGTGCACTAGATAAAGATTTGCCTATTTCCAGGCATGACCGCGGGGAGGATACAAACCACTAACGCAGTACAATGCAAGACAATGACTTTGACATTGGAGTTCATGATAACCTTAGAAATACAACACTATCTGTATAAACTAGTGATTTAGCCTATGTGCACCAGTATAAACCTAGGAAACCAGTCGTTTAACTTACTGTAAATCAGTATAGACTAGTCATTTAACTTAAGGGAGATCTACTGGCTGACCTGATTGAGCCGCTAGTGCATAGATAGTGGCTCGAGCACGCTGATCCCCGCTGCAGTGCCAATATATATTTTGAAATAAAAATACCTTTCTGCTCATGAAATTAGAGTCCCCCATGGTGGAGCTGGCATTTTCTTACTCCTCTACCCAGTGCCAGGAGAGGAGGGAGGGCCCAAGGGAAGGGGAGAAATTGCAACAAAGTATGCGCATTGAGTCACCAAAATGATGGCCATCAGTTTCCAGGGACTGACGGTGGCCTGTCAGAAAGGAGTAGGTGATGGCTCAAAGGGCCAATCAGCTCGATTTAAGAAAAAAAAAAAGGAAGAATTATTTAGTCTGAATCGATATACTAATCTTGTTGGCAAATCACATTTCAGACTGGTACACCTGTAAAAAAAAAAAAAAGGTGAAACTGTTTGATAACTATTATTATAAAAAGGGTCTGAGAAATGGAGCTTTCTGATTGGCTGCAAACATTCTAACAGCCTTATGTTAATCTTTTATTAACATACATGTAGAGCTTAGCCATATGCTGAACAAGGTTTAACACTGTTTAAAACAATTTTTTTATTATAATAGCAATAAGACACTCCCAGGGATTCTGTTAATGGTCAGTTAATCACCCTGTAGGGGCATGTGGCATGAGGTTTACACCCCTAGAAGGTGATTAACAGACCATTAACATAACCCTTGGTCATGCCTTATTGCTTAAGTGGTCCGACAGCATGTAACTTATTTTATTGTGTTTTATTACCTCACATATTAGGCAAATAAAACCTTCAGACGAAATGACTACCAAATATAATAGTGATGATTGGTAATTAAACAAAAAGACCATTGCTACTAATAAGTGAGCTGCTCAGCTCTGTCAAAGTGCAATCTGTGTAAAAGCTGGAGATCAACTGATTTTAGCACCAGATCTGACAGCGTCATCAATGTCTTTTCTTTTTTTAAAAACTTCAAACTTTACTCAAGAAACAGGTTTGAGTATTATAGACATTAATGCAGCAGTGGAACGAAAAATATTTTTCTGAAAAAAGCTTGTTTCAAGAACAGTTAATAAAAATATACCTGCCAAATGTACTTTTCTAGGTACTGTACCTCCTATGCTGTGCACCGTAAGCTTTTTTATGTTCTTGAGCCTGATTCTTACTAGGTTTACAATGGTATTTCTAAGCCAAATGTAACGGACATCTTTTTTTTTCTTGAGAAATAACTAAATTAAAACATTTATAATGCAGAACTAGAAAATGTTACCACCAAATAAAACTGGAAGATACCTGGAATCTTTTATAGTGATAAAAAGGTAGGGTCAAATTGTTTGCCCATCTTTGTTGCACTGTTGTTTTAAGGCCAGATTAAATGGCCCATATTCGGCCTACACTTTACAAGCTGTTACAGCTTAGGAAATCTGTGAACACCAAATTTAAATATATTATCCCATGAAACTTTACTATATGATGTCAGCTAGTAATAGCCACAAATTGACATTAGTTCTTGAATTGCAAGTGGCAGCATCTGTCCATTGAGGAGAAGACGTGTTTTTCGCATGCCACACTGTTAACGAGTGCTGAAAAATTAAAAAGAAAACGTCTGGCAATTCACTCGTTTTCATTTGTTTTGTTTAAAATCTGACATGTAAACAATGAAACTGGCAATATACAAAAGACATATTCATCTTTACCATTCATCTTTAATGCTTCATTTATTTGTTTATGTAGTTTCTGTTGACTGCTGTGTGTGTGTGTATGTGTGTGTGTGGGGGGTGGTGGGGCAGGGGGAGATGCAAACGCAAACCAACTGAACTTGAATTAGATGAAGCTGTTTGGTAGCATTGTAGTGAATGTAGGACATTTGGCCAGAATACTGGGGGAATTCACCTACTCGTTTTGAGAAGTGCTATTACATCTTTAACATCAACCTGAAGAACCACCACAAAAGGCAGACAGAATATTGGTTTAGAATGGCACACCCTGACAGTACAGTATCCCCTCAGTACTGCACTCGGGTGGCAGCATTTCTGGTATGAATCTCATCTCAGTGTGAGATTTGACCCCATGACCTTCTTGGCTTAGAAGCATATATGCTACCAAGTGAGTCATTCTACTGACATCATTTGTTTGTACTGAAAAATTAGTGAAAGGGGAAGTAAATGTCTGGCTCTTGTGATTTTATTTTCTTCTAATCACTGATAAACCTTTTGAGAATTCATTAGCTTGTGTGGTTTAAAAAAACTAACATTTCAGTAGTCCTCAACTTCATTTTCAAAACTAAATTATTACGTGAGCTGGTATTTATACAGATGATGTTTAAAGTTAATTATTTCCATTAGTGACAAGTAATGTAGTAATTAAAACTCTGTTATGTATCTTTAAAAGAAGAAGCCTCAGAATTCATTTTCTGATCCATTTAAAATTAAAAATACTTGGCACTGGAGCTTTGGGTACTGTATTTAAGGTACGAAAGCCATCCAAAACAGAGAAACTAAACTATGTCACTGGAAAGAAAATGGCTCTTACCCTTCTTAGTGATGCATCTTTTATAACAGATTACTGTAATATTAAGTAATATGATTTATAGTAGACAAATATGTTTACTTTGTGAAGTGTTTCTTCCTCCTTATATCTCTTCTCCCACACACAAGTGCTTTTTTCCCCTGAGGGGTTCGTTGGTCTCTTTACAATTCTGGTTCCACCCCCAGAGATGACACCATGTGACTGTTAACATAACATGCTGTGAAACTTCTGCTCAGTAGTTCAGTGTGTTTGCATCAGGGAAGTTTCCAATCAGAGTGTATTAACGAAAGGAAAAAAAGACACGTAATTTAATTTTACCCCAGAGAAAAAATGCTGTCCTACAGAAGCAGACCCAGTGTTTCCTTGCATTTGGCTGCCTCAGATGATCTACCTGATCTGTTCCCCAGCTGTTTAATCTCTGAGGAGGCATAAACGAGACATTCTGCCAGCCAGTAGTGTTGAGTGGGTGGGTGGGGTGGTGGGGGGTCAGAATCTGACAGACTCACAAATGCTGATGTGAGGCATTAACACTTGCCAGTATTATAGTCTTGAAAGAAAGACATTTCAGTGGCAAATTCAAGGAAACTTGCTCTTTTTATTCTGAGCCTCAGTGCAGTCTTTCCCTTGCTCAGTGGTTGTCCTCTGAACAGTCTTTTTGTATTTTCTTTGAAAGCTGAACCTCCTATCTTTTCTTTGGCTCAGGATTAAGGACATTCAGAATGTGCTTGCACCTAATGGACCAGCATTTTTTGAGGAAGAAGTACCACAACCTCAAAGATCAAGTAGATCTGGAAATTGTAACTGTTAACTACTAGAGTGATTATAAAGAAAATCATTTGCTTTCTGTTATTTTGACTGTGTAGACAAGTTGTAGGTGTAAGTCTTCTGCAAAGTGTGAAAATCACTGCGAGTATTTATTTATTTAGTTTTTGTTGACCAGGTAGGTGGATTAGACCATAAAATGCCTATTTTCAGGCACGACCAGGGAGATTACACCCCTGTTTTTGCACCCACCACCTCCATTGCTAGACTTTTCCAAGTGTCCACCACTCTTTCAGTTTCGTACTGTGGATCTGAGTCTTTAGGATAATTGTCATACCACCATGTTTCCCTTCAAGGCCTTGATTGTCCTTTTGCTTTTGCATCTACATGGACAGTATGTCAGGGGCTGGGCTGGCAGCGCATGGCATACACTGTGACACTTGCGCTCTACCAGCCCAGTGTGGGCGGTTTGTTATGCCTGTCAGAGGGGTGCTGTACTATGTATGCGCTGCTCCTCTGGCCGGAGACCAGAGGCCCCAGTGTGACTTCATTGTTATGGACCCAGTCCTCCTTCTTGCCATTGAGGACTGCAGTAAGGATGACTGCTGTGAGGCACAGTTCTGTTTGTTTTAACAAATAGCATCCCTGCATATATATAAATGGCAGTCCTTATGTAGACAGCAGAACCCCATGATCCCCTGCTTCCATGGAGAAGGGACTCTATTCTGAGACCAGCCTGGTCTTCTGATTGGAAGACTGGTATCCATCCCAAGTCTACCCCCCTCACCCCCACCCTCCGGGACTGGACTCTCCCCTTGTGCAAAGTAAAGTACCCACATATCCAGTTAGCCATAGATGGTCCATGCCAGCCCCATGCCCTGTACACAGCTGTGCAAGCAGGTGCATACTTTCTTCTGGCACACACAAGACCCCAAAGTGCATAAAGCCTATAGTTAGTGAATTAGTAAGGCACTGGAAAATCAGATGTTCGTGTTCTAGTCACACAACAGGCACTTGGGGTAGTACCCGTAACTAACTTTGAAATGCAGTATGAGGGAGGTGCTGCATTTTTGAGGTGCAGTTTTTTTTGTATAAGATGTTAAACCGAGGTCTCTTCTGCCCTTCTGTGGTCACTGTCCAGGTAGAAATAAAAGATCCCATGGCACTTACTGATGAAGAGTAGTGGAAATTGTTACTGCAAAATTCAAAAAACAGACTGCCATTCATGTTATAGAAATGTCAACAGAAAACTAAATAAATTCCAAAATTAAATAATACATTAGTTTTGTCATACACCAACAATTCCAGCTTGTTGGAAAATATACAATAGCCTAACATAGAAACATAGAAGTTGACGGCAGATAAGGACCGCAAGGCCCATCCAGTCTGCCCATTTCTTTTTCTACCTTATAAATGTGCCATCGGCCTTTGCTCTGTCAGTGGCCTATCTATTCATAGTCATTTGTATTGCTCCCTTATGCCTATCCCATGCCTGTTTGAAGCCCTGCACTGTAGTCATAGCCACCACTTCTTGTGGTAAGCCATTCCATGCATCCACCACCCTTTCTGTGAAAAAGAATTTCCTCACATTCCCCCTTAATCGGCCTCCCTCTTATCTCATGCTGTGTCCTCTTGTCCTGCTATTTTTCTTATATTTAAACATGTTAGACTCTTTCACCTTGTTTATGCCCTTAAGGTGTTTGAATGCCTCGATCATATCACCTCTCCCCTCCTTTGCTCAAGGGTATACATATTGAGCTCCGTTAGTATCTGTCCTCATATGTCTTCTGATGCAGTCCCTGCACCATTTGGTTGCCCTTCTCTGGACTGCCTCAATTTGGTTAATGTCCTTGTGAAGGTGTGGCCTCCAATACTGCATGAGTACTCCAGATGGGGCCTAACCAGTGTCTTGTACAGAGGGATTATTACCTCCCTCTTCGACTTGTGATACCCTACTAATACACTACACCCTAGCCTTACCTACTGCTTTAGAGGTCTGCTTGGATGATTTTAGGTCATCAGTGATGATGATGCCCAAATCTCTTTCTTCCTTTGTGACTGCTAGCAACTCCCCTCCCAGCCTATAGGTGGCTTCAGGGTTTCTCTTCCCTATGTGCATGATTTTGCACTTCTTTGCATTAAATCCCAGTTGCCACTCTTCTGACCATTCTGCTAGTTTATCCAGATCTCTTCTCATTCTGCCCACCCCATCTGGATCATCTACTCTGTTGCAGATCTTGGTGTCATCTGCAAACAGACAAGCCTTACACTCTAGTCCATCTGCAAGGTCACTAATGAAGATGTTGAAGAGGACTGGCCCCAGGACTGATCCCTGAGGTACCCCACTTGTGACTTGCATCTCTTCTGACTGTATACCATTTACCACCACTCTCTGTTTTCTGCCTACTCTACAGTCATAATCCCTGAAACTTCTAGTCAACCCACTGATCGAATGATGAATATACTGTAACAGACTCAAATTTCTTTACTCTTTTGTTATGCTTCTAAGAAGACATAAATCTTACATTTTCCCATTTTTTCCACTCCTTATAATACAACAGTGTACCTTTAAGGCATACAGGGAAATTTTATCCTTTTTTGCCTATCACCCAATCCAATCAGTCCCCTCCCAAAAATAATCACATGCAGATTCCCACATTGTCTTACTTTCATATGCATACACTTTCTCTAATTCTACTTGTATTTTAAACAAAACATCCTGAAAAATTACCATCTCATTTTGTAGTACTCTAGCATCTTGCCTGCCAAATTGCCCATTTTATGCATTCTAAAATAACATACACAGTACTCTTTTTCCACTTTCTCCAAGGTTCAGTTAGCTGCCCCTACACCAGCACTTCAAAGGTCATACTAGAAAATTTTGGTGTGCCCCATAAAGAAGCCAAGGCAGACTAAAAAACTTGTATCCACGTGCACTCAAAAAACATATGTTGTATTGTTTCTATTATATCCTTACAACCTGATTCCATACATACTCTTTCCTCCATACACTTGTGCTTTTGGTTCCCCTTCACATTTAATCTCCCATGGCCACATAACCATACCGTGTCCTGCATTTTCACTGGTATCCTAGGGTCTGTTATTCTCTCTAATAATTGATTACTCTCTATCCCTGTTTCAAATATAAAAACTGGTTCCTAAAAATAGCATTTTGTGACCAAAAGATTATAAAATTGTTTCTTGGATTAGTTTAGGAACCGACTCAGCTCTACTCTCCACGTTCTCACATATTTTAAAGTGATCTGCACATATATAGGTAATAACGTGAGATGCCACTTTCCTCTGCCCCAAGCTGTCAAAAAACCTGTACTCCACTCCTGCATAATCTCAGTCCCTACAGTCTTAGTTCCTAAAAGTAACAGTCTAACATTAGTGTAAAAAAAATTGGAAAATAAAAACACTAAAGGCTGCATCATATTAAGGCCCCCCTCCTTCCATGTCTAATAAGTATGAGCCCTTTTCACTGGATTAAGCTTACTTCCCCATAAAAGGGTAAAAAATAATCCCTGCAGTTTCATATGCATAACATACGGTAATGGATATATGTGTGATACGTGTAAAAAAAAAAAAATAGTACAATGTATGCCTTTATAAAGTGAGCCCTTTTTTTTTCTTGTCATTTTCCATAACCGCCATGTCTGGACCTTCTGTTGAGCCATCTCATAGGCTATATCCCAATTTTGTTGTTCTGTTCCAAACCGTAACCCCGGAATCTTTAAGGATTCATTTGCCATCAGAACTGGCAAATCAAAATTCATCAGAACTTTCCCCACTGGTAATACTTTGCTCTTTGTGAAATGTATTTTTATTCCTGTTTCTGCGGTCATTTCAGTCAAAATCTTTAATGTTTTTTTTTTTCCATCCTCTACCGTAGCCACTGTTAAGATACAATCATCTGCATATGCCAACACTTTCTTGCATCGTACACCCATCCCACTTACCATTGATGTTATATCTCCTGATGTCTCAATCAATCTTAAAACTGGATCCAGACCAAAAACATATAAAAGCGGACTTAAGGGACATCCCTGTTGCACTCCTTTTTTTGTGTAAACAGGAATGCCCATGTGTCTGTTAACCATTGGCATTACTTGTGCTGTATCATAAAGCAACTTGATAAGATCCACCATTTGTTTTGGTATTCCATATTCTTGTAGTACCTTCCATCAATGCTGATGCTTAATGGCATCAAAAGCCTTTTCTTGGTCGATAGATAATAGGTATCTCTCAGTCCTAAAATTCAGTCCTTGTTCCACTATCTCCCTTACATACTGTAAATTTTGGTATATATTCCTTCCTGGAATTGCACAGGCTTGTGTTGGTAACACAACTATCTGTGCTATTTTTGCCTTTCGTACTGCCAGAATTTTTGTCAAAATCTTATAATCTGACATTAACAGTGTCAGTGGCCTCCAATTCCTTATATTTTGTGCCTCCCCATTCTTGTATAAGAAAATCATTACTCCTTCTGTCATGCTTTGATATAATCTGTGCTGTTGTTGAATAGCCTCATATACTTTCTTTAAGATTGGTGTCAGGATGTCTATGAACGTTTTATAGAAATAATTTGGTATACAATCTATACCGGGAGTAGTGTTTGTAGACAAACTTTAAATCAACATTTTTATTTCTTAACTAGTTATTGTCTGAATCAAAGCTGCCCTATCTACTTCTGGTATACTAGGAACATCTTTATTCTTAAAACTTATTTCATTTATGTTTTGGTCTTCTACCACAGAGAAGGTTCTAAAAACAACATTGCTGTATTACCTGCTGAATGTCCTTTTGTTCATCCACTACTTCCCCTTTCTCAGTCGCTAAAGCAGTAAATAATGTATTCCTTTTACTGTTCAGTTCTCTGTCATAAGGATTTACTATTTCCTGTTTAGCTTTGGTCGTGAATTTTTGTTGTAGTCCTACTTGACATTCCTGTTATTTTATATACTCACTCGTATTCTCTTTTATACTATACAGAGCAGCTGTCATGACCCTTCCTGCACCTGTGATTTGTGTTATTATCTTTAAATAGTTCACTCTTTAAACCTAAGTACCTGATGTATTTTTGTTTTGCCGCTTTGTTTGTTAAATTAATCATTAACACTTTTATGTCTATTTTAGTATCTTTCCACCATTCGATAGGACTGTCATGAAGAAAATCAATGTTTTGATGATCTTTAATTAAATCATGTATCTCTACCTTACATAAATCTTCCTAAAATTTGGAAGTATTCATCCTCCAATAACCTCTTCCCACAGTAATCTTACGAAGCAAACCTATTTCTTATTTTAAAGCAAGATGATATGATGTCTCTAAAGGAATTACATGAATAGTTCTACTTGAGACTCTGTCAGTTGTAAACCAAAAGTCAACTAACTAGTGCTCAAATGTCCTTTGTAAAAAGTATGACTCTGCGTCGTTTTTCCCAAAATCTCATAAACATCCTTTAAGGAGTGTTTTTCTAGAATAGACTACAAAGCATTGGTGTCACAATATAGTTTATCAGTTTTGCGTCCACAATCTCTAGCACCAAGTCGACAATTAAAATCCCCCCCACCATAGATTAACTTTGCCGTATTCAGAAAAAGGTTCTATTAATCTAAAAAGTTCCGCTCTTTGTGATTTTGACTGTGGTGCATATATATTTGTACCTCTACATGTAACATTATTTATTTCAGCGTCAATCAATAAAGCATGCAGGTTGGAGATCTAGCACTTTAAAGATTTTTACATTTGTTTGTCGAAAAAGAATCCCTACCCTTGAACAAACACTTTCCCCCACTGACCATAATGATGGACCCCATCTCTAATCCCTTTGAGCCTGTGCTATCTCTGTAGTACTATGGAGTTGTGTATCTTGTAAAAAATACACATGTCCACCCCCCTTCTGTAAACTCCCAAAGGTAATCTTTCTTTTTTTTCTTGGATTTAATACAATTCACATTTGATATAATAAAGAACAGGTTGTCCATCATCATATAAAGTAAAGAAGCAATTCATATTTCTAAAAACAAAACATCATTTTTGCTTTTTCTGTTTCTTTGGTTTAGCTGTCTCTTTGACCAATATGTCTCCTGCAACATCTGGCTGTGAAGATGTTATGGAAGTCACATCTGATTCCTTTCCATCATCTTCGTCCTCTATGTCCATTAAAATGTCATAAGAGTTCTGTACAGGGGTTGAGACTTTATTCGTAGTACCACCTGCTTCCATCATAGGCCTTAATCCTGTCTTAGATCTAGTAACCCTTATAAAACTGGTATCTGTAGTTCCAGGAGGTAGCATGTTGCTTTCACCAGCCGTACCATTTTCCAATATTTTCACTGGTTCAGCAATCTCAGCCCTTTCATCAATAATTCCACCCACTTTTGGGTGCACAATGGTTTTTGCAATATTTGAGAGCTCCTCCTGCTCTACTAGTGCTGTTTCTAGTATAGTCTCTTGTTTTACTACAATAGGTATAGCTATGTCCTGTATTTCTCTACCGTTCTGCACAAGTCATCCTCCTTCCTTATCCAAAACCCTGGCTTCCTCCCATGCTATGATCACAGTGGGATTTGTCAGTATCATAAATTCCTGTAGCTGCACTTTTTCCTTCTGCGCGATTGCCACATACACATCCTGTTCCACTCATATGGCTTGATCTACACTATTATGCGAGGCCCACACACAGCTTCTAACGGCATGACCCTTTTCCTTGCAGAAATTTCATTTTGGGAGCGGTCTACAATGTGCTCCTATATGCCTCAATTTACCACATATACCACATCTCTGCTTTTCTCAAGCATTGCTGAGGTGCCCCACATCCCCACATTTGTAGCATTCTCTCAGTTGATCTTGGTAAAAAATCACTCCTCGATCTCTACCCCCCAAAAAAGTATTTGGTAAATGTTTGTGACTCCCATTTTCTTGTTGCAAGGTGATTTTGTACTACCCCCCCACCCCTGTCCAGAAGTGTTCTTCTTCCTGGATAGGTTCCGGATACCCTTTCACTGTACAGTGCTGTTTAAGCCAATAAGTAATATCAGTGACATTTACCCCTTCGGAAGAGCACAGTCATTATCTTGAAGCTGGGTTTAGTCAAGGGGATTACTAAAAAAGGTCTCCACAATGGTGTAGTTTTAAGGACCCGATATTGTTTCCAGAAGCGGTCCAAACCTGCATGGTGTTTAAAACTGATATCAAATATGGTTTCCCCTGGCATATGAATCAGTACATAGATCTCATATGCATAATACTTCATGCTTGTTTTCAAAAGTGCGCATCCCACAAAAATCCTTTCTGGAATGTCATTCATGTCTCCTCTGTATCTCAAACGCACTGCATTCCATCTTGTGGCAGGCTCAGATAAATACTTCTGATTGTCTGGAAATAAATGGTTTGTCGTATTTGTGTTCCATGCATTCTATGGTGGTAGTGACTCTTATCCTGGTTCATTTTGTACCAGATCAAGTGGAACATCAGTATTCGAAGGGGGTGTGTGGGGAAGGGGTTGTTCCATTATTTCTACTGTGACCTGTCTGTAAATTCCCTTCTATTCACTTTCTCAGAAATAATGCCACTATGTTCCTTATCTGCAGTGCTTTCTGCATTATCATTTCCTGTACCTGGTCTTGGTGTAATATCATCTGACATAATGTGGTTTGTTGTTAAAACTTCCACAGAGTTCTCAGTAGAGGTCTGGGTCTCCCCAAATACCACTGGTAAATTTGCATTCCATCCTGTTCCCTCGGTGTTTCTCACCCATCCTGCTCCCTGTATAGCTGCAGAAACCCAGTCAGTATTTGTTAAATCAGACCTAACAGCTAATGCCTTTGCATCCCCTATATTTCTTTTCTGGAACCCTCATCCCTTTTCCCTTTGTTTGCAGCTTCTTTGGCCAGATTTTCCTTTCCTTTTCCCCCCAAAGACACTCCTATTGTAAAGGAGATATTTTGTGTGGGGAAAGGCACTACCCCTGTCATTTCTTATTTTCACAAACTGTAATGTCACTGTGCTCACCATGCTGCTCTTTTTCTTGCATCTCTACCTGTCTGCACATATTCCTGCTCCCATCCGATTTTTCAACAAGCAAAAGGTTATTTACCTGCTGTCTCGGAGAGCTATTTCCCAGAACCAAATCACGTGCATCCACTGCTGTAGAAATCTCTAGCCGGGCCCCTGCCACTCACTTTTGTTTCTCCTCAACTCCTGAAGCCTCCTGGACCTCCCGGTCCATCTCCATCAGTTGCTCCTTATTCTTCAACTCCTCTTCAAAAGGCTCCTCCTTTCAAGGAACCACGTTTCTTCCTCTCGTAACTTCTTCTATATTTCCTCTATGGCTTGAATACAATCCGTCAGCTCATTTACAGGCAGCGCATCCATCTCTTCCACCCGAACTATTGGACATTCATCAGGTAAATTCTCCATCGACAAAAAAATTCCTTCTCTCATTTCTCCATTCTCTGGTGTTGCAGTCTCTAAGGGCAAATAGGCCGGGAGGAGACCTTCTCCTTCCCTGCATACATCCATCCTGTTCATCGTCTGTAGGTGACTGGCCATCTCAGCACCAGTTGCAGCGCCCCCTAACAAAGAGTAGGGGAATTTCCGTAGTGTCTCTTCCAACTTTTCTCCATCAATAAAACAAGTCCATACAACCAACCCCCCAGAATGCACCTGGAAAAATGCTATCATAGCTTTATGTGCATTTCCAGGTTAAAAAAAAAATACAATCACAATTACAACAATGTAGAAAAAGCTCTAGATTCTTTCCATACTACATTTAGGAGCAGTACTTTGGACTCCTAGACAAGTTAACATAATGTAACGTACCGTAACATAACGTAACATATAACATACTTAGCACAGAGGGAGGCTTTTTAAATATAGTTTATGTACTCAGTATAGCCAAGCAGAGATGTAACATCTTATTTCCACTGGGGTCCCGCTTCTGCCATTTCTGTAGCTGGCTGGACTGGAGCACTGAAGTTAAGTGGTTTGCCTAAGGTCTCACACTGAGTAGGTAGCTCTAGTGAGGCTTGAACCTTCAGTCTCCTGGTTCTCTAGCCAGTCCTCTAACTGATGGACTGCAGTGCCTGTTAGCTTAGCTTATTGAGCACTGTCCATCTGTTTTCCCAATTGTCATATCCCAAACTTTTCTATTATAGCTTGCTCCAGTTTATCCAGACATTCAATAATTTGCTTACCGAGTTCCATTACCTCTTGCAACAGTGAGTTTCAGAGCCATATTACCCTATGTGTATTAAAATATGTTTGCTTTTTTAATCAAGGTTGTATATCACTCTGAATGGAGCAGACCTGCTCATCAGCCCTGTCCTTACTCCTTTCACTGGCAACTACCTACCAGGACTTGGTTGGCCCACAAGTTCTCCTGGATTGCCCCATGGTGGGACCAAAAGGGTAGAGTGCAACCCCACCCCCCCGGTGGTGCTCATCCAGATGTGGATGCAGTGTCTTGGTGGTGGCATGGGTAGAGGGCAGGTGGGCAGAGCTTCATCCATGCCTGCTTCACCATTGTTTCCGCCTGCTTTTCTCCAGATCCCCTACTGGGATGCACACATTAGCGTGGGCATTTTGAGGTATGTAATGAGTGGCTAGCGTCCCGCAACTCCCTCTCTTCAGGCTGCACTGACCTGTACTGCCACCCATCCTCCACTAGGTGCCAGTTATTGGTGGAAATGGCAAGCTTCCCTCCCGTGGAGAAGAGTCCAGCTGACCCCTGACAACCCACGTTCTCTCCCAAACTTAGATCGCCTGCATGGTGGGCAGTAACTCTATCACCAAACCACTGGGCTGGGTCTTAAAATATGTATTCTTTGACTTGTTGACAAGGCCATTGGGTGGGGGCCACGCCATGGAGTTACCCTATTTCAGTTTCAGAAAGGCCTTCAACTCACTGCCTCACAGGCGATTGCTGAAAAAGATGGAGGATCTGGGAGCAACAAGGGACATAGTAAGATAGGAAATTGACTGAAGGGGTAGTAGCAGAGGGTCATGGTAAATGGGGTCAAATCAGAAGAGAGGGAGGTCACAAGTGGGATGCCACAGGGATCTATCATGGGACCAGACCTCTTCAGTATGTTCATCATTGACATTGGAGTTGGAATCTGGGACAGGTTGTGTCTCTTAGCTGATGACACAAAGCTCTGTGCGAGGGTGGAGAGCAATGAGGGAATTCAGGAGATGCAGAGTGAACTGCATAGACTGGAAAGGTGGTCTAATATTTGGCAGTTGAAGTCGGTGTCAAAAAGTGCAAGGTGATGCACCTAGGGAACAAGAACAGCATGACAGAGTACTGGATGGAGGGCTAAGCTGAACACTATGACTGAGGAAGGGGACCTAGAAGCCATCATTAGCGACATCCTCAAACAATCAAGCCAATACAAAAAGGCCTTTAGTAAGGCAAATAGGATGTTAGGATATATCAGGAGGGGTATTCACAGTAGAAGTAAAGAGGTAATGTTGCCTCTGTATAGAGCAGTGGTGAGGCCACACCTGGAGTACTGTGTCCAGTTCTGGAGTCCTCAACTCAGGAAGGAAAAGGACAGCCTAGAGGCAGGGCAATGAAGGGTGACCAGGATGAAACTGGGCCAGCAGGGCAGATCCTAGGAAGAACAGCTCAAGGCACTAAACATGTACTTACTTGAAACCAGATGGTAGAGGGGCGATATGACAGAGACCATCAAAGTCTTGAAAGGAATAAATAAGGGAATTAATAAGGTGAACTGTGAGGAGTTATTTAGCATAAATACAAACTTGAGGTTACAGGGCATGAGTGCAAACTGACAGGAGGAAGATTCAAGAGGGATGTGAGGAAGTATTATTTTATGGAGAGGGTGGTGGAGCCTTGGAGCAGTCTACCAGCTAAGGTAGTAATACCTCAAAGCATACATGGTTTTAAGCACAGTTGGGTCAGAATGAAGGCTATAGTGGTTACACAGGGCTACAGTATCAGGGAAAAGATTAAGGGGGAGGATAGTGAGGGCTAGTACTCTGGATGTCATTTAGGTCCCAGGGATTTATAACCAACTACTGGCAGACTGGATGAACCTTCAGTCTTTTTCTGCCAGAATTGCCTATGTTTCTATGTTTTTTGAAAATGTTTGCAGAGATTACATTACCAGTTGTTCATTTTCTATGACTTGAATACAGTATACAGAACATTCCCCAAGATGAGAAAACTGCAAGAAGGAGAGGATATGGTATTCACTTTTAAGTTTTGCAACATCCCTTTACACTTATGGTAGGGAAGTGTAATTATATGAGGCTTGTAGCAAAATGGACTATGGCTAACCAGTAGGAGAAAAAGTTGTTTACCACATGCACTATCTTTGATGGTGCGTAATACCCTTTTAGGAAAGGAAGACCCTATATTGTAGACTTGTAATTGGTATATAAAAATACCCAACATATGGTGACATACAAATTGTCATCTCCTTTTGTGCAGAGAGTATCCTAGGGCTAGAAAGGCTGGTCCTATCCCCTTGAGCAGTAGCTATCTAATTTAGACCAGGTAGTCTAGTACCTCCTGGGATGCCCTCTGGTGTTCTATATGATAAATTGGCAGGCTGGGTTAATCTAGCCATCCTGGTGTGTGGTGGAAGTTCTTGCATCCTCCAGTTAACATGACGCAAAATGACATACCTAGGACAGAGGGAGGCTTTCCTGATGGATTTTACAAGGGATGACCCTACTGTCAGGTAGAATACCTTCTAAATAGCAAAAGGAAAATAAATACATATATAACAGCTGATTAGTTTAATAAGTTAATATTAATGTCAGGCAGTGGAGTAGCTCATTAAGGAAATGTGCTGCAATGAGATACTGAACTTGCTTTGCACTAATTGACCTCTGATGCCCACAAATGTGTGTCCTCGAACTTTGATTTGTTTTACCAAAATAAAGCCCATGAGGGCAAAGAATTCTGCAGATTGTTCCAAATCTATAGCCAATGGTGTGTCCTTTTACCATAAATTTATCTTCACTGTGTGGGTGAGTACAATGTATTCATTTACTGCTGTTCCCATACTGAGCACAATTCCCACAAGCAGATTTGCCATCTGGTGGGGGGTTTTTTTTTTTTTTTCTGAGGGGGTGGTATTGGATTGTCCCTAATTAGATTTTTAAATATGATTGTTGGTCCCTTAGTGAGTCAGTTTGCACTTAATGTATAATGATTGTATGGATGTAATAATAGAATTAATTGCATGGAGATTGTGACATAATCATAATAATTTAATTAGCAACCATGGTACTCGTATGATATGTATTGTACTGAAAACTATTCAATCCTTAAAGGAGAAGACTCCTGTATATGTATGATTTGGATATATCTGATGTATTTATTATACATTACATCAAGTAATGTACATATGTCAATAAGAGATCAGCTATTTCTTCTGTTGCAACACATATCTAGAGTTTGAGGCTCTGATACAAAGTAGTAAAATGTCAAGCAAGCCTCCATTTACATGCAAATGAGGTACTTGTAGTACAGCCCCCTCCCATTCTCCCATTCCTTGTTGTCACTGCAGCAACAGTGCAGAACAAAACATAAGGGGTGTCAATGCTGTCTAGCCTGATTTTAGTTTAAGTTTGCAATGGCTTAAGGTAGTACTGTCATGCAATTCACAAAGGGAGTAGTACCTGTAGCCTTAATACTGTATGTGTAGAGCAAATAATACATCTAATAGTATTTTATTCACAGGAAACAAAAGCTGTTTCTTTGCACTGCTCATTTCTCTCTGTGAGACAGTTGTCACATGTTGTGGAAAGCAGTAGACTGAATCAGTCAATCAACCAATCAATCAATCGAACAGTCAATCAGTCACTCTGTATTGAACCAGGTGAGCACCCTTAAGAAGATTTGTTGCAAGATGAGCCTGGGCAGTTTACCAAAGGATCACACAAGACTGACTTATACCAGTGGTGCAAGTGGTAGGCAAGAAGTACAGGAACTCAGGCACTGGCAAATATGAAATGCAGAATGAAGATCCTCAATCTGAAGGATAGCCGTGCCAAGACATATCTATCTGTTTAGACACTAGTGGGTTCTGTTAGAGATACTGAACTATTTCTAGGAAAACAGCATTGTTGTACAAGTCAATTGTTGTTATGGAAACCCTGATTTCAGGTCACAGGCCCAGAAACTGTCATTATGTTGCTGGTTTAAGAATTTCTGTTCCAGTGTCAGTGGGAATAAGTACAGGAACTCTGTTCCTGCTGCAAAAAAAGGTACAGGGACTGAGTTCCTGTGCATTCCTGTTCACTTTTATCACTGACTTATACACATCACCTTTCAGCAGCCTGAAAGTGGAGAGCTAGATCGTTTACTTTATAAAGTGTATTGTTTTACATTTCAAATGCTCCTTAAATCTGAGTTTCTGACTGGAAATACCAAGACACAGAATGCATATGACATGGGAGGAATGAGCTAAGCAAATACAGAGCACTACAAACAGAAACTGATTAGTGTCTTTACCTACAACAGCTGAGGTGTAGCATCTGATTTGTGAGGGACATCCTACTTCAAATGCTGGCATTACAAAGTGTGTGTGGGGAGGAGGGACTGCCACAGCTTATCCGTAGTACCTTGAAAGTGAAGTGCTGTAGCTCTCACATTACTGCTAATGATTTATAATGGGAATTGGGGCACTTTTAAACCATGGACCTGTGGGGCCATCACAGTTTCTAAGGAGGTTGGGGAGCGTCTTAGGGTTAGAGGGTAAGGCACTCTAGTAGGATTTGAACCAGAGTCCCCCAGTGCTTGTGTCTGTGCTCTCCTGGTAACCTATTCCTTGCCATAGCTGAATTCTTATTGCCTTATAGCAGCCATCCAATCACTGACTGCCTAGCTACAAAGGGAAAGGAGCCTATTTGCAAGATTGTTTCTCACTGCTGGTGTCAATCAAACAGAGAATGTTAACACACACCATAATACAACAGCTGCATAATACCACTTAAAACTCTTGTTGTACCAGAGTCATTTATTGGGTAAACTGTTTTTGCTAACAGAAACAGTAACACAACACATACAGGCACTTCCTTACATGAATACTATATATACCTCAAATCAGTGCTGCATCACACTCACATGGTCCTAGTCCCTATTAGACCTGCACTTCAGGATGTGAACAACACTAAAGGTTCCTCCATTACTCAAGTGGGGAACCAAACATTATGGTTTGGTCTACTGGTGGAACTGCATTTAGTGCAGTACCATTATCTGTTGCTCTGATGACATCATCCTCCAGCAACATTGATGGTAAAATGGAGGACAAACACTTTGATAACTTTGGGGGGCTGTATATTTTTATTTATAATCTAGATCTGGACAGCAATAGGACTGCTGGCAACTGGAGGAGGCACACAACAGTTACACATAAGGAGTTGGGAAAATATTGGTGTGGAACTATGGGAGACTTCCCCTTTAAGGACATTACACATATCTTGTATCCTAAAGAAATGTAGTAAATAAAATGTTATAATATTTACTATCCTGAAGAAATCATTTAGCTAGAACACTAGTGGTTATATATTTTTTCACATGTATGAGTTTTATTATTTTCAAGTAAAACCAGTACAACCTGCTAGCAACTAAATATGAAGCATAATAGATACGGCAAGTGATGGACTCTGGTGCCAAGTGTTGGGGCACTGCTCTGGTGGTCCAGGTTTGTACCCCGAGTCTGGAATGACAGGACATTTTATAAAAACTTTTATAACTGAATTGTCAGACAAATTACTTCTGTGTTTGCAGGATACAAATTAATATTCAGTCATGTCTGTGACTAAGCTGAGACATTTCAGTGTAACGCTTAGTTCTCCTTTTGAGTTGATAAGTCTGAAATGACTGGGGTAAACTTGGTACCTGATGAACCTGTAGCTGTCCATGAGGACCCTTCCCCAACACATACATACACAATAGTTGTTCTGCTACTGATTCCACAGGAGTCCCATGTAGAATTAATAATATCAGTCTGATATGGACTCTGAATGGATGAGGTTAAGGCTTACTGTCTTAGTAGTGTAATGATCAGAATTCTGATGACTTCTAGGAATCATGTAACTAAATTAATAAAGATCAAAAGTGACATAGATTGTATGTGTGCAAGTGTGTGTTTGTGTGTCTCCTGCTTACTGTAACATATTGAATTAAACTGAACTAGTAGGAGGAAGTCTCAAGGTTTCTTATTTGTGGAGGTCTGGTGTTACTGAAAGGGCAGAAGCAAAATTTTAGAAGCACGATGTCTTGGGATGCTTAGGAGAAAAACGAACGTCTTCTCTGGGGGGTAGACAGACATCTGAGGAAATTATCTTCCCACTTTAAGACCTTTTTATTTATATGCTGAAGGGCAAAAACTGTGACTGAGTGCATGGGATAGGCACAAAGGAAGCTTAGCAGGTAGGAAAAGGAGGGTAAACGCAGGAGATCAAGGTAGGGCTGCGGTTTTATAGTAGATAGGGAAAACTGGCGGACTAGGTGGGCCAAGTGGTCCTTGTATGATGTCAAATTCTATGTTTCTATGTAGTATTTTACCTTTGACTGTACTGCTGTCAAAATTATCAGGTCAGCTACACCTGCTGCCTTTGTTGGTATGTTCACTAAAATTGGTCTGTCCTATGCCCACGACTATGATCCAGTAAACTATCTCTTCTGTCATTACCCAAAACACACTACAGATGTGGGTGAGAAGGCTTTCTCTGTCTTTGCCCCTAAGTTCTGGAACTCATTTCTACCTCATCTCAGGAGCACTCAGACTCAGTTTTCAGGAATGAGCTTTGTAGGTTTCTGTGGTTTTTGGACACGTGCACATGTACCTGATACCCTGTACCACTGCTTATATGTGCCTTTTGTATGCTTTTTTTCAGTTGCACTCAGGATATGTTTACTCTGTACATGAGATTTTCCTTCAGTAATGTCTGACTTTTGTTGATGTGCACTCTACTACTGGTTGTTTCTTGTACTTCTACAGGTACTGCCTGAAAATAGGCATTGTATTGCCTAGTGCACCTACCTGGTAAACAAAAAACAAATAAATACCATATGTGTAATGCTGCAGTATTTTTTTAAATAATCAACTCCTTTCAGTTAGCAATGATCTAAAATATTATGACTGACTGGAAGACCATCAGTGTTGGGCTAGGAAAAGATGATACCGTACTAATGAGACCACAACAGCAGAAAATACATTTATGATTTTCTGTTTTAGCCTTTCTTAATTGTTTATGTTGCCTTCTAACACCCTATAGCCCTAATTAAAGCTCAGACAGACTACATTCCTTCATAGACCTTGAATTTCCAGTTTTGCAGACCTCACAAAGGCCTTTGATACGGTGGCCCACCCCTTCTCTTAGATAAGTTGGGTGCTGCAGGTCTCTTTGACCTGGCAGTAGAGTGGTTCCAGTTCTGCCTCTCACATCAGCCTCAGTCCAAGTTGCCCTGTCAATCCCCCTGCCCATCTGGGCAAGTCTGGTGTCCATCAGGGCTCCATTCCAGCCCTCTTCTCCATCTTCTTACATGACCTCTTCTATACCTATGTCTCTTCCCACATGCACATGGATGTAGATGACACAGTTCTGTTTGCTTCAGGTGTCTCGGTCCCTGAGTTGGAGTCCTCACTCAAGCATGGCTTTGACAATGTCCAACACTGGTTCCAGGCAAACTAGCTCTCACTAAATGCCAACAAAAATTGTCTCTCTTACATTTAGTATGAGACTGAGATAAGCAAGGCTCCAACTTACTCCTGTCTTCTCAACTCTAGATGGCAGCCTGCTTGAACAGGTACCCCATTTCAAGTACCTGGGGTGTGGCTGGATCAGAATCTCAACTTTTCCACCCATATTGACACCATGCACAAGAAGGTTTGGACTAAACTTGCTGTGCTGTACTGAAACAAATCATGCCTTCCTCTCCTGGTCCACCGTGAGTGCATCCTTAAGATGATCTTGCCTCTGTCTGACTATGCAAATGTAGTCTACAGTGCTGCCAGAAAGTCTACATCTTGCCAGGCTGGAACCCCTTTTTCATTCCTTTTGTCGGTTTGCCCTTTGTGCTCCATCTCTCCCCCTCCAGTGCTCTCTATATGCTAATCTCTCATCCCCTGTCTTGAGGTCCGGTGTCTCTCACACTGTTCCTCCTTCATGGCCAAGTACTGGCTTGCCACTATTCCAACTTATCTGTCATCTCTCCTTAGCCCTACCATCCCCTTCTCCCACTCCCTCCAGTTATCTGCTGTTTGTTCCTTTCGTTCCTCACAGAAAATCTATAGCAGACCAGTCTGCCTTCTCTCTCTGACTTCATACACTTTGCAACAGCCTTCCTCTCACCATCCATCTCCCTTCCTCCTTCCACTCTCTCAAATCACTCTTACTGTCACACTGCACTAAAGAATGCACCCACAGATGGACTTCCTCCTCTCTCCACGTCCTGTTCATCCCCTCTCTGTTACTGTACCTGTTTTACACACTTTTGCCTATTTGTTGTATAGCTTACAACTTAATGTACTCTCTAATCAGCGTTTTAGGCATTAAATGTTGTGCCCGACATTGGTGATAGGGTCTTTTAGCTCGCAGCCTGGCTACCCTATAACCAATGTATATGTACTTTTTTACATTGTTTTTGTCTTTCTCTGAAATTCCCTACTTTTATAAGGTTTTTTTTGTACATGTTCATGCACCTATTCTTGTCACTTTGTTGTTGCTGTTTCACTCCCTGTTGTGTCCCATCCACTGGTTCGCACCTGGAAATGAGCCCTGACTGAGTGTGTGTCAGGTATCCAGGTCACCAAATTTTAAAAGAATAAATAGAACAGTAATTTGCATGTAACTCCATGATGCATTAAATTAGAGGGGTACAGTATTTGCAGCTCTGTGTTTCTATAAAACTTGGCATTACTGCCAACTGCTTTCATGTGGTGCTGTTTGTGCAGTTGTGGTCCTTTAAAAATTCCAGCATTCTTTTGTCTCCGCTTGCAACCCCGCAAACGATAGATGTAGCTCACTTGCATCTACAGTTGCTCCTAACACCCTGCAATTCAACAAGTACGATGTGTTAGGATTTTCCAGACTTTATTTTCTCCAGCGCTACAGACCTCTGCAAGTTTGATATTGTATTTCACAATTGCACCTCTTCGAATCAGTGGTTCATCCCTGAATCCTTTGATTGTTCTTCTGAGTCTCAAGTTAGCAGCTGATAGGCAGCAATACTGTTTACTGTATTTTATGTGGGAGGGGAAGAGATGTGACAACCAAACATATGTTATCCGCTGCAGTCGGTGTGTACCTTGGGCATTCAACTTCTCACCACAAAGTACACCCACCCTTTTCCCTGCTTTCTGCATCATATTAAAAGAAACTGAACTGACAGAAGGAAGCCTCATGGGTTCTTATGAGAGTGGAGGCATGTTGTCACTCAAAGGGCAGAAGCCGCATTTTGAAGTTAATGTCTTGAGACTCCTAGGGAGAAGAAAGAACATCCTCTGTGTGGGAGTAGATAGACATTTGAGGACATGCTCATCCTACTACACAGTATGTACATTTTTTTTTATTTATGTGCAATACCACACACACTGACAAAAGAAACATCGGAAGAGACTTTCAAAGTGGAGCGTTTAGGAGAATGAATGAATGCATTACAGATTGCTTCCTGGAGGCCAGCCGGGAGGCCAGCTATCTAGCAGTTCTACAGTATTTTGTTTTGGTTTTGCATAGAGAACATTTTCTTTACTGCAGTAGATTCAAAACATTTAATGGGATGACCTTGTTGTCATCTATGTACTGTTCTACTATTACTGACGTTAGTTGCAGGGAGAATTGAATGTTGCTATTGTAACCCTGTCGGATGCCAATTGGAACTTACAGTAAATGCCTGCAACATGGGAAGTGTGCTGTCGGTTTACACTGGCATTCTCTGCAAAACATAAGATACAGTATATCTACGTATAGTCCCTTGTTCAGTCACTACACAACCAGTCTCTTATTGCTTTTGAAGTACTTGGGATACGGCATGTATGAAAATCTCTTTACGAATGCTAATTCTCCTTCTTAAAACTGAACATTACTGATGCCCCAGACTGTCCATGATCTTTCCTGTGCATAACATAGAGAATAAAGTATGGGGTGGTGTGTCTAACGAGAATTTACACACCGAGGGGTTAGATGCTACATAAACCCCGAGAGCGAAGCTCAAGGGGTTTATGCAAAGCATCTAACCCGAAGGGTGTGTGTAAACTTCAAGTTTACACATCACCCCATATTTTATATAATTGCTGGGTTTCCTTTTTTCACCACAGCAGTTATATAAAATAGTTAAGGTTCTGGCTGTGGGTTGTGGCAGAGGGGGCCTCGCTACGTTTTTGTTTGGTGACACAGTGCCTGTGGTTTTAAAATATTTAAAAACACTATTTAGCACCATAAATGTGGAATGTTACTAGAATTGAAAAATATATATAACTTACCACCGAGTAACTTTGGAAGGCGGCAGTTGACTTTTTGTCGGGGGCAAGAGGAGTGGTTAGGAAGTGGTGAACTGTGGCAGGCGCAAGCGCAGCATAAGGGAAACCGTGCGCGTGTTTGCCGTTATAAACACTCCTTTATAACAGCAAATTATGCCACAGTTTCCCTATGGGAAAAAGGGGAACCCGGTTATTATAGTTTGAGTAATGTTTCGTACAGCGGACTGAGGTAAAACCTTTGCCCATATCAATTTACATAACTTGATTGGCATGGTGGTTTATGACAGTCAGTTTTCAGTGGTCATTTTCCTATGGTGCTTGACTGTTGCAGTCTTAAAGCAAAACATCCTGATAAGTGGAGTCAGTATTCAGCAACCTGAGATAAAATAACATAACAGTCAAGCATTTCCCACCAGTGTGCATTAGCTCACGGAAAAGCCACCTCAAGGGCAGTTCAGATTTTCTGTTCAGTCCTAGGCCGGTTGTGAGTGACAATATACAAGGAACATCCAGAGTATGTACTCATGATGACATGCTGAGGAGGTCACTGCTAGTGTACTCATGGTGACATGCTGAGGAGGTCACTGCTAGTGTACTCATGGTGACATGCTGAGGAGGTCACTGCTAGTGTACTCATGGTGACATGCTGAGGAGGTCACTGCTGGTGTACTCATGGTGACATGCTGAGGAGGTCACTGCTGGTGTACTCATGCTGAGGAGGTCACTGCTAGTGTACTCATGGTGACATGCTGAGGAGCTCACTGCTGGTGTACTCATGGTGACATGACATGCTGAGGAGCTCACTGCTGGTGTACTCATGGTGACATGCTGAGGAGGTCACTGCTAGTGTACTCATGGTGACATGCTGAGGAGGTCATTACTAACGCATAGTTCTTTATTCAGGTGTAGCAGCCTTATAGAATTGTAAGTTAAGAAGGTTAAAGCTACAATAAAAGGCAATTTGTCACCAAATATAACATTTCCTCATGAACCCAGATTCCATTTTTTTCCTTGCTTATGTATAGAATCAGTACAGCACAGGAAAAGAGATGTGTAAAGCAGAAGGCAAACTGGCACTGAGGTGATCTTTATTATTACGCTATATAGAGATTAAAAAATAAATTGGGTATTTTAAATTACATGTTAGCCTTTACATTTAAAGGTAGTAGAACATTGTATTACTCAAAAAAGACCCAGAATGCTTAATAGCTAGAATCCAACAATTTGGGGGTAAAATTGAATCTGCCAAGCCAGCCCGGTGGTATTAAGGGTTGAGACACTGGATGCCACACCTCGCGACATGCCGGCGACCCCTGTTTGGAAACAAGCATGGGACACCAGGGTTCAGCCTGGGAGGGAGCAGTGCTTGCTCCACTGAAAGACTGCCACAAGGTGGAGGCCTGATGGTAGTGCAGGATGGAAGCAGCAGTAGTGGGACGTGCTGTGGGACACTGTGGCATGCACATCCCTTCACATACACACACTAATGTGCATGCCCCAGCAATGGAAGGGGAACCGAGTGAGGAAACAGGAGGAAAATGGTGTAAGGGCGGGCATTAATGAAGCCCTGCTCACTGATCCCACACCTGTCTCACCACCAGGATGCAAGGGGGCTGAGCCAGATTAGGCCAACTTGGTAGGTACTGGGAAGGACTGGGATGGTGTGGGTCTGCAGGACAATGGGTGGATGAGAGTTGAGCCTGTTCTGGCCGAGGAGCATAAAATATATATGGAAAGGAAAAAAAAACTGAATCCACCAGGTGAGCAGATAATTGGCAGAAACTTTAGATAATGTTTAGTTCTGGACAAACAGGATAGCCCAATTATTTTACTTATCTGGGTTAATCACTCCACTGCAAAATAGAGTAGATAATTTCTCTAGCCCTTGTTACCCTTGTATTGACCATACTATCACACTAAGCAGATGCGGAGATGGTAAATGGGCATCCCTAGTTAGCAGAACCCTTTGTGAAACTAATTCTTCCGATTCCCTGTCTGAATGTGATGCCACTGAAAAGAAAATGATGAATGACCCATTCATCTGCTCTGATTTTGTATTTTAGGGACTATGGATTCCAGAAGGGGAGACTGTAAAGATACCTGTGGCCATCAAGGAATTAAGAGAAGCCACTTCACCCAAAGCCAATAAGGAGGTGCTTGACGTAAGTATGCTCTGCAGTCTTAAGCATTCAGTGTAGTAAATCCCTGTTATGCAAGCAATAATACCTGACAGGGTGGGTGGTATTGGGCTATATCTGCCCACCCAGGGGTGTAAAGAGGCCTGGTTTCGCAGGCGGAGGGCCTTATAGCCCCTGGAAGGGCAGGTATAGCCATCCGCCCACCCTAGAGAGTGTCATTGTGCTTAGAAAATGGGTTTTACATGTAAAGAATGGGACATATAGAGAAATTAAGTTTTAAAAATGTGAACAATTCCTTTTATTGAACATTTAAACTGTGGGACAAGAAAATAGTCCCTATGCAGCAACCAAGGAGACACGGAAGTTCCACAGCTTTGCACAGAGGGAGACCAACCATGGAAGAGACAGAAATCATGCTTATAAAGACAAGCACATTTCAGTTGGTGATGCTGGCAGGTGGGAATTTACTTGTAACCACTTTTTTTACATATTGTCTTAACATTACAGCATTGTTTTGGTTGCACAATGTGAGCAGGGAGTGATTGTTGAGTGTGCATCGAGAATGGCATGGTGTGGGACTTTGACACGATGTACTGTTTCTCCACATTGGAGGTTCAGCGAGCTGGCAGCAGAAAGAAAAAGTTGCGCTGTAAAGAAAAAAAAAAGAAAAGTACATTTTTGTACTTTTTAGTGACTGTGGTGTGTGTATGTGTGTGGGGGGGTGTAGTTAGCAGGTACTTAGGTGGGCTACAATTTCAGTATGTCATGGACTGGGACAGTCGGGCTGAGGAGCTGTAAGTGGCGCTTTGTTAATGAGGGCTCCCCGGACACGAATACCTGTTGTCAGCTTTCTCAAGTTACTATATTGGCCGGCTTTTTATGAAGCGGGAGCTGCGATTACCTCTGCAGCATTATGACATTCTGCTGTGGCTCAAACACTTTTTTTTTTTTTTCACATAATAGCTGTTTTTTCCTTGCTGACTGATGTTTGGGTTTGGGGGAAGGGATATGTAGATGTGTCTTCCACGTGTGTGTTTGTACTGTCTGTCAGTTTGTCTCTCATCCACTACGTGAGAAAAAAAAATGGTGGTTTTAACGTTTTGTTTCTGAGCTGGCAAAGGGGTTTCAGTGGGTAATGGGGCAGCTCTCAGAGGGACTTGTTTAAGATGGGCATTGTTTTCTCATAAATGCCCACCTAAACAAGTCTGTCAGCCAATCAGAAGTCTCAGACTGTTTTACCCATTTTCTAAATTGGCTTTAAAATCATGCTACCCTTTTCACATACAAAGAAACTGCCATAGATGTGTGCAGAGAGGCAAACCATCAGGATCTTCTATCCCCAACATATACTGTATGAAGGTTTACTTTCTAGTGTTACATAAAGCACAACCAAGCTCCCCCAGCCTAGCCGATATGGATTCTCTTAATTAGGATTTTAAAGTATTTCATGATTTTTTTTAAATGCCTTAAAATATGCTTTTTACTGCTTTTTTCTATTACCTCATGAAGTCTGATCAAAAGGACATGTCTGCAGCTATCTCAAGGGTGCCCGCCTGCTTCTGCCATGCGATTTGTTAATGACTAGAGGTGTGCAGAATTCTGGCAGATGTGCCATTCCACTTTTGAAATGTTCCTCTGATTTTCTACCCACTATTTTCTTCTTGCACAGAAACTAGATTTTGAAATGGGCACAATAAATGCAGAGTTCTGATTGGTCAGTGACCCAAATGACCTGGGCCAATATCTCAGCACAACAGCATGCTGGCACTACAGTGACCTCACCACAGTCACTGCCCTCTGACTAAAACAGATGTTCTAAATTGGAAGCCATTACTGAGCACCACTCTGACAGCAAAAATGGACACAAACTTCGAGTTGTTTGCTGACATGCTGAACGAATTTCAAAATGAAACTGAAAGAAACTCAGCACAAATGCCTGAAATAGCCACAGAACCAACACCAGATAACAATCAAGTGAGTGAAACTCAAAGTACAGCAATGAGTGACACTAGTGTTGTGAACCGTCACTTGATAGCTTCAGAAACGGAGTTGTCAAGCCTTGAAGTGAGCCGCAATTAAATAAATACCATGAAACAAATGTCCTGGGCAGTAAATCAGTTCAAGACTGGCTAAAAGAGGAAAAAAAAGGCTTTAAACTATGAAATTGGTGTGAAAACTGAGCTTAACAATATTCTGAGGAAAATGTATGGTACTATCAAACAGTACCAGATAAATGTACAGTGTCTCCTTGTATGTTTCATTGAGGGCTGGCCTCAATAGACATTTCAACAACCCACCAGCAGCCACAGGTTCAGCTTAATAGCAGATTCTGAATTCAGTTCGGCTAATAACGTTTTCCTTGGAATACTAAAATCTCTCCGCCGGAAGGGCAAGGACAAAGCCTGTCACCACCCTTGTGTAACCCCCCTACAAATGGGGGTTCCTGAAAAGTCTTCCTTGAGCTTGCCTAAATGCTCACTGCCAGGCTGGTGTTCTGCGTTTTAGCAGTTTAAAAGTATTGCCCGAGAGTGCCTGTATAGCCTCTGTGTACTGTCTCTTTAAGAGCTGCCTGGATTGCAGTCATAATTATTCTGAGAGGGATCTCTGTTAGAAGATGTACTTCTTTGCTGATCATTTGTTAGAGTAGTAATAATATTGCAGTTTGTTCTAAACTACCTTCTTTGCAGCATGGACAGTTCTGTTTGTTTCCATCATCTCGGTCCTGGACTGCAGAATGTGCCAATCAGTACATTTGGGACTCTAAAATGGAGCCTGCCTACAGAGGCTTGGTGGGGCCAAAACTTGTAGGAATTGTAGTTTTGGGCTTTTGGCTCCTAAAATAACCTGGAGGGGGAGCCCTCATTGTGACTGACAGATCAGCCAACCTAACCTTTTGGATTTTGGGGAAAGTCCTACACTGCTTGCAGTTTGAGTTAGATCTGAGTTGGGAAGTGAAGAAGTAACAGCTTGAGATAGTTCAAACAGCAATCCATAGTGGATTCACATGGGAGAACTGTGGAAAGGCCTGAGTTTGGCCTGCATGCCTGCCTGCTGTCCCTGAGAGGGAACTTGTGTTTTTTTTTCGGACTGAATCCGAATTTGGAGAGCGAATTAAGCCACTGAATTGTGACCAGGCTTTAACCTGAAGAAGACCGAAGATTTGCTGAATGCGATCGGCCTGTCAGGACTTCCAGCTACCTCTGAACTCCCGGATTGTGCAGAGACTCTGTAATTGCGATTGGAGAGCCCCTTTTTCCTGGTACAGTGGAATTTCCTTACATGTGAATGTGCTGTGTACTTACAGTGGGTCATGATTTGGTTCCCCACTATGCTTCTGAACTGTGTTTTGCTTGCTGGAGGCTGCATCCAGCTCCACGGACTGAATCCATATCCATTTCCATTTGCCTGGACCCTGCTACTGGCCCAACCAGATACCTGCTACATGAGAGAAAGTCATCGACGAGAAACCGGCCTGGGGATGAGCCCCCTGCTCAACGCCTTGAACAAGAATGACGTCTCGATGATTCGTGTGGGTCCTGCTTCTCCGTGCACTACAGCTCAACAGCTTGCAGTCTCAATTTTGTCCTGCCTGTGTCCAGTATTGGTATCATGAGTAAACATCAGGGTAGCTCCCTGCAACAACAGCTAAATCTAAAAGTGTTGTCATGTGATTGTTGTTGCCTTTTCTTTCATGAACTTAGCCTTCCGGCTCTGGATTACAAATAGTGTGTGTTGTGCATGTTGCTTTCTTCCCTCACAGGGCCCCAACCAGCTGCAATGTTCCTGGCTAGCCCACCGTTTTCCTACCTGGGTGCACAGAGTGTGTGACTGTGTAGGGACTCTGAACTGCATGCATAACTGTCTGATTGATTAATATAGCTTTTAAGCAAATCAACCTGATTATGCCCCTCCCTTGTTCAAGTCCCCTGAATAAATCAAATTTAACTTTGTTTGCATTTAACCTGACTGTGGTTCCAACTTTAGCCAAAAGTATTGTACTGTTGCTGTTTGCTGTGCTTAACCTTGTTTTACAGGGGGTCCCCAGGGTCACGCTAGAGGAACCAGCCCTGGTGGTAAGTGCAAACAGTGTGGGTAATTGCCTGGTGAATAAGGGTTATTGTGAAAGTAATTATTATATATTGTTCAGGCCACTAGAAGGGAAAGAGGGGGTTTATAGTGTCCCGGAGGGCTGTTCCCAGGTTAGCTTGACCACTAACAACCCTAACCCCCATACGGAGGCACCCGTTTCATTACCCAGGCTGGGATAGTAGCCCTTGGGATAGCACCACCTAGGGGTTACACTTGCATCCCACCTGGCATCTTCACTCAAATCAGAAACCGTGCAGCACTAAGTACATCTACTGCAGCAGGGCTCGTCCAAAATGTCTGGCTGGATGTCCAGCTTTTCTTTGCCCACCACAGTAGAGAAGGTCTCTGAACCTTGACAACAACAGTTTTCAAATAATAACTGATGAGAACGGGCTTAAATACGCTCAGATGTCATATAACAAGGCAACAAAAAACCACAGTGATCCACATGAATCAAGCTGAGTAAATCACTGTGGCTACATGCCAGAGTTCTTCAGAGATCCTCTGTGCCCCATATGCTCACTACAGTTCTACCTAAGTAAACTACTGCCTGATGCCCTAGCATTTTACTTGCACCCAAGGCAGCTACCAGAAGACCAACTACAAAATGAAGCTATCTGATTTACAAAAGAGCCAATTGGGAAAATATTCCTCATCAGCATGTTGCAGCGCATTTGCAAGTTAACAAATGTACCTCCCTACAGAAACCACAGTTTTTATAGCACGCCTTGGAGCTCTTTTCTGCGGCAGGTCTGAGAAGCCGCAAAATTATGGCTGCAACAGGCCATCATTTGGAGTCATCACTCCAGAGTTATTGGGGTCCCAGCACTGAAGAGAGAAGGATATGGTCCTCAATCCTTGCATGGAAATCACTTGGCACAACAAAAAATGAAGACACAACACTGCGAAGCAAATAAGAACCTTGCCCATGTTGTTCAACCCTGCGGCAACCAGAAGTCCCGCCTCCTAATGTGATGCAGCTGCAAACATCTTTCGCCTCACAGGAAATGGGCTCCATGTCAACAGAAAACACTGCTGAAGATCTGGGAAAAACAGCATCCATGCAGAATCAGCATGAGTCTAACGACGAAGACGACTTTCCCGAGGTTCCAGCTCAGAGCAGCTGCACAACCTATCCAGATGCTGCCAGAACCTCTGAGACACTCTCACGATGAAAACACCACTTCGGAATACAGCAGCAGCAGTCAACCTTCATTCAGAAGAGCCAAGATCACAGAGATGCCTGCAGAGAGGTATTTCAGTATTGGAGTAGTAAAAGGAAATGTGCAGTTCAACGTCTACAACTATGGGCCAAAAAAACAAACAGTGACTTATTGTGTATGCTTACTGCAGTAGCATAGGAATGTTTCAGCCCCCCCAACATCAGATGTTGCAGTTGATTTAGTAGCATAGAAATTTTTCAGCCCCCGCCCCCACATCAAATGTTGCAGTTGATTCATGTCACAAGTCTTGGTAATTTAAAATGTTTGTATTAAAAATGTTATTTATTAAAAAGGTAGTACTTATGTGCAGTTGAAATTATTATGAACAGCAATTAAAAAATAGTTTTACTAAAGCGTTCTGACTGTACTTTGTAGTCTGTACTCAGGGACTATTTTCTCTCAATTCAAACTTAAAATGTAAGATGTGCCACTAAACCATTATAAACTTACTTTCAAAATATAAAAAACAGACTATGTTTCTTACATCTCTGTTACCCAATGCCCATTTTATAATCGCAGTAAGGCACTCCGTGGGGGGGGGGGCGCATTGTGGTGGGAAAATGCCACACCTCAGGTGGTAAAAGCACTATGCTTCACCTCATGCTTCAACCCACCTCAGGTGGGCCACTATCCCACAACAACGCCCCCTCGTTGTGCCTTATTGCTTAAATATGTATCAATGTTATCTGCAGAATTGTACTGTTTTCTGCAGAATAGTGGTCTGGGATTTTTCGGATTCTGTGTGTGGTGTTCCACGGAATTCCATGAAAATTCTGCAGAATTCTGGTGAAATTCCGCAATTCTGCCTAGCAATACTAATGAGCCCTGCTGACTACTGCATTATTCCATGGCACTGGTTAGAGCAGCATGTGTGGCAGTAGTAGGCAGGTGTCCATGAGATAGTCATGTGCATGTCTTTCATCAGAAGTTATGGCAGTGGGCCTCTGTGAAGTCTGTTTAATACCTCCCAGGGTTTTGTTTTATGCCCTTGTTTTGAAATGGTCTTATTTTTACCTTATTTATGGTTCCTTGCTAATTCTTTTTCCTACCCAGTAGTCAGATTTTGATTATTTAACAGTTTTAGAGCAAAGTAACATTAGTTGAGCAGAAGCCTAAAGGGAAGCCTTCCATGCAGGGCTTCCACCCAACTGATGCCAGCCACCAAGTTCTGGAACAGATAAGTAGGGTTGTGCAGCAGGCCATGTCAGAGATTCAAGTCAGCCAGGTGTTGCCCAGCCCAGTTGGATGAGCCAGAATTTGGTCACTGCCAGTCAGATCTAGTCTCTGACCAGGTCCATACAAAACTTTTTTTTTCTCCCCTGCTGAATAGCAGGATTAGCAGCACAATAGCAGCAGTGGCTCCCTGCCAGGCAGTTAGCAGTACAGTCTTCCTGGACTGGTGGCGAGGTTACTGCTGGTTGGTTGCAGGCAGATGTGAGAGCATGATTCAGTCACATAACATCACATCACTGAACTCTGTCAACCCAGCAGCTGACACAGGTATGGTGGAGGGCCTTGGGGGGCATGGGTTACAGTGCTTCATGCATGAGTGACAGTGGGCAAAAAGTCAATGACAAGGCTAGTGGAGGAAAAAAAAATCACTTAACTCCTTGGTCTTTGTGATGGGGTCAGTTGGCTGACATGATGATGGTTTGGGGGAAGCATGTATCATACTGGCTGGTCTGCAGTTGAGGGTGGAGACTGGGGAAGTGACTTTGTGTGCTGCAGCTTCTCCCTTTGCAGTGTGTATAAGCTGAAGAAAAGGACACATCACTGTGCTTGGAGAGAAGTTGTATAAAACTGTAAAAACTGAAACAAATCGGAGGGAGCGCTGTGAAGCCCATTCCAAAGGGTAGCCCTTAGAGAGAGAGTTCCTGAGTTTACAGTAAGGAACAAACAATTTAAACTATTTAAACTGGAATTTATTTGATGTTTTTCCCAGTTGTTTCCCTTCGTCTGAGAAACAAAATGTTCAAGCCAAATAAAAATCAAACATAATCCGAGCCTACCAAAAAGGTAAACTTAGGTGTGAGCCCAGAGCTTGAAGTCCTGAAAGAATAACGTGGATGCTGTGACTGAAGAGTCCCCAGCTGCAACATTACACTGTTTGGACATAAAAATGCAACTGTTGTTGCAGTCAGTAAGGGACATGAATGCTGAATTTGCTGTCTTCAACAGGTAGCTGACCACCACTAAAACAGTGGTCCAACACATCAAGTGGCATGTGTTGGAGGCCAACAACCAGCCCGAGTCAGTGACCCATACTTCAATGCTGTTCATTAAAGAGAATATCCACACTTGCACACTGCCCTTGAGACTCTGGAAGACCAGACCAGAGTCTGTAATATTTCAGTTCTTGGAGTCACTGAAGGGGCTTAGAAGAATCAGCTACCTACTCCTGCTTTTAAAAGACTGGCTGAAGGAGACATTACTGGCAGATTCAGAGGGGATGGAGGTCTGGTTCCAGAAAGCATATTGGATCACTGATATGATTCAGCAGCTGGTGAAAAGTCAGAATTACAAAAGGCTGCTAAGAGAAAGACGTGAAGTCAGGACATGGGGAACAATACTTACAAGTGATGTTGCTGGCATCAACTGGTACCAGAAGACAGAAAAACTGTGGATAGGTCACAGGATGACAGAATACAACATTAGTTGATGACAGCATGAACAGCAGCAGAGTAACTTCAGTACGTCCATTGTTTCACCCTTGCCTGAGTGCTCGGGGTAGGCACAAAACACTGGTGGTCCTGGGGGTGCTATGCTGCTGTTCACTGTGACTTATCTGAGGTTTTCTTGTCTTCTGGTACCAGCTGATGCCTGGCTCCATCACCTGTAAGCTGGTGAAAAGGCAAGGTCTGTTGATTCTGAAGGGTCAGTCCATCCTTTTCTTCCCGGCCATCAGTTTCACCACCTGCTAGCAATAGAATTGCTTCAGTAAAGTCTGGTGTACTATGCAGTGTCAGTATCAGCCACTGCACGATATTCCCTTTGTTACTGATAACGGTACATGAACGGCAGGCTTTTCTGTATTATGACCTAGTGGAGGCAGGGAAATTTGCTGAGAGGAAGATGGTGGCGATCCGACAATAAAATTGGGAGGAAAGCAGTGAATGGAAATTTGGTGGAGGAGACCTGAGTTTCTAAAGGCTACTTTAGATTCAGAGGTTCAGATGCTAGTGGTCCTGGACTTTTTTCCACATAGAAAACTCAAATAAGAAAATATTGCCTGCACTGCTGATGCACTCTTTGTTAGTACCTGGATAATTTATCTGTACAAAGCATTAAGATGTTGATTTTGATCCTGTTTTTTGGGGGGGTATAGTCTGGGCCTTGATGTGTTCGTGTGGTACAGTCTGCAGCTTGTAGTACTGATAACCTGGGTAAAAATTTATATTTTTACTTTGTTTAAAATGGAAGTACCATATATAAAACAGTAGTCTGTCTTTGTATATTTCTTCATTATGGGAAATTCTTAAGTTTCTGTATACTGCATTTTTCAGTTTTTTTTAATATGGAACAGTTTGCGTAACTTAATTATTGCATTAGTGTTGTTACTAATTTGATGAATTCTAAACCTGAGATGTTATATGGCTCCCAGATCTCACACATTGATGGGCAACAAGGACTTTTTATTCATGGACTTTAGTACTGGACTTAGCCATGAGCTCTTGGGTTTACACACAGCATATCATGTTATATTGATGGTTCACTGTGTAGTTTGCAGTGCACCCCTCTGTGACATGCCATAATTTGGTGTACGCGTCTCATCTCTGGGTTATTAAGGAACCTGTGGGCCATACAGTTATGTTATGATTCGTACTTATAATGTTTCATTTATTCACAGATGTAGCTAAAAGCTATAATTAAAAGGCAGAAAAAAGGAACAGAATCAAGAGTTCTAATGGGAGAAATGGGAGGGCAGGTCACTCCATGCATATTCTGAATACTTAGTTATTCTTTCAAGCAGAATAGTGGACAGAGCAGCTATAGTGCTTATTTATTTACTTCACTTAATCATTTACCCCTTACTTTTTCCTCACCATCCCAGATTTCTCACTTTTCCACCAAGACTGTAGCAAGCATGGGGACAGGGTTGCCCTCTATATCTGACAGTTTCTGTCTTGCTCCATAACCCTGCCCTTCCTCCCATGAACTCATAATCGCTCTCCTATCTCTCCCAGGTTCACTTCCCATCTATATCGGCATGCTTTATGTTGCTCACCAGCTTTCCCCTGACTCACTAGTCACCTGCATATCCATTGTAGCCTCTCTGACCTCCTTTGATGAGCTCATCTTATTAGGTGACTTTAACCTGAACTGGTTCTCCCCTTCCTCTAAGGCCTCCATCCTAAAAATGTAATCACTCAACCTCTCTCAGAACCCACTCCCTACAACCACCATTCCTCCAACCACTCTCCCATTGATTGGGTACTTTCTTCCCACCCACACTGCATAAATAAGTGACCAGTGTATCATGTACTGTGTCAGGAAGATACACCTCCCCAAATCCACACCCAAATATATGAAATTCCACTCTCTGCATTTCATCAACGTTACTGCCCTTCTACATGATTGTGCTCTTACAAACTGGTCCCTAGTCTACTCCGCCTCAAACGTGGACTCCGCTGTAACACTCTTCGTATCCACCCTCACCCAGGTCTGGGACGTACATGCTTCCTAAGTAAACACCAGAGTAAAGAGACATCACTTTCCATGGATTACATCAAACCTCATTGCCCTGTGTAAATTCCATGATCTGGCCTGGTCACACTATCAAGTCACCCCAGGATAAACAGCACTACAAAACTCTCAGGAACTCCTGTACCAAAGCAGTCAGACTTGCTAAGTCTGATTACTTCAAAATGCATTTAAATGGAAACTCCTCATTCCCCACCTCTTTTTGGTGAGTGGTCTACTCCCTTGTCGACCCTCCAACCCAGTTGTCCTACCCCATCCTAAACCAATATGGCTTAAATATCTCCGACTCAACCACAGTGGCTGAGACTTTCAATGTTTTTTACCACCTGCACCCTCCCTACCCCCCCATCTCCTCCACTACCTGTCCCCCTCCCCAGATCAGGAGGGTTTCCATTTTACTGCAGTATCCCCTCAAGAGGTCCTCTGGGCACTCAATTCCCTAAATCCAGCACAGATGGTGTTCACCCCAAACTCCTCTGCCTTTTGACCCCAGTGATGGCCTTTCCCCTGGCTCACTTACTCAACCTCTCCTTTTCCTCTGGCACTGTACCACAGGCATGGAAGGCTGCTAAAGTGTTACCCCCTCCATAAAGGTGGGGACCCTTCTTGTTCCGGTAATTACAGATCTATCTCCCTCCTCCCCACCCTTGCCAAATTGCAGGAATCCCTAGTGCTCACTAAGCTATCCCATTTTCTAACTTCCACTGGTCATCTCTCCCCTTTCCAAACAGGGTTTAGAAAACACCACTCAACAACATCATCCTTACTGCGGGTCACTGATCATATTTTAACTGCCATGGACCAGATACATGTCACAACTGTGATTTTCATGGACCTGGCTAAAGCATTTTATTTTGTTTCCAACCCCCTCCTACTAAGCAAGCTTCACTTCATCAGGGTGGCCCATCCCACAGTAAACTGGTTCACCTAATACCTCTCGCATAGACAACAATCAGTGCAGGTTGGTAACTCCCTTTCTCCTCCCCTCCACATCCATGCTGGTGTGCCCCAAGGGTCAATTTTGGGCCCTATCCTTTTTTCCTTGTTCATAAATGTTTCCTTCTTTCACATGTAGACAGATGACGCCATCCTATTTACCTCAGGTCCATCCATGGCTTCCATCCCTGCAACACTCCAACAGGACCTGAATAAAGCACTGTCATTGTTTCAAGCCAACCACTTAAAGGTCAACAAAAAAAGGATGGTTGCCATGCTTTTTGGGACTGCACAAAAGCTAGCCAGAACACTGCCACTACTAGTGTTTACTGCACTGGATGGGACCCCACACTTGATTGTGTCCAACTTCAAATATCTCAGGGTTCGAATCAGCAGCCACCTAGACTTCACTGCACACATCGACTCCCTCTGCATCAGACTCCATCCAAAACTGGGAGTACTTTTCCGAAACAAGGATTGCCTCCCCCTCTCTATTTTGTGTTAATTGGTCTCAAAAATGATCCTACCAATTTTCAACTATGCTGACATAGTCTATGGAACCGCCCAACCTCCTCACTTTCTAAGCTTGACATGCTTCTGAACTCTTTTGCCGCTTTGCCACAAATGCCACATGCCCCCGTACCCATCACTGTATTCTTTACTCCTTCCTTTCCTTCCCTTCCTCCCACTCCCCCTCAGGTGGTCTACCCAATCCCTAACCTTCACGGCAAAATTCTGGTTTGGTTTACTTCCTCCCTACCTCTCCTCCAAGTTGTCACCAGCTGCCCCTTCCCCCATGACCTCCACACTAGAGACCCTCACTCTTTCTCCCTCCCTCCCTCTCACACCTCTACAGGTCAATCTGCTTTTTTGTACAGGCTCCCTTCCCTCTGAAATCATCTCTCTCTGCAACTTTGGTACTCCTCATCCTTCCTTTCTTTCAAGCAATGCATCCACCACCCACAGGCTCCCCTCTGCACTTGCCTTGCCTCCTCTGCCCCCCAATATCCTCTCTACACTCGCCCTCCTCCTCCTCTTCTGTTCCTGGCAGCCCCCTCTTAATTCAAAAAACTATGATCATTATTAGTATTATCTTCTGAAATGTTTTATGTTCTACCTCTTGTTTACACCTGTACCCCCGGGTCACATATGGAAATGAGCCTTGGCTCAGTGTGCCTATCATGGTTACCAAGATTTTAAATAAATAAAATAAATACATTTTCACTTTGCTCATTAAGCCTTTGATTGAGCTACACTCGAAAGGCTAACTCATAAATGTGATTTCAATAAAAAGATTAAGAGATATCAAGAGAAAGAAAATTACTTGTTTAAAAGCTTGTTTTTTAAAGTGCTAATGTGTGAACAAGAGAATGAATTTCTAAGTGAAAGAGCACAGGGATGCTCTTATTTACAAATGAGAGAGAGGGGGGTCCTTAAAAAGAGATCTTTCAGTCCTAATTGGTGGACAACCTGATAAAAATATATTGTTCTTTTACTCGCCTGCCTTGCCACGCCAGCCACAAATGGTGTCCTGCTGTGCTCTGCTGCTATGTCTTGCCACGTCTCCTGTTGCGTACCCCCAGCACACAACAGTGGTATGGTGTGATGCATTATCCTGCTACTATGCCTTGTTGCCCTGATTGCTAGTTGCTGTTTAAGCGCTTGTGTATTTGTTTCCGTTATCAAACAAATATACTGAGCAGCATCAGATCAAATCAGCCAGTTATGCTGGCAGTGACAATGCCCAGTCTGTCCCAATTAGTCAAATATAGCAGGTCTGGTCAGGTTAAGAAGTCCAACAGCTTTAGCCCCATATTCAGGCCCACCAGTGAGATCAGGCATCACTGCCTCCTCATCATGATGATCACCCTCATTCTCGCTGTCATCACATTGAGAAGTAAGCAGTCCTACACTTACTCCAATGCAGAACCAAACTACAGCTTCAAGTTCATTGTCACAGCTTCCAGCTCAGTCTTGAGTCCTCTTCTCCAGTTCTTCACATACATATTTGGCAGAGGTTCAGCTAAACCTTCCTTCCGATCCTGAAGTCCATCCTGCTCAGGCTGAAAATTACACAGACTTCTGCAAATTATGTTGACTCTCATGCCAGCTGACAGACACTATATGCATACTGAGTGTGATGATGATGATGATGATGATGATGCTGATGATGATGATGATGATGATGATGATGATGATGATGATGATGGTGGTGCTGATGAATATTCAAGAGCTAGTGAAAGACTTTCAGTGTCAAATGAAAAGACTGCCACCCCAATCACACCAGAGTACAACCCCTTCTTCTGTCTCTTTGTCCAGTGCTACAGTTACCAACACAGTAACCAAACTACTGTTGGTGTCAGTTACCCTCCTACTGTCTCCCCCTGCCATCAGGCCCCTGGCTGCTACTACCAACAGTACCACTAGTTCTAATTGAGTTCCTGTACCTGCTGCACTTTCACTAATACTCTGAGCAGAGTCACATTCCTTGCCTGGCTTTAAATTAAACAAAAAAAGTCCAAGCTTGGGGTGGAAATAATTTTTTTTTTTTTTGATAAGTTATCTGAAACTGATGAACTGAAAGTATTATGTGTGCACTATAAAAACAACCAGTAGTACAAGAAAGTAAGTCAGTGGCATGGGAACCAGTGCTAGGAGGCAACACTAAATGTGGGGCCACCCTTATGTAGTTGCTCTTCCTTCAGAGCTCACTGAGTCAGATTGGGGCAATTCAGACAATTATGATTATTATGAGTCCAGCCAGATCATAGCAGTCACAGAGAGTTCCCAAGAGTCAGTCATGGTAACAGAGGGAGATCAGTTACACAGGGTTAACCTCTGTCAGGTACAAGAAATAGGACAGCGGGGGTGCTGTGGGTGCCTGAGCTTGCTGGCAGCAGAATTTGATAGCTCCATAACAGAGTTTTAAAACTTATTAAAAATACTAATTTGGAGTGGAGACTTCTTAAAACTTACTACTCTACTGGAAAGGGGACATTCCAAAGCCTATAATGGGAAACCCATGCAAGGATCGAGCTGGTGCTATGGGGGGACAGCCTCTGGAACTACTCGGCACACGCAGTCGGGCATGGAGACGCAGGTCGTTACACAGCCAGACTCAGAAGAGACTATGTCTATTATTGGGATTTAACTTCAGAGGCTCATTACCTCCATATCTGATCTAAACACAAAAATAGATGCATTTGGTACCAGAGTCATGGTAGTGGAAAAAACAGTGGCGTGGAGTTAAGATGCTTGACCTTAAATGGAGCTCTGATTCAGCATTGGCGGCCACCACAATGGTGGTGAAAGAGAAAAGCCATCTCTGGGCCAGATTAGAGACTTTGGAAAACCAGGCCTGGGTGTCTAATGTGCGGATCCTCTGTCTACCCAAAGGGATTGAGGGGGATCATCCCATCATGTTTCTACAGGACTGGCTTGAAGAAAAGCTGGTGCCAGAAGGGCATAATTTACATTTTGGACTGCAAAAAGCATATAGGATCACCCTACGGGGCTACTGTGAGAACTCTGACACCCCACATACCTTAGTAGTGGTCACTGATGTCACGGGTACCCGCGCCCAAATCCTCTGCATGGTGAGACAAGCTGGTCCCCTCACTCAAGATGATTGATCGATTTTAGTATTTCCCGATATCGGCTATGCGATGTGCAAGAAATTTAATGGAATCCGGAAGCATCTCTGAGAGGCCTCGATCACACATGCTGTGGTTTTCCCCACTCTTATGAGACTAGTGCACGATGGTAAAGTATGGGTCTTTTCTGACCCAACTGAAGCGGGCAAGTGGGCAAACCATTTTGCTACCAGTTGTCAGATTCCATCTCGGGACACAGAGAATGAGGAAAGTGAACCTGAAGAGACTGAGGGGGACTGAAATAACTTGAATATTGACTTTTAATTTCTCACCCTCTTACCATCTGTAAGACCCAGCAGTAAAGGGGACTTATAAGTGATTTTTGTTGTATAGTTTGGCAGGGGGAGTTACTGTACTTTCAGTTTTCTTTACTGAAGCCAGTACCATAGTAATGCCGTTTAATTGCTGGAAATTCTGAGGTACATGCTCCAACTTCGGGACTGTGTTGTGGACATACATTACATATAGAGTAAAGTATGGGGTGGTGTGTGTAACGAGAAGTTTACACACACCTGAGGAGTTAGATGTCACTCTCAGGATTTATGAAAAACATCTAACTCCGAGGGTGTGTGTAAACTTAGAGTTTATACACACCACCCCATATTTTATTTTATATAATTGCTAGGCTTTTTTTTTTTGCCTCAGCAATTATATAAAATAAAAAGTTGCTGTGCCACGTAGTCTGGTTAGGTTACAGTGCTTTGTCCAAAGTTGTTTCTTATTTAAATGTTTTTGTGTTTTTTCTTGTGGGCAGCTGAAAAAAGTTGCTCTGGTACCAAGTTTTGTTTTAAAAACTTACCGCTGAATCCAAGTGGCAGTTCCCAAAGTGGTTCGGTGTGTTGCTTAGTGGGTCAGCGAGAAGGGGACAGCGGTCGGAAAGCGAGGATGTGAGGCATGCACAGAGTGCAGGAAACCGTGGACAGGTTTGCTGCAATAAACACTCCTTTATTACGTCAAATTACACCATGGTTTCCCTATGGGGAAAAAAGGGAGGCCATTAATTATAGTGGGCTGGATATTCAAACTGCGCTATTCTGTGGCGCAAGCCCTTGCGCTGCACAAAATAGTTGCACAGGGGTGTGGCCGGGATGATATTCAATGGAGTTGCGCTATTGAGCAACTCCTTGAATATCACCCGACCACAACCACTAATGCGTAACCAATGGAACTTGCGCCACTGCAAGTGGTCAAAGTGGAGCATTCAAGATGCGGTGGCGCAAGTACCATTGCACCATGTGCAAATTTCCGATATTCAAAAGGTGACATGCAAATGGGGCCATAATTCTTGCAAGGTGCAGGGGAGGCCATTTGCATCTATTTATGGCCCCATTTGCATGCCATTAGCATGCAGGTGCACCGATCCCCGAGGACTTGCGCCTGGCGCCCTGCCAGGCAGCAGCCGTCAGGGACCAACGCCCCCTGCAGCCCGATCGCAGGCCTAAGTTCAAAATTCCCCCCACCCCCCGACTGGCCCGATCGTGGGCATAAGTTAAACCCCTCCACCCCCTACTGGCCCGATCGGCGGGCATAAGTGAAAATAAACCCCCACCCTCCACTAGCCGATTGCAGGCATAGAGTGATAAACCCCCACCCCCACTAGCCCGATGGCGGGCGGCAAAGTCAACCCCCAAGAACATATCCCTGTTGGTCCAGTGGACCCGCGAAGCCCGATGCGGGCAGCAAAGTTCAAACCCCCAAGGACCACCTACCCTGGTGATCTAGTGGCCCCCACCCCACCGAACCCCGCCACCCCACTCCCCCGTCAGCGGTAGGCGGCAGCATCCACCTGCCGCCCGACTGACTGCCGGTAGGCTCCATGCCGGTGGTTCAGAGCAGAGCCAATGGGCATGCAGCTCGCCATCATAAGGCAGTCCAGATATGTGAATGAATGAATTCACATATCTGGACTACTGCCTGATGCTTATGGAGCTGCTGCGCCCGATGGCTCTTGCTCTGAACCAATGGGAGTGCAGCCCTACTGGGCAGTCAGTCGGTGGAGCAGCAAGATGACTGGCGGGTGAGATGCTACCGCCTGCCGGCTGGCGGGGCGGGGGTGGTGGGAGCTTCATGGATTGGGTGGGGTGAGGCCACTAGATCACCAGGGTAGGTGATCCTTGGGGGTTGAACTCTTTGCTGCCCAGCGATCATGCTTGGGTCCACTGGACCACCAGGATATGTTCTTGTGGGGAGGTTGAATCTTTGCTGCCGATCCGGGCTGAGTAGAAGGGTGGGAGTTTATTTTCACTTATGCCTGATCGGGCCAGTGGGTGAGGGGTTACTTATGCCGCGATTGGGCTGCAGAGGGGCACAGGGGGTGCGTTGAGGGCCACCCACAGGTGGCAGCTGCTGTGTTGCGCCTGCAATCACGGCAGCTCACTTGTGGGTGGCCCTCGACTTCTACTTTTTTTTGCTCAAAGTTGTGCAGGCGCGGGTTGGGGTTGCACCTGCACAGCTCTGCACAGCCCGCTGAATATCGGGCTGTGCAGTTTATGCATGGTTCCTCCCCCTCCGGTTCAGCATGCCTTCATTAGCATTGCGCTGTTGCTCAGCTTGACTTGGGGGGCGCAACTGCCTCCTGCTGAATATAGCAGAATGGCGCAATTTTGGACTTGCGCAGGCGCAACCCTATTGTGCATGGTGCAACCCTTTTGAATATCCAGCCCAGTGGGTTTAAGACTGGGGGAAGGGGGAACCCTTTTCTGTAAAATACGTCTGCTACAGTTTTGCCTTGGCTTAAGTACCCAGTTTTATCAACTGCTATTTGGAATGTTCTCCACGATCTCTAATCTGCTGCATTAGATGTTTTACTATTCATCTAACCTTTTAACTTTTAGAAATATAGTATGACAACATTAGTCCCGCTAGGGATGTGACATGTTGGACTTTTTATCTGGACTTTAGATAATTGAATTAGTCATACTGCTCTTGGGTTCATACTCACAGCTTATAACAAATGCTTTTTATTTTATAGTAATTCATTTAGAGAACCCTCCACATGAGTTACCATAATATTTGGGATGCGCATATCCTTTTGTTAAGGAGATCTTTGTCTCTCAAAGGTTTTTATTTTGTAACCAGTCTGTCTCAGATATGGAACTGTTATTTGATTTATAACATATGACAATAATAAACATAAAGTTTAAAAAAAAAAAAAAGAAATAGGACAGCATCTCTGGACTCAGCAGCATCAGCTGACACAGTACCCCTTTAACCAACACCCTCACTCTGGCAGAGCAGCACTGCCAGTTCCTGGATCAGTATTTTTCCAAAAGTCAAGCAAATAGCTGTATCTCACTCTTCTGAGTGCAAGAACAACTCTAACTCCAAGCATCCCACTGTTTCCAAAATTCCATAGCTTAATGGTGAGTTGACAGGACAGATCTAAAACCCATTTGTATTGTGGAAATACTGGTTTCCCAAAGGCTGCTGGCATTTTTTTACAACCGAGATATTAAATGCAAACTAGATTTACAGTTGCCTGCAGAGTAGTGCCACAGATTCACAAGCAGTCAGCTTTGTGCATGCACTTTAAAGAGCACATAGGATGGGCCTGTACACTGAACCAGATCTATTTGTACAAGCACATCAACTAATGGGCATATTTCTCTAACTGCACACTTGGTTTGTTTCTCATAGTCACAACAGCCTAATCTGACACCAAAAGGGCAGTACAGAGGAATGGCATTGCTTAATGCCACTGTTACAGTTGGTGAGCACAGTGCAGCCAACATAACTATATAACAACCAGGACAATCAGTAGGAGGAATGCATACTTGGAAATTGATTATGAGTAGCAATAACAGTGACATATAATGCAAATAACATGATAAAAGGTTCAGTGACAGTAACTGTGAGAGAGTAAATGTCAATGACTTTGCACACACTTTGAATTTAGTTGTCCCCGAGCCCTAGATAAGAACCCTAGTATCAGAAATATTTTTGCAAAAACATGAGGAATACTCAGCCATTCATACAGGGCTGTGAAAGCAACAGTCCCACTGTGGACGTTCCAGCTAGTGAAAGTGCCTCAACCTCAACACTCCTTGATACTGGATGTCACCACTAGGTGGAATTCTATATATAAAATAGTAGAACAATTGGTGGAATAAAGATCACACATGCAAAAAAGTATTTCATATGGCATTGACGGAAGGATTCGTTGCTGGACAACCATGGAGTAACCTTATTAAATCCTTGCCCCATTTGACAGTGCCACTGCACATGAGAACTCGGCAGCAGTAGTGCCTCTATCAGTGAGGTCATTCCTATGGTGCCTATTCTCTTCAACTTGCCAACTGAAACAGTTTGCAATGATTAATACTCATTTGATTTAATACAGCTGGCACAGACACAGAATGAAGAGCACCACAGGTGATTTGACACAATTGGAAGAAAAGTATGTCACTGCAACATTTTTAGATCCTCATTCTAAGGATGATTTCCTGGTGCAGGATCTTGATTCTTTACAGTGGTACAAAAAACATATTATCAGAGAGGTGCAAGTGGCCCAACCCCTCTTGAAAGCTTCACTTCTTCCAGTACCACAGAGAAACTGTCCTCAGGTACACAGCACAGGTTCCAGGTTATACACTGAAACACCCAGGGGGATGCTTATCTCTAGCACAGCTGCAGAGGATGAATGGGAACACCACCATGTCAAAAATAGCAGGACTTGATTAAGTCAGATTAAAGAAAAGGGGACCACATGTACCAAGCTTGTCACCTGAGGACATTGCTGCTGAATGTTCACAGCATACCTAAATGAACCCAGAGACCCCAACCCTGTGGCAGATCTTTTGTTGTGTTGGAAGCCTAAAAGATCCCTTTGGCAACTTCTTGTTCAGGATGTTGCCTATTATCTTGGTTGTCCAGAATGTCTGCCCACCAGTGTCCTGTTGGAACGGATATTCAGTACCACTGGTGACATACTGTAGTATCTCAAACCAGAGCTACATTTCTCTCTGAACATGTTGAACAACTGGTGCTTCAACTTGCATACACCGAATTACCACTGTGACGTGCAGTGTATATACAACAGGATAAAAAAAAGCCTAAAATCAAAAGGATAGATAACTAAACAAATCCATGCTGCCCTGGTACTCTGTCTTTCCAGATTGGAGGAAGTACAGAAAAAATGCCCCTTGCCAACTTTCTGACATTATTAAGCTTGACAGGACCATTGCCGCTGTCAATTTACAGGCAAGCAGGTGTAGCAGAGGGCACAGAGCTGCAGTGCCTGAGGGGCCACTGTGCCAGCTAGCTCAGGGAACTTGAGGAACACTTCCAGAGGGGGCAGTAATCAGAATCAGCTGAGAGGTGCAGTACCAGAAGGCTGGGACAGATCCTGGGAAATGAGAATCTGGGGACATGTTATTGGTAGATCACCAATTGTATGAAGTAAGTCATCTGACCACCGGGAGAGTGGGGGAACTCCAGGGTGTTTCCCTTAAGGAAACAAGCCGATGGCCCTTGGACATGTGTTGGGTTTCCCCTGAAGACATTGAGGAAGACCTTGGAGGAGGACAAACTTGGATAAGTGCCTGTGCAGGTGTTCCAACACTCAAAGAAGCATGCAGGACTCCAGAAGGAAGGACAACTGCCGGATCATTTTATAGAACCATCTACAGTATAGATAAGGTAGCTGAGGGTGTGTACTCTGCAGTCTAGCCACTACTTTAGGGAAACTGTACTCGATGGGAGGGGAGCAGCTGGTGGATACAAAGCTAGAGCGAGACCTGGGGGTTGTCATATCAGATGACCTCAAGGTCAGCAAACAATGCAAGAAAGCACCAAAAGCTAGTGGCATCCTGGGATGCATAGGAAGGGGCATCACAGGCAGGAGGCATGACGTGATCATGCCTCTGTATCAATCCCTGGTAAGACCCTACCTGGAATACTATGTCCAGTTCTGGAGGCCACACCTCAGGAGGGACATAGATAGGCTAGAGACAGTACAGAGAAGAGCAACAAAGATGATGCAGGGCTTGCACCAGAAACCGTATGAAGCCAGACTCCGTGAACTCAGTCTATACTCCCTAGAGCAGCACAGGAACTGGGGATATGATAGAGACATTTAAATACCTTAAATGCAACAACAAGGTACAGGTGCAGAACCTCTTTCAGGTAAAAGACTATAGCAGGACAAGAGGGCATGATCTTCGCCTCAAGGGAGGTAGGTTCAGGAGCAATATGAGGAAATTCTTCTTCACAGAGTGCATTGTTGAACCATGGAATAGCCTGCTGGAGGGGGGGGGGTGGGGGCGAAGACAGTGGAGGAATTCAAGCAGGCATGGGACAGGCATTGCGGGATACTCAATAGGGCAGCTAAGTGGGGGAGTAGGAAAACAAGGGCAGACTTGCTGGATCATAAGGTCCCCATCTGCCGACAACTTCTATGTTTATGTTTCAGTTCTCGGCTCCCCTGGAGATAGTGCCTGCATGGATGTGGCAGCTGGCATGTCCTAAATTCACACACAGCTGTGTGTGGTTACTAGCCGAGTGGCTTTATGCTTGCGCTAGATCAGGGAAATATTGGTGGGTGGATGCACAAGCAGGCTACAGCCCTCCCTCCCCCTGTTGCTTTGTCTTGAAACTTTTAAGTGTAAATGCAGTACATTGAAAACCAATGAACTGGTGGCTCATGCCTTCACAGTGACAAAACCCCAGTGAATATCCCTATCTAATGGACTGGTAGCATGTCTCCCGAGTGAATACTCTCTGAACATTTTAATCCCAGTTTTACAGATTCCCTATTATCCAAACTAATTTCATGTCTCCCAGGCAGTCGGGATAATCGAGATTGTACTGTAGGTCATAAAGCAGTAAGTAAGTAACTGGCGAAGCGTTGTAGCCCCATTAGGACAGCAGGAGAAAGGGAGCCAATTTAAATTGGGATACCACAAGGGAAAAGGTAGAAGACAGGTACCCCCATGGCAATTGTCCTTATAAAGAAGGAATGGTCAGGGAGTTTTGAGGCCTAGCAGCACAAGATGTAGCCAGCTGCACCATAAGTATAAATGTGAATTGCTGAGATGAGACAGGGTGACCATGAATTTCAGTCAGAGGCTGCTTTTGGGGAGTCAGCCAAGTCATGACCATGAGGTCAGGCGGTAGCAGGGAACCCCAGGATGGAAACTAATATTGCTCTGAAAGAAGAACTGGTACCTCATGTTGTCCTGAAAGGGGGTGGACATTTTGTATAGCTCGGAAAGAGAAGAGGGAAATTGCTGAACACACTGAAAGAAAATCGCATTTAGCTCAGAAGTGGAGCAGGTTTCAAATGCACCTCTGAAAGAGGAGTGGGGAACTTCTATTGCTCTGAATGAGGGGTGGGAGACTCTGAAAGAGTATTACCTGCATAACATAGTTAAATGAATTGGGATCACTATATGTCATATGTGAACGTGTACTGTTTATTATTTAGTCAAGAATTGATGTGCTCAAATACATTTGGCATTTGTGGTCCTGTATGCATCATAGGTCCTGGGGTGCTACATAGAATCCCACCCAGGGAAGCCATATAACAGCATTTATGAAGTGATGGAAGGGAACTTCCATTGAGCTAGAAGTACTCCTAGACATGGGAGGTTAATTAGGCCATGCCCACCTCCTGTCCCACAATGAAAGGGGCTACAATGTGGGGTTACACATACTGTATATATAGAAAAAAAAGCTTTATGTTCCCATGAAGGGATTTAAAAAAATGTATGTGATCCTTAAAGAAATGAATCCAGGGATACTTATTCACTGGAGCGGGGGTGCTATATTTTGTACAGTTTTCAACTAGAGTACACTAGGGGGCAACCTTGTGTTTCTTATTTATCTGGGCCAGCAGCCAGTAGACATGTCATGAAGGGGATGTGTTTGCTGTCTAATGGCTAGTGGCTAGAGGGCAACCTCCCAGCTGCTGAGTCATAAGTAGAACTTGGCATCAATCCTGACCTGAAGAGACCTCTCCATGACCTTGCCTTTTACCCCTCACTGCCTGCTGTTCAAGGATTGTGAAATGCTTTGATATTCTACGCATAGGAGAGGCGCAATATAAAATAAAAATTCCACCCTTTCTCATTTCTGATTGCATTTTGCCCTGGCACGGCTGCTGCTGCTGCTATTACTTCATTCTCATCTGCTTAACTGTACATGCTCAGAATTGTAAAAGAAGAAGCATGAATAGCACCAGGCCTCTCCAGTGGCGGCTCTAGCCACAAATGGTTACCAGGGCACAGCTGGGGCACAACAGATGGCAGCCAGGGCACTGATATATTGTTACAATGGGGGAAGCTTTGTACCATATGGGGCACCAACTGGGGCACAGCATTTTTTTACCGGGGCACGTGCCCTGGTGGGCCCTGGTGTAGAGCCGCCACTGGGCCTCTCAGGTGAGAGAACAAGCATTAACCTCAGAGGGCATCTCAGATGGTGGAAGTGCAGTGCAATGTGTAACAGCTGCGGGCATTAGGGAATGTAACTGACCTGTATAAGCCTTATTTGCTTGCTACTCTCCCCCAGTGTGGTAAGGCAGTGGTTAACTGTTACCTGTCAGCCAAGGGTTTGGTGGGGGGTTGGATATACCCTATAATTATAATGGGGGATAAGAGTACTTCATCCCAGTCGAATGGACTTAATGGTGGCGGACCACCATCAGATAGATATTTATAGGTGGCTCTGGGGGTCTTGCTGAAGCTCCTTTAGTACTGATTAGAAGTACAGCTGTTTTAAGTATTTGGGTCCACATACTGATATGTACTGGAGGACTTGTAGACTTGGTATAGCACCTGGAGGTGAGAGTCCCAGTTCCTGCACGAAGGCATCAGCTTCTACAGAGAGATGTAATCTCTCTATACAAATTTGTGGTCTAGTATAGTGAGGCAGTAGTGCAGTGGTTTAAGACTCTGAGCTGCAAATCTGGAGACCTGGGTTTGAATCCCACAGCTCCCACTTGCATACTGTGTGACCCTGAGCAAGTCACTTAACTTCCCTGTGCTCCCAGGTCGCACCTATAAACATAAACAAGCCTTCAGCTTAGTGTGTCTCTCCTGGTTAAACAATTGGGAAAAAGAAAGTATGGAAGGAGAGAGGGGAAAATGTACTATGTGGCACTGCACCCACCCCTCTACAGTACAACATCCTGGGGCATGAATATCTGTAAGCTCTATAGGAATGTATCAAGACCCTGAGAAGTATTTAGAGGGCTTAGGGTGTCAAGGGTGCCATGCACAGCTGGACCAAGTATAGCATGCCTTATGAAACTGATGATGTCTGTACATGAGTGTGCCCTGTAGGGACGAAAGAATATGCCTGTGTGTATATTAACTAAATTTGATTTAACTGCTTGACTCCACTGCTTTGTGTGGGCAATGACATCCTTTCAAATGTATATTGTCATTGTAGTAGCAGCAGCTTTACAGAACTCCCTGGCTGTCACCAGCGCCTGGATACTTACAATAACCATGGCCCGTTCCTCACCTTGTGAGCTGGGGCCCATATGGCATCCAAAGAGCAGGCTACATTTGTGTTATTTTAGGCTCATTCTCCTAGCAGAATTTCAAGATAAATTGCTACAGTAGTAGTCATCCTAAACTTCCCTTTTACTTTAAAACTCATGATACCATATTAAACGTACTGCAAAACAGTATTCACACCCCATTACCACGCCTATCACAGACTATAAGAAAACCTGCAGTTGCTTCCCTAAACACAATAAGGCAATGCTTCAGCTAATGAGGTGCTGCAGTAAGAGGAACTTTTAGGATGCTACCACTGTAATTGGTAACCCGAGGAATTATAAAAACTTGAAGTGTCTGCTATTGAACATATAGTTTCATTTTGCTGTTCTATGATTGAGCTAGACAACTGAATTCCTCCTACTTTTCATAAAAAAAAAAAAAAAAGACCAGTTACAGAGATAATGCATTTCACAAGGGCATTAAAATGAGCTGTTTGTACAAGAAATGGATGCTTTAATTAACTGCCTCTCCAAGGTCACTTTCACCCAGAGGAAGTGATTAATATCCATTCCCTGCATACGAAACTCTTCAGACACAGAACAAAGAAGGAAGTACAGGCTATGGCAATCCTGTTGATTCTAAGGAGACATCCCAAAGACTACGTACGCTAAGGCGCATTTACAACTGGGGAATTTCAGGCATGCTTTGAGCAGTTCAGTGTATGATTTCAATGATTAGTACTTGCAAACAGTGAGTCAGACGTTTCTCAGAACCTCTAAATGTGGTCAGTTTTCCTTTGGTTTTTTAGGCCCCTAAATATAGATTTTGTTTCTGAACTTGCCAGAATCCCAAGCAGAAACTCTGAAATATGATTGTCTAGTCCTTGACTAAAAAACAAAATATTTGTTTTACAAATTCAGAGTCGGCACTTCCTGTCAGACAGACACTGCTGTCTCTCAACTACTCCAGTAGGTCATTAATGCATACACACATACATAGATGGCACAGGATGCAAAAAGACAGGACGTCCATTGAGTCAGCCCTGTTGTTCTTAACTAGAATTCCTCAAACCTATCAGAGATCCAGAGCCCCATACCTCCCTTCTGTTTCTAATAACGTCCTTGTACATATTCTTTTTTTTTTTTTTTTTCGTAATTCAAATTTTATTACCGTGTATAAATCATCACAGTACACTACATGACCACTGGGCTTTGCAATACAAAGGTCTGGTCACTGTCTTTTGAACCATGAGATAGTTCAAGCATTAATCACATCACTGGGTAGATTGTTCCACCTAGCCACCTTCACCCCCCCAACTACTTTAAGTTTGTGTTCCCCGATGATCATGTTTCTCCAGAATTTCAATAAATCTGAGGAGTCAACCTTGCTGTGTCCCTGCAAGTATTTGTAGGTTTCTATCATCTCCCATCCTCAAGTGAGCGTATGTTTAGGGAGTTTAAGTTTTCCTGATAGGTTCTTTCTTGCTTCCCCTCGATCATTTTTGTTACCCTCCACAGAGCAGTTTTTTATTCTTTCCTTATTCTTTATCAGATGAGGGTTTCAGAACTGCATGCAGTACTCCAGGTGTGGCCTAAAGAATGACCTGTACAGTGGCTGTATTACCTCATGGTTTCGAGTAGTAAAATCCTGCTTGATAGATCCCAGCATCCTGTTAGTTTTCAAATATGCAGTCCCACTTGGAGCAGAGGACTTTAAACTGCTGTTTACTATAGCCCTGGGTACCTTTCCTCTTTTGAATGCTGTACCATGATTCCCTTGATGCTATAGTCTACAGAGTTTTGCTGCTAAATGGCATCAATTTTGTGCGTTGAATTTTAACTGTCATATTCTGGACCACTGCTCCAGGTTTTCTTCATCCCTTTTCACCTACCCTCCTGCAGAATTTTGTGTTGTCTGTGAACAGACTTAATTTACCTTGTAACCCCATGCCAGTTTCACTGACATGCATATTGAACAGTATCAGTCCCTGAACCAACCCCTGGGGCACTTCACTTGTGACCTTCCAGAAATGGAGTTCAGCCTTAAACGTAACAGCAGCAGAGACAAAATATTTGCACATGCAAGTCTCTTGTAACATATTTGCTATTGCAGTGTTTGGTTACTGCATCACTCTCCATAACTCTTTACAGCTGATAAATAAGTGAGGCTTGATTAGGTCACATTGGAGACTGTCCTCTTATTCCTCACAGCTAAGGCTGTGTGGGTGACACTCTAGCAGTGCTAGAGAGGAGCATTTGGAACTAGAGACAATAATAGACAAAATGAGGTATCTATTATGGCCCCAGTAAACAGTACACAGAACACACACTGCTGTCAAACTGTAACGTGGTATTGGCATTGTCTGAGAATCAGCATGGGGGTCAGAAAGGGGATTTGGAACCAGCACACAGAAAACGTATCAGGCGCCATAGAAAAGAATCATAAAGAGCTGGTTGCACCAAAAGTAGCAGACAGAATATGTTTTTATTTCTGCGGTACTTCTCTTTTTCCCCATTTGCTTATCAGAAAGTTGTCTACCTGCTAGTATTAGGTGTGTTGTGAACAGCAGTACTTTAGCTGGAGGCTGGCATGTTTCTCTTCATACCTCATCAAAACTGTGACCTCACTGATGGTGTAACATCACAAGTGACCAATCTGGCAGCTGATGATTGGCTTTCATAGCCAGTTCTGATATCACATACAGTGATGTCATAGGCTGATGTGGTATAAGGTGAAACAGAACCAGCTATGTCAGCCTTCAGGTAGAATACTGTTGCCCACATCACACTGAGTATTGTCAGGTAGAACATCTTCTGATTAGTCATAAGGGAAAAGGAAAAAGCTTTTTCAGATATGAGCTAGTTCATTACATTTGAGTCAATATTAATTTCAGGCAGTACATGACCTCTTTAAAGGGTAACACTTATGAACAATAGCCATCTTAGTTTGAAAGCCCATGAAATGTTCCTGAAAAGTAAATATTTGACTGATCTATGGCAAGCAGCAGTTCAGAGATATTGATCACTTGTCTTCACCATATTGATACCACATTGCTACCATTTTAGAACCTTGTGATGTCACTAAGAATGAAGCTGTGCTTAACTACAACATGGTTAGGCACAGCTTTTTCCTCAGTGACATCAACTGCAAATGGTGGCAATGTAGTATTAATATGGGGCAGGCACAGTCATAGATATCTCCTGACTTTAGCCAGCTATACAATGCGTAAGCCCATTAGCTAATTTAAGACACATTTTCATGGGCTTTTAAACTATCATGACCACTGTTTGTAATTCTCTTTTAGCAAACACTGAGAAAGTGGACCTTTTGTGAATGGCTCCTTTCCATAGTTGATTTTGATTCATAAGTCTGTTAGGGAAGCAGGCAGTTGTTTCATCCACTGTCTACTTCCATATAACAGTTTGTGTGAAGACTGCGGATGGTTGCAAATCGATAACAGGTTGGTTTACTCTTCATCTTGTGTACAGGAAGCATATGTTATGGCCAGTGTTGACCATCCCCACGTTTGCCGCCTGCTGGGAATCTGCCTCACATCCACAGTGCAGCTTATCACACAGCTCATGCCCTATGGCTGCCTTCTTGACTATGTCCGTGAAAACAAGGACAACATTGGCTCTCAGTACCTGCTGAACTGGTGTGTTCAGATTGCAAAGGTAAATCATCATTATTTGCATGTCTTATGTAAAGTAAGATTTCACTCTGTTTTATACCTCCCCTTCTTCTTATGATTCACATTGCAAAAACTGTTGACTTGAGCAAATGTGAAATGTCACATAACAGTAGTTGTAAATGGAGCATTTCAGCTGACTGACTGCACTCTAAAAGGGTTAATGTAATGGCTCAGGAACTAAAGCTGTGCAGAATATAACATTCTGCCCATGGAATGACCATTCTGATTCTTAAGAATTTCATGGAATTTCACAGAAATTCTACAGAAGTTTGCCAAAAATTTAGACTTCAGTTATTTTGCTACAATTTTAAAAGTAAGCCTCCAAATAACACCAATGATGGACCATAAAAAGTAGCTAATGGCTTACAAAACTGTACCAAATTTCAGAGTCCTAGGTTGAAAGAGGCAGGGTTATGGGTGGCCAAACATTTAATCAAAATTTAATTTTCAGTTATTTTGAGATAATTTAAAACATTTATTATCCAAATCCAAAGGGAAAGGATCTCAGATCTCCAGGTAGGTCACCTGGGGGCCAGTGACCATCACATGGTATGGTTCAGTTTGGCCACTAGTACTAAATCATCCCATTCCAAGGCAAAAATATGGGACTTCAGAGGAGCTGACTTTGATAAGATGGTCAACAGAGTTAAGCTAACCCTGGCAAAAAGTAAATACAGGTGAGGGGGTACAGGCAAAGTGGGCAAGCATTAAGAATGCAATACTTGAAGCAACATCCCACTGTGTTAGAGAGAAAAGGAAGTGCAAAAGAAAAAGGAAACCACTTTGGTTCTCAAAAACGGTAGCAGAAAAGGACAGAGCCAAAAGGCTGGCCTTCAGGAAATATAAGGAAACACAGCAGGATGAAGATAGGGAGGCATACCAAACTTCCCTAAGGGAATCAGGTAAAGCAGTAAGGCAGGCAAAGGCCCAAACCGAGCAAACACTTGCACAAACAGTAAAAGAAGGTGACAAGAGTTTCTATAGATACATTAGTAAAAGGAGAGAGTCCAGAGGGGGTATTGCTGAGATATAAGGGGGCATGTGAGGAGGAGGACCATGTAAAAGCATCTATCCCTGCTCAGTATTTACTGAAGAGAAGGTAGGGCAGAGCCCACATCTCAGCACCGTGGACACAGGGGGGAAGGAGGTGTGCACTAGTCCCTTCACAAAAGAAAGGGTCCTAAAAGAGCTCGATAAGCTCAGGGTGGACAAGGCAATGGGACCTGATGGCATATATCCCAGGGTACTAAAGGAGCTAAGGGTGGAACTAGCAGAGCCATTAGCAGAACTGTTTAGTGAGTCTCTGAGCACAGGAGAGGTCCCAGAAGACTGGAGAAGGGCTCATGTGATCCTACTCCACAAAAGTGGTAGCAGGGAGGAGGCAGGGAACTACAGACCAGTCAGTCTTACCTCAGTAGTGGGCAAGATTATGGAGGCACTCCTTAAGGAAAGGATAGTGCAACACCTGGAATCCATAGGAGCACCGGATCCAAGATAGCATGGGTTTACAAAAGGAAGGTCCTGTCAAACTAATCTCATAGATTTCTTTGACTGGGTAACCAGAGTGGTGGACCAAGGGGAGCAGTTGATGTTGCCTACCTTGACTTCAGCAAAGCTTTCAATACTGTTCCACATAGAAGATTGATTAATAAGCTGGGTAGGCTTGGGGTGGGTCAGAAGTTGGTCAACTGGGTGGCAAACTGGTTGATGGGCAGAAAACAGAGAGTGGTGGTAAATGGTATACAGTCTGAAGAGATGCAAGTCACAAGTGGAGTACCTCAGGGGTCAGTCCTGGGGCCAGTCTTCTTCAATATCATCATCAGTGACATTGCAGATGGACTGGAGGGTAAGGTTTGTCTTTTTGCAGATGACACCAAGATCTGCAACAGAGTAGATGATCCAGATGGGGTGGGCAGAATGAGAAGAGATCTGAATAAACTAATAAAATGGTCAGAAGAGTGGCAACTGGGGTTTAACGCAAAGAAGTGCAAGATCATGCACATAGGCAAGAGAAACCCTGAAGCCTCCTATAGGCTGGAAGGGGAGTTGCTGGCAGTCACAAAGGAAGAAAGAGACTTGGGCATCATTATCACCAATAACCTGAAATCATCCAAGCAGACCACTAAAGCAGTAGGTAAGGCTAGTGGGATGTTGGGGTGTATTAGTAGGGGTATCACAAGTTGGAAGAGGGAGGTAATAATCCCTCTTTACAAGACACTGGTTAGGCCCCATCTGGAGTACTGCGTGCAGTACTGGAGGCCACACCTTCACAAGGACATTAACCAAATTCCAAATTGAGGCGGTCCAGAGAAGGGCAACCAAAATGGTGCAGGGACTGCATCAGAAAACATCTGAGGACAGATTAACGGAGCTCAATATGTATACCCTAGAGCAAAGGAGGAAGAGAGGTGACATGATCGAAACATACAAACACCTTAAGGGCACTAACAAGGTGAAAAACTAACATATTTCAATATAAGAAAGACAAGAGGACACAGCATGAGATTAGAGGGAGGCCGGTTAAGGGGTAATATGAGGAAGTTATTTTTCACAAAAAGGGTGGAGGATGCATGGAACTGCATACCTCAGGAAGTGGTGGATATGAATACAGTGCAGGGCTTCAGATAGGCATAAAGGAGCAATACAGATGAGTATGAATAGATAGGCCATTGACAGAGCAAAGACCAATGGCACATTCATATGGTAGAAAAAGAAATGGCAGACTGGATGGGCCTTACAGTCCTTATTTGCCGCCAACTTCTATGTTTCTGTGTAAATTTCTCTGCAATGTCAGGATTTAGAGAAGCATCCAGCATGGGTATATGCATCTTGTTTTAAGTTTCTCACTTCAATTGGAGCTGAGTTATAGGTAACCAAACATGTTGGCAAAATTTAGATTTCTGTAATTTTAGTATGATTTTGATAGTATTCATTGAAATGTTATAAAATTTGGCAAGTATACAGGTTGTCACTACATTTGTATATGCACTTAGTTTCAGATTTTTAGCTTCAAAATGGACCGAGTTATAGCCTGCCAAACATGTTACCAAAATTTAAATTTCAGTTATCTTCCTCTTATTTTAAAAACATCAAATCCAATGCCACATGGTCATTTCTGAAAAAAGTTTGTATTTGCAGCTTTAAATAGGATTGAATTAAAAGCAGTCAAACTTGCACAACGTTTTAAAATTACATTTTACAAGAATGTCAACTACAAATTTATAATGCCCTGAAACTTTAAAAATAAAGAATGCAATACCATTAAAGTTGGCAGGTTCTTAGATCTTATAAGGAGACTGTGTGCCAACTTTATTAAATGCTTGATACTAGAAACTGCAAAATAATATCTGTTTTTAAAGTCAAATCCCATGAGTCTTTGTGAAAAGTGTAGAATTTCATGAAAAATTCCATGAAACAGGAATTTGCTAATTTCACTCAGCCTTAACTGGGGGATTCTAATTAAATGATACAATAAGAGTATGAGAGACAGGTGGTGCAGGGGGTCACTAGGTTCAGGAGTTAGATGCACAATTTCACCAAGAAATGGATAGCTGAGCTGGGTAGCACAACAGTGGTAGACCCCCATGTTAGAGCAAGGAAGCACAGAGTGCCAACAATTCCAACCTGAATGCAGGATATTTAAGGATCACATCCAGTAAATTTATGATCCAGGGAGCTTGATGTACATGCAAGTCTGGGATTCATAGGTACTCAAAAAGATTTAGTGGGGAAGGCAATGTCTAGGGCATCAGGAAGGAAGAATTCTGGCTAGTCGAACAGCATAGGTTGATAGGAAAAGGAGCAGGTGACTCATGTTTTAAAGAGCAGGGATTTACTTCTCAAAAATTGACGAGTGATAATTTTATTTATTGTAATGTGATGTGTTAGTAATTACTTTATACTTTTACAATAAAATATTTGTTAGGGTTGTGAAATAGTTGAGTTTTTACCTTTGTTTTTCACACTGCTAGTAAAAAAGAATTTAATGGAATTCTGGTATTGTGATGTCAGAAACTGCCAGCTATTTAGGAGCCCAATGTATTTCAATGAGAAAATAAACATATTTTTCTATCTTTTTCAAAAGAACTAGGTACTTCTTTCAGCAACAAACTTTGCCTTTTATAAGTTTGTTCTATTGTGGTCCATCTGTATAATTTTGCAATTTTTAAAACAATAATTGGCTTTTCTTTTCTTCTCCCAAGTAAAATCTGGTTATGCAGAAAACGGCACCTGCAAAACTATAAAAAAAAAAAAAGATCACAGGTTATCAAAAATCACATATTTATATTAAATACATAATATTTTGGTGTTAGAAAGTGTTATTTCTCCATATACATCTGAAAACAGGTTTGCAGTTTCCCATTGAAATACACTGCCAGCTTTGCCAGTAAAATCTTTCTGACATAATACAAGAATTCCATTGGAATCTTTTTTTGTTAGTAGTTAGCAAAATACAAATAAAAATGTAATTAAACACATAAAAGCAAATAAAATGATTACAGAGGCATCTAAAGGCCCCAAACCTTCATTCTTTAAGATATACATGCTTACTAAGCACTTGCTCTTTAAGGGTGTTTGGCACTGTGAACAACAAAAAGGATATCAGTGGTATCAGTAGTTCTACTGAGACAATCTGACTATGCCAAAAGAGGGAGGGAAGGGGGTAATAGTCACCCAGAGGAACAGCAGGACTGCAAAAAGCTTAGCCCAGCTTATCAAATGAAGTAGTGACACATGTATTGTTAATGTTAAATTTCACAAAAGGAATTCTGGATGCTTCATCTATATGCTACCATAATATGTGAGAAAATGTTACCAATATTTTTGTTCTACTGCAGGTTTAAAACTGCTAAATCAGTTTATCCAGTTGTGTTTCAGACACCAGAATTCAGTGACTATGGATATGCATGTCAAATGTTTAGTCTGTGCCTGCAAAAGCAGAGAAGTTACAAACATCCACATTTTTAGAGTTTTCACAATATTTTGCAGATGTTTACATAGTAAAGTGTTGAACCCCTGTTACTTAAAATCTCTAATCAAATTCTCTCCATATTTAAATCATTCTATAAGCATTACCAAATGTTTTGTGCTAAATTACACATGTCTAGCTCCAGAGGGCCTGAGTTATATGCAGATTAAATTAGTTCATGAAATTTTCTGCAAAAAATAAAATGACACATTTTGAGCACATATAATTTTGAAGTGATGCATCATAATGTCATGAAATGTGGCACATTGTTAGAACACCTATCATCAAGGAATCATGCCAAATTTAAGATCTCTGACTCAATAGATGGCTGAGGTATTTGCAGATAAAAATGTTCATGAAATTTCGCACAAAAAATAAAATGACAGACTTTGAGCACCTATAAGTTTGAAACTATCCATCCGACTTTCATGACATTTGGAACATTATTGGCCCTCCACTCAGAGTGAACATACCACATTTCAGAGCTCTAGCTTAAATAACGGACGCGTTATCGCCAATTTACTAAAGTTTTAAAATTCCACAAAATTCTGATGAAATTTCATGGAATTTCACAAAATTCCTTTGAAATTCCATGGATTCAGAATTTTACCATTCTACACTGCTCTATCAGGAACCCATGTACACTAGAGCAACTGGAACATTAATTATAAAAACATTCATAACATTAAAACACTCCAGGGATTTGGTTACCTACAATAATCTAAAGCTAGGTTCCACGTGCATCGTGAACCTGTAGGGTTACATAACCTGACAGGAACACAGCCCTTGTCTGTGCTGTAAGTAAGCAGTAAGACATGACATGGTGTCAGTTGTCATCTACTGAATGCACATCCACGTGCCTGTCATGTGCTGTCCGCATTTGAAGGTGTGTTTAACCTATGACATCCAAACCCTAGAGTGTGATATTGCTCGTACAAAATGGGTTCCACAAGGAAATATCATTAAAAAAATGAAGGCACTTTAAAACTTTAGCATAAAGATGTTTGTTCATTTGTTGAGAAAAATATAAATATAACAAATTGGCAAGATATTTACTGTTACATACATATAATAAGCACCATTGCCTCATGTGCAGTGAATTAAATTAGGATAACTGAGACACAAGAAGAGACAGGCAATACTTGATGTTTGACTATAATTTAATTAAACCTTGGGGAAACAATTCCTGTTATAAAAGAACATTTCTCAACTGGATCATAAATATAGTCTAAGGAATGTTATACATTCTATAGAGAATATTGGCTCCAGATCAAAATGAGATATGGAGAATCAGCTGTCTCATGCAGCATATCCAAATCTTGAAATTCATCATCAGCATCGTCATGCGTATCACCAACAATTAGATCATTTCCTGCAGCTTTAAAACAAGAATTGCAAACCAGAATTCTACATATTGTATTAATCCCCACTTGTTTTTATATATTTTACTTAAATCATGTTCATTATTTCTTGCACCGTCCAGTTTGTATACCCTTATTTTTGCAATATATATGGTATATATAATTGTAGCAGGAAAACTTTAAAACAGAGCTTGTCTGGAAAAGTCAAATCCTGTGAAAATACTACTACTATGTTTGTTTATTGAAATTAATGTGGTAGTGTGAGGTCAAAGTAGTGTGTGCGTTAGTGTGTGCGTTAGTGTGTTTTAGAAAGTTTTGTGCTGCAAGATGCAGTTCCCCCAGTCTGTGTCACTTGTACTGCCAGCTCAGTCCAGAAGCTAGATGTTGGCTCAGCTGGTCCCCACACACACACTCTCCACACTGTGTGTCGTGGTTCTGTGTCATAATGGCAATTGCTGTTAGGGCAAGTGTACAACACCGAAAATGAAAACAGTGATGTACACTTGCAGAGATGATAAGCAGCCAAAAACAAATTTGCATTTTGAGGGAGTGAAACTTTGAAAAAATACAGGTCTTCTCACCACACCACAACATAGTATGCACCTCCCCAGCCCCGAACCTTGCACCCTCTCCACTGTAGATGGCCACCGTCACCAGCACACCACACGGCCAGCTCAGCAGCCAGTCGCTGCACTACCTCCCACATACCTGCTGTCCTCTTCAGTTCCCCCTCTTCCTCTTCCACTTGCCATCTTCTTTACCTGTAGCTACCATTTCAGGGTAGCTCACATTCCGAGCACTGAGACTCAGTCGCTCATATTTGAGTCGCTTAATCTCAGTTGCCCTTTTAATGGTATACCGTGTGTTACTACAGCTGCTGGGTTTGAGTGTAACCATTGATTTATGTCTTTTTTTCTAGAAGCAGGAATATAAATGAAGATATTGCCAGCTTCAGCAGATGATGGGGAGGATTTTATGTAATGTACTGGAACAGACACAGATTGATGATTTCGCTGTGTGGTCTGAGTAGTGTTATGGTGACTCGGTGACAGTAGAGTAGAGTGTAATGAAGGAAAGTAAAACAAGGTGATTTGAAGATCTGTGTTGTCCTACCCAGCATAGCAGACAGTCAGTTTATTTGCAAAACAGCTGGAGCTGAAGATTTGTGTGGGCGCAAGCTTGGTCACAGGGGAGAGTGCATGAGCAAGCATCAGTAGTAGACATTTAGAGTGGGAGACAGAATAGGAAATTTATACTGATGCTTTCCAGAAGGATTAGAAAAAGTGAGGAAAAAAGACAGTGGACTGATTTCTAAGTTTATTTTACTGGTTAGTGGGGACTGGGTCGGGGGAGGCAGAGAAATAGAAAAATGTGCTATTTATATATATGTGTGTGTGTGTGTGTGTGTGTGTGTGTATATATATATATATATATATATATATATATATATATATATATACTTTGCAAAACTTTGTTAATGCATCAGTTAGGGTGAATACCAAAGTGACAAAAGCAGGGAAATGAAACCCTAACACCCCACTCCCAGGGTTCCCATCCCCCCACCCTCCACACGCCAACATGCATCGGTGTGTGCCATTGTCTTGGTGCTCGGATCATAAGAATGTGGACAACCTATGTCACGGTTTCTGATAGATCAACAGCTCATAATTAGCATTCTGTGCACAAATCATGACATAGTTAAAACTCCAAGTTATTGGTTCCATGAAGGGAACTGTAACAGAATGCTGCCCATAAAAACAAAACATTGCCAAATGCAGTTTTATTGTATCCCTTTTTACTCAGATACAGTTAAAAATATGGATAACTTAGGGGGATGCATATCATTTGTGAGAATAAGAACTTTATAAGCAGCTGCCAATTAGCACACATTTCCTGTCCCCTTTAATCACACTGACTTTTAGTTAGTGAAAATCACTTGAAACTGAACTTTCAGAAATATCGCAGAAACAGAATACTATTATTTTTTTTATTTTTAGCTTTTGGTTTTTAAATTAGTTAAATACTATCTGAATTGAATAATACAAATGCTACAGCTGAGTGACCCTAAAGAAGTATATCTGAATTCTGTTTTCATTAGTTGTACCATCCAAGGGAATAGCAGCATGAAGATTACTATATAGAGAACATACAGTTTGTATTTATTATTATTTATATTTTTGATTATTTTGCTTTTAAAAAGAGAAAATGAGAAAATAAATCCACTTAAAAAAATTAAAGGCACACCGATCATAGTACATTATTGAAACCATGTTTAAAAAAGTTCATTATATGATTACTCATTCTCCAGAGACAGTTTCCCATTACCCTGAGACAGACTATTTGATTGCAGAGAGACATCTCTTCCTTATCAAAACTGTTGGGTCTTGTTAATAAATAATTGGAAAACAAGTTCCTGGAAACATTTTTATGATAATTCACACATAGTGTGCCCTTCTGTTTCTGAGCTTATAATAGCTGTTGGCATGGTTATACAAAGCAGATAGCTAAGTAAAAAGTTCTTCCTAAACAGATCTTATGAAATCATGAAACTGCACACAACCAGAACATTAAGATTGTGGGATAATTTGAAAAGGTGACTCTTACATAGACTTCACTTTGTGTTGCTTGTGTCTAGATATCATTGTTTAAATAGAGAATAATACATGGGGAGGGATGTGGAACAAGTCTTTACTCATACTGGACGTGTGTGAAGCTTAAGAGGTCTGTGTAGGCATCACACACCTAGGGTGTGAATAAAGAGTCATCGCTGAACTGCTTCTGCTCCACGTACTATATATTATTTAATATAATTGCTGACTGCTAATTACATTTTATTAGAGGGATTTCAAACACTAAACGGCTATGCCTCCCATGAAGGACCCTTTACTCCAGGCCGAGGCAGAGATGCTCCCACCAGCCACCCAGTTTGTGCATTCACACCCAGAGTTCACAGTTCAGTTGCGGAGAATGAATGTTTTTGTTTTCTCTGTTTGTGTCAGCAGAAAGAAGGTTAATGAGTTTGTACTGTCTCAGTTATTGACTGACAACTAGTTACGTTCTCACTCATGCCTTTACACATGACTGTGTTTAATGGTTTTCACTGTGTAATAAATGTTAGTCAGTAATTATATTAGAATTTAAATTTTACATTGATTCAGTACCTTGTGGTTGCTTCTACCCATGTGGGTTGAGGAGGCCAGCAGTAATGTACATGGAAAACTACATTTGTAACACTTAGTAGGGGCACTTGGAATCCTATAAAAAAATAGTTCAGTAATCTAGATGAGGTATAGTTAAAGCAGTGCATTCTAACTTGGCACTAGTTTCTATATCATACTCAGCATGTAATAAAGGACAGAACCCTATCCAAATAGGATAGAGGTTCTTTTCCGGTAAAAAGTGGGACAACTCACTTAAGGGATCTGCTTTGTTCTCAAAATATACTGCTGTAAAGGCACCTGTATAGAAACCATCTAAAATGGTAGCTCCCCCACTTTAGCCATATCATGTGTTTGGTGTAAAGTGTATTCCCATCTATTCATTCACTGTTCTACTTTGTATTCTGTTACTCAGTTAGCATTATTGAACTGCATTCAGTAGCACATGTGTTATTTATGTATTTATTTTCAGATTCAAATGTGTCATCTGTATGCTACTGCTTGACTTGATTACATCTTGCTTTGGGTTTTTAGAAGGACACAAAATTAAAATGCATTTCCTATCTTAGTTTATCCTATCCTATCTTGTTTTGTCCAATCCTGCCCCATCCTGTCCTGTCCTGTCTCATTTCAGGGACTCAACCTTCTTACTGCAGTATCCAGACTAGAAAATGCAGCTTTGATGTAATTTAGACAGTTCTTTTCAAGGAAAGGCTCTATGCAAGACATTCTTTGATGAATTATAAATGGTGTTATGCCTATAGGGCATGGGAGGAGTGGCCTGTACCTTCTAAAATTAGTGTATTGATGCTGCCTGCTTTAAGCTGACCAAGAATCGAAAAGCTGTACTGCACACTGAACAGTGAGGTCCATTTATTCTCCCAATCTTGGCAATTCGATTTGAGATACTCTTCTGGTAGCCTGCAAGTGTGGCCTTAGTCTCCTAGGAACTGACTCCCCCCTACACACACACCTGTCCTATAGCCAGGTATTAACTGCTGTATTGTTTTCTTGCTGCTCCCTGTGAATGACGTATGGCTACAGTAGTACCTCAGAGAAGGTCACTGTGCCTGTGTCCCGTCCCTAGGAGTCCTACTGAAGCTCTTGAACAGCTCACTTTCACCTTCTCTATACCATTTCTAGCAAGACCATTTGTGCCTATGTGCATTATCTATCTGGCCTCTTCACATTCTTCCTGGTGAGTTCCAGTACCGTCCTTTGGAAAGTATCCGCCATTTACCCAGGGAAACAGTGGTTCTTCCTGTTGACATTTGGTGTGGAATACACCACCTGTGTCCCAACAGTCGAGTCCCCCAGTACCATGGCCCTTTTCCTTCCACCTATGGGATTCTCACCCTTCCCTGGCTTGTACACAAAGGCCGGAGCCCCCTTCCCAGGAGTTCTGATCCTTCTCCCCTCTTGGTGGGATTCCAGGGGGGCAGATTCCAACAAGGGTTGCTGATTGTTAGAGATGGGCAACTTACACCTGTGATATCGCTTTCCATATCACCTTTCCCTCCCTCCTGACTATGGTCCATTTGCCCTTATTGAACCTCTTTGGCAATGGAGCCAGTCCCATGCTTGTTCACTCTCCCTGACTCTCAAATAGTGGATTTCTGCCCTTTCAGCCTCAAGTTCTGCTCCCAGCACCTGCACCCTCCTAGAAATGAGGTGTTGGCCATAGATCAAGAGCACCCTCTTGGTTATGACTGCCCCACAGCTCTTGCACTCTACACACTACCCCCGTTGTGCCTTGCTTTCATGTTTGTGTTTTATAGTTAATGTACAGATATTACTAACCTTTTACATAAGTTGTACTAAGACCTACCATGCCTAGGGATGTAACTACCTGCTATGTAAGCCCTGCTTCATAGTGCCTCTGACAATAGTTTACATAGCACTATCTCAGATACGTAGGTAACTTCCCAATAGTAAAACCTTGTTTCATGGTGCCCCAACAACAGTTTACATATCCCTACCACAGAGAGGGAGGTAACAGCCTCCTATGTAAACCCTGTTTCACAGTGCCCCAACAGCAATTTAATTTCTTAAGGCCCTTTGGCTCTAAATACTTACAGGGGTTGGAGCACTGATAGTCTCGACCCTAAATTCCTGTTCCTCTTCACTCATGCTATTTCCCTCCCTATTACCTATCTCCGTAACCTCCCTTTCTCTCTATCCTGTGTCCCTAACTCTTGGAAGTTGGCCAGTGTCATTCCCCTTCCCAAAGGGGGTGATCTCTCTTCCCGTAGTAACTTGCGGCCTATTTCTCTCCTTTCCACTTTGGCTAAACTTCAGGAACATCTTATTCTATTCCAGCTCTCCCCTTTTCTTGACTCAGCCTCCTTCTTCACTCCTTTATAAGCTGGCCTTAGAAAGTCTTATTCCACTTCCACCTCTCTCCTCCAGCTCACTGATACTATCTTTTCTGGCATGGATCAGGGCCTTTTAACCTCAGCTATTTTTGTCAACTCAGCCAAAGCTTTTGACACTGTAGCTCGTCCCATCCTTCTGGGAAAGCTTAAGCCAGCTGGACTGTCTGCTTCTTCAGCTGAGTGGTTTCTGCTCCTACCTTGAGGGAAGTTCACAAGCTGACCGGATTGAAGACACCCCCCACCACCACCACCACCACCACCACCACTCCCTTTAAGCTCAGGCATCCCACAAGGATCTGTCTGGGTCTCAATTCTTTTCTCCATTTTTCTAAATGATCTCTCCAAGGCCTGTTCCTCTGTGTCAATACGTACTATATATATGCAAATGATACTGTTCTTTTTTCCTCTAGTTCCTCTGCACCTGATCTCACAAACCAACTCCAACTGGATTTTAATAATATCCAGCCTTGGTTCCATGATAATCAGTTATCCCTCAATGCTAAGAAAACAGTTTCTATAACTTTTGGCACTAAGCAGAGACTTGTTGGAGTCCTCCCCCTTCTGTCCTTTCACACCCTTGATGGTGCTAGTATCGAAGGCGTTTCCTCCTTCAAGAACCTTGGGGTCTGGCTTGATCTCCATTTAGATTTCTGTTCATTTGGATGCTATCCACAAGAAGCTCCACCCCAAGCTTGGGATGCTTTACAGAAATAAGAGAAGCACTCCACTTCCTGCATGCAGAAAAATCTTCACTAAGATGGTTCTGCCTATTCTGGCTATGGAGACATTGTTTACAGTGCTGCTCCAAAGTCAACTTTAGCTAGACTGGACCCTCTCTTTCAATCCTTCTGTTGCTTTGCCTTGATAAACCCTTGCATACACATTATTGTACCATGTAGTCTTCCCTCTCCCTTGATGCCAGGTGCCTTATCCACTGTTTATCCTGTATCTCAAATTTTTGATTTAGCTTTCTACCCTCTCATCTTGCCTCTCTCCTCTCCTTTCATCTTCATCCTCTTACGCTCTTCACAATGCTTGCTCTCAGTCTTTTGCTATCCATCAAATGAAATCTACTGCTGGCCAAGCTGCCTTCTCTTTTCATTTCCATAAACTATGGGGTTCCATTCCCCCCTTCTATTTGCTTTGCTTCTTCCCTTCCTGCTCTTAAATCTCTCCTCCAAGAGTTCTCTTCCCACTCCTGCGGTTGTTACTGATTTTGATTTGGTCACTTCACCTATAACTCCCAATCATTGTCTCCAGCATTTTCCCATTTCCCTAGCATCAGTTATTCCCTATGTTCCTGGTTTTAATATGCGATTACTATTTAATTGATCTTTGACCATTCCACAGTTTACTTTATCTAACTTACTGTTTGTCAATTTATTCTTAAGCATTATTATTTTATTTATTTTAATATACCTATTTTCAGTCACTGTATTTTTACTCCGTTTTTTGTATATTCTCTCCTCCTTCCCCCCTGGATGCATCTGGAAATGAGTTGATACCAGCTCAGTATGTCTTACCGTTAAAACCTTTGAAATATTTAATAAATAAACAATTTATATAGTTTGACCATAGATAGGAATATACCGTAGCTGCCTGCTACATAAACCCTGCACTTATTTCCACCTAGCTGCCTATGTTAAAGTACTTGCCTATACCTACTCACATACGCTACAACTTTAAGTATTGAAAAAAAGGCCGTATTTGGTATAGGCTAGCTGTTCTGTTCTGTCCCCTCTTTCAGTGTAATATTCAAAAGCATCAGTTCATTCAATTCATTCATAAATTATAGGGAATGAACTACCTGGAAGAGAGACGTCTGGTACATCGTGACCTGGCAGCGAGGAATGTCCTGGTTAAGACTCCACAACACGTGAAGATTACAGACTTTGGACTCGCCAAACTGCTCTCTGCAGATGAGAAAGAATATCATGCAGAAGGAGGCAAAGTAAGAAGAACCACACACACACACAGAAAAATATTTTTCCTACCATGAAAACAGTTATTTTCTTTATATTGCATATATAGAAACATACACGAGGTCTGTGCGTACATATCTTTCCTGTTTTGGGGGGAAGATATTCATGATGTAGCATGTGAGGGTTACCGCACATTGTGTTTTCAGTGCAATGACATTGTCCCAAAACCTTGTATGGGCAAAAGGGACAAAATAAGCAAATGAAGATTGCCTTAATATTGAGAAGTCAGTGTGCTGCCCATATGTGGTTAAACCATGTCTGCCATTTCCCTTGGCATTCCAGCAGAATTAGAAGGTATTGCAATTCTAGATGGATATATCAATTTGTCACACAGCAATTACTGTTGGATAAAAAACAGCTTTTAAAACAAGCATTTAACCGCAGCTTCCAGCTGGGAGGGTAATCTCCCAGTATGTATTCATTTATAAAGAAAAAAACAAAACTACAGGCAAAGCTCCTTGTATCATCTCTGAACTGTCCATGAACTCTCTATGCAGAACAAGTAGTTCAGTACACAATAGGGAGTGACCACCCATTCCAAATAATTAGAGTAGTGAGTCCATAAATGTACAAACAAAATGAGGAGCAACATGGTCTGTGGAAACGAACCTGCTGGGTGGAATTTCTGTTTTAAAAAAAAACTATGCCCAGGAAATTAAAGCTTCACATTTTGATACTTGTTTTTGGTACTATTTCTGGTAACGTAGCCTTGTAATTTATATTTTGGTTCTTGTCTTCTCAGGTTCCCATTAAATGGATGGCTTTGGAGTCCATTTTACACAGAATATATACCCACCAGAGTGATGTCTGGAGCTATGGTAAGATAACTGGGATCCGGTTGTACTATTGTAATATCCTTTACAAGATGACTGGTGCAAGTTACTAACTGGTATCTGTTTCTTTGTATTTCCTTTGCCTGTACTATAAAGTACTTAATTTCCCAGTTCTTTCATCTGAAAAATTATAGAACTTGCAGGTACCATATCTTGGCAATGCTGTCCACATTTTCCAGTGGCTTCCTTGGACCACTGTATCTGAATATTTTATTCACTGAAAAATCATTCCCTCCATTCGTGCTTTTTAGAAGTCCAAACATTCCACTGCTCAACCTTGATATATACAAAATGGCCACCTTGGAGGGGTTGCTTAAAATCTTGTCCACCCCATGTTTCAAAAATGGCATAAGGCAAAACTAAATGCTTTACCACAATTGTGAAATGTGGTAATGACACCTTTTTTTTTGCTCCTTCCTTTAGTGCGGTCCCCCATCTGGAAGGTGCCAGCAGTCCCGTCCCCCAGTGTCCACCAGCCGGTGCTGGCACTTACCTCCAGGGCTTGCCCTCCCCCCCTGGCAGGGTTCCCCAACCCCCACCAGAGACGGGATCCAGTGTGACCAGCGCTGTGGCTAGCCGGGAGCAGGGCCTACGAGGTGTCCTCAGTCATCCTGCCGTACTGCTCTTCTCTCTTTTCATGCCCCCTTGTGGGTGCACAGCATGCAATGATGCCTATGACTGGGTCACTCATGCTCCTGTGCGCGCCCACGTCAAGTGTCTGCTGTTGCGGCTCTGTGTCGCTGAGCCCCCATCTCCTCTAAGGATCAGGCGTGCACCAGCTGCCAGTCCCCCTCCCCGGAGATGGAGAGCAGTCCATTGGATGCTCAATCCATCTCTTCCCCTGCCAACCCACGGTGGCCTGTGCTCATTCTTGAACATGGGTCACCAGCGCAGCACGGGGTGTGGTGTCCAGTGCCTCAAACCTCAGTGTCACTGGGCCAGCTGGTAATGACACCTTTTGAATGAAATGTTATGCTAAGTAATTAACTTACTGCCACTTACCTGCATAGATAGATATCTTTTTACACAGCAGCAGGGGGCCTGTTCAACAAGTATTGTAGCCATGTCATTACCCATCAGTCAGGAGCCCAGATTTCTCTCACAAGTTTTTTTATTTGTTATAGAGATTAACTACCTTGTTTTGACTGCAAATCATCTCTCATTCTTCCACTAGTCATCAGGTACATGTCTTGGAAGGGAGGGGAGGATGAAAAAAAACTTTCATTAATTCTGTGGAACCACTCTTTAAGTGCAGCAGGCTCACTATATTGTGAATAGCAAGTGAGTCTCATAGAATTTAAGCATGCTTTGATCTGTATATAGCCCTGAAAATGAAAGCAGCAAGAAAGCCTACAATGGTAAAACCATATGCAAGATTTTAATTAACAAGTTGTAATGGCAGAGAGTTACAGTGATGGTGTCCTGGGGAAGGGTTGGTTACCTTGTGTAATCACACATCTCAGGGAAGCCCTTTCTGCATTTTAGTGCCCTGGAGGTTGGGATTAGCTCATTGAACCCCAGTCCCTGGCCTGCTTTACTACTTATTTATGTTTCAATAAGTATAATCCCAATTGTTTGTTAGAAAATGCTAGAAGTCTGCATAGTTAATATAGTAGAAGTTATTTATATACAGTCAGCTCTTCAGCTTGTGCTTTCCAGTATACCAACACTTAAATTTGCCACTACCAACATATTCCTATTCTTATATCTTTTTGTAAACGTGTCGAATGGTTTACTCCAGTTCCAGCCTTACATACGAGATCTGACACCAAACGAACATAAAGTGGAGACTTTGTTGAACTGTATATTCTTATCATAATCCAGTTCAGTGAAATGTTCTTAGAAATGAAATTGTGGGCAACATTACAATAATGTTGACAGTCAGCACAGGTTCAGGAAAGGAACACCAAACCAGTAGTGTTACCACCTTTTAAAAAGCCCAAAGTAGGACATTTCTTACTGAACTGTGATCTTTTGCAGGACAGTCTGTGACTTAGACCAATTCAACAGACTTGTGTTCCCTAAATAATCAGAACTAAGTGTTGCAGTTTTTTAGTTACTTCTATTGTTTCTTATCACTGTAAAGTATTTTAGTTAAGGTATTATAGTTTTCTGCAACATTTAGAGGAAAGTTAGAAAATATTTTTTTTCTACTACAAGGTCAGGACATGTGGAATTTTTAATGTTTTTTTGCAGGACACAGCTGCCCAAAGCAGGTCAGTCCTGCAAGAATCAGGACAGGTGGTAACCCTGCAAACCAACCTGATAAAAGTGTTTGATGAGCTCACCAGAAGTGTGAACTGGGACAAACACAGTGGACATACTCTGTTCAGAAGTTTTTAAAACCCTTGGCATGAACGTAATTCCTAGTTATGTTTATATTAGTAGCTTCCCTGGTATGTTTATACTAGGCTTGTCTTACTGAAACTAAAGGTTATACATATTTACAGTATTTCAGTCTGCTTTATGACAGTTTACGTCCCATTTTTGGAAGCAAATTGCTAAAACTAAATGCAGATGTAAATGCTGAATTCCGTGAAACTTAGTCTGGCAATTGTGTCCAGACACATCTACGACATATATTTGCTTTGAAGCTAGACATAATCGAGTCCGAGTTTTGAAAGTAGAACACACAGTAATGGTGTTCTAAATTTGAAATTGGCCATAGATGCAATTCTGTTTTGTGTCCAAATTTGTAAGCAACAGAAACTGCATCTAGAAAAAAGTTTTGAGACATCCCCTGCATAAAAGACTTGTTTTCACAAAATAACTGTGCTGAGATGGATAGCTAAGTGTCTGTGGGATTGCCAGAAAGTAATTGGAGGGGGGGAGGATTTCGAAGATCAGTGATCATAACAGTGCCACCAGAGTTACTTATTTGATCTGTTCCTGTTATGTCATCCTGATTTCTTTTCTGGGGGACATTGTTTGTGCTGTTTTTTGTTTGTTTGTAGGTGTGTGTTATTTTTCTTTCTTTTTGCCTCTGCCTTTTTGAAGCATATTATGAGAACCACTGATTCAATTTAGATCAAAGTTAGTATGAACATCACTTGCGGTCATCTTGATGCTATTTGCATCTTGATTGTGGTGACCTAATTGTACATAAATTGAAGCTTTAGATTGGGTTTTGCACTTTGGACTCTAACTGAAGAGTTATGGCTGGGTTTGTGTAAGCTCCCCATCCCATGTCTAGGGGTACCTGATGTTAAGAGGGAGGGGGATCACAGCAGAAAACTAGTACAGTCCCAAAAGTAAAACAGCTCAGTCCTATCTGGCAGCTGGCCTCATTGTAACTGGGTCTTCTTTCAGACATACCAGGACCAGGGAGTGCTAGACTACGAGGACTGAAATGGTGGTTAGCAGCATGCAATTAAGGTAGCAGTTCCAACAAAAGTAATGTCCACACCAAACATGCAGGAATGGGGGATTCCTATTTAATTCAAGCATGCTGACCAGGCAGACACATTTACAAAATTGATCTCTGGGCTGCAGGAACCCACTATGAAGTGTTGCAGTTCATATTGGTGGTTTAACGTGGTCATGAAGATCTCCACCAAAGTTCTGTCAGTCCCTAGGCCAGGTGGTCACACATGGGTAAGGCAACAGCTTCCAAGAGGCTGGGACCTCTATCATTATGGAGGCATTTCTATCCCTCACATCCTTACTCACTGTCCACCTTGCACATTTGAGAAGGCAGCATGTGGGACCTCTCAGCTACAAGGGCCCCACTGAGCCTCCCGAAGACATCCTGGCACAGCAGGTGACTCCCCCAAAAGCATGAGGGTTGACATCCTCACCAGCCAGCCTAGTATTTTAACTCAGCACCCGCAGTATCTCTTCCTTCTCTTCCTCCTTGCTGGCGGGCAGAATACTGACTCAACTCAGGATCTGGGTGTAGATGCACACAACCCCAAATCTCATCTGCTTTCACTTTCTGGATGCTAAAACTGGCACCACTAATAGCACACAGTCAAGATCAGGCATTTCCTTCACCAACACAGCTACAAGATTGCATGTTCGAATCTATCCCTCCTGGTCTCATACTGCAAGGAGACTACCACCACATACTGCCTCCGGCCATGACACAGGGCTCCTAACAGGGCAGGAGCAGGCAGTCAGCCATGCTCCTGCCGACCCACCTGCCAGTACCGGCACAGAAAAAAACACTCCAAAAGAGCATCAAATAACCCCTTAAATAGTCAGCCACCCCTTGGGGCAGAGCTTTGACCTGCAGAGACTCCACCCACAGTGGAGGCCATGCCCAAAGTGTGCTGAATGACACACAACAACAGAAGAAGGAGGAGGAGGAAAACCTAAGTAAACCCAGCCACGAGTGTGTTACACTAGTAATAAATGTTAATTATGCTGCAGAAATCCCAGGGAGAGGGTAAAATGTGCATGTCACTAAGTGACGCTATGCCAATGGATGACCGACCAGTCAGAAAAGATTTACAGCCTACTGGTAAAGCTTGTTTTTGACACTAAACCGGTCAGAGTAGTAAACACAGAGAAAGATTGTAAAAATACACAGAGGAGTTGGTTCAGTAGTGTAGTGGTACAGGAGAACCAGATTTGTATCCCAACCCATGTATGTATAAGTGGACCGATGGGATAAGGATCAACTGTCCCAAGGTAAGTTCTTTCGCTAGAGGAAGGGAAGTATTTCAGCCATTTTTGTCGCCAGCTGTGTGACTATATGTAATGGTGCAGCAGCAGCTGGAGAGTGCCCATTGTGCAGGGTGTGAGGGCTGTATAGTGATGCATCATTTCATGCCAACATGTAGCATGCCTGTTCACAAGGTCTACATGCTTGCATTGAAAGGAAGAGGAGGATTTTAATCGGATGGCGCACTATCTTCCTCATCGATGCTAGTGCCGGTCCATTCTCTTAAGGTAGCTCTGTTCTGCCTAACCAGATCCTGGTTCTGGCCATCTAGCAGGGTAGTTTAGTCCCTGTCATGGGGAGGGGGACTGCCCATGGAGTTTTAGAAGAGGGTGAGAGGTGCCCTGAGGAGAGATGCATCAAGGGTTACCTTGGATAACATAAAGACTCATAAGAAACTGAATGAATTTCAAACATTAATGGAAATAGTGGGGAAAAAAGAAAGTTTCAGATGATTTCCCAATATCCATAATACTTTAAAAATATGATAGTCAGATATGATTTAGCTTACATTTAATAAATGTTCTGTGTTTATCTCCTGTCTTTCTTTTTTACAGAGGCTTTTGGCATGAAAATAGGATCTCTGAGCCCTGATCCTCTATCATTACCGTTCAATACAGGGATTTATTTAACTCTAAAACTTGATTAGCGTTTAGATTATAAAAGTGCTAAATCTTTGTGAAAATGCATAGCTTATCCCTCGCTGTGCTTAACAAACACAGCACTTCTAGAAAATCTATATAAATACTTTCTGTACAGTTAGTATAGTCCCAAGAAAAAAACTGCTAATCAATTATTTAAAACCCTGCAATAAAGTCATAGGCCCAGATATTCAAAAAGGTTGCTCCATGCGCAACCCATTCTGCGATATTCAGCAGGAGGCAGTTGCGCCACTGAAAACAGGCTGAGCAACAGCGCAATGCAAATGAATGCATGCTCCAACGAGGGGAGGAACCATGTATAAACTGCACAACCCGATATTCAGTCGGGCTGTGCAGAGTTGTCTGGCGCAACCCCCAACCTGCGCCTGCACAACTTTGAGCCAAAAAGGATCAGGATTGAGGGCCTCACAGGTGAGCTGCTATTGCAAGGCGCAACACAGCAGCACCACCCATGGCTGGCCCCAACTCCAATCCCTGTGCCCCCACCAGCCCATTCGCAGGCAGTATATATATGCAGACACCTCCACCCCAAACAGCTCCCGATGCCCGATCGCGGGCAGTATGTATCAGAACACCTCCCCAAACAGCTCCCGATGCCTGATCGCGGGCAGAGCGTTATCAACCCCCCAGTGCCCGATCGCGGGCAGAGCGTGTATCAACCCCCCCCTGTGCCCGATCGCGGGCAGAAGGTGTATCAACCCCCCCCAGTGCCCAATCGCGGGCAGAATGATCATCATTCACAAATCTGGACTGTCATGTACGGTATGGGCTGCACGCCCATTGGCTCTAGTTCTGCACCAATGGGCATGCAGCCCTACCAGACAGTCAGTCGGCGGGCAGCGGGGCGGCAGGCGGGTGGGATGCTGCCGGCTGCGGGGTGGGGTGGAGGGGTCGTGGGTGGGTGGGGTGGGGGGACACTAGACACCAGGGAGATGTTTGGGGGTTGTCACTGGACATTCTGCCCGCGATCGGGCATTACGGTCTACTGGACCACCAGGGAGATATTCAGGTTGGGGGGCTTTTACATTCTGCCCACGATCAGGCACTGGGGAGGGTTGATACCGTTCTGCCAGCGATCAGGCATTGGGAGCTGTTTGGGGAGGTGTCTGCATACATACTGCCCACGATCGGGCATGGGAGATGTTGGGGGTGTTGTCTGCATACATACTGCCCTGATCAGGCTGCAGGGGTGCGTCGGTCCCGGCGGCTGCTGCCTGGCAGGGCTGACCAAGCGCAAAGTCCTCGGGGATCGGGCGCACCTACATTGCTAATAGCATGCAAATGGGGCCATAATCACACGCAATGGCCCCCCTGCCTTGTCATGAATTATGGCCCCATTTGCATGTCACCTTTTGAATATCGGAATTTGGCATGATGGCGCATGGTACTTGCGCACCGCAAGTTTAATGCTCAACTCTGACAACTGCGGTGGTGCAAGTTCCACTGCGCCATGCACAGTGGCTGTGGCTTGGGTGATATTCAAAGGAGTTGCTCAACGCTAACCTTGAATATCGCCTCGCCACACTTCCCCGCTAACTATGCTTGAGCGGCGCAAGGGCTTGCGCCTCAGAATGGTGCAGTTTGAATATCTGGGCCATAGTCTTCTGTTTGTGAGATCATATTCATTGTGACAGCAACACATTGTGCTGTTACAAACAGGACTGTGATGTCATCAATTCCTAAAGAAAGAAACAGATGATGTCTGGGGACAATTATCCTTTGTTCATGTAAATATCCTCAATAGTAAAGAATGAAGGGATATGAGTACAGATATTTAATTAAGTATAAAAAGAATAGTTCATTATTATGTTTTGTAACATGGCTTGGGAAAAAGAGGCAACCCAACTGGTCAGAGAGCATCAGGTGACCGTTGATTAAATATGAGATTTAATCAAGTTACTGTGACTCTCCCTGAAGCAATATCCCTGGGCAGATGGCCCTTGTTACCTGTGGAAGAAATTAAATGGGAAAGGCATTCATTTAAAAGTACAGAAGTGGGAGGCAGCTGCAGTATCAGAGAAGGAACTACTGAGAGGCAGGGAAGCATGGGAGCACAGTGTGCGTGGTTCCATGGGGCGAGTTGTACTCAGTGGGAGTCACCTGTTTTGCAGTGTGTCTGAAAGGCTGTCTGCACTTACATTACTTGGGTCCCCCACCCACCCGACGTGAAGTAGCTCATCATGCAGTGTGTCTGTCTGCAGCATGTCTTAAATGCTGTCTGCATTTACATTCCTCGGGAGACAGACAGCAAGAGTGAGCAGCTCACCACGCAGTGGACATCGAGGGAGAGACAGAAACAGAGAGAGAGAGAGAGAGAGAAAGACAGTGACAATGACCAGGGCATTTAATTCACAATTCCTGCAGTCTCCTCTCTCATCTTGAGTTTTCAGCTGGCTTCAGAGGATTTTCTCTCCCAGTGCACTGGCATGGTGGAGAGAGAGTGAGTGACAGCGAGCAGTGCATTGAATTCACAATTCCTGCAGTCTCCTCTGTGAGTGTGTGTCTCTCTTGAGTTTTGGGCTACTGAGTGAGACAGTGCGCGAGCCACAAAACGTGCTGCAGTGAGAGTGAGAGAGACAGGGAGACAGCGAGAGGTAGCTGCTGAGAAACATAAACAGTGTGTTCAGTTGCAGGGAACACATAGCAGTGCAGACTTCATGAAGTGGAAAGAAAAGTGAGTCATGCATATGTTATTGATTTTCTGAACATAGAAATGTCAGAAATCATGTCAGGACTGTATCGTTGGCATTTGTATGTTCATAAACTAAATAACATATGCATGAGTTCTGGGGACTACTTTTCAAGTCGTCAGGATACACTAACATTTTCCCTATTTAAAGAACAAAAAACCCTTTAAAGATTTTTTGTGCGTTTTTTTTTTTTAAACATAACCCATGTTATAAGTGCAATAATCCACTACAGGGTATAGGGTTATAGGGATTTAATGCACACCCTGGTGCTGTGAGGGAACTCTGCGTGCAGCCTCATGCCTCACAATGCACCCAGGGCATGCACTGAATCCCTATAACCCCATACCCTGTCGTAGGTTATTGCTTACATAACTACTGACTAGAGGGTGTTACCACCTGATAATTGTTGTATTATTTCCCATTACATAACTGGCTGATTACAACAGGAGTCACAAGACAGCACTCAGCTGTCAGTTACACAGTGGGTAGTGCAGCCCGTGCTCTAACTATCTCTCTGCGATGTCAAAACAGCATAGCTTCAACTAGATGGCTTTCCTAACAAATCACAGCTTACATGAAAAAAAAAAAAAAAATCTCTAACAAAAATACAAAGCGAGTGATTTCTGTATTTGTTAGGCACAGCAAGAGTATAGAAAGTGTCAATTTCACACATCTGGTGATCAGATGCAAAACATGTCTGCATTTAAAAAAGGTGGACGCAGGGGTAAGCAGTTTAACTCATTGCAATAGCATCACAGTTATCAGTACCAGATCCTGTAAGCACAGGGCAGCTCCTGTGTGGCAGAAATGTGTTCTGTTTTTTATAGTGTTAGCAACAGTGTCAGAGCAGAGCCTTACTTTTACAGAACTATATGTGACACAGCTTTATCAAACTGCTCTGTTTTTGTTGGAGTTTTCATAAGTTTTCAATGTTGTCACAAAAGTCAACAATTCTAAAAAATCAGTATGTACAATATGTAGAGATGTGTGCTCTTTTGTTTCTTTGTTTGCCTTGTTTTGTTTTTTTACACACACTCTCTGTGTGTGATGCCTTAATAAACCCCTAAGGCTTCACTGTCGGGGTTTATGTGGCATCCCACACTTTGGGGTAAAAAAAAAAAAATACACACCTACCTATACATTATTCTCCATTTAAATTAAAATATGTTCGTGGATACTGGGAAATTGCTTTAAAAACTCTACAAAGGGACATGGATTCACTATGCAGTTAGGTGGATTATTAGTTAATGGAATTTGACATAGCTATAAGTAAGATCATGCATCTTGGGTAAAAGAACTAGCAATGAAAATAAAGGCTTAGGGACTTCCCATTAGGGAAAGTGGATCAGGAAAGGGACTTGGAAGTCATCCTAGGTTTCTTCCATAAACTCTCAAAGCAGTGCTTGGCAGCGGTTTACTGGGCAGTAAGATAATGTTGGGCTACTTCCAAACTGAAATCAAGGCAGTGCCTGGGATGACAAATGTTGTAAGGAATAACACATGACAAGGTGTGCAGTCACAAGGGAATTATGTAAGCTTTGGGTGGCAGCTTGGCAAAAGGTGTAGCCGAGTACTACAACCACTTGAGAAGTATGTTATTCCCCAATGAGCACACACCCTGGAGTGTTTTATTCCGCTCATGAAACAGGCTTTTATTTGCAAAACAACAACAACAAAAGTGTTTGGATAAGGCATGCGTTTGTAAGAGAATGGTCAACGATCATGTGCTGTGTTTCATCCAGTGTGGCTGCAGGTTTATCATGGCCTATTTTGTAACACTTTATAAAGCACTGGAACTAGTATGCTAGGCACCACACTACAACAACAAAATAGCAGCCTTGGAGGGGGAAGAACATTGGACAACAAAATAAATAAGTGACTCAAAGATTTATCCTATGGGGAACAACTGAATGAGCTGGGATTGATCACGCCACAGAAAAGAAGAATGAGGAATGATTTAAATGGGGTGTTCTAGGAGTGAAGTGTATCACATTATTTGGGAAAAGTAACCTGCTCTCTGGCACCTATGGGTCCAGAACAAGGGTTACTGTGTAACACTGAGAGGATAAACATTCATAAAAGAGGTGAGGAAACAGTTGTTTACTTAGAGATAATATAGAATAATTAATCCCTAGGTGTTAAGAACAGGCACACTGAGAGGGTTCTGGGTTATCATGTGAGCGCATGAACGAAGCTCAAGGGCTCCTGATGTCACAGAAACCATGCAGTGATTAAGAATCAACCTGTTCTCAACATTTTATATTTATTTTGCATAATACAAGGGTTACCTCATTTTGCAACCTGAATCAGGGAGTAAATGAAGCTATTGCTTCAGAGACTGGAGAAAATCATGGTGAAAAGCTACTGAGGTAAAAAGAAAATGGACCTTCCATTTGTGGTTTGAAATGCAACTATGTAAGCTCACATGGTAATGGGAGTTGTGATTGACAGATTTATGTGGAAAATGTCATTCTTAAGTACTATCTTGAACTGATTGATAAGAATAAAATTTTGAACCTGAATTTAACAGCTAGATGTTAACGACTTTTTGAAACTCCTGGCAAAACAAAGTGAGCATGTATTTTTATTGTATAAAAATCAACTCGTGTTTGCAACAAAGAAAGAAACAAACAAATGCGTTGATACTTCCTGTGTTCTATTGTATGTCCATATCACTCCCTCTCCCTGCTGTTTTCCATTTCTCTCTCTACTCTTCATTACCAATTCTCTGTCCTTCTTTTATTTCTGTGCTCGCACTTTTTGCTGTGTTTATCCTCTCTCCTTCCACCACGCTGCTGCAGATAGGAAGTCTGCTAATGCTAAAAAGTGTTCCTTTCTGCAGATGCTGGCAGTGTTCTGCAATCGATTAGCTTTCTCATGTTTTGAACCTTGGCAGCTGGTGAAAGTGCTCTTACTTAGGGGCAACAATATTCAGGATCAACAGCACCTGGGGCGCAGAGTTTTGCCCTCTGTAAAATGCTGTGGCAGGATGGGGGCCACAAGGAAAGGCTTTCGGCTCTGCATGTGACCCTCAGTCTATAAGAGAAGTACAATTAGTCTAGCCAAAACTCAACCCCAGTAGCCTTCAGTACTCTAACAACCACTCTCCCTTCACACCAGGTACTATACACTTGAATAGTCTCAGATACAGATTGTGAAGTTCCCATAACCATAAACACACAGTACAGGGAAAAACATTCTGTCCCTGGAATTCCAAGGTTATTAGTCTCGCAGTCCCGAACATGCCAACTACATTTAACAGAGCGTGGTAGAAAAAAACAAACTCAAGCAGCGAAAACTCCTGTAACTGAACAAAAGTGATTAGGTACTTAAAGATGGTGGGGCAGATTGATATTTTGCTCTTAAACTTCACAGCATGGAGGTGATTAATATCAGCTGGAGATAGGAAAGGGTTTCCTTTTTACTTTAATTCAGATATTCAAGCATTTGCTCTTCTCAGAACTGGACTAACTGCAGTCCTATTCTTATGAGCCAGTCCTAATGTTGAGTTCAAGTATTTGCAGCCAGTTCAGAATGCAGCTGCACAGCTTCTGACTCGCTCAAAAAATATGACTGTATGCTCCAGTTTCAGAAAGGACTTCACTGTTGTTCTGGTCAGCATAGCATCAGCTGTAAGGTCATTGGGCAGGCTTTGACTTTGGCAGTCTTTCCTTCAGGCAGTGTTGGCTCTGTGTATTAGCCAGTGAGCCAGCTGGCTTTTTTCCTTTTTTTATTCATTTGGGGAAAAAAAAACAAAAATGTTTAGCCAGGTTTTGCTAATGCTTTTGATGCCATATCCAGTTTTGGAACCCTGGGCACTGCAGCATGGTTGGAATAACAGTGTGGAGCAGCTGGGGGGTATATTTCTTAGGCAGCCTTGAAGCACATGCAACCCCCTTCCCCACACCCAGCAAGTATATCCACTTCTCATTCGCTTTACTGTCTGACACTCTCCCCATCCAGTCCAGTTGGGGGAGGATTGAGGGCTGGGTAGAGGAATGGGGTGTTGGCCTCCTGGTTAAGAACTGCGAGCCTGAAGATTCAGGACTGAATTCCACAACTGTCACACACTCACTGTGTGACCGTGAACAACTCTCTTTACTTCCCTGTGCATATACTCTGTGTAAAACATGGTTATATTGTTTCACTTTCATAGCGGGAAGAGACTGAAACAAAGGGAGCTTAAGTTATTTAATCAGGATCGAAGAGTACATAAGGAGGTCTAGCAGTATGTGAACCTGTGCTTCCTGGTTCCCAATCTTATGCATTACCCACTGTTTAAGTTTATGCACAGTATACTGCATTTCTGGATTACGTCACACACAGGTACATAACTGGAGTGACTTGGAGTAAGATCATTGATCCACCAAATCTATCTCCCTGTTATCTTAACTGTAGTGATCCACATATTGTTGTCCCCTAAGAATGTGTGTAGTTTGGACTAAAAGTAATGCATGCTGTCTTCATACAGCATGTCCTCTCTTAGTGTGTTCCAAATTTAAGCAATAAGGCATGACAAGGTATGCATTATTGTGGGATAATGACACCCCTTGGGAGATAAGTCAAGAGGCAATGCTGAGTGCCTTACACACTCAGAAAGTACAGTTAGCCCACAATTATGCACACTCTGGATAGCATTATTGTGATTATGAAATGGTTCTTCTGATTTTTAGTTAAAAAACTAAGTAATGAGGTTCAGGACATTAAGTAATTTTTTTCGACAGAGATTTTCCTCCCCAGCCATGTTTGTCATCCAGGGATATACTCTGCTCTGGCCTGTTGACCCCCAGCGTCCAGTGTCACCCCAATATCTCCCATGACTTCCCTCTTGCAGCAGGTGCTCTGGGGGAAGGGCCATACTCCTCCCTGTGGCAGCCCACTATGTCAGCTGGGATCCAGTGTCAGGTACTGAGACCCAGGGGAATCCAGGATGCACACAGCGGTGTCCTGGGGAGGGAGCAAGTTCCACTAGCCCATCACAGGGGTGGTCACAGCACTGAGTGCTTTGCACCATCCCTTTCTGACCAGAGCCCACTGCCAAGTGGCAGCTGCTGTGGTCAGACCTGTCTCCTGATGTAATGTCCTGAGCTTGGATTGCCGGCATGTCAGCCCGATGTGCTTCCACTGGGTCATCAGGCAGTCAACATCAAGGATTTCCGACCTGTGCTACAGTGCTGGAATAATAATCAGTGTCAGTGGCTCAGTAGGTAGTACACTCGCCTCTGATGTCGGGAGATCGGAGGGTTATGGGTTCAGTTCCCACATCTGGCACATGAGTTAATATCCCAGTACTGACACTGTAGTGCAGCATGAGAGGGGTGCTGCACTTCTGAGGTGCTGTCTTTCGGATGAGACATTAAACTGAGGTCCCATCTGCTTGGCTTGGTGGTGGTTCAGGTGGATGTTAAAGATCCCATGGCACTTATCGAAAAGAGTAGGGGAAAGTTTTTATTGAACATCAACTGAACAGAAATAGAAAAACAAAAATGATACAGAGAAAAGTATAAAACACAAAATAATTAAGTAACAGGAAAATCAGAATCAGTTATCCAAGGTAACAGTGTCCATAAGTCCAACAAGGAGTCAGACGGCAAATGCTCTGCCTCTGAAAAATATATGGCCTTCAAATCATGTTCGATCCTTCAAATAATGGTAAGAAGAGGCACATCCTGATTCTGTAAATTAAACAGACAACGAGCATTCCACACATGCCATTTGATTACAAAAATCAAATTTAATGTATTAATATTCCAATGAGACCAAGTGAGGGGAAAAAAAACATACATCAAATTTTCATAAGTAATGAGAGCAAACAACGGTTCACGCCATCTGGCAGCTAATAGAGTCCAAAAAGAAACAATAAATGTACATAAAAAAAATGTGTGAAATAGTTTCTTCTTGTTGCTGACATTCAGGTCTGGAACAAAATCTGTCCTGTAGTGATTTGTGTTTATGGTTACATTTGGCGTTGATACGTTCATGGCAGCTAAGCCAATGCAAGTCCCACATCTTTTGGGGACCTAGAATTACAGTAAAGTGAGCAAAGCAGGGAGATGTGAGGACATTTGGGAAAAACAATCATCTCCAAGCATACATGGTCCACTAAATACTTATACAATGATTTTCTGGAGACAGTTATTAGCATGTGGCTAGTAATCTGCCAGTGTTTCAAATGAAAAAAAATATCCCTAACATAAGCAGAAATCTGGGGAACGTGGTTAAACCGATCAATGTGTTAAGTTCCATTTATGAAACCACGGACCACAGGATTCAAGAAACCAAGGTTCCCAACCTCGATCTTGGTTAACCAGCAGGGGTCTAATATTATAAAACAAGAAAAACTAGTATAAAAAAAAAACAGGTTGGACCATAGCTAGGCCTCCATCCCGAATAGGGAGATAGGTGATCTGCCGTTTAATGGGGTTCAGGCGGCTACCCCATAGGGCTTGAAAAAAAAGACTAAACAATCTGGTTTCAAATTGCTGGGGAGGGGGGCAAATATAAGCCAGAAAGAGAAAAAGGGGAAGCAGAAAGGTTTTAATCATGTAAATCCTTTTTTTCTTACTCATCTGCCATGAATTCCAACGTGCAACCATAGTCTGAGCATAATCTAATTTGGGAGTCCAGTTAAGGACATCTAAAGGATCAGTACCGTAAAAAATGCCCAAAATCCTAATAGGGTCATCACAAAGTCTAATGTCAACAGAAGACTCATCTACAAAAGGGGAACCTAATCTACGGCCTACACATTTATCAAGATTAAGGGCTGCGTCAGAAACAGCCCCAAACTTGGAACAATGCCATAATGCAGAACGTACGGAGGCAACATCAGCCACCATGAGACTCATATCGTCTGCATAGGCCAACGCGAATATGGGCTGAGGAAGTGGCATAATGCGAATTAATAGAACGAAGTAAGGGATCCAAAAAAAAACATATAAAAGTGGACTAAGGGGACAGCCCTGTCTAACCCCTCTGTGTAGAGGAAGCATAGGGCCCTTCCATCCATTGACCAGTGGGACAACAGTTGCAGACCAATATAGCAACTGGAGTCTAGTCAGGGTATAATCAGGTACTTTATAATATCGAAGAGTAGACCATAAAAAATCATGATGTACAGAATCAAAAGCCTGCCGTTGGTCCAGTGAGAATATGAAACCATGTAAAACATTAGAATTTCCACGTTCAATCATTTCTCTAAGTAAAATTAGATGGTCCTGAATACATCTCCCAGGGACACTGCAAGATTGTGCGGTAGAAATCACATATAGGGCCAATTTAGAAAGTCTGAGAGCCAAAATTTTGGTCAATATTTTAAAATCAGTATTTAAGAGGCATAAAGGTCTCCAATTGGAGAGCAATCTTCTATCCCCTTTTTTATGTAAGTAAAATAAATAACCCATGTTAAAGTCTAAAGGAAGATGTTCGCACTGTAGAATAGAATTATAAACTGTAGCCAATTCAGAACTCAGGTCAGCAGAAAACAATTTATACAGCTCACTGGAGAGACCATCCAGGCCCGATGTCACTCTTGGACGTAAAGACTTGATTACTGCTTCAATTTCATGTGCTTGTATCTCAGTATCTAACATATCTACAACAGAAGAAGGTACATCAGGAAGTTGTAAAAAGGAAAAGTAGTCCATTATGTATGCAGATGGAGGGGGGGCATGGGACCAAACAGTTTTTGTGTATAACAGGTAACACGGTGCCTGATATCCAAAATATCAGTGAGCTCGGTGAAACTGTCATCAAACAGCGTAGTAAAGGTTTTACCTCTACTGTTGCACGAATAGAAGCATATGGACATGTAAATCCACGGGTACCAGAGGTCCCAAAACGCTGTTGATGCTGAACAGAAGTAGCCTTCAGAAGGTGATAATCCATCATGCGCCCTTAAGAGTACTTATTTGGGTGGAAAATCATGGCCAGTTTCATGAGATAAAGTAATTTTTGAAGTCGTCGTCTGTTAGTGTGGTAAAGGAAATACAATGAATCATGATGATGTTTACTAAAAATTTTAAATAAAGTTTGAGTCCAGATTTCGTGATCCCGCCACCAATCCCAGGGGCATCATATGAAAAAATACAGTCTTAGTATGAATATACTCAGTTAAGTGACTTAACAAACGGGAATCAGATAACAGGGAAGCATTCAGTTTCCAAATGCCAGGGCAAAACGAGATGTCAAGGAAGGGCCTAAAGAAATAGATAATAAATTATGATCCGAAAATTCTGCAACTTGAATTACAGCATCAGAAAGTTGAAGGTGGGAAGAAATAAAAAAAAAATCAATACGGGTTGCAAGGGGGCCTTTGTGAAAAGTAGGAGTATGCTGACCCGTAAAAGATAAATATGCATCCTGTAAACCTGTGGAATGGAGCAATTGTTTCAGAAAATTCGTGTCACAAAACAACTTAGTAGTCTTTGAAGTAGAAGACTTATCTTTAGTGGATAACCCACAATTGAAATCACCCCCAAAAATCACATGCATTGATGTGTATAAATAGGGTTGAATCCGTTTCAGTAGTTCAATTCTGTGGGATTTCAATTGAGGGGCGTAAATATTAATAATCCGGAAAGGAACAGGAGAAATCAAAATATCCAACAACAGAAGTCGACCCGGGGAGACATCCAACAGTTTAACAACAGTAACATCAGGTATACTAAATAAAATACCCAAACCAGAGCAAGAGTCCTGTCCAAAGGACCAAAAAGAGAGCCCAGAGGTCCAGGCACGAGTGGCCCTGGACATTTCTGGAAGAGCATGGAAACGTACATCTTGTAAAAAGATGAGATCAGCTGTCAAGCCAGATAAAAAGGAAAAAACTGCATCTCTCTTAGCATGCTTCTTTATACTGTTAACATTAACAGTATGCACTGAGAAAGCAAAAGACATGAAATGGGAAAGTGCAAACAAAAACACAAAAGTCACCTTAACCTACCTTTCCTAGGGGTACCTTCCCTATGTTTCAGTTTTGCCTTAGCTTTCCTTTTTTAAGAACCAATATTATCAATGGGTACTTCAGTGTCCGTAGTCACATCAGGGTGGGAGGAAAGAACAGAGGACGTATCAGAGTCCGTGTTGTCCTGAGAGTGGCGTAAAACCTCAAATTTATTCATATGAGTCACTGTAGAGGATTTCAGGGCCTTAGAAGAGGGAGAAGTCCCCTTCTTAGATCCTCGTGTAACTCTAACAAAAGGTTCGGGGGTCCATGGAAGACCCAGAAATACTAGGCAAGACAGGAATAGGGACCTCTTCCGAGGTAGAACTAGCAAGATCAGAGGAAGGGGGAGGGAGAGCTGTAGTAAAGGTCTGTGGTTCCAAAACAGGAGCAGACCGGTCGTGTAAAGTAGAAGAGGGGTCAACAGCAGGTACAACAGGGTGAGGGAGGGGTACGCGTTGAGGTCTAGAAAGAGTGTCAGATAAACGAGAACGTTGTGCGACAGTAATAAGCAAACGTTGTTCTTCCCCATCAGCAAGAGTCGGGGAGTTGTGAGCTGCCCAAGTACAAGTCTGGAAAGTGTGCCCCAATTCATCACAAAGGACACAAAGAGGTTCATCCACACATTGGGAACCTGCATGGCCAAGGTTACCACAAACAGAGCTTTTAATCTTGTCACAGACACTACTGATATGATTCGGAGAGCCACATCTGTAGCAAGCTTTAGGCTGGCCGGGGTAAAAAAGAACTCCCCTGTCTTTCCCAAGCATAAAGCTGTTCGGGAGATGCTGTATTCCAACCTCCGAAGTGCGAAGCATAACTCTCGCTCTCCACCCACCCATCCAGATATTCTCAGAATCAAAGATAGCTCAGGGTCAGAAAGGACAGTACATCTTTGCTTTAACCAGACAGTAATATCATTAAGACTGACACCTTCATTACGCAACAATATAGTAACAGGTTTTCTGAGTAGGTTTAGTTAAGGGAATGGCATTAAACGGTGACCATAAAGGAGAATTTTTAAGCTCCTGTTATTTTCTCCAAAACATTTCTAAACCAGTGATAGTTTTAAAACTAATATCAAAATGAGACTCTGAAGAAACATGAATTAAGGCATGAATCTCAAAAGCAGCAAATTGCATAGAATCCTTCAAAAGAGTGCGACCTACAAAAAATCGGTCAGGAAAGTCAGGTAAGCCTCCCAAATAATGCAGCCGAACAGCATTGTGTCTTTTAGCTTGATGTACAGGGGACTGAAGCATGCAGCATAAGTTTTAGGGTCGAGCAGTAGAAGTAGCAGGAACTGATGAGACACAGGGTCCCAAGAGTCCATTGTTCTTGAGGCGTCAAGAAGCAGGACCAAATTGCAAAGTCGGGTTCTGAGTCAGAAGAAGTTCAGTTGGCAAAGAAAGATCAAGAGAAGCAGCAGAGTCTTTCAAAACAGGAGAGGCCAGCAGTTTGTCAGGTGGCCTAGTACAGATCGGGGAAGAACCAGAACACCAAGTCCCAACGGTAGGATCCTTCTCCCACCCAGCCGCTTCCAGGGCTGACTCAACAGACCAGTCCATCATGTGCAAGGCATCAGGATGAGCAGAAGCAGGCACCTGTACAGAAGAAATTTCTGGAGAAAGCTGAGCAAGAGGTGCAGTCAGTACAGGCGGTAGGGAGTGAGGAGGGTCCGTAGCAACAGGCAAAGAATGCGGAAGTGTCAGAATCGGTGAAGAGACAGTAAAACAATCTTTCCCAGACAGTGAGTCAGTAGCAGCAGGTACAAAACCAGACTGAGGCTTAAGGGCTAACAAACGCTGTCTGGCAGTGAAATAACGCTGTTCCTCGATTTTAAGTAACATATCTAAATCCATAGAAACAGGAGGAGAAGACTCACGTGTATCCATAGTAGCAGGGCTAGAAGACGTTGTAAGCACAGTTTGAGGAATAAATGAAGGATCCACAGGCAAACACTGCACACAAGTATCCACAACAGCAGCAGGGGAAGTATCCAAAGGCACAGAAGAACCATATTCAGTAGATTGCAGCACAATAGGCATAGAAGATGGGGTCTCTCTCAGAACAGAGACGGGAAGAGACCAGCTCCACTGCCTCCAACACCTCCATGTTCTCCACAGCATGTCCAGCGGCAGCCATCTTGGTCCCACATGAAAATGGGACCCCTCTGCTTCCAGGAAACAGAGTAGGGGAATTTTCCTGGTGTCCTGGCCAGATTTCCCTCATTTCACTAAAAATACCACCAACAGCTTAATCTGATTCAAGGTCAGTTGGCATTCATCTGTAACCCCCTCCCCGGGTCATGCCTGAAAATAGGCAGGATTTGTCTAGTGCACTTACCCGGTCAACAAAAACTAAATAAAAAATAAATAAATAAATGTGATCACATCTGACCAACCACAGGTTTTGGTTTCTCTTACCCATTTTGTAGCACTCATTTTTGACTGTACCCTCGCACCGTAGTGGATTGGTTCCTCTATTATACCACAGGTATCTACTGTGAACCAATCAGAACAGAGAAAAACTGTCAATTATTAGCCCACAAACTACCACCAGTACATTTTGTACATACCCACAGTAGGTTATCCACATTTTAGATATGCCCACAGTCAGTTATTCACCTTTTATCCACACCTGCAGTAGGTTATCCATACCTCAGAGACAGCCATAGACAGTATGCACTGCAGAGCCACGGTAAACTCTTTCATAAAGAAGTCTTACATTTTCCCAATGTAGCCAGGTAAATGTAGTTACTGCAAGTATATTGTGTCCTGAATTTGTGTTTCAAAGTGAGAATCAAAACAAGCACTATAATGTGGTGAAATCTGACTTTGAAAAGTGAAGCCGTGACAGTGGGCATGTGCATTAGCGCCAGCAGTAATGTACATGCCCAGAATTACGGCTTCACTTTTCAAAGACAGATTTCATTGTATTATCCTGCTAATTTTTGATTCACAGTCATTTTTAAAACATCACTTTTACAAATGTCTTAGTGGTATAATAGCAATAATATTCAGTTTTGTGAAGTATAATCGCAGTAACTGGCTTCTGTAGGTTAATAAACACCTCGGCCTTCAGTCACAGCATTTAATCTCCCACAGAAGCCGGTTAATATTTTGTATACTCCACAAAACTAAATGTTTTCACTTAATTTAATAGTGGGTATAACAAACTGTACAATAAAAAATAATTATTGTATGACAAGTCAAAATGACAGTATACAAAGCCTTGAGTAAAAAAAGTTTTTATATTATAACAGTGCTGTAAAAAAAATTGTCTCGTGACTAAGAGGGTGATACCATGCAGGAGTTCATGTTAATGATAATGCATCAAAGTCACATTAGAAAAAAAGATTCAGATGACACAAGTTGCTTAATGTGGCCCTTAGTGAAGTTATTATCTTTGGAGTCTAGCCCTCATAAAAATGCAGCGAGCACCACTGCTGAAGCATCTTGAATCGGACAGGAATTCCCTACCCCTACCCGCACACACACACGCATGCGCGCGCGCGCACACACACACACACACACACACACACACACAGATAGATGTGACCAGAAAAGCATGTCTAAGCACTTCCTTGTCATATCTAGTGGGTACATGTTTGTATTGCTTGCTATCAGTGAGCAACTGTTTTCACCATCCTTTTTGTTTTCCGCTTTATCAGCTGTACAGTCTTGTCTAATGTTATAGCAAATTACATAAATGCCTTTTACTATTTCATTTGCACTTTGTTCCTTAATGTTTAAATTCCTGAACGTATTTCTGTATCTAACTCCTGGTCCCCCAAAAAAGGGGATCTCCAGTTCCAGTGGGCTTACCCAATTAAGAAAAACAAACAAATGAATAAACTGTTCTAGTCAGCCTAGTCCAATGCTATAAATAATTGGCTAGATAGGTTACAGTTGACACACCCATAAACAAAAAAACACAACTTTATCAATACTCTGGCTATTTCACATCATGCCTCTGCATGGTGCGGAGTTTATAGTAAATGTATCTGACTGACTGCTGAGACATTCCATATTAGGTCTATATGGATGACTGTTTATCTCCAAGTTCCAAACCATTAAAAGACTTCTGTGACACTTTTGGCATTACCCAACTTATTACAGAAATTACCTATCCAAATATTAAAAATCCAGACCATAGCACTTTATTTGATCTAATTCTAGTACTGTTGCTCAGCTGCAACTTATGTCATCTGTGGCTATAACAGGCGCCCAGTTTTAACGGACATCATTGAAAAACCATTTGCCCCTGCCTTAGACTATAATGTAAAAGACTGCAGTTATAGTGGACCTTATCCACCTGCTTTTTCAGGCATATTTGAGACTGAAATTGACGAACGTTGACATTGACAGCTGTCAAAATCAGCTGTTCCACTGAGTGAAGTGACATCAGCTTAACAGTACAAATTGCAGTTAATCGTTCAACTTACCTCCAGTTCTTGTTTTCTCAGGTGACCTTAATTAGTTCCACATTTCTCTGGTGACCTTAATTAGTTCCACATTGTTCAAAAAATGCACTGCCTGAGGCTTGCACTTTACTTCTGTTCATGCTGCAAAGTGCAAAGTGCAAGCCATCACGATGTCTAAAGGCAAGGCTATGAGTTTAGGAGAGAAAATCGAGCTTTTAAAAAAATAGATGAGCTCCCTCGTATGAGTCAATGAGATCTCTCTCAACATCTGTCAGTACCAAAGTCTACCATTACAGATTTCATGCAGCTCAAGGAACAAATTTTGGCAGAGTGGCACATTAACTCTAACCCTGGGTGCAAAAGAAAAAGAGAAGGCAAGGACAGTGAAGTTGAACAAGATCTGTTGCGGTGGTTCGAGAACACAAGGGGCCACGATGCTCTCATAAGTGGCCCCTTGCTTTGTAAAAAAGCAGAGCAAATTGCTTCAGCGCTTGGTAGGTCAGACTTCACTGCAACAGACGGTTGGCTAGGGCACTGGAAAATATGGAACATCAGTTTTTGCCTTACACATGGCGAAAAACTCTGTGCCGATGCCACAAGTGCCAGCCAATGGGTCACTGATGTTCTGCCCGGACTCATGGAAGGTTGTGAGCCAAAAGATATCTACGATGCTGATGAGACTGGCATTTTTTTTTAGATGTGTCGGCTATAATACCCTTGCTTTCAAAACAGAGGCTGTTCTTGGACAAAAGAAGGCAACCCTCAGCGCCACCGGGCCACGCTTTTTTCGTATACTTAACATAGATTTTTTTGCACTCGCATATAGCTTAGACAGTGCAGAATGTTTTCACAAAACATTCAGGGCAGAAGCAGCCTTTGCTGAGGTAATGTCTCTGGAAGGTTTCGTGAAAATGTATTAAACTGTTCCAGAGTTATAAGGATTTAATTTTTTTCTGAGCATGATCAGTAGGGGGTTTGGATAACCCTCTGATACAAGCAATTAAAAAAACACTGATTGTGAGAGCTTATTTATCATGATTTATCCATCGTGAGAAAAATATTGATCATGACAGCTGCCATCTTGTTTTTTTTTTTTTTCAAAACTAGAAAACATTGAAAATACATAAAAATTATGTTTCTTCAAAAACAAACCCCCAAACCTAGGTAAACTGGACCTGTTTAGCTAGGTTCTGGAGTTATCACATCAGCACTAAAAGATTTCAAACAAAACATTTAGAGCAAGCCTGTAAAAATATATCTGTAGCACACTTCACTATATTACTGTAACTGGCTAGTCATAATCTAAAATTGCACTTGAATAGTCAGAAAGACTTTACAGCAGCTATAAGTTTTAATCTGTTACAAGCAAGGGTATGTACTGTATCTATAGTCACAGAACCTTCACAGGGGCTATTAATTATGGTCTAGTGTGATCTTTTGAACTGTGTGCTTAGATAGAAAGGATACAGTAGTCCTGGAGCTCTAAAGATGCACCATGTGGATTCCTATAGATTAGTTGACCTGCCTGCATCTAGCTGGAGCCAGGGCTCCATGAATGGATTGGGACCACCTAACTGAAGAATGCCAGAGACTAGGAAGCACAGCTCTGTAGTGTGTATATGATTTGATCTGCATAACACAAATCCTATGTGTGTATGTAACTGTTAAAGCACACGCAAAGCCATCCCCCCAGCATAGCCTACATCTTGAAGTGATGATTTAATCAACGCAGTCCTGCTTATAAAATGGCTGTTTTGTTGGGTAGAAGACTGGCATCTGGTGGCTCCAGTAACTCCTCAGTGCTGCAGATCACTTCCTTTCTGGTTGCTGCTATGCCCAGTGCCCTGGACCTCTCCTCCACACAGCTACAACCACTGAGCAAGTCAGTGCAGCTCTAGTTACTTGGTAAAGGCACAGATGTGACAGTAGCCGTGGTAGTTCAATGACACAGTGGGAAGATCTTGCACTTAGGGCACAGAAATACAGGGTAGGAGTACATGATGGGGGGAGAGGTACTGATAGTCACCAAACAGGAAAGGGACCTTGGAGTAATCATATCTGATGATCTAAAGGTTACCAAACAATGTGAGAAGGCTGTGAGGAGAGCCAGTGGAATGCTGGGATGCATAGGGAGAGGTATCTCCAGCAGAAGGAAGGTGGTGGTGATGCCACTGTATAGAACATTGGTGAGACCTCATTTAGAGTACTGTTTCCCAGTTTGAGAGGCTGCATCTTTTGCAGAACATAGAGTAGAAGCGGTTTAGAGAAGAATGACAAAAATGGTGCAGGGGCTGTACCAAAAGTCGTATGAGGGGAGACTGGAGGATCTCAATATGTAATCCCTGGAGGAGGAGGAGGAGAAGAGAGAGAAAGAGAGAGAGAGAAGATATGATAGAGATTTTCAAATACCTCAAGGGAATAAATAAGGTACAAGAGGGTAGCATCTTTCAAAATAAAAATATGTTCAAGAACAAGGGGTCATGATATGAAAATAAAGGGGGGTAGACTTAGGGGTAACATGAGAAAGTATTTTTTCATGGAAAGGGTGGTGGATCCATGAAACAGCCTTCTGGCAAAGGTTGTAGGGGCAAAAACAGTAAGGGAGTTAAAACAAAAAAGGATGGGTCAGACATAAAGGAACTCTAGCAATAGGAAAGAGTGGATGAGCTGCAGATCATTTAGGATCTGCAGTATACGAAACAGGTAGGGAAAATAGGCAGACTAAGTGGGCCAAGCGGCCCTTATCTGCTGTCAAATTCTATGTTTCTATGACAGCCCCAGCCATCCTGAATGCCTGAGTCTTCCTTCTAGTATCCATCAGCCCATCCCTAATGGGAGCTTGACTTCCCCAAATCAAACCTGACACCTTCCTACTCCAGATTAGCAAAGAGCTCACCTGAGTTCAAACTTGGCAGTCTCCAGGTTCTAGCCTGGATCAGCAAATGGCTCGCCTAAGTCAAGCTTGGCAATCTCCTAATCCAGTGCAGCTGATTAGTCACCCAGGTCAAGAGAGAATTTTTTTTTGCAGAGCTGTCAGTTACAAGTTTACAGCAAAAAAGGCGAACAAGTAGCAGCGAGGCAGGCAGAGGTGTTCTGTGTTTTATCTAACGCTGAGTGGGATGCACACCCTCGGAAAAGTGATATATTCCACTTAAAATGGTCTTTACTTGGAGTTGCTGCATCCAGACAGCCAAAGAAAAAGTCAGCAGCCGTTCTCTGCCTCATCCTTTACTCGTCAATTACCAGTTACAAACCAGCTTGGTGTTTCTGCTGCTGTACACTGGTGGGCTGGGTTATCTTTTTGTCCACGCACATTGGTGTCACCTCGTGCTAGATCCCAAGCTTTGGTTTCTAAATTTCTCTCCAAACCTCTGGAAGACTAAATGCATAAATGGTAACATCTGATCCAGTGCTGCGAGTTGGCCACACTGAGATGGAAGCATTCCTCTCGGAGTCTTTGGTTGGCGGGGTCTGTCTACACACTCAGCTGTGTTGTTGCTGCTGCTACTGCCTTATTCCCTGTCTTCTGCTGCAGAATCAGAGGTTTTGAACTGCAGATTAGCCTGGTGATCCAGACCTCGATGGCTGTTTGGGAAGTGCGGCTGGGACCTGGCAACTCCCAAGACTGCCACACTGTCATATTGAACTCCAGCTTCGGCTGCTGCTTTACACAATCCATGCCCCAGTATGACAGCAGCTAGGCTGCTGTGGGGTCCTGCTGCCTGGTTGCCTCTACCCTGCTCCACTCCTGCCACCAGAAACCCAGGTCTTTATTTTGTGATTTATTTACCTCACACATCCCAGCTTATTGTCGGTGGAGACCCTGCTGCTTCCCAAATTTACAGCTGGGAGGAATTAAACTACAGGAAGTCAGGTTATCTGCTCCAGGTCACATCATTAGTAGCAAGATTACTGCAGGAACACACCTAGTAAAACATTTTTACTGGCCCAGTTCTAAATCTAGCAGTATTTGGCTGGAGGGCCAGCACCAACTACGAACCCTATAAATTGTTTTGGGATTTACTTAGCAAGGATCTCTGTTTGTACCATGCTATTAAAACACTCTTTTTATCTGTTCATAGCAAACTTTACTCTAGGAGGGAAATGCATTTGCACATTTTTTGTTTTAAATTTTAGTTTTTTAGTTTGCCCTGCTTAATGTTGCTCACAATATTTCATAGGGTGGTTGCTCAACTCAGTAGGGATCACTAAAGAGCATAACAAAGACTGCAATATATGTTAGAAATGACACATCCATTATATCTTAGTTGTTGTTGTATGTATTAATTAAGCAATAAGACACCATGGGGCGTGGGTTGTGCTGGGTTTACTGTATGCCCAGGGGCACTGTGAGGCACGATGCTACAGGTGGATTGCCTTCAACTCCTGGGTCTGCAGTAAACCCAGCACAAGCCACACCCCATCATGTCTTATTGCTAATATACCAAATTCAAAAGAAAACATTTCAAAATGTAATAAAAAATAAATGTAATCTTGTAAAACAGGTACAATAATTCCTCCCTCTGTTTGCTGACAGCAGGGGCCACTATACATTTTGCTACCTAGTTAATGCACAAGCAGCTTAAATAAATGTATTTAACCCTTGCTGTGCTATGGACCGATTTATCCATCCAGAATTACTATGCGTTCTAATTCTGTTGGCAGCCTAAGGGTTAAAATGCATTTGTGTCTTTTTGTTCAGTTTTTTTATGTTCCACAAGTTAATTACATGTGAACTGGAGAAGGTTAAGTATGTTTTATGTCAGGAGCAGGGAGAACATGAGACTAGCGCTACTTTCTTGAATACAGCCCCTGCAGATGGAAGTACACTACAGGCTCATCTCTACTACCACACGGCATGTTGCATCTGATTTCAGAAGAGAGTGAGTACAGTAATAGCAGTTGCTGGGGATAGCCTGCCATGTATGCCTGAGTTTCTTTAAACCACAGTCTTTTTTTTCTCAATCATGAGCTGGAAATTTGCTGGGGGAGCGTATGTGTATTATTGGGCCTGAATTATTTTGGGTTGTCATTAAACAGATAGGTCATGGAACGAGTGAGCAGGGGTCAAAGCAATGAAACCATTGAAATGGCAGTTGTGACCAGATTCAGATGTCAGTGAGCTGCATAGGAACATCAACATTTGAATGACAGGCATTACAGATATTCTTAAAGATGTATCACACTCAAATGGGTAAGGGTAGGTCAGGCGATGGAGCAAGTAAGTGAGCTGGAAGGCGAGTGAGCAGGATTGGTGGCAGCTGGGAATAACCAGCAGAGTAAATTAAAAAATACAACACAGTAATAAAGGAGAAAATGGACAAAAGCAAGCAACTCTCTGGAGTGGTTGAGGAGAATCTGTTAATGACATTTCTTTGATATAGGTAATTTTTTGTTTTAATCAGTGGGCTTACTGGAAACAAAATGGCTACTGTTTGAAAATGAACATTTTAATTTTTATCAACCGGCTTAATGGAAAAAATAGCTACTGATTAAAACTTAAAATTCCTTGAAGCCATGATTATGGAATGTTCTGTGTCCAGGTTGGCAGGGACTTGTTTTTAGCCATGGGTTGTGCACTCTCAAGGCTATGGCTGGAACTAAGTCTCAGCCAATCAGGACACAGGGATTCCCTAACCCATTTTATATAGTTGAAGCAGAGAATATTAAAAAGGGTGAGAATGCCTGCGACTTTCACATAGAAACATAGACTTTGACGGCAGATAAGGACCGCTAGGCCCATCTAGTCTGCCCATTTCCCTACCTACAGGATAGGCCGCAGATCCTATTTAACCAACAGCCTATATCTTCCTGCCCCCCACAAGAATTGCCTTATGTCTGTCCCATGCATTCTTGAATTCTCCCACAGTTTTAGACCCCACAACCTCCTCAGGAAGGCTGTTCCATGCATCCACTACCCTGTCTGCAAAATAATATTTTCACATTGCCCTGAACCGCCTCCTTCTTTATCTTAAATTGTGTCCCCTTGTTCTTGCAAGTCTCTTTTTTCTGAAAGATGCTACACTCTTGGACTTTGTTGATTCCCTTGAGGTACTTGAAAGTTTCTATCATGTCCCCTCTCCCTTCTTTCCTCAAGGGTATACATATTAAGCTCCTTTGTCTCTCCTCATATGTTCTCTTGCAGACCCTGCACCATTTTAGTTGCCCTCCTCTGACTGCCTCTATCCTGTCTATGTCCTTGCGGAGATGGGGTCTCCAGAACTGGACACAGTATTCTAGATGGGGTCTCACCAACTGTCTGTACAGAGGGATAACAACTTCCTGTTTTCTGCTGCTGATGCCTCCCTATACATCCCAGTATACCCCGCCTCCCTACTGCCTTCTCACATTGCTTGCTAACCTTAAGGTCATCTGATATGATTACCCCCAGGTCCCTTTCCTGTTTTGTTGTTGTTACTACCTCCCCACCCATTGTGTATTCTTCCCTGGGTTCTTGTTTCCCAGGTGCATTATTTTGCACTTTTTGCATTGAATCCAGCTGCCATACGCCTGACCATTCCTCCAACCTTGCCAAGTCCCTTTTCATCCTTTCCACCCCTCCTTGTGTATCAGCCCTGTTGCAGATCTTTGTGTCATCTGCAAAAGGCATACTTTTCCTTCCAGTCCCTCTGCAATGCCACTGATGAAGACATTAAAAGGACTGGACCCAATACTGAACCTCAGGTACCCACTAGTAACTGCCCTCTTCTTCAGAGTGGACTCCATTTACAATTACCTTCTGTGTCCTGTTATCCAGCCAATGTTTTATTTGGCTACCACCCTGGGACCCACTCCCAGGCTGGTTAATTTGACTTAATAATCTTGTGTGGGACTGTGTCAAATGCCTTGTAAAGTCTAGGTAGGCCATGTCCACAGCCCCTCCCTGGTCTACTACTTTGGTCACCCAGTCAAAGAAATCTATTAGATTCTCTGACATGACCTTCGCTGCCAGAACCCATGCTGCCTTGGATCCTGCACTCCACTGACCCTCGGTACTCAACTATTCTTTCCTTCAGAAGTGACTCCATCACTTTCCCTACCACAGAGGTCAGACTGACAGGTCTGTAGTTTCCTGCCTCTGTCTTGGTCCCACTTTTGTGAAGGGAATCACATCCACCTTCCTCCAGTCCTCGGGTACCACACCATCCTCCCATGATTTATTAAAAAGAGTAGCCAGTGGTTTCACTAGTTCCTTCCTTAATTCTTTTAGAATTTGGGTGAATTCCATCAGGACCCATTACTTTGTCCGCTTCAGTTTTAGGAGTTCTTGCAGAACCCTTTCTTCTGTGAAAGGACTGGGATCGACCTTTTCAAGAGTGCTTCTGTTAATTGGATTAGGCACTTCTCCTCTTTAGAATACTGAGCAGAAATATTCATTCAGTATTCTGCTTTTCACTGTCCCCTCTGCCCACCCAATCGCTTATTCTATTCAGCCTCACTATCCCTCCTTTGTCTTTCACGCGCTGATGTACCTATAAAGGTTTTATCCCCTTCTTAACTGAGTTGGCTATCTTTTCCTCAGTTTGGGCCTTTCTCATTCTGACTTCCCTCCCTGCTTCTTTCTGCCTTAACTGGTACAGCTCTTGTCCTCCTCCTTCTGTGTTTCCTTATACTTCTGAATGCTGTCTTTTTCTTCCTGACTTTCACAGCCACCTCTTTGAGAACCATAATGGCTTTTTCTTTCATTTTGATTTGTTTATTTGCTTCACACAAAGGCTTGTTGCCTCTGTGATGGCAGTTTTGATAATTCCCATTGTTGCTCCACACCTCCTTCTAGCCTGTTTGCTAGTGCTTTTCTGAGGCACTCTCCCATCTTGCCAAAGTCAGCCCTCCTAAAGTCCAGTACCCTCACTTTTGTATGGCTTGACTCTGTAGCTGAATTTAACGTGAACCACACTGTTTGATGGTCACTTGTCCCCAGATGGCAACCCACTTCTAGATCTGAGATCCTCTCACTGCCCCGTTTGAGAGTACGAGGTCTAAGATTGCTCCCTCACGAGTGGGTTCTGAAACTAGCTGTCTAATGCCTGCCACCTGTAGGGCGTCAAGAATGGCCCTCGTCTTGGATGTCGCTGCAGCAAATGTGCTCCAGTTAACATCTGGCATATTCAGGTCTCCCATCAACAGTATCTCCCTTCTCTGCCATTCTAAGAATGCCTTCTATCATATCCTTGTCCATTCCTTCCCCTGACATGGGGGTCTGTACACAACCCCTGTGTGATTGTGGTGCCTTTCCAGTCTCCAAGGTGACCCACAGTGCCTCCTCTCCTCCCTGTTTATTCTTTGTTCAGTTGCTTTTATCCCTCCTTACATAGAGAGCTACTCCTCCCCTCTTCTCCCTGCCTGTCTCTCCTGTAGGTTATGTACCCTGGTATGTTAACATCCCAGTCATGGTTCTCTGTGTACCATGTTTCTGTGACTGCTACGATATCCAGGCATCCCTCTTCCATTAAGGCCACCAGCTCAGGAGCTTGTTGCCCAGACTACGGGCATTGGTACCATTGCCCTCCATTTCCTGATGGCCTTACCCCCTTTGCCCCATCCCTGTCCTTCTTGCCTTTGTCACTTTCTCCATTTACCCCTGCCTTTCTCCTATCAACACCTCCATGTTGGTGTTTGCCACACTTACTACCATGATTGTTTGGGGGCTAGGATTTTCCTGCTCCTTTCCAGTGCCTCCCTTGGCTAGTTTAAAAGCTGCCAATGAAGCATTTAAACCTATCACCTAGATCCTGGTTCCTCCCGGACAGATGCAGCCCATCATGCCAGTATAGGCTTGCATCACTCCAGGTGGACCCCCAGTCCCCAATGAAGCCAAATCCCTGAGCTCCACACCAGTTTTTCAACCACTGATTGTATCCCATGGTACGGAACACCCTAGCCTCTCCTATGCCATAGATGGGTAGCACCTCCGAGAAGGTTACCGTAATGGAAAGCTCCTGTGAGCTGACGTGCACTGTGGGACCAGGCATTTTGAACTGTATCCTCCCTTTCTCTGCCTCGAGTGGACTGAAGTGAAATCATTCTGAACTTCATACCCAGGGTTCTGACTGCTTGGATACACAAATACCAATCTCCTGTAGCCCAGAGAACCAGACCTCTGAGTACCTGTGGATATTTCTGTACTCCAGACAATGTTGCACCGACCACAGTTAGTGTAGACATTTTTAGTACCCCACAGGAAGGGAACACAGGAGAGAGGCAGTTTGCATGAAGTGTTTTACTGAGGTGGAGGATATATACATGGGTTAGCTGCTGGAATACTGAAGCTTACAATTTCAGAATTGTGTGTTTGTGTAGGGGAAGCTTACTACTTGTTTAACACTGATTATTGTACAAGAGTAGTCACTTTTTTTCTTCTTTGTACACTTCCAAGCTGAAACCATCAGCAGTGTCCCAGGTGAGGCAGTATCTGATGCAGTTTACACATAACAGCAGGCTACAGCCTCCCCAGTGCGGATGCTTGAAGTTGCCCATCTAATAGTGAAGGAATATGAGATGTGACATTTTGCATGGCCTTTAGCAACAACTGTAACTTGTCTCTTAGGCCCTGTCCACACTACACTGAAAACTCCCCTCTGTAACATTACAGAGGGTCCAAACCGTTACCACAATGGTTTGCGTTTACACCTGTAACGTTACAGGAGGCGTTTTCATAACCGTTGTTGAAACTACTTATGAGGTGGTTTCAACAACGGTTACGAAAAAACAGTTCTGCTTCTGTAACATTACCAGCTGTAGCGTGAGCATGTAGCCCCAGCATTGCTATCAGTGCAGCACGAACTGCATTGTGGGATAGGGTGCCGACTATGACGGTCACCCGTCACCCACAATGTGGACCGGCTGTAACGGTTCCGAACTGTTATCATGACTGTTCACTGGCAGTGTGGGCACACTGTAATGTTTACCGTCTGTAATGGTTTGAAACCGTTACAGGGTTTTAGTGGTGTAGTGTGGACAGTGCCTTATAGGCAGCCTGGCACTAGATACAGTTTAAAGCAGCAGTGCAATTACATTGAACCAAAACTTTGACCTTACCTTTTTTTCACTATAAAATATTCAAACTGTCCTCCTGTTTAATTTGGTGATAAACATTTCTAGTTCCACCAAAATTTGAGTATTGTATAAATGTCATTCAGTTTTTCTCAAAAAAAAAAAAAAAAAAAGAGATGGCCATCACAGCTGGCTTACAAATAACATTGTAGTCCTGGAAAGGGTTAGTCTTGAGAAAATTAAAAATGCTCATGGTGAGCTGCAAAGGAGGTATATACTAAAGTAGATTTGGCAGGCATGCTAATATTTTTATTAACTCTAGAAAACCTGTTTTGGAAAAAAAATTGTTTTATTACACTGCTGCTTTAAGTAATAAACACATGCACTAATGTCATTATTAAAGGGGCTTTACAGTTGTTCTGCAAAACGCTGACAGCTAGCATCAGCAGGACTTGAACCCCATAACATTCCAAACAATGTTGAATTTCAGGGTATTCCAGTCATTATTCCTGAAGATATTTTCAGGAAATTGGGCTGTTTGCCCCTTACTTATTTATTTGAAACCTAGTTTGCCAGGTGAGTAAACAGAGTACAGTAAAAGCTGGTTTCCAGTTGCATCTTGGGGGGAATACATACTGCAGTAAAATCCTCAGGAGCATTTCACAATTAGTACATAGTATGCAAGATGCACAGAATTGGATCTATACAAACAAATAGCACTAAATACAATGAGGTTCTGCATTAGGGACACACTCCAGGAACCTGGAGTAGCAGGAATATCTATTATAATACATATCAATTTAACTGTAAACACCACAGGGTGTACGATAGGGTCAAATGCATAAACTGTGTTACCCCAAATAGTAACAAGTCACAGTGCAGGAGATGCCCGTGAGGATATGAGTTGTCACCTCCTTCAATTATGGCATGTCTGAGGGGCCCTACAATGATCCTTGATCTGGACCTTTGCAGAGTGCTAGACTTCATTCTATTCCTGCTGCTTTTCCTGCTTTGAAATCATAGACATTCGCTGTGATATCATATCCCTTTTCCAAAAGTCCTTCTGGTGTCACAAGGAGAGTATTGTAACTTCAAGGCAGGAAAAGCAACTGGAATAAGATCTAAAGGGTTAAGAGCCTAATTTGATGCAAAATGTCATTAGTAATAAAAAATGGAATGCCCAGACTTTAAGATGTGGGGGACATTCTTCATTTTACCCCTCAAATTTGTTCCATCATAAATCCATTCTACATGGAGAAGGTGCTGCCCACATAGAAAAGGTGTTGTAAACTTGGAGTTTAAACCATAAATTCATAACTCTCCATGATGCTAAAGCAAAATTAAACTTTGCACAAATAAAGACACTAGTTTACACAGTGTTCTAAGCTGCATCTTCATCTTTACTGAGTACCACAGCGTGAGGACCAGTGGCCCACATTTTCCAACATTTTGAGTTTCTGCATCGCATAGTTCAGTGGCAAATCAATTGACAGATAATACTAACCACCACCACCACCCCAGCTGACATTTTATAAAACAAACCATTTCTCCAGTTATGTGCTGCTGTTTTGTAGAACTTCTAGAGGCACTTTCAGATTTTAGACACATTAACCATCACTGTTTTTGCCTTGGGTTATGAATGGTACTGTCTCTGATACAGGTTACCACACTTTGTTTAGGTGTGCGGTACTCTTTCTTCTCCCTCTGTTTACTTTTAAACATCAGATCTGATGTTCTTGAGTGACTCAGGTAAAGGTGACTGACAAGACTAAGGAAAACCTTCACATTTTACACATCGTTGCTCACTCTAGACATTTTGCACATACTTTAGGAGCACAGGGTTACAGTTACATTATGAGGGAAAAAAAAAGAGAAATGTGACAGTTCCTCATTTACTGTTAATGATACCAAAATGCATCTGTGCCCCCTCCCAGAAGAACATGGTGTCAGTGCTACATATCCCCCACCTAGCCCCACCTTCTCATTCCCTCCCCCTCTCATCCTCAGTCTCCCTTACCCCTTGGGTTATTCTGTGTCCCCCCACTGTCTGGTGCCTGACCAGTGGCCTAGTAGCTGGTGTATATTCTACAACAGCTGCACTTGCCTACCCTACTGCACTTAATTGTCACTGTCAATGTATATGCATAAGTTCTCATTGCCATATGTCTGTCGCTAGTTGAGTAGTAAATTAGTGAATCTATTCTGTTTAACCCTGTCTACTACTAGGAATAATGTAACCTAGTGTTACTGACATCTTATGTGTTGTCTTTTAATCCTGTACAATGTAAAGCTTGATTGTCTACCAGCTGTACCCCGTCCCCCAGGTCGTACCATGAGACGAGCATCTTGTTGCTCAGTGTGCCTTTCCTGGTGAAACATTTCAATAAATAAATACAAATAAATAAATATGGTAAAGGTGGCGATCATTAACAAGTTTAAGCAAGCATAAAGTGTGATCCTATATTTATTTGTCTATCTATTTACTTCAAAGTTTGGAAATACTCCTTTGAGCAGAAATGCTCATTTATAAAGGTTCCTCATCAGAATAACAATTTGTTTACACCATGTCAAAGACAGTATTAAAAACCAATTAACAAAGGCTGGACAATATTGATTCAGTGACATAATAAAACAGAATCAGTAACATAAGTACCGTTTTGGCAATACAAAGTGGTCCTATATATATTTGAAAACCAAAAAAGTGACTGAAATGTATGTCTCATGCTGCTGAAATAGCAGTGCTGTACTTGCAAGTCCAGGATTGGGGCAGAATCAGTGTGTCAAAGAATTACGCAGTTTTTATGCCACACCTTGATAATCACCATGTTTGTTGAGAGTCACACAAATAACATCTGCCTTTTAAAACGTAGGCAGAATTGGCACTTTAGAATCTAATAATTGATTTTTCAAAATACTATAGGTGCAGTCCCATTCAACCTTCAGATGTCAATTCAGTTAAAAAAACAATTGTGTTTCAACATGGCTTTTTTATTATATGGCACTGAGCAGACAGCAGAATTTGTTAAAAAAAAAAAAAAAAGTAACGCATTGATCAAAAGAGGTGGATTGCATATGTTTTATTTAATTGATGGCAAAGTCCTGTCATAGTGGTACCTGCTGCATTTCTGCACTTACATAGGAAGACTGACTTGCACCATGGCACATGTGCATCTGCACCTGTTCATGCAGGTCAGCGTGAATGAGGATGTGATTCCACTATCTCAAAAGAAAGGAAATTATTTGCAAAAAAAACCTGCATGAATGCACCAGTTAGGGTTCAACTAGATGTCACAAAAGTAGGGAAATGTGGTGTTAGGGTTTCCAGCCCTAACTCCCCATCCCTTTCCCCAAGCAGCAAAATGACAGGACCACACTAGCAACCATAGACAGTCATTATCCGGTAAGACAAACAACATACAATTGTTTCCAGATTATACAAATGCAGTAGTACTGATGCGCTACCTTTGTAGATTTGTATCTGTGGCTGCACAAGCACAGGCCACAAAGGGGCCTGTGCTTCTACAGACACAGCTGTGTGTGGGTGGGTGTGTGTGTGTGTGTGGTTGTCTGTCTGTCATACAGCCTCCATGAGTACCTCTGGTTGCAGAAATGCAGGCCCCATGGATAGATGTACTGTTGCAACATTTCAGCAGTGAAGCCAGAACTTTTTCAAGGGGGAAGCAGTTTTTCTAGGGGTTGTAATTTCCATAGAAAAGTCAAATTTCACCATTTAAAGCTCAGATTTGTTTAAAACAGTTACTTTTTGCTGGCCTTAAGGGGTAACCGTGGTCCTTTGCTACGTAGCTGGATCTGCTACTGCATGATTTTCTATATGCAGTTTTGTAAGTGGAGGTATCACAGAGGCCTGCCATTTTGCAGCCAGAAGTTGGTGTGTATGTTTGACACCTGTGGCTGAAGAGGAGCAGGCCCCTCAGTGGTCTCTGATTCTTCAGACAGAAGTACTGTTGCAGTTTTGGTATCATGGATTTCATGGCACCCGCGCTTCTGCAGCCAGAGGTCAGTGTGTATGTTTTACACTTGCAGCTGCAGAACTGTGTATATGTTTTGCAATGTGGAGGAATACCTGTGGCTACAGAAGTACTGGCCCCATAGTGGCCTGCATTTCTGCAGACAAAAGAACTCTTGTAATTTGGATATTGTGGGTTTGAATCTGTTGTTGCAGGGGTCTGTGGTTCTACACACAGCAGTAATGTTGTGATTTGAGTGCCATTGATTTCTGTCTGCAGCTAGAAGTGAGTGAGTGAGTATGTGCTACAGTGTGCGTATCACAGATAGAAATCCATGGCAGTAGCACATCAGTGCTACTGCATTTGTGTCATCTGGACACAGTTGTATGTTGTTTGTCTTCCCTGACGATGGCCATCTGTGGTTGCCTGTGTGGTCTTGTCCATTTGCTGCTTGGGGGGAGGGTGTAGATATTTAGGGTTGGACCCATGATATCACATTTCCCTACTTTTGTGACACAGAACATTAGTTATGTTGCCGTTTTGGTCCTTGTGACAAAAGATCCAGAAAAAAAGAGATGATTTGATACCTTTTATTGGTCCAACATACAGCAGATGTTACAAAAGACAATAGGTGCTTGAGCTTTTGGATACATAGAATCCTTAATGAGACAAATTACAGCTGGTTTGAAAGAATACATTTTCTTAAAGTCCAGACCATACATAAAAAAACAGATGATAAATTGTTAAAAATCCCATTGGCTTAAACTGCTTTTTAAAAATCAGCACAGAACCATATAAATGCAACACGGTTCCATCACAACAAAAGGTACGTCAAGGTCAAATGTCACCAAATAGATAAGCTTCTTTTGTTAGAACAGCCATAAAACATACAAATGAAATAAGCTGAAGAAATACATAGTATATAATGTTAAAAATCTTCTAAATAATAAAATATCTTTCTGTTAGGCAAAAATGTGTGTTTAAAGACAACCTGTCCTAGTGAAAATTTAGCATTAACCATCTGTTTCCTACGTTTATACAGTGTAAGTACTATTCAGATATGTATGTCTTAAAACCAGTGTACAATAAATCAATATTATTCATGAATATTCAAACTTACACTGTTTAAATATCATCTATCTGCAGCTCCATAACAAGTGACTAGTGTTTCTGCACATTCAACACTCAAACGTAACACAAACCCCCTTGTAATTGGGATGTTGTCATCCTAATATGTCCATGTGTCAACATGTGTCTGTATATACCTAATATTGTGTACTATTAAATAATAGTTCCATCAATCCAGATCAAAAACTGAGGGAATCAACACTCTGCGCCCCCCCCACCAAAGTATTAATGAACTTTTGTGGCATTATGTTGAACCCTAGTTGGTGCATTGATGCAGTTTTTTTGCAAAGAATATATACATTGTTATTTAGCTTTGATCGTTTAAAGAGCTACTGATACCTCAAAGAAAACTTTAAAAAGCATAATAATTGGGTACAATTCTGCCTGAATTCCTTTTATATTTTATATATTTCTCCTCCCCGTTATTTATTACTAAGGAAATTTGCATGAATATATGATCTTTATCCCTTAAAGTTCCTTTAGAATCCATCTGCCTCTATAGGTGACGTCCTACTTCAAGTCATGATCCTCTGTTGTGACACCACAATCTGTTACCATTGGAGTAACTGTGATATCACAAGCAGTGCTGTGTGACTTCAGGCAGAGAGAAAGCAATAGGAATAGATAAACTCTTCAGGAGCAAAGATCCTATTTTCATATAGATGACCTCAGTACTAAATAATGGGGAGGCAGAATACAGCACTAATGGGAAATACAAACTGGGCTGTTTTTAAATATTAGGTTTTGTTAAAGTTCTCCTGAACGTGTCACCAGCTCTTCAAACATTTGTACAAACAGCACCTTTTTTGACCTTTGTAAATATAACTGTTTTACATAAAATGTATTGTAATTGTTCATTCACTTATTGGTATGTGTTCTTGTGTGTATTGCATATAATGTCTGGATTGTCCCTGTAAAGGGGCATTGCCCAGTAAGCTCCACCAGGTTACCAATGAGGGAGGGAGGGAGGGAGGAAGGAAGGAGCACAGCTGCAGCTAAAGTCCATTAGATGTTGTATAAGTGGGTCATCTGTATAAATAACTAACTAACGTCTAGGCTTGCTGAATTATGTGAATACATAACTTCCATTTTAAGGTGCTGTATTAAGATAATTATGCATACATTAGGCTATCTTATGTCCAACCATAATACTTGTCTGCAAAAAATGAGTGGTATAAGGCCTTTAATTATTTGTGACACTTCAGTTCTAATTTCAGTGGCAGTACTTGGAGAGTTCTGTGACAGGATTTCCTCAACCCTATTTTATGAAATATCCACATCTTTGGTAAAATGCAGTACTTCAGTGAGCTATGATATTGTGTGATGTCATTGATGACACCAGATTCCAAGCATGAAGGAAGGGCTTCAGGATTACCAAAGGGTGGATGGGAGCCAAGCGCTGTGAAAAACAGTACATTTCAAAGCAAAATCTCCAAAAATGGATTCTGTGGCATAGTCTATATTCCGCAGCAGGGTGCATGCTCTGTGGCCAGTTCTGCACCTGTAGAATTCCAGGGCTTCTGGTGGTAGGTTGATTTTTGGACTCTGGTAGTTTACTTCCACACAAACCAAGACAGACTTAAAGTTGTAGCTCTCATTTATTTCACTGTCACCCAATTATAAGCATGCCCTTAGCTTCTCTGCAGCATTGTAACATGGAACAAATATGACGAGCTCAGGGAAGAAAGGGGACAGGTGTAACAGGGTCAGCTGCTGCAAGAGCAACACGGCATTATGGCACAATAAAGCCGTGTTGCCTTGGAACACTTAGAGCAATAATACCCTGTTGAGCGCGGGAACGTGCTCATCAAAGCAGGAAAGGAGTCAATGGGTTAGAAATCTCGACCAGAAGGTGGCGCGATGAACGGGAGGAAAGGGAACAGAGGACAGAATGGGGAAGGGTGCAATTGTGGAGGGAGTGAGGGCAGATTGTAGAAGTTGCCGATCAATTGGAAAGAGCACAGAAAAGGACAGGGGAATAAGAGATCGGCGTGAGGGAGATGCGAAGCTGTGAACATGAGAGAAAGCGCCACCTGTAGGTCGGACTGAGGAGGGGGAGCTGAGGGAAAAAATTGCTGTGTGGGCAAGTGTGTGGATGTCAAAACAGAGGGGAGAGGAATGGGTAGGCAAAAACAAGTGCAGAGGGGCAAACCATGGAGCTGAGAGTGATGCGAGTGGCGGGAGGCACAGGACGAAAGGGGCAGCAGATGTCAAGGCTAACAGAATGGGTGTGCAAAATGCAAGAACAGGGAAATGGAGGAAAAGTTTCATGGTGCTGTGGAAGTGCCACCTATTGGTGGTAATCGTCAGGTGTGCAGAGCACTGAGAAGAGAACTGGTAGTTTCGGGAGAATATAAAGATATGCAGGGACATGTTGCCCAGGATGCACCAGAGCACCGAAGTGGAAAACAAACGAGGGTAGAGAAATGGAGAAGCAGCACAAGCACCAAAGTCGGAGGTCCAAACATAGTTGTATGGGAATAGTTATAGATACACCAGAGAAGAAAGATTTAAAGAAGTAGTCACCACTGCAGTACTTGGTTGGAGTGATCACCGTGCACACGCGCAAGTGCAGCAGCAGAAAGGCAGGAAAAGTAACAGACATGCCCTATAATTGTTAACGTTAAATAAGTGTTTCTGGTAATTACCATTGTACAGCAAACAACAGAGCATCTCACAAATAGCACAGTTGCAGTTGCCATGTTACAAGCGCATTAATCACTGATGAAGGTGGCATCTAATGGGGGGTTAATGCATGGTTGGACCATTGTACGCCCTCGGCCTCCGGCCTCGACAATGGTCCCAATCCATGCATTAACTCCCCATTAGATGCCACCTTCATCGGTGATTAATGCTTATTTGTAACACGGTTTCACTGGCGGTAGGAAAGGAGTCCAGACGAGTTTAATGGCTGCCAGCTGACTGAAACCGAGCGGTATTAAGCAGACATAACGCCTGGCCGGTCGTCAAGCTGTGGCCATGGAGGCACCCGAGGGTAGAAGCCCGCCGTGTCAGTACCGAGATTGGCCAGGAGGCAGAGGGTGCAGCACTGAGAAGGGAAGAAACCGTGGAGATGGCATCGGAAGCGCGCGGGGGAGCAGCGGTACTAGGAGGGCAGCAGTGATTGAGCCCTGAAATTCCCAGACTGCAGGGAGGCACTCAACGGATCCGGCACCCAGCACCGTGGTCGGAGCACCGCAATCATGCAGGACTTAACAGGTAAAGCCTGTGTTCTCTGCCTGTAAGCGCTGAACTGATCCTGGCTGTCGGAGGTGATGCCGGTAACATAGGCTCATTGTCGCCGCGACGAGCCTATGTTACAAGCGCATTAATCACCTTCAGTCTCGGGCTCTACCGGTGATTAATGCCCACTGGGGGGAGCCCTCGTGCACAAACCCCCCCCAGCGGGCATTAATCCACCGGTAGAGCCCTCAGCTGGCGGTGATTAATGCTTACTTGTAGCCCTGCCTTCTGCAGCAGGGCTTCTAAACTTCTGTGGCAGATTTCTTTCACTTCTTTGGCAAGGGTTCTGTCATACCCTTGGCCAACATTACATGCAATATCAGATATGAAGCAGGAGGAGGAGATTCAGGACAAGCAAAGAGAATGAAAGAGCTTGGGATTTTTGGGAAACTGGTGTTTTCTTAAAGGGGACAGGAAATTTGAACTGATTGGCAGCAGTTACTAATGTTCCAGTTTAAAGAAATAAAATGCATACCTTCAAATGATCCATATTTAACTGTATCTGAATAAACACTGATGTGAAAAACTTTGTTTTCAATTATTTTCTTTTTCTGGACAACTTTCTGCAAAGTTCATTTCATGGAACCAGTTATTTGGAGTTTTTACTCTGTCCCGGTTTGTGTACCAAATGCTACACCTGTGCTGTTGACCTATTCGAATGATGCTTGGTATTCTGTATACATGCTACACATGAGCTGTTGATCTATTTGAGCGTTGTTTAGCATTTTGTATACAAGCTGAGACATAGTCTCAAATCCAAATTACTGGTTCCATAAAAAGACCTGTAAAGGAATGCTGCCCATAAAAACAAAACAATGCAAATTACAGTTTTTCATATCCAATTTTTTCAGCTACCGGTAAATACAGATCTTTTAGGGTATGACTATAATTTCTGAACATAGGAATGATATAAACAGCTGCCGATTAGAAATAATTTCTCGTTCTATTAAAAAAAAAAAAATGACCAAATAGAGTTAAATGCTGTGATAATGCATACATTCTGTGGAGCAGAAAAGTTTGTTTTACCATACATTTATTGAGTTATTGACATAAAAACACAATATACAAAACACAAACACATTATCATTTCAGAAAGTGCAAAGTTTTTTTTTCCCAGGCTAAAGATAAAAAGGAGCACAGTGCATATGCAATTGGATCCTTTTTTCCAACAAAAATCATGTCCAGTTTAACATTTTTACAGCACAAGTCATAATTATATATTCTGTGATGGAATTCATGATCTTACTTCGAGAGGGCTCTTGCAGTAGGTAATTACATATAGTACTGACGCTGGCCGGCGGCAGGACCCCACAGAAAAATTTCTAGCTAGCAGTCCCTGGCGAGGGACCGCCCCCACGTCAGGTGACCGGCATCAGACTACGTCGGTATAAAGGCGGTCGGACGCCTGCAACCAGTTCTTTCCCGCCGTTTGCTCGTGCAGTGCCTCGCGGTAAAGTTCGTGCTTAGCCAAGCCCTGTTCTTTCATCGGTTTCACCGAAGTTTTGTATATTTTTTCTTCTCATCGTCAGGTCAGCGTCGGTGTATGTCGTCCCCTACACCTTCCAAAAACAAGTCCGACTCGTGCGGCGCCCAACTGCCACACAAGGACGGCCATTCTCTCTGCCTTTTTTGCTTAGGCCCTGACCACCCGGTCAACAAGTGTCCGCATTGCCTGTCCTTCAACGCGGCTACCCGCAGACGACGCCAACAGTCCCTGGAAGTCCATCTGCTCAAGAAGAAGATGTCTTCAATGGAAAAAGAATTTAAGAAGCTCAGGCAGTCGTCGACTTCTCCTGAAGGATACCGTAAGAAGTGGGACAAAGAAAGGCACCGGGAGAAGGCCTCCTCGCCTGCGACTCCGGCCGGAGTCGCGGCCCAGGTAATATCCCCTCCGGGGGGATTGTCTGACGGCAGCCTCCAAGGCTTTGGAGGAGGTGTCGGCCCGCCCGTCAGGCTTGCGCTCGGGCCTTGCGGGCGCCTCCGGGCAAAAGGAGGCCTCTGCCCCCAGTACCGCTGTAGGCTTGCGGCCTACTGGTGTGGGCACCTCCCATAAGCTGGACGTCGGCTCCTCCGACGTCCGCCGGGAGAAGGTTGATAAGACGCCCGACCGGGCCACCTCCCACCCTCGGCCCGCCCCGACGAGGACCAGAGCCGGATGCTGGCTCCTCCGCGCCCGCCGATCCAGCCCCGCCGCACGTCGGCTCCCCCAACGTGCGACGGGCATTGGAACCTACGACGGACCCTGCAATCCCCATCGTATCCGGTTCCCCGCAGCCTTCGCTGCCATCCGGGGAGCCCAAGTCACCCCAGCCTGACCCCAGGGACTTTTCTCCACCATCCCTGGGTGAAGCTGGGGACATTCCACCTCTGTCAGACCCTCCTTCTAGGGAACCGGATATGACACCGGCCCCACCGACACTGGCGGGGGATATTCCCCTTCCGTCGGGCCCGGGGCCTCTCAATGTTGACCCGCCCATGGGGCTTCCTTCTGGGCCATCTGCTCTGGCAGCTCCTCTGGTACCCGCCGTCCTATCCAATGCCGTTTTACCCGGGCCTGCAGTATCCAGCGCCACAGTACCTGACGCCGGTTCCGCCGACGCCGCAATACCCGGCTCCGGTTTTCCCACAACCGGGTTTCGGATACTCACCTTACGGTTACAATCCATACACTTATCCCCCTCCTCCTCCTCCTCCTCCACCACCACCCTTCAGGCCGCCGGTGGATTTGCAGGAGACTCTGGCTTCCTGGTAGGCTGAGGCCAAAGCTCAGCTCACCAAGGAAGTAGAGAGCCGCCTTACGGCAATGGTGCCGCCTCCGGCCCCCGTACACCCAGACGGCGACTCCCTCACCGCCTCCGGATTCTAGAGCCTTCCCTCTGGATCCCGAGAGGGGCAGGACATGCAGGGATCCCCCTAAGGAACCTGTTCCTCCCCTAGGACGTGCCAGGGAGTCTTATTCTGCTTCTGATTCTTCTTCTTCGCCTCGATTCTCCAACGGATGCTTCAAGAGAGATGACAAGTCTCGCTCTCCGTCCAAGCCCCGGCCGAGGACTCCTCCGAAGTCTCCTCCGGAGGATCCTTCCTTCATGGAGTTGCTCAGGAAGATCCAGAAAGTACATCAGTGGCGTTCTCTGGAACCAGATCCTCAGTGGGTCAAACTTGCCGAACATCTGGACCTGCCCCTTACAGCCCCTACTTTAGTGCCACCCTGGATCGAGCCTCATGCCTACCTTGTTTCCACTATTTGGAAACAACCGTCGGCTTTAGCCCCGCTTCCTAGGAAGTCCAATAGGCTATACCAGGCTCCGGAGGGTGTAGACTTTTTGGATTCTCACCCTCGTGCAGACTCGGTCATGATTAGCGCTGCTCATGGCCAGTCTGCACATCCCAGACATCTAAGCTGGTCTCCCCTGGATAAGGAATCTCGTCTCCTGGACCAGTACGGAAGAAAAATCTACGCCTCTTCCACACTGGGAATTCAGGCCCTAAATTATGTAGCTCATATGGGGGATTACCAGAAGGCCATCCTTACCCAGGTGGAATCAAAAATTGACTCCTTACCTGACTCCCAGGTCAAGCAGGAGTTAGCTGACTTAGTCCGGTTTGCTCGTTCGGCCAGTCGTCACATCCTGCGGATGACATATGATGCAGTGGACACTGCCGGGCGGAGCTCCGTGTTCGCCATAAGTCTTCGGCGTCACGCCTGGCTCCGTGTGTCAGGTTTGGTCCTGGAGGTGAAGTCAGCAATTCAGGAAGCACCTTTCAGGGGTTCAGTGCTTTTCGATGGTGATGTCAAGGACATCATCACCGACTTGCAGGAGAAGGGGATGGCTCTGAAATCTGTGGATTCCATGTACTGTCCCCATCCCCCACAGCGCCGTCCTTTTCGCAGACGCAGTTGGCCTCAAGCGAAACCCCAAGGAAGGCAGGCCACTAAATGCCGGGCCCCCGCAGCTGCCAGGCCCCCACCGCCCAAAAAAGCAGCGGGTGCCCCAGCTGCGGCACTGCCCCACACCACCTGACTCATCCCCTCTCCCACTGCCTCCGGACACCCCGGAGGAAGCAGTAGGAGGGAGATTCTCCCTCCACCTTCTGGGTTGGGAGAGGATAACAACAGATTCATGGGTGCTTCAGATTATTGCGGAGGGGCACGCCATAGAGTTTCTACAGAAACCACCCCGCCACCCCCCTCTGAAGTCGTTCTACGCAAGGGACCATCTTCCTTTGGTCAGGGAAGAAATATCTGCCCTTCTCAAGCAGGCCATAGAACCCGCTCCTCCTCACCTTCAAGGGACGGGTTACTATTCTCATTTCTTTCTGGTCCCAAAGAAGACGGGAGATCTCAGACCCATTCTCGATCTCAGCTCCTTGAACCTTTATGGAATACAAAAGTTCAGGATGCTGTCCCTTCAAGCCTTCTGCCCTTCTTTGGCCGGGGCAATGGCTTTGTGCGCTGGATATGCAGGACGACATCTGCACATCCCCATTCATCCCCGATCGCAAGTACCTCCGGTTTGCTTTCCAGGGGACCATTACCACCTGCACTACCATTTGGTCTTTCCTCGCTCCCGAGTTTTCCAAATGCCTAGCTGTGGTAGCGGCCCACCCAAGTGCATTATGGGAGTTCAGGTGTTTCCCTACCTGGATGACTGGCTCCTGGCAGCCTCGTCCAGGGAGGAGCTCCTGTGTTTTCTCTCCCTCACCCAGCAGGTTTTCACTTGCCTGGGTATTACCATCAACCATTCCAAGTCTCATCTGGATCCCTCCCAGAGACTTCAGTTCATCGGGGCTATCCTTGATACGACGGTGAGCAAGGCCTTCCTTCCTCTGGACAGGGCGGCCTCCCTCCAGTCGCAGATTTCCCTGCTTTCAGAACACAGGAAGGTTCCGGTGAGGTCAGTTCTCCGTCTCTTGGGGCTCATGGCGGCCACCATCCCGACAGTTCCCCGCGCGTGGCTCCACATGAGGATTTCTCAGTGGACTCTCCTCTCCCAGTGGGATCAACTCGTAGACGACCTAGATAATCTGGTTCTGATCTCCTCGCCAATGACAAGAGACTTGCAGTGGTGGATGGTTCAAGAGAACCTATTTGGGGTGGGGGTCCCCTTTTCTCATCCTCCCCCCTCCCAGACTCTGACCACGGACACATCAGGTGAAGGTTGGGGAGCCCATCTGGGTCCTCACCGAACCCAGGGCTTATGGTTCAGATTGGAGTTAGCTCTCCACATCAATGTGCTCGAGCTACGAGCAGTACTATATGCTCTCCAAGCCCTTCACCAATACATTCTTCCCGGTCACCTGGCTGTCCAGACAGACAACATGTGCGTGGTGTGGTACATCAACAAGCAGGGAGGGACTCGATCCTACCCTCTATGCAGGGAAGCAATGAGGATTTGGGACTGGGCAACGCTTCACAACCTTCACCTCATGGCGATCCACGCTCCAGGAGCCAACAATACCCTGACAGACAAGCTAAGCTGCTTCTCTGCTCTGCCACACGAGTGGGAGTTGGACCAAAAGGTTCTAGATGACATCTTCCAGCTTTGGGGGACTCCACAGATAGACCTGTTCGTCTCTTCCCAAAACGCAAAACTTCCCACCTTTTGCTCACTTACTCCAGAGCGAGATGCTTTCTGGAGCGACGCTCTGTCTCTAAACTGGAAGGGCAAATTCATCTATGCTTTTCCCACAATTCCTCTGGTCCCTCGTGTACTGCAGAAACTAACATCGGAAGGAGTGAGAATGATTCTGATCGCTCCTTTTTGGCCCAGGCAAATCTGGTTCTCTCTTCTACAACAATACTCAGAGGTTCCTGCTCTTCCTCTTCCTTTATCTCGAGGATTGCTGACCCAGGATCAGGGGACCCTGGTCCATCCAGAACTCAAGTCCCTGCAACTTCATGCATGTCTCCTGCAGACCTAGCCCAATCTCGCTTTGGTGTCTCTCCAAAGGTGGCCAAGATTCTGGTGGAGGCCAGAAAACCCTCCACTAGATCCACGTATGCCATGAAATGGAAGAGATTTTCTATTTGGGCCGCCTCTAGGAACGTGGAGCCTTTCTCCTGTCCTGTGGCTGTTCTGCTGGATTATTTACATCATCTCTTCGACCTGAGTCTCAGCCATTCCTCCTTGAAAGTGCACATGGCCGCTATTTCAGCTTACCATGTTCCTTTCGCTGATAAAGCCTTTGCCCAATTAGAGGTGTCTAAGACTTTTCTTAGAGAGGTCCTTCATCTGAGGCCCCCTGTCCGGACTCCTGCTCCCCCTTGGGACTTGAACTTTGTTCTCGAGAAACTTACCCTTCCTCCCTTCAAGCCTGCGGCCTCCACAGATCTGAAGTTTCTGTCGTGGAAGACGCTCTTCTTGGTGGCCATCACTTCCGCTCGAAGAATTTCAGAGTTTCAGGCCCTTATGTGTAAAATCCCCTATTTGATTTTTCACAAAGAACGAATAGCTCTTCGCATGAACCCTAAGTTTCTACCTAAAGTGGTAGCGGAGTCTACCTTAAATCAGTCTAAAGAGTTACCTGCCTTTTTCACGCAGTACTCCAACCAGGGAGAATATTTGCTCCATACCATGGATGTTCACCGGATTCTGAGATACTACACCGATAGGACAAAGGATCTCAGAAAGACTGATCAGTTGTTAGTCTCTTTTGCTCATAAAAGGGAAGGCAATGCTGTTTCCAAGCAATGCCTGTCGAAGTGGTTGGCGCATTTCATCACTTTCTGTTATGACAAGTACAACAAGACCCTTCCGGGTCAAGTCAGAGGAATCCTCCCACTCGTGGAGTAGCAGCCTCTGTGCTTGTTTCAAGAGTGTGTCTACGGCAGTCATATGCGCTTGCTGCCACCTGGACTCGTCCATACCCCTTTACGAAACACTACAGTTTGGACATTGCCTCTCGCCGTAGAGCAGGCTTCGGGCTAGCTGTTTTGCAAGGCCTCCTGTCTTGAGGCCTGCAAGGCTACTGCCACTTTCAGGAGTAGTTTCCTCCTCCCGGTGCCTTTTAGTTGTTCCAGACTGCTTGGGATTCAGTCCTATATGTAATTACCTACTGCAGGAGCCCTCTCGAAGTAAGATAGTACAGTTACGTAAGAACTTACTGTAACAGCAGATCTTCGAGAGAGGCTCTTGCAGTAGGTAATACCTTCCCGCCCTCCATCCCCCTAGGCTTTTTCAGCTCCTTTTCCATTGAGGGAAGTATCTGCTTCTCTCGTCTGGGCCTTCCGGCCTGTGGGCGGAAAGAACTGGAAGGCAGGCGTCCAGGACCGCCCCTTTATACAGGCGTCGTCTGACGTCAGTCACCTGACGTGGGGGCAGTCCCTCGCCAGGGACTGCTAGCTAAAAATGTTTCCATGGGGTCCTGCTGCCGGCCGGCGTCAGTCCTATATGTAATTACCTACTGCAAGAGCCTCTTTCAAAGATCTACTGTTACGGTAAGTTCTTACGTAACTGTACTTTCTCTGTGTGCATTTGTGGCAATAGAACAGCTGTGTTAGAGCACAGTCATAGACACTACTGCTACTGACGTTAAAGGTACTGCTCAGTTAATGTGTACTTCTAGAGTGATTTCAGGTGTAACAGTTTGGGAGTTAATGACATTTGGGTCAAAACCATATGATGCAATCCCTGCCAGTGAAATTTCAGGGATCTTGGAGAAGGGTGAACGTCTCCCTCAGCCACCAATCTGTACTATAGATGTCTACATGATCATGGTCAAATGTATGATTGATGCAGACAGTTAATTTTATGTGACAAACACAGCCCACTGTAGCTAACATTGAATGTTTCAGATGTTAAAATAAGGGTGTGTGTGTGTGTGTGTGTGTGTGTGTGTGTGTGTGTGTGTGTGTGTGTTAAAGGAGAATGGCACTAAACCTGTAAGTCATTTTTTTGTAAAAGAAACAGAATGTTACTGCAGACAAGGGACACCAGTTTGTCCATTTTTAACCACTTATTTTGCTGTAGATCCTACTTTTTTTCATTTTCATTTTTCCTTTTTTTTTTTCCACAAACCGTAAAAGCAGTTTTATAAATACTGATTCCCATGTTGTTGCTGTTTCATATATATTTGCCTTTTAGATCCTTTACCCACTATAGAACCATTAACTACCATTCTTAAGACTGATTCAGTTAAAAGGGGTTGTGAAACCATAACTGAAAGAATAGGTGAACAGAATGGTGTGCATCCAGACTTGTGCTGAAAATTGGTTTCACCTTTTTTTGTTCAGATTGTGTTGCATCGTGGGAATTCTCATGCTGAGCAATGCCGATACTTGTAGACTCTCTCTACTTACTAAATTATTTATAAAGGTACACTATTTTTTTTTTTTACAATCACAAGTGCAACAAACATTTTCTGATTCCATAAAGGTAAGTTATTCAGTGGCAGTTCTTTATCTGTAAGAACTATATACTGTATGTAAGGGCCAGGGCCATCCCCACTTGTCTAGGGGTATATGGTGGTCCTTCTCATCAGAGGACCACCCACCTTACGCCCTGGAAACCAGTACCTCTTGCCACTACCTTTGCCAGCTCGGGTTAGGGGCACTAGAGCAGGAACACCTTAAAGTGATTTATGAAAGTTCCCCAAATGCCTTTTTCACATACTATGCCATTTCCAGCCATGCTTTAGATGTTGAAGTTGCAATTTGTTTTGTTAAAAAAACATCTGTGTCAGTCATTTTCTATGATGTTTTATTAGTGCTTTATCTGTGGCTGCCTTCCAATTTTCTCTGCGTGCTAGCTTGCAGCCATGCCCCCCAAATTATGTCATGCAAGGAGCCATTAGTCACCTTCACTGGCTGCAGGGTCTATTGTAGAGGGAGATTTTGGTAAGACAGTTACAGCAGTATAACAGGTAATATACTGATTTACATATAGCAACAAGGAATTTGGGGTAAATTATAAAGTTGACTTAAATGTTCCTTACTCAGATGTGCAGTCTCCTTTTTGGTAGTGTTGACAGCAGTGTAGCACCTAATATGTAGATGTACATAGTAAGGCATTGTGGGTGCAATAGGAAGTTATTTTCTATTTCCCTTACTGTGAGGAACAGTCTCCTATTTCTGTAGTGGCTATAACAATATAAGATCTCATATGTTTATTTTCAAAACAAGGCATTGTGCATACAGTATCTAGCTGACCAGATTTCTTTTCTGAGAGTCCGGAAGGCTCCTGATCATTGAATCAGTGCATTCCACAGGGTGTAGTTGTACTGATGACTGAAAAGAGTCCAGTACAGAAGTCTCTGGTCCAAAGAAGAAGACTGAAATGTTATAGTGGACCCCATATCCCTGAGGAAAAACTGTGGAGGTGTCTCCGTGCCATGGGTGGTACCGTGGGTGTCATGCAGCACCCTGGGCAGTTTCATGGGCACCCATGGGTGTTGTGGGCAGTGCCACAGGTGCTGCAGGCACCATGGACACCCATGGGAGCTGCAGGCAATGCCGCAGACACCCACGGGGGCCACTAGTGGTGCCGGGCGGTGCCAGATGGCAATAACGCTGCTCAGTGCTGTCCCGTGCCATGGGTGATGCCTGTTGCTGCTGTTTGGTGGAACAGGTGGTGGAATTTCCTTTTCTGCAGACCTCTTCTTCTGCGTAGGTTGTTGCGAAGTGTTTTTCCGCGGAATTAAGTCCTGTTCCATGGAATAATTTTTGCAGATCCTAGTGGTTGGAGGTCTGTGTGGGATCTTGTAAAATTCTGGCAGTTTTCCACTGGTGGAACTCTTGTTCTGCGCTGTTCTGCCAGTGGAATTCCGCATTCTGCGTGGCACTTTGTTGGCTCCATAAGTGGCGTCGAGCTCCTCGACACCATTCCTGTTGGTGGAGTCTCTAGTGATTCTGACCTAGACCTCCTTTTGGAGGTTCTTCTGAGGTAGAAGTGCATCTGGATGAGTCTCCCCCTGTCCTACTTGTCGGTGATACAGTTGATGACTTATTTTAGAGACTGGAATGCAAGTCTTCTCTATCAGCAGAGTCTGTGATTGAAGGTCTTCTTTTCGGTTTTTCCTCAGGGATATGGGGTCCACCATAACATTTCAGTCTTCTTCTGTGGACCAGAGACTTCTGCATCTGGACTCTTTTCAGTCATCAGTACAATTACACCCTGTGGAATGCACTGATTCAATGGTCAGGAGCCTTCTGGACTCTTCCGCTCCTTTGATAGGGGTATATAGTCCTCCTGTGATACTGCCCCAATGGTGGCTCCATCGGCAATGGGTGAGTAACATCTCCTCAGCTGTGATTATTGGTCTGGTCACCGGTTTCAGTTATGGATGCTCAGGCTCCTCCTGCCCCTCAGATGGATGACATCTTAATCATTCTTGTATCCGGCAGTCCCTTCAAGTTAGAAGCCTGCGAGCCTTGTCGGGCTCTAACTAAGTGTTTAAAAAAAAAAAAAAAAATCATCACAGCAGAGGGCCTAGCCAGAAACTACCTGAGACCATTCTTCTGGATCTGGCCCAGGTTCCGCCTCAGCTGCTTGAGGCGGTCATCTCTAGACTAAGGTGGAGAGCACCTGACTTCTTCTACTTCTAAGGGAAGTCCAATCCAGCGGAGGTATGGGTCATCAGATTTCTCTGAGAGGGATTTTCTCTTAATTCAGAGATGTTCCCTGGACCTAGGCGGCAGCCCAGTCTGTTGTTTTTTTCTGTCAGACTCTCTTCTCTTGAATCAGAGCCTCAGAGCAACAGAAGTGACTCCACGGCGAGTCGGAACACAGGTTCCTACTTCCTTGCTTGCTCCAGATTAATAGACGGCATGCTACCTTTCTTGACCGTAAAGATCAAGTAGGTCGTTGTTCAGAAATGGGTTCTTGGTATTCATTCCTTCACTTCCTGCACATTGGTTCCGTGCCAGTCGCTCCAGGCTAGACTCTTCGGAAGCAGTTACTCAGCTGTCCTCTCCCTTTCCCGGGAACAGTTTTTTTGTTTAGGAGAAGGTGTCAGTTTCACCTTCCCAGTAGCTCCTTCTCTTAGGAGCTCCACTAGACTAGTCCAAGGGAGGCCCTCTGTCATGGAGTTTTTCACTTCAGGCAGATGTCAAAATTGTGATGTTTTTGTCAACAGTCAAGGTGGAGCATTTCCTACCCCCTTGTACAGGAAGGCCATAATGAGTGGTGCCTTGAGCACATTGTGCCAGTTTCAGTCATTGTACAGTTGCTTTCGATGACTGGGGCAGCCCTAGTCTGGTCCTTTCTGCATCCCCTCTTAACGCAGTTCTGCCCCTATCCAGCTTCGGAATTCCAGACCCTGGTGTCTTCTGTCAGGATCATTATCACAGTAGACAAGTTCTCCTGTACATTTTTTTCCTCTCTTTCCTTAGTTCAGAGAGTACTGCTTGAGTTGTAGGCCAGCTGGAGCAGAGTAATTCCTCATTGGAATGGAAGTGGGTAGACTATGGCTTTTCCAGACCTTCGCAGATGTCCTCTAACTTGTGTATTGGCCTTCCACCTGGAAGACTTACATGGTTAAATGGGGACCTTCTCCACTGGTGAACAAATCCCACCTGGACCCTTCAGTGCCCAAGTAATGTTTGAGTACCTCTTGGACCTGCCGTTCGCAGGCCAGCCATACTTGATAGTGGAGATATACATCTGCACCTTTTTCAGTCTAGCTTGAAGTAGTAGACATTCCTCTAGCTCTTACCGTGTCTTAAGTTTTTGTCTTCACTCCAAAAGAGAAGTGTGTGCCCCCTTCTCTCTCTCTAGTGCTAGGACGGTTTTGCGATTCTTTCGACAGAACAAAAAGCTATACCCCGAGCAATTTTTGTAGCTTCTGCATGTCTCAGCTAGATTAACTTCTGCTCTGAGATTTTTTATCTAGGTTAAGTAGCATGTCTTTGACACTACTAATCCTTGTCTCAGAATAAATTCAGGTGCCAGGTTCACCGCTCTACTGTAGTGGTTGCGGCTTCCTGGCGGAGACTCGTAATGTGGTCATTCCAGTCTTCTGCAAGGTGGTAAGTTCGAGCTCAAGTGCATACCTTTGTAAAGCACTATGTTCTGGATGTCTTTTCCAGACAGCTCTTATCTTGGCAGGATAGTCTTTTCAGACTTCCTCTCTGGGTGAGCCCCATCTCCGACCACCCTACTCAGAGTGGGTTGGTTTTAGCTTGGTACTCTCCCATTAGTGTGAATGAATGGTGGAGACTTGAGTCCAGAAAGATATGGAAATTACATACTTACCATAATTCTTGATCTTCTTGGATGCAGTCTCCACCACTCAGTCACATGCCCACCCACCATCCCCGGAGCTCACTCGTTTTGTTTCCTTGGTCTTCACTGTCTGGTTGTTCCGGCTGTAAAGACATTGTTCAATTGCCCCTTTTTTGCATGGGTAATCCGGGTCTTTACAGGCCCGGAGTTTAGGCTAAGTTGTTTTTTTTTTTTGTTTTTTTTTTAATGCTGCACCTCCTTGGTCAAAAAGGTACTGAGGCGGTTGGGGTATCGACACTGAGATAGCCTACACAGGCATGAGCAAGTCTTGTAGTGCTGCGCATGCATGGTCCTATCCCAGTGCCAGCCCCTCTGAAATCTTTTGGCTCTCACGGGGTCTTAGCGCCCTCTGGCACTATCATATTATTGTGACTGAGTGGTGGAGACTGTGTCCAAGAAGATCAAGAACTACGGTAAGTACATAATTTCCATTTTCTGTTAGCACGGTATCTGTTTTACCAAAAACACATTTTTGTTTGTTTAGCATCAGTCCTTTCTCACACAACCTATGTAACACAGCTCACAGATTTTTGCTATGGTCCTCTGGGGATGTACCATAGACAAGAATGTCATTGCTGACATTTAAAGTATCTTTCAGTCCACTCAGAGCTTCACAAATTGTGTTCTGAAATATCTCGGCCGCACTTGATATTTATTTATTTTACAAAGTGTCACCAAGAAAGACATATTGAGCTAAACAAAAGCTAATTTCCAGATGCATCCTTGGGGAAGGTGGAAGAGGAGTTCAAGAAAAAAATAATCATGACAATAAATGATACAGTGATAAGGTTGATATGCAAAACTTTAAATGCTTATACCTCCTTAGACCGACATGAGTGGTGGATGTAGTTATATAGCGTAACTCTGGGGCTAACTCAAATTGGTTATACCCCTGGTTGCTGAAAATTTTAACACCATTCAGGTCATTAATGATCATTGGTGTCACATGGCGTTATTGCTTTATGGTATTATTTGCTTGGCACATATTCACAAACACATGGACTTTCCCTGAGCTTTTAGGTTTTGGTACTACTACCACAGTTGACACCCATAGTGTTGGCCCTTCAGTCTTATCTATTACATCTAACCTTTCATCACATTTCAGCTGGTCCTCCAGCTCTTTCTGAATGTGGAATGGGACTCTGTGATGGGGTTGTGCTACAGGCTGCACTGTCAGACCAATATGAAACTTCATTTGGAAAATCTTTAAGCTTACCTAATCCATGAAATTGGTCATCATATTCAAGGAGGTGCTTGTTGAAAAATGTTTCAGTATGCTGTGATTTACTAGCCTCCTCATGTTTAGTAACCTGCTGTATCATTTTGATCAAGTCGAGGTCTTGTGAGGTCTTCCAGGTGAGTAATGACCCACCTGCTCCTTCTACCATATAAAAGGTCTCTGGGCAGATGTTTCCTTTATACTCAGTAGTAGCATGAAATTTACCCAGGATGGGTAGTGGGTATTTTGAGCTATATGGGTAGATTATTACATCTATTTTCATAAGTTTTGGATGTTGGGTCATGTTAAGGAAGCAAATTCATCAATTACATTAATCGTGGCATCTGAATCTGACGTAATCTTTATGGGCTGACCAAAATGTTTTACATCAAAATGCGGATGTACAGTACCTGCGACTTCCTGTCACTAAGGTTGTATACTGTGTTGGTGTGTATGTGTGTGTGTATATATATATATATATATATATATGTGTGTGTGTGTATATATATATATATATATATATATATATATATATGAACTGGTCTCATTGGCATCTGCATGCACCTGATTTACAACTTGCTTCACTTTCTGCTTCCCAGTGTTGTTTGGTGGCGAGAAAGGGTCCTGAAGGAACTGGAAGTAATAAGAGTTGATAAAGCAATGGGGCCAGATGGTATGCACCCCAGGGTCCTTAAAGAACTAAGAGAGGTGGTGGCTGAACCTCTGGCTATCCTGTTTAGCCGATCACTGGAAACAGGGGAGGTACCCAAAGACTGGAGGACAGCAGATGTAGTCCCCTTATACAAAAGTGGGAACAAAGAGGAAGCGGGGAACTACAGACCAGTCAGCCTCACCTTGGTAGTGGGGAAGATCATGGAAGCACTACTGAAGGAGAGATTGGTGGAACATCTGGTTGTCAATGGACTACAGGACCCAAGACAGCATGGTTTCACCAGGGGGAGGTCATGTCAGACCAACCTTGTTGAATTTTTTCACTGGGTGTCTAGGGAGGTGGATCAGGGGAGGGCAGTGGACATGGCCTATCTGGACTTCAGCAAGGCCTTTGACACTATGCCACATAGAAGACTATTACACAAACTGGGGAATATGGGTGTGGGCAGGACAGTAGTGTGGTGGGTAGGTAACTGGCTGGGTGGCAGGACACAGAGGGTGGTGGTAAATGGCTGTCACTCCACAGAGGGAAGAGTGACCAGTGGGGTACCACAGGGATCAGTGCTGGGACCAGTCCTATTCAACATCTTCATCAGTGACATTGCACAGGACCTAGAAGGCAGAATTTCACTGTTTGCTGATGACACAAAGCTCTGTAACAGAGTAGACACACCAGAGAGTGTAGACAGAATGAGAAGGGACCTGCAGAAACTTGAAGAATGGTCAGGGATTTGGCAGTTGAAATTCAATGCAAAGAAGTGCAAGATAATGCATATGGGGCACAAAAACCCTGGCACAATAGATCAGTTGGGGGGTGAGGATATAGCATGCACCAAGCAAGAAAGGGATCCTGGGGTTTTCATCTCTGATGACCAAGATAGGGAAACAGTGTGACAAGGCAGCAGGTAAAGCAAATAGGATGCTGGGATGCATAGGCAGGGGCATCACCAGCAGGAAAAGGGAGGTCATAATTCCACTATACATGACACTAGTGAGACCCCACCTGGAGTACAGTGTACAGTTCTGGAGACCTTGCCTACATAAGGACATAGACAGGGTAGAGAAGGTTCAGAGGAGGGCAACAAAGATGGTGCATAGATTGCATCACAAGCCCTATGAGGACAGGTTGAAGGAACTGAACATGTACTCCCTGGAGGAGAGGAGGGAGAGAGGGGATATGATAGAGACATACAAGTATCTTACAGGGAGGAACAGGGTGCAGGAATACACTATTTTTAAGCAAAAAAGATATTCCAGGACTAGAGAGCATGGGATGAAGTTGGAGGGAGGACGAGTCAGAGGAAACATGAGGAAGAATTTCTTCACGGAACAGGTGGTGGGCAAGTGGAACACCCTGCCAGAGGAAGTGGTGGGGGCTGAAACAATCACAGGATTTAAGAATGCATGGGATAGACATAAAGGAATTCTGGAGGTCAGGGGTAAGGGGGAACAGACTTCTAGGAAAAAATAAACTGAACTTACAAGCTCAAATGGGCAGACTGGGTGGGCCATAGGCCCTTAACTGCCGACACTGTCTATGTATCTATGTGGCTTTGATCTACAGTATGCTGCAAAATGGTTTGCTTGTCTGCACTTACAGCAATCTTTCCCAAAAGCAGGGCATGTTGTCTTACCACCAGAGTGTGGATATGCCCCACCACAGTTCCTGCAGTTTATAGAGCCAGCATTTCTAGCAGGAAACTGTGAATATGGTTTGGGTCATTGTTTGTTGACTGCTGATTTGCTTGGTGTCACTTTGTTTACAGCATGGGGATCATGCTCCGTTCCAACTGCCTGGGCCTCAGATAGTTGCCTGCATCAAGCACTTTGATTAAAGTCATGTCTGGATCCCCCAACACCCTTCTACAAAGCTTGTTAGATGATCAGTTTTGCACAGTCTGAGTTTTTACCTCACAGTCCACATAAGTAAAGCTGCATGTTGCTGCCAACTGCCTCAAGCATGTGTGATAGGAAGCTGAGCTTTCTCCGCTCTCCTGTCTCCTGTTTTGCCTGCCAAAATACGTATACTCCATACTCTGTGTTCTGCGCAGGAGTAAAGTGTGCTATCGAGGCATCTATAGCCTTATCCAATTCATTCTTATCTGGCAGTACAGTGAAAGCCATTTAATAAGGACTCATCTGTTCATCCTATTTTCGTCTGTTATAGGCGATTTCCATGACGGTCAGCGGGGCTGTTTTCCATAACATGGTCCTGTAACAGCGGCTTCCAGTTGCACTGGGGTGGGGGGGTGTTTCAGTGTGCTTTGTGCTTGGAACATAACTTAAAACTTAACTTTTATTTACAGTACAGTACTGTATTAACCTCGTTTCGTACTGTTGACAGTATGCCCCCTTACTATTCTGCACTATTGTCTGCTTCATTTTTAAGGTAAAAGGTAATTTTTAGCTTGTTTTTGTTGAGGCACCATGTATTTAATCCAGTCAGACTCCATTTGTTCAATTAGCCACCAGTCAGGAGCAATTTCTTCACTCTGCTCCATAGCCTTTTGGTGCATCAACAAGGCTTCCCATACATTGGAACTGGTCACTTGGGCTACCACTGTCTCATCTGTGTCTTCAGTATCCTCTGTTTTGAGCATGGTGGGGTAAAGGGCTTTAATAATGTGGACAACATCATCTTGCGTTTCTAGCTCTGGGTCTGCATCTCCAAGTTCAGGTTCTGGCTACGACTGGAACAGCACAGCAGATGCAGACTTACTGTATGATGTTCAAGAAGGCAGGTAACATTCAAGTAGGCAGATAAAAAAAGCTAAGCACTTTTGAAGCAGGCAAGTAAAAAAACAAAGCACTGCAAGTGAGCCAGCAAGAGAATGAGGTGGTAGGCAGGAAAAGGCAAATTTATCTGGAACAATACAGCTGATCCATAAGACCATTTAACTGCTTAGCACCTCATTGACAGGTAGGGAATAACAGCACTTAAGAGCACCCAGCCTCAAATTCTGTCCACAACATACGGTGCACAACATCCGCTGTAAATGGAGGAATTAACACTGAAGAATATACATTTTGGTTTGGGCATGCAGGGGACGTTACAACTGGCGCGCACTGTATATCAAATATTTCATTTACCTGCTCACCAGCGTAGTGCAGCAAGAGAGCTCTTTGTCCCCAGATCCCCTCCAATAAAGACACTGACAAGATTCTGTGTGGTTGCTCAGTTCGGCAATTAGTTTACTAATATTTAAATTTCCATATTACATTAAGTGATCACTCTCTTTGTCCTTTTATACATACACAACTCATATTCATAATACATGTACATCTATAGGCGTATACATCACATTTTGTTCAAATCTCATTCCTTCATTCTGCCCCCCCCCCCCAGACATACATCATGGGGGGGGCACGGTCTCTTCCTCTTCTGTTGTCAATGGGTATGAGCGTACACACCGTACCCCTGCTTCTATCTTCTCACCCTGTATCCTTTTTCATGTAGCCCCTTTAAATCCTCTTTTCTTTCCTGCCCTACTCCCCTTTTTCCATTAGCCCACCCAGTTGCCTGCTCTATTTCATCTCCCTCTATCTCTATAGCCTTTGTCTCATCCAAACCTCAATAGCGTTCGCCATTTCTTGGTTAAATAGGGCTAATCCTAGGTCCATGAGATGTACACCATCTCTTCAGAAGTATTCATCCACCTGTTCCTGAATCGTATGGTGAACTACCAGTCCCCCCTGGGCCTCAAACAGTCTACCCACCTGTGCGTTCATCCGCTTCCTGGCCCTGTCCATGCCATTATGGTTCTCCTCTCTGCGCCACACTGTCCTTGGTGTGATGTCTGACCAGGCCAGTGCCACCTCTGGCCACCATTGTTTAATTGTCTGCACACCATCTTTTATGTGATAAAATCTGTCCAACCATGGCCGAGTCCCCAGGTCATTGCAGCCCAAGTGTATAATGACGAGGTCTGGTCTCCCATGTGCTGTTCCGACCTCCCTCAGCTCTGGCAATAGCTGCACCCACTTCATCCCTCTCTGCCCCTTCCACCTTACTTAGATGGTAACACTATTCAGGTACAGCTGTTTGCCCCCTTGTCTCCTGGCTGCCCACTTCTCTACCCAGTGGATAAATGAATGGCCACAAATCCATGCCTCCCGTCTCTTGATTTTGCCTGTGTACAAAAACATAGTATATTAGTGATGCAGTTCTGTCACCCCCCCCATCATACCTGCTAAGCCAGACAAAAGTAACAGCATTAATGCAGGATCTTGCGTATGTATTTTTTATAACATTCAGACCTCCATCTTCCCTTTTCCATAATTGCACTTGCTGTGTCTCCCCCTGTGCACCATCACTGAGACCGCTCCAATCCTGAAAGAATGTGAAGAGTAACCTTCCAGTGGCTCTCCCAAAAAACTGAGGCCCTTGCACAACACCGCTGTCACTTGATATCCTGTGACTGGCTTCCCATTCCTGTGTATGAACAGGGCGGAGCCTCCCCCGGTCAGCTGCCCAGCCGCGTACACGCACAAGGCCGCCACCGGGCAGATGGCTGTGTTGCTATGCCTCCGCAGCATTATTCTGGCCCCCTGTCCTTGTTGGTCTGCCTTTGACCGCCTTACCCTTACCACCAACACCTGCACCCCATTCTATGTCCTCCCACTGTAGCCCGTCTGCCTCTGATTTCCTACCATGTCCAACTACCTCACTTAGCCTAGGGGCCCCTCCTACATTGTCAGATACAGGGCCTGAAACAAAACTGCCTCACTCTTTGAGCTGGTTATGTGGTGTAATACACCACCTAATCTTGCCAATAGGCTTTCACCTATTGGTTTTCTGGTGTCCTGTTTCTTGTGTGCCCCTCGTGCCCAGCTCTGCATCATCCTATGAATCAGATTACTCTTCGTGGGGTCCCCCCAACCTTTTAAGGTGCATATCTGCCCTATGGCCGCTAGGTGCACCCCCATGGTAGCTAGTGCCATGTCCTGTTGCCAACCCCCCACTATGAATCTGGCAACTTGCTCCTGTGTTACAGCCCCACTTACCTGTCCACAGTATTGTTCCCAAAATTTTTGAAATGCCCTCCATGAGGTCTCATATGCTCTAAGGGTCCTTGGGGCCCAGAAGTTTTGGAACAATTATTTGGCTCCCCCAATCCAATCATCCATGCATATATCGGAATGGCCATCACCCTGACCTCTGCTCCGGGTGTGATGGTACGGAACTTGACATCTGCAAGTGGGAGAGGCAGTCAGCTATCACGTTTTCCACACCATCAGTGTGCTTAGCCCTGAATGACATGTTCAGGGTCAAATCCAAACACACCATCCTTCTCAAAATCCTCATTCTAGGGACATGGATGTGTTGTTCATCCACACTGTCTGGTAGGTTCCTTGCCGCTTTAAATCTTGCCGGAAGGTCTTCAAGCTGGCTCCTCCCACCCACCCGGGTGGTAAAACTCTTGGCTCTGCCCCATGATGCCAGATCTTCCTTACCGCTTGGAAGCTCAGGTTCCCTCCTTAACGCTCTGCGTATAGACTGGATCCTAATGCTCGGTTTGCTGAAACTCATTCTTAAGTTTTCAAACTTCGTCAAATTACTTCCTCGCTGGCTGCGATGGACAAATCAACTCCTGGTTTTCTGTGGTGCCTATGTGGGTAGAAATGTCAGGACTGATCTGCACTCCGTGCATCTACTGCCTCGGCCTAGACCATGACCCGCGAGGCCTACGAGGGAGTTATGCCGTGGTTTCGGCCAACGCCTGGAAGACCCGCGCTGCCGGTTACAGCTGAGTGCCCTGAGAAGCGCTACCAGCCGGTGAAGTCAAAGGAGGCCCGCTGGTCGGTGTCCGCAGCGGCTGGCTCGGCTGAGCAACTCAAGCAGATGATCACCCTTGAGGAGGAGGCGGCCCACGCCGCATCTTCATCTTCCTCGGTCGCGGCATTTATCCCGCTCTCTCTGGGATCCTCCTACACAGCTTCTTTTAAGGAGCTTTGCCAATCCCTCTCCACAAAGGGAGAGGGGCCATCGGGACATTCTTCTCGGTCCAAAAAGAAGGACTCCAAAGGTAAGTCCCACCATCAGCGATTCGTGGGAGCGGGAGAGGTCCCTTCCCGGACTGTCGACACTCTACCTGTTGAGTTTGTGGTTGGCGCTGGCTTCACGGGTCCCCATCAGGTCAGCCGGCTCAGACACCGTTCAACGTGGTCGACATTTTTCTCGACCCGTCAGACAGGCTGTCGACTGGTGAAGCCGACAACTCTTCTTCACTGGTTCCCCCGGTGGAGACCGAGGACTTGCCTGCGCCTCCCGTGCCAGAGTCACCGATCAAGGCTTCCGAGCCGAGGGAAGAATGGGTGTCCCCGGCCCCCTCCCAGACCCGTCCTCGGAAACACCGAGGGTCTCGGTCTTGGACCTCGTCTCGATCCAGCCGATCCCACCAACATCGGCGGTCTCAGTCTCGGCACTGAAGTAAGCGTCGCCACCGCTCATCCTCGTCTTCCTCCTCGCTACGAGGACCTAATGTGGCAGCAGTTACTTCTGTCTGGGAACAAGCTGACGCCGTCGCCTTCCTCGGCCATCAAGTGGCTGTCACCCGAACAGCCGAAACAACCCCTCGCTGTAGTCGAGGTGCCCAAGCCTGGGCCAGTTGTTTGGCCGAAACTAGCTGCCCCACCGATTTGTGGTGAACCTCCACAACCGAAATCGGGGCGCTGACCATGATTCTCATTCGGGTCAGGGTCTGTCTCTACAGTTGTCGTGGTCACCTCACTCCCGACCGTCCTCGGCAGGTGGAGGGTGGCTCAGGCCTCAGACAGCTCTTCGCAGACTCCTCAGAGTCCGACGACGACTCCTCCCTGTTTTCCAGGCCCCTTGACCTGGAGTCCTCCTGGGGGCAGTCGATGGTCGAGAGCCCATCGTCCTTTATGGGTCTGCATCAGCTCATCTTGGAGTCCACCAGAATGCAGCTCGAGCCCATATCCAAGCAGGCCAAGTATCCCCTGACAGAGATACTGGACCGAGGGAATTCACCCACGGAGGCCTTTCCGGTGGCTGAAGCCATTGTTGGCCCAGCCTTGGAGCTTTGGCAGCAGCCAGCTTCTGTCCTGCACCTTCGGCCAGGATAGCCAAGAAGTATGCAGTCCCTACCGGCTCTTTGTCCGGTTTTTCAGAACACCCCTCCACCGAGGGGTTGGTCACCGATAGCGTTTTGTGGAGTTCCAGGAACGCTAGGGATGTGGATAAGCCCCCCAACAAGGAGTCCAAAAAGCTGGACTATGCTGGACACAAGGTGTACACTGCATCCTCCCTTGGCCTCCGCCAGGCCAGCTCGGCTGTGCTGATGGCACACTTCTCCCACGCCTTCATGGTCTCCCTGGATGAGGTGATCCCTCATTTCCCGGCTGACCTGCAGACCACGGTCAAGCAGGTACGGGACCAGAGAAGGGCGGTGGCAAAACAGCAGCTCCAAACAGCTCTGGACATTGGAGACTCCTGTGCCAGATCAGTTTCGGCCGCAGTGGCCATGCGCTGCAGAGCATGGCTGAGGATATCCACCTTCACGACGGATACCCAGCATAAACTGGTGGATGTCCCCTTCCTGGGGACTGACCTATTCGGCCCTGGAGTGGAAGGTCACCTCCAGCGGATTGAAAAGTCCATTGCTACTCTGGACTCAGTCACCTCTGCCCAGAAGGACAAGGGCCGTCGCCAACAACATAAGTCCATTCGCCCTTCTGCGCCAGCGGCACGTCCGGCCCAACAGCACCAGCATCAGGGCCAGCAGGCTTGCGATTGGCACCCCAAAGGCAAGCCTGTGGCTTCCTCTAACAGGAAGCAGGGAGTAAAAGGCCCAGGAGGTCCCTCGGCTGGTTCCTCCTTCAAGCCTGCCCAGTGACGGGTTGAGGGGTGTCGCCCCCAGCCTCGTCACTCCCCTCTGGGTTCCTCCTGTGGGGGGACGGCTCTGCCACTTCCTTTCCACCTGGTCCACTATCACCATGGACTGCTGGGTGTTGGAGGTGGTAGGAAAGGGCCTACCCCTGGAGTTCGAAGCAGGCCCCGCCCTTCCGAGCCATCGCCCCTCAGGCGGCTATGGGGTCTGCAGCCTCTCTGTTGGCTTGCTGAGCCAACATCGCCCTCCTCCTCAAAAAAGAGGTGATCAGGAAGGTGGCAGATCCTCCACCAGACCCGGGTTCGTGTCCAGGTACTTTCTAGTCCCGAAACGGATGGGGGGCTGGCACCCCATTCTAGACCTGCACGACCTGAACAGGTTCCTAAGGTCTTGGACCTTCAGGATGGTCAGTCTGGCTCAGATAATCCCATTCTTGGAACGAGGCATGTGGTTCTGTTCTCTGGACCTCCAGGATGCGTTCTTTCACGTCCCAATCCATCCGTCCCACCAAAGATTCCTCCGCCTCAGGGCAGAGGGATCCCTCTATGAGTTCCAGACCATGCCCTTCGGCCTTTCCCTAGCTCCCAGGGTCTTCACCAATTACATGGCAGTGATGACAGCATTCTTGCGGCGCCGAAGGATCTGGGTGTACCCCTACCTGGACGACTGGCTGATTGCAGCCTCCTCCAGAATGGAGGTGGTGCGGTCCAGAGATCTGGCCCTCTAGGTTTGCTCTTAGGTTGGCCTCCTCATTAACGAGGCCAAGTCGGAACTCATGCCAAAGCAGGTGATACAATTCATCGGGGCAGAGCTCGACTCTCTATGAGCCAGAGCACGTCTCCTGGCGGACAGGGCCGAGGTTCTTTCCTCCTTTGCCCAATCATTTCAGGTTGGGCAATTGCGCCCTGCCCGGGACTTCCTGCGCCTCCTGGGCCTCATGGCAGCCTGCACCAGCGTGGTCCATTGGGCCCGTTGGTACATGCGTCCCCTTCATTGGGGGCTGGCCAGCCAATGGTCACAGCACTTCGATCCTCTGGATCAGCTAGTGACAGTGACCCAGGGGATGTGGAATGCTCTCTAGTGGTGGACCATTCCAGCACATCTGCAGGAGGGCATCCCGTTTGTCCACCCCGAGCCGACGGTCTTTCTGTCAACCAGTGCCTGTCTGATGGGTTGGGGTGCCCATCTGGGGGAGCACAGAGCGCACGGCCTCTGGTCCCCTCTGGAGTCCCGATGCCACATCAACCTGCTGGAGCTTTGAGCAGTTTGTCTAGCCCTCACCGTCTTCGCTCCGTTTCTATAGGGTCAAGTGGTTCAGGTCCAGATGGACAATACCACGACCATGTACTACCTAAACCGCCAGGGTGGGACGCGCTCCATGCCTCTGCACAGGGAAGCTCTCCGCATTTGGTCACTCATGCGCAGCCTGGAGGCGGATCTTCTTGCCATCCATGTGGCAGGAGCCTCCAACATTCTGGCCGATGCCCTAAGCCAGATAGGGGCTGCATCCCACTAGTGGTCTCTCCTGCCGGAGGTAGTACAAGATCTGTTCTCCCACTGGGGCATGCCTCATGTGGACCTGTTTGCCTCCAGGGAGAATGCAAAGCTGAGACTGTTTTCATGCCCGCCCCCCTCAGCAGGGGGATGCCTTCTCGAGGCCGTGGACCCCGGGCCTCTTCTACGCCTTTCCCCCATTTCACTTGATCCACAAGGTGCTTCTCAAGACGAGGAGGGACAAGGCGCATGTGATTCTGGTAGCCCCATACTGGCCCCGCCAGTTCTGGTATCCAGATCTCCTCAGTCTCAGCTCCAGGCTCCCGAGGTGGCTTCCAGCCTACCCGGACCTGATCTCAGTCAGTCAGGGGAAGGTATTCCATCCAGACCTTCAATCCCTGCACCTGTCAGCCTCGTTCCTGAGCAGCTAGAGTTCCAGACCTTGGGTCTTTCTGACGAGGCCCTCAATGTTGTTGAGACATCCCATAAGGAGTCGACCAGAAAATGCTACGCCTTCAAATGGAAGAGATTCTCCATTTGGTGTCAGGGCAACAGCCTGGACCCTTCCTCCTGTTTCTTGGCAAGCATTCTGGACTACCTGTGGTCCATTTCTCAGCAAGGGCTTCGGTCAGCGACCCTTAAGGTGCACCTGGCAGCCATCTCTGCTTACTGGGCGCGGGCCGGGAAGCAGTCGGTGGCACAGAAGAAGGTGGTCGGGCGCTTTTTCAAAGGTCTGGATCACATATCCCCTCCAGTGCGAGAACCTCCACCTCCGTGGGATCTACTGCTGGTATTGGCTAAGCTCATGGGCAAGCCATTTGAACCGATGGACAGGTGTGACATCTCTCAACTGTTGTGGAAGACCGTCTTCTTGGTGGCTATCACGTCAGCCAGAAGGATGGGAGAGCTCCAGGCACTTTCCATCGAGTCACCTTATCTGGTCTTCCACAGGGACAAGGTTGTCCTGCGTCCCCACCTGAAATTCCTTCCGAAGGTGGTGTCGGAGTTTCACCTTAACCAGGTGTTGACTCTGCCAGTGTTTTACCCCAATCACACCTCTGAGGCCGAATATAGGCTCCATACTTTGGACCCTAGAAGAGCGCTCGCTTATTACAAGGAGCGGATGGCTGAAGTTCGGGGAGAGGTTTGCCAACTGTTTGTCACCTATGCTGAAGCCACACCTGGCAGACCTGCAGCCAAGCAGATGATAGGCAGGTGGGTCACCTCCTACATAGATCTCTGCTATAGGTTGGCAGGCATGGAGCCTCCCAGAAGGATAAGAGCTCATTCTACCCACCATACCGCTGCATCGGTGGCTGCTTCTAGGGATGTCCCTATCCAGGAAATCTGCAGGGCTACTACCTGGAAGTCAGCACACACCTTCATCACCCACTACCACATCAACCTTGAGTCATGCCGGGATGCTGGTTTTGGGGCCTCGGTTCTCCAGTCTTTATTTCCTAAGTAGGGGGTGTGCGCCTTGCCTTCCTTCTCCTGGAGACCTGCTAGGAGTCTGCCAGACAGTGTGGATGAACAACATATCCATGTCCCTAGAAATACAGGTTACTCATCTGTAACAGGAGTTCTAGGAATGGTATATGTTGTTCATCCACGCGACCCACCTGACCTCCCTGGCTTCGACGCACAACATGGCTTCCAGCGGGCTAGATCTGGTGTCATGGGGTGGAGCCGAGAGTTTTTCCATCCGGGTGGGTGGGAGGACCCAGCTTGAAGACCTTCCAGCAGGATTTAAAGCGGCAAGGAACCTGCCAGACAGTGTGGATGAACAACATATACCATTCCTAGAACTCCTGTTACAGGTGAGTAACCTGTATTTACTTTCTCCGACTTGGTCTGTTTCCTGTTTAGTACCTCTACCACTGACTGATTATCGCTCCAAAATGTGACCTACCTGTTCCTCAATCCCCCCCCCCCCCCAATACTAACATCACCACCCAAATGGGAAATAGTTCCAAAAACGTGATGTCCCATGTCACATTCTCCTTACCCACTCTCGGGCCACGGTTCTGCAAACCACTTACCTTGAAAATAATCCCCAGTGCCCACTCCCCCCGTAGCATCTGTATACAACTGCAGGTCTGTGTTGTACATCCATTTGTCTTGCCAAAATGTCTGCCCATTGTACGCCCATAGGAAATGCTCCCACACCTTCAAATCCTCCCTGCTCCCCTTGTTAATGTCAACCCAGTGATGGGGCCGCTTCTTCTCTCGCACTGCCCAGGCTAAATGCCATGTAAATGTGCGCCCCGGAGCAATGGCTCTGCATGCGAATTTCAAATGCCCTAGCAACCGCTGTGCCTGCTGGAGCTGCACTCTCCTCCTCCATCCGACCTGGCTTAGCAAACTTTGAAGCCTTTTAACCTTCTGCTTTGGTAATTGGTACAACTCCCTCACCGTATCCAACTCTAATCTCAAAAACTCTATCTCCTGTAGTGGTCCCTCAGTTTTATCGGCCGCTAATGGCACCCCCAATTCTTGACATAATACCTTGAAATCGCCTAACATCCTTTCTGTCTCTTGCCTCCCTTCCCCAATGAACAGAAAGTCGTCAAGGTAATGTACTACCATCCGGTATCCAAATCGCTTCTGGTACATCCACTACAGCCACATACTAAACATCTCAAAAGTGGCGCATGCTATCGAGCATCCCTTAGGCATGGCCTTGTCGAAATAATAGGACTCTTCCACCTGGAAACCTAGCAGGTCCCAGTCTGTCTCCCGCACTGTCAGCAGTCTAAATGCAGATTCTATGTCTGTCTTGGCCATCCATGCCGCCTGCTTGCTCCTAATGAGCCACACTGCCTCCTCCAAGGTGGCGTAGGTCATCTTGCTGTCCTCCTCCCTTATGAAGTCATTAACTGAATCCCCCTCTGGGTATGAAAGCTGGTGTGTCGCCCGATATTCCCCTGGCTGTTTTTTGGGGTCCAAACTCAAAGGAGAGACCCATAGGTTGTGCAATGGAGGGGGTTTCAAATGGTCCTTCCACCCGTCCTGCTGCTACCTCCTTTTGAATTTTCCTTACCAACAGTAAGTCCTTTCCTCGCATGGACTTGAGGTTTTTGGCCCTCGTCCTCTTCCTGAAACTTTAGACTAAACTGTTCGCGGTGGCCTGTCCACAGTTGTTCCACTGCCCTTCGGTCCAGGTAACCATCCAACCATTTTTCCATCACCATAGCTCTAATAGGCATCCATGCCATCCCAAAAATGGCCCACGGACCCTTGCCTGTCACAGTGGCTGTCTTATTGTGAGTGTCCCCTACCCTCCTTTTGTACGGCCTCTGTTTCCCTTCCCCCACTGTTGGCCCCAGAACCCCCTCCAGCCGGTTCAAAAGGCCTGCTGGTACCCCTGGTCCAGACCCCCTGAGATTTTCTCCCAACTGAAATGGCACTTCTTCACTGGGTGATGCCCTTGCACTTGGAACAGACATGTCGGAACCTGCAGTTCGGCTGTAAACAGAAGGCCCGATTGTAGCCCCAACAGGCCTTTGCCACAACCCCTCCTCTCTTGTCTCCCTCCGCCTCCTTCTCCGTGGGGCCTGTATAAATTTCCAACCATAAATCTATCCATCGTGCATCCCATTTTACATCCCCAAAATGTGCCATCCACTTCCTAAACTTCTCATCATACCTCAATCTGCTGTCCCCCCCCCCCTTCTTGTAAGCATTTTTTATAATAAGAGAATACGTCAGCCAGGGAGTCGCCAGCTCTGGCCTTTTTTTTTATGGCAATGGCAGTGAAATATGTAAAGCCTGTGGACCAGTTGTCCCATGTTTTCCCCTTCATTGACTTGTCCTCTTCCCCTTTCCCTAACAACACTACGGCAGCTGCCATATCCTTCTTTTCAAAACTGTCCTTCTCCTCGTACTTATCCATGTTGTCCACGTTCACTAGAGTGAAATGTCAACATATTCCCCTTTCCATATCTTTTCTTTCATAGCTGCTGGCACGTGGTCCGCTAGCCTGACCCCTGGTGCCCCTACCTCATTCCCCATTGTGACCCCCCCGTAACTCCCCCAGTCCCCCCGTCCTTCCCTAACCTTTTTATTTCCCCCAATGCTTTCTCTGATTGCCCAATTCCATTCTCACCCATACTTTTGAGCATCTTCTCCACGTACTCCTTCACACTACTCTTGAGTGTCACCACCAAATTACCTGTTGTGCTTGGTTGAGGGATGCTGGGCCCCGACTGGGGCACTCCTGGTAGGACTGGTGTCGGTATGGGAATCTGGAGAGGCGGTAATGGCTCTGGCACCGGCAATGGGGCCACAGGATTGACTGGTTCTGGCACTGGTGCAGGAACCTTGACGGGAACCGGGTTAGGCTCAGATACTGGGTTAAATGGGGCTGGACCTTGAGGAGCTGCCAGTGTGGGTGCCGGGACTGAAGGCCGAGGCTCAGATGCCCGCAATCGCTTTGTCGCCTCTTGTCCTTCCCTTGCTTCCCCTTCCTCTTTGTGCCTTGTTCACTCTCCTCCGGGTCCGCTACCTCCAGGAGTCTGTTAGCCTTCTCCACCAATTCCATTACTGCTCAATAGCACTCTTCCTTGCTTGTTTTTGTTTGTCTTGGTGCCATCCTTTTAAACTGCCAACTAGGGGGAAAAACAAAACACATCACCATCATACCTTATATCCATAAAAAAATGTATTTTTTTTTTGTGCCTAAAAAACACTCCTTTGTCCCCTTTCCAGAGTGTCTCCATCCACCAGCAGGCCCTCCTTCCCCTCCGTCCGATTCCCCCCCCCCGTCTCCTCGCTCAGGTCCCATGCCATGCTTTGCTGAGATTGCTCCTTTCCACCTGGCCCCTTTTGTCAGGCCTCCCCCATGCCTCGTATGCTCTGCCGACTATTAATTCCTGTCCTCAGATCTCCCCCAATTTTGGCCCTCTTGTCCAGCACTAGTACGCCCGCCTTGCCTGCAGTGCTCTGGATTTGCTTGTTTTCATCATCCATCTGCTTTCCATGCTCGTCTCCCATTCCCCTCCAACCCGGCACTGCGTGGCCATGACGTCAGACGCCATACCATGCAGTGTGTCCCGGATGGCCTGTTCTCTGTCTCTTTTTGATTAAAAGGAATTTTCCCCTGCATCCCATGTTAACTCTGCATCTGCCAGCTGCATGAACGGTAATCCTGCAGTACTCTGGCCTTTCTGGACTCACCCCCTGTGGCGATGATGTCAGACGCCATCCCACGCAGTGCATCTAGGCCAGGTTTGCTGTCCGTGTTCTTCGGTTCTTTTACCGATTCTGCCCCTTCCCCCATTGCTACACTCTCGGCCTGTCGCTAAAAAACTCCCTTTGGCCCCTTCCATGAATAGAACCCAAGACCTTTACATGGTGGGCTCACCACTGACCTCCAGAGCCACAAGCTGTACCTTCTCTTCCTCGGCCAGCCAGAGTTGCAGGATCTGTAAGCTGCCCGTTATGCATGTTGTCCACCTCCCTTACTGCATTCACCTTGAGACCTCAAGTGGCTCTCCGCTTCCCCAGCAGTAAAAACCCAGCACTCTTGCCGCTTCCAGGATCTCGTGGCTCCCCTCCCCATACGCCCCCCTATGCCTCTTCCTTCCGCACACATGCAAGCATCCTCCTCCTGGAGTCATAGTTCCTGGGACATTTTCCCCTCCCCCGCTCTATGCCCCCACAAACCTTCTGAAAAACCAAACAACCGAACAAGCACCCGAGCCGACTGCTTGCTGCTACTGATACAGCTCGAGCCACACGCATCTTCTTGCTCAGCTGCCAACTTTTTCAAAGACCCTGTACCTTACCTGGCTCAACAGTGGTTCCTGAATTCACTCATGTCTCCCGGTCTCTTCTGATGCCTCCGTATCCGTATCCCTCTCCTTATCTTTGTACTTGCACCCTGCTTGTATTAACCAACCAATTCTTATATTAACTCAGAATATCTCTTTCTAACAAATTGCCAACTGGCTTCATGCAATACTATGCCAAAAACTGATGTGCCTCTAGGACAAAATTTGCTGGGAGCAATTTGTGAGCTCCAGTCCTTGTGCAGCCCCTTATCAGGGCCCATCCTGGCCCCTCCCTTTGACTGGCTCTACCAATCCCTGGCTGCCACCATACCCTTCACACGCCTCCCCTTCCTTGCCCACTTCGTGACCTCACTAGCCACTCCCCCTTTCTGCTTTTCTTTGACCTCATCCCTCCTTTCTTTTTTCCCCCATCCCCCATCCCCCCTTCCCTTCCCCTGAGCTTCCACTGAACCTATCTGGGCCTTGGGACAAGGTGGTCTGCTCTTTCAGTTTGGGCAAACCCAATTTGTCTCTTGGGGTCTTCTATGCTCAAGCGTAAGCGCAGATTCTTAAATCTTGACACACACTTTCTCTGTCTTACACCAGTGGCTCCTGCTTCTGAACATGCATCAAAAGGAGGAAAACTGGAACTGTTGTTGTCATTGTCTTCTGTTTGCAGATTAGTTTCTTTCTGATTTCTGTATTCTCCTTTTAATTCCTTTATTTTGTTTACCTTCACTTGTAAGGTGCAGTATGAAGTATCCTACTTTCTGTATTCTCTTTTTAATTCCTTTATTTTGTTTACCTTTACTTGTAAGGTGCAGTATGAAGTATCCTTTGGAAACCAGTTTGTCATTTAATCACTCATTGCCATTGTTCTCAGGTCCTCAGTGGCAGTCTGTTAGTTCTAGGCTCTGCCACAGCACTTGTTTCAGTTCAGAAGTTGAGCTAATTGCTGTGTGCATGGCATCCATGTGAAAAAATATCAGGTGCCATGAGGAATTCTGATCAGCTGTAAATGTTGTTAAACTATAGAAGGGTAGAGTGACAGGCCAAGACCTTTGAACTGTGGCACAGCAACATTTCAATTGAAATGGAAATCCTTGCAGAACAAGGGCCAGCTATGCAGTATAAAATAGACTAACACAGATGCTACCCAAGACTGTGTCAGGACTACGAAAAGGTCCAAAAAATATAGGAAACCCATATGGTTAGATGGCCAGGTAGTACAGGCTATTAGGGGCAAAAAGTGGGTATTTGGGACTAACAAGAAGTAACAGAGTGAGGCAAATGGAGAAGACTGTTGATTGGTTCCATTCCTATCTCATGGTCCATCAACAGTTGGTACATTTTGTAGTCATCCTGTCGCCTCCACTAGCTATCCAGGCTGGGGTTCCACAGGACTCCATCCTGGGTCCTATCCTCTTCTCTATTTTCCTGAATGATCTCCTCACTGCCTGTGCCAACTTGTCTATTCACAAGTCTGTTGATGACTGTCATTTTTCACCTCCAGTCCCTGTACTGCAACTATTGAAGACCTGCTCTATTAGGACTTCAACAATGGTTTATACTGGTTCCAATCCAATCAACTCTGGGTCAACTCTAAAAAAAAAAAAAAAAAAAAAAAAAAAAAAAATGGTGTCCGTGAGCTTTGAGCCAGACTTTTTGTCCCCTCCCTCTTGAGAGATACAGTGGAAGCTCTGGATGAGGTGCTGATTAAAGAGCAAAAACTCAGTTGTGTAAGCTGCAGTCCTATGCAAATGGATTCAGTCAAGGGACAGGAAGGGATATTGATCTGTAATTAGGCTGTATATACTGCACTAGGATGACTGTGGATTGATGTTAGAAAGGAGATTCGATATCTTACTGTACATCATTGTGTTTTAAACCATGATGAGTTGCTGGCTTTTAACCAATAAGATTTCTAGATTCTGTCTTGCCATTTTATAAACAGACTTCACACATGCCCAAATTTACAATTATATTAAAAAATGTAAACAACAGGGTTATGTTCCCTTAAACCTTCCATTCCTTCTGTCTGCTGCACTGTAAAATGCTAAACAGCAAGACCCCAGAGAAAAGAAGACTTTACAGGCCTCATTCTGAGTTGCTACATGTGGTGGTGGTGAAAAACTGGGGAGAAACTTGTCACAGCATTGTAGCACTACCGTCTAGCATGATACCAAAGTCAGACACTTGTTGTGGGATTGGGGCTGTAACCCAGCAGAGGTACAGTAGAAACTGGTGATGCAGATGATTGCAGAATTGCAGAAGCAAACAGTTCCTGTTTGGGGCAGGTACTGTGGAGAAGAAAAAGAAGCTCAAAAGACACTTTTGGCTGTCGAGGACAGTAGCAGAAGCAATAAGGATCAAGTGGTCAACGGTCAGAAAGTACACAGGAGCAAATGAGAAATAGAGAACTCTATGTGGAGAATGCAAGGGAGGTTAACACAGTAGTATGAAAAGCACATGGGGAGGTCGAGCCAAAAATAGCAGAGGATATAAAGGAAGGAGACAAAACTTTCTTCCGCTATATCAAGAAACAGTAGCATACAAAGGGGGAAATAATCAGATTGAGCTGAGGGGAAATAGAGGAAGATGATACGAAGAAGGCAGAAATTCTAAAAGAATTCTTAGTCTTCATGAACAAATAGAAAGCACCACTCACAGAGTATGGAAATCTATCTGGATAGGGAGGAGACATAGATCAAAGATGAAAGAGATAGCATTGGTGAAGGTAGTCAGAGTGCTCAGAATCCTGAAGGCAAACAAATTACCAGACCTAGATGCTCTGGGGCACTTGTTGTGGGAATTTCTGAAAACTTGGCTTTCAAAAAAACATTCAGATTCTGAGGTATCTGTAAGAGATTATGAAGTATTCTGCTTGATAGACCACACCGGAGATGGTGGGTGGCTTGTACTGTTTATTAAAAGAGACTTAGGGCAAACAGAAATGCTTTTCTCTGGAAATACAGAAGGTGTAGAGTTAATAGTCATACACAGTTTTAAGTTAAAAATGTGTGTGAGGCAGTCTATTCCCATCACAAATTAAAGGTCACAGCTTTTGAAACTTTGTCTTTGAAATTGACAACATTAATTGAACAAAAGGAGACAATCCTAATTGGGGATTTTTATGCAGCATGGGGAGAGGCTAAAGCTATTAAACTTGAGACTGAATTTCAGTCTCTTGGTTTAACATAGATCATGAATGCTCCAACACTCAAAAGTACTTAAACAAGTAATGGAACTATCCTGGACCTAATATTTATGACCACGGGTATTAAAGTTCTGAATAATATAGTAGGGATACCTAACTTAAGGGATCATTGCTATATAGAATGTGAAGTAGAATGAAAGTTTGAAAAAGCAAATTAAACAAAAGTCAAATTTACCAGAGATTTTCAAAGCTTTAGTATACTAGGTTTCCAACAACAAATAGGGCAAGTTAACTGGGAACGAACAAAACTTATACCAGATGTGGATTTAGCAGTTCGAGATTTTACAAGAACTTATGTGGACATCTGTAATAAAAATGCACCATTAAAAAAAGTCAAAGAGAGAGGTAGACACCATCCATGGGTAGATGGAAAAATCAAAAAACAGATAAGATTGAAGGACAGAATATGGAAGCAGGTAAATTGAACTCTGAAAGTTGAGGACTGGGAACTGTTTAAAATGATTAGAAATAAATGCAAAAGCATGATTAAAAAGGCTAGAAAAAGATATTGAGACAAAATAAATCAAACCAAAAACCATGCCCAGTATTGGAATTTAATAAAACAACTTTAAGGGAATATAAAGAAAGATACAGAAATAAATATACAAGATGAGAAGGGCGTAGAAATGACAACTCACCAAACAGCAAATAGTTTAAATAACTATTTCTGTCATCTTCCTGATATTAATATAGAATCTCCAATAAATAGTAATACAAAGACTCAGGGGTCATTAAATAAAGAACTACAAGTTGATGAGAATTTTCCAAAGTTCTACTTTCGAGCAATAAAATCAATTGAGGTCCAAAAACAAATAAATAAATTAAATTTACAAAACGCCACTGGGTTAGATCAGGTTTTGATTAAATTCTTAAAATACTCAGAAGAGCAGATAGCCCCAGTCCTGTTGAACTTATTTAATGCCAATTTATAACAAGGGATATACCCTGACTTTTGGAAAAATTCTAAGATCATGCCAATTTACAAAGGGAGAGCAAGGGATAATCTGACAAAATACCACCCAATAGCCCAGCTGTCCACAATTTCAAAGGTATTCAAAAGGCTGGTATGCACCCAGATTTACAGGTACCTAGAAAAATACAAACTCCTATCAGACTGCCAGGCAGGTTTCAGGGTGGGGAGGTTGACAGACGCCACTCTGGCAGACTTTATTGGCACAGTCTCAAATGGCTTGGAGGTGGGGGAATCTGTTGCCGTGGTGTTCGCCAACCTCTCAAAAGCCTTTGATCTAGTCGATTATAACATACTGATGGCATGGCTCTCACTTGTAGGCATGTCTAATCAGTTAAAATGGGGATGCTGTCTTATCTGACAGAATGAACGCAGCAGGTCTGTGTGGGTAGTACACTGTCAAAAAGGGAGAAGACTTTTAGGGGGGTACCCCAGGATTCAATCCTGGGCCCCCTTTTGTTTCTTATCTATGTACTGTAAATCCCCTGTCACAATTGATTAAATGGTGTGATATCTACCTATACGCAGATGATATGGCCCTAATAGAAGAGCCAAAGATGGAATTGAATTACAAAATAGACTGCAGCTTGACTTTGACACTCTACAGCACTGGTTACAAAACTCAAAAATGGTTTTGAGTATGAAAAAAACACAAGTCATAAAATTCAAAACAAGAGGTACAACAAAGGCACAAAATTATGACCTGGATATTTACACCTTCAATGAACATAGATTGGATGAGGTGGCTTCTTACAAGTATCTAGGGGTACAAATAGATAGCATGCTTATCTTTAGGGAACACATAACCAGCACTGTAGGTAAAGTAAATGTTAGATTGGTAGCCCTCTGAAGGAAAGTCTCAATACTACAAAACTAATCCAGAAATAGGATGACACAGCAGTTATTGCTCCCCATCCTGGAATATGGTATCCTAACATACCCACATGCCACTAAGGCTCTGCTGGATAAACTAGATAAGACCTATTATAGCATGGCTAGATTTGTCCTCAAATTTCATTACAAAACACATTATTGCACTCTGTTGTAACAGTAAAATTGGGATTCCCTAGAAACCCATAGAAAAAAAGCGAACTAAGGTAAAAGCCTACACAGAGTATGGTGGTGGAAATCTGCATAGAACTAAAAATTACTCAGAAAAGCAATAAGTATAATTTGAGGGACCTAAAAAACGGATGCTTAATAATTCCTTTTGTAAACAACTCCTATAGCAAAATACAAAGAAGGTATTATTTGTCAAAAACATGGAATGAATTAGATCCTAAGGGCAGAAATGCAAAACATTTAGGCTCATTTAAAGCTGGCACTGATACCGTGTGGAGCGATAAATGCTCTTGCTTAAAATAGTATTAAGGCCATTATATTGGGAGGCGGTAATTTTTTGTTCGGTTTTTACACTTTTATCTCTGTTTGGTGAATTTAGGTATTGTATATATCTTAGTACGATGATCATATATTGTAAATTTCCTATTTGTAATTTTGAATACCCTGTAATGTATATCCTGCCATGTTTATCTGTCCATATGGAACCTATAAAATGTTGTACACAACCTACCCTGTAACCATCTGCATAATAGAGCAACTTGGTAAAACAGGGCTTCACAGTCCTAAAAGTTTTTCTCCTGTCAAAAATTAAAGGTTTTTATCTATATTATTTCTTTCTCACTTCTAAAATTGTGTTTTAAACATATAGGCACACTGCACTCCTCGGTAATAAAGGTGTAAATCCAATTTGTATAGCTCCTGGATGTACGTTCAAGAAGAAGTTGAGTGCCCTTGGGGATCCTCAGGTTCCAGTTGTCTTGGTAGCATAGCTGGTTAGTACAACATAATGGTATACCGAACAAACCTGGGCTCAAATCCCGGGTGGGGCACTTATTTCTTTCTCACTTCTAAAACTAGATGGTCTACACCCCAGGCTTCCTATGATGGTTGCCCAGTTCCTGGTGAAACCCCTGACTGACCATCTTAATTGCTCCATAGAAACAGGGGTGGTTCCACCAGATTGGAGAGCAGCCAGTGTAGTCTCACTCCACGAGAGTGGGAGTAGAGAGGACTCAGAAACTTAAAGATCTGTCAGCCTGACCTCAGTCCTGCTCACTGGTGAGAGCAGTCCATCGTTCACTAGTGCGACCCCAGCTGGAGTAGTGCATCCAGTTCTGGAGGCTACACCTCCGCAAGGACTTTTGACAGGGTGGAAGCAGTCCAGAGGAGGGCTACCAAGATGGTGTTGAGGTTGCATGAGAAACAATATGAGGAGAGGTTGCAGGAGCTCAATATGTACTCTCACTGGAAGACACAAGAGTGAAAGGGGACATGATTAAGACCTATACATACCTCATGGGGTGAATAAAGTGCAGGATATGATTAAGACCTATAAATTCCTCATGGGGTGAACAAAATACAGGAGGGGAATCTCTTTCAAAAGTGGAGCGCTAGAATCTGGGGGCATACACTGGAGCTTAACGGGGTGGGAGTTTAAGAGGAATGTGAGGAAATACCTCCCAGGCATGGCTGAAAAAATGGATCTTTTTGATATGGTCCACCTTCCTGGTTAAATGGAAATAAATAAAAACAAATAAATAAAAAATGCTATTTCACAGAAAGAGTAAGGGTTACCAGGAACAGCCTACCAATAGAGGTGGTTGGGGTGGGGACAGGGGGAGTTTCAAGCATGCATGGGATAGGCACATGGACATAATAGAGAAGGGGGCACTCCTATGGCTGAATAGGGTCCAGGGTGCAGACACTGGCAGGGAAAATGGAGCAGACGATGGGCTTACCAGTCCATCTCTGCTGACACATTCTGTGTTCCTATGATCCTGTGAAACTGGTTGAAACCATTATAAAACATCATATAATTAAATGGCTGGAGGTCAACTGGCACAGGATAAGAAACAGCATTGATCTATGTCAGGCAGATCATGCCAGACAAAGTAGATTGACTTCTTTGGGTCATAAAGGGAGTTGGTGAGGGCCATCAAGTAGACACACTATATCTGGACTTTAGCAAGGCAGCCAACTCTGTACTTCATAGAAACCATACTTTTAGCCTACTGGCGGAGTTATGAGCATTCATATTTTCAGTAGTTAAACAGTACAAAGCAGTAAGGAAGAAGCAAGGGGGAGAGTGAGGGAAATAACCCCAACTAGATATTAGGTTTCAGTGCAGGATAGGGTAAAACAGGCAAAGCAAAACACAAGGGCCCTGCACTTGGTTTGGAGAAAATAGTGTACTTCAATGCAATGGTAGAAATACTTCCATTTATTGGAAAACTGTGGTGCTAGAAGCCATGGTCACACTTTTCCAACAAATGGAAGTACTTCTACAAATATGTTGAAGTATATCATTTTCTCCCAACTGAGTGAAGAGACCTTGTGTTTTGCTGCACCTGAGATTGTCTACTTCTGCACTGGCTGCCTTTTCTCATGTGCACATGGGTCCAGTGCTTTGTGTAGGGTAAAATAGGACAGACTGGAGGGACCAGTTGTCTTTTTCTGACAACACTGGTTTCTGTTTCTGTTAGACTTGTAAAAAGGCTGAGGGCTTTGAGGATGAGAGACGGATGAACTGGGTGGATTAGTAACTGGCTGGGGTAAAAAGAATTCAGATGGTAGTTGTTGCTGGAGAACACAGAGTTACAGAGGTCATTAGTGTGGTATCACAGGGACTGCGGCTGATTCTTTCCAATATACTGTGTTCCTCTGTGATGTAGGGGAGGAAATCCAGGGTAAGACTGATCTCTCTGCAGATGATACCAAAATCACAGTGGCAGTGTGAAATCAGCAGAGGGAATATCGGGATGAAAATGGACCTGGACAGACTAGAAAAGTGGGCCAAGATATGGTATCTTTAGTTTAATGCCAGTAACTGTGAAGTCATTCACATGAAAAAATGGTTGGAGGGAGTGATGGTGGAACAGATGTCAGAGGAAAAGGATCTGGGGATCAATATTATTGAAAGTTTGAAGTCCCATGCCCAATGCCGGAAGGCTGCACGGAAAGTAAATAGAATGGTGGGGTGCATAGGGTTGCCAGTAGAAGAAAGGAGGTGATTCTGTCCTTGTATAGATCATTGGTGAGATCTCACTTGAAGTACAGTGTGAAGTTCTAGAGCCCACACGTGAAAAATGACAGGGACCTCTTGGAAGCTGCTCAGAAGAGGCCCATGAAGATGATTAAAGGACAACAGGGGAAGACGTATGAAGAGAGGCTGGAGAGTCTCATGCATACACTAAAAGCCAGGTGAGACAGGGAGGACATGATAGAGACCTTTGAATACCTAAGGGGTATTAATAAAGTGCATATCAGTGCCCTGTTCACCAGAAGGAACAGCAACATAACAAGAGTCCATGAATGGAAACGGGTGACAGAGGAAGCTTTAGTAGGGATGTAACAAAGTTCTTTACAGAAAGGAAGAGGCAAAGTGGAGTGAGTTACCAGTAGCAGTGGTCTGCACAGAGTCCATCACCAGCTTTAAACACAGGTGGGATAGGTACAGGGAATAGTTCAAACCAGAGGAGGGAAAGTGGCCAGTCAAGGGAAGGGATGAGTGGGCTAGGGAGGGGGTATGCAAATAGAGTCATGGCAATTAGTAGATTAGCTCTGGTCCAGCATTAGGCTGTGTGCAGATGCAGGCAGGTTCTGGGCAGACTTGATTGGCTATTTGACTTTTACTATGCTGGATGACTCTGACTGATTTCTTTGACTGGGTGACTAGGGAAATAGATCAGGGAAGGGAAGTAGCAGTAGCCTATCTGGACTTTAGCAAGACCTTCAATACTGTACTGCACAGGAGACTGTTAAAGAAACTGATCAGCCTAGGGGTGGGACTAAAGTAGTGCACCAGTTAATGGATAGGCAACAGAGGGTGGTGGTTAATGGCACTCAATCTGAAGGGAGAGTGACCAGCTGGGTGCCACAGAACTCAATACTGGGACCAGTCCTCTTCAGTGTCTTCATAGGTGACACTGCAGAAAAACTGGAAGGGAAGGTATGCCTTTTTGCAGGTTACACCAAAATCTGTAAGAGGGTAGACACTCAAGAGGGGTTGGAGAGAATGAGTAGGGGCCTTGGGGAAACTCAAGGAGTGGTCAAGAGCATTGCACTTGGTGTTCATTGCTAAAAAGTGCAAAATCATGCACCTAGGACATAAGCTACCAGGACCTGACTATAGGTTGGGAGGGGGGTACTGACAGTCACTAAGCAGGACAAGGACCTTGACATTGTCATGTCTGATGACCTCAAAGTGGCAGGGCAGTAGGTAGGGCCAGTAGGATGCTGAGATGCATAGGGAGAGGTAGCTCCAACAAGAGGAGGAAGGTGGTGTTGCCACTGTATTGCTTGCTTGTGAGATCCTACCTGTAGAACTGTGTCCAGTTCTGAAGGCCGTGCCTCAGAAAAGACATAGTGGAGGCAGTCCAGAGGAGGAGGATAACTAAAATGGTGCAATGGTTGCATAAAAATCCCTATGAAGAAAGGCTGAGGATTCTCAACATGTACATCCTGGAAGAGAGGAGATTGTGAGGGGATACAATAGAGACCTGCAGGTACCTCATGGGGGGTGAATAGGGTGCAGGAGAGAAGTCTCTTTCAAATGAGAAAGATCACCAGGACCAGAAGGCATGCAACAAAGCCAGAGGGGGGAAGTTTAATGGGATGTAAGGAAGTACTGCTTCACTGAAAGAGTGGTAGATGCCTGAAACAGTCTGCCAGTGGAGGTGGTGGAAGTGAAAACAGTAGGGGACTTTAAGCATGCATGGGATAGGCATAGAGAAATATTTATAAATAGGCAGGGAGGAGGGAGGGTCACAGGAGACCAGTTAGGATCTGCAGAGACAGACTAGGTGGGGAACATCTGGGCAGGGTGGGTAGGCCAAGCGGTCTGTTGCTGGCAAAAAATTCGGTATCTGTGTTTACTACCAACAGTGTCGATGTTTCTGTGATAAGGGGGGTGCACATGGGGTTTGCAACTACTTACATGCTTAACTGCAACTGTAACTGGAATATACTGTAGTTTGACATCTCTCTAGGTGCATGGTTCAGTTCCACACAGCAAGCCAGTCATCCTTTGTCACAAACAGCTGCCACTCCTAGAAGTGTCACCCTTCCCTGACTCCCTTTACAGTTCGGGCCCCAGTGGGCCAGAGATTTCTCTTTTCTGTGGCCCATTGGCCCAGCTTCCTGTCACAGTAGTGGACCCCCAGCTGCTCCCACATCAGTTAAACTCTGTGGTCATCCAGTGGTACCCCCTCCCTAGCCTCCATATCATGCTGGTGCAGCATCCTTTGGGGTGTTCTCCCAATCACCCTCACAGAATTTTGCTCTAACCACCAGACCAGAGGAAAGACAAGGTGCTCATTGGCTGTCCCATTCATGAAGACAACAATAGGTCAGTGCTCCTTTGCGTACAGAGCTCCCCTCTGGCTAAATCAAATCCATGTGTGTATATTCTGCAATTACTCCCTACCATCCTTCAAGGCTGAGCTGAAGAAACATCTCTCTGAGGCAGCTGCCTGTAATTGCAGGTAGTTTGGGTGCTATCGGTTTACTGAGTAGACATTTCGATCCTCCTCCCCCATCCCAACTCATTCTTTGCTCTTACACTGTTGTTCCTGGTGACTAGTGCCTCCAATACTGTACTTGCATCTCCCCTGCGCCTTTCCACTTCCCCTTATCTCGTGGTCCCACTCAGATCAAGCATCCCGCCCGGCACCAGCCCCTTGGCCCTGCCCTTCCCTCCACTAGCATGGTCATGACCTCATTCCCTTTCTAGGACATTTGACTAAGCCTGACCTCCAGGCTGCTACCCCTTTTTCTGCATTGTGCTCCCTTAACACTCATCTCCTGATGAATGTGAGTAACTGGTTGGTTTTTTTTGTTTTTTTCTTCTACTAGCAGAATGTATTTTCACCTTTACTTAATTTGATATTGTAATAACCAGGCATTGTTGAAATATTTATAGGAATTATGCAGTTTGTCTTTGCACTAATTGTATAGCATTTGTTGTATTTTCTGTCTATTCCTGTAACTTGATTGTATGTTGTTGTACAGGCGTGGAACCTTTGTAATAGAGCACTTGCTCAAAGGTGTTTTCCGAACTATTGAAATAAAAATGATCCTCCTTCCGTCAGCCCAATGAGCCTGGTTTCAGGATTGTGATCTCCATTACTGCATGATTTTAATAGTTGGTAAACCAGACGGTTGAAGTTGGTAAACCAGGAAGGTTATAGGAGATGACAATTGGGCTTTCTAAGGCTACTATGCCATTGTGAATGGCCTGCAGGCCATTTGTATGATGGTTCCAGCCCCCTTTACTGCATAGACACAATGGCATTAGTAACCATATGGGAAGAGGTTATGATCTGTGTAGAGCATCGGTCAATATCATTGCAAATGAATTGCGGAATCCAGATCTATGGACTCCAATCATTTTTCAGGATAAAGATTTTCAGAATTGCAGTCTGAAAGCCTGCACAGCTAATATTTTTTAAGGCAAGCTACCTCTTGCTGGGAGCTACAATACTGAACATAGGATTTGCAAGAAAGCGAGTTGTGCTCACAACAGAGGGAGGTGAACCTTACAATTGTCTTTGGTTTGTAGCAGATATTCTGCAGGTGGAGGCTACTTCTAACTGAAAGGTGAAATAAGGAACTTAATCAGGAAAGACAGTCTTGTTACAATTCTTAAGATTTTCAGTGCAGGAAGAGTTTAAACCCTGGGCTAAACATTTGTCACAAATTCTGAAAAAAGTGCAGGTACAGGTTGTGTATTTGACCCAGACAGTAAACTGTTTTTTGAGTTTATCTTTTGTGTGCCTTAAAAGGAAATTCCAGACTTTCTCAGGAAGTGATTACATCATAGCTACTTATCAGCCAATAGCTTTGGTAACAGACCTGAGAACAATAGTATTATAAGCAGGGCCCCTACTTTTCTGCGGCACAGTGGGACCAAGTTCTGCGGCAAGACTACCATTTGCCGCAGAACATCTGCGGCGGTGTTTTGCAATTTCTGCGGAAGTTCTGCGGCACTAAAAAACTACCACATCACAGTGTCAGCTTGTCATTCTGACTTCACTTTCATGGCAGTGGTTATAGTAATCAGGATGGTGGAAAGCACAGTAACACTAGTTCAAAAAATAACAGACTTATAAAAATAATTTTATGCCTAAAAAAGCAAAACAAATATCTCTCCCTTAAGGTCCTAGCCCATTGCATAAACGACATATGCAGAAGGGATCTTACATGATAAATAAGGTATTTCTATATGCATGCTATCTATCCCACTAATGAGGTTTCCACTGTCTATCACTTATATATTTGTATGTGCTTTCTACATCACTCATGAGGTTCCCACTGTGTATCACTTATATATTTATATGCAATCTGTAACATACATACAAATATGCGTGTGTGTGTGTGTGTGGTGAGACAGAGATACTGTGTGTGTGTGTGTGTGTGTGTGTGTGTGTGTGTGTGTATATATATATATATATATATATATATATATATATATACATATTTTTTATTTCCATGAACTTGCATCCTCATTCATACAGGTCCCATTGGAAATGGAATAGAGGAGTTATTACAAAACTCATTTTTCATGTCAACCTGCTTTTCCTGACACACTGCATAACACCAACAGGCCATGACATGCATGTGAACCAATTGTGAGATACAGCTCTCCGGCCCATCACAATCTGTCCACCATGTGACAGAACACTGCACCATACCTTCCCAGGCGCCGGGCAGTGATGTGTTCCACCAATCCTTGTGCTGCCCAGCCAGCTTCCAGAGCTAATCTCTGAACCTGAGTTGCTGGCATGGAAACACAGCATGCTACCCTCTGGCCCAACAGCTGTCCCTGCACACAACATTTCTCAATAACTTTTAGGTGATTCTATCAACCAGTGACAATATGTAATCAATAACCCTGGCAAAAATGCATACAGTGCAATTATTTAACAGGTCTATTCTTTCAACAGGTCTACACATTGTTATATTTCACTTTTCTGGGCATAATTACTTTATTTTTCTTAAAAATTTGGACAGTTAAATTCATTTTACCAGTTATTCATTACAGATAACGTCTCTATACCTTAAAGGCACAAATAGGTTGGTACAAAGTGAGGTATGGACTTAACAGGTCTGTGCTATTGACAAGATTTTGTTTAAGTTCACCCTAGTGCAACACTGCGAGACTAAAAATTGTAATAGGCTGTAGTGCAGGTTGAGCAAATATCACCATGCATGATGTGCTGTGCCACCGTCTCTGGCAGTGGGAGCTGTGGTAGATAAGTGACTGTTCATTTCTGTTGCAGAATGCAGCCATTTCATTAGCTAATGTATTATGTTATAGCAATGATAACATCATATTCTGAACATATAGGAGAGATTTTGATATAAAAAGAGGGGAAAGGAACCAGATTCTATATATAAACAGAAATATTAATAAAAAATCACCAAGAAGAGTAAATTCTAGCTGCATGAAGTTCTCTTGATAGATTGCAAGTTCTGTAAAAATTCTGCGGCCGCAGAATTCTAGGGGCCTTGATTATAAGCAAGTGTTTTATAGCAAACTCATCAGAACAGCTAATATTTTTTAAGGCAAGCTACCTCTTGCTGGGAGCTACAGTACTGAACATAGGATTTGCAAGAAAGCGAGTTGTGCTCACAACAGAGGGAGGTGAACCTTACAATTGTCTTTGGTTTGTAGCAGATATTCTGCAGGTGGAGGCTACTTCTAACTGAATGGTGAAATAAGGAACTTAATCAGGAAAAGACAGTCTTGTTACAATTCTTAAGATTTTCAGTGCAGGAAGAGTTTAAAGCACAGCTGACTTATTTTGGGGCTGACTGCTTTCAGAAGCACAAACCACCAGGCTGTTTTGGGGCTGGGGAGGTTTACCTGTGTCTGACTTGGGTGTCTGGATTTTTCTCTGTTTGATTAGCAGGGGATTTGCTCTGTCAAATTGTTGTGTATGGTATCTTGCTGACAGGAAGGCACTCATCGCAGCGGTGGGTCAGAGCTCTTAGCTGATTGTTTTGTGAGGGCACAGTTTAGGCTCAACCCCTTCCCACCCCTGGAAATAGTTCCTTTATACCTGGGGTTCTGACATCATTTCCTCAAGAATGCAAGGTGCATATCAATGTCATATCCTCTTTAGCACACAGCACTGAAAATATAAGCATACACATTGTATAATATATATATTTCTATATAACAAACCAATCACACACACACAAACACACACACAAAAAAAAAAAAGTACATAATCATGTGGGGAGTAGTGCAATGTAATGGCTGTGGGGCAGCAGTCTTCTGGGAGACTTTCTGGAGGCTGAGATGCTGCCCTATTTGCAGACAACTCTCTGCCCTGAGGGAGGAATTTGCCCGTCTTCAGGCCACACTGGACAGCAGTAAGGGAACCTCCCCAGGCCAGACTGGATGGTAAGAGGGAACCTCCCCATCCAGGGAGCACCAAACCACTACCACTGCCTCAGAGGTTGCAAAAAGCACAGCAGTTGGACCACAGTGGGCTCAGGGAGGTGAGGATGGTGGAACAGAGGCACACCCAGTCAGTTGTTCCACCACAATCCACACCATTCTGGGAGTACAGCTCCCATATGGATGCACCCACAGAGGAGATTAAGGAGGCTGAGGACACCTGTCACAAGGGAGGCCCACAGGAAGGAGGCAGAGGACACCACAAGGAAAGGAAGCAGCTCCTGGTGGGGGACTCAATTATTAGGGGGATAGAACTGGGGGGAGCAGGGAAAACTGAAGTAAGGTGCCTGCCTGGTGCCATGGCTTGGAGGGACAGGAAGCGCATCCTCAGGATCACGAGAACAGCTGCACGGGAGTCTGAGCTGGACATCATTGTCCACCTAGGGACAAATGACTTGGCTCAACATGAGATTAGAGCAGTGCAGAAGGACTTTGTAGAACTGGGGAGGGGCCTAAGACAAGTAGCACACACAGTATCCTTCTCAGAGGTGCTGCCTGTCAATGGCATGAGTGAGGCGAGGGTACTTTGCACCATGCAGTTTAATGAATGGTTGAAAAAATGGTGTGGAGCACAGGGGTTTGGCTTCATTGGTGACTGGGGTTCCACCTGGAGGGACACCAGCCTATACTGGCAGGATGGTCTGCATCTGTCCAGGAAGGGAACAAGTCTTTTGAGCAATTGGTTTAAATGCTTTATTGGCAAGCTTTTAAACTAGTCAAGGGGGGAGGCACTGATAAGCAGCAGGAAAATCCCAGCCTCTCCCTACAAAACTGGGTACTAAATGAGAAAAAGACCGAGGTAGAAAGGTCAGTGGGGGATGCTGCAACTGAAGGTAAAGCCATCAAAAAATGGAAAGCGATGAGTACCAATGCCCGTAGTCTGAATAACAGGCTTCCTGAATTAGTGGCCTTGATGGAGGAGGAACATCTGGATATCATGGCAGTCACAGAAACATGGTTCACACAAAACCATGACTGGGATGTAAACATACCAGGATACACTATCTACAGGAGGGACAGAGAAGGTAATAGAGGAGGAGGAGTAGCTCTTTACATAAGGGAAGGAATCAAAGTAGCAGAACAAAAGGGAAAACAGGGAGGAGAAGAAGCACTGTGGGTAAATTTGGAGACCGGCAATGGCACCACACTCCGCACAGGGGTTGTGTATAGACCCCCTTCTCAGGGGGAGGAAATGGACAAGGAAATGATAGAAAGTATACTTAGTAAGGCAGAAAAAGGGGAGATATTGCTGATGGGTGATCTGAATATGCCAGATGTTAACTGCAGTGCAGTTGCAGCAGCCACTGAAGAGTGGGGTTATTCTAGATGCCCTATAGGGGCATGCCTTAGACAACTAGTATTGGAGCCCACTCAAGAGGGAGCAATCTTAGACCTGGTTCTCTCAAATGGAGATGAAGAGAGGATCACAGATGTAGAAGTGGGTAGCCATCTGGGAACTAGCGACCATCAAGCAGTATGGTTCACAATAAACACAGCAATAGAGTCAAGCCTTACAAAGGCAAAGGTACTGGACTTTAGGAGGGCTGACTTTGCCAAAATGGGTGAGTGCCTAAGGAATGCACTAGCAAATGGGCAGGAAGGAGGGGTGGAAGAACAATGGGGAATAATAAAAACTGCCATCACAGAGGTAACAAGCCTTTGTGTGAAGCAAATAAACAAAACTAAACGATGTAAGAAACCACTATGGTTCTCAAAGGAAGTGGCAGTGAAGGTTCAAGAGAAAAAGAAAGCTTTCAGGAAGTACAAGGAATCACAGGAGGAGCAGGACAGAGAACTGTATCAGTTAAAGCAATAGGAAGCTGGGAAGTCAGTCAGAACAGCAAAGGCCCAAACTGAGGAAAAGATAGCCAACTCAGTTAAGAAGGGGGATAAAACCTTTTATAGGTACATCAGGAGCCGAAGGAAGACCAAGGAGGGATAGTGAGGCTTAATAAAGGGGGAGGGTGGGCAGAGGTGACTGTGAAAAGGCAGAGATACTAAACAAATATTTTGCTCAGTATTTACAAAGGAAGAGGGGGAGGTACCTAAAACAAACAGCAGAAACACTCTGGATACAGAAGTTGATACCAGCCCATTTACAGAAGAAAGGGTTCTGAAAGAACTTTTAAAACTGAAGGTGGACAAAGCAATGAGGCCTGATGGGATTCATCCCAGAATTCTAAAAGAACTAAGGGTGGAATTAGTGACACCACTGACTACCCTGTTTAACAAATCATGGGAGGATGGGGTGGTACCCAAGGACTGGAGGAGGGCAGATGTGATTCCCCTTCACAAAAGTGGGAGCAAGGCAGAAGCAGGAAACTACAGACCTGTCAGTTTAACCTCAGTGGTAGGGAAAATGATGGAATCACTTCTGAAGGAAAGAATTGTTGAGTATCTAGAGGCCAGAGGGGCACAGGACCCAAGGCAGCATGGATTCACAGCGGGAAGGTCATGCCAGACAAATCTGATAGATTTCTTTGACTGGGTGACCAAAGTAGTAGATCAGGAGGGGCTGTGGACATGGCCTACCTAGACTTTAGCAAGGCATTTGACACAGTCCCACACAAAGATTAATATACAAGTTAGCTATCCTCGGAGTGGGTCCCAAGATGACAGCCTGGGTAAAAATTGGCTGGAATAGGACACAGAGAGTAATAGTAAATGGAGTCCACTCTGAAGAAAGGGGGTTACTAGTGGGGTACCACAGGGTTCAGTATTAGGACCGGTCCTCTTCAATGTCTTTATAAGCAACATTGCAGAGGGACTGGAAGGAAAAAGTATGTCTCTTGCAGATGACACAAAGATCTGCAACAGAGTTGATGCACAAGGTGGGGTGGAAAGGATGAAAAGGGACTTGGCAAGGTTAGAGGAATGGTCAAATGTATGGCAGCTTAGATTCAATGCTAAGAAGTGCAAGGTAATGTACCTGGGAAACAAAAACCCAGGGGAAGAGTACACAGTGGGGGGTGAGATACTAACAACAACAAAAATGGAAAGGGACCTGGGGGTAGTCATATCAGATGACCTAAAGTTGGGCAAGCAATGTGAGAGGGCAGCAAGGAGGGCTGGGGGGATACTGGGATGCATAGGGAGAGGCATCACCAGGATAATAACTTCCTGTTTTCTACCTCTGTACAGACAGCTGGTCAGACCCCATCTGGAGTACTGTGTGCAGTTCTGGAGACCCAGTCTTCGCAAAGACATAGACAGAATGGAAGCTGTCCAGAGGAGGGCAACTAAAATGGTGCAGGGTCTGCACTGGACGACATATGAAGAGAGACTTAAGGAGCTTAATATGTATAGCCTCGAGGAAAGGAGGAGAGAAGGGACATGATAGAAACTTTCAAGTACCTCAGGGAATCAACAAAGTCCAAGAGGGTAGCATCTTTCAAAAAGGGTGTGCAGAACAAGGGCAAAATTTGAAGATAGAGGCGGCTCAGAGGTAATTTAAGAGTATTTTTTCAGAGAGGTTGTGGGTGCATGGAACGGCCTTCCGGAGGAGGTCGTGGAGTCAAAAACAGTGGTGGAATTCAAGCATGCATGGGACAGTCATAAGGCAATTCTAGGGGTTGGGGGTAGAAAGAAGTAGGCTGCTGGTTAACTAGGATCTGCAGCTTATCCAGTAGGCAGGGAAATGGGCAGACTGGGTGGGCCAAGCAGTCCTTATCTGCCGTCAAATTCTATGTTTCTATGTTTCTATAATTCCGAAATTCAATGTAAAAAAAACAAAAAAAAATGCTTTTATATTCAAAATTAGGATTTTGGATTCCAGTTCCCATTCCAAGGTAATTTACTGGAATCTGAATTAAGTTGAACATGGAATCTGATATTCTAAACTTCCAGTGGTATCCTAGTTGTCTGGAATTGGCTGAATCCAAGCATCCCAGTATGGAAACAAGCCAAAGTCGTCACCATCTTCAAATTCAGTGATTCCCAACTAGTGGACAACCACCACCCCATGTCTACCCTCTCCCACCTTAGTAAAATTCTGGAAAAAGTCAGGCACCAGCAAATCTCTGACCACGTGGCAAAGTACAACCTCCTCTGCCCCCAACAACGTGGTTTTAGGAAGGGCCACAGCACCAAGACAGCCCTGGCTTGCTTCACTAACCACATTTTCTACAACATGGATGAAGGTAAACTCACAGGTGCCATCTTTGTGGACCTTACCAAGGCCTTTGCCTGGTGCAGCACAACATCCTCCTAAGTAAACTCAAAGGCTTTGGCTGTTCCCCCACGTCCATTGCCTGGTTCTGAGGCTACCTCTCTGGTTGAACCCAAATGGGCTGCATTGGGGGTGCAACCTCCACTGTCTGGGAGATTCTTGAGGTGGACTGTGCCAGCCGCTGGCTGGGGACGGGTGGGGGTGCTGGGTGGAGTGGCACAGCTGCTTGGGGGGCCACTAGACTACCAGGGCTGTGCGGTAATACCCGGTGCGACAATGTCTCGGGGTCTGGGCACGAATGGGGGAGTTGACAGCGCTGCCCTGCAGGGCCATTAGCGTTGGGGGGTTCTGGGGCATGGGGGGTGTGGGCAGCCCTGCAGGGATTCTACTGTTCGGGGGTTTGCGGCAGGGGTTGTGTGCTGCCCTGCAGGACATGACCTGTACTGGGGCTTGGGGGCATGATGATAGATGCCCTGCGGGGCACCTACAGGGGTATGCCGGGCATGGGGGAGGGCACATGGATTGCTGCTGGGCTGCTGGTGGGCCTACAGAACCCCCGGAGGTCATACGTAAAGTTACACCAGTTAAATGCTGGTGTAACTTACGTGGACGGTTCTCCGGGGGTTCTTGTAGAATCCCGACATTGGGGACTTTGTTGCTGCCCTACTGGAATAGGGCGCAACTGCTGCCGTAAACCCCCTAGCGCCATATCACAGGGGGTTTAGGGTGTAACTGCGGGCATAACTACACTTTGGTGCAAGTGGCCTGCGGCATGTCGCAGGCCACTTTGTAGAATACTGCACGTCGCAACTGCTGGCGTAACTTGCTACTTGCATGACTCTTTTTTGGCACAAGTGCAGTTACACCAGGCGTACCTATTCTAGAATCGGGCCCAAAGTCTGTTACAAGCTGGTGTAAGAGGGGTGCCAGTGAGGTTGCAGGCATGCAGTCTGTGGCACATACACAACAGTGCCATTTCAAAAAGGATAAACAAAGGTGAGTCTCTTATCAGAACTTCAGGATAGCATAGTTTTTGAGATGATATGCATGGTCCAGTACAAAAGACAAAACCAAGAAGCAGAAGCAGGTGTAACTGAAATACTCTCAATACTGATTAATGTTTTCAAATAAGCAGAACTACCAAAACATGAATTTTTATCTTTTTTTTCCTCTACAGGTTGGATGATTGATGCAGACAGTCGTCCCAAATTTCGTGAACTAATAGCAGAATTCTCCAAAATGGCCCGAGATCCTCAGCGTTATTTAGTAATACAGGTACTGAACACATTCCACTGGTCTCTTTGACTTAAGAGTGATATATGCAGTGTTTTATTATATGTATGTGTGTTAGTCATGGTGAAGTACATCTGCTATTTGTGTAGTCTTCAAGGCAGATTATGGCAAAATGTCAGTGAAGTGTCTTACAGTTTGTAAATTGTACACCAGAGGGAAGGTCACATAGCTGATTTTCCTGTCCAAAAGGATTGTCACATGGAATATGCTAAAGCAGGAAGTTACCCATAGTGCACTAAAGATGTATAGCCTCGAGGAAAGGAGGGAGATGGGGGAAATGATAGAAACTTTCAAATACCTCAAAGGAATCAACAAAGTCCAAGAGGGTAGCATCTTTCAAAAAAAGAGGTGTGCAAGAACAAGGGGGCGCAATTTGAAGATGGGGGGGGACGGCTCAGAGGTAATGTAAGGAAGTATTTCTTCACAGATAGGGTTGTGGATACATGGAACAGCCTTCCTGAGGAGGTCATAGAGTCAAAAACAGTGGGGGAATTCAAGAATGTATGGGACAGACATAAGGCAATTCAAGTGGAGGGGTAGGAGGAAGTAGGCTGTTGGTTAACTAGGATCTGTAGCTTATCTGTTAGGTAGGGAAGTGGGCAGACTAGGTGGGCCAAGCGGTCCTTATCTGCCATCAAATTCTATGTTTCTATATTTCTATGCACAGTGTGCAGTCATAGAGTGTGGCTTAGGTTTTTTTCACATCTTTTAGACATCCCACAAATACCATATAGAAATACAGTAAAGTTTTAATTCTCCAGTGAAGTTGTTGTGAATCTGAGGAAATTTGCACTATGCAAATGTTGCAGATTTCCTCACAGCCGCACCAACTTCACCATGTAAATTTATTTTTTTGTTTAAACTAAAGCTGTAATAAAAAAAATTTCCCCATCCACTATGCTGAAATGCCACCTCCTTCCCACCTCCAAAAAATGTTCCAGTCATATACCCCCTCCCATCTTCCACCGGCACCCTCCTCCCATTCCCCCTGCTCTGGCTAATTTCAAAGTAGTAAGTAGAGTGACATAAAAGTTCAATACTCCTACCAACATGCCAAACACACACACACACACACACACACACACACACATTTCCCCACACCCAAGTCCCACCACCAGATCCGTGAGTCATAACATCCCCCCACCCAACCACCACCAGCCTCTTCCCCCACCAGCACTCAGAAAAAACGTGCCTGTAATACAGAAAATGGTCACCCAGGGTAGAACGGCTGCTCTGTTCAGTGCCTATCTCAGTAATGGGCCCGCACGAATGAATACTGATGTGGTTTGCTGCAAGTAAAACCTGACTGGCTGAAAATTCAACCGATTAGGTTTTATTATGAACAGAGACATCACCATTCATTTGTGTGCCAATACCATAACCATGATGGACACTGAACAGAGTAGATGCCCTGCCTCGGGGGACCATTTTCTTTATCACTAATGCATTTTTACTTGGTGCTGGTTGGGAGTAGATGATGGGGTTGGGTGGGTGAATATTCAATTTACAGACCTGGTGGAGGGACTGGTGTGGGGAAGCAGGGAGTGCTTGGCATGCAGGTGGTGGAAGGGTACAATGAACTTTTATGTCACTCTACTTACTACTTTGAAATTCACCAGGGCAGGGAGGAGGGTGCCAGCAGGGAATGGAAAGGGGGTTATATGAGGTTAAGGTTTTTGGAGGTGGGTGGGTGGGAAGTACTACAGCACAGTAAGTGGGGGAGGTATTTCTTTATAGTTTTAGGCTGTAGGTGATTGCAAATCGCATAGTTTTTTTTACTGGTGAATTGCACGAATTTGCCCATGAATTGGCAATTAGCTTAGAATTGCCACGTAAATTTGGGCAACTCACTGGGTGAATAACTACATGAACTGCAGTCATTGGTGAAGTTGCTGAAATTTGGGAATTTTGGCATGAAGCAAATTACTCCAACTTTGCCCATCTCTAGTACTGCATTGCTATGCAGAGTGCTGTAGTGTTACACTACTTGTGTGTGGCAAAGGTGACTGGTGGGTCTCTGTTGGTCACGATCATTTGGACAGGGCTGGTTGGGTGGTAGGGGCAGGGTTGTAGGAGTGGACAGTGAATGGCAGTGCCAGGAGGGTCCACTAGACAACCAGGGAAATATCCTTAGCATTCTGACAATGATCAGAATAGGGAGTGGGATCCACTAGGCTACCAAGTATTTAGTGATTTTCACAAGTGTACCGGGATGGGGTGAATAGCACTTTTTTATTTGTTTTCTACACATGGTACAACGGATGCCAGGGGAGGATCATGCACCACTGCTTATCCTTGTAAAGGAATGGTTTTGGAAGTGTTAAACAGTGCTGCATTAGCAGCCTGTTAGCACTTCCAAAACGCATCGAATATACCACTGTGCACGTTATGCATTAGTTCGCATCGGCACATGGTATCAGTGCAAATGTAGTGTCCAGATACAGCAGCCACTGCATTAATAGGCTGTCAGCAGTGTTATCCACACTTAGTGTGGTGTTAATCCTAATAAGCCTTTGAGGATCTGGGACAGAATATTCACAATATTATTAATAATAGTCATCAGCCAGTTTTGAAAGAATTGCATGCTACTTTGTTCCCACTGTTACATTTCATTCATGCTTTCTGTGCTGGTAAGTGCTGTGACAGAAACAGTCCTCCATCACAGATGAGGCTGCAGCAGCTTCCAATGTTTATTTAAATGAATTAACAAATATAATATTTATAATAAAACATTTTTTATGAAAAAATTTGCAAGCCGCACTGTTTACACTATCACATTTTCAGATTTTTTTATGCAAAAGCTGAGTGCTTCTATGGCTGCGAGTTGGTCAGTATGACAGTAATGCCAGGAAAATTGTCCAGTCTCACTTTCCTAATGTAAAGGCATACTTTTGCTTTTACTCTTCTGGCGCTGGTCCAAGAATTTCACCTATAGTGGTGCAAGTTGAATGTGTCTGCCTGTCCCTTTTAATCTGCAACCCCAGTTCCAAAAACCAACAAAATAGAACTGGAGTCCTATTTAGTCCTAGCTAAAGTGTTCAAGCTCGTTTATAAACTGGCAAGGAAAAATCTAGAAATCTCATTGGCCAAGAGACGTCACCTGACCATGCGTTAAATCTCTGTAAATGCACAGTCAGGCACCAAATTTTGTTTTCCTCCCCAAAATCCTTTTTACTATCACAGATCACCACTGCCCTAGAGTGAAACTAAAATGATTCCAACAGCCACCATGTTGAAATTACTATAATTAATTACCATGATTTTTTTTTTATCTTTATTCACTTTTCACAATACTCTACACAAGCAAACTGCAGTCCTACACTATCAGCGCACTTTAGATAATTTTCACTAAGATGCAAAACTAATTTGGGCACTACAGTACTCCAGCTATATTCTGAAGGCCTGCCAGAAAATGGCACAGTCTTTACAGATATCCACCCACACCACAGCATAAATCACCTCACATGGAGCAGCAGTGAGCCATACAAAAAACACACCATTAGAGCCAGCAGTGGAATTGCGTACAGCACTGACAGGTGGCCACCAAGTTACTGCCCTGGCTCTCTCTCGCTTTGGGAGCACTTTTAATGGCTGCCTGTCAGCACTGAATTTCCCCACTGATAACAAGTCCCGCTCTGCCCAGGGATCTTGCTGGCTGGGCATCTCACCCCAACTGTGGATTAAATTATGAATTTAATCCACGGTCAGGTGATGCTGTTTGGCCAATGAGTTTTCCCCTTTTTCTCAACCCATGTTATAAAATCCTTTAATGCACACCTTGTGGCTTATTACTTATATCACATAATTGTCAGAGTCACTATCTGTCAGATAGTCACACTATCAGGCACCTGACCATCCTTATTAATCATCTCTAATTAATCACAAAGCTCTGTAATAGAGTAGACACACCAGAGGGTGTAGACAGAATGAGAAGGGACCTGCAGAAACTTGAAGAATGGTCAGGGGTTTGGCAGTTGAAATTCAATGCAAGGAAGTGCAAGATAATGCGTATGGGGCACAAAAACCCTGGCACAATATATCAGTTGGGGGGTGAGGATATAGCATGCACCAAGCAGGAAAGGGATCTTGGGGTAATCATCTCTGATGACCTCAAGGCAGGAAACAGTGTGACAAGGCAGCAGGTAAAGCAAATAGGATGCTGGGATGCATAGGCAGGGGCATCACCAGCAGGAAAGGAGGTCATAATTCCACTATACAAGACACTAGTGAGGCCGCACCTGGGTACACTGTGCAGTTCTGGAGACCTTACCTACATAAGGACATAGACAGGGTAGAGAAGGTTCAGAGGAGGGCAGCAAAGATGGTGCATGGATTGCATCACAAGTCCTATGAGGACAGGTTGAAGGCACTGAACATGTACTCCCTGGAGGAAGGAGGAGAGGGGATATGATAGAGACATACAAGTATCTTACAGGGAGGAACAGGGTGCAGGAATGCACTATTTTTAAGCGAAAAGATGTTCCAGGACTGGAGGCATGGGATGAAGTTGGAGGGAGGGCGATTCAGAGGAAGCGTGAGGAAGAATTTCTTCACAGAGCGGGTGGTGGACAAGTGGAACATCCTGCCAGAGGAAGTGGTGGGGGCTGAAACAATCACGGGATTTAAGAATGCATGGGATAGACATAAAGGAATTCTGGAGGTCAGGGGTAAGGGGCAACAGACTTCTTGGAAAACATAAACTGAACTTAGAAACTTAAATGGGCAGACTGGGTGGGCCATAGGCCCTTATCTGCCGACACTGTCTATGTATCTATGTATCTATGTATCTCCCCAATTCCAAAAACCAACAATCTAGAACCAGCGTCCTAAAATGCAAGAAATGATATCATCAGTTTAATCCAGAATTGACAAATATGCTTGATCAGGGACATATTTAAAAAAAAAAATAATGAAATAAACAGTAACACTATTTACATTATCAAAATATTTTATGGGACATGGGCTGTGCCCTAGCTCAGGGATACTGTTCCATGTTCTGTTCCCTTCAACTGCATTTTCACACTCAACAGCTTTCACAACATATGTTGCCTTTTGGTGCTTCACTTACTCTGAACGTCAGCCTCCTGCTCCTTTGGGTCTGATAGTGCTCCAGTGTGCCTAGGTTCAATCATTCTAAACCTCATCCTCTTCAGAGACCTACTTCAGTGTGCCTAGCGTTTGTTGCTCTGAACTTCCTCCTCCTACGCCTCATCAGGAACCTGCAGTACTCCAATGTGTGTCTAGCTTTAGTCAGTCTTTACCTCCTTCTTTGGGTCCAACTCCAGTGTGATTAGCTTCACACACTTGGAAGCTAATCCATATACATCTCACTATTATCAAACTATGATGCATTTTTAACTAATAAATACAATATAATATGAAAACTAAATCATATAATAGATAGTTACTCCAGTGTGGCTAGCTTCAATCACTCCAAACTTCATCCCCCTCATCCTCAGGGGCCCACTCCAGTGTGCCTAGCTTCCTTGACTCCAAACTGCATCCTCTCTTATCTTAGTTTTATGAAATAATAATACATTTTTCATACTAACATACTAAAATTCCAGCAGAATAGGCCTAACGGTCTTTCGTGCCTGCTCGTTTGGTCAGTCCCCAACCTGGGTGCTGACCTTGCTGTCCCCCTCGCCTTCTCTGGCTTCTCCCTTCCCAGTTACGGATATTCTTGCTGCATTGGATTTTGCTTCCAGAACCCTTCCCCTGTACCTGTCCCACCCCTCTTGAACCCCTCCACTGTCTCTGCCTCCACCAGCCCCTAGGCAGTGCATTCCATGGCTCCACCACCCTCTCAGTGAAGTAGCACCTCCTCCTTTCTCCCTGAATCTTCCCCTCCAGCTTCCAGCCATGCCCTCTAGTGGCTCCTTCCTTGAAGCACCCCAACTGTTCCTCCCCTATTTACCCTCTTCATGTACCTAAAGACCTCTATCATGTCCCCTGTCCCTTCTCTCTTCCAATGTGTACATATTTAGCTCTTGAGCCTCTCCTCATAGGTCCTGTCCCCAAGCCCCAAATCATTTTGGTTGCCCTCCTCTGGACCCTCTCCAGGAGGTTAATGTCCCTTTAAGTGTGGCCTCCAAAACTGCACGCAGTACTCAAGGTGCAGCCTCACCAAGCAGTTATACAGAGGGAGTATCACTTCCCTCCTTCTGGAGGTGATCCCCCTAGTGATGCATCCCAGCATCCTGTTGGCCTTGGCTGCTGCCCTCCTACAAGTCTCAGAGTTGTTCATCTTGACATCCACCACCACCCCCAGGTCCCTCTCAGCCATCGAGACTTGTAGCATTCCCCCAGGGTGTACACTTGACCTGGGTTTCTGGCCCCCAGGTGGAGTACCTTGCATGTCCCTGCATTGAACCTCAGCTTCCACTTTCTAGACCATCTTTCCAGAGCCTCCAGGTCCCCCTGTAGGGCCACCCTCCCCTCCTCCCCATCCACCACCGCCCCCAGTTTCGAGTCATCTGCAAAGAGACTCATCTCACTCCTGATTCCTGTCCTTATGTCCGTCGTGGCGTTGAACAGAAGGGGCCCAGGACTGATCCATGTGGGACCCACTAATGACCCTCCTTGGGGATGAGACTATCCCCCAACTACGACCCTCTGGGTCCGGTCCTGGAGCCAATTGCCTATCCATCTGATCATCTGGTTCCCCACCCCATTTCTCCCAGCTTATCCAACAGGCCCACGTGAGGAACAGAGTCAAATGCCTTGCTGAAGTCTGAAAGAGGACATCCACTGGTCTACCCAGGTCCAAGGCACTTGTCACCCAGTCATAGAACTCCACCAGGTTTGTCTGACCACGATTTCCCGGGATGAATCCATGCTGTCTATCGTCCAGGCACCCTGACTTATCCAGGTCCCCAGCCTCTCCTTGACAATGCCCTCCATCACCTTGCCCACCACCGAGGTCAGGCTGACAGGCCTGTAGTTCCCTACCACCTCCTTGATCCCCCTTGTGGATAGGCACTATTGCCCACCTTCCAGTCTTGGGGCACCACCCTGTCCTCAGAGATGGTGAAAAGCTCTGCCAGGGGTTTTGCCAGGACATCTGCAAGTTCCTTCAGCACTCTGGGATGTAATTTATCCGGCCCTGGTGCTTTCTCCGTCTTAAGGAGCTGAGGGCTTCCCTCACTCTCTCTACTGTGATTTCACTTCTGGTACCCCTTCTCCTGCTTAGCCCTCCCCCACCTGCAGTGATGCCTCCCCTCTCCCAGACCTGCCGATCGGTGGGGTCCCCCCTCCTCAGTATCTCTGTCTCCTCCCATGTATGATGCAGCACCCCATTTTCCCTGGTGAAAACTGAGGTGAAGTACTCATTTAGTACCTCAGCCTGCTCCCCGGTCTTGTGCCCATTCTCCCTGATTTAATCCTGCTAATCTGCCCTTCACCCTTCATTTTTCCCCAATGTATCTAAAGAACCCTTGTTCCCTCTCCTAATTTCCTAGCCAGGTTCTGCTCCTTCCTTGCCTTGCCGCCCTCACCACTCTAGTGGCCCTTCTAGCCATCAGCTCGTACTCCCCTCGATCCCTTTCACTCCTTGAGCACTTGGTGCTTATAGGCTGCTTTCTTTCCCGCACCACCTCCTGGACCTCCCTGGTCCACCAACAAGGTTTTGGGGCCCTACCATTTCGTCTTACTCTTGCACAGGTGCTGGTAGCATCCTGCACCCTCTCCTGATGATTTCCACCTACTATCAGCGTCCATGTCTGACCCAATCCCATCCAAATGCTCCTTGAGGATCCTTCCATTTCCTAAAATCGCCCCCCTGAAGTCGGTTACTTCCGTCTTTGTGCAGCCTTCTACCCTCCTAGGTCCAGGCAGAACCAGACCATGGCATGGTCACTCCCGCCAATGGGTCCCTTACCTCCAGGCCCCAATCTGGTCACTGTCTGCCAGGACCACATCCAGTACCAGTGCCTCCTGGTGGGTTCCCTCACCTGCTGAGTTAGGAACGCGTCTTGAAAGACATGCAACAACCTCTGTTCCCTGGTCACAAAGGATGTCATAGTCTCCCAGTCTGTTCCTGGCATGTTTAAGTCCCCAACACCACCACGCTCCTCTGCCCAGTCTGCAGTGTCTCCTAACATCTGCCACCAGACTGTCCTCCAGCTCCTCCGCCAGAACAGGGGTCTATACACCACTCCTATTTTTACCCTCTTGCCCCTTGTTATCAAGATGACCATCGCCTCCACGGTTCCCTCCGCCTCCTCTACTCCCCTATGCCAATGCAGTTTTTGACTATCATTGCTCCCTCCTCCCCTCCCCCGTCCTTCCTGAACATAGTGTAACCCTCCAGGTTCAGGTCCCAGTCATGTCTTGCAGTGGCCCAAGTCTCAGTGACCGCTGCCATATCCATTTTCAGTGATAAAATAATGTGAAAAAAGTATAATAGATGCAGTTACACCAACATGTTTAGCATGTCACTCTGAGAATTCTCCTCCTCCTCCTCCAGGGCCCTTCCAGTGTGCCTAGCTTCAGTTACTCCAACCCTTGTCTTCTCTCATCTTAATATTAAGTAATAGTAAACTTTTCAGTAATAAATAAAATATTATTAAAAGAAAATCACATAATAGATTACTTGTGTGCCTAGCTGCAGTCATTCCAAACCTCACCTTTCCTCATTTTCATTTTATCAAATAATACCTTTTTCAGTAATAAAGTAACATATTATTAAAAAATAAACCACATAATAGATACAGTTAGTTTAGTGGGCCTAGCTTCAGTCTCTGCAAATGTCATACACCTCCTCTTTAGGGACCCTCTCAAGTGTGCCTAGCTTCTGTTACTCTGAACGTTATCCTTAGTGGGCCTAGCTTCAGCCTCTGCAAATGTCATACACCACCCTCTCAAGTGTGCCTAGCTTCTGTTACTCTGAACGTTATCCTTTCTCATCTTAATATTATCAAATAATAATAATACATTTTTCAATAAATATATTATAAAAATTAAATCAAATTTATTAATTACATAAGTTGGAGTAACTCTAGCTGTATCTTCAGCCACTCCAAACTTCTTCCTCAGGATCTTAATCCTGTGTGCCTAGCTTCAGTCACTCTAAACTTTTCACCCTCCAGTTCATACATATCAGACATAATTTATGGTGGCCTAAACTCATGGGTTCCCACATGTACCTAAATTATCCTGCATGACAGCAAAAGTGTGCCCCTCCCCCAACATAGTAATTTATGGTCTGAAGGGACACTAGGTCCATCTTGTCCTTTCCCTGCTTCATAAGCAGGGATGAAAAAAAAATATTCTATGCAAGCATGTACTAATTTATAGGGATTCCCTTCCCTACTCCACTGTGCAAGCTGCCACTGATTTCCCTAGGTAAGCAAACATTTGCCCTGGCATACCTTGAAGGCCTGAACTGTCCTCATATTCACTGTCTCCACTGCTAGACTGTTTCTTAGGTTCAAGACCTCCTGGAAGGAAAAAAAAGTCTCTTAATGTAACCCCCAAATTGACCAGTTCTGACCTTCAGAGCATGTCCCCACATCCTGTTGGAGGAAACAAGATCAGACATCTCAATGTATTCATTCCTGTTAGCATCCTTGAGTATGTGGAAGACTGAGATCATTTCCCCACTTAGCCTTCTTTTCCCCAGTATAAACATATTAAGGACCTCCAGCCTCTCCTTATGATTTTTTGTTCCCCGTACCCCTGATCATTTGAGTGGCCCTGTGTTGCATCCTCTCTTGACTGTTTGTGTCCTTTTCTGTATTGAGGAGACATAGAAAATGACAGCAGATAAAGGCCTAATGGTCCTTCCAGTTTGCCCAAGCCTATCTGATTTTAGACCTGCGCCCTCGTCAGTCCTCCCTACCCTCCGGTCTGCCTTCCTACTCACTATCCCCATGAGGCCGTCTTATCCCCTTTTGACCCCCCCTTTGTTTCAATCTTGATGACCAGCTCTGGAAGCTTGCTTCAGCAAGCCACCTCTCCCTCTGTTAAAAAAAAAAAAAAAAAAGTTCCTCCTGATATCTCAAATCTCCCTGCCACTAGTTTCAGGGGGATAACCCTGGTTCTCAGGTTAGCTCCCATTGTGAACAGTTTACTGCTGTCCACCTGTTTATTCTGCAGAAGTACTTGAACATCTCAATCATGTCACCCCTCTTCTTCCTGTCCTCCAGTGTGTACATGTTTCGATAGTCCAAGCACTTGTCTTAGGACCTACCCTGTTGCCCCTGTATCATTTTGGTGGCTCATCTCTGCACCATCTACAACCTCTCCCTGTCCTTCCTCGAGTGTGCTCCAAACTTGCACACAAAACTTTGAGTGAGGGTGAACCAGGGATCTATTCAGGGGCAGTATTACCACCCTCCTCCTGCTAGTGATCGCCCTTCCTGTGCACCCCAGCATCTGATTTGCTTTGCTGACAGCCCTACTACATTGTGTCTATGCCTTCATGTTCTCCATTGTCAACACCACCAGATCCCTTTCCTTTGATGTGCTCTCTATTGTCACCCCATTCATTCTACCACTCTGTTTTTGGGTTCTTAGCCTCTCTCTGGATTACCTTGCACTTTTTTGCATTTAATTTCAGCTGCCACACCTGCAACCACCTCTACAGATTTTCCAGTTCTTTGTTTCTGGCCCACATTCCCTTCTTGGTGTCCACTGTCCCAGAGACTTTGGTGTCCTCTGTGAAGAGACATATAGTTTCCTGAGCCCCCTTCCCTATATCACAAATAAATTTGTTAGAATCGATCCAATAACCAATCCCTGTGGCATTCTGCTCATGACTTCCCTTCCCCTGAGGGTTCTCCGTTTAGGACTACACTCTGAGTACTCTCACTCAGCCAATTTTTCACCTACCCTGTAAACATGTCCTCCACCCTCAGGTCACATAACTTTATCAGTCTCCCATTTGGGGCTGAGTAGAAGGCTTTGCTAGAGTCTAGGTACAAAACATCAACTGCCTGATTCCTATCCACGGCCTTTGTCACCCAACCACCCAGTGAATGCCCACCAGTGCAGTAGGCCAGTGGGGTGAGGTTACAGTACAACCTTGATTATCCGAACCCTGATTATCCAGATCTCCCTATTATCTGAACTCTGACATTGTCCCCCAGCTCTCATTTGCCTAATGTTACAGACCCCAGATTATCCGAACTCTCAATTATCCAAACAAATCTGATGTCTCCCAGAGAATCCGGATAATCGAGGTTATACTTACAGTAAGGAAGGGAGTACAGGGGCCACTACAGCATCATGGTGCTTGCACATCCAAAAGTGCACTGCAGGAAAATGTATCCCTCGTTCAGCTCCCAGCTTCCAGGTAAGACACAAAGGCTAATATTGTGTCTCCAAGATGTTTATTAAGTTGAAGTCAATGCAAAAGGTAACAATCACTCTAATACAACAAGCAAATGTGAGCAGGGAGGAGCTGAGTGCTCAGTTCTTTTTCCTGTAATACACTAAGGGTAGACTCACTGGACCTTCAGTTTCTTTTGCCATCAAAACTATGTATGTTCTATGTTTCTAATAGAAGAATTCAATCAGGTTTGTTTGGCATGACCTCCCACTGGCAAATCCATGCATTGGTCTACAGGAAGTCCACTGTGCTTTCCTTAATTATATACTCCAGTAGTCCCGGCCCCCAATAGACTTAAGACTGACTAAGCTGCAACCAATCAGGTTTTACTATAAGCAGAGATGTCACTATTCATTCATGACATTACCAGTATTAACGCTGAACAGAGTGAATACTCTGCACCACTGGATAGTTTTCTTCTTTCATCAGTGATTAAAAAAACAAATTTATTTTTGGTTTACTGGGCAGAAGAGGGGGGTGGAGTGAGAGAGGGGTTGGATGGGGGGATTTAATTCAAAACTGGGGTCTGGTGGGGATGGGGCTGGTGGAGTGGGTTTTGGCATATGGGTGGGGGAAGGAAATCAAATTCATTTTTTATTTAAACTGTTGGGGCAGAAAAGGGGAGGATAGTGCTAGCAGAGAGATAGGAAGGGGATTCAACAATGGAGAACTATCTGGGATGTGGGAGGGGTGAGAATATGTGGCATTGTAGGTAGGTGATTTTTTTTTAAATAAAAAAAATGTTTTTCAAAACAGAAAAATCTTGGCAAAGTTGGTGTGGAGATCAGGACATTGCAGGGCTTCGTGAAGTTCATGACTTTGCACCAACCTCGCGGGAAAATTCAAACTTCACTGCATCTGTAATTTGGAGATCTGATTGAAGGTCAGGTTTTGGAAGGAATAATGAACACTACCATGGGGGAAACCTTTGGTCTACGAATCCTACAAGCGCGGTACCCCATGCAGTAATCTCTACAGATGTCTGGGTGGTAACCAGCCTCGAAGATGTGGCGCAAGTGTGAGGAGAGAATCCAGTCAGTAAGTGTTCCGTGAGAGGTGACTGGATGCAACAGAACAAGCGTTTACTTAAACAACATTTGTGGTTATACCTTTCAGTAGATTTACATATAATTTTATTCACATCACACCAGCTTTTAAAGCCACATGGACTTCTTCTTTAGGTGATGTGTGAATGCTTAGTTACATGGAGAGGATAGATACAGAGCCCAATTGTTATTTTGCCAAGATCAAAGCAGTGTAGGTATAAAAAAGTACACAGCTGTTTCCAACTGGTAAGCCCACTAAACTATTTTTGCCAAAGCAATGTTTTAGTTCATTTCAGGTTTTTGCTTACACTGATCCATTTAGCTCACCTATTTGATGTTCCCATTTAGTTTGTTTTTTCAAATACACATCCCTAGTCCAGTCACTATTTTATTGCTTCCTCTACATATGCACTCTTGCCAGGATCATATTTCTTGTCATGCTAAATATATGGGTGTTACCTGGCCCCCAATGTACTTGTCTGGCTGTGGTGTCTGCACTCAGCATGTACTTCAGTTATGGAGCTCTAAGGAATCCAGCACACTCCTTTCATGCACACTGTGTAGCATAACAGCTCATCACTAGGGCAAATGACCCCAAAAGAGTCAAACTGATGACCAAAGTTGAACTTTATAAGCCAGGCAACCGGGGCTAGGCAGTAGAGGGAGTATCTGTCTCCCAGTCTTAATTTTATGTATTGTGACTTGAGTGATTATTCTGTACAATGTATGTGTGCACTGTGTAGCGTGCATGGCAAGCATTGTTTCAGGCTCGCTCTCATTTTGAAAAAAATAAATACTTCCTGTGATGCAGCCCCAAACAGATTGCTGCACTGACTGACTGTAAGGGGGTGATGGTGAATTTGGTGATGATGGGCAGGAATGATGCACTATAACATGGACCCATGGTTGAATCTTGCCAAGCCTGATGGTAAAATAATTTCACTCAAGCCACTGGTGTTGACCAGTGGGATCTGTATAGAGCTGGTGGGGTAGTTGAATCTGTGGTAACTTACTTGTGTCTGTGCTGGCAGTGGGTTGCGGCAGGTGCGGGGGGGGGCCAGGGAAATTCACTGCTTGAGAGTAGCCACAGCCAGTTTGTACAAGGTGGAGTAGTTGTGTTGACATCCCCTGAAGAAGAGCAAAAGGTCCAAAGCACTGGGGTACGTATGGATAGAGACATAATTTCTGTAGCATTTCATTATTTTGAGTTTTCTTGCACAAAAGGCACTTTTTATGCATTTTACCTGACCAGTTCATAGAGTAGCATCATGTGGTAACCAGTGTGTTTACACTGTTTTGACTTTGGCCGTCTCTTAAGAATGCATGTAGCATAATGTATTATATTTGTATTTATATGAATGATTTGCTGTTCTTATAAATTGATGGTACCGCTGTAAAAAAAAAAATATTTTTTTTTACTTTCCTTTCTGAACATTGGTCAAGGGTTTAGTAGCTGCACTATAGTGTTTGTATGAGTACATATTTATTTATTTTTTTGCCATTAAATCTTTATTCAAATTTTATATACAGAGAATGCTTCCAGGAAACATATGTGCAAACATGAAGGTATACATTGATGTTTGTTACAACTATTGACAGGAGTCATTCTCTGCAATACTCCCCAACAGAAAAAAAAACACAAAAGAGAGATAGTAAATAAAACAAAAAAAAATACCCAAAAAGGAACAGATCCCTTCCCCCCCACTCTCCCCGCTACCCTCCCCACACAAGACCACTTAACATGTTTTCAGTCGAGGGGGCACCCATATATCCTACAGTGAGTAGGCAGTGTAGAAGGGACCCCAGAGCTTGTCAAACCTGGGAAGCTTATTTTGAAGGACGGCTATTATCCTTTCAGTCCTCAAGCTAGAAAGTAGTTCCTCTAGCCATTCAGAGTAGCTGATCACGACAGGGTCTTTCCAGTGTCTAAGAACTACCTTTTTAAGGGTAACAGAGATCAGAGCCATATAGAACTTCCTATTCCTGACTGAGATGCGGGACGCATCCCCCAGCAGGCATATTGCAGGAGTAAAAAGATCTTCCAGGCCCAGCAAGGGATCAGCTTTATTTTTAATGGCTGTCCAAAGCGGGACTACTTTCGGACAATTCCAGAAAATATGCATCAGATCCCCATTTCCGGAATGACACCTGTTACATGTGGGATCCGAGACCAATTTTAGGCTCGCTAGCTTTTGTGGGGAGTAGTAAATGTTATGGAGAATCTTAAACTGTATAAGCCTCAACTGGTCCTGCAGAATAAATTTATGGCAACCCTGCCAGAAGGCAGTCCAATTAAATTCTTCCTCCGGAAACACCGTGGCCCAGTAGGCACCTGGAACTAGGTTTTGAGAGTAGGCCCAATTAAATAATACGTTGTATATCTTGGAAATTGCCTGTGAAAGGCCCACCAGAGATCCCAAAGTCTCGTGAAAGTCCACTTTCGGGGTCTGGATTGGATTCCTACCTGTCTTATTAAGTTAAAGGTGACGAAGTTGATATACCTTGAAAATCCCCATAATGGGGAGATTGAATTTATGCAGGATCTCCAGTGAGGAACACGCGCTACACTCCTCATTGAGGAAATCTTTCAAGCGACACTTGTCTGGTAGAGTCAACCAAGTGGGGCTAATAGGCTTATTATCAATTAAAAAACGCGGGTTGCCCCAGATAGGTTGAGACCAGTCCCTGACATGGTCGAATTTTAAAAGCTACAGAGCTGTGCGTGAATCTTAGAGAGACTTCTCATCGGGATTTCCTAAGGGGGGAGGGGGAGTAGTTTAGGATTGAGATAGAATAAGGCCTCTGGGACAAGACCATGTTTCTTAATGAGGGCTACCTCAACTTGTATCCATAAGTATACATAAGATGACTGGGTAAGAGTATCTGTACTCTGAACCCATCTCAGATACTTATTAACATGACCCGCCCAAAAATAAAGGGCAAAATGTGGCATCCTTAGCCCCCCGGATAATTTAGGCGCAGCCAGTTTGTGATAGGCCATCCTAGCTTTCTTGTATCCCCAAACAAAGTTAGCTATAGACCCATGAAGCTTCTTAAACCAAGAAAGTGGAAGCCAGATATTTAGCATGCTCAGGGGATAAAACAACCGAGGAAATACATTCATCTTAACTATATTTAACCTGCCCATAGGGAAAGAGGAAGTTGTGCCCACCTTTTGAGATCTAAATCAATGGTATGCACCAGAGTATCTAGGTTCACCTGGTGCACCCTAGCCGTGCTCCTCATCAGGGTAAGACCCAGATATTTAAAAGATTCGGATTTCCACCCTAGGCCTAACTCGATAATCTCCTGTTTAAAAAGGTTTTTCGTAAGGGTGTAAACCATGGATTTATCCTGATTTAATTTGTAATTAGCCAATCGACTATATTCCCGAATAGACTCTAATAAGGCTGGAATGGATACATTTGGCTTAGAAATGTACACCAGAAGATCATCTGCATATGCTGTTACCTTAATAGCGTGATCCAGTATTTTGATGCCGTTTATATCCCGGTTACGCACTATACACTTAATAAGGGGTTCCAAATACAAATTAAAGAGGAGGGGGGATAAGGGGCATCCCTGTCTGGTACCTACATACAGGGCAAAGGGATCCGAAGTAGGAGACCTTGCAGGAGACCCTTGCTGTGGGATTTGAATAAAGGGAGCCAATCCAGTCTAAAAACATCTCTGGAAACCCAAATTTACCCATTGTGGTTAACAGAAATCCCCAGTGGACCCTGTCGAATGCCTTCTCGGCGTCCAAGGAGACAAGAGCCATGGGAGAGCTGATCTCCTCGGACACTGAGAAGACATGAGCCAACGTCCTGAGGTGATCGGCAGCGGACCTGCCCTTCATAAAACCGACTTGCTCCGCTCCAATAAGTTTGGGTAACACTCTGTTTATTCATTCTGCTAATAGTTTTGCTAGGATTTTGATGTCGTAATTTAGCAAAGAGATAGGCCTATAGCTGGCAGGTTGTTCGGGGGGCTTGTTTGGCTTTGGGATGAGAACAATGAGTGCCTCGAAAAGCGATTGGTCCAGCTCTTTGCCGCTGAGAATATACTGGAATAACATAAGCAACAGTGGGCATAATTGTTAGGAAAATTTTCTATAAAAATTGGACGAGAAGCCGTCCGGGCCCGGTGTTTTGTCTAACGGGAGACTCTGAATAACTAGCTCAATCTCCTCTTGGGTAATGTCAGCCATCAGATGTGCCCGGTCGGGTTCCGCCAATGAGGGGAGCTCCAAGTCTTTAAGGAAGGCAAGTATCTCCATCTCGGTAGGAGGGGACTCCATAGCCCCGTAAAGGGATTCAAAGTAATTTCGGAATTCTTGGACAATCTCCCCGGGGGCGGTCTTAATATGACCATCTTCCCTGGATTGTATCCCGAAATTATTCGAAGATTCTAACTCGTGATACGCCATCCAGGAGCTTCCGGCCTTTTCCCTTGATCTAGGTAGTTGGCTCTAGTTTTGATTAAAGCCAGTTCTGCTTGTTCCCCAACAAGTTAAGGTACAATCTCTCAGCTTAACTAGTTCAAGTTTATCTGTCTCCTGGACCTGGGGAACATGTTGAACTCTTTGATCCTTATCCGGCCAATAAGTCCGACATGATGTGCTCCTTCTCCTCCTCTTTTAACGGCTAGCCCAATTAAGATGCCCTTATAAAGGCCTTGAATGCCCCTAGAGCATGTCTGGCTAAATGTTATCTCTCAGATTATTTGCTATAAATTCGTCTATTTGTGTCGATACATCTTGAACTGCCTTAGGACTCCTCAAAATCTGGTTGTTTATCTTCCACCTATTACCCCTCTTGGGCAAAGATGAAAAGGAGATTGAGACCAACATTGCAGCATGGTCTGAAGGAGGCCCCGCCACAATTGCTGAGTCCAGCACCCCTGGAAGGAGCGTGCGGGAAAGCAGAATGTAATCAATGCGGGATGCCGTGCCGTGAACCTGAGAGACAAAAGTGTGTTCCCGAGATTTCGGGTGGAGCACTCTCCACACGTCTGCTAGGCCAAGGTGGTTAATTAATTCCCTCAAGGCCCATAAGGCCAGAGTCAGACCCCATTGGGAAGGTTTGGATCTGTCCATTAGGGGATCTAAGGCCAGGTTGAGATCTCCCCCTAAGATCATGGGGAGTTGGTTAAAAGGCGTAAGCGCTTCCAATAACTTCACGGCAAAATCTTGCGTGTCAACATTGGGACCGTAAACAGATCCTACTAAAATCTCTGTATTCTGCAACTTCCCTCTGACAAGGACGTATCTGCCCTCATTGTCGTGGCTAACCTGCAGGGGGGTAAAGGGAACCGATCTGTGTACTAATACCATAACCCCCCTACTTTGCGTGTTACCCTGAGAGGAGAAGACCATCCCTATTTGCAGGTGCCTCATACTATTCTCCTCCGTACGGAGTAAGTGTGTTTCCTGTAGAAACTCAAAGTTTGCCTTTACTACCTCTACATGTTTCAGGATTCGATACTGTTTGGATTTCACTCGTGCCCGTTTGACATTCCAGCTGAGAAATTTAATAACCCTATTCGATGCCATAATTTCACCTGCTAGCCTAACGCCATGATCCGGATAACCCACATCAGCATCCCTGACTTTGAAACCTGTGGTCTTGTGCACCCCCCTCTACTCCCAAACCAAATAAAACCCCCATACAGAGTATCCACCCAAACCCCTCTATCCTCCCCCACCACAGTAACCGCAACCGTCGTCAAACCCTCCCCACCCTCCCGACGCAAACCATGCTATCATGGTCCATGACAACAGTACACATAGCTCGATCCCCACCACCCTCCCCCGCCACAACTCTCTAAATGAAACTATTGATAATCCACTATATTTATTGTCTGCCTCATGACCTAGTGTTTACACACTTTAAGACTCTCAATAACTTGAACAGGTTCCTACAGTAGGGCCATGAGCCTGGGAAATGACTGTAGCACCCCCTAAGTAATCACTCTAACCCCCTCTCTAACAGGAACTTGACCTACTAAAGTGTATAGACCTGGGGCATATATCAATTACCTTGCTATGGCGATAAATTATGCAACCCAGTTGAATTAAATCCTACTCAAGCCCCGTTGGTCTAACCCATACTAATACCCTGTCTTATCTCTATAGCAAAAACTTGGTCCTACTAATACCTGTAAATGCTCTAACATCTTGGACAACTGTGCTTATACATATAACACTTAAAATGCAACATTTTCGTGTCTATTTAACTTTTTAAGGTAAGTGAGTCCTGCTGATACGCTGTACTTGAACCATCAAGCGGTCTCTGGCTCCCTCTGGTGGCAGAATCTTTAAATTAATGACCCAGCTTCTGCTTAAATTCAGACTTTAAAAACATAGAATTTCCTACTCTGTTGGCTGGGTGTATCGATTACCAGGAGTTCACCGGATCCATACTTCTTCTCCGTACGTTCCAGATACAAAAGGACAGCCGATTGTGCAGCTGAACAGCCGTTACTCCATTAGAGCAAAGCAATGCCGCGAGAAAACGAAGGCACACATTTCGCGCAGGAGCGAGGAAAGTCCAGTTACCCCCAGGACCCGGTCCCATCAATTGCAGTGCTGCCTATAACAGAGGTGCCACACTGGACAACTTGCAAGTTCCACAACCGTAGCACAAACTAAACGAACACCCATGAACCCCAAACAGGACACCAAACGTCCCTAAAACTGAGCCAGCCCTCTAGACATCTCAGGGGTCTCTGAACTGATTGGGAAATGCCGCTTGGAGAGCGGATGTTGCAGCTTCCACATTTTCGTAAGTTCCAGCCTCCTGCTATCTGCACCTGAAATCTGGCAGGGTAGCCCATTTTGAATTTGATTCCGGCCACGATTAATTTGTTAACCAGTGGATGAAAAGCCGCCCTTTTTGGCCGGACAGTCAAGGGCAGATCCTGAGCTACCCTAATCTTTGCTCCTGCCCATTGCAACTCTTTAACTTCTCTGGTTTTCATTATAAACAGCTGCCTTTCTTGGTAGTTAGAAACCGAAATATGAGGGTACGAGGGGGTGCAGACTGTGGTGGTAACGGGCGCAAAGCACGGTGAGCCCTTTCAATGGTGTACATAGGTCCAAATGGAGAGGGACCTGCAATTTTCTCCACAAGTTTCTGCACAAACTTGATCGGATCTGGACCTTCCTCCCCCTCTGGCAAGCCGATAATCACCGCGTTGTTTCGGCGACTCCTTCCTTCCAAATCCTCCACTTATGATTCCAGCTTGGCGATTCGTTGTTTCATTTGGCTCAGTACTGGGTCCATTCTTGCGCTGCTCCCCTACAGGGACCGTATCCGTGCTTCGTTATCTGTGGTCCTTTGAGCCAGATCTTCCAGCGCACAGGTAACGCTCTTGATCTCTCCTGCTAATTCCTTCATCTCCGTTTTGAAAGGGCGAAATTCTTCTAGGAATTTAGTTAGCATTAGAGGTTCTTCCTCTGTAGCCCCAGTCGCGGAGGTCTGAGCTTGCGGAGAAATCGAGGCCCTGGATTTTTTCGGGGCCTTCTCCGGCGTTGCAGGCGGGGTATGTTTGGGTGCAGCTTTGCGCATATCTACTTCCATCAGGTCTTCTGTCGCGTCTGCACAGTCGCCCAGGTTAGTAGCCATGCAATAGTTTCATAAACGAAAATTGAAGCTTAACTTTGAGTTGTTTAGGAAGCAGGGAGGTCGGAGCACTCGGAGAAAGCAGCTAGTCAGTGCTCTACATCATGTGACTCCATGAGTACATATTTAAAAGTTACCAGGTTCTTTAGCTAATTTAAAATGTGGGGAACAATTTTTCCTGAGGTCTGTGTAGTTGTGTTGTTGCCCTGACTTGAAAGAATATGTACGCCTCGGCATACCTGGCTGGTGTATTGGTAGCTACGCCCTTGACTGTTTGTACCGGGAGAAGAAACCACTTAGTGCTGTACTTCTAAAAAGCACATGCTATACAGACTAGTGGGGCTGCTATCAGTTTTGGGAGCAATTCCATCATGGGATACAGTTTTTGGTAAGAGTGGGGTCAGAGGAGTGAGTGGTTTTACAGGAGGGAGTTCTTTTTATGTGTTAGCACCACAGTGAGTCTAAAAACTGTAATGGAAAGGTGAGATGGGTTTTAGAGGACAACAGTGACTGGAGGATTCACTGGGAGCACAGGGTACCTACTGTAATGTGAACTGAAACAAGTTAAAAGTTCAGAGTTTGCGTGTTGTGTGGGGTATGGTTGTTGTCAGGTGTGTGTATGTGTGTGTGTGTGCTCGCACGTGCCTGCATCTGTCTATCTGTGTGCATGCTTGTATGAAAATATGAGTTTGTATTGTGTATCATGTACATGCACATTGTTTAGCATGTACAGTATGCCTTTTGCTACAGTTTATTTATTTACTTAATCATTTAGTTAAGTGTTTGATTACCGGGTAGGTGCACTGATCTGAGGGACTGTTTTCAGGCATGACCTGGGCCAAGCAACATTGGCACAAAAAAGATTATACATACAGTTGTAATCGATGTACAGACAAAACAGGCTGAATATAGTACAATTTACAAATGTATTGGAAGAATTCAGCAGATACACTGCAGGCACAAACTGTGTTTTGGGGGTAACAGGGATAAATTACAAATTTACGTGGTTAACATTACGCCATGATATGACATGATACACCGAGGGGATAAATAGTGCAAATCAGCAAATACCGATAACATGGTATATTGATTCAAAAGCCTAAGAGGTAGTAGCCATAACAACAGGAGGAGGCAGATCACAGTTAGAACAGGAACAAAGTGCAGTAAGTGGTAGAACAGCTATAAGAGCATAAAGATTGGTGGCTAGGGTGCTCGGGAATAAGATAACAGGTAGAGGTAGATCCTTCCTCATTATAACAAATCCCGCTTATACCAAACAGCTTCCATTGTTTTAGGCTTAATCCATTAATGCATTAATGGGTGAGTGAAAAACAAAACAATGTGAACCATCACAGCTGTCCCCGATGGCCACTTTTAAGTTAAAGTGCTGCAAAAGTACTCAGGAGATGCCTGCATTTTCAGTGGATACTATAGCTGATCATTCAGAGGATGGAGTGAGTGTCTGGGTTTTCGGTAGTGAGGTGGCAGAATAAAGTCAGGGAAGGTGGGAGGAACAAGACCAGGCAGTAATTTATCAGCTCCATTCATTGCTGCCTCCCTGCTTCATAACATTTCATGCAGCCAGTTGTTCCCATTAATTTACATCCTAAGAGCCACCTGTATCTCACATTACCAGAGCCCTCATTCACGCTGTCCTCTTGCTTAGCTGCAGACGTAGTGTCAGAGGGTTGAACAGTCTTCAGGAGCTCTCAGTACATAGCACACAGTACGTCTTTGGTCTCCTGTAGCACACTGAGTTTGTAGCTGCAGTTAGTGCCTGGGATCTTGCTTGTGTCAGTTGTGCTTTCACTTCCAGATTGTAGCCCACATGCAGGACCTCATTTTTTTTTATTCTCAGCTGTCACTACATTGTGCCTCTCATTATACCGCACCGTCATTATAACAAACTGCATGCAGGGACCCAGTGGCGTTCTCTATAACGAGGGAGTACTGTATAAAAAAAATTACACATCCATACCTTGGCACTGCTCAGTACCCTTGATACTTTCATTTGGTTTTGCTAACCTGAGATTTCATGGTGCCTGTAGGGATAAGTAAAAATACAGGGCCCTAAACCCCCACACTGAAAAAAACTGTTGACTGAGTACATAGAATACTCTATTTTAGGCAACTTTTACAGAGCAAACTTCAGTGTCATTTGAGCTCCGATGCAGATTTTTAACTTGCAGTTTTGCCTACCATTATTACCCTGGGGCTAAGCTTGTATTAAGTTCCCCATCCTCTACACTACTGAGTCAGTTTTAAATATAGTTCTGCTTGTTACCAGTGTTCAGAGGAGTTATTTTTAACTGTACTGTACCCTTTTTGAAATAAAACTGTATAATTCTATACTGAACCTACTTTTTGCCGCATCTCTAAGTTATTGACTTTCCTGTCCTCAGCGTTATCTGGTAATACAGGGTGATGGAAGCATGCATTTACCAAGCCCAAGCGACTCCAGGTTCTACCGCACCCTGATGGATGAAGAGGATACAGACGAAATGGTTGATGCTGATGAGTACCTTGTTCCCCACCCAGGGTTCTTCAACAGTCCTGCCACTTCCAGGACACCCCTCATCAACTCCATGGTAAACCCGTCAGCCACAGGATTCAACTCTCAAAATGCTGCGGGCAATTCAGTGTTTTGCTACAATGAGTTAAATCTATTGATAAGGTTTTGCTACCTCTCCTGCCTCTTCCACAAATCCCAAACCATGATGCCGTCTTTATTAGAGTTACCATTGCCTGCAAAGTTACTGACCAAGCTCTTTTGGGGTTTCTGTTTCACTGACTACAAATTAAAATTCTGTATCTAAGTCAGTTTTACAATTTTTATAATTACAGAGTTTATTTGTTCGGCAGAAATGTGTCATTACAAAGATAAAAAGACATTATTACAACCCATTAATAATACATATAGCCAAAAGAATAGTAATTAGCTATGTGTATTATTAATGGGTTGTAATAATGTCTTTTTATCTTTGTAATGACACGCTTTTCTCCCTCGTTAGAATCAGGTCAATTAGCAATCGTATAGATTGTGGAGCTCAATGTGTTTTAATTTCTCCCTAAAGGAAACACCTTTTTCCTTTGAAGAGGCTGGCAAATAACGAAGAATTGTTGGACTTGATAATTGAACTTTGCAGGAACCCCCAATTCCTACTGTAACTGAATACAGGGCTACTATATACAATGCTCTCCATATTATTGCTATTAAGGCAGTTTTACTGTTTGTTGTGTACCTGATACTTGTATGAGACACATGACTGTATGTCTTATTACACAGAAAATCAATAAAGTAAAAAAAAAGAATAGTAATTCAATAAAACATCATCGGATATATTTAAAAAAAAAGATGCTGTACATCCAAAGACTTAAATATCATAGCTTTACAGAGGAGAGAAGATTAGCTAATTCTGGGAAAGTCAGAATGTAAATAGGGCATGAGGGGGTTCAGGTCTGGGTACCTACAACCCCCCCCCCATGTACTAACCCTACAATCTTATTAACTCCATATGGAGGCGAGGGTTCATGAATAACCAAAAAAGGGTGTTTCTTATATTTATCCATAATACACAAAAAGAACTGACATGAAAAGGTGCACATATATATAGCATTTGATGATATTATGAAGTAAAATTTACTATCTGGCAAAGCTGCGTATACTTCCTTGTGGATGGATGGATGATAAAAGTTTATCATATAATAATCGAAATCCTCAGGAGGCTGTGCAAATGTCAGGATAAATAGGAAGGGTTTGCTAATCCATTGTGGCTTCATACTTAATCATCACCTTTTGGGTACAGACTATCTCAATCTCAAAATTCCAAAATCAAAAAACTAATGAATATTAGGGAAAAAAGCCAATGTGTGGCATTTCCGATGTCCCCTATAGAATATAATTGTCTAAATTATTATTTACAGTTTCGAAGATGACAAAAAGCCAGATAACCTGCATAAAGTTGGCACATCTCAAGTATTATACAACACTGGGATTAATTGATCCAAGGGAAGCCTGAGGTCAGCAAGTGTACAGCCTCTCTAAATATAGGGTCTCTAAATCAGAGTACAGCCTGAATCTGCCAGGTCATTTTAATGTGTAATGTTATTAGCATTTGTGCCAGATTGTTTTTGTGTTTTGTTGTTTCTCAGCCCTTGGACAGACAAATGAAGAACTACTAAAAGAGGGGCTTTCTTGATATGTATGCATTTTAAAAATTCCTTATCTAAACCAAAACCTATTGCCTTCTATGAATTATCCATCAATCCCTCTGGAATATTAATAATTAGAGAAGCTGCAGTATCTGTATATAAACAAGGACTTTCACCCTTATAACCCATTGTCTTATATTGTTTCTTTGGGGGGGGGGGGCTTGCAGTGACGTTCCAAGCAATGTTTGTGGCACTGAGTTGTGTTCATGATACCAGCTGGTGATGTCACAGATATAGGATCATAAAGCCAATGAATGCTCAGTCTATACAAATATAGTAAATGGGATGTGAGGAAGAAAGGTTGTGGTTAAACACAAGCATTTAAATAGTGAGCAATGATGGAAAGCAAAATCTTGGAAAACTTAGTGGCATGCTCTTTAATTCGTCACAGTATTAAGGACCCTCTTTAAAATATGAAAGCTAGAAGTTGCTGGTATGCAAAGGGTTAAAAATCAGACCCGATGACCTGGGCAGGGGTAAAAGATTTTTTCCTGCAATGGCAATAAAGGAAATGGGACCCGAGTTAATGTCACGGGCGCCGATTCCAGTAGAATGGCGCAAGTCGCCGCCAAAAGTGACTTGTACCAAACTCAGTTGTGGCAAGGACCCTGCATCTGATTCTAGAATGGGCAGGGTCCCTGAGGCTAAGTCCTGCGATGTCTAGCCAGGTACGCCGAACAGAGGGCGTACCTGGTGAGTTCATCGCAAGCTGCAACCACTGTCCGGCAGGGCACAAGTGCCCCCCATGCCCCGATCTCCCAGAAAAAGCTGACAAAGCCCCACAGGGCTAGAACCCCCCCCCCACTGTAAGCGCCCCAAGGATCCCCTCACCTTGCATCCCGACCCACACCCCAAGTCAGCTGTATACTGTACAGTGTGTACAGTAGGCATACCATAATTCCCTGGTAGCCTAGTGACCCCCACCTGACAGTGCAAGACCTCCCTGCCCCCCATGACCTATACTCAGTCTGTGACTGCAAAACCCACCCACACCACGACAGCCAGCAGCCGACTGAGCTCCCTAAGGAGCGCAAACTGTAATAAGTAAGCCCTTAGAGAATGACGGCTGCTGTCATTCCATGAGCACGTACTTATTACAGTACACGCGCCCAGGGAAGCTCAGTTGGTGGCTGGCTGCGGTGGTACAGGTGGGTTTGGCAGTCACCGACTGGGTATGGGTCGAGGGGAGGTCTTGCACTGTCAGATGGGTGGCCATTAGACTACTAGGGAATTATGGTATACCTACTGTATAGTATACGGCTGACTTGGGGTGCGGGTTGGGATTCGAGGCGGGGGATCCTTGGGGCACTTACAGTACGGGGGGTCCCCTAGCCCTGTGGAACTATTACAGTAGTTGGGGCAGCCCTCTAGCCCTGTGGGGCTGTCTAGTGGGGGCAGGGATGGGGCTGGAGGGGGGTGGCAAATACTGGTGGACCGGGGCCATTGGCACAGAACCCCAGTGGACGCAAGTTACACCAGCTATTTGCTGGTGTAACTGTACATTGACGGATGTCCACCAGGGGGGACTTCTGGAATAGCGACACTGGGGACTTTGTTGTTGCCCTTCCAGAATAGGGTGCAACAGCTGCCATAAACCCTCTAGTGCCATATTGTAGGGGTTTTAGGCGTAACTGGTGATGTAAGTCCACTTTGGTGCAAGCAGCCTGCGACATGTCGCAGGCTGCTTAGCAGAATACTGAATGTCGCAACTCCTGGCGTAACTTGCTACTTGCACCATTTTTTGGGGTGCAAGTCAAGTTACGCCAAGCATATCCCTTTGAGAATTGGGCCCATAATATTTAATTGTGAGTACTGTACAGTAAGAGTCAATTAAGAATGGAAGGAACTCCAAGTCCTTCTTGCCTGTCCCTTCCCGCTTTATTTGCAGGCATAAACAAATGTGGTTTATAAACCTGTACTAATTTATAGGGATTCCAACACCTATTCTATTACCAAAGGTACCATGTGAGTCCAATGGTAGGCAAAAATTTGTCCAGGCTTACCTTGAAGTCATGTACTTTTTTCATGTCCACAATCTCAGCTGTGAGGCTGTTCCACAGGATTATCACCCTCTGGGGGAGGAGTTCTTCCTAACATACCCCTGAATTTATGGTCTCTGAGCTTCGGGGCATGTCCCAGTGTCCTTGAAAAATCAAACATCTGTTCAGTCTTGTCAGTACCCCGAGTATGTGGAAAATTGAGATTGTGCCCTCTCAGCCTCCTTTTCTACAAAGAAAACATGCTAAGAGTCACCAGTCTCTCCTCATAGCTCATAGCCATCCAAACTCCTGAACTATGGTGGTCCTATGCTATACACTCTTGACTTCTTCAATACCCTATGTGTGTTGAGGAGCCTGGAACTGCACATAGTACTCTAAGTGGTGGACTGACCAAGACCATGGAAAGTGTCGGGATTACTCCCCGTACCCTGCTAGTCGACCCTTTTTAATTCATCCCAGCATTCTGCTGGCCCTCGTGACAGCAGCCACACACTGCTTGTCATGCTTCAGCCCTTTTGTCTATTATGACTCCCAGGTCCTTTTCCTTCTCTGTTACAACGAGGGGAGCCCCATCCGGTGTGTAGGTCCAACCCCTGTTTATCCTCCCCAAGTATAGCACCTTGTATATTGTTACATTGAATCTGAGTTTGCAGGAGTCCGACCAAATGGCCAGCTTGTTCAGGTCCTCATGAAGTTTGTCTTCATCATCAAGTTAGCCCTCCATTGTGACCAGCTTGCTGTCATCAGTAAACTTAAGCAGCTTAGTGGAGACCCCAGCTTCCAGACTGGTGACTAAAATTTTGAACAATAGTGGCCACAGCACAGATCCATGAGGGACACTGCTTAGTACCTCTCTGCATTTGAAGTAGTGCCTGTCTGACACAGCCTTCTGCTTTCTGCTCCCAAGCCACTTAGGAATCTACTTTGTGTATGCCTGTGTATATATCGTATTCATGTACTTTGCCCAGACACTTGTCATACTCCACAGTGTCAAAGGCCTTGCTGAAGTTCTGATAGACTATGGCTGTGCCCCTGTCCACTGCCAAGGTCACCTGCTCAAAGAAAGCGATCAGGTTGGACAAAACCATGCTGAAAGGGGTAACGAATGAAGAACCTTGGCCTCAAACAAGGTGCTTCATTATTCTGTCCTTGATAATAGTTTCCAGGATCTTGCCCAGCAGTGATATCTGGCTGACTGCCCTGTAGTTGCCCAGGTCCGACCTTGTCCACTTCTTGAAGATGTGAACCACAATAGTTATTTCCATTCCTCTAGTTAGTACCACTAATCTCTGGATAGACTCCTGAAAGATTTCTGCAAGAGGCTCCACCAGTTCTGACTAGGCATGCTAAGAACATTGGTTAAAAAAACAAAAAAACAATGAGCATTATGTCAACACAGTCTGAAGAAATGAGACTGGAGGTTCTAAATGCTGTAAGACCATTTTCTTGAGAAATTAAAAAAAATTGTATTCTAAAGGTTTCATAACTGAAACGTCAGTGATTGTCCTTATTTTGTTGTTATTCTCGGTAATCAATAAGGGTATGGCAGGATGTGAATTACTGTGGAATAATGACCTGCATTGGGAAGTGACGTGCAAAGCAAAGTGCGTTACACTCCCAAAAAGTGCCATTATCTCACAGTAATATACAACCTGGAGTGCATTAGTACATTATTGCAGTTATAAAATAGATCCCCTAATTTACAAGTTTATTTTCCCTAACCAATTTGTAATAAAATAAGAATACATGACAGGGTATGGTATGTCAGTGGATATTGTCACATCTTAGGTATGTTGTAAGGCATGGTGCCACAAGCCAAGTGTCTCATGCACCTGAGCAGTGACATTATCCATGACATACCATTCCCTAGAGTGTATGGATTTTTTTTTTTTTGTGCCTAAAAAATGAAATAGATCTGTATGTCTTTTCCCTTGCATGTGCGGAGCTGGAGGGTGGGTTATGGGCCACATGCTCTAGTGAAGGTTGTTTCCCTTGAAGTTGGTTTGAGAGGTAGTTTGTTGGTGGGGTGGAGCTATGGACAGCACAGTGGGATTTGAAATGGCCCAGTTAGGTCTATTTTTAAAAGCCATGCATGGCTATGTTTGTCACAGTCCATTGTGGGCTTATTGTAAAGAGCCACGGATGAATTAGGATTCTAACACAATGCTAGGCAGATGGACAGATGGATTTTGTCTAAGTAAGAAACCCTGTTTCCCGGGAATCTTCTCCCCCATGGTAAAGTGCTGGGATTTAATCATGGGAAACATAAGTCCATCAGGTTCTCAGTTTCTTTTATGTCATTGTACAGTAATGAAAAGAATCTAAAAACCCGATTGGACTAGATCACCTTTACCTATGCATATATTAAACCATACAATTGCATATAAAAACTAGGACCTGCCAATAGGATTTTCTCTTACTTTTATTTTACTCTGCCCCTCTGACCATAGTTTGCCCACAAACAACATACCTGTTCTGGCACCTACAACTTAACCATTACATCCCCCAACCACTGCTTCACTCTCCTGTGACTTCAGTCAGTACCATCACAGACCATGGTTTCTCACACTCGCATACTTATGCCCCCTCACTGCAACTTTACTACAGCTGATGTTGTGCCCTTGCACAAGGGAGGTAGCAAGGAGGTGAAGAACTACCGACCTGTCAGCCTCACAACTGTGGTGGGGAAGGTAATGGAGGCATTAATCAAGGAGAGGGTGGTGGATTACCTGAAGGAGAGTGGCTTGCAGGACAGCAGACAGCATGGCTTCACAAAAGGGAAGTCATGCCAGACAAACCTAATTGAGCTCTTTGATTGGGTGGCTCAAGTAATCGACCAGGGAGGGGCAGTGGACGTGGCCTATCTGGACTTCAACAAGGCCTTTGACACCATCCCCCATAGGAGGTTGGTGAGCAAGATGGAATGCATGGGGTTGGGAAGGAAAATAACAAGCTGGGTGGAGGCCTGGCTAGCAGGGAGAACTGAGGGTGATGCTAAACAAGATGCACTCTGGGACAGCAAAAATGAAGAGTGGAGTGCCACAGGGGTCAGTTTTGGGTCCACTACTCTTCAACATCCACATCAGTGATATTGCGGAGGGTCTGAGGGGGAGGGTGTGCCTGTTTGCTGATGATACTAAAATCTGCAATAGGGTGGACACCCTGGAGGGTATGGAGGACATGAGGAAGGACCTAAAGACGCTTGAAGAGGGGGCCGGGAAGTGGCAGCTGAAATTCAGTGCCAAGAAGTGCACTGTGATGCATTTAGGGAGTAGAAACGCCCAAGCAGGGTACACACTGGGTGGAGAGGAAATCAAAAATATCAGAACAGGAGAGGGATCTGGGGATCATAGTCTCCTCAAATCTTAAGGCAGGGTCCCAATGTAACAGGGCGGTGGGAAGGGCCAATGGACTGCTGGCATGCATAGGCAGTGGCATTACTAGCAGAAGGAGGGAGGTAATAATGCCCCTCTACAAAGCCATGGTGAGGCCGCAGCTGGAGTATGGGGTTCAGTTCTGGAGACCACACCTCCACAAGGATATAGAGGCATTGGAGAGGGTTCAGAGAAAGGCAAAGATGGTGCAGGGTATGTAGTGGAAGACATATGAGCAGAGGTGTAAATAGCTGAATCTGTACATGCTGGAAACAAGGAGAGAAAAGGGAGACATGATTGAAACCTTTAAATATGTAAGGGGGCTCAATAAAGTAGGAGAAGGGGGATTTTCCAAAGTGGAGGAAGGGAGCCAGAACTAGAGGGCACAGCCTCAGATTGCAAGGAAATAGATACGGGGCAATGTGAAAGTGCATTTCTTCATGGAGAGGGTGGTGGAGCCCTGAAACAGGCTGCCAGATGGAGTGTTGGGGGCTAAATCGGTGGAACAATTTGAAAGGGCATGGGACGGGCATATGGAGCTGAGTAATGGGGGGACAGAGGTGGCAGGCAGGGAGAGGGGTGTGAAGAAGGAAAAAGTGGGGCAGACTGGATGGGCCATAAGATCCTTTTCTGCCATCAAGCTTCTATGATTCTATGACCAGCTTTAAAACATCCTCCCAGCTTGAGCACAACCCCAGTGCACATAGTCACATGACTGATGCTGCTTGCCAGATGCATACTGCAAACTGCTTCCCACTCAAGCCCATAAAGATGGCACCACCATACTGACACTGCCATTTTTGCAGCATTAATACTTCCAGCTGTGACTTCCTTCCTGCTGCAGCTCTCATACCACAGACCGTGTCTTCATTCCCATTCTGGCTTTACTACTGTACCTCACACAGTACAGCTACATGCTGTTGTGAGCTCTGTTACCCATTGCATTACTGCTCAGCTACAGCAGCCCTCACAGCAATGCTTTTACCTCTGCACACCCAGTCCTTCTTGTTTCAGCCACTGCTAGTTGTCTCCCCAAGTCAGGACCCTCACAAGGTACAGTACGTAGAGTAAAAAGGGGATCCGAAAGTATATCCAGCTGACTCTGTGCTATCCCCATAACCATCCATTGTGTATGGTCTAGCTGTATGCACAGCACTTTTTATGTAGCACCGGCACCACATGGTGGCTAAATACCAGCAGTACAGCCTTTTTCCAGGTAAATGTAAACATAAAAAAACACCTTCAAAAAAAAAAACACTTTTTTATAATTTCTTTACTTAAGATCAAATGAATCAATTTTGTAATCATCATGATGATGAGGCATTCTTCTAAGACATGGTTAAACCAGACTAAAGCGTGCCATTATTCCATCGCAATGTGGATCCTGTCATGTCTTATTGCTTAAGTAGTACCCCTTGTGCAGGGACATAACACAGTCAAAGTATGTTTGTTGTTACAAATAATATACTAGAAGTTTTTTTTTTTTTTTCAGTAAAGCCTTCCAGAGCTCACAATTTTCCTGTTCTCATTCTTAACAGAGTATAACAAGCAACAATTCAGCATCAGTCTGCATCAACAGGAACGGGGTAAGTGTAACAGTATACATGAGAGGCACATGTCTCTAATCATTACAGCCCCATTTTGAACACTCATAATAAGTGGAAAAAGCCATCAGGGAATACATGAGGCAGTTTTACTGTATGCTAGAAAACATCAGTACAGATTTAACCAGTCAGTGCTGAGATTGAGTTGTATATGTTCCTCCTGTAGCCATTATAAATCAGTGTGGGTACTCTCAGCCAGTCAGAGCACTCTTTTACCCTGCACATGAGACACTCCTATAATGTAAAGTGTGCCCAGTGTGCTTATGCGTAGGTGCCCTGGAAATGGGCCCATGGGGGGATGATTACATATTATTGATTGACCTTGATCAGTAATATATTAATGTGGACACCAAGACCACTCTTAGGGCTGTCAGAGTAGTCTCACATATGCTGTTAAAAGTATAATAGCTGCTTACAATTGGTTCACGGTTCTTGTACCTTAAGAATGTGTGAGAGCACTCAGTGGCAGTATTAACAGATATCTATAGATAGGAAGAGAGGTGGGTGGGTGGGTGGATGGATGGATGGATGGATGGACAGATGGACGGACGGACAGACACAGGCCTTGCATGCAGGTGTTGAAACAGTGGAATTCCCAGTTTACAATGGGGGGGTTATTTATTTTTTATTTTACACTCAAGAATGAATAAATATGTACCAAGAAGGCTATAGTTTCAAACAATTGCTGTACTAGCCAGTGACCAGTCATGCAAAGGGAGGCATTAGCAAGTAGGAACAACCAGTTTGCACTTGTATTGTAGTTTGTTCATGTCTAAAGAGACAGAACAGACAGAGGAACCATCGTTCAGCCATACTGGAGTTGGACTTGTCCTGGTTTTCGTGCTCCAGGGAAAGTAGCAGTGTGAGTCATAACCAAAATATAGCGTATAGGAAACCAGAGAAAGCTTGTATGCAGAAGTCAGGAAGTTTTCTGATTGACATGTTTTATTACATAGATGACAAAACAATGCAAGTCGGGTAAAGAAGTGTTTTGGCAAAAGCCTTCTTTGATGCAGTCCAGAATACACTGATGAAACTTTTTGCTGAAATGATTGTTTTTGTGACTTTTTGTTGTATTACTGTATCTGCATAAAATATTGATTTTGAATTTTGTTATAATTTTACTGACTGCAAAAGATTTAGTTTAAGCAAAATTCTGTTTGCAAGAGGCATGTAATTCAGTTCATTAGCAATGTCATATCCAGTATGTATCTTGGCTAGCCAATCTGATACATTTATGGTACCCCCTTTGCTTTTTATCTGGAAGACAATAGGGACAATGAAACCAAGGGATGTCCATCACCAATAATTTATCAGTAAACTCATGGAGATTAGAGTAGATTAGATTACATTAGATTAGACGAGGCCACCAGCAGATAGGAACAGAAAGGTGACTAGAGGAGGGTCTAGTGTAGAACAAACAAGGGCAATTGCAAGGGGAAGGAAGAGTCAACAATGTGAGGCAGTAGACTGGACTGCAGGAAGACAGGTAGAGGACGGAAAGTTGAAACCTTGAAGGCAGCTCATATAAATGCAATGAGCCTGGAAAATAAAACTGGTGGTCTCCAGGCACTGGAAATAGGCACAAATAGATTTGTTGGCAATTACAGAAACATGGTTAGTGCACTTATCATGACTGAGATTCCGGAGTGCTACTTTTTCAGGAGAGATAGGATGCAGGGCTGTAGGTGGTGGCTGTGTACATAAAAGACAGCATAGATGTTTTAGAAGACAGCACCATAAAGGGGGAGAGTGGGGTGTAATCGATATGGATACAGTTAATGACAGGTAAGGGGAGGGTCATTAGGATGGGGTGGTGTACAGACCATTAAACCAGGTAGACAGTATTGATAGAGCACTGGGGGAGAAAAAGAGGACAGCAGTCCAAAAGGGGGAGATTGTGCTAGTGGGATACTTCAGCCTACCAGGTATAGACCGGGAGATCCTGTTGGCCAAAAGTGTATGAGGAGCCAGGTGCTGGTAGAGGTAATGCAGGAGTGTCTACTAATCATGTACATTGGGGAGTCTATCAGGGAAGGGGATATACTTGACATAATGCTCTCCAGTGGGGACAGTATGGGAGAGAACCGAGAGAAGAACTCCTCGAGACTAGCAACCGCAACTCACTGTGGTTTAGCATCCTGCTGGAAACCAGATGCTCAAATTCAAGGACAGTGGTCCTGGATCTCAGATGGGCAGATTTCAGAAAGGTGGGACAGTTAATTCAGAAGAATTCTGTGGGGGTGAAGGGAGCAGTGGGGGGCCCAAAACTGAATACTTGTCAGGAGGGGGAGGGACCATGGAGCAGATGTCAGAGGAAAGTCACCTGGGGATCATTATATCATTATTAACGAAAGTTTGAAGTCTCATGCTTAATACTAGAATGCTACAGGAAAAGCAAATTGGATGTTGAGGCGCATAGCAAAAGAGTTTGCTAGCAGAAGGAAGGAGATGATTTCTGCCCCTGTACAGATCTTAGTGAAACCTCATCTGGAGTAATTTGCACAGTTCTAGAGCCTGCTATTGAAGGACGGAAACCTCTTAAATGCTGTTCAGAGGAGGAAGAGAAAGATAATGTAGGAACTACAGTGGAAGACACACGAGGAGAGGCTGAAGAGTCTCAAATATACACATTAGAAGCCAGGGTGGAGAGGGGGGGACATGACAGAGACCTGTAAGTACCTGAGGGTTATTAATAAAGTGGACAGCACAGCCCTGTTCACAAGAAGTGAGGGCAAGGTAACAAGGGGGCATGGATGGAAACTGGTGGGAGGAAGCTTCAGGTTGGTTGAAAGGAAGTTCTTCTTTACAGAAAAGGTGGTGGAGAGGTGAAATGAGTTACCAGAAGAGTGGTCAGCATAGTCTATTGCCAGTTTCAAACACAAGTGTGATAGGCACAAGGTAATAATCTAAAAATGAGGAGGGAGAGTGGGCAGTCAAGAGAAGAGGTGAGTGGACAAGGGAGAGCAATCTAAATACAATCTGGTCACTGGTAGACTAACTCTGGTTCAGAATTAGGCTGGGTGTGGATACAGCCAGGTACTGGGCAGACTTAATGGGTCATGAGCCTTTTTTCTTTCCTCAGTATCTATGGTCTTACAAGACTCAGTCTTCTCCAAAGATTCCCACTAATGGGTCTGTGCCAGAGATGCTGAGACCCCATGGGAACCAGAACTTTTCTGGAGGGCTGGCAACATGAGTAGACCCTGCACACACATCTCAGCAGTCATCTGCTGGTATACAACAGTACCAGCCCCCAACTGCTTCAGTTTCTTTTCATCGAATGTGCCGCAGCAGCAGAGCTGCTCTCCACATCAGAGCCAGAACTTCACCATCTATACAACAGCATTCATTTCTTCAGTTTTAGTTTGAAATGCACTAGAGTTTGTTATTTTTGTGTCAGTTTAATTAGATAAACACACAAAAATCTACAGTTTCTATTGGCCCTTCCTCATGCTAAAGGTCGACCACTGAAGAAGGTAGGGAACCTAAAAAGGCAAGTTTCTCCAGCAACAGGGCTGTGTCTGACCACCACCTCTCTCTGGGTGGATGTTCTGGCAATGGGCAGTCCAGCGCCCAAGGGATGGACAGTCTTCCCGGAGTCACAAAAATAAATGGTCCAGATCCCGCACATGCTCTGTGTTGGAGTCTTTGCAGCATTCGGCCTTGACCTCTTCCCACAAAAAGCATAAGAGAAAGAAACTGAATGGTCAAGTTCATCCACTAGTCATTCTGCTGTGAGACACTTGACTTCTGCCGGCCAGGGTACCCCACTGTCATCACTGATAACACCAGAGACACCTGGACTTGCAAGGTTGAGGTCTCTATCCTAAAGCCATGCTCCGTCCAACAGAGGGGACCCAGTGGCAGTTTGGTTATTGGGCAGCTGTTATGGAGCAATGGGTGCAGCGTATAAGTGAAGCAGTGCTGTTTTTGGTGCCAGATCTTGGCTCCTTGGGATCGGTTGAACTGCCACTGTCTTCAGTACTGCCTGACTTAACCATGTAGCTAATTCCATCTCCAGCCTCTGGGCTGGGGCCACCATTGGTGTCGCTGATGCCTGCCCTACCTGTGATGCTGCATCTGTCCCTTCCAGAAATTGGGGCAGCCATGGTGCTGCTGTCAGTTCCTTTGGGGCCAGTGGGGTCGTCATCATTAGTGGTGCTGTTTCTGGCACAGGGTCAGGTTCTTCAAGGACCATTCTGGTACCAGCGCAGCTGACAGTGCACAAGCTCTTTAGTACCTGGATTGTTCACTTCAGGAATGGTCCCAGAGCTGTCCTTGATGCTGCCATTCCCAAGACCCCATCCAGGGCTGGATCCAATGTCGCCGCAGTTGCCGAGACCACAAACTGCACTGTCGCCCTTCTGGCTCACTCCTCTTTAGTAACTTGCGATTGTGGAGGGAGTAGAAGGGGAATAGTCAGATTCTGACATAAAAATCTCCTATGGTAAGGATGACAACTCATACTGTGGTCCAGAGAACCTGGAACCAGTTCCTGTCACCGTATCTCAGGAGGATCTGTCTTTTCAGGCTGTGCTCAGAAATATGCACTCTGCACCAAATGTCAGATCCGGACCCCATAGACCAGGCTAGGCACTTCCAACTGGAGTTTCTATGCATGCCTAATACCCTAGTCTCTGTTGTTTCTCGCATCTCGCTAGCCCTGGAGACACTCTCTGAGGCAGCTTGGAGGAAGTCTGCTACTCTGGCAACTGTTCCCAAGCAGGCAGACAAGAAATACACTGTGCTTTAATCTAAGCCCATGTATTTCACTCAGCCAATAGTGAATGCCATTGTTATTCTGGCTGATGATGGCAATGTCATAGTGCCCATGGAGGTCACTGCGCACCCCCACTAACTTGGAGTCATGCAAGATAGACACCATGGGCAAGTGGGTCTATGCCTCAGGTACACTTGACATGAGGATAGCTAGCTACCAGGGCCAATTCTCTAAGTAGAGTATGCTCTCTGGTGCAAGCTTAAGTCTCTGGCAGAGGCCCTGCAAGACACAGAGGCAGAACAATAGATGCTGCTTTCTGTTAAACAAAGTAGGGAAGCTCACATCACCAGCTTAAAGCCTGTATGAATGCCTTTGATGCAGCAGCTTGCTCTGCAGCTGCAGGTATTTGTATTAGGTGACATGATGATGACTGGCTGTGGACTGCTGGCATCACCCCAGACATCTAGCAACAGATCATAAATGTGCCCTTCAATGGCATTTATCTGTTTGGACAGCAGGTGGAGCAGTCTCTTAAAGAATCTAATGATATGACAGCAGCTCTTAAGACTTCCAGGCACGCTCCCTGTAACTCACAGAAGGGTAAAGGACACAGCTCTTTTCACAACAAGCAGTCCTTTTGTGGTAGGGGCAGAGGAGCCCAACACAATAAATCTCAGCCTCCCCAGGCCCAGAAGAAAGCGCAGCAGAAGACACAGGTGCCAAAAGCGCACAGTACCACCATCTGAAGATCTAGCCCTAGGTCCTCTTCAGCTGCCTGAGGTGGTCAACTCCTCCCCAGTAGTGGGACACATAACTCAGTTTTACCATCAGTGGGAATCCATCTTGACAGACAATTGGGTTCTAAGGATCAATTGAGAAGGATACTCCCTGGAGTTGTTGGAAGCCTCCCTGGACAGTCCTCCCAGAAGGCAATTCCCCTTGTCATCTCACAAGTCATTGCATTTTTTTTTCCTTTTTTTTTTTCCCTTCTAATTACTCTGACTAGGTTACAACCCAGCAACTTATTTGGAATGGATTTCATTAACTGCAGGTACTGTGGAACAATTTTCAGAAGGACAGTCTTACAGGATTTAGGACACTGTCCTACATGCTGGGCCTTTGGAGATCTTAGGGCTCAACTCCGGGCAGCATGGACAGAGATTGCACGCCTCAAATTTCATATTGAAGAGAAATACATTATAAGAACCACCGCCATTTCCCCAGCATCCAACAGAAAAACCTCGACCACAGAGGGTAGTTGGTCAGGAGGTTGGCAGGTGGTTAGAAGGAGCAAATCAGGTGCCCCATCACTCTCTGCTCTCCAACATTACCTCCAAAACCATATAAACACTACAAACAGGTATCTGCCTCTATCTCTGAAATCAAATAAAGAGGCAGAAGACACTGCAGAGCAGGACACTGCGGCACAGGAGCTAGCACAACAAAACTCACCCAAATCAGGAACCAAAACAAAACAAGCACAAAGGAAATCCAAAAACTTCTGATCATAGGAGACTCCATGATTGGGAGTTGATACCCATCTCCAGCCAGGGGTGATGGTCAGATGTCTCCCAGATACATCAGCATGGAGAGACACTGACCACATTGCTAAAATTGTTCACAAAACAGGAGAAAACATTGATGTCCTAGTACACCTAGGGACTAATGATCTTGCCAGCCGGTCAGTTGTGGAGACCAAGGAACACCTGACTAGGCTGGGTGACAAACTATCATCTATTTCGTCCGGCATCTCCTTCTCTGAGATCCTGCCGGTCTGGGAGAGGAGCAGATGGACGGAAGGTCAGAGAGGGAGATAGGGAGCTAAACACGTGGCTCAAGGACTGGTGCCAGGAAAAGGACACAGATTTGTAGGAACTGGCAACAGTTCTGGGAGCGAATGTTCTTTAAATTTGATGGACTGCATCTGACTAAGAGGAGTCAGTGCATTGGGGCAGAAGTTTGGCGTCTTTGCAGAATATTTAAACTAGCAAATGGGGAGAGGGTGCAGCACCCCATAAATCGAATGGGAAGACACCCTCCCCTCAGCTAGTGGTCAAACAGAATTCAGCATGTTTGCCGTTCATTTTGCATCACCAGGTAAGAAAAAGGTTTATCTCCCCTTTGACGCTGGGGTAATGCCAAACTTCACCTAACAACTAACACACAAGATCTGGCCAATGGAAAATCATGTACACAAATGCTCACAGCCTGGGAAATAAGATCCCAGACCTGCAGGCAATAATGTCAGAGGCTAAACTGGACATAGTAGCAATTAGTGAGGCGTGGTTTACCAGTAACCACACTTAGGAGACTTCAGTACCTGGCTATGTATTGTTCAGAAGAGACCGAGGTGCAAAAGGGGAGGAGTGGCCCTGTGTTAATGAAAATATCAAAGCTACAGAAATTCAGAATACACATAAGAGCCAGAAGAACTGTGGGTCACCTGGAAACAGGAAATGGGACAGCCATAAGAACTGGGGTTGTCTACAGGCCCCCAGACCAGAGGAGGACATAGACACATTACTGTTAGAAGATATACAAAACATGACAGCTAAAGGGAGGTTCTGATAATGGAGACTTCAACATGCGGATACAGATTGGTCAATACCAGCAGGAACATCTGCCAGAACTAGACTCATAGTGGATTCCCTGCAGGGGAGGGCCTCAAACAACTGGTACAGCAACCCCAGAGACAGGGCTATCCTAGATCTAGTACTGACTAACAAAGAAGGGATCACAGATCTCCAGGTAGAAGGTCACCTGGGGCCAGTGACCATCACATGGTATGGTTCAATTTGGCTACTACATCTAAATCATCCCATTCCAAGGCAAAAATATGGGACTTCAGAGGAGCTGACTTTGATAAGATGGCCACAGAGTTAAGCTAGCCCTGGCAAAAAGAAACGCAGGTGAGGGGTACAGGCAAAGTGGGCAAGCATTAAGGATGCAATACTTGAAGCAACATCCCATTGTGTTAGACAGAAAAGGAAGTGCAAAAGAAGAAGGAAACCACTTTGGTTCTCAAATACAGTAGCAGAAAAGGTCAGAGCCAAAAGGCTGGCCTTCAGGAAATATAAGGAAACACAGCGGGATGAAGATAGGGAGGCATACCAAACTGCCCTAAGGGAAGCAGGTAAGGCAGTAAGGCAGGCAAAGTCCCAAACTGAGGAAACAATAGCACGAACAGTAAAGAAGGTGACAAGACTTTCTATAGATACATTAGTGAAAGGAAAGTCCAGAGGAGTATTGCTAAGCTTAATGGGGAAAAGGGAGCATGTGAGGAGGAGGACCCTGTAAGGCATCTATCCTAAATAGATACTTTTGTTCAGTATTTACTGAAGAGAAGGTAGGCAGGGCCCACAGCTCAGCATCATGGACACAGGGGAGGGAGGTGAGCACTACTCCTTCACAAAAGAAAGGTCCTACAAGAGCTTGCTAAGCTCAGGGTGGATAAGGCAATGGGACCTGATGGCATACATCCCAGGGTACTAAGGAGCTAAGGAGGAACTAGCAGAGCCATTAGCAGAATTGTTTAGTGAGTCTCTGAGCACAGGAGAGGTCCCAGAAGACTGGAGAAGGGCTCATGTGATCCCGCTCCACAAGAGTGGTAGCAGGGAGGAGGCGGGGAACTACAGACGGTCAGTCTTACCTCAGTAGTGGGCAAGATTATGGAGGCACTCCTTAAGGAAAGGATAGTGCAACACCTGGAATCCATAGGGGCACAGGATCCAAGACAGCATGGGTTTACAAAGGAAGGTCCTGTCAAACTAATCTCATAGATTTCTTTGACTGGGTAACCAGAGTGGTGGACCAAGGGGAGCAGTTGATGTCGCCTACCTTGACTTCAGCAAAGCTTTTGACACTGTTCACATAGAAGATTGATAAATAAGCTGGGTAGGCTCGGGGTGGGTCAGAAGTTGGTCAACTGGGTGGCAAACTGGTTGTGGGCAGAAAACAGAGAGTGGTGGTAAATGGTATACAGTCAGAAGAGATGCAAGTCACAAGTGGGGTACCTCAGGGATCAGTCCTGGGGCCAGTCCTCTTCAACATCTTCATTAGTGACCTTGCAGATGGACTAGAGGGTAAGAGCTTGTCTGTTTGCAGATGACACCAAGATCTGCAACAGAGTAGATGATCCAGATGGGGTGGGCAGAATGAGAAGAGATCTGGATAAACTAGCAGAATGGTCAGAAGAGTGGCAACTGGGATTTAATGCAAAGAAGTGCAAAATCATGCACATAGGGAAGAGAAACCCTGAAGCCACCTATAGGCTGGGAGGGAGTTGCTAGCAGTCACAAGGAAGAAAGAGACTTGGGCATCATCATCACTGATGACCTAAAATCATCAAGCAGACCTCTAAAGCAGTAGGTAAGGCTAGGGGGTGTTAGGGTGTATTAGTAGGGGTATCACAAGTCGTAAGAGGGAGGTAATAATCCCTCTGTACAAGACACTGGGTTGGGCCCCATCTGAGTACTGCGGCAGTATTGGAGGCCACACCTTCACAAGGACATTAACCAAATTGAGGCAGTCCAGAGAAGGCAACAAAATGGTGCAGGGACTGCATCAGAAGACATATGAGGACAGATTAACGGAGCTCAATATGTATACCCTTGAGCAAAGGAGGGAGAGAGGTGATATGATTGAGGCATTCAAACACCTTAAGGGCATAAACAAGGTGAAAGAGTCTAACATGTTTAAATATAAGAAAATAGCAGGACAAGAGGACACAGCATGAGATTAGAGGAGGCCGATTAAGGGGAATGTGAGAATTCTTTTCACAGAAAGGGTGGTGGATGTATGGAATGGCTTACCACAAGTGGTGGCTATGAATACAGTGCAGGGCTTCAAACAGGCATGGGATAGGCATAAGGGAGCAATACAAATGACTATGAATAGATAGGCCACTGACAGAGCAAAGGCCGATGGCACATTTATAAGGTAGAAAAAGAAATGGGCAGACTGGATGGGCCTTGCGGTCCTTATCTGCCGTCAACTTCTATGTTTCTATGTTTCTAAGTCGGAGCTTCTGTCACAGGAGATTGTGAGCTTTCTGAAAAGCAGGACAGTGGAAATAGTGCCAGAGTTAGGACAGAACACAGGGGTCTACTCTGACTACTTTCTGATACTATGGAAATCAGTGGGTATGCACCCCATTCTCAACCTCAGAAATCTGAACAAATACATGGATCGAGAAAAATTCAAAGTGATTTCTCTGGGTTGCTTGCTACCTTACCTGAAACATCAGGATTGGTTAGCATCACTGAATATGCTGGCTGCTTATCCGCACATACTGGTGCACCCTGACCACCACAAGTACCTCTTGTTCAGCGTGGAAGGGCAACACTACCAGTTCAAAGTCCTACCCTTTGGGCTTTCCTCGGTGCCATGAGTCTTTACAAAGTGCTTTACAGTACTTCCCATACTTCAGAAAGCTAGGACTCCAAATCTTCCCATATTTGGACAACTGACTTATTTGAAGCCTGTCCAGACAAGAGATGGAGCAGGCAGTGGCCACTGCCTCTCAGTTTCCAGCATCACTGGAGTCCTGCTGAACCCCTCAAAGTCTCAGCTGGAGCCCTCTCAAGAACTGCTGCTCCATAGGCGCTGTTCTAGACATGATCTGAGCTTGGGCCTTACTCCCAGACAGCAGACTATGGTCAGTCTTGCAGATGGCATGCTACATAATGCACTGTAAGTCTGTGCCAGCACACTCCATGCAATGCATGATGGACCTAATAGCCTCCTCAGTGTTCTCATGTGCAGCTTTGTTAGAGGCACTGTGGACAACTCGGTGGATGCTCGGTAACCAGTGGTCACAGGCTTTGCACCCTCAGTGGAATATCAGTGGAGAGATGGCCTGCCACCCACTCTTCTTAATTTTTTTAAACGAAGTGCTTTCCACAGGTACCATAGTGACCCCCAACTCCCGAGCTGCTTTTGTGATTCCCTAAATCTTTGTAGTCCATAATTTCATCACAAGTTCCTTGTGGATTAAATGTATCCATTGCTAATGTAGAGCAGCACCCTATCTCTCACTCCCCATAGTAAATCTCACATTTACCTGAGCGACATGCAAAAAAAAGACTGGTCTGGTTAACTATATAGTTATAGTGTATGACATGTCCCATTTCCTGTAGAATAGCATTGACACTGGAGCCTTGATGGACCATTGCTGTTATACCAGTAACACTATAACACCTATAACTATGCAGTATATTTACTTGTATTAATGTAATTTTATGCCTAATCGTTCATGTCTGTACCTTTTATTTCATATCACTTAATGTACTGTAACTATTTACTGTACCATGAAGTATTTTGTACTTGTTTTTGTTTACCTTATTTGTGCCATCTTTATGGCCAGAATCGTACCTGAAAATGGTCCATGGGATCAATGTACTTAATTGGGTTAACAAATGTGTGTGCGTGTGTGTGTGTGTGTGTGTATATGTGTAATATATACAGTATGTGTGTGTATATATATATATAATATATATAATATATAATCTATATACACAGAGAGATAGATGCAGCACAAGTCACATTAAACTGATCCATCAATGAATTGGTTTAGCATTGTATTTTTTTTTGAATTGGCAATGCATCGGCAACTCGTATTGCATTATTTTTCAATGCTTAACCAACTGAAGAGCAATGTTTGTAAAATGCTTTTGCAACTCTGTTGGAATACACCTGCAGTCTAGTCACAGTGCAATGCAATGCTGCATTTTCACTCTTAAGAAACAGGTTGGGCAAGGCTTTGTGCTGGATCCATGCACTTATGCAGCTCGATTCGAAATGCTAGAGCAGCTCATTGGAGGAACAGTTCAATGTGACTTGTACTGTATATAGACACATCAATCAATCAATAAATAGTGGTAAATGGGTATAAGGATGTACAATAAAGCTGCTTTTTTGTCCCATAGTTCATTGTGACATCATAGCCCACTCAAGCTACGCTCCTGTGGCTTATGAAATCACAAGGATCCATTTGATTGGAACACAGCCTTGTACATCGATCCTTACTCATCTTATTATTCTGTTTGCTGTATGAAGTCCTGTACTGTACCTTCACCATGTGTCGGTGTGTAAAAATGTCTCTCAGTTCACTAATTCTTATCCTCCATTCTTCTGTTTTCCTAAACCAGCAGGGGTACCCGGTGAGAGAGGATAGTTTTGTGCAGCGGTATAGCACAGATCCAACCCTGTCTGTTTCAGATGAAAACCTAGAAGACAGTTTCCAACCTGCTCCAGGTTTGTATAAAGACCAATACCCTATTATCAACATCTCTTACAGTACGTTATTCCTATAAAAGGCTGCTAGCTTCCCATTGGGAAAAAAACACTAGTGCCCCACCCCCACTCCGACCACACCTGCCATGCTGGCTGTAGGGATTACTCGCTGGGCTACCACCTTGCAAATGGAAACATGAGGGGACATGCAATGGGAGATGCAGTATGTAGAATCAGAATGGTGACTTGGGGTATGCTCATCAGCCCTGATGCTGATGCACATGCCCTGAGTCATAGTTACGACTGTCAAAGCAATAGCTTTAAGTGTCCCCATGTTCATTATCCAGTATAAAACATATTGCTGTGTTCAGGACAAACCCTACTTTTAGGCCACATGTTTATTTCAGAGTCTTTAATGTGTGCATAACTACATGAGTTTGTGCCAGTTCGGGGCCACCTTGCTCAGACATGCATTCTCTTGTCCTTAGGAATGCACAGAGGCACTTGGTGGGTGGAATTTCAGATGAGCTATGAGATAAGCTGCTCTGGCCAAGTAAAACCACATTTTGATTGAAAATTAAAAAATTAACTAATGAATAAGGTGAAATAGGCAGCCTAGATAAGGTACAGTCAGCAAGCATGTAGTCTGACAAACACACTGGTGCCATAGGTCCAAATATAAACTAAAAGCTGACAGTGCCCCAAGTGAACCAAAAATTGCAGCCCCTTCCCCCAATAAAATGAATGGCTCTTTTCCTGCTTTAGCAATTTGGTTTAAAAAAGACAATAATAAACATCAATAACATTATATGCATATTTCAACATCATTTCATCAGAGAAATTAAAATAAGAGACAGTGGGTTTTTTTTCCAGTTCTTTTTCCCTCCTGGTCATCAACCCCCTGGAACTCCCTCAGGCAACGCTCTCAGCTACTCCTGCCCTGCCTGAGATCCTCCCTACCTGGGAACCCCCCTAGACCTCCGATCCACCCATGACACACCTGCAGGCAACCTCCCTGGCGTTCGTCCCCCAAGGCGGGGCCACCTTCAGCTCCTCAGCACTTCCTTACATCCATCTAAGTACCCACAGACAAAGGTGAAGATTACAGGCATCGGGACTCCAGAGGGCAGGATCTGGCAGAGGATGTGAGGCTGTGGCGCATCACTGTGTATCCAGTTGTTGGGGTTATCCTTGTTCTGCATGCATGGTTCCCCCCGATCGATGGCGAGCATGGATATGCAATGACATCCAGGGGGCACGCATGCTCCCGTGTGTGCCTCACCAACGTTCACCGTGTCCTACCACCTGCATGCGCTGAGGACTGTCAGTGCAATACCCTATGGTCACCGCCAGGACATATACTGTTGCCAGAGCCCTCATCCCTCCCTCCCTGGAGAAAATGAGCTGTCATCAGACACTCAAACCTTCTCCCCCAGCTGACCCCCGTGCCTCAGGCTCGCTCCTGAACCTGGGTTGCCGGCATGGGGCAAGGTGTGGCATCCAGTGCCTCAACCCTCAGCACCACCGGGGCAGCAAGAGACAATGTTAAAAGTATCTGCATGCATCAAGTCCCATTCTCATAGTACACATTTCATAATGAATACGACTTAACTGCTGTGCCATCTGTGCCATCTGTGTCCAGCAACTACACAGTGAATACCAGCAAGTGAATATGGTTGTCTAATGCTGTTTTATGTCTGAACCTTGTGTATCACTTTTCCCCTGGCACTGCTGGAACTGGGTTGCATGACCCAGTCAGCAGACTGGTTGTACATACACAATAAAACTAAATTGCAGACCAGCAGTCTTCCTCTGTATTGTGTGAAAAAGACCATGGCCCGGATATTCAAAAGGGTTGCGCATGGCGCAGCAGAGTTGCGCTGGCACAACCCCACATTGAACCCCGGTGGGATATTGGAAAGGTTGCCCAGTGCAGCGCAAATCCCGATGCACCTGGGCGCAATGGAAGTGTATGCAGTGCAGATGCAGGGGGCGTGCCCATGCGTAAGTGGTACATCCCGATATTCAGCCCGGGATGTGTGGCACATATGCTGGTGCAGCTCTGCATTGCGCTGCATTGGGGGGCTCAAAGTTGAGCCTGTGGAAAGTGGGAACAAATCCTGGCCACCCACAGGTGGGCTGCCGCATAACCATGAACCCAGCACAGCCGCCAGCCGTGGTGGACACCCGCCCACCCAGCACACCGTCACTAAGCATCCACATAACCCTGGTGGTCAGTGGCACCCCTTCCTCCCATGTCCCGATTGCGGGTATCTGATGTATAGTTACATCCCTGGTAGTCCAGTGGACCCGCCCCCACCCATTGCCACGATAGTGATAAATGTAAAATAAAACATGCCCTGGCAGTATAGTGGTATCCCCTCCCACCCTTATCCCTGATCGTGGGTATCGGATGTTTAGATAAATCCTAGTTAGTCTAGTGGAACCCCCTCCTCGTCCCCGATCACGGTATCTGGCATTTAAGGAAATCCCTGGTAGTCTAGTGAAACCCGCCGTACCGCGATCACAGTACATCTCCATATAATAAATCCTGGTGATCCAGTGGCATCCCCACCCTCTTACCACACAGAACCCCTTGCCTCCCACTTCCCCCATTATCGTGAGGCGGCAGCAACCTGCCCACTCACCGAGATGACAGGTACAGTATGGGCTGTAAGCCCATTGAACCCCCGTGTGGACCAATGTGCTTACAGGGCATACTGTACTAGACAGTCCCAAATATGTGAATGAAGTCATTCGCATATTTGGGACTGTCTAGTACAGTATGTCCTGCAAGCCTATTTGTCCACACTGAGGACCAGTGGGCTTACAGCCCATACTGTACCTGTCATTCAGCGAGTGGCTGGACGGTATGCAGGCGGTTGCTGCCACCCACCAATGACGGGGGAGCTGGGTGGGCAAGGGTTCTGTGGGTGTGGAGGGTTGGGTGCCACTGGATCACCAGGGATTTGTTATAAGGAGATGTACCGCGATCGTGGCAATGGGTGGGGGGGCCACTGGACTACCAAGGCAAGTCTTCAGTTACATTTATCGGGGAATCAAGGAATTGGGAGGAAGGGGGGACCACTAGACCACCAGGGATGGTCTTATTGTACATATATTGGGGCATCAGGGAATCGGGAGGGAGGGGGGCCACTAGACTACCAGGAATTGTTTTGCTGTACATCTACTGTGATCATGGCTACAGGGCGGGGGGATGCTCCAGGACCCCCACTGCACATGTCATGTTGTGCTGGGCACCAAGCGCAAGTTACCAGGCTGCCTTGCGCAAGGCATGCAAATAGGGCCATAATGACATGCAAATGGCCCCATTGCACCTTGCATATAGTATGGCCTCATTTGCATGTCCCTTGCTAAATATCATGAGTGATGCACCTAGCACAACTGCACTTGCGCTGGCACATCCCTGTGCTCCCTATCTATGGCTTGCACCGGCGCAGTGCCACTGCGCCGTGCACAGTGCATACCATATTTAACCGTGCTGTGCCGTGGTGCATTACCATTGAATATCACCTGGTTCTGGCCCCCGGCACAACCCAGGTGTGCTGCGCCCAGGCTTGCGCCACTGCCTAGCACAGTCCGAATATCTGGGCCAAGAAGTACTGTGATGCTCTCTACACAAAATATTTTGGAAATTGTATCACATAATTTGTAGTTTGTATTTGCATCATAGCAGAGTTAATCTCAAACTTGGAAATTGGCTGACTAAAACATACACTGAGAATGTTTCAACCACATATATAAAGTAGGGAAGGGTCATCAGAAAAAATGCCATGATTTGAAAGATTGGAATAATCCAATAGCATTAAGATTGGCCAGGTAGTGGGGGGGTCCCCAATACATTAGGTTGAGTCCACAGTACCCTCAGTGACTGAGACTGAGCCTGTGACTGCTCTCAAGCAGTACTAGCAATGCTGCAAGGCCGCCATTGATAACTGCCATATTAAACAAGCAATGTGTCCTGTTTGTGCTTTCAGCAAGAAAATGTTGGCTTAAAAACTGCCTAACAATTCTATGAAAAATTCATAACAGAAAATATTTTTTTTCTTAATACAAGATTGTCAAAAGTTTTGATTTTGCATTTTTATAGAGCGTTGAATAATATTTTCCACATGCTAATTGGTGTCCTGTTTTGCACATGAATGAGCAGGCTTCAAACGTTGCTACAGTATGTTCAAACATGTTTGGAGCAAACTGTAAGTGTCTTAGACATGTTGGACTGTAGCCTGTAAAGGGATACTATGTCAGCTTTTGAGAGATTTTTTAACCCCCATGAAAAACAACACCTGCAACATCTGTAACATTCCACTTCCTATACAGTGTTTACATGAGTTAAAATTAGCTTTTAGGCAAGTTTTGAATGCATTTTCCGCATGACCCCTGGTGAAAACTCTGTTCGAGTCTAAGCGCCGGGGCAAGCGGCCAGCAGCTCCTTAGTTCTTCACTGTTTAATCTGTGATATTTGGAGGATTTTATACTTTGTGACTACTTTTCTACAGGAAGGACTTATTTTGGATTTCCGTGTGTGTGGTGAACCCAGTTAGCTTGTTCCTTCTTCTCCCACCCTGAGGTGCTGGCATCAATTTGCTGCATCTGCATGCAGTGGGCATGCACCATCTATGGTCTGGGCACCTCCCCTCCCCTTAAATGCTGCTTTGTGTGCCACTTCCTCGTCTGTTCCTCCAGTAGGGCTACCATGGCAAGAATCTGTTGGCCTTCCAGGCTGAGGAGGCATGTGTCCTGTGGGGTGCGCAAACCTCCTCCCTGGCCCTGTGGTGACCCAGTCTTGCTCCTGAAGCTGGGTCACCAGTGTTGCAAGCAGTAGCGCTACCACTTCACTGGTGGTCTGGCTGGTGAAAAATTTTTTTTTTTTTTCCTCCTCCCCGGTCAGCCCCCTTCTGCCAAGTGCCCCAGCCCTGTCACCTTGACATCTGCTGGGACTTACTGCTGCCATCTTCCCTCAGGATGTGCCCCCCAGAAGGCGGAGTCAGCAGGGTTCCCCAATCACCGCTGTACAATGGATCCAGTTCCGGCTGTGTGCTGGTTAAATGGATGCAGGGCCTGCGGGTGCTCGGCGCCATCCTGCCGCTGACTTTTTCCCCTGTACTTCCTACTCTGAAGTGTGGGGTGCAGTGACATCATGACACATGCCAGGCACTCCCATGCAACATGCACCAATGCCTGCCACCCCTCCCTCTTGCATGTTAGCCCAGACTGCCTATCCCCGAGCCTCCACTAGGTGCCAACAAGCACTGGGCTCAGCTTGAACCCTGGTGGAGGACAGCAGTCCTATGGACGCTCGAGCCTTCCCCACCCAGCCGGCTCTCCGACCTCCTGAACTGACCTCTGAACTCGGGTCATTGGCATCACAAGCAATAGCACTACTGTTGCAGCAGTGGGTCATCAAGTGAAAAATGTTTCTAATTTGGCCCTAGTTAGGAGTAAAAGAAAAATTGTGTGGGGAAATAAAATTGGTATAAAGCAGACTAAGTTTATTTTCAGACCACAAGTCCTATAGCGATATACTATGGTGTATATGTCAGTAAGGCCACTGTATATTAATACAGGACTTGCATGGGGAGTGTCAGGGATGGGGGCAGTGTCAGATCCAGGATTTTAAAGTGTTCTGCTGCAATAATGAACGAGGACTGAGTTGGGGTATGGCTGCTAGCATATAGGCAGAATGCTTCTGTGTATTATCTTGTGCTGAACATTATAACTCTGGGTAGTAGGCCATGATAACGTGAGCTTTTGTTGTGTTAGAAATAAATTACTGTATATATGCTGGATTGCTTGAACAGTATGTCATTTAAATTAAGGTTGTCAAAACTAGTTCTAAAATAATCACAGCCCTTTTAGAACACAGGGATTCAAGTTCTAATTTAGAATGCGAACACCCATGGGTTCTAAGTGTTTAGGGTTCTAAATACTAAATAAAATGCTTTTTGTTTTGTTCAGACAATTCAAAAACAGGAGCCGTCTACCTGGAAAACAAATAAATTATTGGGAATTACATCCTAAAATGTTTTAGAGAGAGACAACATGAGAATGTGCTGCTGATATATCATGTGCAAATTCATGGAATTATGACACTTGGCATTTGCATTTTGAAAGGCACAATGTGTTTCTCTTTCATGTATGTACAGTGAAACAATATTATTGCTGTTCTGAGAGGACAGGACTTTTATTATTATTATTTTTTTTTTTATCTCTTCTCTTAGTATCTTCATCTGTTCTTTCTCTCCAATCCTATACACACACAATTTTGAGTTCTAAAAAAGATTAGAACCCTAGAACTATTTACAAAGTTCTAGACCAGAACCCAGAACTTAAGTGAGTTCTGACAACCTTCATTTAAATGTCCAAGAAGGGTCCTGGTGCTAAAGGATCTTTAGTAAAGCTGGATCTGCTACCGGTTGGGGGGGGGTCGGAGTTGGCACTGAAGTATAGGAGGTTACTGGGAGGGGGGACCACAGGACACCAGGGAATATCATTATAATCTCCCTGATAATGTACTGAGTTGTGAAACTAGTTGGGTTTTAGTGTCCCGATGACTGTTGGTGGCATGTTTCAGCTAATGCTTTGATAAAATGGCATGTTATTCAGCAGTGTGTGGTGCCAGTTTTTGTCATGCTGCAATAATATTTTAATACCTAAAGGGACTGGGTGAGGGGGGTGCCACTGGACACCAGGGAATAATATTATTAAGCCAACAGAGATTGAGCGAGTGAGGTAGGGGGCTAATTTTGGACACCTGTGGTTATTATAATAATGCCAGTAGGGATCAGGTAAAGGAGGGCTGTACCACTGGACACCAGGGACTATTATTGTGATGGCAGAGGGGGATCGGGTTAGGAAGGGGGTCTTCCACTGGACACAAGAGAATATTATTATGATGCCTGTGGGGATCATGTGAAGGAGGGGGTACCACTGGATACCAGGGAATATTATTATACTGCCAGTGAGATTTGGATGAGGGTTGGAGGTACCAGTGGACACCAAGGAATGTTACTTGTTTGGCAAAGAGATTAGGGAGGAAAAGTGAGAACATTTTTCTGTTCTATTTGAAACACAATACCAGTGCTCTCGGGGGTGTTAGTGTACCCCTGAGTAAATTTTTAAAAAATAGGGTTTGGGAAATATTAAATAGCACTGTTTAAGCAGCTGTTTAGGACTTACAGAACCCTTTCAGTATATCACTGGGCTCTGTATGCAAGACGTTCACCTCATTTGGATGGATGCAACGCAGTATCTTGCTCAAGTGTGCTAATTACATAGAGACTTGCTAAGAGGCTCTTTAAATGTAACAGCCTTGCTAACAGGCTGTTGGCTGTGCTGTATATCCAATTAGCTTACACTAATCCTGTTAGTGCCATGCCATTTGTTTGCATATCTGGGTCTTTATGCCTTAAATAAGCCAAATATACGGCATTTTGGCTTTAGTAGATACATTTGTAAACTTGTCTACTGCAGATTGTACTTCAGAGTTCCACCAATTTCTTAGAAATTATTCCTGCAGCAGAATTCCATAGAGGTGAGATCTTGCAGCTGTGCACTAGAGATGCTCGGAAGGCGACCATTTCCATTCTGACCTGACTGACTAGGAATGTAGTAATGTGCCAGTTTATAACCTGATTCCTAGCCAGTTATGAAAAGGACCTCAAACTGGAATAAAATTTGGATTTAGGAATTAGAATTTTCAGACTGCAGTTCTGAAAATCCCATATCCAGTTCTGTGACTCAGAATCTGAGCAACTTTACTTTGCAAAGCTCTAAATTTTAGCTTTTGTACAGAACATACTACATCAATTTGAGGGTGACTGAACAAAAATGAGCTAGTGCCAGAAATGTTTTACTATGATTTTTTTTTTGTACTTTCAGAATACATAAACCAAATAAGTGCCAGAAGTGTGCCTGCACCTGCAGTAGAAAATCCAGTATACCAAGACGCATTTCTCAATCGGCACCCCCGTCCATCCACAGACTCTCAGTATCTGAACTCCCTCAGCAACCCGGACTACCTGAATACTGGCCTGCCACCAGCCACGCAGCCTGTCTTTGACAACCCACGCTACTGCGACCAAAAAAGATACCATCAAGTTAGCCTGGACAATCCAGATTACCAGCAGGACTTTTTTCCCAGGAGCCCTATCCGCAATGGTCACCTCCCCTTCCCTGCAACAGAAAATGCGGAATATCTGAGTGTGGCACCACTTCCATCCAGTGGCTACATCGAGACCTCAGCGTGACCCATCATTTTGACTACTAGATGTACTCTGGCTAGGATGGCCTAGCCATAGCCACCACACTAACTGCAATCCTAGGTTACCGAAGTGTTGATATACTGTACCACCCAGTGGACACAAACACCACAGCATGTTCACATTCATTTTCCTTTAGAATATGCTGGCCAGCTTTACTGAGCTATACTTGGGATTCATACTACACACCGTTGGATCCAACTATGTAGCAAAATAGCTCCTGCAACCCTACCACCTTAAGCCAGCAAACAGTAGCAGTTTTAGCTTGATCTGCGTTTTGAAAGGGAGCATTAGACATTCTATAGGGGGAAGTGCCACCCTATAAAAACTGCTATCACCTTAAACAAATTCTGTAACTGTCCATTTTCTATGGTGTATTTTCTCATGGTTGCAATTAAATGCTTCTATAGTTTTGATAAACCCAAGACCTTGTATTTGAGAGGTACAAGTACGTGAGTTGTAGTGGAGGAGCTATACCAGGTGTACAGTTGGCCATTATGCTGCAGTGTATTTTCCCTTTTGCATCCGAGTAATTCCATTACAAACAGTAGGCCTTTTCAAAAAACAATAATGATACTGCAACAAAGGCTGAAATATGTGGGTGTCTAATAGTGGCAAGTAAGTAATCTTTGGGGCACATTTTGGGTACTTGTTACAGCTTTGTTTTCTACAATACTTTTGAGACAACGTATGAAATAGACTGCTGCAAGTGTGGAAAAATAAACCACATCCACATCAGTGCTTTGACCTGCCAAGAATTAAGTTGATCTTGAAAATGTTGGGATCCAGTGGACTTTACTCTAGACCAACAAATGGCATTAATGCAACTTGTGGATCTGCCTTCACAGGGGACGTGAAATTTATGTTTCGAGTTGCATACTCAGAATGCTTGCTGAGACCATTGTAAGTACAGGTATGTAAGAAAACATGTAGCATTTGGTATTTGAGGAATGTGTACATTAGGTACAGTACATTGTTATAGAGACTCTTTTTCAGAAGTGCCTACCGTTCTACAGTAGGCCTTTTGTAAAGCTGTATTTAAAAATGTGACGGAGTGAGAAAGAGTTGCTCTTGTTAAACAAAAGAAGAAAGAACGAACCACTACAGAATGTACAGCCAACTAGAACTATAAATATATCTAGCAATATTATAATTTCTTGTCTAACTGATGTGACATTCTAGTGCCCTGTAGTTGGCTAGGCTAGATTTTTCAGGTGCCTGATTTGTAGTCTGCATGCCCCCAAATCAAGACTTTTATTTACGACCACACAAATCCTCAATCTCTCCAAAGGAGAATGTATAGGGGTATAAAAAGACTCTCACAACATATTTTGCATCTGTAGACCCTATTTTATTAAATGAACTGCAAAGTAATTTTGTTGCCAGTATATGGTAGGGGGGCTTACAAGTTTAAATATTTGGCTTGTTTAAAGATGGCAGTACACATGGTTAAGCCATGGCTGCCATCTGCAGTTGATGAACAAATAAAAGAGTGCAGGCAAATGCAGGCACAGAAGTCATTCCATGACTCCCAAAGGTGGGTGAAGAGAGCTTGAAACAATTAGCTGCAGTTGGTGGTGAACATTACGCCTGGCTGCCCTCTGACTGTTGTTCAGAATCTACTAATCAAGCCCTTCAGATGGAGTAGTCTTTCCAGCTATTGTTATTTTCTTGACAGCAAGGCCAGCTTTTTCCTAATGAAGTGAGTCACTGCCAGCACCTAAATGGTGCCATTTATCTCACTTACTTCCAGGTATGAAGCATTCCATTGGTTAAAAAAGCAACATTAGATTATTTGCCTCATTTGTATTTTATTAAGTTTCTGTTGTAACACAACAAAGCACAGCAAAAGCATCTTTAAAGCAGCAGTGTTTGTTAGTAATACATTTCATCATATACTTTTGGGGGGCGGAAATAATGTATTTCTGACATCCTTAGACCCATCTTTAGTCTATTTTTGATTCCCTCAGATATTTTTAAACATAGAATAACAAAGGCAGAAGATGACCCAGGGTCCATCGAGTCTACCCATGAGATGCCCAAGACCTAGCAAGTTGTCCTAGGGGCTAGTGTCCACCTGAAATTACTATATACTTTTAAAACCAATATTACCAGTTTTATAACTAATGACTCAAGTCAATAAATATAACTGCCTCCAACAATGTTTAAGAATCTCTTCAGTTAAGCTGGCCCATGGCTCTGAAGGTTGCAGTGCATGGATGTGCCTTGTGCCATGCCGGCAAACCGGGTTCTGGAATGGACTCGGGTCATTGGGGGTCGTCAGCGGAGAGAGGGGATTGAGCATCTGGAGGACTGCTCTCCCCTTCCAGGGTAGGTTCTGGCGCAGGCCTCACTCCCCAGTGGCCCCTGATGGAGATTGGGGACCCTACAGAGAGCAATGCCAGATTCAAGGGGTGGAGCAATAGTGGACTTCAGCACATAGGTGCACAGATGTAATTGCATGCCTACGCTCTGAGGGGGAAACAACATGGAAAAAAACCCGGAGGGCCAGGGAGCCAAAAGAGACACCAGGAACCAGTGCCCACATCCCATTGCCGGACCAGCCCACCACCAGCTCTCCTGAGCTCCTTGACCCAGCCCAGGACCATTCCTCTAATCACAGAAAGGCCACTAAGTAGGTGAGGCGGGCCCTCCTCTGGGGGGTGATGTGGGGGGGGCTGAATGCGTCTGTGGATTCTGGGCAGTGGTGCTCAGCAAAGTGTCTCCCAGGGAGGGTGGTTTCAGGCCGGGAGTAGAGGCCAAGGTTGAGTGGGTACTCCCAAGAGATGCCCTGGTCCACCGGAGCTAGAGAGTATTAAAAAAAAAAAAAAAGAATCTCTTCTGTTGGGGTTTCTTTTTGACTCTACGAACTAGATTCATACTGTGGGCATACAAAGATAATGTTAACCTATATTCCTGATGATACGCAGCATAGCATCACACAAAAATCTTTCATTTGTTTATGGTCGGTGTGCCATGTGAACCACATTAAAACCCCATATCTCAGTTCTGTAATAAAATAAAATACAGTAAAAATGGTTCATTGATTTTTTTTTTTTTCTTTCAAAAATACATTATTACTAAAAACAAACAAAATAATACGGCTTAATAGCAAATACTGCTTCTTTAAGCTCTGAGTTTTGCTGTGGCTCTTTTCCCATTCTGGAGCTCTGATGCTGCTACCTCTTGTTAGAAACAAAGTCTTAGCTTTAGAACTTGAGGGAAAGGGTAGCTGGAATATACTCTTTTTATATTGTTAAAAATTGTTTTAATGTGTAAAACAAAATAACAAAATGGCTTGGGAAAATGTAGCATTCTGATTGGCTAGCTGCCATACTTAATTACAGTACTAAGTCCCACTGTGCCATCTAGAAATTTCACTTTCAAAGTTGTCAGCCGAAACTGCTCTGCACCCACAAAAACAAAATAAAAATGTCTCACTTTCTATGAGTTATCTTGGAGCTGTTCACAGATACTATTCTGCATCAGTGTCTGGACCCAGCAGAAGAAGCAACTGGAAAAACAAATTAATTTCAAAACAATGGCAGTTTCTTCTCTGTTATTATTATTATTATTTTTTACTATTTTAAACCCATTTTATAAGCACAATAAGACACTTCAGATTGTTGGTAGTAGTGTCCTGAATGCATTTCCATGGGTAAAAGGCCCTTGCCCTGTGGCCTTACTGTGCACCTGAGTGTGTGTACATGGCACTACTACCATCACCCTGTTATCTCTTATTTCGTACATGTTCTATGCTCAAGCAGTGATACACTGGATATACTTAGTCTTCACATTTTGATAAGAATCCAACTGGCAGAATTTAGTTAATAAAATGAACTAGCCTTGGAGAGTTTCAAAACACTCACCAAATTTACTGTATTTTGACCTGTTATTCTCATTTAGTAAGCCAAAGATCTCCTGTGAAAACTCTTCGGATAAATGAAGAGGATTTTTTTTTAGCTATTTTAGTACTATATCTAGAGGGCTATGTACATGGTACTGTAAAACAAATGCATGTTACAGGCAAAACTGTTGAAACTAAAATTGTAAAAAGGTTCAGCTTGGCTTCAGTTTCAGCACTATGGACCCATTTCTCGGCCATAATGTTAATGGACACAAAATGGGGTGCTAAGTGGCACCCCATAGCACTTACCCATAATGTTGTTATACTGAGAACTGTAGGTTTGTGTGGATGGAGGTGAAGACCCTTCCCCCAGTGAAAATGGAAGAATGCAAGTCAGACATTTCAGAAGTTACTGGTCATTTACTGGGTTTGCACCTAGAAATTTCAATTTATGAAATCCTGCATATCGGTGCTAGCTGTGATACTATGCACAGATGTGCGTGAGCTTGTCTGTTACTGACATGCCTCCCCCGACCCTTTCTGACCTGCAACTCTAGGCCTGCTTCCCATCCAGTAAGATAGCTTTACCAACTCCTCCTATGCCATCTTCCCTGGTCAGTCAGTGCCTCCCTCCAATAACCCCAGCCCATTTCTGCCCCTGGTAGCCCAGTGGATCCCCCCCCCGATGCATTCTGCTGAAAACTTGGGTCATCATGTAAGGTCCCTCCGTGATCATCATTCCCACATCAGCTCTGACTGGGCTAACACCTGCCTGTAAAAGTTCTACAGGGTGGAGGGCATTACAGAAGTAAAGCAGGCATAATTACTAAACAAAAAATGTATTACTAATAGACATTAAAAGGGACAGACTATTTGTTTTATTAGGCATCTGTTTTTAATGTTCCTATTTATTATAATAAAAATTCATACCCCCAAATGATCCATCTGTATTTAATTGTGCGTAAATAAACATGGATGGGACAAACTGTGTTTTTGTACTGTGTTCTTTTTATGGGCAACATTCCATATGCAGTAGTTCTCTTCGGGGAACTAGTAATTTGAGTTTAACTACACTATGTTATGGTTTGTGTTTAGAACTCTGAGCACTGCTCTGATAGGTCAACAGCTCATGCTTAGCATTCTGCACACAAACAGAAAGTTGCTCATACAAACATATCAATACAAAATACAATTTTACACATTAGCTTTTTATTCAGGTGTAGTTAAATGTAGCTCACTTTGTGATGTGACTATCAGTTCTGAAAATAGGAACCTAACAAACAGCTGACAGTTAGAAATCATTTCCTGTCCTGGAGCTACTGTACTGCTTGGAATTAATAGCAACTTTCAGATGTAGTCTTCTGTCACTTTTTATATCTGACATATTTTTGTTTCTTTTCTGTTTCTAATTAGAAGATTTTCCACCTGGCAGTACTGGGGTGATGTGTGGAGCAACACTCTGTCTGGAGGCTAAAAAAAAGTCAGTTCTGTTCCTTTCTCTACATCTGATTCATGAACACTGAAACCACACTGACTGTGACATCACTAGTAAACAAGGAGAACAATTTCTCACTGCCAGATTATCCTCTTTTATGTGAAGCAGCAGACATTGGCCCTTCTTGGTCACTAGTGATGTCACAATTTCCTGCATTTTGATTGGCAACATGTGAGACTCACTGCTCAGGCTGCATGGGTTGTGGTGCTTCAAACTGTTTGGTTTCATTTCTGATGATGTTGTGGGAGGAACAGAACTGACTTTTTTTTAGCCTCCAGACAGAGTGCTGCTCCACACATCAAGCCTAGTACTGCCAGGTAAAAAATCTTCTAATTAGCAAACAGAAAAGAAAAAAGTATTTCAGGTATAAGAAGTGATAGCTGACTGCATCTGAAAATTGCTGTTACTTCTAGGCAGTACAGTAGCTCTTTTAAAATCTGTTTCAGATACAGTGTTCCCTCTTTTATCTGCCAACCTCTGTACTTTCTAAATTGTGACAGATAAAAGAGGGTGGTGGATAATAAAGGGTGGCAGGTAAAAGGTGAGATAGCATTTCTGAAAAATGGGACAGGAGCTCACACTGGTGGTAAGCGAGGGTGGCTGATGGGGGGGGCGGATAAAGGAGGGAGTACTGTATTATACAACACTAATAAAGCCTAGGTATGTGCTGAAGCATTCAAAGTGTGAAGTTGTGAATGCACAGTTTTTCACTCCTTCTGAAATTAGGTGTTAGATATTTCATGTTCTTCTTAGCCCATGAAAACGAGATTTCATTAATGTGTAAACCGTTACTTCATTTGTTTAACAAGAGGTATCACTGTCATTGGTTTTCTAAATATTTAAGTTTTAAAAATGCTGTGATTAGTAATGTAAAACAGTGCATCAGTTAAGGAATACACTGTAGCAAGATGATGTATCCTCTCTCCATGAAGAGCATTCCCGCTGCAGTTGCTTCATTTTCTTTGTAAATTCCAACACCAAAGAAAACAGATATTAGCAGGTATTCATCTTCAGTCAGGCTGAATTTGGTGAGAAAACACATTACGGCACAAACTGCAGGAAAGGTTCTTAAAAAATGAGATTTAATCATTCAAAGGCAGAGTCTGACTATCACACCACTAATAACCAAACTCCCTCATCCCTAGGGAAGCTTGCTCACCAGTGCTGCTATGGACAAACTGTGCCTTTCAATATGATGAGATAAAGCTTCTTTAATTTTTGAAAAGAACCTTGCCCAGAGTGCGTACACTGATTTGTTTTTTTTTCACCTTGTATTGACATTCTTTGTCAGTGGCCCAGCGTGGTATCAGCTCCATGCTGTGTTCTTTTTTTTCACTCAAAGTACATGCTGAATTTGGTGCTGTGGCACAAGAACTCAATGCCACGCAATTGGACTGCAGCTAAGGAGAAAACTGCACTATTAAAGCAATATGTGAAAATATTATTTTTTTTAAGCTTGCTATAAAAAAACTATCAACCTTCCAAGTAGACAGTAATATGTACAGTGTAATTTTATAAGAATGTATAAATAGTGATTGATACTAAGACAGTATTCCTTGTGTTGTTCGAATTTACCTGTCTTTTTTTTTTTTTTTTTTTAAATAATTTTTCTACAAGGACTATAAAAACAATTTGTATACTATTTTTTGTGAAAAAGAAATTGCCTTCTTTACTGGAACTGTATGCAAAAGGATGTCAGGCACTGACTTTGCAGAGCTGGGTCCCTTACATTTGACTTCTCCCAAGCATTCTGTCTACTGCCGCTGATAAAAGCTGTCTTTTTGACTTGTTTCCTGATGCTGCTACTCTTCATAATGCATTTCGCACAGTAGAAGTGGCTGTAGAGTGAGAGGTACTGTAGCTCACCTCCACAGAACACTTTCATATTTCCTGTAAAGTCACAGGGCACAGGGAGTTCTGCCTCATGAGCGTTGATATCAGTCAGCTTTTTTTTTTTTTTTGAGAAATATTTTTATTAAAGGTTTCATAGGCTACAGTACCAAGAATTGAATACATAGACTTTGTAGCTGTGTCTTCAGGGCATCATTTAAAACTCTGGCTACTATGAACTGGTCTGTTCACTGGCATATGGCTCAAATATTGTGAACAGCCTTGTTTAAAACCGCAGTATCAGTTAAAGATACATGCACAATTCAGTTGCCACAGCAAATATGAACATTAATATGCTCCTTTTTTTTTTTTCTAAATCTCAATTTCCAAGGTGAGATAGGTGATTTTGATGGTGTTTTTCAAACCTCCTGCTCCATTGCCTTAACAACATCTCAGATGCAAGTAGTTCAAGGTAGTGCTGTATCGCCGCTGGTCACCCAAAACATGTGCTAGCAACATCCTAACATACAGCCCATATTATGAATTTATAAAATTGCGTATGCAGATTCTGTATCCTCACTGGTCAAAACATGTTTCATCTCATTGATTATTTTCTGACAGCTGCACACCTCACCTGAACTACATTTTTTTTTTTAACAAATAAAAGCCTATTTTATTAAGTGGGATAACATGATCCAGGGTATATAGTCATAAGGGAATAATGCACATCTAGGGTGTTGCAGTACTCATCTATGCCTCGTACCCAACAACCACCCATGTTGTGCATTATTCCTTAATAACCGAGCACCCTGTCATGTGTTATCCCTTACATAGCATGCACAGTTAAGCATATTCACAAGGAAAGAGATTGCTAGAAACAACAGAAAGCTACCATCCTAACTGTCCATTCACATTCATTACAAATCAAAAACATTTGAAATGATAAAATAAATTAGAGGTAATGCACTAAATAATTCTAAGAATACCAGTAGTACAGTGCTACTAAAGCAGTATGGTGGGGGGTTTTGTTTGTCTTTTTTTCTGCTAGCTAACTAGTACTGTTGTGTTCAGGGAACTTGAAGAGTTAAAGCGCACCTTTCCTGGTGCCGTGTAAAAAAACTGCAGAGGAGCTTTACCTGCTTCGAAGTCCCTGGAAGCCAAAAGTTTAATTTAAAAGTTGCTAGATTTTATAGTGGAAGGGATCACAACTTGGCTCTGTGGAGCCGAGAGGTGCAGATCCCTTTCACTTCCTAGTTTTTAGTGCTACCCCCTCGCTAGCACCTGCTATGATGAGTTACGTGAAGAGCATGGGGATGCACTCCATGGATTACTAAAGGGACTCATTTTTATGTTTTTTTAAATAGTTCAGGGTCCCAATTCAGATAAAAACAAGGCCACCATTCAACTAATGAAACTCTTGTTAGTTGAGCAGTGGCCTTGATGTATCGGAATTAGAACCCTGAAGTATTAAAAAAAAACACGTAAAAATCAGCCCCTTTTAGTAGTTTATGGAGCACGTCCCCGGACTCTCCATATAAGTACATCACAGAACAGGCTAGCACAGGGACGGCACTGAAGACTAGGAAGTGGAAGGGGTCTGTGACCCGGCTCCACAAAGCCAAATTATAATCCCTTCCACCGTAAAATCTAGCAACTTGCAAATTGTACCTTTGGCTCCCAGGGACTTTGGAAGAGGTGAGGCACCTATAATATTTCTCAGAGAATATTATAAAACAGTCAGTAAAGCTGCTCTTTAAAGTTTTCAAAAATGAAAGTAATTTGAAATTTTGTCTTCATAAAGTCCTGATTTTGAAAGAAGCATGAGTTACTCATTATAAACATGCACCAGAGTAACCTACCTTTTAGGCAACATTTCATAACAAATTCAGCATGAGGGAGCACTAAAACCCATTTACTGCCAACCCTCCCATTATTTGATACACATACCCAGCAGATGAGTTAGTAGTAACAGCCGCAGAACATTTCAGTTTAGAAATCTAGCTGAGCAAAGATGCATGAGGAAAGTCGACCTAAAAATAGTTGGTTGTACTGTATGGCTTTTGGCGGTACTTCTGTAATCTAAAACTAGATAAACGGGGACCTTTCTTCTCCACTAGAGTAAACAAAATGTATCCTACCTCTTGTTCCTTTAGCTTTCAAATCTGTCCTAAGTCTAACAGTTAAATGAAAAATGGCAGTGTTGAACTGCACCCATTTTGAGGAGAGACTCCCGAGTCAGTAGGCCTTAGACTGCATACACTTCAGTACTCTCCAGTCTTACAAACCTACAGAGATCCCATGGATCTAATGTTGAATGCAGGTGCACTACTTCCAGGTGTTACTTAAACCGGCCTTTAGACCAACCTAAGGAATAGTGTCTTTTTTTTTTTCTTAACATTACACCATTCATGTTGGCATTAGTACTTTTAGAAATGTAAAATGAGGTCGTTGTGAAAGCACTATTTTGTATAAAAAAGCAAGGCTGTGTGTTTTTTTGGTTCATACTATGGATCTGAGAAACAGAGATTGTCTGTATATTAAGTCCAATGAAATAAGATTAAAAATGAGTTGTACATTATTCTTTTCAATGTTTTGATTAAAAAAAAAAACTTTACTGTAATTGTAAGATAAGTATGTGAAAAGGTAATTGTAATGTTTGAATGTTTTTATGGTTCTTTTCCAGCAGTTTAGGGCTTTATCCAGGCCAGGGTTGTGTAGCATGGAGATGCCAAAAAAGGAACTGTCCATTTTCTTTCAACCTTCACATTTCTGTAGTTCCAGTTTGGAACCTACTGAGGCTGGAACTAAAGACGTATTGCTCCATGAGTTCACCCAGATAATAATGTGATACTGTGGCCCACAGTACTTTCCAACATATAATGAGTCACAGACTTTGACCTTTGATGAAACTGCGGAGTGCTGGCACAAAACAAGCTAAGGGCATCTTCAGTGTTCTAGGGATCTGTTTTCACAGTGTGCTTGCTCACTTGGCGATTTTACACAAATAAACTTTTTTGGCAAATTATTTTTTAGTGTGTTGGTCTATTATGGGCTGGAGGTGCTGGACTCCTTGAAATGTACCTATTTTTTTTCTCCTCAACAACACCACGTCCTTGGTAGTGGCCTCCTGCTGTTTTTGAACCCAAAGTGCTGTCCAGTAGGGAATTACAGTAGAAAAACACTTCATGCATTTATCTTTGATGGAGCCATTCTTCCTCCATGCAGTACAATATAGATGCAAACATTTCTTGGCGTAATTGCTTTTTTTTTACCCCTTCTATGGATTTTTTTTCCCCCAAAGTGCATGGGTAGAGTGAGTTTGTCAAAACTAATTAGCATTTTTTGTTTTTCATTACACATATGGCAAACACTTGATCAATTTAAAGGGTTAAACAACTGATCAGCAGTTCAAAACTGTGCATCAAACTGTTCAACTTTGACTGTACCCTGAAATGCAGTATATATTGTACTTAATTGCTTACATTTTTTGGGTGGCTCTCAGAAATGTGGTTTCACTGCCTGTAGCAGTTGTCCTGTGGCATATTAAAGGCAGCAGAAATGTAGACTCCATAAAAATTGTATATTTTATCCTAAATTTGTTAAGAAGGGAAACCCAGGCGGACTGAACATATTGACCACACACCAATCCCAAAGCGCAATCACAGTTATAAATGGCAATGAAGCTGGGCAATGCATATGAACACGCATTTGTGCATGCCCAGTATCACAGCTCGACTTTGAGACCATGATTTACCAATGTTTTAGCCCTTGTTTAAAAAAAAAAAACACTTTACCGAGCTCAGCTTTCTTCCTACTACTAGAAAGTGCATTTAGCTGAACTCAGGTACGGCACTTCATGAACGAGCCTTCCGGTACTTCAACACCATTTACAAATGTGATTGCACTTTGGGATCGGTGCACGGTCAATACGCTCGGACCGCCTGGGTTTCCCTTCTGACTTAAATTAGAAAAAATTATAATTTTATGGAGCCTACATTTCTACTGTCTTTAATTTGCCACAAGACAACTGCTACATGGAGTGAAACCATGTTTCTGAGTGCCACCCAAAAATGTAAGTAAAGGGCAGACAGTGTCCCTTTAAAGCAATGAATGTGTGTTGTCAGGACAGTACAAGAGAAGGGTCCCTAACCAGCATTAATACTCAGAGCGGCCTGGATAAACCCCTAGGGTGATGAATTGTAAATGGATTCTGTAATGTTCTGTGATGCAATACATCACATTCCTTTTTCAATGGGCTGAACCTGAGCGAAGTCACTGCCAGCACCTTGTCTGTAATTGTCTATTGTTTGGGCCTTTGGTACTTTTGACTGCATGCAGCACTAGCAACTTTAAACTTTGACTCTTTTTTTAATGTGAAAATCTTTAGTCTTATTAAGGTACTTGTAAAAAGTATATATGGTTCAATACAGTATACCCATTATTCATGAAAAGCATGATGTTTAATAAAACAGTTCTAAATAATACACTGTTGTGAAAGATTTTCTCTGTATTGGTGTCTACCCCCCAAACCAGATGGCCACTAAACTACTGGATCTAAAAAGTATATGCTAACACTATTCATAAAAATGTACAGTAGAAGTGGTGTCCAAGTTTTATTACATCAGCCCACAGAGATACTGCACTACTTATCCACTGGACAGTGGCCTCTATTGCAGGAGTGTTCGAATCAGAGCTGTTGGGAGGATAGGTAAAGAAACTCTTCAGATGTAAAAATATATTACTTAAAACATATAAATCACTTTAGCTAACTCGAGTGATTTATAGTAAGTTAATAGGGCCTATAAGGGGTGTCTTTGTGGTTTAAGAGACTCTTCTCATGAGATTTAAGCACAGTGACCTGCTTAAGTTTGTAATCCTCTTGCCCAAACCTCACTCTCCAGGTCTTTTATACCATAAAAGAGACACCATTCGCAAGCACTACAAATCACGGCTGATAAATGCATGCTGCCCTTCCCCTGGTAAACATAAGCAATGATCCTTCCCATTTACCTGTATATACCACAGTGTATTGGAGAGGCACTGTTAATCAACGAGCATTCCTAGCTGATGAAAACACAGTAGGATCCTAACTCTGCCTTCTTCTCCATAAACAAACATCCACAGTGAAGCATGCTGTAAAGTGTTTTGCAAACATCTGACCCACTCAAACAGACCAGGACTGTATTGATTGTACTTGTTCTTCCCCTCTATAACCAACACCCACACCAACCCTGGGGATACACCTGCAAGTAAGTTGTGGCTTGGTGTGCCTCTCCTGGTGATTAATTTTCAGATAAATTGAACAATATATTAAGGTGTGTGGCATCATCATGACAAAACATTTAAATGTTTTGTTGCTTTATCCTCACTAGGGTTGACTTACCATAGATCAAGGCTGCTGCTTTTATGTTCCTTTCTTTTCTGCTATATTTGAAACCAGTCTCTGGGGCTGCCATTATAATCCTTAAGCATCCTAACCTAGGATAGGTGTGTATGGGACCGTACAGCCCATTTTATTTGGACTTACTAGAAACATAGAATTTGTCAGCAGAAAAGGACCACTTGGCCCATCCAGTCTGCCCAGATGTTCCCTGCCTAATCTGCCTCCATACACCGTAACTGGCTTCTGGCAACCCTCCCTCTTCCCTGCTTTTTTGCTACTATATCCCATGTCTATCCCATGCATCTTTTGAGCCCCCACTGTTTTTGCCTCTACCACTTCAACTGGAAATCTGTTCTAGGCACCTACACTCTTTCAATGAAGTAGCATTTCCTCACATCCCTCTTAGACTCCTTCCCCCCTTCAGCTTCGTCACATGTCTCCTGGTCCTGAGGCTCTTTCTCCTTTGAAAGAGACTCCTCTCCTGCAACCTGTTCACCCATGTGAGGTACTTGTAGGTCTCTATCATGTTGTCTCTCACTCTCCTCTTTTCCAGGGTGTACATGTTGAGATCCCTCAGTCTTTCCTCATATGGCTTTTGATGCAACCCCTGCACCATTTTAGTTGCCCTCCTCTAGACTGCCTCTGCCCTGTCTATGTCCTTTCTGTGGTGTGATCTCCTAAACTCGACACAATACTCCAGTTGGGGTCTCACCAGCCAGCAATACAGTAGCAAGACCACCTCCCTTCTCCTGCTGGAGACACCCTGCCCTGTGCACCCCAGCATCCCACTAGCCCTACTACTCCTTTGTCACACTGCCTTGCCACAATAAGGTCATCAGTATGATAACTTCAAAGTCCTTTTCCTGCCTAGTGACTGTCAGTATCCTCCTGAGTTCCTGTACCCTAGATGTATGATTTTGCTCTTGTTGGCAATGAACCCTAACTGCCATGCTTTTGACCACTCCTCAGATTCCCCAAGATCTCTGCACATTCTCTCCACCCCATCCTGAGTGTCCACTCTATTGCAGATGTTGGTATCATCTGCAAAAAGGCATACCTGTCCTTCCTGTTCTTCTTCAGCATCACTTATGAAGACATTGAAGAGGACTGTTCCAGTACTGTGCCCTGCCGCACCCCAATGATCACTCTCCCATCATTAGAGTGAGTGATGTTGACTACCACCCTCTGTCACCTATTCATTAATCAGTTTCTAACCCAGTTCACCACTTTGGTTTCCACCCTTTGGCTGATCAGTTTCTAAATCAGTCTCCTGTGTGGCATAGTGTCAGAGGCCCTGCTAAAGTCTAGATAGGCCACGTGCACTGCCCATCCCTTATCTATTTCCCTGGTCACCCAGTCGAAGAAATGAATCAGATTGGTCTGGCACGATGTTCCCCCTATGAATGCCTATTAACTCTACTACTCTTTCCTTTAGCAGAGTTTCCATTAATTTCCCAACTACACTTAGACTGACTGGCCTATAGCAGTTGCTAGACTCCTCCCTGCTGCCACTACTATGTAGAGGGACCATGTCAGCTCTTCTCCAGTCCTCCAGAACGTTATCTGTTTCCAACAAACTGTTGATTAAGGTTGCTAGCTTGTACCTTTCTGAGTTCTGTTAGTAGTAGCCTTGGGTATATCCCATCCAGAATATTGCTTTGTCCACCTTCAGAGCTGCTACAAGTCCCTTCAGGACTCTCTGAAAATAAGCTTGAGTCCACCCTCTCCCGTTCCTGCTACTCCATGGTGATCGGTCTCCACCTCCCTCCTCTGTGAAGACTGAGCAAAAGTAACTTTTCAGGATGGCAGGTTTTTCTTAGTTCTCTACTTTGAAGTCTCCCTCTTTTGCTCTTCTAAATCCTCAGAATTCCTCCACTAGCTTTCCTCTTCTCACTTATGTATCTGAAGAAAGTCTTATCCCCTTTGGCTATCCTTTCCTCTGGCCATATCTTTGCTTCCCTCACTACCTTTCCTCCTTCCCTGTGTTTTACTTGATAAACCTCCCTGTCCTCCTCCCTCTGTTTCTCCTTATAACTCCTGAATGCCACCCTTTTTTTGCCCACTACCTTGACTATTCCCTTGAGAACCATAATGGTCTCTTTTTCCAGCTGCTTTCATTCACTTCTTTCACGCATAGTTTGGTTGCCTTAATTACACCCTCCCTTTTAACCCCACTGTGCCTATACCCTCTCTGCTCCCCACCATAAGGCAATTTCTGAGGCAGTCTACCATTTCTTTAAAATCTGCCCTCCTAAAGTCCAGGACTGCTGTCCTTCTGTGGTTTACCTCTGCTCCTGTCTTTATGTTAATCCACACTGTAGGATGATCACTGGCATCTAGGGGACAACCAGCTGTGATGCCTGCAGTGCTGTCCCTGTTTGTAAGCACAAGGGCCAGCACTGCCCCATCCCAAGTGGGTTCTTTGACTAGATGCCTGAGAAAACCAATTGTAGGGAGTCATGGATGACCATGCTCCTTGCTGAGGCAACATTTGGAAGGCTCCACTCCATGTCCGGCAGATTGAAGTCACCAACTGGTAGCACCTCCCCCTTACTTGCCATTCTAATGATGGCTTCCTTAAGTGTCTTGTCCAATTCCTCTACCTGTACTGGAAGTCTATACACTATCCCAGTATGGATAGCAGCCCCAAAGCATGTCTCCAGGACTACCCACAGCACCTCCCACCCTTCCTTTTCCTCCTGGTGACCATATACCTCCATGGCATTGATTCCCTCCCTCCCTCACATATAGTAGAACTCCTCCTCCCTGCCCTGTCTGTCCTGAATAGGGAGCACCCAGGTATGGCCAGTCATGGTGCCCAATTCACCATGACTCTGTTATGGCCACCAACTCCAGGCTAGCCTCTGCCTTGATGGCTTACAGGTCTGGAATTTTTTACCCTTTTCTCTCCCCAGTTGCACACAGGTGAGATCTCCGCAAAAGCTACCACATGTGCCACCTGTTTGAGGCCCCTCATCAGTTCCCTGAAATTATCCTGTACTACTTCTACCCTGTACTTTACCAGGTAATTTGTTCCCCAGTGGACAATGACATCAGGCTCTCTTCCATCTCTTGCTGCCCCAGTGATCCTCTGAATATTATCTCCATCACTCCAAGCCGAAGCACCTCTCAGGCACTTTACCTCCCTCCTCCCCCAAAGACTACCCCCCCAAACAACAGAGTCCCAAACCAGCAGCAGCTTTCTCCTTGACTGGGGGCCACCTCCTCCCTCCTTGGGGCTTCCCCTACTAAGGACCCCTACTTTTTCCCTTCCCACAGTTATGGGGGCCTCCTCTCAACTGCCCCAACCCGCCAGTATGGCAAAGGAATTCTGCAGTGGTATAGGCTGAGGAGTGTGCACCATTCCCTCCACCCTCACTCTCCTGAAGCCCACCAAAGTCCATCCGCTCTGCTTAGACATCCTCTGGGGAAACAGTGGCAGACTTGGTGGCCCCTGGGTGGGGCAGAAGGTCCTCCGCATCCTTACCAGTTTGGCCCACAGTTCAGCAACCTCTGTCCACAACCCAGAGAGATGAGTACAAATGGGGCAGCACCTCAGTCTCCAGAAGGTTTCCTAAAGGACTACAGACACACACTCATTGTGCTGCTACTTACTACTTCATTGTTTTATTGCTAGCAATGCAGAACAAGGAAAAAGTCCCTTTTGCTTTATTCTTTTATTCATTTACCTAGAATGGCCCAAATGAGATTTATTATCCTATTTACAGTAGGGTCTGGTTCTACCCAATTATGCAGCTGGAAGGAATGAAATACAGGGAGATTAAGTATCTCGCTTAAGATTAGAGTGGGCAAGTAGCTGTGGTGGAGCAAGACCTTGCGGCTCTTGTTTTACAGTTCTAAAGTCTAACTTGGACTGCACTGCCCCCCAGCTACATCTGATTACATCTGTCTCCTCAGTCTCACAGACTGGACTTTGAAGGTGTGCTCCAAATGATACAGTCAAAGTCCAGATTTCTGCAGTCAACCAGCTGGAGCTCTGTTAAAAGGATCCTCTGGGTATGCTCTCCATCCCTTCAAGCCAAAGAATATCTCAGGCACTTTACTTTCCTCTCACCACCTCCTTGTCTCCATCCCCTAACAATAGAGTCCCACACCAGCAGCTGCTTCCTCCCTCCTTGGGGCGCCCCCTACTGAGGACCCCCGCTTTCTCCCTTCCCACTGCTATGGTTGCCTCCTCTCAACTGCCCTGTCCCACCAGCACGGTAAAGGAATTCTGCAGTGGTATAGGCTGAGGACCGTGCACTATTCCCGCCTCTGCCACTCTCCTGGAGCCCACCAAAGTCAATCCGCTCTTTCTAGGCATCCTCTGAGGGAGTGATAGTAGACTTGGTGGCCCTTGGGTGGGGCAGAAGGTTTTCTGCACCCTTGCCAGTTCAGCCCAGAGTCCAGCAACTCCTGCCTGCACCTCAGAGAGGTGAGTACAAATGGCACAGTGCCTCAGTCTCCAGAAGGTGTCCCAAAACACTGCATCCCCTCACCCATTGCACTGTTACTTACTAGGGGTGAGCTGGCAGTTGAGCCACATCACGAGAGGGTGAGGCTTCCACATTACTAAAGCCTGTACCACTCTCCTGTGTTTCTAGCACCAGTAACTGAAGTACAGTCTGCTCCAGGATGTTGCAAGTCAGCAGTGGCTAGAGGCAGCCTGAAAAGAGCTGCAGGGCTGGCTCCAATGAAAAGAACTGCTTTGTTCTGAACAGCAGCATCTCCAAGGAGACAGCTCAGCTGGCAGGGGGTGCGGGGGTGAGCTGGCAATTGAGTTACATTGTGAGAGTGTGGCCTCCCACGCTACCCTCCTGTGTTTCCAGCACCAGTAGGTGACATATAGCCTGCTGCAGGAGGGTGTAAGTCAGCAGTGTCCAGAGGCAGCCTGAAAAGAACTGCTTTGTCCTGAACAGCAGCATTTCCAAGGAGACGGCTCAGCTGGAAGGGGACTCTGGGTGAGCCAGAGGTTGAGCCACATCACAAGAGTGTGGGGCTTCCACATTACTAAAAGCCACACTACCCGGTGGCATGAGCACTAGTAGCACAAGCACCACTCCAAAGAAAAATTCAATTACATTGGCTGGGATGTTCCATCTTTATTGGAAAGCTCTAGTTAATGTATCTCCTGCTTTGTATAGTAGCCTCTTCTCCCAGCAAAATTGACTCAGTTCATTTTCAGATGTAACTAACTAAAACTGTCTTCATTCCTGTGTCCCTCCTATCATTCCAGATAAAGTGACCATTAGTGAGCATTAGTAATTCTGCCAGTCCCATTTTGTATAGTAGTTCTCATCCCTCCAGATGAAGTGGCAATTAGAGAATTTTGCTCCTGTTTTATATAGTAGCTCTCATTGTTCCAGATGAAGTGGCAATTAAAGACTATTAGTAACCCTTAGAGACTATTAGCAATCCTACCACCCATGTTGCACAGTAGCAGTCCTGTTTTTTACAGTGGCAGAGTTTTAGTTCACCAGTTACCCTTGATATAAAATTGTCCCTGTCCTCATCTTTTTCCAACCCCTCCAGAAGAAGTGGCAACCTTCAATTTTGAAGTTAAGAGAAGTCATGGTGAAGAGGTGACACTAACTCTGGTAGATTTTTTTCCAATAATACAGCTACAGTAGAAGCTGCTTAATTGGGACGGCTTGGTCGCCGGCCTTTCATCCCAATTAAGTGGCCATTCCAGTTATCAGAAGTAAAGATTTTTGCCGTCCATTCCCCCCCCGATACAGTTCTGTACTGTACCTGCAATCTACAAATCCTCTTGCCAATAGCCTCATACCAAGGACTGAAGGTTGTTATAGTGAAAGTGAGAAGCAGAAAGCCTTTTCACATTCCTGTAGTTTTGTTTTTCCAAAAACAAATCTTTTTACTAGCTCATCAGGATCAACAAACAGGGTTGATGCCTGGAGAAAGCTGGTGTATGAGCATAGTGAGCAGAGGGAGAGTTTAGCCACACAGGGGGTGGAGGAGAATCAGCGATGAACCATAAAAATAAAAGAAACAGAAATATGACTGCTATGGTTACCTTTGCAGCAGTAAGTAGGCTTAGTCTCACATCAGGAGCAGCAAAAAGGATTCAACCAGAGTCCAGAACAGAGGGGGGTTCAGCCATGGGAACGGGAAGTGTGGGAGAAACAGCCAGGAGTGGTGTGAAGGTGCCTGACACAGCGTTATTCCCATTGCTATTAATACATACTCAGCGGCCAATTAATGGCAGTAAGGGTCAATGAATAGGACTGAATCACCCCAATAATCCAGCACCCCTGTATCTATTAAATAGATGGGAATGCCATTGAAATGAATGGCCACTTAATTGGTTCCCAGAGGGATGTCCCAATAAAGCAGACATCCCTATTATCCATGTCCTGATTAAGTGGCTTCTAAGTCGGCCCCACATGTAGTGGCAACCCTGTTAGTGGTGAGGCATTAAAGAAGCTTTTATTTTTGTTGAGACATTGTAGAGCTTGCCCTGAACCTGCAGAATCCTTCAACCTAATATAAATACAGCTGAGACAACTCTTGCATCTTGTCCAGGGGTGAGCTAAATAAGCGAGGCTTGTTCATCACAAGGTACTGCAGAATCTTCCTGGAATCCTGTTATACTTCTTATGCAACACTCAACATAGCTAGTTCAGATAGTCCCAGTTTCAGCCTTTCATCACTTTTGCTTTCTTGCGGGTAGTGACAGATTCCAATTTGGAGGAACTGTGGTATGGGGTGTTATAAACTTTGCTTGGACCATTTGCAATGTTTTTGCCATCAGCTCTCCAGCACCAGATTATACAGTACATGAGGCACTGAGAAGTAAACTGTAACTTTGTTTTTTACCAGCCCCCTCCTTGCTCTGTTCTGTGACCGTGGCAACTTCTGGTGTGGGAATGGAACTCCCTATAGTTTAACATTATTTATCACTTGTTTTCAGCCCTTTTCTGATGAAGAGCCAGTTCTCAGTGTGAATGTGGTGTCCAAGAACTTTCATTGATTGGTTTAGGTGTAGTTCTAGTATCTTCATATATAAGACATTAAGTCCCAGCACCCCTGCTTCTTTTGCTCCCTCCCAGGGCAGTGGCAGTCTTTGGTGTGGGAGTGGCATATTTTAGGTTTTTAATGTATTTGTTCATGTTAATAAATTTGTCTGCAATAGTCTGAGCCGCTTTCCCCCATGTTTCCTCCCAGGGTAGTGGCAGCCTCCAATGTGGGGAGTGTGCAGACAGGGCAAGGGTACTTTATAGGTTTTGACTATTATATAATCTTATTTGTTTAAGATGTTTGTCTATGATAGTACCAGCTCCCTGTTCCCTTTCTGCTCTCCCCTGAGGTAGTGGTAGCCTCTTGGGTGGGGAGTGTTGGAGATGAGGTGTGGATACATCACAAGTTTTTGATCACTGTATAATCTCTCCACCAGTTCATCTCCCCCATTCTCTTTCTGCTGTCTCTTGAGCTAGTAGCAGCCTCTGGGGTGGGGAGTGCTGAAGTCAAGGTGTGTGTACATTACAAGTTTTTGATTACGGCCCACCAATTCATTCACCCCCCTATCCTTCCCAGGGAAGTGGCAGCCCCCAGTGAAGTGTTGCCTCCTCAACCCCTATTAGGGAAATGGCTGCCCCAGATGGTGAGTTGAGGTGGTGATATAATAGGAGCTCAATTAATGATAAAAATTCCTTGACATAAGGCATTATTATTTGGTCTAGTCACAACATCATTGTTACTAATTGTTAATGTGGTTGTTAGAACTCCAACATATGATGATGTAGACATCATGTTCTTATCTTCTGTCTTGGGCTCACAGTCAATTAGAGCAAATGTAGGGAGCAGAGGAAGGAATTATTTGCTATAGCATGGAGGAAATATGTGAGGAGTGACTGGGCTAACTTGAAAACAGGCAGATATGGATTTGATATTAGAAAGAACCCTAGGAGTATGCTTTCTCTTATTAACCTTAAGTGGTGACATAGAGCTCCACCCTAAGCCAAGTGGAGCACTTAAAAGTAGTATTTTCATAGGACGTGACAATGCTGGAAGCACAATAAACAAACCTCATAAACTAAGATGCTGGGAGGAACATCTAAAATTTGACATTATAGGGTAATCTGAGACCTGATTGTTCTCTTCAATTAGCGATGAAGAAATAAAACTAGATGGGTTTCGACACATAAGACAGGACAGAAAGCAAAGGGGGTGTTATGTTATATATTAATAGAGGTTTGGATAATGTAGAAACTGTATTAGCAAAAAAAATATATAATTGGCATCGATTGTTTAGTAGTGTCTGGTGAAATGTAATCATTTAAAGGGAGTTATTTTTTCTCCACCCAAAGGAAAAAATGTTTTGAAGCTCTTACACTGGAAATTAGTGACAGTATAAAACATAAAGATGTTTTTCTGGTTGGTGATTTCAGCGCTGATTGGGGTCTCAATAGAGGGAAAAAGTGAGACTATTGATATGTTGTGTTTAACGCAACATATATATTCTCCCACAAGACATGACAGGAATGCTGGTTCTGGTACTATTTTACATTTAGTTTTTACTTCGAAAGGCTTGGAGGTGTCAGATGTGGCTATATTGATGCCAAATTTAGGGGATCGCAACCCTGTTCAGTTCAAGATAGACAGAATAAAATGTAGGCCTTCTGTAAACCCAGTCCTAACCAAGAGAGATTAGAAAAATTTTAAGGTGGTAGAATTTAAACATTTTGTTAAAGCCTTCAGATGGGATAGTTGTTTCCTTTTTCCAGATCTGTATACAGCAGAATAACTTTCTACATCTTTTAATGAAATCTGCAGCTTACATGCCCCTTGGAAAATTGTTGTATTGAAAAAAATATTTACCATGGATTGCTGAAAAATTATGCACATTGCTTAGGGTAAAGAAGCGCTTATGACTGAAAACAAAGAAATGAAAATGTGCTGAAAGCTGGAGTAAATGTAAGATAATGGCAGAGCAATGTGATAAACAGCTGAACTTTGCCAAGGCACGGTACTGTAGTTTTTTTTTTTTTGTCTACACTTGAAAATCCAAAAGAATATTGGCAGATTGTTAAGGGCTTGAGAAATCCCGGTAGACAACATCCTCAGATTAACTTAGCAAAGGACAGAATGTTTAGAAGATCCTAGTATAGTGGCAGAAGAATTAAATATTTTTCTGAACAATTGGATATTGAATTTATGTCAGAAGATAGGCTGAATAATTTGGTGACAGGGGTAGACTATGAGGAATGTGGACAGTGAATGGTATGAAGAGAAGTAAAAGAAAATTTAGATTTAGGCTATTGTCCATTACTAAGGTGTACAAAGTTTTAAAAAAAACTAAAAGTGTGGTTGTAATCCAACCCCTTCAAATCATTAGCCAATCTCTCTTCTGCCCATATGATCAAAGACTCTTGAGAAAATAGTCAATGGCCAGTTATATAATTTTTTGGATGGTACTAAGCAAATAGTGTCAGGTGATAAGAGCACCATAAAAACAGTGAATGCATGTGGGTGAATGCAAAAGGGCGATGGCAATATGGGTGAGTGTGACTAGAGAGCAGCGGACCACAGAAGTGTCCCTGCCCTCCTGATGCCACTTGTGTGGTGTTAACTGCGGCCCAGAAGATGGTTCTATTTAGTATGGGAGGTGCGAGAGGGTGAAGCCCCCTGCATATGCTAATGTTGTCTTCGGGTGCGAGTTGTGTCAGGCACTGGATGGGAGGTGCAATGAAGTGTGCTGCCAGTATTTGGAACATATGTGGACATACAGAGCTTAGTAGACCAGAGTCAATATAGCTCACCATAAGCCTATTTATTATATCTCTTTAGATGTATAGCTTCATAATAAGCAGGTATGTGTTGCAGTTTTGTCCCATCACCTTACTGCACTGTCAGCCTTATAGTGGTCACCCTTATGCTGTCTCCCTTTTTGTCAGTCATCCTTTTACATTTGCCCTTTTCACATAGTACCCTAAGCAAATTACCCCATTCCAACTTGTTTCCAACCTCGGATACTCTGCTGATATAGCCCCACTGAATTTTAAGAATTTGATCACTACTGGAGTGGAGGATAGGAAAGTTACTGGAGCAGTTTATGCAGATCTGGCGAAAGCTTTCGACCTGGTGAATCACTCTATTCTGTTGGATAGTTTTATTGGGACCAGCATACATCCCTGATTCTGTAGAGTGGTTCTGGACCTGTTTAATGGGGAGAAAACCGAGGGTACTGGTGTCCGACTGTTGTCGGGCCCCAGGGACCTCTGTAAAGGAGTGCCTCAAGGTTCTATACTAGGCCATCTATTATTCTTAATTTATGTAAATGGTCTTTCACAGTTTCAATGCCATTCTGCAATCAAGATGTATGGCGATGATACCATATTGGAAACAACTGGTAATACCACAGATGAACTCCAGCAGAAATTAGAAGCCAACTTTAAAGTGGCTCAGGAGTGGTTCATCAGGTCGAAGCTAGTCATGAGCATAAAGAAGACTCAGTGTATGCTGGCTTGGTAGTGCAGAGTGTTGAGGCACTGGATGCCACACCTCACGCCATGTCGGTGACCCAGGTTTGGGAACAACTTTGGGCTGCCGGGATGCTGGCATGGGGATGGCAGAGCAGGATTAAGCTTGCCGATGGGCAGCTCTCCTCTCCTGAGGGTGATGAGGGTGGGTTGATACCCCCATAGTTCCACTCCCACTGGGTGGAGGTCCAGTGGGTAGTGTAGGTGGAGAGGGGGTGGCAAAAAGTTATGGGAGGGTGGAAGGGGTTGAGCTGGCACCACAGGGTGTGTGCATGCCTCCACATGCTCACACAGCTATGTGCTGGGGCCTTGGGAGGGCAAGGGGAGAAAACTGTAAAATACCTATGTGTCCTCATCACCAAGTTGGTGGGAGGAGGTAACAGGGACCAAACAGCTCAATAAAAAAAAAAAGACCCAGTGTATGGGTTTTGGGACAGTGAAAAAAAAATCATGTACAGTATAAAAGATCTTGAAGATTTAGAATCCGTACAGGTTCAATAGTATAAATATTTGGGTGTGGTGTTTGATGATCATCTTTCATGTTCAAGTCAAATTCAAAATATTTGACTTAAGACAACAAAAAGGCTGGGGGATTTGAGACATGTTTCAGGGTGTCTTACAAAGGAAGCATGACTTAGAATTGCTAGTACGCTTTTGTTACCAGTGTTGAAATATGAGAGTAATGTCTGCATAACTGCAAACAAAAAGGACATGGAGAAATTGGAAAACATATATAATAAGATGCCATGTTTTATCTTGAAGGGTAAATACATACCCATCACTGTGATTTATGTGCTCAATTTGGTTGGAACACCTTAGGAAAGAGTCGTGCAATAAAATTAATTATGATTTTTAAAATGTTGAAAACTAAAAGTGATCACCCTTTGTCTCATTTACATGTTCTTGGACAATCGGAATAATAGAATTGACCAAACCAGGAATTCAAATACCAAGAGGTTGAAAGTACCCGAAATCATGCCAGATTTGGGAAAATGGTGATCTGCAGTGATGTTCCTGGATTTTGGAATAGGCTGAGTGCTGCCACTAGAATGGTGCTGACATTCAGTGTTTTCCAATGAAGTTTACAAAATAAATTTCATTTTGCATGTGATTGTTAAACGATTATACTTTTTAAATATTGATATTGATTTTTCTGGAGAAGGATATTGCGTTTTTTTTATACTTATATTTTTGTATGTATTGAATGGATCAGTGTATAAGTACGTGTGAAACAGGATTCATCTGAAAGTAGGTTTTGGCCCGAGTATGTAATTCCTGTATAAAATTAAATTTTTTACTACTACTACTTAATTGATTTATTGCTAGTAATGCAGAACAAGGGAAAAATCCCTTTTGCTTTATTTTTTTATTCATTTATCTAGAATAGCCCAAATGAGATATATTATCTTCTTTACAGTGGGGTCTTGTTCTGCCTAATTATGCAGCTGGAAGGAATGAAATACAGGGAGGTCAAGTAGCTTACTTAAGATCACAGAGTGCGCTACTGGCTGTGGTGGAGTAGGACCTTGGGGATCCTGTTTTACAGTTCCGTAGTCTAACTTGGACTGCACTGCCCCCCTAGCTACATCTGATTTCATCGGTCTCCTCAGTCTCCCAAATTGGACTCTGAAGGTGTGCTCTAAATGATACAGTTAAAATCCAGATCTCTGCAGGCAAACAGCTGGAGCTCTGTTGAAAGGTGCTTCGAAACAACACACTAAATATCTTCTATTTACAAATTCACACAGCCCACACTTCCCAGATAAGGGTTCAACTGAGGAGACTTCAGATTTAAAGAGATGCAGGTCTTACCTCATCAGCTTTATGCTCAGGCTGAATACCTCTGCCAGCTCCGTTGACCCGCTCCACCATAACTCTGTCTAAACTGCCTTAATTGCCTCTGCTGGCATTAGCCTTTTATACCTTAATGTGATATTCCACTAGTATTCATTTTTTTAAAGAGACCAAACATAATCTGCAACAAGGTTTTCATGCAACAAACAACATACAATAACTCTTCTACAACTAGTTGTAAATTACTCTTACATTGTAATTCATTCTCAAGGCCCCACAAGGCTTGCCACCCTGGCCACTGTTGCACCAATCCCACCCCTCTTTAACCTTCCCTACTCCACAAGCTTCCTGCCGTAGCCTAGAAGACTGCATTGGTCACACTGTTGTACAAAGGTGGAGGAAGACAACACATCAGTCACTACCAGCATATCTCAGTCCTAACATCGACTCCAAACTCCTGTCCAGTCAGGTTTGCCCTCCATGCATTCTTTATTTTATTTATTGAGAGATCGGAATTACAAACCCTTGAGTCAGAGACTCCTTTGCAAAGGCTCCACGTCGTGGAAGTACAAAACAAGAGAAATGGACAATACAATGAAAGATATTACAAATGAATGCGGAGGGTAAAACAACCCAGAGTCAAGTATGGTACAAAGGTAATGAACAACACATTGAAATTCTACTGCCATGGCATGCCTCAAGGTGACAAGCAACATTTAAGAGGCTACAGAGAAAGGTCATATCACTATAGCAATCTACACTGTCCTGACCAAAGCTCTCAGCCTGGTTGAACACCATGTCCTTTTCAGGAAACTGAAGGGATTGAGTTAAACTGCCTTAAGATATTCTTGCTTGTGAATCATCTTTAGGGGTGGGGTCGACACAGTAGGTTATTTTGGGCACCACTTTGTCTGAACGTGAGCCCTTAAAGCAGGGTGTGGCTCAAGGTTCTAACCTAGGCCCCATCATTTCTCTATAGAAACACAGAATCTGAGGGCAGATAAGGCCCACTTGGCCCACCCAGTCTGCCCAATTTATTTATTTTCCTTTTTTCTACCTTCATTTTTGCTGTAGACCCACTTGATCTATTGTACTGTCTCTTCCCCTGCTTCCTTACCTCTGTGATTCCTTTGTGCCTATCCTAGGCATTTTTGAACCCCACCACTGTTTTTGCTCCCATTACCTCAGCTGTAAAGCTTTTCCAGGAATCCAGCACAGTTTCTGTGAATAAATATTTCCTCACATCTCTCCTGAACTTACCCCCCCCAGTTTCATAGTGTGTCCCCTTGTTCTAGAGCACCTTTTGTCTAAAAAAATACTTCCCTCCTGTACCTGTCCTGCTGCTAGTTTCTGGCAGAAAGGAATCTTGCTTTCAGAGCAAGTAGCAGCTGAGTAAAAAAAGCTACAGCTTTTCTTAGTAATTGCCCTCCATCCCCACACCCTAAGCCAGTTCTACTTTTATAGCCACTTGATTTGACTGACAACAGGAACTTCCTGTTTGGCAGTTGGAAGGGAAGGATCACTGAGACACATTAGTTTCATCAACCTTGAAGTAAAAAGTAGCTCTTTCTCCCCCCCAGCTGCTGGAGGTCTGAGTCCGAGCAAGGAAGAAGGAGACTACTGAAGACTACAGGAAGTTCCTGTCCCAGAACAGGAAGGGCGAGAGTTGTACGGGCACAAAGGCAGTAGGAAAGTAGGTGGAAAAATACATAGTGGGAGGAGAGAGTAACATACAAAGCAACAGGAGTGGGGACACAAAATAAGTCATGATGGGAGTAGTGCAGTGCAATGGCTGTGGGGTGGCAGTGTTCTGGGAGACATTCTGGAGGCTGTGATGCTGCCCTATTTGCAGGCACCTCTCTGGTCTGAGGGAGGAGGTTGCCCATCTCCAGGCTGACCTGGTTAGGATTCGTGAAACCTTTTCCCCCACCCAGGGACCACCAGGCCACTGCCGCTACCTCAGAGATTGCCAAGAAAGAGGAGCGGTTGGACCAAGGTGTGCTCAGGGGGAGAGAGAGGGAGGTGCATCCCTCCAGCTGTACCTCTCCACAATTCATATACTGTTCTGGCGGAGAGTGGTTTCTCTATGGAGGCACCTGCAGTGGAGACCAAGGAGGATGCTGGGAACCTCCACAAAGAAGATCCGCAGGAGGGTGGCAGGAGACCCCACAGGGGAAGGAAACAACTCCTGGAGGGGGACTCAATCATTAGGGGGGTAGAATTGGGGGAGGAAGGGGAGAGGGAGCTAAGATGCCTGCCTGGCGCCATGACTCAGAGAAACAGGAAGCGAATCCTCAGGATTGCGGGAGCAGCTGCACGAGGGAGGGAGCTGGATGTTATTGTCCACCTAGGGACAAATGGCCTGGCTGGGAATGGGATCAGAGCAGTGCAAGAGGAGTTTGTAGAGTTGGGGAGTGGCCTTAGACAAGTAGCATGTACTGTAACCTTCTCGGACGTGCTGCATGTCTATGGCAAGGATGATGCTAGGGTACTCTGCACCATGTGATTCAATGAATGGTTGAAAAACTGATGTGGCGCTCAGGGTTTTGGCTTCATTGGGGACAGGGGAGCCACCTGGAGGGATACAGGCCTATACTGGCACAATGGTCCGCATCTGTCCAGGGGGGCAGGATCCCAGGTGATAGCTTTAAATGCTTCATTGGCAAGCATTTATACTAGCCAAGGGGGGAGGCACTGAAAAGGAGCAGGGAAATGCCAGCCTCCCCCACAAAACACAGTAATTAGAGAGGTAAACACCAAGGTAGAGAAGTCGTTAGGGAGCAGGATAGCGTAAATGCAAAAAAAGGCAAAGTCAGTAAGGATAGGGATGGGGCTAAAAGGGGTAAGGACATCAAAAAATGGAGGACGATCAGTACCAATGCCCATAGTCTGTGTAACAAGCTCCCTGAACTAGTGGTCTTGATGGAAGAGGGATGCCTGAATATTGTGTCAGTCACTAAAACATGGTACACAGAGAACCATGACTGGGATGTCGACATACCAGGATACACAATCTATAGGAGGGACAGGGAGGGTAAAAGAGGAGGAGGAGTAGCACTCTATGTAAGGGAAGGGATTAAAGCAACAGAACTAAAGAGTAAACAGGAAGTAGATGAGTCACTATGGGTCACCCTGGAGACAGGAAATGGTACCACAATCCGCATGGGGATTGTGTACAGACCCCCATCTCAGGGGGAGGGAATGGACAAGGAAATAATAGAAGGTATCTTTAGAATGGCAGAAAAAGGGGAGGTATTGTTGATGTGGGACCTGAATATGCCAGATGTTAACTGGAGCACCTTTGCTGCAGGCACATCGAAGAGCAGAGTCATTCTTGATGCCCTACAAGGGGCATGCCTCAGGAAGCTAGTGTTGGAACCCAATCTTAGACCTGGTACTCTCAAACAGGGATAGAGAAAGGATCTTGGATTTAGAAAGGGGTAGTCATCTGGGAACAAGCGACCACCAAACTGTGTGGTTCACAATAAACACAGCCATAGAGTCAAGCCATACAAAAGCAAGCGTATTGGACTTTAGGAGGGCTGACTTTGGGAAAATGAGAGAGTGCCTCAGAAAAGCACTAGCAAATGGACAAGAAGGAGGGGTGGAGGAACAATGGAGAATAATCAAAACAGCCATCAGAGAGGCAACAAGCCTTTGTGTGAAGCGAATCAACAAAACAAATCGAAGGAAAAAAACACTATGGTTCTCAAAAGAGGTGGCAGGAAAGGTAAAGGAGAAAAGGATAGCATTCAGGAAATATAAGGAAACACAGAAGGAGCAGAACCGGGAACTTTATCAGTTAAAGCAGAAGGAGGCAGGGAAGGCAGTCAGAATAGCAAAGGCCAAAACCGAGGAAAAGATAGCCAACTCTGTTAGGAAGGGGGATAAAATCTTTTATAGGTACATTAGGGAGTGAAGAAATATCAAGGGAGGGATACTGAGGCACAATAAAGAGCAGGGAATGTGGGCAGAGGGTGACAGTGAAAAAGCAGGGATACTGAACAAATATTTCTGCTCAGTATTCACAACGGAAGAGGAGGGGGAGGTACCTAAACCAAACAAGAGAAACACTCTGGATAGGGGGTCGATACCAGTCCATTCACAGAAGAAAGGATTTTGAAAGAACTCTTGAAACTGAGGGTGGACAAAGTAATGGGGCCTGATGGGATTCACCGCAGAATTCTAAAAGAACTAAGGGTAGAACTAGTGACACCACTGACTACTCTCTTTAACAAATCATGGGAGGATGGGGTGGTACCTGAGGATTGAAGGGGAATGGATGTGATTCCACTTCACAAAAGTGGGAGCAGGGCAGAAGCAGGAAACTACAGACCTGTTAGTTTAACCTCAGTGATAGGGAAAATGATGGAATCACTTCTGAAGGAAAGAATTGTCGAGTATCTAGAGGCCAGAGGGACATAGGACCCAAGGCAGCATGGATTCACAGCGGGAAGGTCGTGTCAGACGAATATAATATATTTCTTTGACTGGGTGACTAAAGTAGTAGACCAGGGAGGGACTGTGAATATGGCCTACTTAGATTTTAGCAAGGCATTTGACATAGTCCTACACAAAAGATTAATAAACAAGTTAGCCAACCTTGGAGTGGGTCCCAAAGTAGTAGTCTGGATAAAAATTTGGCTGGACAACAGGACGTAAAGGGTAATAGTAAACAAAGTCCACAGTGAAGAAAGGAGGGTAACTAGCATGGTACCACAGGGTTCAGTATTGGGACCGGTCCTCTTTAATGTCTTTATAAGTGACATTGGAGAGCATCTGGAAGAAAAAGTATGTCTCTGCAGATGACACAAAGATCTGCCACAGGGTTGATACACAAGGTGGGGTGGAAAGGATGAAAAGGGACTTGGCAAGGTTGGAGGAATGGTCAAATGTATGTTAGCTCAGATTCAATGCAAAGAAGTGCAAGGTAATGCATCTGGGAAACAAAAACCCAGGGGAAGAGTACACAATGGGGGGTGAGATACTAACAACAAAAATCGAAAGGGACCTGGGAGTAATTATGTCAGATGACTTAAAGGTGGGCAAGCAATGTGACAAGGCAGTAAGAAGGGCTGGGGGATACTGGGATGCATAGGGATGGCATCAACAGTAGAAAACAAGAAGTTGTTATCCCTCTATACAGACAGTTGGGGAGACCCATCTGGAGTACTGCGTGCAGTTCTGGAGATCCCATCTCCGCAAAGACATAGACAGAGTGGAGGCTGTTCAGAGAAGGGCAACCAAAATGGTGCAGGGTCTGCACCAGAAGACATACGAAGAGAGACTAAAGCAGCTTAGTATGTATACCCTCGAGGAAAGGAGGGAGAGGGGGGACATGATAGAAACTTTCAAGTACCTCAAGGGAATTAACAAAGTCCAAGAGGCTAGCATCTTTCAGAAAAAGAGATGTGCAAGAACAAGGGGGCACAATTTGAAGATAGAGGGGGGATGGCTCAGAGGTAATGTTAGAAAGTATTTGTTCACAGAGAGGGTTGTGGATGCATGGAACAGCCTTCCTGAGGAGATTGTGGAGTCAAGAACAGTGGGAGAATTCAAGAATGCATGGGACAGACATAAGGCGATTCCAGTGGGGGGTAGGAGGAAGTAAACTGTTGGTTAACTAGGATCTGCAGCTTATCCATCAGGTAGGGAAATGGGCAGACTAGGTGGGCCAAGCGGTCCTCATCTGCCATCAAATTCTATGTTTCTGTGTTACCTTATTAACCCCCGTGATGTAGTTAAAGGTCTCTAGGATATCCCCTCTCTCCTTCCTCTCCTCCAGGGTGTACATATTGAGTTCATTTTGCCTCTCCTTATGGGGCTTTTGATGCAGACTGTACCATTTTGGTAGCCCTCCTCTGGAACTCCTCCACTCCATCTGTGTCTTTCCTTAACTGAACTGATGTCTGATGTTTGTATGATTTTTTATCTGTTTTTATATTGTTAGGTGCCTTGGCAATAGATAAGGCACCTTATAAATACATTTATTATTATTATTTCCTGAGATGTGGTCTCCAGAACTGGACACTGTACTCAAGGCGGAGTCTTACTAGCAATCTATACAGGGGCAACACCACCTCCCTTTTTCTACTGGTGATGCTCGTTCCTATGCACCCAAGCATCCCACTAGCCCTACTGACTGCCTTGTCACACTGTCTGGCCAGCTTTAGGTCATCCAATATGATTATCTGAGGTCTCTTTCCTGGTTGGTCATCGCCCATATCACTCCACCCATACTGTACTCTGCCCTGTGTTTCTATGGCCTAAGTGCATTATTTTGCACTTTTTTGCATTAAAATCCAGCTGTCATATCCTTGACCACTCCTCTAGTTTTTTCAGATCTCTGCTCATCCTTTCCAGCCCCCCTCCCCCCTCCCGGAGTATCCACCTTGTAGAAGATTTCAGTGTCACCTACAAAGAGGCAGACCTTCCCTTCTAGCTCCTCTGCTATGTTACTAATAAAGAAATTAAAGAGCACTGAACCCTGATGTACCCCACTGGTCACCCTCCCTTCCTCGGACTGAACTCCATTTACCACTTCCCTCTGTCTCCTATCCCCTGACTACATTCTTACCCAGGTTGCCACCTTTTTTCCCACCCCAAGCTACCCAGCTTGCATACCAGTCTCCTATGTGGAATGGTCTTGAAAGCCTTGCTGAAATTCAGGTAGGCCACACCCACCACCGCACCCTGCTCTGTTTGGTCATTAGTCGAAGTCTACGTTAATTTATAATCTATCTGCCTGCACCCAACACGCATGTATACCTTCAGCACAATTCTGTGTTGTGGTGACCCCATACAGGCCTATTTGATTAATCAACTCCAGACTGTCTTTGCAGCAGTGGTAGTCTGGCTAAATAAAGCTACCTCATTCTCTGTGTATAAAAAGGCTAATGCTAAATGGCTTGGTCACTGTCACCCACTCACCAACATAACTGGATGCCTTGCATTCAATCCAGGATAAGAACAGTCTTGTCCTTAAAGAGCAGGAATTTCACTGTTAAAATAAGCATTTGTCAATGCTGAATGTTTACTTGCTTGTATTTGCTGTGTAGGTGTTTGACACCGATAATGCAGAAGCGATAATTAGTAATTTTTATAAATAACACAGGTTATAGTAGTGAAGTTCTCATGATTGGGAAATGTAGAGGTTCACACATTACATTGTCATTTTCTTAGACTGTGACCTTGAATTTTCAATATACTGTTTTGTTTTTTTTGCCTCAGCACATGAGCATGACAGGTATCATTTATGAAATGTGACCTAAAACATTGTTTTGTGGAACAAGTATGAAAAAAGGTTTTGGAGGGGGATTTGATAATGACACCTGCCATGTTCACTTGATGGGGGTAAACAAAAAACATGAGTATGTTGAAAATTTGAGATAAAAAGTAAAAATATTGGGGGGTGCTGTGGAGCAGCCATTGGAGCAATAGCCTTAGTTTGCTTATCTGCATTTCTTTTATAATTTACTCACAAGTTTGCCTTATTTAGCTGCTTATCATGAATAATTGTGCAGCACCTGTTCATTGGAGCAGTGAAAAACTGCTGTGCACAATGTGGAGATGCTCTTTTCTCCAGCATCAGGTTCGAAGGGACCTGGGCCATTGCAGCAGCCTGGCTTAAGTAGTGACTTATCTACCTCTCTGGATCTTGAGCATACTTATTAAAATTCAAATGACTAGTGGAACAGACGAACAAGCGATTAACTGCTATGAAGGCTAAACTTAATGACTTTGATACCCTCATTACCAGTAACAAAAAACACATCACTATACTTCAGACTGGAATGAAAAGACAAGTTGCGGTGAATGCAGCTTTTGCAAAGGACCTTATCTTTCTCCAGTCCAAAGGTGAAATGTTGGAGAATGGTCTTCGCCAGAGCAATGTTTGGGTGGTGGGCTTTCCTCCTTGATTTGTCAACAAACAAGACCTGGTACCTGTATCTTTACTGACCTATACTTGCTTGTTGCTTCTGCAGGGATTACAATCTTAAAGGTTTTCCCTGTCCCAATCTGGTCTCGCTCTACAGACAGGGCTGGGCAATGACCACTGACCACTACTGCCATGCTTTCTAGCCCAGAGGCTAGGATATCCTTCCTGCAGGCTGCCAAAGCTAAGGGGGGACATTATGTGGGAAGGGAGTAAACTGGCTTTTTCCCCCAGTTTGTCCTCTCAGACACAGACCTATAAAAGGGATCTGCAAGCTATTAAAAAGATATTGCTGGAGAAAGGTCTTGATGCTCAGCTGTTCTTTCCAGTGTGGCTACAAGTAAGAACACAGAATAAACTACATAGCCCAGATATTCAAAAGGGTTGCACCATGTGCAACAGGGATATGCCAGCACAAGTCCGAAAATGCACCATTGTGCGATATTCAGTGGGAGGCAGATGCGCCCCCCAAATCACAATGCTCAAGAGCGCAATGGTAATGAATGCATGCACAACTGAAGGAGGAGGAACCATGCATAAATGGCGCAGTGTGGTATTCAACAGCATGCGCCTGCGCAGTAGGGGAGCAATTGGAAGTTTGCACGATAGCAGAAATGATCCAAAATAAAAAGGAACGAGAGAGGGGCACAAGAACGCTACAGGAAAGCCAGATTTGGGAGCGAGCCGACAGCAACCAGGCACACAGTAGCAGTGAGCAGGACAGGGTGGGAGCAGGACAGAGCACCTGGAAACCACCAGGAACAGGGAAGGAGTGGGGAGCCTGTGCCACTGTGCAGGAGGAAAGGGGAAATGCCACATTGGACTGAGGGCACTGACAGTGGGCAGGACGTCCAATTCTGGGAGGTGTTCCCGGTGCAGGGGGAGTAGCAGAAAGGACAGCGGGGGGAACGGGAATACAGCTGCCAGGGGGTAACACAAGCCAGGGACATGGCCAGTGCCACCATTCAGATGGAGGCAGTAATGAGTGGTGTGAGAAGGCAGGCAGCGGGGGGGGGGGCGCAGCCATGGAAGGACCCGTCGGCAGTATGCCCCCAAAAGGCAGTACCGAGCCTGCACCAGCTTTGATCTGTACAGTGACACTGAGATAGTGGGCCGGTACCGCCTGAACTGGGCAATCCTGAGGCAGCACTGTGAGCTTTGCAGTGATGTGATGCAGGCACCCACACGACGGAGCCATGCTCTGTCAGTGAAGACAAAAGTGACAGCTGTCATGTGCCTGCTCACCACGGGTACCTTCCAGAGACCAACAGGGGACACAACAGGCATAACCCAGTCAGCCGCGTCATGCCTACTCACACAATTTCTCAGCGCACTGCTGCCACATGCCGCGGAGTACATCCATTTCCCCAGCACACTGGCGGAGCGCACAGCACACATACAAGAGTTCCACAGGGTAGCACATATGCCTGGCGTGCTCGGGGCCACTGACTGTACCCATGTGGCCATCCGCACGCCACCTGACCCCAAAGGTGCAGCATACATAAATCGTAAGGGCTATGCAAGCATCAGCTGCCAGGTGGTGTGCGATGCTAGGGGGTGCATAACCAATGTCTGTGCTACACACCCTGGGGGAGCACATGATGCCTTCATCTGACACCAGTCTGCACTGTGCTACAGGTTCAAGAGTGGGGACATCCCTATGGGCCACCTAGTGGGTGAGTATGCAAATCACGCAGAAAGACATGGATCTTGGGAGGGGCATAGTCAGAGATGACATGGGTGCTGGCCTAGATGGCCCATGGCAGGGCGACGCTGTTCACCAAACTAATGTCCACCCACTAGACACAGGTGACAGTGGATACCCACTCCGTCCCTGGCTGCTCACACCATACCGGCAGCCCATGACCCCATCGCAGCAACACTACAATGAGGCACATGCCACCACACGCAATTTCATAGAGCGGGTGTTAGGGATGCTGAAGGCACATTTCCGTTGCCCGGACATGTCTGGCTGTGCCCTACAGTACAGCCCCTCAAAGGCCTGTGGGCTATTCCTGGCCTGTTGCATCCTGCACAACATGGCCAATGACTGTGGGATAGCTATACAGGTCAAAGAGGGGGACAGCGATGGGGACGATGAGGACGCTGGTGCAGATGGTGATGGGCAGCCCCCCCTTAGTCGAAAGGACCCCCGACTGATCCGGATGGCACAGCTGCACTGGGACACCATCACAGAGGAGCACTTCAACCAACCCAGGTACGTCATGGGGCCATGTGCAACCACCAATGGTAAGGGCACAACCCACAAACACGTATGGACTAAACCCAGGGGTGCATGTCATAAAGGGAATTGGCTGAGCATGGAACCGCATACACTGTCAGGGATGGGCAAGGTCTAACATGGCACATGGTCACACACACACACACACACACCCCACAAGACATGCACAAAGGGTCAGAGGCACGCCGACCCCAACCACCACCCCTAGCCACACACACACACACACACGTCCACAGACCACCACGCCCAGTGCTTGTCACTGTGCGTGTGTCAGATGCTGGGCACCATTGCACAGTGGCAGACAGTGCAACGCAGGCATCATCATGCACATGTCACAGCGGCCAGCAGCTGAGAGGGTGTGCAGATGGAGTGTGTGTGTGTGTGTGTGTGTGTGTGTGTGTGTGTGTTTGCAGGGCTGGGTATCCCACCCATGCATTGCATGTTGAACAACACACTGCACACAGGGCAGCGTCAGACAGTAGCCATGGTGGGAGACAGGTCAGTCACGTGGCACAGTGCCGCGGCCACCACAGATGCATGGGCAGCCCCACTGAGTCCCGCCAGCAGTGACAGGCTGACCAATGACCTCATGGGGTGGCACCGACAGTCCCCAAGGGGCTCTGCTTCATGAACGTGACCGTTCTCGAGCAGGGGTCTGCAGCTCACCAAACATGTCTGCGTCAGGCGTGCTCAGGATGCCCACAGCTGAACCCAGTGTCAACAAGGAGGGTGTCGCATGATGCCAGGAATGGGGGAGGACATTGCACTGCGCGGTGTCTGCGACATATGGGCAACTAACTGTGTGCCCATTGTGGCCATGACAGCTGTGATTGCCTGTGTCTGGCCTGTCAATGGCGGCGGTCACATCCTACCGCAGCCAGTCCATCCCTGCCAGGAGAAGACCAGTGGCCCTGCTGTGCTACTCCTCTGCCTGGCGCAGGACTGCACTGAGTGCATCCACTGCCATTACAAGCCGCAACTACTGATCCACTGAATCATGGAGTATGCGGGTGTGCTCATCTAAGAGGTCATCCGCCTGATCGGCATGCTAGCCCTCACGGTGTTTGCGGCCATGATGGGCAGCACCTCTTGAGGTTGGGCACTGCACACCAGGGCCATGCCTGGGTATGTCCACAGGTGGTGCACTGATGCCGCCCCCCGACACTGTCCCCCCATGGCCATTGGCCGACTGCTGACACTGCCCCTCCAGCTGCTGCTCTCCAGGGTGCCACTGCAGTGGCTGCAACAGCCCCACTGTCCTGGACACACACCAGTGCTGCCCCACTGGTGCAGAGAGGCACAGGCTTGGACAGTGATGTCATGCAGGCTTCCACGGCGGCACCTCCCATGGCTATGCCCGTGCTGTAACCTGCTGTGCGGCCATCCTGTGGCCCACACGTATCACTGTTCATGATGTGAGCTCCATCATCATCAGTGACGGATCTGGCACCAGTCCGAGTCTCAGCATGCTGGCATTCATGGATGCTGGCATGCTGGGACACGGACAGGGCCTCCTCCGCACCTGCTCCGCCAACATCAGTCCAGACAGCCAGGTGGGCCCACTGTCGTCCTGACCTTTGGACACCTGTGGAGGTGGATGGGCCCTCCTCTGTGTCCAGGGTATTACCCTCAGTGGATGAGCCCACCACCGCTGACCCATGTAGACGCTCAGGAGCTGTAAGGGAACACAGTAGCATTAATGTATCTGCCCTACCCTGTGTCATCCCCCCCACAGTAACAGATCAGGACCTACCATGCAGTGACGGGCTACCACCCGTCTGGAATCCACCACCTGGAACACCCTCGATGGCACAACGATGCATGCTGCCAGCAACCCGCTCTTCCTGTGGGCTCAGGCATTGCACGGCCAGCTGTCTCCCACCGATCGCAGCCCTTGCTGCCCTGATGGCAGCCACCTTATCCTTAATCCTCCTCTTGTCCATGCCCACCTTCTTCTTGCACTCCTGCACAGACTGCTGGAGGCTGCCATGCTGGTTGATGGCACGTGCCACCTCTTCCCATGCAGCAGCATGGGCCTGTGGTGTTCCCTGCTGTCCGCTGAGCAGCGGCTCTTGGTCAAGGTAGGCCTCAAACAGGGCATCTGTTTCTGCCTTGGTGAAGTTTGGCCTCCTCTTCCTCCCACGTCTCTGTTCCTCCTCCTCCACCTCACGATCACTCATCATTGATGCTGTGGGAATGACAGGTGTTACCTCTAACTGTGCAGTCCCATGCATCTCCCACACACCACAGTCCACACTCCCAAACAGCATGCAACTCACCAAAATAGACTGCAATACCAGACTATGGCCTCTGCAGCCCAATGTTGCATTTATATAGCGCAATGCATGCAAATGAGGTGAGGCGCAATTTTAAGTGGATGCTAATGCAGTAGCTGCGCCATTGAATCACTGATGAGCTGATTTGCATGTGCCGGCCGAATATCGCGCTGTTGTGCCTTGTGCAATTGTATTGAACGTGCTCAGGCAAGGGCGCAGTTCTGTGATGTGCGCAGTGGACACCGAACGGTGAATGCCTGGGGTGCTGATGCCGATGCCTGCCATGCTGCTGACGTGCTGTGCATGGGAGGCAGTGCAGGGCATGGCCACCATTGTGCCAGTGGCACTACTACGCTGTTCACATGTATGGCACTCTTGCACTGTGGCGCCGTAGGTGCCATGGAGCCACAGCGCAGTAGACCACTACAGGATGTGCCCCATGGGTGCCATACTGCACTACATGCGGTAAGTACCAATCGCGCTGTGGTGGTCCATGCGTGAGGAACCCCTGACCCTATGCCGACCTTTGCCCCCTAGTTGCCATGCGTCCGCATGGGTGCACCTCTATTATGCTGTTTGGTGACAGCACAATTGGGAATGGCAGCGCAGTACCACACAGCATACGCACATGGAGGACGTGCACTACAGAGCGCCATTTTGATACTCAATGCTTGTAAGATGGCACAGAGATGTGCACCAATCTGAAGCCAGGTCGAACTGGCTATCCTAGTGTCCCTGGTTGAGCCCCATGCTGCTGTTTTCTTTGGGGAGGCATCCCTGGACAGGGCCAGGAGTGCCATGTGGGTGGAGGAGGCGGTGGCCCTGGAGGAGGTGACGGGCATCCAGTGCATGGCAGAGCAGTGCAGGCACTGGTATGGGGACCTCCAGCATAGGGACCCGGACAGGCTTGCCTGCCTGTGGGCATGCGCCAGGAGGGGCACAGTTCCATGGCCAGGTAGGTGCCCCATCCATACACTGTTTACATCCATACAGGTATCACGGTGGCATGTGTCCAGCACATGGGGGGTCCGTCCAGTGTGGGCTGTGGTGGTGGTATAGGGGTGGGGGGAAGATGGGCATGGCTGTGTGGGATCACATACACCCATGGGCTGGGGGCCTTTGCTACTGGATTGTACTGATGTTCCTCTCTCCATGTTTGCATCCTAGGCCCCGAGGAGTGCCGGCATGCCAGGGAGGGGTGACTGCGGCATGAGTCACGTCAGGATGCAAGAGCAACCATACCAGCCCAGTGCCAGGACCAGCCTGATGATGGTGAGTGCCTTACATACAGGATTTTTTGTGCATGCTGTGTAACAGGGCGGGCAGCGGGACATGGCCACCATCCATTGACACCACTGCCATGCACGCAACATGGTACAGTCAGAACTTTCCAGTGGCACTGCATGCCTGGGAGTGCGTCAATGCTGATCCATGCATGCACCGGGTACATAGCTGTGCCACTGCCTTCACACCGCATAGCCATGTCACTGTACAGCTACGGTGGTGCTGTGTGGGACTTGGGCAGTGGGTGTGTGCAGTGGTCCGCATGGCTGTGTGCGCCTGGGTGGGCAGATCTTGTGGACACGATCACTGTGGGTGGTCGCACACCATCACAGAGGCATGTCCCACGGCCATATGCCTTGCACAGTGGGTGGGCTGCAGGGGGCTGTGCATTCACACCTATTGACTCTACTCCCTTGTCCTAGGTGGGCGGTGGTTGCAGAACATTGAGAGGGCACTGCAGGAGATACTACAAGTGGTCAGGGCCTCCCTGGAAATTTTACAGTGCATTGACCAGCTAGGAGTCCACAGGAGTCATGGCGGGAGGTGCCTTCAGAGAGGGGAGCGGGGCTCCTGCTGAACATCATGCACCCCAAGATTTCTTCTACCCCCCTGGACCCACCCTCACACCCCTCCTTCCCTCTACCATTTGTTCACCCCTGCCCCTTACCCACCCCCACCTGGTTTGTGGCCCTCACCCCCAACCTTTTGTACATATTTGTAAATAGTTGTTTTTATCTTTTAATATGCATTTGTTTTGTTATACCTACTGTGGTGGCCTCTGATATGCAGCAGGCTACAGGTGCTTAGCTGCAGTGGTGTGCATGGCGTCAGGGGTGGTGTAGTCATGGGTGTGTGTGTGTCCATAGGGGAAGTGACTATGGTGTGGGAGCAGCTATCAGTCACTGTCTGTGGTTTATGTGTTGCTCCCTATGCACTGGATGACTGTGTGCAGTGGTCCATGGTGCATGCACTGTGTCCATGGTGCACCTGTCAGACCATCCATGGCCTGTGCAGCTGACACCCTTGCATGTCTGTGACCTGCACAGTCCACTGGCATGTCAGTGGTGGCTGTCCATGCTGGACAGCCACTGTACCCAGCTCAATGCCGGGTTGCCTCCTGTCACTGGTGTGGTGCATGTCTGCCTCAGGTGGCACTGTGGCCTCCGCTGTTGTTGTCCCACCTCCATGCTGTTGCATGTGTCTGTTACAGGGGATGTGCTCCACTGTCTGTCACTTGTGCTCCGGGCGCATGCTGGTGACGTACAGCTCCATGGTGCCTGCACAGGGAGCTGGCACTCATGTGCCATGGAGGGGTGCTGGCCGTGTGTACACGGTTTCCATGGCCACACGCTGGAGGCTTGGTTGACCCGCTACTGTGTCCCTGTGTTGGTGTGCCCTTGGGTATGGGTGGGTGTTTGTCCATGCACTGTGTTGCATCCTGTGTGGTGTATGCTTCCATGCACTACTGGGGGTGTCTGCGTTGGCTGTTGTGGCCAGTGCTGGGTCAGGGTGTGTCCTTGGGAGGGTGTGCAGGGTGCTGTACCACTGGTGATGGGGTCCGGGGCATGCCCTGTCACATGTTGGGTACCTCGTGTGCTGACACATGGTCAGTCTCTCAGCTGTACCTCAGGGGGGACGTGTGTGGTGGCACTGTGTATGCAGTCATTGCATCTCTGTCTGCTGCCTCCCACTGACGGGTGCTCGTGGTGGGGCTGCCTTGCATGGTTCTGTGGTGCACAGGGTTGCATTGTCACAGTGAGGGTGGTGGCATGCATGTGGTGTCCTGCACTGGTGGACGCTGCTCCTGGTCAGGGTGTCTGGGGATCACGGTGCAGGGTGTTCTCTGCATTGGTGGGATGGTATGGCACAGGGTGGTTGGCCCTCCTTGTGTGCTGGTCACAGCTTGCCAGGGGGTGTGCTGGGACACCATGCCCCAGCTGTGGGTTTCTTGCTGGTATCCATGGGCCGGTGGTTATTCCAGCTCTCCCCTGGTTGTGCAGTGCATGGGGTGTGGGGGGCTGTGTGCTGCTCTGCCCATCTGTAGCATGGGCAGTGGGACCCTGCATCCTGTCCCTGCGCATCCCTGGTTGTGCTGTTGCGCTGCTGCCCTGCTCCACTGAGCACCCCTGGTTGTGCTACTGCACATCTGAACTGCACCACTGCACATCCCTGGTTGCCCTATGGTGCAGTTGGCGCAATATTCATTCATGTGCTGCAGGCACATCTAGACCTGCACAGTGTTTGAATATCGCGCTTATTGCGCATGGGCGCAGTGGACTTGCACTTGCTCCTGCTGTTGCACAGTTTGACTATCTGGGCCCATGTGTTTACTGACCCAGAGACTGCCATGGCCTTTGTGGAGAAACTACAGAATAAGGATGCAGATGTGGAAAAGAGCAGGAGGCTAATTCTGACTGACTCTGAACTCAAGATTTATTTAATTCCCTATTTTGGGTTTGGTTTGCCCTTTGCATATATTGTGCTGTTTTTTCTCTGATGGTGTGCTTTGTTGGCTGTGAGAATGATATCTGTTTGTATTTTCCTATCCTGCTAATTACAAAAGGTATTCAGAGTTGGGTGAGTATACGCCCTGTCAGCTTGTGAGCTTTTTTAATTTATTATTGATACATCTCCTTATTCCTGCATGGCTGCTATTGTCCGCCCTCATATGCAGGCTCAAAGGTAACTTACCTGAGTTTAAGAGATCTATATTATGTCCTGCATTTGTTTTTTATGTCTCCGCCCTCCTTTGATCTTTTTATTCCTGCGAGGAGCAGGGAAGCCCAGCTTATAGTCTATTTATGGTCTACAGATATCGGGTGAGAGCTGAATTTTCTATGGCTTCACCTAGCTGGACTTTTATTCCTTTGGACTATCTAGCAGTCTCTGGTAGTTGCTAGTTGTTTTCTGCACATCACCTTGTTTGTCTCCAGTTTTGTACCATACTGTTTAGGGGCTGTATATTATGCATACTGCTTGATTCATTGCATAAGCTCTAAAAATAGTTAGAAAAAAGTAAAAATATTGCAGACTTACGAGTAAACATTGAGAAATGTCAGTGTTTGTTCATACAGTAGCTGTTTTGTTTTCTTTCAGTTTTTACCTCAGATGTTCAACACAACCTTATGAACGGCAGGTCTCATTTATGAAACCTGTATAAAATTTAATTTTGCGGCGCAAGTGTGAAAAGACATTTGGGCAGGATTTAAAAAAGTTACACTTCACGGTCATGACGTGGGGTACTAAAATGGCTATTTTGAAAATGTGGGGTCATGGTCTGGTTAAATAGCAAAGCTAGGAGTGAACATTGAATAAGTTCAACATTTCTTCATAACTCATTTGTTTTTTGTGATTAGAACCCCAAATATTCAGCATAGTCTTAACATGACCCCACCTTGTGAACAAGACAAGTGGAATTTTTTAAATCCTGTCCAAAAGGTTATCTCATGGAGCAATTACAAAAACATGTTTTGAAGGGGATTTGAAAAATTATATCTGTCTTATTCATGAAGTGGGGTAAAAAAAGGCTATGTTGAAAATTTGGGGACAGAACTAAAAAATAAAGTTATGAGAAAATGTTGAATAATTTCAACATTGGCTCATAATGTTGTTTTTAAGACTCTGACTGCAGATTTTCAGCAAAGTCTTTTTATTACGCCACCTAATAATGAAGGCAAGTGGAAATTTTAAAATCCCATCCAAAAGGTAATTTAATTTCATGCAAAAACATGTTTCAGAGGGGATTTGAAAAATTACACCAGCCTTGTTCACGAGGCATGTAAAAAAAGGCTATATTTATTTATTTATTTATTTATTTGAATTTTGATAATCAGGTGAGCCCACTAAGACCAGCATGTATCTTTTCAGGGACGACCCGGGGAATAAGGCAATTCCACAGCTAGATACATTATACATTAGTAAAAACATTACATAGAATAGGTATAGTAGGATGAGATAAAAAGCAGTGCATCATGTAGTAGTAGTAGTAGTAGTAGTAGGCAGGCTACAGGTGTGATGAATGAGCTGGCAGGCAGTGTCCTCGGCTTTAGTCTGCTGATGCCAGGGTGGTCCAGGAAAGCCACAGTTGATAAGTCAGTGACAGCGTTCAGTGCTGACAGGCTTAGATAGAGCTTGGGACCACCTGTGCAGGAGGCTGGAGACCACAGAGATCATGCAGGGGAATTTTGCACAGGCTTAGAGAATCATACATCAAACATCATACAATCGTACATAATGAACATTATTTCACTGTTAGTGTTAAAAAATGTACATATTTACATAGTATTTACATAGTACTATAGTTGGTTAGAACAGGAGGTAGGGAAGGGGAGGGGTTTCAGTTGAGAGATAGGAAAGCCAAGATGGATTAGGAAAGCAAGGAGAGCCAAGAAGGTTAATGAGGAGGTGAGGGAGAAGACAAGGGAGGGTTTTAAGTGTTGGGATAGTAGAGCAGGGATGGTTAGTGGAGGAAACAGAGGAGGGAGAGACAGAAGGGGCAGAGGAGGGAGCAGGGGGGGAAAAGGGTCAGGTATGAAAATTTGGTGTCAAAATCTGGAAAAGTAGTAAAGCTACGAGTAAACATTAAAGAATTTCAACATTGCTTCATAACTGTGTTGTTTTTGAGAGTCTTACCCAACATTTTCAACACAGTCTTTTTATTACACTGTAGTATGATCAAGACAGGTAACATTTTTTAAATCCTATCTGAAACATAATTTTGCAGAGTGATTGTGGAAAACACATTGTAGAGGGAGTTGAAAAATTTCACCTAGCTGGTTCATGAGGTGGGGTTAAAAAAAGGCCATGTTGAAAATTTTGGGTAAAAATAGTAGGAAATGACAAAATTATGAGTAAAAGTTCAAAACACATTAAAAAGCCTTTAACCAAACTTACCTTGCTTTCAGTCACTTCCCAGTGGAGCTTAGAAGATGCAGGATGTTCCACAAAGAGCAGCATTGAGCCTGATGGGTATATCTTGGTGGGGTGGTGGGGACAAAAGTCATCACTGAAATGTTTTTTTGTTTTACAGATTTACAGATGGGGCACAGAGAAGGATCAGGAGGTGGGTGGGACACTTGGCAGTGGGAGGGTGTTTTATTTTTATGGACGGGGCATGGAAAAGGAGCAGGAGGGAAGCAGAACACTTGGCAGAGGGAAGACGTTTATTTTTATGGACAAGGCACCACGGGAAAGATTGGGAACTGGGCTGAACACTTGGCAGTAGGAGGGTGTTTTACTGTTATGGGTGGGGCACCAGCGGAAGGATCAGTAAGTCGGCAGAATACTTGGCAGTGGGATGGTGTTTTTTTTTTTCTATGGACATGACATGGGGAAGGATTAAGAGGTGGGCGGTATACTTGGCAGTGGGAGGGAGTTGTTTTTTATCTGCAGGAGATGAGCTCAGAGCTGATTGTGATGTCACTCAGCTGCTTGCTGGCTGGTGTCATGCAGATGAAAGGATCGAGCCGCTCTGTAATAGGAGCTGCTCACTCCTTTCAGCTACATGAAGTTTCCACCCCACAAGCAGAGAACACTGTCATGAACAGCCTTGCTGATCATTAGCCTGTCACTGTCGAGCCCACAGCAGCCTGAGCTGCATGGGACCCGACAGTGACACACCTCTGAAAGCCATTATTGTAGCAATATGTTTGATTTGTGCATGCACAAGTAAACATAAAAACAAACAGGAAGCTCTTTTACCTCTTTGGGAGGTGCATGTTTCTGTTACCATAATTTTCTGAAATCTGGTAAAAGGTAGGAAAGGGTTGTAATTTGACTCTGAAGAATAGACTGCCTGATTCTTTCCCCTTCCTGGAGTGCTGTCCCCACCCCTGCACTCAGATGCTTTGTGAGTTTATAAACTACTTTTTTATATATTTTAGTGGTCCATTTCATTGGAGGTGAAACACCACTCAGATATCAAGGTCTCATTAGTTGAGCTGTGATTGCAGTCAAACAGACCTCAAAAAATATAAAACAAAGTAAATTAAAACTTACCCCTATTGATTTCTATGGAGTGCATTTTTCAAACTAAGATTTAACAAACCATCTGTGTGTGGTGGCAGGATGGTATTCCATGAAGGGAAAGGGATATCCTTGGTGGCAAATTATGATCCATTCTCCTCCTTTTACCAGGCTGGAAAATTGTGGCAAGAGAAGTACACATAACCCATATTTGTAAGGGAGCTTTCTTGGTTCTGTGAGCTTATTTTAAGTGACCATGACTGTGCTCTTTAAACTGGTCCTGTCTTTCAAGTGATCTTTCTCCCTCACTATCCTTGGAGCTGACAGAAGAGCCTTCAAGTTAGAGTAACGAACTGCAAAGGAGCTTGGTACATCCAGCAGGCCTGGGTTTGATTCCCACAACCTCCACTTGTATATTGTTTGACTCTGAGCAAGTCACTTAACCACCCAGTGCTCCTGGACCACCCCTCAAACCAGACACTTGTGCTTTGTGGGCCTTACCCAGTTACCAAGAATTAAAGGGGAAGTCTCCCATAGTTTCACACCAATATTTTCCCAACTCCTTATGTGTAACTGTTGTGTCCCTCCTCCAGTTGCCAGCAGTCCTATTGCTGTCCAAATCTAGATTATAAATAAAAATATACAGCCCTCAGAAGTTATCAATGTGTTTGTCCTCCATTTTACCATCAATGCTGCTGGAGGATGATGTCATCAGAGCAACAGAGAATGGTGCTGCACTAAATGCAGTTCCACCAGTAAACCAAACCCACAATGTTTGGTTCCCCACTTGAGTGATGGAGGAACCCTTTAAGTGTGTGCACATCCTGAAGTGAAGGTCTAATATGGACTAGGACCATGTGAGTGTGATGCAGCACTGATTTGACATGTATATACAGTATTCATATAAGAAAGTGCCTGTATGTGTTGTGTTGCTGTTTCTGTTAGCAAAAATAGTTTACCCAATAAATGACTCTGGGTACAACAAGAGTTTTAAGTGGTATTATACAGCTGTTGTATTATGTTCTGTGTGTGTTAGCATTCTCTGTTTTGATTGACACCAGCAGTGAGAAAAAGTCTTGCAAGTATGCCCCTTTCCCTGTTTAACTATGCAGTCAGTGATTGGATGGCTGCTGTAAGACAATAAAGAGTTCAGCTATAACAAGGAATAGGTTACCAGGACAGCTTCAGCTGCAGCATATGGAAGAAGGGTAATCTTGTGGTTAAAGCACAGGCACAAGAACTGGGAGACTCTGGTTCATATCCTACTAAAGTCTCCTTACTCTCTAACCCTTAACAAGTTCCCCAGCCTCCTTGGGAACTGTGATGGCCCCTCAGGTCCATGACTTTAACAGTGCCCCCATTCCCATTATAAATCATTAGCAGTGATGTGAGAGCTACAGCACTTCACTTTGAAGGTACTGAAAACAAGCTGTGGCAGCACCCCCCCCCCACACACACACACTATAACGTCAGCATTTGAAGTAGGATGTCCCTCACAAACCAAATGCTACACCTCAGCTGTTGTAGGTAAAGAAACTAATCAGTCTCAGTGTTTGTAGTGCTCTGTATTTGCTTAGCTCATTCCTCCTATGTCATATGCATTCTGTGTCTCGGTATTTCCAGTCAGAAACTCAGATTTAAGAAGCATTTAAAATGTAAAACAATACACTTTATAAAGTAAGTGATCTAGCTCTCCACTTTCAGGCTGCTGAAAGGGGGGGTATAATTTGTGCAAAGGAGGAATTCAGTCTTGTGTGATCCTTTGGGAAACTGCTCAAGCCTACCTTGTAAATAAATCCTCTCAAGGGTGTTCACCTGGTTCACTACAGAGTGACTGATTGACTGCTTGATTGACTGATTGATTGACTGATTGTCTACTGCTCTCCACAACATGTTGCAACTGTCTCACAGAGAGAAATAAGCAGTACACAGAAACAGATTGTTTCCTGGGAATGAAATACTATTAGATGTATTATTTGCTCTACACATACAGTATTAAGGCGACAAGTACTACTCTCTGTGTGAGTTACATGACAGAACTGTCTTAAGCCATTGCAAACTTTAACTAAAATCAGGATAGACAGCATTGATACCCTTATGTTTTCTTCTGCACTGTTGCTGCAGTGACATCAGGGAATGGAAGGGGCTGTATTACAAGTGACTCATTTGCATGTAAATGGAGGCTTGCTTGACACTTTACTACCTTGTGTCAGAGCCTCAGACTCTAGATATGTGTTGCAACAGAAGAAATGACTGATCTCTTATTGACATATGTACAGTAATTGATGTAATGTATAATACATACATCAGACATATCCAAATCAGAAATATACAGGTGTCTCCTCCTTTAAATAAATAAAATAATCCAGTTTGAATCATGTGCTTTTGTAACTGATGTGGTCCTGCTAACAACACAGGTTGTTATGGCAATATGCTCTATGCCTCTCCCTGACAGGGCACATCAGGGTCATGGCGATATTATCATCATCATGTGCTACATTCATATGTATAGGCCCCTCTAGCTGTCAGCTTAGCATTCAAATGAATTCCTGAGTCGTCACTCCTTGTAATTCAAGTGGGAATGCTCTAAGCAGCAGAGTCTCAGCAACTGAGGTAACTGCCCTTTTTCTCTCTCAGTTGCTTTCCTTTTTAAAACTAAAGTGCTATTCCAGAAAGACATATTCATCAGTGAACTGACTGGGTGTTACATTCCTCCCACAGACAGGGCTACTTAGCACCCAGTCTGAAAAATCCACACAAGTAAAGATACATAACTGAAGTAGCATACCGCAACATACGGTTTCTAATAAAAATGGAAGGCACATAAACAGGATCAAATCTGACAACTACAGTAGCAGTAGCAATGGTACAGTACTTTTGTTTACTAAGGTGCTTTTCCCCAGAGGCTCAGGACCATGTACATAAAAACATCTAAACATCTACGAAATGAGTACCATTCATCCTTTAAGGAGTTGTTGAAATGTTAATCTGCTTTAGCCATTTCTTGCATGTATTATGTAGTTGCACATGTTACAAAATACAATAAAAATAAATTCAAAACCAAATAAAACATACAAAATTACAATCAGAAAACAACACATCATACAGCAAAGGTGGCAGATGACATAATAAAATGCATAAAAAATGCAGTAAAACAGGGACCAATTCAAGTATCTGAAAATGCCTCCTGAAATAGAAAGTGCTTGAGACCCCTCTTATAAGCCTGCACTGATGGGGTCTCTCTTATATCCCTTGGAAGGGAGATCCACAACACTGGGCCTGTTACTGTGAATGCCTGGTCCCCCAAGGTCTTCAGTGTTGCCCTCAGCATCCTGAGTAGGCCTTAATCAGCAGAGTGGAGAGGGCAACAGGGGGAACGAGGAGACAGAAGTTCATCCAAGTAGCTCAGGCCCATGCCATGTAGGGGTTTATAGGTTAGCAAACCAACCCTGAAGGAAATTATGCACCACTTCACCGGCAGCTGAAGCAGCTCACACAGCACAGGGGGTCACTTGGCAGGATCTAGACAGGCCTGTCAGTAACTGTGCCATCGCATTCCACAACAGCTTCAGGCAGTATAACAAGCTCCCATTTACCTAGAGGTACAGAACACTGCAGTAATCAGTCTGAACATCACAAAAGCATGCACCAGAGTCACCAGAGCCTTAGGCTGGATAAAGGCTGTAATCAGTCTGATGTTCCTAAAATGATAAGATCCTCTCTGGACAACAGTTGACACCTGAGATTCAAAAGTCAACTTACGGTCCAGCATGAGTTCCATATTTTTCACCTTAGTGGAGGTAAACACTCTTGAGGACTTGAGCTTAAGCCCTATAGTCTCTTGGGTCACCATTGCCCCACCTCCCCAGACCTGAATTGATCTCTAGTACCTCCCTCTTGTCTGGATTGAGCCTCAGCCAGCTCACCACCATCCCATCCTGGTTCTTGGTCAGGCAGCTGTTAAGCACTGTCACTGCATTCTGTGTCCTGGGTGCAAACAACTTAAAGAACAGAGTATTATCTGCATAGCAGTGAAAACCCACACTGTAACATCTACTTCTCCCACCCAGGTGCAGCATATATACTTTGAACAATATAGGTGACAGGACTGACCCCTGGGGCACCCCACAAGGCAAAAGCATGGGGGACACGGAGTAATTACCCAGCATAATCCTTTACATTCTATCCCCAAGGAAGGACTTGATCCAGCAGACGACCATACCAATGTGTCCACATACTCCCTCAGTCAGTCCAGTAACAACCCATGGTCCACAGTACCAGATTCTGAACTGAGATGAAAAAGAACAAGAAGTGACTGCTCATCCCTAGCTCTAACCCTGAGTAGGTCATTATGCACCTTGACTAATGTGGTTTCGGTGCTGTGCCATTACCTAAAGCCAGACTGGAGGGGCTGAAATATGTCAAAGGCCACAAGGTGTGCCTCTAGCTGCAATGCCAGTTTTTTTTATATAACCTTACACACACACAAAAAAAAAAAAACAGTTTAGAGGCTGGTTGGTAATTTGCAGGATATCCAGGTTTAATGTGCACACCTTCAGAGGGGTTTCACCAATGCAGTTTTCAATGCACTCTGAAAGACCTCTCCCATAAGGAGCATTGGCCGGTCCCAGCAAACACTTGACCCAGCAGTCCCATGCTGTCCACATGTAACCCCATAGGGGCCTGGATTTATTTTGCAAAACATGGGTTATAGCTCAAAAATCACTGGACAGGATTCCTCCACTGTTGCTGGCCTGTGCTCTTCCCAGGTAGTATGGGCACTTCTGGAACAATTTGGTACCATCTGGCCACCACAGCCCACATAGGGGAAATCCAACCTCAAATGGATGACATCCGGTCTAAGCAGAATCAAGCAAAATCTTCACCCTTTGCTGTTGACTGCTCCTCCCACCTCCAGACAGGCAGGATATAAAAGTCAGTCTACAGTCTGGGAGAGCCAAGCCAGTCAAATGATCCCAGGAACAACCTCCTGAGACAGAAAAGCTGCCTTTTTATGGGCGATTGCCCTCTGAAATTCCTCAAAATGAGAAGTCAGAGCCAGGTTGTTATCCAGACCTTTAAACTTCCTCCAACAACACTCCAACCTCTGACAACTGGCCTTCAACTACCTCAGCTCCCAATCAAACAATTGGTGAGCTTCAGTGTCAGACCAGGGGGCGTACATGGTACGGAGCTATGGTGTAGAAGGAATCATCAAGGGCTCTATTGTGGGCTTACACTGTCTCCTTTGTCCCCATGTCACAAGCTACCATCAAATCTGAGACAACCAGCACCACCAAAAATCTCTCCGACTCTAGTCCTCTCAAACAACAGTACCATACAGTTTCTAGGGAGTTGACCCAAAGGGGGGCTCTGAAGGTGAACTTTACTGTACAGTGAGCTGACCAAAATACCAGATTAATCACAAGATCACTAATCTCAAGCCTCAGGGAACAGATCAAGTGCAAGGTATGGTCATGTTGGTGGGTTCCAGAAGTTACTACTTGTAGGAAGACCAGCGTATCCATACTCTGGAGGAAACTGTGATGAATCATCGTTGACCCAGGTGTTGAAGTCACCCAGAATTAGCCATCTGGATGACATCAATCCTCTGTCAGTAATAGAGGCTGCCATTTCCTGCAGGAAATCCCCCTTGTGTCCCAGAGGCTGGTACTCAAGGATAATCTTGCAACCTGACCTGCTCCCCCATGCATGGTCATGCATTCAAATAACGTCTATCCTATAAGGTACATGGTAAAGCTCAATCAGACTATAATTCAGATGACCACTGCAACACCCCCCCCACACACACACACACATGCGCACACACATTGCCTCCTTGTGTAGGGCAACTACAATTGTCTGTTTAGAATTGTAAATAATTGCCTACCAAAAAATACTTCTGTGATGCCATTTAGCTATCATTCTCAAGTGAAGGATCTTTCCCTTTAACTGTTTATGTTTCCACTCTGACATTCATTCATTGCATTTTTTATTTATAATGAAGGCCTATGGACAAAATGTGCTCATTTTCATAGGTGACCAGTCAGTAATATACAAACAATACAGTTACATATGATATGCAATGTTAAGAAAAATTACAAGAACTTGAGGAACTGACAGAATTTCTTGAAAGAAAGTAAAAGGCACACATTTAACAAGACCCCTTATGCACTTAGGCAATGAATTTCAGAAACTACCAATATGGTAATAAAATGATGATTGCCCAATATTTCTGTTACATCTAGTAGGGGTGTGTGAATTACGGATAGTACTTCCCCAATACCACAATTAATAGGCTGGTCATTACTCGGGAAGAAAAACAAACAATCAGCACTATTTGGGGCTATTTGGCAGGTAGTCATGATCTCCAAATACTTCCTTTCCAGTCAGAAGCCACTTTGAAATCTCGCTGAAAGCAGTTTAGGTGACCATGCACTTGCTCTTCAGGCAGGAGAGGCAGACGACTTGAGCTGCTTGCAGAAAAATAATTTTCTTCCATTCACCTGTTAAAACTAGTTGAAAGTCAGAAATCTTGACTTGTTTGGTTCCCTCTCTAAGTCCCAAGCTAGAGAAGGTTGATTTTTTTTGTAGAGTGAAATTTAGGCTTTTAAGAAAGTGAAAATAAAAAGGCTGTTTAGTGTTTTCTGAGAGAGGCAGGCAGGGAGACAGACCCCAACACCACACACACACGCGCTGTGTGTGTGTGTGTACTGTGTTAAAGCCAAATGAGATTTAAAGCTGCAATGTAGTGTTTTAAAGACTAACAGCTTAATGAAGTAAAGAAGGTTTTGTAGGGGGTTATTTTGATTAGAAATTTAAGGTTTTTGTAACTTAGTTGTTATTTGAAACAAAGAACAAGGCAAGTAGTCTAACTGAAGTGGAGTTAGCTGTAAGGGACCTTTTTTCTATTGTTTGTGACTTAGATTCACGCCCAAGAAAAAATTTGAAAAATATTTTTTTTTCTGAGGATTTAGTCAGGCTTCAATATTAGTGAATGAGATTGGTCATCTCAGCATTGCTGCAGTGATATGAGTGACTGGATTTTATAATAAATATAATTTCAATTTAATATCAGAACTCTTCCTTTGAGGAACCTAGACTTTGGTCCCTCCATGGCCATTTAAACAAGTGCAAGTGCTTCAAGGCTGCTGCTGGTAGGGTGACACTAGTTGGTTGATTTCCACCACTTCTGTTAGCTTCTTTTTTGTTCTGTATGTGTGCATGGCTGTGCACACAATATATTTTTGCAAGTCTGTGGGCTTTCTACCCCAGACGAAATGTAAAAAAATATTTTTTTCTGGTCATTTAGTCAGGGTTGACTATAGTGAATGAGATATGTCAGCTCAGCATTGCTGCATTGACTCGATTTCATAATAATATAATTTAAATGTAATACATCTTCCTGAGAGGAATACAACCATGTCGACAGAGGACATAGTACCAGAAAACATAGTTGGTCCAGCAGCCCCAGCAAGGCTGCAGCAGATGTAGAGCAGCAAGTAGCAGGAGAGGCTGAGCATCTGGCAGAGCTATGCTCAGGTTGCATTCGCTGTACAAAATTATGTTTTACCCCATCAAAGACTGCAGTCTCCACCAGCACCAGTATGACATCGGCTGACACCACAGAAAGAAGTAGAAGTATCAGTAGTGCTGCTAGGGGAACACTGTCATGTTATTTACTGCCACTGATGCTACCAATGTGAATGTGTCCTCCTTATCCCTTGCCACTGCCACCAGTACCACCAGGACAAGGGCATCTTCTTTAATAACCACCACTGCTCTGATTCACCATCCAGCCACTGTGACTACTAGCATCCCAACTTATGCTGCAGCAGTGGCCTTGCCAGCTATTTCTGGCATTGTAACTGAGACCACTGCTGCCACTGTGATTGAAACATTAACGTCCTAATGTTCTGGGTTAATATGTGTGGTTTTAATGGAAAAAAACTTTAACAACTTGATATTGGAAACATTCAATATTTTTTGGCTTTGTGCAAATCACAACTGTTGACTGAGTGGCCTCTCTATGCTACTACACCTAGTGAGATCTCCTTTATCATTACGCCATAATAAGGAGAATTTACTTATTTACTATTTATTTATTTATTTAAAAGTTGGTAACCAGGAAAGGCACACAGAGCCAAAGCTCATTTCCAGGTGCAACCCAGGGGAAGGGAAATAATAATACATTTATTTATACAGCGCCTTTCAACTAACCAAGGCACTGAACACATTAAAACAATATTATACAATGGCAAGAAAGAAACTTGGACTGTGATTGGTCAGTTTGGGGCTGGACCCATGGCATTATCCCAGCACGATGCCACAGGTCTAGTCTCAGCCTCACTGTGAACCAATATGGATGATATGGATATGTACCACCACCTTTTTTTGGCATCTCCTCTTAACAAACAAAAATATTTTTCCACACTAATAAAAACTTTCTTTAAAATTATTTTTTTATTTTATATATAACAACGAGCCATTGTATAATAGGAATAATGCATTCCAGGGTGTGTGTCGTTTGGGGATAGCATGCGCCTGGGGCATTAGATGCACTCGGCCTGCGGGCCTCGTGCTAACCCCAGGCGTGGCATTATCCCAGCCACGACTACACACCCTGTCATGCATTATTCCTTTAGCATCAAATACAAATCCAATAATACATATAAATGAGATCATAGCATAATAACATCAAACATTAAAATAAATTAATTAAATATAAAAATAAGGAATAACAACTTGCATAGCAACATGTGGATACAAATTACATATCAAAAATATGGATACAGGCATAAAAAATACAATGTAGCAAATGGAGTGGAAACAAAATAGCAGCATACATGCAGCAATTATATGATGACTAGACATAAGCAAAGTGAACAGTGCATGTTGGGGCAGAGTCTATGCTAAAGAGCCTCAAACGAAGGGGGGCTGACAGAAGAGGGTCAAGGACAAGGATATGAGGTTAAGAAGGGGAATTTCAGGAACAGGAGGGTCTAAGGAGTTATCTTAGGTGATATCAAAAGGCAGACAGTGAGGAGGGGGAGAGGGGAACAGATTGCAGAGGGAGGGAAGGGGAGGTGGTAGGAGAAAGCAGCTTAGCCAGCTGATTAGTGAGGATGAGGAATGGAGAAGTGCAGGAATCCCCTGAGCATAGGAAGTAGGAAGAGGAGGGAACAGGGGAGATGAGGGAGGATAGGTGAAATGGAATGGATCTGAGCCAGTATTTGGCAATGAAGGTGGCACAGTGGGACTGACTTCATGAAGGGAGAGGGATGATGCAGAGGGAGGAATAAAGGGAACAGTGATGATTTGTACCAGGGCTGTGACTGATTCTTGCTTGCAGAGCAGAAACAGGCCTGGCCTAGTAGCACAACAATTTTTTAAGAGAAAAAACACACTCTTCTAACAGTTCTGAGAAACACTGAAAATGCAAATTATTACACAGAAGTGTGAAAAATGTACCCTCTCTTCTAGCTTGGGATTTACAAAAGTTTAACAAGTGGATAGAAGCTGATAGCTGTTTCACAATAAATAATTGCAAGTAAGAAATGGATAACAAAATGATGACAGCACTAACAGTCCCTTAAACAAGCCCCATCAGCCAAGCTATGATTGATAACAGAGCAGAAACAGGCTTAGTATTTAGGGATAAAGCACTCCTACTATATTTCATAATAATATCATTTCAGTTTCATTTAATCTTTCTGTGAAGACTGCAGCCATGGCAGACAGAGGATGTACTAAAACATTTAGTGGATCTGCCAGCCACAGCAAAGCTGCAGTAGGTGTAGAGCAGCAAGCAGCAGGTCATAAGCACACTGCAGAGTGGCGCTCAGGGTGTAGTCACAGCACAGAGTTATTTTACATGACATTTTCTGGCCCGGATATAACTTCTGTTCTTGTTGTTAAAATACATGTCATTATCATATATGGTGTGTGTGTGTATGTGTGCACACACCCAAGAAAGACATTACTTTAAGTTTCTGGCTTCATGCCTAGGAAGAAATTTAAAACAGAAATATTTTTTCTTCATAATTTTTAGTTAGGCTTGACTATTAGTGAGAGAGACTTGTTACTGCTCACTGCTCAATGGCATTGTCACAGTGAGTGCCTATACCACTGTATTTCATGATAATATTATTTAAATTTCATATCAGACATCTTCTTAAGTGAAACCATGGCTTAAGTCCCTCCAGGGCCATTTGTGCAGCAGTGAGTGCACCACTGTATTTGTTAACTGGTAGAGTGGGAGTAGTCAGCTGATTCCCATCACTTCTGGGCAGTTAGCTTCAATTTGGTTCCATGCTAGTGCACACTGTGCATACTCAAGGAAACATTCTTAAGCCAGCCCTGTGGTGCAGAAGGCAGAGACATTATGTGCCTTACCTCTTGCCACACTGGTGACCTGAATTTGGAATGAGGTTCATCAGGGGTTGGCTGGGAAAGGAGAGGATTGAGTGTCCAGAGGACAGCTCTCCTGTCCTATCCTGTTGGGGACCCTTGTCATCTTGGCCCTTGGCTGCCCCCAGGTGGAGGCCATGAGGTAGTGTCAGCAGCTCAAGCAGTGTGAAGGGAGGGGCTACACTCATAGTGTGTGTATACCTCCATGTACATGTGCTTATGCCATGGCAGGGATAGAAGGGAGAACATGGGAAAATGGCGGTCACAGGCTATATTAAGCCTTGCCTGCCTGTCCTCACCCCACACTGTCACCAGTTCACTGACCCACAAATCTGGACAAAGGGTCTCTGGGTGGGTGGAGGACAGCCCTCCACTTCCCAGCCCTGTCACAGAGGGGAATCCATGGGGGATGTGAGTCTCGGTGGACTATGGAGGCAGCTGTCAGGTGAGGGAGACAGGGACAGGACTGAGAAGTCACCTACGACACACCAGGCAGAATAAATGTATAGTATATAGAAAAAACACAAATACATTTTTGTTACTTTATGGCCTTGTGCCGTTGAAGAAATTTAAAACAGAAACATTTTTTCTTCATAATTTATTTACTAGTCAGGTTTGACTATTAGTGAGTGAGACTTGTCAGCTCACTGGCATTGCTACATTGACTGTATTTATTTATTTTACAATTGGTGACTGGGAAAAGCACACTGAGCCAAGGCTTGTTTTCAGGAGTGGCCTGGTGTAAAGGAACAGGGAAGGCAAATATATAGCATGGACACAGTACACAGTTAAAATGCAATTACATAGCACTGGCCCAGTTCACAGTTACTGTACAGTCAAGTGGAATGGAGTACATGATTAAAACAGCAGTAAGTATAGTAACAGCAAGCTGTAACAGTCAGGCATTTCAGTCACACCTACACTGGTGTAGGAGGCAAATGTAAGAGGAACAGTCAGGTGGGGGAAACATGAACAGGAGGAGGAGGAGGGAAGGAGTTTCAGCTGGTACCTAAGGGAAACAGGGGAGGTAGTGAAAGGAAGGGAGGATGGGAGTAGGTTCCAGAGTGAAGGGAGACAATAGGAAAAGACTGATTGTTCAGCAGAGGAGCGGGGATGAAGAATGGAGAAAGTGTGAGGATCTCTGGAGCAGGGGGGGCAGGAGGCAGAGGAAATAGAGGAGAGGAATTAGGAGAGGGAAGAGGGAAGGACCCAAACCAGCATTTAGATATAAATGAGACACAGCGGTTTTGGCAACATGAAGATAGAGGAAGACTGGAGAAGGAAGGGTAGAGTGAATAACGGTGGGTATGAGAGGGCCAGTTGGTAGCAAAGTGACAGAAGGCATTGCAGAGGGCATCCAGTCTGACCAGGGAAGTGAAGAGAGTTGTACCGTAGACCATGTTTGCATAGTCAAAGATCAGGAGCACCATTCTGGTGACAAGCTCATTGCATACCTGTGGACACAGACAGTCTTTATTGTGGTACAAGGCAGCAAGTTGAGGGCAGGGCTTGTATGATGGCATCAATGTGGGCAGAGAAGTAAAGTTTGTTGTCTAGCCATACACCAAAGTATTTGAATAAGTGAACCACTTCAAGAGAGGTGCCATCCAAGGTTGAAAAAACAGGCAGAGCAGGGAGTCTGGCCAGTTTTTGGCTGGTGCCAAAGGTCATGGACATAGTTTTTGTTGTGTTGAACAGGAATGGGTTAGACTGAAACCAGTGGAGGATACAGTATTCGTCTTGCTGGAGCACACCTTCCATGGATGTAGCAGAGGGATGGAAGGTGTAAATGACTGTGTCGTCTGCATAGATGTGGACCTGTGAACTAGTACAAGCTGTGGAGAGGTTATTAAGGAAGACGGAGAACAGGATGGGTCCCAGGATGGAGCTCTGTGGGTATTTCATAATGATATAAGTTAAATTTAAACCAGCAGTAGTTGTTAGTCACAATATAGATTTTTCAGCAATACAGACTAGATCATCAGGACTTCATATAATTAAGCAAAATAACAATAAATAACATAACTAAATAGAGAGATGGGAAAATGCTGGTAGAAATAGACATACAAAAATGATTAAGTAGAGATAAAAACAGGAGAAGGGAAGGAGAAATAGGAATATTATATCACTTACTGTATCTTATAATAACATAATATATTTATACATATACACACACAGTGAAGCCCACCAGAATGAAGACTTCTGCAGTAGAGTTACTATAGCAAACAATGCAATTTCAATGGGAGTTATTCCCTTTTGTCATGCAGTAAACCTGTGACACTGTGCTTCACTATATATATATATATATATATATATATATGATACGTAATGGGATATGGATAATATTGTCACTCCTGCAGAGTAAGCTCTGGATATTCACGAGTGCCGTAGGCACGAGTGAGAGTATTCAGAGCTCATGATGCAGGAGTGACAATATTATCCATAGCACACAATCTGCCCATTACATGTGCTATTTATACAATGGGGTGAGAGCTTCCAAAGTATAGTCATGTTTTCCTGTTTACTCTTTTATTGTTTGGTAACTGGGTAAGTTTTTAGAGGTGACTTGTTCAGAGCCATACAGTATGGAGGTTGTGAGAATCAAACCCAGGTTTGGTGTGCTGGATGTACTAAGCTTGTTTAAAGTTCATTACTCTATCCTCTAGGCTATGCTGAAAACAGTGTTTGAGTGTGTTATGAGTGTGTTTAAGTGTTTCTAAATGGTCTGGGAGTGTTACACACAGTATGAGAAACAGGTGAATGTGTTTGGCAGTGCTAATTAAGTTAGTTTCAGCAAGCAGTGAGGAACAGCAACTGTGAGGCACTGTGATTTAGATTGCAGGTTTTTCTTGAACTTAAAATAACATAGTAAAGGGCTGGGAGTTTGACAAACCCTGTGGGAAGCAGCTAAATGTTCTTTGCAATGGTAAGTGAATTGCTTGCAAGTAGCAGTGAGAAACAGAAAGTGTGAGGCACTATTTAGAATGCAGGATTGTTTGAAATAGAGAATAGTGGATGGGCAAGTATGCACAACCAGTGTGTTGTGCCACTGAGGGGTTCTGATTCCCTATGACCTCGAGAGCGAAGCTCAAGAGGTCCATGGGAATCAGAACCCCGAAGTGGCACAGCACACTGGTTGGGCATAACATTGCCCATCCATTATTTTTTATAGTGTATGGTGCCCCTACGATAATTTAAGTGAGCATTTAATTTTTTTGTTTTACGCCATAAAAGGAATTCTTTCTATTACATTTTAATCTGGTATTTGTCAGGTTGCTAAGGTTAGTGCTGTGGTTGTTAGGGACCAAGCGTCCCTACGTCTGTAGCGTGGTCTGTCATTGGCTGTCAGTTCCCTTTGGGCGGGGATTCCAGGAAAAAAAACATGGCGGACATATTTCTCGCTAAGCGAGAGGAGCGTGAGTGAAATGATTCACCTGTTAATGTGAGTAGTTTTAAATATCTGGTTGATCCTGCATTTTTTTTTAATAGTTTAAAGTATCTGGTCAATCCTGCCTTTTTTCATGGTGCCCTGTTCGTCATCAGTTCGGTGGATGATCGTGCCGCTGGCTCCGAGTTTTTCTGTGTCTGGTCCACTTTTAAAATGAGCTGAGCGCGTGCAGCCTCTAGAGGCTTTCAAAATGTTGTTGTAGTACAGTGTGGTACAATCACGTTCCATGACCTTTTGAACTGTAGTACTACAACATTTTGAAAGTCACTGAATTCCATACACAACAAGCCCTCACCATACACTATAATATAGTAATGGGTTGGGAGTTTTACAAACCCTGTGGAAAACAGCTGAATGTTCTTTGAATGTTAATTGAGTTACTTGCAAGTAGTAGTGAAAAACAGATTTGTAAAGAAGTTCAATTTAGTATGCAGGCGTGAGTGAGTGAGTGAGTGAGTGAGTGAGTGAGTGAAAGGTGACATCAACAAAGTATGTATATTTGTCAGATATTTTAACTCCAGTGATGTCATCATCAGATATCACACTCCAGTGGAAATAACCAAGTTTATCACACTGATATTGCTCTCACCCCATTGTATACATATGTGTATGTGTGTGTGTGTGTGTATATATATATATATATATATATATATATATAAATACAAATAGAGGATACATGATGGGCACGAGTGTGATATGGAAAATATTTTCACTCCTCTAGAGTGACCTCTGAGTACTCACGAGTGGCAAAGCCATGAGTGAGGTTTCAGAGGTCACTGTACAGGACTGAACATATATCCCATATCACACGAGTGCACATCATGTATCCTGTTTATACAATGGGGGTCTCATTGTTGCAAAATGCATAATTTGCATGGCTTTGCACAGCTTTGCATGATTGCACAGCTTTGCATGACTTTGTGCGGCTTTAGCACGGGTTTCGGGAGTGTAATATATGGCATTTATTTTAACTCTGCTGATGTCATAAGGATTTATTTCACTGCAGTGAAAATAACTTGTTTTATCTCACTGGAATATGTCTCACCCCACTGTATATATATATATATATATATATATATATATATATATATACACACATACTATAATTCATTGCAAAAAACTTTGTTACTGTACCAGTTAGAGTGAAAGTGACAAAAGTAGGGAAATGTGGTGTTAGGGTTCCCAACCTTAACGCCTCATCCCCACCCTGCAGGCAGCAACAGGAAAAACCATTACAGTTTCAACTCTCCTGAATTTTCACATATCAGGCCTCGAATGTACATTGGGATTGTCAGTCCTAATGCTCACCCCATTCTATCAGTAAATAAGCTGTGATGCATAGAGTACAGGAGAATAGGGTGAGCATTATGGTTGACAACCACAAGGTACACTCCACACCTGATTTGTGAGGGCTCAGGAGAGGTGAAACCATAATGTTTTTTCCTGTTGCTGCCTGCAGGGTGGGGGTGGGGTGTTAAGGTTGGGAACCCTAATACCACACCCCCCTACTTTTGTCACTTTAACCCTAATTGGTGCATTAACAACATTTTTTTAAATGAATTTCCTTACTTTTTGAGATAGTGTAACTGTACCCTCATTCACTCAGGTCCCTTCTGGACCTGCATGAACATATCTATTTCCCTCTGGGCCCTGCATTTTCATTCCCTGCATGGATGCATACATCCATATTGGTGTGGGAGCGCAAGGCCCAGAGGGCCATGTGCTTCCATTTGTGCCAACAAAATGTATTTGCTTGGCTGTATAGGTTGTTCAACTTCCAATGTTATCCTATGGGAATTTTCCCATTTTAAGTCTTTTTTATATGTTCCCTAAATCATTGAGGGGCTATTATTTGGCAGTGTGTAGTACTCATTAAGACCTTTCTTTTGATATATAGATTGTCCCTTAACTCCAAATATTGAGGGAGTTATAGTTTGTTGAAGTTGAAATGTAGTAAAAAATACTAAGTCCAAAATATTTTTTCATATGAAGGGATCCTTTTTATGTATGAAACAGAAGACCCATATGAAAAAGGATTCCTTTATACAAAAAAGAATTGGCAAAAAACCTAAGTCCAAAATCTGTTTTTCATATGAAGGCATCCTTTTTCATATAAATGAAAAATCCATATGAAAAAAGGATTCCTTCATACAAAAAAAGAATCATGAAAAAAACTAAGCCCAAAATCTTTTTTCATATGAGGGCATCGTTTTTTGTATGAACAAAAAAAGCATACAAAAGAGGATTCCTTCATATAAAAAAGGAGCAGAAAAAGTGCAAAGTATTTTTTCGTATGGGAGCATCCTCTTTCATATTTTTTTTAATTTATTGCATTTATTTATTATGTCTAGGATTGCAATACCTTTGAGCTAGGGCTCTTTTACAAAGGTTCTACATCAGGTTACAATTCAAAACATAAGACATGTAAGTCAGATTACAAATTCAATACACAGGACAAGGTTACACATGTGTAAACTAAACAGAGTTACAAAGCATCTGAGAAACAAAACATGTTTTGGAGGCCAGGTTGCAAGGAGATAGCAGATGAGGTGCAGAGAAGATAGAGGACAAGAGAGAGGTAGAGTAGAGGGGGGGGCGGAGAGCTATAGAGGAGGAGTGCAGCCAGAGGCATTGTCGTAGACATAACATGGGGAAGTGCATGTTAAGGGGTAACCAAGTGCTAATAAGAGAGTTAACTGCATAAAGTTAGGGAAATATTCATGGGGTCAGCTAGAGGAGGCAGTCACAGGAGCTAGAGGCAGTGAGAGAGAGAGGTGTAGCCTTGATTTAAATGCACCAAGGGTAGGAGTGGAGGACGTGTAACTGTTTAGACCATTTAGCCAGCTGGGTGCCCTGTAGACAAAAGATCTGTGACCTTGTGAGGTATGACAATGTGGAACCTGCAGGAGCTATGATTCAGACCCTCTGGCTAAGTGGGGGTTATTGCTAGGGTGCAGAAGTGCATACACTCCAGGGGGCACAAGGCCCATAGTTATTTTCTTTGCCATGGTGCAGGTTAGGTACTTTATCCAATTGGTGAGTTGCAAGCATCCAGTTTGTGCATAGAGGTTGCACGTATGCGTGAGGTGGTGGGATCCAGGGAGAAGTCAGCAGGCCTTATTGAGGGAGGTGGATATGCATCTAAGAGCGGTAGCAGGAGGCGGAGCACAGCCATAGATGATAAGCCCATAGTCAATAATGGAGACAAAAGAGCTCTGAATGGCAACAGTCAGGGCTTCTGGGGTAAAATGTTGCCTATGCCGGAAAAGAAGGCCAAGGCGAGTATTTGCTGCTTTGGCTACAGAGTCAATGTGGACACTGTAAGTTAGATGAGGGTCTAGAGTGATCCCAATGTACTTAAAGGCTTGAACCTGTTCCAGGATGACTCCATGGCTGGTTTTTATGGATGGGGGTGCAGCTTATGCTTGTTATGAGAGCTGCTGAACATCATAGACTTTGTTTTCTTATTATTGAGGACCAGATTGTGATTTGAAAACCAGTTTTCAACAGATGTGAAGCCAAGCTGAAGGTTGTCTTGTAGAGGCTTAGGATCCTAGTTGGAGGCAAGAATTACAGCATCATCTGAATAGAGGATGATTGTTTCAGAGCAAGAATTTGGAAGGGAGTTCAGGAACAAGTTCAATAGTAGGGGGCTCAGAATGGATCCCTGGGGGACACCTGAGCGAACAGGCCTGGTATCAGAGAGGACATCTGCAAGTTTTACTTTTTGAGACCAGTTCTCCAAGTAGCTCTTGAACCAGGCAGTGGAGTCGGGAGAGATTCCAGCTTTCACAAGTTGCACAAGCAGTAGGCAGTGATGGACAGTGTCAAACTCCTTAGTCAGATCAATAAAGACGGACCTAATTAACTGACCACTGTCCAGTGAGCTGTGAAGAATGCCAGAGAATTCCAGTGGGGCAGATGAAGTGCTATGTCCTTTCCTGAAGCCATTTTGTTGCGAGCACAGGATACTGTATTTGTCCAGGAAATCTGTGAGCTGATCTGCTGCAATACATTCAAGGGCCTTGGAGAGGGGTGGCAATGTAGAGATCGGACGGTAGTTTCCATGAATGGCCCTGTCACCACTTTTATGGGCAGGGGTAACAGTGGCGGATTTCCATTTGTCAGGGAACTGGCTGAGCCTAAGGGAGAGGGTGAAAATATATGTCAGTGGCTGTAACACCTCATCAAGGGTGAGGGACAGCAGTTTAAGATCAAGTGTATCACTGCTGGATCTAGATTTGGTGATGGTTTTGGTAATGTATTTGTGGGCATCATGCCTCTTGACTGCTCTGAAATAAAAAGGCAGGTGGCTAGAGGAGAAAGAGACATTGGGGGGAGGAGAGGGAGAGTCATAGTCCTTGAAAAATTCAGAAGGGAGAACGCTGCTGAGATCGGTGAATGCAGTGCTATGATTTTAAGGTCAAGCAAAGTAGACCCATTTATGTTGAGCAAGGTATTGGAGATTTTTGGCTTCTTCCCAGTGATCTCTTTAATATTGTTCCAAAATGCCCTCCCATTACCCCAGGTATCCGTGACAGCGGTCTTGAAGTAGGTAGATTTCTTTTGCCGGATAGATTTGGTACAGTCATTCCATGCATGTTTATAGTTCTGGATGTCAGTTTCTTTACCAGTGGTTCTAGCCAGATTCCTAGAGGTGATCTCTAGATTTTGGTAACCCATAAAGTGTGCACATGAGGAAGGGTGCCGTCCGTTATGATGGCTCCTTCCCAGCACAATCTACTCATGGTGATGGGAAGGTAGGGTGACTGGATGAGGAGGTGGGCGAACTGGGTGACAGGATGTCGCTATGCGTATGCACACAGGGGCTGGGAGCGAGCGTGGTGAGCGTGCGCTGGGAGGGGGCAGAGAGGCTGTAGGGGGTGGCTCTGCAGTTGCTGGCTGAGCTGCATCATGGCATCGGGGGTTGGCTAGTGGTTGGGGTGGGTGAGGTACCAGGTCCGGGTGCTGGTGCAATTTTATTGCACCCAGCCTGAACCTTTATTTTTTACTGTTTTCACCCCCTCAACATGCACTCCCCTGGAGTTGAGAATCTTTAAGTAGGTGGGTATGGAGTGCAAAGCCCCCCGTGAGGGTGTGAGTGTGGGGGGCTGTACCCCCCACAGAAAACAGTAAAAAACTGTCCTGGCGCCATTGTCCTGGTGTGCCAGGGTTGTCAGAGTCCCAAAAATGTGTTCGGCACTCTGACTGTGTGTTAACGGTGGTCACCTTTAGGTGTTTGCCATTATCACATAAACTCCTAGGTTTTAGTTGACGAAAGAGATCGGCCGAGAGCCAGGGATTGCAAAGGGCTTTGACTTTGTGCTTTTTAAAAGGAGCATAGGAGTCACAGGCTGCATTGAAAGTGTTGATGAAGTAATCCAGTGCAGTATTTACACCTGATGCTTTGTAGATAGGGGACCAGTCTTGGAGGTTGAGACATGTTTTGAGGTGTGACAACTGCCCATGTGGTAGGACTCTACTAGTGATGATATTAGGAGGGGGCTTGCAGAATTTGTTTGACCATTCACAGATGACAGGGGAATGGTCACTAAGCGAGTCAGGGAGGACTGAGGTATTTGTGATACGAGTTGGGTGGCTGGTAAGAATCCAATCCAGGAGGGTGCTAGTGCCGGATTTGTAGTTTTTCCTGGTCAGAGAGACGACCATCTGGGTGAGATTGGCCAATGAGGTGGCATCCTTATGGACTCCTGCATCAGATGTGAGCCAGTTTATATTAAAGTCTCCAAGCAGAATCATTTCGGAGTCAGGAGGTTGGGACCTGGTGAATTCCAAGACAGCGTTAAGGCCATTACTTAGATACATAAATACATAGATACATAGACAGTGTCGGCAGATAAGGGCCTATGGCCCACCCAGTCTGCCCATTTGAGCTTGTAAGTTCAGTTTGTTTTCCTAGAAGTCTGTTTCCCCTTACCCCTGACCTCTAGAATTCCTTTATGTCTATCCCATGCATTCTTAAATCCCGTGATTGTTTCAGCCCCACCACTTCCTCTGGCAGGTGTTCCACTTGTCCACCACCGTTCTGTGAAGAAATTCTTTCTCATGTTTCCTCTGAATCGTCCTCCTCCAACTTCATCCCATGCCCTCTAGTCCTGGAACATCTTTTTCACTTAAAATAGTGTTTTCCTGCACCCTGTTCCTCCCTGTAAGATACTTGTATGTCTCTATCATATCCCCTCTCTCCCTCCTCTCCTCCAGGAGTACATGTTCAGTTCCTTCAACCTGTCTTCATAGGACTTGTGATGCAATCCATGCACCATCTTTGTTGCCCTCCTCTGAACCTTCTCACCCTGTCTATGTCCTTACGAGGTATGGTCTCCAGAACTGTACACTGTACTCCAGGTGGGGCCTCACTAGTGTCTTGTATAGCGGAATTATGACCTCCCTTTTCCTGCTGGTGATGCCCTGCCTATACATCCCAGCATCCTATTTGCTTTACCTGCTGCCTTGTCACACTGTTTCCCTACTTGAGGTCATCAGAGATGACAACCCCAAGATCCCTTTCCTGCTTGGTGCATGCTATATCCTCACCCCAACTGATATATTGTGCCAGGGTTTTTGTACCCCATATGCATTATCTTGCACTTCTTTATTGAATTTCAACTGCCAAACCCTGACCATTCTTCAAGTTTCTGCAGGTCGCTTCTCATTCTGTCTACACCTCTGGTGTGTCTACTCCGTTACAGAGCTTTGTGTCATCAGCGTAACAGTGAAATTCTGCCTTCTAGATCCTGGCGAATGTCACTGATGAAGATGTTGAATAGGACCGTCCCAGCACTGATCCCTGTGGTACCCCACTGGTCACTCTTCCCTCTGTGGAGTGACAGCCATTTACCACCACCTCTGTGTCCTGCCACCCAGCCAGTTACCTACCCACCACACTACTGTCCTGCCCACACCCATATTCCCCAGTTTGTGTAATAGTCTTCTATGTGGCACAGTGTCAAAGGCCTTGCTGAAGTCCAGATAGGCCATGTCCACTCGCCTCCCTGATCCACTCCCTAGTCACCCAGTCAAAAATTCAATGAGGTTGGTCTGACATGACCCCCTGGTGAAGCCATGCTGCCTTGGGTCCTGTAGTCCATTGACAACCAGATGTTCCACCAATCTCTCCTTCAGTAGTGCTTCCATGATCTTCCCACTACCGAGGTGAGGCTGACTGGTCTGTAGTTCCCTGATTCCTGTTTGTTCCCACTTTTTGTATAAGGGGACTATATCTGCTGTCCTCAGTCTTTGGGTACCTCCTGTTTCCAGTGATCGGCTAAACAGGATAGCCAGAGGTTTCAGCCACCACCTCTCTTAGTTCTTTAAGGACCCTGGGGTGCACCCGTCTGGCCCCATTGCTTTATCAACTCTTATTACTTCCAGTTCCTTCAGGACCCTTTCTCGTAAAGGGACTTGTGTCCATTTCTGCACCATTCTCACCACTTGTACTCCCTTTAGACCCATTACCCCCCTCTTCCTCAGTAAAGACTGAGCAGAAATACCTGTTCAATATGTCAGCTTTACTGTTGTCATCCTCCACGCGGTTCCCATCCTCCCCCTTCAGTCTCACTATCCCTCCCTTTGTCTTTCTTTTTTCACTTATGTACCTGTAAAAGGTTTTGTCCCCTTTACCCACTGATTTTGCAATGTGTTCTTCTGTCTGAGCTTTGGCTTCCCTTACTGGCTTCCCTGCCTCCCTTTGCTTCTCCTGGTACTTCTCCCTATCCCCTTCTGTCTGTGTCTTTTTGTATTGCCTGAATGCAATCTTTTTGGCTTTCACTTTCTTTGCTACCTCTTTGGAAAACCATAATGGTCTCCTCTTCCTTTTCCTCTTGCTAACCTGCTTAACGAATAATTCTGTTGTTCTTATAATCCCCATTTTAAATACTGCCCACTGTTCCTCAACCCCTGATTCCTGTCCCATTCCCCTTAATGCCTCTTTCAAGTATCTCCCCATTTTCCCAAAGTCTGCCCCCCTAAAATCCAGGATACGTGTTCATTCATTTGTTCTTTCAGGGGGATATACACTGAGGCAACTGTGAAGGATTTGTTATGGGCACCTAATAAGATTCTGATAGGGAGAATCTGTGCAGCAGTGGCTGGGAGGGGGGTAGTGATGGGGTGTCCCAGTAGCGAATCTTTAAGATAAATTGCACATCCACCACTTCTTTTGAACTTCTAGTCCAGCCTGAAAACATTGTAGTCTGGAAGAGCAATATGCAGGTCAGGGATTTTGGGTGTAAGCCAGGTTTCTACAACTGCCAGGATATCTGGGCTGTGCTGATTGGTAAAGATTTGTAGGGCATCCAGCTTGGGGAGTAGACTACAGATGTTGAGAGATGCTATGGAGAGTGCTCCTGAGGGTTTTTCCTGGTTGATAGAGCAGGAAATGATTGGGCCAGGGTTAGGATGGATCTTTCCCGACAGCAGCAGGAGGAGGAGGAGCACAAGCTTCAGGGTGCACCAGCGTAAGTCCCTGAGCATGAGTCTACATGCCCATTTTTTGCAGGAACTTACATTAGGTTAGTGACAATGATCTCAGAGTGATGGCATGTGAGAAAGTGATGAAAGTGTCCAGGGCCTGTGTACAGTGGTAGGTGGGGACTGTCATCCATTTGCAGAGGAGGAGCACCCGGGGGGGGGCAAGCTCATAATGGAGAGTACCTGAGTGATGATAGGCAGTGCCAAGTAGGATGCTGAGGGGGGCGAGGGGAAGCAAGCTCCAGGGAGGAAGAAAAGCAGAAAGAGGGATGAGAGTAAGAGAAGCAGAAACTGTAGTGCATGGAGGGACAACATGATGTGACAGTCAGGAGGATTGTCTTGTATTGTATTGGGTAAGTGTGCTTATAACTGGGCCCTCACATGGCTAAAAGATATAATCTGCTAATGGAAAAAAAAAAAAAAAAAACTTTAAACTGAAACAATTCAGCACTGAGTATTAAAACAGACCAGCTATCAGAGGCAACACTGGATTAGGCGGAAAAAGGTTAAATAAGCTGGCCTATGGTAGTGACATAGTCCAGTCAGGAGGAATTTGGAAATGCCTGGTAGGAAGAGGAAACAAAGACGGAGCTTGTGTTCCACGGTCAGCCAATAAGAGCTGTCCCAAGATAAAGGCAATTGTCCTTAGAAAATTTATAGAAATGGACATGCAGTCTTGAGTTCCCGGAACACTGTCCAGGCCGTACCTGCTAGCAAGGGCTTGGAGAGTGTGGCAGCAGGCTCTTCTCACCATGGAGGCATGTAGACCCCCATCTGAAGTGCTGTTAGCCCAAAGGGCTATGAGGATGCCTGCTAGCAAGGGCTCGGGAGTGTGGCAACAGATTCTTCTCACCATGGAGGCATGTAGACCCCCATCTGAGGTGCTGTTAGCCCAAAGGGCTATGCGGATGAAAAAATCCTTTAATGAAAAAAGCATACAAAAAAGAATTGAAAGAAAACCCAAGTTCAAAATCATCTTTTGTATGAGGGAGTTCTTTCAAAGATAATTAAAAAGAGCATACAAAAAAAGGATTCCTTCATATGAAAAAAGAATTTGGACTTGGTTTTTTTTTATTATTTTTTATATGAAGGGATCCTGTTTCATATGCTTTCCTTATTCATACAAAAAAGGATGCCTTCATACAAAAAAATCAGAAAAAACTTAGTCCAAATTTTTTTTTCGTATGAGAGGATCCTTTTTTCTATGGCCACACACAAAAAAAGATTTCTTACCTACTTACTACGGTAACACAGGTATACACCTCCTGCTGGTTGTGTGTGATTGGTTGTGTTGCCTTGGTCTTTCCCCTACTTGCATGTATGTGTGTGTGTGTGGTGGGAGTGGAGGGGAAATGCGCAGTTAGGGTATTCAACCCAAACACCGAATTTCCTCTCTTTTGTTGCTGTGGAACAACCCTAACTGATGCATTAAACAGAGTTTTTTTACCATGAATTTCCCTTCTTTTTGAGAATGTGCAATATAAATAGTGAATGTAATGTGGTGGTATGCTGGCTATTTGTGCATAATAACCCTAACAGTAATGATAATGCTAACAGTAACGGTGACGCAAATGCAAACAATAATGGTAACGGTAATGCAAATGTGAACGCAGATGCAAATGCTAAAGCGTATGGAAATGGAAGCAGAAACAGAAACAGTAACAGTGATGCAAACATAAATGCAAACGAAAATGCAAGCGGAAACGCAAAAGGTAATGGTAATGTAAAAAGAAATGGTAATGGTGAAGGAAATATAAATGCAAATGCTAACGCAAACACTAATGGCAATGGCGACGGAAATGCAAACATCGATGGGAACTGTAACACCCATGCAAACATGAACAGAAATGCAAACACTAATGATTATGGTAACGCAAACAAAAATGCAAATGGTAATGCAAACACAAATGTAAATGGCAATGACAATGTAAACGGAAATGCTAACGACAATCTAACAGTGATGCAAATAGAAACAGTAATGCAAATGGAAGCATGAACGCAAGTGCAAATGCAAATGGTAATGGTATGTTTACAGTAACGGAAATGGAAACATGAATAGTAACACAAGCGCAAATGGTAATGAAAATGCAAATGGCAATGGTAATGTAAATGCAAGAGCAAACACAAATGCAAATGGTAACGTAAACGCTAATGGTAACGCTAACGGTGATGCAAATGTTAATGTAAACATAAACAGTAATGTAAACGCAAGTGCAAATTGAAATGCTAATGGTAACGCTACCGGTAACGCAAACGCAAATGATAAGACAAGCGCAAACAGTAATGTAATTGCAAGCTGTGATGGTAATGTAAACAGAAGCGCAAACATAAACGGTAATAATAACATAAACACAAACGCTTTATGATAACGGTAATGATGACACAAACATAAACACAAACAGTAAAGCAAATGCAATCATAAATGCAGACACAAATGGTAACAGTAATGCTAACGGTAAGGGTAATGCAAACGCAAATGGTAACGGAAGTGCAAACTGTAACGGACAGGAAAACGGTAACAGTGACCCAAACATAAATGGAAACACAAACGCAAACAGTAACATTAACAATGACGCTAACAGAAACGCTAACACAAACGGTAACAAAAACGCAAGCGCAAACGTAAATGCAAACGTAAATGATAACGGAAATGCAAGCACAAAAATGATCGCAAGCGTTGATGGTAATGCTAATGCACATGCTTTGTATTTGAAAGAGGTGTATGCAGAAGCACAGTGAATACAAAGAATGTGGGCTTAATAGTGGCCCTCGGAAAGGAAAATGAGCACTTGGAATACTAAATTGCTTATACAGTATCTCAGAAACCGTATGACGCAGAAAAAAAATTTAAATCTCATATTATTTATGATTTTTCAGACTAGTTTTGTTTTTATCCCCCCAATGGAGGCCTAAGAATTTTTGTGACGAAAAGTCCATATCTCGAACAGTTTTCGAGATGCAGAATCCAAAAGGCACGGCAGACACCATAATGTTATCCTATGGGAAAAATTGTCAACTTTGGAGTGCCATAACTTTGCAGCCATGTTATATTTTTGCACCAAACCACCAAAATACACATATGTGTGATGTTGACTTTCTGCCCTGCAAATTTCAGCCCAAAAGATCAAACTGTTGTTTTGCAGCGGGTTGGCAAAGATTTCTTATTGCTTTGGGTATAGTGTCGCAAATTACTTTCGCAAATCATGACACTTTCATAAAAAAGATCACAAAAGTGTCGCATATGCAAAAGTATTTTGTTAGACTACTTTTTGCAAACATTTAAAAAAGTATTTCTGGGGTGTTTTACCCACCAAAAAAGACATGGCTAGCATCCTCAGGGCTCGACTAGGTGAACACAATAAGAATTGTGTCCATAGAGGGTCCCAAATTTAAATGCCAAGCATTTTTGTGACCACCAACTGAAAAAAAAAAATGGCTGAATCACAAAAGTAAAAGGGTCATTTGCGACACTAAAAACTGCATTTGTGATACTTTCGCATAGTTTAACTTTCCCATAGACTATAATGGGATTCCATATTTTTTGAATAACTTTTGAACTATTTAGTATTTTTTCTTGAAAGTTTTGAAAGGCACATCAGAGACCTCAGCTGCAACTTTCCTGAAGTTTTTGGACCAATCGCACAACTCTTGCAGGCTGTAGGCACGAGCAAAGAAACACACAAAACCTCATAATTTATGTATTTTTTGGCACTCTGTAGCTCCGCAACCATACATCCGGCCATAATGAAACTTGACAACACCAGAGATCTATAGTACCAGACTGTACATGCAAAATTTCAGGCAAATCCATCACACAGTGTCAAAGTTATTAAGGTGCAAAATTTCAAATTTAACCTTAAATGGGGTGCTGAACTCTAACTATAGTGGCACTACCATGCCACTATAAGATATATATATGTGTGTGTGTGTGTGTGTGTATATATATATATATATATATATATATATATATATATATATATATATATATAAATATATGCAATAGGGGTGGCCATATATGTAGTTAAAAAACCCATTTATCTGAGTCACTGTACGTATAAATAAAATAATAACTGGCATGTCCTTTTTCCCATTGGAAACCGTGGCGTAATTCACGTTTATAACGGTGAACACGCGCCCAGTTTCCCTCGCACTGCGCAGGCACCCTCACCTCTGACACTCCATCCTGCCAGTATAGGCTGTTGTCCCTCCACTGTATGTATAAATAACTTTTGAACTATTTGCAGGATGGTCTGCATTTGTCCAGGAAGGGAACAAGTCTTTTGAGCAATCAGTTTAAATGCTTCATTGGCAAGCTTTTAAACTAGTCAAGGGGGGAGGCACTGATAAGCAGCAGGAAAATCCCAGCCTCTCCCTACAAAACAGGGTACTAAGTGAGAAAAAGACCGAGGTAGACAGGTCAGTGGGGGATGCTGCAAAAGAAGGTAAAGCCATCAAAAATGGAGAGCAATGAGTACCAATGCCCGTAGTCTGAGTAACAAGCTTCCTGAATTAGTGGCCTTGATGGAGGAGGAACATCTGGATATCGTGGCAGTCACAGAAACATGGTACACACAGAACCATGACTGGGACATAAACATACCAGGATACACTATCTACAGGAGGGACAGGGAGGGTAAAAGAGGAGGAGGAGTAGCTATTTACATAAGGGAAGGAATCAAAGCAACAGAACAAAAGGAAAACAGGGAGGAGAAGAAGCACTGTGGGTAAATTTGGAGACCGGCAATGGCACCACAATCCGCACAGGGGTTGTATACAGACCCCTTCTCAGGGGGAGGAAATGGACAAGGAAATGATAGAAAGAATACTTAGAATGGCAGAAAAAGGAGATATTGCTGATGGGTGATCTGAATATGCCAGATGTTAACTGGAGTGCAGTTGCAGCAGCCACTTCAAAGTGGGTTATTCTAGATGCCTACAGGGGCATGCCTTAGACAACTAGTATTGGAGCCCACTCGAGAGGGAGCAATCTTAGACCTGGTTCTCTCAAATGGAGATGAAGAGGATCACAGATGTAGAAGTGGGTAGCCATCTGAGAACTAGCGACCATTGAACAGTATGGTTCACAATAAACACAGCAATAGAGTCAAGCCATACAAAGACAAAAGTACTGGACTTTAGGAGGCTGACTTTGCCAAAATGGGTGAGTGCCTAAGGAATGCACTAGCAAATGGGCAGGAAGGAGGGGTGGAAGAACAATGGGGAATAATAAAAACTGCCATCACAGAGGTAACAAGCCTTTGTGTGAAGCAAATTAACAAAACGAAACGATGTAAGAAACCACTATGGTTCTCAAAGGAAGTGGCAGTGAAGGTTCAAGAGAAAAGAAAGCATTCAGGAAGTACAAGGAATCACAGAAGGAGCAGGACAGAGAACTGTATCAGTTAAAGCAAAAGGATGCTGGGAAGGCAGTCAGAACAGCAAAGGCCCAAACCAAGGAAAAGATAGCCAACTCAGTTAAGAAGGGGGACAAAACTTTTATAGGTACATCAGGGAGTGAAGGAAGACCAAGGGAGGGTTAGTGAGGGCAATAAAGAGGAGGAGGGTGGGCAGAGGTGACTGTGAAAGGCAGAGATACTAAACAAATATTTTTGCTCAGTATTTACAAAGGAAGTGGGGAGGTACCTAAAACAAACAGTAGAAACACTCTGGATACAGAAGTTGATACCAGCCCATTTACAGAAGAAAGGGTTCTGAAAGAACTCTTAAAACTGAAGGTGGACAAAGCAATGGGGCCTGATGGGATTCATCCCAGAATTCTAAAAGAACTAAGGGTAGAATTAGTGACACCACTGACTACCCTCTTTAACAAATCATGGGAGGATGGGGTGGTGCCCGAGGACTGGAGAAGGGCAGATGTGATTCCCCTTCACAAAAGTGGGAGCAAGGCAGAAGCAGAAAACTACAGACCTGTTAGTTTAACCTCAGTGATAGGGAAAATGATGGAATCACTTCTGAAGGAAAGAATTGTTGAGTATCTAGAGGCCAGAGGGGTTCAGGACCGAGGCAGCATGGATTCACAGTGGGAAGGTCATGCCAGACAAATCTGATAGATTTCTTTGACTGGGTGACCAAAGTAGTAGATCAGGGAGGGCTGTGGACATGGCCTACCTAGACTTTAGCAAGGCATTTGACACAGTCCCACACAAAGATTAATATACAAGTTAGCCAGCCTGGGAGTGGGTCCCAAGATGACAGCCTGGGTAAAGAATTGGCTGGAGTATAGGACACAGAGTAATAGTAAATGGAGTCACTCTGAAGAAAGAAGGGTTACTAGTGTGGTACATGAGGGTTCAGTATAGGACGGTCCTCTTCAATGTCTTTATAAGCGACATTGCAGAGGACTGGAAGAAAAGTATGTCTCTTTGCAGATGACACAAAGATCTGCAACAGAGTTGATACACAAGGTGGGGTGGAAAGGATGAGAAGGGACTTGGCAAGGTTAGAGGAATGGTCAAATGTATGGCAGCTTAGATTCAATGCTAAGAAGTGCAAGTAATGCACCTGGGAAAGCAAAACCCAGGGAAGAGTACACAATGGGGGGTGAGATACTAACAACAACAAAAATGGAAAGGGACCTGGGGGTAGTCATATCAGATGACCTAAAGGTGGGCAAGCAATGTGAGAGGGCAGCAAGGAGGGCTGGGGGGATACTGGGATGCATAGGGAGGCATCACCAGTAGAAAACAGGAGATTATTATCCTCTGTACAGACAGTTTGTGAGACCCCATCTGGAGTACTGATGCAGTTCTGGAGACCCAATCTCACAAAGACATAGACAGGATGGAAGCTGTCCAGAGGAGGGCAACTAAAATGGTGCAGGGTCTGCACGAAGACATATGAAGAGAGACTTAAGGAGCTGAATATGTATAGCCTCGAGAAAGGAGGAGAGGGGACATGATAGAAACTTTCAAGTACCTCAAGGGAATCAACAAAGTCCAAGAGGTAGCATCTTTCAAAAAGAGGTGTGTAAGAACAAGGGGCACAATTTGAAGGTAGAAGGGCGGCTCAGAGGTAATTTAAGGAAGTATTTTTTCACAGAGGGTTGTGGATGCATGGAGCGGCCTTCGGAGGAGGTTGTGGAGTCAAAAACAGTGGTGGAATTCAAGCATGCATGGGACAGACATAAGGCAATTCTAGGGGTGGGGGTAGGAAGAAGTAGGCTGCTGGTTAACTAGGATCTGCAGCTTATCCATTAGGTAGGAAATGGGCAGACTGGATGGGCCAAGCGGTCCTTATCTGCCGTCAAAATCTATGTTTCTATGTTTCCTCTTCCTCCCAGCCACTGTCCTACCATCTTCCCCCTCTGGACCGCTACTCTTAATCAGTAAGTGCTGGCAGGCAGAAATGAATAAAATGAGGAAATACCCTCAAAATGAAATAAAAAATAAATAAATAAAAGCGAGTGACCAACAACGTGAGCATAAGCTCACAGCTAAGCAGACTGCAGTGGTCGCACAACATTGTCTTTTTATTTTATATAGTTGCTGTGGGAAAACGACATCCCAGCAATTATATAAAATAAAGTATGGATCTGGTGTGTAAGCTCAAGTTTACACACCCTCGGAGGATACAGATACTGTGCATAAACCCTCAAGCTTCATCTTGGGGTTTATGTAGCATCAAACCTCTCGGGTGTGTGTAAATTCTCATTACACACCCAGACTCATACTTTATTCTCTATTTTATACATACAGTGACCATTTATACACACAGTTACTATGTCACAAATCTCCTTGGAATTCATTTAGAATGTTCTGCCTCAGAAGCAGTACTAACCATGTTCAAATGGGAATAACTTTAAAACGAAAAAAGATAGCATGGTACTGCGAGCACGAAAATTGTTCAGCACAAAATTATCTACAACATGAGTGGTGTTTCATTTATAGATACCTTATAGATTTTTTACAATTAGCAAAAAAAAAGAAGAACATTTGATTTTTTGTTCACTTTTTTGACAAACAAATGTGACTAACTTTAAAATAAAAAATGATAGCATAGTACTGTGAGCACGAAAAATGTTCAGCACAAAACTATCTACAAAATGAGTAGTGTTTCATTAATAGATACCTTTTAGTTTTTTTATAATTAGCAAAAAACAGCATAAAATAAAATTTTCTTTTCCCTTTTTTGACAAACAAATGTGAATAACTTTAAAATGAAAAAAGGTAGCATAGTACTGTGAGCATGACATTTGTTCAACAAGAAGTTTTAAACAAAATGAGTGGTGTTTCATTTAATAGCAACCATTATGCTAGGCAGACATACTCTAGGAAAGTTAACCAAAACTCCCAGAAATTATAATTTAAAATAAACAGTCAAAACCAAATGGTCCTGCACTGATAGAAAGCATCCCTATTGCATAAATGAAATATACAATAGTGAGCTGTCAGATAAATGGTTTATCTACACTTGTGCTGTTTGACCTCGAACACCTCTACGTGGCTTGCACCACTCGTGAGGTTACTGAGAGGTCAAACAGCACTTGTGTAGATAAATCATTTATCTGACAGCTCACCATTGTATATCCTATATATATATATATATATATATATATATATATATATATATATATATATGTGTGATATAGCATAACATGATGTAATAGAAATATAACATAATAATTATATTATTATATTTTAATACTATAATAACATGTATCTTTATTCTGCACCAGGATTGGGCTATGCCACAAACACTGTCCCCAAATATAGGGGGTGCTGTGTTGTGCTATAGGGGGTTTTACCCAGTGTCCTGGCCAACATTTCCCTTCCTTTCTCTTCCCTTCCCTCCTCCAAATATGCCAGCGCTCCCACTCCCTTTCCCCCTCTGTGCATCTCCCCAACCCTATTCCTCCTACTTTCCACTTATGTTTGCAACCAGCAGGGTGCTCTAACCTCAGATGCTGACAAACTGCTATACTGCCTAAGCTACTTAATTTTGTTGTACCTTTATTGTAACTTACCTGTACCATGTGCTGTCCTGTTATCTATACTTTACTGTCTCTGTAAACTGATGTGGAACCTATAAATGAGCATCCATTCACTGGTGCTATCCAAGATTTCAATAAATAAATAAATAAAACAAGCTTATGCAATTGCCCAAGGCTATGTGGGTGTTGATGGGTGAAATGGCTGCCCTTATATGTTAGCAATCTTTTCACTACCAGTCCCACATTGCCTGCGCTCTGGGAAACAATGTGTAGGAAAAATGCCTCCCCCCCCCGAATCCATGGTGCCTTGGGTCCTGCATCCCACCGTATTCCAGATATTCAACAATCCTTTCCTTTAGCAGGGATTCTATTCACTTTCCCACCACCAATGTCAGACATACTTTCCTATAATTGCCAGCCTCTTCCTTGTTACCACTTTTGTGTAGTGGGACTACATCTGCCCTCATCCAGTCCTCTGGATCCACTCCTGTTTCCAAGGAGCTGTTAAATAGGACTGTCAGAGGTACAGCCTGTCCCTGAGCTCCCTCAGTACCCTTAGCTGCACTCCATCTGGCCCCATTGCTTTGTCCACTTTCAGATTAGTGAGTCCATTTAGGACTGTCCTCTGAGAATGGGCTATAGTCCACCTCCTTCTCTCCCTCCCTCCATCCCTCCCTCCAATGTTCCTATTACTTTTTTTGTGGCTCCTCTCCTTTTCCTTCCTCTGTGAACACTGAAAAAAAGTATTTGTTCAGGATGTCTTCCTTTTCCTGGTGCCCCTCTGTAATGGTCCCCCCCTTCCTTGTTTACCCTTACAAGCCCTCCCTTGGTCTTCCTCTTTTTGCTTACATGTCTAAAAAATGTCTTGGCCTTGCAGGCCCAGTGGCACTGAGGGCTGAGGTGCTGGATGCCTTACCTCCCACAATACCGGTGACCCGGGTTTGGAAATGAACTTGGGTCATCAGGGTGCCAGCATAGGGGAGAGGGTAGGAGCAGGATTGAGCAGCGGGAAGGCAGCTGTCCTCTCCTGGTGTGGTCACCGCCTCCCCGTAGTCCCGCTGGGTCCGGGTGGTGGTCCGGTGGCTAGCATAGGTGGAGGGGGCATGGATGTATCAATATTTAGAGGATGGAAGGAGTATACTACAGTTAGCACCCTTCCTGGAGCTAAAATAAATGATGTTAGGGATCTTCTGGATGGCTGGATGGAAAACACGTCAAAACCTTTGGTTGTTATCCATGCTGGGGTGAACAATGTGGGTAGAAGAAGCTTGCAGGATATGTACAGGGACTATGAGAATATAGCATCCAGAATTAAGAATACTGGAGGTGACATAATTATATTGGAGCTACTACCTGTTCATGGACACTATCATAGTAAAAGCAGAGATATAAATGTTGTTAATGATTGACTAAACAAATGGTGTGCTAAGGAAGGGTTTGGGTACTTAGACAATTGGGATACTATACTGGCCCAGAGAATAAAAGAGAATATAAAGATTTGTTTAAACTGATTGACTGGAGGGGCAAACTCAGGGAACGAAACAAGCACACAATTAGGGTGACTACATACAATATCCAAACCAGGGTAGAAGGGTGTCTTGTTAAATGCCAGAAGCATTGTCAACAAATTTGAAGAACTTCAACTAATTCTGACAGAGCAAAAAATTCAAATATGCATGATGACTGAAACTTGGTGGGATACAAATGACAACTTGGAATATCACACAAAAGGCTACAACTTATATTGCAAATCCAGGGACTATAGAAAAGGATGTGTGGTGGCAGTCTATATATCTGAGGATATTCAGTCAGAAGAGATAACTATGGACTCAAACAACTTTGAGCAAGAGGGCATCCCCTGCAACTTACAGGGAGAAAGTTTCATTATATTTCCAGAAAGTATTTTTACACTCTTAGAATAATTCAACACTGGAATAAACAACAACTGGATATTGCAATAAGTAAAACTAAAAATGAATTTAAGAGAAAACTAGATACTTTCCTAACCTCTGGTAACAGTCTGGTATATTATGCTGTGTGAATTATGAATTAGTATAGGAACATTTCTGGGCTGTATAAGCCTTCTCAATCCTTATTTTCCTTAGTATGATCCTTAGTATGAAGTATGGGTCAAAATAACACCTAAGAAATCCCCCACGATAATATTAGGAGTGATGTACAGACCCCATCTATAAAGCCAGAGAATGATTTGGCTTTGCAAAATTATATTCGGGATCTCAACCCAGCCAACAGATTAATATTAATGGGAGATTACAACATGCCAGGTATTACCTGGAAAAACTTGCAAGGTTCAAGTGGATTGGAAAATACCTATTTGGATATATTCGATCAAGTGGGCCATGAACAGATAGTAAAGCAAGGGGCAAGAGGTGATAAAACCCTCAATTTGATTTTAACCAATTTGGGGGACATCATTTGTGATTGGCAAGCTACTGTACCACTTGGGAGTAGTAACCACCAAATTGTAATGTTCACAATAAAGGAAGTAAATTCAGCATGTATTGGGAAAAACCACATTACTAGATCTTGGTAAGACAGATTCTTCCAAAATGAGAACCAAAATGAGAACAGCCTTGGCTGTGTGGAATTAGCAGAAGGATCTAAAAAACAAAACACTGGCTAATATGTGGGACACCTTTGTAAGTAAAATGCATCAAATTACTCAAAATAATATACAGATTAAGTATAGCAAAGGGGGAGGTCACCCTCTTGGCTGACTCATAAAATTAAAAGGTTGATCAATAAAAAACGTAAGTTGTACAGGGCCGCAAAGAGCAATACAAATGAAAAGGGATGGGCTAGATACAAACATTTACAAAAAAAGTAAAAAAGTCAATAAAAATGTCAAAATCAGAGTATGAAATGAAACTGGCTAGCAAAGCAAGCGACAACTACAAAGCTTTTTATTCGTATGTAAACAACAAAAAGGGCTCACAAAATACTATTGGGCCACTGTTGGATCAGGATGGCTGAATGGCATCCTCAAATAAACAAATGGCAGATATTTAAAACAGGTATTATGCTTTGGTTTTCAATGCAAAGCCAAATCAGGATTGTGGGATAAAACAGTCAAGTATTTCAGAAAGTCCAATACAGCTAGACCCAAATGACATCAGGGACAGTCTAAATAAAATAAATCCTAACAAATCTCCTGGCCCGGATGAAGTTCATCCTAGAGTTATTAAAGAGCTTGCCAATGAGATTACCCCCCCCCCCAACCTTTATCTTTCAGACATCTTTAGACACAGGTGAAGTAGCTGAGTCCTGGAGAATGGCAACAGTGATCCCATTATTTAAGAAAGGAAGCAAGAAGCATCCAGCAAACTATCATCCGGTTAGCTTAATGTCAGGCCTATGTAAGACTTTAGAGGAGTTTATAAAAGAATTTATAGTTCATTACCTAAATTGCAATAATTTGAATGACAGGACACAGCATGGCTTTATAAAAGGCAAATCATGTCAGAGTTCTATGATAGGACAAGTACGATCTTGGACAAGGGAAACTCCATAGATGTTGTAGTCTTAGATTTCACCAAAGCTTTTGATAAGCTCCCACATGATGAACTGGTACAGGTTCTCACAAAACTGGGTTTTCATAAAAACATTACTTCATGGATTTACTTGTGGCTAACTGGCAGAAAACAGAGGGTCAGTGTAAGGGGGGAGTGCTCAGACTGGATAGAGATGTAGAGCGGGGTACCACAGGGGTCAGTTCTGGGTCTGTATCTATTTAATATATGTCAGCTCCTAAAATGCACACACAAAAAGTTTTGGTTAACCAAATTTGTGGATGACTGCAGACTGGGAACTGAGGTAAATAGTCCAGAGGATACACACATTCTGCAGGATGCTGTAACCCATATCCACGATTGGTGCAACACACATCAGTTGTATCTTAACTTGGATAAATGCACTGTAATGCATATGGGTAAAAAAAAAATCCCAACACTACATATTACTTGGGAAATACTGCTCTTAGGAAGGTAACAGAAGAAAAAGATCTGGGCATCACTGTAACAAATGATCTACAGTTTAAGAAGCACTGTAAAAATGAGGTCCAGAAAGCAAACAGAGTTATAAACTGTATCATCACAACATTCCTAGCAGGAATAGGGAAGTATTCACATGCCTGCTGATTGCTATATGTTTAGCCTGGACAGTTCACAGAAGACATGGCATATTATTTTCAGTGGGGCTCTGCATCTATACAATATTATGCTGCATTGCATAAATCAGAACACACTGAAAACAGTATTTTACATCCTGAATGGGCAACTCTGAATAAATACATTATAAAAATGGTAAAATCATGACCCCACTGAAAACAAGACATTGCATCTAATCAGGGACATTCTGCGTAAATGCAGTGCAAAAATGTGTAAAATGAAGACCACAGTGACAATGAGATGTAGCATCTTCCCAACACTATCCAGGATACAAAATATAGGATAAGAAATGTTTAAAGAGCTAGTGGAGCCAAAAGAGGCAGACAGGAAAATAATAAAAATTTTAAGTAGTAGTCAGTTGTAATTTTTTTTCTGAAGTATTTTCCTTTTTCCTTTTGCTCATCAGAAAGTATTTTATGTGATAATATTGTGCTGGATGTCTGGGACAGCTCTTAGCCTGGCAGTAGACATAGCTTTTTCTACTGCATCACACTACATCGTCAGCATTGTGATCTCACTGACTGTGACATCACAGGTTAATGGCCAGACAGTCACTCACTTGCTGTTCCTAAGTAGCAGTGATGTCACAGTCATTGAGATCACAATGCTGATGATATAGTCGGGGGCAGTAGAGTAAGATATGTCAGCTGCCAGGCTAAGAGCTGTTCCACACATCACACCTGCTAACATCAGGTAAACAATCTTCTAATTAAACAAAGGGAAAAGGAAAAGTACCTCAGATATAACAGGTAATGGTTGGCTGCTTTTAAAATTTAATATTAGTTTAAGGCAGTGCATTAGCTCTTTAAAGGAACTTCACTGCTCTCGCTGACATAAACAGTTTCCTTATTGTTTTTTAATACATTAGATTGCAGTATTTATTTTGAATGTTGTGGCCATGAGGAGTGTGTTTGTGTGTGTGTTTGCTGTAGCTCAATATATTTTTCCCCCAGAAAGTATAGTAAAAGATGCCCTCTGATTGCTAAATAATTACTGTAGTTCAGATAGTTCACACAAGACCTGGCATATGTCTGAGACAGTTCTTATCAGATAGTGTCTTTAGAGGTTACAAAAACAGTGTAAATCTTTGTATATTTGTTCTTGGGAAAAGGTGACATTTATGAGGTATGACTTTTTCTTGAAAGACAATACTTGCCTAGCTGAAGCTTGTAACAAGAGCATGTTTAAATGCAACGTATTTAAATGTGCAAGTTGTTGCATTTCGAAGGGGGTAAACAAATCTCCAGTTTAATAGGCAACCAATATTTAACAAGCTGTTTCATTCCTAATGGCCATCTGATAAGCAGCTTTAGTGCTGTCTCCAACATTTTAAACAGAAAGAAGGAAGTATTTTATTTCATTTGGCATAGTGATTTATAGATGTGGAAGAATACATTGAAATGTCCAAAAAAAAGTGTTTCAGGTCCCTCCATATTTCCAGCTACAGACAGTAAGATGTTTATAGGCTCTGCCCACAGCCATAAAAATGGAAGTTGATTTGATTGAGAGGGTGTAAAAGAGAGCAACAAGGGCCATTACAGAACTCAAAGGGATGGACTATGATTCTAGGCTGAGAGTTAAATCTGTTCATACTGGATTATAGGAGAATTAGGGGGGACATGTGCTTTTTGTATAAGGCTCAGACAGATAGTGATTTATGGGAAAGGCTAGGTCTAAACTTTAGGGATCAGATCTATAACACCAGAGCACATACACTTCAATTACGAGGCAAGACTTGTAATACATTAAAGAGACAAAAGTGGTTCAACCAGAGGGTGGAATCGATCTGGAACACTTTACCTATGGAAATAGTGGGGAGCTCATCTGTGGATAGTTTTAAATCAAAATTGGATATACATTATAGAAATGGTATGTTGTTTGGATAATTTTGAGGTGAGTATTATGGACAAATGTTTTATAAACTCTGATAAACTCATGAAACCTAAGAAACGTAGGGAGGGCACCATTAGACACAGCATGCTATGTTCCACATGCATGTGCATCTGAGGCAGTGGATCAGGATGAGGGAGAAAAACAGAAAAAGCACGATAAAGTATACACAGAAAACAAATGTCTTATCATCTTTTGTTACCGCCAGGGTTATTCTCTCTTTTGTTTGTGCCTCTTTGATCCATACTGCTCTTGTAACTTCCCTCCTTTCCCCCTGAGGCACATTCCTATCCTGCTCCCTCTGCATGTCCTTATATCCCCCTGGATCATTAACTGTCTTGAGAATGGTTTCCTGCCTGTGTGGCCTCAACCAAATCTCAGTGTCCCTGGCTTTGGGATTAAAGGTGGCACCTGTCCACACCCCTACCCCCAGTTCTTCTTTAAATTATTCAGCTCACTAGATGTAGCATGTGTTTCTTGGATGCACACTATGTTGGACCCATTTTTTTTAACAGCTCCCAGGATCTTTTTCCTTTTTATGTTGTTTTGCATGCACATCGCAGACAACATATTGGGGTTGCTTGAAGTTAAAAAGCAGGTTTTGGAGGCTCAGTCGTGTTGTGGCCAGTGGCACCACTGCTTTTTTGGGCTTGGCTGTGTGGCACAAATGAGATTGCATGCTGTCTATGACAGCAGTTGCAAAGCATGCCACCAGCTTGAAACGTTTTAGCTGCTGCAGTGAGGGAGCTCCACCTCATTGCAGGGCATGCCTTCCCTGGTGTAACATTTCAATGAGACTTGGTGGCAGCTGTGCCATCCACCTCTCACAGCCTCCAGAAAAGCTGAAATCGGGGCTGCCCAATCCCCATGTCTGCATCATCATGCCCTCCCTCCCCAGGTTATTTGCTGACGCGGGAGCCCAATCCCCATTGGCATCATGTCCCATGCCAGTTGTTTGCTGATGTAGGTGCCCAATCCCCCTCGGCATCACTCCCACACCAAACACCCTTTTTTATTTGCTGACAGGGTGCCCAATCCCTGTCAGTTCCAGTCCCCCCACCCCAAAACATGCAGGTGGCACACTAGAAGCCCACCCCAGCATGCCAAATTTACCAGTCAAAAGAAAAAACCTTTCCTCGATGTTTAATTTTTTTTTTTTAACCTGTAAAGTAGAAAATGGTCTCTCACTTTCTGCGGCCTCCTCCCCCAACCCATGTCCACCCACTGCATATCCCACCTCCTTACACACACCCCTCACCCCATACTTACGTCTGAAGTCTAGAGCGACAATCTTTGGTGGATCAGTAACACGTCTGCACTCTTCAAAGCCGACCACGAACTGAAGAAATGCTGGTAAGCTGTATAATGGCATAAATAGGGGGTTTTCAACTTTGGTGCATATCTCTGGCATTTTGGAAAATTTTGGCACCAGATTTTCAACATGGGGTTATTAGAACCCCTCCTCATGAATTCAGTCACTGTCATGGTGTTATTCGGTTCCCAAAGGTGATTTCGCGGTCACTGCCTGAAATCACCTTTTGGGACTGAGTTACGAAATGATAGTGCCACTGTTCATTAGGAGGGCTCTCAAAAAGCCTATGTTGCAAATTTGGTGAAAAAAATCCAAAAAATGACTGTGCTATGAGCGTGCGCTGTGCAGTTTCCATGCACCCTCGTAACTTCACAAATTTGTAATATTTTCACTCCAGATTTTCAACATTGGCATTTTTCACACCTCCTTATGAACAGCACAGCTGTCACTTTTCACATCCTGGTCGAATTGTGTTTTTGCACTTCCCACGCAGAATAGCGCGGTCATTGTGGGAAATCAGTGTTTGGGACAGATTAAGAAAATCACAGTGACTCTGCTCATGAGCAGAGGTGCTAAAATGTCTATGTTGAAAATTAGGTGACAAACATCTATACAATGACAGTGTTACAAGCATGCAGTGCGCAGTTTCCATGCATGCTCGTAACTCCAATAATTTTTTATATTTTTACTTCAGATTTTCACCATTGCCATTTTTTTACACCTCCTTATGAACAGTACAGCTGTCATTTTCCACATCCTACCCAAAATGTGTTTTCGCACATCCGGTGTGCAGTGGCACAGCCGTTGTAGGAAAACAATGTTCAGAATAGAGTAAGAAAATCACAGTAACATTGGTCATAAGCAGAGGTCCCAAAATGCCTATGTTGAAAATTTGGTGAAAACATTCTATAAAATGACTATGTTATAAGCGTGTGCTGCGCAGTGTCCACGCACAGTTGTAACTTCGAGAATTTGTAATATTTTCACTCCAGATTTTCAACATTGTCATTTTTGCACACCTTCTTATGAACAGTATAGCTGTCATTTGTCACATCATGCCCGAAATGTAGTTTCGTACATCTGGCGCGCAATCGCACGGCCGCTGTGGGAAATCAATGTTTGGGGCAGATTAAGATAATCATAGTGCTACTGTTCATGAGCAGAGGTCCCAAAATGGCTATGTTAAAAATCTGGTGTAATAATTCCACTAAATGATTCTGTTGTGAGCGTGCGATGCACAGTTTTCACACACGCTTGTAACTTCGAGACTATTTTATAGTTTCACTCCAGATTTTCAACATTGCCATCTCTTCACACCTCCTTATCAATGGTGCAGCTGATATTTTAGTGTGGTGCAGAATGGTGCGGTCACTGTGGGAAATCAACATTCAAGGCAGATTAACAAAATCACAGAGACACTGTTCATGAGCAGAGGTCCCAAATGTTTTCATGAGGTGGGGTCACAAAAAGGCCATGTTTTAAAATTTGGAGTGCAAATACCAACAAACGCCTAGGACGTTAGGGTTTCTAACCATTACGTCCCATCCTGTACAGACTAACAGGCATCAGGGGTGTGTCTTTGGATTGTCTGCTCTATTGCTCATACCTCTGGTCCTCCACCCCAACCCTGCAGCCACTGACAGGCATCAAGGTGTGCCTTGGACTCTTCAGCCCCAAAGTTCAACCCATTCTCCTATACCGCACCCATCTCAATATACTTCCTTATGAAATGGGGTGAGCATAAGTCCCAATGACCCCAAGGCACAATGTGACACTTGTCAGACTGTGCAGGGTAGGGTAAGGTGAAATGGCATGAGCGTTATGGCTAGCGACCCAAGCGTACACCCCAATGCCTGTCACTCTCTGCAGGGTGGGTTGGGGTTGACGTCGGTTCTATATTTCATTGCTATTCCTATTATGCATCTCTCTAACTCCTGCACTACTGATGTCAACACCAGCAAGACAACATTCGGCATTGACAAATGCTTGTTATAAGAGATTTAAGACCATTGACTTTCCACGACGTCTGCTCTATACAATCAGCCATACAAACTGTATTATTTATTTATTTTATTGAAAGTTTTGGAAAATATCTTTAAACACAGGTGCTCATTTACAAAGTTTCCACATCAGTAACAAAATTACAGTAAAGACCAGTACAGTTGCGAACAAATTAAATTCCAGAGGAACGTCGTCAATAGCATCAAGCTACAGGCATTATTGGTGCACCATTCAGATTATATAGTTGTACAGTCAAAAGCCAAATTCCTAACAGCAAGCTGTATGCAGAATAAGTTAGGGTCATTGTACGGTGTGAATACAGCCAGGTAACTAACAGTTGCCATTGCGTTGAATTGCTAGTGTAGACCGCAGGGAGCTTTTGAACTGTTCAAGCTTAGATTTAGCAGGGATTCAGGCAATTCATGTAATCATACTTCTGCCCTGACTGCAAAGGAGTGCTTACCCAGCTGAGGTCTACTGAGTGAAACTTCAAGTGCACTCCTGACTGTGCTTCTTGTGCTGTATTGGTTGGCAACAGGTTTGAAGCAGTTTTTCAGAGCTGGGGGTGTTACGGCCAGCAGTGTTTTTTGGCTAGCAGACAGGTTTTAAACTTTATTCTGCTGGGTAGGAGTAGCCAGTTGGTTAATGAGTAAAGGGTGCGACTATGGATCTGCTAGTCAACTCCTAACACAAAGTGACATATGCTTTATTGCATATCACCTAAACCCTGTTTAATATTGTGTCACAAGCAGCTGCATATAGAGGTAGACCATAACTAACTAAGAACAATACAGAGCTGAACAATATCAGACACCTGGCATCATTCGATTTCTGCATAGAGCACCCAATCTTCTGTTTACTGAGGACACTAAATTATATACATGTGGGGCAAAAGATAAGAGTATCATCCAGAACTACCCAGAGGTATTTGAAGGTTTCCACCTGCTTTAGTTTTTGATCATTGTTGTTAAGTATGTCAAGGGAGGGGGAACCTTCCTCTTCATGTGAGAGCTAGTGAAAAGCATGGTTTTTGCTTTTTTTATAGTTGAGCAATTTGTTGTATAAAACCAGTTTTCGAAGGCTTCAAAGTTGCACTGTAGGTAAGTGGTGAGGTTACCAAGGTTGGTGTTTTTGGAGTAGATAACAGCATCCTCTGCATATAGAAGGACATCAGCTGACCAACAGGCACCGGGCAGGTGATTAATGAAAAGGCCGAAGAGAAGGGGGCCCAATATGGAACCCTGCAGCACACCAATTAATACCATACGGACATCAGATAAGGTGTCATCAATTTTCACTCGCTGCGTGCATTCTGAAAGATAGCTTTGGGACCAGGCTACTGAGTCCCAGGATAGGCCACGGCCATGGAGTTTACTGAACAGGAGCTTGCAGCTGACCAGGTCGAAGGCCTTTGTTAGGTCAATACATATGGCTCCAACCATGTTGCTGTTGTCAAGGGCCTCAAGTGTGTAGCTGGTGCATTCTATCAGTGCTGTTTTTCTGCTGTGGAGTTTTCTAAAACCATATCGCTGGGCACATTGTATTTTGTATTTATCAAGGTATGCAGCAAGTTGATCTGACACAATTCTTTCCAGGGCCTTAGACAGGGGGAAGAGTAAAGATAGGTCTATAGTTGGCTAGGTTGGAACGGTCATCACTTTTAGATACTGGTGTGATCAGTGCAGTTTTCCATTTCTCAGGGAACTGGGAGTAACAGACAGAAACTGAACATTCTGGAAATCATGTAGAAGAGTTCCTCCAGAGCCAAGGCTATTAACGGCATGTCAAGTGCTCCCCCCCCCTCGGTTCTGCCAAGAACCTTTCTAATATATTTGAGGGTGTCTTTAATGGGGACATTCCTAAAGTAGAATTTAGGATACCTTAGATCTGGGTCCACCAGAAGGTTATGTTCAATACCATTGATACGGGGGGGGGGGCTGGTCCAGCTCAGTAGGGAGGACGGACCTTAGGCCCATGAAGGCTTCATTGAATTTTCTAGCAATCTTGTTAGGTTCCAGGACCTCTTTCCTGTTGACCACGAGCATTTTCAGGGCGCTTTTTACTCTTACCTAAGAGTTCCAAGACATTCTCCCAGAATCTACTCCTATTATTCCAATTCTAGGTTTGTTGGGCCTTACAGAACTCTGATTTGGCCAGTCTAATCCTGCAAGTGCAGTACTTATGGGTTTCTTTATATTTTTGGATGTGTGCTAGGGACCCAGCCTCCCTGGCCAATGTCCACAGACAGTCCCTCTCTTTCATGAGGGTTAGGAATTCAGGGGTTATCCTGCCAGATGGTGTACCCCTCACCTCACTTTTTTGAGGGGTGCATATTTGTCACAGATTTTTGAAAACTTTGTGATAAAGACTTCAAGGGCCAAATCAATATCATGTATGGTATCCAGGAAGCTCCAGTCAATTAGGGCTACTTGAGACTGAATTTAGGGGGGCTTAGGCTGTTTAACTGGCCACATGTATTGAAACTGCCAAGTGGTCACTAACGGTGTCAGGCACGGCTTTGACTCCTTTTACCCTATCAGGGTGGATAACCAGAACTCAGTCGATTACTGTTTTGGTGCCAGTTCTATAATTGGTTTTGGAGTTTTCTGTGACCATTGGGATAGAAATAGGATGACAATCTTTTCCCCTGTCTATGCTGGTTTTAGAAAGCCAGCTGACACTGAAATCACCAGTGACTATGCATTCCCAGTTTTGCTTGATTTGTTTGAAGTAAGTAGTGAAGCACTCAAGACCAGACTGATGTTTACCAGGCAGGATATAAACTGACAGGAGGACAAGAAATTTGTATCCTTGCCCTGACAGTAGTTTAATAGCCAGGCATGCGTGGTCCCTAGCCAATTCTTTGATTTTATGCAAACATTTTCAAAGACATATAATACTGCATGAGGTGACATTTTCTGCCTGTTTTTAAGGTTAGGATTGTGATTCATAGAATCATGAATCTCAAAGCTGCATACTGCTAGAACTGATGGAACCTGTCCCCAACTTGGGTGCCCTTCTCCCTTCCCATTACAAACTACTCCTCCCTTAATAGTTGCCTCCTTCCTCCTTTTCTTCCCTCTTAATTTGCTGAGTTCCCCTATACCCATCCCCTAAGAACTGGTCTTCAACTTGATCCCTGGGTTCCCTCCAGCAATGGCAGATGGTCTATTGTGCTAACATGACTAGGATTCCCCCCTTCTTTGGTCAAATCTATGTAGATGGGAGGTGCATGTTCCATGACTACCGGGTACAGGGACCATCAAGCCCCGGGGTGCCCAAGCCACATCTGATCCTGCAGGGCCACCGGTGGTCCCTTCCCAAAGTCCTATCAGGTCTGTGTAGTTCAGACGCTTATGTTCACACCCACCAACCTGGCCTTAGCTTCAGTCCAGTTGGGGCAACCCACCATCCCTGCAGTACATCAACCTATACGCCTCTCAGCACTGGAGTGCACAATAAGCTATGAACACACACGCAAACACACACACACACTCTGACTGTTCAGACCCTGATGCTACATGGTATCCTATTCCGCCATGATTACTGCAACATGAATAAATTCCCTGCGATGCTGAAAGGAACACTAGTAAACTGAACTTTGACTGAAACTGAAAATGGTACACATAATGATATGTAACTCAACACTTTTACTGTAAACTGGGGCAAAGTCAACAGCACACGGGTGTAGGCAGGCATACTCCAAGCACTCCATGATGTTCAATTTTATTTAAGGGGTGTAGTAAATAGGCTCTGAACTGCTTCCTTTTTCCATGAAAACTAACAAAGAATACTGAAGCTTTCTGTAATTTTATTCATAGGAGTCGAAACTAGAAGGACTGGTCACTAATAATCTCTTTGCATCCCAAGGACAATACAACTTTACAGGTTCTGAGGTGGTATGTGGATGTCTTAGGAAACAATGCATGGCATTTGCATTTACCCATGCATGGCAACGACCATTGTCATGAGATACAAAAGTTATATTTATTGTACCAAATGAGGCAACAAACACGGTCCTGGTGTACATTTTTATATTGACTGGCTACACCCTGGGGAGGGGGAGGTAGCTCACCCTAACAAGGGGGGTTGGGGTAGCAGTGAGTCCACTTGGTGTGCAGAGCTGAAATCCTGACTACACCCCTGCAACAGCATGCCATGTTGATGGTTCGGTCCCCACCTCCCCATAGCCAGTGCTATTCTCCCTCCTCCTACATCCACAATCACCCCAGATAATTGCTCCAAAGTTCTCTATGTTAGCAGGTGCTTCTACACTGCAGCCAGCATAAATGTTATCAACCAGTCTGGGCAGCCTCATGATTTAGTTCTGCTACATTTACAACTACACCATAAACTAGCTGCCATGCAGTTCTACAGCTCAGACCTCATGGCACACCTTGCCTTAACAGCTTTCACTGGAGTTGTGGCTGCAATCAGGGGGTAGCAGAGGAAGTAGAGGCCCTAGGGGAACCTTTGGCAAACCCACATAGTACCTGTTATTGTCCTTGACCATTGGATACCTTATGTGGCATGTGCAGTGGTGCTCATCTACGATCTTTCTCCTCCGGGGGCTTCCTCCTGATTAATGTAATCCTCTGCCTCAGAATCTGTAGTAAACAATTGTAGATGCTGTCCTGGCTTGAAGATCTTGAGCTCTGAGGGGTATCAGTGCTGATGTAACCAGCCCATGCGAGGGAGTCAAGCCTTGACTTCATTGAACTTCTGGCTCTCCCGTTGTAGGTTCCAGAGAAGACAAATACCATTTTTTGTTTCAATGGAATAAGCCCTTTCTGCCTGACTGCATGAAGAACTGTCTCTTTATCATGGTACAGTACCTTAAAAATTTAGCCAGGAAGTGGTGTGGTCTGACAACAAACTCTGACAGGAGGAGTGGCACTCTGGAAACAAGTGACACGGCTAAAGCCAAAATGTGACAAAAATGTTTTTATTGCTCCTGTTGCACAAAATCAAGGATCAAACAGCAAAACACTGCACCTCCAACCACCTGATGGTGTGGTCTGTCCTGGTTCCATCCCCCCCCACAAGGGTTTGGGACACTCGCTCTGTGTCATATGATCTGTCGGAGTCCCCAAGCTCCAGTTTCTCAATCAGTCATTTGTTGGTAAAAGGTTCTGGCTCTCACCCCTCCAAGTCCTCCGATAAGCCAACAGTACATATGTTAGAGGGTCTTGCTCTGTTTTCTTGATCATCCACCTTGGCTCAGAGATCATGCACCAAATTTAGCAGTTGTTCACATTCTGCCTTCCAGTCAGCCGCCTGGTCCTCTGCCCCGCTGATCCTAATTTCGGCTTCAGTGAGTTGAGAAGTGTGAATGGCCATGGTTTCATTGAGGCCCCTACACTATGCCCTGAATATATGCCATTTGCTTGTTGAGATTAGAGAATCCAACCCTCATTTCAGTACTCATGTTAAAGAGATGGGCTTTCACTGAACTGCTTGAGTCCTCACTTTGCTTTTTAGTTTTATAATTCAAATTTAATTGATTTTTACAGTCCACAAATAATTCATAAATCCAGACAATGAGATACTGTAAAAAATAAAGGCAAAAAATTTAATACATCAAAAACTATATACATTTCACGAAAAACTGTGCATAGTAAGATCACTACGCTGTGATTTAATGTATAAACGTAAGAAAAAGCTGCAGGAAATGCTGGTGTTAATCAAAAGTTACACTTTTAGCAAGGGCTTCAATAAGCTGGTTTGAATGAATCTTATAAACAACATTTTGCAATCTGGAATCTTACACAGGGTTGAACTGAGGAAAGGATTCCATATCTCGTAGAATTTGTCCACTCTGCCACGTGTTTCATGGGGGAATGTTTCATAGGCTGCCCTGATGGCTAAGTCCTTTACACATTCTGCAGAAAAGGGTGGAGTTGATTGTTTCCAGTGCTTTAATAGTACATTTTTAGCCAGGATCGTAGGATGCATGCCATGTGGAGCCATCTCTTTCCTTACTTTGCTTCTCTGGGCCATTCTTCTCCTCCTCCCACTCCACCACCATACTGTTTGCTCAGGCTCGAGTTTCTGGTGGGTTTCCTGGTTTGCCTATGCTGCTGTAATTAAGCTGGGACTTTTTTTGTGCCTTGGTCATGCTGCTGTGTCACCTGCTGCTCTGCAGGTGGTTTCTCTGTAGTGCTCACACCACAGGTACTACCAATGGAGAGGAGATTTGTTGTTATCGCGCATAGGGAGCTCTGCTATCAGGCATCTGCCCTGATCACCATCACAGCTGCACCTCCCCCCCCAAAAAAACAACTTGTAATCCAAAATGAGGTAATTGTAATCCAAATTGGAAAAGTACAAAAGACCCAAGCCAGCAGTGCCAGCACTCAATCACGTAATCCACAGATGCAGCAGCTCAGTCAAAATGGAGAACAGCACACAAGAGCAGATCGGGCAGCAGTCAAAGAACAGGGCCCAGTGACCTGGGGATAAATCACTTCATAACTCTCTCAGACATTTTGCAGCAGCACAGCCCTTCTAGCTCACATCTCTCAGTACACAGCACTTCTGGCTCTGCTCTCAGTCACTGCAGCACTATGTAGCGGCTTCCTTGTTCCCAAGGAGCCCGGACCAAAGTAATGATCCTCATGGTCCAACTCCCATCCGGATCAAGAGTACCCATGTACTGAGGGCTTGTGCCCCTTGGCTCACTGTTCCCTGATCCACCCCATTAGATAAGGGCTAGCAGGCCCCTTACCTGGCTCCAAAGCAATCTGGGTAGGATGCAGGTCTCTATCAGTTCTTTACAGCTCAGCAGCTTTGGTGTTCAGCAATGCCCCACAGGCAAAGACTCTCAGTGGTTTGTTTCAACAGGTGCCCATCTGACACAGTCTCACAGCTTTCACTAAACAGGTGCCTATCCCTGGCACAGTATATGAACAGTATAAGCCCAGGAAAAGGCTCACAGAGATCTTGCAGGATGAACCCTGGTGAGGGCTCGCAGGATTGTTGGTCAGGCTATGCCTCTTGCTATGTCTCCTCAGCAGCAGGTCTGAATACATCACTGTCTCTCTCAGACTGCCTCGAACTCCTCAAGAGCTCAGAAGTTTCTCTCCTTCAATTCTGCATCCCATTGGATGGCAGGGTTGTTCATCAGATGTTTTGTCCTGTCCTGCCCTCTGATTGGCCCTCGTAGCCCACAGCCCATTTTAGAGGGTCCCTGATTGCATTATCCTCCTCCCACAATTCCCCTGACTGCTTGCTGGGCATCCCACCCCTTTGATTGGTTAGCTGGTAGGGTCAATGGGTACAAAGATGGTTGCAACCATGTCCTAGGTGAAGCCTTGGTGCCAGCATTTTGTATTTTATTATTTCTGTGCCCTTATAGTGTGCTGGCCCTCATGGTTCTGTTGCAGCCCCTTAGAGCTGTTGTCCAGTCTGTCACGATGGCATCATGGTGCACTGGGGAGTATGTCATGTAGCTGCTGAGGTTAGTGGTGTGGGAGCACTGGGGTAGAGCACCTGGCACATTTGCGTATGCTCATTACATGTCGGCACTAATGTAGTGCAGGAGGTGCCAGGAGAAAGGAGGAGTTCCTTGTTTACTTGATCCCGGTCTCCTCTGCCAGAGTCGGGGTACCAGGAAAGAATAATGCAGTCACAGCCACCAAAGGAGTGCGCAGGAGATGCCGAAGAATGGAGATGCACCATGGTTGTCTCTCACCACCACACATACGAAAGAGTAAGAGAGCCACAGAAGCAGTTCAGCGGCAGTCTGACAAAGCTGTCCTGGTAAGCCCCCCAAAGAGGTGGGGGGGTTACAGGAAGACAGAATTTGTCAGCAGAAAAGAACCACTTGGCCCACCCAGTCTGCCCAGATATTGCCTACATAATCTGTCTCCTCAGACCTAGCTGGTCTCTGGTGACCCTCCCACCTCCTGGCCTCTTTTTTAATATACCCCATGCCTATCCCATGCATGCTTGAAGCACCCCCACAGTTTTTGCCTGCACCACTTCTACCGGTAGTCCATTCCAGGTCTCTACCTCCCTTTCAGTGAAGAAACGTTTCCCCACATCTGTCTTGAACTACGCCCCCCCAGCTTCATTGCATGTCATCTGGTTCTGGTACTCTTTCTTATTTCATAGAGACTCCACCCTCATACCCTGTTCACCCCTATGAGGTATGTGTAGATCTTTATCATGTCACCTCTCTCTCTCTCTCTTTCTCTCTCTGTCTCTCTCCCTCTCTTCTCTTTCATGGTGTACATGTTGAGATCCCTCAGTCTCTGCTCATAGGGCTTCTTGTGTAACCCCTGCACCATTTCAGTTGCCCTTCCCTGGACTGCCTGCACCCTGTCTATGTATTTTCTAATGTGTAGTCTACAAAACTGGATACAGTACTCCAGGTGGGGTCTCACCAGCAAGTGATACAGTGGTAACACCACCTCCCTCATCCTGCTGGAGATCCACTTCCCTATGCAACTCAGCACCCACTAGCCCTACCCATTGCTTTGTCACACTACCCTGCTACTTTGAAGTCCTCAGATATGATAACCTCAAGATCTTTTTCCTGTTTTGTGACTGTCAGTAGCTCCCCTCACCCTACACTCAGGCCCTGGATTCCTATGCCTTAAGTGCCTTAAGTGCATGATGTTGTTCTTTTCGGCATTGAATCCTGACTGCCATGCTTTTTGACCACTCCTCGTTTCCCTAAATCCCAGTGCATTCTCTCCACCCTCTCTGGAGTGCCCACCCTATTGCAGATTGTGGTATAATCTGCAGAAAGACATATCTTCCCTTCCAGTTCTACTGCAGTGTCCCCATGCCGACATTGAAGAGGACTGGTCCCAGTGCCGAGCTCTGTGGCACCCCACTGGTCACTTTGTCATCATTAGAATGAGTGCAGTTAACCCCCACCCTCTGTCTCCTATCCACTAACCAGTTTCTACCCCAGTTTACCACTTTGGTTCCCACTCCAGTGTTGCTGAATTTCTTTATCAGCCTCCGAAGGCCGCGCTAAAATCCACTGCCTTCCACTGATTTATTCCCTTATCACCCAGTCATAAAAATGTATCAGATTCGTTTGGCATGATCCATCCCCTGTGAATCTGTGCTGTCAGTGGCCTTGCAGCCCACTGGATTCAAGATACTCTACCAATCTTTCCTTCCGTAGGGTCTCCAATAATTTCCCTATCACTGAAGTAGGACTTACAGGTCTGTAGTTGCTTGCCTCCTCTCTGCTGCCACTCTTATGTAGAGGGACCATGTCAGCCCTTCATCAGTCCTCTGGAACCATGCCTGTTTACAGTGAGCTGTTGATCAAGACGGCCAGTGGGGCATCTAGCATCTCCCTGAGTTCCTTTAGTACCTTCTGTCTGTGTTTCTTTACAACTCCTGAATGCCACCCTTTTTCTTTCACTACTTCTGCCACTTCCTTAGAGAAACATAATGGTTTCTTCTTCCTTCTGCTTTTACTCACTTACTTTATGCAAAGGTTGGTTGTTTTAATTATGACCTCCTGATTTTCCCCACTGTGCCTGTTATCCTGCTGCTTTTAAGCAGGCAGTTTCTGATACTGTCTCCCATTTCTTAAAATCTGCCCTCCTAAAGTCCAGGACCCTCATGAGTTAGCACCTGTTCCTGACTATGTTAAACCACTCTGTATGGTGATCACTGGTACCCAGGGGACTGCCCACTGTGATGTCTGTAATGCTGTCTCTGGAAGTACTAGGTCCAGCACTACCCCATTCCTCGTGGGTTCCTTGACTAGCTGCCCAAGAAATTCCCCTTGTAGGGAGTCAAGAACAGCCCTGCTCCTTGCTGAAGCCATAGTTGGAAGGTTTAATTCCTTGTCTGGCAGATTAGTTACCAACTAGTTGCACCTCCCCCATACTTGCCATTCCAATGATGGCTTTCTCAAGTACCCTATCCAATTCCTCTTCCTGTGCTGGAGGTCCGTACCCCTACTCCAGTATGAACAGTGGCCCCAGAATCTGTCTCCAGGATGATCCACAGCACCTCTTTTCCTTCTAGGTGGCCCAGTACCTCTCTGGCCTTGATTCCCTCCCTCAGATATAATACAACCCCATCTCCCATCATCCCTCCCCTGTCCTCCTGAAATGAAAGTAGCCCAGTAGAGCTTTGTCCTGGTCATGGTGCTGACTGCATCATGACTTCATTATGGCCACTAAATCCAGGTTAGCCTCTGCCATGAAGGCTTCCAAGTCTGGAATTTTGTTTCCAAGACTCCTTGCATTGACACAGATTGCTCTCCACACCTTCTTTCCCCCCTGCCAGCTCTCCTGCTTCTCCCTCCTGACTGTGTTACTCTCTGAAGCCCCACCGACTAACTTCTTCCCTTATTCCTACACTGTTTCTTTTCCTCTTCTATTGTCTGCCCCAATTGTCTACCCTTGCTAACCTGAATTCTACACCCCTTTCCTTCTGTTTTGTTCCCATCTCTGCCTTTCAGCATCCTCCCCTAGGGGATCTTCTTCTCTTTCTCCTTGGTCCCCTCCCTCCCTGACGCTCCATCATCAGGGGGGCAATTGTTGCCTCCCCACAGCCGGTTTAAATGATCATCTAAGTAGCAATTAAACCCCCCCACCAAGGGCTGTGGTCCCCTTCCAGGAAGGGTGCAGGCCCCCCCCCCTTATACATGCCCATATTCTCCAAGGCTGGTCCCCAGTCCCTGATGTAGCTAAAGCCCTTCTCCATGCACCATGCCTTCAACCAGTCATTAAATGCGCTGGTGCAGAGTACGATTGCCTGCCCCCACCGCATACACAGGCCACATCTTGGAAAAAGCCACTGTTCATGACACCTGATTGAGGCCCCTCCCCATCTCCCTGAAATTATCTTGCACTGTTCCTACCTTATCCCTTGCCAGGTTATTTGTTCCCAGAGGAACAATGACATCTAACTCCTTCCAAGATTCTGCTGTCCCAGCAATCCTTTGTATACTGTCTGCATCCCTCCAAGCCAAAGCACTGCATAGGCCTCCCCATTTTCCCCTCTACTCCTAAGTCTGTTCCCCTGATGATTGAGTCCCCCACCAGCAGCTCTTTCCTCTTTACCTGGGGCCTCTCCCTCACTCCTTAGGGCCTCTTCTTCTAAAGATCTCCAGTTCCTACCTTCCCACTGCTACAAATACCTCATCTTTGGTGCCCATCCCACCAGTATGGAAAAGGAGTGCTACAGTGCTATAGGGAGAGGATCTTGCACCTTTCCCACCTTCTCAGAGCCAACAAAGTTTCATCCACGCTGCCTCTGCCTTGACAACCTCTGGGGGAGTAGTGGTAGATGTAGTGGCCACTAGGTAGGACAGAAGGTTCTCTGTATCCTTTACTCTGTTCAGCCTGGAGTCCAGTAACCTCTGCCCTCATCCCAGAGAGGTGACTACATATGAAGCAGCACCTCAATTTCCAGAAGGTGTCCCAAAAGACTGCAGCCCCATAACCATTGCACTGCACCACTCCTATGATCTTTTCTTCCTTTGCTTAGTCTCTTCTTCAAGCTCTGCTGTACCCTACTACCTCCTTCCTACTCCTACCTCTCCCTTTTGCTTTCCTGCTTACCCGCAACTGGCATGTTACCCTACCTTAGCCATGGTGTTTCCTGCTTTTCATTTTTTAACCCTTCTACCTGGTTCTACCTTTTCCTGGCTATCTACTACCCATTACTCACTTGCAGTATGGCCACAGGTTGTAGCTTCCCCTGCCTCTAGCTGGTTTCCATGGTATACAATAAGCAGTTATATGGTATCTCCTGGTGCCCCACCTGCAGAATCTCCAGCAGCCTGCAGTCACCCTGGGGAACCCCTACAGACACTCCTAAGACAGATGCTGTACTCCTTTTCAGTGTCGTTCATGCGACGGAACATGAGTGTGATGGAACACACTGGGAGGAAATCTTAATGAAGACAGTAGCAGCTTCCTGAACAGCTGCTATTGGCTGTCTGGAGTCATGTGATTGCTTGTCCCAGCTTAGTGCCGAAAATGGCACTACTTCCCTTTCTTTTTGGAGAAAGTAACAGAGGAACACACAAAAGGTTAGCTTGCTAAAAATAATTGTCTTCTGATGTGGTTTGCTTACTGCTTCTCTTCCCAAGTTGACACTATGCTGTGCTTGCTAAAAATACACACAGAAACACTCCTACTGGTGCCTCACCTAGTGCTGTCTGAAAATGGTGCCACTTTCCCTTCCTGTTGGAGAGCGAAAAAGAGAACCACACATAAGCTTAGCCTACTCAAAATAATTGTCTGCTGATGCGATTTGCTTACTGTTCCCATTCCTAAGTTGGCTCAATGATGTGCTAGCTAAAATGCACACAACTAAAATGTTTTTGTATTCTGTTGTATTTTCATAAGTATCTCTGTACTTTATGTTAGTGATTGGTATCATCCAGTTTGTGTATCACACAATTCCTGGTATTCTTGTTATTGTTTTTCTCTGTGCATTGTAAAATTCTACTATTGTGCACTCTGGGGGTCGTGCCTGAAAATAAGCAACTGTACGCCTAGTGCACAGTACCCAGTCAACAAAAACTAAATAAATAAGCATCTCTCCTGCATTAGTGTAAGCCTCACCCTCATGGGGTGTGGTTAAGCCTTAGGATATTGAACCGTCTTTTACCTTTTTGCCTTAGGGCAAATGGCCCAAGGTCCTGAAATATTCTTGGGAATCAGGTTGGCATGGTGTCTCCACCTAGCTGGGTCCTTCCCATGCGACGTGGTTAATGTAACAGTGCTGCTCACCAGGGACTACTAACACAACCCACTCCACAATACAGTACACAGTGAATACCCCCAAACAATATACAAAGCAAATCTTAATGGCAAAGGACACAAAACATACAGCAATAAAAAAGGAACAAGTTTTATTAGGGAAAGGCAGGAACAGTATTCGGGGAAAGGATAGAGGATTACGGCAGGGAAATAAACCATAAGTAATAGTGCCAACTTCAATGATGAATACCACCTTTCATCAGCTGCCATCTGCACTTCCTCCTTCCTCTGTTGAACCAGAATGCATTAACCCAGGTCTATAGCAGCTCTCTATGGTGGTCCACAACTAGGGTGAGAAATCCAGGTACCAGCAAGTAAATGGCAAACTGGTGCAGTAATTGGGTAAACTGATATTTAAGGTGTAGTCCAAGATAAAACAAGTGTAGTAAAATGAGTCCCAAACTCCCAAGGAGAAATTCATAGGTCTGCACTTGGGCTGCAAAAAGAAATCTCAGTCCTGCCTAGGAATTAACAGGCCTGGTACTTTCTAAACTAATGAGGTAACTAGCAGATGCAGGTCAAGGCCCTGTTTTTGTACTAATAAATATGAGGCATCAGACTCATAAGGATCCACCAATCCTTGTAGAAGGGATCTCCTCTACAGCTGTGTCTGACCTGGTTCTGGAACAGGAGTGGCTGGCCCACAGCACTCCCCAGGTGGCTGTGGATGCAGGACATTCAGCAGGTGTCAAGAGCATCCAGAATCCTCTTCGCCACTCAGAGGGAACATTTCTCATCTTCTCTTTGAAAGGGACTTTCACCCCTCTTCATCTCACATGGGGACTTGTTAGAGGCAGGCTGGACTGAGATTATCTGCTTTCATGATGTCTGTATAGATCGCAAACCATTAATATAGGGTATACCATAATAGGGGATCAGGTGGGGAGGGAGGGGTGAATGGCACAGTCGGATATGGATGGAATCCATACCAGGTTCAACAGTGGGTAGGGCAGAGCAGACTTTGCTTAGGTGTGTCGGGGAGGGGGGGAGAGAACAACCTCACGTGGTGGTGCATGTAGGCACCAATGACCTGGGGGAGAGTCCAGTGGAGTTGGTTAGGGAGAGATCTAAGGAACTAGGGAAATTGTGCATGGAGGCTGGGTGCTTGGTGGCCTTTTTGGAAGTGCTTCGAGTACCCATGGTTAGCAGAGTGAGGAAGGACAGGATCATGGAGTTTAACTCTTGGCTGGTGGGATGGTGTCACTCTCATGGATATGGGCTAGTGGGAGATTGGGGGAACACATGGGTCAACAGTGACCTATATGCAGTGGACAGATTGCACTTGAGTAGGGCTGGGCAGGGGGGCTTGAAGCGGAAACTGGAGTATACATAGCTTCCAAGGGGGTTTTAAGCTAGGAAGGGGGGGCAAGTGTGCAGCTAGTGTGCAAGGTCACCAGGTAGGGGAGCTGAGTGAGCTGACCCACCAATGACAGCAGTGTTTGTAACGAGATTGGGCTGTGAAGGAAGGGTCAGGTAGAGGGAGTGCGGGGTAGGAAGAAGGTGGGTACTGGTTGGAGGGTGGTCTCCTTGAATGCGAGGAGTCTGGGTAACTGGCTCTATAGCTCAGTGGTTAGAGCACTGGTCATATATACCAAGGGTCATGAGTTCAAGTCTTATTAGGGCCAGTGTGTACTGCTCCAGTTGCTTAAGTAACACAGTCAGATGCATTTATATGGGGTACAAAAACCCTGGCACAATATATCAGTTGGGGGGTGAGGATATAGCATGCACCAAGCAGGAAAGGGATCTTGGGGTTGTCATCTCTGATGACCTCAAGGTAGGGAAACAGTGTGACAAGGCATCAGGTAAAGCAAATAGGATGCTGGGATGTATAGGCAGGGGCATCACCAGCAGGAAAAGGGAGGTCATAATTCCGCTATACAAGACACTAGTGAGGCCCCACCTGGAGTACAGTGTACAGTTCTGGAGACCATACCTACGTAAGGACATAGACAGGGTAGAGAAGGTTCAGAGGAGGGCAACAAAGATGGTGCATGGGTTGCATCACAAATCCTATGAAGACAGGTTGAAGGAACTGAACATGTACTCCCTGGAGGAGAGGAGGGAGAGAGGGGATATGATAGAGACATACAAGTATCTTACAGGGAGGAACAGGGTGCAGGAAAACACTATTTTTAAGCGAAAAAGATGTTTCAGGACTAGAGGCATGGGATGAAGTTGGAGGGAGGACGATTCAGAGGAAACATGAGAAAGAATTTCTTCACAGAACGGGTGGTGGACAAGTGGAACACCCTGCCAGAGGAAGTGGTGGGGGCTGAAACAATCACGGGATTTAAGAATGCATGGGATAGACATAAAGGAATTCTAGAGGTCAGGGGTAAGGGGAAATAGACTTCTAGGAAAACAAACTGAACTTACAAGCTCAAATGGGCAGACTAGGTGGGCCATAGGCCCTTATCTGCCGACACTGTCTATGTATCTATGTATCTATGTAACAATGTTGTTGAGCTACAGGCTCTCTTAAACATGGGGATAGTGGACATTGTGGCAATCACGGAGACATGGGCCAGCCAACACCAGGATTGGGATCTGGTGATCCTGGGTACAGGGTTTATAGGAAGGAAAGAGGGGTGGGGAAAGGGGGAAGGGTGATGATTTATGTAAAGAATGGGATTAGATGCACAAGGGATGAGGGGATGATGGAGGAACTGTAGATGTAGTTCCTGAATTCAAGGTGTGGAGAAGGGTGGTGTATAGGCCACCAGTGCAGTCTAAGGAGTTGGCAAATCAGATTCGATGGGTATGTAGTAAGGGGTGCATGGTGATCATGGGGGGACCTCAACCAACCTGGGGTGGATTGGGGAATCCAAGCCAACTCTAGTGCCAGGGAACAGGTATTCTGGATGCGTTCCAGGATAGCTATCAGTTGCAGATGGTTGGCGAACCAACCCAGCTAGGTAATACACTGGATCTGGTATTATCAAATGAGGAGATGATGAGGGAGCTACAGAAGGAGGACTCACTAGCTGGGAGTTACCATTTTTCAGTGTGGTTCATGCTCAGCATGAGCAGGGAGGCTGTGGGGTCAAAAACAAGGGTAGTGGACTTCAGATGGGCGGACTTTAGCAGGATGATGGAAATACTGAGGGGGCATCTTGAGGGGATTAGGTCAGAGATGGACACATAACAGAAGTGGGATATTTATTTATTTAGCTTTTGTTAACCAGGTAAGTACACTAGACAAGACATTTGCCTATTTTCAGATACAACCCAGGACAGTACAAAGAAATACGAATTCAAGTACATAGGACAACTTGATACAATTAGGGAGTTACAGAGAGTCATGGAAAGCATAACATATTCTGTAGGTACACAAGTTAAAAATGGACGGAACATATGCATAAGTCACCAAGGCTGTGAGCAGAGCATTATATTCAATTATATATCATAAAGTCTGGGATGAGGGAGGCTACTGAAGCATGCACTAGGACTCTAAGCAAGAAGACCAGGGCTAAGGTGACATGCTGGATGACCAAGAATGTGTTGGACGGGGTGAGGGCCAAGAGAGCGGCTTTTAGGAGACTGAAAAGAACCGGGAGGGAGGAGGACAGGGAGATGTACATGAGGAGAGGCCAAGGACTCCAAGGATCTGAGGCTGGCTCATGGCATCAGGGAGGGGAGAAGGAATTCTATAGATACATAAGGGAGAAAAGGAACTGCAGAGACCAGATAGTCCAGAACAAGAAGGACTGGGGGTAGGTGGAGAAGGAGGGGGAACAGGCAGAAGTACTGAATGAATACTTCTACTGTGTGTTCACAAGAGAGGTAGGAAGCCCGCTACCTCTGTGGACTGGGAGGGTGGGGACGAGGGGAGAGGAGGTGATCAATGAGGTAATTCTGGAAAGCAAGGTATTGAAAGGTCTGAAGGCACTTAGGGTGGATAAAGCACCAGGTGCTGTTGGCATTCACCCCAGGGTGTTGAGGGAGATGGCAGAGGTGTTAGCCAGGCCGCTAGCTGACCTGTTCAACACCTCCCTGGACATGGGGTGCATGCAGCAGGACTGGAGGTTGGCTTATGTGGTGCCTATCCACAAGAGCAGCCCAAAGGATGAGATGGGTAATGACAGACCTGTTAGTCTCATTTCCATAGTGGGTTAACTTATTGAAGCAATCTTAAAGGTGAGACTGGTAACCTTCCTGGAGGTCAATGGGCTCCAGGATGGGTAGCAGCATGGGTTCATCTCTGGGAGATCATGCCAGACCACCCTAATAAAATACTATGACTGGGTCACAAGGGAGTTGGACAAGGACCGTGCAGTGGATGTCCTATATTTGGATTTCAGCAAGGCCTTTGATTCAGTCCCTCATGGGAGGCTGGGACCCAAATGACTGGCTTCAATTCAGAAAAGCCAGAAACTCCTGCACAAAACAAGTAAGAAAAGCCAAGGCAGCCTTCTACCCAGCTGAACTAGATGCCTCCTATAACAACCCTTCCAGGTTCTGGGGTACCATAAAGGCATCCTAGGTCAAACTTCTACCCTGTCTTACCACCCAAAATTCAATTAAATAGTATTGAAATCACCGATAAGCAAAATATCTTGAATGCCTTTAATGATCATTTCACTACAGCTGGCTACTTTCGACTCCTCTCCTGCAAACCTATTAAGATCATCTCTAAACTTACAATCTACTGAGGTCAAAGGTTGCTTCCACATTCTCATTCAAACCAATATTCTTCAAAGAAGTAGAAGACCTTCTACTCCAGCTAGATACCACCAAAAGTGCAGGTGCAGACTCCCTGGACCCCTACTTTCTAAAAGTAGCTCTGCATGCCTTAATCGCCCCCCTCACCCACCTCTTCAATTTATCACTTGCCACTGGTTCTATCCCCTCAATATGGAAAACAGCTCAAGTGTTTCCATTACTTAAGGCAGGTGATCCCATGGACCTCAATAATTATAGGCCCATCTCCATCTTACCAGTACTATCCAAGATGCTTGAGAAGCTGGTAAACTCTCAGTTAACTGCCTACCTTGATACCAACAATCTCCTAAATCCAGCTCAATCTGGGTTCAGATCTATGCATAGCACCATCTCTGCACTAGCAAAAGTCACAAATGACTGGCAGACTGCCCTAGACAAAAAGAATAATACCTGTGCTGTGTTTCTGGATCTAAGCAAAGCCTTTGACACTGTGGATCATGATCTTCTACTCTCCTCTCTGAACTCCATAGGCCTTGACTCACTCTCTCTTAAATGGTTCAGATGCTATCTCTCGGAAGATTACAACTGGTAAAATGAAGGTGATCTATCTACCTCTAAACCACTCCTAAGAGTGTACCGCAAGGCTCCATCCTGGGTCCCATCCTTTTTGCCATTTATATCAACAATATTGATTCCAATCTCTCACTTTCTAATATCCACCTTTTTGCAGATGACACTGTACTATATGTGAGCAATCCCCTCACCATCAAAAGCCTGTGAGCTCCTACAGTCTGAATTCTCCCTCCTTCAGCACAACCTATTAGAAAAGAAATTATTACTAAATGCCAAGAAAACCAAAGCTATGTTCTTTGCCACCAAGAACTGTTCTTCCACTATCCCATCATTCACCCTCCCACAACTCTCTACCATCCTTGGTGAAAATCTGGAATATGTTGACAAATTCAAATACCTAGGAGTATGGATAGACAATAAACTAGACTATACTACCCACGTTGAAGAGCTCCTAAAAAAAGCTAAGACAAAGACTTGGTCTATTCTATAGGATCAAACACTACCTGACCAAAGATTCCAAACAAAGATTAATCCTAGCATCATTCCTGTCCCTCATTGATTATGCTGACTTCCTCTATGGTCATTGCTCCCTCTCCCATCTAAACAAATTAGACACCCTGTATCATAGAGCTATTAGATTCATTACTGACCTTCCCTCTAGCACCCATCATTGCTCTCTCTACAATGCAGTCAGTTGGACATCCCTGCAACATAGAAGAAAAAAATGCTGCTATCTGGATCTACAAAGCTCTGACAAACAAACTCCTTCCTACATCTCAGACTGCTTTAACGGATCACATCCAGGCCCCTACACCTTGAGGATCAACAAACTGATCCTGCTGAAGATTCCTATCACCTGCACCCGTATGGAAGAGCTGCAATCAGTTATTCCCTGGCACTTATCTGGAATTCTATCTAAAAGTCATTGAAAATGGATACACTGATTCCTCTTACATCCTTCAAAAAGCTGTATACCAGCCTAATCCCAGATCCGTGCACTTGCTTCCACAAGGCCTAGTCCTCCCACACCCCAACCCCTCCCACACCCCTCTCTCCTCCACCCTCTTTTAAAGCTCCTTCCTATTCTTCTATCATTCATCTGGTCCTTTCCCATCAAACCTCATACATATATGCCCACCCATGTACCTTTATCCATGCCTTATCCCTACTAGACTGTTTGTTTTCTCTTTATTAGGTTTTAGGTTTATTGTCCTTTGCCTTGTATATATGTAAATATTTGTACATCTATCTCACTCATAAATGGTTGTATTTGTGCTTATTCAATATCATGTTTTTGTATACAATCTGTAACCTTTTTGTTATGACCACTCAGGTCCATCTCGTAAATGAGCTATGCTCAATGATGTTAGCCTGAATAAATAAAGATTTTGATTGATTGATTGACTGATTGATTGATTGAGGGCAAAGCTGAACTATGTAGGGGTGGTGGCTAAGATGGCTAACTTGAACAAAAATTGGCTGGAAGATAGATAGATAGATAGATACTTTATTTTTAAAGCACCCATTTCTTTAGACTCTGGGCACTGTACAATAAAACTACAATAAATCACACTAAAATACAAACATAAAATCACTATAACTGGGAGCAATAATCTATCGAATTTAAAAGAATACACTATTAATCAATCGATAAAAGCTTACTGGAACAGAAATGTTTTCAACCCTTTCTTAAAGGCTTCCACCGAGGTAGACTCCCTTAAACAACCAGGCAGTGAGTCCACAGGGTAGGCGTGGCTGCGGAGAATGCCCTATCCCCAGAATGCTGCAGACTAACCCTGGGGACTCGAACAAGGTCTCTCCTGGCAGAACAAAGTGCCTGGGGTGGATGGTAGGGGACAAGGAGATCTTGCAGATAGACAGGTCTCCTTCCATTCAGGGTCTTATAGGTCAGGAGCCCTATCTTGAAGATAGTCCACCACCTGACTGGCAGCCAGTGCAGTTCACGGAGGACCGGGATAATATGATCATATTTTCTGACTTCTGACACAAGTCTCGCAGCCGCATTCTGCACCAGCTGCAGCCTGCAGAGGTTGCCTCCAGATAGCCCTAGGTACAGGGCATTATAGTAGTCCAGTCTGGTCATGGCAAAAGCATGAACCACTGTGGCCAGATCTTCAGGCGGGATCAAGGTTCGGATCTGGGTAATGTTCATGAGACGATAGATTTGACTTTTGACCACGGCCAACACCTGGGCTTCCAATGTCAAGCCATCATCTAGGATCACACCCAGATCCTTCACCCATCTAGATGGGGCAAGAGGAACCCCCAGCACAAGCCCAGTTAGTAACCCCTCACATCCCCTCTGCACCGATGATCTGGATCCACAACCAGTACCTCAGTCTTGTCTGGGTTGAGCCTAAGCCAGTTCTGAGTCATCCACGTCTGGATTTCCTCAAGGCAACTGTTAAATACGGAAGCTGCTACCTGGGTATCAGGTGTACAGGACAAGTACAGCTGGGTATCATCTGCATAGCAGTGAAAACCCCGCCTGTACCACCTAATAATGACTCCCAATGGCAGCATGTGCACCATGAACAACAAGGGCAACAAGACCAAACCCTGCGGAACTCTACAGCTCAGAGGTCTAGGGTTAGATAGTAAAAACAAGTCCCATGATTACCCTTTGAGCTCTGTCTGTCAGGTATGACTTGAACCAGTTCATGACAGTACCGGACAGGCCACACCAGAACCACAGGTGGTCAAGCAGCACATTGTGGTCCTCTGTGTCAAATGCTGCAGAGAGGTCCAGAAGGACTAGAATGGTAGGCACTGTCCTGTCCCTCACCATCAGGAGATCATTAAGCACCCTCACCAGGGCAGTCTCCATACTATGCCCCACACGGAACTCAGACTGGAATGGCTCATTGGTGGATGAGGGGCGAGACATCTCTCGAGCTGAACTGCCACCACCTTTTCAATAACCTTCCCTAAAAATGGAAGGTTTGAGACTGGCCTGTAGTTGCTGAGGCAGTCTGGGTCCAAAGAGGACTTCTTCAAGAGGGGTCTAACCAAGGCCTCTTACAAGACTGATGGAAAGACCCCACTCCTCCATGAGCTATGGACAGTCTCACCAAGCACAGGTCTAATCAGGTCCATACAACCAACAAAAAGTGGGTTGGGCCTGGGTTAGATTGTTATGGGTTGGTCGCAGCTTTGAGATTATCTCAGCCACCTGCTGCACCCCAACTAGTTCAAACTCATCCCAGACAGGAGGAGTGTTTTGACACAACTCAGGCTGAGCACTGCAGCCTCTTCAAAAGAGACGCTTGACGAGACCTCCGTCCTGATAGAGGACACCTTGTCAGTAAAGAACAGAGCAAGCTCCTCGCACCTAGTGCTAGACCCTGCTCCCCCCAGCATGGAGACAGGCAGGATGCAAAAGCCCATCTACCATGTGGAAGAGCTGTGCTGGTCTGCTCCCTGCCGCAGCAATCTCCCTAAACAAAATCTCTGTCTTTTTCCAGGAGATTGCCCCCACATTAGTTTGCATAATGCAACTTCAGAGCCAATCTATCCTCCATCAGGCCAGATTTCCTTCAGCGTCTTTCTAACCTCTGACCCTTAATCTTTAAACCTCAGAGATCCTCATCAAACCATGGAGGTCTCGGTGAGTAGATAAGTTGCGGAAACAAATGGATGTGATCGAGTTGAAGGCAGCATTGACAGCACCATTTTATGCTGCCACAGCTCCTCCATCCCACTCACACATGCTGCCTCAACACTTGATAGGTCCAGTACTGCCACCAGACTACAACGGGTGGTTGTGGGGGGGGACTCTCATCTCTTAAATGAGTGACCAGCGGTGTGCCACACAGCTCTGTGCTAGGGCCTCTGTTGTTTGGTCTGTTCATATCGGATATTGCACACAGGATTGGGAGCAAGATCAGTTTGTTCTCTGACAATACCAAGATGGGGGCTGTTGTGGATGACATAGAGGGATGGCAGAAGCTACAGGGTGACCTAACCAAACTTGAGGAGTGGTTGGCAAGGTGGCAATTGAATTTTAATGCAAAGAAGTGCAAAGTTATGCACGTCAGGGTGAAGAACACAAGGAGGGAATATTGGTTGAGTGGGGTGCGGTTGAGTGTCACCGAGGAGGAGAAGGATCTAGGGATCATAGTAACGGGGACCATGAACAGCTCTGCTCAGTGCAGGAAGGCTGCAGCTAAGACCAGTAGGATGCTGGGGGTGCATTGCATGAGGGTTCTAGTCTGCCCCTGTACAGGTCCTTGGTCAGGCCACATTTGGAGTACTGCATGCAGTACTGGCATCCATATCTGATAAAAGATATCAGGCTGCTCGAGGTAGAGCAATGTAGGGCAACAAAAATGATACAGGGGATGAAAGGGAGAACCTACAAAAAAAGGCTGAGACACTTGAGTCTGTACACCCTGGAGTAGAGAAGGGATTGGGGGGATATGACTGAAACTTTCAAATACTTGATGGGGATCAACAAATCTGGCACAGAGGGGTTGTTTAAGCTGAGGAAGTGAAGGGACATGAGGGGGCATGAGCTAAGACTGGAGGGTGGCAGATTCAGGAGGGAGATGAAGAGGCATTATTTCACTGAGAGGGTGGTGTTGAAATGGAACGCTCTACCGGAGGAGGTGGTGGCATGCAAGACAGTGGGCAGTTTCAAAAGGGCATGGGACAGGGCAAGGGGGCTGGGTAAACAATGCTGAGCAGCTTCTGAACATGAGAGGGGATGGGGTGGGCAGCTGCAATGTAAAGGTGCTAGCTGTGCATTTGAGCAGACTTGATAGACCATGAGGTCTATTTCTGCTGGCAAGTTTCATATGTTCATATGTTCGTAATATCTTCTAAGAAATATTTCTATAATTTGGCTATTTATTCTTTACTAAAATTTATTCAGCAACATCATTGGACATCTTGCCCACCAGATGCAGTGCTGACAGTTGTGAAACACTGGCTGAAACTGTAACAGCAGTCAGAAATCATTTCAATAAAATGGTACAGTTTTATTTACATTTAATGAGTGGTACACCATATATCTTACTTTAACTTTGCAGTTTTGCTAAAAGAACTAGCTCCTCGCTACAACCTATTTTGTCATCTCCATTAAGATACCCTCATTCCCAAACACAGTCACTAAGTGGCTGCAGTATCACTTACATGTGGTACCAGTCTCTTGTTTTACACCTCTTGTGCTATATGCATCCTGTGTTGCATGCCATTCCCTGCACAGTCATTGTTCAAATTGCAACCATGTGGAAAAAGGGGCAAGGACTGACATGCAAATGTCCTGCAAGGCTATGCAGAAAGCAAGATGGCCCTTGCAGTGATGCTTGCATAGTTTTTTAACACCCATGCCAGTAGGACGTTGCAAAACAGTAGCCGCCTCAGTGAGAACCAGCAATTGACCAAATTATCATGAGACTATAAGTAAATGTTGGAAGTGGGGAATGGGGCAAGTGAGAGGAGCTCCACTAGATGCAAGGGATGCAGAATGGATTGGGAGAGGGTGTGGGGGCCATGGGACCAATAAGGGGCAACAGCATCATCCAGCAAACATGGGCACTTCTTGGCCCAGAGGCAGGCCTAAAGGTGAGAGGTGGGCTGAAGAGGAAATAACTACAGTGGTAGTATCATTTGTCAGGGGACTACAGCATGGTATAGAACAAGGCAACTGGTGGCATGCCATGCCCATATCCCTGTGGCTGTTAGTCATCATGTTAGTGGGTGAAAACATCTGGCTAAGTTATTTGCATTGTGACTTAGTTGTGGGGGAGGCTCCTCCTCTGCTGACTAAGTCTGGTCTTTGTGCATGGGAGTTGTTGGGGGATGGTGCAATGGGGTACTTTTTTTTTAGCACCCTGTATTTGCCTTGCCACCAACAGCCACTGTGACCCTGGTCTTCCTGGATTCCTTGTACATGATCTTACAATAATGGTAAACCTAACAATGACCTTTGGAGTCTAATAGTTGTGTACAGCAGATGCCTCACTGCAACTCTGATAGTTGCTGTCATTCAAGACTAACTTGATAAACAAATGAGAGTCTCTAAATGCAAACCCTCTGCTATGAACTGAATAGTAAGAAAACAGTTTAATACATATAGACTAATAGATGGGTAACCATGCAATAAGGCTGTGTTTTCAACTAGATGTTCTAATGACATTATAGACCTCGAGAACAAAGCTCAAGAGCTTCCTATAATGTCATCAGAGCCCTGAGATGGAAAGTCAGCTTTGTAAGTGTCATGACAAACCTACCCCACACCACCAACCAATCCATCTAGGTGCCTGATGGGAGTTGGCATGTCCCGTGTTGGCTCCCGTGTCTAAGGGTATAGAGATGGTATAGACTGGTGTGAGCCACAGCAGTTTCTTCTGTCAAGTGACTGCTGGAGGGCTGCCTATATATGTGCCTGTGTCACTCTACTGGAGCCATTCTTTGCCTCTTCTGCCAAGCCAAAATGTAGGGAGAATCCATCCTGAGCATGGCTCAGCTGGTAGCACATTCACCTCTGGACCAGAAGGTCATGAGTTCTTGTCTCACACCAGGATTAGACTTGCACTTAAAACGCTGGCATCTGAGTGCAGTATTATGGAGGTGCTATACTGCTGGGGTGTGCCATCCTTTGAATGAGATGTTAAACTGAGGTCCCTTCTACCCATCATTCTACCCATCCTGGTGCTGTCCTGGTGGGTGTCCAGGTGGAAGTAAAAGAACCCAGGGCACTCTTCACAAAGAGTAGGGGACATTCCCAGTGTCCTGGCCAACATCCCCCCCCCCCCATAAAACTGGTTCATGTGTAACCCCCCTGCAAATGGGGGTTCCCAAAAGACTTCCAGGAGCTTGCTTGAATGCTCCAAGCCTGAATGGTGTTTGGCATTTAAGCCATTTATCAGTGAGTGTTTTTAGAACCTCTGGTACTGTCTCTTTAAGAGCTGTCTGCTTGCAGACATAATTAGTTTGTATGGGGGACTGTGTGTTTCTTTGATTGAGTACCACTCAAGCTGCTGCCAATTCACTTAATTTTTGCAGTCACTAGGAGTGCAAAGGGAACCTATCTGAAAGATGTAACTGTTTGCCAGAAATTATTTAGAGTAATAATGAAATTACAGTTTGTCTAACCTGCTTTCTTTGCAGTCAGAACTGTGTCTGCTAGTTCCCCATTCTAGTTTTGAACTGCTGAACTGGACCAATCAGTGTGGGGTAAGCTAGCTCTAAAATGGTGCCTTGGACGAATCAGAACTTGGACTCATAATCTGAGCCAGCCACAAGAGGATTGTATGAGCAGTGACTCTGGGAGATGTAGTTTAGACTTCAGCACCTTTTTGGACCAACAGCAGCAGTCTATTGTGAGTGACAGCCAATCCAGTCAAGAACTGGGAGGAACTCAAAGGAAGTGCCCGGTTTTGTCGGTTGGAGTTTGAGTTGAGCTTTGGCAGTGAAGAAGGAAGGAGCCCTGTGCTTTTTCAGTGTGCAGTTTTAGTCAAAAAACGTGTGTAAGGCCCAGAGTTCCGGTCTGCAGCTTGTGTAACAGCTTGTTAGGACTGAATCCGTCCTGTGAAAAGAATCAAAGGATCTCTGAAGAGTAGAAACCAGGCTCACCCTGTAGAAGACTGGAAGAATTGCTGAAAATTGCACTCGGTCTGTCAGGAACTGAATCTGCTGTGTGTTCTCCGGGTATTGTGCAGTAATTGGCGTATCGGGATACAGATGAAGCCTGCCTGGTATAGTGCTTTCTTTTATATGGATGTGTGAAGAGGTTTGTGTACCTCAAGTGAGCCCTGCTGACATTGAAGGACCCTATCTTATTTGGAGGTCGTGAGTACTAATTCAGGGTTGCTCCCTGTTGAATTGCCACATTAAATCCAAATGGAATTACTGTACTGCTGACTGTTTAATTCTCCTTTTCTCTGTGTGAAGGGCCCTACCAGCTGCCACGGTTTGGACTAGCCACTAGGGCTTGGAATATCCAGGGACAGTAACTGATAGGGATAGGCCTGTGCACAGAGCCATAGGTAGATTATTAGAGTGATAAGCTAATTAACCTGATTTCCCCCTGTCCTTGTTATATCCCCCTAAATAAATCAGAGCTGCTTGTTTCAGCAAAGTTATACTGCCTGAGGTATTTGTCTATGTTAAAGTACTGTACTGTGATTGTTGCACTGTATCTCATTTCACAGGAGGTCCCAGTGCCGGAACCAGACCTGGGGGTAAGTGTATACTGTGAAGGTAATTCTGATATATTGTGTGGGCCACTAGTGGGAAGAAAGGGGGGTTGCAGTGTCCCAGAGGGCTGTGACCAAGTTAGTTTAACTATTGCAAACCCTGACCTCTGGGTGGAGGCACCCGCCATTGGATCCAGGCCCCTCAACCTGTTAGTGGCAAATCAGGCAGGGGTAGTAGCCCCTGGGATAGCGCCATCTAGGGGTTACACATGCAATTGTCCAGACTGTGTGGGTGTTGATGTGTGATACGGTCACCACTGCACATTCAGTCACTTCACTACCAGTCTAGCATTGCTTGTAAAGCACTTTGGGATACACTGTGTATGAAAAGCACTATATAAATGCTGATGCTTCTTCTTCTTCTTCAGCATTGCTTGCTCCTCCTCAGATTCATTTTCATTCTTGCACCATCATCAGGGCTTGGTGGCAAAAACAGCTCTACGGAGCCACAGCAATCATAGTTCAAAAAAAGATGAACATAAAAGAGTAAACATTCAGGTTTAACTTAGCAGCAAATATTTCAGGCATATTACTGTTATCACTCTCTGGCCCTTTACTTATTTACAACAGAAATATGAGACACAGGGCATCACACTTGAAACAACTACTTTTCTGTTTTTAACAGCCAACTGTTTATTTATACTGATCATTCACAGATTAGCAATAAGTGGGGCTGTACACAGCCAGCAGTCATTCGACGTACTTGCCAAGGGCCCAGAAATCATTATTTACATGGTCTGAGCCAAACACAGTGGGAACTTAATTCTGCAGCAGTATAACTTATTTACAGTTCATACTGTTTCCATCACAGCTATGAGGAAATGAGGGACAACACAGGATTTACCTACACCCCAGGCAGCACAGTGATACACAGTAATACACAGTAACTGAGCCACAGTAGGGTGAGTTATATGCCCACTGCTTAGCTATACAGCACAGCTCCTGTGCATTAGCTCCACGAAAATGAGGTATAACAACAGCCCACTACATCTTACCCAACTGTCAGGTCTCAATGTCAAGCTACATTCTCTGGTCCTTAGCCTTCAGATCCAGCATTCATTCCCCACTTGGGAGCCTGGCTCACACAGTGACAGCTACATGTTTCACTTCTGGACCCCAGGACAATTGTCAAGATCACCAACAGGCTGCCCTCTTTGAGGGTGGATCATCAACAGTCCTTTGCTGTCCCATTCCGAACCCTTTCTAAGGTCCAAATCTTCAGAGATCCAAGCAGCAGGAGCCAGTGAAAAGTGGCTTTGGGACCTTGTCATCATCCTGAGCCCATAGGTCCCTAAAGCTGGTCGCAAGCAGAGCCCATTCACACCCCACAGGTGCTCAAGCTCCCTGTACTCTTCACATGCTGGAACCCAGAGTTCTAGAACAATCCTTTTAGGTGGGACCAGGGCCCCTTACTCATACCCCAGGAGTTGGGCAACCAGAAAGCCTGGATAAGTATGGGACCTAGCCAGTAGGGGTGGGTGAAACTGCAGTTTCTTTGTCTACACCTACCTTTGTTTGATGCGGAGGAAACAACTGCAAAATTCCACACATTGTTGAGTTTTTTATATGGTGAAGATGGTCCTATAAATCAACAAAAACCTTTACAAGGTGACCAAAAAGTCCCACAACATTTGGAAATAGTAATCTACAGCATTTTGTTCTTAAGTTCTAACAGGAGTGGGGTGTTAAAGTTCAATTTACAATCTTGCCTTTGTGTGGTACAGTTTTCTGGGGCCTACAATGCAGTTCCTCAATGTCTGTTCAGACGCTGCTTGGCTCGCAGGCAGAGAGGTTGTGTCTCTGACTTAGCATACACAGCATAAAAATGTTGTGAAAATTATGCAAAACACCCATGAGTTCAGCTTATTTGCTAGAGGGACTCATTTCTAAATAATCATCATACTAATTATGTGGAATTTATGGATTTTTGGAACTTCGGTTTTGTGGAAGTTGAAAATTTTAGAGAGACAGCCTGTAGCCTGCTGCAGTGTGACTGTTGGGCTGGCTATACAGTACAGTAGGTGGTTACTCTACATAGTACATTTTGTCTAATATTTATTTATTTTTTTAATTCATTTTCTCCCCATTCTTGCTGGCTCCTTTCTCACTAACACCCTCAGTTCTGTTACTCAACTTCTCTTGGATTTCATCGTCCAATACCCCCCAGAGCTTGCACCTTGTAGTGGGGTGGCAAAGAGTCCTCCTCAACCCCGTGGACATGAATCTAGTTCAGATGACACCTAGGGCACCAGTGTGAAATCTGCGAGGGGTCAGTGGTCATCCTGCCAGACAGGATGCTTTTTCCACTGTCTCCCCTGAGTGGCATGGAATGCAATGACTTCATGCTCCTGCATTACGTGCCTTAATATCTGCCACTCCCTCCCTTGTCCTCAGGCCGTCTGCCTTTCCTGCAGCTTCCATTAGGGGCCAGATAAATGCTGGGCTCTGCAAACCTCTGCAACCCCCGAGAAGGACAGCAGTTCTTTAGATGCTTGAGCCTCCTCCTCCTCCTCCTCCTCTGGGCTGATCTTCCGATGCCCTAAGTTCACTCCTGAACCTGAATTATCTGCACTGCAAGCAGTAGCACTGCCACTGCATCAGCAGGCCCAGACCCACACTTTGTCTGTTTATATATATATATATATATATATATATATATATATATATATATATATATTAATACATAGAGTGAGGGGTGTGTCTTATTGGATAATATGATTATAACATGCTGTTTTGGGTGAGAGGACTGCAAAACAAAGCTTAGTGGTTCTGTCAGCCCAAAACAGCATGAGATAACCTTTTTATTCCATTAAGAGACATCCCTCAAACTAAGTATTAATATATTACGAAGCAGTGGAACTGCCTCCAGCCAATAAAATCACTTTTGAATACAAATTTCGCTGAGCATGTTTAATTTCTTTGTACCCTTTTTGCTGGTCTCCCCCTTACTTGGATATGGTAGTGGTACATTCCATAAGCAGTCTTTTTTTTAATTTAATTTATTGTAATTATACAAACATGAATAACAGCAGAACAAGAATTAAGTAACATAATAGCTCAAAACAAACAGTAGAAACGTATGTGACCCCCCTTGACCCCCCCACCCATTTCTTGCAAAGGAGAAGAGGCTATGGAATACATACATATAAACAGGCCAAAATTATAAATTACATCCCATTGTCAAAATCACCTATAAGGATTACAACAAATTGTAACAGAAAAGGTACATTATAGGTAAAACTCCTACCCCTTTGATCTAAATAAGCAATTTAAAAATGGGTAGTACTAAAAATTGAACCAGGGGACAGTAGATATGAAAAGGGAGCTCGCTCCAGAGTGATTACGTTGAGTAGAGTTCATGCAGCCTGCTCCATATTTTTAAATAAGAACGAAGTTTATTATGAACACTGGCTACCATGCTCTCCAAATGCAAGTTATAAAGGAGTTCTTGTAGCCATTCCTGATAAGAAATGGTATATTGATCTTGCCAATGCCAATTTATTTATTTATTTATTAAATTTTGTTAACCGAGTAAGCCCACTGGGCCCTGAAGGTCCCTTTTTCAATGAATGACCTTCTTAGCAGACATTGAGATCATGGCCATATACGACTTCCATTCTTTAGCAAAGATACCATCTTAGCCCCAACAATGCGTATCTCTGGAGTAAAAAGCTGGTAAATGCCCAAAAGCAGATTGGCTTTAGAGCTAATGGCCTCCCATAAGGAACAAACCTTGGGGCATTCCCAAAAAATATAAAATAGGGTACCCTCAACATTGCCACACCGAACACTGCTTTAGGAATGAAGATAGCTGATTTTAAATAATCTTTGAGGAGAATAATAAGTTTTGTACAGGGTAAAAAAATTGAGTAAGTCGAAGTTTATCACTAGCTATATACCTCTGTAAATCCTGCCATATTCAGTTCCAATTAAACTTCCTGATCTGAAAAACATTGTCCCAATAAGGACAATCCCCATTAAAATAAGGAACAATGTTAGTAAGAATCATATTATAAGGCTATGAAATGGAATGGGGCTGAGAGGCCATTACTGCAGCCTAACCTAAGAATTCACTATAATTAGTAAACCAAGGCAGAGGGTTAAAATAAGCCATGATCACGTGTTTGAGACAAAATAATTTAACAAAAGATGTATTTCCTAGTCCAAATGAACTGCAAATATCCCTTAGAGGCATAAAGTGACCCTCATGAAGCAGGCTACAAATGCTAGCCATATCAAGCAGGGGAAGCTAATTCCTGTTAAAAGGTCTACCACCCATTTTTAAATTAGGGTTACCGAATAAAGAATGAGCTATAGCCTTGTTAAAATGACAACCCAGAATTCTACGTAGTTGTCCATACACTTTAAGAGCTATGCCAATAGTAGAGTCACGGGCCTGTTTAGGAAGTGCCCGATAATTAACAAAAGTCAGTGAAAAGGTCCAGTTGCCCGATGACTTCTAGTTCTAAATCCAACCATATGGGTTTATAAATGGGAGGGCTTTCAGCCTCAGTGGTGACAGTCCATCTGAGATACTTACTCGCATGACTTGCAAAGTAGTGAGTGGTAAAATAAAGCAGTCTAAGCCCCCTCTTGATGCTTTAAGACAACTAGCTTGCTTTAAGATCTTCTTGGTTGTTTGTCTAACTAAATAAAATGAGAAATTAAAGCGTGAACTTTCTGAAGCCAATTCAAGGGAAGATATAAATGTAACATGTTTAAACGGTAAAATAGATGACGGAATACATTCATTTTAATAATATTAATTCTTCCCCAGAGCGACAAGGAGAGTGATCTCCATCTATCTAGGTCATGTTTAATATTTAATAATACATTATCAAGCTTTAATTTTCTCAGCTGGGACTGGTTTTTAGTAAGGTATAGCCCCAGAAATTTGAGTTGGCTCGGAGCCCAAGATAAATCTAGGGCCTGTATATCGGCCTTAAAAACACCACCATTCAAGAGCATCACTTCTGTCTTTTCACTACATGACTAAATTGTTGAAAAGTATCAAGAGCAGCTAGGATGGATGAAACTGGGTGTGAAATATGTAACAAAATATCATCAGTATAAGCCAAAAGTGTTAGTACCCACTGATAATACCAGTTATAAGACGATTGTTTTTAAGTTGGTATAATAGAGGTTTAAGATATAAATTAAATAGTAGAAGGAATAAAGGGAAGTCATGCCTAGTGCCACAGTGCAGAGTAAAGGTAGATGAAAAAATCCATTATAGTATATTCTTGCACTAGGGGATGAATAGAGAGCCCTTAACCAGGTAGGAAAAGCCTCCGGAAATCCAAACTTATCAAGCATGGCAAAAAAGAAAGACAAACTGACTCTATCAAAAGCCTTCTCCATGCCTAAGGATACCAATGCCACAGGTATACAGGGGTTCCCAGACGTAGAAAAGAATATGGGACAATTTGCAAAAGTGGTCTGAGGAAGATCTGGTAGGCATAAAGCCCACTTGCTCCTGGCAGATAAGGTTATACCAAACCTGATTAATTCTAGCAGCTAATAATTTAGCAACTGTTGTGATGTCATAATTCATTAAAGATATTGGCCAGTAATAGGCCACCCTATCAGAGTCCTTCCCAGGTTTTGCAAGTAAAATAATCACAGCTTCCAAAAGGGTGGGATCTGAGAAACCGTGTTTATAAATGGCTGTATATAGCCTTAACAGCATGGGAGCTATTTCTTCCGCAAAACAAAATTGTAAAAATTAGCAGACAGTCCATCTGGAACTGGTGCTTTGTCCGGAACTAAATCCTTAATAGCGGCAATGATTTCAGGTAGAGAAATGGGCCAACCCAGCTCATCCCATTGAGCAACCAACAGCACTGGCAGGTTCAACCCTTCCAAAAACATCTGACTATCCTCTTGTGAAGGTGAATCATGGGGAGGTCCATAGAGATTATGGTAAAACCTTTCAAATTCTTTAACTATATTCCTAGGAGCAGTTTTGGTGCTATTATCTGTGTCCAAGATAAGAGAAGAGATGAACCTAGAAACTTCCAGTTTTCTAAGGCGGGAAGCCATCAATCAGCTGTCTTCACCCTGATCAATATAAGTTGAATGGGTCCCAAATATAGCATATTTGACTTGCTCTCTGAACAATTCTGAATGTTTATCCCAAATAGAAATCCTGATTCTGGGGTAGAAGGGGTCAGCTGACTTTCTAGTTCCCTAATTGCAGACAATAACTGTGAGGCCTTAGCTAATCTTTTCCTCTTATGTTTGGCAGCTAAACAGAGGAGTTCTCCCCTGATGAAACATATAAAGGCTGCCTATTCCTGGTTGACTTTCTCTTTTGAACCATTATTAAAACTAGTAAACATAATGATCTGTTCTTTAATCTGGCTCACTGTGAATTCATCTTATAAAAATTAATTGTTAATTTTTCAAATAGTATCTTTATCTTTCACCGCAGGTAAGGAGTCTTGGATCCAGACTGGTGAATGGTTGGATATGACCCTCAGGACAATGCCTGTACATTGAATACCACAAAGAACTTTTCTACTCAAAAATAATTGGTCCTCAAATAAGTGTGGTGTACAGCTAAATAAAAACCTTTCAGAGGGATTAAGAACTTTCCAGGGTTCGCACAGTCCCAAAGAATCCATTTGATCTCATAAGGCACGTTGCCCTGGAGTCAAACCTGCAGTGGTCCTATTAGTTTTGTCAAGGTCCTGGGTAAAAGATAAATTCCAATCCCCTCCTAATATTATGGGTAGGAATAGGAAGGGGGTTAGCAAGTTGGCAAATTTAATAACCAAACTCTGGTCAGAACCACTATGGCTGCTAATGCATTAACTTGATAAACATGTTTCATGGGCTTAAATGTAAAGATGAATTGCAGTAGTCAGCTTTGTGTGTAAATTTCATTTTCCTTAAAGTTAGATAATTTATCTGGTTGTTCCTGTGGTTCCCACATGTTTAAAATGTGAGCAGTGAGTGCATCTTGTACTATGTGGGGAAGGAGAGGGAGCTCCACACCAAGGCCTTCGAGTTATGGTAGAAGAAATAGTGCCGAGAGAAGGGGTATGGCTACGGTTAGAACTGAGGGCTACCCTGGAAGGATAAGAGCCTGTACTGAGGTGATGGCCAGATTCCATTAAAGAAAGAACCATAGTCCTCAGTTCATGGTTGAAATGTTACTTTAATGGACATTTAAAGTAGCCAAGGAGGAGATTGGAAGAAATGGGGGAGGCAGAAAGTGGGCCACCACAGGCTGAGCTAGAGAATAGGGAGATCCCAAGCAGGGGGTTAGGAAAGAAGATAGGGGGGAAAAGGAGAAGAAAATGAAGAAAGGTGAGGAAGGAGGAACAATTGGAAAAAGGAGAAAGTGACAAGAAGAAAGCCGAGGGATGTCAAAATGGGGCAAGGTCTGCATCAGAAGCCCTATGAAAGGAAACTGAAAGAGTTCAATATGTACACCCTGGAGGAGAGGAGGGAGAGTTGGGATATGATGGAACCCTTTAAATACCTCACGGGGGTTGATCAGGTACAGAAGGGAGGTATGTTTCAGAGAAAAGGTGCTGTAGAACAAAGGGTCATGATATGAAGCTGGAAGGAGGTAGATTCAGGAAAGATGTGAAGAAGTACTTCTTCACAGAAAGGGTGGTGGATTCATAGGACAACCATCCATGAGAAGCAGTGGGGGTGAAACCAGTGGTGGGCTTCAAAAATGCCTTGGACAGGCACAAAGGAACCCTTGGAGGAAGGAAGGGGATGGAAGAGAAAGTGCTATAGATTAAGTTGGGTCTCCAGCAAAACTGATCACAATTAAAAACGGGTAGACTGGGTGGGCCCAGTGGTCATTAACTGCCATCAGTTTCTATGTTTCTATGTATTGCAGGTTATGTGATTCAAATGGATAGTGTAAAATTATTAATAAGTGCAACATCAGTACTATAAACTGTGTGGTACAAATAATTCATGTTGTACTAAGCTACACAGCCATGATAATCAAATCAGTACTAATATATGCATTGAGCAAGGGAGGAAAAAAATCAAGGGGAACATGTGTGAAGGAATATAGTACTCATAGAGACATGACACCATGATAGGTACATAGTGTATGAATTTACTGTATTATGATTGTATCCAGCTGTATACCAATGTTGAGTAAGCTACAACATGGGATTTTATTTATTTTTGTTTTATTTTTAATAATCCTGAGAGCCTATACCAAGGTGATGGCCAGCTTCCATTAAGGAGGGGACCATAGTCCTCAGTGCATGGTTTAAATGTTACTTTGATGGACATTTAAAGTAGCCGGGGGGGGGGGGTGATGGAAGATTTCATAGTAGAACTGAAATGTATGCTAATGGTGTTACTACACCCAGAGTTGTTTCATTTTACATCCTTGACCTACTGTTACTATTGAATACTGAATTTTAGGAACACCCCCACATAATGTAGCCACTCATGATGTCATATTCTCCTCCCCCTCCCACTGCATAATAATGTTTTATTTGGGGTGTCCCAAGTCCAGGAAAGATGCAGTGGGAGCTGATCAATGACTGTAAACAAACATGTTTTGACAAACAAGAACCTGACATCATGAGTTGAAACTGGAGGGGTGAAGGTTTAAGAGGGATGTTAGGAAATTCTATTTTATGGAAAGGGTGGTGAAGCTGTAGAACAGTCTGCCAGCAGAGGTGGTGGGCACCAAGACCATAAATGGTTTAAGGCATGGCTGGGATGGAGTGAAGGGTTTAGTGGTTGCTCAGGTCCGCTGCATTAAGGAATGGAGCAATGGGTGCTCTGTATGGACAATAGGTCCCAGGGCAGATAGGGAAGTCTAGGCAGACTAGATGGACCTTTCATCTTTTTCTGCTGTCATTGTCTATGTAATAATATATGCACTGAGCAAGAGAGAAAAAAATCAAGGGAAACGTGTGAAGCAATATACTACTCATAGAGTGGTGACACCATGATAGGTACATACTGTGTGAAGTTACTGTATTATGATGATAACCAGCTATATATCAATGTTCAATAAGCTACAATGTGGGATTTTATTTATTTTTGCTTTATATTTAATAAACCGGACATTGTCTACACAGTAATAACACGCAGTCAGTGATGCTGCTTACAGTTTGAGGCTTTGGGTTTTTTAACCACTTTATTCATTTTTGGGAAATCACTTGTAACATGGTTGCAATTCTGTTCGGTCAATTAACTTTTGGTTTATCTATGCATGCGTCTTACAAGAGAGTACTGTATTTATTAATGCCAGTGCACAATATTTATTTATTTATTTGAATTTTGGTAACCAGGTAGGCCCACTGAGACAGAATGTCTCTTTTTCAGGGGCAACCGAGGGTAGGGTAAAAGGTGAGGTACAGTGAAACAATACATAACAGCAACAGATACGTGCACAACAGCACTTTTACAATAGTCTGTAGAACACAAAAAATATACAAAATACAAGATACACATATATTGCTTCCAAAATTATACAGAATAAGCAAGTACAGAGGTAGTGATTTACAATAAATAATCAAGGTGCAAGGGCAGAGATTTTTTATAGTTTATACAGTCGGCTTTACTGATAATGCAGTAGTTGCTGGTACAGAGGCAGAGAAATCAATAACACTGGATCACTGAAGTGGGAGTGAAACAGTTCAGAGTCAGAACACAGCAGAGCAGGAATGGCACAATAGGATAGAGCAAAAGAGAGAGAAAGAAGAAGGGACAAGGGAATAAGCTGGAAGCCAAAGTGGGATAACATAGGCACAGGAGCAAGGCTGAGGGGAGGCAAGGTGGGATTTAAGAGAACTCTTCAAGGAGGGGCATGTCAGAGCTTACTACCCATATTACATATTACTCTTTTAGGACAGGTTGTGGAGTGTATTTTAATAGATGTAAACATTGTGATACTGCAGTGTATGTCAAGTAAGAATGGTGTCTCTGATTGTGAGCATTTGTCCCTAATTTTACTAGGCAGTGTCCCTCATTGTGGTCTTGGCAGGGTGAGAGGTATGCATGCCAAGGTAGTCAGGTGTTGCAGTTGACACTACTATGATTTCTTTTCAATCCCCTATGATGCCCTTTGCAACCCCTGGAAACTTTTAAACATTAGTTGCCTAGCATTTACCCCTCCCACACACACACACACACACACACACACACACACACACACACACAAATACAAAGCCATGAGAGTTCCAATGCCACCTTCAGACAAGATAAATCGCACACACACATTTGAGAGTTAGAAAGTAATTTTAAAATCCTCTGGAATTTCTTCTAAAAACTTACTGCATCTGTTGAAAATTATGTCAGTAAATTATTTAGATTCCAAATACTAGCAAATCACACTGGACAGCTCTTTCCTCTCTCTCTCCCTCTCTCTCTCTCTCTGTCTCTCTCTCTCTCTCTCTCTCTCTCTCTCTCTCTCTCTCTCTCTAGCAGGCTATTCCAGCTAGGCTTTTTTGACACTAGCATGCAAAAAAAAGTTTCTAATTGCATTGCTGTAGACAGTTAAACTGCTTCAAAGAAGTGGTGGAAATAACTTACCTTTGTGCTAACTAGGACTTGGAGACACTAGCTTTCAGGTCACTTAAACAGGCATGAAGATAATAGCTAATAAGCTGAAACAAGTAACCATGTTATCACACAAGTTCTGTTATGTACAAATTAAGACTGAAATACGTGTACTGTTATTGTGACCATTATTTCCCATCAAAACTTAAAAACACTGTCAGAGTGAAAGAAAAAAATGCTTTACCAACCACTGAAGGATAGCATCGTTACAGATGACAGCCTTGTTTTTATCTCTCGCAAATCTCCTGCAGTGATAACAACACTTCATTCTGTGTTGATCTGAATAAAATGTGAACCTCATTCCTCACTGGGAAACACTGACTAACCGAGAAAAAATAGTGCTGTAAACAGACTGCAGAGTGGAGGTATTGCTATAAAACTCCAACTTAAAGAACTCCATTAGAAAACTGCTGCAGTCTATTTTTCTATGTGATAGTAAAAAACATCTGCAGAGGTCATCCTGCAGCCATAAAATGGAGGGAGTTGGCATTCGGACCATATTTATTTTTTATTTATTTATTTCAAATTCGGATTTATACCTTTGAGCCAAGGGCTCGTTTACAAAGGCTTCAAGTCAACAAGGAATACAAGACATTTACAGGTGATGAAACACTGCAGAACAGAAAGACATCAACTAACAAGTGGTATTAGTGTGCAGTTACAACATTAAGCAGGGTACAAGAAGTAAGGAGAAACAGGACCAGACTTCCAGAGAAACATATTAATGCAGCACTAATTATGTGCAGTACAGTGTTTAACAATCATGTTACAGTTCAGACGGTGTGCTCCCAGTCTGCAGAAATGCATGTTTTAGCAGCCAAGGTGAGGCTTTGTCAAGGGGAGGTAGTAGGTGGTGGGAGGTGGAAGGGGAAAGTGGGCAGTTGTGGAACAGGAGGGTGGAAGTGAGAGAGGATAGCATTTGACAAGTGTGAGAACCGCCTTCAGAGGCCATGGGTTAACAGAAACACTCGCAGTCAGATTTGTTGGCAAGAAGAGATCGAAGCCCATTTTTAAAGTAGCCAAGTCTGGGGGAGTTGGCAAGGTCTGCAGGCAGATCATTAAACCATTTAGGCCCACAGTAGGAGAGGGATCTTTGGCCAAGGATGGTTCGCTTGAAGGTAACAGTTAGAACAGTCCTGGAGGCACTCTTGTGCATTTAGATGGTTGTGCAAGCTCAAAGAGGGATGAAGTAGCCGAGGGTATGGACCCGTCAGGACTTTTTTTCGCAAGGAGGCAGGCCTGGTATTGGAGTCTGTGGTGGAGTGGGAGCGAGCCAGTTTCCTTGTATAGGTCACAAGAGTGAGTCATTTTGTGTACTCCCAGGACCAGGCGGCAGACCTTGTTGAAGATGGTTTTGATCCTTTTAAGCTCTGTGTCTGCGCCTGCTACACATATGACAAGACCATAATCCACAGATGAGAGAACTGAACTGCACGTAACAAGTTTCAGGGCAGCCGGTGTCATTGAGGTGTGATGTCTGTACAGGATGCCAAGCTTCATGTTGGTGGACTTTACCAGTTGCTCAGCATGGGCAGTGAAGGTGAGGGTGTCATCAAAGTGAATCCCTAAGTACTTGAATGTATTGACTTGGTCTAGTACTTCTCCTTCGCTACTAAGTATATGCAGTGAGGACCCTCGAATCTTGCTCTGTGGGGTGCTGAAGAGCATGCTCTTTGTCTTTTTGTAGTTGAGTAGCAGTTTATTTCAGATGAACCAGGATTCCAATGCACGAAAATTGAGCTGAAGTTCAAAGCTAATTGATCCCAGGTCTTTCCCTGGGACGGAGATAATGGCATCATCTGCATAGAGTATGGAGTGTGCAGGACAGGTAGAAGGCATGTCATTTATGAAGAGGCTGAATAAGAGATGACCAAGGATAGAACCTTGTGGGACCCCTAGGTTTACTTCCCTGGGTTTAGAGATTATATTGCCAATCCTGACCCGTTGAGATCTATGGGTTAGGTAGCTATGGAACCAGGCCACAGATTCCATTGACAATCCTGTAGAGAGGAGACATTTCAGTATCAGTTGGTGATTGACTGTGTCAAAGGCCTTGATGAAGTCTATGAAGATAGACACCACCGCCGTCCCTTTATCCAGGGCCCCATAAAGCTGAGTGGTGTACTCTACTAGTGCGGTGACAGTGGAGTGGTTTTGTCAGAATCCGTGTTGCTGCAAGCAGAGAAGGCTATGCTTTTCTAGGTACTCAGTTAGTTGTTCTGAGACCACCCTTTCAAGTGCTTTGGGGGGGGGGTAAAATTGAGATGGGCCGGAAGTTTGCTATATTAGCTCTGTCTCCTGATTTAAAAACTGGTGTGACTTGAGCCTCTTTCCACCTGTCAGGAAAGATGCCAGATCTTATATTGAATACCTTGGTGAGTGGTGCCACAAGTTCGTTTAATGTGAGTGCTACCATCTTCATATCGATCGTGTCACTTCCCATCCTGGTCTTACTAAGGACCCGTTTGATATATTTGATGGTCTCACCTGTGGAGATTTGCCTGAAGTAGAATGGTGGGGTAACATTATCCTGTGGTGATGGAGTATTGAGGTTGTGCTGCTGGCCTGCAAGGGTATGATTCAGGTGTTCAGGGGGCAACACATTGCTGAGGTCTGTGAATGCAACATTAAAAGCATCAGTGATTTCCTTTGGGTCTTGCAATGTACCAGAGGTGGTAACTATAAGGTCTGGTGGGGCCCTTGAGGCTGTACCCATGAGAGATTTTACAGAGTCCCAGAACTCCCTCCCTCTACCCCAGGTCTTTCCTAGGAGGTCATTGTTGTAAGCTGCTTTTGCCAGACAGATGAGTTTTGTGCAGGCGTTTCTAGCTGCCTCATATGCTTGGGAGTCAGCTAGATTCCCAGTGGCTTTGGCCCTATGCCACAGGTGATCGCTGAGTTGCATGCGTTCAATTAGAGGTCTGGACAGCCAGGGGTTGGGGATTCCTCTGGCTTTCTTTGTTTTGTAAGGAGCAAAGATGTCACAGGCTTTAGTCAAAATACTGCAGAAGTAATCCAGTGCTTGGTTTCCATCCTTGACTCTATCCAGTGGGGACCAGTCAATCCCTTTTAGGTAGTGCCTGAAGGAGTCTAGCTGACCAGGCCTTAGTGATCTGTTCCTGGTAGTCTTAGGCTTACTCTTGGTGAACTTGTTTGTCCAGGTAAGTAGTACAGGGGAGTGGTCACTGATGGTGCCAGGTAGGACTGTTACCTCTGCGTTATGTTCAGGACAGGAGGAGAGTAGCCAGTCGATGAGGTTGCTGATTCCTGTACGGTAGTTTTGTCTGGTGGGTTGTGTGACCAGTGGGGTCAGGTACAGTCCACTATTTGGTCTCTAGCTGTCGCTGCATCCTGTGCTTGCCAATTAATGTTGAAGCCCCCTAGGATTATATGTTCCCAGTTTAGTTTGTTCTGTTCGAGGTGGCTTATGAGCTGTGGGAAGCCAGTGAGTAGTGTACCAGGAGGCAGGTATACGGTGGTTAACAGTAGCACTTTGTTTTGTTGGCCAATGTTAAGTTTTGGCCAATATTAAGTTTTAGTGTTAGAACCTGTGCTTCCTTGGTGTGGAAGCTAATTGGTAGTATTTGCCCTTTGATGTCACTCTTGAGATAAACCAGACACCCCCCCCCCCCTTTTTGAAGTACGGTCCTGCCGGAACAGGTTATATCCAGGAAGAGCAATTGCTGTGTCTGGGACCTTTGGTGATAGCCACGTTTCTGTTAGGGAGATGACGTCAGGATCAATCTGAGCCACCCAGGCCTGAAATTGTGGCAGTTTGAAGAGAAGGCTGCAGATATTCAGAGATATAATTTTTAGATGTCCTGGGCTATTGGTACAATTCATGATACAGGTCACCCAGGGTCACAGCTAGGCAAGGATTTGACAAGAGGCTTTGGCTATGCAAGAGTTTGCAGGCATGCACTCCCCTGCCTCATTACATTGATAGCCTGGGGCACACTTACTCAAGTACAAGAGCAGGATGTGAAATCCTTTTGTCCTTATGCTTCCTTTTGTTATTTAAAGAGGTTGTTTAAAAGCCCACAAATAGATCCCTCAGGAGAAGGTCAGACGGAAATGTGGATTCAAGCAGAACCCAGAGTCACTGAATTTGTCAGACTTAGTTGCTTGACTTCTGCTTTGTTTTGGATAGCTTCCTAAAAGTTGATTATTTTAAACTGAAAATGCAAATACCTGGTGGTGATATTTTGCAGAAATCCAGTCCAGGAGACCTTCACATATGTAGTGAGCAAGAATGGTGTAGTTACTCCAGGTAGAAAATCTTGTAAATCCCAAAAACTAAGCTACAGACACAGACAAACACAAACAGCCACCCACACAGACCCAGGAGGCGGGTCCCAAAAGAACTTCAGTATTATCTAACAAACCAGAAATCAAAATATGCCATCCTTCTGGATCTGCCGTGCTGTGCCAAAGCGTGAAGTTAATACCCTTTATCATTTCATGTAATGCATTTAATGATACTACTCATAACATATCAAAGATAAAGTATGATGACAAAACGAACCATATCACTGGACTGACAGCTAAAGTGAAATGACATACAATGGTAGTTATATAAAAGCTGACTGTTACCACGGTATTTTCTGTCAACTGCGGAAAAAATATTTTGGATTTACTGCTACCACGGGGACAAAAAAACAACAATATTATTCAATGTGTTTTTTTACTGCGGTATTTTGTTCTGCAATTGACAGAAAACTACTTGGATTACTTGCTTGGATTACTGGATGAATTAGACAAAATAGGCTGATGGCCCATTGAATTGTTTCCCACTCCTAGTGGGTGAGTTCAAGATCCATATCTCAAAAGATGTTGGTCAAGCCCTATTTTGAATGACTAGAAAGATGGAGCATTTACCAATCCCCTAGGTAGTCAGTTCCACACTTGTGCTGTTTTGTGTAAAAATCATGTCTCTTTTTTTGTGTTAACATGTGGAACCAACAGTTGCCTGTTATGGGATCTTAAGTGGGCTGTCCTGGTATTTGTCTTTAACCCACACTGTTCCATGAGTTTGGTATTTTTCATGATATTGATTAATAATAATAGGTCACCTCTTTTTCTCCTAGTTTCAAGCCTAAACAAATTCAAACATCTAAGTCTATCCTTGTAACTCATATTTGATATACCCAATATTGATTTAATAACTCTTCTTTGAGTTCTTTCTAGAAGGTCTATGTCTCTTCTGTGATAAGGGTTCCATATTGAAGAGCCATAGCCTAGGTCTGGAATGATAAATGATATGTATAACCTCAGTATGCACTGTTTGTTTCTGCTGACAAATGCTCTTTTTATCAAGTATAGCAGTCTATTAGCTGTTTTAATAACATGCTGGCAATAGTCTAAAGATGATAGATCACTGTTTATCATGTATGCAGAAAAAATTTACCAAGCACCAGGATAGTTCATTATGGTGCTACCAAAAAGTAGAAAAAAGTAAAGGAAAAGTCTTAAGCACCCATAACTACAAACATAAACACACTGACCAGGAACAATGCCAATAAGGTCGAAATTTAATAGCTGAAAGTGCAAAACTGGCAGAAAGAATGGCTTACAACCAAATAAAAACAACTAATACCCCAGCATACTGCCAGGCTTCATCAGAGTGTTCTTTGATAAAGACTTTAGTGTTATATTTTATATATCATTCAACAGATAATGTGTCATTATTTGACCAATCGATGTTTACACAATTAAAAAATCACCACACCTCCACAATTAAAGTACTCAGTGCATGTGATACATAATATTCTTTCTTAAAACATGGAACAAACTTGCTGAGGACAGCATAGCAGGTGTACCACATATTGATATAAAAAAGGCAAACATTATGTTTCCCTATATGTTCCTGTATGGAAATGTGTGACTTATATATCACCCCACCATTCTAATTATTAGATTCTTAACTTATGTTTTATTTATGTTAACATACTCATTATGAGAAGTCATTTTAAGTCACTAATATTATGATTAGTAGTACACCAAAGCTAGTACTGCACTCATGGTTCCAGGCACCAACTTATTATGTCTTTAAACAACAGAAGAATGACTTTTGTCTTTCTCCCCCCCCCCATAAGTAGATATCATTGTTTATCAGTACTCCCAGATCTCTGTCTCTAGATGATTCTTTCAATACCTCCCCTCCCAGATAATAAGTATATTTGGGATTTTTATATCCAAAATGAATCACAGTACATTTTGTTGAATTGAATTTCATGAGGAATAAGACACGATGAGGTGTAGTTTATGGCTTGATAAGAGCATGCCCCAGGTGTGTGATGAAGCATGAGGTGCTTGGGCCGAGTGACTGTAGCACCTGGGAAGTGCTCTTATCAAGCCATAAACCACACCTTGAAGTGTCTTATTCCACTTATAAAATGGATTCCCCAGTAAACTGTAAATAATTTAAAAAACTGAAACATAATGACTGTCAAAAAATATATATTCAAAGAAATACCAAAAAAACAAAAAAAATAGTCCTTGTATTCTCAATTTCATGTGGTTTTGTAATATTGTAGAATGGAGATGTGCCACCAGAGTGTGGTGGTGGTGTTGTACTCACCTCCAGACACCTTTATTTTGCTGCTTTATGTTTTCTTTTTTATTTCTTTCCTCAGGCTATCTGTTAGGAGCTTGTGAGAGAGTGGTACTCTTCTGTAGTGAGTACGAGCGTATCCCATACAACACGTGAACATGGCTGTGTCAATCTGACTCCTTCCCCCGCATTCCACATCCAAAACAGCCTTGAGATATTTTCCATCCCAATTCTTTTGCTGTTTTTTGTTGTGACAGTGCCTTAGAATCCCCCATCCAATCTACATTTTCATAGAGGAAGCGGTAAGAGCGGCCATTGGATTGAGAGCGAGTGACCGATTTGACGGCAAGTGTAGCGTGTCCCTCACCAGCTGACATATTTACTGCTTCGTGTTGCCTGTGGATTCTATCAGGCTGGTCACTCTGCCAACTGGGAAGGTTTCATTTTAAAAAAAAATAAAGATGTACTTATATGACTGTGGGGGTCGACGTTAGCAAGATCGAGCGTGTCTAACTGGAGCATCCCTATTCAACGTTTTTTGCTTTGTGCTTCTTGAGCAAGTGGCTTACCTATCATTGCAGTTTTGCTCTACTAAACACTGCTTTTTTTGTTTTTCAATTTAGGCTGGTATTTTTCATTTACTGTGCAACTCTGAGTGAGGAATAACTGTGGGCAACATCGGCAGATTGGCAGGTGGGTTGGTCATCTGCTAAAATGCCAGAGTCCAAGGACAGGACAACTGCAAAAAAATGGTACTGTAAATGAAAACTATTGTTTCTGGTTACATTTCAGGTGATTTTATATTGCCATGATGGGGGACTGGGGGGGGGGCTGTGATCTACCAGTACATAGTGTGTTTGGGGAAAATTGGATTGTAGCTGAGGCAGGTTCCTTTACAAAAAGGTACAGTAGGCAGGTAGGGATATGTGACTGTGCACTGTCCTTATGGGTCTGAAGTAGGACCAGTTGGCAGGTTATGGCTGGATAAGAACACACCAAAATGTGCCTTTCAGCCAATCAGAATCATTTAAATATTCTACCCATTTTATAAATTTTGTTAACATTTGCCCATTTATCAATAGTATCCAAGTCATGGCTCAAGGCTAAATATGCCTCATAAGAGTCAATTTCTCTTCCTATTTTTGTGTTGTTTGTGAACTTGGCAATTGCACTTTCAATTCCTAAGCCCATATCACCTATAAACAGCTGAAAAAGCACAGGTCCCAACACGGATCCCTGCGGGACCCTGCTAAAGACACATCTCTCATCGGATTCTTGACCGTTCACTCTAACGGTCTGGGAATGCTGCTTCAACAAATTTTTAATCCATCCTACTAAGAATACATTAAAGCATTGTTTAACTAGTTTATCCACTAGTAGACTGTGTAGAACAGTGTCAGACACCTTTCCTACATCAAGTAGGATTACATCTACAGATTTTCCTTTATCGATACTGTTACTCACTTTATTATAAAAGGTCACTAGATTAGTTGTACAGGATAGACCTTTACAGAAACCATGCTGGGAGGTATCTTCCAGTCCTAGGCTGGTTATTTCAGACTCAATTACCTTTTTAAAGTTTCTTCATTAGCTTACAACAAATTGATGTGAGACTTATGGGCCTCTAATTTGAAACATCACTTTTGTTCCCTTTCTTAAAAATCGGTACCACTATGGCATTTCTCCAATCTAATAGGACATGCCCAGAATTCACAGATTTATTAGACAGAATAGTCAATGGTTGGGCTAACATGGGAGCTAATTCCTTTAGTATTATTGAGTGAATGTTGTCTGACCCTGGTGATGTTTTTGTTTTAAGATTTTGCATTTCCTTTAATATTTCTGATATTTTGAACTTTATCTGTTTAGAGTCTGAAGTATTTAAGTCAGTGTATGGTGTTTCATTGAATACTAAACTAAAGTACTTATTAAAGTTCTGAGCTATTTCAAAATTGTCTGTTATAGGGATCCCTTCATTTAATAATTTGCCAATTTTTGTTGTTTGTTTATTCCTGTTTCTATAGGCATAAAACCCCTTAGTATCTTTAGTATGAGACAGTCTAAATTCCAAATTCAGTTTTACCTTCCTAATGATTTTCTTTAGTTTTGATTGTTCAGGTTTGTAAATTTTTTTATTTACTGCTGTTGGGTTTAACTTATTTTTCCCAAAAGCTTTATTCTTTTTTTCTATTTGTTTTTTTAATGGATTCAGTGTACCATACTGGAATAATGCCCTTGGTATTGTATTTTGGTTTAGATGGCATATATAGAGCCTCAACTTCTAGAATGTTCTTTTTTATATCAGTTTCCAGCTTTGTTCAGTATGCAGATTATTGAGTTTGTTTTCCCAGTTTATGACCCCCCCCCCACTATCTCTAATTTTTGCCAGTCTGCTTTACTGTGGTTTTTAATCATCAATCATTTTTTGACTTTAATTGTACTGTTAGGTAGTGTGCATTGGACCATGCAATGGTCACTTGTACCAAGATGGTTTACTATTTTGGGTTTAATTATTCTGTTTTCCATATTTGTAATTATTAAGTCCGAAATCTTGGACTCACAAGTGGGTAGCATTATAAGTTGTTCACACCTGTAGGATATTAAAGTGTCTATTAAATCTTTTTCAAACTAATTTGATCCTTTAAGTAAGGTCCAATCCACCACAGGGGCATTCAAATCTCTGACTACTGCCATCTGTCCTTTGTTAGAGGCAAGTTCTAGTTCATGAAGTAATGAATTATTGTAGTCTTCTGAGCTGGATGGAGGCTGGTAACATACTCCCAAGGTTATTTTTGGTGAGTTCTGGAAGTATACAGTTAATCAATATGATCTGATTTTGGTTAGTGAATGGTCAATAATATTAATCTCAGAGCACTTGATTGTGTTTTTTACATAATAACACACACCGCCCCTTTCTATTTTCCCTGTTCCTGTAAAACAGTTGATACCCTGGGATGATGTTCATCCATAAGCTAGACTCATCCCACCATGTTCCTGTTACACATGCAATGTCTATGGTATTTTCCTTAAGGTACACCTCTAATTTCCATTTCTTTGTCAAATTTAGATTTCTTGCATTAATTACTAATAGTCTGTTCCCAGCACTGTATTGTGATAGAGGTAAAGACCCTGTTGTTTTTGAATTCCCTTAACCCCCTTCTTTTCTAGTTTAAATTTCTGGTGATAATGTCTTTAAATGCTCTTCCTAGTGTATTTGAGCCTCTCCTACTTAAATGAAGCCCATCCCAACAATAGAGACTATAGTTTTCATGACATTTTTCCCAATGGGCAATGCTTGAATAGTCCTTTGAAAGGGTCCATTTACTCAGCCACTCATTGATTTGTTTTATTTTATTTTTAATTATTTGCTCTTGGAACAGGTAGAATTTCTGAGAAGTGTAGTTCACATCCCAGGTCCTCAAGTGTTGCCCCCAAAGTGATAAAGTCATGCTTGATCTTTTCAGTAGGTGAATTGGCTAATTCATTTGTACCAGCATGGATAATTACAAGGGGGTTTGGACTAGCGTTACCCAATATATCCTTGCCCATCTTGTCGATGTCATTTATCTTTGCCCCCATATGTAATATTGTGTTTATCTTGTCTGTATACTATTGTATCAAGACATTTCACAATTGAGTCACCCAGAATGAAATATTACCTCTGGTTAAGAGCCAGAGAGGTAGTGTCCATGCTGATGGTGTGGTGGGGATCATTTGAGCAACTTGGTTTAGATGATTTGGGAGTAGCTGTCAGAGTTGAGTTTTCCATATTACTATCACATTGGGCATGATCAACCTGTGCAGGATTCTCATTCATTGCTGTTACTACTGGCTTTTCATCATTAATTGAAATTAATGGAGTGTCCTGGTTTGACAAAGCCAGATCAAAATCCATTGCCCTTCTACATTTCTTTTGTTTGCTATGATGACCCACTGTAGTCCAATCATTATTATCACTGTCATCTGAGTTACCTTTGTCATGTGACCGTTTCCTTTTATAAGAGGTAGCATTAGTTGCTTTTGACTTGTTAGTTGCTAAAGTACTACCATTGGGTATCTGGGATAATGGGGGGGGGTACTAGGTCGTCCATGCTTTTTGTGGACATTGAACTTTTTGAGGGGTATGTATTGTCAATACATTTCAGTTTACTAGACATTTCTGCTTGTGTTTTTTTCAATCAGAGCAAGCTTATCATAAAAGTTAGTGATATCTTCCCGAAGCATGCTGTTATTTATACATTTCTCACAGATGTAGATAGTACATTTAGGGAGTTTGTCAAATAGCTTGTACATTTGACAGTTTGTACATTTTAACCCCATCTCCTCATCTAGTGTCTTAATTGTGTCTCTCATGTTTGAAGAAAAGTAAGAACAGAGAAGCAATTTTTTCTTCTTCCCTTTGATAACTTTCAGAGGGATAGGTTGCTCAGGATACCCACTGATTATTCCTTACAGTCAATATGCCTCAACAAATACTGGATCTAATTCTGTACAATGTAAATGAAAATACCGCAGTAATGGTCAGCTTTTATATAACTACCACTGTAGCATTCCCCAGCTCCCTGTGATACACCCTAAATCCCATAAACAACACCTTAGCCCTAAATAACCCACATATTTCCCCCAAGAACATGAAACACATCCATCATTCCTGCTACAATTTCCCAAGTAAGCTCTAACAAACAACCAATATAGAAATACAACCCCCAAACCCCCATATCCCAAAGCATAAAAAGGAAGCAGAATGTATCCCTGGTAGTAACCAAAAACCAAAACATAACAAACCTCACAAACAACCTACCCCCAGTACTAAAGCCCACACTCCCAGAAATCTTGGGTCTATGATGAGTTCCTGTCTACCTGTTTGGTTCATGCACCAACCCCACCTAAGAACACAGCTGAGTAGAAAGGGATCCGTCCTTAATCCCGCCCACCACAATTATGCGTTACAAAATCCCAAAAAATAAATCCTGAATTTTCAAAATACTGCCAAATCAAAATCCCGAAATTCAAAATCCCAAATTTCCAGTATAGCTTCCATTACTCCATTCAAGCAAGCACAGCTTCCAGTATTCAAGTACAGTTTAAAAATACATACTTTATTTCAACAAAAGTGTAAAATGATAACATTGTGCTTAGATGTTTAGATTATGTGCTATGCCACGTAAAAATTCCAGAGTTGTGTGTTGCTGTTTGATGCTTAACACATTAGCGATTTTTTCCTTCTATTTGAAATACCGCTTCTTTACAGGCGTTCAATGTTGGACTTTGTTGTAAAAATAAGTAAACAATCATCCCCAACAGCAGAGTCCTTCAATAACCACTGTTACCCATTCAGAACTGTCAAAGTGTGAGGGACATCAAGCTCTGCTATAGTCCGCGGCTCTGCTGCTCTTTTTGTTTTACTGGCTCGTTTTACCAATTGCAGCAGTGCCTGTTTGCGTGGCATGGTTTTGCACAACTCAGGAGGGACATTTGACATTGTTTCCTGCACTAACTGTGCAGGGGTGTTCTGCTTGTCCACTGCCTTACGCTTCAATGAAGACACTGCTTCAGCCATGGGAGCATTGGCAGCATCTGGTGAGTGATTATGAGAAACATCACTCACCAAATGATGCTGCCCACTATGAAAGTCAGTTATTGCCCATCCTTGGCTGTACTTGGATTTTCTGAATTGGCGACACCAATAGTGCCGCTCGCCATTCGCCTTTTCTCTGACTAAAAGGTATCCGGCAAGGCAGAGTTTATCCCAGATTTCAATCCTGCATCTGCGCGGTAAAACGTGAACACCTTAAGATAGGTAAGCCTGAATTTTAACTTACCAGCACCATGGCTAGGACATTGCTTGACCCAGACCCCCTGAAAATAACACCAGCAACATTAAGTATGTCAGTGTGCCTGAGACAGTGGCAACAGCACAAGAAAATACTGCTTGCGGTATTACCAGACAACAGGCGATATTTAAAGAAACGGGAAAATTGTATTTCGGTAATATAGAAAAATGGGATCATTTTGCATGGGATTCTACTAGGCGGGATTTAGTACCTAACCCGAGTAGAAATTTAAAAGTAAAAATAATCACAGATAGATTCCAGCTTGTATACACTCAGGTCCCAATAAAAGAGCAACACCCCTAATCGTTTATAAAACTAACAAACCAACCATAGGCTAGATTAAGATGGCATCCTTAATTTATGGTTAAATACTCTGGTGTCATATCTCAGATGTTGCAGTAACAAAATAACATTTTTTAAACCATAAAAAAGTGAGCCTATTTTAACAAGGTTATATATATCTAGTCCTCCACACTAGCAAAAAATATCACTGTTAAGCTAAGTGGTCTAGCCTGGTGCAGGGGAAGTGGAGAATATGGCAGTGCCTAAAAAAGGTGCCAAAAACTAGGACAACTAGTCAATACCAATAATCTTAGAGGTAGCTGATGGGGAGACCCCTTTAGTAGAAAAACACACTTTACCTCTGCCATAAGCCGGAGTCTCCACAATGTATAATATCACACTGTCATGTTCCCTAATTGTAGATAAACCAACAGACCAGTAGTAATCTGGAATAAGAGGACTGTCTGGATTGATGGATAAATCCTTTGGTACCATATCCCAGAACTTGGGATAATGAAATAAAATATTTGTAAACATAGGAAGGGTAAGCCTATTTGAACTGGGTGGTATAGCTATAGTACCCATTCTAACAAACTGGATCACTGTTAAACTAATCAGTCTAAACTGAGGCAGGGGAATCAATAAATATAATGGCACCTAAAGCAAATGTTTTGGGCAAAAACAACTAGTCACTACCAATGAAATTAGAAGCTACCGGGGATCTTTGTGATAAAAGTACACTGCCCCTCTTCCACAAGTCGGAACCTCTGCAAAGTTTAATAACACTCTTTGGCCCCCCTTCATTCCTATCCACTATGTTACCCAAAGCTAAAACAACCTAGCAATATATATATATATATATATATATATATATATATATATATATATATGTATGTATCACCCCTTCCATAAACAACACTGTTGGCTGAGCTGGGGGAGGAGATAAAACAGATAATGCCAATAAAATTAAAATTTGTGCAACAGAATGTGTACTATGCAAATTAGGCTAAAAATGTCAATGTGGAATCGTCGGGTTTATTGATAATACTCATAGACTCACTTAGATAGAAAATAGTACTCTTTCCTTACATCAATCAATAACCCTAAAGGTCCATAAATAAAAAACACAGCATTGCAGTAAAAAGAAACAAAACATAAGCCAGTTAGTACAAGAAACCTACCCAAAAGTTTAGGAATCTCTGCCTGAACTCTTCCCGCTTCCATCAGTAATAGTAAAACTAACCAAACAGGAAAAACAATGTTGGTGAGATCTAAAGCTGGATAAGTTCAGCAATTAACAGCGTACAAATCCCAGTCTAAATAATTATAAAGTAGTCCACATGAAGTATCTGAATGTACAGCCAGTCTTACAAATTGCAATGAGATAATGATTGTTACAGCAGGCCAGACGAATACCCCCAGTCCCAGTCCTTCACTGCCTGCAGAAAACCTTTAACAGCAATTGCCTGATTTTTCAAACCAACATAACAGTTATAAAGGAAGCGGTTAATTGAATTTTAAGTCATTCTTGTTGTCAAACAGTCAATAAATTGGGAAACAAAGAAAGCAGTCTGCGTTAAACTTGTTCTGCAGAGTCAAAACTATGAGTGGTATCACCATGGAAAATTTGTAGTTCAGCAGAGTACAGCATTTGAAAACTAATTGGAGCTGCTATCAGTTTTGAGATGATAGACCGATAAGCTGATCTCCGGTCCTGGACTGCTTGAGGCAGATCTTTGAAAAATGCAAATTTGAGATCCTTCCCAAGTCACCTCCTGTATACTTTTTATTTTAGACAGAGGGTATTTTTTTTCTGGATAGTTTAATAATTGAAATATAAAAGGACAAGGTTTTGTGCCTTCAGGGGTCATCGGACGAAGTGATTTGTGTGCTCGCTCAATAAAATATGTCAGGCCATTAAGAAATGGACCGGCTAGTTTTTCACATAGTTTTTGAGTGAAAACAATAGAAATAGTGCCCTCCGAGCGCTCAGGCAAACTGGTGATCACTACATTATTCCGTCGACTATGGCCTTCGAGATCTTCTAGATGTGCTTCAAGCCAGATCACCTTCTAACTAACTGCCACCAGATCAGGGTCCAATTGGGTTCGCCAATCCTCTAATGAATTCACCTGAGCCTCTGTATCTTCCACTCTCTTAAATAACTCCTGTGTGGCTAGGCAGATAGCTTTAACATCTTCTGTTAAAGTGAGTGTGGCTTCTTTCAGAGGAGTAAATTCTTGAACAAAACATTCTTCTGTGAGGACTCCTGCTGGAGACAGGGCACTGCTGGTGTTGGCAGATATCACCTTCAAATGTTTAGGCCCACGGCTTCGATCTGGAGTGGGTGGTAAAGTGTGACGCACTGGAGATTTCATCTCGGCATCCATGCTTTAGCCCCAAAGTAAGATCCTGAGGTAGTTTAAAACACAGAGAGATGAATGTGTCAGCAGAATGCAGGGGAGAACTAAACACACTTGCAAAAGAATGATCAAATAGAGTGAACAGGGTCAGAGCAGTGAAACTACACTCTTACTGGCAGCAAGGCATCATGTGACTCCATTCCAAGAGCAGCCATTGCGCTGTTTACACGCCATGTAATCATGTCAACAAGGGCTGACTGCAGATAAAAAGTATTTATTTATTTAATAGTGTTGCACTGTTTTCGATTCTGCATTAGGGAAAGGGATAATTGTGGATAAACATATTTATTTAGTTCAGACTCTTGCCAACATGTTTTGGATTTTGAATTGGAAACAGAGCATCGGTTGTGTGGTGGCGGTGGGGAGTAACTGGATAAAAGTTATTAATTTTTTTAAAACTTTTGCCAACATCTTTGAGGTTTCCTAATATCATTAGTGGAGCAATGGTTTTACTGCCTGTGAAAAAATCAAACTGCCAGGTCGCTGTAAAATGTTTTCATTTATTTTAAACTGTTACCAAACATATTTCACCTTTGCTATGAACTGTTACTACCAAATGCAAACAAACTTCAGAACAATTCAACAGTTTTCACAAACATTGTTTGAGCTTTGCTATCACTGATTTGTTTAAATCGGGATTCCTTTCTCAGCTGATTTCCACTGTGGTGACTCTGACAGGAACAGTGTGACAAGCAAGAGTCACCGTGGTAGGAACCATCTGTGCAGAGGAGTGCAAGGCAGCAACTGTATGTGGACTAAGAGGTACAGTAATGCTGCCCTCTGCTCAGTGGAGGCAGTTCCACTGTTTTATTTATTTATTGTATAATCGGATTTACAACCTTTGAGCCAGCGGCTCATTTACAAAGGTGCCTGTCACAGAGAGGACACATGTGATTAACATAATTTACAAAGTACAGTCAAGACAGAATAACAGATTTTTTTACATATTTACAGAATGCAGACATACAGAATCACATAGTTTTACATAGGTTGCAGTAACAGAACTACATAGTATTACATACAATTGCTTGTGCGCATGTGTAGTTAAATAAACATTTCAAGTAGTACCAGCAGGTACTGGCAGAGGAGAGAGGCCTGGAAGGGGAGGGTGGGGTGGGGTGGGGGGTGCTCAGCCCAGTGGGCCATGTCACTAGTGCCAGAAGAAAAGCAGAGTATTTTTTAGTAACAGGTACAGCAGCGAGTATTGAACAGCAGGTCTTGTAAGGCTGCTTTGAAGGGGGCAATTTTGCTGGTGGAAATGGCTGTGGGGAGTGAGTTGAACCAGGTAGGGGCTCTGTAGCTGAATGACCTCTGAGCCCGGGTGGTCCTAGTTCTGGGCACTAGTAGAGTGACCTTGTCCAAAGTTCAGGTGGTGGCTCTGTGGGGTATTAATTGGATGGAGGCAGACACCTCGGGGGTGAGAGCCCAAGTAGGATCTTCTTGGTTAGCAGGCCAGTTTGGTAGCGGATGCGTTCGTCGAGGTTTAAGAGTTTGGCCATGTCATAGAGTTGACAGGTGTGGGTGAGTCTAGGGGCACTGGTCAATAGCCTGCAAGCCTTATTTAGCATGAGTCTAATCTTCCTGAGGGCAGCGGAGTCAGCAGCACCATACACTAGGAGGCTGTAATCAATAAGGGACATTACTGCGGATGTGATGGCAAGCCTGAGGGCATCAGGTGGGAGGCAGTCCTTGTGCCAGTAGAGGATGCCAAGGCATGCATTTGCAGTGGAAGCAACGGCAGTAATGTGGGCATGAAAGGTGAGGGCCGAATCTAAGGTGATTCCAAGGTATGTACAAGTAAACTTGTTTGAGTGGTTGGCAAGTGCTGGGGAGGATTTGGAGGGGACTTTTGCTGGCTTTGTTCTGGTGGTGAGTGAAGAGCATCGCCTTAGTTTTTTTGAGGTTCATTACTACTCTACTCTTCTTAAACCAATTCTCAGCATCATTGAAAGAGTGCTGGAGGGAGTCTTGGAGGTAGATGAGATTTCTGTGAGCTGCATAAATCACAGCATCGTCAGCATATAGTACAATATTGCCAGAACAGGCGCTAGGCAGGGCATTTAGGTACAGACTAAAGAGTAGTGGGCCCAGGATAGAGCCCTGGGGAACCCCTGAGTGGATGGGACTGGTTTCTGAGAGCACCCCATTGTTTTTAACACGCTGGGAGCGGGATGATACGTAACTTGCACACCAGGAGAGGGGGCCAGCAGAGAAACCCATATGGTTGAGGGCATTTAGTAGGAGTGGGTGGGAGACAGTGTCAAAGACCTTAGAGAGGTCAATGAACACTGCCCCAACTAGGGAGCCGAGGTCCAGTGAGGTGTGTAGGAAATTAGAGAACTCCATTAAAGCTATGCCTGTACTGTGACCAGCACGGAAGCCATGCTGTTCTGGACACAGGATGTTAGATTTTGCTAGCTATTCGGTGAGTTGGGTGACCACCACTTTTTCTAAGGCTTTGGAGAGGGGGGAAGAATGGAAATTGGCCGATAGTTGCTGGGGTCGGACCAGTCACCACCTTTGTGAATAGGTGTGACTGTCGCAGTTTTCTATGCTGTGGGAAATTGCCCCAGACAGAGGGATTGGTTCAGTAGATCCGTAAGTGGGACCAGGACTTCATCCAGGACCAGCCGGAGTATTTTTGGATCCAGGGAGTCGCTGCTAGGACTGGTGCCTTTTAGTGCATTAAGCAGGAGTGGTTTGGCTTCCTGAACGGATACCTTGCATAGTTAGAACCGGGGGCACTGTGGAGCTGAAGGTGGCAGATTGTGAGTAGGGTTGAAAAAGTTACTCGGTAGGACAGGGCTAAGATCAGTAAAGGAGGAGTTTAGGCAGTTGGCAACGTCGGTGGGGTCAATGATGGTGGTGCCATTGATTGTAAGCTGGGCTGGGGGTGGAGCGTGATTTCCCAGTTATTTTTTTTATATTGTCCCAGAAGTTCTGGGCGCAGCCCCATGAGGAGGTGAGGGTGGCCTGGTAGTGGTTAGCCTTGGCTTTGTGGATGGCCCATGTGCACCTGTTCTGGGCAGCGTTATATGCCTTTCTGTTGGCAGCCTGACCAGTCTCAGTGGCTATATGCCAAAGGTTATACCTGTCCCTGAGTAGTTGGAGTAGGGCAGGGGTGACCCAGGCTGCAGTTTTTTTTGAAGCGGATCATGGTCAAAGGTGAAAAAAGATCACAGGTCTTGGTAAAAGCTTGTGAGAACAGGTCGAGGGCAGTGTCAACGCTCGTTGCATGGTGGATGGGAGACCAATCAATGTGAGTAAGGAACTGCCTGAGTTTTAACAGTCCTCCTGGACAAAGGCACCTATGGTGAGTAGCTTGGGCTATGGGTTTGGGGGTGGGGGTAGACCAGGGTAATAGGAGAGGGGAGTGGTCACTTAAGGAATCTGGGAGGACTTGAATATCTTGAATCTTTTGGGGGTGGTTTGAGACAATGACGTCTAGGAGGGTGCTCGTCCCTGAATTTTGGTTACATCTAGTCTGTTGTGAGACAAGTTGGGTCAGGTCCAGTGCAGCGAATGTGTCTCTTATCGGTGAGGCAGTGGGACTGAGCCAGTTTACATTGAGGTCTCCTACTAGGACTTGTTGAGCCTTATGGAGGAGGAAGGAGAGATATTCGGTAAGAGATGATATTGCAGGGATCTGGTTCCTTGGGGGGGATATAGGAGACTGTGAGACATAGGGGGCTCTTGGATGGGTCTGGGGTGAGTTTGAGGATAAGGGCCTGGGCACCATCTACAAGCTTGGGGACAGGGAGGGCGTGGCCTACGATGGTGTCACGAGCATAAAATGCACAACCACCTCCACGTTTACCTACTTGATCCTCGCGATATAGGGTGTAGCCTGGGAGGGAGACAAAGGAGTCTGGGGTGGACTAAGTTAGCCAGGTTTCTACTAGGGCTAAGATGTCTGGCTGGTGTGATATAACACACCACTGAACGGTAGCAAATGTTTTAAGCAGGCTGCATACTTTCATGGAGGCAATGCTGAGTCCATTGAACTTAGTTGGTGGATTGGTGGGGGCCAGGCCTGGGTTTGGGTGGATATTACCAGAGAAGAGTAATCGCATGACTAAGGCCCTAGCCCTGAGGTGGCAGTTTGTTAGTTTCCTGTGGGTACGTTGAGGGGCCGGGCAGGCAGTGGGTGAACAGGGAATGGGCAGGGTTTGAAGGGTCTGGAAGATACAGAGGTGGTGGAGCCAGGGGGAGCCAGGGTCAGAGGTGGGGTTGGAGGGCAGTAAGGGGGTGGATGCAGGGGTCTGGGGTGCATTGACATGGTGGTGGGTGGGCTGGCTACAGTGGTAAGGTATGTGGGTACAATTGACCATGGGCAAGGGCTGAGGTCTGGCTGGTGGGAGGTAGGTTCCAGGAAATGTAAGAAGATGATACATATAAGGTGGAGATTAGCACTCATGATGCCAGGCAGCCTTGGAGTTAGAGCACAGTGGCTAGTGAATAGAGCTGCTGACTTCAGTCTCAAGGGTGCTGGGTTTGAGACCTGGGGAGGGATAGTGGAGTGCTTTTTTTTTTTTTTGATTAAGGAGCAAAAGCTTTAAGAGCTTTAAGATCCAGTAGAATTATGTCTTGGCTTGGTGGTAGAGCTGTAGATTTCAATCCCAAAGGTATAGGGTTTGAGACCTATAGTAGGACAGTAGAGTATCTCAATAGATTTAAGAAGCAAAAGCTTTAAGATCCAATAGAATTATGTCTTGGATTGGTGGCTTAAAAGCAGGCCTGCTGACTTTGGGGCCAGGTGATCAGGGTTTGAGAACCGCGGTGGGACATCAGAGAGTATTTTTCTAGGTAAATTATGGTGCCAAGAAGCTATAAGAGCTTTAAGGAACCAGAGTAATTTGTATCAGCTTGCTAGCCCAGTGGTACAGCTGCTGACTCGGGTATCAAGCATACAGGGTTTGAGACCTGAAGTGGGACAATGGAAGTTTTTTTTTAGCTGAGTATGGGGCCAAAAGGTATAAGAGTTATGGATCAGAGTGAGTCAATAGCCTGATACGTTGGCTTAGTGGTAGAGGGTTTGAGACCCACAAGGGGCAATAGTATATAAGGTAGGAGTAGAGATTAGGAGGGTGCAGAGTGGTGTAGGTGAGGAAGAAATAGTAGCTAGGAGGGTGCTATAGTGACTCTTGGTGGCCAGTGCCAATAATAGCTGTAGGTAGGGAGTGGAGATAAGGAGAGAGATGGAGTGGTGCCTGGGGGTGCACAGCAGCAACCCCTAGTGGTCAATGAGTATAAGCTGCAAATGGTAAAGTGGACAATTGGTAATTAGGAGAGGTGATGTGATATGTCAGGTGACCTGTAAACAGCAATAAGTGGAGAGCTGACAGTGGGTGGGGCAGTTGGCACACAGTGCCAAGAGGGTAACACCTCTCCACAAGCAGGCTGGAAGGAAGGTAGCTTTACCTCTTAAGGCTCTCTGCAGTCCCCTGTTACAGGCTCCTCAGCTGGGCAACATCTTGATTATTTTTTAATATTGCACTTGTCTGAGGTTTGTGCTGTGTTAGGCTTCTGTTGTACTCTGTGTGTGTTTCCATTGTTCAGGTGCACACACACACACACACACACACACACACACACTAGACAAGCACAGTGTGTCAGTGTACACATAGTTAATGTATGTCTTACATACACCGTAACACTTATTGTGGTGTGGTAGTCACTGCCAGCCAGCAATGCACCACAGAGATAATCCTCGTACCTGTTTAAATATCAGATTTAAGTGCATCTTAAATTTTCTGACTCCGCATATAGGTAATTTGCATATTATTCTGTCCCAGGAGCGTACCTGTTAAAATACCAGTTTTGAACTCCCAAATCTTTCCGACATTGCATATGGGTGTATTGCCCTGTTGGGCATATATAGCTTTTAACCAGTCTTTCAACCAGCAGCACAGAGGGAATCTGTGTGCCTGTCTAAATACCATGTTTAAGTTTCCAAAAATGTTCTAACTCCACATGCGGGTGTTTTGCTCTGTCCCAGCAGCACAGAAGGAATCTCTGTACCTGTTTAAGCCATTTTTACGTTCTTGTCCTCACTCCAAAAATCGCATGCCATGTTTGTTGAAAAACTTCTGCCTACTGTTCGCAGCCTTTCTCTTCTCCAAAGTCTTGAACTGTAGGCTTAGAGATTGAGGGCCCAAGCTCCGAAAGTCCAGCACCCCTTCCACACCTGTGAAGAGGGCCTAATGAAGGCTTGTGGTGTGCAGAGATCCTGCTCCACACATGCAAGTACCTACACTTATCCACAGCCCCAGCAGCTGGCCCCTCCACACCCGATCCTCAGCCATGCATATGGCTACATGGGCAGCCAGGACGAGGCAGGTTAGGGTGTGGGTGTGGACATGCACCACATTCTGAACACCATCTCCATGGTGTGGTGTGCCAATTGAGGGGGCATCCACTGTTTTCCTAGGAGCATGATTAGCAGCTATGCAACCCCATCAACACAGCCTCATCTCAGTTGCCCAGGCCCAATCTCTGCCCCTCCTCCAGCTCTCAGCTCTAGGAGTCTCCATATTGTGCTGGGGGCATCCTAAGCACCAGCTGGAGTGTTTTTGTCCAAGTCACAGATTCTGGTTAGGATATGTCATTCCTTAGAGGAACTGCTATATCCCATCATTTTTACTATACCCTGCACAGGCCCAGATCTACTGGAAGACTGGCATGGGCATCTGACTGGCTGCCTCTGGTCTGGACCAGTGCCACCCACCCCTACCGCATGTGCCCCAGTGTGCATCTCCACAGTTCAGGAGTGTGATGGGCAGGAGCTGTGGGTGCCATCCAGTGTGGACCAGCACTGGGGCATGCAGAGCCATGGCCTGGGTACACTGAATCTGAGTGTATCCCAACCAGATCAGGCCCTTGGTCAGTTTCTCTATCACTTAAAAAACTCCCAGAACAACTCATGGGAGTATAAAAGTGCATTACAAGTCTCACGAGATGGAATATCTTGAACTGTGACATGATATTTCCTTGCCAAATTACTTTTTCTTCATGAGCTACACTAGAGTATTTAACCAATAATGCAACATGCCATTTCTCCCACAATGAATGGGCTTCATGCAAGCCGAAGTTGTTGCAAATTGTCAAGTGAGCTTCACAAAGTTACATGAATGCAATGAAATGGCCACTTTGTGTGATTTCTTAGGCAGAAAAAAAACTCTGTTCCCATCTACCAAGGAGCACGAGGTATACTTAGCAATGGACAGCTCCCTGTTGCTATTTCTGAAAGACAGTAAACAGGAAATATGTAATTACATTCTTTATAGGGGGCTAAGAGTATTAACTCTTTAGTGCATCAGAAAAAAATAGAACAGACTGCATAGTTACCCGCATAGGAGGCTACATATGTGTGGGGTTACTAATCTATTATTTTATGTAGTATATGGTCCCTAATTGAACAGCTTTACCCTGTGTTCATTTAAACTAATGTGTCTCTGCTGAACCATCCACCTGCCTGATTGCTGCCACACAAAACGGTTTGCTTATTTTATATTTAACTTCACAAAACCCACTCTGTGCCCTGTTGATCAGTTTCCACCTGTTTACAAACCAATGCAAAAAGTTCATATTTTTTACTTCACAAAAGGTACATACAATACATTGCCGGTTGTAAAGTTTTAAACTTCCATATTTTTTAAGCACGTTGCTGGTTTGAAGTACAGCACCAGCAACATGCTGAAAAAAAATACGCAAGTACAAAACTTTACAATCAGCGATAGACCAAACTGTACTGACGTAAGAAATATGAACTTGTTTCTGTATTTTCAGGCGTAATATGGTTGTAAACTGGTGGGCATTTAACAGATGGGTGTGGCATAGGTTTTTGGAAGTTGCTGTAAAAGTAAAATGAACAAATCCTTTTGCGTGGTCTGTGGACAGCTCAGTAGGATGACATTATTTAAACAAACTATGTATAGTCGGTATGTGCTTTGATCTCTAACATAGCTACTGAGATACAATAACATTTCTGAATGCATGGAAATCTATGCAAAACAAGCCCTGACGATGTAGTAGTTAGTGAAAGAAATCAACATTAAAATGAAATGTGGCGCTGGCCTACTGGTGTAGCAGTAGGGTTACTGCTGGTGATGATGGTGACCTGGGTTTGGAAATGAACCCGAGTCATCAGAGGCCGGCTGGTGGGAGGATGACAGAGCATCCCAGAGGATGCTGTCCTCCTCCTACAGGGAGGGAGGGTCGCCATCCTTGCTGCAAGACTGCCACCTGGGGACCACAGGTGGCAGTGCAGTCAAGGGTACTGTGAGTGGGTCAGATGCAGGCCAGAGACCGATGCAACAGCATGCTTGGCATGCCAATGCTTTTAGATGTCTCTTGCGAGCCAGTGGCTGGTGAGATAGGAGTAACAAGGAAAAATGGCCCTGCTGCTGAGGTTGACAGAGCTCGGCAATCCCCAAATGTTCAAGCCATTCCAGCATCTTCTGGCAAAAGTTAAGCAGCATGTTGAGGGGGGGTATATCCCCTCCATACTCCGCCCCCCCCCCAGGAGTAGAAACCACAGCAGCATGGAGAGTGACACTGTGGGACAGGTACGTCATTTAGAGGACATCATGGGGTATCCAGGGGGAGTTCAGCAGCAGAGAAGAGGAAGGGTGCATAAATAGAGAATACATAAATAGAGAATATAAAAAAATGAAATGTGGCAGTTGGTCCCTGACTGAAGCCCTGGGGAGTTGTCTGGTTTGTCTCACCTGCTGTGGTTTTCAGCTAATAAAGTGGACAAGCTTTCAACTTTGCATTTTGGAGTTAATTTTGATTTTTTTTTTGCATCCTCCAGTGTGCCCTGTTACTGGTTTGTTGTCTTATTTGGGAAAACTGATCCCCTCGGCAGCACCACAGATGGTCCTGGATACAACGCGGGTCTCACCCCTTGATGTTGTTCAGTATGTGACAAAGCAGTGGGTAGGGCTAGTGGGATGCTTGGGTGCTTAAGGAGGAGTATCTCCAGCAAGAGGAGGGGAGGTGGTGTTGCCACTGTATCGCTCACTGTTGAGACCCCATCTTGGGTAGTTTGTCCAGTTTTGGAGGATTGCACCTCAGAAAGAACATAGGCAGGGTAAAGATAGCACAGGAGTGCAAGTAAAAAAACGCAAGGGTTGCACAAGAAGTCCTACAAGGAGAGACTGAGGGATTTCAACATGTACACACTGGAAGAGAGGAGAGAGTACATGATGGAGATCTGCAAGTACCTCACAGAGGCGAATGGGGTGCAAGAGGGAAGTCTCTTAAATGAGAGAGAATACCATGCAATTCAGCTTGGGAGAGGGAGTTTAAGAGGGATGTGAGAAAGAACTATTTCACTGAAAAGGTGGTAGATGCCTGAAACAGACTGGCAGCAGAACTGGTAGAGGTGAAAACGGTGAGGGGCTTCAAGCATGCATGGGGAGATAGAGGGCAATATCAGTAAATAGGCAGAGAGAGTTATCAAAGATCAGTTAGGGTCTAAGAGACAGATTAGTCAGCAAACATCTGGGCAGACTGTGGGGGGGGCAAACAGTTATTTTCAGCTGACAATGTCTGTGTTTCAGTGTGTCTCAGCCAGGGAGGGCTAACGGTGAGTTCCACCACCACCACAGCGACCCCTGAGACTGGACCAAGAACCTTGCTCTTACTGTGGTGGAAAACTGTGTGGCAAGGCTGACATAGGCATTGGCCCAGGCATGGAGGGTGGGGGAGAAAAACCCAGTTGCTATCTATATGATGGATTGGATACCTGTGGCCTGACTTGTATAGAGCCCTGGGAACAGGGTATATCCCTGGAAGAGGACGCTGGATAGAATACAAAATATGTATAGAAAGAAGAACGTGTTGATGGGCCTCAGTTTCAGTTCAGTTTATTTTTATGTTGCTTGCACGCGTGTGCAAGAAACATAGCACATCATCCGAGTTTTCAGAGGTGTGGCACCCGTCTTCCAATGCAGTCAGTGTGTTTGCAGGCACGGCCCCAGTTCCCTAATCACTGCTGCAGCTGTCTATGACAGCAGTTGAAAATGCAGTGGTTGTACAGTTGAAAGGGAGAGCTCCGCTTCAGTGAGCAGAGCTCCCCCCCTCCACACACACACACACACACACACACACACGCGCGCACACATACTGCGTGCTCATGCGCCTTCTCCCTCCCCACACTGTACTGCTGACGGGGTGCCCAATCCCCCGTCAGCTCCACGCCCCCCAAATCATCCAGGTGCCATGCTGAGAGCCCACCCCAGTATAGCAAAATGATGTTATGGCCGACGGGGGTGCCCAATCCTCCATCAGCTCCAGCCCCCCCCCACAGCCTTCCAGCTGCCACACTGGAAGCCCACCCCAGCGTGGCAAACGTCCCTCGTAGTCTTAATAAAAAAAAACCTGTAAATAACAAAAACTGTCCCTCGGCGCTTCTCCCTGGCCCCCTCCCACAACCCGCACCCACCCACTGCGCACCCTTGCCTCCCACACCCCTTCACCCCATACTTACCTCCGAACTCAAGGATGATCTTCGTGGACCGGGAACATGTCTGCACTCTTCAAAGCCGACCGCGAACTGAGGAAATGCCGGTAAGCTGTATAATGGGATAGATAGGGTTTTTTCAACTTTGCTGCATATCTCAGGCATTTTTGGGAATTTTGACACCAAATTTTCAACATGGAGTTTTTGGGACCCCTCCTCATGAATTCTATCACTGTCATGGCGTTAATTGGGCCCGAAGGGTGATTTCACAGTCACTGCGCAAAATCACCTTTTGGGACCGATTAACAAAACGACAGTGCCAGTGTTCATTAGGTGGGCTCTCAAAGAGCCTGTGTTGCAAATTTGGTGAAAAAATTCCTAAAAATGACTGTTTTACGAGCATGCCTTGCGCAGTTTCTACGCACACTCGTAAGTTCGCGAATTTTTAATATTTGCACTCCAGATTTTCAACATTGCCATTTTGCCACACCTCCTTATGAGCAGTACAGCTGTCATTTTTCACATCTCACCCAAAATGTGTTTCCGCGCATGTAGCATTCAATGGCTCAGTCAGTGTGCGAAATCAATGTATGGGACACATTAAGAAAATCACAGTGACACTGTTCATGATCAGAGGTCTTAAAATGGCTATGTTGAAAATTTGTTGAAAAAATTCCTAAAAATTACTGTTTTACTAGCGTGCATTGCGCAGTTCCTACGCACACTCGTAAGTTCATGAATTTTTAATAGTATCACTCCAGATTTTCAACATTGCCATTTTACCACACCTCCTTATGAGCAGTACAGCTGTCATGTTTCACATGTCACCCAAAATGTGTTTCCATGCATGTAGCGCACAATGGCGCAGTTGGTGTGCACAATCAATGTTTGGGACAAATTAAGAAAATCACAGTGACACTGTTCATGAGCAGAGGTCTTAAAATGGCTATGTTGAAAATTTGGTGAAAAAATTCCCAAGAATGACTGTTTTAGGAGCATTTGTTGCGCTGATCCTACGCACGCTCGTAAGTTCGTGAATTTTCAATATTTTCACTCCAGATTTTCACCATTGCCATTTTGCCACACCTCCTTATGAGCAGTACAGCTGCCATTTTTCACATGTCACCCAAAATGTGTTTCTGTGCATGTAGCGCACAATGGCGCATTTGGTGTGCGCATTCAATGTTTGGGACAGATTAAGAAAATCACAGTGACACTTTTCATGAGCAGAGGTCTTAAAATGGCTATGTTGAACATTTGGTGAAAAAATTCCCTTCAGACATTCTGCAATGTTACTAATGAAGACACTGAACAGGACCGATCCCTGCAGCACCCCACTGGTCACCACCTCTCCCTAGACTGCACCACATTTACCACCACTCTCTGCCTCCTGTCTGTTAGCCAGTTTCTAACCCAGTTTACTACCCTTTCCCCCATGCCCAGCCTACCCAGCTTGTTTATCAGCCTCCTATGTGGGATGGTGTCAAAGGCTTTGCTGAAATCAAGGTAAGCGTTGTCCACTGCCTCGCCCTGATTCACTTCCTTTGTCACCCAGTCAAAGAAATCAACCAGATTTGTCTGACATGATGTCCCCACTGTGAATCCATGTTGTCTATGGTCCTGGGCTCCGATGGCTTCTAGATGCCCCACTATCCTTTCTTTAAGCAATGTCTCCATGATCTTCCCCACTACCGAGGTGAGGCTACACGGCCTATTGTTCCCCGCCTCCTCCCTGCTGCCGGACTTCTGTAGAGAGACCACATGTGCCCTCCTCCAATTCACTCGTGTTGAATGACTCACTGAACATGGCTGCCAGAGGTACTGCTATCTCCCTTCGCAGTTCTCTTAATATCCTTGGGTGTATGCCATCTGGTTCCATCACTTTGTCCACCTTCAATTTAGTGAGCTCCTGCAGGACTCTTTTGCCTTTGAATGGACTATTGTCCACTTCTTCACCCCCTTGGCAACTGCTGTACTGTTGTGGCCTTTGCCCCTCCCACTCTTCTGTGAATACTGAATGGAAAGACACAGTGGGTGTCTTGGGAGGAAAGCATGGAACTATCACTTCCAAATACCTAAACAGCATATACAAGCCAGCAACATGCTGCATTGACAAATGCTTATTTATACTGGAAAAGGAAGTGAGCAAAAGCTGCCTGTTTTCACAAGCGTCCAGTTGGGACAAATACAACATGTGGTTACAACTGCAAATACAACATGTGGTTACATAGAGTAGGGATAGACTGTCAGGGTTACAGAGTTAACAGGGGTACTAGCCTACAGGGAGCACTACAGTTTATTTACAGAGAATACTTAAGACAAGGTAAACAAGTGGACCGTAGAAAGTACAGGGGTAGTATATTTTAAGCACAAAACGTTAGCAATAACAAATCAACTACTGAAGTGCAGTGACAGAGAAAGTGCTTAAAATTTCCAGGATCAGGTGAACCTCCACCATAGTGAAGGGGCAGAGTTTGCCATTGTATCAGATATCATGTTGGACACCTGTAGGTGGCAGCCTGAGAGAGGTATAACTTGAGATTGTGCTTGAAAGAAGCTGTGGCAGAGCATTGGATGATAGCAGGTGGAAGACTGTTAAAAAGTTTTGTGCCTTCGTAAAAGAGGGTGTTTTGGCCATGGGTGGTCCAACAGAAAGGGATGTCGAAGGAGAAAGTGGAGGACCATCTAGTGGAATGAGAGGAGGCAGACTTGAGGAAAAGGGATGCGATGCTGTCAGGTAGAAGGCCTATGGATAGTTTGTGAAAGAAGGTGAGGACTTTGCTGTTGAGTCTGTCTTCGAGTGAGGTCCAATTGGAGAGTCTGTACAGATCGCAGAGGTCGGTGCATCTAGGGAGACCGGAGACAAAACGAATGATGTTATGAAAGGTGGACTAGAGCTTACAGAGGTTACTGAGAGTTAGCAGTGGGAAATAAATTAGGGGCACCATCGTCGAAGAGGGGGATTAGGAAACTGGTCCCAAGCAAAGTCTTAGACTCTGGATAGAAAGGCCTAACTCAATATAGAAGGGCGAGTCGTTAGTGGGCTATTTTTATTAGTTGATTTACATGCGAATCAAAATTGAGGTGGTAGTCCCGGAACTGGCCAAGGTATTTGAATTTGTGGACTCTTTCAGTTAGGTTACCATTATTGTCTAGAAGAGTGAAGTTCAAAGGAGGTGGTTTCCGTGTGCTGGAGAAAACTATGTTTTTGTTTTGGTTTTTTTTGTTAGCGTTCAGCACAAGTCCTTTGGCAGAGAACTATGAGTCCTAGCTACTAAAGTCTCTTTGCAGTTTGTCAAAAGTAGGGAGGAGAAGTTTCTGTCACTGCAGAGAAGGGCAGCATCATCAGCACAGGGAATGAGTTTGGTGTCATTGCAGATTTCTGGAAGGGCATTAACCACCAAGGAGAAGAGAAGGGGTCACAGGATGGAACCCTGGGGTACTCCAGACTTTATGGGGCATGGGTTTGAAATGACCCTGTTGATGATAGTTTGGTGGGATCTGAGGCTAAGGTAGTTATAGAACCAGTTACTGACTTTGGGTGAGAAGTGTAGGTCAGTTAGGGTGGAGAGGAAGACACTGTGGTCAACAAGATTGAATGCTTTCATAAGGTCCACGAAAACTGACCCCGTGTACAATCTGTCGTCAATTGCTCTGTTTATATGGTTGGTGAATTTAATGAGTGCAGTCTCAGTGTTGTGACAAGTTCTAAGCCAATGTTGCACCTCTGTCTGAAGACTGTGGGATGTAAGAAATTCAGTGGTCTGTTTGTGAACAATTTTTTTGAGAATTTTGGAAAGGGGAGCCAGTAGGGAGATGAGTCCATAGTTGGATACGTCATCTTTATGTCCGGTTTTGAAGAGGGGTCGGATGATGGTGCATTTCCATTTGGCTGGATAAGAGCCAGTGCATAGAGAGTGATTGAAAATATTGGTGAAGTGAGATCACGTGATTTCTGAAGCTGTATGGTAGCCTAGCTTGAGGGCTCCTACCTCTCCACCTTCACTTTTGTATAGCTTCACTGACTAGCACAGCTTGGATCGTTAAAAATCACTTCATCTGACAGACGCCTGCCTGCAGCTTCCACTCGTGTGGTTTTCTTGGCTATTTATTATTGTACCTGTCAGGATGGAGGCCGCTATGTGGCAGGCCCCACTGAAGCATACACCTCCCACATCACCTGAGAAGACAGCCAAGAAGTCAAAATCTCAAGCCTCACAATCTCACCAGCAAGCCAGTCAAGCTGCAACAGCTATACTTCTTACTGAAGACTGCTTTTTACAAGAATTACAGCCATTCTGGGAGACTCTGGCAGATATTTCCACTGAATTGAAATCTTTATTGTCGGATACGGGCAACCTGAGCCGGAGGTTGGGTGATGCGGAGGCCCGCACCTCCACACTGGAAAAATGAAAGGAGAAAACTGATCCAGAGATTACCAGGCTGCAGCAGCAAATATCCAAACTTCAATTAAAAACAGAGGACTTGGAGGGGCACAGCCACAGAAACAATCTTCAGATTTTCGGCTTACCTGAAGCCGAGGAAGGTACTTCTACTGTTACTTTGACACATAAATTCCTCACCAAGGTGGTTGGGCCATCCCCCTTCAATGCCGCCTACCAGATTGAAAGAACCCATTGCTCCCTCCACCCAAGACCCCCTGATAGTGCTCCTCCCAGGCCCATCATCCTGAAATTCTTAAGTTATCTAGAGAAGCAGCATGTCCTTACCAAGGTGTGAGAGCTCCAGGCCATATCTCAGGAGGGGAAACCCCTCCGCATCACCCAGGATTTGCTGAGCGAAACCCACCAGAGGGGAGCAGTCTTCCATCCTATTGTTAGCAAACTGATTGCTGCAGGCTTCACATTTCAGTGGCTTATCCTGCAAGGCTACAAGTTCTAATAGATGGGCAGTGGTTTTCATTTGACTCCCCAGATCAAGCCAGTAAAGATTTAACTGTCCATCTACTGGACTTATTCAAGACTCCTTGAGTGCCAAACTGGACTTCTTGGTGTCAATCCTGCTCTGTACCTGAATTACATACCAGTCATTTGTTGTTGTGTTGTGGCTTTCTTCCCCTGGATGCCTCCCGGAGTCGTGACCCTGCAGATGTGACTTTGTTTTTTGATGGTCTGCCGGTCGTTCTCGATTTGAGCCTTCCCTGCCTGGGTGGGACTCCAGTGGGGACCGCAGTGGTGTTTCCTGAGTGCAGCCTAGTCCATGGAGCTTCACCCATTGGATCTTACTTCTTCCAGAGAACTGGAACTCTGTAGACTGGGACTGGTTTCAGGGGAAGGGGGTTGCACAAGGGTTCCCGGTCCGACTATGTTTTTTGCTCCCACCGAGCTTGGGCTGGTCCAGTTCAACAGGGGTATTATTTCAAGGGAGGTTGCTATACAGGCTTTTTAAGCAGGAGCTTTTCAGGGCGAAGGTTCGCTATATTTCCCATCATCTACCTCCCTTCACGCTGTGGATCACCATATGTATATAAATATTCTCAAGAAAATACAAAATCACACATGTCCACACAATGCAAAGCATCATGGGCTGCATATGCAAATCACCACAGAATGTTATGCTGGTTCAACTTTAAGCAGAATTGCATGGTGTCGAAAGGCCTCTCACACAGTTTGCAAAGGGTGCTTGCATCTGTAAGCACCCTTTGCAAACTGCGCGAGAGGGCTTTCGACACCATGCAATTCTGCTTAAAGTTGAACCAGCATAACATTCTGTGGTGATTTGCATATGCAGCCCATGATGCTTTGCATTGTGTGGGCATGTGTGATTTTGCATTTTCTTGAAACGGCTTCCCAGCCAAATGCCCTTTGGGGTAATCCTTGCCTCAGTGTTTGTGCACAGAGGTTCTTTGTCTTTTAAATATTCTCAATTCCATTTAGAAAATGAGGTGGAATCACAGAGGATTCCCTTGGCATTTTATCATCCTTTTATCCTTGCCCCCCTGTTTGCCCATATTAGTATGGGTTCCTTTTTCTCCCAGGGTTCCCCTGGAGGCTGCATCCCTGAATGAATTGAACCACAGCCTCTTGGTCTGGCAACACAAACAAAATTCGAAGGGCTTTTTATTGGGTAACCTTCAGTCGGGGCATGGTGGTTTATAGCTTTACCATCTCCAGGTAAACTCTAAATCTTGTTTTGCTGGCAGTTGCTGGCAGTCACAAAGGAAGAAAGAGACTTGGGCATCATCATCACCAATGACCTGAAATCATCCAAGCAGACCTCTAAAGCAGTAGGTAAGGCTAGGAGGATGTTAGGGTGTATTAGTAGGGGTATCACAAATCATAAGAGGGAGGTAATAATCCCTCTTTACAAGACACTGGTTAGGCCCCATTTGGAGTACTGTGTGCAGTACTGGAGGCCACACCTTCACAAGGACATTAACCAAATTGAGGCAGTCCAAAGAAGGGCAACCAAAATGGTGCAGGGACTGCATCAGAAGACATATGAGGACAGATTAACAGAGCTCAATATGTATACCCTTGGGCAAAGGAGGGAGAGAGGTGATATGATCAAAACATTCAAACACCTTAAGGGCATTAACAAGGTGAAAGAGTCTAACATGTTTAAATACAAGAAAAATAGTTTGACAAGAGGACACAGCATGAGATTAGAGAGAGGCCGATTAATGGGGAATGTGAGGAAATCCTTTTGCACAGAAAGGGTGGTGAATGCAAGGAAAGGCCTACCTCTGGAAGTGGTGGCTATGAATACAGTGCAGGGCTTCAAACAGGCATGGGATAGGCATAAGGGAGCAATACAGATGAGTATGAATAGATAGGCCACTGACAGAGCAAAGGGTGATGGCACATTTATAAGGTAGAAAAAGAAATGGGCAGACTGGATAGACAAACCCCCTACTCAGGTTTCCAGTTACTACCCCATCTCACTTTTAAATCATGACATCACGATTCTCACTAAAATTCTGGCTACAAGGCTGGGTAAGGTCTGTTCTGGGCTGCTTAGCCCAGAACAGGTTGGTTTCATCCCTGGTCGATTCTCCACTGATCATCTTTGTAAACTAGCCCATATCTTCTCGGTTGCCAAGGACTCACCCACTCCTATGGTCTTGAGCTTGTTAGACGCAGAAAAGGCCTTCGATAGGGTGGACTTGGCCTTTCTCCTAGCTACCTTACAAAGAATGGGCTTCCCTGAAACTTCTTTGCATTGGATTGAAGTTATTTACTCATCCCCCTTGGCAAAGATTTACTGTAACAGAGTTTATTCCTCTTGCTTTTTACTGTATACTGGCACCTATCAGGGTTGCCCCCCACCTCATTTCTCTTTAACCTGTATCTGGTGCCCTAATTAGACAAATTAAAATCTCCCCTAATGTCACAGGCATCCCCACAGGTGAGACAGTTCAGATCTTGTCAGTCTATGCAGACAACATCCTGCTGCACCTCTCCCATGCTGTTACTTCTTTGGCAGAAACCATACACATCATTAATAACGTCAGCTCATTTTACAATTATAAACTTAACTGTTCTAAAATGGAAATTCTCCCCCTCAACTGTCATGTTCAGAAGGCTGAGCTAGAACACTTTGGCATGAAATGGACTCTGCATTGCGTTAAATATCTAGGTATATTTCTGTCTCGTGATGTTTCCTTCATGAAAAAATTCAATCTTGATGACTTGGTCACTACCCTCCAGCAAGATCTCATAAGGTGGAAGACTCTCCCAATTTTCCTCTGGGGCAGGATTAATATAGTTAAGATGAATGTCCTGCCCAGACTCTTCTACCCCTTACATATGTTAAATCTGTGGCTTCCTATTTCTTTCTTCAAACGCATTCACGCACTTATTACCAAGTTCATTTGGCTCGATAAAACTCCTAGATGCTCTTATGCCAATAGGCCCTCCCTAAAGAGTAAAGGGGTCTCTGGCTTCCTAATTTCCTACTTTACTACTGGGCAAGTCACCTGTATAAATGTTTTAAATAGCTTTCAACTATCCAAGTGCACTCTGAAGATGACTATTCCCCCATCTGGTTGCAAATCGAGTCGGCTTTAATTAACAGTCAGGGTCTTTCGGGCCTGTCCACCTTTTTCTCTCCCTGGAAAACCCTTCCGGAGTCCCTGCAGGAATCCATGATTGGGATTTCTATCAGGGCATTTTCCCAATTATGTGTATATCTTAAATACAAACCTGCTAAAGACATCTCACAGCCTCTTTTGTTTAATAATATCATCCGAATTAGGGTACGTACACTCTCAACGTCCTGGTTGCCCCAATTAATGAATGTTAGACTAGCAGACCTTCTCAACCAAGGCTCCCTTCTCTCTTCCCTGAACATTTTACAGAAACTTCATCTAGGTCCGTCACATATTCTTAAGATCTTCCAAATACATCATCTCCTTCTCCAACTCTTAGGTACTACCCCCAGTTTTGCTAACCATTCCGAACTATATGAATCTCTAAAGGACCTGACCATTAAGCATCATGGTACTGCCATGATATACTCTTTTCTTCTTTTTTTTTTTCAATTCTGTTTATCTCCCCCAGACACTGGAATTCTCTCAGGCCTCTCCACTCCCCTATGCTGCTCTACCACCCACTGTGAACCCTGTCATCTTCAAAGGTGTTACTTTCTCCCTGAGCCCCGGGGGGGGGGATGAAGGGCAGGAGGAGACTGAAAGAGCAGTGGCAAGGCTCCAGTGTTGGGCATGTGGTGGTTCGGCACTGGGATGGCTGTCACCTGTTCGGGCTGGTGGGGTTTTTTCGTAGAGTTTACACCCCAGATGTGGGACGTGCAATGCTGCCAGCCCACGACGTGGGTGCTCCCACTCACATCCGGAAGGCAGCTGCACAGCATCTTCCCCGATTGTGAGCCCCTATGCACTGCAGTGCTACCGGTCTCCACCGGGGGCCACTGCTGCGCCGGGCTACCCCTGGATCCCTCCCTGAAAAAGGAGAGCAGTCTTCCAGACACTCAATCCTCTGTCTCCACTGCTGACCCCTGGCAGTCCGGGCTTGTTCCTGAACTCGGGTCGCTGGTGTGGTGTGAGGTGTGGTGTCCGGTGCCTCAACCCTCAGCACCACCGGGCCGGCTACTCTTTTCTTCTTGACTGAATTACCTCTTCCCCAACAGGTAGTCCTAGGACTTGGGAGGCCCTACTGACAGATTCTAACCTCAACTGGGAATACATATGGAGAGACCTTTACAAGTATACCTCTCAGGACAGGCTCTGGCTTACCCAATTCCACATCCTGAACAACTTTTACTACACCCTGGTCAAGCTGGTTAAGATGGGCATCCTCAGCTCCCCCATATGCTCTAGATGTGGTTTAGAAGAGGGCACAATTTTACATATTTTCTGGTCCTGAAACAAAGTTGCTCCCTTCTGGTCCCATATCAAGGCCAGAGCGGACCCTTTGTTGGGTCTGGAGGGTCTCTTTTTACCTGAGATTTGTGTCATAGGGGATTATACTCAGATCTTGGTTAAAGAATGAAAATATCACATGGCCTTAATATCTTTAGCTGTGAAAAAAGTAGTACTCAGACATTGGTTGGACCAGGCTCCTATTTCCTACCGAGAATGGTTACTTGAACTGTCCTTCTGCCTCAGGATAGAATGGTTGATTGCTAGTACTCGCCATAAGTTGGATCTTTTTGATAAGAAATGGGGCAAACTGTATGCACTATACTTAAACTGACATAATTACATATGTGTCTCTTGCTCCTCTCCCTCTTCCCAATTTCTGGTCCTATACTTAGTATTTTAAGGGGGTTTGTGCACACTCCACTGGGGTTGGGAGGGGATTGGGGTGGGGTGGGTGTATGGGGTTCTGCTTGGCTTGTCCATTTCATATGCTGATTGTTATGGTGTATTTGTTGCTGTATTTGTTCCTTAAAAATTAATAAAACTGGCAATTAAAAAAAAAAGAAAATATTGGTGAAGAAGACGCAAAGGAATCACAAACATGTTTGAGGACCCTGTAGTTGATGTTGTCAAGCCCAATCAGAGCTTGGGATTGTGAGCCTTTATTAGTTTAACAACTCCGGAAGGGGTGAGGCAATGAAAATAGAAGGGAGAATGGGGTGGGAGGTGAGAGAGGAGGGGCTGGGGAAGGGAGGGTGGTTGGGCTTGTATTTATCAAGGTCGCCAAAGCAGTGGTTGAAGAGGGATGCAATTTCTGAGGGGTCAGTGATTGTTCCACCACCTGAGGAGAGCTTAAATTGTTTGTTGGACTGCACTCTACCTAGTAGGCCATTTAGTATATTCCAGGTGTGCTTAAGGTTGCCTCCGGAATTACATTGCTTGTCAGCGAGATAAGTGATTTTGGTGGAATGGACGTTGGATTTACATTTGTTACAAAGAGATCTGTATTGCTGGAGGAGGTGGGGTACCTTTAGTTTCCTGTATTTAGACCAGGCCAGGTCTCTGTCCCTCATGAGTTTGCGGAGTTCAGTGGAGACCCACTCGTGACTGTTGCCTTTCACCCTAATTTTTTTTATGGGAATAAGGTGGTCACAAATGGCAAGGAATATCCTGTTGAACTCTGTGAGGGTGGAGTCTATATCCTTAATGGAGTTGGAGAAATACCAGTCAGTGGCTAGGGCAGTTTGGTGAAACACTAGTGAGGATAGTTTTTTGAACTGCCTGGTTTGGATGTATTTTTGCTCTTGGGAAGGGGTTTTGGCAGACCAGCAGCAGAAAACTGTGCAGTGGTCGCTGATTGACTGATTGAGTCTGGGAAAATTCCTGATGAGGTGACATGAGAGGGGTGGGAGACAAGAATCATATCAAGCAGAGATTCAGTGCCAGTCTTGTAGTTCATGCTCATGGGAGAGGTGATGAGCTGATGGATTCCATAGCAGCTAAGGACAGAGGGGCTTGCTAGTTAAGGTTAACATCGCCAAGGATTATCCATTCCCTGCCTAGGAAAGGGAATTTTTGATGCTGAGAAAATCATCCAGTTCTTTAGGGGGGGTGCCCGGGGGGAGATAGGTGATGCTAGCAGTTATTATTTTGTGGTTGCCAAGTATGAGATTGACTGATAGGGATTCAAGGCTAGGGATAGCAGGAGGTGTTGTGAGCTCTGTCGTGCTGAGGTGGTTTGCAGTCCAGAGAAGGCAGCCACCACTTCTTTTACCAACTCTGTCTCTCTAAAGAGTTGGTAGCCCTCTAGGGATATTTCGTTGGAGAGGATTTTGTGCTTGAGCCAAGTTTTGGATAGGACGATCACGTTGTAGATGTTGGCTGCTAACCAAGATTCTAGCAGGGAGGATCGTTTTACCATAAGGCTTTGTTTGTTGAGTTGTATGAATTTGACTTGGTGGGAGTGTTCAGGGCAGAGAGCTGGATATTGTTGTTGGAAGGGGGAAGACCGAGGTTGAGGTGTATGGACCCAGAGATAAGAAGGAGGAGGAAAAGCCTCCTGTGCCTGGCATTTGGATAGAGAGACAGCTTGAGAGACTTACATCGAATAATTAGTTGGAAAGTCATAGACAGGGACGAGAGAGAAGGGGTGCATTTATGGAGGAGACAGAGTTTGTTGAAGTAAGAGTGTGGTGGTGGAGTGTTGGAGGTAGGGGTCACTAGAGACAGAGGAAGATGGTGGGAAGGGAAAATTGAGTGACAGGAGGAGGAGGTGGTGAGTTTTGGGAGGGCCAATGGTGGATAGAAATCGGAAAAGTGGGTGGAGGGGTAGAGCGAGGTGGGGGGAGGATTGATGAAGAGATAGGGGTACTTGGAAGGAGGGATTGAGGTATGGGCACCACTAGGAGTACAGGTCTGAGTACAAAGTGACAGTAGGATGTCTGAGAGGAGGAATAAGGAAGGGTTCTGCATCTGGAGGAAGATGAGGGGGAGAAGGGAGAAGTGCTGGGGTAATGGTGTTGTGGGTTTAATGTTTTGGGGATGGATTTAGGGTGATTGCACTTTAAGGGTGAGGAGACAGGTAAATGGGTGGCCATGCCTAGTTAGAAAGCCCATTTAAAGAGAATCAGGGGTGGGGGTGGGTTGGCGGGAGAAAATTCAAGGTAAGCTAGCGAACAGAGCAGGATTGTGTGGCTGCAGCAAATGGCTAAAATCGAGCAACAGGGCAAAATTAGTACTGTTAAAGTCTAGCACAGGGCTAAGTTAATAAATTAACAGAGCAGAAAAAATGTGGATGCAGCAGACTGCTAAATAAAATAATAACAGGGCTACATAAATTAGTTTCCAGGACAGCAGTTAAAGTTAAGTGGCTGCAGTTAAATGAATTAATTTTACAGCTGAAAAAGCAGCCATTGTGAAAGTTTGAATTATCCTGATTAACAGGAAAGCAGTCTTAACTGGCAGCAGCAGCCATTCCATTAAGGATATTAGCTTGTACTGTTTAACAGGAGAGCAGGGTTAACTGCAGCAGGAGCAGATTAAATAAAAATCAGAGGCAGTATGGCTCAGGAGCTTGAACGAAGAGTGCTGAACCAATCAGGCACAGCAACAGGAAAGGCGCCAGTTTTTGAAGTTGGAGAGGAGTTGAAGTGTACCTTTGCTGATGGCTCGGGCTCCAGTGGGCAGGAGGATTGTGGCTCAGCTTAGTGCCACACTCAGCATTGGGCAGGACGGGCTCTTTGCTGATGGCTCAGGCTCTAGTGGGCAGGAGGGTTGCAGCTCAGCTTAGTGCCACACCCAGTATTGGGCAGGAGGGGCTCTTTGCTGATGGCTCAGGCTCCAGAAGGCAGGAGGGTTGCAGATCAGCTTAGTGCCACACCCAGTATTGGGCAGGAGGAGCCCTTTGCTGATGGCTCAGGCTCCAGTGGGCAGGAGGGCTGTGGCTCAGCTTAGTGCCACACCTAGTATTGGGCAGGAGGGTCTCTTTGCTGATGGCTCAGGCTCTGGAGGGCAGGAGAGTTGCAGCTCAGTTTAGTGCCGCACCCAGCATTGGGCAGGAGGGGCTCTTTGCTGATGGCTCATACTCCAGCAGGTAGGAGAGTTGCAGCTCAGCTTAGTGCCACACCCAGTGTTGGGCAGGCAAGGCTCTTTGCTGATGGCTTGGGCTCCAATTTGCAGGAGGGATGTGGCTCAGCTTAGTGCTGCACCCAGTGTTTGGCAGGAGGGCCTCTTTATTAGTGGCTTGGGCTCCAACAGGCAGGAAGGTTGCAGCTCAGCTTAGTGCCACACCCCGCATTAGGCAGGAGGGTCTCTTTGCTGATTGCTCAGGCTCCTGAGGGCAGTAGGATTGTAGCTCAGCTTAGTGCCACACCCAGTGTTGGGCAGGAAGGGCTCTTTGCTGATGGCTTGGGCTCTGGCAGGCAATAGGGTTGTGGCTCAGCTTAGTGCCGCACCCAGCACTGAGCAGGAGGGGCTGTTTGATGATGGCTCAGCCTCCTGCAGGCAGGAAGGTTACAGCTCAGCTTAGTGCCACACCCAGCATTGGGCAGAGGGGGCTCTTTGCTGGTGCCTTGGGCTCCAGTGGGCAAGAGGGTTGTGGCTCAGCTTAGAGCTGCACCCAGTGTTGGGCAGGAAGAACTCTTTGCTAATGGCTCAGGCTCTGGTGGGCAGGAGGGTTGTGGCTCAACTTAGTTCTGCACCCAGCATTGGTCGGGAGGGGCTCTTTGCTGATGGCTCAGGCTCCAGTGGGCAGGAGGGCTGTGGCTCAGCTTAGTGCCACACCTAGTATTGGGTAGGAGGGTCTCTCTGCTGATGGCTTGGGCTCCAGCGAGCAGGAGGTTTGCGGCTCAGCTTAGTGCCACACCCAGTGTTGGGCAGGAGGGGGCTCTTTGCTGATGGCTCAGGCTCCAGTGGGCAAGAGGGTTGCCAATCAGCTTAATGCCACACCCAGCATTGGGCAGGAGGGGCTCTTTGCTGATGGCTCAGGCTCCGGAGGGCAGTAGGATTGTAGCTCAGCTTAGTGCCACACCCAGTGTTGGGCAGGAAGGGCTCTTTGCTGATGGCTTGGGCTCCAAGGGGCAGGAGGGTTGCAGCTCAGCTTAATGCTGCACCCAGCACTGAGCAGGAGGGGCTGTTTGATGATGGCTCAGCCTCCTGCAGGCAGGAAGGTTACAGCTCAGCTTAGTGCCACACCCAGCATTGGGCAGGAGGGGCTCTTTGCTGATGACTCAGGCTCCGGCGGGCAGAAGGGTTGTGGCTCAACTTAGTGCCACACCCAGCATTGGTCAGGAGGGGCTCTTTGCTGATGGCTCAGGCTCCGGCAGGCAATAGGGTTGTGGCTCAGCTTAGTGCTGCACCCAGCATTGGGCAGAGGGGGCTCTTTGCTGGTGCCTTGGGCTCCAGTGGGCAAGAGGGTTGTGGCTCAGCTTAGAGCTGCACCCAGTGTTGGGCAGGAAGAACTCTTTGCTAATGGCTCAGGCTCTGGTGGGCAGGAGGGTTGTGGCTCAACTTAGTTCTGCACCCAGCATTGGTCAGGAGGGGCTCTTTGCTGATGGCTCAGGCTCCGGCAGGCAGTAGTGTTGTGGCTCAGCTTAGTACCACAGTCAGCATGGAGCAGGAGGGGCTCTTTGCTGATGGCTCAGGCTTCGGCAGGCAGGAGGGTTGCAGCTCAGCTTAATGCCGCACCCAGCATTGGGCAGGAAGGGCTCTTTGCTGATAACTCGGGCTCCAGCAAGGCAGGAGAGTTGCAGCTCAGCTTACAGCTGCACCCAGCATTAGGTAGGAAGGGCTCTTTGCTGATGGCCCGGGCTCTAGTGGGGAGGAGGGTTGTGGCTCAGCTTAGTGCTGCACCCAGAGTTGGGCAGAAGGCACTCTTGCTGATGGCTCAGACTCCAGTGGGCAGGAGGGTTACCGTCTCAGTTTAGTGCCGCACCCAGCGTTGGGCAGGAGGGGCTCTTTGCTGATGCTTCAGGCTCCAGTTGGCAGGAGGGTTGTGGCTCAGCTTAGTGCAGCACCCAACATTGGGCAGGAGGGGCTCTGCCTGTAGGGGAGATTCTGATGGTACGGGGGGGAGAGAGTAAGAAGGTTCTGCTGACTGCTGTATCTAAGTTAAATCCTGAGGTTGTTTGTCTGTCTGTGTGTATTGAAATAGTGGGGTGTTTTTTATATTGGGGGTGCTTGACTCAAGTACTGGTAGTGAACCATGGCCACTTGGCAGTTCCATGGGGCATCTAGTCATGCACACACCTGTCTCCATTATGTCTGCAGTGCACCCTCACAGTAGTCTCTCTGAGGTCAGCCAGGTGTGTGGTCTGTACTGCATGGCAGGACTAGGTAGGCAGAAATAGGAGTAGATTGCCATTGGTAAAAAGCAGTCCCACTGCATCAAGCCCTCCCCATGGCACTGAAAAGTAAACAAAATATGGAATAGATATTTTGTCTTCACACCCCTCCGCTATGTCTCATCTTGTATTTTTTTACGTAGTTCTCGTTCAAGCATGTGGCTGTGTCAGGCAATGGGCAACATTTTGGCATGCAACTATGCTGGGCAGCTTCTTCAGATCTGACCAGACTACAGCATGGCTGACATGTGAACTGCACAGAAATGATCATTCGTGAGATCCTCCATGGAATCTGACACTGCTGAAGAATACATCACTGAGGTCATCATGTCCAAAAAGTAAGCTTGTTCCTGTATTTTGTAGTTGTCTTGATTGTCTTGGTAGTAAAATCAGTTGCCTCCTTTGAGCTGGATGTGAGATGTGGTGGCAATCACTTGTAGCAGAGGAATGGATGGGAAGAGTGTTTTTGGATGGGGATACAAAGAAACATGCAATGTTTGCGTAAAGAAATAACTCTTCTAAATACATTGGTGCCAGTCAGGATGCAATCCATTACTTTGCAGTAAATGGCATATTACAAAATCCTGCATGGCAAAGGGATTGACTACCATTGAACTGCCCTGTTCCCCACAGCACACTGCAGCATTTTGCAGTTATACTCTAAGGTATTGCGTTGTATCTTGGCTGGCTCTGCTGAAGCTTCAAATGAAACTTTGTGCACTTCTGTGTCTGTGTGAAATTGCGTGCATCATGCAGTACCATTTTTTGTGCTATTGAACATTTGTTTAACCAAAACAGCTTTAAATGAAGTGTGGACTCCAAGCAAGGTAAAAATAATACAGCAACAAAATAATTGGATATTTCACTGGCGCCACCACTGACACCTGGGCCTGAGGGGTTTATTCAACAGAGACCAATGCTGATGACAATGCAGGTGAATATGTTTTTGTAACAGAATCAGTAATAGTTGACTCAGCGTTGCATCTGGAGATGGACATGTTGATAGAGCTGGATGAGGATGATGTTGGGTCAATTTCACAAATGGCGCATCTGCACACCAGTGCCCCTTAGGTGCCAGCATGGTGCAGACCTCTCCCCATGCCCCTCTACAACGTCCCAGACACCTGGACTCTTGAGCCCAGTTAGCAGCCCCCCTAGATCAAGCTAAGCTGGAAGGCCTGACCTTCATGTGGAATGCAGCATTGTCTTCCCATGCTTCACCTTGTCACTTCCTGGTGTCAGGAAGGATTATTTAACTCAGATCAGCCATGATCACATGTCTTTCAGAATGATGGAGGCCCTGTGCCATGGAGTGAAAAGAGTCAAAATCAGAGCTCACGGACAGCATTTACAGAGCCCTCTGGAAAGGCATATAGTAAGTATACTATGCAGCTCTAATGCACACAACTGAACTTTGATAGGTAAAGCGGTTATATACTTTGGATAGCTAACTCTCTTCAAATCTCACGTTGACAGTTCGGAGCATATAAAATAAGATCTTGTGAATGAAGTAAGGTGTGGATATATAAGACATATGATTGGGCCCTGATGAAGTGATAGTATAGTCAGAAAATGGGCATTTTGTTGCCTTCATTTTTCACATCTTTATACAAGAATAAAAGATTGAGACTTTTTAAAGAATTTATAGCAAAGAAAAACTACATTAATATGCATTAGGTTTGCTACCACAAAACATAAACTGCACAAATCTTGGAAATAAACTATTAGGGCTGCAAACAGAATGCCCACAAAGTTTTGAAATGTCCTATTAGGTTTCCTATGTCTAACTTTCACCCATCCTATGACTTACCCTACCCTCATGATCCAAAGACAGCCTACAGGCATAAGTCTACAAAGCAACGATATGGTACCTCATACAGGGGCAGCATATTAAAGTTGACATATAATAACTCATACCCACCCCCTTCCTCCACCCCACCCTCATGACTGATGGGCAAAGAATATATCTGGAGTTTCATACACATTGTAGATCTGTAATTAGAATGCTTTTTGGGTGCATAACTGTGAAAGTGTACATCCGTCGTAAGCTGTGCCTTATTTGGCACCCAGTATTGTACACTGTTCATGAAGCAGTGGAATTGCTACAAATTTGAAGGTACTATATGCATTGCATAGTAGTGAGTTGCTTTCTGTAAGACATGTACTAAACTAAGATACAATCAAAGCTAATGATATGTTCAGGACATGTATACTATTTTATGCAGGTTCTTGTTGTAGCTGAATAAACAAACCCCCAGCATAGCTTTGTAGGATGGTGGTAGACCTGTAGCTCAGTCCTGAGTCACCACCACGGTGGAAGAAATCAGTTTGTGAAATGGAGGTCAGTTCGGCTAGTGGTTTCAAAATGTGTTAGCCGACTCCATATTTTTAGTGGCCTTCATTTTCTAAGGCTCAAAAATCATTTTATGCACAGGTACTCGCTTGGGTAGTAAGTATCAAACTGTGGTAGCAAAACCAACTGTTTTTCTAGCCATTGGCCATCTGACTAACTGGTTTGTCTTACCCTGGCCACACGGGTAGAGGAGAGGGGCGGGGTTGGGATTAGGGTTGCTATATATCAGTTGTAATATGTTGAACCTACTTGGACATTTCCAAACATTGTGTGCTTTCTGTTTGCAGTCCTAATAGTTTATTTCCAATTTGTGTATGGTTTGTGTCTTGTGCAGTAACAACTCTAATGAGCATTAACGTGTTGTTTTTTTTTTTTTTTCTATTAATTTCCTTATGTTTTAAGCAATTTGCATAGTAACTTCATTTACTCATATCTTACAAAACCCTGTGAAATACCAGAAGGACTTCTACAGATGGAGACACAGCAGTTCTTCTATAACCTGTTTTGTACCAAAACGCCCTACTCGCATGAGCTATGGGATCACTTGGGCCTTTAAACTGAAAGCCAAGTGACCTAACACATTTTCTTGTATGGTATGTGTTTGATGCATAGGAAATGTTTATTTTCAGATGTCCTCTAGCTGACATCAGTTAAAACTGTATAGAATGCATGTGGCTGACAGTAATCAGAAATAGGGTTGCTCAGATAATTCATTTTAAGAAGAGATAGTTGGGATTATAGGTGTTTTTTTAGGATATTAGGATTTTAGAATAGTGGTCCTCAAAATCCACTATCCTAAAAAACACCTCAGATGTCAAATTGGATACAAGCTATTGGAGTATCTGACATCCAGTATCCTAAAATCTGAAATGTCTCCCGCCTTATAATAAAACAATTAATGCCTGCCACCTCCCCCACCTGCCAAATTCTATTTCCCCACCCTTCCACAATATGTAACAAGTCCTCCTGTCCCTGGATCTGAGCAAAAAAAAACACCCAATGCACCCAGTATCCCCCACCTCCATTCTCCTCCTCTTCCTTATAATAAAATAATACTAGAAATGTAGTGATTGATGCAGGCCTCCTGCTTTGCCTGCTGCCCCTGCCAAAATCTTACAACCACCTGTCATTGCACAATATGATCAAGCCACCCCCATCTCCAGATAAGAGTAAAAACCCCAACCCAACATATCTATTAGTCCCCACCACCCTCTCTCCTTCCCTTCCTTCTTATAATAAAATAATAGTTGAAATGTAGTGATTAATAATATAAATATTCATTGTCAGAAGCCTTCATTGGTCCCCCTATTAATCCCTCCACTGTAGTATCCCTCATGAACACTTTTCAAAGTGCATGCAAAGTAGGAAAACCATCCTACTGCAAATCTTTAAAATATTTGTGTTTTGTACACATTTTGTAAAATTATGAACATGTTTCAAAGATCCCACAAAGTAGGAAAACTACCATACTTCAAATCTTTGAAAAAAAATCATATTTTGAGTACCTTTTATAAGAAAAAAATCATAAAGTATTACTTTGAGAACATTTGTACTTTTAATTAATTATAACAAATTACTAATTTGTTTACTTAAACAGTAAACTACATTGTTTACTTTGCAGTACCCCTCCCTCACAAAAACTTAACTCTTACCCTCTGCATTTAAGTTCTTAAAAAGTTACATTAGCACACATTTTTTGTTCATGTAGAACTTTTAACATGGAAAAAGTACCTGGATAGTTTTAACTTATTTTGCCATGCTACCTGTTCTTGGCAAGGTTCTGGAAAAAATTGTCCCCATTCAATGCACCTCCTATCCCTCTACCCACAGTCTCCTCTCCCCAGCTCAGTATGGCTTCCACCAGAACCACAGAACCACCAATGCACTGCTCACCCTAACCAACAGAATCTTCACTTCTCTTGAAAGAGGTGAACTAGCTGGCACTGAATTCATAGACCTCACTAAGGCCTTAGATATGGTCAATCACTCTCTACTCTGCAGCAAGCTAAGTGCCCTCCAAATCTCTGATTATGCTCTACCCTGGTTTAGAAGTTACCTAACCAACAGACAGCAATGTGTCAAGTTTGGCTTCTCTCTATTCGACAGCTTACCTGCCACTGTTGGTGTCCCCAGGGCTCCATACTTGGGCCACGCCTTTTCTCTCTACATGTCAATTCTATGTAAGCAATAAGACATGATGGGGTGTGCATTACGGTGTGATAACCGCACTGCTAGGGGCATAATTAGGCACAAGGCCAAAGGCCAACTGTTGGTCGTCCCTAGGAGTGCGGTTATCACACCGTAATGCACAACCTCGGAGTGTCTTATTGTGCTTATAAAATGGCCCTTTATTTTTAGAAGCAGTTTTTTATTTTGAAACACATTTTTAAATAAGTAAAAATGTAAGTGAATCTTTGCGTTTAGCATAAAATAGTCCTTCCGCCTACTGGTGCTAGATTAAAGTAATGTTATACAGTGTGTGCCTCCCTGCCCACATAAGCTTCATATTCCCCTGCCATCCACAACAATTCACAAATGATGTTTTCCTCATTCTAACTATGACACATATACCCCTTATTTTATTTCATTCTCCTCACTCTGTAGACAAAACTAAAAGGAAGCCATAACAGAGGCTTCTCAGTTCCTCAGTGCTGCATGCTTGATCGTGGTTCAAAACTGCCACACTCACTCACAGCATCATGAACTGTTCACTCTGTCCTAAAGAGAAACAGCAGGGTGAGACATTTACCAACGTTTTTCTTTGTTTATATAGTATTATTGCTTACTTTCTTCATTCTATTTTTGTTTTCTCTGTGTTTCCCCACATTCAATAAATGCTAGTGGCCTGTGGGCAGATGCAGGTCGTGGTGGACAGAAAATGCATTCTTAACAGGGAATTTAGATTGTTTCTTTTCAGTTCTTGGAGATATACTGGCTTGCTCAAAATGTCTCCCCCTGTCCTACAATACTTAAAATTGCTAGCTTGATTCCTCATCAGACATAGCACTGAGAAGGTGCCTGTCTTTTATAGATCTATTTTATTTTCCCAAATGGAAAGGGGTTCCTCTTACAAGAATTATGACTGTATCTGAAGTTCTCTGATGTGACTCAGGGTCTCAGGTCATGCCTTGCCTCTAGTTCCACTCATAGTGCCCTCCCCCCCTTGTGGGGGCCTTGTTTCCAAAGATGGCACTTTTAAAATGTGGGCCCCTCTTTCACCTCTGAGATACAGAGACTACATTCACAGGCAATATGGCCTTCAGTAAGAATTCACACTTTGCAACATTCCACTGCTTATTCAGTACTTGTTTTCCTGACTAGAAATGGTATCTGTTTGCCACGGTCAGTTATCAGTAGTTAAAGTATTAGCAGAAGTCCTGCTGCGATAGTGGCAGTGTCGATCTGATCATTGTTAATGTTCCACCCCAAGTGTTTCAAGAGGCAACTGATCAGACTTGAATTACTGAAAAAGTAGAGCACATAAGTTAAAAATGCAGGACCTTTAGATCAAAATAGGAAACTATCTACCCATGGATCTAGTGTGCAGCAGGTAAGGAACACATGTACTGTAATGTGTATATTAAATTAAGTACACAACTAAATGATTTTACCAGTGGGAAATCCTTAAATGAAAACAAATTACATCAACAAACACGTACTCTCCAATGGCCACTGAGAAGGGTAACAGGTATTACAGTCACAGCCTGGGTTGTACTACAGTGCATGGCTTGCATGCATATGACTAACATTTTCAAACTATTATTCTGTAGCATTACAGCAAAGGTAGCCACATGTATTTCTGTTACTAATCTCTGTGTTTGTTTCTGTTCTCTGTATCATTCGTACTAGGCCTCAGTTAGAAGCTTAGAACTGTAACAAGCTCATCAGTAGGACTGGGTCTTTGTCATTTAAAATTTTGGAGAAAATGATGGTCTTGCCAAGGTCAGAATTACTAAACTCATGGAAATCCTAGTAAAAGTCATGCAAAATCATGGAACCATTATGTGGTAAACAAATTACCTCTGTTTTCACACAGTTTTTATAGAAGCACCTCAGCAAAGATTTAAGTGTAAATAAAACTACTTATTTTGCTGGGCTGGCTCAGTGGCAGGAGGTTGCCTAAGATGTTGCCATCGTGGAGACAAGGACCCACATCTGAACCTTTGAATTCCACTCTGGGGCAGACTGGAGACTAAGCGCATTGCACAGGGGAGACACAAAATCATGGATTTGTCATTTGCAAACATCATGCAGAATGTGTTTCCATGGAAAATGTTAAAAGCCACGGTCCTGTTATGGAAAATGCCACAAATCATGCAATCTTCAAATTAATAAAAGTAGGAAACATCATAGACTCAGTGGCTTCCATGAGAAAGATATAGCCCTTCTCCTGAGAGATGTAGAAAAATTCCAGGCTGTCATTGTGGCTGCAATGCAGAATATATACTGGTTAATGAAGAATACTATTGCCAGGAGGAAAGCGGCTTTGTTAAAGCAACTTCTGCTATCCCAGGACTTCAACACTGGAGTCAACATAGTGAGAAGTTATGTAGTATTGTGTTTATTCTTCCGCCGACATGCAAAAACAGCAATAATTATTAATGGGTCATTTAAAAAAATCTACTGTTTTTTTTCATACTGCACCAGTGAAAAGAAAACCGAACACATCTTTATATTCTTTAACCTTGTCTTTTATTTCCATGACAAGATCTTTGTTATTCATTGTCCCAGAGGTTTGCTTATTCTGAGCCGTAAATCCTCTGCTATGACTGGATTACTCCCTGTGTGTAACATTAATCATTGCCTCACTGTTGTGTCACACAAGCAGGGAATTATGACTCACTAGTGTCACATGTCTGCAAAGACATTTCATCATGCAGTTCACCGATGAGTAGGCAATTACCGAAATAAATAACATCCAACCAGAAATACCAATGTAACGATATTCATTTTCATGAACAATATTGAGCCTGTTTCTGTATACACTCTCCTCTGTGCCTACCAAAAGGAGATTTTATTGAGCTGAAAAAGAAAGCATACAGTAGTTACACATGAATTAAAGGAAGTGAACAACTGTTAAAAATGATATTGAAGTCATATTGGTTAAAAAAAACTCGCATCTTTTACTCCCTGCCTGTTTAAACTTACATTTTTCCAACCCTTCGGTCTTCATTAAAAAGTTTATATGTTGCATTTTGTTTTTCAGTTAGGTCAGGGGGCAATAGAGCTTATGTTTTCTCTCCTCTGTCTCTCATGGGCTCATGTGTTCTTTGTTATAGGGTGTAGAGCAGCTGGATGTTCTGAAGGCTAACAGGTTTTGCAACATGTGAGCACCATCAGTCTATAGAAGGTTTACAGGAAGCTATGGCTGATGTTGCCAGTTAAAGGCAGGAAGAAAAGCTGAACGCTATGAATTACTACTCCATTTTAACTGATGACAGCACAGATACATCTGCATAAAAACACTGAACATTTGCATCCGGTACACATTTAAAGGCAAAGGGCGGACATACATTTTCCAATTGGCTGGTGTCAGAGATTGTGATGCAGTCTGTCTAAAGATGCTGTAACAGAAACTCTGCAGAACACAGGGTTAACGGCTGATAAAAAAATGATTGAGTTGTGTAGGGATTATGCCTCAGTCTTCACAGGTTCAAGGTCAGGTGCTGTCCATGCCTTAGAGCAAAGTTCCAATTTGTTTAATTCAGTGGCTTGGCATTGGCAATAAATTATAACTGTGTGCCTCTGGAGCTTAAGAATCCATTCCATATATCTCTCATTGTTTTTGTAGTTAAAAACTTTTATTGAATTTCCAACACTGACATAAATTACATAGAGCAAAAGCCAGCGCCCAGGATGACAGCTACATCAGGTACAGGAACCGTTACAATGCTATATACCAAGGAGTCACTGAAATATGACAAAATCCTAAAATGCAATGAAGCTGAGGACTCCTATAGAAAGCCATGAATAATAATTACAAGCATAACAGATGCAGCTGGATCTGGAACATGGACTGAACAATATGTCATCATGTCAGAAACCATAACAAGAATGAACACTTAAACGACAAAACAATAAACGTGAAGCAAAAGGCACACTCATAAGGAGGATACAAGCAAGGAATATTTAAAGCTAGCATGCTAAGAGAACACTGAACAGTTCAGATTTACAGGCATAGGTCATAAAGGAATAACCTACCATAAACAGATGTTACCTGGAACACAAGAGAAAAGCAACACACCCCAACTGAGAGAGGATGGCTAATTGCCTTGGGTCATGAGATATGTCAGATTGGGTCCCCCAAACCTGGCATAGTTAGCCAACTTAGTGTGGGCGGCATGACTGAGGCATTCATTGTGCACAAGGGTAGTCAAGGATAATTTCTGTTCCTCCACCGATGGGGTTATAGTGGATACCCATCTCTGAAGGAGTAGGCATTTAGCTTATGTTGCCACTGCAGCCATCCACCTCAGCAGAATGTTGTTGAGGTGTGGGGCAGCTGAGGGCAGGGTAAGGACATATAATCGGGGGGAAAAAGGCACTTGGGTATTTAAGATTGTCTGATGGAAAGTATCCCTAGCCATGAGTGAATATTAGGGCATGACCATGAGATATGTAGGAGGGGAGCCATCCTCTATGTCTCACCTCCAACACGTCTTAGACACAATGACCCCACGGTCATAAAGCAGCAGCTGACTATGATACCAAAACTGATACATCTCTCGTTTTGAAAGTATGATAAAGAAGTTTTACAGATACTTCAAGTTCTCAAGAAAGTGGCAAGCATCTTATAATGCCATATATAAAGTACTTGGTGAAGCAGAGCAGAAACTTAAGGGTGTAAGTGCCACAAATTGGTTAATTATTTATCTATTCTTAATTTATTTGAAATTACTCCAACCGGCATAACCCTATGAGATGCAGCATTTTATTTTCATGGGGGTCCTAGAGAGGATAGCAGCAGTCAATAGTCCAGCAAAATAGTCACATGCAGGCTAAAATATACACAGGAGAAAAACTATATATAAAGGTAAGTACATCCAAACAATGATCAAAAAAATGTAACAAAGTGGAGTCAGTGCAAACAAAGGACATGAGCATTGTTATGCAACATAATAATGGTCAGTTTAATGGGGATTCAGGACCAAAACAAATACAAGAAGTCTTAAGGTGACTGGAAAGACTGGACTTGAACACTTGTAAGCTAGAAGCATTCCTCAGATGGAGATCGAGTTTTTTTCTAAGTGGCTGGTGCTGCAAATGGAAAGGCCTTTCTACCAAATTCACACGTCATCCTGGGAACTAAGAAGATAAGTGCTACTGCTGAATGGAGTTAGCAGGCATTGCTTTTCTTCATGGGGAGGCTAGGATTTAATCCAGGGTTTCTCCTTGTGCACAGTTGTACAGTAAAGAAAGCTAGAGGTAGTCGTGCATGCTTGAGAGACTTGTCTAGCTAAGCTGGTCATACATCAGATAATGATGGGTAGCCCATCCACAATAGAGGATGAACTTGCCCAATTTGTTGTACAAACGATCCTGGGGCAGTAAACTGTTTTCTTTTCTTCCTTTTTTTTCTTGCACAGTGGTATATTATGTCTCCATAGTCAGTGGAAGGGAGTAGGAAGTGGAAGACCACCTGCTTCCTTACATCAGCACTGAGGTAACATTTAGACCTGTAGAAAAAATTGACCTTGGGTTCTACAGTTGGTAAGATGTAACCAACTTGCCTACTGTATATAAGTGATACATCAAGCCAGATTCCTAGATATTTAAATACATTGACCTGCTCAATACTGTTGCCATTTGATATTATGATTGCAAGAGGATCAGCTGAATGAGTTGGCAGGTTCTGGGTTCCAAACACCATAAACTTAGTTTTGGTTGCACTAAGGATCAGGTGGTTGTTGACAAACTAGGAGGAGATTATGCTGAAAATCCAACTTGAGTACTGAATTAACCTCAGACATTGTCATTGCACTGTAGTAAAATATGGAGTCATCTGCATACATATGTAGACGACACCTCCCACTATACTTTGGGGGGCTGTTAACAGAAATAGAGAAAAGCAGAGGGCCAATGATTGAGCCTTGAGGAATCCCAATATTTAAGGCAGCAAAGTCTGAATTAATGCCTTGTACGGACACAAGCCGGATTTGGTTACTTAGGTAGGAAAGAGACATGACGTTTTTTCAGAGAGATTCTGGGTCTGATCAATTTGTTCTGGATGATCCATTTCAAATAGGTTTTTAGCCCCTGACCAGTGTTTTCAGAAATGTTTATTTTCATCCCAGTAGTTGTAGTAGTAGTAGTAGTTCACTTTTGCTTTAGCTACTACTGATTTACTTAGATGCCTAAGTTTTCTGTACTACTGTCTACTATTGAGGGATCTGTGCTTTATAAATCTGGCCCAAGTAGCATCCCTTTGTGAGAACAACTCAATCATTTCCTTGGAGATCCAGGAGTAATGGTGTAATTTGACCTTGTATTACCAAATTGGTGCATGTTTGTTACAGACATTGAGAAATTCACTGGCAAAGTATTTCCAGGCATCAACTACTATGGAAATAAGGTTGATGTGATCCCACCTTATTGCAAACAGGTCTGCATAGAATTCCTCCAGTACGAAACGCCTACACAGGTGAGCTGTGATCATTTTCAGAGGGGACTTTCTCTACAAATTTTTCAGACACAGAATGCAATGAGATGATCACTGAAGCATGAGATTCTATCAGGGCAGCAAACAAGAATCTAGTCTAAAAGGCTGTTTTTGTCACTGGCATAACCACATCTCTTGTGCAGTGTGATAATCTGGGAGTGGTTTAAATTGAAAGAGAATATTTGTACTTTGAGAAGTCATTTCCCAAACATTTGAAGTAAAGGTCACTGGGCAGAAACATCTCAAAATTATGCCTACCAATAGTAGAGCCAAGTGCAACTATAAAGGAATCAAAGTGATACGAACCATTCTGTGGTCTATAAATACAGCCCACAAGTATATCCTTGGCAGTGTTAAGATGTACTTTCCTGTAGAGGGCCTCCATATTTTCAGGCATGTCATCCAAGCCAAGGCAAGGCAATTTATTTATTAGGCGCCCATGCAAAGCTCTGGTCACCATACTGAACAATTTAGAATCTTAAAACAGAATGTCTTATACTCTCGAACATTACCTCCAGTGTTAGCAGCACTTTACTTAACTGTTCCTACCCCAGTTCAGCAATGTGCTATTGAACAACATAGGAGATTGCTGAACCGGATTAATAAAGACAAAGTAAAGTTGTGCTAACAGTGGATTTACTGTTCAAGAATATAGGCCAGTACGACTGAAGCAGGTCAGGATACATGTGGCAGCCCAAAGGAAAACACCCTGCCCAAGACTTAGCACTATGCGGTCCCAAATGTCTGATTAAACAAGTGGGTTTTTAGCAAACCCTTAAAGTGTTCCAATGATGGGGCCCCTTTAAATATCAAAGAGGACAAGTTCCACAGGACAGGCACGGTAATCTAAATTGCTCTATTTCTGGAAGATTTCAAATGGAAATGTGGAACTGTGAGGAGTCCAGCCTCAGAGAAATGAAGGGGCAGATGGGGATGCATTCTGTCAGAAGGTCTTTCAGATAGCCAGGGCCTCAATTGTGCAGTGCTTAGTAAATTAACAAACTTATCTTGAAGCTGATGCATGACCTCACTGGCAGCCCATTCATTTCCCGGAAAACTGATGTGATATGCCTGGACCTTGAGGTCCTAGCAATCAGAGGGGCTGCTGAGTTCTGCACAAGCTGTAAGAGACACATCAGCCCCACAGATAGCCCTAGATAATGGCATAGCAATAATCCAATCAGAAGGTACAAATGTGTGTACTAGCATTTCCAAGTCAAGTGATAGGTTCACAATCAGGCGATATTACACAGGTGGTAAAAGCCACTGCAGACAATAGATGGCACCTGATACTCTAGAGTCAATCCACAGTCCACAATGATGCCCATATTTCTTACCTTGTCAGCCACTCATAATGTAGCACCATTTTACAATGGAAACAGGGCACTGTCACTATTCATTGCTGCCCCACACAGCATGGTTTTGTCAGTAACACCTCTGTCTTTGATGAGTTTAATCTGAACCAGCTGGAGGCCATTTGGTCTTGGATTTTAGCCAGACACTTATCTAACATATCTATCGCATTAACACATCAAGTGTACACAACAGGCAGAACCGGGTATCATCTGCATAGCAGTGAAAATCCAGACCATACCACTTGCCTTTTCCCAACAGCAACATGTACACTGCAAATAACATGGGAGCTAAGATTAACCCTTGAGTCACTCCACAACAGAGGACATCAGCCTTCAATATGTTACTGCTTAACACCACCTGCTATACCTTGCCAATCAAGTAGGACTCAGATCACCACATCACAATACTAGTGAGTCCAACATAGTGCCTCAAATGGGTCAACAACACCCCATGTCCCACCGTGTTGAATGCCAAGGAAAGACCCAGCAGTATCAAGATGGAACACTAACTGCTGTCTCTCACCAGGAGAATAACACCATGACTAGTGCGGTCTCCATGTTATACTGAGCTCTAAACCCAGATTGAAATGGTTAAAGATCTCATAACATTTTAAGCAGTCTTGCAACTGTGCCGCTACTACCTTTTCAATTAGCTTTACTAAGAATGGGAGATTTGAGGTTATTTATTTATTTCAATGGTTTTACCAGGAGGACATACTGAGCTGGTAACAGCTCATTTCCAGATGTGTCCTGGGGAAAGGGGAAAGAGGGAAAAAGATAACAGATACAAAACCAAAAAGTTGATGCAGCGCTTGCATCAAGCCCTGCGTCAACCCTGATGTTTGGCGCAACTGCACCAAACTCCTTTGATGCAAGTGCACCCAATTTTAGTACATTGGGTGCTGTAGCAACACTTACCATGATTTACAGTAACTTGCACCAAATGTTTTGCACAAGCTCCATAAAAAGGGTCCCCAAATGGCATAACAGAAAATCGCGATCGCCACCAAAGGAATACCGCAAGCCTCCTGCGCCATATGTTCAGCACACCTTGTACTTGTGCATCCTCAAAGCCTTCTAAAATTGGGCCCAGAATAAAATTATAAAATACACAGAATGAAAAAGTATAACCAAAATAAATAAGACAATTATGCCTAAGAATAAATTGACTAGAAGTTACCAAGCAATAAATCATGGGACTATACAAAGAGAAAAACAATTAAATAGTTATCAGCTTAACAAACTAAAACTGTGGGAATGACTAATACGTGGTGAAGAGGGGGAAGTACCGAGGGATAGAGAATTAGGTAAGATGCAGGTGAGCAGTAAACCCAATATCAGAAGCAACAGAAGGAGTGAGTATAGAACTCATGGAGGAGAGCTTTAAGAGCAGGAAAGGATGGGGCAGAGCAAATAGAAGGAGAAAGGGAACCCCGAAGTTTAGGGAAACAAAATAAGAAGGCAGCCTTGCCTACAGCAGATTTTGTTTGAGGGAGGGAAAAACAGTGAGAGAGAGTATTACAAAGAGAGTAGGAGGACAAAGGGGGCAGAGAGAAGTGAGAGGTTAGATACGAGGAGAGAGAGCCAAACCAAAATTTAGAGATAAAGAAGATACAGTGGCAGAAGTTTCTAGCATCGAGAGAGGAGAGGGTGAGGGAAGAAAACACGGCACACTGATGGGTACGCATGAGTTTACTAAGGGCAAAGGGACAAAAAGAGTGAAAGAGAGGATCCAGTTTAGCTAAAGTAGACTTTGGAGCAGCACTATAAACAATGGGCTCGATTTTCAAAGGGTGACACAGGGCTTATGTCAACATTAACATAATCCTTGGTCATACCTTATTGATTAAAAAACTTTAAAGCTTTTGCATGAAGTAGGAATGGTAGAGCTACTAGAGGTAACACAGAGTGGGATTCAGAGGAAAGATTAGAACAATGGTTCTTCTCACTGTTGCCACATAGTAGGAGAAGATAGAACAAGATTATCTCAAAAGGCCTCATACTGATGTAACCCCCCTACAAATGGGGGTTCCCAAAAGTCTTCCTTGGGCTTGCTTAAATGCCGACTGCCAGGCTAGCGTTATGTGTCCTAGCAATATAAAAGTGTTTGCATGTGAGTGCCTTGTTAGCCTCTGTGCCTGTCTCTTTAGGAGCTGCCTATTTTGTAGAGTATACTTAATCTGGATAGGGGCCGAGTAGTTTCAGGCTCGAGTCCCACCCAGGCTGCTGTATTATTGCTCCATTCTGCCATCGCTATTTGCACAGAGGGAGCCCTACAAGAATCTGTGATTGTTTACCGATTACCTGCAATAATAATAATAATATTGTAGTTTGTCTAACCTGCCTTTCTTTGCAGCATGGACATTTCTGTTAATCACCACCATCTTGGTTCTGGACTGCTAGTGTGGCCCAATCAGTACCTTTGGGGACCCTAAAATGGAGTCTGTCCCCAGGGGTCTTGTGGGAGTGAATTTCTGTAGGAATTGTAGTTTTTACCCTTTGGTGCCTAAATGGACCTGGAGGGGAGCTCTAGCTGTGACAGACAGATGAATCAACGAATCGAACCTTTTGGATCTTTAGGAAAGTCCCAAGCTGCTCGCAGCAGTGTGCCAGTGTGGAGATAGAGTTGAGAGAGTGAACAGCTCGAGAGATTCGAGCAGCTGCTCTCGCATGGTGCGCAGGGGAAATTGGTGGGAAGGCTGTGTTTTTGGCCTGCCTGCCACCATCTTCCATGTGAAGAGAGTGAATGCTTAAACCAGACTTTATCTGAACCTGTGTCTTTCAGTCTGAATTTGTGACTAGTTTCGCATGAAGCGGACCGAAGACTTGCATATGTGCAATCGGCCTGTCAGTACTTTCACCACGACTGCAGAGCGTACGGTTTGTACAGAAGATCCTGTATATTGCAACCGGACTGTTATCCAAACTGTGGTATTGCCTTGCATTTACTATAAGTGTGCCGAATGCTGATAGTGGGTCACGATTTGGTTCCCCACTCTTTGAATGTGTCTCACTTGCTGGAAGCTGCATCCAGCACTTACCGGACTCTCTCCGAACTGTTCACCCAGTCTGGGCCTCGCCACCCCAGCCCAGACAGCCACTCACGCCGCAGAGAACCAACTGACGAGAGACCTGCCTGGGGATTCAGCTCCCTGCTCAACACCATCAAACAGGAATGACACCACGGTGAATCTTGTGGGCCCTGCTTTTCCTGGCAAACCAGTTCTTTATCCTGAGGTCTCCAATTTTGTCCATCCTGCATCCTATATTGGGTAGCATGAGTAAACACCAGGGTAGCTCCCTGCTGCAAAGCTCAAATCAAAGCGTGTCAACTGATTTAATTGTTGTTGCTAATCATTTTGGATTGAGCCATCCAGCTCCAGATTACAAATTGTGAGTTAAAGAGCATGCATGGTTTCTTTCCATCACAAGGCCCCAACCAGCTGCAATGCTGGCCTACCCCAGGCAATGCTTCAGGCTAACCTGTGGTTCCAACTGGGTACCCTGAGTGTGTGTGACTGCGCTACAGGGACCTTTAAGTGCATGCCTTATAGTCTGAACCTTTCAGATCTCAAATCAACAACTAGATTTCACACGTTGCTTGTTACTGCCCCTTAAAAAATCAGATCTAAATCTTTTTGCATTGAAACTGGTTGTGGTGTACCTCTGTACAAACAGCATTGAAATACTGTTGGTTGTTGTGCTAAATCTTATTTTACAGGGGGTCTCCAGGGCCAAGCCAGCTGAATCAGTCCTGGTGGTAAGTGCAACAAGTGTGGGGGTAAAACTGTTGTCAGGTGTCAATTGCAATTGTGTATTCTGTGAACCATTTAGATCACTAGAGGGGAAAAGAAGGGGGGGTAACAGTATCCTGGAGGGCTGTACCGAGGTCAGCTACGCTACCACCAACCCTGTCCTCTGGGTGGGGGCACCCATTTTCAGTACCCAGGCCCCTCAACCTGCACCTGATCACGCAGGCAGGGGTAGTATCTCTTGGGGTAGTGCCCCCTAGGGATTACACTGAGCAAGTGTTTGCAATGCTTATGTATCACTAAATAGGAGAATGCAGGCCCCAGCCCAGTACAAAATATATGAGATATCCAGTCTAAAATAACCTTGGAACCTCTGTAGGAGGAGTGAAGTAGATCGTCAAGTCCTGCATCACACCCATTTTTTAGCGGAGCTGCGCCAACTCCTTTGTTGCATCTGCACCTGATTTTAGTACATTGGGGGCTGTTGTGATAGTTTCCTCAGTTTACAGCAGCTTGCACAAAAGATTTGGCCAGGCCCCATAAAAAGGGTCCCTCAAATCCGCAAGTTAGACCAGCGAAAATCTAGTCTAACTTTCAGCACTTGGCACTCAGGATTGAAAATCCCGGTTACTGGCCAGGAGAATGCCACAAGCCCCGTGCATCAAATGATCGGTAAACCAGGGGCTTGCAGTATTCTTGGGGCTTTGAAAATTGAATGTCTCCATAGTTAAAAATGGGCAAAATCATCTTAGTGAGTATTTCTCTGTGAGCAGGAATCGAAATGCTTCTCTTATTTCTGTAAAGCACACCAAGCTTGGGGTGAAGCTTCTTATGAACAGCATCCACATGGATAAAGAAATCTCGATGACGATCTAACCATACCCTGATGTACTTGATGGAAGAGACATCTTCAATAATTGTAACATCAAGAGTATGAAAGGAAGGAAGAGGAAGGATTCTGGCAAGTCTCTGACTGGTGCCAAAAGTCATGAAGACTGTTTTCTTGGCATTGAGGGATAACCGATTAACTCAGAACCAATGCTGTTGTTGAAGTCCAGATGGAGTTGGTTCATAGGATCAGAGGCAGAGGAGTCAGAAGAAAAAAGAACAATATCATCTGCATACATATGTATTGACAGAGGAGCAGATCTTGGAGAGGTCACTTTGAAAAATTGGAAAAACAACTGGGCCCAAGACAGACCCTTGGGGGACTCCTGAGCTGATAGGGAGTGGGGTAGGAAAGGGTGTCTCCAATACGGACAGCCTGTGACCTGCCCTCAAAGTAGGAACAGAACCACTCAACTGAAGAAACTGAGAATCCAGCTGCCTTAAGCTCATCCAGGAGAATAGGATGGGCTACAGTGCTGAAAGCTTTGTCTAAATCAACAAAAATAGCTGTGGTGACAAGGCTCTGATCCATACCAGAGAGGACTGCACCAATAAGCTAGAGGAGACAGAGGTGGTAGTGTAATGAAACTTCCCAATGCCATGACTAGTAAGGAGGGAAAAAAGGAGGCTGAGTCAAGAAAATGGGAGAGTTGAGAAAGAACAAGATGCTCCTGTAGCTTAGCTAAAGTGGGAAGGAGAGAGAACAGATGAAAGTTACTAGAGGAAGAGAGAGATCACACCCTTTGGAAAGTGGAATGACAGTAACCAGCTTCCAAGAATCTGTGACACCAGATAAGGAGAAAGAGGTTAAAGAGATAGGAAATAGGAAGGGCAATGGCATGAGCTGATGAAACAGTAGTCTAGGGTCAAGATCATCAGGACTCCCACCCTTGTGAGGATTAAGAGCCAAAAGGATCTTAAGAGCAACAGCAGGGGTAATAGGAGAAAAAGAAAAAAGGAAGAGTGGGACGCAGGTAGAATTTGAGGGATAAAGGGAGAAGGAAGAGCAGGAGAGAGAGAGAGGAAGAAGAGATGAAGAATGAGGAGGTGGAGAAGAGGAGTAAACTGGTGCAAGAAGTGAAGAGGGAATTGAAAGAAGAGGTAGCTGCAACAGAATCAGTGATAGTAGTATCACCTGTCTTGAGAACAAGTGGAGGGGAAATGAGTCAGAAGAGAGAAAAGTGAATGAATAACCTTCCAGAACTTAGAGGGGTGGTTAATGTTGTCCTGGAGTGTGGATGCAAAGTATTCAGACTTCACAAGCCTAGTAGCTTTAGTACAAGCATTGCGAAAGAATCAGTAACTAGTAAGGTCTGAATTGGAGCCACAGGATTTATAAAACCTCCAGGAAAGGTTACGCACACAATGACACGTCAGTAACTCAGCTGAGATTCATGGGATGTGTGAACCTTAAACCCTGGTTCTTCTAAGTGGTGCATGATGATCCCAGACAAACAAAAATTTAAAAATGAAATATTCGAGGGCTTCATTCACGTTACCAGCAGTGGAAACAGGGGTCCAATCGGTGGAGACTGGACAAGTCCAGTGATTGAAAAGACTGGATCTGAATGAATTTGGGGAGAGCTTTTAGACGGCGAATTTTGTGCACACAGTAGACCATATTGTGGTCAATGAAGGCATCAGGGAGAATGTTAGCATCCACAATAAGAAATGAATGGGAAGACAGGACCCAGTCCGAGAGTAAATTATATAGAAATCTGGGGCTAGATTCACAACAAATAGCAAAGCACAGCGGAAAATTCTGCATTGCACTTTGCATTCGCACAGGTAGCTAAGTTTGCTATTCATAGTCAGATAGTGCACTGCGCTATTTGACTGTGAATAGGGCTAGGTCAAATCAGTGGTAACCCCATTAATGTTACCTCTAACCCCACTAGCTCTGCCCTAACATGCAGCAAGGAGTATGGTGCCGCAATGAATAGCACAGATGCGCTATTTGAAATTCACAAAAACAGCCATGTAAATGAGCCCACTGGGCATGCAAGGTGCTATGTGGCTATTTGCATGCTCATAATGGGCCCAATACATGGGCTGCACTGGAGTTTAGCGCCCCCCCCACCTATCACTGGCATGATAGTTGTATATTAGTTTCCCTGGTGCCTAGAGGTCCCCCTTCCCCCCGATTACCGGCCCAAAATGAAAAATCTGTTTTCCCTGGTGCTAGTGGTCCCCCCCCATGGATCACCAGACCATTGTGCACACACATCGCTTGCTGGCATCCATTGGGTTCCCTCCCCCACCCGATGTCAGAATACTCCCCGCAATCGCTGGCCCAGTGTGAAGACATATACTGTTTCCCCTGCCTATCACCAGCATGATGTGAAAGTAACTTTCCTGGTGTCTAGAGACCCCCCACCCTGGCAGGTGGTTTACCAATTCTAGTCCTCCCCATCCCAATATTGAACTGGCAGCTGGCACAGCCTTTCCACTTTCCACCACGGCCAGCCGCTGAGCTGTCAATGAGCACATACTGTTACAGTACTGTACATGTTCATTGACAGCTTAGTCGGCAGCTGGCTATGGTGGAGAATGGAGGGCTCTGCCAGTCGCCAGCTTGAGGTCTGGATGGGGGTAGTGGGTGATGGGGCGCTACCTGCTGGGGTGGGGGTCTGCTAGATGCCAGGGAATGTTGCTTCCTTTACATCGGGCAGTTGATTGGCAGGGGAGGGGGGGACAGTCTATGTCTTCACATCAGTCTGGAGATTGCAGGGGAGGGGGGTTGATCTACCAAAATGGTTTGCACCATTACAGGGATGGGGATCAGATGGAGGGGTGGGACTACTGGACTTCTGGGAGATTAATATTGTCTAACTCAGGCATGGGATTGGGGGGGTTATAGGGACCACTAGACACCGGGGATCATGTCACTATACATCAGGCATGGGTGCAGGTGGGGGGAGGGTCTACTATACACCAGGGACAATGTTTAACAGGTTGGATGAGGGATTGGGTCGAGGGAGGGACCACTGGCCACCAGGGAATATGTTTTCTGACATCGGGCGAGAGATTGGTTGGGGGGAGAAACCACTGGACAGCAGAAAAAGATGTGTGTGCAAGGGGGCACAATTTGAAGATAGAGGGGGGATGGCTCAGAGGTAATGTTAGAAAGTATTTTATCATAGAGAGGGTTGTGGATGCATGGAACAGCCTTTCTGAAGAGGTGGAGTCAGGAACAGTGGGAGAATTCAAGAATGCATGGGACAGACATAAGGCAATTTTAGTGGGGGGTAGGAGGAAGTAAGCTGTTGGTTAACTAGAATCTGCAGCTTATCCATTAGGTAGGGAAATGGGCAGACTGGGTGGGCCAAGTGGTCCTTATCTGCTGTCAAATTCTATGTTTCTATGTAGTCTGGCAATCGGTGGGGGGAACCACTAGGAACCAAAGAAACTGATATACAACTATCAGGCCAGTGATCAACAGTGGGACCTGCTGCAGTACCTCCACCAACCACTAGGGTTGTGTAGGATAATGCAAGATCTCGGTTGGCGGTATTTTCTCTGTGCAAGGGGACTGCACAAGGGGCCTTCCATGGAGCAAATGCTTTGTGAATCAAACATCTCCAATATTCATGTCCCCTCCCTCTAATTCGCATTGCAACTCCCTCCATACATTGCCTTGGCGCAAACCCAGTTTAAGCACACAAACGCGACTTTTCTAAATACAGTACTAACTCAGCACAAAACCCAGTTTGCATGGGGGCAACAATTTTGCAAATCCTGGCCCTGAAATTAAAGCAAGTAGGAACAGAGATCAGTTGAGTTAAAAGTAGGGACTTCACATTAAGGGAAAATTTATGAAGAGAGGGGGAGAGAGAGAGAGACAATTTAAGTTAAAATCACCTAATATAAGTAACTCACCAGAGGATGCCTGAGAGGAAATGGAGGTTAGTAAGTCAATTACTAAAGGTGGGGACATACCAGGGTAGCAATAGACACCAGCAATAAATATATGTGAAAAGAAGGGAGAGTTTAATAAGAAGCATCTCATAAGCAAAGAGAATAGATCTGGAGAGCACTGGCTCAGACTGAAAACTTGAAGAGAGGTAAATGGCCAATCCACCATCTCACATTGCTCGATCTTGTAAAATAATAGTGAACCTTAGTATGCAACAGAGGAATCAGGAACCTTAGGGGGAGAGCTAGGATTCCGAGATCACCAATACATCAGGCTTATGAGTAGCCATAAAAGGTTGTAATAGATCAGTTTTAGGAAGAAGGCTATGGTTATTGACATGGGCCACTCTCAAACCTTTGGGGAGATAAGCTTGTCATTTGCCAGATCCTCAGGGTCCAACAGTGGCTTTTTCAGAAGGGGTTTTACCACTGCCCTTTTCAGTTCAGTGGGGAAAACACCCTCCCGAAGTAAACACCCTGATTATTTCAGTGATTACCGGAATCTGAGTTGGCCAGCAGCTTGAGAGAAAGTTGGTAGACCCTGGGTCCAAGACACAGAAACATAGACAATGATGGCAGAAAAAGACATATGGTCTATCCATTCAGTCTATGGTTCCCTATCTAACCCTGCAACCTACTGTCCATACAGGGTTCCATCCTCCCTATCCACTCCCTGTTCACCTCCCTGTTACAGTACTTTCGTCCTGAGTAGCCACTATATCCTTTACTCTTTCCCAGCTGTGACTGAAACCATTATTGGTTATGGCTACCACAACCTTGACTGGTAGTCTGTTCCATGGTTCTACCACTCTTTCATAAAATAGTTTCTCATATCCCTCTGGAAACTCCCTCCTATCAGTTTCCATGCATGCCCTCTTGACCTCGAGCTGTTACTCATGCTAAATAATTCCCAGCAGTTCACCTTGTTTATTCATTTCAGTAACATAAAGGTCTCTATCGTATCTCCCCTCTCCCATCTGGTCTCCAGCGAGTACATGTTCAGTGACTTGAGGCATTCCTCATAAAACTTGTACTATTAGCCTTGAATTGCCTTTGTAACCCTTTGCTGCACCTTCTCCAACCTGTCCTTTTCTTTCTTGTAGTGAGGACTCTAGAACTGGGCATAGTATTCCAGGTGATGCCTCTCCAAGGATCCATAAAGAAATAGCATTACCTCTTTTCTTTTGCTGTTAAAACTCCTCCCGATGCATCCCAGCATCCTCTTTGCCCTACAATACACCTTGTTGCACTGCCATGATTGTTTGAGAGAGTCACTAATGATAACTTCCAGATTCCATTCTTCAGCTGTAATGCTGAGTCTTACCCTTCCCATCCAGTACTCTGTCCAGGGGTTCTTGTTCCCAAGGTGCATCGTCTTGCACTTTTTGACATTGAATTTCAACTGCCAAACCTTAGACAACAGCTCAGATCTTTGCTGGACTCTTAGCATTTCCCTGATTCCCTTGTCACTATCCATTGTCCCACTGAGCTTAATATCATCGGTGAAGAGACACAATCTTCCCCAGATTCCTTCTCCAGTGTTGCTGATGAACATATTAAAGAGAACCAGGACAAGAACAGTTCCTTGTGGTACCCCACCCATTTCTTTGCTCTCTTCTGATTTAACCCCCATTAACCACAACCCTTGTTTGCCTCCCCTTTAGCCAGTTACCTACCTGTCTTGCATTTTTCCCTAGCCACACCCCGATTCTTCATTTTCTTCAACAATATTTTGTGAGGCACCAAGTCAAAAAGCCTTGCTGAAATTAAAGAATAGTAAATCCACGGTGTGTCCCCTGTCCAATGCCTTCATTACCCAGTCATAGAAAACTATCAGATTAGTCTGATAAGACCTCCTTTCCACTCCAGCAGGAACCCCATACTTTGTCAGAATGGTGTACCAGAATAAGGCAGGCGCATGATATGGAGGCTCTGACTGCCTGTCTTCATCTTAGGGAGGACAGACACTTGGAAAGATGGCTTCCTTGGGCATATTGGGTGGAGAGACAAGTTGAAGCACTGCCCCCACCTTTTCAGGACTAGGTGGCACCATAGATTTTTCTGGGCTTTTCCCTTTGGGTCATTGGGACCCCTTTACGTGTCGGCACTCCTATCTCCCACACAACCCTACCCCTGAAATATCCCGCTCCATTTTTTCCCTTCAATTTATTTCTGTTTGGTGACATGGTGAAGCTTTTCCTCGGGAGAGTAGGTGGGTTGGGGCATTTGCGTATTGGAATAGACAGTTCAATGCCTTCTTGGTGGTGTATCTAGTTCTTGAAGGTTGGTTATGATTTTTTTATATATTTTTGTTCTGAGGTTACAAGTTATGATAATAGGGACAATTTGGTCTTCATCTGTTGGACTTTTGTCTTGTTAGCTCATGCATGTCTTTAGTCAAAGGTTCTTTTCCTGGTGCTCACATATATCCTTATGGTCTCCCATTATTACTCACTCATTTATGTATTGTACCTTGGTAATATTTGGTTTTAATTTCCTGTGTACATGCATACTACATTTGTGACATATTGTCTGCTGTTTATGCTTTCTTTTTTTAGACATATTTTTATTAAATGTTTTAAATATGCAGATAAAAACAATCTAACCGTATCACAACATAGCAGAAAAATCATTGTCGTACCAATAGCATACATTTAACCCTGATAAACATCAAATTATATACAATATGTCATACCATATTTCTCTTAACTTCATTTTATTTCATAAGTAAAAATATCTCACAGCCCTGACCATAAATTCTACATACTAGGTTTTATCATTTTCACCAAGTTCCTATCATTAAATAGGACCATTTTTTTTAAAATACCCCTGCTTCTAAGGCTTTGATTACATATTGCTTTTTATCCCTATATTTATTCATTTGTTTAAACATGTAGAAATATCCTTTTTAAGTTCATGGTGTCCAGAAATAAATTCCTCCATAGTTGGACTGTAGGGGTTTCTTTATCTTTCCACATTCTAGTAATGCATCTTTTGGCTGTCATAAATGCTATATATATACTATATAATCTCTCTTCTGTTTTCGGGAATATTCTGGGTTTCTGTGATGTTTAACAAATACAATACTGGTTCAAATATTACATTTATATTCAATACCCTATTAAATATTTTAATAATTTTCTTCCAGAATGATTGTATACATGGGCAGAGGACCAACACATGAGTAGCATTAGCTACCTCACCACATCCTGTATTACAAAATGGAGATAAGATAGCACTAAATTTATTTAGTAAATAGGGCAAATAATAAATTATAAGAATAACATAAAACTGTATTTGATTTAATCTATTATTCTGGCAACTATTCCAGGACTTACCTTCTTTTTTCCATTGTAAAACAAAATATTAATATTCAAATCCTTTTTCCATATTGTCTTAAGGGAAATTGGAGTATCAACTTTATTGTTCTTAAATACCATATATAATTTTAAAATAATTTTTTCCTATTATTAGCTACAATCAACGTTTCCAAAATGTGATTTTTCAGTATTAAATTACCCTATTTCCAGAAGAACGGATCTAATCTGTAAATCTGAGTAAAACATGTTTTTATGAATTCAATATTCTTCTTGAATGTGTTAAAATGATTGCAAGTCTGTTTCAGAATAGAAATCACCAACACTTGATATACCCCAGTCCCTCCATTTTTTAAGTATAGGAGAATCAAAATATGGATGAATCCATTCTGATATAGTGGAGCGGTTCTACAGTTTATTTTTTCTACCTATTGTATACAGGACCTGATTCCAGATTTTTAATATATGATTAAAACATATATTAATTTGTTTACCTTGCTTATCACATTTTTTGTAGATAATAGATTTTATAATTTACCTGTAGAAGGGTTACAAAATTCAAAATACACCCAAGGTGGCATTTCTTTTGACCACAACTCTTTAAGAGGTTCTATTGCTGTTGCCCAATGATAGTATTGGAGATTAGGGAGTCCAAGACCCAAATGTAGGTAATCAGCCATTAGTTTTTGTTTTTTGAGTCTTGGTCTTCCCTTCCTCCAAAGGAACTTGGTGAAAATCTGATCCAACCTTTTAAATATATCTTTGGATATCATCAATGGAATTGCTTGTATTATATACAATATTCTAGGCAATACATTCATTTTAATTAACTGTACACGCCCTAACAATAATGGCAGATTTTCCAATTTTTGTAGATCCCTCTGCACTTCCCCTATTAAAGGCTGTAAATTAGCATCTACTAATTTATTCTATTTATTTGCAATCTGAATTCCTAAATAAATTAAACCATCTTTTTTAGCTGTAGTAGGAAAGTTTGTAATATTCACATTTCTTAATTCAGGATGTACAAATAATGCCTCTGATTTATCCCAGTTAACTGACTATCCTGATTGGTTACCATAGGCATTTATAATTTGCACAACTATTTTAAGTTCATATTCAGGATCTTTGAAATAAAGCAGAATATCATCTACAAATAACAATAATTTTAAAGATTTCTGATTATTATTATATTGAAATCCTAAAATAGCCTTATGTTCCCTTATAGCATTAGCCAATGGTTCTATTGCCATAGTAAATATAATTGGTGATAGAGGGCAACCTTGCCTCATTCTTCTAAATAGGGGAAATGCAGTGGAAATCAACACCTTAGGTGCTGAATATATTGCTGTTATCCACACTATGTACCTTGGTCCTAATCTCACCTTTTCAAGGACTTCAAAAAGATATCCCCATTCTACTTTGTCAAAAGCTTTTTCTATGTCCAGGGACACACTCACCACATTTGGATCCTTAACATTATACATTATGTTTTGCTGTTTATGCTTTCTTGTATAAAACTGAGTTAACACAAAAAAAAAAGACCTCTTTGCCACAAACCATGCTGTTAACTATCCTGGGGATCATTGCTCTCCAGTTAGTCTACAACGTCCTCTTTGACCAATGACTCCATCAGCATCCCTACTACAGAGATAAGACAGAGAGGTCTATGTGGTGAGTTTGCCAACTGCTGGAATATTGCAGACAATATTTTTTTTGTATATTATTTCTGTTTATGCTTTAAAAGGGTTACATGAAGAGGAACTTGGTTATGTTTCAAAATTCCAAACAGACCAAAAGAATGTCCAGTGTTACTGAAAGGTCACAGGAAAGAGAGAATGTCTTGTAAAATATTAGACATTCCTCCGTGAACTGAGAACAAGCTGATTTGCCAGGAAACCAAGAGTCCATTTCAAAGGGATGGAAGTCCCTTGTTAGCTAATTAAAAGGAAACAGGTGTAATAAAATCTCAGGGAGATGGGGGAAGCCCTCGCCTGTCAAACTTTGCACTTCAAAGGAAAAGTGCTTTAGGTTCCAGGAAACTGTCATGGTATATGTACATTTGGTTAGCAGGCAGGATATTGGAATTGTAAAAGAATCTAACTAATAAATAATTAGGTTTACTTAAAACCTGGGAAAGAGCAAGAGAGACCTGTCCTGGCCTAAAAAGAGAAGGACACCAGCTATCTACAGACTGGAGGGGCCAGACCTATAAGTAGTCCTCCAAACAGAAGCTCATGTCATTTCATTTTGAACACTCTTCTGACACACAAAAGAAGCATGATTGCCACACTGAAGACCAGGGTCTGCAAGAGAGAATTGGGTCTTTGCAAACTCATTTATTCTCTGGACTTTGATCATCCACAAACTGGGTAGAAACTAAATAGTTACATTTTACAGTGCGCTTTTGCATGTATTTTTCTTTTCTTTTTTTTTTTACTCTATCTTTATGCTCCTACCTTCCTGTAGTTGCCCCTGTCTTTGGGGACCCTATGTGTTCCTGCATCAGAGCTTCCCTGAGGTTTTGACTGCCCATATGGGTGTCCCACTCCTGGACCTGAGCACACCGGATAACCCCCCCCAGCTCGGGTGGAGGAGTCCTCCTAACTCCCCCAGACTGTAGCTGAGTGTGCACCTTGTGTTGTCTTTTTCCCTGGGTTCCTCTGATCTCCAACATGATGGGACCCATTTTCTGGCACCACTGTGGGGAGCTTCCTGGTTTTCTCCTGCCCCCCCATGGGTGTAAGTGCACTGGGAGGGCCAATGAGACAAAGGCACAGTGAGACATGCCTTTGCTCTGGTCCTTGGCTGATGTCCATCCCTCCCAACATGTCTGGCTGCCTCCTACTGCACCTTCCACCGGGTTCCCCCAGGTGGCGGTATTGCAGCAAAGTTTGTCATCCTCCCTACCCTGGAGAAGAAGAGCAGCCATCAATCACTCAGTCCTTCTCCTCTCCTCTCCTGCCAACCCCCGGTTGTTCTTGCTCATTCCTGAACTCAGGTCATCAGTGTAGTGCAAGGTAAGGCATCCAGCGCCTCAGCCCTCAGCGCTACCAGGCCGACTTCACATGTATTTTCCCACCTTTATTTTGTTATTCTGTAACCAGATTTCTAAACCTTTTGCTTGTAACATTTGTATGCTAAGCATTTAGATTTAGTAAAAGCATGTTTGTTGTTAAAACTGCCAGTGAGTGATTTTTGTGTGTGTAAAAGTAAAAGGTTTAGTCAATTCTGAGACCAGCCTGTAATTGCTAAAGTGCTACCATTCACTGCCAAGACTAGGATCCTGAAAAAGGGGATCTGGGTGCCTTAAGTAAGGGAGATACATAGGTCTTGGGGAGCGTCTGTTAGGGGGAACTAGGTACTGCACACCCCATGGGAGAAGACACAATCAGAGTTATGAGGACAAATCCCAAAGAGCTCATAATGCCTGGGTCTCCCCCCCCCCAGTACAGCAACTGAGGAGAGTTTTCACCTGGCTACAGACTTGAGACTGTAATTTGCTCTTACCCAGAATAGAGAAGGAGCCCTGGGACCTTGTGGTGGGTATTCAGTCATGCACTCAGTGAACACTCTAGAAGGATACTTGGAGGGTTTTCATTTTTCCCCCTGTCATGGATTGCACATAGGGGTGGGCACTGTGAGCTCAGTGGACCTGGCCCCCAGAAGTGGGTTTGTGGCAGTCTGTGGTTGCCCACTTTTTCCTTGTCCCCCCACCTTATGGAGTGGAGCTATGTCTGCCAACTTTCATGCATTCAGAACTACCCCTGTCTGTGATGAGCTATTGAATAGTCCTACCAGGGGTTCAGCCAGTTCCACTGCCAGTTTCCTGAGTACCCTCAGATGCATCCCATCTGGTCCTGGGGCCTTATCTATCTTAAGGGATGCTAGCCCTTTCTGGATCCTTTTGCATGTAAATAATGGCTGCCTCATGTCTGGGACCACCTTTTTTTATTTATTTTTTTATTCTATTTCTCCTTCAGGGCTCCAGGCATCCTTCAGGAGTACTCACTCAGCAGTGCCTCTCACTCCATACCTGAACCCTTGCTATTCCCCAGGCTTCCCTCCTGAATGACTTGACAGGTCCAGCCCTCTGTATCACCCTTTGGAGGAGGGCCCGCCCTCCCTTGGTGGCATCTTCTGCAATTAGAGGGACCTACCTCATCATAAGGTCAGCCATGGAGAGCCCTGGGTGTGCTGGGCCAGCATTGGGATGTGGGCATGCTACTCGGGTCTCCGTCATCTCACCGGAGCTCCAGAGGGTTTTTCAGTGCTTTAGTCCCTGAAGAGCTTGGATGTGGAATGGTGGCTGGGCACCACTTGCCGCCATCTGACAAGTTCCTCCCCCATTGTGCGTAGCACCGCAACATCTGTGCTGCACCCAACTGTCACCAGGTGCCACTACAGAGTGGCGCAGCCCCGAAACCCTCCCCAGGGAAGGGAGAGCTGTCCTCCAGATGCTCAATCCCTTCCCTCACCTGCCAATCCCCAGCAGCCCTGACTGATTCCCAAACCTGGGTCACTGGTGTGGCACGAGGTGTGGCATCCAACGCCTCAGCCCTCAGCGCCACTGGGCTGGCTTGTCTGGGACTACCTTTGTAGATGCTTTGATGAAACTCTCTGGCAAGGGCCCCCCTGTTTTCCCTTGTGAAGGCACAGCAAAAGAAATCATCAAGCCTGTCATCCTTTTGCACATCCTCCTCTATCACCCTACCCCACTCTGATTGCCTAACAAGTCCCCCTCCTTTTTTCCCCAATATAATGGAAGAATTGTTTTTCTCCCCTCTTGACTCCCTCCACAATACGCAGCTCAGTGTCTGCTTTTGACTCCCTAACTGTCCTCTTTGCCTCCTTATTTGTCAATATGTATTCATCCATTCTTCCTCCCTCTGTTTTTCCTTGCACCTGATGAATTGTTTTTGGGTCCTCACTTCTTCCTTAACCCTTGATGAGAACTATAATGATCTCTTGTGTGTGTTACTTTTGGTTACCATTCTCATGCATAATGTAGATATCTTGAGAATGTCCCCCTTTATTGCGTACCCTTTATTGCCTACCATCTGTCTTCCACCCCTCCTGTGCTGTCTGCCCTGTCTAACTTATCCAGGACCAGCTCCCTCAACCTGTTGAAGTCCACCCTTCTAAAATCAAGGACCTCAGCCATTGAGTGGAGTTTTCTGGTCCCAGGGCCTGTTTGAATTAAATAGACTTGTGGTCACAGTTTCCTAGTGGCTTCCATACTCTCACAGCTCCTACTGCCTCTGAGCTGATGAGCACCACATCAAGAATAGCAGCCTGCCCAGTGGGTTCCTTCACTAGCTGTACCAGCAGGCAGTCCTGGAATGTATCCAACAAGGTTTGATCTCTGGTACTCCTGGTCACTGGAACCTCCCAGTCAATATTCGGCAGGTTCGGACCACCCACTACCACTACTTACCCCTTTGCCACTCTCCTTTACAGTTCACCCCTGAGCTACCTGTCCCTTTCTTCCTCTTGTCCTGATGGTCTATAGATCACTTCAACTGTAGTTTCTTGCCACTGTGAGCTGCACCCACAGTGACTCTGTTTCCCCATTACTACCCCTAGTTACTCAACCTCAATGCCATCCCTGACATAAAGGGTTATGCCTGCCCCCTCTACCTTTTCCTCTTTCCACCCTGAACATTGTGTACCCAAGGACTGTCAGGTTCCAGTTATTATTTTCTGAGGTGCAGGTTTCTGTGATGGTCACAAGGTTCATCTCAATATGTGCCATCATTACCTGGAGCTTGCCGATTTTATTACTTGGACTTCTGGCATTAAGGCAGACCCCTTTCCATCTAACTCCTGGACACTTTTTTCTATTTACCTATTGTTCTCCCATATTCTTCCCTGGTCTTTTTTACATTTTAGTTTTTGGTTGTGACTGCACACTCTGTGTTCCCCTGCTCTATTGTCCCTTCTCCTAACCCAGTCTGGACCTCAGCCCTTTTTTTATCCACTGTGTTGCTACAAGCCATCAGATTTGAGGGAGTACTTGGGACTGTGTTTCAATCAGCTGTTCTGAATTTATCGCATCCCCATGCAGACTCTGACAGGGGGCTTGGTGGCGAGTCATAGGCTGAGTCTGCAAGTGGGGGAGGGACACAGCAGATTTAAAGCTTGTGCTGTTTCACTGCGCGAGCGTGAGTGAGCGTGAGCATGAGTGGTGCGAGCTCCACTCGGCTCCGGTTGTAATAATTTTAAAGATCAAGGATTTTAGTATCTGGGTACATAACAATTTAAGAAAATAAGTAGTAATTGTGTTTTATGCTAGAGGCCTAGATATTGTTGTCTAATTAGAAAGTAAGTATTCTTGTTTTGTATAGATTTAGGTGTTTAACCACCAGGGAAATTAAGTTGCAATTCTTTTCTAAGTTAGAGGCCTAGGATAGGAGAGAATTATCAGGGCATAGGGTGATTTGTCCAATGTGTTATTGTATAATCATTTTGCTTGTTTAGATAATACATATTTCCCCTTTTTGTGTCTCCCAAGTCAGAGAGTCAAAAAAGAATACCATGAATACATATAATCATAAAACATTAGATTGACCAGTTTGCTCCTATTGCTAATCTGCTTGTATAAAACAACAGCCTATGAGAATGGGCAAGTTGAAAGGGATATAAGCAGGGCTTCTGGACATCATGGCAAGGGTGTAAACTGGTTAATATCCCCACAATTAATGTTTCTGGGGGTACATGGGATGTTATTTAAATTAAGTAGTATTCATATGGGACTTGGGGAACCAGTGCAGGTTTGTATCTCTTCAGTTAGTATCTACAAAAATGTAATCAGAAGGGCCATGATTAGAATCTGCATATAGAAGAGATCATGGGTTAAACATGTGTTTGTTACCACTCTGTTACTTTTAAGTGGAAATGTACACTTGAATCCTGGACCACAACAAATGGAAGCAGTCTCTATGGGCATCCTGAATGGGAAAGATTTTTTAATTGTACATTTCAACATGCATAGTTTAGGTAATAAAATAGTTGTTTTTAGAGAATGGGTCCTAGAATATCAGGTGGATATAATCATTTTTAGAGAGACCTGGTTAAGTACTAAAACTCCATCTTCTTTTCTTGCAATAGATGGCTATCAGTTGTTTAGACAGGATCTTAACAAAAAAGGTGGTAGAGTGACGTTATATGCAAAGCAACAATTAGACATTAAAGTCCTACCAAATGAAATGGATTTCCAGGGTATTGAAGTACTAACAAAGGAACTAGTTCTTCCTTTTTCCCAACCTACAGTGATACTGGGTGCATATAAACCTCCTAAGATTCCCCCTCTAAATTTGAGATTATGTATGATTACTTATGCAAATCTAAATCAACACATGAAATTTTGTTGATTGGAGACAAATGTAAATTGGGAATATGCTACAGCTGAGCATGAATTGGTTGATTTATCTATTAGACTGGGTTTAAGTCAATTAATTGAAGGGGTAACCAGAGTTAATAGCAAAGACAGTGAGGCATCTTCTATTTTGGATTTGATTTTTACCACAAGAAAGTAAAATTATAAAATGAGTGGGGTCTTGTTAGATACCTTCAGTGATCACCAGGGGGTGGTATGTGTGAGAGCTAAAGAAAAAGTATTTAAAACTGGATATTGGATTTCTAAAAGAACATTTAAGCACTTTAATTACATTAATTTTATGCAGGATTTGGAAAATGTGAATTGGGGGAGGATAGCCCTAATTCCTACTATAAATGAGGCCTGGCAGTAGTTTAAAGAGGAATTTGAAAAAAATCTGTAATTTACATGCACCAATAAGAAGGGTGTATCGTGGGTTAAAAATGCTATCTGGTATAATGGGAATCTTCACAATTTACGTAAAAAGAGAAACATCCAATAGCAAAAGACAAAGAAATCTAAGGCCCAGGTGGACTGGGATGGCTAAAGAGTCTTAAGGAATAAATATTTAAAGGAAGTAAGGAAGGCAAAGGTAGATTATCATAAATATGTACTGCAAGACTCTTAATTCTCACATCCTGGTAAATTTTGGAATTTAATTCATAAATTACAAAATCTGGTTAAAAATGGATATCCAAAAACTCTTTATATCAACGGTAAGGACATAATTGTTTTAATGACCTATTTGTGAATATAGGGGTTATAAAGAATGAAATAGATGAAGTTACCTGATTTGGTGAAGATAAGTTTTTTGATAATGATGGGGAATCAAGGCAGGTGTTTAAATTTGGTGAAATAAATATTAATGAGGTAATGTTAGAATTGTTGAATATTAATGACAGAAAGGCTATAGGGCTTGATGGGATTAGTAGTAATTTATTAAAAGTTGCAGCGCCAGTGATTGCCTACCCCTGACTCATATCTATAATCTATCATTAAATACAGCTGAAGTGCCTGCTGAATGGAAATTTGCTAAAGTAATTCCATTTTTTTAATCTGGTTCCAAAAGGTAGATTAGTAATTATCGACCAGTATCTTTGATACCTGTGGTAGCAAAGATCTGTGAAAAAATGGTAGCTAAGCAGGTCAAGCATTATATAAAAAAGCATGGTATTTTGAATAGCAATCAGTCAGGCTTCAGAGAAAGATATAGTACTCAGACTGCGTTAATAAAAGTAACGGGATATTCGGCTTGCAATGGATAATGGATTACTGACAGGAGCAATCATGATTGATTTGTCAAAAGCTTTTGACTCTCTAAATCATGGTATACTTATTACTAAATTGAAAAACATGGGATTTTTGGAAACAAGAGGTATCCTTTTTTTTTTTTTTTTTACTTTATTTATCTCCAACCCTGGAGAACTCCTTCCAGTGACCTCGGGAGCTCCCAGCCTCTACCTCCTGCCATGACCACTCCTCTCCCCTCATGTCACCAAGCACCACCTCCAGGTCTGAACCCTCTGGAGTAGGGCCCCCTATCCACCCAGGATGCTCTATCTTATAGGGCAAAGTGCCCAGCAAACATGAGTCTGGCAGTGGAGAGGAGATGGCCCAGAGTTGGGAGTGTGGGCTGTAGAAGGTTGAGGCACCTTCATCTATCCCCAGGATTGGGGTATTTCTTTCTTTTTTCCATTCCCCCCTCCCCTGCAGAGCTCGGCCAGTGAGGCAATGTAGTGCCGTAACTCCACCAACCCCTGGCATATGCCGCGCTGCTCAGTTGGCGAACCTCCAGCCGCTGCCAGAGGTCGCTCCATGAGTGAGCATCTCTCACACCTTCCCCTGGGAAGAGAGAGCAGTCCTCTGGATGCTCGATCTCTTCCCCTGCCCGATCCCCAGTGACTCCCAGCTCATTTCTGAACCCGGGTCGACGGCGAAGCAGCAGGTGTGGCGTCCAGTGCCTCAACCCTCAGAGATTTTCGACAAATAGGGCAGGGGTACTCCAGGGATCAATCCTGGAGCCCTTTTTATTGAATTTATTTTCAAATGACCTGGAATTTAAACAAGAAAAATTAATATATCACCAGTATGCAGATTATATTACTATGTATGTTTCAGGTGTGGATTCTTATTGTATACAATATACATTACAAGCAGCTTTTGAAGAGATACAGAACTATTATACCAAAAATAAACTGGTTTTGAACACTACTAAAACCAAGGTAATTTTGTTTCACCAAAAAAATAAAGACCCTTACATTAAAAAGTCCCTGGAAATAACAGTGAAAGATGGCTCTAAATTACAGTTGGTAAATGAGTACAAATATTTAGGGTTATGGATGGACACATATTGTAAGTGGTCTTTTCGTATAAATAAATTAGTTAAGAGGTTGGGGCAACAAAAGAGGATGTTATATAGAATAATAAATAATTTTTCAAGGAATACCAGGTTACATGTGATAAATACTATGTTAGTGCCAGAGATTGATTATGCTGATGTGATATATGGGGGGAAAAAGACAGATTTGAAAAAATTAAGATAGCATATATAATAAAATGGCTAGATATATCACGGGCTTACACATCATTGTGAGTTGTACAGAGATGTGGGGTGGAATCATTTGTATATTAGGATAAATTAACATTTAACTAAATTCATGTATAAGTTTATAGAAAATAAATTACCTGAATATATTACTAAAGATCTAAAGATAAAACAGCCAATTATGGGTCTGAGATCAGCCCAGTATATAGTTTGAAGTGCCGAAATGTATGACGAAAAGTGGGTGTGCTACATTGTTTTATCTGGGTCCAAAAATTTGGAACAGTCTACCTGTTAATTTAAGACCCTATGTTGTCAAAGTGAGTTGGACCACGATTAGGTGGTGGTACCATAAACAAAGTGGTCAAATGTATGAATGTTGCATAGCACTGGAAAATAGATACGTTTTAATCGAAGGGTAAACAGTGGTTTGTGGGGTGTGATTTATTAGGTGGAAATGTATTTAATATGTATGTGTAAACTTGTAATTTTGTATGTCTTGATAAATGTTCTCCCTAGATTGTAAACTAGGTTATGCACTTTAGAAGGCGTCCCTTGAAAATGAGTGTACTTGTGTACTCAATGGGATTGTTTACCATGTTCATTTATAAATGAATAAAATCATTACTACTACTACTACTACTACATGTTCCCATTTCTCTTGCCTATTACAGTGGTTCCACTGGTCTCAGTCTCCCACGCAGTCAGTTTAACTGTCTGAGTCTGATGTATACCAAGACCATATGTATAAGAGACCACTTGTGAAACTTCCTCCATCATGACTGGCTCAAACTCTGCCCATAGTGGCAGTGTGCTTAAGTCCCTCACCTCCTGAATACTGCCAGCAAGACAGGTCACCTGAGAAGATACCAACTATGATGGAGGACACCTCGCAAATGAAAAATTGATTGAACCCACCACATTTTTCTGTGATAAAAAAACTTCACAACTAAAGACTGAGGGAATTTAACAGTCTGTCTACAGAAACATAGAAACATAGACTTTGTCGGCAGATAAGGACAGCTTGGCCCACCTAGTCTACCCATTTCCCTACCTACAGGATAAGCCACAGATCCTAATTAATCAACAACTTATTTCTTCCAACCCCCCCCGCAAGAATTGCCTTATGTCTGTCCCATGCATTCTTGAATTCTCCCACAGTTTTAGACCCCACAGCCTCCTCAGGAAGGCTATTCCTACATCCACTAATCCACTACCTTCTTGGTGAAAAAATATTTCCTCACATTGCCCTGAACCATCCCCCCTCTATCTTTAAATTGTGTCCCCTTGTTCTTGCACGTCTCTTTTTCTGAAAGATGCTACCCTTTCGGACTTTGTTGATTCCACTGAGGTACTAAAAAGTTTCTATCATGTCACCCCTCTCCCTCCTTTCCTCAAGGGTACACATATAAAGCTCCTTAAGCCTCTCCTCATATGGCTTCTCTTGCAGACCATGCACCATTTTAGTTGCCCTTCTCTGGACTGCCTCTATCCTGTCTATGTCCTTGTGGAGATGGGGTCTCCAGAACTGGATACAGTACTCCAGATGGGGTCTCACCAACTGTCTGTACAGAGGAATAACAACTTCCTGCTTTCTGCTGGTGATGCCTCTCCCAATGCATCCCAGTAACCCCCAGCCCTCCCTATTGCCTTCTCACATTGCTTGCTAACCTTAAGGTCATCTATCATGATTAAGCCCAGGTCCCTTTCCATTTTTGTTATTGTTACTACCTCCCCCCCATTGTGTAATCTTCCCCTGGGTTTTTGTTTCCCAGGTGCATTATTTTGCACTTCTTTGCATTGAATTCTAGCTGCCATATTTATTTATTTATTTATTAAATTTTGGTGACCGGATGAGCCCACTGGTCCCCAGGATTACATAACATAGGATAAATCACAATGCAGTAAATTAAGAAAATACAATTGTGATACAAGTTATACAGAGGTGTACAGTCAGTTGGTTACATGTGCTGAGATCAGCATTACAGCAGTACATGTGTATTGATACTAATGGGGGGGGACTACAAATGCAGAGACAGATTGCGCACAGCAGGTAGTAACGGACTGTGAGGCTTAGATGTCCATGTGGTGGACCCGTATCTCTAGCAGCTGCATTTGGAGGTAGCCATCATGTGAGCCTTAAGCCTTGTGCGGACACTTTTGATGGAGGGAGCTTCCTGCACTCTGGGAGGGAGTTGAATAGTTGAGCTGATCCATTTTTACCTTCAGCAATCACACATGTGATAGAAACACTATCTTTTTTCAGTGTGATTGTCCACTGACATTCACCATAGTGAGCATTGAGCATCAGTTTATTCTCCTCTGACATGGATGTCTGACAGGAACACTCCAACCTCCACCCCTTAGTCTTCAACCACCTAAGGTCATCATCAAGCCAGAGTAAACTAGGGTGGAACATCAATAGACAAACATGACAGGCTGCCAGAGAGTCAAAGGCCAGTGTAAGGGCTCTGTTATAATCCTCTATGACATTCTCCTCTCCTCCAGCACATGCTGATACCATGTTCAAGACGTCTGGAATCACCAGGAGGTTATTTGACTCCAGATTTCTAACAGGGCAACATCTGACCATCTCCACTGGAGGGCTTTAGAAATGGGGGGTCCCTACAAAGGAACTATATGGCATGACGATCCAACCCCCTAACCGGATCAACCCTGACATTACTAATGTCAAGACCCAATGCGAAGACCAAATCTAAGACATGGCCTTTTTGGTGCATGCCAGTGGCAACCACCTATACTAGGCCCAGTGATGACAGTAACTGGAGGAACTGTTGTCCAAACAGAGAGTCTTCATTGTTGACCCAAGCACTGAGTTCACTCAGCTCTAACAAGCTAGATGAGTTCACCACCAGCATGGCCATGAAGCTCTCCAGTTCCTGTAAGAATTCACTCCCATTCCCTGGTGGATGGCACATGAGAATGATTCTGCAACTTGTACCCAGATCTCCTTTAACATCGGCACATTCATGTGAAATGGTTTCCACTGTGAGTTATACTATCTGTCTCAAAGTGTATCTAAAACAGATGCCCCCCCCCATGCATCCCTGCCTCCTGCAGTGCACTACAGAAGAACCCAGGGGATAGATGCCTCCAGCACCACTGCTGCAATCACTATAAGACTGGTCATGATAAACAGAGCAATGCTACTTCCTTGGTGTTTCTATCATGTCTGTGCACTGAGCATTCTTGTATACGAATGCAAGAACTGAGAATTTTGGAGTTAAGCTACGTTTCTGACAATGCAATGATACTGGACTTGTGAATAGTATCTAAGGCTCTCAGCTCATCCAGTTTAGGTACCAAATTCCTGATGCTAATACAGATTATAAAAAGGGTCTGTGAAATGGAACCTTTTGATTAGCTCCAAGCATTCCTCAACTCCTACATTAATCTTTTATTAATATGTTAGTACAGCCTGATCATATGTGAAGAGGCTTAGGCCCCCATATTCAAAGCAGATGCGCGACACAAATAGATGGGCTGCACACAGGAGGAAATATGCAATAGTGTGATATTAAGCAGACCGGAGTGCACCATGCAAATAGGGATGCACCACCATGCATCAATAATGGAAACAGCACAGATAATGGGGGTGTGTACATGAATACACCGCGTAACTGCATATTGAACTGGACTGTGCCAATGGTGCATTGCACAACATGTGTGTGTGATTGCGCAAAGTTAGGTTTACAATAGGCAGCCCTAAATCAGCAAACCACCTAGTGTCAGGCACAAGAACTGCACTCTGGGAGAGAGAGAGAGAGAGAGAGAGAGAGAGACAGAGAGAGAGAGAGACAGAGAGACAGAGAGAGACAGAGAGAGACAGAGAGAGACTGACTGACGGCAACAGAATCATGGCAGACCTGGTGTGCGGAATGGCTGCAATCACGGCTGAAGTGAGGAGACTGCGGGAACAACAGGCAGGCTGATGGAGGACCCATAGGCAGTATGCCCAGCAGAAACTGTATCGTCCCTGCATCACATTCAAACAGCTGACAGACACAGAGATTGTGGGGCAGTACCGACTCAACAGGGCACTTCTGAGACAGCTCTGGGAGCTGCACCATGACAAGCTGCAGGCACCACACACAGCAGCCATGTCATGGCAGTGGAGACAAAGGTTACTGTGGCCATGTGCCTGCCCTCCACAGGTACCAGTCAGACACCGGTGGGGGAATACCACTGGTATCACCCAATCCGCTATGTCCAGGCTCCTTATGCAGTTCAGAAATGCCCTGCTGCCCCTTGCTAGTGAATACTTAAGATTCCCTAGCAGGGTAGTGGAGTGGACAGAGTCAAAGCAGGATTTCTACAGGGTGGCACAGCAACCCGGTGTCCTTGGCACAATAGATTGCCCCCATGTGGCCCTCAAAGCATCACCTGGTAGTGACAGCAAGGTGTACTGCAACAGGAAGGGCTTCCACTTAATGACCTGCCGGGTGGTGTGCAGTGTCACAGGGAGAATCACCTAAGTGTATGCCAACCACCCTAGGAGTGCGCATGACATCTACAGTTGGCACCAGTCCAACCTATGCAGCTAGTTCGAGTCAGGGGAGCTGACTGGGGGCTAACTCATGGGTGAATGCAGCACAACAGCAGCACAGGTGTACACATGGTACAAAGGATGCAGACCTGGGGGATGTTCAGTGGGCACAACAGGCCGACGGGCAGCAGGGCATGCAGACATGCAAGTGTGGGGGGGTGAGCAGCATGGGCAGTGTGACAGAAGACCAAAGGCTGGGTGTACAATGACAGCAGGGAATGGGGAAGCTGGCCAATGGAAACCAGAGGCAGGTAAACGTACAGGTATGACGTGTGGCACACACAGGTAGGGGGTTTATCCCTAGTGATGTTAAGTTACCTCCACCTACCAGATGAAATCCCTGGTACTGTAGGAACACAGTAACATGCAATTTCCCTGTCAGCAAGGCTTTGAGCAGTACATGGCAGCCACAACACATGCAGAGTGACACACACACAAACAATGGGAGAAATGCTTACCTTTCAGGATGCAGTTCTTGGTGTACACTGCATCGTCCTGGTTGTGCATCCCTCCTCTTCTGCAACTCCATATGCAAATGAGGAGAATACATTCAGGTAATGAGATGTAAATACCCAGGATGGGCACAGACTGTGTAATGAGTATTTGCATATGTTGGCTGAATACTGCAATGATCCACGCCATGCAAACCACGACCCATCGTCCATTCAGCCTTGCCCTGTTGCTCTGCAAAGGGAGGCAATGTACCATAGTGGATAAGGGCACTGACCTGCAAACATGGAGACCTGTCTTTAAATCCCATCAGCCCCCATTTGCATACTGTGTGATCCAGAGCAAGTCATTGAACTTCCTTGTGCTCCCAGGTTGCACCTGGAAAAAAGCTCCAACTTAGTGTGCCTTTCCTCGTTAAACAATTTTCCCTTCCCCTTACCTTCCCCTCTGTGCATGTTTCTTTACGCGACCGAGCATTCATGGTATTTTTGGCTGTGTTTGCACAATTGAATGCCTATGCACCACTGTTGAATATTGCACTGTTTTTTAACCATGCATTTACTTGAGCCATGCATATCATTGTGCCACGCACATGTCTGGTTTTGACTATGTTCACCTTAAAGAATAAGTTCCTACTTTGACAGAATTCTGTTCTAGGAACTTTGAGTTGCCACTAGCACCTCAACTAGTATGCAGCCCCCCTCCCAAAATGCATACAAGTATGCCCCCCCAAAACACGCACAGAATTACATAAAAATAACAGCACGGGACCATATCGATATATGCAAAAATAGCGCAGCATTGTACTGTGCTGTAAAAACTTCGTATACATTGCCAGCGCTGGAAAAAATGTTGACAGCAATGTCAGCACACAATGCAACAGACTTCTTTGTTTTCTTTAGGGGGGCCATGCCCCCACACCCCCCTTTAATATAATCAACTCTGGGGGAGTCTCAATGTAGGGATGTGGAAAAACACCAGCAGGGGGAAAAAAAAAAAACACAATGCAGTCTGCAAAAGTCTAGGAGCAGGATTCGAGCCTAAGTCTACAGATATATATCTGCCCTGCACTGCCGTGGCTCATCCCTCTGAGCCATGGCAGCTGCTCGACAGGCCACCTCCCCAGCAGATGTCTTGACATCTGCGTCACTCCTTCCCACCAGACATGCGAGACAGAATACAAAACTGTGTGCAAAATTTGTGCCTTGCGAGGTTTTGTACCCTGTCCCTGAAGTTCTCCGCACTATATGTGCTGCATGGTTTTCCATGCATGGCATTATATTCAGCAGATTGACCCGATACCAAAAATAACATATTATTTACTAATTTTTATTGTGTAAAAGCTTTCCTCCTCATTTGACTCTACATCTCAAGCTGCAGCAGTTTCGGTTGTGCAGAACATCAGGAGCTCCGAGTCAGAAACCATAGTGATCAGGCACATCAAGGAAGTATTACTGACAAAGTCACAACTAAATGTGATTGACTGTTACTGCAACAAGCAGGATATGTTCCTTTTTTTTAGCTCAGTACACCCCTGTCAGAATGCACGATCCAGTCAGGAAATAGAGAAATATTACAAGTGTGTGACAGAACTTCCCTGGTGAACATTACTGAAACTGACCATTTCTTTATTGGCTGCCCCACTTCTTGCTTACATCTACTGTAGCTGTGACTTCATCAATATTATCATATTTTGTCAGTTTTATTGTAGCTAAAGACAGTGTTCTCCTTAAAGTAAAATCTAACACTCAGTTCAGCCAACCTTGTGACTCTTGTTGCATGGCAGCGGCACTCTCGAGAACATGCATTCAACAACACCAGCTTCACTATGTCTGTCTCTCAGCAACAGAAATTATAATGGCTAGATCGTTCATTAAAAAGATAAACCTTTGTATGGCTTCTGGGCTTTAAAATGCATTTCAGTTTTGTCAGCCTCTGATTAAAAAACGTGTCACCATGGCAACTCCTAATGAACGTGCGCACATTGGATGATCCCCGCAAAGCTAGGCAACATCAATCAGCTGCCTACATTCCTTATCAGTGCAGATGGACTATTTAGGCACAAAAATTTGAGAAAGTTCAAAGTAATGATTATACCAAAAGGTACATTTTCTAATATTTATATTTTTATAATAGCAATGAGGTACTCCCAGGTGTTATGTTAATGTTCTCTAAGATCTGCAACAGGGTTGATACACGGGGGGTGGGGGTGGAAAGGATCAAAAGGGCCTTGGCAAGGTTGGAGGAATGGTCAAATATATGGCAGATTAGATTCAATACAAAAAAAAAGTACAAGGTAATGCACCTGGGAAACAAAAACCCAGGGGAAGAGTACACAATGGGGAGTGAGATACTAACAACAATAAAAATGGAAAGGGACCTGGGAGTAATTATATCAGATGACCTTAAGGAGGGCAGACAATGTGAGAAGGCAGTAAGGAGGGCTGAAGGGATACTGGGATGCACAGGGAGAGGCATCAACAGTAGAAAACAAGAAGTTGTTATCCCTCTGTATAGACAGTTGGTGAGACCCCATCTGGAGTACTGCGTGCAGTTCTGAAGACCCCATCTATGTAAAGACATAGACAGAGTGGAGGCTGTTCAGAGGAGGGCAACCAAAATGGTGCAGGGTCTGCAGGAGAAGACATATGAAAAAAAACTAAAGCAGCTTAATGTATATAGCCTCAAGGAAAGGAGGAAGGGGGAGACATGATAGAAACTTTTAAGTACCTCAAGGATTTAACAAAGTCTAAGAGGGTAGCATCTTTCAGAAAAAGAAAGGTGCAAGAACAAGGGGGCACACTTTGAAGATAGATGGGGGACGTCTCAGAGGTAATGTTAGAAAGTATTTTTTCACAGAGAGGGTTGTGGATGCTTGGAACAGCCTTCCTGAGGAGGTTGTGGAGTCAAGAACAGTGGGAGAATTCAAGAATGCATGGGACAGGCATAAGCAATTCTAGTGGGGGTAGGAGAAAGTAAGCTGTTGGTTAACTAGAATCTGCAGCTTATCCATCAGGTAGGGAAATGAGCAGACTAGGTGGGCTAAATGATCCTTATCTGCCGTCAAATTTTATGTTCTATTTTTCTATGTAAATTAGTCACCCCCTGGGGGCATGTGGCACTCGACTGTGCCTCATGCAAGATTGCACCCCTGGGGGTGATTGACTAGAACATTAGGCTAAACCCTGATCATTAGTGTTGCTCAGATAGTGCTGCTATGGATCCGATAGCAATCTGCCAAATAGCAGCAGTATTCAACCTGCGATGTGACCTGGGATTCGACCTCTAACTTAGGTCAAATCCCAGGTCGGATTGCACTTCATCTGCGGTCAGATTCAAGGATCCATGGTTGGACTGAGCATTGGATCCAGGGATGCGGGGTGGGATCTTGGGGATCTGACCTGTATCTGGGACAGTTGGATCTGTAGTCGGATAGCACTGCTGTTCCACTATCTGCCCCAAACAGTGATATTCTGTGGTATTCTAATTCATAGGGTACTATCCGAGCACCACTACTGCTCATACCCTATTGATTAAAAAACCTTAGACCTTTTGCATGAAGAAGGAATGGTAAAACCACATGGGGCAACACAGAGAGGGTTTCAGAGGAAAGAACAGGACAATGGTTCCTCTCACTGTTGTCACATAGTAGGAGAAGATAGAACAAGATCATTTTAAAAGGCCTCATACTGAACAAATGTTTGTGGTGCTTGTATATCACTAAATAGGAGAATGCAAGCCCAAGTCCAGCATAAACATATGAGATATCCAGTCTAAAATAACCTTGGAACCTCTGTAGGAGGGGTGACGTATCAAATGTTAGGGGTGGCTGAAGAACTGGCTGAGGAAACAAAATGTGATCACAGGGCTGTAGCTTTGTAAGCATTTCTAGTTCTCTAGAGGCACTAGTGACATCATTGGAAGCTGTTGCTTGTGGTCTCCAGTAGAAGAGTTGCTATAATACTGTAGCACAAACAGTATTTAAGTTTACTAAGCACTTTGTTTCTCTCAACTTTGCATATTATTGCTGATGTTATGCACTTAGTGTTCACATTTTGTCTTAGATTGCAGAAAACAGATATCAGCATTCATTCAGTATTATAAATTGTGGGAGTGTCACGATGACAGCACTTCCTTCAGTTGCATGTGAGGTACTCTTATTGTAATAGGAGTACCTCACGTGCTCAGACTGTAACGGGCTTCTGATAACCACGGCACACATCGCTCAAACAGACGAAAAAAGTTTTCTTTTTTTTTAAAATGGTGCCTTAATCTATAATTTTATAGGAGTGGTAGGAGATCCTCTTATGGGTATAAGAGTGTCGCCTCTTGTGTCCTTAGGGTGCCAGAACTGTTCACCTTTGGTTCGCAGTTCTTGTGCTCTAAGAATGCATGAGGCAACACTGTTATATCCATAAGAGGCCCTCCTAATACCCCTTTAACTTATAAGGAAACATAGAAACACAAAAGCATAGAAACATAGAATGTGTCAACAGGAAAGGACTGGTAGGCCCATCTAGTCTGCCCTATTTAATGAAAGACATCAACAGTACTACCAATGCAGTGCTTTCCTTAGAGGTCACCTGTTGTGGTCACATGCAGTCTCTGTACAGTCAAATACCAACATTTGACCTAGAGGAATTCCAGTTCCAATCTCTTACGTTGTCAGATTCAGAGAAACAGCGTGAAAATTTTAAACCTTGCAGGAACATGTCACCGATAATGCTGTTGACAATCTAAAGCAGTGATTTCCAGAAAAAGCCTCTCTTGTTATGTTTTTTTCTACAATCGATCTGTCAAATTCTCCAAAACTGCATTCTGACTATAAAACAATGTGTATAGCAAAAGCTTCTACATCTAAATAAAGTGCACTCAAAATCTGCACTACAGCTTTTATTTAATAATGTCACAAACACACCAACTTGGTGTGTTTGTGACGTTATTAAATAAAAGCTGTAGTGCTGATTTTGAGTGCACTTCGTTTAGATGTAGAAGCTTTTGCCATACGTATTGTTTTGATACTTTCCCTTGGAAGGAGCACCAATAAGTCCGACTCTGGAATGTTTTTGAAGTCATTTTGCATTTTTGAGCCCACAGACATTTTCCTTTTTTTGTTGCATTCTGACTTGTTGTCTTATAGGAACAAAAAACGTGTTGATTCTTGAACTCTTTGATACAATAAAGAAAATAGAAGAAGGTGAAGATGATGATGATGATGTGGTTGTTGTGGACATTGAAATTTACCCTTTAGTTGGCATGCTGACTACAGAGATAAATGAATTATGTTGAAGGAATGAATTTTTGTAGACCTGAAATGTTTGTGTGTCATTTAATCTGCTTTGAGTCTGCTAAGTTTCCAAGTGTCGTAAACAAGTCCACCCAACACCAGGAAAATTAGTTTTATCCTCCAACACTGACCTCACTTATAGCCCCCTCCATATCATAGTTTTTGTTATTCTCTGATGCTCCAGTTTGGACATCGCACGCATCAGGTAGTTGGGGGAAGGGCCAGATGTTTTTTATTCCTTGATGGACCAGGTTGGGCATCAGACCCATCTGGTAGTTTTGGGAAGGGAGACATTTTTTTATTCCCTGACAAAACAGGTTGGGCTTAGGATTCATCAGGTTGTTGAAGAGAGGGGGATAGATTTGTTTTTTAATTCCCTGATGGCCCTGGTTTGACCCTGGAGTCTATAGGGAGTTGGGTGGAGGAGGAGGATAGACAGATTTATTTTATTCTCTAACAGGTAATGCCGGGCACTGGACATGTTAGGTAGTTTGCGGAGGGGGACAGACTTTGTTTTATTCCCTGGTCAGCCAGATGGGGCACTGGAACATTCTTCTGTACAGCAGGCTGGATTGAGGGTGTAAGGCAGTGTAATCCCTATGTGCATATTGTGAAGAGTGCAGAGCTGCAAATGAGGTCCAAGAGAAGGAAAGAAGGAGAGTTGTGCAGTGGAGACAGGATCACTGACACGTGGGACATGCCCTATTGGTCCCCTCAGTCCAGTCTCCCATGTTAGTGTGCTGCAGGCCAGTGAAGGTGGAGATGCCTGAACAGGCTGGTAGCAGCAGTAGTGCAGCAGCAGCCCCAAGCATCCTGTGCAGTGTTTGAGACCCTCATTGTGACCTGAGTGGATGGGCATGAGAAAGCAATGTTGCATTGCCCTGCTTATTACACCTTCCATTCACCACTTTCCCACAACTCCTTTTTATCTCCAGTTGGTTTAATACATGGGCCAGGTTGGGCACAGGCCCCAACAGGTAGTTGAAGGTGGGAGACAGTTTTTTTATTCCAATGGGCCAGGTTGGGCAGTGGACTGGTAAGATGTTTATGGGAGGAAGATGGCCAGACTTTTTTTTATTCCTTGCCAGGAAGGGTTAGATACTGGACCTGACAGGTTGTTGGGGGAAGGGTCAGATGTTTTTGTATTCCCTGATGGGCCTGGTTGAATATTAGACCTGTCAAGTTGTGGGGAGAGAGTTATTGTTTTACTTATTCTCTGACAGACCAGGTTGGGCATTGGACCGCTCAGGTTGTTGAATGAGGGGGACAGTTTTGTTGTTTTATTCCTTGATGGGCCTGGTTGGGCACTGAACCCATCAGGTAATTTGGGGTACAGGACATATGTTTTTATTCCATAACAGGTCACATTGGGCCCTGGATCCATCAGGTTGTTGGTAGGAGGGTGACATATCTTTTTATTCCCTGACAGGCTGGGTTGCAGCCCTTCAGGTAGTTTGGGAGAGAGGGACATGTGTTTTTTAATTCTTCGATGGGCTGGATTAGGTACTGGACCAGTTAGGTAGCTGAAGGGAAGAAGGGCAAGATTTGTTTTTTTACTCCCTGATGGGTCAAGTTGGGCTCTGGATCTGTCAGGTTGTTGGGAAGGGGAACAGATTTATTTTATTCCCTGATGGGTTGAGTTGGGCATTGGACCCATCTGGTAGTTGGGAAGTGGGACAGATATTTTGATTCCCTGATGGACCAGACTGGGCAACAGAAATTCTATTCTATTCTACAATCCCTGTGCCACCAGTATGGAACTCCTGTACCATGTAAAACACTTTGGGATACAGTGTGTATGAAAGTCATGTTGTTACGCATTGTTTGGCAAATTGCCTCACCCTGGTCCCCCTTTTGCTTCAGTAACTGATCCCCTTCATACAGTAGTTTTCCCAGGCCATGGCCAGGCTTCGTGGCTGGAAACTGGGTGTTTACTCACCTGATAAAGATGATTGTGCTGGTTGACATCCATGGCACTCCAGAGATTACATCATGGGTTTTAGCCCACCTGATAGGCTAATGATGCACATGACCTACGATCAAATTTCTAGACCCCAGGTCCCAGTAGCCCGTTCTCCAGTTCGAATTTTCCATAGCAGAAAAAGTAAGGTTAGTAACAACACAAAAATGCTTTGAGATAACAATACACAGTCACGGTGAGAGGCATTCTGAATATGGCTGGAGAGGCCATTTTATTGTCTTATTGATACAATACTAGTACTCAGCCTGCTAACTGGCCAACTGTGGGCATCTTAGATGCCGGCATTGCCTTACTGAGGACTTCCCAATCTATCTGGAAATATTTTGGCAACTCCCAGTCACTCTGATCACTCTGTTGGACGGGCCGTAGAGTGCCATGGATGTCAACCAACACAATCACCTTTACCAGGTGAGTAAACACTCATTGTGATTGGTTGACCATCCATGGCACTCCAGACATTACATCATGGGTTGCTAAAAAGCAGCACTGTACCCATTTGGGTGGGACAGAGTGGTCTAAGAGTGAGGGGAGTGTGAGCTGGCGGCCGAGAGGACCTGAGTGGTGAATGGGGCCTGTATTTTGTACAGGTGATCCAATCTGTAGTGCCTGGCAATATGTGGATGGAGGTCCAAGTGGCTGCCCTGCAAATATCCTCTGTAGCCACGTTAGCTCTTTCTGCCCAGGAGGTGAAGACAGCTCTGGTTGAGTGGGCTATAATGCCCTCTGGTGGCATTAGATCCTTCGCTTTGTAAGCCTGTTGGATGGTCCTCCTGAGCCAGCCCGCTATAGTGGTCTTTGTTGCTGCTTTACCTTGCCATTGCCCCTTTGAAACTATGAACAATCTCTCAGTTTTACGTATCAGTTGCATTCTAGCTATGTACTTAGCTAGCATACCCCCCACATCCAAATGATGAGGTATTCTTATATCCCGTCTGAGATGTATTTGAAAGGGTTGGTAATTCAATGGGCTGATCTCTGTGGAACAGTGACATGACCTTTGGCTTAAAAGCTGGGACTGTACGTAATTGCACCCCTTGAGTGGTGAACATGGTGTTGGGCTCCCTACATGACAGTGCCCCAAGCTCGCTAATCCTTCTAGCGGAGCACACAGCCACCAGGAAACAGGTTTTTAGGCCTGCCCAATACAGGTCCAGTTCATGGAATGGCTTGAAAGGTGCAGTGTTGAGGGCATCTAAGACTAGGGTTAGATCTCAGGGGCAACTAGGGTTCTGGCCCTGGGGTGGAGCCCTTCTAGTGCCCTGAGGAAGCGTACCACATCTGGATGGGCTCCCATGCTGTGATGTCCTATAGGGCCAATGGCAGCACTGATGGCGGACAGTTGCACCCTGAGGGAGGAATGAGACAGTTTTCTCTACCCCCTGCTGCAAGTACAGTAGTATAGTTGACATGTCTGCTTGCTCTGGGTGTTTGTCTCTGTCCTTGCACCATGCCGCGAAGAGAGACCACTGTCTGCCGTAGGTAGTGTTGGTTGATTTCCATCTGGACTGCAGCAATGTGGATATGACTGATGTATGATATCCTGTTTTAAGCAGTCTCTGCCTTTCAGGAGCCAGGCCGTTAGTTTCAGGGTTCCCAGTGTGAGATGGACTAGCGGCCCTTGGGAAAGCATGTTGGGTCTGTATGGGAGGCTGCACTTGTCCAGCGCCATGGCTATCACTGATGAGAACCAGACTCTTTGGGGCCAGTATGGTGTTACAAGGATAATGGTCTTCTGTGACTGGCATATCTTTGCTAGGACCTGTGGTAGTAGGGGGATGGGGGGAAACACATACACTCAGTTCCGAGACCAGGTCTGTGACAGCGTGTCAACTCCTTGGGAGTGGTGCTCCCTGTATCTGGAGAAGAACCGTTTTACCTGAGCACTATCCACCGTCACCATGAGGTCCATGGAAACAGGCCCCCATGCCTCCTGTATCAGCCAAAATAGGTTGGTGTGTAGGTGCTACTCCTCTGGGTGTACCTGTTGATGGCTGAGCCAATCCACACGGATGTTGACCTTGCCGGCTAAATGGACTGCTCCAATGTGAACAAGATGGGCCTAAGTCCAGTTTAGTGCCCTCGTCACTTCTCTCTGCATGGCCTTGCTTTTGGTTCCCCTCTGCTTGGCTATGTAGGCCACGGTAACCTGGTCGTCGAAATGAATCAAAACTGACTGGCTGGAGATGTACGTTTGAAAGGATATGAGGGCATGGTAAACTGCCCTCATCTTGCAGCACGTTGACAGACTGTCTGGCCTCTGCTGTCATCCAGCTGCCTTGAGCTGACTGAGGGCCCAAGTGTGCCCCCCATCCCAGTAGGCTTGGGTCTGTCTCAATGGAGACATCGTAGGATGCCTCTAGTGGAACCCCTTGCATGAGGGATCGCTGACTGTACCACCAGCTTAGGGAACATCTCACCATGATGGGTAGCAGTATCCTGACTTTCAGATTCCACTCATTGGGCTATCCGTGTGACAACATGTAGTTCTGTAGGGGTCTCATATGCCACCTGGCCCAAGGCACCAGGTCGACGAAGGAAGCCATGCAGCCTAGCATCTGAGCTATCTGACCAATAGTTGGCATGTTGTTGTCCTTTAGTTGGTGTGCTAGTGACATCACTGTTTGCACCCTGTTCTGGGATGGTCTGGTCCATCCCTGGGATGTGTTCACCTGGTACCAGGTGGCTCTTAGCCTGGTTCACAACCCATCCATGATCTTCCAGTGCCCTTAATGCCATCATGGTGGCTTTGAGGGATTGTTCCCTGGATCGGGCTCAAATTAGCCAGTCACCAGATATGGTACAATAGCCACTCCCTGCTCTCTCAACCTGGCAACGAGGACTATGGACACCTTGGTGAATACCCTTGGTGCCGAGGTAAGACCGAATGGTAAGGCTTGGTGCTGAAAATGCTGGCCAAGAACATGGAAACACCAGTATTTTCTGTGGCAGTGATGAATGGGAATGTGAAGGTACACGTTCTTCAAGTCTCTGGACATGAGGTAGTCACCTCTCAGGATGCTGCAGAGTATTGATCTCAGTGTCTCCATTTTGAACTTCTGAGTGACCACAAACTTGTTGAGGTGTTTGATGTCTAGGATTGGATGGAGTTCCCCAGTCTTTTTGGGAACTAGGAAGAAAATAGAGTATACTCCCTGTTCTTCCTCATGAGGAGGAACCAACTGGATAGCTCTGTTCTGCATCAGGTCCTGTAGGATTTGTTGTACCTGATAAGGCAAAGAACTTTTCTTTGCTATGGGGGAACTTACGAATCTGTGTGATATCAGAGTTGAACAGTTCTATAGAGTACCTCCTTGACACTACCTCTAATACCCATCTGTCTGTGGTTTTGCTGCACCACCGGTGGTGGAATAGCATGAGCCTTTTTCCCACGGGCAGGCAGGGGCCATGTGTGGGTGTTCTCTTGAGAGGGAAGAGGGGTTTGTCACATGAGGGTTGCACCACCATTCCTGCGTTACCTGCTAGATAGGTGGAAGCATAGGAGAGGCACAGAAATGGACTGTGTGGACTCCACTTTGGAGGGGAATGCCACAGCCTCCAGTATTCACTTGTGTGATGAACAATCAAATATGTCCAGAGAGGTCAGGCTAGGCAGTCCTAACGCTGCAGCTAGTTAGCACTGCTGCACCGTGGGCCTCGCTTGGTAGGGAGAACCACCAGTTACTGAACAGAGTGGCTAAGAGTGCAAACTTTAAATTCTGCTAGTGCATGTGGTGCCCTGGCCAGTCAGCAGCCTATAGCACTGCTGAACTGCGTAAACCTCTAAAATTAGTTCAAGAGATGAACGCGCCCCTGATTTCAAACAAGCTGCCACTAAACAGCACACCTTTCAATTTCTTTCTAAGCAGCCATCTAACCAAGTGCAAAGACCAACAAATAACAAGGTCCTCACAATGGGGGGGGGGGTGGATGTAATGTCTGGAGTGCCATGGGTGGTCAACCAATCACAATCAGCTGTTTTTTCAGTATACAAAGTAGTTCAGAGAGAGATATTTCCTAGTTCATACAAGCATCCAGCGATGCCACAGCTATACTATTCTTTCTCCTTTTGTATTGAAATAATTTAGTAGCACAAAAACTCACAATTTTATACAGGCAATTTCATTTCTTTATGTTTTGGAAAAAATAAAGGTTAGCTTCTATTCTGTATTCTCAAAGTTATGCAGACAGATTGCCACCATAAGCGGGGAGACTAGGCTAAACAACCAAAGGACTTCTTGATAGAATTTGTCAACAGAAAAAGACCGCTTGGCTCACCCAGTCTGTCCAGATGGTCCCTGTCTAGTCTGCCTCCACAGAGACTAACTGGTCTATATGTAAAACATTATGAATATCATGTTTGTTTTTGCTAACTTTTCTCTCGTTATTTACCATATTTCAAAACAATGTTTACCACTTTGTTTATTAACTTTTGTTCTCATCATTTAACAAGCTTAAAAATATGCTAAATACATTTTTATTTGTTATTGTTACTCTCATTATTTATATCCCTTGATAGAGTATAGCACTACTGGTTGTATGAAACACACCAGGAAAACCTGAGGGGCTGCCAGTGTGAACCCTGCAATGCTGCTTGCAGTGACTGCACAAAATAAAGATTTCCACATTAAGATAATCTGTGCCTGCAGCATTTATCAGTTATTGTGTATCTGCAATGCTTTACTGGCACTGGCTACTTTGTTTGCACAAGTCCCAACCTCTCACCATCAGGAACTGTAATGGAGACCAGCTCGTACATATCCTACAGTTTAATACCTTTGGGATCACCATGAACAGTTCCCTATCCTACGTTCAGTACTTTGACAACATTGCCAGAGCTGTCAATATTAGGACTGGGCTACTAAATAGACATAAACACAGCCTGGCACCCGACACCCTAAGACTAGCAATTCATAGCTCCATCATCTCAATTATAGATTATGGGCTCATCATCTACAGCTCTGCCTCCTCCTCGGCCCTCCGAATGATATCAGTGGCACTCAATAAAGCCTGTAGACTCCTCACTGGTGCTGCCCGCCTCATGCATTCTTGTGAACTGTATGCCCAGTCAGGCTGGCTCCCACTTGATGGTAGAATCCAATACCAGATTTGCCTGGCAACAAAAAGTACTTGTGGGGCTCACCCCACCCCCCCGGGTGCTGAACAGCTCTTTAGCCACTATTCTAGCTCTCCGTGCACCAGATGCTCAAAATATCAAACTTTCCTTGTTCCTAAATGCCAGACCTCACAAGGACAAAGGTTCTTTTCTTACCATGCCTGTGGTATAATGCCCTGAACAGTGAAATTCTATCAGCTCCAAGTCTTGGCACTTTCAAAATAATGCTCAGGCAGCATCTCTTGGCTAACAGTAACTGTGACTGCTTCACCTAACTGTTATTGCCCAAGTTTCCTCACACTTCAGTACACCAAACTATTCCACTCATGCAAGCCTGCTCCCACCCATGCACCCATCCATGATGCCACTCCCCCTCCTCCCTCCTATTGCCCCTCCCTCCCACCCAACCCATTTGCTTCCCTGCTCTCTTTCCTCACTCCCTACCATCCGGCACTTTCCTACCTTTGCTGCATTGACAAGGCCTCTAGGCTGCCTCCTCTTGGATTATCCAGTTATTTCTCCTTTGATATGTTGATCCACCTACTACAATGTACTAGTATGCTACTTAAGCTGCTCTATATAGCAACCACTGTATTGTGTTACCTCTGTTTGTTTTGTTACCCTTCCTGATGTGGGAACCTTTGAAAATGAGCTGTTTTCTGCTCGAAGGTATTGAAACTAGACTTTATAAATAAAAGCAAAACATTAAATATGAGCCAAGACACAGCATGCCATAGATGTGGTTTTCCCTGTTTGCTCATTCAGTCTTATTGGCTATCATGTGTTCAAAAACATTCTTAATACTTTGTTTTGTTGATTAACTTAAAGTGGTTTTGTCACCTTTTTTTTAATAGTTTTACACTAGTTATCTGTGCCCACCATGGTCAAGTTATGTACACAGTTCTAATGTTATGTTCACTGTGCCTTTCCTCTCAACTATATTTTACTTTTTTCTCGGGCTCCATGACAGCCGGCATTGTATTTTTGAGTACAGCAGCATCGCAGACACCCCCCCCAGAACTGCGTCATGTGAGGGAGTGCTCAATGGCAGTCACTCCCTCTGCGAAGTTCAGAGCGGGAAAATCATACTGTCTTGAGCACCCTGTTTCAGACATCGATCTTTTGCTTCCGCTTTAGTTTTTGTTTCTTTGGTGGATATTTGTGCAAGTCTCGGTACAGGAGTTTAATGATCTAATGAGTTGGAAGCCTTTTCGTTTTCAATGTAAATTGGTTTCTCAGTCGCGTTATTGTGCACTGCTTCGTTCGCTCCTGTCATCTGTCATTTAGCAGCACATGGCTCTGTTTCAATTTGTTTTATAAAATGAGCTATGGAACACTGTTTGATATTTATTTCCTGAACTTCACACTGATTTGTAATAGTGGCACAGTATACTGAAGTGCATACATTCTTCATTGTAATTTTAACTGGAGTTCATTTGGTGAATAGCAGATATGCATTGTTAATTGATAACTGGGCCATACTGTGCATTGCAAGCCAGATAAATGAATACAAAGTCTGTATGATTACTTATTTTTGTCTTTATCATACATTCTGTGTACTGACGTACATTTTTAATAAACCGGTTGCAGCGTAAGTCTGTATTTTTTCTGTATTTGTCATTGCATGCTGTCTAATTTGTTAGTGTACTGTTTCACCGCTGACAGCCTTCTAACTGTAAGCAATGTATACACAGTGATTTTTGGGTGCATTTTCTGAATTGCTGCCTACTTCTGTACTGTGCTAGGTTTACATCACGTGCAGTAGTTTGAAGTTATTTGGTTGTAGCCTAATCAATTTGGTGTTTTCAGAGTATAGTTCTATACTTTTTCCATACAAGTACACTATTTGTGTGTTGGTCACCAGCTGTCAGGATGGTAAACTATTGTGTTGTTGGCGGACGTAAAACCACACCAGGTGAAAATATTGCTGTATTAGAATTCCAAAAAGAGACAAGTCACCACAGCGATTTAAAAAGTGGGTTAATTTTGTTCTTCTTGAAAGAGCTTGGGATTGGAAATCTGCTTCCTCTCCCCATATTTGTTCAGCTCACTTTAATGATGATGACTTTGAGAATATGATGCGGTATAAAATGAAATTTGCTCATTTTTTTTTAAAGTTAAAAAAAGGATCAGTACCAAGCATAAGACCAAAATGAACTGAGCAACCATCCATGTGTAATGTTACCCCAAAGCAGTCATCGTCAGCAGAGGAACCTTTCAAGACACCAAAACATAGCTGTGCATCAGACAAGCTACTTGTCGCGTGGGTGAGTATCTTGTTTCAATTTGTGGAATTATCATGTTCACACCATGTTTTTTTACTTGTCTACAATGCACATGTTATGTTTGTTGGCCTGATAAATGGTGGTTCTGGGGGCCTAAGGACATGCAGTGGGATTTCCTGGGCAGAATCAGTGAACAATGTTACATTCAAGCACACCTTCTGCTATGCTTATGAGTCTGGTACTGGTTGGAGGGTGGAAGACACGCTTTCCTGGTTGTGTGTAGTAAGTGTCATGACTGGGTAGGGGGACAGAGGACACACAGTTGTCTGAGCTGACTAAAGTAAAATAGGCCATTCAAGCATGCCTTGTGCAATGCTTTGTGTTCTGGTACTGGGGGAAGGGTGGAACACATGGTTTCCTTCTGGAATGGGGTGAATGTCCTGATAGTGGGGGGTTGCTGGCAGAGAACATGTAGTGGGATTGCCTTATCCAAATCATACAAAAATTGGACAATCAAGCATGCCATGTGCTATTCTTTTGGATTGGGTACTGGGTGGATGGTAGAATACGTGCTTTCCTGGTGGTGTGTGGTATGTGTCCTGATTGTGTATGAGGGAGTGCAGAGGACATGCAGTTGGATTGCTTGATCAGAACAAGGTAAAATGGGACATTCAAGCATGCCCTGTGGTATGCTTTGGGGTCAGGTACTGGGTGGAACACATGCTTTGTTGGTGGTGTGAGGTAATTGTCCTGATTGGGGGGGGTGCAGAGGTCATGCAGTTCGACTACCTGAGCAGAACAAGGTAAAAAGGGATGTTCTAGCATGCCTTGTGGTATGCTTTGTGATCAGGTACTGGGTGTAGGGTGGAATACATGCTTTTCTGGTGGTGTGTGGTAAGTGTCCTGATTGGGTGGGAAGGGGGGCAGAGGACATGCAGTTGGGCTGCCTGAGGAGAATCATAGAAAAAAGGGACATTCCAGCATGCCTTGTAGTATGCTTTGGGGTCAGGTACTGGGTAGAAGGTGGAACACATGCTTTTCTAGTAGTGTGGGGTGTGTCCTGAATTGGGGGAGAGGCAGGGGTCATGCAGTTGGACTGCCGGAGCAGAACAAGGTAAAATGGGAAATTCAATCATACCTGGTCATGTGCTTTGGGGTCTGGTACTGGGTGGAGGGTGGAATACATGCTTTTCTGGTGGTGTGTGGTAAGTGTCCTGATTGGGGGGCAGAGGACATGCAGTTGGGCTGCCTGAGCAGAATCATAGAAAAAAGTGACATTCAAGCATGCCTTGTGGTATGCTTTGTGGTCAGGTACTGGGTGTAGGGTGGAATACATGCTTTCCTGGTGGTGTGGGGTAAGTGTCCTGATTGGGTGGGGAGGGGGGCAGAGGACATGCAGATGGGCTGCCTGAGCAGAATCATAGAAAAAGGAACATTCAAGCATGCCTTGTGGTATGCTTTGGGGTCAGGTGCTCGGTGGAGGGTGGAACATACGCTTTCCTAGTGGTGTGGGTTGTGTCCTGATTGGGTGGGGAGGGGGGCAGAGGACATGCAGTTGGGCTGCCTGAGCAGAATCATAGAAAAAAGGGACATTCAAGCATGTCTCGTGGTATGCTTTGGGGTCAGATACTGGGTGGAGGGTGGAACACATGCTTTTCTAGTGGCGTGGGGTAAGTGTCCGGATTGGGGGGGGGCAGAGGTCATGCAGTTGGACTGCTTGAGCAGAACAAGGTAAAAAGGGACATTGAAGCATGCCTTGTCTTATGCTTTGGGGTCAGGTACTGGGTGAAGGGTGGAACACATGCTTTCATTGTGGTGTGGGGTAAGTGTCCAGATTGGGGGGGGATCAGAGGACATGCAATTGGACTGCCTGAGCAGAATCAGAAAAAAAGTGACATTCAAGCATGCCTTGTGGTATGCTTTGGGGTCAGGTACTGGGTGGTGGATGGAACACATGCTTTGCTAGTGGTGTGGGGTAAGTGTCCTGATGGGGTGGGGAGGGTCGAGGACATGCAGTGCTATTGCAGGAGCCAAATTGGATAAAAATTAAACATTCACACACACCTTGTGGTATGCTTTGGGGTGCGTTAGTGGGTGTAGGGTGGAAGACATGCTTGCCTGGTGGTGTGGGGTAAGTGTCCTGATTGGGGTGGTGGGTCAGAGAACAGGCAGTGGTACTGCATGAGCAGAACAAGGTACAATGGTGGGTGTTGATTTGGGTATGGGTTGAATTTTTCAACAGAGCATTAGCATGCCTATATACTGTTCTTGTTTCAATGACATGTCAATGTTACCCTTATCTGTAATTTGTCACAGTTGTTTCAGGAGCACTCTCACAGTAAAAGCAGTGACGCTGTCAGTGATGGATCCATTGAGGAGCCGGACACGGACATTCTGGTCACTTCAAGTGCACCAAGTGACAGTGTTGGGGACACTGGATTGTCAGTCTCAGTTGCAGATGACAATTTCTGCACAGATTCTACTGGGTGCACTCACATGTCAAGATCCACACACATCCATTGATCACTACTCCGCTGCAAAAAAGGTGTGTATGTAGGTCAATATTTGCTACATATATTCATCAGTTAACACAAGGACATCTTCATATCTAAGAATGACAACACAATATATCATTGATATACTTCACAAGTTATACACACCTCACTGGTTTATTGGTCATGGAGGAGTCAGTTACAGTGTCTATAAAGACACCTGTGTGTATTTCTTTTGAAGTGTACCCATGTGCTCTCATTGGTTACTAGCTTTGTAAAATGGTAATAATGGCACATCACACAACATCATTGCTGAAATGTTGCCATACTAGGACTGTCAGCTATAGAAGCGTACTCCTATGTGAACTTCGCCCGGTCTGTAAAGCACTTTGGATATAACTTTCCATTGCGAACTACAGTACTTCTTCACCCCTACTGTCTTTTTTGTTTGCTGCAAACATTCTCCTCAACCCCCGAAGAATCAACTGCTGGCTGGGGTAATTTGTATTAATCCACGCTCTTGTAATTTCTTTACGAAGTGGTGAATGCCATCTGCAAACAACAGTGCATGCCACACACTGCAGAACTGTACCTTGCTGTTTCCATGTGATGACTCGATTCTAATGTGCTAATACATTTCCCTTCTGCAAACACGTTCCCCTGTGCCAAACTTTGCTATAAAGAAAGCCACCATGCAAATGAGAGTAATCTGGCAATCCGTTGCCAAAGGCCCACATTAGCATTTCTTTCTCACCTTGACTTTTACCCCTGCTGATGTGTGTAGCACACAGGTCCACCTGTTGGTCATACAGTAAGTACAGTTTGGTAACCGTGTGTTTGTGGATGCACTCAGCCACACCTGTATGTCTGACCTGTTAAGCAATTATGGAGCCGCAGGCTATCAGTGTACACAGAAGCAGATACCATTTATCACCTTAGAAACAAGCATATTCACTAGCAGTATATATACAAACTGTCCCTCATATCCATGGACGGCCCTAATGTTGCCTCACATTGTATAATGGGTATGGCATGGAAATTTCAGCATTTTGATTGACTGGCACCTTTTACTCATGGTAAATCCTATGATATAACAACAGGAAAAGGTGCCAACTGCCAGTCAGCCACTTTAGAAACCCCCTCTGAAATCACTCCAAAAAATCCTGGACTGGAAAAGACAGCAACAGTTCAATGGCGAGATGGGAGATTCAAGAATGCATGTGATAGCCACAAGGGAGATCGGACTACACGGGGCAACTACAGTGTCAAAATAGGTCTAAAACAAATGGGCAGACTAGATGGACCTAGCAGTCTCCTTCTGCCGTCAACTTAACTTCTATGTTTCTATGGTCTCAACGTCCAACTGACAACGTATCAAATATATATCCACTCGTTATCACTGTTTGATCGTGGGTAACCAGATTGCAGTTTGTGCTACTAATTGTTTTGCCATTCCAAAATGCAATTTTAGTTTGTATTTTCTTTGTGTCAATAATTGACTTACACAACTACACTCATAAAGGTACAGTACGTGAAACAGTGACACTTTGGGCCATGGACCTTACAATTGAATTGATGTGTATTACCACTTGAACAGATGCAGATGTTTGAGTCAATTTCAAAGATCAATGAGTGGAACAAAGTACTTGCACTGCATTTTATTAATACTCAGCATGTTATGTCTCTATTTGAACTGTCATCAATTATTGCTCTCCTGTCATGTGTAGGGACGCACACAAAACAAGTGAAGATGCTGGATGCTGCCATTCAGCGTGACCTACTCACAGACACCTCCAATGTGGTGTGACACTTTCTGGACATCTACTCCTCTACACCGCTTCCATCTCTGGTTACTTCCAAAGACTCATCATCACCTCATCACAATGACAGCATTGATTCAGAGTACATTCCTTGTCAGGAATCATTGTTGCTGGCTGAGAGGTAGTACAGAGAAGACATATGGCAAGTGCTGGGGAGTAATGTTATTTTTATGGATTCTAGATAAACTCTGAAATGCCAGTAACAGGCCATGGTTTTTTGTTCTACTTATTCAGGTGTGAAACGTCCTATCGGTACTCAGCACATCATGAGCCAAAGTATATAGCATATCATTCTTGCTTTGATGAGTTGTTCCAGTCCTGCTTTAGTTGTGGTTCTCCCTCAACAGTATCATATTCCACTGATGATCCTGCATGATGACGTGGCACCCTGTTGGTTGTTGACATTCGGTGCTGCAATTGTGGTTTCTAGAGATAGTGGTCAAACGAACCAAAACACGGACATCTTATACATGATAACCTAGCCATGGCTATTGCCACATTGGCATCAGGTTGTCCAGTCCCTATGGCCATCCGGATGTTTGAATTTATGAACGTGTGTGGCATCTCACGTAGTACTTTTGAGCATCATCAAAAGGACATTATCTTACCAACAATTGAAAACATGTGGCAAGAGCAACAGTCAAGGCTGCTGGAACAGCTACGGAGGATGCCTGATGAATTAATACTTGGTGGTGATGGTAAGGCAGACAGCCCCAGCCACTGTGTGAAATTTGGTTCATACAGTTTGTTTGAATTTTACATAAACAAAGTTACTAGTGTCACACTTGTGCAGGTTAATGTTATTCATCGGTAACATGTCAACACTGAGTTACCCATGATGGTGTTGTGCAGTATTAATATGTTTTCTTCTGTCTATAGAGCAATGAGGTTGAAAACTCAACTTGGATGGAGTTAGAGGGACTCAAGAGAGCTCTCACAGTGCTTGTGGAACAGAATCAACTTAGAGTGGAAGCACTAGTGACCGATCATCACAAACAAATTAATGCGTGGTTAAGGACAAGTCCACTGATTGATGGTGCAGCACATTGCTATGATGAGTGGCACATGGCCAAAGGTATGTCTTTTATTTTATAGATGTGCCTATCAAAGATGTGTAAGGGTTAGGTTGTTCTCAACATTGCAGTGTGACCATGCCCATGCTATTTGGTCTCAGTGAATATTGATCTGCTGTTGTCACAACCAAGTGGTAACATTCAAGGTCTTGGAAACATGCTGATTAGCAAAGTTTGTACATTAAATATGGCATATTGGATGTGAATTGAAAGGTGTCACAATAGTAATTGATAACTATTGTAGATGTTAACTGCATTGTACTCTTTCGAAGGTGTTCGGAAAAAGATTGATGGTCTACTAAAGCAGAACAGCATGGAAAGCATCACACCTTGGCGAAAAACATCAATAACCACCTATACTGGGTAGCTTCATCCTCTCCTGTTAGTAGGCCTGATATAATTACTGCCAAGTGGGATGTCATGATTCAGCACATGCAGAACCAGAATGAACACCACAATCCACTGTTTCTGGCATGTCGACACGGTCCATTGACTGGACGTGAAAGAAAGAAAAAATGGCTAAAAGAAGGTAAGAACACATCAAGATACATCTTATGCTAGATCAGCATACATGTAAGTTACAGTGGAAAGGAACATGGCACTTGCTCTAAAGTTTTTCTCCCTGTTTGTACTTTAACAACAGTGGAACTGTTTACATGTCAACTACATCGCATGATGCTTCGCATTGTGACAAAAGGAATATGACCTTTCATTTCCCAATTGTTTAAACCTTACTCTGCAGTCTTCAGTTTCTCATCTAAACATGTCTCCAGCTGTATACGCACTTGTTGTGCATTTCAGTGCCACGGATGACATTGATGCATTGTACAGCAATCAGTATGTAAAGTGGGTGTGTTAACCAAAAGCAACACACACACAGTTGTATTACATGTTGAGATAATGTGTTAATAGTGATGCGTCGTACCTGCTTTGTGGTGAATGTGCCATTCATCGTCCATGCTGCTGGGAAACCTGATCCAAAGCTACTAGGTCACACCTTGATCATGACCATGCACTGTATATATTGTTATGCCTCTAAGTAATGAACACCAGTTGTTTAGGAAGAGAATGTTATTTTTTTTATGTATTTTACATGCAGTGACCATAATGAAGAAAGTCCCTGAGTAACAGGGGACAGGGTTGGGTGGATCAGAATGGGTGTAGACATGTCTTACTAAATGAGAGGAGCATGGTTAATAACACTGATGAGCTTCAGGCACTGTTAGCTAAAGGTGATGGTGAATGTCACAGCTATAACTGAGATGTGGGCCAACCAACACCATGATTGTGATCGGCCAATCCCAGGGTACAAAATGTACTGGAAGGACTGAGGGGTCAAGGGGGGGATGGGTGGTGCTGCATGTGAGGAATGGGATCAGATGCATGAGAGACAAGGAGGAGGAGGAAGGGATGGATGAGGTGCTGTGGATGCAGCTTCTGGATGCCAAGGGTAGAAAGCTGAGGCTGTGGGTGGTGTACAGACCTCCTGAATACTTTTGTTACGTGTTCACACAGGAAAATGGTGGTCCGCTAACCTTCTGTGGACGGGGAAGGTGTAGTCGAGTGGGAGGGGATGAAGGACAGATTGAGGAGAATAGAGTGCTAAAGGGTCTGAGAGCACTAATGGTGGACAAGGCACCAGGTTCTGATGGTATTCAACACAGGGTGCTGAGGGAGGAAATAACTACAGGGGGACCGAACCAAAACCAGAGGAGTGTTATAGAGGTGACAGCTGGGCTACAATGTGAAGAAATGCAAGGTACTGGTTGGGTGCGGTGAAGCTGGGGGACACTGAGGAAGAGAAGAACCTTTGGGTGTTGAGAACAGGGGTATGAACAACTCTGCTCAGTGCAGGAAAGCCACTGCTAAGGGTAGCAAGATGATGGTGTGTATTGCAAGGGGATTCTAGTCCAGGCATAGGGAAGTGATCATGCCCCTCTACTGGTCATTGGTCAGACATCACTTGTAGTACTGTGCGCAGTTCTGGTGTCCGTATCTCCGGCTGCTGGAGGGGGTTCATCAGAGGGTGAAAAAAATGTTATGGTGGTTGGAGGGCTAAACCGACAAGGACATGCTATGTGAGCTGAATATGTACACTTTGGAAGAGAGGAGGGATGGGGGGATATGATTGAAACATTCAAGTATTCGAAGGAGATAAGCAAAGCCGGTGATGATAGGTTATTCAAGCTGAGAAAAGGTAGGGACAGAAGGGGGCATGGGCAAAAATTAGAGGGTGAAAGATTTAGGAGAGAGATGAGGAGACATTACTTCATGGAGAGTGTGTTGTCAAAGTGGAATGCCCTACCAGAAGGTGGAAATATCATATAAGATGATGGGATGTTTTAAAAGGACATTGGACAGGATACTAGGGATGATCTGGATAAATAGTGCTGAGAACTGGGCAAATAATGCTGAGAACATCCTGAAGATGGGGAAGGGGGGTTTGGGTAGCTGCAGTCTAGTTGTGCTAGCAGCACACTCGAGCAGACTTTGATAGACCATGAGATCTGGTTTTGCTTGCCGTTTCATATGTCCTGATGTTCGTGCTTTTCTGTGCAACTGTTTTTGGTTTTTTTTTTACTTTGATGTCCCAAGATAAGGAATCAATTGAAAGCACCTATTTTGCTTTATCTTGGTTGAGTCTAGGTGAGCCTTCCATGGAAAAACTCATCTCTATCCTGGAGAATAGAATGCGAAAGAAGGACATCTCAATACTGTCACCACTTCATCAAACGTCAGTGGTGGAGGCATACCATAGCACCATTCTTCATTTTGTGCCAAAACACACAGCGTACTGTTTCCGTGGAATGCAGTGCAGGTATGTATATCCGGTCACAACAGTACCTTTTTTGAGATACTGTTATATAGCGTAGCACTGCCCTGTGACGTGACTTTCATTTACATGTCTGTGCACCAAGTGAGTACACATCTCAATATCACCGAATGCTGACTGATGGCCAGTGTTGTGACATGCAACCCTGTTTCCATAATTTGCACTTGTAGATGTTGTGAATAACAGAACTGGAACAATATCTTGGCAATATCCTTGCAATAATCATTCAAATAAATAAAATTGAATCAGTTTTTGGGTATCAGTAACTACAGTGCTCCCATATCGGCCAAAGATTTTCCTGTAGCAAACCTTCATTTTTCATGTATTTTCCCTGTAAAACCTTGGTGGAATTCCTGTAGATTTTCCTGTATGCTCAAGCCAATTTATTTTTGTAATTTGCATCATTATAGTTGTCAATAAAATCAAAGGCTTCAGCCTTAACAACTTTTACATCTGGAAAAATGTTAGTGCCTGCACTTAGACTGCTGAATTATGACAACCTGCCTTTAAACTCAAGGAAAGCAACCCCTTTAATGATTTGGAATATGATTAAAATGAATCTTAAAGGCAAGCAGACATGACAGTGCATCTTTGCACAGTGATGCTCATGTTTTTTCCAAAAGATGGCACCTTTTGACAGAAGATCAGCGAATATGCTGTATACAGTTTACTTAAAAGTGTTAAAAGAAACCAGTAACACTGCAGATCATTCTGCAGTCCTTAGAGAGCTTGCAGTGAACCCCCCCCCAGTGAACTTGTCCTCTTTTGTTTTTTTTTAATCATTAATACAGCAAGCAAATGTCAGTGAATATCAGGTGTCCCAAAACACAGTCAAGTTCCATTCAAATACTCGTAATATCAACTGTCTAGTTTGTTTATACAAGACATGGGTGAGCATCTGCTGATGCACTTAGTCTTACCTGATTAATGATCAGAAGAGATCAGAAGAGATCGATGGGTCAGACTATACCGCCGCATTACGACTGGATGACCGGAAAAAACCTCTACGACTATTGCTCCTCCCTGCTGACTGAACACAGAACCTGGGCGCCGGCGTGAAGAAACTCCTTTGGTCCCACTGCTCTCAGTGAATGTCCTCAGGCTTCCTTGCTTCACTGTTGAGTCTCTCTGTGGCTGCTACATGAATGCAGGCGATCCTCTCGAAATTAAACTTCCTGGCACACAGAGCTGGATTTTATACAAGAGGGTTCACCTGGATTAGCCTATGGGGGGCACAGGTAGATTTGTCTCATTAGCCAGGCCATCATGGGCACGCATGGCTCTAGTTTTTCTAGCCTATCAGGGCCGCATCCCAGCACATGATCACAGCTCCCAGCAGTCTCAGGGCCACGTGATCACAGCGTGTGGAGTTCCAAGGGCATTAAGATTCTCTCGCTGGCTATGAGAGTCTCGGGCGGACATCTTAGAGCGCTGCACACTGTTTTCTCCTGTAGCACCGGCAACAATCCCCGTGGATTTATCAAAACAGTGATTTCCTCCCCGTAGCCTGTTTTAAGACTTAAATCCCTGTAAAATACGGGAATTCCTGTAGATATGGGAGCACTGAGTAACTATAATGTATACAGGAAGAGCAGTCAACAGATGCTGACATACAGGCTAGTATTCAGTTTAGGTCAAAAGAGTCAGTGCAGTGTCTGTCTTTGGAGGACTGATTGCAATAGGACACGGCTGTTCTGTGTGTAGGGAGGGACGGTACCTGTGGTGCAGTACTGACACCATGTCCCTTGGATTAAGTCCCAACAGCAGTGCAGAGTATGCATTCTGGAAAGGGTCCTGATGGCAGAACCAGGAAAATGGGCACAGGAGACATGAGTTCTATCAGTCCCCAATACAAAACTCAACTGGCCACCACTGTGCATCCCAAGGGTGGACATTGAAACCAAAGGGCCCCGAAGACAAGCCATGTGACATTCTGATGAACTGGACAACACAGATTTAACACCAACATAACAACAGATCCCAAATTAGTCAGAAATCATAAACCGTCATTGCCAGTAGCCACAATGTACTGGTGTGGTGGGGAGTGTCCGTCACACATACACAGCGAGTTACCGCCTTGACACGGTAACACATAGCAGTTCCCTGTACCATGCAGGTGATGCAGTTGTACCCTAAAACACCAGCTTGTGTGGAATACAGTATTGTTAGCACCAGAGACTGCAGTGGTACTGCAGTGTTTATGAGTCACCTCTGAGACAGTCTTGAGGCAAACGTTTATGTGGTTGTGCCTCCACAGCTTGGTGCCATTACTATTAAAAAAAGTTATAGTACTAAATACAGAGTACATCTACATATGCATCAACGTGTACAGTGATTTCTTTTCTGACTGAGCAGGTGACAGTTCTACAGTTATGGCTATGTAGCCACTGCTTTCTCTGGTATAAAGTGACGTCGTGTAGCTCGTGTACCACTGCATTGTTTGATAAAGGTGTAACTGTTATGTAGCAGTGACACAGGTATACATCAGTCATGATAATAGAGTTCCACCAAACAATCTCTGTCATGTGTCCACAGATTGTACCTTTCTGCACTTCACTTCAACGAGAACTATGGGAACGAAATTCTGAGAGACAGCACTGGAAAGGAACGCCTATCAGTGTACTTTACGAAGGCAAAAAAGGGTGAACCATCTATATGTCATGTTAAGGCATCCTCCACATACGGTAAGAACATATTTTTAGTCGATGGCACAGCAGATGACATCGGGTACTGTGCAGTTATAACTGTCTCTCACTTTGCATCATGTTGACGACACATGTGGTGCAGTGAATTAGTCCTAATAATACATGGTGGTTGCTTGTGCTGTGCAGCTATTCCAGCATCTCATAGTGGTTGTTGGCTCGTTGTTATAGGTGGTGTTTATGTGTACAAACAACCATGCCTGCAACAGTTGGATGCATGCTTGGTAAAACACATTGAGGTGTTACTGTGGGGGCAATCAAAAATTAAAATGTACTGTCAATCTATGCCACATTACGGGCATTATAACAAACATAAAATGTCCCCCAAGCGCACCTTCTCCATCATTTTTGGTTGACCATGGGACAGCATAATATCAATTTCTGCCCCATCCCACTCAGATAGCAATACAGTAGACAGGTTTTCAGTTACTGAAGTGTTGCAGATACCTCCAAGTGGGTGTAGCTCAGCTTGGAGATTCAGCGAAACAGTGAAGCCATCATTGTTTGGTGAAGTGTGTGTGGAGAGGTACACATCTAATCATGCCAACATGCTAAATCAATTCCTCCAGTACCTGCATGATGTAAAGCATCAGTTGCAGTCTCATCCATTAGTCCCGCATCCATTACCCACTGAATGGCAGTGTGCTGTTTTTTGAGCTAGGGAGTCAAGGAGTGAAGAGAATGAACACACGATAGAGCTGGAGGACCTAGAGAGGTGTAGATGGATAAGGAAAAATTATTCACCGCAGTAATCTTCTTTCTTCCATGGGGTCCTTTAGCATCAGTAACTTTTTGCACATAGCTGGCTAGGTGCTATTGCCCAGGAGGTGTGCCTTTAAGAAATTTTTTAAAGAGTGTAGGGCTAGCCAATCAAAAGACAGGAGGGGGAGTGAAAGCTATTGACTGCTTCAGAATTTTTTTAAAGGAAAAATGAGAGCAAATGCCCCGAAAAAGAATTAACAGGATTCAAAAAACATGCAAATGTCCAGAAATGGAAATAGAAACAGCAACACAAGGTAAAAACTCATCAATAACAAATGCCAAATTTGGTAAAAGGTGAAGTAAGAGCCCTTCTCCAACAGGTGAACCGGGGAGGAAGGGTGGGAGCTTACTGATGCTAAAGGACCCCATGGAAGAAAGAAGATTACTGCGGTGAGTAATTTTTTCTTCTTATCCCGGGAGTCCTTTAGCATCAATAACTTTTTGCAGACTACCAAGCAGTACCAAATGGGAGGCGGGCAGAGAATCTACTTAGGAAAGAGGCTCTGCAGAACTGCCCTGCCAAATTTGGCATCAGATTTGGTCTGCACATCCAAACTGTAGTGTCTCACAAAGGTGTGCACAAATTTCCAGGTAGCTGCTTTGCAGACATCCAGTAGGGAATGTCCCTTGCTGCTGCAAGCGAGGCTGCAGTACCCGTGGTGGAATGGGCCCTGAACCCCACTGGAGGTTGTTGACCAGCTTTCTCATAGCAGAATCTAATACAAGAGACCAACCAATGAGAAATAGTTCTCTTGGTAGCTGATCTTCCTCTGCCTACATCCTCGTAGGTGAGGAACAACTGAATGGAAGAGCCTCTGGACTGTTTAGTATGCTCTAGGTAGTGAAAGATGGCTCTTTTGACATCCAAGCTGTGGAGCTTTTGCTCACCAGGAGTAGATGGCTCAGTAAAGAAGACAGGCAGAGTAATGGATTGGTTCAAGTGAAACTCTGAAACCACCTTTGGCAGAAATTTCCTATTTGTCCTGAGCTCAACTTTATCGTTGTGGGGGATGATGTAATTCAGCTCAGTGCACAGGGTCTGTAGCTCTGAAATCCTCCTGGCAGACGTAATGGCTACCAGGAAGATGGTCTTCCAAGTTCCAAACTTGATGTGGGCCGTGGACATAGGCTCGAAAGGTGGATTCATGAGCCCATCTGTGTAAAGGTTCAGGCTACAAGGAGGAACAGGCTCCCTGGTTGGAGGCTGGAGGTGCAAGAGGCCTTTGAAAAACTGTTTAAAAATGTCATGGGAAAAAATTGATTCTTCTTTCCCACCGAAAGGTAGGCTGAAATTGCTGGCAGGTGTAGCTTGAGTGAAGATGGTTTCAAGCCTGACGCCTGTAGGTGTACCAGGTAGTCTAGCAGCTGAGGGTCTGAAGCTGATAGGAGTTTGACCTTTTCGCTTCTGCACCAGAGGGAAAACCTTTTCCATTTGGCTGCATAAGTTTTCTTAGTTTTCATTTTTTTAGCCATCCTCAGTATCTTAAGGACCTGTTCAGAGTACTGTGAGGATGGAAACTCTAACTCCTGAAGAACCAGGCTTTGAGGTGAAGAGAGTGTATGTCTGGGTACTGCACTCCTGTCTGAGGAAGGGTCAGCAGGGAGCGAGTTGGAGGCAGGCGAATGGTTAGTGTTGCAGGACATTGAGAGAAGGAGAGGGTACCAGGCTTGCCTGGGCCAGTCCGGAGCCACTAGGATCATGGATGCAGGCTGCTGCCTGAGTTTTGGCAAAACCCTGAATATCAGGGGAAAGGGAGGAAATGAGTATAGGAACCTCCCTGACCAGTACAGGATCAGGGCATCCAGAGGAAGTGTTCCCGGAACTGGGGGCTTGCAACAGTACTAAGGAAGCTGAAAATTGAGAGTAGAGGCAAACAGATCCACATCCGGTGTGCCCTACTGCCTGAACACTGTGGCTAGTACTTGCTTGTTCAGTGTCCATTCGCTCTGACCTTGACTGATGCAGCTTAGAGCATCCGCCAGAGTATTGAGTTTGCCTGGAAGGAGAATAGCTGAGAGCCTGACTCCCAGGGAGAATGCTAGAGACCAGAGCTTCAGAGCTTCTAAACAGAGTATTCCTGATCTGGTATCACCCTGCTTGTTTATGTAGAACATTTCAGTGGTGCTGTCCATTCAAATTTGAACCACCTGCTCTTCTATGCTGGGAGCGAAAGCTTTGAGAGCTAGTAAGACTGCTCTGAGTTCTAAAAGATTTATGTGCAACTGTGACTCTTCGGGAGTCCAGTTGCCGCTTACTGAGGCACAGTCTAGATGAGCTCCCCAGCCCAGCCCAACAGGGAGGCATCTGTGGTGATCACCTTTGTGGGAAGAGGAGCTTAAAATGGAACCCCTGCCTGCAAATTTGCAGGGTCCTTCCACCACAGCATGGGGTAAGGTCAGTTGGTATCCAGCCACCAACACATAATGTGCAACATCAGCACAACAGGTACAAGAGTACTAAAGAATCTGGCTGAGGAGCTGGCAGGGCCACTGGCAGACCTATTCAATAGTTCACTAGAGTCAGGCGTGGTACACATGTAGTGCCCTTCCACAAAAGCGGTTCCAAGGATGACCCAGGGAATAACAGTTTGGTCAGTCTGACCTCCATTGTGGACAAGTTCATGGAGACCATATTAAAGGAATGGTTGGTTGAATATCTAGAGGGGCATGGTCTCCAGGATGCAAGGCAGCATGGGTTCATGGGGGAGAGTGTGTCAAATGAATCTGATTGACTTCTTTGACTGTGTCACCAAGACAGTAGACAGGAGCCAAGTAGTAGATATCCTTTATCTTGATTTAAGCAAGGCCTTTGACAAAAGGTTGATCAGGAAGTTGGTGGATCTCAGGGTTGGAGAAAAGATAGCCAGATGGCTGGAAAACTGGCTGAGGGACAGAACCCAGAGGGTGGTTGTGGGAATAGCTATCTGGCACAAGGGAGGTAACCAGTGGGTCCCACAGGGCTCGGTGCTGGGGTCGGTGCTGTTCAATGTCCTCATCAGTGCAATTGGGGATGACATTAAATGTGCCTATTCACAGATGACACAGAGCTCTGTGGGAGAGTGGACACAGCTGAAGGGATACAGGACCTACAGGAAGATCTGGAAAAGCTGGGGAGGTGGTCCAGGATCAGGAAGCTTGGCTTCAATGCCAAGAAATGCAAAGTTATGCATATTGGAACCAAGAATCCCAGGACAGAATACTACCTGGGTGGAGTCTGAGTATCTGCATCAGAGGAGGAGAAGGACCTGGGAGTGATGATCACTAGTGACCTGAACCACTCTACGCAGTGCAAGAAAGCAGCAGCAAAGACAAACAAGATGCTGGGATGCATATGTAGAGGGGTCAGTAGTAGGAGAGAGGAGGTTATACTGCCCTTGTACAGGTCACTGGTAAGGCCGCGTCTAGAGTACAGAGTTTAGTACTGGTGCTCACACCTCAAAAAGGACATTAACCTGCTGGAGAAGGTCCAGAGGAGGGCTACATAGACCGCAGCCCATATCTGTAGGACAGCATGCATCAGTCAGTGATGCGAACCACAATTCATAACTTGCAGTGCTGTTGCATCAAAAATTTTAAGTGGTCTGTGGGTGTTGGTGTGCAGGATGTGCAGGAGATAGTATGAAAACCTGATGTAAAAGGCATTGATGTAAATTTTCAGTAAGTGAAACCGAAATTGACACACTTGTGGTGGTAGTTCAAAGTGCAGGAATAATGAACTCAATGGAAAAGAAAATGGAGTTGTGGAAGAAATCAGAAGAGGAGGAACAGGGGCAAATGAGGTAATGTAAGGTGCACAACATGCAAATAATTTCTAACAAGTGCAAGATTCAAAGTAAGTAAAAGCACCGGCATGGAGGCCTTGCTATTTCAAGGTAGCGGCAGACCTTGACATAGAAGAAGTACTGAAACATGGTTCACTGCAAATCATGAATGTGAAAGAAATGTACTAAGTCATACTATGTTGAAGAGTAATATCAGTGGAAAACTGGGAGTGGGGGTCCCAATGTATGTCAGATAGGGTATAAAATGAAAACAGATACAGTGTAGGCAGAGGTGAGGCCGATGCACTGTGGGCCGCACTTGAGTATGGAATTGGCACAGCAGTAGACACAGGGTTGCTATATAGGCATCAAGGACAGAGGGAGGATGTGGACAGAGAGATAGCAGATGAAATACCTGAGATGGTAATGAAAGTTTACATTATGCACATGGTGTATTTCAACATGCCCGACGTTGATCGGACCATCGAGAAAGGTGCTGCAGTGAGAAGTGGAGGCATCCTACATTCAATTCAAGAGAAAATACTCTGGCTGATGGCGCTTGATCACACCAGGGAAAGGTTGATTGTGGATCTTGTGATTACCAACAGAGAGATAATTGCAGATGTACATGTAGAAGTGCATCTTGTAACCAGCGAGCAGCACATACTGTGGTTCAGCACGGGTACAGTGACTAAGTCAAGCCACAGTACAAGTAGGATTTTACATTACCGAACAGCAGAATCATCAGAAATGGTTTGATGTAGAAAAAAACAGTGCAGTACAGAAGGGGAAAGGATGGTGGTTTGAAGACCAGCATGACCACCTAAAAAGAGCTATAGCTGAAGTGACAAACCAATGCATTACATTTGTATCAAAGGGAAAGAGTATGAGAAAACCACTGTGGTTCTCGAAAGAGGTTGGAGACAAAATAAGAGCTAAAATGGCATGTTTCAAGAAATATAAGGATACCCAAAGGGAGGAGGACAGAAAGTTGTGCATAGACTGTGCAACAGAAGCGGTGAGGGTGGCAAGGAGTGCCAAACTATGGACTAATGAAGGATTTAACCATAACGTAATGAGGGGTGATGAGACGGTCTAGAGGTACAGTGGCAAAGCAAGTAAAGTGAGTGGTGTGGTGTTGATTGGTGGCTGGCTCAAAGGGGTTGAAGCATATTATAAGAATCCACAATCAAATACAGGGATTACAGGCATACTGGATGGGCTGAGTGTTCAAGATCCACCTTCCATTTATATGTTTCAATGGCAGGTGGTGCAACAAGGTGAAACTAAATGACCAGTACCTCCCATTAATGCAATATCATCAGTACTTGATCTGATCAGTGAAAACAAGTACATCAGTATGTAGAAGACACATGTAAACAACCTGCTGCTATATGGTCTGAAGGTGCAGAAGGCAGTTTTAGTCTGGAATGATTCTAGAAACAGGCCAGTCACATCACAGTTGACTGTAATATAATGAATATAAAATGTATGCACATTACAGTGCATCAAGTGACATAAAAGTAAGGTGTTGGACCAATGTGTGGTCACTACTTACTCAAAAAGGCTTGGTGGAGCTTTACCACCATTGTAATGCTGGTGGTAGTTGTAATATGCGATCTGCAACACATGCGGATCTAGAGCAACAGGCTGGAAACCACTGTGCTGTGAGATGCACTCAAGCTCTTCATCATCATGATGCTCGGTCATGCGGTCAATCTCCTGACAGCAGATGCATTCAGGTACGTCTTCCATGTTGTGGCATGGACCAGAGTGACACCTATGATGGGAACGAAAGTTGTTCCTTAGAAGTAGTAAAAAGATATGGACACCTTATTTGGTTACTGTTACAATAGCATGTGCAATAAACAAAAAGAAAAGTCAACAGCAGCCACAGATAAAAAAAATGGGCCAAAAAAGGACTTTGGTTCGAAGTGTCATACAAACTGGAAAACAGTATCCAAAAATAAATGACAGAGGGTCAGTGCATTTGACGTATACTTACTACAGTAACACTAAAATTTATAACACATGCTTGGATGATGTAGTGTAGCAGTCTCAACTACACCATGACTGTCAATGTAGCGGAGTACCAATAAGGTGCCGACATCCTTTGCATGCAGTTATGCATCCCTCAAGGAAAGAAGGGAGAGGAGGGACATGATAGGAACTTTCAAGTACCTCAAGGGAATCAACAAAGTCCAAGAGAGCAGCATCTTTCAGAAAAAGAGATGTGCAAGAACAAGGGGGCACAATTTGAAGAAAAAGTGGGGAGGGTTCAAAGGCAATGTGAGGAAGTATTCTTTACATGGAGACGGTTGTGGATGTATGGAATGGCCTTCCTGTGGAGGTCATGGTGTCAAAAACAATGGGGGAATTCAAGAATGCATGGGACAGGCATAAGGCAATTCTGGTGTGGGGTAGGAAGAAGTAGGCTATTGGTTAACTAGGATCTGCAGCTTATCCAATAGGTAGGGAAATGGGCAGGCTGGGTGGGCCAAGCGGTCTTTATCTGCCATCAAAGCCTATGTTTCTAAGTACTGACATGTACCAGATGTCCAGTGACAACAACAGTGTATTATTCAGTGTTTATCTTTCATAATATTAGTGTGGTGGTCCACCACTCTATATTTTTTTACCACCACCCTATTCTTTTAATTTTTTTTTGTAAACTTTATTTTATACTTCCAAGGTCAAAAGACACTGCTTCCACAAAATGGGAGAACAATTTAATACAAGTATCAGAACAGGTATTGTCTGGGAGAGACAAAATAAATACATATAAAAATAAATATATCACAATTGTAGAATTAAATTAATGTCGTTCACTTAAATAAATGTAAATCGGTCACATAATTAATGGTCAATAGACAACATCTATCCTTGACCCCCCCCTCTTCCCCAGAATAGGCCTGTTGTTCTATATCCTAACTTTCATATTTCACTTGAGGTTGAGGGCTATTTTAATGTCATGTAAAGGTCTCACATGTCTACCACCACTGGAATGCAGTAGGGGGTGATTAGTATCCAAGGAATGGACAGAAAATGCCACACAGGGGATCATACAGCCCCCTTCCCCCACCAACCATACCACATATTTGTGCTTTAAGAGGTGGATACCTTGGCCCCATCAAAAGATAGGAAACCAGGGAGTCTGCACTGCCCTCTCAACTGGGACCCATATCTCTTGGAATTTATCTTCTTGGTTCCTAATTTTATATTGAATTCTCTCCAGCTTCATACATTCTACCAAGTTTCTCACCCAGGCAGAAACTGGAGGGACGGCCGAAAGCCTCCAATAGAGGGCTAATTTAAGCATTCCCAGCACTAGTCCCAGTCTCAAAAGAGTGGAGTTTCCAACCCGTCCACCCCGTTCTCTCCCTGTCTGCAGGCCCAACAGAATTTCAACCAAGTCCCTTGTCAAAGGTTCCCCCAGTACATGTGACAAAAGTACCAAAACTTCATTCCAATAGGTGTAGACCTTGTGACATTTTTACATTAAATGGAAAGAGGTTCCAACATGAATTCTACATTTTTTACATAGGTCAGTCACTGATGGATCGATTCTATTATTCTATGAGCCAGGAAGGGGTTGAAGTACACCCTCATTAACATTATATTGTATGGCCCTCAATCTATTATTCACAGAACATTTCAAAGAGTTCTTAAGAATCAATGACCAGTCCTTCCCAGTTAAAGAATCTGGAAGTACATCCTCCTCCCATCTTCTTTTCAGTTTGTCTAGCTGGTCTGGTAAAGCACCCATCAACAATCAGTAACATGCCCTTAGGGGTTTAAAAGCAGGATCTGCACATCTCCTTTTAAAAGTCTCCTTCAAAGGAGAGCGACCATAACCCCTAGGTTCCACCACCTCTATCCATCTTTCTATCCTTCTCTTGAGGATGAAATAAGAAAAGTAGGAAGTGGGGCTCAATTTAAATCTTTGCATTATGATTGAGAAGTCCAATACCTGCCTATCTTCAATCATCTGGTCCAAGAGGAAAAGTCCCCTTCAATTCCAGTGAGCCAACACTCCTTGTAACTCCCTCTCTCCTCCTGCCACCATCCGCTGTAGGGGAGTATCTGGAGATAACCCTCTCCCATGCTGTAATATATTACAAGCCATATGCCAGGCCCCCATGTGGCTCTAGTACAGGGGTGCCTAGGCCCCACAGAGGGGGCTCCCACTAGCCCACTCATAAGAGTGTCATAATACATAGGTATAGGGGATCTAGATTCTAACCCCACCCAGGCCAGAAGGGTACCCTTTTCCCTTAGTAGGTCTTGTATATGCGCCAATTGGGATGCCAAATAGTAATATTTTACACTTGGGAGTCCTAAACCTCCCTGAGATATTGGTTTCCATAATATAACCTTCTTAATCTTAGGTCGCTTTCCTTTCCACAACAGTTGGGTGATAGCTCCCTCTAGGGCCTTGATATACCTATTAGGGATGTAGATCTGAACTGTCTGGAAGGGATATAAAAATTGAGGAAGGATACTCATCTTTATAAGATTGACTTTTCCCAACAGGGTCAAGGGGAGGGCCCTCCAATTATTGCAGTCCTCTCTAATCCTGGCCACCATCCTATGCATATTGATATATGTCATGCTAGAGAGCTTTGATGGCAAAAAGATCCCCAGGTATTTAATTTCTTTGGATGGAGGAATAGTACAATGATTAAGCCGAATGGGCAATCTACTATGTCCCAAGGGCATCCATTCACATTTGCCCCAGTTTATTTTATGTCCTGAAATTGGGCCATAAGTGTCAAAGATGCTAGTCAAAGCTGGTAAGGCAGCCTTGGGATCCCTCAAAAACAGCAATATGTCATCTGCAGATAAGGATATAACGTGGGATCTACCTGATTCCCTATACCCCTGAATTGCCTCATGGGAGCAGATTGTTTCTGCTAGGGCCTTGATAGTAAGGACATATAGTAATGGGGAAAGTGGGCAGCCTTGTCTTTTGCCACGCGAGAGGTGGAAGGGGGTCGATAGGGTGGAGTTAGTCAAAATTTGGGCCTGGGGGCAGGCCTATAATATGTGAATCTATTTCAATATTTTGTCTCCCAACCCATATTTCTTGAGGACCGCAAACATAAAAGGCCACTCCACCCTATCGAATGCCTTTTCGGCATCTAATGCTAATAAACCTCCCCCTGATTTCCCCCTCCGCGTCCACCCATGAATAATGCTAACCATCCTCCTGATGTTTTGTTTAGCCTGTCGTCCCTTAACAAACCCTCCCCCCTGGTTCAGGTTGATCACCTTAGGAAGTAGTTCCTCCATTCTCAAAGCCAAAAGTTTAGCTAGGATTTTATAGTCAGAGTTTAAAAGTGATATGGGCCTAAAAGACCCGCATTTAAGGGTGTCCTTTCCTGGCTTTGGTAACACAACTATAGTGGCTGTGCATAATGATGGGGGGCAGAGATTCCCTCTGAAAAGCCGACTGCACCATTTGGAGCATAAAGGGGCCAGTCTCCTCCAAGACTGCTCTATAGAACTCAAGGGGTATCCCATCTGGACCCAGTGCCTTTCCTCTCTTCCCTTTCCAAGCTGCCAATCTCATTTAATTTCATTTTTTCATTTTTATTTTTATACTGATAGGTTTGTGGGGCAAGCCCATTTTCACAAATGACCAGTTTTTACAAAAAACATAACATATCTAACTTTACAAGACAGTTTACAATCAATAAATACACATTATGTAAAACATTTGCAAATTAAATTCACTAACAAATTATTTCTAAGAGCTGAATTAAAAATTAATAACTGCTTTTGACTAGTAACATTATAAGGAAGATAATTATACATCCTAACCATAGCAAAATTCAATGAGTTTTGGCCAAAGGATGTGTGATAAAAAGGAACCAGAAAATCCTCTCTACTCCGTCATCTTGTACTACCAGATTTTATATTCCTAGGAAATAAACTAAGGATACTTTGTGGCAAAATACCTAGCTGAACCCTATGCAAAAACATCAATGATCTAAAATTAAAATGCCCCACTAAAGACAAGCAACCAAAATATTTATAAAGAGAATAATGATGTGTTAACCTTGATTGGCCAGTAGCAAAACGTATTACAGAGTGATAAGTAGCCTGAAGTTTAGAAAGCATTCTATCAGAAGTATAAGAATATACTATGGAGCCATAATCAATTAAAGAAAATAATAAACTGTGTGTAAGTAAAGACCTAATATCAACTGTAAGGTTACTTCTAATTCGATAGAGAAACACCAATCTTTTATGTACTCTATTCATTAAATCCAACACATGGGACGCAAATGTTAAATGACAGTCAATTAATATGCCCAAGTATGTAAACAATCTAACCTGTTCTATTACATTACCCAAATTATCAGCAATAGTAAGTTCCAGAGTTTGTGATCTCCTGGGATGGGAAAACACCATTCTCTTGGTTTTTGCAGACTTTAACACCAATTTATGTTTATCAAACCAGTAATGTAACAAATTAAAATCATGTTGTAAAGTATTTTGAAGAATAGAAAGATTGTAACCAGAACAAAAAAGAACCGCATCATCTTCGTATAATAATAACTCAGCATTTGAAAAATTAACCGATAAAGAATTAACAAATAAAGAAAAAAGCAAAGGACCCAATATGGAGCCCTGAGGGACTCCACATCTTTGCAATGCTGGCTCAGTTAATGTTCCATTAATTAGTGTCTTCTGATTCCTAGTAGACAAATAATCACCAAACCAGGAGATCACCCCATCTGATAACTGTACAGCAAATAACTGCTTCAAAAGTACATCATGATCCACAAGATTGAAAGCCTCGATGAGGTCCGCAAAGGCCACTGCAACAAGATTTCCATTATCTATTGTTTTGGTAACTTGACTGGTGAACCTCACCAAGGCTGTCTTGGTATTGTGGTTAGGCCTAAAACCATGCTGTGAATCTGACCAGAGATTATATTTTATAAAATGTTCAGTCAACTGAACTAAAACTATCTTTTCCAGGATCTTGGAAAGGGGAGCTAACAAAGAAATTGGACGATAGTTATTAAGGTTAGAGCTTAACCCTGACTTAAAAATAGGCTTTACAACTGCACTCTTCCACATATTTGGAAAAGTCCCTTGACAAAGGGAATAATTAAACAATTTTGTTAACAGACTAACCATACTAATTATAACCCTTTTCAAAATCCTATAATCAATATTTTCTGATCCATTACTAGGCCTTGGATTCAGTTTAGAAACAAAATCAACTACATCCTTAATATGTAAATAGCAAAAGTAAAATTCTGGAATATTGTGACCACTGGCAATATTATCATCATTTGAATGCAAAAGAGTATCCAAATGGCTCCATGAACCTTCCATATTGCCCACAGTAGACCTATACTTCCCCAGATTAGTGAAATGTGAATTAAAAGCTTCTGCCACAGTTTTAGGTTCAACAATTATATTACCGTCTTTTTCTATTACATAATTTTCACTCCCTTTAGATTTACCCATTAACAAATTAAGTGTATTCCAGGTTGCCTGCGAATTTCCCTTAACTTCAGTAAATTTTTGCTTAAAAAAATCCATTTTTGCAGCTCGACTAGCTAATTGACATTTCTTCCTAAGCTCTTTATATAATATTCGATGATTCAATTGTTTTGTCCTTATATATTTTCCATGCTCGATTTCTTTTCCTAATCAATTTCAATAGGTTAGGGGATAAACCAGATATTATTATTCCCTCTAACCCTTAATGTTCTGAGGGGTATGATTTTATCACAAATTAGAGTAAAGTAATAACAACATTTCTGATATGCTTTATCAATATCGGTTATATTATCCAGAAACGACCAATCAAGTAACTGTGACTCCTCAAGAAACATTTGTTCATCCAAATCTTTAAGCCGTCTATGTTTTATAATCGTTGGTTCTTTTTTATTCAATTTGGCTGACCAATCAAAGAACACCGGACTGTGATCTCTGATTCCATCAGGGAAAATCCCATAATTAACAATACGTGATGGGCTGTTAGTAATAACCCAATCAAGGGTAGATTTATACCCCATTTTATAATTAACCCTGGTGGGGTCAGTGATCAACTGTTGAAACCCGAGATCTGTAACAATAGTTCTAACCTCACGCACAGCTGGAGACATCCAATTTAAATTAAAGTCACCAACCAATATGAGTTCCCTATTTATAGGTAATTTTGGAAAACAATTAAAGAAAGCAGGAACACCTTCCTTAGATCTGTCAGGGGGAACATACACATTTATAATAGTTAGTACTTTTTTATCACCTAAAGTAATAGAAATAGCAAGTGATTCAACAATTTACTCTCCGGAATAATAGTTCTTGTGCCGACAAATGATCAGCCACATAAAACAAACCTCCTCCCCCCTTCTACCAACCCTGTCCTTTCTAAAGGTAGCATAACATTGCAGCAGAATTTCAGTATTAGAGATATTCTCTGTCAACCAAGTTTCAGTTAAGGCAACTACGTCAAATTTATTTTCAAGGACCCAACATTCCAATAATGTTTGTTTTGCTGTTAAGCTACCTACATTCAAATGGACCATATGGAGGGAAGAATTTAGAGGCTCCTTAATTTCTATTGAAGCCCCAACCATAGGACCAAGGTTAGGATGAACTGTACCTGAAAGCATCAGTAATAACAAAATTAGTCTCCTAGCTCTATGGGAGTACACCAAACCCTTCTTAGAACACATTTTTGACCTATTTACCACATTAATAGGATGTACAAAAGAGACAAGCTCATAGTTACAGTGCAAATGAAGCAGTTGTAAAATCATTTTACAAGAAATAAAAATCATATCTTGATCAATAACATCATATTTAAAATCCTGACAACTTAAATTATCTAAATGCTGAGAGGTACCATAGCCCTTTGTCTGGTTACTTTGCTGAAATAACACGCTATCATTAATATCAGACTGTTTAAAACAAGGTAATTTCACAACGTCCAATGCAAAAAATACAAAGAAAAATACTGCAGAATACACTCATTTCAGTATTGTACCCATAGTCATTTATCACCCACTTATTTAACCTATACCAAACCAACTTTGTTCCAAAACTACTCACCCACAACTGTCACTACCACTACCAATCACTGACCACCGGCTTCTGTCACCTGCCGGTAACAGGGAGAGAAGTGTAGGACAGACTATATATCAATTGAGAGCGGATACAATTTATAGGACTAGTTTACCAAACAATGTAGGTTTATACTTATCACTTTTTAAAATACTAATAAGTGAGATTACAGTCCTCTGTATATGCAGACCCTTTCCATTTTTTCTCTTCCAAGTGGTGCTCATGCCACTCACGCTCGCGCCACTCACGCTCGCGCAGTGATAGCACGAGTTTTAAACACTGTCCTGCCCCTCCTCTTCCTGCATCAGCTGCTCACAGTTCAGCCCTCTCACAGCTGACCCAGATAGGGAAAGATTTAAGTGTCCCGAGTAAATACTGACAAAGAAGAAGAAGCAATGGCACAATGCTGCAAAATCTTCGTGCAGCTTTAAAACAGAACACAGGCAACCAGGCTTGCAGTAATGAATGGTATTTGTAAAGAGTTTGTCCAGGGAGAGAGGGGAGTCCAGGGCCCTCCTATCTTCCTCCCCCACAGTTGGTAATGTGATTCCCTAAAGAAACTTTTCTGGGTCTCCATTGACCGGGAATTCCGAAGTGCACAATTTAGAATAGAAGTCTTTAAATATATCATTAATCTGGACTTGATCATAGGTGATGACCCCTCCTTCTCTTTCCAATCCCAGAACAGTCCTCTTAGCCTTTTTACTTTTCACTAGGCTTGCCAACCATTTACCAGCCTTATCCCCATCAAAATGGGCTCCGACTTTAGTTATAAGATTTAACTCTATCCTACTATTAGTGTACTAATTTAGGGAGCACTTCAAGACCTTTAGTTTTTGTACTCTCTGGGGGCATATCCTTCCCATCATCTCCCTCTCCAAATCTTGAATCTGTTTCTCCAGTTCCTTCTCCTCCTTACCCAGTTTCTTTTTAATAAAGAATGAGTAGGAGATTGCCTCCCCATGTATATGGGCCTTTAAGGCATCCCATGTCTTATGGACACTAGTGTCCTCTGGATTATTGAACTGCAAAAACTCCCTGATACTATCTTTAATTTGAGCTACAAATCTCTCATCAAGGAGCAGGGCCAGGTCTATTCTCCAACTGGGTCTCGGGTCTCCCCCTCCCCAGAAACTGCATTGTATCCTGCAAGGGAGCATGATCTGACACCGTTATTGGTCCGTACTCCGCATCCTCCAGAAGCCCAGCCCACGTTTTAGGAATAAATATATAATCGAGCCTAGTATATATCTGATGGGCAGTCGAGAAAAAGCAATATTGTCTTGTATGTGGGTGGCAGTGTCTCCATGCCTCCATTAAGGCCCTGCCCTCAATGAGATTTCGAAGGTCAGCAGTGCTTCATGGAGGGGGGTCTAGATCTCTGTCCTGAATGATCCAGGGCAGGATCCCAGTAAGTATTGAAATTCCCTCCAATTATCAAGTTATCTGGCAATGGTGCCAGAGCCACTCCCAAATGTGTGAAAAAATCTGGAGAGTCGAAATTTGGGCCATACACTGATACTAAGGTATATTTTAAACCACCCATTTCCACTTCCACTATAAGGTATCGTCCTTGGGGGTCCGCCGTATCAGCACAATCTTATGGGGAATGCCTTGTCTTATCCATATCGCTACCCCCCAAGCCCTCGACGTAAAGGGAGTTGTCAGAAGGGTACCACCCCAAGCCATGGACATTTTTGCAGTCTCCTCTGCAGTGCAGTATATCTCCTGAAGGAAAACCATGTCTGCCCTCATTTTTTTAATACTGACCCAGACATTTTTCCTCTTGACTACGTCTTAGACCATTTACATTCCACGATACCAGCTTAAACATATTCATAGCCATTTCCAAAATAAAATAATATCATGGTCCCATTCCCCGAAGACATTCTGCATTTATATACAAATGTTCTTGGAAGTATTTTTTTCCACTTTTTTTTTACTTCCCCAACAAAGCCCCCTCCCCCCCGGAAGAATCCTCAAACAAAATATGACCCTTCCATCCAAACATCCCAACATGGGAGGAAAAATCTCAACACAGAAAAATGCAAGTAGTATTCCCCTTATAATTGCCCTCCCTCCTCCCCATAATAAAACCCACATTCACATCCACAATATCTCCACTGCCCCCCCAACCCTGACCCCACCTCATTCAAGTTATCCACTCGCTACTTTGCGTGGATCAAGCAGGCTATCCACTGGCACACTTAGGACTGCCTTGTTTTAATCATGTACCCCTGCCAGCCTTCAATTATATAACCTCTGTTGGACGGCCCGAGCGAGGGGCAGGACCCCATTGAGCCCCATCTCCATGCCGGGAACCGCCAAAACAATATACATAAGAGGCTGTAAAGGTGTAGGCCAAGCACCATTCCCAATACAGTCCAATCACAAATCAGTGTTGAGGCCCCCGCCTTGGCCCCCTTCCCCTGGAGGTCGGCAACTCCCAGCAGAAAAACTCAAACATAGAGTATGCCAACCCCTGATATATGCTTGTCTCAGATTACACAACACTGCTCAGATGGCCACATACAAAACTAGAGGGGCCCCCAGAGCACAGGGCCCTTAATAGGACCTTGGCCCATCCAGACCTAAAAGAAAGCAAAAGGTTAAAAATTAACACCAGCCTCCATTAGCTCCATATTTGGTCTTAAACTTTACGGTTCTTAGTATTGCAGATCAGTACAGTCTAGTATTTGACCAGAATTCCACTTGCTGAAGTTCCAACAAGGCTGCACAAAGGTTCTCATTACAAGTTCCCAGGCCTCAGACCCAGCCCATTGTGAGATAACAGTCCCCAGGGCTGATAGATGCAGATGCATACATTCTCCTTTCTTATATAGAGCGCGTTCTTTTATAGCGCACAATGTGCTCAACCACGGGGGGGCAGGAAGAGGTACCCTGCCAAACCAGCCATTATAGGCCCCTATTAGGAGTTGCAGTCTGGCCCAGTGTTTTTACGCCCCCCTCCCCAGTCAGTCCACGACGCATTACAGTACCTTATTCCGCACCGATTTCAAATGTCACACACCGTGCCCTCTAGTTCTGGTTTTGCTGCCTTCAGGCTTTTTCAAGCTCATTTACACACTCCATGGCTGCCTCTGGACATGCAAAGGACTTAGGTTTTCCTCCCTGTTGTCTGATGATCAGCCGAGGTGAATTGGCAACCCAAATCATGTGGCTTTTTCTTCATTTCAGCAAATGCTCTGCGTTGGTTCTGCAGCTGTCATGAATAATCAGGGAAGAGGCTGATCTGTGAATTTTGCACCAGTATTTTACATTTCTCCCTTGCCTTCTCCAGCATGATTTGACAATCAGCAAATCGGAGAAATTTAATAATAACATGTCTGGGTCTCTGATCGGGAGTGGGTTTGATGCCCAGGGACCTGTGTGCTTGCTGGATTTCCAGCGATACTTCGGGGGGAAGTTCCAGAGCTTCTCGTAGCCATTTTTCCACATAACAGGAACAGTCTCTTCCTTCACGCCCTTCCGGGAGCCCGACCACCCGCACATTGCATTGGCACTCCCTATTCTCATGGTCGTCTATGCTTTGCTTCAGAAACTCTATCTTCCGGAGGGCCTTTTGCAAATCTGCTGGGAGCTTTGTAAGTGGTCCTCCTGCACACTCATGCCCTTCACAATCTCAGAGACTGAGTTTGCTGTTTGTTGAAGGTGTTGGATTTGCTTGGTGACATTTTCAAAAACCGCCTCCATCCATGTCCCTAAGTCATATTTAAGTTCTTTTATTAGTCTCTCCAGTGCAAAGTACCCTTCAGAGTTCATGGATGAAGTCGCATGGTCCATCTTGGGTGTAGGAGAATGATTCCCCTCAGGCTGAGATGTTCCTGGGCAGCTGGCGCAGGAGGTATTTCTCGTGGAGATTTTAGGTAGGCCCCTAGGAGATTCAATCGGATTAACAGATCTAAAGGGCAATTTCGCCTGTTTCTTCACTGATTTCGTTGACACTGGCATCTAGTCTATATTTAGTTAGTATATTAAGTCGAACTGCACAATTAGAGGTTTGGAAGACGGAAAAATGTGGTGGATACCCACAGAGCTTGCAGATTAAACTGCCATCTTCTCCTATGCTTGGCCACGCCCCTCCACCCAATTCTTTTTAATGCATTACTGTCTGTGTTCTTATAAAATCAGCAAAAATTGCATTTTATTGTCATCCTTTATTGCAGTGCTATACCTGTTTTGATAACACTACAGTATGTTTTACTTACAATACACTTATGAACATGAACAGTGCATATAGGAGAGCCAGAAAATTAATGCACCGTTTGACCTCATCATCAAAGCCACCACATTTCTTTTTAATACTGCTTTTTCCTCAGCTCAGGGACAGTGGCAGGTAGCTACAGACCCTCCCTCAGAAGGGAATCATCTCTCCGCCAGGCATCCACACACCACTCCATCCCCGCAAATCCATACATGTGCCAACACCACTGCTCATCACTGGCGTCAAGGAGCATCAACTTTCCAACCACCACCGGAAGCCGCCATCTTGATTGCCGGGGGTGCTGTGCGGGCACAGAATGCCAGCATGGAGCCAGCAAGCTAGCCATTACATTGGGTTTGCTAAGACAGATGAAATTTGGCTGGTGTTTAGTTGCAATGTTTCAGAAACATTATGACAAGCATATGTGACACATCACACATAGACAGAAGAACATAGGTCCATTCACAGCAGCACACATACATGCACAGTCACAGTGGTGCTATGCAAGCTAAAGGACCAGCAACAAACAGTGCCACTCTACTGCACACACAGTCAGATAGACACAGACACACACACACACATACACACAGACACACACACACACCATGCCACAGTCACAAAGTACAAACAACTGACAATGAAACAGAGACAGACAGACATGATGGCACATCACAACACACAGATACAGTTTGGCACTGCCAGTGTTCCTACCATACCATACCACACCACACCACACCACAGCGGAAGAAGGTAACCCCATTCTGTGCTGACATGGATGAAAAACAATAGGCCGACAGAATAACATACATCATTTGACAATATGCATGAAGAACATACCATGTTTCTGAAACATTGTGATAAGCCTTTGTACCACATCAAGGTAGCCAGCCTCACAGAGGTCCACTCACAACAGCACACAGTCTTGCCTATGCTTTGTGTCCATGTGTCCGACGAAGCACACCACCCACACACACAGAAACACAGAGACACACACACACACACACACACTAACTTTGCCACCAGCCACACACGCACACACACACACACACACCACCACACACACACACCCCACCACCCAACCACACTTACACCATCATAACCCTTCCCCCCACACACACACACGCACACAGAGGTCCATTCACAACTCCACAGTCTTAGCCATGCTCCGTGTCCCTGTGGCTGATGAAGCACAACACCCACACACACACAGAAACAGAGAGACACACAGTAAGTCTGCCACCACACACACACACACACACCACCACCACATAACCACACGTTCACCATTGTAACCCTCCTGAACACGTAACAAGCAAACAGTGATGCACAGTCAAAAAATAACACAAACTCAACCATAGCAATTGACAGACAATCATACACAAAACCCAAAATAACAAAGCAAGTAACAACCACACAAACACACACAATAATAATAACCACACACTAATCAGCAGCAAAACACAACACCACATAGTACTAACAGGAAGATATACACACAATCTTACACACTGGATAACATACACACAGAGAAAGCTGGCTCCCCTAACACAGAAATAAAGTCACCTTCATGACCATCCCTCGACCACACACACGCCATACATACACACAACACACTATGTACAATACACAATATCAGGCACCGTAGTGAACTGCCACATCAAGTGTACATGTGTTTTGCAAAGAACTAATAAATGGCCATCAGCATGACATCACAGTAATGAAATTGTGAGACCATGTGCTAAACAAATAAATAGACACGGAACATGTACTCGCAGTCCACAAATATTCTAATGAAATACCAGTGCACAGTCACTAGGATGAAGAGTATTGGTAATATACATGGGACTAAGTAATAGCAATGTAAATGAGACTACTGATCAATGGAGGAGCAACCATAGGAAACCTGATATTGAATAGGTTTAAAGACAGTTGTGCTGTTTGTCATGGTGTAAACGCATCATTACAACTGATAATAGCAGCCACACAGAAAAAAACTGAAATTAAACAAATTTGTGCAGTTATTTCTTCATATTCTGTCACTACATAATGACAGCCAGTACCTAAACTTAAAAGGTAGTGCCCATATACATATCATTTATACTGCTGTGTGCACGGAGGAAGACACATTTAGCACATGCATTGAGAAAGCAGCATGATTGCTATGAGGAACGGTAGGAGGAAACAGCGATTACATTTGACTTTAGAGTGAGGGGGTGGGAGGGTGGTTGCATTTCATTCTCACTACTAAGGTCACAGTATAATTTTTCAAAGGAATTTATGTGAACATCGGAAAACCAACAGTGATCATCGGAAAAGCACCGTACATCTTAACTGCATGATAAAAACAACACCAACGTCACACACACTAGCTAAATGATTGTAAAGCAATGTGACATAAGTGAATAAATAAGCACTCAATCAGTAGAAGACATACTGCAGGCTGAAACTGAATGCTGTCAAACAGAGGACAACACATTAAAACAATTTGAATAAGACAAAAGTAATGTGAGAGGAGACAGAGCAACATGGAATGAGGGAAACAAGTTGAGGTTTACCATGTGGTGTTTCCAACACGACAGACACTATGATATGGCAAAGGCTACACAGAATCATCGTTCTCTTGGCTTTCATCAGAGGAACCGCTGCTAGTGTCGGAAGCATAGGAATCATCCCGGTATGGATTTGAATTTTCACCAGGTTCAGCATTGTAAATAGAATTAAGATCGCTATCCACAGACGGACTGTCATTGCTATCATCCACTGCAGGGAACTCTTCCATATTGCCAACCATCTTTGTTTCCCTTGCATGATGTGTAGGGCACATAGTTCACAGCAGTGGGAAAAAAAGGGGGGGGGGCGGAGCCACAAATAAGGAAACGGAGAATAAACATGCTTTATTTTTACACAAAAGGAATTCATTTTAGACAAAATTACATACAAAATATAAATTAGGACCACATGACACTAACAAAACCAATTTGCACAGGGTAAAGATGACAAAACCACTTTAATTGTCATTATCTTGTTGTTATCAGTTGTTTTTGCGACTGTTTGTTTAACAGATCTGAGTGCATTGCAAATGATTGTAAATGATTGCAATGTTATCAACTCTCACCTGTTCTCCCTTCCCCACCCTCACTCAACCATCGGTCAATCTGCCTTATCCTACTGATTCCCCTCTCTCTCTGGAATCAACTCCCACCTACCCTTCGGCAAGCTACCTCTCTTCATGCCTTCAAGCGCCTGCTAAGGCTCCCTCCTGCTGCTCCTTGCACCTGCCCCACTGCTCCCTAACTCAACTGCTAGTCCAACCAAACATTCGAGCTTTCTGTTCAATATGTCCATTGTATTTGTGACTGTTTGTATAACAGCTCTAAGCACATTGTAAATTATTGCAAATGTTTGTATATGACTATAAATGTTATCAAATTTCACCTGTATAATTCCTTTCTCCCCTCTCTCCGGGTCACATATGGAAGCGACCTTTGGCTCAGTGTACCTTTCCTAGTTACCATATTTTTAATTAATCAATCAATCAATTAATTATCTACCATACTTTTAAAATGATTGCTTATACCATATTTATTTATTAACTTGTCATTATTTTACCATACTTTAAAAAAAAACTCTCATTACTTTATATGATCACTTTACTCTCAATATCTGACATAGAGGAAGGGAAGAAAATGATTATAAAGTCACAAGCAGAGGAGCATAGCTTCAGGCAGGAAGTAAGTAACACAAAATGAAATCTAAGGTATACATATTTACTATTTATTAGTGATGTATTATTTATTCAAAAGTTTTACTAGGAAAGACATTCTGAGCTGGTGACAGCTCATTTCCACATGTGTCCTATGGGAAGCAGAAGAGGGAAAACGTTTAACTTGACGATAATGTGCAGTTAACAAAATAAAACAAATAGCAAGTTATAGTTGTTGTGCAGAGCTAAAATAAATATGAAATAAACATTTAGTAGATGTGACCAATGAACAGTTGCAAATGAAAAACAGATACAGCACAGACAATTCAGGTTAGCTGCTGTCGAAGAGGTTGATCAGGTGTGGAAACCAGGTCATACTCAGTAGAGGACAGTTACAAGACTGAGTAGTGAATCCACTTTACATGCAGATACCCACAGTAAAAAAAGTACAGGGAGAATACTAAAAAATATATTAGATGAGTTATGGCTGAAAACTATGCTTTTAATGTTTTTAACAATCGCGAGTGTGTCATGTGATGCGCCTGACCAATCAGAGTGCTTCTTTAAGTTGCACGCAAGACACTCTTATTTCTGTCTTAGTGTCTCATGTGCTAAACTGCAGTAACTGACTTCTCACTGGCAAATCGGACCATCAACAGTTAGTTGGAAAAAAGGTAATTTTAACAAACAATTAGCGTACTCTAAAATAAGTTTATGGGCCTGGTCGGTGGGCCTCTTTTGTACACGAGTGTTGCCTCTTCTGTTCATAGGACACCAGAATTGCTTATCTTCAGTTCTCAGGTCTCTCATCCTAAGAATGTGCAAAGTGACATTGTTATATCCATAAGAGGCCCTCCAACCATAACCATAAACGTATATTAGGTTTTCTAGGGATATCAGCTCTTTAACTTACCTTGATAATGTATCATGTCAAAAGGTAGGTTTAAAAGCACATTTTAGCATCATTTTGAAGCCATTAAAATATCTGTTCCACTGTAGGCTAAGCTCTTTGGGCACTCTCAAGGCTGAGCAATTTCTTTAATGCTGAGTCAGTCTGTCAGTGTGAAGCCAAAATACTGCAGCCATTTCTGATGATGTGGCGATGCACCCCACTGCCTCCTGCCTGTATCATTTACTGTGTAAAGCATTTATAAAAATACAAAACCCCAGCTGTTTAGATGTCCAGAAATGCTTCTTGAAATAGTATACTACAACAAAAGTGGATGTATATTACTAATCATTACATCTGGCCTCGCAGTACACCACACAAGCCAACATTACTCAAAGTAGCTTGTCAGTATAAAGGAAGTTAAGCAAAGAACCAGTAGTGATATTAATGATAATATCTGTGTTCCTTATACTCCCAGGATCTGGATGCATTGTTGCAAAATCTCTCGTCTACTGTCACCCCCCTGCCTTTGGCCTTCCAGTAAGGCTAAAGGGGAAGGAGGGGTTTGTGTGGAAGAGGACCAAAAAAAGAAACAGACATATTAAACAAATACTTTTGTTCAGTATTTACAGAGGAACAGATAGGTGACAGGCCACAGATAAGGGACAGGGCATTACAGGAACAAAGGTGGACACTAGCCCATTTACAAAGGAGAGAGTCCTCAAGGAACTAGCACAACTAAAAGTGGACAATGCAGTGGAGCCTAATGAGATACACCCTAGGATACTGAGGGAGCTGAAGGAGGTGCTGGCTGCACCTCTGACAGTCTTGCTCAACCTATCACTAGATATGGGGGAAGTTCTGGGGGTCTGGAGGAGGGCAGATATGGTCCCACTTCACAAAAGTGGTAACAGGGAGGAGGCAGGAAATTACAGACCTGTCGGCCTGATTTCAGTGGTGGGTAAAGAAATGGAATCACTACTGAAGGAAAGGATTGGGGATTACAGGATCCAAGGCGGCATGGTTTCACAGGGGAGAGATCTTGCCAGACAAACCTGATCGAGTCCTTTGACTGGGTGACCAGGGAAGTGGATCAGGGCAGAGCAAGGGATATGGCCTATGTTGATTTCAGTAAGGCCTTCGACACTGTTCCACACAGAAGACTGGTGAGCACACTGGGTAGCCTAGAAGTGGGTCCAAAAGTAGTAAAATGGGTAAGAAGTTGGCTAAGCAACATGACTCAGAGGGTGGTTGTAAATGGTGCTCACTCAGAAGAAGGCAAGGTGAACAGTGAGGTGCCACAGGGGTCAGTACTAGGCCTGGTCCTTGTCAATGTCTTTATTAGTGACACTGCAGGAGAGCTGGATGGGAAAGTATGCCCGTTCACAGATGACACAAAAATCTCCAACAGAGTGGACACTCTGGTGGGTGGAAAAAATGAAGGATGATCTGAAAAAGCTGGAAGACTGGTCAATGGTTTGGCAACAGGGTTTCAATGCAAAAAAGTGTAAAATCATGCACTTGGGGCACAGAAACCCAGGGGCAACATACCAATTGGGTGGGGAGGTATTAGCAACCACAAAACAGGAAAGGGACCTGGGGGTAATCATTTCTGATGACCTGAAGGTAGCCAAGCAGTGTGATAAGGCAGTGGGGAAAGCTAACAGGATGCTCAGGTGCATAGGGAGGGGTATCACAGCAGAAAGAGGGAGGTAGTGTTACACCTGTATAGATCAATGGTGAGGCCTCACTTTAAGTACTGTGTCCAGTTCTGGAGGCCCCATCTCTAGAAGGACATAGATAGGGTAGAAGCAGTACAGAAGAGGGCAACCAAAGTGTTGCAGGGCCCACATCAAAAGCATTTTGAGGAAAGACTCAAGGAATTAAATATGTACTCTCTAGAGAAAAGAAAGGGAACATTATTTAACCAGGAGTAGAACACTAAGCCGAAGCTTGTTTCCAGATGTGACCTGGGAGCACAAGGAAGTTAATTGATTTGCTCAGGATCACACAGTATGCACCTAGGTGGCTGTGGGATTCAAACCCAGGTCTCCAGATCTGCTGCTCAGAGCCTTAGCCCACTGCACTAGAAATGTTCAAATGCCTCACAGGTACAGGTATTAATAAGGTACATGAGGGCAGCATTTTACAAAGAAAAAAGATGCTTAATGACAAGGGGTCACGCTATGAAGCTGGGGGAGTAGACAGAGGAAATGTGAGGAAATACTTCTTCATAGAAAGGGTGGTGGATGCCTGGAACAGCTTCCCAGTGGAGGTGGTGCGTGGTAAAATGGTAACAGAATTCAAGCATGCATGGGATAGACACAAGGGGACCTTAGAAATAAGGCAAAGGGGGGGAAGACCGGAGATCGAGTAGGGTCTGCGGTGGCACTGTAGGTATGGAAAATTGGGCAGACTAGGTGGGCCAAGAGGTCTTTATCTGCTGACAACTTCTATGTTTCTATCTGTTCTGGCCCTACTTCTGAATATGAGCCTACAAGAACCAGAGAGAATTTTGCTGAGAAATTGAGAAATCCATTTTCCATAATGTGATAGATGCAACAGACTACACGTACTTGTATGTGCTGGTCATTGTGTCTCCCTGCCCTCATTTTGGGGCAAGTATACTCCTGTATTTCCCAGTCAGGGAGTACTCAGCAAGTGGTATAGTACAGGGGACCGTGAGGGGCACCTGGAGACAGGAAGTATGGGTTCAGTGAAGTTGTCAGTCTGGGCAAGGGCTGGAGAGAGGAGGAAGTTTTCCTTACAGAGATGGTCTACATGGCTAGCAATATTCCAATCATATCTAGAAATCTCAGTATTCTGAATATATTTTCAAGCCATGTATGCACCAGTATTCTGAATATGGTCTCAGTATTCCAAATATCAGTACTCCACATGACACAGCTGGGATATTCCAGTAGTATTCCGAATACTAATGGAATACAAGGCCATGTAAACATAGCAAGTTCAGAATTTAAAGCACTGTATGAATGCCTCCAGTAGTTAACAAAACAGTGTACTAAGCCTACCCAAAAACAAGCTGATTCAGAATCCTGAGTTGCATGTAAATGCGGAATACCAACTAGAAGTAAAAAATCACATATACCCTAATAATGCAAAGCATCATGGAAGTACATTGGAGCCCACCAGGGTGCAACACAGTGTCACAGATTCCTGCATGATGAAAGGGATTACCTGCTATTGAAACTGCCCTGCTTCCTAAAGTTATTCGGCAGCATTCTGCATTGCATCCTGGCAGGCTCCACTGTATATGGAAACCACCCATAGAAGCATTTAGACTGGTTCTGCTTTAAGCAGGAGTGTACGCTGCCTCCTAGGGGTTGTGAGGCTTAAATGTCACCCCATTCCATCTGAAATTACATTCACAAGCCTCAGTAAATAAGAATGGGGTAACATTTAGGCCTCACAACCCCAATGACACGCCCCGACAGCTGTCAATCTTGGGATGATGGGTGGGTCCGGGGGGGAGGGTCAACCCTAAAGATTTTTCATTTCCTGACTTTTTGTGTTCTAACCCTAAATGATGCATTAATGCAGTTTTTTGCATAGAATGTCCTTACTTTTTGAGAAAGAATTAAAAGAACTTACGCAACTTGGTGGGCCCAAATTCATATCTACAGGACATACCGAGAGCACCCTCCAAATTTCAGTGCAAAAGACTAAACCATGTCCGAGATATAACATGTTAAAGTTTGAAATTTTCATTCATCAGAGTTGCAGAATTCCACACCTGTTAACATTTTACAGGCACAACGACTGACTACTACATCCATGACACTGCGGCTGGGTACCCGATCAATTTCAAGCCACCAGCACAATGCAAAACACTGTCCGCAACACATAAATTGCGTCACACAATAACTCCGCAAAAAAAAATTTCTCCGACACGTAATTAACTGTATTGCATGACTGTGATCGAGAAGCTCCCCAGGAGAAATAAAGTAAGCAATATGCACTTCTGATGGAAATGCCAATGGGTTCTATCTCTCTGATGTGGGTACAAGCTTTTATGTGAATAATGCACTTCTTCGGCCCATTTTATTGTTAGTTTAAGTTTATTTGTTCGACTTATGTATAAATCATTACAAGTGTTATTTGAGCAATAATCTATCAAAACAATCTCACATTCTCATATAATTGTAACATACTTTAAATATTAGATAGTAAAATATATCTTCCCAGCCTATCCTTTTTCATTAGTAAGATAGTATTTAATTATTTCATCATCCTTATTTAAACAATACTAGCTCATACGAGTACTTCAAAATATTTAAAGAAAGAAAAAAATATATATAAACTGTCTACGTAGCTATAGCCTTGAATCAACTTTTTACTTTAATGTACTCACTGCTTTATACTCAGATATCTCCTTCAGGCTACACCAATTGGAGCATCCTCCTATATCCCAGACCCTATGGGTGGTGGTGGATGGGGAGGAGGGGACGGTGGCCCTACAGGGAGACCTGGAGGCTCTGGAAAGGTGGTCTAGAATGTGGAAACTGATGTGCAATGCAGGGAAATGCAAGGTACTGCACCTGGGAGCCAGAAACCTGGGCCAAGTGTACACCCTGGGGGGGAATGCTACAAGTCTTGATGGCTAAGAGGGACCTCAGGGTGGTGGTGGATGTCAAAATGAACAACTCGGAGACTTGTAGGAGGGCAGCAGCCAAGGCCAACAGTATGCTGGGATGCATCGCTAGGGGGAATCACCTCCAGAAGGAGGGAAGTGATACTCCCTCTGTATAACTGCTTGGTGAGGCCGCACCTTGAGTACTATGCGCAGTTTTGGAGGCCACACTTAAAGAGGGACATTACCCTCCTGGAGAGGGTCCAGCGGAGGGCAACCAAAATGATTTGGGGTTTGGGGGACAGGACCTATGAGGAGAGGCTCGAAGAGCTAAATATGTACACATTGGAAGAGAGAAGGGACCGGGGGACATAATAGAGGTCTTCAGGTACATGAAGGGGGTAAATAGGGGAGGAGCAGTCAGGGTGCTCTGAAGGAAGGGGGGACAACTAGAGGGCATGGGTGGAAGCTGGAGGGGGAGAGATTCAGGGGAGAAAGGAGGAGGTGCTACTTCACTGAGAGGGTGGTGGAGCCATGGAATGTGCTGCCCAGGGGGCTGGTGGAGGCAGAGACGGTGGAGGGGTTCAAGAGGGGGTGGGACAGGCACAGGGGAAGGGTTCTGGAAGCAAAAACCAGTGCATAGAGAATATCTGGGACTAGGAAGGGAGAAGCCAGAGAGGGAGAGGGGACAGCAAGGTCATCTCCCAGGGTGGGGGCTGACCAAACGAGCAGACACGAAAGACCATTAGGCCTATTCTGCTGGCATTTTAGTATGTTAGTATGTGAGTATATCAGCATAATGATCAGAATACAGTAGGAAAACTCAGAAAATACACAATCATCACTGCACTACACTAAGCAATTGATCTACTACTTTTATCAGTCTTTGCTATGCCTGCAAACACTTAGTGTAGTACCCTGTCTCCCTTAATTGGGAACTCAGGGTAAGCTTTAGGGGTTAATTCTCAGGTGCTTTAAGATCCCCTTTTAGGGTAGACCAGATCCAACCCCCCCCAATTAGTCCCTCCTGGGCAGACTTCCGGAGAGGCTTCAATTGGGTTTTTCTGGTCTTTAACCCGCGACTTGGAAAATCCTACATCAAATAACCCCAGCATCACGGGAGTGGGGCAACTAAGTGTCCCATCCCTGACCACACAATTCGTTCCCAGAGCATTGTTTGGACCCACAATTTCCAGATCAATAAAAATGAGGTCAGCAACTTTCAGCATACATCTTAGTCACCCCACCTACTCTAGGCCATACTACAGAATGACCTGGGTATATTCCGATTTACCCAAAGGACAGCCTTAATAGGAAAAATCAAGCAGATCAGTTAAACATTTCAAAAAATAAATCCTACTTAAAAAAGAAATTCTACTTAAAAGCAACAGTGAACACACATATATAAAACACATGTAAAATTATTTGCTGTCTATAAACTATCAAAATCTCCCAAAATCAAGAGCAAATAGGTGATCAAGTCTAGATAAGCCTTCTTGGATTTTATCACATTTTTGTAAATAGGTTACCTGAATTGCTTCACCCCTTATTAAATTCTCCAGGCCCTTTTTTTTTTTTTACCAAATCTAGCTCATAATATACATTAAAAAAACAAAGCTCATTAGTTACAGGCCCTATTCAGGCTGTCGCCCAATGTTTGAGAACCAAGGCGTTCATAATCTCCTCTCAATGTTTTACCAGTGTGAGCCAGTCAAGAGACCTTCTGTATGCAGGAGGAACAGCCCAAAGGGTTCAACCACACTTAATTCACCGTCTCTCAAATTCTTCATTGTCTTCACTGGACAGTTTCTCCCCAGGCTGAAGGGCCATCTCTCTTTTCCTTGTCCTTATATCTCACTGGGGGGTTTATTCCACCTGTAAGATATAACAAAAAGCGCTCCTCTGAGCGTAATATTTTCTTAATTCATCACCACCCCTACCCTTAGGCAACAGTGGCATACCTGTAGAATAAAAAAAGAAGACCTTAAGCACAAATAGCGCATTTACGTCGTCGGGCTCTCTCCTTCCATGGATCCACGTGCCAGCAACCAGAGCACCACTCATCGCCTCCTCCAGCGTCTACTACTTTTACTCCCAAACTCACAGACTCTGGTGAATACATCTTCCTATTTCATTTCAAACCAGCATCAATTCGAACGCCATTACCCTTTTAGTTTTTAGTTAAAAATGTATATTATGGCAAGTCCAACCATGTGCTAAACTTCAGCAAACGACTTGAAGCAGTGGGTATTCGACCAAATGCTGGAGCTGACAAATGGGCAAAAATAGAACCACTACTCAGGGGTGTTCAAGGTCCAAGTATCGCCAACTAACTCGATTGCAAAGTTCAAAGTGTACCTCAGTACACTGCCATGAGCTCAATCACTCAATCAGAGGCTACAGTAAAACTCCCACCCAGTTCAGGCAAAAGGCTGAACAGCACGTCGAAAAAACACTCAGGGAAAACACCAAGTGCTGACTGAGTGCTCCGGTCCAACATCAAAGTGTATCAGAGTAAAACTGCATCTGCAAAAGAAACCCATAAAAGTTTTTAATTTGGGTTTCATTCATCCAAACCTTTTAAAATGAACAGATAAATGAATAAGTAAACAGAACTATTAGGCTGCTTGGAGCAGTGCTGCAGGGAGCAGAGCAGTGTGCGGCCATCTTGTCTCCAGCTGTTGGACCCTCTCAAAAGAGGTGGTGAGGATCTGATGGATATAACATTTCATTTGCGAAAACAGAGGCACAACTAATATACATGGATGTATTTTTTGCCAGTTAGTACTTGCTTCTCTGTTTTTTAATTTTTTTTTTAAATTACGGGTTGACCGTTCACACTGGCTTGCCACGTCTATGCTTAAGCATGATGGCCAGCAGACGTTCTAACAAAGGAATTAAAAAAAAAATAGTATGAGCCAAATTCATACGCTAGTAATTTGGCTCTACATATTAATAAGGAGATTAATATAAGGGTCTTGGAATGCAGATGACCGATTAGATTAAAGCATTATAGAGACCCTTATAATAATAACCATAGACACAGAACAGCTGTAAATCAAAAATGTGAAGGTATTGCAGTACACCACTGCCATGATTCGACAGAAGGAAGCCCCCTGAGCAAAACCCACCTTCATTTGACTTCCTAGGGCACCCCTGGGCTGAGAAAATTTATTTTTTAATTTGGCCATCTCGTCCTTCGCTCGCGATGTGCAATCATGATCAAAGAATCTCGTGATCAAAAAATTTGCAGGCTCGTGATCAAAGAATTTGCAGGCTCACGATCAAAGAATTAAAAATGCTGTAATTCAAAAATTACAAGGAATTGTGGGAAACCACCACCATGGTTCGACAGAACGAAGCCCCCTGAGCAAACCCCACCCTCATTTGACTTCCTAGGGCACCCCTGGGCTGAGAAAATAGATTTTTTAATTCAGCCATCTCATCCCTCACTCATGATGCAAGATCGCAATCAAAGAATCTTGCGATCAAAGAATTTGCAGGCTCGCTATCAAAGAAATTGCACCCTCGCGATCAAAGAATAAAAAATGGTGAAACGCAATTTTTTGACAGATTTAAACGAAACCAACATCATGCCTTGATAGAACGAAGTCCCTTGAGCAAAACTCACCCTCATTTGTGTCCCTAGCCCACCCCTGAGCCGAGATATTTGTGTTTTAGCTCACGATGCAAGATCGCGATCAAAGAATCTCGTGATCAAAGAATTTGCAGGCTCGCGATCAAAGATTGTTAGCGAGCTGCAATCAAAGATTTTAAAACCTGATAACTCTATTTTTTGACCATTTTGGATGAAACCAAAGGCATGGCTCGATAGATCGGAGCCCCCTGAGTAAAACCCATCCAAGTTTTACTTCAGGAGTGACCCGTGAGCCGAGATATTTGTGTTTTTGCATTCGGAAATCTAAAAACAAGATGGTGGACCTCGCGATCAAAGAATTCTCAGGGACAAAGATTCTTGAACCGCGGAGCTGCAAATTCTTTGACCACCAAGTGGGACCAGATGGCCAGAACCCCATTCTTTGTTCGCAAAACATATATATAAATGATTCCATTGACTTATAATGGGAACTTAAAGATGGCATAACTTTTGAATGCCTTAATATTTTTTCACCAAACAAAAAGCGGCATGTTCGGCCAGCAAAGCTTTTTCAAACGAGCCATCTCACAGAGCAGCATGCTACACAATGGCAGCACAGGGCTGCATATAAAATCCCAAAAGCTGCCTCCAAAAACTGATCATTTTGCATTTTTCAGCGTTTTCGTGTGCAAAGACCGTAAGTCTGACCAAAACGAACTTTGGTAGATCAAGAGATCTACCATGCCCCACTATGTGTGCCAAATTTCAGGCAACTCCATTCAACAGGTCCAAAGTTATTAACACGCAAAATTTTGACTTTAACATAGAAGTGACATCTCAACCCTAAATATCATAATATATATATATACATATACAGTGAAACCCACCAGGATGAAGCCCAACTCTGCAGAATTCTGCAGTAGAGTTACTGCAGCAAACAAAGCAATGTCAATGGGCATTAATCCCTTTTGTCAAGCAGGAAACCTGTGACACTGTGATTCATCCTGGTGGGCTTTATTGTATATATATCCATGTACTGTATATACTACAATGGTAAGCTCAAAATCAGAAAGCAATCAATGAATCAAAGAATTTCAGCATGAAAGCACTGAGGCAAGGGTTACTTGGAAAGGGCATTGGCAATAAAGTCAGGTTTCAGAGAAATGCAAATCACACATTCCCCGACAATGCAAAGTATCATGGAAAGTATATGCAAAGCACCAAGAAAAAGATTAGACTGGTTCTGCTTTAAACAGGATGTACAGCATGGTGCCAAATGGCCTCTCACATAATGTACAAAGGCTGAAAACCTAGAACGTAGTAAAGGATTACAGATAAAAGCCTAGCAGCAAATCCAGTCTACCAAAGCCTATCTAATTTTGGGACTGTGCCTATGTCAGTCCTCCCTACTTCACCTCCTCCCATTCTGCCCACTTACACATTATTCCCACGTGCATGTCCCATCCTCATTTGAACTCTCCCACTGTTTCAGCCCTGATTACCTCCTCCAGAAGCATGTTCCTTTCTGTCGCCACTCTTTCCGGCATGAAGTACATCTTGACAGCCTTCTTTAACCATCCTTCCCTGGCCAGTTTTAGGGAGTTAGCCCTGGTACCCGTTACCACTCATTGTGAACAGCTTACTGTTGTCCACCTAGTTTATTCCATGGAGGTACTTGAATGCCATAATCATGTTGCCCCTCTTTCTTGTGCCCTCCAGTGTGTACATGTTTAGATCCTCCAGGTGTTCCTTATTGGATCCACCCTGTGGTCCCTTTATCATTTTAGTGGCTTGTCTCTACATCGCCTCTAACCCATCCCTGTCCTTCCTCAAGTATGGGCTCCAACACTGCACACAATACTCCAAGTGAGGGCAAACCAGGGATCTCTAAGGTGCTGTATTACCACTCTCCTTCTGCTAATGATGCCTCTCCCTCTGCATACCAGCATCTGATATGCCTTGCCCACAGCCCTACAGTATTGTGCTGATGCCTTCGTGTCTTCCACTATTACTACCACAGGTATATTTCCTCTGACATGTGCTCTATTACCACTCCATTTATTCTATATTCCATTCTTGGGTTCCTGTCCCCTGTGTGCATTACTTTGCACTTTTCAGGCTAAATTTCAGCTGCTGCACCATTGACCACCTCTCCAGATTTTCTGTCTCTCCCTTTATGACCCTTATCCTCTCCTCAGTGTTCACTCTTCCAAGACCTTGGTGCTGCCTGCAAAGAGGCATAGCTACCCTATATCACAAATTAATATGTTAAAGTAAATGTGTGATTTTAAAAAATCTGAGTTTGAGCTTCGTAGCCTGCAACTCTGGGGTGGCGATAGCCCCTCTGTGTGAAAAGAAAATTGTTTTACTTACTTCATAACGTTTGGAAGGTAGCATAATTTTATCCAAACTGGGAGCCAGATGATCCCTTCCCACTTCTGAGTCTACCTGCTCCACCCCTGCACTCCCCCGTTTTGTGACGTGCTACAAGGGAGAGCGTGGGAACGCATCTAATACAGATCTATGGGGCTAACTTTTAAAATGATTTTATTACACATTAAAGTAATGTTTGATAAAAAATGAAAGCCACTGCTCAACTAATAGGGTCCCTATTAGTTGAGCAGTTGCTTTAATTTTTAACAAACATTAGTTTAATGTGTAATAAAATTGTTTTAAAAGTTAGTCCCATAGACCTGTATTAGGCGCATCCCGGCACTCTCCCTGGTAGCACGTCACAAAATGGGGGAGCGTGGGGGTGGAGCAGGAAGACTTGGAAGTGGGAAGGGATCGTTTGTCTCCCAGTTCAGAGAAAATTATGTTCCCTTCCCAAATGTTAACAAGTGAGTAAAACATTTTTATTTTCACACAGAGGGGCTATCGCCGCCCCAGAGTAGTGGGCTGTGAAGACCAAACAGTTAGCTCGCACAATGCCTTTAAAGAGAGCCTGTCCTGGATCTAAACTCTGGACTTGCAATTTGCGATTGACCTTGGGAGAGTAACCAGCCATTGGACTGCTTTGAGATTTGCCACCCAATCAAAGTGGGGCAGAGACAAGGCGCCAGTTTCAAATCCCTTGACTGCCTTAAGTCTCTACCCACTGACTACTGCCTCTACATTTTGCCACTGGAGCATTGGACCTTGGGAGAGTAACCGGCCATTGGACTGCTTTGAGATTTGCCACCCAATCACAGTGGGGCAGAGACAAGGTGCCAGTTTCAAATCCCTTGACTGCCTTAAGTCTCTACCCACTGACTACTGCCTCTACATTTTGCCACTGGAGCATTGGACCTTGGGAGAGTAACCGGCCATTGGACTGCTTTGAGATTTGCCACCCAATCACAGTGGGGCAGAGACAAGGCGCCAGTTTCAAATCCCTTGACTGCCTTAAGTCTCTACCCACTGACTACTGCCTCTACATTTTGCCACTGGAGCATTGGACCTTGGGAGAGTAACCGGCCATTGGACTGCTTTGAGATTTGCCACCCAATCACAGTGGGGCAGAGACAAGGCGCCAGTTTCAAATCCCTTGACTGCCTTAAGTCTCTACCCACTGACTACTGCCTCTACATTTTGCCACTGGAGCATTGGATCTTGGGAGAGTAACCGGCCATTGGACTGCTTTGAGATTTGCCACCTATCACAGTGGGGCAGAGACAAGGCGCCAGTTTCAAATCCCTTGACTGCCTTAAGTCTCTACCCACTGACTACTGCCTCTACATTTTGCCACTGGAGCACTGGACCTTGGGAGAGTAAATGCCATTGGACTGCTTTGAGATTTGCCACCAATCACAGTGGGGCAGAGACAAGGCGCCAGTTTCAAATCCCTTGACTGCCTTAAGTCTCTACCCACTGACTACTGCCTCTACATTTTGCCACTGGAGCATTGGACCTTGGAGAGTAACTGCCATTGACTGCTTTGAGATTTGCTCTCCAATCACAGTGGGGCAGAGACAAGGCGCCAGTTTCAAATCCCTTGACTGCCTTAAGTCTCTACCCACTGACTACTGCCTCTACATTTTGCCACTGGAGCATTGGACCTTGGGAGAGTAACCGGCCATTGGACTGCTTTGAGATTTGCCACCCAATCACAGTGGGGCAGAGACAAGGCGCCAGTTTCAAATCCCTTGACTGGCTTAAGTCTCTACCCACTGACTACTGCCTCAACATTTTGCCACTGGAGCATTGGACATCAACCAAGGGCCAGAGGGCTATTCTGATTGTTCATATTGCCCTCCCCCTGCACCAAAGTGAACTAACCTTTAAGGCAGTCACAGTTTGGGAGACCCGCTCCTCCACTCCCGTTTCACTCTGGACTTGCAATTGACTTTAGTGGAGTAACTAGCTATGGGCTGCTTTGTGACTTGCTAGCCAGTCACAGCAGGGTGGAGAGAAGGCACCAGTTTCAAATCCCTCAGATGCCTTAAGTCTCTGCCCACTTATTACTGCCTCTACGTTTCGCCGCTGGAGCATCAGACACCAAACAGCGGTTGGAAGGCTGTTCTGATTGCTTTTTCTGCCCTCCCTCTGCACCAAAGTGGACTAACATTTGAGGCAGTTATAGTATGGGAGACCCGCTCCTCCATTCCCATTTCACTCTGGACTTGCGATTGACTTTGGGGGAATAACCGGCCATTGGGATGCTTTGTGACTTACCAGCCAATCACAGCAGAATGGAATGAAGGCGCCAGTTTCAAATCCCTTTTTGCTCTGGACTTCTAATTGACTTAGGATATTTTTGCCCTCCCCACCCCCCACCCACCCAACTGGTAAGGAGTCGCAACTGTTTGCATGACAGCCTTGTCCAGAAATGGGAACTATGTTAAAAGAGTGATGTGACATGTTGGAAGGGGGAGACGCCTGAATAACTGCTCGTTACGCCTGTAACTGGTAATCTGTGGTTTCACAGTGTGCTTATTTTGTAACAGTGTGCTGAGAGAAACATTATTGAAGCAGTCAATGCTGTTGTTAGGGGTGTGAGTGTATTGGGGCACGTATTCTCTGGTTTAACCAAACTGATAGGCTAAGTTACCTCACAAGAATAGATCCTTGGTTATTGTGGATATTTTCTAGGGGTCGGATTTGTTTAAAGGTATTCAGTTTCTTGTGTTTCAGAGCTGTACAAATCCATCTTGCTTGTGGGTGTGGCTTGGGGAGTTCTCATGCTGATATGTAAACTCATAGAATTTGTTTATGAAGGGTAGGTTCCTCTGTCGGAGTCCAGGTTCAATTTGCACTACAGACTGAGCCACAGGAATTTCTCAGCATTGCTGTTGGTACTGTTATAAGAGCTTTTAACTTGCTGTTGTTATTGTACTCAGATCTTTAACTCCACAGTGCAAGCTGATCTATGTGGCACTCACTATAAAGAAAATTCAACTGTTGGTATTGTCACAAGAGCTTCTAACTTTCTGTTGGTGGTTGTAATCAGAGCTCTTAATTTCTACAGCTGCAAGCTGATCTAGCACTCACTATAAGTAGATCATCCTAATGGGAGCTAAGCAGAATTTTATTTTTTTATTTTATTTGTTATTGATTGGATTTGCAACCTTTGAGCCAGAGGCTCATTTACAAAGGCACCTCGTCACAGAGAGGACAACACTGTTGCAGATTTACAGGGCTCAAACATATGAGTTCATACAGGCTGGCACGGTGGCACTGAGGATTGAGGCGCTGGACACCACACCTTTCGCCATGCCGGCGACCCAGGTTTGAGAATGAGCCCGGACCATCGGGGGTCAGCAGGGAAGGACTGGGATTGAGCATCCACAGACTGCTCTCCTAGTTCTGGGTTGGGCTGGGGAATCTTTGCTGTGCTGTAGCAGCTCCTGAGGATGCCTGGGGCACTGCAGGCATTGGAGACAGTAGAGGGGGAGCACAGCGGACATCGGCATGCTGTGCATGGACATCATTGCACGTCCACTCTCCAAGGGGCCAAGTAAAGAGGAAAATGGCTGGGCACGACCATGCAGCTTGATGGCCGCAATCCGAGCCACCCAGAGGACTTTGGTGGAGTCCTGTCGGGGAGGGTCCGGGGCTGTCCTGGCTGGCAGAGGCAGAGGGGAGCCCTCCAGCAGGATGGCAAGATGGCCGTCCCAGATCTTCCTGGGTGCAGTTCGAGCTACCCAGCTCTCCGGGCAGGCAGAGCTGGTGGCTGGATGCCCCGAGCCGGAGTGTGCCGCAGCAAGGCGAATAAATACATAATAAAAAAATAAAAAAGTGTTCATACAATAACAATATACATACAGTATACCAATTAATTTACAAAATTTTACAGATATTTTGCATACAGTTGACATAAACAGTATAATAGAGTTTGTACATTACTGCTTATTAGTTGAGTACCTAACAGGCACCTGGAAGAGGAGAGGACAACCTAGGGGAAGGGGGGAGGGGGGGAGGAGGAGGAGTCAGTCCAGGGGATGTCATTTAGTGCATTTGGAGAGCAGAATGACTATGTCCCTGAAAAAGCAATGGTTACCATTAATTGTGGGGACTATGTTATGTACTTTGCTGGATGCTACCAGTCACCTAAACCCCACACCGGACTGCACTGACAGCCAATATACTCAGGATTCAACCTCTTTTGTCTTCTCTAATTTTTTAGCTGGGGTGATCAAGACCCCAAACTGTTATTGGTATCTTAGACTTCTTAAAGTAGCCTACATAACGCAATATCTTCCTGTGTACTCCTTTCATGTGACAAGGAAAGGTTCTATGTTAAAATTCTTCATGGAAGTCTGGAAACATACTGATTTCCTTATCGGGTGACATTGAATCTAACCCTGGCCCACCATTTGGCACAAAGCCTATGAGCTCTCCGAATTGGTTCACCACCAAAGGTCTGAAAATCACCCACATAAATGTTTGTAGCCTCTCGGTCAACTTCGCAGAGGTAGAGGCCTGGGTATCTCATTACTCCTCTGACATCCTTGGGTTAACCGAGACTTGGCTAAAGCCTAATACCTGTAATGCCCTATGGTCTTTATAGGGCTACATGTTATGCAGGCAGACCATACAACATCCAAGAGGGGAGGTACGGTCACTCTGTATGTTAAACAGGGTCTATCCATCAAAGCCCAGTCAGGCTTGACACACAGCACCTATGAAGTACTCCACACTGTTCCTGTCCTTGGAAACGCCAAAAAATTAAATGTCATATGTGTTTACAATCCCCCTAAGAGTGGATTAATGGCCTAAAGTATTTTACACAATACTTGACATCACTAAAGGTAAAAATAAGGAATTCTTAATACTAGGGGACTTCAATCTCGACTGGCTCAGGAAAAACTCCACAATGAGTGCTGAGATATTAGGTAAGATTCACCTATCACAGATAGTTCCCTGCCCAACCAGGGTTGCAGCGAACAATGAGCATGAGTCCCTCATAGATTGGATGCTCACTAACAGAAAAGAACAAGTCCAAAATGTTGGTATATTGCAGGACTCCATTAGCGACCATGCACCGGTTTTCAGCTCCTGGAAGTCATGTACACAGAAGTCCCCACCCAAGGAAAGTCAATTTAGGAATTTACCCACTGGATATGGTTGCCCTAAAAGCTTATCTCCACCAACTAGACTGGTCCTCATTGTATCAAACCTCAGACTTAGAGAAGGCTTTCTCCTTTTTCACATCACCTCTTCTGGGTGTCCAAGATAAGCATGTTCCCCTCAAAATATGTAGACTTAAGAGGTTCCATGACATAATGGATGCACAGTGTCCTCCTAGTGACTATGAAATCAAGGGATAAAACCTGGATCTGATCTAAACTTACAAAGTCTCCTTCTGACCAGGAAGAGTACAAGCATCTGTGAAATGAGAGTAAAAAAGGAATAAGAGTCGCAAAAAGGAAGTACTGCAATCATTTACTTCAAACATCATTCACAGATTCTTGTAGTTTTTGGAGCCATATAAAAACTTTTGTGGATCAGGGTACCGGACAGACTATATATGAAATGACACTTGATGGAGCAAACTGTAACAATACTAGTACAATTGATAATGCTCTGAACTCCCACTTTGTGGACCTATCTAAGCTCACAAAGTTGACTGGTCAAAGCCCTGACTAAATCCTGCAGTGTTGGTACCTGACACCCAACATTTTAACCTGCAGCCTGTGACTAAATCTGAGGTACTTCGACTCCTGAGGACCATTCCTGCATGTGGTTCTGGAGGCTCAGAAGGACTAATACCATGATTTCTCAAAACAGCTGCCCCACACTGATTACAAGACTGTTCAATCTGTCTTTGTCAACTGGCATGGTCCCAATGCTATGGAAGATCATCAGAGTGGTCCCTATACATAAAAAGGGGATACCAGGAACATGGAAAACTACTGCTCCATCACAATGCTATCGATGCTTGACAAGCTACTAAAATAATTAGTTGCCTCCCAGGTAATGGAACACCTTCAGTTGCACAACTCACTATCCCCTACTCAACACAGTTTTAGACAAGGGCACATCACTGCCACTGCACTCATAAAATTTACCAGTGATGTCAAGTTGGCCATGGATAAAGGCATGTTTTAACAGGGGTAGTTTTAGTTGACCTTACCAAGGTGTTTGACCTTGTTGACCACTCCCCGCTGTTGTCCAAACCAAAAGCACTGGGTTTTTCTTCAGGCACATCTAAATGGTTTAGTGGATACCTTACTAGTAGGCAGCAATTTGCAGAAATAAATAGATCCAAATCAGAGCTAGCCCATGCCAGTGTAGGGGTCCCACAAGGATCCATTCTTGGCCCTCTTCTGTTTGCCTTGTTTCTTAACAATCTACTCAAGATGTCTGGTTCTTGATCCACCTTTCTATATGCAGATGATATGGTCCTATGTTAGAGTGCCGCAGACATTTCCATAATTAATTCTGAATTTAACAAGGATGTTAATGAAATCCAGCACTAGCTAATTAAAAACAGATTACTAATGAACTCTACAAAGACAGTCAGCATGCTGTTTGGCTCTGGACCCAAACTCAGGGCCTGTCCCACCAACCTAGATATCTGTGGGCTAGATGGCTCACCACTAGAGTTTGTTGACTCTTTCAGGTAGCTAGCAATCACTCTGGACCCCAGCCTTGATTTCAATCTACATCTTTATACTACCTGTAAATCAGTTCACATGAAGCTTGACATCACCTACAAAATTAGATATAATCTGATAACAGCCACTAGGCTGGCCATCGCACAGGGTGTGTTATGGCCCAGTCTGACTTATGGGCTGATATATTTTGCAGAGGCTAATAAAGGGGTATCAAATAAATGGAACACTTGTTACAACAGTATCTGCCATTTTGCCCTATCGGTGCTTAGACATACCCATCACTGCGTACTATACAGGAGCTCCTGGGGTGACATAAATCTTTGCCTGAAGTGAGAAACGAAAGGGAATTGAGGAGTACCCAGACAGTTACAAGAGACTGTCTGACTAAAGGTTATGTACAGTACAAATTCTGTGTAGGGCCTGCCAGCCTTGATAAGGTGGTAAGTGACAAAAGTTTGCACAAGTGAGAAGCAACAGTTTAACACTGGGTCAGTTGCATACCAGCCCACAATAGTGAAGTTTCAAGAGTAACAGGACAAGGGTAGTCCAGCATGAAGAAGAACAGTAGGGCAAGAGCAGTCCCCCTTGATCGTGAAGAATCTCTTTTGAGCTGTCAGCTCAGCCAACCCTCAGATAGGAAGCATCTTGAATAGTGGGGCAAGGGTAGTCCTTCGTGAAGAGAGTAGGAAGCTCACATGAAGTGTGTCTGAAGAAATTGTAGTCCACTCATGATCTATCAGGATGTCTGTTGTCACACAGAACAGCAAATTGCTGCCTTTCATTGTAGCCCCGGCCCCCCCCCATGACCTGCTGTTGTGCCCCATCACAGGAAGCCCTAAAGAAGTTAAAATGTTGTTTGTTACTAAATGCTACATCCATCTGGGACTGATGCATCAATTTTCCTTTAGTCCGTGTGTTCAGACAATGTACCTAAATGCTTGAAACATCAAATCCCATATACTATTTCCACACCAACTTATTGCAAAGACTCATGACTGACATACTGCTATTTCTTATGTGGACGAATACCACTATGCCCAGTGTGCAGGAAGGAGTCACCTCTATGGAGGCAACATGCACCAAAAGATCAAAGACAGAGAATAACACCAAACCAGCATCCACTCAACAAAAGAACTAAAGGTAAAGCCCTTTCAGAAGTTCTCTGTGACTCAGCCACACCTTATAGGCACGTGTGTGGGGGCGGGGGGGATAGTTCCAACTGCACCACTGGAAACTGTTGACCTGAGTAGGAATCATAAGCCTTTTTCTCCAGCCAGGATGGCTGGGCAGTTGCTGCCTTTGCAGCAGTGCAGAGGAGTAGAGTATATATGAAAGTTAATTTATTTCCAAAATGACCATACACAAAGGAGCAGCCTATGGTGTTGGCACTAGACGCATTACTGTAGCATGAAACATAAAGGAGCGGCTCCAGGACTGGCATCTTAGGCTGGTCCACTGTGTATGCTCATTTAGGAAATAAATTAACTTTTACAAATATTCTTGTGCACCACTGTGTATTGTCATATATACTGTATATATATATATATATATATATATATATATATATATATATATATATATTTATAAAATGAGCATCCATATCCATATCCAAATCCAGACTTCTGATTGTATAAACACATCACATGACCGCATGATATCAGCACCCACCGCACACCTGCACTTTTACCCCTCCTCCAAAACAATTTTTGACATTTTATAAGATAGAGCATTATTTCGAAAGCGGTCGCCGCCTGATACACGCATCGCCTTGGCGGGTTGACGCACACCAAGGTGTGCGATATCAGAGACGCCACCGCACACCTCAGAGTGGTATATCTATTACATATATACATATATATAATAATGGTGTGGTCGTGCACTATAGTTAGGGTTCAGCGGTCACTTACATACTAAAGTCAAAAGTTTGGGCGTTAATAACTTTGGACCCGTTCAACAGATTTGCCTGAAATTCAGAATGTGCAGTGGGCATGATAGATCTATTGATCTGCCAAATTGCATTTTGGTCAGCCTTACGGTCTTTATGTATGAAAACGCTGAAAAATGCAAAATTATCTATTTTTGGTGGCAGCGTTTGGGATTTTGGATGTGGCCCTGCATGGCTGTTGTGTGGCATGCCACTCTGTGAGATGGCTAGTTTGAAAGAGCTTTGGTGGCCAAACATACCACTTTTCATTTGGTGAAAAAATATTAAGGCATTCAAAAGTTATGCCACTTTTAAGTTCCCATTATAAGTCAACGGGAAAATTTATATGTATGTTTTGCGAACAAAGAATGGGTTTCTGGCCATCTCATCCTGCCTGGCAATCAAAGAATTTGCAGCCTCACGGTTCAAGAATCTTTGTCCCTGAGGATTTGTAAAATTCTTTGATCACGAGGTCCACCATCTTGTTTTTGATTTTCCAATTGAAAAAAACACAAATATCTCAGCTCAGAGGTCACTTCTGAAGTAAAACTTGGATGGGTTTTACTAAGGGGACGCCGATCTATCGAGCCATGCCTTTGGTTTGATCGAAATTGGTCTAAAAATAGAGTTCTGAGCTTTAAAATCTTAGTTCACGGCTCGCTAATGATCTTTGATCGTGAGCCTGCAAATTCTTTGATCGCGAGGTTCTTTGATCGCGATCGTGCATCATGAGCGAGGGACGAGATGGCCAGATTTTAAAATGTTTTTTCTCAGCACAGGGGTGCCCTAGACACTGAAATGAGGGTGGGTTTTTCTCAGGGGGCTTCATTCTGCCGCATCTGAATAAAAAAAAAATTATCTTTTACATATCTCTGGTAGTCTAGCACCCCCCCATCATGATAACATATATAACAATCTTTGTTATTCATATCCCTGTTAGTCTAGCGCCCCCATCATAAAAAATAGATAACGATCTCTAGTGGCCCCCAATGTCTATGTCATAAATATTTTTTGTTTATATTCTCGGTCGCCCAGTGCCCCTCCATCTGTATTACATTATACCTGTTTTCATATCTCCCCGGAAGCCCAGCCTCACCACACAAAGACAGATTTCACTCTCGGTAAGTGGCTCACCTGGCCCACAGCCAGCCCACCCAGCACTCACCCTCCCAGCCCGCGACTGGCACAGCTCACCTCCGAGCCTGCAGCCGGCCAGCCACCAACCGTGCGCACACGACACCAATGCAAAGAGGCGCCAGAATAATTTCAGAGTGCCCTTGCATTAGCACCTAATACACACAGTCGGTGGCTGGCCGTGGCGGTGAGAGGTGGGCTGTGCCAGTCGCCAACTGGGGAAGGGTGGGAGGGTGCTGGGTGGGCTGGCACTGCTGGGTAGGGGTTGGGGGCCACTAGACTACCAGGAAATTGGAAATCCTTATGTATTTTATTATGATGGGGGGGCCACTAGACTATCAGGGATATGAAAAATAATTATAATGTAATACAGATCAGGAGGGGCACTAGACTACCAGGAATCTAAAAAAGGAATATGTATAAAATATACAGGGGGGGCCACTAGACTACCAGGAAATTGCAGATAGTTATATATTTTATTATGATGGGGGGAGCTGCTAGACTACCAGGGATATGAATAACAATTATTATTTTATACACATCTGGGGGCCACTAGACTACCAGGGTATAAAACAAAAATATTTATGACATAGACATTGGGGGCCACTGGAGATTATCTGTTTTTATGATAGGGGCACTAGACTACCGGGATATGAATAACAAAGATTGTTGTATATGTTATCATGATTGGGGGGGGGCCACTAGACTACCAGGGATATTTAAAACATGATTTTTTACATTCAGATGGGGCAGAACGAAGCGCCCTGAGCAAAACCCAGCCTTATTTAACTTTGTAGGGCACCCTTGGGCTGAGAAAATACATTTTTAAATCTGACCATCTGGTCCCTCGCTCTTTGTTCGTGAGTGAGCAATTTCTTTGATCGCGACCCTGCAAATTCTATGATCACGAGATTCTTTGATTGCGATCATGCATCGCGAGTGAGGGACAAGATTGCCAGATTAAAAAATAAATTTCTCAGCCCTGGGGTGTCCTAGAAAGACAAATGAAGGTGGTTTGTACTCGGGGGGCTTCGCTCTGACAAACCATAGTGGTGGTTTACTGCAATTCTTTGATTTTATTTAAATTAGAAATAAGTTTTTATTCTTTGGTCGTGACCCTCCAAACTCTTTGATTGCGAGCCTGCAAATTCTTTGATCACGAGATTCTTTGATCGCAATCGTGCATCACGAGCGAGGGACGAGATGGCCAGATAAAAAATAAATTTTCTCAGCTCAGGGGTGTCCTAGGAAGACAAATGAAGAGGGTGGGTTTTACTCAGAGGGCTTCGTTCTGATGAGCCATGGCGGTGGTTTACCACAACTCTTTGATTTTTTTTTTATTTGAACAGTTTTTATTCTTTGTTCATGCAAATTCTTTGATCATGAGCTTGCAAATTCTTTGATCGTGAGATTCTTTGATCGCCATCTTTGATCGCGAGGGAGGGACAAGATGGCCAGATTTTTTATAATAGAATAGATAGGGACATTTTACCAATCTTTAAGATTGAATATCTCGGCAACGGTTTGGTCTTTTTACTTAAAATTTGGAGGGTGTTTATGGCATGTCCTGTAGATGTGAATTATGGTGTTTATGTGTCCATTGTGTCGATATTGCGTGACGCAGTTTATGTGTTTCGGACAGTGTTTTGGATTGTGCTGCTGGCTTGAAATTGATAGGGTGCCTAGCCTTAGTGTCATGGATGTAGTTTTCAGTTGTTGTGTTTGTTAAATGTCAACAGGTGTGGAACTGTGCCACTCTGACAAATGAAAATGTCAAATTTTGACATGTTATATCTCGGACACGGATAGGTCTTTTTACTTGAAATTTGGAGGGTGTTGACGACATGTCCTGTAGATGTTAATAGTGGTGTTTATGTGTCGGACAATATATTTTTTGCAGAGATATTGTTTGGTGCAGTTTACGTTTTCTGGACAGCATTTTGTATTGCTCCACTAGTTGAACATTTGTTTGGTGACTGGACTTGCTGTTGTCAATGTACTTTTTAGTCATTGGGTGTGTAATGTGGCCCGATACTTACAAGTTGGTGGGAGCATGGGGCCCAAAGGGACCCGCACTTCCACCAACTTGTGCAACTTTCTACTTTTCTATTCTTTCTTAAAAAGTAAGGAAATTCTATGCAAAAAACTTTGTTAATGCATCAGTTAGGGTTCTTCTACAGTGAAAAGAAGTGAGGAATTTTTATTTTAGGGTTCCCACCAGTTGCACCCTATCCCCAGCCTGCCCGCACCAACAGGCATTGGGGTGTGCGTTGGTGTCGTCGGCCCTAACTCTCACCCCATTCTCCTACACTGCACCACCTCAGCCTGTTTACACATGGGATGGGGTTAGAGTTAGGTCCGATGACTCAACGCACACCCGATGCCTGTTAGTGGGGGGCGGCTGGGGTGGGGTGCAAGTGGTGGGAACCCTAAAATTCACCTCTCGCTGTAGAAGAACCCTAACCGATGCATTAATGAAGTTTTTGCATAGAAAAAAATATATATATATATATGTTGGGTCTTTTGAGAGTTGCACTAAGACATTTCAGGTACATCTTTTCCCTCTGTGTTTCAGCTGTCTTTGTGAATAACCCCAAAGCCACTTCATGGCCAGCTGACTGGTGATGGGGAAGGGGCGCTTCCCAGCCAAAGTCATGTGCCCTGTCCCAGAGAACCCTTTCTTGTATGACATGTGTAGCCTGTGCTGTCAGTCAGTCAGGTTGCCTGGAAACCGGAGACCAGATGAAAAACAAGACCCTGTGCCCCACCACCATGCCACTGTTCCAGCCTGTGCTGATTTTTCTCTTAACATCCATTTCCAAAAGGAGGCAGTGTAGCTGCATGGTTAGATCACCTGCTTGTGAACTAGGAGATTTTATTTATTTAGTTATTTAAAACGTTTCACCAGGGGGACACACTGAGCAGCATAGCTCATTTCCAAATGAGTCCTGGGGAGAGGGGAAGGGGGTACCAAGCAAGCAAGCATTACAGTAAAATCTACATGGCCAGCAAATCAGATGCTGAATAAGAAGATTAAAGTATTTTACATTGTTTACGTGCAACTTTGTTGGAGAGGCTGAACTACAATAGTGAAGAAGGGACTAGCATAGTTGCAAACTGCCAGATTGTAGATACAGAGGGCTCTGTAGTCACAGTGGCAAATAGCAATGCGATAGTTACAGATTAAGTGTAAGAAGAGAGGGCTGGGGTAGCGATTAGAGAGTCGGCCAGGCAGAGTGAGTGGTAGTGTCAAGACAGGGCAGAGGAGCCAAAGTGGGGATAACAGTTGGTGAAAAGGGACAGTAGAATAAAGTAGAGTGGGAGGAGAAATAAAGGTGGGGTTGGGGGGGATAAGGAGCAGCTGCAAGTAGGGGGAAAATGTTATGTAGGAGGGAGGAGATGGCATCTGGGGAGGAGGCTTGGCAGGTAGATGTGGGAAAGGAGTTCCACAGTTTTGGGAAATGGTGGGAAAATGCAGCCTGTCCAGCAGCAGAGGACCTGGGGGGACAGCCTTATTACGAGAGTCATGGTTTCTAAGGGCGTGAGAGTGAGGGGGTAGAAGTGATAGTGAGGAGGAGAGGCAAGTGGGGAGAGAACCAAACCAGAATTTAGCTAAGAAGTTGGTGCTGTGTAAACAATTCCTGTCTTCGAGAGAGATGAAGGACAGAGATTGATAGAGAATACAGTGGTGGGTGTGAGGAGGGCAGTCAGGAGCAAAGCTACAGAAGGAATGGAAAAGAGTCTCCAGACTGGGTAGGGAAGTCTTGGGAGCAGCACTATAGACTACATCCCTGTAGTCAAAAACTGGGAGGATCATTTTCTGGACCAGTGCGTGTCAGGCATTCAATAGAATACACTCACTGTTTCTGTACGGGGCACCTAACTTGGGCTGCAGTTTTTTGAGGATGGCAGCTACATGTCCAGAAAAGTCAAGGTGTTGGTCAAGCCAAACCCCAAGGTATCTGAAGGAGGTGGTATCCTCCAGTGTAGTCCCAAAGAAACATAGACGTTGATGGCAGATAATGACCGCTTGGCCCATCTAGTCTGCCCATTTCCCTACCTACAGGATAGGCCGCAGATCCTAGTTAACCAACAGCCTATTTCTTCCTACCCCCCACAAGAATTGCCTTATGTCTGTCCCATGCATTCTTGAATTCTCTCACAGTTTTAGACCCTACAACCTCCTCAGGAAGGCTGTTCCATGCATCCACTACCCTCTCTGTGAAATAATACTTCCTCACATTGCCCTGAACCACCTCCTTCTATCTTTAAATTGCGCCCTTTGTTCTTGCACGCCTCTTTTCTGAAAGATGCTACCCTCTTGACTTTGTTGATTCCACTGAGGTACTTAAAGTTTCTATCATGTCCCCTCTCCTTCTTTCCTCAAGGGTATACACATTAAGCTCCTTTAGTCTCTCCTCATACGGCTTCTCTTGCAGACCCTGCACCATTTAGTTGCCCTCCTCTGACTACCTCTATCCTGTCTATGTCCTTGTGGAATGGGGTCTCCAGAACTGGACACAGTACTCCAGATGGGGTCTCACTAACTGTCTGTACAGAGGGATAACAACTTCCTGTTTTCTGCTGTTGATGCCTCTCCCATACATCCCAGTATACCCCAGCCCTCCCTACTGCCTTCTCACATTGCTTGCTAACCTAAGGTCATCTGATATGATTACCCCAGGTCTCTTTCCTTTTTGTTGTTGTTACTACCTCCCCACCCATTGTGTATTCTTCCCTGGGTTCTTGTTTCCAGGTGCATTATTTTGCACTTCTTTGCATTGAATCCTAGCTGCCATACTTCTGACCATTCCTCCAACCTTGCCAAGTCCTTTTCATCCTTTCCACGCCTCCTTGTGTATCAACCCTGTTGCAGATCTTTGTGTCATCTGCAAAAGGCATACTTTTCCTTCCAGTCCCTCTGCAATGTCACTGATGAAGACATTAAAAAGGACTGGACCCAATACTGAACCCTGCGGTACCCCACTAGTAAACCCTCTTTCTTCAGAGTGGACTCCATTTACAATTACCTTCTGTGTCCTGTTGTGCAGCCAGTGTTTTACCCAGGCTACCACCCTGGGACCCACTCCCAGGCTGGTTAATTTGACTATTAATCTTTTGTGTGGGACTGTGTCAAATGCCTTGCTAAAGTCTAGGTAGGCCATGTCCACAGCCCCTCCCTGGTCTACTACTTTGGTCACCCAGTCAAAGAAATCTATTAGATTTGTCTGACATGACCCTTCCGCTGTCAACCCATGCTGCCTTGGGTCCTGTGCTCCACTGGCCTCTAGGTACTCAACTATTCTTTCCTTCAGAAGTGACTCCATCACTTTCCCTACCACAGAGGTCAGACTGACAGGTCTGTAGTTTCCTGCCTCTGTCTTGGTCCCACTTTTGTGAGGAATCACATCCGCCTTCCTCCAGTCCTCTGGTACCACACCATCCTCCCATGATTTATTAAAAGAGTAGTCAGTGGTTTCACTAGTTCCTCCCTTAATTCTTTTAGAATTCTGGGTGAATTCCATCAGGACCCATTGCTTTGGCCACCTTCAGTTTTAGGAGTTCTTGCAGAACCCTTTCTTCTGTGAAAGGACTGGGGTCGACCCCCCTATCAAGAGTGCTTCTGTTAATTGGATTAGGCACTTCCCCCTCCTCTTTTGTGAATACTGAGCAGAAATATTCTTTCAGTATCCTGCTTTTCACTGTCCCTCTGCCCACCCACCTTTCATTCTATTCAGCCTCACTATCCCTCCCTTTGTCTTTCTACGCTTGCTGATGTACCTATAAAAGGTTTTATCCTCTTCTTAACTGAGTTGGCTATCTTTCCTCAGTTTGGGCCTTTGCTATTCTGACTTCCTCCCTGCTTCCTTCTGCCTTAACTGGTACAGCTGTCTGTCCTGCCCTTCTGTGTTTCCTTATACTCCGGAGTGCTATCTTTTCTTCCTGACTTTCACAGCCACCTCTTTTGAGAACCATAGTGGCTTTTTCTTTCATTTTGATTTGTTTATTTGCTTCACACAAAGGCTTGTTGCCTCTGTGATGGCAGTTTTGATAATTCCCATTGTTGCTCCACACCTCCTTCTAGCCTGTTTGCTAGTGCTTTTCTGAGGCACTCTCCCTATCTTACCAAAGTCAGCCTCCCAAAGTCCAGTACCCTCACTTTGTATGGCTTGACTCTGTAGCTGAGTTTAATGTGAACCACACTGTTTGATGGTCACTTGTTCCCAGATGGCAACCCACTTCTAGATCTGAGATCCTCTCACTGCCCCCATTTGAGAGTATGAGGTCTAAGATTACTCCCTCACGAGTGGGTTCTGAAACTAGCTGTCTGAGGCCAGCCACCTGTAGGGCATCAAGAATGGCCCTGCTCTTGGATGTGGCTGCAGCAAATGTGCTCCAGTTAACATCTGGCATATTCAGGTCTCCCATCAACAGTATCTCCCCTTTCTCTGCCATTCTACGAATGCCTTCTATCATATCCTTGTCCATTCCCTCCCGCTGACATGGGGGTCTGTACACAACCCCTGTGCGGATTGTGGTGCCCTTTCCAGTCTCCAAGGTGACCCACAGCGCCTCCTCTCCTCTCCTCCCTGTTTACTCTTTAGTTCAGTTGCTTTTATCCTTCCTTTACATAGAGAGCTCTCCTCCCTCTTCTCCCTGCCTGTCTCTCCTATAGGTTATGTACCCTGGTATGTTAACATCCCAGTCATGGTTCTCTGTGTACCATGTTTCTGTGACTGCTACGATATCCAGGCATCCCTCTTCCATCAAGGCCACCAGTTCAGGGAGCTTGTTGCCCAGACTACGGGCATTGGTACTCATTACCCTCCATTTCCTGATGGCCTTACTCTCTTTTGCCCCATCCCTGTCCTTCTTGCCTTTGTCACTTTCTCCATTTACCCCAGCCCTTCTTCCTATCGACACATCTATGTTGGTGTTTGCCTCACTTACTACCATGATTATTTGGGGGGACTAGGATTTCCCTGCTCCTTTCCAGTGCCTCCCCCCTTGGCTAGTTTAAATGCTTGCCAATGAAGCATTTAAACCCATCACCTAGGATCCTGGTTCCCTCCCGACAGATGCAGCCCATCATGCCAGTATAGGCTTGCATCACTCCAGGTGGACCCCCAGTCCCCAATGAAGCCAAATCCTGAGCTCCACACCAGTTTTCAACCACTGATTGAATCCCATGGTGCGGAACACCCTAGCCTCCTATGCCATAGATGGGCAACACCTCCCAGAAGGTTACCATGCGGCTTGCTACTTGACTAAGGCCCCTCCCTAATTCCACAAACTCTTCCTGCACTCTCTAATCCCTTTCTTAGCCAGGTCATTTGTCCCTAGGTGGACAATGACATCCAGCTCCTCCCCTGTGCAGCTGCTCCGCAATCCTAAGGATTCACCCCTGTCCCTCCAAGCCATGGCACCAGGCAGGCACCTTACCTCCCTCTCCCCTTCCCCTTCCTCCCCCAGTTCTACCTTCCTAACAATGGAGTCCCCCACCAGGAGTTGTTTCCTTCCCCTGCAAGGTCCCCTGCCACCCTCCTGTGGGTCTCCTTTGTGGAGGTTCCCATCAAGGGTGTGGGAAGGGAGGAGTTGAGAGAGACTTGGCCTTGTGCCAAAGGTCATGGAGACAGTCTTCTTGGCATTTTTATGAACAGCTGATTTGAGCGTAACCAGAGCTGAACCTTGTCAAAGTCATGCTGAAGTCTGGAAGGGGAAGGACCAAAGGTATACAGGACAGTATCATCTGCATATACACATGGATAGAGGTGGAGGTGGAGGAGCAGGCAGATGAAGGTCATTAAGGAAGACAGAGAATAAAAGAGGACCAAGCACCAAGCCCTAAGGGAATCCAGTGTTGATGGGGGGGATAAAGCAATCCAAAAAGATTGCGTCCTTCCCATGAGATAGGCACAGAACCAGTTTGTGGCAGTGTCTGACAGGCCTGCTGCAGAGAGCTTAGCAAGAAGGAGGAGTGTGTAATGCCTTAACTAGGTTAACAAAGATGGCAGAGGTGATGAGGCCATGATCCATCCCAGTAAGGATGGAGTCTGTGAGCCTGAGGCGGGAGGTGGTAGTGGAGTGGTGCTTCCGGAATCCAGACTGGAAAGGGGTGAAGAAGCAGGAGTCATGGTAGGAGGAGAGTTGGGATAACACCACATGTTCTTGGAGCTTGGCAAGGAAGGGGAGGAGATATATGGACCGATAATTACCTACAGTAGAGGGATCCCCACCTTTAAGGAGGAGTAGGACAGTGGCATGCTTCCAGGCAACTGGGACAGATTCAAGTGAGAAGGAGATGTTCAGGAGAGGGGCAAGGAGATAGCATGGGAAGACATATAAAGGAGCTTGGAGTCTAACCCATTGGTGGACTTACCATTGGAAGAGTTTAGGGCAAGGAGTGCCATGAGAGTGGCAGAGGGGGATATTGGGGAAAAGGAGAAAGAGGGGGGGTTGGGGGAGGCACCTATTGAGGAGGTGGGATGGAGGGGGTAGGGAGAAGTGGGGAGGGAGGAATAGAGAAGTGTGGAGAAGCAGGTGGTAAAGAAGGAGTTGAACTCCATGGCCACAGCTAGGGGGTCATCCAATGTGGAGTCGCCAACGCTGAGAACAGGGACAGGGGTCTGAGCTGGTGGGGAGAATAAGGTGTGAACTACCTTCCAGAATTTGGAAGAATGGTTTATATTTGTCTGAAAGGTAGTAGAGCAGTATTCCACCCTGGCAAGCCTGACTGCTCTAGTGCATGCATTACAGAGTTAGTGGTACCTTTGGTAATCAGTAGGGGAACCAGAGGTTTAGTGAGCCTTCCAGGCCTGGTCTCAGGCATGCCAGCAGTTTGGCAGTGATCCAGGGGAGGTGGTTTCCATCCACCCTACTACACCTTAGAGGGGCATAATGATTCCAGATGGTGAGGAATTTTGTTTTGAAATATTCCAAGGCTTAATCAATAGAGGTGGCAGCGGGGATGGGAGACCAATCAGTGTTTGACAAACCCTCAAGGAGAGGGGCCTGGTCCAGGGATTTGTATGAGCAGATCATTAAGAGCCTAGGTGGAGATTTGGTCCGGTGGATTTTTCGTACCAAGCAGGTCAGATGATGATCACTTAGGGCATCTGGAAGGATGCCAGCTACAACAGTTCAGTGTGGTTAAGAGTTGAGAGCCCAGTCAATGAGAGTACGGTTTTGGGACGGTGTATTTTAGCAGGTAGGCTCATTTATTAACTGGGGTAAGTTAAGGGAATCAATGTCACTACGGGTTTTAGAGAGTGAAGAGGACAGCCAGTTCAAGTTAAAGTCACCCATGATGTAATGTTCATCTGAGGAGGCATGTGCCAAGATAACAAGTTCAAACCTCAGTAGAGCCAAATACTCATTGTACTGTGTGACTTTGAACAAGTCACTTATCCTCCCAGTGTTCCAGTTCACCCAGCTGCGTAAATGAGTAGCAATGGGATCCCACTGGAAATGAGATGTTACATAACAGCTTGGCTATTCTGGGTAAATAAATGGTGGAGAAAATTGTGATACTTATCAAATGTGATCTTTTCAGTCATTCTTGCCAAGAGTGTTAAGAGTTACAGTAAATGTTTTTATGAGTAGTCAAATATTCAGTTACGTCACTCATGCACATATTAAAACATTGGCAGAGAAATGCCTGCCCAGAGTCTTTTTCTAGGGAAAATACCAGAATTTCTAACATTGCATATGCATGTGTTTTTAATATCTGGCTCAGTGTGGGTATGCATATACAAACTGGCTGTGGTACACTAGATGACAGACTTGTATCAAAAGAGAGAGTATACTGATAAAACTAAGTTTCATGTTTTGTCATCAAGTTAACGATAGTAGGAGGAAGTTATAGTTTATATAACATGGAAGGGGGAATGAGCTAGGAGCCGTAAATATTGGGGTTCTGTTTTCGAGTGGTTGGTCTGCAGTCTTATCACATGGTAACAGGACCTGTGTGGAATGTGTTTGCTCTTGTTTGCTGGTGGTGAGAGGAAAGGAAATGGAGAAAAGTAACACCCATTTCTTTGTGTATATTAAAATCATGACTTTCCATCAAACTATTTTATACTCTTGGAATATCACAATTTACTGCTAGATTAGGTAGTAGTGGTAGTAATAGTCATAGCAGACCACTAGAGGGTAGTCCTAGACAGAAAGTCTTGATACATGACAACATGAGTATCAGTATAATGTTTTTTTCAAACAGGTAGAGGTGGGAGCAAAAAGATAATGCTTGTCTGCTAGGTAGCCTAGTAGTACAGTATGTAATAAAAGTGGGTAAGTTTTTATTATTTCTGCAAAGCACATTTGTTCCTTAGACAGACAGACAGACAAAGAGGGTAAGAAACATATGATCCAATGTTCAATCACAAGGGGGACTGTGCAGAAGCATTGCGCCAACACATTTGTGTCAGTCCCTTGCTTATGAACCCCTCCCCCCCGCTATGCTCAAAGGGGTTGTAGGCTTTTTCTGTACAAAGTGTGTTGGTCACAGTAAGGACGTGTGGTTATCAAGCTAAAGGCATACAGTGTCATGTGAAAAATAGAATAAAACAGGTGTCAGCATGCCTAAATTGGTAACATCTGTTTCTGAGCCAGAAGATCATGAGTTCTAGTCCATCACTAGGCCCGGGTTCATAAACACTGGCACCAGAGTGCAGTACTATGGAGATGCTGTACCGGGGAAGTGTGCCATCCTTTGGACGAAATGCTATACTGCAGTCTAGTCTGTCTTTTCTGGTGGTTACTCAGGTGGACGTTAAGGATCCCATGAGTACCTCAATAAGCATAGGTTAATTATTTATTGAAAAAAAACTCGTAACCAGTACTTATAAAGAGGAACTAGAAAATCTCCATACAGGTTTAATCCATGCAAATTGTTTCCAAAAACTTCCTGCTATGTCCCTTTAACACACACACACACACACACACGCACACACACAACTATGCTTCGGCTATAATATGTTTATAGGAAAATAAGGAATAAAAAAAAAATCCACGTATCTATCCTATATAAAGAAAATAAACAAAAGTTATAGAAGTGTTCATTCCCTCACCCAGTTCATGTTGTGCCAGCAAACTATCTGGTGATGAGGCAGTCTATCTTTTTCAGAAAGAAAAATGCTTTTTATTGAATTTTAGACCATCTCAAGTAATCCTTGCAGAGAAATGTCCATTTACTGAATGAGAAAGCCGCATCAAACTTGTTAAATAAAAAATGATATGCATACCAATACGAGCATAACTGCATTCTGAATCCACCCTGTGGTGTGTACTGATGGTTCCCCAGTTATAATTTCTTCATATGTCATCTGAGTCCAGTGTTGACTAATCCATTTCAGAGCTAGCTCCTTCCACAAATCTTGAGCATATGGACATCCTTAAAAATGCTCTAACGTTTAAAATTGTGTTATATACCTTTCACGTAGGCAGACTCTCTCTAGCATACTCTTATGCTTAAAGTTGTCTTTAACCCCTAACTTCCAAAACTGGGGGTGGGAAACAGAGTTCCTTAAGGGACCGCTTACATCAAGCACCATACATGAAGGAATATAGCTATGGATGTTGATGGGCTGGAACACCAAGGCAGTTTTATGTACTAGGGTTGGGGGGCAATGGACTATGAGATATCACATGGATTGGACTCAACTGGGCCTTGAAGCAGGCCATAAGTACGGGTTGGGAGGGCGGGTGTATTCAATGAACAACACACACACATTTCTCCATGGCACTGTGCATGCACAAATGCTCCACTGTTTTCCAGAATGCCCTTGGAACTATATGAATATCAGTAGATTGGAGGATCCTTACAGGCAGACCATGTAATGAAATGAAGATAATAGTGATAGTCTCCTAGGTCATTCAGTATTACTAAGACAAATGCATTTTTTTTTGTCTTGTGTGTGTTCTTTTTTTATTATCACCATTAATTAAATTCATATTTTACCACCTGTGCTTCGGCTCTCCTCTCCTCCTTGCCTCCGCCCTCTCATGCTAACCTCTCACCCTCTCCACCCTCTTCTTCCAACTTACCTTCTGCATCCCCTTCCTTCTCCTTCTCTAACATCACTCCTGCTGCCACTATGGAGGCATTATATGCCCTTAACCCCTCCAAAGGCAGCTCACCAAATGGTTTGGACCCCAGACTGCTGTACCTTTCGGTGTCTGCCATCTCTGCTCTGCTCTGCTGTCTTACCTACTTAACTGCTCTTTCACCATAGCTTCCATCCCATCTATCTGGAAGCATGCTACTGTCCTTCTCTTACCCAAGGATGGTGACCCTTTCACTCCTGCCAAGAATTATCCCATCTCTCTACTTCCTACCCTTGCTAAACTCCAGGAGCATCTAGTTCTCGTTCAACTAACTATCTCTCTGACACTAACTTTTTCACTCCGTTCCAATCTGACTTCAGGAAGAATCACTCCACTACCACCTCCCTGATTAAGCTCACTGATTCTATCCTCTCAGGAATGGACAGTGGTCAAATCACATCTGCCATCTTTGTTGACCTAGCAAAGGCGTTCAACACTGTCTCCCACACCCTTCTTCTAGAAACCCTTTCCTCGGCTGGCCTAACTGTATCTAACACTAGCTGGTTCAAAGCATACCTAGTAGGTAGGACCCAGCAGTGTTGGATAAGTTACTTTTTCTATTACTTTCTATTACTTTTGGAAACTTGTTCCAGAAAGCTCTGTGCAGTCACTAGCAAGGATGGAGAAGTACTGGAAAAAGTAATACACCTTACAGTTACAATTACTTATGTCTTTTTACACAAAAGTAATATGTAACTGTAACTGATTACATTTATTTTAAAGTAACTCGTAACTAACCTATTACTTTCAAATACGTCATCTGTTATAGTTTTTTATTATTTTTGTATTTTTTTTGCATAAATGAAATAAGTAACTGTAACTGTCGTGTGTATTACTTTTTGTAGTATGTCTCCATCCTTGCTAGTGACTGCAGAGAGCTTCCTGGATCCAGTTTCTAAATGGAAAAGAAAGTAATAGAAAAAGTAACTTACCCAACACTGGGACCCAGTCGGTGAGAATAGTGGATGTCGTATCTCCTCCTCTCCCTGTCAACACTGGTGCACCCCAGGCTTCCATGCAGGGCCCTATCCTTTTCTCCATCTTCCTAAATGACATTCCCTCAGTCTGCTCAGTCATCTCTATCCACACGTACACCGATGATATGGTTCTCGTCACCTCAGGAAAATCCACTGCTGATCTGGAAACCAGACTTCAGCATGACTTCAATCAAGTCCAGCTCTGGTTCAGCTCCCACCAGACCTCACTTACTGCCAAGAAGACAATCTCAATGACCTTTGGCACTAAGCAGAGACTCTCGGCTCCCCTCCCTACCGTCCTTCCAAACCCTTGACGGGATAGTTCTTGAGGACACCTCCTCCTTTAGTTATCTGGGGGTTTGGCTTGACCAGCACCTCAGCTTTTCTGGACATGTTGATGCCATCCTGAAGAAGCTGTACCCCAAACTTGGTGCATTATACAGGAACTGTAGCTGGCTCCCATTACTGGCCAGGTGTGAATTGGTCCAGAAGATGATACTATCTTTCTTTAACTACTGTGATGTACTCTATAGTGCCACTCCCAAGTCCTCCTTAACCAGATTGGATTCTCTCCTTAACTCCTTCTGTCATTTCGCTCTTGATGCCTCCCCTCTCACTCACCACCGTTCTCTCTACCACTCCCTGGCTTTCTCCTCCCTAGAAAATCACCACCTCCTCTACTGCACTAAATTCACTTCTAAATTTTGGTTTGGCTTGTTCCCCCCATATCTTACCTCCTTCCTTACTATTCTCTCCCCACTGGGCCATTTCCTTAGGTCATATGACTCGGCAGCTAGCAATTCCTCATCGGTCTTCCACGGTTGGACTGGTGGCCTTCTTGCATCACCTCCTTAAGTTATGGAATGCCCTCACTCCTCAGATTCATCAGTCCTCCTCCCCACACTCCATCTCACAAGCCCTACAAAACTTTCTAGCAGTAAATTGTACCTGCAACTAAGTCCTTATTTCCTCCTGTTCCAGCTGGCTCACTGCTTTCCATCTCCTGCTCGGCTAGCTATTCATAAACAGGATGCACTTCTCTTTCATTACTATGCATAACTGTTTTTTTTCTTAACACTATGCATAATTGTTTTTCATTATTGCACTTCAATGTACAGTCATGTATACCTTGCACTCTATAATCGAATTTCAATGTGAAAAGGTACTTACGGTCTTAATGCGGCCGATGCATATACTGTAGTAATATTGTATGTTTACACCATTAATCTGTTCACTTAATCTGTTCATTCTCCATGTTAGTGTTGTACCAACTGTTATGCTACTCTTTGTATGTATTTTTATCATGCTTGTTCTCCCAATGATCCCCCCCACCGGACGCACCGTGAGACAAGCAACTTGTTGTTCAGTGTGCCATTCCTGGTGAAACATTTCAATAAACAAATAAATAAAATGCCTCTATAAAGTGTTTCAGCTGAGGGGGAGGTCTGGTGGAAACTGAAAGTTACGTTCCACTGTAGCTCATGTCTGGGGACACTCAGCTAAAGGAGCTTCTGTGTAAGCAGTCCAGTTCCTGCCCTATGAAAGGTTTTGTTTTGGGTTACTCTTCAAAGGGCTGGATATCATTCATAAAAAAGGCATGTTGTGAGTGTAAACAGCTAAGGCAGAACAAGATGGAACCCCAATGAGGCCAGCCCGGTGTAGCTGAGTGTTGAGGTACTGGACACCACACTTCACATCATGCTAGCGACCCAGGCTCAGCAGCAGGCTCAAATTTCTGGGGATTGGCCGAGGAGGAGAGGATTGAGCATCTGGAGGACTGCTCTCCTCTCCTGGGGAGGGTGGTTTGTGGTTCCCTGGCATCAGGGACTCCCAATGGAGGCTGGGTGTGCTACAGCCAGAGAACCCATCAGGAAAGGGTAGAGTGGAGGTAACAGCAGATGTCCACAGGCTGAGTGCGGGAGTGCACCTCTCTCATGCTGGACATCATGGGCATGTCTGCACCTCCAGGGGTCACACTGACAGAACAAAGGATAAGCCCCCAAGTAGACAACACATGGCCCCCATGACCACCACTGCATCCCACTCACCTGGTCCCTAATATCCTCCAACCCTTTCCCTGACTGCAGACAATTGGATTTAAGGAGCACTGAGTAAGTACTGGTGGCCCCACCCTCAAGGGTGAAAGCCAGGGGGTTCACTGCAGGTAGGTGTGGAGGGTTCAGAGCACTGGTGGCGGACTCAGGTTGGGGGGTTCTCAGGTTGGTTGGGAGAAAGCTGGGACATCTGAGGGAGTCTCCGGGAGCATTATAGGAGGGAAATAGAGTCTATTAAAAAAAAGATAGAACCCACTGATTGAGCCATATGGGAAACAAAAGGACCCAGGCTGCAATCCAAAAACAAAGCCTGAAATAACAAATCCAGTTTGGACCTGTTCTCAAAGAAAGTGGTCCCCAAAGAACCAAGAAATAGTCAAACCTGTGATGTCAGAGAGGCATGTATGATGATGTGTCATAGTGGGCTGGTCAGCCGAAGGCATTTTTCTGTGTGTTAGCTATTAGAACTTCAGTTATGTTTTGGGATTTTGAACTATTAACATCATGAGTTTGATCTGCCATAACTCCCTAGCTGGGGTAAGCTTCTTCTATTCTAGTTAGACACCAGATAGTTTTGGAGTTAGGTTATTCTGTGTGCCCTCTATCTTCTTCAAAAGTCTTTATTGTTATTGCTGTAGAAGTAATTTATTCCCCATAGTCTTTAGTGTGTATTATCCTGTAACATGTGTAAATATCTTAGGGTAATCCAAGAGTCTAGCAGTTCCTGTGCCTTCCCAGTGGTACTGATCTCCAACAAGGATGGGACAACAAAGTTCTGCATCATCTACCGCAAGCTCAACAGCTATACAGAGTCAGACTCATATCCCATGCACAGGATAGATGAGAGCCTAGAGAGGTTAGGAGAGCAATGTACCTGACCACCTTAGACCTGACAAAGGGCTATTGACAGGTACCCCTACTCCTACCCCTACCCCTGAAGCCAGAGAGAGGTCAGCCTTTGTCACTCTGTCTGGCCTATTCAAGTTTGAAACTCAAAATGGCCAAATGGAGTGATGAAGACCAACCTCTCTCCAGTAATTCAGTTTGGGCTGAAGACTGCACCAGCCACCTTTCTACAGCTCGTGGACTGTATTCTGTCTGAGGCAGGAGACTTTTCTCTGGAGCACATAGATGACATTACCATCTACAGCCAGATATGGGAGAACCATGTCAGGCACATGACAAAGGTGCGCTGCCAACTGAAGGCTACAGGGCTGACTGTCAAGGTGAAGTGCCAAATAGGGATGGCAGAGTGTAATACCTTGGGTACAAGGTAGGGAGTGGATTCATCTGGCTTGAGCCAGTAACAATTAAGGCCATACGGGGATGGACCATTTCCATAACAAGAGAAAATTACAGGTCTTCCTAGGGATGGCAGGGTACTATCAAAAGTTTGTGCCAAACTTCAGTAGCATGGCCAACCCCAGTCCAATCTCCCAAGGAAGAAAATGCCAGAAACAGTTCCGTGGACAGAGTGCTGTGAACATGTTTCACCAGTTTAAGGAGGCATTGTGTCAGGCTCCTGTGCTCACAAGCACTGACTCTTCTTTGAGGTTCATTGTGCACATGGATACATCCGATCATGGCTAGTCATAGTTCTGAGTCAGGTCACATACAGGGGGAAGGAACACCCAATCAAATACCTGAGCAGGAAGTTGCTGCCCAGAGAGGAGGCCTACTCCATAGTTGAGAAAGAGTGTCCTGGTATCATCTGGCTCTGCAGAAGTTGCAGCCATGCATGGGCACTCACACTGGCCACTGACCATAATCCCCTCACATGACTGTACAGGACCAGCAGGGAAAACCCCAAATTGCTAAGATGGAGCCTCATTCTGCAGTCCCAAAACATGGACATCATGCACTGCAGTGGGTCAGCATTGCAATGCAGGTGGTTTGTCTAGTCAGTAACCAGTGGCCCAGTAAAGAAAGGGAGGTGCTTTGAATAATTAAAGAATTATTCAAAAAGAGAGAAAACTGGGGGCATAGTAGGTACAGCAAACCTGCTAACATAACAAAAAATCGTTTAGAGTTACTGAAAGATGTGTTTTTCATTTTTCCAGGGGACAGAGATATGACAACTTGTGACAACTTGCAATGCATTTTGTTCTTGAGAGGCTTCTTTTTTTCTGTTATCATTGATGCCTCTGTAAAGTGTTTCAGCTGAGGTGAGAGGTCTGGTGGGCAGTGAAAATTACATTCCACTGTAGCCCATGCCCGGGGACACTCAGCTTGAAGAACCTTTGTGTAAGGCTCCTGCCCTAAAAAAGGCTTTGTTTTGGGTTAAACAGCTGGATCTCTTTCATAACAAAAATATATGTTGTGAATGTAAACAGCCAAGGCTCAATAAGACGGGACCCCACTGACTGAGCCACAGGGGATAATAGAATGCAGGTTGTAATCCACAAAACCAAGCTCAAAATAACAAATCCAGTTGGGACTTGTTCTCAAAAATGTTGGTCCCTGGAGAACAAAGAAATAGTTGAACCCATGATATCAGAGAGGCATGTATGATGATGCGGCATAGTGGGCCAGCCAGTCAAAGGCATTTTGTTCCTATTATTTCTTTATGCTCCTGGGGAGCCTGGCAGGCAGCTCTGGTCCTTCCCTTGGAGGGACTTAGACTCCGGCTCTCCATTCCCCAACTGACTTCCCCTGCAATACCCCATGGGTCCCCTCTCCCCGTGACATGGCCGAGATGAAGAGGCGCCGTCTTTCTCCCACCCCGGGCGCAAATCCAGTTGTCCAGGGAGTTGGGACAGGTGCAGGAGAGCCATCATGGAGCCTGCCAGCTTCATTTTCCTCTGTTTTTCCCTGACCCCCCCCCCGCCGAAGGCATATGTCGGTAACATGCCTTCCGACACACATCTCCTTCAGCCACTGCCAGAGGGAGAACCGACAAGCGGGACAGCAATCCATCCCTCCCCGAGAGAGGAGAGCAGTTCTCTGGATGCTCAATCCTCTCCCTCCCCTGCTGACCCCTGACAGCCTAGAATTTTTCCTGAACCCAGGTCGCCAGTGCAGCACGAGGTGTGGCATCCAGCGCCTCAACCCTCAGCACCATCAGGCCAGCCCATTCAAAGGTATTTTTCTGTGTGTTAGATTTAGAGCTTCAGTTATGTTTTGGGATTTTGAACTAGCAACATCACAGGTTTAAGTCTGCCATAACCCATTAGTCAGAGTATACTTCTTCTAGTCTACTTAAAATCTAGATAGTTTTTGAGTTAGGTTATTCTGCGATTCCTCTATCTTTTTCAAAAGTCTTTACCTTTATCTCTGTGGAAATACTGTATTCCTCCATAGCCTTTAGTGTGCATTACTCTGTAACATATGTAAATATCTTGGAGTATTATTTTTATATACTTCATGCAACTGAATCATTTCAAGTTAGATAACCAGGGTAAATTGGCAAGTCTGTGATCATCTCTGAAGAGGCAGGCTACAGTTGCTATATCCAAAGCAAAAGTATTCTCCGCTTTAACAGAGGGGGTGAGTCACTTCACCTGTTGCTGTTCGGTGATTGATTCCCCTTGTGCAGGGAAGTCCAGGGACTGTGTGAAGAGGTGTAGTGGTGGCTCATGCTATAGAAGTCTAGCAGCTCTGAAAAGCACAATGAGGTAAGCCCGACAATCAAAGTGGAGTTACATATGGATATATAACCACTGCCTCCCATTTGTTGCACTTACCTCATTGAGCTTTCTGGAGCTGCTTGATTTCTGTAACACCATGCCACCCAGCATATACATAGATGAGACCACCATTTCTGTACATGTCATCTGTGAAATTCTCCTGGACAAAATTCCTGCAAAGCATCATCTACAGATAGCAGCATTTTCATTTAAAATCAACTTTTTGGAAGCCATCCTGCAAAACTACCATTCGGTACATTCGAAATCAGAAACTTCAGCTGCAGCAGCACTAAAATCCATCAGCATGTAATAAACTAAACTGTCTGGTGCTGGAAACTCTTAAGATTGACTACAATTTATGGACAAATAAGCTGGATGCTTCTATCTTGGGGCAGTAGTTAACCCCCTCTTAGAATGACTCCTCTTGTTCACAGAGATATCTTCTGCTCTTCCTGGCTCCCTCAACATGGATAGTTTCTTGAACCTGCTTCCCTTTGGACTACTTGGAAGACAGAGGTGCATTATCCTGGATGTTTTGTCAAACCTGCTTCCCGAAGGCCCAGTGGTGCTGAAGGTTGAGACGCTGGACGCCACACCTTGCTCCACGCTGGCAACCCAGGTTCAGGAATGAGCCCAGGTCATCAGGGGTTGGCAGGGGAGGACTAGGATTGAGTGTCTGATGACAGCTCTCCTAGTCCTGGGGAAAGGGGTGGATGCACACCACGCTCTGGTGGTCCCTGGGGACGCCAGGAGGTACTGCAGACACGCGGGTGCTGAGTTGGGGGAGAGCAAGGCAGACATCTGCACACTAGTGCATGGACTGCATTGCACATCTGCGCTCCCATTGGGGAAAAACAGAGCAGGGAAAATGGAAGCACAAGTCCGCGGCAGCTTGATGGCCGCAGCTTCACTAGCCACCGATGCCTGGAAGGCATGTGCCGGTACTGGATCCTCACCGGGGCACGGAGACTTAGAGAGGAACCTTTCTCAATGGTGTAGCTGCCTATGCCAGCTGGGCATGACAGCTTCGGGGCTGGCGGTGGAGGAGCGGTGGCTGGATATGAGCAGGGCTGTGGCTGCAGGTGAGAAACTCTAATTCAAAAAAAAAACTGCTTCCCTGTAGATGTCTTGGAAGGCTGAACTACATCTGGACTAAATCTAAACTTCACAGCCTAGAACTAATCCTTGATAAGTGATCCTTGTACATTTTGGGTTCATGGCTCTGGATTCAGTATTACCTTGCTTCATCAAACTGCATATGGGGTTATCATTGTGGGTGATGTTGGGTTGCAGTGGGGGGAAGTGTGCATCCCCCCCCCTTCTCTTGACTGGGTTGGGAAGCAGGATGCCCCCTCTCTCTCTATTACCCAATGACTAAGACACCTTGGGGCTGCCTCGTGCTGGTACTAGACTACTGCTCCTCTCTGCTGATTCTTTGCCCTTCCTGAATCTTCTACCTTGTTCCCATGTTGTAACCTTCCTTTCATTCCACCAGCAAAACAATGACTTGCTGGGCTGCCATAACAACCAGTAGAACTGTGCCCTACCAGTCTAATGGCACCAGGACTGCTGCGTCTGCCTCTTTTCACCATGGCCTGGAACAAAATCTCCAGTACTCCCTGATTTGTTTTACTAATGTGACTTTCACCTACTTGCTGGCATCCTCTGTGGCTCATAGAACTCCTTTTGACTGCATCCACTAAAACTGAACTTCAGATCATTCCCCTACCTGGCCCATACCTCTGCCATTCCACCTTGCCTTGTGTGCTGTACAGCTGCATTCTTCACCTACACCTATATGGGGGCCATACAGTAGGAAGGAGTCTTCCAGGGGCATCATACAGGAGACATCTGCAAGTGACTGTCTAATTGTAAATACTATAATTATTGTAATTGCATAAATTGTGTATTATTTATCTCTCTCCATATATATATATATATATATATATATATATATATGTTTTTATGGGTTTTCTTTGTAGGTAGTATTGTTCCATTTCCCGCCCGAGGCCCTGGCACATGGCCATACATTCATGTGGAGGTGCAGCGCATACAGTACACTGTGGTGCCACCTCAGCCCCTTCCACCCTCCGTCCTTGCCACTCCCTCAGCCTACACTATCCCACTGGACCTCAAGCTGGTGGGAGTGGAACTGTGGAGGCAACAACCACCCCACCCCAGGAGAGGAGAGCAGCTTGCCAGCTCTGCTCGATCCTGCTCCTCCCTTCTCCACCCCATGCCGGCACCCTGATGACCCGAGGTCATTTCTGAACCCTGGTTGCAATATAGTGCGAGGTAAGGCGTCCAACACCTCAACCCTCAGCACCATCATGCCAGCTATTGTGTATTATTTCTGTGTGAAGTTTAGTCTACACTATTGGAAAATGTAAGGTATTTGCTATATTTATTTCCACATTATGCCTTTTCCCTTCCTCTCTTTTCACTTTTTATTTCTTTCTTTTCATTCCCTTTCCTTCTCCATTAGTTTCTAATTAGTATTCATTGCTAGACACGGCATTTTGATATAATTATATGCTTTTAAACCTTACGTAATCAAAAATACTGTATTATCATGCAGGATCAACTTGCAAATAAGATTATTTCTATCACTGATGGTGCTTTCTACTGTATACAAATAAAGTTTTTACTACTAAATTCAGATGCTTTATTTTAACTTCTATTAAAAATATCCTTACCAAAGAAACTCTCCCCACCAGATGAATTGTTCCTTTTGTTCTGTCTGTAGCCATATTATGATGTTATATAGTGAGATGCTTTATCAGGAATACTCACGTGGGATCTAGAAGCACATTTATTTATTTATTTTATTGGAGTAATACCATAGCATACTGCAAAAGGATTTAATTTCTCTAACTGTATGGTAACTAACCTGCCAAGGTAGACAAAATACCTTTGATGGGTAGAATAAAGCCCTTGGGAAGAAGTATAAGTGCAAGGGTCCCATCTAATTGTATTCTTCTCTCCAAATATACTGGTAAGTTGTTCCCAAAAAATTGTAAAATAAATTCTAAGGATATTTTTCCTGTCATTCCTTCTAATAGTAGGGTATGCTGAGAGTATTATAACCCTGACCCAAGTAATAATCTCTTATCCTCTGTAGATCCTACTTGGAACTCACAACATGGACTACAAATTAACCATCTTAATGTCTGCAGTCTCCTTTCCCAGTTTTCAAATTCTGAAGCATGGATGGCACAGTATTATCCAGATGTTATTAGCATTACTAAAACATGATAAAAACTCTCTACACCGACTCATCATGTTACCTGCAAGGCTACAAGTTCCTATGAAAGGACAGGCTTGAAAAAAGAAAGGAGGTGGGAATAACGATTTATTTCATGGAACACTGAGTATGACCAAACAAGCTAGCCCTCCAAAAGGCAAAATCTGTGAAATGGCTCTTTGATTAGGCTACACAAAAAATTCAATGTGTGCTGCATTTGCAATCTATCAAAGGGTGAACAAATGATGTGACCCGGCTAATAGAATGCCTTGAGTCCTGTAATCACCAATGGGACATTTTAATTGTTGGTTATCTTAGCCTTTACTGGAGAAATAGTAGAGCAAACTGTCTTTAAATACTGTATCTTGGGTGCTCCTATTACACCAACCTATAGTTTTCAGAACATTACTGGTATCTGCAAAATAGGCAACCAAAAACTGAGAGTGTTTTTTAGACTCAAAAACTATTTGGTGATTGCTCTATTTAGCAGAATTCTGCTCTCCACATAGTAGAGCATGTAGCAAAGTTAATATTTTTCATATACAGCCAGACCTGACTCAGAATGTTTATTTATTTATTTATTGAAATGTTTCACCAAGAAGGCACACTAAACAACAAGTTGGTCGTCTCCCGGTGCGACCGGGGGGGGGGGGGTACTATTGGATGAAGAATTAGACATACAGTTTAACATTTAAAACATACAAGAAATTAAACATTCAATTACATTTATAACAAGACAGTTAAAAAATAAATAAATAATCATTCAGTCGCATTTGTAACATAACATACAATTAAATATATCATACCTGTGAAATATGCATTTAATTACAAGTGGCATATCTGAGGAACATAGTACATAGTGGTAAAGGGGGAGGACAGCATGCTGAGATGCAGGCTGGGGGTTGGAAGGTTTAATAGGTGATTGAGTCATGGAGAGGAGCAGAGGCATAGGAGGACAGTTAAGGAGGGTTAAAGTAGGAGCAGTTAGATGAGAGAAGGTTATGTGAGGCAGAGGCAAGGATGTGGGAGGAGGAGGAGTGCTGTATTTTTATAGGGGGAGGTCCAGATTTGCGGGAAATGATGGGTAAAGACTGACTGACTGATGAGAGGTACGACAGGGGACCAACAAAGTACGAGTGACAGAAGATCTGAGGGAATGGGGGGGGGCGTGGAAGAGAGCAAACATGAGAGATAGGAGGAAAGTTCTCCTAACCAGAATTTAGAAGTGAGTTTGGCACAATGAGTGAGGCACCTGTTGGCAAGCAGGGGAAGGGAAATGGTGTGGTAGAGGTCACAGTGATGAGTGCGTGATGGAGCATCAAGGGCAAATCGACAGAAGGAGTTAAATAGAGTGTCCAGTCTGGTTAGGGAGGATTTGGGAGTGGCACCATAGACTACATCACAGTAGTTGGAAATGGGGAGGATCATCTTCTGGACTAGTTCACGTTGCGCTATAGGAAGGATGCAACTATGGTTCCTGAATAAGGCACCAAGCTTGGGGCACAATTTTTTCAGGATGGCGTCACTGTAGCCAGAGAAGTTGAGATGTTGGTCCAACCAAACCCCAAGGTACAGTGGCGTGAAAAAGTATTTGCCCCCTTCCTGATTTTCTCTATTATTGCATATTTGTCACACTGGATGTTTTCAGGTCTTTAGAGAAAATGTAATATTAGATAAAGGGAACCTGAGTGAACAAATAACACTTGTTTTTTTTTTTTTAATTTCACTTATTTAATGAAAAAAGTTAACCAACACCAACTGGCACTGTGTGAAAAAGTAATTGCCCCCTTACACTTAATAACTGGTTATGCCACATTTAGCTGCAATGACTGCAACCAAGCACTTCCTATAATTCAATATCAGTCTTTCACATCGCTGTGGAGGAATTTTAACCCACTCTTCCTCTCAGAACTGCTTTAATTCAGTAACATTTGGTAGGTTTTCGAGCATGAACTGCTGTTTCAGAGTCTATACAGCATCTCTATTAGGTTTAAGTCTGGACTTTGACTAGGCCACTCCAAAACTTTAATTTTACTTCTTTTTAGCCATTCTGATGTGGACTTGCTTTTGTGTTTTGGATCATTGTCTTGCTGCATGACCCAACTACGCTTCAGCTTCAGCTGACGGAAGGATGACCAGACATTCTCCTTAAGAATTTTCTGGTACAGAGCAGAATTCATGGTTCTTTTAATTATGGCAAGTCATCCAGGTCCTTAGGCAGCAAAGCATCCCCACACTATCACACTACCACCACCATGTTTGACTGTTGGTATGGTGTTCTTACTGTGGAATGCTGTGTTTGCTTACAGAGACATTATGGGATCCATGTCGTCCAAAGTTCCACTTTGGACTCATCTGTCCATAGAACATTTTCCCAAAGGCTTGTGGATCATCCAGGTGCTTCTTGGCAAATGAGAGACGGCGTTTATTTCTTCATGGTTAGCAGTGGTTTTGCCTGCTACTCTCACATGAAGCCCATTTTGCCCAGTCTCTTTCTGATTGTGGAGTCATGAACACTGACCTTAGCTGAGGCAAGAGAAGCCTGCAGTTCTTTGGATGTTGTTTTAGGATCCTTTGAGACTTCCTGGATGATTTTACGCTGCGCCCTTGGAGTAATTTTGGCAGGCCGCCCACTCCTGGGAAGATTCACTACTGTTCCAAGTGTTCTCCATTTGGAGATTATGGCTCTCACTGTGGTTCGATGGAGTCCCAGAGCCTCAGAAATAGCTTTGTAATCCTTTCCAGACTGATAGAGGGCAACAAATTTTTTTCTGATCTTTTCAGGAACTTCCTTTGATCATGGCATAATGTGCTTGTTGAATCTTTGTGCTGGCAACGTGACTCTGATGGTAAGGGTCAAAATAAGTGAGGTTTATATTGAGCAGGGCTGGCTGTAATCAAGCCTGGCTGTGTTCAATCAGCTGACTCTAATTATCCCTTTAATTGGGTTGATTTAACTAGGGGCAATTACTTTTCACACAGTGCCAGTTGGTGTTGGTTAACTTTTTCATTAAATAAATGAAATAAGTAAAAAAAAGTGTTATTTGTTCACTCAGGTTCCCTTTATCTAATATTATATTTTGTCTAAAGACCTGAAAACATCCAGTGTGACAAATATGCAATAATAGAGAAAATCAGGAAGGGGGCAAATACTTTTTACGCCACTGTATCTGAATGAGGAGGTGTCCTCTAATATTGTCCCATCAAGGGTATGGAAAGACGATAAAGGGTGGAGCCTAGAGAGTCTCTACCTAGTGCCAAAGATCATGGAGACAGTCTTTTTGGCATTTAGGAATAGTTGATGTGAGTCAAACCATAACTGAACCTGGTGGAAGTCAAGCTGAAGGGTGGTTGCAACATCAGTAGGGCATTTGCCAGACAAGAACAGGACAGTGTTGTTGTCATACATATGGATAGAGGTGGAGGGAGCATACTGAGGGTAAGTCATTTAGAAAGATGGAGAAGAGAATGAGCCCAAGCACCGAGCCCTGTGGGACTCCAGTGGAAATGGGGGAGGGGGGGGTTGTATCCTGGATCTTGACTGATTGTGTTCTGCCTGAGAGGTAAGCTCTATACTAGTTTTGGGTATAATGCCTGATGTTACAACAGCTTCTCTTACACTTAAAATACAACTGTGAAATAAGCAGAAACAGCTGAATCTTATATATTATCTTCCCACAGTTAATCCTGCAAAAGCAAGGAAGACTAGTGGCTATTAGATTGGAAAATGAAATGTTTTTAAATGTTTGCAATGCCATCAGTAAGTAATAAGCCTCAACAGGGTGTGCATTAATATTGAATAATACATGGGTGGGTGTGCGTAACCAGAATTTTACACACACCCGAGGTGTGGGATGCTACATAAACCCCGAGAGTGAAGCACAAGGCATTTATAAAAGTATCCCACATTGAGGGTGTGTGTGAAATTCTGTTTACTCACCCCCTCATGTGTTATTTTATTTAATTACTGGTCCTCGTTTTTTTTTTTTTTTTTACAATTTTACAAGTTATAATAGTTGCTGTATTATTTAACAGACAGTAATCTCAGGATGCCTGCATACTTAAATAGTATATGTTTTATGTGTATTGGGTCATCCACTGGCTTCAATGTTATAGCTGAAAAAGAAAAAAATATGGATGAACACCACTGCATTAGTCTTTGTCTTCTTTTATTTTTTTCCTTCTCACAATTAATAATTGGGCAACAGTTTTGTGGTCACAGCCACTTCTTCTGGCCCATACTGTATTGCTAATACAAAAATAAAAATAAACATGTTTTAGTCATAATGTTCCCAATTTAATTTGTATACTTGTGCAATCAAATAAAGATGTTTTATTTAATATCAAACAAAGGATGCAAGTTACACTCACATAAAGTTCTCTTTGATTCTACTCCTCTTTCAACACAAATGAAGAATTCTCACATTCACCAAAGCATCTAAAATCAAAAAGTAAACTGCTTACAATATTAGGAATAACAAGGTTTCCTTTGTATCCCCCAGATGAAAATAAGTCAGTTGTGCCTTGCAATTCAGTAAATATAATTCATAGCCCCACATTTGCTACAGCACTTAAAAAAAACTGCAGAATAAAGTAAAAAAACTTTGTTTATTCAACTTGTTCACCAAATCTTAGATTCTTTTTAGCGTGCCCAACTGAGTGTTTACATTGCTCTTTCGGCACTTTAGAACTTTTGTTTTATCTTTTTCTCTTAGCCATTTTCTTAGATCTAGGTAAATTAAAAATATTTCTTTAGTGAAGGTACTAGCACCTTGAGAATATCTCTTACAAAATAGTAACTCATTTTAGATGAAGACTTACTTCTTATATTGTTCTTGAGTGGTGTGTAGCCTTCTGCTCGCCTTGTGGGATACAATTAACTTCTTTAGTTTCCGTGTTTAAATCTTGCGGTGGTAGGGGGAGTACTGACATCAAGTTATGATGTACCCGTTCTGCCTCCAGTTCGCAGAAATAGTCTGGCCCACTGAAAGTAGTGTGTGGCTGTGTGAGCCCGTGGTCAAGGGGAAATACTGTCAAATAATTGGAGCCAAAGAAAACGCCATTCAAGCTCATGACCAGGGGTTCTCCCCCTACCATAGGGATATAAATCCCTATTATAGTTTCCCTCTTTTCTATCCAAAACAATTTGTTATTAGAATATAAGCTATTTAAATATTCTATTACTAATGATATAGGGCATACCGACTGAGGTACACTAATAGATATTTATAAACTATCTAAATCTCATATTCTGTAATATTTGTTGATGGGTTCTAGTCCCACCACCTTATTCATATATAATAGTTGCTGTAGCTCGTGCTGTCTGTAGCATGATCTTGATTGACAGGCACAGTTTACAACCACCCAGTTGTAATGCAAACTATCAACCAGGCGGTTGTAACGTGATTTAAAAGTCTGGTAATCCTTGTATAAAAAATGAGGACCAGTAATTAAAGGATTTTAATGCTCATCCCTAGGGTGTGGTGAGGCAAGAAACCAAAGGTCGATTGTCTTTATGTCCCTGGGAAGTCCATTAAATATAGAATAATACATGGGGGAGAGTGCATAATGAGAATTTAATTAACGGTCATCATTTTTTATTGATGGATAACTGTAGCTTTCTGCGTTACAGCCTCCCGGTTGATATTTTCCATTACAACCAGGACATTGTAATCAGTGCCTGCCAATCAAGCTCCACTACGGAAACATCATTGGAGCTTGATTGTGTCAGTGGGTGGGCCAAACATCTCAGTCAACATGGCGGCCCCATTGTTCCGTGACCGAGCACCCACACTAATCCTTTGCCTCACATCATCCAGAGATGTAACTTTTTAATATTTTTAAAAATCTGTCTTGTTCATCCTGCTTTCACAAACTAAAAAATCTATCTGGTTGATCCTGCCAATCCAACCCCTCAGCCGGGGCTTCTGCACACAGCAGCAGCATTTGAAAGTGACTGTGTCTTACTACCTAACTTAAAGTATTGCAAAAACAAAAGTCAAGAGAAAAAAAAAAGGAATGCCTGAACTGCAAGAGAATGACAGGCAGTGTGTGCGTGTGTGTGTGTGTATGTGTGTGTGCGTCTGTCTCTGTTAGAAGTGGTGCACTAACTTGCTTATCACGGGAAAAAAATGACCATTAATTAAATAAAATAATGCATGGATAGGTGTGTGTAAAACCAGAATTTTACACATACCCTTGGTGTGGAATGCTTTTATAAACCCCTTGGTCTTCGCCTTTGGGGTTTATGTAGCATCCCACAGCTTGGGTGTGTGAAAAATTCTGGTTACACACATCCACCCATTTATTATTCTATTGAGTTTTACACTCCTCCCTCCCCTCATCTGTTGTTTTACGTAATTGCTGGGGACATTTTTTCTCCAAACTGGATTTCATGGCATAAAAAATTGTCTTTGAACAAAGTCTTGTGTCTTGTTTTTATTTATTACAACACATGAAATAAGGGCACCATCCACTGTTATAAAATGAAACAACTGCGTTGTATTGCCGAAACAGAAGGCAAAATACAAAACTTGCTGCCAAGTAGGTGCTACAACCTCCAAAATGCCTGACCAGTTTTACGCATGCACGCTTCCTCAGGGACAAACCCACACCTCAAGTGAATCTCTTAAATACAGCATTATTTAAAGAGATAGTGTCATCTTAATCACATAAATAAAATTTAATATAATAGAAGTGCAGGAACAAATTCTGATGCTTAAAATAGGGGTCATTAAAGCCGTTAATATTTCTTAGTTATTATAAATTGCAAATTATATTTTAATTCACTTATTTTTAATTCAATTAACCCCATTATACAATTTTTATTCAGAAAAATATTCTCTTAATTATAGTTTTAGCACATCAGAAAAACTGTGATCTCCAGCATAAGGAAAAACCATGTCAGCACATTATTTCAGTCCTAGGTATATAATAGGTGGCTTAATTAAAATTAAATGAATTAAAATATAATTAGCAATTTATAATAACTAAGAAATATTAATGGCTTTAATGACCCCCCTTTTAAGCATCAGAATTTGTTCCTGTACCTCTATTGTATTACATTTTATTTATTTGATTAAGATGACCACTATCTCTTTAAATAAAGCTATATTTAAGAGATTCACTTGAGGTGTGGATTTGTCCCTAAGGAAGCATGCATGTGCAAAACTGGTCAGGTGTCTTGGAGGTTGTAGCACCTACTTGGCACTTGGCTGCAAGTTTTGTATTTTGCCTTCTGTTTCAGCAATAAAACGCAGTTGTTTCATTTTATAACGGTGGATGGTGCCCTTATTTCATGTGTTGTACTAGCTGTTTATTTGAGGAGCATGTCAGCGAGTGGAGCCTGCTTTCCTGTTGTTGTACTTCTGCCTTTTCCAGTGTGTGCTCACCGCGACATTGTTTTGTTTGGCGCACAGTGAGTAGCTTTTACTATTCCCTTTCTGACACATTGGGTTAAACTACTCCTGTCATGTCCTCTAAACTTGAGGACCTGCTTGTAGGTGCTACAGGTATATACTCCTTTAGTACGGCCATTTTTTCCGGCATCGGTGAAGGTAATCCATTCTTGAACGTAACCCCTGGGTTGGACATAGCCCTGGCAGATGACCTGCAGAATATAACTGGTGCAGCTGATCAGTCTGAAAATCCAGTTAGTACTTATACGACCTATTATGAATTTGAAAAGTTAGCATTAAGAGGGAGAAGAATTTACTGGAATCTGACTAGCTTGGAGGCCTACCAAAAGGTAGACCGTGTACCATGGGGGCTGGGAGCATTAAAATGGCCAGGGTACGGCCTTGATTGGGTGACTTCAAAAGTGATTGGGAGAGTCAAATGCAGGCAGCATCAGAACTTTTTCAACTTTGCATGATTCGTGACTATAGGAATCAGCAGACAGAGGTGGAATCATTGTTGGGACAGAAAGAAACAGCATTTTTAGATTTCAAAGAGGATCCAGAATTCGTTGAAGTAGAGAACAAATTAAAAGTGGCAATAATGAAACAAGATAAATGTATACGTGCTGTGAAGCTCCAGAAATTTGAAAGGGATAGACTAGACTATTTGAATAAACAGTTATTTATCTGGAAAGGCTCTGAGTTTACATCAGGACAGAACAAAAGCCAGAAAAAAAATGCTTTGTTAATAATAAAAATAGTCAGAAGTCTATCCTTAAGAAGAGCAACACAAGTTTTCATTCTACATCGGATTCAGGTCTAGAATCGTCTGAAAAACTTTTTTAGATGAAGAGGAGACAATACAAGCGGAGAACTCAGAACAACTCAGATTCTCTATACGTCTGGTGCATTTTGGCCCAGTAGAATGAGAAGGAGTGGAAGAAGGAGAAAAAGAAATAGAAGCTGCTGCTACATAGAACAAGAAACAGTTCAGGGGAACGGGAACAATACCAAAACAGCGGATCGGGGGAAAAACAAATAAATATTATTAATTTGTCAAATGTGAGTTTAACATATGACCAAATATCTATCCTTAGTAAAGGACTCAGTTTCGTCCCTACATGTACCACTGGCAAATTCGACACATATTTGGATTTTAAAAAGTTGACTAGAAAATTAAGTCTGAAATCATTCTACAACAAAAGGAAAATGGGGTTGAATGTCGAAATGGTTCTATCTCAGAATGACTCTGATGTGACACAAACAACACAGATCCCATTAGAAAGCCATAGTGACTCAATGGACTTAATGAATTTAAGTGTACATGAATTTGTAGATATAGAATTACAGGAAAATGAAATAGTGGAAGAGAATATCACATTAAATAACTTTTGCCCAGGAAAAATCTTTCACAAAAGTATTCACAAAAGAGGAGGGGGACATGCCTAATCCAATTAACAGAAGCACACTTGAAAGGGGAGGTCGATCCCAGTCCTTTCACAGAAGAAAGGGTTCTGCAAGAACTCCTAAAACTGAAGGTGGACAAAGCAATGGGGCCTGATGGAATTCACCTCAGAATTCTAAAAGAATTAAGGGGGGAACTAGTGAAACCACTGGCAACTCTTTTTAATAAATCATGGGAGGATGGTGTGGTACCCGTGGACTGGAGGAAGGCGGATGTGATCCCCCTTCACAAAAGTGGGACCAAGACAGAGGCAGGAAACTACAGACCTGTCAGTCTGACCTCTGTGGTAGGGAAAGTGATGGAGTCACTTCTGAAGGAAAGAATAGTTGAGTACCTAGAGGCCAGTGGGGCACAGGACCCAAGGCAGCATGGGTTCATAGTGGGAAGGTCATGTCAGACGAATCTAATAGATTTCTTTGACTGGGTAACCAAAGTAGTAGACCAGGGAGGGACTGTGGACATGGCCTACCTAGACTTTAGCAAGGCATTTGACACAGTCCCACACAAAAGATTAATAGTCAAATTAACCAGCCTGGGAGTGGGTCCCAGGGTGGTAGCCTGGGTAAAACATTTGCTGGACTGCAGGACACAGAAGGTAATTGTAAATGGAGTCCACTCTGAAGAAAGAGGGGTTACTAGTGGGGTACCGCAGGGTTCAGTATTGGGTCCAGTCCTTTTTAATGTCTTCATAAGTGACATTGCAGAAGGACCAGAAGGAAAAGTATGCCTCTTTGCAGATGACACAAAGATCTACAACAGGGTTGATACACAAGGAGGCATGGAAAGGATGAGAAGGGACTTGGCAAGGTTGGAGGAATGGTCAGAAATATGGCAGCTAGGATTCAATGCAAAGAAGTGCAAAATAATGCACCTGGGAAACAAGAACCCAGGGGAAGAATACACAATGGTGGGGAAGGTAGTAACAACAACAAAAAAGGAAAGGGACCTGGGGGTAATCATATCAGATGACCTTAAGGTTAGCAAGCAATGTGAGAAGGCAGTAGGGAGGGCTGGGGGTATACTGGGATGCATAGGGAGAGGCATCAGCAGCAGAAAACAGGAAGTTGTCATCCCTCTGTACAGACAGTTGGTGAGACCCCATCTGGAGTACTGTGTCCAGTTCTGGAGACCCCATCTGTGCAAGGACATAAACAAGATAGAGGCAGTCCAGAGGAGGGCAACTAAAATGGTGCAGGGTCTGCAAGAGAAGCCGTATGAGGAGAGACTAAAGGAGCTTAATATGTATACCCTTGAGGAAAGAAGGGGGGGGGGACATGATAGAAACTTTTAAGTACCTCAGTGGAATCAACAAAGTCCAAGAGGTAGCATCTTTCAGAAAAAGAGGCGTGCAAGAACAAGGGACACAATTTAAAGATAGAGGGGACGGTTCAGGGGCAATGTGAGGAAGTATTATTTCACAGAGAGGTAGTGGATGCATGGAACAGCCTTCCTGAGAAGGTTGTGGGGTCTAAAACTGTGGGAGAATTCAAGAATGCACGGGACAGACATAAGGCAATTCTTGTGGGGGGTAGGAAGAAATAGGCTGTTGGTTAACTAGAATCTGCAGCCTATCCTGTAGGTAGGGAAATGGGCAGATTAGATGGGCCAAGCGGTCCTTATCTGCCGTCAAAGTCTATGTTTCTATGTTTCAGTCCTCCCCCATCACCAGCTATTTATACCTTTGAACTGACTTGTTTCACTAAAATTAATAAACTCTACGAAGAAGAAAATAATGGACATTTCTGCAATATTTCTCACCGGAAAAGGATAGCATTGAAGGACCTGGAGGAGAAGTCCACTATAACAATAAAACCTGCGGACAAAGGAGGGCCATTGTTATTCAGGATACAGTGGATTATATTGCTTAAGTAAGATGTCAACTTTCAGACCATCTCTTTTATAAATCCCTGCAATCAGATCCAACTCCTGTGTTTAAAAGAAATGTTGATGCGACATTACATCAAGCATTACATGATGGAATTATTACACCAAGTACCTTTTCATTCCTTCAAGTAACCCATCCAGTTTGTGCCACCATCGTCACACTGCCCAAGGTACACAAAAGCCTGCAATGTCCCACTGGACGGCCCATTGTTTCAGGTATTGGTTCCCTCACTGAAACGTATCACACTATGTGGATTCACATAGCTGTGATTTGGTACCTAAGTTACCGTCATATATAAGGGATACCACTGAGATTCAGGGGACCCTAGAGGGCATGCAGATAGAAAAAGTTTGGATTTTGGCTTTTATGGACATACAATCGTTATATACTAACATACCCCATGATGGGGGCCTTGGGGCACTGCGTATGTGGTGGCAAGAATGTACCGACTGGGAGAAGGGCAGATTGATTTCCTGATTGCATTGGCTGAGCACATTTTAAAATATAATGTGTTTTATTTTCAGGGGGAATATTATTACCAGGTAAAGGGTACAGCCATGGGGGCCACATTTGCCCCAAACTATGCAAACCTTTACCTGGGACAATGGGAAAGAAATGTGATCTATGACATTAATAAAAATCCTTTCTTTTATAACACTGACCTCTGGAGGCGCTATATTGACGATGTCCTGCTGGTGTGGCATGGTAGTGCAGCAGAGCTTGATGAGTTTGTTAATTATTTACATGAATCTAACTGTAACTTGAAATTTTCTTTACAGCAAAGTTTAGTTGAAATAAATTTTTTGGATCTTCATATTATTAAAAATTTAGATGGAACCTTTAATGCAGATCTATTTAGAAAATCCACAGATCGAAATACATTACTCATGGCTTTGAGCTGCCACCCGCACCACGCCATCAGGAACATACCTCGATCTCAATTTTTACGTGTCAAAGGAAACTGCTCTGTCACTTGTGATTTTGAGATGAAATTGTCATAGATGTCAGATAGATTCAGGGTGGGGGGTTACAGCACTGAAGGTATAGCTAATGCTGAAAAATATGCTATGGAGACCACGAGAGAAACACTTTTGGAATTATAAGCCTCAGTTAGGCCCTGAGTCAGACCAGATAAATTTCATCACTACATATGGTACAAATTCTAAAAAGGTAGAAGCCATTGTACGAAAATATTGGCCCATTCTATATACAGATGCAGCACTAGGTTCAATAGTGGGTACATTACCACGTGCAGTGTACCAAAGGGGTAAAAATGTATCTGACCACTTGGTACATTCTCTGCAACCAGTGGTTAGAAACTCACATAATTGGCTCCCCCCATCCCCTAGGGGTTGTTTTCACTGTGGGCATTGCAAGTTTTGTGAAGTGACAGAGACAACTCAGAGTTTTACATCAGTTAATACTGATGTGATGTTCGAGATAAGGGAGTTTATAAATTGCTCTACTACTTGCGCGGTATATTTAGCTACATGTGTTTGCAACTCCTTTTATGTAGGGAAGACATCTCGCACTTTGAAACAGAGAGTGTGCAAGCACCTTAGTGATATATTATGGGGGGATATTAAAAATGCTTTGGCCAAACACATGTGTACATCTACAGGTATGCACCCTTTCAGATTTGTGGGTATTGAAAGGGTTAAACTTGGTGTTAGAGGGGGAGATCTTGAGAATTTGTCATTATGCAAAGAAGCATACTGGACCTTCTGACTTGGGGCTATTTTTTCACCAGGTCTGAATGACCGTTTTGATCTTTCTCTCTACCTGAAATGTTCACAAAAGGGTTATAAGAAATAAGCTATATATAGCTTATATAGCTATGTGAGTCTGAGCTATATTTTATATACAGTACATATAGACAATAAAGAAGCCTCTCCCCTGCTGCTGTTTTTTTCAGTATAGCATGAATTTGCAGATTGACAAATATAAAGAGATTCACTTGTTGATATATATATATATATATATATATATATATATATATATATATAATCTTTTTGATTCTTTTTGAGATTTTTTTAATTTTTTTGTTTTGCTGTCTGCGTTGTTGGCCTTTCCATTTACCATGTCAGCACAAAAGTTCTTCTGGATAGAGTGGTACCATTACTAAGAGGAATGCAGTATAAAATATATAGCATCTTAATATGTGGTTTTTAAATGCATAATTCATTAATTTCTTTTGTAATTAGATTGCTTAAGCCACCTATTATATACCTAGGATTTAAATAATGTGCTGACATGGTTTTTCCTTATGCTGGAGATCACGTTTTTTTCTGATGTGCTAAAACTATAATTAAAAGTATATATTTTTGAATAAAAATTATATAATGGTGTTAACTGAATTAAAATTAAATGAATGCAAATATAATTTGCAATTTATAATAGCTAAGAAATATTAATGGCTTTAATAATCACCATTTTAAGCATCAGAATTTGTTCCTGTACCTCTATTGTAATAAATTGTATTTATTTGATTGACAACTACTATCTCTTTAAATAATGCTGTATTTAAGAGATTCACTTGAGGTGTGGGTTTGTCCCTGAGGAAATGCGCATGCGTGAAATCAGTCAGGCGTTTTGGAGGCTGTAGCACCTATTTGGCACTTGGCTGCAAGTTTTGTATTTTGCCTTCTGTTTTGGAAATAAAACACAGTTGTTTCATTTTACAACGTGGATGGTGCCCTTATTTCATGTGTTATACTAGCTGTTTATTTGAGGAGCACGTCAGCGAGTGCAGCCTGCTTTCCTGTTGTTGTTTTTACTTATGACAACATAAAACAAGAAACTGAGCAGCCGGCCTGGTGGCGCTGAGGGTTGAGGGCTGGGCCACACACCTCGCACACGCCAGTGACCCTGGTTGAGAGCAGGCTCGGGTTGTCGGGTGTTAGCAGGGAGGAGAGGACTGTGAGCAGCTGCCGGTTGGCAAGCACTCCGCTGTGGGAAGGTGACATGGGTCTCTCGGGGCTTGGCTGCCCCCCAGTGGAGGCTAGGTGGCAGTGTTGCACTTCGAGAGCTCAGACATAAGGCCTGGGGAGGGAGGAAGGAAGGAGCTGCATCTAGAGCTGTGGTGCTTGTGTGGGCCTCCACCCGCACGTAGTCACCACTTCTGGGGCTCCGGGGTTGGGAGGGTGAAAAATTGGAGGAAACTGTGGGGGTCTCTGGGATGACACCTCCGGGCCAGTTCCAGGGGTTCTGCTGTGGCACGCATAGTGTTCAGAAGTCTCTGAAAACCCCAGAATCTGGTAGGGTTGGCTGATGCAAGGGGGATCTGCTGCCGGAGGGATAAAAAGACTACAAAAACAAAACAAAAAAAACAAGAAACTGAATAAGCAGCGGCATAGTGTTTCAACATGTGCATTTCTGTGCATAAGTAACTTTTTTAACATAAATATGAAGAGACTGCTATTAGTTTACAGACTTTGAGAATGGCAACAGCTTCGTTCCTCCTCTGAAAAAGGCAGCTTCTCAAATTAGCAGTAAAGAATACAGTTACAGTAAGAAAATACTTTTAAATGGTAAGAAACATGTTTAAAAAAGTTGTACTTTGTGGCCCGGATATTTAGACTGTGCCAGGCTGTGGCGCAAGCCTGGGCGCAGCGCAACATGGCTGCGCAGGGGCACTGACAGAGTGATATTCAACAGAGCTGTGCCATGCCACAGCAACATTGAATATCACACCCTAGCCACCCACAGTGCGCACGGTACAGTGGCACTATGCCAGCACAAGTGGCCAGAGTGGAGCAGGGGGATGCACTAACGCAAGTTCTGTTGCGCTAGGTGCAAATCCACAATATTCAAAAGTGCACATGCAAATGGGGCCATAATGCATGCAAGGCACAAATGGGGCCATTTGCATGTCATGTGGCCCCATTTGCATGCAGGTGCGCCGATCCCCGGCGACATGCACCTGGTGCCCTACCAGGCTGCAGCCGTCGGGGACCAACGCCCCCTGCACAGCATGGCAAAGTGCCCCACTGCCCGATCGTGGGCATAAGTTGAATAATATCAACGTCCTCTATCCCTGGTGGTCCAGTGGACCGCTCGCATCCTGATCGTGGGCTTAAGTATTAAAAGTAAACCGTCCTATATCCCTGGTGGTCCAGTGGACTGCTCGCAGCCCGATCGCGGGCTTAAGTATTAAAAGTAAACCGTCCTAGATCCCTGGTGGTCCAGTGGACCGCTCGCAGCCCGATCGTGGGCTTAAGTATTAAAAGTAAACCATCCTATATCCCTGGTGGTCCAGTGGACTGCTACATGCCCAATCACGAGCATAAGTTAAATAAAATCCACGTCCTATATCCCTAGTGGTCCAGCGGTAGCCCCCTGCCCACCTGCCCACTGAACCCCACGGCCCCGCTCCCCCATTCACATATCTGGACTGTGTAGAACAGTATTGGCTACACGCCCATTGGCTCACACTGTGGACCAATGGGCGTACAGCCCTATTGTATGGTGTCTGTTGGCGGGTGGCGGCGGGGCGGCAGGCGGGTGGGGTGCTGCCGCCCACTGCTGACTGTGGGAGGCGGGCGGTGGGGCTCAGTGTGCGGGTGGGGAGGGGAGTACCGCTGGACCACCAGGGATATAGGACATGGATTTTATTCAACTTATGCCCGTGATCGGGCGTGTAGCGGTTCACTGGACCACCAGGGATATAGGATAGTGATATTATTCAACTTAAGCCCACAATCGGGCATGAAGTGGTCCACTGGACCACCAGGGATATTGGATGTTTATTTCTACTATGGATGCCTGTGATCAGGCATGGGGGGGTGCCACCACGAAGATGCAGCCGGAGCTCGGGTGGCCACCCACAGGTGGCAGCTCACCTGTGGGTGGCCAGCCGTTGTTCCTCTTTTTTTGTCTCACCTGTGTGCAGCGCAAGTAGGGGATGCAGATGCATGGGCTCAGCACATCCCAGGCTGAATATCGGGATGTGCGGAGCATGCATGGGCACGGCACCCCCCCCCATCTGCGCCGCATACATTACTGATGCACCCCGGCACATCAGGATTTGTGCCAGGCACAATCCCCATTTGAATATCATGCCAGGGCGCATTAGTGGGTTGCGAATGACGCAACACTGTTGTGCCATGCACAACCCTTCTGAATATCCAGGCCTGTGTTTTCAGTTTTTAATTGCAACCATTTTTATTTGGTTCTGGTCGTCACTGTCACAGCAATGTGGTAATTAACTGTAGAGGTCAGAGTTCATAGTGGTTCCTTTGGAAATTAAAAAGAGAGAGAGTGTGTGTGTGTGTCTGTGTGAGTGTCCGATCCTAAACTGCCCGATACTGCTCCAAAAGGTAAGTGAGGGTCAGATTTTAATTTTTCAGGATTTTTACTTGTATGACCAATGTTTTAGTCAGTGTGATATTTTGCTGAACTGTTTCTGTGATTGCCATTTGATGGCAGTTGTGACAGCACAGTGAGTGAGTCAGCATGAGCTAGACTGAGGAGAAGCTGGTGCGTGTTCGCCTTTATAATCCATGGGTTATAATGGCAAATTATATCCAGCTTCTCCTATGAGAAAAAAGCCTCCCAGTTATTACAATCCTTTAATGCACACCCTGGAGTGGTATATTGCACTTATAAAATGGCTGAAATGTACTGAAATGAAAATAACATATAATAAAACTTCAATTTTAAATAAAAATAATTTTTTTTTTGTTGTAAAAAAGATTTGTAAAAGTTTAGACAGTCATAAAATAGTTCCACTTATATAAACAGCAGGTAGAGTCGGTATGCTGCTGGGTCAGTTTATCATTTAGTACAGCATGAAAAAAGGAAGCCTACTCCCTCTCCCAGCCCACGGAGCTCACATGCTTCCCCATCCCCCCCCAATGAACAGCAGCATTTGAAATGGGAGCTCGCATGCTCTCATGTTGCCAACTAACAGACAGCATCATTCACTTGGTGGTCTGTCCCGCTGACTACTCTACCTTCCATCACCCCCCTCATGTGATGATTTTTACACTGTCCTTAATCCTATGCTGATGTGCCCCCTCCCCAGCATGAGAAAATGGAGCATACTCACTCTTTGGGCTCACAGAGCTCACTCGCTCCCCCACAGCAGAATTTGAACTGAAACTCTCTCTCTCTCTCTCCCCGGTCCCAAGTTCAAGTAACAGGCAGCATCATTCACACACTGGTCTCTCCTGCTATCTGTTCTGTCTTTGTGATGCTCCCCCTGGTGTGATGATTTTTTTTTTAAACATCCTTGATCCCCCACTGATGCACTTGGTCTTAGCTAGAGAGAGGATTGTGATTGGTGCAGGACCGCTGTACATGTGTTGCCACTCCTTCCCCACCCCACCTTCCAATTTGTGCAGCTTCACTTCACTCCACCCTTTAGGAAGAATTGATGGCAGCTCACAGTTTGAATAGGTCTCCCGCTCTTTGCAGCTGGGGTGCCTGTAAGGGATAACAGCTGAACAGGAGAGGACGTTGAGCTGCCTAGTGAGTTTAAACTCAAACTGTGAAGGGGTTAACTGGTGAAACTGAATCTGAAAATAACGCCCCCACCCCATGCCTAAGTAAAACCAGTGACAGTTTTTTTTTTCTTTGTTTTGTTTTATTTTACTGATTGCTGGCAATGGACGCTGTGGTATTGCTGGTTAGCAGATGACTGGGTTAAATCAGTGCTTTTTTTTTTTTTCAGGAAAAGCCAAACAGTTTAATTTCAACTCTGGAGATGTGAAATGTTTTGTGCAAATTGTGGGGAAATTCTTTGGAATGTGTTGTCAAGCTTTTGATGGGACCTGATTTATTTTATATTTATTTTTATTTTGTATTGTATAGCACTCATTGGATTAAGCACTATATAAATAAAATTTGCGTTTCCTTGCCTTGCCATGTGATGCTGGAAGTGTAGGTGGTTTGCATAAAGATTGTGAACAGTATATTAATAATGACGTTTCAATATTGTGATAGTAAAGGCTAGTATTTTCATTATGGTGGCCACAGTATTCTATTTTGAGGCTTACTGATATTGTGCTGTAAGCAGGTTTTCTGGGGAGGAAAATAAGATTCGGCAGCTGACCATACGTTTATAGCGATTTAATGTATGCTCAGCTGACGTCTCTTGACCAATAAAATTGCTAGCTTTTTCATGCCATTTTGTAAAGGGTTTATAATTAAGGATTAGACATTTAAAACCAGCACAGTTCCTCATACAACTGGCTGAAGTAGAATCAAAAATCTATAAAATGTGTAAACAGTGTTTTAAAAACTATCATGCAATTTTAATGTAACAATACAAAACAATGGTATCAATGTAACCCCTAGATGGCGCTATCCCAGGGGCTACTACCCCTGCCTGATTTGCCACTAACAGGTTGAGGGGCCTGGATCCAATGGCGGGTGCCTCCACCCAGAGGTCAGGGTTTGCAATAGTTAAACTTACTTGGTCACAGCCCTCTGGGACACTGCAACCCCCCTTTCTTCCCACTAGTGGCCCACACAGTATATCAGAATTACCTTCACAGTATACACTTACCCCCAGAACTGGTTCAGGCACTGGGACCCCTGTAAAACAAGATACAGTGCAACAATCACAGTACAATATTTTAACATAGACAAATACCTCAGGCAGTATAACTTTGCTGAAACAAGCAGCTCTGATTTATTTAGGGGATATAACAAGGACAGGGGGAAATCAGGTAAATTAGCTTATCACTCTACTCATCTACCTATGGCTCTGTGCACAGGCCTATCCCTATCAGTTACTGTCCCTGGGTACCCAAGCCCTAGTGGCTAGTCCAAACCGTGGCAGCTGGTAGGGGCCCTTTCACACAGAGAAAGGAGAATTAAACAGTCAGCAGTACAGTAATTCCATTTGGATTTAATGTGGCAATTCAACAGGGAGTGACCCTGAATTAGTACTCACTACCTCCAAATAAGATAGGGTCCTTCAATGTCAGCAGGGCTCACTTGAGGTACACAAACCTCTTCACACATTTATATAAAAGCACTATACCAGGCAGGCTGCATCTGTATCCCGATCGCAATTACTGCACAATACCGGGAGAACACACAGCAGATTCAGTTCCTGACAGACCGAGTGCAATTTTCAGCAATTCCTCCAGTCTTCTACAGGGTGAGCCTGGTTTCTACTCTTCAGATATCCTTTGATTCTCTTCACAGGATGGATTCAGTCCTAACAAGCTGTTACACAAGCTGCAGACCAGAACTCTGGGCCTTACACATGTTTTTTGACTAAAACTGCACACTGAAAAAGCACAGGGCTCCTTCCTTCTTCACTGCCAAAGCTCAACTGAAACTCCAACCGACAAAACCGGGCACTTCCTTTTAGTTCCTCCCAGTTCTTGACTGGATTGGCTGTCACTCACAATAGACTGCTGCTGTTGGTCAAAAGGCACTGAAGTCTAAACTACATCTCCCAGAGTCACTGCCCATACAATCCTCTTGTGGCTGGCTCAGATTATGAGTCAAGTTCTGATTCGTCCAAGGCACCATTTTAGAGCTAGCTACCCACACTGATTGGTCCAGTTCAGCAGTTCAAAACCAGAATGGGGAACTAGGCAGACACTGTTCTGACTGCAAAAAGCAGGTTAGACAAACTGTAATTTCATTATCACTGTAAATGATTTCTGGCAAACAGTTACATCTTTCAGATAGGTTCCTTTGCACTCCTAGTGACTGCAAAAATGGAGTGAATTGGCAGCAGCTCGAGTGGTACTCAATCAAAGAAACACACAGTCCCCCATACAAACTAATTATGTCTGCAAGCAGACAGCTCTTAAAGAGACAGTACCAGAGGTTCTAAAAACACTCACTGATAAATGGCTTAAACGCCAAACACCATTCAGGCTTGGAGCATTCAAGCAAGCTCCTGGAAGTCTTTTGGGAACCCCCATTTGCAGGGGGGTTACATCAATATGATCTGTCACTACAAAAAAGTATCAATACAAAGTTTCACTTTTTTTCGCAGCAAAATAATTATATCAATAAAGCACTCAAAAAGTAGGTTCCAGGGGGCGTGGCTTGGACCCGGAGGAGATGGCTGGCTGAATTTTTTTCTCTGCCCCAGCCTGACGGTGAAATCGATTAAAATGACCTAAATGCTGGACTGATTTTATTCTGAGCTACTCCGAGTACCTTTCCCTGCCTCTAGTAACGCCGTTGAAATGTAAATCGGGTGAGCCACGCTCTTAATCAGCGTTTGATGGGCCGTTGTTACTCTGGAGCTAACACGCAGTAGTAGGCTGCACAGGCCCGAGCTCAGGACACTACGGTCTTAGTACTCTCTCTTCCCCCCTCCCTCTCAGCGGGCTTGAAGTGGTAGCTGCTCTGTCCTCCCCCCTTCTTCCTCCGAGGAGATCGCCGAAGCAAGACCAGCAAGGAGTCCAGTGTCGGCAGGATTTAAGGGCTGCTTCCCATTGAAGGAAAAGGCATGGACCTAACTAGCTGCGAGCTGCAGGGGAGTTTGGCGGGTTGTGAGCCCTCGAGTGGTACCATGGCAGAAGCCCTTCACCAAGATATCCCAACTCCTGCTAACCAAGTGCAAGTGGGTGAAGCCTTAGCAAATATTACTAAAATGTTGGAGGCTCTGTTAAATAGAGTGGACACAATTGGCGCCTCTCTCGCCACCAATGTGACAGACGTGCGCAGACTGGAGGATCAGCAAAATGTATTAGAACAGTGGACAGAGAAGCTGGAGAAACAGCATTTGCATGTTCTACAGAGGCTGCGGGATCATGAGTCTAAATTATCCAGGTTGTGGTATAGAGCGGAGGACCAGGAAAACCGAAGCAGACAAAATAATATCCGAATACTCGGGGTACCTGAGGGAGCTGAAGGGCCTAACATGGAGAGATTTTTGAATGAATGGATCCCACAGCTACTGGGCGATGGGTGGAAGGACCCTATTGGGGTAGAGAGGGCCTACCTTGTCTCTAGCAACCCTAATAATACCAAAGGTCCTCGCACCATTATTGCCTATCTCTTACGCTTCTCGGTCAAGGAGCGTCTATTGAGAGCTGCTAGAGAGCTGGAAGAGCCAGAATGGAAGGGGAACACCATATCCTTTTACAGAGACTTCACACAAGAGGTGACTGCAAAACATAGAGCTTATATCCCTCTCAAAAAAATCCTAACAGCCAATGCAGTGCAATATCGCTTTAAGGGCCTTACTGCTCTGTACCTCAATAAAAATGGTCAGTCTTTCCTTGTGGAATCCCCAGATGACGCAGAAGCCTAGATTCAGGCTCACTGGCCGGGCATGCTACCGTGGACTGCATCTCCCAGATGCCTCTGGGAGCCCAGGAACCATATGCCTCAGAGAACTACAAGAAAAGGAGGCGCTGCATCAGGGGACAGGAATTTGGGCCGGACGGGTTCACCAAACAAGGCGTCCCCCAGTAATAAACAGCTCTGGGCTCCACATCCCTCGGGGCATAAGTCGAACAAAGCTGGGTCTGATGCCTATACTGACCAAGGGGCGCCAACTAGCAAGTTGCACAACACTACTGTGGGAGATACTAGCACCTCGTTGCCAGCCAGACAGAGGCAACGCTCCAGAAGCCCCCGCTCCACGAGGTTAACAGGCGCAGCAGATTCACCTCCAGCCAAACAGTCCAGAGCCACTACTTCAGCCTGGAACAAAAGTGAGCTGAAGGAACAGCCAGAGGAAGAAGCTTCTGTACCGTTAGAGGATCCGACTCCGCTGTACTGGGCATCTGAAATGGATGACTGTGAAGCAGAAGTCACGGCAGCTGATGGCTTACTAAAACCAGGCTCAAGGACTTTTGCAGAAGCCATTGCCTTGGGTGCTAGTCCCACCCGGATCTGTACAATTTTTTATGTCGGGGGATGCCATGACGCACTTGGATACTTAGACCATCCCAGCTCCGCTGGAGGTGGCTTTCAGATGGGTGCAAGCCCCTTGTTGGCCTTCAGTTTTATGAGGCGCTGGAAATGCTGTGCTATGTGCAGCTCTTTGCCTAGGCATTACTTGCTATCACGGCTCCCTGCCTCTTGCTTGGGCCGCAAGTCTCTTCCCCCCCTTATTCCCTTGGTGGGTAATGAAGGGTAATAATGGAACATATGTAGGGCCCCCCCCAGGCTTTCCCCCTTCCCTTGAGGGAATGGTGCGGTATGAAAGTGTGGGAGCTTGCTATCTAAGAAAATCTCATAACAAGCATAGAGTTATATTGGGGTAGCTTTCTATAATGCAGCTAGGACAGGCTTTTATAAGTTAAATGTGAAAGTCCCCTACTTCTAAGGGATAGACCTTAGTAGGGAGGATGTTAGCATGTGTCAGCTCGTTACTTAGAAATTTGTTACCTACAAACGGCTGATAGAGGTTCCTCCCTCCCCTTCCCCCCCCATCTCTTACCTGGGTGACTTAAGGTCACCCGCTATGCCTGGACACTCCAGCTGTGATGTTATGGAGTCAGACTGGGTCAGGTTGTCATCTGCTGGGTGTAACCTTTCCCATTGCTCTCTTGTGGTGCTTGAAGCAGTGTGGCTTACTGGGGTCTTTTACCCCTGCTCACACGATCACCTCGACACCACCAATGTAGTTTAAGTTAACGAATTTAAAAATAAATACTATTGTTATACTGTACTGATTTTGATAATTGCCTGGTTTCTATTGTAACTATTGTTTCAATAGATAATTCTGCTTTTTGTCTTTGATCCTTACTCTATTTACGTTCTCTATTTGTTGGAGACAGACCACACGCCGCTGCCCATAGTATTCTCTACTAGATCTCCTGATTGGGAGCTGTCTTCATATCCTGCGGTCACAGGTTACAGGTTACTCCTCTCTACTCTTTTGCTGCTGCATATATACCGAGGCCTATTTGTGGGGTGAGTACTCCTTACATTTTCTGCTAGCAGCTAAGGGGGACACTGTTATGACGGTGACTGCAGTGGGCCCACAGGGATGGAGATGCATCTCTTGGAACATTAGGGGGCTCAATCACCCGGCGAAATGCACCAAGGTGCTGCAATTTTTAAATTCTATGGGGACTGACGTGGCCTTGCTCCAGGAGATGCAGCTCACCAGCCAGATGGTTCATTGGCTGAAGAAATTATGGGTAGGCACAGTTCTGTCAAGTTGCGCAACCACAAAATCAAGGGGGGTTGTCATTCTCCTCCGGAAATTGGGCCTATGGGTAGTCGAAACCCAACGTCAGGACACTCAGGGGAGGTGGCTGGTGGTTAGGCTGTCCTACCCGTGGGGCAAAGCTATATTAGCCAATGTTTATGGTCCGAATACTGATGTCGGGGACTCGTACTCTGAACTGAATCAAGCCCTAACTGACCTGTCGGAAAAAAGAGGAGATTCCCATACTACTGGGGGGCGATCACAACTTAGTTCTCGACATTTTTCTAGACAAATCTATTCCCACGCCGCAATCTCATCCCAAAGTAGTAGCTAGCCTGAATACATTGATGTCGGAATGGGGTCTGGGAGACCCATGGAGGGTCAGTCATCCACAGGGGCGTGACTACACCTTCTATTCCAATGTGCACGGTACCCAAAGTAGATTAGACTTCTGGTTAGTCAATCATGCTGCAATGCCAGGTGTAAGTAATGTGACCATAGGGAACATTCTGATATCTGATCATGCCCCAGTTGCAATCACCTTCTCCCTGCCAGGTCAAAGCCCCCCCGTCTACTTGATGGAGATGCAATCCCCTCTTGTTGCATGATGCAACATTTAGAGAGTACATAAAGGAGGAAACACGCCAGTATTTTGCCTTGAATACCCCCAGAGAGACAAGAGCGACTACGGTATGGGAAGCTTTTAAGGCTGTCCTAAGGGGGAGAGTCATATCTTATGCAGCTGCCAAAAATAAAGAGTGCATGCAGCATCTTCAAGACCTGCAGGATCAATTAGCAAAACTGGAAATGCAGTTTAAGGTCTCACCGCAGAATCCACTAAACTCCCCTCTACTGGCCCCTATCACAGATCAGATCAGTATCAATATCAGATCAATGTGCTGCTAAACAGAAAAGCGGAATGACAGATGACTCGGGCTAAGCACAGGGTATGGGAAGGTGGGGACAAAGGAGAGAAGCTACTTGCCTACTACCTGAGGAAGCAGCAGACTTCCTCTAGAATCTTGGCGTTGAGAAACAAGAAGGGGGGATTACTCACGGCTCCTAAGGCCATAAACACGGAGATGCAAAATTTTTATTAGGAGCTTTACCAATCCCAGAATGTACTCTCGGATGATGACTTCTCTCTCCGCTTAAATAAGCTATGTCAGGGTACTCAGCTTCCCTGACTCTTGGAGGCCCAGCAGCGTAAATTAGATGCCCCCATCACGTCGGAAGAGCTTTGAGAAGTACTGTCCCAGATGGCGAAGGGTAAGGCGCCGGGGCCGGACGGTGTTTCAGTAGAACTATACCAATTGCTCCAAGATCACATTACTGAGCCACTTCTTTTAGCATTGCAGGAAGCCCAAAAAGATACCCTTCTCCCTCCGACCATGCATGAAGTGTTAATAACTCTTATCCCTAAAAAGTCATCTGATGTTCTTCTTTGTGTAAATTTTCAGCCCATCTCGCATCTCCCCACAGATACCAAATTATTAGCCAAAATTTTAGCGAACAGATTGGCTTTGATCCTGCCCACCGTAATTCACTCTTCGCAAGCAGGTTTTTTAAAGGGGAATTCAAGTGCAGATAATCTGCGCCTTGTTTTGAACCTTAAGTGGCTGGCAATGCAGTCTAAAACTCCTGTGGCTGCCTTGGCAATAGATTTTGCCAAGGCTTTCAATTCCCTAGAATGGGGGTTCCTCCATAAAGTCCTTACGCTGTATGGCTTTGGGGCAGACTTCTGTTCGTGGGTGTCTACCCTGTATCATTCCACTTCAGCTAAAGTGGTCACTAATAAAGACACCTCCCCCCCTTTCCATTGCAAAGAGGCACCCGGCAGGGTTGCCCTCTCTCCCTCTTCTTTTTCTGATTGCCTTGGATCCCCTTATTCGAAAACTTGTAAACTCCCCAAACATAACAGGTATCCTATAAAGGTTTAACGACCTGGTCACGCCTATAGCGGACGACATGCTCCTTACACTCGCTAATCCCCAAACTTCCATTACTCCACTCTTAGCAATCCTACAGGAGTATGCATGTCTCCCGTGGGCTCACAGTAAATCAGAAGAAAACCATTTTGTCCCCTTTGAATGACGCCTATACCAAATCCTGTCTTACAGGCACTGATATTACTTGGGCCCCACAAGGGTTTCCTTACCTGGGGGTTTTTATCACTAAGGTTTGGAAAGACTTGGAGTCCGCAAACTTTTCCCCCTTATTGACTTCTCTAACGGCAGAGGTTCAGCGGTGGAAAAGGCTCCGGCTCACTCTCAAAGGCAAAGTAGAAGCTATCAGAATGTTTTTGTTCTCCAAAGTGTCGTATTTACTGAATAATCTTCCTATTCCTTTGACCGCAAAACTATTCAGGATCCTAGATAACTTAGTTGCTTCTTTTCTATGGGAAGGAAAAGCCCCAAGGTGGGGACGGTCGAAACTCCGTGCACATTGGACTACAGGTGGGCTTGGTCTCCCCTGGTTCGAGGGATATCATCTGGCTTTCAGAATGGCCCAAGCCACAGCTTGGTTTACTCCCCATCTTACCTCCCCTACACAGTGGGTAGCATTAGAGGCCTCCTTATCAGTAGATAATCCCCTCTTCTCTCTGCTCTATGGCGGGAAGAAGGTGGGAAGGGGAATTACCCCAATTATGTGGGAAACGTGCAGAGCGTGGCAGAGGGTGATGGAAATCACTGGGGTCCCGAAGTCAGACTGCCACCCTCCGATTAGATACGCCCCGCTATGGAACAACTGCCTTATCATGGTTGATCATAAACCTCTCTATTGGCCCCATTGGGCATCAAACGGCATCCGAGTGCTAGGGGATCTATTACTTCCAGACTCCTTGGTGCTAATGTCCTTTGAGCAAATCAAGGACAGATTTGGGGTAGGACCTTTGGACTTTTGGAGATTTTTGCAGTTGAGGAGTGCTCTCTCCTCTCTTCTTAAGGTCTCCCCAGTACAAAACTCCTGGGGCTGTCTGGAAGTTCTTCGCTTACCCAGAAAGGGTCAGGGGTTAGTGAGTATTATATATAAAATAATTAGGGATGCCCAACCGGATAGTACTCTGGTTAGTAGGACCGCCTGGGAGAAGGACCTTCTCCACCCAATGTCCCCACAACAATGGTCGCTCTGCATTAGAGCAGCTCATACAGCCTATGAGGACTCTAAGAGTCAATTAATACAATTGAAAATTCTTTTAAGGTGGTACAAAACACCAGCAGTACTGCATAGATTGAAGATTCTACCGCATAACCAATGTTGGTGGTGTCAATCCTCCCCTGCTCATCTGTTACATGTCCTCTGGACTTGTTCGACCTTACAAACCTTCTGGACTCTAGTCCTAGGGGACTGCTCCAGGATAATTGGTAAGTCAATCCAGATTCAAAACTACTCCCTCTTACTAGGAGATACCTCGGCGCTAAACCCACTCTCCCCCTCTAGTGCAGCATGGGTCCTAGTAGCTTTGATGGAAGCTGAAAGGGCCATTTTGATGTGTTGGAGGCAGCCTATACCCCCAACAGTTCTACAGTGGTGCTCTGCAATGTCCAGGCTGGCTATCTTTGAGAGGCTTTCAGCGGTGGCCAAGGGCCAACTGGACAAATACTATAAGAAATGGGGAGGTTATTTGCATTCTCATATCTGCTCGGTTGCACCCCCGCTGTTCCAAAATCCCCCCTGAATATAGCTGATGGCATAGGTTGTGTATAGCAAATTCGGGTGTTTGTGGCTGTGTGGTCTTGTCTCTATTCTTCATCTATATTGTTTATATATTTTTGGACTTTTATATGATTATAATGATCCTGTCCATTCAATTGGATTGACAGACTTATCTAAACTCATTTAAGGGCCTCAGGGTGTAGCTGCTATATGGTAGATGCTTATATCAGTGGATAGCAGGTGATAATGTTTTGTAATCCCGATACCAGATTGAAGAAAGTGGCTGGTCTAGGCAGAGGGACTACAATTACTAGTTTCCTTACTGTGTGAGACCTACCTCGTGTAGTTTGAAAGGGTTTGTACTCTGTACCTTGTTTTTTCAGGAGAACCTGCTTACAGAATATTATTTGCAGTGCATGTCTATGGATAAGCCATTGTGTCCTGAGAATAGATATGTATGTAATGGGCATATATGTCTATGTTGTATACATGATATTTGAAAGCCGTTCTGTATGGCTATGGATACTTGATAAACTTAATAAAAATTTCACATGACAAAAAAAAAAGTAGGTTCCAAATAGTACTGATATATAGAAAATAGTAGTGACATGTAGGTGTCAGCGTGGTTCAGCTGGTAGCACATCCGCCTCTGGACCAGAAGGTTGGGGCTTCTCGTCCCACACTGGGATTGGACTTGCACCTAAAAAACTTTGGCATCTGAGTGCAGTATTAGAGGGGGTTCTGTACTGCTGGTGTGCACTGTCCTTGGGATGAGACATTAAACCAAGGTGCCTTCTACCCATCCTGGTGCTGTCCAGGTGGAAGTAAAAGATTCCAGGGCACTCTTCGCAAAGAGTAGGTGACGTTCCCAGTGTCCTGGCCAACATTCACATTCCCTTTCCCACAAACTGATTCATGCAATTGTCCAGGCTGTGTGTGGGTGTTGATGTGCGATATGGCCGACTCTACACATTCAGTCACATCACTACTAGTCTAGCATTACTTGTAAAGCACTTTGGGATACACTGCATATGAAAAGTGCTATATTCTTCTTCTTCTAAATACTGTATTTACACAGAAACACAGACAATGATGGCAGAAAAAGACCATTGGTCCATCCAGTCTGCCCATGGACACTAACAAACCTGGGACCAATTGTCCATACAGGGTTCTGACCCACACTGTCCACCCCCATGCTCCATGCCCTACCGCTATCACCCTGAGTAACCACTAAGCCCTTCACTCTGTCCGAGCCGTGTTTGAAACCTTTGATAGTTTTGGCACCCACCACATCAGCTGACAGATTGTTCAATGGCTACACCTCCCTTTCTGAAAAATAAAACTTTCTCCCTTCCCTTTTGTTTCTTCCCCAAGAGTTTACACTCATGTCCCCATGTTCTTGATCTGCTACTTATGCTAAATAGTTCCTTGCAGTTTACAATGTTCATTCTTTTCAGGAACTTGAAGGTCTCTATCATATCTCCCCGCTCTCATCTGGCCTTCAGTGAGTACATGTTCATTGCTTGAGTTGATCCTTGTTAGATCTGCTCTGCTGGCCCTGAATCATTTTGGTCACCTTGTGTTGCACTGTCTCCATCCTGTCCTTATCTTTCCTCAGTTGAGGACTCCAGCACTGGCCACAGTACTCCAGGTGGGGCCTCACCAGTGAGCTACAGAGAAGCAGTAATACCTCCTTCCTTCTGCTGTCAATACCCCTTTCTATGCACCCCAGCATATTATTTGCCTTACTGTAGGCCACGTTACACTGGATTGATTGTTTTAGGGAGTTACTGATGATGACCCCTGGGTCTGTTTCCTCAGAGATTGCGCACAGCTTTACACTCCCATCCAGTACTCTACCCTAGGGTTTTTGTTCCCTATGTGCATCACCTTGCACTTTTTGGCATTGAATTTCAACTGCCAAACCTCTGACCCCTCTCTAGCTTTTGCAAGTCTCTCTGCATCTCATTAACCCCCTCCTCACTGTCTGCCCTGCAACAGAACTTAACGTTGCCTGCAAAGAGACACATCTCACCCTGGGTTACTTATTCCATGTCATTGATGAATATATTGAAAGGATGGACCGAGGACTGATCCTCGTGGCATCCCACTGGTGACCTCCCTCTGTTCCGATTTGACTCCATTAACCACAACTGTCTGTTGGTTCTCTTTAGCCAGTTTCTCACCCATCTAACTGTATCTTTGTCTGTACCCAGATCCTCCAGCTTCTTCAGTAACCTTCTATGAGGCACTAAGTCAAAAATCTTGCTGATATCAAAGTAGAGTAATGCCACTGTCTGGCAGAGGCCCTCAGTCTTCTCTTGTGAATATAGAGAGCAAACGCAGTCTTTAGGAATGACTGCTTTCTACCCATCCCTCTCAATTACCCTACTGTATCTCCCTCCATTAGCCTAAAAAAAATCCTCCTCTCCCTTCTTTCTTTTTTGTTCCTAATACCTATAGTACTGTTTCTCCCCACCCTTGACCCCCTTTGTAATATGTAGCTCTGTGTCTGCCTTTGCTTCTCTGAAAACCCTTTTGGTTTCTCTTGTTCTCATTTGGTACTATCCCCATTCTTCCTTTCCTTATTTTTCCTTCTACCTGATGCAGGCCTTCTTTTCACCTTTCACTGCTTCCCTGACCTTTCCAGAGAACCACATTGGTCTCTTCTACCTTTTTATTACCATTCTCATGCAAGACTTTGATACCTTGAGAATAGCCCTCTTGATTGTCCACCATCTTTCCTCAACATCCGTGATACTGTCTGCTCCAACTAACTCATCTGGAACCAGCTCCCTCATCCGGTTAAAGTCTCATTTCTGAAATCTAGGGCTTCAGCCTATGATGAGGACTTACTTGTCCCAAGGGCCAGTTTTTTTTTTATTTATTTATTAATTGAGTAATCGGAACTGCAACCTTTGAGCTAAAAGCTCATTTACAAAGGATCCTCATCATAAATTGCATCTAGGAGTGAGAGCAGACATTCCATCTGCTAGTTCAAGTCTCCCAATGAACTGTGCTTTTGGAGAGAGAAGTGTGCAGAGTGAAGCTGTATGGAACAGACTGCACAACTAGCAACAAAGTACTAGAGGGACAGTTAGAGTCAGTAAACCACCAACAGTTGTTCTCTGGTTCTATCAGAAAGACTTTTACTGATCCAAAGGGGTTAGGGCAGAGTCCTAAAAATACAGGTCAGTGTTTGTAGAGCTAGGCCACGAGTCACACAGCCCATGTTTGGGTTTCACACAGCACATATAGGAGTTGCAGGAACAGTTGTTCTAGTCAGGTGGGGATGTCTGTGAGCCGGAGCAATGCACATCATGGAGACAAAGGAGACAGTGAGATTGATTTGACAATGATTGCTGCCTAACTGCCTCTAGACTTATCAGCCACAATATTGTCCAAGTATGAGACAGGTGACTCCAGCCAAAGATGGGGATCCTGATCCTGCTATCTGCAGCATCAGGGTGTAGGCCTACTAGGATTGATAACTATGAGTACAGCAACAGGTGCTATGGGTCCTTTGATACCCATAGTTAGTCAGAGAGGGCCCCTGTTTGCCATTTGATGGACTAGGCCATCTAGCACAGGACATCAGCTGTTTGAATTCTTTACAACTAAAAATCAAGTGAGCTACATTTTCACCTATCATCACGTGCAGTGTGACTGGACATCAGGCCTGCAATGTTTTAACATCTGTGTATCCAGTGAACAGTGAACTCCCTAATCATAATAGGGGTTAATGCTTGCTGGTACCAGAGGGTAGTGGGACCAGCACAGTACAGTCATGGAAAGGGCACTGCGGTGGTGGAGGGTGATTGCTGATTAGACAGCCATAAAGTGAATTTGATTTTTGCCCTACCCCTTCCCTTTCCCTCCGGAGCCTGATCTGGATCTCCCTATAAACCCATGTGGTATTTTGTTGCATTTCTGACTGTAAGTGCATATTTTTTGTAGAGTATAAGATTATTTATTTGCTATTGCACTGTGTGGGCTGTTGGTGGGGGATCTCTAAGTGGTGATAATGGGTAGGCACTACATCCCAGGAGGGTGGTACAAAATTTGTCATCAGACCCTCTATAATGTCTCTGGGTGGAGGCACTGGGTAACATACTACCAGTTTGGGCACTAAACCCCTATAAGGAGAATCCTTAAAGATCAAATGCAAATATATTTAAAATATTAATTGAAAAGCTTCGCCTGTGGTTCAATGTGCTGAAGCAACCAGCCATGCCCCCTGCCTGAGCTAGTTAAACTCTGTCCTTCCTGCTTTACTCAAAGCATCTTTTCTTTATGACTGGAGGCTCTGTCACTCCTCTCCCCCGAGCTTTGGATTCTGCTTGTTCATGCTACCATTTGTGAGGTTGGTGCTGGTCTGTCTCCTGTTTTATTGCTCTTGCTCTTCTCTCCTTGTATTTTGTTTGTCTCTGGCTGCTGCTTCTGCTTCTCCTTGCCTTTGTGTTCCCCTCCCAGTTCCTTTCTTGTGCCTTTCTTTGCTTTCATCCCTGTTCTTTTGTTTGGTTGCCACCCTCTCAGCTGTCTGTGCTGCTAGTCCTTGCTGTCTCCTTCAAATTCCCTCCTTCCCATTTCTGTTGGTCCCCGTAGCTTGTGTTCCTTTTCTCCCCCCCCCCACCATTGTGTTTACACTCCTTTTGGGGTTTGTTTTTAGTTTTGTTGGCCAACACTAAAAAGCTAATTTGTCACCGGTGAGGAGTAACAGCTTGCTTCCTTCTGGATTAGTACCCATGATGTCCTGATTGCCTGTAAACTTAAAAAGCTTCCTTGTACATTAATTCACTGCTTTCAGTTATAGCCAATTCCATGTCAAATAAATCAATATGAATACTACACAAACTGATAGGGAGTTGGACTGCAGGAGCAGGCTTATATGTAATGTTTACAAAGTTGCAGTCTGCTTTAACTATTTATCCTAAAGCTTTCACCTAAGTTATATCACAGTTTACTTGATGGCACAATTGGTTTCATGTTCATTTTATGACATTTTGTGGCTTCCGGTACGCATGCTGCATTCACCAATATTTGAAACTATATATATTGTGCTTCCTTAATTATTTACACCTGGCTTCCATAACTGTGTGCAATATAAGGATTGAAAGTGAGTGCCTATTGAATTAGTAGGAAGTTAAATGCTTCCGTGTTTCAGGCCTATCACGTCACAGCTTGCCTCATCCTGGTTGTTTCTTGGGAATTCATAGGCTTTTGTTGCTTCTCCCCATCTTGTTGTCATGGTGGTCTGTTCAAGGCATTATGGTTATTCCCACAGCAAGGGACTGTTACATCACAGCAGGGCATTGTGGCTTCAGGTTAGGAACAGGCAATAGAGTCAGATTAGCATTGAGCAATAGGGTAGTTATGCTATGCCTCATATATCAAGATATGTCTCGGCCCGTCCAGTGTACTGTATTGTCCTAGATTTCTGTTTGGTTTAGATGGTGGCCTGTGAATCCACCAACATCGCTTTGATGCCCTGGGTACCATATTGATTTGTCCAAAAACAAACATTTCTGTAAAGAGGAACTGGTGGCCCACAACCCACAACCGTTGTCAGTATGTCCTATGCATTGTATTGTCCTAGATTTATGTTTGGTTTAGCTGGTGGTCTGTGACTCCACCAACATTGTCAGTCTGTCTTGTGTGCCCCTATTGGCTTGTCCAAAATAAAAAAATAAAAAAAACAGAATTTCTGTACAGAGGAACTGGCGGCCCATGACACACCACCATTGTTAGTCTTTCCAGTGTATTGTATTGCCCTAGATTTCTGCTTGGTTTAGCTGGTGGACTGTGCATCCACCAATGTTGTCAATCTGTCCTTGTACCACATTGGTTTGTCCAAAATTAAAAAACAATATCTGTACAGAAGAACTGGTGGCCCATGACCCACCATTGTTGTCAGTCTGTCCTGCGTTGTCCTAGATTTCTGTTTGGTTTAGCCACTGGCCAGTGAATCCATCAACATTGCCAATCTGTCCTGTGTACCGTATTGTTTTGTCCAAAAGACAAACATTTCTGTAAAGAGGAACTGGTGGCCCACAGCCCACCACCATTGTCAGTCTGTCCTGCATACTGTATTTTCCTAGATTTCTGTTGGTTTAGTCAGTGGCCTGTGAATTTGTCAATGTTGTCTATCTCTCCTGTGTACTGTATTGGTTTGTCCTAAAACAAAAAGAAATTCTATAAAGAGGAACTGGTGGCCCATGACCCACCAGCATTGTCAATTTAACCCATGTTCCATATTGTCTTGTCAATCCTGTCCGGTCTGCTGTACTGTCCACTGTCACTAAACTAAATATCCCAAACCTGAAGGGAAGGTGACCTAGGCCTTGGATCACCAGAGGTTTCCTCCTCAAAGGGTTTTTTTCTTCTCCTCCACACCTAAGGTCATAATATCTATTTAGTTGAATAGCACATTCCCTACATTGCTTAGGTAGGTTTCCATCGCTGGATGGAGAGGGATGGTGGCCTTCCTTTGCTGTTCCCTCTCTCCTTAGGAAGTCATGCCCTCTTCTATATCATCGTTCAGACCTATGTAAAGGTTGCTACACATTACTCATTGTCTCCTGCTGACCTACATGAAGGTCCTAAATACACAATACCTACCTGACCTATGTGTAGGTCCTCAATACAAGATAGTTACTTGTCACCTTCTGCTCACTTTCTGCTCTAAACTCTTTTTGGGGCTACTTCCTAAGGTACCTTTGGCCTAAGGGAATCCTTCCTGCAGCACCTCTAGGGTTCCTTGCCTTCATCATCCCTGCAGGGTGTTATTCCCCGAGGACCGAGAGGCGAATGGCCACAAAGGTTTATTCAACAAGTTGCACAAGCACAACATTACATTCAGTTGTGTAAGCACATTGAATTGAAAAGCTTTGCCTGTGGTTCAATGTGCTGAAGCAACCAGCCATGTGCCCTGCCTGAGCTATTTAAACTCTGTCCTTCCTGTTTCACTTGAAACATTTTTTCTTTGTCCCACCATCCTCCCCTCCTCCTTCTCCAGCGGCTCACCTCTCTCCTCAAGGCTCCTTCCCAATGTACCTTTAGCCTAAGGTAATTCTTCCTGCAACACCTCTAGGGAAGGAACCCTCCTCTAGGGTTCCCTGCCTTTGGCATCCCTATAGGATGGTATTCCCTGAGGAACGAGAGGCAAACAGCCACAAAGATTTATTCAACAAGTTGATGAAGCACAACACTACACCAGGTTGCGTACGCTCATTGAACCCTTCTTCTTAATATGAGGACAGCCAGGCCTTATGTATTACAAATAAACTGCAGGCATTGCAATTTCTTATGTATAAGCTATTTTATTTCTTATCTTATTTGATGGCTTCTCAGAAAGGCCCACAGAGTTTTTCAGTCCAGCTGGAGGAATGCTGGGTGGGTGGTGAAATTTAAGCAAGAATGACAATTTTCCTCAAGGTCCTGGCAGCTCAGATTATAAAATGGAAAATATAAATTTTAACTTCAAACAGTATTAAATATATTACAAGATATTAAATATCTAGTAAGTTTCACAGACTAATCCATAAAACTTTGGGGACAATATTAAACAAGAGAAGTGGTGCCCAAACGTAAACTGGACATGTAATTTGTTTCCCATGTTCCTGACTAACAAACCTAAAAGCAGTTCTATTTTGATTCATCATATTAGCTGTGGTTCTACTACACTCTCATTATGTATTCATTTGTCCATAATGGGTTCTCCTCCCAGAATTTGTACAGCTACCCTTGTAACCCTGGTTAAATAAACCAGGTTAAATAAATTGCCTGGCTAAATAACAATTGAATTTAATTGAATTGAACCCTTCCAAAATATTTATTTATGTCCTACACCTCTTCCTAATTTGTACTTCTACCCTGCCCTTTGCTAATGTAAGCATTTATTCATATGTCCGAAAATGTGCACCTCTTTTACAGTACCCTCACAATACTTTTACCTTTACCCCTCCTATCTCAAAATTTGCACTTTTACTCCTGCACCCATCCAAATATGAACCCTATCTTCTACACAACTCTTTCAAAATTAGTACTTTAGCCCACATCGCCATATGTGTGTGCATTTACCCCTGAAATCCTTCAAAATGTATACTACTTGCACCCCCCCAGATTTTTACTTACACACCTCCAAAAATGTGCATTTGCTCCCTTGCAACCTTTTTGAAATTTGAACTTGCACCACCCAAATTTGCACTTGTACCTCTGCACCCATACTGAAATTTGTACTTACACCACTGCATCCCCTCCCCAAAATTGTGCTTGACCCCAGCTGCACCCCTCCCAATAGTTGTACTCATACTCCTGCATATGCCCTAAAATGTGTACATGCACTCCTGCACCCCTCACAAAATGTGTACTTCTACCCCAGCTAATATTTGTACTTGTACTACTGTACCCCTTCCAAAATTTTTATTTGCACTTGTAGTGGGAAGCTGATCCGGGGCCCTTAGGGCTCATCTCTCCTGAGGAAGCCAGCTTGGATTTCCTGAGGATGTGCTACACTAGCTTAACGTGGTGCAGTGTCTACAAATGTATTTATGCTTTTTTATTATTGCATATTTAGATAAGTGGGTATATATATGTATATATATATATATATATATATGGCAATTTAACATAGTGTGTGTTTATGTATATGGATATTTTGTATATGGATATTTAGACTATATCTGATGGCAAGTGCTGCTTGCCTGGCCCTCAAATATCTGGTATTACCTAATTGTTTCAGTTGATGTACAGTCTTAACTCTTTGTATATTATTCTGTATTGTATTCCATTTCCGCTTTTCCCCAGGATGCACCTGGAAATGAGCTATTGTAGCTCAGTGTGCCTTTCCTGGTGAAACATTTCAAAACATATAAATATGACTAAACAGACTAAGTCTTCCCCTAGAATGGTGAGAAACTGAGTCATAAAAAATTCTGCAATGGGTGGCTTTAGGAATTAGCTCAAAGTGATAGACTGGAGCTTCCTTGACTCATGCCCTTCTGTTGACACAGCCCTGGAGCTCTTCCTCAACCTCTTCAATGTGGCAGCAGATAAATTCACCCCGTTTCGAAAGAAACTGATCTACTTTGGCACTGGGCTAGAGCAAGCTACAAAGCGGCCCAAAACAGGTGCACTTGGGCTATCTGACAGGCTAAGGCTACTTACCACAAAAACCTTCAATCTCAATGCTGGGGTGATGGCAAGAAATTCTGGGCATCTATCAAAAACCTCATCGGAAGCGGCAACAGATCCCCCTTCCATGCTTCACCACAATGATGAAGTAATACTTGATGCAGATATTATGGCTAATATTTTCAACACGGCATTTATGGATTACAGTGCCATTCTTCCCCCCAAACCGGCTATGTACCCAGATAAAACAGCAACCTCTGACCACTTGCCCTCTTCCTCCAATACCAGGACCTCTCCAGCCTTTTACTTCAGAAGGGTAACCATCAATGAAACAAAAAAATACCTTGCCAGAGTCCTTGGCAGATCTAGGATGGGTGGTGATGGTATAGACATGAAACTGATCTCTATAGCCCTTCCTGAGGTCATCGGACCCATCAACAAGCTATTCAACCTGTCACTCCGACTGGCTACCTTGCCCCCACATGGAAAACCTCCCTGGTCACACCTGTGCATAAAGGGGGTGACCAGTCCCTAGTCTCGAATTATAGGCCCATCTCAATTCTCTCACCACTCTCAAAAGCTCTGGATAGAATCACAGCTGACCAACTCACGGACCATCTGCACAAATCCTCTCCCACCAACAAAACGGCTTTCGCAGACTGCTCAGTACTAATACAGCCCTTATTAGTTTCACTGGATACGTACATGAGGCACTCGATTGGGGTCAGCTAGTTGGGGCAATCTTTATAGACCTAACCAAAGCCTCTGACCGCGAGGACCACCAGCTGCTGCTTCACAGGTTAAGAGGGCTAGGGCTGTCCCCTGGCTCAGTCCAATGGTTCTCCAGCTATTTATCCAGGCAATCTCAAAAAGTCAGAATTAACAGTGCTACCTCCAACACCTGTGAGATGTCAGTAGGTGTACCCCAGGGGTCTATACCGGGCCCTCTCCTCTTCAGCATCTTTGTGAACCACCTCCCTGATGCCTGCCCCACATCTGAGACCCTGCTATATGCAGATGACTCAGTGCTATTCTCATGAAACTCCTGCCAGGAAGCACTGACTAAGGAGTTGCAAAACAACTTTAACCTACTACAGGAATGGTTCAAGGACAGCATGCTGGTGCTCAATAGTAAAAAAACCAAGTCAGTGCTCTTTGCCAGATGACAATAGAAGAGGTCCACCTCACCTCTCTCAATTACCTGCAGCTGTCACACCACCCTGGAGCAGGTAATTTCCTTCCAGTATCTTGGTCTCACCATAGATGAGTCCCTATCATTCGACGAACATATACGCAATATTACCACAGCGGTCAATAGGAAACTAGAGGCTCTGTACAGGCACCGGTTCTCTCTTACTCCTGAGACCAGGACACAGGCAGTCAGAGGTACAATCCTACCAGTCCTGGACTATGACAATGTAGTCTATGGGCCACCACTGAAACTAGCCTGCTCAAAGTGCACGCCTCTTTAAATAAAGTCTGTAGGTTTGTGTTAGGGGCAGATCGCCTATCGCATACATGTGAACTGTACATACGGACTGAATGGCTCCCACTTATGGACTGCATTAAACTCCACGCCTGCATCTTGGGACAGAAGGCCCTACTTGGACTTGCACCTCCCTCTATACAAGCCTTATTCTGTCCTGCTCCAGCTGAACATGCCACAGGAAGTGTTACCAAACATGCATTAGCTGTTCCATTCAGAAGGACTGCCTTGGAGAGATGAGCCTTTGCCATCAGGGCCCCTGCTTGGATAAATGAGCTACCAACTGTCACCTCAAGCCTTACCCAACTTGGGTCTTTCAAATTGGACCTAAGGAAATCTATCCACCCTCCTGTACATTGCTATTGCCACTCTTAAACCACAAGCCAGCATGCCTCTGTTCCCCAAAGCCATGCTCCTAAAGTCTGCCTCCCCTCTTGTACGCTGTCACAGCCACTCTTAGCCTAACAGGTACCAGAACCCTAGCTTGCCAAGGTTCTTCTTTCACTCTACAATTTGATGCAAAACTCCCTGCTCACCACCTGCCCATATCTGCCCACCTGCCTGCTCACCTTTCTCCTCTCACACTCTCCCTGACAAACCTTCACTCGCTGACCTCCTTACACCACCCACCTTTGATCCTACCGTCATCCCCCTCCTCTGATTCCTCTTCTCCTACCTAATCCTGATTGGTTCCCTCTATCCTTTCTGACTACAATGCCTAGGCTGACTCCTATAGATATAGCCTAGTAACCTTTAGGGTATCAGTTTTGTTGAACAGCTCCATCTCCTGTTTCCTCCCAATACAAGATCCTGCCTAGCTTCCACCTCTGATTTTTTTTTTCTCAAACTAGCACCTAACTCTGACTTCAGCACTTAATTGTATGGCATGACATGTGAGCCCAACCCCATTGACTATGTACCCTTGTTTTGGTTATGTGTTGTTATTTGCCTATGTTATCCTACATTGTTATGCTATTGCCAATGTTTACTGATTTCTCCCATTCACATTTTTTCTTACTATCAGATGTTCTTGACAATGCCCATTAAGCTGCTACTGACTCCAAACTTATGTACCCTCCTCTACCCTTGTGACGATGATCCTTTGTAAATGAACTTTTAGCTCAAAGGTTGTAATTCTGATTACTAAATAATTCAATAAATACCTTGGGTAGTGATGTGGTTTACCTTGCAGCTGAAACACAAGGCTATTACCCCCCAAGGGAAAACTGCATGAATTGCCTGCAGAGTCCCTCCCCAAAAGCAAGTGACACAGCAAATAATGATCATCCCCAGACCATAAAATGCAGTTTGAAACAAATAATTTACTTAAAAGAAAGAGTATGGAAAGAACAAGGGGCAGCAAAGATAAAATGGAAGCAATGGGTGTGGCAATATCTCTATATTCTACTGCTGCAAAGCAAGCAAATATTTTAAGCAGGTACCAGTTCAATTCTTTGCCCCACAGACTCTGCCCACTCCCCAGCAGTCCTCAATCCCCGATGTTGGTACACCCCATCTTAATTCCCTCCAAAGGCCATGGGTAAGAGATCTCTCAGTAGTTGCAATGGGTACCACACTGGGGACACTGATGCTGCTAGTAGGGTGCAACTCTGTGGTGCACTTTAAATTGTGGCAGGTAAAATTCTTTTTAAACGCAAACTTTAAACTCTTTTGAAACCAAGTTGGAAAGGGGGCTCTGTTTGTAATTCAATGGGATTTGGCAGCTGGCTGGCTTCAACAGGTCTTCTGCCTGGACTTCTCGAACTGGCACAGTCCTTCCCAGGACTTCTCCTTCACCATCTGACACAACAACCTTTTTCCCCAGTTGCAGGGTCAAACCCTGGGTTTTTGTTCATGGTTCTGATGCCTCAAACGATACCTCTGGTACAGCTGGCTAAAACAGGCTGATTGGATGCGGTGCTCCTGGCTCGGATGCTGGCTTTCCCAGGCTTGCTGGTGACTTGTCTCTGCTTCACCTCTCTCTCAGCTTGTCTCACTGAGGCTCAGGACTTGGATGATGGCAGGTGCTTCCTTGGGCTGGAGATGCAACAGGATTTGATCCCCCGGAGAGGAAAAGTCCGTGGCGGGTCAGGAAAACCCCAGCTCCAACTTGCCTATTAAACTGTGGTTTTACTGAAGACTTCTGTTTTTCTTCTCACAAACACTTCACTTTGGAATCCAAATACTTCTAGTTTGCCAGGCCTATAGTGCCTGGACAGACAGGGGCAAACCCGCCCACACCTTGACACACAGTCACTCCCCCCCCCCCCCTCACGTCTGATTGAACTGCCACAAACTTTTGAAAACAGTCCCTTTTATGCAGGCTGAAACTTGATACCTGATTGGCCAGGCTTGTTCACAAGCAAACTGTCTCTGGCTCCAGCTGCCTTCTCATTGGCCAAAATACGTGAGCAAAATTAATCTGACCTTCAACTCACTACCCCTGGTGCTCTGCAGTGCTGGTATTCATGGGGGTCACCATCTGTGTTTACATTTAGTTCCCCATTTATTTTGGGTCCCCCAATAGTGTTTCCATCATCTCCTGGCCCCACCTGCTGTTCTGGGGCAAAGAATTTTTTTTTATACTGGGCACACAGCTTGTTTGTCTGTTGGGTGCTTTGTTTTGGGAGGTGGCTGTCCTTGCTGTTCTCCCATTATTGTGTGCATGCATACTGTGTTCTTGTCCAGTTTTGGAACATCTGCCTGCCCTGGGCCAGGAAACCATTGGCCTGTGCCCACCAGCAGGCTGAATGTTAATTCCTGGCTCCATTCACATTCTAGGAGCTGGGATCCACTTATGACATGGGTACATTGCCTAATTTGGATAACAGAACTCCAGCCCTGAAAATATGCTACTGCACATGTGTGGCAGCCCAACATGCTGCTGCACACCTCTGGCTCCCATTCCCAGCACGCTTTGGCTCCTGAATATAGGGAACACAAACTCTGCAGCTCTGGCTGTGCTGCCCCCTGCCTATGCCCCAGAGACACAGAGGGCCCTAAGGACAGAGGAGAACATGCAGCTATGGCTGTGGATTCCACAAGTGGAGCCCTGGTTCTCATCCCACCAGGACTCCTGGATACTGGAACAGTGCCCTGACGGTCCCCAAGTTTTATTTATTTATTTTTCAGTCCTTCAGTTGACAGTCCTGGGGAACCGGAGGATGAAGATTTGGGCCGAGGGAGGGGTGGAGGAGACACTACAGGTAAGCTCAAGATTTGGAGGAGGGCTTGCAGACCTCTACACACCTCCCAACATGTTTGCTTGTACCCTTGCACAACTTCCAAAATGTGCACTTGTGCAGAAGGCATACGACATTTTTTGAGAGGTGCAGAGGTACACATTTCAGGAAGGGTGTAGGGTAAGTATACATTTCAGAAGGAGTGTTGGAGAAGGGGTATAGATTATAAGAGTTGTGCAAGGTAGAGTTAGACACTTAGGAGAGGTGTGTGGGAATGCTTTGGAATAATTACAAGTGAAGGGGTGTGTAAAGGTGTACATTTTTGTGGGATTATACATTTAAGGAGGGCTACTGGGGTTATAGTACACATTTTGTGAGTGCTGTGGAACCTCAGTAAAGGGAATAAATCTGAAAAGAAAAAATGGGGAGTTCATGTGGTGTTTAGGGCTGAAAAGGGAACACAGAAAACCAAAATTTACATTTTAAGAGTCCAAGAGTTTTTTTTTGGGGGGGGGGCTTAAAGGGTTGATGATTAATCTAGGATCTTGCCAGATATATACCATTTTGTTCTACAGCCGTAAGTACATTAATAAAATCCCCTGTCAGAAAACTGGTAGCAAAGACTGATCTTTTGCCACTTCACAATTTGATATACTGTGTGTACTAAATTTACAGGGCCTGGAGGAAAATTATGTCATTGTTTCTTAAATGACATCAGCATTCACCCAAGAGTCTGCTGGCTGGTTTGAAAAAGTCTGAGGAATTTTTTGTAAAATCACCAAATAAGAGTGGAAAAACAAAACAGTATTTATACATGAGAAACTGCAATTTATGAACTTTATTTCTAACTAACGATGCTTAGCTGACCTCTTGGTACTCCACTTGTGAGGTTACCCAAGGGCAAACAGCTTGAGTGAAACTAAATCATGTATTCCACAAGGTCCCTGTTATGTATTCCATTTATGCAATAGGGATCCTTTAGGATAATGCAGGGAGTTTTGGGTTAAGTTGTTTATTTAATTTTTAATGTAAACTTACATGGACTTTTTGTGGTTTTCCCAGTGTAGCCCTGCTTAGCATGGTGGTTGCTAAGTGGTTGTTAGGGATGCTCCAACTTTACATTATGGCTAGTACATAATGAAAGTTTGATGCATAATTCTTTTGTTTTTACTTTTCTTGGGGGATTTGTTAGTTAAAAAAGTAAATAAAAATTTAATTTTCTGCCATTTTTGCGTATTATAAAAAAATCTAAAAAGTATCTATAAATGAAACACCTCTTATTTTGTAGTTATATTTATATTGCACAACCTTTGTGCTCAAAGTAGTCTGATATTATTTTTCATTTTTAAGTTATTCACATTTGTTTGTCAAACAAAATGAAAAACAATTACATTTTCTGCTGTTTTTTGCTAATTATAAAAAACTGAAAGGTATCTATAAATAAAACATTCATTTTGTAGATATTTTAGTGCTGGACAAACTTCGTGCTCATGGTATCATGCTATCATTTTGCATTTTAAAGTTATTCGCATTTGTTTGTCGAAAAGAATGAAAAAAAAACTGAATTTTCGGCTGTTTTTTGCTAATTATAAAAAAATCTAAAAGGGAAGCTAGAAATGAGACACACATCACTCATTTTGTAGATATTGTGGTGCTGGACAACTTTTGTGCTCACTGTATCATGCTATCTTTTTTCATTTTAAAATCATTCGCATTTGAATATGGTTAGTACTGCTGCTGAGGCCGAACATTCTAAATGAGTTCTGAGTGATTGACAGCTTGCATTTATCACACATATGTGTGATAAATTTTGAGTTCTAAAATTTGTCACACATACTTGGAAATAAGTAAGCAATAAGACATAACGGGGTATGCATTAGACAGTTATAATGCATGGTTAGGGCGCAAAGTGAGGCATGAGGCCACTGGCTGAGTGCATCCAGTCCCCTAGCTGTGCATTTGAACTGTCTAACGCACATCCCCACAGTGGCTTATTGTGCTTATAAAATGGGTCTGTGTATTTTAAATTGGGTTTCTAGTTTTAGCCGTGCATTAGACAGCTCTAACATATGGCTAACAACCAATCAGATTGCTTGAAAGCCTTTGCCCATTTTATAAAGCTAGACAGATAGATAGATTTGTTTATTTTTGGGGTAAGTGCACTAGATAAATCTTGTCTATTTTCAGGCACAACCCGGGGGAGAACCAGATTAAGCTGTTGGTGATATTTTTAGTGAATGGGGGAAATTTGACCAGATCACCGGGGAAATTCCCCTACTCTTTTTGAGAAGTGCCATGGGATCCTTAACATCCATTGGATCAGGCAGATGGGACCTTGGTTTACTGTCTCATCTGAAAGACGGCACCTCAGAAGTGCAGCACCCCCCTCAAGCTGCACTACAGTGTCAGTATTAGGATTTAACCCAAGTGCCTGTTGTGGGGAATAGAACCCACCGCCTTCTGATCTCCCAGCCTCAGTAGCAAGTGTGCTACCTGCTGAGCCACTGACACTGCTAAGAATGTTGTGTCAGAAGTGGGATAGATAGATAGATAGATAGATAAATAGATAGATAGATAGATAGATAGATAGATAGATAGATAGATAGCGTGAGTGAGTGAGCCAAGTGTGAAGCACAACCCTGTTCAGAGTCAATGGCAGGAAAGAAAGCCATTTAAGACTTTGGTATGGCTAGGGATGCGATGTGGGTGGACATGAAACCAAAATGAAATTCCCTCAGAATAGTGAGAGATGTCAGCAAGCTACTGAATTAAGGGGACTGCAGGTTTGCCAGCAGTTTGTGTAGAATTGATAGGTTAATTTAAATGGATCCGTATGATTAAAATTAGAAGAGTCACCAACATTTCATATCACTTTCTTGGCAGACTCACCAGAGACATTACCAAATTTATAACTGTCACAAAAAAGTCCTTGGGAGGCATTGTTCTGAAACAAAAAAAACAAAAACAAATAAACAAACAAAAAAAATGGGCTGAATTCTCAGTCACAAATGAGGACATAAAGAAGTCACAAGGATCCCTTTGCATCTGTGCAATGTCTGTGATCCCATCTAGCCGTGCAGGCCCGTGCTTAGTAGAGTTGGGAATGCTTTTCACATGCCTGAACAGTTATTTGCAATAAGTTCAGGGAACAGGCTGTCTAAATGAAGGGAAAGGGGAATTGGCAAGCAATAAAATGAGTCATGTTCAGGAAAAGAAAACATTTAGCAGAAATAAAAGCATAGAAATATAGACAATGACAGTAGAAACAGTCCAATGGTCCATCCAGTCTGCCCATATTACCCTATCATACCATGGGACATATTGTCTCTGTGGGCTCTTTGCTTATACTAATCCCCTTTCGTTCTTTGAGTTTCCAGCTCACCATCACACTGTTGCTGTACCCTTGACCTTATTTCAACTGTGTTTGAAGCCATTTATGGTCCTGGAACCCACCACCTCTACCGGCAGATTATTCCATGGCTCAACAACTCTTTCTGTAAAATAATACTTCCTCACATCCTTTTTAAACCTTCCCCCCCCCCCATTAAACTCCACATGTGACCCCATGTCCTAACTTTTCTATTCCAGGTAAACAGTTCCTCACAGTCCACCTCATTAATTCAACCTGACCCTCACCTCTGCCGGCGTTCCTAATAACTGGAAAATGGTTAAGATTATCCTAGTGTTTAAAAAGGGTGACTTAAGAAGCATTAAGAACTACCAGTCAATCACAATCCTAGCCATCCTTAGCAAACTGCTGGAAAAAACATGTTGCCTCCCAGGTCACGGACCTCCTCCACAAACATAACCTTATATCCCCTGTGCAACATGGATTCAAGCTGGCTCACAGCACTTCCATGTTCTTGTTCAAGTACCTAATGATGTAAAAAACACTATGGACAAGGGAATGATATATGCCTTACAAAAGCATTTGACCTGGTTAATCAAACCTGATAAAACACAAAGCATTCATCCCTTGGAATCTCCCCGACTGCCATTAGCTGATTCTCCAATTACCTTTGCAACTGGCAACAATTTGTTAAGCTCAGAAAGTCCACCTCTACACTACCTACTATTAGGAGTCCCCCAAGGTTCCATTTTGGAGCCCAGTGCTATTTTTCATCTTTATTAGTGACATTCCTGACACCCCTTCTCATTGCAGCACCCTGCTATATGCTGATGATATTGTGCTTTACTCACGTTCCAAGTATCTGAGCAACATCAATACTAGGTTCAGTGCTGACATTGACGGAGCTCAGAACTAGCTTGTCCAAAATTGCCTTGTCTTGAACTCTAGCAAGACTCAGGCCATGCTGTTTTGGTCCACACATAAACTACAGGCATGCACCACTGGTTTAGACATCCACTGCTTCAAATGGCTCCATTGTGTCTGTGAATGACTCCTTCAAATACCTAGTCATTACCCTTGATCCCACCCTGGATTTTATACTGCATGTCTCGAACATCTGCAAGTCCATAAATACCAAGCTTGGGTTCACCTACAGGGTCAATTATTCCCTGACGTCTGCAGCTAGGGGTGCAATTGCCCAGGGAGTCCTGCTCCCTAGCCTCTCCTAGGGGCTCACCTCATTTTACCAGGCTACTGCATGCAACTTATCAAAATGGAACATCTCCTGCAACAATGTATGTAGATTTACCTTATTGGCCCCTCAACTGCCCCACCACTGTATGTTAAAATCCAGTCTTGGCTGGCTCCCCCCTCCACCACCCCAGCATCTCTATACTCTAAGCTGTGACATTAACAACATCATCAGGTCATCCAAACAAGCCACTCTGGCTGCTATGTTAACATCCTCAGACCAAGCCTATACCCTACATTCCAAAGATCTGTCTCTCCTGGACCTACTGAGGTGACCCAAGGGCTCCTCCAAAATAAGAGTATAGGCATTTGCTTCATTCACTCCAAGGGTATGGAACTTACCTCCTCATCTACGGGTTTGCCAGTCACACCTCATATTCAAAACAGAACTCCTCAGCTTTTTAAGTTCCACAGATGAATGCTCTTGTACCTGAACCTGTATTTCTTACTGCTTTGTAATGTCCACATTATTATTATTCTTATGATCTTTGATCCATTGTAACTTTGATTTTTTGCTGTATCACAACTTTGCACTATATCTCAGTGTTCACTTTGTTTTGACTTGCTGATCTTTACCTGCTCTTTGTGTCTCTGATATTTTGACATGTCTAATGTCTTTTGCTGTTTTTCTATTCTCTTGTGACTCTGCTGCTTTTGTATTTTCCACTGGTCTTTGTAATCTCCCGGATTGTGCCTAAAAATAGGAATTCTATTGTCTAGTGCACCTATCTGGTCAACAAAAATTAAATAAATAAATAAATCCCTTTCAAGAACTTGAATACCTCCATCATATCCCTCCCTTTCTCTTTTGGTTTAGAGTAAATACATGTTCAGCACCTTTAGTCAGTCCTCATAGGATCTGCCTTCTGATCCTAAATCAACTTGGTCACCCTATGTTGTACTTTCTGTAGCCTGTCCCCGTCCTTTTTTAGGTGGTGACTCTGGAACTAGGCACAGTATTCCAAATGTGACCCCATCAATACCTATACGGTGGTAATAGTACCTTCTTCTTTCTACTGTTGAACCCCTCCCGATGCATCCTAGCACCCTGTTAGCTTTGATGAAGGCCTTGTTACATTGACTGGTTTGTTTAAGAGCGTCATTAATGATGATTCCTAGATTATCCCTTTTCTCTGATGTTTTGTCCAGCTCAAAACTGCCGGCGACAGAGCATTTAGTGTCGGCAGCTCTGTTCTGTGGAATTTGTTTCCTCCACTAATTTGTGAGGCCCTTCAGCTGAGGTTTTTAAGGCCCACCTCAAGGCCTTCCTGTTTAATCAGGCGTTCCCGGACCGTAGGCATTAGTCCTCCCTGGATCCTGGAAACCCTGCTTTTCTGACTGAGTTTCAGCTTTTACAGAGATATTTATTACTTATATTTATGTATGCTGATATTTTACTGTTTTACTGTTTTTTACTGATTTGTATTATTGTACTGATAGCATGTTTCTGTTGTTAGGTGCCCAGAGCCTCTGGGGTTGGGCGCCAGAAAAATAAATTTTGCCTTGCCTTGCCCTGTTTCTGCTCTGGGATTTTGTTCTTTAAGTGCATCACTTTCCACATTTTGGCATTGAATCTCAGACTGTCAGACTTTGGACCAATATGAAACTTAATGAAAGGCAGCACAGATACTAAAATTCAGCAAGGACAATGAACTAAAGAGTGTGCAAATTGATGCAAGAAGCATAGAGAATAATGTTTGGCAACTGGGAGTATTGTTGCTGTGAAATGGCAGAAAGGAAAGAAATTTGGATTTAGTACAGGAAGGTTAAGTGACATGCTTAAGGTCACACAGTGAGTAAATGGCAATGGTGAGATTCAAACCTGGGTCTGCAGATCCACAGTTCAGCTGCACTGCCTTCTCTATTTTCTGTGGTTCTTAGTTGTACAGCATTATAATGTGGTTCACTAGTAGTGAGGTAACTCATGGAAACCAGTGGAGATATCTTTCTTTGTCTGTATAGATTTTTGTCCCAGGCCCTTGCCGTTGTCATTCAGGGATAAACCCTGTGAACAGGGATATACCCTAATCAGGATGAAGCCCTCATATAGACAGCTGCCAGGATTTTTCTCCCCTGTTTGTTCTCCCATATCTACCCTCCACATTGTGGCAAGAGCAATGCTTCCATCATGCACATTGCTTCTCAGTGGTAGCAGCAAACTCCCTAGCTTGCCCCCAGGGGGCGCTGTGGCACGAGAGCATGCCACTAATCCTCCTGGCTAGGACTCACTGCCTACAGCTGGGCCTGTTTCATAATGTGATGATCTGAGCCTACTCCCAACCCTGGGTCATCTACATAACAGCACAGCATGTTGCCAGTGGGCCACGAGGAAGACCACAGATGGAGATATCTGAATATCACCAAAAGCCATGTTCCACTGTTATTTTAGGAGGATATAATGAATACTGCTGTCTAATCCAGAACATCATTCCTCCTTCTCTCTGAAGTCAATGGATGTTATGTTATGTTATGTTATGTTTATGTTTATGTTATGTTATGTTATGTTATGTTATGTTATGTTATGTTATGTTATGTTATGTTATGCTATGTTATGTTAAAAAAGTTCAATAAAATATATTGAATTAAAAAAAAAAAAGAAGAATATCACCAAAAGTCACTGGCTACACTAATGTTCTGTGCAGAAGCAGTACATACTGGTGGCAACTTAACCCCTTATAATTTTTTTTATCACGTGCTTGAAGTGTTATATACTGTTTCCCAGATTTCCTTCATATAGCTGGTTCCCCCCCTCTGTATAGCTCCAGTGTATTGTCTTCTGCCCCCTAGGGGCCCAATTCCTGAGTTCTGCAGGCATGCAGAGGCTGGATCAGCCGGTGCTCACGCATATGGCAGGCGTCTTTAAGTTGGCGACCGCATTTGTGGTCCAAAGCAGGGAGTTTCTGCGTAGTCCCGGTGTCCTTTCCATGTCCTTGGGGACCGGAGACCTGAAGGAAATCGGGCAGAAGCCTGTAGCTGATACACAGCTGGGGGTTTGACAGCGGGGCTGTGTGGGAGCTCATGAATATTAATGAGTGGCTCCATGTATATTAAGGAGTGCTGCCTGACACCTAGGGGCATTTTATTGTGGTGGCAGTGATGATTAAACTGCTGGGGGCAATCTTATGAGAGTGGGCTCGTCTGATACAGGACAACTAGGGCTGCAATTGGGTGGGGTGATGGCACAGCTGGGGTAAAGTGTTGGGCTGCACCAGACTGAGAATGGGGAGAGACTGTATAAACTGGAACGGACTCCATGTAAACAAATGGGAGCTGACATGTTTGTGGTTTTTAACCCCATTATTGCAGCCAATCAATGATCCAGGTGCCCAGACTGGACACAGAGTGATTCCTGGGAAAAGGAGGGGATTAATTCTGGTGCCTAGATCAAGCCCAAATAAACGAGCAGGAAATATTGATCACTATGGATATCAATTATTGAAAGGCTTCAACAGCCAATCAGAGCGCTGGGATTTTGACTGATACAGTGAGGACTTACTAGGATTTCTTCAGTCTGTAGTTGGGCTCTATACGAGTTAGGACTGTGTTAAGAGAGTGGACACTGCACTTCAGCTCTGCCTCAGGCCCATTTGGAGAGCGGTTGTCAGCAGAAGTGGATTGGAAAGGGGACAGCAGGAAGAACGTTTGTGCTGAGATTCTGGTTCCCCAGGTACTTGCTGCTGGACTGATCGAGAAGGGGAAGGAGAGAAAGAGACTGGACTGTGATTACCCAGGTACAGATAAGTTGCTTGTGGTTAAATAGAGAGACTGAATGCTGCAGAAGCTCTGCATGGAAAATCTGAACCTGGTGAAAGGGCTGTGCAGATTGGCAGAGTGTCACAGCCAGGACTGATGAGTTATTTTCACCTGTGTTTGGGACTGCAATTTGAAATCTGAAGTGGCAGAGCATCTCTGGTCATCGGGGTGCTAGCAGAAGCTGAGTGTGTGTCTTGTGTGAACTGGTTAAAATGGCTGAGAGCTGAGTACCAGCTGCAGCTGAAGAAAAGGTGGGCACTGTTAAATTGGAAAAGCATGGACTGGTGTGCAGGGGGTTGTTATTCCCAATCTCCCTCTGCTGAAGTGCACTTCCACTGTTGAATCTGAGGCTAGCACCCCTACTAACTGGCACTGGACTTTAGTGGAGAAACTGCCAACTAACTTTTTTTGTCTGAGAGCTCAGAGCAGGGACAGCAGGAGGACCCCCATTGCTTGACAGTCCTCTCCGAGAGCCAGGGAAGGAACTTGCTCACCTCTTCCAAGTGGGACTCACCTTCTCAGGAAGTTGCTGACACTTGCTGGGGTGCTAGGGCATCTGCAATCCGAGGTTGGGAGCTGGGCTGTCGAGCCGCTCCCAGGTCTGGGCCTTTTGTTGTTGGTGCTGTCCTGCCACAGTGCTCTGCAATGGGCCAGAAGTGGCTGAAGTTGACAAGCGGCCAGAACTACAGTGACCTGTGCCTCATGCACAAAGCATGGACTGACAATAATTTATGGGAGAGTTTGGGCTTGGAAGCTAGAGAGCAGGTGTATAATACCCGCACACATCCCTTACAATTAAGAGCCAGTTAAATAAGACTAGCAAAGCCCCGATATTGATTTAATCATAGAGTGGTACATGAGTGGAACAAGTTGCCCCTAGAGGTGATAAGCAGTGAAACCACACAGGTGTTTAAGAAATAGATACATTCTACAGGGATGGGAAATACAGAGGTAGAACTCAAACCGTGGGGAAAAAATAAAGTGAGCATAATCGACATATGGTGATTTGCATATGCAGCCCATGATGCTTTGCATTGTGTGGGCATGTGTGATTTTGTATAATCGACAAATGTCTACCAAGCTCTGTGAAATTACTATGATTCCTATGAAGGTGACTATCTGCAAGATCCTTGAGCAAGTTCCATCCAGACAGAGGGATCCTGACCAGCCTGTGTTTATTGCTGCACTAATTCAAGGAGTTCCATTTCCCCTGGTAGGGAAGTCATCAAACCATGAGTACCCAGGAGCTGTTTTCTGAGAGGAAAAAGGGGAATTGTTTGTTAATCTTACTACAAGTTTTCTAAAAAGTATTTCAGGGTCCCAACAGCCAGCCAGCCCGTGGCACCGATCAGGCTTGCACCTAGTGGGTACCCCTAGTGACAATCTGGGGATACTGGTACCAGTGGGGGAGGGCTGGCCTATGGGCCCACATGTTGAAATTGCATATCGCATTAACCTTATTTTCTTGCCTTCACAGCTACCCTATGTCCAGGTATCCCCTTCCCTAGTCCTTACGCCCTGAACAAAGCTGTGAATTTGTTTGTTGAAACTGCTGTGATTGTGAACTTCATTGCTGCACTTATTGCTGAAATATATGGTTTATAGTGGAACAAGGTATTTGGGGACACAGTGTGCAGAGTGGTTGGTTGGGGAGGTGAGTAGGCACAGTATCCCAAGGGGCTGTGCCAAGCAGATATCTGACCCACTGACACTTTACTCTGGGTGGAGGCACTGCGCTATTTTCAATATTTCTGGGAACAAACCCCCAATTGTCACCATAGCAGGACCCAGACCCCTTGTCCGATATCAGATTCAGTTGACCTTGATTTCATGGTAGCACCAGCTGAGGTGAGCACACAGCTTTTGTGTTCCTTCCTCCTTTCACTGTTTCAAATGTGAAAAAAGTGCTAAAGCAGACACAAAATTGGGAAAAAATGTAGCATACAAGTCAGGCGATGAGGGGCAATCTAAAACTGGATAAAAATGCAAAGTCAAAATTTTCACTGCTATCATGGGCTGTTGTTTTAAAAAACATGCGACAAGAGGCAAGCAACAAGGACTATACCACCACAATTAGCAGTGACAAGGAGCAGTGCATACAACCAATAGCATCTTATGTCGGTCTCATCTTGTAGCAGTCATTGAGATATGGGCAGACCAGACTCATGAATGGGACATAGCCATTCCAGGGTATTTAGTAGTTAGATAAGACAGGGAGAATAGTAGGGGAGGGGTAGCACCATTTGAAAGGGAAGGGACTGAAACAACACACTTAAGGAACCTGGGTGTATTGAAAGGTTTGGAGAACCTTTTGTTACAGTTTTCCCCGTGGAAAGGGAAAACAATCAAGGTAGGGGTGTTCTATGGACAACCAGGGCAGGAACACAGAGAAGATAGGAAATTCTCAGATGTTATTAAGAGGGTGGCTGGATCTGGGGAGGAAGTTAAAGTTAACAACTTTAATTTGCCGGACATGGATTGAAAGTTTCCAATTGCAACAAGTGTTAGAAACCAGCTGTTCATGGAAACATTCCAGGAAGCATTCCTAACACAGTTCATGCAGCACCCTGAGAGAGAAGGAACACTGATATACCTCATACTAATAAACAGTGAACGGGTGTATAATGTAGTGGTTCAGGAACCATTGTAGCCAAGTGATCACAAAATGGTATGGTTGGAGATCCAACTAGTGCCGAGTAAGGGGGAAAGTACACAATTGTTGTAGAACTTCAGGACAGTGGATTTCAATAAGATGTGGGAGATGCTGGAATTATGAATGAGAGGTATAGTAGGAATTGAGGGAGTTAAAGAAAAATGGAAAGCACTCAAAATAAGTGTATTAGAAGCTGCACACAATTGTATTGCAAGGGTCAGCAAGGTAAAAAGGGCTAGAAAGCCAGTGTGGTTTGCATTGGGAGTGAAGGAGGCAGTAAGAGAGAAGAGGAAGGCATTTCAAAAATACAAATGTAGTCAAAGTTCTGCTTCTTGATTCACTCTTCTCAGCTGGCCTTGCTCCATCAGCCACCAACTGGTTTAAATCCTACCTCATTGACAGGACACAGTCAGTGAGAATCCTTGATTCCATCTCCCCACCACTCCCCATCTACACTGGTGTCCCTCAGGGCTCAGTGCTTGGACCCCTACTCTTCTCCATTTTCCTTAATGATCATCCCACAACCTGCCCATCCTCTTCTATCCACATGTACGCTGATGATACTGTCTTGTACAGTTCTGGCAAAAACCCTGCTGCTGTGCAAACCAGCATACAGCATGATTTCAACCAAGTTCAGCTCTGGTTTGCTTCTCACCAGCTTTTTCTAAACGCCAAGAAGACAGTCTCAATGACCTTTGGCACCAGGCAGAGACTCTCTAGGCTCCTGTCCCTACCCACCTTCCACACCCTTGATGGGACCATCTTGGAGGACACCTCCTCATTTCGATATCTGGAAGTTTGGCTGGACCAGCACCTCAACTTCTCTGTACATATCGATGCTATCCTGAAGAAATTGCACCCCAAACTTGGTGGTCTGTACAGGAATTGTAGTTGCATCCCACTGACTGTGAGGCGTGAAATTGTTCGGAAGATGATACTCCCCATCTTTGACTACTGTGACGTAGTCTATGGTGCTGCTCCCAAATCTTCCCTGACCAAGTTGGACACTCTCTTTAACTCCTTCTGCCACTTTGCTGTCAACTTCCCTTCCTGCTCCCACCACTGTGAACTCTATCGCTCTCTAACCTTCCTTCCACTATCTCACAAATGCATCTCTCACTGTGCCAAACTAACCTCCAAATTCTGGTTTGGGGGGCTCCCCTCCTATCTCTCATCCTCTCTGTCCACTCCACCTCCCCCCACCCACTCTCTCAGATCAAATGACGCCCGCACCTTGACGGTCCCTCGCCATTCCACCCTCATCAGTCAGACTGGTTTCGCCCATCGTATCCCTAAACTCTGGAATTCCCTCCCCCCTGAAATATGTCACTTCTCCTCCAACTACTCCCTTATCTCTGTCCTACACAATTACCTTTCCCTCAGCTGTTCCTGCTTTAACCCACCTTAATACTTGTCCCCAGTTTCTGCCTTCCTACCATGAACCCCCCTGGCAGGGTTCTCAACATCCTGAAGGGGGAAATAAGGAAATGGCTACCCCTTCTCCTCATATTCAGTTCTTGCCTCTCCCACCCTTCTCCACCTGCCCGTCTGGGTCACCAGTGTGCACAATCTAACCCCATCCTTGTTACTCCAACAGCACTTGTGTACTACCTCGAGCCTGCTCCTGGTACAGTTATGCACTATAAATGGTTCTATAGCATTATTACTGTTTTGTATGTTCATATTTTCTTTTGTTTGATTTTGGACATGTATTGTAATTTACCCAATGTTCCACTACTGTTTATTGTACAGTACCTTGTGTTACAACTGTTGCACAATCTTACAATGTTGTATTGTTTGTACTACCCACAAACTATTGCAACTGATCATCCTTCACAATTCTGTGTAACCCCTCCTCCCAGGTCGCACCGTGAGATGAGCAACTTGTTGTTCAGTGTGCCCTCCTGGTGAAACATTTCAATAAATAAAAATAAATAAAGTGAGGAAGCCAGTTAAGCTTATCTAAGGGTAACAAGAGAGACCAGCAGGATAGTCAGAAGTGCTAAGAATAGCTAGGGGCACAAAACTTGGGGATCAGGCATTCTTCCACCACATTCGGGAAAATCATAAAGTCAAAGGGGGCATTGTGCACCTTAAAAAGGGTGGGAGGCTGGGACAGGGTAAAGCTGAGATTCTAAATCAATACTTCAGTTCAGTATTCACAAAGGAGAAGGAAACGCCATCACCAGAGTGCAAGTTAAAGGGTAAATGTAAGGAGACATGGAGCTCTATTAAGCATAGCCATTTCACAGAGAAAAGGGTGCAAGAAGGGGTGCTAGAAATAAGGGTGGAAAAATCAATGGAACAGGATGGGATACATCCTAGAATTCTAAAGGAAGCATCAGAAGTACTAGCAGCACTGTTGGTAGACATTTTTAACTGCTTGATGGCCACAAGGGCAGTCCCCATGGATTGGAGAACTGCCTATTTGGTTCCCCTATGTAAAAATAGCAAAAGCCATGAGGGAAAAGTCAGGAAACTATAGACCACTCAGTTTGATGTCTATAATGGGAGAGATACTTGAGTCTATAGTAAGGGGGGAGTTGCTGAACTTCCTAGAGGAAAATGGGTTACAGACTTTATGGGCATGGGAAATATTCTTAAGGATCACTTGAAGGGGATTACCTCAATGACAAGTGTGGAAAGGAGATGGGAGGTCATAAAAAGGGGACTTCATGAGGCAGTCAGGATCTGCGCTAAGTGGAAGCGTAAGGGAGCAAGGTCATAAACCATGCTGGTGGTCCAGTGAGGTACAGGTAGCAGTCAGAGAAAAGAAAGACGGCCTACAAAAAATATAAAACAACAAGAGGGGATAGGATAAGGAAATGTACCAGCTTGCATCTAGAAAAGTCACCCGTATGGTGAGGGGAGCAAAGTCCAGTAAAGAGCAGCGGCTGGCACAGGGGATACATGGAGGGGAAAAGGGGTTCTTCCGGTACATTGGGGAGCAGAGAAAAACTAAGGGCCATCTCAGCAGATTGAGATCAGAAGGAGGTTGGGTGGAAGAGGCGAGGGACCAGGCAGAGGTATTTAACGAGTACTTTGCCTCTGTGTTCACTAGGGAGGGGGATGGGATAGCTACAAAGCAAGGCACGAAGGGGATAGAAGCGGCAGTAAGCGGGATCAGGGGAGCAACAGAAATGGAGCAAGAGGGAGAGAGAGAGGTACTCCAGGGGTGTCACATCTGGGTAAGGATAAAAAGGCCAGTAAGGTGGAGGGGACGGATGATGCTATCTCTGCCAAAAGGGTGTGGTTAGCCCTCAAGGCCCTAAAGAAAGACAAATCTCCTGGGCTGGATGGCATTCATCCGAGAGTACTATGGGAACTGGCGGACATACTGGCTGCACCCCTGACGGAGCTCTTCAACAGGTCACTTGAGACAGGGAGGGTACCTAGGGATTGGCTAGAGGCACATGTGGTGCCAATCCATAAAGGCGGGTTGAGGGAAGTACCAGATAACTATAGACCCATCAGTTTGACCTCGGTGGTGGGAAAATTAATGGAGAGTATACTAAAGGAATGATTGGGGGTGTACTTGGAGGAGGTGGGAGGTCTGGATAGTCAGCAATATGGGTTTGTGCCAGGTAGATCATGTCAAACCAACCTTGTGGAGTTCTACGAATGGGTAACATCAGAACTGGACAGGGGAAAGCCTGTGGATGTATTATTCTTGGACTTCAGCAAGGCGTTTGACTCTGTCCCCACAATGGTCTGGTGGAGAAACTGATGGGGTTAGGAGTAGGCCCTTTGATGGTCAGATGGATTGAAAACTGGCTAGCTGGATGCACAGAGAGTAGTGGTCTGTGGGGAGCTCTCGAACCCTAGAGAGGTTGGTAGTGGGTACCGAGGGGCTCGGTCCTGGGTCCGATCCTGTTTAATGGCTACATATCGGACATCAGGGAGGGTATAGGTGTGAAATGAGTCTCTATGGATGACTTCAAGATGGGAGCAGTAGGTGAGGGAGAAGAGGGAGGTTAGCCCTGCAAGGGACCTGGACACCCTGGAAAGCTGGGCTCACACATGGAAATTAAATTTCAATATCACCAAGTGCAAGGTGTTGCATCTTGGTCAGGAAACCTAAACACAGGTACACCCTGGGAGGGAGGCGCTGGAGGCCTCAATGGGGAAAAGACCTAGGGGTCATGGTGGATGCATGTGAATAACTCTGAGCAGTGCAGGAGGCGCTAGCAAGGCAAACAGGATGTTGGGATGCATCGTAAGGGATCACTCTAGGAGCAAGGAAGGATTCTGCCACTGTACAATGGACTGGTTAGCCCACACCTTGAGTACTGTGTACAGTACTGAAGACCACACTTGAAGAGGGACATACAGCTCCTGGAGAGGGTACAGAGGAGGGCAACAAAGATGATACGAGGGCTAGGGGATTTGACGTATGAGGACAGACTTGAGGAGCTCTGCCTGTTTTCATTGGAGGAGAGGAGAGACAGAGGGGACATGATTGAGGTCTTCAAGTACCTCAAGGGAATAAATAGGGTAAACATGGAGGGGATCTTTAGACTAAAGCAGGGAGGTATCACCAGAGGGCATGGTTTGAAGTTGGAAGGTGGAAGGGTGAGGGAGGGAAAGAGGAGGAGATTTTTCACTGAGAGGGTGGTTGACCCTTGGAATGCACTGCCTGGTGAGCTGGTTCAGAGATCCGCAGTGGAGGGCTTCAAGAGAGGGTGGGACAGACACAGAAAGTGGATGTATCAGATGATGGCCTGTCCCAGGGGGGTGGGGATGGATGATAGGGGTTTCTGGAGCACAAGGGATGGGAGGGTCTCGGCACCCAACTAAGGATCTAAGGTTCGAGCAGACTCGATAGACCGTAAGGCCTAATCTGCTGGCAAATAGTATGTTAGTATGATAGACAAAATGGGTGCACAAAAGGGAGGTCATGCCAAACAAATCCGATAGAGTTCTTTGACTTGGTAACAAGATAGGAAGATAAAGGGCAGGCAGTCAACATCATGTAATTAGACTTTAGTAAGGTTTTTGGCTCAGTCCCCCATAAAAGGCTGGTCAAGAAAATGAGGAATTTGGGGGTGGAAGTCCCTACTGCAAGTAGAGATGGGCAAAGTTGCCGAACTTCACTTTGTGAAGTAATTCACTAAGTTTCACAAAATCTGCATATCACGAAGTGCGGATTATAGGCAAAGTTTGCCATAATGTGGCTGGCATTCACTGCCAAGTAGCAAATTCACCAACTTCATAATAAATTTTCATGAATTTTGGTGAAGTAGAAGTTGCTGAGGGTGATGGAATCTTTGCAAAGCTTTGCAAAGGCGAATTGTGGCCACTTTGCAACAGCTTCGCCGGTGAAGTTTAAATCAGCAGTACTAGATAATCAAGAAGTGATTATCAAAATTCTGTTTTTTGGCTGGAAGCATGCAGCCATAGTTCAGGTTTCCATATCTGTAAATATTTTTTTCTAGTGATCTTTAGTTTTTTAGATATTTAAAATGTATTTCCATTGTTGTGGATCTACAGTAAATATAGGTGCTGTCTAATTTGCAGTCGAATTCCTACCCTCATGTCGCATCATGTCTTTTGTTTACTTCCGTGGGACCCTGTGCTACATGTTCCCGCTGTCTCTGTGTAGTGCTATGAGTCATGCACATGTGCAGTTTGCAGCAGAGGATTCCAATTCAACATGGCAGGTGGGAGAAATGTAAACAAAAACAAAGTAAAATGGAGCAAATTACGGGGTGATAGTACAGTAAAAACAAGAAAGATTACCAGGTAAGTACTCAAGAGATCACAGGAAACAAACTGTTGCGAAAGATCTGAATTTTTTTACCTAGTACTGCTGCTTTATTGCATCTCTAATTACAACATGAGTGGAAAACTGGCTGTGAGACAGGCCTCCGACAGAAGTTGTAAATGGGGAATTTTCAGATGTTAAAGAGTTTATGTATGGGGTTCCACAAGGCTCAGTCCTGGGTCCCATCCTCTTTAAGATTTTCATATGTGACATATGGGAGGACATAGAGAGCAACATTTTTTTCTTTTCACTTCCCTGGCAGACAGCAATGCCCACCCAACACCCCTAGATCCTGTGGGGTGGTCACCTTTTTACTTTAAGCAAGTCAGTACTACAGAAATCCATCGGCTTCTTGAGCAGATCCCTTCTATCAAGTCTACAGATCCCGACAGCATTGAGCCCAAATTTCTAAAGATGGCGGCAAAGGATCTGCCTTCCCCAGTTCCCAGGCTAATCAGCCTGTCCTTAACAACTGGTACTGTACCAGAGCTGCAGAAATCTACCTGTGTTGTGCCCATTTTCAAAAAAGGGAACCCCAGACATTTACAAAACTATAGATCCATTGCCATACTCCCAGTCCTCAACAAAATTCTTGAGAAGATTGTGGCCGCTCAACTAGTCCAATACCTCTCCACCTATGACCTCTTATTCCCTAGTCAGCATGGTTTTCAGAAGGGTCACCGTATCTCCACTGCCCTCCTGACTTTCACCAATGACAGTGCACTAGCCATGGACTCTGGTGAACTTACAGGCGCTGTCTTCATCGACCTAACAAAGGCATTCGACCTTGTGGACCACGCCCTCCTCATCAGCAAGCTAACAAATCTTGGCATTTCACATACCACTCTTCAATGATTCCACAACTATCTCACAAGCAGATCACAGAGAGTCATGTACAACTCCTCCTTCTCTGACCCTGCTCAGATAACAATAGGAGTTCCACAAAGGCTCCATTCATGGTCTCCTCTTGTTCACTCTACAAGTGAACGACATTGGCCATAGCATATCTCACTTACATAAAAACATAGAAACATAGAATTTGGATTTGGTATAAGGACCTTTGGCCCATCTAGTCTGCCCATTTCCCTACCTAATGGATAAGCTGCAGATCCTAGTTAACCAGCAGCCTACTTCTCCTACCCCACCCCTAGAATTGCCTTATGACATCGTCCATGCTTGAGATTTCTCACTGTTTTGACTCCACAACCTCCTCAGAAGGCGGTTCCACGCATCCACACCTCTCTGTGAAAAATGCCACATACTAATACCTCTGAGCGCCTCTCTATCTTCAAATTGTGCCCTTTGCTACCACTTTTTGAAAGATGCTACCCTCTTGGACTTTGTTGATTCCCTTGAGGTAATTGAAAGTTTCTATCATGTCCCCCCCTCCCTCCTTTCCTCGAGGCTATACATATTAATCTCCTTATCTCTCTTCATATGTCTTCCGGTGCAGACCCTGCACCATTTTAGTTGCCCTCCTCTGGACAGCTTCCATCCTGTCTATGTCTTTGCAGAGATTGGGTCTCCAGAACTGCAAGCAGTACTCCAGATGGGGTCTCACCAGCTGTCTGTACAGAGGATAACAGCTTCCTGTTTTCTACTGGTGATGCCTCTCCCTATGCATCCCAGTATCCCCCAGCCATCCTGCTGCCTCTCATATTGTTTGCCCACCTTTAGGTCATCTGATATGACTACCCCCAGGTCCCTTTCCATTTTTGTTGTTGTTAGTATCTCACCCCCCATTGTGTACTCTTCCCCTGGGTTTTATTTCCCAGGTGTATTACTTTGCACTTCTTAGCATTGAATCTAAGCTACATACATTTGACCATTCCTCTAACCTTGCCAAGTCCCTTCTCATCCTTTCCACCCCACCTTGTGCATCAACTCTGTTGCAGATCTTGTGTCATCTGCAAAGAGATATTTTTCCTTCCAGTCCCTCTGCAATGTCACTTATAAAGACATTGAAGAGGACCTGATCCCCTATCATTGAGCCCTGGGTACCCCATTAGTAACCCCCTTTCTTTCAGAGTGGACTCCATTTACTATTACTCTCTGTGCCCTATTCTCCAGCCAATTCTTTACCCAGGCTGTCATCTTGGGACCCACTCCCAGGCTGGCTAACTTGTATATTAATCTTTGTGTGGGACTGTGTCAAATGCCTTACTAAAGTCTAGGTAGGCCATGTCCACAGCCCTCCCTGATCCATATTTTGGTCATCCAGTCAAGAAATCTATTAGACTGTCTGGCATGACCATCCCCTGATGAATCCATGCTGCCTTGGGTCCTGTGCCCTCTGGCCTCTAGATACTCTACAATTCTTTCCTTCAGAAGTAATTCCATCATTTTCCTATCACTGAGGTTAAACTAACAGGTCTGAGTTTCCCACTTCTGCCCTGCTCCCACTTTGTGAAGGGGAATCACATCTGCCCTCTTCCAGTCCTCAGGTACCACCCCATCCTCCCATGATTTGTTAAAGAGGGCAGTCAGTGGTGTCACTAGTTCTACCCTTAGTTCTTTTAGAATTCTGGGATGAATCCCATCAGGCCTCATTGCTTTGTCCACCTTCAGTTTTAAGAGTTTTTTCAGAACCCTTTCTTCTGTAAATGGGCTGGTATCAACTTCTGTATCCATAGTGTTTCTGTTGTTTATTTTAGGTACCTCCCCCTCTTCATTTGTAAATACTGAGCAAAAATATTTGTTTAATATCTCTGCTTTTTCACAGTCACCCTCTGCCCACCCCTCCTCCCCTTTATTAAGCCTCACTATCCCTCCCTTGGTCTTCCTTCACTCCCTGATGTACCTATAAAAGGTTTTATCCCCCTTCTTAACTGAGTTGGCTATCTTTTCCTCGGTTCGGGCCTTTGCTGTTCTGACTGCCTTCCCAGCTTCCTTTTGCTTTAACTGATACAGTTCTCTGTCCTGTTCCTTCAGTGATTCCTTGTACTTCCTGAATGCTTTCTTTTTCTCTTGAACCTTCATTGCCACTTCCTTTGAGAACCATAGTGGTTTCTTACATCATTTTGTTTTGTTTATTTGCTTCACACAAAGGCTTGTTACCTCTGTGATGGCAGTTTTTATTATTCCCCATTGCTCTTCCACCCCTCCTTCCTGCACATTTGCTAGTGCATTCCTTAGGCACTCACCCATTTTGGCAAAGTCATCCCTCCTAAAGTCCAGTACTTTTGCCTTTGTATGGCTTGACTCTATTGCTGTGTTTATTGTGAACCATACTGTTTGATGGTCGCTAGTTCCCAGATGGCTACCCACTTCTACATCTGTGATCCTCTCTCCATCTCCATTTGAGAGAACCAGGTCTAAGATTGCTCCCTCTCGAGTGGGTTCTAGTACTAGTTGTCTAAGGCATGCCCCCTGTAGGGCATCTAGAATAACCCCACTCTTGGAAGTGGCTGCTGCAACTGTACTCCAGTTAACATCTGGCATATTCAGATCACCCATCAGCAATATTTCCCCTTTTTCTTCCATTCTAAGTACACTTTCTATCATTTCCTTGTCAATTTCCTCTCCCTGAGAGAGGAGTCTGTATACAGCCCCTGTGCAGATTGTGGTGCCATTGCCTGTCTCCAAATTTACCCACAGTGCTTCTTCTCCTCCCTGTTTACCCTTTTGTTCTGTTGCTTTGATTCCTTCCCTTATGTAAAGAGCTACTCCTCCTCCTCCTCCTCTTTTACCCTCCCTACCCCTCCTGTAGATAGTGTATCCTGGTATGTTTACATCCCAGTCATGGTTCTGTGTGTACCATGTTTCTGTGACTGCCACGATATCCAGATGTTCCTCCTCCATCAAGGCCACTAATTCAGGAAGCTTGTTACCCAGACTATGGGCATTGGTACTCATTGCTCTCCATTTTTTGATAGCTTTACCTTCTGTGGCTGCATCCCCCACTGACCTTTCTACCTCAGTCTTTTTCTCATTTAGTACCCTGTTTTGTAGGGAGAGGCTGGGATTTTCCTGCTGCTTATCAGTGCCTCCCCCCTTGACTCGTTTAAAAGCTTGCCAATGAAGCATTTAAACCGATTGCTCAAAAGACTTGTTCCCTTCCTGGACAGATGCGGACCATCCTGCCAGTATAGACTGGTGTCCCTCCAGGTGGAACTTCTTGGCAATCCTATACATTGATGACCTAGTCCTCTACATTCACTCCAACAATATCAGCTCCTTAAACAATACCTTAACAACTGATCTACAATCTGTCCATTCTTGGCTATTGGCAAACAAACTAATTCTGAACACATCCAAAATGCAATCCATGCTGTTTGGTACACCAGCCAGACTACGGGCCTGCCCATCCCCTCTGTCTATTGCCTACCTTGATGGCACTCTAGTCCCCTCAGTCTCTACCTTTAACCCTTAGGCTGCCAACAGATTTAGAATGTATAGGAATTCTGAACTGATATATCAGTCTGTGGCACAGTAAGGGTTAAATATCTTGGAGTCATTCTTGACCCCTCAATAGACTACTCTCCCCACATCTCTAGTATTTGTTAATTTATAAACTCTGTGCTGTCTGTCTCCTATACAGTTAGCCATAATCTCACACCAAAAGCCTGCCTTGCCATTGCTCAGGGAATGCTCTTTCCCAGACTCACATATGGTTCCACTGTCTTCAGGTCTGCCCCAGGTCTACTGTCCTTAACTGGGATGTTACATACAATAACATTTGTTGCTTCACATCGTCATCCTCAAGGCTTCCCCATCACTGCATCCTATATGACTCCTTCGGCTGGCTGCCCCCGTCCTCCCTCAGAGACTATAGCTTTGGTATTGCTATCTTCAATGTCCTACATAGAGGGTTGCCTAAGTCTCTCACCACCCTTCTTCAACCCATCAACAGTAACTACCCTTTAAGGTCCTGTGAAAATGCTCTTTTGGCTACTTCTAAGATTAGAACCAGTATCGGGAGATCATCCTTTGCCTATGCTGCCCCGACTCTTTGGAGCTCTAGTCCTCCTGATATACATTGCTGCCCCTCTGTGTCCTGTTTCCATCTTAAATACCAGGAATATCTACTTAGCTCGACCATCTACCATTGCCCCTGATCCCTGATCTCCCCTTTTTACACTCACTGTTGTTATTACTGTTTTGTTTTTTTGTGGTCAATGACTCACTTCCCTGGTCACCCCCAGCTCTCTCCAATTCCCTTACCCTATATTCGGAATTCTACTTGACCCAAACAATGTCCAGTGTATACTCCCTTCTCTGTCCTATGCACTCTCCTTGCTGGTTCAAATACCAGAATCAATAACTGTTTTGTACCCTACTCCTGTATAGGTTAAACTGGTGATACTGCTTAAACTCGATGGTGTATACTCTCTGTTTATCAAAACTCTTTCCTTCCCCTTCTTATACCTTTAGCCCTCTGTGAAACTTCCTTGTTGGTTATTGTATACTTCCCACAGGCCCAGTCACTAACTATTGTATGTATTATTGCTTGTATTGGTAAATGTGCTGACCATTATATATATTCTTCACCTGTACTGTGCCTGCTTGTGTAACTCACCGGGGTTGTCCCTGAACATAGGCACCTTTTTGCCTAGTACACTCACCTGGTTAACAAAAATTAAATAAACAAATGACACTAAGATATGCTGGAGGGTTGATACCATGGATGGGATAAGGGCACTAAGAGTGGATGTGGAAAGGTTGATAAAATAGCCCACAATCTGCCAGCTGAGCTTCAGTGCAAGTAAATGTAAAGTACTGTACACTGGAAAACAGAAAACAAAATGTACGACGGGGGAGATGCAGCTAGCAAGTATGCTGGAAGAAAAAAAATTAGGGGTAATAATAGTTAAAAGTCTTAAATCCTCAAGACAAACCAATGAAGCAGTAGGAAAGGCAAACAAGAAACTAGGCGTAATTTCAAAAGGGATCTTCCAGAAGTATTTTTTTACTGAAAAGTTGAATAATCTGCCAAAACAGTGGAGGGCTTTGAAGTGTGCTAGGACAGGCATGTGGATGTTGTTAGAGGGTTAAGGGGAGAGACTGGGGAGGAGAGGCCACTAGGGCCAGTGTTGGGTAGATAGGTAAAATGGGCAGATTGGATGGGCAGAAGCGCCTTTTTCCGCCACCCCATTTCTACATACTAGCACCAAGAGCAGAACATATGCACCACACCAGCAGCACCAAGGAACAGGCACAAGCACACTAAAAGAAGTGAAATGCATAATACAGATTCTTCATGGCAGTTAAAGCAAGATTGCCAGGACTGCAATTATGCTTCACCTGAGAGGTCTGTTTTTCCTCTTGTCTTCCCTTCCCTTCCTTTCCCCAAGGATACCAGTGGCAAGAGTCCCAGGTGTGTGCATGTTACAGCATACTGAAACATTGCAGCATACAAACATGAAGCTAGCTAGTGGACTCCATCCCTGCACAATACTTGCACATCCCTGCATAATACCTGCACATCCCTGTACAATACCTGCTCAACTGCACTACCCTCTGTGACCACCCAGATGGTGATGGCATAGCAAAGCATGTCTCCCCAAATGAGAGCTTCTAGGATAGTTAATCCTTCTTTTCTGGGTCATCTGATGCTCCAGGTTTGTGGCACAAATCTGGGTAACCAGGGTTGTGAGTAGCAACACTGCCACTGAGTCAACCGGCTGACCCAAGTATGACTGATCAATGTGCACTGTTTTATAGGTGTGTTCTGTATTTGATAAAATAGGTAGAGAAGATCCTGCATCCTGCTTGGTTATTACCTCTGCATTAAAGCTATCTAATGCACAGGCAAAAACAAGTACTCTGAATAAGAATGCACTGTAGGAGAAATCAATGTGCCACATAGAACCTTTATATATTGTATGATGAGAGCTTGTACCTTACTGTAGCACAACAACATTCCAGCTTTTTTTAAAAGTGCACAAGGCACAGAAACTGCAGGATCAACCAGATACACACTCATAGCAGCGCCACGATCACCCAAACCTGCAACACCAGCAGGATCAATCAGATATGAGGAAAAAATGCAGGATCAACCAGATATTTTCACCTACTAGAAAAATACAACTGCAGGATCAACCAGCTATTTAAAATTACTTACAAAAACAAATACGATTCTCACAGTCACAGTCCTCTCTTTTGGCGAGAGATATGGCAGCCATGTTTTTTTTGTCTGCAAATCCCTCCCAAACAAAACTGACAACCAATTGCAGCTCATGCTATAGACATAGGGAAGTCTGGACCCTACCAACCACACCACTGACCCTAGCAACCAACCTCAAAACCTGGAATAAGATGCAGCAGCAAAAATGTATTTTTCTATTGAAAAAAATCAAACTTTTTTAAACTATTTTTAGGGGCACCATACAATATAAAAAATACTGGATGGGCGACTCTGTGCCCAACCAGTATGTTCTGCCATCTTGGGGTTCTGATTCCCAGGGACCTCTGGAGCTTCTCTCTCGAGGTCACAGGGAATCAGAACCCCTCTGTGGCAGAACACACTGGATGTGCATAGTTGCCCATCCAGTATTCTCTATATTTTATACAGCTGCCACTCCCCCCCCCTTAGCGAGGAAACTTACATTCGCACAACCACCAAAAATGGACCATCCCACCACAAAACAATCAGAACAATTTCAAAAATATCTGACAAAATGAACAACAGTTGACATAAGCATGTTAAGTATGCAATAATGAGCCAGCTCATAGGTGCAGCAGTAGTGCTAACGCTTGTGGTGCCGATGACCCGGATTGGGGAGCAAGCCTAGGGTGTAGAGGGTCGGCTGGGGGGAGGAGGCTTCAGTGTCCAATGGACAGCTCACCTCTTCCGGGGTGGGTGAAGGGCTCCAGCAACAGCGTGTCTCCTGGCGGAGGTCAGGAGGTGTTGAGCCAACAGCCCTCAAGACAAGGAGGATGCTTGCAGGCAGCAGAAATCGACAAGGCATGCACAGGAGCATGCACCCCACTCCTGCACGTCATTGCATGCCCACTTCCATCAGGGACACAAGAAACATGTAAAAACCCCACTGGCTGGATAGGCAGTGGGCAACATCGCCTCGCAGCCCCCAAGTCCAGCACCGGATCCTGCTCTCCTGGGCCCCAACTCCCCTCTGATCTTCCCCTCTGCCTATGGGACCATTGCATTAATGTAAGGGAGCACCAAGGGGCTTAAGGTGGACCAGTCTCAAGGGGTGAAAGCTGGTGGGGTTGCCCTACAGGTGAGTCAGAGGTGGATCAGGAGGCCAAGGTCATAGGCAGTGAGGATCTCAGGCAGGACAGGATCAAGTTGGAGACAACTGAGAGATCCAGTCGGTGGTGACAGGAGGCAAAACTGAGTCAAAAAAAGTATGCAATAATACACGACAGTGTGTGTGATTCTGGGTCAATAATTACATGCCTCTTGAGGGTGTTGTTAGGCAAGAGGTGCTGAGTGCCTTTAAACACCAGAGAGAGAGAGAGAGAGAGAGAGAGAGGGAGGGAGAGAGAGAGAAGTGTGATAACTGACCATAATCACACATCCCTGGAGTATTTTATTGCACTTACAACATGTGCAAGAAAAATCTTATCTAGAAATTTCCAAAGCATACATGTATACACTTAAGATTTTAAATAAAATACTGTTTGTTTTAGTGAGAATGTCTACTAAAGAAAAAAAAATTCCTCTTTTTTTCACATTAACCCACATGCTGCAAACAGTACAGCTTCTACTTTGTCTGACCCCATCAAGACCCATGTTTGCAACATCATAACAACAGACACTGAGGCTGAGATCAAGCGTTTCAAGACAGAAAGTGAGCAGCCTGCCCACCCAGTTTACCTAATTGCCAGTGTGGTCAAGCGGTTGATGCATGATCAAGCAGTTATGACTGCAAGACTTACTTTATCCACAACTTAAGCCTTACTTTATTTATTTATTTTTTTATTTGGACCGATGTAGCATGAAGGAAGGAGAGACATGTCAGTGCTATCTAGGTAAGAGATGGAGTTGCTGCAGTGGCAGTTGAAAGCTGATTATAATACAGTGAACGTGACACTGTAAGAGCTGATGATACAAAAAAAATAAGGTTTAAATACATTTCTACATGTTGGTAGGTGGTGTGTTAATCATCTAAGTGCTGTATGTTTCTGTTGTTGAAAACATGGCTACCATGTGTTTCTTTTGTAGTTGCAGCGGATTTATATTTCACATGTGCTATGGCTGGGAACTACAACCCGTGTAATTATGGTGGAATAATTACATGGGCCAGAATGGTTCTCAGCTAATCACAATGCTGGATTTTTCTTACACATATTATAAAACGTCAAATTCAAACAAAACATCATCGACTCACATTGCACTAATGCCGAACCTCTCTCTGGCAACTTCTGTAATCACATGCTACTCTGCTGGCGCCGCTCCCACTTCACTTAACTCTCTTGAATCCCCTGACAGTTTAAAAAAAAAAAAACTGCTCATAATAGGGCTCCTTTAACACACACAGCATCTCACTTGCAGGACCTCATACCAGAGCCATCTCGCTTGCACACTCACTCTCTTAGACATTCTACACTCTCTCTTTCGCTTTTGATACCATACTATCTGACAGTTGTGCTCACTCTTACTTTCTAAAAAAAAAAAAGGTCCCTCTGACTTACAGCACTTCTTCACAACCATACATATCTCCCACTTGAGTTCCATTTTAAAAATTGATGTGGAGGGGGAAGCAATTGCTATGAACTACAACTACGGGTACATTAGGACACATCTGTTTAAAGCAAAACCAAAAATGCTAGGCCGAGGAACTATTTTATCAACAAATCAGGATAGTTACATTTTTACATAATTAAACATATTGATTTCAATTTTTAAACACATTTAGCTGGCCCCTTGGTGCTGCGATAGCGTTACCGCTCCCAATGCTTTTGACCTTGGTTCGGAAGTGAGCCTGGGTTGTTGAAGCCAGCCATGGGGGGGATCTAGCTTCCCAAAAGATGCTCTCCTCCTCTTGGGAGGGAGGGAGGGAAGCCAGCTCCAGTCCATGACTGCCACGTGGATGACCACAGGAGGCAGTGCACTCTGGAGCAGCTCAGTGGGTGGGGAGACACCAGGGACGACATGCAGTGCATACTTCTGTGTGTGCCTGCATCACATCCTTGAGCCATTGTCTCATAGGGAAGAGGAAGAATGAAGGAAAACTACAGCAGGCACGGGGCAGAAAGAAGGACTGACCCTCCGCAGGTCCCGCACCAGTGATGTGGCTTCCCTCCTCAGAACTGGATCTGTGTGCACCTGCCACCCCTGCCATGGGGGGGGGAAACCATGGAGGTGCAGATAGGGGAGAAAGCCATTAAGTCTACGAGATGACAGGTGATGGGGCTGGAAGAGTTGGTCTATATGGGGGCACAGGCCTGCAAAGAAGGAGCAAAAAAAGATAAATAAAAACACCTTGATAAAAATACCACTTTTATAAGCACAATAAGGCACTTCCAGATGAGCAATAAGCAGTTCATATTGCTCTTCCAGGGGCTGAAGTCATGAGGCTTCTGGTATCATGTCTCACTACACCCCTGAACATGTGATTAGAACTGCATAATACACACCTTGTCATGTCTTATTGTTTCCATGTCAGCAGGAAAACATAGGATATTGGATATCTGAGCCAGTGTTGGAAATGGAACAAATTCTCTGATGTACTGTAGGACAACTAAACCTACCTAACCGGGGTCTGTGGCCCTGGTACCTCATTATATGTTGCATTTTAACCTTTAGCAAGTTGTATGCTTTTGAGGGTTACATTTACACAGGAGCAATCCTTCCCCATTTTGATCCTGGAACTGAGTCAGACTTTTAATTTGAGCACTTGAACTTTGTTTCCCTGAGTTCCCCTCCCCTCCCCCAACACACACACACACACACACACACACACACGCATTTCAATCACTTCAACCACTGGTCTGAGATGAGAAAATATGAAATCCAACATGGTTATAATTTTTCCAAGAACTGGATTTTTTAGCTATCCAGAATTGCCCAGTCACGTTTGATTTGGCATCAAATTACCACCTCTATGTCAAAGGTAAGAGACCAAAAAAGACTTAAGCCTGGACACCCTGTGATGTTCTTTACAAACAAGTCCCGATGTGGCTGCTGGCATTCCCCCTTTCTGATATCGCCTGAGGGACAGTGGAGCAGAGCAGAGCCATCTGCCTCAATAGAGCATGGTGCGTCAATGGCTCTGTTACCCATACAGCTCTTCTCTTCCTCTGGTGGCTCAATGCCATCTTCCTCAGCACTGGCAGAATAGCTCATGGGAGTCACAGTCACAAACCCTCCCCCAAAGTGCTACCACCAAGGCTATGGGAGCTGCCCAGTGCAATCTGCAGAGTACACAGGAACCTTTGGGGTGGTGTGTGAGGTTGGTGGTGTTGTACTGTATGTCTGACAAATAGCCGGCTGATCCAATATTTGTTATTGGTTGAGAAGTGCCGAGTTTTCAATTAGATTTAAAAAGGTGTTTAAAGGACGGGAGGCCCAAAACCTCCCCAAGACACCTGGTTAAGTGTTTCAGGAGGAGAAGGTTGGAAAAGCCCTTTAAACACAAGGGGGTTAAGTGACTTGTTCAAAGTCCTACAGACTGAGTAAGTGGCAGTGGGGAAAATCAAACCTGAGTCTCCAGGTTCACAGCTCTGGAGTGTAACCAAAAAGTTATAATGCTCCACTGCCTTATTTATGTATGTATTTATTTTTTAATTGAAATTATTTCACTGGTAAACATACAGAGACACAGTAACAAGATGTAATTAAAAGCTTGAGGAATTGTTTGGCTGATGAAATGCTAGAGGGGAGACTGTTATCTAAGGCAAGGTTAGTTCAAACCTGTATGAGTCTGTGGTTAACAAGATGACCAGATTTCTTCTTGTACCTGGAAATAAACCTGTTACCCATGCAGGAACAAAAGCTATAGCTAGAGGGAGTAGCAGGAGTGAGCAAGGAGCTCCAGTAACTGGGGAGTTTATTTAGCCAGAATCTGAACCCAAAGTGTAGGCGATGTCCACACCTTTCCTTCAGCGAGGGCCAGTGAAGGACAGGAATAATATAATGTGCAGTGATAAATCTAGATAGGACAGAAAAGGATAAATCATCAGGGCATCCAGTTTGGATAGCTAGCATGTTGAGACAGTGTCATAGATCACATCGCCAAAGTTGATTTGGGGGTAATATCTTGTGTTTGACCAGGCACTTCTACATACCTTGAGAAAGGCACTCACCCACCCTATAAAGGGCACCAAGTTTTCTGTATGAATTTAAAATCAATGTCTGGGCATGTGAAGAAAAATTCAGGGATGGCTCAAGTAGGTTATCAAAGTATTTAAGCTCAGTCATTGATTTCAATGAGTTACGTGCTAATACTGTAAGACAATAACAGGCTAAGAGCCCATCGAGACTGTCTTCCACTCCGAGTGGGTGGATTATTTCCCATCTTTTTTTTTAGACAGAAAGTATACATCCCCTTTTTAAAATTAATTACAGAAGGTATTACTTTAGTTTGTATGGCTGCATTTAATTCCAAGAAATACTACTTTAACATGTTGGTCATATCTTTGAAAATGAGAATGTAGGGCATAAAACCTTTAGATAATCCTGCCTGAGATGTAAATGATCTATTTGTCTGATGCTGCAGGATAATTGCTGGTTATGGTATGAGTGGGATGGGGAAGGGGATAATGCTAGACATCAAGTTGTTTCTTACTGTTAGAGGGATATACTGTATGTTTAATTGGAGAAAAACTAGATTTGCTGTGCTTAAGCTAACAGATCTGTTTCTAATCACATTAAATACCAGGAAAGGATACTGCAGTTCCTAAAAATAATATAACTGCTCTGGTATACAGGAGTGTCTGAGTCACTAGCAGATTAGAAGTCGAAGAAGCAGCCCTGATTTTAATAATTAAATCAGATAGTGCTGGATTTAGTTCATTGTTAAATTAATTAAAGAGGTCAGACATCTGTTGGTTGTCCTGCTCAGTATTCACAGAAAACAAAAGCTTGCAATTATTCCTCTCCATCAGCCACAGATGTTAAAACCCTGCTCTGACCTTCCCACTGTTCCATGTAACAGATACTGAATGGACCAAGGTCCATGTGGGGCCCTTTCCTGATGGGTCCAGTTGTCTTGTACAAAGGCTGGGGGGCAGGGGATTGGGAGGCTCCTCACTGCTGTCATGTACAACTAGAAGACAGTATTGTCCTGCAAGACTTCTCCCTCTTGTCCTTAGGCTCGACCCACCACACAAGACCTTTCAGGTAGGGAGGATGGATACACACATGCAAAGTCACTTGTGTGCTTCAGTGCCACTCTTTCCCAGCCTGCAGGAGTCTCTGCCCCCAAACTACACTCAAAACTTCACTAGCTGAGAGGCTGTTTGAAATTAACTGCCTGCTCTACCACACCGGGCCTAGCACACAGCACTTTTTTTTTCCCTTGTTTTCCACCTTGTGTTTCTGTGCCTTCAACCCCTGGTCCTGCAGCACCCCTAACTCCTCCCCAGGGCACGGTTGTGCAATGACCCACAGGCATCCAGCAGCAGCCCTTCCCAGCAGTAAGCATTTGTTGACCCTACCACCTGGCCGCCAGCAGGTGGATATTGAGCAGCAAGACGCTGCCCCACCCCCACCCTGAGGTAGGAGAGCAGTCCCTCGGATGCTAAATCCTCCCAGCTGGCCTGCAGTGACCTGAGCTCTTTCCCAAACTCAGGTCACTGGCTTCACAAGTGGTAGCGCAACCACTAACCCAATGGGCCAGCCACACTGCACTTCTTGAGCAGGCCTGCTGCTTCTGTTGGAAGGGGGTGTACTTGAGAGCATCAGGTTAGAGGTAGAGCCAGTGAAGGCAGTGTGGCCTAACAGTTGGGACCCAGGCCTAGGAAGTAGAAGACTTGGGATCAAACTGTACCACAGCCACTGGCTCACATCATGACCAAATCCCTTGGTCTCCCTGTACTTCAGTTCCCCCAGCTGTCTAGAATCTCATTGAAACAGAGATGTTGTCCCAGTTGGCTACCATAGGTAAATAAATTGTAAACAAAAAGGACACAATTGTAAAGAAGAGCCATCCCTGTCATAGAAACAGAGAAGCAGAATTTTACTAGCAGAAAAAGACCTGTAGCCAATCCAGCCAGTCTCCTACCCTCTCCAGCTTGTGCCAGCCAGGAAACTAGTGGTGGTGGCACTCTCTCCTTTGCAATGCCATCTTCTTGCCACGTGTGAAGAATCAGGACAAGTTTCATTGCATCATCATGGGGCAGGGCAGGCTCCAGTATAAAGTAGTAGTAGTAGTATAAAAGTTTATTCATATTACATGAAATTGGATAGATGTTACAAACATATTCCATTGAGCGAAAACTCATTTCAAAGGAGGTTCATTGTCATAATAAATAATTACACATACATATTTGCATACCAAAAATGTAATGTTACAGTTATATAAAAATGCAACAGTCACAATCAACACATTCCACAACAAACTTCATTTTAGTGAAAGCACAAGCTGCAATACATACACATATTTCCCACTTTTGAAACAAGCAATGCATATTTAAATAATAATATTAAAATAATCTCTCAAGTAAAGCCTCCAATGCAACAGATAGATAAGGCATCCAACTTAATTTTATGCCATTGCTTAATACTGCCCAGTGTAATTGACTGATTCATTGGGCGCATGGTAATAGGTAATAAATTCCACACTGATGGCTCCCTGTGCCAAACAGTGGCTTTCCCCATTTTTGAGTTACATCTGGGAACAACGTATTCCAAACCAAGTGCTCACTGCAGGTTAGTTCTTGTTTCCCTAATGAAAAATAGATCTAATAAATACTGTGGTAATTTTTGTCTATATACTTTATGCATAAAAGTAAGAAGATGCCAGTCTCCCCTATCAATTAATTTTAACCGCTGTACTGATCTATAAAGCATGCTGTGGTGAGTCTCTCTGGGTAAGTCAAGTGCTGTGTGAACTTGGCATTTTTCTACCTCACCAAAGTTGTCCATATGCAACATCCCTCATGAAATTACACACTTTACTAAAAAAAAATTTCCATAGATATTTCTCTTCATCTGGTGTTCCCCCTTTCAACTGGCTCCCCCATCCCTAACATCCCTGACAGGGGCTCTTATCCTTCTTTCTCCTCCAGGGTCTAAATTCTTTGCGTGAGATGGGAGCCATGGTCATCTGTGGAAGTCTGTGGGTGTGGCCCAGTCTTTATCCTGCTGGGACCAAGCCCCTGCCTGTTGTTGTTTTTTTAATTTAGTTTTTACATCTTAATAAATACAATATAGAGTCACAGTCATTCTGTTTAAGAGACAGCTGTATCAGACCAGGCATTGAAGAACAATATGGTTAAGTCGCAGAAGACTGTAACATTGATTACTCCTCTCACTGCTTTTTTTTGTCCCTCCTACAACCCTCCACTCACACAGTGGAGCTGCTTGCCTTTGCTAGTGGCCTCAGACACCATAGTTAGCCCCGGGGGGAGCAAGCTTCCTGGCCCACCACAGGTGTCGCTGTGGTGCCAGTTGTAGCACCATCCCCTCACCAGCTTGGAAGTAATGCCCTCAGTAGCTCTGTTTCCTAGCCCAGTAACTTGCTCTGTGCAGCCTGAGTCTGCTCCGAAATCTGAGTCATCAGACACAGAAGCATAATCTGCTTCCGCTGGGCCAACACGTGAAAATTACCACAATGTGTTTATCAGAATTTTTTCCTCCTTTTTTTCTAACAGGAAATGTGATGGGGTTCAAAGTTCATTGATTTGTGAGAGGAAGTGTCACATGGTACAGTCTTCTGTGACTCAACCACATTGTTCCTCAGTGTTTGGTCAGATGCAACTGGTTCTCATATAGAGTGTCTCCATCTCTACAATATATTGTACTTACTTTAAAAACTTCATAGAAAATAAACACAAAATATGAACAAAACACCCATGGCTAGCATTTAGTAACTGGGAGAACTTTCTTTAGAGCAGGAGTTTGTAGTTTTTGTGGTAGTGGGGTTGTACTTAACTTTTACGGGTTGAAAGGGACTTCATCCTGCTGCAGTATGACTGTCTGCTGGCCTTACTGGCACAGTGTACCAGACTGCAGGCTCTGCAGAGTGCATTTTTTCTGATTTTCCAAATTATGTTTGAAAAAAATATTTTAAAATGATAAAAAAATGTTGCTAGACACAATTTTGTTACACTGCACTTCGTGTGCCATGCTCCTGTCATGCGCCATCAGTATATACTCCATAAGTGTATATAGTACAGTAACTAAGCATTGTGCAGTGTTTTAAAATACAATTTTCAGTCACCAAACATTTCCCAAGTGAACAATCATGCTTCTGCCACTGTCTTTAGTGAATATTTTTATTTCTATAGTTGCACCACCTGCTTTTGCATCATTGTAGTGGTTTGTAAAGCAGTTTTCAGTCCCACACAATGCCTTGACTGACTATACTGGCATTTGCATCTGTTTGACCTTTCTGATTAATCCTGAGGTGGCATCACCACCATATTTCGCATCAGCGTGGTGGTTTAACATACAGTTCTCAGACTTAAAAAGATCTCCTGACACAACATATGATCCTCATCCACTGTTGGGCCTTACGGAATATTTCTGTTTATAGTGGCACCACCAGATTGTGCATCAACACAATGGTTTAAAAAAGCAGTTTTCAGTCCCACGACATGTCTTGACCGAACATATGGGCATTAGTCACTGTTGTGCTTAGTGAAAGTGGCACCACCAGACTGCGCATCAGCAAAGAGCTTTAAAAACAGTTTTCAGTTACACAAAAGTTCCTGAGTAAACATACAAGTGGGCATTTTCCACTGTTAGGCCTCAGTGAATGTTTCTGTGATGTCACCAACAGGCGCTTCAAAAAACAGTCTTCAGCCTCACAAAATTTCCTGAGTGAGCATATACTGTAGGTATTTCCCCACTGGCCACCCTGAATAGTTCTGTAGTAGCGAATACATGAAATGAAAGAAAATTAATGAAACATCAGTTAATTTGTGTCTAAATATTATAGTTTCAAAGGTTTGCCTGTATTTTTCTATCATGGTTAGGCAAAACCATGAGATGTAGAAAACATAATGTAATAAATCACACAATTTCATCCATCAGCACTCAGAACAGCAGAACCTCTTATCATGCATATAGTCTAGTGGTCTCTCATGCAGGAGTGTTAGAGTAGAACACTCCACTTCAGAAACAGGGAGGATGGTTACATTCACTATAGGTTAAAATGACCTGTTCTCAACAAAATCCTTGAAACACTGGTCACTGCTCAGCTTAATGACCACCTGGCTAGTCATGACCTGCTATCCATGCATCAATACAGTTTCAGGAAGGGTCACAGCACAGTACCTGCTCTGCTCACACTAACCAACCATGTAGCCACGGCTATGGACAGAGGGGATCTGGCTGGAACAGTGTTTATTGATGTAACCAAGACCTTTGACCTTGTAGACCACACCCTGTTGGTCAACAGATCGACAGATCCTGGTTTGGCATCCTCAGTTCTTAACTGGTTCAGTAATTACCTTCAAAACAGAGAACAGATAGTCAAGCTAGGCAACACTCTCTCAGACCCTGCAGAGTCGGTAGTCGGGGTTCCTCAGGGCTCCAGTTTGGGACTTCTCCTTTTTTCCCCTTTATGTTAACAATTTACCTGATATTCTAAAGTACAACACACCCATACTGTATGCTGATAACCTTGCTCTTGTTGCATGCTCATCTGATATTAGTAAGATTAATCAAATGCTGTCTTACAACCTTCAGGCAGCGGAAGTATGGTTGCTCCAAAATAAAATGCTCCTGAATGTTAAAAAAAAACACAGTCCATGCTCTTCGGCTTTCCCCCCAGATTTGAAAAATGCTTGACTCCTTTTCAAATATTTTATTTATTTATTAAAATAGTCTGTGCAGAAGGCACTTCATTCGAGGTCATTCAATCCTTCTGCTACCTTGGTGTCACTCTTGCTCCTTCCCTTGATTTCCAACTGCACATAACCAAGACATGCAAAGATGTAAACTCTAGCCTTGGACTGTCTTACAGAGTCAGGAACAATCTAACTGTTACTGCCTGTGTATCTATTGCAAAGGGTTTATTTCTTCCAAAACTTACGTACAACCTCACTGTATATGTATATTCTGCCTCCAAACTTGCTCTAAGGAAGTGGGGTGTTACTTACAACAATATATGCAGATTTGTATGATGATGTGTATGCGCTTTGGTACTGGAAAAGTGCCTTTTAAAAAAAAGTCTGATTGACTGATTGATTGATTGATTAATTGATTGATTGATTGTACTTGCTACTAACAGACTTGAACATCACTGTAAACTGTATGAGATGATGGAATGGCTTCCTCCAAATGCTATGTGGGATCATGCTCTGGGAGGCAATGTCTTCAACATCCTGCATAATAAGCAGCCCTTCCTTCTTGGTACCTTGCCTCAACATACTAACATACTAAAATGCCAGCAGAATAGGCCTAACGGTCTTTCATGACTGCTCATTTGGTCAGCCCCCACCCTGGGTGCTGACCTTGCTGCCCCCCTCGCCTTCTCTGGCTTCTCCCTTCCCAGTTCCGGATATTCTTGCTGCATTGGATTTTGCTTCCAGAACCCTTCCCCTGTACCTGTCCCACCCCCTCTTGAACCTCTCCACTGTCTCTGCCTCCACCAGCCCCCTAGGCAGTGCATTCCATGGCTCCACCACCCTCTCAGTGAAGTAGCACCTCCTCCTTTCTCCCCTGAATCTTCCCCCCTCCAGCTTACACCCATGTCCTCTAGTGGCCCCCTCCTCCTTCCTTCGAAGCATCCTGACTGTTCCTCCCCTATTTACCCTCTTCAACCTCAGATCAACCCTTATCCTTTAAGATCCATGGACCTCTACCTGCTCGCTGTACCTAGACTCAAGACAAACCTCGGTGCTGCAGTGTTTTTTAACTTTGTGCCTAGGGTATGGAACAACATCCCTCTTGAGATACAGAACAGCTCTACTTATGGGGGTTTTCGACACACCATACATAAACGCATATTCGTTATCTCCAAGTGTATCTGCTCTTCTAAGAAATGAACATGCTTCTGTATATAGGTCATGTGCACTGTGTTGCATTTGCCACCTACTGTTGTACCACTGCTGCTTTCATGCTGTGTGTATTTCTGAAAACTATCTTCCAGTCTCTGTGCTTGTTGTGTGCCAATGTATTGTTGTTGTGCTCATTCCTTCTCCTGTAATCTCCCAGTTTGTGCCTGAAAAAAGACAGTTATTGTCTAGCCACCCACCTAGTTGACAAAAACTAAATAAATAAATGGATGTAAAACATTATAAATCACACTAGTGAACTAGAGTGATTGTTAATACAAACATGGGGACCACTCTCATGATTGTAGGAGAGGGCTCACATGCATTCTTATGGTATGAGACCAGGAACCAAGAGTGAGCAATTCTGATACCCTAAGAATGTAAACTAAACCAGTCTTACAGCTGCGACAGTGGTCTCAGCAGTGGTATTTTTTAATGTTTATACTTATATACATAAATAAATAGATTATTGTACATTTGTACAAACATCAGTGCTTTGAGTTGACAGATATAATACATTATAGATAAAGTCAGAGCAGTTTATTTCACTGCATTATATCAAAAAGCACAAAGAAGAGCAATTAATGGGACCAGCTTCCTACTGTAAAAAAATACTCTTTCCCTAAACATAAGAGAAGGAAAAGAAAACATACAAAAGTAACTATTTTATATAGTAAATATCTGCAATACAGATGCAGTAAGAGGATACTACCATGTTTAGCTCCAAATATAATTATAAGGTTCTAGAAGCTACTGCACAAATAAAGAATATAACAGAAAAACATTTGGTCACTTATTCTTGTACAAATATTACATCCAAATTATATATATATATATATATTTATATATATATAAATACAGTATATATATACACACAGTATATATAGTTTAAACTCACTGCCTATTCCTAATATACCTGTGCTGATATTAAAGTTAAGGAGATTTCAGTATTCAAATCAACAAAAAATTCTTTGGACCCTATTAATTATAGGGGTTAGTACATATATTAAATCTTTATTATAAACTAAAAAAAACAACCATATGAGAAAAGGACAAATACATTTAATGGTGCTTCATAAAAATGTCCATAGTTTTTATTTTCGTTAGGACTACATTAATTTAAATAAGGAACATAAAAAGTCTTTCTCATTAAACCATAGGCAAGGATCATTGAAAATATCTATAAGTCCATTTGTAATCTAACAGTCCAAATGGAGATTCCTATTCAAAACAGTAAAAGAAAAGGTCTGTCCTTACTAGTGGTGCAAGAATACTTGTTGGAATTGCATTGCCACAGTCAGGTAAAAATATCTGCAAAATGTTATCTGGCACCACTTTGGAGTCATATCAGTTCCCAGCATCACAGACGGGGTCAGTTTTGTTGTAGCTGTCAATAAAATATCCATTAAGTCCAAAATTTTAAAGGTTTTCTGGGATCTTAAAATATTTTCCGTGGGTAAATCTGTCGACTATGCTTTTGATACTTGAGCTGTAGTTGAGCAGGTTGAGATGAGATAACAGTAATACCAGAAATGTCTACAGTATCAGATTCAGAGTCCTAAAATTCAGAGCTGGTCTTTTCAATTTCCTTGCATAGGTTACTTACCAACTTTCTCAACAGATTAATATCATAAAAACTACAGTGAACTTCTTTTATGATAACATGTGCTTTGCAAGGATAGAGCACAGCATATTTTCTACCCAACCTATTGACTTTTTTCATGAAATTGTAAAAAATGCCTTCTCCATACCTCCAGTTGTGGGCCGTACAGATGACATACAGTTTTCTGCCACAGGTGACGTTCCAGTGATGTAACTAACTTCGCCTTAGTTATTTATTTGTTTTTGATTACCGGGTAAGTGCACTAGACATCAAAAATGCTTATTTTCAGGCACGACCCAAGCCTTCATGAAGCACTTCACAAAATTGTTGTATTTCTCAATAAACTTCACCTGGGACTTCACCAGTAGAGTTCACTTTGCCTGAACTTTGGCCACAGGTGAAGTTTTCTGGGAGATTCAGAAAGAGGCTTGTTGTAAACAGGATATAGGTAGGTCATGTGGCACAGTCACAGGACATGTGCACAGTGTACACCCTTGTCTCTGTGCAGTTCTAGAGAGTGTAGTCTGGGGGATAGATACTGCTCCTCAGAAGTGTTTAAACCTGAGTTTTTTAAAGAGCTTTTAGCCAACATTCTTGTAATATCTGTTCCTAAAATGTGCATTTCTTTACTGAGACTTCTATCAATTTATATTTGGCCTCATTTTATACCTGTATTTTCCTCTCCTTTTTTTGCAGCTTTATACATTGTTTTTTTGCCTTTTCTTTTTCTCCCGATCAGTTCTGAATTTATTTTCTGTCTGTATTTCTGTCTCTCCTCAGCCTCATTTACCGGTGACACCTGGGTAATATAGATTTGCTGGCAGCTACCGGTGGCACCAGATTTGGTAGAAGGAAGGCGCGGCCATGCACACAGGTCCAGGACAGGATTCTAGAGTGAGGGAGGCCAAGGCAGAATACCAACCCCCCCCCACAACAGCAGCAGGTCCATGCAGTGACCCCCCACTGTGCCCTTTCTCCATTATCATTACCATCAAGTAGTGAAACCCTGCTGCCTCCCCACCTCCAATGATTCAGTCTGTTTGGCAGCAGTAGAAGTCCCCAGTACGGAACATTTTTAGTTTAGATGCAGCTAACACTCTTGTGGCCATCTGCACACTGTGCAAAGCACGTGTCAGCCATGGCAAAACAGGATCACATCTGGACCAATAAGCAACATACGTACCTTAAAATGAAATATGGTGCTGAATTGGATGCCCACTGGCAGGCTGCTTAACAGGGTGCAAGTGATGGTGTTGGTCCCACTCCTACTACTCCAGAGGTCTGGGTGCATAAAATTGGGAAGCTCTCCCAGAAATATAGTGAGGAGGAGGGTGGAACAAAAGTGGCAGGAGACAGTTTTCTTAAACCAAAGTTACCTCAAAGATAGCTCTGCCTCCCAGGCAGACCCCTTAACCATGCCCCTTTCCCTAGCAGTTTGTGCCTCATTGGCTCAAATGCTCCCGATCGATTACAGAATCTGACTTCCCATTGGTCGTCACATACTTATGTTTTCTTTTCAAACAAGAAAAAAAAAACACTCCACAGACCTTCACAATACAGTAGGCATTCAAACAAGCAGCGAACTCCATAAAAGAAAGCAAGACATTTAAACAAGCTGGCCCAGCAGTGGCACTTTAACTAATGAGTGGTACTCCTCCTCATCTGTCAAATCAAGGAAAAGGGTATGTTTAAAATTAGCAACAATATGGGATAAATAGGGGAAAAACATGGAAATGGGGTACTTATTTTCAAAAAGTGCAGACGAGCATGGGTACCACTTTATATTTTGAGTGCCACCACCAGGCAAGCTGGCTACTCAAAAACATTTTTTAATTTCCAAACCAAGTCAGGCATTTAGCCTGCAAGATCTTCTCCTCCAGTAAGTATTCCAATTCATTATTTTCATTGCAGACAGGTACTGCAGATCTTGTTTTACTGCACTTTTCATTGCATTCCTGTTGCTGTATATATTGCTCTGCTACATGTTTTCTGCTCTCACTCACTACACTCCCCTTCTAGGAGCACTTTTATTTTGTTAATATAGCCATAATTATAGTGCATTTCAAGTTTTTATGTTTTATGCTGTGTTTGGGGTTAAATTGTAATGCTGTGCTTGCCCAGGTGTTTGTCGCTTGCTTGCTGGACTAGACTCCTGCCATCACCCCACCCATTTAGGAGTGCTGGAAAGGACTGGATTTTGTAAATACAGAAGTACAGTCAAAAGCCCATAGCTGCACTACCAGTTTTTTGCATATTTAAAGTGCATTTCAATGAGAAAAGCTAGTGCTCAGTTTTTATGCTTTATGCTGTGTGTTTGGGACTAAATTATGATGCTATGCTTACCCAGAAGCTTGTTGCTCGCTAGCAAGACTAGATTCCCGGCCCAATTAGGAGTACTTGCAAGTGTTGGATTACGTCCGAGTACCATTCTCACACGGTCCCACAGGTGTATGTGCTTAATTGTTTAAATCAGCAGCAATGTGGCGAGCACTGTTCTTCCTCTGTGCTGCATTAGCTGTTCTAATTTAAATCACTGCACCATTCTTTCTTTTACTGTGCTGCCTACCTGAGCCCTGCTTGCCCCATCTTTTCCCATTCTTCTGTTAGCCCCCTCATTGGTCCCAGCATTGTTACAGCCACATGACTGTGTTTTGTGGACTGAGAGATCATGAATTAAAAAAGCATTTTAAGAGAGACACCTGTGACCTATTCTCTTGTCTCCTCGTGTCCTTAGAGTCACACTGGTCATCCGGTCAACCTCCTTTAAATCACAACAAGGGCCCAATATGCTAGAGCAAGTGCCTTTAGAGAAAGAGAGTGAGAGCAGGAGAGAGAGAAAGTGAAATTTACAAAAGTGAGCTAGAGACAACGGTTTCCACTGCAGCCGAAACTCTCAGACTCTCAACAAGTGCTATAAGTGGTAGTATTTTCTTAACATCATTGTCTGCAAGTGCAGTAAAGACTTAAATGCAATAATGCTGATTTTGTAACAAGACTAATGGTCTTTGAAGAGAATGGGAGCAGTTGAGAGAAAATGAGCAAAATTTACAAGCAAGCTACAGACAGCGGTTTCCACTGCGGATGAAACCCTCAGACTCTCAGCAAGTGCTATTAGTGATAGCATTTTCCTAACATGACAGCAAGTGCAGTATACGTAAATGCAATAATGCTGATTTTGCTAAACAAAACTGACAAAAGTTAGCATTCTGCTTTGCCACATATGGATTCACCCAAAAGCCCACAGCTGCACTATCAATTTTGTTATAATTATAGTGCATTTCAACTAGAAGAGCAAGCATTCAGTTTTTATGCTTTATGCTGTGTGTTTGGGGCTAAATAATGATGCAATGCTTGCCCAAGCATTTGTCGCTCACTTGCTAGCCTAGACTCGGTTGGGAAGGGCTGGATTCTGTAAATACAGAAAAACATCTGTAGATTATCACCAAAGGTGTGTCCGTCATGTACTGTTTGCATTTCACACATCCAAACATGACTTCCGAGCATCAGAGATCTTGCTTTAATTGAGGTGTTGTGGTGTTATACTAGCTGAAACCGATTTTACAGTATTAAAAAAAAAAAAAACTCTGGGGCTAGATTTTCAAAGCCCCTGAAAGTTGCACAGGCGCAGGAGAAAACTGGCATAGGTGGGTTTCCACTTGTGGAGCTGCAGTTTGCCCTGCATTCACCATATTTTCAAAGGTGGAGTCAGTTTACAACCAATTGGTCATTTTTTTGATGCAGCTGTGCCAAAATGTTTCACCTGGTGGGACCAGGCATAATATCTCCTGCAGCTGCACTTGCTGTTCATGCAAAGCATGGGCTGAAGATAGAAATCTCCAAAGGTGCAAAGATTTCCTAATGCAGCGGTGGTTGCAGAGTGGGATTTAGTCCCTGAACCACTGAAAATCTGGCCCTTCATCTTTGTCATTTGAAAAGTAGCTGTACCATGGGGCTATTATTGCTGTTCTGAATAGACACGGGCGGGTAGTGAAATACCTGACCCGAAATATTACCTGCGAGTACCTCTAAACTACCTGAAATTACCCTAAATTACCCTAAAAATACCCTAATGCAAAATGGGTAGTTGGTTCAGGTCGGGTAGTTACTACCCTGATCTTTCTATAACCCTATTACCATACCCTGATTATGACAGGCATTTTAAAGTGCAAAATAAACCTCTTCCTGATGTCTAGTGGGTCCCCACCACTGTTTGTTGGCCAATAATGATTATTCCCTGGTGTCTAGTGTCTGCCCCCCCCCCCACTGATCGCTGGTCCGATGTTATATAAAAATCTTTCCCTGGTATTCAGTGGTCCCCACCGCCAATCACTGGCCAAATGTTAAACAATTTCTTTATCTTTCTTTAGTATCTAGTGATCACTCCCCCAACCACACCCATGCCCAATGTTATCTGTAGTATTCCCTACTGTTAAGTGCTCCCTCCTCCACCTGATCACTGCCTGACATAATGTCACAGTTTATAAGTCACAAAGAACCAAGCGCTCACAAGGTCTTCTGAAAATATCTTTACTTGAAAAGTGCTACCAAACAAATACTAATATCTCGGCGCTTTGAGAGATCTAATGTCACCACCTATCCCAATCACCTAGAAAGTTATACCATTCCATATTGGCTAGCAAAACCCTCTCCCTATCCTCAATCCCCTGTAATATGAAGGTAATCCATTCCCTGCTGTCTGGGATGGAGGGGATGGGGGTCCACCAGACACCAGGGAATGGACTACCTTTCTATTACAGGGGATCATGGATAGGGAGGGAGATTTGCTAGACACCAGGGAATGGTATAACTTTCTAGGGGATCGGGATGGGCGACCACTGGAAACCAGGAAACTGTGACATTATGTCGGGCGGGTCATTGGGTGGGGGTGGGACCACTGGACACCAGTGAATACTACAGATAACATTGGGCATGGGTGCAGGTGGGTGGAGAGACTGCTATACACCAGGGAATGATATAGCTTCCTAATACAGGGGATCAAGATGGAGGGACCACTGGAAACCGGGAAAACTGACATTATGTCAGGATGATGATCGGTTGGGGGGAGGGAACATTGGACACCAAGGAATACTACAGATAACATTAGGTATGAGTGCAGGTGGGAGAGGGACCGTGAGATACCAGGAAAAGATACAGAAATGATATAATATTGGGCAGGTGATCAGAGGGGTGGGGGGGCCACTAGACACCAGGGAAAGATTTTTATTTAACATTGGGATGGTGATCATTGGGCGGGGGGACCACTAGACACCAGAGAAAGGTTAGGGGGAGGGACAGGGCTGGCCAAATGGCAGACGGGGGCACTGGACAACAGGGAATGATAATTATTGGGCCAGCAATCAATGGGGGGACCACTAGACACCAGGGACAGTTTAATGTTGCACTTTAAAAAAAAAACAGAATGCCTGCTTCCAGCCTGGAAGTCCCTTACCTGTTACCCGTTTCAAATTACCCAACCCAAGAATTGTACCGTTATGTCAGGTAGGGTGGTAAATTACCTGAACTACCCTACCCGGCCAAAAATAGGCAATACTCACACTACCCAACCCAGCTACCTGTTGGGTAACCCATGCCTAATTCTGAGACAATTATAAAATAATAGTAATTTGGCAGTGTAATTTTGAACTGCTTGTGCTTACACATTGATGTTGCACTCATACTATATCAAAACAGGACATTTGTGATCAGATAACTTTTTTCCCATTCAGAATGCATTCTGCAATTATTATATTACAATGAACTTTTATCTGACACTTAGCATTGGTCAGACTCGGCCATACTCTACTGCTCATTGGCTCAACTCCTATTCCTACCTTTGTGGATGTGCAGCCATTATGTGCACTTGCATTGGTTGGCACGTGGATCTGTATTACGTGGGTGGTATGCACACATAATAATAATTCTTTATTTTTACTGTGCCTTTCTTAAAACCAAGGCACCTTAACAACAACTTCACATAAAACAATAAAATAAACACAGTTCCAATAAATGCTGAATTCATAAAATACAATAAAATATCATCATCAGGGGTAAGCCATTAACCACAAATGGATTTTTAAGGCCTTTTTAAATTCCTCCATGGACCTGCACTGCCGAAGCAGATGGGGTCGAGAATTCCAGAGGGTAGGGGCCACATACATAAAAGCATGGGCCCCCGAAGATTTTAAAGAAACCCTCAGAATCTGTAGCAACCCCTCATCTGCCGAGCGGAGCAATCACCTAGGGCAGTAAAGTACCAGGAGCTCTTTCACATAGTCCGGGCCCAGTCCATGTAGGGCTTTATAAGTCAAAAGACCGACTTTAAAGGTGATCCACCACTTGGCAGCCAGTGCAGTTCACGCAGCACCAGAGAAATATGACAGGTATAAGGAGTACCTGTCAATAACCAGACTGCAGCGTTCTGCACGAGCTGCAAGTGGCGGATATCAACACCTGGTAGCCCTAGATACAGGGAGTTGCAGTAATCAAGGCGCGAGGTCACAAAGACATGGACCAAAGTGGGCAGATCACCAGACAGAACTAGGTGCTTAATCCTGGAGATGTTTCTCAGATGGCAAAAGGATGATTTGATGACTGCCGACACCTGCGATCGCAGTGTCAGCCTGTCGTCAAAAATCACCCCCAGGTTCCACACCCATTCAGAGGTAGGGTGCCACCCATAAAAAGTCCTGAGGGCAAACCAGTTCCCATCTCGTCTATCTGGCAACCCAGATCCACAACAATCACCTCCATCTTCTCCAAGTTCAACCTCAACCAGCTCGAATTCATCCAGTTCTGGATTTCAGTGAGGCAGTTGTTAAATACCGAGAGAGCTCTATCCTGGTCAGGTGCAAAAGACAGGTAGAGCTGAGTATCATCAGCATAGCAGTGAAACCTCAGCCCAAACCTTCTTACAATGTCTCCGAGGAGCAGCATGTACACTGCGAACCACATGGGGGACAACACCGAACCCTGAGGAACCTCACAAGACAGAGAGACTGGGCCGGAGGAATTAATCCCTGATACTACCCTCTGAGTTCTGCCCATGAGGAATGATCTAAGCCACCTGAGAACTGTACTAGACAGGCCACAGATGAACCTCAGGCATTCGAGAAGTACCCCATGGTCCACAGTGTCAAATGCTGATGACAGATTGAGAAGAACCAAGATGGAATGACTCTTTCGATCTCTTGCCATCAAGATATCATGGAGCACCCAAACCAGTGCCGTCTGGGTACTATGCCTCTTTCGGAAACCAGACTGGAGTGGTTCATAAATATCATGGATGATCAAATGGTTCTCCAGTTGTATGGCCACAACTTTCTCAATCACCTTCCCCACAAAGGTAAGGTTAGAGATTGGTCTGTAGTTAGCATGGCAGTCTGGGTTCAGAGAACGTTTCTTCAGAAGGGGCGTTACCACCGCCTCCTTCAGGGAGCTAGGGAACTCACCCATTTCCAAGGAGCCCCAGACTGTCCGTGCTAGGACCGGGCCAATAATATCACAACAACCCTTTATCAGGGAAGTTGGGCCCGGATCAAACTACAGCATGTAGGGTGCATACCCTGGACAATCAGCATAACATCAATAAACTCCGGCCGGTCAAAGGAACTCCAGGAGAGCCTAGGGACTGTGACCGAGCACCGATCCACAGCTTCTCTCATAGAAGATGCAGACTGGCGTGCTGCCCTGATGTCAGCCACCTTAGCCACAAAGAAGCGAGCAAGCTCTTCACACTCAACTTGTGAAAAGGCTCTTCGAACCTGCAGGCAGGCTGTATTGCACAGTCTGCCTACAGTTCGAAAGACCTGAGCTGGTTGGTTCTGAGCAGCTGCAATCTCCCCAGACAGGAACTCTGCCTTCTTATGGGAGATTGTGGAATGATAGACCTGGTAATGTTCCATCAATCTAAGATGGTCGGCATTAAGGGTGGATCTCTGACAGCAGCGCTCTAATCTTCATCCTTGTCACCGGATCTCACTCAAAGTCCCATCAAACCATGGGGGCTGAGGGGGAGAGGATGAACATGGACAGAAGCAATGGAATCCAGAGCCAAGGAGATGGCTTTATTATAGGCCCAAACCAAGGCATCTGGGTCATTGCTCACTCCAGAAAGCTCCGATAGGTCCAGCACCACTGCCAGACCCTTAGAGCTTACATCTCGCAAAGGGCAGTACCTGACCATCTCCACAGAGTAGGCTTGCGAAGGGGGGCACAAAAGCTGAACCCCACAGTGTAATGATTGGACCATCCAACAGGTTCCACCCCCAAATCAAAGGCTTCAATCCCCAGGAGGAAGACTAAGTCCAGGGAGTGACCACCTTTATGAGTGGCAGAAATAACAACTTGTGTTAGGCCCAAAGATGTCATCAATTGGAGGAACTGTTGTCCAAATTGCAAGAGTTCGTCATCGACCCAGGCGTTGAAGTCACCCAGGACCATCAGCCTGGGTGACTCGAGCGCCATGTCGATCACAAAGCCCGCTACTTCCTGCAGAAATCGCCTCTCATCATCTGGCAGACGGTAGTTGAGGGCGATTCTGCAACCCACACCTGCCACTACAGTACACTCGAATGACTCAGCCTCTTCAACTGGTACACTTGTGAGGCTCAGTTAGTCTTGAAACAGAAGGAACCCCCGGTCCAACCTCGGGTGGTGTAACACCAAGTACCCAGCCGGAATAGCAGCCTCTATTATGGAGCCTGCATTCTCATCCAGCCAGGTCTCGGTAATGCATGCCAGATCCACTGATCCAACAAGATCTGCAATAACTGCAGTCTTGTTCTTAACGGATCTGGCATTGCACAACATCGCTCGGGTAGGATGGGCTTCTGGAGCTGCTCAGACTGCTTGCCCACCAGTATTGGTGGTGCCCATGGGTATAGAAACCAGACAGGAAGGACCTTGTTTTATTATTAGATAAATATATAATTATTTTACTTATAAATAAGTATAATTTAGATTATATTTTGCCACAGGGTGTCTTCTGGATCTCACTACCCCAATATGATGGCCCTGCTCATTTGACCTCCACTGTTCGCACCCCTCCGACTCCCTGACTCCCCCTGCAAACAATACCCAGTGCTCTACAGTGCTGGTATGTTGATTACTGTAATGGAGGGGGGGAATGGCAGAGGGCACGAAGGGCAGAGGACGAATAGCGCATGACCGTGGGGACAGGCATCCTACACATACTAAGACCAAATAACACTAAAACACTCCTGAATAAATCCCCAATTAAATAACTAATTAAACTCCCAAATTAAAACAAACCCCAATAATTTCCCTGAGACTCCCCATATGCTCTCACTGAGAGGAGAGACTCAAATAAGTAAAATTAACTACCCTCCCGACCCAAAACAAATCTATAATACAATAAAATTACAATAAATTAAAATTATAAAACAACAGTCCAAACTCCAAAGTCACTAAATGAATAAGGCAGATGGTAGTCCGAGAAAAGGGTGATATATCACCCCAAGGAGTCCACTTCCAGGAAGTCCAAATAACAGAGTCCAAAAACAATGTAAGTAAAACTTAACCAAAGATAACTAACTAAAACTTAAATCAACTTCCTTTCACTGAGGTAAAAAATGAAAAAAACAATATAAAATGCAATTTCATCCCCAGACCCTTTCACTACCTGGAGGTATGAAAGAAGCCTCACTGCCCAGAGCAAAGTTAAAAGGAAAAATTTAAGTTCAAACCATGAAATGCAAGTCTAATTGTAAATGAAGGATTTATCCATAAATTCCAGGAAATAAACAATGTAAAATGCAGTTTTAGCCCCCAGGCCCTCTCACTACCTAGGGGTCTAAAACAAACCAGGTACTCTCACTGCCTGGAACAGAGTTCAGAGAAAAAAGTTTGAGTTCTGACCGTAAAATGAAGTTCCGATTGTGAATGAAGTTTAACCTTTAATTCCAAGAGGTAGTCTCCTTGTAGCAAGAACCTCCCATAAATCCAAATCTTCTTAGGAGTCATGAACATCCGATATCAGTCCAAGTATACCCTAAAACCATGCCAGACAGCTGACAACCTTCCTATGATGGCCACTACCAGAAATATCTGCCCCACATCCGTATTTGTGGATGCTGCAGAGTGTTGGGGTGCATATTAAAGAGCCGTTGTCACCTTTGGAAAAATGTAGGAAAACAATATTTAGACACAGTTCAGCATGTATTTTATATATCTTCTATAGATTGCACTATAACTGAAGAAATTCCCACAGAAACAAAATTGTTATGCCCTAGAGTATATCTGCCTCTGTAGCTTATGAGTGCACTTTCCGAACAGTACAGTTCCTGGACTGTTCAGTTGGTGGCTGGCCATGGTGGTGAGCAGACGGCTGTGCCCCTCGCTGGCATGGGTGGTGCGGGGGGGTGCAGGAAGGGGGCCCTGTCTACCGGGGTAGGGGGGCCCTACACTATGGAAACAGTGCGAAGCAGGAGTGTTGTTTGAACGTATTATTCAAAATGTGATTTTGGAGCTGTGGTCTGTGATTCGTGATCAGGGTTCGGGGATTGGGGCTTGAGGTGGGGGGTACACTACACCATGGAAAACTGGGTTTCTCTAATGGCACTTGTGGATCAGGACACAGGGCATGGGGTGGATGGTCCACTACATTATGGAAATCAGGGCCTGTCAGTTCTGTTCATGAGCATCAGGGAACAGAGCTGGGGGAGGGTCGGCACTTGATTGCCAGGCTGGCAGGTAGCAGTGCACCTGTGTGCACATCTGACACCTGCCTGTAGGTGGCTGGCCGGGTTAGGCCAGCTTTTCGTGGCCTAACTGTGGGCCACGCAGTTCTGTCCTGCGAGGGGCACGTTCCCAATGAATATGCAACAGCGTGGCATATGCATGGGAATGCCCCTTCCACTTGTACAGCATACATTTGTTTGCACCCTTATCCATTCCCTTGCAGCCAGTGCATCTCACACATTTGAATATCGTGCTGTAGTGCATTGTTGGAGTTGCGCGACACATCTCCCTTTTCCGCCAAGATGCGCTGCGTATCTCCTTTGAATATGGGGGCCCAAATCTTCTTCCCAGCAGACACACATGCCCAACAAAGCACAGTCCGCCATATTTGTTTACATTCAGCCGGTCCCAATCTGCTGCAACTCCTAGGAAGGTTAACTATTATTATTGTTTTACGCCCAGAGGTGCAGGAATAAGTCCAGAGCTCGGCCCGCATCTGAACATGGGGCCGAGACAACAGGAGGTCGGAGCACAAATCCCACCAAGGCCACTCATGGACACTGGGCAGGAGAGCAGTGGGCTGGAGCACACACAGGTAAGCCTATTTGAGGGCTTACACACACCCCTTGCCAAATTCCTGGTGTCCCAACAAGTCATAAAAACGCAATGAACATTTCAATATACACATTTCTGGCTAGACACCTGATTCTGGTATTCACATCATCAATAACAGCTACAATAACAAAAGCATAATACCAATTTCTATCTAGACATTAGATGCTATCTAGAAAACATTACATACTGGCAAACACACACACACCTTCCCACCCTGTCTCTTCCCACCCTGTTTCTTATGCAGCACATTGGGGAGTAAATAATGGAAACCAAAGGCCTATGGATGGTTTGGAAGGGGGTATTGGAGAGGCACCAAGGGTATTGTACGTGAGCTTGATAACTGGTATGGGCTGTCTCTCTGACCTTCTAGACAGGGCTGTGTCAGGTGCTAGAATTTCTCTAGGGACAAGGGACACCTCTACTGGTTCTTGTTCTACAGCCAGCACAGGGGCATGGTCGAGCAAAAAACATTGTCCTGAACTTGCTCGGGCAAGGGAACAGGAGCATGATCAGGAATGGCCGGATCATCAGCAACATGCTTACTATGCCCTGAATCATTCACATCGTCCATTTCAATGTCCACTTCAGGCTTGGGTATAGGAATACTGGTCCTTCTCTCAGAGATAAAGGGGGTTGCATGGGGGTTCAAAATAAGTAAGTAAGTAATTTTTTATTTGTTTGGCGCCCAATCCTGGAGGCTCTGGGTGCCGTACAGTAGAAAGATTTGACAGAGTGATAAAAGCATTCAAATCATGTAAACAATAAATCAATATATAAATTTAAAATAAATAAAAATTATTTTAGTACGAGTTAAAAAACATCAGCAGGAAAGGCTAAGTTAAAAAGGTGAGTCTTCAGGCCCCTTCTAAACACCTCCGCCATAGGTACCTCCCTCAGAGATCTTGGCAGCGAGTTCCAGAGGACCAGGCCGGCCACCCCGATTAAACGACCACCCAAGGTTTTCAGCCTGGTCATAGGAACTGCCAGGAGGCTCTCGGTGGACGAATGGGGGTAGCGAGCTGGGATAGTAGGAGTATGGAGGTTGACAGGTGGCCAGGGCCTGATCCATATAGGGTCTTATAGGTGAACAAGCCCACTTTGACGATAATCTTCCAGCTGACTGGCAGCAAGTGCACACCCCCCAGGACTGAGGTCATATGACAGGACCTTGACAGCCCCATCAGCAGCCTGGCAGCTGCATTCTGCACTAGCTGCAGCTGGAAGAGGTTCCCTCCACTGACCTTGAGGTAGAGATCATTATAGTAGTCGAGCCTGGATGTTACAAAGACATGCACCAGTGATGGCAGGTCTTCGGGTGGAATTAGGAGTTTAATCCGGGCGATGTTCCTCAGATGTTAAAAAACACTTTTGACGACAGCTGACACCTGAGCTTCAAATGTCAGCCTGTCATCGAGGACAATGCCTAGATTTCTCACTCTAGAGGATGCCATCAATGGAAATGACCCCAAAACCAAGTCTCTTGTCATCCTGGAGGCACCCTCGTCATGCCCACAACCCAGCTTAATCACTAGTACCTCTGTCTTGTCCGAAAGTCTTAGCCAGTTTGAGTTCATCCAGTCCTGAATCTCGGCAAGGCATCTATCCAGCACTTCAATGGCACCATTTGTCCCTGGCACAAAAGACAGTACAGCTGAGTATCATCTGCATAACAATTAAAATACAGACTGTACTGTCTGATGAGCCTCCTCAGGGGCAGTATGTATACCGCGAACAGCATTGGCGACAGGATCAAGCCTAGAGGAACTCCACAGGTCAAGGGCATCGAGGAGGTGGAGAAACTCTCCATCACTACCCTCTGCCTCCTGCCTGACAGAAAGAACTCAACCCAGTTGATAACAGTACTGGTGAATCCACAATACTCTCTAAGGTGATCCAACAGCACGATGTGATTCACGGTATCAAATGCTGATGATATATCGAGCAGAACGAGAACTAACAACTCCCCTTGATCTCTTGCCCTGAGGAGGTCATTATGTACCCAGACTAGTGCCGTCTCTGTGCTGTGCCTTGTTCTAAATTCAGACTAGAATAGCTTGTAGATGTCAAAGATCTCCAGGTGTGCCAAGAGCTGCAGAGTCACTATCTTCTCAACAACCTTCCGTAAGAATGAGAGGTTGGAGATGGGTCTATAATTCACCTGGACGTCAGGGTCGAGAGATTTTTTTTAAAAAGCGGCTTCACCAACACCTCCTTCAAGGCATCAGAAAAGATCCCCTCTGAAAGCAAACACTTGACTATCCCAGTAAACACTGGACTAATAGCCTCAACGCAACCCACTAAGAGACGCGTTGGGCCAGGGTGGAGTTTACAAGTGGGCTGCAGCTTCAAAACTACCTTGGACACCTCGGCCACCTCCACTGGCCGGAACTCTGCCCAGACCATAGACATGCCCCTGCTCAAACTGAACCCTACAATCCGGGACTGATCGAGACCCACTGGTGAGATCCCGGCCTGAATAGAGGATAGCCTGTCAGAGAAAAACAGAGCAAACTCTTCACAAAGTGCTACTGAAAAGGCTCTTTTCATATGTAGACAGACTGGATGAAGAAGCCTGTCCACAGTCCGAAAGAGCTGAGCTGGTCTGTTCTTCCCCTGCAGTAATCTCCCTGGACAAGAACTCTGCCTTCTTGCAGTCGATTGCCCTTAGATAATCAGCATAGTGATTCCTCAAAGCCAGTCTATCCTTCACTGACCGAGTCCTACACCAGCATCGCACCAACCTCTGACCCATGGTCTTCATTGCCTTGAGAGCTTTATCATACCATGGGGATTTCAGGCAAGAGGACCTGGGTTGCATACCGGTGCAATGGCATTGAGTGCCCCGGAGACAGCCTTATTATTGGCTGCCACCGCTTCACCCAAGTCAGTCGCACAAACAGCACTAGCACTGGAAAAATCATCTACTGCCATCAGTCCCTCTGGGGACAATCCCTACAAAGGGCGATAGCTGATCATCTCAACAGGGGAGGACCATCGGGGGGGGGGGCCAAACGAGAATTTCACCATACAGTGATCGGACTAAGTGACTCTAGGATGCACAGTCTGGTATTATTTCTTCGGCTTTATGCCAAAATCCACAAACTCCTCTTCAGCCAAGCATTCTGGCTCATATTTCCAGCCCCCCCCTCCAAACAAACCTCTCTGCAAACAATGCCGATGAAGACTGCTCCCAGTAACAAATCCAGACCGGTCACCTTCCAATGAGACTCAGTTCTTGGTCAACTCCTCACAACCAGCAGATGAAAACAGCACTGGATGAACACCACAACAAACAGTTAATTCCCCTGGACCTCTGGACCTGAAGTAAGAGAATTCAGCCTTAAAACAAAAAAATAAATTCCTAATTTTTACTCACTGTTTTGCTCTACCTGCACTTACCCACCTTGTCTACAAACTATCTACTTACTTACTGTCTAACTACTTAAAATTACACGCTTTATCGGAGCATTTAGACAAAGCAGTCTAACTAACTAAATTAGGATTCTCCAAAAAGGATTCTCCAAAAGGTTCTCCACAGAGCATTTCAAAATACTAACTCCAAAAATTTATGGGAGGTGGAGAAATAATAGGGAAATCTGTACAAGACGCTAAGCGTTGTGGAGCACAGACAGACGGCAGCCCAGCTTCCCAGGAGGCACAGAGTCAATTGGGGCAGTACTGGTGGTGGGCTGAGAATTTATACAGTTCATTTGCCATTGATTCAGGGTTGGATTTGGGTCAGGCACGACTGATAAACTTCAAAGTCCTCATCACCACTTTCCTCAGAAGAACTACTTGTTGGCCACTCAGGAGGATCAGTTGGACCAGTGTTCAGGTTCAATGTGGTCCTCTCAGGAGGCATGGATGACGCAGTATCTCTTCAGACAGTATAGTACTGTGGATTAGGGCACTAAACTGCAAACGTGGAGACCTGGGTTTGAATCCCACAGCCCCCACTTGCATATTGTGTGGCCCTAAGCAAGTCACTTAACTTTCTTGTGATCCCAGGTCACACCTGGAAACAAGCTTCAGCTTAGTGTGTCTTTCCTGGTTAAACAATTTCCCCTTTCCCTTTCTTCTGGGCCACTCAGAAGGCTTAGTTGGAGCAGTATTCAGGCTCAGTGTGTCCTTTCAGGAGGCATGGATGAGATGATGCTTTCTCTTTTCTCCTGTGCAGTCTGGCTACTTCTCACAGCTGAAGTCTCGGTGTCAGGGGCTGGGTCAGGCCTGATCTCACCAATGGGGAAGAGGTGATTTCTGTGGACAGTCTTTTCCAACCCTCTCCTTTATTTTTGTTTAACTTTATACACTGGCAAGTCTGGCAGTTGATCAGTTACCATGTAGATTTCAGGGACCCACCAGTCTTGAAGTTTATGTTTTGCCCTGTATACCCAGGTTTCAAAGTAGAACACGATCTCCCACTTGCAACACTTGGTGCAGTACTTGGTGTCATACCGCTACTTGTTGCCTTAATTACTTTTAGCTGCAGCTTCAGATGACAGCTGGTATGTTTTCTTTAGCTGTTCTCTCTACTAGTGGGTATATTCCAGGTAGGTCTTCTTGGATGTGCCATCTGGGGACACACCAAAGCAGAGATTCATTGGCAGCCTTGCCTCATGACCAAACATGAGGTAAAAGGAAAACATTGAGTGGCATCATTTTTGGTGCAGTTGTATGCATGCACCAAGTAGCTCACTCTCTGACTCCATTTGATTTTATCGGCTGGGTTTAGGGTACCCAACATGTTCAATAGAGTTCAATTGAAACATTCAGGTTGAGGGTTTCCCTGTGGGTGGTATGGTGTGGTGTGTGATTTTTTTATACCGTACGCTGCCAGAAATTCAGCAGCCAACTTTCCAAGTCTCTGCCCCGGTCCAAGTGACTCTTTTCAGAATGCCGTAGTGTGTAACAAATTGCTGCAGAACTTTAACTATGGTGCTGGCCTTCTAATCTTTTTGTAACCCCTAGGCGGCACTATTCCAAGGGCTACTACCCCTGTCTACTACCCAGGACGTAGGTTGAGGGACCTGGGTTCCCAAACTTACATTAAACTGGTTCTTTTCCATGTTGTTACATAATGCACAGTGCCTCCACTCATAGTTTAACCTTTTTAAGTGGGCTAGCTGTTACCTGGTACAACCCCCTGGGATGTCATACCACCCACTATTACCTTTAACCACCCCGACACATGACCCCATAACATTTCCCCACATTTCAGACATTTTTGTAATTAAAGACTCTCTCTAATAATATGCTCACGACAACCACTTGCAAAAATGATAATATTTAGGGGGCATAGGAGTTAGGAATGGGGAAACAGGAGGAATAGAGGTTATGCAATGATTATTATTTACATATTTACAAATTATTAGATTCGGATTTTGGTTGGTGAAAACCCTCCAGCTTAGTACATACCAGTTATCAAATAGAAGAAAAACAATCACATTGTACCAACACTTAATACCCAGAGCCCTGGCTTTCTAGCTGCCTTAAAATCAGATGGAACACATTTCATATTTCCCACCATTGATACCAGTTCCCCAGACTCAGCATGAAACCCCACAATCTCATAACCTTTACCCTGGGTACCCAGTTACCAGAAGTCCTGAGATGATTGCAGGCCTGGTGGATGGTGCAGCTGTACGTTGTCCGGCTTGATTTAAAGAAGAGGTAAGATTAACTTAAACGCAATCTAATAAACAGCAACTTGTAATCCTTAGGGGAGAGCAGGAGTTGCCCTGTCTGTTGCAGTTAGACCTTTGGGTTGGGTGTAACCAGCCAGTCACACCAGATTTGGAAGTTGAGCATTACTCCTGCATGTTTAACACATCCATATGATCTTGAAACACTTGGCACATCTATACGGTTTGAAACATTCAGCACATTTGTATAATTGGTAACATGACAATACATCTATATTTTAGACACATTCGGGACATAATTGAAGGAATAGCGCCTTCATTCAGGGGCCAAGAGAGCCACCCTGGTCCGATCACTCAGTGGAAAACTCATCTCCTGGTTACAGAATGAAAAAAAACTGTTATTTCCATGTTACAAAGTGGAAAACTGTAATTTCCAGGCTATAGCAAATCTGAATTTAACTCCGGGTCTCAGCCTGTTATGTGGCTTGCAGCTATGGCTGGCAGCTCCACTGAACATCTTGACCAGATACAGTAGCACAATACTGAACCTCCCAGGCAAAGTCAGGATCAGCCCCTTACTGAGTGCTCCCCTTCCAGTCCTGTAGGCTCCAGCAGACATCAGTACATTATTACACTGTCCTGGGCTCCCTGTGAGTACCCCGAGAACAGTCATGATCACAAAAGCTTCACATTAAAGGGTCCACCCTTGCTGGGCTAAGGTTATATGCAGCAGTAGGGTGCAAACCAAATGGAAAGTCACAATCCGTAAAAACAGTTCAATAGAGGTCCACCTGCACTGGGCTAAGGTTATGCACAGCAGAACAGGGTGCAAACAAAAATGATCTCACATAGTACAGTCACTTGGGCAAGGCTGCCCCAATTCAGCAATTCAGCACGGTTACTTTCTTTCTTGCACCGGGGGGGGTAAAAGAATACTCACTTATGCTCCTCACAGTAGATTTTCTGCAATTAAGGTTCCTGATGATCTTCAGTTCTCTCATAACTGAAGTGAAATTCAGCTCTCTCACAGCTAGCTTGATGTCGTCAAGTTGCAGGTCCATGTCTTTCCCCCAGTGTGGAAGGGAAGGCTAGCACCTGGGGGGCATTCTGGCAACCCCCAGGCTAGCAGGTACTACATTAAACTAAATAACTTTTACTTTAACTACTAAGAAGGCAAATACCCACTCCTGGATGGAGAGGATTAGCTGGATCTCTAGGCTTGGCTGCATGGCTGGGGGCCGAAGCCCCCACCCCCATTGGGGTTCCCGCTTGAATCTGGCAAAAAGCTGAAAAAACACAGTCTCTTATAGGGTTCTTCTGAGGCTCCTTATTGGCTGAAGCTTCTGGGTGAATGACCTCTGATTGGCTGGAGGGCCTGTCAATCAAGAAAATGAATTGTACATGAACCTCACTCGATGCTCAGTTGGTTTTGTGTTTTGGCACCAGAAATTAGGTCCTGCAGTTCCCCGTGAGTACTTGGTATTTTCTCATGCGCTTTGGCTAATATCCCACAAGTCCTGGCTTTGTTATTCTAGCTTTCTGATTGGCTGTGGCTGCTTGCAATGGCTGCTGTAACACACAGTTTCTTAAGCAGATTCATACAGTCTCAAATTAGGTCCTGGTGCAGCCAGAATAAATTAGCTATTTGCCCCAATGTCCCACAGTTCGTTGGCCCTGGTTGTGTACTTGCTGTCGCTGCTCAGATCTTCTAATTTGCTCAGTCCATTTTCCTGTCGCTGCAACCCCACCTATTGCAGCCGGCAGGCTGTTTCTCTGAGTCTGAACATTTGTCTGGTGCAGCCAGGAATAGAGCATTTATTTATTTTAAATACTTTTTCCCTCTTGTAACACTTTCCCCCCAAATACACACAACAGTTACTTTATTTCTTTAAACATTTCCTTTCCCTTTTTTCTTCTCCCTGTTGTCCGGAGCCGAGAACAAGCTTCCCCAAGGGCAGAACAGCCTTCATGAATATTCATGATGATCGGGGCTCTGGCTCATTAATATTTATGAGCCCTGCTTGTTACTACCTCATGGATTTCTTTAATTACTAAAAGTAGCTGCTGTTCTGGGCCCTGTCCATGGTCACTGTGTAACCCCTAGGTGGTGCTATCTCAGGGGCTACTACCCCTGCCTGCTTGACTACTAACAGGTTGAGGGGCCTAGGTCCAATGGCGGGTGCCTCCACCCAGAGGTCAGGGTTTGCAGTAGTTAAACTAACTTGGTCACAGCCCTCTGGGACACTGTAACTCCCCTTTCTTCCCACTAGTGGCCCACACAGTGCATCAGAAATATCTTCACAATATACACTTACCTCCAGGACTGGCTCTGTCAACTGGACTCTGGGGACCCCCTGTAAAATAAGATGATACAGTGCAAGGACGACAGTATAATGTTTTAATATAAACGAATACTTTAGTCAGTGTAACTTTGCTGAAACAAACAGATCTGATTTATTTAAGGAGCTGTAACAAGGAAGGGGGAAATCAGGTTAATTAGTTTAAACACATTAATAATCACAGTACTGTGCACATATTTAGAGTCCCAAATTGTCACTTTCTCTGGGTACCCAGGATGGGGGGGGAGGGGGCTAACCAGGATCGGTGCAGCTGGGTGGGGCCCTATGATGGAAAAAACACTTGCACAATACCCAGTTGTAATCCGGAGCTGGATGGCTCAGTTCGTGAAGAAATGAAACAGCAACAAATAGATGACACACTTGCAATTTGATAAACAGACGGCAGGGAGCTACCCTGCTTTGTACTCACAGACTCAATGCTGGGAACTGGATGGAAAACAGATTGTCCTGGATTGCCAGGAGGAGCAGAACATGTGGAAGAGGTCCTTGTGACTGGACCCCACTGCAGTTTACAGCAAATAGAGGTAGTCTGGATTAAACTGGGGCTTACTTCCAGCTTCAGGCACTCGATTCACTGTACAGGAGATTTGAAACGCGATTCCCCACAAGCACTACACATATTTATATGTAAAAGGAAAGTACTATACCAGGCAGGCTGCTTCTCAATCCTGATCGCAATTACTGCACAATACCCGGGAGAACACACAGCAGATTCAGTTCCTGACAGACTGAGCGCGATTCAGCAATTTCTCCAGTCTTCTACAGGGTGAGCCTGGTTTCCTCACTTCTGGTGCTTCTTTCTCCTTACAACTCTGATTCAGTCCACACTGGCATGCACAAACAGTTGTAGGCCGAACTTCAGGGCCGGACACAAGCTTCCCATGCGAAAACTCAACAGCGCAGGAGCCCGGAGCTCCTTCCCTCTTCACAGTCACAACTCATCTCCTTTCTAGTAGCCAGAGCCGGGCATTTCCTTTGAGTTCCTCCCAGTTCGGTTGGCTGGTTTGGCTGTCACTCACAGTCAGACTCCCCCTGTTGGTGCAAAAAGGCACCGAAGTCCAAACTACAGTTCCCAGAGGCATCTGCCATACAGTCCCATTGAGGCTGGCTCCAGAGGAGAGTCCAAGTTCTGATTCGCCCAGAGCAGGCTCCATTTTAAAGGATCCCCACACTGATTGGTCCAATTCAGCAGTTCAGGACCAACATGAGGGAGTTACTTTGCACAGTCCTAGCTACAAGCAAGCAGGTTAGAACAAACTGCATTTTCATTATTACTTTAACAGGTTACAAGCAAACAATTACATCTTCTGAAAGTGCTCCCTCTGCGCATATAGCGACTGCAGAAATGGAGCGATTTGCTCAGTAACCTGTGGCGGAACTGAGCAGGGAAACACACAGACCCCCATTTCAAAGTAATTGTCTGCAGTTTGGCAGCTCTTAAAGCGACAGTACATGGAGGCATTAGGCACTCTCACTCAATTATTTTTTTAAATCGGCTGAAATACAGGACACCAGCCTGGCAGAGAGCATTTAGGCTCACCTAAAGAAGGCTTTTTAGTGACCCCCATTCGTAGGGGCATTACACCTGGGTCCCACTTAACTGATGGGGATCCTGAGACCGACAGAACACTCTCCAGTTTGACAGCAACTGTAGTGGTCGCTAGATCAAAGGCGCCGCTCGCACCTTCGTGTTCCCCACTGCACTGGAGTGCATGGCAGTGCGGGCAATTGTGTTCTGATTGTTGGAGCCCTGCAGGGCTTGGATTTTATCTTTGGGCTAGACTGGGGCACCAGGAAGGGCAGAGAATGACCAGGGGGACAGAAAAAATTATACAGGCATTTTGGGAGGTGATGAGGAGAGCAGGCTGAAGCAGGAGCTAAAGGGCTGCAAGTAAGCCCCCATTTTGGCAGGGGGGTTACATTTTGTTGGGAAGGCCTGGGCATATGTTGTATAGTGGTCTGTGATAGCAAGAATGTTTGCTGTGTTCTTTCTGTTGAGCTCAAGAGACAAAAAATACATGCAGATTAATTCAAGTGGACTACCGGTACTGATGTTGACTAACGGTGTAGCTCTTTTTGGCAAAATCTTTCACTTTATGCATCTCAGACAGTGTTTGCAATACCTTGTCCTACACAGATCGAGGGTATGCTCATAGCCCAAGTGACCCATTTCATCGTGGAGAGACGTGAGCACTTCCTTGTGGTACTTTCAGGGCAGTACCAGCTGGGTTTTTGGACACTCGGGATTTTCAATGTCTTGCACCTTTTAAATTAGTAGTCTGTCTTTTAGGGCCAGCTTGCTCCACTCTCTCAGCTTCACTTTAGTGCCTGGGTGGTGGCTGAGCACTTGTTCAGTGGTGTGCCCCTTTTCTAGAGCTCAAATTATGTCTTGGAAGGCATGGTCCTCTCTTTGGGCCCTTTGTAGTTCTGGTTTACAGGGTTGAGGAAGAGAAGAGATATCCAGACCAGTAAAGTTCAAATATGCAGGCAGGACAACATCAGGTGAGGCCCCTAGTATGTCAACTGCTCTTTCAGAATTAGTGAATGGATCTTCACCCTGTACAGTAAACTTTGAACACCAACACTTTGACAATGACATTCTCTACTTGCACTGGAGAGTCAGGCTGGTCATCATGCAGGCACCTTGACAGAGCATCGGTATCTATATTGGTCTTCCCACTTCTGTATTCAAGGCTGTAATCATAAGTGGATAGGGCAGATATCCACTGGTGCCCAGCAGCGTCTAGTTTCACCGTTGTATTCACATAGGTTAACGGGTTGTTATCTGTGCGAACTGTGAAAGGAACCCCATAGGTAATCGTGGAATTTTTCAGTTACTGCCCACTTCAAGGCCAGAAATTCCAGTTTATGCATGGGGTAGTGCTTCTCAGATGGTGACAGACTGTGGCTAGCAAATGCCACAGGGCTAAGCACCTCTGGGTATTCCTGATACAGCACTGCCTCAACCCATTCAAAGTGACATCTGTCTGGAGGACATAGGACTTGTTGTCAACACTGGGGCTTCACTCAGTCTTCTAATAATTTCTCAGACAGCAGCCTTGCACTCAGGTGTCCACCAGTCTCCAAAGGGTTCATCAATTTTTAAATACTCTTTGGGGGAACTGACTTTCACCAACTGATTTCTCTTTTTCTTATTGGTAGGCGGATAGCCTTGCATCACCTCATTTAATGGGCCTACCACCATTGAGTAGTCTTTTACAAAGCGGTGGTAGTAGCTGCAGAACCCCTGGAATGATTGCACTGCTTTTAAGTTGTGGGGCCTGGGCCAGGTGGTGAGGGCCTCCACTTTAGCTGGGTCAATTTGAACGCCAGCAGCTGTGACAATGTGCCCAACATACTTTACAGAAGGCTGGAATAACTGCCACTTGTCTATTGAAACTTTTAACCCTAACTCCTCCAGCCGGACCATGACTTTCATCAATCAGGCCTTGTGTTTTTCCAGGGTGCGCTCAAATATATTTAAGTCATCCAGGTAGATGATGACTTCTAGCAAATTGATATTCCCCATGGCTTTCTCCATTATGCATTGGAATATGGCAGGTTCTCCAGATATCAGTTGTGGCATGTGCTCAAACAAAGGCGGTCTTCTCCTTGTCCTCCTCCACCATGGTGATTCGGTAATAGCTGCTCCTGTGGTCCAACACGAGAACCACTGGCTTCCGGACAGGCTGGCCAAAGCATCTTCCAGCCATGGTATAGTGTATTGATCAGGGATGGTCTTCTTATTCAATGTGCGATAATCAATACACATCCTCACAGCGCCACTTTTATTGCAAGCCACAACAAAGGGGGAGGCGTAGGGGCTCCAGGAGTCAGTAATGATATCTGCCTCCAATAACTGTTGCTGGTGTTGCATGACTTCTTCAGTGTCTATAGGGACCAGCCTCTGAAACCTTTCTCTGAATGGGTGATCATCCCTCAGACGAATACGGTGTTCTTTGCCTTTGATGCACCTCATGTCCCATTCATGGAGTGAAAAGACTTTATGCCGGGGTGACCCATGATAAGAGCTACTCAAATTGAGTGCCTCAATATGAGCGACTCAATTTGAAGGCCTGTGGAGACAGTGGATATGAATAAATAGCAAGGGGAATTACAGCAAAAATAAAGACAGCTATGGACTGAATAGCTAGGCAGAGGTAGTACATGAAGGATAGAAGGTGTGTTTGGGAGGGCTGTTTCCAGCTGGCCATCTAGCATAGTGGGTTAGGTGATGGTCTGCGATGTTGGTGGATTGGGATTTGGGACTGGAGTGGTGCTTCTGTTTTTTGTGGTTTTTGGTGTAACCCCTCACCCCTGCCTTTTTGCCAAAACGACAGGTGGCATGCTGTTGAAGCTGACAGCAGTACCTGGTGGGGACTGGGTTCGGGGAGGATGAGGTTACTCGGCACAGGAGGACCTAGGTTTGGCTACTCTGCACAGGGGCACCCAAGTAAATCCGAACACAGGCAGCAATAACTGTAATGTCCAGAACCAGGAATGGGATTCTTCAGTATGGCTTTTATTCACATACTAACTGAACAAAACAAAGCATGAACGGACCCCATGGGGCTATATTTCCTGGTAATGCAGATTAGAGACTACAGAACACTTATTCACCATTTTCAGCCCTCAGGCTCTGGACCCTGAGCACACAGCCGGACTTGCCGCAGCTTTGGGTACACAGCCTGACTTATACTGCCAGGTTTTCCCACGGTCCATTGGAAGAATGAACCAATTATCCTGTTGTAGCTCCCCACACCACTTAGAGTCGGCGACTCCTAGAGAGAAATTTTTCCTTACTTGTTGTGACTCCCCAATTCTAGAGAATTTTTCCTACTTGTTGTGGCTCCCCACACCTAAGTCTACGACTCCTAGAGATTTTCCTTTTGCAACCCCGTCTGAGTACTTCCCCATCACTGGCCAAGTGCATGAGGCAAAGTAGCAACCACAGCAGAAATCCGTAGAGGTGGACCTGGTCACTAAAGATGGGGGGTTCGCCCACCTCCAGCTCCCACAGCCCATACCCGGCCATTTCCCTGGGAAAACGGAACCATTCCTTTGCTGAACTTCTAAATGTAGATTAAAGGGTAGATGATCTGGTGTATCTCCTCTACATATTACTTGAATCACACAACACTCTAGCATTTGACACTACTTTACTTGTTTGGCCCATTTCTCTAGGCTTCACAAAATGTAGCGCAATCCCTAGATTTTCACACATGTCCCAGGGTGAAGAAAACATTTTTTGCCCTCTTAGTCAGAGCAGACACTCACCCTTTAGTTGCAGGTGCCCCACAGGCAACTCACAAATCTTCCATTTTTCAAAATAAATGTAGAACTAAACAGGCAGCTTTTCTTCCACTTGGCAGAATTAAGGGGATTGCCCCAGGAATCTGCTAGGGATCTTCACATCCCGGAGGGAGGGGGCACTGAGACCCGAACAGCGGTCTCCACCACTTGAGTACAAACTTCACTCTCTCCAGCCAAACTGCAGACTCTCTCTTCACTTACTGAAGACAAACTGAACACTGATTACTAACCTTTTGAAAACTCCCAACGTTCTATCTAACTCCCTCTGCTGCAGATTCCAATGTGGCTTATGCAGCTGCGAAAGTTCTATTGGTGATGTCATCCCTCAGTCTCAGCTGAGACTGAGAACAGAGTGAGACAGTGTGAAACCCATTTAACTGGAGTTTCACAAGCTGCCTTCCCTGCCTACCACTAGGTCTTACTGGGATTCTAGTAACCCTGGGTAACAAGGGGGTTACATTGGTGTTTCAATTTTTTTTTGTTTTGTTTTGTTTTAGACATTCCATTCCCTTGAGATTGTTTCCCCCTAATGTTCTCCCCTTGTGCACAGGCAGTCCCCCCACGGTGTAGCCCCCCCCTCCTGTGATTTCCTCTTTCCCCCAGTGTCACGCCCCCACTGGAGTTGATTATATTAGTTATGGGGATGCAGGGGCAAAGCCCCACACAAAGAGGGGTGTGAGGAGCATAGCCCCCCAACATAGAATGGTGTTTCTCTATTGTTTTTCTAGAAATGAATGCAAGATTGCTTATTTTGTAGGGTGCTTTGGTGTCCATCATTCTTACTGACGTTGGCAATATGTAGCCACCATTTAGTACAGCGCTCTTTTTGGTGGTGCTGTTATCACATGGTACCGTGCCGCTTGGCTAACTTTTGGCTTAAGCTCCACTGGGAGCTGGCAGGTATGCCGGAATCTCCAAAATCAAACCGGGTTGGATCTATGTCATCCTCTGCAGCCACCAGTGGGTTTACCTCAATAGCACCATTGGCTTTGTAGATATTATTCAACACTTGGCCTCTCCGGATGGCTATGGGTTTCCCGGACTCATTCCTGACCCTCACCATAACACACCTGGTCCAGAGGGTTTCTGGAGGTGGCAGTACTCCTCTTTGTATCATTAACCCTTCCAGCAAGCTGTCCTCTGGTGGGGTATCATTGATGAAAGCAGGTCCTTCGGGTGGCTGAGCAAACTCGGCAATTCCCACCACTCTGCATTCTGAATTCGGGGGTAGGAGCAATTCGCTGCCATCCACCCTGCGTACCACACCAACAGACTCATCCATCAACTCAGCTTCCGCACTATCCACAGTCAGGCTGACCCTCTTTACCACTGCTTTCACCGAAGGGTTCACTAGCTTATCTGCCCCCTCTCTCATTACACATCCTAGCCAGCCGGCTAAACATATTAGCGTTTGTCCCAATTTCCACAGGCGTGTCAGTCATCCTTTTGGGCTCTTGGCAGATCAGAGCCAGAGTCTCAATGGTGGGGTGTTCGCCCTGGCCCTTCGAAATGAATGCCAGTTGTACAAGGCAATAAACATCATAGGGGTAGCAGGAGCTACCTATCTCCCGCAGGGACAGGCCAGACAGGGGTAAGAGGGGTAAATGCTTCAGGTATCTGTCATAGAAGGTCCAGTGTATTATAGTGACCTGTGACCCACTCTCCAGTAGGGCAAAACAAGGCACACCCTTGATTAAAACTTCTGCATCAGCCCTGGGACCGACCAAACCAGACAGCACCTGACTATCGGGGGAATCTTGGGGTCGGTTCACTTGGTAGAGCATTGCAATTGCAGGGACCCATTTTGCTCCTTCACTGGTCCCCACTGGGTCCCTTCTACCCTATTTTCTCTTCAACTAGCTGTGAATTCTCTGCCCTGATGCACCCTCACATCAAGCAGCCATCCTGACTACATCTAAAGCAAGATGCAGGAGGTATTCTGGGCCTAGCCCTGTCGGCAGCATAAAGGACTGACTGCTACCCAGGTTCAGGCAGGACAGCACTCAGCAATAACCAGAACTTTTGGGCCAGCTGCAGAGCTTTGACCCAGTCTTCTGTCTCTTGAAACTTGGCCACGGTGAGGGTTGAGTGAGACTCCTTCACCCTCTTTAAGTCCTGCATACATTCTCTGAGTTCCTTCAGTGCAATTCCCAAGTCCGATGAGGGGTGCACTCCCCTGTGACTGGGTACTTGGGGTTGCAGGGTGACAATGGTTGCTGCAGGTATCTATAAGGAGTCATCAGTATCTTCCTGGGCATCTTCCTCCTTTACCTCGTCCAACAGCTGCTAAATGTCAGGGGGTCAGTTTGGTGGCCCATAGCCTGAGGGAGATTACAGTCAATCGGGAATGCACAGCACCTTGCAGGATCTGATCGAGCTTCGTTTTGGTGACCTGTTCCAAAGTGCCTCCCCCAGTCTCAGCAATCATGTGCATCACTGCCTCCTCCACCCTGATGATGTACTGTAACAGCTTTTCCCCTTTTTCTTGCATAGTGCCCCACAGGTGGAACATAATGGCTTCCTTCTTCTCTACAGCTTTGAAGGTGCTTTTCAATATTTCCAGGTGGTCATCTGCTGTACACGTAGGCTGAATGGCCCGTAGTGACCGAATCACCTCCAGAGCCATGCCCCTTGAGCTCTCAACAATTCTCTTACACTTTTCCTCATCAGAACACCTCCATACTTGTACCATTTGGGTTGCCAAACTTATCCAGCTTTTGAAGTCATCTTCCACAGACGGAGTGGGGGTGGCCCCTGAGAAGGTGCTCAGATGCTTGTATTGTTACCCCGCTAGCAGCACTATTGTTGCGAGCTCCCCTTCTTGAAACAAAGCCCGTATATCTTTCATGGACTTCCCTTCACTAGCCAACAGGGACTCCAAGTTAGCCTGGAAATCTTCTCCTTTACTTGGATGGGGGGTTTGAGAGAGGGGAAGAAGGTTTCGAGCTGGCTGGACTCCCTTTCTTCAGTACCTCCCAGATCTCTTGGAACCCTTCAAGCATCACAATAGGAGACACATCTACAGCCCCCAAGTACTTGTCAGTCTCTACAATCAAGTTTCTAAACCGGGTGCCTGGTTCTCTAGTCACCCTTTGGATTTTCATGTGAATACATTCCTTCAGAGCCCTCTTTAACACTCCCAAAATTAACTGCTTATCTTGCTCTTCAGCCACATTTTTTATTAGGAGCATTTTCTGGGGGTTACATCCCTCAAACATGCACCAGTCCTGTACTTCTGGGAAAGCAATTGCCCTTTTTTTTTTAAACTTTGGGGGGGTACCAAACTTTTTTCCAAAAGGTCAAGTTCAGGGTGGCCAATAGGGGGCAGCAAATCCCAGCGGTGCCTCCACTTGTAACAGCCCTTTCGCTCACCTTGGCAGCTCTGGGGCCCTCAGGTTCACACTGTATGCACCCCTGAGGAGCCCGACCTGGGTTCTGCAGTGGACAAAAGGTTTGACACCTCTACCCAGGGAAGTGGCAGGGGATACCTGTGGACAAATAACAGGTTGCCACCTCCCAGGAAAATATATGAGCTGCCCCCACCCAGACACTCCCCTCACAACAGCAATCTCCCCAGCAATCCCCCCGTTCACAAAAAAAGCAGAATAACAAGATATAACATACAACCAATAGCTGTTTATTTTGAGGGAAAGAGAAAATAAGGAGATTAAAGCAACAACAAGAACAGTAAAGCAGTGACACCCCACACAACTCCCCTCCTCCCACCTTTGGGTGCACCCTGTCCAAAGTCCCTTAGATGTGATGGGTACTTCACCAAAGTGATGATGGTGCTTGAACTGGGATGCTTGCATTGAGACCCAATGCTTTTAAACAGATAACTTTGTTGAACTTCAGGTCTGGGCTCAGGTTTCTGACAGAGTCCTGTACAGGACCTAACACCCTGATTCTTAGCTAGCTAGCTAATCAAATACTCCCCAAAGCTACAGCTTGGGGTACTTACAGTTCAGCAGTTCACAGTGGGGGGTTCCAGCAGACTGGATTCTGGTACGGTACCATGAAGGTATCCTTTTGGTGGTGCACCACAAGGCTGTGGAGCTGGATGACTGGAGAAAATGAAGAACGCTGGTCATCACCTGCCTGGCCTTGCCAAGTTTGCCTCAGAGGCTTTTGTATGTGTTTTTCACCAGGCAGGCCTCATGTCGTCTTCCTCCACTGCTCTTCTTCCTCTTCTTTGGTCTAGGGGCAGGGCAGGCGTGGTCCCCAAGACCGCTCTGTTGCAAACCCTGGACACACAATTAACAGCTGGAGTTCTGCTCAGTCTCTATCCCCAGCACTCTCACTTCAGTTTCTATGTAACCCCCCATGTGTGGGTGCTTATCTGGTTGCCCCCAGGTGCTGCCCATTCCTCCCATCACCTCCTAGCACCAGTCTGGGTCTTGTGTGACCACTGAGGTCTCTGTCTGGCCACAGTATTGGTTTTTTGGTCCTTTGTGGGCTGGAGGAGCCAGTCATAGGACCGCCACATAGTTTCTTGCATTTTAAATGTGCAGTGGGTTCTGCGCATGCGTGCTAACGTCTTGGCACATTCTCGCCATTCCTTCAGCCATCTAATTGCCTCTCTGGTGGTCTCAACCCCCAGGTAAAGTCAGTCGAGGGTCAGACACACAGAGGAGGCACCCCAAAAATGTCTGGGCTGTTTATTTAAAGAGTGCCAATAGCGCTGCAGTACGGGAGGCGGGGAATCTGCATATTAATGAGGGGCTATATGAATATTAATGTGCTGCCTGGCTGCCTGGGGGGACTGTGTCTATTGGAGCTAGTGATAGGCAAACCAAGGACTTTTAAAACAGAACTCTGCAGCCAGGTGATCGTGGGAAAAGGCTGCTACAAGACTGTGGAAGAAATATATGCAGAGACTGGGTATTTTGGCTGCAAGAACACTTTAATTTGGGGACCCTGCATAAACTGTATGGGATTGTGTACAATAGCAGCCACCTTTCTCCTTTGACCACCAGTGCCAGCCAATCATTGACTTAGGTGGCCAAAGACAGTTGAAATGACTGCTGGGAGATGTGTGAACTCTATTCTAGGTGCCCAAACCTAATAACCAATCAATAATCAAAGTGGGCTAATGTTTAATGTATGATGGACAGAATGCTTCAACCAGTCAGAGGCTGGGATTTTCTGTGTGAAACCTCAGGGACTTTTGCAGTTTGGGGCAGTCTGGTTTGGGCTCTCATTGAGTCAGGAGTGCTCATTCTGTGTTGGAAAAGTTTGTAAACCAGCATAGGGTTGTTGCAGTTGAACGCTGCAGGAATTTGGGAGAGGTCTTCTTCTGTTTTGGAGAACCAGTTGAAGAATCCTGAGCTTGTTAAAAGGATTGTTGGAACTGCGTGTGCCAGAGACTGAAGTTGGCAACATGGTCTGAAGCTGAAGGAAATTCTGGAAAAAGTCTGCAGGTGTTCAGTGTTCAGGAACCTGCTTGCTTTGCTGAAATCCAGCTGTGTAAAGGTGGAGCTGCCACCCAAGAGACTGTGTGCTGCTAGCCAATAGCCACTGGCAAGGTGGAATCCAGAGGATCCACTGCTTCACCCCAGAGCTGTTAATCCCAGTTCAGGCAGAAGACTGAGACTGCAAGCTACACAGCCAAAACTTGGAGCCAGTTAGGGAAATTGCTAACCATTATCAATTGGGGGGATTGGGCTGCAGGGAGCCACGGGCACATGCCTGAGTGCTAGGGCTTTCTGGACCCATTAGGGGAGCCAGACCATGGGTCACCCCTGGGTCTTGGCTCACTTGTGGACTAAGAAGCCTTGCATTGGGCTCCCATCCTCCTGCCTGCCTGTAGGCTGAAGGTGACAAGCTGCTTCAGCGTAGACTCTGCAAGCAAGTAAGAAGGTGACAAGCTGCTAGACTGTGCAAGCAAGTCAGAAAGTGACAAGCTGCCAGATCCTGCCACCTTCCACAGCCCATTCAGTTGTCCACCTGCTTTGCTGCTCCATGGCACCATTGTTTTTCCCTCAAGCCCACTGTACAGAACCTGAGAACTAGTGTCTACAGAACCACAAGTAACACAGGGCTTGCCCTGTTCGGAGGGGGGGGAGGGGAGTCTGGTGTAGAGTTGTCTGCAAGTATAAAGTTGTTTACCTCTACATCCAAAAGTATTTTGAGGGCCTCAACACCGGTCAACTCACGGCAGCGTACAGGCCTGCACCATTTGGGTGCCAAACTAGACTTAAGGGGGGCACTGGCACCTGTGAGGAGGAGAGCTAAGGTGTGGTTGGGGACTGGGCATTATTGTTAAAGCTGCTGCATTGTGAAACTGCATCCATGTTTTGCTCTCCCATTTCCCCTTTTCCCAGTAATAAAAGATTTATAGCTGGTACTGTTACAAGTGGTGGTGAGCATATTATTAGTTACAGTCATTAACTACATGTGCTTTACATAATTGCAAAACAGAGTTATATTCTGTGTATTGGCTGATTGGAAGAGGAGGTGGGTAGGTACAGCATCCCGGGGGTTGTACTACGCAAACACCTGGCACACTATTATTTTATTCTGGGTGGTGGCACCACACTATTTGTTAATATCCTCGGGAAAGAACCCCCTATTGACATCAGAACAGAACCCAGGCCCCTTAACCTGCATAGTAGTCAACAGGCAAGGGTAGTAGCCCACTGGCACACAGCACCTGGGCTACATCTATACACACAGCTGTGCTGGGCCCTTTCCCAGTCTGTAGCCACAGCATGCTCAGACTCTCCCCTTGCCAAAATTTGCACTCTCCAAACTTACCCCTCCATGGGGGAAACACAGTAGCTCAGTTTTACTCAGACTGCAGTGCTTGAAAAATTAGACCACGCACGCAAAGTCTCTCTTATCACACTGCATCAACAATCATTTGGACTCTCTTGGCTTGTTCCACATGGAATCTCCTTTTTTCAGGCAAGAAATCCCCCCCAAAACTCTCTCTTCCTCTAAGCAGCAGGAGGCTCTCCAGGCACTCTGTTCCTAGTTGCCAAACTGTGGGCAAACAAGCCGCTGGGGCAAAATTGCAGTCATAGGGTTGGTAGCCCAAAGCAGTCTTTCCTGCACTCCAACTCGGGCTTCTCCCATTTTGGCATGCTGGCAGTCTTATTTATATTTTTTTCCACAGATATCTCTTGATTGGCTGTCCCAGCCCTGGGCAAATTCAATGCCCTTTGGCCTTTTCTCAGTAGCCCCCCCATTGCCGAGTCTTTATGGTGGTTGCCATCTTTATTTACATTTTCCACAGCATTGCAGCCCAACACACTTGGCCACATAACTTTATCCTTTAGCCCTCAGGTCAGAAAACATTCTCCCTCCCCCCCAAAACCAGAGGCTTTCCGGTAACGACCCCTGGCTCCACTGCCTACCCTGAAGCCGGGGACCTATTCAAATACTGGCCATAGCCAGAAACACCTTTTGAAGCTATGGCCCCATTAAATCTTCCTCTCAGTGGCCATGCATGCCCAGTAAAGCACAGGGCACCATACTTGTTTACATTTGGCCAGTCCTGATCTGTGGCAGCTTCTAGGACAAGTAACTGTTATTTTTGTTTAAGACTGGAGTCGCAGGAACAAGTAAGGAGTTCAGCTCCCATCTGAACATAGGGCCGGGACAGCGGGAGGTCGGTGGCCGCAGCTGCGGAGCACAATGGGGCTGGATGTCCCAAATCCAACCAGGGCTACTCATGGATGCTGGCAAGGGAGTGGAGGGCTGAAGCCCACAAGGGTAAGTCCACCTGGGGGGGGGCTTACACATGTTGTTGGGAGGGTTGCATGTTGGTCCCTGAGTTGTGCCATTTGTTGGCTCTGATATCTGGTACCCAACACTGTTGCTGTATTTGTATACATGTTGGGCCTACTGTGATCCAGCCACTGATCATTGCTTCTGGCTATGTCCCACTATATGTCCTGATCCTCATGTGTGATGCCCAATGTACTGGATGGGGCGGGGTACATAGTCTCTGTTTTGGTATTATGGCCATGTCCACTGGTGAGGCACAGGGTACAGCAGTGATGTGGCACGCAGATCATGTCCTCACAGCTGCAATGCTATGTGTGGATGTGGGTGTGTGGGTGTGATGCCTACACCTATTTCTCTCAGCTGCAACAGGGGGTCTTTGTGGTGGTGCATTTTGTCACTCCACACATTACACTGTCATCATATGGTTCATACCCATTGGACCACTCTTTGGGACTGTGTTCCTTGGGCATGCTCACACTGAGCACGTGTCCTGTACATGTGTGAGGTGGTATGTACCACATGCTGCTGTCCATGCCTGTACTGGTGTTCTGTGTGTCCATAGTGGTGTTCTTGCACCTGTGGTACATTCTGCACTGCCTGTGTGCTCTGGTTAAGTCTGGCAGTGTGATTGCTGATAAGCAGTGTGCTCCCTGGGTATGTTGCTGTACAGTGGGGCATCCAAGTGTGGCACCACTCCATCATACCCTGTGTCTGTTGCCTCTATCTGTGTCAGGGTGCTGGCACATTGTGGATTACAGTATACTACAGACACCACATGCTTGTAAGTGCTTGTCTGTGTACCAGTGGATAATGTTTCTACCACCTACCCCATGCCACACCGACATCACCTGTGTCTCACAGCAGACTATTGCTACAAGCCAATGCACTACTGACACAGTGCCCTGTGGCCTTTAGACACACATGTGTACTACCATGGTGCCCACCACATGGGGAAGCAGGCCATGGAGGGACACTCTGCACTGCCCCCAGTATCACAGCCATGCTACCAGCCATGTCGAGGAGCCAGGTCCACATCATACACACATTCATTGCTAGGACCTGTGTGGTGCATTCCTTGCTCTTGCCATGTCTGTATGTGCCATACTGCACTGACAGATGCATGATGTCATGTGGGTGCATTGTGTGCTGCCCCTCAGGGGGCCATGTCTGCGGCATACAGGCTGCTTGTTCCTTGCTGGTCACCTGTCATTTTCCTGTCCCTGTGGCATATGTGACACATATGTGACACACATGTTGAGGATGTGTCATTTGTTGTTTCGGGTGATGTTCCACAGTAGCCAGGCCAGACAGATGTATAGGAGATCATGTTAGAAATGTGGTGGATGCTGCATCGCATTGGTGTACACACCATTCTCCAGGAGACAAGCAGCCTGCTGAGTAATATTACAGCCATGCTGTGTGTGTCCACACCTCCACAGGGGCAGCCACTTCTGGAGTCTGGCGATGGTTCAGGGGGTGCAGGTAGCAATGATTAGCCCTGTCATGAGCCTAAGGGCTTCTATTTTGCTGTGATCCTGTTTTGCCATTTGATGCTGTGCAGTCTGCCATGCTGCTGTGTCCACCGTTTTGTTCATTTTGTGTTTACTGGTGGTGTGCTGTTCCTTTTATGTTGCTGCCAGTTGGCCAGGTGTACATTTCAGTTATTTGCTGTACACTAGTAAAGCCCTGCTCATCCATACCTGTGTCTGTTGCCTTTCATGGCTCTGTGTGCTTCCTGGGACATTGTTTGAGGGGTCATCGCACTGTCATTCATTTGCCATTTGAGATCACACTGTGGTATATTGGTTTGCCATTGCAGCTGCAAAGGGCACCTTGCAGAGCGCTTTGCAGTTCATTTTGCACTAGTCACAAAATATATTTCCTGTTATATTAGTATGCCATTTGCAACTGCTGTGTAAGTTGGCGAGCATTCAAATATACCCTTGGTTAGGGCTTTGCAAAATTTTGTTCTTACTAATGTTGCTTTGCACCATAAATGGTGACAGCTTTGAATGTCCTGGCCTTTGTCTCTTTCATATGCATTCATTTTCTCATGTCTGAATTCCATATTTCTCAAAACTGTTTTAAAAGTTTCATATCTCTTTGCTCTTCCATGGTTACTTTTTCCAATGTCCCCAGTTTTGTTGGAATTATTTCTTAAGAAAGAAAAGGTCAGGGGCCAAAGAAATCCATTCTACAGGAAAGATAAGAGATCTTAGGGGAGTTGCATGTCCATTGTGAGGCAAAAATCAGATAGTAAGGGAAAATGAATGGATGAAGTCTCACCTCATGTACATGTATACAGTAGTTTTAAATGGTAATCTCTGGCAATCTTGCAGCACCCAATGTTGTGTGGCTTCACATGCCACACTATCAAGGGGGTGATCCTAAATACATAAAAATATTTATCAGCACTGTTAGAAGCAAAACTATTAACTCTGTTACACTGTCTGGCAAGTTCCCATACCTGAACGACTTTTTAAAAACAATGAAAATATCATAATTCTCTGAATTTAAATTGCATATAAATCAAAATACTATTGCCAAGTTCAGTTTCTTCCCCACATACATAACCTATATCACTGACTGAATTCAAAGTTCTGACCCTTCCCCCTATTTGTTGTATATCACAGAAAATACATAAGAGTTGTGCTTACTATTTAGTTTTCCAGTACATATGAGTAGACCCTTTGGTCCACATAATCTATAGAATATACAAATAGGCAATTTCTAAGTCCGTTGCTATCTTTTCTCAATTGAATAGTTGATTCTGTTCCATTCCTTTCTACTGATCTTATACTGATATAAAGCCAGTCTGTCTCTGTAGCACTATTACTGCTATTGTCAAACAAATGTATCCCATTAAATAAACAATAATTAGATAATAATGATCAATTATAACATAAATAATTGGAATTAAAATAATTAGAAATTTTTGGCATCATTTCATAGCACCGAGAATCTTTCCATTCTGAACTGAAAATAAATTCAGAGCTTTCAAAAAACCTGAGAGAAAAAAAACACTTTTATACAGAGATTTAAAAATGTTGTTTCACTGGCCATCAATGGTAGAAATGTATGGGGGGCAGGAACCTGGGGGAACTCAATTCCAGAAGTGAAATTAAAAGCCATAGTTCCAGCAACAAATGAAGAAGCATTACTCCTGTGCAAAATGTACTGCCCTGGATGCATAAAACAGACTAAATGAAGTGCAAAAGTACAACATATAATGAGTAAACCTGCTCCTAGACTCCTGTCAGCAATGTTTGATCTTGCATAAAAGGTGATGGGTTTCCCAGTGAATTTATTCCATTTTCAGCACTATTGGTCATACCTGTGGATCAGATCCATCTAGGCAGCAGAGGGGACCACACCTTGCACTGATAGTGTATGCCTGCTACAAGCCCCACCTTGTGGGATGGGCTTATGCTCCCATATAGGAACCCCTTTCCCCCTCCTACCCCCCCGAACTAGGGAATTTATTCGTACTCTAGGGGTCAATACCTGCTGGATGCTCAAGGTGGCAGCAGATGGCAGGTTAGGGAAGGTATATACGGCTGAAAACAGGAAGTTTCAGGGCCTTTTCCAGCCCAGGTGTTAGCCCTGGGGCTGAAGGGGATTGGCTGGAGGAGCAGAGTAGGCAGTCGAAAAGGAAGCTCGGTAGTCTGGGTGGGCCTGTGGGGGGTAACCCCCCAAAGTGGCAGTTAGGGATGGTCTCTGCAGTGACGTAGCATCGAGGAGCCAGGTAGGAAGCTCCATGGGGAGGATGGTCAACCAGCTGTCTGCGTTGTTGTGGTAAGGGAGGTGCAGGTGGCAGTAGGAGAGCAGGATAGGCAGGAGCCCTTAGAGAGTCCGTGAAATGTTTTGCTCAGGCTGCAAGGGCTGTGGGGCCTGTGGCAGGGTCCCCTCAAGCGGAGGCTGGTGCAGTGGATCTTCCCCGTACCCGGTGTGGCAGGGTGGCTTGACTACAAGTGCAGCCAGGGGGCCCTTCACCCAATTTAGGGGGACCTGCTTGGAGGGGCAGGTCCTGGGGCACCAGCATTAAAAGACCGAGTGGATCACAGGTCTTAGGACAGGCCTTGGAGGGTGGCCTCTGGCTAGAGCTTACCGCAAGCACAGGATGTGTGAAAGGGATGTAGGCCTGGGGCTGGATCCTCCTGAAGGGTCAGCTGAGAGTGGAAAAGAGGATTTGGGGTGCTATCTTCAGAGGTGGGCTGCTTGGAGGGGCCTCAGCGGTAGCAGGGCCCAGGGGATCTCCCGTAGCAGAACAGTCTGTTACAGGGTGACTCAGATTCTAGAGTAGGGCCAAGTTTGAGGGCCACTGTACCAGTGGAGGGCAGTGCAAAAGGAAAGGCTGAGCTGTAATGACATTGAGGGAAATAGTGAGCTAGAGATACAGGCAAGATTCAGGGAGCTTGCCAGGGTCTGTCATGACATAGGATGCACAGTTTCCTTCTCAGAAATCCTGCCGGTGCCAAGGGCTAGTGGGGAACACAAAAGGAAGATTAGGGAGATAAACCAGTGGCTCAGGGAGTGGTGTGAGGCCAGAAGGTATGGGTTGATGGGGGGAGACCTGGGAGGATAAGGAGCTGTATGCTAGAGATAGACTCCATCTCAATTTGGAGGGAGGAATCCTTAAGTTGAAAATAGAGGGGTTCATTGGTGAAAAGTGGGGTTTAAACTTGTGAAGGGGGGGATGGGAGAAAAGGCTGTCAAGGGGGTGCCGATAAAGGAGGGACTCTGTCTCCACCCCCCTGGGGAGCTAGAGGATTGCGGGAAAAGGCCGACTGGTAAAGTGCAGACCAGGGGAAAACAGAATCCCCATGGGAACACGAGCAGGGGAAATGGAAGTATAGGGAAAGGGTGGAAGGTAGTCCTGCTAAATGCCAGGAGCTTGGGCAATAAAATGCCTGAGCTCCAGGCGATGCTAACTGAGGGAGCAGTGGATGTGGCAGCGGTCACTGAGACTTGGGCCACTGCAGGACACGACTGGGACCTGAACCTGGAGGGTTACACTATGCTCAGGAAGGACAGGGAGAGGGAAGGGGAGGAGGGGTAGCAATGATAGTCAAAAACTGCATTGGCATATGGGGAGTAGAGGAGGCGGAGGGAACCGTGGAGGCGATTTGGGTCACCTTGATAACAAGGGGGGGCAAGAGAGTAAAAATAGGAGTGGTGTATAGACCCCCTGCCCTGGCGGAGGAGCCGGAGGAGAGTTTGGTGGCAGATGTTGGGTGACACTGCAGACTGGGCAGAGGAACGGTGGTGGTGTTGGGGGACTTAACATACCAGGAACAGACTGGGAGACTATGACATCCTCTGTGACCAGGGAACAGAGGTTGTTGGATGTCTTTAAGGACGCGTTCCTAACTCAGCAGGTGGGGGAACCAACCAGGGAGGCACGGGTACTGGATGTGGTCCTGGCAGACAGTGACCAGATTGGGGGCCTGGAGGTAAGGGACCCATTGGTGGGAGTGACTCATGCCACGGTCTGGTTCTGCCTGGACCTGGAGGGCTAGAAGGCTGCACAAAGACGGAGGTAACTGACTTCAGGGGACAGATTTTAAGGAAATGGGAAGGATCCTTAAGGAGCATTTGGATGTGATTGGGTCAGACATGGACGCTGATAGTAGGTGGGAAATCATCAGGAGAGGGTACAGGATGCTACCAGCACCTGTGCAAGTAAGAGCAAAATGCGGTAGGGCCGAAAACCTGCTGGTGGACCAGGGAGGTCGGAGGTGGCACGGGGAAGAAGGCAGCCTATAGGCAATTTAAGTGCTCAAGGGTGAAGGATCGGGGAGTATGAGCTGATGGCTAGAAGGGCCACTAGGGTGGTGAGGGCAGCTAAGGCAAGGAAAGAGCAGAACTTGGCAAGGGAAATTGGGAGGAACAAGGGTTCTTTAGATACGTTGGGGAAAAACGAAGGGTGAAGGGCGGATTGCAGGATTAAGTCAGGGGGAGATGGGCACAAGACCCGGGGAGCAGGCTGAGGTACCAAATCAGGTACTTCACCTCAGTTTTCACCAAGGAAAATAGAGTGCTGCATCATACATGGGAGAGACAGAGATACTGAGGAGGTGGGGACCCTTACTGATCGGCGGGTCTGGGGAGAGGATGAGCCGTCACTGGCAGGAGGGGGGAGGGCTAAGCAGGGAGAGGAGGTACCGGAGGTGGAAATCACAGCAGAGAGAGTGAGGGAAGCCCTCAGCTCCCTTAAGACAGAGAAAGCACTGGGGCCAGATAAATTACATCCCAGAGTGCTGAAGGAACTTACGGATGTCCTGGTGAAACCCCTGGCAGAGCTTTTCACCATCTCTCTGAGGACAGGGTGGGTGCCCCAGGACTGGAAGGTGGTGAATATAGTGCCTATCCACAAGGGGGGATCAAGGGAAGTGGCAGGGAACTACAGGCCTGTCAGCCTGACATCGGTGGTGGGCAAGGTGATGGAGGGCATTGTCAAGGAGAGGCTGGGGGGGACCTGGAAAAGTCAGGGTGCCTGGACGATAGACAGCATGGATTCGTCGCGGGGAAATCGTGTCAGACAAACCTTGTGGAGTTCTATGACTGGGTGACGAGTGCCTTGGACCTGGGTAGACCAGTGGACGTCCTCTTTCTAGACTTCAGCAAGGCATTTGACTCTGTTTCTCACGTGGTCCTGTTGGATAAGCTGGGAGAAATGGGGGTGGGGAACCAGAAAATCAGATGGATAGGCAATTGGCTCCAGGACCGGACCCAGAGGGTCGTAGTTGGCGGGACAGTCTCATCCCCAAGGAGGGTCATTAGTGGGGTCCCAAAGGGATCAGTCCTTGGGCCCCTCCTCTTCAATGCCTACATCTCTGACATGAGGACAGGAATCAGGAGTGAGAAAGTCTCTTTGCAGATGACTCAAAACTGGTGGTGGTGGTGGATGGGGAGGAGGGGGGTGGCCCTACAGAGGGACCTGGAGGCTCTGGAAGATGGTCTAGAAAGTGGAAGCTGAGGTTCAATGCAGGAAATGCAAGGTACTCCACCTGGAACCAGAAACCCAGGCCAAGTGTACACCCTGGTGGAAATGCTACAAGTCTCGATGGCTGAGAGGGACCTGGGGGTGGTGGTGGATGTCCAAGATGAACAACTCGGGGACTTGTCAGGAGGGCAGCAGCCAAGGCCAACAGGATGCTGGGATGCATCGCTAGGGGATCACCTCCAGAAGGAGGGAAGTGATACCTCTGTATAACTGCTTGGTGAGGCCGCACCTTGAGTACTGCGTGCCAGTTTTGGAGCCACACTTAAAGAGGACATTACCCTCCTGGAGAGGTCCAGAGGAGGGCAACCAAAATGATTTGGGGCTTGGGGCTGGGACCTATGAGGAGAGGCTTGAAGAGCTAAATATGTACACATTGGAAGAGAGAAGGGACCGGGGGACATGATAGAGGTCTTCAGGTACATGAAGAGGGTAAATGGGAGAAACAGTCAGGGTGCTTGAAGGAAGGAGGAGGGGCCACTAGAGGCATGGGTGGAAGCTGGAGGGAAGATTCAGGGAGAAAGGAGGTGGTGCTACTTCACTGAGAGGGTGGTGGAGCCATGGAAGCGCCACCTAGGGGCTGGTGGAGGCAGAGACGGTGGAGGGGTTCAAGAGGGGGTGGGACAGGTACAGGGGAAGGGTTCTGGAAGCAAAATCCAATGCAGCAAGAATATCCGGAACTGGGAAGGGAGAAGCCAGAGGAGGCGAGGGGGGTAGCAAGGTCAGCACCCAGGGTGGAGGCTTACCAAACGAGCAGACACGAAAGACCGTTAGACCTATTCTGCTGGCATTTTAGTATGTTAGTATGTAAGTGAGGGAACTAGTGCCATGAGGTTGGGAGCACCAGCAGGATTGGGTTCCCTGTAAAGCAAGAAAGAGAGGATTACAGGGCCTGGGTCAGAGGAAAAAATCCTGGTAGCCCTTGAGATTTGGGCCAAGGTCAAGGGGTCAGGTGGGGGAAGCAGCACACTTTCCTGCACCGGAGATAGGGCAGCGACCAGTGCCAGACCAGACAGAGAATGTGTAATCCAGAAAAGAAAAAAAAAAGATTTGGCTTACCAGCGCCAGTGAGCCAGGAGCCTGTAGGTTTTCTAAGTACGGAGGTTCCTTGGCTAAATCATCCAAGAGGTTAGAGTGAAGAAGCCCTGCTTGTACTACGTATAAACCATTCTTGCTGCTCAGAATATCCAGCCTGAGTATTATGTAAAAAAGTTCAGATAATCCCATGGAGCTGCTTTGTTTATTCGGTGAAGGATGTGACCATTGCATTCCTGGAATCTTTTGGGATGTGGGAGCTAAATAAAGAGGCTAGTTGGGAAGAAATTTGGCAATTATTCTTTCTTTATTTAAGTTTGGAAGGGGGCTAAATGAAATGGAAAGCCCCCCCCACCTCGCGTCTAATTTATTTCATAAGTTGTAATTCCAGAAGGCATCCATCAGGCTGCATCAGGGATCAAGAGGCTCTGGGGCTCAGAAGAGTCAGGAGGTTACAGTTCAGAGATCCTGGTCCAGTGGTCAGCGTTCGGGGGACAAACAGATTCATAATTGGAGGTGAGATCAAGAGTGCACCTGGAAATAAAGTCAAGGAGAGGTAGGACAGATATTTTTCCTATCTTATTTGGGTCCACTGGCTCGGGTGTTACGCTTGATGTAGTCCTCCCTCATGCCCTCAGGAACAACTGCGATGATGATGATTTATGCCCCTAGACGAGGCGGGGGGGGGTTACATTGCTGTTTTAGGCTTTGGATATCATTGGCCCCTTTCATAGCATCCGGGCACTTACTCTGTGCACTGTCTGAAGTCATAACATTTGTTGTCAGTGTGTACAGTTCCTCATGCACTAGCACAGTCTGCTAACATGAAGCTTCCTCCTGTGTCTTATTCTACTTATGTTAACATTTAAAGTGCTCCTTTTAAGCTACTGCAACTTGTTACAATAGCAACTATGGTCATTGCTTGCATCAGTATTACAGAAGATCCAATCAATATCTCCTTGTCAATCCCCTGAACCAGTCTTAAATAATTTACTCACCTATTTATCTCTTCTTTATTACAGTATTGACATCAAGGCTGAAGGAGATGAGTAAGCAATGCATATCCATCAATATTTGAATGTTCTTAGATGTAATTGTGAGGTCCCTATATTAATCTGTATATATCTTAATTTACTAGAAATAAGTAAAAGCAGATAAAATGTAGTTAGAGTAGAAAATAAATTAGGGTTCTGGAAATCCAAATGATGACCCTGGGGAAAACCTGGATCCAGGACCAACAAAAGTTGGTTGCGCTGGAGGGCCAGTTACTTGACATAGTTATCTTCAGTCACCATTGGGACTAACTGGGCAAAGATGGCTCCCCAGTGAAACGTGTAGGGTGCATAATTGTGCGGTTGCCCACCCTTTCCTCCCTTTTTCTTGTTTTGAGTACCAACCCCTGTGGGTATGGAGTAGGGCTGGATCATTAAAACAGGCAAGAATAGGGAAAAAAGTGGGAGAACAAGGAAATACTGATAGGATATTCTGTAATACTGATACTAGCAATGACTGTAGTTGCTAACGTAAAAAATAAGAGTAGTGCAAAAAGGAGCACTTTAAATATTTGCTAACATTAGAAGACTAGGACACTAGAGGGAGCTCACAGTAAGCAGACTGGTGCTAGAGCATGCAGAACTGTGCACAAGGATAATGTTGAAGTTGATGTTATCATGTCAAACATCACACAGCTTTTTTTAGTTCTAATTTTATTTTTCATTTTTGCATGGGGAGATTCTTGGATGCTATGAAATGTTGCCCAAAATTTCAAATTACAGTATTTATGTAGCAGGATAGGTTTGTTTGAGAATATGTTGACATTTACAGTATCATTCTACTGGGACAGAAGTAACAATGCTATACAGCCTGATATTATGTCAATATCAGATCAATAGAAATGATTGGGACAGAATCAATTCTTCAAAAGACAAAAGGCAGCAAGAACATAAACAGTTCCTATTGATATATTTTACAGAATAATATGGACTGGAGGGCTTACTTATGTGAACTTCAAAGCTGAATGGTAAGCACAGTTCTTACCACTTGGTGGGGGGGGGTAGAAATTTGAATTCAGTTAGTGATATACAGTATGTATGAATGTGAGCAAGGAAGTGAACATGGCACTTATATTTTAAATGATAACCTATTTAAATTCAGAGAATGATACCGCTGTCATTGTTTTCAGAAAGGTCTAAGATAGCTTTATATCAGTTGCATTTCTCAATGTGCACAGATGGTGTAACCAAGTTAATGCTTTTATATATAATAATACTGATATTTTTATTAATTTAGGACCACCCCCTTTATAAAGTGGCATGTGAAGCCACAAAACACTAGCTGCTGCAAGGTTACCAGAGATTATTGTTAAACACTTGAGGTGCATCCACTTGTTTTCCTTCACTGTAAGAATTATTTCTTCCCTTTCACTTTCATTTCTGATTTTTTCCATTTCTATCTTCTGCCAAACCTTATAAGTTCTTATTTTCAATTACTGCCCTATATTTATTGGGGTCAAAGTTTATATGAGTTTCTTATCCCCCATTTTCCTTCTGGAAGCATCATATCCTATATGCATGGCCATAAATTTGTATCCTAAGTCTTAGTCTTAGATTTCTTTTTTGTTTTCTTTTTCCTCTTTCTTCTCCCTTTCCCTTCTCTACTTGTGATCTTAATTATTTTAATGTTTTTTTTTTAATTTCCAGATAAGATACACTGTGCATACAGATACCTATTTTCAGACACAATCTGGGAGAGTTACAGTAGCAAATACAAAACTGCAATTACAGCATCATCAACATGTAAGCAAATACAGAAACAATCACTGCATCCTCACAAAGAAAAATGCAACAAGTACCCAAAGAGAGAGCAGCAAGAACATCGTTAGAAATAAGATTAAACAGCAGTATAAGAAAAACATAAAACCAGCACCTGAGAGAACAAACTCTGGTCAGAGCCAATATGACTGTGGAGAGCTTTTAGGAGTGGCAGGAGTGGTGAACAGGATATGCTGTGCTTTTTCTGTGCAGGAGTCAGCTGTAATACTGCAGTGATTACAGTACTGCGCATGCGTGATACTCGCACATGTGCAGTTTGCCCCAGAGTTAGCTTTGCACAACATGGTGGTGCTGACATAACTACATGTAACAACTCAGTCCCCTCGGGTTATTAGAATCCCATTAGTACTACTGTAGTCTAAGGCAGGCAGGAAAAGGCAGCTGGTGGGGAGCTCATTAGGAGCTTTCTACATAATGACATCATTGTTTATTCAGCTAGCCTGAAAGAAGGATGATTATGTCATTTAGAACTCTCGCAGCAGCATAACCATTTTAGAGTCAGCTGCTCTCGGGAGCTTAGAATGTTCATCAGTAAGTTCAAATGTGGCAGTCAGAGTGGCAGGAGGTCTGCCATTGGAGCTCTGTCAAAGGGAGCCCTGTTATTTCTCACCATAGTTCGGTAAAATCTGGTTTGCCTGCAGAACTCTTTAGTTTCACTTCAGGGGGAGTGACAGGGAATGCAGTTCTTGTGGATCTAAGGGTCAATCCCCTGAATTTCCTGAAGTTCACAGCTGCCTTAAGGAAAAACAATGAGTAGAATCTGTCAGCTACCAGAGAAAGAAAGATGCAGTTTGTTCTTTCCATGACTGGGAGGAAGGAACAGCGAATCTGTGAGTTCAGAATTTGAGACTGTTCTCTAAGGGAGTTGTCTGAGGTGTGTGTGCCTTAGATAAGGCTAGATCACACCGGTCAGGATCCCTTTCACAACAACTGTGCTGAATTTAAAGTTAGAGAGTCTTTAGCAGTTCATTAGGGATTGGAGACTCATTTGGTGTAACTCTGAAGGAATGGCAGAGGCTGTTTGGGGCAAAGGGTGGAAGGAATGCCATCTGGAGTTTCAGGCAGGGCTAAGTGGTTCATGGATGGGCACCAGTGTTCCCTGGTCCAAGACCATGCACCAGGAGGATTTTAAAGTGTGTGGCACATCCCACAGATATACACTTTGGAAGAGAAATAGAGATGTTTTTGTGGAAAACAGTGCTTACTCCCTACTTCAAGTCATAATGCTCTGCTGTGACATCACAGTCTGTTTCCATGAGAGTAACTGAGATGTCACAAGCAGTGCATTATGACCTCAAGTAGGGAGACAACAACAGAAATAGATGAACTCTTCAGGAGCAAAAATCCTGTTTTCATGCAAATTACCTCAGCAATAAATAATGGTGAGGAGAAATAAAGAACTAATGTGAAATGCAAGCTGAACTTCATCTACATATTATGTTTTGATAAGGTTCTCCTGAAGGTGTCAGCTGCTCTTTAAGCTTATTTTCCTTATGTTTTTAATCATTGTCATTTACTAATGCTAGCACAGACACACACAAATAGTTTTAAAATGAAGCTTCAGTTGGTTTATAGCTTTTCTCAGGGACTGAACTTTCAAGTCAGAGAAATTTGACCTTGGGATAGCTTTCTTTTGATGGAACTTATGCTGTCTTGTTTAGAATTTCACTTATCTGGTGTAGTAATTTGCAAAGCTGAGGCTGTTTAGGAGTGTGATGGGGTTATGCCAAACAAATGTAAACATCTCTAAAAGTATACAAGTTACAGATAATAAACCTGTATGAAAGTTGTTCAGGACAAAAAAACCTTCCAAATGAGCCTATTCATTAAGTTGCACTAATTATAGGTATCCCGTGATGACAGCGATAATAAATGATCGACTGTAAAAACAGCGACTCATTTATAGCACTGCCATCATCAGCTACCCTGCAATGGTAGTGATGGCATAGCAACCAGAAGGGGAGGGATATGGAGGTGGAGGGGAGGGATAGGAAGGAGGGTTGAGATATGAAGGAGAGCCTGCTGCAGCTAAGCCAGCCCTGTGATGTGGTGGTGAGGGTGGCTGACAATGGTGCAGTAGGCACTGGGTTCGGGATGGACCGGGGGTGAGTATTTTGCTGCTGCTTGCATCTGCCTTTTTTTTCCCCGCCATGTTTTGCCCCCTCCTCAACATGCACCTCCCTGGAGTTGAGAATATAAAAGCAGGGGGATGCGGGGGGTGCAGCTCCCCATAAAAACACTAAGTATTACCAGAAGTGGGGTCACCAAGAACTGTATGTCGCTGAAATGCTTTTCAGTGATATACACACACCATAATAGCGATCGCTGTTTTGTGATTGCTATTATGACATGGAACCCTAATTATATGATTTAAACTATGGTCATCTGATTACCTCTTTTCATTTTTCATAGGAGTTATGCCAAACAAATGTAAATATCTCTAAAGTATACGCGTCACACATAAACCATCAGTATGAAAGTTGTTCAGGACAAAAATACCTTTCCAATGAGCCTATTCATCAAGCTGCACTAATTATATGTTTTAAACTATGGCCATCTGATTACCTGAAGTTTCATTTTTCTTCACAATTTTCACCTTTCGGATGGCTATATTTAAAAAAAATCTAATGAATTCAGATTAGTGACTACCCTCATTTGAAAGGTTGTTTTGTCCTGAACAACTTTTATGTTGGTTGTATATCGGTAACTTCTATACTGTCCAATATATTTACATTTGTTTGGCATGATTCCTACTTTGTTCGCTCAGAGAGAAAAAAAATGAGGTTGTTTGGAAGACCATATTTTACAAAATATAAAGAATTCAGACTAGTGACTACCCTTATGTGAACGGTCTTTTTGTCCATAATTACTTTCATGTGGGTTGTTTTTGTGCACCTTTAATAGTTTTAAAGATATTTAGATTTGATTGGAAGGTGTGCACATTTGCTCTCAGAGAAGAGCAGCTAAGAAAGAAGGGAGTATTTTTTAACTGCCATAGGGATTTGCAGCTATGGAAGAATACACTGAAAAGTACTAAAAAAATGTGTTCCATGGAAAGCCATTTTTCCAAGCTAAAGCAGGATGGCTGTAGGCTCCGCCCACAACCATAAACATGACGAATATGAAGTGAACATGGGCGGTAATAACCAAGGATACTAGGTTATTTTTTTTTTTTTAGTTTCTTTCTTTTTCCCTCCTTGAGCCACCAGACTGCCTACCTTTTACCGCTTCAGGCATCCCCTTCAGGTCTCCGGACGCCATCTCCAGGAATCCAGCGCTCCTATCGTGGGACCCACGGCTACCCCCACTGCTTACACCCTGCTGGAGGGGAGCTCTTCCCCCGTAGCTCAACCCTCCTGAAACAGGATCCAGTGCCACACACCCATGGAGCCAACTGGTCTTCCCCCGTTAGAGATGGCCATCAAGCCGCCGCATCTGATGCCCTTATTTCCTCTGTTCTCCCCCCCTTCCTGATGTCTATGGCGTGCAATGACACCCAAGGACCTAAGCACGCTCGCGTCTGCATGCCCCCTGATCCTGGCATCTTGCTGCAGTACGTCCCCATAGATCCTGCCTGCGCTCAGTGATTCCCAGCCATCACCAGGGGCCACCCGAGCACCAGCAGCATTACACTCCCCTCCCCGGAAAAGGAGAGCAGTCCTATGGACACTCAATCCTTCTCCTCCCCCTGCCGACCCCTGATGGCCCTGGCTCATTCCCAAATCCGGGTCACCAGTGTGGAGCGAGGTGTGGTGTCCAGTGCATCAACCCTCAGTGCCACCGGGCTGGCTAGGATACTAGGTTATTAAAAATTAAAATTAACTAGCCTATTCATGGGGGGGGCGTGGCCTGGAGGTTGAACATGGTGATTGACTGTTAGCTGAACTCCCTGGGCACCAGAATAAATGTTAGTCAAAAATCCTAATTACTGTGTTATTTTACTACAGGAATACAAAACTTGATCTTTGGAACAGCATGGCTTCACAGAAAACTAACAAAAAGCAAGGTGCTCCGTCTTTTGAACCAGCTGAGTGCTCTCAAGCTGGCACCTTGGAGGGGCACATGAGGTCTCAGGCTGCTCTGGCTGATGGTGGATCTGCAAAGAGCATGGGGGATGCGACTGTCGCTGCCCTCCCTGGAATGATACAGAACTTATAACAACAGATGCAGGCGGGTTTTACAAATGTTTCTGCTCAAATCACTCATTTACAGTTGACAATCAATGAGCTTGCCGAAGCTACTGCATCAAATACAATGCAGCTAAATGATCAGAAAAAATGCATACATGATCTTGAAGATACCCTGCAAGGACTGGTCCAGGAGAAAACAATTATGGCAGACAAGGTGGAAATACTGGTGCAGCAAGCCAATGATCAAGAAAACCAAGCTTGCAGGCCCAACTTGTGAATTGTCAGTCTGTCTGAAAGGCTGGAGGCTAAGGATTAAGGGAGGGTTGTACAGGCATGGCTGGTCGGCAAACTGGGATTAGAGGAAACCATTAAAGAATATGAGATCTAATGAGCCAACAGAACCAGACCCCAGCCCAAGCCAGGAGAACAGCTGAGGCACTATCTCATTAAGTATTTTGGTTTTCCAGAAAAAGAGAGAATGCTACGGGCTGCAAAAACTAAAGGTCCAATTACAATTGAAGGTGGCAAGGTTTCCGTGTATCAGGATTACACAAGAGAGTTGCAAAATGGCAGACAAAAGTTCTCGGCAGTAAAAACTAGCTGTGTAACCATGGATGGGAGTTTTCTCTTTTATACCCGGCTAAACTGAGGGTAGTAAAACCGGGTTGCCCTCCTAAATGTTTTACTGATGTTCGTGAGGCTGAGTAATATCTAACTGTGGATTCAGCTCCAGTGGAGGGGCAATCAAGAGTTCAAACAATGGCCCAACCTAATGCTAAGTCTGAACAAATTGGCTGGCAAGAGGTATGTTGATTTTTCAGTCATTAGTCTGCTCAAAAATTCTGATCACCGAGACCCTACTTTATGCTTCCCCCTCAAAATGTGACATTTTGCTCCGGATTTTATCTTACTAGTGTCTCATAATGCTGTGCTATGTTGTAATGCCACAGCTTTGGTGGAACCTGCACTGTTGTCATTGAATGTGGATGCCCTTATATTGTGGAAGTTTTTGGCACATGGTGGGCTAAAGATAGCCCCAGGTTTGCAATTTTTGTCTTCATCTTGGTGGGCATTGGGGGCTTCTTCCCTCCAGTCACTTTGTGGTTGTGCCAATAGGGATCTCAGATCTGACAATCATCTGACATTACCATAGCAACTGATGAAACTGACAAAAGGATTGGTTTGAAATGACAATCCTGCTTATGTTACTTTTTCTGTACATGCCCTCATGTGGACTTGTCTTTTGACTGGGTGAAGCCCCTGCTGAGGGAAGTCTTAACCTGCTGTAATCGGACCCTGGCATGCTTAGCATTCACAGAGGCAACTGGCAGAGTGCTAAGGATTTCACTTCTTCTGTCTTCATGTTCAGATTGTTGCAGATGGCTGACTGAAGCAGGAGCACTGTCTTGAACATTTGTGTACCATGGCTAACACAGGAGTGTGCCTGGGAGCTGGGTGAATTTCTTGATTGACCAGAGGTGGTCCAGTGATTGGCGTAGACAGGGTGCAGTGTCATCCAATTGGCACCATTTTCAGATGTCTAGGCCTGCCCCTCCGATGTTATGACCAATCACTCGGTGTTCCCATGATTACTCCATAGTGGCTCCTCAAGCTCTATCTCTCAGAGCATTTAACTGAATGCAGCTTTGTGTCTCTGCTCCCTCCCATGTTCTGTGGAGGACACAAATCAGTCAGGTGAGGCACCCACTTTTGGAGTGAATTGACAATCTGTCTGGTTCCATAGCTGTGGTACTGTCAGGAGTGAGTGTCACGGCTCCCCGACCTGCAGTGGCATTTAATGAATAACTTCACCATTCCTATGCATATTTGGTTCCCTTGCTGGACTCCCAATGCAGCTTCACCCTCCTAAACCCAGCTGAGGCTGGGGGTATCAGTGGGAGGGAGGCTTATTATGGACAACACATTAATATATTTTGTTCTACAAACATCTAATTTGTTTCTAAGTGCTACATATCTATGTCTTTGTTGGCTCTGGTTTACTTTAACATAGGCTGCTGTGATTGATTGGGGGGTTAGTGGGGTGGTGGGTGGGGAGCATGTGTCCTGGTGGGGGTGGCGGGTTGGTCGGGGGGTTGGGGTTGAGCCCCCTGGACTGTGGGGTGTACCCTCTGGGAGCGACTGTGTTTTGGGGCTTGAATTGACTGGGAGTGGTCATGCCAGATGTTCAACTGGAATCAACGAAAATGGCCTGGGTCTCACGTTGCATGCTGCCTTGCTCCAATAGCGGGGCGTGTGTAGTGGGGATCTATTGGGGGTCATGCTGAGTTGTCAAGGTAGGACAAGAGTGGAGTTTGTCGCTCCACCGACCTAACATGAGTGGATTACATTGGCACTCCCTATATGCCAGTATTACTAAAAATGTAATTTTTTTAATCAACCCAGTTAACACTGTTTATATGTTATATATTGTACTGCCAGGTTATATGTGGTATTAATGGAATGAACAATAAGGTACCTACAAAGAAAGGTTAACTACCTCAGAAAAGTGGGATAGTGCACTGTTTTTGTGATTGTTTAGAGGGATGGGGGAATGGCTTCAAAAGTTTGTGAGGGTGTTGTGGGGGAAGATGAATGGGGGTTCATTTTACAACAGTGTGTAGTAGAACATTATAGTATATGGTTAGGGCTTATTGTGCATGGAAAACAAAGGTTTTCCAAATCTTGTAGTAGGACAGTTCAAAAGTCAAAAAAGTTGTACACAACGATAGTACAACAACTTTTTAACCTTGTCCTGCAACCTGACTGGTGGAAACTAAATGCCTCACAAAAAATTCAGAAACAAATCAGCGAGCAGATGGGTGAGCGCTTGAAGGAAGTTTGGACAGGGACAGCCATACTTGGCTCCCTGTTTCCAAACTGTCACTATTTCATGTTTTTTTTTTTTTTTTGTTATATTTAGTACTAACAGGTGTTTTTTTTTATGGTTGGGAGCACCCGGAGCAGAGAAAATGGAAATGAGGGTCAGGACGGGGACCTCTGGGGTAGGGCGTACAGCAGGTCTCGAGTGAGGACTGGGAGCAAGCAGGACCATTAAAACAAGATATGAAACCTTGTAAAACAATGTTTTTTAAAACCTAGGGGAACCATATACTATATGAAATAGTGGATGGTCACCCATCCACAACTAAGGCTGTGTTTCCATCTCGGGCAGTTGATGACATCAGTGAGACCTCTTGAGCTTCATTCTCGAGGTCTCTATGATGTCATCAACACCCTCGATGGAAACACAGCCTTATTGTGGATGGTCGTCCATCCACTATTCTATATGTTCTGTATAGAAATCTATCCTTTTCAAAATTATGTTGTACCACAGTTCAAAGGTCACAGAATGTGATTGTACCCTTCTGTAGTAGAACAGCATTCTAGAACCTCTAGAGACTGCACAAGTTAGTATCATTGTGAAAGAGAAAAAAACACAGTACACACATTTCACATAATACTATACACTAGAAAAAATACAGTATGAGCAACCTTATGCACAACCGATGTGTTCTGCCACCTCGGGGATATGAGTCCCACGGACCTCTCGAGCTTCGCTCTCGAGGTCAGAGGGAATCAGAACCCCTCTGTGGCAAAACACATTGGTTGTGCATAGTTGCCCATCCAGTATTCTCTATATTGTTGCTGTTATACAAAGAATTTAGTGTTTTGACCTTGGGGGTTGTACAGAGGTCGCCGATGTTGTTTAGTGTTATTGATTTTTAACTGGAAAAACATAGGCTTCACACTATGAGTGCTGCAGAATTAGTTTTATGTGGATTTATATGCTGATATATCTTTCCCATGTTTCAATAATGGATAATAGACTAATTTTATATACTTGCAACATTAATGGTTTAAAAACCCACTCAAAAAGGCATACAGTATTAGGAAAACTAAGAGTGAAGCATGTGGATATAGTGTGCTTACAGGAGGTGCATATGTCCAGTAAAGAAGGAGTTCAGATGGGGAAGAACTGGGGTGGAGAATGGTTTGGCTTCTATTTCACTACCAAAGCCAGGGGTACAGCTATTTGGATTAGACCTAGATTCCCTGAGTTAGTGATCAGCTCCTCCATTGATGCCCGGAGGTGCTACAGTATGTGTTACTCCAAAAGTAGCTCAACACAGGCCAGAAACTAGCAGTAGGGTTGGTTTATGCACCTAATTTAGATAACATTGAATTTTGTTCCCACCTGGCTTTAGAAATGTCTAGTTCTGAAGTGCCCTGGGTGCTAGGAAGTGATTACAATTGTATCATGGACAGCATATTGGACAGGACCTGTAGGGCAGCGGGACAGCCGTCTAGAAGCACTATAGCTCTCAAGGCTCTGATGTTGGATTTTAGATTGGTCAACTCCTAGAGGTGCTTGAACCCCACAGGTAGAGACTATTTGTTCTCATTCTGCCAAAGCCTATGCCTGGCTAGACATGATACTTACCTCGCAGGAACGTTGGGTCTCAGTCACTACAGTAATACACAACCCTATTTTGATCTCGGACCATACATTAGTGATGGTGGATCTGGGGGCGCTGGGCACGCCATACTTAAGCAAAGTACGGAAATTGGATCCCAATTAAACAAAGTACGGAAATTGGATCCCACTCTACCTAAACAAGAAGAATTCCAAAACTTCATAAGACAACACACATCAAAGAATATTTATTAAATAATCCTCCAGAGGACACCACAGCCGCTGTCAAGTGGGAGGCGCTGAAAGTGATTCTTAGAGGGAAAATTATTTCCTATGTTGCTCATATAGAGCAGGTGGACTCCCATTATGTAGAGCAATTAGAACAGCGCATAGCCATGGCTCAAAAACGTCACAAGAATACTCAAGATCAGGGCGCATATAACGCACTTCAGAAACTTAAATGGGACTACAGTTTTACACACAATGTTCAGATTGACAGAGCTTTGTTGTTGAATCAGGTGGGGAACTACTTAAAGGGTGACATGAGAGGAAAATTGCTCGCTTAGTGTCTAAAAAACAGAGAAGGAGCTAAGAATATTGTCCAGATTAGAGACAGCCATAACACTCTTCATACAGGTGATCAAAAGACTGACAGTTGTTTTAGATTGTTCAGTGCGGTTGCGCATATCACTGTCAGGTAGACACGAGTGAAATCAGCCAAGAAGATTAGTTGAGATTAGAGATGGGCGAAGTGGCCCCAGTACGCTCCGCAAAGTGATTCGAGGTGAAGGTGAATTAAGTGGAGTGCTCCCATAGCGAAACAGAGTACTTGTGTTATAATGGGTACGCGAAGTCCATTGAAAACAATGACTTTGTATTACTCCCCTTCCCAAACCACTACTCCATCGATTCTTAAGGCGAAGTACATTGAAAAAATGTACTTCGCCTCACTTCGCCTTGCTTTTAAGCTCCAAAGTTGAATTTTGCAGTGATTCATGGGATTTCAGGTCACATGGGCTCTAGATTGTTCTGCACAGCCTCAGTTTGGGGAAGTGTGTGTAGGAAGCTGCAGGAGTCAATCTGCTCTGAGTTCTCTCTGTGATGCAAACCTTCTAAAAGCTGTTAAAAAAGCCTTTTTGAGTATTTTTTTTGCTGAAACTTTAGTTCATCGATTATGGGAAACCATCCTGTGCTCATATCATCGAGCTTTTATTGTTTGTGTGTGGATTTTGAATGTTAATGTACAACATTCAGTCTGTGTACTGAGAGACAATGGAAGTGTGCTTTGGGGGAGGGGTGTATCTGTGGTGTAGGTAGATTAATTTGGAGAAAAAGAGTGCTTTCTGTTTTGGTGATATTTTTCTTGTAAAACTGTGTTAATGTACACACAGTAATATTTTCAAAAATTCTTGAAATTTTTTTGCTGATTGTTGTGGTGCAGCAGTGCATACTTTTAGTTTGTTTAAAATATGTGGTTATATTACTGAAGGTTTTAATTTGCTACGCATTACTTAGTGTGTGTGTGTGTGTATGTGTGTGTCGCGTCATCAAATCAGACATCTTTTATTGTGCCACATAATAACTTCAGCAATGTGAACCTGCTATCCACTGCAGCTGTGTGATTTTTGTACTTCTTTGTGGCATCTTTACTAGTACTAGTACTAGTACTAGTGACTATTACTGCAGCAGTACACTGCCCCCCAGCCCTCCCCAACCAGCAAAGGTATTCTTTTCCAGATTTGAATTTCTGATGGTGAGCACTGGTTAGATGTTGTGCCTTTGCATCTGCATCTCTTCAGTGCACAGCGCAATTTTAATCTGTCTATGCATTTGCATCTCTTTAGGGCCCAATTTCCATCTGTAACTTAAGTCACAGTTGTTTCTTTGGCTTCCAACTTAAGAGTACTGGACAGGTGTGGTACATAATTCTGCATGAACACTGTACTCATTAATATGCGTTTTTAAGTCAGGACCATCATCACGAGTCACTCGTGATACAAATCACGTTCTTCATCATCACGGTCACAAATGCAGTCACAGATCACTATTCACAATCATGTCACAAATCACAACACTAATTGTTTGACTAGTTACTTGGATGTATTGTAAGCATGTTTTATAGTATCTCTCCAGGCTTCACCACCCCGCCATTGTATTCATTAATGAGCGTTTTTAAGTCAGGGAGTTTGTGCTACAGCTCACCGGGGAAGTACAGCCGTAGGCATTCGCATTCCCAATACAGTTTCATATTGGTTATCTCACACCGTCGACACCGAATCACATTCTTCATCATCACGGTCACAAATGCAGTCACAAATCATGATTCACTATCACGTCACAAATCACAACATTAATTTTTTTACTAGTTACTTGCATGTATTGTAAGCATGTTTTGTAGTATCTCTCCAGGCTTCACCACTCCACCACTGTTCTCATTAGTAAGCGTTTTTAAGTCTGGGAGTTTTGTGCTACAGCCCATCAGGGAAGTTCAGCCATAAGCATTCGCATTCCCTCCCATACAGCATGTGAGTTACAGTATTGTAAGTAGTGGTGGGCGAAGTGGCCCCAATTTGCTCCGTGAAGTGATTCACTGAGTAACATTGAATCTGCGGAGAACTCCACAATGTGAAGCGGAGTACTTCGCTCCATAATGAAGAACGCGAAGTCCACTGAAACCAATGACTTTGCATTATTCCGCCTTCCCCAAACCACTTCTTCACCAATTTTAAGACGAAGTACACTGAAATCAATGTAATTCATCTCACTTCACCCTGTAATTAAGCTCCAAATGAAATTCTGCAGTTATTCATGGGATTGCAGATCACATGGGCTCTAGACTGTTTGGCACAGCCTCAGTTCTGGCCTGGGTAGTGTGTGTGTGCAGTGGTAGCTGGAAACAGTTTGCTCTCAGAGCTCTGCAATTCAAAACCTCTAAAAGCTGTTTAAAATGCCTTTTTGATGAATATTTTTTCTTCAAAATTTAGTACATCGATTGTAGGAAACCCTTCTGTGCTCATATCATCGAATGTTTATTGTTGTGTTTGGATTTTGAATGTTAATTTAGAGCAGTCAGTCTGTGTACTGTGAAGTGTGCTTTGGGGAGGGGTGTATTTGTGGTGTAGGTAGATTAACTAGGAGAAAAAGGCAATCATTCTCTTTTGGTTATATTTTTCTTGTATAACTGTGTTAATGTACACACAGTAATAATTTCAGTAATTCTTGACATATATTTGCTGATTGTTGTGGCGCAGCAGTGTACAATTTGTCTGTTTAAAACATTTGGTTATATTACTAAAGGTTTTCAATTTGCCACGCATTACTTGAGTGTGCATGTGATGCGTGCCATTAAATCAGACACCTTTATTGTGTTACAAAGTAACTGCAGCAGTGTGAACCTGCTATCCACTGCACCTGCATGAATTTTTTTATACTGCTTTGTGGTATCTTTACTGGAAGTGGTTTGTTACTGCTGTGCACTAATCCCCGAACTAGCAAAATGTACCTTTCCAGAGTTGGATTTGTGACTTATGAGCACTGGTTAGGTGTTGCTGTGTCTTTTCGTATGCATCCCTTGAATGTACAGCGCAATCTTAATCTGTCTGTGCGTTTGCATGGCACCATTAATTCTGGAAGACTGCATTTCTTGTTGCGCTCTCATTTCACTTCGTCAACACTGGGGAATTTTCTGGACACAAGACAGTAGCATTTTGGGGATGCACATTAATTCTGATGACTCTGTGTGTGGCCTGACCACTGCGTGCATGACTGAGTGTGCCATTAATTCTGTGAGACTTTGCATTTCTTGTTACACTCTCATTTCACTTCATCAGCACTGGGGAGTTTTCTGGATACAAGATAGTAGCACTTTGGGGATGCACATTTATTCTGGTGACTGTGTGGGTGGGATGCTGCCAGTATTGTTGTCACCCCGCCTTACTTGGTGTTTAAGGCTGAATGACAATGTGAAGTAATAATAACAAGGCAAAGTGAGCCTTTCCTATGGGGCACTCCGTGTAGCAAAGTGCCAACACGAAGTGGCCACTTCGTGTTCACTTCGCAGGTGGAATTTTAAATTCGCTGCATTGCTAGTTGAGATTTCCAGGAGCTGAAAGTCACAAAAACCCAGGTGTGGAGAGCATTCAGGGTACACTGTGACCATACAATTCAACTGGGTAATTTAATGCACAAATGCAAATCCCCAACTGAGGGGATGGTACTAAGTGATTGGAAATCCCTATTTTTAAGGGGGGTAGCCCTAGAAATCTGACCAGTTACAGACCTATTTCCTTATTGTCACAGGTCTCGAAAGTGTTTGAAAGACTCACAGCTAAATAATTATCTGCATTTCTGCATCGGAACAATTTATATGATAAAAATCAGTCAGGATTTCTCAAATCACATGGTACAGTGGTCTCCGTGGCGAGGGTCTTGGATGAGGTCAGTGAAGCTATGGACTCTGGACAAATGACCGGGGTCATCTTTGTTGATCTCTCCAAGGCCTTCGACATGGTTGACCACCAAATTCTTCTGCAAAGACTGGCAAACCTAGGGGTGTCATCAAGTGCATTAAAATGGTTTGGGTCTTACTTAAGTCGCCGTATGCGGTCCACTAAGGTGAACAACAGGGTCTCCACACCACTGCCTATAGTCTGAGGTGTCCCCCAGGGCTCAGTATTAGGACCTCTGTTGTTTTTGGTCTACCTTATTGGTTTTAGTAAGAGTGTTTTAGGCACAGTGTATCATTTATATGCCAATGGTTCTATGCTATATGCCTCAGCTCCAACCTTGATTGAGGTTCAAACCGAACTACAAGTAAGCTTTAATGTCTTTCACGATTTTTTTATAAGATCTAAGCTTAAAGTAAATATAGACAAAACAAAACATATGGTTTTGGTACAAATTCTAAATTAAGCAAGCATTTGTCAATACCAAGTGTTGGCTTGCTGACACTGGCATTGGTAGTGCAGCAGTCAGAGAGATGCATAATAGGAATGGCAGTGAAGTATTGAACTAACACCAACTCCAACCCCGACCCCCACCCCTCCTCGCAGAGACTGAAAGGTGTTGGGGGTGTGCATTTGGGTCATTGGCCATAATGCTTAAGCCATTCCGCCTCACCCCACCCTGTAGACAGTAACAGGTGTCGCAATGTGCCTTGGGGTCTTCGGCCCTTATGCTCACCCCATTCCATAAGGAAATAAGCTGAGATGGGTGCAGTGTAGGAGAATAGGCTGAACATTAGGGCTGAAGACCTAAAGGCACACCTCAATGCCTGTCAATGGCTGCAGGGTGGGGGTGGAATGCCGTGAACATTACGGCCAATGAACTCAAGTCACATCCCTGGTGCCTGACAGTCTCTACAGGGTGGGGTGTTACAGTTGAAAACCCTAACACCCCTGGTGTTTGTTGGTATTTTCACTCAAAATTTTCAACATGGGCTTTTTGGGACCCCACTTTATGAACAGTGGCACTATCATTTTGTTACTCAATCCGGAAAGGTGATTTCACACAGCGACTGCACGATTCAGAGCCCCTGGTGCGAAAACACACTTTGGGCAGGATGTGAAAATGACAGCTGTACTGTTCATGAGGAAATGTGAAAAAATGGCAATGTTGAAAATCTGGAGTGAAAATATGAAAAATTGGTGAAGTTACGAGCGTGCGTAGAAACTGAGCAACACACGCCTGTAACGCAATCAATTGTTGGAATATTTTCACCAGATTTTCAACATGGATATTTTGGAACCTCCCCTCATGAACAGTGGCACTGTGATTTTGTTAATCTGTCCCAAAAGTTGATTTCCCACATTGACTGCGCCATTCTGCGCAACAGATGTGAAAACACCAGGCAGAATGTGAACAATGACAGCTGTACTGTTCATAAGGAGGTATGAGAAAATGCCAATGTTGAACATCTGGAGTGAAAATATAAAAAATTGGCGAGGTTACAAGCGTCCGTAGAAACAGCACACTGCACACATGTAACGCAGTCATTTTTTGGAATTTTTTCACCGAATTTGCAACATTGGCTTTTTGAGACCCCACCTCATCAACAGTGGCACTGTCATTTTGTTAATCAGTCCCAAAAGGTAATTCAATGCAGCGACTGCAAAATCACCTTTTGGGACTGAGTATCAAAATGACAGTGACATGTTCACGAGGTGGGTTCCCAAGCACCCCATGTTGAACATGTGGGGTCAAAATTCCTAAAAGTGGCTGAAATGTCAACATAAATTGAAACTCCCATTGACAGCCATTATAGGTGCTTACCTTTGATTCTTCAGTTTGCCGATCGGCTTTGAAGGGTGTAGACATGTCTCGCTCCACAGAAGATCGCTGCTGTCGACCTCTGGAGGTAAGTGTGGGGTAATCAGGGGTGCAGGGAGGTGGGCGTTTAGTGGAAGGGTGGGGATGGGAAGGGGGCAGTGGAGAGACTACAAGGGACTGTTTTCTTTTTTGCAGATTAAAAATAAATGGCGGGGGACAGTTTTCTTAATTTACAGGTTCAAAAACAACAACTTTGGGGCACACTGAGTTAGGATCCCAGTGTGCCTATGAGTTTGGGAGGAACATGATGCCAACAGGAACTGAGCACCCTCGTTGGCAAAGAAAGTGAGCTTGGGGGGAGAGGAAACATGATGCGATGGGGATTTGGCAACCCCCCCCATCGGCAAAGACACTGAGCTTGGAGGGTGGGGAGCATCTGACACCAGGAGTGGGCACCCTAGATTCAGAAAAATAAATATATAAAAAAATTAGCTGGGCACACTGGGGTGGGATCCCAGTGTGCCACAATGTGGGGGGAGATACATGCTGACTCAGGAATTAGGCACCTCAATGTCGGCTTTCTGGGGAGTGTGTGGCGGGTGGCAGGAGCCACCAATGTGGAAAGCCGTACAGGGGCTGATTTATTCATTGAAATGTTTCCCCAGGAAAGGCACAGTGAACAAACAAGTTGATCTCATAGAGTAAGCTCCGGGGACAGAGTGCTAGGCATGTGGCAGGAGCAGACGAGGTTGCGAGGGGGGAGGTGCCGCTGCAATGATGAAACTGTCCATGATTGCAGCAGCAGATTTGTTTCAACTCCTTGGCTCTATTTGAAGCTGCTGTCATCGCCAGCATGCTCACTGATTAGCGGCTGAGGGATGCACCCACTAAAGCATCCCCTGAATTTGCCACAGCACTGATGCACCTCTGAAATGTGCTGTTACCACAAGATGTTGCTTGCGCATGCTTGCAAGCCAACATAAAAATAGCTCTGACCTGAAAATTGTTGCTAAAAAAGGAGACAGGTTGGAATCTGTGACATCTTATAAATATCTGGGCTATTGGATGGACTTCTCAGGCTTGGGCAATGTGCATGTGGATAACCTTATTTAACTTTTAGGGAAAAGGGTGGGGATACTACACAGAAATAAAAATTATTTGGATGGGAATACGATTAAAAAGATTGTTGAATCTCAGACATTTCCATTTTTGGACTATGGGGACGTCCTATATGATTATTCTAATAATGACAAACTGTACAAATTGGTTGTTTTGTACAATTGCCTGGCCAGGTTGATTCTCCAATGTTCCAAGGATACACATCACTGTCAAATGTATAATAGCCTAGGATGGATGTCCCTGTCTGAGATACATCAACTTCATAAATTTATATTAGCATATAAAAGTGTCTTAAGTAAAATTCCCCCTTATTTGACTGAAAAACTGCAGATTAGAAAAATAAATGTTTCACTGAGGAAATCTGCCTGTTGTGAATTAGTTGTCTCAAAGACAAGACTGAACAGATCGATGTATTTCTTTAGTCACTTAGTTCCTTCATATTGGAACAGCTTACCTTCTAAATTCCGATTGTTGAATGCAAAATGTCCATCTTTACATACTGTAAAGTGATGGTTCTTGGACAAGACAGCAAGTCTAGTCAAAGACTGCTGTGCAAAAATAAGATAATATGTACACTGAAAGTATTATTATAATTTATTGTATTGTATTTGTATTGTTTATATGTGAAACATATGTGCAATGTAATTGTTTTTGTACTGAGATTCCAGGTCGCTATTTTAAATGAATTTTAACTCAATGGTCTAATCTTAATAATAAAATGAAAAAGAAAAACAATGAAGGCTGTATTTATAAAAAAATAAAGTTCTGTGTGTGAGACTTTGAGACAGGATTACTATGAGACTGACTCCTAGGCAAGAGTGCTAGCAGCTGGACTTCACTGACATATAATAGTTAATAATAATCAATAGATACTTAAAATACAACATGCTTAAAGGTAATTTAGTATGTGATTACTTTGCATGCTCTTTAATAAGACCATCCCTGTGCAGAGTCCAGCATGTCTGTAGAACCCAGTATTTGAAAGATTCACACATAAATTGTCAGGTGTGTTAGTATAATACAATAACCTGCTTATACAGCCAGATGAAAACAGCCCTAACACAGAACATATGGGGGTGGGGTGGGAACCTACCTATGCAGCCAGATCAAAACAGCCCTAGCACAGAACATGGGGGGGGGGATGAAGACCCTACCTACACAGCCAGATCAAAACAGCCCTAGCACAGAACACGTTGAGGGGAGAAGGTGTGTCTATTTCCATGACAATACCCAGTTACTCAATATCCACTAACTGTAAAGCAAAACAAACATTCCTTTATAAGCATTCAGAAGCTGTGGGTTCTGTTTCGGATCTTTTTCCCCATTACTTTTCTGCTATTATATGATGTAAGTGGCCCATATAAAAATAACGTGGTACTGCATTCACCCCCAACACGATCCTTTGCTGCTGCCCCAAGGTCCTGGGTTTAGCAGCATTGCAGAATTATTTCATATTTATCAAATTACTTTTGAGCTGCTCTGTGTGTAGCCAAAAGAAATTGTTTTGGGGGGGGGTTGAAGAATTACACCTGCTGTGTTCAGGATGAGGAGTAAAAAAAGGTTATGTTGAAAATATGGTGTCTGAATCTGGAAAATACTGGTAGTAAATTTATAAGAAAACATTGAAGAATTTCAACATTGCTTCATAACTTTGTTTTTTGGATTTCAACCCCAAATTTTCAACATATTCTTCTTATCGCCTCACCTCATGAACCAAGTGGTTTCATATCATAACAGCTATCCCCAAACCGCGATCGCCATTACAGTGAGTGTACATCGCCAAAAAGGAAAACGGCGATGTACACTCCCAGCGAGAACCAGGAGAAAACCATAAACAGTACTTATGCAGGGTTCTTCACCCCCCACACCCCCCTAACTATAGATTGTTAACTGCGGGGGGGTGCATGTCAGGGAGGGGGAGACAGTCACTAAACAAAATTAAAAAAAACTGCCAGCACTAAAAGCTCTCCCCTGCCCAGCCCTGGACCCTGTACCTAGCTCTCTACAGCCGGCCACCCTCACCACCCCACCACAGGGGCAGCTCAGCAACACTGTGCCGCACTACCTCCCATATACTCTCTTCCTCATCCTTCCCCTTCCACTGGCTATCCTACTTTGTTGCTGTTCTTCCCTCTCTAACCTGCATCTTCACTGTTCTTCTGTCGCTGCCCTTTCAGGGTAGCTCACATTACAGGTGCTGAGACTGAGTCACTCATATGCGAGTCACTCAATCTCAGTTGCCCATATTATGGGTTACCAACCCATTAGGTGAAAATGTTCAAATCTCATCCGAAGCATCATTTAGTACCACAAGTGCAAAAAGTAATTTTGCTCAGGACTTGAGAAGTTTCACTGGCATCACAGTCTGGCAAGGGGCAGGATGCCTGAATTATTAAGGCTTATTGTGAAGTTGCTCTGACAAGCCCGCTGTGCCTTTGCAAAGGAAGAGGTAGCACTGCTGAGTGGCAGAGCTGGGAGCAGAACTGTAAGGGGTTAGCTTGTAGGCAGTTGAATAACTTCAATAGATTAGGCTGATTAGGACAGCTTGGGTAGACTGTTACAGGGGTTTGTTTTCTTTATTATTATTATTTTTTTTTTTTTTGTAGCAGAGCTGGGACCAGGACTGTAAGGGGTTTACTTGTAGACAGTGGGCTAACTCCAGCTGGTGTTAATGCTGATTCCCCCTCCTTTGTTTTTTCAGCTACTGTACTTGAGGCTTGTTCCATACCTCCCACATCTGAGCTTGTAGCTCCATTTAATCGTGTGTCCCAACTGTTGAGGGACAGCGTCTCACATTTTCTTACATTTTGGATATCCAGTGTGCCCCACATTTCAGTGACAGAAGATTGTGAGGCATGACTTGTCATGAAGCTAAGTTCACAGAATCCACAGGAAGCCCTGGGAGGCCCAGTGCCTTGCTGAAAGTTACACAGTTAACCAGGGGTAGTGGTGGGATTCAAATCTAAACCCCCCACAGTCATTGACTCCAGGTTCACCATTTGTGCACAAGAAATTGCATTGCATCCCAGCACCACCAATGACCATCTTTTAATTAAATGCATAGGACTTATTTTGGGATGTTTTGAAGGGGATTATTTACCCTGGAAAGCCCAGCTCAACATACCTCTCAACTGTCACATATTATGAGCTACATCACTCATTTTACTTCTCAGAAACCCTCTGTCCCACATGGAGAAGATGATATTCCACGTTGCTCAATGAGATTTTAAAGCAAAATTCATAATAATCTATAATGCGCTGTAATCAGCAAACATTATAATCGTCAGTGCACATGTTTCCATTGGGTTTGAGCTTGCAGTCTCAAGTTTGACCATATGTCACACATGTTGCCCATTTGTCACACATTTGGGCAATGAAAGGCTAAGAGGTATGCAGCTTAGATGCAGTATCTCCTTTTCAGTGGGTTCCTGTTTTTGCCTGAGCAATAGACAAAACCCTCAGTTCATAAGATGCAGAATAAGTTGGAGGGGGCAGACAGGAAATCTTACTTTTAAGAAGTCAGGCAACACTTTCTCTGGCTATTGCACTTGTATGTGTGTGTTTTTTTTTCAAAGATAGCTCAGTGAGCATTAAAAATATGTCTACAAAAGCAGCAGCAGCTGACAAACAAAGGGCTCCTTATAGTTTCCATTTCTAAAATGATCTGACAAGCCAGCAGCAGAGCCGGGACCAGAACTACAAAGGGTTAACTGTAGACAAGGCTAACTACAACAGATAGCTCAAGTTACAGCTGCCAGGAATTCAGTCAGCTCTGTAATGGGCACATTCTGTTTTATACCACACTTTTTCAAGAGCAGATTTATTTATAAAATAGCCTTCATTTTTAGAAAACATTTACTACATATTGTGAAAATCAGTGGAGTTAGCACTGTCCATAAAGCTATTTATCCTATATGCTCCCCAAATGACTCAGAGCAATTGCTGCCTAAAGCTGTGTTTCAACAGGAACCAGAGCAATTATTTCTTAAAGTTCTTATTAAAGGGGCTCAAAAAATGTCTTAAAACAAAATGATAGTCAAAATATGTAACTGGAACTTACAGTCCACCAATGAAACAGTGCATATAGTTCAGGCAGGGGTGGGGAGGGGCAGACACAAACAGATCACTGTAGTCAATGGAGAGGACAGTGGAGTAATGTGAGTCATGTCCAAACCAAACAACTCAGTGGAACGCCACAGGCTTAAAATCCTGTCAAGTGCTTTCACAGTCCTTTCTCCTACTCATAGCAATACATCAGTAAGGTAACATCATCATGAAGCTGTAAATAATTAGCTTTATCACAACAGTGGAGGCAGCTGACCTGAACAAATTAGCAGCGATTTCTCAAATTATTAATATGAATGTGAACAGTGCTAGGCAAAGCTAAGTTATATTAGGGACAGTACAATGATGTACAAGGTGTAAGGCATCCTTTAGAGCCCTGCTGAACAACAAGTAAGGGGGACAGCATGTTTGGAGGCTGGACGTTCCAGAATTAGGAGGCATAAACTGGAAAGGCCAGGAGGCCAAAACCCATGGAACATCTACATTCCAGGAGAGGTTGGGAGTCCACTGATCTTTAAGAGTAGGTAGAAGAAGGTGCTGCATGTAGGTGCCCAGGAAAGCTGGGGAGCCAGACCTTTGAAGTTTATCAGCAAAGGAGCCCAGAATGAAGGAACTCTGTCCATCAGAGAAGGTCAAGCTCAGATCAGCATAAGGTGTAATAGTGTGTGAGCTTAGGGATGGTCAAGACAAAATGACATGCATTGATATACATTGCATAGAAACATAGAAGTTGTCAGCAGATAAGAACCTCTTGGCCCACCTAGTCTGCCCAGTTTTCCCTGCCTACTATGCCACCGCAATCCCTACTCGATCTCTGGTCATCTCCCCTTGCCTTACTACCAAGGTCCCCTTCTATCTGTCTCATGCTTGCTTGAATCCCATTACTGTTTTGGCACCCACCACCTGCATTGGAAGGCTGTTCAAGGCATCTTCCATCCTCTCCATGAAGAAGTATTTCCACACATTTAGAAAGGATGGTTTTACTGGCACTCAGTAATGCCAGAAGAATGTAAGTCAGACCAGGTAGTAGTACCCACTGAGCAACAGCCAGATGGGCAGCAGAGGATAGGCAATATTTGAACCTAAAGACAATATCATGTTTAGCATTTACTGGTTTACAGATAGTGGTGATGTGGAGGAAGAAGTGAAGGGAGGAGTCAAATGTAACTCCAAGGTACCAGAAACTGAAAACGTCCTCCAGTTGAGATTTAACACAGGTAAGGGACAATTTTGGATGACTGGCATAGAGTTTTGGTTTGGAGAAAAAGGGCATAGCCTTGGTCTTTTTCCTTTTTAGAAATAACTTGTTAATTGATAACCAAGATTGAATATGAGCAAAGGTGTCAGAGAGGGTTAAATGGATATCAAAGATGGTTGCCGCACTGTAGTAGAGGATGCATATAGCACAAAGTTATAACAAGTGGCACCATTCAGGAGACTGTTTATGAAGATAGAAAAAGAAGAGGGCACAGAATTGATTCTTTGGGAAAGGCCAACAGTTATTTCAGTGAGGCTGGAAATAAGTGAGTGTTGTCTGACTTATTGCTTTTTACAGGCTAAGTAGTTAGTGTGACACTTGGCCAGCTGGTTATGCTTACTCTATGATTTTTGTAAAATAAAAATGTAGTGTGATTGTCTGCCATGAGAAGTCCTGTGCTCCTGGGATGACCCCCCCCCCCAGGTATCACTTCAAAGGACAGGATATGTTAACAGCAGCTCTCTGTAAGGTGATTAACTTCCCAGTTTGCTCTGAGGCAAAAGGAAATGAAAATATCCATTTTATGATGTCTTCAGAGGAAGCACAGTTAATTTCACATGGTGTTACAAAGCATATTACACCTCAGTGAGATCTGGCAGAGTTAGTCATAAAATGTCCCTTTGATGTCTTTGAGGAGCAGCAAACCACTCGAGATCAAAGAGTCATAGTGAGAAATTAGTTTTTGCTGATGTCACCTTATTTAATTTACCTCCTGAGTGATAAGACATCCTGGTTGTATAATTTTTAATATTTTAAAAGGAGGAGCAAGGTGGCATCATAGACGGGGTGTAGACACAGGGTTTAAACTGGATTCTGTATTTCCACTTACTGACACATTCTTGTTGGACTCTGAAGAACAACATCTACATGAAGCACTGTTAGAAGATATACATTATATAGATGAGTCTACTTGTATGGTGGTAGGAATTTGTTTGCACTTTTTTTAAACCATGTTCTTTTAAGTGATTGTATGCATTGTGATATATTGTTCTGTATTTACATTTTACATATTTTTATCCATTTTCTAAGTAAACCTCTTATATTTAAAGAGACTGCCTGTGTCTTCCAAGTTCCTCCTTTTTGCCTGTGATGCATGGATGGTTAAGATTTTGACAACACTGTTCATAAGCTTAATGGTATACCAAACTGGAAAAAGGTAAGAATTTATCTTAGATCTTTCATAGAGTTTTTAAGGTTTCATTTTGTACCTGGTTGGGTGCCCTTGGTGAAAGATATCTGGCATTTACCCAAAGAGCAGAATTATCTGAGCCTATATGGGTACGCTAACATAAGGTTCACAGTTTGAATCCCTCCAGAACTTGAGACCAAAGGTGATTCAAACTCACAAAACAGACAGGAGGGTTACCCTGTTCTGTTAACTGTTTACAATACTATGCTCAGAGGTTGGCACAGTGGGAGCAGAGGGCCTGATCTGCTGAGTGGGGTTGTGATAGATTGGTTGGCAGCGGTGTGCATAATTTTGGTAATACAAGCTTTTATTGTCAGTGTGTCAGCGTAATACTGTCAGCTCACTTGCAAAACAAGGCAGTGATTTATTTTTAAAAAAGGAAACAGAACTATATCACTTGGCTTACAGTCAAGTTCCTACCTGTTTTATTTTTTTTTAAAGTGCAAGTTAGAATAGCCGTAGTTAGGGAAGAAGATGGTTTCCAACTACAGCGGGCACACTGTAGACTACTTAAAGCAGTTGTGCAGGGACAGAGAAGTCCTGTACAAGGTGAAAGCCACCAAGCAGAACCTCATGGATGCCCTGATGGTAGCAGATAGCCAGAGCATCGAGTCATAGACAGTGACTGTGAAAGACTGAACCCTGGGTCTGGAGGGGCTAGCGGCCAGTGCAGTGTCCAGATCCGGTGATGATGACAGCAGGGCCAGTGCCAGTGAAGGGCCACAGCATCAGGGAAGGTCACCAGCATTCTGGAGTCAGAAGTACTCAGGCTGCAGATTGAGTTGCGCAGAATGGAGCTGGAGTTCCAGAGGGAGGCAGAGGGGGAACAACGAGAAGCAGAGCATGAACATTGACAGGCAGACTGTGAACAACAAGAGGTGGACCAGAAGGAGCATGCGCACCAGAGGCAACATGAACTGGAGAAGCTATGACTCCAACCACCAGCACCAGAGCAGGTACGTGGTTTAGGTTTCACTGGGACTACAGGACAGGGTTACAAATTGAATTCCAAATTGACAGCCAAATTTAAAGAGGGGGGATATGGATGCCTTTTTAAATTCTTCTGAAAAAGTTTGTATTCAGGCTAACATTCTTAGGGACTCCTGGAGCTTCCAGCTATCCCAGCTACTTATCAGAAAAGCTCGGGATGCATTGGGTCAAATGGACAATGAGGACAGTGATGATTACAGCAAACTTAAAGCTGCACTGTTAAAGAAATTTGAATTAACTGCTGAATCCTACAGAGCAAAATTCTGTAAGCTCAGGAGAAGCCCTGACATAAGCTACAAGGAGCTAGCCATGAAAAATGTCAGTTTTTAAAATGTTGGTGGGAAGGAATTGAAGCAAACTCTGTAGATAAAATTGAAAATGTGATCTTGTTAGAACAGTTTTTTGGGCATGCCCAGCAGAGCTGAAAACCTGGCTGGAGGATCGAGATCCCAAAACAGTGCAAGAGGCCGCTGAACTCTCAGACCACTATACCAAGAGCAGACCTGCTCTGAGAGTGAATGGGGCAGGTGTGGCAGTGCAGAAAGGGAAAAGCGTGCCTTCAGGGCAGCTAAAACCCTCACTGCCTCCACCAAAACCAGTTAGCCCCAGGTTATGGAGAAAAGATTTCTCTGAGAAAAGAAATGAATGTTGGTTGTGTAAAGAAACTGGGCATATCACCGGACAGTGTCCCACAAGGGCAAGCAATACGGAACATAGGGCTAAGAAAGAAGTGGGTTGTTTGTGTGTCTCTGGAAGCATGCCTATGAACATGAGGGAACACATGCACCCAGTCATGGTGAATGGTGTACAGACGCAAGGGTTAAGGGACACAGGGGCATCCCTGACATCGGTAGAAGGGGATCTGGTACAACCTGGTCAGCTTATACCCAATAAATATGTCACTGTACAAGACTTTACTGGTGGGGAGAAAACATTGCCCCTCACTAGTGTTCTTCTAGACTGGGGTGAAACAGGGGGAACTGTGCAACAGGTGGCTGTAGCCAAAATGTTAGCAGTGGACATCATCCTTGGCAACAATCTCCAACACGGGATGGTGTGTGCAGTTACCTGTAGCCAAGAGACAAGGGAAAATTGTAGTTCCCTGAACCCTACAGAAGCCATTGTGGAAACCACTGGGAGGCTGGTTCCCCAGCCTGTGTCTCCTGATATGAAGACTAATGAAAAGAGGGTAGAAATTTCTCCAGTAGCAGTTAACCACACAGCTACAGAGAGTTACTCTGAAGAGGGAGGGGTGACTCATTGTCAAAGGGTTAGGGATGACAGTGATCCTGAGTGCCCTGATGCTAGTGCTAGTGACCCTAGTTTAGAGACTGAAGGGGACCTGTTTCATGCCTTGGGAATGTGTGAGGAGTTTGCAGCTGCTCAGAGAAGTGACACTAGTCTAGAGAAGCTGAGGGCTTGGGCAGACTCTGATGGAGCACAAGGAGGTGATGGTAAACATAAGGTTTATTGGGAAAATGGACTGATGTATACTCAGGCTGTGCAAACAGAGGGAGGGGTGCTAGGCAGGCAGCTTGTCATTCCCAAGGGGTATCGTAAGCAGTTGCTCAAGATTGTACATGATATTCCCTTATCATCTGGGAATCATGCGCACTACGCAGCAGTTAGCCCAGAATTTCTATTGGCCTAACTTCACCCAGCAGGTGAAGAAGTACTGCAGGTCTTGTCACTGGTGCCAAGAAATAGGGAAGGTGGACAAGAAAACCCAAGCCACCCTAATCCCATTGCCCATAGTACAGGAGCCATTCCAGAGGGTGGGAATGGATATTGTGAGGCCTTTAAATACTCCCAGCTCCTCTGGGAAGAGATTCATCCTAACTATGGTGGATTATGCAACCTGGTACCCAGAGGCAGTCGTCCTATCCTCACTGAGGACAAACAAAGTGGCAGATGCCTTACTTGGGATTTTCTCCCATGTTGGGCTTCTGCAGGAGGTTATCACTGATCGAGGGGGTTCCTTCATGTTGGACCTGATGAAATGTCTGTGAGAGAAGTGTGGGGTGGTGCAGAGATGCACGGCACCATATTACCCACAAGCCAATGGGCTTGTGGAAAGATTTAATGGTACCCTGAAGTCAATGCTCCGGGCGTTTGCTGAACAGCAAGGGAGGGACTGGGAGAAATACCTTCCCCACCTGTTGTTTGCATACAGGGAGGTGCCCCAAGAGTTGACAGGATTTTCCCCCTTCAAACTCTTATATGGATGCTGGGTATGTGGGCCTCTAGACTTGATCTGGGAGGAATGTGAAGGCAAGCACGCCACCCAGGAAACTCCCATAGTGGATTACATCCTTAGGTTTAGGGAAAGGCTGAAGGAGCTTATGGGGACAGCCCAGAGCAACCTGGTAGCTGACCAACAGAAACAAAAAGTGTGGTATGACTGCAGAGCCAGAGCTTGCTCGTACATGGTGGGTCAGGAAGTCATGGTTCTTATTCTGGTACAGAAAGACAAGCTGCAGTCTGAGTGGGCAGGACCGTACAAAGTAGTTAGGAAGGTAAATGATGTGAACTATATTATAGAGTTACCTGACAGAAGACAAACAGAAAGGGTGTACCATGTCAACATGATGAAGCCATATGCTAATAGGGCTGACATGGTGTTTGCAGTGTGTAGTCCTGGGCAGGGGACAGACAAAGGAGACCCCCTTCTGGACTTGCTGGAAGATAGCAAGTGGGAGTCCTCTGTGGAGGCAGTAAAATTGTCTCCCAAGCTGGCCTCAGACAAGATCCAGGAAGTAAGGAAGGTTTTAGCAGACTTTGCCCCATTGTTTAGCACCAGGTCTGGACTAACCCCCTTAACGACACATAATGTGGAGACAGGGACACAGACGCCCATACGGCAGACAGCATATTGGGTGTCAGAAGCTGTCCAGAAGGCCATTAGGAGAGAAGTGGAGGAGATGCTGGATTTAGGGGTAATCCAGAGATCCCACAACCCCTGGGCCTCACCCGTAGTCCTTGTGCCTAAACCAGATGCTCTACTCATTTCTGTGTGGACTGTCGTGGACTGAATACAGTCATGAAGTCAGATGCCCACCCAATGTCCCAGACGGATGAACTCCTGGACAAGTTGGGAGGGGCAACCTTCCTTACGACCATTGACCTGACCAAGGGGTATTGGCAGGTAGAGTTAACAGACAGAGCTAGGGAGAGGTTAGCCTTTATCACTCTGATAGGTTTATTTGAATTTAAAGTAATGCCTTGCAGCATGAAGAACTCCCAAGCCACTTTCCAAAGGTTGGTGAACCAGGTATTAAATGGTGCTGAGGAGTGTGCCATGGCATACCAGGATGACACTGCCATCTTTAGTGCCAGCTGGGAGGAACACCTGTCTCACCTTAGGGAAGTGCTTGGCAGGATACAGAGGGACGGGCTCACTATCAAAGCTGAGAAGTGCCAGGTGGCCATGGGAAAAGTGGCATACCTCAGGCATGTGGTAGACCAGGGACAGCTCTGTCCTAACCAAATAAAAATAAAGGTGATCCAGGCATGGCCCAGACCAGAAATGCAGAAGCAGGTCAGGAGTTTTCTAGGGACAGCAGGGTACTATAGAACATTTTTACCCAATTACAGTGCCCTGGCTGCTCCCCTATCTGACCTGGTAAAGAAAAGGATGCCAGAGAAAATTGCCTGGGGACCAGCCTGTGAAGAAGCCTTTACCAGACTGAAAGAGGTACTGTGCAGTGATCCAGCATTGACAAGTCCTGACTATAGCAAACACTTTATAGTTCAGACTGACACCTCAGACATGGGTATTGTGGCAGTACTGAGTCAGACATCCAAACAAGGGAAAGATCACCCGGTAGTGTACCTGAGTAAAAAGTTACTTCCCAGGGAGCAGGCATACTCTACTGTGGAAAAGGAGTGTCTTGCCATAGTGTGGGCCCCAAAGAAGCTAGAGCCATACTTATATGGGCAGCATTTTGTGGTACAAACTTACCACAACCCCCTGGTTTGACTGACGCAAATGGGAAAAACTAATGGTAGATTGTTAAGATGAAGTCTTGCTTTGCAAGTGTATGACATGACAATCCTACATATGGCTGGAGCGACCAATCAGAACTCAGATGGCTTGTCTCATGTCTATGAGGAGTGAACTGATTTGGGAAGCTCATCCCATGCAGGGGACAGAGCCCCCAAATTCAGTCTAGGTGGGGAGGATTGTGACACTTGGCCAGCTTGTCCTGCTTGCTCTATGATTTTTGTAAAATACTAATGTAGTGTGATTGTCTGTCATGAGAAATCCTGTGCTCCTGGGATGACCCCCCCCCCCAGGTATCACTTTAAAGGACAGGGTATGTTAAACAGCATATCTCTTTAAGGTGATTAACTTCTCAGTTTGCTCTGAGGTCAAAGGAAATGAAAATATCCATTTTATGACATCTTCAGAGGAAGCACAGTTAATTTCACATGGTGTTACAAAGCATATTACACCTCAGTGAGATCTGGCAGAGTTAGTCATAAAATGTCCCTTTGATGTCTTTGAGGAGCAGCAAACCACTCGAGATCAAAGAGTCATAGTGAGAAATTAGTTTTTGCTGATGTCACTTATTTAATTTACCTCCTGAGTGATAAGACATCCTGGTTGTATAATTTTTAATATTTTAAAAGGAGGAGCTAGGTGGCATAATAGAAGGGGTAGAGACACAGGGTTTAAACTGGATTCGGTATTTCCACTTACTGACACATTCTTGTTGGACTCTGAAGAACAACATCTACTTGAAGCACTGTTAGAAGATATACATTAGATAGACAAGTCTGATTGTATGGTGGTAGGAAATTGTTTGTACTTTTTTAAAACCATGTTCTTTTAAGTGATTATATGCATTGTGATATATTGTTCTGTATTTACATTTTACATATTTTTATCCATTTTCTAAGTAAACCTCTTATACAGTATTTAAAAAGACTGCCTGTGTCTTCCAAGCCCTTCCTTTTTGTCTGTGATGCATGGATTGTTAAGATTTTGACAACACTGTTCATTAGTTTAATGGTATACCAAACTGGAAAAAGGTAAGAATTTATCTTAGATCTTTCATAGAGTTTTTAAGGGTTCATTTTGTGCCTGGTTGGGTGCTCTTGGCGAAACATATCTGGCATTTCCCCGAAGAGCAAAATTATCTGAGCCTGTACATTTGGGTACGCTAACATAAGGTTCACAGTTTGAATCCCTCCAAAACTTGAGACCAAAGGTGATTTGAACCCACAAAACAGACAGGAGGGTTACCCTATTCTGTTAACTGCTCACAATACTGCGCTCAGAGATTGGCACTGTGGGAGCAGAGGGCCTGACCTGCTGAGTGGGGTTGTGACAGTTAGCAAACCAGAAAATAGATGAGGGGGACACAAAAGGAGGTTAGTTTGCTGCAGAGGAGCATGAGACTGACAAAGTCAAAGACTTTTGTGATATTTTGAACACTGCACCAGTTAGGAGACATGTATCCATGGCCAGACTGATATTGTTTTGATTTTGACTAAGTCCATGGCGGTGCTATGATTTTTATTGAAACCATGTTGGGCAGGGGTCAGGAGACTGTAACTGGAAATATGATCAGTGAATTGGGATGCCACAATTCTCTCAAAGGTCTTTCCAAGGATGGAGAAGATGGCTACTGGGCAATCATTTTCCATAATTTCGGGGTCCCCTGTTTTTAAATCAGGGACATCTCTGGCAACCTTGTGTAAGCTCCCCACTTGAGCTTACCTGTGGGCTGTGGCCCAATGCTGCCCCTGCAGCATCCCATTAAGTGGCCCTGGTGGGCTACAGGCCCTGGTGCTCTGTGGGTGTCCCCGCCACTGTGGCTGCCATATTTTTGGTGTCTCAGCCCCATGGCTATGGGGTGGGGGGCTGAGCTCTGATGATAGTTTTGGTGTCTCCAGTCCCGGGAGGCGGAATTTAATTCCTGGGGAGCAGCGAGAAATGGGACTGCAAAAGTAAATAAAGAAAATGGGCGCCATGCATCTGCTGTGAATGCGTGGCAGCTGGGAGCTGAAAATTTAAAGGTGCTGTTGCTCCATTTCTGAAAGCGCCTAAAAAGGGCACCAAAAGGCAGAAATATTTTGGGAGCTCCGGTGGACCTATACGGGCTCAGATTCTTTGCCTTTTAACTTGTTTTTATTGGATTCACCACAGCATAGCCCAGATAGACCATCTTAGGGTAGCTGGTTCATTTCACTGGGGTGTCATACAGACGAGGCACACTGATAAGTCCTGGTAGGATGAAACACGTGTCTGTGTCTTTCTGTTGGCACCCTTTGCAAACTGTGTAAGAGGCCTTTCAGCACCATGCATTTCTGCTTCAAGTTGAACCAGCATAATATTCTGTGGTGATTTGCATATACAGCCCATGATGCTTTACATTATGGGGGTATGTGTGATTTTGTATTTCTTTGAAACTTGGCTTCCCTGCCAGTGCCCCTTGGGTTAACCACTGCCTCAGTGCTTGTGCACTGAGGTTCTTTGTCTCTATATGGACTCATACAAATAAAATAAAAGGTATCCTGGCTCTAGTAAGCAAATCTGAGCCAGGGCAAATAACTTTCTGCACCTGAAAGTGCTTAAATTACAATTATTGGGTACATGTGTGCTGCAAAGAAAAATGTAAACAAATATGGCAGCCCTATGGGACTACTGCAGGCAATGGGCTGCTGGGAAAGTTTGGAGGACACTGAAGAAGCCTGGAAACAGTGCAGCCAATCAGAAGGGGACTCTTTGAAAACTATAAAAGGGACTGAAAGCCCACCAAGAGAGAGATTCCTCAGAAGTGGGGAGAGAGAAAGGTGTGCACAAGAGACTGCCATGTGCTTCCCAACCCAAAGCCTGCACCTCTAATCCAACAGTCTGTGTAGCCACAGCAGATTAAAGTATTCAGTGTGCCAGAGAAAGCTGGAGTTTGCTGCAGATAGAGAGAATTGAGAGGTGTTCTGCTGAGAAATAGCTGCTAATTGTTCTTAAAAAGGATGTGCAACAAAGGGGCTAGGGGAGCATGCCTCTCCTGTCCCCAGACTGAAGAAGACCAGCAGAGGAAGGCACCCCAATAGAAACGTGGGTGAGAGTCCATAGGCAATTATGTGCTTTACTTAGGCTGGATAATGTTAGAGGTATTTCTCAACCGATTGTTGGTAATCCTAATTTAAAACTGAATTGGCAAGTTGAGCTCATCGCATTTTTGGCCCTACCCGGATATCAGCTCAGTAGAACAGCTTACAAATAATGTTTTTTTTCTCAACTTTATGGAATTTCAGCAATGTTCTGATGCCCCTAACAAGCATTGCTTTAGATATGTGCAGCTCTCGCATTTGTTTTTTAAACATTTTGGTGCTGACCCCTAGTTTTAATGATCACTGTCAGGAATTTTACCACATGCTATTTCTTTCCTTTATTCTCAGATTTATGCTTTACTTCCAGATGTTGCTGTGGGTGCACACTCTTATTGGGACCATGCCCTTCCTGTCTCTGATTGATTTACTATTTGGGGGGATTTGTACAAATATTTTAAGTTTGATTGGTATTGTTTTATGCATTTTTTTTTTGCATTATTTGTTTTTCCCCCTGTGTGCTCCAGAACCTGCCACTCCTTTGGGCCACCATGGTCCCTGACATGCCTCCTACTACCTCTCTTGAGCATCCAGCCTCATATTGCAGCCCTCCCCGGGATAATCCAGCATAACCCTTCACCGGATGGGTTCCTCTCATCTGAGGGGGAAGGCACCGGTGGGGACTGGCCAGCGCACTCTACTTTTTGGCCCAAAGGGCTCCTTTTAGGGGCTTTGGAGGCATCAGCAGACATCATCTGGCTGGTCCTGGAGTGGTTTCTGCTTTTCTGGTTTCCCCTGTTGCACCGCCCATGCAGAGCAATGCGGACCCACTATCCACCCAAGGAGAGGAGAGCAGTCCCACGTATGCTCAATCCTCTTCTTCCCTTGCCAGCCCCCGGTGTCCTGAGTCCATTCCTGAACTCGGGTCACTGGTGTGGCGCAAGGTGTGGCATCCAGAGCCTCAACCCTCAGTGCTACTGGGCCAGATTTTACGCAGTTTAAACTATTACACAATATATATTGTACCCCTGTTATAACATATAAGATTTTATTGAGTTCTATATTTCAACACAGCCAAGGAACAACATCATATGACACAGGTGTAAAATCAATACAGAGGGATCACAACAAAGCACAAGGTAAACTGCAAAGGTCCAAATCTGACATTCAGGTCAAAGAGCTAGACATTGGTGCAGCGGTAGGGCTACCGCTTGCGGTGCCAGCAACCCGGGTTCGGGAACGGACTCGGGCGGCTGGAGGGCCAGCCAGGGGGAGGAGGATCGAGTGCCCAGGGGCTGCTCTCCTCCTCCGGGAGGGGGTGGGATGCGAGTCCCGCTGTGTTACCGCCACCTGGGTGACCACGGGTGGAGGTGCAGCGAGACAGCATACAAGGGGAGGGGCGGATGTCTGCCAGGAGCTGGAGCGTTAGCACGTCGAGACGTGCATCACTCCTTGGCCCCCCTTGTGTGCAGACGTCTGGGGGGTCGGGACCAGAAAAGCGGAAAGAACCCTGTGCTGAGCTCCTGTAGATGGGACCCGGCTGTCCCGAGAAAATTCATAACCAGGCGTCATAGATGGGGTTCGCGAGGCCTTCCAACACAGTCTCTAGGTGTGAGAGAGGGACTAAAGGGTGGGGTCCCTCTCCTCCCGGCCCGGGGGGTAAACCGCGGCAGGATGGGGAAGACTAGACAAGCACCCAGAGGGAGATACCTGGGGCGGGACTATGGGAACCCACAGCCTAGGAGATCCCCGAAGAAAGGAACCCAGCACAGCAAGGAAGGGGGCATAAAGAGAAAGTAAAAAAAAAAAAAAAGAAAGAGCTAGACATTGCATAGTAAATTGCAGCATAAAGCCACGAACCTACAGCTAAGCCAATGACATATGGCCTAAAGATAAAAAGAAACAACAAAGTGGCTGTCAGGGTGTGACATAACTTATGTCCATCTACTCTCCTGTTACAGCCCCACTGAACCAGCATGCCAATAAGAAAGAAGAGAAAAAAAAGGGGGGGGTCAGAGAGTCAGAGGGCAGGCAATGAGAGGTCATCCTTCAGCAGAAAGAGGGGGGATGGGGGGCAGGAGAAATCTAACCTAGAGGTGGGTTCCCAGGGGGTGTGGGCAGAACCAGACAAAGATGTGAGTGAAGATATGCTTCCCACTTCTTACAGTATCTAGGGAGCTGTCCTTGTCCCCACTGCAGTAAGTCATTCAAAAATGACTAATCTGGCCAGGGCCACACACCAAGAAAGAACAGAGGGGGTGTAGGTTGTCTCCATTTCATCAGGATAGCTCTTTTGGCCTCCATGATAGCGTCAAGGACCCAGACCTTGCTGGGGACAGTCAGCGGGTCTAGTGTTGTGGCATCGCCCAGCAAAAGGAGGTTGTGTGAATGTAGGATTCTCTTACCCATAACTCTAGAGCAGTCATCCAGCACATCCTGCCAAAATTAAGATTAGGACAAGTCCACAAGACACGGAGTAGATGTGCTGGAGAGTCTTGGCACCTCCAACATAGATCATGGTCCAACACCTTGAGCCCAAAAAGCATTGCTGGGGTCCTGTATCATCAGAGGAGAATTTTCAACTGCATCAGCTGGCTCTTAGCATCCACATACACCCCGTGTGCTGCTCTCAGACATGCAGAACATTGTTCCTGAGGGAGAGGATGCTGGAGTTCTGACTCCCACACCATTCTGCATTTGGTGATAGTATCCAATTGTGAGTCTCTCAACACCCGATAGATGACATCAGCCAGGCCTCGTCTCTGACTTTGCTTATGGAGCTTTGTCAAACAACTCCAACCACCTCCATCTACCTGCCATGACAGTAAGGGGCAGAATGCGCTTCTTACTTGCAGATATCTCCAAAAGTCCTATGGGGCTAACCTAAAGCACTCTTTTAGTTGCCCAAAAGACATCAGGGTTAGAGTACTGGGGATGAGAAGATCATCCACCGTCTTTATCCCCTTCGTACCCCAAGAGGGCTAGGAGAGGGTTTTCTTATCCACTATCACCAAGCTGTTATTCCAGAGGAGAGTATATTGTATAGGGGGATAGTGGGCTAAAATGGGGGTACCTGTAATTACAATGGCCCACCTCCATGCTCTACAGGTTTCAGATATTATAGGGGTAAGCTTGGGCTCAGAGACCCTCTTGCCTGTTAATAGAGAAAAGAGGGAGCCACCCAGCTCAAAAGAGGATTCCAGAACAACCCACTGGGGGGGAAGGGGAGACCACGTATGAACCAAGTAGTGGCCTGCACCACCCGAAAAGCCAACTGGTAACCTACGAACCAAGGAAGCCCCAGTCCTGATTTTGACCAGTGTGCTCTTAGCTTCAGCCATCCCCAGTGGGCTGCCTTGCCCTCCCACAGAAAGGAGGATATAAGTTTATCCAAGGAGGAGAACAGCTAAGGAGACAAGGGGACAGGAAGATGGTTCAGGAGGTAGGAGACCCTTGAGAGCACAAACATTTGTATGGCCTCAACTTTGCCTTTCAGGGACAAGTGAAGTCTATGCCAGCACCGAAATTTCACTGACAAGGTGGAAAAGAGAGGGGAAAAGTTAGTCTTTTCCAGGTCCTTTCACGCTGAGGAGATAAAAATTCCCAAGTATAAAAACCCTTGTGGAGCCCAGGCAATTTCAGCACCCATCAAACAGTCTCTACTACATCCTGCATTCACCGAGGAACTAGCTGGTGAAAGTGCCGAAGCCTTAAATTGTGACTCTAAACCTGCAAGCTCTGCTTGCAGCTGCCGTGCTTCCTCCACCTGGGCCTTGTTCTTGGTGGCCGAATATGAGAGTATGCCCCCTCTAATGACCACTTTGAAAGCCTCCCAGACTGTGGATGCTGAGACTTCATCAGAAATGTTTAAGGAAAAATAAGTGCAGGGTTCTTGCTTTATAAACGACTGAAAGTCTTTATCCTGCAGCAGCAAGGAGTTGTGCCTCCACCTCGTGGATGGGGCTCCTTGCCCGGGTGGGCAGAACACAATAGACACAGGAACATGATCGGATATAATAATGCTTCCTGTCTTGGAGTCTGAGATCCTTGGCGCAGCCAAGTGGTTAACTAGCCAAAAGTCCAGCCTGCTGTGGGTACGGTGGACAGCCGAATACAAAGAGTAATCCCGCCCCTGTGGGTTATCTCTCCTCCAAGGTTCAAGCATTCCCCATTCTGCCAGAAGTTCTCTAAGACCGGCCAAGTCCTTGGAGTGAGTTTGAGGGGTAGGGAAGAATTTATCAAGGAAGATGTCCTGGACTAAGTTATAGTCATCCCCCCCCCCATGATAATCAGGTTGTCCAAAAGGCCCTCGGTTAGACTGGCAAAAGCTTGGCTGATATCTGGGAAAAACTCCCCTGAGTCATTGTTATGGCCATGCACATTGGCTAGAAGCACCTCTCCCCCCCCGGGAATAAAAGTCTGGCCACTACCCACCACCCCTGGGATTCCGTTCATGTGTCCTCAACTAGCAATGGGAAAGCTTTGTGCAGCAATATAGCCACACCCCTGGATTTACTTGAAGCACAACTGGCAATTACTGACCCTACCCATAACTTTTTAAGCCACTAAACTGTTCTAATGGTGAGGTGCATCTCCTGGAGCATGGCTATGTCTGTTCCCAGGGAATTCAAAAATTGCATCACCTTGGTGCGCTTGGCTGGATGGTTAAGCCCTTTTATATTCCAGGAGATGCACTTCCAGCCTTGAGGTGCTCTGGATTCATTGGCCATACTTGGAAGAAAGAGAAAGGGTACTCACCAGAAAGGAGCAGAAACAGCTGAGAGCGATAGGGAGAGAGAGTACCTGGTTGTTGATTCAGGGAAATGTCACAAAAAACTTGAAGGAGCAGAGGAAAGGGAGAGGAGATGGATCACCAGTTGTTGAGAATTTCAGTAGAGTGTCACCACCTCAAAGGAGAAACCTGGTCAAGTAACAGGTAACAAGACAATTAAGCTGAGTATCATCGCAAAAAATCAATGCGCACAATAAGGCAGTTACAACAATGATAATGAGAGAACTATATTTAACAAAATGGTGCTGAGGTAAATGTATGATGGAGTCACAGTGGTCTCCTAGCCGCACTGATCCAGACACCAAGAATGGGAGAAGGTCTCTACTACCACTGAAGACCTGTTCCTACCTGGCCTCGGAGACTAAAGGAACGATAATTCTGGAGATCCAGATGTCCCTGACTGAGTACAATCGATAGGTATTAGGCAAAAGCTGGTGGAACGGGAAGAGGGGGGAAGGGAGGAAGGGGGGAGGAGACCTTCACCATGCCACTTTATGAGGAGGAGTAGGGTTATTGGGAAGGCCGTTAATGAGGAACTGTTTAAGTAAGTAGTCCTGGCTAGGAATCAGGCAACTATTGCGCCCTCAAGCGGTCAAGATTGTCTCTCATCTAAACAGCAGAAGATTCATATCTCTGGGCGTTCAAAAAGGGAGAAGGAAAGTAAAGGTGCATGGCTCTCTCTTTAATGGCTCGCAGTATCGACTGAAGAAAGCAAGATCTCCCTTAACGCCAATAGTGCATGCATATATATATATATATATATAGCACAGGAACCAAAAAGGGGGGGATACAGAAGGGGATAAGAACCCACCCTTCCCGCGCATAGCTGGTACTCGATCCCCATGGACCCTTCAAAAAAATTATCCATTTATGTAGTGGACAAAACAGCTGGGCCCAGCCACCCAGTGTGCCACCCTTCACAGATAAATTGTTCATGCAGATGAAAAATCAGACTAGATAAGCAAAGGAATATAGCAAAATCACCGTTATCAGTACTGCGATTCATCCATTCTTTCCAGGCAACACAGATCAATCTGGGTGGTCCTCTTCATTCCTGCAGGGCTGTGGGGGGGGGGCATGCTAGAGCTTCTGTAAAAGATTTGACACCTGGCTTGAGCAGACCCAATGCAGATGTCATCTCTTCCTTGGTTTCCTCTACAGCCGCAGCCCAGTCCAACAGAGGAGCGGAGTCCATAGGATCGTGCTGGTCATCATCCTGTAGCTCATAACTTGGGTCTTCCTCTGGAGCTGCGATTTCCGCTCAGGGGAGCTTGACATGGGGGAGGTTGTCACCGTACCAGTGGCCGAGGGGCAAGGGCTGCTAGAACATTGACGTTGACAATTGGAGGGGGAGAATTTCACAGATGCATGCTTCCCTGCTGCATCTTCAGTTGCAGGGGGTTGTTGGTCACTGGCTGGACATTTAACAGCAGGCAGGCCTCCAAAAACTTCTATTTGCTTACACTCTTGCAGGGAAGGTCGGGGGCCCATTGGCAGGGGGACCAGTCTGTCTGGTTTTACTGTCCTGTGGGAACCCTTTCTCCCTTCTTTCAGGCCTCCTACCAGCATGGTCCCCAGGCAACCAGAGGAGTTTTAGAGATGCAGTTTTCCAGAGGAGGCCGGGCCAGTGATTATTAAGCCACACTTTGGCATCCCTCACATATTCAGCGAGGAAAGCTCTGTCACCTTTGGAGATATGCAATACGGTAAGTCTCTGAAAACGATATTGAAAAGAATTATCCTGCAGAATCTTCTTAATAGGCCTGAAAGTTCTCCTTCTAGCAGCCACCTCCTGAGAGGAATCTCGGTAGAGAAAAATGGTGGCCCCCTCCACGTAAGCTCACCACGGTCCCTGGTGGCACTAAGCACTCTCTCTCTTCAACGGAGTACCTCAGTAGACAGACAATGATGGTCCGAGGGGCAGTGTGACCCCCGAGTCTGCCAGCCACTCTGTGGGCCCTTTACACTTCAATTGGTTCCCTCCATCTTTCACCCAGCAGTTGGGGCAGCAATTCTGTAAGGAAATGCTCCATATTGGGGCCTTCAACTCCGTCAGGCACCCCACGATTTTGATGTTGTTTCTACTCCCCCTATTCTCCTGTTCTTCAGCTCTTTCCAAGAGCCTGAAAAGATTGGCTTCATGGTCCCTTAAACACTGCCAGACCATGACATGTTGTCTTTCTAGCTCCTCAGTCCTTTGCTCTAAGACATTCTGCTTGTCTTCCAAGCGATGAACGTCTGCAACGTTCCCTGCCAGAGAAGCCCCAATATTATCCATTCTAGTTAACAAGGCTTCGAGCATTCTAGTAATGTTAGAGAGGGCATCCCCCACCTGTGCCTGCTCGGGGGATCCCTGTGTGCGGCCCACTTCCAGACTGTGAGTGCCCTCTGCAGAAGCAGCCATTCTTCTGCCCATCCAGCTCTATGTTGCAGGCACCCCCTATGCGTGGGTCCAGCGCTACTGGGAGGTGGCAATATGCCACGGAAATCATGAGCCGACAGTGTATTCACAGGTGCAGAGCTACTCCGTTTGCAGTGGGGATATTAGCACTCTGACGTGTAGGCTGACACAGCCTATCCCGGCAACGCAGCTCGCAACTAACGGCACTACAGCACACAGATAGATGGCGGCTCACCCATTGGAAAATGGCAGGATAGCAGCAGCAAAGGTAGGGAGGGGATTTCCAGCTGTTAAAAACTCATCTTAGTCCATCATATCAAATAATTAAGCACCATGGAGGGACAGAGCAAAAAGATTAGGCTGCCATCTCTTTTGGGTCCAAGTCACGCCCCATGTTATACCCCTGTTAAATGATATAAAATGGACCAGGTGTCCTCTGACTCATGCATTCATTGTCAGGCTGCTCCTGGCTCACTTTTGCATGTTACTGTATGTGGAAATGTCCAAGGGTAGCACCCTTTTGGGATACAATTTTGTTACAATTAGACCCACTTCTGAGCTTAGATCAAGCCTTTTCCCCAGACATTTTCTTACTTGGGGTATATAAAGACAGATTAATAGGTGCAAAGAAATATTATGACATTAATTTCTGCCTGTGCTAAAAAAGTTATTTTACGGAATTGGGGAGATCAACTCCTGCCAACTTATGGAGAATGGTATAAGGAAATTCTGCTTGCTTTATAGGCAGAGAAAATTATTGCTAGTATAGCCGATTTTTTTTTTTTTTTTTTTATCAACAGACTTGGGAACCTTTATACACACTGTTGTTAAATGCATGAGTCCAGGGCCGTCTCTCTATTATACTTTCTTGTTTGGTTGCTTCTATTGCTTTTTTCTGTACCCCCAAAGTGTGTTAATGTTTTGTACTATTTCCTAAGATTTGGGGTCTTTTTTTCCCCTTTGTACTTCCTTTTTTGTTAGTATGCTTCTCCTGGATTAGGCAGGATGGGTTTTGGGGGTTGTTTGTTTGGGGTGATGTGTATTATATTGTTATGTGGTTTGGTGTATTTGATTTCTCGTTTGCTTTTTGTATTACTGTTTTTGTCTTTTTTTTTTCTTTCTATTGTACAGTTGTTTAAATGCTTAATAAAGTTTATTTCAATTAAAAAAAAAAGGACCAGCAGAGGAAGATGGAGAGAGGCCTGCCTGGTGAACACTGTCCACAAAGGCCTCAGCGGTGAAGTTGGCAAGGCCTGGAAGGTGAAGACCAGCAGCCGTCATCTGTTCAAGTTGCTCCTTGCTGCTGCTATGTACCGCCAACTTGATACCTCCATGGTACAGTCAAACCAGTTTGCTGGACCCCCCTTTGAACTCCTGAACTGTAAGTACCCCTGAGCAGCGGTTTTGGGGAGTTTTTATTTAGCTATTTAACTGGGTTAAAATCAGGGGGTTAGGTCCTGGGCCAGGAAACTGTGCCCAGGCCTGAAGTTGCACTGTTACTACTGTTTTTTTTTTGTTTGTTTTTTTTAATTCAGTCATTTTGTTTAATTTATAAATTCAACAATTTTACAGGCAGCAATACATCACTTATTAATACCAGTTGATAACATCACAATACATTACATGTATACTTGTAGCAGTCATATTAGGGGAAAATAAATTAACTTCTTATTACTTCAGTATCCAGAGAATCATAATTACTCATTTTAAGTTCAGTCTGTGATCCATTCAAATCAAATCAGGCATAGCACGGTGAGCCCTCCCCTATCCCTCCCAGATTTTATTCCCATTAAAATTAAAGGAGCATCACAGATCATATCCTGAGTATCTTTTCAGTGCAAAAGAAGAGCAAAATTACATGTTCAGTACATAGCTTAAGGTACAAAATCATCATAATGATTTAGTTGGTATGATATCCACTTTTGACATTGTAGATCACATTTCTGAACTTTGTCCATCATCTTGGCTGAGAGTCGCTCAAGACCATATATCTCCCTGGACAAAACAATCCAGGCTTTTTTAGTGAGTATTTGATTTGTAAACCACAGTCTAGTGATACTTTTGTGGGCTGTTGTTATAAATTTTAAAATTTGTTTCAACAAGTTTTTGTCAATTCACAGACCTTTTGGTTTAATAAAAGTCAATATAAATGGGGGAGTGAATAAATCAGTGGTGCCATAAATTGCACTCACCTCCTCGAGGATCTCCTTCCAAAACTGTAATAGCTTAGGACATGACCAAAGGACATGGCTCTGATTTGCTCTATCATCTCCACATTCTCTCCAACACTGTCCTTCCCCTAATTCTCCCATACTAGCCAGCAAGGCTGGTGTGCGGAACAAAAGAAAATGGAGTTTCCACAGGTATTCACACAGGTATGATGAGAAAAAGATTTTTATAGTTGGTAAAGCAGAGTCATTCCAGTCCTGCTCATTGATTGATACCTGCAGTTCTTGCTCCCATCTAAACCTGATTGAGTTGGTCGAGTCTTCCTGTCTTTCATTTAAGGCCTTGTATATCTTACTAATCAGGTGATCCGAGGTCGTTCCTCTGATATGAGCTTGTAACAGTTGTATTATTTGGGTAGGGTTTTCAGTTAGGGCCACAAGTGACCATTCATATGGCTAAAGGTATGATTTAAGATGTAAATAAGAAATAAAATATTTATGGGGCAAGTGATATTCCTTCTGAAGGGAGACAAAGGGAAGGAAACCTGTTCTGCCCACTAAATGGAAAATGAATAAAATGCCATATCTCTGCCATTGAACTACACAGGGGCCTGAGGAACCTGCTGTCAAATTTGCATTACACTTCAGTGTTCCCAAGAACACTTTTTCAGGGAATGTAAAATAATCATTACTGACCTTAAGCCATATTTTTAAGGGTTCCCTGGTGAACTTTGGATAATTCATTATCCCTAGGCACTTGGGGGGGGCGTCCCTAAAAGTAGCCCCTCCTCATTTTTGATAGGTCTTCCCATGTTACTTCTAATTGTTTCCAGTGTGCATCATACCATTTATTTAGCCAGTGTAGGACTACCCTTATATGTGCTGCCATCGTATACTTTTTGAGGTCAGGGAGGTTAAGGCCACATCTCTCTCTGGCCAGTTGCAGAACAGAATATCTAATTCTGGGACGCTTTCCACTCCAGATAAAGCGGGATATCATTCTGTCCCATGCCTGGAAATATGTTTTAGCTGGGGTGAAGGGCAGTGTCTGAAGAAAGAACAATATGTGGGGAAATACATTCTGCTTAATTGTATTTACTCAAAAAGCTTAGGGGGAGACGTGACCAACGAGATAGATCTTCTGTCAATTTTAGGGTTAAAGGTTTGAGATTTGAGAGCTCTGCATGAATGGGGTTTCTTGTGAGGTTTATTCCCAAGTATCTCATCTCTTGTCTGTGCCACTTAAAGGGGAAGTCTTTTTTGAAGTGGGAGGAAGGGAGGTAATAGTCCGTCAATACCTCGGTTTTTGATTTGTTAATTTTATATCCTGCTAGCTTACCAAACGTTTGTAGCTGTTTCCATACCTCTGGGACAGATTGTTCAGGCTCAGTAAGATCCAGCAGAATATCGTCTGCAAATAGTGATATCTTGTGCGGGCAACTTCCCAATGGAAGGCCCTCTATGTCCTGAGAAGATCTGATGGCAATGGCCAGGGGTTTGAGATATAGAGCAAACAACATTGGGCATCCCTGGTGGGTGCCTCTAGAGAGTTGGAATGTATCTGAAAGTGCCCCATCCATCCTAACATTTGCTTTAGGGGAGGCATTTATATTTTGTAATTGTTTAATAAGTTGTTGCAGGAATCCAAAGTGGTCCAGAGTCTGCCATAAAAAAGACCAGCTGACCTGGTTGAATGCCTTTTCAGCATCTAACCCCAGTAGCACTAAAGGGATTTGTCTTTCTATGGCACGCCTTATGGCATCGTGGGCCTTTCTGCCCTTAATAAAGCCCACTTAATCAGGGTAAATAATAGCTGTTAGTAAATGGTCTATTCTAGAGGCCATAGCTGACATGAACATTTTGTAATCATAATTTAGCATTGAAATGGGGCAAAATGAGGAGGGGTGCTTAACATCTTTATGGGGTTTAAGTACGGCTGATATGGTGGCATATTGCCATGAGGGTGGAGGGGGTTCTCCCTCCTGGTCCACATGTAAGGCCGGGAGTAATATGGGTAGTAGCAGCTTTTTGAATTTGTTATAAAATTCAGAAGGATACCCATCTAGACCTGGCGCCTTCAGGGTCTGATCTTTTTTTAGAACTTGGAGTAGTTCTCCCTCTTTGATTGGCGCCAGTAAGGCTTCAGCCTGTAGTGAGCTGATTTGTGGTATTGGTAAACTCTGTAAATATGATTTGATGTTGTCTAGGGGAATTTCCTCTTCTTTATTGTACAACTCATGGTAAAACCGCTGTAGAATAAGTCTAATTTCCTGGGGCCTTTTTGCTAATCTCCCTGTTTTAGGATCTACCATGCTGATTATGTTTGCTCTGGTTCTCTGTTTTCTCTCAATTTTCTTGCTAAATTTCTGGAGGCCTTAGGTCCCCCCTCATGATGTCTTAACTTTAGATAAAATAGTTTTTGTTGTACCGATTGGTCTACTATTTTTAGTAACTTTTGTTTTACAATTTTTAATCATGGTGGTATTGTGGAGTCCTTTTGATCTGGCCAATGCTGTAAATGTAATAGCTCCTCCTGCAGGGCTTTATGTGTTTTTTCCTCTGCCATTTTTTAATGACAGAAAATCGTATGATCTCTCTTCCTAATACTACTTTTAAAGTATCCCACAGAATTGTAGGGGCAACTGCATGTTGCATGTTTTCTTGTTTAATTCTAGGTACAGCCTCCTGGACCAATTCAAGGAACTCTGGGTCCCTAAGATGGGCAAGATTCAGGTGCCAATTTTTTGCTTATATTGCGCCATAAGTCCAACGTGAGATATAAGGGAGTATGATCCGATAAGAAGGTGATCCCATGCCGTACATCACAAATGGAGTCTAAATGCTCGACCTTGGTTATAAAGTAGTCCAGTCGAGCCCCACTTCCCACATGTGGGGCCCAGTGGGTGTATTCTTTTGTCTTAGGAAAAAAATGTCTCCATGTGTCCACCAAGTCCAGAGAAGTGATGGTTTGTTTTGTGTATTTTTGGAGAGCGTTAGATCTATGGGCCAGAGGGGTATCAGCACCCAAAGAGGGATTTAAAGTGATATTCAAGTCTCCTCCCAGCAGCAATTGTCCCTCCATGAGGGACATTAAATCTGCGAAGAATTTTACTGCTAAGGGCTTCCCTGACCCAGGAGGGAAATAGACAGATGCCAGGTTAACGGGTCTTGAGTACAGCTTGTCCGTCACTATGGAATAGCAGCCTTCTGGGTCACTAATCTCACTTTATTTTTCAAAGGGCACCTCCTGGGAGAGTAGAATCATCACCCCTCTTCTTTTCCCACCCCTACAGGATGATTCAGTTACTACAGAATACTCGCACCTCTGAAATTTTTCCAGGACATGTGGGTTTCCTGCAGCATAATAAGCCCCAGTCTCTCTTTTCTGAATAATTGAAATAATCAGGAGCACTTTATCGAATTACCAAACCAATTCACATTTAAAGATAAAAATCAAAGTTGACTTAACCATATCTACGTCTAATCACTCCTTGTATGCATATTGCCTGCATGTTAAAAGTACAATATATCCCCTTCCTACCATACTTATGCCTTTTCACCCCTATGCTCAATAATATTGTATTATTAATTGCTTTATGTATTGTCACTGATATAAGCGAATTATAATGTCTGCCTGTTGTTCTATTCAAACACCATAACACTGTCCAAGTGTTTAAAACTACACAAGGATCTAAAAAATTCGGCACTAGGCCTATAACAACTAAACATGTGCAGGCCTGTTGCATTTTAACATTATACATGACGCTCAGTACTTTTAGGCCTGCCAAAATAACCAAATGCCAACAGGGCATCAACTTTTTTGTACCAGCAAATTGTACTTGCTGTAACAGGTCTCTGAACCTGGCAGAAAATTTAAGCAGCTCCCAAGGTAGGGAGAGGACAGATACCTCTTCTTTGAAGGGGGCAGATGTATGCGCCCTGAGGGGGAGTGTCAAGCCAATGCTAAAGGCCCCCAGCACCACTATTTCCCTGGTACCTAGTGGTGCAGCAGGCCACATTGGAAATAAAAATGAGGAACAGAGACCCCCAGGAAATGGTCCCTATGTGCCTCATCTCCAGTAAGACCTTATGGATACGTCGACCATTTAGGGATGGATTTCTGACCCTATAATGGTCAGGTGGGCATGTAGCACTGCAAAAAATGCATTAAGTCATGCCACCTTTCCTGGCTATGGTATAATTAAACAATAACTATGGGAGGACTATCAGCAAGCTTCGGGAGATAATCCAAGGGAAATTCAGAAACATCCTTCTGATTCACTAACCTTTTTCCCATCTATAAGCTTGGAAATATAAGCAGGATTTCCATTTCCCAATGTCCCCACCCCAAACAGACTTCCCTGAGTTGCATTGTGTAGTCCCTGTATGCAGAGTCACCTCCGCATCAAGTTACCAGTTTTTTTAGTCTCTGCAGAACCTCTCTCACCACTCACTCCGGTGCAGGTCACTGAAATCTTTGTAAAAGTTTTTTCACATCCTCTAGGGTTGCTTGACTCTGTCTCTTTCTGGAACCCAGATCCCTAGCAGTGTCCTAAACAGCATTGCAAAGGCCTTGTTGAATTTTCCTGAGTGAGGAGTCTTCCTGGGTGGATTGAACCAGGCCCCTGAGTTGAGCTTTCCTTGCTTCATCTGGTGTCTCAAAGGTTTGGGGGTCATCTGGAAACATGATGACTAGTCAAGCAGGATATGGAGTAGCAAATTTTAGTTGTTGTTGCTTTAAAAAGACAGAGTATTGGAGCGTAGGCCCTGTGCTTGGTTGAAATAGATGGGGAGTAATCGTCAAAATAAATGCACTTTCCTTTATATTTAGTATCCCTCATTCTCCAGGCTCTGGTAAGGATGGTTTGTTTAGTAGTATAGTTTAAAAACTTCATTATGATGGAGCGAGGTCGTCTGTCTGGCTGAGTTGGTGTCAGCGATAGAGCCCGATGGACTCGCTCTATGTCGAATTTAAAAGCTGGGTCTAATTGCAGAGTCGCAGAGGAGCTCCTCTACAAATTTTAAAATAGCTCTCCCTTCCTCGTTCTCCGGAATCCCATGTATTCTCAAATTATTCCTGCGCGATCTGTTTTCCAAATTCTCACATTTCTCTTTTAAAGCATGCTGTTCATCTAGCAAGTGCACTACCATGCGTTCCAGCCTGTCAGTCCGATCATCTAATTCAGTATGTTGTGCTTCAACCTCAGTAACACGAGATGAAAGTTTATGACTTCTGTAGTTAATTCTGACCGGAAAGTACGAACCTCAGACCTGAATTCCTGCAACTCTGCTAGAATGGTAGTATTGCTGGGTTGTTGAGAGGAGGCCCCATTTGGAGCCGCCATGTCTGGTTAAATCTCTGCAGAGCTTAATGAAGGGCAAGAGAATCCTGCCGAATCCTTACTTCTGAGGGTGCGTACAGTCCTTTTTTTGCCTCCCATTCAATGCTGTGGCTCTCCCTGATATTCTTTTTTTGATTGTTTTTGTGTTTTATTTGTGAGAGAGTCTGTTTTTAGCCCAGGATCAGCAGAACTAGGTTTTACCCTTGCATCCTGGTCAGTGACGTCACCGGAAGTCCCAGCGAACAAAATTCAATACATAAATAAGTGAGAAACCTCAGCAGAATGGGGATGGGGAAGTGGGAGATGGTTGGAGATTAGGTGAGCCTTCACCCCTCCGGAATGCACATCCTACAAGGGGATTGGCAGGAGATATGGGAGGAGCAGTGAGGGATAAAATGGTGAACAGAATACAGGCACAGAAGAGGTGGGTGTCTGCACTGTTGCTACTGTTTAAAGTTATTTGGGCTCCAATGAAAGATCACCAGCGACGTCTACATTGTGGTGCGGTACCCACCAAAGGGACTTTAGAGACATTTTGGGCAGCTGCCATTAGGAAGCCGGGTGCACCCATAGGTGGGAGGTGGAGATTGTGTGTGTGTGTGTGTGTGTGTGTGTGTGTGTGTGTGTGAGGTGAAATTGTTTCAGCTAGTTGTTAGTGTTGTTGTGCTATTCTCCTTCCTTTTTCCCTTCCCCCCAAAATAAATACTGCTAATTGTTGATGTTATATGCTGGTATTGTGAATCACTGCAAAAAGAGGGGATTGTTGTTGTGTGGTGAGATATCTCAGGGGGCAGCTTATGTATTTTCCTGGGGGGGTGGTGGGTGGTAACCTGCAATTTGTTCACAGGTATTCCCTGCCATTACCCCAGGTGAAGGCACTGCTCCATTTCTTTGCACTCCTTTAGAACCAAGGCTGGCCCTCTTGGACTTACATCCAGGTGAGACATGAGGTCCCCAGAAACAGCCAAGTTAAGTTTAGGGGCTGTTGCAAGTGGAGGCACAGCTGGGATCTGCTGCCTCCTAGTGGTTATATCACAAGAGTGCAATTCTGAGAAATTGGTAACCCCCCCAAGAAAAGCAACTTTTGAAAAATCAATATGGAGCAACAGGAATTGCTCGATTGGTGCAAGGGGACAGGGAGAATGCCTGGTCCCAGAGAAGGCCATTCTGGTGACGGGGATCCCTGAGGGCACCAATAAGCCATTTTAGAAGCACTGGAAGCTGCACCTGATATTGGGAAAATGAAGGTTCATGGCCTAAGATATAATCGCATTACCCACAGTATTATGACATTGGTGGGTAGTGGCAAAGATGTGGATGCAGGCAAGCACCATCAGCCTTCACTGGTGAAGGGGTAGAAGGCACCTGGAGCCTGTTTGACAAGGGGAGTAGCCCACCGACTGTTCCATCCCCCTAGCCTACCCTTGAGTCAGATCTGCTGGAAAAAAATTTCTGTCCCTTTTGGCAGCAAAAGGAAATACTTTTAAGGATGTGCAGTCCCTGCTGCCCATTGGAGTAGTCCACAAAGACTCTGGGCTGACTCGGCCTGCTAGTTCTGATTATTTCAGAAGGCTGAGGGTTTTCTCTGGCACCCACCCCACACCAGCTGGAGAAGAGGACTATGAGACCTGGTAGACTATGCTGTCACTGTGCTCCAGGAAGGACAATGTTCTGAAGCCGAGAAACAAAAAAGGCTAGTAGAGAGTCTGAAAGGGCCTGCACTGGATGCTATTCAGTCATTGAGTGCCACCTACCCAGAAGCTAAAGTGGACGAGTACCTTGCCACCTTGGACAGTGTATTTTGGAGTACAGAATCCTTCGACACTCTCTACTGGAAATTCAAGACAACCATGCAGCGACGAGGGGAGCCCCTCTTGGCTTACCTACATAGACTGTAGAGGGCATTGCAGAAAGTGTACAGGAGGGGAGGACTAGCCGCTAAAGACCTGAATAAAGTACATCTTGAGCAGGTGTTGAAAACTGCCCTGTTCTCAGAATTATTGTTGTTAAAGTTGCATTTGAAAGAAAGGCTGACTGCCCCACCCCCAGCGCACTAATGCTAGAGGTTAGAGTCACTGAAAAGCAAGATGGACAATGGGAGCAACCACCTGCTGCCACTGCTGGTATCCAAGTGGCAGATGGTGGAGACTCTCAAGCAACTGCTGAACTTCAGAGTTTGATCCAAGAACTGAAAACTGCTATGCAACAAGTGAGCAAATCTGGCACCACCCCTGGAGAGCAGGAGTCAGTGGCAGCCAGTATGTCTATGGCCAGCAAAGTTGCATCACTGCTCTTGGACCCTGGGGCCTGACCTGGTGAGGCAATCATGCTGAGGGAAGTCTATGCACAACTAATGGAGTTAAAGATAATTGAAAACTCCCAGAAACCTCCTGCCCAGCTGCCCTCAGTGACTCGTGCCAGAGTATCTCGGCCTCCGCTTCGTCAGGATAATGTTTTCTGTTCCTGGTGTGGGAAAGATGGGCACCTTGTCCATGGGTGTGTCAGTGCAGAGAACCCACAACTGGTAGCAAAGAAAAAAGCATCAAAAGAACCAGAGAGATGACAAGAGGAGCCCAGTGAGGGAACAATTGGGATCGCTACAGTTGGAAAGCTCCACTAAATGGATGGAACTGAAGATCCTCGGGAGTAAGGTGCACCTGGCCTAGTTGGACCCCGTGCTGATGTTGAACTTCTCACTGAGGGCGTACTGTGCTTTGTCCTGCAGGACAGTGGATCGCAGGTCACAGTTATCCACAGGACTTTTTATGACCAGCACCTCAAGCACCTCCCACTCCTACCTCTATCAGGCTTATCAGTGTGGGGAATAGTAGACGCAAATTGTCCTTATGATGGGTACTGCATAGTACATATCACTTTCATCTCATAGGGTCCTGATGAACCACCCACAATAGAAGTCATGGTGTTAATCTGCCCAGAGTCCAAGGGGATGAATGCTACACCAGAATTGATTGGAACAATGCCAATATGTTTGTCCAGCTGGATACACTGTGTCAGGAGAGAGGCGGAGTGGACCACCTGTTAAACCTCTCCATCCAAGTGGTAGTTAAGAGGGTCAGTTTGTTTTTGGATGCTATAGAGCCAGGACCTGAATTGGCAGATGAGCCCCTTGGTATGATTCTGAGAGTCAAAAGCTAATCCTGCCACCTAAGCCACAGTGCAGAGTGGTGGGTATTGCTGAATTTGACCAGCCACCGGAGACCAGCCTTCATTATTGATGCCCTGCCGGAGTATCAGCTGCCAGAAGGACTGACGGCACAGCGTGGGGTACTACCACCTCCTGAGATCCCCCCAGGCCCTGTGTGTTACTGTGAGAGTGAAGAATGAGTCAGAAAAGCTGGTAGTCATTCGTAAGAGCCGGGTGCTGGCCCACATCTACAAAGCAGATAGTGTCACAGAAAGGGACCCATGGAAAGCTACTGATGTGAAGATAGATCCAGCAATATTTGACTTTGGGGAGCCGCCCATCCCAGACAGTTATAGGTGAAGCCTGAACCAGAAGCTGGCAAAGAGGTGGAACATGTTTTCACTCCATGAATGGGATGTAGGGTACATCCAAGGGGAAAAACATCACATTCACTTAAGAGATGGCTGCCCCTTCAGAGAGAAATCTAAAAGATTGGCACCCGGAGGCATTTACGATGTTCAGTGATACCTGCAGGAGTTATTGGACACAGGTATCATTAAGGAATCCCAAAGCCCCAATGCCTCCCCCATCGTCGTGGCCCACAAAAAGAATGGGGCCATAAGGATGTGCATAGTTTATCGCATGCTGAATAAAAAGACCATCCCTGACCAATACACAGTGTTTCAGGTAGAAGATGCACTGGCCAGCCTGTCAGGGAGTAAGTGGTTCTCCATGCTGGATCTTAGGAACGGGCATTATCAGATCCCCATGGCAGAAGAAGACAAGGAGAAAACCACCTTCATCTGCCCCCCTGGGTTTTACTAGTTTGAAAGAATGCCCCAAGGTATCTCTGGAGCCCCCGCTGCATTCCAGAGATTAATGGAAAAGGCAGTATGGGACATGCATCTGTTGGAGGTGAGCATATATTTGGATGATCTTATTATCTTTGGCAGCACTCTGGAAGAGCACGAGTATCGGCTGATGAAGGTACTGGACAGACTGGAGGAATCTGGATTAATTGGATCCATAGATAAGTGCAAATTCTGCCAGCCTTCCATGAAATATGTGGGACACATCGTCTCAGCCAATGGAATGCAAACTGACCCTGCCAAGGTCGAGGCTCTCACCACCTGGCCAAGGCCCCATAACGTAAAGACTCTTCAGTCATTCCTCGGTTTCTGTGGGTATTACCAGCAGTTTGTAAAGGACTACTTAATGGTAGTGTGGCTGTTAAATGAGTTGATCCAAGGTTACCCACTGACTTACCAGAAAATGAACAGCCAATCTAACAGAGAAGGCCCAGAGAAGGAGTATCTCAAGGTGAATGAGCCCTTTGGAGACAGGTGGACCCTGAAGTGCAAAGCTATTGTCCAAGAAATTATCAAGAGGCTGTGCAAAACACTTGTCCTGGCATTTGCAGACCCCAGCAAGTCCTACATCCTCCACACTGATGCTAGCTTGAATGGGATGGGAGCAGTGTTGTATCAGGAACACGCAGAAGGCCTACGGCTGGTGGCTTTCGCAAGCCACAGCTTGTCTCCATCCAAAAAAACAATATTCTGTCCACAAACTAGAATTTCTGGCATTGAAATGGGCAGTGATAGAGAAGTTCCATGGCTTTTTATCCAGTGTTCCTTTCACTGTCCAGACAGATAACAACTGCCTGACATATGTAAACACCACAGCCAAGCTAGATGCAACTGGGCACAGATGGCTATCTGCACTGTCCACATATGATTACACGTTGGAATACAGATGTGGTAAGACAAATATAGACGCAGATGCCCTGTCCAGGCAGCCGCACCATGATCAGACTGACTCCAGTATATGGCTTTCCAGTGCAGCAGTTAAAGTGTTGTGTTCTAAGTTTTCTGTGCAGGAAGAAGCTACCCCAGCCAACCCAGATAGAGCCATTGACATGCTAGGGACGTCACCAGATTCTACCCCTGAGGAGTACCTAAACTTTACTGGACTTGACCTATCCTGTCTCCCCTAGCACATTAAGTATGAGCTTCAGTAGGCCCAGAGAGAGGACCATGCCTTCAGTGATGTTATTCAAGCACTGGAGAAGGGGCTCAACCCATACCAAGTGCACACTTTCCACTCTGACGCCAAACTAATGCTCAGAGTGTGGGGTCAGTTGGCCCTAAAAGATGGATTGCTGATATGGAAGGCTCATGATAGTGAAGACGCTACGAGCTACAAGCCTTAGTTAGCCATGCCCTGGAAGTACTGCAAGGCCATCCTGACATCTCTCTATGATGAAAGGGGTCATCTAGGGTATGAAAGAACATTAGATCTAGCAAGAGACCCGTTCTACTGGCCCTCAATGAAAAAGGATGTGGAGTAACATTGCAAGGTTTGTTTGTGGTGCATCCAACAAAAAAACTCCCCAAAAGAGCCATACCATTGGTCAACATACAAACCAGCGGCCTGTTGGAGCTTGTGTGCATGGACTTTCTGTCACTGGAGCCTGACAGACAGAATGAGTCAAACATCCTTGTCATCACGGACCACTATATCAGGTACACTCAGGGCTACCCAACCAAAGAAAAGAAGGCTAGCACAGTGGTCAAAGTCCTGCAGCAATTCTTAAATCACTATGGTATTCCCCAATGGATACACTCAGACCAGGGCTGGAACTTTGAGAGTTGGTTGGAGTTGGCTGGTAAAGGAATTTTTGGCCTTGTATGGCATAAAGAAATCCAGAACAATACCATACCATCCTCAGGGGGACCCTCAGCTTGAACACTTTAATAGGACCCTGCGCGATATGTTGGGTACCCTGGACCCAGTCAACAAAGCAAACTGGAGTCAAAAGGTCAGCTACCTTGTAGATGCCTACAACTGTACTAAAAATGACACCACACAAAGATCTCCCTTCTTCCTTATGTTCAGTCATGAAGCCAGGCAACTTATGCTTTGGCGTTTTACCTGAGAGTACCTCTGAAGAGTCATATCTTGAATACACCTGCAAGTTCAGGGAACAGTTGCAGAAAGTGTACCAGCTGGTGGCAGAGGCAGCAGCCAAGTCCAGTCAAGGCAATAAGCAGAGATATGAAAATTGGGGGAGACATCAAGTCCTGCAAGTGAGAGATTGTGTGTTGCTAAGGACTCTTGGCATACAAGGAAAACATAAGATCCAAAACCAATGGGCCCCTGAAGTGTACTTAGTCATGGAACAGTTGCCAGATCTACCAGTGTACAAAATCTGACAAGAACAGGGGAGAGGTTTAGAAAAGACTGTACGCCAGAATCACCTGCTCCCCATTGGTGAAATCGTGCCAGACCCTGCTCCTGATGCTGAGTATCCAGCTATAAACAGGCCCAGAACAAGGAGCCAGACTATGAAAAACTGAACAGGAAACACCAGACCACCTGGGCCTCCCAAAAGGTATGCATAGAACCTGAACACTGGTCCATCCAGGCCTTCTGAGTGGCCTTCATCTGATAGCCAGCGAAAAAGAAACCATGGTCCCCACAGGCCTCATGAAAGGTCTATATCGAACCTGAATACTGATTCAGCTGGGCCTTCTGAGTGGCCTGCATCAGATCCTGATCCAAGTGATCCAGATTCTTCTGATTGGGGCAAAGATATGTCCTATTAGGATTCTGTGTCAGAGGCAAGTCAAGAACTGACTCAATGGCAAGTGGACTGTAGAAATTCACAGCCCTCCACAAGTACTGCCCCACTGAGACTGTGCCAACTTTGAACCCTAATGCAGTACCCTTCATCCCCTTGAGCAGGCCCATGCCCAAGATCCTGAGCCAGAAGTGAACATTGACATGGACAATGTAGCAGACTCAGGCCTTGGTGAGCAAGCACAAGATAATGTTGTTTTGCTAGACAATGTTCCTGTGCTGCCTTACCCGGTAAGGTAGAGGTGCCCCCTGTCCCTAGAGAATTGGCAGCACCAGACACAGCCCTGCTTAGAAGGTCTGAAAGGCAACCAAAACCCATTATCAAGTTCACCTATGATACCCCTGATGCCTCCTCCAATACCCCCCTGTATGTCACCCATAAGCACATAATATCCAGAGTACATGCCTTTCCCAGTGTTCCCAGGTACTGCTCGGAGGTTAAATTCAGTGTGGGGAAATGTGGAGTCAAATTGCCAAGTACTACCTGTTTTTAGATAGCATTTAATGTCTAGATAGACAATGCTATATTGCCTTATTATAACATGGAGTAGAGAAACACAGGTACCTGATTGGTGCAAAGCCATCAGGCGTCCATTGATTAATCCACGATATACGCACAGCAAGTAATGAAGCATCCGCCCTGAATGATCAGTAAGCAGACCAGATCTAGTTATTGTGCCCAAAATCCAGTGTGTTTGGCAGCCATTGCTATCGTCGCTAAGAGAGTGAGAGGCAAAGCCTGTCATGTATTGCAGAGCAGTGTTCAATAGCACAGTGCAGTGAGACTGGCTGCACTGTTCAACTGTGCTGCACTGTGCTTTCTCTCTGTCTATGTGACTCTTTCTTGTTGTGAAATACTGGAATTGTTTTCCCTCGCTGCTCTCCACTTTCCCACCCACCCACCCAGGAGACCTCCGGGGACCAAACGGTCAATGCAGCTCCCAGTGTGAAACACGGCTGCACAGTCAGCATGATCATGATGGGGTGAGTGCCCCTGTGAATGTGTGAAGTCAGACTGGGTGTGAGACAGAGAGAGGAAGTGCCAGTAAGAGGGGACCAACATGTTGCTGTGCACAGAAGTAAGATTTGTGTAGTTGCTATCATCAAGTGTAGCCTTATGAAGTGACAGGCATGTACTGTCAGTTGGCAGTAGTTACAGTAGGAGCAGATCGGCAATATGTATTGTAGCCCCCTGCAGAAGTAGAAGTGCGTCCCGGGATTGGCTGTCAGATCGTCAGGTCAGTGCTCACAATTGTGGCTGTGCACCCAGAAAACTTCAGGACATGCCATGCTGTGATGGACAGAGGGAGAGAGAGAGAGAAAGAGAGAGAGAGAGAGAGGGGAAAAGAGAGAGAGAGAACTATGTCAGTGACAGCGACATCGGGACTGCGTCTCTTTGTTGCTCTCTCTTTCCCTCTCGTGTCCGTGTTACCGATTGTGTTTTGGCTCATGTTGTCATTGCTGGGTAATGGTCTCTTCACTGTACGTCCATGCCACATTTGTTTTGGCATGTGTTACTTTGACAGTCACCTTGTTTCACTTGTTTTCTGAGGCTGAAGGTCTCCGTCAGTGAAAAGAAAGCCGGTTTAGTCAACTGGGGTGTGCGTATCTGTGGTGGTGGTGGTGGGGGACTAAGAGTGAGAGGTCATTGCTCAAAACAACAAAGTGTGTGAGGTCTTTTTTGTCGTCATTTTGCCAAACCCAAAGAGAGACAGAGAGAGGCACACACAGTGAGTAAATGAAAGCGATCAAGAGAGACACACTGAGAGTGTGTCATTCAAATTTGCCACACTACTGTCTGTGTGTGCCTCTCTCTCCATCTTTCTGTCTGTACATAGCAATTTGACCCACTTGCACTCTTCTCTTGCCCTCCCATTCCAGTGTGCTGTCCCAGAGAGAGAGAGAGAGAGGAACACATAGGGTGCTGTCCTGTGTGAGGCAACAGGAGTGGGACATTTTCCACTCTCTCTCTCTCCCCTCACATTTCCTGCAGCTGAAGCATAGCCAGCAACAGCAGTGACGTGTGAGTGTGTGTGTGTGTGTGTGTGTGTGTCTCTCTCTCTCTATTTTTGTGCCCTGCACTGTCTCCTCTCTGCACTGTGACAGCACACATCAATGTCTGCACAGTGCTGCACTTATTCGTAACACAATCATTTGAACAGTGGAACCACTTTTTATGGGGGAAGGATACTTCCAAAAATGTCTAGTTTTTCATAATTTTCTGTCACTTTGCCTTTTTTTTTCACACTGTTCTGACCTCATGTTATAAGTGCAATAACTCAGTCCAGGGTGTGCAGTTACTGGGGATTAATCAACCACCCTGGGTGCTGTGAGGGCACCCGGCCTGTGGCCTTGTGCCTCACAGCGCACCTGGGGTGTTGATCAGGGGCGTAGCCAGAATTGTTTTTTGGGGGGGTGTTCAAATATTACATTTTGAAAAGGACAATAAAACTGGTGGGTCTGGGGGCTCAGTGTCCTGAAGCTCTGAGGGGTGTACATGTTCTGTGATGAGTTTGGGGTGTTTTCTTGAAGAAAACACACACTTTTGTTACATGTTCGCCACCCTAATTTCATAGGAAACATTTTTTTTTCACATGCAATCAGGGTTGTGGGAGACTCTGGCTGTCATAACAGTCTACAGAACCTCCACTGGTTGTGGACAACTGGTTATCTAACAGTGCAATCAACCATCCATGTGGTTCTTGGCTGTGTTAGTAATGCCGCCCGGTACAAGGCATTGTACCACTATGTACATGGATTATAGTGGAATGTCATGCCACCAGCACCAGGTCACCATCCATAACTCACCCATGTTTTCTGCCATTATGTCCTAGTTGTTCCCTTCCCCCCACGTTACTAATGTGCAAGCATGTGCTCTTTTTGTATATTTGTATGTCAAAAATGAGCAGTTATATGTACTGCATGAGCTGTTTAAATTGTTTCTGGGACTTTCATCATTTTAATTGCACTGCTCAGCGAGATGGGGACTCGGGGGAGCTGACTGTTGAGGTCACATCTAGAGGCGGGGACTTGCACCATTTAAATTCCCGTGCCGCTCGCAAGTGCGAGCATAGCATGAGCATTGTGAGTAGCACAAGCGCCACTCTGAGAGGGAAAATAACTTTAAATTCCTTTCTTGGTGGATTTGGTTTGTAAGTAATTTACTGTAAAAGAAATGTAATTGGCATTAGTGAAAAGGGCATGTTAGCTCCTACAGGAGAGAACAGACTTGTTTGTGGTTCTTGTTATATTTGGCTGTTTCTTATAAATATTGATGTCACGGGGATTGCCAGTTTAAAGAGAGGTTTTTAATAGTTGCTTTTAAGAATGTAAGTACCTGAAGTCAAGAGTAGTATTCTTTTTGAAATATATCCTACCAACATTAAACTAGAGGTATCATAATGCATATAGGAAATCTGATGGGGTTGATGCTGTTTGTTTGTTCAATAAATAATTTTTGCACAAATTTGAAAGTTTAAAATAAAATGGGCTATTATTGGTCAACCCATTCATTAATAAAAAATTCAAGGAGAAAGTTTGGGTTCCTTGAAATCAAGAAGAAATTAGTTTTCAAGTAAATGGACAATATACTGTTTAGCTGGCCAGATAAGACAATTGCAGGTTTAGGATATACATAGGAACATGTGCTCATATAACATCAAGTATGCCCTACTCTTAATACTGAGGTGGATGTAGAATTAAATCCTGGACCTACGAAGAGAAAGGAGACAAAGCTAAACGTTATTCATGATAACGCTAGGAGCTTGGCCCCAAAAATGGATATGGTGGAAATGCTGGTCGAAGACCAAAAGCCAGATATTGCAGGTTTTTAAGAAACCTGGCTTACAAATAAAGTAGCAGATAGTGAAATAAGATTGGTAGGTTATCAACTATATAGGTCAGATAGGATGAGTAGAAGGGTTGGGGGAGTCATTTTATACATAAAAATTTCACTGGGTCCAGTAACTGTCATAATTTCAAAGTTTTTGTAAAAAAGTGCCATTGTATTTTTATCTTCCACCTAGACAGCCATGGGGGGGGGGTAGATGGGACCTTGGTTTAATATGTCATGAGAGGGATGGCTACTCCACTATTAGAAACTGGGTTAGTGAATTCTAGCTTTCCCATTGGCTAAGACACCGACCATAGTGGGCAGGTATTTCTCGATAGACACTCGCTTAAAATAAGTTCCCTTTCAAGGTTCCCCATTACTTTGGATGTTCTTGGGCACCCCGAATTTTTAAACAGCATAGCCGCCATGTTTTCTGCCTTGCTAACAGTAGACAGAGCAAGGCAGCCCCCCCCGAGAAATCACATCCCCCACAGACCCTGTAAACCATCGCAAAGCCACTACAGTTTAAATTAAGATTAAAAATACTTTCTTTTCTGTGCCCATGATACCATCATTACAGCAACAGTAGCTCCAATACACATTGTTCTGAAGACCACGCTCTCGCAGTGAAGCGTGACAGGTAACGTTCACTCTTTTCCTGCTTGCCAAATACAAAAGAGTAAACTTCTATTTTGTACCTGCATTCTTTTATTGTGTTGCTCCTTCACTCGATCTCTCCCCCAAACATCATGCTGGAGGCCCCTGTCTCACCCCAGCTCCACTCCCATGCCTCCGTGTCACCCTGGCTCCACTCCCGTAACTCTTTTTTAACGGTTTTCTATTTTTAAGTAGCAGTGCTATCTCAGCACTAATAGAACCACATTTCCAGGCTGTACTTATGCTCCACTCCACCACCACCCTCAGTCGGTGCCTGCTGCACACATGCCAGATACATTTAAATGCCAAGCATTTAAAAAGCTGTTCAGGCCTGGGGGAGAAGAATAAGGTGATACCCGTACTGTCGGAACTGATCGCTGGCATCACTGACCTCTTCTGCTCGATTCATCTCCCGATGTTTTGCATGCAATCCCATATAGCCACACAAAACCCCTCTCATGATTAATCGCCTAACACAATAATGCTAATCAATGAGGGGGTAGTGAAAAACAAAAGGACAGCAACCACAACAATAACAAAATTACATACTGTAATAATGCTAATCCGTGGGGGGAGGCACAAGGTAAACAGAAGCTGAAGGTACAAACTAAGTGGGAGGGCATGGCTTCCAACCCAGTACCTGAAAACAAAATTCAGCAGTGCCATCTAGTGACACGCAGTGATAAACATAGAATCAAAGGGACTACTTAACACAAAAATTACCTTATTAATAAGATAAAGCATTTAACCTATTTCTTAAAAAATTGATAAACTATTTCTTTCTAAAATAAAACAAAAAAGCCCATTTTCTAAGCGCAATAATACCTCCAGGGTGGGCAGTATGGGCAATACCAGACCTTTCAGGGGCTATGATTACGCCCCTGGGCGGTCTGGTATTGCCCAATACTGCCCAGCCTGTCGGGTATTATTGCTTGCATATACTGTAGCACCACCCAGAACTGCACTGCCATGCCAAGGCTGAATACAAACTCAAACAAACATGTAAAAACAGCACACATAAAGACAATCAATTCAAAGAAATGTAATTCATGCAAACTGCCAGATTCAAATATACCATTGCTTGTAGACACTAGTCCAGGCACAATTCTCAATGAGCCCTTAGATCACCACAATTTGCAGTGATCTAAGTCTGCAGCAAACTCCAGGTGCATCAGGGACCCTGCGCCCAATTCTGTAAAAACAGGGGTTCCTGGGCCAAAAACCCAGGAGTTGCCACACCCACAAGCTAGTGCCAAACCATAGATGCACCTGTGGGACTTGCCACAGGGATCTGGCTCTCCTCCACACCTACCACAACACTAGTGGGACTGGAATGATTGGGAGGGGTGAAACAAGTTTTCCAGGAGTGGTCCAGTGGCACAAGGGGTGCCATAGGGGAAGTTGGGGAGACATGGGAATGTGGGGGATGTTGTGGAACCCAGTGAGGATGCCATTCATATAACTATTAAGCTAATTGGGTGGTACTACAGGGGTGGGATCCAGGGACAAACAGTGCTGGTGGCTGGGGCTGCTGCCAGGGCTGTGCCCACCTGGGGCCATGGCACTGTTTGTCCCTGGACCTGCCCCTGTGGTACCATCCCATCCCATTAGCTTAATGGTCATATAAATGGCACCCCCTCTAGGTGACAGATCACTCCCTGGCATGCCCACTGTCACCCCAACACCCCTATGGCACCCATGCCCCTTCAGCTCCCAGACCCCCCACATTTAGAGCCTCCCATTTCACCACCATGTGTGGCACTGGCTCAAGGGGCTTATACCACCTCCTGGATGGTCTAACTCCACCCCTTTTTTGTGCCCATAGCGAGGCTTCTAGAATACCAATAAAGGGGATGTTGCATCCCTGCTGTGGCACATGCCCCCTTGCAACCTTGTGCACCTGGTTGTGTGATACAACCGTGGCACAAAGGGGCTTTGTCGCAGCAGCTTCAGGAGTTGTTGCAGCTGCATTACAAATTCCTGATTGACACAAACCATTTTTCAGGGTATCGGTGAAAACACTGTAGAATTGGTTTAAGACTCAACAGGTTGAGCGCTGCTGATTAAACTAGAAGTATTCTGCAGTTCCATAACAAATAAGTTAAAGCAGTCATATACCTTGCGGTTTATCCATCAAAATGTATGTTTATAAAAATAACCGAATTCTAGGGTAACCAGAGTATGTTATAAAATTAAATGTTTCCAGCAAGCCTCCCCTTGCTCCCATGTTGTTATGACTTAATAGAGATGGAAATTTAAACCAAAATAAGCAAAATCAATTTTCTGGTCACAAGTTTGATAAAGCATGGCGTCTGAATTTATTGTACTGGCAATGATTTTGATCACTTTATGGTATCCTGCAAATGGGCGTACAGTAAATGGGTACAAAATGTGGTAGTGGTATAAAAAACCCTTTGCCATCTGGAAGTGCCACAAATTATTTGTTTCTAATATCTTGCTGGGGTCCGGCACTCCTTTCCATGGTAATCCACCCAACCATTCAGAGGCAACTACTGTGAACCCTTCTGAAAGCCTCCTCAGCCTTACCCCCTGTGGTATGACTTGCCCTGTCCCAGATTAGGCAGACTTGAAAAAGAATCTGGTGGGGGAGGCAGCAGGGCAACCCTTGCTGGATGGGCTCAGTGACACTTGATATAGTGGTGTGCAATTTATCCACTTAAATCACTTCCAGCACTTTTGTTCTCTCAACCTCTCTCCCCCTTAACCACCTGAAATCCTCTCAAACTCCTCTCCAGAAGTGAGACCACTTCTCTGGCCACCCAGAGTCCCTATTATGCAGCCCATGGACTGCCTTGTTATCACTGCTCCCCCAGACAAACCAAGGTGCAGTGCTGCAGAGGGAACCTCCCACACACATACCTAGAGGAGAGTAACCTGAAGGATGCTGGCTGTTCCACTGCTGAATTTTGCAGGGCATATGGCACATGGCACATGGCTCTTCAAGTCATTGTACTGTCAAGCTGATCATACATTCTTTTTATAAAATGGGTGATGAAATCCTAGCAATCTTGTTTGTCTAAAAGCATCATTGTTCAGATCATCCATATTAATACAGGGTTCGTTTTTGGCCACGGGACTGCGGCATTCACGTGCATTTTCCTGAAATGTCCCCACTTTTCTGTCCCTATTGGGACATCTGATGCACTCCCTGATGCAATGTATTGAATGCCCCGATTGAAAGTCCCAACTTCGGGACCCTTCGTGCATTTCCTCATTCAGCAGATGCAGAGAGCATAGTGCGCATGTTGCTGGAGTCAGCTACACAGAGGAGCATATTCGGGATTGGGTGTGCCGCATTAAACTACAGTGGGAGGTCTGGGCATGCTGAAGGGATCGTGGCAGTGAGGTGACTGGGTGCCTAGAGACTACCAGACGATGCAGCTTCACATGCGAGCCACTGTCAGTGATGCCTACAGAAGGAGGGGGGTCTTCTGAGATGGGCTGTGAGTAATTTAAGTGGCTGGCACCTGGGCGGCAGGGTCAGGGGGCAGGCGATGTTGTGAGGAGGATTACAGACTGCACAGTTTACTACATTTCCCATACTTGCACAGCGCTCTCTGTACCATGTGTATCTATGTCTGTAAAACACATGGTACAGACTCTTGGAATGAGCGCATGTTCAAGCTGACGGCCACGCACTTCAGTGTTAGCTTTCTGAGGAGGCAGTCGCCATGCTGCAGCTCTCAGTCATCGATTGAATAGACAAAAAAAAATGAGCGTTCTCTAGTTGAGCTTGAATGGGCTGCAGTAGCAGTGATTACGATTGCTTAATTGCAGCCAGGCAGATTATTTGAAGGTCTGAGTTTATTATTTGATTGTTTGAAGTTCTTTTTCTTGAAGGGGCCCAATAGTTACTCAATCCCTTGTCACAGGATGGCAGTTTTTTTCTAGGGAGCACACAGAAGATTTTGCTCCACATCTAGTCAAGTCTACAAAGTTACTGGAGTAATTCAGTTCATGATATATTTGTCAGACACTAAAAAGGAAAAAATTCTAGTCTGATTACTTCCTAGCAGGCTAAAAAATGCTCTTCTGTTGATGTGAAAAAAAATATAATTTCAAACCCCAGAAACTACTGAAACAAGCTTCTTTCTGCTGTCTCGTATATTTAATTGAGAGACTGAGGCAAGACTTATGCTTGGCTTGGAAAAATGCAAAAATTGAACACATCAGAACATATCTAACAGTCTGAGTCATTTTTCAGTGTGGCCAAAAAATCCTTTATGAAGAGACAGGCAGAGCATTCTCGTGTGAAATAACTTCACACACTGTGAGAAGAAGTGAGGTTTTGGAAAGGGTGTTTCTGCTCTTCTGTTATGGGATTCAACTAGAGACAAATAGTCTAAAGCAGTTAATACAAGTTCTGATCTTTGGCATTTAAAAAAATGTCAGTATACTGGGGAACCAACAGTGACAGAAAAAAATACTGCTAAGTGATGTACTAATTTTCCTAAAGTTAACGTACTGCGGATCTGCAATTTTGATTTCACAAAGTCAGTGCCAAGACTTTTGACTAGTGTGTTGAGGCGTACATCAGGCTCGCTCCTCCTGTTTTATATGAGTAAGAGACTGACCTGAAGTTCTGATTCTAGTAATATAAAAATATTACAAAAACCTGCGTCTCTCTGCAGTTAGTCCCAGCATCAGTGTCCTTCGTGTAATCATTATTACACAAAGTGAAATGTCTGTGCCTGGTGTGTTTTGTGTACATACTACTACATAGTTAGACCCAGGCATCAGAAAAAATAATTACGCTTTTCTGTCAGGCTAATTAGTCCTTTCTGATCTAATTTTTACACAAGTTAAAACAGTGAGTCAAGTGTTCTGTGTGCCTGGTGTGTTATGTGTACGCTATAATCAGGCTCAGTTCTTGCTGTTTTATTGACTGTGTTACCTAAACCTGAATTCCTCTTACATAAAAAAAACATGCGTCTCTCTACATTGCTAGACCCTGGTATCAGAAAAAATAATTACGCTTTCCTGTCAGGCTAATTAGTCCATTCTGATCTAATTTTTACACAAGTTAAAACAGTGAGTCAAGTGTTCTGTATGCCTGGTGTGTTGTGTGTACACTATAATCAGACTCAGTTCTTGCTGTTTTATTGACTGTGTTACCTAAACCTGAATTTCTGACCTACAAAAACCTCTGCATCTCTCTACACTTGCTAGACCTCCCGTGGTATCTGAAAAAACAATTACCTTTCCTGACGGGCTAATTAGTCCTTTCTGATCTAATTTTTACACAAGTTAACAGTGAGTCAAGTGTTCTGTGTGCCTGGTGTGTTGTGTGTACACTATAATCAGGCCCACTTCTGCTGTTTACTGACTCTGTTACCTAAACCTGAATTTCTCTTACATAAAAAAAACATGCGTCTCTCTACATTGCTAGACCCTGGTATCAGAAAAAATAATTACCTTTCTTGTCAGGCTAATTAGTCCTTTCTGATCTAATTTTCACACAAGTTAACAGTGAGCAAGTGTTCTGTGTGCCTGGTGTGTTCTGGGAACACTATAATCAGGCTCAGTTCTTGCTGTTTTATTGACTGTGTTACCTAAACCTGAATTTCTCTGACCTACAAAAAACAAAACCCTGAGTCTCTCTGCATAGTTAGACCAAGGTGTCAGGCTAATTAGTCCTTCATGTCTGGGCTAATTAATCCTTCCTGTTTGATGATTTAAGAAATAATTACACAAGTGAGACAAGTCACTAGACCAGTGTTGTACCACCTAGTGTGGTGATCACATAGTATATTAATTACTGAAATCAGTCTTTGTTCTAGTGTTCTACAATTATTATCTGTACACTTAAACAAACCTTTGGGCTACATTTGAAAAAATAAACCAGGGTAAGGGTTTCTTAGTCTCGTAGTGACATCCCTTTAGAGCAAGACAAATATTTAACTGACGGCACTGGTCTAATTAATTATATTGTCTCATAAGCAGCCTCATCCGACCATTTGTTTGGCATACCCTGCTACTGAGAGTTAGTAAAAAGACCTGTCGGCACCTCCAACCTGTGACCCTAGTCTGGTATTGCTTCAAGTAAGCCAAGGCTTGTTCTACTACAGGTTTGGTTCGAACTAAACAAATGGATAATGTCTGCTGCTGGTAAAACAAGATCTGGCAAAGCCACTATGACTGTGAATGCATTAACTAGATAAGGGTGTTTCATGGGCTTAAACATAAACATTTATTTATTTATTTAAAAAAATCAGATTTACAAACCTTTGAGTCACAGACTCATTTACAAAGGTGCCTTGTCAAAACTAATACAAAGACAGCACAGCTAACAAGTCCAAAAACAATGGCTTGGAGAGCAGACAATTATAACAATCATTTACTGGAGATACATGGATAGCAGTAGATAAACAGATTACATAGTTTAGGCACACAGGCACCACATCAAGAAGACCAAAGCAGTTCAAACAATATACAATAGCTAAAGCAAATCGACATCAGGAGTCAAAGAGAAGCCCAGAGTGTTCACATGAAGGCTGTTGCATACACTAACTGAATCAAAGTATAGTACATTGAGAAAGGGCATATTTAAGCAATAAGGCATGACAGGGTGTGTGTTATCATGTAATAACATCACTCCTGGGAATGGGCTGAAGCACGAGGTGAAGCCGAGTATTTATTTATTTGCACGTATTTATTTGATCCACTGGATCAGCAATATTTGTACAAGCTGTGCCCAGTGCAGATTTTACAGCACTGGTCCTGGTCTGGTGATTTGGGTTTTACCCATACCACACTGCATATGGCTTAGTGATATACTGTACAGATGGCTGCAGAGTCTAACCCATTGAAAGCTGAAGTTTCAGAAAACCATGATGCTACAAATATCAAGACTCACTCACTCCCTCACCCCCCAGTCACAATTAATCCTCTACCAAAGTCATGCTTAAATACTGGTGCCTCTACATCCATGGCACTAAGCTTTTAATGACAACATGCTTCTTCTGCTGCTGTGAGTTAAGTTCTTTATTTAAAAACATTTTGTTGAGAAATTTTTGTTTTAATATATCCATGGTCAGGAAAAATGAATTTGTAAAATAAACCAAAATCCCCATTTATCAGTTCATTGAATCACAATACAGCATGTTATGAATTTTTCAGATTCTATGTGTAACCTACAGTAAGTCAAACAGAAATTAGAAACAAATGCCTACCTATTTGCAAGTGAAGCAAATGTGGTTATTATCATTTAGTTGTAAACACCTATAGTCACAGCCAGGATTCATATTGCTAGACTCTGGGTAAGTATGACAAGTTTCCTAAATACTTGTACCTTATTCAGCTGTGTTCTGCTTGGTGTGTGTGTGTGTGTGTGTGTGTGTGTTTAAACATGTACCTTTCTGTAGTATATTGTATAGCACTGTGAATCCTGGCTGCAGTGTTTTTTCTCTGCTGTGGCTAAGCAAGACACTGTAACGAGACACTGGTCTGCTCTAGGGGCTATTAGACATCAAACCAAAGGGTACGCTGTGAAGACTAACTTGGAGAAGATGCAATAAAACAAACTTGAATGACAGCCTCCAGACATCATAAAACACCCAGGGAAAATTAGAAAAACTCCTCTAACAGCCTAGGTAGAAACAAAACACTGGATTGAAGTGAGAACTCAAAACTGATAGTAATACATATATTCCTGATTTTAACATGCAGTTTTCCATTAAGAAGATTCAGTAGAATATAAATAGTAGCCCAGAACTTCCTGCCTGAGAATGAAGTTGGTATATTATTTGGAAAAAGGGAAGGCTATGTCTCTTGCTATGCAATGTCCTGTAAAGTAACACACTCACTGCTTTTAGGATGGTAGTGTCAAATGCTGTGAGGTGCCATGCCATTGTTATGCAGAAAGTTCCAGGAAGTGTTTAACCCATTCTACTATCCAGTTGTGCAAGTCAATTCCACTTCTCAAACTTAAAAAGAAAAATACACTTCATCACAGACTGTGTTTACCAAGCACTGTGCCCATGATTAAAATAATTTGAACCCCATCCCCCCAAAAATGTGCCCTTACATGAACATGCATGATTTATCTGTAAAGATAATTAAAAAAATGTATTTCTAAATGCATTAGTAACACCAATGCTTTCAAGATTTTGAAACTACTACAAAGACAAACTATATATATAGATAGATAGAATATGGTAAACAAATATTTTTAATCCCAAAAGCTGAACTTTGTTTTTAGTATATAAATGTTTAAGAAATACCTGAAAGCTGTCTATTTTCCTTAGTTTTTAGACACTTCTTAGTCTTTCCTTTTGAGACACCAGGTGACTCTGATAATCATTTGTTCCAAGGGTTTTTAAGTCAGTTTGAAGGCATTTTAAGTATCTTCTGTTCCAGTCCTTAAAAAAATGCAGGAACTTCACAGACTTCTGTTCCTTGGTCCACATCCCAAACATGTGAGTCTTCTTTCAGGATGATCGATTCACCTCATGCTCCTCCCACATGAATAAAAAAAAAAGGTGGAATGGACCTTTTGGAGCTTCTTGGGTGAGGTGAGGTGGACCTTACTTCCCCCAAAAAAACAATGTTGCCTCCCACTACTCAGGTTCCAGTTCTTGTACCACCCATTTAAAAAAGAAAATAGTACCCTACAACCATTGACTAACATGAAAATGTATTTATTTGAGGGCCGAAAACATTTCTTGAAGGAGGGAAAGACGGAGGAGACTATTTACACCTTCAGTCAGTTCCACGGACAGAACACATGACATCACCCCTTTTGTACATGCAATACTCCTGTAGGCTCTGCCCACAAACATAAAAAGGAAGGCAGCACTGTTACCTGGACAGGTACTGCTGCCATGTGCCAAACAAATTGGAGAGTCCAGTACCACTGAAAAAAATGTCAGTGAAGAAGCAACATCCACCACCACTATTCCACCTAGCACTAGTTGCAGCGCATCTGAAACTGAGATGATGACAATTGACAGTGATCAACCCTGTAGTACCATGCAGGATGTAGAGGAAGGTAAAACTGTCATTAAAAGAAATTTCAGAAGACAGTGGCTGTGTGACTACACCTGGCTTCAGTACAATGCCAAAGAAAGTAAAATGACCTGTTTATTGTGTATTAAGCATGGTAAAAACAATTCATTTGCTGGCAAAGGCACGGACAATTTCCAAACAAGCACTTTGCAAAGACACGCTGATTCAGGAGATCACAAAACAGTGGTTGTCGCAGAGGGCATGAAGGGTGACTTTGTCCAAGCAGTGAATAAAGCACTATGTGGGAAAGAAAGTGCGATAATTGTTAGACTAAAAACAGTCTACTGGTTGTACAAGGAAACCCTTCCTATGCACAAGTTTGAATCCTTAATTGTATTCTTGTCAGATTTGCAATGTCCGAATGTGGAGAAATCCACCATGCAGAGTGGACAGAAGACAACTTATGACTCTGAAACTATGGCCAGTGACCTGCTTGATTCATTAGCGTGTGTTTTAAGGAAAGCACTGGATCTGAAAATGCAGTCCTCTCCATTCATTAGTATCCTTGCTGATGAGACCACTGACATCACCATGAATAAAAACTGACCATCTATGTCCGTGTGCTTGATGTTGAGACATTTCAACCAAGCACTCATTACGTTGCTAATATTCAAATAATATCTGAGATGAGCAAACATATTGTAGAAAGTTTGCTAACCTTTTTAAATGAAAAAAACATTCCAATGTCAAAAGTCATGGCTCTAGGAAGTGATGGTACTAAAGTCATGACCGGTACTGGGGCGGTAGTAACCGGACATTTGTTGCTGCACAATGCAATGCTTCTGAACTATCACTGTATAGCCCACCGATTGCCACTTGTCAGTTCGCAAACTGCAGATGCTGTGCCTTACTTGAAGCAATATCAGAAGGTGTTGACAGGCCTTTTTTTACTATTTTAAGGCATCCTCAAATAGATGTGACAAGTTAAAAGATATCTAAGATATGCTTAACGAGCCTTCACTCAAAGTAAAAGAGGTTCATGATGTACACTGGCTTGCCGTTTACAGTGCAGTACAGACTGTGTACAGAACCCTAGATTCACTTATGACATATATGTCAAGCTGTACAGATGCAAAAGCAGCAGGGCATGCCAAAAAACTGTCACAGGCAGATTTCGTGGCAACTACCTACATGATGATGGATGTGTTGCCAGTGATCACTGAACTATGTTTAGTGTTTCAAAAAAAGGACCTCGACATAGCAGTTGTGCAAGTGGCAATAAAGCGTTGCACGTCAACCTTGGAAAAAAAAAATTGGGGAAAATCACTTGAGAGCGGGCCAGCAAATTCATCTGCAGAAGCTACAGGAGTACCTAAAAACAGGGGATGATGGAAAACTAACATTCAAACTGAATCCTGCTATACAGGGGAGATTAAACACTGACACCATCAGAAGAAACTTTATTGAAAAACTCACTGAAGATTTGAATTCGAGGTTCCCAGAAAATGACAGCAACATCATCTTTGCATTTGGTGCTTTTGCAATGAGACCATTGTCATTTTTATCACCTTCTGATGTCACTGAATGGGGTAATAGAGAAATTGGCATAGTATTACAGCATTATGGCAATGAACAAGAGCACAAATTTGGGATGACGTGTGTAAAATGCAACCAATTGTGGACACTGACAAAGCTATGAAAGAGTGAGACAAAGTTAAAACATTAGTTTTACAGGAGGGTTACCCTAGGAGTGACATATCAGTATTATGGGGGTCTCATCAGCAAATACCATAATGAAACCTTCCCAAACTTAATCAAGCTTGCTAGCCTTGCTCGCCTGGCTCCAATTCACACTGCGGATTGTGAAAGGGGATTTAGTTCCCAGAACCTGATAAAAACCAGTCTACGAAACAGACTTTCAACTACCAAGGTAGATGACCTGATCTTGATAAATTGTGAGGGACCCCCACAAAAAGAGTTTGATTTTGTTACTGCATTGCAGCACTAGAGAGCAAAGAAGGACAGAAGGCTGTTTACAAGTTAAAAAGTTAGTTGGTGCATGTGAGGCAGCAGGTCTCTTATGTCTCAGATTCAAAAGAAAAACATATTTATCGTCTTGTTTAAAGCACAGTGATGGTACGAACAGCCCGCCCAGGACAATGTCAGAGGAAAAAAATCTTGGTAACTTTATTTCACATACTAAGACAACTAACTCTGCTGGCATCCAACAACAATGACATCACTTGCTTTGATGGCTAAACTTGTTTTGATACCCGGACAATAGTCAGTCAGTGTAATCTCCCTCCCTGTCAGTGTTTACTCTCCCCAAATACTATAACGAACAAACACCTAAAAACAAGAAGACAATAAAAAAATACACTCAAACAAAAAAATTTATTTTTGCATCCTTTATTATCAGTTTATACAACAGAGTCGGAGTCAAATTATTCTTTATTTTTTGGGGGGGGATTAATTGCAAATGTGAAAATATGGCCTTTTTACTGTCTCAGTGTCTCTCTTGCTATCTTCTCCTGAGTTCGTAAAGCATTGCTACTGCAGCAACAAATAGGGACCTGATTATTGTGACTGAAATTCCTTCCTGAAGCATTTCTTGCAAATCTGGCTGGGACTTTGTCTCTGAGTCTGTCTCTTTGACTTCAATGAAGCACTCCGCAAGCAGCAGGCATAACTGATTTTTTGCACATCACTGACTGAATCCCGGGAGGTGAGGTAATGACCTAAGTAAAAAACAAAATCAAATATATTTACTAGTCTGGCTCAGCTTACTGGCATCAAACATAAGTAAGTGTGTGTGTCACACTGACTGGTTTCATATTCAAGTATTGCAAATTTGGGGACTTATTACTCTGTCTCCTCTGTCTGGCTCTCTTTCTACTGAATTCCTGAAGTATATCTCTGCAAATCATTTCTTGTGAGCACAACACCTGGCTTTCTGTCTTCTTAATGTCTGGCTGGCTGCTATCAAAAGTCTAATAAGAATTCCAAATTAAACTACAAACCCTGTGTCTCTGTGACTGGGGTTCCTACTTGTTGTCAATGCCCATGGCACAGAACACTGATGAAGAAGGGTAGTAGACCTAATCATTCAGCTTATCTGAATTAACGCACTTTCTGGGGTTTCAAATAAATTATACTGGCATGGCAGCATATTTGTTTTTGAAACACCAGCAGCTCATTCAAAGAAGCTTCAAGCTGAATGATTAGATGTGATACAGAGTAGGTGCCACTTAACCGTCTACCTTCTTCATCAATGTCTCTACCGTGCCATAATTTTTGGAAACATGAGAAGCCAGCTCTATAAGAGTAGCTGCAACCCTCATAAATTACCTAGTTCAAGATTGGTGACGGGTAATAATTTTTGAAAACAGCAAAAGGCTCAGTCAGAGTCGTTGCAACTGAGTCTCTCACCTTCTTCAGTAATGCCTGCCATAGGTATAATTTTTGGAAACAGCAGCAGGGTTCATGAGTAGCTAGCTGCACATCTTAATAAATAACATTCATCATTGCTATAGGTATAATTTTTGGAAGCAGCAGCAGGGTTCATGAGTAGCTAGCTGCACATCTTAATAAATAACGTTCATCATTGCTATAGGTATAAATTTTGGTAAACAGCAGCAGGGTTCATGAGTAGCTAGCTACACATCTTAATAAATAATGTTCATCATTGCTATAGGTATAACTTTTGGAAACAGCAGCAGGGTTCATGAGTAGCTAGCTGCACATCTTAATAAATAACGTTCATCATTGCTACAGGTATCATTTTTGGGAAACAGCAGCAGGTTCAGTCAGAGTGGCTGCAACTGAGACTCTGTCTCTCACCTTCTTCTGCAATGCCTGCCATATAATTTTTGGAAACAGCAGCAGCGGGGCTCAATAGTAGCTAGCTGCAACTCTCAATAAATGACCTTCACCATTGCCATACTTTAGGTATCATTTTTGGAAACAGCAACAGGCTCAGCTGCAACTGAGTCTCTCATCGTCTTCAGCAATGCCTGCCATGATAGGTATAATTTTTGGAACATGAGCAGCAGGCTCTATAAGAGTAGCTGCAACCCTCATAAATAAAATGATCTAGTTAATTGCCGATAGATTGCAGGCTCAGCCCAAGTAGCTACATCTGAGTCTCTCACCTTCTCAGCAATGCCTGCCATGATGGTATAATTTTTGAAACCCACATGAGAAATCATGATTATCAGTCAGAGCAGCTCTGTCCTCTTGTATCACTGTCCCTACCTGTCAGTTAGTAAATTTAAACAGTCAGCACAAGCAGCAGGCTTCAAGCTATGAACAGTGAGCTGTCTGCATCATTGCCTTTCTCATAGCTGCCTCAGCATGCCTGCAGCATGCAGTGTTGCACATGTTTAAACTCCAGCAGACATATAAATAAGCAGGAAATACTCTTTAAGATGTTTAAAAAAGTTTAACTAACTTACGATCTGACACACAAAAAAAATTCACTTTTTATCCCCATCACTTCAAGACATGTCCCCTGACTTTCTCAATTCGTCCCCTGTTTTTTGGGACCTGTGGGATATTGTCCCGCTTCAAAAATTTTCCAGAATGAACCCTGTTAATATCCACAAATGTGCTCTGTTTGAAAAATATGGTACAATTATTAATGTGCTGCCAGATATGTAAAACTTTGGAATAAAAATGTGTTTGCCCTATGTGATCTTGCTAGATTAAAAGTTGACTTGCTATTTTTTTTTTTTGGGTGGGGGTGGTTGAGGGATTTTCATTATGGTATCATAAATTAGTATTAATAAGAAAGCAAATGTCAAACGCTCAGTGAAAGAATATTAGGGATTAAATTATGGTAAATATGTAGGGCTCTATTTTCATAAGAAGCTATGTATGAAGGTGGCCCTGGTACCTGCTAAAGGCATGTAAACCAGCTGTGTGGGCTTGCATAATTCGTTATCCTGGTTTGTCTGTGGTCACTCCCTGTATATGCATAGTAGCTTGGAAGTCTGACATGAGTGGAGAGGCAAACACCAGCGGGCATTCAATTACATGCCTTTTTCCACTGGCACACTGGATCCTCTGCTCCACACAGAGCTGGGGATTGTAAGAAACAGCATCCTGTATTCCCATGAGGACATATTAACATAGGTACATGCTTGAGCAGTAGCCCTCAGCCCTTGCTGCACATTTGGAGGTCTGAGGGCAGTGGGGTGGAGGGTTGCTTGCCCCATCATGGCACCTGCCACTGGTTGGAGGGGTCACATAGCTGCTATGGGAGGATCCCTGCATATTTAGTTTGCACCCCCCACTCTACTGGCACTCTGCTCCCCGGTGCTAGGGTAGGGAATGGCACATAACAATGCCCCACCCCAAATCACTCCCCAGGTATGGCCCTGCATGCAGTGTTGCACATGGTCAGGGAATCTGGTGTGTAAAAGGGGCATGAGCCCCTTTCATATATAATGCGGGGTATGGCAGTAAACCAACTGCATGACAGTCTGACTTAGGGATCTGCAGCACGTAAGCATAGTGCATAGGGTCCCATATGTGCAGTTTCTGATTTATGGTTGCTCCTGTTATGCACGCTATAAGGAGAAATCTACTTTTTTCAAGATGTGCAAATTCAAACTGTAAGTCTTGAGCTATGCGGAAGGGGATCATTTAATTAATTCAACCAGTGGTATACAAATGATTTTAATGTGTATTGTCTCCTATGAAAAGGGTAGCTATTTAGCTCCTCTATATAAACAAAAAAATATTGACAGGGGTGCCCAGTATTAGGTTCCCACTTCCTTCTGGCCTAGTCCTGTTTTTTTTATTTTATTTTAGTTAGATATTGTCCATTCCAAGACAGGCTCATTTACATGATGTACTGAGTTTCCAAGAGGGTCCTTGGGGGAACATAATTTGAGCAGAGTTGGATCGGAGCATCTAGGTGCAGTGTTGCATACATTCACAAAGTATGTACTGTACAGTGACAGTGTCAAACCTTACCTGGCTAACTTCAATTCAGCTCCCTCCAGGATCCTGTCTGAGTCCAGTCAGATGAAGACTTCAGAATCAGATGGGGGGGGGTGACGACTGTCAGAGAGGCCCGAGAGGGGGACCGAAAGATTCAGGTGGCGACAGACTGCAGGCCTGGCTCCTACTCGCGAATCGCGATTGCGACTACATCCACCTACGGACACGCCAGCTGCTAAATTACTCAAGTGAATGTCGAGGAGATGCCTCAGGGCAGGCTCAGCTCCACACAGCTACTGGTGGCGGCGACGAGTGGCTGAGGTTCCCAAATATAAATATTATAGTTTACAGTCCCATCCTGTTTCTACCTTTGAGCTCGATGAGGTAGTCACTCTCATGTCCCCCTCTCTCTCAGAAAAAAATAGCACAGTAGTTTTTATTTATTTAGCTTTTGTTGACCGGGTAAGTGCACTAGACAAATCCTGCCTATTTTCAGGCACGACCCGGGGAAGGGGGGATACAGATGAATGCCAACTGACCTTGAACCAGATTAAGCTGTTGGTGGTATTTTTAGTAAATGAGGGAAATTTGGCCAGGACACCAGGGAAATTCCCCTACTCTTTTCGATAAGTGCCATGGGATCTTTAACATCCACCTGAACTACCACCAATCCAGGCAGATGGGACCTCGGTTTAACGTCTCATCCAAAAGACGGCACCTCAGAAATGCAGCACCCCTCTCATGCTGCATTACAGTGTCAGTACTGGGATATTAATCCAACTGCCAGATGTGGGAACTGAACCCACAGCCCTCTGATCTCCCAGCCTCAGAGGCGAGTGTGCTACCTACTGAGCCACTGACACTGCTACTGAGCCACCGACACAGTAGTGCACCAAGCCACCAAATACACATTGGCCAGCGTAATTGGCTGATGATATGTTGAGAGGAGGAGCCAAGGAGGAGGAGTGTGAGGACAACTACCCCAGGCAGCACACAGCACACTGAGCAGCAATGGGCGCTGAAGTGCAAATTTAAAGGGCCAGTGCGCTCTGTACAATTAATATTTTAAATACATTTTGGAGGTCATTTCGGGGGTTGTTTGAACACCCTAAACACCCTCCCTGCCTACGCCCCTGGTGTTGATTAATTAAGCAATATACCACAATAGGGAGTGGGTATATTGGTGGATTTACCACACCAGAAGTGGTAAATCAACCCTTATACCCACCATTGGAGGGGTATATTGCTATTATACAATGTTCAACTTTTTTTTTTTAGAAAACAATTAAAATGTTTTTTTAAACATCTTTAATTATTTTTATTTTGTGCTGCATAGGAAAAAAAGTTCTGATTTACAATACTTGTTGAACAGTGTGAGTGCCGAGGTTGCATCATGTATTTCCAGGTTTCACGCTGTGTCTGGGATTGTGGCTTCAGTGGGCATTTTGCAGTCTGGAACAAATTACTTTTTTTTTTCCAATTTTTGACACCAACATTAACTTTTTTTTTAAACGTGGCCTTGTTTTTGGAATTGGTGGAAGCTGCAGACTGCTCATGAAGAATGGACGGAGGTTGCTGATGATTTTCTGGGCTGAGTGAAGTTTCGGTGTCTGCATTAAGAGCAGCTGTATTTACAATGGGAGTGTGACATGGTGGAGGATGTGAAACTGTATTTACAGGTACTGTTTCAATGTCGGATGGTTCGTTTTGGTGATTCAGTAATATTTAATGGTTCGCATTATGTGTTATTTTTATTTTGAATTTCCCATGGGTCCATTCCGTGAGTGGTGAAGAAAATGGCTTTTTTTTTATTTTCATGGGAGGCAGTGATACTTGTAGGATAGCACAGAGGCAAGGTTGACTAGCACCTTTTCCAGTGGGTACACTAGAGGATTTACCACGCTGAAAAGGTGACAGCAAACCAATCAGGATGCTGGATTTGGGTGATTTAATTTACCCCATTGTATAATCCCCAAGAACTGCACACCCTGTCATGGGTTATTGCTTACTTGTTATGACTGTATGATCATGACTTTTATGCTAGACAGGAATCAGGTGTCTAGTTAGTAATGTGTTTATATGTTTTCTTGCATCTAATGTTTGGGTATAATGGCTTGTCGGGATGCCAAGCATTTGGTAAGGGGAGTGTGTAAACCCCCAGATTGGGCTTACCAGTGGGCTCTGGCACCGCACTGTCCCTCTGGCATCCCATTAAGTGGTTCCTGGTGGGCTATGGACCTGGTGCCCCATGGGTGTCAATGCAGCTGCAGCTGCCTTGTTTCCTGTTGCCTCGGCCCCATGGTTACAGGGGGTCTAGCTCTGATCACAGTTTTGGCATCTCCAGTCCTGGAGAGGCAGGATTTCGGTCCTGGGGAGCAGTGAGAAATGGGACTGCAAAAGTAAATAAAGAAAATGGATGCCAAACATCTGCTGTGCACACATAGCCACTGACAGCCAAATATTTAAAGGAGTCGCTGCTCCATTTCTGAAAGCACCTAGAAAGGGCACCAAAAGGGGATCAAAAGAGGAGAAATATTTTGGGAGCCCCGGTGGGCATATAGGGACTCCTATGAATACACTAAAAGGTGTCCTGGCCCTAGCAGGCAAATCTGAGCCAGGACAAATAACTTTCAATCCCTGAAAGGGCTTAAATTATAAGTATTGGGGCTGTGGTTGATGGGGGGGATGTAAACAAACATGGCAGCCCCAGGGGACTACTGCATGCAAGAGAGCTGCTGGGAAAGTTTATACGGCACTGAAAAAGCCTGGGAACAGTGCAGCCAATCAGAAGGGGACTCTTTCAAAATTATAAAAGGGACTGGAAGCCTGCTGAGAGAAAGATTCCTCAGGAGTGGGGAGAGAGAAAGGTGTGCAGGAGAGACTGCCATTGGCTTCCCAACCCAAAGCCTGCACCTCTAATCCAATGGCTTGTGCGGCCACAGCAGAATAAAAGTATTCAGAGTGCCAGACAAAGCTGGAGTTTGCTGCAGAAAGAGAAAGTGGGAGTTGACTGCAGAAAGAGAAACCTGGAGCTTGCTGCAGAGAGAAAGAATTGAGAGCTGTTCTGCTGTGAAATAGATGTGAAGTGTTCAGCAAGAAAGAGCCTGAAGCTGCAGTGTGATGAGCAGGGATTGTAAGTTTTGCAGTTTGAAAATAAATGTTTTGCAGCCTGGGAATATGCAGTTTCAGAACTGCAGCTTTAGGGCCCCATATTCAAAAGTGGCAGGGTGCACAGGGAAGTGAACGTGCCATACATTTAAATATGCCAACACAAAACAGTGGGATATTCAGGAGTTGCGCCAGCAAAAGCAACCGCGCAAATCCAACTGAATATCCTGAATATGCACAATCACACAACCAAAGATGTGCTGTGCAGCAGGCCTCATTTGAATATGCACCTCTACTAGAAATTGCCAGCACTCCACAGAGAGTAAAAATAAGGAACACTGTCCACAATCAAAACTACTTTTTACATTGCTTTATGTAACACATTTTAAACGGTGAGTCCCCAAAGGACAGAAGGACATCCACACAAGGCCCTGGCACTTTGGGTTAAAAAAAAAACCTTCATCGGGGGCATGGTAAAGTCCTGGGGTCTGTCCTCAGCATTTAAGTATCAAATGCTCATTAATATTCATGAGCCTGGTTACTTCTTTCATGTATTCAGTGAACAAAATACAAATATTTTAAATATGTGTTTCAAAACAATCAAAAAAAGCATATGGAAATCACAACTTAGAGCCTTATGAGCTAGTCCAAAATGAATTCTTCAAGCAATAAATTTCTAGACTTGATTAAATATTCTTTAAACAGTATACAATAAATGCCCAATTTTTAGTGAAACAAGTCATTAAGTACTAAGTTGTTATGATTTAAAACCAAAAAAACAGAAAAAAGGCAGGTGCAGAGGGAGAGAATAGAGATCTGGCTTAAAGTCACAACACATCATTTTGCAGCCTTGATCCTTTCGGGGGGGGGGAGCAGCAGATTTCCAGGGCTTCGTGTCTGCACTACACCAACAGATGTAAAAAAAAAAAAGTACTAAGGTCCCAGAGACCTAAAGAAAAACAGAAAACAGATGCACAGCATTAGAATATATCTGAGAAGTATTAACAACATATACGTGCAACAGTATACCTTAAATTTTAACCTCTATGTCACATAATTCAGGGTGACCATCAAAAAGGTTTGTTTAGTCAAAGGGGATATTGTTTTTAAAAAAGGATGCACCACAATTAAAGTAATTATTCCCTACAGGTCTATATACAGTACAACAAATTGGGAGGCAGTATAGCACAGTGGTTTAAGGCTCTAAGCTGCAAATCTGGTGACATTCAACAGACCACACCTGGGTTTGAATCCCACAGCTTCCACTTGCATACTATGTGACCCTGAGCAAGTCATTTAACTTCCCTGTGCTCCCAGGTCGCTCCTGTAAAAAAGTTTTCAGCTTAGTGTGCTACTCCTGGTTAAACAACTAAATGAAACTAATTCCACAGTATTTTCCATTGGTCTAAAAAGTTCAGACAAAAATTTTATCCTATGAAGTAAGGTTTGATATCCCATTCATTATTCAAACCTCTAGGTTTCACACTGTTTAAGGAAAAAATCCAAAAAGATTCTCTTTGTAAGAGAAAATGTGGCTTGTTGCCACATTTTTCTAGTCGCTTAATGTGTTCTATGCCCATAAAATTTAGATCAGAGGCCCTAGAGGCATGCATGGTGGTAAAGTGGATACCCACAGGGGTATCTTCTCTTTGATTCTCTATAGAACGTATATATGCTCCTGAATTCTTTTCTTTAGGGGTCAAACAGTGCATCCAGTAGAAAGTTTTTTTACATGTGCACCAAAGTGCATACTCAATGGGAGGGTTTTAAGCCCGAGGTTTGATCGGCAGAGCAACTACGTCACTCCCCCATCGGGCTTAAAACGCCTCTCATCCTGGGCCCCTCCAGGATTTGTTTTTTCATTGAGTTGCAGCTGGAGGCACTGCTCTCCTCCTCTCTATCTTGCTTCCCACGTCCTTTGTGCTAGCCTTGCTTTGGTGGCTGCAGGTTTGTTTCTGTCTCCCTTCCCCGTGTCACTATCCCCCCTCCCTGTGCTTGAAGCACATCCAGCCGCCAACTCGCTCCACCTCTCGCTCTACTTGACGCATGTCTCATCCTTTCACTTTGCCTACTCAGCACTGCCAGAGCTCTGCATTCTGTCTCTTCTTTTCACCCATTCCCTGCTCCCCCCGATGTTTGCATCGCTCCTCGCTGCCCGGCTTGTTTACCTGCTTTCTGCTCCACGTCTTCTCCCCTCCTCTTCGGAGCACTACCCGACCCTTCTCATTCGCTTCCCATCGGTTCTGTCCTATTTGGTTCCTTGCGCTCCTGAAGCTGCAGTGTTGGACACCTATGGGACCTCCTGTTGTCTTCCTGGACTCGTCTGCTGCATGGTATCAGTAACTTCATTTCTTCTGCACCGCTCCTGGCAGGCGCGTGTGCACCGGCTGTGCTCTCACTTGGCTGTCTGCAGCTGTCGGCCCTAGGCCATGCCCGGCATTGGCCTCTGTTGTTAATTTGGTTCTCTGTGCCATATCAACATCTGGCCTCCTGAATAAGTTGCCTATCTTCACTGTGTCTGCAACCTCATATGGCTTTCGCATACATGTACGTCTCTGTCTTGCTATAGTTTTTGGCTTCACGGCCGTTGCTCTAGGTGTATTCTTGCTGTAGCGATCAGTCTAACCCTTATTATTGGCTACTCCTTGCACATTGATGCTGTGCTTTTTTGGGGGGGTTGTTATCCCTATTCAAGTGCTCAAATGTATCTATGGCTTGGGTCTCAACTGCATTTGGCACTGTGATATTTTATGGAATCTGTTTCATGCTGCCTTGTTGCCTGCATTCGAGCATTGCTACAGTGTTTATGGGATAGTTCTTGTTCCACCAACAGTTTTTCTTTGTACTCTTTCTCTCTCATAGCAAGGTTCGGCTCCGGGTGCCAGAAGAGTTTGCTATGTCCATGGTGCCTGCCCTGGCCTCAGGATAGCCTCTAAGACTCATTCTCCTTCCTGGGGTCCAATCACTGTTCCCTGCAGTGTTTGTTCTCTTCCCTCCCTGTAGTTTCTGTTTGTGCCTCTCTGTTTCCGGCTCTGGCTGCTGTGCATGGCTAGGACTTACCTGTTTACTCATTCCAATGTGCATGCGCTTCACCACCAGCCATGTTTCTATTCCTCGTTCGTTCTGCAGCTTTGGCTTCCTTTGGTATTTCCCTCAGTTCTGCTCCTTGTGCATGCATACTGTGCCTTCTTTGGGGGTTTTCTTCCTATCCTGCCATCTCATTCCCTATTTGTATTTCACCCATACATGTCTGGGTTCATGGGTCCAGTTCTCCTTCCCTCATTTTGTCTTCTTGGTTCATCTATTTCCTTCACTCTATCGGCGTACCTCTCATCGAATCGTATGCTCCCTCATTGACCCACTGCTTTCTTACTGTTCTCATCATACCTATCATGGATCATAGGCTCCTCTACCTCCTCATCTGACTTGCCCTACTACAGTCCTCACCTCGTATAGGCTGGGTCCTACACTACCTCATTGACCTCCCTACCGTCCTTCATCATCTTGTTTTCCCGTACCATCCTCCATGGCTTCTGTCCATCATTGTACCTCATCTATTTCCTATTTTGCCTTCCTCATCATGGTGCCTTTTCTCGTCCCAGCCATCATGGATTCCCTCTGCTCATGGCTTCACCCCTCATTGTACATCATCTGATTTTGCTGCTCTCAATCACTCGACCTGAGCGTACCCTCTGATTTGCCTAACTTCTTTTTTCAGACATGCCTTCTTGGCCTCGGAGTCTACCTCCTTTCGAGGAGCCTACTTCCCTGGCTCTATTGAGCATACTACCTTCCTACAAGTTCATTTCAAGTTCATTCCTGTCTCCTCTTTTTCACATTTTGTACAGGCCATCCAGAATTCACTCCAATCAAGGCCTGCAATTGATATTTCTTTTGGGCATACCTATCATGATTTCTATGCCACCTCATCGACCAGCGGCCGTCCTGCTGCATGTATCAGGTTCATATCTCCAGTCATCATTCACTCATCCTTGCTTCAAGGTTTATCTATTTACATCACTTACTCGAGCATTCCTGTCATTGAATCCTATGCTACCTCGACTCCGACCTCAGGGTCTAATCATTCACATCGCATAATCAAGCATGCTACCTCATCGACCTGCCGCCCTCCTGCGATGATCATCATCAGTATCCGTCATTGCCTCATGTTTCAGTATTCATCATTGCCTCATGTTACATCTTCAATCTGTGCACAGCCTCATGTTCCCTCTTTGATCTGTGCTTTCTTTTGGGGAATTTCCCTATTCCATCATCATCCTCCCTACTCAAATCCCTCTCGTTACCGTACTCTTCTCTTTAATGACGTTAATGAACTGTTCTCTTTACTGACATACATCCTCAAATCAAACGTCGTCAGCCTGAAGGGAAGGCGACCTAGGCCTTGGATCCCCAGAGGTTTCCTCCTCAAGGGAGGTTTTCCTCGTCTCCGTGCCAGTGGTCATAATATTAGTTAGAGTTAGTGCTTTCTTTGGTTAGTTAGTTAGGTTCCACTGTTGGATGGAGGCAGATGGTGGCCCTGGCTTTCCCCTCTCTCCTTAGGAAGTCAACTCTTATCTTCTCAAAATGCATTCATCATCCTCACCTCTTCGAAGCTCAACACCTTTGAGAATTGTTTTTCGGGTTCTTCCTAACCTACCTTTAGCCGACACAATCATTCCCACGGCACCTGTAAAGGGGGGAACTCTCCTCTAGGTTCCTTGCGTAGTACCCCTATAGGGTGGTATATCCCATGGATCCACGGATAGAGAGGCGGAAAGCCACAAAGCAAATCAAGTTACACAAGCATCATCTCATCCAGTTGCATAAGTACATTGAATGGGAGAGCTTTAAGCCTGAGGTTCAATGGGCGGAGCAACTCCATCACTCCCCCATCGGGCTTAAAATGCCTCTCATCCTGTGCCCCTCCAGGATTCGTTTTTACGTTGCCCACCATCCACCCCTCCTCCTCCAGCGGCTCGTCTCTCTTACCTGTGGGCTTCTTCCTAACCTACCTTTAGCCAACGCAATCATTCCCACGGCACCTGTAGGGGGGGAACTCTCCTCTAGGGTTCCTTGCGTCGTACCCCTACAGGGTGGTATATCCACGGATAGAGTGGTGGAAAGCCACAAAGCAAATCAAGTTACACAAGCATCATCTCATCTCATCCAGTTGTGTAAGCACATTGAACTAATGGTGTGTCACATGTGATGCACTCTTGGATCTTTACTGTAACACTGGGGTCCTGGGGATGTTGAAAAATGTTCCCTGGTTATGCATATCTGCAGCTGATGCAATGGTAACATTTATAGAAACCAAAAGATCTAGTTGAAAGCCATGTTCTAGTTTGTTCCAGGTTCAGGGCACACAAGAGGCTGGGGACAGATGTACAAACAGTGGCTGTGGCACACTGCATGGATGCATGAGTGAACAGTGGTGGCACAAAAGTGCAGCAGCCCAAGGGACAGGGGAGACACAGTGGCACACCACAGTGGCCAAAAGGGCCTGATACAAGGCCAGCGAGTAGTCAGCACTGTGCACCATACAGACATGGCCAAGCATGTGGATACCAATGCACACCGCCCACGGCAGACACACACATAGATACACACAGCCATGTATAGGGGATCACAACAGTGTCTGTGACTAATGGACAGTGGGGAAGACCGATGCTGAGTGACACTGCAGCAGACAAGTCAGTGTGATGGAGGCCCCAGTGTTTCACCAGGACACCACCACAATGGAAAACAAAGTCTCACTGAAATGATGAACTTAATAAGGGAATTTTCAAAGATTGCTGGATACAAAATAAATGAAACCAAATCAGAAATGATAACATTCAATATAGAACACCACGAGCATTACAAAAACATAATTAATGATAAAATTCAGAAAATGAGATTACATATCTAGGGGTAATCATCTCTAACAAAAAAGAAGGATGGTATTCAATAAATGTTGAGCACTTATATAATTCCTTAAAACTAAAATTTTCAGGTTGGAGTAGATTCCCTTTATCAATATGGGGGAAAATACAACTTATTTAACTGGTCGCTGTTCCAATTTTAGCATACAGATTACAATCTGTTCTTTTTCCAATTCCAGTTCACTGGTTCAAAAAAGTTAACAAACTTTTTAGTTCTTTCATATGGAACAATAAAGTGCCCCAAATATATTGGCAAAAGCTATGTCTATCTAAAGAAAAAGGAGGGCTTGTATGCCCAGATATACAACTTTGCTATTATGTATTTATGATAAAATTAGTTATAAAATGGGCATTCAATGAATCAGACTTACAGTGGGAGAATCAATTAATTAATTTATGCAATAAAGTGAACCTAGATATAAAAAATCTATTGTTTCTTCCAAGGTTAGACATGAGGTCCAACAGTGACGTCATTAAGAACTTGAGCCATACTCTAAATACATTTTTAAATATTACCAAATGGACAACATCAAAATCACCTTTAAATAAGATTTGGGATAACCCAAATTTTACACTACAAGGAACCACACTATCTAACAAACATTGGCCACAAAAAGGAATAAAAAGATGGGATGGTTTCTTCGATAAAGAATCTAGATTGACATGGATGAATTTTAGACATAAATTTCACTTGGAGGATTTGCAGTTCTTTATTTCAAACAACTAATCAGTATATATAGGAAAGACTACCAGAGATGGGAGAGAGCTCCAAACAATATTAATATTGAATCTGAATTAAAAATAATTCTTAACAAGGAATCAAATAAAAATGGACTATATCCATAGATTAGATCTAAATTTAGTAAAAATATATTACTAATACACAAAAAAAATCAAAGTGGGAAAAGGAACTAACACAAACAATATCAGACCAACAATGGATGTTGGCAATATCTCATATATATGAATATAAACTACCAAGGGATACATCTATACAATTCAAACTCATCAATAGAGCTTATTACACACCTAGCAGACTATTTAAAATGAAAGTAGCAAGTTCAAGTAATTGTTGGCACTGTAATTCTACAGAAGCAGATGTTATTCATGTTTTGGGACTGTACACTCAGTAAAACTTGGTGGAAGTAATCCTTCACTCTCTTAAAGAAAATTGGCCTACAACTGTTATATTGGTAACATTATTCTATCTTGATATTAGAAATGTATAACCCACTAATGATAGCCAAAGAATTTAGAATTGTATTTAAAGCTAATAGAATGGCATAATGGCGATTAAAAGATTAATTTTACAGCCGGCCCGGTGGTGCTGAGGGTTGAGGCACTGGATGCTACACCTCGCACCACACCGGTGACCCGGGTTTGGGAATGAGCATCTGGAGAAATGCTCTCCACTGTCTGGGGAGGGCTTCGGGGTCTGCTCGGCTGCCTAGTGGCTCCCGGTGGAGACCGGGGGTACTACAGGCAAGCCAGCCACATACGAGGGGAGGGAGGCAGACGCCACAGGGCAGCTGCGGCGCAGACGCTATGGCACGTTGTACCCCTGGGCAACCATCAAGGAAAAATCCTTCCTAGGATCGTGGAGATGATGGGGACTCCAGGGGCAGGACGCTCATCCCAAGACCGGCCCACTTCCTTGGTGATCTCCTGCCCCCCCCCCCGCCGAACCAGGTAGGCTGTCTCAAATTTCAGACAGGCAGCTAGGGGAGAGTGGGCCCTGCCCAGGGGGTGATCCGTGGTGCTAGGGTCTGCCTGGTCAATGGAGAAGTTCACTGGGCCTAGGGTTCAGGCAGGGAGTAGAAAGGCTTTGCCGTGTGAGCACCCCGAAGGATGCCTGGCTTAGGGACAGTACAAATAAAGTCTACAAAAAAAAAAAAGATTAATTTTAAAGAACTGGAAGGCAAAGGATACAAATATGAAATTCCCAGAGTTAGAGTGGAAACAATAATTTTTAAGTGCATTATACAATTATATCCATTTAACAGATTATGATCCTATTTGGAAACTTTTCAATAAAAAGGTGGAGGATTGGTCAAAAAAATATTTTTTCCCCAAGGCCAGAAGGCAAAGAATTTTAGACTATTGCACTTTAATAAATCTTAGGGGTGAATGCAATATCACATGTATAAAGGAGATCACCTATATAATATATGGGTTGAAAGAAAAAGAACACTTTGTTAAAGATTGTTTATTGACTGAAGTATGTCCAATAAAAAATTATTTTTTGCAAAAAAAAAAAAGGACACTACCACAATGGCATGTAGCTGGAGGGCACACACCAACACCATGACATGGCCGATGACAGTGTAGGACACGTGCACACGGATACACAGGGTTGCATGCTGTGGCAAGTGTCACCCTCACAGTACACTGCCGTACCACCACAGTGAACCAGTGGGATGGAATATAAGGATTGATGTGTCACAGGCACATCATGCAACCTGTGTAGGTGAACACAGTGTGTCCCCCCCATGACAGGGAGCATTGGGTGGTGCGAATGCCCGCACCCACCCATACACCTATGGACAGTGGATCAGTGGCACAAGTGACAAACACTTGGCAAGTATCCCTATGTAAGAACATTATGCACACTGCCATGTGAAAAATGCAAATATAGATTTAAAACCAGTAAGACAATCCACAGCAAACAAACAGCAAGAACAGCAGAAAAGTAACAGAATAACAGTCAAAAATAATAACAACAGCAATATACAATGACATATAAAACTATGTACAGAGACGGTCTGGGTGGGAATAGGTGGACATGGGTGGTAGGGGCACAACTATGTACAATGGAGGGGGATGGGGTGGGAGTTTGAAATGAGAAAGGGGAATAGCACTGCACACCTGGAGTCTGAGATACTCAATGCCCAACAGGGGCATGTTGTTGCACCCGTCTGCTGCACAAGAGGCCTAAATGCACCTGAATGGCCATCACGGTCCAGGCAATCACCCTAATAGTCCATAATATTGCCCCCTGCTGCAAACAGAGGGTGTTGAGCAGCAGCTGTGTTCTGGACAATCCCCTCCACTGTGGTGCCTCGCCTGCTGAGTCCGTCCCCGGCCTCCTCTTCCTCCTGGCTGGAAACATCCAGTGGGAAGAAAATTAAAAACACAATCCAGTGGCAGTACCAGTACTCCATCATGTATGCAGAAATAATCCTGCCCCCCCTAAACAATGGTGGCGATGTGCAGCCATGCATGTGTGGTGTGCTGTCCACAGGCCCTGTCACAGTGTCGCATGCAACAGTGACCGCAGATCTGCTGTGGACATATGTGCCGTGAAGCACAACATATGTGTCGCAGGCATGGCAGCAGACAATGGCACTGCAGGACATGTGTCTGACATGGCACAGGACAATGTTTTGGAGATGCACATGGCTGTGTGTAGGATGCACAGTTGTCACTGCCATGACACACCATCCAATTGCAGAAATGTGTGTGTGACAGCCACAGGAGGCTGACCCATGGTGCAGATGTGCTAGAAGCAGCACCACCACAGATATCCCTGACTGTCCACACTGGCCCTTCAATGCAAGCAAGGATGGATGGCATGCAGCACATATCCATGCTTGGAAACAACAACACCCCCACAAGCCATGACATAACCCATAGTTTGGCGGGCCCGGGGACAGCCGTGCAGAGGAATATGCAGGTGTGGACACTGGCACCAGCATGCCAGCCAAATACTGTGTGACGGTGCACAGACATGAGGTGAACAGTCCTGAACTAGTCCTGTGGTCTTGCAGTGGATTGAGACACAACACAGTAGGTACAGCAGCTGGGCCATGTCAATAGTCCATGTGCATGTTTATTTGTTTATTTATTGAAATCATTCACCAGCAAAGGCACACTGAGCAAAAGGATGCTCGTCTCACGGTGCAACCTGGGGGGGGGTTACAGAGGAGAGCAACTGTATACATTTGTGCAGGAAACAAAATACACGAGTGAAATTACGTGATGGTACATAAGTATAACACCCCAGGAACATGAAGTAGGAGGAACATAGGAAACATTGCCACAGGGAGGTATCCACATTGTTGTCCACATTGCTACATATATATATAAAATATGTCTCCATACATGTCGGTTACTAGCTATGGTAATGCACAGGACAGAGAGACAGGGTTAGAAGTGCAGTAGGGGGGTAAGTGCAGGGGTTGGAGATATATGCCAGCATTTGTAGCCATAGCTAAGGCCGCTGGTCAGGCCGCATAGGGTCTCCGAAAGGGCAGAGGGGAGGAAAGGAGATGGTAAGACGGCGGGGGGAGAGTCAGTGACACTGACAGTTTACGGCGCAGTAGTTTGTCAGGGCAGAGAAGATGGAATACCTGGAGGAAGAGTGCTGGATTTGTGCCGACAAGTCATTCCAGGCTTCAGCAGGTGGTAGGAGAAGGCCGATTGGCTAGCATTGGTCCGGCGGTGAGGTATTACTAACAGCCGAGAGTCTGTGGATCTAAAGGCATGAGTGGGGGTTGGGGATGGGGATAGGGAGGAGGTGAGGTAGGGTGGAAGGGACCCGAGCCAGAGATTTGATGCAAATTTAGCACAGTGGAGTAGGCGCCGGTTGTCCAGGGAGGAAAAGGTCAGTGCTTGATAAAGCTTGTAGTGGTGGGTATGAGGGGGCATTGAGAGCGAAGCGACAGAAGTGTTGAAGAGGGGGTCCAGTCTGGATAGCGTCGACTTAGGGGCAGCAGCACTGCAGACTACATCACAGTAGTCAAACATAGGTAATATCATTTTCTGTACAATTTCGCATCTCACTAGTAGGGGGAGGCAACTGTGGTTTTGATAGAGAGCACTGAGCTTAGGGCACAGTTTTTTCAGGATAGCATCCACATGCACCAAGAAGGACAGATGTCGGTCAAGCCAGACGCCAAGGTATCTGAAAGTTGGCACGTCCTCAAGGATGGTCCTGTCAAGGGTGTGGAAGTTCAGGGGGGTAGTTAGCCTGGATAGTCTCTGCCTAGTGCCGAAGGTCATGGAGACAGTCTTTTTGGCTTAAGGGAGAGTTGATGGGAGCTAAACCAGTGCTGAACTTTGTTGAAACCTGCCTGGAGACTGGTAGTAACCTCCACGGGGGTATGGCCTGAGTAAAAGAGGACGGTGTCATCTGCGTACTTGTGAATTGAGGTCGAAGAGCAGGCAAGAGGCAGGTTGTTTAGGAGGATGGAGAAGAGGATGGGGCTGAGTACTGAGCCCTGGGGGACACCAGTAGTTATAAGGAGTGGGGGAGATGTGGAGCCAGCAATTTTAACAGATTGGGTTCGCCCTTTCATGTAGGCTCTGAACCAGCTGGAGGCAGGCATGAATAGGCCGGCTTCAGAGAGACAGGAAAGTAGCAGGGGGTGGGATACAGTGTTGAATGCTTTGGCTAGGTCGACAAAGATGGCTGCGGAAATGAGACCTGTGTCCATCCCTGAGAGGACTGTGTCGGAGAGTCGTAGGAGGGAGGTGGCGGTAGAGTGGTACTTTCTAAAACCAGACTGGTAGGGGGTAAGTTAGATTCTGAGAGCAAGTTGGAAAGTTGAGAGAGCACGAGGTGCTCCTGGAGTTTTGCTAAGACAGGGGGGAAGGAGGGAGATGGGACGGTAGTTGGCCGCAGAAATGGGGTCTCCTCCTTTGGGAAGCGGGAGGACTATGGTGTGTTTTCACTCCACAGGAACTGATTCAGAGGCAAATGACAGGTTTAGTTGGGCAGCTAGTGGAGCTGCAATGGCAGGGGCAGAGAGATAGAAGAGTTTGGGGTCGAGCCCATCAGGGGACTTTCCCTTGGTAGGGTTTAGGGAGAGTAGTGCGGCAAGAGTTTCCGACGGGGAGATGGTCCAGAAGTAGAAGGTGTTAGATCCAGGGGAATTTGCAGCATCCACATGGTGAGTAGGTGGAAATACCATTGGTAGGGAGGCAAGAAGTGATGAAGCGCATGTGGTGAAGTAAGAATTGAACTTGGAGGCGACCGTGAGTGGGTCTGAGAGAAGAGTACCATTTGAGAACAGAAGGAAGGTAGGATTTGATGTGGGGGAGGGAGGAATAACTTTCCAAAATTTACATGGATTAGCAGGGTGGCATTGAGGGTGGAGTTAAAGCATTCGGCTTTGAGAAGTGGGTGGCCTTGGTGCACTTGCTATGGAGGGTACGGTACGTGATGTAGTCACTTGGGAGGAGTGTAGACTTGTAGTTTTTCCACGCTTTGCCCCAAGCATTTTGGCATGCTATTAGTTCAGGGGAAATCCAGGGGAGGTGTGTCCCTCTGACCCTGATCCGACGCATGGGGGCGTGTTTATCTCAGGTGCTAAGGAAGGTATTCCGGAAAAGTAGCAGGGCATCATCTATGGTGCAGTTATCAAGGTTGGAACCCCAGTTTGTGTGGGTTAATTCATCCAGAAGGGGGGCAATGTTTAGAGATTTGTAAAACCTTTGAACAAGAAATTTAGGAGGGGATTTAAGGCGATGGAGTTTGTGGACTGTGTAAGTGATGGGGTGGTCACTTATAGAGTCAGGAAGGAGGCCGGCTTTGAAGACTCAGTGGGGGTGGGAGGTGAGGGCCCAGTCAATCAGGGAGTGGTTGTCTGTCTTGTGGTTTGAGCGAGTTGGTTCTGACATGACCTGGGTTACATTGAGGGCTGAGATCTCAAAGTGGGCTTTGTTAAAAGTGGGTGAAGGCCAGTTGTGATTAAAATCACCCAGAATATAAAGTTCTCCAGATGGGGCTAGGAAGGCTATGAGGGTTAGAAGGTCAGTAACTGATGCGGCAGGAGTTCCAGGGTGGCTGTATATGCCTGCAACATAAATCAGGGGAGAGATGGGGAGGGTCAGGTGGAGCATGAGCAGATCAAAGGCTTTGGGCTCTGATTTAGCAAGGGTAATAGAGAAGTGTACATCTGAGGCTGTAAATATTGCTACTCCTCCTCCTCCTCCTCCTCCTCCTCCTCCTCTGGAGGATCAGTCTTGACGAGAGACATTGAAGCCTGGGATGGCGATGGATGTGTCTGGAAAGTTAGAATTTAACCAGGTTTCTGAGAGGATAATTATATCAGGAGCATACTGGACAGCCAGCACCTGGAGCAGATCGAGTTTGGGGGCTAGGCTAAGAATGTTTAGGTGGAGGATGCGCAGCCCATGGGGGAGGGAGCCAGAGGGTGTACCAGCAGTGGCTAATTTAGGGGGGTTGATCACGGAGCTGGGAGGGTAAAGGGGCAGTGCAGGGCCAGGGTTGGGGTGAATGTTGCCCACAGCAAGAAGCAATAAGATTAGTGTTAGATAGGAGAACAAATATGGTGGCACAAGGCTGTGGGCGAGCACTGCCTAGGAGACACTTTAGGGCGGCCAGCATGTACATGGTCCCAATCACCAGTCCTGTTGGGCAATGGAAGCATGTCACAATAATGTGGCACCCCCAGTGGAAATATGTGTGTCACAGCACAGGACCATACCTATGCACAGCCCTCACAATGCAGAGGATCCCGCATGCGAACACTGCGCATTCCCATGTCCTCACCACAGACAGTGCACCTTGAGGCCCACACCTGTCACTGGGTACAGCTGGCACACAGGGTGACACAACAGGCCATCACACACTGTGTATGGTGGTGGACAATGCAAAGGCCAAACACAGTGTTAGCAGGCATGACTGCATGGCACATCCACAACCTACACAATGGATGGTGGCATGTACATAGACGGGCACATGTGTGGTGATGTAGCAGAGGAACAGGAGGAGGACAAATCCTCTGCTGTGCATCACACTCAGGTCACACCATGACATGGTGATGTAGGCCAATAGGATGGGCTACCAGGCAACAACCAATGGCAAACACTGGACAACACCAACAGACAGCCATAGCCACAAGCACACATGACACATGGCCATAGGTGAGTGCCGTGGCAACACTGCCCGCAGTGTCAGATGCAAGACTGCCATGGCTGCCCCTCACTGCCATATGTGTGGCAGAGTTTGTACTGGGCAGGGATACTCAATGTTCCACACACAGTGGGCAGCCATGGCCATACCAATATCCTGGTGTGGCACATCTAGGCACAACAAAGTACCATACCAGAAATTCAGCCTAACACCTTGGCAAAGTATGAGGGCACAGCACCAGAACAATGTGAGACATGAAATATATGAGGGCGATATGGGGGGGGGGATGTCCACTAGATATCAGCTGCATACCATGAACGTGTGGTGGATAGCACAGGGGGCTTGGAAAGCTGTGCACAGGCACACACATTAATGTGACCTCACAACTGGGGGACATGCAGCACAGGGTGTGGCATGTGCATGGGTGTGTGGTGTACACTGTGCAATCGGTGGTCTGTGTGTGAGTGGTGACGCACTGGACTATGCAGAGACCCTTGAAGCTGTAAGCGGTGCAGAACTGAGCAACAGCATACCACCGCCATCACAAGGGTTAGATGTGATGATCACATGGACATGTACAAGCCGCATGCCACAGACCACAATGGCCCATGCAGGGCCCACATGACCACAACACCACTATATCCATGGGCAGGTGTGTACAAGGCCCCAATGCTGAACACATAGCAGGAAAGTTACACATAGTGTGCCTCATGTGCTACGTAATGTGCCTGCACGCACCGTGTGCAGTGGAGTCCTGCAGGGGATGTCAGTCCAACACAGATATGGGCTACACAGCCACATTGGAAATGCAATGTGGCACAGGTCAGGACTATCCTGTGCACAGCACAGGAAGCATGTTAGAACACATGGTTCCCCGTGGTGTACAACAGGGTGTGGAAGACCACGATGTACAGGGTTGATGCACCCCATGTGCGACAGCAGGATGCAAACACATGGTGAACAAATGGCTACAGAGGGTGACTCATGGTGTCCTTGCAGAACACAATGGCATGGCACTGTCAAACACACATGCATACCCATGTGAGGGTCCTTGCAGCAACACCCTAGTGCTGTCCCATTGTGTGGCCTGCAATGGATACCCTGGACAGCACACTGACATTCACATATGCGTCCCACACCAGACTGTGTGGCACTGATGTACATGGCCATGTGACACCAATGGTAGGTCACGGCGGCTGGATAACACTGGCTGGTGGCACTGTCATGGCCGTGTGCTTACAGTGGTGGTATACAGTCATCCATTGGCATGCCGTTGAGGGACACAGGACCACACAGCTGTGGCAGAAGGGTCACCCATTATGTCTCAAGGCACCTGATGGTCACCATGTCCATGACAGGCACCTACATGTGTATAGCTATGCATGTCCACCATACCATGTCAGGGCAGGACACACCATAGCGGTTCTGTGCCTGTCACCACTGTGGCCCCTGACCTGCAGCACATACTATGTGATGGATACGTGCTTGCAGTGTAAATGCCACTATGCCGGTACTAGGAATGGGTGCAGGACACACAGTGGGCATCTGTTGGACACAGACATCATCTGGGAACCTGCATACCCTGTTGCCGTATCATGGCAACTGACACATTGCTCATGGGGGATGCACAACAGGCACCCATTACGACACACTGTGCTGTGCAATGCTATATGCCTACATAACCCAGAATACAAGGCCACAGGGAGGACTGTGCTGCACAGGGACATATGGAGTTCATCAGGGGATTGTTGTTTACAGGCATGCCAGGACACGCTATGTCCATGTAACAGGTCCTGTAGTTTGGCCTGCGGCACATGGGCAGACACATGTATGGGCACATATGGACATCAGTGGCATGGGAATGGCATGTAACATAATGCATATCGGCCATGCCATACATCACCGTGACCACACATTGTGCCATGTTCATGGGTGACACCGGGTGCAATGCACTGGACCTGTGGCCTGTACACTGTTGCCCATTGTGTGCCCAGATTCTGACAGCACCATTCCCTGCCCAACTTACTGTGTTAATGGTGCAGTTCAGCACCCTGTCAACCTCTGTCAGCAGATGATGTCTTCAGTCTAACAGACATGACCAAGTGCCACTATACCCATGCACCCTATAATGGGTAGGGCATGTCTGTGCCATCCACAATGGACCATTACGTGGCATAGTGTTCCACATCTGTGAATGCCCAAGGGGACTACAACAGCACTCCCCAGGAGTGCATTAAGTGGATCAGTGGCCTCCGGGTGCGATGCAAGAGCCTTCTGGCTGAGGCCTGTGCTTCCCTTCAGGCAACTGGTGGCAGACCCTTCACAGCTCCTGTGATGATACCACAGGAGGCATTAATGGCCACTACCTTCAGCCAGGTGGCTGTGGATGGTGTTCCCAGTGGGGGATTTGAGACAGGTGGTCATCTGTCGCAGCACTGTGAGTATACAAGTTGCATTTCATGTCTGGTCCTGTATGTGGCTTCCTATGTCTGTGTGTATTTTGTGATCCATTATGTGTAGCACTGTGTGGCCACAGTACAGCATCCACTGTATGGGTGTGCATACCACTGCATCTATATGCATCCTAGCATGTCTGCCATGTGGCCTGCTCACAATGTCATGCCTGTGTATGGTTTCACCTGCAATTTTACATGCATGAGCACCTACTTGTGTATGTTACAGTACTGTTGACATTACTTGTATGTTACGGTACTGTTGACATTTAAATACGGTGTCCCCAAGGGATCAATCCTGGGCCCCCTTCTTTTCTCACTCTTCATAAATAACCTTTCCTCGATATGCCATTCCACTCAAATTGTTCTTTACGCCGATGACACGGCCCTTTTCTGCAGTGACAAAAACCACGCCACAATGTTCCACAATCTGCAGTTTGATTTCAAGAAGCTTCACTCCTGGTTCTCCTGTAACAGCCTTGTCCTCAACTCCAAAAAGACCAAGCTCATGATCTTCTCGGGACCCAGGAAAGTCCTAGCCCCCAGTTTTAAACTCCTTGACAGTTCCGGCAGCCTCATTGAACAGGTGTCAAAATTCAAATAGCTAGGTCTCCACCTTGAACCCCACCTCTCATACAATCTCCATATCGGTAACCTCATAAAGAAGGTGCATGTCAGACTTGGTCTGCTCTACAGGATTAGAAAGTTCCTCATCCCTGCATCCAGACTTCGCCTCGCTAGCTCTCTACTCCTGCCCCTTATCAACTACGGATCTATTGTCTTCTCTCCCCTACCTCATCCCTCCTTTTCTCCAAAGTTAGAGTCACATACAACAGCATAGCTCTTTTCGTCACTGGTCTCCCCTGAAAAACACACCACTGCTTACTTTATTCATCCCTCGAGGGGCCCACTCTAGAAGGAAGGTTCCATCTTAAGAGGCTCTCCTTCCTACATAAGATATATCTCAGTATTCTCCCCACCAGCATTATCTCCCTATTCCCACTCGCAGCGCCTGGTCATTTGACTAGAGGTTCCTCAAGTGTGGTTTTTGACACTCCTTTCTACAGGACTAAGCATGCCCAGAACTCCATTACCTTCAAGGGAATGAAGCTTTACAACAATCTACCCCCCGAAATCCAGGCTTGCGGGTCCTTATACTCTTTCAACTCCTCCCTAACAGAGCACATCCTCCTATCATCCACCTGCAGCTGCCCTGATAGGCCTCCTCCATGGCACTCTCAGTAAATCCCAGAGGCTCTCTCTCTCTCCCGCATGATCCACACTTTTCTTCTCCCCACCGAGTGTACTAAAACTTCTTGCCCTATACAATACCTGAAAACGTTTCTGTTGATCGATCTGCCTTCTGGTCGACTCTTGTACAATTTTACCCATATAATATGCTAGTTTTATTTTGCACTTGTTAGTTCCTTTTACTTCTTTTTTTAAACTCAGCTTTATTGCTATGTCTTAGCTTAAAAGCTACCTTTAAACAATTAGGCATCATACAAGGTCAAGTGAGAACCTGACAAATTCTGGCTAGGAGTACTATACAAAGCTGATTGATAGTAAGGGCTGGAAGGGCCCAATCTAACATATTGTCCAGACCATTTTTGTTATGTAGCTATGACTCCCTGAAATCAGGATAATGGTATCTTGACCAAAGAATTCGCAAAATGGTGATTACAGATGAAATCAAAATACATATGAAGTACTCTGTGTGATTAAGCCTTCTCTGTCAAAGTAGCAAGTGTTATAAAACCATTAGTCTGTCTGGGATTAAGATAAGCAAAACCGCTAGGTGCCAACCTGCACCCTTTCCATTTGATCAACGGCTCAACAGGAGCCGAATTACCGTGAACAAAGAGCAAACTTGGGAGACCATGCTACTGTTCTGTGGAGTGCTACCGTAGAAGTAAACTGTATGTGGAACTTAGGGGAAAGGCACTTATTGAGAGGAGACTTGAGGGGAGGGAGGGGTGACTCCACTCACTTCTGAGCCCAACCCTGTCAACTCGACCTGTCAGAGTTGCTATGTCAACCCCATAGAGTATCCCAAGTTCTCCAAATCTCAGTATGTGCCTCCAGAGAAAGCCTTAACTTAGCCGTGAGCTCTTCCATTCTCCTGATACTATCCACCGGGGATTTCCAAGATTCTATTAACAGGGGAGAGGTCTTTAGCCAGTTTGATGTGATTTCCTTCTGAGCCGCTAGGCATAGGGTTCTGAAGAGGTTTTGTTGTCTAGCAGTACCTAGCATAGGGTGTCTACAACGCAGCACCAGTAACTGAAAGGTCACGGGGAGCTGCACCCCACCCCATCTGTAACCTGCTATAAACCTCCTTCCAAAATTCCTGCGCTCATGGGCACTCCCAGAAGATGTGGAATTGGGTACCCACTTGCCCACACCCCCGCCAGCAGAGATCAGAGGCTCCCCCTGTAAAGTGTTTTGTGATCGATGGGGTATGAAAAAAGCAAGAGAGGCATTTCCATCAGAATTCCCTCCAGCCTGGGGAGGACATGGTCCTCCAACCCATTTCCCAGGCCTTTGCCCATTTCTGTCTGAGATCCTCAAACCGGACATTACCCTCTCCCTGTAGCACTTTTTAAGCCCCTGAGATGAACTTCCTGCTCCCTATTAGGCGTATGGACCAATAGAGAAAATTCTCTAAAGCTGTCCGACCTCTGCTGACCTTTGCAATCAGGTTGTTGGACATCAGGTAGTGTCTAACCTGTAAATACCTATGGAAATCTATTTTCGTAAGGGAGTGTTCAGACTGAAGGGTCGCAAAGGAAACCACTATATCTCCCTTTATAAGGTCTAGAAAGTGTATCAGGGATTGTCTGTTCCACCATTGAAATCTGGTGTCCGTATGGGGGGGGGTGAAGTTGGGGTCTCCTAAAATGCAGGTGAGTGGACCAATTCCCTCAGGTGTCTGGGAAAGTTTCCGGGCCCTCACCAGTACCCCTAGGGTATGCTTTGTCCAAAGGGCTTTGTATAGCTTTCCAGCATTCCGCTGTAAGTGGGGCATGTGGAAGGGACGCCAGGGAGATCATCTGCAATTGTTGGGCTTCTATTTCCCTCCAGCCAGTGTCTCCCCGCTGTTTAATCCAAGTCACCACCAGGGCTATTTGGGCTGCCACATAGTATAGCCTGAAGTCTGGTAGGGCCAAGCCTCCCCACCCTTTAGGTTGTGTGAGGAGTTTGTGGCTAATTCGCCTCCTACCTTGTTGCCAAATAAAGGCCAGGAGGGTCGAGTTGACTGTCTTAAAAAAGGAATCTAGAATGTGGATTGGGAGGGCCTGAAATAAAAACAACAGTCTAGGGAGAATATTCTTATTAATTTAATCCACCCTACCTCCTAGTGATAATGGGAGCAAATTCCACCTGGCAAGATCTGCTTTTATTTCTCCCCACAGCTTACCGTAGTTAAGCTTAAAGAGCGATGACAGGTGGGGAGAAACTCTGACCCCCAAATATCTTACAGTATTATTCGTTGCCCACTTGAAGGGGAAATTTTGCTCCAGATCTCTGGGGAGATTGCCCCCAAACTTAATTGCCTTTGGCTTGTCCCAGTTAATCGTGTAACCCGACACTTGACCATGTTCTTGTAAACCCCCCCGTTAAGACCATGAGGGTGGTCTTTGGAGAGGTCACAAAGAAAAGGGAGTCATCGGCATATGAAGATATTTTATATTCCCTCCTCCCCTACCTGAATGCCCCTAATGGCTACTTTGTCCCTGATTGCCCTGGCCAGGGGTTCAATGCATAAAGCAAAGAGGAGTGGGGAAACGGTCACCCCTGCCTGGTCCCTCTAGTAAGAAGAAACCTTTGGGTGGTGAAACTATTTACCCTCACCATGGCCTGAGGGGCCGCATAAAGTGCTTGGATCTCTTCCCTGAACTTAGGACCCACTCCCATCTCCTCCAGGGTCCTGTGGAGGAACCTCCAGTCCACCCGGTCAAAGGCTTTTTCTGCATCCATGAATATTGATAAGGACAGTTCCCCTCTGGCTTGCTGGTAGGCCAAGAGGTTTAGCAAATGCCTGATGTTGTCATGAATCAGTCTACCATTAATAAAGCCCATTTGATCTGGGTGGACCAGGCCCCCCACACCTCTGTAGCCTACAGGCTAGAGTCATCATAAAAATTTTAAGGTCCACATTCAAGAGGGAGATAGGTCTGTAGGACCCGCAGAATTCAGGGTCCTTCCCTTCTTTAGGGATGACAGAGATTTGGGCATATTGCCAGCTTGGCAGAATGGCTTCTCCATTCCTCACTCCTTGACAGACTCTGCTCAATAAAGGAACCAGTTCAGCCTCGAGAGTTTTATAAAGCTCCCCAGGTATCCCATCCAGTTCTGCGCCCTTCCCTGTTTTCAACTCTCTGAGACTACTGTGGAGTTCCTCCTCTGACATGGGGCCTCAAGACTCTCCCTTTCCTCAGCAGATAGTTTCTGCATTTTTACCTTCTGAAAGAATGCTTCTAACTTGTCCGGGTATTCTGTTACATGATCCTGGCAGTACAACGTTTTGTAAAATTGTTGAAACTGTGCTGCTATTGCCTCTGGGTCTGTTACATAGTGTCCCCATTTACCCTGGGTCTTTAAGCGAAGAACATTTCTAGCAGCTGCCTCTTTCCTTAATTGCCATGCCAGTAATCTACCTGTTCGGTTACCTGCCTCATAAAATCTCTGGCGGAAGTATTTTAGTTGCCCCTCAATTTTCTCATCTAAAAGTCTGTTTAGATTCCCTCTTGTCTCCTCCAATCGTTTCCTGACCTGTTCACTCAAGGAGATCTTATGTTCAGCCTCCAGGTCAAAGAGACAGTTTTCAAGCTCAAGAATTTCTTTTTGTTGCTTTTTTTTTTTTTTTTTTTTCCGTTATTCACATTCTCTTACCTGGTGTCCCGGTTGGCTACCTCGTCCACGTAGCTCTCTGGTTCCAGCCACCGTCTGGAACCCTGGCTTGCTTAGGACCCTTCGCCGTTAATCTCCCAAGGCTTGCCCCCTGTGGCGGGGTGGTGGAAGTCCCCCTACACTCACCACCAAGACCGGATCCAGCTCTGGCGATGTCCCTGAAGCCAGAGCACCCATCGAATGGCCATCAAGCCGCCACAACCTGGGACGCCACCATTTTCTGTTTTCTCCCCCAGAGAGAGAGAGGGACATGCAATGACGCCCGTGCTGGGAGTGCGCACGCATCCGCATGCACTCCCTCTGGCGCCTGCTCTCTCACTCGCCCCTTATGTGCACTGGTGGTATACAACCCCCCCAGCCTCCACAAGGAGCCAGCAACATACCAACACTGGAAACCCCCCTCCCCAGGAGAGGGAGAACAGTCCAACGGACACTCAATCCCTTTCCTACCCAGCCAACCCACGGCAGCCCAAGTCCGTTCCCGAACCCAGGTCACCGGCATAGAGCGAGGTGTGACGTCCAGTGCTTCAACCCTCAGCACCACCGGGCCTTTGTTGCTTTCTTTTGAGGTTAGAAGCATACCCTATGGAGGCCCCTGTAAGAACTGTCTTCAGACCATCCCACCAGACTGCCACTGTGGTATCCTGGGTGGGCTGTCTCTCCCATACTGTCTTAGTGTTTTCTGCAGGAGTTCTTTGTAATCCTCTCTATTTAGGAGGGAGACGTTTAACCTCCAGATGGATTTTCTAAATTGGGGGTGTGGCCACAGAAGCATTGACACCATACTATGGTCAGAAATGGTCCGGGGATGAATCCAAGATTCCTCCACCCTGTGGAGCCAGTCAGCAGACAGCCAAAGCATGTCCAGCCTTGAGTAGGCATTGTGAGGTGCTGACCAGCAGGTATAATCTCTCACCTTTGGGTGCTGATGTCGCCAGACCTCTACTAGGCCCAAATCTCTCCCCATTCTGGCCAGCGTTTGAGTGGCTTGCAGAGGGGGGGCCCACTGAAACCCCAGATCTGTCCAGTTTGGGGCTAAGGATTGTGTTGAAATCCCCCCAACAATAAACATCTCCCCTGAAGGAGCACGTCCCACAGGAAGTCGCTATTCTCCCCATTATGATTGGGTGCATAGATATTTAGAATGGAGCACAGGACTCCTCTATAGGTGCCTCTGAGGAGCAGGAATCTCCCCTCCTGGTCTTCTTTCGCATTAATTAGCTGGAAAGGGCAACTTTTGTGGATTAATGTGGTGACCCCTCTTCTATGGGGATGGGCCTTGTAAGTGGCATAATATACTTGACCTACCCAGGCACGTTTAATTTTAATACTCTTCCCCCTGGTCTAAGTGAGTCTTCTGCAGGAGTGCTATTTCAATGTGAGCTTTATGAAGCTCATACAAAATTCTTTCTCTTGATGGGATTGCCTAATCCCCTCACATTATATGAAGCTATCCGTCCTTCTGCCATTCTTCTCGTTTAACCCCCTGTCTTCCCGGTGTACCGTGTAGCATGGTCTTCCAATTCCCAATCTCAAACTTGAATCCATTAACAATAAAATAGTTAAACTTTGTACAACATAAGGTTTGACAACTTCCAAGGCTGTAAAGTAACATCTGGTAGGTATCTCGAGTAGCAGTGACCAACCGGATGGGGCACCTATGAAAGGGCCCTGCACTAAACTTGCGCTTATGGGGCGATGAAGCATTTCCCCTTATGGCTAACCCGTTATTCCTGACAATCCATTGGAAAACCTGTCATTAGGAATAATTAAAAAAAAAACTCCTCACAGATTAAACCAACTCCCCCAGGAGATACACGTATGTGGGGGGGGGGGGGATTGGGATCCATATTGGACCTAGGTTGAGCTATGACCTAAAATCTTTTGGGAGGCTATGAAGCCCTCCTGTGGATGATTGCATACCCCTCTTGTAACCATAAGGCATCAACCGTCCCACCACCCTCCCCCACATTTAGGACTTACAGAATCCGACATGGGGTTCCCTGTGAAATCATGGTGAAGCTGTGTCTGTTGTCCCAGCTAATGAGATTCTGATTGGGTATCAGACACTTTCCACAAAGTTGCATGGGACTGGAGGATGATCAATGCAGTTTCTCCCTTCCTCCCCCCCCCCCATGAGGTCCCCATGTCGGGTTCCTAAAAGGAGACCCTTGCCCATATATTGGGTGTCCGTGGCAGGGGAGGATATACCTCTTGAAACATACAAAGAAGGGAGTGCCTCATCCCCAGGCCCTCTCTTGTACAGCCCCCATATAAAATGAATGAATGAGTAGGTCGCCTTCCAGCACCTTTGTCTACTTGTATGGCCACCTTTATCAAAAACCCTCAAGAAACTTAATCAGTATCACGAATATATATCAGACTACTAAGAGCTCCTCAGACAGCCTCACCGAAGCTCCAGCGAGCTAAGGATTGGTGCAAGGCCATAAAGTATGTCCACTGTTCAAGGCCAAGAGGAAAGTGTCATAAAATCAACGAGGGGGGTCCGCAATGTCCTCTGATGGAGTCTGCCCCCTTGATGCATCAGGAGTTTTGCCCTCAAGATGAAGAGCGGCCTCTCTTCCTTGCACCCACTACCCTGGTCCAGGATTCTTCTTTTTTTTATTGTATTTTTCTTTGTACCCCTCCTTAGCAGCATGGATCCCCGCGATCTCCAGCCGCTGGCACCGCCACCCTCTGGGTCCGGTCTGGCACCCCCACAGAGCCAGCCATTGTCGCTCATGCACTCTGCAGCAGGATCCTCTCGGGAACCGGGGGGCACCGGGCGCAGCCATCAATCACCGAGATCGTCACTCTGCCATGTTTCCACCAATTTTTCGCCCCTTGCAAATTGGACGAGCAATGACGTCTTGAGGCATGACGTGCTGACATCTGCCCACCCTGCCCCCCTTGCTGTCATTGCTCTGATAGTGCCCCCGGTCATCACCAGGGGCTGCTACAGAGCAGTGGTTCCCTGGATCCCTCCCCGGGATAGGAGAGCAGTCCGCCGGATGCGCGATCCTATCCCTCCCCTGCCAACCCCAGCAGCCCGGGCTCACGTCCGAACCCGGGTCGCCAGCGTGACGCGAGGTGTGGCGTCCAGAGCCTCAACCCTCAGCACCACCGGGCCAGCCAGGATTCTTCTCCATTTGAAATGTCTCTCTCCATCCCAGTAGGTCTGGTCAGCATATCTTGAGGAACCCCTAACTACAGCAGGGTATTCTTGGCAGCCCCAAGAGAACAGAAGAATTGTGGGCCCTCTGGGAGAAATATTTTTAGTTGTGCTGGTGCTATATGATGCATGCGAATATTCTTGGAGGCTAGGCATTTTTTAATCTCCAGTAGCACTCTTCATTTTTGTTGAGTAATTGGAGTATAGTCATTATCAAAATATAAATGCTAGTCCCCAAAAATGACTTCTCTCTTTGCCCTGGAAACTTGTAGGATTCTAGTTTTGATCCTATAGTCCAAAAACTTTAGCACAATGGACCTAGAGGTTGCATTGGGGCTGGTAGGTTTTTTAGTCGGAGCCCTGTGTGCCCGGACGATATTCAAGGGGAGATCAGCAGGTAGATCTAACATTTCTTTTAAAAATGAATCAAGAAAGTCCTCCATCTTACCCTGCTCTGTGTCCTCAGGCACTCCGTATATGCGGATATTGTCTCGTCGAGATCTGAGTTCCAGATCATCCAGTTTATCCAACAGCTCACTTTCTCTGCACAGTAAGTGATTCAGCATGCCCTCGTGGTGATCAACTGCCTTTTCTGTGTGTGTTAGGCCCTCCTCCAGGTCAGCTGCCCGCTTCTCCACTGCTACAATACTCTTTCTATTTTCAGCTGCTGAGTGTTTGATTTTGCCCAGGGTGTCATTTAGTTTAGCCAGCTCCCGGAATAATCTCTTAGAAGTGATGATAAATTCTTCCTCTGGAAGTTCCTCAGCCTGCTCTTGTGTCTGTGGCTGGGTCACTGTTTGCGTCTTGCTGTGGGCCCTCGGATCGCGTTGATCCAATGCCGCGTTGGGCTTCAAAAACTCCATAAGCATGTCCTTCGCCCTTGATTTAGGAGGCATTGTTTTGGGGCATTTGAGTAATTTCTTGGTGCTGGGGGACGAGTTTTAATGTTAATTTCTTTCCTGGAGGATCGGAGCTCTTGTGACTAGCGACTGTGCACCATGGAGGTGGAACCGGAAGTCTAGCTCCTTGTACTTTTATACACCTGTATCTATAATGTACCTCTATACACATGTAAATACAATGTATTTACTTTGTTGTATGTTGTCGGTAGTTCATTGTATGTCCTATGTATTCCATTGACCTATGTATTTGTTCATCTGTTGTATTTCCTACACTGGACGTTTGTGAAAATGGGCATTTTTGCTTACATACTTTCCAGTATACAAATAAAATTGATTGATTGATTGATTGATTGATTGATTGATTGATTGATTGACATGAACATGCATTCCTAACCATGCTCTCCCCTTTTGTTTCCACAGCACCATCATATCTTGGGACAGGTGGTGATCCACAGGTACAGCTGCCCACGCAGCATGGCCCCGTACCTGTAGCCACAGTGATGGCCAGTGTGGGGCCCACTGCTGTGGATCCACACACACAGTGGGGGTCAGACAGTGATGATGATAAGACCACCTCCCTGTCAGCCAAGGCCCTCCTCAATGCTGTGGACATGCTTGCCACAGAAACTGACGATGATGACACTACGTATATCTACAGTGTCATCCCTGACACTGCCCCATGTGGCCCGGACAGATTCCTCACACGTTGCACATGCCACCAGCAGTCATCCAGAGATAGCCCCTGTGTAGCAGGTGGGCCACCGCTTGCAGTCAGCCACAGCGCAGGTAGAGTGCAGTGAGCTGTGGCCTGCAGAGATGCAGTGGCTGGGCACTGTTGCCCAATGATGGGGAACCTGTGACCAGCCACAGCCTGACCAGCTGCATGTTCAGGCATCCCTGGTGTGCATTGTTGATGTATGTGTCTTATCTCCACATCCCCAGTGACCACCTGTGGCCATCTCACACCAGGCTCCCCCCAGATCGGCAGCCTTCACCCATACAACAACACATTCCCTGGACAGTGAGCTGTTGGAACACACGAGGCTACTGAGGGCCTCCGTGGAGAGCCAGGAGGCACTCCATGATGCAGTACAAGGGCTGTGGTCATAGATTCACCTCCATGAGGAGTGGGCTTCTGTCCCCCATGCGGTGCTTATGGGGATAATTCACATGTTACATGAGGACATTACTGCAGGCTTCTTCGATGAAGTAGTGGCTATACGGGATGGCACTGCAGCACTGACTACCCGTAGTTGCCGTACCACACGCCGCACACTTCACAGCAACACCATCACCCCCCGAACACCACGCAGCATCTGCATTTCCCCTAACACCCCATCCCAAGCCATCGTACACCCACCCACCCCCAGCTATGGTGTTTGGTTCTCCACACCCACCCCAACACATAGCTGTTCATGGCCACATGCATCTACCCCCCTCAGAGGTGGAGACCTTACACCATGTGGCCCAGGGATCCCCATTGGTGTCACCTGCAGCTGTAGAATGAGGCAATGTGTGTGTCCATGGTGGCTGCATGTGCACAGCCTGAGGTGTCTAGGGCCCTAACGGACTGCCGTGATGCCTCCAGGCTGCAGGTGGGGCTACATCTGCCCTGTAGTGCCTATGGTTGTGTGATGTCTACACCCTATGAACCACACTGCCCCACCTCCCAACCCCTGTAGCACTGTCACATTGTATGGATGCCATCCAGGACGTGGATGTGAGCCATGGTTTCATGGGACTAGCATGGGCATGATGAATGCACCTGTGGCTTACTACTGTGGGTCTGTGCCAGTGGTCTTTCTCTGACCTATGTCAAACCACGACCAGCACCTCTGTGCATCCTTGGCAATGGTGTTCCACCTATGGGCATGTGTGCATGCGACCACCACACACCAGTCTGCGCAACACAATAGATCAACTGGTACATACTCAACAGCACCGAGGAGCACACTGTGCCTCCACCTATATGGTGTCTGTGTACATGACAGCAATGTCACACCTGCATGCATTACCCACCATCAGAGTCTGAAATGTTCTTGCACTATGGTGTCCCTGTGCCGCCATCCCCTCAGGGTCCATCTTGGGTCCCTCCAATTGTGCCATAGTTGCTTATCCTCATTTGGTGACTCAATGTCCTTCATACTGTGGCCTTCTGGGACCTGGACAACTATTCTATGGTCAATGGCCATGTTATGTAGCATACAACAGGCCAGCAATATGCCACAAGACTGGTCCGGCTATACTGTCGGGCACCATCGGACCTGTCCAGGCATCTGAATCGCATCTTCAGCATGCTGAACACACACTGTATGATGTTTCATGTAGCTTTGTGTGTCTCATTGTACCTCTCTTCTGCCTCAGACATAGGCCGCAGTATTAGGGTGAGCATCCACTGCTGGAGGATGCATGCACTGTCTCCTGTGTGGAGGAAGGTGATATGTTAGTATACAGCCCACATCCATGGCATTCCACCCTCAACGCAGATCTGTTACCTCTGGTCAGCCTCATCTGCACAGTTCCCCACCCACAGTGTCACTGTTGCACATTCCCACCCTCCCCTATCCGGCCCTTTCCCTGCACCAAAACTGCTCGAGTTTACTTGCCTTTTATGTGAAAAGTTTTAAATTTCTCTAAAAGGGGCTGTTTTTGCTGTTTTACTGTGTACTTCTGTATAATGCCTGTTACCTGATTAGTTAGTAATTACAGTCTTTTGGGTTCATTTTGTGCTGGGCTAGGCGCATGGGCGCCTAACCCCCCACCCTCCCAGTCTTTGTTGTGCAAATAGCAAAATTTAGCACCTCTAGCAAGCCACTGCCTGCAAGTGCTTCTTCTAACTGCCCTCTCCTCTGTCCCCTCCCTTCTAGCCGGCCTGCCCTCGAGGACACACTCACCAGAGGGGCTCCGAGCCGCCAGCGGGCGGGCGGCCACCGCTGGCGAAGGGAACCAGGAGGCGGGGGGGAAAGCCAGAAAGGTACGGGAAAGCCGCTCAGCCAATCGGAAGGCGACCGCCGACCTTGCCAGCCTCTGATTGTGCGCCGCCCATTGACTTTGCTGTATCTTTGCACCACCAAAACTGCTCACGCTTACTTGCCTTTTTGTGAAAAGTTTTAAATTTCTCTAAAGGGGCTGTTTTGCTGTTTTACTGTGTTCTTCTGTATAATGCCTGTTACCTGATATGTTAGTAATTACAGTCTTTTGGGTTAATTTTGTGCTGGGCTAGACGATAGGCCTAACCCCCCACCTCTCCCAGTCTTTGTTGTGCAAATAGCAAAATTTAGCACCTCTAGCAAGCCACTGCCTGCAAGTGCTTCTTCTAACTGCCCTCTCCTCTGTCCCCTCCCTTCTAGCCGGCCTGCCCTCGAGGACACACACTCACCAGAGGGCTCCGAGGCCGCCAGCGGGTGACCCTCTTGAAAAGGAACCAGGGGCCGGGAAGAAAGCCAGAAAGGTACGGGAAAACCGCAAAATTTTTGCCCGCCCCACCCCCCTCAGGGTGTTTCTTTATACACACCTTCCCGCCAAATCTCATCCCCGCCCATAGCTATTCTCCCAGCCAATTCCCGAGCTCATTCTCTTCATCATCTTACTTTCTTTAACCCTCTCCTACCCTCCACCATGCTACTGCACCTACTTGCTGCTTTGCTTCTCACCTTCCTTAGATCCAGATGAGATAACTGTTGGAACCCATACCAAGGTGCTTAGGGTGACCACCAACACTGCCCCCTCTACTGTCCCCAGTGGATACCCTAAACTATACATACTTATACTACCACTTGCACAATAATCCTTGGGAATCCCAAAAAGGCTCACAACCAGTTTGGAACTCCTCTATCCCCTGCTACCATACTGGCACTACAATTACCCCTACGCCTGTCCATTAAGCTGGCAATCTATGATAACTGGATAACCACGCAGCAGGATCATCAGCCACTATATATTGGATCCCAAGAAAGAAGAAAAACTCCTGACTGCTCACTACTCCCTATCACTTGGTGCCCTCATCAAGTTAATCTTCTTTCTGCTGGTCTGTGTTGGCACTGTGGAAATCAACCCTGGACCCACTGGAAAGCTCGATCTCTCCAACTGACCTAACCTCCATAAATGGATTGAGTTTTCTCTCTCAATGCCTGCAGCCTCCTAAAAGTTCTCATCAATACAGGCCTGGGTTGCACACACCTACCGGACTGTCTGGTTATATCTGAAACTTGGCTCAAATCTGCAACAAAAGATAGTGAAATAAACCTTCCCAACTATCAGCTCTTCAGATCTGACCGTCTATCCAGGGCGGGGGTTGCCATCTATGTCAAAGCAAATATCTCTGCATCCTGCCTCAATTCCACATCTCAACCAAAGGAATTCAATGCTTGTCTATTAAAATAACCCTTCCCGACACATCTTCCTTTCAACTGGTTGGTTACTATAGGCCCCTCTGCAGGCCTCAAACTCCTATCCCATTTAGGATCCATACTTAATCTGGGCCCTGAAGACACCATCATCTTAGGAGACATGAACTTAAATTGGCTGACTAATGCATCTGCACCCTGGTAACCTTCTGTGACACCTATGGTTTCTCTCAATTAATCAAAGAACCAACAAGGATCAACCCAAAGAATACTCTCAACAGCACACTCCTGGATATTATATTGGTAAATAAACCTCATCATTATCCCTATGCAGGAGTACTTCTCAGTGACATAAGTGACCACTGCCCCATAGCTGCCATTAGATCAACAATCAAGCCACCCAATCCTGCAAAATTCCTCCCACGAAGGTCAAAAAAGAACTTTAACATTACAGGATATCTCCATGATCTGTGCCACACCACACGTTGGCAAGAATTCTATCTCACAGCCTCAATAGAGTCAGCTCTTCAAATCCTAAATGATATAATCATAAGTGCCCTCTATTCACATGCACCCCTCACCAGTGTCAGAACCAAACTCAAATCCTGTCGCTGGTTCTCTGCCGACCTTAAATCCGCACTGCTTGCCAGAGACAAACTCTGGAAAAGGGCAAGAAAGACAAAGGACCCAAATGACTGGCTCCAATTCAGAAAAGCCAGAAACTCCTGCACAAAACAAGTAAGAAAAGCCAAGGCAACCTTCTACACAGCTGAACTAGATGCCTCCTATAACAACCCTTCCAGGTTCTGGGGTACCATAAAGGGCATCCTAGGTCAAACCTCTACCCCTGTCTTACCATCCAAAATTCAATTAAATAATATTGAAATCACCGACAAGCAAATATCTTGAATGCCTTCAATGACCATTTCACTACAGCTGGCCTGGCTTTCGACTCTCTCCTGCAAACCTATTAAGATCATCTCTAAACCTACAATCTACTGAGAATCAAAAGGTTGCTTCTCATTCTCATTCAAACCAATATTGTTTAAAGAAGTAGAAGACCTCCTACTCCAACTAGATACCACCAAAAGCGCAGGTGCAGACTCCTGGATCCCTACTTTCTAAAAGTAGCACTGTATGCCTTAACCGCCCCCTCACCCATCTCTTCAATCTATCACTTGTCACTGGTACTATCCTCAATATGGAAAACAGCTCAAGTGTTTCCACTACTTAAGTCAGGTGATCCCATGGACCTCAATAATTATAGGCCCATCTCCATCTTACCAATACTATCCAAGATGCTTGAGAAGCTGGTAAACTCTCAGTTAACTGCCTACCTTGATACCAACAATCTCCTAAATCCAGCTCAATCTGGGTTTAGATCAATGCATAGCACCATCTCTGCTCTAGCAAAAGTCACAAATGACTGGCAGACTGCCCTAGACAAAAAGAATAATACCTGTGCTGTGTTTCTGGATCTAAATAAAGCCTTTGACACTGTGGATCATGATCTTCTAATCACCTCACTAAACTCCATAGGCCTTGACTCACTCTCTATTAAATGGTTCAGATGCTATCTCTCTGGAAGGCTACAACTGGTAAAGAATGATGGTGATCTATCTACCCCTAAGCCACTCCTAAGAGGTGTACCGCAAGGCTCCATCCTGGGTCCCATCCTTTTTGCCATTTACATCAACAATATTGACTCCAATCTCTCTCTTTCTAATATCCACCTTTTTGCAGATGACACTGTACTTTATGTGAGCGATCCCTCACCATCAAAAGCCTGTGAGCTCCTACAGTCTCAATTCTCCCTCCTCCAGCATAACCTATTAAAAAAGAAATTATTACTAAATGCTAAGAAAACCAAAGCTATGTTCTTTGCCCACAAGAACTGTTCTTCCACTATCCCATCATTCACCCTCCCACAACTCTCTACCATCCTTGGTGAAAATCTGAATATGTTGACAAATTCAAATACCTAGGAGTATGGATAGACAATAAACTAGACTATACTACCCCGTTGAAGAGCTCCTGAAAAGCTAAGACAAAGACTTGGTCTATTCTATAGAATCAAACACTACCTGACCAAAGATTCCAAACAAAGATTAATCCTTGCATCATTCATGTCCCTCATTGATTATGCTGACTTCCTCTATGGTCATTGCTCCCTCTCCATCTAAACAAACTAGACACCCTGTATCATAGAGCTATTAGATTCATTACTGACCTTCCCTCTAGCACCCATCATTGCTCTTCTACAATGCAGTCAGCTGGACATCCCTGCAACATAGAAGAAGAAAAATGCTGCTATCTGGATCTACAAAGCTCTGACAAACAAACTCCTTCCTACATCTCAGACTGCTTCAACAGATCACATCCAGGCCCTACACCTTGAGGATCAACAAACTGATCCTGCTGAAGATTCCTATCACCTGTACCCGTATGGAAGAGCTGCAATCAGTTATTCCCTGGCACTTATCTGGAATTCTATCCAAAAGACATTGAAAATGGAAACACTGATCCCCTTACATCCTTCAAAAGCTGTACACCAGCCTAATCCCAGATTCATGCAATTGCTTCCACAAGGCCTAGTCCTCCCACACACCCCCCACACCCTCTCACCCTCACCCCCCTTCTAAATCTCCTCCCTATTCTTCTATCATTGCTCTGGTCCTTTCCACATCAAACCTCAAACATATATGCCCACCCATGTACCATTATCCAAGCCTATCCCCACCAGACTGTTTGTTTCTCACCTTTAATAGGTTTTTGGTTTACCGTCCTTTGCCTTGTATATATGTAAATAATTGTATATCTATCTCACTCATAAATGTTTGTATTTGTGCTATTTCAATATCATGTTTTTTGTATACACTCTGTAACCTTTTTTGTTATGACCACTCAGGTCCATCTTGTAAATGAGCTATGCTCAATGATGTTCGCCTGAATAAATAAAGATTTTGATTGATTGATTGACTGTTGTATTTCCACTATCACTGCCACTGCGACCTGCATGCCATTTGATCAGTGGGACACAGCACATCCTCAGCCTGGATGTGCCACACAACACTGTCCCCTTCCAATGTGTCACCCTGCGCTTCCCCTCCCACAGTGTCACAGGCCCCTGCTGGCCGGCGCCACCCTGTAATGTGTGCTTATAGCACACCATCACATGTTCACCCTCCCATGGCAGCTGTCCACATCTGTTTGTTGTCAGTCCTATTCAGGTCCCATCCCTGCCTCCCTCCCTCCCCCCATTTCTTGTGTCATATGGCTGTGTGCCATTGCAGCACCCCTTCCTACTGAGCAGACACCTTTACAGCCACCATCCCTGCCCTGTGACACCATGTGGGCACCTTGTTTGTGGCTGTAGTCCCCTCACCCACAAGAAGGCCACTAGGTATCTCCCCAGACTCAAACCGACGGCACTTGTATGCATTGTGTGTACTCCCAGGGTAACAGGCACAGATATGTGTGATGCACCCTGTGGCATCGCACACCACCTGGCATTTAATGGAGTGGTACCCCTTCCTGTTCACAGAGACATCTTTGTCACCACCAGGTGGTGCTCTGATAGCCACATGGGTGCAGTCAATGGACCCTAACATGGCCGGTAGGCGTGCAACCCTGTGAAAACTGCTGCATTGTTGCTGTCCGCTCTGCAGGTGCATCATGGAATCGAATGAACTCACTAGCATGGGGCAGCAGAGTGGTGAGGAACTGTGTGAGGAGACGAGACATGGCCGACTGGGTGATGCAGGAGGTGTCACCCACTGGTATCTGGAAGGTGCCCGTGTGAGCAGGCACAACGCTGCTGTGACCTTGGTCTCCACCATCATAGCATGACTTCTGTGTGTGGGTGCCTGGAGCTCATCATGGAGCAGCTCACAGAGCTTTCTCAGAACAGCCCTGTTCAGCCGGTACTGGCCCATGATGTCTGTGTTACTGAGCTGTTCATATGTGACATGGGGCCAGTACCGTCTCTGTGGGGCATACCACCTATGGGCCCTTCCCCAACCACCTTGCTGTTCCCTCAGTCTTCTCACATCAGCCATTACTGCTGCCATGTCAAATGCAAGCCCAGACATTATTCCTGCAGTGCAGTGGCCTAACTCTGGGTGACTGGCTGATTTAGGACTGCCCCTTTTATAATTAAGTTTGCATGGCCCAATTTTGAGATGCACAGCACATGCGCTGCTCATTTTGGCTGAACATACACATGCACGGCATATTCAGGTGTCCGCCCCCTTTTTCTGCTCGGCATACATTATATCTGTATGATCGCGCATTTGGACTTGCACAACGCATTTCCTACTTTTGAATATCACGCCACTGTGCATTTTCCAAGATGCACCACACATCTCTGTTTTGTGCCACACAAAATCGTTTGAATATGGGGGTCTTAGAGTTTGCAGCCTGTGTGGAGAGAAGTTGCAGTCTGGAGCAAAAGACTGTAATTTGCAACCTGGAATTCGAGAGAATTGCAGCAGAGAACATGAGAAACTGGATCACCATTTCCCCCTCAGAGGGAAAAGAAGTTGGAGACTGCTGTGGTACTCATAGGCAAGGTGACTGCTTATGCTGGGGTTAGAGACTGAGCCAAAGCCCAGCTGTTAAGTGTGCTTAAAAAGGGTATGCAACAGAGGGGTCTAGGGGACCATGTCTGCCCTATCCCTAGACCGAAGAAGAAGTAGACCAGTGGAGGAAGATGTAGAGAGGCCTACCTGGTGAATGCTGTCCACAAAGGCCTCAGAGGCAAAGTTGACAAGGCCAGGCAGGTGAAGGCCAGCATCCTTCATCTATTCAAGCTGCTCCTTGCTGCTTTGGTTTACCACCAACCTGATACATCCACGGTACAGTCAAAACCAGTTTGATGACCCCCCCCTTTGAACTGCTGAACTATAAGTACCCCCGAGCTGCTGCTTTGGGGAGTTTTTATTTAGCTAGTTAGCTAGGTTACAATCAGGAGGTTAGGTTCGGGCCGGGACTCTGCCAGAAAACTGTGCCCAGGCCTGAAGTTGCATTGTTACTACTGTTTATAGTTATTTGGGCCCCACCAAAAGACCACCAGCGACGTCTACACCATGGTGTGGTATCCACCAAAGGGACTTTAGAGACATTTTAGGCAGCTGCCAGCAGGAGGCTGGGTGCATCCGTAGGTGGGAGGTGGGGATTGTGGGGGGTGAAATTGTTTCAGCTAGTTGTTAATGTTGTTGCACTATTCTCCTCCCCTCAAAAGAAAAGTACTATTAATGGTTCATGTTATATGCTGGTATTGTGAATCATTGCAAAAAGTGGGGATTGTTGTTGTGTGGGGAGGTATCTCAGGGGGCAGCTTATGTATTTTCCTGGGGGGTGGTAACCTGCAATTTGTTCTCAGGTATTCCCTGCCATTACCCCAGATGGAGGCACCGTGCCATTTCTTCTCACCCCTTTAGAACTCAGGCCAGACCCCTCGGAGGTGCATACGGGTGAGACCTGAGGGCCCTGGAAACAGCCAAGGTGAGTTTAGGGGCTGTTACAATTGCAAAAGTCAGAGACAACACCAGAAGTGAGAGAAAGGTGAAGGAGTTTGGGGATAGAAAGCAGTATGGATGGAGCAACCAGTTTCAGGAGCTTGGGCTCGAGGCCATCAGACCCAGAGTTATTACCAAAGATAACTAAAAGCAGGAGTTTTTTACCACAGCCACCCTTACTGAATGGAGTTAGAATGAAAAGGGACATGAACCACTAGGGAATAGGAAGGTAACAAGCAATACTGTGGCTCCAGGATCAATGTTAGCACTTGTTGTGAAGGCCAAGAATTCAGAACATTTGTAATTAAAGGCATCAGCAAATTGTGGCAGGGTTATTACAATGTATGCCCTCAGTAAGAGTATCAGATGGGCCATTTGGATTTCATACCCAGGAGGCCTTTATGCCATCCCAGTACTTTCAAGGGTCACCAGCAGCAGCAGCCCCAAATTTATTTTTACAATATAGTACATTAGTAAGTCAGTCAGTCGCCAATTAAGTAAACCTTTATTGTATCAAGCGCCCGTTCCCAGAGGCTCAGAGCACTGCACAAAATATAATTTACAACATACATAAAGAATGGATATAAATAACAACAAATAATATCAACTACAGCAATAATACAATAGTTAAAATTAAATAAATAATAAATAATTATGCAATCCATGAAAACAGCCAGCCAGTGAGCAACTGATTATAGGCCAAATGCCTCTTAAAAAGGTGGGATTTCAGATCCCTCCTGAAGGCCTCCATTGAGGGGGCCTCCCTCAAAGATCTTGGAAGGGAGTTTCACAGGGCTGGACTGGCTACCTCAAAGGCCCTGTCCCCGGAAGATTTTAGCCAGGCCCTGGGAACCACCAGGAGGCCTTCCTCAGAGCAACAGAGAGGGTGGAGGGGATGATGAGGGGTCAGGAGGTCATGCAGATACCTAGGGCTCTGTCTGTGTACTGCCTTATAGGTCAACAAGCTGACCTTTGAGGTAATTTGCCTTCCCACAGCAGCCAGTACAGATCACGCAAAACCAGGGTCAAATAGCAGAACTTAGACAGGGCCATCAGTACGTGGCTGCTGGGCTCTGCACCAGCTGCAGGTGACATAGGACATCGCCGTTCACCTCAAGGTGCAGAGCATTCCAGTAGCCAAGTCTGGAAGTCATAAAAGAGTGCACTAGTGAGGGCAGCTCATCAGGCAGGAAGCCAGAGAAATTAATATATTTACACTCAGGAGTTTTCCGGGGTGGGAGGGACCACTAGACGCCAGTGATATTAATATCCCTTTCAGAAGAACCAAGCTTGAAACTGCTGGAGGGGTCCACAGGACACATCAGTGGGACCCCTTTGCCTGGCGGAACACAGAACAACTATGGAGCCTGAAGCTCCAGAAGGGCTCCAAGGGGGAGCCAATCAGGAGCAAGACCACACCGCCAGCCTTACAGTGAGACAATTGGAGGTGAGGACTGGCAGGGACAGGTAGCTTCCTGCTACCAGAAGTGGACTAGGCTTCCAGGCAGCCCCGCATGCTGTGGCCCCCCGGCACGAAGGACCAACATGCAAAGAACATTGTAGTCTGCCCACCGGAGTCAACCCAACGAGGCAGCCAGCTACACTGCTCCCCTGCAGACCCAAGGGGACCCCTACCCAGGTAAGCCTTTTTGGGGGCTGCATTATAGGATGGCTGTACTTGGGAGGCTAGCTGAGCATGACAGTGGGCTTAGGGGCTTGCTGTTGCTAGGTGCTATGGTGACAGTGAGCTTGAGGGTTTAAGGGCATACAGTTACTGGGTGATAGTAGGATAGCCCAAATGGGACTGGGACCAAAAAAAAGGAAGGACTAGAAGAACAGGGAAAAGGAAATGTGGGGAGTGGTGCAATGCAGTGGTTGTGGGGTGGCAGTCTACAGGGAGACCTTCTAGAGGCTACGATGCTGTCCCATCTGTGTGCACCTCTCTGGGTGAAGGGATCAGGTCTGCAGGTTCCAAGCATCACTGGCAGAGAATCAGGAGAATGTCCTGAGACTCAGAGTCTCAATGGCAAGGAGTCGGGGGGGGCCATCTCTCCCGCCGTGGGACCACCTAGCCAGACACTGCTACCTCAAAGATTGCCAGATGGAGGAAGTGGTTGAACTAAGATGGGCTAAAGGAGGGCAGAGGTGGTAGGATCAGGAAGGCTGAGGGGAGTGGGTAACAGGCACACTCCTAATCGAGTGCCACTAAGAAATTCCTGTGCTGTTCTGGCAGAGCAGGACTGCTGTGAAGGCACAGCCGAAGTGGTGGACAGAGGGGATGTGGAGGACAGCCCAAATGGAGTCCCCAGGAGAGGGAAGGTGACCCCCAGTGAAGGAAGAAGCAACTTCTAGTGGGGCACTGTATAGTCAGAGGGATAGAGTTGGGGGAAGGAAATGGGGTAGAGAGGGAGGTTGTGCCTACCTGGCATATCGGCTCAGAAGGATGGAAGGTGTATCCAGAGGATCTTGAGGGCTATAGGAAGAAAGGGGGAGCTAGACATCACTGCTCACCTGGGAATAAAGACCTAGCTCTGAAAGGGACAGGGGCAGTGCAAGAGTAGTTTAGGGAGCTGGGGAAGGGTCTTAGGCAGGTGGCATGCACTGTAGCCTTTATGGAAATGCCGCCTGTCTATGACAGGGGGAAGGAGGAGGAGGAGCTCTGCACTAAGGCCTTCAACTCATAGTTGAAGGAATGATGCAGAGAGGAGAGGTATGGTTACACTGGGGACTGGGGCTCCACCTGGAGGGATCAGAACTTGTACCGGAGGGACGGCCTACATCCATCCAGTAAGGAAGCAGCAGTCCTCAGTAGATGGTTTAAGTGCTACTTCAGTGAGCATTTAAACTAGCTAAGGGAGGTTGGCAGAAGGCAAAGAGGTCAGAAACTGCCTCCTTCAGGCTGTGATAGAAGGTAGAGAATTTCTGAGAGGAAAGATTCCCATCAAAATGAAGGACAACCAAGGGTGTAAGGGATCAGCATGGGAGGAGGGGGAAGAGAAGCAGTCAGTATGCAATAGAGAAGAAGGGGGAACCACTAGACAACGTGAAAAGGATCAAGAGTAGGACTAACAAAATCTGGACATGATGTGTGCCAGTGCTAGAAGCCTGTGTAATAAGATATCAGACCTGGAGGCCACCATGGCTGAGGCAGGCCTGGATATTGTGGCTATCACCAAAACATGATGCATAAACAACCATGACTGGCAAATGGTCATACCTGGCTACACAGTGTTTAGGAGGGATGGGGTAGGAAGGAAAGGTGAGGGAATGGTGCTTTACATTAAGAAAAACAGCAAAGCAACGGAGGTACAGGGAAACCGGGGGGGGGGGTCGAGGTGTTGTGGGTTAGTCTTGAGTCTGGAAATGGAGCCACCATTCGCATGGGAGTGGTATACAAGCCTCCAACACAGGGAGGGGACATAGACAAAGAGATGTTGGCAAGTATAGGCAAAATGGTTAAGAAGGGGTAGGTGGTGCTGGTGGGGGACTTTAATCTGCCAGATGTAGAGTGGAGCCTACCTGCTGCAGTATCAGCTAGAAGCAAAGACATTTTGGACTCCTTGCAGGTGACATTCCTCAGGCAGCTGGTCAGTGAACTCACTCGGGGTGGGACAATACTGGACCTGGTACTTACAAACAGGGACAGGGTGGTGGATGTCAGAATGGGGAGTCATCTGGGGACCAGTGACCATCGCACAGTATGGTTTAATATAAGAACAACAGTAGAATCCAGTCACATAAGGGTGAGGGTCCTGGATTTTAGAAGGGCTGACTTTACAAAGATGGGGGAATGCATCAATGAAGACCTGGCAGGGGGACATGTTAAGGGGGGGGTGGAGGGAAAATGGGCCAGAATAAAAGAGAACATAGTAAAGGCAACAAACTTGTATGTCAGGCAAATAAGCAAAAGCAGAAGGAGGAGGAGGAGTCCATCATGGTTCTTGAAGAAAGTTGTAGAAAAGGTAAAGGCAAAAACAGTGGCATTCATAAGATATAAGGAGACCCAGAGAGAGGAGAACAGAGTAGTGTATCTGGTGAAACAGAGGGAGGCAGGCAAGGCAGTAAGGAACGTAAATGCGCAAGCTTGGGAAACAATAGCCCATACAGTACTGAAGGGGGACAAGACATTTTTCAGGTATATCAGCTAGAAAAGGAAGACCACAGGAGGGATTGCACAGTTAATAAAGGAGGCAGGGGGCTATACTGAGAAGGACCAAGAAAAGGCAAACATTTTAAACAAATATTCATGCTCAGCGCTCACAGTTGAGGAGGAAGGGGAGGGACCACAAATAAGCACCAAGAGATTCGGGGGAAGGGAAGTGGACACCAGTCTGTTTTCTAAGGAGAGGGTCAGGAAAGCACTCTCTAATCTGAGGGTGGACAAGAAGAAGAATCAGCATTTTTATAGAGCTTACTGTATCCAAATTGTGGACAAAGCTGTGGGGCCAGACCGGGTGAATCCAAGAGTGTTAAAGGAACTCAGGGAGGTGCTAGCTGCAACCCTGACAGACTTATTTAACAGTTCTCTGGAGATTGGTGTGGTCCTGCAGGACTGCAGAAGGGTAGACATAGTCCCAATTCACAAAAGTGGTAGCAAGGAGGAGGTAGGAAATTACAGGGCTGTCAGTCTGACATCTATCGTACAGAAAATGATGGAATCATTATTAAAGAAAAGAATCGTGGAACACCTGGAATCCAGTGGACTGCAGGACCCAAGGCAGCAGGGTTTTATGGAGGGATTTAGCATTTGTAGAGACTTAACAAAGAAATTGATTTAGTTTAGACAAAACTTAGAGATAATACTGAATGTTCAAGTTTTGACAAATGCAACAAGATTTACATAAATATGACAAAGTTGAGAAAGATTTATTTCAATGTAATAGAAAAATTAAATTGATAAGAGACGAAGGTGACTTTGAAAGATGCGAAGTATTCACCTGGGAAAGAAATGCCCAAACACAAAATCGAGGGAGGTCATGAAGCAGAGGAAGGTCACGAGAGAAAAATGACAACAAAAATGACAATAGAAATAGAAATAAATCTAAGTCTGTGCACGTTGCAGAGAACACAAAAGCACAACAAGATAGCAATAGCAACGTTACAGCCATGGAAATATCTGATAATAATGATCCTTTTTTAGCAAAAAGGAAAACTGGCACACCCCCAAAAATGTATTCAAGCGAAGAACAAGAAGGGGCAAACAGGGAGGAAAATGAAGAACAAAGCACTTCCAGGAATCTGAGGGGGAGAACATATAGGATAGTGCATGAGTAACAGTTAACAACAGGGTTATTCTTTCACCAAGTTGGTACTATGATGACTAATTACCTCGAGAGCGCAGCTCAAGAGGTAATCCATTGTCACAGTACCGAGGTGAAAGAACAGCCCTGCTGTTAAATGTTACACATGCACTGTTCCTTACAGAGTATTGTGGAGCTCCTAAAAAAAACTTTACCACATCTTTCTTTTCATCATTATTTCTGAGGCCGTGTGTGTGCCCTATTAATATGCCCTAACTGTCAGATTGCTGCTCGAGGACACAATGTGTGACATCTGCACTGCAGCAGAACGAAAAGTCGTTCTGCTGTCCTGCAGAAGTCATTTTTTAGTTCTGCTGCACTGCGGATGTCACTAGTGCAGCAGAATAACATTTTGAGGGAGATGGATTTCAATGAACAACAACGTTCCACAGTACACTATATATCAACTGTGACTCTAACGAATGTAGAACTGACAGTACTTCAGATAAATGTCATACAAAAAGGACTAAACTTTGTGCAGGTACCAAGTCCGAACTTGTTTAAATTAAAAGCTGATGTTTTCAAGCTAATTCATAACTTGAAATTGATGTTTTTTTTCCAATAAAGATAAATCATTTAATGTGCAGCCTGCTGATTGGATTGAGTCAGTGGGGTTTGGCTCAGTAGCTGGCAATTCAGAAATGCTGGATGAATTCATTGATATTATTGATGTAGAAAATCGTGTCCCTTTTGAAAGTGGTTTAATTGATTACATTGATTTACATGTGATGTTGCAGCAACTTGAAACAACAGAGGTTACCAAACCCGATACATTTACTTCCAACTTCAGACCAAGATCCAAGTTCTGCCTATTTATTGGTAATAATCATACCCTAGCTACATTTGAAAAATTGTTTATTTCAGGCATTGAGGAAATTTATAATAAAAACACTAATAGAAAAGTATTTAATTTAAATTTAGAAGAAATAAATGCTCTGGAAGAACTGAAACAGCTTTTGGGGGTAATAAACCCTCAGACGGGGGGGGGGTGATTGGTTCTTCTGTCTGAAGAATGGTATGTTAATAAACTTATTGTTATGCTCCAGAATACATCTGAATATGAAAGGGTAGGGGTCCCACTAGTAGTGCACTTCTTGAGCTGTATGACTTTGCTGATTTGGCGGAGCGAAATAATTGGATCACGCTTAAAGAAGCAGCATTTATTAAAACTGAATACAAACTGATGGCTACCAAGATCCACAAAGATCCTATAGATCCTCCTTTAAGGCCGATTTTATTGGATATTAATTTCCTTTCATATAATTTGTGCAAACTTGTGGATTTCTGTCTGAAACCGATAGCATACATTCTTTCCTCTTATTTAAGGGATAGTATGCACGTTTTACAGCAGCTTGAAAATTTTAATTGGAAAGACAACTATTCATGAATGGTTATTGGTGTTTCAAGCCTATACATTAGCATACCTCACTCAGTGGGTTTAGATGCTGTGAGTTATTTTATAAATAATACAAATGACCTGACAACAAAGAGTGAATTAATTATGATAGTCCTTGAATTTATTCTGCACCATAACTTCTTCATATTTAATGGAGATATTTATTTCCAAAAGTGCGGTACTGCAATGGGGGGAGGCCACTGTAGCCCCCACATATACAAATCTCTATATGGCATTCTGAGAGGAGAAGTATGTGAGGCACAGTAGATTCAAGGAGCATATAATCTATTGGGGTCACTTTATCGATGATATTTTATGTCTATGGCAGGGTTCTGAAGAACACAGACAGGAGTTTTTGTGGAATATATTAATACCAATACTATGAACTTAAATTTCACAAGTGTACTGTATGTGACCCATGCACTGTAAATTTCCTGGATGTGACTTTACAATCAAGCCCAAATAATAACTTCTGGTTCCGGTTGCCTTGAAATGGACACCTGATTCCAGAGCTCCTGACTCAGACAATAAGTATCCAGCCTCATCCTGCATTTAAAACTGGCACCCTGTCAAAATTCTGAAGTATTGAGGACTACATGATGCTGATGAAGTCCAAAACAAGGAAGGGATGGGCGGCCCATGCCCTAAACTGAAATTAAGCCAGCAAGGCTCCCAGTCGCAGGCCGCACTCCGTGCGGAGATCTTTGACCTAATAGTGTAAACCACTACTACCAGCACAGCTGTGGAAGAAGATTTTACTGTAAATTCGAAAACACTCTGCAGTAACTCCAACAAATGAATGAGATGCTATCAAGATTAGAGAAAAAGGTGTCAGAAGGCAGACATCACATAATGGAGCTAATTGAGCAAACAGACCATTTAGAGGCCACAGTTTCTGAATATATAAATGCCTTGGATATTCATAACTCTGCCCTGATAGACCTACACAAAAGAGAGCTCATATTACAACAACAGCTTGAAGATTTAGAAAACAGGAATAGAAGAAATAACTTACGCTTACACGGGCTACCCGGAGGGCACAGAATCTGGGAGCATAACACAATTCATGGACAGTCTCCTGAGGGAAAATTTAAATCTTGAAAAGGACAGAGACTTAGGAATTATTTGTGCCCACAGATCCCTGATATCCAGATCAAAAGACCCTAATGCACATCCACGTTCTGTCGTAATGGCTTTCATGGATACAAAATTAAGGAGGAATTGTTAAGGTTGGCATGGTCCAAGATGCAAGTTCATTTTGGGGACGTTAGTTTATTTTTCAATCAAGACTATGCCCCCCAGATACTGGCCCATAGACAGAAAGCTTTTAATATGGTCAAATTTATCAGGCAAGCAGGTCACCAGGCTCAATTAGAGTATCTGGCCAGAATCAAAATACATACTTCAGAAGGTTGGCAGAGATTCTCCAAGGTAGAAGAAGTTATAAGCTGGGCTAAAAAGCAAGGACTCCAGATTCCAGAAGATTAAATCATGCAGAGAGAGAGAGCCCTCATGAAGAGAAGCTGGCAGGTTAAGGGAACCAGAAATGTAAGCAAAAAGAGAGTAGGGGAGCCTAACAGTGTGTGGGACAGAGTAACATGCAAAGAAGCCCCTCACAGAGAAGATCTGCAAGATGCAGTCCGATCAGAAGCCCAAGATGCAGAGAAAGAAACCTGACTGTGCTAAGTATCATGGACTGAAAAACACATGTAATATTTTTTTCTTGGGGCCACAATGGTTACGTTTGGGCATGACCCTAGTGATCTCCTGCCACATAGTCAGCTGGGGGGGGATAGAGTCCAGAACCTCATGGATGCATGTCAGCTCCAATGGCCTCACATTTGCATGGGGCTTTCGAAATAAACCTCAAACTGGGATACATAAGACTGGATGGGACTGTCCCCCAAGATCATTGTGAAGGCTTCTTTTCTTTTTTTTTATCTTTTATAATGTTGATAACATCTGTTACACCAAACGAATCAGTACAGAATGAGGCCTTTAAGCATTGTGGTGCTAACAGCTACTTTAACAAAAAAACTAGGGTGGGACTGGATATGTATACAGTTGGGGGGGGGGTGTTTGTGGTGGGTGCCCAGGGTCCTCCCGGGGTGGGGGCGGGGGGCCTGTCTAGTGCAGCAAGATGAGATGCAAGTGCACACAGCTTAATAAACAGCAAGGAAGTTTCATTATTTTATCTAATCTCTAATTGGTTAAGGGTTCGGAGAGGACCTGGTGGGGTGTGGTGGCATTGGGCCGTACAGCGGGCTCCCGCTGGAGGGTGGGGCTCCTTTCCCTGGCCCACGGGCTTGCTCAGCAAGTGGATACAAGTTGTTGCTATGAAGGGGAGAGGGAAGGAGGCTCACAGAGGAATTAAGCTTATACTGGGTGCCCCCCCAGAGGCACTTTCTTTGACGGCATGGCTTCTCTATTTCGGACTCGAACTGTTTGGTCCAACATAACGAGCAAAGAAGGGGCTGAGTTGGGGATCTGGAGGGTTCCTCATACAGTCTTGACAAATTTTAGTTCAAATGGAACCAACTGCATTCTTACAGATCAAAATTCAGACCAGGTATAGTCCAAGGAAGCACATAAATTGTAGCCCTTTGTGTAGTGACCCTTGCCTCTCCCACACCTCTGAATAACATAATAATGCAGGAGAAGTGTGTCTGCCGTGGAGTGGGTGGTGGTCCTTTGGGGGTCACCTCTGGGGGCTGGCGGTTCTTCCTCACAGCATAGGAACAGGGGCCTTTCCTGAAGAAGCTGTAATCTCTCTTGGCCCAGACAGTACACTTTAGGGTCACAGCCTATGGTCCCCCTAAGGTGTGCGCACATGCGCCTGCACAGCAGTCAGAAATAACCCGCACACGGCTTCAGTAGTAGCGCACAAAGCAGCTGACAGGGATCCTCATGTTCATGAAGTAGTGACTATAGTCACTCAGATTTTAGACTCAGACAGCAGGACATAAGAGTGAATGGGAAAGAAACATTGTATGCCCACCCCAAGGCCACAACCCATTAACTTTAACAAGCCAGACATCTCACTCTTGCTCCACTTAATTCCAACCAATCAGCTTTGCAGTTACAGCAATGTTTTCAGCTTGACACCTCTTTTCAGTAAGACAGTACTTGATAATGAACAGTATTCCCCTGCTGTTCACAGAAATGGCATGTTTTATTTGTTTGGTAGATTCCCCCCAACAAAGCAATGCGAGAGATTCTCTGACATAGAGTGCATATTATATTATTTCAGTTTTAAAGTTGCACAACTTCAGTGTAATCTGCATCCTCCCCAAGCAGCGTCTCACATACAAAATGTGTTTATAATGGATTTAAAGCCTCACCGTTGAAAGCGTGTTCATTTTTTTTTCTGTACAAGAAAATGGGAAAACTATAGTTTTTGTTTACAATAAAAGCATCAAAGCAACCTACTTTTTGTTTGTGTCATTTTTTTATGCATTTGTTGAGGGCCAGGATGGGTATAACTTTCTCAGTAAGCAGACTGAGACACTAACCGTACACATGTCTAGAGCAGGGGTTCTCAAATGGTGAGGCCAACCTCCCTGAGGAGGCCCCAACCTGTTCCAGGGGAGGCTCAAACAAGTCTGAAAAAGCACTGTATTTAAATTTTGAGTTTTATGTATTTTGTGTGAAGAGATGATGCAAACTGAAAGAGGATAATAGTAGGTGAATTTAATGTATTTATTTACTAATAGGTGACAAGGGAAGGTGAATGAGCCAGGGCTCATTTCAGGTGTACCCGGGAAAGGGCAGGGAGTGAATACATTTCAAAAGGTAACTGCAAAACAATCAGGAAATACACAATGAACAATAGTGCAAACAAATATGAACAATAAACTAATAATGAGTGGTGGTAATTGATCAATTTGTAGTCTGATGGCAAACTAGCCCAAACACAAGGGTTAAGCATAGACAATAGCAGGAAGGAGCAAAGTAATCCCTGAGAAGTTGCTTAGGAGCAGACAAGGATGTGGAGAGGCAAAGTATGTAGGAAGGTTATTTCATATAGAGAGGAAACAGAGAAAGTAGTCTGACCCGTGAAGGTAATGCAACAAGGGTAACAATGATTCAAGAATGAAAATAGCAGAGTATGTAGGTTGGCCTGTGCATGTGTGTGTGTGTGTGGGGGCTCTACAATAAGCTGAATAATAATATTTGTTTATTTTGTTTATTTGTCATTCAGATAACACCTTTGAGCACAGGAACTCTTTTTCAAAGGTTCCAAATCAGAATAAGACAAAGAACTGAATGTGATCCAAGTACGTATAGGGGTTTCAATTTATTCATGGTGTACTGTGCAAAGTACAGTATACTAATTTTCTTTGGGGAGGCCCAAGATTATTTCAATTTTTTGGGGAGGCTCAAAATATTTTCCATGGATTTGGGGAGGCTCACTGTGACAAAGTCTGAGAACTATTGGTCTAGAGAGATGAGATTGCACTTCTCTTTAAAACAGGGTCTCACATTATACACACATTTGAGATTCAATGAATCGGTGCTTGTAAAAGGTTGCCCATGTTGGCTACATGGGGATAGTAATTCTAAAATGGATAACAAGAAATAACAGCACAAAAAAATGTCCTTTTCATTTAATTTCATAAATTCAGACTGCGCTTAGTATGGATCCGGAATGGAAGAGAAATACAGTCTCCTAAATGCATCTCCTCTCTCACATCATACTGACTCACTCACTACTTTGCAAAAATACATTTTAAAACCCCCACTGAGCTTGACAATACCCAGCATAGTCATTGTAAACCATACCTAGGGTAAATGACATCACATACAATTACGAATGCATCCATCAAAGATCCCATTGCTAAGTACTGCTTTAGGAAGTTGTCTGAATACCACACTGCCATAACAGTATTAAATGGTGTACTTTTGGAGTTGGCAGAGTTGTCTAAGATGTTTCAGAAAGTGGTCTAACAACAGTTGAAGCTGTACAGATTGCTAGGGCAAAATTAAAAAAATATAAGAAGCCAGTGCCTGGGTGAAACTGTTTACTGGAGCCAACCAGTGAAACTGCTTTTGGCTAATTGCACAGCTGAAGTAAGCACAACACAACAGCAATTTTGCAATTCATTGGCCTCTTACAGTATGTGACCATCTGGACAGCTAATTTCATGCAGGTGAACTTTCTGATAGATCTGCCTTTGATTTTGCAGCAATGCCACACTGCAGCTTTGAGTTTGGCTTATCAAATATTGAGAGACTGTACAGCAAATATCAGGACTATTTATTTTCATCAGTGGACCAGGCAGAAATTGTTAGCCAGTACAATGACTTCAGATTTATAGTTGCTGAAAAAATAAAGGGAGGATCATTAAAATCCTTTACTAACATGATCCACTTTGCTTTGACTAATGTGCAGTACAGCATGGTGGCTAAACTTATTGATGTATGTGCTACATTCCAGGCTAAACATGAAGCTATCTGTATAGAGGTTCCTACACAGTCTTATCCTTCCCCAGAAGAGATTCTCCATAGGGACGTGCAGAGTGAGAAGGCTACAATAGCATAGAGAAAAATCTTGGGAGTGATAGAGGATCACGTACTGAAGCAGAGAGAAGTATGGATGAGTAGGACCATAACTATCTTTGGGTGGAAGGTTTCACTCAAGGATTCTCATAGGAAAGTTAGGGAAGATTTGTTGCTGCTCTTGGAAAGAGCATTAGGATTTTATATCTCCAGAAACATGGTGGAGTCCATAAAGTTATATGTAGATCCTGAGCCCACAACACAGATTGATATTACATTTAAAAATCCTCACACAGCTAGCAGCTTGCTTTCTCTGGCCAGCGAGCTGGATTGTTTGGGAATACATTTAGTTAACACGTTAAACTTGGGTAAAGTCTTTTCATGGTTTAAACAGACTAAGGATAGTCCAGAATCAATCTTAGAGGCAGATAACCCCCTGATTGACTTTGGAAACCTAATTGACCCTAATACCTACTTGCCGCTGACAGTTATTGATTATGCCTGACAAATGCAGCCTGTAGATAATATCAAACAAATGAACTCTAAATGCCAGCTGGATTTGGATAAGGGAGCTGGGGATCAAGATGTGGATGCCCTTTCTATACTTTCATGGAATATTGAGGGCGTCCATCTTAAAATAATTGACCATGAAGTAGTGAGATTTCTGGATAATTTTGATATTATTGGACTGCAAGAAATATGGTGTACAGAAAATGTAACTCCCAAATTGGCTGGATAGTCTGTCTTTACTCTGCCAGCAACTAAAGATAAAAAGTTTAGATGGTTTAAAGGGGGTATTTCTTTTTTTATTAAAACTTTGCTAAATTTTCAGATCACTAACATTTCTACTAAGTCAGAGGGTATTTTGGCTCTAATGATTAGCAAGGGACAGGAGAAGGTCATTCTCTGTAATATGTACTTGCCCCCTCGCAATAGAGCTACTGATCCTGCTGACCTTTTCATACAGGATCTGAAAATGGCACTTGACAAATTGTTAGAGAAGAGTATACCTTGTCCTATAATTATTTTGGGAGACTTTAATGCCAGAATTCCTTCTCATTTCTTGGAGGATGTATATTCAGATATGATCCACACAATATCTATAATTAATCCAAATATCTCATATACTAGTACTGCTCAGGATCTAAAATCTAACCTCAGAGGTAGGGAATTGCTAGTGGACTTGGCCAGTAGAAATTTCTGTATTTTAAATGGTAGAACTCAGGTTGATCTAGTCGGATCCTTAACGTGTACAGGACCTACTGGCTCTTCAACCCTTGATCAGGTTTGGACCAATTTGGAAGCAGTAAAGCTGATCCAAAAGTTAGAGGTCATGGATAGATTGGAATCAGCATACTGTGCTATTGTAATTAACATCAAATGCCCTTTTGGAACTCTAGGGAGTGAGGCACAACAGGAAGAGAGTCTGGAAGTCATAAACAAGAGAAGGATTGGATGGGAGCCAATTCATCAAGCTAGTTTCAAAGAAATTCTTAGTTCAGGAGTCTTAGGTGATAATCACAAGTTGGTCCTGGACAAAAGTAAGACCTTTAATATTTTGGAGAATTGGGAAACTATTCATTCTTCACTTGGACCTAGATGTAAAACAACGTACCATCCTAGGACCCTTTATAAAATGTCTTAGTATAATTTGGTATGTCTACAGGCAAAGAGAGTTTGGAGCAAAACTAAGACAGCATAAGAAGAAAAGAAATAAATCTGCAGCAGATTTTAAATTGCTAAAGACTGAAAGAGAAAAATACAGGAAAATTCTCAAATGGGAGAGACATAAACATACTCAGAGACTTTGAGAAAAACTGAGGCAGGCTGTTTTGGATAGGGATGGAAGGCGATTTTGGAATACTGTTGCCTAGGGATATAATAGATATGCCAATAGGATTGAAGCCTATATTACACCTGAAGTTTGGGCATCTCATTTCTCCAAGCTCTATTATTCTCATGAAGAGCAGGAGACACCTGATGCTTTCAAAATACAGGAGGATGAAATTTTTCCAAGACCTATCTTGATCACAGAGGACGAAATCTGGATGGCTCTGATTGGCCTTAAGGCAAATAAAGCACCAGGGCCGGATGGGGTCCTAGGTGATCTCTATAAGGATTTTATCAACTGATGGATTCCTTTTCTTCTTTTGCTGTTTAATGGCCTGGTTCAGGGGTACTCTTACCCTGCCAATTGGGCAGGCAGTGTTATATTCCCAATTGTTAAAAAAGAGGATCCAAATGACCCAAGGTTGTATAGGCCTATTAGTTTGATAGATGTTTCATAGAAGATTTTCTCTAGGATAAATTTAGGCAGATTGCTGTCATGGGTCAAGGAGAACTCAGTATGAATGAGGCACCGAACGGGTTTCCGGAAGGACTGTTCTACCGTACAACACTATTTATTATGTGCTTCAGCACCTGATCTGGAAGCGTACTAAAGCGAGGAAAAAAAAGATTATACTGCTGTTTTGTGAACTTCTCCTCAGCCTTCAACAACATTAGTATAACAATCCTGTGGGCTACATTAAGGGATCTGAAGTTGGAGGCCTCACTTCTTGATGTTATTAATAGACTCTAGGAAAATATGTGGGCAAGGGTCCAGTATAATCAATATGGTCATCTAACTGATAGATTTGAGACAAATGTGGGGGGCAGACAGGGGTGTATTTTGGCCCCCACGCTATTGAACATCTACATTAATACAGTCTTGGATCAGCTAGGTAACCCAGATTTTCATACTCCAAAAATTAATGATCAAAGGATTGAATGTTTGGTATATGCAGATGGTTTAGTCTTGCTCTCTACTTCAGTCCTAGGTCTTAAAAGAAAATTGGATCACTTTGAATCTCTCCATTCTCAAAGGAAACTAAGACCAACATTGTAGTTTTTGGCTCTCAAACCAAGAATACGGTAGGCCTTAGGCTAAATGGTAACCATATAGACACTGTTAAGTGTTATGACTATTTAGGTGCCCATTTTGCCTATAGCTTATCTTGAACCAAACATTTGGAGGCTATTCAATTTAAAATGGGATCTTCTGTAAATGCCCTAAAAATATTTAAAAGCAAGATGGGTATGTCATCAGTGAGTGGGGTATTAAGAGTTGTTAATGCCAAAATAATAACGAGCATGTTATATGCCTCTGAAATCTGGTGTTATACTAAGGTTAGAGAATTAGAAACAATTCTGAATAAACTCTATAGATTACATCTTAATATTTTTAAACGGAATTCCAGGCTGTATTCTTGCCTTGGAGGTAGGACAACATTCCTTGAATTCTCTCATCTGTGAACGACAAGATTCTCTTTCTGTTGAAACTTTTCTTTGCCCCAACAAAGATATCCCAGAATGTGTGTAGTGGAAGCCATCAACTGGCCAACATGGATATGTACATCCCTTTATTCAACTTATTAAGGAAACAATAATGCCGGCCGGATTGGGCCACCTCCTACATAAAATTTACATGAGGCCATTTGAGGAGATTAGGCAGGATGTCAAATTGAGGCTTATTGACTTATGATATAAATTCTTTCTATGTTCAACTCTCCAAGCTTAAGCTGTATGGATTTTATAAAAAAGTAAAGATTTCATGGGGATATGAGCCATATCTATCTCTTTTAACCTGTCCTAAACAAAGAAAAATCTACACAAGATTCGGAACTGAAAACTAAAATGCTCAATGCATTCATTTCGGACAAAAGAGAAAGGGTACATTTTCCATATTGTAAATGTGGAGTGGGGACTATAGATGATCTCAAACATGTGGTACTCTTGTGTCCTAGGTACGAACCAACTAGGAAAAAACTGCTGGGGGGATCTCGGCTTCCCCCGGAGAGTCTTTTGGAATAGTTGTTTACTAAGAAAGAGAAGAACATGGAAGAGATCTTTGCAAGACTTTTAATCTCAACTCATTTGTAAAGTTTATTAGGAGGACTTGAAGTCCTGTGGAGGTTTTTTATGTGAAAAGGTACTCAAGGGACACTGTTAAATTGAATTGCACTGTAAAGATATTTAAGTTCCTTGTTGATTTATTTATTGTCTATTTATACTTACTATGTATTTTGTCCTGATTTTAGTATATTGTAACTGCTTTATGCTGAACAATAAATTGTACTACTACTACTACATTCCAAGCTTCTAGTGCTGACTGTGAAAGAGGCTTCAGCCTCATGAACTGCATTAAGAGCAAACAAAGAAACCACTTAGAAGAAAGTCATTTAGATATGCTGATGCAAACAAAATTGTTTTTAACATCTGGTGGAAAAATGGATCTTAACAAAATATAAGTCCACTGGAAGAATGGGAAAGACAGGAGAGAAAAACAGTAAATGTTGATTTCTTAGCAATGCATCATCAGCAGCACCCCTTTTAGATGCATGCAAGACTCTTTAAAATGTACATAGTTTACACGTTTCCATTTCATACTGTTATGGTGCACAATGCACATCCAAGCTTCAGACTGTGTCAGAATGTATATTTATACTTTGCATTGAGTATTTGAGTGTTTGGTTATATTTTCTACCCTTTACTGGCAATAAAATACATCACTTGTTTGGGCCACCCAATTTGCGCACATGAATCAATTTTTTTGCACAAAGTGCCGGACATACATATCAGTTGCCCACCCATAGAGACTAAAAATTAGAGGGAACATTGGTCACAGCAGTTGGGCTTTGGCTGCCGCTGGGGCTAGGTCTCCGATCGTTATGGGGGTGCTTGGGCACTTGCCAAGCTGGCCTCATCCTAGCTTAAAAACAAAGTGCTAATCTGATAATCATATTGAGTCAAGTTTTGGGAAAGAGATAATCTTGGATCAGTGGGTAACGACATACAACCCAACTGGAATAACTCCCAATTTAAGTGGGCTTGTTCTGGTAGGGAGGTAGATACATAGCAGCCTCCTACCTCACCTCGTAGAATAGTTCCAGAGGTAGGGACTAGGGTATATTTACACCTTGAAGTACCAAGTAATGGACAGTCCACTTACACAGTGGCAGTTTGTAAATAGTTTTATCATGTTTTGGTTTTCTAGTTATCTTGTTAAGGTTTTTATGTTCTTAGTACAAGCAACTGAATCTCTCCTGAATGACACCCTAAGCTTAAATTTTTCACCATGGGGGACTTAAAGATTGTCTCGTGGAACATGAGGGACATTAATAGCCCTATAAAGAAGGCACATATTATTCAAGAATTGCAAAAGCAGCATGCCGCCATAGCCTTCTTACAGGAGACACACCTTGGGGCTGCAGAACACAAGAAGTTATGTCGTAGCTCGGTAGGGGAAGTATACGCCACAGAATACCAAACACAAACAAATAGAAGGGGAGTGGCCATTTTGATACGAAACAAATCTCCCTCTAAAAATCACTCAGGTAGACTCAGATTTGAAGGGTATGTATGTATGTATGTATTCGGGGCGAATATAGAGGGGCTCAATGTACCTTACTAAACATCTATGTCCCAAATGAGGAGCAAAAGAGAGTCCCATTCCTAACTAAAGTGATCTCAGAATCAGTCTTGGACCCGCAGAGTTTAATTATTATAGGGGGAGATTTTAATTCAGTATCAGATCTACACCTTGACAGGGTAGGTTCTAGATCTACTGGCCCATCCCAAGCAAGCAGAGCTTTAACTAGACTCTGCTCTGAGTTGTCTTTGGTGGATGCATGGAGATTTATCCACCCAAAAGAGAGGGACTACATGTATTATTCCCCTAAGTATAAAATGTACTCCCGGATTGACTTCTTCTTAGTTTCTTCAAACACTTTGCAATATGCTAAAAAACACCCGAGTGGGCAACATCCATTTGTCAGACCATGCTCCAATTTCATTGAAAACTGAGCTAGTATCAAGGCCACCAGAATCCCTCTGGCACTTAAATGGTAGCTTACTGACACATAATGACTTTAAGGATCTACTCCAGAACAAGACGGAAGAGTTCTTGCGTTAAATCCACAAGAAGACACCAAGGTGGGGGTTAGATGGGATGCTGTCAAGTGCTACTTGAGAGGGGCTATAATTAATTATGCCTCATGTCACAAAAAGGCTAAAATTAAAGAAAGATGTGAACTGGAACAAAAGATTTCACAATTTGATGAAGTCCACCAACTGACCTTAGACCATTCCACAAAAACAATGCTTGACCAGCAAAAACTAAAACTTAATAAACTATTGGACACCCAAATCGAAGGTCAACTTCAGTATTCAAAACAAAAATATTATGAACATGGCAACAGAGCTGGGAAACTGCTTGCTTGGCAGCTCTGTAAGGAAATGGCTTCCAGGGTGGTGCTAAAATTGAGGGATTTAGAAAATAATACTACCACCATGTCCCCCTCTCTGATTGCCAAACAGTTTCAGAAATATTATGAAACCTTATACAAGGCAGAAAGGGGCCCACAACATAGAAACATAGAAGTTGATGGCAGATAAGGACCGCAAGGCCCATCCAGTCTGCCCATTTCTTTTTCTACCTTATAAATGTGCCATCAGCCTTTGCTCTGTCAATGGCCTATCTATTCATACTCATCTGTATTGCTCCCTTGTGCCTATCCCATGCCTGTTTGAAGCCCTGCACTGTATTCACATCCACCACTTCCTTAGATAGGCCATTCCATGCATCCACCAACCTTTCTGTGAAAAAGAACTTCCACACATTACACCTTAATCGGCCTCCCTCTAATCTCATGCTGTGTCCTCTTGTCCTGCTATTTTTCTTGTATTGAAACATGTTAGACTCTTTCACCTTGTTAATGCCCTTGAGGTGTTTGAATATTTCGATCATATTACCTCTCTCCCTCCTTTGCTCTAGGGTATACATATTGAGCTCCGTTAATCTGTCCTCATATGTTTTCTGATGCAGTCCCTGCACCATTTTGGTTGCCCTTCTCTGGACTGCCTCAGTTTGATTATTGTCCTTGTGAAGGTGTAGCCTCCAGTACTGCACACAGTACTCCAGATGGGGCCTAACCTGTGTCTTGTAAAGAGGGATTATTACTTCCCTCTTCCGACTTGTGATACACCTACTAATACACCCTAACATTCCCCTAGCCTTATCTACTGCTTTAGTGGTCTGCTTGGATGATTTCAGGTCATCGGTGATGATGACGCCCAAGTCTCTTTCTTCCTTTGTGACTGCCAGCAACTCCCTCCCAGCCTATAGGTGGCTTCAGAGTTTCTCTTCCTTATGTGCATGATCTTGCACTTCTTTGCATTAAACTCCAGTTGCCACTCTTCCAACCATTTTGCTAGTTTATCCAGATCTCTTCTCATTCTGTCCACCCCATGTGGATCATCTACTCTGTTGCAGATCTTGGTGTCATCTGTAAACAGACAAACCTTACCCTCCAGTCCATCTGCAATGTCACTGATGAAGATATTGAAGAGGACTGGCCCCAGGACTGATCCCTGAGGTACCCAACTTGTGACTTGCATCTCTTCTGACTGTATACCGTTTACCACCACTCTCTGTTTTCTGCCCGTCGACCAGTTTGCCACCCAGTTGACCAACTTGACCCACCCTGAGCCTACCCAGCTTATTAATCAATCTTCTATGTGGAACAGTATTGAAAGCTTTGCTGAAGTCAAGGTAGACAACATCAACTGCCCCCCCCACCCCGAACCACCACTCTGGTTACCCAGTCAAAGAAATCTATGAGATTAGTTTGACAGGACCTTCCTTTTGTAAACCCATGCTGTCTTGGATCCTGCGCTCCTATGGATTCCAGATGTTGCACTATCCTTTCCTTAAGGAGTGCCTCCATAATCTTGCCCACTACTGAGGTAAGACTTACTGATCTGTAGTTCTCTGCCTCCTCCCTGCTACCACTCTTGTGGATTGGGATCACATGAGCCCTTCTCCAGTCTTCTGGGACTTCTCTGTGCTCAGAGACTCACTAAACAGTTGTGATAATGGCTCTGCTAGTTCCACCCTTAGCTCCTTTAGTACCCTGGGATGTATGCTATCAGGTCCCATTGCCTTGTCCACCCTGAGCTTAGTGAGCTCTTGTAGGACCCTTTCTTTTGTGAAAGGACTTGTGCACACCTCCTTCCCCCCTGTGTCCATGGTGCTGAGCTGTGGGCCCTGCCCTGCCTTCTCTTCAGTAAATACTGAGCAGAAGTATCTATTTAGGATAGATGTTTTTACATGGTCCTCGTCCTCACACACCCCCTTATCTCCTTTGATCTTAGCAATACCCCCTCTGGACTTTCTCCTTTCACTGATGTAGCTATAGAAAGTCTTGTCACCTTCTTTTACTGTTTGTGCTAGTGTTTCCTTGGTTTGGACCTTTGCCTGCCTTACTGCCTTCCCTGCTTCCCTTAGAGAAGTTTGGTATGCCTCCCTATCTTCATCCCACTGTGTTCCCTTATATTTCCTGAAGGCCAGCCTTTTGGCTCTGACCTTTTCTGCTACTGTTTCTGAGAACCAAAGTGGTTTCCTTCTTCTTTTGCACTTCCTTTTCTCTCTAACACAATGGGATGTTGCTTCAAGTATTGCATCCTTAATGCTTGCCCACTTTGCCTATACCCCCTCACCTGTATTTCTTTTTGCCAGGGTTAGCTTAACTCTGTTGGCCATCTTATCAAAGTCAGCTCCTCTGAAGTCCCATATTTTTGCCTTGGAATGGGATGATTTAGTTGTAGAGGCCAAATTGAACCATACCATGTGATGGTCACTGGCCCCCAGGTGACCTTCTACCTGGAGATCTGTGATCCTTTCCCTGTTAGTCAGTACTAGATTTAGGATAGCCCTGTCTCTTGTTGGTTGTTGTACCAGTTGTTTGAGGCCCTCCCCCTGCAGGTAATCCGCCATGTGTCTAGTTCTGGCAGATGTTCCTGCTGGTATTGACCAATCTGTATCTGGCATGTTGAAGTCTCCCATTATCAGAACCTCCCCTTTAGCTGTCATGTTTTGTATATATTCTAACAGTAATGTGTCTATGCCTGCCCCTGGTCTGGGGGCCTGTAGACAACCCCAGTTCTTATGGCTGTCCCATTTCCTGTTTCTAGGGTGACCCACAGTTCTTCTGGCTCCTTATGTAAATTCTGAATTTTTGTAGCTTTGATATTTTCATTAACATACAGGGCCACTTCACCCCCATTTGGACCTCAGTCTTTTCTGAACAGTACATAGCCAGGTACTGAAGTCTCCCAAGTGCGGTTACTGGTAAACTACGTCTCACTATTGTTACTATTTCCAGTTTAGCCTCTGTCATTATTGCCTGCAGGTCTGGGATCTTGTTTCCCAGACTGAAAGCAATTGTGTACATGATTTTCCACTGGCCAGATTTCAGTGTTTTAATTGTTGGGTGAGGTCTGGCATTTCCCCTGTGCATTGTATGGGGGGCTGGACCTTTTTCCTTACTTGGTGATGCAAATGAACTGCAAACACGCTGAACTTCTGTTTGACCACTAGCTGAGGGGGAGGGGTGTTTTTCCCATTCGACGTATGGGGTGCTGCACCCCCTCCCCATTTGCTGGTTTAAATATTCTGCAAAGATGTCAAACATCTGCCCCGATGCACTGACTCCCTCCTTAGTCAGATGCAGTCCATCAAATTTAAAGAACTTTCGCTCCCAAAACTGTTGCCAGTTCCCTACAAATTTGTGTCCTTTTTCCTTGCACCAGCCCTTGAGCCACACGTTTAGCTCCTCTATCTCCCCTTCTCTGACCTTCTGTCCATCTGCCCCCCTGCCCCAGACTGGCAGGATCTCAGAGAAAGAGATGCCGGATGAAATGGATGATAGTCTGTCACCCAGCCTGGTTAGGTGTTCCTTGGTCTCCACAACTGACCGGCTGGCAAGATCATTAGTTCCTATGTGTACCAGGACATCAATGTTTTCTCCTGCTTCCTGAACAATTTTAGCAATGCGGTCAGTGTCTCTCCACGCTGATGTACCTGGGAGACATCAGGAGAAAATCTCAGCATACCTAAGTAAACTACAGCTACCTAAACTCATTGAGGAACAACGAGTTAAATTAGAATCCAAGATTACAAAGACAGAGATCACTCAAACAATTTAACAGCTTAAAATTGGGAAGGCTCCAGGAATGGATGGCTTTGTAGCAGAGTTTTACAAGCAGTTCTATGAAGCCTTGTTACAGCCCCTGGAGAGAACTTTTAATGAGTTGTTGGGTGGGAAGGGGGCAGCCCCAAGATCCTGGAATCAGGCACAGATCTCAGTTATTCTTAAGCCGGGCAAAGATCTGGAAGACTGCAGATCTTACCATCCCATTTCCCTGCTCCCTGTGGAGCTGAAAATTTGCACTGGGATATTGGCAGATCGTTTACAGGAGGTGATGAGAATTTTGGTACTCAGGGATCAGACTGACTTCATATCAGGTTGTTACTTGCAAGACAATATCAGATGCCTGTTAAATGTAATTTCAGCCCAAAAATCTAGGAAGAACTTTCAGTTGGCCATCAGCATGGATGCCGGGAAGGCATTTGACGGGGTTGACTGGATTTTCCTAGATGATATCCTAAAAAAGTTCTGCCTGGGAGACAAACTCCCGGGAGTGATTAAGGCTCTTTATAGAGTCCCAGAAGCCAGAATCAAAGTGAATGGTTATCTCCCGGACAGATTTCCTCTCCAGAGAGGGATGCAGCAGGGCTGCCCCCTCTCGCCCAACTTTTCGCACTGTCTTTGGAAGCTCTAGCTATTGAGATCAGGGAGCAGCACCAATTAAAAGGGGTGGAAGTGGAGGGTTTCACTCAGAAAATTGCGTTATATGCAGATGACACCTTATATTTCGTGTCAGATCCGGAAGCCTCTGTTCTGGCACTGTTACAAACCTTGGCATTATATAGAGAGTTAGCAGGCTATAAAATCAACCTTAGTAAATCCAAAGCTTTGACTCTAAGTGGAACTCCTTCTTGAGAGTTCACAACTAACTCTCCTTTTGCTTGGGCCTACAAAAATACATTTAAGTATCTCGATATCAAAATATCAGCCACCCTATCCCAGCTATATAGAAATAATTACTTAAAACTGTTTCAAGAAATTCAAGCAGACGTGGCCAGGTGGCAAGTATTGCCTTTGACATTATATGGCAGGATACAAACCCTTAAAATGAATGTCTTACCCAGGCTACTTTTTCTTTTTCAAACCCTCCCAATACAACCCCCTAGAGATTTTTGGACATCATTACAGAAAGAGGCACAGAGGTTCATCTGGGCCAAAAAGTGACCCAGACTAGCCAGGAACATATTACAAGCATCAAGAGAGAGGGGAGGCTTAGCCCCTCTGAATTTCTACCACTGTTATGTGGTAGCCAGGGGGCACAGTTATGCACTTGGGCCAAGCATAGGAAAGAGTCAGGCTGGTATCATTTAGAGGAAGCAACCCTTAAAGACTGGGCACTTTGGGCCCTACCAACAAATACTACACCAACACACATCCAAGAGAAGACAATTAACCCTTGGATATGACATTCCCTTAAGGTTTTGAGGAGGCTTAGAAGACTCACTCACACCCCGGAAGTGCCTGGTCCCTTATCATTGATTAGGTATGAACCTTCCTTTGCTCCACCAAGGTCAGATCCTGGGTTTGAGTTCTGGGCAACCCATAAGTTAGCAACTTTTGCACAAGGTATAGAAAGTGGGGGATGCCTTTCATTCTCCCAACTGACAGCTAAGTTTGCCCTTTGTAAAGAAGATCACTACAGGTACTTGCAAGTGTGCCATTTTATTTCAGCACCAGGTATGATACAACAGCTAGGAAGGGACACAACATACCTGGGAAACTTCTTCTATTTTGCAATAACACTTAAGGGGAACACTCATCTGCTCTCACAACTATTTAAAAGTTTAAACACACAAAGCCCCACCACATTAGAAAAGGTGAAACAGAGGTGGGAGTTAGATTTAACCATCTCTATATCTCTGGTTCATTGGGCCAGAAGATTTGCAAGGGGGTGGCAAGTTACAAGCTCACCTGCCTGGAGAGAATTTAATTGTAAAACCATTCATAGGTTTTTCCTCACCCCCACACATATAAAACACTTTGGCCAACACCAGTCGGAATTGTGCTGGAGAGTTTGTAGAAACATAGGAACCCATGTACATATTTTTTGAACTTGTCCTGAAATTCAGGAATTCTGGAGTGCGGTACATACCGGGATATAAAATATTACCGGTCTCCAGATACCTTTTACGGCAGAGGATTTAGTCTTGGGGTCTTCCAACACTACTATATGGAAATAAGTTGTTAAACAAATTATCTCAAATGATGAGGTTGGCTGCTCTAGAATGCATCACCTCCAGATGGCTGTCCCCGCTCACCCAACAATACAGGACTGGAATGCCAGAATTACACAAATAGAGAGCATGGAACACATAAGTAGGTTAAGGCTACAGAATGAACGATTTATACAAATCTGGTCCCCTTGACATGAATATACAGGACAGAATACCAGTTCAGTACAATAGGAATATTGATAAGACAATCAAGAAAATAAAGTTCATAGGAGATAGTCTAAATTGCTTGGTAGACATTTGTTTTAGGTTTCCTTTTCATTGTCTTAAAAGTTAAATAGCTATATAAGATTCAGTTGCATATTATTATGGTTGGAACATATTAGGTGTGGAAACTGTTAAATATTGACTCCTGGAATAACGGATACTAGATAATAATATTGGTGTTACCCGTATCTGTATGTACGTCAGACAACAGTGGTGTATGGTTTGATATACTGAACTGTGAAACTTATCTGATGATCAATAAAAATGAAGTTTCAAAAAAAAAAGCCCGAATCATAAGGTCAGGTCAGCTAGCTACAGAAAACCAACAGCTGGTAATACAGTACTTTATTACATTACAAGAGCCATCATCCCCACCAAACAATTTAAAGGATTCTATTCCCTATGGCCAGTATTTACGACTACGAAGAAACTGTACAGAGGAAATTACTTTTTTAGCATGAGCACAAGAACTAACACAGCGTTTTGTCAGTAGAGGTTATGATACACATACATTAAGTCAGACACTCGAGAGGGTACAAAGTACAGAAAGAGACATGCTTTTAAAATCCAGAGCTAAAAATGCAGGACAAAAACATAGTCTGGGAAAACTGATTACTTTTTCTATGGAGTTTAACCCCCTAGCAGGCAAAGTTGAAACATAGGTCCATAAACTTTGGCCAATTTTACAAGCAGACAATACCTTGAAATATAATATACAGGGATCCCATGAGTTACATTTAGAAAGGGGAGAAGCATAGGAGACATGTTAACCTCCAGTCATTTTGAGTGTAGTAAAAAAACAGCCTGTTCATACAGTATCTAAGAACTGGTTACCCCCCACCCATCAGATTTCTTTGCTTGCAAAAATTGCAGCATTTGCAAATTTGCAAAAGAGGGCTGGTCTTTAACAAAAGGGAATAAAAAAGGTTGATATTAAGCGTTGATCACTTGTAATACTTCTTTTATAGTGTATGCAGCATGGTGCACTTGTAACAGATATTATATTGTCAAAACGGTACGCCCCCTCAAAAAGAGAATTCAGGAACATGTGAGGGCAATTTTAAACCCCCTTTCTACCACCCTGCTCACCCTTTTGAAAAGGCCTTTGACTGCTTCTTCTGTCTTTATTGTTGTTTGTTTGCACACATTACTGCTGTTGAGTTTTTTTGTTTCTTCAATTTTTATTACTAGACTGTCTCTTGATTGAAATTGAATATTTTGCATCTCTGTATGCTTGTCACCCTCCCACTCTGACGTAGAACCTTTGTAAAAGAGCTGCTTTGTGCTCAGAGGTATTGTAATCTGAGAATAAATAAATTAAAAAAAATAAAGATGAAAAAAATGCCATAGGATTCCATTTCAAAAAATATCACAATTCTGATGTGAGTTTTTTTTATCATTCTCAGGAATTGAATTTTGGCCCCCTTTAAAACAAGGAGGGAACCGTAAAGAACTGCTGTTACTAAAAGAGACAAAGTGGATTGTGACTTTACATACAGAAATGCCAAAGGGATTGAATGAGGAAATTGACAACAAACCATATTTATAATAAGATATACAAAGATCAATTTTAATCAGATGGACTAGTTTTGATCTCCAATTCCGCATCTTTTACGCACAGTGTCATTATTATTATTTTCAGTATTTATCCATAACATTCAGGTTCTGAGTTTAGTTTTATATATTTAACAATGTTAATGAATTTGATACTTAAAGCATTTAGCACTATCTGTATGGTGGGGCACTGGAACATATTGATATGTGTTTGAAGGTTTTTATTATCTATTTGTATTTAATTGCACTTGATTGTCTACATGTTCAGTTGGGAGCTGTATAAAGGGCAAGTATTTTTCTCTGTTTCTGACACACCTACTGATGAAGACCCATGTGGTCGAAGCGCCAGGGTCAGAGTAAAGTCTTTATGTCTGAATAAAACTCACTTTATTTCATATGAGCATCAGTTCAGTCTGAGTGCTTACCGTTTTTTTGTTTTTATTCTTAAGTTGCTATTTGGTTTGGCACCGGAACAGCTTCTTTGAGGTGCTCCACGGTTCGATATTTGTCAAAGACCTCTTCAGGCTCCAACCTCCCCATGGCCAGCTGGATCAGGTACTGAAACTGCTGAACAAAAAGAGAAGAAAACTGCAGCCATGAACATCCCTTGTTCTCCCAGGGGGATGATGCATTCCAATCATCCAGAATCTTTGGCCGATTCCCTACAGAAATATGGCCCACCAACCATAGCTTGCATTCTCTGCCATATGGGTTCCCCAGCAGCCTGTCACTGGTTTAACTTCCGAGAACACCCATTCTTCACTACAACAAGAGACACAGGGTTCCCAGGTAGTGAGGCTATTAAGCTCCTCATCCAACCCAAGAACACTGAGACTTGGGCCCCCTTCCCTTGGGGACGACAACTCTGAACAGTGAACAGTCTGGACCTCCCCAGCCTCTGTCAGCTGAGGGGCAATACCCCATTTCAAAACTTTCACCCTGCACTGGCAGACCTTCAAGAAATTCCCTACAGTAATCTTCAGGCCCTTCCACACAAAGATCTCCCTTCTAAGACTCCTCAGGGAGTTCTGCATTCAAAGTCCAAGTAGGGGCCAAACGGGCACGTTGCACAGGTTCCCCATGAGGACCATATGGCATGCCCATTCCAACCTTTGATCTGCAATCCCTACAATGGGGTATTGCAATCACATCTCTTCCCACTCTTAAGCACACTGAGCACACACTGATTTCCACCCAGAAAGCATTATATCCAGTGGGGCGCCAACACAATCATCTTCCTCTTCAAACCTTCTTAATTTGTGTTCTTTCTGAGCCACCTAGGATCGGACATGCACTGGATATCCCCTCTAACCACTGGCCATCTAGAACAATGCAAAGAATACACAGCAAAGTTGAACTTTAACTTGTTGCATTCATTCTTGCACAAAGTCCTGTACTTTTCTGCTACCTGCACTTTTGTTTCTTGTGACCTGTTTTGTCTTCGTCCCTTGTCCAACAAACATGCGTACATACAAAAATTGCCAGTAGAAACAGGCCTCATGGTCTATTGAGTCTGCTTCAGTGTGCAGCTAGCATCTCATCCCGCAGCTGCCCCTCCCACCCCCCTTCCCAGTATCCCTTCCCCATGTCCCAACCCCTCTTCAAACTGCCCATCTTACAGGACACTATCTCAACATTGCATTACAACATTGCAACTTGCATTTTTCGTCATCCAAACCTTCACTATGCTGGCTCTCACAGTTAGATTTGCAAATGACTAGAGAATTTGAAACATCTTCATCTGCCCAGAACATTTTTGTTGCAAAGCATTTGAATTGAAATACTCACAGACACAGATATTTTCCAAGGTCTTTTGCTGTGGTTGACTCAGAGTCAATGGCTTGTTGCACACATGCTACAGGATGATCCCGAATGTTGACCAACACTGCCGATTGCTGGATCTCGATACTGGGCCGAATGATCTTCTGATACTGCGGGAATTCACCCATTGGGTTGCCTGAGATTTCTTCTGCTACAAATCCACAGATCTCCACTGATTGCAAACAGACCTTCACACCTTGACTGTGCTTCAACACTTCCTCATGCGCACTGCACTTTCCAACACATGAATCCAAGCCTGGAGGCGAGGTTTACATGTCATTGTCCACTCACACGATGCCATGCAAATGGGCAGGGGTACAGACTCTCTCCACCCACATACAAAAACTAGCACACTCTAGCCTTGGCATTGCTAACAAAATATAATTCACATTTCTACTGAGGGGTGCTACTGGTTTGTGGCATGTAATAGACAAACAAACAGGATCCAGTGTACAACCCCCCCCCCAAAAAAAAACATGGCACATCTTAGAAATTACATATTTTTAACTGCCTGAATTGGCTTTTCTTACTTTAAACTCCATGGAAAATGGGGTTCTCCTAGTTATCATATTGGAATTCCAACGTGAGCAAGCCAAACCACCAATTGTCAAGGCGGGATCCCATGGTTTTGTCCCACCCAGGAAATTTCACAGGTGATCAAAGGGAGCATGCTAAAAGGAGAACCAAAACTCCCAAATTATACTTTGTGAGCAATGCAAAGACTAGAGTGTACTAGTTTGGGTATGTGTTTAGAGTTTTGGGAGTTGTGGAATTCCAATCTGATAGCTAAGAGGACCCCTCTTTCATGGAGTTTAAAGTAAGAAAACTATTCAGGCAGTTTATATGTTTAATTTCTCAGATGTGCCTCGTTTGGGGGCTGCACCGGATCCTGTTTGTTTGTCTGTTACATGTTACAAACCAGTAGCACCCTCAGTAGAAATGTGAATTATATTTTGTGAGCAATGCAAAGTTAGAGCGTGCTAGTTTTGGAATGTGTTAGGAGTTTGGGAGCTTTTGCTATTCCTTTTAGTATGCTTGCTTTGATCACCTATGAAATGTCCTAGGTAGAAGCACTTTACTATAATGGAACCAATCTGGCAATGTACTCTATTTAAGAGTAGCCACTGCAGGCATTTCAGAGTTGGGGAAGTAGGGACCAAACCGTGAGGTCCCACTTTGACGATTGGTTGCTCACATTGGAATTCCAATCTGATAACTAAGAGGGCCCCTCTTTTAGGAAGTTTAAGAAAAAACAAGTCAGGCAGTTTATATGTTTAATTTCTCAGATTTGCCATGTTGGGGGGGGGGGTTGTGCACTGGATCCTGTTTGTTTGTCTCGCACACAGTCTCTCCTTGAGCACATCTCACACTCACTGGGAAGGAATTCAAATGGCAAAACTTTTTTTTTCTCTAAGTACACCAATATAAGTGCATGGTAGAATGCGGCTAAGTATAGAAATCCATACACCACAAAAAGTTGTTCTGCTTCAGTAGTGACGTTCTTACTAACGCAGAATGACTTTTCATTCTGCGTTAGTGAGGACATCATAATGCAACCACCCCCACCAGCACTGTTCATAGGACAGGGGGCGGTTGACTTGTTAAGTACGAGAGCTGGATGGCGCTCCGACGGAAGACAAGAGCCAGTTCCTGAGGACCAAGAATGACAAAAAGGGGCTAAAAAGTAAGCAGGCTCTTATTTTTGGGCACCATACACTATAAAGAAAAGTTTCTGGGAGCCCATATACACAGCCATGCTATTCAGTTACCTCGTGGTTTCCACGATGACAGGGACCTCTCGAGCTTCGCTCTCGAGGTTCGCTTGGTCATGGAAACCACTCGGTAACAGAATAGTGTGGTTGTGTATGGGCTCCCATACACCATCCTACATATGGTTCAGAAAATTTCTTGTTCACAAACAGTTCTTCCACTGGTTGCACTGCCACCAGACAAAACCCATGACCATACCCTTGCATGGCAACCTTTCTCCCTTGAACTCTACGGATGAACCCCCATTTATGTAACTCTCTCCCCCCCTTGGGCAATGTGACGACAGTCCTTACCTCAGGCTTTAGGGCAATTATCTGACTCATTATTTAGAAGATCGGGGAAAGGGTACATAACAACATTTCTATTTACTCAGAGTCCTGGGGAGATGCCTCGGCAATGGTGGGTTTACACAGTCTGGGGGGGCTCCAGAAAGTCACACAGGTCACACACAGATCTAATGTCCATAAAAAGGCATACAGTCATGCAGTATTGTTTTATTTCTGACACAATGGTCAGTCAGAAAAGTTGGTACACACAGCGTCTTTTGCAGATGCAGGGCAAAGTACACAGAATCCACAGGCTGTAGAAAATTACTACTAGTACAAACAAGTCAAACATCCATCCCCTCTTCTGGGCAATGGACCAGGACCTGGACCCCCACATACTTTTAGAGCACCTTCACAATGGGCAGACCCAAAGCACACATTGGACATCACATCACTCTAGAACAAGGGGCCTTTGCCCACCAGGCACCTAAATGGACTAACAACCTGCCACCAAGCCTCTTTGCTATTCCAACGCTGGGCCCTTTCAAATGTGGGCTATGATCATATCTGGTTACCAAAGCAAGTTGCAACTGTTTCCACTAAGGCCTCCAGCCCCTGGCACTTCGTCAACCTAAGTACCTCCTGGTGCCGTCTACACCCCCATTTCTTCCCTCCCTAAACTGTACCACCCTCCTCCCCTTTGCTTCTACCCCCCACACCGCCAGGCGCCTCTCCACCTCCTACTACTTCCCTCCCTAACTGACTCAACCTCCTCCCCACACCTTCTACCCTTCCTCCCCTCATCCCCTCTCCACCACTCCCCTTCTGCTCCCATTCCCTCTTCCCCTTCTTATACTGACATCCTGCTCTGATCCTGCACTGCCCTCTCACCCGACACCCTCTGTTAACACTTCCCAATACTGGCACTGCCAGTATGCTTAGTATAAGCCTCCCTCCCTCACTAGTGACAAGGACCACCTTCTGGGCTGATTTTCAGTATATATATTCTCTCTTTCCAGTTTGTCTTCTCACTATAACCCCTCTCTTCCTGAGCCCTCCCCTTGTTCACTCTCTCTCTCTCCCTCCCTTCTTTCCTTTTGTGTTGGCAAGTACCATTGTATATAGTGTTTGCTTATTTCAGTCACACATGTAACCTCTTGCCTAATTTGACTTAATTATTGTTGTCCTCTTACGGCTTCCCCTAAGCTGTAATTTTGTTTGTTACTGTAATGGCCCTGACGGGAACCTATGTAATGAGTCTGTACTCAAAGGTTAATCCAAGATCTTAATAAATAAATAAATAAATAAAAATAGCAGCCACCACGACCTGGCATCCAGATCATTCCGTTATTGAACTAGGGCAAGAAAAGAAAAGAGGGGGTCTTCCTTCTGGCAATCAGTCTGCCACTAGCAGAATCCCAACCCAACTCACTCGAACTCCAAACACTATCTGAGATTATACCATGTACCTCGGACGCCGACCAATCAGATAGGCAGACTGGCACCTTACCGGCATTGATTATCTACTAATAATCACCGCAAAAGGTGCCAGCCAGCCTCATGTTCAAAAAAGCAATCCGACGGCAAAATCATGGAACTCGTCACATCTTTTCTCTCGCTAAGCGAGACGTAAAACAGCAGCTCCGTACATCAGGGGAAAGTAAACAAAAACACTGACTGCTCTACAACTGAGTTGCTTATTTAAGCATTATAGCTAGTACTGTTTTTTTTAAATAATAAAAAAAAAAATAGTACTTGGTATAATCGCAATAAGCCACTCTGGGGATCTGGGTTATCGGGGGATTTACCATAGCTGGAGCGGATTTACCCACTCCAGTCATGGTAAATCCCCCGATAACCCACACCCCCTCATGGCGTATTGCTTAAATCAGATCTTAACTGCAGCACTGACTGTCATGGGGTCATGCTGCTGTGAGAATTCTACATTCCATTTTAGAACCCTCTGCCCAGCAGAGCTGGCTTATGGGAGCCCTACAGGGATTTTATCCTTGTGCTACCCAACACCTACCTAAACTTCACTGAAAAAGGGATTTTACTAACCCAGGGGAACCAGGGTGTTACAACAATACCAAAAACAATAAAGGAAGCATTGTAGTCATAAGTAATGCAAGTGGTGCTGGACAGGCAAGGAAGTGGACAACAAGGTGTGTCTAATACATAAATCCATGCCTCAAGGCAATGGGGGTTGGGGTGTATATGGTACACAGATGGAAGTGGCCATACTGGGGTGGTGGTCCAGGGCTACCAGCACTGACAATAGCACAGCATGTGGGGGGGAGGGGTGATGGGCAGTAGAGGCCACTGATATAAGTGTGGCACACGGAGTCAGCCAAACATAGACAATGATCGATGGTGGTGCTGTACGGTCAGTAGAAGATCCATCAGCAAGCCAGGGTAGGGGCCGCATGCCATGCCAGGCATGCCACAGTGCCAGGGCTATGGGTGACATACATGCCATCCATATCATCTGCAGGGTATCTGATGGTTGGGAGGACAGCTGGGGTTGGGGGGAGATATGCCACGTACATCTGTCTGTGACCACCGCTCCAGGTACAGACCATATGCTGGCACAGCACCATGTCTGGGGTGGGGGTGGCCCAGTGTGACAGTATGGGTGATGCCTGTGGCGACACTGTCACCCTGACCCAGATGCATGGCCACAGGGTGTGGCCCCTGTGTAGTATCAGGTTGCAACCCAGTGTGCGTGGTGTCCTCATTGAATGGGGTGTCCCAGGTGTGCTTCCCGTGTCTGTCTTGGTATTTTGTGGTGTCGGTATATGCCGTGGTGTCCATTGGGAACTGAGGCTATGCACACTGGAGGGGCCAGGGTTATGGCCGACCCTCAGAGCATCTGTCACTGTGGTTGCTGCCTCCCACACTGCCATGCACAAGTCCCCTACCAAGTTCTCATTGGTAGCTAGCAACCATGCATCACGGGCCTCTGCCTGCAACTCTGCCCATTTCAGGTCCTCATGCAGCAAGTGGTGTTGGCAGGTCATGTCCTCATGTAGGATGTGTTGGAGTTCTGTCAGCTCCCACTGCGTTACAGTCTGTGACTCCACGGTAGCCTGTGGCAGCTGCCTGAACTCTGAAGTATCCCACTGCTGCCAAGTACTGCCTGGGGGGAGAGAGTCACACTGCGCCAGTGGGTATTGTGTGGCCTGAGGTCACATCATGACGGGGTTGACAGGGGGAGATGGCTGAATTGCTGTGACTTTGCCTGCCCTGGCATGCTGGGTGTGGAGCGAAGTGGCTGCAGACATGCAGCCCAACCCCTTCTGGTGAGGCACACTAGTGGTGTGGGTAGCAGTGTTGGAGGTGCCAGGCACAATGATGGTCATGGTGATGGTGGAGCCCACGTGTGTCCAGGACACAGAAGTGGTGGGAAGTGACCATGTGTCCAGGTGGTTGTATGGTGACTGTGGTTGGATGCTTGTGGGTGGGGGCCTGGCTATGGAGGATCACCTGTCTGGTTGCAGGGTCAGTGCTGTCAGCTCCAGGTTGTCAAGGTATGTCTCCTCATTGTCATCCTCTTCTTCCTCCAGGGCCTTCTTACAGTAGTCCTTTTGATGGTATGGCCTGCTGAACGGCAGGTGCTGCACTCACCAGGATGGTCCAGAGGTATCCTCCTCCTCCATCTCTGATGACATGGCTTGTGCTTTAGGGATATGAAAGTGGTATTAGTGTAGCACGCAATATACAGTACTCCACACAGTATGGGGTGCCATGCATGCCCCGGTGGATGGTGCCATGCGCCAACAGTGTCTGCAGGCAGGTGCTGAATGTGGCATGTAAGAATACACACACCCACACAGGGCAGAAAGCCACCAACAGTGAGGTGATGGCCAGTGCTAACACTACAATGACCTATCACCAGTGTGCGCACATGTTCCACACATGAAGCACACCATGCACTGTGCTGACCACACCCCACCACCAAGAGTAACACACCCAGCATGCATGGTCTCACACCCCATTACCCATGGCAACACACATTACAGTGCTGTGCCCACACCTTATGTGCCATGGCAGTGTACACAGTGTGCCCCAACAGTGGTGGACAGCTGCACAACTAATCTATACACAGAGGGGTGTGATGCATGCAGGTGCGGACATGGCTGGGTGGGCCCCACTTGTGTCTCATAGCTGCCACCTGGCACCCCTGGCACCTCCATAGACCATATCATTGATGCCACGGCCTCCTCTATTGAATTTAGTGACTGTGCATCCTCTAGTGCCTGTGGATCTCCACCTATGGCATGTTGCTCCCAGTGCACAGTCGCCATGGTCTCCTATGTGTATCGCTGCAGGTCTTGGAAGCACTTCTGCACTGCTTCCACAGTCCACCCCGAGCCACCAATGGAATTGACCTCATCTATGATCTCCTCCCAGGCACTTTGGACATGGGCATCAGTGCTTCAGCTATAGGACATTATTTATTTCCTCCCAGGCCTTGTAGTCCTACACAAGTGCATGGAGCTCCTCTTCACTAAAGTGGTGGGCATGCTGTCTGTCACTGTCATCCATGGTACCTGCCAGAGGAAGTGTTACGATACGGGTGAGTAGAAGGTGTGACAGTGCCATGCAGGTGGGCGTGTGCAGGCCCCACACCCCACCTGGTGTACATCATGGAGGCGGTCCCACCCACCAGTCCCACTACAGCAGGGGTCCACCCAACCCCACTCCGGCTGCCCCTGCAGGGCTGTGGGGACCTGTGGGGGCAACCTGTGGTCTCAGCCTGTGCAGGTCACATGTCATGGGACACAGTAACCCATGCATATGCAGTTTAGTCAGGCAGTATGGTTGGGTACATATGCCTGTATGGATAAGCAATGATATGTGTTTCCCACAACTATCAGCCAGAGTAATGTTTGTAGCATGGGGCCTGCAGGCTGTCCCAAATGTGGGCTGGAAGACCACGCAGATACATCTGACTATGCTACATATAGTGTGATGGCAGGCACCCACCATGTAAGCTGTGGACTGTCAGTATGGAGTAACATGAGACCCAACCACATGATGTCTACTGCACAGTTGTATGTATGCGATGCATGTGTCCCTCAAATATCAGTGACAGCTTCAGGGCCAAGCCATGGTGTGGGAGGTGGTCCCGCAGCACAATACCATTCCTCCACATGTGTGGCTTCTGCAGGTGTGCCACATACCAAGTAGGATGTGTACAGTAGCATGCAGAGGGCCACGGTCAGCCCAGCACCCTGGACTCTGTGCTGCAATGTATGACCGACCACCTATGGCATGCTACACGCTGTCACCACTAATACTGTGCCTGCTGCAATTTTGCATCCCCAGTAGAACTGTATGATCCAGCTGGCACACAGCTGCTGCGCTGCCCACAGGGATGTCTGAGCCACATAGCCATCCCTGCAACCTGGGTGGGTGGAGGTGAGAGCTGTGTCCACCCCACCCGGCTGGGACATGTACTGGACGATGGTGTTGGACTGGTCTGACAAGTGGTATTGGCAGGGATGTAATGGATAACTCTCACCCTCACAGAGTTCACACATGGAATGGTTGTATCACATCCAAAAAATCATCTGCAGAGGCCCCCCCCCCCCACTAACCAATTGACAACAGCCTCCAGTGCCTGTTTCCATGATAACCACCAGATGGCCTGGGCAGTCCTTTTCCTGTGTACAGTATGGCCCTGGAGCCAGAACAAGGCAGGTCGTGACCTCTGGTCTGTTTGGAGGGGGGGTATCCCTACACTGTCAAGAGACATCTGTGAAGGCCCTGCATGTGGGGCTAGAAGGACTGGGTCACAGGCCTATGTTGTGCTGTATGTGGAACCCTGTGGGTGGCTATCTTATGGCCATACAGCTGAGGGACATGGTAGGTGCTGCGGCGACAGACTGAGTATCTCACACACCATCTTACCAAACATAGAAACATAGACTTTGATGGCAGATAAGGACCACTTGGCCCACCTAGTCTGCCCATTTCCCTACCTAGAGGACAAGCTGCAGATCCTATTTAACCAACAGCCTATTTCTTCCTACCCCCACAAAAATTGCCTTATGTCTGTCCCATGCATTCTTGAATTCTCCCACAGTTTTAGACCCCACAACCTCCTCAGGAAGGCTGCTCCATGCATCCACCGCCCTCTCTTTGAAAAAATACTTCCTCAATTGCCCCTGAGCCATCCCCCCTCTATCTTCAAATTGTGTCCCCTTGTTCTTGCGCACTTCTTTTTCTGAGAGATGCTACCCTCTTGGACTTTGTTGATTCCACTGAGGTACTTAAATGTTTCTATCATGTCCCCCCTCTCCCTCCTTTCCTCAGGGGTATACATATTAAGCTCCTTTAGCCTCTTCTCATATGGCTTCTCTTGCAGACCCTGCACCATTTTAGTTGCCCTCCTCTGAACTCCCTCCATCCTGTCTGTGTCCTTGCGGAGATGGGGTCTCCAAAACTGGACACAGTACTCCAGATGGGGTCTCACCAACTGTCTGTACAGGGGGATGACAACTTCCTGTTTTCTGCTGGTGATGCTCTCCCTATACATCCCAGTATCCCCCTGCCCTCCCTACCGCCTTCTCATATTGTTGCTAACCTTAAGGTCATCTGATATGATTACCCCAGGTCCCTTCCATTTTGTTGTTGTTACTATCTCCCCCACCCATTGTGTAATCTTCCCCTGAGTTTTTGTTTCCCAGGTGCATAACTTTGCACTTCTTTGCACTGAATCCAAGCTGCCATACTTCTGACCATTTCTCCAACCTTGCCAAGTCCCTTCTCATCCTTTCCATGCCTCCTTGTGTATCAACCCTGTTGCAGATCTTTGTGTCATCTGCAAAGAGGCATACTTTTCCTTCCAGTCCCTCTGCAATGTCACTTATAAAGACATTAAAAAGGACTGGACCCAGCACTGAACCCTGCGGTACCCCACTAGTAACCCCTCTTTCTTCAGAGTGTACTCCATTTACAATTACCTTCTGAGTCCTGTTGTTCAGCCAATGTTTTACCCAGGCTACCATCCTAGGACCCACTCCGAGGCTGGTTAATTTGACTACTAATCTTTTGTGTGGGACTGTGTCAAATGCCTTGCTAAAGTCTAGGTAGGCCATGTCCACAGCCCCTCCCTGATCTACTACTTTGGTCACCCAAAGAAAATCAATTAGATTCGTCTGACATGACCTTCCCGCTGTGAACCCATGCTGCCTTGGGTTCTGTGCCCCACTGGCCTCTAGGTACTCAACAATTCTTTCCTTCAGAAGTGATTCCATCACTTTCCCTACCACAGAGGTCAAACTGACAGGTCTGTAGTTTCCTGCCTCTGTCTTGCTCCCACTTTTGTGAAGGGGGAATCACATCAGCCTTCTTCCAGTCCTCAGGTACCACACCATCTTCCCATGATTTGTTAAAAATGGTAGTCAGTGGTGTCACTAGTTCTCCGCTTAATTCTTTTAGAATTCTGGGGTGAATTCCACCTGGCCCCATTGCTTTGTCCACCTTCAGTTTTAGGAGTTCTTTCAGAACCCTTTCTTCTGTAAAAGTACTGGGATCGACCCCCCTCTCCAGAGTGCTTCTGTTAAGTGGATTAGGCACTTCCCCATTTGTGAATACTGAACAGAAGTATTCATTCAGTATCCCTGCTTTTTCACTGTCACTCTCTGCCCACTCACCATCCATTTTATTCAGCCTCACTATCCCTCCCTTTGTCTTTCTATGCTCCTTGATATACCTATAAGAGGTTTTATTCCCCTTCTTCACCAAGTTGGCTATCTTTTCCTCAGTTTGTGCCTCTGCTATTCTGATTACCCTCTCTGCTTCCCTTCTGCATTAACTGGTACAGTTCTCTGTCCTGCTCCTTCTGTGTTTCCTTATACTTCCTAAATGCTATCTTTTTCTCCCTAATCTTCACTGCCACTTCTTTTGACAACCACAGTGGCTTTTTCTTTCATTTTGATTTGGTTATTTGCTTCTGTGATGGCAGTTTTGATATTTCCCCATTGTTGCTCCACCCCTCCTTCTAGCCTGTTTGCTAGTGCTTTTCTAAGGCACTCTCCCATCTTGCCAAAGTCGGCCCTCCTGAAGTCCAGAACCCTCACTTTTGTATGGCTTGACTCTGTAGCTGAGTTTATTGTGAACCACACTGTTTGGTGGTCACTTGTTCCCAAATGGCTACCCACTTCTCGATCTGAGGTCTTCTCACTGTCCCCATTTGAGAGTACGAGGTCTAAGATTGCTCCCTCATGAGTAGGTTCCAAAACTAGCTGTCTGAGTTGTGCCACCTGAAGGGCATCAAGAATGGCCCTGCTTTTGGATGTGGCTGCAGCAAAGGTGCTCCAGTTAACATCTGGCATATTAAGGTCCCCATCAACAGTATCTCCTCTCTCTATGCCATCCTAAGTATGCCTTCTATCATATCCTTGTCCATTCTCTCCCCTCCCCCTGACATGGGGGTCTGTATACAAACCCTGTGCGGATTATGGTGCCATTTCCAGTCTCTAAGGTGACCCACAGTGCCTCCTCTCCTCCCCGCTTACTTTTTGTTCAGTTGCTTTTATCCCTTCCCTTACATAGAGAGCTACTCCCCCATTTCTGCACTCCATGTCTCCTGTAGGTTGTGTACCCTGGTATGTTGACATCCCAGTCATGGTTATCTGTGTACCATGTTTCTGTGGCTGCTACGATATCCAGGCATCCCTCTTCCATCAAGGCCACCAGTTCAGGGAGCTTGTTGCCCAGACTATGGGCATTGGTACTCATTACCCTCCATTTCTTGATGACCTTACCCCTTTTTTGCCCCATCCCTGTCCTTACTGCGTTTGTCACTTTCTCTATTTACCCATGTGCTTCTCCATATTGACATCTCTATGTTGGTGTCTATCTCACTTAGTACCCTGATTTTTTGGGGGGGGCTAGGATTTCCCTGCTCCTTTCCAGTGCCTCCCCCTTGGCTAGTTTAAATGCTTGCCAATGAAGTATTTAAACCTATCACCTAGGATCCTGGTTCCCCTCCTGGACAGATGCAGACCATCATGCCAGTATAGGCCTGCATCCCTCCAGGTGAACCCCCAGTCCCCAATGAAGCCAAATTCCTGAGTCCTGCACCAGTTTTTCAACCACTGATTGAATCCCATGGTGTGGAGCACCCAAGCCTCATCTGTGCCATAGACAGGCAGCACCTCCGAGAAGGTTACCGTGTGTGCTATTTGTCTAAGGCCCCTCCCCATCTCCACAAATGCTTCTTGCACTGCTCTGATCCCTTTCTTAGCCAGGTCATTTGTCCCTACATGGACAATGACATACCCCATACACATACCTGTATACCTACCTTTGTTGGCAGGGCAGACCTTTGTGCTGTCTCAGTTGACTCAGCTGTGTAGGTGGTGCAGCCCTCCCCATTCATAGCCCATTTGCAGTCCGTCCACTAAAGTGTGCAGACCTGCCAGTAATGAGATGTAAATAAGCACATTTTCCCACAAATTGCCCGATGAGGTGATCTACATACCCTGAATGAATACAGCAAAACTGCATGCTGCGCTAACCATTTTACTGCTTGTGCACATTGCCACAGAATGCTCAACATGTTAGTGCTGTGCCTGCATGATGACGTCACTTGCCTGTGACATCAATAGGCTGTGCAACCCCATGCAGGACAACACAGCACAGTTCTGTAGTGTTATAGAGTGCGGGTCATGCACAGGTCACACATGCACAACCTTGACACGTGCCACCTGTGACACATGTGTTGTGCTACACAAAACAGCACTGTGCTACATTCACTCTGCATAATACAGCACAAATGTCATGCCCACCTCCTCTAGGGAGCAACATGACAAGTTCCTCCTCAGCACACCACAGGACAAGAGTAATGCCTAACAGGTACAGGGTAGCCATACTGCAGGGTGACCAGCACTGGACTGAGGTTGAGCTTGCCAACCTGGTTGACCTTGTGGTCAAAAGGAAGGACCAACTGCTGGGGGAGGTGGCTTGGGTGGACAGGTCCCACTGTGATGGCTGGGCCTCTGTGTGGTGCACTGACATGGCACACTGGGGTGGCACGCACTGAGGACCAGTACTACTACCACTTCAATGACCTGCAATGCAGGCAGCAGCACTGGCTTCAAGCTTTCTGGGCTATGGTGGCCACAGGCATGATCGCCAGACCAGGTATATGTTGTGTGGTGTGTGGCTGGTGCATGTAAAGCCAAGGGGGCAGATAGGTACCTGGGTATGTGCCTGAAAAGACAATCACCCCACTGGTACTGTGACCCTTCTCGAGGTGCCCCCACACACCTGCATGGGCAGGGGTCACCTTCCCCCAGTGCTGGCAACGTGTGCCAGGTGGCCACTCCATGGCTCTGTGACCAATCTGTTCCCACATACGGCCAAAACCACCTAGGCTAAACATGTGTGCCACTGGGCCAGTTGCACAGCAGGGTGTGCCCTGGTGTACCTGCAGTGATAGAATGGGTCCTGTGTCAAAATCTGGTGGTTACCCCTATCAACCACACATGGGCTAGCATGGGATGCCACCCCCTACATGGCGACGCCATGCCACACAGTCTGGCAGTGTGCTCACCACCATTGCAGCTTGGGTGTCCAACCTAGGGCTACAAACAGTGGGACCGAATACTGGCCAGGGACTGTGTCAAATGCATGTCTGCACATCGCCACATAGCGGTGTCCCCCCCAACTGCCCATGCACTGCCCTGGATGTGTGCTGTGTGCCCATGGGTCACCAGCTGTGACATGCTGTGCTGGGACATGCCCCACATATGTAGCATTAGAATCTGTGGCACCCATGGGCCATGCCACCATTGTTGTGCAGCAGTGGTCATGCCATGCCTCCCCATGTGCACACTGCATGGATTGGTCCCACATCTGCCGTGCCTGGGCATGGCTCCATGGCTGCCAGCTGGTGGACCCACACACCTGCATTGTCACCACTCCGGGGGTGGAGGACAGATAGCCTTGCCATGCATGCACCTGCATGTGGTGGCACAGCTGTGCCATGGGTCCATCCAGCATGCCCTTCCACAACCATCACTGGTGGTGGATGGCCCTCATCAAATGTAGACACACAGTTACCTAGGATGAGTGACCTGCATAGGATGCAGTGATGCACAACATATTTCTCACCTCCTCTCTTCTTCTTTTCCCTACAGATCATGAAACCAGGAAGAGCAGCAGGATCCCCGGACCAACAGGCAGAGGAGGTCACAGCTGCAGTCTCTAGGCTGTGATGGGGCCCTCGCCAGTGCCAGCTGGTGGTGATGTACAAGTGAATACCCAGCATTGTATGTGTTCCCCTGGACCTATATGTGTGCACAGGCCATGCCTCTGTCTATGAGGCATCACTGTAACTTGGCCACATACCCCTATGGGGCTGTGTGTGGCTGTTCATGGAAACAGGACTGTGCTTGTGGCATGGGCGGACTACCCCCTGTCAACCTGCACATGCTGCCATGTGACACGTCTCACCACACCAACCAAGTGGCAGGACACATGGGGTAGCACTCGGGCCCCCCAGGTCCCTGGGGTTTCCCTGGTGTCAGCCATTGTGGCTTCCCCTGGGACATTGCACCCTGGCCAGCCAGGGAAGGTGGGTGGTGGTGCAGGGCCATTGGGGTGTGCCTGGTGCAGTAGGCCACCTGCAGCTGTGTGGGGCCACACAAAGCTGATGTGCACCCACTGGGGCTGGACTGCCATGTGCCGACAGCCCCAGGCAGGGTGGACCATCTGACCCTCAAAGGCATGGCTGGGCATGGGCAGACCTGTCCACCACAGGGCTACATGCTGCCACCACCACTGTTGTGGCCCAGCTCCAGGTGGCTTTATCTGCCATGCTGCAGGCCCCATTTGTCGACCACATCCTAAAGCACCCAGTTGTGGGCCATTGCCCTGCGCAGAGTGTGGCCCAACACTACCCTTGGCCAGTGTCATGGTGTGCACTGTCCACTAATTACACATGTGTGCCACTGCAGTGTATCCCACTGTGTTCATACCCTGCTGCACCATGGCCTACAGCATGGTGGCACATGGCATAGCCAATGCCTGCTACTGGCCATGGGCCACAGTTGCAGTACGCACTGCTCCTAAGGTGCATCCCACACCATTGGCTGCAGCATACCAACGTGCTCTCATGCCTGTGTCTGGTATGCCAACAGGTGGCTGGTGTCTCTCCGTGTGGTGTCCCCATGCCACTGTGGATACCACAGTGGAATGGACGCCTGCCATGGGTGGTCATGCAGCTGTCAGCTGTGTATGCAATGCTGCATGGCTTGCCACAGATGCAGGGAGGGGATTAGGGGCCCTGCGAGTGGCTTGGGCTGTGGCAGTGGCACTGGGTACCCGACAGCATGCATTCATGGTGCTGGGGACCCCAGTGTATCCAGGCAGGCTAGACGTGCAGGCAGTCATCACAGGGCTCTGCTCCCTGTGCCCTACAGTGTCCTGTCATCAAGCACATTTCACTTCCTGCACAGGGGCCACAGCCATATCAGCCTGCTGGCCACAGGGGCCTCCCAGGCTGTGTCCTTGGGGCGGACCTTGGATGCTGCACCTATCTGCATGGGCGGCATCACTATGCCACTGTTGTGCCTGTGTGGAACCATTCTGGGATGGGTGATGGCCTGGCCATCCCAGACATGATGTACAGCTGTGGCATACCTTCTGGGGCACAGTGGTCTGGGTTCTTGCCCCGCCTCCTGTGGGGACTCCCAAAACATTGCCAGGTATCCTGGCAGCCTCACACTCCCTTGGCCAGGGGTCCCATGGGGTGCTGTGGTGATCACAGTATCATCAGCCCATATCGGCCATGGCACAGTGTCCGCTGCTGCTCTGCTTGTGGCACAGGGTGCATGCAGAACCCTGTCATGTACCATACTGCTGCAGTGGCATGCGCCATGGCCAGTCCACATCATGAAGGCTTCTGCTCCCCACCCTGTGTCTCTGTTTTGTGCACTATCTGTGTGCCTGTGCCCCGTCTCTCTGTGACACATGGCAGGCCCTGCCTGGACTGTTGGTCATGCCATGGATGGCCTATGTGTTGGTGATCCCCTCTGCAGCCACAGGATATCTGTGCAGCCTGCCCTGCTGCTCAATACATGTCACTGTCTGACAGCCTGTGGCATCATGCTGCTGCATTTGCATATGCCACAGACATGCCACTGCCATGCCTGCTGCTGGGGTGAGTCCATGCAATATCTGGGCAGTCATGATGCTGCATGGGGCCATCCCTGTATGTGTGTCTCAGTGATTTGTTCCAGTGTTCCATTCCTGGCCTGCCACATCTACAACAGTACAGGGTTGGATGGAGGGGCACATGGCACAGGGTTGGACATGGGCATACCAGGACTGCTGCTACCCGGGCCTCCTGACCCCATGGCTGTGTTCAACCCAGGGTGGTACATTGTTCAGCATATGCCACAGGCATTTGTCACAGACGAGACATATGCATCTTCCCTGTCCTGCTGTGCCCATAGGCACCTTGCCCTTCAGATCTTCATGGTACCTGCACTTCCACTCTGTGATGACATGGTGGTGTCATCCCTACATTGGTTGCACCTCCACATGACCAGGTCTCTGGCTGGTGTGGGCAATGTCCACTTCACAGTGCCTGTGTGCCAGCAGTGTTTCTTTTGTGGCCTGTTAGTGCCTGTGTTGGGTGGGTTCCCCATGGCTGCGTCTGATGGGTAACAACTGCATGCTCCATCTTGTGTGCTCAGATGACTTAGTACATATGCTTCTGTCCATAGATGACTGGAGAAGTGCAGCAGAGGCCCGGCACCATGAAGCAACAGAGGGCAGCGATGGCCTGCTCCACCGGCTAGTGTGACAGCAGCGCATCATGCTGACGTTCCTGGAGGCCGTTGATGAGGCAAACACACAGATGGGCTCTCTCATAGAAGAAATAATTTGGAACACATGACTCTGTCCTCCACCTCCACTGTAATCCTTCCCGTGTGTCCTCGGTTCTTGCCCCCTCCACCCGCCTTCCCGTACCTGTTTATTGTTCAAGGCCTGTTTCTTTTTATTTATTAATAAATCTTATTTTTGATACTGTTGTTCCTGTGTCTGTTCTTGTACTGTGGCACCTGTGTACTGTGTGTTTTCATGGTGCTCTCACCTTCCAACCACTATGACCACCCCAATGGGATGCTTCCTTACCCATGCCATGCCCAGGGCTGCACTCAGGGGTTCAGTTAATTTGTTTTTAGTGGATGTGTGCAACTTCCATGGGTGGCATCTGGTAGACATCCAGATGTTCTGGATCTCCTATTACTTCCCAGACACGGACATCAGGTATTTTAGGATAGACCACTTACTGGATGTTGTCATACATATTTGTGGTAGGATATGAGTTTTATCTAGCTAACTCCCTCATGTCTTCACTGCCATGCCTGCAGTTTTGGACGTCATCTACATTTTTGTCCATCATATGGCTGTCACTGACTTCCTTCCCCATTCATTTGGAGGGTTTCAGCCTTATTTTTGATAGTCATATACTTCACATATAGAGTTACCTGACCCCCTGGCTGCACCTCTGCACCCCTTTTGCTGACTGCACTATTCCCAGTGCTGTACTCAGTCCTGCAGAAATGTACTGTGCTGTGCTCCTGCCTGTAGCTTGTGCGCTGTCCATTGCCCCTATATTCAGAGGCCTTAGCACCAGCACTATGCCTCTGAATATATCTGCAGGCCTTGCACAAGTGCAACCTGGTGCACAGTGCAAACTTTGCAAATGGGCAATCCTTTGAATATCTGGCCCCTGGAGTACAATAAACGGTGATTCTATTGCACATTCACTGAGACTATACTTGCACTTAGATTGTTGCATGCGTTTAAATGAAGATGTATGCTATTTGTACATTATACTTTGTATGTTTTGTGCTTTGTACAGTGACCTATGAAAATGGATGAACATTGTCCATAGGCCTTCGTTTTTCATAAATGTGAATGCAATATCATCTTTATCATGTGAATAAACTCCACTGTCACTTCCAGATGTTCAAATGTGGGTCTCACATTGCTCTGTGCAGAAACATGGGCATTTCCTCCAAGCTGTGACTGCAGGATTCCTGCCACATCTAGGCAGGGTAGAAAGCAAAGGGGATCTAAGCTCCAGTGTGTGTCATAGAGGTGAGACTCTCAGTTTCTGATGAGGAAGGCGATGGACCACCAGATATTCATGCACCTTTTCCCTATAGTGTATTGTCAAACGCTGTTCAGCATGGAAAAAAAATGCCTGGAACAGCCTTGTTGTGGTGCAGTAGCGACATCATGATGTTGTTGGGCTGCACTGAGGACGTCACTACTGCAGCACAACAACACCAAACACCATCACATGGTCACCTTGTTCAAACCATGACTCTGATCACTGCTGCAAACAGCACTGGCGAGCGTGAAAGATGCTTTTTTGGCAGTCATGCGACAAACGGCTGCGGCGGTGAGAGTGACACATCCAGATGGGTGACCCTACACTATAAAAGATTGTGTATGGTCACCCATAGATAGACAAGCCTGTGTCTGACCCTCGGGGGCGCCTTGGCAACCAGTGGACCTCTTGAGCTGCAGTCTCGAGGTCTCTGGTTGCCACAGCAACCTCTTGAGTCATACACAGGCTTGTTGTGTATAAGTGATCATGCACAATCCTCTATATATAGTGTATGTGGAACCCTGTTATACATGGAATTCCATGCCTGGAATATGCTTGTTGTGCTGCAATATTACATTATTATGTTGTTGTGATGCAGTATTAATCTCACTACTGCAGCACAACTTAGAATGCTGCCACACAGCTATTTTCCTCTATTCAACTGAATGGGAAGCTTTTTGGTTTTTATATTTCAACTTACATGTAACCAACCAGTTCATGGGGTTACTAGGAACCCATCAGTTTTAGATCAGGCAGATAGCCTGGGCAGTTCCAGAGGATTTACAACTCTCTGTAAAACATTACATCACCATCTACTTAGCTCTGCTGAGGCAGGGAATGATGTCATGGAATTTAGAACCCTCGCAGCAGCATAAGCCATAGTGCCTGCTGTTGTTTTGAACTGTGAGTCAGTTTGAGTGGACAGTTCTAAGAGCAAGTGGTGCTTTGCCAGATGCCACATGTTAGAGGGCAGGACTCTCAGTTTCTTATTTTCTGCCTTAGTATAGTAACCAGTGGCCAGTTTTCATGGGAAGTGGTGGCTACCAGATCCTGTGAAGCCCAGAGGGGGTGAAGATTTTTCACAGAAGGAGAAATGAGACTGAAGATTCAGTGAGTTCTTTGGGGCAACCTCCAAAAGGCTGTGAGAGCTAACAGAACTGCCCAGAAGGAAGAAATGGTGGGCTGGATATTCAAAAGGGTTGCGCCATGCACAATAGGATTGCGGCTGCGCAAGTCCGAAATTGCGCCATCCTTCCATATTCAGCAGGAGGCAGTTGCGCCCCCCCAAGTCAAGCTGAGCAACAGCGCAAAGCTAATGAAGGCATGCTGAACCAGAGGGGGAGGAACCATGCATAAACTGCACAGCCCGATATTCAGTGGGCTGTGCAGAGTTGTGCAGGCGTAACCCCCAACCTGGGCCTGCACAACTTTGAGCCAAAAAAAAAAGGAGTAAGTCGAGGGCCACCCACAGGTGAGCTGCCACATTGCAGGGTGCAACACAGCAGCTGCCACCTATGGGTGGCCCTCAACCTACCCTGTGCCCACCCTGCAGCCCAATCGGGCATATAGCTAACCCCCCTCCCCCGACTGACCCGATGGCGGGCATATGTATAAACAGCCCCACCCCCCATCTGACCCGATCGGCGGGCATATGTAAACACCCCGACTGGCCCGATGCGGGCATATGTATATAACAGCCCCCACCCCGACTGGCCGATCGCGGGCAAAAGTGAAAAATAAAACCCACCCCCACCAGCCCGATCGCGGCAGAAAAGAGTCCAACCTCCCCCAAGAACATATCCCTGGTGGTCCAGTGAACCTCGAAGCCCGGTCAGCGGCACCAAGTGTTCAACCCCCAGAACATATCCCTGGTGGTCCAGTGGACCTCGAGCCCGATCGGCGGCAGTGTGCCAACCCCCAAGAACATATCCCTGGTGGTCCAGTGGACCTCGAAGCCGGTTCGCGGCACCAAAGTGTCCAACCCCCAAGAACATATCCCTGGTGGTCAGTGGACCTCGAGTCGATCGCGGGCACCAAAGTGTTCAAACCCCCAAGGACCACCTACCCTGGTGATCTAGTGGCCCCCCACCCACCACCAGCCCACCACTCCCTCCTCTCCCGCAGCCGGCGGGTGGCAGCATCCACCCGCCTGCCGCCCGGCCTGCCGAATGACTGCCGGTAGGGCTGCATGCCCATTGGTGCAGAGCAAGAGCCAATGGCTGCAGCCCATATCGCACAAGACAGTCCAGATATGGTGCTCTGCACCAATGGGCGGCAGCTCCTACAGGGCAGCTCAGTCGGGCGGAGGGCGGGTGGCAGGCAGGTGGGATGCCGCACTGCTGGGGGAGGGTGGTGGGGCTTCGTGGGTGGGGGTGGGGCCACTAGATCACCAGGGTAGGTGGTCCTTGGGGGTTTGAACACTTTGGTGCCTGCGATCGGGCTTCGAGGTCCACTGGACCACCAGGGATATGTTCTTGGGGGTTGAACACTTTGGTGCCGCGATCGGGCTTCTCGAGGTCCACTCGACCACCAGGGATATGTTCTTGGGGTTGAACACTTTGGTGCCGCGATCGGGCTTCGAGGTCCACTGGACCACCAGGGATATGTTCTTGGGGTTGAACACTTTGTGCCGCGATCGGGCTTCGAGGTCCACTGACCACCAGGATATGTACTTGGGGGTTTGACTTTGCTGCCACGATTGGGCTGGTGGGGTGGGTTTTATTTTTCACTTTTGCCCGTGATTGGGCCAGTCGGGGTGGGGGTGTTTTACACATATGCCCGCGATCGGGCCAGTCGGGGTTGGGGGGCTGTTTTACACATATGCCCGCGATCGGGCCAGTCGGGGCTGTTTTACACATATGCCCGCCACCAGGCCAGTCGGGGTGTTATACACATTTGCCCGCGATCGGGCCAGTCGGGGAGGAGGGTGTTTATATATGCCCGCGATCGGGCCAGTCGGGCGGAGGGGGTGTTTTACACATTGATCGGGCCAGTGGGGGGGGAGGTTTACACTTATGCCCGCGATCAGGCTGCAGCGGGCATCGGTCCCCGACGGCTGCTGCCTGGCAGGGCACCAGGCGCAAGTCCTCAGGGATCGGCGCACCTGCATGCTAATGGCATGCAAATGGGACCATAAATAGATGCAAATGGCCCCCCCTGCACCTTGCATGAATTATGGTCCCATTTGCATGTCACCTTTTGAATATGGGAAATTTGCGCATGGCGCAATGGAACTTGCGCCACCGCATCTTGAATGCTCCACTCTGACCACTTGCGGTGGCACAAGTTCCACTGCACCATGCACAGTAGCTGTGGCCGGGGGGTGATATTCAAAGGAGTTGCTCAACAGTGCAACTCCGTTGAATATCGCCCCAGTCACACCCCTGCGCAACTATTTTGTGCAGCGTAAGGGCTTGCGCCACAGAATAGCACAGTTTGAATATCCAGCCCGGTGTGTTTTCAAACCAAAAGCTATGGATTTTGTGTCAGAACTGTAGAATTTCAAGTGTTTGACAAATGCCTTGGGGACACAGGCTGCTGTAAGCACAAGGTTAATTTGTTGTTCTAATGTGGGTCGGCTGGTGCCTGGCTAGGAGCTCATCAAGGCTAGGATGCAGGTACTCAGGAACTTTGCACTAAGAATGTGCTGTAAGGATGTCTCTTGTAGCCCCTCTGTGGCCAGGAGAATCCTTGTTTTTTCCTAAAGGTAATGGCAGAGAGAATCTAGCTTTGGCCCGAGTGAACTGACCACTCACTCTTGGTTTCAAAGTGATCTAACTGGTTAGAAGGAATAGTCTAAGGTGTTAACTTAGTTCACCTAGTGGTGCTTGAATGTAGTGCTGTGGCAAGTTTCACTATAAATGCACTGGAAAGTCCAGAGGCCCCTTATGACAGGGATGGATGTCTGTGTGAAATGTTCTTGTGAAAAGTCTCAGTACTGCCCGGAAGGATTGTGAAATATTTTTGCCTGCTACAAGTGTGCCATCTGTTCTGTACAGCTACAAGCCCTGGGGGCCGGGGCATCACCCGAGTTCTGTTAACACTCTGTCAGGAATAAAGCCATACAGTAAAATCTCAATTTCTGGTTGAGGATATTCCATCACTGAGTGCCTGTATGAAGCTTTTGGGGCCCCCACAAATAGGAGACATACCATTGACCTGGCACCTCTTCCCCGAACCTGGGTAAAAATAGAAATGTTGTTTTATGCTCTTCCCCTGACCTCTGAGATGCTCGAGCCAGGTGTTGCCCTAATGCGAGGGGTGATTCCTTTTCTGCCAAGTGTGGTTGTTGCCTTGCCTGAGTACAAAAAGGGGGAGGTGCTCCCATACAAAAAAGGGGGTTGGCGTTGCATATAGAAGAAAACAGTTGCACACTGAATCAGTAATCCGAGCCTGCCAACAACCCTCAAGTGCCTCCCCAACCCCCAAGTGTCAGAAATGGGTGTGGATGGCCAAACATCATAAAAGATAATGTATGGGCATCTATCCACAAACAAGCCTGTGTCTTCATCTCCAGTTTTCTGTGGCAACCAATGAACCTCGTGAGCTTGGCTCTACAGGTTCCTGGCTGCCATAGAATCTCTCCATGCAGACACAGGCTTGTTGTTTATGGCTGCCCATACATTTTCTTATTATTTATTTATTTATTTCAATTTAGGATTAATACCTTTGAGTCAAGGACTCGTTTTCAAAGGTTCCGAGTCAGTTAAACGAACAGATACAGACAACATAACACATAGCACAACAGTGGATTACAAAATAAGGTTACAGAAGGTTGCACATATTTTTAAGTTTAACTAATTCATAGGAGTCTAGGTTTCACTAGTACATAGTAGTCAAACATTATAAGTTTCACTAGTATACAGAAGTCTAACATTGTAAGTAACAGCACTAAGTGCAGACATAGTAGTGTTAGAAACAGGAAAGAGGGGGAGAGGCCAGGGATTGAGTCTCCACTGGGTAGTACATGGGGCAAATGGGGGTGAGGCATGAACGGTTGCCATAGTGGTAGGCTGAGCTCACCAGTGGTGGCCAGTGGTGAGAATGGGGGGGGGGGTGAGAAGCAGCCCAAGGTAGGCATTGTCAGATGTTCACGTATGTAGTTGATGGAGTTGTATCTTCTATTATTTACACACCCTGCTACCAGCCAGATGGGAAATCCTAGCTAAAATGATCCTCCCCATTTTCGACTATGCAGATGTGGTCTATAGTTCTGCCTCTGTAACCACCCTGTCCAGGCTAAACGCTTTCTGTCATTTTGCAACAAACTCACCCCTTCAAACTCACCACTGTGATCTTTACTCCCTCCTTGACCTCCACCTGCTGTCACACAGACGTTATATACACTCCCTCTCTCTCACATCTAAATTTTGGTTCAACATGCTTCCGTCCTACCTAATGGACAGTCTCCCCCAGACTCTCACTCCCCCTATGAACTAAGGCACAGAAATGGAAGATACTTCTCCCTGCCTTGACCAGCTTCCTCAGCCGGCAAAACTGCTTTCTCCTATCAGCTCCCCAGTTCGTGGAACAATCTCTCACCCCATACTAGAAGCTCCTCCTCCTCCCACCTTGCCTGCAAGCAACAGTTTCGCCTCCCAGGTTGCTGTCACAATTGAACCTGCTCATGCTCCACTCCTCTTTACCACTGGAAGATGCTCCCACAAAGCACATCTCAAAATGACCTTGATGCTGCAACCTATCTCTAGTAATTGTACCCTGTATTTTGCTCTTAATGACTGCTATGTAACTGCATTTGAACAGCCTAAATGCTTACCTGTTGTGTCTTTCTTGTAAACCTCACTGTAACATGGCTTATTTGTACTTGGAAATGTTGTATTCCTCCACTCCCCTCACGCAGGGGTGTAGGCAGGCATACTCACTGTACACATTTGTGTACAGTTTTTTAATACCTGTCCAAACCATATGCCTTTTTGTTACCATTGTCATTCTTATCTGGAGAATTTGAGTTAGTTTCTGTGTCTGTTTAAACATCTATTGTTTAGGACATAGACATGTGTACAACTTGTTTAGAAGTAAATGAGACATATGACAACAATCTATTTTGCTTTGTAGGTGGGGGGGGCTGCAGTCGTACAGTGTGTGTATAAAACAGAAATTTCTGGCTACACTATCCCCCGTCCAGGGGTCACACCAGGAACCTAGCCTCGGTTCACTGTGTCTTTCCACAACACATATTTAAATAAACATTTACTGTGCCAGTGATTTTGCACACAAATAATGACACAGGACATGTGAAATCCCCAGCAGGATGTGACTGCAGAACTAGTGCACGCTTCTGCGAGTTAGTGCTATGTTTTAGTCATCTTGTCGCAGAGTATCAGCTCCTGCTGCTGAACGGCTATTCACCCTTGAGACATTACATAGATTTTTAACAGCTGAAAGTAGTATACAGGATGACAACAAGCAGAATTATGTGCAAACCTGTCAAGGTCAGAAGAACAGAACACTGAGTGAGATGATGAAAATCATAATTAAATTCATTGACATGAATTATGAGCTTCGATTATAGGACTGCGATTAAGAATCGAGACACCAACTGGATTCCACTGTAAATGCTGGGGTTTTAGAATTTGGTTCAAAATGAGCCTAGCTCGCATTTCTAAAGACTGAGATATCTGACTGTCGGTAACAGTAGTACAAGTGTCTGTGCTGCTGGGCATGCATGTCTGTATCGGTGGATGCATGCTACTGCAGACAGCGAACAAAGACCTGCGTTCCTGGTTTTCAACAGCCCCCAAATACAACGTTAAAGCCCTGTCCCTCGTTTTGCTGTCTGTTTGTGGGGTTTACTAGGTCTGCCTGCACATGCGCTGTCGTGTGTGACTCGACGCCAAAATGTGATGGGCTGACCTGGAGTCTGGGCAGAGTATGAGTACGCAGCCGGGCGTGCGCGGTGGCCATGGGAGAAAACATGTCTAAGCGCATGAAACTACTGGTTGGCACCGAGGCCGAGATGGAGGAGCGGGCCTTTACTAATCCCTACTCGGACTACGAGGCGGGCACCGAGACGGGTGCGACGGGCGGCAGTGGCAGCCAAGGGGAAGAGGAGGAGGAAAAGCAGCATTCGGGGGGCCAGTGGGATGTGGCTTTCGACAGCGAGGGGAAGGTAAGGTGCAGGGGGGGCTGCTGTCCCTATAACAACACGCTAGCTGTCAGCCTTAGAGGAGCGCTCCGTCCCGTTCTCGGGAAACGGGTGGGCAACACTCGGCACTGCAGTGTGAGGAGGACGAGGACATTTGGAATAAGGGACGGGGCATCTGTCTATTTCCAGGATAAAAAATAAAACCCGGGGGGGGGGGGCAGGTGCCTCTTTGTGTGCGCCGTTTATGATCTGATACCCGGAGTAAGCGCCGGAGTTTCGGGACACGCAAAGAATTGTGAATGGTTTTAATTACTTTCGGGAGACTATTTCTTAACGGCTAATTATGCAAAAAAAAAAAAAAGTGCGCCTCGCAACAACTGGTTATTGATAACTGCACTGTAGTGTGTAAAAAAAAAAAAAAAAAAAAAATTCAGACAGGGTGTCTGATAATCACAAGTCACTAGCTTGGCACGCCTAGATAATATGAATGCTATCAGAATTCAGTGTGGTATATTAAAATCAAGCAGAATTTCTACCAGTCAAGTTATAGTAAATTAATCTCAAGCATCCACAAAAGCTAGCTCCCTGAGAAAGTGACGTGATGCAGTGAACGTGTGATGTGTCGATTTGGTGTAGAGAAATTCCTAGATTTGTTGAAACCTTCAGCAGTTCTGAACCTACTGTAAGGCAATGCAACACAGACAAAATAGTTTATCTTCCGAATTCACTTCTTATTTATGTGTATTCTGTGTGCAACAAGGCACGTGAAGGGGTGTAATTATGGGGCAAGAATCGCACACCTTGAGTCTGTTGTTAGATATGCAATAATTGTATTTATTTAATTTTGGTAACCGGGTGAGCCCACTGAGACCATGACAGTTCCTTTTTCAGCGGCAACCCAGGGTGGATTTACTTACAGTGACAATGCATTTACAAACAGTGCAGTTAGGAACAGTAGTGTGATAGGGACATTTCTGTGAGTTTTCACCTCTGTATACATAATGTGTCAGTACAAATATAAGCAGTATTATACAACAGGTATCTGTACTCAGCCAATCAGCATTCAGAACTCTGGTCAGTTATTTCCCCACAAACTTCAAAACAATGACTCAGAGTAGTTTATTCACCTGAAACCCTGCCCACAGTGGTTTAATCACCTCCCCACACACCAAAAAAAAACAAGCAGTAGAAAATAATGTTGTGCCAGCAGTGCCCCCCCTCACCGATAGTAAAACACTTTTTTTTTTTTTGCAACACACTCCAACTCGTGTAGTAATAATAATAACATTCAGTGAGTTAGAAAAGGCTGTCAAGGGGGTGCCGATAAAGGAGGGACTCTGTCTCCACCCCCCTGGGGACCAGGAGGATTGCAGGAAAAGGCCGACTGGCAAAGTGCAGACCAGGGGAAAACAGAATCCCCATGGGAACACGAGCAGGGGAAATGGAACTATAGGGAAAGGGTGGAAGATAGTCCTGCTAAATGCCAGGAGCTTGGGCATAAAATGCCTGCACTCCAGGCGATGCTAACTGAGGGCAGTGGATGTGGCAGCAGTCACTGAGACTTGGGCCACTGCAGGACATGACTGGGACCTGAACCTGGAGGGTTACACTATGTTCAGGAAGGACAGGGGAGAGGAAGGGAGGAGGGTAGCAATGATAGTCAAAACTGCATTGGCATGGGGGTACAGGAGGTGGAGGAGGAACCGTGGAGGCGATTTGGTCACCTTGATAACAAGGGGGCAAGAGAGTAAAAATAGGAGTGGTGTATAGACCCCTGCCCTGGCGGAGGAGCTGGAGACAGTCTGGTGGCAGATGTTAGGAGACACTGCAGACTGGGCAGAGGAACGGTGGTGGTGTTGGGGGACTTAAACATGCCAGGAACAGACTGGGAGACTATGACATCCTCTGTGACCAGGGAACAGAGGTTGTTGGATGTCTTTCAAGACGCTGCTCTAACTCAGCAGGTGAGGGAACCGACCAGGGAGGCACGGTACCGGATGTGGTCCTGGCAGACAGTGTCCAGATTGGGGGCCTGGAGGTAAGGGACCCATTGGCGGGGAGTGACCATGCCACGGTCTGGTTCTGCCTGGACCTAGGGGGTAGAAGGCTGCACAAAGACGGAAGTAACCGACTTCAGGGGGGCGGATTTTAAGGAAATGGGAAGGATCCTTAAGGAGCATTTGGATGGGATTGGGTCAGACATGGACGCTGATAGTAGGTGGGAAATCATCAGGGAGGGGTGCAGGATGCTACCAGCACCTGTGCAAGAGTAAGACGAAATGCGGTAGGGCCCAAAACCTGTTGGTGGACCAGGAGGTCAGGAGGTGGTGCGGGAAAAAAGCAGCCTATAAGCAATTCAAGTGCTCAAGGTGAAAGGGATCGAGGGAGTCTGAGCTGATGGCTAGAAGGGCCACTAGAGTGGTGAGGGCGGCAAGGCAAGGAAGGAGCAGAACCTGCCAGGGAAATTAGGAGAGGGAACAAGGGGTTCTTTAGATACATTGGGGAAGAAACTAAGGGTGAAGGGCAGATTAGCAGGATTAAATCAGGGAGATGGGCACAAGACCGGGGGAGCAGGCTGAGGTACTAAATGAGTACTTCACCTCAGTTTCACCAGGAAAATGGGGTGCTGCATCATACATGGGAGGAGACAGAGATACTGAGGAGGGGGACCCTTACCGATCGGCAGGTCTGGGGAGAGGGGAGGCATCACTGGCAGGTGGGGGAGGCTAAGCAGGGAGAAGAGGTACGGAAGTGGAAATCACAGCAGAGAGAGTGAGGAAGCCCTCAGCCTTAAGACGGAGAAAGCACGGGGCCGGATAAATTACATCCCAGAGTGCTGAAGGAACTTGCAGATGTCCTGGCGAAACCCCTGGCAGAGCTTTTCACCATCTCTCTGAGGACAGGGTGGGTGCCCCAAGACTGGAAGGTGGCATATAGTGCCTATTCACAAGGGGATCAAGGGAGGTGGCAGGGAACTACAGGCCTGTCAGCCTGACATCGGTGGTGGGCAGGTGATGGAGGGCATTGTCAAGGAGAGGCTAGGGGGACCTGGATAAGTCAGGGTGCCTGGACGATAGACAGCATGGATTCATCCGGGAAATGTGTCAGACAAACCTGGTGGAGTTCTATGACTGGGTGACAAGTGCCTTGGACCTGGGTAGACCAGTGGATGTCTTCTTTCTAGACTTCAGCAAGGCATTTGACTCTGTTCTCATGTGGGCCTGTTGGATAAGCTGGGAGAAATGGGGGTGGGACCAGATGATCAGATGGATAGGCAATTGGCTCCAGGACCGGACCCAGAGGGTCGTAGTTGGTGGGATAGTCTCATCCCCAAGGAGGGTCATTAGTGGGGTCCACAGGATCAGTCCTGGGGCCCTTCTGTTCAACGCCACGATCTGACATAAGGACAAGAATCAGGAGTGAGATGAGTCTCTTTGCAGATGACTCGAAACTGGGGGCGGTGGTGGATGGGGAGGAGGGGAGGGTGGCCCTACAGGGGGACCTGGAGGCTCTGGAAAGATGATCTAGAAAGTGGAAGCTGAGGTTCAATGCAGGGAAGTGCAAGGTACTCCACCTGGGGGCCAGAAACCCAGGCCAAGTGTACACCCTGGGGGGAATGCTACAAGTCTCGATGGCTGAGAGGGACCTGGGGGTGGTGGTGGATGTCAAGATGAACAACTCTGAGACTTGTAGGAGGGCAGCAGCCAAGGCCAACAGGATGCTGGGATGCATCGCTAGGGGATCACCTCCAGAAGGAGGGAAGTGATACTCCCTCTGTATAACTGCTTGGTGAACCGCACCTTGAGTACTGCGTGCAGTTTGAGAGCCACACTAGAGGACATTAACCTCCTGAAGAGGGTCCAGAGGAGGGCAACCAAAATGATTTGGGGCTTGGGGACAGGACCTATGAGGAGAGGCTCGAAGAGCTAAATATGTACACATTGGAAGAGAGAAGGGACGGGGGACATGATAGAGGTCTTCAGGTACATGAAGAGGGTAAATATGGGAGGAACAGTCAGGGTGCTTCGAAGGAAGGAGGAGGGGGCCACTAGAGGGCATGGGTGGAAGCTGGAGGGGGGAAGATTCAGGGAGAAAGGAGGAGGTGCTACTTCACTGAGAGGGTGGTGGAGCCATGGAATGCACTGCCTAGGGGGCTGGTGGAGGCAGAGACAGTGGAGGGGTTCAAGAGGGGTGGGACAGGTACAGGGGAAGGGTTCTGGAAGCAAAACCAATGCAGCAAGAATATCCAGAACTGGGAAGGGAGAAGCCAGAGAAGGCGAGGGGGACAGCAAGGTCAGCACCCAGGGTAGGGGCTGACCAAACGAGCAGACACGAAAGACCGTTAGGCCTATTCTGCTGGCATTTTAGTATGTTAGTATGTTAGTTGGAGTATACTCGCAATAAGCAGCGTCTGTGTTGATTAAATGCCTCGGCGAATCCCCACTGAAGCCGGTTATTGCTTTGTATACTCCCAACTATCTGAATGTTATCACTTACATATAATAGAACAATTCTATGAGTTCCCATCTCAATAGACAACACTTACTAATTCATCACCGACATTTGTTAATAAAGGATAGCTAAGAAGACAGCTATAGTTAATCAATCACTGTGTGATGACCGAGCAGAGGAGAGGGCATTGGCGATAACAGCTACATTGATTGAGCTCTAAGAGGTGTGCACCCTGAGCCCCTTTTAAATCCTCCAAGGGAGGAGCAATCTTGTAAGTTCACTGGGAGTTCATTCCAGAGGGGTGGGATGCTGGCTGGGTATGATCTTTGCCCTAAGGCTGATCTGACTTTGGGTATGTTGAGGAGTTTTTGGCTCGAGGATCTAAGGGACCTTCTAATAGTTTTATCAGATAATAGACTGGCCACACTAGGGGGAGTGTTGTCTTGCCTTAGTTTGAAGGCTAGGCATAACGATCATGGGTACTCAGGGTTTAAAATAATTGATTAGCAGTTTTTTCCTTGGGACAATACTAACTGTCCAGAAAGTATTTATGTAGGTTTTCTAGAAGTGTTATGTTTGTTAAACACAGTGAGGCAGGTGCTATGCATTTTCACAATGTTTTAGCACTTTTATGAGGAAAACGCTAATCAGTTTTTAGAGTTGAATAAAACCCTGGTACTGTAGTTGCCCTTTCAGTGACAGCCACGAGAGAGAGTGGTGCTCATGGGGAGGGGCCCCTAATGCGAATCGGCTTACCCGGTGATATAGGGTTCTGAGATTTTGCAGTTCTGCCCTTCTGGCAGTTAGTAGAACTGGAGTACCGTGAAATAGGATGGGTAGTAGGGTACCAGTGACCACCTTTAACCGGGATTTGTGTGTGAGGAGGGGGCTTAGGTGGTAGAGCAGGCCCAGTTTTTGGTTCACAGTCTTGGTAAGGTGGTCGATATGTGCCTTGAGAGTGCAATTTTGGTCAAGTGTTATGCCTAAGTACTTGATGGATTTGACCAGCTCAACCTTCGAGCCATTGGTGAGAATTGGTATCAAGATATCATTAGGGAGGCAGTATAGCGCAGTGGTTTAAGGCTCTGAGCTGCAAATCTTGTGACATCCAACAGACCAGACCTGGGTTTGAATCCCACAGCTTCCACTTGCAGACTGTGTGACCCTGAGCAAGTCACTTAACTTCCCTGTGATCCCAGATCGCACCTTAAAAAAAAAAAAAAGCTTTCAGTTTAGTGTGCTAGTCCTGGTTAAACAACTAACAAGAGTGATGGCCTATCTAATCCTAGGCTTGCTGGGTCAAACAACACTGCCTTAGTTTTTTTTGCCGATTAGCACACAATTGTTTTTTACCAACCATTGCTTGAGGATTTGTAGATCAGTTGTCAGTTAGGTGTTTAGAGTGACTACGTCTTTGGAGGACCTGTATAGGACTGCATCGTCGGCATACAGGGTTATGTTAGCATCTCCACAGTTAGTTGGCATCTTATTGATAAATATGGAGAATAATTGGGGTCCCAAAATGGATCCCTGTGGGACCCCATCAAGTATTGGGCGAGTGTTAGAATGAGTACCCTGCCATTTTACTAGCTGGGTCCTCCCCTGGATGTAGTTGGAAAATCACTGCACTGACAGGCTATTTAGGCCTATTGCTATGAGATTCTCAATAAGCAGTTTATGATCTACCAGGTCAGAGGCCTTGGACAGGTTGGTGAAGACTGCTCCGGTTGACATGCCTTCGTCAAGAGCTGCGACTACGTCTGAGGTGAAGCTGATTAAAGTGGTATCAGTTCCATGTTTTTTTTCTGAAACTATGTTATCTAGCTGTGAATGTGTTGTGGCTCTCAACATAGTCTATTAATTGGTTGTAGATAATTCTCTCTAGTACCTTGCTCAGGAGAGAGAGGAGTGAGATGGGTCGGTAATTCTCTACATTTTCCCTTGGGCCTCCTTTATGTATTGGAGTAACCAGGGCAACTTTCCAGAGTGTTGGAACTGTCCTTTCTAGAATAGATCTATTAAATAACCATGTGACTGCTGCCGCTATGACTGGGGCTGTGATTCTGAGTAATCTAGGTTCCGACTTGTCGTACCCAGCAGATCCTGTGATTTGGTGGTCCCAAGTGTTTAAAGACCTCATGTTTTGTAGTTAGCTTGAAATGGAAATTTGGTGGTGGTGGGGGTTATATACGACTCCTTTTGCATGGATGGGTGTGACCCTGGACTATGTGTCTTGAATTTATCCAGGTCAGTGAAGAAAAGGTTGACTGCCTCAGCTGCTTCTACAGGGTTTGTTAAGCTAACGCTATTTGCTATTATAGCCCGTTCTCCCTGGGCAGGATGACCTTTAATGAGGATATTGAGGTCAGAAAGAACTGGAAGGGGACAGGATCAGTTGTGTTCCAGGACAGTAGCTGCTGCTGTTGTTTTCACAGGGTTCTTGTGGATTTTACTTGGTAGGTTAGTTCTTTTCTTTCTTGCTTCTAAGGGCAAGCAGGGTATTGTTTTGGGGGCTGCTGGATGTTTGTAAACTGATTTGGTGGCTGTAAGTGGGGCTCATTTTGTGGATGTTTCACTGTGTAACAGGCTGCGCTGGTAGAGGCCTATTTCTTCTGATTTAAAACCTATTTGGTGGGATTTGCTTGGGCCTGGTTCTTTGGCTGCTGGGCTTGAAGGGGAGACACAGGGCTGATACACTATCTCTCGAGAGTCAGGTGTCTGCCCACCCTTCCTCCCCAGAAGTCTGCGAATTTATAGGGGAACACCTGCCCTGCAATTGGAGGAAAAGGCTGCAGGTGCAGCTCATGTAGTTCTAGCCACTGGGGGTTGGATTTAAAGGCTGGGAGAGAGGAGTTTAGGGAGTGGTTCATTTCCCTCATAAGTTTAATGTGTTGTACTGCACCTAGTAACAGGGTTACTGGTGTACAGTGGGACTGTCTCTAAGATTAGTGGATGACCTGATTAGGCAGTAGGGGTATCTTGGACTAGGGGAGAACCTGGTGGCTCACCCAAGGAAACCTATTTGGAAGGGGATGGAACCACACATCATTAGGGCCGGCATCTTTGGGAGGGTGGTGGGGTGCACAGGGTGTGGAGCAGCCATGATACAGGACTGGGCTTGGAAGTTCGGTGGTTGCCCAGTGTGCTACCAGCTAGCACAGCTTAGGGAGGAGGTTGCAGGGATTAGGAGAAAGCTGGGGGAAAAGGGGTGGTATGGTTGGGGAAGGGGCTGAAATCTCTCACAGGGTTGCACCAAGCACTGGGGGTGGGGCATAGGAAAGGAGTGCAGGAGAATACCTAGGGGTCACATAGGGACCCTGGCAGAGGGGTCCAAAGACACTACCAAGGAAGCAGGCAGGTAACTGGGGACCCTCACAAAGGGGGGACGGAGGACAACATTCTCAGGGAAGTAGGCAGATGGCCAGGGCTGGACAGAAGGAAGCAAGGCAGGAGGTGGATCAGATCTTACACTCAGTAACCGCTACAATTCTCTTCTTCTGCTTAAGGATGAGGGGGTGATGTAGCTACGACAGGGGTGGTTAGAGACGACGGAAAGGAGTGGGAGTGGAGGCAGGAGGCAGGGCCAGATAGCAGGAAGAACAGGGGGACCTGGAATGCAGGAGAATGGGGGAGCAGTGAATCAGAGCAGGACGGGCAGGGGAAGAGGGAAGAAAGCGCAGAGAAGGACCAGTTGGGAGGAAAGGTAAGGAGAAGGACCAGAAGTACAGAGGAGGATCAACAAAGGGAGCTGAGGTTTAGGGCAGGGGAGCACGACGAGCAAGGAGGAACTAAATGGAGACAGGAAGGAAGGAGGATGAGCCAGGCTAGTTTAGCAGATGGGGAGAAGGACCAGTTGTGAGCAGTGAGGGGGAATTAGCAAGGAACAGAAGGATACTCAGGAGGAGGAGAGGGTTGGATTGGAGGGAGGGTGGCCATGGTAAATAAGGAGGGGGCAAGGTGTAAACTAGATAAGGGAGGAACAAGGAGCCAGCTGGGTGGAGGGGCCTGTAGAAAGGATGAGGGACATGGAAGGGGGGATGGAGGAAAAGGAGTGGTCAGAGTGTTCCTGCTGGGGATTCTATGATCAGGGTATCAAATGGGATAGGGAGGGAGAAGCCGGCTAGTTAGAACAAGATGCTTCCCTGACTAACGGTGCACAGGGCTAAGCACGAGGTATATCAGCTGGCAAGGATTGTGGGGGTTCCCCAGACATACTGGTCCACCTGGGTACAAATGACATTGAGGGAAATAGCGAGCTAGAGATACAGGCAAGATTCAGGGAGCTCGCCAGGGTCTGTCATGACATAGGATGCACAGTTTCCTTCTCAGAAATCCTGCCAGTGCCAAGGGCTAGTGGGGAACACAAAAGGAAAATAGGGAGATAAACCAGTGGCCCAGGGAGGGTATGAGGCCAGAGGGTATGGGTTGATGGGGGGTTTGGGGGGGAGACCTGGGAGGATAAGGAGCTGTATGCTAGAGATAGACTACATCTCAATTTGGAGGGGAGGGGAATCCTTAAGTTGAAAATAGAGGGGTTCATTGGTGAAAAGTGGGGTTTAAACTTTTGAAGGGGTGGGATGGGAGAAAAGGCTGTCAGGGGTGCCGATAAGGGAAGGACTTGTCTCCACCCCCTGGAGACCAGGAGGATTGCAGGAAAAGGCCAACTGGCAAAGTGCAGACCAGGGAAAACAGAATCCCCATGGGAACACGAGCAGGGAAATGGAACTATAGGAAAGGGTGGAAGGTAGTCCTGCTAAATGCTAGGAGCTTGGGCAATAAAATGCCTACGCTCCAGGCGATGCTAACTGAGGGAGCAGTGGATGTGGCAGCGGTCACTGAGACTTGGGCCACTGCAAGACATGACTGGGACCTGAACCTGGAGGGTTACACTATGTTCAGGAAGGACAGGGGGGAGGGAAGGGGAGGAGGGGTAGCAATGATAGTCAAAAACTGCATTGGCATAGGGGGAGTAGAGGAGGCAGAGGGAACCGTGGAGACGATTTGGGTCACCTTGATAACAAGGGGGGGCAAGAGAGTAAAAATAGGAGTGGTGTATAGACCCCCTGCCCTGGCGGAGGAGCTGGAGGACAGTCTGGTGGCAGATGTTAGGAGACACTGCAGACTGGGCAGAGGAACGGTGGTGGTGTTGGGGGACTTAAACATGCCAGGAACAGACTGGGAGACTATGACATCCTCTGTGACCAGGGAACAGAGGTTGTTGGATGTCTTTCAAGACGCGTTCCTAACTCAGCAGGTAGGGGAACCGACCAGGGAGGCACGGGTACTGGATGTGGTCCTGGCAGACAGTGACTAGATTCAGGGCTTGGAGGTAAGGGACCCATTGGCGGGGAGTGACCATGCCACGGTCTGGTTCTGCCTGGACCTAGGAGGGGTAAAAGGCTGCACAAAGACGGAAGTAACCGACTTCAGGGGGGCGGATTTTAAGGAAATGGGAAGGATCCTTAAGGAGCATTTGGATGGGATTGGGTCAGACATGGACGCTGATAGTAGGTGGGAAATCATCAGGAGAGGGGTGCAGGATGCTACCAGCACCTGTGCAAGAGTAAGACGAAAATGCGGTAGGGCCCAAAAACCCTGTTGGTGGACCAGGGAGGTCCAGGAGGTGGTGCGGGGAAAGAAAGCAGCCTATAGCAATTCAAGTGCTCATGGAGTGAAAGGGATCGAGGGAGTACCAGCTGATGGCTAGAAGGGCCACTAGAGTGGTGGAGAGCGGCTAAGGCAAGGAAGGAGCAGAACCGGCCAGGGAAATTAGGAGAGGGAACAAGGGTTCTTAGATACATTGGGGAAAACGAAGGTGAAGGGGCAGATTAGCAGGATTAAATCAGGGAGAGATGGGCACAAGACCTACGGGAGCAGGCTGAGGTACTAAATGAGTACTTCACCTTAGTTTTCACCAGGGAAATTGGGGGTGCTGCATCATACATGGGAGGAGACAGAGATACTGAGGAGGGGGGGACCTTTACCGATCGGCAGGTCTGGGGAGAGGGGGAGGCATCACTGGCAGGTGGGGAGGGCTAAGCAGGGAGAAGAGGTACCGGAAGTGGAAATCACAGCAGAGAGAGTGAGGGAGGCCCTCAGCTCCCTTAAGACGGAGAAAGCACCGGGGCCGGATAAATTACATCCCAGAGTGCTGAAGGAACTTGCAGATGTCCTGGCGAAACCCCTGGCAGAGCTTTTCACCATCTCTCTGAGGACAGGGTGGGTGCCCCAAGACTGGAAGGTGGCGCATATGGTGCCTTTCACAAGGGGGATCAAGGGAGGTGGCAGGGAACTACAGGCCTGTCAGCCTGACATCGGTGGTGGGCAAGGTGATGGAGGCATTGTCAAGGAGAGGCTAGGGGGGGGACCTGGATAAGTCAGGGTGCCTGGACGATAGACAGCATGGATTCATCCCGGGGAAATCGTGTCAGACAAACCTGGTGGAGTTCTATGACTGGGTGACAAGTGCCTTGGACCTGGGTAGACCAGTGGATGTCCACTTTCTGGACTTCAGCAAGGCATTTGACTCTGTTCCTCATGTGGGCCTGTTGGATAAGCTGGGAGAAATGGGGGTGGGGAATCAGATGGATAGGCAATTGGCTCCAGGACCAGACCCAGAGGGTCGTAGTTGGTGGGATAGTCTCATCCCCAAGGAGGGTCATTAGTGGGGTCCCACAGGGATCAGTCCTTGGCCCTTCTGTTCTACGCCACGATCTGACATAAGGACAGGAATCAGGAGTGAGATGAGTCTCTTTGCAGATGACTTGAAACTGGGAGGGTGGTGGATGGGGAGGAGGGGAGGTGGCCCTACAGGGGACCTGGAGGCTCTGGAAAGATGGTCTAGAAAGTGGAAGCTGAGGTTCAATGCAGGAAATGCAAGGTACTCCACCTGGGGCCAGAAACCCAGGCCAAGTGTACACCCTGGGGGGGGAAATGCTACAAGTCTCGATGGCTGAGAGGGACCTGGGGGTGGTGGTGGATGTCAAGATGAACAACTCTGAGACTTGTAGGAGGGCAGCAGCCAGGGCCAACAGTATGCTGGGATGCATCGCTAGGGGGATCACCTCCAGAAGGAGGGAAGTGATACTCCCTCAGTATAACTGCTTGGTGAGGCCGCACCTTGAGTACTGCGTGCAGTTTTGGAGGCCACACTTAAAGAGGGACATTAACCTCCTGGAGAGGGTCCAGAGGAGGGCAACCAAAATGATTTGGGGCTTGGGGGACAGGACCTATGAGGAGAGGCTCAAAGAGCTAAATATGTACACATTGGAAGAGAGAAGGGACCGGGGACATGATAGAGGTCTTCAGGTACATGAAGAGGGTAAATAGGGGAGGAACAGTCAGGGTGCTTCGAAGGAAGGAGGAAGGGGCCACTAGAGGGCATGGGTGGAAGCTGGAGGGGGAAGATTCAGGGAGAAAGGAGGAGGTGCTACTTCACTGAGAGGGTGGTGGAGCCATGGAATGCACTGCCTAGGGGCTGGTGGAGGCAGAGACAGTGGAGGGGTTCAAGAGGGGTGGGACAGGTACAGGGAAGGGTTCTGGAAGCAAAATCCAATGCAGCAAGAATATCCGGAACTGGGAAGGGAGAAGCCAGAGAAGGCGAGGGGGACAGCAAGGTCAGCACCCAGGGTGGGGGCTGACCAAACAAGCAGACACGAAAGACCGTTAGGCCTATTCTGCTGGCATTTTAGTATGTTAGTATATTGATCTGCGACCAGAAATTTTTTTAGGTCTGATTAGAGTTTTCACTTGGAGGTTTCTAAGATGGAGCTTTTTTTGCAGCCCTCGACTCAGCTTTACATTTATTGTGTAGTGCTCTAAAGGTCTGCGAATCACGAGGCAGATTAGTGGTTTTGAATGTCCTCCAGGCCGTCTCTTTCCTTTATATGCGTTTTTAGGTCCCAAGATATCCATTTTGCCCCCTGCCCTTTTCCCTAAGCTTTCTCACAGTGGCTTATTTATTTGCGTCTGAGAGAACACTTTTAATGAAAAAATCTAGGGCAGTATCCAAGTTTGGTGCCAGTTTGACCTGTGTCAGTTTACCTCTGCAAGTGTGTTGAGAAAGGATTTCACAGTGAAACTTGAATAATTCCGTGCCCAGAATATTTTGGGAGGCAGGGTGTGGAAGCTATTTAAGCAATAAGCCATGAGGAGGTGTGGGTTATTGGGGGATTTACCATGGCTGGAGTGGTTTGCCCACGAAGCACAGCCAAGTGGGTAAATCCTTGCTAGCCATGGTAATTCCCCCGATAACCCACATCCCCTGAGTGGCTTATTGTGATTATACCAAGGTTAATTTTTTTTTACTATAATAAAATATAAATATTAGAGATTGCTGTGTTGTTTTATTTTTATTATATTTATTCCTGGACTGCAGACGATTAGGATGTAGATGACAGCCATTGCCATTATTATTTGCTCATCAGCCGTTGGTTATCAGAGGATTTACACCAGTGGTTAACTGCCAGTCTGACCATTTCATTGGCTGTTCATTTATGCCCATGGTATAATCTTCCATATTCCGAATATTGTGAGTGGTCAGTAAGGGAATCTGCGAAGATACCAACCATGTTAAAGTTTTCAGGTTTGGAGAGCAAGTCTGTGAGTGTACCTGAATGTGGGAGGGTGCATGTAGTTGTGAGTGGGCCTGACTGGGGAATGGTGTGGCAGTGAATGAGCTTGATTGTGGAATTGTGTGGTTTTGTGTGATAGCAAAAGGCTGTTGATTGATACGTTTTTTCACATAGAAACACTACTGCTTTCATAGAATCTTAGAAATCTGGTGGCAGAAAAGGACCCTCTGGCCCATTGAGTGCACCTTCTCCCCCCTTTTTTTTTTTTTACTCATTACCTATGTCATCTATGTTACTTTGCTAAACAAATCTGAACATTGCTGTCCTCAACCTGACATTTCACAAACCCGGCAACTCTGTAGGCATCACAGAATCCCAGCGGTTTGCAGCTGCAGGAGCGTTTGGCAGACGTTTTGGATCCACAGAACAATTATGTTTACTTCATTATTCATTCATGTTCTGGAAACCTCATCTGAAGAAGGACATAGCGCAGCTGGAAAGGGTCCAGAGGAGAGTGACCAGGGTGAGTCAGGGCATAGAGGGGAAGCCTTATGAGGAGAGACTGGAAGAGCTTGGGCTTTACTCACTGGAGGGGAGGAGAGCAGGGACAGGGGAGATATGATAGAGGTTTTCAGGTATGTAAAAGGAATAACCAGGAGTGGAACCAAGGGGCTTTGTAGGCTAAAGAAGGGGGGGGAACAACCAGGGGCCATGAGTGGAAACTGGAGGTGGGGAAACTACAGGGGGAGCGTAGGAAACATTTTTTCACTGAGAGGGTGGTGGAGCCGTGGAATGCACTGCCTGGGAGGCTGGTGGAGGAGGGCACAGTGGAGGGATTCAAGAGGGGGTGGGACAGGTACAAGGGGAAACTGAAACTAAAGAGGACCCTCTTGGGGGCTGGGGGGGGTGGTAAGGTGAGCATCCATTAGGTTGCTGGCTTTCGAGCAGACAAGACAGACCATTTGGCCTATTCTGCTGGCTTTTTTTAGTATGTTAGTAATGTCAGTATTACTGAGTTCTGCACAGCTTCAGGCTTGAGTAGTGTGTTTGATGTCTTTTCTTCCAGAGTCAGATTTAAACACCACCAGTGGTGATCACAGTTTTGAGAAATGTGGCTATTTATCAATAGGATTCCTAGCATCTCATGATTTCAGCTGCTGTACATAGGCAGGATGCAGAGTGGTAAACTGTTCTGAATTCAAATGAAAATTAGTTTATTTAAGGACTATAAGCTGTGCCAGTCTTCGTGAACAAGATGATTGACCCAGCCATAATAACATGAACTTTGAGTTTTGGTTGGTGTTGCAGGTGGTATGCAAAATACATATTTTGTGTGTGTGTGCGTGTGTGTTGGGGGGGGATACAAAAATGCCATGAAGAAATGCAGATACTTCTGGAAGGGTGTGGTAGCCAGAAAAACTGCAGATACTGAACAGGGTGGTATGTACTTGAATAGACAGCACTAAATGCACAGTTTAGTTTATTAGGGCTGACATTCAAAGCTAGATAAAAACTGCAAACAAAGAACGCCTCCTGAGGAAGTGTGTGGAGCTGTGTGTGGAGCTGGTGAAATACTGGAATAAGATTCTTCTTCCCATGTTTACTAGCAGTTTTGTCTATCTCTGAATATGTACCCAAATAAACACCATATACTACAATACAGCTTACTTTTCAGGGTTCACGCTTAACATTAATTTACTGGCCCCAGGCATAGTGCAAACTGCCTTGGGCCAGTGCGATTTTTCCCCCTGGCTTGCCCGCTGTGGCTAGTGTGGAAAAATAAATAAACCCTCCCACCACCCATGTCCCTTTAGCAACTCAGCAAAAGTTCTAAAGTATGCAAATAAAATCCTTAAAAAAGCACACTGCTGACAGTATCTTAACAGTCTTACCACCAGGCCTAAATGCCGACAACCTCTCTTTCAAGTGTTATCGCAAAGCAATCCTGGGAGAGATTGCTAGCATTCAGGCCCTGCGTTGATACTGTTAAGATGCTATAGTTGGCATGCTTCATTAAAGAGTTTGTTCACATGCTTTAGAACTCTTTTGGTGAGTTGCTGACTAAGGGGACACAGGGAGGGAGGATGGTGGAGTTGAGATGGGGGAGGATTTTTTTTTTTTTTTTACCGTAGGTGTGAGAGTTGGATGGTGGCCAGATGAGCAGGTGAGTGGAGGGTTTGTTTCAGCTGCTGTCCTCGACTAGTGTGGGGTTGAAGTGCTCTGGATGATGGGGGATGCCACTGGACACCACATAGAAATTATGGGAAATGGAGGGACCATTGGACACCACAGAGAACTTATGGGGAAGGAGAGAGGGCAGTGGTGCCATTGGACACTAGGGAGAACTTATGGAGAAGAGGAGGGGGGTGCTACTAGACAATAGTGAGGGGAAAAGGGAGAAGGGGGGTACCACTGGAAAACCAGGAGTAATTGGAAAGAGGTGAGGAGAGGGAATCTTTCCCTCCCCTAGTATTATAGTTTGGGGCCAGTGTGAATCTTGGGGTGGGGGGGTGGAGGCAGTGCAAATTGGTACCACTTTCCCAGCTGGACCAGTGCAAAAAAAAAAGTTAAGCGTGACCCCTGCTTTTGTATGGCATCTTTCATACAGTCTGTCTCTCGGAATGCTTCACAGTGATGGCAATAAAATGGGAAGTACAGAGAAAAGAATCCCAGAGAATACAGTTATGTAAAAATATCAAATGAGCTAAATTCGAGTGATTTATAATAAGTTAGTAGGGCCTCTGATGGGTGACTCTTGTGGTATAAGAGACTCCTCTCATGAGGTTTAGGCAGACAGAATGGCTGCGCTTCGCCGTCCACTCATTCAAACCATGCGCACAAAGTCTCATACTATAGTAAGCACCCATTGGAGGCCCTATTAATTTACAGTGCCACGTAAACACAGTATCTTGGACACTCACGGTCCAATCCAGAATATTAGTATCCTGAATAGGTTAGTGTAAGCCCACCTCCTAGCCTGGGGCTTGCCTGTATTGCCTCTGTGGCTGCCAGTTAACCCTCCGTTCCCCCTCTGGAGTTGCTATTTTTAAAGGGGGGGGGTACTGGCAGGGTCAGCATGTTTGCAGTCAGGAGCCCTGGTGAGGCTTTAACCAGGGCTCCACAGCAAGGTCTCCACAGCTGTTGCCACACATCCCCTCTGTCGTTGGACCCCTCCAGTGTTCCCTGGGGGTCGAGATCCGAGGTAGAGAAGAGAAGACAATGGCAGTTAAGCAGTTTCCCTGAGCCCAGCAGCTGCAGCAGGCTGGGGAATGAACTGGAGTAGCATGGTGCCATGTAGTGCTGTTAGCGAATGCGGAATATGCACAAAAAGGAGTTGGAGCTCTGTGGGAGAAACTGGAGATTTTGCCCACTCCCAGTCATAGTCCCAGCTCCAGGGTAGGCAGCGGTGCCGGCAACAACTATCCACCATGCCACTGGGCACCTTGCAAGGTACTCTCTTGCCCAGGACAGTCACAGGGCGGAGAAGGGAAAAGTCAGTGTGCATGCGCATGCAAGTGGGAGAGCAGCGCAGATGACCACTTCCCGAATAACTGCATCCAACAGCAACATGGGCCAGGTACCCCATCTGTTAAGCACATTCATGGCCCCAGGACAGCAAGTGAAGTTAGGGCAGTTTATAAATCAACTTTGAGGGACAATTAATAAAGCAGCAGCAAGCTGCCAGAGTTTGAAAACTGAATGCTAACAAAGATGGCGGCCCCAAAAAAGGAAGAGACTGCAGAGTACTGTGGGAAGGGGTTGAAGGTTGGATCCATTTTTTTTCCCCATGAATTTTGGCCAGTAGGAAAGCAGCTCAAGCCAGAAACCATTCGCATGGGAACAAGCCTAATGTATCAAGCATCAAGTTTCATCCATGATAAAAGGAACTGGTTTTCAGAGTTTGTGGCAGTTCAGTCAGACCTCAGGGGAGTGACTGTGTGTGAATGTGTGGGCTGATGTACCAGTGTCTGACCAGGTACTGCAGGCCTGGCAGACCAAAAAGGTTTGGGATTTCAAGTGTATGAATTCTAGTTTTCCACAAAACTATAGTTTAGTTTGAAAGGCAAGTTGGAGCTGGGGTTTTCTTGACTCTCATCTGACTTTTCCCCTCAGGGGGAGCAGCGTCTTCAGTCGGAGAAGGCACCTACCTTCATCCAGGTCTTAAGCTTCAAAGAGACAGTGAGAGAGAGAGAGTGTGTGTGTGTGTGTGTGTGTGTGTGTGTGTGTGTGTGTGTGTGTGAGTGAAGCGGAGGGAAGCCACCAGCAAGCCTGGAGAAGCCAGCGTTCCAGTTGGCAGCACCTTATTCAGTCAACCTGTTCTAGCAACCTGTACCGGGGGTATTGTCTGTGGCATCAGAACTATGAGTAAAACTCGGGGTTCGACCCTGCAACTGGAGAGAGAATTAGTGTGCCAGGTTTTGAGGGAGACAACCTGGGCAGGACTGTGCCAGTAGAGAAGCCCAGGCAGAAGACCTGTTGAGGCCATCCAGACACCAAATCCCATTTGGATTACAAATAGGGGCCCCTTTTCCATTTTTTGTACTATTTTAAAGTTGTGGTCAGAGTGTGTGTTTTGTATAAAAATTGTTTATTTAATTTTTTTCATTAGAAGACCGACAGGTACAATAACATTACAAGACACTACCAACATGACCTAGGAACAAAACAAGAAACCTTAAAACACCAAATAAGACCCATGCAATAGACTTAAAAATACATAAAGGTGATAATACCATTAATTAGCAAAGGAAATGACATTGCTCAGTATTAGTTCTTGCAACTAATTGGTGGTCCAGTTTATATGCTACCGTAGAACAATACATCAGAGAAAGGTAACTAAAAAAGACAGAAATACTAAAAGAACAGCAACAGTCCATGCCTAAAATACTAGTACACAGAGTGGAACTCGCAGATAATTTAGTGGCCCACCAGGGGTAAGCCCTGGGGAGGCAGATCACCCACACCTCTCTTCAAGTTGTCTTAGAGGAGAGAGACCCTCCCGGACTATCATCATTTCTGCCACCAAGAATGAGTTAATAAATTTGCCCCAAACTTGTTCAAAAAGATTCTCCTGCTCCTTCAGTGAGTAAGATAGTCATTTCATCGAAAGTCTGAAGAGCAAGGGTCTTCCATTGCAGTAGTGTGAAAGTGATACAGGAGACCCATGTATTCTGTGTATATTGCCTCACTAAAACTAATAGGACCCGTATCCATCTAGGGTATGAAATTGAACAATCATCACCCATGTTCTCCATACCAGATAATAAAGTTCATGGTGTACAGGGGTTGCCCACTTCAGCTACTCTAGTAATCTCTCTTGCCACCTACTCCCAGAAAGGGCGGAGCAAATGACCTTCCCAAAAATAATGAAAGTGCATACCCATATGTGTCTTACAATGCCCACAGAGTGGAGAGGTGGTTGAGTGCAACCTATGCACCACACTGGGGGGGGACAATAAAGTCTGTGATGGATTATATTGTGACTCTTTACTGCAGAGTAAAAGGTCTCTATGAACAGTCAAGATGTCTTTCCACTAGTGCTTTGGGATCACCAAGGCCAGATCCCATTCCCACAGGCTCTTTAACAAAAAGATTGGGGGTGCCGTGCCCTGTCCAGTCTAACCACTTTTTTATTTATTTATTTGAACATCAGTTTACAGCCTTTGAGCCAGAGGTGCATTTCCAAAGGTACCTCGTCACATTGAGGACAAATATATTACATTACAGGTTCATTGTTGCATCAGAGTTTCAAATTGTAATAAAATGACAACCATTTATATTGACAACCATGTATATTTACAAATATTTGTAGAGCGAAGGGACCATTCTAGTTACAGTGGTGCCGCTCACGAGAGCTTTGTCAGAATGTGGTGGACTAAGTCACAACTAGCAATTACGTGCATTAATACATGGTTCCTGTGAAAAAGTGGTTTTAAAGGGTGGTATAGTAGTGGTGTCAGAGAGATGGCTGGTGGGAGTCGTTAAACCAGGCTGGGGCTCTATAATAGAAAGATCTCTGTCCATGGCTTGTCCTGGTTCTAGGGATCAGAAGGGTGATCTTGCAGGCGGTTCGGGTATTAACTAAGGGTTGGGCTTGGCGGATGGAGGCTGTCAGCCCAGTGGGGGATAGCCCGAGAAGGGTTGTTTCGTAATGAGGCTGGTTTGGTATTGAAGTCGCTCATCCAGATTTAGCAGCCTTGCCAAGTCGTATAGCTGACGGTGAGTGAGCCTGGGGCCCCTGCAATAAGCTTACGGCCTTAGCTCAGGACCACGGATTTTATTGAGGGCGCATCGAGCCAGCTGCAACTGTGATACAAGCAGGCCGTAGTCCACCAGGTCAGTATCGAGGATGTAACTGCTAGTCTGAGGGCAACGGGGGGGAGACAGTTTTTATAGCGGTAGAGGATACCTAGCTGCACATTAGTGGCAGAGGCAAGTGCATCAATATGGGTGTGGAAGGAGAGGGCTGTGTCGAAGCTGATCCCAGGGTACTTGTATGAGCGGACTAGTTCAAGGGGTTGCTTGGAGCTGGGGAGGATTTGTAGTGGGAAGTTACTGGCTTCGTTTTGAGGTGGTGCAAAGAGCATTGATTTGTTTTTTTTTTGAGATTGATGGCAAGTCTGTGCTCTTTGAACCAGGTTTCTGCATCATTGAAGGCAAGTTGTAGGGTGTCCTGGAGGGTGTTGGGGTTGCGGTGGGTGGCAAAGAGGAAGGCAACATCTGCATACAACAGAATTCTACCAGTGCATGCACTGGGTAGGGTGTTTAGGTAGATTGAGAAGAGTAGCGGTCCCAGGATGGAGCCCTGGGGGACACCTGAGCGGATGGGACAGGTTGTGGAAAGTGTCCCGTTGATTTTTACGCGTTGAAGGTGGTCAGATAGGTAGCTAGTGCACCAAGAGATTGGCCCAGTAGATAGGCCAGTATGGGAGAGGGCTTCCAGCAGGAGGGAGTGGGAGACAGTGTTGAAGGCCTTTGAGAGATCCACAGACACTGCACCGGCTAGGGCGCCGGCATCCAGGGAGGAGTGTATGAAGTTTGAAAACTCAGAGCCATTCGGGTACTGTGCCCTGCCCGGAAGCCGTGCTGTTCAGGGCAGAGGATGTTGTACTTGGTTAGGTAATCAGTGATTTGAGAGGCCACCAGTTTTTCAATGGCTTTGGAGAGGGGTGGGAGGATGGAGATAGTTCTGTAGTTCCCTGCATTAGATCTGTCACCGCCTTTGTGGATGGATGTAACTATGGCCGTTTTCCATGCAGTTGGGAATTGCCCCAGGCAGAGGGATTTGTTGAGTAGGGTGGTGAGCGGAGCAAGTACCTGGTCCAGCACCCGACGGAGAATGCTGGGGTCCAGGGAGTCGCTGCCGGGACTGTTGCTCTTTAAAGCTTTGAGCAGGTGCAGTCTGGCTTCCTGGTCAGTTACCCTGCATAGGCGGAAACAAGGGCGTTGGATGACAGGGGCCGTTGGGGGGTCAAAGAAATTACTGGGGAGGACTGAGCTAAGGTCCGTGAAGATAGTGTTTAGGAATTTGGCTATGCAGGCCGGGTCAGTCGAGGTAGAGCCGTCCATGGTGATCTGGGCTGGGCGGGGGCAGCGGGCACTCCCATTTAGTTGTTTAATGTTATCCCAGAAGGTTTGCGCACACCCCCAGGAGGAGGTGAGCATGGCCTGGTAATGGTCGGCCTTTGCTTTACAGATAGCTCAGGTGCACTTGTTCCGTGCTGCATTATAAGCCTGCCTGTCGGCTTCTCAGCCTGATTCAGTGGCAAGGTGCCATAGGTTATCCCTGTGCTTGAGCAGTTGACGTAGGGCAGGGGTAACACAGGGTGCACTGAGCTTTTTGGTACGTATTCTGGTAAGGGGCCCGTAGAGGTCGCAGGCTTTGTTGAAAGTTTTGAGAAAAGAAGGTGAGAGCAGTGTTTATGTCTGGAGCATGCTGTATGGGTGACTAGTTTATCTGGGCAAGAAGTCGTTTGAGACTTTTTAGACCACCAGGTCTGAGGCACCTTCGGAGCGTGGGTTAGGCTTTAAGTTGGGGTGTGGGGGTCGTCCAGCGGAATAGGATCGGGGAGTGATCACTGAGTCCGGGAGGACCTGGATATCTTGGATTTTTTGGGGGCGGTTTGTGATGATTACATCTAGAAGGGTACTGGTACCTCTCTTGGAGTTTACTCTTGTGGGTTGGGAAATGAGTTGCGTCAGATCCATAACCGCGAAGGTATCTCGGGTGGTGGAAGAGGAGGCGCTGAGCCAATTCACGTTTAGTTCCCCTACAAGGATGTGATCAACCTTGTATTGGAGGGTAGCAAGATAATCGGTTAAGGATAACATTGCCAGATTTTGGTGCTTTGGCGGAATATATGCTGTAGTGAGATATCGGGGGGGCCCCTGGTGGGGTCAGGCGTAAGTTTAAGGGTGAGGGCCTGAGCCCCGTTCACAAGAATTGGGGCAGGGAGTGCTAGTCCAGTAAGTGAGTCCCTGGTATAGATAGCACAGCCTCCCCCACGTTTGCCAACACGATCCTCTCGGTATAGGGTATATCCTGGTAGTGAGATAAAGTGGTCGGGGGTGGATTTTGACAGCCAGGCTTCTACCAGTGCTATGACATCTGGTTTATGCAGCATGACCCAGCATTGGAGGGAATCAGATTTTTTGAGTATGCTGCATATATTCATGGAGGCTATACGGAGACCGGCAGTCCCAGTTTTGGGGCTAGTCTGGGTGGGACCTGGGTTGGGGTGTATATTGCCTGTGAGGAGTAGTAGGAGGATCATGGCTCTAGCTAGGGGATGGAGTTTAGTGAGTTTTCGGTGGGTATTCGGGGGTGGGGGGGAGGCTGTCGGGGAGCAGGGTATGGGTAGGGTCAGCACGGTCGGGAGGGCAGGGGTGATTAGCCGCCAGTGGGCGCCATGGTAGGCGGAGGGGAGGCAACTTGGGGATGGGTGCTGTGGGTAGGGGCACATGGTCATTGTAGGGTGGGATCTTATTATGTCCGGGGGAATTGATGCCGGTGTACTGGGTGGGCTGCCTGGTTGCTGGGTTATAGGCACCAGAGTAAGTATGAGGGGGAGGCATATTAGGAGGAGGTGGGCTGACATGGTGCTTGCCGTAGCAGCAGGGCAGAAAGGTAGAAGTATTTTTTTCACCATTACTCCTTTCACAGTGTGTTTTAAAAGCAAAAGTATTTTACGTGCCACACAGGACTAGAAATATTTTTTTTTTATGGATGGCTGTCCAAAGGACAGGTGCAATATTCATTTTGACTCCCATAGAATTTGTACTTGGCTCCTGAGTTCTAGTGCTGGCTAATGCTTTTTCACTTGGTACCTGTCTCAGGGACAGGCAGAGAAATAAAACCATCTTTCCCTGAGGAAAACTGGGTGTCTGGGACAGGCAGACAGGTAGGTATTTTGACCCCTGTGTCACAGTCTAAAATACACCACCGAGTTACTCTGCTAGCAGCATCTCTATGCTTATTGTGGTACCCACTGTAGCTTATGAAAGATCTCTCACCCATGGCTTTTGGGTGGAATTAAGATGAGCTACAGGACTGCCGAGGGGTGGGTAGAGTTTGTGGAGCAAGGTATCGAACTGTTTATTGCCTTGAAGTGTTAGCAGTTTTCCTGCCTAGAGCATAGATTTACTGCTCCCTGATTGCTCCCATTTTACCCTTGCCACCCCTTGTTTGTTCCATACTCTCTTTATGGTTTGGGAATTGTCATTGCTGACTGTCACTTACATTGGGGAGGGACTATGTGGGCAGTTTATTCATTTTTTCCTGGAGGTGATGGCCTTGTGACACCTAGGTACTTCATATCACCACCCCAGGTGGAGGCACTGCTCCACATTAGGCCAGTGTAGTACATCCTCAGGAGCCCAGACTGACCTTCTCGGGATAGGTGGAGAGGTGAACCCAGAGGGCCCTGATACAGTGGTCTACTACATTGGATAATGTAATCCAGCTATATCTAGGCTGCAAAAAGGGATTTTTTTGGGCTAATCTGAATACAAGTGGAAAAGTCCTGTAAAGCTGCATTTTTGAGATGTGTGGTAAAGGGCCCTGCAGCAAACTGCAATTTCTGAAGTCTTTAATGCTTCCAGCATGCCTCTGTCTCTACATTTCACCTCTGAGCATGCCCTCATTGGGGTTAGCACTTTCTCAGAATGAGAAAAAGGCACCCATCATTGTAGTTCATAGGTTAAATGATTCGACAAAAGAAATGCAATGAACTGTTAGACGCTGTGATTTTTAAAGCATAATCATGTTACTAAAGAATCGGGAAATGCAATATTGTACTGGTTACCAGATGATATTTGCTTTTGGCCACATCCGTAAGCACATTAGAAAATATTCACAATGGACTTTTCGACCAAAAGGCATGTAAGAGGCACTTCCATTTTTCCATCCCCTGGCAGCCAGGTTTACCCTCAGCTTCCATTCTCTGCCTGTTACTCGGGCACCCCCAATTTGCTGTGATACTCGTTTAACTGCTGCTCTCCCATCTAGTGAGCTTGCTACTTTCCAGGATCCAAAGTCCGAAGACACTGCACATTGGATGGAGTCTGGTGGAGTGTTGGGCATCATCCTTGCCAGCACTGCTTTTTTTCGTAGCCCTCCAAGTTTTCACTAATTTTAAGAGAAAACTCGGAGAGCATTAATACTGTATTTGACAGAATCCGTACTTGAAAATAATTATCCCAGTAATTTATTTATTTATTATTGTCTCGAATTATAACACCTTTGAGCTAGCAGCTCGTTTAGAGGTTCCACGTCATGCAGTAAACAATATTTCTGTAACAGTCAGACATCGAACAATGGTTACAGAAATACAGCAAGTACATTCACTTTTTCATTCATGGGATAAAAAACAAGATACAAAAATTAGCTGAACATAGTGTAGAACAAAGGGGTAAGGCAGTTTTGACAGGATAGGAGACTAGGAGGCAACAGGAGGCAAGGGCAGTTAGAATCCTACCAGTGGGCAGTAGGACATGGGGAGATTCACGGGAGCAGCCTGCGGGGGCCTTGTCAGAGGTTTGTGGGATGGTGGCGGGGTACTTGGGATGGATAGATGTAGCTAGGAGACAGGTTGCAGGGGGACAAATAGGCCAGGGAAGGGGTGTGGGAAAGGAGTGGAAAGAATGTAGTGTGAGGGGGCAAGGAGAGGGGATATGGGACAGAGGTTACGGGTGGTGGGTAAGCGCGTTGAGGTTGTGCAGAATTCTAAGAGTAATGATCCCAACCAGCTCAGACTCCTCACTTAGTAGATAGGCAGCAAGCATGCACAAACCTCATAATCGTGGGTGCTGTTAGTCCTGTGGGAGGAGCTTCTTGCCTACGTTCTTGACTGATTTTTACATCAGAAGAGGTGACATTTGATGTGCTCATTAAAGAAAACAGTCAAATTAGTGCGATTCCCATGACTTAGTGAATTGAACCTTGCATGAATCCTAATTTGTAAAAATGAACAAAATAGTATAGTAATTGCCGCAGTGGAGCCTTCCAAACACTTAAAATATACTGAATACTGCCAGTGCATGAATTTGAGTTTGTTTCCCAGTGGGTTAAAAATGCAGACCAAACCGCATTTAGTAATGTATAATTGGAAATTGGTTGACTAGAGGAAATTCAGCATTTCTTTGTTTCAGTAAACGTACTACAGGCAGAACATTCATCCTTTTCTCCAGTCACACAGAGGCTGAGGCTAGGAAGTACCAAGGGGAAACATTATACCTTGGCTGCCGCAAACACAGAGCTTCTGGTAGGAAATCATTTTGAAAAGTGTAGACTCGTCATGTAGATTTTTGGAGGCCACATACAAACTTGTGAGAGTCCCCTTTCATGGAAGTGGTTTATTTGTGTGAACAGTGCACCGGAAAGCACATTTAAGAAGTTGGAATGAAAGTCAGGTGCATATATATTGGTGCTTTATGGGCTGGAGTTACTCTGGTGTTCTCAGAGTCCTGTAATGCTACAGTTTGGTGTTAGTGTTGTTTCACGTTTAGAACTTTATTGATGGGCATAAACCTTTTTTTTTTCTCCCCATGATATTGTTTACAGTTAAAAAAGACGGATTCACTCCAATGTCAAGAAACAGAGGGCGGCATATGCTAACGTTAGCGCAGGCACTAACGTGGTTTTGCGGCTTGCACTGGGAAGACCATATTCAGAGACCAGGTAGTGTGTCCTAAACCTGTTTACATCCAGGTACTAAAATAACACTGCACCCATGCAAATGAGGAGGTTCCCTCCTTCATACAGGGGCAGTAGCATGTTCAAAGTTTTGCAACAGCGGTAAATCGCCCGAAAATGGCACTATTTACTGCAGTGAAAAATCATGATTTAACTGAATGCTTAGCGGATGGCAGGGCCGCTGTACTGCAGCTGCCTGCCCCAGTCATCCGTCACACCTGCAGAGATAGTCACTGGTGGCTAGTGGCACCCGTCCACTCCCAAATGCCCATCCTGTGTAAGTTCACCTACCCCTGGTGTCTGGTGGCACCCCCAGCACCTGTACTGTGTACTGGCCATACTCCCTGGTGTCTAGTGGCACCCCCAGCACCTGTCAAAACAAACTGTTAAGATGAACTCCACTCAAACCAAGTTTTTCTTGGCAAAATATGCTCCTTTATTTCTTCAGTCACACTTATTCATTGGGGCAACAGTTTCATGGGACTCGCCACTTCATCAGGCCCAACAGTGTTGTAGTCTTTAAATCTTTATAAAGATTTAAGACACAACTATTGAGCCTAATAATGTGAAAATATCATCAGAACTGGGCATGTTGCTAAGAAAAACTTGGCCTGAGTTGAGTTCATCCTAACACAGTTTATTTTGTCAGTGAACTGGCTTATTTTCAGATGACCCTCAATTCTTTAAATCTACATACATTTTGGCAGCCTGAACCACTACTGGAGACCCCCAGCACCTGTACCATGTAAGTTCACATATCTCTGATGTCTAGTGGTGTCCCCTCACCCCCCTCCAACACCCGTCCCTTGGAAGTTTCCATATTTTTTTATTTTTATTTATTTATTTGGTAATTTGGGTACAACGTTTGAGTATACACTCTTACATAGGTTCCACGTCAGGATGTAAAACAGCAGAGACATAATAAAAACTTGACAGTTAACACAAAACATAAGATTGCTGCGTAATACAGAATATAGATAAATAATACATTTGAGTAACCTAGACAACTGAAATTAAACAGCGGGAGGAGATTCCCAGTTAGCAATGTATGGCATAGCTGCCCCAGGGGGGCCTGTCAAGGTAGAGTATTGGAAAGGGTAGGAGAAAGAAAGGGGGAGAGTGCAAATGAGGGGTAGATTATAGAGAGGGAGGGAGAGAGAGAGATTGGGAGAAGGAGAACATTTGAGGGGGAGTGGGTGGAAAGGGGAGGTGTTGGGGAGTATGGGGGGAGTTGGAGGGAGCTAGAGGGGGTGGCAAGGGATGGCAGGTGGGGGTCCAGGGTAGGTAAAACAGGAGGAAAGCTCAGACAGACAAGGGGGGTATCCGGGTTGAGGATATGGATTTAGGTAAGGTAGTCGCAGGCGTTTGAGTTCAGCAGGTATTGCTTCAGTTCTTTTTTTAAAAGACAGAACATTTTTTGTATTAAGAGCTGCAGAAGGCATCTCATTTAGCCATAGTGGAGCTCGGTACATGAAGGATCTTTGCCCTAGGGAAGTTCTACGAAATGGGATATCAAGCTGTGTTGCCGTTGTTTTTCGTGTGTTGTATTTGGAGCTTGCTTCTTTTACCAGGTCTGCAATGCAGGTAGGAGTTACGGAGAGCATGGTCTTTCTCCCTAGCAGGCAAGCTTGGTAGCTGATTCTGGATTGAAACGGTAATATGTGGGCCAGACCATACAGGGTACAAGTGTGCATGAAGCAATCAGCATTTAGCAATAGTCTGCAAGCCTTGTTAAGGGCAGTGGCAACCCTTTTGAGGACCGTATCAGTTGCAGTACCATAAACCACCAGCCCGTAGTTGACCAGGGAGTGGACAGAGCTGGAGACTGAGAGATGGAGGGCTTCAGCAGTTAGGCTTTTCTTGTTCATAAACAGGATCTCTAATTTAGTGTTCACAGCTTTCATCACCATGTCAGTGTGCTGAACATACGAGAGGGTATCATCCACAATGACACCAGGTACTTGAAGGAGTGAACCTTTTTCCAGTGGGGCAGTCAGGTGATTTGTGATCATCAGTTCTGGGCATCTCTTTTTTTAGTTGGGGAGTATTGTCTTGTTTTTTTTTTTTTTGTAGTTTAGTAGCAACCTTTGGGAGTAGAACCATGTCTCCATTTGCTGGAAGGATGATTGTAGCTCGGCCTGTAGGTGCTCTGTGTGAGAGTGACAGCTAAGTAGGACAGCGTCATCGGCGTATGGAATGACTTTGCTAGTGCAGGCATCGGGTAGGTCGTTCAGGAACATACTGAAGAGCAGGGGACCCTGGATGGACCCTTGAGGCACCCCTAGTGAGACTTCCTTGGATGCAGATATGGAGTGACCTATCTTGACCCTTTGAGACCGGGTGGTTAGGTAGTCCTGGAACCATAGAGCGGCATTTGGGGAAACACCAAGGGCATGTACAGTAGTTGAGACAAGAGGAGTGGGTGGCAGACTGTTGAATGCCTTTGTTATGTCAATGGAGATGGACCCAACCAGTTTTACCTCATCCAGTGCCTTATGGACATACTCTGTGAAATCCACCAGTGCAGTGTCCGTGCTATGGAGTTTTCTAAAGCCGTGCTGCTGGGGACATTGCAGCTGGTATTTGTGAATATAGTCGGTAAATTGGTCTGCTGCAATCCTTTCCAGTGCTTTAGAGAGGAGGGAGAGGATAGAGATGGGCCTGTAGTTGCGGTCAGTGACCTATCGCCTCTCTTATGCACTGGGGTCACCAGTGCTTGTTTCCAAGGAGAAGGGAATTTGGTGAGCTGGAGGGATTTATTGAAAATCGTAGTGATGGGAGCGATGACTTCATTGATTGCCAGCGCCAGCAGTTTCATGTCATTGTTGTCAGACCCCACTGTTTTTTCCCAGGACCTTTTTAACATGACTCAGTGCTTCTTTGACAGTGACTCTCTTGGAGTAAAATTGAGGGTGTGAGTTGATGTCTGGTGGGTGTCTATTATAAGCTTTGATAGGCTTGAGGTATTCAGCCGGTAGAACAGAGCTAAGATCCGTGAAGGTGGAGTTGAACTCTTCGGCAGTGGTGTGGGGGGTCCATGGTATTTGTGGCATTAATGTTTAGCAGTGATGGCTTTGTTTTGCTGTCCTTCCCTGAGAGTGCCTTTATATTGTCCTCAAACCTCCTCCCATCACCCCCGTTTCTTTCCAATTGATCCTTGTAGAAATTAGCCTTAGTATTCCTGATGAGATGTGTCCATTTGTTTCTGGCTGCCCTGTATCTTTGAAGGTCACTGGGCTTACTGGGGGCCCTGGCTTGATACCAAAGGTTGTCCCTTGCCCTCATGTAATCTAGAAGGTCACTAGTAATCCACCCATTGTTATGGCCGTGTGTTTTTTTTTTTTTTTTTTTTTGAACGAAGCAAATCTGTCACAAATGCTATTAAAGTTATCAATAAAGTACTGGAGTGTTATGTTAAGGTCATGCAGTAACTTAAGAGGAGACCAATCAGTCTGAGAAGGCGCCTCTTTGAAAGCTGAGAGCTGCCCTTGCCTGAGAATTCTGTTGTTCACAAAGACAAGTGGCGCTTTTTTGAATTTATTGGACCACAGACAGGTGATGGGGGGTGGTCGCTTAGCAAATCTGGTAGTACCAAGACATCAGTAATCCTGTCAGGTGAGCTTGCAAGGAGCCACTCCAGGAGTGTGTGCTTACCGGTCTTATGGTTCATTCTAGTGGGCTCCGTGACTAATTGAATGAGGAGTGAGCTGGCTATGGTATCCTTCTGGTTGGTCGATTCATTACTGAGCCAATTGATGCTGAAGTCCCCAGTCATGGTGAGCTCACAGTTGTTGATGCTAGCCAAGGACCCTAGTAGTTTAATTAGACCGTCTTTGGCCATTTTCGGCAGGAGGTAGACGCATGCAATGACCAGAGATTTTTTTTATGTTAACCAAAAATGATCCTAACTGCAAGGAGCTCATGGTCAGTGCTGCACGTTGTGATGGGGAGCACAATGCCTTGTAGGGTGTTCTGTAAATAAATGAGACAGCCGCCACTTTTTTCTCATTCCTATTACATCTAAAAGTATTGTAACCTGGGAGCACTGTCTCATTATCCCTGGCCCAGGTGGATAGCCAGGTCTCAGGCAAAGTATGTCAGGGTTATGTAGGGCGGCCCACACCTGCAGTTGAGACATCTTTGAAATTAGGCTGCAGATATTCATCGTAGCAAGTTTCAAGCCATTTCCCTTCAGCCTGGTATACCCTGGCCTGCTCATGGGGTTAGGTTGCATTCTTGATGTAGTAATATTAAACCATGCAGATAGTTATGTTCAGGGATATGTAATATAGTAACCTTGTCCAAGGTACCAGGAGTCAAATGATGGCTGTGATGGTGGCACCCCCTGAGCACCTATACCAAGTATGTATCCTTGGTGTCCACTGGTAGCTCCACCCCCGGTCGCTTGTGTACCATGAGACAGGAGGCAGTATGGCGCAGTGGTTTAAGGCTCTGAGCTGCAAATCTGGAGACCTGGGTTTGAATCCCACAGCCCCCACTTGCATACTGTGTGACCCTGAGCAAGTCACTTAACTTCCTCGTGCTCCCAGGTTGCACCTGCAAAGAAGCTTTCAGCTTAGTGTGTCTCACTTGGTAAAATAATTGGTTTAAAAAAAAAAAAAATGAGAAGGATCGCCCTAGTGTCCATTGGTTCCTCCACCATCACCAGTGCTCATTTACAGAAGTACATGAGAGCTTTGGTGGTCCAGCATTCCTCTACCTGCCCTGCCCACACACTGAACACCACTCATAACCCCCCCCCACTGACCATTGTGTCTGAGATTGTCGGGGGGGATCCTGATATGGTGACTGGCACATCCCTCCTCTCACCAACTTGGTTGGCGGCCTTATGAGCTGTCAGTGAGTGCGTGCTTACTGACAGCTTAAACAGTGGTTGACCGAGGAAGTGTGAAGAGGGCTGTGCTGGTTTCTGTATCGGGATCCCCTGGACAGCCTTGGACACACTGGTCAGTAGGGGTGTGTGATGGGTGGTGTGTGGTGGGGTGGGGAGATGCTGACTGCCAGTGCGCCATGTACTTCTGTTAGTGGGCATTTGGAGGAGCGGGAACAATTAGACGCCAGAACTTTCTTTCTCGTGGCACATAGAGTGAGTGGGGGTGCCTCTGGACAGTTGGGATACATACTTGGTATGTGTGCTTTGGGGCTAGGGGTGCCAGTAGACTGCAAGAAAAAAGTCTAAGCTATCATCAGATCTAGATAGAATGAGTTCAATTACGCTTAATGGACTAAAACCAAAGTTATTAAACATCCAGGGTCACCCTAGAAGTGCCCCCCGCAGGGTTACGAAACACCATTGGGAAGAGTTCGCATTTTTTGCACTGTGGGGGGGATATACATGTCATTTTGTACCTGTTTTTAACCTGGATAGTTAATAAATTTAGGCTTTTAATTCCAATAGCATGGAGTGGGCTCGGTCCTTATAATACAAGGTCTGGTGGTAAGTGCAAGGCTTTTTTCTTGCTGCCTAGTCATTTTTATTTTGCCACACCGCACTACCAGTACTGGGGCAGCCAATTTCTTCCTTTCAATTGTGCCAGTAGACACCAGGGATATGGAAACTTCCACAGGATGGCTGTTAGGTGGTTGGGGGCCCACTAGACACCAGGGATATGTGATCTTACATGGTACAGGTGCTGGGTGGGTTGGGGGATGCCACTAGAATCAGACATGGTACTCGCCATTGGAGCCCAAAAATATATTTTATTTTAAATGGGGATTTTTACAAATTTTTGGCACTATCAAATGTTAATTAAAATAGAGTCCTGCTTATTAGATGGTGCAAAAGAAAAACTTTGATAAAGATAATGGCACAGAAAATTAAAAAGCCAGAGCTAGCCTTTTCAGAAATATGTGATCTTACATGGAACAGGAGTTCGGGTGGGGGGAGGGGTGCTACTTGACACCAAGGAGCACGACCAATACACGGTACAGGTGTTGGAGGTAAGTGTGCCACTAGACATCAGGAAATATTGTTGGCACCCTTTGCAAACTGTGTGAGAGGCCTTTCGGCACCATGCAAGTCTGCTTAAAGTTGAACCAGCATAACATTCTGTGGTGATTTGCATATGCAGCCCATGATGCTTTGCATTGTGTGGGCATGTGTGATTTTGTATTTTCATGAAACTTGGCTTCCCAGCCAAATGCCCTTTGGGTAACCCTTGGCTCAGTGTTTGCACACAGGGGTTCTTTGTCTTTTAAATAGTTTTTTTATTTTAATGGGTTCACCACAATATAACCAAGACAGACTGTCTTAGGGTAGCCGGTTCATTCCCCTGGGGTGTCAAACAGATGAGGCATACCGATGAGACCTGGTAGGACGAAACATATGTCTGTTATCTGGCACCCTTTGTAAACTGTGTGAGCGGCCTTCCGGCACCATGGAATTCTGCTTAAAGTTGAACCAGCATAACATTCTGTGTCGATTTGCATATGCAGCCCATGATGCTTTGCATTGTGTGGGCATGTGTGATTTTGTATTAACAGGAAGTATGGCTAATACACGGCTCAGGTGTGGGGGGATGTCACTAGACATCAAGGATATGACAGCTTACACAGGATATGTGCTTGGAGGTGGGGGGGGGCACCACTAGTAGACACCAGGGAATGTGTCGTGACAGCAGCGGGATGGGAGCAACCGTGCTGCTGCGCACGATGCAAGAGAGCCCATAGTGGGCATGCAAATGGTCCTCTAGTGCTGAAGGGTGTAAGTGAAAAATAACTTTTCTTTCCTTTATATTTTTTTTGCTCATTCTCATGTACACGACTTTCACCGAGAGCTTCGGAGACTGGCATTTTTTTCAAGTTGTCAACTAACTGGGCTAGGTTAGGAATGACAACACAGACGGTTGGAACAGTGACCGCTATATTAAATGGTCTATACCACCTGGCACAATTATTTTGAGACACTTAACTGACCAAGACTATGTGATCTCAGTCTAAGAAAGTGCTGTGTTCATTAAAATCCCAAAGTTTTCTTATGGGCATGTTTGTTTCTTAGTGGGCAATGAGTCCTTTTATAGTTCTTTTAATATTTTTATTTAAACCATTTGTCTTTTTGTGCCTATGATGGTCATATATTCTGCACCAGTGTCTTTTACTGGAATCATTGATACACCAACCTAAACGATTGCATATTAATTTTTGGGCATAAAAAATCTGTACATATAATCATATAAATATACATTGGAGCAGTTACTTTAAGTGTACCAGAATGGCACAGGAAACGGAAATCTAAACCAGTTTTCTCTCTCCTGGGCTGGTCTCCGGGCTTCCTTACTCCTGGGCTGCTCACTCCTGATGTCAGTGATAGGCAGGATTCAAAAGCTGCAGCGGGGGGCATAAGAAGCCCGCAACTTCCAGATACCCCAGTCTACTTCCTGCCTTTGGTGAAGCAGGTACTCTGCAGCAGAGCCCTGTCACTCGTGGCAGGGCTGAAGATAATTTGTTCAGCAAGCATCGAGAGGCAATGGGCACAGTAAGTCTGTAACTTGCTCAGGGGAGTTATCCTCGGTGAGATCCAGCCTTAGCCTTGCACGCTACACAGGCTGGTCTCACCTCTCGAGGACTGTCACGAGCTGTTTTTTCCCGCGCCCTAGTCGCGGTGGATCCACAATTGCTGGGGGGGAGAAAAAGCTCAAAAGGCGCGATTGCTTCAGGGCTATTGATATTTCCACATCGCGATCGCTGAAACTGCTACAGCGCTACCTTAATGGCCGCTTTTTTAGCGGTTCTCACGGTTGGAGCTTGGGCAGACCGCTCCCGCTACCTCACGCTCAGGTTTGGCGCCAAAAGAGCCTCGGGGCTAGCGCTTCTGCGCGCAGGGCGGCCCGGACAGGTTGAACAGAGCCTTTGCTATGGACCCCTCTTCTTTTGAGTGGCATCCTCTGGGGTCACCAGATGCGAGACAACACAAGAAAGCCAGGAGAAAAAGGACCCCCTCCTCATCCTCCTCTGACGATGGGGACCTTCCTCTCACTGCTTCCGCCCCAAGAAAAAGTCTAGAGAAGAGGACAGATCTCCAGAGGAGGACAGTCACCATCATTCTAGCCACAGGTGCAGAAAAAGGTCTCGTTCAAGAAGCAGAGCAAGAGGCGAACATAAGGGCAGACGACACAGGGGGTACTCCCTGGGCTCCTCAGGCAACCGCTCTTCCACCGAAGAGGGAGAGATAATAGATTCCTCATCTGATCCTGATGACTCACCATCCAGAAATTTCAGCCATGACGACCTAGACTTCTTTATCAAGAAGGTCATATCCGAGATTCACCTCGGTCCCCCCCCACCACCAGTCTCTACGCAGCCAAAACAAGCCTTCCGCCTGGTGTCCGCCTCTAGGTCTGCCACAGCTTTTCCCATCCCTCCCGCCATCGAGGACTTGCTAAAGGAGGAATGGCAGGGCCCGGAGTGTGCTTTTCCGGTCCCCAAACGGATATCCAAACTGCTGAAGTTTGATAAAAAAACAATCTGAGAAGTGGTTAGACTGCCCCAGGATTGACCCATTGATTTACAACCTGACCAAGAAAACTGTCATCCCAGCTGAGGGGGGGACTTCGCTAAGAGACCCAGTGGACAGAAAAGTGGACTATTCATTCAAAAGAGCCTTTCAAGCCTCAGCAACGTCACTGAAGGCTGCGGTGGCAAACCTGTTCTCCACCAGAGCTACCTTATCTTGGGCCTCAGATTTAGCTTTTCAGTTTGCAGAAGATCCAGACAAGAATTCTCCCATTATCCAACAACTACAGTTAATGGGGTTGGCCTCGGCCTATGCGGCGGATGTGTCAGAAGAAGCAGTCCGGTGTGCTGCACGGACCTTGTTTTACCAAACCTCGGCTCGTCGCAACCTGTGGCTCTGGGCATGGCACGCGGATGTGTACTCGAAAAGCCACTTAGTGAATGCACCATATGAAGGCAACCTCCTCTTCGGGTCGGCACTGAAGGAGGCGGTGAAGGAATCGGGTGAAACCGCGAAGGTGCATATGCCACAGTCTAGGAGCCGGGGCAAAGCCTGGCCTTCTGGCACAAGGCGTATTTTTCGTGACAGAGGTTTCAACAAGGGTCAGAGTTCCAGTTATTCGGGAAAAAGGCCATGGTTCTCCCAACGCCAGCGATCTTTCAGGGGAGGTGGATCAGGCGGAGGAGGGAACCTCCGGGATTCAGGATCCAGCATCAAGAAAGCACAATGAGAAAATGCGGGCTCATCCTCGAGTAGGGGGCTGACTTTCGGAATTTCTTGAGGAATGGGTCCAAACAACGTCTGACAGATAGGCGTTAGACATTATCCATCAGGAATACTTAATAGAATTCGAGTCCAAGCCCCCATTACCACATGTGGTGCCCTCGCCTATTTCAAACAACTCATCCAAAAGGCAAGCCACACTGCAGGCCATCACGGTTCTTATGTAAGCTGGGGCTATCGAAAAGGTCCCCCCCACAGAGCACAGCCGGGGTCTACTCTCTGGTTTTCATTGTGCCCAAGCGCACAGGGGGTCACAGACCAGTCCTAGACCTCAAGTTCCTAAACTGCTTTGTGCACAGCAGACCATTCAAGATGGAAACATTGGCCTCGATTGCCAAGGAAGTCCTGCAAGGAGACTGCTTAGCATCCATAGATCTACAAGATGCTTATCTGCATATCCCGATTCACAGCAGGCACAGGCAGTACCTGAGGTTCAAGCTGGGCAATTGTCACTTCCAATTCAAGACTCTCCCATTCAGACTGTCCCTCAGCCCCCAGAACCTTCTCGAAGGTCCTGGTAGCAATAATAGCCCACCTACGGAACCGGGGGATCCAGCTATATCTGGACGACATCCTCATCAAGGCTCCACAGCTCGACCAAGCAGTACAGGCAGTGGCGGATGTAGTCCAATGCCTCACAGCTCACGGTTTTCTAATCAACCAGAAGAAGAGCTCCCTAATTCCGAGTCAGAGCCTGAGCCACCTGGGAGTGGAATTCAGGACGCAGATCAACAAGATATTTCCCCCCCGACTCAAAGTTCAGGGACCTGTTAAAACTCATCAGCAAATTCTAAAGGGGGCAATGAACTGCTGGCTCAATCCTTCTTACAGCTTATCGGGACTCTAGTGTCACTGGCAGACTCGGTTCCATGGGCTCTGGTGCACATGCGACCCATTCAGACTCACCTACTCAAGCTGTGGTCCCAGTCCAGCCACCCTCTGCTCCACCTCATCCCAGTGTCACAGCAGGTAAAGAGCGCCCTCGCATGATGGTCTCGGAGGAAAAAACGTGATGAGAGGTCGAGACCTAGGCCATCCGCGTCAGATAAGGATCACAACAGACGCAAGCCTCAGGGGGTGGGGGGCGCTCACCTACAACAGACATCAACCCAAGGCAAGTGGTCCCTGATGGAATCGAGGTACAGCATTAATGTTCTAGAGATGAGAGCAGTTTATATGGCCCTAAAGCACTTACATCAGCAAGTGCGCACCAGGGATGTGCTGATTCTAACAGACAGTCGAACAGCAATGGCTTACATCAACCACCAGGGCGGCACACTAAGCACAAAAATGCTTCTGGAATCCCTTCTCCTTTTCCGATGGGCAGAGAAGCACCTGGCAAGCATAAGGGCAGTGTACATACCAGGTCAGGAGAATATCACAGCAGACTGGCTAAGCCACAAGGACGCTCTCCCAGGGGAATGGGAACTGAAGGAAGCAGCCTTCCAGCTTCTTGTCCAGAAGTGGGGCAATCCACAAGTGGATCTGTTTGCATGCCGGCACAACGCAAAGGTTCAGCAGTTCTGCTCCCTAGCCAGAGATGACCTGGCAATAGCATAGGATGCCTTCTCCCTAAACTGGGGTCGCCTCGTCCTCCTGTGCGCTTTTCCTCCTATCCCACTTCTCTCCAGGGTTCTTCACAAAGTGGCCAGAGACAAGGTGGAAATTATCCTAGTTTGTCCCAGGTGGCCACGCCTCCCCTGGTTCCCTATACTCATTCAGCTGTCAAAGGCGCAACCTTTTGTTTTCCAGCCCTCCTCAGACCTTCTCCATCAGTGTCCGGTCCTGCACCACAGTCTGAGCAATCTATCCCTCTCTGCTTGGAGATTGAGCGGGAAACGTTCAAAGAGTTAGGTTACACTGCTCCAGTCATTGAAATGATGGTCAGCTCCCGACGCGCTTCATCCTCCAGGGTGTATTATAGGATATGGAGAAGATTCTTATTCTGGCTCCGCTCCAAGGGCACTCAGGATCATCCACTAACCCTCCCAGTCATTTTGAATTTTCTGCATGAGGGATTCGATAAGGGCTTGCAGCCAGCCACCCTACGAGTGCAAGTTTCGGCACTGGGGGCACTTTTGTTCGCAGACTCTGGGGACATGCTGAGGTCTCACCCTCACGTCAGGAGGTTTTAAGGGCAGCAACGCTCAAACGCCCACCAACTAAGCCAATTGTTCCACCATGGAAACTTAATCTGGTCCTCAAGGCCCTCACAAAAGCACCATTCGAGCCCTTGATGGAAGCGTCAGTCATGCATCTTATTATGAAGGTGGTTTTTCTGGTGGCCATCACTTCAGCCAGGAGAATCCGCGAATTGGGGGCGTTGTCAACCAGAGAACCCTATACAGTTTTTCACCCGAATTCGGTGGTACTCAGGACGGATCCAGGCTTCTTAACGAAGGTCATGTCTCTCTTCTACTGCAACCAGGAGCTCGTACTTCCTTCTTTCTGCCCTCACCTGAAAAAGAAAGAGAATTTCACACCTTAGATCCGAGGAGAGCAATCAGAATCTATATTAAGAGAACAGACACTTTTCGCAAAACATCAGGCTTGTTTGTTTTGACTACAGGCCGAAATATGGGTAAAAAAGCATCAAAAGAATCTTTAGCCAGATGGATTAGGTCAGTAATCATCACGGCACATGACAAGGTGGGAGTATCTCTGCCTGGACCAGTGAGAGCCCATTTCACCAGAGCGATGGCCACGTCATGGGAAAACTTCAGAGAAGCATCTCCAGCAGACTTATGCAGAGCAGCCACGTGGTCATCCATTCATACCTTTACTAAATTTTACAAACTGGACGTCATGTCCTCGGCGGAAGCATCTTTCGGCCGCCGAGTGCTTCAGTTAGTGGTGGATCCTTAAGGACACTTAACATTCTTCCCACCCAGGATATCTAGGGATGCATTGCTTTTGGATATCCCTGGAGTAAGGAAGCCCGGAGACCATCCCAGGAGAGAGAAACAGAAATTTGGGTACCTGTAAATTTTCTTTCTCCAACGGCTGGTCTCCAGGCTCCGGATGCCCTCCCAGAATGTATATAGTTGCTGGGCCTCACGGCCCTTATGCCATAACTCTTCATGTTCTTTGTTTTCCTAATTCTATTGGTATTACCTCAGACAGACTGCATTAATAACGACTGGGGTATCCAGAAGTTGCGGGCTTCTCATGCTCCCCCACTGCTGCGGATTTTGAATCCTGCCTATCCCTGACATCAGGAGGGAGCAGCCCAGGAGTAAGGAAGCCCGGAGACCAGCCGTCGGAGAAAGAAAATTTACAGGTACCCAAATTTCTGTTTACTTTAACAACGTGGCTCTAAGTTGTATGATAGTAAACTGAGAGGGAATACCAAAATCAGGATTTATGAATAAAATTGTCTAATTTTGATATAAGTATTCAAGTCTTACAAGGTAGTTTTGGCAGTAGAATGAACAGACAGTCACAGTTTTTAAACTGATGTGACCATTCAAAATACAGTTAAAATTATTCTGAACAGCAGTGCAAAGCAGAAAATAATATCCCCGGTGCTGACTAAAGTAGTCACAAAAAGGAATAAAAACATAAGCCAGATTGCCAGAACTTTGGTCCTATGCCTAAAATGGGTTAACAACTCACCGAACCAGTACCAGATATTCCTATAAGGTCCTAAGAGTTGAGGTGATTCTTGGTTCGCCCTCTGAGACTCCAACCTTGCTTTGGAATCTTGGACTCTTAAATGTTCCTTGTCAAGGCACACAGTTGGGAGGTTCTGGATACTTTGATAGTCTTTTGGGTGTTAGCAGCCTCTTTGACAACAGTCATTTATCAATGCCGAATGTTTGCTTGCTGGCATTGGCATTGGTAGTGTAGTAGTTACAGAGCTGCATAATAGGAATGGCAGTGAAGTATTGAACTGAAGCCAACTCCACCACCCCCCTGCAGAGACTGACAGGCATTGGGGTGTGCCTTTGGGTCGTCAGGCAAAATGGCCACGCCATTTCACCACACCCTACCCTGCAGACACCGACAAGTGTCACGATGTGCCTTGGGGTCTTTGGGCCTTATGCTCATTCCATTCCATCAGGAAATACGGTGAGATGGGTGCAGTATAGGAGAATGGGGTGAACTTTGGGGCCGAAGAGTCCAAGGCACACTTTGATGCCTCTCACTGGCTGCAGGGTGTGGGTGGGGGTGGAATGGTATGAGCATTACGGGCGACAATCCCAAGTCACACCCTTGATGCCTGAGTCTCTGCAGGGTGGGGCGTTATGGTCGGAAACCCTAATGCCTCAGGCGTTCGTTGGTATTTTCACTCCAAATTTTCAACATGGGTTTTTGTGACCCCTACCTTATGAACAGTGGCAATATCAGTTCGTTAGCCGAAAGCTGATTTTTGCACAGCGACTACGCCATTTGGCACCACAGGTGCGAAAACACATTTTGAACAGAATGTGAAAAATGACGGCTGTACTGTTCATGGGGAGGTGTTTTAAAAAAAAAAAAAAATGGCAATGTTGAAAATCTGCAGTGAAAATATAAAAAAAAAAACTGGTGAAGTAACGAGCGTGCATAGGAACTGCAGAACGCACACCCGTAATGTTATCAGCAGATTGCCAACACAGGCATTTTGGGACCTCCACTCATGAACAGTGTCACACTGATTTTCTTAATCTGTCCCGAACAGTGATTTCCCACAGGGACCATGCATTTCTGCACTGGAAGTGCGAAAACACATTTCGGCCATGGTATGAAAAATGACAGCTGTACTGTTCATAAGGAAGTGTGGAAAAATGCCAGTGGTGAAAATCTGGACTGAAAATATTACAAATTCCTGAACTTACGAGGGTGCGTGGAAACTGCACAATGCTCGCTCATAACACAGTCATTTAATGGACTTTTGTCTCCAGATTTTTAACATAGCCATTTTAAGACCTCTGCTCATGAACAGTGTCACTGTGATTTTCTTAATGTATCCAAAACATGGATTTCACACACCGACTGCGCCATTGTGCGCTACATGCACGGAAACACATTTTAGGCAAGAAGTGAAAAATGACAGCTGTACTGCTCATAAGGAGGTGTGGTAAAATGGCAATGTTGAAAATCTGGAGTGAAAATATTAAAAATTCGTGAACTTACAAGTGTACATAGGAACTGCGCAACACGCTCTCATAAAACGGTCATTTTGTGGAATTTTTTTCACCAAATTTTCAACATAGGGTTTTTGGGGGCCTACCTCATGAACTGCGACACTGTCGTTTGGTAAATCTGTCCCGAAAGGTGGTTCTGTGCAGTGACCGCAAAATCACCTTCCGGGACCGAATAACAAAATAACAGTGCCAGAATTCATGAGATGGGGTCCCAAGAACCCCATGTTGAAAATTTGGTGAAAACGTTCCCAAAAATGCCTGAGATATGCGTCAAAGTTGAGAAAACCGTATTTATTACATTATACAGCTTACCAGCATTTCCTCAGTTCGCGGTCGGCTTTGAAGAGTGCAGAAGTGTTCCCGATCCATGGAAGATCGTCTCACCGGACTCCGGAGGTAATTATGGGGTGAGGTGGGGGTGTGGGGAGACAGGCTGCACAGAGGTGGGCGCTGGTGGGTGCAGGGAGGTCAAGACAGTCAACGAGGGACCGCTTTTTCTTACAGGGCAATTTTTTTTTTTTTTTAAAGACGATGGACTTTTGCCATATTGGGGTGGGCTCCCCAGCATGGCACCTGGAACTCTTTGGGGGGGATACAGTGGAGCTGAAGGGGATTGGGCACTTTGTCGGCCACATATGTGTGTGTGGGGAGCCATGTGCGTGCTACTTGTGGCGGTGGATGGCTGTTTCAGTGAGTAGTCGAAGAGCGTAGGCACTTTGCATACTGCCAGACAACAGTATGCAAAGTGCCTACATGTTACCACCACTGATTGCAGCGGTTTTTGCTTTCAGCTGTACGCCACTGCATCTGAACGCCTGTCACAGACAGCCCACATTCATTGGTGCGGTAAGGCCGCCTGCAAAAGGCAGGAGGGCATTGAAGTGGGGAGGCACACCACGCCTCATCTGGTGGTGGCACTATGTTTCTTGCACATGTGTGCAAGCAAACATAAAAATGATTAGTTGTGGAAATCTGCTAGTAATTAAAAAGGCTTCTATCTAATATAGTATTCCTGCCTGCCTGCCTATCGTGTCAGGAGGTACAGCCCAGGAGTAAGGAAGACCGGAGACCAGCTTAAGAGAGAGAATATTAGATAGTATCATAAAGTAGCATTAGTGCTTTTTCAAGCATGGTACCCAGTCTAGGAGTGTGAACACCTGGCCACTCACGTGGTCAGTTGTTTACTCAGCAGTGCATAGTTGACCACTGCTGTGGTAAGTTATGGTGCTCAGAGGACAGGGTTGACTGCTTGTGACCACTCAGGCAGTTACTGTTTTACACTATAGGATAGGGCTGCCTTCTACTAACCCCTTGCAGCTAGACTATGTAGACATAATTAGACTATCTTGTATATAGGCACCATAGGAGAGTACCTAAGAAGATCACGCTCAGGCCTCATGAAGACATAAGCTGTCTGGTGGTTACTAATTTGCTGTCATAAGAAGTTACAGAAAAAAATAATTAAATTAAATAAAGTTTTCTAGTTTGCAGAGCTTATAGGTTACAAGTTGTTAATTAAATACTTCCAAAGCCATCAATAAGTATCATGTTACAGATTATTAATTAGTTAATATAAAATCAAAACGTGTTAATCCATTTGTAGGCTACGAACTATTAATCAGTTAGAACAAAGTCAAACTTTTATAATTATGATTATCAGTCAAGTAAAAGACAAGCTAAAGCTTAAACATTTTGGCCTAGTTACAGTCATGTTCTTAAAATCCGGGATATGGAATGTTCTCAGCAATCCATTCATCCAGTATTGTCTCTTCTTCTGAAGACATGTATTCATTGACTGGGGACAGTTGGTCAGTCAACCTTAGGTATTTTTCCAACCATGGGACATATAAGGGCTTAGTGGCATAGGTGGTTTAAGTGAGTCAAGTGCAGGCTGTGGGCCAATCAGGGCTGGATTCGGAAATAAATGGGTTTGAGGTGTCAGATTAAATGGGTCAGGTGGAACTGGTGGTATAGGCAGACCTGGTGGGGTCTGTGAGATGGGATTGCATGCAGAGCAGTGCCTTGAATGCCCAGTGGGCTCATTTCCATGTTGTGGTGATTATAGCCCATAGGGATTCTGACGCCATCTATTCTGGGGCTTGCTATTCCCTGTGGGCTGTATACAACCCAGGTCCATGTCGGGGAAGTGCAGATTCACTTAGCGCCGTGCTGACGTGAATCGATATTCAATCAGATAGCGCTGGTCCACTATCTGACTGAATATAGCAGCTGCTGGGTTGGATGTGTGCACAAGTGCGGTGCAAGCCATTGGGCTGTGCTTGGACCTCCTGTTCAATATCTGTCCCAGAATGTCATACGGCATAAAACGATCAGTATCCTTTTGTTGATGTATCTGCCCATACACAATATCGGGGGAAAGTTAAAAATGGCATTTAATGCAGAAGACAGACAATAAAGACAATGTAGTCAATGTCTTATAATATATTGTTAAATATAAAAATAATGAATACTGATTTTGATTCTAGTACCATAAATTTTTAGTCATTTTTGCTTTTATCAGTGCAGCTTTAAAGCAGCAGTATGAGTTAGTTGTCATGTATTTTTTAAATTCTGCCAAAAACATCACGGTACCAATTTTTTGATTAATTTTCTTTCATTCCTGAGTAGAGATACATGATTTTGAAATGTTAGTTTTTGCTCTCTGGTAATATCCACTGTAAAAAAATTAAACGGTTAGTAGCACCAAAAAATAGCAGGTAGAAAATGTTCGTAATTTTAAAAAGTAGTCCCTTATTACTTTATATTTCTGAAGTTTTTCTTTTTCTGTGTGCTCATTTGATGGTTTTCTACCCAGTAGCATAGAGTGCTGTGTGAAAAACAGTGCTTTACCTGTAAGTAGACTTATCTAGTTCTATTCATCCCACTACATCATCAGCTTGTGACCTCTCACACTGGTACATCGCAAGCTCTGCTACCTGATTGGTAACATGTGTCAGAAGTTGCCAGTTATCAGCAGGAGATTGGCTGTTCTTAATTATGAATGATGTCACAGTCAAGGGGGTTGCAATGCTGTTGATATATAGGGAGGAACAGAACTATGTCAGCCTCCAGGTAGGGTGCTGCTCCACACATCACACTTAGTATTGTCAGGTAGAAGATCTTCCAGTTAGCAAAACTGAAAAGGAAAAAAAAAACTTCAAATATAAGAAGTGATAGCAGACCACTTCTGAAAGTTACTATTATTACCAAGCTGTACACTGGCACTTTAAGTATTTTGGTGTGGTGCAGTGCTATTTACCATCAGAAATGGGTGTAGCACCATTATAATATTTCCGCTGTACAACTCTAGTATTAAACGTCGAAAGGTACCTTCCAGTGGTGGCTGTCTTCAATGAGTTGGTTAATTACATACGTAGTTATAAAAGCTGTATTGTATATATGTGTGCTACTGAGATAATGGAGATATAAGGATGTCAGACATCTTTTCTAACAAATTATATTATGCATTTTTTTGTTTGTTTTTGTTGACTAGTAGATACTGCTGCTTTAAAAACCCTTACCACTCGAAGAGCAATATCACAGTCTGTTGGATTTAATACAATTTTAGTACACTGATCACAGGGTTCCCCCAGCCTGCAGATATAGGATGGCGGTTGAGGTGATCTGGGCAGAAGGTGTGTTATTACTTGGGAATCCTATGTACATTGTGCATGTACATTATATAAGTGGTTTTAAGTAAGGCTTAGAGCACTGGTATCAAAACGAGCATAGTAATACAGTAAAGCACTGTGGTAAAAGGCAATTTTCGAGGATTTTATAAAAACAAATTAGGCTGATGGCTACAAATACAGGGAAGTAGTTAAAAAAAAAAAAATTATACATACATATACGTATATAAGGTGGTGGCCCACCATGCTAAAATAATGAATGGGGAACACTGGATCGGTGGAAAAAGAATTTTATAGTGTGTGGTGTAATGTTCTGCATGAAAATCCATGATTAGAATAGGGTTATCCAAGCAGATCTTTCAAATAAAGTTTTCTCATTTTACTTTAACTTGGGCAGATAAAAAAAAAAGGTTACAGATCGTCATTGAAAGCCAGGTTACTCTGATAATGAAGATAAATTTCAACATATATTGTTTTTTCACGGATCTATATTCTGTGTTTTGGGAATAGCTCTAATCTTACTTGTGCTGTCAAGTCTCCTATTTCCAGAGGAATTTGATAGGCACAGACGTGGCTCTAACCTGTGTGTAGATTTGGATATAGTCAGCAATGGACTGAACCATGATGAGCATATTAATTCCAAAGTCTTGTCTCTTTGACAAGTTGAATCATTTTTCTGTCATTCTAGATTTAAATGAAGTACTGATGCCTCCTATTGAATCATTCCATAAATGTGACATGCCTGTTGTTCCAGAAGTTTGTATAAGGGAGTTTTACCAACTTGGGGAATCCACATACTTTTATACGGCATTACTGTTTCACTCAAACAAGAATAAGGAATACAGTGTGTAGGTACAGGACTAGAAGTAGTTTATTGTAAGCTGGTACTATGTGTTGTTAATCTTGGAACAATAACAGTTTGCAGCTTGGTCATACTGAAGTCTGCTCTTAATGGTGGACCAGGAGTAGATGTGGGGAGCTCACAGTAGTGATTTGTATTCAGAAGGAATCAAGAATTTTGTTGAGTAAAGGTTTTTTCATCCCTCCATAGCATACAGAGCAGTCTGGTTTAGTTTCACGTCTCCTGCTATCAGTGCGACTTCCAGTGCATGCCCCTATATTTTTGGTTAAATCGCAAAAGTGCTAGCTTTTGTTTGGACCAGTTTTTTTTTTGTTTTGTTTTTTTTGTTTTGGTAGTTCATTTTGGTGTTTCTCCCATTTTACAGTACTTGAAACCAGCAGTCTTGGATATGCGTATTCATTGTGGGGGATAATCTCTGAGGCACTCCACATTCATGACATCATGGGTTGTGTACATCTGATAGATTGCTTGATGCACATGTGACTTCAGATGAAGTCTGTCCCCCTTCTCTAGGGGTCTGCTCTCACTGGATCAGTTCTTAATGTGCATCTAGAGATTGTAGCACATCCTTTAGCTCCAAAGCGCCTACAAACCTAACAAAGATCAGGACACGGTAAGAACATTTTAAACTCAACATTACTACAGACTTAGCCACTGAAAGACTAACTCGTAGAGCCTTTCAATATGTGATTGCCTGCCAGTTCAGGCTCTTTAGACAGACAAGATTAGACTTACAATGAGCAGTGGACAAAACCTGCGTAAATTACAACTACTGCAGCACAGAACCACGTTAATCAGTGTTGGTACAATTATGATAGCCTGGCACTAAGCAAGAATATTGCAGGAAGGAATAATTGCAGTAGGTACTTGGCTAGTTACTTGGACACCCCTGCTAGCTTATTTTGTTTAAAAACCATGCACGAGGTCTGCTTGTGCCAAATGTTAAAGGAAGGTTCTGATATAAGGTTTTGGGCTTCATAGCCCAATACCTTATGCCAGCGTGAGCTGATTTTTGTTAAAAATATTTTTTTAAAACTAAGTCCGTGAAGTTTTAGAAGGGATCATACCTGGCTTCGTAGCCTCCGCCAGTCGATCCTTTCCAGCTTCCTAGTTTGTCTGCTCGCCTCTGCGCCTGAGGTTTTGTGATGTTTCAGCAGGAGAGCACGGGGGTGGGGCAGTTTTTCAGTGCTGTTTGTGAAACTTTAAGCAATCTGAGAGGGAAATAAAGCCACCGCTGTACTAATAGGGTCTAATTTCTAAAAGTTCCTCTCCATTGCAGTACCCACCATAAATAATAAAAAAAAAAAAAAAAAAAAAGGTGGCAGCACCATCCTAAAACATTCACGGTATAGATCTAGTATGTACAGTCAAAAAGTAACCTCAACCAAACAGAGTTTGAAAAATTGTGATTGACTGCTGTCTTTGTTTAATTGAGTCATTAACTACAAAATTAATTATACCTGCTGTTTTAAAAATATTTGAGAAAATAAAAAATACAGTGAGCATGAATCTAAGGATGTCACAGCACAGAACAGTAAGAGGAAAGAGGTGCTGTTAGAACTTTACTACTCTACTGGGACTAAAGAACTAGAACTCTACTACTGGGACCTTCAATTTAAGGTAAAAACAAACAAAAAAAAGAGTTTGTTTCTGAGTTGGGTCAAGTAAATTATCTATGCAGTTAGCTAGGTGAAGAAGGAAACTGTAAATTGGGGGGTGGCTTGGGCAGAAGGAAGCCAGGTGTTTTGGTACTGTTAGAACTTTACTACTCTACTGGGACTATATAGCCCTCCCTTCACCACCCATAGTCGGTCCTACTTATATAGGCACAGGAATTGACTGACAACAGGAACTTCCTGTTTTGGAGCAGAAAGGGAGTGATCACAGAGGCACAAAAGACTCACCAACCTAGAAGGAAAAGAGTAGCTCTCCATCTCCCCCTAGCTGCTGGAGGTCTGACTCTGAGCAAGTAAGAAGGAGACTACTGAGGAACATAGGAACTTCCTGTCCCAGAACAGGAAGATCAGGAGCTTTAAGTGCATGGGGGCAATAGAAAGTAGAGAGACAAAAAAATATTATATAAACAATAAATAAAAAAAAAATTAAACGGAGAGCGGAAAGAGTAAGTATGCAAAACAACAGTTAAGGTGCCACAAATAAGACATGATGGGAGTGGTGCAGTGCAGTGGCTGTGGAGCAGCAGTCTTCCGGGAGACGTTCTGGAGGATGTGGTGTTGTCCCATCTGCAGGCACCTCTCTGGGCTGAGGGAGGAGATTGCTCATCTCCAGGCTGAGATGGCCAGAATTCGGGGGAACCTCCTCTCCCAACCAGGGACACCAGGGCCACTGCCTCGGAGGATGCCAAGAAAGAGGAGCGGTTGGACCACAGTGGGCTCAGGGAGGGTGAGGGTGGTGGAACAGAGGCACATCCCTCCAGTTGTACCTCTCCACAGTTCATATGCCATTCTGGCAGAGTGTGGCTCCTCTGTGGAGGCACCCGCAGTGGAGACCAAGGAGGATGCTGAGAACCTCCACAAAGGAGGCCCACAGGAGGGTGGCATGGGACCTCACAGGGGAAGGAAACAACACCTGGTGGGGGCAGGGTGGAACAAATCAGTTTGTGAGCTTGTGGTCAGTTTGACCACTAGGTATCAAAATGTGATAGCCAAACCAATATTTGTAGTAGCCATTCTTTTTAAGGGCTCAAAAATCGCTTTGTAAGTAAGTTGCAAAGTTGGCCAATAACTTGCAAAATCTGGTAGCCAAACCTGTTTTTTAAGTAGCCATTGGCCACCTGTCTACCCTATGTGTCCCACCCGGGTTGGGGGACTCCATTGTTAGGAGGGTAGAAGTGGGGGAGGGAGAGGAGAGGAAGGTAAGGTGCCTGCCTGGCGCCATGGCATGGAGGGACAGGGAGCGAATCCTCAGGATCACGGGAGCAGCTGCACGGGGGAGGGAGCTGGATGTCATTGTCCACCTAGAGACAAATGACCTGGTTGGGCAAGGAATCAGAACAGTGGAGGAGGAGTTTGTGGAGTTGGGGAGGGGCCTTAGACAAGTAGCATGCATGGTAACCTTCTCAGAGGTGCTGCCTGTCTATGGCATGAGTGAGGCTAGGCTGCTCTGCACCATGGGATTCAATCAGTGGTTGAAAAACTGGTACAGAGCTCAGGGTTTTTGCTTCACTGGGGACTGGGGGTCCACCTGAAGGGATGCAGGCCTATACTGGCGCGATGGTCTGCATCTGTCCAGGAGGGGACCCAGGATCCTAGATGATAGGTTTAGATGCTTCATTGGCAAGCATTTAAACTAACTAAGGGGGGTAGCACTGAAAAGGAGCAGGGAAATCCTAGCCCCCCCCCCCAAAATCAGGGTCGTTGGTGAGGTAAAAACCAAGATCGAGACATCAGTAGGGAGAAGGGCAGGGGTAAATGGCAGTATAGCGCAGTGGTCTAAGGCTCTGAGCTGCAAATCTGGTGACATCCAGCAAACCAGGCCTGAGTTTGAATCCCACAGCTTCCACTTGCATACTGTGTGACCCTGAGCAAGTCACTTAACTTCCTTGTGCTCCCAGGTCGCACCTGGAAACAAGTTCCGGCTTAGTGTGCCTTTCCTAGTTAAACAATTTCCCCATTCCTCAAATGGAGGAAAAAGGCAGTAATGACAGGGATGGGGCAATAAGGGGTAAGGCCATCACAAAGTATAGGGTAATGAGTACCAAAGACCGTAGTCTAGGGTAACAAGCTCCCTGAACTGGTGGCCTTGATGGAAGAGGGATGCCTGGATATCGTGGCAGTCACAGAAACATGGTACACAGAGAACCATGACTGGGATGTCAACATACCAGGCTACACAATCTACAGGAGGGACAGGGAGGATAGAAGAGGAGGAGAAGGAGTAGCTCTCTATGTAAGGGACGGGATCAAAGCAATGGAACAAAAGGGTAAACAGAGAAGAGAGGAGGCACTGTGGGTCACCCTGGACGAAATAGACAAGGAAATGATAGAAGGCATCTTTAGAATGGCAGAGAAAGGGGAGATATTGTTGATGGGGCACCTGAATATGCCAGATGTTAACTGGAGCACCTTTGCTGCAGCCACATCCAAGAGAAGAGACATTCTTGATGCCCTACAGGGGGCATGCCTCAGACAGCTAGTGTTGGATCCCACTCGGGAGGGAGCAATCTTAGACCTAGTACTCTCAAATGGGGATGGAGAGAGGATCTCAGATCTAGAAGTGGGTAGCCATCTGGGGACAAGTGACCACCAAACAGTGTGGTTCATGGTAAACTCAGCTGCATAGTCAAGCCATACAAAAGTGAGGGTACTGGTCTTCAGGAGGGCTGACTTTGTCAAAATGGGAGAGTGCCTCAGAAAAGCACTAGCAAACAGGCAAGAAGGAGGGGCGGAGCAACAATGGGGAAACATCAAAACTGCCATCACAGAGGCAGCAAGCCTTTGTGTGAAGCAAATAAAAATGAAAGAAAACAAAACAAAACACTGTGGTTCTCAAAAGAGGTGGCGGGGAAAGTTAGGGGAAAAAGATAGCATTTAGGAAGTATAAGGAAACACAGAAGGAGCAGGGCAGAGAACTGTACCAGTTAAAGCAGAAGGAAGTGAGGAAGGCAGTCAGAATAGCAAAGGCCCAAACCGAGGAAAAGGTGTCCAACTCGGTGAAGAAGGGGGATAAAATCTTCAGTGTTGGGTAAGTTACTTTTTGTATTTTCTGTTACGTTTGGAAACTTGTTCCAGAAAGCCCTATGCAGTCACTAGCAAAGATGGAGTAGTACTGGAAACAGAAATACCTTAGTTACAATTACTTACGTATTTTATGCAGAAAAAATACGCAACTGTAACTGATTACATTAATTGAAAGTAACTAGTAACTAACCTATTACTTTCAAAAAATGTGGTGTTTTTGTATAAAAAAAAATAAGTAACTATAATTGTAAGGTGTATTACTTTTTCTAGTATTTCTTCAGCCTTGCTAGTGACTGTACAGAGCTTCCTGGAACAAGTTTCAAAACATAATAGAAAGTAAAAGAAAAAGTAACTTACCCAACACTGAAAATCTTTTATAGGTACATTAGGGAGCTAAGAAAGACAAAGAGGAGGGATAGTGAGGCTGAATAAAGGGTACGGTGGGTGGGCAGAGAGGGACAGTGAAAAAGCAGGGATACTGAACGAATACTTCTGCTCAGTATTCACAAAAGAAGAGGAGGAGGGGGAGGTACCTAATCCAATCAATAGAAGCACTCTGGATGGGGGTTGATCCCAGTCCTTTCACAGAAGAAAGGGTTCTGAAAGAACTCCTAAAACTGAAGGTTGACAAAGCAATGGGGCCTGACAGGAGTCACCCCAGAATTCTAAAAGAACTAAGGGGAGAACTAGTGACACCACTGACTACCCTTTTTAACAAATCATGGGAGGATGGTGTGGTTGTATAGTGTTTAATGTTTCCCTCGGTTCCCTTATTATTTTTCCTTTAATGTGCAAGAAGAAAGAGTGGGGAGGGCACCACATATGGAACCACTAGATCAGATAATTGAAAGAAGTTATGACCCTCTACCTCTAAATCCAGGCTACTCTCTTCATGAATTGAAATATCTTTTATTTGTTGAATTTTTTATTTCTTATTTCCATAGTTTCTTTTTGCCAGCAGTTCAGTCTACATTTATAATCCCATACGTGCTGAGCAAGACTCGGTGTTTTCAAAAGTTGTTTCAATTTAAAGCCATTCACAAGTAATCTTTTTCTAGCTTTCCTTCACAATTTTTCAAAATGGTTACATTTCAGGACTATAGTGTCCCTTCATAAGACCTTCATCGCGCTCAGAACATACTCCCCAGATAGTCGGGCGCCTCTCCATGCCTTTGGAAAGAAGGCTGGTTTGAATGGATATGGTGGCGTTCAGTACAATGGCGCGGTTCCTCTAAGAAGAAAAAAACTTTTTCAAAATAAGAAAACGAAATGAGGACCCTCTAATACACTGCTACTTGAGAAAGCACAGTAAGTTGAATGTGTTTTAAACCATCTTCTCAAAGCAGCAGCAACAATAGAAATGACGTCAAGTTTAAATCGGGACTTAACATTTGAATTACTTAAAGGAAAGTTTGAAGTTTTATATGGTCAGCAGTGTAACAAATACAGAAAACTTATGTGAGGTGTGTTCCCACCTGAATTTACTATTGTTTTTGATTATAAAAAAACTTAAAATCTGTAACTTTTATAACTGAAAGAGTTTTGGGAACAGGATAACTGATACATTGTTATAAATTAATTTTCCAGAGAATGTATAAAGCCACTCTGAATATATAAAGCCACTCTGAGGTCTGATGAAGGGACACTATAGTCCTGAAACGTAACCATTTTGGAAAATTCTGATGGAGAGCTAGAAAAAAGATTATTTGTGAGTGGCTTTAAATTGAAACAACTTTTGAAAACACTGAGTCTTGCACAGCACGTATGGGATTATAAAAGTAGATTGAACTGCTGGCAAAAAGAAACTATGGAAATAAGAAATAAAAAAAATTAAAAATTCAACAAATAAAATATATTTCTTTTCATGAAGAGAGTATCCTGGATTTAGAGGTAGAGGATGGTGTGGTAGCTGAGGACTGGAGGAGGGCAGATGTGATTCCCCTTCACAAAAGTGGGAGCAAGACAGAGGTAGGAAACTACAGACCTGTCAGTTTGACCTCAGTGGTAGGGAAAATTATGGAATCCCTTCTGAAGGAAAGAATTGTTGAGTACCTAGAGGCCAGTGGGGCACATAACCCCAAGACAGCATGGATTCACAGCAGGAAGGTCATGTCAGACAAATCTAATTGATTTCTTTGACTGGGTGACCAAAGTAGTAGACCAGGGAGGGGCTGTGGACTTGGCCTACCTAGACTTTAGCAAGGCATTTGACACAGTCCCACACAAAGATTAATAAACAAATTAGCCAGCTCAAGTGGGTCCCAGGGTGGTAGCCGGGGTAAAACATTGGCTGGACAACAAGACACAGAAGGTAATTGTAAACGGAGTCCACTCTGAAGAAAGGGGGGTTACTAGTGGGGTACTGCAGGGTTCAGTACTGGGTCCAGTCCTTTTTAATGTCTTTATAAGTGTCATTGCAGAGGGACTGGAAGGAAAAGTACGCCTCTTTGCAGATGGCACAAAGATCTACAACAGGGTTGATACACGGAGAGGGGTGGTGGAAAGGATGAGAAGGGACTTGGCAAAGTTGGAGGAATGGTCAGAAGTATGGCAGCTTGGATTCAATGCAAAGAAGTGCAAAGTAATACACCTGGGAAACAAAAACCGGGGGGAGGTAGTAACAGCAACAAAAATGGAAAGGGACCTGGGGTAATCATATCAGATGATCTAAAGGTTAGCAAGCAATGTGAGAAGGCAGTAGGGATGGCTTGGGGGATACTGGGATGTATAGGGAGAGGCATCGCCAGTAGAAAACAGGAAGTTGTTATCCCTCTGTACAGGCAGGTGATGGGACCCCATCTGGAGTACTGCGTCCAGTTCTGGAGACCTCATCTCCACAAGAACATAGACAGGATGGAGGCAGTCCAGAGGAGGGCAAGCAAAATGGTGCAGGGTCTGCAAGAGAAGCCATATGAGGAGAGACTACAGGAGTTTAATATGTATACCCTTGAGGAAAGGAGGGAGAGGTGGGACATGATAAAACATTGAGTACCTCAAGGGAATCAACAAAGTCCAAGAGGGTAGCACCTTTCAGAAAAAGAGATGTGCGAGAACAAGGGGACACAATTTGAAGATGGGGGGACTGCTCAGGGGCAATGTGAGGAAGTATTTTTTCACAGAGAGGGTGGTGGACGCATGGAACAGCCTTCCTGAGGAGGTTGTGGGGTCAAAAACAGTGGGGGAATTCAAGAATGCATGGGACAGACATAAGGCAATTCTTGTAGGGGGGGTAGGAAGAAATATGCTATCGGTTAACTAATATCTGCAGCGTATCCAGTAGGTAGGGAAATGGGCAGACTAGGTGAGCCAAGTGGTCCTTATCTGCCGTCAAAGTCTATGTTTCTATGCCAAAAAAAACCCCAACTGTATAATTTATTTCTTTTTTTTCCGCGTAACAAGTACAGCTGCTGTAACCCTTAGAATTCTTTAGGCATAAATACACCCAGAATCTGAATATGTTTGAAATATATTTAGCACTTAGAGTGTTAAAAGGTGGGTGTCAGGAAGTATTAAAAAAAAATAAATAAAAGGTGGGTGTCAGAACTTTAGTTTTGAGGTGGTTACTCTCCAGAGGTGAGCCTTCGGTGTGGGAATGGGTAGGTGGGTATTTCTGGAGCTGTTCTAATAAGGAACACTGGTAGAGTCCAACTGGATATGGCAGAGAGGAAAGAGGATGCATACAACTTATGTTTTGGGGTATCAACAGAAATATCTGAGGCAAATGGGAAAGATATCAAATATATTTCCATGTTCCCATATGTCATAGTGATAGCTTTCCTTGTACTACTATGTCATAGTGAGTTTGTAACTCATTTAGAATGTTTGGCCTTAGTAACAGTACTAACTGAATTTAAATGTGAATAACTTTAAAACTAATAATAATGCCGTTGTGCTGTGAGTACAAAAATCATTTCGGACAAAAATAACTACAAAATGAATAGTGTTTCATTTATAGATACCTTTTGGATTTTTTTTTTTTATAATTGGGAAAAAAACAGCAGCAGATTCATTTTGTCACTTTCTGATAGACCAACTAGGATCTGCAGTTTGTAATACATAGGCAAAGTGGGCAGACTGGATGGGCCACACGGTCCTTATCTGCCGTCAACATATATGTTTGTATGAAAAAGTTGCTTACAAGTGAAGGTTTTCATTGTAAAAATAATGTCCCAGCATGGTTTCATCTTAAGTGCCAGATTTGAACGTGGAAACCCCCAAATTATTATTATTTTTTTTTTGTTTGTTTGTTTTATTTTTGTGATGATTCAAACCTGCGTTTTGGTTAACAGTGTGCAGGATACTGAACCAGTGGCAATGTGGTTGTAGCGTGCCGCATTACTGGTTGGGAACCTAGTGTTCATGAGTGAGGCCCAAGATCCCATAAGGAAGGCTAGAGCCAGGCAGATTGAAGAGGGAGTTCGCAGGGCCATCAAGTATTCTCACACTCCCAGTCTTCCAAACTACTGATGGCCCCAGAGAAAGGGTGCAGCTATGGGCATCCTGTTCTTTGGATTGAGAAATGGAGAAAAGGCGCAAAAACTGTGAAAAGCAAAATATTGAATAAGTAAGTCCACGAGGGTTGATTAGCATTTCTCTGAAATATTTATACGTAGTGTAGGTGTTAATGATATGGCAAAAATGTTGTCTCTGTGTTTCTCCCTGTTGTCAGTTGGAATTTACTTACAGCATTGGTTGATGTGCACCTTAGTCAGTGGATCACTGTTCTGAGTGTTCCAGTGCCTCCTTTCTGGCAGTCTTTTGTACCTGTGTACTAGAGGCAGCAGCTATTTTGAGGCGCTTCTCTTCTGACTTGATGCCTTCAGAAATTTTTTTTTTTCTCTCCATCTGTGCAACTCCAGTGGGTAGGGACTGTTTGTTTCTACAGTCTCTGTAAATTCAGTCATGCATGTGTAAATTATTTTAAAATTAGCAAACCTGCTTTTTTTTCCCCTCATTTACAGCTTCTGCAAAAGTCGGTCTTGAATCCCTCCCCCATTAGCTTCTAAGAAAAGGGACTCCTCCTTTCACAGATGCACTAGGAGAGCCAGTAGGAGGGGTGCACTCCCTGCCTGTAGATTGTAAGGGGTGGGAGTGGGAGGGCACCTGATTTCAGACTTGCAGAGCCCAAAACAAGCTTATGAGGCAAACCAAGTTCAAGATGGAGTCCCTCCAGTCTGTTAGAAGGGCATTTATGCTCACTCCTGGAATGAGGCATGTGTGTGTCGGCTGTTTTGAGCAGGAGTGAGTAGCACAGCAGAAGGATTAATGAGGGTGGGAATGCAAGCAGTGTGGTGAGGAACAGCAGGAAACAGCCAGGACTAGCATGATAGCCCTTCAGTATTTTCAGGACATCAAGGTAGTGGAGTGCAGTTTTGTGAAACTGGAGTTAGGGTAGGTAGTCCTACTCGTCGGCACGTGTGGCAGAAAAAAAGCTGTGGGAAGGGACGACGGACAGACATCACTCCAAACTTTTTTGTGCTCTGAACCAAGATGGCAGAATAGCCCGCCAGCCCCAGAACTGCAGTATTCAGAGTGCCTTTTATTTGAATAAATAAGTTTAGACAGATTTAAAACCTCATTACTAAATTCCAAAGGAGTCGTGACAGACACCAAACAGAAGGTTCTGTTTTTCTAAGATGAAGTGAGGTACCTATTTAGTCAGATAAAGGTCTCTCTTAATTTTGCAGTCCTGTATGTGAGAACCCTTTTTTGCTAATTGTTGGGGTGGTCTCTGTGTTGAGACTCGCAGGAACAGAGTAGAGCACAGGCATAGCTGCACTATGTGCTGTGATGCCTGCCCGTTTTTTGTTTTTCTTTGTTTTGTTTTTGATGGATTGATTGAGGGGGTTAGAGAATCAGCAGTACCAGCAGGTTAAATGTGAAATATATTTTCTCTCTCAAGCTGGTCTCCGGGCTTCCCAACAGATGGGCTGCACCTCCTGATGCAGATATGCAGGCAGGAAACTCAGAACTCTGCAGCTAGGGATAGCCACCCCTCCACTTCCTGTTCGCTCCAGTCTACTTCCTGCCTTCTAGTTGGCAGGTACTCTGTAGCAGAGCTCTTGTCACCATGTTACAGGGCTGAAGACAGCAGACTGCAGGTCTTGATTTATATTTCTACTGGATTTCTTTTGGGCGTTTCTCTTAAGGCGTTTTTCATCGCAGTTGAAGGCACACAAACCACATTGGGAGCGCAGATTGCTCATTGGCACAGCGTTTCATCTAGTCAACGGCTGGCTTACAACGCCATTCAGCCGCTCGTTGACAGGCTTGCAGCATTTCCACAGCCGCTCGTCGCCGTTCCATGCTTTTGTCGACGAGTGCTTCTAAGCAGGAGGAGCACTGTTCGACTCCATTGAGTCATCAAGAAAGCTGTGCACCTCTGCACAATGGCATCAGAGAGTGCAATTCAGCAGGGAGGACGTGTTTAAGGGACAGCAAACATTTTCAACACTAGTTTTTCTAACAAAGCTTATAACAAAGGCACCAAGTTCTCATCTCGAGTATTTTATTCCTCTTAATGGGCCAGCAAAAGCCTTTCATCGGGGCTTCAATATTGTATCAGCAGCCTCCCAGCATTTAGCAGGAAGTTTCCCGGGGGGGATGGGGGAATCAGTGTTCAAGGGGGTTAGTGCTATTTTTGTCATGGCCTCAGACAAACCCTCCTGGGGCAGAAAATGCCAGCGCTGCAAATCCCCTCTTCTAATCACCTTTGCAGGTTCGCTTTGCCTAAAATGTGAGAAGGCAGCATCTGCGAATGAGGAGGACATGGCGGAGGCCTCCCATTCCTTGGCTCAGACTGATAGCCAGCAGACAGATGGGTCTGAGCGAGTAGCAGCCACCAGGTCTGAGAGAGCAGTGGCCGCCAGGGAGACCCAGCAGTCCGCAACCCCCTCTTTGGCCCCAGACCTCATAGACAAGTTAAATAGGACCTTTGCCCTGGACCCTGCATGCTTCGACTGGCAACCTCCGGGGTCATCAGATGTAAGAACTCACAAGAAGGCATAAAAGAAAGAGGACCCTGACCCCGTCCTCATCTGAAGAGGGGCAGCTGTCCTCACATCACTACGATAAAAAGAAGAAATCCCGATACAGAAGCAGATCCTCGAACGAGGAGGATCAGCATTCTTCACACCACAAGAGAAAGAAAAGATCTTGTTCTCTGAGCAGATCTAGGGTCACCCACAAGGGGAAGCGTCACAGGGACCGCTCTCCGGACTCCTGAGACTCCAGTTCCTCTTCTCCAGAAGAGGGGGAGCTACTGGACTCGTCCTCGGACTCTGACGACTCCCTGTCCAGAAACTTTGACCTGGAAGACCTAGACTTTTTCATAAAGAAGGTCATAGCTGAAATTCACCTCGGATCTTCCCCAGTGGCTCCACCACAGCTGAAACGGGCCTTTCGCCTGGCATCTGCCGCCAAACCAGCCGCAGCTTTTCCTATTCCTCCAGCCATAGAGGACTTGCTAAAGGAAGAATGGCACGGTCCAGAGCACACCTATCCAGTACCCCGGCGGATCACTAAGCTCCAAGTTTGACAAGAAGCAATCTGAAAAGTGGCTAGACTGCCCCAGAATCAACCCTCTGATTTCGGACCTCACCAAAAAGACTGGCATCCCAGCTGAAGGAGGACCCGGGGGACAGGAAAGTGGATGCATCACTCAAGAAGGCCTTTCAAGCATCAGCAACCTCTCTCAAGGCAGCAACTGCCAATCATTTTTTCTGCCAGACCCACTCTGTCCTGGGCCTCGGAATTAGCCTTCCAATTCGCTGCAGACCCAGAGAAGAACAAGGCTATTATTCATCAGCTGCAGTTACTGGGTTTGGCATCGGCTTATACAAACATACTAAGAAGCCAGCAGAAGAATGCCATTTGGTTCTATCAAGTCTGCTCGTATTGCAGGGTTCACAGCTTGAGTCATGTCCCTGCCCTCCCTCCCTCCCTCATTCCTCCCATCCTCCCTACCCATGGTTTTTACCTTCCCCATGCCTATCTCAGCTCTCTTGAAGCTGCTCACTGTCTTCAATGAGACAACCTCTTCCGGCAGCGCATTCCAAGTGTCCACTGCCCTCTCTGTGAAGAAGAGTTTCCTGACCTCCCTCCTAAACCTCCCACCCTTCAACTTAAGAATGTGCCCCCTTGTGTTGTGGTTGCCACTCAGCTTAAAGAGACTTTCCTTATCAACCTTATTTATCCCTTCAAGTACTTGAAAGTCCCAAATATGTCCCCTCTCCCTCTCCCTCTCTCTCTCTCTCCTGTCTTCCAGGGGGTACATGTTCAGTGTCTTCAACCTCTCCTCGTATGCTTTTCCCTGCTGACCGGCTATCATCTTTGTAGCCCTGCTCTGGACCTTCTCCAGCAGATTAATGTCCTTTTTGAGGTGTGGGCACCAGTACTGAACACCATACTCTAGATGCAGCCATACCAGTGATCTGTACAAGGGCAGTATAACCTCCTCTCTCCTTCTACCAATCCCCCTAGATTTGCATCCCAGCATCTTGTTTGCCTTTGCTGCTGCTTTCTTGCACTGCGTGGAGTGCTTCAGGTCACTAGTGATCATAACTCCCAGGTCCTTCTCCTCTTCTGATGCTGATACTTGGACTCCAGCCAGGTAGTACTCTGTCCTGAGATTCTTGGCTCCAGTATGCATAACTTTGCATTTCTTGGCATTGAAGCCAAGCTGCCAGATCCTGGACCACCTCCCCGGCTTTTCCAGAGCTTCCTGGAGGTCCTGTATTCCTTCAGCTGTGTCCACTCTCCCACAGAGCTTGGTGTCATCTGCGAATAGGCACATTTTGGCCTGAATGCCATCCCCAGTGTCCTTGATGAAAACATTGAACAACACCAGCCCAAGCACTGAGCCCTGCGGGACCCCATTGGTTACCTCTCTGGTGCCAGATCACTCTCCCCCACAACCACCCTCTGGGTTATGTCCCTCAGCCAATTTTCTACCCATCTGGCCATCTTTTCCCCAACCCCGAGATCCACCAATTTCCTGATCAACCTTTTGTGGGGCACAGAGTCAAAGGCCTTGCTGAAATTAAGTTGGAAGATGTCTACTGCTTGGCCCCTGTCTACTATCTTAGTGACGCAGTCAAAGAAGTCAATTAGATTTGTTTGACATAATCTCCCCACCATGAGCCCATGCCGCCTCGCATCCTGGAGACCATGCTCCTCTAGATATTCCACCAACCTTTCCTATAGTATGGTCTCCATGAGCTTGCCCACAGTGGAGGTCAGACTGGTCTGTAATTCCCTGGGTCATCCTTGGGACCACTTTTGTGGAGGGGCACTATATGTGCTCTTCTCCAGTCCTGCGGTAGCACTCCTGACTCTAGTGAACTATTAAATAGGTCTGCCAGTGGCCCTGCCAGCTCCTCAGCCAGTTCCTTTAGTACCCTTTGATGTACTCTGTCCGGGCCTGGTGATTTGTCCACCTTCAATACCAGCAGCTCCTCCCCTCACTGTATCCTCTTCTGTCACTACATCTGTGTTCCCCTCCCCCTGCTCCTCTTTTCCCTTCTGAAGGCACTGGTCCATCCTTCTCCTTGGTGAAGACTGAACAGAAGTATTCATTTAGTATCTCTGCTTTTCCCCCATTATCCTCCACCCCTTTCTTAAGCCTAACAATCCCTTCCTTCTTGTCCCTTTTCTCACTTATATAGTGAAAGAAAGCCTTCTCCCCTTTCTTAATTCCTTCAGTTATCTGCATTGCCTTCTGTGCCTTTGCTCGCAGGACTTTCTTACGTGACTCATTAGCCAACCGTAGGTAATTTTCCCTATCCACCTTTCTCTTGGTCTTCCTGAATTTTCTATAGGCCAACCTCTTTTCCCTTACTGGCTGGGCTACCCCAGAACTGAACCAGCTGGGTGCTTTGGCCCTTGTGTTCTTCCCCCTGAGTCTAACGCACTCATCTGTGGCAACCAGTATTCCTTCCTTAATGATGGACTACGTTTGGTCCACCCCGATATCTGCTCTGATGCCTACCAGATGGCTCCTTAGCACTTCACCCATTTTCGTGAAGTCCGCCATCCTGAAATCCAAGATTTTGGTCTTAGTAGGGATGCTTTCCCTGCCCATATCCAACTGGAACCACACTGTGCAATGGTCAGTTCCATCCAGTGGCTCCCTGACCATTATTTCCTGTACATGCTCCCCATATGTGAGCACCAGATCAAGAATTGCCTCCGCTCTTGTTGGTTCAGTGACGCCCTGAGTCAGGAACCCACTTTGCAGTCCTTCCAGGATCACCTGACTCTTCGCACATGTTGTGAATGGTATGCTCCAGTCCACCTTGGTCAGGTTGAAGTCCCCCACAATTGCAACCTCTCCTTTCAGTTTCCAGTATTTGTGAGCTCAGTTCTTTGTCCCTCTCCTCATCCTGACTGGGTGATCTGTAAACCACCCCCAACTTCACCTTTCTCCCTCTATTGGACCTTAACTGAACCCATAATGCCTCCACCTCCTCTTCCTCCGACTCCTTCCTCATGCAAGTTATTCCTTCCCTGATATAAACTGCCACCCCTCTTCCCTTCCCGACTACCCTGTCCCGCCTGTATAGTTTAGATCCAGGGATCGCAAGGTCCCAGTCATGGTGTGATATTGCTTATGCAGCAGATGTGTCAGAGGAGGCGGTCAGGTGTGCCGCTCGGACCATGTTTTATCAAACTTTGGCTTGCTGCCACCTCTGGCTTTGGACATGGCGAGCAGATGCCTCCTGAAAAAGCCATTTGGTGAACGCTCTGTATGAAGGTAATTTCCTGTTCGGCTCAGCTCTGGAGGAGGCAGTGAAGGAATTGGGGGAGACAGCTAAAAAGTGCACATACCCCAGTCAAGAAACTGGAGCAAGTCATGGTCCTCAGGCCCCAGATGCAATTTTCGTGACAGAGATTACAACAGGGGTCAAAACTCTAATTTCTCAGGCAAGAGAACATGGTTCTCGGGTAACCAATGCAACTTCAGGGGAGGAGAATCCGGTGGTGGAGGTGGCACCAGAGACAGTGGGAACAACAGCAGAAAGTCACAGGCCATCCGGGCCCATCCTCGAGTGGGGGACTTTCAAACTTTCTCAAGGAATGGGTCCAAACCACGTCAGACAGATGGGTCCTAGACATTATCAGCAAGTGCTACCTAATAGAGTTTGATTCCAAGCCCCCACTTCCTCATGTGGTGCCCTCCCCTATTTCTGGCAACCCCACCAAAAGACAGGCGATGTTACAGGCCATTACAGACCTTCCTCAGGCAGGGGCTATCGAGCAAGTTCTGCCCGCCGAGTTCAGTCGGGGGGTATACTCCCTATTTTTCATTGTGCCAGAACGCACAGGGGGGATTCAGGCCAGTCCTAGACCTCAAATTCTTGAATCGTTTTGTCCGCAGCAGACCCTTCAAGATGGAAACCTTGTCATCAGGGAGTTACAATAAGGGGATTTTATGGCATCCATTGATTTGCAAGATGCATATTTGCATATTCCAATCCAAGACCTACAGAGGCAATATCTCAGGTTCAAGGTGGGGGAGCAGCACTTCCAGTTCAAAACTCTGCCATTTGGGCTTTCTTCAGCCCCAAGGACATTTTCCAGGGTGCTAGTAACTGTTGTAACTTGCCTCTGGAACCAAGGGATACAAATTTTCCGTTATCTGGACAATATTCTCATCAAGGCTCCTCAGCTCGACCAGGCAGTACAAGCAGTGGCGGAGGTAGTCTGGTGCCTATTGGCACATGGTTTTGTCATCAACTGGAGAAAAAGCTCCCAGACTCCGAGCCAAACCTTAAATCACCTGGGGGTAGACTTCATGACACAAGCCAATAAGGTCTCTCTTCCCCACCCTGGAAAGAAATTCAGGGACCTCATCAGGAAGTTTCACGCAGCTCCTTAGCTGCTGGCTCAAACCTTCATGCAGCTAATCGGGACTCTAGTATCGCTGGCAGATTCAGTCCCCTGGGCTCTAGTGCACATGTGGCCCATTCTAACACACCTGCTCAGACTCTGGTCCCAGTCCAGACACAGCCAGCACCAACCGATCCCAATTTCTCCACAGGTGAAGACTTCCCTCCACTGATGGACGCAGAGGACCAATATTACGAGGGGCCGTAAGTTGGGCCATCGATGCCAAATCCTAATCACGACCGATGCCAGCATAAGGGGCTGGGGGGTTCACGTGGATCAGCTGTCAGCTCAAGGCAGATGGTCACTGGCAGAAATGTGGTGCAGCATAAACATCTTTGAGATGAGAGCAGTATGCCTAGCCCTGCCACACTTTGAACAGTAAGTCCTCAATCAGGATGTACTGATTCTAACAGACAATTGGACAATGGTGGCATACATCAACCATCAGGGTGGCACAAGAAGCTCAAGAATGCTCTGAGAGTCCCTTCTTCTCTTTCATTGGGCCGAGCACCAGCTGGCAAGCATAAGGGCAGTGTACATTTCCAGGCAGGAAAATGTCACGGCAGACTGGCTCGGTCATAAGGATGTTCTACAGTGGGAATGGGAGCTGGAGGACAGTGCTTTCCATAGCTTAACAGAGCATTGGGCAATTCTCAGATCTTTTCACCTGCCGGTGAAACTCCAAGGTAAGGCAATTCTGCTCCCTGGCCAAGGACGATCTAGCGCTGGCTCAGGACACTTTTCCCCTAACTGTATGCCTTTTCCCCCATACCGCTTCTATCCAGAGTCCTCCACAAAGTGGCACTGGACCAGGCAGAGCTGATTCTAGTCTGTCCCCGATGTCCCTGTCGCCTATGGTTTCCGCTTCTGATTAGTCTGTCAAGGCAACCACCTCTAACTTTCCAGATCAACCTGGACCTTCTCCACCAGGATCCGGTACGGCATTCCAGTCTGTGCAACCTGCCCTCCCGGCCTGGAGATTGAGTAGGAAACTTTGAAAGAGCTAGGCTACACAGCTCCTGTGATAGAAATGGTGGTGCATTCACATCGCCCCTCTTCCTCTATATTACAGGATTTGGAGGAAATTCTTGATCTTACTTCGAGAGGGCTCTTGCAGTAGGTAATTACAAATTGGACTGAAGCCAGCAGGCGTCAGGACCCCACGGAAAAATTTCTAGCTAGCAGTCTCTGGCAGGGGACCGCCTCAACATTAGGTGACCGACGTCGGTATAAAGGGGCGTTCCCCCACGCCCGCCTTCAGTTCTTTCCCGCCGTTAGCTCATGCAGTGCCTCGCAGTTAAATTCACTGCTTTGCAGTCAGTCGTCGGTAGGTTTACCACCTATTTTCTACTTTTTTTTTTCATGATTTTCGTCAGCCTTACCTACAGCTGCCGTGTATGTCGTTCCTGTCTCTCTCCGAGCACAAAAACAAGTGCAATTCTTGCGCTGCCCAGCTCCCGGGCAAGGACAGACATTCCCAGTGCCTTTTTTGTGTAGGCCCCGATCATCCTGTTGAAGTGCCAGCTCTGCCAGCAGTTTAACGCGGCCACCCAAAAGCGGAGGCAGCACTTCCTAGAGGCCCACGTTCTTAAACTACAAATGATCTCCATGGAAAAGGAACTGAAAAAACTCCGGCGGGCTTAGACTTTTCCGGAGGGCCACCACAAGAAGAAGCACCGGGACTGGGACTCCTCATCAGTCGCTGTGGCCTCGGCTCAGGTCGCGGTGCTGCAGGTAATGCCTCCCCCGGGAGGCAGTTCTGTGGCGGCCGTCTTTGAGGTTTCCAAGGCGGGCTAACCCTGCCGGGGTTTGGCTCGCACTCCCTCGAGCCCAGGTCTGGGTGAGTGCAGCCGCTCCCAGTAAGGCCACCGCCGTGCGGGCGTCTGGTTTGAGCAGCCCCGATAAGCTGGACGTTGGCTCCTCCAATGTCCTGCCCGGGTAAGGCTGTTAAGATGCCCGACCCTCTGGGGCAGTGCCCAGCCGCCAAAGCTGCCCCACCTTCACGGCCTTCGAGTGCCGAGTCGAATAAGTCGGACGCTGGCTCCGCTGATGTCCGCCCAGATCCCGCCAATAAGACAGACATCAGCTCCCCTGACGTCCGCTCAGCGTTGGAGCAGACGCCGGACCCTTCGGGCCTCTCTGTCATCCCGAGCTCGCCGCAACGCTCTCTGCATTCCGAGGTGCCAGCATCTCCTTTGCTGGACCCCGGGGATGGTAACCCTTCTTCCCCGGTGACACTGAGGAGGTGGGTACGCTGCTGTTGGGTCTCCCTCCTGCTGGGCCGGATGACCCGGCGCCGGCCTATCTGCCTGACAATATCCCATTGCCGGACGCAGCCCCTATGCCAGGCCTGCTGCCCGCCGGGCTTCCTGTTCCGGGTCCGCCCGCTAGTCTGTTTCCAGGACCCCTGCTCCTGCAGATCCCCCGGTACCTGGGTATCCGACCCTGTCCTATCCGACTGCGTCCTACCCAGGCCCACAGTATCCGGCACCCCAGTACCCGACGCTGGCCTACCTGGCGCTGCAGTACATGGTGCCCCAGTACCAGACGCCGGGCTTCCTGCCATCTGGATACAGATACACGCCTTACAGATACCCTCAGTATCCGTATCCCCTTCCTCCTCCTCCACCGCCCCCTCAGCTGCCGGTGGACTTGAAGGAGACTCTGGCTTCCTGGTGGGATGAGGCCAAGGCTCAGCTCACCAGGGAGGTAGTGAGCCATCTTCCGATGCTGGTTCTGGACCCCCTACGTCTGAGGCGAGAGACCCTCTTCCCTCTCCAGATGCCCTCCGGTTCCAGGGCAGGGCAGGATATGCTTCCCTGAGGGCTTCCCAAGGGGTCCGTTCCTCCCCTGCACCGGGAGGAGGAGTCTTCTTCCTCTTCATCCTCCTCGAAGACCTCGGATGACTCTGGTCGTTTTCGATCTGGACGACGAGCCACGCACTCTGGACAAGCCCAGGCCAAGGACTACTCCGAAGTCTCCGGAGGCTCCTTCCTTTTCAGAGTTGCTGCGTAAAAACCAGGCCGTTCATCAGTGGCATTCCTTGGAGCCGGATCCACAGGGTAAGAAACTCGCTGCGCACCTGGATCTGCCCGAGACTGCTCCTACCCTGGTGCCACCCTGGATTGAGCCTCATGCTGACCTTGTCTCCACTATTTTGGAAGCGACCGTCGGTCAGGCTTTAGCAGGCTCCGGAGGGTGTTGACTCTTTAAATTCACACCTTCGAGCTGATTCGGTCACGATTAGCGGCGCTCACGGCCAGATGGCTAACCCCAAGCACTAGAGCTCGTCACCACCCGACAAGGAAACCTGCCTTCTGGACCAGTATGGGGAAAAAGGTCTGTGCTTTTTCTACTCTGGGTATAAGGGCCCTGAATTACGATGCTCATATGGGGGAATTACCAGAAGGCGATCCTTAGAGTGGTGGAAGCTAAATTGGACTCCCTTGCTGAGTCTCAGACGAAGCAGGAAGTGGCTGATCTAGTCCAGCTGCGCATTCGGCCAGTTGGCACATGCTTTGTGCCACGTACGACACAGTGGACGCTGCCAGTCGGAGCTCGGCTTTCGCCGTGGGTTTGCAGCATCATGCCCGGCTTCAGGTGTAAGGTTTGGTCCCGGAGGTGCAGTCTGCTGTCCAGGACGCGCCTTTCAGGGGTTCAGTGCTGCTCGGTGGCGATGTCATGGACGTCATCACCGATCTGCAGGAGAAGGGTACTGCACTTAAGTCTGTTGACTCCATATACAGACCTCCTCAGGCTCAGCGTTGTCCCTTTTGCAGATGTTCTTGGCAAAAGGCGAAACTTCAGGGAAAGCGGGCCAACAAACGTTGGGCCCCTCTGGCTGCCAAGCCCCCCAGCCCAAAAAAGCAGTGGGGGCTTCAGCCGCAACGCTACCCCACACCTCCTGACTCCTTTCCTCTCACACAGCCTCTGGGCCTTCCAGAGAAACCGGTAGGAGGGAGATTCTTCCTCCATCTACCGGGTTGGGAGAGGATCACGTCAGACACTTGGGTGTTCCAGCTGATCACAGAAGGACACTCAATAGAGTTTCTTCAGAACCCCCCGGTCGTCTTACTCCTCAGAACACCTTCTTCTGGTTCAGGAAGAAATATCCTCTCTTCTTCTGAAGGAGGCGATCGAGCCCGTCCTTCCCTATCTTCGGGAGACTGGTTACTACTCCCATTTCTTCCTGGTCCCGAAGAAGTCAGGAGATGTGAGGCCGATTCTCGACCTCGGCTCTCTGAACTTGTTAGTGGAGTACAAAAGGTTCAAGATGCTCTCTCTGCAGAGTCTTCTGCCCCTTCTTCAGCCGGGACAGTGGCTGTGCGCTCTGGACATGCAGGATGCTTACCTGCATATCCCTATTTGCACTTCCCACCACAAATACCTGCATTTTGCATTCCAGGTGGACCACTACCAGTTCAAGGCCCTCCCATTTGGTCTTTCCTCGGTGCTCTGAGTGTTCACCAAATGCCTTTCGGTGGTAGCAGCCTATCTGCATACCCAGAGGTGCAGGTTTCCCCATACCTGGACGACTGGATCCTGGCGACCTTGTCCAGGGTGGAACTCCTGCGCTTTCTTTCCTTTACCCTGCAGGTTTATACCTGCCTGGGTATTTCCATCAACCAGGCCAAGTCCCACCTGATCCCGTTCCAGAGGCTCCAGTTTATCGGGGCGATCCCGGACATGACCTCCGGCATGGCATTCCTGCCACTGGACAGGGCAGCCTCACTCCAGGCTCAGGTTAGCCTGTCGTCCAACCACAGGCGGATCAGCGTCAGGTCGGTCCTTCGCCTCCTTGTGCTCATGGCGGCTGCTATTCCGACAGTCCCTCGCGCTCGGTTCCACGTGAGAATCTCTCAGTGGATGCTTCGGTCTCAGTGGGATCAGTTGGTGGATGACCTAGATCAACTAGTTCTGGTCTCCAACTCTATGGCTTGGGACTTGCAATGGTGGATGGTTCAGGAGAACCTTTGCCGGGGAGTTCCCTTCTGCCTTTCTCCTCCTCCCAGACGCTGACTACAGACGCCTCGGGTGAGGGTTGGGGAGCCCATCTTGGGTCTCACAGGACCCAGGGCTCCTAGTCCAGGCTCGAGAAATCACTCCACATCAGTGTGCTCGAGCTTTGGGCCATGCTGTATGCTATTCAGGCTCTGCATCTATATCTGCTCCCAGGGCATGTGGCTGTCCAGACGTACAACATGTGTGTAGTTTGGTACATCAACAAACAGGGAGGAACTCGTTCCTACCCTCTCTGCAGGGAGGCGATGTGAGTTTGGGAATGGGCAGTGCAGCACAACCTTCACCTCACAGCAGTTCACGTCCCGGGGGTCGAGAACATGTTGGCAGACCACCTCAGTCGGTCGTCTGCTCATGCTCATGAGTAGGAACTAGATCAGGGGGTAGCAGACGATATCTTCCTACGCTGGGGGACACCACAGGTAGATCTGTTTGCATTGCCTCTCAACGCAAAACTTCCTGCCTTCTGCATCGCCTCCCTGCAACTTTATTAGTCAAGCGGTGGCTTTCATTTTTCCTAATATGCAGTCTAAAGTGTGCAAAATCATTGAGAAAAGTAGCCCCATATACTTGTATTGCACGCATCCCCGCGCTCTCCCTGGCTAAATGTCACGATATAGAGGAGCGCGGGGGCGGAGCGGGCAGACTAGGAAGTGGGAAGGGATCAGCTGGCTAGCAGCTCAGCCAGAGTTACGATCCCTTCCAAAACCGCACAGAGCGTATTAAAATGTTCTGTCTTGGCACAGAAGGGCTATCGCTGCCCCAGAGTACCGGCCGTTGAAGCCCAAAGTCTTAGTAAGGTGAACTTGCACCTTTACTTTAAATACCTGTAAATTTTCTTTCTCTGACGACTGGTGTCTGGGCTTCTTTCCTCCCAGAATGTACAGAATTGGCTATTTGGCTGTGTGTATTGCATACATTTCTTGTTTTTATTTCCAAGTTCATATAGTATTGCCACATTTGGACTGCTTTAGGAAGAACTGGAGGAAACAGGAAGTGGAGGGGTGGATATCCCTAGCTGCAGAGTTCTGAGTTTCCTGCCTGCATATCTGCATCAGGAGATGCAGCCTATCTGGAAGCCTGGAGACCAGCCATCGGAGAAAGAAAACTTACAGGTACTTAAATTTCGTTTTGCTGCTGATGGAAAACCTGACGGTACCAATTGTGTATTACTGTGGAGTACCCGGGGCAGTGACCAGGGATTGAGGACAGAGTCAGACACTTGTTTATCCCAAAATGTTCTACAATCCAAGAGCAGGAGGGAAAAGAATGATGCCTGTTGCCTTTGTGTTAAAATACAAAATAAGGACATATTGGGGGTTGGGGGGGAGAGCGAGAGAGAAATAAATCACACTAAACCTCAGTTTTGCAGACATTTAATTTATTTAAGAAGAAAATATTCGTTCTTCAGCAGCAGTTATGTTTTTATTTTATTACAAAACCAAAAATGTACTCTTACAGTTTAAGAATTTTGTCATTTGTACGCATCCAGATTTGGTTTTAGTCACCTAACTTTGAAAATGAGGAGCACAGTGCACACTTCGAGATATCTTATCTTGAGCACTGGATGTGAGCAGTGTTTCCTGCTGTCCTCCACTTTCTGGAGCAGCTCAGGTGCCAGTTAGTAAAGATTTTCTTAGAAAATGCGGTGATGATGGTGTACATAATCAAGGTGGCACGACAAGTAAAGGCATGCTCCTGGAACACCAAAAGGTGCTTCACTGGGCCAAAATGAATCTTTTGTCTTTATCAGCCAATCCTCTAACAGGGGACTGCCAGATGGCCCATCCAGGGGAGTGGTCCCTAAATGTAGAGGTGTTCAGTTTTCTATGCAGCCAGTTTAGAATGCCGCTGCTTGACCTCTTTGCATCCAGGGGGAAGTGCTCGGGTTCCAGAGTTCATCAGCCAAGTTTAATGTCCACTAGTGGAGGCAGTGGATGATTACTCATAACAGCGGAGTTCAAAAAGGCCTTTGTTTTTCCTCCACTTCCTCCGAGCCCAATGGTCCTTCAGAAAGTTCAGCAATCAAGAGGAAACTTCCTTCTGATAGCGTTAGTGTGGCTAAGAAGGCCATGGTTCTCGGATCTGATCAATCTGGTGATTCATGAGCCTTTTTTTCTCCACTGCAGCAGGGATCTCCTAGGTCAGGGCCCAGTGCTACATCCAGACCCAGAGTCTCTTCAGTTGGCAGCTTGGCTTCCCAGAGGAAAAGGTTTCTAAGACGAGTAATTCCTGCTAATGTTGTGGACATGCTTATGCCATCCAGAAGGTTTTTCAGTTCCTCAGCATATGGCAGAATATGGGACATTTTTGCCTTCGAGGCTAGAGAGCATGGGTTCAAGCCCACCAAGGCTACCATCCACTGATTTGGAATTTTTTGCAATCAGGAGTATTCGAGGGCCCTCTGAGGTCAGGGCTCTGCTTTGGCGGCTGTTCTGGCCCTCTTGGATGGGTCCTCTCAAGGTACCCACTCCATAGTCATTAGATTCCTTCAAGGGAGTTACTGTTCTAGACATTTGTTCCATTTCCCAATTCCCCTGTGGGAAATTAATGTGGTTCTTGCATTTCTCAGGAAACGGACCTTGCAGGAGACAGAATATCCTCTGGAACAGAGGATAAAGGCTCCAAAGTCGGCTTGCTGAGAGATGCAACTGTGACTACAGTGAGTTGCAAACTAGTTGGTTTTTGTCCCGCTGCAGCAGAATGTGCCATTAAACTGAAAGTATATACTGCTAGCTCATTCTGAGCTCAGCAGAAACTAGCCAACAACCAGATATTAGTGATTTAAAAGATTTCCTATACAGAGTCCTAGAACCTCAGATGCTACTAAGCTGCCATATGGTTGCACAGTAAGTTTAGTGTGAACGGTACTGTAGCCAAGGCTCATTTCCAGGTGCGACCTGCAGGAGGGGGAAGGGGAGAACACAATTACAAAAATTACAGCAAGTCAGATGATGCGGTTACAATGACAGTAAAGTGCAATAGTAGATTGCAGAACAAATAAGAAAGTAAGATCGTTGCATATCACATAGGACAAATAAATTAGCGTACAAATCAGCTGTGCAGTTGGTCCCAATCAAAACATGCTTAGTGCCTTAATGAGCAGAGACTGACCTTGTCTTGTGGAGAGTAGTAAACAGGCCGATTTAAGCTACACACAAAATAGCCAAAAAACATGCTCTCAGGGGGGAGAGAAAGACAAGGGGAGGGCAGACTCACATGGGAAGTGTTAGGGTTGGCAGGAACATACTGTATACATGGCAACCCCGAATTTCCATGCATATTCTCAGCTCTTTTTGAAACTGTGGGTCCCATATTTGACAGTGAAGGACAAAATCCCTGTTCTGAGCCTAAATAACCACATAGGTCTAACTTTATTATATTTGGACACACTTTGAGCATCATGTGAGTGCCAGAACTTGTTTGAATTTTGCCAGCTAGAGTGCAGCCCTAAGGAAGGCACTAACAGGTGCACTCGGCCAAAGTACAGCCTCCTGCTGGCCACTGAGTGGTATATGCCTGTGGTAGGCATACAGGCTGTCGAGCAAAATCGGCTCTGGTATCTCAAACCTGTTTGTGCTTTTGCACTAAAAGTTGATGTATTCGACCCATGCAAGGCCTATGCAGTCATTTGCATTCAGTTTTGGCCTCATTAAACCCTGAGTTTGCTCCTTGGGTTGCGTGGAGGCTGTGGGCTCCCCAGGGCAGTCTTTTGTTGTCCTCTCTCCCCCCTGGCCACTCATCCCCCAACCACACATCCCAGTTGTTAGCCCTACCCCCTCCCTCATTCAGTTCCAGAATAGAAATGAGTAGTACCCTGGTAGTCTGGTGGTCTCCCTTCCCTCACCTGATCCCAGACTAGAAATAAATAGCATCCCTAGGAGTCTAGTGGTTTCCTCTCCCTCTCGTGGTACCAGTAGAATTAAAATAAATATTTCTGAGGTGGTCCAGTAGTCTTTCTTCAAGTATCCAGTGTCCTCCCATCCCAGCAGTTACCACCCTGGTGCCCCCATCCCCACTTGGGTAATGGTGGTCTGCACATACTGACCACTCACATCCACGGTCTGCTGCTGTCTGTTGCACATACAATAGCGCTATACAGTTTGTATTGCAGTATATTATTTGAGGGACATCTTTTCAAAATGGATCATAGCCACAAAAGTAAAGCTTTCCTTTGTTTCAAAACGAAGAGAAGTGCTAAAGCAGACTCAAATTGGGGATGGGGTGGGTGTTGGCAGGCAAGAGAGGAGAAAAAGGAAAATCCAGATTGGAAAAAAGGTATGCCTGTAGTTACAAAATTCTCCCCATACCACGAACTACTGAGTGATGTCCGCATTGTTCATTTACAGAGAAGAGTCCTAAAGGAACTCACAAATCTGAGGGTAGACAAAATAGTGGGCCCAGATAGGATACCTCCAGGGATATTGAAGGAGCTCAGAGAGATGCTGGCTGCACCTCTGACAGTCATGTTCAACCACTCACTGGAGACAGAAGAGGTTCCAGAGGACTGGAGGAGGACAGTTGTAGTGGCACTTCACAAAAGTGGTGGTAGAGAAGAGGATGGCAAATTACAGGCCAGTCAGCCTGACTTCAATGGTGGAAAAATTAATGGAATCACTACTGAAGGAAAGGATTGTGAAATATCTGGAATCCAGTGGCTTACAAGATCTGAGTCAGCTTGGATTCACGGGGTGGAGGTCATGTCAAATAAATCTGATAGATTTCTTTGGCTCGGTGACCAGGGAGTTAGATCAGGGTGGAGCGGTGGATGTGGCCTACCTAGATTTCAGTAAGGACTGAGAGTAGGTCCAAAAGTGGTAAACTGGGTAAGGAATTGGTTGTGGCATAGCCGACAGAGGGTGGTGGTAAATGGAGTTCACTCTGAGGAAGGGAGGGTGACCAGTGGGGTGCCACAAGGATCAGTACTGGGACCGGTCCTCTTTAATGTCTTTATTAGCAACATTGCAGAAGGGCTAGAAGGGAAGGTATGCCTTTTTGCGGATGGCACAAAGATCTGCAATAGGGTAGACATACCAGGGGGGTGGAAAAAATGAGAGATCTAAGGAAGCTTGAGGAGAGGTCAGTAGCAGGGCAACTAAGTTTCAATGCCAAGAAGTGCAAAATCATGCACTTGGCACACAAACCCAGGGGTTGAGTATAAGATGGGAGGAGTGGTACTGACGACCACCAAGCAGGAAAGAGACCTGGGGGTAATCATATCTGACAACCCAAAGATGGCCAAACAGTGTGACATGGCAGTGGGGAGAGCTAGTGGGATGCTAAGGTGCATAGGGAGGGGTATCATCAGCGGCAAGAGGGAGGTGGTGATGCTGTATAAATCATTGGTGAGACCACACCTAGAGTACTATGTCTTGTTCTGGAGACTACATCTCCAGAAGGATGTAGACAGATTAGAGGCAGTCCAGAGGAGGGCAGCTAAAATGGTGCATGGCCTGCATCAAAAGCCCTGTGAGCAGATACTAAAGAACCTCTGTATGTACACCCTAGAGGAAAGGAAGGAATGGGGGGGATATGGTAGAGACTTTTAAATACCTCATGGGTATAAATAGGGTACAAGAGAGAAACGTTTCTCGGAAAACAAGATGCTCAAGAACAAGGGGTCATGCTGTGAAGCAGGGTAGTTTCAGGGGAAACGTGAGGAAGTACTTCTTCACAGAAAGAGTGGTGGATGCCTGGAACAGCGGAGGTGGTCAGGGCAAAAACTGTAACGGGATTCAAGAACACATGGGATAGGCATAAGGGGGAACCTTAATGGGTAGGAAAGGGATGGTAAAGCTGGAGACCTAGTAAGGTCTGCAGTACTACAGTAGGTAGGGAAAATGAGCAGACTAGGTGGGCCTAGCGGTCCTTATCTGCCATCAAATTTTATTCTGTGTCACTGCTTTATGTTCCTGACTGACTCTGTAGTCCATGTTGCTAGATAAATGAATTGGCTATAGATGTGCTGATCTTTATTGGCACGTTTTGCCTGCCATACAACACTGTCCATTAATAGCTTAGTAGCATTTTTTTAGAGATAGTTTTCAGTTGCTTAAAGCTAATCTGTCCAGATGAGTGTCTAAAAAGAGTCGATACAGTACTTCTCCCTTTGCTTCACTTTCTAGATTAAAACAGCATTCAGTAAGCGGATCCAGGCCAAAATCAATGACCTTCTGCAGCAAATGGAGGAGGGGCTGAAGACTGCAGATCCACATGACTGCACTGCCTACACTGGGTGGACAGGTAAGAATTACAAAACGTTCCGATGCTAATTTTTTTTTTTTTCTAACACATTATATGGTTTCAGATTAGATTCTGCTATCTGGGAAAAATCCGCTGACTCCACACACATTTCACTGGCCCAGCTTCTGTTCTTAGTGAACTGTTAGTCCTGCAATATGAGCCAGCAGGACTAGAAGGAACATTTTATTTGCCTCTACTAGCATGTGTCAGTGCCACTTTTGCTGCCTACATCTGTATAACTAATAGGCACAGCCTGACTAGGCATAGCCTGCAAGGAAAGCCTGGCTGAAAATGTACCATTTACTGTATCATTGTGTGCAAGGGAGCAGGAACAAATTACTGCCTCCTCACAACATTATCAGCATTGTGTGACCTCACTCACTGAGGCATCACAAGTGCAGGGTTCATTTCAGACATTTATTTGTGTAATGTTGACCCACAGGTGCAAAACGTAAGGGTCAAATTGAGAAGATAAAAGTATCATATTATTCAACCCAACCCAGATTCATAAAACAGCAGTTTAAAGCCATAACAAAGAGCTGGTTGTCCCAGAGGGAGAAGAAAAGGTGGGTCAATAATAAAGACTGTGCGACAGTTGTCTCAGTCCACCACTCTGAAATGAACACTGCTTAAGTGATGATAAATGGCATAGAAACAAACTGTGATGGCCGATAAAGACCAAAGGTCCATCTAACCTATCCAGAGTTCCCTGTCTGCCCTGGACCTATTGTCCATACGGGGGTTTTATCCCTCCTGGTTCACCCACCTGCTCCCCTCCCCACTGCAACCGATCTGAGCACCCACCAAACCCTTCACGCTGTCTCAGCCATGCTTAAAACCATTTATGGTCTTGGCATCCACCACCTCCGCTGGCAGTCTTTTCCATGGCTCCACCACCCTTACTGTAAAATAGAACTTCCTCACGTCCCTCTTAAACCTTCTCCATGCCAGTTTCCACTCATGACCTCAGGTTCTTGACTCTGTACTCCAGCTAAATAGTTCCCCGCAGTTAACCTTGTTTATTCTCTGTGGGAACTTGAAAGTCTCCGTCATAGCCCCGCCTTTCTCACCTGGTTTTCAGTGAGTACATGTTCAGTGCTTTAAGATGATCTTTGTAAGATCTGCTGTGTTGGCTCTAAGCATAATCTCCAGTGTGATCCTGTCCTTCCTGAGGTGAGGACGCCAGAACTGAGCACAGTATTCCAGGTGTGGCTTCACCAGTGACCTATATAGAGGTAGTAGTATCTCTTTTTATTCTGCTGTTGGTACCCCTTCCAGTACACCCAAACATTTTGTTAGCCTTAATATAGGCCTTGTTATGCAGGCTTTATTGTTTAAGGGAGTCACTAATGATGACTCCCAGGTCCCTTTCCTCTGCCGTAGAGCTCAGTTTAACCTTCCCATCCAGGACTGTGTCCTACTTTATTTTTTTCTCTGGGGTGCATAACCTTGCATTTTATGCATTGAGTTGCAGTTGCCAAACCTTAGGGCCACTGCTCTAGTCTTTGCAGGTCCCTCTGCATCTCCCTGATCCCTTTGTCGCTATCTACCTTCCCACAGATCTTCATGTCATTAGCAGAGAGGCACTGCTTGCCCCGAATACCTTCTCCAGTGTCACTGATGGACATATTAAAGAGGACAGGACTCTGGACAGATCCCTGTGGCACCAAACTCTTAACCTTCCTCTCTTCTGATTTGAACCCGTTTACCAACATGCTCTGCTGTCTGTCCTTTAGCCAGTTTCCTGCCCATCTATCTAAATGCCTAGCTGTGCCCAGTTCCTCCAGCTACTTCAGCAATCTTCTGTGTGGCACCAAGTTGAAAGCCTTACTAAAATCGGAAGTAGAGTAAATCCGCAGCATGGTCCTTATCTACTACCTTTGTTACCCAGTCAAAGAAAACTATCAAGTTGGTCTGACAAGACCTCCCTGCCACAAACCCATGCTGTTCACCACCCTGTAGACCATTGCTCTCTAGGTAGTTCACAAGGTCGTCTTTGATCAGAGACTCCATCAGTTTAACCCACTACAGAAGTAAGCCTCACAGGTCTGTTAATTTCCGGTTGCTCCTTGCCAGCCCCCCTTGTGTAGTGGAACTGCGTCCGCTACCCTCCAGTCTTTGGGAACTACCCCTGTCTGAACTGAGCTGTTAAATAGCCCTACTGTGGGTTCAGCTAGTTCAGCACATGATTCCTTGAGCACCTTTGGGTGCATCCCATCTGGCCTTGGGGCTTCATTGACCCTTAGGGCTTCTGGACCCTTTTTCTGGTAACTGGCTGCCTCATTTCAGAAATGCTTCTGACAATCACCTTGATCCCACTTTCAGAGGCCCACTGTCTTCCCTTGTGAAGACAGAACAGAAGTAATCATTATGGATGGCTGCTTTTTGTTCATCTTCCTCTAGTACCCCACCCTCTTGTGGCCTAACAGTATCCCCTCCCCGCCTCCTTTTCCCTTTAGTATATCTGAAGAATTGTTTTAACCCATCCTTGACAATAACACAACTGCATATCTGCCTTTGCCTCCCCTGACCATCCTGTTTCCTTTCCTAGTTTTTGTTTGTTACACTCCCCATTCCTCCTCCCTCTGCTAATCCTTGTACCTGGTGAAAGCCTTTTTCTTGGCCCTCACTGCTTCTCTGAACCTTTCAGAGAACCACATTGGTCGTGAGTGAGAGTGTGAGTGTGTGTTCATTGCAAAAAAAAAAAAAAAACAAACTGTGGTGATGCACCAGTTAGGGTTCAACTTAAAGCAACAAAGGTAGGGAGTGTGTTGGGCTTCAACCCCTAACTCCCTACCCCCCCAAAGCAGCAAACAGAAATGAAAACACAAGCAGCCACAAACAACCAGCATCAAGTAAGACAAACACTATACAACCATTTCTGGATGACACAAAATAAATCCGACATAAGGGTCTAGTGCCTTTGCAGTCCTGGGTACACGTGGAAACTACAAGGCATACCACTTCTGGGTGCAGATAGAAATCCAGCAAATGAGGGGTCCATCTGGCTGCAGAAGTGCAGTGCCCTTTGCAAATGTATATGTTCTTTGCAAAAACACTGTGTTTATGCACTAGTTAGGGTTCAAGTAGGGAAGTGTGGCGTTAGGGTTTCCAACCCTAACTCCCCACCCAGAGGCAGCAAAAGGAAAAAAAATTAAGGCTTTTGGTCTCCAGAGTCTTGGAGAATCAGTGGTGGGTTCTTCCTTGGGGCTATCTACCTTACTGCCCCACTCTGTTCCTGAGCGAACAAGGTCAGACATGGTCTCCTGTATTGGCAACATGTGGAGAGAGACACTTCTCTACCTTTGAGGAGGCACTGGCTTGGAGCTGTACATTGCTTCAGGAGGCTATGGGCTGAAGGGAAGGGGTGAGCATTAGAGTTAACAACCCCAAGAAAGACCCCACCACTGATTTGCCAAGACTCCCCAAAACTCTGTTTTTTTTCCTTTTTACTACTTGGGGTGGGCATGGAGGTAGGGAGTGAGGGCTGGAAACACTAGTGCCACATTTCCCTAATTGAACACTAACTGGTGCATTAATGCAGTTTTTGGCAAATAACTTTCTTTCTTGTTGAGATAGTGGAATTTGATCCTTATTTACACAGGTTCCTTTGGGATCTGCATGAACACATGAGATATAGAGGGCCCTGCGCCAAGGGAAGACTCCATCCGCCTAAGGAAGTGGCGCGATGGATGTTAAGAATTCATGGGGCTGTTTGGGCTCTCTGGTCCCTGTGCTTACATGTGGCTGCTGATACAGACACACAGGGCAAAGAGTCCATCTGTGAGCCAGTGCATATGGCCCTCTGCCACCCACAGGTGCAGAGGTATGGGGCTCTTTGCCAAGTGAAGAGTTGTCTTCATTATATGGTACCCGGGCCTGTGCGGGCAACTCTGTAGCTTTCATTCCCTGGCTCGGGGGGATCACATAACAGCTTTGGCCCCCCTACCCTTACCCCATCCACCTGGGTCACTGAGTTTACCCCGAACTTAGCTCACTGGAACACGATCACAAAGCATACCCGCTGGGGTCAAGACTGGCAGTGCACATAAAGCTTTTTAATAATTATCATTTTGTTTATTTTGATCCCAAATTTTCAAGATAGTAATTTTTATGACTCTCTTTATAATCATGATATGTGGGATTTCTAGTATATTGGCTAAAACGTCATTTTGCACCCGAAGTGCGAAAACACGTCTCGTCCAGGATTTGAAAAAGGACACCTGTCACATTTCTAAGGTGGTGTGAAAAAATGGCTGTGTTAAATGTTCAGAGTCAAAATATTTAAAATTAGCAAAGTTTAGCTGGAACGTTGAAATATTTCAATGTTCACTCATAAGTTGGTCATTTCATTGTATTTATACACCGAATGTTCAGCATAGCCTTCCGATGAACCTGGCAGGTGGACATTTTCAAATCCCCGTTGAAACATCCTTCTGTCATAGGTGTAGAGACACATTTTGGCCAGGATTTGAAAAACGATAGCTGTCGCATAGAAACATAAGAATATGATGGCAGATAAGGACCGCTTTGCCCATCCAGTCTACCCATTCCTCCTTACCTACAGTATTACAGCACACCATACCTGGTCTATAGCTCTTCTGCCCCCCCCCCCCTTCCTTTCTGCTTTGATTCTCTTGTACTTATCCCATGCATTCTTGAACCTCACCACTGTTTTCTCCTCAATCCCCTCCGCTGGAAGGCTGTTCTAGGAATCCACCACTCTTTCTGTGAAAAAGTACTTTCTCACATCTCTCCTGAATCTACCCCCTCCGGCTTCTTAGCATGTCCCCTTGTTTATTTACCCCTATGAGGTACTTAAAGGTCTCTATTATATCTCCTCTTTTCACGTTCATGAGGTGGTGTGAAAAAATGGCTGTGTGGAATATTTTGAGTCAAAATATTGAAAATTACCAAATTTATGAACAAGTGTAGGAAAAGTTCAACGTACATGCACAAGTTTGATGTTTCAGTATTTTGATCCCAGTTTTCAACGTAGCCTTCTTATGACTCCACTTCATAAACAAGAACAATGAAAATTCAAATCCCGCCTGAAAAATGGTTTTGCAAAGTGACTGTAAGTTTGCATTTTGGGCGACATTTGCATAATTTCACTGCCCTTGGTCAAGAGGTGGGTGTCCTGGAAAGGCCATGTTGAAAATGTATTTATTTAGTTTTTGTTGACTGGGAAAGGGGGGCTAGACTGTTTGTTTATTTTCAGCCTCGTCCCGGGGGAGGTGCGAGATACAGATGGTAGCCAACTGAAATTTAATCAGATTAAGCTGTTGGTGGTATTTTTAGTGAATGGGGGAAATTTGGCCAGGACACGGGAAATTCCCCTACTCTTTTCGAGAAGTGCCATGGGATCTTTACCAGTATGCGCTCATTGAGGGCTCAGTCGGCATCAAGCCGTGGTGGTGAGAAATGGGCTGTGCTGGTCGCCGACTCCCATTCAAAATGGGAGGGGGGGAGCGGGGTGGTGGGGCACTATCCGACAGGGTGAGAGGGCAGGGATCCATTAGACCACCAGGGACAGTTACCTCATAATATATGGGGGTGATCGCGGGGGAGGGTCCACAAGGCCTCCAGGGAAGGGTATATACTGATTAATGAGGGAGAGCGGGGATGTGGGGTCCACTAGACTACCAGGGACAAATGTATGGCTATTTCATGCAGGGCATTGGGGAGGGGAGGTTTCTATATGTATGTACGCAACACATGATTGACAGTAACACCGTACAACGGGCCCACTCTGACAGGTGCCAACACATGCCCATTTCTGCACTGCTCTCGCCAACAAAACCCCCACTGCCACCTTGTGTGCCCCTAGTATGCCCCTACTGCCCTCTGTAAAACCCCATCCCACTGGCGCAAGCTGCTTGGGCCATCTCCTGGCTGGTCTGAGTGGTACCCCTTGCTGCATTCACGGTGGGGCTTGCAAACTTCCAAATGGGATGTTGCAGCTCCGCTGTGGCACAAGGCCCTTCCAGTCGGGTGCACCACCATGTTGGGCACAAGGGTGGCACAGGGACACTTCTCAAGGGGTCCCAGGTGTGTTGCAGCCACTGATAGAAAATTGGGAATTCTGATTGACGTAAGCTCCTTGTGTCACTCTGGGGCTTTGAAAATCGAGCCCCAGATCTTTATATAAGGATTTAACAGTTTCTGTTTGATCTCAGTTCTTTACTCTGAATACAACACAGTGCCACTGTGATAGCTACTCTCCCATTGGTTAGGTGTTCCATTGTGACAGGCCTAAGATGAGAATGCTTGTTGTGGACAGGTCTAAAGTGAAGATATCAAACATATTCTCACTCTAAACCAGCCATTAACAAAAATCTCACAGATATTCCTATATTGGATATGCAGTGGCTTAACTCAAAATAAAATGCATTTTAATTCAGATGTGAAGGGCGGGACCATAACTCATGTGTGTCAGAGCTATAACGGCAAGAGACCTTCTGCATCAACACAGTTTTATCATGTGAGTGTCTTTCATCCCACCTGTGTAAATACTTGCTGCCCAGTCTCTTCATACAAAAGGTATCCTTTACTGGAATGGACTTATTTGACGATCTGCAGAGAAAGGTGGTCCGCAAGTCTTTCTCCTCTAAAATCTGGCTACCAGAACCATGAAGTCCCCCTCCTTTTTGTCCATGGGAGGGTTATGCTCCTATGGAAATATGTTGAGACACAGTTGGCTTCTTGGATCATTTGCTCTTTTCCCTAAAATGTGAAACATATGCTGACATTGTAGCTGTATAGGTAACCACTTCTAGAAGAACCAAGATAGTTGTGAGATATTAACTTGCTTATGCACATGCCTATCCTGACTTTGGAATGTGTCCTCTGACCACGGTGCTGAAATACTGGCCCACAAACAGTACAGTATCTGCCATTACTCTTTCAAACAGTACTGCTGCACTCTTGTTTACTTCTTCCAGTTTTTTTTTTTTTAAAGGTCATGAGCAGTGGTTTTACTTTGGGCACTAAACATAACTAATCTCATCCTTATGTCAGCGATAGGTAATTATATCATTTTCACTTACTTTGTGCTAGTAGTTTTAGTGAAATTTCATTTTTCTTCCCATTCTGTTCTGGCTCCCAAAGATGCACGCTAACACTGCTTTCCAGCTGGGCGTGTTCAGCGCTGACGTCATCGTGGAGTGCTGAGCCGAAGACTGCTTGCTATAATCTCATGAACTATACACATCGTAATGGGATGCACACATTTTGGGATGGTGTCATCAATTGCCAATTGTTTTTACTGTCGTCTGACTTAACTGTGAAATAGTGATGTCTTCATACTTTGTTACACGGACCAGCAGTGGTTGCAAAATATAGCATTTATGATCTTTTCTTTATCCTGTCGTGTTCATTCATAGTCTCCACATATGCCATTAGTGTTTGTTGCAGTCCCTAACTCTGAACCCTGCTCTTATGCCCAATGATGAATGATTTTTTTTCACGCAGCCCCCCGTTTGAAAAAAATTCCAACATAAAAAGTACATTGCTAATGGACTGCCTCTTCAACCCATTACATGTGCACACAAGGAAACCCGAACATGACAGAGGATGGCCACAAGAATAATTACATAATACATACATATAGAAATACATATATAAATATCCCCAGTGATTTACCAATGCCATACATGGTCAGTCCCAGATAGAGATGCACATATTGCTTTTGCCCCACTGTAAATAATTCCAATATGATGCAGATTGTTGCACTATGACATGAATGGATGCCATCCTAGCAGGATACCCATTGCAGCACCTACACCTGACTTACTCGCTGTTTCATGGCTGTGGCTGGACATTTTAAGCATTCATGCCCTTTCACAGAAATGTGAACAACAATGGCACAACAGGCATGGTATAGAAGAAAGCCAATCATTCATTACATGCAGTATTGAAAGGGGGTGAACAAAACCATGTATTCAGAAAAACTGCCAAATTAATTGCATGGAATGGTCAGTCACTGGGGAATGCTTGAGGGACACTAGGCTCAGTGACTGGTCTTTATGCCGTCTTCTCCCCATCCACTCTAATTGACCGACTTCATGGTGAATTTTGAAATGTGGCAGTGAGCAGTAGCACGGAAGTGATTACTAGCGTGAAATGCAGCTTGTCAGAAGGGTGATGTGGCGATCATCTTACTGCACTGTGTCTCTATCTGAAAACTGCCACCGACACCTTACTGCTGTTTTAACTATTTGTCCTTTTGCCGGTGGGCTGTGGACAGAGAATGGGTGCAAATGAACGGCAGTCAGACACCATTAGATAATGCTGCAGTCTGCAGCCTGCACAGACCGAAAAAGAAATGCTCCAACTGGATGGCGAAGTGTATGTAAACAAAGAAACAAATCGACATGGAAACAAATGGCTTATAAAAAGCCATGTTCTGTATGAATGCAGTAAATGCGTATGACAATATGATGGTTGTGCCTAGTGCTGTGAAAGTCAGTGCATGATAAGGCAAATGGTACTGTGCACCAATATATCTGGTATTTATTGCTTTCACACTGAACAGGGCACTTTAGAAAACTTTGTTCTTTGTGGTATTTATTTATTTTTAATTCTCATGCATTTCTCCAAGGTGCTGGACTGTTTCCTTTTTATGTTTTAACGCATTACATAGTATTATACTGACAGATCACCATTATTTTGTGCCTGTTCTCTGTCCCGGGCCCACTGCCATTTATTCTGGGTGAAAGAGAACCGCAGACACCAACAAAAATGTGTCGTTGGCAAGTGTGACATAAAAACATAGTCCGGTCAAATAAGATGATCGCCACATCTCGACACCACTATACCCTGTTCTTCATAACATACTTGTGTACTGGTTGTGCTCTGATACACTAGGTGAGGACAAGCGGTTAATGAACCACCCCTTCAACCCCGTCCGTACATGTGCACACTGGGAGGCCCAGACATGATAGGGGGCGGCCACAAGAATAATTGCATCATACATACAGAAAGAAATGCATAAAATGCCCAGTGAGTTGGCTGTCCCATATGTGCAGCAGTCAGAGATGGAGGCGCATATGCTGCATTTGCCCCACTGGACCTGATGCCACTGTGATGCAGAAGGCATGAATGGATGCCATCCTAACCAGATCCCAGTTGTAGCACCTACACCTGTGCGGCTAGCAACAATCCAACCGAGCGGGTCACACATTAAGAGGGCTTCTTGCACAAGGCACGGCCCCTCAACGCTGTGCACTTACATGTAGTGTTTGGAGGCACAGAAAGAATTCTGTTTTTTTTGTGTGTTTTTTTCTTTGGGGGGGGGGCGATGTGCTTGGGCAGCATTTATTGGGGCTACAAGTCGCAGTACCAGCACAGACCAACTGACAGCGTATATTTGCTCATGGCAATGGACTTTGCTCAATGCCCATTGGTATATGGAGGGGATATTGTATTGCAAGTGGGATAGGGACATAACATAAGCGCACGATCACTGCAGTCAGTCACCAATATGTGTCTTTAAAAGCAAGAGATAACAAACACACACACACACACACACATATAATAAACTAAGGAATACAATAAAAGGATTTACATAAATGGCATTGTAGGTGTTACAGCGCTGCATATTTTCATTATGATGACCGATTGCCTTTATTGTGTGCCTGTGCTCTGACTGTAGGCTACTACTGTTCTTCACGGATGAATGAGTAACACGAATAGCAGCAAAAAGTGCTGGTGGCATCCATGACAAAACTGTAGTGTGCAATAACAGCAGACTGCCAACCTGCACGCTGAATCGGTGCTGCCCCATAAGTTAATCACATTACACACTCCCACTCGACTTGTTTGATGCGGGCAACCAGCAGCTAAAATGGCAGCAGGAATACTGGCCACAAACGGACATATTTCGGGAGTGGGAACCGCTACATGTTTGAGTGAAATTATGAAGTACGGCGAGCTACAGCTTTCTCCACTGCACAACACAGGGCTACAAACAGAGCATGCAGTGTATGTGTAGGGCAAGTAATAACACTGGAGAACACCTGAAGGCAGTTTGCCATTTTCTCCTGTATGGAGGGGTCACACATTACGGTGAGACAGCAGCATAAATTCACAACTTGATCAGCCAGTGCAAACCTGGGTCGAGATATAGGGTGTTTTCGTACGAAAAACACACACATTGAGGGTATCAATGGGAAACATTTAAAAAAAAATAAAATAAATAAGGCATCGGGCAGAGACCGGGGAAACAAACAATTACAGACCAGTGCGGCCAGAGTACAAGCATGTCATGTGGAAAAAGATGCACTGAAGGCACCAGCACCAGATCACAATGTAGGGGCAACCACATGGCCTTGGGTAGTGCAGTTTTCCTGTATCGAACGGTGCACATATGCACATTTGGAACAACATAGGTAGGTGGCTCCAGAGCTGACCGGTTGTAAGACAATCACTACATCATTTTGAATAAATGTGGATACTGCCAGAGGTTAGGCATGCCCTAAGCCAATGTTGAGGTGTGTTGCCACAACCATTTGCCAGTATAGCGCAGTGGTTTAAGGCTCTGAGCTGCAAATCTGGAGAACTGGGTTTGAATCCCAAAGCCCCACTTGCATATATTGTGTGGCCTTGAGCAAGTCACTTAACTCCCCATGCTCCCAGGTTGCATTTGTAAAAAAAAAAAAAAAAAAAAAGCTTCAGCTTAGTGTGTCCTCACCTGGTTAAACAATTGGGGCAAAATAAGTGTGCAGGGAAAACAGATGTGACATTTTGGTACTAAGGGGCTTCGCAGGAAAAGCAGCCCACTTTCAGTTGGGGCCCCTAAGGTGCACAGGATCATTGTCAGTAGGAGCACAGCTGACAATAAATTTCAGGTCAGACTCACAGATGCGAGCACAGGAAATGAAAGAACATTAAACAATAGTCACCATTCATCTGCATTCAGCTCTGAGCCGGTCTCCTCATCGGCACTCTGGCTGCTGTCGGATACCTCCGCATCAGATATAATTCGGGGCTGGCGGGCCAGAGGCTCGTAGGAATAGGGCTGAATGCATGCTGACCCCCGACTGCTGTTGATGTTGGTCTCCTTGTCAGACGACATTGTGTGCAGTTGGCTAACGAAGCTGTGTGAGGCAGTGATCACATAAGAATAGTGTCCACAGCTGAAGCCGATTTAAATGAAGTGTGACTTTGCAATGACATCTCAACAGTGGGTGTGGTGCTTAGCAAGCTGAGAAGAGCTCGTATGTGAGGGTCGGAATAAAACATAAAGTCATTCACTAAATGTAAAAAACTGGATGGATATGGAAGCTAGCAGACAGATAATAAGACCACTCAACTCACATAGGTGAGGGATTTAACTGTACTAGAGGTTTTGGTAATTTTCCATAAGAAGGCTTTGCACATGACCTTTTAACTATCTGCCTCTCAACCTCTTATTGTTGACTACAGTTGCAAGAAACTTGTGTAGCAAGAAACAGTACGAGCTCCCTAAAAATGACTGGGAAAATGATGTACATTAAAAATCATTCCTTCCAGTAGTGCCATATGGCGTCAGAACCATCCATTCCTTAACCTGACCCAAAATGGCCACACAGGACAGAATGGGTTACTTCAGGCACTCGCCACCTAACTAAAGACAATGCCTCAGGGGTAATTAAGCAGTATACCACGAGAGGGTGTGGGGGATGCCAGGATTTGCCCATGTGGTGTGGTTTTCTCACAAGGTGCAGGCTGAGTGAGAAAACAGACCAGAAGTCTGTAAATCCTGGCATCACCCACACACTCAAGTGGGATATTGCGATTATACAGTGTTTCCCTTGTTTGTTTAGTGATTAAAAAAATAAAAATAGTTTTTTGGGCTGGCTGACACATCTTCCTGTGGGGTCATACTACAATTTACACATTGTAAATTGTGCCAGTCAGCCAATCTGGAGCCAGTATTTTTAGATCCATTGTACAATTCATGTTGTATATTACTTGCACTCCATTTATTCAAAATTTTAAATTTCATCAGGGACCCGTTCCCCCGCTTGACGTGTTTCGGATCCACAGATTCTTTCTCAAATGCAGCTGTTCCTACCCCGTTACATCCCTCTTATAGTCGCATTAGTGACATCATCAGTTATATCCTACTTACGTTTTAAAAATTGATATTTAACAGGGAGCACTTTTGGAATTTAACCTTAACCCTCTGACTTATAAGTCGGCATGCAACATAATTATACTTCAGTTTAAAATCTGTCATAAAATGTTATATACAATTCAATTTACCCTTATGTTAACATTATTCTAAATACAGTTAAAATCCAGTAACAGATAAAGAGCCTAAACCAAATTTATGTAGGGAAAAAAACTAGTGTTTATTTCCATATAAGAAAATAGAAGAATGGGAGAAGAAAAGAGAACAGCATTCAAAAAGGTTTTCTTGGGTTCTTTGGGGGGGGAGATGGGGAGGGAGGGAGAATTTAATTTATCTCTTTAAGAAAACAAATGTACATTAAACATGCAATAATGCAGAATAACTCAGTAGTAAACTTACAGTTTTTACATCATATTTATATTAATCTCTGTCACAGTCCAGGTTATTTCAGATAAGGTACTAAATTAAAATCTGCATTTAAACCTGGGTGCTTTATTTCTTTCAGTGTAAAAATCCAGAATCTCTCCCTTTTTAAAATCAAATTGTTACAAAATCCCCCCCCCCCAGGGTTTGGGTGAATTCTGTCAATGGCTATAAACTTCAGTTTATGTCCTATCTTAAAGGCTACCTAAACACTATTCTCAGGGGATACATTGTTCCAGAAACCCTCCCGTGGAAGCTGAGCAGACAGGGAGAGGTTTTAATTAATGCAAGGCATTACCTTAAATTCTGTAGTTTAATACGGTTTTGGCAATTTTTTCCAAATGCCGATACCAGGAAACATTTTTTCAAGGCTATACCGATCGGAGGCTAAGGCTGATGGGAACATGCAGTGTGGCGATGTCATCTCAGTGAGTCCGGTAGTCCCCAGTATTCAGTCCTTATGGAGTCTTATGTACTGTGTGTAAAATTACCGGTATATGTGTACTTTGTCGTCTTTTCTGTTATTTAACGTATACAATACATTCTACTCTGCAGAGCTTTTTTTTTTTTTTATGGTTTGTTTTTTTTCTGTATCAAGATCTCTTCCAAACATATGCTGAGACTGTATGTTTTTCCCTGATCTCTTTCCCTACCTCTGCCTAGTTATTTTTCTCCCTCCGATTACTTTGTGCACCCCCCAAAGAATAAATATGCAGTGCCTGGTCCCTAAAATACTCCGCTACCCCCGTGCACAAGGTTTTCCCCTACAATATCCACAAATTTAGTGGAACACAATGAAATCAATTAATTTTATCTAGCTTTTTACCATAAGTTTTCAGAGCACACCATGAGATCCTTTTTTGATGACTGTCAGCTGACTTACTGCTTTACCACGCAGTCAACACAGCCAGGAAGGATCATGACCAGTCAGTCTGGAGGCATGGTGGGGTCACATGCTTCACTTCTGCATTTGAAGGACCCCATAGCCGCCCTTGGTGTCCGATTCCAACCCGCCTCACAAGACTACAGGAGGATCAGCCCCCGATGCTACAGCTTCAGCAAAGAAGACACTCCCCGCCCCAGCCCAGAACAGAGAAGTTAAGAGCCTCACTGCTCCCTCATGAGCTCGCAAAGGGACGCTCCACTTTCACTACTTTTTTGGGGACTCCATGACTGTGCAGTCAGCTTGCTGCTCTGTACTGCCACCACAACCTCGCAGTCAGAGGAATTATTGTTAAGCACGGCTCAGTTTTCCATTTCCAGATGGAAATGAAGAAAGGCAAGCTACATTTCCACGGAAATACAGAAAGCCTATATTTTGAGCCCTGGTGCTTCCTGCGATGCAGCTATTTCATTACTTGCTATTTGGGACATTTGCAGATTTAGCCGTGGTACTCTGCATGTGACCGCGGAGCTGCTTCCGGAGTGGTCCACATGGCAGATTGAAAAGCCCATTACACAAGTGTACATTAACGCCTACCAGGATGAAGCGCTGTGTGGAACAGATATAAAATGGACCTTTATTTGTTGAAACAAATATGCAGTTCAGGTGCAGTGTGATTGTCAGAATATAATCAGTAGTCTCGTGATGTTTTTCGACCAGTAATGTTACAGGATTTTCGTAGTCCATTTTGTAGAAGTTGGAAGGGGAAATAAAAACCCTAATGCACGTTTTTATGTTTTGGATGCGGTGGTAACAAACCTTAACTGCTGCATTAACAAAGTTTTGTGCAGTGATTTTTTTTTTGAGTTTTTAAATAATTGAGAACATACTGACATTGGTAAAGCAGGCTTCTCAGTGGTACAACTATCTGTATCTTCTGCACCCTGGCAGCCTCTTGGGATTTAAGAGTCATCAAGCTGCTGCTTTTTTTTAGATGTGCCCCCTGAAATCCAGGACATAAGTGCTGCTGCTGGCCCATTCTGTAGGCTGGACATGCCAAATGTTGCTTTGAAATGCCAGGATTTTGATCTTGTATCCCCATTGTTTTGTTTAATTTTATTGAAAAGAGTCCTGGAACTCTCAAAATGTAAAACATTTGGAGAGCCATGTTAAGATTAGAGATTCCCCAGACTAAATTAAATCTTTTTTGAACAAAATGTATTTTATTGAAATGTTTGACATACACAGTGTTGCATACAAACCAGATGACTAACGTACACATAAGACATAATATTATAATACATTTGATGACATCTGTAGTTGCAATTCAGCTGCTGTCTGTCCCATTCTATAAAATGAATCAGCCTGTTAGGCTACCCTTTAAAAAACATAGCAACCACTAAAGTGTCATCATTTGCAGTATATTATTCTTTAACCCATACTCTGTTTTGAAGTGAAATTAATCCCGCTGATAAGAAGAAGATAGGAAACTGTGTCAAACTTGTGTTGCAAGTTCAACTTTCTGATGGGCCCACTATAATCAAGACACCACATTAGGGCTGGTTCATTTTTATTGCCCCTGGGGTGTGATGCAGATCAGGTATACCGAGTCCTGAGTGGGACAAAACGTGTCTGTCTTCTGTTCTCAGCCTTTGCAGATTGTGTGAGAGGCCCTTTTGAACCATGCATTCCTGCTTAAAGCAGAACCAAACTAAATGTCCAAATTTACATATACATGCCATGATGCTTTGCATTATGGGACTATGTGTGATTTTGTATTTCTTTGAAACCTTGCTTTGTTGCCAGTGCCCTTTTGGGTGACCCTTACCTCAGTGCGTTTGTAATGAGTTTCTTTTTTTTTTTTTTTTAGTTTGCTTTCCTATTCTGGGCCTGCCATGACCCAAACCTGTATTACCACATATCGGCTTGTTAATTTTTCCCCTGGGGTGAGATACCAGTGAGGCACACTGATAAGTCTCGAGTAGGATGAAATGTGACTGTGTGTTGTGTTCTCAACTTTTGCAGATTGTGAGAGGCCTTGTGGCACTATAGCTGAAGCTGCCTAAATTTTCATGGTGATATGCATTATGGGGGTACATGTGATTTTGTATTTAATTCAAATGTGGCTTTGTTACCAATGCCCTTTCTGGGTAATCCTTGCCTCAGTGCTTTTGTGCTGAGGATCTTTGTTCTTTTAGCTGATGACAAAGTCAAGTGCCATCTGATTTTATTTTTTTTTCTTTCACTTGCTCAGCAACCATCATAACTCACTTGTGTCTGCAGAGATTGCAAGTTATCAAGTAGTAGTGCGTCACTCCTAGCAAAAAATAAAACAAAATTTGATTTCACTTGGACTCCTCAAATGGTCTGCATTTATTTCATGGTAAACTAATTAATCTTCAGACTGTTTTTTTTTTTTTCCACCTTGAATATCACTTCTCATCTTGCGTGTTATGTGACTGAAATGTGAAAATGCTTTTGCAGGACTTTACAGGGAAACTGTACTGCATTGCGCACTGCAAATTGTTAAAACTCAGCTTCGCAGAAATGAAGAGAGACTTTTCATTATTTTGTACTGGGTTGAGTGTGTATAATCCATATTAGCTTAAGTGCAGTGCTTCTGCGGTTTAAATGCAGCAAAGTATGGGGAAACTTTATTATGGAAATAATTGAACATCCCCCCCCCATGCTAGCTGTAACTCTGACAGGTACGCTGTGGTTTGCCTTATCACATTCCTTTGGTATTGTCAATAATTTTTGACAGTCACACTAATTGTACAACCTTTAATGAAGACTAAATCATGTAGTGGAGAAAATGATAGGTGGTTTCTACAGATTAGGAATTAAATACAATTTTTCTTGGATAATTATGATTACCATACATCATATGAAGCTATCATGAGATGCATATTTTATGTGATTGCATTGGTAACATGGAATACTGAGAGCTGAATGTTTTCTCTGCTTTTAGTCTTACTGGAATTGCAACACCATTTGTTGACAACAGTGTTTTATATTTGAGTTTAAGCAGCCAAGTCATATTTAGTAAAAAAAAAAAAAAAAAAAAAATTCTATTACAATTACTGATCATCATACATTAAGTATATTTAGTTTATTTATTGAAATGTTTCACCAGGAAAGCACATTGAACAAGTTGCTCATCTCCTGGTGCGACCTGGGGAAGTACAGTTGGATGAAGAATTAGACATACAGTTTAATACTTACATATCCGAGAAATTAAACATTCAGTTACGTTTGTAGCAAGACATACAGTTAAAAAATATATCATATAGTCGCATTTGTGACAAAACATACAGTTAAATATATCATACCTGTGAAATATGCATTTAATTACAAGTGGCATATCTGAGGAACATAGTACAGAAATTGAATGCAGCCTTGGAGCCAACTCCCTGCAGGAATGGATCACAGTTAAGAGGCAGATTATTTAGCAATTATTGAATGAATGAGATGCAGGGGTGGAACATCAAGGAGGGTAGAGGGGTAGACAGGGGAAACCAGCTGAGGGAAGGCGAGGATTAAGGTAGGGGGAACATTACTGGAGCAAAGTGATCAAAAAATCATTTGTGAGGGGCTGCTGGGCCCCTCCAAGATGCAGAGAACCCTGCCAGGGGATAGAATTAGGCGAGGACAAGTTGGGCAGAGGGAATAGGGGGGATAGAAAAGGAGAGGAACAAAATGAGGGAGGGAAGAAACTTACCTGAGAGTAGACATCGGCAGGGTGCTAAGAATCCCGACAGAGGGCAGATTTAGGTGAGGACAAGTTGGGTAGAAAGGAGAGAGGGGGAGGGGAAGGAGCAGGCTTGCTCAGTGCTAGACCCCTCCAGAATGCTGGGAACCCTGCCAGAGGTCAAAACTAAGCAGGAGCAAGTTGGTAATGGAAGAAGGTTAGGTGTAGGAGTGAGGGGGTAAGCGGTGAAGGGAGAGGAGAGTGTGCTGAGAAGCAGGCTCGGGGGAGGAAGGATTTAATTATTATTATTATTATTTATAATTTGCTTTTGATAACAGGGTAAGCACACTAGACAGCTAAGTGCCTATTTTCAGGTGCGACCCAGGAGGATTACAAGGTACATACAATCAGTAACACCAGGAAGAGTCCAAGTAACCTACAACAACATTAGGCATAACAAAGATTAAAGGGTGACTAACAGGATAACAGATTTCATACACAACTGATTAATGTTTAGATATCATCATAAGATTCATAATAGATTAATTCGGGAGATAACATCATAGTACAGAATAGTACAGTCTTTTCAACAGGGCAGTCAATATAAGGTATACCATTTCCCGGGGGGAGGGGGGGAGGCTAGGGGGTTAATGGGAGAAGTACAAAAGTGCATGAGAGAGACCTGGAGAAAGATGAGGATAGATTAGGCATGGTACCCCACTGAGGCAGGTGGGCAGGGAGTGAGCCCAGTCCGAAATTGACAACTATTGCTATATCAGCCGGTTACAGGGGTAGAAGTGCTTTTTAAAACGCTGGAGCCATGCCCCCATCAGTATGAAACTGGGGAAGAAAGTGAGCCTCAGCAGGTGGACTATGCGGCACAGAGACAGGCGGAGGCAGATTTCAGGAAGCCCCACATGGAGACTTTAAAACAGGGATGGGAGGAGGAGGAGCGGATTAAGGCAGGAAGGGAGTTCCACACTCTCGGCGCGAAGGCGGTGAAGGCCCGATCACCCACTAAGGTGTGGGTTTTTGGCACCAGGTGGTCCTGCGACTCCTTAGACCTTAAGTGGTAGGATGGGGTTCCATGTTTAAGGGGTAGGGTGAGGGCAGGCGCGGTAGCCATTCTGACGATGTTGTCGATGAAGTTGCCGAGGACAAAGGTGCGGTGCTTTTCTGGGGGGAGCCACTCCAGTTGTGCGGAGATCACAGCGTCTGGAGAGGCAGGGGCTGGAAAGCACTAAGCAACAAATATTACTTGTAAGATATCCCATTTTCTGGAGACTAGATGTAGGGACGGGGCAAAGGATGCAAGCCCATAGCAGAGCGTTGGTAGGAGAACCCCCCTGGCTAAGGCCAGTCGTCTAGCCGGGGTGAGGCAGCTTTTTGCTCTATGAGCAAGTCCGAGCTTGTCATTGGATGCCTTGCATATGTTCCGAATATGCAGGGTAAGATCCAGTAGTGGGTCAAGGGTGACTCACAGATACGTGACAGTATCCACTGTCTGCAGGAGGGAGCCATCTACCCCATAGATCTTTAGTGGAGCAGGGCAGGTTTTTGTCTTGAACAAGGAGCCAAATAGCATGGTTTGGGTCTTTTCTAGATTGATGGTCAGCTTGTGGTCTTCAAACCAGGTCTGAACATGCGTAAAGTCAGAGTTTAGCCAGGAGTTAATGGTAGAGATGTCTGGGGAGCTGGTCAGGATGACGAGGTCATCTGCATAAAGTGCGCTACGCCCGTGGGCAGTGATGAAGGGGAGTGCATTAATGAAAAGGGAGAATAGCATGGGTCTGAGGACAGAACCCTGGGGGACCCTGCAATTAACTGAAGAGGGGTTAGAGAGGGTACGGTTGAAGTTAGTGTATTGCTGCCTGTTCGAGAGGTAGTTTGAGAACCGGGCAAGGGCAGGGCAGGAAAACCCAAGGGACTGAAGAGTGGAGCAGAGGAGGAAGTGATCAACCCGATCAAAGGCCTTCGAGAGATCCACGAAGATGGCTCCGGTGAGATTGCCTTGATCAGCAGCAGTCCTGATCCCTGAGGTAACCACAGCAAGAGCTGTAGACATGCTGTGTCCTTTTTTGAAGCCATGTTGTGCAGGGGAGAGAAGGTTGTAAATCTGAAGGTAGTGTGAGAGCTCAGAGGCAACTACCTTTTCTAGAAGCTTGCATAACGCAGACAGAATAGCAATAGATCGGTAGTTCAGAATATCTTTGGGGCTTGTTTGAAGACAGGGACAACCTTGGCCACCTTCCATATGTCGGGGATGATCCCTGAGATTAGGGAAGTGTTGAAGATATGCGTGACAGGCCTAGCAAGGAGGGATGCCCCCAGCATGAGCAGTTTAGGTTCAAGGCTGCCGTGCCCCGCCCCGCTGTCGGGGGAGAGACCAGTAAGGAGCTTCAGGGTCTCCATTACCGAGACCCGTTTAAGTTAGAAGGGAGGTTGGGGGGTGTGTCCACTCAGGGAGGAACCAGGAGACTTTGGGGCAGAGGACTGGGAAGGGGGAGCATACAGGTCAGAGAACAGGGAGTTAAAAGAGTTAGCAATAGTGAGGGGGTTATTGCAACTGACCCCGCCAATGAGCATGTCGGTGACCTGAACTCTAGTGGACCCCCGACCGTGTTTTTAATGTTTTGCCAGAAACTCCTTGGATTACTGGCAATGGATAGCAGGGCTGATTGGCAGAACTCACTCTTGGCTGAGCGGATGGCTCTTTTACAAATATTTCTGAGCTGCCGATATTCTAAAAGGTCAGTGTTATTATGGGGAGGTCTTGCATCTCTCCCAGCATCTGTCCCTACTCTTCATGAGGGAAAATAGTCTGCCATGGAGCCATTTTGTGACAGCACCCCTCACCCTCCTCCTAGTGAGGGGAGCATGTTTGTTTTGCAAGGGGACAAACCCCACCATGAAATGTTCAGGAGCTCCTGCAGGGTCATTTGTGGCTAGAACCTGTGACCAGTCTGTTTGCTGTAGGTCTGCAAGGTAGTTGTTTAGGTTAAATTTTGAATAATCCCTCAACTGGATCACTTTACTGGGGATTTTGGGTGAGGAGATGCCCCATATGCAAAAGGTTGGAGAGTGATCTGAGATGACATTAGGGAGAATACCTGCGGATACTATTCTGTCTGGTCTATTGCTTAGAACCTAGTCGATAAGGGATCCATTATCCCCCCCCCGAGAGGAACGCCTTGTGGGTTCCGTTATGAGTTGGCTGAGGGTAAGGCCTGAGAGTAGGGGTTCGTATTGTTTGAAGTTGGGCCCCAACCAATTGAAATTAAAGTCACTCAGGACTAGTACCTCATTTGAGCCAACCTTGTCACTAATGGCGTCAAGTAGTGTGGAGAATCCAGGCACGCCACCCTTTGGAGGGTTGTAGGCACAGACCAGGTGTAGCTTTTTTGTGTAACCTAGCAAGAGAAGGGCGTGCATGAGCTCACATGTTGAAAGATGTATGCGGTGCATGATCTATAATGGATACATTCAGGTGCACCTTGTAATAGAGGAGCACCCCCACCCCCACGCTTGTTCCCTGCCCTGTCATGTCTGATAAGGCTGTAGCCTGGAAGGGTACACAAGGAGTCAGGGATGTGAGGCTTCAGCAGCAACGTTTCCGAAATCCCCAAGATAATAGGGAGTGTGAGTCATGGAGAGGAGCAGAGGTATAGGAGGACAGTTAAGGAGGGTTAAAGCAGGAGCAGTTAGACGAGAGAAAGTTATGTAAGGCAGAGGTAAGAGAGTAGGAGGAGGAGGAGTGCCGTAATTTGGTGGGGGGGGGTTCCGGATTTGCAGGAAGCGATGGGTGAAGCCTGACTGACTGACCAATGAGAGTGGTTTGATAGGGGACCTACAAAGTGCAAGTGTTAGAGGATCTGAGGGAGGAGGGGGTGGAGAGAGTAAGCATGAGAGATAGGAGGGAAGTTCTCCTAACCAGAATTTAGAAGTGAGTTTAGCACAAGCAGTGAGGCACCTATTGGCAAGCGGGGGAAGGGACAGGGCATGGTAGAGGTCACAGTGATGAGTGCGTGATGGAGCATCAAGGTCAAAATGACAGAAGCAGTTGGAGTGTCCAGTCTGGTTAGGGAGGATTTGGGAGCGGCACCATAGACTACATCACAGTACTCGAAAATGGGGAGGATCATCTTCTGGACTAGTTTATGCCACGCCGTAGGAGGGATGCAACTATGGTTCCTGAATAAGGCACCAAGCTTGGGGCGCAGTTTTTTCAGGATAGCATCAATGTGGCCAGAAGAGTTGAGGTGTTGGTCCAACCAAACCCCACGGTATCTGAATGAGAAGGTGTCCTCTAGGATTGTCCCATCAAGGGTATGGAAAGAAGGTAAAGGGTGGAGCCTAATGAGTCTCTGCCTAGTGCTGAAGATCATGGAGACAGTCTTCTTGGCATTTAGGAATAGTTGATGTGAGGCAAACCATAGCTGAACATGGTGGGAGTCATGCTGAAGGGTGGTTGCTACATTGGCGGGACATTTGCGAGTTGAGAATAGGACAGTGTCGTCTGCAATACATATGGATAGAGGAGGAGGGGTAGCATACTGAGGACAAGTCATTTAGGACGATGGAGAAGAGAATAGGTCCAGTCATCGAGCCCTGTGGCACTCCTGTGGAAATGGGGAATTGTATCCTGGATCTTGACTGTTTGTGTTATGCCTGAGAGGTATGCTCTAAACCAGTTTTGGGCAGAAGTAGACAACCCAGCAGTCGTAAGGGAGTCAAGAAGAAGGGCATGGGAGACTGTGTGAACGTCTTTGCGAGGTCGACAAAGATGGCAGAGGTAAGAGGCTATTATCCATCCTGGAGAGGATGGAATCAGTGAGCCTGAGTAGGAAGGTGGTAGTGGAGTGGTTCTTCCAAGAGCCAGATTGGAATGGGGTGAAAAACGAAGTCATCGAGGAAGGAGGTTAGTTGAGAGAGGACCAAGTGTTCTTGGAGCTTAGCAAGAGCAGGGAGGAGGGATATTGGGTGAAAATTTGCAGGGGAGGAGGGGTCACCACCCTTTGGGAGAGGGAGGACCACCACATGTTCCAGGACAAAGCAACCAATGAGGACACGAAGGAGAGATTTAGGATTAAGGAGTGTAGGCTATAGCAGAAGCTGAAGGCCCTGTCCACACTACACCAGTAAAACCCTGTAACGGTTTCAAACCGTTACAGATGGTAAACGTTACAGTGTGTCCACACTGCCAGTGAACCGTCATGAAAACGGTTTGGAACTGTTACAGCTGGTCCACATTGTGGGTGACGGGTGACCGTCACAGTCGGCACCCTATCCCATACTGCAGTTCGGTGCCGCACTGAGGGCAATGCTGGGCTACAAGCTCACACGTCCCCACTCGTTGAGCTGGTAATTTACAGGGGCAGAACCATTTTTGTAACCTTTGTTGAAACCACCTCATAAGTGGTTTCAACAATGGTTACGAAAATGCCTCCTGTAACGTTACAGGTGTAAACGCAAACTGTTGTGGTAACGGTTTGGACCCTCTGTAACGTTACAGAGGGGAGTTTCCAGTGTAGTGTGGACAGGGCCAAAATGTAGAGGAGTTTAGGGTCAGGCAAACAAACGAAGCGGAGGTCGCGAAGGCGATGGCACCAGCCCTCCCCTACCCCCCAAAGCCAGCACCTGAAGCCTGCAAGGTAAACTGCATTGCAGTGCCTTAAAGAATGCCAAGAACTGTAAAATAAGCTGAACTTACTCGACACTGCAATTTTCTACCGGGGAAAGCAGTGCTTTTAACTGAACGATTTGACTGAATCTGTCCTGGCTTGCTGCTCCTCTTGCTGGTTCGCGTCTGCTTCCAGCTGCCACGCTGAGGATTGGGTTGTCCATTGTGTCGGCACACATGTGGAGATAGATTATTGGAGTGCTTGCCTAAGGCAACACTAAATTTCCACTCTTTTGGGCATTATTTAAAGGGGAGTTTAAAGGGGATTTTAGGGTAGAATTACTGAATTACAGCTTTTTCAAACTGATACCTGTCTGTTCTGATCCAGGAGTGCATTTAGGTAGTATTTTGTAAAAATCCAAACTGATACCTGCCTGTTTCTCGACTGGCCCCCCTCCCTTCTCTCTCCCTCCCCACTGCTCTGTATTCTCTCGGCCCTCTCAGAATTGCAACTTTTCCCCCATCCCATGCCTTACTATATTAAGTCTTCACCTTGCCTTATTTCTTTTACACCCGCAGGCAAACAAACAAAGTGAAGGTCGCGAGGGCGACAGCACCGGCCCTCCCCCACCCTCCGAAGCCAGCACTTGAAGCCTGCAAGGTAAACTGCATTGCAACGCCTTAAAGAACACCAAGAACTGTAAAATAAGCCGAACTTACTCAACGCTGCAATTTTCTACCGGGGAAAGCAGTGCTTTTAACTGAACGATTTGACTGAATCTGTCCTGGCTTGCTGCTCCTCTTGCTGGTTCGCGTCTGCTTCCAGCTGCCGCGCTGAGGATTGTTCCCGCCGGCTGCGCTGGCTGCCCCACCGCCCCCTGCCACCACCCTTGGTCGGCTTCTCATTATATAGTGCCGATCACGTGAGGCTAAAACTCCCATCAGCCTTCTTTCCCATAAGCAGGTTATAATGACCCACCACCAGGGGCATCAGTCACTTGTACCTGCCTAATTTTTCATGCAGAATCAATCCTCCTCATACAGTGCTGGTTCTACAACTTGGCTCTCAGATCCTTGCTCTGAAATTAAAACGTTACAGCTGGGATACCTTAAAGCTGTAGCGCTTGCCTTGCCCCTCTCAATCTCCCTGCTCCTTCCTCTGTGATCTAACGTTATAGCTGTGCTACATTATAGCTGCATTACTTGTCTTGCCCCTCTCAACCCCCTGACTCCTTGCACCCCCCCCACCCATCATTTCCTTCTCTCCTCCCACTAATCGGGTGCCCCTGCCCTCTCTTCCAGACATGAGCCTCTCATCCCTGAGGCATCCCCTCGGTCCTCGAACTGAGCACCTGACATAGCTCCCCTCTCAGCCAGCTGCCTAGGGCCCCCGACTTCACCTCCTGCTTACAATCCCCCCCAACCTGGCAAAACGCCAAGGGCCTAAGAATTGCCCACCTAAACATTCGCAGCATCCTATGTAATCTAGCCGAACTTATGGCCTGGTCTGCCTACTACAATCCTGATATTTTGGGCATCACTGAAACATGGCTTAAACCCTCACCCCTGACCTTGCCTGTGCCCTACCGGGTTATAGCCTTGTCCGGCAGGATAGGGCAGGCAGCAGGCGGGGTGGGGGTGTGCTTATATACTTAAAGGCTCACCTCAATGTTACGACTATGGCTCACGCTCTCCGCACACCCCAAGTCTGTGAGTTCTTCCATTCCCTCCTACTGCTGGGGAACACAAAAAAGGTGCATCTTGTCTGTGCCTACAACCCCCCAAAAAGAGGTGTTCCTGGGCTCTCCTCTCCTCTCTACTGGAACTGATCAGAGATAAAGTGGGCACAAATGAACTAATAATACTGGGGGACCTCAACCTAAATTGGCTGGGGCCCAATGCCAAGCAGTTTGAGACGCTTCTCTGTAGTCTTGCCCTTAGTCAGCTGATCACGCAACCTACTAGGCCTTCCTCCCGGGGGGTGGGGTCACTCATTCACTGGGTCATGAGCAACAGACTGGATACTATCATCCACTTTGGGATCCTCCCCGACGCAATAACAGATCACTCCCCCACTTACTGCATCCGTGGTTTTAACTCTCCCAGAGTCCCCAGCAGAGTGATCCAAATTAGGGACTGTTCTAAATTTATCCCCTACGACTACCTTGAGGATCTGCGACGGGTTGACTGGTCCAGGATCCTGGCCATAAACGACCCCGACTCGGCTCTGGATCTCTTCCCTTGCAAAACAGGCACGCACCCCTCACAAAAAGAAGGGTACAAGGCACTGTCACAAAATGGCTGCATGGTGGCCTTTACTTCCTCAGAAGGAACGGGCCAAATGCTGGGTAAAATTCAAAATTTCCCATGATGACCACGACCTTGTTGAGTATCGGCGACTTAGAAACATCTGCAAGCGTACAATACGTACCACCAAAAGCGAGTACTGCAAGTCTGCCCTACTCGCCTCAGCAAACAACCCCTGCGGTTTCTAGAAAAATTTTAGAAACCTTGTTGGTGGGACTGCCATGGAACAGCCCCCCGATATGTATGTTGAAGGGGCTCACTGCAACAACCCCCATACTATTGCCTCTGCCTTCAGTCGCACCTTCTCTGATCTGCCAGCCCCTCCTCCCTCCTGTCCCCCTGCCCCCTGTACAGCCACGGCCCCCCCCCCGTCCACCCTTCTACCTCAAGAGGATCTCAACTGACGAGATCCAGGCACTCCTGGCGGGCTGTCCCACCACATAGGTGCGGGCTATGACGGCCTTGAACCCAAGCTCCTTAGCCTTGGAGCTCCCCTCCTTGCTAGACCGGTCGTGCACATCTTTAACTCCTCACTCATCTTGGGATCCATCCTGGAGGTATGGAAGATAGCCAAGGTGGTCCCTGTCCACAAGCAAGGTGACCCCAAAGACATTAGCAGCTATCGCCCCATTGCTATACTGTCTGCCACCAGCAAGCTCCTTGAACGGGCAGTAGCTTCCCAACTTTCCCACTACCTTGATGAATACTCCATTCTCTCGCCGGCTCAACACGGCTTTAGAAAAGGGCACAGCACATTGACGACGCTTGCTGTGGTCACTTCCGAGATCAGATCTGCAACTGATCGAGGTTTCCTGACGGGGGCCATATTCGTCGATCTTTCCAAGGCCTTCGACCGGGTGGATCCCTCCCTCCTCCACACTACGTTGCACTCCTCGGTCTCTCTCACCATGTCCTCGAATAGTTCTCAAGCTGCCTTGCGGTAGACAGCAGTTCACCTGCTACAACCGCACAAACTCAGCCTTATCCCCTGTTAACTGTGGGGTCTCCCAAGGATCTGTCCTGGCTCCCCTTCTGTTCTCTCTGTACATTAATGGATTACCTTCTGAAACTACCCATGGTGTTCCTATCTTATATGCAGATGACCTCATTGTCCTGGCCAGCTCCTGCAAAATCAACACCATCAACTCTCGGCTAAACTCCGACTTCGAGCTCATTCAAAATTGGCTCAAGGGCCAAAAGCTTATCATCAACTTAAAGAAGACCCGTGCCATGCTATTCGGGTCAGCGACTCGCACCTCTTCCTGCCCTACTCCCCTAGAAATCTTTGAGGCCAATGGTGACAAACTTCCAGTCTCTGACTCGGTCAAATATCTCGGGGTCACCCTCGATTCCCTACTCTATCTCAGCACACACTTACGGAACGTGTGTAATGCATCTAATGGCAAGCTCAGCCTTGCCTACAGAGCCAAGGACTGCCTCACCCCTGCCGCCCGGCTAGTCATAGCTAGGGGGATACTCCTCCCCACACTATGCTATGTGCTCGTCGCCTTTGCCCCAGTCTCCAAAGCTCATCTCACAAAATGGGACACTGCATACAACAACATGTCGCTTTGCCTCTCTGCCCCCGCCTAATGCATCGATGCGAGCTCTACTTATGCCTGGGTGGCTCCCCTAAAAACAGCGCACTCTTCGCCCCAAGCAACTTTGTTGACAATATAGTCCCGACTGCCACCCCTCGGTATTGCTCTCCCCTAATCCTCCCACCTGCAGCCTACCATCTCAGATCCTGTGCCCTCAGGCCCGACTTGTCCCTAGGATCGCACCCTCACGGTGACTGGGCCTTCTCAGTCCACGCACCTAAAATGTGGAATACCTTCCCTTTCAAGTCATTATAAGCCTCCACCACTGCTTTAAAGCATCCCTCTGGCACTTTCTCAAGTCTGCTGTGGCCTGCTTATGCTCTGCCTAGGCCTGGCATACCCTCTATCCCTCCTGCCCCCGGGGGGGGGAGCTGCTACACAATTATCTGTACCCTCCTCCAGTTTAGTACTTACTACCCCCCCTTGTTTATTATATATTGTCTTTTTTTCTAGTCTATGCATTATCTTGCACTGCCGTTGAGCTGTGTTCAGTGTATAGACATAGTAGAATACCTTGACTCCCTATGTTGTGTTGTGTACTTCTACTTGTCTGCTTGCCTAGCCTTGCCTGAGCCTGACCTGTACCCCTCACCTATGTTGTGCCTGTGGCTCCTGACTGTAATATTCACTTTGTATTCCATTTTCCTTGACTTGTATTTCGTTTACCTGTATGCTCTGTAACTCTCCCGGGTTGCACCTGAAAATAGGCACTTGGTTGTCTAGCGTGCTTACCTGGTTAACAAAAAGCAAATAAAGAAGGTCATCTGGTGAAGAGCCTTTAGAAGGGATTAAGAGAGAGAAAGGCCGTTAGTGTTTCCTCTGGGGAGATGGCAGAAAAGGAGATGGAAGGGTGGGCGCGGAGAGGTTGTGTGCTGGGTGTGGGAGGATGGGGAGGGGCTTTAGAAGTGCTGTGACGCAAGAGGTATAATAGGAGTTAAACTTTTGAGCCACTGCACATGGTTTGGAGACCAGTGAGTTGTTTGTTCAAAGCACTGGCGGAGGTAGATGTGAAGGGGGGTGAGAATAGGGCATGGACCGCTTTCCAAAATTTGGAGGGGGAATTGATGTTTTTGAGAAAAAATAATTTAAAATATTCAGACTTGGCAAGTCAGGTAGCTTTAGTGCAGGCATTTCTTAACATGCGATACCTGGCATTTATGTGATCATGATCTCAATTTTTATTTTTTAGAATGGTTTTAATGACATTTGTGAATAATGAGGTGTATTTTAGTAAAGGATAGGCACTTATGCAGTGGAATCTGAACCGAAGGAGGTTATTATTATTAATTTAGTTTATTAAGAAATATTAATTATATTAGTTATATTTTTATCATAATGTTTAAACGCAGATTCCTTCCCCAAAGAAGCCCAACGTATGGGGTGAAACAGGCACTGTGTAGGGATATCTTGCCGAGTGACCAAGTGGCAATAAATGCTTCAAATAGAAACTTTTTTTGTCAGTGTGGCTGGTTTTCTGAATTTCTTGATCGTTACTTCGCCTGCCCAGCCCTGCAACTACAAAAAGTGACTGATACACAGAAGGGGACCCACCTGACCCAGCGGAACTTGCATGCCACCCTCTCCAGAAGAGGGCGTCCTTCGGCATGCTTGGTTCTCCCACCCACCCACCCGCAACCACCCCTAATGATCAGGACTTGTTCTCAAGACTAGGTCGCCAGCATTATAGTACGCCACCATTGCAGCTGTGTCAAAGGTCCAACAGCACTGGTATTTTTTAAAGTAAGCATTGTATTTGAAAAACATCTTCATTTATTTAAGAAAAAAAAAGTGAAATTCTGCATAAAGGGTGTTTTTTTGATCCTGTACTGGCTTGAAGGTGTTTTGGTTTTGACGATCTAGAATTACTTAACAGTATCTCATTGTCATTGACAGCTACCCAGTCCACTTGTACATGCTAAAGAAAAATCTGTCATATTTTTCAATAATACTGTTTAGACTATGCCAGACATTGGCCACCTAAAATAAACTTGAGCTTTAATTAGGGCTAGGAATAAGAGATTCAGTTGCATAGCAGCAGACTCTTGGCATTGATTTCCTTGCTTGGCACTAGTGACTGTTTTGTTCTTCATTTTAGGTATAGCCCTTCTGTACCTCCAACTGTACCGTGTCTTAAATGAACAGGCCCATCTTCAGCGATCCTTGGACTATGTGAAGAGGTCACTTCGCAACCTGAATGGTAGAAGAGTCACATTCCTTTGTGGTGATGCTGGACCCCTTGCTGTCGGTGCAGTTGTACACCATAAACTCCAGAATGAGGCAGAATGCAAAGAGTGTGTTGCAAAGTATGTACACTTAACAGCTGATGACTTTTATAAGCTTGCTGTTCTTGGATTCTAATGTCCATAGATATTGTTGGACAGAGGGGGTGATAACAGCATTAAACATATTAGGACCTGCATTCGAGACTGTCAGCAATAGTGCTACTTGCATCTTATTATAAAATGGCAAGAGAAATCCTGTAAAATGATTGAACTGCATCCTTCACCTTGATAATATACTGGTACCACATCACTGGAAAAAGTCACGACACACACGTGACCACATTATGAAATAAAAATCTTGGTACAAGTTCTGACTCAATTTTGCCCTCGGTTGGCAAGGCCACCTATAATTAAACCAGTATAAGGGCCAGTTTTAAACTGTAAACCTTCCCTCCAACTGTAGCACCACCGATTCCCCAATCAGCCCCCCAAAACCTGTTTTTCTCCAGTTCAACTAATCACTTACTGTTTTCAGGTGACGTACTGCCATGTACTGAAATCGCTACTTTTATAGCAGTAGCTTAGAACAGCTAGTCCAATTCTTGCAGCATCTCCACTTGATGAATGGTGCCCCAGAATAGAATGTTTTAAAATTACAACTCTCTCTCTTTACTGGTCTCATGCTAGCAACCTTCCGCAAACAGATCTTTATTGTATATGGTTAGGGCTTATTGTGTATGGAATTTGGTGGCTTTCTAAAAGCTGTTGTAGGACGGGTCAAAGGTCACAGAAAGTTGTATCATTCTGATATCAGAATGATACTACAAGAACTTTTCATGACCTTTGAACCATCCGTTACTTGCTAGTGCTTTGAAGAGCTCAGATATGGGGTCAGTAGGAACGGACCATAAGAGGGATAGTTTTCGGGTGCACAAGACAAGAAAAAGAGCACCTCCCTCCTTCGCTTCTGCCTATATATGCCCCAAGATGTAGTTATTTAGATTTTTTTGCATGTTTCAGCTGAGTGGTTTGGCAGGCAGCAGTTTGCGCTCACAGCATTTCTTACCTGCTGAGGAAAACTACACTATGGCCAACAGAACAGAATCAAAGAATTTAAAATAAGTGAAAACAAAAACAAGTGATACCTGACCTAATTTAACCCTTAGGCTGCCGGAAGATTTAGAACGCATAGGTTTTTAGGACAAGATATGTCAGCAGCAGCCTAAGGGTTAACTATGTTTACAAGAAGAAAAAAAAAAAAAAGAATTGGGCGATCGGGCAGGTGGGGATTAGGGATAGGAAAGTGCATGACTCCAGACATATACTTGTATTGGCAGCCATACACAGTAAGGCATGTGCTTCCATCTGGGTGTTGATGGAAACACAGAATTGTTGTGTGTGGTTGCCCATACTATTCTGTATATAGTGTATGGTGGAATGTTGTTCTACATGGAAACTGGAAATCCATGCCTAGAATATGGTGGTTGTGCTGCAGCAGTTGCATCAATATGTTGTTGTGCTGCAGTAGTGACATCATTATTGCAGCACAACAACTTGAATGCCACCACACAACTGCTTTCCTCGCTAGCTAATCAAGCTAAAAGCGTCTTTTTCTAAACTTGATCTTATAAAAACAGCTGCATTCGCTAGCAGCACCTTGAGTCAGTACTTTGAGCTGTTGCTAGCCTTACTTGTAGAGCAGAAAGCAGTTAACTAAAAGAAACTACATTTTCTTATTAATTTAACACTTAATATCTTAGCAGGAGTCAGTGTCTGTTGCGATTAAGCAAACAGATACTTTATTAGAAGTAGAAGGGGTCTTATTTAGGGTTTAAAAAAAAAAAAAGAAAGTCAGTGTGTGTTCTGTGCTGGGAAGGGTTCTGTATCAGTTTACTTTGCTAAACCAGTAGGAGGAGAGAGAGCTTAATTGGGGGTGTGGCTTAGACACTATAAAAGCAGGTGACTCAAATTACAACTTCTTGTTGCTAGCCTTTTTTCTTACTAATTGCCCTTCATCCCATCCCACCCCTCCACCCACCCACGCTAAGCCAGTTCTACTTTTATAGCCACTGGATTTGACTGTCAACAGGAACTTCCTGTTTGGCAGTAGGAAGTGAAGGATCATAGAGAAACATTGGTTTTGTCAACCCTAAAGGAAAAAAGTAGCTCACTCCTCCCCCCCCCAAGCTGCTGGTGGTCTGACACTGAGCAAGGAAGAAGGAGGCTATTGAAGAATATAGGAAGTTACTGTCCCAGAACAGGAAGGGTGAGAGTTGTAAGGAGAGGAGAGAGTAAGCATACAGAGAAACAGGAGAGGGGACACAAAATAAGACATGATAGGAGTGGTGCAGTGCAATGGCTGTGGGGCGGCAGTGTTCCGGGAGACATTCTGGAGGCTGCGATGCTGCCATATTTGCAGGCACCTCACTGGTCTGAGGGAGGAGGTTGCCCGTCTCCAGGCTGACCTGACTAGGATTCGTGAAACCTCCTCCCCACCCAGGGACCACCAGGGCCAATGCCACTACGTCAGAGGTTGCCAAGAAAGAGGAGAGGCTGGACCAAGGTGGGCTCAGGGAGGGAGAGGGTAGTGGAACAGAGTTGCATCCCTCCAGCTGTACCTCTCCACAATTAATTCACTCTTCTGGTGGATAGTGGTTCCTCTACGGAGACACCTGCAGTGGAGACCAAGGAGGATGCTGGGAACCTTCATAAAGGAGTCCCACAGGAGGGTGGCATGAGACCCCACAGGGGAAGGAAACAACTCTTGGTGGGGGACTCAATCATTAGGGGGGTAGAAATAGGGGAGGAAGGGGAGAGGGAGGTAAGGTGCCTGCCTGGTGCCACGGCTTGGAAGGACAGGAAGTGAATCCTCAGGATCGTGGGTGCAGCTGCATGAGGGAGGGAGCTGGATGTCATTGTCCACCTGGGGGCAAATGACCTGGCTAGGAATGGGATCAGAGCAGTGCAAGAGGAGTTTGTAGAGTTCAGGAGGGGCCTTAGACAAGTAGCGCATACAGTAACCTTCTCGGAGGTGCTGCCTGTCTATGGCAAGGGTGATGCTAGGGTACTCCTCACCAGGGAATTCAATGAATGGTTGAAAACTGCTGGAGCTCAGGGTTTTGGCTTCATTGGGGACTGGGGAGCCACCTGGAGGGATGCAGACCTATACTGGTGCGATGGTCTGCATCTGTCCAGAAGGGGAACCAGGATCCTAGGTGAGAGGTTTAAATGCTTCATTGGCAAGCATTTAAACTAGCCAAGGGGGGAGGCACTGAAAAGGAGCAGGGAAATCACAGCCTCCCCCCACAAACAACAGTAATTAGTGAGGTAAACACCAAGGTAGAGACGTCATTAGGGAGCAGAACAGAAGTAAATGTATAAAAAGGCAAAGGCAGTAAGGACTGGAATGGAGCTAAAAGGGTAAGGCCATCAAAAAGTGGAGGGTGATAAGTACCAATGCCCATAGTCTGTGTAACAAGCTCCCTGAACTAGTGGCCTTGATGGAAGAGGGTTGCCTGGATATTGTGGCAGTCACAGAAACATGGTACACAGAGAACCATGACTGGGATGTCAACATACCAGTAACCAGGATAGACAATTTACAGGAGGGACAGGGAGGGTAAAAGAGGAGGAGGAGGAGTAGCTCTTTATGTAAAGGAAGGGATCAAAGCAACAGAACTAAAGAGTAAACAGGGAGCAGATGAGACACTCTGGGTCACCCTGGAGACAGGAAATGGCACCACAATCCGCATGGGGGTTGTATACAGACCCTCATCTCAGGGGGAGGGAATGGACAAGGAAATGATAGAAGGCTTCCTTAGAATAGCAGAAAAAGGGGAGATATTGTTGATGGGGGACCTGAATATGCCAGATGTTAACTGGAGCACCTTTGCTGCAGGCACATCCAAGAGCAGGGTCATTCTTGATGCCCTACAGGGGGCATGCCTCAGACAGCTAGTATTGGAACCCACTCGGGAGGGAGCAATCTTAGACCTGGTACTCTCAAATGGGGACGGAGAAAGAATCTCAGATTTAGAAGTGGGAAGCCATCTGGGAACAAGCGACCACCAAACAGTGTGGTTCACGATAAACACAGCCATACAATCAAGCATACAAAAGCAAGAGTATTGGACTTTAGGAGGCTGACTTTGGGAAATGAGAGAGTGCCTCAGAAAAGCACTAGCAAACAGGCTAGAAGGAGGGTGGAGGAACAATGGAGAGTAATCAAAACAACCATCACAGAGGCAACAAGCCTTTGCGTAAAGCAAATCAACAAAACACAACAAAGGAAAAAACTGCTATGGTTCTCAAAAGAGGTGGCAGGGAAGGTTAAGGAGAAAAGGATAGCATTCAGGAAATATAAGGAAACACAGAAGGAGAAGGACAGAGAACGTTATCAGTTAAAGCAGAAGGAGGCTGGGAAGGCAGTCAGAATAGCAGAGGCCCAAACCGAGGAAAGGATAGCCAACTCTGTTAAGAAGGGGGATAAGACCTTTTATAGGTACATTAGGGAGCGAAGAAAGGCCAAAGGATGGATACTGAGGCTTAATAAAGGGGAGGGAATGTGGGTAGAGGGTGACAGTGAAAAGCAAGGATACTGAACGAATATTTCTGCTCAGTATTCTCAAAGGAAGAGGGGAGGTACCTAAACCAAACAAGAGAAACACTCTGAAGACGAGGGTCGATACCAGTCCATTTACAGAAGAAAGGGTTCTGAAAGAACTAATAAAATTGAAGGTGGACAAAGCAATGGGGCCCGATGGGATTCACCCAAGAATTCTAAAAAAACTAAGGGTAGAACTAATGACACCGCTGACTACTCTCTTTAACAAATCATGGGAGAATGGGGTGGTACCTGAGGCCTGGAGGAGGGTGGATGTGATTCCTGTTCACAAAAGTGGGAGCAGGACAGAGACAGGAAACTACAGACCAGTTAGTTTTACCTCAGTGGTAGGTAAAATGTTGGAATCACTTCTGAAGGAAAGAATTGTAGAGTACCTAGAGGCCAGTGGGGCACAGAACCCAAGGCAGCATGGATTCACGATGGGAAGGTCATGTCAGACGAATCTATTAGATTTCTTTGACTGGGTGACCAAAGTAGTAGACCAGGGAGGGGCTGTGGACATGGCTTACCTAGATTTTTAGTAAGGCATTTGATACAGTCCCACACAAAAGATTAATACACAAGTTAGCCAGCCTTGGAGTGGGTCCCAAGGTGGTAGCCTGGATAAAAAATTGGCTAGACAACAGGACGCAAAGGGTAGTAGTAAATGGCGTCCACAGTGAAGAAAGGAGGGTTACTAGTGGAGTACCGCAGGGTTCAGTACTGGGACCGGTCCTTTTTAATGTCTTTATAAGTGACGTTGCAGAGGAACTGGAAGGAAAAGTATGTCTCTTTGCAGATGACACAAAGATCTGCAACAGGGTTGATACACCAGATGGAGTGGAAAGTATGAGAAGGGACTTGGCAAGGTTGGAGGAATGGTCAAATGTATGGCACCTCAGATTCAGTGCAAAGTAATGCACCTGGGAAACAAAAACCCAGGGCAAGAGTACACAATGGGGGGTGAGATACTGACAACAGTAAAAATGGAAAGGGACCTGGGGGTAATTATATCAGATGTCCTAAAGGTTGGCAAGCAATGTGAGAAGGCAGTAAGGAAGGCTGGGGGGATATTGGGATGCATAGGGAGAGGCATCAATAGTAGAAAACAGGAAGTTGTTATCCCTCTGTACAGACAGTTGGTGAGACCCCATCTGGAGTACTGTGTGCAGTTCTGGAGACCCCATCTCCGCAAAGACATAGACAGAGTGGAGGCAGTCCAGAGGAGGGCAACCAAAATGGTGCAGGGTCTGCACCAGAAGACATACGAAGAAAGACTAAAGGAGCTTAATATGTATACCCTTGAGGAAAGGAGGGAGAGAGGGGACATGATAGAAACTTTCAAGTACCTCAAGGGAATCGGTAAAGTCCAAGAGGGTGGCATCTTTCAGAAAAAGAGATGTGCAAGAACAAGGGGGCACAATTTGAAGATAGAGGGGGGGCGGCTCAGAGGTAATGTGAGGAAGTATTTTTTCACAGAGAGGGTTGTGGATGCATGGAACAGCCTCCCTGAGGAGGTCGTGGAGTCAAGAACAATGGGAGAATTCAAGAATGCATGGGACAGATATAAGGCAGTCCTAGTGGGGGGTAGGAGGAAGTAAGGTGTTGGTTAATTAGGATCTGCAGCTTATCTGTTAGGTAGGAAAATGGGCAGACTAGGTGGGCCAAGCGGTCCTTATCTGTCGTCAAATTCTGTGTTTCTATGTCTATGTTTCTACCATTAACCATCGAGTGCCTCCCACTTCTATCCTCCAGTTCACTGAAAAGAAGTGGACTGTCTGAAAAGGGCATGAATGCCCAGATGCTGTAAAAGATAAGGTATAGGCATCCATAAACAGACAAGCTTGTGTCTTCATCTCACATTTTCTGGGGCAACCAGGGAACCTCTTGAGCTTCGCTATTGAGGTTCCCGGTTGCCATAAAAGCTGTTGATGCAGACGTAGACTTGTTGTGTTCCCTCTGAGTGACCCCGTCGGTCCCGCCAATGGTCTCGGTCCTGGTTGTCTTTCTCCAGTGGGTCACGTAGGTCCCACAGGCGTCATTCTTGGCATCCTAAGCGGCGCCGCTGCTGCTGTTCTTCCTCATTTTCCTTGGCTGATGGGAGGCTTCAGCACAAGTTGCATCAACGCTACGAGGACCTCATGTGGCAACAGTTGGTTCTGGCTGGTCAGAAGCTGATATTGGCTCACACACTGGCTATAACCTGGTTGTCTCCATCCTGGCTGTTGCCTACGCCTCCGAGTTCCCGGAGCCGATTGACACCATCCCCCACCCACGGAGTTGGTGAAGACCGTTTTGGCTCGGTCTAAACCCGGCACCTCATCAGTCATCGTCCAGGACTCTGTCAGCTAAGGGGCTTCCCTGTCGGCTGTGGGTCACTCTCACACCCGACTGTCTGGCGGGTCGAGGGTGACATGGGTGGTCAGCTGCTTTACAGAGACTCTTTGGAGTCTGACGATGACTCCTCGCTCCACTCCTGTCCAGTCAATGCAGAGTCAGCAAGGTATCTTTCTTCAGATGAGGGCCCTTTAACCTTGGGCTTCCTCCGTCTCATCTCCGGGTCTACGGGGATGCAGTTGGAGCCTGTTCAGAAGTGGGCCGCTTATCCCTTTACTGATATCCTGGATGAGGGGGATTCACCGACTGAAGCCTTCCCGGTGGCCGAGGCCATTGTTGGGCTGGCCCTGGAACTTTGGCAGCACCCTGCATCCTGCCCTGTGCCATCTGCCTGCATGGCCCGCAGATATTCGGTGCCCATTGGTTCCCTTTTGGGGTTCATGGAGCACCTCTCGATGAGGGGGTAGTGACCGATTCCATGTTCAGGCATTTATAGAAACATAGACTTTGATGGCAAATAAGGACCGCTTGGCCCATCTAGTCTGCCCATTTCCCTACCTACAGGATAGGCCGCAGATCTGAGTTAACCAACAGCCTATTTCTTTCTACCCCCACAAGAATTGCCTTATGTCTGTCCCATGCATTCTTGAATTCTCCCACAGTTTTAGACCCCACAACCTTCTCAGAAAGGCTGTTCCATGCATCCACTACCCTCTCTGTGAAATAATACTTCCTCACATTGCCCCTAAGACCCCCCAATCTTTAAATTGTGTCCCCTTGTTCTTGCACTTCTCTCTTTCTGAAAGATGCTACCCTCTTGGACTTTGTTGATTCCACTGAGATACGTAAAAGTTTCTATCATGTCCCCCCTCTCCCTTCTTTCCTCAAGGGTATACATATTAAGCTCCTTTAGTCTCTCCTCATACGGCTTCTCTTGCAGACCCTGCACCATTTTAGTTGCCCTCCTCTGGACTGCCTCTATCCTATCTATTTCCTTGCAGAGATGGGGTCTCCAGAACTGGACGCAGTACTCCAGATGGGGTCTCACCAACTGTCTGTACAGAGGGATAACAATTTCCTGTTTTCTGCTGCTGATTCCTCTCCCTATGCATCCCAGTATACCCCCAGCCCTCCCTACTGCCTTCTCACATTGCTTGCTAACCTTAAGGTCATCTGATATGATTACCCCCAGGTCCCTTTCATTTTTTGTTCTGTTTGATAGCAGGTCCCTCCAGGCAGAAGGTGGAGTGGTTCAGGGATCTGGCTCTTCAGACCTGCATCGACCTGGGCCTCTTTGTCAACGAGGCCAAGTCGGAACTCACACCCAAGCAGGTGATCATTTCATCGGAGCAGAGCTCGACTCTTGCTGAGCCAGAGCCAAGCTCCTGGCGGAGAGGGCGGAAGTTCTCTCCTCTTATACCCAGTCATTTCTGGTTGGGCACTTGCACCCTGCCTGGGATTTCCTGCGCCTCTTGGATTACATGGTGGCCTGCACCACTATGGTCCGTTGGGTCCGGTGGCACATGCGCTTCCTGCAGTGGTAGTTGGCCAGTCAGTGGTCCCAGTGCAGAGGTCACTTCGATCAGCTGGTCACGATGACCCAGAGGATGTGGGACACACTTCAGTGGTGGAACATCCCGGAGCATCTGCAGGAAGGGATCCTGTTCGTCTGCCCTGAGCCAGCAGTCATCCTGATGACCGACTGGCCTCTCACATGCTGGGGACTGAGTGCCCGTGTGGTGCTCTCCTCCCCAGACTAAGGAGATAGGTTGGCCCGGTGAGCCAGGAACCCCGGTGGAGACCGGAGGGCACTGCAGCAAGTCAGGCAAGCACGCATTAGCATGGCCGACGTGGGCAGGAGTTGCTGTAGCCACTTCAGCTGTGGGATGTGCCCACCACAGGAGGGACCTATAGAACACGGAAAAACCTGGTTCTGGGAGTAGGCGAGGCAACCTGGCTGGCCCTCAAGGTCCTCCCACCATAAAAGAGACGCCTGCAGCTGAAGGCTACATCTGTAAGTGCGCCCAAGGTGGGGGCAGCTCCACCCTGGAGGGCAAGCCAGGTTGCCAGCTGCAGACGGGGCGGTGGAGAGCTCGAGGTCCGGTCGAGGGGACTTCAGGTGGGGTAGGATCGGGGTGGATTCCCGAGAGCGGTCCCCAGGATTGTGATGAGGAGCGAAATAGAAGTGGAAAAAAAAAAAAGGTGGTTCAAGTCCAGACAGACAACATCATACCCATGTATTGCCTCAACAAGCAGGGAGGGATGCATTCCTGCCTTTGTGCAAGGAAGTTCTCCACACTTGGACCCTAGTGCACAGCCTGGAGGCGGATCTCCTAGCCATCCATGTGGCAGGAGCCTCTAGTCAGTTGGCAGATGCCTTCAGCCGGGTGAATGAGGTGTGTCACGAGTGGTCCCTCCACCCGGAGGTAGTTTAGAGTCTGTTCTCTCAGTGGGGCACCCCTCAAGTGGACCTGTTTGCTTCCAGGGAGAACGGAAAGCTGAGGCTGTTTTGTGCCCCCCCCCCCGAAAGGCTCTCTGCACGGGGATGCCTTGTCGAGGCTGTGGACCCCAGGCCTCTTCTATGCCTTCCCTCCACTTCCCTTGATCCACAAAGTGCTGCTCAAGGTCAGAAGGGACAAAACACATGTGATCCTAGTGGCTCCGGGCTGACCTCACTAGTTTTGGTACCCAGATCTCCTCAGCCTCAGCAACAAGCTCACGAGTCTTCCAGCACATCCGGACCTGCTTTCCATCAACCAGGGGAACCAGTCCTCTTCAGTATCTTCATCAGTGACATTGCAGATGGACTGCAGGGTAAGGTTTGCCTGTTTTCGGGTGACATCAAGACCTGCAACAGAGTAGATGATCCAGATGGGGTGGGCAGAATGAGAAGAGAGCTGGAAAAACTGGCAAAATGGTCAGAAGAGTGGCAACTGGGGTTTAACGCAAAGAAGTGCAAGATCATGCACATATTGAAGAGAAAGACTGAAGCTACCTATAGGTTGGGAGGGGAGTTGCTGGCAGTCACAAGGGAAGAGAGAGACTTGGGCATCACTATCACAGGTGACCTGCAGTCATCCAAGCAGACCACTAAAGCAGTAGATAAGGCTAGAGGGATGTTGGGGGGTATTAGTAGGGGTATCGCAAGTCGTAAGAGGGAGGTAATAATCCCTCTTTACAAGACACTGGTTAGGCCCCATCTGGAGTACTGCGTGCAATACTGGAGGCCGAACCTGCACTAGGACATTAACAAAATGGAGGCAGTCCAGAGAAGGGCAACCAAAATGGTGCAGGGACTGCATCAGAAAACATATGAGGACAGATTAACGGAGCTCAATATGTATACCCTAGAGCAAAGGAGGGAGAGGTGTGATATGATCGAAAAAAATTAAAACATCTTAAGGGCAATAATAAGGTGAAAGAGTCTGACATGTTTCAGTATAAGAAAAATAGCAGGACAAGAGGATACAGCATAAGATTAGAGGGAGGCCAATTAAGGGGTAATGTGAGGAAGTTCTTTTTCACAGAAAGGGTGGTGGATGCATGGAATGGCCTACCTCAGGAAGTGGTGGATATGAATACAGTGCAGGGCTTCAAACAGGCATGGGATAGGCATAAGGGAGCAATACAGATGAGTATGAATTAATAGGCCGTTGACAGAGTACTGGCCTACGGCACATTCATAAGGTAGAAAAATGGGCAGACATGATGGACCTTGCGGTCCTTATCTGCCGTCAACTTCTGTATTTCTATGTTTCTAAATTTTTAAATGTTGATTTTTATCAATACCCTGGGCTTCATATCACCACTCTCCTTTATATCGTCATTCTGAGACCACCTTAGTTTTAGACTTGCCAACGACCCATACTTGTGCTCCTACGAAACCTACCGGAACGGCAATCCAGCTTTGGAAAAACTCCCTTGATACATGTCCAGTTTGGGTATACATTTCAATAGACGCACATTTGTTACCCTGACACGATCTGGTATCTTAATACTCTATTAGGGCATTTCGTGTCCTATAAGTACTACGTACAATGCCAGGGCCTCCTTCTTGGAAACCCCATGGCATCCCATTAGGGCATACTCTTATTGTTCATATCCCTTGTACAGTAATATACATACTAAGGTCCTAACTTACTGAACTTTTAGGGAGGGAAATCTTGTGTAACCCAAGGGCTAACTAATCATAAGGTTTTATCCTTTTCCTAATGTGCACATTTTGTACTCATACACACTGATTACCACGGAATGTCTAGGCCTGGTAGATCGTGTTACTAATTTGTACTATCCTGCAGAAACTTTTGCCACCTTAAATTCCTGGCATAACCCTGGCCGGCTTAAGCTGCCCCAGATGGAACAGCCACAGCCCAAACAGGTCCACTGCAAGCCAAACATTTAATGGTCCCAAAGGAAATTCAAAGAAAATCCAGTTAGGTCAATTAAACAACATAATTGATATTAGTAGAATTCTACTTTTCTTTAAGCTGTATCCCCTTAAAGTTTAAAGCTCTAGTTCGTCTTATATCTTCAGGTATTTCCTAAGCAAAATATTAATGCTAACACTGCACCAATACATTGCCTGTTAAAGGGAATCTACCATACAGCCTGACATTGTCAATATGTGAGCCTTGCATCTTCATTTAACATATGGTGAAGAGCAGTTATGTTAGTGCCCCCCAAAATTGGTTTTACAGCAATTACCACCCTCCGAAGCATAGCGCCATTTTAACTCCGTTTAGGCATTCTGTGCAGCAAATGTGGCTCCTGTGATGACGTCTATGCCTCACCACTGAGTGAGAGCATGGATGTCTATGTGGCAGTACCCTGACACTGAAACGCACATTGAGCTGTATACTGTAGTCTCCAGTAACAGTGTACATACCCAATACTAGTGCCCCTGGTCCTCTATTAGCCCCTATGGAAAATGAGTCAGAAAACGTCCTGCTGTGCCTGTAAATTCATTTCATGTTCAGAGCCCCGCTGCTCCATTAATGTACGAAGATTTCTCCTGTGACGCGCCGCAGTGAGTGGGCACGTCTGTGCCTGCTGTAGGCTTTATAATGGGAGTAGAATAGAAAAAATGTAAACACTATGTTATTAATGTAATTCCTGGTACATGACAGCTACATGAGCCTCTATAATGATGTTTTCTGTTAAACCAAGCGCTGGAATTTGCAGTATAACAATTGTTTATCTCAGCACTGTGAGTGAGTGGACCTGTTTGGGCTGTGGCTGTTCCATCTGGGGTAGGCCTGCAATAGACAGGATAAGTAAAAATACATTTGGTTTTGGGTAAAAGACTGTCGGTTAAGGGTATACATAACAATAGGGTAGCAAGTCAGTAAAAATGTATACCAGATACAACAACATACATGGTTTGGTATTCCTGTAAGGTACAGATGTTATAGTCCAACGAAGAGATTAGTTGAAGTGGATGCTACAAGCGAAGAGACATACATAGTCAGTTTAAAAAGACCCAGGTGTATCAAGGGGGAGACATGTGTTGGGAGAAGTAGGCAGCCAGTGGCGGGGGAGGGGGTTCTGGAACTGGTATAATCCTAGGAGCTAAGGAATGAGATGCTGTGGGTATACAAGGAATAGGTGGGTGAGGGAGGGTGAGATTTAGGGCGGTAGATAAGTAGGTGCCTACAGTTTAGATTCAATTTAGGCTCACTTGACACTGACACTTTGGTTGTTTCTTAAGGTGTCTGCTTTTTAAATGTGGAATGGCATGCATTTGTTAATGTTCCAAAAAACCACATTTATCACTGTCAGAAGGAATCTTCACAACCTTTGTTCTGGTTGTAGATAGTGTACCTGTTAAGGCTGAGGAATGGTGAGAGTCAAAAATATATGTGAACTCCCCTTCTCCAACTCACGGAGTCTTAACGTACAGGGCACATACAATTGGCAAGTTTCAGGAGACCTCGGCGAGTACCCTGCAAAAGGGGAGTCACCTGCCTGGGGGATTCTGACCCTGAAACTTGGTTCATTTGTCAGTCTAGGCCATTAATCCCCAAAACAGAGTAGTCACAATACCTATTGGGGGGAGTGGGGAGTACCATCTTAGTGAGCCTCCAGTCATTGCTAAAACAGCGTTCTTAATGTGTATTCACTGAAGGAGACCACCATTTACAGCTCTCACAAATTTTCCTTTTTTTCCTTGTCTTTGTCAAAGGCTTTAAGGAATCCAGAAGGCCACTCTAGCTCCTAACCTCGACCGGGATTGGTCACAAAACCTCCTTCATACATCCAGTTCCACAACTTCTTAACTGCAGCCGCTCTGTAAACGAACAGAGAAAACGCTCCTCTGAGCGTAGTAACTTGGGAACACAGTAGGAGTCGCCCAGCTCCCATACCCCAGGCAACAAAAAACATACCTGTATTTGAAGAAATAAATGTATTACTGCACTCAAGGTGCTGCAGTTGGTACTCTGTTTTGCCTCGGCTCTTCTCCGATCTCCCGAAGAGACTGCACATAGGGAGAACTTCAGAAGGGTTCCAGCTCTCCTCATTCAATCACAGGACAAAAAGCTGCCCTAAATCCTTGTCACAATGTAATAACTTCAGCCACCACACCAGACTCTCGTAGACCGAACCCGACCGTGTTTCATTCAGGGTATTTCAAGCATTACAAGTGGTTAAAAACTACTACTGCATAGCTCTGTCACTGTCCTGGCATTTCTCCAACAACGAGGAGCTGGAAAAACACAATATGGTATCACTGGGAACTAAAATAATATGTTTCTTTGACCAAATTCAAGGATGCAAGGGTATCAACCCAAAACAAAGTGAATGCCACCGAGAGCACAGATGTGTGGGGAGCAGAGCATCATTGTGGCCATCTTACCGCTCCACCCTTCCCCCACCAAAAAAAAATCTGACCAGTCTCTTCCCACTAATTGTTGCATATCAGTCTAGAACTAACAAAACAAAACCCTTTACTGTCACACCCAGTGTTCAAAAGGTTTTTTAAGAGGTTAAACCACATAGATCCTCCTATCAGGATACCAGTTCCTACATGGGATTGAAGTCTGGAAACTTCATGATTGATGTTTCCTCCTTTTTGAATCAATGGCCACATCAGAACTAGTTTATCGCTTGGAAAACAGTATTTTTAGTGGCAGTTTCAGTGAACTTCAGGCACTATGTATAAAACCGAATTTGTGTTTCAAAAGGTAAAGATAACACTGAAAGCAATATTTCCCTTCCTAAAGTGGTGTCAGTGTTTTGTTTGAACCAGTCCATCACTTTGCCAGTTTATTAAAACAAAACATGTGCACGCACGCATGAAGGTAAGAGCATTACACTGCATAGATGTTAAGAGGGCTATCAGCTTTTACAAAAGCAGAACTGACGTCATAGGAGGGGACAAAATGCAGCTGTTTGTCAGTTATGGAGAGGTGTTACAGGGACATCCTGCAAGCAAACAGACATAGTCAAGATGGACAATATCCACTGTTCAGTACTGTTATGTAACAGCAATATAGCTGATCATCAGTTGACTGTTCATTAATCCCCGATATATGCATAGTTAGTTGTGAAGCAGCTGTTGAGAAGAGATCCCTGGGTAGACCGGCACTTGCTGTAAGTAGGGAAAATGATTTTCAAACGGCAGCCATTAAAACTCAGAGGAAAGCAGATGATAGCTTTACACAAGCAAACCGTATCTTCCTCCCCCATCTGCAGTTATGGGTCTATTTGTCTCTCTGTGTCATTCTTGAATTCCTCTGGTATTATAGATGTGTTGTCCCGGGCCACTGTACCCCCAGTGCTTGAGGCCCCCCCCGGCACAATTGGGACCAGCAGGGCGTGCTGCTGAGAAAGACGTAGAGAGGCACCTTGTATTTACGAGCACCTTGTTAAATTACCGTCTCTCTGTTCCTTGTTTGTGAGTTGATGTGTGTTCCCCATCCGTGCCAGACAGTGAGAGACAGAGAGGGTGACAAGCTGCAGTGCTGTCTGTCACTGCTTGTGTGTGTCTCTCTCACTCTCTCTCTGACAGGTCTGCCACTGTGATTCTTTAGGCGCCACCCCCCCCCCCAAATAATGTCTGCTTCCCAGGGACGCAAAGAGGCAGAGGGGGAAAGAGACCTGAGTTGTACAATCAAGCAGAGAGCACGAGAGACAGACACACACACACAACGTTCCCCATGGTACCCTTGAATTCAGCGTTGCTGCAGTGTTCTCTGTCTCTCTCTCTCTCTCTGTCTGTCCCGAGGAACGTGTGTGTTGTCCACTCCCTGTGCCACTGTTGAATTCAGTGGTGCTGCAATGTATTGTCTTTCTCCCTGTGCCTGTGTATGTCCTGTCCTGTGATAGCTCCTTAGAGTAATGCCATGGTGCTAGCGGGACACAGAGAGATGGACACTAAACCTTTGAACCTCACTTCCTACATCCCGCACAGTTGGAAATGTACGAATTAGGCTACAGATCAATGTGTGTGGCGCATACTTGTTTCATGCTGCTGCTGGCAGTGAATGACTTATCATGCTGGCATTTCCTCCAGCAGTGAGCAGCAGCAGAGAAAGCAACCTATTGTGTTGCGTTATGGACGATATCTCAGCCAGACACTGGATAATTCCTGTGAGACATATTCTTTTATCTGTGTGCTGTGAAAACTGCATGTTGACTTACTTGTGTTCTGTGGTGAGTGCTCAGCAGTGCATATTGAGCTAAGTTGAGTACTGACAGCAGTGCATATTGAGCTAAGTTGAGCACCGACAGCGGTGCATATTGAGCTATGTTCAGCACTGTTAGCAGTGCATATTGTTAAGATCAGCACTAACAGCAGTGCATATTGAGCGAAGTTCAGCACCGTCAGCGGTGCATTTTGAGCGAAGTTCAGCACCGTCGGCGGTGCATATTGAGCCAAGTTCAGCACCGTCGGCGGTGCATATTGAGCCAAGTTCAGCACCGTCGGCGGTGCATATTGAGCCAAGTTCAGCACCGTCGGCGGTGCATATTGAGCCAAGTTCAGCACCGTCGGCGGTGCATATTGAGTTAAGTTCAGCACCGCCGGCGGTGCATATTGAGCTGTTCAGCACCGTTGGCGGTGCATATTGAGCTGTTCAGCACCGTCAGGCGGTATATTGAGCTAAGTTCAGCACCGCCGGTGCATATTGAGTTAAGTTCAGCACCGTCGGCGGTGCATATTGAGCTAAGTTCAGCACCGTCGGCGGTGCATATTGAGCTGTTGGGCCCCCTGAGGAAGACCACACCCTGTTCAGAGCACTGGGGAGCAAGTTTGAAAGGTGAGAGGACTGTCTCTAAGCAAGGAAAGGAGTTTTTGTTATCCTGATTTGTAGAAATAAAATTGAACTTTGAACGTACAGTGGCATCCCCCAGGATGAAACCCTATTCTGCAGTATTTTGTAGACCTACTGAATAAAGAAATGTAATTTCAATGGCAGTTAGTTCCTTTTGCCATTTAGGAAAATGTGACACTGCCAGGATGAAGTGAATGCCACAGTTTCCTGCATGCCGAAGGGACTAATTGGCATTGAAATTACATTGCTTTATTCAGTAGGTCTGCTGCAGCATACTGCAGAGTGCTTTAGAAGTGTGTTTCATCCTGGGGGTGCAACTATACTTGTGGAATCGTCTCTCTGTTGTGTGCAAGGAGAGTGCAGAGCGTTTTTGGGACTGGTTTGAGTAGCTCAAGTTAGCAACCCCCATCCCTGCATCTAGCTTCTTTATGGACTGTGCACACAGCCCAGGAGGAGTGTATTTGTTTCATTCAGAACTAGCACCTGATCTTTCTTCAAGTGGGCTCTTGCAGCAGGTAACACCTTTAGGACTGAAACTGGGAGGCGCCAGGATCCCCCTTCTAGCTAGCAGTCTATAGTGGGGGACCGATCCCTGATGTCATCCCGCCCCTGAAATCACGTATGGTATAAACGGGGCAGTCCACCAGCCCAACCTCATTTCTTTTCCCGCCGTCAACTCACACAAGTCAGACCTCTGCGGAAGTTTTCTGCTGTTGACTGCCATCTTTAATCGTGTTTCTCGTGTTTTGTTATTTTTGCTAAAATGTCTTTACTTTTAAAGGATTTTTTGCATGTCTTGTTCTCCATCCTCCCTCAGTCAAGCGGCAGCGATCAGTATGTACTTGCGGCAAATAGATCCCCCACAATGATGGCCATTTGGCCTGTATGTTCTACCTGGGCCCAGAAAACGACATGGAGGCCTGCCCGCATTGCCAAGATTTCAATCCGTGCACTCGGCTCTGGCTCCAGAAGACCCTTGAAGCCTTGCTTTCCAAAAAGCTAACCAAGATGGAGTAGGAGCTTCACCGAAAAAGTTATTCTTCCCTGGCCTCTGGAGCTTCAAATTCCTCTTCTTCCCATAAGGAGAGGAAGTCGGGTGGCAAGCACAAGCACTGGGAGAAGCATAGGGAGCAGTCCCGTTCAGCTTCCAACTCCCGGTCCCCGACTAAGTCTGCAACCATTTCTGGGTGCCCCCCCCACTGTGGGGGGTCGAGTCCTTCCACCGTGGCAGCCCTCTCTTCCTCCGGGCTTCCCGTGACCAAACCTCCCTCCCTTCTTACTGTTTTGGGAGGAGGTTCTTCTGGGCTTGGGACTTTGTCCCCCGCCTTTCAGCCCCTAAAGCTTAGGTCCTTAGTCCCTGCAGGTTCTAAGCTGGGTGGCTGTGCCATTGGATTTTTTGGGCAGCAGGTTTTTGCCTGTCGGTCTCCCAGCCAGGGCATCTGCGGAGTCCTCCCGATGTTGAGGGGCCAACTCCTCCAGGTGATGCCGGGACAGGCACTCCTCCCCCGCGAGAGTGGCATCTTCGTCACACATGGGGGCCAGCTCCCCAGTTCAGGCGACTCCTTCAAGGGGGACGCCGGCTGAGTCACCAGTCCGGCACCCGCCTACGCCTGTACCTTCGCTGCCAGCTTCTCTGTCATCTCCTCCAGCAACCCTGTTGTCACCTAACCCTCCTAAGTTGCTGGTCGGGCCCGACTCCCACCCTCAGCTGACGCCCTGTCTGACGCCCGGGTGTCGCCATCCCCTGGGGACTGGCCTTGGGGTGACCGGATCGGCGGCACAGATGCCGGGTTATCTCACCTGATGACCAGATGCGGGACCCTCTAAGTCAAACCCCCCAATGCGGACATACCAGTCCACGCCACTCAATCCTCCACAGGCTTTAAATTAGCTTTTTGCGGCCTAGTGAGCCTATTTTAGAGCTGATGTCTCCGTGAGGCCCCGACAGTCGAGTCTTGCAGCAAAAGTATAAATTATTGGGCCTGAGGATTCCTGCCAAGGTAAGGCTTGTACAACTTCATTTTGTGGTTGCTTCTAAGCTGAGCATAATTGGTACTGTTTAAGGGCTACATGCTTCTGCTCATAGCTTTTATTTTCCATACCCTTCACTATTTTGGTGATCCTGTGTTATACCCTCTTTATTGTCTTTATGTACTTTTGTATTGAGGAACCCAGAACTTCATGCAGTACTCCAGACGGGACCTGACCAGGGCTTTGTGAAGTTGGCAGCATTATATCCCTGCTACCTAAATGGTCTTCCCCTTTGATGCCCTCTAGCCTTCTACCAGTTCTTTTTTGATAGTGGCCACACACTGCATGTCATGCTTCAGCCCTTGTCTGTATGATGCCCAAATCCTTTTTCTCCGTCATTGCAACACAAGGAGCCCCACACAGTAATTAGTTCCTACAGTATCTCTGTTTTGCCACCCTAAGTGGTAGCACCTTGTATTTGGCAGCATTGAATCTGAGACTCGGAGTCTGACCAGTCATCCGGCTTATTTAGGTCCCCCTGAAGTTGATGCCTATCCTCAAAGTAGTCTACCACCCTGGCTAACGTAGTGTCAACCGTGACCTTATGCAGCCTGCTAGAGAGTGTAGCTTCCAGACTGTTTATAAAAATGGTCAACAGTAGTAGCCAAGCACTGATTCCTGCGGAATGCCACCAAGTAAGCCTCTCCGTTTGTAGTCTCCATCAACAACACTTAGCTTCCTACCCTCCAAGCCAGTTAGGAGTCCATCTTGTATATGCGCCGTGTTTACCCCATTGGCATACTTTCTCCACTATTCCGTCCTTGAAAATGGCTTCCAGGACCTTGCCTGACCAGTCTGTATTTGCCCTGGTCCCTTTTCTCCTTGAAGATGGGAATGACATTAGCCACTTTTTAAATGCATTTTTCACCTGACCTGTCAGTAAATATTGCATTTCCTAGTTAGTGGATGGTAAGTTAACATCTCAGTAATAAGAAAAATAGATCTAAAGCTTTAGCTGATAGTTTAAAGGGACACTGGCAGCCCTGTTTGCATCCTATTATTTCGGGTTGAAAACACAAATATTATGATTTCTTACTTTCTTTAAAATCCATTGATGTTGCTTGTTCTGTTATCTGCCTCCTTTCTAAGTAGATCTGAAATGCATGCTAATGGTACAATTATGTCTAACCTTGTTTAGTGTCAAATCATTGATCTACTCTTCTTGCATACTTCCTGAACAGTAGGAGCACCCCCAGGCAGTGCAGCCACTCATGAAGCAATAGTCTCCTCTCTTCGCACTGCACCACAAGTTGTTAGAAGATGTTGGGGGTATTCCCAAGTCCAGAAATGATGCAGTGGGAGTTGAACAAGGAATGTAAACAGACACATTTTTGCATGGTAACACCAGTATGGTGGGCAATGTTTTTTTTTTTTTTTGGTTGTTTTTTTTTACTTTTAAAAAGGAAAAAGGAATCCGAAACAAACTGCCAACTGCATCAGCAATCAATACATAATGTGACCAGATGTGTCTGTAAACTAAAGACACATTGAGGTCAGAGGGTTTTGTCAATGTCCCTTTAATTGGATTAAAATTTAAACTGTGAATTTTGAGTGAGAGAAAGAGATAAAACGTGAGAGTACGTTTGTGTGTGCGTGCATGCTCATACGTGCACAGTTCTTCCACTTTGATTAATTTTAAAAAAGTCCATAAAATATAATGTAGTTATATGATATTATATGTATTACTATATGATAGTTCTGTAGTATAAACTGTAGCTCACAGAGTACGAAATGTATGTTTCATGTTGCAGAAAACTGGTATACTCCTATGGCTGGCTATCAGTTTCTTGACATAAGCCCAGAGATATTGCTGTGTCGCATTATGTCAGTAAACCCTCTGCACCTTATAGCAGTAGTCAGCAACCCAAATTTCCATTTTCCAGTGCCATATTTTTTTTCCTGTCCATCTTCCTTTTTCTGCCTCTCCGAGGGGTCAGCTGCTATTGAAAAGGTGTCTGCATGGATGCTGGCCTGGCGATCTGATCAAGCCACTGCTCACCTTGTGTGCTGGTGCACCAGTGGCTTTGGTGTCACTATGGCACCAGCTGTGTCAGACCTGACCAAATCTGGTTAAACCAATAAGCAAGCAGAGATAGTGGTCCGAGGCCATCCTTCTGTACTTCACAGTGTAAATGTACTAAACTAAATGATCTGTCATCTAAGTACTTTACAGAAATGCTTAGCAAATAGTGATTCTAGGGACAAGGATATGTTGTTCATCCACACTGTCTGGTAGGTTCCTTGCTGCTTTAAATCTTGCCGGAAGGTCTTCAAGCTGGCTCCTCCCACCCACTTGGGTGGTAAAACTCTTGGCTCCGCCCCATGACGTCAGATCTTTCTTATCGCCTGGAAGCTCAGGTTCCCTCCTTGTCGCTCTGCGTATAGACTGGATCCTAATTCTTCGGTCCGCCCGAAAATAGTTTTAAAATTCTCAAGACTTTGGTCAAATGCTTTCCTCGTGGCTGCGATAGACAAATCGACTCCTGGTTTTAGGCGGTGCCCATGTGGGCAGAGATGTCCAGGATGGACCCACACTTCACGTGTGTCTACTGCCTCGGCCTTGATCACAACCCGCAGGCCTTCGAGTTGTGTAGATCATTCTCGGCCAACGTCCTTGAAGACCGCGCTGCCCGGTTACAACTTGGGTGCCCGGAGAAGCGCTACCCGCCGGTGAAGTCTAAGGAGGCCCGTTGGGCGGTGTCCGCGGCGGCTGGCTTGACTGAGCAGCTCGAGCAGATGATCGCCCTCGAGGAGGAGGCGGCCCAGGCCACTTCCTCATCCTCCTCCTCGGTCACGGCATTTATCCTGCTCTCTCTGGGATACTCCTACACAGCTTCTTTTAAGGAGCTTTGCCAATCCCTTTCCGTGAAGGGAGAGGGGCCATCGGGACTCTCTTCTCGGTCAAGAAAGAAGGACTCGAAGGGTAGGTCCCACCGTTGACATTCGTGGGAGCGGGAGAGGTCCCCTTCCCCGGACAGTCGACACTCTACTTCGGTTGAGGTTGCGGCTAAGGCCGCTGTTTTCATGGTGTCCCTGTCAGGTCAGCTGGCCGAGACACCCGTCGACGCAGTCGAGATTTTTCTCGACCTGTCGGACGGGCTTTCGACTGGTGAAGCCGACGACCCTTCATCACCGGTTCCCCCGGTGGAAACCGAGGACTTGCCTGTGCCTCCTGTGCTGGAGTCCCTGGTCAAGGCTCCCAAGCCGAGGGAGGAGTGGGTGTCCCCCGCTCCCTCCCAGACACGCCCTTGCAAACACTGAGGGTCTCGGTCTCTGACCTCGTCTCGGTCCAGCCGATCCCGCCGACAGCAGTTTCGGTGTCTGCACCGAGGAAAGCGGCGATGCCGCTCGTCCTCATCTTCCTCCTCGGAAGAGGAGAGGCTTCGGACAAATTGTGTCGGCACTACAAGGACTTAATGTGGCAGCAGCTGTTTTTGTCTGGGAACAAGCCGACGCCGTCGCCTTCCCCAGCTGTTAAGTGGCTGTCACCCGAAAGGCCGAAGCAACCCCTCGCGGTAGTCGAGGTGCCCAAGCCTGGGCCAGTTGTTCAGCCGAAACCAGCTGCCCCACCGATTGTGGTGGAACCTCCGCCTCCACAACCAAAATCGGGGGCGCCAACCGAGGACTCTCGGTCGGGTCAGGGTCTGCCCCACCGGTTGTCGGTCACCCTCACTCCCGACCATCTTCTGCAGGTGGAGGGTGGCTCAGGTCCCAGGCAGCTCTTCGCAGACTCCTTGGAGTCTGACGACGACTCCTCCCTGTTTTCCAGGCCCCTTGACCTGGAGTCCTCTGGGGGGCAGTCGATGGGCGAGAGCCCATAGTCGTTCATGGGTCTGCTTCGGCTCATCTCGGAGTCCACCGGGATGCAGCTCGAGCCCATATCCATGTATCCCCTCATGGAGATACTAGACCGAGGGGATTCGCCCATGGAGGCCTTTCCAGTGGCTGAAGCCATTGTTGGCCCAGCCCAGGAGCTTTGGCATCGGCCGTCTTCCTGTCCTGCGCCTTCGGCCAGGAAGTATGCGGTCCCTACCGGCTCTTTGTCCGGTTTTTTGGAGCACCCCTCTGCGGGAGGGTTGGTCACCGATAGTGTTTCCCGGCATTCCGGGAATGCTAGGGATGTGGATAATCCCCCCCCCCCGACAAGGAGTCCAAAAAGCTGGACTACGCCGGGCGTAAGGTGTACACTGCGTCCTCCCTAGGCCTCAGTCAGGCCAGCTTGGCCGTGCTGATGGCACACTTCTCCCATGCCCTCATGGGCTCCCTGGATGAGGTGATCCCTCATCTTCCGGCCGACCTGCAGACTGCGGTCAAGCAGGTGCGGGTTCAGGGAAGGGCAGTGGTGAAACAGCAGCTCCAAATGGCTCTAGACATTGGAGACTCCTGTGCCCGATCAGTAGTGGCCGCAGTGGCCATGCGCCGCAGAGAATGGCTGAGGATATCCACCTCTTCACGGCGGATACCCAGCACAAATTGGCGGACGTCCCCTTCTTGGGGACTGACCTGTTCGGCCCTGGAGTGGAAGGCCACCTCCAGCGGATCGAAAAGTCCAACACTACCCTGGACTCGGTCACCTCTGCCCAGAAGGACAAGGGCCATCATCAGCAACGTAAGTCCTTTCACCCTTCTGCGCCTGCGGCACGTCCGGCCCAGCAACACCAGCATCAGAGCCAGCAGGCTTGCGCTTGGCTCCCCAAAACAAGCCTGCGGCTTCCTCTAACAGGAAGCAGGGAGGAAAAGGCCCAGGAGGTCCCTCGGCCGGTCCTTCCTCCAAGCCTGCCCAGTGACGGGTTGAGGGATGTTGCCGCCAGCCTTGTCGCTCCCCCCGGGTTCCCCCCATGGGGGGACGGCTTCGCCACTTGCTTTCCACCTGGTCCACTATCACCATGGACCGCTGGGTGTTGGAGGTGGTAGGAAAGGGCCTGCCTCTGGAGTTTGAGCAGGCCCCGCACTTCCGAGCCATCGCCCCACAGGGGGCTACAGGGTCCGTAGCCTCTGTCGGCTCATCATGCCGACATTGCCCTGCTCTTCGAAAAGGAGGTGATCAGGAAGGTGGAGGACCCTCCACCAGACCTGGGGTTTGTTTCCAGGTACTTCTAGTCCCGAAACGGACGGGGGGCTGGTGCCCCATTCTAGACCTGCACGTCCTGAACAGGTTCCTAAGGTCTCGAACCTTCAGGATGGTCACTCTGGCTCAGATCATTCCATCCTTAGAACGAGGCATGTGGTTCTGTTCTGTGGACCTCCAGGACGTGTTCTGTCACATCCCAATCTGTCCGTCCCACCAGAGATTCCTCCGCTTCAGGGCGGAGGGGTCCCTCTGTGAGTTCCGGGCCATGCCATTTGTCCTTTCTCTAGCTCCTAGGGTCTTCACCAATGCATGGCAGAGGTGACAGCATTCCTGCAGCGCTGAAGGGTCTGGATGTACCCCTGCCTGGATGACTGGCTGATTGCGGCCTCCTACAGAATGGAGGGGGAGCGGTCCAGGGAACTGGCCCTCCAGGTTTGCGCTCAAGTTGGCCTCCTCATCAACGAGGCCAAGTCGGAACTCGTGCCAAAGCAGGTGATACAATTCATCGGGGCAGAGCTCGACTCTCTGCGAGCCAGAGCACAGCTCCCGGCGGACAGGGCTGAGGTTCTTTCCTCCTTTGCTCAATCATTTCAGGTTGGGCAATTGCGCACTGCCTGGGACTTCCTGCGCCTCCTGGGCCTCATGGCGGCCTGCACCAGCGTGGTCCGTTGGGCCCATTGGTACATGCGTCCCTTGCAATGGGGACTGGCCAGCCAATGGTCACAGCACTCCGATCCTCTGGATCAGCTAGTGACAGTGACCCAGGGGATGTGGAACGCTCTCCATTGGTGGACCGTTCCAGCTCATCTGCAGGAGGACATCCCATTTGTCCGCCCCGAGCAGACGGTCTCTCTATCAACCGATGCCTCTCTGATGGGTTGGGGTGCCCATCTGGGGGAGCACAGAGTGCACGGCCTCTGGTCCCTTCGGGAGTCCCGATGCCACATCAACCTGCTGGAGCTCCGAGCAGTTCGTCTAGCCCTCACCACCTTCACTCTGTTTCGTACGGGGTCAAGTGGTCCAGGTCCAGACGGACAATACCACGACCATGTACTACCTAAACCACCAGGGTGGAACGCGCTCCATGCCTCTGTGCAGGGAAGCTCTCCGCATTTGGTCCCTCGTGTACAGTCTGGAGGCGGATCTCCTTGCCATCCATGTGGCAGGAGCCTCCAACGTTCTGGCCGATGCTATAAGCCGGATAGGAGCTGCGTCCCGCGAGTGGTCTCTCCTGCCGGAGGTAGTACAAGATCTGTTCTCCCACTGGGGCATGCCTCAGGTGGACCTGTTTGCCTCCAGGGAGAATGCGAAGCTGAGACTGTTTCATGCACGCCCCCCTCAGCAGGGCTCGCTGCAGGGGGTTGCCTTCTCGAGGCCGTGGACCCTGGGCCTTTTCTACACCTTTCCCCCATTTCCCTTGATCCACAAGGTGCTTCTCAAGGCGAGGAGGGACAAGGTGCAGGTGATTCTGGTAGCCCCAGACTGGCCCCGCCAGTTCTGGTATCCAGATCTCCTCAGTCTCAGCTCCAGGCTCCCGAGGCGGCTTCCAGCCCGCCCGACCTGATCTCAGTCAATCAGGGGAAGGTATTCCATCCGGACCTTCAATCCCTGCACCTGACGGCCTGGTTCCTGAGCAGCTAGAGTTCCAGGCCTTGGGTCTTTCCGACGAAGTCCTCAACGTTGTTGAGGCATCCTGTAAGGAGTCAACCAGAAAATGCTACACCTTTAAATGGAACATATTCTCCATTTGGTGTCAGGGCAAGGGCCTGGACCCTTCCTCCTGTTCCTTGGCAAGCATTCTGGACTACCTGTGGTCCCTTTCTCAGCAAGGGCTTCGGTCTACAACCCTCAAGGTGCACCTGGCAGCCATCTCTGCGTACCGGGCATGGGCCGGAAAGCAGTCGGCGCAGGAGAAGGTGGTCGGGGGCTTTTTCAAAGGCCTTGATCACATATCCCCTCCGGTGCAAGAACCTCCACCTCTGTGGGATCTACTGCTGGTATTGGCTAAGCTCATGGGCAAGCCTTTCGAACCAGTGCACAGGTGTGACATCTCTCACCTGTCGTGGAAGACCGCCTTCTTGGTGGCTATCACATCAGCCAGAAGGATGGGAGAGCTCCAGGCACTTTCCATCGAGTCTGCTTATCTGGTCTTCCACAGGGACAAGGTCGTCCTGCGCCCCCATCCGAAATTCCTTCCGAAGGTGGTGTCGGAGTTTCACCTTAACCTGGTGTTGACTCTGCCGGTGTTTTACCCCAGTCACACCTTGGAGGCCAAATATAGGCTCCATACTTTGGACCCTAGAAGAGCGCTCGCTTATTATAAGGAGCGGACGGCTGAAGTTCGGGGAGAGGTTCACCAGCTGTTTGTCACCTACGCTGAAGCCGCACCTGGCAGACCTGCAGCCAAGCGGACTATAGGCAGGTGGGTTACCTCCTGCATAGATCTCTGCTATAGGTTGGCGGGCATGGATCCTCCCAGAGGTATGAGAGCTCATTCTACCCGCCATACCACTGCATCGGTGGCTGCTTCCAGGGACGTCCCTATCCAGGAAATCTGCAGGGTTGCTACCTGGAAGTCAGCACACACCTTCATTACCCACTACCACATCGACCTTGAGTCACGCCGGGATGCTGGTTTTGGGGCCTCGGTTCTCCAGTCTTTATTCCCTAAGTAGGGGGTGTGCGCCTTGCCTCCCTCCTCCCGGAGAACTGCTAGGAGTCTGCAAGACAGTGTGGATGAACAACATATCCATGTCCCTAGAAATACAGGTTATTCACCTGTAACAGGAGTTCTAGGAATGGTATATGTTGTTCATCCACACGACCCACCCGACCTCCCCGGCTTCGACGCACAACCTGGCTTCCAGCGGGCTAGATCTGGCATCATGGGGCGGAGCCGAGAGTTTTACCACCCGGGTGGGTGGGAGGAGCCAGCTTGAAGACCTTCCGGCAAGATTTAAAGCGTCAAGGAACCTGCCAGACAGTGTGAATGAACAACATATACCATTCCTAGAACTCCTGTTACAGGTGAGTAACCTGTATTTTGGTGACAAGAGAATTAATTATTCTGCTGATATAGTGCCAACAACAGATGAACAGGCAGTCCAAAGAAAGTGAAAGTACCTGTACTAGATTTCAGCAAATCAAACTTGATTACAAATTCAGTTAAGTGACCCAAAAATAATTTTTTGACAGAAGGAGCTTGTGTGCTGACCTACGTGTTAAGAGCAGTTTTTAACTGCTAACTACAGTGATCACATGTCATATTCCGATTGCTGATTTGCACCAGATCTGTTCTACAGCAATAGCTTACAGAGTATCTACTGTTGCTCATCAGCCAGTCCATGTTATTTGACTAGATTTATTTGCTTTTGTTAACCGGATGAGGCACACTAGACAGCCAAGTGCCTATTTTCAGGTGCGACCCAGGAGGGTTACATAGGTAGAAGCATACAAGAACAGTGAAGGAGTCAATTTACATACAGTGAGATATCAGGCTTAACTGGGATTGGGTAGGTAGCTGACAGTACAAGTCAAATTTAACATACAAGAAAATAACAGACATAACCGGGAATGAACAGGAAGCAAAACAGCATTAGAAACGATTAGCACATGATAAATACAGCTGTGGAACATACAGGAAACGCGACGGTAGTGAGCAGCATAATAAATGATGACGGTTAATGCAAACAGAAGTAAGTGCCAGAAGGCGATGAGGGGCAAGACAGAGGGGGGGGTACACTGGGGTAGGGGGTGTCTAGATGGTCAGGTGAAAGCCTTAGGGAAGGAGGGGCAGGGAGAGAGCATGATGAGAGGATGTCCAGTACTGGTTTCACTGCCAATACTGGAGGATAAGTGCAGTGAACGCTGAGACACCCAGCATACCAGTTGCTAGTGCGCTGCGAGGTACAAGGACATGTGGAGGATAATTTCAGGAAGTTCCAAAGGGAGACTTTGAAGCAGGGATGGGAGTGGGAGGGGGAGGACCGGTTGAGGGCTGGAAGTGAGTTCCAGATTTTGGGGGCATAGGTGGTGAAGGTCCGATCCCCCGTTGGGGAGCAGGTTCTAGGAACCAGGCAATCCAGTGCTGCCCTCAACCTAAGATGGTAGGATGGGGTGACAGGGTTGAGGGGAAGGGCGAGGGCAGAAGGGTGGCCGATCTAACAATGTTGTCGATGAAGTTCCCAAGTACGAAGATGCGGTGCTTCTCTGGAGGGAGTCACTCCAGGCGTGTGTAGAGATCACAGCGGTGCGTGAAGGGAGGGGCAGAAAGCGCAAAGCGGCAGGTGTTGTAGGTAGTGTCCCATTTCAGGAAACTAGATTTAGGTACTAGGGCAAAGGTTACTAGCCCATAGCAGAGCATAGGGAGAAGGAGGACCCCTCTGGCTAGGGCCATGAGAGTTGAGCAGTTTTTGGCTCTGTAAGCGAGGCCGAGCTTACCATTAGTAGCCTTGTAGACATTCCAAATGTGTAGGGAAAGATCAAACTGAGGGTCCAGAGTGACGCCCAGGTACTTGACTGAGGCCACTGTCTGCAGGGGGGAGCCGTCGGCCCCGAAGATTTGAAGGGGAGTAGTGCAGGATTTTGTCTTGTTCTGTGAACCAAAAAGCATTGCTTGGGTTTTCTTGAGATTGATGGTAAGTCTGTGTTCCACCAGCCAGGCCTGAATGCGCTTGAAGTCAACATTTAGTTGGGAGTTGATGGTGGCGATGTCACGGGCACTGGCCAAGATGACAAGGTCATCCGCATACAGGGTGCTATGCCCATGGACAGTGACAGATGGTAGTTCGTTAATGAAGAGGGTAGGGCCAAGGACAGAACCCTGAGGAACCCCACAGCGAACTGGAAAAAGGTTGGAAAGGGTCAGATTAAAGTTGGTGTATTGCTGCCTACCGGAGAGGTAGCTGAGGAACCATGCATGGGCAGGGAGGGAGGGACCAAGGGATAGAAGAGTGGAGCTGAGGAGTGAGTGATCAACCCTATCAAAGGCTTTGGAGAGATCCACAAAGATGGCTCCAGTAAGGTTGCCCTGGTCAGCAGCAGTTCTGATGAACGAGGAGACTACATCGAGAGCAGTGGACGTGCTATACCCTTTCCTAAACCCATGTTGTGCCGGAGAGAGGAGGTTGTGGTCCTGTATATACTGGGATAGCTGGGAGGCCACAACTTTCTCAAGAATCTTGGAGGTAGCTAACAGAATGGCAATGGGTTGATAGTTCAGGGGATCTTTGGTTTTCCCTTGTTTTAGGACAGGGACAACCTTGGCCACTTTTCAAATATCTGGGCTGATCCTGGAATTAAGGGAGGTATTGAAGATGTGTGTGACGGGCCTGGCAAGGAGATGGGCCCCTATCCTGAGCAGTTTGACTCAGGCTATCGTTCCCTGCTGCTGTGAGGGGAGAGGCTGACGAGGAGCTTCTGGGTCTCGTTGACAGACACTTGTTGCAGGTAGAAGGGAGGTCGGGAGTTTGGTCCAAGGAGGGGGTGTCAGGGGACTTGGGAGCAGTGGAATGGGGAGGTGGGGCAGACTGTTCAGAGAACATGGAGTTAAAGGCATTTGAGATAGTATGGGGGTTGTTGCAGCTGACCCCGCCAATGAGTAACTCAGTGACTTGCACTCTGGCAGACCTGCCAACTGTGCTTCTGATATTCTGCCAGAAACTCCTCGGGTTGCTGGCTGAGGAGAGCAGGGCAGATTGGTAGAACTCGCTTTTTGCTGAGCAGATGGCTTTTTTACAGGAGTTTCTGAGGGTCCTGTAAGCAAGGAGATCAGTGTTGCTTTGGGAGGCCTTCTAGGTCTCCCAGCATTTGTCCCTGAGTTTCATAAGGGAGAATAGGCCCCCATGAAGCCATTTGGTAACAGCGCCCCTCACTCGCCTTCTAGTGAGGTGGGCATGTTTGTTCTGCACGGGGATAAACTTAGTTAAGAATTCATCCAGGGCTTTTGCTGGGTTATTTAGGGCAGTGACCCCTGACCAGTCGACTAGAATGAGGTCAGAGAGGAAGTCATGTATGTTAAATTTTGAGTAAACCCTCATCTGGATCACTTTACTGGGGATTTTAGTCTGTGAGATGCCCCATGTGCAGTAGATAGGCGAGTGGTCAGAGATGGCATCTGGGAGAATACCTGAGGATGTGATCTTGTCGGGTCTGTTGGTCAGGATCCAGTCGATTAGCGACCCTTTGTTCCCCCGGGAACAGTAGGATCAGTGATAATTTGGCTTAGGGCAAGACCCGAGAGAAGTGGCTCATATAATTTGCAGTTGGAGCCCATCCAGTCAAAGTTGAAGTCACCTATGACAAGGATTTCATTGGGACCCACTTTGTCGCTTATACCGTGAAGAAGTGAGGAGAGTCCTGGCAGTCTGGTTTGGTTAATAATCTGGTCATTTGGCTTAAAATGTTAGTGGCTGTTAGCCGAAATACTTTAGGATGTTTTCTTCCGAGTTATGCTGATGCCAGCTTTGAATTTTATTAGTTTTTCAAAAGTAGTCAGCTCTGAAGTATTTTCCTTTTTGGTCATTAGAAAATGTACTATTTGATGTTTTAGGTTTGCTGTGTCCAACTGTGTTTTACCTCATAGCTGATGTATCTACTTCTCTCTCTCTCGTCATACTTGATCAGTACTACGACCTTGCTATGTCATCACTCGTATAATTAGTCTGGCAACTCTTAAGTGGTTCTTCCTGAGCAGTTCTGGTGTGACAGTTGGTGAGTTCACCATACTGATGAGCAAGGAAGAGGAACATAACTGGAGAATGCCAGTGTGATGTTCCACATCACACCTAGTACTGCCAGGTAGAAGGTCTTCTGACGAGCCAAGGGAAAAGAAAAACACATATATTACATATACATATATATATATATATATATATATATATATATATATATATATATGAAGTAATAGTTGACTATTTTTAAAAAAGATAGTATTGGGATTTCAGGCTAGGCACAAGCTTTTTAAAGGGATTCTGAAAATGTTCACTCCATAAAAATGAAGGGGAGCTGAATTCCACTGATTTCAACGAGAACAAGAGGCAAATGAAACAAAGGATTTCTCCACAAGCATTTGTTTCCCAGAATCGTTGGAAAGCTGATGACTGTTGCTCTGCAATGAAGTAAATTATTAGTATGTGGAATAAATGGTTTAGGAAATACGGTCTGTTAAATCTACATCGTGATTGTAAAAGAAGAAAAATGTCAAGATGTGTTTTTGTTCATTTTGTGATTCCAATACGAATAATTTTTTCCCACACTACTAAGTACTTGTGCTTTACATCATTGCAAAACTACGATGATGTAAAGGATTAGGAAGGGGGGGGGTGGGTGGAAGCAAGGGGTGATAAGGTAGAAGCGTTAAACGATTACTTTTGCTCAGTATTTCCTAAGGAGAAGGGGTTGGTGATACTCAAGGAGGGAGGGAGGGCAGGAACGGAGGGAAAGGAGGTGATGGACGGGGAAATAACAGAGGGCAGGGTTCTGGAAGGTTTGAGGGCACTGAGGGTGGACATGGTGCCAGCCCAGATGGCATCCACCCCAGAGTACTGAAGGAGCTGGCAGAGATTCTGGCGGGACCTTTGGCAGACCTATTTAGTGCCTCACTACACTCCGGGTGTGTACCTCAGGATTGGAGGATGGCTCATGTGGTGCTCCTCCACAGGGTTGTCCCCAAGAATGAACTGGGGAATTACAGAGCCTCACATACATCATGGGTAAGCTGATGGAGACTATCCTGAAGGAGAGGCTGGTGTCCTTCCTGGAAGCCAGAGGGCTACAGGACAGCAGACAGCATGGCTTCATAAGTGGCAGATCTTGCCAAACCAACCTGGTAACTAGGCAGTTAGATTGGGGCCATGCAGTGAATGTCCTGTACCTGGACTTCAGTGAGGCATACGACCCGGTGCCACATGGAAGGATGGGAAGTAAGTTAGAAGGCACAGAGGCAGGTGCAAAGGTGGCGAGATGGGTAGGGAACTTGCTTCAGAGAAGGATACAGAGGGTGGTGGGTGGGGAGCTCTCATCTCCAAGGGTAGTGACGAGCGGTGTTCCGCAGGGCTTGATGTTGGGACCACTGTTGTTTGGCATATTCATTGCGGACATATCATTGGGCATCAAGAGCAAGACCAGTTTGTTTGCTGACGACACCGAGATGGGAGCAGTGGTGGATGACCTAGGGGGATAGCATGGGTTGAAGGATGATCTGGGAAAGCTGAAAACCTGGTCGGACACCTGGCAACTGGGGTTCAGTGCCAAAAAGTGCAAAGTGCTGCATTTTGGGGCAAAAAACAAAGGAGGAGTTACCAGCTGGGGGAGTGCCACTAGCTGTGACAGAGGAGGAGAAGGATCTGGGGGTACTCATTACGGGGTCAGTGAACAACTCTGCACAGTGTAGAAAGGCTGCTGCAAAGGTCAACAAAATGCTGGGTTGCATTACAAGGGGTATATCCTCAAGGGGGGGAGGTGATTCTGCCACTGTTGGACCCCACCTTGAGTACTGCGTGCAGTACTGGTGCCCGTATCTGAAGAGGGACATTAAGTTACTCAAGGGGGTGCAGCGCACGGCGACAGAAATGATCCAGGGGCTGAGGGACTTAGAGAGGAGGCTGAGGGAGTTGAACATGTACTCGCTGGAGGAGAGGAGGGATGGGGATATGATTGAAACCTTCAAGTACATGAAAGGAATAAACAAGACCGGTACGGAGGGGCTATTCAAAGTAAGGAAGGGGAGGGACACCCAGGGCCATGATATGAGTTTGAAGGGAGGAAGGTTTAGGAGGGAGATTATAACACTTTTTTACCGAGAGGGTGGTAGCTGGGTGGAATGCGTTACTGGTGGAAGTGGTATCCAGCAGAACAGTGGGCTGCTTTTAAAAGGGGCTGGCACAGGACAAGGGGGGAGGGTCGAGGGAGGGGCAGCTGCAGAATAAGGGGTGCTAGCTGCACATTCAAGCAGACTTGATAGACCACTAGGCCTTTATCTGCTGGTAGATTTCATGTGTTCATACAATTCACAACTTTACAGTTATTCACAGCATTAATATGGTGACTAGATTTGGAGACCATTTTACAGTAACACCAGGTTATTGCTGTCTTATTGCTTCGTAGCACTTTTAAAATCCACTGCACCTGTCACAAAATTGTTTTGAGTGAACTTGTTATATGTACTTATTCTGACAAGGTACTATCAAAGTCTGAGATCAGAATGCACCATCTGCTGTTCTTTTTTACCAAAATGCTCTCAGGGGCATTCCCCAACCTATGTGATTCCAAAGTTTTTTGCAGGCATTCTCGTATCCTTTATTAAATCTCGGGGGGGATACTTCCTTTAAGGTTTCTGTTTTCATATAACATACTAGAGTCATGCTGTGGATGTTTTAGGTTGATTCCAGCTCTCATTGTATGTTGAGCTTTTTTTTCATAGTGGGCATGGCCAGAGAATGGAAACTTTTAGAAAAGTTTGAAACCCTATGTCTCAGTTTTATGAATGAAGTGCAATAACAAACATAGCTTCATATATGATTTTTCTAGAAAAACATTAATATTACCAGTAAACTATCTGATGACATCGTTTTCCACTAACAGATTTTTTGTTTCACACAGGGTGTCTTAAAAGCTGTGCAGTAATTTAGTCTAAGGGGCATTCGTAAGGGCATTCGTATCCCAATTTTGTTCCTTACATTTTTCCTTTTTGTTTCTCCTTCTTGCTTCAGACTCTTGCAGCTGCACAGAACAGCAGTGAGCTCAGACTCGGATCTCCCAGATGAGCTGCTATACGGAAGGGCAGGCTACCTGTTTGCTTTGCTTTATGTGAACGCAGAAATTGGACCAGAAACTGTGCCCCAGTCTACCATTAAAGAGGTGGGAAGGTCACTCCAAACTGGGTCAGTAAAATCCCAGGAATGGTAGATATGTGATTTTAATCGGTTTGGTTCCTAATAATCCATGTGACATATTCCATGATACCTAAACTTTAAAGATTCATGGTAACTAAAATTTACAGTAGTCTTTTTTTTTTTTTTATTTTTAATTTTAGGAGCATGCCCTAGTTCTAAAATGTTTTCAGTACAAACACAGTCTTCTTTGAGGATATCTCTTTCATCAAGCCACACCAATGGAACTATAGCTGTTGAGCACTAGGACCACAGGAAACATTTTGCAAGCAGTCCACTAGGGACCACCCCGGATGACGTCCTATGTTGGCACTTCCCATATAAACATGGGCGGGCCCATTCCTCTTCAGTTCTTTTCCCGCTGTCGACCATACTTGCCAGACCCTCCACAAAAACACCGCTATGCTGTTGACTTTTCCAATTCTTTTTCTCACCTTAGTGATCACTTTCTTATAAAGTGGTTTTTGATGCCGTGTATGTCGACTAAAGAAGCATTGAAACTGTTTTAAGTAATGTGAGTGTGGTGAAAAGATGTATTCGAGCAACTTGCATGATGTCTGTGTATACTGCCTTGGCTTGGCCCATAATGTGAAACCCTGCCAGATCTGGAGAATGTTCAACAACGCTACGTGACGCCGTCGACAGAAGGTCTTGGAGACCCAGCTTTTGAAGCAGCAAGTGGCCAGGATGGAGAAGGAGCTCAGGGAGAAGAGCTGTGCTGTGTTGCCCGACCGACCGTTCCTTGAGCTCCCAGTCTTCGAAGTCCTGGGAAAAAAATTCAGGGCACAAGCACATGCACAGAGGGAGTGCAGTAAAGATGAGGCCTCCCTGGTCTGCCCACTGTCGCCCATTCACTCCAGCTCGACTGCCTCAGCGCTGTTGACTGTCACTGCAGCGCTGCCGTCAGCTGCCCCGACCATCAACACCTACACCAAGTCTGGGCAGGCTGGGAGTGCCACCAGGCCTGTTGTGGTTGGCGAGTTGCTGTTGATGTCAGTGGCAACACTTTCCCTGTCAGCACCCTTCGGCATTCCTGTCGACTACGTGGGTGCTGACATGCAGGCAATTCTCTCCTTTACGGACATTCTCAACTGACTGCTGCCTTCCCCCCCATACGGGGGGTACTTTGACTGGGTCAGTACGTCAAACCCCAGTGTCTGTGCCTATCGAGCCAACTCGCCAGAACTCCTTCAGGCCATCGATTGCTTCTCCCTCTTTGCGCCCTCCCGACCCTGTCGACGAGGATCAGGAGTATAATCCTGAGCTCATTATGGAGGAGGAGGAGAAAGAGGAAGGATAGAGGTATGTGGACCCTTTTGAAAGAACCATTTCCACAGTATCAGCTGGGAGTGGAGACACTGGTTTATACACCTAGGTCTCCCCTGAAGATCCCTCTTTCATAACCTTGATGCAGGAACTTCAAACTGCCATGGAGTTTGACCTAGAGGAACAGACAATACTGAGAAGAATTTGGTGGAATTACCCGATTTTCCACTCATTGTTCCTCTTCCCTTTCTGCCAGCATTGGAGGATGCCACCTTGGTTGCCTGGTATAGACCTAACATGATACCTGCCATACCAAGGAAGGCAAATAAAATGTACCAGGCTCCCTCAGGCAAACCCTTCTTTGCAGGTCAACCTGAAGTGGATTTAACACTAAGGCATGATGGGACATTGGTGGTACTAGGATTTCCCCATGGTCAGGGGTGTAGTGAGGCACAAGGTGCAGCCGAGTGCCTTCAGCCTCCTGACAATGGCAGAAACCTAGTACCACCAACATCCCATTGTGCCTTATTGCTTAAATAAAATTGGCCCATAGGCAATTGTTAAAAAATGGAACACTCTAATAAAAGTTTTCAAAGCCACAAAAAATATAATAAAATGTTGATAAATAATGTAAAATAATCCCTTCACAGATATTTTTCACCTGTCAGTCATCTCTTTCTTCTTATTCAATAGATTGTGTGATTGTTTACTGTGGAATAGAAGAATTCAAAGCCCTGCATTATTCCAGTAGTAGAATGTCTCTCTCCCCTGCACGCGTATATACACACACACACACACACACACACACACACACACACACACACACACACACACACACAGACTGGTAACATGGAATACTGTACATGAATTCAGAATTCTTCAGAGTTCCACTGGCATACTCGCATAGGCCTCGTGCAGAGCCAGAACCTCAGTTTTGTCTGTTACCAGGTAAGGAGCAGTGAGTTCTGTGGCAAAATGGTAGGGATAGGAGGGAGATTTTTCATGGTCATCGAAGAAACACCAGCAGTGGAAACTCTGAATAGTTCTTGATTATTTTTTTTTTTATTTTTTTTTGTGTATATGTGTAAGGAAGGGCTCTTGAGTGAAAATAACATTAAATTATTTACTTTATTTAATTTGATGGACTTTAGTTTTTAGGGCCTAGTTGAACTTTTTATATACTAGTAAAGGTTGCAGCCATGTTTGTGATGTAAATTAGGAAGTAAGTGGCGTATGAATTCTGTGAGTTGCCCTGGTTGGCAGGGACTTGTTCTTAGCCCTTGGTGGTGCTCTCTTACTACCATGGCTAGAACCAAGTCTCAGCCAATCAGGACACAGGGACTTCATTGCTCATTTTATATTCTGTTTCATCCACTTAGGCCATGACATGTCTAAGGCACCAAAGCCCCTTAGTTCCCTTATTCCTATCAAGTAGTCCAGGAGGCTTAATGTCATAGGCAAAAAGACCTTTGCTTCTGCTTCTCTGTGACTCTAGGATTGCAAACTACCAGGCCCACGTAGTAAAATACCAAAATACTCTTTGGAGGAAGGCCAGTGCAACTGCCTAGGCACTTCCATAGGGTACTCCTAAGCAGGAGATACTAAATGCCCTTAACAGCAGGTGCCAAAGTAAGTAAGCACCTCCTATGCTTCACCTATGGCATTTCTGATGCCTCTGCCAGGTCAGCTGCCTCTGCTGTATGTCTCAGGAGGTACTCCTGGCTCGGAGTGGCTGGATTTGGAAATGATGTCTAGCATTCCATCCTCTGCACCCCCTTCATGGTATATAAGCTGTTTGGAGCTGATGTGCAGGACATTCTGTCCAATTTACAGGTCTCGAGTAGAACCCTGAAGTCAGTCCATGCCCTCTATCATACCCAAACAAGGACTAGACAGAGAATACCCTTTCATCGAGCCACTACCAGACATCTGTCTACAACCAGACAGCAGGGTAAGGACAGAGCAGCAGTAACATTACCACTGCCGGGAACCACCCCAGGAGCCCACTCAAAAGCCCCTAGAGGTGGTAGCCACAGCAACTGGCTCTGCCTGACTCCTTCTTCAACTTCCCACCACCAGTGTCTTTAGGAGTGGTTGTTGGGGGTTACCTTTCTCTCCACCTGGACCAGTGGAGGAAGGTAACTTCAGATACGTGTGTCCTGCAGATAATAGCACAAGGCCATGCTTTGGAACTTCTGCAACTACCTCCAGACTATTCACCGGTGCCTTCCCATTACTGTCCAGAACACATCCCATTACTCCTGGAGGAAATTCACACTTAAAAGGCAATAGAACCTGTCCCCTTTGGAACAAAGGAACACAGGGTTAATTCTTGGTACATTCTAGTTCCAGAATGGACTGGAGATCAGAGATCCAGTCTAGATCTCAGAAATCTGAACTTTTTCATAGAGTACAAGAAATTCAGAATGGTGACTCTGCAAGGCCCGCTTCCACTGCTGCAAGCAGGGGACTGGATTTGCTCCCTAGATATGCAGGATGCTTACCTGCTCATCAAGATTTGCAATTCTCGCAGGAAATATCCAAGATTTCTGTTTCAGGCAAAGCACTACCAGTTCAGGGTATTGCCCTTTGGCTTGTCTTCTGAGCCACGGCTCTTTACCAAATGTTTAGCAGGGATGGCAGCAGCCCTTCACAGGGAAGGCCTGTATGTCTTTCCCCTACCTGGACGACTGGCTTCTCAAAGCTTACTCCAAGGAACAGTTTTCCCACGCCCTAGACCACACCAGACACCTGTTCAAGGCTCTAGGGATTACTCATCAATGTGCCCAAGTCAGTACTGACCCTTGCCAATGCTTGCAGTACATTGGGGCAGTCCTGGACACGCCCAAGGCCTAGCTTTCTACCACAGGACAGGGCTGAGCACCTGATTGCACAGGCCCAGATGGTTTACAACAACAGGTATGTCACAACCAGGACATTGCTGAGGCTCCTAGGCCTGACGGCAGCGGCCATCACCATAGTGCTACTGGCCAGACTGCACATGAGAATTCTACAATGGGCACTAAGAGTCCAGTGGGACCAGCGTTCAAACGACCTAAAACAAAAAGTTCTAGTGAGGTTCTTCAGTGGTGGATGGAACCCAGCCATTTGCTGAAGGAGGTTCTCTGCCTGATTCCCTTTCCTCATCAGATTCTCACTACAGATGCCTCAGGGATGGGCTGGGGAAGTGAATGAGACCAAAGTGGAAAGTAACCTCCGCATGAATGTCCTAGAAATAAGAGCTGTTCTGTATGGCCTGCAGGCCTTCCAGACCCATCTATCCTGGGCCCTCTGTTAATCCAAATGGACAATGTAAATAATTCATTACATCAGCAGGCGGCGGGGGGCTCATTCCTAGCCCCTGTGCAGGGAGACAGTGAGAGTTTGGTATTGAGCTCTGGAACACTGTCTAGAACTGTCAGCAGTACATGTTCCAGGGATTCAAAACATCCTAGCAGACAGACTAAGCTGGACACAGTCCAAGGTGCATGAGTGGGAATTGCTGACTTCGGTCGTAGAAGACCTGTTTGACAGATGAGGGTGTCCAGAACTGGACCTTTTTTGCATCCCCACACAATGCAAAACTGACACTTTTCTGCTGGCTTGTTTAAGGGCCTGGAGTTTTCTGGTGAAACGCGTTGTCCTTCTTCTGGAAAGGGAGGCTCCTGTAAGCCTTTCCTCCCTTCCCTTCCCTTTCATTCAGTGTGTGCCAGTCAAGCTTCGGATGGAGGGGGCAACTTTGATACTCATTGCCACTCAGTGACCTTGTCAGATTTGGTTCTCCTTGTTGCGGCAGCTGGCAGTGGAGCCTCCAGTACTTTTGCCATTATGCCAGCGCCTGCTGTCACAGGAACAGGGAACCCTGGTCCATCCGGACCTCACGTCACTCCACCGTCATGTACGGCTTCTGAAGAAATAGCCATTGCTTGGTCTGGGGTATCACAAAAAGGTGGCTGATGTCTTAGTTGCTGCCAGAAAATCTTCCACCAGAGCCACTTATTGTATGAAGTGGAAGCACCAGCTGGACCATTTGGCCTGTCCAGTAAATCAGGTTCTGGAGTATTTACTGTCTTTGTCAGATGCAGGTCTGCAACATTCTTCTATGAAATGCACTTGACTGCAGTTTCAGCCTTCCATGTGCCTACTGATGGTCGTACGGCTGCTCAGCTGCAGGTGGCCCGTATGTTTTTGAAAGGCATTCTGCACTTGAATTCTCCTGTCTGCAATCCAGTCCTGGCTTGGGACCTGAATTTTGTGTTAGAAAAACTTACTTTGGCTCCTTTTGAGCCAGCCGTGACTGCGGCCTACTCTTTCTGTCTTGGAAAGTGTTAGTTTTAGTTGCTATTATTTCTGCTCAAAGAATTTCAGAGCTAAAGGTTTTATGTTGTGAGCCTCCTTGTTTGATTTTTCTCAAAGGGAGTCTCTGCATACCAGTCCTAAGTTTTTACCAAAGGTGGTGTCTGAGTTTACTCCGAATTAAACCAGCCACCTTCCTGTTTATTATCCTGAGCATGCCAGTCCTGGGGAAGCATTGCTCCATACTTTGGATGTACATGGAATACTCGTATAGAATACTATATACACCATACAAAGGGCTGCAGGACGTCCTTGCAGCTTTTTGTTTTCTTTGTCACTGGAAAATAGGGTGCTGCTGTTTCTGTTTCTAGACATTGCTTGTCCAAATGGTTGGCCAACTGTATTACTTTCTGTTACAGGAAGTACAATGAGGAACTTATTGGGGTTGTTAGTAGCCACTCGACCAGAGGCATGGCCATATCTGTTGCCTGTTTCAAAAATGTGTCTGCTGCTAAGATTTGTGCAGCTACCACCTGGAGCACTGTCCACACCTTCACTAAATATTATAATTTGGACATTGCCTCAAGGAAAAGTGCATGCTTTGACTTAACTGTGCTTCAAGGCCTACCTTCTTAGGCCTGTAGGCTCTAGCTACCCAGACTGTTCACTGTCAGTACTGCTTGGTACTTATTCCATAGGTGTGGCCTGATGAGATACCCTCAGAGAAGTTAGAACAGTTGCATGCTTACCGTAACAGTAGGTCTTCAAGAGAATCTCTTTCATCAAGCCATGCCATCCAACCCTCCATCCCTCTTGGGGGGGTTTAGAGCTCGGTAACTCATGTCTCTTTATTCAGAAAAGTCTACCTGCTGCTTCCTGCCTCACGTGGTAGGCAGATTCTCTCCCAGTTCCCTACAGGGAGGTCCTGCAAACATGATGTCTGGTGAGGAACTGAGGAGGGATGGGGCCACCCCCGTTTATGAGAAGTGCTGATGCAGGCCGTTTTTGTGAGTGGCCCCTAGTGGAGTGCTTGCAAAAAGTTCCCGTGTGGTCCTAGTGCCTGATGGCTATAGTACCATAGGTGTGGCCTGATGAGAGATTCTCTTGAAGATCTACTGTTACAGTAAGTACATAACTGTTCTTTGCTGACATGTACCTCACTGTTCGACTTTTGTTCTTTCATTGTTAAGAAAATTATCATTCTAGAGACATGGATATGATGTTCTAGCCACATTTTCTGTCAGTGTCCTTTCCCCTTTAAGATGTGCCAGAACATCTTCATGCTGGTTACTCTCACCCACCCAATGGTAACTCCCTCTGCACCACCTCGTGACGCCAGATCTTCCTTTCCACTGAAAGAAGGTCCTCTCCTTACCACTCTTGCACTGAAGAGGCCCTTTGTGATTTATTTCTTTTAAACTTTAATAAAAACATTATCATCAGGTTTTACTGATCGGTGCCAGCATGGATGACGTTAAGTCCATTCCGGGGTTCTGGAAACGTGGTTACGAGCAGAAAACGTCCTGAACGGATCCGCACACCTCGTGCATGTACTGACTGGGCCATGAGCATGATACCCAGGCGTGCGGCCTTTGCCGCACCTTCCATTCCTCCACTTTGAAGGATCGCTTAGCCCGCCTTCTCCTTGGACGTCCAGATGATCGGAAACCACCTGTGAAATATAAGAACGCCTGTCAGGTGGTCTCTGTGGCCACGGGTTCCACCGAACAGCTTGCAGCATTTGAGGAGGCCATGGCAAGGCCATAGTGCAGGTCTCCTCGGCTTCAGCCTTTTTGCCACACTCCTTGGGCGCCTCCTTTACCAGGGCATTTAAGTAACTATGCCAGGCCCTCTCACACTCATGGGCAGAGTCCATCTGGCACTAAATCTAAAAAATCAAAAAAAGGAGAAAAAGAGACCACATAATGTTCTCGTCGTCGGTCATGGGATCGGGAGCATTCTTGGGCCTCAGATTCCCACGCTTCACCAGAGTTGCCAACTGCGGTTGGTGCTTTGGCCACTGACCCCACGGTTTCCCTGTTGGGCCTGCTGGTCGAGACTTTGGTCGATGCACCCGAGATTCTTCTCAAACCTGTCGACCTGTTGTCTGCCGAGGAGGTCGATACCTCCCTTTTGAGGACTCTGGTCCTTCCCTTGCTCAGGGGTGGACAGACCAGCCCGCTGCTCTGCCCCATCTCAACCCAGAGAACCTAGGCCAGGAGAGGCCTCGACTTTCGCCGACTCCCTCCGAGAACCCCCCCCAGCAGTTGAGGTCCCAGTCTTGGAGCCCCGACTTGGGCAACCTGTGTCGATCTCAGTGCTCGGGCACTCGGGCAAGCGGCACAGCTGCTATTCCTTGTCACTGTTGGGCGAGGAGAGGCACATGCGCAAGTTATGTCGGCAGTACGAGGATCTGATGTGGCAGCACCTCTGGCTGACCTGGATTAAGCTGATCCCAGCCACCCTGACCCTTCCTTGAGTACCAGAGTCGCAGCAGACCCTGCCCCGGCAGGAGCTGGTTTGTACGGTCCCAGCCACCTGCTTCCGGCCTCCCTGCTGATCCCGGTGAAGCTGCCACCTAAACAGCAGACTACCGTCGCTTTGACCAAGGACGCTTGGCTGGGTAAGGGTTTACCCCATCAGTTGTTGGTCACCGTCACCCTGGACCACTCTCGCAGGGTGAATGAGGACTACGGCGGTTGATTGGTCTTCCACTATTCTTTGGAATCTGAAGGGTCCTCCTTACCCTTCCGACCGCTGGATGTGGAGTCGAAAGGGGGACCTTTCAACGGATCAAGGGCCCACGTCCTTCTTAGGTCTGCTCAGTCTCATTTCCAGATTGGCGGGTCTCCAACTGGAGCTCGTTCAGAAGCGGGAACAGTACCAGCTGACCGAGGTCCTCGACTGGGGTGATTATCCAGTAGAAGCCTTCCCAGTCCAGGATGCTATCTTCGGTCCTGCCCTGGAAATATGGCAGCACCCGACCTCCTGCCCTGTGGCGTCAGCCTGAATGGCCTGCAAGTGTGAGGTCCCTGCTGGCTCCCTGTCAGGATTCGCGGAGTACAACTCTGCCAAGGGTCTCGTGGCTGACTCAGTGTTTCACCGCACTGGCAGCGTGGGGAATGTTGACAAGAGTCCCAAGAAATTGGACCATATGGCCAAAAAGGTGTATGCCGCCTCCTCTCTCAGCCTTCTGCAAGTGAGCTTGGCTCTTCTCATGGCCCACTTCTCACACACCCTCCTGGCTTCCCTCTCCTGGTTTCCCTGGACGAGGCGCTTCCTCACCTGCTCGTAGATCTGCAGACTTTGATCAAATAGGTCAGGGTCCAAGGCCGAGCTGTTGTGAAACACCAGTTCCAGACGGCCATTGACACTGGCAATTTGTGTGCCCGGTCCATGGCAGTTGCCATGTACCACAGGGCTTGGCTGCGTATTTCCACTTTCATGACTTTCTCATAGTACATGTAGGCAGACGTTTCCTTCTTGGATACCGACTTGTTCGGGCCTGGTGTAGAAGGGCACCTCACCCGGATTGAGAAGTCCAGTGCCACCTTGGACACTGTAGCTTCTGCCCAGAAGGACCAGAAGTGCTGTAAAACCCAAAAGAAGAAGTCCCTTTGGCCTGCCTCTGCCCCAGTGGCTAAACCTGCCCAGCCCCCGGCTGGACAGCAACAGGCTTGGCATTCCTGACCCAAATTCGTGGCCTCAGTCATCAGGAAGCCAGGACCTAGAGGTTCCAGCAGGCTCTCCGCCAGTCCTCCTCCGCTTCCGAGCCCACCCAGTAACTGGATGAGGGGTGCCCTTCCCATTTCCATCCTGAACCTCCTGGGTCCTCCCATGGGGTGCCAGCTCTGCCACTTCCTTTCCACCTGGTCCACTGTTACCACGAACAGGTGGGTCCTCGAAGTGGTCGTTCAGGGTCTGCCTCTGGAATTTAAAGCTTATCAGCCCTGCCGAGCCCGCGTCCCACTGGAGGGCATTGTGTCCGTCGACATCCTGTTAGCCCTTCGGAATGACATTGCCCCACACATAAGCAAGGAGATCAGGCTGGCAGTATAGCCTAGAGGTTAGAGGAATGAGGTGTGAATGAACCAGGTACATCCAGCAGACCAGACCTGGGTTTGATTCTCACAACCTCCACTTGCATACTTTGTGACTCTGAGCAAGTCACTTAGCCGCCCAGTGCTACCAGGTCACCCCTGAAAACAGGCACTTGTGCTTAGTGGGCCTTACCTGGTTACCAAAGACTTAAAGATTATGGCTCCTATCTCGGACAATCTGGAACATCCAGGGTTTGTTTCCAGGTACATCTGGTGCCAAAACAGAATGGGAGGCAGGCACCCCATCTTAGAACTGCACGACCTGAACAATTTCATCAGGCTGCGCACCTTTAGGATGGTCAGTCTGTCTCGGATCATACCATCTCTCGAGCAAAGCATGTAGTTTTGATCACTGGATCTACAGGACATGTTCTTTTATGTCCTGATCTGTCCGTCACACCGGCGGTTCCTCCCCTTCAGAGTGGAGGGAACCCTCTACGAGTTCCAGGCCATGCTATTCAGCCTGCCCTTAGCCCCCAGGGTCTTCACCAAGTGCACTGCAGTGGTGGCAGCCCACCTGAGATGCTGGGGAGTCCAGATGTACCCCTACCTGGATGGCTGGCTCAATTCGGGTACCTCAAGGCAGGAGGTGGAGCGGTCCAGGGACCTGGCCCTCCAGACCTGCACCTTTCTTGGCCTGCTAGTCAGTCAGGCCAAGTCAGAACTCATGCTTTCACAGGTGCTCTCTTTCATCAGGGCAGAGCTCAACTCTTGCAGAGCCAGAGCTCTGCTGCCGGCAAACAGGGCAGAGGCTCTCTCCTCCTTTGCCCAATCAATTCGGGTTGGGCAGTTGTGCCCTGCTCAGGACTCCCTGCACCTCCTGGGATACCTGATGGCCTGCACCATCGTGGTCCATTTGGGCCCACTGGAGAATGCGCTCTCTGGTCTCAGCACAGGGGTCACTTTGACTAGCTGGTCACTGTGACCCAGTGGATGTTGCATGCCCTCTAGTAGTGGTTGGTCCCGGAATGTCTGCAGGAAGGTATCCCGTTTGTCCAGAGCCGATAGTCATCCTGACGACCGACACCTCTCTCATGGGCGGGGGTGCCCACCTGGGGGAACACAGAGTCCATGGTCTCTTGATCCCCGAGGAGTCCCAGTGTCACATCAACCTGCTGGAGGTTTAGGCAGTTCGGCTGGCACTGACTGCTTTTGCTCCACACCTTCAGGGTCATGTGGTTCAGGTCCAGACGGACAACACCATGACGATGTACTACCTCAAAAAGTAGGGTGGGACGTACTCCCTTCCTCTGTGCAGGGAAGCTCTCTGTGTGTGGACCCTCTTGTGCAGCCTGGAGGCCAGTCTCATGGCCATCCATGTGGCCAGTGTCTCCAACCAGCTGGCAGACGCTCTCAGCTGTGTGGGCGACACATCTCACGAGTGGTCTCTCCACCCAGAGGTAGTACACAGCCTTTTATCCAAGTTGTGCACCCCTCTGGTGGACCTGTTTGCCTCCAGAGAGAACGTAAAGCTGAGGCTCTTTTGTGCCTGTAGCCCTCTGCAGGGAACACTGCAGGGGGATGCCTTTTTGAGGCCCTGGACCCCGGATCTCCTCTGTGCCTTCCCTCCATTTTCCTTGATCCACAAAGTGTTGCTCAAGACAAGGAGGGACAAGGCACGGGTGATCCTGGTGGCTCCGGACTGGCCTTGCAAATTCTGGTACACTGATCTCCTCAGCCTCAGCAGCAGGCTCCTAAGGTGTCTTCCCCTCTGCCCGGACCTGCTCTCGATCAGTCAGAAGGTTTTCCACCTGGACCTTCAATATCTGTACTTGACAGCCTGGTTCCTGAGAAGCTAGGTTTCCATGTTCTTGGTCTCTCTGAAGCTGTCCTCAACGTTGTTAAGGCATCTCGGAAGGAGCTGACCCGAAAGTGCTATGCCTTCAGATGGAAGAGGTTCTCCAATTGGTGCCAGGGCAAGGGGTTGGTCCCCTTATCTTGTCCAGTGACTAGCATTCCCAATTACCTTTAGTCCCTCTCTGTCAGGCCTTCAGTTGATGACTCTTAAGGTGCACCTGGCAGCCATCTCAGCCTGCCAGGCGCAGACCGGTCAGCAGTTGGTGGCGCAGGAGAAGGTAGTCTGGCACTTTTGGCTTAACCATATTTCCCCTCTGGTACACGAACCACCACCTTGGGACTTGTTGCTTGGTTTTGGCAAAGCTCATGGGCAAGCCATTCGAACCAATGTATAGGTGTGTGATGTCACACCTGTTGTGGAAGACTGCCGTTCTGGTGGCTATCATGTCAGCCAGAAGGATCAGTGAGCTCCAGGCACTTTCAGTGGAGTCTCCTTACCTGGTCTTCAATAGGGACAAAGTTGTCCTTTGCCCCAACCCGAAATTATTCCTGAAGGTTGTGTCAGGTTTTCATCTTAACCAGGTGATTAATCTCCCGATGTATTTCACCAGTCACATCTCGGAAGCAGAGCACAGGCTCCATACTTTGGACCGGCGGTGAACGCTTGCCTGTTATAAGGAGCGCATGGCTGGAGTTCAGGGAGAGGTTCACCAGCTGTTTATCACCTACACTGATTCCGCACCTGGCAGAACGGCAGCTAAGCAGATGATTGGCAGCTGGATTGTATACTGCATCGACCTGTGCTATAGGTTGGCGGTTAGGGAGCCTCCCGTAGGGCTAAGGGCTCATTCTACCTGTCTACTGCTGCCTCAGTGGCTGCTTCCAGGGATGTCCCCATCCAGGAAATCTGTTCAGCTGCTACCTGGAAATCAGCACACATCTTCATTTCCCATTACCACAACGACCTTGAGTCATGCCAGCATGCTGGTTTTGGGGCCTCAGTTCTCCAGTTGGGAGTGTGCGCCTTGCCTCCCTCCTCCTCCCAGGAGAACTGTCAGGAATCTGCCAGAATGTGTGGATAGAACATCATATCCACATCCCTAGAAAAATAGGTTACTCACCCGTACTGGTAGTTCTAGAAGTGGTATATGATGTTCATCCACACTGACCCTCCTGACCTCCCCTAACAAGTGGCACACTGTTTTTTCTTCCAGCGGGCAAGATTTGGTGTTACAGGGTGGTGCTGAGGGAGTTACCACCAGGTGGGTGGGAGGAGCCAGCTTGAAGATGTTCCGGCACATCTTAAAGGGGAAAGGACACTGCCAGAAAGTGTGGATGAACATCATACACCACTTCTAGAAATACTAACATGTTTTTCTGGGTCACAGCATTCGGATAGTGTCATTTTAATAACCAGTCTCTGCTCTTCGCCCCTTGTGAAATTTGAGATGAAGTAAAGATCATTAGCCTAGCTGCAAGGCATTCTCATACCTTGAGCCAGATGACAGCCTGGGTAAAGAATTGGCTGGAGAAAGGACACATAGAGTAATAGTAAATGGAGTCCACTCTGAAGAAAGGGGGGTTACTAGTGGGGTACCTCAGGGTTCAGTATTAGGACTGGTCCTCTTCAGTGTCTTTGTAAGCGACATTGCAGAGGGACTGGAAGGGAAAGTATGTCTCTTTGCAGATGACACAAAGATCTGCAGCAGAGTTGATGCACAGGGTGGGGTGGAAAGGATGAGAAGGGACTTGGCAAGGTTAGAGGAATGGTCAAATGTATGGCAGCTTGAATTCAATGCTAAGAAGTGCAAGGTAATGCACCTGAGAAACAAAACCCAGGAAGAGTACACAATGGGGGTGACATACTAACAACAAAATGGAAAGGGACCCTGGGGTAGTCATATCAGATGACCTAAAGGTGGGCAAGCAATGTGAGAGGGCAGCAAGGAGGGCTGGGGGATACTGGGTTGCATAGGGAGAGGCATCACCAGTAGAAAACAGGAAGTTGTTATCCCTCTTTGGCATTGGACGAAAAAGTTCTAAAAAAGCATCTTCCAGATTTGGGGGACTCCTCAGATAGACCTGTTCGCTTCCCCCCAGAACGCAAAGTTTCCAATCTTTTGCTCGCTCGTTCCAGAGCGAGACGCTTTCTGGACTGACGCTCTGTCTCTAAGCTGGAAGGACAGATTCATCTATGCTTTTCCCCCAATTCCTCTGGTCCCTCGTGTGTTGCAGAAGCTGGCTTTAGAAGAAGCGAGAATGATTCTGATTGCTCCTTTCTGGCCCAGGCAAATCTGGTTCTCTCTTCTATAACAATACTCAGAGGTTCTTCCTCTTCCTTTATCTCCAGGATTACTGACCCAGGATCAGGGGACCCTGGTCCATCCGGGACTCAAGTCCCTTCAACTTCATGCATGGCTCCTACAGACCTAGCTCAGTCTTGTTTTGGCGTTTCTCCCAAGGTGGCCGAGATTCTGGTGGAGGCTAGAAAACCCTCCACTAGGTCCACCTACGCCATGAAATGGAAAAGATTTTCTATCTGGGCTGCAGCCAGGGACGTGGAACCCTTTTCCTGCCCTGTGACCATTCTGCTTGAGTACATGCGTCATCTTTTTGACCTGAGTCTCAGTCCTCCTCTTTGAAAGTCCATATGGCGGCTATTTCAGCCTACCTTGTCCCTTTCACTGACAAGGCATTTGCCCAGCTGAGGTATCAAAACTTTCCTCAGAGGGTCCTTCGTCTCAGGCCCCTGTCGGATTCCAGCTCCCCATGGGACTTGAACTTTGTCCTCCAGAAACTACCCTTCCTCCTTTTGAGCTCGGCCTGTCAGACTTGAAGTTTTTATCGTGGAAGATGCTCTTCTTGGTGGCCATTACTTGCTCGGTAGAATTTCAGAGCTCCAGGCCTCATGCAAAATCCTTATCTGATTTTCCACAAAGAACGAGTAGCTCTTTGCACGAATCCTAAGTTTCTTCCGAAGGTGGTAGCGGAATCTACCTTAAATCAGTCTATTGAATTACCTGCCTTCTTCACGCAGTACTCCAACCAAGGAGAATACCTGCTTCATACCATGGATGTTCACAGGATCCTGAGATACTACACCGATAGGGACTGAAGGATCTCAGAAAGACTGATCAGTTGTTCGCCTCCTTTTGCTGACAAAGAGAAGGCAATGCTGTCTCTAAGCAATGCCTATCAAAATGGTTGGCCATTGCATCACTTTCTTTATGACAATTACAACAAGACCCTACGGGTCAAGTCAGAGAGTCACTCCACTCGGGGAGTAGCAACCTCTCTTGGCTTGTTTCAAAAACGTGTCTGCGCAGACATCTGTGCTGCCGCCACTTGGACTTCAGTCCATACCTTTACTAAACATTACAGTTTGGATATTGCCTCTCACAGAGAGCAGGCTCGGTTAGCTGTCTTGCAGGGCCTCCTTTCTTGAGACCTGCTAGATTATTGGCTATTTTTTGAGTAGTTCCTTCCCGGTGCCTTTCATTTGTTCCAGACTGCTTGGGATTCTGTCCTATATGTAATTACCTGCAAGAGCCCTCTCGAGTAAGATAGTAAGTTACGTAAGAACTTACCGTAACAGTAGATCTTGAGAGAGGCTCTTGGTAGGTATTGGTTTTCCCGCCCCTCCATCCCCTAGACTTTTTCAGCTCCTTTTCCATTGAGGGAAATGTCTGCTTCTCTTCGTCCGGGCCTTCGGGCCTGTGGCGGAAAGAACTGAGGCGGAAGCGTCCGGACCGCCTTTATACCGGGACGCCGTATGACGCCGTCACCTGACGGGGTGGTCCTTGCCAGGACCGCTAGCTAGAAATTTTCCGTGGGATCCTGCCGCCGACCTGCGTCAGTCCCATATGTAATTACTTACTGCAAGAGCCTCTCTCGAAGATCTACTGTTACGGTCAGTTCTTACGTAACTGTACTTTCTCCCAGTGATCACACTGTTGGTTGTAAGCCTGTATTACTGATCTGTAATAAATTCCATTTATTATATAAGTACCACTTGTCTGTTGTCTCTTCCTCTTGTGCCATTCCAACAAGAACCTGAGAAGGTAATTTATTACCAAGTTACTTTTTTAGCCACTGTGTGCAGCTTGGAAGGTACAAAAGAAGATTCCATTCAGTTTATTTGAATGTCAAGTAGTGTAGTGCGATTTTCGCCTACTTGGATCTACTCGTACTTACAGTAGTAATCCTGGTGTAGATCTTGTTGAGCCTTATTATCTAAAGCTAGGTTACTGTACTTTAGCTGCCCCAATTACTCATCTATTTAATCTGTCCCTTACTCAGGGCTGTCTTCGTGCAGTATAGAAAACTGCACAAGTAATTCCATTCTTTAAGTCTGGCAATACCAGTGACCTAAACAACTATCGCCCAATTTCCCTTCTTCCCATTTTATTCAAACTTTTGGAAAAAGTAGTAAATGCTCAACTCGGGCAATATGTGGAGAATCACAATCTTCTCAACATGGTACAGTCTGGGTTTCGACCACACCATAGCACAATCTCTGCGCTTGCTAAAGTTACCAACAATTGGCAGATGGCGCTTGATGACAGAAAATTTGTGTGCTCCCTATTCCTTGATCTTAGCAAAGCCGTCGACATGGTGGACCATGACTTGCTCCTGTCCACTCTGCGTACTGTTGGAGTAGACCCTATAGCAACTAAGTGGTGTGCTAATTACCTTACCAATCGCTGTCAACAAGTTAAAGCTGAAGTCAACCTCTCTGCGCTGAAAACACTGCAAAGAAGAGTACCTCAAGGGTCCATTTTAGGACCATTGCTGTTTGCCTTCTATGTTAATAACCTAAACTATGGAACCAGGGGTGCTAGAATTCATTTGTTGGCCGATGACACGTTGCTGTACTTGGACAGGCCTACTCTGGAGCTGGCTTACAGAGATCTTATGATTGAATTTGACGGTCTGCAGGGAAAATCTACTGCATTTGAAGCTGTTATTAAGTGCTAAAAAACTAAGGCTATACTCTTCGCCACATCGGCACAAGTTAACAAATCCAAGGGTGCATCCACAATCCCCCTAACAAGAAAATTAAAACAGAGGCTAGGTATATTCTTCAGGATAAAACACCTACTTATGCAGGAGGCCAAAACCTGTTCAGTGCAAACCACTGTTTTACCACTTCTGGATTATGCCAAAATCCTCTGCGGACATGGTCCTAGTTCAGCCTTAGGGAAGGTAGACACTCTCTACCATCGGGCACTTAGATTCATTAATGGTGCCCCATACTCCACTCATCACTGCACCCTTTATTCTATGGTAGGTTGGAGTTCTCTTAGCTTCAGACGTCACAAAAATGCAATCCTCTGGACCCTTAGAGCCATCACTGGCAAGCTTCCTAGATACATCACTGATTGCCTACTTATCTGCCTGGCAGGGAGCTACCCTCTAAGAAGCCTTTCTTATACCTCCCTTATTATTGCCAAGGCTAGAACGTGTTTTGTAATGTGACCATAGATCATTCTCTCCTTGTCCTATGGAATAACATGCAAAAAACCCTAAATATTGTACTGCCAGTAAAAATATCCTACTTTAAAATTTTCTTTGCAAGTGCATTTAAGGAATCTTGCAAATGTTTTCGCTAATTTAACCAAGTTGGCACTCCCTCCCCCAGTCTAACATACACCCCCATTTTACTTCATCCACTGTGGGAATTGCACATACTTTTCTGTATTATTTATGTGTTTTGTGTTCTACCTATATACTATACATATGTATCCCTTTCTTTGTCCTTATGTTTATGTTGAGAATTCTGTAACCTAATTGCTGCTTTGCATCTACAGCCTTGTGTTTGTATATTACTTCCTTTTGCTTTGAATTGTATTGTTTCTCGACTCTGGTCCACTTTGCAAATGAGTTGTCTCAATGGTGTTTCACCTGGATAAATAAAGATTGATTGATTGATTGGTTGTGGTGGACCCATACCGTCTTGGACAATGGAGTGGCAGACCCACACCTGATCCGCTATACCCCTCTGTAGTGACAGCGTACCACCTTGGCATCACCGTTCACCTACTGGAGACCGGGAAGCATCTGGTGACGGCGCTAAGGATTTTGTCCAGTTTTCCAATTGCTGCTTTGTTTGTCTGCCACTTATTTGTCATGTCTGAACTTTGTACTGAACTGAGACTCGATGTCTCAAACTACCTCCCATCCCATGGCGGATGGGCATATTTTGCGCTGGACGCAAAATCTGCAGAAAAAACAGTGCTGTTTATATCTGACCAATATGTAGAGTCCAAACAACCAAGAAATACAGCCTTAAAGGTCTGTTGGTTGCGGTTCTATATACTGATATTGAGGGTCTCACAGCAAGGTGTGCCTCCCTTGAACTGCAAAATGCCGCTCTTAAAAAAAAAAAAAAAAAAAAAGAGATGGGCTTGCAGGCATCAGAGTTGTAGATAAAGAAACAGAAACTAATGGAGGAGACACAGTCACTCCGCAATGCCAGTAATAGACTGTTGCACTGTCCTGCTCAAGACGCTGAGAGGGAAATTTGTATGCTGAGAGATGATTGTGAAAGGTTGAAATGTGATAAGAAACAGAGAATTTGATGATATTTGAGCGATACGAATGAGGGTTTGAGAGAGGAGAATGTTGAGTTGAAAGAGGAGTATCAGCGTGTGAGTCGTGAGTTGGAGAAAGAACTTACAGAAAACGTCGAATTGGGCGCCATGTATAGAGTGTTGCATCATGAGGTTGAAAAAGATATTGAGCAGGGCACTGTAAGAGTTTGTCACAGGAAGTGTAAAGAAAAGATGACGAAACTACGCCATCAACGGGAGGTTCTTGCTGGCCATGTTAAGGCTATGAACGGGTTTCGGTGTACACTCATTGAGATTGCGTCATCCAGCGATAATGACTCTGACTTTGATGACGAGGCATGCCACATCACAAGCAAGTCCAACCCCCTTGGTGGTGTAACTTCCGCCAGCCATCCACAAGATGGCACCTATGTCAGCTTACACTCTGTGTCACCACAGCCACACAAATATGGCGGATGCCACGTACAACATCAAGATGGCGGCCCCCATGGCACAGGCGGAAGGCATGTATTCCATGATGCGCCTCCACTCTCTCCTCCTACCAGGGGCAATGAGTCATAGATTCACAGCCTAATTCAGGAAGCTATTAGTAACATTACTGTACTGGAGGATCAAAAGAGGGCCATCCAGGACCAAATTGACTAAATGTTAAAAGCAACCGTCAATCAGGATCATGTGTACAGGGCAGTCGCTGACGCAGCGCCATGGAACGTGTTGAATTGAATGCGACTACGCATACTTCCAACCCTCTGCAAGTTGCTCACTCTGTCCAGCAAATTGCCCAAAGTATCGGAGAGATGGGCCCAATTGACAATCTTAGTTGTCACTTGGAGAAGTTGCGCTCCCTCTGCGAGAAGCTTTCTCTCCAACCCGACTACCAGGTTCAAGTCTTGCGACAGATAATTGAACCTACCCTGTGCGCCAAACTCCCAGACAGTATGCAACTCTGACACGCTTGTCTATGACGACATTGTCGCAGCCCTCCTAGCTGCCAACTCCCCTGGTATCGTGGGAGCCCGCTTGGCCTACAAGGTTAAGCAGAATGCTAAAGAAAGCTACCACGGCCTGCCACCAATGCTTATGGCTCGCATACAGCACTGGCAAAGGCCTAGCAGGTGAACTTGCAGACCAAAACCAAACTGAGTACAAGGACTTGTACATCCGGAACATGACTCCGGCCTTGCGGGAAAAGGTTGAACTTAATGTTTACCTGAGTACCAACTCCTTTGCGAATATTCTTACAAAAACAGAGAGTGCCTATCAGGTTTACCTCCATAACCTTGCTTCCGGCAAATCCAACGAAGTGGCTGCGATACAGCCCACCCCCGAGGTCCCAACCCGCCATACCATGGAGGGCAACAACCAGAAAAACGATACCCCTTTTATGACAAGCAGTCGCGAAGGGGGAGAACTGGAACTATGAAAACAGGAACAGAGACGAGAGACTGCATTTACCTTGTTAAGGAAAACTGGAAGTTCTCCCAATGTGTTCACTGTTGGTAGTAAGCCTGTATTTATTTACCTGTAATAAATTTTCATTTATTACATGTGTACCATGTGTCTGTTGTCTTTTCCATTGTGCTGTTCCACCATGAACCTGAGAATCACCTTACAACTCTCTTTCAGATCCAGAATGGAGTTGGGAGGGTCGAGGTGTGTTTTTTTTTTTTTTTCCTGGAAGCATAAAGCTTTGGCTTGATGCTAATGACAAACCGGCAGGACATTCTTTTAATACTGTACTTGCAGAATTCCCTTGTCATTTCCTTTCTGGTATTTTTCTGATCTTCTTCGGGGTTATCACTTTAATCAGGTCACCCCTCTGGAACTTCCGCCGTCAGGCGCCAGGATCACATGGAAGCTTTTTTGTGGCAGTCTACTAGGGGCCACCCATTCCAACATCATATACCAACATCGCCTGGATATATAAGCGTGGGCGGCCCTACTTCCTCCTCAGTTATTTCCTGTCATCAATCTTACGTGCACAAACTCCACGGAAGCTTAGTCGTTTAGTCAACCTCTAAAATCTACTTATTTTATTTTTCCTTTGTCTTCGAATCACTTTTTTTCAAAGTGATTTTTGTTACTTTTTGTGTGTTGAGAACTACAGTTGCGTCTGCCCTCTTCTGTTGCTGCAGAAAGAAAATGGATTCAACAGATGAACACGGTCTCTGTGTCTGCTGCCTCGGGCCTTGTCACAGCATCCTTGCCTGTGAGCTCTTCCTGAAGTTCAATTTCACTACCCGGGGATGATGTAAGAAAGCCCTGCAGAAGTTTCTGATGGATCAGCAAGCAGTCATATCGGAGTAGGGGTCATCAGCAGGGCCACTGGAAAATTGCATTCGCAATTTTTTTTGCTGAATCTGCAGTTTTCACCATTCTCCACAAAAACTTGTATGTTCTACACTTTCTTGCAATTTCGAGTTTTTACATTGAACTGTGTAAAACGTATTAACATTTTTAATAAAGTAGTCTCAAATATATTGACAGTTTTGCATGCAGACTTTGGTTTGGCAGAAACAGAGCAGTGCGTAGGGCAAGGGTTTTATGTGACATTGCTTTCTTTTGAATCCTTGTTTGGTTTCAAAATCCACTGGCTAAGCATAAGTACACTTAAACACTTAACATTTGTTTTGTGTTGAAGTAGTCTATCAGAAAACTTTTTGTTGCCACGGAGACTGAAACAAAAGATGGGAGAAAAGGTGCAGATTATCCCATTCTCCTAAATGGGGTGCTAACTACAGTACGAAGCCTTTTTGCAATTGGTAGGACAGTTTTTTCCTTGTGAGCATACTTTGATTCAGACTAGTTTTGTTTCAAACAGCTGAGGATTTTTGGATGGTCCTGCTGATTTTAAACTTGAATAAGCTAGGCGGCAGCAGTGATCTCGCTCTTTAGCTATCTACCACCTAGATGCTCACATGCAAAGACTACAACAAAAACCTGACTAAAGTCTAAAACAAGCTTACAAAACACATAAAATGTATCTGAACATTTTTCTTTAAACAAAATAATTGCAGCCAGAGTAAAACAAAGGTAAATTACAGGGTACCCTGACTACTGTATGATGCAGTAAAAATATATTGGTGTTTTTTTTGGGTAACTGGGTAAGGCCCACTAGGCACACGTGCCCGTTTTCAGGGGTAGCCCAGGAGCACTGAGGAGGTTAAGTGACTTGCTCAGTCACACAGTATGCAAGTGGAGGTTGTGGGAATCAGACCCAGGTCTTTTAGATGTCCCCAGCTCATTCACAGTTTGTTACCCTAACCTCTAGTCTGTACTGCCAGCCCCAGTAACCACCAGATTAAATGTTTAATTATGTGATTTCAGAAATAGTGTACAGTACCTACAGTGCAAATTATGAACATTGAACACTTTTAACAACATTTTACTAAAACTCAATTTACCACTTTGTCTGCTTATTTTTTATTCTACCAAAGTGAGTGAATAGCTGGCAGAGCACTTTAGACAGCTTTTGATTGGGCTTCATTGTTCTACATTGAGAAACAGAAACATTTATTTTTTCTGGGTTTATTTAATGTCTATTTGCTGTGGCTCACTTTCTAGAATATATTTAGCACTGTATGAGACAGACTTTTTTAATTTTGGAAGAAAGATAGGTAATGCTTATGATAGCTTATCAGTTTAGTATTCATTTTAGGAACATAAACTTGTCTTTATGTTTTAAACGTATTCAAGTGGTAATGTATTCATTTAGCAGTTTATACTGACTAACACATGCTGCAGAAAGCATTAAAAGATTTATTGTGAAGCACTCCGGGTCTGTAGTAGAACTCGCACAATTTCCCTACAATTGTTGCAAAAAGCTGTGCAATTTTGGGTAACTTTTTCCGCAATTTTCCAGTGGCTCTGGTCATTAGCTCCCCCCCCCCCCTTCAGTCCCTGTCTGCTTCTTTGGGCTGTCAGGCCACTAAGGCAGGGGACAAATCTCTGGAGGAAACACACTCACTGGGACAACGCTCACCAGAACAATGAATGCCCCAAGGACAATTTTCTCCCCAGAGACGCTCCCAGTCTCTGTTGGCTTCCTCTGCTTTGTCCAGGATTGTACCATCACCAAGTTCAGCGACGGACTCTCCTGCTGCACAGGCCTTGGCTTCCTCCAGGCCTTTCCCAGCGTTGAATTCTCCCAGCCTTCTGATGACTGGTGAAAGCCTGTGACCCCTAGTCATCTGTGCCAGCCCTGCTGCTGCGACCTGCACAGCAAGGTCCACAGGAGCAGGGTCCCTTCTGCTGTGTGGTAACAGGCACTGATTCAGTGGTGCTGTGCTCTTTGCCCCCACCGTAGCCGGTGATGACGGTGCTCCCTATACCTGCCACTGATCTCAATGCAGTACTTACTTCCCTTACCACGTCTCTCATTCAGCAGCATGTTCCACAGCCAGGGCCCTTGTCACCACTGCCGTTGAGCACTGCCTTGGTGATGACACCTGTTCGACCTTCTCACTTGACACTTTTCTAGGTGTTGGCAGCGTCTTTGCCATTGGTTCCTATCCTTGAACAGGTAGCTATAGAGGAGGAGTTACGACCCTGACCTTATCCTCCCTGATGATGTGGATGAAGAGCTGGATGATGAGGCGGTTTCCTCAGATAGGTCCACTGTCTCTTCAGAGAGTGAGAGTCAGTGAAACACACAGGCCCCGCTGAGGACCCCTCCTTCAATGTTATAAAGCAACTCCAGGCCACCATGGGATTGCAGACCGAAGAAGAGAACATCACCAGGAGGAACCTGGTGGATTTCTTAAGACAGTCCCGAGTCTCCACCTAAAGTCATGCCTCCGTTGCTGCCTGCCTTACTGGATGCTGCCAGCGCTGCCTGGTACAGTACAGGACTAACATGATCCCTGTCATGCCCAGGAGGGCTGATGAGCTTTATCAGGCCCCTCTGGGGTACCACTTCTACACTGCTCAACCAGGCTCTGACTCAGTGGTCATCAAAGTGGCTCACAACAGGTCCAAGGTGCCCAAGCACCTGAGTTCCCTGCCCCCTGACAGGGAATCCAGGAGGATTTACCTTTGGGGCAAGAGGACCTTTGCTTTGGCCACTTTAAGCCTTAGGATAGCCAATTACCTGTCCCATGTGCTCAGGTACCAGAATACCCTCTGGAAAAAGGGCAAAGCTTTGGCACAAGCCCTTCCAGGGCATCCCCAGAGACAGGAGATCCTGAAGTCTCTCCAGGCAGCAGAGGATGTCAGTAAACACTTCCTCAGAGCCATTTGCGACATGGCGGATACTTTTATTTATTTTTTTTTAATGTTTGATGACCGGGTAAGCCCAGTGAGACCATAGATCCCTTTTTCAGGGGCGACCTGGGATTAGTTACACATATAATATTCCCTACAGTAAGTAAGTACATACATTGGGTGGAATGAACAGCAGTCCTAGAGCAAACAAGGTAGACAACTGTAACTGGATAAAGTAAAAAAGAAACAACCATATACAGAAAGCCATACCATGAGGGATACCATACTAACAACATTATTAGTTACAGCAGGTTTTTACACATGTATCACAGATATTACATATGCACATCATAAATATCAATAATGCAAGCTGCTGCAGAACAACTGTGAACATATCTTCCTTCCTCATTTAATTTGTGCTTTTTTGCCTAGGGTTAACCACCTGAAGGCAGATTGTGAAATCTATAAAAGCAGAAAATATTTCCTCAGTCGGCGCTTAATAGACATTTGAACCGACTGTAGGAAACAGGTTCAAGAAGGCTGCTAATCCAGCTGTGGTCACAGCTTCCTCCCCTCATAAGTAGAAACCGAAGGAACCAGATGTACAACCGTCTAACCAGGGTGATGATTCCCTAATCAAAGAAAAGAACCGCAGTTATTGCCGCTGATCCGGTGAGTTCTACTAACAAAAAGAGTAAGGGGGAAAAAAATCACTCTGTTCAGGAACTGCAACCTGCAAAACCGTTGGTTCCAACAACACATAAATAGCAAATGTTATAAAATAATTTTTTTTACAAACGCTGCAACCAGTACCGCAATTCTAGTTCAACGTCCTGGTTGACTGACCTCGGTTCAGGACCAGAGTTTCTCCACGGTTCCCAGTTCATCTGAATGGTTTGCTGGGTGAACACAGACACCGGACCCTCTCCGCCCAGGAATCCACAGAGGAGGAAGAGGAGCCAGACTATATGGAAAGAATGGATGTGCCAGTGGCAAAAAGACTGGTACCGCCCATCCACAAGTCTCTGAAGAGACAGGCTTCTAGAATTTTTGTAAGATCCTACTTCCATTTCCCCAGTGGACAAGAGGATGGGTAGGAAGTATTAGGTAGCTGTCTGACGCAGAGCACCCCAGCCATGAAGAGGGGGTGCAAGCTGTGGCTTGTGATAAGGCAGGGATTCCCCTAGCATCACACCCACTGGATAAAGATTCTAAGAAAATGGATTCTATGGCAAGAAATCCAACTTAGGTGCCTCTTTTGTCTATTAGACAGGCCACTCACATGGCCTTTGTCTCCAGATATTAAAAAAAAAAAGTCTCTGGAATGCTTTTCAGAGATTGCTAAGGGCATAGAGGCCTCTAAATGCCAGTTCAGAATGGCAGTGGATGCCAGTGATATTGCAGCCAGGCAAATGGCAACTTTGGTGTCTCTCAGGAGATTGGCCTGGCTGAGGACAACTACATTTTCCCAGTCCAGACAAAGGCTTTGGACACATCCCTTTTTGGTGAACAAACAGAGGTTTACATGGAAAAGATGGATGGGTACAAGGTAGCTTTTAAGAGTGCTGCTGCAAAGGAGAAAGCAACAGCACTCTAGAAGTACCAAGACAGAGGGAGCACTGGTAGAACCCATTGCAGACTTCTTTCAGGCATTGCTTGCCTATCAACCTCCGAGGCAAAGGCAGGATGGGCAGCAGCCATACTGCCCCAGCACTCAGCCAAGTGCACAGACTAAGCAGACCCCTGAGGGGTTTGCCAGAGTCACCTCCCCACTTCCAGTAGCGGGCAGGCTACCCCACTACCTCCATGCTTGGGAATCCATAACTACAGACTGATAGTTTCCAGAGGTAGTGGGCCAGGGCCTTGCCCTCAGGTTCAAGATCCTGCTCAAACTGAGGGCAAGTTTTTTTCAGACCTGCCAGTCGATTAGAAGTAACTCTGTTGGAAAGTAGTAAAACTAATTCAAGACAAAGCAGTAGAGCCTGTTCCCTTGACCCACAGGGAAGGGGTCTCTGCTCAGGAATTTTCCTCACATAAAGAAAAAAAAAATAAAAAAAACGGGAGTGGCGACTCATATGGGACCTGACATTTTAACAGGCAAAGCCAAAGTTACGAATGGTTACTCTGGCTACCATTCTGCCTACCCTCAGGAAGGGGGATTGGGCCAACATCTCTGGATTTCAAGGACACATAGTTCAGAGCCATTCCTTTCGGCCTTACCTCTGCTCCAAGGGTGTTTACCAAGTGCCTAGCAGTGGTGGTAGCACACCTAAGGAGGCAAGGGGTTATAGTGTCCCCATACCTGGATGCTGCTTGGTGGTAGGCCAGTCTTCTCAGTGGGTAGAGATGCACTGATCATTGTCCAGGGTACCCTGTGTACACTGGGTCTCCTGGTAAGTCAGAAAAAGTCAGTGCTATCACCAATTTAGTGCCTGGAGTCCATAAGGGCAAAAACTGGACACTCTGACAGGAAGGGCCTTCCTCCCACAGGGAATGGTAGACAGATTGGTGCAGCTGGCAGGCTCATTCCAGCTGCATACCCCAGACCAGTGAGGCATTTTCTACAGCTGTTAGGGCATGTGGCTGCAGCAGCAGTGTCCGTGTCAAGATTCCAGATGAGAGACTTTTAGTTCCACCTCAGGTCTCACTGTTGCCAAACAGAGATTCCCTGTCAAAGATGGTCTCAGTCACAAGATCCCTGCTGCAAGCTCTACAATGGTGGCAGGAAAAAGACAACCTCAGTGAAGGGTGTGCCTTTCCTCTAGCTGCCACCTGCAGCAGTCTTAACAACAGATGCCTCCCTCCAAGGGTGGGGGTGCACACCTAGGGGAACACTGCACATGGTACCTGGCTCCATCAGGAGTCCTTGCTTCACATAAAGCCTGCTAGGGCTCAAGGCAGCTTATCTAAACATTCAGTCCTTCGGTCCAGTGCTTCAAGGCACACAATGTACTACATAAACAAGCAAGGCGGCACACTCATGATAATGAGCATGCAAAGCCATTTTGTCCTCAGAACGGGTCCTCCGCCAGCAATGCTCCAACTTCCGACCCCTGATCTTTGTCTCCGTGAGATCCCCATCAAACCAAGGGGATCTCAAGTGAGACGATCTGGGTCATATACAGACTGGTACAGTGGCATTGAACGCTTTGGAAGCCACCTTATTATAGGTGGTCACCTCCTCACCTCCTACCCGCCCATGAGGTGTCTACTCTAGATAAGTCGGCTACTCCCAGTAGTCCCCAGAGTGTTAGAAGGAACCAAATACGTGGCAGCTAGCAGGTCACCACAGTTAAAGGCAGCTATTAGGATACAGGCAGTTAAGACACCACCATGACAGGACATGTTCAGGGATTGTTAGGACAGAACCTAAGGAGGACAGCGCTAGGGTGGGTGGGGAGGGGACTACCATATGAAATGGTAGGCAGCATCCAGTCAGTATCAGATGAGGAGATACCATCAACTATATCAACTGTATCAAGGACGATTAGACAGTTACAGCACAGGATCCAGGAAGTAGAAGAGGGGAAACTATTCACTGGGAGAGGAGGGAGATTCTCTTTTCCATTGAGAGATATTATATGCAACAGGGTTACAGACCATCAGTCAGGATATCAGGGCAGTGGAGACACTAGGTATATTGAGAAATGACTGGCCTGACAAAAGGGGAGAATTAACTGCCAGAGCAGCTGCCATTGGCATTTGCCTTAGACGGCACTCCTGGCTGCGAGTCTTTGGATTCACCGCTGACGTCCATAAGAAAGTTCTGAATGCCCCTTTTGTGGGCTTCATGCTTTCTGGCCCTGATGTGCAGGACATTATAAATGACCTGCAGACCTCTGGTAGGGTAATTCAGTCTGTCCACTCTCTCATACCCAGCCCAGGAGTAGGCCAAGACCCTCCTTTTGTAAAGTCTCTCACAAGTCTGGGTCATGGAGCAGACCGCAGGGCCAGCTCCGCCTTGCCTAACCCTTCCTCCACCACTGGTGTCCCTATCAAAAGTCCCAGAGGTGGAGGTGTGTCCCCAGGCTGCCGGTTCTGCTTCAGCATGACTCCTGGCTGGACCCCCCTTCTCCTGTTCCAGGTCAGAAGGTGGTGGTCGGGGGTAATTTTTCCCTTCATCTGAACAGTGGAGTGCTATTACTACAGATGGTTGGATCCTGCAGCTAACCAAACAGAGCAGCACGCTGGAACTTCTTGAACAGCTTCTGGAAGTTCCTCCTGTACCTTCCACTCCTCCCGCAGATCGCATCCCAGTGCTCCGGGAGGAAGTGTTTACATTCTTACCAAAAAGAGCCATAGTACCAGTACCCAGACAGCAAAGCAACAAGTGGTTCTACTCCCAGTTATTCCTGGTCCCCAAGCGCACCAAAGATTTGAGGCCTATTCTAGACCTCAAAGAGCCAAATCTTTACATCCAGTACAAAAAGTTACAGATGGTCACTCTACCAGATTTCTTCCCTCTGCTGGAAACAGGGAGACTGGTTATGGCCCCTGTACATGTAGGATGCCTACCTGCATATCAAGGTCTGCCCCCCACATACAGGTAGTTCCTCAGGTTCCTGCTCCAGGAGGAACACTACCCGTTCAGGTGTTGCCACTGGCTTATCTACTCTGTACTACGAGGGTGTACCCGATATTTGCCCGGCTGCAGCAGCGGCCCTCAGGTGTGATGGCCTGTACGTTTTTTCTTAAATAGATGACTGGCTGCTGAAGGCACAGTCTAGAGATATGCTACTGCTGACCCTAGAATGTACCCTGCAGTTATTTCATTCTCTAGGAATAACCGTCATCTTGCCCAAGTATGTCCTGATCCCATCCCAATGGCTGCAGTACATAAGGGGCAGTTCTGGATTCTGCTCAGGGAAAGGCTTTCCTCCCTCAGGACAGGGCGGACTGTCTAATAACTCAGGCCCGCTTTGTGGCCCAGAGCCAGTATGTCACAGCCAGGCATTGCTGGGCCTGGTGGCCGCAGCCATTGTGACTGTACCTTTAGCCAGTCTGCACCTGTGGATCCCCCAGTGGACTTTTGGAGTCCAGTGGGATCAACGCACCAACAATCTGGATCAGCAAGTCTTGTCTCCTCCCCGGTGCGCAAGGTGCTTCAGTGGTGGATGGACCCCAGCAACCTTCTAAAAGGAGTCCCTTGCCTCATTTTGTCGTCCCCCCCCCCCCCATGGACGCCTGAAGTCTAGGTTGGGGAGTGCAGCTGGGTAATTTTCAGACCCAGGGGACCAGGCCTCTGATGGAGGCCAACCTCCATATAAACCATCTTAGAGATGCAGGCAGTGCTGTATGCCCCACAGGTCTTCCAGAACCATCTGTCTCTGGTCCCCCTGCTGGTGCAGTCGGACAACCTCAGTGTGGTCTATGCCATCAACAAACAAGGGGGGACTCATTCTTACTCTATGTGCCAGGTGGCAATGAGAGGTTCCCTTAGCTGGGGCTAGGTGTCTTATGGTCTTTGGTGGGAGAACTGAGGAGGACACAGGGGCCACCCACTCTTATAAGATAGGGTGACGTCAGTGTATGATGTCAGAGCGGGCAGCCCCGTTTTAGACTGCTAGCTAGAAAACTTTCTGTGTGGTCCTAGTGCCAGTGGCTGTATTCCCATAGGTGTGGCTTGCTGTAAGAGAGCCTCTCAAAGATCTACAGTTAACGTAAGATCTTACTTCGAGAGGGCTCTTGCAGTAGGTAATTACATATAGGACTGACGTCAGCAGGCGGTGCAGGACCCCACGGAAAAATTTCTAGCTAGCAGTCCCTGGCGGGGACCGCCCCCACATCAGGTGACTGGCGTCAGACGACATCGATATAAAGGGGCGGTCCCAGACGCCTGCCTTCCAGTTCTTTCCCGCTGTCAGCTCGTGCAGCGCCTCGCGGTGAAGTTCATGCTCAGCCCTGTTGCTTCGTCGTTTTTTTCCGAAAGTATCGGTATTTTGCATTTAATTTGTCAGGTGTACATCGGTTTATGTCGTTCCCCTTCAAAAAATAAAGTGCGACTAAATGCGGCATTAACTGCCTCACAAAGGCGGTCCTCCCTCTGCCTTTTTGTTTGGGCCCCGACCACGCAGCGCCCACATTGCCTGCATTTCAACGCGGCCACCCGCAGACGATGCCAGCAGTCTTTGGAAGCCCATCTCCTTAAAAAGACGATGTCCGCAATGGAGAAGGAGTTGAAGAAGCTTCGGCAGGTGTCAACCTCCCCAGAAGGACATAAGAAGCAGGACAAAGAAAGGCACCAGGAGAAGGCCTTCTCTTCCGCGACTCCGGCTGGAGCTGTGGCTATGGTAACGTCCCCTCCGGGGGATCGCCTGACGGCAGCCTCAAAGGTTTTGGAGGAGGTGTCGGCCCGCCCGTTGGGTTTGCGTTCAAACCCGCCAGGTTCCTCCAGGCAAAAGGAGGCTTCTGCCCTCAGTACTGCTGCAGGCTTGCGGCCTACTGGTGCAGGCGCCTCCCATAAGCCGGACGTTGGCTCCTTCGATGTCCGCTGGGAGAAAGCCGCTAAGACGCCCGACCCTCTGGGGCAGCATACGGCAGTGTCCCCCTCAGACAGGGCCGCCTCCCACCCTCGGCCCGCCTCCAACGACGACCCCTTAAGTCGGACGCTGGTGTCCGCGATTCAACCCTAAGTCGCCGCGTCGGCTTCTCCGATGTCGCCGGGCTTCGAGCCCTCGACATACCCTTCACCGTCTATGCGTCCCAGGTTGCTCAGCTTTCACTGCCGTCCGCGGGGCAGGTCCCCCTGCCTGACCCAGGGACTTCTCTCCTCCGTCCCAGGCAAGGCTCAGGATGCCTCCCACTCAGATCCTCCTCCTGCAGAGCCGGATCAGGCAGCCCCGGATGCGGCTCGATGCGGCCCGGCAACGTCGGTGGGGATATTCCTCTTCCGCCATCGACCTCTGCCCCATGGTCCTGTTACAGTTGATCCGCCTGTGGAGTTCCCTACTGGGCCGTCTGCTCCGGCAGCTCCTCCGGTACCTGGGACGCCGTCTTATCCACGGCGGTTTACCCGAGTCCACAGTATCCTGCGCCACAGTACCTGGCGCCCAGCACAAACAATGCCGCGGTACCCAGCGCGGTATTCGGCGGCGGGTTACGGATACTCACCCTTACGGATATCATCCAGCCACAACTATCCCCTCCTCCTCCACGCCCCCAGGCCCAGTGGATCTTCAGGAGACTCTGGCCTCCTGGTGGGCTGAGACAAACTCAGCTCACCAAGAGTGAAACCGTCTTCACGGCGGTGCCACCCCCAGCTCCTGACGCCTCAGACAGCACACTCCCCTCTCCGCCTCAGATTCCTGAGCTCTCCCTTGGGATCCAGAGGGCAGGACACACGTCCCCCAAGGAACCGTTCCTCCCCTAGACAAGCAAGAGTCTTATTCTGCTTCAAATTCCTCTTCTTCTTCTCTCTTGGACTCCTCGGATTCCTCAGCTGGATGCTCCGAGAAAGATGACGAAACCTCGCTCTCCGTCCAAGCCCGCCGAGGACTCTTCCAAGTCTCCTCTGGAGGATCCTTCCTTCATGGAGTTGCTCAGGAAGATCCAGGAAGTCCATCAGTGGCATTCCTTAGAGACCAGATCCTCCAGCGGGTTAAACTCTGGAACATCTGGACTTGCCCTTCTGCCCCTACTCTAGTGCCACCCTGGATCGAGCCTCATGCCCACCTTGTTTCCACCATTTGGAAACAGCCGTCGGCTTTAGCCCCACTTCCTCGGAAGTCCAACAGGCTATACCAGGCTCCGGAGGGTCTAGACTTTCTAGACTCTCATCCTCGTGCAGACTTGGTTGTGATTAACGCTGCTCACGGCCGGTCAGCACACCCGAAACATTTGAGCCCGTCTCCCCCGGATAAGGAATCTCGCCTTCTGGATCAGTATGGAAGGAAGATCTATGCTTCTTCCACACTGGGGATCAGGGCTCTAAATTATGTAGCACATATGGGGGATTACCAGAAGGCTGTCCTTACACAGGGGGAATCTAAGATTGACTCCTTGCCTGACTCCCAAGTCAAGCAGGGAGTTAGCTGACCTGTCCGTTCTGCTCGTTGGCCAGTGGTCACATTCAGGGCGACCCTACGATGCAGTGGACACCGCAGAGACGTGAGCTCTCGTTGGCAAAGTGTGAAAATCACGCGTCTCCGTGTGTCAAAGTCTGGTCCGGAGGTGCAGTCAGCAATTCAAGAAGCACCTTTCAGGATTCAGTGCTTTTGGGGTGATGTCAAGGGCATCATCACTGACTTGCAGGAAAGGGACAGCCCTCAAGTCTGTTGATTCAATGTACCGTCCCATCCATCGCGCCCGTCGCCTTCATGCATAGCCCGGCCTCAAGTGAAACCCCAGGAAGCGGGCCACTAAACGTCAGGCCCTCACAGCTGCCGGGCCCCCGCCACCCAAAAAAGCAGCAGGTGCCCCAGCTGCGGCGCTGCCTCACACCACCTAACTCCTTCCCTCTCCCACTGCCTCCAGACTCCCCGGAGGAACCGTTAGGGGGGAGATTCTCCCTCCACCTTCCGGGTTGGGAGAGGATAACATCGGATTCATGGGTGCTTCAGATCATAGCAGAGGGGCACTCTATAGAGTTTCTACAGAAATCTCCATGTCACCCCCTCTGAACTCCTCTTACTCAAGGGACCATCTTCCTTTGGTCAGGGAAGAAATATCTGCTCTCCTCGCGAAGCAGGCCATAGAGCCCATCCCCCCTCACCTTCACGGGACGGGTTACTATTCCCATTTCTTCCTTGTACCAAAGAAGACAGGAGATCTCAGACCCATTCTCGATCTCAGCTCCCTAAACCTCTGTGTGGAATACAAGAGGTTCAGGATGCTCTCCCTTCAAACCCTCTTGCCCCTTCTCGGCCAGACCGTAGCTTTGTGCCCTTGGATATGCAAAGAGCGCATACCTGCACATCCCCATTGCCCTTCGCACAGTACCTCAGGTTTTGCGTTCCAGGATCACTACAAATTCGGAGCTCCCTTTGGTCTTTCCTCGGCTCCCAGTCTTTACAAATGCCTTGCAGTGGTAGCGGCCAACCTGCGTACTTTGTGAGTTCAGGTTTTTCCCTACCTGGACGACTGGCTCCTGGCGGCCCCAGCCAGGGAGGAACTCCTGCAATTTCTCTCCCTCACCCAGCAGGTTTTCACTGGTCTGGGTATCACCATCAACCATTCCAAGTCTCATCTGGACCCCTCCCAGAGACTCCAGTTTATCGAGGCAATCCTCTATACAACAGTGTGCAGGGCCTTCCTGCCTTCGGACTGGGGGGCCTCCCTCCAGTCCCAGATTTCCCTACTCTCGGAACGCACGAAGGTTCTGGCGAGGTCGGTGCTCCGTCTTCTGGGGCTTATGGCGGCTGCCATCCCGACGGTTCTGCGTGCGCGCCTCCACATGAGGATTTCTCAGTGTGATCAACTGGTAGATGACCTAGATCATCTGGTACTGATCTCCTCGCCGATGACAAGAGACTTGCAATGGTGGATGGTTCGAGAGAACCTGTTCCGGGAGGTCCCCTTCTTTCATCCTCCCCCCGCCCAGACTCTGACCACAGACGCATCAGGCGAAGGTTGGGGAGCCCATCTGGGTCATCACCTAGCCCAGGGCTTATGGTCCAGACTGGAGTTAGCTCTCCACATCAAAGTGCTCGAGCTACGAGCAGTGCTGTATGCTCTCCAGGCCCTTCACCAATACATCCTTCCCGATCACCTAGCTGTCCAAACAGACAACGTGCGTGGTGTGGTACATCAACAAGCAGGGAGGGACTCTGTCTTACCCACTGTGCAGGGAAGCGATGAGGGTTTGGGATTGGGCAACGCTTCACAACCTTCACCTCACGGTGATCCATGTTCCAGGACTCGACAATGTCCTGGCAGACAAGCTAAGTCGTTCTTCGGCTCTACCGCACGAGTGGGAACTGGACCAAAAAGGTCTAAAAGGCATCTTCCAGGTTTGGGGGACTCCTCAGATAGACCTGTTCGCCTCCTCCCAAAACGCAAAGCTTCCAACCTTTTGCTCGCTCGCTCCAGAGCCAGGCGCTTTCTGGACTGACGCTCTCTCTAAACTGGAAGGACAGATTCGTCTATGCTTTTCCCCCAATTCCTCTGGTCCCTCGTGTGCTGCAGAAACTAGCATTGGAAGGAGCGAGAATGATTGTGATCGCTCCTTTCTGGCCCAGGCAAATCTGGTTCTCTCTCTTCTACAACAATACTCAGAGGTTACTCCTCTTCCTCTTCCTCTTCCCTTATCTCGAGGATTGCTGACCCAGGATCAGGGGATCCTGGTCCATCCCGGACTCAAGTCCCTACAACTTCATGCATGGCTCCTGCAGACCTAGCCCAATCCCGTTTTGGCGTCTCTTCTAAGGTGGCCGAGATTCTGGTGGAGGCTAGAAAACCCTCCGCTAGGTCCACCTACGCTATGAAATGGAAGAGATTTTCCATTTGGGCTGCCTCCAGGAATGTGGAGCCTTTCTCCTGCCCTGTGGCCATTGTGCTTGACTATCTGCGTCATCTTTTTGACCTGGGTCTCAATCACTCCTCTTTGAAGGTTCACATGGTTGCTATTTCAGCCTACCATGTTCCCTTCGCTGATAAAGCATTTGCCCAATTGAAGGCATCCAAGACTTTTCTCAGAGGGGTCCTTCATCTCAGGCCCCCCGTTCAGACTCCAGCTCCCCCTTGGGACTTGAACTTTGTCCTTGAGAAACTTACCCTTCCTCCTTTTGAGCCTGCGGCTTCCGCAGACTTGAAGTTCTTATCATGGAAGATGCTATTCTTGGTGGCCATTACCTCTGTTCGCAGAATTTCCAAGCTCCAGGCCCTTATGTGCAAAATCCCTCTTCTGATTTTTCATAAAGAAAGTAGCTCTTCGCATGAATCCTAAGTTTCTTCCAAAAGTGGTAGCGGAGTCTACCTTAAATCAGTCTATTGAATTACCTGCCTTTTTCACGCAGTACTCCAGCCATGGAGAATACTTGCTCCATACCATGGATGTCCACAGGATTCTGAGATACTACACCGAGAGGACGAAGGATGTCTGAAAGACTGATCAGTTGTTCGTCTCTTTTGCTCATAAAAGGGAAGGCAATGCTGTCTCCAAGCAATGCCTGTCAAAGTGGTTGGCTCATTGCATCACTTTTTGTTATGACAAGTACAACAAGGCCCTACCGGGTCAAGTCAGAGGTCACTCCACTTGCAGAGTAGCTGCCTCTGCGGCTTGTTTCAAGAATGTGTCTGTGGCAGACATCTGTGCTGCCGCCACCTGGACTTCTGTCCATACCTTTACGAAACATTACAGTTTGGATATTGCCTCTCGCCGTAGAGATGGCTTCGGGTTAGCTGTCTTGCAAGGCCTGCTATCTTGAGGTTTGCAAGGTTGTTTGCTACTTCTTGGAGTAGTTCCTCCTCCCGGTGCCTTTCATTTGTTCCAGACTGCTTGGGATTCTGTCCTATATGTAATTACCTACTGCAGGAGCCCTCTCGAAGTGAGATAGTACAGTTACGTAAGAACTTACCGTAACAGTAGATCTTCGAGAGAGGCTCTTGCAGTAGGTAATACCTTCCCGCCCTCCATCCCCCTAGGCTTTTTCAGCTCCTTTTCCATTGAGGAAAATATCTACTTCTCTCTCGTCTGGGCCTTCTGGGCCTGTGCCGGGAAAGAACTGGAAGGCGGGCGTCTGGGACCACCCCTTTATACCGATGTCGTCTGATGCCGGTCACCTGACGTGGGGGCGGTCCCAGCCAGGGACTGCTAGCTAGAAATTTTTCTGTGGGATCCTGCCGCCTGCCCACGTCAGTCCTATATGTAATTACCTATTGCAAGAGCCTCTCTCGAAGATCTACTGTTAAGGTAAGTTCTTATGTAACTGTACTTTTTTATGTAACTATACTACTTGGTGGCAGTGTGTTGTTTTTTTTTTTGTTTTTTTTTTCAAAAAGTGAGTGACAATGGTAGAAGTAATAAAAAAAAAAAGTCTAGCATCGAAGGATGAAAAAATGAAACGGCAATAGACTTTTGGTGGTTTATTCTTATTCATAACGGATTTCAGTCCTTGAAGCTCTGTCTCTTTAGTGTTTTCTATGTAAGGAACAAAACATAGAAGTATATAAATGTTTCTGGTGGAGTATGTGTGAATTCAGTCACAATGACTAGTCTTTGACAGTCCACCTCTGAGTCCACGCTGTTCATGGAACCCACGTACTGTTGATATCTTAGTAGATATGGATAGATTATTCTCTGCTTTGTTTCCAGGTAGTTGATGCCATTATTGAATCAGGGAAAAGTATGTCAAAGGAGGAGCGCAAAACGGAACGTTGTCCTTTGCTGTACCAGTGGCACAAGAAGCAGTATGTTGGCGCAGCCCATGGACTGTCTGGGATCTATTACATGCTGATGCAGGTACAACATTTTCGTTACCCAGCTGACGAGTGACAGAAAGAAATTAAATGCAGTTTTGTTTAAATGAGATACAGTGGTGGAAATGGGTGCGGACATAAAGGAATGTAATTCTAGTAGGGAACCCAAAGGCCAGTCCTGCAAGTTTTGTTTGGGGGGGGATTGGTGGTGTGAGAGCAAGAAGAGTTCAAACCGAAAAGAAAAATCACTTGTATTAAATGTTAGATTTATTGCTAAACAAAAAAACTAAAGTGCACGGAGGAACATGTCCTTCGACTCCACTAGAGATTTTATTTCCAGTATTCGGCTCCTTAGTATTCTGTTTCTGTGCCCACCACAAATGCAATGCAATTTCTGAATTTTCTAATTGAAATCACATAGGCTTTTGCCGAGGGCTGTTTGTCCTATTTGCAGACTGCTAGAACTGTGTTTTCCAAAATAGTCCAACAAATATACATTTACATTCTCACCCTAGGAGTCCTTTAACATCAGTAACAATAGCAATTAGCTGGCTAGTTGCAATTGCCCTGGAGGTATGGCTTTAAGATAATGAGTTTAGGGAATTTCATTTTCATTTTTATTTTTATTGGTTATATTGGAAAGGCATGTGAGCATTCCTGCCCGTTTACACAAGCATCCAGTTACATACAACAATCATGAGACATGACATGGGGTTAAACATTTAACTAACAGCGAGGGTTAATAAAATGGTACATAAATTTAGGATAATATAGACTAAAGGGAAAACCATGAACTAGCCTTGGTGAATTAACAAATACAAGGTGACATTAAGCATTCAGTGAGGGTTTAACAATAATATAATATAACAGTGGGAAACAAAAAAATGTAAGTGCAATCTAAAAATTAGCCTAGGTGGATTAACAGTACTACAAGTGCTAGAAAGAGAGGGTAAGTGCCTGAAGTGGATAACCAGAGGGTGAGAGGAAAAGAGTGCAGAAGGGGAGCCAGATTAGGGCTGTGAGCAGGAGCAGGTGGGAGAGAAATGTCTCCTGATATTGTGTTTGAAGGCATTTGTGGAGGGACATAGTTTTAGTTCCGGAGGGAGAGAAAGTGTTGAAGAGCTTGGGTCCCATAAAAGAGAGTGTTTTCTGGCCTTGAGTGGTCTGGCAGAAAGGAACAGTGAAAGAGAGAGTGGAGGACAGTTTAGTGGTCCTGGTGGTGGCCGCTGTCTGGAAGAGAGAAGTGAAGCAATCAGGGAGCAGTCCACGGGACGGGAGAGTCTGAAGAAGAAGGTGGCCATCTTGCAGTTGAGGCAAGCCTAAAGGGAGGGCCGACTGGTGAGCTTCTAAAGGTCACAGTGGTGTGTGAGTTTGGGGAGACCACAGGCAAAGCGGATAGCGTTGTGGTAGGAGCTTCGAAGTCTGGAGAAATTTTTGATGGAGAGGCGGGGAGGGAGGGAGACAAGTGAACCATTGTCAAAGATAGGAAGGAGGAAGCTGGAGATTAAGAGGGATTTGGATTCCCTGTTAAGGAAATGCTTGGTTCTGTGGAGGATACCGAGTCGTTGGTGGGCTTTTTTGATTGTGAGGCTAGTGTGAGCATTGAAATTGAGGTGGCTATCCAGGAGTTAGCCTGGGTATTTGAATTCACTGTCTCTTTCAATGGCGTTACCAAGGTTATCATAGAGGGAGAGGTCAAAGCCAAGGGGTTTGCAGGGGCTGGAGAAAACCATGAACTTAGTTTTCTTGGAGTTGAGTACTAGACTTTTGGACATGAACTAGGTATGAAGTCTGCTGAAATGGAGTTGGAGTTTGTTAATAAGAGCGTTGGGGGTTTTTGTCCTGACAGAAAAGGGCTGCATCATCAGCATAGAGAATGAGTTCAAAAGTGGTGCAGATGTCAGGCAGGGAGTTAACGACCAGAGGGACGAGAACAGGGCCCAGGATGGACGCTTTGGGGACGCCGTATTTGATGGGGCAGGATTCAGAGAGGACACCGCCAATAATGGTGCGATGGGATCTGCCTGTTCGGTAATCTTTGAACCAGAGGCAGACCTCAGGTGAGAAATGGAGGCTAGCCAGGGTACAGAGGAGGACTTCATGATCAACGAGGTAGAAGGCTTTGTTGGGGTCTGTGAATGAAGCACTGGTGTAGAGGCCTTCATTGTTAGCTTTGTCTGTGGAGTGGGTGAACTTGATGAGGGCAGTTTTGGTATTGTCGAGCACGGAACCCATGCTGGGCCTCTGTGAGCAGGTTGTATTTGGAGAGGAATTCTGAGGTTTGCCGGTGGACTACTTTCTCTAAAATTTTGGAGAGGGGGGGCAAGGAGGGAGATGGGACGGTAGTTGGATACTAGATCCTTGGAATCAGATTTGTGAAGAGGTTTAATAATAGCGCACTTCCAAGCTTTCGGGAAGGACCCCGTGCAGAGGGAGTGGTTGAGGATATTGATAAGAGGGATGGCCAGGGAGTCGCAGACAAGAATGAGAACTCTGAAGTCAATGTTGCCAGCGCCCCTGGATCGTTTGTTTTGATTAACTTGACCACTTCACCAGGGGTTAGATACCTGAAATGGAACTTAGAGTGGGAGACTGGGAGAGGTGCGGGAGTAAACGAGGTAGGAATGGAGCTGGGCTTGTACTGGTCGAGGTCACCAAAGTATTTATTGAAAAGGGAGGCTATTTTGCTTGGTTCGGTGGTGGTTGTCCCTTCGGAGGGAAGACAAATATGATCTTCGGAAATTCCCCTACCAATAAGGTTAAGTATGTTCCAGGTCCTCCTAGGGTTCCCCTGAGTAGCATGTTGTTTTCCAGGATGAAGCAGGATTTAGCAGATTTTGTGGAGGATTTGCTGTTCCTGAGGATTTTGAAGTCTTGGAAGAATTTGGGGGGCGGGTGGGGGGTTGTGTTTCTGTATAACGTCCAGGCTTGGTCCCTGTTCCTCATTAGTTTGCAAAGCTCGGGTAACCCATTCTTGTCTGGAACCCTTAATCTGGATTTTTAAGCCGGGATGAAATGGTCGCAGAGGGCAAGGAACTTATCGCTAAAGGCTTCAAGCACTTTGCAAATGTCAAAAATGTTTTCAATGAAGCACCAGTCTTGGGCTAGGGCGGCTTTGGAAAACTCGGAGGCATCCATCTTCTTCAGTTGCCTGGTTTGGATTAATTTGTGTGAGCGGGGGGGTGTTTTTGTGCACCATTGGCAGAAGACAGCACAGTGGTCACTGATTGTGTCGGGAAGAACTCCAGAGGTGGTGACATGGGAGGGGTGTGAGATCACGACCCAATCAATGAGGGACTGAGATCCAGTTTTGTAGTTGGTTCTGGTAGGTTCAGTAATGAGCTGGTGTTGGCCAAGACCGAGTATGGATTCCTTGGTGGAGTCACAGTGAGGGGACAGCCAGTTTAGGTTGAAGTACCCAAGGATGATCCAGTCTCTCCCTTGGGAGAGGGAGGTCTTGATATGGAGGAAGAGGTTGAGATCACAGGGTGAGGAGGAGGAGGATGGCAGGTACACCATGCTGACTGTGACTATTTATCTGCTTCGAGGAGGAGGTTAATTGAGATGGTCTCGAGGGAGGAGGTGGGTAGTGGGGGGTCGAATTCGGTGGCAAGGAGGTTATCGGCAACACATATGAGGCGGCCTCACCCACGCTTCTCCACCCTGTCTTTTCTAAAGACTGAGTAACCTTCAAGGAGGATTTCATTGGGGAGGTGTCCTCCTTCAGCCAGGTTTAGGTGAGGGCAATGACATCAAAAGCGTTAGCAGTCACCCAGGACTCGATTAAGGTTTTTTATGCCAAAAGGCTTTGCACGTTAAGGCGAGCAAAAGTGAGCTTTTTAGTGGGTTTGGGGGAGGAGTGAGGAATGAAATCGATAGAGGGTGTGGGGCTGGGGTTGGAGTGAACGGAGCCTGAGATAAGGAATAGTAGGAGGAGGAACCTTAAGTGCCTGCGGTTCACAAGCAAAGACAGCTTGGTGGAGTATAGCCTGGTGTAGTGGTGGATGAAAAGGATAAATCTCTGGTAGAAAGGAGAGAACTCATGGAACAGGCAAAGGCTGATGAAGGGGCTCGCATGGGAAGGGGCCAGGACGGATTTGGACGCACAAGTGGGGGGAAGGGAGGGGAGGCGAGGAGGTCTGGGGAGAGAGGGAGAGATGTGGGAGGGTGTGAGAAGGATTGGGGCAAAACTGGTGGGAAGGGAGGGGGGAGTGGCATTGAGCAGAGGGGCCAAAGAGGAAGAACAAGGACTGAGAGTAAGTAGGGGAGGTGGAACTGGTTAAGGCACTCCATGCTGGTGTCAAGAAAGAGGGAAGGTGACAGGACAGTAATCAGTGAGGGAATAGGGAAGTGGGGTACAAAGTTGTGTGTGGTAGAAGAATCTATACCAAGGGGTAGAGCAGTGGTAAGGCACTGGTAGTGGGAGGTTGTAGGAAAGAGCGTGTGATTAAGATAAGGCAGTCAGCAGTGTTTGTTAAATTTGAACACGAGAGAGGACCTCCCCTTTAAGAAGTTGTAGGAAAGGAAAGCCCCTTTAGGAAGTTGCTGTAATTGACTAGTATGAGGCATCAGGGGGTGGGGATCACTGGGGAAGTGTATTTAATATGGGGGGGGGGGGGATGTCCAGAGAGTAGTAGAGCAAGGCAGTGGCTGAGTTGTGATTTGAAAAAGGCACCTTGAGCGCTTGCTTTCTCAGTGGAGATCTGCTGCGTCCAATCTGGAAGTGGTCACAGTCCCCAGGAGCCAGTCCAGTTACAGAGATTGAAGCCTGGCAGCTCTGGGCTAGGAACTGACTGATTGTACCTGCTTTCCTTGGCCGGGGGTGGTGGGCTGGATGCAGAGGTCCAGCTGCCGGCAGGGATCAGCGTGGGGCCGCTCGGCTGAAATGGAGAGCCTGATTTGGGCTTGTGGCTAAAAAAAGAACAGAAAAAAGGCAGGCTGTTATTTAAAAAAAAAAAAAACAAGATAAAGCTCAGGTAAATTGGTGGGAGGGCCCTGGGCAATTTATTGCTCAGGGCAGAAGTAGGTGCAAATAGTGAGCATGAAAGGAGAGAAAGGATTCCTGCAGAGAGGTCTGGTCAAAGGTGCCAGGTGGGAAATTAGCAAAACAAAAGGCTGGTTCAGGAGGTTGACGGGGAGGAGGCAAGGGTAGACAAGATGGCCAAAAATGCCAGGCAATATTTACAGAATATGCTGGTTCAGGGGGGTGTCAAGAGAGGGAATCGGGGTCTGGAAGCTGGTAGACGGAACAGTGTGGGGAACAGAGAAAAAGAAATGCAAAAGGGAAAAAGCAAGTGAAAGAGGGGAACAAAGAAGGCAATCTGAGGAGAAATTAGAGCAACTGTAATGGGAAAACAGTGTGGCAGAAAGACAGCAGGCAGTAGGCAGTTGTTCAAGCTATCCTACAATATCGGACAGTTAGTTCAGCAGTACAATTTCAGTAATACAAACAGTAAGCTGTATAGAAGTCAGGCAGTCAGTTAAGGTTCACTACAACTCTGCTGTACTCTGCAGTTAGCCAATCAGAAAAGAGATGGGGAGTGTGCTGTGGGAGAGCCGCCTGAAGAGCTTCGGAATTTTTTCTACGCTGACTGAGCAACACTGCCCTGAGGTGTGTCTCAGCTTCCTTGTTTAAGAGCCTAATTCTGCTTTTCCTGGTAAAGTTTTTCTCACAATCTTATTTTTATAGTGTGCTGTGTTTATTTTGGGGAGCTTTTAGCGGTTCCTCTCAGTTCCTGTGAACCGCTATTTTCGGTCAGTTCTGCGGTTCCCTCCGCTTTATTTTTATTGCGTCTGTTTTCGACCGTTCCTTCCGTATTTTAATTATGGTTCCCATTTTCTTGCGGGAACCGATAATTTTGACAGTTTTTTCGCTACTTTTTACCTCGGTAAACTCTGTTCCATTCCACCAGGGAACCAACCGTTCGCTAACATTCTTGTCGTAGTTGATTACAGTGTTCTCTATTATTGGCATGTCAGAGATCCCAAGGCAAAAAAGGAGACCTGGACCTACAGGTTTTAAAAATTGTGTCTACTGTCACAGGATTTTGGCTAAAGCAGATTCTCACAACCTGTGCCTTAAATGTTTAGGTCCAGATCATACTTGCTCCCTTTGCCCCAAATTTTGTAAGAAAACTTTGAGAAACAGCAAAGACACTGAAAATAATTATGGCTGAGGAGAAGTTGAAGGCTACTGATGAGGGGCCATCAAAACGCAATAATAAAAATTCAAACCGGGGTGCTGATGAGGCATCCAAATCCCAGCCAAGGAAAGGAAATGCCAATGAGGTGCCCAAGAATAAAGCTTCCAAAGGGGCTGATTGAAGTTCCTTTAAAATCAAAAAATAACAGTGGCACTGATGAGATGTCTATTAAAAAGGAAGCCCGAAGCCACTGATGAGGTGGCTGAAAAGATTTTTTGCAAAGACAAAAATGCTCTTGGTCCTCCTGGGAAAGCCAAAAGTGAGACAACCGGTAGCAAAAAGCACAAAGAAAAAACTAAGCATACACAGCCACAGCCTGGCAGCCAACCTAATTTTTCTCAGGAGCTCCCTTCTGTGGAAGACATGGCTAAAGCCTGGCACCTCTTCCAGACCTTACAAAGTATGAGGTCTGTGTTTTCTGGTGATTCTAGTGGTAAACACTCTTCCACAGTTCTCACTGCAGGTTACTGTGAGGGTGAGGAAGAGGAGGAGGATCGATTTTATGATGCACCAGACATACATTCAGAGGGCCTAGAACCAGATATGTCCCCTGACCCTCATTTTGGGGCTTCCCCTGCTGACCAGGAGGATCCCTCCTCTATGCTTACTTTTATTCAGAATATGCTGGTCACCCTGAACCTTATCCAGGAGACCAACCAGGATGATGATGATAAGGACCAAGATTACAGGGAGATGAAAGGTCTTCCACCTCGCAGGAGATTGGTCTTACCTGTTTATAGTGCTTTCAGAAAAAATACAATGAAGCTGCTTCAAACCCCTACTTCCCTAGCAGGTGTCGACAAGTGCTGTGACAAAAAATACCAGTTGTCCAAGAATGACAGGGTTCCTGTCTGTACACCCCAGCCATGAGAGTATGGTACAGCAGACAGCATGTAAGAGTCTCTTTGTCTTCCTTGCCTACTGACGAGGACTCCAGAAAAATGGATTTTATTGCAAAGATGATGTACACTACAGCTTCTCTGCTTATCTGCCTTTCCTCCTATATGGCTTTCATAGCCAAGTATCAAAAAGCACTATGGAATTCTTTCTAGGGACACAATGGTGCAGGATCTGATTGACACTGCAAAAACTGCCCTGGAAGCTACGAAATATCAATTTCACATGGCAAATGACAACAGTGTTGCCTCTAGAGCCATGGCCCATGCCATATCTTTGAGGTGTTTTGCTTGGCTTGGAACTACCAGTCTTACCCCAGACACCCAGTCTAAAGCCATGGATTTTCCCTGTGATCAAAACGTGTTGTTTGATTCCAGGACAACAGACTATATGAAAAAGGTTGATGAGTACAAGGCTTCTTGGCAAAGTCATTCCTCTAAATCTAAACCTGCTGCCCCACAAAAATCCCACTCTAGAGGAAACAGGGGCAGAGGTTATTATCCCAGACCTTATGCTCCCTGTCCTCAGCCTGACTACTCTCAGTACAGAGGATTTTGCAGAAGGAGCCAAAGAAGAGCCACCTCTGTCCAGCCAGCAGCCTCCTAGCCTAAGCCCTGATGCGAGTTTCCATGTTGCCACCCCTTTGCCAGTAGGGGCAGACTGTCCCACTATCTTCAAACCTGGTCCCTCATTAACTCTGACATGTGGGTCCTGGAGATGGTGGAAAAGGGTCTGCCACTACAATTCAAGCAGATGCCAGACCTCAGGCATACACAAGTGTCAAAGCCCCCTAACCCCAACACAGGTACTTCTGTTGGAGTTAGAGATAAAAAAAAACAAAAAAAAAAACTAGCTTTAGCAGTAGAGAGGGTCCCTGCTCACGAAAAGGGCAAAGGCCTCTACTGCAGGTACTTCCTGACACAAAAGAAAACTGGGGAGTGGTGACCTATTTTGGATCTCAGGCATTTGAACAAACATCTGCTGAAATCAAAATTCAAACTGGTCACTCTGTCAGTGGTCATTCAGTCTTTACAGCAGGGAGACTGGCTAGCCTCCCTAGACCTAAAGAACGCCTACTTCCACATTCCCATAAGGAAGTCTCACAGCAAGTTTCTCAGATTAAAGCTTCCTTTGGGTCACTATCAGTTTGCTGCGATGTCCTTCAACCTGTTCTCTGCTCCAAGAATTTTTACCAAGTGCCTAGCAGTGGTAGCAGCACACCTCAGAAAGCTGGGTGCTTCAGTCTACCCTTGTTTGGATGACTGGCTTGTAGTGGCAAAGTCTCCTCATCAGGTCAAGGAGTCTCTTTCCCTCACAGAGCACACTCTGAAATCTCTGTGCTTCCTGAAAAATCTAAAAAAATCCCACCGGGATTCCACTCACTCACTTTCATAGGAGCTCAGCTGGACACCCTGAAAACCTGCCTTCCTCCCTCCAGAGAGAATTCAGAGTTTCCTGTCAGTGGCAGATTCTTTCGTCCGGGGACAACCAAGACCAGCCAGATATTTTTTCAGGCTTTTGGGACACATGGCATCAATGACTGCAGTAGTCCCAGGGGTCAGGTACAGGATGCGAGACCTGCAATTCTGTCTCAGCGCTAGCTGGTCTCAAAAGAGCAATGCCTTATCAAAACTGATACCTGTAACAGAACAGTTTCTTCAGGCTCTGCTTTGGTGGAAGGACCCTGCAAATTTGGCAGTGGGGTTCCCCTTCCAGGCACCTCTTCCATCCAAGGTGATTACCACAGATAGCTCCCTCCTAGGCTGGGGGGCTCATCTGGACAGTACCTCAGTAAGTGGTACCTGGAACCCCTCAGGAGTCACAATTGCACGTAAATCTTCTAGAGCTCAGAGCCATTTTCCTGGCACTCAAGGACTTTGCTGCTGCCAAAAAAGTGCAGATTGTACAGATAAGGACAGACAACAGCACTGCAGTGTTTTATATAAACGAGCAGGGTGGTACCAGATCAGGGATGCTCTGTTCAGAGGCTCTAAAGATTTGGTCTCTCGCCTGTTCCCTGGGGGTCAGCCTTTCAGCTGTCCACCGCCCAGGCAAGGACAACACCCTGGCAGATGCTCTCAGCCACATCAGTCAGAGCCAAAGCGAGTAGACTCTGAACAAGCAAGTGCAAGCCACAGTCTTCAGAAGGTGGGGCACACCAGAAGTGGATCTGTTTGCTTCCCCCTTAATTTCCAGCTTCCTCAGTACTGTTACAGGCCTCCAGTCCCAGGAACATTTCCAATGGATGCACTGATTCTGGACTGGTCAGGGAAGTTCCTATATACATTCCCGCCCTTTCCCCTGATGTTCAGAGTGTTGCTAAAACTCAGACAACAGCCTGCATCTATGATTCTGGTGGCTCCAGATTGACCCAGGCAAGCCTGATACCCTCTCCTTCTCTCACTGTCCTGCAGCAGGCCTATTCATCTGCCACCAATTCACTCTCTGCTGACCTTTCCCTAGACAGGAGAGAATTATCCAGATGTACACTCTCTTCACCTCAAAGCCTGGCTCTTGAGGAGCTAGAGTTCCCAGCTTCTCAGTACTCGGAACAGGTCTTTAACATCCTGAAAATGAAAAAAAGAAGCTACAGGGTTTTTGCGAGGGTGGCCCACTGCTGAGGGTCTCCTCCCCCTGCCACGGACCTTGCTATGGGACAATTAGGTTTTTCTCCTCGGGGTGGAGGCGCTAGCACTGGCGGACCTCCCCCAAAGCCTGCAAACACCGGAAGAATCAGCTTTAGCGCTGACTTAAAACCGATCTTGATTACCAGAGCCACTTACCGGCTGGAGGGTCTTATTTCTGGGCATCTGCATCTGGACCGTTTTCGGCCCCGACTACCGGAGACCACTGGGGCGTTTCTCTATGACCGGAGCACTCCTGGCCTACCTCTGAGCACCAAATTTAAAAAAGGTACTCCGGGCCCATTGGTCCTGCAACCTGTGACACTCCAGACTGCTGGATTTTAAAGCCCGCACTGAACCTCGCCGGCGTTAGAAGCTACGAGGTTTTTGCGAGAGGTGGCCTACTGCTGAGGGTTTCCTCCCTGCCACGGACCTCGCTATGGGACAATTTTTCTCCTCGGAGTAGGGCGCTAGCACTGGTGGACCTCCCTGAAGCCTGCAAACACCAGAAGAAAATTTCCCACCCTCCCACCCTGTTCCCTCCTCTTGGTAACTCCTCCCGTTAAATGGACTTAAACCCTCCCACTAACTCAAAAGGTCCTATCCTGTTTGCGACAGCCCCTGAGCCTGACATGATCAGCCTTGAACAATTTGTACCCCATCATATTCCTCAACTCTTAAAGCCTGATGTGCTGATATTCTACCTGTTGTATAATTGACCTGGCTAATTTCAAGAGTCTTTATAACCAGCTGATTTGCTAGCATGATTATCATAGTTTGGAATACTTGCTATAGTGTAATCTAACTTGCTGTCCAAAAGATTTATTTATCCCTCTGGTGATAGAGGTACTGCTGATATCCTCTTGTCATATTGTTGACTGGTCTTAATCTGTATTGCTATGCTGATGTTCACTGCCTAGAATGATTGTAACTATATAGCCCAACTCTAATCACTATAGCCTTTAGTCCTACATGGACAGATTCTACAGCTTCTATTCTCCTGCCTTGCAGCAGACTCTTCTAACTCGGGTTTTTGTAACTGCCAACTAGCGTTACTCTGATGTTGTGCTAAATTAACCTATAACCCTACTACTCCCATTGCTGTAATTGAGCTATTACAGTTACCTGCTGTACCGTATCTGTTTTCCTGTCCTAGCTTGCCTCTGGCCACTTGAGTGGGATACTCTCCTACAACTTAAGACAGGACACACTGTACCCTCCCCCTTCCTCTAAGCCTGCATGTAGGAGGGGACTTAGCCTACCCCATACTCCTTAGAACTGAACTCCTGCTGAGGGCTACCAAACTGACCCAGTCTTACCCTGAGCCAGGTGTCCTCTCCCTGATCGGCAAATATGCGGAGCCTGGTATATTGGCAGCTCTCGCATATATAGCTCTGGTACTGGGGATTGACCAACTCTATTTCTGGGGCCATCTTTCCCAGACCCCAGCAGGAACATTGGTCACCCCCGACCCCTCAAAACTCGCGAGGAGGGGTTTAACACGCTACGCCTATTCGTGTATGGATTAACTTGAAAGGGTAATTGTTATAACCTATTTTACTACCTCAGCATGTGTGACCGATGGAGGCTCCTCTACACCCCCTCCAAAATTATTGGTTACCTTGCCAGGCTTAAGCTTGCACTAGTGGGGATGTTGAATTAAACTCCGGTCCCCACTCCCCTAATCTTACTCTCAGTGATCCTACCAACCCTCTCTGGGCCAATATCAGGGGTCTCAAGCTGGTGCACATGAACATTGGCAGCCTAAGGCACAAAGTCCAAGACCTTGAGGCATGGACAGCACTGTACAAACCCGATGTACTAGCGGTGACTGAGACCTGGCTCAAGCCTCAGATCCTCCCTCACAAAGTTGACTTAGTTGGCTATCATGCTTTTAGAAAGGATAGAGTAGGGAAAAAAGGCGGTGGGATTTTCATCTACGTCAGCACAATCTTACATGCTACGCAGCCTGATCACCCTCCCCTTTGTGACTCAGTAAGTGAAATCTTATTTGTTAAAGTGCTCCTCGGAGACACCAAACCCTTGTACATAGGGTGTGCCTACCTCCTGCCCCAATCGGCTGCCTCTTCCCTTGAATCTCTAACCCATGCCTTGAAGGAGCACCCCTTGGGGGAGATGATTCTCCTTGGGGATTCAATCTGAACTGGCTTGCCCTGAGGACTTCCATTAGCAAGAATCCTATGCTGAACTTCTCCCTGACCCAAGTCATCGACCTGCCTACTAGGCATAATGCTAAGTCTGGCAATCATTCTTTACTCGACTGGGCACTAGTCTCCTGCCTGGACCGGATATTGACAGCTGGGATCATGGCAGACTCTCTGAGTGATCACTCACCAATTTTCTGTATCTGTTCTAATAAGCCCCCTAATTTTGCTGCTAGGGTAATAGAAGCCAGAAACTTTAGCAGGCTTGTACCAGCAAACTTCTGCTCTGACTTGCGAGCCATGGACTGGGATCATGTAGTCTCCCTCCCCACACTGGATGAGGTGCTTGACTACTTTACCAACTCATTTCGGTCCATGGCCAATTTGCATGCCCGCGAAAGAAGCTATGGGTACAGGGCAAGTGCCACAAATGGCTTAGCCCTGGCCTCAAGCGAAGTATGCTACTCTGTGACAGGGCCTGGGGACTTTACAAATCCTCAGGCAGTAGATCTGACAGGGAGAAGTACAGGGAGCAGAGGAACCAATGCAAGAATGCTTCCAAACGTGCAAAGTCCAAGTACCTGCGTGATCTACAGACTAGTCACCTACGTGACCATAAGAAATTCTGGGGTCACATTAACATGCTTCTCAAGGGTGCCACTAATGTACAAGAAGGTGCACTCCTGGTTGGTAATACTTTGACCAATGACCCCTTTGCAGTAGCAGAGGCCTTCTGTGCTTCCTTCTCTAACCCAGGTGGACTCTCTCCCCCCTGTCCTTTCTGGGATTTGCTGCAACAGCAGTGCGGATTGGGAGCTTCCTCGGCCTCAGTTCCACCTGAAACTGGTCAAACCTACAGATGTACTTCCCCTTTTACTCAAACTAAACCCTTACTCCTCCCGGGACATGACCTGCTTGAACCTTGGCTGCTGAGGGCCGCTGCCCCTGCAATCGCCTAGCCTGTCACCTTGCTCATCAACAGGTCCCTCCTTGAAGGAACTGTCCCAGGTAAATGGAAAGTGGTGACCATTGTCCCTGTCCATAAAAAAGGACTCAGGGACAAAGTGGGGAACTATAGGCCTATCTCCATACTCTGCCCTCTTGGGAAAGTGCAGGAGAGATTGGTATACCGTCAACTGCAGGATTATCTCGAGCGACACCTACTCCTAGCCAATGTACAACATGGCTTTAGGAAAGGTCATGGCACCAACACTGCCCTTATCCGACTCTCATCTGACGTCCTCAATGCCATGGACTGGGGCTCCCCGACGGGGGCTCTATCCATTGACCTGTCCAAAGCATTCGACGTGGTCAGCCACAAACTTCTCCTTTCCAAACTACACCGACTAGGACTGGATGTGCATTCACTCTCCTGGTTCGAGAGCCACCTGATCAATCAAACCCAAAAAGTTTGTTGGAAAGGAACACAATCTAGCACCAGACCTGTAGTCTCCGGGGTACCCCATGGCTCGATCCTGGGCCCCCTGCTATTCGCCCTTTTTGTCAATGACATTTAGGGGGTCTGCGGGCTGAGCAACCTCATCTTTTATGCGGATGACATTGTTGTCTACTGTAGTGACCCGCTACCTGGTGTCATCTCTGCCAAACTGCAGGCCAGTCTCTCTGCTCTTGAAGCCTGGTTCTCCTCCAACTCACTTGTGCTGAACGAAGATAAAACTAAGGCTGTTCTGTTTGGGACCAGACGCCTGGATACTGGCGGATGCTAACCACTCTAGCTCAACACAGCCCAAGGGAAGAGAGTTGAGGTCATCGACAGGATTAAGTACCTTGGGATCCTCCTTGACCAGGAGCTGTCCTACAAACCCCATATCGACTCCTTAACTAGATCCATCCACCAGAGGCTTGGACTCTTCTACTGGCTGGGTAACTCTCTTTCTGGCGAGGCGCAACGAGCTGTAGCCAGTTGCACCCTTCTCCCTTCCATCCTGTATGGTGTCCCCCTGCTACAGTTCCTCCGGAAGAAGGAACTAAGCAAACATACCGTGCTCTACCACAGGGTGGCACACTTTGCTACCAACTCCTCCCCCAGGAGGCACCACTGTGGTCTGTGCGGACCTCCTTCACTTCACTCCCCGGCACAAGTTGGCATATTCCTCTGTTTGACCTTTAAATTCACCACTTTCGACCCTCCTCCCCATCTGAGTGGGCTACCCACTCCTAAAGTACAGTGCCGTAACATGCAGTCCTCGGCAGGCCATCCCCTCAACATCCCTCGGGATCGCACTAACCAAGGCAAGCGATCTTTTCAGTATGCTGCTCCGCACTTATGGAACACCCTCCCAGTAAGTCTGATTGACAAACCTACTCTCCAAGGGTTTAAGTCAGGCCTCAAAGTGTACCTTCAGGAACTTAGTCTCTGTGGTTATAATCGCTAGCCCCTGCCTGGGCTTGTTGTCATGTTTGTCGTGCCTCACTACTATTGCCATTGCTATTTCTCCCATGAAACTCTTACGCAAAATTGTCAAATGTACTGTGCACCTGTCTAACACTTTGTGAGTCTGCTGTTTCCGTGTTAAGTGCTTAATACCTATTCCATTGTATGTACCAACTGTAACTACTGTATATTGATTCCAGTGTATGTAATCTGCAGTAACTAATTCCGGGTCGCCCCTGAAAAAGGGACTTCTGGTCTCAGTGGGCTTACTCGGTCACCAAAATCTAAATAAATAAAAAGCCTAATACAAGAAAGACTTCTGCAGCCAAATGGAAAAGGTTTTCCCTCTGGTGCAATGACAAAAAGGTCAATCCACTTACAGCTTCAGACTCTCAGCTGCTGGATTACCTGGTGCATCTGCAGGCCTCAGGCTTGAAGCCCTCCTCTCTCAAGCTGCACCTGGCTGCAGTTTCGGACTGTCTATTTGGTGGGAAAGAAAGTGTCTATTTTTTTCCCATGCTGTGTTTAAACAGTTTTTCAAAGGCCTTTTGCACCTTCAGCCTCCAGTCGGGGAGCGATGTCCTCCTTGGAACTTGAATCTCTGCATTGCCAGGCTCATGGAACCACCCTTTGAACCTATGGCCACTGCCCATCTCAAGTTTGTAACTTGGAAATCTGTTTTCCTAGCTCACTCAGCCCAATAGCGCATATGTGCATCATCAGGAAAGTTCCTCTAGTCCCCATAGCGCCTATGTGCGTCAGAATTCCTTCATCATCCCCAGGCGCTATGTCTATGCACTTCTTATGCACTTTTGGCTCAACCAATTAGGGATAAGGTTATTGAAAGTGCAGGTCGGTAGGAAACATTCCTACCTACCAGAATACCGACTTTAAGATAGTGGTCACCATTGAGTTGAATAGAGTAAATTACTTTTTTTAGGTTTTTTGGTTAAAAAATGAAGAAAATACTGTTTTTTCTCCATTACTTGAAACATGTGATCCCTGATTTGAAAGCTCTTTTCACTGTGAAAAATTAGTATGCTGGTGTCTGGGAGTTTAGAAAAATGTTAATTTTACCAACATGTGTGACCTCTCATTTTAAAGATTTTTTATTGTGAGCAAACTTCGTGCTGTAAGTTTTGTGATAATTATACTTTTTTAGTTATTTATACTCCAAGTCGGAGTGTTACCATTTTAGTTCCGAACGTTCTAACTTCTCAGGAAAACAGCCATTTTTACACAGGAATACAGCACTCTCAAGATTCCATTCCAGAGCTGAGTGAGCTAGTGGCCTTTACCTCTGCCAGGAGAATCTCAGAGTTACAGTCTCTGTGCACTGAACCCAGTTGCATTATTCCTCACAAAGACAAAATTGAGCTTGGGACAAATAGGAAGTTCCTGCCTAAGGTGGTTTCTGAGTTTCACCGTAACCAGTCTATTACTCTGTCTTCTTTGCTGAGAAATCCACTCCTGGTAAGCAAAAAGCTCCACAGTCTGGATGTCAAAAGATCTCTCTCTTTCTACCTAGAGCATACTAGGCAGTTCAGAGGCACTTCCACTCAGTTATTCCTCACCTATGGGGAAGCAGGCAGAGGAAAACCTGCTACCAAGAGAATCCTGCTGGTTAGTCTCTTGCATTAGCTTCTGCTACAAAAAGTGGGTCAACAACCTCCTGATGGGCTCCGAGCCCATTCTACCAGGGGTGCTGCAGCCTGTGTGGCAGCTGGAAAAGACATTCCCCTTCTGGACATCTGCAAGGCAGCTACCTGGAAATCTGTAAACACTTTCATCAAACATTACAGTATAGATGTGCAGTCCAGATCTGATGCCAAATTCGGCAGGGCGGTTGTGCAGAGCTTCTTTCCTAAGTAGATTCTCTGCCCACCTCACAGTTTTGTACTGCTTTGTAATCTGCTGCTGTTATTGCTGCTAAAGGATTCCTGGGGTGAAAAGAAAAAATTACTCACTGTAGTAGTCTTCCTTTTTCCTAAGGGGTCCTTTAGTATCCGTAAGTTCCCACCCTTCCTCCCCTGTTCACCTTTTTGGAGAAGAGCTCTGTTCTCAGTTTTATTACCAAATGTGTGTCTGCATTCAAAATGTGTTTTACTGAGGTTGTGGATATCTGTTTTTGTAGTTTTGGACATTTCAATGTTTTTTGAATCCTGTTGGTTCGCTTTTTGGGGCATGTGCCCATTTAACTTCAAAAGAATTCTGAAGCCCTTCAGGCTGCTCTCCCACAGCACACTCCCCTACTCTTTTCTGATTGGCTAATTCCCTAAGCTCAGTATCTTAAAGCCATACCTCTGGGGCAGTTGCACCTAGTCAGTTTACTGCTATTGTTACTGATGCTGAAGGACCCCTTGGAAGAAAGAAGGTTACTACAGTGAGTAATTTTTTCTTTCATACCTGCCTCAAATTCTGTTACGCAGCATATACAGTTAAGTATTAAGGCAGGCCCACAGGATGAGTTACCTTCAGTTAATTTAACCGGGGGTGGGGTGGGGCATGAGGCAAAATGCACAGCCAATTGCATTATACCCCTAGGATTATACTTTAACCTCTGGAGTGCCTTTACCTTTGCTGTGCTGCAGACTTCTGTATGTATCCTGAATACCAGTGCTTTTTCAGACTTTTACTAATCTAAAATATTTTTATTTTTAATTAATGTTTTTGTTAAAACTCTTAATTGTTTTATTGTGAATTAGGGTTTCCAGATATTAATCTAGCTATTTAGCATGCGTTCTGCCAATCCGAATGCTTTATTTACAGCCATTGTTTTATAACTGGGTAATAATACACAACAGTGTGTGACATATCATGGGTTAGAAAACTGGTAGGGAATTTGCTGAATCCTGATTGGTCGAGCCCTGTATCTTACATGGTGACAACAACCTGTCTGAGAACTCCTCCAGTAGCTAGGACACAGTGCATACAAGTATCCATGCATGCCAGGAATGATGTGAAAAAAGATTTCTGGCAGCCATGTTTGTAACCTTAACACCCATGACATGCCCTAGCTTTAAAAACATTTTACCACAGTTTAAAACGTCCCCACCTAACAAACACCACCTGAAACAAAAATATTTGAACACATCCATTCCCCTTTTTTAATCTTTTTTTCGGACTTATTTTTCAGGCTTCCAGTCCTCTGTGCCAGTATGCAGCGCTGCATCCTTCACCCTCTTGATGCTCCCTCTGTTAACCCACCTGCTACCTTCCTTTCTCAGTTGCCTTACTGTTTATTTTGGTAAAAACTTCTTGTTCCTTCACTAGTCAGTTACTGGCACTGCTCACTACCTGCACCGTTCACTCTCACTATCTTACTTACTCTCTCTCATTCTCAGAAGGGAAGGCAGCAGACAGTATTGTTCTCTCACAGCCTCACGAAACATCGTTCACCAAACAATGGCCGCATTGATCTTTTTCTCTCTCTCTCTCTCTTTCACGCTGCTGCATTACACTCTCTCTCATATATATATATATACATACACACTCTCTCTCTCCCCCACCACTTTCCTCTCTCTCTGTCTATTTCACTATTACCAGCCACATCTGCCAACCCCACGCAAAGAAAAAACAAAAGCACTAAAAAACAAAGCCAAAGTCCTAAGTCTTTAGATAGAAACACAGGATACATTGCTCACAACAGCACCACATAGTGATAAACTAGAACAGGAACTATTTCTTATTTTAAAAACTCTTTTAAATGTAATTTGTTTGTCACTTAATATGTACCTTTTTTACCTTTTAATTTGTACTGGGGACCAGTTTTATAAGCGTGGTAAGACACTTCATGGCATTAGCTACCATGGGTTAATGTACTTCCAGGTGCTGAAGGCACATGGCACAAGTACCTCATGCCTTATGCACCTGGGCATGCATTAACCCATGACAACTAGCACCCCTGTCATGTCTTATTGCTTACACATTGCCATGCCACGGATGCATATTGAGGCATGTGGCTGCAGGCCGTGTGCCTTATGTACCAGTGAAATGGTGATGCCTCATGGTATTCCACATCCTGGAGTACATTATTCCAGTTATGCATGGATTATTTGTGTAATAATTAAAACTAAAAAAAAGCTTTGTAAATATTTTTGTAATGTTTTTATATGAATATGTGTACATTTAGCAAAAAAAAAGGGCTGCTGTTTATCCTGTGGCCTGTAGGTAGTGTTGCTGTAACGTGAGCAGAGCACATGGCATAAAAGGCAGCACAGCAGAGTTTTCAAGTGTTTTTTTTTTTTTTTTATTGATCATTTCCCCCCTCCCCCATTTGTTTATTGGCGGTGCTGAAGTGAGGAGGATACTGGCATTGGAGAGGCTTGTTGGTATTCAAGTAAGTTTAATCTAGCTATGTCTTGGGTGTCAGTACAGTAGTTGGTTGCATTGCTGCTGTCATTTCAGGGTTAGGCAAGGAGTGTGGTTGTTAAGTAGCAAGGAACCTCCCAGCTTTTGTTTTAACTCTGTGGGCAGTTGAGAGGCAGAGGTAGGGCAACATCGCAGGTTGTATTTGAACTGGGTGGGAAGGGACACTCGAGGCTATGACATGAGATTGGAAGGGGGAAGGTTCAGGAGGGAAATGAGGACACACTTTTTTTACAGAGAGGGTGGTGGTAGGGTGGAACGCGTTACTGGAGAGTAACCCTCCATCTGAATTAATGGAGAACCATAACTTTGGATGCATGGATTCTGCAGATTGTAGAAAGGGGTCACACCTTGGAGCTCGAGCAGCCTCCAGAAACCCCACTTCCACCCTCCTGTTATTCCCCGGCTCACCTGTCTGTTCTCCGGGAGGAAGTGCAGACCCTTCTGTGCAAGCAGGCCATCGAGTCAGTGCCCAGGCACCAGACAAACAAGGGGTTTTACTCCAGGTTTTTCCTGGTCCACAGAAAGACCGGAGATCTGAGGCCTATTCTGAACCTAAAGGACCTCAGTCAGTATGTCCAGTACAGAATGTTTCAGATGGTAACTTTGCCAGGTCTGATGCTCCTTCTCAAGACGGGGGACTGGTTGTGTTCACTGGACATGCAGAATGCTTACCTGCACATCTGTCTGTCCTCCTCACAGGAAGTTTCTCTGTTTCGCCTTTCAGGGCAAGCGTTGTCAGTTCAAAGTTCTGCCCTTAGGCTTGTCCTCTGCGCCATGAGTCTTTACCAAGTGCTTAGCTGCGGTCGCAGCAGCTCTCAGAAGGGAGGGACTGTATGTCTTCCCTTATCTGGATGATTAGCTCTTAAAGGCCCCATCCAGGGAACAGCTTTTGCTGACTCTGGAGTGAACTCTCCAACTCTTTCACTCCCTGGGCATCACTGTCAGTCTGCCCAAAATCAGTTCTGATACCATCCCAAAGGTTGCAGTATATAGGGGTGATTCTGGACTCAGCACAGGGGAAGGCCTTCCTGCCCTAAAACAGGGCTGAGTGCCTCATAACCCAAGCTCAGGAAGTTGCCCAGAGTAGATACATTCCTTCCAGGGTAGAACTCGGATTGCTGGGCCTGATGTCAGCTGCCATACCCACTGTTCCACTGGCCAGGCTTCATATACGTACACTCCAGTGGACCCTCTGGGTACCGAGGGACCAACCAGTCCTGGTGTCTTCCCCAATACGCAAGGTACTGCACTGGTGGATGGACCCCTTGAATCTGCTTCAAGGCGTCCCATTCCAGATCTCCTCCCCGCAGCAGATCCTAACCATAGATGCCTCTGGTCTGGGCTCCCTTCCAGACCTAGGGCCCTTTGGTCCCAGTGGGAAGCCTCCCTGCATATCAGTGTCCTGGAAATGAGGGCGGTTATCTACTCCATGCAGGCTTTAAAGAAATACCTTGTTACGGGTCAGCTGCTGGTGCAGTCTGACAGTCTAAGCGTAGTATACTACATCAACAAGCCGGGGGGGGGGGTGGACTCATTCGTACCTCATTTGCAGGGAGGCCATGAGAGGAGTAGTACTGGGTGCTGGATCACAGTCTGACACACTCTGCAGTCCACATGCCAGGCATGCTAAACACTCTGGTGGACAGTCTCAGCGGGACTCAGTCCAGCATGCATGAATGGGAGCTTCTCTCATCCGTAACAGAAGACTTCATCCAGAGTTGGACCTTTTTGTGTCCCCACTCAATGCAAACCTGCCCAATTTCTGCTAGCTAGATTCAGGACCTGGAATTTTCTGGTGAGATGCATTGTTCCTCTCCTGGAGCGGGAGGTTTCTTTACGCTTTCCCTCCATTTCCTCTAATTCAGAGGGTGCTAATCAAGTTGCTGATGGAAGGGGCCAGCGTAATGTTGGTCGCACCCTTCTGGCCTTGACAGATTTGGTTCCCTCTGCTTCAGCAGATGATGGAGGAACCTCTGGTCCCTCTTGCTCTTTGTGGGAACCTGCTGACCCAGGCTTAGGGGAGCCTGGTCCATCCCAGTCTCAGATCCCTCCATCTGCATGCCTGGCTCCTGGGGACATAGCCATCACTAGATTCAGGGTCTCTTAACAGAGTGGCGGACATCCTAGTGGCTGCCCGGAAGTCTTCAACTTGAGCCACATATGCCATAAAGTGGAAGCGGTTTGCCATCTGGGCTGCCAAACACTCTTTAGATCCTTTCACCTTCCCAATGAACCATATCCTGGACTACCTGATCTCTCTTTCTGACTCAGGCCTCCAGTACTCTTCCCTCAAGGTGTACCTTTTAGCTATACCTGCATTTTCATGAGCCCGTGGGTGACTGCAAGATTGCTCAGCTGGATGTCTCCTGTACCTTTCTAAGGGGCATCCTGCATCTGAAACCCCCAATCTGCTCTCCTGTCCTGGCTTGGGATTTGAATTTTGTTTTGGAGAAACTAACCCAGTCTCTCTTTTAGCCTATCACGACTTACAGTTTACGCTTTCTCTTTTGGAAGGCGTTATTTTTAGTTGCCATTACTTCTGCTCGAAGAATTTCAGAGCTTCAGATCCTCTGGTGTAAGGAGCCTTATTTGATTTTTCACAAAGACCAGGTGTCTTTGTGCACAAATCCTAAGTTTCTTCCTAAGGTGGTCTCTTGAGTTTACACTCAGTCATTCTATTGACCTTCCTGTTTATTTTCCAGAGCGTGCCAATCCAGGGAAAGCATTGATCCATACGTTAGATGTGCGCAAACTTTGAAGTACTACCTGCTTCTGACTAAGGAATGTGGAAAGTCGAAGCAGTTGTTTGTTTCCTTCACCCCAGGTAGAGAGGACACTTCAGTTTCTAAGCAGTGTTTATCCAAATGGTTGGCTAATTGCATTGTGTTCTGTTACAACAAGTACGGCAAAGAATTGCCTGGTGCTGTCATAGCTCATTCCACCAGAGGCATGGCTATCTCTGTGGCTTATTTCCGAGGATCTCAGCCACTGACATCTGTGCAGCTGCCACTTGGAGTACCGTCCATAGTTTCTCTGTCTGTTTGCACCTGTAACTGCTTGAGGCTTGTTCCTACAGTGTGACCTGATGACTGAGATAACCCCGAAGAAGATAGAATAATTACGTTAGAATGTAACGCAACAGTAGATCTTAGAGGAGATCTCAGTCATCAGGTCTGCTTTCCCTCCCACTGTCCCCCTTTTTGGGGCTCCTGACTAGGAACTGGCTGTCTGGTGTATCCAGCCTTTTACATAGGTCTGGGCCTCTCTCTCTCTCTCTCTCTCTCTCTGTCTCTCTCTCTCATATCGGTCCCCCATGGCTAGGGCTATACTCCCTTTGTCTCCTGGGGAAAGAACTGAGGAGGGAGTGGGACCGCTCATGCCTTTATAGGGTTGATGACTTTAGCGGATGTTGACGGCATGGGCAGCCCCAGTTGTACTGCTGAAAATCTTCTATGTGGATTCCCCTTCAAAGATGGTGAAGTTCCTACGGTGTGACCTGATGACTGAGATCCCCTTGAAGATCTGCTATTATGGTAAGTTCTTACATAACTGTTATTTACTTAAAGAGCACCTTTTGTGCCATTTTCAGAAAAGCTCCTTAAAACACTGTGGGGACTTGTACCTCTCCTGGAGTTCATTTGTACATGAATCATAATTTTGAGAGCCACATTTTTGGAAGGGAAAGGATTGTATGTTGGCTCCGTGGAGCCGAGCCTCTGATCCCATCTACTTCCCCATCCTGAGCGCCGCCCCCCACACTACCACGTTATGTGATGTAATTATGTGGAGATCAGACTGGTGCGCTCCATAGACTACTATAGGGGCTGGATTTAAGATTTTTTTTTTTTTAAATAGTTTAGGGTTCCAGTTAGGATAAATCAAGGCCACTGCTCAACTAGCAAGGACCTTGTTAGTTGAGCAAGGGCTTTTTTCATTTTATTTATTTATTTAAATGTTTCACCAGGAAAGGCACACTGAGCAGCGAATGCTTGTTTCCAGATGCGTCCTGGGAGAGAGGGGATTGGGATAAAGTGTGGATACAAGCAGGTACAGTGGCACAAATACAGTAAATAAATACACATACAGTATAGAAATAGTACATACAGTATAAAAAACACATACAGGGGGGTGCCAATGAGCAGCTAACTGAGCGGTCGCATCTCCCGCTCACTCCGCCTGAGCAATCATTAATTAATAAATTTATAAAGTGTAGCTCACTCCCAAACGGTAAAAAAGGAAAAGCCGAGCAGAGGAAGGCGCGATAGATGAGTTTCTGACCCCAATCTCGTCCAAAAGTCAGGGCAGCCGGAAAAACCGGGAAAAAGAGCGCGGCTGCCCCAGTAACGGAAAACATGGGCCTAGTCTCGCTCTCGGCCACAGAGGTGGTGACGTTGGGGAAGAAGGTGATGGGCCAAGTGATCGCGGCTGTCGAACCGCGGCTAATTAAATTGGAAGATAAGCTGGATGGGAAGCTGCAAGAAGTGGCAGAGCAGCAGGTGCAGCAGGGCGTTAGGCTCACGTAGGCAGAGGAATGGATTGCAAGAATTGAGGATGAGGTGCTTGAAGTGCCTGGGCAAGTTCGGGCTCTGCAGAAGGAGCTGGAAGAATTTAAAGAAGCCTATGATTACCAAGAGAATTACCATAGGCGGCTGAACCTATGGTTAAGGGGTCTCCTGGAGGGGCAAGAGAAGAATGATGCCTTAGAATTTTGTGGCAGGATCTTACTGGAGCTCCTGGGCCTGAATATGAAGCATGGCCGGGTGAAGTTGGAAAGAGCACACCGTGCTGTGATACCGCGACCGCCAGCAGACCAACCTCCCCGACAGATTATTATGCGATTCCACAACTTCCAGGATAGGGAGGTGATCTTATATAGACCGAAGGGGTCTCTGACTTATGAAGGTCACCGGCTGTTTTTGTCGCAAGACTACTCAGCACGTCTGTTTAAAGAAACGGAAGGCTTTCAATGGTATTATGGCCCAGTTGAGGAGTCTAAAGGTAGAAAACTTCCTGGTATATCCTGCAGCATTAAAGATTAAGCACGAAGGAGCGACGTATTCCTTCTGGGAGCTTGAGAAAGCGGAGGAGTTTCTGAAAGCTTTGAAGAGGAAGGTGAACTGAAAGTTGAAGGAGAAAGGTTTACGGGTCGAGCGATGGAGGTGAAGAGAGAAGTCATATTTGTGCTGCTCCACAACTAGTTAGTGATGTTCTGTGACTGTTTTCCATTTGCGCCGTTGTGCATTATTACTGGAAGAACTTGGGCTTTATAATGGACATTGGCTGGCTTGAATGGTTCGGATGTGCCCCCTGTTTTCCGGTTTTTCACGTTTCCCTTTTGGACTTTGGAAAGGTCGAAGGTATGAGAAGAGGTGAAGGGGTGTTTCCCTGGATATCCCACCCGAACTGTGACTGTGCTTGGGGGTGCTAGGAAGACGTGGAGGGAGGAAGAAGATAACATCAGAGGCCTATGAAGCACTCGAGCAGATTCTGTAAGGTAGGAGCGGGGGTGGGCTTGGCGCGTGCATTCGATGGCACGGCCTAGCCCTCGCATCCTCTTGGCCTCCTTGACCTTGTGGCACTGTAAGCCATGAATTTTTTCCTGGCACTATACAGACTTTTAGAGAGTAATATGGCCAGGGGGACAGAGTGGGGAGGGCGTAAGGTCTTTCTCCTCCTTTATGAATAGGGGTGGGAGGGGGAATGTTGAGGCTAAAAGCTTTCCAGGCTGCGGGGGAAGAGGGGAGACGGGAAGGGAGAGTGGAATCTGGGGTTGCAGTGAAGGTGGGCTGTCCTTTCCCCCGGCCTTTGATAGCATGCTTCTGTGGAAGGAATCAGAGGGGAACGAGGCCGTGGGAGTAGAGGATGGGGGATGGGATCGGGTGGCCTGGAGGAAGGGAGCTGGGGGGATGAGTGGAAAATTAGAATGGCCTAGTCATTGGGTCTCTGTTAGGTGGCTCAGCTCGGTAGGGGGAAAAGGGTGGTCAGAAGGAGCAGGATTGTGAAAGGTGTAAAGGTGGGGGACCTCTCTCATGCGGATGGCGGTAGAGGTGGGAGAAGAGACTGGAGAGGACAGAGGGACATCGTGGCGGGTCTGCCCCCCCCCCCGCTCCTTTGTGTTTTAAGGCCTATATAGTGGAGAAGGGCTAATCTGGCAGGATGGGGACCTAGGGGCTGGGGAGTTCACTCGAAATGGATTCTGGAAATGGAGGGTCTTGGGGAAGGAGGGGCGAGGAATGCTGGAATAGAGGATATAGGGGTGGGGAGAGATTCCAAAAGTGAGGGGAGGAGGGAAGGATGAGCGATTGATGCTCCATACCTTAAGCCAGCCTTTGTTAGGTAAGGGAAGCTACCAAATGATGGGGCATGGTTGCTGGGGCGGGACGCGATTTCAGCTGAGGAGGAGTAAACACGAGCGTTGTTTTTCTTTTCTTTTTTGTGATCTTTCTGAGGATACACTTGTGCTATGTCAGCAATTAGTGTAGGCCGGGAGGAGTTGCAAAGGGGTGGGGGTTAGGACGAGGGACAGTTGGGGAGGGTAGGTGGTGGGGCGGAGTTCGGTGGGGTAGTGTAGATAGAAAGGTTTGTAGGCTTAGAATTATAGGTGTTATGGATGTGTTTGTAATTGTGCTAATTTCTAGTTTATGGTCTTTTTTGTTAGTCCTTTTTGAATGCAGTCGAGTGCAGTCCACAAGCAAGGTATAAGTATGGATTAAAGGGGTCATACAACATACAAGGGGTTGGTATTGGGAAAGTTTCATAAAGTGGGATGGGTGATCTGTCAAATCTTAGTTATCTCATGGAATGTAAAAGGTATAGGGAGCCCAGTAAAGAGGACTGCGCTTCTAACCACCTTAAAAAGGAGGGGGGCGCAGGTGGCTCTTTCGCAAGAAACCCACCTGATGGATTCGGAACACGCTAAGTTGGTGCGGAATTGGGTGGGGAAATGTCTGGCCGCCTCATACTCCTCTCATAAAAGGGGGGTTGCGATACTGCTGCATAAGAACCTGCTCTTTGATGTGAAAAGAGTGGTGAGAGACGTGAAAGAAGGCAGATATATTTTTGTTACGGGCACATGGCGGGGAGAGACACTCACGTTTGGATGCATATATACGCCGGCTCTATGATCCGCAATTCTATTCCTCTTTGCTGGGTTTACTGACCAAGGAACAGTTCCTTGGACTCATTATGGGGGGATTTCAACTGGACGATGGATGCAAGTATGGATCATTTGGCAGGTCGGGGACGGGCAGCAGAGGCTATGAAACAGTGGTGTATTGGAGTAGCAGAGCTGGACATGGTTGATGGGTGGAGGGCTCTTAACCTGAGTGCGAGGGAGTACACCTTTTACTCTAATCCTCGTAAGTCATGGTCTCGGTTGGACTATATTTACCTCCCCAGGGGCTGGGTCGACAGGATAAGGGAAATAGCACATGGTCCCATTGTGATCTCGGACCATGCCATGGTTATGTTAAAACTTGTGGGGGGAACTCCATAGGATAGACCCACTATTTGGAGATTCCCGATGTATCTAAAGATCGGACCTTTAGGGACTAACAGAGCAGTGGAAGATGTATGTGGAGACGAACTCCTCGTGTGGGGTCTCGAACGCCATCTTCTGGGAGGCGGGTAAGGCCTATATGAGAGGAGCCATAATAGCATATGTTGCTAAGGTCAAGAGACAGACCAGGGGTAAGAGGGAAGAGCTTGAGAGACAAGTAAAGGAGTTGGAGAAGCGAGTAGGGGGAGGAGGAGGAGGAGAGGCCAGATGGTTACTGGCAACAGCAAGGGATGCTCTCAACACACTGCTGAGGGAGGAGGCTGGGAGAGCGTGGTTTCACTGTCAAAGAAGGGTGTTTGAGTGGGGTAACAAGCCAGGGCCCATGCTAGTGAGGCTGATGAAAGGGGGTAGGTGTTCGGCACGAATACTGAGGGTGAAGGATGGGGAGGGGTGGGTCTTTATGAGATTGAAGGAAATCGCAGAGTGCTTCAGGAGCTTTTATGAAAAGCTATACAGGGCGGAGCACACTGGAAAGAGTGAGGCTATAAGAGAGTTCCTAGACGGGGTATCTTTGCCGAAGTTAACAGTGGAGCAGAAAGAATCATTGGACCAACCCATCTCTAAGGCAGAAATCCTGGGTGCTATTCAGAAGCTGCAGGCGGGGAAGGCCTGTGGGCCTGACGGACTCCCAGTAGAGTATTATAGAATTCTGGGTGGACAGATAGCGGATGCAGTGTGCAGAGTATTCAGGGTGGGGCCGGAGGGAGAAAGCCTGGTGTTGCCTGATTCGGATTATGAGGTGAATATTTGCCTCATACATAAGGGGGGACAGGATGGGGCGGACTGCACGGCCTACCGGCCCATATCATTGCTTAACATAGACCTGAAAATGTTGGCAAAGATCCTGGCCAATAGGCTTGAGAACATACTTCCAGAGCTGATACACCCAGACCAGACCGGGTTCATAAAGGGGCGCCAGTCCTACCATAATGTGCATAGACTATTAAATGTCATATGGCGAGCTGGTCGGACCGGGGCAGATGTGGGGGTGGTGTCCCTGGATGCTGAAAAAGCGTTCGATAGGGTCGAGTGGGAATATCTATTTGAAGTGTTGGCCCGGTTTGGTCTGGGTGAGTCATTTATTGGGTGGGTCAGAGCCATGTATCTTAAGCCTAATGCACGGGTTGTTGTCCACCTCCAAAACAGTTTGCTCTGGGGTCCCGCAGGGATCAATACTTGGCCCTCTGCTTTTCACCCTCTTTTTAAACTTGCTCCCTAAGGCATGTAGTGGTCATCTACTACTCTACGCTGATGATGCGGTACTGTATTGGAAACACCCTCAACCGAGCGCCCTCCAACTGTCCCTACAGGGTTTTTTCCGGGAGCTCGAGAACTGGTTCGCAGACCACCGCCTGATCATCAACTACAAAAAGACGAAGTCTATGATCTTTGCTCATCAACAAAGCCCACATAGTCAGTCAGCACTCCTAATTAAAAACTCACTTGGTATCCCTCTGGAACATGTTACAAACTTTAAATACCTGGGCATCACATTAGACGCCTCCCTCTCCTACCATAGGCACATCCAACTTCTCTCCTCCGCTGTCAACTCCAGAGTGGGCATCCTCTACTGACTCAAGCACTGCCTGCCCGCACAGGCTATGCAACTTGCTGTCACTTTCTCCATCCTCTCCCTCGTTGACTATAGGATAGGTATATATGGCTCTGCTGAACCCTCCACACTTTGCGGTTTAAACGTTGCCTTGAATAAAGCTTGCCACTTAGTTACAGGTAGTGACAGACTTACCCTCACCTGCGACCTTTATACTTTGTCTGGTTGGCTAAATCTCCAACAAAGACTAAAGTACCACACCTGCATCCTAGCTAAAAGATACATCTCCAGATAGCCCCCTATGGCCTACTCCCCATTATCTGTGCAGCCCCCCACAGGCACAACACAAGACTCACAGCAAGCCCAACATTCCAAGTCCCCCTCTGTAGAACATCCCTAGGGCAAAGATCCTTCCGCTACCGGGCCCCTTGCTGGCTCAATGCACTACCTCCACCACTCACCCAGACCCACAGCATCTCACTGTTCAAGACGGGTCTCAAAGCCCTTCTATTTCCGAGTGCAAAATGTGTCTGTAGCTATCGATGCCCACCCAGCTGTGCTACCAAACCCCCCACTTCTCCGGACACAGGGTCTCGATTGACCCCCATGAATCTGCCACCGACTTGTCTCTGTCTAGGGTTTACAAGAATGCTGCTAACTACCTCACTGTTTTCTAAAGTTTAAGCCTGGACTGCTCTGTCAGTACTGTGACTGTAAATACTGCCTGTTCATGTTTCGTGTATGTTCTATATTTGTTTACCCTCCACCCCCTGTAACCGACATGGAGCCTTTGCAAAAGAGTCTGTGACTCAAAGGTTTGTAATTCCGATTGTACTCAATAAACAATAAACAATAAATGGATGTCACTCTGACACCCTCAAGTTGGGTAGAGGCATGAGGCAGGGATGCCCGCTTTCCCCCATTTTGTTTGCCCTGGCGATCGAGCCTCTGGCGTCGGCGTTGCGTCAGCATAAGGGGATAGTGGGAATAGAAGACGCGAGGGGGAGAGAACACAAGGTGTCGTTATACGCGGATGACATGTTGCTATTTGTGGGGGAATTACAAAAGTCCATGGGGCATGTAATGAGCATTATTGATAGATTCGCAGGTTTCTCGGAATATAAGATTAATGTAAGGAAATCTGAAGTTATGGGCTTCCCAGAGGTTGGTTGGGAGATACAGCAAATGGGTTTTAGGGTGGCCAAGACAGATTTTAAGTACCTGGGGGTCCAGATAGGACTGCGATGGGAGGAGCTGTATGGATTGAATTATCGGCCCCTGATTAGGTTGGTACTGGCGGACCTTAAGCATTGGATGCAGCTACCTGTGTCATGGATGGGGAGGATAAATATAATAAAAAGGAATATTATCCCCCGGGTCCTATACCCCATGCAGATGCTACAGATGCGGCTAACCGCGAAGGATGTGAAAAGGCTAGAGAGAGGGTTCTCAAGCTTTATATGGCAAGGTAGAAAACCCCGGATCAGTCTGAAGAGGCTTAAAGCAGATAGGCTTAAGTGGGGGCTTAGTTTCCCAGATCTGGGTACTTACTATAGGCCGGTGCAGTTAAGGGGGATAGCTGATTGGGTGCATAGGCCGGAAGTGGCTAGCTGGGTGGAGCTAAAACAGAGGGGGGCACCGGGGAGGCTTACAGCCTACTTGCACAGTAGAGGCCTGTGAGTGTATAAGGAACTAGGGAATGGTAATCCATTAGTCAGGGAGACACTGGAGGCTTGGGACCATCTTTGGCGGCAGAAGGGTGGGGTCCAAGGGGAGACGTTGTTACTTCCGATAGCGAATAACCCTTTCTTTGTACCTGGGATGCAGGATAGAGGATTCTTGGAGTGGGGGAGTTCGCTACATAGGAGCTCTCTTGGAAAAGGGAGAGTTAAGGGAGTTCGATAGGGTTAGAAGAAATGCGAGGTTGGGGACTTCTCAGTTCTTTCGATACCTGCAAGTGAGAGCCTTTGTGGGGAAGATGAATGGGGGGGGGGGGGTTATACCCAAATGAAGTAGAGCGGATGGTATGCCAAGCTAAATCAGCCCAGAAGGGTTTCCTAGGGAAAGTAGCTAGACAGGACAGGCAAAGGCTACCTGATTTGACTGGGGCCACTAAGGCCTGGTGGGAGAGGGATTTAGGACTACGTATATCAGAGAGGAACTGGGAATTGGTTCTGGGAATGCCGGAAGGGATCATGGTATGCAATAAGTTTAAAGAGGCCTTCTATAAGTTTCTGCATAGAGCATACTGGGCACCGGTTCCGGTCTACAGGGTGCACCCTACAGTGTCCCTGCTGTGCCGGAAATGTAATAAGGGGATAGGCACCTTCTTCCACTGCTTTTGGTCATGTCTGGTCTTGGCCGGGTTCTGGGGGGAGGTACTTTATGAAGTAAATAGGATAACAGGGAGACAACTACCTCAAAACCCCTTGGTGTGCTTATTTGGGGTGGAGGTAATAGGAGGAGAAGAGGAGTGGCTGCCTTTGCAGAGGAGTACAAGGGTCTTGTTTATATTGGCCAGACATTGCATTCAGAATACCTGGGTCAGTGGGAACAGGCCCACAGTAGCTGAGTGGCGTAGATCGGTCATCCGCTCCTTGGCATTGGAGAGGCTCACCCTTTGGATGAGGGATAGGGAGGAGGTGTTCCTGAGGGACTGGGCTCCCTTCCTTGCATCCCTGAGTATGTCTGAGAATATAATGCTACGTACAGGGTTGAACGTATAAGTATTAGCAGTGAGGTTGATGTAAAAGAAAGGAATATGTGGGCTAACTGAACAGCCACCGTTATGAGTCTATGTGCTTATGACTTATATGTTGTTGTGTTCTCTACCCCATCCCCATGAAACTGTAACTGTATATGTAAGTGTGTAGGAAGTGAATGGAGCAGGATGTAATGTACGGGAGGTGTGGGTAAGAATGAGCCTTTCAACTAGATAGGAGGTTGCACACTCAACTGCATGTATGTATGAGTGTTTGTGTGTGTGTTTCTATTTTTTATGTATCTAAATGTCGGTCCATTTATTTGACTACTTACTGGGTCATTATGTTTAATGCATTTAACTTAGTGTAATCACCTGTTGACTGTAAGTATCTGCTGACTGACTGAGCTTAGGGATTAGATACTTATTATTATTTAACAGTCAGTATGTATTATTAGTTTCTTGTCAGAGGAAATGTCATTTTCTGTTCATGTACGTGTGAGTGTCTTGTATGTTATGACTGCAAAAATCTTTTAATAAACAGATTATTCAAAAAAAACACATACAGTATAAAAATAGTACATACAGTATAAAATACACAGTGTAAAATATACATACAGTATATAAATAGTACATACAGTATAAAATACACATACAGTATAGAAATAGTACATACAGTATAAAATACACATGCAGTATAGAAATAGTACATACAGTATAAAATACACAAACAGTATATACTGGATGCTGAGAATACAGTAAGCAACAGGAATGACAGAATAATGCTACAGGAAATAAATGTAACAGACATTAAACAATGTAGAACAGAATTAGTGCACTAAATACACTAAACAAACAAATTGCTGAAATAAACTTTGAATTTTGTGTAAGTGCTAACCTAACTTCTGGAACCAGGGGCAAAAGAAAAATATGGTGAGGGTAGAATTTAAGCACAGTTGCAGACGGGGCCCTTAGGAGGGAGGTGATGACCTCATGGTGGCAGCACAATGGACAGGCTGGGGAGGGAGTTCCATATCTTTGGGAAGTGGTAGGAGAAAGCTGAGTGGCCTGATGTGGAGGACCTGGAAGGGAGGGATGAGGTACAAGAGTCAAGGTTTCTAAGGGAGTGAGAGGAAGGTGGTTTGAGGGAAATCAAGGAGGAGAGATACCAGGGAAGAGTGTGAAACCAGAATTTAGCTAGAAAGGAGGCAGAGTGGATATGACTCTGTTGGCTGTGGGGGGGGACTGGTAGAGGTTGCAGTGATTGGTGTGGGGAGAACAGTTGAGAGCGAAACGGCAGAAGGAATGGAAGAGTCTCTGGCCTGGTTAGGGAAGATTTGGGAGCAGCACTACTACATAACCGTAGTCAAATATAGGGCGGATCATTTTCTGGATCAGTGCGCAATGAGCCGGCAATGGGGATAACACTCATGATTTCTGTATAGGGCACCCAGTTTGGGGTGCAGCTTTTTCTGGATGGCATCAGTATGACCAGAAAAGTTGAGGTTCTGGTCAAGCCAGACCCCAAGATATCTAAAGGAGGAATTGTCCTCGAGCAAGGTCCTGTCAAGGGTGTGGATGGAGGGGAGGAATGAGAGCTCAGAGAGTCTCTATCTAGTGCCAAAGGTCATGGAGACTGTCTTTTTGGCATTCAGGAATAACTGATTTGAGCGAAACCAGATGTGAATGTTGTTGAAATCAAGTTGAAGTCTAGTTGCTGCATCAGTGGGGGAGGGACCAGACGTGAACAGGACAGTGTCATCTGCATACATGTACCGGCAGAGGGAAGGTCATTCAGGAAGATAGAAAATAGCAGCAGGCCCAACACAGAACGTGTGGGACTCCATTGTTGATAGGGAGAGGATGGGATGTTTTGTCAGTGATCGAACAGATTGCGTTCTACCTACTAGGTAAGATTGGAGCCAGTTGGTAGCTGCATCTGATAGCCCTGCAGTAGAGAGTTTGGCAAACAGTAGGGGCTGGGAGACGGTGTTGAAATCCTTGGCTAGGTCAACAAAGATTGCAAAGGTGATGAGTCCCTGGTCCATGCCAGTAAGTATGGAGTCAGTGAGTCTCTGGAGGGAGGGAGGAGGTGGTTGAGTGGCATTTCCGGAAACCAGGCTATTATAGGGTGAAGAAGGAGGATGAGTCAAGGTAGGAGGAGAGTTGGGATAGTACGAGGTGCTCCTGAAGCTTAGCTAAAGTGGGAAGTAGGGAGATGGGTCGGTAGTATAGCAGTGTAGCGTAGTGGTTTAAGGCTCTGAGCTGCAAATCAGGTAACATCCAGCTGACCAGACCTGGGTTTGAATCCCACAGCTTCCACTTACATACTGTGTGACCCTGAGCAAGTCACTTAACTTCCCTGTGCTCCGAGGTCGCTCCTGTAAAAAAGCTTTCAGCTTAGTGTGCTATTCCTGGTTAAACAAATTAAAAAAAAAAAAAAAAAAAAGTTTCCAGGGGAGGAGGGATCAACACCTTTCGCAAGGAGGATAACAGTAGTATGTTTTCAGAGAGATGGCAGTTGCAAGTGAGAAACAGAAATTTAGAAGAGAAGCAAGAGGGACGGAAATAGCTGGAGCTGATAGGTACAGGATTTTGGAGTCTTAAGTACAGAGGGGCACTTTCCTTTAGAAGAGTTGAGGGCAAGTAGGGATTTGAGGGCATCATCAGGGGAGCTAGGAGTGAAGGAGAAAGAGGAGGGTGAGGGGCAGTTTGAGAAGGCTCACTTGGGGAAGAGTAGTGATGAGGTAGGAGGTAGAGTAGAGAGTAAGGAGGAGGTGCAAGAGGTAAAGAATGTGTTAAACTCAGTGGCCACAGGGAGGGCATCAGATTGGGTGGCATTTCCCACTTTGAGGACTGGTGCTGGGGGTTGGGATGGAGGAGAGAACAGGGATTGAACCACATTCCAGAATTTGGATGGGTGGTTAATGTTTTTGTTAAAACTGGCTGTGAAGTATTCAGCCTCGGCAAGTCTAATTGCTCTTGTGCAAGCATTTCTTAGAGTACGGCATTTTTGGAACGCAACTGGGGAGCAGGGGGGATTTGTGCATATTCCAGGCTTGATCTCTGGCACACAGGCATTCAGTCAGTTTGGCAGAAACCCAGGGGAGGTAGGAGCCGCTCACACTGGTCCGTTTGAGGGAGGCATAATGGTCCTAGATAGAGAGGCGCATAGAAGTGAAGTATTGCAGAGCCGAGTCAATTGAGGAAGCAGGGTAGATGAGGGACCAATCACAGTTAGGTCATCTAGTATGGGAGCCAGGTCTAAGGATCTGTACGAGCGAAGCATTAGGATTCTAGGTAGTGATTTAGGGTGGTGGATTTTGCAAACAGTGTAGATCAAGTGATGGTCACTTATGGAGTCTGGTAAGGTACCATTTGCGATAATGCAATGAGGGTGTGAGGTGAGAGCCCACTCTATTAAGGAGTGATTTTGTCATGATGTGTTTAGTCGAGTGGGTTCGCTTATTAGCTGGGTTAGGTTTAAGGAAGCTATTTCGTTCCGAGTTTTGTTTTGGGGTGGGGGAGAGCCAGTTCATGTCCAAATTGTCTAATATATGAAGTTCACCTGTAGAGGAATGGGACTGAAGGGTAGTTAATAGTTCTTTTACAGAAGAGAGACAAGGAAACATAGAAACATAGAATTTGACGGCAGATAAGGACCGCTTGGCCCACCCAGTCTGCCCATTTCCCTACCTACTGGATAAGCTGCAGATCCTGGTTAACCAGCAGCCTACTTCTTCCTACCCCCACCCCCCAGAATTGCCTTATGACTATCCCATGCATGCTTGAATTCCCCACTGATTTTGACTCCACAACCTCCAGAAGGCCGCTCCATGCATCCACAACCCTCTGTGAAAAATACTCTTAAATTACCTCTGAGCCTCTCTTATCTTCAAATTGTGCCTCTTGTTCTTGCACACCTCTTTTTGAAAGATGCTACCCTCTTGGACTTTGTTGATTCCCTTGAGGTACTTGAAAGTTTCTATCATGTCCCCCCTCTCCCTCCTTTCCTCGAGGCTATACATATTAAGCTCCTTAAGTCTCTCTTCATATGACTTCCGGTGCAGACCCTGCACCATTTTAGTTGCCCTCCTCTGGACAGCTTCCATCCTGTCTATGTCTTCGTGGAGATTGGGTCTCCAGAACTGCACACAGTACTCCAGATGGGGTCTCACCAGCTGTCTGTACAGAGGGATAATAACTTCCTGTTTTCTACTGGTGATGCCTCTCCCTATGCATCCCAGTATCCCCAGCCCTCCTTGCTGCCCTCTCACATTGCTTGCCCATCTTTAGGTCATCTGATATGACTACCCCAGGTCCCTTTCCATTCTTGTTGTTGTTAGTATCTCACCCCCATTGTGTACTCTTCCCTGGGTTTTGTTTCCCAGGTGCATTACCTTGCACTTCTTAGCATTGAATCTAAGCTGCCATACATTTGACCATTCCTCTAACCTTGCCAAGTCCCTTCTCATCCTTTCCACCCCACCATGTGCATCAACTCTGTTGCAGATCTTAGTGTCATCTGCAAAGAGACATACTTTTCCTTCCAGTCCTTCTGCAATGTCGCTTATAAAGACATTGAAGAGGACCGGTCCTAATACTGAACCCTGCGGTACCCCACTAGTAACCCTCCTTTCTTCTGAGTGGACTCCATTTACTATTACTCTCTGTGTCCTATTCTCCAGCCAATTCTTTACCCAGGCTGTCATCTTGGGACCCACCCCAGGCTGGCTAACTCTGCATATTAATCTTTGTGTGGGACTGTGTCAAATGCCTTGCTAAAGTCTAGTTAGGCCATGTCCACAGCCCCTCCTGATCTACTACTCTGGTCACCCAGTCAAAGAAATCTATCAGATCTGGCCTGGCATGACTTCCCGCTGTGAATCCATGCTGCCTAGGGTCCTGTGTCCCTCTGGCCTCTAGATACTCGACAGTTCTTTCCTTTAGAGTGATTCCATCATTTCTCCTATCACTGAGGTTAAACTAACAGGTCTATAGTTTCCTGCTTCTGCCTTGCTCCCACTTTTGTGAAGGGAATCACATCTGCCCTCCTCCAGTCCTCGGGTACCACCCCATCCTCCCATGATTTGTTAAAAAGGGTAGTCAGTGGTGTCACTAGTTCTACCCTTAGTTCTTTTAGAATTCTGGGATGAATCCCATCAGGCCCCCTTGCTTTGTCCACCTTCAGTTTTAAGAGTTCTTTCAGAACCCTTTCTTCTGTAAATGGGCGTATCAACTTCTGTATCCAGAGTGTTACTACTGTTTGTTTTATGTATCTCCCCTCTTCCTTCGTAAATACTGAGCAAAAATATTTGTTTAGTATCTCTGCCTTTTCACCGTCTCCCTCTGCCCACCCTCCTCCCTTTATTAAGCCTCACTATCCCTCCCTTGGTCTTCCTTCGCTCCCCTGATGTACCTATAAAAGGTTTTATCCCCTCTTAACTGAGTTGGCTATCTTTTCCTCGGTTTGGGCTTTTGCTGTTCTGACTGCCTTCCCAGCCTCCTTTTGCTTTAACTAATACAGTTCTTTGTCCTGCTCCTTCTGCGATTCCTTGTACTTCCTGAATGCTTTCTTTTTCTCTTGAACCTTCACTGCCACTTCCTTTGAGAACCATAGTGGTTTCTTACATCGTCTTGTTTTGTTAGGGCAGCAATATGCACCGGCAATAAAGAAAGGCAGGGAGATATTTATCAGAAGTAGCTCATAAACCTTTGGGAGGGATGTTTTGAGTATAGAGGCAAACTGGATGGAGGAGGTCATGTACATGGCAATCCCACCGCCTCTGGTAGAGAGCAGTCTTGGCGGATGAGGGAGGAGCCAGGTATTGAGATACTTTCATTAGAAATGTTGGGATTTAGCCATGTTTCAGATATGACTAGGATGTCTGGTCTGAAGTCTAAAGCTAAGGGTTGAAGTAGAGGGATCTTAGGTAGAAGGCTTCTAATGTTGAGATGGGTTATTTTCAGCCCATGAGGTAATTGGATTGGGGGGGGACTGGGCCAGTGTTATGTTCTATGTCACCTGACAGTAGTAGCAGCAAAGCAATTAGGATTTTTTTGGCTAGTATAGTATACTTCCTGGGTGAGGGGGGTAAGAGCTTGACAGTCAGCAGATTTGCATAGAAGCTAGGAGGTAGGATTGATAGACTAGGCGGGCAGGGATTGTGGGTCCAGGTTGAGGGAGCTAGGGGAGAGGTAGAGGAGGGAATAGGACGTAGTGTGGGCGCAAGGAGGGAGGTGAATGTAAGTGGTGGATGCAAGGCAAGGAGTGGGGGGAAGGGATGATATGGAGATGAGGGGGAGGACGTAGAGGGTTTTGAAGAACATGACTTTGAGTGAGGCAGGGCTTAGTTAAAAGGAGGCTAAGTGTGTACCTATCTAGAGAAACATGTAAGTCAGGAAAATGTGAGGGAGATTGTGCTGTCATAGGAGAGAGGAGAAGAGAGATTTCCAACTGAATAGGAGGGGCTAAAAGTAGAGTAGAACAGAGAAAAGAGTATAATAATATTTGTTTGCTTGTGTATGTATTTTTTTTTTAAATTATTTATATGAGGTGTGTTTAGTTGTAATCTGTTCTGAGAGGCAGCAACTGAAGTAGATGTAAGTTGTGGGGGTGAAGGACTATAGTGATACTGGTGAATAATATATATATATATATATATATATATATTTTTTTTTTACTGAGATGTATGATTTGGGGAAGTGGAGATGTGACTCGTCCGTGTTTTGGACGTGACGACATCGGCAAGGTATGTGGGTGGAGGTGATGAGAGCTTGTAAAGGGAAGGGGTATAATGGCGGGAAGCACATAAAGTGCAATTGTCGGACCAGGGTGGGAGTGGTGGGGAGAGGGAGGAGGGGGGGAAGTGTGGGCTGAGAGAGAGAGAGAGGTTGCGGAGTAAGAGAGATGAGGTGCACAGAACAGAATAGCATGTATAATAAAAACAATTCAGTTACAGTAAAACACTTGGAAAATGCAGACAAAATGTGCAGTAACAAACAGATGCACTTCTGTTAAGCTGTCAGTGGTACTGTACCGACAGATAAGGAAGCCTTAAGGGCAATCGGTGAATTAATTACGTTTAAAATACAGAGTCCCTCTTTGGCACCAAAAAACACAACCAGAACACTGCTTTGTGCTGTGTAAGCCTTTGCTGAGCTGTGCTGGTGTTCATTTATACCTGTGGGCCTAATCAGGGTTTTGGGAGCCGTCTATTCAGATGAATTAAGCGATGGGGAGGGTGGTCGGCAGAAGCCCTCATTCACTGAAGTCCTGGTGTGGTCTGTGGTCCTAATCGGGGTGTGGGAGCCATCCGGTCGGGTGAATCAAGCAATGGGGAAGGCAGGCGGTAGAAGCCCTCTTTTACTAAAGTCCTGACATGGTCTGTGGGCCTAATCAGGGTTTGGGAGCTGTCTAGTGGGGCGAATCAAGCGATTGGGAGGGAGGGTGGTAGAAGCCTTCTTTCACTGAAGTCCTGGCGTGGTCTATGGGTGTAATCCTGGTTCGATAGCTACCTCTCAGGGAGGTTGCAATTTGTCCAAATTGAATCAGCCGTCTCAAATCTTTCCCCTACCTCTGTTGGAGTACCCCAAGAATCTATTCTTGGCCCACTACTTTTCTCCCTTTTCATTAACAACTTGCCCTCCCTTCCCTGCTCCTCCTCGTTAATCCTTTATGCCGATGACATGGTGCTTCTCTCCAGTGGTAAAGATCCCTTATCAGTAAGAGCATATCTTCAAGCAGACTTCAGCTGCTTGCAGAGTGGTTACTAAGAACAGGCTCCTAATGAATGTTAAGAAAACTGTAACCATGCTTTTGGCCCCCGTCAAGAATCAGATCTCTTACTCCAGACTTATTGATACATTCTCTAGATGACTCCCTCTTGAATTCGTTACCTCCTTCAGGTATCTAGGAGTCACTCTCGACCCATCTCTTGACTTTAACCTCACATTTGCGGCTACATGTAAGACAGTTTACTCAAAACTTGGTCTTGCCTTTAAAATTAGGACCTCCCTCAATGATGCTGCCCGGCTTGCTATTGCACAAGGATTTCTCCTCCTGCTCTAACATATTGCTCTCAGGTTTACCTTAAAGCTAGCAAAGGAGCACTCCAGAAATGGAGCACCTGCTATAACAGTATATGCAGATTTGCTCTCTCCGCTCACAGACTTACCCATCATTGCCTGCTCTACTCAAAACTAAATTGGCTCTCCCCAGACTCGCTCAGACACTATTCTGCAGGCTGTACAATTGATAATATGATCAGAACGGGGTCCCCTAAATACCTTGTCGAACTATTAACTCAGCCCTCCCAAGCATACCTCCTCAGGGCATCTGCTCAAACCCAACTTGAAATTCCCAGATATCTCACACAAAAAGGAGAACAATCCTTTGCCATATCTGCCCCCCGCTTCTGGAACTCCATTCCCTCCCACATCAAACTCTCCAAATCCCACAAGGCCTTTAAACTGAGTCTTCGGGCACACCTATTAGAATCCGACTGTTGCTCTTGTGCTGTAACTTGAGCTTCTCTCCTAGCATTTTCTCCTCCCTATGGCACTTACTTGATTTCCTACTGGTCTCCAAAATCTGGAAAGTTTCCCACATCCAGCAGAAATCCTATTGTTATAATGCTACTTCATTTAAGTTTTGTTTGCTGTTTGTCATTTCAATTTAGTCATTGATGTATCATCAGATGAAAATAATTAATGTAATGTTATCTGTTTCTCTTTGTCGTTACTGATAATGACTGTACCTGGCTGTATACTGTTCAAATGTTTGTTCTCACCTCATGCTGCGTCATGAAATACTCTTTAATGTTGACTGTGGTCCCCTGTCTGTACTGTCCCGGGTCGTGCCTGAATATAGGCAACATTGTTGTCTAGTGTACTTACCCGATAAACAAAAACCAAATAAATAAATAAATCTGGGCTAGCAGTATAGCCTAGAGGTTAGAGTAATGAACTGTGAATGAGCTTGGTACATCCAACAGACCTGAGTTTAAATCCCACAACCTCCACTTGCATACTGTGTGACTCTGGGCAAGTCACTTAACCACCCCAGTGTTCCCAGTTTGCCCCTGAAAACAGGCACTTGTGCCTAGTGGGCCTTACCCGGTGACCAAAAACTAAAATAAATAAATAAAATAATCTGGGTTTGGGAGCCATCTGGTCTGGTGAATCAAGCGAAGGGGGAGGCGGGCAGTAGAAGCCCTCTTTCACTGAAGTCCTGACGTGGTCTGTGGGCTTAATCGGGGTTTGGGAGCTGTCCAGTCGAGTGAATCAAGTAATGGGGAGGGTGGGTGGCAGAAGCCCTTTTTCACAGACGTCCTGGCGTGGCCTATGGCCTTGATTTATCTTAATCAGAACCATGAAATATTTTTTAAAAATGGCTTTAAATCCAGCATCTATAGTAGTCTATGGAGCATGCCCCCGCGCTTTCCATAAAATTACATAACAAAACATGCTAGCACGGGGGGGCGCTCAGGACAGGGATGTGGAAAGGACTGGCTGCTTGGCTCCACTATGATCCCGTCCTTTCCAAAAATCATGGCTCTCAAAATTACGGTTTATGTATGGATGAACTCTGGGGAAGGTAAATGTTCTAAATGACTCAATATGAATATGCCAGGAAAGATGTTCTTTAAATGCAACAGATTAGTCAAGCATTAACCCGAAAGTAGATGCTTCACAGGTTTTGTTTGGGATATGCGATACCTGTAGAATGTTGTTTATATTGCTTTTAGTGTCCACAGTAAATAAGTAAAAATCAAAATGCACTGGATAATTTTGTTGCATGCTATCACATACCAAAGAGTAATGAGTTGATGTGTTTATCTTTAATATTTTTTTTTTTTTTTCAGTCAAGTGCAAAGGCAGACCAGGAGGTCCTCACAGAGCTGCTAAAACCAAGTGTGGACTATTTACGTCACAAGAAGTTCAGATCTGGAAATTACCCATCATCCCTGAGCAATGAAACTGACAGACTAGTCCATTGGTGCCATGGCGCTCCTGGAGTCATCCACATGCTGATGCAGAGTTACAAGGTGTGTAGAGTTGATTAAAATGTGAAACAACAAACAAAAAAAAGCATGTGACAGGGAAACCAGCATCATCAGAGTGTAATGACCATTCCAAAATATCAGTTTCAATCCAAGATACGAGGCTTTGCTAGTGGAACAAGAATTGTAATGTATGCAGTACAAATGGGGAAGGTGATTGTCCAGTACATAGGATTTCCCACATCAGTGGTCTACTATTGTATCATCATCCTGGGAGTTTGGTTCCCAGAGTTGTAGATCACATTTGAATTGGTGGTTCTTTCTTGCACTTCAAATCTCAGTTCTGTGGTATGGTTCCTAAATGGTGGTGGTGGAGCTCAGTTTACCTACTGTCAGATTCCAGTCCAACCATAGCGATGATACTGTGTGATCTCATTGATAATATCTGGTTATGAGTGTGGCAGAGGGGCTTCAGGGCAAAGAAAGATGGGGAAAAAAGATAGGCTAGAATTATGGAAACCCATTACTTTTTATTTTTTGGCGCCTTCCCTCCTTCCTGGCTGCCCACTTCTTCGGGTCTCCTTCGCCCTTACCGACTGCCTGCTTGATTCCCCACGCTGGCTACCAACCCACATCATACCCCCAGGTAACCCGGCACATCCCTTTTGCCGAACAGGTCCTCTCTCCCAGGGAAAGGCACCGTGGGCTGGGCCAGCGACTTCACTATTGGCCCGGATGTCGCTGGAGGTGTGTTGGTCATGGGATCGGTGGCAGCGGAGGACAGAGAGACCGTCATCCGGCCAGCCAGGAAGCGTTTCCTGTTTTTTCTGTGGGGAGTGACATCCTGACGTCAAGACAAACGCTGACGTCTGTCACTCCCCCCTGAGCACTGAACCCGGACGTCCCTGCTGTGCTCCCAGCCTCCGCCAGGGGCCAGCAGGCACTGGTGCATGTCCCCACCCTCTCCCGGAGAAGGAGAGCCCATCCTCCTCCCCCAAGCCGGGTCAGCCGCGCTGAGATGGAATCCAACTCGCCAAGGTCAATGGCCATCCCACCCATTACTTTTTAACAATGGTGGATTGATTTGTTGTTCAAATGTTCTGCAGCTAGGTCCACAGATTGGAGCCTCCCAGCAGCAGCTTCAACTAGAAGCAGAGACATCCTAGACTTCCTGCAGGGGGCGTTTCTCAGGCAACTAATCAGGGAGCCTACTCATGATAGGGCAATACAGGACCTGGTGCTCACTAACAGGGAGAATATTGCAGAGGTCAAGGTAGGAGGCCACCTGGGGACCAGTAACTACCACTGATTGTCATGCAGTGTGGTTCAATGAAAGGACAGCAGTGGAAGTGAACCACAGAAGGACAATGGTCCTGGACTTCAGGCGGGCAGGTTATTTAAATAAAAATCTGTTAATATCTCAGAGACGTCTAGCAGGGAAAATGACCTGGGTGGGGTGGAGGAACAGTGAGAAGCTAATGGAGGGAATAGTGAAGGCAACAAACCTCTGCGCAAAGGAAGTGAGCAAAAAACAAGAGGAGAACGAGACTTATGTGGTTGTCAAAGAAAGTGACTGAAAGGGTAGCATTCAGGAAGTATAAAGAGATGCAGAGGGAAGAGGACAAGGCTGTCTATCAGGAGAAGCAGGGGGAGGCAGAGAAAGCAGTAAGGAGTGCAAACTGAGGAAGGAATAGCCCAGGGGGTAACGAAAGGGCACAACATTTTTAGGTACCTTGGTGAAAAGAGGAAGACCAGGGGAGGAATTGTGAGGATAAGAAGAGCAAGAGGGGACTATGTAGACGAGGATCAGGAAAACACAAACATCCTGCACAAATATGTTTGTTCGTCTTCACAGAACGGGAAACAGAAGGGACACACAAATGCAACAGGCGTACTGGAGGGAGGGAGGGAGATGGACACACTAGTCCTTTTACAGAGGTGAGAATCCTGAAGGGACTTGCAAATCTGAAAGTGGACAGAACTATGGGAACAGACAAAGTACCTCCAAGGGTATTGAGGGAGCTAAGGGAGGTACTGGCTACAGCTGTGATGGTCCAGTTTAACCAACTCACTGGAAACAGGAGTATTTCCGTAGGACTGGAGGGCAGATGTAGTCCTGCTTTACAAAAGCAGTAGCAGGGAGGAGGCTGGCAACTTTAGGTCAGTCAGACTGTTATTGGTGGTGGGGAAGTTACTGGCAGCAGGTTACAAGACTCAAGGCAGCATGGATTCACCGGGTTGGGGAGGGGGGCATGTCAGACAAATCTGATCGATTTCTTTGACTGGGTGACCAGGGAACTAGATCAGGGTGGGGCAATAGATGTGGGCTACCTAGCCTTTTGTAAGGCTTTCGATGGTTCCACCAAGTCCCATCGACAACACAATTGTTGAAGGACTTTACAGTGACATTTTGCCGACGGCAATCACATCACCCGGCAAATGTCGAACCACCGCAGCAGCGGGATACTTCAGACTGTTTGTGTGGGGCTTTGCCTCATGCGCCCCTGGACTTGTATATAATCAGCTCCGGGGGGGCGGATTACTGGGGAGAGTGGCCAACATCAGGAGTCGCTGTATTGGTACAGCAGTCTGACAACTCTGTTGACACTGTGGATGTTAAACGGATTGTTGTCATTGTGTTGGTTTTGCTGATACAATTGTATACCGGCTTTTGACACTAGTCCACATAGGAGAATCATAAACAAACTGGGCAACTTAGGATTGGCTTCTGAGGTGGTAAACTGGGTAAGAAATTGGATAGGTGACAGAAGGCGATGGTAAACAGAGTTCACTTTGGAGAAGGGAGGGTGACTGGGGGGGTGCCTCAGGGCTCGGTACGGGGGCTGTTACTCTTTAATGTCTTTGTAAATGACATTTCAGTGGAGCTGGAATGGAAGGTCTGCCCCTTTGCAAATGATCCTTAAGTCTGCAGTAGGGTGGACCCTCCGGGGAGGTTGAAAGAATGTGCAGAAACATGAGAAAACTGGAGGAGTGGTCAAGGGCATGGCAGCTGGGTTTCAATGCAAAAAAACAGCTAAATCATGCACTTAGGGCACAGAAACCCAGAGGTGGAGTACAGAATGGGAGAAGAGGTATTGACAGTCATCAAACATTAAAGAGACCTGGGAGTAATCGTATCTAATGACCTAAAGGTGGCCAGGCTGTGCAACAAGGCAGTTGGTAGGACTGTTGAGATGCTGGGGTGCACAGGGAGGGGTATCACCAGCAGAAGGAGGGATGTGGTGTTGCCACGATGTAGATCTCTGGTGGGACTCCACCTGGACTACTGTGTCCAGTTCTGTAGGCCACATCATAGAAGGACTTAGACATGGTGGAGGCCGTCCAGAGGAGGGCAGCTAAAGTGGTACAGGATCTGTAGCAGAAGTCCCATGAGGAGAGACTAGATGGCCTCAGTATGTACACCCTGTGTGAGAGAGAGAGAGAGAGAGAGGATATGATTGAGACCTATAAATATCTCACGGGAGCAAATAAGGTACAGGAGGGGAGTATTTTTCAGAGAAAAAGATGCACTAGAACAAGGGGACATGCAGTGAAGCAGGAAGTGGGATAAATTCAAGAGAGATGTGAGTAAGTACTTCTTCCCGGAAAGAGTGGTGGATGCCTGGAACAGTCTTCCAGCAGAGGTGGGGAGGGGGCAAAATCAGTGGTGGGATTCAGGAATGCATGGGATAGGCATAAGGGATTCTTAGTGGAAAGCAAAGTGATGAGGGGGGGAGAGACAGAGATCAAGGAACGTCTAAAACAGTGGGTAGACTGGATGGGCAAAGTGGTCCTTATCTGCTGTTGAATTCTGTGTTTGTAGCTGTAGAACTACAGAATTCCAGGTGGTCAGCTTATGACATTTGCTGTGAATCTCTGGGGCTTGACAAACCTGGTAGAGCACGGAGCGGTTACCTTTCAGGAGAAGGAAAAAACTTAAGGCAAGAAGGAGTGGCTTTGCCAGTGTGCACTGCAGAGTGCAACTGACACGGAGTAAAACAGTGCTGTTGGGAAGCTCACAAGTGTCGCAGCTCTGGCTGTACCATTCATTGTGTGTAATAGCCCCGCCTTGACTCATCTTGGTTGTTCCAGATTGAGACTCAATAGAGCTTAGGATTTGTTGATAATGAATAGATTAGGAAGTAAACTGGAGCAGGTAGAACAATTTAAATATCTGGGAGTCCTGCTGGACCAATATTTAACTTTTTTTCAATCATGTTAATTTTATTACTTGCCAAGTAAATCAAAGACTGGGTGTTCTATTTAAGTTTCAATCGTTGTTAACTTTACCGGCTAGGAAGGCAATAGCCATTACTTCCACAGTTAAATTATAACTCATTTCTTTTTTCAAATTTATCCAAAAGAGAATCATCTCTCCTTACCTCTGTATTTCATGGCATTTGTAGATTTGTTTTTAAATTATCTTATTCTACTAATCATTCAAACAACATGAAGTCTTGCTGTATTCTGACTATTGCAGTTAGCGCCAGCCTTTAAACTGCCCTGGAGAACAAAGGGTTAACTTTTCTATGCGTGGCATAGAATGCTGAGCTCGAGCTCGGTTGAGGTCTCTGTTTGTTTCCCTTTGAATCTAAACCATCAGATTCTTTACTCCGCCTCACTGAACTATCGCTCCAGAGATTTTTCCTACAGCTCGGTTTGAAAATCGGTTAAAGTGTCGGTTAAGTGTCTGTTTTAAACCAAAATTTATTCCGCTTAGTTTCTCTGTCTGCGGTACCGTGAGTACTAGATAGGTTTTGTTCTGGTTTTCTGTGTGGAAATTACATAGAAACATAGAAACATAGAAGTTGACGGCAGATAAGGACCGCAAGGCCCATCCAGTCTGCCCATTTCTTTTTCTACCTTATAAATGTGCCATCGGCCTTTGCTCTGTCAGTGACCTATCTATTCATAGTCATTTGTATTGCTCCCTTATGCCTATCCCATGCCTGTTTGAAGCCCTGCACTGTATTCATAGCCACCACTTCTTGTGGTAAGCCATTCCATGCATCTACCACTCTTTCTGTGAAAAAGAATTTCCTCACATTCCCTTAATCGGCCTCCTCTAATCTCATGCTGTGTCCTCTGTCCTGCTATTTTTCTTATATTTAAACATGTTAGACTCTTTTCACCTTGTTTATGCCCTTAAGGTGTTTGAATGCCTCAATCATATCACCTCTCCTCCTTTGCTCAAGGGTACACATATTGAGCTCCGTTAATCTGTCCTCATATGTCTTCTGATGCAGTCCCTGCACCATTTTGGTGCCCTTCTCTGGACTGCCTCAATTTGGTTAATGTCCTTGTGAAGGTGTGGCTTCCAATACTGCACGCAGTACTCCAGATGGGGCCTAACTAATGTCTTGTACAGAGGATTATTACTTCCTCTTACCACTTGTGATACTCCTACTAATACATCCTAACACCCCTAGCCTTACCTACTGCTTTAGAGGTCTGCTTGATGATTTTGGTCATCAGTGATGATGATGCCCAAGTCTCTTTCTTCCTTTGTGACTGCTAGCAACTCCTCCCAGCCTATAAGTGGCTTCTGGTTTCTCTTCCCTATGTGCATGATTTTGCACTTCTTTGCATTAAACCCAGTTGCCACTCTTCTGACCATTCTGCTAGTTTATCCAGATCTCTTCTCATTCTGCCCACCCCATCTGATCATCTACTCTGTTGCAGATCTTGGTGTCATCTGCAAACAGACAAGCTTCCACCCTCTAGTCCATCTGCGTAGGTCACTAATGAAGATGTTGAATAGGACTGGCCCCAGGACTGATCCTGAGGTACCCTACTTTGTGACTTGCATCTCTTCTGACTGTATACCATTTACCACCACTCTCTGTTTTCTGCCAGTCAACCAGTTTGCCACCCAGTTGACTCAACTTCTGACCCACCCCGAGCCTACCTAGCTTATTTATCAGTCTTTCATGTGAAATGTGTCAAAGCTTTGGTTGAAGTCAAGGTAGGCGACATCAACTGCTCCCCTTGGTCCACCACTCTGGTTACCCAGTCAAAGAAATCTATGAGATTAGTTTGACAGGACCTTCCCTTTGTAAACCCATGCTGTCTTGGATCCTGTGCCCCATGGATTCCAGGTGTTGCACTATCCTTTCCTTAAGGAGTGCCTCATAATCTTGCCCACTACTGAGGTAAGACTGACCGGTCTGTAGTTCCCCGCCTCCTCCCTGCCACTCTTTTGTGGAGGGATCACATGAGCCCTTCTCCAGTCTTCTGGGACCCTCCTGTGCTCAGAGACTCACTAAACATCTGCTAAAGGCTCTGCTAGTTCCTCCTTTAGCTCCTTAAGTACCCTGGGATGTATGCCATCAGGTCCCATTGCCTTATCCACCCTGAGCTTAGCAAGCTCTTGTAGGACCCTTTCTTTTGTGAAGGAGAAGTGCTCACCTCCCTCCCCGCTGTGTCCATGATGCTGAGCTGTGGGCCCTGCCACCTTCTCTTCAGTAAATACTGAGCAAAAGTATCTGTTTTAGGATAGATGCCTTATAGGGTCCTCCTCCTCACATGCTCCTTTTCTCCATTAAGCAGCAATACCCCTCTGGACTTTCTCCTTTCACTATGTATCTATAGAAAGTCTTGTCACCTTCTTTCACTGTCCGTAGATAGTGTTCTCAGTTTGGGACTTTGCCTGCCTCTTATTGCCTTACCTGCTTCCTTAGGCAGTTTGGTATGCCTCCTATCTTCATCCTGCTGTGTTCCCTTATATTTTCTGAAGGCCAGCCTTTGGTCTGACCTTTTCTGCTACTGTATTTGAGAACCAAAGTGGTTCTCTTCTTCTTTACACTTCCTTTTCTGTTCAACACAATGGATGTTGCTTCAAGTATTGTATCCTTAATGCTTGCCCACTTTGCGCTGTACCTCCTCACCTGTGTTTCTTTTGCCAGGGCTAGCTTAACTCTGTTGGCCATCTTATCAAAGTCAGCTCCTCTGAAGTCCCATATTTTTGCCTTGGAATGGGATGATTTAGATGTAGTAGCCAAATTGAACCATACCATGTGATGGTCACTGGCCCCCAGGTGACCTTCTACCTGGAGATCTGTGATCCCTTCTTTGTTAGTCAGTACTAGATCTAGGATAGCCCTGTCTCTTGTGGGTTGCTGTACCAGTTGTTTGAGGCCTCTCCTGCAAGGAATCCACTATGTTCTAGTTCTGGCCGATGTTCCTGCTGGTATTGACCAATCTGTATCTGGCATGTTAGTCTCATTATCAGAACCTCCCTTTAGCTGTCATGTTTTGTATATCTTCTAACAGTAATGTGTCTATGTCCTCCCCTCTGGTCTGGGGCCTGTAGACAACCCCAGTTCTTATGGCTGTCCCATTTCCTGTTTCCAGGGTGACCCACAGTTCTTCTGGCTCATTATGTGTATTCTGAATTTCTGTAGCTTTGATATTTTCATTAACATACAGGGCCACTCCTCCCCTTTGCACCTCGGTCTCTTCTGAACAATACATAGCCAGGTACTGAAGTCTCCTATGTGGTTACTGGTAAACCACGTCTCACTAATTGCTACTATGTCCAGTTTAGCCTCTGACATTATTGCCTGCAGGTCTAGGATCTTATTTCCAGGCTGTGAGCATTTGTGTACATGATTTTCCATTGGCCAGATTTGTGTGTGTGTTAGTTGTTGGGTGAAGTTTGGCATTACCCTGTGCATCGTATGGGGAGACAAACCTTTTTTCTTACCTGGTGATGCAAATGAACGGCAAACACGCTGAATTCCTGTTTGACCACTAGCTGAGGGGGGAGGGGTGTTCTTTCCATTCGACGTATGGGGTGCTGCACCCCTCTCCCCATTTGCTAGTTTAAATATTCTGCAAAGACGTCAAACTTCTGCCCCAATGCACTGACTCCCTCCTTAGTCAGATGCAGTCCATCAAATTTAAAGAACTTTCGCTCCCAGAACTGTTGCCAGTTCCCTACAAATCTGTGTCCTTTTTTCTGGCACCAGTCCTTGAGCCACGTGTTTAGCTCCCTATCTCCCTTCTTCGACCTTCCGTCCATCTGCTCCCTTCTCCCAGACTGGCAGGATCTCAGAGAAGGAGATGCCGGACGTAAATAGATGATAGTTTGTCACACAGCCTAGTCAGGTGTTCCTTGGTCTCCACAACTGACCGGTTGGCGAGATCATTAGTCCCTATGTGTACTAGGACATCAATGTTTTCTCCTGCTTTGTGAACAATTTAGCAATGCGGTCAGTGTTCTCCATGCTGATGTACCTGGAGACATCTGACCATCACCCTGGCTGGAGATGGGTATCAACTCCCAATCATGGAGTCTCCTATGATCGAAGTTTTTGATTTCCTTTGTGCTTGTTTAGTTTTGGTTCCTGATTTGGGTGAGTATTGTTGTGCTAGCTCCTGTGCCGCAGTGTCCTGCTCTGCAGTGTCTTCTGCCTCTTTATTTGATTTCAGAGATAGAGGCAGATACCTGTTTGTAGTGTTTATATGGTTTTTGGAGGTAATGTGTTGGAGAGCAGAGAGTGATGGGGCACCTGATTTGCTTCCTCCTAACCACCTGCCAACCTCCTGGACCAACTACCCTCTGCGGTCGAGGTTTTTCTGTTGGATGCTGGGGAAATGGCGGGTGGTTCTTATAATGTATTTCCTCTTCAATATGAAATTTGAGGCGTGCAATCTCTGCCCATGCTGCCCGGAGCTGAGACCTAAGATCTCCAAAGGCCCAGCATGTAGGACAGTGTCCTAAATCCTGTAAGACTGTCCTTCTGAAAATTGTTCCACAGTACCTGCAGTTAATGAAATCCATTACAGATAAGTTGCTGGGTTTGTAACCTAGTCAGAGTAATTAGAAGGAAAAAAAATGCAAGTAATGGTTTAATTGTGCTTTGTTTAACTTGTTATAACAAGTTAAATTACTAGTGCCTTGTAAATGAGATCACCTTTGTGGAGGCCCCACTGATCCGCCTCTTCCTGCTCTGTCACAGGAAATGTCACAACTGTGGTACCCTATAAAAGGAGTGTAGCGTGGGGTGGTTGGGGATGGGGTGGGTGGCTGGGCCCTTTCCTGCCTAAAAGAAGAACCACGGACGAAAGAACAAGGAGGTAAGAGCAGAAACAATCAGTCAACAACAAATGCAGTAACCCTGAAAGCTTATCCTAATGTTAGATAAAACTGTAAAACCTGTAAAGCACCACCTGTAATAATTTCAGAGAAGATATACCCTGTAAGAAACACTTTGCTCCAGAGAAAAATAAAGCAGTAACAGAAGATATACCTTGCAAAAGTCAATTTGAATCAGATTACAGCAGTAATCTGTTAGCACACACCTGTAGGCACACCTTGTAATAATGCAGAAGAAGGTATACCAGCAACAACAATTTGAATCAGAGAAAAAATAAAGCAATGAAATGTTAACAACAAACAGTAGCAATCCCTGTGAGTAAAAATAAAACACCACCACAGTAAATCTGCTTAGCCAAACTAAGTCTTAATCCTCTCCCTTGCTCTGGTAAGTTTCTCTACTCTGCCTTTCAAGCAGTCTTAGAAGGAAAGAGCTCAGGTGAAGCTAGGTGCCTTGGCCAGCAAACCAAGTCTTCTACCTCCAAGATATCAACTAACCTGACTTTTAACCCTTCTTTCTGTTGGAAATTACTGACAGTTTGCCAGCTCCATTCCCCATACACACCTAATCCTTTGGAAGAGCTGTGGAGGAAAAGCAATTAGCTCCTTCAATGTGAGAAGGAGACTGAAACACCTCTGAGACAACAAACCTTTCAACAAACAAGAAAAAATAAAACACAGTGTCAAACAGTAATTTTGCTTAGCCCAATGATAAAAAGCCACAAAATGTAAGCTCCACCTGTAATACAGTAATTCAGAGAAGATATACCCTGTAAGAAACACTTTGCTCCAGAGAAAATAAAGCAGTAACAGAAGATATACCTTGCAAAAGTCAATTTGAATCAGAAGATTACAGCAGTAATCTGTTAGCACACACCTGTAGGCACACCTTGTAATAATGCAGAAGAAGGTATACCAGCAACAACAATTTGAATCAGAGAAAAATAAAGCAATGAAATGTTAACAACAAACAGTAGCAATCCCTGTGAGTAAAAATAAAACACCACCACACAGTAAATCTGCTTAGCCAAACTAAGTCTTAATCCTTCTCCCTTGCTCTGGTAAGTTTCTCTACTCTGCCTTTCAAGCAGTCTTAGAAGGAAAGAGCTCAGGTGAAGCTTAGGTGCCTGGCCAGCAAACCAAGTCTTCTACCTCCAAGATATCAACTAACCTGACTTTTTAACCCTTCTTTCTGTTGGAAATTACTGACAGTTTGCCAGCTCCACTTCTACATACACACCTAATCCTTTGGAAGAGCTGTGGAGGAAAAGCAATTTGCTCCTTCAATGTGAGAAGGAGACAAACACCTCTGAGACAACAAACCTTTTCAACAAACAAGAAAAATAAAACACAGTGTCAAACAGTAATTTTGCTTAGCCCAATGATAAAAAGTCACAAAATGTAAGCTCCACCTGTAATACAGTAATTTCAGAGAAGATATACCCTGTAAGAAACACTTTGCTCCAGAGAAAATAAAGCAGTAACAGAAGATATACCTTGCAAAAGTCAATTTGAATCAGAAGATTACAGCAGTAATCTGTTAGCACACACCTGTAGGCACACCTTGTAATAATGCAGAAGAAGGTATACCAGCAACAACAATTTGAATCAGAGAAAAATAAAGCAATGAAATGTTAACAAAAAACAGTAGCAATCCCTGTGAGTAAAAATAAAACACCACCACACAGTAAATCTGTTAGCTAAACTAAGTCTTAATCCTTCTCCCTTGCTCTGGTAAGTTTCTCTACTCTGCCTTTCAAGCAGTCTTAGAAGGAAAGAGCTCAGGTGAAGCTAGGTGCCTTGGCCAGCAAACCAAGTCTTCTAATTGTAAAAGTGTTGGATTGGTTCGGCTGAACCGATCATTTGTAGTGAATCCTTGTGTTTTACTTTAGTGTGTGGTTACCGGTCCTTATCGGTTCTAGAAAAAAACGTGTTTTGAACGTTTTTTTCTAATACCCGTGACACGGTTAGGAACCAATAAGGGAGTCTTGCCTGGCGGTTGCCATAAAAAGGGTAAGTTGGTTAGGTTGGCCGTGTCTGAGAAACCCAAGAAAAAAAACTGGCCCACTGGGTTTCAACACTGCAGTGAGTGTGGGGAGGTCTTTGCTAAGGCTGATCCCCACATCACCTATGTTTGTCTGGGGTTTGAACACCTCGATACAGACTGCCAAATATGTAAACATTTTCCTAAATCTACCTTGAAAAGAAATTAGGTAGACTGAGGGAAAAGGAGTCCGAGAAGTCCGCTGACCCGGATGGCCAGCCCAGTTCGGTTCCGACTGAACCAGGAGGAGTGCCTTCTGACCAGGGTGATACTTCTTCGGGCAAGAGGAGAGCCGATCCTGAGGGATCGGTTCCTACAAAAAGAAAACGCAAAGAGAAATCGACCTGTTTGGATCCAGAAGTTCATGTTTCAACCGCTGAGGAAATAGCCAGAGTGATTCAGTTAGTTAGTTAGTTAGTTAAAACCTTTATTTTTAAACAGGAATTCAGATGGAAAACATCACATCATTAGGACAGAGTCCTGTTTTCAAGATTGTGGAATCGCTTCACCCGGTTCCGGCCAATCCGGCACCTTTTGGCAGGGGTTCGTTTCGGTTCGGTCGGTTCCCACAGTTCAAGATTATACCCCGGAAGACTTTTATGAACCGGAATTTGAGGGGGAGTTTGAAGATGATGATTGTGATGGTCTGGATGTGCCTGTGGAACCGGACATCTCCCCAGACAGACCTTCGGGTGTATACCCTCCTAGGCTTTCTGAGTCCCCTTCCCACTTTCTGTTTTACAGAAAGGTGGCTGAAACCCTCCAGCTTCCTATGGAGGAGGCAATGGAGGACCAGGAGGAGCCTGATAATGTGGAAATGATGGACATCCCAGAGTCCAGGAGACTGTCTGTTCCCCTTCACAAATCTTTTGGGAAGCAGAACAAAAAATCCTAAAGTCTCCCAGTTCTATACCTGCTGTTAACAGAAGGATGGACAAGAGGTATACACTATCAGCCTCAGACACGGAGTTTTTGTACCAGCAATGCAGCCATGTTGGGGTAGTGCAGGCTGCTGCCTGTGACAAGGCAAACATTCCCTTTGCTTCACACTCCCCAGACAAAGACTCCAGGAAGATTGATGCCATGGCAAGAAAAACAGTATATAGCATCTTCCTTGGGACTCAGGCAGGCGAGTTATATGGCCTATACAGCCAGGTACCAGAAGTCCAGGTGGGACACTGAACTGGCTAAGCAGGCTTCCCCCGAGCTGGCCAAGGAGCTGGAGGAGGTGGCTGCTGATGGGATTGAGTCATCAAAGGTACAGTTTCATGCTGCTGTGGACTCCAGTGATGTGTCATCAAGAGTCATGGCTGCATCTGTGGCTCTTCGGAGGATGGCTTGGCTCAGATGTACTAGCCTCTCGCAGGACACCCAGGCTAAGGCCATGGATTTTCCTGTTGTGGCTAATTTGCTGTTTGGGGAGCAGACAGAGAATTACATGAAGAAAATGGATGAGTATAGGACCACTCATAGGGGTGCTCAGGCCAAGGAAAGGCAAGCAACTCCTCAAAGGCAGCAGTCTAGGGGCAGGGGCAGGCCTTTTCATAGGCCTTTTTACCAAGCACAGGCCTCTTCTCCCTTTTCACAGGGGGGCTTCTTTAGAGGGAGGGGCAGAAGGGGGATAAGCAGGGCTGCATCCTCCCCCTCAGCCTAAGGCTCCTGCCAAGCAGACACCCCGATGGATCTGCCCGGGTCGACTCTCCTATTCCTGTAGGGGGCAGGCTGTCTTACTATGTCCAGGACTGGATGTCTATTACATCAGACAAGTGGGTCCTGGAAGTAGTAGGCCAGGGACTGGTTCTCAGCTTCAAAAAATTTCCAAGGATAAGAACCAGATCTTTTCCGCCTGCAGGTCTCTCTGAGACCCTTGCCCTGGAGGCAGAGGTTTAATCTCTTCTGGCTCTAAGAGCCATAGAGAGAGTTCCTACCCTACAATGGGGCAAAGGTCTGTACTCCAGATACTTCCTTACCCCAAAAAAGACAGGAGAGTGGTGACCCATCCTAGATCTAAGATACCTGAACAAACATCTTCTAAAACCAAAGTTCAAGATGGTAACTCTGGGAATAATTCTTCCCTCTCTAAGGCCAGGGGACTGGCTAGTCTCCCTGAACCACAAAGATGCCTACTTTTATATTCCCATCAGGTGCTCCCACAGAAAGTACCTCAGGTTCAAGTTGCCCTCAGACCATTATCAGTTCAAAGCAATGCCCTTTGGCCTAACATCAGCTCCAAGGGTCTTCACAAAGGACCTGGCAGTAATTGTTGCCTTTCTAAGAAGGCAAAAGATTTCCATTTTTCCATATCTGGAAGATTGGCTCATAGTAGGTCAGTCTCCAGACCAAGTCAAGTCAGACTTGCAAGCGACTCAGCAGGTGCTCACTTCTCTGGGTTTCCTTCTCAACCTCCCCAAATCAGTTCTCGAACCAGTTCAGCTCCTTAACTTTATAGGGGCAGAGCTGGATACTGTCAAAGTAAGAGCCTTTCTTCCCCTGGAAAGGGCAAGTGTTCTTATAGATCTGGCTTCGTCCTTCACCCTTCAGGTGTCCCCGACCAGCAAGGCACTTCCTCCAGCTCTTGGGCCACATGGCAGCTTCCACAGCAGTGGTTCAAGGGGCAAGATTTCAGATGAGGGACATTCAGTTCCAACTGAGGGCCTTTTGGTCCCAGAGGAAGTATCTTCTGACCAAACTGATTCCAGTTACTGGAACACTGATCCAAGCTCTTCAGTGGTGGCAGGATCAGGACAATTTAAGGCAAGGGGTCCCTTTTGTCACTCACTCTCATTCGATGGTCCTTACCACGGATGCTTCCCTCTTGGGGTGGGGAGCTCATCTGGGGGATCTCACAGCCCAAGGACTGTGATCTCCCCAGGAGTCCCTCCTTCATATCATTCTCCTGGAATTCAGGGCAGTGTTTCATGCACTGCAAGCTTTTTCCCAGTTGGTGCAGAACAAGGTGGTTCAGGTCAGGACAGACAACACCACCACCATGTGGTACATCAACAAACAGGGAGGCACTCGGTCTACGGCTGTGTGCACGGAAGCCATGAAATTGTGGTCCCTGGCTTACTTCCTGCAGACCTCTCTGATAGCAGTCCACCTTCCAGGAAAGGACAGTGTGCTAGCAGATGCACTGAGCTGGATTTCCCAGGGCCATCACGAATGGTCCCTGGACCCCCTGTTTTTGAGAGTGTTTTTTTCAAGGTGAGGCACTCCAGAGATGGATCTCTTTGCAGCCCCAGACAATCACCAGAGTCCTCTGTTTTGTTGCAGACCCCTAGTCTTGGGTTCAGTCCCTCTGGATGCTCTGATTTTAAACGGGAAGGGGGAATTTCTGTATGCCTTCCTTCCCTTTCCTCTCTTGTTCAAAGTCCTAGTCAAGATAAGGTCACAACCCTGCAAAGTGATCTGGATTGCTCCGGACTGGGCCAGACAGCCTTGGTAGCTCCTGCTGCTGTCTCTAACAGTCCATCTTCCCCTGTCTCTTCCCAGGAATTACAACCTGTTAAGCTTCTCTCAGGGGAGGATTTGGTACCCCAATCTTCAGTCCCTCAATCTCAAGGCATGGCTCTTGAAGAGCTAGAGTATGCGGATTTGCATCTGTCCCAAGGGGTTCTGGATATTCTCAAAGCCTTTCAAAAGTCTGCCACCAGAAAGACTTATAATTCCAAATGGAAAAGATTCAGCATTTGGTTTTCCAAGAAGCATACTGTATAACGCAAAATATCAGCGTAGCTAGATTTCCGCGCAGTGTGGATCTCAAGACTAATTGGCGTTACTTTATATTGGCGCTTCAGCAGTGATTTTTGGAACATGGAAGTCAGCTGTCAGTTGCACACAAATAGATGCCTGTGTTCATTGCTGTTTATGTGTCTGTCTGACAAGATAAATGACAAGTGAGCGAGGGTAGGGCAGGAAATCTGCGAGAGGAACGGAAGAAGCTGGTGATACAGTAGATGATTTGGGGGGGGTGAGTTGTAAAGGTAGCCGGAACGGAGACCCAATAGAGTGGCTTGATTCCAGCTGATTGGGGGGATTGGAACAAGGACTGGGGCAGGGATAGTATGAGCAAGTGAGGGCAGGGCGAGAGGTGCAGTGAACCTGTGGAGGGGGCAGTACAGGAATTCAGATGGAGAGGATATACAGTAAGTCCTGTATAAAGCCAAGATAAATGACAAGCGAGCGAGGGCAGCGCAGGGAATCGACGATAGGTACAGAAGAAGCTGATGATACAGTAAGCAATATAACCTCATGAGAATGGTTACTGTTTTGCTGTGACACAGAATGAATTTAATGCTGTCGTTTTGCTTGCTGTTAGTTGTGCTCTGATGCGGTTTAACACTCATCTAGAAGTGCAACACACTGTTTTTCTCTTTCAAACAGTGTTAGCTGTCAAAGTATTTCAGCGGTCGAATAGCTATCTGCAGACATACCAAATATTTTTTGTCGGCTAAAATAATGGATTATACAGTATATCCTCAGACATTGCTGAATTGCTACAGTTCTGGATTATTTGGTCCATCTTAATGGTCTAGGCCTTAGACCAGCTACTGTTAAGGTACACTTGTCAGCTGTTTCTGCCTTTCTGTCAGTGGGAAAACATTCCTCACTGTCATCTCACCCTGTATTCTGCAAATTTTTAACGGATTGCTTCATACCAATCCTGCCTTTAGGGATCCTGCCCCTGCCTGGGACTTAAATGTTTGCATTGCCCAACTTATGCAACCTCCTTTTGAGCCTATGTCCTCAGCAGAGCTTAAGTACTTGACTTGGAAAACTCTGTTTTTGGTAGCCATCACCTCTGCCAGACATATCAGTGAATTGCAAGCCCTGTCAGTGGAACCTGAATTTATCTCTTTTCATAGAGATAAAGTGGTCCTTAGAACCAATAGGAGGTTCTTGCCAAAAGTGGTTTCAGACTTCCACTTAAATCAGTCCATGTCTCTCCCTGTCTTCTTCACTGATTATCCTTCCTCAGGGGAGAGAAGGCTACACAGTTCGGATGTTGAGAGCCCTTAGCTACTACATAGAGCGTACCAAGGGTCACAGGTTTGAATCTCTCCAGTTATTCCTCACTTATGGGGAAGTGGGAAAAGGCAAACCTGCCACCAAGAGAACTGTTGCCAGGTGGATTGTGTCTTGTATACAGTTCTGCTATGAGAAACTAGGAAAGATTCCACCCTCAGGCCTGAGGGCTCACTCTGCAAGAGGTACAGCTGCTTCCCTGGCTGCTGCCAGCAATATCTCTCTCTTAGAAATTTGTCAAGCAGCCACCTGGATCAGACCATACCTTTACCAAGCATTACTCTCTGGATATCCAGGCTAGGAGTGATGCTCGGTTTGGCACAGCAGTACTTCAGAGCCTATTCCCAAAGTAGGTTCTGTCCCTCCTCCATGGAGGTACTGCTTGGTAGTCTCCAGTAGTCAAAATACAGCAAGACTTCATGTTGTTTAAAGAAAAAATTACTCGCCTCAGTAATTGTTTCTTCTAATGGAGTCTTGCTGTATTCTGACCTCCCTCCCTGCCTCCCCTCTCAGAACCTGTTTTTGGGAAGTGGGTGGGCAGGTGCAGTGTTGCACCCTAGAGGTGCCTATTACACACCCTCCCTTTATTTTTTTGGGTGCTTTTTGTTATTGTTGTTGCCCCTTTTGGGGTTGGTTTTTGGTTTTCCTGACTTGTCTTTTTTGGGAATCCAAAACTCCTTGTTGCCAGTTGGCTAGTAAACATTTTTTTACAATTTTCACATAGGAGGGTTAGTGAGTTGTTGCTCATAAGAATCTGATGGTTTAGATTCAAAGGGAAACAGAGACCTCAACCGAGCTCGAGCTCAGCATTCTGTGCCATGCATGGAAAAGTTAACCCTTTGTTCTCCGTGGCAGTTTAAAGGCTGGAGCTAATTGCAATAGTCAGAATACAGCAAGACTCCATTAGAAGAAACATAATTACTGAGGTGAGTAATTTTTTTCTTGTGAATTATACAGACTTTCTGCCTGGCTTCCACTGAGGCTGAATAGTCTGTATGGTCTCTGTTGTCTGACTGATAATATTCTTCGCCAGGACACAAAATCTCCATTGCATTCATTATCATCTATTTAGATGAATGCAAAGGAACTTCAGTCAAATGGCCAGATAAAATTAACTGTTCCCAAAACCAAGACTAAAATGGGGGATGGCTCTTTTTCTTGCTCTGTAGCTAAAAATTGGAATGAGCTTCATTTTTCATTGCATGGACATTTTAGTCATCAAACTTTTAAAGTTAAGCTAAAAAATTATTTTCTTAGCAAATTGTATTGTCAGTGTTTTTGAATGTCTTTTTATGTGTCATTATTGTAATGTTTGTAATGTACAGTATGTTTAACAATTTTTGTACCATCTTGACTCTCTGGATATGGTCCTGGGTTGTACATGAAAACGGGCCTTGGCTCATTGTACTTGCATGGTAAACAAAGGTTTAAAATAAAAAATAAAGTAAAAGTTGTTTCTGCGGTGTGGCAGTTTGTGGATCCTGGGCTTCATGCTGCGGCCTGCTTGGAAGGTTTTCTCCTTAAGGTTTCTACCTGGACGCACAGATGTGCAGTTACAGTGCGTGGATGTGCGTGCTTCCTGTAGACGTTTGTTTTTATCTCCGCCCCTCTTTTACGTGGTCCCGGACAGTGTACATCTGGTTTCAGCTAGGTGTCCTTGTGCAGGAGCCCCGACTGAGAGTCAGTGCTGACACTAATCCACTGCCCGGGCGGGCCCCTGACACTCCGGCTTGCTCAGTCTTCGCAAGTATTAGCACTGCCACTGCAACGATGGGCAGGTGGCTGTTCCACAATTCTCAGACCTACATATTGGTGTCTTAAGAAATTGGAACCTAGAATTATTAGTTTCTCAAGAGTCTGAGGTCCAGAATTCTATCACTTTAAGCAATTTGGATTCATCCCTGGCCATACATTAGTAGAATGCTTGGCTCAAGGATTCAGCATCAGGAACATTCAGTTGACTTTGAACCATGCTACATGAGCCACCCCTATACCTTGTTCCTGGCACTCTCCATCTGTTAAATATACACCTTGGTTCCCACTCTGTGACATATTGGCTCTCCTTTCTTATTTTGATTTATGTATGTTCTGTTAACCTCTGATTTGGCTTCAGCATATCCTCGTCTCTATTTCAGTATTTTTGGTGTTTTATTTTTACTAAATTCTTGTTTCCCCCTTGACTCTGTGTTATCCTCTAAAAGGAGTCTCCTAGTTGCTTTAAACCCTTCAAGGCCTATAAAAAAGCCTGTGCCTATGGCCATGATGAGGCTGGACTGTTTGGGTCCATAACACAAACTGGAGAAAATATATGTGGCCTACAAAGGGTTTGCCTTCTTTAGCATCCAGCCCAGTAGTTTGTCAATTCAGAAAGGTTCTGATTCAATTGTACCTTCCGTGGTAGGACCTGGGTCACTTGTGGGATCTTAATCAAGTCCTTTTTTTTTTTTTCATTTTTGTATTTCTGTGACATCATAATTCCTTTAAAGGAGCACTATTGTGAACACATTTTAAGAAGTATTGTCACCAGTTAGTGCACAAAAATATCAGTTTAACCCATTTTTGTTTTAACAAACCGAAAAAAGAAAATGGTGATGTGAACAAACAAAAACAAGGCACCTGCTGACTAGCAAAAAAAACAGTATACTCTTGTAGATGAGGTACAGAATGATTTACTGAATTTCCCTGCAGAGTAAAGGGCCAGATGTGTATAAAGTCATTTTGCATAGCAGCAACCTCCCACTGTAACCCATTGTAGTTTCACATCCTGAGTGATGCTTGCTCAAGGGTATTACCTCTTGGAAATTGCACCAATAAATATGTTATACTTAAAAAAATATATATATATATTTTATTTAGGATTTACGCACTCCAGGATAACCTTGTTTAGGTGATGTACCTAGTTTGCGAAAGGGTCCTGAAGCAACAGTACAGCATTAGAGTTAAAGGGGAATCCTCACCTCCCCTGCAAGAATACCACTGGACTGTTAGGTCCTGATTAAGAGAAATGCAATGAAAGTACATTTTAATATGTACTTACAAGTCTGTAACATATTTTTTAATCTGGTTGATCCTGTGACTACTTACAAGTCTGTAACATATTTTTTAATCTGGTTGATTCTGTGACCCTCCGTCTGCCATTCTTACTCACTAAGACAGTAGACAGGGGCCAAGCAGTGGACATCCTCTATTTTGATTTCAGTAAGGCCTTTGACTCTGTGCCCCACAAAAGGTTGACCAGGAAGTTGGTGGATCTTGGAGTTGGGGAGAAGATGGCCAGATGGGTGGAAAACTGGCTGAGGGACAGAACCCAGAGGGTGGTGGTGGGGGGAAGAGTTATCTGGCACCAGAGATGTAACCAGTGGGGTCCCACAGGGCTCCGTGCTGGGGCCGGTGTTGTTCAGTGTCTTCATCAGTGACATTTGGGATGACATTAAAGGCAAAATTTGCCTATTCGCAGATGACACCAAGCTCTGTGGGAGAGTGGACACAGCTGAAGGGATTCAGGGACCTACAGGAAGATCTGGAAAAGCTGGGGAGGTGGTCCAGGATCCGGCAGCTTGGCTTTAATGCCAAAAAATGCAAAGTTATGCATATTGGAGCCAAGAATCCCAGGACAGAGTATTACCTGGGTGGAGTCTGAGTAGCTGCATCAGAGGAGGAGAAGGACCTGGGAGCGATGATCACTAGTGACCTGAAGCACTCCACGCAGTGCAAGAAAGCAGCAGCAAAGGCAAACAAGATGCTGGGATGCATAGCTAGGGGGATAAGTAGTAGGAGAGAGGAGGTTATACTGCCCTTGTACAAGTCACTGGTAAGGCTGCATCTAGAGTATGGAGTTCAGTACTGGTGCCCACACCTCAAAAAGGACATTAACCTGCTGGCTAAGGTACAGAGGAGGGCTACAAAGATGATTGCTGGTCAGCAGGGCAAGGCATATGAGGAGAGGTTGAGAACACTGAACATGTACTCCCTGGAAGACAGGAGAGAGAGAGAGAGAGAGGACATGATTGGGACTTTCAAGTACCTGAAAGGGATAAATAATGTTGATAAGTGTAACCCCTCACCCCTGCCTTTTTGCAAAATGACAGGTGGCATGCTGTTGAAGCTGACAGCAGTACCTGGTGGGGACTGGGTTCGGGGAGGACTAGGTTACTCGGCACAGGGGGCCTAGGTTTGGCTACTCTGCACAGGGGCACCCAAGTAATCCGAACACAGGAAGCAATAACTGTAATGTCCAAAACCAGGAATGGGATTCTACAGTGTGGCTTTTATTCACATCCAAGCTGAACAAACAAAGCATAGACGGACCCCCACAGGGCTACATTCCTGGTAATGCAGATTAGAGACAACAGAATACTTCTTCACTATTTCAGCCCTCAGGCTCTAAACCCACCAGGCACACAGCCCGGACTTGCACGCAGCTTTGGGTACACAGCCCGACTTGTACACTACTTGGGTTTTCCCCACGGGCCCGGCTCCCCCGTCGGGCCACTTGATCCACGGTCCATTTTGGGAAATTAACCAGTTTTCCTGTTGTGGCTCCCCAAACCACCTTAGAGCCTTCGACTCCTAGAGTGAATTTTTCTTCCAGTCCCACGTCTGGGTACTTCCCTCATCACTGGCTAAGTGCATGAGGTAAAGTAGAAATCCACAGAGCAAATCCGTAGAGGTGGACCTGGTCACTAAAGATGGGGGTCTCCACCCAGCTCCCACAATCCATACCCGGCCGTTTCTGTGGAAACTAAACGACTCTATTCTGAAAGCTTGGCAATGTAGAATACTAGGTAGACGTATGTCACATCTCCTCTACATGTCTTGACTTCCCATAAGTGCTGGACTTGAACGTACTTTTACTTTTGGCTAAGCCTATTACTCTAGGTCTCGCACTATTTCAGTAGTCCAATCCCCACTATCACACAAGTCCCAGGGTGAAAACATAGGCCCTTTAGGAACAGCAGAAACTTACCCTCCGGCTGCAGGTGCCCCACAGGCAATTCACAAGTCTTCTTGTTTCCCCAAAACTCTGGAACAAATAGGCAGCTTCTCCACTAGTAGCAGAACCAGGGGGGGTTGCCCCTGGAATATGCAGGAAACCCTTTCCTGCCCCCATCCCTGGAGGGAGGGGGCACTGAGACCCGAATCAGCGGTCTCCACCACTTCAAACTATCTCTGTCTCTCTCTTTTGGTGGAGACACACACCCTTTTACCTAGATGTAGCCCTATGTCAGGGCTGAGGCTCCAAGAGCCTAGCCAGAGCTGCTGTGCTGCTTCCTCAGCAAGCTCCCAGCTGCAACTGATTTACAGACTACTGTTCAAACCTCCCAACATTCTATTCCAACTCCCTGCTGCAGATTCCATTGTGGCTCATGCAGCTGCGACAGTTCTATGGTGATGTCATCCCTCAGTCTCAGCTGAGACTGAGAACAGAGTGAGACAGTGTGAAATCCATTTAACTGGAGTTTCACAAGCTGCCTTCCCTGCCTACCACTAGGTCTTACTGGGATTCTAGTAACCCCGGGTAACAAGGGGGTTACATAAGGAAAGTCTATTTAAGCTGAGTGGCAACCATATCACGAGGGGACACAGTCTTAAGCTGGAGGGTGGGAGGTTTAGGAGGGATGTCAGAAAGCACTTCTTCACAGAAAGGGTGGTGGACACTTGGAATGCGCTGCCGGAAGAGGTCATCTCGTTAAAGACAGTGAGCAGCTTTAAGAGAGGCTGGGATAGGCACAGGGGAAGATGAGAATCATGGGTGGGGAGGGAGGGGAGGCAGGGACATTGAACTCAAGCTGTGGACCCTGCAATACGAGCAGACTTGATAGACCAAATGGCCTTCTTCTGCTGTCTTCTTCGTATGTTCGTATATGTTCGTATGTACTGGATATCCCACTGTCTCCCGCAGCCAGCCCTCTAATGACGTGACTGACGGACTGCACTGTGAGGGACCTCTATGTGCCTGCAAGTCATCTAGCAGTGTATTAGCATGAATGAGTGCATGATCCCGCTTATTCTTCTGGTGCCGATCGCACGAGCACTCGAAATGGAGGAGCAAAGGTTGCAATGTAAGATACAAGACAGACAACACATTTATTCCCTTCTGGTAGAAAGTGAAGGTCAGCTAATACGCAAATGTGAAATGTAGTAGATGGAAATCTTCCAAGTGTGCACTGGGTGTCTTGCAAATGCTGGCTTTCAGCCAGAAATTAGGGATGGAAGGGGTCAGATTGGCCACTACTGTCAAAGAAGAAACTTGGAGTCATAAGCAACTTTTTCAAACAAACCAGTCAGCATAAAAAGGCCTACAGTAGGACAGCCAGAATGTTGGAGTGCATTGGGAGAGGTTTTGATTGTTGGAGAAATGAGGTGATTGCCTTCATATGTGATATTGTCACTGTATAGGTCACTGGTGAGGCCCCATTTGTGGTACTGTACCCAGTTCTGAAGTCCATACCTGAGGAAAACCGGGGATAGACTGGAGTTGGTACAATGAAACGTCAGTAGTATGATTCAGGGCCAACAAGGAGTGGCTGGATCCCTGCACATCTACTGGCTGGAGGCCAGAAGGGAGAGGGGTGACATGATTAAGAGTTTCAAGTTCCTAAGAGGAATAAACAATGAACTGCAAGAAGCAATTTAGTAGAACCAGGTAGTCAGTAATGAAGGTTCAGGAATGGAAGTTCTCAGAGATGTGAGGAAGTTTTACTTCATGGAGATGGTGCCATGGGACAGCCTACCTGCAGAGGTGGTAGGGGCAAACACTATAAATAGGTTCTGGCTTGACTTGGGTATAGTGACGGTTCTGACAGTTACACAGAGGTGGACTAGTGTGATGACAGTCTCAGGGAAGGGGCTGAGGGTGTAAATCCCTCCATGACAGTAGGTCATGGGGTGAGGTTAGGAATACCTGTTCAGGCAGGCTGGATAGACCATTGGTCTTTCTTCTGCTGGCAGTGTCTGTGCTTCTGTGCTTTGGTAGGGTAGCAGGGACAAACGCTGAAGCTCATAGGATGCTCCACATGCTATCCTGGGCCAGGTTCATGGTCAGTATGGCTGATACACCCCAAGAAGCATAGACAGTGGTGGAGGAGAACTGGGGTCAAAATTATCTGCCTTTTTTTTTTTTGAGGAATCCCCTTGTGATACCCTGCTGAAATCAGGTTAGAGCCAGGAAGTGCCACGATAACTGGGTGAGCCGAAGAGGGGCGATGGTGGTACAGGTACATGGTGCTCACAGCCGCAACCAAAGACGACTGTGACGGGGAGGTAGAGTTTGCATGTGAGCAGGGCGGCCAATGGGGAGTAGTGCTACAAGCCCCTTAAGAGTGCTGTAGCTCTAGAAGGAATAGCAGCAGTGGGTGAGGTGCCTGCTGATGAGTGGTGCTTTGGAGCGCTTTACAAGACATGAGGCTGGCAGCGAAATGGGTCAAACAGGCGGGGTGACCTCCAGGGAGCGATGCTCGGAGCCCTTGTCTGAGAACTAAGCACCATAGAACCAGCAAAAAGAGATCAAGCGTACAGGAAGGTCAGTGAATGACTGAGCAAGAAGACTGTTTACCACTGTTTTAAACTTGATGGTGGATGTTAGTGGGAATTGCCAGGGACCTTAGTGCCTGGGTCGGTACAAGAAGCAGAGGAGGTTATCAATGTGGAGAGTAGCTCTCCCCCGGTTTGCCTCTGAGCTGCGGTTTTGGAAGGGACATGTGGGCCTGGCAGAAACAAACAAGGATGGGACTCTAAGGGGGGGATGGAGGCAGTATTATTATTTTCCAGCACAGTCCCTGATGAGAATAGGCGTGTATGAAGGGACCTAAATCAGGCAAGCAGTGAAGTTTTCAGCTCTGTTCACTGGTAAAAACCAGGGATCTGAACCAGCACCACAAAAAATGTGGTTTGATTGTGTTATAAGTCCTGACTGGGACTGTATTAGTGAGACCTGAACAATCTATCTTGTCCATCCCTAAGATTTCTTTCTTGGAGATGCTCTAGTCTCTGTCTTCTCTCCAAGTCACCCCTCCACTTCCCACCTGAAAACTCTTTGTATGCATCCTACTTCCTCTTGAATCCTGCTTATGTCTTTGCCTACACAACCTTGTCAGGCAGTTTGTTTCACACATCCACCTCCTTTTCTGTAAAGTAATATTTCCTTATGTCCATTCTTGAACCTTCCCTACTCCAACATGAGCACACTCCCCCTGATGGACACACAGTTTCTTTACTTAAACTGATTTGCTGTCCCTCTCTGTTGAACCTTTCATAAACTATATCATGTACCCCTCTTTCTGTCCCCTGTGAGTACACATTGAGACTTTTTAATTATCAGATGCTTTGCCCTGCTGCCAGTGGATCATCTTCCTAGCCCTTTGTTGGACCTTTTTTTTTGTTTGTTTAATTGAGTGTTTTAGGCCTCCTTGAACCAACCAGACCCCATCCACCCATCACCCACCATCCCTGGGACTTACCCATCTCCATGTTCCCCACCTGCATATCCCCCAGGGGAGGGGCCACTGTAGGCCAGCCCAACTCCTCCAGTGGAGTTTAGCTTCAGTTCTGGAGCAGGAGCCCAGTCTGGAGGTGCGGAACCTGTGGCGGGCGATGGGCGGCATCCTGTACGGTCTGGGTAATTACTTTTTTCTCCCTGCCCTCAGACATTGCGTTGGCCCTGTACTGATGCATGGATATTCACGTGCATGCTGCCTGCATCAGGGTGGTGCTGTCCCCCTCTCTTGATCTGTTGGTTCTGCTTATACCGCCACCTGTGGTCATCTGTGTGGCTATAGAGCAGCAGAGGTCAGGCACCCTCCTTCCCTGAGGAGGTGAGCATCCATTTGGACTGTCCACCATCCTCCCAAGCTGTCCCTTTTTTATGATTTTGGCTCATTTCCAAATGCAGATCGCCAGAGTTGTGAGGGGTAGTGCTACCACTGTGCTGGTGAGCCAGCTACTGCATTGTCTGTAATCTCTCCCTGTCTTTCCGTAGGTACAAGGCCACAGAACTGGATACAGTAGTCCAGCTGCAGTCCCACTAACAATCTATACAGAGGCAATCTTTTGTTTATGTACACTTTGCAACTGTGTGCTGGAAATCCTGTGGTATATGTGCTCTGAAGTCTTTACTTTTGATACCTCATAATGGCGCTGACAGCTAGAGAGTTTTCATCCCACCGTCAGATACAGCATGATTTAACCCTTTTCTCTCATGGGGATTTTAAGATTGAATATAATTTTTAGAGAAAAGTCTGCTGCTGATTAACTACTTTCATTTTGCTTTGTTTTTTCTTAATGCTGTTAACTAATCCAAACAGATTTTTGATTAAAGAAAGTATTGCAGTCATTGATTCTCTTCATTCACAGTGGAAAGGTGTCCCTAACCTTTTCCTTGCCCTCCCTCTGTTGCAGGTCTTTAAGGAGGAGAAGTACTTAAAGGATGCCTTAGAATGCAGTGACGTAATCTGGCAGCGAGGTCTGCTGCGAAAGGGCTATGGTATTTGTCACGGAACATCTGGTAATGGATATTCCTTTTTATCACTCTACCAGCTAACTCAGGACAAGAAGTACCTCTACAGAGCTTGTAAGGTGAGCATTTACTGACCTCCTTTCTGGTACCAAAAGAAACTTCCATTTTGAGGCCCTTATTAAGGATCTGTATTGAAAACTTAACTCCCGTTTTTCAATGGTTATCCCCCTGGAGCTTTGGAATAGAATTGACAGATTGATTTCAAACTGTATTTGTGAGGGGACGACCCCTAGACTTAGTAGAAAGGTAATTGGTGCACCAGGGGTCTGTGGTGGATGGAACATGCATGGCTGCGGGCCTACCATGTCTGTCATGGCGTGAAACAGACTAGGCATTGGTTCCATTCTTTATCTCAGGCAACACCTTTGTTGATGGCGATTGAGCAAGCTCTATTGGGGGATCTGCCTTTGTCAGTGATATTAAAAGCCCCTTGCTTGGAGTCAAGGTGGAGTTACTCTCCATTCCATTTTCAAGGCAGTTCTGGAAAAATATTCTAAGTTGGTGGGGTGGGACTGCAGTTATCTGGGGCCCTATGAACCTTTATGGAATGACCCCATGATTTAGGTGGGTGGTTCTCCAATTCATTGGCGGACTTGGGAGTCTAAGGGGCTCTATGTGATTTACTCGAACAGGAATCTGGTTCTATGATTTCATTTCCTACTTTACAGGTAGATTTTGGCCTTTCAACACATGATCTATGGAGATATCTCCAAATACGGCATGCTCTTTTTTCCAATTTTTCTTTAAAATTATCGGATTATTAATACAGAACTTAATTACCTTCATAAATGGTTAAAAACTCCTAAGGGTCATACTAGCTTGCTGTATAAGGTTCTGCAAAAGGTTGCTCTGCCTGATTGGGAGTCTTCTAGAGTAAAATGGGGAGATGTTCTGCAGGAGGGTCTGGACCCTGAGGAGTGGGCTAAATGTTGGGTAGAGATGCACCGTGCCTCCCTCAACCCCAAACTGCAGCTGATTCAGAAGAAGGTGTTAAGGTGTTAAACACCTGATAAATTAAAATGGGGCTTTGGGATCAGACATGTGCGGAGATGTAACCTGGGAGAGTGCGTTATATCACATTCTGTGGAATGTGCAATGTTAAACAATTGATGGTCAGATATCACTGGTTTTCCAGAACAAACTTTGGGATTCCCATTCCACATTCTCCTTGGTTTTGATTGTTTGGGGACTCGCAGTTTGCTGAATGGTAGGGCCTCAGAATGCAAAGGGGTGATTTATGCCACTGCACTGGAGGCTAAAAGGCTCCTTCTTTTGTACTGGAGGACCCTACTATTCCTTCCTTAACTCAGTGGGTACAGGCAGTTTTGAAGTCTGCCTCTTCCCATCATATTTTTGCATCAGAGGAGGAATACACTTTCTAAATTTCATAGGGGGTGGGGAAATTGGTTAGTCTTTTTTGAGAATAATGAAGGAGGATCCTTCTTGCTCTGGGATTGTAGTTTAGAGACGACACTGATTCTATATTAGTTTTTCTTATATGTGGGCAGGTGTTAGCAGGGATATGTGGAAGCCAGTACGTTTTGATTATAATATTCCTATAAGCTGGGTAATGGTGAAACGCCCTGTTTCTCACAGTATGTACCCTACTAAGTAATGTTATTTCTGGGTTTCTCTGTAGTTGTTTGGTGCGTTGGATTATTGTTATGCTAATTGTGTTGATGCATTGTATCTTTTACATGCTGTTGGAATTTGAAACTCTTAATAAAATGTTTATATACAAAAAAGAAAAATTAACTCATAACTTTTCAGACCGTTTGTTACCACCAAAAGGGCCCAAGGATTTTGCTTATGAGAGAAGTTGGTACAAAGAAGCAACATTATTTTCACCATAACCTTTTTAATTGACATTTCTGTCTGTCATTTCAATAAACGTAAGGTAGTTTGCCACAATGGGGATTCTTCAAACTCTGCAAGTGGAGTTTCAGCCTCTTTAAAAAATTAGCCTTCAATAAATAATCAGTATCTACCTTTAATCAATCTTCTCTGTGGAGTCCAACTCTTGGGGCTAAGCCAGAGATGCTTGAGTGCCACAGGAGCAAATCTGTTGGTCAGGGGGCCAGCAGTGGCTACTGGCTCAAGGCATATGCATGATAGCACATGGTGACATGTACTTGCCAGTAATCATTGCTGGTCCTCTTGCCTACCTTATTTCTGTTGTGCCATGCTATCAGGTGTGCATGTGGGAGTGAATCACATAACCTAAGTTCGCCTCTGTTAACCTTCTCCTCTGACTTCTAGTTTTATTATTTTCCTGAGTGCCCAAGTCATTGAAAACAAAATGCTCATGAGTCTCTCTTCCATTTCGGTGTCTGTGGTACAAAGACCAGCAGTTATGACAGGCATTCAGTCAGTTTCGCCTGCCGCGGACCAGGCCACAACAAGGACTTCTGTGGCACTTGTTTCTTTCACCACTGCGCCCTCCAGATTTGTTGCTGTTAACTGGGCTGAGAATTCCCTACCTTCAGTGGCAGATTTTGGACCAAGAGGTCTCTAGGTGGGACTTTGGACCGTTCCCCCCGGTCACTTCACGGCTCTTTGAAGTGCACCAGTTTACAGAGCTCTTTTCCCCCACCCACCCTCCACTGTGCTGAGGCTGTGTTGGAATCTCCGGTAGTAGCATCGGTGGACCAATGGATCCTTCTGGCCGGCCACTGGAGAAACTACCAGAGTCCACTCGCCTTCAGTGGTGAACCACCGTGGAGTTGGGGACAGGTCTCTGGTTTTGTCTATAACATCAGAGACATTGACAATCTGAGTCACCCAGGCTGTTGTCATTGTTCAAGGTAATGACATACAGTGCAGTACTGACAGCGGTGCAGATTCTAGCACTGACACCTTTTATGGTGTTGGTTCTGTCATCGGTGTCATGTCTGATGTTGGTCTTGGACTTGGTGCTGCTAGGGCACCAAAGAAGAGTTTCTTCTTAGGCACCACATTGTCATTGGTGGTGGTGTTGCACCTGTTGTCAGTTCTTCTAGTGGTGTAGACTCCCAGCAGCTACGACAGGTTCAGTGCTGGGTTCTCCCTTGGGTTTGGCATCGGTGCCTTTAGTGGGGCCAGCTCCCAACAGCAGTGACAGTTTCAGTGCTGAGTTCTCCCCAGCTCTGGTGCCGAGCTGGTATCAGGCCTCTCAGTGGGGTTTTAGTCAGCCACAGGTTCTCTGCCCATGTGCCCCCCCCCACCAAAAGGCTGCTGCTTTTCTACCTCTGCTGTCATAGGAGTGCCAGCAACTGGAAACTCTGCTCTATCCCCCCAGGGTTAGTGTCTCGCTGGAGCTTCAGGGTGCTTCCTGGGATGGGGTACTGCAACCCAGCAGGCTGTCCCATCCCCTTCAGATGTTTACCTCCAGTTGTTTGGGAGTGGGTTGATAGGATGCCAATGTTCTTTAATCCACCTGGGCTTCTTGTGTGGAAACAGTAGAGGCATGTATAGGAAGCCTGACAGGGTCCAGTTTAGGGGCCCTTCCCCAGTGTCTCTCCCAGGCAGATTCCAATCTTCCTCCTCTCCTTTGACATTCTCCTCTGAGGACAATAAGACTTTTCTCCTACTTGCCTCATCTACTGAGTATGTTCTGTGCCAGCGATTCATTGGGAGATGTTGCAGGGGTTGGACATTCCCATGTACAGAAGTCGTGATCTTGTAACCCTGCTGTTGGGACTCCTTATGGTTCCCAATGCTGACATTTGTGCAGTTCCTCTCTGGCACAGAGCCATGGAGGCGCATCAAGGGCACTACGGTGGCATTGTGACAGGGTTGGGAAATACACTGTCCCATTTGTTATAAGCAAGAATCTATTCTGTCCTCTTCTGTTGTCACTTATCTGTCTCTTGGCTGTCTGATTGCACAATCAAATTTTCCTTGTGGAACCTAGCGATTGGCTACTCTGATGGTCCCACAATCTCCCCATTGTCTTCCTTCCTTCACTTGCTGTTTCTGTTCTTTCTTCCTCTGCTTGTCTGTGGTTAAAAAATGAATGAGTCTGTATATGAAACTGGGATATCTTGGTTTGCAGATGTATTTAATTATACTGTTGAATGCAGAAAGCTATTTGGGTTTCTTTTAGAAATGGCAATCTGTAGTATAAGTGGTTAACCTTGAGGTGCATTTTGACCTCCACAAGCTTGTTTGCAGAATTTTGAACAGGAAATCATCCCTGGGACATGATGTTTTAGTTGGTTGCGCCTGTTAAGACTAATGTACTCCTCAGGATGCTCACAGGAAGAAATTGACAGTCTTAATAAATTTTGTGAAACACAGGTGGTGTAATTTACAAGAACAGGATGCAGAGTTTAATTGCCAAGGAAAAGCATCTTATAAAAAGAGAGTACTATTTTGTTAACAGATAGAGAGAGCTGGAGATTTTAAAGAGACTTTCAGATGAAGGACTTTTGTTTGTTTGAACGGCATGTATCAAGAGCTATTCTGTGCAATCTTAGTTTTTATTGTTATTGATGATAATAAAATGCTACTTGTGAATTTTGTAATTTCTCCTTTGGCTGCTAGTAGTACTGATTGGCCAAAGTTAGCTTTAGAGTCCTGAGATGCATCAATTCTGTAGTGTCTTGTGAATGTCTCTGGAGATGCCCATATGGCTGCATCACATATTTCTATGACTGTAGTCATGTTTCTCTCTGCCCATGACGTTGCCTTTGCTTTGGTGGAATGTGTTTGATAGAGGCATTGAATTGTTTTGTATGCCTCAGTGATGGCAGTCTTTCGCCAGGACGCTGTGGTTCATCATGATGCCGGCTGGCCTTATACCGGTGCCCTTCCAGTATAATGAACACTCTGTCAGTTCTGCACATATCATTTTTCCCTTGTAACATATGTCGATGTCACACTTTTCATCCCTGAAGTCTGCAGTTGTGGTTTGCATGTCACCACTTCTCTGGGCATATGTGCTGGTAGCGCAACGGTTTGATGTGAAAGGTCAGTGCTACCTTTGGTACAAAGGACAGTATTGTTTTCAAAGAAACTCTGTCTTTGTGGAACAGTAGGTAAGGGGCCCTACATGACAGGGCCTGTAACTCACTTACACGCCATGCCAAACAGATTGCTACCAGGAAGACAGTCTTTAGGTTTAGCCACTTGGGCACTACTGAATCAAGAGGTTCGAATGGAGGATTTGTTAATGCCCTGAGTACCAGGTTGAGGTCCCAGGGTGCTGTTATCAGTCTAACCTGAGGCTGAATGTTGGCCGCTTTGAGGAATCGTACAATGTCTTGGTGTGCTCCTGGTGCTGTACCATCCATGAGGTCCCTTGCTGCCCCGATTGCTGTGACTTGGACTTGTAGTGAGGACGCCAGTATACCCTTATCCAGTCCTTCCTGTAGGAATAGGAGTATATCTGATATCGTAGAGTTTGTGGGGGACGTATCTTTGCCTGTGCACAATGTGAAGAATATGTTCCAGTGCCTCTGATATGTTGAGGTTGTTGAACCTTTCCTTGATCTGGTCATGGTGTCTATGAACAACGGATGATGCCCGGCTTTCAGCAATCTCTCCCTTTCAGGAGCCAAGCTGTTAGCTTGAGATTGTGATGATTTGGGTGAAATACTGGTCCTTTGCTGAGAATGTCGTGTCTGACTGGTAGGATCCATATATGATCCTGAGCCATTGCTACTACCATGGCAACCCTGACTGTCCTGGGCCAGTACGGGGTGATGATGAGCACCCTTATTCTGGTTAGGCTGATCTTCTTTAGAACCTGCAGGATCAGAGGTAGTGTAGGCCACATTGAATTTCCGTGCTGATGACAGCGCATCTACACCCATGGACTTGTTGTCCTTGTAGCGGGAGTAGAATTGGGGACACTGGATCTTACAAGAAGTCCACTGGCCACAAAGCTGACCGTCACAAGGCTTAAGCCGCTGAAGGATGATCGTCTGCACATAAAGAGAAACAGATGCCAGACTGATGTCCGCCCATGGCCCCTACGGCCCCTGTCCCGGCGATGGTTATTCCACCACTGGTTGTGGTTCATCCGATGCCAGTTACCCCGGTGACACCTGACGTCAGCTCTTGTACTCCTTCTTGGACGCCGGATCCTGTCGACAGTGGTGCTGACGCTGCCCTGACATTCCCCCCCTCCTCCTTGGCCGACGCCAGTCGATAAGGGTGCAGACACGATGCGGTTGCCTGATGGCGGAACCGACACCGGTTAGGAGCTGGGTGCTCCTCCACCTACACCCGGTTTTCCTAAGCTGAACCTCTCACAGGTGAAGGAGCTCTTTTCCCACTGGTGGGATACAGTTAAGGAGGATCTACCAGCAGGTGCACCCCTTCCACTCCGGTACTGGTTCCTAACCCAGTTGATGTTGAATCGATGGATGGTGGGGCAGAAGAGGGGCCCCCTCATAAGAAACGGGCTAAGAAGTCTAGGAGGGATAGGGCCAGTAGCTCTTCCTGCTCTCCCTCTCCTCCACTGGACAGAAGGCACAAAAGGAAGAGACGTAGTCCCTCACCCCTTTCCACACCGGACTCCTATGTAGACTCAGACTCCTCGTCTTCTGATGCCTACTCTGGGTCAGACCTAGGGGACACGGAGGTTCCTCCAAAATCCCCGCCTGATGACCTGAGCTTCATGGAGGTGATGAGGCACATTCAGGCCAGCATGGGTTGGGATACTGAGGCCCTGGACCCCGAGCGACTGCAGTTGGCTAAATACCTCCACCAAATAGATTCAGAGCCGGTGGTCATCCCTCCCATGGTCGACACCTTTCAGGATGTCACACGTGCGACCTGGAAGCGGCCTCACTCCTCCTCTGCCATGCTGATAAAGGCTCATCGACTCTACCGGGCACCTTCGGACCACCCCTTTTTGGCCGAACTACCTGCTGCAGACTCCGTGGTGATTTCGGCAGCTCATGTCCATTCACAGAGGCCCAAACATCTGAGCACCCAGCCATCTGACAGGGAATCTAAGCAGCTGGATTCTGTGGGCCTTAAGGTGTACTCTGCTGTGACCTGCAGTATCAGGAGTCTCAACTTCCTGACACACATGGTCCAATTCCAGAACACCATTTGGGAACAAAGATTGGACATTGTGCAGAGCATGCCCAATTGCCCTCAACGGGCAGAGCTTGCCAAGCTTTTACAGACCGGCTCAGACGTGGGTTCCCACGTTCTGCGGTCAGCCTATGACTCTGCGGACACCTCCTCTGTGGCGGCCGCCACTGGCATTTGCCTCCGACGCCATGCGTGGCTTCAGGTTTTGGGGTTCGATCCAGACATCCAAACCAATCTTCTGGATGCTCCCTTCAGAGGCTCCTTGCTCTTTGCCGGAGACACGGAGCGGATCATCACCAGGCTGCAGGACTCTGGAAAGGCTATCCGATCTGTGCAGTCCACGTACCGCCCGAAACAGGGGCAAGCTCATAAGCCTAATTTTCGTGGTCGTGGGGGACATCAGCCACAGCAGCCTCGCTTCCACCAGCAATCGCAGTAAGGTGGCTTTGGTCACAGGGGAGGAGCCAGAGGATCTTCTGCCTCCACCTCTTGACAGGCCAAAGCATCCACTGCCACCCTCCCCCTCCCACCGCCTGACTATCCAGGCTACCCTCCTTCCCTAGACGCTCTGTCAGGGGAGCCGATCAGAGGTCGCTTTTCCCTCTACATGGATGCGTGAGATCAGCTGACCTCCAATCTGTGGGTACTCGATCTCGTGGAGTTCGGGCACTCCATAGAGTTTGACTCCATTCCGCTGAATAGACCACCGCCCCATCCCATTGTCCAAGGGAACACAGAGCGCCGGTCAGAAAGGAGATCCTATCCATTCTGGACAGGAAGGCCATTGAGCTGGTTTCACTGGCCGAAAGAGAGAGAGGGTTCTTCTCCTACTTCTTCCTGGTCCCGAAAAAGTCTGGAGATCTTGGACCCATTGTGGACCTAACCTATCTAAACCAATGGGTCTCTTACAGGAGATTTGGGATGGTTTCCCTTCCCACTCTCCTTCCGCTTATATCGGCGGGAGACTGGCTGGCATCCTTGGACATGCAGGATTCCTACCTGCATATTCCTATTGCCAGGAACCATCGAAGATTCCTAAGGTTCAGATTCGAAGGCAAGGACTGTCAATTCCAAGTCCTTCCATTCGGTCCGTCTTCAGCCACCAGGGTCTTCACCAAGTGCCTGGCAGTGATGGCCGCAGCACTTTGAAGGCAGGGCCATTTTGTGTTCCCCTATCTGGACGATTGGCTTTTCCTGGCTCCCTCCAGGTCTCGCCTGTTGGAAACTATCATGGATTCTGCCTCGCTGTTTCAGCATCTGGGAATCACCATCAACAGGGACAAATTTCATTTGATTCCAGCCCAGATTCTCCAGTTCATCGGAGCTCTTCTGGATACCACTCTCGGGAAGGTTTTTCTTGCCTCCGACAGAGCAGGTCGTATTCAGGTCCTGGCGTCCCAGATCTCTTCAGCCTTAAGGGTGCCATCTCGGCTCCTTCTCAGGCTGTTGGGGCATATGGCTGCTGCCATAGTCTCTGTTCCTCTGGCGCGCAGTGGGATCAGACATCAGACAGTCTGGACGCCTCGATCAGGATATCGGAGCCAGTCCGCCAGGAGCTACGCAAGTGGATGTTGTCCAAAAATTTGCTGGCGGGCATCCCCTTCCAAACAGGGGCACCATCCCAGATTCTGACCATGGATGCCTCGTCTGTGGGTTGGGGCGCTCATTTGGGGACACATCGTACTCAGGGGTCTTGGTCCTCAATAGCGGTAGATCTGCATATCAACATCCTGGAGATGAGAGCGGTCCTTTATGCCCTCCAAGTCCTGGTCTCGGTCCTAGCACCGGGCCATCTCTTGGTGCAGACAGACAACACTTCAGTGATGTTCTACATCAACAAACAGGGCAGTACACATTCTTATCCCTTCTGCAGGGAAGCCATGCATGTGTGGGACTGGGCCCTCAAACATCAACTGTTCCTGATGACAGTGCATGTTCCCGGGGACCAAAATGTGTTAGCCGACGTGCTCAGCAGGATAAAATCGCAAGCCCATGAATGGGAATTGCTCCAAAAGGTTGCAGATCGCATCTTCTGTCTGTGGGGTATGCTGGAAGTGGACCTTTTCGCGTCACGATTCAACGCAAAACTGCCCAGTTCTAGGGACGTGGATATGTTGTTCAATCTACACTTGTTGGCAGGTTCCTTGCCGCTTTAAATGTTGCCGGAAGGTCTTCAGGCTGGCTCCTCCCACGCGGGTGGTAAAACCCTCGGCTCCGCCCCATGACTCCTGATCTTCCTTACCACGTGGAAGCTCAGGTTCCCTCCTTTGCACTCTGCGTTTTAGGCCCGGATCCACACTCTTCGGAATTTCCGAAAACTAATTTTAAAATTTACAAGACTACGGTCTTCATCTTCCCTCGTTGCTGTAATGGAGAAATCAACTCCCGGTTTCCGTCAGTGCCCTTGTGGGCAGAAGATGTCATGGACCGATTCGCACTCCACGTGCATCTACTGTCTAGGGCTTGGACATGATTCGCAGGCCTGCGAATTGTGCAGGTCTTTCTCAGCTTTGGTCTTGGAGGACTGCGCTGCCAGACTACTACTTGGGCGCCCCCAGAAATGGTACCCGTCAGTCAAGTCTAAGGAGGCCCATTGGGTGGTGTCCTCGGCAGCGGGCTCCACGGAGCAGTTGGAGCAGATAATTACCCTCGAGGAGGAGGAGGCCCAGGTTGCTTCTTCTTCTTCCTCCTCAGCCACGGCATTTATCCAGCTCTCCTTGGGCTCCTCCTACACTGCTTCTTTTAAGGAGCTTTGTCAGTCCCTCTCCACGAAGGGAGAAGGGCAATCGGGACATTGCAGTCAGTTCAGAAAGAAGGACTCTAAAGGTAAGTCCCACCGTTGACGTTCGTGGGAGTGGGAGAGATCCCCTTCATCGGACCGTCTACTCTCGACTTCGGGCGAGGTTGCGGCTGCATCCACTGGCGTCATGGTGTCCCCATCAGGTCAGCCGGCCGAGACATCCGTCGACACGGTCAAGATTTTTCTCGACCTGTCGGATGGTTTGTCGCCTGGAGATGCCGACAACCCTTCTTCACCGGTTCCCCCGGTGATTACCGAGGACTTGCCTGTGCGTCCTGTGCCAAAGTCCCCGGTTAAGGTCCCTGCACTGAAGGAGGGGAGGGTTCCCCCGTTCCCTCTTTGACCCACCCTCGGAATCCCCAAAGGTCTCTGTCTCGTTCCTCTTCCAGGTCCAGCCGGTCCCACCGACGTCGGCGGTCTCGGTCTCTGCAACATGGAAAGCAGTGTCGCCGGTCGTCCTCTTCGGAGGACAGGCTGCGGCGCAAGTGCCATCAGCGCTACGAGGACTTGATGTAGCAGCAACTTTTACTGACCAGTAACAAGCTGACTCCGTTGCCTTCTCCAGCCATTAAGTGGCTGTCACCGGAGTGGATGAAACAACCACTCGTGGTAGTCGAGGAGCCGCCCCCGGCGCCGGTTCTTCAGCCGAAACCAGCTGCTCCACCCATTGTGGTGGAACCTCCGCCTCCACAACTGAAGACTGGGGCCCCGACCGAGGATTCTCGGTCGGGTCAGGGCTTCAGTCACCCTCACTCCCAATCAATCTCGGCAGGTGGAGGGTGGCTCAGGCGCTCAGCAGCTGTTCGCAGACTCCTCAGAGTCTGATGACGACTCCTCCCTGTTCTCCAGGCCGATTTGACCTGGAGTCTACAGGAGGCCAGTCGGTGGACGAGAGCCCATCCTCGTTTCTGGGTATGCTTCGACTCATCTCAATCTACTAGGATAAAGCTCGAGCCCGTCCAAAAACGGGCCAAGTATCACCTTATGGAGATACTGGACTGAGGGGATTCCCCTACGGAGGCCTTTCCGGTGGCCGAAGGCATTGTTGGGGCGGTCCTGGAGTTGTGGCAGCGGGCAGCATCTTGTCCCGCGCCTTCGGCCAGGATGGCTCGAAAGTACATGGTCCCCACCGGTTCACTCTCCGGTTTCTCGGAGCACCCCTCTGTGGAGGGTTGGTGACGATAAGCGTTTTCCGGCGTTCGGGAACACTCGGGGCGATGGACAAACCGCCCAATAAGGAATCCAAAAAGTTGGATTACTCGGGGCGTAAGGTTTGCGCTGCTTCCTCCCTAGGCCTTCGTCAGGCTAGCTCGGCCATTCTAATGGCACATTTCTCACATGCCATTATGGGCTCCCTGGATGAGGGGATTCCTCATCTCCCAGCTGACCTTCAGATGACGGTCAAGCAGGTGTGGGATCAGGGGAGGGTGGTGGCTAAACAACAGCTCTAAACTTCTTTGGACATTGGTGACTCTTGTGCCCGGTCAGTAGCGGCCACAGTGGCCATGCGCCGCAGTGCTTGGCTGCGGATCTCTACCTTCATGATGGACACCCAGCACAAGCTGGCAGACGTTCCCTTCCTGGGCACCGACTTGTTCAGGCTCAGAGTGGAAGGCCATCTCCAGAGGATCGAGAAGTCCAATGCCACCTTGACTCGGTCATGTCTGTCCAGAAGGACAAAGGCCGCCCGCAGCAGTAGCGTAAGCCCTTTTGCCCTTACGCTCCTGCAGCACGTCCGACCCAGCAACACCAGCATCAGTGTCAGCAGGCTCACACTTGGCACCCTAAGGCCAAGTCTGCCACTTCCTCTAGCAGGAAGCCTGGAGGCAAGGGTCCAAGAGGTCCTTCAGCGGGTCCTTCCTCCAAGCCTGCCCAGTGACAGGTTGAGGGGTGTCGTCCCCCAACCTAGTCTCTCCTCCCCGGGTTCCCCCGTGGGGGGACGGCTCCGCCACTTCTTTTCCGCCTGGTCCGCTATCACCATGGACCGCTGGGTGCTAGAAGTGGTCGGCAGGGGTCTGCCTCTTGAATTCAAGTAGCTCACCCCCCCCCCATTGAGCCGTCACCCCACGGGGGGCTACGGGTTCCGCAGCTTCTCTGTTGGCTTGTCGAGCCGACATTGCCTTGCTTCTCCAGAAGGAGGTGATAAGCGAGGTGGCAGACCCAGGGTTTGTGTCCAGGTACTTCCTGGTCCCAAAAAGGATGGGGGGCTGGCGCCCCATTCTCGACCTGCACAACCTGAACAAGTTCCTAAGGCCTCGCACCTTCAGGAAGGTCACTGTGGCTCAGATCATTCCATTCTTGGAACCAGGCATGTGGTTCCATTCTCTGGACCTCCAAGACGCGTTCTTTCACGTCCCAATCCGTCCATCTCATCAGTGATTCCTCCGCTTTCAAGCAGAGGGATCTCTCTCTGAGTTCTGGGCCATGCCCTTCGACCTCTCTCCAGCTCCCAGGGTCTTCACCAAATGCATGGCAGTGGTGACAGCATTCCTGCGGCACCGAGGGTTCCGGGTGTACCCTTACCTGGACAACTGGCTGATTGCAGCCCCATCCAGGTTGGAGGTGGAGTGGTCCAGGGATCTGTCCCTCCAGGTCTGCTCTCAGATTGGCCTCTTCATCAACAAGGCCAAATCGGAAACTCATGCCATCGCAGGTGATTCAGTTCATTGGGGCAGAGCTCGACTCTCTTCAAGCCAGAGCTCGGCTCCCGGCGGACAGGGCAGAGGTCCTTTCCTCCTTTGCCCAGTCATTTCTGGTTGGGCAATTGAACCCTGCCCGGGACTTCCTGCACCTCCTGGGCCTCATGGCGGCCTGCACCAGCGTGGTCCATTGGGCCCACTGGCATATGCGTCCCCTGCAATGGGGGCTGGCCAGCCAGCGATCACAGCACTCCGGTCCTCTTGACCAGCCGGTGACAGTGACCCAGGAGATGTGGGCAGGCCTGCAGTGGTGGCTTGTCCCAGCTCACCTGCAGGAGGATATCCCATTCGTCCGCTCCGAACTGACGGTCACTCTAATGACCAGTGCTTCTCTGATGGGTTGGGGTTCCCATCTGGGGGAACTCGGAGCCTACGGCCTCTGGTCCCCTCAGGAGTCTCAATGCCACGTCAACCTGCTGGAGCTTCGAGCAGTTCGAATAGCTCTCACCGCCTTCGCTCCATTTGTATGGGGTCAGGTGGTTCAGGTCCAGACGTACAACACCACGACCATGTACTTTCTCAACCGTCAGGGCGGGACACACTCCTTGCCTCTGTGCAAGGAGGCTCTCCTCATCTGGTCTCTCGTGATCAGCCTGGAGGTGGATCTCCTAACCATCCATGTGGCAGGAGCCTCCAACAGTCTTGCCAACGCCTTCAGCCGGATAGGCGCTGCTTCTCATGAGTGGTCTCTCCTGCCGAAGGTAGTACATGACCTGTTCTCCCATTGGGGCTACCTTCCGGTGGACCTGTTTGCCTCCAGGTAGAATGCGAAGCTGAGGCTGTTTCATGCCCAGCCCCCTCAGCAGGGTTCGCTGCAGGGGGATGCCTTCTCGAGGCCTGGACCCCGGGCCTCTTCTACGCCTTCCCTCCATTTCCCTTGATCCGCAAGATGCTTCTCAAGATGAAGAGGGACAAGGCGCAGGTGATTCTGGTAGCCCCAGACTGGCGCCGCCAGTTCTGGTACCCAGATCTCCTCAGCCTCAGCTCCAGGCTCCCGAGACGGCTTCCAACCCGCCTGGACCTGCTCTCAGTTGACAAGGGGAAGGTTCTTCACTCGGACCTTCAATCCCTGCACCTGACGTCCTGTTTCCTGAGCAGCTAGAGTTCCAGGCCTTGGGTCTTTCCGACAAGATCCTCAACGTCATTGACGCGTTCCGTAAGGAGTTGACCAGAAAATGCTATGCCTTCAAATGGAAGAGAGTCTCTAGTTGTTGTCAGGACAAGGGGTTGGACCCTTCTTCCTGTTCCTTGGCTAGCATTCTGGACTACCTGTGGTCCCTTTCTCAGCTAGCTTTTCGGTCGACGACCCTTAAGGTGCACCTGGCAGCCATCTCTGCTTACCAGATGCGGGCCGGTAAGCAATCTGTGGTGCAGGAGAAGGTGGTTGGGTGCTTTTTCAAAGGCCTAGACCACATATCCCCTCCAGTGCGAGAACCTCCACCTCCGTGGGATCTACTGCTGGTATTGGCTAAGCTCCTGGGCAAGCCATTCGAACCGATGCACAGGTGTGACATCTCTCACCTGTCGTGGAAGACCGCCTTCTTGGTGGCTATCACATCAGCCAGAAGGATGGGAGAGCTCCAGGCGCTTTCCATTGAGTCTCCTTATCTGGTCTTCCACAGGGACAAAGTTGTCCTTCACCCCAACCCGAAATTCCTTCCGAAGGTGGTGTCTGAGTTTCACCTTAACCAGGTGTTGACTCTGCCAGTGTTCTACCCCAGTCACACCTCGGAGACCGAATATAGGCTCCCTACTTTGGACCCTAGAAGGGCGCTCTCTTATTATAAGGAGCGAACGGCTGAGGTACGGGGAGAGGTTCGCCAGCTGTTTGTCACTTACGCTGAAGCCGCACCTGGCAGACCTGCAGCCAAGCGGACTATAGGCAGGTGGGTCACCTCCTGCATAGATCTCTGCTATAGGTTGGCGGGCATGGAGCCTCCCAAAGGGATAAGAGCTCATTCTACCGGCCATACTGCTGCATCGGTGGCTGCTTCTAGGGACGTCCCTAACCAGGAACTCTGCAGGGCTGCTACCTGGAAGACAGCACACACCTTCATTTCCCATTACCACATTGACCTAGAGTCACGCCGGGATGCTGGTTTTGGGACCTCTGTTCTCCAGTCCTTATTCCCTAAGTAGAGGGTGCGCACCTTGCCTCCCTCCTCCAGGAGAACTGCTAGGAGTCTGCCAGCAAGTGTGGATTGAACAACATATCCGAGTCCCTAGAAATACAGGTTACTCACCTGTAACAGGAGTTCTAGGAGTGGCATATGTTGTTCATCCACACAACCCACCCGACCTCCCCAGCTTCGACGCGCAACCTGGCTTCCAGCGGGCTAGATCTGGCATCATGGGGCGGAGCCGAGGGTTTTATCAGCTGGGTGGGTGGGAGGAGCCCGCTTGAAGACCTTCCGGCAACATTTAAAGCGGCAAGGAACCTGCCAACAAGTGAGGATGAATAACATATACGACTCCTAGAACTCCTGTTACAGGTGAGTAACCTGTGTTTTCTGCTCACTAGGTCCAGAGCCTGGAGCTTTTTGGCAAGACGCCTTGCCCCTCTGCTGGCAAGGGAGGTTCCTGTATGCGTACCCCCTTTTCCGCTGTTACAGAAGGTACTCCTCAAAGCGCAGTCAGAACCTTCCACTCTCATTCTGATCGCTCCGCTATGGCCCTGTCAGATTTGGTTTCCCTTACTGCAGCGTTTAGCGGCAGAGCCACTGGGGCCCCTCTTCCTCTATCATCTCACCTTCTGTCACAGGGCGGGGGTCCCTGATACACCTGAATCTCCGTTCCCTTCACCTGCGTGCCTGGCTCCTCAGGACCTAGCCAAGGTCCGATTCGGAGTGTCCGATCAAATTGCTCAATTATTGGTAGAGGCATGGAAACCTGCCACCAGGGCCACTTACGCCATGAAGTGGAAATGTTTTTGTATCTGGGCCACAGCCAAGAGGGTGGAACCCTTGGTCTGTCTGGTTAATACAGTTCTAGAATACCTGCTTTCTCTTTCTGAGAATGGTCTCGGTTATTCCTCCATCAAGGTACACCTGGCCACCATCTTAGCTTATCACTTTCCTATGTTGGGTAAGACGGTAGCTCAGACGGAGGTTTCCAAGGCCTTTTTGCACGGTATCCTTCACAACAGACCTCCCATCAGGGGCCCTGTTCCTACTTTGGACCTCCTTTTCGTCCTGGAGAAGCTTACTCTTCCTCCCTTTGAACCTGCCATGGAGTCCAAGTTCCGTCTTCTTTCTTGGAAGACTTTGTTTTTGGTAGCCATTACTTCGGCGAGGCGCATTTCAGAGCTTCAGGCCCTCATGTGTAAAGAACCCTACCTTGTCTTTCACAAGGACAGGGTTGATCTTTGCACTAATCCGAAGTTCCTACCAAAAGTAGTTTCGAAGCTCACTCTGAATCAATCGGTTCAGCTCCTGGCTTATCACCCAGAGCATTGAAATAGAGGGGAGGCCTTGCTTCACTCCTTGGACGTCCACAGGGCTCTCAGATGTTACCTGGCTAGGACCAAGGGGGACAGGAAATCTGATCAGCTTTTTGTTTCCTTTGCCCAACGGTCCATTGGTCGCCCGGTCACCAAACGGACGCTGTCGTGCTGCTTGGTCCATTGTATCTCCTTCTGTTATGAGAACAACAACAGGTTGACACCGGGTTCGGTTGAAGCTCATTCTACTAGAGCTATCGCTACTTCTTTTACAGCTCTGAAGAGGGTACCAACAGCCGATATCTGTGCTGCCACTATCTGGAGTTCTATTCATACCTTCGTCAGGCATTACAGCCTCGCTATTTCCAGATGCAGAGCAGGGTTTGGCCTCGCAGTTCTGCAAGGCCTGGTTTCCTGAGGGACCTTCCCTTATCCTTCTGTCCCTTTCCTTATTGTCTTCCCCTCCCAGGGGTTGTTGTATGTTTATACTGCTTGGCACTCAGTCCTCATTGTGGAACCTGCTGCAAGAGCTTCCTCTTGAAGTAAGATAGTACAGTTATGTAAGAACTTACTGTAACAGTAGATCTTCGAGACAAGCTCTTGCAGCAGCTATATTTCCGGCCCCCCTTCTCCCAGGGATCAGGTCCTGTTCAGGCCGGTCTTCCCTCTTTGAGGGATATTCTCTTAATAGTTATTCTTCTGACGCTGTCTGTTACCAAATTCTGCCCGATGGGGGGTGGGGGTACAAGAACTAGACGCGTGGAACTCCTCTCTTATATAGGGTGACACTGGGGTGGAGCCGGCGGCGGGGTCCCACTTGATACGGTTGAAGAAAAAGTTGTCGGAACCGCCGCCAAGTGGCATCAGTCCTTATTGTGGAACCTGCTGCAAGAGCTTCTCTCGGAGATCTGCTGTTATGGTAAGTTCTTACGTAACTGTACTTTGTTCTTGCTGGTGGCCATTGGGTCTATCTCCACTGGTCCCGATCATCTGTTGATGGGAGTGGAAGATGTGGTGGTGGTGCAGCTTCCATTCGTCTGGGTGGATCTGTTGGCGGCTTAACCAGTCTGCCATTGTATTCAGTTTTTTCTGCTAGGTGAATTGCCAAGATGCTTGCGAGGTATTTTTGTGCCCATGGGATGAGTTTTTCTGCCTCCCTTTGTGTTGCTTTGCTATTTGTTCCCCTCTGCTTGTTGATGTATGATACGGTTGCTTGTCTGACCTGACCAGCACATTTTCTCTCGATGTCTTTGCTGCCGTGAAGCAATGCCGGGAACACTGCTGGTATCTCTAGTACATTTATTGGTAATTTTGTCTCTAGTAGCAACCATTTTCCCGGTGCTGACTTGTGCCTTGTTGCCCCCCCCCCAACCTGTTAGACTGGTGTCTGTGTCTATTTGAACGTCTGTTTCTATGTCCAGTGGCATTCCTCTCATAAGGTTGTATGTGTACGACCACCATAGTAGGGACCACATCACATGGGGTGGCATTGTGATCGCTCTTTTGAAGTCTAGGTCGTACATTGGTCCCTGCTTGATTTGAAATGATAGCAGCAGGGGTCTCACATGCCATCTTGCCCATGGAATTATGTATGTGCAGGATGACATTATCCCTAGGGCCTGTGAAATCATCTCCAACATTGAGCGTTTGCTCTTCCTTGGTCTGGATAGTTTGTTAATCAGATTTGTGACACTCTTTTCTGATGGTTGCACTGTCCCTTTGTCTTTGTTGATTAATGTTCCCAGGTGGTCCAGTGACTGACTGGGTGTCGAGCAACTTTTGTCTCTGTTGATAACCCAACCTTGACTCTCTAGGCACTTTATTGCCATATCTGTCTTTCTGACGGATTGATGAATTGACCTTGTCCTGATTAGTCAGTTGTCTAGGTAAGGGATGACCTGAATGCCTTGCTCCCTTAGTTTTGATGCTGGTACTGTTGATACTTTTTAAATACTCGTGGCACTGACGCCAGCCCGAATGGGAGTACCTGGCACTGATAATGTTGTCCCAGAATGTAATACCAGAGGAATCTGTGGTGTGATGGCCTTATTGGGATATGGAGGTAGGCATCTTTCAGGTCTATGGATGTTGGTACATCCCCTGGCTGCAGGGCCTTCAGGGTGGTTTGAATAATCTCCATTTTGAATAGCTTGTACTACATGTTGTTTTGGAACGTTAGATCTGGAACTGACCTAAGGGCTCCTGTTTTCTTGGATACTGTGAAGAATATTGAGTATATCCCTTGACCCCTCTCTTGCAGGGGTACCTCCGCTATTGCATTGTTCTGGATTGGGGCCACTAGCTCTTTGCATATTTGTGATGGTCTTATTTTGTTCTTGGATACTGGTGAGATGATTAGCCTGTTTTCTTGGGGGACCTCTGAGAATTCTTTGGTGTACCCCTTTTGAATGATTTCTAGTGCCCATTTGTCTTGAGTGGATCTGGCCCACGTTTTGGCGAACAGCATTAAGTGAGCACCTGTGGGGATGTTTTGGTAGTTTTTGTGACAGTGGTAGTCATTGTGTTGTGTGTGCCCTTCTAGCATTGGGGTTGGCCCCCCATCCCCTGATGGCTCCTCCCCTACCCCAGAACCTGTTGTAGTTGTTGGTTGAGGGATAGGATGGTCTGAAATGATTTCCTCTATATCCCTAATGGCTCTTCTTTCGTCTTGAAAGGAAATGTTACGATAGTTTTGTCATACTGGGAGGTATGTGGACCTGTTGGGTTTATCTTTCCCCAACGCCTTGCCATCAAGATACTTCACCAGTCCCTTCCCAAACAGTAAGGTCCCTCTGAATGGTAATTTTAGTAACATGGACTTGGATTCATTGTCCACGTTCCAAGTTTCATCCATAAGTATCTCTTTGCTCTGTTGAGCAGAGTTGCCGCTCTGGCATTAATTTCGACCGAGTGTAACACCATGTCTGCTAAATATTTGGTAGGCAGGTTGGCGTTCTCTAGTAATTATGCCTTCGTTGACTTACTTTGGGGTCATGCTTTTCAGTGCTTCTTGCAGCCATTCCATCTGTGCCCTAGTGGCATGGATAGCAGTGGTTGCTGCCCTAGCTCCAAGGTCAGACACCTCGTGTCCTCCAGTTTCCTGTCTACAGGATCCTTGAGCCCAAATGCCATCTCTGTGGGGAAAATGATCTTTTTATTGAGGGAAGCGATTTGCGGGTCTGTGGTGGGGGGGGGGGGAGTACACCATAGTGCAAGTTTGTCTGCCTCTAGAAGGGTACATTTTGTCCCAAGATCTCCACTCTGGAATATGTGCTAGGTCTCATAATTCCCATTCTTTTACCACTTCTTTTATTGGTTCATATACTGGGAAGATGTCTGTTTTTTTTTGTTGAGTGCTGCAGTAATGGCAATAACTTAGATTGGGGAGGTGGTGTTGGGGTCTCAAAGCCAACTGTGGCCATGATGTTATGCACCAGCACCAGTATTTGGTTGGGGAAACACCATTTTGCGGTCTGAGATTGTGGGTCTACTTAATTTCCCCCTCGACCTCCGAGCTGCTACCAGATGTAGGGTGTGGTGTTTGTGGTCTTGGTCCTCGTGGGACCTGATTCGCTTGTGTAGGGTTTGCTGGTGTTTGGACTCGATTCCCTGTTGTGGGGGTTGCAGGTGTAGGTTGTGGCGTAATGGGGGGCCGTGGGCTCGCTATCTCGGCTAGTTTTTCCAGCATGGCCGTCATTAGTTGTTGTTGGAACTGCAGTACTTGCTGCTTTTGCAATAGGATTGAATTAGTGTCTATATTTTGTGTTATTGGGACATTATCAGATGGTCCGGCTGGTACTGTTGATTGGTTGGCAGTTCCACTTGTCGCTTCATCCAGATCCTCCTCCAACACAGTAAGGGGGCTGTTCTGAGCCAGAAACGCAAAGCCGTCCTAGATGAGCTGCAGGAATAGGGACGTTGCAAAGTCTGCAGCATTTAGTCTTTGCCATGTTTTGTGGGATAAGAGGACATTAGTGGCACAAGGTTAGGGAATGCTGCTATGATATGACACACTGATAATAATTATAAATTGATGTATTTAAATTGATAGTTATGCCTTAGTAATGTACATCTTTTGTTGTGTCCCATGAAAAAATATTAATTTTGAGCTCTTCATACAGTGTGAATTCAGTCAGTACATGGCCCTTTTAAGAGTGATGTATTTCCCCTTTAAGTTGATAAATTTTCCTTTAGTACTGCTCTGAATGATAGATTGTGTGGGATGGACTTATCTGTAATTCTGTTAGCACTTGGAGTTTAGACAACCTCTTGATTTACTATATTTGCCAAGCGTTCTGTATTTGCCTGCGTTTTTAAGTAGTCCTTCTTTTCTCAGAGTGTTTATATTTAATTTAATTTTATTTATTTATTTTGACTTTGATAACTGGGTAGGTGCAGTGGTCCAGTGGACTATTTACAGGCACGACTCGGGCCACAAGGCATGAGTGAAAAATAAAAATTAAACAACAAACAGGGTTATATTAGAATAGCAAAATATCAAGAATGCACAGCACTGGGTGCAAGGTACAATAACAAATGTTATAGTCAGGTTAATAAAAATAAGAGAATATATATAATAAAAGCATACAGTTGGGCAAGGTACAGGGAAGGCCAATGCATGAACTGACATAGTCACTGTGGCAGGACAGGGAGAGAAGTAGCAGAATGTGAGACAGGAAAAATGGCAGGCGAGTGGGTTAGGTATTAGTGGGCTGGTTAATTGCAATGCTCTTTGTCCAAAAGCCAGGATTTGAGGTTCAGTTTAAACATTTGGTGGGTGTTGGAAATTCGAATGGTTGCAGGTAACCTGTTACACAGAGAGGGGGCCGCCACGGGGAGGGCTTTCCCACGCATATTTGTGGAGGTTCTAGGTACTTCAAGGGTGGGAGTATCAGAGGAGCGAAGGTGTCTAGTTGGGGTCCTGGTGTGGAAGAGGGTGGGAAGTGGAGAAGTGTCGCCACGTCTAAGGCTGGCGTCCAGGAAGCATGCAAGAGAGCAGTCAAAGCAACCCTGTAATGATAGCCAACCAAGGGAGCTATAAAGGTCATAGTGGTGTGTGGAGTAAGGGGCCGACGGTGCAAAGCGGCTGGCGCTGTTCTAAGCTACTGATGGCCTAGCCAGAAGAGTGGTTGAGACTCTAGAGTAGATAGGAGAGCAATAATCGGAGGTAGGGAGGAGATTACTAGTGACGATAGCCAAGTGAGCCTCCTTGGAGAGGTAGGGCTTAATACGATAGGCCGCTCCTAGGTTCATGTTGTCCCTATGGACTAAGTGGTCGACGTGGTCTTTGAAAGTGAGAGAAGGGTCGAGCGTAACCCCTAGGTATATAAAGGAGGAGACGACGTCAAGAGCTGAGCCATCAGGGGAGTGTATGAGGAGAGAGGAGTTGGTGTAGATCGTTTTAGTAAGGAGTGGTTTTGACCCAAACAGCATAGACTTGGTTTTCTTAGAGTTTACCAACAGCCGATTGGAAGAGAACCAGTTGTAAGCAGCAGCGTAGTTCTTGGAAAGGACAGAGGAGATACGCAAGAGAGATTTGTTGCTATGGTAAATGACGAGGTCGTCCGCATAAAGTAGGGAGTTACAGGTAAAGCCATTGGCAGGAGGTGAGTTGACGAATAGGGTGAAAAGCAGGGGTCCCAAGATGGAGCCTTGGGGAACACCAGTGGTGACTGATAAGGGAGGAGAAATGCTGGTACCAGTGCAAATGGATTGGGAGCATCCAGAGAGATGGCTCCAAAACCAGCCAATGGTCTCAGTAGAGCAACCAAGAATGGATCATTTGGATAGAAGTAGGGAGTGATAGACCATATCAAATGCTTTTGACAGGTCAACAAAGACAGCACCTGTGGCATATGCACGGTCCATGTTTGAGAGAATGTGGTCCGTAAAGAGAGCCAGAGCAGTAGAGGTACTGTGAAACTTATGGAAGCCATGCTATGCTGTTGGTTACATAGGCAGTTGTGCTTTGCTATATACTCAGTTAGCTGTTGGTGGACCATCCTCTCCAGGAGTTTGCTGAGATGAGGGAGGATGGATATAGGCCTTTAATTATCAAAAGTGTTGGGGTCACCGGATTTAAAGATAGAAACTACTTTAGCAGACTTCCATAATTCAGGCATAGTAGAGGTAGATAGCACAAGATTAAAGATAAAGGTGTAAGGGGCAGTGTTTCCATTGAGACTGCAAATCTGGGGGTGCACTGCACCCTCTACAAACATTTTCAGGGATACAAATTAAATTATATAGGTTCATTCTACCATTTGTACAACATTTTTGTGGGGTACATATACTGCTAACAGAATTACGGGGTACAGTGTACCCCCTTCACTCAAAAATGTACTTGAATTTCATAATTTGTACTTGAATCACATACAGTTTGGGGTAAATGGGAACACAGGTAAGGGGCTTACAGATGAGAGGTGAGACAAACTTCAGAAAGACAGGGGAAAGGCCATCAGAGCCTGGGCTTCCCCTATTTGGTAACCTCTTTAGCATAGTGGATGTGACCTTGGTGGAGATGGTGAGAAGTTTAAAAAAGGGGCGGGGGCATCGGTGGGAGGAGATTAGAAGGCCAGGAGGAAGTGCAGTGTCCCGGCGATGGTAGGTTGCATAGGAGAACTGACAGGTCGGAGAACCTGGTGTTGAAAGCTTCAGGGACTGCCAAGGGGTTGGTCAGAGGGCCAGTAGGGGAACTCAGGTGGATGAAGGGGGCTATGAGTGTGGGAAATTAATAGAGAGTTGATGGAGTCCCAGATTTTTTTAGGATTACTCAGGTTCTCACTCTGAAGCCTGCGGTTGTAGTTCTGTTTTGAGGATCTAGTCATGTGCTTACAGCAGGTTCCTGTGCTCATTCCATGGGGCAGGGGAAGGGGCCAGTTCATAGGCAGCCCACTTGCTGTCTCTTGACTTCATGAGGGACAGTAGGTCTTTTGTTATCCAACGAGTGCACCCACCTCTGACACGCCGAGTGGTGGTGGGGAAATGGCGGTCCTGGATGGCCAGAAGGGCGCTGGTGAAGTATGTTGCGACTGTAGACACGTCATTGAGAGCATAGAGGTTGCGCCAGTTGATATCCGTGATGTCCTCGAAGAGGTGGGTGGTATTGGGGCAATTAAAGTTGCTGAAGGAGAAGTACTTAGGGGGAGGCGGGAGGCCTTGGAGGACCAAATGACATAGGTAGGGGAGTGATTCCTTAAGGAGTCTGGCACAGTGCCATTATGGACAACTCTGCCTGTACAATTGGTAATCACCCAGTGGAGGAGTGTGTGGCTCGAGGTACGGGTGCTGAGGCGGGTAGGGAGAGTGAGCATTTGCACCAGGTTGTGCTGTTTAGAAGATTTGCATAGTCAGATTCCTGAGTGCTGTGGTGGGAATCATTTTGCCATTCCCAGTATGGTGGCAGGCTCCACAGTGCGCATGCGCGAGAGTAAGTAGAGTCTCATGCATGCGCGTTTGCACTCCGTGCGCATGCGCCGCTTGAATCAAATTCCCGGATGTACACAGACAAGAAGCGAGCCGCAGCAGTTATTTTAAATCCGATTGTCTACTTGGAATACACAAGAAAAGGGGAAAGGTGTGAACTATTGCCATCTTTTAGGTATTTCTCGAGTAGGGAGACTGTGGAACTCTCCATGAATTCTCCTGCCCATTGTTGGCTGCTGAGGACCATCAAAGCTGAATCAGAGAGGCCATGTACACTGTTAAAGTAACCAGGGCTATTTATGTATGGTTGCACGCATTCAGCTTTTTCTTGTATTTACTTAGTACGAGTTCTGGGGCTGTTGGCAGGAGCCTCAGTCTCTCCATCCACTCTTCAGTTTGGACCAAAATTGTGAGGAGTGGTGGCTGAATTTTGGGCCGCTAGCAGGAGCCCCAAAATGCCTGGCAGATCAAATCTTGCCATAAACGTGTTTCTTTTTGCACTGGCGTGAACTTAATGAATGTGAAATCACTAGTAAAGGTCCCCGCACTTGTAAACCTATGGGCATAATTAGTATGGCTGTGAACCGTATAAGGATCCCAGCTTAAATTTTGCTACCATATAGATGTTGCTTAATTTTAAGACATTTTATCCCTTTTATCATTAATAAGGCATGTTACTTTAGGTACTCAATGACTATACTGTACCATTATATTCTCTGTCTGCATGACTAGGCCAAATGCGTTGGTCTATGCATTACAGTATTTAAACTTCTGTTTATCTGTGTGTGTGCGCGTGTGTGTGTGTGTGTGTGTGAAATATATATATATATATATATATATATATATATATATATATATACATATACAGACTATATCCAATATATTCAGATTGTATCCCATTACGAAGCTCTTACCTTAATTACTGTAGTTTATATATATATATCTGTGTGCTGGGGAGCTGTTGCGATGTGCTACAACCTATACAGGTGCATATTTAGAACTGGTCCAGAAGGGGCAGGCACCAAGGGAAAAGGGTCAGACTTCTTTTGAAGTCACATACGCATCAGCAACCTATCAGGTAGATGCAACCCATGATGTAAGTGGAGTGCTTCAGAGATTGTCCCCCACAATGAGCTCACCAGAGACTTTCTCAAGGTGCATAAACTTGTATCGTGCAAATCCAGGTGTTATGCAACAAGTACATTGATGAGGAAAGTGTTGCAGCAGTGTGACATAATTTGTACAGGCCAGTTAAAACTATGATTTCAAATATATAAAAGTGTCTGAAATTAACAAATTGCTGGTGGTGTGACACATGAAACTGTTTTCCCTATCAAAGTGCTAGTGCATGGTGCTGTGTGAAACTTATTAGGAAACTTTAAAAAAAGCGGGATCAGTCTTAATCATGATGTGCAGTCTGACAGCTTTACAGTAGTATATGTCTGTAAAGACACTCCATCAGTAAATACAAATCAGAGGTTAGTGTAGAGTAAGAAGTTGTTACCAATGCTATACATCACATTCCCAGTTTATACTTTTTGCAGTAACACTATATTGAGTTACTATGCTATTGTGGAAAAAAAAATCATTTCTTGGGGTGTGGCTATAGTTTACTATCCACACTCTGGCAGATCTTACTTTGAGAGGGCTTTTGCAGTAGGTATTCACATATAGGACTGACCCGCCAGGCATCAGGACCCCACGGAAAAAATTCTAGCTAACAATCTCTGGCGGGGGACCGCCCCCGCATCAGGTGACTGGCGTCATGTGATGTCAGTTAAAGGGGCGGTCCCCCACGCCCACCTTCCAGTTCTTTCCTGCCGTTGGCTTGTGAAAGTTCCTCGCAGTAGAGTTCAGCGCTCGTCAATCGTTCATCGGTCTAGCTTACGAACTTTTCAACCTCGTTTTCTCTTTTCTCGATTATATCGATTGATTTGCCGTCGATATGTCTTCCAGGCGCCCTCCGAATCGCATAAACATAAGTCGACTCATGTGACTGTCAGCTGCCACACAAGGATTGGCCATTCTTTGTGCCTCTTCTGTCAGGGCCCAGTCCACTCTGTGGAGAAGTGCCAACACTGCCAACAATTTAACTCCGCTACCGGAAAAGAAGGCGGCAGTCCTGGAACCTATACCCTCATGAGAAAAATGGCATCCATGGAGAAGGAGCTAAAGAAGTTAAGGCAGGCGCCACTTCCCGAAGGTCACAAGAAGAAGCGGACAAGGAGAAGCATCAAGAGCAGGAATGGCTGCGGCATTGAAGTAGCGTCCCCTCTGGGAAATCGCTCCTAGCGACTGTCTTGGTGGTGTCCAAGAAGGTGTCACCCTCCTGTCTGGCTTGCACTCGAGCCCTTCAGGAGCCTCCCGGGGAAGGAGGCCTCCCGCTCCTGGGAGAACTTCGCTTCCACCACCGCAGTCACTGTGGTTTGGCGGATCCGGTAAGTTAGGACGCCGTGTCACTGATGTCCACCGCATAAGGTTGTTGCCGCCTCCTTCGAGGGCGACTCGCCAAACTTTCGCCAGAGACAAGGCCGCATCTCCAGCGTGACCTTCCCCTGGCAAGGGATCTGATAAGTCGGACGTCGGCTCCTCTGACACCTGCCCGGATTTGTCCGATAAGCCGGATGTCAGCCCCACCGACACCCACCCTGCCAAGGAGCCTGCGGCAGACCCTTAAGATCGATCCGACACTCCAGATTCTCCGCAGCACGTTGCGTTGCCCTCTGAGGTCCCTGCATCCCCTCTGCTGACCCTCGGGGACTGTAATGCTCCCTCCCGGTCGTCACAGAGAACTTGACATGCTGCCGTCAGGTCCCCCTCCTTTGGGACGAGACACCCTGACGCCGGCCCCTCAGGTGCCAGCCCTGATGCTGGCTGACGTCCTCTTACCGGACGGTGTCCCTACGCCGGGCCCTATGCCCATGGGGCCAGCCTTTCCTTTACCTGGCCGGCCAGCTGGGCCTCTCCCAGGTCCCTCTGTTACATCAGAGCCCTTGGCTCCTGGGTATCCGACACCTCAATACCCGTTGCCGCAAATACCTGACTCCACAGTATCCGGCGCCTCAGTACCCGGTGCCACAATATTCAGCGCCGCAGTACCCAACTCCTTAATACCCGATGCTGGGTTTCCCGCCATCGGGTTATGGATACTCCTTTTGCGGATATCCTCAGTATCCATATCCCCCTCCTCCATTGCCCACACCTCAGCTGCCGGCGGGCTTGAAGGAGACTTTGGCCTCCTGGTGAGCTGAGGCCTTACCAGAGAGGTAGAGAGTAATCTGCTGATGCCGGACCCTTTACAGAATCCCCTATGTTGGAGATGGGAGACTCCCTCCACTTTCACCGACACCAGAGAGCCCTCTGGCGCCGGGGTGGGGAGGACACTGCGCCCAGGGAACTCCCTAAAGGGCCCTTCCCCACGAGGAGGAGTCGTCTTCTTCTTTGTCGGATACGTCTGACTTGACTCAGAGGGACGCCTCTGATCCTGATGATGAGCCACATACCCAGACCGCCCAGGCCAAGGACCCTCCAAGTCTCCTCTGGAGGATTTCTCATTTCTGGAGTTACTGAGGAAAATGCAGGAAGTCCATCAGTAGCAATCATTGGAGCCAGACCCACAGTGTAAAAAGCTCACTACTCACTTGGATCTGCCCGAGACTGCTCCTACACTTATTCCACCCTGGATAGAGCCTCACGCAGACCTTGTTTCCACTATTTGGAAACAATCTTCCACATTCGCCCCCCTTTTGAGGCAGGCAGACCGGCTGTATCGGGCTCCTGAGGGTATAGATTTTTTGACCTATACCCCAAGGTGGATTCGGCCATTATTAGCGCTGCTCATGGCTGTTCTGCTAATCCAAAACATCTCATGGCTTCTGGACCAATATGGGAAGAAGATTTATTCCTCTTCTACCCTGGGTATTAGGTCCCTGAACTATGTGGAATATATGGGGGACTTTCAGAAGAGCAACCTTAGTCAGGTGGAATCAAAATTTGACTCCCTTCCTGAGTCTCAGACTAAGCAGGAAGTGGCAGATCTTGTCTGTTCTGCTCGTTCAGCCCGGTAGGCCCATTCTTCAATGCCACCCGACGCAGTGGACTCAGCCGAAAGGAGCTCAGCTCGCTTGCTGCCACGCGCCATGCCCGCTCCATGTGTCAGGATTGGTCCCTGAAGCGTAATCCGCTATCCAGGATGCTCCTTCAGGGGTTCAGTGTTGTTCGGGGTGATGTCAAGGACATCATTACCGACCTGCATGAGAAGGGCACTGTACTCAAGTCTTTAGAGTCTATGTATAGGCCCCTCAAGGGCAGCGGTGTCCCTTCTCAGAGATCTAAACCATCCAAACCACAGGGCAAGCGCCCAACAAGCTGCCTGCCTCCTGCAGCAACCATGCCTCCCCCTAGCAAAAGGCCACTGAACCTCAGCTGCTGCGCTGTCCCACACCTCCTGACTTCCCACCTCTCCCACTCCTTCTGGAGGCTCCAAAGGAACCGTGGGGAGATCTCTTCCATCTGCCGGCTGGGAGAGGATAACGCCAGATGCTTGGGTGCTCCAGTTGGTATCAGCAGGGCAATCAATCAAGTTTCTTCAGAGACCACACCCCCCGGGTCGTCTTATTCCTTGCAACATCTTCCTCTGGTACTAGACGAAATCACCTCCTACTCAGATTTCTTCCTAGTTCCAGAGAAGACTGGAAATGTGAGGCCTATTCTAGACCTCAGCTCCCTGAACATGTTCGTGGAGTCAGATGCTTCAGAATGTTCTCTTTACAGAGCCTTCTACCACTCCTTCGGCAGGGACAGAGGCTGTGTGCTTTGGACATGCAGGATGCCTACCTGCATACCCCCATATGCCCTTCCCACTGCAAATTCCTTCGTTTTTGCTTTCAGGGGGACCACTACCAGTTCATGGCCCTCCCATTTGGTCTTTCCTCAGCTCCCCAAGTTTTTACCAAATGTCACTCTGTGGTAGCGGCCCACCAGTGCATCTAGGAGTACAGGTATTCTTGCACCTGGACGATTGGCTTGTGGCGCACCTCATCCAGGGAGGAATTCCTGCACTCTTTCCTTACCCTGCAGGTTTTCAGCAGCCTGGGTATCACCATCAACCAGTCGAAGTCCCATTTGGTCCCTTGCAGCAGCCTGGGTGTCACCATTGACCAGTCGAAGTCCCATTTGGTCCCTTGCCAACGCCTCCAGTTTATAGGGGCAATTCTGGACACGCTCATCGGCAAAGCCTTTTTGCTTCCGGACAGGGTGGACACCCTCCAGACTCAGGCCCATTTTCTATCCGGTCACAGGCGGGTTCGCGCCAGGTCAGTCCTTCGCCTTCTTGGGCTCATGGTAGCTGCCATTCTGACAGTTCCACATGCTCAGCTCCATATGAGAATCTCTGAATGGACACTTCGGTCTCAATGGGACCAAACACTGGGCAGTCTAGACCAAGAGGTACTAGTTTCTGATCCCATGATCAGGGACTTACAATGGTGGAGGGTGCAGGAGAATGTATGCGTGGGAGTTCACTTCAACATCGAACCCCCCTCCCAGACGTTGGCGACAGATGCATCAGGCGAAGGCTGGGGAGCCCATCTCTGGTCTCACAGGACTCAGGGCAGCTGGTCCAGGTTAGAACAAAATCTACACATAAATGTGCTCGAACTGGGAGCAGTCCTTTATGCCCTTCAGACTCTGTACTTCTTTATCCTTCCCGGTCATCTCCTCATACAGAAAGACAACATGTGCGTAGTCTGCTGTCTCAACAAGCAGGAGGAACGGTTCCTACCTCTGTGTTGGAAGCAATGAGAGTCTGGATTTGGGCAACCCAGCATCACCTTTACTTGACTGCAGTTCACGTTCTGGGAGTGGAAAACACGCTGGCAGACCACCTCAGTTGGTCCTCAGCCAGGGTCCACGATTGGGAACTGGATCAAGAAATCGTAGACGACATCTTTCTGCGATGGGGAATGCCTCAGATAGACCTCTTCGCATCTCCCCAAAACGCAAAACTTCCCGCCTTCTGCTCGCTCGCTCCAGGGCGAGACATTTTTTGGCGGGACACTCTGTCTCTCACTTGGAGGGACAGATTCGCTATGCCTTCCTCCTATTCCTTTAATTCCGAGGGTCCTGAACAAACTCAGATCGGAGGGGACCTGAATGATCCTCATCACTCCCTTCTGGCCCAGGTAAGTTTGGTTTCTTTTTCAACAGTTTTCAGAGGAACCTCCACTTCCTCTTCCTCTGTCGCAACAGTTATTGACCCAGGATCAGGGGTCCCTTGTTCATTCAGGTTTCAAATTCCCTTCATTTGCATGCATGGCAAAAGCCTGCTTCGGAGTTTCTCCACTAGCAGCGGACATTTTGGTAGAAGCCAGAAAGTCTTCCACCAGGTCCACCTACGCCATGAAGTGGAAACGGTTTTCAATTTGGGCCACTTCAAAGGACTTTGAACCTTTCTCATGCCCAGCCAATAAAGTCCTGGATTACATGCGCCATCTCTTCAATCTGGGTCTCAGACATTCATCATTAAAGGTCCACATGGCAGCGATTTCAGCCTACCATATTCCCTTTGGGGACAGGACTTTTGCTCAATTGGAAGTCTCCAAGACCTTCCTCAGAGGGGGTTCTCCATTTGAGACCCCCCATACGCATTCCTGCCCCTCCTCGGGACTTGAATTTCATTCTGGAGAAGCTTACCCTGCCTTCCTTCGAGCCATCGGCTACAGCAGATTTAAAGTTCCTTTTTTGGAAGACACTCTTCCTTGTGGCCATTACTTCTGCTCGATGCATTTCCAAGCTTCAGGCCTTGATGTACAAAATCCCATACTTGATTTTCCCCAAGGAACGTAGGTTCCGCACCACCCCTAAGTTTCTCCCTAATGTGGTGGCTGAATCGATGCTGAATCAATCCATTGAGTGACCCGCTTTCTTTCGAACACTCCAACCAAGAGGAGTACCTCTTGCATACTTTGGATGTTCATAGAATACTGAGATACTACACCACTCAGACTAAAGATCTCAGGAAAACTGATCATTTTTTTGTCCTTTTGCTCACAAAAGAGAAGGCAATGCTGTTTCTACAATATCTGTCAAAATGGTTGGCTCATTGTATCACTTTCTGTTATGACAATACAACAAGACCTTGCCAGGTCAAGTCAGAGGTCACTCACCAGAGGAGTAGCCGCCTATGTGCTTGTTTCAGAATGTGTTAGTGGCAACATCTGTGCGGTCAAGAACTTGACTTCTGTCCATACCATTTAAACACTACAGTTTGGACATTGCCTTTGCTGTAGAGCAGGCTTTTGGGTTGGCTGTGCTTCAGGTCTTCTTTCATAAGACCTGTTCAGCCGGCAGTTCCACGCTGTGGCTAGTTATCTTCCTCCCGAGTGCTTTTCCTTATTCCAGACTGCTTTGGACTCAGTCCTATATGTGAATACCTACTGCAGGAGCCCTCCCGAAGTAAGATAGTACAGTTAGGTAAGAACTTACCATAACAGTAGATCTTCAAGAGGCTCTTGCAGTAGGTATTGCCTTCCCGCCCTCCATCCCCCTAAGCTTCTTTGGCTCCATTTCCATGGGGGGAAATATACTCTTCTCTCTTGTCTTGCCTCTTTTGGCCCTTGGCGGAAAGAACTGGAAGGCGGGCGTGGAGGACTGCCCCTTTATACTGACGTCGCATGATGCCGGTCTCCTGACGTGAGGGCGGTCCCCCGCCAGAGACTGCTAGCTAGAAATTTTTCCATGAGGTCCTGATGCCTGGCGGGTCAGTCTTATATGTGAATACCTACTGCAAGAGCGCCTCAAAGAGATCTACTGTTACAGTAAGTTCTACGTTTCATAAGTTAGTTCAAGTAGTGAGACTTAAGTCCATTATGCTTGCCCGTTCTTGAAAATTTAGTAGTTTTGTAAAAGAGATGTTTGTCTAGCTTGTTTTAAATATATCAGTGCTCGGACCCACAATACTTGCAGGTGTTGTTCCATGCTGGCACCCCTACAGTAAACTCAGTTCTTTCTTTATTTGTGTTCTACTTAGGCAATACAAATTGCAACTTGTGTTTTCTGGTGCTACAGCGTCCTGTGTTATAGGTCATTTTAAGTCTGCTCTTAATATATCGTCATGTGATATCTTGTACATCATGCAGAGGTCTCCCCTTAGTCTTCTACAGTGGCGTGAAAAAGTATTTGCCCCCTTCCTGATTTTCTCTATTATTGCATATTTGTCACACTGGATGTTTTCAGGTCTTTAGACAAAATATAATGTTAGATAAAGGGAACCTGAGTGAACAAATAACACTTTTTTTTTTTACTTATTTCATTTATTTAATGAAAAAAGTTAACCAACACCAACGGCACTGTGTGAAAAGTAATTGCCCCTAGTTAAATCATTCCAATTAAAGGGATAATTAGAGTCAGCTGCTTGAACACAGCCAGGCTTGATTACAGCCAGCCCTGCTCAATATAAATCTCACTTATTTTGACCTTACCGTCAGAGTCACATTGCCAGCACAAAGATTCAACAAGCACATTATGCCATGATCAAAGGAAGTTCCTGAAAAGATCAGAAAAAATTTGTTGCCCTCTATCAGTCTGGAAAGGGTTACAAAGCTATTTCTAAGGCTCTGGGACTCCATCGAACCACAGTGAGAGCCATAATCTCCAAATGGAGAACACTTGGAACAGTAGTGAATCTTCCCAGGAGTGGGCGGCCTGCCAAAATTACTCCAAGGGCGAGCGTAAATCATTCAGGAAGTCTCAAAGGATCCTAAAACAACATCCAAAGAACTGCAGGCTTCTCTTGCCTCAGCTAAGGTCAGTGTTCACGACTCCCACAATCAGAAAGAGACTGGGCAAAAATGGGCTTCATGTGAGAGTAGCAAGGCAGAAACGACTGCTAACCAAGAAGAACATAAATGCTCGTCTCTCATTTGCCAAGAAGCACCTGGATGATCCACAAGCCTTTTGGGAAAATGTTCTATGGACAGATGAGTCCAAAGTGGAACTTTTTGGATGACATGGATCCCATAATGTCTCGCGTAAAGCAAACACAGCATGCCACAGTAAGAACACCATACCAACAGTCAAACATGGTGGTGGTAGTGTGATGGTGTGGGATGCTTTGCTGCCTAAGGACGGGATGACTTGCCATAATTAAAGGAACCATGAATTCTGCTCTGTACCAGAAAATTCTTAAGGAAAATGTCCGTCATCCTTCCGTCAGCTGAAGCTGAAGCATAGTTGGGCCATGCAGCAAGACAATGATCCAAAGCACAAAAGCAAGTCCACATCAGAATGGCTAAAAGAAGTAAAATTAAAGTTTTGAGTGGCCTAGTCAAAGTCCAGACTTAAACCCAATAGAGATGCTGTGGCAGGACCTGAAACGAGCAGGTCATGCTCAAAACCTACCAAATGTTACTGAATTAAAGCAGTTCTTGAGGAAGAGTGGGTTAAAATTTCTCCACAGCGATGTGAAAGACTGATATTGAATTATAGGAAGTGTTTGGTTGCAGTCATTGCAGCTAAATGTGGCATAACCAGTTATTAAGTGTAAGGGGCAATTACTTTTTCACACAGGGCCAGTTTGTGTTGGTTAACTTTTTTTCATTAAATAAGTGAAATTAAAAAAAAAAACAAGTGTTATTTGTTCACTCAGGTTCCCTTTAGCTAATATTACATTTTCTCTAAAGACCTGAAAACATCCAGTGTGACAAATATGCAATAATAGAGAAAATCAGGAAGGGGGCAAATACTTTTTCACGCCACTGTATAGTGCAGTGAGTATAAATTTAACTTAGTTACTCTCTCCTCGTAGGGTAAGTTTTTTAGTCCGAATACTGATCTAGTCGCTTTACGCTGCACGCCCTCCATTCTCTCAATGTCCTCTCTACGCTGTGGGGACCACAACTGTACACAATACGCTAAGTGAGGCCTCACCAGGGCCTGGTACAAGGGCATGATAACATTATGGTGTCTACTAGAAATGTGCCTCAAAATGCAATTCAAAATCTGATTAGCTTTTTAACTTGTTGATTGCAGTGTGAATTGAACTTTAAATCTGACGTAATTTTAATGCCCAAGTCCCGCTTCTTCAGATGTTGTTGTTAAGGTGTTGTTCCCTATATTGTATGAATGATTGTTGTTTGTTCTACCTAAGTGCATAATTTTACATTTGGAGATGTTAAGTTCCAATTTGCTAGTTTTTGTCCACTCATAAACTTCATTTATAGCTTGTCGTAAGGATAACGAATCAACCATAGTAGACACTATGACGCTTAGTCTGCAATCATCTGCAAATTTTGAAATCCATATAGAAGGATTGCTAAGGTGTAAGGATGAAATATATATATTAAAAAGACACGGGCCCAGCACCGAGCCCTGTGGCACCCCGCTAGTCACGGCAGACCACTCGGACATCATGCCCCTTACCACCACCCTCTGCCTCCGGTTGGTCAACCAATTAGCTATCCATTTCACAATGTTGTGGTGAATGCCAATTTTAGCCAGATCTTCCCTTGTCAATCTTCACCATTCATTACTTCCTGGGTGTAAGCTGAGGCGCGCACCGGCCACGGAGCTTTTTTTTTTTTTGTTGTTGACCGGCCCGCCCTTGCGAGCGGCTCATGCGGCGAGGCGGCTAGTAGCGACCCACCTCCTCCAACTCAGTTCTGTTTCTCCCGCTCGCCGAGGCAGCACCTGTTTCGGAGCGCCCATATTTTGACTGGCGCCTGGCGATCTCTTTCCGACACTGACGCTAATCGTAAGACCGTTTTTTTTATTTCTAAAGCTGCGCCCGGTGTGCTTTCCTACTGTTTTTCTTGTTGATTTGCGTTATGTCCGGTTCCGAGCTAAACGTGTTTCAAGACGGGCCGCTACCTATGCGCCGGGTGTTACTGTGGCCGGTATTTCTCCGCCTCGGACCGCATGACGCTTGTCTTCGTGTCTGGGACCCAACCATGACATGGATTCGCGGCGACGCCTGTTTCTCCATGGACGCCGTGTCCTCAAGTCCGCTCTGCCAAGTCAGAAGCCCCGCCGACTGGGGACGACGCCGGCCAAGGGATCAGGTAAGGTCTCAGGCCCTTCCTCGGTCCCTCCCGGCCTCTACGGCCTGAGGAGGAGGGGGTCTCTGCCTTTTCTTGCCGAGGAGGAGGCCCTTCCGCGTGTCAGGGAGCGTCAGAGTCCTCCTCGGGCCACGGCGCCGACACCGCCTTGGCAGTCACCTTCGAGGTGCAGGCTCTTCGTGGCGAGCCCTCGACTTTTGGGCCTGGCTCGGTGGACTCGACGCCGCCTTCGCGCTGCTTGATCCTGGCGCCCGTCATGTGCCGGTGATCGGCGGGCGAAGTTTCAGCCGTTATCCCGGGCGCCGTCAAGGGCGCTGCGTGATCAGAGCGGGCGCTGCTGGCGGCGCTGCAGATCCCGGGCGCTCGTCAGCAGCGCCGTGATCGGGCGGTGCCGCTGGGCCTCGGGCTGCTCACGCGCCGATGGACAAGGCGGCGCTGGTGGTGCCGCTTGCTTTCCGACGCGCCCCGCCTGCGGGCCTTGTCTCTCCAGGCGGTGCCGGCCTTGCCGGGCGCCTGCTAGTGTGGGATACGCCTGGCTGCTACCGGGCGTGGAAGGAGGCGCAGCGGCGCCTTGGTACCGGGCTGCTCATGCCCTCGTGGGCTTCAGGGACCCCTGGGTGGCCAGCATTGAGGTCCTGCTGATCTCGGCCCCTCCTCGGAGGGCTATGATTCAGACGTGACTCCATCCTGGCACCCCACCTCGGAGAGTCTGGGCCTCGTGGCTAGAGGTGCCAGGCGGCGTAGCGGGTCCCCTCTCTGTCCCCTTCCGCTGCTCCTGAGGGTTCCCCGGCGGGGCCGGAGCCCTGGGGCAGGCGTGGGGGTGACGCAGGGGGAGGCTCCCCTCTCTGGAGGCCCGGTGACAGCTACCTTACGGGGTGCTGTTGCCCTCTCTAGGGACAGGGGGACGCTGTGGTCGAGGAGGAGGGCCCTCTCGGAGTCCGAGGGGTTGAGGGGCAGGGGGTCTGCTGCTCGGTCTCCTTTGGCCACCCAGGGGGGGTGGCCAGGAGCCGAAGTGCAGAGCCTCGCCCCTCCCTCCAGGGTTCTAGGTGTCCTCCGCGGCGCGCAGTGGACTGCCCTTCTGGATCCATGCAGTCCCGGCCGCCATAGGGGAGGTTCTCCCAGGGCTCTTCCAGGCCCGCTCCCAGAGTTCCGCTCAGTGGCCTGGTCTGATATCCGGGATCCCCTTTCCAGGGCCCTTTCCTGATTCCAGAGCCCTCGGAGAGAGCAGTTACCTCGAGGTGCCCCTCTCCCATCTCTCTGCCTTCACCACCCCGCGCCCCAGGCCATGTCGGTCCTACGGTCCGTTATCTTGGGGCAGTTCAGGGTTCTGTGTCGCCTTCCCTCATATGTTAGATACATGCATGAGCGGTTCTTCGACTCTCCCCACCGCCGCAGGGAATCCTCTGGGCATTCCAGTTCCCCATCATCCTCGCCTCCTCCTCCGAGGAGAGGAACCCCTGCTCATCTGTCCTCCGATGCTGATTTCACAGAATATCAGCTTCTCTCGAGGATGGTGAGGGATCTCCGATTTCTACGCTCAAGAGACAATACCGAACGGGAGACGCGTGAATTTGGTGAATTCAGTGCCCAGCATCTGGTGGTACCTTCCTGGCCTATCCCCTTCCAGGAGGCGCCTATCCGGCTCGTGGCAGTCCCTGCCACTTTTCCCAGCCCCGCGGACTGCCAGCGAGGTATTGTGCCCTCTGAGTCTCTAGGTTCCTTCCCAACCCGTCCCTCAGGTTTGGTATACCTGGATACTCCTTCTGGGCGCCACAGCTCATGCACGACCGCCACCGGATTCGACTCTCCAGTTCGACCGCTGGGGGTTAAGAGTGTTCTCTCTTCTCGCAGGCAGTGCATGTATTGCATCATATCAGGCTCACCACGCTGCTCACAACCGGCATCTGTGGTCGATGAGATGTCCCAGCTGCTGGCATCTATGCTCGATACGGAGCAAACCAGACAAGCCGCTGCCCTCTCCGCTGGTAGGCTCTGGAGCTGGCAAGACACCAAGCAAGGGCATCTTATGACGCCAATGAGGTGGTTCCAGGCTTCATGGGACAGCGATCTGCATCAGGCGGATGGCATGGCTTGCTTTTCCAGGTTGTCACCCCTGGCCCGGCGAGGGTGATTCGCCTCCGCCTCCGGGGACCCATCTTTTCTTCCAGAGCTAGGAGATTTTACAGGCCCCTCCGCCTCCTCGCCCTCGGGAGGCACCTCCAGCTCTTCCCTACTTAGGCTTTCTGAATAAGCCAGGGTCTTTCCTTCTGTTTCTCACCAACAGAAGGCTGGGGGTCTTGTTCCTCAGGGTATGGCCTCTTCCCTCCAGGGGAAGAGGAGCTGGTACTCACTCAGGAAGTAATGAATGGTGAAGATTGACAAGGAAGATAGGAAAATTACGTACTCTCACCGTAATTTTGATCTTCTTGTATCTTCACCATTCATTACTTACACCCGCCCACCATCCCCTCAGTGGCCTCTTCCTGTGGCTTCTCCACCTCCCGCCTCCTTCCTCTCTCTGCATTTATATAAATAAGGAAAATTGCTTCATTTTCCAAAAAAAAAAAAAAAAAACAAAAGCAAAAAAAAAAAAAAAATCTTCTGGGGGTTTAAAATCCAGAAAAATTATTTACTCTAAGATTCATGGGCCATCTCGTTGATTGCTATTGGCGATCAGACTGCACAACTATCTCTTTGCTATTCTTATGGCAAGATACCTCTGGGGTTGTTTGGCCTGGCTCAGGCTATTCAGTTTTGATCCTGCAATCCCGTGTTCAGATAGTTGCCCTGAAATCTAATCCCCCTCTATTCTTGCCTTGCAGAGCAGAGGAACGAGTACGTCTGTTCTTTCTTCTAAAAAAAAAAAAAAAGGCTGAGGGAACTCTCTCCGACTGCTATAGGCATCTTGGTATCTGGGTCATGCATCTAGTAAAAAAAAAAATTTTTATCTGTAAAAAAAAAAAAAGGAAAAGGAGAAATCAAACAAGAAGGCAAATGAGAAGGTAGGCTATCCTTCTCGCTGTTTTGCTAAGTGGTTTCTCCCTTTAGTGTCCTCCTGGACAATTTTACAGTAGAGCTCTGCTGACCATATCCAATCTTAGCCAGCCTAAGCCTTGGCCGGCCTTAGCCAGTCAGTCTGGGTCCTGCTTTTCTTGGAACGCCTGAAAGGCTTACATTTTCCATTTCTAAACCCCTGAGCAGCGCCTCATGCTGCGGGGTTTTATTCTTCCTCCTCGGTGTCCTCCAGTTAGTGGCCTTCCACTGCCAGGAGCCCGAGGTGGGTGTCAAGAACAATGGCATGTTGAAGATGAGGACTATGCCCTTCTGAGTCGTTCAGGGTTCGGTGAACCTTCTCTCAGCCTATCTCTGGGGATTCTTGCTTCCTTTAGCTCGAGCTCTCATTACAAGCTAACTATGCTCGTTGGGCATTCTGGTCCCTTCAACATCCCATCTCTCTCTCTTTCTTCTTCTTCTTCTATTTTCTCATTTCCTTACTCATCTCTCCTCCTAGAGTCGCCCAGGTAAGGAGGCCCTGCACCCTAGGCTAGGATGTTCTTATCTCCTCTGTCCTTCCTCCATCGGGCTTATTCCTTTTCAGTTCATTCTTCCTTGTTTGCTATCCTCGCCATCTTGCCTCGCTATCTATATTTTCTGCTTTCATTTTGCCTCCGGCTGAGAATGAGTTGGAGGAGGAATCGAACAAGAGCTAACGGCCGCCCGCGCATGACGCCGCCCGAGGGCAACAAGTAGGCAACTTTAAAAAAAAAAAAAAAAAAAAAAAAGTCTCGTGATGGTGCGCCTCCGGCTTACACCCAGGAAGTAATGAATGGTGAAGATACAAGAGAAGATCAAGAATTACGGTAGGTACGTAATTTTCCTGTTTTGTATTAGTTCTATATGTGGTAGCTTATCAAAAGCCTTAGCAAAATCCATAAAGACCACATCCACTGGTCTTCCCTGGTCCAATTCTGAGTTAACATTTTCATAAAAGGATAGTAAATTTGTTGGGCATGATTTAGATTTAATAAATCCATGCTGCATAGGATCAGATAATTTGTTTGATGAGATATAATCAGTCACAATTTCCTTTAAAATGCCCTCCATGACTTTGCCCAACAACGGTGTTAAGCTAATGGGTCTAAAATTAGCTGGATCAGATCTAGATCCCTTTGTGAAGGAGTACAACCAAAGCATTCTTCCAGGCTTGAGGAACCTCAGCTTGTCTAAAGATGATTGATATAAAGCTCAAAGGCTCAGCTAGTTGATCTGCAAGTTCCCGTAGAATTCTAGGTGAATATTGTCTGGGCCTGAGATTTATTGATGTCTAATTTAGTCAGTCTGCATTTTGCCTCAGCAGGTGTTATTTTAATAGCCCCAGGTGACAGTGTGTATACTTATTAACAACGCAGATGTATTACCAGGATTAAAAACCGAACAAAATAATCATTTTGTGTTATATTATCTCCTGTTCATAGCATAACCCCATTGTTATCATTAAAGGGTCCTATTATTGATTGTTGATTTTTTTTTTTTTTGCTATATGTATAAAAATCTTTTTTTTTCATTGTCTTTAATCCTGTTGGCATAGAGGAACTCATTTGTGCTTTTGCTTTTTAATTGTTAATTTAACCAATTTGGAGCATTCCTTATACGCTATGTAATTTTTATGGATTTGTCTTTCATATATTTTTAAATAGTTTATCCTTCGTGTTAATTATACGCTTTATTTGCTTGTTTAACCAAATTGACTAGTTTTTGCTCCTCTCGCTTTAGGTTTAGTAATTGGAATATATTGGGCTAATTCATTAAGCTTGTTTAGGATTATATTCCACATATCATCTGTATTCTTTTTCCAGAGCCTTATACAATCCTAACCAATTCGCTGCCAATTCGTTAATATGAGAAAATTGGCTTTAGCCAAGTTTAATTTAATAGCTCCTTCAGATTTATAGTTTTTTCTTTTGTCTAATGTCAACTAAGCAATAGACTTCTGAGTGATCACTGTTGCCCAGAGGGGGAAGAATCTGCACATCACTTATTAATTCACTTGTGTTTGTTAATATGAGGTCTAATATTTGTCACCTCTAGTTCTCATGAACTATCTGCACCAGACCTAGCTGGTGAATGCATCTAGGTACAATTGTTCGATTTTGTTACCTGCTTTAGTTAGCTGCAGTCTATATTAGGAAGATTCAGTCTCCAAACAAAATTAAGTTATCATCTGGGTTCTAATTTGTTAAGTAAATCCAAAAATAACATCATTATTGTATGAGTTAGATGGAGGTCTATAAAGTAGGCCAATTATAATTTTAGGGTCGATAGAGGGAATTAACTTAAGCCATATGGTTTCTGCTTCTCCGCTTTCATAGGGCAGTTGTATACTGTTTATGGTATTATGTACGTGAATTGCAAACACCCTCACCCTTCCTGTATGATCTAGATTTTGATATAAATTATATCCCGTATGGTTTTCTCCCAGGTATCATTGATATCCTCACCAGGTTTCTGTAATACAAGCTATTTGTATATCATTTGTTAAGATAAAGTCTTTAAAATCATCATATTTATTAACAAGACTTGGAATTTATAAGTGTTGTTTTCCAACTCTTATATTTATTTGAGCTTAATGTTGTTTTTAAGTTGGTATAGCTAGCTAGAATGGGCTGCCCTCCTTGCTCCAGTTTAAATGAAATCCAATCACCTTGTTCAATTTTCTTCCAAAAACTCTTTGACCCTGCTAAACTAAGGTGTTGCGGCTGATTTAAATAAAATTTTATTGCTAAATGTTATAGAATTGTCCATACCATTTTCCCGATGCAAAGGTCCTTAGCCAATCATTTAATGTTTTGATTGCTGTATTTTATAGTTTAAATACCCATGTGTTGGTAATATACTTGAGAATATTAATTCTGCTCCTTTTTGCTTAATAAATGTTGTTATGTCAGTTATTTTAGATTGAAATGCATTTAAACTAGTTTTGTATACATCATTTGTTCCAATATGTATTATAACTAATGGGCTTACAGTGTTCTCCATGAGTCGTCCTAGCAAATCTAGCACATCGCCTGCTTTGGCACCTGGAAGGGTGCTAACAGTGATGTTAAATTTCCTATTATGTATATCAATCGTGTAGTCGAGGCATTGTTGATTACTGATGATTTTGTTTACATACAATTGCAATATTTTATAGCGAGCATATCATGGTTTGGCAAGCTAACTTCTTTCAAACTAGTTCTACACTGATTTAGTAATTTTGTAGGTTTTGTCTTGCATAATTAGGCCCAAGTTCTGCAGGCACCTCATTCCCACTCCCAGTTTGCCTTGCATAATTTGACCCAAGAACTGTAGGCACCTCCTTCCCACACACAGTTTGTTTTATTGTATCGTTTTGTTTTGGCAATACACTTTTATCCTTTATGTTTGGAATTTGTAAGTTTAATGGAACAGGTTCCTGATCTGGATTCTGCAGTTTTTGTTTGACTATTTCTTCTGGATTTATGTTACCCTGAAGACAATCAAACATATTGAAGACTGGTAAAGTATTATCGTTGCTGTTAATAAGGCATGTCTTTACAATATTTTTGGGTTTTATCCATGGAGTGCTAACCACAGGTATAACAGACACTTCACCACCTAACTCAACTTTAATTAACTCATCTTCATTAGTTGCTGTTCTTTTTGTTTTAGTATCTGAATTTTGTAAATCGGGTATCGTAATATCATATATAGCTTGATCTATGAATCTTTCTAGACAAGTAATCTCCTTCTGAGTTGCTAACCGTTCCGATAAGGTATCGATTTCCTTTCTTAAATTTGCAATTAAAATACAGTTATCACATACAAATTCCTTGCATGCTGGTGCTTCAATAAACATATGGCAAGAAATACAGATTCTTTTTGCTTTACTGCCACGTTTGCCCTTGATTTGTGACATGGTGAAATTATAAATTTTACCTTCTTAGTTTAAGATTGTATTTCCAAAGCACGACATGGGTCCTTAAACTCCTCGAACTCAGCGGACACAGCAGACACGTGCAGACGCGTGTGTCCCGCACAAGATTGCGCTGACGCTGCCTAGTTTGCTGCAGGCTGCTTAAAAGTGTTTTTTTTTTTTTTTTTTTACTCAGTTACAGCGGCATGTTTTCCACTCATGTGGACGAGGCACTAGTAGTCTCTAGCTGCACACCAGCCCCTTTGACTAGCACTATTCAGTGCTCTCTTCCTGAATAACAGGGCTCCTTGGTTACACACAAACACAACACACTGGTTTAAAACTTTAAATTGCTAATATAAAAGCCCCAAAATGAAAATGACACTTAGTCAGCATCTAGTAGCTATTCGCCCGCTCGCTGCAGGGCTGCTTATGAAGTGAGTGTCCTGGAAGTTGTTATTGCTGGTTGCCACAACAAACTACCTGGCAGCGGCTTGTTGGACTCCTAAAAGTGTTTTTTTTTTTTTTACTCAGTTACAGCGTGCGTTTTCCACGTAACTGTACTTTCCACTGGAACAGTCCAATTTGCCAGACATATTTAAGCTAAACTACTCCCACAACCTGGGCAGTATATTCTGTAACTCCACCCCGTGACAACAGATCTGTCTGCAGAAAGAACAGGTCACCTGCTTTGCAGCTGTTGTTTAGGATCTAGTGAACCATAGGTGAACGTTGTTTTCGAAGTAATTTCTATCCTCGGTTCCTTCAATTCCCATCGTAGATCCATCAAGTGAGAAATGGAAACTGGGGTTCAAGTTCTGCATTCAGTGCTGGTAGATGGTATCGGTCACTGACCTGCACAACACGCGGCTTGTATTGCCTGGGCAGGCAGCTCAACATGGCGGTGTGGCCTTTGTTTCAGCATGCTTCCTGAGTCCTCGACGACAGGAAGCTCCAGTTCTCACTGGGCCGGCCTTCGGAACGGGATCTGGAAAGGTGCCCTAAGGGCTACAAGAAGGTCTCAGCTGCATCCAAGTCCATGCAGCAGCTTGCAGCTCATGAGGCAGAAGCGGCTGCCACCACAGGCACCTCCTCAGTCTCAGCGCTCTTCCCTGAGGCCAGCATCGGAGGGTCATTCAGTGGAGGATTTCTGGGCATATGTTTGGCTCTCCAGACCTAGCACAAGTGCTGTGGGTGCCAGTTGTGGAACTGGGAGAGATTGTGGTCCTGTCAGTCCCTCGACTCGCCTGACCCCTCGATGGTAATCAAGCACCCTTCGGTCTAGGGGCAGATCTAGGGCTCTTCGGTTCCCCCGTCAAGCCAGTCCACTTCGACTCTGCTCGAGTATGCTGTAAAGATTTTTCTTGAGCCTGTCGACCAGCTGTCAGACAAGATCAAGGATTTGACCTCGCAGACCCTGCTACTCCCGGTCTTCACTCAGGAGGACATGGATCGGTCGGTGTCCCCATCCGGTACTTGGTGGGTGGAGCTTCTCTCAGGGAGTGAGCCTTCTACGCTCGTGCTGCTTAACATGAACAGGCATGTAGTATACCACAACCAGCCAGAAAGCTTCCTCACCATCAATCATCCAGTCAGTGGTCAAGGTCACAGTTGAAGTCTTGTTCAAGGCATTCTTACTCTCCATCCTGATCGATCCTCCTTGACTTCCTTGTCCTCAGGCAAGGAGATACACCATTGAAAGCTATGCCAGTGCTATAGGAGCTCCTCTTTCAGCATTCGCCATTGCGGGGCAGGGTAGCCTACCCCTGGACCTCTGGTCACTTGGCAACTGCCAGTCATAACCTCTGGTTGATGCCGAGCAGGTGCTTCCTGCAACTGCCTCTCCACCCCCCAGGTGGATCCACGTGATCGACAATGGACGCTCCGACCATGGAGGCCTGTTTGGCCAACAGCTTGCCAGGACAGATGTCAGTGCAGATCAACAGGGCCAAGGGTACTCAGTTGGTCCACGACAAAAAACAGTTGAGGAGTGTTCTTTTGAGGAGTCCTCATACAACTTGGATCACAAGTCCATGGCGTCCTCAGGGACTCCCTTGCTCAACCGGAGATCAATCGGGGAGCTGTCCGCCGTGTATTGCCCGATATCCTTCGGTGCACTACTGTGCTTAATATCAGCCTCCATGCTAGTCCTGCTAGAGCCAGTCCAGAAAAGGGCTAAGTACCTCTTTACAGACATTTTGAGTAGAGATAAATCCCCGGGGGTCACCTTTCCCTTGGCTGAAGCCATTTTGAGACTGGTCCTGGAGCTTTGCCAGCATCCTGCCTAGTGCCCTGTACCCATATGGTCCATGATATGCAGTCCCTACTGGGTACCTTTTTGTGTTCTCAAGCCACCTCTCTGAGACGGGATTGGTGACCGATTCGGTGTTCCGCAAGTCTGGAAAACGGAGACGTGTACAAGCCTCCAGACAAGGAGTCCCGTAAGCTTAACCATGCTGCGCAAAAGGTATGTTCTGTAGCATCCTTGGGTCTCTTTCTGACTACTTGTGCCATGATGGAGGCCAGTTTCACTTGAAGGGAGTTTTGGTGCATTCCTCCCTCATCTCTGGCTGATCAGGAGTCAGCAGTGATGGTCATCAGAGTTCAAAGTCAATTACTAAACACCAGCTCCAGATGGCCTTGAATATAGGGGATTTATGTGCTTGTGCCATGGCAGTGGCCATCTCCATATGTCGCAGGACCTGGCTGCATCTGTCTACCCAGCATAAGTTGGCCGATATCCCTTTCTTGGGCACCAACTTATTTGGCCCTGGTGTGGAAGGACATATCACCCATATTCAGAAGCCCTGTGCTACCCTGGATTCTGTGGCATCATCCCAGAAAGACCAGAGAAAGAAGTCTAAGAAGCAGACTTCCCAGTACTAGTCCTTTCAGCCACAGCCTCCTGAGCAGCAGCCCCAAAAGGAAGAGTACCAGGCCTGGTGCCCAAAGTTCAAATCCTGGGGATAGGGGTGGTTGTGCCTCTCTGGCTGCAGCCCCTGGTGCACCCCCCAACAAAGCTGCCCAGTGATGGGTTGGGGGTGTCATCCCTCCAGTCCTCCTGTCTCTGTCTGCATTTTCCATACAAGTTTGGCTACATCACTTTTTGCCACGTTGGTCTGCTATCACAACAGTCAAGTGGTTGCTGAACATGGTGAGCAGAGGGTTGTTTCTAGACTTTGAGGCTCTTCCGCCTTACCACCTCCACGAGCCTCGGGAGTCCAGAGTGTCACAGGACATGCAGTCTACCCTTCGGGAGGACATTGCTCATCTCCTTGCAGAAGGGACAATAACCCATGTGCTGTATGCCCTGGCCAGTCAGGGTTATGTGTCCAGGTACTTCCTGGTCCCAAAACCGGGGTAGGGGGTGCTGGTGCCCCATACTGGATCTGCATAATCTGAACCAGAAACACAAGTTCTGGATGGTCACTCTGAATCGGATCATTTCATCGCTGGAGCAGAACATGTGATTTTGCAACCTTGACGTCAAGGATGCATTCTTCCACATCCCAGCCAGTCCTTTCCACCACTGGTATCTTCAGTTCTGAGGTGAAGGGGTCCTGTACCAGTTGCAGGTCATGCCCTTCGGCCTTTCCTCAGAGCCCAGGGTCTTCACCAAATTGTAAGGCAGTGGTGGCAGCATACCTGCAGCACCTAGGTGTTGGGGTGTATCCCTACTTGGATGACCAGCTGCTAGCTGGTTCATCCAGAGAGGCAGTGGAAAGGTCCAGAGATCTGGCTGTCTAGACCTGCCCACACTTGGGCCTGCTGGATCAGCTGAGACAAGTCGGAAATAGTACCCATGCAGGTGATCATGTTCATCAGGGCAGAACTAGACTACCTGGGGGCCAAGGCCCTCCTCCCTGTTGACCAGGCACTGGATATTGTCTCCCTTGTCCAATCATTTCAGGTTGGGCTCTCTCATCCTGCCTGGGATTTTCAGAGTCTGCTGGGGTACATGGGATCCTGCACCAGTGTGGTCTGTTAGGTATGCTGGCAGATGCGCCACCGCCACTGGGGAGTTGGCCATCAATGGTCCCAGCACCTAGGCCACTTGAACTAGCTGATCTACAACGACCCAGCCGATGTGGGATGTCATCCAGTGGTGGCTGATCACCCAACACCTGGAGGAAGGAATCTCATTTGTCCACCCAGAACCGACCATCATGCTTATGGTAGATGTCACAGGAGAGAACAGTCAGCTGGCGGATGCTCTCAGCCAGGTAGAAGAGACATAGCACAACTGATCCATGAATCGAGAGGTGGCGAGCCATCTCTTCTTCCTGTGGGTCATGCCTCTGGTGGATCTGTTAGCCTCCTGGGAGAATGCAAAACTGAGGCTGTTTTGTGGGCCCCCCCCCGCAACAGTCCAGAACAGTAGCATGGGATGCCTTTGTGAGGCCCTCGACCCCAGGCCTCGTGTGTGCCTTCCCTTCCTTGATCCAGAAGGTAGTGGTCAGAGCCCAGAAGGACAAGGTGTGGGTGATCCTGACGGCGCCATACTGTTCTCGACAGTTCTGGTACCTGGATCTCCTCAGCCTCAGTAGCATTCCTCCGTGGTGGCTGCCTATCTGCCCGGATCTGCTGACCAGACAACAGAAGGTCTGCAGTCCCTGCACCTCATGGCCTGCTTCCTGAGTGGCTAGAGTTCCAGGCCTTGGGTCTTTCAGATGAAATACACCATGATGTGGAGCCGGGGTCGACAAATCCCATAGCGCAACGTCCCAGTCTACAAGAATTTACAATTGGACAAGCACAAGTTTAGTTGCTGGTTGTTTACGGACAACCAACCCAAAAGGGATAAGGGATTTTTTCCCCCCCATTGATTTGCTGCTCACCTGCTGTCCAACCACTAGGTGCCGCCACCTGTTATCCTTTCCTAGCCAGCTGCAGCTGGTCACATGAGCGCCAGTACTGTAGCCACGTGGGTGTGGGTACGAGTGAGAGGGCTATGCCAGCCAAGACTGAGCGCGCCCATGGCAGCAAGCAAGGATCCTCCCCGTCCCCAATCTCAGTCTCCACCCACAGCAGCAGAACCAGGACTGACAGGTGAGTCATCAAATTAGATATGGGAGAGAGTACGTGTCAGTCCTGGCAGTTGGCTGCGGTAGTGGTAGGGGCGGGTGGGACAGAAGTGGGAGTTGGAGGCTGTACCTGAGAGCACCATTTCTTCTGCTCCTGATGTAGCGTGTGGACTAGAGTAATTTTCCTGTGCGCACTGTGCAGCACTAGTCAGCAGGTTACTGGGCATAGGCTAGGCAGCTTCTTTTTTTTCTTGCAGAGAGAAAGAACAAAAAATAAAACAGACGGGGACAAGGACATTAAAATAAAGGGAGACGTTTTGTTCTGTGCAAAGTGTGCAAGTGCCTTGAGATCACTGCAGTTTGGGTCAAGGGCCTGGGGGGGGTCGCGTTGCGACTCGGACGGTCGGAGGAAGGCTGTGCTGCAGTTAGAGAGAGGACAAAAAAGAGTTTTATAATGTGTTTGCCGTTTCAATTGAATTGGAACCATGAAGTTAAGGGGAGTGTAATTATCCTGATCGTGGTCATTGTGACTGTACAAGTCAGTCGGGGGCTAAAACTGAAGGAAAAAGATAAAGCTAAGGAGGAGGTGTTTTCTTGTCCTTGGCGAGCTAGTGCTGAAGTTGGGGTTACTTGGAGAACATAGAGAGGATTTGGGGAAAAAAGGGGGGACTTTGAACAAGACAAAGCAGTCTGAAGTTAAGGCAGTTGGGTGGGAGGGGAGCACTGGGAGTTGCTGGAGATCGTGGGATTGTGGTTGTATGTGCTGCTGTCTAATTGTGATTAAGCACTGCAGCCAATATATTTAAGAAATACAGAATTCAAATAGTTACATAATTATCCTGGAAAGCCACTCTGGACTTGGTTACAGTAGTGCCTATTGCCTACAGAAATAAAAAAAAAATAACTTCAGATCAGGAGAGTAGCACTAGCAGCAGTTGGAGGAGAAGTAAAGAAAACAAGGGGCTAGCAAGAGCTGGGTTTTGTGAAGTGCTGCCAAACTTGCCACCTGGCAGAAAATAAAGGACAGAACTTAGTGTAACTAATTAATGCCAAAATAAATGAAAAAAGGAAATGACTAATAACAAGACTAACTGTAGATAAAGAAAGGGATGAATCCATCTGACCAGTGTCCTATGGCCATCCCGGCCTGGCTGGCTTGTGGATCTTTGACAGAAGTGGAACATAAAATTAGAGAAGCCTAACTAACTGTGTATGGTCTGTGTTAGGAGAGAGGTGTCGTGTGGAAAGGGCAGGGTGACCTGCCCAGATTCCTGTGGCCAGCTGGCTTGTAAAAGACACATAAAAAATTAAGAAAGAACCTATTAAAAAAAAATTTGACAGAACATAAAATTAGAGAAAGCTAACTGTGTTTGGTCTGGGCTTGGGCTGTGAGTGTGTTGGGACAGAGGTGTCATGTGGAAAGGGGTGACCTGCCCAGTGTCCTGTGGCCGGCTGGCTTGTGAAAGATAAGACACATAAAGAAATAAGAAAGAAGCTATTAAACAAAAAAAAAAAAAGATTTGACAGAACATAAAATTAGAGAAATGTAACTAACTGTGTGGGCTGTGAGTGTGTTGGGATAGAGCTGTCGTGTGGAAAGGGTTAACCTGCCCATTGCTCAGGTGTTCAGTGGCTGGCTGGCTTGTGACAGGACAAAACAACAAAGTAAGCACTAAGCAAGTAAGCATCAAAGCAAGCGACTGCAACAGTGTACAACAACACCGTCATTCTGGTCCAAACAGTGTAGTTGCTACATCCTCCATTCTTCCACCTGACTGATTGCCTCCTTCCTGTAGTTTAGTTGACACTGCTTAGTTTATACTGCAGCCTGTAGATAAGTTAAGCAATAGAGAGACTTTAGTATCTGTCTGCTCTCCCACTGTCTACCACTAACAGTAAAAAAAAAAAAAAAAAAAAACACAGATCACAGTGACTTTAAAAGAATACATAGATACATAGACAGTGTCGGCAGATAAGGGCCTATGGCCCACCCAGTCTGCCCATGTGAGCTTGTAAGTTCAGTTTGTTTTCCTGGAAGTCTCTTGCCCCTAACCCCTGACCTCTAGAATTCCTTTATGTCTATCCCATGTATTCTTAAATCCCGTGATTGTTTCAGCCCCCACCACTTCCTCTGGCAGGGTGTTCCACTTGTCCACCACCTGTTCTGTGAAGAAATTTCTCCTCGCGTTTCCTCTGAATTGTCCTCCCTCCAACTTCATCCCATGCCCTCTAGTCCTGGAACATCTTTTTTGCTTAAAAATACTGTATTCCTGCACCCTGTTCCTTCCTGTAAGATACTTGTACATCTCTATCATATCCCCTCTCTCCCTCCTCTCCTCCAGGGAGTACATGTTCAGTTCCTTCAACATGTCTTCATAGGACTTGTGATGCAATCGATGCACCATCTTTGTTGCCCTCCTTTGAACCTTCTCTACCCTGTCTATGTCCTTGTGTAGGTATGGTCTCCAGAACTATACTCTACTCAGGTGGGGCCTCACTAGTGTCTTGTATAGTTGAATTATGACCTCCCTTTTCTTGCTGGTGATGCCCCTGCCTATACATCCCAGCATCCTATTTGCTTTACCTGCTGCCTTGTCACACTGTTTCCCTACCTTGAGGTCATCAGAGATGATAACCCCAAGATCCCTTTCCTGCTTGGTGCATGCTATATCCTCACCCCCCAACTGATATATTGTGCCAGGGTTTCAAACAGCATGAAGTCTTGCTATATTCTGACACATGCAGTGAGTCCCAACTTTCGAGCTGCTCCAGAGGTGAAAGAGTTAACTTTCCATGCCAGGCATGGAACGCTGAGCTCAAGATCAGTTGAGACTCTGTCTGTTCTTCAAACTCAAACCGTCAGATTCTTTTACTCGCCTCACTGAACAGTCGCTTCGGAAATTTCTCCTTCTGCTCGGTTCATTTTGCGTTAAAGTATTGTTTTTCTGGGTTTTTGACCGAAATTAAACCGCAACCTGTCAGTTCAGTCTCTGTCTGTGGTATTTGTGAGTACTAGATAGGTTTTACATTAATTCTATTCTGTGTGGAACTTGTAAACGGTTTATCGGTTCGGTTTGAACCTATCAAGTTGTTTAACAAATCGTAATCTGTGATTTAGAGTGTGGTTACCGGTTCTTATCGGTTCTAAAAAAAACGGATTTTATTACGTTTTCTTCCACGACCCGTGACACGGTTGGGAACCGATAAGAGGATCTAACCTCATGGATTGCCATAAACGTAAGTTTGGATAGGACTGCCACTATGTCTGAGAACCCCAAAAGAAAAACCGGGCCCACTGGGTTTCAGCACTGCAGTGTGTGTGGGGAAGTCTTTGCCAAGGCTGACCCCCACACCACCTGTGTTTACTGTCTGGGGTTTGACCGCCTCAATGCAGACTGCCAGATTTGTAAGAATTTTCCTGCAGCTACCCTGGAGAAAAGAGTTGGTAGGCTCAGGGAAAGAGAGGCCAAAAAGTCCTCTGAACCAGATGGCCAGCCCAGTTCGGTTCCAACCAAACCAGAAGTAGTGCCCTCTGACCAGGGCGAGACTTCTTCGGGCAAAAGGAGATCCGACTCTGAGGAGTCGGTTCCAGCAAAGAGGACTAGGAAATCAGCTGGTGTGGAGCCAAAACTTTCCTCTCCAACCGCTGAAGAAATAGCCAAAGTGATCAAAATTGTCCAGTCGCTTTCCCCGGTTCCGACTGAACCGACACCGTCAGGTAAGCGCCCGGTTCAAGAGTATAATTTAGAGGAATATTATGAACCGGAGGAGGGGGAAGAGGAGTATGAGGAGAGTGAATGTGGATTTGAAAGTCTGGATGTGCCCATTGACCCAGACATCTCCCCAGACAGACCTTCAGGAGTGTCTCCTCACAGGCTTTCTGAGTCCCCTTCTCATTTTATGCTTTATAAAAAAGTGGCTGAAACCCTCCAGCTCCCTACGGAGGAAGCTGTGAATGATCAAGAGGAGCCTAACTATGTGGAAATGATGGACATCCCAGAGTCTAGGAGACTGTCTATTCCCTTGCATAAATCTTTGGGAAGCGGACATTTAAAATTCTAAAACTCCTCACACTATACCTCCTGTAGATAAGAGAATGGACAAGAGGTACACATTGTCAGGCTTTTGATACGGAGTTCCTTACACAACAATGCAGCTATGTTGGAGTAGTGCAGGCTGCAGCCTGCAGACAAGGCAAATATTCCATTGGCTTCACACCCCGGACAGGACTCTAAGAGGATTGATGCCATGGCAAAGAAACAGTACATGGCAGCATCCTTGGGACTCAGACAGGCAAATTATATGGCTTATGTTGCTAGATATCAGAAATCCAGATGGGACACTGTTATGGCTCTAGCAAAACAGGTCCCTGGCCAGCTTGCCAAGGAGCTGGAGAAGGTGGCTGCTGATGGTATTGAGGCAACCAAGGTGCAATTCCATGCTGCAGTGGACTCAAATGATGTGTCATCAAGAGTCATGGCTACATCTGTAGCACTTCGCAGAATGGCTTGGCTCAGATGTACTAGCCTGTCACAGGATACCCAGACTAAGGCCATGGATTTTCCTGTTGTGGGTAATTCCCTGTTTGGGGAGCAGACAGAGAATTACATGAAGAAAATGGATGAGTATAGGACCACCTATAGGAGTGCACAGGCCAAGGAAAGGCAGGCCACTCCTCAAAGGCAGCTTTCCAGGGGCAGGGGCATTTTCATAGGCCTTTTTACCAAGCCCAGGCCTCCTCTTCTGCTTATGCCCAGAGGGGGTTCTTTAGAGGGAGAGGCAGACGGGGTACAAGCAGGCCTGCTTCCACCCCTCAGCCCAAAGTCCCTGCCAAGCAGGTACCCTGATGGGGTTGCCAGGGCCGATTCTCAGCTACCTGTAGGGGGCAGGCTGGCTTACTTTGTCCAGGACTGGGAGTCTCTGACATCGGACAAATGGGTCCTGGAAGTAGTAAGCCAGGGACTGGTTCTTAGCTTCAAAAAAGTTTCCAAAGATGAGAACCAGATTATTTCCACCTGCAAATCCATCAGAGGCACTTGCCTTAGAGGCAGAGGTCTCTTCCCTCCTCGCTGTCAGAGCTGTGGAAAGGGTTCCACCCCTACACCGGGGCAAAGGATTGTATTCCAGGTACTTCCTTACCCCAAAAAAGACAGGAGAATGGCGGCCCATCCTGGATCTCAGATACTTAAACAAGCACCTTTTAAAACCAAAATTCAAAATGGTGACTCTGGGAATTATTCTACCCTCTCTAAGGCCAGGGGACTGGCTAGTGTCCCTGGACCTCAAGGATGCCTACTTCCATATTCTCATCAGAAGCTCCCACCGAAAGTACCTCAGGTTCGAGCTGCCCTCAGGCCATTACCAGTTCAGAGCAATGCCCTTTGGCCTCACCTCTGCTCCAAGGGTATTCACAAAATGTCAGAAGGCAAAAAATTGCCATCTTCCCTTACCTGGACGACTGGCTCATAGTAGGCCAGTCCCCAGACCAAGTCAAGTTACACCTACAGATAACTCAGCAACTGCTCACCTCTCTATAGGTTTCCTTCTGAATCTTTCAAAGTCAGTTCTAGAGCCTGTCCAGCTCCTCACCTTCATAGGCGCAGAGCTGAACACAGAGAAAGCCAGAGCCTTCCTTCCTTTGGACAGGGCAAGGACCCTGGTCTCTCTGGCCTCCTCATTTACCCTGCAGGTGTCTCAACCAGCAAGGCATTTTCTACAGCTCCTGGGGCACATGGCTGCTTCTACAGCAGTAGTGCAGGGAGCAAGATTTCAGATGAGGGACATTCAGTTCCATTTGAGAGCCTTTTGGTCTCAAAGGAAAGACCCTCTAACCAAATTGATCTCAGTGACTCGAAACCCTGATCCAGGCCCTACAGTAGTGGCAGGAGCAGAACAATCTGAGACAGGGGGTTCCTTTTCTCACTCAATCTCACTCCTTAATCCTTACTACAGATGCATCCCTCTTGGGGTGGGGAGCTCACATGGGTGACCTCACCACCCAGGGGTTGTGGTCCCCTCAGGAATCTCTGCTCCACATCAATCTGTTGGAACTCAGAGCAGTTTTTCTAGTACTTCAGGCTTTTTCCAAATCTGTTCAGAACAAAGTTGTACAGGTCAGAACAGACAACACCACCACAATGTGGTACATCAACAAGCAAGGGGGCACTCGGTCTACGGCCTTGTGCACCGAAGCAATGAAGTTGTGGTCTCTGGCTTACCCTGAACACCTCCCACGGCAGTTCACCTCCCAGGCAAGGACAATGTCCTGGCAGATGCTCTCAGCAGGATTTCCCAGGGCCATCACGAATGGTCACTGGACCCCTGGTCTTGGAGGTGATATTTGCCAGATGGGGCACCCCGCAGATAGATCTTTTTGCAGCCCCAGACAATCACCAACTTCCCCTTTTTTGCTGCAGGCCCCCAGTGTTGGGCTCAGTCCCTCTGGATGCCTTAGTTCTCAATTGGGAAGGGAAGTTTCTCTATGCTTTTCCCCCCTTCCCTCTCCTGTTCAAAGTGCTAGTCCTTCAGGGCTCCATTATTGGGTCCTTGCTCTTTTCCCTTTTTCTCAACTCCCTGCCCAGTGTATGTACTGGTAAAATCCTTCTTTATGCAGAAGATACTGTACTCTTTGCCTCCGACTCGCATCCCATCTCACTTCAGGATTCTCTGCAGGAATCCTACAATGACGCAGAAGCCTGGTTTACTGAGCACAGACCTGAATTAATCTAATGAAACCAAAACCATGCTCTTTGCCCACCCCCAAAATAAATCCAGTAACTATCCTCCTCGCAGTCCACTCCACCTCTAAACTCCCTATTGAGCTAGTTCACTTTTATAAATACCTAGGTATAACCTTTGACCCTGCCTCTATTTTCATGCCCACATCTCTGCCTTGCCTCAGCCTCTAACACTCGGCTGGGTATCCTCTATCGTCATAAAACTGCCTCCCCAAGGATGCCCTCGACTTGCAGTCATCCTCTGTTTCTACCTCTGAGACTATGGCCCTACTACTGTGTATGGTGCAGCAGACCAGACTGCCCTGCACAAGATCCGCCTCACCTTAAACAAGGCTTGCAGGCTCATAACTGGGGCTCCTAGTCTAACCCACACTTGCCTTCTTTACACCATGGCTAATCTACTCAACCTAGATGAGCGCCTCAGATACCAAACCTGCCTCCTAACAAACAATCACTCCTTGGGTTATCCCACGGGTCTGTCAACCACTATCCACCGAGCTAACCCTACAGTGTATCCATTATATCCCATAGAAACTGCACCTAAAGGTCAAGACTTGCCCTACAGAGCCCCTGTTGGCCTCGCGCGCCTCGGCCGGAATCACTGATGCCGCTTCATTATCTTATTTTAAAACTAGTTTAGAAATCACCTGCTCTCAACACGCAGCTGTACCTGCCTCTAAGCCTCCTCCTGTCCTCCCAGACAAAGCTCACTGAGCCGCTCTCTGACCTTCTGTCCAGCTCTACCTTTACTTGCTACTATCTTCCCCACACTCCTCTTCTGATGTCTCCCACTCAGCCTTACCTTTATCTGCCCACTGAATCAATCTCCATGTAACTACTGTATATTGTCTACTCTGTAAAGTGCACATTTAAGCCTGTTGTATACTGTGTTTGACATATGCCTGTATTTTTGGCTGATTCCTAAATGTACTCCAGATTTTTTTGTCTGCCTTGATGTTTGTTTCTTGCACTGTTTTGTCCTCACTGTGACGAGGTACCTTTGTAAATGAGCCTCTGGCTCAAAGTTTGTTAAACCGATGTTCTAATAAATAAATTAAATAAATAAATCAGATCTCAACCCTGCAAGATGATCCTCATTGCTCCAGACTAGGCCAGACAACCCTGGTATCCACTCCTACTGTCCTTAGCAGTCAGTCTTCCCAGGAATTACAACCTGTTAACCTGTGCTCAGGGGAGGGTTTGGTACCCGAACCTCAAATCTCTCAATCTCAAGGCCTGGCTCTTGAAGAGTTGGAGTTTGCTGATTTACACCTCTCCCATGGTGTAATGGTTATCCTGAAGGCTTCTAGAAAACCTTCCATCAGGGCTACTTATAATTCCAAATGGAAGAGGTTTTTCCATATGGTGCTCTGGAAAGCATATTTTCCCAGAATCTGCTGATTTACCCACAGTCCTGGATTATATGGTCCATTTAAATACCTTGGGGTTGAGGCCAGCTACCCTAAAAGTGCATCTGGCAGCTGTGTCTGCTTTTATTTCAGCAGGTCTCCTCTCTTTCAGCTCACCCTGTATTCTCCAAGTTTTTCAAGGGATTGCTTCACACCAACCCTCCATTCAGGGACTCTGCCTCCGCCTGGGATCTTAATGTTTGCATTGCTCAGCTTATGCAACCCCCTTTGAGCCTTTGTCTTCAGCAGAGCTTAAGTACTTGACTTGGAGACTGTGTTTCTGGTAGCTATCACTTCTGCCAGGCGCATAGAGTGAATTACAAGCTTTGTCAGTGGAGCCTGATTTTATCTCCTTTCATAGAGATAAAGGTGGTCCTCAGGACTAACAGGAAGTTCTTGCCAAGGTGGTTTCAGATTTCCACCTTAATCAATCTATATCTCTTCCAGTGTACTTCACTGACCATTCCTCCTCCTCTGGCGAGAGGAGGCTGCACAGCTTAGATGTGAAGAGAGCCCTTAGTTACTACATAGAGCATACCAAGGGTCACAGGTTTGACTCCCTCCAACTGTTCCTCACTTATGGTGAGGTTGGTAAAGGGAAACCTGCCACTAAAAGATCCATTGCCAGGTGGATTGTTTCTTGTATCCAATTTTGCTATGGAAAACTGGGTAAGATTCCTCCCTCAGGCCTGAGGACTCACTCTACCAGAGGTACAGCTGCTTCCCTGGCTGCTGCCAGGGACATTCCTATTCTACAGATATGTCAAGCAGCTGCCTGGAAAACAGTTCACACTTTTACCAAGCATTACTCCCTGGACATCCAGGCTAGGAGTGATGCTTGGTTTGGCATAGCTGTGCTTCAGAGCCTATTTCCAAGTAGGTTCTGTCCTCTTCCATGGAGGTACTGCTTTGTAGTCTCGTATATGTCAGAATATAGCAAGACTTCATGTTGTTTGAAGAAAAATTACTCACCTTAGTAATGTTGTTTCTTCTAATGGAGTCTTCTATATTCTGTCCTCCCCCCTGCCCTCTCAGAACCTCTGTTTTTGGGATGTGGGTGGGCAGTGCAGTGTTGGCACTTAGTAGGTGCCCACCTTGTTGTTTTCACCCTCCTTTCTTGGGGTGACTTGGTGTTGTGTTTTTCATTTTGGGTCTCTGACTTAAGTCTTTGTTTTGGGACCAAAAAATGTGTTCTTATGTTTAGTAGCCAGTTGGCTAGTGTAGGTTTACAGCTTCCACACAGGACCTCAGTGAGTTTAGCTCATAAAGATCTGACAGTTTGAGTTTGAAGAACAACAGACAGAGTCTTAGCCGAGCTCGAGCTCAGCGTTCCATGCCTGGCATGGAAAGTTAACTCTTTCACCTCCGGAGCAGTTCGAAGGTTGGGACTCACTGCATATGTCAGAATATAGCAAGACTCCATTAGAAGAAACAACATTACTAAGGTGAATAATTTTTTCTTTTGTGCCCCATATGCATTATCTTGCACTTCTTTGCATTGAATTTCAACTGCCAAGCCCCTGACCATTCTTCCAGTTTCTGCAGGTCCCTTCATTCTGTCTACACCCTCTGGTGTGTCTACTCTGTTACAGAGCTTTGTGTCATCAGCGAACAGTGAAATTCTGCCTTCTAGGTCCTGCACAATGTCACTGATGAAGATGTTGAATAGGACCAGTCCCAGCACTGATCCCGTGGTGACCCACTGGTCACTCTTCCCTCTGTGGGTGACAGCCATTTACCACCACCTCTGTGTCCTGCCACCCAGCCAGTTACCAACCCACCACACTACTGTCCTGCCCACCCATATTCCCCAGTTTGTGTAATAGTCTTCTGTGTGGCACAGTGTCAGAGGCCTTGCTTGACATCCAGATAGGCCATGTCCATTGCCCTCCCCTGATCCACCCTCCTAGTCACCCAGTCAAAATTCAATGAGGTTGGTCTGCATGACCTCCCTCTGGTGAAACCATGCTGCCTTGGGTCCTGTAGTCCATTGACAACCAGATGTTCCACCAATCTCTCCTTCAGTAGTGCTTCCATGATCTTCCCACTACCGAGGTGAGGCTGACTGGTCTGTAGTTCCCTGCTTCCTGTTTGTTCCCACTTTTGTATAAGGGACTACATCTGCTGTCCTCCAGTCTTTGGGTACCTCCCTGTTTCCAGTGATCGGCTAAACAGGATAGCTAGAGGTTCAGCCACCACCTCTCTTAGTTCTTTAAGGACCCTGGGCACCCATTTGGCCCCATTGCTTTATCAACTCTTATTACTTCCAGTTCCTTCAGGACCCTTTCTCTTGTAAAGGATTTGTGTCCATTTCTGCACCATTCTCACCCTTGTACCCTTCACCCATTACCCTCCTCTTCCTCAGTAAGACTGAGCAGAAATACCTGTTCAATATGTCAGCTTTACTGTTGTCATCCTCCACACGGCCCCATCCTCCCCCTTCAGTCTCACTATCCCTCCCTTTGTCTTTTTTTTTCTTTCACTTATTTACCTGTAAAAGGTTTTGTCCCCTATACCCTCTGATTGATTTTGCAATGTGTTCTTCTGTCTGAGCTTTGGCTTCCCTTACTGGCCTCCTTGCCTCCCTTTGCTTCTCCTGGTACTTCTCCCTATCCCCTTCTGCCTGTGTCTTTTTGTATTGCCTGAATGCAATCTGTTTGGCTTTCACTTTCTTTGCTACCTCTTTGGAAAACCATAATGGTCTCCTCTTCCTTTTCCTCTTGCTAACCTGCTTAATGCATAATTCTGTTGTTCTTGTAATCCCCATTTTAAATACTGCTCACTGTTCCTCAACCCCTGATTCCTGTCCCATTCCCTTAATGCCTCTTTCAAGTATCTCCCATTTTCCCAAAGTCTGCCCCCTAAAATCCAGGATATGTGTTTTGTGTGGTTTGGTTCTGTTCTTTCTGTGATTTCAAACCACAATGACTGGTGGTCACTGTTCCCTAGGTGCTCCCCCACTGTTACCCCCATCACACTGTCCCAGTTTGTGAGCACAAAGTCCAGTATTGCCTTCTGCCGAGTTGGTTCCATGACCAGTTGCTTGAGGAAGGCACCGTGAAGGGAGTCCAGGATAAATCTGCTCCTAGTTGATGCTGCTGCTGGGATGCTCCAGTCCACGTCTGGAATATTGAGTCTTCAACCAGTACTACCTCACCCTTGTCTGCCATCCTTGATGGCTAGCGTCAGCTCCCTATCTGTTTCTTCCTCCTGGGCTGGTGGTCTATAGACCACACCAGTGGATGGCTGTCCCCATTTTCCTTTCCAGCTTAACCCACAGTATCTCTCCCCATTTTTGTTCCTCCTGGATCTCTGTGGCCCTTATGTCATTTTCACATACAGTGCCTGCCTCCTCTCCTCCTGCCTGCTCTGTCTCTTCTGAATATGTTGTAGCCAGGTATGGCCATCTCTCAGTCGTGGTTATCATTACACCAGGTTTCAGCGATGGCCACAATGTCCAGGTCTGACTGCACCATGACAGCCTCAGATCTTCCATCTTGTTGCTAAGGCTCCTGGCATTTGCACACATGGCTTTCCATGATTTGACCTCCCTAGACTGTTTGGCTGTTCTACTCCAGCCCCTCTTGGTTGTCCTTTATCCCTGGTTCTCCTTGCTGTCTGCCCTTCTGCTGAATTTTCCCCTTTTCTGCCTATCCACCTCTTGGGCACTAATCTCCATCTTTTGCACACTGCTTTGCAGAGATAACCACTCCTCTGGTTCCACTGCTAGCTGTGGGGGGTGAGCAAGTAGGTACCCTCCTTGCTGGCCTGCCACCCCCCTTTGCTAGTTTAAATGCTTGTCAGTGTAGCACTTAAACTTATCATTGAGTGCTTGGATTCCCCTCCAGGATGAATGCAGGCCGCTAGGCTTGAACAAACCTCCATCCCTCCAGGTGGGTCCCAGTCACCAATGAATCCAAACCCTTCCTCACAGCACCAGTTCTTCAACCATGAGTTAAAGTTCCTGGTGCATGCACTCCTATGCTCTCCCTTGCCTCTCGGAGGTAGTACTTCTGAGAAAGTGACAGAAGTAGCTACTTGCTTGAGACCCCTCCCCAATTTCCTAAACTCTTCCTGAACTTCCTTTTATTATCTTTATTGAGACATTCAAATTCAGTATGCAGAAGAGTAAGCATTAGTAACAAACTGTATTATCCCTCTAGTCAGCAGCAGCACACTCAAGTTCTTCTAATACACAAACTACTACTTCTGCAGCATCAGATGAAAGTAATAGAGAGTCTGCAGCAAGTGCATCTGCATCGGTGGTACGTGCTAGATCAGCTGATTTAAGCAGTGAGGCCTTAGCTGAGCCTGTAGCCCCTCTATCACTGCCAATGAAACGCAGTTTAGTGCATGCCCCTGATGAGGTAGTGGTGGTACAAAAGAAAAGTAAAGACAAGAAATATGACCAAGAAAGGAGGGCCAGGCAGTTTCAGCCTCATTGGTTGACCACTTATAAATGGTTGAGATATGATGAAAAAAAGGAATGAATGTATTGCACAGTGTGTGAAAAGTATCCCACTATTGCAACACCAGCCTTTAAAAAAAAAAATGTGTTTGCCACAGGCTCTAACAATTTTAGAATTGAGTCACTATGTACACATGAGAAGACCAATCCACATGTGCTATGCCAGAACCAACATATTCTGGAAAGCGGTCAGCGTGCAGTTCAGTGTGATCTCACCGAGTCACTACTTTATCAAGCCTTTGCCAGTTGGAAGAGGCCACAAAGCTGAAAATGAGACGCCTGTTTAACACAGCGTACTCCATTGCAAAAAATCTGCGCCCATTTTTTGCGTGGCTTGGCTGTGTGAATTGCAAGAAGAAAATAGGATTCAACGGTGTAAATTAACAATGACAAGCGTGAGCCAGGGACTTTTGCAGAGCTGTAGCGACTGTTTTATCCAAGACCCAGATGCAGGCCCTTAAAATGCAAAATAAGTTGGTTCTTGCTGGACGGCAGCACTGATGTGGCTACAATAGAATGTGAGAATGTCTTCCTGCATTTTGTAAATCCTAACACAAAAATGTATGTACATACCTGATCCAGGCTGTGCCCTTGGAATCCTCACATGCTGAGGGTGTCTTTAATGCAATAAGAACTGCATTAGATTCACTACATCTTCCTATCTTTGACCTGTCGAATGTGAGCAATCCAAGGCCAATTCTGATTTTTGTCAAGTTTGATGGGGCAAGTGTAATGCTGGGTGAAACGGGTGGAACCATTGCAAAGTTACGGGAGCACTGTCCTCACATCATTGCCGTGCATTGTGTTGCACATAAGTTGGAGCTGGCAGTTCTTTATGTGATGAAAACAAACCCCTTCATATCAAAGCTTGAAAATACTCTAACGGGCATGTTTAAATTCTACCACTATAGTCCCAGAAAAATGAGAGAGCTTCAAGAAACTGCACATGTGATAGATTCTGATTTTGCACACGTTAGTGCAGTTAAACAGGTGAGATGGCTGGCCAACAGATCACGTTCAATACAGGCAGTTCAGGTGAACCTACCTACAGTTGCTCAGCACTTGGAACAAAGTGCAGCTGGTGCTGATGGGTGAAAAGCAAAGGTGCTGTTAAGAGAGAGACAGTTTGTACACTTTGTCAAATCTCTTTGTATCCTGCACGATTTTTTGCCCATACTTAAAACTGTCACTGCAGTTTCAAAGAGATGACTTAATTCTTGAAGTACCACATCTCATAGAAACCTACCTCCTCCAGCTGATGGAACTGAAACCAAAGCCAGGGGAATACATGACCGCTTTCCTAGATCATTATAAACCTTAGGACAGATGCATGGACTTCGTAATTTCTAAGAAGGGAGTTCAGAAGACTGTTCCCTTTACATTTAGAGGCAACTGCCCTGAAATAAATTTTGGGACAGATACACAGCTGCATACTTTAGTAGATGCAGCAGTATCCTACACTGATGTAAGATTTCAAAATTTCTCAGAGGTGCCTCTGAAATAGTTCGTCTATCTTGATTTTAAGCAATTTGATCTACCAAGAGAACAACTTGCAGAGTTTGGGACCAGTGAAGTGGCTAATTTAGCAGCATACTTTAATTTTTTCACTGAAGAGCAGCAGGAAAATATTAGGTCAGAATATGCTGCATTTAAGGCACTGCTGAAATCTGCGGTTGACAAACCCTGTCTGCAGGTGTAAACAAGATTGCTAAAAGAAAATCCGCCCTAGATTGCTCACATTCTAGAGTTAGTAGAAATGCTACTGCCAATGAGTGTCAACTGCAAAGTGCGAGCAGGTGTTCTCCTCAAATCCTGATAAAGACAAAAATAAGAACACGTCTGGCAGACGACACACTACAGTCACTTCTTCAAATAGCAGTAGAGGGTCCCGACCTATGTGACTTCGATCCAGATCCAGCAATAAACCACTGGCTGCTGTCTGGTGCAGGCACTTGACATGTTTATGGGCATGCTGCTGCTGGTACAACTGATGATGTGTCTCATGCTAGTACTGCTACTGCTGCTCCATCCTCCTGTCCCAGCACTAGTACTACCACCAGTTCACTTGATGTTGGTGACGGTTCTGATTGAATCTGAGTTCTCATTATCTTTGCCCTAATTATTCTTTGCTTCATGCTGGCATGTTTGGGACTAGACTGGATGGCACCCTTGACTCTGACTTCAAATCACTAAACCTGTATTTAACAGAAAAATTTAAATAATACATCATCATTTTTACTGTTTTATATAGTCTCTATACAATCTACATCCATTTGTTCATAATACATTGCCACAACCATTTACTTTGTTGCTACATAATTTTTTTTAATGTTTTTCTTAAAATACGGCTTCTGACCATTGGACTATTACGCACAGCAGTGAGACTACCATTTTTTGGTAGGTCAGCTGTCCTGGACTACCATGTAAATTTGAAATTTGTCGATCCCTGATGGGGAGGCTTCCCAGGAGGAGCTGTCTCGCTGGTGTAATGGCTTTAAATGAAAAAGGTTCTCCATTTAGTGCCAGGGCAAGGGGCTTGATCCCCTTGCCAGCCCTGAGGCGAGCATCTTAGACTACCTCTGATGCCTTTCTCAGTTGGGGCTGCGAGTCACAACTCTTAAGGTGCACCTAGCAGACATCTCTGCAGGGTGGTAAGCCAGTGGTAGCCCAGGAAAGTGGTCAGGCAGCTTTTCAAGGGCCTGGATCACCTATCCTCAGGGCGTGAACCACTTTCACCATGGGACTTACAGCTGATGTTGCCTGTGCTCACATGCGGCCATTTGAGCTTATTCACAGGTGTGAGATGTCACCTATTGTGGAAAACGGCCTTCCTGGTGGCCATCCTATGAGCCAGAGGGATTGAGGAACTCCATGCTCTCTTAGTGGAGTCTTCCTATCTGGTCTCCCACAGGGACAGTCATCCTTCACCCCAATCCAAAGTTCCTCCCAAAGGTAGTATTGGAGTTTCACCTTAACTAGGTGATTAACTTACTGGTATACTTTACTAATCCACCTTTAGAGGCCGACCACAGGCCTGCACTCCTGGACCTATGGAGGGCACTGTCTTACTATGTAGAGCGATGGGTGGAGTTCAGGGAGAGGCTCACCAGCTGTTTTTCACTTACACTGAAGTCGCACCTGGCAGGTGGCTACATCCGCATCGACTTGTGCTATAGGTTGGCTGGTAAGAGGTCTCCTGTAGGGATTAGAGCTCATTCCACCAGATATACCTCTGCCTTGGTGGCTGCTTCCAGGGACATCCCTATCCAGGAAATCTGCACGGCTGCTACCAGGAAGTCAGCCCACACTTTCAGTTCCCAATAACGATCTACCTTGAGTCTCACTGGGATGCTGGCTTTGGGACCCTCAGTTCCTGTCTCTGTTCGGCCAATAGAGGTGTGCGCCTTGCCCCCTTCTCCTAGAGAATTGCTAGGAATCTTCCAGTGTTTGGATGGTGAACTATATCCACACCCCTAGAAAAATAGAATCTTCTTCAAGGAGATCTCTTTCATCAGGCCACTTCTATGGAACTATAGCCACCAGGCACAAGGACTACACAGGAACTTTTTCACTAGCAGCCTTCTAGGGCACACCAACGACGATGTCATATGTCACCGCCCTCGCCATATAAACATGGGCAGCCCTGCACCCTCCTCAGTTCTTTTCTCACTGTTGACATTCTCGTCGTACTCCATGGACACCTCCGCTTCGGTCGACTGCCAGTTTTTCGATTTCTCTACTTTTATTTTTCTCACCCTAGTAGTTATCACTTTATTTTTAAAGTGATCCTGTCGTGTATGTCGATGACCGACTTGGTGAAACTCTTCCAGTATTGCGAGTGGGGTGGAAATAACTACAGCAATGATGACCACAATGCCTGTGTTCGCTGCCACAGCAAGGTGCACTACATTAAGGCCTGCCGCAGCTTCAACCCGGCTGCCTGCCGTCAGGAAGCCCTGTGGTGTTTCCTCCTTGAATTGAAGGTGGCAAGAATGGACAGTGAGCCCCAGGGTAAGAAGCTCCCTCTGTGTCGCCAGTTCTGTCCATGGTGTCCATTCTTTTGGGACAAATCATCTGGGGAAACATAAGGGAACACAAGCACCAGGAGAGGGGAGGAGCAAGGTTGTCCCCTGGTGCGCTCTTGTTCTCAGCTCCACTTGGTGCTGGCTGCTGCAGCGTCGTGTGCTTTGGTGGGAACACCTTCTGCTGCCCAAACCCTCATTACTACAGGGCTGGCTTTGGCAGTGAGTTCCTCCAGACCTTCCACGGCCATCGATGGCCCATCGACGTTGGGCCTTTTGATGCCCCCATTGACACTGCAGCCCTGCCTCTCATACCCTAGCTCCCTCAAGGTCGGCTGGCAGTTGGTTCCACCGCACCTTGTTAGGTCGGTGATGGCCCATAACCGTCAGGATTCCAGTCTCCCTTGTCGATGCCGCAAGGTGCCTCAGCGACACTGACCACCATTGATGTCCAGACAATGATCTCCTCCAGGCCTGACTACGCCGGGGCCTACCAGACCAGCACCTGCATCCGCCGCCCACCGACGATGCACCCTGCTTGCTCCAGGGCGTTGATGTCCTTTTAGGCTTCCTTGCACCTCTTGGAACCAGTCAGTTAGGATCAGGAACGCATTCCTGACCACATCCCACAGAACGAGGAGGAGAAAGATATGGATGGAAGTCCCTCAGGCCTAACTCCACCATTTCCTCTGGGAGTGAGAACTCCACACAGTATACCCTGAGGTCCCCTCCTGTAGACCCCTCCTTCATCTCAATGGTGAAGCAGCTCCAGACAGCAGTGGGGTTTGATGCTGAGGAATAAGACATTACCAAGAGAAACCTGGTTGAGTTCCTGGAACTACCAGATTCTCTCCAGCTCATTATTCCGCCTCTACTGGCTGCACTAGAGGAAGCCACCATGGCTGCCTGGTACAGACCAAGCTTGATCTCTGCCATGCCCACAAAGGCAGACAGACCTGTACCAGGTTCCTCAGGGAGCCTTTTTTTTGCAGGGGCAACCTCAGGCTGATTCAGTAGTGATGAATGCAGCCCATGATAGGTGTAGAGACCCAACAGCGCAGTCTCCCCTCCCCACCCCGATAAGGAGTCGATAAAATTGGACCTCATGGGCAGAGGACTTTTGCCTCTGACACATTGGACCTCAGAATAGCAAACTGCTAGGCCCATATGGTCAAATTCTAGAATACTCTTTGAAAAAGGCCAAAGCAGCAGCTCAGGCCCTTTCAGAGGTCCCCAGGAACAGGAGATGCTTAAGGCCTCCAGACTGAGTCAGATGTGGTAAGCACCTCTTGAGGGTTACCTATGTCATCTCAGATGTCTCAGCCATAGCTACTGCAGCTGTCATCTGCCTCAGGCGGCATTTGTGGCTTAGGGTGTAAGGATTAGCTAGTGATATCCTGCAGTCTATCCTGAGCAGCCCTTTCAGAGGTTACAAGCTCTTTGGGGCAGGCGTGCAGGATAGCCTGTCTGACCTACAGGACTCAGGGAAGGACTCTTGGTCAGTCCACTCACTCTACTACACCCAGCTGAAAATGTGGTCAGAGAGTGCCCATTCATCGTGCCACCCTCAGACCCAGGTTGGGAGCCCGACAGCAGGGTAAGCGCAGAACAAGTGCAGCTTTGCCCGCCCTTACTTCCACCACAGGAAAAGCCCCTAGATTTGGAGGTGCGGCCCTGGCCGCCACTTTTGCTTCAGCATGATTCCTTACTAGACCTCCAGCACTTCAGGAGGTGGTGGTAGGTGGTCACTCCTCCCTCCACCTGCGATAGGTGGAGAGAGATCACAACAGATGTGTGGGGTCCTGCTGCTCATAGAGGAAGGCCATGCTTTAGAGCTTCTGGAGTTGCCTTCAGAATTTTCTCCAGTCCTGTGTCCTCACTCTCCAGACCACGTACTGGTGCTACTCGAGGAAATCCGCACATTGCTGCAGTTGGGGCTATAGAACCAGTTCCTGGGGAGCAGAGGAACAGGGGGTTCTATTCCCCACTTCATCCTAGTCCTCAAATCCACAGAGACCTCAGGCCCATCCTAGATTTGAGAAATCTGTACTTCTGTATTCAGTACAAGAAGTTCAAGATGGTAACCCGAAAAGGCCTGCTGCCCCTGCTACAAAAGGGGGGATTGAATATGTTCCCTAGACAAGCAGGATGCTTACCTGCACATCAGTTTGTTCCCTCCACCCCCGGCACAGAAAGTGCCTCCAGTTGCTGTTTCAGGGGGAGCACTACCAGTTCAGGGTATTGCCTTTTGGCTTGTCATCTGCATCACGGGTATTTACCAAATGCTTAGTGGTAGTGGCAGCAGCCCTCAGGAGGGGAGGGACTGTACATCTTCCCTTGTCTAGATGACTGGTTGCTCAAAGCTCAGTCCAAGGAGCAACTGTCTCATACCAGACAGCTGTTCAATGCACTGGGGATCACGGTCGGTCTGCCCAAGTCAGTCTTGACCCCTTGTCAGTGCCTTCAGTATATAGGAGCTGTACTGGACACTGCTTAGGAATCAGCCTTCCTGTCCCAGGACAGGGCAGAGTGCCTGATGGCACAGGCCCAGGTGCTCTATAGTAACAGGTATGTCACAGCCAGGACATTCCTGAGACTGCAGGGCTTGATGGTAACAGCCATTGTTATAGTCCCCCTGGCAAGGCTGCACATGATGATCCCCAAAATGGACATTTAAAAGTCCAGTGGGATTAACGCACTGACAGTCTGGAACAGAAGGTTCTAATAACTTTGCCAGTAAAGAAGGTGCTTCAGGTGGTGGATAAAACCCAGCTATTTGCTCAGAGGGTTTCCTTTCCTAATCCTTCCCCTCATCAGATCCTCACCATGGGCGCTTAGGATATGGGCTTTGGGGACGTCTGGGGCCTCACCAGGCCCAAGGTACATGGACAATGTCCTAGAGATGAGGGCCGTTCTGTATGGCCTGCAAGCCTTCCAGAAGTACCTGTCCCCGGGGCCTCTGCGGGTACAGACAGACAGACAACATCAGTGTAGTGCACTACATAAACAAACAAGGGGGACTTACTCATACCCCCTTTACAGAGAAGCTATGAGGGTTTGGTACTGGGCTGTAGAACATGGTCTAGAACTGTCGGCAGTCCATGTTCCAGGTGCCCAAAATGTCTTGGCAGACTGACAGACTTAGCAGGGCACTGTCCAGAATGCACGAGTGGGAGCTGCTGACCTCGGTAGTGGAAGGCATGTTCGACAGGTGGGGTCATCCAGAGTTGGACCTTTTTGTACCCCCACTCAGTGCAAAACTGCCACGTTTCTGCTTGCTCCCTCCAGGGCCTGGAGTTTTCTGGCGAGATGCGTTGTCCCTGTCTGGGAAAGGGAGGTTTCTTTATGCCTTTCCTCCCTTCCCTCTGCTTCAAATGGTGCTGATCAAGCTTCAGATGGTAGGGGCAACTCTGATTCTTGTTGCTCCCTTCTGACCTCATCAGATGTAGTTCCCCTTACTGCAGCAGTTGGCAGTGGAACCTCCAGTACCCATGCCCCTGTGCAAAGGCTTGCCATCAAAGGAGCAGGGCACCCTGGTTCATCCGTACTTCAAGTCACTCCGCCTTCATGCCTGGCTCCTAAAGGCATAACCATGGCTAGATTTGGGGTATCCCAAAAGGTGGTTGATGTCCTGGTGGCTGCTAGGAAGCCTTACACCTGGGCCACTTAATTCATGAAGTGGAAGTGCTTTGTCCTGTGGGCTGCTTCCCATCACTTGGATCCTTTCACTTGTCCAGTGAATCAGATTCTGGAGTACTTGCTGTCCCTCTCAAACACTGGACTGCAATACTCCCCCATTAAGGTGCACCTGGCTGCCATTTCAGCATTCCATGTGCCCACTGATGGCCTTACTGTGGCACAACTGGAGGTGTCCTGTACGTTCTTGAGAGGCATTCTTCACTTGAATTCTCCCATCCGGGATCCAGTCCCACCTTGGGACTTAAAGTTTGTTCTAGAGAAACTTACTTTGGCTCCTTTTGAGCTGGGTGCGACGTGCAGGGTACGCTTGTGTCATGGAAAGCGTTATTTTTAGTTGCCATTACTTCTGCTGAAAGGATTCCCAAGCTTTATGCTCTGTTGTGTGAGTCTACTTATTTGCTTTCCCACAAAACCGGGGTGTCTTTGCATACTAGCCCTAAGTTTTTGCTGAAGGTGATGTGTCGAGTTCATCCTGAATCAAACCTTCCACCTGCCTGTTTTTTTTCTTTTCTGGAGCATGCCAGTCCAGAGGAAGCATTGCTCCATACCAAAGATGTCGCAGAATACACGGATATTATGTTCACCGTACGAGGGGCTGCAGGAAGTCCTCGCAGCTTTTGGTTTCCTTCACCCCTGGGAAAGAGGACGCACCAGTTTCTAAACAATGCATATCCAACTGGTTGGCCAGCTGTATTACATTTTGTTACAGGAAGTACAGTAAGGAACTTCCTTGGGTTGTTCGTGGCCATTCAGCCTGAGACATGGCCACTTCTGTTGCTTGTATCAGGAATGTGTCAGCTGTAGAAATCTGTCATTTGTAGAAATCTGTGCACAGTTTCACTAAGCACTACAGTCTGGAAAGTGCCTCTAGGAGAAGGGCAGGCTTCGGTCTGGCGGTACTTCAAGGACTTCTTTCTTAGGCCTGTAGCCTCCAGTCACCCAGACTGTCTCTCCATCAGTACTGACGTTCCATAGGTGTGGCCTGATGAAAGAGATATCCTCAAAGAAGATAGCACAGTTGTGTAAGAACTTACTGTAACAGTAGATCTTTGAGAGAATCTTTTATCAGGCCATGCTGTCCCATCCTTCATCGCCCTTGGCCTCAGGGCTTCTCCATTCCTGTCTCTCTCTCTCTCTCTCCAGGATGGTCTACCTTCTGTTTAACCTTGCCTAGTGGCGGGAACCTCTAGCTGTTTGTTGGTTCCCCAGGAAGAGGTCCTCTGTGTATGGTCTCCGGTGGGGGAACTGAGGAGGGCGTGGGGCCGCCTAAGTTTATATGGTGAGGACATCAACATATGACATTGTCATGGGTGGCCCCTAGAAGACTGCTATGTGAAAAAGTTTCTGTGTAGTCCTAGTGCTTGGTGGCTATAGTTCCATAGATGTGGCCTGATGAGAGATTGTCTAGAAGATCTGCTGTTATGGTACATTCTTACGTAACTGCACTTTACTCACTTGTAACCATAGTTCTAGGAGTGGTATGCCGTTCACATCCACCTAACCCACCTGGCCTCCTTGGCAAGTGGCCCACAGATTCTGCTTGCAGCGTGCAAGATCTGACATCATGGGCGGAGTTGGGAATATATCGACTGGGTAGTGAGAGAAGCTTAAGATGCCTGGCATATCAGACTGTTCCACTGGAACTGCCAGAGTGCGGATGTGAACTATATACCACTCCTACAACTACAGTTACAGGTGAGTAACCTATTTTTTATTAACTCTATCCAAACAGCAGCAGTGGAACTGAATAAACCTAGCTCCAAATGCTGAGTCCAGGCCATTCTCTAGTGTGCACTGCATAAATGCAATATGCCTCCAGTCTTAGTATGTGATTCTCAAAGTCCCCTCTCCAGGACTTTCACAAACTTTTTCTGTCCCGATGAAGGTGTTGTCCTCTTCCCTTAGCTAGACATTATGTGGCGTGCTTTAGATTATCTTCATTTTAGTTCTGAATTGCACATGTACCATTGGGTCTAAAAATGGTCCTACTAAACATACTATTATAAAGTCTGCCTTTGAGTTGGGCCATTGCATATTTGGTTTATGTAGCGTCTGTTTGCTAGTTATATGTTTGAATCAACTGTATGTGTGAATAATTAGCTGGTTCTCTTTGATTTGAATGACTAGCTTCAGTGCTGCAGAGGATCAATATCATACCATTGGCTTAGTGAAAGCTGCTGTTAGGTTTAGTAAGCATTGTGATACAGAAAACCTTCAGGATGGCGACTGTTAAAATTAATTTTGGACTCTAATGACCAATCAACCAATTTATCAAGATCTTCTGTAAAACTAACCCCCCCCCTTTTTTTTTTTTTTTTTTTTAGCCCTCTGTGGTTGCTAGCTTAGTGTCATCACCATATTTACAAATCCAGCGAGATATGTTTATGCACATCTCCATGTGTATATTAAATGTTGTAGTGTTGGGAAAGCTCGACACTTGTTTATATTTTGTTGTGTAATTGTTCATTTGGACTTAGGTGAAAGTCTATTTAATAATTCCAGTGTATTGTTCTATGTGTTTGGTTTGAAATATTCTATTGTTTCCTTATTTAGGGTTCCCTATTAATGCTGCCTTTTTCCACAACCCAATATTGTTTTTCAGTTCCTTATTTATTTATTGAAATGTTTCACCAGAAAGGCACACTGAACAACAAGTTGCTCGTCTCCTGGTGCGACCTGGGGACTCCCTTATGTGCTCAGAACCCAGTGATGTCAGTTGAGCAGAAGCCTACAGTGCAGCTTTCCAAGCAAGGCTTCGACCAAACTGAGGTCACTGAATTCCTGAACTTCTAGGTACTTTGAGTGGTAAGGTACATCCCTTGAGTGCCTAACAACACAAGTCAGACAGATGTGGTTCGATTTGGGGATGGGATTACTGCTCAGTAACCCACCCCCTGGAGTTGCCTTACCACTATTACGAATACAGTAAGGCAACTCTGCAACATTTTATTTTCAGAATTAAAACAAAGTCTCATTTTTGCTCCTGCAGTGGCATGACACAAGTGACCCATGTGAATACTGTGTGTTATTCATATTTGTAACATGACATAAAAAAGAAATACGAAATGAAGCACTCAGATAGGTGCAAACACACCATGTGGTACAGTAGAAACCATGGTCTAATACCATAGTAGATTATGGTTTGTATTGTAATACCTTGGCAATCCACTACAGGCAGAAGCAGTGTATAAGTGAAAGAAATACGCAGATAGCTTGCAACGTGTAGTTGTCCTAAGTTGTATTTACTAAGAATTTTCCTGGCACAGGATTTTTGTCTTTTTCAAGACTGTTCTATATTGTAATTACAACAGAAGTTCATGAGTTACTAAAGATTGTACATTTAAACTCCACACATACTGTTAATTATGCTGCAGCAATATTTCTGTAGAAGTAAACAGTTACATACTGTTACCGTCCCTTCTGATCTACTGCTGTCTAAGCAACTGTGGGTGCAGTGCATTGTGGGTGACTGAATAATATTATCTGGCCTGGCCTTCTAAAGATAAGCATGCAGCTTCTATAACCAAAAGCAAAAATAACAGACACTGAGATAAACAAAGCAAAATCAAAGAGAGAGGATACTTCTGTGGGTGAAAGGAAAAATAAATTGAGAAACAAAAAGAAATCAAAGAAGCAGACTAACAATAGTAGTCAAAACAAGTATTTGAAAGATGAAAGCAGTAAATGTTATGTTGTTCTATGTCCTGCTGAGTTAGGTAGTTTAGAGGGAAAAAAAGTGAAAGTAATATTCCGCAAAATAGTAGTTGTTCAATAAAGTGTTTTTCAGATTGGCTTAGTTCAGTACATTTGGAGAAAAGGTGCTTGTGCTACTCAGATTGTGTGACAGCCACCTATTGGTCTGCAAAGGAACTGGAGAAAGAAACTAAAATGTACCATAGCACCTTCCCATCATGCAGTGCAGCCCAGATCTTCTTAATACATAGAGAGAGGAAAAGCAAAGCACCTAGAATAGAAAGTGAATTGCAAGGTTTTGAAAAGTTGTAAAATATGTTTTGATGTTAGAAAGCTTAAAGCATGTAATGAAAGTTCTAGGGACATGGATATGTTGTTCATCCACACTTATTGGCAGGTATCCTTGCCGCTTTAAATCTTGCGGAAGGTCTTCAAGCTGGCTCCTCCACCCACCGGGTGGTATAACTCTGGCTCCGCCCCATGGCCAGATCTTCCTTGCCCGGCAGCTCAGGTTCCTCATAGCGCTCTCGTTTCGCGACTAGTTCCTATTTCTTCCGTTTCTTGTGAAAGTTTTTTTCTAAAGACTTCGGTCTCCGATCCTCGCGGCCGCGATGGACAAATCGACTTTGTTCGGAGATGCCCCTGCGGGCAGAAGATGTCTCGGACGGATCCACACTCCACGTGTGTCTACTGTTTTAGGCCTTGAAGCGACCTGCAGGACTGCGACCTATGCTCTTCCTTCTCGGCCTCTCGTCCTCGAGACCGTGCTGCCCGGTGCAACTGGGCGTCCGAGCGTTCCCTCCGGTGAAGTCTAAGGCCCAGTCAGGCGGTGTCGCGGGCGGGCGGGCTCGGCCGGATCAGCTCGGAGCAGATGATCGCCTCGAAGAGGAGGCGCGCGGGCCGTATCTTCCTCGGCGCGCATTTATCCCGCTCTCTGGGTTCTTCCTACACAGCTTCATTTAAGGAGCTTTGTCTGTCCCTCTCCACTAGGGAAGGGCCAGCGTCTGCTGGACCTTTTTCTCGGTCCAAAAGAGGACAAGGTAAATCCCTCCGTCGGCGCTCTTGGGGCCGGGAAGGTCCCTCTCCCGAGTCGTCGGGCCGTCGACCCGGTCGACCTTTCGGCCCGGCCACTGGTCTCCACGGTGCCCCCGTCAGGTCAGTTGACTGAGACTCCTGTCGGCACAGTCAGATTTTTCTCGACCCGATAGAGCCTGGCTGTCGCCCATAGGCGAGATTCCTCTCTCCCCGGTTCCCCCGGGAGGAGTTGAGGATCCCGTGGGCTTGCCTGTGCCTCCGGTTCCGGAGCCCTCGGATGAACCCTCCGAGCCGAAGGGAGTGCCGGTTCCTGCCGACACTTCCCCGCACCGACCTCGGAAGAGCCGAGGCTCTCGGTCTCGGACCTCTTCGCGGTCCAGCCCGATCCCGCCGTCATGGGCGGTCCCTCGGCACGCAGCAGTAAGCGCGCGCATTGCCCTCGTCCTCCTCCCTCGGACGAGGAGGCTTGCATGAGTTACGCTGATGGTATGAGGACCTGCGTGGCAACAGCTTCGACCGGGAGTAAGCCGACGCAGTCGCCTTCCCCGGCCATTAAGTGGCTGTCACCGGAGCGGCCAACACAACCCCTCGACTTACCCGAGGAGCCTGTACCCAGGCCGGTTGTTCGGCCAAAACCAGCTGCTCCACCGATTCCGGTGGAACCTCCGCCTCCACAGCCACTGTTTGGGGCTCCGACCAGGGATTCTCGGTCGGCTAAGGGTCTACCCCATCGGCTGTCGGTTACCCTCACTCCCGACCGACCTCGGCAGGTTGAGGGTGGCTCAGGCCAGAGGCAGCTCTTTGAGGACTCCTCCGAGTCCGAGGATAATTCCTCCTTTTCTCCAAGCGACTGGACTTGGAGTCCTCAGGAGGACAGTCTATGGACGATAGCCCGTCGTCCTTCCTAGGACTGCTTCGCTCATCTCGAATCCACGGGATGAAGCTCGAACTCGCTTCCAAACGGGCCAGGTATCCCTCACGGAGATTCTGGTCCGAGGATTCTCCATCGAGGCCTTTTCCGGTGGTCGAGGCCATAGTGGGTCCAGCTCCGAGCTGGCAGCGCCTGCTTCCTGTCCTGCGCCTTCGCCAGGATGGCCAGGAAGTATCACGGTCCCACGGTTCCCTGTCCGTTTTTGAACACCCCTCTGCTGAGGGGTTGGTTACCGCGACAAGCGTTTTCCGGCGGCGCCCGTAACGCCAGGGATGTGGACAAACCTCCCGACAAGGAATCCAAGAAATTGGATTATGTCGGCGAAAGTCTATGCCGCGTCCTCTCTCGGCTCGTCAGGCCAGTTCGGCCGTCCTCATGGCACATTTTTCTCATGCCCTGTTGGGCTCCCTGGATGAGGTTATTCCTCATCTCCCCGCTGATCAGCAGACTACGGTCAAGCAGGTGCGGGACCAGGGCAGGGCAGTGGCCAAACAGCAGCTCCAGACTGCTTTGGATATTGGGACTCATGTGCCAGGTCGGTGGCGGCCGCAGTGGCTATGTCGTCGTGAGGGCTTGGCTGAGGATATCCACCTTTACTGGATACCCAGCACAAGTTGGCGGATGTTCCTTTTGGGACTGACCTCTTGACCCTGGGGTGGAAGGTCACCTGCAGAGGATCGAGAAGTCCAATGCTACCTTGGACTCGGTCTCTTCCGCTCAGAAGGACAAGGCCGTAAACCACAGCCTAAGCCCTTTCGTCCTTCTGCGCCCCCGGCGCGCCCGGCCCAGCAACGTCAGGGCCAGCAGGCTCGGCCTTGGCATCCCAAACCCAAGCGGCCGGCTTCCTCTAACAGGAGGCAGGGAGGAAAAGGCCCAGGAGGTCCCTCGGCCGGTCCATCCTCCAAGCCTGCCCAGTGACGGGCTGAGGGGTGTCGCCCCCATCCCCGTCACCTTACCCCTGGGTCCCCCAGTGGGGGGACGGCTCCGGCACTTCCGTTCCGCCTGGTCCGCTGTTACCACGGACAGGTGGGTTTTGGAGGTGATGGGAAGAGGCCTGCCTCTAGAATTCGAGCAGGCACCGCTCTTCAGAGCCGCCGCCCCTCGGGGCTTCTCGTCCCAGCCTCGCTATGCCTGTCGAGCCGACATCGCTGTCCTCCTCCAGAAGGAGGTGATAAGAGAGGTGGAGACCCTCCTTCAGACCCAGGGTTTGTGTCCAGGTACTTCCTGGTTCCGAAGCGGACGGGGGCTGGCGCCCCTCTCGACCTCTACGACCTAAACAAGTTCCTAAGGTCTCGAACCTTCAGGATGGTCACTCTGGCTCAGATAATACCATCCTTGGAGCAGCGGGCGTGGTTCTGCTCTCTGGATTTGCAGGGCGCGTTTTTCACGTCCCTATCCGTCCGTCTCACCAGAGATTCCTTAAGCTTCCAGCGGAGGGATCCCTTCGAGTTCCAAGCCATGCCCTGCTTGTCTCCAGCTCCCAGGGTCTTCACCAAATGCATGGCAGTGGTGACAGCATTCCCTCAGGGCGCCGAGGGGTCCGGTGTACCTTACCTGGATGACTGGCTGATAGCAGCTCCTCCAGGCAGGAGGTGGAGTGGTCCAGAGATCTGGCCTCCAGGTCTGCTCTCCAACTAGGTCTCCTTATCAACGAGGCCAAGTCGGAACTCGAGCCAAGCAGGTGATTCTGTTCATCGGGCGCAGCTCGACTCTCTTCGAGCCAGAGCGGCTCCCGGCGGACAGGGCCGAGGTTCTTTCTCCTTTGCCCAATCATTTCTGGTTGGGCAATTGCATCCTCCCGGGACTTCCTCCGCTCCCTGGGTCTCATGGCGGCCTGCACCAGCGTGGTCCGTTGGGCCCGCTGGAACATGCGTCCCTTCAATGGGGACTGGCCAGCCAGTGGTCACAATGCTGCGATCCTTTGGACCAGCTTAGTCGGTGACACAGGGATGTGGGCACTCTCCAGTGGTGGATCGTTCCAGGTCATTCTTGGTGGAGGGCATCCTGTTCGCCCGCCCGAGCCGAGCGGTCTCTATCGACTGATGCCTCTCTGATGGGTTGGGGTGCCCATCTGGGGAACACGGCCCACAGCCTCTGGTCCCCACGGGAGTCCCGATGCCACATCAACCTGCTGGAGCTCCGGAGCGGTCTGCCTAGCTCTCACCGCCTTTGCTCCGTTCCTCCGGGGTCAAGTGGTCGAGTCCAGACGGACAACACCACGACCATGTACTATCTAAACCGCCAGGGTGGGAGCGGCGCTCATGCTTCTATGCAAGGAAGCTCTCCGCATTTGGTCACTCGTCGCAGCCTGGGCGGATCTCCTAGCCATTCATGGTGGCAGGGCCTCCAACACCCTGGTCGTGCCCTGAGCCGGATAGGGGCTGCATCCCACGAGTGGTCTCTCCTGCGGAGGTAGTACAGCATCTGTTCTCCTTTGGGGCACACCTCAGGTGGACCTGTTTGCCTCCAGGGAGAGCGAAGCTGAGACTGTTCCATGCCCGCCCCCTCAGCAGGGGCTCGCTGCGGGGATGCCTTCTCGAGGCAGTGGACCCCGGGCCTCTTCGCCTTTCCCCCATTCCCTTGATCCACAAGGTGCTTCTCAAGGCGAGGAGGACAAAGGCAGGTGATTCTGATAGCCCCAGACTGGCCTCGCCAGTTCTGGTACCCAGATCTCCTCAGTCTCGGCTCCAGGACTCCGCGGCAGCTTCCAGCTCGCCTGGACCTGCTCTCAGTCAATCAGGGGAAGGTGTTCCATCCGGACCTTCAATCCCTGCACCTGACGGCCTGGTTCCTGAGCGGCTAGAGTTCCAGGCCTTGGGTCTTTCCGACGAGGTCCTCAATGTAGTTGAGGCGTCCCGTAAGGAGTCGACCAGAAAATGCTATGCCTTCAAATGGAAAAGGTTTTCCATTTGGTGTCAGGGCAAGGGCTTGGACCCTTCCTCCTGTTCCTTGGCAAGCATCTTGGACTGTTTATGGTCCCTTTCTAATCAAGGAGCTTAGGTCGGACCTAAGGGTGCACCTGGCAGCCATCTCTGCTTACGGTAGCGGGCGGAAGCAGTCGTTAGCGCAGGAGAAGTTGGTCTGGCGCTTTCAAAGGCCTTGATCACATTTCCCTCGGTGCGAGAACCTCCACCTCCGTGGGATCTACTGCTGGTACTGGCAAAGCTCATGGGCAAGCCATTCGAACCTATGCACAGGTGTGCTCTCTCTCACCTGTCGTGGAAGACCGCCTTCTTGGTGGCTATCACGTCAGCCAGAAGGATGGGAGGCTCCAGGCGCTTTCCATCGAGTCTCCTTACCTGGTCTTCCACAGGGACCAGTTGTCCTCGCCCCCACCCGAAATTCCTTCCGAAGGTGGTGTCGGAGTTTCACCTTAACCAGGTGTTGACTCTGCCGGTGTTCTACCCCAATCACACCTCGGAGGCCGAATATAGGCTCCATACTTTGGACCCTAGAAGGGCGCTCGCCTATTACAAAGCGCACGGCTGAAATTCGGGGAGAGGTTCGCCAGCTGTTTGTCACCTACGCTGAAGCCGCATCTGGCAGACCTGCAGCCAAGCGGACGATAAGCAGGTGGGTCACCCTTACAGATCTCTGCTATAAGGTTGACGGGCATGGAGCCTCCCAGAGGGATAAGAGCTCATTCTACCCGCCATACTGCTGCATCGGTGGCTGCTTCAGGGACGTCCCTATCCAGGAAATCTGCAGGCTGCTACCTGGAAGTCAGCAAACACCTTCATTACCCATTACCACATCGACCTTGAGTCACGCGGGATGCTGGTTTTGGGGCCTCGGTTCTCCAGTCTCTCTTTCCCAAGTAAGTATTGGGGTGTGCGTCTTGCCTCCCTCCTCCGGAGAACTGCTAGGAGTCTGCCAATAAGTGTGGATGAACAACATATCCATGTCCCTAGAAATGAGGTTACTCACCTGTAACAGGAGTTCTAGGAATGGTATATGTTGTTCATCCACATGACCTAATTCGACCTCCCCGCTTCGACGCAACAACCTGAGCTTCTCTCCAGCGGCCAGATCTGGTGTCATGGGGCGGAGCGAGAGTTATACCACCCGGTGGGTGGAGGAGCCAGCTTAAGACCTTCCGCAGGATTTAAAGCGGCAAGGATACCTGCCAATAAGTGTGGATGAACAACATATACCATTCCTAGAACACCTGTTACAGGTGAGTAACCTGTATTTATTGTAACAAAAGTGAAGTAGTAGCCACGATATTTCCAATAGGTGTGTTCCAATTGTTTTCAAGTATATGTACATCATGTTTAATAGCGCAATTTATAGTATTCTGAAAGTAAATCAGTGTGATTGTACTCATTTGTTCAAAAACTCATAGTCATATAGTCATAGCCATGTTACAGGCGGATTAAGCCACTCGAAAGGATGGGTCTACAGTGGAATTAATCCATGGTTGGTTGGTTGGACCCACTCAGCCTTCGGCCTCGTGGTCCAACCCCCCCCCCCAACCATGGATTAATACCACAGTAGACCCATGCTTTCTCGTTGCTTAATCCTTACCTGTCATAGCCATTCAGGACGCTCAGTTTATAAACCCAGTTGTATAACAAAACTAAATGGTGTGGGGGAGGGGGCTCCATTAGAAAGGGACTCTAAGTATGGAAAATGTAGGAATATTCCAAAACAAACACACAATACAACACACTTGGTTTTTTAAACAGGCTTCACAAATGCCCAGATTTACAGTTTTATTAAAAATATAAACAAAAGGGGTTATGTTCCCTTTAACACTTTAAACAGCTGTTAGAATTATTTATTGTCAGCAGTATTTTTAATTGAATGGTGGGGAATTCGCTATTTCGTACAGTGAAGTCATATTACATACTGTAAGTTTGGGTAACAAATTAACTTGCAGTTGCTTTAAGATGAGTTGCTCTGCCTTTTTACTTTTCAGTTGCAGTTGGGTACTGTTGTCTTTAGAAACTGCAAGAAGCCACTGTAGTTGAAGTTTGTAATGTTGCATATACGGACTCTTGCAAGAATTACAGCATCATTTTGGTACCCTCTTTTTTGTTTCCCTTTTCCAGTTTGCAGAATGGTGTTTAGATTATGGTACACATGGGTGCCTGTTCCTGACAGGCCATATTCCCTCTCTATGAAGGTAAGGCATATTAGGTGAAATGTTGTCTACCTGCGTGTTAGAATTTATTGACTGGAAAGAGCTGCAGATTGCGGCAAGTTCCAGGTTCGACCCTGGGGGAGGGGTTACAGTAAGAGAGGGATATATACAAAAAATAATACAGTTGCAAAATAAAACTGATAGGATAAATACAAACAGTTGAGAGATATGACATGGTAATCTACAGTGTAAAATATGCAACTCAGGGGTGATTAACACAAGTCCTTTTGATATAGGAACATGGGAAGATCATGTAAACAAAAATAAGCCGAATGGCTTTCTCGAGTTTGTCCACTGCTGTTTAGTGGGAATAACAATCAGTTCCCTTAGCATCCATATATTATTACTTAGCTGTGACTTAAAAGACTTCGCTGTTTTGCTATTTACCATACTAAAGGATAAACTATTCCAAATAGTGCCACTCTTTGGTTAAAGAAAGGAAGTTCTGAAGGAACTAAATGGGGAACTGTCTGTGCCTCTGACATTCCTATTCAGTCTATCACTGGAGACCGGGGAGATTCCAGGGGACTGGCAGGAGCAGATGTGATCCCAGTACACAAAAGTGGGAACAGGAGGAGGCAGGAAACTACCAACCTGTAAGCCTAACTTTGGTAGTAGGCAAGGGTCATGGAAAAACTACTAAAGGAAAGGATTGGGAATACCTAATAACCAGTGGTTTGCAGGATCCGAGGCAGCATGGGTTCAAGGGGAGATCTTGCCAAACAAACCTGATAGAATTATTTGGGTTACCAGGAGGTCGAGCAGGGTGGGGGGGGATGTGGCCTACCTGGATTTCAGTTAGGTCTTTGATGCCGCCCCACACAGAAGACTAGTAAACAAGCTGGGCAGTCTGGGGTGGGACCAAAGATAGTGACATGGGTACAAAGTTGACCGAGTAACAGAACTCAGAGGATGGTAATGAATGGACTTCATTCAGAAGAGGGTAAGGTAAGCAGTGGAGTGCCTCAGGGGTCAGTACTGGGACCAGTCCTCTTCTGTGTCTTTATTAGTGACATCACAGATGGGCTGGAGGGAAAGGTATGCCTGTTCGCAGATCACACAAAAATCTGCAACAGAGTGGACACACAAAAGGGGGGGAGGGGTAGAAAAAATGAGGGGAGATCTAAAAGCAAGAAAGCTGGTCCAGGGTCTGGCAACTGGGCTTCAATGCCCAAAAGTTCAAAATTATGCACATGGGGCACAGAAACCCAAGGGTAACATATTAATTGGGGGATGGGGAGGTGTTAACCACAAAACAGGAAATGGATCTGGGAATCGTCACCTCTGATGACCTGAAGGTAGCAAAGCAGTGTGATAAAGCAGTGGAGAAGGCAAATAAAATGCTGGGGTGTATAGGGATTGGGGCATCACCAGCAGGAAGAGGGAGTTAGTGTTACCCCTGTACAGATCAATGCTGTGGCCTCACTCGGGGAGTACTATGTCTAGTTCTGGAGGCCCCATGTCAGGAAGGACATAGATTGGGTGGAGGCAGTACAGAGAATGGCAACCAAACTAGTGCAGGGCCTACATGAAGCCCTACAAGGAAAGATTCAGGGAACTAAATATGTATTCTCTGGAGGAAAGGCGAGAAAGGGGTGACATGATAGAAACATTCAGATACCTCAAGGGTATCAATAAGGCACAGGAGGGTAGCATATTGCACAGAAGAAGATGCTCAAGGACAAGGGGGCATGATATAAAGCTGGAAGGGGGGAACTTAGAGAACATGCAAGGAAATCCTTCTTTACGGAAAGGGTGGTGGACAGCTGGAACAGCCTCCCGGCAGAGGTGGTAGGTACAGAAACGGTAACAGGGTACAAACATACATGGGATAGGCACAAGGGGAACTTAGTAACAGGGTAAGGGAGATCAGTTAGGTGTGTGGGAGATCAATAGGCAGGGACTAAGGGCAGCGGGGTGCGCCATGAGGTCCTTTTCTGCTGACAGCTTCTATGTTTCTATGAAATGCTTCCTTTCTTCACTATAAAAATCTCTACAAATAACTGATAATTACTGTTCTTATAAATTTGATTTTACATGGCTAAATGCAAATACTCCATCAGGCTTTGATTCCTGGTGGGCTTGTGAATCAAAAGCATGCATGCATGCATGTCTCCTCCCATCCTCGTCATCTTCTCCAGCAAGTAAAGGTTCAAGGAATTTAATCTCTCCCCAACTTCCATGTTTCCCAAGCCCCTAACCATCTCAATGATCCTTATCTGCACTCCTTCAACTCTTTATCACATCTGTCTTGTAATGAGGGGCCCAGCACGGAGCACAGAACTTCAAATGGGGTTGCATTATGGACCTATAGAGTGCCATCCAACCATTTCTGTCCCTTCCAGTGAAGCCTCGCTTAATACTATAGGCGTAGGCAGCCCGTTCTGAGTGCTGTATAATATTTTTTATATAAAATGTATTAATGACTGGCTCTGCTGAAAAAAAAAAAAAAAATCAAATGCTCTAGGAATGACCTCACTCATCCCCCAGATTTCATCTGACAGATGCAGGCAAAGAAGCGCTGACTGCATGTATCACCACACTCTGTTTTTGAGACAGTGTGTTACATGGAAGACTTTAATCAGGATCCTGTTTCTCTGAGTTAATTACAGAGTTGTTTTGGGTTAACTTTGTTAAGAGGGAAAATCATAAAAAAGGTTTATGACGTTGAAGAAAAAAACACAGGTTATTACACAGAAGTGAGAGGTCATAAATGCTCATATGAAGCCTGTGTGAGGAGGGTACAGCATGAAATCAAAGAAAGTGTCATTTGAAACTTGAGTTATGCTAAGGTTGCAGAATTATTACTTTGAAATTACATCCTGTGGTTGTATAGAAATATATATTTTTTAGATATTTTGACAGAGGAGGAGCTAGATGACATCATCCAAAAGGGGTTGACAAATACTGCTTGTAAAGATTTTTCTCTTTCACTACAGAGACACTTTTTATCTGACACTGACCAAAAAACATCTGAGCACTAAAAACAGGTATCTAGAAAGCTAGACAAAATCTAAATATAGTTGTAGGAATTTCACTGTTTTAAACCTTGTTTTGTTTAAACATATATATGTCTTGTGTTATAAGAGTTCTGTATTGTATGTTTGACATTATATATGTTAGTAAAAAAAACTCTTAATTTTAGAGCAAACCTGGTCTATCTTTGAGCTGCTTTCTTTTGCTAAAAAATATTTATGGTTATAGCAGACAGCAGACATAAGCTTGTAGGGTGGTACCAAACTGGAAAGAGAAGCGTTTTAAAATCTGAGGTCTTTATTAAGGTTTTAAAGGGTTCATCTCTGAATACCTGGTTAGGTGCCCGTAGGCAAAGATATCTGGCCCCCCAAAGACAGATATATCTTAGCGTGTGCATTGGGTATGCTAGCAAGAGGTTAACAGTTTAAATCCCTCCAGAACCGAGACCAAAGGTTGATCCAAACTCACAAAAACAGGCAAGAGGGTTACCTTGTCTGTTACACTGTTCACAAGACTGCGCTCAGAGGTTGGCACTTTGGGAGTAGAGGGCCTGACCTGCTGAGTGAATCTGTGACAGATTGGTTGTCAGCGGTGGGATAATTTTGGTATCACAAGCTTTATTGTTCTGTCAGCTGAGACTGTAAGCTCTCTCAAAGAAAGAAAAGACAGAGTTTTATTTTAAAAGGAAACAGAACTATATATCACTTGGTGTACAGTCAAGTTCCTACCCATTTTATTTTTTTTCTAAAGTGCAAAGTCAGAGTAGCAGTAGTTAGGAAAGATGGCATCCTACTACAGCAGGCACACTGTAGAACAGTTAAAACAGTTGTGCGAGGACAGAGGAGTCCTGTTCAAGGTGAAAGCCAGTAAGCAGAACCTCATAGAGGCCCTGACGGTAGCAGATACCCAGAGCAGGGAGTCACAGACCGTGACTGAAAGGGACCAGACCTAGAGGGTGGCAGAGCTAGCGGCCAGTGAGGGGTCCCAAGCCGATGAGAAGGACAGCAGGGCCACTGTCAGTGAAGGGCCACAGCAGGAGGGGATGGTCACCAGTATCCTGAATCCAGAGGTACTCAAACTGCAAATTGAGTTGCGGAGGATAGAACTGGAGGCAGAGCGACAACAGAGGGAGGCGGACCATGAGACAGAGCGACAACAGAGGGAGGTGGACCGTGAGGCAGATCGACAACAGAGTGAGGCCGACCATGAAGAACGTGAGCACCAGCGAGAGGCAGAGGAGAAGAGAGAGAGAGCAAGAACGCAGAGCTGCAGAGGAGAGGAGCGCCAGTGACAACTTGAACTGGAGAAGCTACGACTCCAACCAGCGACACCAGGGCAGGTAAGTGGCTTGGGCTCACTGGGACTGCAGGACTGGGTTACAAATTGAACTCTAAATTAATAGGTGAGTTTAAGGACGGGGAGGACATGGACGCCTTTTTAAATTCTTTTGAAAAAGTTTGTATTCAGGCTAAAATTTCTAGAGAGTCCTGGAGCTTCCAGCTTTCCCTGCTACTTACCGGAAAAGCTCGGAGTGTATGGAGTCAAATGGACAATAAAGACAGTACTGATTACAGCAAGTTAAAAGCTGCACTACTAAAAAAGTTTGAATTAACTGCTGACTTGTACAGAGCTAAATTCCATAAGCTAAGGAGAAGCCCTGATATGAGCTATGAGGAGCTAGCCATGAAACATCAGTTTTTAAAACGTTGGTGGGAAGGAATTGAGGCAAACACTGTTGATAAAATGTGATTTTATTAGAACAGTTTTATTGGGCATGCCCAGCAGAGTTAAAACTTGGCTAGAGGATCGAGATCCAAAACAGTGCAAGAGGCTACTGAACTCTCGGACCGCAATGCCAAGAGTAGACCTGCTCTGAGAGCAATGGGCGAGTGTGCCAGCACAGAAAGGGAAAAGCGCGCCTTCAGGGCAGCTAAAACCCTCACTGCCTCCACCAAACCAGTTAGCCCCAGGTTTCAACGAAAAGATTTCTCTGAAGTAAGAAATGCTTGTTGGTTAAGTAAAGAAACTGGGCACATTGCCAGACAGTGTCCAAGAAGGGCAAGCAATAATACGCAAAGTAGTACCAGAAAGAAAGTGGGTTGTTTGTGTGTCCCTGGAAGCATGCCAGTGAACATGAGAGAACACCTGCACCCAGTCATGGTAAATGGCGTACAGACGTAGGGGTTAAGGGACACAGGGGCATCCCTGACACTGGTAAAAAGGATCTGGTCCAGCCTGGTCAGCTTATACCCAATAAGTACGTGACTGTACAGGACTTTGCGGGCGAAGAGAAAACATTGCCACTGGCCAGTGTTCTCCTGGACTGGGGTGAAACAGGGAGAACTGTGCAACAGGTTTGTAGCTAAAACGTTAGCAGTAGATGTGAGCCTGGGTAACAATCTCCAACAGGGGATGGTATGTGCAGTTACCCATAGCCAAGCGTGAGGGAAAACAGCAGTTCCCAGAACCCCACAGAAACCAGTGTGGAAACCTCGGAGAGGCTGGTTCCCCAGTCTGTGTCTCCAGATGGGGAGACTGATAAAAAGGGGGTAGAAATGTCCCCAGTAGCAAATAACCACCCAGCTACAGAGGGTTACTCCAAAGAAGGAGGGGTGACCTCTTGTCAGAGGGTAGGGATTGACAGTGATCCTGAGGGCTCTGACGCTAGTGCTAGGGACCCTAGTTTAGTGACTAAAGGGGACTTGTCCCATGCCTTGGGAAGGTGTGAGGGGTTTGCAGCTGCTCAGAGGGGTGACCCTAGTTTAGAGAAGCTGAGGGCTTGGGCAGACTTGAATGGAGCACAGGGAGGTGACGGAAGACGTAGGGTTTATTGGGAAAATGGACTTATGTATACACAGGCAGTACAGACAGAGGGAGGTAGGGATGCTAGGCAGGCAGCTTGTCATTCCCCAGGGATATCAGGAGCAGTTGTTCAAAATTGCACATGATATTCCCTTGTCTGGTCATCTGGGAATCACACACACATCGCAGCAGTTGGCCCTGAATTTCTAGTGGCTTAACTTCACCCAGCAGGTGAAGGAGTATTGAAGGTCTTGTCACCGTGCCAAGAAATGGGAAGGTGGGCAAGAAAACCCAAGCCGCCCTGATCCCCTTGCCCATAGTGGAAGAGCCATTCCAGAAGGTGGGAATGGATATTGTGGGGCCTTTAAATACCCCCAACTCGTCAGGGAAGAGTTTCATCCTGACTATGGTGGATTATGCCACCCGGTACCCAGAGGCAGTCGCCCTATCCTCGCTGAGGACAGACAAAGTGGCAGATGCCTTACTTGGTATTTTCTCCCGTGTTGGGTTTCCGTAGGAGGTAATCACCGATCGAGGGGGTTCCTTCATGTCGGACCTAACGAAATGTTTATGGAGAAGTGTGGGGTGGTGCAGATGCACAACATCAGTATCACCCACAAGCCAATGGACTTGTGGAACGTTTCAATGGTACCCTAAAGTCAATGCTCCAGGCATTTGCTGAACAGCATGGGAGAGACTGGGATAAATACCTTCCCCACCTGTTTGCATACAGGGAGGTGCCCCAAGAGTTGACAGGATTTTCCCCCTTCGAACTCTTATATGGACGCCAGGTACGTGGGCCCCTAGATTTAATCCGAGAGGACTGGGAAGGCAAGCACGCCACCCAGGAAACTCCCATTGTGGATTATGTCCTTAGGTTTAGGGAAAGGCTGAAGGAACTTATGGGGACAGCCCAGAGCAACCTGGCAGCTGCCCAACAGAAACAAAAGGTGTGGTACGACCGGAGGGCCAGAGCTTGCTCGTACATGGTGGGTCAGGAAGTCATGGTCGTTATTCCAGTCCGGAAAGACAAGCTGCAAGCTGAGTGGGCAGGACCGTACAAAGTGGTTAGGAAGGTAAATGACGTAAACTACATTCTGGAGTTACCTGACAGAAGACTGACTGAAAGGATGTACCATGTCAACATGGTGACGCCATATGCAAATAAGGCTGACATGGTGTTCAAAGTGTGTAGTCATGGGGAGGGGACGGACGAAGGAGACCCACTTCTGGGTCTGCTGGAAGAAAGTAAGTGGGAGCCCTCTGTGGAGGCAGTAAAATTGTCTCCCCAGCCGACCCCGGACCAGGTCCAGAAAGTAAGGGAGGTTTTAGCAGACTTTGCCCTCTTGTTTAGCGCCAAGCCTGGACTAACCCCCCCTTAGCAACACACGATGTGGAGACAGGCACACAGATGCCCATACGGCAGACAGCATATTGGGTGTCAGAGGCTGTCCAAAAGGACATTAGGAGGGAAGTGGAGGAGATGCTTGATTTAGGGGTAATCCAGAGATCCCACAGTCCCTGGGCCTCGCCTGTAGTCCTTGTGCCCAAGCCAGATGGCTCAACTAGTTTGTGTGGACTATCGTGGACTGAATGCAGTCACAAAGTCCGACGTCCACCCGATGCCCCGGACGGACAAACTCCTGGACAAGTTGGGAGAGGCGACCTTCCTCACAACTACTGATCTGACCAAGGGGTATTGGCAGGTAGAATTGACAGACAGAGCTAGGGAGAGGTTGGCCTACATCACTCCGATAGGCTTATTTGAGTTTAAAGTAATGGCTTTCGGAATGAAGAACGCCCCGGCCACTTTCCAAAGGTTGGTGAACCAGGTGTTAAATGGTGCTAAGGAGTACGCCATGGCATACCTGGATGACATTGCCATCTTCAGTACCAGCTGGGAGGAATACCTTTCCCACCTTAGGGAAGTGCTGGTCAGGATACAGAGGGCCGGGCTCATTGTTAAAGCCGAGAAGTGCCAGGTGGCCATGGGGGAAGTGGCATACCTTGGACATGTGGTAGGCCGAGGACTGCTCTGTCCTAACCAAATAATGATAGAGGTGATTCTCGCGTGGCCCAGACCAGAAACCCAGAAGCAGGTCAGGAGCTTTCTAGGGACAGCAGGGTACTGCAGGAAATTTGTACCCACTTACAGTGCCCTGGCTGCTCTCCTGTCTGACCTGACAAAGTAAAAGATGCCAAAGAAAATTACCTGGGGCCTAACCTGTGAGGAAGCCTTTACCAGACTGAAGGAGGCACTGTGCAGTGCTCCTGTTTTGACAAGTCCGGACTATAGCAAAACCTTTATAGTTCAGACGGATGCCTTAGACGTGGGTATTGGGGCAGTAATGAGCCAGACATCTAGCCAAGGGACAGACCACCCAGTTGTGTACCAGAGCAGGATGCTTAGTCCCAGGGAGCAAGCGTACTCCACAGTGGAAAAGGAGTATCTTGCCATAGTGTGGGCCCTGAAGAAATTAGAGCCATGCTTGTCTGGGCAGCATTTTGTAGTGCAGACTGACCACAACCCCCTGGTGTGACATCAACAGCCCGTTCTGAGTGCTGTATAATATTTTTTCTTTTATATAAAATGTATTAATGACTGGCTCTGCTGAAAAAAATCAAATGCTCTAGGAATTACCTAACTCATCTCTCCCCCCCCAGATTTCAGCTCACAGTTGCAGGCCAAGAGAACTGCTGACAGCATGTATCACACACACTCAGTTTTTAGAGACAATGTGTTACATGGAAGACTTTAATCAAGGATCCTGTTTCTCTGAGTTAATTATAGAGTTGTTTTGAGTTAACTTTAAGATGGAAAAATCATAAAAAAGGTTTGACGTTGAAGGAAAAAACACAGGTTATTACACAGAGGTGAGAGGTCATAAATGCTCATATGAAGCCTGTGTGAGGAGGGTACAGTATGGTATCAAAGAAAGTGTCATTTGAAACTTGAGTTATGCTAAGGTTGCAGAATTATTACTTTGAAATTACATCCTGTGGTTGTATAGAAATACATATTTTTTAGATATTTTGACAGAGAAGGGGCTGGATAGCATCATCCAAAAGGGGTTGGCAAATACTGCTTGTAAGGATTATTCTTTTTCACTACAGAGACACTTTTTATCTGACACTGACCAAAAAGCATCTGAGCACTGAAAACAGGTATTTAGAAAGCTAGACAAAATCTAAATATAGTTGTAGGAATTTCACTGTTTTAAACCTTGTTTTGTTTAAAGATATGTATATCTTGTGTTATAAGAGCTCTGTATTGTATGTTTGACATATTATTATATATTTTAGTGAAAAAACTCTTTAATTTTAGAGCAAACCTGGTCTGTCTTTGAATTGCTTTCTTTTGCTAATAAATATTTATGGTTATAGCAGACAGCAGACATAAGCTTGTAGGGTGGTACCAAACTGGAAAGAGAAGTGTTTTAAAATCTGAGGTCTTTATTAAGGTTTTAAAGGGTTCATCTCTGAATACCTGGTTAGGTGCCCGTGGGCAAAGATATCTGGCCCCTCGAAGACAGATATATCTGAGCGTGTGCATTGGGTATGCTAGCAAGAGGTTAATAGTTTGAATCCCTCCAGAACTGAGACCAAAGGTTGATCCGAACTCACAAAAACAGACAAGAGGGTTACCTTGTCTGTTACGCTGTTCACAAGACTGCGCTCAGAGGTTGGCACTTTGGGAGCAGAGGGCCTGACCTGCTGAGTGAATCTGTGACAAATTCTACTAATTATCTGGTGACATTTGTTGGCTATTGCTTCACAGTGAGCTCTATGCTTAATGGTATAAGTGCCCAAACCTCCTTCCTGGGTAGTGTCTCATGATGGGACTTCCCAAGGTAATACTGTCGCTTTTGTCTTGTCTTGATGCAGTACCATGTATTTTATCTGTTTTTAAATTCATTTTAGTATGTAAATCATCAGTCTTCCGGAGTCTTTCTGAGGCTGAGATGCTGCCCATTTGCAGACAACTATCTGCCCTGAGGGAGGAAGTTGCCCGTCTTCAGGCCGCACTGGACAGTAGTAAGGAAACATTCTTGACTTTGGCAAGATGGGAGAGTGCCTCAGAAAAGCACTAGCAAACAGGCTAGAAGGAGGTGTGGAGCAACAATGGGGAATTATCAAAACTGCCATCACAGACGCAAGCCTTTGTGTGAAGCAAATAAACAAATCAAAACGAAAGAAAAAGCCACTATGGTTCTCAAGAGAGGTGGCTGTGAAAGTCAGGAAGAAAAAGATAGCATTCCGGAAGTATAAGGAAACACAGAAGGAGCAGGACAGAGAGCTGTACCAATTAAGGCAGAAAGAAGCAGGGAGGGAAGTCAGAATAGCAAAGGCCCAAACTGAGGAAAAGATAGCCAACTCAGTTAAGAAGGGGGATAAAACCTTTTATAGGTACATCAGCGAGTGTAGAAAGACAAAGGGAGGGATAGTGAGGCTGAATAGAATGAACGGTGGGTGGGCAGAGGGGACAGTGAAAAGCAGGAATACTGAGCGAATATTTCTGCTCAGTATTCACAAAAGAGGAGGGAGTGCCTAATCCAATTAACAGAAGCACTCTTGATAGGGGGGTCGATCCCAGTCCTTTCACAGAAGAAAGGATTCTGCAAGAACTCCTAAAACTGAAGGTGGACAAAGCAATGGGTCCTGATGGACTTCACCCCAGAATTCTAAAAGAATTAAGGAAGGAACTAGTGAAACCACTGGCTACTCTTTTTAATAAATCATGGGAGGATGGTGTGGTACCCGAGGACTGGAGGAAGGCGGATGTGATTCCCCTTCACAAAAGTGGGACCAAGACAGAGGCAGGAAACTACAGACCTGTCAGTTTGACCTCTGTGGTAGGGAAAGTGATGGAGTCACTTCTGAAGGAAAGAATAGTTGAGTACCTAGAGGTCAGTGGAGCACAGGATCCAAGGCAGCATGGGTTCACAGTGGGAAGGTCATGTCAGGCAAATCTAATAGATTTCTTTGACTGGGTGACCAAAGCAGTAGACCAGGGAGGGCTGTGGACATGGTCTACCTAGACTTTAGCAAGGCATTTGACACAGTCCCACACAAAGATTGATAGTCAGATTAACCAGCCTGGGAGTGGGTCCCAGGGTGGTAGCCTGGGTAAAACATTGGCTGGACAACAGGACACAGAAGGTAATTGTAAATGGAGTCCACTCTGAAGAAAGGGCGTTTACTAGTGGGTACCGAGGGTTCAGATGGGTCCAGTCCTTTTAATGTCTTCATCAGTGACATTGCAGAGGGACTGGAAGGAAAAGTATGCCTTTTGCAGATGACACAAAGATCTGCAACAGGTTGATACACAAGGAGGCGTGGAAAGGATGAAAAGGGACTTAGAAGGTTGGAGGAATGGTCAGACGATGGCAGCTAGGATTCAATGCAAAAGTGCAAAATAATGCACCTGGGAAACAAGAACCCAGGGGAAGAATACACAATGGGTGGGGAGCTAGTAACAACAACAAAACAGGAAAGGGACCTGGGGTAATCATATCAGATGACCTTAAGGTTAGCAAGCAATGTGAGAAGGCAGTAGGGAGGGCCGGGTATACTGGGATGTATAGGAGAGGCATCAGCAGCAGAAAACAGGAAGTTGTTATCCCTCTGTACAGACAGTTGGTGAGACCCCATCTGGAATACTGTGTCCAGTTCTGGAGACCCCATCTCCCAAGGACATAGACAGGATAGAGGCAGTCAGAGGAGGCAACTAAAATGGTGCAGGGTCTGCAAGAGAAGCCAGATGAGGAGAGACTAAAGGAGCTTAGTATGTATACCCTTGAGGAAAGAAGGAGAGGGGGCATGATAGAAACTTTCAAGTACCTCAAGGGAATCAACAAAGTCCAAGAGGGTAGTATCTTTCAGAAAATGAGACTTGCAAGAACAAGGGGACACAATTTAAAGATAGAAGGGGCGTTCAGGGCAATGTGAGGAAGTATTATTTCACAGAGAGGTAGTGGATGCATGGAACAGCCTTCCTGAGGAAGTTATGAGGTCTAAAACTGTGGAGAATTCAAGAATGCATGGGACAGACATAAGGCAATTCTTGTGGGGGCAGGAAGATAAAGACTGTTGGTTAACTAGGATCTCGGCCTATCCTGTAGTAGGGAAATGGGCAGACTAGATGGGCCTAGCGGTCCTTATCTGCCGTCAAAGTCTATGTTTCTATGTTTCTCCCAGGCCACACTGGACAGTAGAAAGGGAACCTCCCCATCCAGGGCAGCACTACCACCACTACCTCAGAGGTTGCGAAGAAAGCACAGCAGTTGGACCACAATGGGCTCAGGGAGGGTGAAGAGGGTGGAACAGAGGCACACCCAGTCAATTGTTCCACTCCACAATCCATACACCATTCTGGGGAGCATAGCTCCCTATGGATCACCCATGAGAAGATTGATGGTATCTGTCACAAGGGAGCCCACAGAAAGGAGGCAGAGGCACCAAAGGGAAGGAAGCAGCTCTGGTGGGGACTCCAATTATTAGGGTATAGAACTGGGAGAGCTGGGAAAATGAAGTAAGGTGCCTGCCTGGTGCCATGGCTTGGAGGGACAGGAAGCGCATCCTCAGGATCACGAGAACAGCTGCAAGGGATTCCGAGCTGGGACGTAATTGTCCACCTAGGGACAAATGACTTGGCTCATCATGAGATTAGAGCAGTGCAGGAGGACATTGCAGAGTTGGGGAGGGACCTAAGACAGGCAGCACACAGTATCCTTCTCAGAGGTGCTGCCTGTCAAAAGCATGGGGAGGTGAGGGCAATTGGCATCATGCAGTTTAATGAATGGTTGAAAAAATGGTGCGGAGCACAGTGGTTTAAGCTTCATTGGGACTGGGGTTCCACCTGGAGGACACCAGCCTATACTGCAGGATGGTCTGCATCTGTCCAGGAAGGGAACAAGTCTTTTGAGCAATCGGTTTAAATGCTTCATTGGCAAGCTTTTAAACTAGTCAAGGGAGGCACTGACAAGCAGCAGGAAAATCCCAGCCTCTCCTACAAAACAGGGTACTAAATGAGAAAGACTGAGGTAGAACGGTCAATGGGGGATGCTGCAACAGAAGGTAAAGCCATCAAAAAATGGAGAGCAATGAGTACTAATGCCCGTAGTCTGGGTAACAAGCTTCTTGAATTAGTGGCCTTGATGGAGGAGGAACATCTGGATATCGTGGCAGTCACAGAAACATGGTACACACAAAACCATGACTGGGACATAAACATACCAGGATACACTGTCTACAGGAGGGACAGGGAGGGTAAAAGAGGAGGAGGAGTAGTTCTTAACATAAGGGAAGGAATAAAAGCAACAGAACAAAAGGGTAAACAGGGAGGAGAAGAAGCACTGTGGGTAAATTTGGAGACAGGCAATGGCACCACAATACACAGGGGTTGTATACAGATCCCCTTCTCAGGGGGAGGAAATGGACAGGGAATGATAGAAAGTATACTTAGAATGGCAGAAAAAGGGAGATATTGCTGATGGGTGATCTGAATATGCCAGATGTTAACTGGAGTGCAGTTGCAGCTGCCACTTAAGAGTGCAGTTATTCTAGATGCCCTACAGGGGGCATGCCTAGACAACTAGTACTGGAGCCCACTCGAGAGGAGCAATATTAGACTTGATACTCTCAAATGGAGATGGAGAGAGATTACAGATGTAGAAGTGGGTAGCCATCTGGGAACTAGCGACCATCGAACAGTATGGTTCATAATAAACACAGCAATAGAGTCAAGCCATACAAAGACAAAGTACTGGACTTTAGGAGGGCTGACTTTGCCAAAATGGGTGAGTGCCTAAGAATGCACTAGCAAATGGGCAGGAAGGAGGGTGGAAGAACAATGGGAATAATAAAACTGCCATCACAGAGGTAACAAGCCTTTGTGTGAAGCAAATAAACAAAACAAGGCGATGTAAGAAACCACTATGGTTCTCAAAGGAAGTGGCAGTGAAGGTTCCAAGAGAAAAGAAAGCATTCAGGAAGTACAAGGATACCTAGAAGGAGCAGGACAGAGAACTGTATCAGTTAAAGCAAAAGGAGGCTGGGAAGGCAGTCAGAACAGCAAAGGCCCAAACTGAGGAAAAGATAGCCAACTCAGTTAGAGAGGATAAAACCTTTTATAGGTACATCAGGAGCGAAGGAAGACCAAGGGAGGATAGTGAGGCTTAATAAAGGGGAGGGAGGGTGGGCAGAGGAGACTGTGAAAAGGCAGAGATACTAAACAAATATTTTTGCTCAGTATTTACAAAGGAAGGGGAGGTACATAAAACAAACAGTAGTAACACGCTGGATACAGAAGTTGATACCGGCCCATTTACAGAAGAAAGGGTTCTGAAAGAACTCTAAAACTGAAGGTGGACAAAGCAATGGGGCCTGATGGGATTCATCCCAGAATTCTAAAGAACTAAGGGTAGAACTAGTGACACCACTGACTACCCTTACAACAAATCATGGGAGGATGGGGTGGTACCTGAGGACTGGAGGAGGGCAGATGTGATTCCCTTCACAAAAATGGGAGCAAGGCAGAAGCAGGAAACTATAGACCTGTTAGTTTAACCTCAGTGATAGGAAAATGATGGAATCACTTCTAAAGGAAAGAATTGTCGAGTATCTAGAGGCCAGAGAGGCACAGGACCCTAGGCAGCATGGATTCACAGTGGAAGGTCATGCCAGGCCTAATCTGATAGATTTCTTTGACTGGGTGACCAAAGTAGTAGATCAGGAGGGGCTGTGGACATGGCCTACCTAGACTTTAGCAAGGCATTTGACACAGTCCCACACAAAAATTAATATACAAGTTAGCCAGCCTGGGAGTGGGTCCCAAGATGACAGCCTGGATAAAGAATTGGCTGGAGAATAGGACACAGAGTAATAGTAAATGGAGTCCACTTAGAAGAAGGAGGGTTACTAGTGGGGTACCGCAGGGTTCAGTATTAGGACTGGTCCTCTTCAATGTCTTTATAGCGACATTGCAGAAGGACTGGAAGGAAAGTATGTCTCTTTGCAGATGACACTAAGATCTGCAATGAGTTGATGCACAGGGTGGGGTGGAAAGGATGAGAAGGGACTTGCAAGGTTAGAGGAATGGTCAAATGTATGGCAGCTTAGATTCAATGCTAAGAAGTGCAAGGTAATGCACCTGGGAAACAAAACCCAGGGAAGAGTACACAATGGGGGGTGAGATACTAACAACAAAAAAAATGGAGAGGGACCTGGGGGTAGTCATATCAGATGACCTAAAGATGGGCAAGCAATGTGAGAGGGCAGCAAGGAGGGCTGGGGGGATACTGGGATGCATAGGGAGAGGCATCACCAGTAGAAAACAGGAAGTTATGCCTCTGTACAGACAGCTGGTGAGACCCCATCTGGAGTACTGTTTGCAGTTCTGGAGACCCAATCTCCGCAAAGACATAGACAGGATGGAAACTGTCCAGAGGAGGGCAACTAAAATGGTGCAGGGTCTGCACCGGAAGACATATGAAGAGAGACTTAAGGAGCTTAATATGTATAGCCTTGAGGAAAGGAGGGAGAGGGGGGACATGATAGAAACTTCAAGGCACCTCAAGGGAATCAACAAAGTCCAAGAGGGTAGCATCTTTCAAAAAAGAGGTGTGCAAGAACAAGAGGCACAATTTGAAGATAGAGGGTGGCTCAGAGGTAATTTAAGGAAGTATTTTTTTCACAGAGAGGTTGTGGATGCATGGAGCGGCCTTCGGAGGAGGTTGTGGAGTCAAAATCCAGTGGTGGAATTCAAGCATGCATGGGATAGTCATAAGGCAGTTCTGGGGGTTGGGGGTAGGAAGAAGTAGGCTGCTGGTTAACTAGGATCTGCAGCTTATCCAGTAGGTAGGGAAATGGGCAGACTGTGTGGGCCTAGCGGTCCTTATCTGCTGTCAAATTCTATGTTTCTATGTTAAATTTTATTAAGTTTCCCAGTGAACAGGTACATGCAGAAAACAAATGTCTACTTATTACAACAGTTAGCACAATAATAACCTGGCTGGGGTCAAACCCCATGTAGATATAGCACTATATTGTGTAATGAAACCAACAAAGTTATCAGGTTGAGTTATATGGTATCATTAGGTTATATAAACAAAGACCAGTCGCAACAGAATAGTCAATAAAGTCAGTGTTGTATTAATAGGCATTAACAGGCACCATTTAGTTGCTAGGAATCACACCAGTGTGTCTTTCATATGGGGTAAGTTAAACAGTGGGGGTGGGATGTCAGCTGCCGTATAGGTGAGTAAGTACCACTCTTCCATATTTGAAGATGGGGGGGCATGAAGCCTAGGGGGTTAAGTTGAAATATCGTAGGCCTGGGGAATAAGGCAGTACCGGAGGTTGAGGTATGGTCCCCAGAGCTCCACAAAATCAGATTGCTTTCTCTCCACTATATAGTGTACTGCCTCAAAGCTGGCCATCTTCCCAATTTCTGCAGCTATTCTGATACATTGGGATTTTGGTACTTCCAGTGCTCAAGCAGAATTCGCTTAACGTGGATGAGGGCTCCAAGCAGCCATTTGCTGGTTGGAAGCAAAGGACTAGTTTCACAGTCCCCTGGTCTCTGAGTCCCAGCAATACCAATCAAGTTGTGAGACAGATGGGGCACCGTGATCGAGAGCATGCAGTCTGGACACCATCACAAAAAGGCCATCAGTGTTGGGCATTCCCGTAATATGTGTGTAATGCTGCCAGTGTCTGCTAGATACCACTAACATTTGTCAGTGTTGGACAGGCCCCATTGGAGTAGTTTTTGAGGAGTCCTGTACTATTGATGTAGGATTTTGAATTGCGTAAAATGGCTGCAGGTGTCCCTGGCAGCCTACTTCAAGCCTCCCCAGCACCTGTGCTCTTGTGGGGAGTATGTCTTGGCCCAGCTCTGTGCTGTATTTTAGCCTAAGAGGTTCTGTAGGGGCCCCCTGCAGTCCCAGCAACTGTTTATAGATGTCCTCTGCTGTCTGGTAACAGTATGGTATCCAGCAGGTTTTGAACAGCCACTCTTAAGGTCGGAACCTAGGAGTTCCCATAATGCTTGTCTTAGCTGTAATTACTGCAAATGCTGGTGCTTAGTCAAGTTGTACTTTGTCTGTAACTGACCAAAGGTCCCAGTGTACTCCGTTTATGTATCCAGATCATCAGCTGACTTGTGGTTGCCTTTCCGAGCCGTCCTTCAAGTGGATCGGCCTGCCCCCAATGTGCAGAAGAGGGTTGTGCCAAAGAGGAAAGAGTGGGGAGCATCACAGACACCAGCCTGCTAGTTTGGCCTGCCGCTTCCAACTCTCCATTGTGAAGCTAAGAGTGGGATGGGAGCTGAGTCCATCAGGAAGCTTCCCAAAGAGGATGTGTTCTAGGTTTTGGGGCTGTGGAAGGTGTGCTTCACAGGTGATCCATTTTGGCCTGTAACTCGTGGTGCCTGAGGAAAGGGCCTGAGAGAGCTGACAGAGGACCTATGCTGTATGTTTTAGTTTGAAATTTCGTATGTTCAGGCCTCCTTTATCTAGAGCCGGATTAGTTTTTTTATGGCCGATATGTTTGGGTCTGGAAGCCCAGCATCTTGGATTGCAGTAGCTTGAACAGCCTGGGGCCAGTCCTGGTGGGGAGATTATCCAGGACGTATTGAATTTTCAGAGCTGCCATCATCTTGAAGGCATGTGCCTGGCCCCAAGGCGTGAGATAAATTTCCCACCAAACCAAAATACCTCAGACACGTGAAACAGGTAGTCTCACTCCACCCAATCGAATGCTTTCTCCACATCAAGGGATACTCAATCAGTCAATCAAAGTCTTTATTTAACCAGGCGATCACCTTTGAGCGGGCTCATTTTTGGGGTGGACCTGGGTTTGTTAACAGGGAACAAGGGACAATATACATGGGATGCAACACATAAGAAAACAGTAATAATACAAATAAAGTGAGATACAATAATACAGTATATACAAAGTATCAGCAGGTAGCATTGACAGTAGTATGTGTTTGGAACAGAAGATACAGCTAGTTTTGGGTAGGACACAATTTTTCATAAAAGTAACGAAATATACATATCGGGTGCACTGAACACAAATAAAACCTAATATAAAAAGATATATAGTGATACGGTATGGAGAATTTAGAGCTGGAACCAGGGTCAAAGGAATATGGAAGGGACAGATATGGGGGTTAGAAAAAGGGAGAGGAAGAGTCGATTATAGATGTGATCAGTCTTTTAACAGTAGTAATTAGAGGGTGCTTGGACTTATAGGAGTCACTATTTAGGTAGACAGGCACAGGACTCCTTATTATGATGTAGATATAGAGATTTAAAAGCTGCTAGGCTGATGGGGTGAGTTAATTTCAAAGTTTTTGCAGCTTGTTCCACAGTTGAGGAGCACAAAGCTGATGGCTGCTCTGCCAATGCGAGATTTTGCTTTGTAAACATAAAGGTAGATATATGAGGTGCTTCTCAGGGCATACTTCCCCAGAGTGCACAAAGGTAAACAGACATAGATATACTGGGGCAGTTTATTTGAGATAGCTTTGTATGTCCAAACTGCAGCATTTTTTTGCCATCTGTAAGCAAGGGATGACCATCCCACTGCCGTGTAAAATGCACAGTTGTGGGTTGAGTATGGAAGACCTGTGATAAATCTCTTGGTTCTGTGATGAAGCATATCGAGTTTGTCTAGGATACCTGCAAGTCCCTGACTATATCGAAAGTCTGCGTAATCCAGTAGGGAAAGAAAGGTAGGTTGAACCAGTTTCAGTTTAGCATGTCTTGTTAGGAGATTATTAATCCTAAAGAACAGACCGAATCTTTGTCAGTTCTTCTAAGTGATCTGTGAAAGTAAGTCTATGGTCTAACCAGACCCCCAGGTACTTGAACTTTGGTACGTAGTCCAACTGCTCACCTAGAATGGTAGTGATCTGCTGGAGTGTCCCAGCAATTGCAGGATTTATTGCATTTTGAAGGGGCGAGAGGAATGTTGCTTTGGTTTTTTGGGTTTTTTTTTTTTTTGCATTTAAGAGCAGTTTCTGGTTTATAAGCTGATGTTGCAGCAGTTTAATTTATTTTGAAGGACTTTACAGGCCGCTTCAGGTGTGGAGCTACTAGCATAGAGTACCAAATCATCCATGAATAGGTGTATTTGTGCTTCTTTGATGGGGCATCTACGTTGTTAATATAAATGGTGAAGAGCAAGGACCAAGAATGGAACCTCATGTACACCCTCAATAGGGGTTTTGGTGGAGAAACTTCCTTCTGCCTTTACTTGTTGAAGTCGTCCTGAGAGGTAGTTGGAGAGCCATTTAAGGGATAGGGAATCCAAACCAGTGTTCCGGAGGGACGACAGAAGCAGTCTGTGATCAATGGTATTGAACGCCTTGCTTAGGTCCAAGAAAACTTCTCAAAGTTTTTTTTGTCTAATTCAAGCTGCCAGTCGTTTGTCACCTTGGCTAGAGCAAAGATTGTACTGTGCTGTGCTGTGCTTTAAAACCGGATTGTAACGGGGTGAGCAATTTTTCTGATTCCAGGTACTTCCAAAGCTGGGAGTTCACTATTTTCTCCAGCATCTTTGACAGGATTGGAAGTAGGGAGATTGGCCTTTAGTTATTGAGGTCACTAGGATCTCCTGACTTAAACAAAGGGACCACAAGTGCATTTTTCCAAATGGGCGGTAGATCACCCTGGGACAAGGATAAGTTGAAGAGATGAGTATTTGGGACTGCGAGGACACGGTAGCCGACCTTTGAGAAGTACAGGTCAATGAGGTCGGCCCCAGCACTTTTCCTAGTGTCCAGCTGAAGGAGAAGATCTTCAACATCTTTCAGGGAGGTAGGTTGCAGAGAGAAGGATGGACTGTGGATGGGTTTTTCTTATGTATCCAATCTAAGTTGTTGGCAGAGGATATTAGCGGGAGAGGAGTCAAAGGCTAGCCCTGCAGTGGCAAAATGATTATTGAGAGCATCGAGGATAGACTGTCTGTCAGAGATGACAGTATTGTCGATCAATAATTTAGTAGGTAGGGAATTTACAGTGGTGTGACCTTCAATGTCTTTGGTAGTCCTCCAGAATTTGGAGGCATTTCTTGAGGAGCTGTCCAGCTGAGAGCGGTAGAAATTAGCTTTGGCTTCTCTGACCATTTTGGTGCAGAGGTTCCTCGCCCTCCGGAAAGAATTCCAGTCATTTATTAAATTAGTTTTCCTAGCCGTTCTCCAGAGTACATCCCTACTCCACAAAGCGTCTTTCAGGTCTTTTGTAAACCACCGACAGGATTTGTTTCTGGCACGAACTTTTACTATGGGAGCATACTTGTTGAGAGCTCCTAGCACAATTTCGGAGAAATTATCATAAGCCGTAGTCAGGGACTTGGCTAGATAGAAGTCCTGCCATCGCATGGAGTCTCTTAGGTCTGATATATACCCATGGAGATCAAAGTTATGATGCATCTTTTAGGAGAATTTTGGTACAGTTGTGGATTTAAGAGTGGATCATACACACGCTGATGAAGCAGTGGTCGCTAATATCAGAGAAAAGACACCAGTATTGGAGAATAAATGGGGTTTGTTAACTAAAATGACATCCAAGAGAGTACTGTTATTAGGGTTGAGCTTGTTAGGACGAGTAGATTCGTTTATTAGCTGTGACAACCCAAGGGAATCACAGAACATGTTAAGTGGGGTGGATGCACTGGAGAGCCAGTCTAAGTTGAAGTCCCCTAGTATGATACACTCTGAAGATGCCAAACCCAGGATGTTTTCGAGATGTTTTAACAACTGTTGTCCAGCTGATGGGGGTCTGTAGCATCCTATTATACATAATGAGACACCGGTGGCAATTTCAATCTTTAATGACAAGCTTTCGAATGCTTTTGGGACAGAGGTTGTCAATTATGGAGGCAGGGAATTTATCCTTGAAGTAAATAACTACCCCATCACCTCTGGTTTGCCTGTCTGCTCTGAACAAGAGTAGGAGGGGATGTTAACTTGCTGTTACTGGTCGCAGGTTGGAGCCAGGACTCATAATCACCAGAACATCGGAGCAGTATGACATACCCATGCCTGAACAGAAGTGATTTTTTTATAGGCTACATACATTAACATGCAAGAATGTAAGCCCCTTGAGGCTTTGTAGCTCTGCTGGGGATTTCATGGGTGCCAGAGGGCCTGGATTAAGCTCAACATTTCCTGATACTAGAACAGATGGATGGTTGTGGCAGGTAGCCTGCCATGTTAAGTTCAGCAACCTTCTGGTATTGTCCAGTCATTTGCAGCCTGAGACAAAGTCTACCTGATCGCTGTTGACCAGTGTGTGGACAACATCCACCAATGCATGGCCAGCACTTTGGCATAAGCCACAGTTGGCTGGAATGAGGGATATTGGGTGGCAGTTTCAACAAAGTGTAGAATCCATCACTGATTTGGGGAAGAGTGAGATCACCGTGGATCTTGCTTGAGGGCTCTTGCAGCATGCAACACTGGTAGGACTGAAGTCGCCAGGCGCCAGAACCACACAGAAAACTTCTAGCTAACAGTCTATCACGGGGGACCCTTCGCCGTCAAGCATGCTGGCGTCTGCCTATCCTATAAAGGGAGCGGTACCCCAGACCTTCCTCAGTTTTTTTTATTTATTTTTTTTTTCCCCACCGTCGACCCTCGCACGTTGGACCTCCAGTGACTCTGCTTTAGTCGAACGTCATTTTGCTCGCATTTACCTGCAATTTTTTTTCTTTCTTTTTCTGCAGTTAGTAACATCGAATTTTTGGTGTTTTCTTTCTCAAGTTTGTCTTCTTCTCCAGTCTCATCTTCCAACCAGCCGATGAAGTGTGCCTGTGGCAAGCAGATACTCACCAAAGATGGCCACGCTTCCTGTCTGCTCTGCTTAGGCCCCAACCACGACACCGAGGCCAGCCAGCACTGCCAGGACTTCAACCAGGCCACACAGAGATGCTGCTTGAAGACTTTGGAAAACTATCTGTTAAAGCAGAAATTGGCCAAGATGGAGAAGGAGCTTCAGGCCAAAAGCTCTTCAGCCTCCCCGGCTCAATCTTCCAGGGTATCTCCTTCTTTTTCTCAAAAGGAGAAAAAGTCGAGCAGGAAGCATAAGCGCCGGTACAAGCACTGGGACCATCTTCTGCCAGCCTCTTGCTCGCGGTTGGCAGATAGGCCGGCTTCTGCCTCTGGGAGAAGGGGTACCTATTTCGAAATAGTGTTTGTCGAAATGGTTGGCAAATTGTATTGTTTACTTTTACCATAAGTACAAGCCCTTGCCTGGGACAGTTAAGGGACACTCCACCAGAGGTATGGCTGCCTTTACCATCTGTTTCAGGAATGTGTCTACTGTAGACATCTGTGCAGCTGCCACTTGGAGTTCTGTTGACACTTTTGTCCATCACTACAGTCTTGACATTGCTCCCAGACACAGGGCCAATTTCAAACTCTCAGTCCTTCAGGGCCATCTTTTCTGAGATTTTGCTGACATCTTCTGCCTCCTCCTGGCTGCCCTTTGCAGGTTCCAGTACTGCTTGGGACTCGTCATACTGCTTGCCTGCTGCAAGAGCCCTCGAGGAAAAGATAGTACAGTTATGTAAGAACTTACAGTAACATTAGATCTTCTAGAGGAGCTCTTGCAGCAGGCACTGCTTTCCTCCTCCTCCCTCCTTCCTTCCACCTGATAGCTTCATTTCATTTATTTCAGATAACCTTGAGCTAAAATAGCCCTTTTCAAAGGTGTCTCACGTAAATGCAATCAGAAAATACGATAATACAAAACATAATTTACAGTCACAAGTAATCTTATTTACGAACGTCTGTAATGCATTAGTTTTAAAAACATTTAAAGTGTCTAGACAACATAACTCGGGCAGAAGCAAATTCCAGACCTTTGCTGCTCTCATTAAAAAATACCCTTTGTCCCATATTTGTTTTACAAAATGGTATTTTGAGTTTCTCACTTGCCATGTTCCTAGTTGAAAATCTATTAGAAACAAAATTAAAAAGGTTTTGAACTCCAACAGTAGTATAACCCAAAAGAGACTTCTTACACATTGTTACAAGATTATAGTCAATTCTAGAATAAAGTGGTAGCCAATTAAAATGCTGTATAAGCAACATCTACGACCATCTCTTTTGCGATTTAGGGCAAATCTACAGGCATTATTTATAGCAACATTTATTTTTTTCCAGAGTAGCATTACAAGCCGCCTAATAAACTACTAATCCATAGTCAACAATAAAAAAAATCAAACTGTTGACTTACAGGCTGGGATATTCAAAGGGGTTGCACCTGGCGCAACAGAGTTGCGCTGGCGCAACCCAGCAGTGCGCCCCGGTGGGATATTGAACGGGCTTCCAGGTGCAGCGCAATACCTGATGTGCCGGGGTGCATGCAGCGCAGATGCAGGGGGCATGCTCGTGCACATGTGGCATATCCCTTTATTCAGTTCAGGATGTGTTGCGCATATGCCAGCGCAGCCCTGCAGTGCGCCGCGTAGGGGGGATCAGAGTTGAGCCCGGGAGGAGCGGAAACAACTCCCAGCCACCCACAGGCGGGCTGCTGTATTGCAGGGTTCAACACAGCAGCTGCCAGCCCATAAAATCGTCCACAAACATACACGTATCCCTGGTAGTCCAGTGGACCCCCTCCCGAGTCCCTGATGCCCGATAAATGTAATGATAGACTTTCCCTGGTAGTCTGGTGGCGCCTCCCTCCCCGAGTCCCGAGAATGTAGCGTAGACTCATCCTGGTAGTGGTACCCCCCTGCCTGTTGCTGCGATCACGGTACAGCGCCATATCACATATCCTGGTGATCCTAGTGGCACCCTTGCCCACCCTGCTCCCCAGTCATCGGTGAGCGGCTGCAACCCCTGCATACTGCCTGACCGACCACCCGAGATAACCGTGCAGTATGGGCTTGCAGGGCATACTGTACTAGGCGGTCCCGATATGTGAAGGACTTCATTCACATATTTGGGACTGTCTAGCCGACATAACTCATAACCCGATAATCCAGTAGGGACCAATGGGCTTGCAGCCCATACTGTACCTGTCATTCAGCGGTATCCAGGCGGGTTGCAGCTGCCCGCTGAAGATGGGGCTGAGGGCAGTCACCCCTTACAACACACTTCTTTGTTGGGGTACTACTGTACCCTGCTGCTACATGTGCTACTCTCAAGTTCTGCAGTTGTGATAACTTGCTACCTGGATGTTGACATGCTCCCCACTTTTTCCAATGCAGTAATCAGGATTGGCTTTCATGGGGGCCATGTAGTCTTTTACACTTCCCATAGTCCACCCTAACCCGTGCAAGCTCAAATATTGTGGCTGCATTCTGACTGTGATCCTAACCAAGTATCACACTGCTTTTACAGTAATTGTATCCAATGAAAAAGCAAAGAAACGCTTAACCCATATAATGTAGTAATTAAAGTTTGACTGCATATGCTGACTTACTAGAATGGCCCATATAGGTTTAGTTTTTGAGGGGCATATTTAAAGACCTCTTTAATTGTCATGTAGGTATGTCAAGAAGTTGGAGACCGGAGCTTTTTTATGCCCCTTTCTGCTCCCCCACTCCTAAATGGAATAGCTGCAGTAACTAAATATTGGCAATATCCAGTATCGGGCTTCTGAATTTGTGGTGCAAAATAAATAAGTAAGGAAGGATGTTGGATTTGAAGTTTGTTTTGTTTTTAAGTTCCAGCTGTGGGTGCTAATTGTGATTGTACATGCTATGTAGAGCTCTGCCTCTTAAATACTAACAAAATATTCTTTGTGGCAGGCATGTCGTGCTAAATGGTGCTATAACTGGAACTGCATATGAACTGTGTGGGTGTGGGTCTGGGAGTCTGTGTGGTTGGGACTCTGTGTTGCTGCCACGGATAAGTCTGAGACAGATGAGGCAAAACTGAACTAAATAATCACACAGACTGAGATGGAGTAGTCTGGCAAACCATCTTTACATGTTGTATAGGAGTACCGTGCAGTATTTATTTCATCTCCCCGCACCCTGCTTAGTAGAGCACTTGCGAAAATGAATAATGTGTTTAGTCAGCTTCTAGTATTGGGGCTCGGTCAGCATATGGTATTTTTTTCTATGGGTCCACAGTACATAATTCTTGACATTTATGTGTGAGTCATTAGTATGCTGCTAACACAGCTTTTCCTGAGAGAGGCAATTGCTGAAAAATCAGGACTTCAGTTTCATCAAATTTCACAAAGGGTTTCTGAATGCCTTAACTACTACTATTTAGTGCTTGGTGTTCTGCAAGCAAAGAGATGTAGTAGTGCAAAATAATTTAATTGTGTTGCTATATTAGTGTTCTGAAATGAAGGTTCTTTGAATAGGAGCAGTCCTCCGCCCTTTAAGCTATATTAATGTTGATAAATTAAGACTTCCAACAGTGAGACACTCTAGATATTGCTGTAAACAAATTGGGCTGGTTGAACAATTTTGAAGCATGTAGTAACAGGGTCCCATAAGGGAATGGCTGGATTCTTATTGTTTTGCTACACATGTAGGATCCTAGAAAGAAGCCTCATTTTTGTTTTCTAGACCAAGCATTACATAACTAACATTTTACCTGTGGCTCTGTATATTCAGGCTGTGCACATTCATTCCATCCCAATCCCACAGAGTCCTAATTTTCAGAAAATGCCTCTTCTTGAGGAAAAACTAGTGTACTAACATCTTACTGATAACTCACAAATCAATATAAAGAGTTGGATGAATTAATTTGGGTTCTGTGGATAAGTAATTAGATGAGCCATAGCAAAAAATAACATACGCTGACTAAACCAAACATTTCTACATGTGCTCTAGTAAGAAGAGGAGGGAACGATATAGCCACAGTGCTCCTGTACAGATGCAGAATGGTTTCCCAGATTTCCTTCATCTCTGTGTAAATATTTAGTTGCCAGCTGGCATTAACAAATATCAGTGTAATATTTCATTATGCCAGATATCAAGACTTGCGTTTTTCAGAACCAAAGGAGGGATAGTGAGGCTTAATAAAGGGCGGGGAGGGGCAGATTGTGACAGTGAAACGGCAGGGTTGCTGAATTAATACTTCTGCTCAGTATTCACAAAAGAAGAGGAGGGGGAGGTACCTGAACCAAACCATAGGAGCACGTGGGGGTGGGGGGTTGATACCAGTTCATTCAGAAAAGATAGGGTCCTGAAAGAACTCCTACAACTGAAGGTGGGCAAAGCACTGTGGCATGATGGTATTTACCCCAGAATTCTAAAAGAACTAAGGGTCAAACTAGCGACACCATTGACTACCCTTTTTAAACAAATCATGGGAGAATGGTGTGGTACCTGAGGACTGTATGGAGGAAGAGGAGGGCAGATGTGATTCCCCTTCACAAAAGTGGGAGCAAGGCAGAAGCAGAAAACTACAGACCTGTTAGTTTGGCCTCAGTGGTAAGGAAAATGATGGAATCACTTCTGAAAGAATTGAGTACCTAGAGGCAAACGAGGCACAGGACCCAAGGCACCATGGATTCACAGTGGAAAGGTCATGTCACACTAATCTAATCGTTTTCTTTGACTTGAGTGATCAAAGTAGTAGACCAGGGAAGGACTGTGGATGTGGCTTACCTAGACATTAGCAAAAAATTTAACACAGTCCCACACAAAAGATGAATAAACATGTTAGCCAGCCTGGGAGTGGGGCCCAGGGTGGTAACCTGGATAAAAAAAAGTGGCTGGACAACAAGATACAGAGGGTAATAGTAAATGGAGTACACTCTGAAGGTTACTGGTGGATAGCCATAGGGTTCAGTACTGGGACCGGTCCTCTGTAATCTCTTTAAGTGACATTGCAGAGGGACTGGAAGGAAAAGTATGCCACTTTGCAGATGACACCAAGATCTGCAACAGGGATGGTACAAGGGCGAGTGGAAAGGATGAGAAGGGACTTGGCAAGGTTGGAGGAATGGTCAAAAGTATAACAGCTTGGATTCAATGCAAGAAGTGCCTCACTTTCAAAATGAAGAGTACAGTACTAATGCCAAATAATCTTATCTGGCGACCTGTGTATGAGTACAGGTACTAGTATGAATGGATCTCTGTGGGGACTAGCTACCTTGATGTGGTACAGAGGCTTGTCACAATGCAGTACTATAACTAAAAACCAGTCTGTTAGTGTGACACTGGTGATTGAAAGGCCTTCTTACTGTATAGGAATGGGAGCATGTGTTACATCTTTACATGTCATATTTACGGTATACACTCTCATATTTATAGCAGATGCTACAAGTAAATTATGCTTGTGTTGGATGGCAGGGCATAGACAGTGGGGGTAGTAGGACACCTGACAACAGGGGTACCAGTGTGTCACCTTGGTGTACACATCTGAAATTGCTGGCTACACCCTGGGATCCCGGTAAGAACAAGTAAAATGCACACCCATAGAACCGGCATTTGGGTTGGAACTCTGCCACTTCCTTCTAGTTGTGTTTTTATCTTTCAGCTGCAGAAAGAAGACATTTTCTCCCTGTTGGTTAGCTCCCACCATTGAGCCAACTGTTGACATATTAATGCCCCACTGCTTAGTGGTATACTACATCGTGCTTTGTTTTCATTCACCATGTGTATGTGGAGCATTTTCATTTCTGGCTGCTGAAAACTTGTTTCTAGGTGCGTGGATATGTTGTTCATCCACACTTTGGCATGTCCCCTTCCACTTTAAATCTCACCGGAAGTCTTCAAGCTGGCTCCTCTCACCCACCGGTGGTATATACCTCAGCTCCACCCTATGATGCCAGATCTTCCTTTCCGCTGGAAGATTCAGATTGCCTCCCTCGTGCTCACGCATTTCGTAGGCCCTGGATTTCAAACCTTCAGTTTTACTAAAAATTCGCATTACTCGCGTTAGCGATCGCAAGTTTGCAGCTTCTGTCATAGAAGATAAATCTTCCCCAGATTTCGCCGTGGTGCCCGTGCAGCCAGAAGATGTTGCATACCGATCCCAGTACTACATGCGTCTACTGCCTATGTCAGCCATGACACATCGCCTTACAGTCTCTGTTTGGTATTCCATCCCAACGCTCTCGACAACTGTCTCACATGCCTGGAACTGTAGAGGCTGGAGAAGAGGAACCTCCGTGAAATCTAAGGAGGCTTGGTGGGCGGTTTCTGTGGCTGCGGGATACGCCGAGCAGTTGGAACACGTGCTAGCGTTCGAGGAGCAGGCAGCTCGTGCCACAGAGTCTTCTCGGAGCTTTTTCGTTCTGCTCAACCTGGGATCCACCTTCTGTGGTTCCTTCCGGGAGTTGTGCCAGTCTCTCCCTACCAAGAGAGAGGCATTTAAGGGCTCGCACTCCTCTCAATCCCATAAGTGGGAGAAAGATCCGAGTGCGGAAGACGGTCCTGGGAGCAGGAGAGATCTTGGTCCCAGGAACATGCTATCTTAACCTCGGTCGAGATCGCCTCTTCAGCCGCCCGGCTTTTCAGACTTGCTGTCAAGCCAGCCAACCGAGGGTTTGGTCGAGGACATGGACATCAGTCATTGACCCTGCTGACCCCTTGTTGCCGACTCCTTGGAGAGGACTCCGGTCCTCGTTTTCCCTGATAGGGAGACCTAGCCTGCTGGAGTCCCCATCGAGGGACCGGTTCCAGACTCTGGGAAGTCACCGGTCCCACCAGTGTCTCCCGACCGACCGAGTCGGCTTGTCCGATCTCTATTGAGGTCTAGGACCTCCTCGATGATAGGCCGAGGAAGAGCCATAAGTGCTGTAAAAACAGGCGATGCCATCGGTCGTCCTCGTCCTCCTTGGATGAGGAGAAACTCAGGCGGAAAGTCTGACAGCTCTACGAGGACCTCATGTGGCAGCAGCTGATTTTGTCCAGGCATAAGCCTACCACGGCTTCCACCCCAGCCATTACTTGGCTTTTGCCTCCCAGGCTGAAGCCGACTCCTTTGGAGCTGACCAGATCAGTTCCCCAGCCCGCGGAGCCGGCAAGACCACCTGTTTGGCTCCAAACCGTCTCTCCACCTATTGTAGTGGAACCACCGCCCATACAGCCTGTGGGAGAGGCTTCTTCCAAGGAAGACAGACCGGACACGGGCTTCCCCAGCGACAGTCGGTCACGGTCACCCCAGGCCCTGGCAAGTCGAAGGTGACCTGGGTGGTAGGCCATTGTATCTAGATTCCTCGGATTTGGACGTCACTGGTTTACATTCACATCCAGGTGATGATGAATCGACCAGTGACCTGGGGACGGAGGAAGGTCCCATATCTTTTCAAGGGATCCTCCGCCTCATCTCTGAGTCTACAGGGATGCCCCTGGAGCCAATCCAGAGAAAGGCAGAGTACCCTCTTACGGACATCCTTAAGAGAGGAGATACACCGACGGAGGCCTTTGCTGTGGCTGAGGCCATTGTTGGCCCAGCCCTCAAACGTGGCAGCATCCTGCCTCTTATCCAGCACTGTCTGCCCCCATGGCCCTGAGGCACGCAGTGCCCATGGGGTCTCATGGGATTCACAGAGCACCCTTCGCCTAGAGCCTGGTGACCGCCTCTGCATGGCATACTGGCAGTTCTGCCGACACTGACAGACCTCCTGATAGAGTCCAAGCTTTTGGACCATTCAGCCAGGAAGGTCTGTGCGGCTTCCTCCTTGGGGCCTTCGTCAGGCAAGTTCTTCCATCATCATGGCACACTTCTCTGACGCCCTTCTTGGGTTGTTGGATGAAGTCCTCCCACATCTCCCCACGGACATGCAGACTACAGTCAAGCAGGTCCGGGACCTGGGCTGAGCTGTCGCCAGACAGCAGCTTCAGATGGCCCTGGACATTGGGGTTCTTGTGCCTGCGAATGGCTGCCGCAGTTGCCTCTCGTCACAGGGCTTGGCTGAGGCTGTCCTCCTTTCCGGGATACCCAGCACAAACTAGCTGACGTGCCCTTCCTCGGGACCGACTTGTTCGGCCCAGGAGTGGCTGGTCACCTTCAGCGCATTGAGCAGTCCAGTGCGATCTTGGACGCTACTTCTGCCAAGAGTTCTTCGGGCAAGAACCAGCAGCAGAAGAAAAAGCCTTTTCGGCATTCTTCCTCTGGGGCTCAGCAGTCCTCCTTTCAAGGCGGACAGCAGCACCAACAGCAGGCTCAGGCTTGGTGACCTTGGCCCAAGCCCGGACCCCAACAGGCCCATAAAGGAGGCCGAGGTTCAGGTCCTGGTTCCTCCTCTTCCAAACCTGCTCAGTGATGGGGCAGGGGCTGCCTACCACTCTCCCGTCACGCCAGCTGTGGGTCTCCTCCCCACCCCCACTATGTGGGGGTCTGGCTTCGCCACTTTCTTTCTGGTCCGTTATTACCATGGACAGGTGGGTTCTGGAAGTGGTCGGTCAGGGACCGCCTCTGGAATTCGAGCAGTACCCTCCAAGCTGAGCCTGCACCCCTCGAGAGGAACGAGTATCCGTTCACACCCAGTCGGCTGTCAGAGATGACATTGCTCAGCTCCTCCTCAAGGAGGCAATAGCTCCAGTGGCAGATCCTCCAGCAGACCCAGGCTTTGTTTCCAGGTACTTCCTGGTGCCCAAGCGGATTGGGGGCTGGCACCCCATTCTAGATCTGCAAGACCTGAATCAATATCTCAGGTCATGCACCTTTCAGATGGTCACTCTGTCCCAGAGCATACCATCCTTGGAGCGAAACATGTGGTTCTGTTCACTGCATCTACAGGATGCTTCTTTCACGTCCCCAATCCGCCTGTCCCATCAGTGGTTTTCTCTGCTTCAGGGTCGAAGGGACCCTGTATGAGTTCAAGCCATGCCGCTTTGGCCTGTCATCGGTCCCTTGGGTCTTCACCAAATGCATTGCAGTGGTGGCGGCCCATCTCAGGCGTTGGGGGCAGGATATATCCTTACCTCGACGATTGGCTCTAGCAGGATCCACCCAACAGGAGGTGGAGAGGTCCAGGGACCTGGCCTTCCAGACCTGCTTCCAACTCTGCCTCCTGATCAATGAGGCCAAGTCAGAACTTGTGCCGTCTCAGGTGATGGACTTCATCGGGGCAGAGCTAGACACTTGTCAAGCCAGAGCTCGGCTCCTTTCCTCCTTTGCCCAGTCATTCTGGTTGGGCAGTTGTACCCTACCGGGACTTTCTTAGCCTTCTGGGTTCACGTGGCGGTGTGCCTCAGTGGTCCATTGGGCCGGTTGCACATGCGCCCTCCAGTGGGAGCTGGCGCCTGTGGACTCAGCACCACGGTCATTTTGACCAGCTGGTCACTGTAACCCAGAAGATGTGGGACGCTGTCCAATGGTGCACCGCCCCAGACTGGTTGCAGGAAGGGATCCCATTTATCTGCCCCAAGCCAACGGTCATCCTCATGACCGATGTCTCTTTCATGGGCTGGGGAGACCACATGGGGGACAAAAGGGACCACAGGCTCTGGACCCCCAAGGAGTCCCAATGCCACATCAACCTGTTGGAGCTTAGAGCAGTCAGACTGGCACTGTCCACTTTCGCCCTCAGCTCCGGGGTCAAGTGGTTCAAGTCCAGATGGCCAATACCACAACCATGCACTACCTCAACAAACAGGGCGCACGCACTCCCGCTTGCTGTGCAAGGAGGCTCTGCATCTGGACCCTCATGAGCCAGTTGGAGGCAGATCTCCTAGCCATCCATGTGGCAGAAGCCTTAAACCACCTGGCAAATGCTGTCAGCCACTTTGGCCAGACATCCCACGAGTGGTCTCTTCATCCAGAGGTAGCTTACAACCTGTTCTCCCATTGGGGCAAACCAATGGTGGACCTGTTTGCCTCCAGGGAAAACACAAAGCTCACTGCAGGGGGATGTCTTCTCGAGGCCATGGACCCCAGGCTTCCTCTACGCCTTCCCTCCATTTCCCTTGATCCACAAGGTGCTTCTCAGGGTGAGGAGGGACAAGGTGAAGGTGATCCTGGTAGCCGCAGGCTGGCCACGCCAGTTATGGTATTCAGATCTCCTCAGCCACAGCTGCAGGCACCCGGAGCGGCTTTGCACATGCCCGGACCTGATATCACTCAGTCAGGGGAAGGTATTCCATCTGGACCTTCAATCCCTGCACCTCACAGCCTGGTACCTGAGCGGCTAGAGTTCCAGGCTTTGGGTCTTTTCAAAGATATCTTCACCGTGATGGAGGCATCCAGGAAGGAATCGACCAGGAAATGTTATGCCTTCAAATGGAAAAGGTTTTTTCATTTGGTGTCAGGGCAAGGGCCTGGAACCTCTTTTCTGTCCAGTGGCTAACATTCTCGACTACCTTTGGTCTCTCTCCAAAGGGGGTCTTTGGTCATCAACCCTTAGGGTGCATCTGGCAGCCATCTCTGCTTACCAGGCATGGGCCGGTCAGCTGACGGTGGCACTGGAGACAGTGGTTGAGCGTTTTTCCAAGGCCTGGATCACATATCCCCTCTGGTGCGTGAACCTCCACCTCCATGGGATCTACTGCTAGTACTGGCAAAGCTCATGGGCAAGCCATTCGAACCAATGTATAAGTGTGCCTTTTCACGCTTGTGGAAGACGGCCTTCCTGGTGGCTATCATGTCTGCCAGAAGGACAGGGGAGCTCAAAGGCACTTTCGGTGGACTCCTCTTATCTTGTTTTCAGGGACAAGGTTGTCCCTATGCCTTCACCCAAAATTCCTTCCGAAGGTGGTGTCAGTTCACCTTAACCAGGTGTTGACACTGCCGGTTTACTACCCTGGATTACACCTTGAGGTCAAGTACAGGCTCCATACCCTGGACCTGAGCTGAGCCCTCTCCTGTTACAAGGAGAGGGACGGCAGAAATTGGAGAGGTTCGCCAGCTGTTTGTCACCTATGCTGAGCCGCTCTGGCAGACCTGCAGACAACAGACTATTGCAAGATGGATCACATCATGCATAGGTCTGTGCTACGAGTTGGGCGAAAGCAAGGAGCCTCCCAGAGGATAAGAGCTCATTCTACCCGCCATACCTCTGCATCGGTGGTTGCTTCCAGGGACATCCCTAGCCAGGAAATCTGTCTGTCTGCTACCTGGAAGTCTGCAAACACCTTCATCACCCATTACCACATCGACCTTGAGTCACGCCGGGATGCTGGTCTTGGGGCCTCAGTTCTCCAGTCTCTTGTTCCCTAAGTAGGGGGTGTGCGCCTTGCCTCCCTCCTCCCAGAGAACTGCTAGGAGTCTGCCAAAGAGTGTGGATAAACAGCATATCCACACTCCTAGAAAAACAGGTTACTGACCTGTAACAGTAGTTCAAGGAGTGGTATATGTTGTTCATCTACACGGACCCACCCAACCTCCCTGGCTGCGGACGCACACAACCTGGCTTCCACTGGGCTAAGATCTGGCGTCATGGGGCAGAGCTGAGGTATGTACCTCCTGGGTGGGTGGGAGGAGCCAGCTTGAACACTTCCAGTGAGATTTAAAGTGGAAGAGGACATGCCAAAGAGTGTGGATGAACAACATATACCACTCCTAGAACTACTGTTACAGGTGAGTAACCTGTTTTTCAGCAGCCAAAAGTGTGAAAACGGTACAAGCTGGGTTAGTTGCAGATCTGAGCCAGACCTTTACAACCTTTTGTACTGAGCAGCAAAGGACTTTATTCCCTGCAGGTTAATTCAGTTGGCGTGCAGGGTGTCTGGAACCAGTGTGGAGCTGGTCTACTTGAATAGCCAGAAATTGTCAGGAGAGAGCACCTCTGAGGAGGCCCCTCTCTCCTTGCAACACTGAATAGCTTTACACACATCTGTTTCCGAATTGAGGGATTTTTTTTCCTGATCTCTGCAAGTGAATACAAAATGCAAATATAGAGTCAGTGTACCAAACTGAAGTCGTATGCTGATACAGACTGTCAGTCTATGACCCCCGAAACCCATGTTCCAAGTGGGTCTTGGTACACACATTCCATGTAGTCCCACGGCATCACAGTTCACTGTTGCCCCGGTCCCTGTAATCATTGGTTCACCCATCCTTCAACCCTTTTCATCTGAAATAGTGTTGGCTCCAGAATGACGTGCTGAAGGTGATGGTACAAAGAAAGATGTGGCCGAACCTCAAACTAGCCAGTTGACCTTGACACTCACCTGCTAAGAGCACCTGGGTATACAGTATTTTAGAGGGTGTGGGCCCTAATCCGACTTTGGTCACATTATGACTTTCTTAAAAACACAAAAAAAAAAAAAATGTTATCTACATCTGGTGGTGAGATGATAGCACAGCTGTGGGGAAAAAACTGTTCCATCAGAGTTCATTCTTAACGGGTTGTATTAACTTGTATGACTCAATCAATCCAAATTGAAGTATTTGAAGAATTCCGTGCATTAGGACCCAGGGGAATCCTAGCTAGTGAGTCAGTACGAGTCTCTCTGACTAAGTTTAGTGCAGTGAATGGGAAGTGAGTATGGTAGTAATAGTGGGAATGGCTTGGGTTTACAAACTCTTCAAAAACTGGGATAAAGCTTGAAAACAGCTCAGAAACGTCAACGTGTAACTTCCTCTTCTTGAGCTACTGGTGACAAGGGAATGGAGGTAAGTGGCAAATCATGCATTTGATCAGGTTGCCTCCCTGAAGTGATGAATACTGTATGCCTTAGTGCTTGAGAGCAGTAGCATTGGAGCTAAAGTAACAGAACCAGTAGATGTCAGTCACCTTTCCCTTTCTACTCATGACCATGACTCCAGCACACAAGGTGTGGAAGGCAGAATTAGTTGAACTGAAACTTTTGGGGTGTCAACACAGGTGAGGATCAAGTCCTTTTGCATTAATAATAAGTATAGCAAGTGTGAGGATGGGGCTTCGCTGCCTTGTTTGAAAAAGGTGGTGAGATTTGGAAGGAAGGCTTCACCTTTTATAGCTACCCACTGGGCAGAAAAGTAGCAGAAGCAAATGGAAAAGTAATTTTTTTGTAATACATGAGGTTGCTATGTGTGTGTAGTGTGTTTAATTGGATCGCGAGCAGCAGTTTCAATTTGTGCAGCTGAGTAAGGCAGCCTTTTTGCAACTGTAGTTATAAAGGGGGTTTACGCACAAACTTTACCTTCACAAAAGTCAGGCTTGTTGTAATGGGTGTTAATTCCTAGGTCCTGAGTAAACTGTAGTCTCATAGGTTCAGGGGGCCCTGCTTATCATCACCAGCTGGTGCAATTGTCTTTCGATGTCAGTGGCAGAATAGTGTGCAATAAAAGACTGCCCGCCAGGTAAACACTCAATGACATGAAACCAATTTAGATCAGGGAACTCCTGTCAGCCCAGCTGGTACAGTATGTGCCTGGGCAGCTTTCCTAGACAGCTGTCTGCACAATTGATGAATACTGGCAATGTTTAAAAAGGACTACAGTGATCACCTTACGGACAAGAGCAAGGGGAATGCCCTGCCATACTGCTTGAAGCTGGTGCCATTCAGTAGAGACCCCCCACCCCCCTTCAGGTTTGGACAGGATCTGTCGAAATAGTAACTATCGAATACAGGTTGAATTAAAAGATACATTCACTACTGACGGTCTGAAACCTCTCCAAAGAAGCAGGGATAGTTGAGCTGTACAAAGAAACCCGGAACAGTAACGCAGAGTACAAAGTAATAATTTCTGGAATTCTTGGCACAGATAACAAGGGTATTGGTTTCCTTAATACTTTGATTCTGTAGATATTCGCAGGAACATATAGCCCCAACCCCCTTTGAAAATGCCGTCTTTGTCCTAGTAAGTGAGTTCACAGTGTATAAAGGGCAGGGAGGGAATAATTCCTCCCAAGGGAAACTGTTGTGCAGTTTGTATTTCAGAGCTGCGGACTGAACTTCAGTTGAAATGCTTGTCTGTAGACAGCTCAGATATGGTTGCAATCACAAAAATTACAGTAAAGAAGCAATTTTTAAGTCAGTTTTATAAGAAAAAGTTCCAGGCAATGTTCCTTTTATTTGTTAACTGTGGACTATACTGTAGTGAAGGTCTTAGTGATCTTATATTAAGGCAGAAAAATTGTGCCCAACTTAGTAAACTATTATAGTATTTGGTTAGCCCTTGTGCATGGATTTCCACCCTAACTAAAATATTGTGTACTACAGTTCAAAGGTCATAGAATGTTGCAGACCCTTCTGTAGTACAGTCAGCTTGTTTAATTAGAATGGAAACTCGCGCCACCTGCTGTTTTGTGTCAGTTTCACTCACACACCCCTCCCCTAACGTAACACTTTCTTGTGTTTTATTTAAAAGGAAAAAAACAGAAACCTACCCTCCTCTCCCAGGTGACTTTCAGCAGCAGGATGAGAGCGGGTTTCTGTTGTGGTTTTTGTTTGTTTGTTTTGTTAAGTACCACCCATTTGTCAGGTTTGCCAGCATCTTGATGTCATGAACACGCTGAGCCTGCCCATTGCTCCTTTCTTCATGTTCAAACCCCCACACCACCCCTCGCCAGCAAATCACTTCCTCCCACTGCTGCTATCCTCCCCACACTTGTGTTCTGTTTAGATCCCGGAGCATGTCAAAATATTGGGCAGCAGTTCATGAGTTTGTATCCAACCTCTGCATTTCAGCACGCATGATAACGTTCGGCATTGACAAATGCTTGTTATGTTCTACGCCGGGATCTCCAGCGGGAGAACTGAGGTAGATGTGGGGGACCACCCCCTGTATAGGATAGGTGGACATCAGCATGCTGACATTAGTGGGGGCGGTCCCCCATGATAGACTGCTAGCTAGAAGTTTTCTGTGTGGTCCTGGCACCTGACGGCTTCAGTCCTACTGGAGTTGCCTGCTGCAAGAGCTCCTCTTAAAGATCTACTGTTGCAGTAAGTTCTTATGTAACTATATTTTCTCATTGAGGTGTGGAGCTCTCCTATTGCATCCGCTTCAGTCAAGGCCTGTGTTAGAGGATGCAGCAGGACCATTTTAAAGGTATACAGAAATGTGGCCATCTGCCCCTGGGGCCTTACCCGCCGGCTAGAGCATGAGGCTTGCTCCAGTTTCGAATGAGAGATCGGCTTCTCAAGTGCTTCCCTCACCTCCGGTGGATTGCGTGGTAGATTCAATGGAGAGGTGAAGATATAGAGGTCCTCCTTAGTGGTTGATACTTTCTTCCTGTACAGTGCCGAATAAAATTCTAGCAAATCTACATTGATGTCTTGTGGTTTGTGATGCAGCACCCCTGCCTTGTCTTGGCCCCTAGGATGGAGGAGTGCTCTTGTCATTCCTGAGCTGGTAAATGAGGAGGCGGCCAGGCTGCTTACCCATTTCGCAAATGGTTTGTTTAAGCTGAAAAAAGGCTTACTCCGCCTTTTGGTGCAGGTGCATATTGACTTTATAACAGTTTCCCACTATTTTTGCTAGCAAGTCCAGAGGCAGTTGTGGGTCTGATCTATAGCGACTCTCCAGGACCTTGAGATTCTAAAGCTGTTCCTTTAGATCTTTGCCCTTGGCCCTCTTGACATATGAGGCTAATACACTTGCTGCGTATGAAGGCCTTTAGTGCATCCCATCTCATCGAGACTGAGATTTTACCAGGTTTAGTAGTCTCTAGAAATGTATTTATTTATTTATTTCTGATCTCAGATTAACCATTTGAGCTTAGAGCTCTTTACATAGGTTCCACATTAGTACATTTAGAACAAGTAGGTGATTATACAGAGGATTGAGACAAACAAAGCAATAAAATTAGAATGGGAACATTTAGGTACATTTGGTCTTTGAAACAAAGGAATGCAAAAAATACAGCGAAAACTAAAACTGGAATAGGTAAACACAGTCAGATACACACAGGAACAGACTAAATAACTGTGCCCAACAGGGAGCCTATTAGTTGTCAGCAACACGAGGGGGTTATCGCATAGAGGTACTGGAGACACAGGGTGGAGGGTTGAGCCCCAAGTGCAGGATGTCCAAGAGAGAGTGAGATCTGTTTGGCAGAAGGGCAGATAGTAGGAGATGCCTTTGCTAGGTGCTAGCAATGGCAGACACATTGAGATTCCTGTATTAAATGGTTCTTTAGGTTCTTTTTGAAGGTCCACAGAGTGGGCAGGCTAATAATGTTCTCATGGAGGGAGTTGAACCACAACGGTGCCCGATAGGCAAAGGACCTTTGTCCTTGAGACGGCTGACATTTTGGAGTCAGGAAGGACTGCAGTTCCGAATTTCGGGTGGGCCTGGGATTAGTGCTGGGAACTAGGAGTTGCTGGACCCCAGTAGGGAGCTGACCAAAGCAGATCTTTTTGGCCAGGAGGCAGGATTGATATTTTAAGTGACCAAAGAGCGTTAGCCAGTGAGCTTTTGCATAGAGATCGCAGGTGTGGGTTAGTTGGTGTGCCCCTAAGGTGAGCTTGCATGCATTGTTAAGGGCAGTTTTTATACGTCAGAGGGCAGTATCTGTGGCAGAGCCATATATTGGCAGTCCATAATCTACTAGGGAACCCACTGAACTGTGGACTGCTATGCTGAGGGCTTCAGGGGTCAGGCTCTGCTTATGGCAGTAAAGTAGCCCTAAGCGCTTTGTTGATTGCTTTAGCTGTGATGTCTATGTGGAGGGTGTAGGAGAGTGAGAAATGCCATATCATCAGCCACTAAGGACTTACAGAACTGGGGGTCTTTCAGAAATGTTGTGTTAAAGTGCCATTTCTATGTGAAGGACACTGGGACATGGCCCGAGATTACCACTGTCCTAATTCGTACTACCACCACATCTGGGATCCCTTGTCTTGGGATGAGCCACATGTCCGTTCTGGAGTATGTGTGGTGTGGGTTCGAGTAAAAGAAATAGTCCCACCCATTGGGATGGACTATCCTCCGTATGTCCACAAAGTCCATCTTGGAAGTGATGTTGGTTAGCGCCTGTGAAGCCAGGGGTCTGTGGGCCACCGGTGCGGGTGGGGGGTGCTCCTGTCAATGAAACTGTTGAATGCCATGTTAGCATCCCCACCGACAGTCAAACTGCCCTTCATGTGAAGTGTAGAGTCTGTGCCAGGCTGTTAAAGAATTTGATATCAGTTTGATTGGGGCCATACATATTGCACAGTGTCAACTCCTGTCTGCCCAGGGTACCTTGAACAATGATATAGCGCCTTTGGGGTCAGAAATGACCATCCCTGGCACAAGTGTCATCTTCCTTGTATGAGAATAGATGCCCCTGTGCTCTTTGAGTTGTAAGTGCATCCAAACACCTGTGAGACCCATCCAGTCTTAAATTTGCCAATTTTAGGTGGTGTAAGATGGAGTCTTCTGTAAAACTTCAATCCCAGCTCTCCTTTGAAATAATCCAATACTTTTCTGCACTTAATTGGGTGTGAAGTCCCTTAAAATTCCACGATACCCATTTTATTGGTTGGTGAGCCATCATTACAGTGTGGTAAGAGAGCAGAGAGGTAATGTCTCACATGATGTCTGTGCAGAAGGAGGTGTACCTGGATTTATGCATGCCACATACCTTATTTTTGGAGCCGTCCAGGGAGTAGCATGTAGAGTATGTCCAGCCCAGAACCACTCCCTAGCTCCTCCTGGGGTTGTGTATGCACCAGTCTGTTGAACCTCTTATTAAACTTGCAGTCACATTTAAAACCATATAAGTAACACTGTAATAGGACATTAACCATAAACAACAGCATAATATGAGAAAGAAGAAACATGTTCTCTCAGTCAAGGGGCTGCTGGGAATCAACTGAAAACCTTTTTGGATGCCTGGGCTTCACCCATGCAGGAGTGGAGACGCCCGAAGTGGCCACCTATAGCATCTGAAGTGCCCATTTATGATGTGGATGTCTATGCAGGGCCAAGATGTGGTGGCAGTGCCACCTAGCAATGGTACATTCCTGTCCTGGTGTATTGCTGTATGGGGGACTCATGGCTGTAACATGCATGATGGGGCAATATTTGAGTATAGTTTGCTGGAGGATACTTAAAACCTATTCATCATTGTGTATTGAGGCAGTGGGGGAGGAGTCTGAAGTGGGGGAAGACAGTGGCATTCCAGCACGTGTCACAGAAAGCTGAGGACTGATGTAGAAGTGGGTAATAGACCTGTGGCAAGTGGAATGATCCATCTAATTTTACCAACATATCCCTTGAGGGAAGGCCCCATCCAGAGACTGAGTCAGTGCCAGTGGGGGGGGGGAGGAGAGAATGTTCCTGTCTACAACCATAAGCTCTGCTTGCCCCACTTTTATATAGCAGAGGTGGTCAGGCTGGGAATGTGGGAGTGCACCAGGAAGGTATATTTATTAAGAGTACGGGTTTACTGTTAGGCAAATGCTCACACTCTGGCATGTCTGCTCCTGCTGCCCCATACACAGCATCGACTGGAGAAGTAAGTAACGCTAGGCAGAGGGATCGTTTGTGAGGCCCCCCACCCACCCCCCATCAATACCTCAGCCTTGCAGACCTTAAGTCTGCGTGCTATGGTGCTACATTGACATCCTGTGAGTTTCGCTGAAACCCCTCCCTTCCTGGACTGATCATATGCTACCACCACCCTGTCTACACAAATACAGGACCAGCTGTGGCTGAGGAGGCAGAAAGGTGCCAGAGAAACACCACAGAGGCTTGAGGCGGGCAGTCCATGGGATAAATAATTATTTCCCTAGTGCCGTGTTATTTCTGACTGGATGAATGTGGAAGAAGGGTTGACAGACTTTCCCTCGTGTTGATTTTACAGGCCACCACAAGGCACTTGGACAAAGCATAACATCAAAGCGGGGGCCTTGATCAAGACCGAGAATGGCTCGCCCAATTCCCATTTCTTGCACGTGACCTGTCTCAAGCCTCAAAGCCGGGCACCTTAAAGGGCAGTCCAACCATGCCATTCCTGAACAGAGCACTGGATTATCGGATCAAGTATGGCTGTTCACTTCAGTGAAGCATGAGGGTATTACAACTTGCAGTTCATTTTGAATTCTAATGACTGGTTGACCAGTTTATCCAGATCCTTCTGTAGAGCTAAGGCACAATATATGGTACTGGTTTTAAAGTTCCATGTTTTCTGCCAACCTTAGTGGGAAGGAACAGAGAATGAGAAAAAGGTGCTGTGCCGTATCAAAAATTCCATTAGTTGCCAGAATCAAGCCAGGAGATGTGTGGTTATCAAATTGATTCTTTCTAAGACCCCAGCACCTTCCTTTGCACTGAGGTTTTATTGGGTTGGGGGGCCATGATATGTAGCCTTAGTTCGAGACAGAGTGCTTGAGGTCATAGACAATTGCCTGAGCAATGACCTGTTTTAATTAAATTAATTTGGTCACACCACAAATGTTCAAAATTATGAAGTACAGCTTCATTATGCTGTTGAAAATACTATATGAAAAATCATCAGACAGCAATGTACCTAACACTGGAGGTATGCCAGTGTGGTTCCAATTCATTAAAAGGGTAATACGAGGAGGTAGTAAATTATAGAGCAAATAAGCTTGTATTCAGTCCTAAGCAAGATTCTTGAGTCAGTAATTAAGGACTTAATGATTGAGCACATAAAAAACAGACATGGGACAGCACAGGTTCACCTCTGGTCATTCCTGAGTAATGAATCTCTATGCTTTTATGAAAACATAAGCAAACACCTTGACACTAGGGAACAGCTGACATCATATTTTTAGATTTCTGAAAGCCTTTTGACGCTGTCCCACACTGGGCAATGGTTCAAAAAGTGCAAAAAAACTCAACATAAAGTTATTTGGTATGATGGGTTAAAAACTGGGTTACAAACTCAACACAAGAAGTGCCCATTAGTGGCTGTTTGTCATCAGATTGTCATGTAACCAGTGGGGTGTCTCGGGGTCTATCCTGGGGCCCATCATTTTTCAGATTTAAAGGGAAGCATCCATATAGGATTACATTAATCAATATTGTTACCAGTGGAAATCTGCTTTACATAAGCTATTGACCAAACCTGTAATACTTTTAGGGCCAGAATTATACCCATTCAGTTTTCCCTCCCTTTATAGCTGCAGGCATCCATTTTCTAAATCACAGGCACAGGAAATGACATCACATCAGGGAAACACATACAGCCGATAAATATTTTAACCAGGAGAGGCACACTAAGCTAAAGCTTGAGTCCGGGTGTGACCTGAAAGCCCAAGAAAGTTAAGTGATTAGCACAGGGTCATACAGTAATGCATGTGGGAACTGTGGGATTCAAACCCAGGTCTCTAGGTTTGCAGCTTAGAGCCTTAAACCACTGCACTATACTGCCTCCTTGAAGGGCAGAGAAAATGATCAAAAAAATACTTTTACCCAGTCCATGGGGATGTGAACTTGTCTCTAATCATGAAGGGTTGCTATAAACAAAAGTTGTGTACTGCCAGTCCAACTGTTCTGTGCTCTTTTGGGGTTTGTATTGTCTTGTGACATTTCAGTTTAGTTAACTGTTTAATGCCAGTGTGATTTATGGAATATTCTGCTACTGTGGTAACACTGTAAATCATTTTATTCCTGTACATATTTAGTATTTGTTAGCACTGAAGTAGTTGCATTTACATTTATTTTGTTGGCATCATATTCTGTCATTTGTAGGAGTGTGATCTAGTGGCTAGAGCACAAGCTTAGCCCAGGAGATGAGTTTAAAACCTCAGTAAAGTCAAATACTAACTGTGTGACCTTGAGTAAGTCAATCACATAACGCGCCCCCCCCCCCGTGCTCCTGTCCACCTAGCAGCAGAAATGAATAGCAGCAGGATCCCACTGGAAATGAGGTGGCACATCTCAGCTGCACTATCCTGGGTAAATAAGTTGTAACAAATTAATTGTTTTGTGTTGGTGTGTGATAGAATAGATGGCTGTCAATACAGAACCCTTCTGAACATAGGTGCCAGAACCTACAGGTGTGTGTGGGGGGTGGAAACCCCCCACTTTTGGCCATGAGCATTCAGAGTGCCCCTAAATGTATGAAATGTCAGAAGGGAAGAAATCATGGTGTCTTATTACTGCAATGCCCCCCACACACACACACACACACACTTTTCCCCATGTTCCAGCATTACTCCTTCTGAAGGCTGCAACATTAAAAAATCTTTATTTGAACACCATCCAGCAATAGGTTTCTTTCACTCAATGTAAGAAAAACACAGCAGATTTGTTTTTCATTTCACAGTTCATTGTTTCACTCTTGTCTGTCCATCAGGAAATCTCCAGTAGCCCTTCTTTTGAGATAACACCTTTTCACTTCCCTGGTGCTTCCAGGTGCAAACACTGGTTGTGACAGCTCATCAAGAGGCCCAACTCTTCTTTTCCTCTTATCTTGAAAGAGGCAGTATAGTGCAGTGGTTTAAAGAGGACCTTCGCCAGTCCTTTTGACTTTCATGCATTAACTACCCCTTCCTGCATTGATTCTGGAATTGTATTTCATTACTGTCTGCTGCAGTTAGTTTTTGCATTCTGAGCTGCTAAAAACTGCAGAGTGTACCAGGGCTTCTATAGCAAGCCTGGTGCTTCTGTGGACCTAGGGTTGCACTGCTGACATCACTGTGGGGCAGAGTCAATTTCACACACAAAAAAAAACATACTGACAAGGCATTTGGATTTTGGCATAGTGCATTGCTAACAGGGTGTCTTGGGGAAGGGGAACACAGTATGTATACTGAGTACTGGTAGATTCCCTTGCAACATTGTTGCAACTGCATGGAACTGCGCGTGTGAGTCACTCCCTTATCCTACAATGTCACCAGGAGCTAGCAGCCCAGCAGCTAAACATCAATGGCAAGTGCAGCAGGGCTAAAAAATCAAAATTATGGAAGGCAGAGTAAACCTTGCCCAAAAATCACAAATGCATACACCCTTTCAGTTCTAGTACTGCATATAATGACTACAAGCCGTAATTTTTTTGGACCATCACTGAAGTTCCTCTTTAAGGCTCTGCGCTGCAAACCTGGAGACCTGGGTTTGAATCCCAGAATCCCCACTTGCATTATTATATGATCCTGAGCAAGTCATTTAACTTTCCTGTGCTCCCAGGTTGCACCTGGGCTCAAGCTTCAGCTTATTGTGCCTTTCCTGGTTAAAATATTTATCGATTATATGTGTTTCCCCAATGTGATGTCATTTCCTGTGTCTGTGATTTAGAAAATGGATGCCTGCAGCTATAAAGGGAGGGGTAGCTGAATGGGTTGTAATTCTGGCCCTAAAAGGGTTTACAGGTTCAGTCAATAGCTTATGTCAAGCAGATTTCCATTGGTAACAATATTGATTAATTTAATCCTAGATGGACGTTTCCCTTTAATTGCAAACATAAATACAAATGTCACAAACTGAGTTTCCACCCTATTGCAGATTTTGGTATCATCTGCAAAAAGGCATGCCTTCCCTTCCCAGCTCATCTGCAGTGTCCCCTATGTAAGCAGTAAGACACTCCAGGGTGTGCATGGAACATATTTTACCGCACGGCCAGGGACGTAATAAGGCACAAGGCCTTGGCCGAGTACCTTTAGCCCCTGGCGTGCGGTAAAATATGTTCCTTGCACAACCTGGAGTGTCTTATTGCACTTATAAAATGGTCTACCATTTTCATTTTACTTTTCACAGTTAGAAAAATGATTATATGGAGAAAAAAACATTTTGTTCTGCAAATCTATGACAAAATAGTCCTTCCGCCGAATTTTGTGTTAATATTCAGTAGGTCATTTGCATATAGCACTGTACTTCTACCTTGCTATTATTGCCATCTCTAAATGAGGCATAATAGTTGCACATCAAACTACCAGTGTACCTATTTTTGAATATTTGTCATTCTTTCCCTTTGCTGTGGTCCGCAGTTAAGGTCTCCTGACCCCCAGAAGCAGATCTGCACCACAGTGCACATTGCAAAAAACATTTAATCCTCTACAGCATGTTGTAGCACGAATTCTGGCATTTTTAATACAGTGCCAGCACTGTTGAGCTGTAAAGTACATTGCAAAGCTGGTGCCGAATCCCCGCATGTGCAGTACCGGCACATTCCCATGCATGCACAGATATTTTCCCATACAGCTGCTGTGCATACGCGAGGATATCGGTAACAGCTTTAAAAAGTACTTTATGGCTCACCGAGTGCTCGGTTTTTATTTAAAGGTGCCAGGAATTGGAACCTGTCAGCATTTCAACTGAAATTCATTAGACAGGTTACAGTGCATTTTAAATTAGGAACTGCGGCAGGTCGGGACAAGAAATGGAAGATAGTGGAGTGAGCAAGCATGCTGTTAAAGTGGCACCAACATTGGGAGGAACCAGAAACATAGACTTTGGCAGCAGATAAGGACCGCTTGGCCCACCTAGTCTGCCCATAGTAAGTATTTTTTTTAACTGTTTGTATTATTTTAGGAGAAAGTGGGACCAGTTTCGGTGTGCTGAAAACACGCTCTAGCTCCTCTTGCTCTGCCATGCTGAAATCTGTTTTACTCGCAGTGGGTATAGAAAAGATGGCTGCCCATAAAAATGCCAACATTCCATGGCACATGAATCTTGGCCTTTTTACTTCCTGCCCTTTTCTGTACCCATGCATGGAACAGATTTCTTGCATGGTGAGCTGCTTCTTTGATTGGTTGAGTTATCTGACCATTTTATAAAAAGATGTTGGTACCCAACTTGTCACACTCCCCTCTTTAGATTGATCACCACCCTCTGTCTCCTATACTTTAACCAGTTTTTGACCCAATTTACCACTATGGATCCCACTTCTAGGTTGGTCAACTTCCTAATTAGCCTTCTGTGCAGCACCATTTCAAAGGCCTTGCTAAAGTCTAGATAGGCCACGCCCATTGCTCTCCCTGATCAGTTTTCATGGCTAACCAGTCAAAGAAATGTATCAGATTAGTTAGCCATGACCCCCCAGCAAATCTGTGTTGTCTGTGGTCTTTCAGCCCATTGGATTAAAGATACTCAATTAGCCTTTCTTTCGGAGAGTTTCCATCAATTTCCCCACCACTGAAGTGAGACTGACTGGCATATAGCTGCTCGCCTCCTCTGCTATTGCCGTTATGTAGAGGCAAAATATCAGCCCTTCTCCAGTCCTCTGGAACCACTCCTGTTTCTAGCAAATTGTTGAACAAGGCTGTCGGTATGGCAGCCAGAACCTCCCTAAGTCTTTTTAGTACCTGGGGTGAATCATCCAGTCCATAGTATTTTCCACCTTAAGGGCTGCAAATCCTTTTAACACGGTTTCCTCTGAAAATGGACCTGTCTACCTCCCCATACTCTATCCCTACTTCTGCCTGGTGGTCCATCCCTCCACCCTCCACTGTGAAGGTTAGCAGAAGTACCTTTTTATGATGTCCACTTTTCTTGATCTCCTGCACCCCCGCCCTTCTAATACTTTATCCATACCCTTGATCTTATCTATGTCAATCTTCACCATTCATCACAGATGGGTATCTGGCTGGAGGTCAGGACCCGAGCGGGAGTTTTTTTTTTTAAAGGGTAGGCGGAGCTGACACACCATCGGTGCCGCCCTCGAGGCCGACGCACTGCGTGGCGCTCGCGGGTTGGCCGTTAGGCTGTGTCAGCACCCACTTGCCTGCCAGTTCTTCATCTCCCGCCATAGAGGTCGCCTCGTGGGAAGCTTTGAAGTAAATCTTAGGCCTGTTTCAATACCAATCCTTCGGCGTCAAGTCCGTCGGTCTCCTGCCGGTTCTGTTTTCTGCCTCTACTTGACGTCGCCTGGTAAGATCTTTCCTTATTTTTTGAATATTAGCGACGTCGAGTCTGTTTTGGTGGGTTTTTTTTCTGTAGGTCATGTCTCGGTCAGAGGGAAAAATCCTCGAAGGCAGGTCGGCCCCCATCTGTGGTGCCCATGCGGCCGAAATTCTCCGTCACCTGACCATCCACGACCCGGTGTCTCTCGTGTCTTGGCCACTTCACGACATGGACTCGTTGCGGCGCCTGCTTCTCCATGGACATGGGGTCCTCGAACAATCTGGCGTGAAAGTGGGGCGAGCTCCGCCGACTTCGGGGTCGGGTTCACTCATCGGGCCAAGCCACGCCCTCTCGGCCTTTCCTCCAGGTCCCTCCCGTTCTATACGGACAGAGGAGGAGGGAGCCTCGCTGCTTGTAGCCTAGCCATTGCCGAGGCTTCTTCCGCAGCGCAGGAGGCCCGCCCGCCTCCTTCCCGGGAGCAGGCGGGAGGCGCCACCACGCCTTGTCGCCCCGCCGTGGGTGAAGGCTCCCGGTGTCGTTCCAGCGGCCTCGGAAGGCCTGGGTCGGGCGCGATCCCTCACTGCGGCGCCGGAGTCCTTTGCATCATTTGCGCACCGCCCTGACGGGGCCGCTGTCGCCACTTCGTCGGGTGGTGCTGTGGGCTCTGGGTCGACGCTGCCTTCACGGGCGCCAGCACTGTTTGCGCACCGTGAGATCCACTGCAGTGTCGCTCCTCGCCATACCACCGATGCCGCCCTCGGGCGCCGAGGCTGAGCACGAGCCGTGTCTCGGCGGGCTCAGCGCCTGGGCCTTCGGGTTCCATCAATCGGTGCCGCCCATGCCTCGGCACCGCCTGGGAGCCGGTGCCGTGCAGCCACGGCCCAAGGGGACCGACGCCGCCTGGGTTGTCTGCACCATCCTTGTCCTCTGTGCCGCCCCGTGCTGGTGAGACCAGACGGTACCACGACTGGTCCTGGATCTCTGGCTCAGGCTGGGGCCGTGCCTCCCTCGGATCACGCCTGCGGGGTTGCAGAGGCTGGCAGAACTCTGGCAGTGGGTGGTCTCGGGCCTGGTGGTAGGGATGGTTCTGCTCGCCTCCCACAGTTTGGCTCAGAGCCTCAGACTCTACCTCCTCGGAGACAGAGTCGAGCTCTGAGTTAGACGTGCAGTCTCACCCCTCGGGGTTGGCTACTGACGTGGGCAGCACGGTGGTCTCTTCGCCCAGTCGGAGCCAGACCCCTTCTGAGATGAGGTCGGTGGCTTCCGAGACTAGGGTCAGTGGTGCTGACCAGCAGGCAGTGGTGTGCGCCACCATAGCTCTGCAGCCTGGTCTTGGCAGGTTCACCGATCCCTCAGTTGTGGTACCCCCTCCGGTGGTGTGCCTTGATCGCCTGACTTTGGGGCCCATCGGAGCACCTGCAGGGGGAGAGGGTACTGCTCCCTGGGTATCCCCTTCGGGGGCTGCCCAGAGATGCCAGCTACCTAGGCTGGCCCGCTACGGGAGAAGGACTCTTTCAGACCCGAGGGGTGTGGGGGCCGGCACGCCTGCCTTTTCTGGGTACACCCGCCCTGGGAGAAGTCAGAGTGCAGATTTCTGCTCCTCCTCCGTGGTCTCTTTGAGTGAGTCCCGTTCTTTGAGGCAGGGACCGCCCTTCTGACCTTTACAGCCCTGGTCGCCTCACAGGGGATTTCTTCCGGCGCAGCCAAGGCAGTACCGATGTGGTTGTGCAGCTGTCAGCTGGGGTCTCTCCGGGCACCTTCTTCCACAGGTGCCCGCGGTCTGCTCTTTAGCCCAGGCGGAGGTCAGCCGACATCTCTTCTCGCCTGTCCCCATCCTCTGCCACACTCTCCCGCGCCCCAGGCATCCTCGGTCCTAGCGGCCTTCTCCTGGGAGCAGTTCAGAGCGGTGGCTGCCGGTTCCCGCTTACGTTAGAGCAATGGACAGCCAGGTTTTTCAGCCTCCCCCCGTGTAGCCACCCACTGAACAGATGGTGACCTCCAGCTCCTCATCCCCCTCTTCAGGGGGAGAGGAACCCTCTGTCCACATCTCTCCGGCTGCTGATCTCTGTGAGTATCAGCGATTCCTCATGAGGATGTTGGAGGATTTGCGCACCTCTCCTTCCACTGTCAGCAATCCTGAACACGCAACGCACGCCTTTCTAGGCGATTTTGGCGAGGCCACCCTTGTGGTGCCACCCTGGCCGACTCCCTTTCGGGAGGCGTCGTTGCGTTCCTGGCAGAGACCCTTCTCCGGAGTTCCTGCCCCAAGGGATCTCAGCCAGAGGTATTGCGCACCCACGGGGTCTCCAGGTTCCATGCCTCATCCACAGTCTGGTTTGACGCAGTTGGATACTCCTGATGGGCTTCGCACCCTTCACCGTGACCGGCCCCCAGATCAAGATTCCTCAGATTTTGATTTCTGGGTGGGAGGACTTTCTACTCAGCATGGTTACTTCTCTCTATGGCTGCACATCAGGCCCACTACGCAGCCTACAACAGGTTCTTGTGGTCCAGACTAGGTCAGCTCCTAGCCTCATTGCCTGACACGGAGCAAACCAGACAAGCCATCGCACTCTCTGCACATGGCCTGGAGCTAGCAAGGCACCAAGCGAGGGTATCTTATGATGCCAACGAGGTAGCTACCAGGGTCGTAGGGACAGCGATCTGCACTAGGCGATCAGCATGGCTACGTCTTTCCCGGTTGTCACCCTTGGCCTGGCTTAGGGTGATTAACTCCACCCACCAGGGAACCTACCTTTTCTCCGCAGAGTGGAGGCCGCTTGTCGGGGGCAGTTCCTCCTCCGGGGAACTCCGTCTCTCTCTCTCTCTCTCTCCCCACTCTCGGCCCTGGAAGGTCCCTCCGTGAGTGTGTCATCCACTGAGGCTAAGGGACTTTGTCCCTTGGGGTGTGAAACAACCCCTTCGGGGCTTGTACTCACCATCTGTGATGAATGGTGAAAATTGACACAGATAAGATGTGAAAATACGACCTACCATAATTCTGATCTTTCTGTGTATCTTCACCATTCATCACAACCCCGCCACCATCCCCGGGGCCTCAGTCTCTGGGTCCCCTCCTCTCTGTGACTCCCTCTCCTCCTTAGGGTGGGGTAAAGTAGGGACACACCAGGAGTATTTTCTAGGAAGAGTGGATAGCTCAGCAGCACTCCTTCTCTAGTACCTTGTCTCCACCCTGTGGGTGGGAGCAGTAGTTGCCCTGCTTCTCTCCTCCTCCCTGTTTCCATCCAACCTATTTCTCCTAAAAACAAAAAAACTTTTTTCACCAAACATCTTTTCTTGAGAGAGTACTGAATCCTGTATCCTGTCCTTCCAGAATAGCCGACTTGCTTTCTGGAGTATTTGCCAGTTATTCCATGCCTTGAATTCTGGCAAAAGCTTTGCTAATCCTTGCAGTTCCTATATAATCTGGAGACGGACCAGGGTCTCGATATCTTATACTTCTCCCTCTCCTCTAAATTCTTTCCCACCCTACCCTTCCTTCTTCGCTTCCAGAGATTGGGCCCTCCCAACTCTTAGTTTCTAACCTCTTTCTTTGCTGTCCTCTCAGTCGTTTTCCTCTTTAGTTCTTACATCCTTTCCTTTTCTGTCCCTTGAACTCTCTTGTCCCTTCCTCTTACCTCTCGGCGACTCAGAACTAGCAGGCAGGCGTGAGTCGACACAGCTTAACGAGCAACCCGCAAGCGCCACTCAGTGCGGCCTCGAGGGTGGTGCCTATGGTGTGTCGGCTCCTCTTACCTTTTTAAAAAAAATTCAAGGTCCTGACCTCCGCCAGATACCCATCTGTGATGAATGGTGAAGATAACAGAAAGATCAGAATTACGGTAGGTATGTAATTTTCATTTCAAACAACATGAAGTCTTGCTGTATTATGACATATGCAGTGAGTCCCAACCTTCGAACTGCTCGGAGGTGAAAGAGTTAACTTTCCATGCCAGGCATGGAGCGCTGAAACTCGAGCTACGGTTGAAACTCTTGTCTGTTGTTCTTCAAACTCAAACCGTCAGATTTTTTACTCCGCCTCACTGAACAGTTGCTGCGGAGATTTCTCCTTCTGCTCGGTTCATTTTGTCGGTTAAAGTATTGTTTTTCACGGTTTTCGACCGAAATTAAACTGCAACCGGTCGGTTCAGACTCTGTGGTATTTGTGAGTACTAGCTAGGTTTTACATTGATTTCTGTTCTGTGTGGAACTTGTAAACGGTTTATCGGTTCGGTTTGAACTGATCAGGTTGTTTAAAATATATTAATCTGTCATTTAAAGTGCGGTTACTGGTTCTTATCGGTTCTAAAAAAAATGGATTTTATTACGTTTTTTTCCACGACCCGTGACACGGTTGGGGACCGATAAAGAGGTCTTCTAATGGATTGCATAAGCAGGTAAGTTTGGTTGGGACTGGCACTATGTCTGAGAAACCCAAAAGAAAACCGGGCCACTGGGTTTCAACACTGCAGTGTCTGTGGGAAGTCTTTGCCAAGGCTGACCCCACACCACCTGTGTTTATTGTCTGGGGTTTGACCACCTCAATGCAGACTGCTAGATTTGTAAAATTTTCCTGCAGCTACCCTGGAAAAGAGAGTTGGTAGGCTCAGGAGAGGGAGAGCCAAGTCCTCCGAACGGGATGGCCAGCCAGTTCGGTTCCAACCGAACCGGGTGTGCTCTGACCAGGGCGAGACTTCCCGGGCAAAGGAGATCTGACCCGAGGAGTCGGTCTCCAGCAAAAGGACTAGGGAAATCAGCTGGTGTGGAGCCAAACTTTCCTCTCAACCGCTGAAGAAATAGCCAAAGCGATTAAAATTGTCCAGTCGCTTTCCCGGTTCCGGACCGAACCGGCACCATCAGGTAAGTGTCCGTTGGCCGTTCCACCAGTTCAAGAGTATGATGTAGAGGAATATTATGAACCGGAGGAGAGGGAAGAGGAGTATGAGGGAGGAATGGATTTGAAAGTCTGGATGTGCCCATTGACCCAGGCATCTCCCCAGACAGACCTTCAGGAGTGTCTCCTCCTAGGCTTTCTGAGTCCCCTTCTCATTTTATGTTTTATAAGAAAGTGGCTGAAACCCTCCAGCTCCCTATGGAGGAAGCTGTGGATGATCAAGAGGAGCCTGACTGTGAAAATGATGGATATCCCAGAGTCAAGGAGGCTGTCTATTCCTTTGCATAAATCTTGTGGGAAACAGAAGTTAAAATTCTAAAAACTCCTCACACTATACCTCCTGTCGATAAGAGAATGGACAAGAGGTACACACTGTCAGGCTCTGATACGGAGTTCCTTACACAACAATGCAGCCATGTTGGGGTAGTGCAGGCTGCAGCCTGTGACAAGGCAAATATTCCCTTGGCTTCACACCCCCCTGACAAGGACTTCAGGAGGATTTCTGCCATGGCAAAGAAACAGTACATGGCAGCATCCTTGGGACTCAGACAGGCAAATTATATGGCTTATGTTGCTAGATATCAGAAATCCAGATGGGATACTGTTATGGCTCTAGCAAAACATGTCCCTGGCCAGCTTGCCAAGGAGCTGGAGCAGGTGGCTGCTGATGGTATTGACGCATCCAAGGTGCAATTCCATGCTGCAGTGGACTCTAATGATGTGTCATCAAGAGTCATGGCTACATCTGTGGCACTTCGCAGAATGGCTTGGCTCAGATGTACTAGCCTGTCACAGGATACCCAGACTAAGGCCATGGATTTTCCTGTTGTGGATAATTCTCTGTTTGGGGAGCAGAAAGAGAATTACATGAAGAAAATGGATGAGTATAGGACCACCTATAGGAGTGCAGAGGCCAAGGAAAGGCAGGCCACTCCTCAAAGGCAGCTTTCGGGGCAGGGGCAGGCCTTTTCATAGGCCTTTTTACCAAGCCCAGGCCTCCTCTTCTGCTTATGCCCAGAGGGGTTCTTTAGAGGGAGAGGCAGACGGGCAAGCAGGCCTGCTTCCACCCTCAGCCCAAAGCCCCTGCCAAGCAGACACCCTGATGGGGCTGCCAGGGCCGATTCTCAGCTACCTGTAGGGGGCAGGCTGGCTTACTTTGTCCAGGACTGGAAGTCTCTGACATCAGACAAGTGGGTCCTGGAAGTAGTAAGCAGGACTGGTTCTCAGCTCAGAAAATTTCCAAAGATGATAACCAGATCCTTTCCACCTGCAAATCCACCAGAGGCACTTGCTGTGAGAGGCAGAGGTCTCTTCCCTCCTGGCTCTCAGAGCTGTGGAAAGGGTTCCACCCCTACACCAGGGCAAAGGGTTGTACTCCAGGTACTTCCTTACCCCAAAAAAGACCGGAGAATGGCGGCCCATCCTGGATCTCAGATATTTAAACAAGCACCTTTTAAAACCAAAATTCAAAATGGTGACTCTGGGGATTATTCTACCCTCTTTAAGGCCAGGGGACTGGCTAGCGTCCCTGGACCTCAAGGATGCCTACTTCCATATTCTCATCAGAAGCTCCCATCGAAAGTACCTCAGGTTTGAGCTGCCCTCAGGCCATTACCAGTTCAGAGCAATGCCCTTTGGCCTTACCTTTGCTCCAAGGGTATTCACAAAATGCCTGGCAGTAGCAGTTGCTTCCCTAAGAAGGCAAAAAATTGCCATCTTCCCTTACCTGGACGACTGGCTCATAGTAGGCCAGTCTCCAGACCAAGTCAAGTTACATCTACAGATAACTCAGCAACTGCTCACCTCCCTAGGTTTCCTTCTGAATCTTTCAAAGTCAGTTCTAGAGCCTGTCCAGCTCCTCACCTTCATAGGCATGAGAGCTGAACACAGAGAAAGCCAGAGCCTTCCTTCCTTTGGACAGGGCAAGGACCCTGGTCTCTCTGGCCTCCTCTTTCACCCTGCAGGTCTCTCGACCAGCAAGGCATTTTCTACAGCTCCTGGGGCACATGGCTGCCTCTACAGCAGTTGTGCAGGGAGCAAGATTTCAGATGAGGGACATCCAGTTCCATTTGAGAGCCTTTTGGTCTCAAAGGAAAGGCTCTCTAACCAAATTGTTCCCAGTAACTCGAACCCTGATCCAGGCCCTACAGTGGTAACAGGATCAGAGCAATCTGAGACAAGGGGTTCCCTTTGTCACTCAGTCTCACTCCTTAATCCTTACTACAGATGCATCCCTCTTGGGGTGGGGAGCTCACTTGGGTGACCTCACTACCCTGGGATTGTGGTCCCCTCAGGAATCTCTGCTCCACATCAGTCTGTTGGAACTCAGAGCAGTTTTTCTAGCACTTCAGGTTTTTTCCAAATCTGTTCAGAACAAAGTAGTACAGGTCAGAACAGACAACACCACCACAATGTGGTACATAACAACAGGGGGCACTCGATCTACGCCTTGTGCACGAAGCAATGAAGTTGTGGTCTCTGGCTTACTTCCTGAACACCTCCCTTACGGCAGTTCACCTCCCAGGCAAGGACAATGTCCTGGCAGATGCTCTCAGCAGGATTTCCCAGGGCCATCACGAATGGTCACTGGACCCCCTGGTCTTGGAGGTGATATTTGCCAGATGGGGCACCCTGCAGATAGATCGTTTTGCAGCCCCAGACAATCACCAACTTCCCCTTTTTTGCTGCAGGCCCCCAGTATTGGCCTTAGTCCCTCTGGATGCCTTAGTTCTCAATTGGGAAGGGACGTTTCTCTGTGCTTTCCCCCCTTCCCTCTCCTGTTCAAAGTGCTAGTCAAAATCAGATCTCAACCCTGCAAGATGATCCTGATTGCTCCAGATTGGGCCAGACAGCCCTGGTATCTACTCCTACTGTCCTTAGCAGTCCATCTTCCCCTGTGTCTTCCCATGAATCACAACCTGTTAACCTGTGCCCAGGGGAGGGTTTGGTACCCAAACCTCAAATCTCTCAATCTCAAGGCCTGGCTCTTGAAGAGTTAGTTTGCTGACCTACACCTCTCCCAAGGTGTAATGGATATACTGAAGGCTTCTAGGAAACCTTCCACCAGGGCTACCTATAACTCCAAATGGAAGAGGTTTTCCATATGGTGCTCTGGGAAGCATATTTCCCCAGAATCTGCTGATTTACCCACAGTCCTGGATTATATGGTCCATTTAAATACCTTGGGGCTGAGACCAGCTACCCTAAAAGTACATTTGGCAGCTGTGTCTGCCTTTATTTCAGCAGGTAAACCCTCTTCTCTTTCAGCTCATCCTGTATTCTCCAAGTTTTTTAAGCGATTGCTTCACACCAGTCCTCCATTCAGGGACCCTGCACCTGCCTGGGATCTTAATATTTGCATTGCTCAGCTTATGCAACCCCACTTTGAGCCTTTGTCTTCAGCAGAGCTTAAGTACTTGACTTGGAAGACTGTGTTTCTGGTAGCCATCACTTCTGCCAGACGCATAAGTGAATTACAGGCTTTGTCAGTGGAGCCTGATTTTTATCTCCTTTCACAGAGATAAGGTGGTCCTCAGGACTAACAGGAAGTTCTTGCCTAAGGTGGTTTCAGATTTCCACCTTAATCAATCTATGTCTCTTCCAGTGTACTTCACTGACCATTCCTGTTCTGGCGAGAGGAGGTTGCACAGCTTAGATGTGAAGAGAGCCCTTAGCTACTACATAGAGTGTACCAAGGGTCACAGGTTTGACTCCTCCAACTGTTCCTCACTTATGGTGAGGTTGGCAAAGGAAACCTGCCACTAAAGATCCATTGCCAGGTGGATTGTCTCTTTGTATCCAGTTTTGTTATGAAAACTGCAAGGTCCCCCAGGCCTGAGGGCTCACTCTACCAGAGGTACAGCTGCTTCACTGGTTGCTGCCAGGGACATCCCTATCCTAGAGATATGTCTAGCAGCTACCTGGAAACAGTTCACACTTTTGCAAGCATTACTCCTGGACATCCAGGCTAGGGAGTGATGCTCGGTTTGGTACAGCTATTGCTTCAGAGCCTATTTCCTAGTAGGTTCTGTCCCTCCTCCATGGAGGTACTGCTGTGTAGTCTGCGTATAGTCATAATATAGCAAGACTTCATGTTGTTTGAAGAAAAATTACTCACCTTAGTAATGTTGTTTCTTCTAATGGAGTCTTGCTATTATGACCTCCCGCCTGCCCCTCTCAGAACCTCTGTTTTTGGGATGTGGGTGGCAGTGCAGTGTTGGCACTTAGTAGATGCCCACCTTGTTGTTTCACCCTCCCTTTGGGGTGACTTGGTGTTGTGTTTTTCATTTTTTGGGTCTCCTGACTTGAGTCTTTGTTTTGGGACCAAAAAATGTGTTCTTATGTTTAGTAGCCAGTTGGCTAGTGTAGGTTTACAGCTTCCACACAGGACCTCAGTGAGTTTAGCTGGTAAAGATCTGATGGTTTGAGTTTGAAGAACAACAGACAGAGTTTCAAACGAGCTCTAGCTCAGCGTTCCATGCCTGGCATGGAAAGTTAACTCTTTCACCTCCGGAGCAGTTCGAAGGTTGGGACTCACTGCATATGTCATAATATAGCAAGACTCCATTAGAAAAAACAACATTACTAAGGTGAGTAATTTTTTCTTTTCTTCTTCTCACTTATGTGCCTAAAGAAAGCCACCTTTACATTTGAATAAAGTCTTATCCACTGTACAACTCCTTTGGCAATCTTTTCCCCTGTCTGTGCCATTGCTCCCCTCACTGCCTTGTCTGCTTCCTTCTGCTTTGCTTGACATACTTGCCTGTCCTCCTCCTTCTGCGTTCCTTACACCTCTTGAGTGCAGCCTTTTTCCTTTTGCCACCCATGCCACTGTCGTCGTTGAAGTCCATAGATATTGATAGCAGAAAAGACAATTGGCCCATCCAGTCTGCCCTCCCTACTTAAAGAGCTAGTGTACTGCCTAAAACTAATATTAGCTTTTCAAAGTCGTCAGTCATTACCTTTTATATATGAGGTACTTCTTCTTTCCCTTTGTTTAATGGAAGATTGTTTACCTGATCTTAGTAGGTGTGATGTGTGAGACAGCACTGTGGCTGGCAGCTGACATGTCTGTCTCTATCCCCCAAGCATCATGAACATTGTGACATCACTGCTACTTAAGAACAATTACCTGTAATGTCACTGTCAGGGAGATCACAATGCTGAAGATGTTTGGGGGGGGGGGGGCTGAGACAGATATGTCAGCTGCCAGGCCATGAGCTGTTCCACACATCCAGCACAAAACTATTACATACTGAACAAAAGAAAAAGAAAAACACTTCAGAAACAAAAATCTACAACTGACTACTTCTTAAAATGTGTATTATTTTCCTGTCTGCCTGTTTTGGCTCCACTTGCTCTTTACTTGTTCTGCCTTGTCCTAGTGGCAGTCCTCACCTTTTTTTACTGTCTCTCCCCCCCCCCCTTTTTCAGGCGTCAGTGTGGCTCAGTTGGTAGCACATCCACCTCTGTGCCAGAAGGTTGTGGGTTCTAGTCCCATACCGGGATTGGGCTCATACCTAAATGCTGGTGACAGAGTGCAGTATTAGGGGGGTGCTGTACTGTTGGGGGGTGCAGTCCTTGGGATGAGACGTTAAACCGAGATCTACCCATCCTGGTGCTGTCCTGGTGGGTGTTCAGGTGGAAGTAAAGACAAGGCACTCTTTGCAAAGAGTAGGGGCAGTGTTGAGTAAGTTACTTTTTTCTGTCGTTTGGAAACTTGTTCCAGGAAGCTCTATGCATTCACTAAGGATGGAAGTACTTGAAAGTAATGCACCTTACAATTATAGTTACTTATTTCTTTTTGTACAAAAACAGTACAAAATAACAAATAACTATAACACATTACATTTAATTGACTGTAACTAGTAACTAACCTATTACTTTCAAAAATGTAATCAGTTACAATTCATTTTTTTTTGTATAAAAGACATAAGTAATTGTAACTGTAAAGTGTATTACTTGTTCTAGTACTTCTCCATCCTTGCTAGGGACTGCACAGAGCTTTCTGGGACAAGTTTCCAAAAGTAGTAGAAAAAGTAACGTACCCAGCACTGAATAGGGGACATTCCCAGTGTCCTGGCCAATATTCCCTTCCCATGAAACCAGTTCCTACGTTTGTTCAAGGCTGTGTGTGGGTGTTGATGTGTGCTGTGGCTGCCACTACACATTCAGTCACTTCACTACCAGTCTAGCATTGCTTGTAAAGCGCTTTGCGATACAGTGTATATGAAAAGCGCTATATAAATGCTGATTCTTTTCTTCTTTCTAACTAAACCCGCCTGCCTGTCAGTCCCAGCTCGAAGCAAATGATGGATTTGGCCTCTACCACTTCTACAGGTAGCCTATTCCACTTATCCATCACACTTTCTGTGAAAAGTGCTTCCTGACAGCCTTTTGAATTCCCCACCCCTCCACTGCCAGCCTTAGTGAGTTCCCTCTCATCCCTGTGTTTGAACTCGACATTGGTTGGTTGGTGTTTACCCTATGCAGGTACTTGTATGCCTCAGTCAATCCTGATACCATCACCTGTATCACAGATGAAAATATTGAAGAGGACCAGTCTTAGAATGGATCCCATGAGGTACCCCACTGGTCACTTCCCTCACCTCTGAAAACTCCCCATTTGCTACCGCTCTCTGTGTTCTACAACCCAGCCAACTCTGTACCCAATTTGCCATCTTTCCCCCTACCCTGAGGTTCCTAATCATTTTGACCAGCCTCCTGTGGGGGACTGAGTCAAAGGCCTTGCTGAAGTCAAGGTGTACTATATCAGTAGCTTACCCGTTGTGTGGTGCTTTAGTTACCCTGTTGAAGAACTCTGTCAGATTAGTCTGCCAAGACCTTCCCCTTGTGAACCCATGCTGTCTGGGGTCCTGCAGCCCTTTCCCTTCTAGGAAGTCCACCAGATCCTCCCTCAGTAGAGATTCCATGACGATCCCTGATATAAACGTCAGGCTGACTGGCCTGTAGTTCCCTGATTCATCCCTGTTCTCACTCTAGTGTAGCAGAACCACATCTGCTGTCTTCCAGTCTCTAAGACCTCCAGTCCCTAGGGACCACCCTCGTAGCTAGCGAGCTATTGAAAATGTCTGTTAGTGGCCCTGCTATAACCCCAGCTGCCTCACGTAGCATCTTGGGTATAAGCAGTCAAGTCCCACAGATTTATATACATTCAGCCGTGCTGGCTTTTCCAGCACCTTTTTCTCCATTATTTGAACATTTGCCCCCGTATCTTTGCTGCCTCCCTTCCTAACCCCACAATTTATTTGAATTTTGGTGACCAGTTGGCCAACTGAGACAAAAATGTCCCTTTTTCAGGGGTGACTCTGAGTTAGTTACATACAGTAGGAGAGTAAAGTCTTCATCATTTACAAAAGCATATAAATAATATACCCACAAGGTACAATGGTATTAGTTACATACATGAAGTAAGTTAAGTTTCACAGTATTTATAAAAACGGATAAAGCAGCATGTGTAATAAATATAAGATACACCAGGACTGAGGGGTCATGGAGTGCAGCTTGAAAAATTAACACAGTAATTACAGAGAGGTAGACAATTACATCGGCAAGTAATAATTCATGTAAGGTGCACCAAATGAGAGGTAAGTCAGCGATCACAGTTGCAGGGTGTTAATACCCAAGAGAAGGCTTTGAGCCTCTTTCTGAACTGTGTAAGAGTCAGGCAGGTAAGAATCTCTTGAGACAGAGTTCCACAGAGTGGGAGCTATGAAGGAGAAGGATCTCCTTCCAACTGTGAACTGAACCCTTGGCATATCCAGCAAAGGGCAGACAGCAGATCTCGGGTGCCTTGCATGCAGTTTTCACTGTATTATTCCAGCAACACTGGGAGGGGCAGTGGGAATTAGGAGCTTAAACGTTAAACAGTACAAGGGATAACACAGTCTAGCTTCAAAAGCTATCAGTGGCCTATCCTTCTCCTTTGTAAATAAACAAAAATAATTGTTCAGTGTCCCTGCCTTCCCCTCGCCTCTCTCCTCCCACGCCTCACTGCTATTAAGTCTCTCTTTACCCCCGATGACCTTGCACGCCTTCCAGAGGAACCAAAAGAATGCTTTATCCCCTTTCTTCACCCCTGTCAACTGGAGCTCCATTTCACTTTGGTTTCCCTCACCTTCCTAGTGGTTTCTCTTGTTGCTTTCAGATACTTCACCCTATCTTTCTCCCTTTGACTGCTCTTATACTTGGAAAATGCCTTCCTTTTGGTTCTTACTGCTGCCTTTACATTGGCTGTGAACTGCATTGGCACCTTAGCCCTTTTACCCTAGGGTACCTTTGGAATGGAGTTGTTTGCAGCTTCTGGAACCCTTTTTTTTTTTTTTTTTTTTAAGTGCTGCTCACTTTTCTTCTGTGCCCCCTGCCGTTTATACGTATGTCATGCTGTTCTCCAGTGTTTCCCTCATTTTGTTGGTTTACTTTATTAATGACTCATTTTTGCTCCTTGGGTGTCAGCTAAGGGATGTATCCAACAGTCTGCTACTCCCTACAAGGATTCCAGACTTCATGAACTACTCGTTATCCAAGGGTTTTTCTGCTTAGTTGTGGTTTCCCCCTTGGCACGGGTCGTTCCTGAAAATAGGCATATTACTTGTCTAGTGTACCTACCCGGTAAACAAAAGCTAAATAAAAAATAAATAGGGTGTGCATTCAGTGATATCTGCACACAGTCGGGTGCACTCCCACATCTGATATGCAGACATCTACCACCTCCATCAATCCCTACTGCAGCACTGGTCTCAGGCTCACTTATCCCTAGTCAGCGCTAGGGGTTGGTATGTTACTGACTCCAGATACCACCCTACCCAGAGAAGGCAAGCAGTCCATCGAATGCTCAGAATCCCCTCACCCACCCCAGCCTGTCCTCGGACAGCCCTGGGTTCGCTCCCAAACCCGGATTGTTGGCATCGCAAGTGGTAGCACTATTGTTGCTCTGGCGGGCCAGCTGAAGTCTACTTTTTAAAATTCCTATACGCTTATTTCTTTTGCCCCTTTGCCTGCCCCACTTAGACCTCCAGTGCTACTGGCCTGTGGTCACTGGAACCAAGTGGTTCCAAGACTGTTGCATTCTGAATCCACTCAGTGTTGGTGAGCATCAGATCCATCCTTCTCTCTTGCCGGGCTCTGAATTATTTGCTCTGGAAATGCCTCTTGGCAGGCATTCACCAAAATCTAATTTCTATTACTAGCTGCGATTGGAACTTTCCGGTCCATGTTTGGCATGTTAAAATCCCCAACTACAACCACTTCCTGTAGACTTGCCGTCGCTTAAAGTGTCTCTCTCCTAGTGCTCTGCCTATTCATTGATCCTAGCCCAGTAGCCCGTAGAACACCCTTTTCTGGATTAATTTCTCCTTCCCTATTCCTGCTAATACCAGCAGTGTTTCTAGTTTACCTGACCTCCCCTAGACTACCTATTTCTAATACTTCAATCCCCATCCTTAACATACAGCGCTACTCCTCCTCCCCTGCCCTTTGGCCTGTACTTTCTGAATAGGGTGCAGCTGGTATGGTCATGTCCCAGTCGTGGTTCAAGGTTGTCCATACCTCTGTTACTACCAACAGGTCATGTCCTCGCTGCATGACCAGTGTCTGAAGTTCTGGCATTTTGTTGTCTAGACTCCTAGCGTTGGCACATGCCATTTTCCAACATTGCCTCCGATATCTCTTTTCCCTTTTCCACAAGTTTACTTGAGCCTGCTGAGTTCAGTTGGGGGAGGCCAGCAGGGTCTCTCTTGTTTGTAGCATTTTGTGCCTTGCCACTCTGACGCCACCTCTTAGTAGTTTAAACTGTGTATATGGTGTGCCCACCTTATCCCAGAACCCTGTTATGCCATCCTTTTTGAACGACCTCCAACCCTTCCAGATTGGGCTCTCCTCCCTGCACTAACCCTTTAGCCATACGTTGAACTGGAACACATGGAACTGTAACCCTTTGGTTCAGGTACAGCCACGTTAGTACCTCTGAGAATGCTACTGTTCCTGCTCGTCTTCATTTCCTTTCCCAGAACACAGAAGCCTGCCTTCACCTGTTCCATGCTTCACCTACTCAGATCAGTTGTACTCAGGTGCACAGTCAGATCTGGTCTTTTCACCCTCCTCTCCCATGAGCACCACCACCTTGGCAGTAAGTCTCACCGCTGTCATCCCATGATAATAACAGACCACCTCTCTGTCATCAGGGGTGAGACCCATTTCCCTCCCAGTGCCCCATACTGTTGAGTCCCCCACTACATGTACCTTATTCTTGCCCCCTTTGGGACTGCACCTTTCTCCCGCTCTGCTGTACTGCAGAGTCTGCCTGCTGGGCATGCTAGCTAACTTATCTTCTTTTGTGAGATTGGAGGACTTTCATTGCAACATAGTGAACCTATTGGTGGTTCACAGCCTGTTTTCCTGAGGCTTTCCACTTCTCCCCCCCCCCCCCACTACTGTCCAGCCACCTTCTAGAGCCTGACACGGCCTATGAGGTGACTGTGGCAGAAGTACCCTAAGTGGCTTGGTGGCTTCAGCTCTCAAATGACATATTTCAGCTCTTGCAGCTTCCTGCTCCACTTCCTTGGCCTGAAACCTCCTACAGCTGAAGACAGTGGCCAGAGTCCCAGAGCACACTGTTGTCTGCCACTGTCCTACACCCCCTACCCCCCACATACCGTAGATGTGTCCCCCCTGCATTGTGATTTTTACAGTAGTGAAGTGAGTTTTGTATTCATACTATAAGGCTACCCCAGTTAGGGAGCCTCCCAGATAATCCTACACTGTTTTCAAATATAAATATAAAATACACAGACACCAGATAGGGTGTTCCTTCGATATACTTACATACCTGTTTATTTACCCCATTGGATATATACTATCCTTGTTACCCGTTTCTGCCAGAACCCCCGCAGTCTTGCATCCGTCCTGCAGATGCCGTGTCCCACTGGAACCAAGTAGCCAGGTCAAGGGCAGAGACACTAGAGGCAAGGAACACAGTATCATCCATGTACATGTAAATGGACGAAGAGATACAGGCATTTGTGAGATCATTTAAGGAAAAAAAATCAGACCAAGGACAGAGCCTTGGGGTACACCTGAACTGACTGAAAGAGGGAGAGAGTGAATCACCAATATGGACTGCTTGGGACCTGTCCTAAAGATAGGAGTGGAACTAGCTAACTGAATGGTCAGAAAGTCCCACCACTTTCAGTTTGTCCTGGAGAAGGGTGTCCACAACTTTGTTGAAAACCTTGTCAGGTTGACAAAGATTACAGAGGTAATCAGGCCCTGGTCCATTCTAGTCAAGACGGAGTTGGTGAGTTTGAGAAGGGGAGGAGGAGGCAGAGTGGGACTTCCAGAAACCAGACTGGACTGGAGGGAAGAAGAAGTAGTCAAGAAAGGGAAAGACTTGAGAGAGGACTAGGTGCTCCTGAAGCTTAGCCAGGGTAGGGAGAAGAGCAGTCGAGAGCAAGTTTCAAGTTCAAGTTTATTGCAGGAAAAACTCCATTGAGCAAGCTCATTCACAAGGAGGTCTCAATACATATAAACAAGCAATGTACAATACAGATGGGTAATAAAATATACATGAGATGTGCATTAAATGATAGAGGTTGAATATACATACATACATACAAGGTTCCACAATAACGAGCGCAGGTGGCGAACACTGATTTAACACAGGTGGATGAATTACAGGTTGCATTCTGATAATGAAGCTGATGTATGCAATACAAACATTATGGGAACTGGACAAACAGAATACACTGATAATGGGGGTAGAAGTAATTTGGTAGTGTAGTATTGGAACTTATTCGCTTGGGAGGCCAAGAATAGGTGGGGAGGAAAAGCAGTTAATATAGTAAGGCAATTATACCCAAGTATAAGAAAATAGCACCCTTGGGGAGGGGAGAGATTTTAATGACATTTACAGGTGTCTTTTATTGTGGCTGAACTTAGCAATTTGTAAAAGCTAATTGAAACTGTGCTAGTTAGTTTCAGTACGGATTGCAAGTCGTTCCCTGAGGAGAAGTCTCCCCCTCCCCCCAACCTGTGGGAAGGAGGATGACTGTAGTAGGCTTCCAGACATCAAGGCTGGCACCCGGGGGAGGGGAGAGGTTGAGATGCGATAGAAGAAGCAACAGACATGAGCCCTGAATTACTGCCTGCTAAGGCTGGGAGGGGCACGCTCAATAAGAGGGCCCATGATATTAATAGGAACCATGATGCAACCTGTTGACATCTGCCCACCCTGGTAGCTCACCTGTTTCCATCATGCCCACCTTAGTAACTCTCTACTGGGCAAAGATATAGTCCAGTATATTGCAGTGACTGGATGGGATATACCTCAGGATCAAAGTGGAGCTAAAGAAACCGTTTAGTGGGGCTGCTTGCAATAATCTTTCATGAGTCTCTCTGTACAGGGGTTTGTTGCTGGAGGATGGGAAAGTGGCCTGTGTGCTCTCTGTCTTCAAGAAGGGAGCAGGGTCAGACCTGGGCAACTACGAACTGGTCAGCATGATATCAGTTCTGAGCAGGGTCCTGGAATCAATTATCAGGGGCTGAATAATGGAACACTTGATTCAGGCCATGGTTCTAACCTCCAATTAGCATGGTTTTTAGAGGGCCAGGTCGTGCTTAACCAACCTGATTAATCTCTTAGAGTGGGTGATGTGGGCTGTGGACAGGAGCAGGCGACAGACATTGTCCATTTGAACTTCAGCAAGTCCTTTGACACAGTGGTGCATGTCAAGTTTCTGGTCAGAGTACACCACTGCAGTATGTACAAAGCACACACAAGGGTGATTGCTCACTGGCTTGGAGTCAGGTAGTGTAGGGTTATGGATGATGGACATCACTCCAAGTAGAGAAATATACTCAAAAACATCACTCTGACTGGTGGCAGAGCTGCTTACTTTCAGCATTCTCGCAAGGATCAGGGAACCGGAGTCTCCCGTAGGCTGTTTATAACTGCTGATGACACTAAGCTGGCCAAGATGGTGGTCGTTCCTTAAGATGGGCACAGTCTTCAGGAGGATGTGAATAAGCTGGTCAATTGGTCAGAATTCTGGAGGCTTAGAGTCACTGTAGCCTAGTGCAGGGTGCCACACTTGGGAATGAGAAATGGGTATGATGTACACACTGTTTCCTCTTTGCAGTTGAGGAAGAAAAGGACTTTGGTGGGGGGCACAATAGATGGCTAGAACTGACAGTCAGTGCAAGGCTGCTGTTAAGTCCAGAACAATACTGGGGTGTACCAAAGAAAGGGAAGGGAGGTGACCAGCAGTGTAGGGTAAATATTTATGCCACTTTACAACACTGGTCAGGCCCGGCCCAATACTATGTGCATCTCTGGGCTCCCAGTGCAAAAGAACTTCATGGAGTGCAGTACAAGGCTAGCAAAATGATCTGTGGTATGGAGGACAAAATTTATGAGCAGAGGTTCACCCTGGAGAAAAGGAAACCGGGGCATTCTCCGTCTTCTACATAATGATATTGACAAGGTTGAACACAGATATTTGGTCTGGTGTGCTCTAGCAAGATGTGAGGACATGAGTTCCTAAAGCTCAAAGGTGATAAATATAGAGGTAACATTAGTTTTAACAGTAGTGTTAAGAAGCATTTCTTCATCATGGCCATGTCTGATGCTTGTGCCACCCATTAGGCCTGCATCCAACGGGTCTTCTGTGTGGGTGCTCTGTGGATTGAGACTGGCCTGTGTTGGGGAACAACAGGTCTCTCTGTATATTACAGTGCTTCATAAACAAGCCAACCCCTGTCCCCCTTTACCTGTACACGCAGCATAAGGCTTGTGACTCCTTTGCATAGCACCAAGGGGCAGAGGTGTGGAAATCCGATTGCTCCCTGGTCAAAACGACTAAACTGCCTTGAAGCTGGACAAGTAGAAAAGAGTGGAGTTCATTGTAAAGAATGAGGGGCAACTGCAAATTCAACTACAGTCATGGTTGTGCAAGTCCTAAAAGTTTTGATATGAGCAGCCCTGCCAAGGGGGCACTAAGGAAAAATGACCACTTTGCAGAACACAATTGCGACTGTATGGGGTCCTGGGTCAGGCCTACGTTCCTCATGTGGTGACTGAGACTTGATCTTGGCTACAGATAGCAGTATTTGTAGAAGGGCTTTTTCTTACTATGGACCTGAGGCCTTGAACCTTTTACTAAGTGCACAGTGATCCCTCTTTATAGTGGACCCCTCCGGAGCCAGCCAATTTGTTCACCACAGCGAGAATTCATGACAGTGAGGTGTTAATATGTCTACCTAGACAATAATGGGCATCATCATAGGTGTTCACTAAAAGGGATTCTCATAGTGATGGAGCAGATTAGGCCCTCTCTCATCTATTAAACAGCTAACCAAGTGGCTTATGGAACATTCCTTAGTACCCCATTAATGCTATCCCTTATTACCGTAGATTGAGAGTTTTATGAAACAGGAATCCTTTTTCGTAAAATTAAGTACAATGTATATAATTTATATTTATGCATTTTGGGTGCTTGTACTAGCTAACTGGATGCAGCTGAAAATGAGCTCCGACTCAGTGGCTTGTTCCTGAACTTTTAATAAACATATGTACTGCTGTTACTACTACAGCTAGGACAGGTAGTCCACTTTGTCTGTGAAAATGAAGGGTCGACTGTACAGAGGTGCAGGATGATAACACATTTATGTAACTGTCACTTTATTTCTACCTTGTATATTATAGGTATGGCAGGAGCTATTCACTTCTTGTCAGATATGCTGAACCCAGAAACATCTCGCTTTCCAGCATTTGAACTTTGACCTTCGAAGAAGCTCATTGCAGACCTTCTGTTTTAAAGGTGAAAGCATAATCTTTGCCAGAAGCATATTGACTGCTTAGTGCCTATAACCACCAAATTTAAATTAATGGAAGAGAACTGCCCCTCCAGTAGACCAAGGTACTAAAAGCAAGGCGTGAACATGTGAAGCAGCCACGGACAGATCCCCTTGTTCTGAATAATGCCTGAGTGGCCACAAAATGAATTGGTAACTTCTTGCAAGTGTTCCCTTCAAGTCTTTCAAGTGCTTGCATGCGTATCAGTGTTGTCAGTGGATGTCTTTGTGTGTATGAGGACACTGTCATTTTATTTGTATAGTTCTCCCTACACGTACACCTCTTTGCACCCCTTGTGCATGAGTGTAGCGGTGAAGTTGCTGAACAAGACTGCATGCAGTGGGTCTGTAGTATTTACAGAGGAGATTATGGTACATGGGCCAGGCTAATACAGACTTGAGCAAATTCGAGGAAGTCCATCAAGAATACCCAGCAAGTAATTGTTACATTTTTCTTGAAGTACATTTTGTATTGTGGTGTTTATTTGTGCTGGAAGTGAACACACCCCACTAAGTCCCGATCTGTCCGTAGAATTAAGCACATTCTTGAACATCTTGGCAAACAAGGGTTAAACCATTACTTGTTCATTGTGAAGCATAGAAACTAAAACAGTTGTGGTCTTCAAAGATCATACACCTTAGTTGACCTCACTTTGAAAACAATGCTAGAAACGTAAACAAAAGAAATGATTGACAGACAACGCCAAACGTAATATCCCTTCCTAAATCTGCTGCCGGTCACTTGTTTCCATTTGAAGCCTTGTTTTCAGAGTGAGAGTGACTAAGGTGTCTTGGCAATTCAAAATATATTTACATTATTTTTGTTTACTCACAACATACTAAATAAAGTTCTGAATAAAGAATGTTTTCCAAAAAATACCATTGGGTTTTTATCAGTTTTTTTTTATTGTTTCTTCTTCCCTAACATCTGGGATCAAAAGCTTTCTGATAGTGTAATTTTGGTCATCACTTACTTGATTGTCTCCTCTTCCAACCCTTCTTAAAATGTTTCTTTTAAAGAGCAACTCTGCAGTTTTGTGTGTGCTCTCTCAAACATGATATTTCAGCTATTACTATTTGCTGTAGAATACATATTTTTAATTTTCAGTTTTCTTTTCCCGGATTTGTAACATGTTTTGATACAAGTCTGTCTAAAATTCCTTTATAAAAAGTATAGACCTATCCCCTGTTAACCTCATAGCGCTTTTATGTCATCATAATGCTCGCCATGAGCCGGCCCGGTGGCGCAGAGGGCTGAGGCATTATGCCTTACCTCATGCTCTGCCGGTGAGCCGGGTTTGGGAACCACCTCGGGTCGTCGGGGTGCCAGTATGAGGGGGAAGGTGAGAACAGGATCTAGCAGCCTAATTGCAGGTCTCCTCTCCTGGGGAGCTCGCCACCCCACCAGAGTGCCACCGCCAGCGGGTGGAGGTCCGTTGCCGCGGACAGGCAGGAGGGGCGGCCCTGAGCACGGCGTGCGTGCCCCCTCATGCGCATGTCCCAGAGTAATTGAACGGGTGAAACCAGGGCATAAAACACCAAAAAAAGTAAAATAAAGAAAAAAATGCTTACCATGACAACAGACACTGATATCACAAATAGCAATTGTTAGGTCAGTTAGAAGCGGTCAGATGCTTTTGGAAAAGTCAGTAAAATTTGTACAGAATTATTAAACGTTATTAGACCAAGAGCAAAATAAAATTAAAGAAATCAGCAAACATAATTGTTGGAAATCTAATAGTTTAAAGTTTATTTTAGTAGAGAGCTTCGTTTAAAAGAAGTGCTGCAGCTATTGTGACAGAACCTATCTTTGGTTTACGTGAGCATTAAGTTTACATCTTTTAGTAGGAGAAGCATGTCCCAACTAAAATGACACCATGCAGCATACTAAGGAATGTTGTAACTCTCACAACTTGGAGCAGAGGCAACAGTAACCAACCCAACGCAGTAGTACATTTCAACATTATTTCTATGTAAGAAATAGAGAATAGTGCACCCAGAGTGTGCAGGCTGGTTCTCACTCGTGGAGTAAAGTGACATTAGAAAGCGTGAAAGCAAAGCTCGAGTGCTCTGTGATGGAACTTTACGTACAAGGTGTGAGAACCAAGCGTGTTCTTCACTGGGGTGATGCTTTTTTTTGTATACAGTATAATACAACTTGAGCATCTTCCAATAAAGTCTTCTTACAGGTTTCCTTAAGCAGAGCTGGTCAGTCAATATTCTATCTAGAAGAAATAAGCAGTATTTCGTCTAGATGAGATATCACTTATCTGCCTGGTTTCAATTTACGAGCCACTCCCACTCATCGGTGCTGCTAGTATTCAAAGTTCAGAACAACTTCAGTAGCTAATCAGTAGCACCTCCAAAAAGGTGTTCTCCACATTCTAGCAACTTTTCAGAAACACTGGGAAGAGAGGCTCAGATTATAGTCTTTTATTGTGAATATGCCTGTAATGTCAAAATATAGCCAAATACAGTACATTTTCTTTCCAGTGTGCTTTAATTAGAAATCCAGCATTTATCAGGTTCTGGTTGGACATGTTATCAGCATATAATGCTGCATGAGTAAAGCACGTGTGTTTTGTTTATTAACCATCACTTGGTGTAGCATTTCCGGATGTTTTATTAGATTTTGTACAGTCGCTAATTTGGGTGGAGGCAGTGTACAGTGTGTTTTAACACATCCATTTAGTGCATTTTAAGCCCCCTTTTTGTTTTATGAACTTAACTACAAAAAGTTACATGCTTCATATTTCAACCAGAAATATAGCTGATGTTGGGGCTAGAACTTATTTTTTGCAGTTAGGGTGTCTTGCTGTCAATTAAATGGTTTTACTTGGCTGAAGAAGACTGTTTTAATATGGAGAAATGACAGGAAATGTTGAACCACATGGTGGAAAATAAGTGAGAAACTGACAGTCAAAGCATCATGTCACTCAACATACAGCACCAGATGGATGTGAACTGTGGATCTGATAGCAGTTAAGCCCTTAGAGGTAAGTTTTTTTTTACCGGAGCTTTAGTCCTGTTTTTTTGCCGTCAAGTTTTATTGAGGTTTACCATATTTTTGTTGAGCTGAAACAGATGCTTTTAAATAACTATACTGAACCTGCAAGTCATTTTTTCCTAATAGGAGCTTTTTTTTTTTTGTTACCATTAACACTGATTCAAATTCTGTAATTGTTCCATCTATTTTTTTTTTTTTTACTATTTTTATGGCACCTTCACCCTGGGAACTCTCTCAGGCATCCACTGATTCCCAGCTGTACCTCCGAGCCTGAAACTCCTCCTCCTTCTCCTAGCACCAGCCCGGCTATCCCCCTGGCTCTGAGCCCCCCCAAGGTAGGGCTGCCCTTTCCGCCTAGGGTGCTCTATCTACAATTCAGGCTGGGCTGGGCTCTGCCCAGGAGTGGAGAGGGTCCAGCTAGTGGGCTGTGGGAGGTGGTGCCGTCGTCTGTCCCCAAGGACGGGGATTTTTGTTCACACCCTTCCCTCCTCCCCCCAGTGGAGCCCGAGCGTGCAGTGATGCCAGGCACGTCCATCATGGCTCTGTGTTCCCCTAAGCCAGCCCTGTGCATTGCAGTGCCTCCGGTCCCCACCGGGGGCCGCTGCGATAAAGGGCAGTCACCTGGATCTCCCCCAAGAGAGGAGAGGAGAGCAGTTCTCCGGAAGCTCGATCCTGTTCTCTCCCCTGTCGACCCCCAGCGGCCCGGGCTCATTCCCAAACCCGGGTCACCAGCATGGCACAAGGTGTGGTGTCCAGCACCTCAACCCTCAGCGCCACTGGTCCAATCATTGTTCCATCTAGACAGGCTTTTAGTAACCTCAGTGAGTGTTGTTTATGCTTTGCTAAGCTTTTATATTGTCACATTACATCTGTGTTCTGTTACAGAAGTATGTGCTTCAGAGGGGCATAAACTACATTGCACAATTTTAGAATTGTACTTACCACCAGAGTGTAAATGAGAAACTGACGCCAAACTTACTAAAAGGCCTGCATAGATGGAACAGTAACAGAATTGGGACCAGTAGTTAAAATACAGCTTCTGGGAAAATTACTTACAGGTTCAGCACTGTTCTCCTTTAATTCTGACAACACCAAGCTGAGAGATATTTTGTTTTATAGGAATTTTACCCTAGATTCTAGGGAATTTGTCTCATAGGCAAAACTTTTTTTGCATGCTAATTATTTCTTTTCATTCTGTCCCGCAGTCCATATTAAAATACAGCTGTCCCTCAATGGAAGGCAGTTGTGGGAAGGTGTCTTGCTTTTGGGTGTCAAACGCAACATGTTGTATCAGGTGACTATAATTGGTAGGTTTTCAGTGGAACTGGGAGCCCAAATCTACTGTAGCAGCTTCATGTCAGGGAGGCAGTATAGGGCAGTGGTTTGAGGCTATGAGCTGCAAATCTGGTGACATCCAGCAGACCAGACCTGGGTTTGAATCCCACAGCTTCCACTTGCATACTGTGTGACCTTAAGCAAGTCACTTAACTTCCCTGTGCTCCCAGGTCGCACCTGTAAAAAACCTTTCAGCTTAGTGTGCTACTCCTGGTTGAACAACTAAATAAATAAAATGTCAGAAGTAGCCAGATAGACCTTTAAATTGATGGACCACTGTACTGTTATGTATTGATTCATTGTAATAACTATTTTTCTTTGGGGGTCTGTTACGCATTTCAGGGACTCTTGTTGGTTACACACTTCAAACTTTGAACGTTTTAGTTTGTTTATGAAGTTTGGAAAAAGTGGTCAGAAATTTGTTCAAATGTCTTAATTTTATTGATTGCATACTCAGCTTTAAAAATAACATGTTATTCTTTTAGGTTAGAGAAGTCACAATCAGTGTTATACACAGTGCTGATGACATCAGTGTTACCCTATGCTGTACTGACCACACTGTTGAACTCAAAGGGTTAAATTAGCACACAAAAAGCTGATTTAAAAGTTGTAACTTTTAAACTGATGTGTAAATCGAATATGCAGTGACCTAACTCGGACTACATGTTTATCCCAGCTTGTTAGGGGCTGCCACTTTTTCTTGGCTCCCTCACTTGTGAGTTATGGTGTTGCCCCCCTCACTCATGGCGATAAAGTTCATATCTGGACAGGCCATTGCATATGCAGTAAAATCGATGTAGTTTGAAAGGGCTACTATAAAGCATTATAATCATCCTGCTGTAAGTAATACTGTGTAATAATTATGTGTTTTCCACTTCATATACATGTTGGAAATGTATCTTTATGTTGGAAGAAGAAATAAACTTCATCTTATTTAAAAAAGAGTTGTGGTATGATGTTTTTGTATAGAATGTCAAGTAGTAATATAATCATTTTTATAGCAGCTTTCATTCTAGCATCTCGAGCACTTGCAATCAACACAGAACATACACCAAATGATAATTAAAGTGCAGCCACCTCTGGGATGGAATGTGGCAGCCATTCTGTGCTACCAACAAAACACAACAGCTTGACAGATGAGGATCGCTTGGTCCACCCAGTCTGCCCATTTAACTTCAACTCTGTACCCAGATACTGACCGACTGATATTGTACCAGGTCAATATGTGTGTGGATTAGTGAATGGGAAATGTGCTGTGGTTCAGTTCACAGAACGTCAGGCCTGTCAATGTAAGGTGTCAAGATAAAAGCAATAATTATATACAGAACATTTTTTTAAATTTAGGAGTGGAGTAATCATTTCTTTATACACTGTACACTCACAAGAAGTGCCAGAGGGACTCTCACAATTTACTTAAGGAGAGGGATACTATAGCAAGCACCCCCCAAAAAGCTAAGAGAAACATACAGTATAGTCAAGCACTTGTTGAACCTCCAGCATTGTGGATCAGAACTTCCCTGTTTGAAGAAGCTTGAAATTCTTGGAGATGGGGAACCAAGCTGAATCTGGATAAAGCCCTTTATATTGAATGAGCACTGAGCACCTAGTTTAGTCTCATAGACTTTCTTGATTGTGGGTGTGAAGCCTTTACTTATTTATAATAATGATGCTGGTAGGGTCCTTGGAATTTAGCTGATGAATTCTGGCAGAGAATGCTGTAGGTGTTCTGGCTGATGAAAGCAGGATAGAGCTGCAGATGTTTGCAGAGAAAGCTACATGAATTTGTCTTGGCCTAAGTAATATAAAGGTTACAGGCAGTTGCTCAAGATGCTAGATGGTGGCTATAAGCAGGGTCCCATTGAGGTCTGACTAAAAATAAGTTGCAGAATGTAGTTTGCAGGCTTTAGGCATGATATATAAGTAGATAGATAGATATTTTATTTATAAAAGTGCCCATCTCCAGAGACTCTGGACACTGTACAAAACAATAGCAGTACAATTATTAAAATCATACATAAAAATATGTATATAATATTTCAACCAGGAGCATGCATTCAATCAATTCAATTCAAAAGGCACCTTTTCAAGTAGAAATCATGCCAGAACTTCAAAACAGATCCCAGAAATGCACAAGGAAGAGACATCCCAAAACAAGAGGTGGAGAGAGGGAAACGTGGCCCAGTTGACCAGATAGGATAAAGAGTGGTGGACTGCAGCAAAAATCAAGAAAGGTAATCGCCATATAGGTGGGTAACAGATACACTGATCAGGGAGAAACTTTTGTTCTAACAACGTGGATATACAGTTCACTGTTCACACTCTGGCAGTCATCTCAGTGATAGGTTGAGGCAATGGAAGTCTTCCAGCTAAGCTGCTCCCAAGTCCTGGATGGTATGTCCTCTGGTTTAATCCTGTTATGTCAGATCCTTCTTTCCGCTGGAAAGGACATGTCTCCTTCTTTGCAGTTCTGCAACATTGAAGGTATTTAAGTTGCTTAAGTGCTTTTGGTCTTATCTTTGACTTTCAAATGAGTATTTCCTTTGCAGGTTGCTCCACTAGTCTTCTGGCTCCACTTCATGGTTTTGTCGACAGTGGAGCAAAAACGGAGTTAAATTCTGCATCTACTGCAGACAGAAAATATCCACAGACCTGCATGACATGTACTTGTACTGCCTAGGTGATCAGCACGATGTTGAGGGATGCAGTTTGTTCCAGGCCATGCTGTCTTTTTCAAAGACCGGAAGGCTCGATTGGCCCTTGGTTGATTTGAAAGACCGCAAAAAGGCCCTAGTGGCAGCTGGGTTGGCTGCTCAGCTTGTGATCATGGAAAAAGCAGCAGTGGTGAGTTCTTCGTTATCTGGGGCCGGCATTGGAAGGTCGTTGCCTAACGAGTTCAGAGAAATGTGTCTGGCCCTCCAGACCTTCAGGGAGAGCCCTTCCACTGCAGCAGAAAACAGTCATCGTGGGATTGGGAATGATCACTTTCTTCCCACTCTTTCGACTTTTCCTACCACTCGGTCGAGCTCCCTACAGTCCAGGGGAGAGTGGAAGGCTCCATGGTAACCCCTTTGGGCCTATCAAACTGGCCTTGGTCGAACAGGTAGTCAAGAACTTTTTCAAGCTTCTTGACTGGCTGTCGGAGGAGATCAAAGCGAGTCAGTCTCACAGACCCCAGTTCTTCAGGTCCTCACTTAGGAGGATGAGGCCTGGTCAGTGTCCCTGGTGGGTAGCTTCGGGAGTGGCCTACAGTGGTGGTCTTGCCTCCGAAGCCCTTAGTGCTTAACCTGCCAAGTCTTGTGGTTTATCACAACCCCCATGAGGACACCAGTCAAAGTCGACCTTTGGGTCAGTGGTTAAGGTCATGGGACCTCTGGTGCTCTTGATCTTGCTAGACTGGGAGGTGTCATTGTCAACATTCCTTTTCCTTCTTATCCTCAGGTGAGAAGTGGTATCAACAAAAAATATGTCCATGCTATGTAAAGCTCCTCTGGCAGCAGTGGACCATTGGTGGGAAGGTTAGGGCTCTGCCCCATGGACCCTCTGTCCCTTAGCCAACTCCAGTCATTCCCACACCAGTCCACGCTTCTTAGCATCCTGTGTCTGCTTCAGTCCCTTGGATGGAGCCATCTCTACTGCAACCCCTATTAGGTGCTCTGACCAAGAAATCCTGTGCTGTAGCCAGCTGTTGGTGGAGATTACCCAATTTGAGGCTACTAGGGTGCTCTGTGGTGGAAAACCGTTTCAAGGGCAGTGTTAAGAGTAATCCTCAGAGGACTCCAAAGGTGAGTCATCCATGGTCTTGATCAGAACTCGCACATTCAGCTGGGAAATGGTCAAGGAAGTTGACCAACGACCATAAGCCAGTGTCTTTTGGGGCTTTGGTCTGACCTATGTTGAGAATCCATGAATGTGCCCCTGGAGCCAGTCCAGAAGTGGGCCAAATACCCATTTAATAACATTCTGGACAAGGATGATTCCTTGAAGGTTGCCTGTTCTGTTACTGAGGCCATCTTGGGTCTGACCTTGAAGCTTTGGCAGCATCCTGCCCAGCACCCTCCACTTGTGTGATCCACAAGTATGCAGTCCCAGCGGGCTCCCTTTCTGGGTTCTGTGATCACCCTTCTACTGAGGGCTTGTTTTCGGACTTGGACTTCCATAAATCGGGTGCCAAGGGAGTTGTGTATAGGCCTCTGGACAAGGAGTTTGAGAAGACTAACCACACAACTAAAAAGGTGTATGTGGCTGCATTGCTGGGCCTCCATCAGACCATGTATGATGTCATGATGGCTTAATTTTGGCCATTCTTCTGCTGGGAGTGCTAGGAGACATCTTTCCCCATCTTCCTTGCAGAAGATGGTTGTTGGTGAAAGACCAGGGTCAATCGTTGGCTAAACACTAGCTCCAAACGTTTTTGGACGTGGGCGACTCTTGTGCCTGTGGCATTGCAACCAGTCATTGCTATGCATGATAGATCCTGGTTGAGATTTTCCACTTTTACGGTGGATGCTTAACATAAGCTGGCTGATGTCCCCTTCTTGGGCAATGACCACTTCAGCCTAAGTGGAAGGGCATGTCATGCGTAGTGAGAAGTCCAGTGCCACTCTTCATTCTGTGGTTTGTTCCCAGAAGGAACAAAAACCTAAAAAGAAAATCTTCCAGTACCATTCCTTTTAGCTACAACAGCCCTAGTAGAGGCATTTTCAGTGTGGTGTCCAAAGCTTGGCGGCCAGGGACAAAAAGAAGGGGTGGGCAGAGATGGGGGTGCTTCCACAGCCCGTGCTGATCGAGTCCCTTCCAAGGCTGCACAGTGATGAGTTTTGGGGTGCCATCCCCCTTCCTGTCCAGTCCCTGTCCTAGCTGTAGGGGGTTAGTTGCACCACATCTTGCCTCAATGGTCCGCATTACCTCAGACAGGTAAGTTCTAGAAGTGGTGGGCAGAGGGTTACCTCCGGATTTCAGAGGTCTCCTGCTGTAATGACTCTGAGCTGCCTGGGAGTCCAGGCTGTTGAAGAACACCTTGTCCATGGTAAGAGCAGACATCAGGGCGATAGCCCATGTTCCAGATGCCTTGACCACACGGGGATATGTGTACAGGTACTTCTGGTTCTGAAATTGATGGGGGCTAGTGCCGCATGCTGGATCTGCATGGTCTGAACCAGTTTATGCAGAAGCGCAACTTCCAGATGATCACCTTGAATCAGATCAGTCTGTCTTTGGAGCAGGGCATGTGATTCTGCTCCCTAGACCTCCAGGATGTGTTCTTCAACACCCCAGTCTGTTCATCTCATTGCTGGTGTCCTCAGTTCCACACACAGGGGATTGTGTACCAGTCCCAGGTCATACCCTTCGGCCTCTCATCCACAACCAAGGTCTTCACCAAGTGCATGGCATTGGTGGTGACTTTCCTGTGGCATAAGGGTGTTCGGGTGTATCCCTAACTGCATGACTGACAGCTGGGTCATCCAAAGAGGGAGAGGTCCAGAGATCTGGTCCTCCAGACCTGTTGGGACCTTGGCCTTCTGTTCAGCTCAGCTAAGTCCTAGCTGAACCCCTCGCAGATGATCAGGTTCATCAGGGCAGAGCTAGACTCTCTGTAGGCCAATGCGCCCCTCCCTGCTGACTGGGCACTGGAGCTTTCCTGCTTTTCCCGATCGTTTCAGGTTTGGTTCTCGCGCTCTGCTCGGGACTTCCCGCGGCTGCCAGAGTACGTCATTCTCCACCAGTGTGATCTGCTGGGCTCACTGGCAGATGCACCACCTGCAGTGGGAGCGGGCTGCAGTTGTCCCAGTAGCTAGATCACTTGGGCCAACCAGTTGTAGTGACCCAGCCGATGCAGGATGCCATCGAATGGTGGCTGGACCCACAACATATGGAGGAGAGAAATTCATTTGCCCCAGTAGAACCATCTGTCACACGGCGGATGTATCTCTGGTAGAGTGGGGAGTGCAACTGAGAGACCACAGAGCCCATGACTCTTGGTGACCCTAGGAATCCCGTCACCACCTAAACCTGCTGAAGCTCCATGCAATGCATCTGGCTTTGATGGAGTTTGAGTCATTGATCTAGGGTCAAGTGCAGATCCAGACAACAGCATCACTATGTTCTGCCTGAACAGGCATGGCATGATGCACTCCCTTCCATTGTGTTTAGAGGTTGTCTGCACCTGGACAGTCATGCACAGTCTGAGTGTAGATCTCCTTGCAGTCCATGCTTTAGGACTGAACAGTCAACTGGCAGACTCTCTCAGCCAGGTTGGAGAGATGTTGCACGAGTTGTCCCAACATCAAGAGGTTGTAGACCACCTGTTCTCCCAGTGGGGCACCTCTCTGGTAAACCTGTTTACTTCTTGGGAGAACAGAAAACAGAGGCTGTTTTGTGCCTTCCTCTCCATAGTCCGGGACACTGTTGGGGGATGCCTTCACGAGGCTCTGGACCACAGGCCTTCTCTATGCCATCCCTCCCTTTCCCTTGGGCCACAGGGTCATGGTCAAGGTGCAGAAGGACAAGGCTTGGATAATCCTGATAGCACCAGATTGGAACAGTCTGTTCTAGGAATGTGGATGTGGTGCATTCTCCACACTTCTGGTAGTTCTTCCTTCCCCTTTAAATCTCACCGGAAGGTCTTCCTTCACAGCTCCTGCTTGTGGTGTAGGCCTAAAATGACAATCAAAAAAACAACTCTTTCTTTCCCAAAATAAAGCACAGTGACCAGAAAACGGGTCCGGAGTTAATGTGATGCTCCGCTTGTAACCAGAAGATGTGCACAGCTCCTCATGCCGCATGCATTTATTGCCTCAGGGCCCAGCACGATCTGCAGGCTTGGAGCATGTCGGTCCCTTCAGCCCTCCACGTTGGAGGGCCATTAAGCTTGCCTTCTCTTAGGCCACCTGGATGAATGGGACCCTCCTGTTTGGTCCAAGGACACCTGTAAGGTGGTTTTTATGGTGGCAAGGTCAGTGGTGCAGCTTGCCCCCTTTGAAGAGGCTGTGGCCCAGGCTACAGCGGGCACAGCTTCAGCCTAGATGCTACTCCTGGTGGGCTTGGGTGCTTCATTCACCAGAGCATTCTAGGACTTGTGTCAATTCCCTTCCTACTCTCAGGGAGGGCCCTTCCTGAACGTCTATGTCTTCACAGGCCTCCAAGTCCAAGAGGTCCCATCACAGGTCGTGGGATCTTGAGCAGACTCACTCTTCCTGTTCCCGCGATTCTGCATCTGGCTCTATGGCTGTAGGGTCATCGGTTTTAACCAACGCTTCTGTGGTCCGGGTCACTGGCCTCTCAGTATACCCGTTGGCCTTGCTGGTTAAGACGCAGGTCAACCAACCCATCAAGATATTTCTTGACCCAGTCAATCTGTTGTCGATGGAGGTGGGGATGACTCACTTTCTAGGACTCCAGTCCTTACAGCCTTCTCCCAGGATGGGACGGATAGACCAGCCAATTTGACTGTCTTCCCTTAGGAGATTGAAAGGGCCTGGCTCTGCTTGATCGCACAGAGCCTTCTTTCGTGTCTCCACCCCAATAACCTGTCTGTCATCAGTTGAGGTCCCGGTCAAAGTCTTGATTGGGTTGTCAGTCAAGATCTAGGGACTGTTGACATTCCGTCTCTTAACCATTGACCAAGAAGCACCATCAGCACTTCTCATCTTTGGACGAGGACAGGCCCCACTGTAAACTGCAATGCCATTACAAGGAGCTCATTTGGCAACAGTGGATCCCCGGCCATGGCCACACTCCACCTAAGCCCCTGGCCCTTCCCTGGTCACCCATGCCGTGGCCCACTTCGGTTCCGCTGGTTGATTCGACGCTGGCTTCACCATCCATTCAGGTGGAGCCCCGCCACCACAGCCCTTGCACAGGGCCCCATCCAAGGCTGCTTGCCCAGCTTCTGGACTCCCCAGTAGGCTCTCGGTGAAGATCACCCACTCAGATGAGCCGCGGGTTGTTTATGGGGAGCCTGGGTCGAGGGCGATGATGAGGAATCCTTGGATTCGGAGGACTCTTCCATGCACTCCCTTCAAACTCCAGCCTTCAACCGGGAGTCCTTCAAGGAGCTTACCATGGAACACTGACCGGTCTCCTTCGGGGCTCTGCTCTGCTTGATCTCAGAGCTGATGGGAATCCCATTAGAGCCAGTCCAGAAGCGGGCTGCCAAGTACCTCATGACCGAAATTCTGGACGGATGATTCCCCAAGAGTTACCTTCGTGATGGTGGAAGCCATTCTTGGTCCCACCCTTGAGCTGTGGCAGTGTCCAGCCTCCTCGTCCTGTCCAACAGCGTCAGTCCGTATGTTCAAGCATGGGGTTCCAACTAGGTCTCTGCCTGAGTTCATTGATCATCCTTCGACAGAAGGTCTAGTAGCAGACTTGGTGTTCCGATGTACACGCAATGTCAAGGATGTCAACAAGCCCCCTCCTGAAGAAAGTCTGCATTATTTCCTCCCTGGGCCTTCTGCAGGCCAGTTCATCCTTTATGATGGCCAACTTCTCCCGTGAGCTAATGGGACTTCTGGACCAGGTTATTACCCACCTTCCTGCAGACTTAGAGCTTGCGGTTAAGGTGGTCCAGGACCAGGGACACTCGGTGGCCAAGCAACAGCTCCAGATGTTCTTGGACATCAGTGACTCCTGCCCCAGGTCTGTGGCTGCTGCGGTCACCATGTGGCACTGTGCATGAATAAGGATCTCTACCATTATGGCGGACAACAGATACCCAACACAAGTTGGCAGACGTCCCTTTCTTGGGTACCGACCTGTTTGATCTTGGTGTGGATGGTCACCTCACCCGCATGAGATGTCCAGTGCCACCCTGGTCTCCGTTATGTCCTCACAGAAGGATCCTAAAGGCCAGAGGCAAAGGAAAACACCCTTTCAGTTTCGGCCTTACCCAATGTCTCCATCCAGACCGCCACAGCCCCAGGCCTGGTGGCCCAAATCTAAACCGGCTGCCTCTGGCTCTAAGAAGTCCAGAGGCTGGGGAGCTGAGGAGCCGGGGCTCCCTCGGCAGCCAGTGCCAGAGCCTCCGACAAGCCTGCCCAGTGACAAGTCAGAGTGGTGTCACTTTCCCGCCCATCCTGTTCCAACCTTGGATGCCTGTGGGCGGAGTCGGCTCTACATTTCATACATGCTTAGTCTATCATCACATCGGACAGATGAGTGCTCAAAGTGGTGGGTCACGGTCTGCCTGTTGACTTGAGGCTGTCCACTCAGTCGTGCTCATGTCCCACAGGAAGATGTGGTATCTTTGAACATGCCCTCCCTTTGGGAGAACATCGCCCAGCTCCTTTCAGAATGGTGCTGTGGCCCATGTCCCTGACTCCACAGCTGGTCTGGGGTTTTTCCAGATATTTCCTGGTTCCAAAATCGAGGGGGGTTGGTGCCCTATATCGGATCTTCACAATCTCAACCAGTACTTCAGGAAGGCAAGTTCCAGATGGTCACCCTGAACCAAGTCATACCATCTCTACAGCAGGACATGTGGTTCTGCTGTCTGGACCTCCAGGACATTTTCTTCCACATCCTGATCCGTCCGTCCCACTGGCGGTTCCATTCGGCAGAGGTGCTGAGTTCCGCAGCATGCCGTTCAGCCTCTCCTTGGCTCCCAAGGTCTTCACCAGGTGCATAGCAGTGTTTTTGTGGCACCAAGGATTCCAAGTGTACCCTTACCTGGATGATCACCGGTTCATTGTGGGAGGAGGTAGAGCGGTCCAGGGATTTGGCCCTCCACACCTGCTCGGACTTGGGCCAGTTCGTCAGCCTGGCCAATTCTGAACTCTGCTTCTCTTAGGTGATTCACTTCATCAGGGCAGAGCTCTACTCCCTTCGAGTCCAAGCCCATCTCCCAGCAGACAGGGCAGCGGATCTTACCTCTTTTGCCCGATTGTTTCAGGTTGGGCACTCGCGCCCTATCCGCGACTTCCTGAGGTTGCTGGGGTACATGGCTTACTGTACCAGCCTGGTCTGGTGGGTCCACTGGCAGATGCACCCCCTACAGTGGGAGCTGGCTCACCAGTGGTCGCAGCGCCTCGGTCACCTGGATCAGCCGGTCACAGTGATGCAGCAGATGTGGGACGCTATCCAGTGGTGGGTTGTCCCGGAACATCTGCAAGAAGGAGTCCCATTTCTCCGCCTAGAGTCAACAGTCACTCTCACAACCGACGTGTCTCTGATGGGATGGGGAGTCCACCTGGGGGACCACTGGCTCTGAACCTCCGAGGAGTCTCAATGTCACATCAGCCTGCTGGAGCTCCATGCAGTGCCCCTTGCTCTGATGACTTTCGCTCCAGTTGTGTGGGGTCAGATCGTGTAGGTCTAGACAGACAACACCATGACCATGTACTACCTCAACAAGCAGGGTGGGATATATTCCCTCCAGTTGTGTTGGGAAGCTCTCCGCCCCAGTTCCTTGTGTGCTGTCTGGACACCAATTTTCTGGCAATCTGTGTGGCCACTGCCTCCCAACCAGCTGGCAGATGCCCTCAGTCAAGTGGGCGAGGTGTCTCATGAGTGGTCTCTTCAGGAGGTAGTTGATAACCTGTTCTCACAGTGGGGCACTCCCCAGGTCGACCTGTTTGCCTCTTGGGAGTACACGAAGCTGAGGCTGTTTTGAGCCCCCCAGTGTGGGACACTGCTAGGGGATGTCTTTACAAGACTGTGGATCCTGAGCATCATGTATGCCGTCCTTCCCTTTCCTCTGATCCACAAGGGGTGTTGCTCAAGGTGCAGAAGGACAAGGCACAGATGATTATCCTGGTGGTTTTGGGCTGGCTGTGCCAATTCTGGTACCCCGATCTCAGCCTCAGCAGCAGGCCTCCATGGCACTTGCCTCTCTACCTGGACCTGCTCTCTTGCTCTCATTTTAGGTTCCTCTACCCAGACCATCCGTCCCTGCACCTGACAGCCTGGTTTCTCAGTGTCTAGAGTTCCAGGCTTTGTCTCTCTCAAAGGTCCTCCATATTGCCGAGGCCTCTTTGGAGGAGTTGATTTGCCAGTGCTATGCCTTAAAGTGGAAGAGATTTTGCATTTGATGTCAAGGCAGGAAGCTGGACCCCCTGTCTTGCCCTGGAGCTAGCATCCTAGACTACTTGCAGTCCTTCTCTGTCGGGCCTGAGGTCGACAACCCTCAAGGTGCATCTGGTAGCCATCTCTGCATACTGGGCACAGGCCGGTATGCCAACGGGTTCACAAGAGAAGGTGGTCAGACACTTCTTTAAGGGCCGCAACCATTTGTCCTCACCAGTGCATGAACCTCCACCACCTTGGGACTTGATGGTCTTGGCGATGCTCATGGACAAGCCATTCAAACCAATGCACAGGTGTCTCATCTCCCATCTTTTGTGAAAGACCACCTTCTTGATGACTATCACCCCTGCCAGAAGGATCAGTGTGCTCCAGGTGCGCTCCTTACTTAGTGCTCCATGGGACAAGGTTGTCTGCCCCAACCCGAAGTTCCTCCTGAAGGCTGTTTAGGAGTTTCACCTTAACCAGGTGATCAGCCTCCTGGTGTACTTCACCAATCCAACCTTGGAGGCTGAGCATTGGCTCCATACATTGAATCTGAGGTGAGCACTTGCTTACTACACTGAGTGCGTGGCTGGAGTTCAGGGAGAGATTTGCCAGCTCTTTGTTTACTATGCTGAAGCCACACCTGGCAGACAAGCAGCTAAGCAGTCGATTGGCAGGTGGATTGCCTCCTGCATCAACTTCTGTTACAGGTTGACTGGTAGGAAGGCTCTTGTAGGGCTTAGAGCTCATTCCACTAGACGCACTGCTGCCTGGAGTCTGCTAGAAGTGTGTATAGTGCACCATATCCATGTCCCTAGAAATGAGGGTTACTCACCTTTAATGGTAGAGCTTACTTTGAGGGGGCTCTTGCAGCAGGCAGCACCGTAAGGACTGAAGCGGGCAGGTGCTAGGACCCCGCAGAAAAATTCTAGCTAGCAGTATACAGCGAGGGACTGCCCTCGACATCGTCCCACCCCTGACGTTCACCTAGGGTATAAGAGGAGTGGACCCCCAGCCCAACCTCAGTTCTTTTCCCCGCCGTCAACCTGCACAAGTCGGACCTTCATGGACACTTTCTACTTTAGTTGACCTACATTTTCTGCTCGTTTCTCGTGCTTTATTTTCCTTTTTTCATCAAAAATTACAGCATCTTGTGCATGTCTTCTTTTCCTTCCTTTTCTTTGGAGTGGCCGTGAACGAAGCGTGCTTGTGGAAAGCAGCTTCCCCACAAGGACAGCCATTCGTTATGTCTGCTTTGCCTAGGCCTTGACCACAACACTGAGGCCTGCCAACACTGCCAGGATTTTTATCAGTGCACCCGGCTCTGCCGCCAGAAGACCCCGGAAGCCTTCCTGCTGCAGTAAAGACGTACAGCGATGGAGAAGGAGCTCCACAAAAAGTACCTCCTCTTCCCCGGCCTCCGGGTCTTCCCTTTCTTAATCAGCCAAGGAAAAGTCTTCGGGAAAGCACAGACACCGGGAAAAGCATGGGGACAAACCCCTGTAGGCTTCCCGTTCCAGGTACCCACACAAATCTGATACTGAACACGTGTCATCCTCCCGCGGGAGATCGTCCCCTTCCACTCCAGCAGCCCTCTCTCTCCCCACAGGCTCCCATTGGTCAGACCACCTGCTCTCCTTACTATCTCGGGCGGTGGTTCTTTGGGGTTTGGGACTTTGTCCCCAGCCTCTTATCCCCTGAAGCTCAGGCCCATTTAGCAGGTGGGTTCTCAGCCAGGTGGCTCGACTGGGTCTCAGGCAGCGGGTCTTTGGCCATTGCCCTCCCAGTCTAGGTATCTGCTAAGTGGGTTCCGACGTTGGGGACCGACACCTCCCGTTGAAGCCAGGGGCATGTGCTCATCTGCCCTGCAAGAGTTACGCCTGTGCCCCACTCGGGAGCTAGCTCCCCGAGAAAGTCTTCCCCTTCTAGGCCAGTGCCAGCAGCATCACCAGACCGATGTCCGCCCACGCCTGTCCAGTTGATGCTGGCCACTCCCGACGTAGATCTCAGCAACACCTCAGCCGTCATCTCCTAACCCTCCACAGTCCGCCGGCTGGTCCAGTCATCACACAGACGATGCCTGAAGGACTGACACCCGGTCTTTCTACTCCAGTCAGACCGATGATAGATGGTTCCTTGCCCCAAGGACTGATGCCCACTAACCCGACCCCAGTGGAACTGATGCCAGGGTTACCACCACCTAAGGAGCCAGGGCCCTTGCAGCCTACCCCTTTGATGCCAGCTCCTCTGCTTCTGCCGCGGAACCCGCCCACAGACCTTAACGCCCTTTTTGTGGCCGGGTGGGCATACTTCAAGGATAAGGAGGCCCCAAAGGAGCCCCTTAACTCCTTTTTCCCCAGGACCCTCCTCCCAATCCAACTAAGGAGCAGGTTCCCCCTAGGAAGGCCACAACACCTCCTTCTGAGGAGCCTACTCCACAACCAGACAGAGCTAGTGCAGTGCATCTGGGGACCTACCAATGAAGGCATCGTTGCTCACCTTCTCTGGACTCGTGAGTTGGGGGGATATTCTTCCTCCTCTTCTTATGGTGATTCTGGGAACTCTGACTTACCATCAGAACCAGAGGATACCAAGGACACCCCACGACCTCCAGATGACCAAATTTTTATGGCTATTATGAGGCACATCCAGACCCTTATGGGTTGGGAAGTGGATCCCAAGTGGCATCAGCTAGCTGCTTTCCTTTGTAAGGAAGAGTCATTGCTCTTGGTCATTCCTCCCCTTATTGACTCCTTCAAGGATGTAATTAGGGCTGCTTGGAAACACCCATTTGCTACACCAGCGATGTCTAAGAATCTGATCAATTGTACAATGCCCCCAGGGATGAACTTTTTTATGGGGAGCACCCAGAGGCTGATTCAGTCGTTATTAACATGGCCCATGGCCACTCTAAGCGACCCCAGCACCATAGTACTCAGCCTCATGACAAGGACTCCGGGCAGATAGACCATTTTGCTAAGAAGGTCTCTTCCTCGGCCACCTGCACTATCCGATCCTTAAACTTCCAAGCCCACATGGTCCAGTATCAGAATGCCCTGTGGGAGAAAGCTTTCACGGTGGCACAGGCTCAGCCTGATCTTCCCGGAAAGGCTGAACTGTTACACCTTTTAGAGTTGGGCTCGAATGTGGGGACACTCATTTTCTGAGCCTCTTATAACTCAGCTGACTCTGCAGACAGAGCTGCGGCTATGGGAGTTTGCCTTTGTTGCTAATTCTGGCTTAGAGTCTCCAGTTTTGCTCTAGATGTCCAGTCTGAGATTCTGGATGCCCCTTTCAGAGGCCCTGTTTTGTTTGGCAAGGATTCCCAAAATATAATCACTTGCCTCAAAGAGTCAAGCAAGACTCTATGTTCAGTTCAAACATTGTACCGATCTCAGCCTACATCTTCCCAGGGCAGTCCTTTCATCGCACCTCCAAGTAGAAACCCACAGCCCAGAAGTGCCTTTAAGAGAAAGGTTACTTCCAAGCCATGGGAGGTTCTGCCCCCAGAGCTCCTAGAACCTCCCAGGCTGCATTGTCTGTCCCCAGCTCCTCTGCCTGACTCCTTACCTGACCCCCCCCCGCCCTAACCGAATCTCTGAGGGAGGCAATGGGGGATGTTTCTCCCTCCCCAGAGAGGGTTGGCGAAGAATAAGCTTGGATCAGTGAGTTCTGCAGTTAGTGGAACGGGGGCACACCCTAGAGTTCTTGAAGATTCCTCCTGACAATCCTTCAGTTTCCTCCCATTACCCTCATGCCCATGTCACCCTTATCTAAGAAGGGATCCAAGTGCTCCTGTGAAAACAGGCCATAGAACCTGTCCCACTGGTGCAACGAGGGAAGGGGTTCTACTCACATTTCTTCCTGGTTCCAAAGAGAACTGGAGATCTGCGTCCCATCCTGGACCTTAGCCACCTGAACCAGTTCACAGAATACAAACTGTTCAGGATGGCCACTCTTCCCTGCCTGCTCCCCTTGCTCCATCAGGGGGCTTGGCTATGTTCTCTGGACATGCAGGCGCTTATCTTCACATCTTGGTGTTCCCAGCTCACAGGAGGTTTCTCCGCTTCCAAGGAAACCACTACCAGTTTCAGGTGCTGCCATTTGGCTTGTCTTTGACCCCATGAGTCATTACAAAGTGCCTCGCAGTAGTGGCTGCGGCCTTGAGGGAAGGCCATTATGTCTTCTCTCACCTAGACGACTGACTTCTGACAGCTCCCACCAAGGAGCAGTTGCTCAGAACCATGGAGGCCACTTTCCTTCTGTTTTGGGATCTGGGGATAACTCTCATCCTCCACAAATCCTCTCCTTGACTAAGTCAAAGACTTCAGTGCATTAGGGGCAATCCTGGACACCACCCAAGGCAAAGCTTTGAGGTGACATGGATGGCCACATGGGTGCAGTCAATTACCCCAGTCACTCCAAGCATATGTGCCACCCTGTGAAAGTCCTGTATGGTTGCTGTACGCTCCGCCTGTGTGCTGGGGAAACGGATGAATTCCGAAGCACGTGGCAGCAGGGCGTTGAGGAACTGTGTGAGGAGACGGGACGTGGCCAACTGGGTGATGCCTGTGGTGTCCCCTGTTGGTCTCTGGAAGGTGCCTATGGCGAGCAGGCACATGATGGCAGTCACCTTCGTCTCCATGGACATGGCGTGGCTCCATCTGGTGGGTGCCTGCATCTCCTCACTGCACAGCTCACAGAGCTGCCTCACAATGGCCCTATTCAGGCGGTACTGGCCCACGACCTCAGTGTCACTGTAGATCTTACTTCGAGAGGGCTCTTGCAGTAGGTAATTACATACAGGACTGACGGCCGGCGGCAGGACTCCATGGAAAAATTTCAAGATAGCAGTCCCTGGCGAGGGACCGCCCCCACGTCAGGTGACCAGCGTCATTCAACGTCGGTATAAAGGGGCGGTCCCAGACGCCCGCCTTCCAGTTCTTTCCCACCGTTGGCTCGTGCAGCGCCTCACGGTAAAGTTCATGCTTAGTCAACCCTGCTCTTTCGTCGGTTTTACCGAAAATTATCAGTATTTTTTCCTTCTATCATCAGGTCATCGTCGGTGTATGTCGTCCCCTACACCCTCCGAGCACAAAAACAAGTGCGACTCGTGCGGCGCCCAACTGCCACACAAGGACGGCCATTCCCTCTGCCTCTTTTGCCTAGGCCCTGACCACCCGGTCGACAAGTGCCCGCATTGCCTTCACTTCAAGGCGGCTACCTGCATACGACGCCAACAGTCCCTGGAAGCCCATCTTCTCAAGAAAAAGATGTCTTTGATGGAGAAAGAATTGAAGAAGCTCAGGCAGGCGTCTACTTCTCCGGAAGGACATCGCTAAAAGCGGGACAAGGAGAGGCACCGGGAGAAGGCCTCCTTGCCCTTGACTCCGACCGGAGTCGCGGCCCAGGTAACATCCCCTCCGGGGAACCGTCCGACGGCAGCCTCCAAGGGTTTGGAGGAGGCGTCAACCCGCCCGTCTGACTCGCGCTCGGGCCTTGCGGGCGCCTCTGGGCAAAAGGAGTTCTCCTCCCCCAGTTCAGCCACAGGCTTGCAGGCTACTGGTGCGGGCGACTCCCATAAGTCAGATGTCGGCTCCGACGACGTCCACCGGGAGAAGGTCGATAAGACGCCCGATCCTTCGGGGCAGCGCATGACCTCGTCCCCTCGGACGGGCGCTCCCTCCTCCTAGGCCTGACTCTGATGAAGGACCCTGTAAGGCAGACGCCCGGCTCCTCCGGCGCCTGCGGAGACCTAGCCCTAAACCGCACATGGCTCCCCGATGTGCGCTTGAGCGACACTAGAATCTCGACGGACCCTCCAACTCCTGTCGTACCGGTTCCCCACAGCCGCTGCCGTCCAGGAGCCAGTCACCCCAGCCTGGCCGGTTTCCCCCATCCCAGGCGATGAGGATGTTCCACCTCGTCAGACCCTCCTCCTAGGGAACTGGATCTGACGCCGGCCCCCCGGACACCGGCCCTGATGCCGGTCCCACCGACGGCGGGGTATTTTCCCCTTCCATCAGGCCCTGTTCCCCCCGGGCCTCTCAATGCGGACCCGCCCGTGGGGGCCACCTTCCGGGCCATCTGTTCCGGCAGCTCCTCCGGTGCCCGGGTACCTGCTGCCTTATCCGACGTCATCATACTTGGGACTGCAGTATCCAGCGCCGCAGTACCCGATGCCTCAATACCCGGTACCGGTTTTTCCGCAGCCGGGTTTTGGATACTCACCTTATGGATACAACCCGTATTCCTTTCCCCCTCCTCCTCCACCTCCACCGCCCCCTTGGCGGCCGGTGGATCTGCAGAGAGACTCTGGCTTCCTGGTGGGCTGAGGCCAAGGCTCAGCTCACTAGAAACAGAGCACTGCCACAGTGGCCAGGTGCCCCGGCTCCCGTATGCAGGGCGGCACCTCCCTGACTGCCTCAGACTCAGAGCCTTTCCTCTGGATCCCGAGAGGGAAGGACACAAGTCCAGGCATCCCCCAAGGAACCCGTTCCTCTCCCAGCCGTGTTAGGGAGTCTTATTCTGCTTCCGATTCTTCTTCTTCCCTCTCAGATTCCTCGGATTCTTTCGACGGATGCTCCGAGAGAGAGAGAGGACGAGCCTCACTCTCCATCCAAGCCCCGGCTGAGGACCCCTCTGAAGTCCCCTTCGGAGGACTCTTCCTTTACGGAGTTGCTCAGAAAAATCCAGGAAGTACATCAGTGCGGCCCCTTGGAACCAGATCCTCAGCGGGTTAAACTCACCAAACATCTGGACCTGCCCCTGACGGCTCCAACTTTAGTGCCACCCTGGATCGAGCCTCACGCCCACCTTGTTTCCACTATTTGGAAACAACCGTCGGCTTTAGCCCCGCTTCCTAGGAAGTCTAACAGGCTATACCAGGCTCCTGAGGGTGTAGACTATTGGACTCTCACCTACGTACAGATTCGGTCATGATTAGCGCTGCTAACGGCCAGTCAGCGCATCCGAAACATTTAAGCTTGTCTCCTCTGGATAAGGAATCTCTCCTCCTGGACCAGTATAGAAGAAAAATTTATGCCTCTTCCACACTGGGAATTCGGGCCTTGAATTACGTTGCTCATATGGGGGATTACCAGAAGGCCATCCTTACCCAGGCAGAATCTAAGATTGACTCCTTACCTGACTCTCAAGTGAAGCAGGAGTTAGCGATTTAGTCCATTCTGCCTGCTCGCCAGTCACCACATTCTGGCGGATCTACACGATGGGAAGCGGGACACTTACGGGCGGAGCTCCGCTAGCCGTGAGTCTTCGCGCCATGCCTGGCTCCGCTGCGTGTCAAGTTTGGTCCCGGAGGTGCAATCACGATCCAGGAAGCACCTTCAGGGTTCGGTGGCCGCGGTGATGTCAAGGATATCATCACTCAACTGCAGGAGAAGGGACGGCTCTGAAATCAGTGGATTCCATGTACCGTCCCATCACCTGCAGCGCCATCCCGTCTGCAGGACGCAGTCTGCCACAACAAAACCCCAAGGAAGGCGGGCCACTAAAGCGTCAGGCCCTGCAGCTGCCAGGTCCCCCACCAAAAGCAGCGGATGCCCCAGCCGCGGCACTGCCCACAACCTGACTCCTCCTCTCCCACCGCCTCTTGGACACACCAGAGAAATTGTAGAGGGAGGTTCTCCTCCACCTTCCGGGTTGGGAGAGGATAACAACGGATTCATGGGTGCTTCAGATTATAGCGAAGGGCACTCTATAGAGTTTCTGAGAAACCACCCGCCACCCATCTCTGAAGTCGCCCCACGAGTAGCCATCTTCCTTGGTCCGGAAGAAATCTCAGCCTCCTCATGGGTTAGGCCATAGAACCTGCCCCTCACCTTCACGGGACGGGTTACTATTTTCATTTCTTCCTGGTCCCAAAGAAGACAGGAGATCTCAGACCCATTCTCGATCTCAGCTCCTTGAACCTTTACGTGGAATACAAAAGGTTCAGGATGCTCTCCCTACAGAAGCTTCTGCCCCTCCTTCGGCCAGGTCAATGGCTTTGTGCGCTGGATATGCAGGATGCATATCTGCACATCCCCATTCGCCCTTCTCATCACAAGTATCTCCGGTTTGCTTTTCAGGGGGACCATTACCAGTTCCGGGCACTCCCGTTTGGTCTTTCCTTGGCACCCCGAGTCTTTACCAAATGCCTGGCTGTGGTAGCAGCCCACCTGCGTACGATGGGAGTTCAGGTGTTCCCTTACCTGGACGACTGGCTCCTGGCGGCCTCGTCCAGGGAGGAGCTCCTGCATTTTCTCTCCCTCATCCAGCAGGTTTTTACTTGCCTGGGTATTGCCATCAACCATTCCAAGTCTCATCTGGATCCCTCCCAGAGACTACAGTTTATCGGGGTTATCCTCGATACGACGGTGAGCAAGGCCTTCCTGCCTCCGGACAGGGTGGCCTCTCTTCAGTCACAGATTTCCGTGCTATCAGAACGCAGGAGGGTTCCGGTGAGGTTGGTTCTCCGTCTCCTGGGGCTCATGGCAGCCGCTATCCCGACAGTGCCCCGGGCTCGGCTACACATGAGGATCTCTCAGTGGACTCTTCGCTCCCAGTGGAATCAACTTGTAGACGACCTAGATCATCTAGTTCTGATCTCCTCGCCGATGGCACAAGACTTGCAATGGTGGATGGTTCGAGAGAACCTGTTTCGGGGGTCCCTTTCTGTCATTTTCCCCCCTCCCAGACTCTGACCACAGACACATCAGGCGAAGGTTGGGGAGCCCATCTGGGTCCTCACCGAACCCAGGGATTGTGGTCCAGATTGGAACTAGCTCTCCACATCAATGTGCTCGAGCTTCGAGCAGTACTGTATGCTCTCCAAGCCCTTCACCAATACATTCTTCCTGGTCACCTAGCCGTCCAGACGGACAACATGTGCGTGGTGTGGTACATCAACAAGCAGGGAGGAACTCGATCCTACCCTCTATGCAGGGAAGCAATGAGGGTTTGGGACTGGACAACTCAACACAACCTTCACCTCACAGCAATTCATGTTCCAGGAGTCGACAATACCCTGGCAGACAAGCTAAGTCGCTCCTCTGCCCTGCCACACGAGTGGGAATTGGACCAAAAGGTGCTAGATGACATCTTCCACCTTTGGGGGACTCCACAGGTAGACCTGTTCGCCTCTTCCCAAAACGCAAAACTTCCCAACTTTTGCTCACTTGTTCCAGAGCGAGGCGCTTTCTGGAACGATGCTCTGTCTCTAAGCTGGAAGGGCAGATTCGTCTATGCTTTCCCCCCCAGTTCCTCTGGTCCCTCGTGTATTGCAGAAACTAACAGAAGAAGGAGCGAGAATGATTCTGATCGCTCCTTTCTGGCCCAGGCAAATCTGGTTCTCTCTTCTACAACAATACTCAGAGATTACTCCTCTTCCTCTTCCTTTATCTCGAGGTTTGCTGACCCAGAATCAGGGGACCCTGGTCCATCTGGGACTCAAGTCCCTACAACTTCATGCATGGCTCCTGCAGAGCTAGTTCAATCTCGCTTTGGTGTCTCTCCAAAGGTGGCAGAGATTCTGGTGGAGGCTAGGAAACCCTCCACTAGGTCCACTTATGCCATGAAAAGGAAGAGATTTTCTATTTGGGCCGCCTCTAGGAATGTGGAGCCTTTCTCCTGTTCAGTGGCCGTTCTGTTGGAATATTTACGTCACCCCTTCGACCTGAGTCTCAGTCATTCCTCCTTGAAAGTGCACATGGCCGCTAGTTCAGCGTACCATGTTCCTTTCGCAGATAAAGCTTTTGCCCAATTAGAGGTCTCGAAGACCTTTCTTACAGGGGTCCTTCATCTGAGGCCCCCGTCCGGACCCCTGCTCCCCCTTGGGACTTAAACTTTGTTCTTGAGAAACACCCTTCCTCCCTTCGAACCTGCGGCTTCCGCAGATCTGAAGTGGAAGACGCTCTTCTTGGTGGCTATTACTTTCGCTCGAAGAATTTCCGAGCTCCAGGGCCTTATGTGTAAAATCCCCTACTTGATTTTTCACAAAGAACGAGTGGCTCTTCGCACGAACCCTAAGTTTCTAGCTAAAGTGGTAGCAGAGTCTACCTTAAATCAATCTATAGAGTTACCTGCCTTTTTCATGCAGTACTCCAACCAAGGAGAATATTTATTCCATACCATGGATGTTCACTGGATTTTGAGATACTACACCGACACGACGAAGGATCTCAGAAAGACTGATCAGTTGTTCGTCTCTTTTGCTCACAAAAGGGAAGGCAATGCTGTTTCCAAGCAATGCCTGTTGAAGTAGCTCATTGCATCACTTTCTGTTATGACAAGTACAACAAGACCCTCCGGGTCAGGTCAGAGAATCACTCCACCACGTGATTGGCCTCCTCTGCGGCTTGTTTCAAGAATGTGTCTCGGCAGACATATGCGCTGCCGACACCTGGACTTCGTCCATACCTTTATGAAACACTACAGTTTGGACATTGCCTCTCACCGTAGAGCAGGCTTGGCTAGCTTGCTTTGCAAGGCCTCCTGTCTTGAGGCTTGCAAGGCTACTGCTACTTTCAGGACTAGTTTTCTCCTCCCGTGCCTTTATTTGTTCCAGACTGCTTGGGATTCAGTCCTATATGCTGATACCTACTGCAGAGCCCTCTCGAAGTAAGATAGTACAGTTATGTAAGAACTTACCGTAACAGTAGATCTTCGAGAGGGGCTCTTGCGTAGGTATCCACCCACCCTCCATCCCCTAGGCTTTTTCAGCTTTTTTTCCAGGAATGAAACATCTGCTTCTCTCTCGTCCGGGCCTGTGGCGGGAAAGAACTGGAGAAAGCGGCGTCTGGGACGCTCCTTTATACACGCGTCGCATAGCGCCAGTCACCTGAGGGGCGGTCCTCGCCAGAGACTGCTAGCTAGAAATTTTTCCGTGAGGTCCTGCCGCCAGCCGGCATCAGTCCTATATGTAATTACCTACTGCAAGAGCCTCTCTCGAAGATCTACTGTTACAGTAAGTTCTTGCGTAACTATACTTTCTTAAAGGTGATGTGGGCACGGTACCACCTGTGTCGGGCATACCACCGACGGGCCCTTCCTCGGCCACGACGTTGTTCCTCCTGCCCCCTCACACCCCTCATTATGGCCTCCATCATGAAGGGTGCACTGTCCATGGCCCATGCTGTCCACTGTCCCCCTGGGTGGTTGGCTGCTGGCTGTGTGCCACCCTGGTGCACTGCTTCTGTGTGTGTGTGTGTCTCTCTCTCTCTCTCTCTCTCTCTGCGCCCCTCTCTCCCACTCCGCCACCTCTGTCCCTCTCCCTCTGTGTGTGGGCTTTGGTCTGTCTGTCTCTCACTCTGTCTGTCTCTCTCGCTCACTCCCTCTCGCCCACACCCCGGCGCAAGTGCTGTCTATGTGTTTGCACCCTGTATTTATAGGAACAAGTCTGCTCGGCGCAACTTTAATTTGCTCCACACTTGCACCATGGATTTACGGTTGAATATACCACTGTGCTGGATATTCATGGGCAGGCCCCCTGCTCTTACGCATGCATTCATTATAGTTGCACATTTGCACAATGGATTTTGTGCTGCTCACTGGCTCCCACTGAATATGACTCCTTGGTGCATTACCGCACTTGTGCCGGTGCAACTGCTCTGAATATCTGGGCCTTAGTGTGTATATAGATATATTTCTATGTGTGTGTGTGTATATATAGTAGTAGCCAAAGACAAGGCAAGATATTTTGCGAAATATCTAAAGATTTTCTCTCTGCTGCCCCACTATGTAAATGGAGAAAGATTTATCTAGAAATATCAGGAAATATCTGGCCATGTCTTTGGCTGTGACTCTATATGTGTGTGTATTTATATGTGTGTATATATGTATATGAGTGTGTTGTGTGTGTATATATGTATGTGTGTATATGTACGTATATATGTAAATGAATGTGTGTATGTAGATGTATATGTGTGTGTGTTTATATGTGTGTATATTTGCATGTATATGTGTGTATATATGTATTTGTGTAGATATATGTATAAATATATCTGTATATATATGTGTGTGTAATATGCGTGCACATTTTTGTGCTTGTGAAAGGTGCCAGATTGACAGCACTGGAGCCTGTGTTGTCATTCTGCCTGCTGCATTGAAATCCAGAAACTCGAGGCTTGCCTGATGGCAGCATGTGGGGTATGCAACTGCAGCAGTAACTTCGGATCTCTCATTTTCTGGGATATCAAAGTGTGTGCTTGTCACAGAGGAAGGAGAGTACAGTCAAGCAAGCAGACCTGCAAAAGCTGGAAAATTGGTCCAAAATCTGGTAACTGAAATTCAATGCCAAGAAGAGCGAAGTGATACACTTAGGGAACAGAAACCCCAGAACAGAGTAAAGGAATGGGAGGGGTTCAGCTGGACAGAATGTCCGAGGAAAGGGACTTGGGAGTCATCATTAGTGACTCTCTTAAACAAACCAGCCAATGTAACAAGGCCTTTAGGAAGGCTAACAGGATGCTAGGGTGCACTGAGAGAGGGTTTGACAGTAGGAAGTAGAAGGTACCGTTACCTCTGTATAGGTCAGTGGTAAGGCCACACTTGAGAGTACTGTGCCCAGTTCTGGGGTCCCCAAAAAAAAAAAAAAAAAAAAAAATAGGGACAGGCCAGAGACAGTGAACACAGGGTTACTAAGATGATACAGGGCCGGGAAGGCTGATCCTGTGAGGATCAACTAAAGGCCCTAAACATGTATTCACTTGAAACCAGATGAGAGATGGGAGATACGATAGAGACTTTTAAGTTCCTGGAAGGAATAAACAAGGTGATCTATAAAGAGCTGCTTACCAGGAACAAAGAAGCCAGGACACAGGGTCATGAGTAGAGGTTAATGGGGGAAGGTTTGAAAAGGATGTGAGGAAGTATTATTTTACAGAAAGAGTGGTTGAGCCATGGAATGGTCTGCCTGCAGAAGTGGTGGGTGCCTGAATCATTAACGCCTTCAAAAACAGCTTGGATAGAGCTAAGGGTATAGTAGTTACTCAGCAGGATGAGGGAGAAGGAACTACAGATAGCAAAAAGGGGGAATAGGGTAAGAGTAGACCCCACAGAAACAGTAGGTCCCAGGGTATTATAGGATAACATGGCAGACTAGATGGACCATTAGTCTTTTTCTGCAGTCATTGTCTATATTGTCTTAAGTAGTTTGAGGAAGTAATGTGGTCTAGTGATTAGAGCACTGATAAAAGAACCAGGAGCTTGCAGGTTCAAATCCCACCACAGCCAACTATTCACTGTGTTCATGAGCAAGTCATGTGTCCTGCTAGTACTCCACAGCACTCGGGTGCAGAAATAGGTGGAAGCACAACCCCAATGAAAAATGAAATGCTGCATCTCAGCTGGGCTATTCCAGGGTAAATGGTTAAAGAAAAAAACAATACAACCGATTTTACAGCATCCCCTGTGGGTGAATGTGAGAAGGACTTTATATGGTCTCTGAGGAGACTGCCTGTCTGTGCCCCTTGCAACCAGGGCTGTGTGGATACCAATAATTCTGTTTTGGATAGTTTGGACAATGGGAATTATCCATAGTTCTATAGCAGTTTGTGCACCATCCGAATCCATCATTCAGGCTAAGCAGATCGGATATATTCAGATAGTGCACACCAGGTCATATGTGCAAAAGAGTACTATAAGTGCTGGAAGGGGGCAGAGGAACAAAAAATGGGTGGAAGAAATGGAGCATCTTTCCCCAGGGGAACAAAGAAATCTAGAAACCAAGCATTAGCTGCTGTTTCTGGTTTTGACCTATCTGGCAGCACTGGAATCCGAGCACTGCTAGAGTGTTGCAGTATCTAGTGTCCAAGCTATATTTTTATAATTACTAGTGAGCATTTTTTTAAATACACCAGTAACGCATTGTTAAAATCACAACAGTTGCCCTGTTGAAATTCTGCATTACAGCCAGGTGGTTGTAACCTCTGCCTGTCAGTCCCTCTCGCTCTCGATGCAGCGCACGCAGTAGTAACAGAAATGTCACTAGGAACACTGTCATTGACATCTGATAAGGGATGTTTTAAGGGTGTTTACTTCTGCCATGGTGAATCCTCTGCTTCATTTATTGAACGTCTTTCCCCGCCTGTTCTAATTCCTTGAGTGATGAGCTACTGGTACTAGGTGACTTTAATGTAAATTGACTCTCCCCTAATGCTAATAAATTTTCTCAAAATGTTAAGTCACTGCAGCTCACCCAATTGATTTCTGATACCACTTGTTTAAATTTTAATTCCTTAAACCACATTCTGGTAGACTGGATCCTTGCTTCCCATCCCCCACCATGTAGTGGATGCAGGTATCCTTCCTGATGCACTCAGTGATCATCATATGGTTTACTATCTGTGCAAGCTACATCACCCTAAAACCCACCATAAATTTATATTTCTCAGGTCTTTAAAGTCATTAGATTTGGCCTCTCTCCTAGCTGATCTTTGGTCAGTTGATTGGTACCCCATCTCTACAGCCAGTAATATAAATTATGCCCTACATTACTTTGTCTAAATTCCTGGCTGTATGGAATAGTTATGCACCCTGAGAAAAAAAAATGGAGTCCGAGTTCCATCTTCCCTGGATATCTGCTGAGGTACTTATTTGTCTCACTCCTGAGACCTTGTCTAGTGTACTTTTAAAAACCCTGGATGGGCTATTCAAAAGGGTTGCGCCATTGCGCCTGCGCAAGTCCAAAAGTGCGCCATTCTGCGATATTCAGCAGGAGGCAGTTGCACCACCGAAAACATGCTGAGCAACAGCGCAATGCAAATGACGGCATGCGCAACCAAAGGGGGTGGATCCATGCATAAAGAGCGCAATGCGATATCCAAAGACTTGCGCAATGCGCAACAGCGGACCAGCCGGAAGTTGCGCCCCAGCGGAAATGAGCCAAAATAAAAAGGCTCAAGGAAGCGGCACAAGAACACCACAGGGATGCCAAGTGGGGAAGAGAGAGAGAGAAAGACAGACAGTGACAGGCCAGGGCAGGCAAGGGAAGCAGTGTGGGCCATAGGCTGTAGAGGCCAGCGGGGGGTGCCCGGTGCAGTGGAAGTAGCGGTCAGGACAGCGGGGGTAACAGAGCAACATCAGCCGGGGGGGCACAAGCCAAGGAGATGGACAGTGCCAGCTTCCACATGGAAGCTGTAATAGAGAATTGAGAATGCAAGGTGCAGGGGGGCGTGGCGATGGAGGCCGTGGCGATCACGCCCCAACTGGCAGTACCGTGCCCGCATCAGCTTGAGTTGTACACAGATGTAGAGATCGTGGGCTGGTACCGCCTGAACAGGGCAATACTGAGGCGGCTCTGAGCTGTGCAGTGATGTGATGCAGGCACCCTCCCGACGGAGCCATGCTTTGTCAGTGGAGACCAAGGTGACAGCCTGCATGTGCCTGCTCGCCACGGGCACCTTCCAGAGGCCAACAGGGGACACCACAGGCATCACACAGTCGGCCACGTCACGCATCCTCACCCAATTCCTCAGCGCACTGCTGCCACATGCTGCGGAGCACATCCATTTCCCCAGCACCGCGGCAGAGCGTACAGCAAACATGCAGGCGTTCCACAGGGTAGCACGTATGCCTGGCGTGCTAGGGGCCATAGACTGCACCCATGTGGCCATTCGCACGCCACCTGGCCCCGATGGGGCCGCCTATATGAATCGGAAGGGCTTCCCCAGTGTCAACTGCCAGGTGGTGTGTGATGCCACTGGGCGTATAATCAATGTCTGTGCCACACACCCTGGCGGAGCACATGATGCCTTCATATGGCATCAGTCCGCACTGTGCCATCGATTCGAGAGTGGGGACATCCCCACAGGCCATCTAGTGGGTGAGTATGCATGTAGGGAATGCAAACTCGGGGCAAGGGTGGGAATGCCACAGGTGCCATGGTAGTGGCACACAGGGATATGGGCAATATGGACCTGAACATGAGACTGATCTCCACTATCTCCACACAGGTGACAGCGGATACCCACTCCATCCCTGGCTGCTCACACCGTGCAGCCCCATGACCCCATCGCAGCAATGCTATAATGAGGCACATCGCCACCCACGCTAATCATTGAGTGGTGTTTGGGATGCTCAAAACGCGACTTCGATGCCTAGACACCTCGGCGGTGCCCTACAGTACACCCCTCAAAGGCTTGTGGGATGTTCCTGGCCTGTTGTATCCTGCACAACATGGCCAATGACTGTGGGATAGTCGTACAGGTTGAAGAGGGGGACAGCGATGGGGACGCCAGCGGCGCCGGTGTTGATGGTGATGTGCAGCCCCCCCTTGGACGGCGGGACCCCCGACTGATCCGGCAGGCCCAGCTGCACTGGGACACCATCACGGAGGAGCATTATGCACAACACAGATAAGTCAAGGGGCCATGTGCAAACAGCACTGTCCTGGCGCAACCCACAGGCACACAGAGTAACACACCAGGGGTGCATGATGGCAAGGAGGGTGGAAGGCACACAAACACACCATCAGGGAGGGGCGAACAGTCATATGGACACACACACAAACACACCAGGCACAAAGCGTACATGGACAGGTGCACAGCAGAGCAGGAACAGACATGGCAAACACACAGATCCACAGACCACACCCACCACCTGTACTATCCAAGCACGTGTGTCAGATGCTGGGCACCCTTGCACCTTGGTGTACAGTACAATGCAGGCATCATCATTCACATGCACCTGTGGACAGCAGTCGGGATGGTGTGCAGGTGGTCCATATGTCGGCGTGATGGGCAGGGCACCCACCAGTGCACTGCCCACCATGACGCACAGTGCACACAGGGCAACAGCAGACAGGGCCCGCACTGGGAGACAGGTCAGTCATGTTGCACCGTTCCACGGCCACCGCGGATGCGTGGGCAGCCCCACCGTGACCCAACAGCACTGGCAGGCTGAGCAGGGGCCACATGGGGTGGCACCGATGGACCACCAGGGGTCCCACTGTGCGATCGCGACCTTGTCCACACTGGGGTCTGTAGGATGCCAAACATACCTGCACCAGGGGTGCTTGGGATGCCCACAGCAGAACCCGGCGTCGACAGGCCTGGGGTCGCACGACGCTGGGAATGGGGAGTGGAGAGCGTACTGTGTGGGGTGCGGTACAGGAGCACCTGCGTGTGTGCCCAATGCAGCCACGACAGCGACCAATGCCTGGGTCTGCCTGTCAATGGCGGCGGTCACATCCATCCGCATATGGACCATCTCTGCACGGTCCAGAGCACACTCCCTGCTGTGCCGCTCCACAGCCGCACACAGTGCCTCCACAGACGTTGCAACCCGCCTTTGCTGCTGTACTGATTCCTGCAGCAGGCGGGTGTGCTCGTCCAATGGGTACTCTGCCACAACGGCATCCTGTCCCCAGGGTGTGAAGGTCCTGATGCACAACACCCCTTGAGGGTGGGCGCTGTTCGCAGGACCAGGAATGGGCATATCAAAGGCGGCGGCATGTGCCACGCTGGACACTGCACCCAGACCTGGTGGGTGACTGCTGCTGCTGCCCCTCAACCGCTGTGCCCCGGGGACCACTCGTTCCACCGCTGTGGCCGCAACAGTGCCAGACATCTGCACAGCCACCGGTGCTGACAGGCACAGCCTGGGACTGTGCCGACATGCTGGCACACAAGTCAGAACCAGCAAGGCCCAGGGGCACGTGCTGACCTGCTGTGTGTCCGTCATGGGACACACACATGTCACTGCCCATTGCAGTCCTTGCATCATCAATGGTGCAGGTACGAGCTACAGCCACAATCACAGCGTGCTGGCGTGCTTGCATGCCAGACTGCTGAGACACAGGCTGTGCACCCCCCACACCCGAATCACTGACACCAGAGTTGGCAGCCCAGCGTGCATGCTGGTGCAGTGCATGCTGGCTGGTGACAGAGGTGGATGGACCCTCCTCCATGTCCAGCAGGTCATCCTCACTGCCTGGACCCACCACCACGTCCCTGAAGGCAGAACAGGATCTGTAACAGAAAGAGAGGACATGTGAGTGCATGTGAACAACCTCCCCCAACACCACCACCATGTCATACCTGCAGTGATGGGCTTCCACCTGTCTGGAATCCACCTCCTGGTATGCCCTCAATAGCACTGCGCTGCATTGATGCAGCCAGTCGGTCCTCAGCCGGGGTCAGCTCCACCACCGCTGGCTGGCTCCCGCCAGTGCTAGCACGTGCCGCCCTGAGGGCTGCCACCTTCTCCTTCACCCTCCTGCGGTCTGTCCCAATCTTCTTTTTGCATTCCTGCACGGAGCGCTGGTGGCTTCCGTGCAGGTTCACTGCCCGGGCTACCCCCTCCCATGCAGCCCCACGGGCCTGAGGGGTTACCCGCCATCCACTCAGTAGTGCCTCCGCCTCCAGGTAGGCCTGGAAGAGGGCCTCAGTCTCTGCCGTGGTGAAGTTGGGCCTCCTCCTCCTTCGTCCACCATCCTCATCCTCACCTTGGCTCTGCTCAGTCATGGCGTTCTGTATGGTTGGAAGTGGACACCTGTCACTGTGCAGTCTCCAGCGTTATCCCATGCCCATTGTCCAGAACATACCACAGCATGCAACTCACCTCTCACCTGCAGTAACCGAATCTGGCCAGCGCAGCCCACTGTCGCACTTTTATAGCGCAATGCATGCAAATGAGGAGTGGAGCAACTGTAATGAGATGCAAATCGCGCCACTGCACCTTTGAATGGCTGATCAGATGATTTGCATGTGTCGGCTGAATATCACGCCATTGCGCCGCCATATGCTGGTTGAGCAGCTGAGCCAATAGCGCCAGATCTGTGACTGTGCGGTACACTGCGTGCGCATGCCCAGGTAGCTTACGCGGGTGTCTGCAGCGCTGATGACGTGCTGTGCGCGATCGGCAATTCAGGCCATGGCCACCATTGTGCCAGTGGCGCTACAGCACTGGGCACCATATGGCGCTGTGGCACTACCGCGCAATAGTCCACTGTGGCACTGTCACGCGGGTGGTCGGTCGCGCGGGATGCGTGGGCGTCAGATGGCGCTGTCGTGTGCCCTTGCACAGACCCTGACCTGGTGTCAACCTTTGCCCCTGGCGCTGTTCGGCTGCCATGTATGCGGCCCTATGGCTGTCTGGTGACAGCGCTATGTGGACCACGACGGCACTGTCTGAACAGCACGATTGGAACCTTGGTGGTCTATTGCGCAACATTTCCACGTGGGGTTGCGGCGCTGCGGGGCGCCATATTGCCTGCTGTAAACTTGGAAGCATGGCATGCAGGAGGGCAGTGCAATGGAGCCCGGTGGAGGTGGCCAACCTGGTGGCCCTGGTAGAGCCCCACTATGAGGCACTGTATGGTGAGGGGCCCCTCACCATGGCTAGAACCCAGGTCTGGCTGCAAGTAGCCAGTGACCTGGTGGGGGTCACTGGGCGGCGCTGGTCTGCTGAGCAGTGCCAGCACAGGTACAGTGACCTCCGCAGGAGGGAGCCTGACCTGCATGAGCGGCTACAGTCACGTGCCAGGAGGGGCATGGTGCCTAGGCCAGGTGGGTGTACCATCTATGCACCTGTATTCTCTGTAGGGGTGTGAGTGTGTTTTGGTGGCTGTGCATGGGTGATGGCTCTGACATGGTTGGCTGTGTCAGTGTGTGCAGGTGTGAGATGCATGGGTCTGGCTGTGGGCAGGCACTCTCACTGGGGCAGGGGCAGTCTGCTTTGGAGTCACACTGATGTTTTTCTCAACATTTGTCTCCCACAGGCCGGGCAGAGGATGCAGGCACAGGTGAGGAGGGCCGTGGCAGGGCCCCGGTGGTGATCGGTGGTGCTACGAGGGTGAGCCACAACAGCAGCAGCCACAGCTGCTGCGAATGTGAGTATCATTACATCATGGATGCTATTGCATACTGGAGGGTGGGCATGACCACCAGCCATGCACAACACAACCATGCAGACACAGGCGACATTCATCACTGTCCAGTGTCACTGCCGTCTGTGTGTGCGTCACTGGTGGACCATGCATGCACTGGGCACATGGCTGTGGAACTGGCATGGCGCCACATTGCCACGTCTTGACAGCCTTGTTTGTGCTGTGATGGACATGGGCGGTGTGTGTGTGCAGTGGTGCACATAGCTGGTGCCGCCTGGTTGGGCTGGCCATGTGCATGTTCACTGTGGGTGGGTGCATACCATCACAGGTGCAGGACATTGGGCTATATGGCTTGCAGGTTGGGTGGTGTTCAGGGTTGTGGTCAGTCACAGCCATTGACTGTGTTCCCGTTTTCCTAGGCCTCATAGTGCTTCGGAGGATAGAGCAGGCACTGCAGCAGCTCACCCAGGTGTCCATGGACAACAGGACCATTCTCACCAACATCCAGCGCCATGGCCTCTGGAGGAGCACGGCCAGACACAGCCGGCACCAGGCGGAAGAGACCAGCCTGCTGGGCCTAGGCCGGATTCCCTTCCCACTTCACCCATCCCTCCCCTGCCTTCCCTCTCCCAAGTTGTTCATCCCTACCCTTGCCCACCCCTACCTTGTACCCCTACCCCCTTGTAAATAGTTATGTTGTTGTTGATTTTGTAATTTACATTTTTCTAATACATTTATATTTTGATATGAATACTGTGTTGGTCTCTGATTTGCAGCTGGCTATGGTTGCTCAGTTGCAGTGTTGTGCATGCCATCTGGGGTGGTATGGTCCTGGGTATGTGTGTGTGTGTGTGTGTGTGTGTGTGCGCGCGTGTGTGCATGGGGAGGTGTCTCCAGTGTGGCAGTGACTTTCTGTTGGTCTTGCCATCTGCTGCCACCCACTGCTGGGTGCACAGGGTGGGTCTGGCTTGTATGCTTCTCTGCAACACGGGGTTGACGTGTGCCGGGGGGATGCATGGTGTTTCCTGCAGTGCCAGTCACTGCACATGGGTGGTGTCTTGGGGTCACGGTGCAGGGTGTGCTGTGCGTACGGGGGGCTGATGTGCACTGTAGTTGTCAACCCCCTGTGTGTGGCAGTCTCAGTCTGCCAGTGGTTGTGCTGGGGCGTCATGGCCCTGCTGTGCTTTGTTGGCTTGTCCCCATGGGCCAGTAGATCATCCGTCCACCCCAGTGATGTTGTGCTTGGGGTGTGCAGGTGTCTTGTTGGTTCTGCAGTGTGTTCCTGTGCCCATGTGTGGCATGGCTGGCGGTGAGCCCCAGCCTGCCTCCCTGGTTGTGCAGTTCCATTGCTCTGCTGGGGGGCTCTGCTTGCACTATGGCACCTCTGGACTGCTCAGCTGTGCTGCCCTTGTTGCGCTGTGGTCGACCTTCTGCTCAGCTTCCCTTCCTGGTTGTGCTATAGCACAGTTTGTGCGATATTCAGGCGTTGGCTGCTTGCGCCAATTTGTTCTGCTCCCATGTTTGAATACTTGGCGTCTGTTGCGCCTGTCTTGCCAATTGGTGTACTTGCTCCTGCTGTTCGCACATTTTGGGAGCAGTTTGAATATCTGGGCCCCTGTCTTCTTTGGCTAACTATAGACACTTTCACAACACCTGTACCAAAGCCGTCAGACTCACAAAGTCTGAATATTTTGTTTCCATGCTGCAAAACAACATTAACAAACCCTACAGGTTTTGGAAAGTTATTCACTCCTTTTTACTCCCCAGACCTAGTCTCCCCCTCCCACTCTTAAAGGAGATAGGAAATGATTTTTGACATAGTTAACTGCTCTTCCATCTTCTTTTCCATGCCAGTTGTGTATTCTGATGTGCTCTGATGGTTTCTTGATAAATAAATAATCTAACTTTGGGGTACCTTTAGATCTACATTAAGTTCCACTCTTCTCACCAGCTTCTGCTCTTAATTTTCATATTTCTAAGACATTCTGTGACGTCAGAAACTCCCATTCCACGCTATTCATCTGAATGGCCAGGAATGGGAGTTTCTGACATCATAGAATGGTCAGGCAGAATGAAAACAGAGAGCAGCAACTGCTGAACACAGAGGGATTTAGGGTAGTTACAAAGGCAACACAATTAGATTATTAACAAAAAAGGTCAAAAACTTATCAGAATAGTGGGTAGCCAACAAAACTAGAGGACATCTAAAACTCTAAAAACTGTTTCCTATCACATTTAAGATTGGTGACTTCCTTATCTCTGACACTTCTGCTGTTGCTAAGTTTTTTAACTCCTACTTTACTACCTGTGCCCTTTCTCTTATCCCTCCCTCTCCCAGCACCTTCCTTCTCTTTCACTGCCTTCCTCTCTCCTTTCATTTTATTTCTCTCCTACTACTCTCCCTGTTTCTCTAAAAGCTCTACTTGCCCTTAATTCATTGAAGAGAGATTGTCCTGATGGCCTTTACCCTAAACTTCTCCTTCTCTTGGCACCTGCTATTGCTTTACCCATTACGTTACTTCTAAACCTCTCATTCTCTTCTGCTACTGTTCTTGATGTATGGAAACAGGCTATTTTCATACCTATACACAAAGATGGTGATCCCTTTTCTCTTGGTAACTTCTGTCCAATTTCTCTCCTTCCTACCCTGGCTAAGTTACAGGAACACATTGTTCTTTCTTAGATCACTTCCTTCCTTAAAAACGCCTCCTCTTTCACTCCTTCCAGTCTGGTTTTAGAAATCCTCCACTTCCACCTCCCTCCTTTGGCTCACTGATTCCACACTCACAGGTATGGATCGAGGTCTGATTACTTCTACCATTTTTGTTGATCTTGCTAAAGCTTTTGACACTGTGGCACATCCCCTCCTTCTGGACAAACTTAAAACTGCGGGATTCTCTGACTTCTGTAAGCTAAGTTTGGTTCCTTCTTACATTGAAGGTAGGTCTCAAGCAGTCTGGATAGAAAAATCCATTTCACCTTCACTTTCCATTCACTCAGGTGTCACTCAAGGGTCTGTCCTGGGTACTATTCTCTTCGATTTTCCTTAATTACCTTCCCACTGTCTGTTCATTTGCGTCTACTCATATGCATACTGATGACACAGTTCTGTTTGTATCTGGCTCCTCTCCCTGTGACCTTACTTCCCGGCTACAGTTGGATTTTGACAACATTCGGCACTGGTTCAAGTCTAAACAACTGTCCCTTAACGGCAAAAAGCAGTCTTGATGATTTTTGGCACGTCAGAGGCTTGCCAAACTTACCTCTGTCCCACAGTTTAATACCCTTGATTGTGCTATGACTGAAGATTCCTCCTCCTTTAAGTACCTTGGGATCTGTCTTAACAGGCATCTTGATTTCTCAGAGAATATTGATGCAGTCCACCACAAGTTTCACCCTAAGCTTGGTGCTTTGTACAGGAATAAAGTGAGATTCAGCTCCCTGCCCACTGAGAAATTGTATTAAAACTCCCTTGCCAGACTGGACCCCCTTTTTATGGCTGCAGTGGGTGGAGCCTGCAGTCATCTTGCTATAGCTGGAAAATGGGACACTAAAGCACAGATTTGGAGTTGCAGTAGTTCCTTCTGCAACTCCACATCAGTGAACTCATCCCCCCATGGGTGCACTACTTTTTCTGCTGTCACCCTGTGAGCTAGCTGAACTCATAGCGGAACAAGGCACAATCTGCTGTATCCAAGATGGCTGCTGAAGCACAGTGCGCATGTGCGAGTCATCATGCATGTGTGACTTCACTTCCGCAGTTTCTGTGAAGTCACACATGTGCAATGATCCATGCATGCGCGGTGGCCTCGACCATCATCATGAACATAGTGGACTGCTGTGTTCCGCCGTGAATTCTGTGAGCCTGGCTGCAGCCATACTGGCTCTGGCCAAAACTTGTTTATTCTTTCTGTCATTCTGCTCTAGAGTGCTGACCTCGTACTCAGCAATTTCTCTCCCCTCTCTTGATGCTAGCCACCTTTCTCATTGTGTCTCTTTTTTATCCAAAAATTGGTTCAGCGCCCTTCCCTCTTAACTCACATCCCTCTTATCCTCTCCTCCCTCTTTCTTCTACCCTCTTCACAACATTACTTCTCACTTACTCGTTCTTCCTTCTAGAAAATCTCCTTCAGGGCTACCGTGTGATGGCACTGTAGGTGGGGTTCCATGTGGTGGCATTGGAGGTGGGGCTTTTATTTTGGGAAGTTGAGGGGGAGTTCTATAAGGGGGATTGGAGCCAGGCCTTTTCTGTGTTGGGAGTGAGGTGGGGCTTACATGGGGTGACATTGGAGGCAAGGTTTCCATGTGGTGAAATTGGAGGGGGGGGCTTGTATTTTGGGGATTGCAGGTGGAGTTCTATGTGGTGGGATTGGACGTGGACTTTCATGTGGTGACATTGGAGGTGGGGCTCCCATGTGGTGGGATTGGAGGCAGGGCTTGCATGTGGTAGGACTGGAGGCAGGCTTCCATGTGGAGACATTGGAGGCTGGCCTTACATGTGGTATTGGAGGTGGGGCTTTTATGTGGTGACATTAGAGGCAGGGCTTCCTTGAGGTGGGATTGAAGGCAGGGCTCTCATGTGGTGACATTGGAGAGGGGCTTCCTTGTGGTGAGGTTATAGGCAGGGCTCTCATGTGGTGGGATTGTAGGTAGGCCTTGCATGTGGTGGGATTGGAGGCAGAACTTACATGTGGTGATTTAGGAGGCAGGGCTTTCTTGTGGTGGGACTGGAGGTGGGCTTCCATGTGGCTGTACTGGAGGCAAGATTACATGTGGTGGGATTGGAGGCTGGGCTTAACTGTGGTGGGATTGGGCGTGGCTTAACTGTGGTGATATTGAGGCGGGCTTCCTTGTATTAGGATTGGAGGTGGGGCATTCTTATGGTGACATTGGAGGAGGGCTTCCTTGTGGTGGGTTATAAGCCAGGGCTTCCATGTGGTGGGATTGGAGTTGGGCCTTGCTTGTGGCTGTAGCTTATCATTGTGTTGCTTCTTTATGTGGATCCTTGGGACAAAGACACCAATAACAGGATGCCTGCAGGGACTGAAGCTGACCTTGCTCTACTGTGATACCACAATAGCAGCGGAAGATTTTATTTGTGCTTATAACTTCCCCAGCTACAGCTTCACCCCTTGGCTAAATTACTATGGCAGGATGAAATCTGAGTCATTACAACCAGAAGCACAGCCACCCTCCAATGCCATGGAACCCTCACTGCTCCTCTCGCCTGGTGTTTTAGTCGCTGCTGTCCTAGGAAGACAAAGCATCTCACCTCAAATCATAGAACACTGACTGTGAGTCGAAGAATAGTGAAAAGCAAGAATCTACAAGCTATCCCTCGCTGCAATCATGAAACTTCTGCTCTTGCTACTGCTATGCTCAGGCAATGTGGAACTTAACCCAGGGCCCCCAGAGGCTATTGCAGCACGATCTGACCTAGCCAGGCTCAAAGGATTAAGCTTCCTCCACGTTAATGTATGCAGCCTACTTAAAAAGATCACTATGATCCAAGTGTGGGTTAACTATACCCTATCTGGTATCTTGGTGATCTCTGCGACCTGGCTTAGGCCTACTACCACAGACAAGGATATCAATTTACCCAATTACCAGCTATTCAGAGCTGATCGACAATCTGGGGGGGGGTAGCTATATATTAAAGTGGTAATCTCACATACTACATCTTTGCAGGTAATAGGATGCTATAGACCTCCTACTGCTGGTTTCAAATTGCTGTCACATCTAGGTGGTACAATCGAAAAGGAGTCCCTAGAAACTATTATTATAGGAGATATTAATCTAAATTGGCTTTCCAAGGCTGCTACCTCACTTCTATCATTCTGTGACACACATGGCTTAACACAGCTCATCAACGAGCCCACCAAAATTAATAAGACCCTAAATAATAGCACACTTCTGGATATTATCCTGGTGAGCAAGCCTCATCTATTCTCCCATGCTGGCATATTCTTCAATAATACCAGTGACCACTGTTTCATTGCCAGCATAAGAACAACCAATAAACCCACATCCCCTTCTAAGTTCTCAGCTTGAAAATCAAAGCAGAATTTTGACATCCATGCATATTTGGAAGATATGAAGTACTCCACGCGCTGGCAAGAATTCTACCTGGCAAAAACAGTGGCTACAGTCTATGATGTTCTTAATGACATAATCATAGGAGCCCTAAACAAATATGCACCATTATCTAAAGTGCGAATAAGAAATAAAACTTGTCGATGGTTCAATCCAGACCTTAAAACTGCACTACTAGAGAGAGAGAGACAATCTGTGGAAAAAGGCACGTAAATCAATGTCACTGTCAGATTGGCGTTCAGTTCAAAAAGGCTAGGAACATATGTACCAGGAAGATCAGAGATGCTAAGGCTGTTTACTATCGTACTGAGTTGGACGCCTCTTTCCAGAACCCAGCTAAATTCTGAAATACCATCAATGACATATCTGGCCATGCACCAAGTAATTTGCTCCCAGCAGAGATAATTTCCGGGACAACCATCATCAATGACAGGCTGGAAGTTCTAGAGTCATTCAACAATCACTTCACGACCGCAGGATTAGCATTTGACAACTCGCTTGCAAACTCAGTGCGATCCCAGTTAGGCATACAACTTACCGAAACTCCAGTGACAGGCTCTGTTTTCTCACTACAACCTACTATGTTGAAACATAAACATCTGAACATAAAGAAAAGTGCAGGTGCAGACTCCCTCGACCCTTACTTCCTAAAGATTGCTGTTCATGTACAAGTGGTACCAATAACACACTTATTTAACCTTTCATTATTACTAGGGACAATCCCTTCGATTTGGAAAACTGCACAGGGCATTCTGCTATTTAAATCAGGGGACCCTTCTGAACTCAACAACTACAGACCAGTCTCCATCCTCCCTGTACTATCTAAACTGCTGGAAAAGATTGTAAGTATACAACTGACAGCCTACCTAAAATCATCTAATCTCCTAAACCCTGCACAATCTGGATTCAGAGCCAAACATAGCACCATTACGGCCCTAGCAAAAGTAACCAATGACTGGCAATCAGAACTGGATAATAAAAATTGTATCTGTGCTGTGTTCCTGTATCTAAGTAAGGCATTTGACACAGTTGACCACAAACTGTTCCTCTCATCCCTGAAATCTATAGGGCTGGATTCACTCTCCTTGCAATGGTTCAACAACTACCTTACTGGACGGTTCCAGCAGGTTAAGACGGAAGGTGAACTGTCCCCCCTTAAACCACTGCAAAGAGGCGTACCCCAGGGATCTATCCTCAGTCCTATTCTATTCGTCATCTATATCAACAACTTTGATAACATCACCAAGGCCACTATACACCTATTTGCCAATGACACAGTCCTCTGTCAGCCACCCTTCTCCAGAGGCAGCTTGCAAAGAGTTAGAGTTCAATCTACTCCAACACCAACTCCTGAGCAAAAAACTCCTGCTCAATGCAAAGAAAACAAAGGCAATGTTTTTCTCTCTCCACATGCATGCATGATATCCAGTTTCAAATACACTCCCACATATATCCACTATCCTTGGTGAAAACCTTGAATTCGTATCAAAATTCAAGTACCTGGGAGTCTGGCTCGACAGTAGGCTTTCCTTCATATAACACATGGAAGAACAACTAAAAAAACTTTGCCAGAGACTTGGTCTTTACTTTAGAATAAAACATTTTCTGACAAGTAATGCTAAGTTAAGGCTGGTCCAGGCCACATTTCTTTCTGTAATCGACTATGCTGATTTCTTATACAGTCATTAGCCTGCCTCCTACCTGGGAAAACTGGATACACTCTATCATAGGGCATTGAGGTTTATCACAGGACTACCATTCAACACCCACCATTGCTCCCTATATGCAGCAGTTGGATGGACTTCACTTCAGTTCAGAAGGGACAGAAATGCTGCATTATGGATCTTCAGAGCTATATCCAAGCAATTACCACAATATATCTCGGATTGCTTCACACAAATCACTAAGTAAATACGCCATAAGAAGTTACTCTTCCATCCTGCTCAAAGTGCCCAAAGTCACTTCTCGCTTTGGAAGGACAGCCATTAGTTTTGTGTTGCCCTCCCTATGGAACAAATTGTAGAAAACACTAAAACTGAGTGTACCTATATCCATCACATCCTTTAAATCCATCTACTCAATGCTTATTAAGGAACAGTGCAACTGTTTTCGACAGCAGTAGGGCTAATCTGTTCCCTCTCCTTCATCTCCAAGCATGTCCCCTTCACTAACTCTCTCCACTAACTCTATATTCTACATTCCTACCATACCTCCTAGTTTACCCACGATAGCATATTGTACCTTGTCCATTCTCCCTCCTATATTTCTCTACCTCATCACCGTCCATCTTCACCTCCCTCCTCCCTGCCTACTTGCATCCCTCCCCTCTCTTTGTTACTAAAGCCCCACCACCCATCTGCCAGACCTCTCATCTATTTTCACCCTCCATCCCCTGCCTACTTGCATCCCTCCCCTCCCTCTTTTTTTCTGAAGCCCCACCACCCATCATTGGCCCAGACCACTCATTGTCCATTTCCTCCCCCCTAACAAATCCCTCTATACAATTATATGCTAGTTACCACCTACACTGTCTCCATGCTCATATTCGTAATCCCCTCTGTTACCTTATATATATGTAAAAATGTACATATGTGAATTATGCCAATGTGTCATGCTTATTCACAGATATTCATGTGTTGGTATCTGTAATGACTGTATAACCTGTTCTATCATTGTATTTTGTTCCTTGCATTGTACCATATTTTATGTACCTGACCTTGGTCTAACCAGGTCCATCTTGCAAATGAGCACTGCTCAACGATATTCGCCTGGATAAATAAAGATTTTGATTGATTGTGGTGGGATTGGAGGTAGGGCTATCATATGGTGACATTGGAGCTGGGGCTTGCATGTGGTGGGATTGGAGGTGGGCCTTGCATGTGGTTGGATTGGATGCGGGGCTTCCATGTGATGACACTGGAGATGGGGTTTACGTGTTGTGGGATTAAAAGTGGGACTTACATGTGGTGGGATTGGAGGTGGGACTTCCATGTGGTGACATTGGAGGTGGGGCTTACATGTGGTGACATTAGAGACAGAGCTTACATATTGTGGTATTGGAGACAGGCCTTCCTTGTGGTGGGATTAGAGGTGGGGCTTGCATGTGTTGGGATGAAGGCAGGCCTATCATGTGGTGATATTATAGGTGGGGCTTACATGAGGTGGGTTTGGAGGCAGGCTTACGTGTTGTGGCATTGGAGGCAGGGCTTGCATGTGGTGATATTGGAGGTGGGCTTACATGTTGCGGGATTGGAGGTGGGGCTTCAATGATTTGGCATTGGAAGTGGGTTTTCCTTGTGGGATTAGAGGTGGGTCTTACATGTGGTGGGATTGGAGGAGGGGTGTACAAGTGGTGATATTGGAGACAGGGCTTAAATGTGGTGTGACTGAAGGCAGCGCTTACATGTGGTGACATTGGATGTGGGACTTAAATGTGGTGACATTGGAGGTGGTTCTTTCTTGTGGTGGGATTGGAGGAGGGGCTTCCATGTGGTGAGATTGAAGGTGAAGCTTACATGTGGTGAGATTGGAGGTGAAGCGTGCATGTGGTGACATTAGAGGTGGGGCTTACATGTTGTGGTATTGGAGGAGGGGCTTAACTGTGGTGGGATTGGAGGGGGGGCTTGCATGTGGTGCCATTGTTGACTGGGCTTACATGTGGTGACATTTGAGACGGGGCTTTCTTGTGGGATTTAATTCGGGGCTTACATGTGGTGGGATTGGAGGCAGGGCATCCTTGTGGTGGGAGTGGCAGTGGGGCTTCCATGTTGTGGTATTGGAGGTGGAGCTTACACGTGGTTTGATTGGAGGTGAGGCTTGCATGTGGTGATATTAGAGGTGGGGCATACAGGTGGTGATACTGGAGTCGGGTCTTACATGTGGTTACATTAGAGTTAGGGTTTACATGTTGTGACATTCTAATCCCAGTAATACTCAGGTATTCATAACTTTCTGCAGTAATGCTTCTAGGTAGGACTGCCCGGAGAGAATGGAACACATGCAAATGACGGAATTCTTTGCACGTGACAAGTTTTCAAATGCTGCCTTATACTAACTGCTAGTGTTCTAACCTCCTCAGATTTCACTCTCTGCCTGAAAAGTCTGATCGCTCAGAGTGCCGCTCTTCTACTTTCCATTCTGATCTGAAGAAACTTATAAAAATACTATAAGTATCCTTTATTTCATTTGCTGCCTTATACTTATTGTTTACTGTTATTTAAACTTAGTTTAGCATTATTTACTTAATTTATACCGGTTTATCTCAGTTCGGTGTAACTGGGAGTAAACTAGGTTAGTTTTCTAGTTAGTCGGGTTTTCTGACTAAAATACCCCATTAGTTTAGTACTTTTTAGTTTTAATTTTTTTTTGACCGCTTTTTCAGTTACTGAACCTCTAATCTCAGTTCACTTTTGTTCCATCGGTGAGGGTCCTCCAGTTTCTTATTGGTTCTGAACCAACCGCAACTGTTAAGTTTTATTTAAAATTAAAATCTGACTTAATGGTTTACCTTTTTTTATCGGTACTGATAAAAAATGTAGAAAAAAATGAAGAAAAAGACCAGCGAACCCAGTTTTAAAAATTGTTCACAATGTGAGGAAGTCTTTGCCAAGGCAGATAAACACAATTTGTGTGTGGCCAGCCTTGGATATGAGCATCTTAGAGAGGAATGTGATATTTGCAGAACATTCCCTGAAAAACCTTTTGAAAAATGACTGGAATGGCTGAAAAAGAAACTTCCTCTGCCCAGGGTCCCTCTGGCTCTGACTAGCCGATATCCCTTGTTAATGGGGATGAAATCACTTCTGCTGTTGTCTCTACCCCTGAGACGGGTGACAAAGGCACCAAGAGGACTACTGAACCAGCTGACTCCCCAGTTCCCTCTAAGAAATCAAAAATGTTAAAACACACAGAACCTCCATCTACAAAAAAGGGGACTTCTGTGCCTGCCTCCACTGTGCCTTCTCCCCAAGAAATTGCCCAGGCTTTCAGGATAATTCAGGCATTACAGGGCCTAGTGCCTACTGATCAGCAGCCACCTCTCCAGACCCCTGTGGGACAGGCTGCCAGCACAAGCAGATCTTCCTTCACAGAAGAGGAAGAATACAGTGAATGTGAGGAGGAGGAAGGGAAACCCATTGAACCCGAGGTATCCCCTTTAGCAGGAATTTGGCTCTTCTTCCAGAACATCCGAAGATTACTCCTCACATTTTACTTTTGTGAGAAAAATGGCTGATGCACTGGACATCACCACAAGGGAGGAGATTGAGGATGAAGAGGAGATGGAGTATTTAGAAATGATGGAGCTAACCCTCACCAAGGCTCTCCTCCTTCCTGTAATTAATTTTTTCAAAAAAGATGCTCTAAAACTACTTCAAACCTCTAGTTCCATCCCCCTCTTGACAAGAAGATGGACAAAAATATCAGATGAGAGGGAAGGGGAAGAGTTTCTCTTTTCCTATCCAGACCACCAAGGGGTTATACAGGCAGCTGCCTGTGATAAGGCTAGGGTCTCTCTGACATCACACCCACCAGACAAGGACTCTATGAAAATAGACAGTATGGCGAAGAAGGGGTACTTGTCAGCTTCTTTAGCCATACAACAAGCAAATTTTCAGGCCTACGCTGCCCAGTACCAGAAGTCCTTGTGGCAGTCAGTTTTGGCCGTGGCTCAGAAAACCTCCTCACCCCTGTCTGATGACCTAGCAGAAACTGCTAGGTTTGGGCTAGAGATGGCTAAATACTAGTTCCAAATAGCTGCTGATACAAATGATACTGCAGCCAGCTGGATGGCAAACATGGTAGCCCAGATGAGATTTGCCTGGCAAAGGACCACAAATCTTACTCAAGACACCCAGTCAAAGGCTCTTGATTTCCCTCTAGAAGGAAATGCTTCATTCGGGGAGTCAACAGTGGCCTACATGAAAAAAGTAGATGAGTACAAGGCCACATATAGAAGCAACTCTGATAAAGAGAAGGCTTCACCATCCACCAAGCCTTATGGAAGGGGGGTTGGGGCAGGCCTTTCTACACCAGGTCCTTTTTCCAACCAGTGGCCACACCCCAGTACCAGCAGTACCCACAACATTGGTACTTCAGGGACAGGGGTAGAAGGGTCTCTAGGTGAGGGTCACAGGCTCAGCCTCAGCCCCATGCAAAACAAACACTCTGATGTACAGGCCGCCTCCTCCCTCCCTGTCAGAGGCAGATTGTCCCACTTTCTCAGGGCTTGGCTAAACATCACCACAGACAAGTGGTTCCTGGAGGTAGTGAGTCAGGGTCTGTCTCTGAACTTCAAATCCTTTCCTCCTCGGAAAACCAGGGTTTGCAGTTCACCCTCCTTAGCAGAAAAGAAACTGCTGGAGGCGGAGGTTCGAAACCTACTACTGCTAAAGGCAGTAGAACTTGTCCCAACCCACCTCAGAGGAAGGGTTTTTTATTCCAGGTACTTTCTGGCCACAAAGAAAAATGGGGAGTGTGGCCTATATTGGACCTCAGCGATCTAAACAAGCATCTGGAAAAAGCAAAGTTCAGAACGAGGACTTTGGCATTGATTCCACCCAAGGGCTCCTGGAGTCCTTGCAGTTCCTGATCAATCACAAAAAAATCAGTCCTTATTCCTGCACAAGTCCTGCAGTTTATTGGAACAGAGATCAGTACCCTGCAGGACAGGGCCTACCTGCCTCTGGACAGAGTCAGAAATCTCCAGCTGATTGCAAATTCATTTCATCTTGCACAAACACAAAACTGCAAGGCAGTTTTTGCAGCTGCTGGGCAATATGACTGCAGCCACAGGCACAGTCTTGGGCTCCAAGTTCCAAATGAGAGACATCCAGTTTGACCTCAGGGCTTACTGGAGTTAGAGAAAAGACCCTCTTTCAAAGCCCATTCCAGTAACAAGGACTTTGTTACAAGTACTCCAATGGTGGAAGGAGGAACCCAACCTAAGAGAGGGGGTTCGTTTTCAGAGAGAGTCTCCAGTTGTTCTCACAATCGATGCATCTCTCCTGAGTTGGGGTGCTCATTTAGGGGATCACACAACCCAGGGTACCTGGTCAGCTGCAGAGTCCCTCCAGCACATCAATGTGCTAGAACTCAAAGCTGTGTTTCTGGCACTAAAAGCTTTTACAGCATTGGTACAAGGGAAGGTGGTACAAGTCAGAACAGACAACACTACCACAATGTACTTCATAAACAAGCAGGGGAGGCACTGGGTCAGGTCCTCTCTGCACAGAAGCCATGAACATCTGGACCTTGGCTTATTCTTTGGGAGTATCCCTGCAGGCAATCCATCTGCCAGGAAAAGACAATACCCTGGCAGATGCCGTGAGTTGAATCAACCAGGCCCATCATGAATGGACTCTGAACAGGCAAGTGGTGCAAGTGATCTTCAGGAAGTGGGCTGCTCCAGAGATAGACTTGTTCACATCCCACCAGAACCACCACCTGCCACAGTATTGCTGCAGACCACCAGATCAGGGTACACTGCCTCTGGATGCTCTGGCTCTGGATTGGTCAGGGAAGCACCTGTATGACTTTCCTCCCTTCCACCTGGTATTCAGAGTACTGCTCAAGCTCAGATCCCATTCAGAATCTCTAATCTTGATATCTCCAGACTGACCCAGGCAGCCATGGTATTCTCTTCTGCTCTCCATATCTATAGCCAAACCAATACACCTCCTATAGAGGCACAATCTGTTAACCTCCAACCAGGGAACCCTGCTGTACCCGAACCTCAGGTCTCTCAATCTCAAAGCTTGGCTCTTGAGGACCTAGAATATGCTAATTTACACCTCTCTGAAGCAGTGTTAGACATTCTGAGAGGGTACAGGAAACCCTCCACTAAGAAAACCTATTCTTCAAAATGGAAAAGGTTTTCATTCTGGTGTTCAAGAATTGGTGCCAGTACAGGCTGGTGTATCAGCTGTTCTTGACTACCTCTCTCATTTATATTCCCTGGGACTGCAGCCCAGCACCTTGAAGGTCCACCTGTCCGCAGTATCTGCTTACATTTCTGTTGGAGCAAAGGTAACAATGGCCCCAGAACCTATCTTTAGGAGGTTCTTTAAGGGTCTGTCCCACTTGCATCGCCCTCACAGGGAACCGGTGCCAGCATGGGACCTCAATGTGAGCAAAGCTAAGCTCATGGGACCTCCTTTTGAGCCCATGTCTTCAGGTCACCTAAAATATGTCACATGGAAAACAGTTTTCCTAGTGGCAATGACCTCTGCAAGAAGAATCAGTGAGCTTCAGGCTCTCTGCCTTGAACAGGACTACATTTCATTTCATAGGGATAAGGTAGTCCTGAGGACAAACAGAAAATTCCTCCCCAAGGTGGTTTCTGATTTCCACCTTAACCAATCCATTACCCTACCTGTCTTTTTTACTGTGCACTCCACTTCTGGTGAAAGAAGACTTCACATTCTGGATGTCAAGAGAGCACTCAGCTACTACATAACAGCCACTAAGGACGATAGGTAGGACGGAAAACAGCTGTTCCTGACTTGTGGGGGTGTGGGGAAAAGGTAATCCAGCTTCAGAAAGGTCCATTTCTCGATGTATAGTTCAGTGTATCCAATTCTGTTACACTAAAGCCAGTAGGGAGCCCCCAACAAGACTGAGGGCCCACTCTATGAGAGGGACAGCTGCTACCTTAGCAACTGCCAGAGATGTTCCACTGGTTGATATATGTAAAGCATCTACCTGGAAAACAGTACACACCTTTATGAAGCACTACAACCTGAATATTCAATCCAGGGGTGATACTAGGTTTGGCACAGCAGTCCTGCAAAGTCTGTTTCCAAAATAAAGTTCTGTGCCCACCTCCAGTGGTACTGCTTTGTAGTCTGCAGAAAGTTCTGAATACCTGAGTATTACTGGGTTAGAAGAATAAATTACTACCATAGTAATCTTGTTTCTTCCCAGTGATACCCAGGTATTCATAACTTTCCACTCTGTCTCCCCTTCCAGAACCTTAGCCTCTGCAATCCAGCATGCTGTGCTACCAGAGCTAAAGGTGTGTGTGTGTGTGTGTATATATATATACATATATATGTATACACACACACACACATACATACACACCGCATTCGAGTACAATTTTTGGCAAATAGGGTTCACATGTGTTTTACCCCACTTTTCAGGTGTTTCTGACACTTTGGAGTTTCTTTCAATGTTGTGTTCTCCCTCCAGTTGGAGTTTTTTTATTAGGAGTTAGCTTTTTTCTTCAAATCCTAAATTACATTGATAATTAATACTTAACAGTACTTTAGTTCCATGGGCCTGCCTTTCCAGGCTTCTAGGAAATCAGAGGAGTTTAGAACACTGGCAGTTAGTATAGGGCAGCATTTGAAAAGTTGTCATGTGCAAAGAATTCCAGCATTTGCATGTGTTCTATTCTCTCCAGGCAGTCCTACATAAAAGGCTGACTGCAGAAAGTTATGTATACTTGAGTATCACTGGGAAGAAACAAGATTACAACATTAAGTAATTTTTTCTTGAAGGTGGGGTTTCCTTGTGGTGGGATTGGAGGCAAAGCTTACATGTGGGGGACTGGAGGAGGGGCTTCTTTGTGGAGGGATTGGAGGCAGGCCTTAAATGTAGTGATATTGGAGACAGGGTTTACATGTTGTGGTATTGGGCACATAGTTTATATGTGTTGGGATTAGAGGTGGGGCTTTACTGTGGTGGGATTGGAGGTGGGATTTACATGTGGTGACATTGGAGGTGGGGTTTAAATGTGTTAACATTGGAGCTGGGGCTTCATTGTGGTGGGATTGGAGGTGGTGTTTCTTTGTGGTGGGATTGGAGGCAGGGCTTACATGTGGTGATATTAGAGACAGGGTTTCCATGAGGTGGGACTGGAGGTGGGGCTAGCATGTTGTGACATTTAAGGTGGAGCTTCCTTGTGGTGGGATTAGAGGCAGGGCTTCTATGTGGTGATATTGGAGGCAGAGTTTATATGTGGTGGGATTGGAGGTGGGGCTTGGATGTGGTGACATTAGAAGCAAGACTTAAATGTTGTGGTATTGGAGGTGAAGATTACATGTGGGATTAGAGGTGGGACTTCTATATTGCGACATTGGAGTCAGGGCATCCTTCTGGTGGGACTGGAATCGAGGCTTAAATGTGGTGACATTAGAGGTTGGGCTTCCTTGTGATGGAACTGGAGGCAGGACTTACATGTGGTGGGATTGGAGGTGTGGCTAGTATGTGGTGAAATTGGAGGTGGGGATTACATAAGGTGGGATTGGAGGCGGGGCTTACATGTGGTATTGGAGGCAAGGCTTACTTGTGATGACATTGAAGGCAGCTTACATGCAGTGGGATTGGAGGTGAGGCTTAACTGTGGTGGGATTGGAGGCGGGGCTTACATGTGGTGACATTGGAGGCAGGGCTTCCTTGTGGGATTGAAAGTGGGTCTTACATGTGGTGGGATTGGGGATTGGAGGTAGGGCTTGCATGTGGTGACATCAGAGGCCAGACTTACATGTTGTAATATTTTACGCAAGGCTCACTTGTGACATTGGAGGTGGGGTTTACATGTGGTGACATTGGAGGCAGATCTTCCATGTGGTGGGATTAGAGGTGGGGCTTACATGTGGTGATATTGGAGGTGGGGCTTCCTTGTGGCAGGATTGGAGGTGGGGCTAGCATGTAGTGACATTGGAGGCGATGCTTCCTTGTGGTGGGATAGGAGGAAGGGCTTCCATGTGGTGGTATTGCAGGCAGGGTTTATATTTTGTGGTATTGGAGGTGGGGATTACATGTGGTGGTATTGGAGGCAGGACTTATATGTGGTGACATTGGAGTTGGCGCTTCCTTGTGGGACTGGAGGCGGGGTTTACATTTGGTGACATTGGAGGCAGGGCTTCCTTGGATTGGAGGTGGGGCTTACATGTGGTGGGATTGGAGGTGGGGCTAGCATGTGGTGATATTGGAGACAGGGCTTACATGAGGTGGGATTGGAGGGGGACTTACATGTTGTAGTATGGGAGGCAGGGCTTCCATGTGGTGACATTGGAGGCTGGCTTTCATGTTGTGAGATTGGAGGCGGGGCTTCATTGTGATGGCATTGGAAGTGGGTCTTCCTTGTGGTGGGATTGGAGGAGGGTCTTCCATGTAGTGGGATTGGAGGCAGGGTTTACAAGTGGTGATATTGGAGACAGGACTTAAGTGTGGTTGGACTGGAGGTGGGGCTTACATGTGGTGACATTGGAGGCAGGGTTTACATGTGGTGACATTGGAGGAGGGGCTTAACTGTGGTGGGATTGGAGGTGGGGACTACATGTGGAGTCATCAGAGGCAGGGTTTAAACATGGCAACATTGGAGGTGGGGCTTACTTGTAGTGGAATTGGAGGCAGGGCTTATATGTGGTGAGACTGGAGGTGGGGCTTCCTTATGGTGGGATTGGAGGTGGGGCTTGCATGTGGTGACATTTGAGGCAGGGCTTCCTTGTGGTGGGACTGGAGGTGGGGCTTCCATGTAGTGGTTTTGGAGGTGGGACTTATATGTGGTGAGATTGGAGACAGCACTTCCTTGTTGTGCGATTGGAGGTGGGGCTTACATGTGATATTGGAGACAGGACTTCCATGAGATGAGATTGGAGGTGGGGCTCACATGTTATGGTATTGGAGGTGGGGCTTACATGTGGTGGGATTGGAGGTAGGGGTTACATGTGGTGATATTGGAGATGAGGCTTACATTTTGTGGGATTGGAGGTTGGGCTTCCTTGTGGTGGGATTGGAGGCCAAGCCTTCTTGTGGTGGGAGTGGAGGTGGGGCTTACATGTGGTGATATTGGAGACAGGACTTCCATGAGGTGGGATTGGAGGAAAGGCTAGCATGTGGTGGTATTGGAGACATAGGTTGTATGTGGTGATATTAGATGCAGGTGTCACATGTTGTGGTATTGGAGGCAGGGCTTACAAGCAGTGTGATTGGAAGTGGGTCTTAACAGTGGTGGGATTGTAGGCAGGGCTTAGATGTGGTGACATTGGGGGTGGAACTTCCTTGTGGTGGGATTTGAGGTGAGGCTTACAAGAGGTGACATTGGAGGCAGACCTTCCTTGTGGTGGGATTGGAGGTATGGCTTGGATGTGGTGATATTTGAGGCAGGGCTTTCTTGTGGTGGGATTGGAGGTGGGGCTTCCATGTAGTGGTTTTGGAGGCAGGCTTACATGTGGTGATATTGGAGGTGACACATGTGGTGACATTAGAGTTGGGGTTTTCATGTGGTGAAATTGGAAGGGGGGGCTTCCTTGTGGTGGGATTGGTGGTGCTTATATGTGGTTGGATTGGAGACAGGTCTTCCGTGAGGTGGGATTGGAGGCAGGGCTTACATGTTGTGATATTGGAGGTGGGGCTTACATGTTGTGGTATTGGAGACGGGGCTTACATGTGGTCACATTGGAGATGAGGCTTACATTTTGTGGGATTGGAGGTGGGGCTTACATGTGGTGACACTGGAAGTGGGGCTTACATGTGGTGACATTGGAGGTGGGGCTACCATGTGGTGACATTGGAGGTGGTGCTTCCTTGTAGTGGTATTGGAGGCATAGGTTGCATGTGGTGGTATTGGAGGTGAAGATTGCATGTGGTAATATTAGAGGCAGGTCTTACATGCTGTGGTATAGGAAGCAGGGCTTACATGTGGTGTGATTGGAGGCGAGGCTTAACTGTGGTGGGATTGGAGGCAGGGCTTACATGTGGTGACATTGAATGTGGGGCTTCCTTGTGGTGGGATTGGAGTGTGGGCTTACATGTAGTGGGATTGGGGCAGGGCTTCCATGTGGTGGGATTGGAGGTGAGTCTTCCATGTGGTGGGACTGGAGACGGGGCTTACATGTGGTGATATTAGAGAGACAGCTTCCATGAGGTTTGATAGGAGGCAGGGATAGCATGTGGTGATATTGGAGGTGGGGCTTCCTTGCGGTGGGATTGGAAGTGGGGCATCCATGTACTGTTATTGCAGGCAGAGCTTACATGTGGTGGAATTGGAGGATGGGCTTAACTATGGTGGGATTGGAGGTGGGGCTTACATTTGGTGGGATTGTAGGCAGGGCTTAACTGTGGTGGTATTTGAGGTGGGACTTACATGTGGTGACATTAGAGGCAGGGCTTCCTTGTGGTGGGAATAGAGGTGAGCTTACATGTAGTGGGATTGGAGGAGGGGTTTCCATGAAGTGTGATTGGAGGTGGGACTTCCTAGTGGTGGGATTTGAACCAGGTCTTCCAGGTCATGGGATTGGAGGCAGGGTTTACATGTGGTGATATTGGAGACAGGGCTTCCATGAGGTTTGATTGAAAGCAGGGCTAGTATGTGGTGATATTGGAGGCAGGGCTTTGCTGTGGTAGGACTGGAGATGGGGCTTCCTTTTGGTGAGTTTGGAGGTGGGACTTTCATGTGGTGACATTGGAGGCGGGACTTCCTTCTGGTGGGATTGGAGGCAGAGCTTCCATGTGGTGGGATTGCAGGTGGAGCTTCCATGTGGTGGAACTGGAGGCAGGGCTTTCATGTGGTGATATCGGAGGCATGACTTCGATGAAGTGGGATTGGACGTGGGGCTACCATTTGGTCACTTTAGAGGCAGTGCTTCCTTGTGGTGGTATTTGAGGTGGGGTTTCCATATGGTGGTATTGGAGGCAGAGCTTACATGTTATTGGATTGGATGTGAAGCTTAACTGTGGTAGGATTGGAGGTGAGGCTTCCATGTGGTGGTATTGGAGGCGGAGCTTATATGTGGTGGGATTGGAGGTGGGGCTTTACTGTGGTGGGATTGGAGGCAGAGCTTACGTGTTGTGTTATTGGAGGTGGAGCTTACATGTGGTGGGATTGGAGGTGGGGCTTACATGTTTTGACATTGGAGGCGAGCCTTACATTTTATGGGATTGTAGGTGGGGCTTAGATGTGGTGACATTGGCGGCAGGGCTTACATGTGGTGTCATTGGAGGCTGGGTTTACATGTGGTGACATGGAAGGTGGGGCTCCCTTGTGGTTGGATTGGAGGAGGGTCTTCCTTGTGGTGGGATTGCTGGTGGTGCTTCCAAGTGGTGAGATTGGAGGCGGGGCTTACATGTTGTGTTATTGGAGGTGGGGCTTAAATGTGGTTGAACTGGAGGCAGGGCTTTCATGTGGTGATATTGGAGACATGACTTCCATGAAGTAGGATTGAACGCAGGGCTACCATTTGGTGACTTTAGAGGCGGTGCTTCCTTGTGGTGGTATTTGAGGTGGGGTTTCCATATGGTGGTATTGGAGGCAGAGCTTACATGTTAATGGATTGGATGTGAAGCTTAACTGTGGTAGGATTGGAGGTGGGGCTTCCATGTGATGGTATTGGAGGTGGAGCTTATATGTGGTGGGATTGGAGGCAGGGCTTACATGTTGTGTTATTGGAGGTGGGGCTTACATGTAGTGGGATTGGAGTGGGGCTTACATGTTTTGACATTGGAGGCGAGGCTTACATTTTGTGGGATTGTAGGTGGGGCTTACATGTGGTGACATTGGAGGCAGGGCTTACATGTGGTGTCAGTTGAGGCTGGGTTGACGTGTGGTGACATGGGAGGTGAGGCTCCCTTGTGGTTGGATTGGAGGAGGGGCTTCTTTGTGGTAGGATTGCTGGTGGTGCTTCCAAGTGGTGAGATTGGAGGCGGGGCTTACATATGGTGATATTGAAGACAGGGCTTCCATTAGGTGGGATTGGAGGCAGGGCTAGCATGTGGTTACATTGGAGACAGTGCTTCCTTGTGGTGCTATTTGAGGTGGGGCTTCCATGTGGTGGTATTGGAGGCAGATCTTACATGTGGTGGTACTGGAGGCAGGGCTTAACACTGGTGAGATTGGAGGTGGGGTTTACATTTGGTGAAATTGGAGGTGGGACTTAACTGGTGGTATGTGAGGTGGGGCTTACATGTGGTGACATTTGAGGCAGGGCTTCCTTTTGGTGGGACTCGATGCGGGGCTTAATTGTGGTGACATTGGAGGTGGGGCATGTTTGTGGTGGGATTGAATGTGGGGCTTACATGTGGTGGGATTGGAGGTGGGTCTTCTATGTGGTGGAATTGGAGGTGGGGCTTACATGTGGTGATATTGGAGACAGGGCTTTCAAGAGGTTTGATTAGAGAAGGGGCTAACGTGGTGATATTGGAGTTGGGGCTTGCTAGTGGTGGGATTGGAGGAGGGGCTTCTTTGTGGTGAGTTTGGAGGTGGGACTTGCATGTGGTGACATTGTAAGTGGGACTTCCTTGGGGTGGGATTGAAGGTGGAGCTTACATGTGGTGGGATTGCAGGTGGTGCTTCCATGTGATAGGATTGGAGGCAGGGCTTACATGTGGTAATATTGGAGACAGGGCTTCCATAAGGTGGGATTGGAGGCATGGCTTACTTGTGGTGACATTGCAGGCGGGGCTTCTTTGTGGTGGGATTGGAGATAGGGCTTCATTGTGGTGAGTTTGGAGGTGGGACTTGCATGTGGTGACATCGGAGGTGGGGCTTCCTTGTGGTGGGATTGGAGGCAGGGCTTTTATGTGGTGGGATTGCAGGTGGCTTTTCAATGTGGTGGAATTGGAGTCGGGCCTTACATGTGGTGATATTGGAGACAGGGCTTCCATGAGGTGGAATTGGAGGTGGGTCTACCATATGGTGACTTTAGAGGTGGTGCTTCCTTGTGGTGGGAATTGAAGTGGGGTTTCCATATGGTGGTATTGATGATGGAGCTGACATGTTGTGGGATTGGAGGCAGGGCTTAACTCTGATGAAATCAGAGGTGGGGCTTCCTTGTTGTGGGAATGGAGGCGGGGCTTTCATGTGGTGGGATTGGAGGCAGGGCTTCCATGTGGTGAGAGTGGAGGTGGGGTTTACATGTGGTGATATTGGAGACAGAGCTTCCATTAGGTTGGATTGGAGGCAGGGCTAGCATGTGGTGATATTGGAGGCAGGGCTTCCTTCTGGTGGGATTGGAGGCAGGGCTTCCATGTAGTGGTATTCGAGGAGGAGGAGCTTATGTGTGGTGGGATTTGAGGTGTGCCTTGCACGTAGTGACATTAGAGGTGGTTCTTACATGTTGTGGTATTGGAGGCAGGGCTTGAATGTGATGGGATTGCAGGTGGGACTTCCATGAGGTGGGATTGGAAGTGGAACTTGCATGTTGTGCTATTGCAAGTGGGGCTTAGATGTTGTGGGATTGGAGGGGGGCTTACATGTGGTGGGATTGAAGGTGGGTCTTCCTAGTGGTAGGATTGGAGTCGGGTCTTCCATGTGGTGATATTGGAGGCGGGGCTTCCTTGTGGTGGATTGGAGGTGGGGCTTCCATGTAGTGGTATTGGAGGTTTAGCTTACATGTGGTGATGAGGGGAGGTACCCAAAGACTGGAGGACAGCAGATGTAGTCCCCTTATACAAAAGCGGGAACAAAGAGGAAGCAGGGAACTACAGACCAGTCAGCCTCACCTCAGTAGTGGGGAAGATCATGGAAGCACTACTGAAGGAGAGATTGGTGGAACATCTCGTTGTCAGTGGACTACAGGACCCAAGGCAGCATGGTTTCACCAGGGGAAGATCATGTCAGACCAACCTCGTTGAATTTTTTGACTGGGTGACTAGGGAGGTGGATCAGGGAGGGCAGTGGACATGGCCTATCTGGACTTCAGCAAGGCCTTTGACACTGTGTCACATAGAAGACTACTACACAAACTGGGGAATATGGGTGTGGGCAGGACAGTAGTGTGGTGGGTAGGTAACTGGCTGGGTGGCAGGACACAGATGGTGGTGGTAAATGGCTGTCACTCCACAGAGGGAAGAGTGACCAGTGGGGTACCACAGGGATCAGTGCTGGGACCGGTCCTATTCAACATCTTCATCAGTGACATTGCTGGGACCTAGAAGGCAGAATTTCACTGTTCGCTGATGACACAAAGCTCTGTAACAGAGCAGACACACCAGAGGGTGTAGACAGAATGAGAAGGGACCTGCAGAAACTTGAAGAATGGTCAGGGGTTTGGCCGTTGAAATTCAATGCAAAGAAGTGCAAGATAATGCAGATGGGGTACAAAAACCCTGGCACAATATATCAGTTGTGGGGTGAGGATATAGCATGCACCAAACAGGAAAGGGATCTTGGGGTTATCATCTCTGATGACCTCAAGGTAGGGAAACAGTGTGACAAGGCAGCAGGTAAAGCAAATAGGATGCTGGGATGTATAGGCAGGGACATCACCAGCAGGAAAAGGGAGGTCATAATTCTGCTATACAAGACATTAGTGAGGCCCCACCTGGAGTACAGTGTACAGTTCTGGAGACCATACCTATGTAAGGACATAGACAGGGTAGAGAAGGTTCAGAGGAGGGCAAAAAAGATGGTGCATGGATTGCATCACAAGTCCTATGAAGACAGGTTGAAGGAACTGAACATGTACTCCCTGGAGGAGAGGAGGGAGAGAGGGGATATGATAGAGATATACAAGTATCTCAGGGAGGAACAGGGTGCAGGAATACACTATTTTTAAGCTAAAAAGATGTACCAGGACTAGAGGGCATGGGATGAAGTTGGAGGGAGGACGATTCAGAGGAAACGTGAGGAAGAATTTTTTCACAGAATGGGTGGTGGACAAGTGGAACACCCTGCCAGAGGAAGTGGTGGGGGCTGAAACAATCACGGGGTTTAAGAATACATGGGATAGACATAAAGGAATTCTGGAGGTTAAGAGTAAGGGGCAACAGACTTCTAGGAAAACATAAACTGAACTTACAAGCTCAAATGGGCAGACTGGGTGGGCCATAGGCCATTATCTGCCAACACTGTCTATGTATCTATGATATTGGATGCGGGGCTTCCCTGTGGTGGGATTGGAGGTGTGGCTTACCTGTGGTGGAATTGGAGGTGGGGCTTCCTTGTGGTGGGATTGAAGGCAGGGCTTACATGTGGTGATATTGGAGACAGGGCTTCCATGATGTGGGATTGGAGGCAGGGCTTGCATGTTGTGACATTAGAGGCGGGGTTTCCATGAGATGATATTGGAGGTGGAGCTTACAGGTTGTGTGATTGCGGTGGGGTTTGCATGTGGTGACATCAGAGGTGGGGCTTACATGTTGTGGTATTGGAGGTGGGGCTTACTTTTGGTGACACTGCAGGCAGTGTTTACATGTGGTGACATTGGAAGCTGGGCTTCCATGAGGTGATATTGAAGGTGGGGCTTAACTGTGATGTGATAGGAGGCAGGGCTTGCATGTGATGACATTGGAGGCTGGGCTTATATGTGGTGAGATTGGTGGCTGTGTATGCATTTTGGGACTTAAGGAGGAGACTCTGTGTGAATGTGTGTTGAGGGGGTATATGCTGACTGGGAAGCAACATCAGGTGATCTGACGTGTAATGTGGGCAATGTACGTCTGATGGTTGTGGGATTCAAACCCATGGCTATGGGGTCATTTGCTTCTCTATAATACATTGCAGGCCTTGGGAAGCAGCACTTTTTTACAGTTGTAGTTGTGGCCTAAATATGGGAAAAGCATGGTGAAACCATGCATATAGTGACAGCATAATTCATGAATATACTTGATCAGTGGCAAACACATTTCTTCACTTAGAATCGAACTTCTGACCCTTTGCATACAAAGCAAGCACATATCCAGTGTGCCACCTCTGAAGCTTGGTCAATGGGCTGTTCTAGTCTTTAAGAACACATAGTTCAGTGCTGTATATGTTCAGCATAAAAATGTTATAAGGGGAAGAGGCTAGTAGCTGTTAAAAGCACAAGTATAGCCAGAGCATAACATCTGTGTGTTGTTTATTTTTAACAGAATTCTTAGTAGCATGGGCTCAAATCCCAACTAAAGCACTGATTTGTCATCTCTTCTGTTTCTCTGGGTTCCACTAAAGATGCTAGTAGAATGCAATGGAGTAATAGGTCTGGATTTGGGACTTTTTATTGCATCCCCAAGGTGGGAACCTGCATCATATGGAATAAGAACTAGGCCCATGTATCTGGGAAGGCTCAGGGACAAGAAGCTGTTGGTTTTCAACCCAGGATTGCTTTGATGATCAATGGCAAACATGTTTTAATGTTTTCTTCTTTCCTTAGGTGTTTCCTGCTGCAGTGCAATAAAATAAATACTTCTACAAAAATTTCTATGTCTCCTGTCGTTTGTTTTGCTAATTTTTACAGTTTAAACTACTAATACTTGTCTGTGTGCTGTTCATCTGTCTTGAGATTTTTTGCCAAGACTGGGCTGTCTGTGACTGTTTCTGACGTCATTGCTGGAGTGACATCTCACTGCCCAGCACGTGAAAGCCCGCTGCCAGTGTGCTAGTGAATTCACTCCTCCTGCAGCAGATGCCGTTTTTTGTTGGGTTGTGTTAATCTAGTTTAGTGACACCAATATTTATGATTAAGTGTCTGCTGTTAATGGTTGAGGGTTATTTTTTAAGCAGACCTCCATTTGTTTCTCTGTGTTTCAAACAAGTTCTGTTTTTTTTTTTTTCTTCAAAAACGAACGGTCATTCAACTATTGATTCTTATTATTCAGAGTGAGAATAGCGTGCATGTTACACTTTGTAGAGTGTCTGTCTTAAATATTTATATGCTTACTGTGACTCCTACCTAGTTAACAAGACACAAAGAAACAACCCCCTAAAAAGATTATCTGTGTTTGTACCAGACTGCAAAACTCTAATGGTGTTTGCCTTGGATCTGACTTTTTTTTTCTTTTGTTAGCATCTAGATTTTGTCGGGTAGTTAGTAATCAAAGTGACACACATATTCCTACACACACACACACACACTCTCACATGCTCACTCAGTTTGAAATGATAGGAATTTCATATTTATTTGCTCACTCCTGCAGTTATTGAGGATTGCAAGTCAAAGTTTCAGAGATGTGTCTTAATCCATGAACGTGTCACTCGCGATCCTCTTTTTTTGAGTATTTTATATGGAAAAACTATCAAATTCATTCCCCATAAAAGCTGTTTTGCTAGAGTGCCACCCCCCCCCCCATCTCATTCATACATTTTCCCTGTGGTATATATAGACCATTGTGATGTATTGTGTTTTTGATAAATGTTTAAAGATCAATGGTAAACATGCTTTAATTTTTGTTTTCCAATATTTATTCCAGTACTCATTATGGTCCCTGGCTAAAATCCACCAGAACCACATAGTAGTTATAAACATCTTTGGCCGGGATATTCAGACTGTACCAGAAAGATGCGCAATAGATGCACCATGGTGCAACAGCTGCGATATTCAAACCATGCGCAGGGCAAAGGTGCGCCTGCGCAACGTGGCTGAATATAGCTCCTGATGCACCATAGTGCAACGAGGGACGCGCCATGGAGCAGGTTCGATGTGCAATAGCACCCCTAGGGATGCGCATGGACAAAGGCAGGAATCAGCTGAGCAGCAGCCATGGATGTGCCTTGTGCTGAGGAGCATACACCAGGACAGACAGACCATCCCCCCACCTCCCAGCCCCCCTCACCCGACCAGGGCAAGACCAGGGTAAGGCCCCCATGAGCAGCACAACCAGACAGGTGCAAGATGGACCACTGACCCTTGAACCCCAGTGCTGAACCACCAGCATATGTGACCCAGTAGTCCCCATCTGCTGGACACGGTGCCTCTGCACCATCCACCGGCAAACAGGGACCAGGACACAATGATGGCCATGCCCCACCTATGCTATGGCACCACCCCAATGCCGCTCACCCAGTACAGAGTACCCCAGGCACCTAGCCCAGACACATGATCAAACAGTGCATGGCACTGAAGGCAGTCCACCGCCACCATCCCCAGGCATCCAGTTGCCCAGAGCACAATGCACATGTACTACAACCCCACTGTGACCACCCAACGTAGGTGGTCAAACCGTCCACCAATGCTACCACAACCCACACAAGGCCCTCCAGCATGGCCCTCACGGAGGCACAACAAGGTGGGTGACCTAGCACCAGTACCCGAGGGACCCCGCACGTGACAGGGGCTGCCCTGGATGTCACCACAAGCAGGTAGGCACTCCGAACACAGGACCAGAGCAAGGTCCACCACCCATGCACCCACCCTGCCACAGCACCGACCCCTCCAGGCAACACAGCTCTCTCCCGTGGTGCATGGAGGCCTGCACCACCCAGGAGGCAACACAGAGCACAGACAATGCCCTCCCCCATCCCAGTCCCATGGGTACTCCGGCAAACAGCCACACAAAGCAGTGCAACAGGCTCTTCTGTTGTGAAGTCCATGGTGCCGTGTAACCTGCAGTCTGCCCATCACCAGGTAGCTGATGAGCCTGCCATATGGCGGTCACCCCATGTGCCTGACCACCCTGATGGCAGGTGCATGGGCCTGTGACCAGGTCACCACCCGCATGCAGCAGGACCCCATGTGACAGCCACCAGCCCACAGGCACCACCCCAGTCACCATGGACTGCATGGAGGGGGCAACCAATGGCACTGCCCACAGTGGCAACAGGGACAGACATGTGATAGTCCAGGGGTTGGAGTGCCATGCTGTAAGGGCGCCGTGCTTGCAAGGTGACAGGTATGGCCTGCCCCTGAAGGCATGCCGGCAGACGAGCATGCGGTGGTGGAGCCACATGACCGTGCATATCACAGTCACGCATGGTGACGGTGTAGCAGCAATGGTCACAGCCGCACAGGCAAAGCCCACACCAACAGGGGCAGCTTGGAAACGGCACATGCACCACAGCCTGCTGCACACAGGTGAACAGTGCACAGAGCACACCACACATACCCCTAGACATAGTCCATGGCCCCTACCCACACCAGTGGAGGAGCACTGCCAGGCACACCAGTACCCAATCCAGCCCCACCCCACAGTAGCCATGCACACCACTGCAGCAAGGCTTCATGTGTTCGCTGCAAATCAGAGATAGACACGGACATAAATATAAATGTATGTAATAAATATAACAACAACAACAATAACTATTTACAAGTATGTACAACAGAGGAGGGGAAGGGTGAGGATGCTACAAGGGGGGAGGGAAAGGGGCAGGGGACAATGGGAAAGGCAAAGGTGGGGGACATGGGGGTTTGGGGTACAGTCCAGGGAGGGAGGGAGTGTCTTCATGTGCAGCAGGCCCTACTGGTGGCCCCGGTCCTCTTCTGCTGCTCTACGGCACCTGTGTCGCCTCTGCCAGCCCCCGTCCAGTCGCTCGGGCATCTCGTGGGTCACGCGGGTGACCTGCAGGATCTCCCTGAGGGTCTGCTCGATGATTTCCCAACGATATCCACCTAGGACAAGGGAGTGAAGACAGTATGAGTGACTGGCCAGACTAACGCAGCCCACCCAACGTGCACAGTGTGCATCATTGACCAGCGCCCCTGGGATGGCACCACCCACAGTGAGTGTGCCCACATGAGCTGCCTACCCGGGCAACCACAGCCATGCAGACCGCTGCACACCATCACTGCCCATGCACTGCACAGCACCATCCTGGCCATCTGGCATCATGGCTATGCAGAGGGAAGGCAGTGGCACAGCCAGGCACCGAGTGCACCCACAGCCCACCTGTGACACACACCCACATGTGCAGGCCCACAGGATGGTGCAGAGGACACTGTGGGAAGTGCACAGCTGGAGGGGCCATGTGCAGAGGGGCCATTCCACACCACCTCCCCTGCAACCCACCCTACACAGGTGTATAGGGAAACATGGTACTCTCCTGTATCCTGGTCAGCAGGGCACTGCTGACCTGCAGCACCACCACTGTGGCCTGCCCACATGCCTTCTCCCCTGGTGTGGACATGGCCCCATTGTTCATCGGCCATCCGGGCCCTACAGTGGCCCTCCAGTCCTGGGGGGAAACATGGAGAGAGGCACATCAGTACACGTCTGAACCATAGGCCCCCCTCGGCCAATGTGACATCCCGCACAGCATGTCTGGTTTGTGGTGGAGTAGGGTGGACATGGTGCACCCCCACACTCAATGACACCAGTGCTGGCCCCCCCGGTGGCCTGGCCTGCCGACCCCGTGCCCCGAGGACAGTTGGAGATGACTAGTGATGGTCAAGGAACACCTACCTGGCTGTGGCACAGCTCCCCGCTGGACATGCACCTGCAAGCACCTCAGGCAGTCAGGGTCATGCTGCTGGAGGTCACCATAGCAGTGGCGACACTGCTCCTCTGAATGCCAGCTCCCAGTGGCCTCCTCCAGTCCGTCTGCTTCCTCCTGCCACATCGTGGTGTGAGGCATCTGGAGGGGCACCTGCCCAAACAGAGCACCTGCATGGGGCTTTACAAGAGCCAGCAGGTTGGCCAGCTCGATGTCACTCCACACAAGGGCTCTGGTGTGCGGCATATTCCTCGCTGTCCACAGAGCAAAATGGTGCCCAGTAGCGCCACGTGTCCCATGTGCTGAGGCAGTGCGGTGCTGCGCTGCCATTTGCAATCGCTCTGGCACTGGACTGCACAATAGGTGGGTAGCCATGCAGTTGCATGGTGCCTAGAGGGCAAAGGGCAGCCATGGGGTCAAGGATCAGGCCACGAACGGAGCGCCACTGCGCTGTTGGGAGACCCCTGTATGGTATGCAGTAGGGAGTATGTGTGTGATGCTATGCAGTGGCCTACTGCTCAGAGGTGCCATGGCACCCACAGCGCAGTGGCACAATACGGGGCATGATGGCACTGTGCCAGCCACACTATGGCACATGTACCCCGTAGGACGTACAGCGCACGAGCGCCACAGGCACAGTAGTGGATCTGCGCTGTACTGCCTCCTGCGCAATGTACATATACTGCACTGCTAGCTTACATGTCAGCACCGCGTGCATGCATGGTGTGAGTCTGATTGCGCACGTCACGGTGCGCCACGACTTGAGCATGCTCAACTCCATTGCACAAGGCACATCCATGCGATATTCAGCCAGGTCATGCAAATCAGCTCATGAGCCCTTCCACAGTGCATCTGCTGTATTTGCATCCCATTACAGTTGCGCATACCCTCATTTGCATGCGATGCACTACAAAGGTGCCATGGAATTGCACAGGCCATGGATCGGTATTGCAGCCTTTGGAGGCATGTACCATGCTGTGGGGATGTTGGGACAGTGGTCCGGGAGAGCAGTCTGGGACTGAACAGTCCATGGTAACACCTGTCCATCTCCCCAGGTACAAGCATGACTGAACGTGAGGAGGATGAGGAGCAGGGGAGGGTGCGGAAGCGGAGGCCCAACTTCACCAGGGTAGAATTGGATGCCCTGTTCAAAGCCTACCTCTACAGGGAGCCACTCCTCAGTGGACAGAGAGGCACACCACAGGCTCGTGTGGCGGCGTGGGGTGAGGTGGCACATGCGGTCAACCAGCAGAGCAGCCACCAGCATTCTGTGCAGGAGTGCAAAAAGAAGGTTGGCATGACAGGCGGAGGATAAAGGACAATGTGGCTGCCATCTGGGCAGCGTCTGCCGCCACTGGTGGGGGCCAGCAAGATATGCCACGCCTGACACCATGGCATTGTGCCACTGAGGGTGTGCCTGGTGGAGGCTTCCAGATGGGTGGCAGCCGATCACTACATGGTAGGACTGGTGCTGGCAGTGTGAGGGTGGCAGGGGGGCAAGCCCAGGGGTCAGGCAGGTACCACTAATGGTACTGTGTTACTTTACAGCTCCTGAGTGTCTGCATGGGGCAGCGGTTGTGGGTGCGTCCACCGAGGAGGTGGCCCTGGAACCGGTGGAGCACCCATCCACCTCCACTGGTGTCTGAGGGACCGACTGCCTGCAGCCCTGCACAGCTGTCTGAACTGATGTCTGTGGTGCAGGTGTGGATGAGGTCCTGGCTGTGTTCCAGCAGGATGCCAGCCACGGTGTCCTGTGTGTTGAGACACAGATCGGGGCTGACTCCAGTACCGATGATGATGCGATGCATGTCCTGGACAGTGATGGTGGGTCACAGTGGGATCCCATGACTGGCATCCACCTAGGTGGCAGTGCGGGCAGCACTGGCATGGTTGCCTGCCCACCAGCCATTGTTCCTGTCATGTCTGCAGCATCCAGTGGGACAACACTGGTGTGCAGACGTGGCAGTGGTGTTGGTGCCGATGCAGCCATGCTGTTGGTGCCCAGCGTTCAGCAGCTGAAGGGGCGGTGGCAGCAGCTGGACAGGGTGATGGGGCAGGGGTGGCAACAGTGAACCGCATGAGGATGTATCCCAGGAAGGCACTGCCGTATGGCACCCACCATCGCGGGGCGCTGTGCCGCAGGGTCAGGAACCACATGGGGGTCAGCATGATGGCCATGCAGACAACCCCTTGGATGCCCACAGCCATCTGCTCCAGGCCTCTGTGGATCAGCAGGTATGGCTCGTGGTAGCGGTGGATGCACTCCATGCGGAGCTGCGCCAGGCTGAGGAGTGGCGCAGCAAGCCATGCCCTGCTCCTAGCAGAGTTATTTATTTATTTTTTTTTTGTTGACCAGGTAAGTGCACTAGACAAATCCTGCCTGTTTTCAGGCACGACCCGGGGGAGGGGGATACAGATGAATGCCAACTGACCTTGAATCAGATTAAGCTGTTGGTGGTATTTTTAGTGAATGAGGGAAATTTGACCAGGACACCGGGGAAATTCCCCTACTCTTTTCAATAAGTGCCATGGGATCTTTAACATCCACCTGAACTACCACCAATCCAGGCAGATGGGACCTCGGATTAACGTCTCATCTGAAAGGCTAGGTGAAAGTTAGCTCAACAGCGGGCGGATGTGACCGCAGCCATCAATAGGCAAACCACTGCGATGACGACTGTCGTGGCAACACTGGTCGACCGGCTGTGTGCCCAGCCACTGCACACCCCGTGGAGTGCAATGTCCAGCCCTTTGTCTCGGCGTCGGGCAACCCCTGCCATGTTGATGCCAGGATCGGCTGTGGGCATACCTAACATGCCCGGTGCGGGCACTTTTGGTGGCCTGCAGACACCTGAGCGGATAAGGTCGCATTCACACAGCGTCACCCTTGGGGGACCATCAGTGCCAACCCATGAGGCCACTGATCAGCCTGTTACAGCTGGCAGGTCTCGGCGAGGCCGCCCACGTGTCCATGGCAGCTGTGCTACTGTGCAGTGTGACTGACCCTTCCCCCTCCATGACCACTGTCTGCCACTGCCCAGTGTGCACTGTGGTGTTCCATGTACGAGGCATGGGTGTGGTACCCTGTCCTGCACTCACACAGGCCCTGTGCACACCTGCCGGGCTTCTGGCCACTGTGGCGTGTGCATGATGATGCCAGCATAGTGCTGTCTGCCACTGTGCAATGGTGCTCAGCATCTGAGACATGCACAGTGCCTGCCACCGGGTGTGGTTCTGTTGGGTCCTGTGGGGATGCGTGGGGGGGCGTATGGGGTGTGGGTGCGTGTGGCCCTGTGGGCAAGGGATGGGGTGTGTGTGCATGCTGTGTGCAGCCCTGCTGTGTTCTGCCTTTGTGTGCAGGCCCCCGCCCATTTCTGCAACCCTGCCACCGAACCTGCCTTGGTGTCCGCCCCTGCCTGTCTGTCAGCTATGCCGTTGCCCCTGGTGCTTGCTTGTGGCCCTGTTCACCTACCTATGTGGTCCATAGTGCTCCTCTGCGATGGTGTCCCGGTGCTGCTGGGCCATCCGGGGATCCCTTCACCCAGGGGGTAGCTGCCCAACACCAGCTGGACCGGCGTCCTCATCGTCCCCACCGCTGTCCCCCTCTTCGACCTCAATGGCTATCCCACAGTCGGTGGCCATGTTGTGCAGGATACAGCAGGCCAGGAATAGCCCACAGGCCTTTGAGGGGCTGTACTGTAGAGCACCGCCAGACCTGTCCAGGCAATGGAACCGAGCCTTCAGCAGCCCGAACACAAGCTCGATTATGTTCCATGTGGTGGCATATGCCTCATTGTACTCTTGCTGCACTGGGTTCGAGGGGCACAGGTATGGTGTGAGCAGCTAGGGCCAGAGTGGGTACCCGCTGTCACGTGTGTGTAGAGAGGTATCGTTAGCATGGTGGTCTGCGACACTGTGCCTCTGGCCTTCCAGGCAGCACCCCATGGCACCCCTGCCCTTGCCCCACACACCCCCCCCGCTGCTCCCAGCATCTGGCATGCACTGCATACTCACCTACCAGATGGCCAGTGGGGATGTCCCCACTCTTGAACCTATGGCATAGTGCAGACTGGTGTCAGATGAAGGCATCGTGTGCTCCCCCAGGGTGCATGGCACAGACATTGATTATGCACCCCCTAGCATCGCACACCACCTGGCAGTTGACACTTGGGTATCCATTGCGGTTTATATATGCTGCCCCCTCCGGGCCAGGTGGTATGCGGATGCCAACATGGGTGCAGTCGATAGCCCCGAGCACGCCAGGCAACCGTGCTACCCTGTGGAACTACTGCATGTTTGCTGTGCGCTCTGCCTGTGTGTTGGGGAGATGGATGTACTCCGCAGCATGTGGCAGCAGTGCGCTGAGGAATTGTGTGAGTAGACGTGACGTGGCCGATTGCGTTATGCCTGTTGTGTCCCCTGTTGGTCTCTGGAAGGTGCCCGTGGTGAGCAGGCACATGACGGCTGTGATCTTTGTCTCCACGGACGGAGCATGGCTCCCTCTTGTGGGTGCCTGCATCTCCTCACTGCACAGCTTACAGAGCCGCCTCAGAATGGCCCAGTTCAGGCAGTATCAGCCCATGATCTCGATGTCACTGTACAGCTCGAAGCTGACATGTGCATGGTACAGCCTGTCCTGGGCATACCGCCGACGGGTCCTTCCACGGCCGCACCTCCCTGCAGCCTGCCTCCTTGCACCCCTCATTACCACCTCCATCTGGAAGGTGGCACTGGCCATGTGCCGGGTTGGTGTTCCCCTCGGGCGGCTGCCTACCCGGTCCCCCCGGCTGTGTGCTACTGGTCCTGCCCCTGCACTGGGTACACTCCTGGCACTGCACCACTGCATGCCCTGCCTCTGCCCCACTGCTCTCCTTCCTCTGTGGCATGCGCAGACCCACACACACACACACACACACATGCTTCCAGTGGCCTCCGTCCACCTCTTGGCCACCTCTGACCACCTGTATCTTGCCCTGACTCCCTGCCGCTCCATCTTCACTCTCCCATGCCATGGCTCCTGCCTAGCGCCATCATCCTCCCCTCACTTGCTTCCTTTTATATTTGCTCATGTCCGCTATTGCGCAATTTCCGCTTGCTCCACTGTTGCGCACATGGCCTATGTTGTACATCGCACTGCGCCACATATTCCTGGTTACGCCCCCTGCTCTTGCGCATGCATTCATTACCGTTGTGCTATGGTGCATTGGCTTTTGTGCTGCGCATCTGCTGCCGCTGAATATCGCATTATGGCACATTTCCACTCTTGCGCAGGTGCATCCCTATTGCGCATGGTGCAACTGCTCTGAATATCCCAGCCTGTGACTATAAGCCTGTAACGTGTCACTTTTTCTTTTGCCTGGAGATGCATCTACAGGCCGTCAGGACCAGTGTGTATGGAAGGGATGAACAAGTTTGGCACTGTTGAGTTGAAAAACAAAATGCAGAACTGGGCAGACAAATTTTGTTAGTGGCCAGAATTTAACAGGCAGTCAGTCATCAAAGAAACACACCCACACACACACATACACACACTTGAACCCGGAGTTATGGTATTCGTGGGGAAGGGGGAAAAGGAAAAATACCCCAGGCTGGCAGGATGACATTGTTTGCTCGGGCCTGGGCTCTGGCGGATGGTTATCTCCCACACACACTTTGCAGGTCTCTAGACAGAGGGACCAACTGCCCAATAACCTTGACTTGGAGGGGAACAATGGCAGGGGGGTCTGAAAGCACCAAAAAAGCCAAAGTTCTGGGCTGGGCAGTAGAAACTGAAATTGAAGGGGGCAGCCCTTGAGATGGACACATAAAATACACATTACAGGAACATCATGACATTATTTTCTATGTCATTCAGTCAAAGCCTATTGGTAAACAGGTTTGGGCTATTAAATCTTTATAGTGTGTCACTGCATTTGGCAATAGTCAGCGGAGGCAGATATGACCATGTCTAAATGTGAGGTGTATGCTGGTAACAGAATTGATGCAATTCAGTATGTAGAGCACTGGCACACACACACACACACACACACACACACACACACACACACACACACTCATTCAGTTTGAAATGAAAGGGATTTCATATCTCTTTGCTTGCTCATGCCATTACTGAGGATCGCCGGTGAAAGTTTCAGAGATGTCTCTTAATCGTTGAATGTGTCACTCGTGATCCTGTTTCTCGTGTATTTTGTTTTGAAGAAATATATTAAAATCATACCCACTAAATGGTATGATGCTAGAGATGACCCCCCCACTCACCCCATCCTATTCAATTTTTTTTCAAATATGGCATGCAGATGTGGCAATCAAATTTGGGTTTGCCTGCTATTTATGCAAGTGCTCTGTACTACCCCTTGTCCCAAATCACCACCACCTATTACATCCTCATTCCTATGTATGCTTCGTCGCTGCTATTAATTACTGATGAGGTGTGCATGGCACGGGAGTTCCTTATGTGTCTCAATTTATTTTTGGTCACATGACAATGAACGTTATTTCTTTGAGCCAGATATATCATTAAACAAGGTAAATACTTTAAAATGCTACATAACATTTCATATAGAGTAAAAGATGACAATTCTGTTTCATTGCCCAGCTATTAATGGTAGAGCACAGAGTCCACTCTGCCAAATGTCAAGAGTTGCTTGTGATCCGATCTCAGGCTGCAGCTGTTTGCTTCCCTCTGTGTATAACAATTGTAACATCAGCTAAGCATTGGCAGTAGACAATGTTCACTATTCTCTGCACAGGACTTCTCCAAGTTTAGAGTGACTTTTTACTGATTGGAGAAGGAGCAGAGAGTAGTGGGCAGAATATTGTGCTGAGGGAGGGAGAAGTTTTCTTTTTTTTTACATTCCAAGTCAGGATCATTAATGAGGTGTGTGTATGTGTGAGTGTGTGTACGTTTACATTCCAGCTCCTGTCTGCACAGTCCCTTTATGTTAAGAAAGGTCAGGCTGTTGAGAAAACTTTATCCAGAACTGTATGACCCACAAATGGTGATTTTCCTGTTCCCCGATCACCCAGTAATTTGAGCTGGGTTGAGATTTAAGTTAATGAGGCCATTCACATGCTGCTATTCCCAATGCTATACAGTTTCCATCCGACTGTCTAATCAGTCTTTAATTTTTTTTGCTTCAATTTTATTTGTGCTCTCTCCCATCTAGTGGTGAGCAAAGTGCCTAAAATGTGCCACATGTAGTATTTTGCATAGAACCCAAATTTCGAGTAATAGTCCACAAAGCAAAGTGAATAACTTCACATCTCAAAGTAACGTGAAGTTCCCATTATTCTCTATGGACTTCATGTTAGTTCGCCTTTTTTTCTTTTGCTCTTTAAGGTGAATTTTGCAGTGATTCATGGGATGTAAAGTCACATGGGCTCTACATTGTCTTGTACTTCGGAGGCAAAGTAAAGAGCTGCACTAGACTAGAGTGACCCTGGGTGCTCTATGAGAACAATTGATTCACAAATAGGCCAGTCATGGCACTTACCCAGGGCATATACCAGAAGAACTCAGCAGACATTGCCTGTATTGTACAATATTCATTTATTTTGCCAAATGTAAATAGTCATAAAGACCCCACTGGGTCAGAAGAAACACACAATAAGCTCTAACACTTCAACTCCTCAGAGTCTTTGTCAAAGATAATGCCCCTATGCCTCAATCACTTAGCTAGCAGAAAAAAACAGTCACATGCGTTAGAGGAGAGAGCTTTTAAGTATGTGTCCACAGTATGCACTTTTGAATTGTAATTTTCAACTTTATTTAAAATTTGCACTTTAATGACTATAAAAAGGTCACCTGTGTGTTTTTGTGTAGTAAAAAATAGGGTATTATTGTCAGAATATGTTCTAGTATATGGTGACTGTACCTTTAAATTAATTACACACATGACTGTTTTTTCTGCTATTTAAGTGACTGAGGTATAGGGGTGTTATCTTTGACAAAGACTCTGAGGAGTTGAAACGTTAGAGCTTATTGTGCATTTCTCCTGACCCAGTGGGGTCTTTATGGCTATTTATATTTGGCAAAATGAATATTGAGCAATACAGGCAACGTCTGCTGAGTTCTTGTTATATGCCCTGGGTAAGTGCCATGACTGGCCTGTTTGTGGATTGTCTTGCACAGCCTCAGTTCAGTGTAGTGTATGTAGCGGAAAGCTGGAGACAGTTTGCTCTCAGAGCTCTGAGAATCAAACCATTGAAAAACCTTTAAAAACACATTTTTGCCACAAAATTTTGTGTCAAAATTTAGTACATCAATTGTAGTAAACCCTTGTGTGTTTGTATCATTGAGCATTTATTGATTTTTGTATGAATATTGAATGTTAATTTATTACATTCAGTCTCTCTACTGACAGACACTGTAGAAGGGTGCTCCGGGGGAGGGGCAGATCTGTGGTGTAGATTGTAGAAGGGAGATTCATAGTGAGAAAGGCAGTTTTTCCAACTGTTATTGGCTAATGTTTTAGTATTTTTGTATTCAGGTACACACAGTAATGCTTCTTTTAAGTTGTTATCAGTTTTTGCTGTTTGTTGTGCTGCTGCTGTGCATTTTTTCAGTCTGGTTAAAAGACTGTATTGCAGTTTACTGAATTGTTAGTTTCTGTGCATTACCTTTCATCTGTGTGCGTGCCATCAAATCAGATGCATTTTATTACAGCACCATAATAGCAGTACTCTTAATTTCTTAGCCCGTCTGTGGTATTTTTTCCTGCTTCTAGCTAGCTACTGCTGTAAATCCTCCCCCCCCTTTCAAAATAAGGTGCTGTTGTTTCACTGTAGGATTTCTGAAGACTGGTTAAGGTCTTGTTGTGCCTGTGCAGCTACATCTGTTTAGTGCTTCATTTCTATCTGGAAGTCACTGTTATTGTTTTTTGGCTTCTTATCCACCAAAAACTGAATAAATATAACATTGTTGTTAATTGTCTGTGTTCAGTCTGTTGAAATTGTTGTCACTGTACCACTGTCGTGTGTTTCCCCATAGTATCATGATTGAATACTGACTCTCACTGCATATTATTGCATTTAACTGAATGAAAAAGACATATTAAAGAAACATACCTATTGCAATATTTTTGGCATTGTGCTGTCCTGTAAATTCTCTTGAATTTGTTAGCAACCCACAAAATTAGAAAAAAAATCACTGTTTGCAAGAAGCGTGTTTCTTTTCTTGGTGACTCTGTGTAATCTAAAAAAATGTCCATAAAGACACAGTCAGGCAAAGGTGTTTCTGACTGTGGCATATGAGCCACATAGGTCAGTGGGGTATAAGTTTTGACTCTGTGGTCAGGGCATTCTGTCACATCACGTGGAATGAATAAAAAAAGAAAAAATCCTTTAAGGGGAAAAAGAACTGTGTCAGAGAGGGTTAGGCCAGGCAAGGTCCCTGAATCTGCGTGGGCAGCAGCAGTGCCTGCAGCATCACCATTAGCGTAGGTGGAATGTGAAATAAATTCTGTATATGTCTGAAATAAAATCTGACAGCCAGTCCACAAGTAACAGCAAGTAGCCATGTAGGTAAAAGTTGTGAATTAACACCGGAGGTTTGCCACAGGCATGAGGAGGATGACTTTGAATGTTCAAGTAGTGTTCAGAGTACTAGTGTGATGTATATCTCAGTTTGAACGTTGTACTCATTGTCATGTCATGATCATGGATTAATGAGTCATGAGACAAATCATGTTTTTCATCTTCATGATCACAAATCATACAACTTTAACTTTTTTTGGTCCAACCCTGGTTTTTCTTAAATCTTCAGTTTCATCATGAATCAGGACTGGAGGACGCACAGTTATCATGTTGCGTCACTCAAGATCCTTGGTCTAGTACAATGCTTCTGTTTGTGTTCATGTTCTGTAGGATGCCCTACTCGAATCTTTGTCCCCACAAGAAGCCGGCCCTATTTATTCCTGTAGATATGATCTCGGCACAAACATTGTACAGTTCCGGGAAGTTCATCATGACTAAGTCATGTCATGTCACGATCATGAGTCATGAGACCTTAGCTTAGGTGGTGTGTGAAATAAATTCTGTGTGCGTGTGTCTGAAATAAAATCTGCCAGGAAGTCCTCAAGTAACAGCAAATAGCGATGTAGGTAAAAGTTGTGCATTAACACCGGAGGTTTACCACAGGCATGAGGAGGGTGACTTTGAATGTTCAAGTAGTGTTCAGAGTACCCATGTGGTGCATATCTCAGTTCGAACATTGTACTCATTGTCATGTCATGATCACGGATTCACGAGTCATGAGACAAATCACGTTCTTCATCTTCACGATCACAAATCACAGCACTTCAGCTTTTTTTGTCCAACATAACATGCAGAACAATCACATCTGTGTTTGTACCCAGTCACGATGGTGGTGGTGCGGAATAATGCAGGTGAAGCAGACCATCCTGGTGCAGTGTAAAACAGTGTACCATTGAGGTTGCTGATGCAATCATGGAGAAAGATTTTTCAAGTGGGTACAACTCCGGCTTTGAGGATTGTGAGGGCTGCTTTACTTTTTTTTTTGTTTCCCTTGTTTTCCGCCGGTGTAAAGTATTTAACAGCGGTGACATACAGGCCAGATGATGGATATAACAAAAGACAGGAACAGCTCCACGGGGTACTGATACTGAATGGGGTGCTGGAATGAACTCAGAATAATTTCTTCTTCATCTGTTTGCAGGTAGCATTGAGGTATTGTGGACTGTCGGTATGTTCCAATCTGAAGATGAATAACAGTTTAGATACACTGAAGACCTGGAAAGAAGACACAGATAATGAAAATTGGTTTCCAAATGATGCCAGTAACGGCCCCCCTAAAAAAAACATACTTACCTTTCATGAATTGACATTGTTCGTACAGCCGAAGTCAACAATCAAACACATGTGGAACACATGTGCAGCGGCAACATGTTTTCATCACTACAGTCATGAATCTGTGCACTGTAACCTGAGAATGTAAAAGAAAAGAACAGTAATGAGAAATGCTTATAATTCACTCAATCACAGCAGTCCCCATTCCCTGGAAAAAATTTAAATTTTACAGTATCACATTAGATGGTGGTACATATGTATGGCATGTGAATGTGACCATAGCCAACAGACTGGTGAAGGGGTAACATTCAATATGTATGATGATGATTCCCTGCAAAGGTGCAACATGATGGTCTGCTCAGTGCTTGCAACAAAAAACAAGATTTAATACAAATTAAATGGCAGTGTCTCTGAAAAAACATGACAGTGACATGTACACTAACTTACCAGTGTTGGTATGAATACACACATACACATAGGACAGCATGTTTCAGTCAGCACAACCAAAGAATTTACCAGAACATCAAATTATAGTTCAACCCATGGTCATCTGTGGCTATCATCATTTAGCAACATACTGTACATCAGCAGCAGCAGCAAACTGATGGACAACAATAGTAGTAGCAGCAGCAGGTGGCGTCAGCAAGCTATTTTCTCACTCGGGACACTTATGCAGAGTTCTGGCTCTAGGTGCACGCTTTTAGCAGTGCATCAAGAAATACATGTGACTTTTCTGAACAGTTTTTTATGTGATTATTCTTCATCGGGACTTTTCCTGATTTTTTTGGGGGGGTTGTATTTGTATGTGATGGTAGGGTATTTTGATTGTAGTTGTGGGTGTGCTATGAAAACTTAACACAGTCAGCAGCAACAAAAAAGTAATATAGCGTGACAAGTACAGCAGCAGTGCAATAATCAGGTGACAATTTTTACCTATACTTTTGTATTCCATTTTCAATTTGTACTTGCCTATTGACTTGTCTGTATGATACCCTTCTTTCCACAATTTACGGCTGCTGTACTCCTTTTTTTCACATCTGAAATAATACACAGAGCGTTACTTTTAATCTGCCTTCCATCAGTATTGTCACCAGTTTTTGTACATCTGTTATTTAAAACCATTTTTATTGTGACTAAAATGAACTAGCATGCAATCCAGCAGGACACGTCCACCACCATGACTTTATGGAGCAGTAGGTGTTCAAAAACAGTCAAGTACACTGATGAAAACCAGATCTGAACAATATCAAAAGGTGAGCTACTTTTATTATTTCATATCTAAAAATAGGAAGTAAGTACGCTATAACTCGGGTGTACTGTGAGGCATGGCGGGATTGCCCGAGTGACTTAAAGCACCTGGGAGGGAAGTGCATTAATGCCCTGATACACCCATGGGCTGGAGTGGGCTATCACACTTATAAAATGGGCTAACTGTAAAAAGCAAAAAATAAAATGCTTTTTACAAACAGCATGCCAACTGTTGGTGTACTGGGACGTTAATGAATGGTTAGGTGACACTTTTTGCCCAATGGCAAGTCATCACATTTGACCTTTCATTAATGACCATTTTATAATGCAGAATAACATTAATTGTGGAAGGAATGATATCATACAAGTCAGTAGATATGGGGCAATTGAAAATAGAATAAAACAGTATTGGTCAAAATTGTTAACATATTATTGCACTGCTGCTTTAACTCAATACAACAGGAAGAAAACATTACTGTGGAAAAAAATGTTTTTTTCTGTATGTAAAAAGATTATTAAGTAGGAAAAGAAGGAAAGTGCAGGACAGGATTTTTTTAATTTTTTTTATTTTATAATTTTTTGGGGTGTGTTTTTAATATTTTTTTGAGGGGAAGAAAGTTAGGAAAAATAAAGACAGAACACACAATACAAGTTAGAAAGAAAACAAAAAGACTACTGGGCCTGGTTCTGACTAATCAGTAATTGGAGCATAGCCATTATTTGCAGCTGATGACCCTCCATTCAGTCTAACTGCTGCTGCATTTTGTTGACCACATTACCGAGGTGGTCGACCTCACTCCATAGTAAGCCAAGATCTGCGAGTGTGGCCAGGCTTTTGGCTAGGTTGCACTTATGGGCAGGTGCAGGAGCCACCACTTGTTCCCTCTCCCTTCTGCTGAGCTTCTCACGCCGTGCAGGCTGAGGCCGTGCTGACACCTCTTGCACTGCAGGAGTGCTTCCTGCTACTTCAGCCACCTTGGCTTCCCACTCTGCATGGTGGTGGACAGTCAGGTGAGTTCTCTGGCCACTTGTTCCCAGATGCGTACCCTTCTGACCATGCCACAGATATTACATTTCACCACACTAGGGACACCTTGCAATGTGGTGAAAAAATGCCTCACTGCCAAGCTATGTGGAGGACCAGGCACAGGCAGTGGGGGGCCCCAGATGTCGTTGGCTGCTGTGCAGTTGGGGGGGGCAGCCTACTGCTGCTGTTTTTGTTGTTCCTGCAGCTGCTGTTCCTGCTGCTGTTGTTCTTGAACATTGGCCAGCAGTGGGGAGGGGGCAGTGCTAGGCACCACTGGTGCTGCTTGGCAAGCACCACTAACTCCACTGCTAGTGGACACAACATTTACTGGGAGGGGAGCACTAGATGGGAACAAGTTCACACTGTTGATGCGAACGCCATCACCATGCATCCTTGAGCCAAGACAACCACCACAAGTCCCTGCAGGAAAACCACCTCTCTCTATTTGGAAAAAAGAGAATACAAGTATTCAGAAGTATACGAAAAAGAAAAATAGTAACATCAGGATTCAGGAACGTGATAACAAAAGCGACAAAACTCAAAAGCAGAAATATGGCAGTAAACAGAAACACTGAGTAAATATCTAATTAGCACTATGCAGACACTCTCAAAAAGCTCCTTCTCTAGCACAGGACAAGGGAAACTAGTTCACTGTCTTGCCTGACTACCTTCCTGCCTGCATCATGTGACCTGCAGACTGTCAGACGTGATCTGTGGGCTGTTTCTTGCCAACTTCGCCGTCTCAAAATGTAACATGAAGAGAACGTGAAGTGCACAAATGCCAAGTCCATGAAGGCAAATTTCGACTTTTTAATGGGAATTTCACGTAGTGTTAAGTGAATTCAAAGTTGCCCACTTTACCTTAACTCCACAGGTGAATTTAAACTTCACTGCATCTCTACTCCCATCCAGTCTTGAATTTTGTCTTCACTGCTGAGCCCAGACAGGGGAGGATAGGGCACAAGTTGGAGCCAATAAATTAACAGGTCAGGATAGCAAATACGATTTGTGTGTGTGGAGGGGGCTGCCCCATGACTGTATGTGTGTGTGTGTGTGTGTGTGTGTGAGAGAGTGAGCTCATGAATGCAGCATATTGTTATAAATTGTAAGGCACTATGTAAATGTGCAAACTGCTTGATTTTTTTTTTTTTAATTCTGTGGGTGTTTTCTTTTATAAAACTATATTCTTAACATATTTCAACACAACAGGAGATGACAATCATCATTAGCTGGTAACTCCACCAAAATGTTGCATTTGCATTAAGAAACCCAAAATCCCTTGCTGACCTGGGCACTTAGCACAGGGCAGCCTACTCCTGCAAGCAGTCTTTAATACTTGCCTACTTGTTGGAGTGACTGCAAAATCTCCTTGCAAATTTCTAAGCAGATGGTAACAAAAGTGTAACTTACCTAATAAGAGGAATAACATCTATTAAGTAACCTGAGCAACCTTGAAGCCTAAGGAATCTTATGTAGGCAAATGTAATTTCATACATTCATTGTATCTGTTTGTACTCATGTACATACTGTTGTTGTTGGTTTATTTGTCTTGTACTATATCTGACTTGGAATCTTTGTAAACCAGCCTTTGGCTTAGAGGTATTTTTTTTTTTATTTAGTTGTTTAACCAGGTATAGCACACTAAGCTGAAAGCTTTTTTTACAGGAGCGACCTGGGAGCACAAGGAGGTTAAGTGACTTGCTCAGGTTCACACAGTATGCAAGTGGAAGCTGTGGGATTCAAACCCAGGTCGGGTCTGCTGGATGTCACCAAATTTGCATCTCAGAGCCTTAGACCACTGCGCTATACTGCCTCCCATGCCAAACTGAAATAAATAAACATGCAGCTTTTGCAGACCAAGTCAGAGTCCCTAATCGCATAGTTATTGTCACATAGCACCCATCATTTCAAATTTCCCTTACCCTATGAAATATTGCTTTCTGTGAGTCCTATTCCCTCCCACCCCACATCCCCCGTGACCCTTTTTAATTATTCGTATCTTTCATGTTTTTAAAAATTAGATTTCTGTACAAATGGTTCACTTGCAGTATTTAAATAAAGATGGAATTCTTGTAATTTCCTATTTGTTATATACAGTTTGTGCAGCATGGATGTTCAGATGTAATTGTACTATGTTACATGTCTTGGACATTGATATGCAGTGTTATTTAAAATCTGTAAAGTTGAAATTGTTTAACCTGGAAAGGTACACTAATCAAATTTCCCTTTGTTGTACTGATTACACTCTGAATATGACATTCCAGAGATGTGGCCTCCAGAATGGAACTCAAGTTTTCAATTGATGCCTCACCAATGAACTGCACAGTGGCATTATCGTCTTTCTTCTGCTTGTGATATCTCTCAACATGTATTCCAGCACTCAGCTGTCTACCTGTACAGATTTCACACATTTGTTCTTTCCATTTGTTAGGTCATAAGTAATATTTACCATCATCTCCTTTATTGTACTGTGATAATCAGTTACTCTCACATCCCCCATTATTTGTTATTTCCCTTGGTTTACTTTGCCTCAAGTACATGATTCTGTAATTTTCTACCCTAAATGTCAACTGCCATTCTCTGCACAGTTACTTAAGTTTATCTAGGTCACTTCTCATTTATGCCACCCATCCCATGGTATCCACCTTAATGCAGATTCACATCTTCCCCATTCATCGGCTCTACAATGCCACCTGACTAAATGAAGCAGTGAACGTTATGTAATGTGCAAATATTTTCAGTCTCTGTATCTGTTGTTATCATTCTCTAAGTTGTAAATTATGCTGATTCACCAACTATCACTCACATTACATTTCTGCTAATTTTACAGTATAAAGTATGTTTAGTAAAATTATAGGTAAATATATGATGTTCATTGCATTTTCATTTCACATTTTGACCTAGGGTAATGGATATGTCTAATGAAGATGTTCATTCAGAGTATGATGGCTCTATTGAAAGTTATACAGAGGTTCAACTATATGCATTTGAACCTGTTATACCTCCGAGTCAACAGATACTTCCGTATTCAGTTTCCCAAAATTCTGTTGAAGTAGTCCCACTGGATAATGTTGACGAGTGGTGTGTAATTTCTTATACCTTTGCAGACACATATAAACACAGGGACTGTTCACAGAGAATGAAATATGTGTTTATCCTTGACTGTTCTTGGTTTCACACCTGATATTAAACCTTAAACACCACTTTTTATGAAGCTTTATTTTTAGTTAAACAGTACAGTCACACAATTTCCCTGTGTTAGTCACCCTCTTGTTCTATTATGTAAGACTGCACTTGTGTAACTAGCAATACTGGGCACAGGAGAGGAAAGGGTGTGGGAGTTGAGGTACAGTTGGCCCATATGAAAGCAGCTATAGTTGATGTGACAATCCGTTTACCATAGTCAAGTAAATTCTTGCAAGAGACAGATTAAAAAACGGTTGTTAAAAATGACAGTGACTGGTAAATTAAGGGAAAACACAATGGTTTTCATTCGGTACATTGGATCATAGAATGAAGGGGGGCATGCTAGATTAATTGTATTATCAGTGCCAGGCTGGTAAAGCTGATTTAAAAATATTACATTAGCTAAATGAAGTGATCAAGAATTTTCATATGTATATCATTCAAAAGTAAAAACCAAGCCTGAATAGACAGAATCACTATTTTGTGATAGATGAATATTTTATGAAGGCCTGCACACTTAAATCTCACTGTTTAGTAATTACTGTACATACAGTGAAGCTCGCCATGATGAAAATCAATTCTAAGGCATTCTGTAGTATGCTGCAGCAGAGTTACTGCAGTAAACAATGTAAGTTCAATGTGAATTAATCCCTTATGTCATGCAGGAAAATGTGACCTGCTAGGATGAAGTGAATGTCACAGTTTCCTGTATGATGATAGGGACTAATTGAAATGGAAATTACATTGTTTTCTACAGTAACTCTGCTGCAGCATGCTGCAGAGTGCTGCAAAATGCTGCAGAATTTGGTTTCATCCTGGCGAGCTTCAATGTAGATATACATAAAGTAATATGTCGACTTGTAGCTACATGTAATAAATATTGATCACCAGTTATTAATATTATTGTTCGTGATGTATACATAAATCCATAGGTGTTCTTACATAGATACATAGATACATAGACAGTGTCGGCAGATAAGGCCCTATGGCCCACCCAGTCTGCCCTTTGAGCTTGTAAGTTCAGTTTGTTTTCCTAGAAGTCTGTTGCCCCTTACCCTGACCTCTAGAATTCCTTTATGTCTATCCCATGCATTCTTAAATCCGTGATTGTTTCAGCCCCACCACTTCCTCTGGCAGGGTGTTCCACTTGTCCACCACCCGTTCTGTGAAGAAATTCTTTCTCATGTTTCCTCTGAATCGTCCTCCCTCCAACTTCATCCCATGCCCTCTAGTCCTGGAACATCTTTTCGCTTAAAATAGTGTTTTCCTGCACCCTGTTCCTCCTGTAAGATACTTGTATGTCTATCATATCCTCTCTCCCTCCTCTCCTCCAGGAGTACATGTTCAGTTCCTTCAACCTGTCTTCATAGGACTTGTGATGCAATCCATGCACCATCTTTGTTGCCCTCCTCTGAACCTTCTCTACCCTATGTCCTTACGTAGGTATGGTCTCCAGAACTGTACCTGTACTCCAGGTGGGGCCTCACTAGTGTCTTGTATGCAGGAATTATGACCTCCCTTTTCCTGCTGGTGATGCCCCTGCCTATACATCCCAGCATCCTATTTGCTTTACCTGCTGCCTTGTCACACTGTTTCCTTACCTTGAGGTCATCAGAGATGACAACCCAAGATCCCTTTCCTGCTTGGTGTATGCTATATCCTCACCCCCCAACTGATATATTGTGCCAGGGTTTTTGTGCCCCATATGCATTATCTTGCACTTCTTTGCATTGAATTTCAACTGCCAAACCCTGACCATTCTTCAAGTTTCTGCAGGTCGCTTCTCATTCTGTCTACACCCTCTGGTGTGTCTACTCTGTTACAGAGCTTTGTGTCATCAGCAAACAGTGAAATTCTGCCTTCTAGATCCTACGCAATGTCACTGATGAATGTAATTGCATCAGCATGCCATCAGCCATTGAGAACAGATGCTGTAATTAGTACCCTGCTGTGCGCTGTGTGAAGAGAGAACTGAAAAGAATTAGGTATACTATCCAACATCCAGATCATGCTGCCTTGACCAATATGTGTTAAGATCTAGTCTGAATGAATTTATTTACCATGATGAGCCAACTGGTGATGAAGTGATTATTGGCAAGTAAGTTAATTAAATGAATAAAATCTTATTTAGTTTTTTTTTTATTCAGCTTTTTGTGTCCCCCATCACCTCCTCCTGCCAATTGATGATGGTGACACATAGGTAGTTTACACATTGTTTCCCCTTGCCCCCCCCAAGGACTCAACACACAGACATTTGAGTGTGTGCAGGCACAAATGCACCCATGATGCCAGTGTAGCCCCTTCCACCTCCCGTAACTCTTTATCATCCACTCTCCACCTATGCTACTCACAGTACCTCCATCAGGTGAGAGCGCAACTATTGAGGGGTTCACCAACCCACCCTCGGGAGAGGAGAGCTGCCCATCGGTGTGCTCGATCCTACTCTGCCCTCCCCTTCCACGCTGGCACCCGGATGACCCGAGGTCATGCCAGAACCCAGGTCACCAGCTTAGCGAGAGGTAAGGCGCCCAGCGCCTCATTCCTCTGTGTTACTGGTTCAGCTAAAATCTAAATTTTTTTTAAACTTTTTAATTTTTTTTTTTAACTCATTTCTACTTTTTGCTTACTAATTTCACAAGATGTACTGACATAACACATTGTCTTGGCACAAGTGTGAATACCTTATAGTTAAATGTTAACCAGTTGGCAACTTTTGGTGTAATACACTCACTTTGAGGTGAAGAAAATATAAACAACATTTGACCAAATGTTTTAAAATTTATTCAGTGAGACATTGTTTTCAAAATTTTATATGCATATCTATATAAAATGCATGAACTCATTTTTTCTCTTAACCTTGTACAGCTATCGCATCAATAGTAACATATCAGTTTCTCTAGAATGACACATTAATTTGCTATCTTAAACATAAATACTTAAGCAATAAGCCACAAGGGTGTGTGGGTTATCGGGGGATTTACCACGGCTGGAGTGGTTTGCCCACGAGGTGCAGCCGAGTGGGTAAATCCTCACCAGCCGTGGTAAATCCTCACAACCCACACACTGAGAGTGGTTTATTGCGATTATACCATCACAACCTGTCATGGATGAAAGTTTAAATTGTTCTATTTTATTTTTTCCTGTGGAAAAAAATTATTTTATTAAAAAATATCCTTCCATGGAAAAAAGTAGTCCAGGGTTTTAAATGCAATTCTTTATTTAAGCTTTGTGAAGTGGGTGATAATAACAGACAGTGAGGTTTTCAGTGGCAAATAATATGAAATGAGGATTTTAAGCTGTTAAATAGTAGTAAATTGTAAAAAAATTGTTAAATACTAGTACATTCTATTAGAAAAAAATACTGCAATGTAAGGTGCCATTCTTTTTATTAGAAAGGAGTTTTTTAAACAGCTCATATATTGTGTAGATTTTTTTATTATGCTGTGGTGCAGTGCAGTTTGTTTGGGTCTGCTTCTTTAAATTATTGTAAGGTAGGCTGCATTTCATTCTGTGGATGTAGTGGATGTAGTAATGTGAGACCTTTGACCTATTGAGGATAGGAGAAAAGGCTGCTGCGTCTGAGGTGGAGAGAGTCGCGGAGTTCAAGCTGGTAGCTGCGGAGTATCGAGGTGATGTAGTCGGCTGTAGGGACGACTGGAGCATCGGGGTTTCGGATGGTGGGACTAGAGTGATGTACGGCATAGCTGTATTTGGCTGAGGTACATTTTGTTGCTTATAAAATGTGCTGCCGTTTTGAAGGCTTTCGAAAAATTTGATTGAGTTCAGTTGCGTCAATGAGGTCAAACGAGGCATACATTTTGTTCAGCGCTGCAACTGGGCAGAGTGGAGCTTCCGAGATCGTGTTTTTTTTGTTTTGTTTTGTTTTGTTTTGTTCTGTTTCTGGGTAAGCATCGAAAATGGTATTGAGGGGAATTTATTGCAGGGATTTTTTCTGGCTGTTTTTTTTTTTTATATGAATAACACAGGTTACACAGGTAGAGGACTAGTTAGTACACCAACGTTTAGTGAGGAAACGAAGATGGCGGATCGGAATGATTTTAAATTTTTTGTTGTTATTGAGATGCAGCTGGCTGGCACCTTTTGCGGTGATTATCAGAGGATTTACCACAGAGGTAAGGTGCCAGCCAGCCGTTTTCATTGGTCGGTGTCCGAGGTCCATGGTATAATCTAATATATACACTCACATTCACTTGTTCTATAACCAGCAAATTTAACAAACTCATTTTGCTTCATGTAGGACAGTGCCCATACCTGGTGTGATGTGAACTTGTATGGAGGTGACGGCCTACATCCATCTGGGAGGGGGGGACCTTGGTCCTTAATGAAAAGATTAAGAGATTCAGAAACAGGCATTTAAAATAGACTGTGGGTGGAGGGGTTGAGGAAAGTTATGAGTATGCGCTCTACCGGGTCAATAAGAACTATACATGATCTCATGAAGAGAATAGAGCAACAGAGGGCTAAAGTTAAACACATGACAGGTGACTGAGTGAGTCAGATAAGAAATGTAGTAAGGAGAGGGATAAGCATATGGGAGCAGAGCAAGGAAAGGGCACCACATCCTAGAAAGTCATGTGTACAAATGCCCAGAGCTCGACTAACCAGGTAGGCATCCTCAAATCTATCAGGTTGGGTTCTGTCTTTGACTTGGTGATGTGAACCCTCTGTACAACAAGCTCTGGCAGAGCCATTGTGACTATAAATGCATTAACTAGATAAGGGTGTTTCATGGGCTTAAACATAAACATGAATTGCCATTGTCTACACTAACTGAATCAAAGTACGATTCATTGAGAAAGGGCAGATATAAAAATAATGACACAGTATTACAGTTACCTCTATATTTCACATTTTATTCTATGCACTGTTATAGCAATCAACTCAACTGAACTGGGCCATCACATATATGAAGGTACTGTACTGCAACTGCAAACACTATATATTGTGACAAGATGGAAGATAAACACAATGTTGAGACATGTTTAGGAAGACATTTGATGTGTTTAATTGATTTTTTTAGAGCTTGCTATACAGTACACACACATAATTAGTATAATATAAAAGTGCATATATCTAGCCGGCCTGGTGGCGTTGAGGGTTGAGGCGCTGGGCACCATGCCAGCAACCCAGGTTCAGGAACGAGACTGGGACACTGGGGGTGGGTAGGGGGACATAGGATTGAGTATCTGAAGGACTGCTCTCCTCTATCTGGGGAAGGGGACAAGTCATGCCACAAGCTGACTGCCCTCTAGTGGTGGCTGGAGGGCAGTATGGGTCGGGAGACTCAGAAACTGACGTGCTTACATCAGAGGGAAGGGAGGGAGAAAAACAGAAAAAGGTCAAGGCCCCACGGACCCATGATGGCCTGACCACTCTGGCAAAGTCTGTCCCCCACCACCAGATTTGCTGTATCAGGTGGCAGGGGACTGCCAGCACCCTTCCACCTGGCCCTACCACAGAGGGGGAATCCATGGCAGAACCTCAGGGGGAAGACTAGCTGGGGGTCAGGCCGGAGAATGTACCCCCCTCTGAGGGAGGGATTCATAGCCATGTGGAGCCCATGGGAAGGTGATAAAAAGTAGAAGTGCATATACCCAAATGTCAATGTAAATCTTACACATTTCATTACAAGTTGTTCTCTTGAAGGAAGATCTTACTGTACAAGGTCTAAAAATGGGCATTAGGTAAAAGTAAACTGGGGTAGGTGTGTTAGTGAGGGTATTGCATGGTTTATCTTTTATTGCTGCTCCACCCCAGGCACACACAATATGAAAATCAACAAGCCCTTGATATGAAGCAACAGGAATTAGTACAAGGATAGAAACAAGTAGGAGACTGGGAAAGTGGATAGACAAACATGAGTATGGCAAGTCAAATAACATTTCAAAAAGTCTTACTATTATAATTTATTTTTTACAAATGCATCTGCACAGTTGGCAATTTTTGTAAAAAGATAATAACAATGGGAATTATTCCACATAACACATAATTTAAGTGAGAGGAATGAAGTTAATAAAAATAAAACAAAGTGGAATGGAAGAGAAGTAGCTATAAAATGGGGGGTGCAAATATAGAGCTATTTCAGCGGCAACAGGTGATGTGTTCAATTGCTCTACATCTCAGGTGGGTGCACAGGCAAAAATAACATAACATATATGGTAATAAAGAAAAATAAATAAAATACAGCTCACTGCAGAGCAGATTCACAGCCACATAAATGTCTATGGCTGAGACATTTCTGAAAGAAGCACAAGAAGCAGCCATGCCTCTGCCTGAGTGCCCTTTCACTTCCCGCGGAAAAGGTTTATTGTACTTCTGGTGACAGAAAACAATGTAGTTTGCCAACCGTTTAGACAAGCACTGTTTTGAAACTTCTGTGCCCTGTCTTTTGGGTGCAAAGGAAACAAACAACTGATTGGACTTACAAACATCTTTAGTTCGGTTAGTGTAGTAACGCAGAATTCTGTGCACATCCATAGTGTCCAGAAGAGCCTCCCTCTGATTAGACTACTCAGGGAAGAATACCAGCAGTTGAGTTGTCTAATTCAACATAAATTCAGGAACAACTTTAGGTAAAAACTTAGGGTTTGTACCCAGAGCCACCCGGTCTCTGTGGAACATCAAGTAAGGCTCCTTACACACCAGGGCCTGAAGCTCTGAAATTCTTCGAGCTGAAGTATTAGCAATTAAGAAAAGTGCTTTTCAAGACAAATAGTGCATATCACAACTTGCTGCCAGTTCAAAGGAAGGCAAAGTAAGTTTTTCCAAAATAAAATTCAAGTCCCACGGGAGATTGGATTACGAATCAGTTGTTTCAGATGGAAAATTCCTTTCAGGAAGGTTTTGGAAATCTCCAACTGAGCTATGGTTTTGTCATCCATGAGGAGGTGATAGGCTGAAATAGCAGACAGATGGACCTTCAAAGAAGAATTGTTGAGGCTGAAATCTGAAAGATGCAAGAGGTACTCCATGACCTGGGGCACAGGGCAAGAGAAAGGGTCCCAACCCTTGGAGGCTGCCCAAATGGAGAATCTTTTTCATTTCATGGCATAAGTAGTTCTGGTAGAAGACTTTCTGGATTCTATGAGGATCTGGGCCACTAGGGTGGAAATTCCAAAGCGTGAAGCAGCTATGTCCACAGGTGTCACGCATGCAGGTGGAGGGATTTGAGGCCCAGATGCACTAGTCTGCCATGCTTCTGAGTCAGAAGATCATGGCAGAGAGGCAGAGGTATTGGGGCTTCCATCGATAGCTGTTGAAGCAGAGGGAAACAAATCTGATGAGGCCAAAGAGGGGCTATTAGAATCATGTGAGCCCCTTCCACCTGTAGCTTCAGGAGAACACTCTGAAGCACTGGGAAGGGAGTAAAGGCATACAAGAACCTCCCTGTCCAGCAAAGGGACAGTGTACCTCACCAGAAAACACCATGCCCGGGAACGAGTGAGCAAAAATTGGGCAGTTTTGCTTTGGATGGGGAGATGAAGAGGTCTGTCTCCGGCCGAACCCTCAGGTCGAATAAGCTTTTGACCACCATTTGATTTAGCTCCCACTCATGAGCCCAGACAGTGGTGCAGCTGAGACTGCCTGCCAGGACATTGCTGATGCCTGGCACATGGACAGCAGTCAGGCAGAGGTTGTGCTGGACTGCCCAGTACCACACTGGCATCGCCTCCCAGCATAGAGGGTACAAGCAAGTGCCTCACTGTTTTTTCAGGTACCAGACCACAGACATATTGTCAGGCTGGAAGGCCTGGAGGGCATACAGCACAGCCCTCATTTCTAACACATTGATGTGTAGAGATGCTTCCAGCTGAGACCATGTTCCCTGGGTCTGATGGTCTTCTATGTGGGTTCCCCAGCCTTGACACAAAGCATCCATTGTAAGGGTCATGGTAGGAGCAGTGGGTTGACAGGGAACCCCCATGGGTAGATTGTACAACTCATGTCACCAAAGAAGAACCTTCTTCATGTACCCAGACACTAGGACCCTGTGGTCCAGGTTGTCCATCCGCTGATCCCATTGGACACAAAGAGTCCAATGGGTCACCCTCATTTCGAGCCTACTCCCTGGGCTGCTTTATCGACTCCCTGTCTAGACCTCCCTGCCCTGTCTGTCTTGCCAACCTCCTGACTCCTGCCTCACACACTCGTACCCTCAGGTCTTCCTCTGTCCCCATGCTCTCCACTAGACCTTGCATGACAAAAATGGGTGAACAGGCATTTGCCCATTTTGCTCCCAAATTCTGGAACTCACTCCCCCTTATGGTGAAAACTTCAGCCCCCCCATCGAGAATTCAAAAACTCGCTGTTCACCCACCTTCTAGCCTCTGGCCAATGCAAATGCTCTTAATTTGCTTTGTCCCACTGCAGGCTGTCGGGTCTGACCCTGAGTACTACACTAATGTTCTCCCATGCAATATGCTTGTCTAGGTGGCTATGAACCTTGATGTCTTTACTGTCCTCAGCTGTCTTATGGTTACCCTAATTGCTTTATTTTACATCCTTATTATGATCTATGCCTAAAATATACCCTTATGTAACTATTACTGTGCTACCCAATGTATATCTTGTTTTGCTCCTGTACTCCTATATTATGTCTGTGCATTTCTGCATATTGTAACCAATGTCCTGTGCTCTCCCGGGTCGTGCCTGAAAATAGGCAGGTCTATTGCCTAGCGCACTTACCCGGTTACCAAAAGCTAATAAATAAATATGCAGTCTGGCTAGAGGAACTGTAGGGATCATAGCTGCCATCAGCCCGAGAAGATGGAGGATTGACCGAGCTGTGTTCCAGCGTGAGTTGGCCACTAATCTGGTCTGTTCCAGCAGGATCTCCACTCTGTCCAATGGGAGGAAGGCCCTGCCCTGGACTGTGTCCAGCACCACCCCAAATCAATTGTAGGCACTGGGAGGGGAGAGGTGGGACTTGGGATAGTTGACTGTTATTCCAAGTCTGGAAAAGAGGTCCAGGGTGAAAGAGAAGGACTCCCTCACACTGTTCTGTGATGGGTCTGACAGAAGCCAGTCATCCAGATACAGGCACAATTAGATCCTTCTTCAGCATAGTGCCACAGCTACCACTGCTAGGCACTTGGTAAAAACCTGACGTGTTGAGGATAGGCCAAAAGGGAGAGCCTTGAACTGGTAATGTTTCTCCTGGAAGGCAAATTGAAGAAAGCAGCAGTGGGCTTGGAAGACAGGTATGTGCAGGTAAGCATCCTGCATGTCCAGCACTCAAAGCCAATGGCCCTTGTGGAGCAGGGGTAGAAGTCCCTGGATGGTGAGCATGCAGAATCTCTTGTACTCAACATACAGGTTGAACATACTTAGGTCACCTGTCTTTTTGGGCACTAGGAAGAAATGGAAGTAGTACCCTTTTCCTATCTGTGCTGGAGCCACAGGCTCTATGGCTGACTTTTTGCAGAAGAGCCTGGATCTTGTCCCCTATCAGAGACAGGTGCCTTGGAAGATAATGGGAGAGGCCTGGGGGGTTGTTCAGAGGCCTGTCTAGGAACTCTATGGTGTGACTTCTTGCTATTAACTGAAGGACCCATGAGTCCGTGGTTATGTCCTATGATCCCAGAAGGTGGAGGGCAAATCTCCCCCCCCCACTGGTTCCCCCAGAGGATCTGGAGGAGTTGGAGGAGCCCCATGAGTCAGGAGGCAGAGGGGAGGGAGCCAGCAGCTCCTCCTAGGGAGCTTCTGGGGATTGGTAGGCTGAGTAGGGGTTCCTGATGCTGGATACCAGCATTTTGACCTGGTGTTTGGCAGGGGCCTCTTTGGTCTGGCATCTCTGTTGCCGATGAAAAGGCTGTTTGTCTTTGTAACCCCCTCAGTACATGATGCAGACATCATGGATGGATTTATTGCAGTCCTGCAATTCAGTGATAATATCCTTGGTGTCACCTCCGAATAACATAGATCCCCTGAAAGGGGCATCCTGGATGGCAGTCTGGACATCTTGTGATAGGCCAGTAATCCTGAGCCATGAATGTCACCTAATGCAGACAGCAGTGGCTGTGGTGCGAGCAACTGAGTCTACTGTGCCATAGGTGGCCCGGAGGGCATGACGACAGGAGATTTTAGCCTTTCTCACTGTCTTGGCAATCTTGGTCTTAAGCTCCTGGTCCTGGATAGCTTTCAGCTTGGACTCCAGTGAGGCCAGGGAAGATTTCTGGTGGGAAACCATATGAACCACATAATTAAGGGACCTGAGAGTGCAAGTGGAGGAGGAATGGATCTTGCGACCAAAATTGTCCAGCTGCTTAGACTCCTTAGCAAAAGGAGACATGCTCAAATGTTTAGGTTTAGAGGACCAGTCATGGGCAGTCGTGATAACAACTGAGTCTGCATTAGGATGGTCAGTAAGGTATGTGACCATATCCTGCCTGCCTTTTTTGAAACACCTGGAATGGAGGAAGGCTGTTGTCAGATAGTGGACATCAGGTCTTCATAGGGCCCAGTCTAAAGCAATATGGGCATAGGAGCTGTGTCTGTCATGTCTAGATGTTCTGCAAGGCTTTTCCACTTTGGATCCTGTTTCTGAATAGCCCAGCCACAGGCATTTTGTATAGTTATGAGGCATTCTGCAAAGGAAGGGTCCTCCGAAGGGGACTTTGGGGACTCCTTAGGCTGAGGCTCTCTTTAGGTGTATGAGTTCCAGAGCTAGAGGATGAGTCAGAGTCCAAAACATGCCTGCAGGGGGACTGAACCCTTTTTAAAGGATTTTGCTAGGTTTTTTCCCTGACCTGATGTCTAGAGCAGCCTTCTCTGCAAAGGTGGGAATCCACAGGAGAGGCTGATCTAGGGGTCGGAAAGGAGGTGGGAGTAGAGGCCGCCACTAGTTTCCGATGGTCAAGCTCTGAGGCTAAAGTCCTGGCTTCCTGAATAAGGGTCTGAAACACTGCCTGGCTATCAGCCTGAGGCTGCTGTGTAGGCAGAGGCTAAGGCTGAGGAGGAAGAGGCTGGTATAATGGATAGCCTGGCGTCTGATATTGAGGGTATACATGTGCATGATAGGAGTAGGGAAAGCCAAAAGGAGCATAACCTTGATCAGACATAGCCTGGCTTATGGTACCCCAGTACATAACGTGGTTGATAACCAGGCGTTGGATACCCTGGTGAAAGGTACATTGGGTATTATGGGGGTGGATAGCCTGGAACATTGCCCATAGGTCCAGCCAGAGGCAGAGCTGAAGGCCCGGCAGGAGGTCCAGAAGGACCAGGCATCGGCCCTACAGGGCCATTTGAAGGAGCTGGCACTGGATCAGGCACAGGAATGTCCAGTGCCAGAAGATTCAGTGACTGGGGGTCTGACAGAAGGCCATCCAGCATTTGAGGAATGGCCAGAGTGCCAGACATACCCTGACCCAGCGATGGGTTACCTGGCAATGGGTCACTTAGTTAGTAGAACCCGATAGAAGACCCACCGTCATCTGGGGAGCCAGAGTCCAAAATGGTGGAACCTGCCTGGCCAAGGGGGCTTGTGTTGAGGAGGTCCTGATGGAAGATTCCCAGACAGATTAACAATAGGCTCAATCACCGGCCCAGTGGTGTGGAGGGCTAAGGCATCACTACCTTACCTCCTACCACACTGGTAACCTATGTTCACAGTGCAAGCGGGCCACCAAGGGTCAGCCGGGGAGTGAGAGGATTAAGCTTCTAAGGGACAGATCTCCTCTCCCAGGGAGGGTGGGGAATATGGACCGGCATTTGCCTGACCCCTAGCAGCAGCTGGGGGTGGGAATGCCTTGTCCCTCAAATGATGGACAGAGGTGGAGCAGCCGCCCGATGTGCAGCATGTGGATGTGCATGCTGAGCATCATTGGTGGCATTGTACACTCCCCTCTGCAAGAAGAAAAAGCAGAAAATGGTCCCCCTGCTGTGAAGAATGACGATTGTCCCCCTGCAGCCCCACCCTGAGAAGGCACCTCCCGAGCTGGATCTGTTGTGGTGGGTTGAGGAGCTCCCAACCCCCTGCCATGAAGGGTAAGTCATGGGGGTGAAAGGTGAGGGGGTCTGATCCTTGGAGGATAGCGAGGGGGGACGTTAGATATATCCGGCAAGGGGAGTGATGGAGAAAAAGTAATAAAAAAAGAAAAACAATAGGCCCAGTAGTGGAACCAGGAAGAAACTCACCCGGTGAAGGAAGGGAACCTCTATATTAGTGCACTCCCCCGGCTCTTGGTCTTCAGACAAGCCCGTAGGGTCTAGTTGGGTCAATGGGAGGGAGGAACCCTCTAAAGATTGTTGTATGTCTGGCAGCTGGCTCAACTCAACATCGGGAGTATCCTGCAACCCCGATGGGAGAGCCTCAGCTGTGTGGTCCCCAGAGAAACCGTGGAGCGACTTATCAGGCGTGGCCGTGCAGAAGTCAGAAGAGCTAACATCCGACTTATCAGCCTGGGCCATGCAGACAACAGCAGAGCTGGAGTCCAGCTTACTGGCTGTGATCGTACACTCCTCGGTGGGGCCAGGTAGCAACTTATCGACCTGGCTGTTGGCGACAGACCCTGGAGAAGATATGGGCCTAAGGAGCACACTAGGAGTTCCATTGTCCAAGAAGAGCCCCAGCTGCACCATGAGTAAAGCAGCCAGGGAGGCTGTGGTCCGATTCACCAGAGTGGTAGGAGACCTGGCAGTAGGGGTACTTACTGAAGTAGAGGCACTCCCAGTGTCAGTGGTGCCCGATGGTCACCGCCAAGTGGATAGAGATCTATCCCAGTCTCTGTGCCTCTCCTTGTCCTTTTTCTTCTTTTTAGGTTCTGGCATTGGTGAAGATTTTTTTCTGCAGTTTCTGCAGCTCCTTTTCCATCAAAGCTAGGTGTTCCCCCAGCAAGTGGGCTTCAAGCTTTTTCTGATGCCTAATCCGTGTGGCCTGGTTGAAGTATTAGCAGGCAGCACAGTCCTTTACTCGGTGTTTGGGGCCTTGGCAGATCACACAGCAGGAATGCTCATCCACATGCAGGATCTGGGTGCAGCAGGACTTGCACTTCTTCTTTTCAATGCATCACCCAACTGTTCAAGAATAGGCCAGCGGGGGACCCAGGAAAAGACTGACCTGGTGAAGGAAGGGGAACCTACAGATTAGTGCCCACCTCCAGTTCTTGATCTTCAGGCAAGCCTGGAGGGTCCAGTTGGGTCAGTGGGAGTGAGGAAGCTCTCTGAAGATTGTTGCATGTCCGGCAGCTGGCTCAACTCTATGTCAGGGATATCCTGCAACCCCAATGGGACAGCCTCAGCTGTGCAGTCCCCAGGGGAACTGGGGAGTGACTCATCAGCCTTGGCCATGCAGACATCAGAAGAGCTAACATCTGACTTATCAGCCTGGGCCATACAGACAACAACGGAGCTGGAGTCCAGCTTACCAGCTGTGACCGTGCACTCCTCGGTGGGGCTGGAGAGCGATTTAGTGATCTGGCTGTTGGCAATAGACCCTGAAGAAGATATGGGCCTAAGAAGCACAATAGGGGTTCCGTTGTCCAAGAAGAACCCTGACTGCACTGTGAGTAAAGCAGGCAGAGAGGCTGTGGTCTGATCCACCGGAGTGGTAGGAGACCTGACAGTAGAGGTACTTACTGAAATGGAGGCCCCTCCAGTGTCAGTGGTGCCTGATGGTCACCACCAAGTGGATGGAGACCTATCCCAGTCTCAGTGCCTCTCCTTGTCCTTTTCTTCTTTTTGGGTTCTGGCGTTGGAGAAGATTTTTCCCTCAAATTCTGCAGCTCCTTTTCCATCAAGGCTGGCTGCTCTTCCAACAAGTGGGCTTCGAGCTTTTTTTGGTGCCTAATCTATGTGGCCTGGTTGAAGAATTTGTAGGCCACACAGTCCTTGACCTGGTGTTTGGGGCCTAGGCAGATCACGCAGCAGGAATGCTCATCCGCATGCAGGATCTGGGTGCCGCATACCTCTCAACCTCTTGCCTCATGAATCAGGGACAAGGCTTACAAAAATCAGGGACAAAGACCCAAAATCAGGGACACATCTTAAAAATTGGTACTATTCGGTCAGAAAGCTGTTAGAATCAAGGGATGTGTGTTAAGATGCATTTTCTGATGAAGAAATATTCTATAACTTTAACGTTTGACATTATTTTATGATTGTAATACCCACTGTTCTGTCACAAAAATGCAGATTTTATGAGGGACAGAGGAAAATTCTGAAGCAAAATCAGGGACGTCCCTGAAAATTAGGGACAGTTGAGAGGCATGGGGTGCCGCAGGACATGCACTTCTTCTTTTCGATGCATCACCCAACTGTTCATGTTCCTGAATTGTACCTCCAACTATATCCCATGCTGTAAATTTGTCACTGTTATTTATTTGCTTCCCTTTTCTTCTGTATATTCCTCAAGATCTCTGTATTAGACCCGTTTGTGTTAGACCTGTTTATACTGTATTTTACTATGTAATTGTTTGACCTGATGTTCTGGTCTCTTTTTATGCTTAACTGAACATTCGTGTAAATGGGCATTTTTGCTCACATACCTTTCAGTACAAAATAAAGATTGAGTGATTGATTGATTAAAAACTGGACGGACAGACCTGAACCACAGCAGTTCTGTAAAAATCCAAACTGGCCATACTGAGTGCAACTTGTACAAATACTGCTGGTCTAGTCACTCTGGCTGCACTGTTCAGTCTGACTTTTAAGTATCTCATCTGCTCCTGGATGTCTGTTTTTCAACCCTTCCTTGGCATGGTTGAAAATGGAACTGTCAGGACCAGACCAGATAGGTAAAACCCAGACCAGATCATCTGGAGTGAGTGGATCAGCAATATCTGCACAAGATATGTCCAATCCAGGTTTTACAGCTCTGGTACTCATCTGGTGATATGGTTTTCACCCATACCTCCACTGCATGTGGCTTAGTGACATACTGTACAGATAGCTGCAGAGTCTAACCCATTGAAGGTTGAAGTTTCAGTAAACCATTATGCTTAAAATACCAAGACTCACTCAATTCCCAGTGATCCACCAACCCCAAGTCACACTTAGTCCTCTACCAAAGTCATGCTCAAGTATTGGTGCCTTTACATCCACACCACTAAAGGGACACTGTCAACCTTTTTTGCATCATATTACTTCTAGGTAAAAACCCACGTTTTATGATTGCTAACCTTCTCTAAAATTCATTGTTGTTGCTGGTTGTTTAATCTACCTCCTTGCTTATTAGAACTGAAATGCATGGAAATGTATAACTATGCACAGCTTTGTTTTGCTCCAAATTGTTTACCTAAGCTTACTGCATACTTTCTGAACATTAGAAACACCTTCAAACAGTGCAGCCACTCATGCTACAATAGTCTCATCTACTCCCACTGCATAATAAGTAGCTAGATAGTGTTGGGGGTGTTCCTGAGTCCAGGAAAGATGCAATTGTAGTCAGTCAAGAAATGTAAACAAACATGTTTTGGTGTGGCAACACTAGTTTGATTGACACTCAGTTTTTTTTTACTTTTTAAAATAAAAAAGTCGGAATCAAACAACAAGCTACATCAGCAGTCTCTATAGAATGAGAACAATCATAAAATGTGTTTTTTAAACTAGGGACACTTTGAGGCCAAATGGGGTTGACAGTGTCCCTTTAAGCTTTTAATGCCATCATGCCTCTTCTTTTTTTTTTTTAAACTGAATGTTTATTAAGTTTTTTTCTTATAACATGTAAAATTCACATTACAAAGCAAATATATATCAGCTTCATTTCATAACTGACATCAGAATTACATATGTCCAGCCTCTTCTGCTGCCATGAGCTCCCCCATCCACGAAGTCCCAGTCTGCTTATGGTAGCCTCCCCCCCCACAAACCAGGTAATTTTCAAGGGAGCAGCTCTTTACACCAAATTAACTAAATTACTGCTAAACTTCTTATTTTTAAACATTGTGTTGAGAAAATTTTGTTTTAATATATCCATGGTCAGGAAAAATGAATTTGTAAAAGAAACTAAAGCTCCCAATTATCAGTTCATTTAATCACAATACAGCATGTTACGAACTGATCAGATTCTATGTGTAACCTAAGTCAAACAAAATTAGACACACATGCCTACCTATTTGCAAGTAAAGCAAATGTGGTTACTATCATTCAGTTGTAAACACATATAGTCACAAATTGCAGGTAAAGAACATTCTGTAGAATATAAACAGTAGCCCAGAACTGCCTGCCTGAAAAAATGAAGTTGGTGTATTATTTGGAAACAGGCATCACTGGGACTCTTTGCTATGGAATGTCCTGCAAAGTAGCAGAGCGACTGCTCTTAGGATGGCGGTGTTAAATGGCTTAATGAGATGTTCCTAGGGGCTGAGTGCACTGCAGAGCTTATTTCTTATGCAGAAAGCTCCAGGAAGTGTTTAACCCAATCTACTTCCAAAAGTTTTCTATGTCTGTACTATCCATTGGCAATCTGACACAGAATGACTGCCAGAAGATAATGAGTTAACTTTCTGTGGGCTCAATTAACTCCTCAAGCCAGAGGGAAAATAGTGCTGTACAGCTTCCTAAACACACACAGGCAGCATAGTAATGAGACTTCAGTGGAGTAATCTATTTTTAACACTCTCTCATGTTGTTTGGTAGCAAAAATGACATCAGCTCTTTTCTGAATGCAAAACATCTGCTGGGCTATGCCCACAGCTGTAAAAAGAGTAGCATGGATGATGCAATGAATTACAGACTGGTCAACCTGACCTCTATAATGGGAAAGGTCATGGAAACACTACCGAATTAAAGAATAGTGGGTGACCAGTGAGGTGGATCGGGTGGGGGATGGGGGGGCTAAATGATGTAGACTACCTGGATTTCAGCCATTCACTCAATGTTATGTCACACATAAGGTTGTTAAATAAGATAGAGAGCATGAGGGTGGGCATGAAGGCAGTAAAGTGGGTGGATAATTGCATACTCTCGGCAGAGGGTATGGTGACAGTGGATTACAATGGGGATCAGTGTGATGATATGGCACCAGAGGACTAGAGGAGAGTGGATGTTATTCCCCTTTACAAAAAGTGGGAGCAAGTCAGAGGCAGATTACTACAGACCTGTTAGTTTGACCTCGGTGGTACTGAAAATGATGCCCACCACTTTTATCTCAGTGTTTGCTATTTAAAAACAGCAGCTCTAATCATCACATGGCATACAGGTGATTGATATTTTGGATATGGGGAACACTTGGAAGAGGAAATAGATGGGTAATCCCCTCTTGTGCTGTCAGGAAAATAAGAGAGAGATTTCCATCTGCAAGCTATACTGGATTTAAACATTAATAGTTTGCACACCAACTGTTTGCCTGTTGTCAATATGAGTTAAAATAAAATGTTGACATTTATCAGATTGATTACGGTACTGAAGTTCATTGTTGATCTCCTAATTTTGAGTTGGTCTGCCACTGATGAGTCATTCTGTTTCTAATTGTTAAACTATGTTGTTATGATTATTTTGTTCCTGTTTGATTACCAGCAGTAGAATACTGTATCACTGCTAAGTTATCTAAAATAAGTCTTCAAATACCATTGACATGTGGGTTATATCACATAATGACCCTCCTTGTTTGTACTATACATATAGAAATCATAAAACAAGTATAATAATATCAGAGATTGACGATTAATAAAGGATGAACTTGAACTGTAACACTTTACATTTACTGAAGACTTTTAACTCAGTGTACTACTTTTAATTATTGAATTAAAGTACATTTAACAATTACTCTCTTTAGTCTATGTGCATATACAGTCTTTCTGTTCGTTCTTCACAGGCTTCTTCATCATGAAATGGATTTGGCATGCATTCATCACAAATTGAATAATAAAAAAATTACATTAAGGTAATGAAGAAATCTGAAGATATAATACTTTTAGTAATGGTTGCTATTATTAATTCCACAATATGCATCAACGAATACACAATGGGAGTAGATAATGGCTGCAAACAGGCAGGAGAAGGATCTAGGAGTTATAGTCATTGATTACATTAGGGTGGGGACCCAGTGCAGCATGGCAGTGGGAAAAGCTAACAGGATGCTGGAGTGCATAGAGAGAGAGAGAGAGAGAGAGAACCAACTGAAAGAGGGAGGGGCTGATGCCACTCAACAGTTTCATGGTGAAGCCACACCTGGAGTATGGGGTACAGATCTGTAGGGAAGGTAGATACAATAACTAGGGGAAATGGACTAAAAGTGGAGGGATGAAGGTTTGGGGGGACACGTTAGGAAGTATCATTTCACGGAGAGAGTGGTTAAGACCTGGAGCAGACTTCTGTAGGAGGTGGTGAGGATCAGTACATTGGAGTTTTTCAAGAAGGTCTGGGTCAAACACAATGGTTTCTCAATGGGAGGAAGGGAGGGATATTGGTGGGGGGGGGCAAGTAGGGGGCGGAATGGGCAAACTCAATGGTCAGGAAGTTCCTTTTCTGCCGATACATGTCTATGAATCTGTGAATATATGAACAAATAAGTATCCTTGTACACCGTTATCTGGTTCTTGACATTATTTTAGATGTCAGATTCTAGACTATACAGTAGTACACATATTCAAAGCTTAAAAGTGTAACAATGTAGAGTACCTTTGTCATGTGATACCATTAAAAGCCAGAAAAAAATACAATAACATGCTTCTTAATTATGTTAAACATTCATCCCACATAAGTTTGGTTTTGGTCAGTGATCTGTTACTTTTCACATCCTATGCATTGTGACATTATTTACAAATTAAAAATTTAGCAGAATTTCCATAGTAGAATGTCAACCCCCCTACTCCCCCAACCCCTACATACAAAATGTCTGAAGACATGTCATTCATGGATTCCAAGTGTCCACCATCCTCTATGTGAAGAAGTTCTTCCTGACCTCCCTCCTAAACATCACATGCTCCAGCTTAAGACTGTGCCCCCTCGTATTATGGTTGCCACTCATCTTAAAGAGACTCTCCTTATCCACCTTATTAATCCCTTTCAGGTACTTGAAAGTCCCAAGCATGTCCCCTCTCTCTCTCTCTCTCTCTCTCTCTCTCTTTTGACTTCCAGGGAGTACATGTTCAGTGCCCTCAACCTCTCCTCATATTCCTTACCTTGCTGACCTGCTATCATCTTTGTAGCCATACTCTGGACCTTCTCCAGCAGGTTAATGTCCTTTTCGAGTCGAGGATACCAATATTGAACTCCACACTCTAGATACGACCTTGCCAGTGACATGTACAAGGGCAGTATAACCTCCTCTCTCCTATCACTGATCCTCCTAGATACGCAGCCCAGCATTTTGTTGGCTTCTTCTTACAGACTCATATCTACAACTAGTATTCTCTCTCTTGTATACGCAAAGAAAATATTGCCTTTAACTCTAATCACCTAAGCCAATCTCAGCTCACATACTTGACTCTCTAAACACTTCCCAATATATCTTGTAGAAATTCTAATTGTCATCTCTTTGCTCTAATTCCTTGTACCTGTTGATGGCCTCTCTCTTCTCCATCACTATTCCTGCCAATTAACTACTACTCCCTAAGTAATAAATATTTACCCTATTCTCTGATTTGGTTTATTAAATCTTGACTTATGCAATGCCACTAGTTGCTCCTTTTCTGGTTTGATGAATGATGCTACTAACGGGTGTGGTGTATTATTTCCACCTTCTCCATTTTCTGTCACTCTCTTGTATGTTGGGTGTCAGTTCCTCTCTGCAAGCACTTCATGCATCAGTTCATTCTCACACTTTAAAAGAACATGTTGTGAAAACAAAAATTTATGTTTTGCACATTTATCATTGCACATATACTGAACAACTTTTGCATTAGTACAAACTCTTAATGACCCATGACAGCCATTTCTTGTCTATTTGAGACACATTTAACCTCTTAAGAAACTGACTACTGTACAGTATCAATTAAATGACAATGGTACTGGTTACTTTGTGCTCCATCAACTTGGTCCTGATAATGACATTTCTCTTCCAAGTGAATACGTGGAGTTAGAGTATCATTATTTGAAATAGTGGCTAGCACATTAAATAGAGAACAACTGAAAATGTTTTCATTTCCCAGTGTCTATGTGAAAATCTGCTCAAGACTCATCATCAGACATTAAACATTCAAATGCATAGTTTATAAATATTGTCATCTTTACTGCAGCTTACACATACAGCTATATACAAAATAATATCAAGTTTAACAGGATGTACTATATAAATAAATATATATAGTATCTGTACCATGCATGGGTGACACTTTTATCTGTTTTAACTACTGGTGCCTCAACTCTAGCTTTCAGAAATGACATGCCCCATTTCCTTTTTCCGGCTCTTGTCGTCACTTGTGTTCTCCCAGCATTTTCATTAAAATGCATTGCTGCAAGTTTCAGAGGTAACAACATTAGGCAGTTAATATTAAGCAATCCTATACTATATGGTTTGGTTGGACATGCTAAAATGCAAGCATGCATACTAATTAGCAGTATCCTGCGTTTGTATATGTCTTAATCCTTTTTTTAAACAATGGGTGGATCAGGTTGTCATATTTATAAAAGGTCATTGACAGATCTATCAATTTTATCGCCTGCAACACATCAGATTGAAATACATTAATCTATGTAATATTACAGTGATATGCAGGAATTCTACTTTTCAACTTATTTAGTGGATAATCCCTTCATCATCATGTATTAACAAGCTGTTTTACCTGTATGCCCTTACCTACTCCTGTATTAAGTCTAACTTCACAATAATTTGCATTTATTTGAGTTATTCCTCCACAAAAAATAGAGCCTATAAAGAGTAGCATACCTAGCCTCCATTGCATTGTAGAAAAAGTGAATACTCTTCGGTGCAAAAAAGGTCATGATTTTATGGAACGATTCTAGAGATGATGTATGTTGGGCTAAAGACAGTTTTTTAATATCTCTACACAACATTTTGTTTTGCACAATAAGTCCAATTTCTTTATGTGGTTTGCTACCTAAGAACAAAGTAATCAACTAATAATAGACATTGTCAACCAAAATATATCTACAGTATTGTTTCGCTCAAACATTATTACTGAAAAAAAGAAAATTTAATCCAGGATTTTCACTACACAGTCTAACCAACTGATCACGTAAAATACTATAATGATGGTCTTGAAATTACCATAAATCTACCACTGAACTGCAGGCCTTCTCATAAAATTGCAGAATAACCCACTATGCATTGCAAAGATAATTTCTCCACCACCACTAGTCAACTCATATAATAAAAAATGGTCTCAGAAATGATGCAATCTGATTGGTTGATAGTATTACAATAACCTTATATTAATCCCTGTTACAATGTCATGTATAGCCGGATCACCATGACACATGGATTCTTCCATCGGTGAATGGTGACTACATACAGGAAGATCAAGAAATACAATAGGTAGTAATTCACATATCTTCTCTATATCAAAGTGGACCGGTATCTCACTGAAGGCTGGACTGTATTCAGCCACTCGTGGGGGAATCACAATGGGAAAGGACCCATCATGGGTGTGACAATACTCGTCAATTACTGAGTGCCATGCCAGGTCTCTTGACCAACAGGAGAAGGATGGCACCTACTGTTCCCACATTGCTCTTCAGGAGAAAAAACAGACCCACCAAGAAAGATGAGGAAGCCGCCATACATCAGGCAATGGCTGACAACCAGGGTTTGTGAAGTCATGCCAGCCACATAATGCAGATCACAGATACAAACAAGTCTATAAGCTAACACATTGCAACACAATAATACGAATATATAACAACTTGATACATGATATCAAAGAAAAATATATCAGAAACCCTCTGTAATTCACGATCTGTTTTCTAGTGTTTCGTGACTGCAACAGTTATATGGTTCACCATGTTCAGAGTGTATATCACAAACCTGATTCGTAGCAAATGACCATTTTGCAAGTGCTAATTCTCTGTCTCCACCACTGGACAATGCACACCAGTATAAATGATTACTGATTGATCTTGACCACAAAGAAAGTATATTGCGATCCTTCCTTTTATCCTTCATGTCTAACTTTTTCTTGATTCCTATAAATATATGTATAAACATTTTTTGAGAATAATTATACATGACTTCCTAACATCATATGGATATGCATCTTGGACGCTATGCACTTTTCAGGCACGGGTATGTGAAAAAAACATGTACCCTGGCCACACAGCTGCACACCCGTGGACAGGTGTGCCCATACTGGCATGCAGAAGCGCCAGTCACCTGTCTGTGGCTCCACCCCTCCAGTGCACAGGACTCCGCAGGGCAGCTGGGGAGGAATCATTGTCCTGGGTGGGCATCCAATGGGTTGCTCCCCTGGCCCTCTAGTGGATCCCTTGCATAGGGAAGTGCGGGACTGGGGTGTGCATGCCAATTGCAGGCACTCAGATCCACATGGCACCATCCCATCCCAGTGCCTTCGCTCCCATCCAATGATGGGCACTCACCCTTTCAGCTGTCCTTACTGTCTCCAGCTGCCCAGCAGTCAGGGGCAGCATGGTGAGCCCTGTCTTGATCCCCCGGTGTCCGGTGGCCTGTGTGCATGGGGGCATGCAGTGAGTTACGGCTGGGTCCCCCTGCCATAACCTGCACCTCACTCCGCACCTATGTGGACAGCACTACGTGGGTTCGTGCATAACGCGTAATGCTGGCAAGGCCCCAGAATGCCCCCCCACCTGCCCCCGGGGTGTTGCTGTCCATGCGGCTGAGGGATCAGGCACATAACCTTTGCACGCCCATGTCGTGAAAGCCATGTGGCCAATGCTCCATGGCATTCACGTGCACGATGCCAATGAGCCCAGTTTATCCGGGCGCATTGGCATCATGCATAGTGCCCCTTATGAATATAAGAAAACAAATATTAATGTGATTGCAACCAATCACCCTTCTCCCCCCCTTCATTTCTGCTACTGATCAGTTGACAAGAACTGTCAGTAGTGTAGAGAGACCTACATGTAGATCCTACATAAAAGTAGTGTGAGTTGTACTTGCACACATTGCTATGTGTACATTTCAACTGTGATGTGGCGATGGCGATAATATCAACTTCAATCTTTTAAGAATTGGTCTAGGTGCTGAAACTATCCAGCAAATCTCAGGTCGCTTGCACCTCTATTAATTGCCTACAGCGTAAAATTATGCAACAATGTTTTTAAAAATAATGCTACTTTTATAAATACCCTTTGCCATATGCCACACATCAAACCAATGTGTGATTTGTTGTTCATTTTCTGAAGATATTTTTTTATGGATGACTGACAGTCCATGGTGGTGCTGCTGATGTTCACTCCTCTTTCCCTTAAATGCTTTATGCCCCTCTGTAAACCTTCCAGTTCCATGGCATATGAGTTCTTCACTTCATTGCTCTGAGACAGAAGATACTTTTTTTAGCTCAGTCTCCATACTATGTCTCACAATTCAGACAATATAAAGTGGGTAGATTACCCATTAGTTTAATGCTGGTACAGTATGTCCCAGACTGTGGTGGGGGGAGTTGGTTGTTTACCACCTCCTGATTCAGGGACCACTCATTCAATGTCTCTCCTACCTGAATTAGAGCATCTTCCGTCTGACTACTCCATCGACATGAATTGCCAGGAGATCTGCAACCAAACTGCACAAGCCAGTCCAGGTGCAGATGGCCTCCCGACACAAGGAAAGGGCATGCATGCCACCCTGCCAACTTGGATACTCCAAAAATTACATACAGAATTCATACACCATTTATTTCTGGCTATCAACCTTATAATTGGCTTCAACCTCTAATCATATATAATAAACTTTAATGAAGAAATACAATTTAAAAAATTAAAAAATAAAAAAAACATTACTGCTAATGGAGCAAGTTAGATGTGTTATTTTAATTCAAGCCAAGGGCACCAACTTGCTAGCAAATGCAAAATAACGAAAAAAAAAAAAAAAAAAAATAGAAAAACAGGTCATATCTCTGGCATCACTGTATAACTGATGTGACTGCAACCTAATAGAGCCAACACAAAGCCATTCCTCTATGCCTAATATTTAGTATCAGATCACCAGGGGCCAAATATTCAAAGTTTTGCACCTGGCACAAATCCATTGTGCTAGAATAGTGCCATATTTGTGCCAAGCTGCAATATTCAAAAGCCCTTTTAGTGCCAGTGCTGTGAGATAGTGCTGACACTAAAAGTTAATGTATGCAGGGAAGGGAGGTAGGGGAGTGGCCATGAATGCCGGCGCACCAGCATATTAAAAAGATTAGCACCGCTCTACAGGGTTTATCACCACCTGTAGTGCAGTGTCCAATACCGCCTGCAAAAAGCATGTGGTAATGCGGCAGTGTTACTCGAAGTGACTCAAAGTGTAACTTCAATACACTTCGAATTACTTCAATGTTACCCCTGGTAGTCTAGTGGTCCCTCCCACCCCCATCACGAACCCTGACCCCTGTAGCTTAATAAATGACATAATTTCCCTGGTAGACTAGTCCCCCCACCCTATCCTGATCCCTGACCCTGCTTAGCTTCTGAAATGTGTACATTTCCTGGTAGTCTAGTATCTAGCCCATCATGATTCCTGACCCCGTGGCTTCAGAAATGTATTTATTTCCCTGGTAGTCAAGTGGCCTTCCACCCCATCATGATCCCTGACCCCCATATGTATCCAATACACCCTTCCCTGGTAGCCCAGTGGCCCCTCACCTGGCAGTGCTGATCCCTGCCCCCCCAACTATCCCTGAATGGAGTTGGCAACTGCGCTCATTCATTATTCACTATGGGATGCGTATTCAGCACTCAGTCAGCGACTGGCCGCGGAGGTGAGCAGTGGGTTGAGACCATCACTGGCTCTGTTTGGGGCTAGTTGATGGGGAGGTGGAGGTGGCACTGCTGGAGTGGGGGTGTGGGGCCATTGGACTACCAGGGAAGGGTGTGTGGATACATACTGGGGTTTGGGCATTGTGATGGGGTGGGGGCCCACTAAACTACAAGAGAAATTATTTAATTTCAGGGTCTACAGGGGTTGGGGATCATGATGGGGGGTGGGGAGCCACTAGACTACCAGAGAAATGTATACATTTCAGAAGCTACAGGGATCAGGGATCATGATGGGGGAGTGGGGTGCACTAGACTACCAGGGAAATTATGTCATTTATTAAGCTACGGGGGTCGGGGTTTATGATGGGGGGTGGGGGGCCACTACATTACCAGGGGAATTAGTGGACTGTGTACAGAATGGGGGCATACCTCCCAAGTGTCCCTCATTTTGAGGGACATCCCTCATTATACCCCTGTAAATCACCTTGTCCCTAATCTGTCCCTCATGTATAAGGTGCTGCGCACACAGAGGATGTGCTGTACAATCATACTATTAGGCAGCTATTAACAATATTCAAAGCTGCTAAAGGAATATGCATACTTTGCACAAGTAGAGGCTATGGTTCCACTGTGTTCTGAGCTTGTATCTCCATGTTTGATGCTGTGTCCCTCATTCTGCGAGTCGGTGTCCCTCATTGCCCCTCAGTCAGCACGTCTGTGTCTCTCATTGCAGTGCTGTATGGGTGAGTGGTTTACACTGGCTGTGCCTGCAAACACCCATTTCCCGTAGCATCTTGCCTGTACTTCCATTCCAACCAAAAGGGGGTTGCTGTGAGCACACTCTGGCCTGCAGCTTCCAGCCTGTACTTCCATTCTGACCAACAGGGGGTTTCTGTCTGCTCCTTGCAATAGTACCGGGCAAAGTACAAGGGAATGCATGCAAAGCAGGCCATAATGAGATGCAAATGTGACTGTTTGCCACGGATTGCCTGAATAGGCTCATTTGCATAGGATCTTTGAATATAGCAAACTTTTGCCCCAGGCTAACCTGTTTACACCGGGGTAATGTGTTAGCACTGTGCAATTGGGTTAACCCCGGGCAAACCTCTCAAATGCATAGCACAGTTCTACAGTTTGTGGCCTGCATTGTTGTGTGCAGTTGTTGTGCACCACTTCATTGCTTTCACGCACATTGACCACCAACCTCAACTCTGCCTTACTCCACCTCTGTGTCCACTGAGCTGCTGTTGCATTTTGCACTTCCCTTTTGCTATATTCAAAGCTGCCTTATTTCCCGAGCTATTTTAGTACTGCACTCCCAGCCCTGTTAGCACTGCTTCCTTTGCACGCTACATTCAGCAGGTTTAGTTCCGGGGCTATTCTTTTGAATATAGCTTACTACCGGTTCAGGGCTAATTTAGCATGCCGTGCAGTGATAATTTAGCCCCGGGGCTAAGTTTTGAATATCTGGCCCCAGATGTCTGATCTAAAACAATCAATTTCAGTGTAGATACCTGTACAAGTGGTATATCTACAGTCTTTGATCTTTCAAGGTCCATAATCAGGTATGCACAGAATTTGGCAGTGTGACCAGGAGAGCAGCAACGGTCATTGCCTCCTAGAATTGCCCTTCCATCTCTGAACGTACGTATCAGGAATTTCTTCTTTTCCTCCCATACATTACGCACCAAAGGGATCAAGTAACTCTTCTGCATCAGTGTATATGTCCACACAGATATGGATGGTATTCTCAGAGATTTAAAGACATTGATCACCCATGCTGCACTACTGCCAGAAAAACAAATACTGCTCGCAAAACGTTTAACGATGAAAAAAATACCACTCGGCAGTAACAAATTCCCTAATGGCATGTAGTGGTGTAGTGCTTGATTTGTCCACGTTTTCCTATGTTCTTTTCTACAAACCTGCTGTACCTCAATTAATGTTCCGAAAATATGTGTTAAGTAAACTCGGCACATAGAGCAACACACAAAAAACTGCAGCATAAGTAGAAGGGAGCGTTCAAAAATGAGACATTTTCATTCCTCAGCTGGATCCTTTTGATTAAGTTCAGGTGGTCTGTGAATATATAAAATATTATTCATATTTAAGTATGGTCAATACCTTATGTTATTTAACAGTATTTATCTATATTCATAATTACAGTAATCATTGTTATGTTGTCATGTACGTCCTGATCACCATATCACATTATATCTTCCTACTAGCATCACATCATTCTAGCACTACTACATTACTTGGAAGAAGCGTTCTGATTCAGAAACAGAATTTTAAACTATTGATGATAGCTAGATTGCATTACAAATCAACCTTCTCAATGATGAAAACATTGAAAATTAGTCATTTTTTGAACTCTGTTTGTACACCTTGGATTGTGGGGAGCTCTTGACCTCCTATTGTCCCGGTACGCTGATGCCTCAAGTTCTACCTGACCCTGCCTCGCAATGACAATCGTCATTCGTAGGGGAATTTCCACGGTGTCCTGGCCAAATTTCCCTCATTCACTAGAAATACCACCAACAGCTTAATCTGGTTCAAGGTCAATTGGCATTCATCTGTATCCCCTTCCCCTGGGTCATGCCTGAAAATAGGCAGGATTTGTCTAGTGCACTTACCCGGTCAACAAAAGCTAAATAAATAAATGACAAAGGGACAGGAGTTCCATGACATGCCCCTCATGGATGACAACATTCACCTGGGAAAAATGGGGGGGGGGGGAGTCTACATTACTATTGATACCCAACCCACTGCCAGTCTGAGTTCAGACCAGGAGAGCAAGAGTAAATCAGGCAATCACTCTGCATGTTCTGACTGGATTTTCTTTGTAAATTCCCATCAGAAGAGGAGATCTTGCCAAATGGCTTCTCAATCCTACTCCCTCTCTTCCTCACCCTCTGGCCAAACCCCGGTGTACCGAGCTCGCTCACGAACCAGTGACGATGGCTTGGCACAAGGTGTGAAATCCAGCACCTAAACCCTCAGTGACACCAGCACTGCTTCAAAAAAAATATTCTTGCATCACCTCTGTTTTGAAAGGTTGGCTACCCCAACATAACTGTAACACGAGTAAAATTATCTACATGTATTTAAAAAAAATAAATAATAAACCTAGAGATAACACTCACTCCAAATGTTGGTATTCATTACACTTTCTCTTCTTTCTATTATGATTATCATTGTTCAAAGTCCCAGTCCAGATCAGAGTTGTCACCATAAATTCCTGATGACTCTGATTCACTTTCGTCAGATTCACGTCTTTTATCTCAGCAGATAAGTCACACTACAAACCAAAAGACTCAGTCTGAGCTAAATTAACCTGTGTACCCTTTTCAATTCCATGTTCTTCTGTTTGTGTTCCATGTGAGTTCTTGGTCTTCCCCATCCAATGAGGAATGTATTTTGATATTTGTGTTCCTCTTAAACACTGTATCTGGTAAAATAAAATAAATTTAAACCTTACGTTGCTCATCACTGAGGGTAACACGGACTCCGTAGAACTGGAATCCCTCAAAGTAGCCTCCGCCCCCATTTGTCATCTTGCTTTGCAGTTGCTATGCAGTTGTGCAGTCACTTTATGCAGCCTTCAATCTGATGTTGTCAGAGCTCGATATTTTACCCTCTGATGAAACTAAGCATTCATAATTAGTGGTTTGTTCAACATATATAATGGTAGGGGTGGTAATTATATAAATAATTTCTTGCATCTCACTTCCTTCAAATTTCAGGTGGGGACCTTAGTTGAGCTGGTGTCACTCATTACAGATTATACTTAGTCCCTCCCCTTTCAATTTATTAAATAACTTCATGTGTTTGAAGGACTATATCATATCACCCATCTGCTTACTTTATTACATGGAGCACATTCTTAGGGCACTCAGCATTGTCTCATAATATATATCCTGTAGGCACTCCAGCATCTTGTCATTGTACTATGGACACTCTTCAGCATGCAGACTTCCATCTCTAAGAACAGATGCTAGTTTATAATTGAAACAATCTAAATTCTTAGTATTGTAATCATAGAGTTTATTAAAAAGGTAAGACGGGGGCATCAGAGAGCCAACTTCTGGAGAGGACGCTTTTGGAGGAACTCCTGCACAGCAATATAGATAAACTGTATAAAAATACAATTTACTCCAAGCTACAATTATTACAGTGCCACCTTTCATCTCCTGAGAGTTAAAGGAATCAGTGGATACCAAACATCACTATGGGGCACAGAAGAATCAACTACTTAGACCTCAGCAATATACTGTATCTCAGCATGTCTGGGAGGGAGGAAATAACGGCCTAGCAGGAGTCATCAGCCTGCAGGTACTTCGACTCCACCATGGCAAGCACTTTTGGAGTCGGTCAAATCTGTGGATGCTAAGATACAGAAAACCCTATCTAAACTCGAGATACATGATACGGCACTGAATGAGCTCTGATCCATGGTGATGGAGACCGACAAAAGAAGTCTCACCACTCAGGCAGCAATGGTGGCCATCACAAAAGAAAATTCGGCCATGAGGAACCACCTGGAAAGTTTAGAAAACAAGCTGCAGGCAGGGAACTTGCTTCTGGTAGGCATACTGGAGGGTGTGGAGGGCACAAACTTGCAGCAATTTTTAAAAGACTGGTTGGCTACCTCCTTGGAAGTTCCAGAGGATTTCAACTGGGGGCAATTGTGGAGGGCCTACCAAGTGAACTCACAAGTTTGACCCTCGACCACCAGCATGCCTCAAACTGTTATTCTCTGTACATCGGGTCAAGAGACCAGAGACTTGTTGCTTTCAACAGCTCAAGCAGCTTACCCTCTTGCGGTCCAAGATCAGGATGTAAAACTCTTCCCTGACCTCTCCTATCAGACCAGGGCCCGTTGCAATCAATTTGACACAGTTCGGCTGTGGCTCTGGTCTTTGGGCATCATCCATTCCTTCCTCCTACCTGCCAGGCTCAGCATTACCTACAGGGGGAAATCATGGCAGTTCTCTGACCCCAAGGATGCAGATCAGTGGTTGGAATGTACCGAAGCAAAATTTGCGGCCTGGTCCAGACCTATTCAAGAAGAAGCAGAATTGGAAGAAGAAGAGGGCTGAGGGGCTGTTTCTTCAAAAACTGCAAGTCCACATTAAAACTGCTGGCTCTCCTATACAATTTTATGGGTTAAAATGAAGATTTAGATGATAAGCTACTTTGGGATATTTAAGGGGAAAACTGGCTGTATCTATGCTGCTTTCCCTTATTGAAGGGCTCAACCTTATAAATCTGGACACCCTCTCTGTAAATTCGACAGGCTCACTACAACAGTAGTCAACTTGGAGATCATTAGGAAGGGGTACAGGAGGCTACCAAGTCCTGTGCAAGGGTGAGGTGCAAATTCGGTAGAGCCAGAAAACCATGCTGGTGGACTCGGGAGGTTCAGGAGGTGGTGAGGGAAAAGAAGGCTGTCTATAGGCACTTCAAGTGCTCAAGGAGCGACCATATCCATTCCTTCCCTTCCCTTCTCCCTTTATAATGGGAATAATCTCCATATGTACAAACATACTAACAAAAAACCCACAGGGTTTATCATATTCAAACCCCCATCTTTAACTGCTCTATATGTTATTCCCCTTTTAACCGAATTTAACTTACTTCCCCACAGTAACTGAAAAAAAAAGACCCATTATTTTAGATTGCATTTGTTCTAGTACTGGAAAATTATAAGCTAAAAACAGAAACACTGGAAGTATAAAGTTTTTCAATGAATAAATCCTTTTTTCTCTCATCATGCTCCACTGCTTCCATCTTTGTACCTTTAAATGTGCAATATCATATTTTTCTTCCCAGTTCCTTTGAATCTCTTCTTACTCTCCAAAATAGATCCCCAACACTTTAGTGCCTCCTGTTACTGTATCTAATTCCCCTTTCTTTTCCCTCTCCACGTTACTGATTGGATAAATTTTATTTTTTCCTTATTTATCTCGATCCCACTGTATTCACTAAAGCTTTCTACTACTTTTATCATTTTATTACCTGACATCTGTTCTTTAACAAATATTGTGCAGTCATCTGCATAAGCACTTGTTTTGTTGATTTTTTTCTTCTGCCAAATAATACTTTTAATTTCTGTCTCTTCCTCTATTTTCCTCAGAATGGGATCCAGGCAAAAAACATACAATAGCGGTCACCCCTGCTTTACTCCATTTCTAATATACATTTTAGTCCCTAGATGCCCATTAACTATGGGATAAATCTGTCCATCTTGGTATAGTGCTTTGATTAAATCAATTAACTGTTTTGGACTATTATTTTGACCCAAGGTGTCCCATATACTGATGTTTGACTACATCAAAAGCCGTCTCCTGATCTATAGCATATAAATAACCTAGCAATTCTTCCTCTTGTCCCTTTGCTAATACTTCTCTTACATATATTAAATTTTGCTGTATGTTCCTTCCTGGAATTGCACATGACTGGGTATGTAATATTAAATTATCCACAAATGTCCTAATTCTTATATTTATTATTTTAGCTAAAATCTTGTAGTCTGATGTTAAAAGGATAATAGGTCTCCTGTTTTTGAGTTTAGCTTTTTCCCGTTTTTTAATGCAAAAAAAATAGTAATGCCAGCTTTCATGCTTACTGTGTCTCCATTCATTATCCCATTATATATTCTTGTTAGTATGGGTACTAGTTGTTCCGAAAACTTTTTATAAAATATATTAGGAATACCATCTATTCCTGGCGCTGTGCTATTTGTTAAGGTCTCAATTGCTTCTGCCACTTCTTCTCTAATCTGTTTGTTTATAGCTTCTACCTCTTCTGCCTCTAGCTTTGGGATTTTAGTTGTAAACAAATCCTCCCTCACCTTACCCTCCTCTTGTTGATACTTCTGCCTCAAAAATTCTTGTACAATACATTTAATATTTCATATATCTGAAAAAACCTTTCCCTTTCCATCCTGTAAGTCATACATTACTCTACTTGCCACTCTCTCTTTACTACTGTCATAGGGATTTGTATAGTGCTTAGTGCCCTGAGTGCCACTCTTTTGTGACATAACTAAGGCTTTAACTTTCTTCAACTGATACTCTTTCATTCGTATCTTAATTCTTTCAATTTGTTTAGACTTGTCCACTTTCTCTTTCTCGCCTGCCTATTCATCAGTTTATAAAGTTTGGCCCTCAAAGATAAATATTGCCCATATTCTGTTGCCTCACATTTTTGACTTTCTTCGATCAGAAATAGTTTAATCTCGTGAGACGCTGCGGATTCTGAGTAAGATGGCAGCTGGTTTGTAGAGCTCTGCAGCTAAACTTTACAACTTTATCAAACTCAAACCACATTTTACTGCTGATTGGTATAGAAAACATAATAAATTGCAGCGGAATCCCTCTGATATAAGATGGGGAATCCTCATCGAGATCAGCAATCTGGGTTGAGAGCTAAATCTAAAAAATGCTCCTGGATCATCTACCACGAGGTCAGGACAGGCCCAAAGTGAAGCAGTCCCTGAAGAAGTTAGTGAAGAGACCCTACAGTCTATAGGAGTGAAGATTTCTCACCTAATCAAGTCAGTTGCCACCCTCTCTGTAAATTTGACAGGCTCACTACAACAGTAGTCAGCTTGGAGACCAGTGTAGAGAATGTGGTGACAGTGTTGGCAGAGACATCGAAGCAGGCCAATGCGGCAATGGGGGCTGTCTCCACGATAATAAAGGAAGGCACTCACTGGAAAGCACGGATAGAGATTCTCGAAAACCAGATCCGCGCCCCTAACATCTGCATACTGGGAATACCTGAGGGCTCGGAGGGCGATCACTTGCTCCTATTCCTGTGAGACTGGTTTGGCCAGAACTAGGTGAGAAGGCAATGGAGAAGGCTCAGTCATTTTGGAAGGCCTATAGGGTGGCCCAACGAGGAAGGCCAGACAACTCTGAGGTGCCTCGAATGATTGTAGCAGTCACAGATGGTTCAGGCACTCGCAATTCCCTGTTAGCACTGGCACAGCGGAGAGGACCCCTTCTGCAAGATGGTCAACGAGTCACATTATACCCGGACATCAGTTATGCTACTAGGCAGAAGAGAAAGAGTTTTGGTGGTGTTCGGGCCCTGCTTCGAGAGGCATCGATACTTCACGGTATGATTTTTCCAGCAATACTCAGAATCATCTAGAAGGGGAAGATCTTTTTAATTTTCAAACCAAATGATGCTATGAAGTGGGCTCAGAGAAATATGGTTCCCAGGGCTCGTATTGCTGATTCAGATGAACACTTGATGGATGAAGATGTCCCCTGAGTTAACAATGGACTGGTAATGTACTGGGGAGGAGGGGTATTTTAGCCAGGCATCTTTCTACTTTTTGATGTAAGTTTAAAATCTCTAAGTAATATTTTCAGTGCCTGGTGGCTACCCACCCGGATTTTCTCCTGGTCCTCAGAAGTTTTACTGAGTTTGCTCGACTTACTTGTTTGTTAACTAGTATGTACTAATAATAAGGTTATATGTCTCTCTACAGACCTCTCTGTTGGAATGTTTAGTTTTATAACTTAAATGTTGGCCCATTCTTAACAAAAAATGTTGCAAAAGGCTGCAAAAGTTGTAACCCAGTTTTTCTTGCTAGTTGCTGAAAATTAATATGTATTTCAGTTAATCCGGATTTAGCATGCTTAGTTTTACAACTGCATGTACCTACTTAATCCAACTCACACTATTGTGAGTAAAACTGTGGTTTGGCTTGGTATTCATTTATGTTTCCTCCTCCTATTAGGAAGAAACGACTCGGACATTAACAGTGACTTTGTGTTATGCATACCATGCAACTCCTGGGCTCATTACGCAGGCATATGTTTTTTCTTTGAATATATTAATACCTAGGATGCCTCCTAATGACATATCTTATAGCACTGATGCTTAGATGTGTGTATTAAGAGGAGTTACGCCCTCACTGCATACGAAAATGTACAGTATATCTGTGCTAGTAATCTCAAACTGTATGTTTGTTTATTAAATAATAAACATAAAGTTTAAAAAAAAAATTGTTTAATCTCACCTTTGATATCCTCCCACCATTCCGATATACTTTCATACAAATCTACTACTGTTAACTTATTTTCTAATAATTCCTTAATTTCCTGTATACACCTTTCTTCTTGCAATTTAGCAGTGTTCATTCTCCAAAATCCCCTACCACATTTCATTCTATTTCCTAGATTTATTTCAGTTTCTACAGCCGTATGATCTGAGGTTTCCATTGGTATACTTTTAATATTACAAACCTCTATTCTTTTTTGTATCATCCAAAAATCTATCCTTTGTAGAATGCGACCCCCTAAAATAGGTATGATCGCCTTTCTTCCCTTTTTTCTTGTACCCATCCTCCATCCCTGCCTTCTCTAATATTGTTTTAAGATGTAGTGTGTCACAATAAATCTTCGATGTAGCCCTCCTCCAATCACTCTCAGACAACTCACAATTGAAATTTCCCCCCCAAACTACCAATTTTGATGTATGCAAAAAATTTTCTATTTAATCCATTATGTTATTTTGTTCTTTTTTACCTTGGGGATTATATATCACAGTAATTCTGACAAAATGATGTTTGATAACCCCATCCACAATCAAAGCCCTACCAGGTACGAGATCTATAACCTTTAAAATGTTACTTTCCTGGGATGTAAAAACCACCCCAACCCCTGTATACCTTTCAGTACCAATGAACCATAATGATGGCCCCCAGGTCCAGTCATTTTGAGTTTGGTTTATTTCTTCAATTGTGTGCAACCTTGTGTCTTGGAACACATATATATCATTCTTAAGATCACGTAAGATGTTAAAGACAGTCTGCCTTTTATGCCTATTCTTAATACTGTTAGTATTGTGGGTAATACATTTCAGACTCCTCATGTTATTGTTTGTGTTACATTTAGATCAACTTTCTTCTTTAGATTTCTTTCTTTTTTTTTTTATACCTGTGTATCTGTCGTCTCTCCTTCACCTTCCCCCTCATCCTCTGAAAAGTCTGTATTAGTTCCCTCAGAAACCTCATCCATAGTGGACCACTCTTTGTCCTGCAGTAAAGTATATTGATTGGATAGTTCCACCCCTTCTAAATCTTTTTCATGGGGAATTGTTTGTTTCAAAGGAATTCTGCTTCTGTTTTTTGATCTATTAACCATTGTGTAACCTCCTTCAGATTTTGTATTCTCTGTTTGTCGTTTTATTTCCTTTTGTTTCTTTCCCTTCAGCATCACAGGCTGTGTTTCTTTTTCCTTATTTTTTCTGATTCTTTCAGATTCTACTCCCCCTCTTTCTCTTCTTCAAAAGCCTCCAGGACAACCTTATCCTGTTTTTTTTTTTTTTTCTTTTGGGCCACCGCTAATTAAACATCATGTTCAGCCCATTCCCCTGCATCTGGGCTGTTGTGAGAGGCCCAGGGGCATCTGGAGAAGGAGTGCCCCTCCTCCTCACATAGGCTACATTTGATTTTGTTCTTACACTCTGCTCCAAAGTGCCCCACTATCCCACAGAGACCAGGTTCCCTTACGTTTTGTTCAAAAATCGATATCCACCACATTCATGCCCTTGTTTCTAAATAGTGTAGTCACAATCTTAAAGGCAGGCTTTGTTGGTGGAATAGCTGTAAAATCTTTCCATAATTCTGTATTTTTCAACTGATGATACAGTTTCCAGAAGCGATCTAAGCCCCCGCATGCTTAAAACTAACGTCAAACTCTGTACTTCCAGGAACATGTATAAGGGTGTATATTTCATAGGGATAGAATTTCATGTTTGTCATTAATAATTGTTCCCCAATAAACAGTCTGTCTGGTACTTCTTCTGTAGGTCCTCTAAACCTTAAGTGTACTGCATTGCGTCTCTTGTCCTGCTGTGCTTTCTCTTCTTTGGGGAACAGTTTTTCCCGGGTATTGTCTCCCTATGGCCTCTCTTTCTAGCCTTCTTCCTCATTATGTATTTCATTCTCAGTAAAAACTATTTGTTGTTCTAGTTCCACAGATGTTTCATTGCTGTTGTCATCACTCTCTGATAATATTATTTATTTTATCTGCCCACGAAGTTGCATCTCCTGTTTTTTTTTTTATCAAAATTCTCCTTATCTCCCTCAGGCACTTCTTTTGTTTGTTGTTCTTCTTCTAAAAATACAATAGCTTTTGATGTGCTGGGCCTGTTCAGGTCCTACCTTGACCCATCCTCTTTCCTCTTCCACCCTACATCTAGCAAGGCCTTGGTTACCCAGTCGGGAGTATCCACAAAATCTCTAAAAGTTTCTGCTTCTGAATCCACCCTTTCCACTTCTGTTTCCTGCTTCCCCTCTAAATTGCCTTTATTTTCTATATTTTCTTCTAGACTTTTACTTTTTGTTCCCTCCTTAATCGCCACAGTTTCCATTTGATTTATATCTTTATTTTCTGCCACCCTTCTCATGCCAAGCCATTTCCAACTTATTTTAGCCTTTCCTCTCTGGGTAGACAGCTTGCTTGCTTGTTTGACAGAACCTGCGGGAGCAGCTCGGTTTGATGCTACCACGTCATCCGTATTCAGCTGAGCCTGACAGGAATCTGGCCTTGTCACCTTACTACTTTCAACAACATTTTCTGGCTTTTTAAAATCATCTGTTGTTTTACTCTTAAGCTGAAATTTTTTAGAAATTACGTTTGTACTCACAGGAATATCCTCATCTCCCTCCATCTCCACGGAAGAAGTTTTCCATTCATTCTCCTAATTTCTCCACTCCATTTCTTCATGTCTCTCGATCTCTTTCTGGTCCATTTTACTCTCATTTTCACTCTCCATCTCCTGGTCTCTAGCAGTATACAAGACCAGGGAGGAGGCCCTCTCCCCAGGATTCCTCACATCCTGCTCCTCCAGCTTCCAACACCCAACTGATGATCTCTGCTCAGACTGACATGGGTCCCGTACAGGAAGAGTAGGGGAATTTCCCTGGTGCCCTGGTGAAATTTCCCCCATTCACTAAAAATACTGCCAACAGCTTAATCTGGTTCAGCTTTATCCCCCTCCCCGGGTAGTGTCTGAAAATAGGCAGAATTTGTCTAGTGCACTTACCCGGTCAACAAAAAAAAAATAAATAAATATAACACCTATAGGGACACAGTATTCCTGTATGAGTGTGTGATCCATTGCACAAAAAAGTAGTCTCTGTTTAAGAAAATTGTTGAGTGTGTGGCACAGTCCACAAACATAAACTCTCTGGTAAAGGAAATGGTTCTGGTGTGTGCGTGTGCATGCATTATTTGGGAAAAAGAGAAAATGTTGTTTTTGTGGAAAACTAAAGACCGTCTAGCAAATGTTCTACAAGTTACTGTACCAGAAATTGCCTAATGACAAAACTCATGTGTACTCACCCCAAGTTTAATGTTCTGAGAGAAGAAATCCACACTATTAACACCCAGCTGTTTTAGAGACCTTCTGATCATTGCTTCTGTGAGAATTACTGGGGTAAATTGTACCCCACACCCATACCTCTACATAATGATCCTGATATACATCCTAAAGTTAGGGGTGGCACCAATCTAAGCTATTGCTCCAAGTTAAAAAGTATGCCATATATGGGTACTGGTAATTTATGGGGTGGGAAAGCAACTTGCCAAAAGTGGTGTGGGAGTTACACTTAATCTTGGAAAGAATGATATACAATAAGTTACTTGCCTCCATTCTTTTCATTTTATCAGTAGTAGCATTAATTTCATGTCTGGAGTTAAGTACATTATTAAATATAGATGGCACAGAACAACTCTTTAGTCTTCTCTGTCCAGGTGTGAAACCAACACTCTGCAGCAAAACTGGATCCAATAAAAACTGATCATTGTCAAAGTGATCACTGCACAACACATGATGATTAGATGGCTGCCATTCTTCCCTTTTCATTGCTGTAATCCACTGCTTGTGTCACTGAAGGTTCCTTGGAAATTTATAGAAATTTCTTCTGGGCCCTGTGCCATTAGTACATCCCACTGCACAACAATAATGCATAGTTCTCGCTGTGCATCTATGATGGTATCTACATAAAAAATTTAAATAACTTATTAAAATCATTACTACTAGCATTTCAGCACAATTACTTATTGTTATAAAAATGGTATGAGAACTATAGCTTTTGATGGGCTGTAACATACATGTAGAACCACATGATATGCTGAACAAGGTTTAACACTGTTTATAGAATGCTGTTATTATAATATCAATAAGGCACTCCAATGTGATATGTTAATGGACAGTTAGTCACCGTCTTGGGGCATGTGGCACTCAACTACACATTGCACCACATCACACCCCTATAGGTTGATTAACAGTCCATTAACCTAATCACTAGTCATGCCGTTTTTCTTAATTATACAGAAAGTGATATCAGAATACATCACTATAAACAGCATCTCTGCTGCAATATGATTGGCTTTAATGAAACTAACAACCTTAAATTAATCTGTTTTATACTGACATATACAGCCTGATCAACATTGCACATGAATTGTTCTTGTTATCATTTCATTCTATGGAACTGATGAATGACTGGAAGGTTACATTCCGATACTGAACAGCATTAATAAACTAATGGCAGAACGACTCTTATTAAACAAAATGCCCTCTTAATGATGAAAACATTAGAAAGGTATACGCTGGAGATGGTAAAGGAAAGGGGAGACATGGTGGAGACTGTCAAATGCATGAAATGAATAAATAAAGAAAAGGAAGGTAGCATCTTAAGGCCGATTGAAAAAAACCACAAGAGGTCATGTACTCAAGATTGAATATATATGGGTGGGAACAAAGATGGTCAAATGGATTATCAACTGCCTGAATGGAAGGCAGAAAATGGTGGTAATGGGGTGGGGGACTCTCATCACCGAGGGAGGTGATGAGCAGTGTACCACAGTGATCAATACTGGGACCAGTGCTGTTTGGGATATTCATAGCTGATATCTCACAAGGGATCCAGAGTAGGATCAGTCTGTTCACAGATGGTACGAAGATGGGAGCTGTGGTAGATGACATCGAAGAGTGGAAGGAGATGCAGGAAGACCTAACCAGACTACAGGAGTGGTCGGAAATATGGCAACTGGGGTACAACACCAAGAAGTTCAAGGTACTGTACTACCATGTTAGGAACCAGGGGAGGAGCTATCAGCTGAGAGGGGTACAGTTGTAAAGCACTGAGTAGGAAAAAGATCTAGGGGTGTTTATAATGGGAAGTATGAACAACTCAGCTTAGTGCAGGATGGCAGCAGCAAAAGCCAAAAAGATGCTGGGATGTATAGAGAGGGGAATCTCCTCCAGAAATATGCAGTTGATCCTTTCCCCGTACACGCACTGGTCAGGCTGCACCTGGAGTCCTGCATGCAGTACTGGTACCCATTCCTGAAGAAGGACATCAAGTTGTTGAAGGGGGTACAATGTAGGGCAGCAAAGATGATCCAGAGGTTTGAGGGAAAGTCTTACGAGGATAGGCTGAGAGAGCGGAACATGTACTCCCTGGAGGAGAGGAGGGATAGGAGGGATATGACCAAAACCGTTACATACTTAAAGGGGGTAAACAGGACTAACACAGGTGGGATTTTCTATATAAGAAGATGAAGAGATATGAAGGGGCATCAGCTTAGACTGGAGGGAGGAAGGATCAGGAGGGAAATCAGAAGACATTTTCTTCATATAGCGGGTAGTAGACAGGTGGAATACTCTGCCCAAGGAGGTGTTATCCTGTAGAATGGTGGGCAATTTTAAGAGGTGGGGGACAGAGTGAGGGGGGATAATGATGATGAGGGAGGGTGGGTGGGGTAGCTGCAATTTGAGGACTAGCTACTCAATTGAGCAGACCTGATAGGCCATGAGGCTTGTTTCTGGTGTCTGAGGGATTCAAACCCAGTTCTTCAGGTTAGCAGCTAAGTGCCCCATAACCACTGCACTATACTGCACGTGAAGTTCAAAATATGAGCACAGTTGCACAGCAGCTGGTCAGGCTATTCAGGACAGCATGAATATCAGTGTCACTGTGAGACGGTATGTCCCAGGAAAACCTGTTAGTCCATACTATGTATAAAACATGTCACTGACTACTGTCATCTCTATATTTCTTTTGTTTCTAGATAACTTTCCATCCCTTGAATATGAGTAAGATGTAAAATCAGTAATATATGGAAAAAGAGAGGTAAATTAAAAGATTAAATGAAATAGAAAATGGTGGAATAGATGACATGGTGTGTGTTATGGAAACTAGGGGCCAGATATTCAAAACTTCGCTCTGGGCGCAAAGGGTTAGTACTGGATTAGCGCGGGTCCTCTATATGCAAAACGTCAAATAGCGAGCACAAACTGCATTATCACTGGGCAAAATTATAATGTATGCAAGGGGCAAACTGAGGGGCGTGTATATAAATACAGGTGAAATGCTATATTCAGCGAATAACGCCGCACAAAGTGTTTTTGCTCGACTTAGCACAACACTTTGCACGGTGGAAATTATTGCCCAGGAAAAGGTAGTCTTAACTCTGGGCAAACCAGCTTTGTTCAACTTTTTGGCTTTGCGCAACATTTGTGCGGCTTTGTGTGACCCTAACCGGTAAGTATGACACATAGAAATAAGCCAGACATAGAGGAAACACACTGCTCACTGATGGCATCCCTATGATGCCATCATCTGCCACCAGTCCCAGCCATGCCAGGCAGAAAGTGGTGACCCGGCTCCCAGTGGACATCATGGCAGTGAGGCCATACAGCATACACCTGCAGACCACCCTGCTGTGAACACCAACAGACTGCAGCACTGTGGGTATGGAGGGTGTTAAGGGGAGGGTGCAAAAGTGGCCAGGCTGCACCATAGACTGGGTGTGGCCACAAGGCTGGGACAAGCCACGCAGTGCACAGGGGCCAGTGTTGGGAATACCCCAACACCAGTGTGCCTGTCTGATGGTATGTGCCCCCCTAGTCACATATCGCACATCTGTACAGACACAACAGCACACACAGCCACTGTCACTGTATGTCACTGTGAGCATACCATGCCAGTGGTGCAGTGTCTGTGGGTCACACAACAGCATAATAGTAATGTCCACTGTCAGTAAACACCTGCAAGTTGGGCCTGTCACTGTGTACAGTGCAGTGCCCTACATGCCATAGGCATTGCTGTGTCTCTCACACTACTGGCCCCCTTGCTACTGTTGTGTCTGCTGTGCACTGTAGCATGAACTACAGTCTGACAATTGCATGCAGCACTACCATCTGTGCCTGTGCTGTGTAGTCCCCTGGGGCACAATATTCTATACCGTACTGAACAAATGTAGCCTGCAGCTACCACCATGCACTCCCAGACTGACCTACAGGAGGAGCTGTGGGCAGACGAAGCTTGCCCTGTACTTCCAGATTGACCTACAGGTGGAGCTGTGGGCAGACCCAGCCAGCCCCTGTACTTCCAGATTGACCTAGAGGTGAAGCTGTGGGACCCTGAAATAGTGCTGGACAAACTGCATGCAAATCAGGTCATAATGAGATGCCAATCTGGATGTTTGCCCACAAACTACCCAAGTAGGTTCATTTGCATGTCACTTTTGAATATAGCAACGTGTTGTCCTGGGCAAATGGCTTAGTGCTTCGCTAAACCTGCGCAAATGTGTTTGCATTGCACAGACATTTTGGGAAATATTGTACATTTTTGCACAATGTAATTTTGCATGCACTGCTGCTTGCAGCTTTACTGACTCCACGACTTCGCTAGCACACATATTGGCCTCACAGTTCACCTCTCCCTTCCTTCATGTCGCTGTGAACTGGGATGCTGTTGTGGTTTGCATTTCCTGGTTGCTATATTCAGAGCGGTCTTATTCTCGGGCTATTTTTGCACTGCACTCCCGGCCCAGTTTGCCCGGCTTCCTTAGCATGCTATATTTAGCAGGTTTAGCACTGGGGCTATCCCTTTTGAATATAGCAGGCCATTGGGTCTGGGCTAATTTAGCATGCCGGGCAGTGCTAATTTAGCCCTGGGGCAAAGTTTTGAATATCTGGCCCTAGATGTTTTAACAACTCATTTTTTTAAAATTCTGCTGTACATATATGTAAGCCGGATGTGGAAATGACCGAGATATGATGTGATAGGTTTAGTTCAGCAAAAGGCATTTAAAAAATAACTTGTTTGATATGGTGCATTACTTAACAAAACCCTACCACTGTCATCCTGAAAGAAAAAAATTGACTTTTTAAAAAAGAATCACAATAATAATATCCAGTGTGTACACATAGGAGGGGTACTGGTTCATCTCGGGAGTCTGGAATCAATAGATTTATTAGATAAGTAATTTGAGCAGTATAATAGCCAATAAAATCTGACCTTATTCTGCAGATAAGTTATTAGTAGCAGTGTTTGACATGCATTAATCACTTCATTGGAACAGTGAAATAATTAAAAAAAAGATATACAGAAAGGTTGAGACAATTGTGTTCAATGGGTTCAATTAATTTCATTTATAACATCATCAAGCTAGACATGTATATTCTCTTCGGTTTCTTAATGATATCATCATTTTAAGTAGTTGTTTATTTTTTTATAAGAACAAGTCAAAGGAAAAGCTACATCATTGATTATTTCAAAAAATAGCACAATTAGTAAAACCACATGTTGACATGAATTAATTAAAAAAAAGACATTCCAACTAATGAAAAATTACAAGAGATAAGGACAGGAGATGAGAGAAATCAAGAAACAAGTAAAATGCGGAACCATTAAAAACAGCCACGAAATTTATTAATGTTTTATTACAATTATTTACATGCTAAAGGTAAAGGGCTGCCAAAGGGAACAACTCAAAATGAGGAGCATATGTAAAAGACTATGAAAAGATGTAAAGTCTTCACTTTATTTCGACACATCTGACCATTTTTGGTCACCGGCTTCCATGCCAAGTATTGTGCTGGGAAGTTTGCTGACGTAATGGGAATATAACGCTCAGATGACAGACAAAGCATAAAAATAAACAGTGACTAGAATTAAGCTTGTATAGCCCATTTGGATGTTACAAATAATAAGTGGTTCTGGTACCAGTAGTTTAGCATGTGTAAGTTTGTGCAGTGCCTTACATGGCACCATGCTGCTTAGAAGGGAAATGTGTCAGCACAGAGACTTTGGGAGAAGACAGCATTGACAAAAACACACTATACTGGTAGTTTTACTTTTCATTTTCTGCACAATGCCACTGGGTCATCAATTGCCATGCGCTTAGTTGTAATACTAAAGTTGAAATATTGGACTCTCATACTGTTTATGTAGTGGGCTAACACACAGAGACTCTGTTACAATCTGTATATCTGTCTGTGTTACAGCTGAGCTTCACACTTACTGTAGAGATGCAGGGTAACGGACCATAGATAAGAACTGGAATTCATCATTATGAGCTATTGTGATTTAAACACAACACACCTTTCCCGACTGCCACAATGGTCTTATACATGCAGTGGGCAAAGCGAGTGAAACTAATATAAAATAAGACATATCTGAAAGTTTGACTCATGGCATTGAAAATGGCAGGAACAGGTGTAGAGACTGGAAGTCACAGGAATTTGTGTGTGTGTGTGTGTGTGTGTGTGTGTGTGTGTGTGTGTTAGTTAGCAGCTATACCACTCACAGTAGCATGGCTGTATCACTGAGCTCTCAAAATCAAATAAAAAGTTGGCTGTTCAGTTCTGCATTTTGTTCAGAACAACAGTGACGAGTGCTGTGGAGCCTAAGCGAACTAGCGGCAGATTTGAAAGAGCTCCTGCTAAAACATGAACATTCGATAAAAACTACAATTTAGAGTTACATAACTCAAATTTTGGTGCTAAATCTCAAAAGTACGCCTTGAAGTACCTAGAATGGGCAACCCAAAGAAGGAAAAACAGCAAGGTGGAGCAGACAGGGGCAAAGGAGTCGGTGGAGCCTCGCGAGTTCTGTCTATTCAACAGGCCGACACAGACACCAGATCTCAGGAAACTATTGCATGTCTGAGGCTAAAACTACAGAACTTGATTGCTTCGGTCTCCACCCTTAACCAAAAGATGGATGACTTCAACAGAAGGGTCCTAGTAGTCAAAAATGCAGTAGATGGACTAAAAAAGGATATGCAGGCGGTCCGACGACAAATGGATTCCAATGCCATTACCAACACCCTCATGGTGAAGGAGAATCAGCATGTCTGGGCCCACCTGGAGGCCTTAGAGAATCATGCTCAATCGGGGAACATCAGGATAATTGGCCTTTTGGAGAGTATTGATGGGGATCATCTGGTGATGTATATCCAAGAATGGCTCTCGGAGAAGCTGGTACCACAGGGGGACCATGTCACATGGGATATATAAAAGGTTTTTCGGATCAACACTAAAGGCCAACCTCAGAATTCAGAGGAACCCCGTACAGTGATGTAGTCACTTCTGCAGTGGAAATTCATGATCACATCCTCCAACTCACATGGAGAGCGAGTCCTATTATGCAGGATGACCATCCAATTCCTCTCTTCCTCGATATTAGCTACTCCACTCGACAGCGAAGAAAGCGCTTTGAAGGGGTTGCGAAGGACATTAAGGGATGCTGGCATAGTGCTCACCATAATTTTCCCAGTGAGACTGAGGATCACCTACCAGTGGAAAGTTTATTTGTTTTCAGACCCTGTAGATGCCGGTAAATGGGCCACTCATGTGGCCGCCACCTCTAGGAGACGAGGAGAAGCCCTTGTAAGAGATGATTCGGAGAAGGACACTTGAATGAGAGGCTGCAGTGTTAGGCCACTTGTACATTCCCTTCGAGAGAAGCTAAGTGACTTTAAGTTACCTTGGGTTTTCTTTTTGGGTTGACTCACAAGGTCTAAGTCATTACAATTTATTATACTGTTTCCACAGATAGCTATGCCCGATTAAAATATCCCACGTTTTATTTTTCTCCTGATATTTAATAAGGGGCAGGTTTAATACAGCTTCAAGCTTACATAGAAGTAAATAAATTGTTTTTATTTTAGAAAGTGGGAAAGTATTGTGAAGGAGGATTTTTAAATCTCTATCTAAGGTTTATTGTAGTTAATGGAACAAACTACTGCAAATTGTTTCTCTTTAGAGATGCTTTATTACATTTAGGTGGCATACATGGCACCCTAAGTCACATAAAGGGACTTATTTCCTTTAATTAGGCTGGACAATGATGGACAATCCTATGATATATAGCGAGCCGTGACACTCATCATGGGCTTAACCTCACAGCATATACGGGACTTTATTATGCCGGATTTAAATAATATGCTACCCTCCAGTGTTGTAACAACATATAGTGGATGCAAATGTTGTCAGTCCTCTATCTCAGGGGGATTAACCTCCCCAATGGTTGTATCTTATACTTTTGGTCTATTCGCTATATGCGATATATATTGTCATGACACATAATATAAAATTAAAAATAAAGTATAAAAAAAAAGAACAACAGTGACAAACTTGACCATCCCATCTCTGCACACTGCTGCTGGACAGGCTGCAGATACATATCCAGACAAGAGTTTAGCAGCTATTCAAATGGATCAGCTCTGAAAGACAAGCCTGGCAGAGTATCTATTACAATCTGTATGCCGGGACTAGATGGACTTGTCTTTTTGTGTGGCAGCTGAGCTTCACAATGTGAGCTGAAGGAATGGAGGTCATGAATGAGCACTGGTATCCCTATTTTCAAGCCATCTTGATTTAAACATTTAACCCTAACAACACACGTTTCTCGACTGCCATGTAGCTGCATGTGTGGAGCTGTGGAGATTTTATTTTAATGGCTTGGGGAAAATAAGCATGTGATTGTGGAAGGGGGGAGGGGATGTGTTCTGTGTTCTGTCACTGCATAATTTCAGCCTGTATCATTTTGACGTGCGTCTCCATTGGGGATTTCCACAATCTTACAATGTTAAATAGTAAGCTCCCAGGAGTATGCTGCATTCAGGGTCAAGAACAGGATGGACTGAGATCATTATTTCGCACCTCACCCTCCAAACACACATACTCCCGGACAAAGCGTCATGCACACATTCAGGTAAAATGCAAGAACGAAAAAAAAAAAAAGTATTTTGATGAGAATGTGTCAACTTGGCAAAAGAATAAAAAAATAAAATAAAGGGCGGTCTCTGCATGAGTGGTACACTTCACTTTGATGGACAACAACTATGGGCCAACATGTTAGTCCTACAATAAAACGACATAAAATGATGACACATAAGGAGCTCCCATACCCCACACATCTCATCAGTAAATAATAATAGTCACTAAGCATGAATAGAAATGAGGATGTAAAGGTGTTGGTGTTTGGTGTCAGACGGGGCCAGAGAGAGTATTTGCATAAATTGCAGGGCATACTCATATTTGATTGCCACAGTGCTCTATACCTGCATTATTATCAATTTGAGAATGGCGGGGGTGCTGTGTTATTCATTTAGGGTAAATTAGTCTGGTAATTTGTTTGGAAGAAAACACACAAGAAGATCGCTAGTTTGATGACTTACTGTCTGTGAAATTCTGGTCACTAGCAAAGTTTGCTCAGTTCTGCATTTTGTTTTTCAACTCAACAGAGCCAAACTTTTTTCATCCCGTTCATACACACTGGTCCTGACAGCCTGCAGATGCATCTCCAGGCAAAAGAAAAAGTGACAGGTTAAAGGAATATCGATGCTGATGTTTATAATTACTACGTGGTTCTGGTAGCTGGATTTTAGCTGGGGACCATAACGAGTACTGGAATCAATATTGAAAAAAAAAATATTAAAGCATGTTTACCATTGATCTTTAAACATTTATTCAAAACGCCACACACCAAAATTAAGCAATAAGACATGACAGGGTGTGTGTTATGGTGGGATAATGGCTAACCTCGGGGTGGGTTGAAGCCCGAGGCTTAGCCGAAGGCTTCCACCACCTGAGAAGGGCCGATAGTCCACCATAACACACCCCCTGGAATGCCTTATTGTGATTGTCCGGTGTGATGGGGGTATAACAACAACATGTCGGGTTCCGTACGGGGGGGGGGGTGTGAGGAGGACAACATGTCCGGTCACAGGGTGTGGGGCAGATTATTGCTGTGATTTCCCCATGTCTAACACACTGGAGAAAGTCGGCACGCAAAGCGAGCCCTGACACCAACACCCCCAACTGTCCATCACTCCAGCACACCGTGTTCATGTTTACAGGCCTCCAAATGGGCAGCTGGGGGTTATGGAATTATGGCAGAAAGTCAGATCTGTTAAGAATCGGACTTCAGACTTCTGTATTGCAACAAATTTAAAACCTAACAGCCCTAGAATGTTAAAGATAGGGAAAAAAAACAACATTTAGAACATTGCTGTGCCACATTATCCTTCTGGTTCTCCATTTCCTGATTTTACATTGCAGAGTCACGTAGGGCCACGCGCCTAACAGTCACAAGTTCCAAGGTGGGAAAAAGACTCTTAAGTAGGGCAGAAAACTTTTTTTTCTTTCACTAAACAGTGAAGTAAAGAGACTACTGGGGAGGGAACTTTACAATCAACTGTATTGTTCTGGAGGAGTTGATGCTGGGGGGTGGGATTGGCATAGATGACAACAAGAGAACAGCTCTGTGGGGAGTGGCAAAAGGAGATAGAATAGCCCAGAAAGTGTGGCACTACTTTGTAGGACAAAGAATAAAACTTAATTCTTACCCTATTTTTTTATTTTGCCTTTAATTTTTTTAATCCCACATAAAAGTGCCACAGATAGCCCATTTTCTAAGCACAATAATCGCTCAGGGTGGTAATTATTAAATGAATATCTAGACCTTCCAGGGGCTATAAGGCCCTCCACCTGTGGTGCCAGGCCTCATTACACCCCTGGGCGGTCCAGTATTCCCCAATACCGCCCACCCTGTCAGGTATTATTGCTTACTTATTTATTAAGGAGGCAGTGTAGTGCTATGGTTTAGGGCTCTAAGCTGCACACCTAGAGACTTGGATTTGAATCCCACAGCCCCCACTTGCATTCTGTGTGACCCTGAGCAAGTCATTTAACTTCCTTGTGCTCCCAGGTCGCACCTGGAAACAAGCTTTGGCTTAGTGTCCCTTTCCTGGTTAAACAATTTCCCCTTTCCTTTCCATTGTAGGGTAGGAACCTAAATTATGTCTTAAACAAAATGTGACAACCGAGCCCCTAGACATGAAGTAATATTTATCGATGTTGAATTGTGGTAAATGGTGCATGACACCACACATTGATCTGAGGTCCGGTCCCATCTTTTCTTTTTTTTTTTTTAGTTGCTTTCTTTCTATTCCTTCCTCAGCTGGGGGGGTGTTACTTATGGTCCCCCCATCAGTCCGGATCCGCAGACCCTGTACCACTCCCAGTGCTTGAGCTCAACTCCCTCCTCCATTCCTCTCGCCGGCTGCTTCATGGCGGGTACTTAACCCATCACTGTGGAAAGCCGAGGGTCCAGATCTAGGAGGAGCTGACTTGAGTCAGAGTGGTGCGGTGCCAACAGACTGGATGTCATTGAGCATGCCAGAGGATTTCTTTGTGCATTATTTGGTTCCCCACCCCATGGCACTGACATGCAAGGCATCAATGATGCTGCCGTGCACTCTTCCGTACACTGCACATCTGACACCATCAGTGCTATCCCACAGTGAGCTGCCTGCAAGCACCGACCCCCAGTCACTACCAGGAGTCAGCACAGCTGAGGTAATCCCACCCCTCTCCCCAGAGGAGGAGAGCAGTCCCTGGGACACTTAATCCTCCTCCTCCCCCCCCAGCCGACCCTCTGACATCAGATGTCGCTTCCGAGCCCAGGTCATCTGTGTGGCGTGAGGTGTGGCATCCAGTGTCCAACCCTCAGTGCCACTGGGCCAGTGGTCTAGTCCCATCTAATGGTGTTTTGATGAGCAATCTCCGTAATCTTTTTAATGGGCATGGTCTGATTTTGAGCATGTTATGTGTGTCATTTCCTGCAGTGTCCACCAATAAATACATACAAATCATGTTACCTCAGATAAGGGATGAACATTTTTTCTGTAAAATTTAGTTTTGAGTGGTGTGGCCACAGGTTTCTGGACCTGATCCTGCCACTAAGAGGACTTTTGTGAGCAGCAGCAACTAATGTAATCTGAACACATACAGAAACAGAATCTGTCTGAAGAAAAGGACCACTTGGCCCATCCAGTCTGACAAGGTGTTCCCTGTTTATCCTACCTCTACAGACCTTATCTGTTCTCCAGAGACCCTCTTCCCCACCCTGTCTCTCTTCTAATATACCCCTAGGTGTACCCCATGCATGCTTGAAGCCCTCCACTGTTCTAACCTCCACCAGTTTGACTGACAGTCTGTTCCATGCATTTAACACCCATTCAGTGCAGAAATATTTCCTCACATCTCTCCTGAACGCCCCCTCTTTCAGCTTCGTTGCATGCCCCCTAGTCCTGGAGCTCATAATCATTTGGAAGAGACTCCCCTCCTGTACCCTGTTCACCCTTGTGAGGTACTTGTAGGTCTTTATCATGTCACCTCTCACTGTCCTCTCAACCAGTGTGCCCATGTTGAGCTCTCCCAGTCTTTTCTTGTAGAGCTTCCCTTGCAATCTCTACATTATTTTTCTTGACCTCCTCAGGACCTCCTCCTCCCTGTCTATGTCCTTTCTGAAGAGCGGTCTCTAGAACTGGACACAGTACTCTAGGTGGAGGGCATACCAGAGAGTGATACAGCAGTAGAACCACTCCCCACCCCCTCCTGCTATTAATACCCTTCCCTATGTACCGCAGCATCTCACAAGCTCTGCCCACAGACTTGTCACACTACACTGCGACTTTGAGGTCCTGTGATATAATAACCCCAAGTTCCTTTTCCAGTCTCATGACTGCCAATAACTCTCTCAATCCTATACTCTGTACTGAGGTTCCTGTGCCCTAGTTGCATAATTTGGCACTTTCTGACATTGAACCCCGACTGCCATGTCATTGATCACTCCTCAAGCTTCCCTAGATCCCTGCGCATTTTTTCTACCTCCTCCTGAGTGTCCACCCTTTTGCAGATTTCGATGTCATCTGCAAAAAGGCATTCGTTCTCCTCCAGGTCTTCTGAAATGTCACATATAAAGTAATTAAACTGGACTGGGCTGGCTGCAGTACCTAATCCTATGGTACCTGCTGGTCACTGTCCCATCCTTAGAGTATGTGCTGCTAACCACCACCCTCTGTCTGTTATCCATTAACTACTTTAAGATCCAATTTACCAGTTTGAGCCTCACTCCTAAGCTGATCAACTTCCTAATCAGGGAGGTTAGGTGCCTACCTGGCGCCATGGCGTGGAGGGATGGATAGCGGATCCTGAGGATCACTATGGAAGCAGGGTGGGAGGGAAAGTTGTATGTCATTGTCCACCTAGAGACTAATCACCTGGCTAGGGATGAGGTTAGGGTAGTGCAGTAGGCATTCATGGAGTTGGGGAGGAGTCTTAGGCAGGTAGCATGCTCAGTAACCTTTTCTGAGGTACTACCTGTCTACAGCAGGGGCAGGATAGGGTACTCCATACCAGAAGCTTCAACCAATGGTTGAAGGAGTGGTGCAGATGGGAGGGATTTGGCTACACTGGGGACTAGGGTCCCACCTACAGAGATAAAGGCCAATACAGAGGAGATGACCTGCATCCATCTGGGAGGGGAACTCAGGTCCTCAGTGAGTGGTTTAAATGTTACATTGGTGGGCATTTAATCTATCCGAGGGGGGCAGTGATAGGAAGCAGGGAGACATAAACTGCCCCCCCCCCACAAGCTGATGTGGTTAGGGAGAACCCAAAGGGAAACAAATCCCCAAGGGTACCTGATAATGAGAAAAACAAAATAATGGAAAGGAAGAGAGACGAGAATGAGGGTAGAGTGGATAATGAGAAAAGGGAAAAGGAGGTGGAGGCTGACAAGCAAGGTGGTTGAGCATTTGCACACATGGCCTTCCAAATTCTGCTAAGTCTGGGAAATAAAATCCTAGAACTACTGGTCACTATGGCAAAGGCTGACCTGGATCTTGTCCCGTTACTGAGTCATGGTGCAATGAGAACCATAACTGGGACATAGCCATACTAGGCTATACTTTGTTCAGGTAGGGCGGGTGGGTAATAAAGGGGGAGGAGTGGCTTTTTACATGAGGGATAGCATAAAAGCCACAGATTCATAGGGAACACAGGGAGGGCCACCCTAGAGATGGGGAACGTAGCCGCTATTCATACTGGTGTGATCTATAGACCTCCAGCACTGGAGGACTGAAGATGGATTAGGATCTGATGGAAGCCCTCCAAAAGAAGCCAAATAATGGGTAGGTGCTGCTGATGGGGGACTTCAATCTGCTAGATCAGAGCATCCCAGCTGCAGCTTCAGCTAGGAGCAAGGACATCCTGGACTTCCTGCAGAGGGCATTCCTCAGGTAACTAGTAAAGGAGCCCACTTGCGAGGGAGTAGTATTGGACATTGTACTCACTAATGAGGACGGTGTTGCAGACGTCAATGGTGGGTGGTCACCTGAGGGACTAGTGATCACCATACGGTGTGGTTCAATATAAGAACTGTGGCAGAAGTGAACCGCACAAAGACGAGGGTCCTGAACTTCAGGAGGGCCAATTTTACAAAGTTGGAGAAATGCCTCAGGGATGCCCTAGCGGGGGAGAGGACTTGGGTAGAGTGGAGGAACAGTGGGCAAAACTAAAAACGGTGATAGTGAGGGCAACATACCTCTGTGTCAGGCAAGTAAGCAAAAGCAAGAGGAAAAAGACCACAAAGAAGGTAAGGGCGAAAAGGTCAGCTTTCAGGAGATATAAGGAGACACAGAGGAAGGAGATTAGGGAGGTGTATCAGGAGAAGGAGAGGGAGGCAGGGAAAGCATGCAGGAGCACAAATGCACAAATGGAGGAGAAAATAGCTCAGGCAGTAAAGGAAGGGGACAAGACATTTTTCAGGCATGTAAGCAAAAGGAGAAAGACCATGGGAGGGATTGTAAGACTAAGGAGGGAGGGAGAGAATGTGTGGAAAGGGACAAGGAAAAAGCAGATATCCTGAACGAATACTTTTGTTCAGTGTTCACAGAGGAAAGGGAAGAAGAGGGACCACAGATTAGTATCAGGGGCATTGAAGGAAGAGAGGTGGACATTAGTCCATTTACAGAGGAGAGAGTCCTAAAGGCCCTTGCAAATCTGAAAGTGGACAAGGCAAGAGGGCTTGACAGGTATCACCCAAAGATACTGAGGAAGCTCAGAGAAGTGCTGGCTGCACCTCTGACAGTCCACTGAACCACTCACTGGAGACAGGAGTGGTCCTGGAGGACTGGAGGAGGGCAGACATAGTCCCACTTCACAATAGTGGGAGCGGGGAGGAGGCTTGCAATTACAGGCAAGTCAACCTGACTTCAGTGGTAGGGAAACTAATGGAATCACTACTGAAGGAAAGGATTATGAAATATCTTGAATCCAGTGGCTTACAAGATCCGAGGCAGCATGGATTCACTGGGAAGGTCATGTCAAATAAATCTGATGTATTTTTTTGACTGGATGACCAGGGAATTAGATCAGGGGGAGTGGTGGGTGTGGCCTACTTAGATTTCAGTAAGGCCTTTGACACCATTCCACATAGGAGACTAGTGAACAAGCTGGGCAGACTGGGAGCGGGTCCAAAGGTGGTAAACTGGGTAAAAAATTAGTTGGGAGATAGGCAACAGAAGGTGGTGGTAAATGGAGTTCACTCTGAAGAAGGAAGGGTGACAAGTAGGGTGCCACAAGGATTAGTACTAGGACTGGTCCTCTTTAATATCTTTATCAGTGATATTGCAGAAGGGCTAGAAGATAAGGTATGCCTTTTTGCAGATGACACTAAGATCTGCAACAGGGTAGACACTCCGCGGGCATGTGTGGAAAAAGTGAATAGGAATTTAAGAAAGTTCAAGGAGTGGTCAAGAGTATGGCAACTAAGTTTCAAAGTGATGATGTGCAAGATCCTGCACTTGGGGTGCAGAAACCCAGGGGCAGAGTACAAAATGGGGGAGTGGCACTGGCGACCACCAAACAGGAAAGAGACCTGGGGATAAGCATATCTGATGGCCTAAAGGTGGCCAAACAATGTGACAAGGCAGTGGGGAGAACCAGTGGGATGCTTGGGTACATAAGAAGGGGTATCACCAGCAGGAAGAAGGACGTGGTGATACCGCTGTACAAATTACTGATGAGACTGCACCTGGAGTTCTGTGTCCAGTTCTGGAGACCACATCTCTGGAAGAATGTAGACAGAGTAGAGGTGATCCAGATGAGGGCAACTAAAATGGTGCAGGGTCTGCATCAAAAGTCCTATGAGGAGAGAGACTGAAGAACCTCAATATGTACACCCTGGAAGAAAGGAGAAGGGATGCAGAGGAGGGCAACTAAAATGGTGCAGAGTCTGCATCAAAAGTCCTATGAGGAGAGACTGAAGGACCTCAATATGTACATCCTGGAAGAAAGGAGGAGGGGGATATGATAGAGACTTTTAAATACCTTATGGTTATCAATAAGGCTCAAGAAGGAAGTCTTTCTCAGAGAAAAAGATGCTCAAGAACAAGGGGTCATGCTATGAGATTGGGGGTAGGCTCGGGGAGATGTAAGGAAGTACTTTTTCCAGAAAGAATGATAGATGCCTGAAACAGCCTCCCAGCGGAGGTGGTGGGTGAAAAAACTGTAGTGGGATTCAAGAAGGCATGGGATAAGCATAAGGGAACCTTAATGGTAAGCAAAGAGGAGGAAAATGTGCAGAAATAAAGTAGGGTCTGTGGTGTTACAGTAGGTAGGGAAAATGGGCAGACTAGGTGGGCCAAGTGGTCCTTATCTGCCATCAATTTCTGTGTTTCTGTATGGTACAGAGTTGAAGGCTCTTATGAAGTACAGATAGTCTACACCCACAGCACTTCCATGCTGTATTTACACAGTTTTCCATGTGACATATTTTAAGTTATCTGTAACCATATACTCAAAAGGAGTATCCATCAGTTGGCCAAGTCAGATGTTTAGGTCCCATGGAAGACTGGTTCCCTTACAGGGGAATGCAGATGATTGAGGTCCTTAAAAAAAGTTTTGAAAACAAGTTGTAAGGCCAAGGACCTGTCTTTGCCTGCTGATGTGTCAGGCTGACACAGATGCCAGGTGTACTTTCAGAGTTGAAGTATTCTGACCAAAGGACTGTAATTGCACCAGGTAGTCCAGAACTGTAGATAACCCTATCTGCACTGGGGTTATCTTCCTGGTGGCATACCAGTATGATGATCTCTTCCATTTAGAGGAATACACTTTCTTGTTGCAATACAGAGTCTAGTAACATTTAACATGAAAGATAATACACAAAATTGAGTGGAAAGTGGTGGAGACCCAGTAGGGTCTGTGGTGGCATTGTAGGTCGGGAATATAGGGCAGACTAGGTGGGCCAAGAGGTGTCTTATCTGCCTGCCAAAAATCTTCTATGTTTCTGGTTTTCTGGAAAGCTTCAGAACCCTTAGCACTTCCTCTGACAGATTAAAACTAGAGAATTTTAGGTCTTCAAGAAATATGCCCTCAGATGCAGTGTTCTGAGGTCTGGGAATGTTATCCTACTCTGAGATAGAGTCAGCAAGTTGTATCTCAGTGGCAGGTTGAATGGAATCCTGCTGGACATGGTCAGCAGCACAGAGTACCAAGCCTGTCTGACCCAGTCTGGGACTATCAGTATCACTGTTGCTGGCTCTCTCCTGAGCTTTCTGAGCACTCTCTGCATGAGTGTGAATGGAGGGAAGGTATATACAGTAGGAACTTCCCTGTTCAATCCAAGGCTAGGGTGTCCTCTGGGACTCTATCTCTGGCTGGTGGCTTGCAACAACACTTCGGGAGCTGATTGTTCTCCCAAGAGGTAAACAAATTTGTGACTGCTCTTCTCAGCAAAGAAACAACTCTGACATTAGACAAGCAGGAGGAGAGTGAACACAGTGCAGAGTTTGAACTTGTATTCTAAATTCCATAAATAGCATAAAGTTCTATCTACAGGGCAACACACTCCTGCAGATTGATGCCATTTGTAAGACATCGTATTGCTGGATTCATGTTGTTAGAATTGAAAGGAGACAGGGACAAACTGGAAAGGTAGTCCAAGGTTTGACAACTAAAATTCAGTGTCAAAACATGCAAGGTTAAGCACAAGGGAAGGGGAGAATCCAAGGGCCAAATTTTGGATGGAGGAAGTACAGTATTTATTTGTTTTGGATACAAGGTAAGATACACTAGGCATACATCTGCCTATTTCCAAGCATGACCTGGGAGAACTACAGACTAACAACAGGAAAACTGTATAGCAAAACAGTATATATTAAATTTGACAGCAATGACATCAGGGGGGCTATAATTATTAGACATCATGAATAAGCAGTAGTACAAACAAAAAAACAGTAGTTGATGCAGTTGAAAAATGTGCTTGCTAAAAAAGAAACACGGTACATGGCATAGGGAAAAAAATCGGCAATATTCATTTTGTGGGTGCAAGCACAACAATACAGAGTCTAATAACATTTATATGAATGATAATACACAAAATTGAGTGGAAAGTGGACATGCTAAAGTAATCAGTAGTATGATTTTAGCAGACCACTGAAGAGAAGGATCTGGGAGCTATAATTAGTGGCAGGCAAGACCTCAGTCCAGACAAGGGATATGGGAAAGCTAGCAGGATACTGGGGTGCATAGGTAGGACATTCTCAAACAAACAGTGATCCTACCAGTCAGCCAATGTAATAAAACATACAGTAACACAACAAAGATGCTGGGATGCATTGTGAGGGGATTTGACCGTAGGAGGATGAAGATAGTGTTGCCCCAGTATCCCTGTATGGGTCACTGGTGAGGCCTCACCTGGAGTACTATGCCCTGTTCCAGAGATGCACCAAAGAAAGGACAGGGATCAGCAGGAGCCTGTGTAATGAAGGGCCACCAAGATGTTCCAGGGCCAAAAGAGCAGATCCTATAAAGAATGGCTTGAGGTCCTTAGTATGTAACTCACTGGAGGTCAGAAGGGAGAGAGGTGACATGACAGAGACACACAAGTTCCTGAGGGTAATTAGAGTGAACTATGAAGATGTACACAACAGGAACATCAGTACAATCACAAGAGGACATGAATGGATGCTAGTCATTGGAAACTTCAGGAGAGATGTGAGGAAGTTCTACTTCACCGAAAAGGTGGCGAAGCCATGAAACCGATTACCTGCAGAAGTGGTGGAGCCAGACCTATAAATGGGTTCAGACTTGGCTGGGACAGGTTAAAAGGGCTGATAATGCCAGAAAGAAGAGCTAGGGAGGTGTGTGGGAAAAGTGCTTGGAAAGACAGGGAGGGTTTGGGGTAGAAACCTCCTTTGAGACATTAGGTCCAGGGGACAGGTAGGAAATTCTTTAGGGACAGACTGGATGGACTCTTGGGGCCCAATTTTAAATCAGCCCTTGATCGCCACAAGGAACTTGTGCCTGGGAGTCAGATGCAAGGGATGATTTGCAGCAATCCTTGCAGCGATCGCAATTTTGCACGGGCGACTGCCGCAAACCCCGACTCAAGTCTTTTGTGTCAAATCCACCACGTTAGACCAGCTACCCCTGGTCTAACTTTGTGCTATTGGGGGTGCCAGTTTATGGGGTTTGTGCCAAAGCTTTGGTGGAAGCTGCCATAAATTGTGAAAACTGTCACAACTGTGCCAAATGTTATAAAACTGGCCACAAGCTCTGCATCACTCTTTTAAAATTGAGCCCTCTTAGTCTTTGTCTGCCATCAATGTCTATGTTTCTATGTAAATATAATAAAGCAAATTAAACTTATGACCATCATTTTCATAATTGTATGGTAGATAAGTCATAGAGAATAATTTTATGGATTAATGGACACTGCAGGAACTAATCTGAAGGGGCCAAACACAGGCAGTATCCTCCAAGATGCCATTTTTTCTGATCCTTTTTATTGGTGCACTCTATCTAATGCAATGAATTTGATTTTGCCTTATTTTAAAAAAAGTTTTCCTTTAATATTGTAATACTAATATTTTAGAAATTGTTACATTTATAAAAAAATAAAAGTAAAAAATAAATGGCCCCATTCCCCTATTCACAGTTGCTATTTTGGTGGTGCAAACTGTGTCCATTTCTGCTGCACCATTGATTCACCACACAACAGCACCATACTCAAGGCACATGTCACAAGGGGAGGATGCCACACCTTCCTCTACAGAGGTGAAAAGCTGCTTGCCAGACAAGATGCTAACAGGTACAATGCCATGCTATTACCTGGCTGCAGTACAGGGCAAATGGGCATACCACCTTCCCCTTCTATAGCCTAAGTGTGTCTCCTCTGGTAGTCCAGTGGGCCCCACCACCTGATACCTCAGTCATAGTTGGCTCTGGTGGTTCCCCCAACCTAGCCTCAATGTGTTCCGATGCTGTTGGTCAACAGCCTCCCTCCCCACTAACATGGCCTAACTGCTGGGCTTATGCACTGTACCCATTTGTTCCCTGTTTTTGACAAGCATTAGCCAGGAGGTAGTGACTGGACATGAGAAGGCAGCCAGTTTTAAACATATTTCCTCTCTGGAAACAGTGTAACAATTTAGTTTTTCAAAATGGCTTCATTGGACCCTCTTGTGGTGCTAATATGATACATACTTATCACAAATAAATCTCAAAAATGATTGGTTGAATCAGGGCTTATAAATTATAACAACTCATAGAATTCAACTGAATCATGCACATTCACCACAGAGTTTCATGTCTTTACCCCCCCCCCCCCCGTTATTACTAAATTGACTATTAACCTGCTGAAGAAGCAAACTTTATGACTTACTGCTATTCAGAGTAAATAGAATAATAACACACAGGAAATCATCAGTGACGAGGCTATAATTTATTTGGAAAGTAAATACGGCTTAGAATTGCGAGGATTCTAACTCTTTATTTATGCTCCTGAATGCATCACTATGTTGTCCTGCTTGCCTTGGCATGTCATATTGTAGTTCTGTCACTGAGGCACACATGGAGACAGAACAGAAAAGGGTTGTGTTTCTGCCCTCTCAGTGGCAGCAGGTTATGAAGCCCTGACAACTTGACCTTAACTTAAAACAGGAAGTTGTTATCCCTCTGTACAGACAGTTGGTGAGACCTCATCTGGAGTACTGCATGCAATTCTGGAGACCCCATCTCCTCAAAGACATAGAGTGGAGGCTGTTCAGAGTAGGGCAACCAAAATGGTGCAGGGTCTGCACCAGAAGACATACGAGGAGAGACTAAAGCAGCTTAATATGTATACCCTTGAGGAAAGGAGGGAGAGGGGGGACATGATAGAAACGTTCAAGTATCTCAAGGGAATTAAAGTACAAGAGGGTAGCATCTTTCAGAAAAAGAGATGTGAAAGAACAAGGAGGCACAATTTGAAGATAGAGGGGGGGGACAGCTCAGAGGTAATGTTAGAAAGTATTTTTTCACAGAAAGGGTTGTGGATGCATGAAACAGCCTTCCTGAGGAGGTTGTGTAGTTGGGAACAGTGGGAGAATTCAAGAATGCATGGGACAGACATAAGGCAATTCTAGTGGGGGAAGGAGGACGTAAGCTGTTGATTAACTAGAATCTGCAGCTTATACATCAGGTAGGAAAATGGACAGACTAGGTTGGCCAAGTGGTCCTTATCTGCCATCAAATTCTATGTTTCTATGTTTCTAGGTAAAACAAAATACATAATATATAACAACTGCTACTGACAAATGTTCTTTGCTATTATGTCATAATTCACTTGAACTTTGTGCTCTCAAATTATGGATGTTAGGCTAAGAACTCAGATGATTATCACCCTGCTCATCCTTATCGAGAAGGGTTATCATCTGTGTTACTCTATGGAGGGATTCAGGTGACACCATAAACAATGAGAGTGAAACTTGAGTGTTTTATGATGTCATCAGAAATCCAAGCTGGAATGATAAGCCTAGTTACTAAAGGTTCCCAATCTGTTATTTTTGTAATATATGGGAGTCTGCTGAACAATCCATCTCATAAATTGATCTGATGTTGAAATGATTGTATTATGATTTTCTGACGGCAAACTGATAATATTATGAGTTTTCGATGTCAGTGATTCTTTATGGGGAAAAATTACCACCCATATATTACGATAAAACACACAGAGTCTGTCTGTCCATCTGGACTGTGTCCATCTTCCTTCTGTGCATGCAAGGTTAAGAATGCTTTGTTGGGGGCTTTGCTCATTCTGAGGTTTGTGAGTTTTTGTACAGCAAAGGAACATGTTGGTATTCCAACTTGATGGTTATTTTAAGCAGTTATTATAATTATAATACAGAAGGAAAATTAAGTTCTATCAGACTTATGGTCATTTATTTTTCTGTTAGGTCCAGTTTGTCAATACGAAATTGCTTACAACATATGTAATGCTAACCAAGATCAGGGGATCACTGGTACAGCTACAGCTTTAAGAGCTGTTCCCAGCAGCACAGAAGATTGCTATCATTGCTATTCCAATCCATTTTGATCAATCCTCAGAACCTGTGACACAGTAGAGACTAATCATTAAAGGGAAGCTGTCAGCTCCCTAGGAGCAGTAAAAAAGTGGGCCCTTTAAGTCCCATTTAGCAAAAACACAGAATGTTAGAATTTTTTCAATAACCTGGAACATTGTGCATTCTTGCTAACTGGACCTAAAAGTCCTGCTTCTGTGCTCTTGGGAAGCTGACAGTTTCCTTTTAAGAACCCTTCCAACAACCAAGAAAAACAAGTTCTCAAGCACAGTATACAGGAAGAAAAATACTTTCCTATGATACTTTACTGGAAGAAACCAACCCTTTCCTACAAGCTCCCTGCTGCATGGAAAAGCTTGATTAAGATAATTTTCTGTCTTACACTTTATTGGAAACTGAAACTTCTTCCTAGAACCAGAGTTATACTATCTTAGCTTTAAATAACTTTTCCAATTGAAAAAGAAAACTGACTAGTTCCACAGAGAAATGAGAAAATGATCAGTCTTGTGCCTGTTATTAGTCAAATAAACCAGAATATGAACCATTAGTACAGGATGCTAATTCATTGAAAATACCAGAATACATGTTGGGCTAGATATTCGAAGGTGTTGCACAGGTGCAACCCCAGAAATGCACCCCGAGACTATGTTCAAAAGGGGGAATTGTGCAATTCCCAATGCGCCTCGGTGCAAAGTTAATGTATGCGGCGCAACTCCAGGAGGTGTGCCCCTGCATATGCGGCACATCCCGATATTCAGCCCGGGATGTGCGGTGCATCTGCCAACACATTCCAGAGATGTGTCACATACATGGGCACAAAGCTGAGCCCGTAAAAAAAGGTTGAACAGGTAGCTACCCACAGGTGGGCTACTGTAGTGCAGGGCACAACACAGCAGCCACCAGCCATGGGTGGCAACCCCCCCTCCGAATACCATGCACAATCTCCCACCGTATGCCCTGGTAATCTAGTGGATCCCCACCCATAACCCTGATTACCATAATAAAGTAACTTTTAAAATCCCTGGTGGTCCAGTGGTACCCCCCTCCCCACCCGTAACCATGATCATTGTAATAATGCAACTTTTAAAATCCCTGGTGGTTCAGTGGTCCCCTACCCCCTCACCCACACAGGACCCCCAGCCCACCCAGCTCCCCCCTGGACATCAGCAGGCAGCAAACCCACCAGCATACCTCTGCAGCTGGCCGCGAATGACAGCTTACATCTGCTGCAAGCACATTGGTCTGCACTGTGGACCAACGGAAACAGCGCTATACTACTGTCATTCACAACTCTGAATGAAGTCATTCATTTCACAAAGTTTATCAGACGACTATATACACTACCAAGCTATCATTGGACGAGCAACAACAGAAGTCGCCGCAAATGGATTGCTGCCTGATGACTGAGGAGCTGGAAATGGCTAAGGAGACCCTAATGTAATGGTAGGGGAGTGGAGGTACCACTGGACCACCAGGATTTTAAAAAGTTGCTTTAGTACGGGCCATCAGGATTATGGCTGGGGCAGGGATACCAGACTATAGGGATTTTAAAAGTTGCATTATTACAGTGATTGAAGTTATGGGTGGGAGGGGGGTGCTCCACTGGACCACCAGGGATTTTAAAAGTTACTTTATTTCAGCAATCTGGGTTATGGGCGATGAGGGGGGAACCACTGGACCTCCACTGACAGCACCGCATGCTGTGCAGGGCACCAGGCGCATTTCGCTGGCCAGCCCTGCACAACTCATGCAAATGGGGCCATAATGACATGCAAATGGACCCATTTGTGCCTTGCATGCATTATGGCTCCATTTGAATATTTGTGTCTGAATATCAGGAATTTGTGCAAGGCATATCTCTGATGCGCTGGCGCATTTCACATTCCTGGTATTCAGACCTGTCTGGGGGATGCGCCAACGCATTGTATTTGCACCGCGGGCATTGTTGGATATTTTCAGACAAGATGCGCCATGGCACATCTCTTTTGAATATATCCCTTTGCTGCTCCAGTGCAACTCAGTTATGCAGAGCAACCACTTGCACCATTGCCAGGCACACTTTTGAATATCTAGCCTGAACTGTATATATAACTGAGGGATATGCAATACCGGACAATTAGATAAATGATTCATCTATATGAGTGCAGTTTGACCTCAGGTAACCTCATGCGTGGCGTAAGCCATGGGTGAGGTGGCTGAAGGCAAACTGCACGAATATAGATAAATCATTTATCTGTCACCCACTGCATATTTCATTTATGCAATAGGGCTAGTTTAGTATAGTGGCCATAGATTTACTTTCAAGTGTAAATTTGTTTTAAAAAAAATGAAACCATGTGTCAGTATGCTCGATCTAGTGGTTGCTAGGGGTTGTGACAAACATTCCAACATCATGGCACCCCAACATCTTTGCTTATTGGTGGCACGAGTGTCCCCACAGAAAATTTCAGAAAATATGGCAGCTCGTGTTAGTGAGGGACTGCCAACGTTGAGTCTCGGTGTGAGAGTAATTTAGTGGCAGAGTTGCCGAGATGAGTGACATAGTTGCCTAGACATTGTGTCTGCTTCCTGAATTTTGTTTCTTTTCATGTGGTCGGACATGCAGTGCATCAGGCAAACAGGAGGTCTGTAGTGAAGGTGGTTATGAGAGTGGGAAGTGCAGAAAATCTGGTGAGCGACAAAACAGAATGGCAAAAAAAGAAAAAAAAGAGTTTAAAATGTAAACTGTTAAAAAAAAAATTGTGGGGAAAAGGAGTCGCTGTTTATTGTGCTGTGTACAGGTTTTCCATAAGTGCCATGGATACTGAGTCAGCTAGTGTGGGAGAGAGGGTAAGGGGAGTCTGGTCACGAGCAGCAACATTATTTATTTATTTATTTATTAAATTTTGGTGACCGGGTAAGCCCACTGGGCCCCGGAGGTACCTTTTTCAGGGGCGACCCGGGATTACATAGCATTGGTAAATATCATAGTATGAATGAAAATTATACAGTATGATGCAAGTTATGCAGTATTATACAGTCAGCTGGTTACATGTGCTGAGAACAGCATGCATTCGTGGTGGGTACAGGAGTTAGTAGAGTATGTGACTAGACACGAAGAATGAGAGAGGAGGGTGTGAGCCACATTACATAATACGATTTACTCACTGAGGGTAATATAAGACTGTGGGATTCAGTTGACCGTGAGGTGGTCCCAGGAACCTAGCAGCGGCATTTGGAAGTTGCAATCATGTGAGCCTTAAGCCTAGTGTGGAAACATTTAATTGACGGTGCTTTCTGCACCCCGGGAGGGAGGGAGTTCCACAGGGTGGGTGCAGTGTGAGCGAAGGACTTGCCTCCCGCCTTGGTTCTTACTCTGGAGACAGCTAGAAGAGTGTGATCTGTTGTGTGGAGGAGCTGGGGGTTAGTCTTACACGCAATGAGTCCAGATAGGCTGGGAGGGGGAGTTTGGCTAATTAATTTGAAAGTTTGGCATAACAGAGGGTACTGGAGACAGGCATCCAAAGAGGGCCAATTTAGCTGTGATTGCGTGTCACAGTGGTAATTCCTGGGGTTTGACTGGGCAGCGAACTGGGCCACCTTATTACACAGAGCTTGGAGTCTATTCATCTCGGTCCTTGCTACTCCATGGACTACTGGGGCCGCATAGGTGATTGTCGGAAGGAGGACGCTGGTGGCGATGGAGACCCTTGCTTCCAGTATCAACTGGTTTTTCAGTCAGTAGAAAAGGGTTAAAAGTGCAAGAAGGAACTTTTTGCCTTTACTGACAAGTACTGTGTACACTCAATTTCTTTTGCTTCACTGAAGTGTTTTTTTTTTGGTTCTGTTGAATTTTGTTTACAAGTACAGTAGTTTTATTGTGGTTGGAGGTTGAAGGCAGCTGATACATAGTTTGATGCAGTTTGTCATTAAAGATGTAGTGCCTCATTTGGTTGCTCTGATAAATGTGTTTATCAGCAGTCGTCTGAGTCCACACCTATTGCATAAATTATAGTGGTGCGGTAGCACCACTACATTTGTGGTTGAGCAAGGGTTTCTATGTTAAACCCCACACTTTGCACTTTAATAGCTTTGCAACCATTCAACAGATTTGGACAAACATTTGCATGCATGGTCTCAGGGGCAAGGTTTCTTGATATTCCAAGTTTTATTCTGGTCAGATGTGTGGATTCCGAGATCAGATTGCGAAACAAGTGAAACAAGCATTTGTCAATGCCGAATGTTTGGTTGCTGGCATTGGCAGTGGTAGTGTAGAAGTTACAGAGCTGTGTAATAGGAATGGCAGTGAAGTATTGAACTGAAGCCAACCCCACCACCATCCTGCAGAGAGTGACAGGCATTGGGGTGTGCCTTTGGGTCGTCAGGCATAACGGCCATGCCATTTCACCACACTCACCCTGCAGACACTGACAAGTGTCACGGTGTTCCTTGGGGTCTTTGGCCCTTATGCACACCCCATTCCATTAGGAACACGGTGAGATGGGTGTGATATAGGAGAATGGGGTGAACTTTGGGGTCGAAGAGTCCAAGGCATACCTCGATGCCTCTCACTGGCTGCAGGGTGTGGAATGGTATGAGCATTACAGACAAGAATCCCAAGTCACACCCTGATGCCTGTCATTCTCTTACAGGGTTGGGTGTTGTATGGTTGGAAACCCTAATACCTTAGGCATTCGTTGGTATTTTCACTCCAAATTTTCAACATGGTTTTTTTGTGACCCCACCTCATGAACAGGGGGAATATCAGTTTGTTAGCCAAAAGCTGCTTATGCACAGCGACTACAGCATTTAACACCACAGGTGCAAAAACATTCCGAACAGCATGTAAAAAATGACAGCTGTACTGTTCATGGGGAGGTGTAAAAAATGGCAATGTTGCAAATCTGCAGTAAAATATAAAAAAAAATGGTGAAGTCACTGCGGCGTACATAGAAACTGTACAGCGCTAACCGGTAATATAATTAGGTTGGGGATTTTTTACAGCAGATTGTCAACTCAGGCATTTTGGTGCCTCCGATCATAAACAGTGTCACTGTGATTTTCTTTATCTGTCCCGAACAATGATTTCCCACAGCGACCACGCATCTCTGCGCTAAGTGTGAAAACACACTTGACCATGTTGTGAAAAATGACAACTGTACTAAATAAGGAAGTGTGGAAAAATGCCACTGGTAAAAATCTGGACTTAAAATATTACAAAGTCATGAACTACGGGGTGTGTGGAAACTGTAATGCTCATAAATGTACAGTCATTTATGGACTTTTGTCACCAAATTTTCAGCATAGCCATTTTAAGACCTCTGCTCATGAACAGTGTAACTGTGATTTTCTTAATCTGTCCCAAACATTGCTTTAGCACACCAACAGCACCATTATGCGCTTCATGTGCAACACATTTCAGGCGGCATATAAAAAATAGCAGCTGTACTGTTCATAAGGAAGTGTAATAAAATGGCAATGTTGAAATCTAGATGACAATAGGTCATAAACTACGAGCATGCATAGGAACTGCAATGCAGCTTTCGATAAAACAGTGAATTTTGAATTTTTTATCACAATTTTCAACATAGCCATTTTAAGACCTCTGCTCATGAACAGTGTCACTGTGATTTTCTTAATGTGTCCCATACATTGATTTCTACACGACTGTGCCATTGTAAGCTACATGAGGCGGAGCACATTTTGGGCAAGATGTGAAAAATGACAGCTGTACTGCTCATAAGGAGGTGTGGTAAAATGGCAATGTGTTGAAATCTGGAGTAAAATATTGAAAATTCGCGAACTTATGAGCGTCGCATTAGGGTACTGCACAATGCTTCGCTCATAAAACCAGTCATTATTTGAATTTTCCACTAAATTTTCAAAATAGGCTTCTTGAGAGCCCACCTTATGAACACTGGCAGTGTTGTTTTGTTAATCGGTCCCGAAGGTGATTTCACGAGTGACTCGCGAAATCACCCTTCAGGCCCGAATAACGCCATGACAGTGACAGCATTAATGAGAAGGGGTCCCAAAACCCCATGTTGAAAATTTGGTACAAAATTCAAAAATGCCTGAGATATGCAAAAAAGTTGAAAAAAACCTATCTATCATTATACAGCTTGCAGCATTTCCTCAGTTCATGATTCGGCTTTGAAGGTGCAGGCGTGTTCCCAGTCCGCTTGAAGATGTCGCGCTGGACTCTGGAGGTAAATTTGGGGTGGGGGTGTGGGGAGGCAGGGTGTGCAGTGGGTGAGTGCGGGTTTGGGGCCGGGGAGACTGCATGGGACCATTTTTAATTTACAGGTTGTTTTTTTTTAAATTGACGGCGTGGGACGTTTGCTACACTGGGGTGGGCTCCCAGCATGGCACCCAGTACTGGGGGTGAGGACAGTGGAGCCGATGGGGATTGGTCACCCCGTCGGCTATACTATGAGTTACCACGCTGGGGTGGGCACTCATCATGGCATATGGAAGGCTTTGGGGGCGCGGCGCCGTGAGATTGGGCACCCCATCGGCTATCGTGTGTGCGTGAGGGCACGCGCCATATGCGCGTGTGTGTGTGGTAGGTGTGTAGGGAGTCACAAGAAGGCTTATATCTTATCGCTGTCACTGAAGCATAGCTCCCCTTTCAACTGTACGCATTGCATTTGGAGCTGTCATAGAGCATCGCTGCATGCATTGGCGGATCAGTGCCACAACACACTGACTGAATTGGAAGAGGGGTGACACACCTCGAAAACTCAGATGATGGCACTATGTTTCTGCACATGGCCCCGGTGTCCCTTCCTTCCCTTACTTTGAACAGCCCCTCTGTACCTGTCTTGTTTATTCCTTTCATATACTTAAAGGTTTCAGTCATGTCCCCCCTGACCCTCCTCTTCTCCAGCGAGTATATGTTCAACTCCCTCAGCCTCCTCTCGTATGATAAGTGCCGCAGCCCCTTTATCATCTTTGTCGCCCAGCGCTGCACCCCCTCCAGTAATTTAATGTCCTTCCTCAGATATGGGTGCCAGTACTACATGCACTACTCCAGGTGTGGTCAAACTAATGACCTATACAGTGGCAGAATCACCTCCTCCCTCCTCGAGGATATACCCCTTGCAATGCAACCCAGCAGTTTGTTGGTCTTTGCAGCTGCCTTCCTACATTGTGCCGAGTTGTTCATTGACCCTGTAATGAGCACCCCCAGATCCTTCTCCTCCTCCTCTGTCTGGGCTAGCTGCACTCCCCCCAGCTGGTAACTCCTCCTTGGGTTCTTTACCCCAAAATGCAGCACCTTGCACATTCTGGCATTAAACCCCAGTTGCCAGGTGTCTGACCAGGTTTTGAGCTCTGCCAGATCATCCTGCAACCCCTGCCATCCCCCTAGGTCATCCATCACTGCTCCCATCTTGGTATCATCAGCAAACAGACTGATCTTGCTCTTGATGTCCAATGATATGTCTGCAATGAATATGCCAAACAACACTGGTCCCAACACCGAGCCCTGTGGAACACCGCTCATCACTACCCTTGGGTGTGAGAGCTCCCCACCCACCACCACCCCTCTGTTGCCTTCCCTGAAGCCAGTTCCCTACCCATCTCACCAGCTTTGCACCCGCCCCTGTGCCTTCTAACTTACTTCCCAGCCTCCCATGCGGCACCGAGTTGAATGCCTTACTGAAGTCCAGATACAGGACATCCACTGCATGGCCCCTGTCCAGCTGCCTAGTTACCCAGTCATAGAACTCCACCAGGTTGGTTTGGCAGGATCTGCCACGTGTGAAGCCATGCTGTCTGCTGTCCTGTAGTCCTTTGGCTTCTGGAGCCACCAGCCTCTCCTTCAGGATAGTCTCCATCAGCTTACCCATGATGGATGTGAGGCTCACTGGTCTGTGGTTCCCGGTTCATCCTTGGGGCCAAAAAAATTAAAAAAACTCTTGTGGAAGGGCACCACATGAGCCATCCTCCAATCCTGAGGTACACACCCTGAGTGTAGTGAGGCATTAAATAGGTCTGCCAAAGGTCCCGCAAAGTCTGCCAAAGGTTCCACAAGGACCTCAGTCAGCTCCTTCAGTACCCTGGGGTGGATGCCATCTGGGCCTGGCGTCTTGTCCACTGTCAGTGCCTTCAAACCCTCCCAAACTCTGCCCTCCATGATTTCTCCACCTGTCACCCTCCCCTGTTTCTGCTGTTCCTCCCCTTGGGTATCACCCCCCTCTTTTCCTTAGTAAATACCAAGCAGAAGTAATCATTTAGTGCTTCTGCCTTATCGCATCCTGCTTCCACCCAACCCCCCTCCTTCTTAATCCTTACTATGTGGTCCTTACAGCTCCATTTCTCCCTGATGTACCTAGAGAAGTCCTTCTCCCCCTTCTTAATGCCTTGTGCCAGCCTGAGCTCTGTAGATGCCTTGGCTCCCCTTACTGCCCATGTCACATCCTTCGATTCCATCAGGTACTCCTCCCTGTCCTCCCCTTCCCTGTTTTCTTGTACCTCCTAAAGGCAGCTCTTTTCCTCCTTACCTTTTCCATGACCTCCTTGCTCAACCAGCTCGGTTTCTTAGCCCTAGCCTTCTTGCTCTAGGCCTTGCAGCAGAATTTAGTTGCCTCCACAATCCCCAGCTTTATGAGCTCCCACCTCTGGTTAATGCCCATATTAGGTTGAATTCTGGATAGGTACCCTTTGCCACTTCCCCCATCCTCCCAAAGTCGGCCCTCCTGAAGTCCAGCACTCTTGTGCCAGATTCCACTCCTTCCTTGCCCATATCCAATGTGAGCCATACTGAGTGGTGGTCACTCCCTGACAGTGGTTCTTCCACCATAAGTTCTCTCACAACTCCCCATTTGCCAGCACAAGGTCAAGGGTATTCCTTAACCTGGTTGGTTCACTGACCATTTGCTGTAGGAAGCTGTCCTGGAAGGCATCCAGCAGTACTTGCTCCCTTCTATTCCTGGTTGTTGGAGTCCCGTGCACTCACCACACTACCCTTCTCACAGGTCCTCCTAATCTATTCCGCTAGTTCCCTGTCTAATTCCTCCGTCTGAGAGGGCGGCCTGTACACCACTCCCATTCTGAGACTCCTATTCTTGGAATCCTGGATTTGCATCCAAAGTGACTCCGTACTACCCTCCTTCTCTTCCTCTGTTACACACTTCAGTCCTTCCTTCACATAAAGTGCCACCCCCCCTCCTTTCCCAATCACACTGTCTCTACAAAATAACCTGCACCCTGGTATAGACAGGTCCCAGTCATTGTATTGGGTGGCCCATGTTTCTGTGATGGCTGCAATGTCCACCTCTCTCTCTGCCATGAGCACCTATAACTCTGCAGTTTTCCTCCCAAGGCTCCTAGCATTAAGGGTAACCACCTTCCACCCTCCCCCCCATCCTGCCCTTTTTTACTAGCATCACCAATAGTACTTGCCATTTGTCCTTTGTCACTGTTATGTTATAAGTATTTAAAATTTCAGTTGTGAGCATGCTCAGTACAGTTTTTTGGCTAGCTTCTTGTAACAAAAATATAATTTGATCCATACGAAAAAAGATCCTTTTTCATAGGTGAGTAATTCCTTTTCATGAGAAGAAATTCTTTTTTTGTATGGCTGCCATCTTGTTTCTGTTTTTTTGAAAAATAAATTGTGGGAAAATCCATAAAAATTAGATCCTGCAGAGACACCAACACATGTATCTTGCTAATCGGGCCCCCTTTAGGTGGATTGTGGAGTAATGTTTTGGAAAAATGATCCAGAAATTTTTTTTTATATATTTTAAAGTCTTTTTTTGTGAATCGATTTTCTTTTTTCGTATGGTCTTATGAAAAAGGAATTGGGCCATGAAAACAAGGATCCCATCATATGAAAAAAGAATTTGGACTTAGCTTTTTCAGGCTTTTTTGGTTGTATGAAGGCATATTTTTTCGTATGAATGAAACAACCTCAAGAAAATGGATCCCTTCACAAGAAAAAAGAATCTGGAAAAAAAAAAAACAAGTCCAAATTCTTTTTTTTTTCCCCATTCTTTTTCTCACCTATCACCGCTGGCTGGGCCCCATTAGTCGTCCTGCCTTGTACCCCTCCTTCTGAGACCCTCCTGATGCATGATCCTTGGTCTGTGATCCACCCGTGATGCTCCCTTGGAGGATCCCCTGGTCTTGGCCCCCCCAGGCTGGGCCGCCTTCAGCTCCCTGGTGCTTACCTCATTATGCAATGCCCCCTGTCAGGTGGAGGTAGAAGGTTTTGAGATCCGTTGGGTAGGGTCTGGTGCTGGAGGCTGGGGCAGGCAACGTCTTCCTCCCAGCCAATGGGCTGTATCCTTGTTTTTTATGAACATGAAGTCTCCCTGGGAGCATGGACAAGCAATGATGTCCAGTGTAGGCTAAGCATGCTCCTGCGCCCTATGTGCGAATGTCCACCACCACTCCCAACCCACCATCGATGTGACCCCCAGCTGTTGCACCTCCCAGCCTACGCTGGGAGTCGCTAGTGCTGGGGAGTCACTTACCCACTCTCCCCAGGAAAGGAGAGCTGTCCTCCAGATGCTTGATCCTCTCCTCCCCTGCCAACCCCCGATGTCCCAAAATCGCTTCAGAGCCTGGGTCACCAGTGTGATGCTCAGTGCCTCAACCCTCAGCAACACTGGGCAGGCCTCCAAATTCTTTTTTTGTATGAAATCATCCTTTTTCATATGAATGAAACAACCTCACAAAAAAGGATCCCTTTATGCGAAAAAAGAATCAGAAAAAAAGTCCAAATTCATTTTTCATATAAAGGGATCCTTTTTTTGAGTTTTTTTCAATGCAAAAAAAGAATGCCTTCATAGAAAAAATAATTTGGGCTTAGTTTTCTTCAGATTCTTTTTTCACATGCAGAAATCCTTCTTTGTGAGTTATTTTTGTTCATGCAAAAAAAGGATGCCTTCATATGAAAAAAGAATTTGGACTTAGGATTTTTTTTTCAGATTCTTTTTTTGTATGAAGGGATTCTTTTTTGTATGAATGGAAAAAAACTCACGAAAAAGGATCCCTTCATTCACAGAAATAATTTGGACTTATTTTTTTTTCACATTCTTTTTTCATACGAAGGGATCCTTTTTTGTCAGGTTGTCTCATTCATAAGAAAAATAATCCAGTCATATAAAAAAAGAATTTGGACTTAGTTTTTTTCCCACATATCAGTTTCAACAAGCCATAACGTCCTCAATATTTGTCATTAAGGGACAATCTATATATCACAACAAAGTTCTTAAAGAGTACTACATGAATAACACATAATAACGCCCCCCATAAACATCAGGGGCTATGTAAAAAAACAACAACATACAATTAAAAAATCAAAATTCCAGTAGGATAACATTGGAAGTTTAATAAGCCATACAACCAAGAAAATAAATTACTTTTTGGGAGAAATGGAAGCGCAGGGTCCAGAGTGTTCTGTGCTTCCACACCAACATGGATGTATGCATCTATGGAGGGATGGACGCGCAGGGCCCAGCAGGCCCTGTGTTTCCTTAAGTAAATGGATATGGTCACACAGGTCCAGAAGGGACCTGCATGAATAAAGATACAATTATACTATCTCAAAAAGTAAAGAAATTATTTGCAAAAGTCTTTGTTAATGCACCAGTTAGGGTTCAGATTAAACTGACAAAAGCTGGGAAATGTGGTGTTAGGGTTCCCAAACCTAACACCCCACTCCTACCCTGCAGGCAGCAACAGGAAAAAACATTATGGTTTCACCTCTTCTGAGTCTTCACAAATCAGACCCGAGGTATTCCTTGGGGTTGTCAACCCTAATGCTCACCCCATTTTCATATAGTCCACATATCTCAGCTTCTTTACTGCTGCAATGGGGTGGACGTTACAGTTGACAACCCCAAAGAACACCCCAGGCCTGTTTTACGAAGACTCAGGGAGATGAAACTGTAATGGATTTTTCTTTTGCTGCCTGCAAGGGGTGGGGGGTGTTAGGGTTGGGAAACCTAACACCACATTTCCCTACTTTTGTTGGTTTAATCTGAACCCTAACTGGTGCATCAATAAAGATTTTTTTGCAAAGAATGTACATTTTGGATAATATTCTCCAGGACAGTAACAAAACAGCTCTCAGGTATGGTCCCATTGACAATGTTGGAGCTAACAAAAAAGAAAATTATGGCAAGCCAGACAAAATTTCTGCTTTCTGTTTTGCTTCTCATCAATGGGAGATTACTTAGAACATGCATTTTAAGAAGCAGTACCCATGCTGAATCAAGATGGGCAAGCCCCATGAGAGGAATTCCAGGCCCCAGGAAAAATTCAGACTCTGGGACCCCTATGCAGCTGCATACAGTAGCATGCCAGGTGGCTCGGGCACTCTTTGGTGCTGGGCCCTTGGAATTATCCCCAGCTCCCCACCCTCTCTAGGGCCCTGAAGATGGGGAGAATACTGACACATATGTAACCCCCCTCTGGGGGCTTACCTTATTTACCACCATTTCCTCCTGATCTCCCATTTGTTTGCTGGTGTTCCCCCATTTCCCCAATTGCTTCTGGTGCCCCAGTAATTCCCCCAGTGCAGCCCATACTTTAATTTAGCCAGGTTTTGGCTTGGACATTGATCACAAGTCACTGGCATGTTCCTGGGGGAGCTGGCGACCATGCAGACGCAGACGGTGCCTTTGAAGTACCAACCATGGTTTTGTGGTCCCTTTTGGGGAGGTCCTCAGTGGTTCTGGTGCCCCTCTTAAGCTAAACGGGGCCCACTGACCTCAAGGGGGCTGATGAAAAGCTCCTAAGTTATTTAAATAAAAAGTTTAAAATTGGGGCATGAACGAGGGCTCATGAATTATTTATGAGCCATCATAAATATTAATAAGGTTGCTGCTGCCGCCTAGGGGGACAGCATTTCGGCAGCAGTAACAATAAAACTACTGGGGTTAACTGGGTGAGAGTGGGCTTGTTTTGCAGGGGACAGTTGGGGCTACAATCTGGTGGGGTGTTTGCTCAATTAAAATAATGTGTTGGGCAGCACCAACCCTATAAGTCCTGGAGAACTGTATGGCTCCATAGCCTTGCATAGGAGCGGACATGTTTGAGACATTTGACCCCCCTGTTTTAGCCCATCAGTAATCCAGGTGCCCAAAACTGTGACAAAAGGACTCCTAAGAAAAGGAGGGGACTAATTCTGGTGCCTAGCCCATGCCCCAATAAATGAGCAGGAAATATTGATCTCTGTGACTATCCATTATTGATAGGCTCCATCAGCCAATCAGAAAGCTGTGTTTTTGGCTGAAACAATGTGGACTTTCTGAGATTTCTTCAGTTTGTTCCTGGGCTCTGTTTGAGCCAGGAGTACCATGTAAGAAGGGATTTAGACATCAGGGGCTTACCCAAGCCTTATGTGGAGATCACTGAGTTGCTGAATTGGAAAGTGCTGTGTTGCAAGATTGGAGATTGCTGAGTTTCAGAATTGAATTGAGAGGGGAAAAGAAGGAGAGAGAGACTGAACTGTGATCCTGTTTTCTCCAGGTGGGGAAAAGTTGCTTTACATATGAACATATGAAGAAGCCAGCAGAAGAAGGCCATTTGGTCTATTAAGTCTGCTTGTATTGCAGGGTCTACAGCTTAAGCTAATGTCCCTGCCCTCCCTTCCCACTCCTCCCATTCTTACTTCCCCCATGTCTATACCAACCTCTCTTTAAAGCTGCCCACTGTCTTCAATGAGATCACCTCTTCCAGCAGCGCATTCCAAGTGTCCACCACCCTCTCTGTGAAGAAAACATGTTCAGTGCCCTCAACCTCTCCTCATATGCCTTATCCTGCTGACCCACTATTATCTTTGTAGCCCTCCTCTGGACATTATCCAGCAGGTTAATCTCCTTTTTGAGGTGTGGGCACCAGTACTGAACTCCATACTCTAGATGCGGCCTTACTAGTGACCTGTACAAGGGCAGTGTAACGGTGTGGGATTTTTAAAGATGGACAAAACTCCAGTAAGGTGCAACCCACTTAGATATGTGGGAATTTTATCATAAAGGAAAAAAATATATATATAACTCAGTCTTACGTCTGGCATCTTTTTCAGTATTCACTTCATCTTGAACCAGCTTGTTACAAAATCACAGATTTTCAAAAGGTAAAACAAAAGAAAAATACACAGATGGTCTATACTCAAAAATGGTGGACCCTTCCTCCACCACTGATCAGCAACAACTGACCCACGATCCCTGGAGACCTGTTCAGGTAAAGTTTTTATTCCCTCCCACCTGATCAGGTGACACTGTATCTTCAGCAGAAAGATAACTCTTTTAATAGCTTTAAAAACAATATTGTACACATTTTAGATTGCTATATTCACACTAAGCAATCTATTGCAATATTTCTCTCAAAATAATGTATCGTGCTAAGGTTTTTCTATCCCATAGTACATTCCCCTGTGTTTGAGTGACAGGTCCTTAATTATAAAAATAGCCCACAAGGGGCCGCTGAGTCACTATAGTCCAAGCCAGAATGCAGCTGACTCTCATCACAAACAGACTTCTGAGGTTGAGAAGAGCTCTGCTTCAACTATAGCTGCTAACCAAAGGTATTTGTTTTAAATGACAGCTTACTTTATTTCCTTTAAACCATATTAACTTTTAAACCTGTGGAGAAAACCATATGCAGTAAATTAACATTACTTAGGTTGGTGTAGAACACCAACTCCAGTTATGCAGACCCTTTTATTAAGGTGTGTCTTCTTGTCTTGCAGTTGTAGAGGATACAAACAGCTAAAACCTTACTTGGACCTACCTAAATGTACTTGGCTAAAGACAGCCTTAATTATATTACACTCAGACTGCAGGACAACAAAAGGAACCCTCTTAATAAAGGTCTGGTAAAAGGGGTTCAGGTTTTCCAGCTTTTGGACAATTTGACTTAGCTCAAAGCTACTGGCGAGGGAACAACTATCGGCTTGCAAAATTAAGCTGTTAGCTAGGGCTTTCTCCCAGTAGCAGAGCAAACTCAGAGACTGTAGCTCTCTCTTTTAAAAAATGGCATTGTGATTTTCTTGGGAAACATTTCCAAGAAGAGCCTAAATGTGGCTCAAGTCCTTTACTTTAAAGACAAATAAGTGCTATCAACAAGGAACAAACATTTCTGCCAAACAACATGAGCTACTTCAATGTTTGTTCAGGGTGTTGCTTGCTGTTTAGGCAAGGGGGGAGGGGCTGGTTACTAGAATGGAATATGAACCAAAATACTCAAGAACAACAAGTAACCCAGTCTGTAATATAGGTGCCATTTATATATCTGGCTAACTCTACTGCAAATGCCTCTCTCTTTTATTTCAGAAGCCCTCCAATTTGTTATCCTTTGTTCAGAAGTATTTATTTACCTCACACAAACCTTGCTCTATTCTTAACCAGATTAGATGCAAAAATAAGAAAAATATAATAGCAGACATTCTTTTGTCCTTCCTGTTTGCCTGCAAGGCTTTTTGCCTATACACCATCAAGTTACCTTATTCCAATGTACCATGCTAGAAAAAACAGAGAAAAAATAAGAAAAGGGGAACAAGTTTTTTTTTTTGGGGGGGAGGGGTATGTGTAAGGAGGTGGCCAGTCTCCATACAGAAAATCACAGGGATAGCTTCAGAAGAGGGAAAGATAGTGGTTGCAACCAAAGACAAGATAAATTATTGGTACATTTTGGAAGTGGCAGGGACTAACCCTGTCACAGGCAGTATAACCTCCCCTCTCCTACTACTGATCCCGCTAGATATGCATTCCAGCATCTTGTTTGCCTTTGCTGCTGCTTTCTTGCACTGCGTGGAGTGCTTCAGATCACTAATGATCATCAATCCCAGGTCCTTCTCCTCCTCTGATGCAGGTACTCGGACCCCCCCCCCAGGTAATACTCTGTCCTGGGATTCTTGGCTCCAATAAGCACAACTTTACATTTCTTGGCATTGAAGCCAAGCTGCCAGATCCTGGATCACCTCCACAGCTTTTTCAGATCTTCCTGCAGGTCCTGTATCACTTCAGCTGTATCCACTTTCCCACAGAGCTTGGTGTCATCTGTGAATAGGCACATTTTGCCCTTAATGCCATCCCCAATGTCATTTATGGAGACATTGAACAACACCGGCCCCAGCACTGAGCCCTGCGGGACCCAATGGTTACCATTCTGGTGCCAGATAACTCTCCCCCCACAACCACCCTCTGGGTTCTGTTCCTCAGCCAGTTTTCCACCCATCTGGATATCTTTTCCCCAACCCCAGGATCCACCAACTTCCTGATCAACCTTTTGTGGGGCACAGCTTCAAAGGCCTTGCTGAAATCAAGATTGCAGATGTCTACTGCTTGGCCTCTGTCTACTGTCTTAGTGACACAGTCAAAGAAGTCAATCAGATTTGTTTGACGTGATCTCCCCCCCCCAATGAACCCATGCTGCCTCGCATCCTGGAGACCATGCTCCTCTAGATATTTCACCAACCTTTCCTTTAGTATGATCTCCATGAGCTTGCCCACAATGGAGGTCAGACTGACTGTGTCTGTTCAGTTTTGGACTGTAATTCGCTGGGTCATCCTTGGTACTGCTTTTGTGGAGGGGCACTACATGTGCTATTCTCCAGTCCTGTGGTACCATGCCTGACTCTAGTGAACTATTAAATTGGTCTGTCAGTGGTCCTGCCAGCTCCTGAGCCAGTTCCTTGAGTACTCTTGGATGTACTCTGTCCAGGCCTGGTGATTTGTCCACCTTCAATGCCAGCAGCCCCTCCCTGACTATTTCCTCCTCTACCACTACATCTGTGTTCCCCTCCCCCCCGCTCCTCTTTTCCCTACTGGAGGCACTGGTCTGTCCTTCTTCCTGGTGAAGATGGAACAGAAGTATTTATTTAGTATCTCTGCTTTTCACCATTATCCTCCACCCACTCCACCCCTTTCTTAAGCTTAACAATCCCTTCCTTCTTGTCTCTTTTCTCACTTACATAGCAAAGGAAAACCTTCTCCCCCTTCTTAATTCCTTCAGCTATCTGCAGCTCCTTCTGTGCCTTTTCTCGTTGGACTTCCTTACATGCCTCACTAGCGAACTTAAGGTAATTTTCCCTATCCACCTCTCTCTCTCTCTTGGTCTTCCTGAATTTTCTATAGGCCAACCTCTTTTCCGTTACTGCCTGGGCAACCCCAGAAATGAACCAGCTGGGCACTTTGGCTCTTGTGTTTTTCCTCCTGAGCCTAACCTCTCCTTTTCCCGCAGCTTCCAATATTTGTGAACATAGTTCCCTGTCCCTCTCCTCATCCTGATTGGGTGGTCTGTAAACCACCCCAGCCTCACTTTTCTCCTTCCATTGGACCTTAACTGAACCCATAATGCCTCCACCTCCCCTTCCTCCAACTCCTCCCTCATGCAAGTTATTCCCTCCCTGATATAAACTGCTACCCCTCCCGCCTTTCTGACTACCCTGTCCCTCCTGTATAGTTTATATCCAGGGATCGCAAAGTCCCAGTCATGGTGTGATGTTGCCCAAGTCTCGGTTACTGCAGCTATGTCCACCCTCCTGTCTGCTAATAGTGCCTACAGGTCATCCATCTTGTTTCCAAAACTCCTCGCATTCAGAGACACCACCCTCCACCTCAAATCTGACCTTTCTTCTCTTCCCTCTATTCTTCTATTCTCATTTATTCCCTCTGTGTGCACTCCTCCACGTACCCTTGTTATTTGTTCCTCACCCTCCACCCTTTGCTAACTGTTTTTGCCCCTTCCCCATGCTCCCTCCAGACCTCTTCCATCACTGTGGGAGGGGTTCGCTGACCTCCTCCTCTCGGGGTCTGTGGGCCGTCCCATCCCCCAGTAGTTTAAATTAAATGTAGTGGTTATGTATTCCCCCAGCTTTGCTGTTGGGAGAAAACTAAAGCATTACAGAAACTCTGCACTGAGAAGCTGGACTAATTGTGAAGGCTGTGTGGATTATCAGTACTGCTGCAGTTATTGCTAAGAGGTTATTTGCTTGAGGGGATTGTGATCACAATTTTCTTGAAGAGGCAGAGCATCTCTGGTTGTCGGGGTGCTATCCAGAACCTGTGTGTGTGTCCTGAGTGAATTGGGTTCGAGTGGCTGAGAGCTGAGGTTGCTGCATCTGAAGAAAAGAGTGTGGACCCTGCTAAGCTGAAAAGTGTGGACTGGTGTGCAGGGTGTTGTTGCTGCTGAGTTTCCCCCTGCCTAATTGCACTTGGCTTACCAAAATAGAGGCTAGCACCCTCTCAAATTGGCACCAGACTTTATTGGAGTGACTGCCTGAAAGCCTTGTGTTTTTAGAACTCAGTGCAGGGACTGCAGGAGGACTCCCACCATTAGAGAGTTCACACCCAGAGCCAGGGAGGGAACTTGCTAACCCCTTTCAAATGGGACACACTGTCTCAGGAGGTCATGGGTCTTGTACCCAAGTGCTAGTGCATTCAGATCGTGGGAGTAGGGCTGTGGAGCCACTCCCAGGTCTGGGCCTTCTGGGTTGGTGTTGTCCTGCAAAGTGCTCTGCAATGGGCCAGAAGCTGCTGAAGGTGAGAAGCAGCCAGAACTAAAATCAAGGTGACAAGCTGCAAGATCCTTGAGCAAGTTTCATCCAGCTGGAGGGATCCTGGCCAGCCGGTTTCTGCTTTGCTGCACTGAATCAAGGAGCTCCATTTTCCCCAGTGCTGGAGACCGACAAACTGTGAGTACCCAGGACCTGGTTTCTGGGAGGAAAAAAGGGAACTTTTCTGTTATTCCTCTTAAACGTTTCTTAACCCAAATCCTTTTCGAATATCTCCAGGGCCCCAACAGCCGGCCAACCCACGGCACCATACCAGGCCTGCACATAGTGAGTACCCCTAAGAACATCTGGGATATACTTGTACCAGTGGGTGTGGGTTTGGCCTGTGGGCTCCAATATTTGTGGTTGTTGCCTATTTCATTAACCAGCTTTTCTATTCACAGTCGTCCTTTGTCCCGGTACCCCTTTCCCTAGTCCTTACCCCAAATAAAGCTGAGGTTTACTGCTTGAAATCCTGTATGTGCAGAAATTCTCAGAGTTTGTCAGAGCATTACTGTTCATGGTTTATGGCGGTACTGAATTGTTGGTTATCCAGTGTGTGGGGTGGCTGGTAGGGGAGGTGGTGAGGTGCAGCATCCCAGGGGGCTGTGCCAGCAAGGCCCCTGACCCACTTCAAATTCTCTCTGGATGGAGGCACTGCAGTATTTTTATTATCTTTGGGATAGGACCCCTGACATCACAGTAGCAGGACCCAGGCCCCTTAACCTGTTAGGGAGCCCACAGGCAGGGGTAGTAACCCACTGGCACTGGCACACAGCGCCTGGGCTACATTTTGGGAGGCACTGCTAGGATCTTCCGTTCACCTGCCATGCCCACCATGGTGAACCTAACTGTAAAGACCCCTGTGTGGTCCCCAGCATCCAAGTCAATTCCCCTATGGCCAAAATGTAGGCCTCAAGTAAAGGATGAAGTGAAGTTAGTGGAATGGAGCAGGGGTATGAGGATGGACCCCCAGAGGTCCTTTCTGGTGTTGGGAGTACCCCCTGAGATGGACAAGAGTGAAACAGAAAAGCACTTGTATACCATAATGAAACTGGGTAAAGTGCAAGGGTAGATGCTTGAATCAGCTACTGGGAAGTTAACTGTGGTGATGGAATGTTTAAGTGCTATAGAGGATGCTTGGTTGCTGGAGGCCATGGAGATAGAGGGCAAGGCAGAGGCCTGGACTATAGTGACAATGTTTAGTGTGGTTTCCCTGGGGGAGGAGAGCCTAACCCTTTACTGGACCCTGTGCCCAATGCAAGGTTTAGGCCTGGGCAAGTGCCTGCCCCATGGAATCCAGGAAAGGATGTTTTCAGGGGTAAAACCTACTCCCATGGGGAGGAGGATTATGAGACATGGATAAACTATGTGTTTCCACTGCTCCAAGACTGGCAGTGCAGTGAGGGGGAAAAACAGAAAAGGTTAATGTAGAGCCCTACTTTCAATGCCATTTGGTCCCTGCAGACCACTGATCCTGATGCCAAGGTAGAAGACTATATAGCTGCCTTGGACAGTGCTTTTGGTAGCACTGAAACATATGAAGACTTATAGTTGGGGTTTTAAGCAGCTAGCCAGCAGAAAGGGGAACCCTTGTCTTGAATATGTGCAGAGGCTAGAGAAGGCTGTGCAGAAGGTGTATAGGAAAGGGAGGGTCCAGGCCTCTGACTTGAATAAGACTAGGTTAGAAAAAGTACTGCGGGGGGCCTGGTACGTGGAGTTGTTGCTACTAAAGTTGGGCCTGAAAGATAAAATGAGTAATCCACCTCTGCTCCACATGCTGCTTAGGGAGATGAGAGGGGTGGAGGAAAGGGACACCAAATGGGGGGTCCGGCCCACTATAGTAGCTACTACCCAGGTCCAGGATGCCACTTCTCCGGCTGAGGTTTCTGAGGTGAAAAAGTTAGTGCAAGAATGCAGGGAAATGTTGGATGAGGTTGGTGTTTTTTCCTGTTAGGACCCCTGAAGCTTCCACTGAGCAGTCCACTCAGGCAGCTTCTGCCACCATTCCTGTGATGGGCATGGGGTGTCCCCTACACTGCCCCCTATAGTACGCAGATTGAAGCCCGGTTGCAGGAAATAAGTCAGGTTGTTAATGAGCTAAAGACCCAGGGGGTAGTAGGGCAGGGGCTCCTGAACCAGTAGCGATGGCCCAAGCAATAGTCCCCATTTCCCCTCCTACTCACTTTGCAATTGCCCTCATTTCTCCTTTTGTTCCCTTAGTGCACCCAGTGGCCCCAAGCTTTCCACCAACCCAACCACCTCCTAAGAACTATTACCCCACACAACCTAAGCATGAAGAGATACTCTGCTGCCTTTGTGGAAAGAATGGGCATTACTGAAGAGGGTGCCAGGCACCAGCAGATCCCATTAGAGTGGCTAAACAGACTGTTGGGCAAGGAAGGAAAGCCACAGGGAAACTTCAGTGGGGCCCAGTAAAGGAGTGTAATGGGGCCCCATGCAAGTCACGCTCCATAGCTAATGTAAAAGTTGCTTCAGTGAAAGCCACCTCAGTTGCACCTCTTGATATGTATAGGCTAGTGGGGCCATCCTCTGAAACCCTTGTCACCATAAAGGGAGTCCCCACCCATGCCATCCTTGATAGTGGCTCCCAGGTCACTATCATCTTCAAGACCTGGTATGACAGGCACTTATCCCACCTGGAGTTGTAACCTTTGGAAGAACTACATGTGTGGAGACTTAGTGAGAAGTCTTACCCCTACCTCGGATATGTTAGAGTATGGATGGCGTTCCCCACTAACATGGCTGGAGTGGGGGAGACACAGTTGAGACACTGGCTTTAATCTGTCCTGAGACTGGAGTGTATGATGGGATACCGGTGCTGGTGGGCACAAATGCCCACATGTTCGGGAGGCTCGCTCAGCTTTGCCAAGCCAGAGAAGCAGAAATGTGAGGGAAGAAATTACCCATTCATCTGGTCATCCAGGAGGCCTATAAGAGACAAGACAACCCGAAGATGTAGATGAATCTGTGGGCATAGTTTGGAGGAGAGAGGCTGAGGAGATTGTGTTGCCCCCCTAACATGGAGTGCAACATTGCTGGTGTAGTGAGACTGAAGAAAAATGTTAAGGACCAGATATTGTTGTTGGAATCTCCGGATGAACATGGATTGCCAGTGAGACTGTTAGTCAAGCCTAGCGTGCTGCCAGCCAGAGCACATGCATATGTTTGAAGGGTGAATGTGCAAGGGAAAAATGTTATGGATAAGGAGGTGGTGGTACAGGAAGGATGAACACTGGCTCAGATATATTGCACTGACACGGCAGTGCATACCACTGCAGCAAGCAGAGGTGCCCCAGTGTGACTTGATCCAGAGTTGTTTGACCTGAGCGACTCTCCCATCCCGGAGGAATGGAAAGAGAGAGCGAGGAAAAAGCTGGCTGCTAGGATGAATATGTTCTCCCTGCATGAGTGGGATGTAGGATGTGTGAGTGGAGAGCAGCATCAGCTATGACTCACTGATAACAAGCCTGTCTGAGAGTGGTCAAGGCAGCTGGCTCCAGCTGATATCAATGATATCCGGCGGCACTTGCAGGAGATGCTGGATGCGGGTATTATTCAGGAGTCAAGGAGCCCCTTTGCGTCACCCATCATGGTGGTAAAGAAGAAGAGTGGGGCCATACAAATGTGCATGGACTACCACACTCTGAACAAGCAGCCGGTACCAGATCAGTACACTATGCCCAGAGTGCAGGATGCACTGGACTGTTTAGATGGAAGCCAATGGTTCTCGGTTTTGGATTTATGGAGTGGCTATTACCAGATCCCAATGGACCCTCAGGATTGGGAGAAGACGGCTTTCATATGCTCCCTTGGATTGTTTGAGTTTCTGAGAATGCCAAAGGGATCTCTGGTGCTCCTGCCAACTTTCAGTGCCTGATGGAGAAGGCTGTTGGGAAAATGAACTTGGCGGAGTGTTTGGTCTACATGGATGACATTATTGTGTTCAGGAAAACCCTGGAGGAACACGAGGTCCGGTTGATGAAAGTGTTAGACTACCTGGAAGAGTTTGGACTGAAGCTGTCCATCGACAAATGGCAGTTCTTCTGGACTTCGGTCAAGTATGTGGGGCACAAAATCTCCAAGAAAGGCATATAGACTGACCCCAGCAAGGTTGAGGCCCTCACCACCTGGCCTAAGCCACACACCTTGAAGGACTTGCAGCAATAACTGGGTTTTTATGGCTATTACAGAAGATTTGTAGAGGACTACACCTGGGTGGTGTGGCCCCTTTTGAACCTGCTACAGAGGTACCTACCCACTAATAAAAGCAAGAAAACTGAAACACCCGGCAGTAATTTCCACCCATCTGAACCATTCAGCGAGAGGTGGAATGGGGACTGTGATAGAGCTTTTGAGGACATCATCTATTGTTTGACCCATGTCCCGGTACTGGCTTATGCGGACCCGCAGAAACCCTACGTCCTTCATACCGATGTCAGTTTTAGTGGATTGGGGGCTGTGTTGTATCAGGAACACCCCAAAGGTTTACATCTAGTTGCATTCACCAGGCAGAGTTTAAACCCTTCAGAGAGGAGATATCCTGTCCATAAATTGGAGTTCCTGGTGTTGAAGTGGGCCATAGTTGATCAGTTCCATGACTATCTGTATGGGGTCAAGATCAATGTGAAGATGGATAATAATCCCCTTACTTATGTGCAGAACACATCCAAACTAGATGCAACCGGCCACCGGTGGTTATTGGCTCTGTCTACCTATGACTACAGTGTAGAGTATTGGCCTGGGCTGAATAATATAGATGTCAATGCTTTGTCCCCATGTCCTTTAACTCAGGGGGCTGAGCATTCCAGCTGAGTCAAGATACTTGAACAAGTGATAAAAGCGTTGTGTAAGAAATTTGATGGTGACGGACCCCCTTCTCTTGAAGATGCCCCTCATTTGGTGGACTGCTTAGGAGCCTCTGGGAGTTGCCTTCTTATAGCTTACTGCCATCTGACCGCACTGGACATGAGGTTCTTGCCACAGCTGACTACTCAGGACTTACGAAAAAGAGCAGCGGGACAGTTCCTTTATGGGGAGGTAATTCAAGTACTTCAGAGAAAAGGAGACCCAGCTCAAGTAAAAGCTACTGATCCACATGCCTGGTAATTACTGCAAATTGGTCAACGTTGCAGTTAAAGGATGGTCTGCTTTACCGAATGACTCAGGATCAGCAGGGGGCGCCCCATGTGCAGTTGGTATTGCCTGATTGTTTTCAAAGCCTGGTGATGAAAGCCCTGCATGATGATATGGGCCACTTGGGCAGTGAACACACTCTGGAATTGGTAAAGAGCAGATTCTATTGGCCCAAGATGGGAGCTGATGTAGAGTATTATTGCAAGAACTGTCATTGGTATATCCAGAGGAAAGCCCTTCCCCAAAAAGCTGCCCTATTAGTTAACATCTGTACCAGTTCACTGATGGAATTAGTGTGCATTGATTTTCTCACGTTGAAATCAGACTCCTGGAATATCTCCAGCATATTGGTGGTTACAGATCATTTCACTTGGTATGCTCAAGCTTACCTCAGTAAGGACCAGAGGGCTTCCATGGTGGCCAAAGTGTTGGTCAAGAAGTTTTTTGTCTACTACGGAGCACCTCAAAGAATCCATTCAGACCAGGAACGTGATTTTGAATGTCAGTTAATAAAGAGTTCTTGTCCTTATGGGGTATTAGAAAGTCCTGAACCACACCTTACCACACCCAGGGTGATCCACAGCCTGAGAGATTCCACAGAACCCTACTGGACATGCTGGGCACCCTGAATCCAAGAGACAAGTATACCTGGAGCCAACGAGTAAGCGCTTTGGTCCACACATATAATTGCACAAAGAATGACACCACAGGTTTCTCTCCTTACCATCTGATGTTTGGGAGGGAGCTCGCCACCCTGTGGACCTGTGTTTCAGAGTGTCAGCAGATGGCATCAAGGACAATGAATATTTACAATATGTGAGAAAGCTGAAACAACAGTTGAATGATGCCTATCAACTAGCCTCAGAGAGTGCCACCAAGGAAAAAGGTCCAACTCCCCATACGATGCGCAGAGGAAATGCCAGACCTCGCCCAACAACTAACACACCGGAATCTGGACAATGGAAAGTCATGTACCCCAATGCCCGCAGTCTGGGAAGCAAGATCCCAGACCTGCAGGCAACAATGACAGAGGCTAAACTGGACATAGTAGCCATTAGCGAGACATGGTTCACCAGAAACCACACTTGGAAGACTTCAGTACCTGGCTATGAACTGTTCAGAAGAGACTGCGGTGCAAAAGGGGGGGGGGGGAGCCCTTTATGTCATTGAAAATATGAAAGCTACAGAAATTCAGAATACACATAAGGAGCCAGAAGAACTATAGGTCACCCTGGAACCAGGAAATGGGACAGCCATACTAACTGGGGTTGTCTATGGGCCTCCATACCAGGGAGAGGACATAGACACATTAGTGTTAGAAGAAATACAAAACATGACAACTAAAGGGGAGGTTCTGATAATAGGAGACTTCAACATACCAGACACAGATTGGTCAATACCAGCAGGAACATTCACCAGAACTAGACACATGGGGGTGGGATATTCAAAGGGGTTGCGCATGGCGGAACAGTGATGCACCATATGCAACCCACCGATGCGCCCTGGCGCGATATTCAAAGGATGTTACGCCACGCAGATCCCGCTTGCTCGAGCGCACCAGTAATGTATATGCGGCGCAAGTGTGGTGGTGTGCTCGCATATTCAAGATGATTCCGGATATTCAGCCTGGGATGTGCGGTGCATATGCTGGCACAACCCCTACTTGCGCCGCCATACACTGGTGCTCAAAGTTAAGCCTAAAAGAAATAGGAGCAAGAGCTGGCCACCCGCATGTGAGCTGCCATATTGCAGGGCACAACATGGCAGCCACCAGCTGTGGGTGGCCACCCGAGCTCTGGGGCCAGAGTCTGTCGGTGTCGCACCCCACCACCCAATCGCGGGTATAGGTATATAATAATCATGTCCAATATCCCTGGTGGTCCAGTGGACCGCTTCCAGCCTGATCGTGGGCATAGGTATAATTAAATTCATGTCCAATATCCCTGGTGGTCCAGTGGACCGCTCCCAGCCCGTTCGCGGGCATAGGTATAGAGAAAAGCATGTCCAATATCCCTGGTGGTCCAGTGGACCAAATCCAGCCCGATCATGGGCATATGTATAATTAAAATTATTTTAACACTCCCTGGTGGTCCAGCTGTCCCCCCCTCGCCCACTAGGCCCGCCACCCCGCTCCCCTGGTCAGCGGCGGTGGCAGCTCCCCACCATAAGCCGCCGCTGCCCCGCCGACTGACTGCATACAGTATGCATGCACGCCCATTGGTGCACAGCGTGAGCCAATGGCGGCAGACCATACCGCATAACACAGTCCTGATATGTGAACGCGATCGGGCTGGAAGCAGTCCACTGGACCACCAGAGATACTGGCCATGTTATTTCCATACCTATGCCTGCGGTTGGGCATTGGGGCGCTGTGTGCGCTGTGCAGGGGGCGTCAGTCCCCGACGGCTGAAGCCAGGCAGGGCGCCAGGTGCAAGTCGTAGGGTATTAACGCACCTGCATTCAAATGGGGCCATAATGACATACTAATGGCCCCAGTTGTGCCTTGCATGCATTATGGCCCCATTTGCATATTCACCACTGAATATTGCGGTTCCTGCCCCTAGCTCAACTGCACTTGCGCTGGCATATCCCCCTGCTCCACTCTTGCCACTTGCTCTGGTGCAGTGCCACTGCGCCATACGAAATGCAGGAGGTCATGTTGCCATATTCAATGGTGCTGAGCCATGGTGCAGCACCGTTGAATATTGCCCAGTCCACGCCCTGGCACATACCAGTTGCGCTGTGCCCGGCTTGTGCCCCTGCCAGGCGCAGTTCTGAATATCCCCCCCATAATGGATTCCCTGTGGGGGGAGGTCCTCAAACAACTGGTACAACAACCCACAAGAGACAGGGATATCCTAGATCTAGTAATGACTAATGGGGAAAGGATCACAGAACTTCAGGTAGAAGATCACCTGGGGGCCAGTGACCATCACATGGTATGGTTCAATTTGACCACTAGAACTAAATCATCTCATTCCAATGCAAAAATACGGGACTTCAGAGAAGCTGACATTGATAAGATGGCTAACAGAGTTAAGCTAGCCCTGGCAAGAATAAATACAGGGGGGGGGTACAGGGAAAGGGGGCAAGCATTAAAGATGCAATACTTGAAGAAACATCCCATTGTGTTAGGGAGAAAAGCAAGAGCAAAAGAAGGCAGAAACCACTTTGGTTCTCAAAAACAGTAGCATAAAAGGTTAGAGCCAAAAGACTGGCCTTCAGGTAATATAAGGGAATACAGCGGGATGAAGACAGGAAGGCATACCAAACTTCCCTAAGGAAAGCAGGGAAGGTAGTAAGGTAGGCAAAGGCCCAAACCAAGGAAACACTAGCACGAACAGTAAAAGAGCGGGGCAAGACTTTCTATAGATACATTAATAAAAGGAGAAAGTCCAGAGCGGGTATTGCTAAGATCAAAGGGGATAAGGGGGAATGTGTGGAGGAAGACCAAGGAAAAGCATCTATCCTAAATATATACTTCTGCTCAGTATTTACTGAGGAGAAGATAGGACAGGGCCCATAACTCAACACCATGGACACGGTGGGGAGGGAGGTGTGCACAAGTCCCTTCACAAAAGAAAGGGTCCTACAAGAGCTCGCTAAGCTCAGGGTGGACAAAGCAACGGGACCAGATGGCATACATCCCAGGGTACTAAAGGAGCTAAGGGTGGAACTAGCACAGCCAATATCAGAACTGTTTAGTGAGTCTCTGAGCATAGGAGAGATCTCAGAAGACTAGAGAAGGGCTCATGTGATCCCACTCCACAAGAGTGGTAGCAGAGAGGAGGCAGGAAACTACAGACCAGTCAGTCTTACCTCAGTAGTGAGCAAGATTATGGAGGCACTCCTTAAGGAAAGGATAGTGCAACACCTGGAATCCATAGGAGCAAAGGATCCAAGACAGCATGGGTTTACAATAAAAAGGTCCTATCAAACTAATCTCATAGATTTCTTTGACTGGGTAACCAGAGTGGTGGACCAAGAGGGTGCAGTTGATGTCACCTACCTTGACTTCACCAAAGCTTTTGAAACTGTTCCACATAGAAGATTGATAAATAAGCTGGGTAGGCTTGGGGTGGGTCAGAAGGTGGTCAACTGGGTGGCAAACTGGTTGGTGGGCAGAAAACAGAGAGTGGTGATAAATGATACACAGTCAGAAGAGATGCAAGTCACAAGTGAGGTACCTCAGGGATCAGTCCTGGGGCCAGTCCTCTTCAATATCTTCATCAGTGACATTGCAGATGGATTGGAGGGTAAGGTTTGTCTGTTTGCAGATGACACCAAGATCTGCAACAGAGTAGATGATCCAGATGGGATGGGCAGAATGAGAAGAGATCTGGATAAACTGGCAAAATGGTCAGAAGAGTGGCAAAAGGGGTTTAATGCAAAGAAGTGCAAGATCATGCACATAGGGAAGAGAAACCCTGAAGCCGCCTATAGGTTGGGAGAGGAGTTGCTGGCAATCACAAGGGAAGAAATAGACTTGGGCATCATCATCACAGAGACCTGAAGTCATCCAAGCAGACCACTAAAGCAGTAGGGAAGGCTAGAGGGATGTTGGGGTATATTAGTAGGGTATCACAAGCCGTAAGAGGGAGGTAATAATCACTCTTTACAAGACACTGGTTAGGCCTCATCTGGAGTACTGCATGCAGTAATGGAGGCTGCACCTTCACAAGGACATTAACAAAATGGAGGCAGTCCAGAGAAGGGCAACCACAATGGTGCAGGGACTGCATCAGAAAACATATGAGGACAGATTAACGGAGCTCCATATGTATACCCCAGAGCAAAGGAGGGAGAGAGGTGATATGATCGAAACATTCAAACACATTAAGGGCATTAACAAGGTGAGAGTCTAACATGTTTCAATATAAGAAAAATAGCAGGACAAGAGGACACAGCATGAGATTAGAGGGAGGCTGATTAAGGGGGAATGTGAAGAAGTTCCTTTTCACAGAAAGGGTGGTGGATGCATGGAACGTCCTACCTCAGGAAGTGGTGGATATGAATACAGTGCAGGGCTTCAAACAGGTGTAGGATAGGCATAAGGGAGTAATACAGATGAGTATGAATAGATAGGCCATTGACAGAGTAAAGGCCTATGGCACATTCATAAGGTAGAAAAAAAATGGGCAGACTGGATGGACCTTGCGGTCCTTATCTGCTGTCAACTTCTATGTTTCTCTGTTTCTATGAAATCAGGCCAACAAAGAGAGGTATGATAAAGGAGTGCAAGCACAAGACTTGGTGCCCGAGGACCAAGTGCTGCGTAGGAGTCTGGGCATACCTGAGAAACATAAAATTGCTGACTGCTGGGCCGGAAGGTGGCACTGAGGGCTGAGGCGCTGGATGCCTTACGTAACACTGCACCAGCGACCCGGGTTTGGGAACGACCTCGGGACGCCGGCGTGTCGGCAGGGGGGGGGGAGAGCAGGAATGAGCGATGGCTCTCCTCTACCAGGAAGGGGGTGGGGGTCGCTCGCCCATTGTCCTGCCGTCACCAGATGGAGGTCCGGTGAAAGGTGTAGGTGGTTTTGGTGTGATTGGTAGGGTGGGAGGCATCCCACAAGATGTCCGTACGTGTGCCTCCACACATGCATGTCACGTCAGGGAGCAGGATCTAAAAGGGGAAAAAGCTGATAAAGTAATAATGGAAAAAAAAAATTGCTGACTGGTGGGGAAGCACACCGTATGTGGTAGTTGAGAAACTGGAAGGGCTGCCTGTATACAGGATTTGACCAGAGGGAGAAACCAGAGGGTGTAAAGTGATGCACAGGAACCACCTCCTTCCCATTGGAGATAAAATTGTTGGATCAGAGACTGATTTGATAGAGCCGCCTGTACCTCCAACCACTCAAGCTGCTGCACACATATGACAGAAGTGGAAAGATGGAGATACTACAGGGGCTGGACCTGCCCAGGTACAGGAGGTACTCGAGGAAGAAGCTTCGGCTGATGAGTTAGACAGAGAGGCTGAGGACATGCCTGTGTGTTTTTATCCTACTCCCGAACTAGAGAGACTGTTTCGGGGACCAAGGCTGGATTAACATATATGCAAATGACACCATAGCGTAGGGCCCTGTGGTTCAGGAGGGCCCCCACCAAGCTGCCACCTACTGTAGCTTATTTGTTTTCTTCATTCCCTGATCCCTACTGTGCGAGTCTGTTGCGGCTGCTGACCGGCTGAATTGCCCCCCTCAAAAAAGCACCCCCTCATCGGTGGAAGTCAGCCCTGCTGACCCTGGTCGGCTCCTCATCATGACCTCAGTCAGTCAGCGTGTCAGCCAGTGGTTCTTCCCAACCTGATCATTCTTCTCCCACTAATTTCTGGCCCTTACATCATTCCTAAATGCTCCCCATTCATCCTAGTATTACATTATGCTGTGTGTATGCCTTGACTCCTCTATTGGGATATGTATATACTTTATCTATTAGTATTATTTTCCTATAACCTACCTTGTCATGTATGTCTTAATCAACTTCTTACCCTTGACAATTGTATTTATAAGTTGTTCTTTTCTGTATCTGTTATGCATATATAAGTGCATTGATGTATCTGTTGTGTACCAGCTATTGAACCTTGACCTTATCAGGTCCATCTTGTAAATGAGCCTTGCTCAATGATGTTCGCCTGAATAAATAAAGATTTGATTGATTGATTGATCCCCCCCCCCGAGCGAGCGAGTCAGCCTCTCTGCTCCAGCACCGCCTCTGATCAACTTTGTGACCCCATCACCACTCAACCAATAATAACTGTCTATGAGGTCCTCCGGAGGTGTGGCTACTGGGGAGTGGGAATCAGTGCTGACAATGCATGCATTGCATAAGGGTCAGGTGTGTGAGTGCTGAGGAGTCGACAGACGGACTCAACGAGGAGGAGACTGAAAGAGAGCTGTGTCCTGAGTGCCAGTGCCAGGAGTGGACTTCATTGTTGATGGTCGTCGGTGGTCTCAGGGTCTGTGAAGCCTCAGTGAAGCAGAAAGCCAAAGAGAGAGAGAGAGACTAAGCACACAGGCAGAGAGAGCGGGCTGCAGAGTTGAGTCAAATTCAGCTTGCTTCAAATCAAGCCTTCACCACTGGCACTTCCTGGTGTGCAGCCCAGCATCGCATGTTGCTGTGGTGTTTTCGGGTGCTCAGTGCTGTTGTGCAGTGTTATGTGGGGATGAGGAGGAGTCCTATGGTGCCGCTGGACCTGGCAGGCTGAGTCGTCATGTTGCCGCCGCCTGCGATGTGATCTTCTTGACAGTTACAATCTCATCATTAGAAGGACTACTAGAATGGAGTCACAACATCTCAGGTTAACCAAAGAGCAAAGTAGGTATGTGTTATTTTTTTACTAAAAGGTATGAACTCCACTCCACCTCCCAGTTTACACCTGACCTGCTCCAACCTCTTTGTTTGCCTGAATGTGCCGTGTTATGTTATGTACTGCATTGAACTGAAAAGAAAAAAAAGACAATGTGTTTGAATTGCATCAGAACTGTGAAAGAAAATTAAATGGTAGTAAAGAAAGGTAAATTCAGGCTGCTAAAGATAGAAACACAGGGTGATCTGATTATATTGCAGTTGCAAACATTGATTTTCGAAGGTTCAACTGTTTCTTGTTTAGAGGGCTTTGCTGCTTGTTATTTTGTTTGGCCATGTTTTAGTTCTTCTTGCTGGACGTCCTGCAGCATGTATGAATATGTCTGTACATGGTAATGCACCTGGGATGAGGGAACCCTGGGGAGAGCTACAGGATGGGGGGGGATTGCTGATGATCACCAAGAAAGAAAGGGACCTGGGGGCTATAATTTCTGATGACCTAAAGGTGTCTAAGCAGAGTACAAGGCTGCAGAAAGGGCCAGTGGCATGCTGGGGTGCATAGGCACGGGTATCACTTAGCAGAAAGTGGGATGTGGTGATGCCATTGTATAAAACGTTCGTAAGGCCTCATCTAAAGTACTGTGTGCAATTCTAGAGGCCGCACCTTCAGAAGGACATTGATAGGGTGGAGGTGGACCAGAGAAGAGCAACTAACCAATGATTCAATGAACCAATGGCCCACAGTGCCTCTGCTCGAGCGGGGGAAGGGTGCTAGAAGGGGACCAGAAGACAAAAAAACGGCACCATGGAAGAGTGGGATGTTGGCATTTAGAGGCCCCCCTGGGCCACAAAATATTACTTGGAGTAGGGCCCCCACATCCATTAATCTGGGACAGCCCCTGACTTTAGAGACTGGCCCTGTGACTGAAGGGCTTAGTGTAAGTGACACAGAGGTCCTCGGGGTGGACAGACATGGAGAGGTGGACATAGCTGTGCCTGGGGAGCAGGGTGCTGAAGGGGAGGCTGCTCCTTCTACCCCCCCTCGAAGGGACCACTTCGGACTTGAATACTAGTCCGACTGAGCTGTTTAAGTGATTCTGGTTCTCCATGAAGAAATGCCTTCTGGGTAGCCCACATCAAACTTGAATACTAGTTCAGTTGGGTCCTCTGAATGGCCCCAAGACTACATTCTTGGACAGAGTGGCATAGGAGAGGAATAACTGCAGCACTCTGCTCCTGCTGAAAAAGAAGACACAGGCCAAGGGGAAAGTGACACGGACTCTACCTCCGAACAGGAGGTAGCCACCAGACCTGAAGTGCAAGAAACCCCCAGAAGGTAAGGGAGGACTCTATGGCCCCTACTGAAGTTGACTTACGATGCACCAGGGGTGCCCACTGACCTGCCCTTATTTATAGTACACAAGGGGGTACATATCACACCCAGTTTCCTGGAAAGGGTGTTCATGTGCCCTGTTAGTGCTAGACTCCTCAGGCCCGAAGGGATGGTGGCTAAAAGAAAAAGAGGGAGGTGAAAAAGTACAAAGGGAAAGAGTGGTACAAGTATAGTATGAGGTATTAAAGTTCCAATGGTTCTAAAGGTTATTAAACATATGGATGCCACATCTTATGTAGCCAGTGGGTTAATTAAAGGGGAAAGTCTTTACTGAATTGTATATAACGTTTTTCTGTTCTTAAATGGTTGATGTTGTAATAGTTAGGAACCAGGGGCCAGATATTCAGAGGAGTTGTGCAATGCACGACTGAGTTGGGCATGCACAACCACAGAAATGCACCCCGGAGCCATATTCAACCAGCGTGAATGTGCAGCACAATATCCATTGCGCCGATGTGCAACAGTAATGTATGTGGCACAAGTACAAGGGGGCATGCCCATGAATAAGCTGTGCAATGACATATTCAGCTGAAAACCAAGGCACAAACAAGGAGCAAGGCAGAGAATACCCCATACATAATTGAGTATATAAAATGAGGCTCAAACACACACCCAGCAGATGCGCAAGCCATAACAGGACAGTTATGGCTGCAGGCCCATTCCTGATGGAGCAGGTAATGAGGGGTGTAAGGAGGAGGGAGGAACACCAACGTGGCCAATGAAGGGCTCGTAGGCAGCATGCCCAACACAGACAATACCATGCCTGCCTCACATTTGAGGACTTTGGGGACACAGAGATCATGGGCCAGTACCGTCTGAACAGGGCAATTCTGAGGCAGATCTGTGAGCTGTGCCATGACGAGCTGCAGGCACCCACCAGAAGGAGTCATGCCATGATGGTGGAGACAAAGGTGACAGAAGTAATGTGCCTGCTCACCACGGGCACCTTCCAGAGACCAGTGGGAGCAACCACTAGCATAATACAGTCAGCCACATCCCACCTCCTCACACAGTTCCTCAATGCCCTGCTGCCACATGCTTCAGAGTACATAAGATTCCCAAGAACACAGGCAGAGCGTACAGCAAACATGCAGGAATTCCACAGGGTGGCACGCATGCCCGGAGTGATTGGGGTCATTGACTCCACCCATGTGGCCATACGCACACCACCTGGCCCAGAAGGAGCCATCTACATGAACAGAAAGGGCTACCCTTCTGTCAACTGCCAGGTGGTGTGCAATTCCACTGGCCATATCATCGTGTGTGCCACACACCCAGGGAGTACACATGACGCATTCATCTGGCACCACTCCATCTGTTGCCAGTGATCTGAGTGTGGGGAGATCCCCACGGGTCACCTGACAGGTGAGCATGACATGGAATGGGGTGACAAAGTGGCCGTATAGGCGTGGACAGGCCCAAGGTGCACATGAAGTGGGATGTCTGGGCCGCCGTATGCAGCATAGGGGGAGGACATGGGAACATGCAATGCCATATGCTAACCAGTATGTGTTACCCCCACAGGTGACAGTGCATACCCCCTGCGACCCTGGCTGCTCACCCCAATCTGCGTCCATTCAATGCTGTGGAGGAGAGATATAACAAGGCACACATTACAACATGCAACATCATCGAGCATGTCTTTGGCATGCTCAAGATGCGATTCTGTTGCCTAGACAGGTCCAGTGGGGTCCTACAATACAGTCCTGCAAAAACCTGTGGCCTATTCCTGGCCTGCTGTATGCTGCACAACATGGCCATTGACCGTGGGATGGTTGTCCAGGTGGATGAGGGCAACAGCAGCGATGGGGATGAGGAGGATGAGCCAGATGGGGGTGCGCAGCCACCCATGCAAAGCAGGGACCCCAGGCTGGCAGCCCGTGGCAGGAGGCACCACGACACAGTCATAGAGGAGCACTTTGGGAACCACAGATGAGTACCAGACACGAGAGCCGTATATGCATAGAACACCACACTCAGAGATAGTAGCACACAGCCACACAGGGATGCATGCAGGGACACGGGCACATGCACAGTATGCACAGGGAACACACAGAGACAAAGCCACATGCACACAACACAGTGGACAGGCACAAATGCTCGCACACACACATGGTCCCTGCGCTGGACACAGAGGTGGCTGTACTGTGCCCTGCACATGCACCACCATCACCATCATGCATTACACAGCTGGGCAGAGTGGAGCATGTGGGTGGCACAGTCAGGACCGGTGGGTGATGTGGCAACACACACACCTTTACAGCAGGACGTGGCATGGATCAGAGTGAATGCACTGGCACACAGGCAAGGTTGGCACAGTGCTGCTCTCATCATGCCCACATCACAAGGCCCAGCAGCACTGCATGCACACATGGAGGACGTGCCACATACCGCACGTACGTGATGTCACATGCATATGGATGTGCCCAGCCAAGTGCACACCAACCAACAGCAATGGGTAGCAGAATGGGACAGCACACCCAGCAGGCCTACCGTGCAGTGCCACGGCCACCATGGACACATTAGCGGCCACGCCCAGGCTGTGTGGTAGCCACTGGCTGCTCAACAGCCACAGGAGGTGTAACCAACACACTCGCAGGGGTAGAGGCCTGAGAATGCGACCAGGTCCCTGCAGGTGTGAATAGACCAGCAAAGAGAGTACTGCCAGGTGTGCCAGGGATGGGCACATTGGAGAATGGCGTCAGCCATGCTGGAGTCACCAGTCGGCAAGACTATAGTGTTGACATTGCACTACGGGGAGTCCGTCATGCTCTGCCACACCCAGTGGATGCCAGCAATGCAAATCTGGTGGCGATGCTACCGGCAATGCGGTCCAGCGATGCGGTCATGGCCTCCTGCAGCTGCCAGAGCTCACCTATCAGCTGGGCATGTCCAATGTCCCCCTGCTTGGCCAGTTGACGCACCTCCACCTGCAGTGCACGTATCTCAGCCCTGAGCGTCACTTGGTCATCCATGGATGCCCACAGCAGCCTGGTGTTCTCGTCCAGCCTGTTGGTCCCCTGCACATCATGTGGTTAATGCTGACCTGCTGGGGGTGGTTACATGACGTGCAACATCCCTTGCTTGGGGACGCTGCATAGATGGTAGCACAGGTGGCAGTGATTGTGCGGGTGCCCCATCAGTGGCTCCTGTGGTGTGCTGCACGGTAGCCACTGCAGGCTGTTGCTGTAGCCCATCAGCCGGCTGGGCCAGCCCCACAGCACCGGCGACCATGCCAGCACCCTGTCCATGGCCGGCGACAGCGGTGGCGCAACACGCCACTGTGTGGCCATGGTCAGGTAGTGCCTGCGTGTGTCATACAGCCAGTGCTGGCAGCCGCTGCCTGTGTACAGCTCTGTCCCCTGGGCAGCGTGTCCAGGCCTGTGCCACCCAGGATCAGTGTAAGGTCATCATCAGTGTGCGACAATGCCCCCTCCTATGTCCCAAGTACAAGCACCAGTAGGGCATCTGTTAGCAGGAGGTCTGCTAGGGGGTCATCGTCGCCCAGACCTAGGAACTCAAGCAGCCCCACACTGCCCCATCACCTACGGTCAGTGTCCCGGATGCCTTTTGATGTTGATGGCACAGCATCCTCGGGGCTGTCATCGGTGGTGTCCTGCAATGCACCCCTGAGGTGTGATGGCATTGGAAGACAGAAAGAGCATTATCGGTGTTGACAGTGGCACTCTGCATGCAGTGCTGTGGGCAGTGTGATCGGGGCATGCGCACCATCACCATGCCGGCCTGCAACAGGGGATGCCTGTGCAGCACTGCAGCGGACGGGGAGGTCATGCCACATGCAGTGCACTAGGCAGGCCAGTCATGGTGAGTAGCTGCTGCACAAGGTGTTGCACCACCACATGGCTGACATGCATGGAACTCCCCACACCCCACAGGCCATGACACCAGTGGTGTGCTGCACAGCTGCCTGTGCCACTGGCACATGCTGTACAGGCAGTGCTGAGGGGAAGCCATGTAGCACTGCACACCCTGGACCCTGACCCACAGCCACAGTACAGTGCCCATGCAGCAATCCCACTGCGCAAGAGTGGCCAATGCCATGCATTGTGGGCCCATGCACGTCATGCACCACAGCATGCCACACTGACCATGGGTACACATCACTGCTGCAGTCATGCTGGCACACTGCTGGCATGCCCACACCCTCACCCCCACAGAATTCACCAACATACTCACAGTGCTGTGATGGGCTGCCACCCATCTGGAATCCACCTCCTGGGACACCCTCGATGGTGGAATAGCTGATGGTTGCCACCACCAGCTCCTTATCCGATGTCAGTACTGGTGCAGTGGCTGGTCTCCTACCTGTCCTACAGTGTGATGTCCTGATGGAGGCCACCCTCTCCTTAATGCACCTATGGTCTGTTCCCATCTTCTTCTTGCACTTCTGTGCACTGCTGTTATGTCTGCTGTGGGCATTCACGTACGTGGTCACTTCCTCCCACCCGGTGGCACGGTCCTGCGGGGTACCAGTGACCCCACTCAGCAGTGGCTCCCTGTTGAGGTAGGCCTCAAACAAGGCCTGGTGTTTATCTTTGGTAAAGTTGGGCTTGCGCTTCCGTGCAGGCCACTGCTCCTCGGCTCCCTCCGTCTCAGACATGGTGCTACCTGTGGACAGTCAGACATAGGCCCAATAAGCAGCTTGGCAGCCCAACATGGAACAGTGCAGCACTGACAACATGCACAGCAATAACATTACAGAACACAGTGTGGTGGTTCTTACCTCAATGGCTGCAATACCTGTCAGTGACCTGTGCTGTGTTGTGGCACATTTATGGCTCAACTCATGCAAATGAGCATCGGCGCAATTGTAATGATATGCTAATGTGCATGACTGTGCCTGGCATTTGCTCATGAGGCTATTTGCATACGCTGGCTGAATATTGCAAAATTGCACTTTGCACATTACATATGCACCGGAGCAATTTGCTGGCCATACCCAGTGCATGCATGTTGCGCATCTCTGCACCTGCCATGTGTGCCATAGGTGGCACAACATCATATGTGGCCTATTGCGCTCCTGCGCGTGCTGTGCATCATACCTATATTGCACATGTGACCATGTGTGCCTGCCATACATGCGGCCCTGATGCGCTGTATTTTCTCATTGTACAAGTGTGTCAGATGTGCCATGCTACCAACCGTGCATTGCCCGCCGATGCACAATTGGCGCCCACGTCATGGCACATCGTCACGCAGTGAGCATATGTGGGTCACGGCCATGACCCCCTACTCCTGCCATAACTTCCGGCGATGCTCATGTGCGATATTGCATGATAGGCTTCTGTTGCGCTCGTCTATCACGCAGCCGTAGTCTGTGTGTACCAGTTGCACATCAGGTGCTACGCAGTTTCATGTGCACACAGGCCACAGTACGGGCGGTTGGATAGAGTATGGTTGGCTGTTAAAATGGTGGGTTCTGTGGGCCGTAACCAACGGGCACACAATTGGAGTGACGTGGTGATGGCAAACCTGGTGGCCCTGGTGGAGTCTCTGGCAGACCAGCTTTTTGGTGTGGCTGATCTACAGGAACCACCTTCCCAGGTCTGGGTCAGGGTGGCAGTGGGCCTGGAGTGGAGGCCAGGGGTGCCACGGACCAGGGAGCAGTGCCACCACCGATATGGGGACCTCCACAGGTGTGATCCCACGTGGTTTCACGGGCTGCAGGACTGAGTGCGTCGGGGGGTCAGTGCCGCAACCAGGTAAGTGTCCCCTTACACTGTGCAGGCTTCCATTGTCCAGTTCCTGCGCTGTTATATGTGCTGCCTGTGCAGTTGCATGGGGGGGGGCCAGCACTGGTGGGTGGTGCATGTCCTGCATTGCTGTACCGTGTACCAGTGCGGTGCGCAGTGACATTGGCCCAGACACCATACCCCACACGTGGGCCAGTGTCCCTGCCTGTGCTTTGTCAGCACTGTGCACTGTGTCAGGGTGGGGCCAGTCTGTGCACGGTATGCCACTCATGTCCATTTCTCTCTCTGTTCCATCCACAGGACTGTGGCAGACCTCAGGAAGGACTGGGAGGCCGCAGAATGGGACAGGCGGCGCAGTGATGGGGGTGCTGCCGCTGCTGCACCAGCGCCTGGACAGGCAGGTGAGAGTGTGTGTGGCATGGTTTACAGGTCATGGCTGGGACTGGGATAGGTGGTGTGGTACAGCTGAGGGCACTGCTGCCATGCATGGTCACTGCTTGGGGAGGTTCATGGCTCCACTGCCTGTGCCATGTTGCGTTGTGTGTGGCGGGTCCGTGCATGTGGCCTCTATATGGTGGCATTCCGTCGCTGTCCCTGGTAGGGTGGGTGAGTGTGTGTGTCTCATGGTATCTAACTACTGCTGGGGACTACCGTCCTGCCTATAGAGCCCTTGCTCCGGCACTGTGGGGTACACTGCAAAGGTGTGGGTGCATGTCGTTCACGGGCTTCCATGCAGTCTGGCTGTGGGGCACAGCTGGGTCAGCTGTTGCTGTCCACTGTGCACATGTGATTGCCAGTTCCATCCACCAGTGGGTGTGTAAGCTGTCCTGTGCACACATATGGGGGGGGGGGCTTGGGCTCCTTGTGGACTGTCACTTATTGATTGTTCTGTGTCCCCTCTCTTAGATCAGGCCGGGCCACGGGCCTGAAGAAGAAGATGGCCAACACTGATCGGAGGGGGACTCCTGCATCTGCACCACCTCATCCAGCACCACATTGTTAGAAGCAATGTGCACACGCAGATTGGCTGGCGTCATCTGGTGGTCATTAGGGACCTGGTTTGGGAGGTGCACCGCCTGTGGGTGGTGCTGCAGTGTCAGCAACACTGACCCTGTCCCCCCTCCCTACTGTGCTTTGGACATCCCCTACCCTCATCTGCGTTAGTTATATTTTTCTTTCATTCTCCTGTGAGTTTGCTTCTGGACCCATTCCCCTTTTTGCCCCCATTGCCCCTCCCTGCATTTCCCCCTTCCCTGTTTATTGTTGTGTGCCCTGTTGGCACCCCTTTGTTCATGTTTCCCATTGTTGTATTAAAGTAGTTCTATTTTTGCACATCTGTGTCTGTGTCTCCTTCCCATGCAGGCTGCTGCACTTTGCTGACATCATTTTGTGGTGCTCTTGGGTATGTCCCCTTCAGTCCCAGTGCTGTGCCCTTTGTTTGGTGCTGTTGTGTGCACAGGGCCCTGTGTGCCGTATCCCTCTGTGTCATGGGCCCTTGTGCTTTGTCTGTGCACCTACCCTGTGTGTGTGTGTGTGTGTGTATGGTACACTGCCTTGTGTCCCTGTTTGCCTGTGCTGGCCTGCTCACCACCTGACATGTTACCCTTGCCAGTGCTGGTGTGCTGTGCAGTGCTGAGCCCTGTGTCCCTGCATGTCGGCATGGCTTGTGCCCCTTGTTCCCCAGTGCATGCATGTCTGTTTTGCATCAGACCACTGTACATGCCTGGTGCCCTCACACCATGGCTTCGGCATTGTCCCATACAGTGTTGCCTGTTAGGGTTGTGGTGGTGTTGTGCCATGGTCCTGCTGGCATCCATTCTATCTGGGTGGGTGGTGTGGTGTATTTGGTGCCCAGTGTTTGTGCTGTGCCACTGGCATTCTCTGTGGCCCTCTGGCCATGTGCCTCTGCTATGCCTCCTGGGCACTGTCCCCTTGTGGTTTGGGTCTGCCACACCTGTCTTGGCACTCTGCTGCGATGCCTGTGTTCACCTTTGCCTGTTGTGCTTGCTCAGCCTGCTAGTTGCTGCATACTGTCATGCTCCTGTGCAATCATGGTTGCTCCGGCGCATGTTTGGTTGTGCAGTGGCACATCTTTGCTGTATTCTGTGTGGTTTGCATCTGTGCATGTCAGTGGTGCATCTTTTGAATATGGTGTCCTTTTCCTATGGCGCATCCGCATTGCATTGCGCACATTCTGGGTGCACTTTTGAATATCTAGGCCCAGTGTATAGTCAGAATTGTTCATGTGTGTTAATGTTAGAAATTACTTAAATGCACTTTTATGGTACTTTACTTTTAGACTTGGCATGGAAGCCAAGCATTTGGGGGGGTGGGGAGTGTAACCACCCTCTGGGGGTTGCCCTTAATTGCCACCGTTTCCTCCCAATCTCACATTTGCCTGCTTGCAATCCTCTGCTTCCCCAATTGCTCCTGGTACCCCAGTAGTTCCTCCAGTGCAGTCCGTACTTTAATTTAGCCTGGTTTGGACTTGGACGTTGATTGCAAGTTGCTGGCATGTTCCTGGGAAGCTGGCAACCAAGCAGGCGCAGGCAGCACCTTTGAAGTGCTGTCCCTTTTGGGGAGTTCCTTGCCAGTCCCAGTGCCCCTCTTAAGCGAAACAGGGACCAATGACCTCGAGGGGGCTGACAAGAAACCCCTAAGTTGTTTAAATAAAAAGTTTAAAATCGGGGCATGAACAAGAGCTCATGAATTATTCATGAGCCTGCATCAATATTAGGGCGATGCTGCCACCTAGGGGGACAGAGTTTCCGTGGCAGCGACAATTAACTACTAGGGTTAACTGGATGAGAGTGGGCTTGTTTTGCAGGTGACGTTGGGGCTACAATCCAGTGGGGTGTTTGCTTAATTAATGTGTTGGGCTGTACTCACCCTATAAGACTGGGGGAACTGTATGGACTCCATGGAATTGAATGGGAGCTGACATGTTTGAGACATTTGACTCCCTGTTACAGCCAATCAGTGATCTAGGCACCCAAAACTGTGACAAAGGGACTCCTGGGAAATGGAGGGGACTACTTCTGGCACCTAGATCATGCCCCCACTAAACCAGTAGGAAATATTGATCTCTATGGATATCCATTATTGATAGGTTCCATCAGCCAGTTGAAATGCTGTTTTTTTTGGCTGAAACAGTCAGGGCTGGCATCAGCAACCAGGCCAATGCCCGGGGCCTCAACACCAGAAGGGGGGGCCCTCACTATGTTGCTCGGGCTGTGCTTCATTTGGACTGCCTCCATCCCCTGCCTATAACGATGCGGCGCTGAGAGTGGAAGAAACACAAACATCCGAAAAGATTCACTGGCTTGCGGGCCCCGAAAAAAATTAAGTCTGTCAGCCCTGCTTGAGAGGCAGGGCCCTAATACAGCAGGTAGCTTTTCCTGGCTGTGGGGGGTGTATGTGCAAGTGGCAGCCAATCACTGGCTGAGGAGTGTGGTGGAGGGGCAGGCCTGATCCCCCCGCCCCAGCCAATTAGCGTTTTGCAGCTGGCCAGACACAGTTTCAAATGTGAAGGCAGGAGTCGGGTTGGGGGGGGGCATGGTGCCAGGTGGTATATAGCAGGCAGGCAGGTAAGGTGGCAAGCAAGTCATCACGAGAGCCAAAGCAGAGAGACTGGAGTCACTCTGAACCATTGGGTTGTGGAGGCAGGGGCCGGCGGGACTCCAAACGGGACAGTCAGGTAACAGGTCAGCATCGAGGGCAGAGCAAGTTCAACACAGCAGAATCAACAGAGGCAGCAGCAGTTCTTCAGTGAGGATGGTCGATGTCGTGGACTGGAGCCCGGAGGAGCATCTTCTGGAGTTCTGGCAACAACAACAGGTCAGACTCGCTAATACCAATTTCCTTCCTAATAATGTTTAATGAATAAAGCAAGGCAAGCAAGGGGTCATGGTTATTGGTTGGAGCCAGGAAAGAAAATATGCATGCAGAATGACAACTGGAAGTTTGGAACCAAAGAAAATATTGTTGCAACTCAATCTCCTATTTGGAGCAAAAATAGCAGTTAGGGTGCATCTTAAGGCAGGGGAAAATTAATTTCTGGGTGGCAGGTGCCTATAGCTTAACTATAAGCATTCCATCTGCACTCCCATATGCTGCTATTCCTATTTGGTGAAATAATTTTCCACCTTTTGCACAGCGTGAGACAACAGCACCAATGGGGGGGGGGCTGCCTCTCTCTGCCAAGCACGGAGGCTGGTTTGATTGTAGTTTACTTTGCCTTTTTTTTTTTCTTTTACATGGACAGATGAGTGAGGGAAGCGGGGGCCCACTAGAGGTGCATTGCCCAGGGCCCACAAAACCTGAGCCGCCCTGGAAACAGTGTGGACTTTCTGGGACTTCATCAGTTTGTTCCCGAGCCTGTTCGAGTCAGAGTACCCTGTAAGAGGGGATTTGGACGTCACAGGCTTACCCAGACCCTATGTGGAGATTGCTGTGTTGCAGAATTGGAAAGTGCTGTGTTGCAAGACTGGAAGGTGCCAAGTTTCAGAATCGAATTGAGAGGGGAAAAGAAGGAGAGAGACTGAACTGTGATACTGTTTTCTCCAGGTGAGGAAATGTTGCTTTGCTGTTGTTGGAAGAAAACCAAAGCATTGCAGAAACCCTGCACTGAGAAGCTGGACTAATTGAGAAGGCTGTGCAGATTATCAGTAGTGCTGCAGTTACTGAAAAAAGGTTACTTGCTTGAGGGGACTTTGATCACAATTTTCTTGAAGAGGCAGAGCATCTCTGGTTGTTGGGGTGCTAGCCAGAACCTGTGTATGTCCTGAGTGAACTGGGTTCAAGTGGCTGAGAGCTGAGGTTGCTGCATCCGAAGAAAAGAGTGTGGAACCTGCTAAGCTGAAAAGTGTGGACTGGTGTGCAGGGTGTTGTTGCTGCTGAGCTTCTCCCTGCTTACTTGCACTTGCGCTTACTGAAATAGAGGCTAGCACCCTCTCAAACTGGCACCTGACTTTATTGGAGTGACTGCCTGAAAGCCTTGTGTTTTTAGAACTCGGTGCAGGGACTGCAGGAGGACCCCAACCATTAGACAGTCCTTACCCAGAGCCAGGAAGGGGACTTGCTAACCCCTTCCAAGTGGGACTCTGTCTCAGGAGGTCTCAGGTCTTGTACCCAAGTGCTAGGGCACTCCTATCGTGGGAGCTGGGCTGTGGAGCCACTCCCAGGCCTGGGCCGTCTGGGTTAGTGTTGTCCTGCCACAGTGCTCTGCAATGGACCAGAAGTGGCTGAAGGTGAGAAGCGGCCAGAACTACAATCAAGGTGACCAGCTGCAAGATCCTTGAGCAAGTTCCATCCAGTTGGAGGGATTCTGGCTGGCTGGTTTCTAAGGAGCTCCTTTTTCCCCAGTGCTGGAGGTCGACAAACTGTGAGTACTCAGGACCTGGTTCTTGGGAGGAAAAAGGGAAATTGTTCTGTTATTCCTTTCACAAGTTTCTTTTCCTTTTTTAAACTTTATGTTTATTGTTTTGAGATACAAACATACAGTTTGAATTCCTATCACCAATATTACAATACACTGATTATATTCATTGAGGGCGCCACCCCTCTTAATATAGTCAGAACACTAGCATTAGTGATAAAAGATACATCTTTGGGGAGTATTCAGCTAGATTTACCAAATTAAGAAAACAAAACAGTTCTGTAAAAATAGCCCATGAGCTGCCTGGTGCCAATATCAATATATATCAGGTCCAATGTTCACATGAACACCCCAGCTAGTGAGGCAATAAAGAAAACAAGGCACCATGCATTATCATAATTAAACACATTCTGTGTAAATCAGAATGGGAGAAAGAGCAATGTGCTACACAAATTGGAATAATTATCAAGGTCAATCTGAGCTATTAAACAAAGCTGATACAGACATTATTACTGAAACAGTATCCTTAATTACATTGGTTCTCATAAAATGGGAATTATACCTTTTAGAGCAGTTCTAATAATAAGACCTACTACAAACAGGGCCACAGTACCATATTAAACTTCCATGTCGCCCACAAATAACTATTTAACTATTTAATAACATGAGTTTGGGACTTGCAGGACTTTATAGGAAAAAAAAAAAAGTGATTCTATTGGTAACATTAAAACAAAATGTCCAAAGTCCAACTTTATGATGGGCGTTAGTCAGAGATTAGTAGGTCCCACTACCGACTGGACTATCAGAGTCAATGCAAGGTCCTATCTATTCAATACTGCCCCCCTTGAACATAACCACGAAACCGTTCCAAACCTGATCAGGGTTCTTCTTCATCCGAAGATTGTTCTGATAGAATGGTTGTACGGTTTCTAGGCACCGCATACTTCTGGCTCCACTTCAGGGCATCAGTCGGGTCGGAGAAAAGGTAAATCTTACCCCTGTGTACTATTCAGAGATGGGCTAGAAACACAATGCCATGTGAGATGGATGCCTCAGGCAAAATAGCTCGAACCCCGTCAAATTTCTTCCTCTTTTGTCGGGTAGCATAGCTTATGTCCGGATAGAGAGCGTTGCGTTGTCCGTCCAGTAAAAGGGTTCCCTTTTGCCGAGCTAATGCCAGTAGTGTGTCACGAGTACCTGCTCCATCGGTAACTAACACAATGGCACGCGGCGCTTCAGGATTCTCGGGCCGACCACGCTGTGTCACTCTGTAGGCCCTCTGGAACAGTTGGGCTTTCTCCATAGCTTCTTCTCCCAACTGGAGCTCGAACCATTCCCTCAAAAAAAGGAGCATATGGTCCCCCTCAGCACCTTCAGGCATTCCCAAGATCCTCAGGTTAGGAGAACGAACTTGATATTCAAGTGTCTCTAATCAGTTTTTTAGATGGGCATTTTCTTTAACAATGTTGGAGGATACCTCGATTGCTGCGTCAGCTCGCTTTGATGTTTCTACTGCCATAGTCTGAACGTGCTCTATAGTGGTCTCCAGAGTAGCCACTCTTGTAGTTAGACCATCAAATTTGTCCGACAGTATAGTAACAGATTGGATGAGGTGGGAAAGTTTCAGCCCTATTGTTTGTAAAGTCTCGTCTCCAGTTTCCTCCGGCTGTTCCTCATTTCAGGCCTGAGTTGACCTCATGGCTGAAGTCGAAGAGGTCTGTCTAGATTTTACTCCCGATCCCGACTGTTGGTCTCTGCAAGGGTTTCCCATTTTGGTATTCAATAGTTCAGCTGTAATAGACTTTAATTTTTGCCTTGATCGATCTCAATTTTCAGCGTTTTATAGCTTATTCTGCCTTTCAAAATGTAGAGCTCTATCTCTGAGCAGCCACTATGCTCGGGCTCCACAGCGCCCCCTCCTCACAAGTTTCTTAACCCAACTCCTTTTTGAATATCTCCAGGGCCCGAACAGCCAGCCAACCTGTGGCACTGTACCAGGCCTGCACCTAGTAGGTACCCCTAAGAACATCTGGGATGCGCTGGTACCAGTGGGGGTGGGTTTGGCCTGTGGGCTCCAATGTTTGTCATTGTTGCCTATTTCATTAACCATCTTTTCTATTCACAGTCATCCTTTCCCTAGTCCTTCCCCCAAATAAAGCTGTGGTTTACTGTTTGAAATCGTGTGTGTGCAGAAATTCTCTGAGTCTGTCAAAGCATTACTGTTCATGGTTTATGGTGGTACTGAATTGTTGGTTATCCAGTGTGTTGGGTGGTTGGTAGGGGAGGAGGGTAGGTGCAGCATCCCAGAGGGGCTTTGCCAGCCAGTCACCTGACCCACTTCAAATTTTCTCTGGGTGGAGGCACTGCGCTATTTTTATTATCTTTAGGATAGGACCCCCGAACACCACCATAGCAGGACCCAGGCCCCTGAACCTGTTAGGGATCCCACAGGCAGGGGTAGTAACCTACTGGCTCACTGCACCTGGGCTACACATATATGTACCTGCATGGATTTAATTACCTTTTGAGCTGTCTTCAGCTTTTTGCTCCAAAATGCTGCGTTTGCTGTACTTTTCACATCAAGCCTTTAATGCTTAGTGAAAGCAAGGCAATTTTATTTGTAGGGCACCCAATCCTGGATGCTCTGGGTACCTAACAGAGATTATATCAAGAACACAGGAATAAAACAAACATGAATACATATAACAATGCTAGCTCATAAAATACTAAATACAGCAATTAAAATAATAAAAGGGCTTTTGGACTGTCGCATAAGAGAACCAGAATGAGATGGAATTAGAGATCTGTGAAAGCCTGGACAAAGAGGTGGACCTTCAGCCTCCACTTGAATACTTCAATCGAGGGAGCCTCCCAGACTGAGGGTGGTAGCGAGTTCCATATGGTTGGCCAAGAGACGCTAAATGCGTGATCTCCTGAGGTCCTGAGCCGAACCGTGGGAATGTCCAGGAGGCCCCTTGAAGAGGAGCAGAGGGAGTGGGCAGAGGTTGCCAGTGTCAGGAGCTCTGACTGGTAACCAGGATCCAGTCCATATAGGGCCTTAAAGGTGAGAAGACCCACCTTGAAAAGGACCCTCCATCTGACCGGCAGCCAGTGCAGAGCCCGCAGCACTGAGGTCACATGACTAGACCTCGAGAGACCCGTCAGTAACCAGGCCGCCACATTTTGCAACAGCCACAGTCTGTGAAGGGTCCCTCCTGTGACCCCGAAGTACAGAGAGTTAGAATAGGCAAGCCAGGTCACAAAGGCATGTACTAGCATTGGCAGGTCCTCGGGCAAAATGAGGGGCTTAATCCGAGCAATGTTCTGCAGATGATAAAACCACTGCTGACAACAGATGACACCTGATCTTCAAAAGTCAATCTTTTATCAGGGATCATGCCCAAATTTCGCACCCTCATGGAAGCCACCAACGGATCAGATCCCAGGAAAAGCCCTGTACCAGCCCCAGGTGGCAACCCATCATGTCTGTGACCAGGCTCGATCACCAGTATCTCTGTCTTGGCCGGGTTAAGTTTCAGCCAGCTGGAAGCCATCCAGTCACTGATACAAAAGCAAGGGTGTTGGACTTTAGGAGGGCTGACTTTGGCAAAATGGGAGAGTGCCTCAGAAAAGCACTAGCAAACAGGCAGGAAGGAGGGGTGGAAGAACAATTGGGAAATTCAAAACTGCCATCACAGAGGCAACAAGCCTTTGTGTAAAGCAAATTAACAAAACAAAACAAAGGGAAAAAGCCACTATGGTTCTCAAAAGAGGTGGCAGGGAAGGTTAAGGAGAAAAGGATAGCATCCAGGAAATATATGGAAACACAGAAGGAGTAGGACAGAGAATTATATCAGTTAAAGCAGAAGGAGGCAGGGAAAGCAGTCAGAATAGCAAAGGCCCAAACTGAGGAAAAGATAGCCAACTCTGTTAAGAAGGGGGATAAAACTTTTTATAAGTATATTAGGGAGCGAAGAAAGACCAAGGGAAGGATCCTGAGGCTTAATAAAGAGGAGGGAATGTGGGCAGAGGGTGACAGTGAAAAATCAGGGATACTGAATGAATATGTCTGCTCAGTATTCACAAAAGAAGAGGAGGGGGAGGTACCTAAAGCAAACAAGAGAGAAACTCTGAATGGGGGGGTCGATACCCATCCATTCATAGAAGAAAGGGTTCTGAAAGAATTCTTAAAACTAAAGGTGGACAAAGCAATGGGGCCTGACGGGATTCACCCAAGAATTCTAAAAGAACTAAGGGTAGAAGTAGTGACACCACTGACTACCCTCTTTAACAAATCATGGGAGGATGGTGTGGTACCTGGGGACTGGAGGAGGGCAGATGTGATTCCACTTCACAAAAGTGGGAACACGGCAAAGGCAGGAAACTACACACCTGTTAGTTTGAACTCAGTTGTAGGGAAAATGATGGCATCACTTCTGAAGGAAAGAATTGTTGAGTACCTAGAGGCTAGCGGGGCACAGGACCCAAGGCAGCATGGAGTCACAGTGGGAAGGTCGTGTCAGACAAATGTAATAGATTTCTTTGACTGGGTGACCAAAGTAAGGAGGGGCTGTGGACATGGCCTACCTAGACTTTAGCAAGACATTTGACACAGTCCCACACAAAAGATTAATATACAAGTTAGCCAGCCTTGGAGTGGGTCCCAAGGTGGTAACCTGGGTAAAAAAGTGGCTGGGCAACAGGACGCAGAGGGTAATAGTAAACAGAGTCCACTCTGAAGAAAGGGGGGTTACTAGCGGGGTACTGCAGGGTTCAGTACTGGGACTGGTCCTCTTTAATGTGTTTATGAGTGACATTGAGGAGGGACTGGAAGGAAAAGTATGTCTCTTTCCAGATGACACAAAGATCTGCAACAGTGTTGATACACGGGGTGGAGTGGAAAGGAAGAGAAGGGACTTGGCAAGGTTGGAGGAATGGGCAAATGTATGGCAGCTTAGACTCAACACAAAGAAGTGCAAAGTAATGCACCTGGGAAACAAAAACCCAGGGGAAGAGTATGCAATGGGGGTGAGATACTAACAACAAAAATGGAAAGGGACAAGGGGTAGTCATATCAGATGACCTAAAGGTAGGCAAGCACTATGAGAAGGCAGTAAGGAGGTCTGGGGGATACTAGGATGCACAGGGAGAGGCATCACCAGTAGAGAACAAGAAGTTGTTATCCCTCTGTACAGACAGTTGGTGAGACCCTATCTGGAATACTGCATGCAGTTTTGGAGACTCCATCTCCGCAAGGACATAGACAGGATGGAGGCTGTCCAGATGAGGGCAACTAAAATGGTGCAGGGTCTACACCAGAAGACACACGAAGACAGACTAAAGGAGCTTAATATGTATACCCTTGAGGAAAAGAGGGAGAGGGAGGACATGACAGAAACTTTCAAGTACCTCAAGGGAATCAACAAAGTCCAAAAGGGTAGCATCTTTCAGAAAATGACATGTACGAGAACAAGGGGGCACAATTTGAAGATAGAGGGGGGATGGCTCAGTGGTAATGTGAAGAACTATTTTTTCACAGAGCGGGTTATAGATACATGGAACGGCCTTCCTGAGGAGGTCATGGAGTCAAAAACAGTGGGGGAATTAAAGAATGCATGGGACAGACATAAGGCAATTCTAGGGGGAGGTTGGAGGAAGCAGGCTGTTGGTTAACTAGGATCTGCAGCTTATCCATTAGGTAGTGAAATGGGCAGACTAGGAGGGCCAAGCAGTCCTTATCTGCCGTCAAAGTCTATGTTTCTATGATTTTAGCCAGACATTTGTTAAGCAGGTTGACTGCTCCTGATGTTCCAGGGAAAAAGACAAGTACAGCTGAAGGTGTGCAGAATTTTGTGCTCTTTTTGCCCACGAAGTTGCCTTAGCCCTGGTGGAATGTACTCTAATCAATGTTAAATGCATTTGTTATACAACATCTGATTCCCCTTACCAAGGTGGCCTTGGAAGATTTTTCTAAAGTGTTGTTTTATTGTAGAGACAAATGGTACTGTTGTGTATTGTACACTAATAACAAAGCAAAATTCCAAAAGATGCACTAAAAGATATGACACTGAATACATGTAATAATGTCACTAAAGAGAGGACTGTATATTCAAAACTTATAACACCTTAGATTTTCAAACATGTACATAACATTCTGCCCTAAGTGGAAGTCATGGGATTAGTCTCCCTTGCTGAATGAGTATATAAAAAGGTGTCCACGCCTTATAAAAAAATGTCTAGCTTTTTGTTCCTAGGGTTCTGAATATTGACATAAAACTGACCCATGTTGTAACCACTGTGGACGTTTATCCTTCCAATAAGTAGTATACATTTCTTGGCAAGCGTGATTCCAATTATTATTAGTTTGTAAGTTTGAAGACATACCAGCTGCCTGGAGTCTATGTAACCTAGAAGAGCTGGGAGTGGTGAAATGGTCTGCTGTTGATTAGACAACAGGTCAAGTATTTGCACAGCTTGTGTCCAAAAATTTGGTAAATAGGGTTTATGAATGCAGAAGATGAAATAAAATACCTATCTCATTTAGGCAGTGGGGGCCTATACTGTGTTCCTAATGGCCCCTATGCATTAAGGAGTGTATTACCTATCCACCACAAATTTACAGCATATAGAAACATAGAAAAAAGATGGTAGGAGGAGGCCAAGGGTCCATCTAGTTTGCCCATGTGTTCCTTGGACCTTCTCAGATCCCAGGACCTAACCCCCTTCTGCCTAATGCCTCCTACTGCTCTTGTTGCTTTTGATTTCACTTTAGCCTTGTCCCACCCCAGTGTGAATGATGTCACAGACTTTGTATCCACTACCTCAGCTGACAGTTTATTCCATGGTTCCATAACTCTTTCTACAAAATAGTGCTTCCTGAGCTCCCTCTTAAGCTCCCCCCCAACTTCCACTTGTGTCCTCTAGTGTTAGAGTCATAGAGTCCGTTGAACAGGTCTGAGGATGGCACCTAATTTATTCCTCTCAGGAACTTGTATGTTTCAATCATATCTCCTCTCTCCTTCCTTGTCTGCAGTGAGAACACATTTAATGCTCTTCGTACGAGTGCCCTTGAAGGCAATGGATCATTTTGGTCACTCTTCTCTGAACAGCCTCCAACCTGTTTATATCCTTTTTCAGATGTGGATTCTAAAACTGGACAAAGTACTTCAGATGGGGCCTTACCAGGGACCTGTAGAGTGGCAGTATTACCTCCTTCATCCTGCTGTTGAATCCTCTCCCTATGCACCTCAGCATTTTGTTAACCTTGCTATAAGCTTTGTTGTATTGGCTTGCCTGTTTAAGGGTGCTGCTTATGATGATGTCTAGGTCCTGTTCTTCCTGCATGGCAAGGCATAGGCAACCCTAACTCAGAATGCCATGAACCAGGGGTCCAATGGACCCCCAATGACATTCACAGAAGGGGCACACACCCCTTGAACACTCAGTCCCCTGGCTGACTGTGCAGCTATGTGCTGTAAGCAGTTCAGGGCATGTCTGGGAGTATGCTCGCACCACGCACTATTCACTAAGAAGTGGAGTGCTGGGCAAGTGGGGTGCAGGCTATAACAGCAAGGACCCTGTTATATCTTTTGCATGTCACCCCAATGACACCATCCGGCTGTGGTGGGACAGGGAATCTCCCTATGGTGCTGTCCCTCCCAGGCTGACAGTGAGGGCTGGAGGCATCCATTTGGGCACTCACCTGTACTTTTAAAATTGTCGAGTCCCACACCTTCCCAAAATTGTCTGCTTGTACAGAGCAGGGGCTTCACTTTGGGATCTAGGACAGGCATCTAATTGGATGCCCACCTGTGTTCCTCAATCTGCCCCTCCCATGCAGTTGCGCACTGAGGGGACAGGTCCATGGACAGGCACCTTGTGGGAATGCACGGTAGTGCATACTGCACATTCTGTACCTGTCCCCAGGTGTGGATGTATGTGGGCCAGGCATGTGGGAATGCGCCTGCAACTGTAATAGTTCATAGCCCTTAATATTAAGAATCATTTTATAGAGTTTGGTAGTGGTGTAATACATTGTATGAATCATGCTGTATTAAGGTTAACCTGTTGTAATTGGGATGCTTGCACCATTGAACTGAAATTCTGCAAAATCTTCTTCCAAATCTCATCTGATACTTGGAATCTCAAATCTTGTTCTCAGTTCCCCCTTTAAATAGGCAAGGTCTTTCAGAATATACTTTTTTTTCCTCACAGTGATGATTGCCCGTTGAATTTCTTGTACTCTCTGGCCCAGGTATTCAAACTGCGCCAGGCTGTGGCGCAAGCCTGGGCACAGCTCAACTTGGCTGCGCAGGGGCGTGGACTGGGCGATATTCAACGGAGCTGCGCCATGGCTCAGCATAGTTGAATATCACACCCTGGCCACCGCAGTGCACATGGCGCAGTGGCACTGCGCCAGTGCCAGTGGCCAGAGTGGAGCATGGGGATGCGCTAGCACAAGTTCCATTGTGCAAGGTGCAGCAACCACTATACTCAAAAGTTGACATGCAAATGGGGCCATAATGTAAGCAAGGCGCACATGGGGCCATTTGCATGTCATTTTGGCCCCATTTGCATGCAGGTGCAATCCCGACAACTTGCGCCTGGTGCCCTGCCAGGCAGCAGCTGTCGGGGACTGACACCCCCTGCAGCGTGGCAATGTGCCCCACAGCCCAATCGTGGGCTGCAGTAACAAAAGAAATAGAAACCTATATCCCTGGTGGTCCAGTGGACCACTGCCCGCCCAATCACGGGCTTCAGTAAAAAGAGATTAATCCAAATCCCTGGTGGTCCAGTGGACTGCTGCCCACCCGATCGCGGACTAAGTAAAAAAAGTAACCTACATCCCTGGTGGTCCAGTGGACCTGTCTGCCCAATCATGGGCTAAGTAAAAAAAGATTAATCCTATATCCCTGGTGGTCCAGTGGACCGCTGCCCGCCCGATCGTGGGCTTAAGTGTGAATAAAAATATTACTCCTATATCCCTGGTGGTCCAGTGGACCAAAATCTGCCTGATCGCAGGCTTCAGTGTGAATACAAATATTACTCCTATATTCCTGGTGGTTCAGTGGATTGTCCACCGCGGGCTTGGCGTGAATAAAATACTACGCTTATATCCGCGGTCCAGTGAATCGCTGATGGCGGTTATGTTAAGACATTTCCTTTCTTGGGGTTTCGTGATCAACCTGTCGATCGCAGGTATTGTAGTTACCCTATCTGATCAGTGACCGTCGCCGATCGCGCTTGTGAACTAGACGATATCTGGTGGTCCAGTTTCTTCGCCGCCACCGATCCTCACCGCCCGCCTCTTCGCGGTCAGCCCACCTGCCAGCCGCCCGCTCGACCACAGGCTGGTGTGTTGGTCAGCGTGAGTTACTGGGCGTAGTTTCATAGCCGACATTCAGATATGTGAATGGATCCATTCACACATCTGGAATGGGTAGACGGTAGTGCTGCACGCCCATTGGCTCACGCGTGGACCAATGGCATACAGCCCATTGACAGTGTCAGTCGGCAGGCGTTGGGCTGCAGGCGGTAGTGTTGCCACCCACCACTGACCTGGGGGGGCAAGTGCAGTGGGATCAGTGGCGGGTGGGGAGGGGTCCGCTGGACCACCAGGGATATGGGGATCGGTACTAGTTCACTTAAGCCCACAATCGGGCAGACTTCGGTCCACTGGACCACTAGAGATATAGGAGTAATATTTGTATTCACACTTAAGCCCGCAATCGGGCAGGTTCCGGTCCACTGGATCACCAGGGATATAGGAGTAATATTTTTATTCACACTTAAGCCCGCGATCAGGTGGGCAGCAGTCCACTGGACCACCAGGGATTTAGGATTAATTTTTTTTTACTGATGCCCGCAATCACGCGATGGGGGCACCACCATGGAGGTGCAGCCAGAGTTTCAGGTGGCCACCCACAGGTGGCAGCTGCCGTGGTTAACTTCGTAATGCGGGCAGCTCACCTGTGGTGGCCGTCCGTTCTTTTTTTTTGTTTAATCTTTGTGCTGGCGCAGGTAGGGTTATGCATGCATGGCTCCGCACATCCCGGCTGAATGTCAGGCTGTGCAGAGTATGCTGGGCATGCCCCCACCTGCGCCTGCATACATATTGATGTGCTTTGGCGCATCGGAATTTGTGCCAGGTGCAATTCCCGTTTGAACATCGCGCTGGTGCACATCAGTGGGTTGCACATGGTGCAACACTGTTGCGCCATGCGCAACTCTTTGAATATCTAGGCCTCTGTGTATATTTATTGTATGCCATGGCCCAGATATTCAAAAGGTTGCATATGCACAACAGTGGCGCCCATGCGCAACCCACTGATGCGCCCGGCACGCTTATTCAAACGGGAGTTGCGCCTGGCACAAATCCCGATGCGTCAGAGTGCATCAGTACTGCATGTGGTGCACGAAGGGGGAGCGTGCCCATGCATACTCTGCACATCCCGATATTCAGCCCGGGATAGAAACATAGACTTTGACAGCAGATAAGGACCACTTGGCCCACCCAGTCTGCCCATTTCCCTACCTACTGGATAAGCTGCAGATTCTAGTTAACCAACAGCCTACTTCCTGCCACCCCCCACTACAATTGCCTTGTGTCTGTCCCATGCATGTTTGAATTCCCCCACTGTTTTAGCCTCAACAACCTCCCCAGGAAGGCAGTTCCATGCATCCACCACTCTCTCCGTGAAAAAGATTTCCTCACATTACCCTGAGCCTGCCCCTCTATCTTTAAATTGTGTCCCCTTGCTCTTACACATCTCTTTTCTGAAAGATACTACCCTCCTGGACTTTGTTGATTCCCTGAGGTACTTGAACGTTTTACATGTTCCCTGTCCCTCCTTTCATCAGGGTATACATATTAAGCTCTCTCAGTCTCTCTTCATATGATTTCTGATGCAAACCCTGCACCATTTTAGTTGCCCTCCTCTGGACTGCTTCCATCCTGTCTATGTCCTTGCGTAGATGAGGTCTCCAAAACTGCACACAGTACTCCAGATGGGGTCTCACCAACTGTCTGTACAGAGGGATAACCACTTCCCTTTTTCTACTTGTGATGCCCCTGAGCCATGCACGCGCAACCCCCACTTGCGCCACACAAAGTTGATCCAAAAATAAAAAGGATCAACAGCTGGCTACCCACAGGTGAACTGCCATATTGCAGGGCACAACACAGCAGCTGCCACCTGTGGGTGGCCACCCAAGCTCCGGCTGCACCTCTGTGGTGGCATCTCCCCCATGCCCGATCATGGGCATCTGTTTAAAAATCTCACGTTCTAACTCCCTGGTGGTCAAGTGGACCACTGTCAGCTTGATCGCGGGCATTTGTAAAGGAAAAAAGAATCCAATATCCATGGATCCATTCACATATCTGGAATGTGTAGTACGGTATGGGCTGCACGCCCATTGGCTCATGCTGTGGACCAATGGGCGTACAGCCCCACCGACGGTATCAGTCGGCGGGCAGCGGGCGGCAGGTGGGTGGGTGTTGCCATCTGCCACTGACCCGGGGAGCGGGCAGTGGGTCTCAGTGGGCGGGTGGGGAGGGGGCTCTGACCACCAGGATATTGGATCCTTATTTATTTTACTAAAGCCCGTGATTGGGCTGACAGCGGCCCACTGGACCACCAGGGATATTGGATTCTTATTTATTTCTCAAATGCCCGCGATCAGGTTGACAGCAGTCCACTGGACCACCAGGGATATTGGATTCTTATTTATTTTTCAAATGCCCACGATTTGGCTGACGGTGGTCGACTGGACCACCAGGGATATTGGATTCTTATTTATTTTACAAATGCCCGCAGTCGGGCTGACAGCGGTCCACTGGACCACCAGGGATATTGGATTCTTTTTTCATTTACAAATGCCCGCGATCGGGCTGACAGCGGTCCACTGGACTACCAGGGATATTAGATTCTTATTTATTTTACAAATGCCCGTGATCGGGCTGTGAGGCACATTGCTGCACTGCAGGGGGCGTCGGTCCCCGATGGCTGCTGCCTGGCAGGGCGCCAGACACAAGTCACCGGGGATCGGCGCACCTGCATGCAGATGGGCCATAATGACATGCAAATGGCCCCATTTGCACCTTGCATACATTATGACCCCATTTGCATATGCAATTTTGAATATCGTGGTTGCTGCGTATAGCGCAACAGAACTTGCGCTAGTGCATCTCCCTGCTCCACTTTGGCCACTAGCGCTGGCGCAGTGCCACTGTGCCATGTGCATGGCGGGTGGCTAGGGTGTGATATTCAACTATGCTGAGCCATGGTGCAGCTCTGTTGAATATCGCCCAGTCAACACCCCTGCGCAGCCAAGTTACGTTGCGCCTAGGCTTGCGCCACAGCCTGGCACAGTTTGAATATCTGGGCCCATGCGTTTATGGTGTGCCCCACTGTTTTCTGTGCTGTATGCTTTCTGGAACTCCCCTATTATAATATGCTAGTTTTGTCTGTAATTCTCTTGGGTCATTCCTGAAACTAGACAATGTTGTTGTTTAGTGCACTTAACTCTGTCAACAAAAACTAACTAAATAAATACTTTGATAGTTACATATATAGTTTTTACATAAGTTTATACTTACTGCTACTGTCCGCAAAATGTCTTCTAGAGAAAGATATGTTTTCACGTTTTGAGTCTCCATGTTTTTCTTTTTTTTTAATGTATGTGACCGCCCTTGCATCATCCAAGTTGATCTTCTAACTAGGAACCTGAATTGCTACTGAAAATGTAGAACAGTAGGAAACACTGCCAACATCTTTATGACATTTATCTGGACAACTTCTTCCTCTGGACTTCAGACACCCAGAACTCGAGTCTTATCCAGAATGGTGCCCCAAACAAGAAGTCAGGCATCTGTTGTTAGTATTTTCTCCTGGGGTGTGGGGACTGCTCGGATCCCTTCTTCAGATTTCTCAAATCTTCTCACCAGGCAAGGGATTTATGAACCAATGTGTGATCCAATTAAGAGTCTGATATTGCTCCAGTGTGAGAAAACATGGCACAAAAGGGTGGAATTGGAGATGTCTTATGTAGAGGTGAACCCATGGAACAAATTCTATTACAGCTGTCATCAAGACCCAAGGTCTTGAGGGAGCAGTGAGCAGAAACCATATTTTGGGCTCTGAGCTCCTGAATGTCTTGCTGAAGAGTTCCCACTCTGGAGGAGGACTGGAAGATGCACACAACAGATCTATTTGGAAACAGGCTTCCAGGTGTTTCAGTCTCTGAGATGGGTTAAGGTAGCATCTTCTGCGAGGCTATCTCTTTCATCAGGCCACACCTACGGAACTATAAGCCATCAGGCTTTAGGACCGCATGGAAAACTTTTTGCTAGCAGTTCACCAGGAGGCAGCCCATGATGATGCCTGATGTTGTTTTCTTATATAAGCGTGGACGCCCCCCCCCCCCCCGGTTCTTTTTCTGCCAATGACTCAGTGCTTGTTGAATTCCATGGAAACTCCAGGCACTTTGTTTCACAATTGTAATCAATGTTATTAATTTTTAGTCTTTATTCTAGCTCCGCCATCCTCCTGCTGCCTCTGGCAGTGCAAGTTCTACAGTATGTTGGGGTAATTTTGCAGCAGTTGTTACTCCCTGCTCAGCATTTTAGAGTTTCAGTCCAAAGCCCGCCAGATCTCCAGGTGGTTTTCACCAAGCAGGAATGTTACATGGTGGTTGGGCACCTTGGAACACCCCCATCCTATGCCTGGGCTTTCCCATACTGTATCTTTGCTGGAAAAAACAGTGGCATCAAGAGGCTGCCCGAAGAGGAAGATGGGCTTATCCAAACCTTTCCGTGGTTACCTAGACCTAGGAATCTGGTGGGGAGAGGGCCCTTTCCTCCCAAAGTGGAAGCTGTAAGCTGTTCTTGACAAAAAAAAAAACTTCTTGCTCCTAGCAGGGTTCTGTTTTTTCCTAGGTGCCAATTGGCGGACACTGACCCTATCCCCTGCTGCCCCACTTTGGCAGGGGGAGAGGGCAGGTCAAAACAACTCTGGTAGAAGGGCACCTTAGCAATGGTGATGCCTGTGCCTCTCCTGTCCTTCCCTCCATTATCCTCTGGGGTGGGTTACAGCTTGTGGGGCTCTTCTGTTTATGCCCCAGACTTGTCGGTGGTGGCACCTTCCCCTCCTCCACCTCTTTCTCTCTCTCTCCCCCCCCCATCACCTGGTGATGTCCGAAGCCTTGGCCCTAACAATGGCTTCCAGTGCCTCCCCCTGTCAATTGTACCCTAGTGCCTGTCATTGTCACTCCTGACACCGTCTAGTGGCACCAGCCTGGCCCTGGTTCTTTCACCTGGGCTGATTCTCCTTGGGATTACCTTGTCAACACTGCCTGGGCTCCCCTCTCATTGATTCTGCACTTGAAGCCTCCCATCTACAATCCAGTCCTTGCTTGGGACTTCAATTTTGTGTTAGAAAAGCTTACTTGGGCTTCTTTTAAGTCAACTGCGACCTGCAAACTATGCCTTCTGCCATGGAATGTGTTATTTTTAGTTGCTATTACTTCTGCTTAAAGGATTTCCATGTTTCAGGTTCTTATGAGTGAGCCTTTTTAAGTAATTTTCCTCAAAAACAGGGTGTCTTTGCATATGTAATGTAGGTTTTTACCAAAGTCGGGGTCTGGGTTCACTTTAAATCAAGCCATACACGTGCCAGTTTATTTTCCAGAGTATGCCAATCCACAACAAGCGTTGCTCAATACTTTAGATGTGCATAAAATGTCTCAGATATTATGTCCACCATACAGAGGACTGCAGGAAGTCCTCACAGGTGTTTGTTTCTTTTGTCCCTAGGAAAGAGGGCGTCTGAGTATCTAAACAGCACTTGTCCAAATGGTTGGCCAGCTGTAGTACTTTTTGTTACAGGAAGTATGATAAGGATCTTCCTGGGGTTGTTCGTGGCCATTCAACTGGAGTCATGGCTACTCCAGTCACTTGTTTCAGGAATGTTTCAGCTGCAGAAATCTGTGCTGCTGCAATTTGGAGTACTGTCTGTACTTTCACCAAGTACTACAGGCTGGACGTTGCCTCTTGAAGAAGGGCAGGCTTCAGCCTGGCTGTGCTTCAAGGAGTCCAGTCTTAGGTCTATAGCCTCCTGCCACCCAGACTATCTCTCTGTCAGTACTGCTTGGGACTCATTCCATAGGTGATGAAAGAGATATGCTTGAAGAAGATAGAACAGTTACATAAAAACTTACTATAACAGAAGATCTTTGAGAGAATCTCTTCCATCAGGCCATGTCATCCCCCCACTCCCCTCCCGTTCCTTTGGGCATATAGCCTGTTTTGTTTTGGGGCTCATCTCTGGTTTCCTTCTTCAGTTTACCTAAAGTTTTCCACGTGCCTGGCAGCAGCACCATTCGCTCTCTTCTAGTTTCTCAGAGAGTGGTCATCGGGATATACTCTCTTTCGAGAAGTTAGGAATATAACTGGTGGCACTTTCTTGTTACAGGGCCTATCTGTGGTTTTCCCCCCCTGTCTTCTGGTCAAATTCTACTTTTCCTTCTGGTTCTCTGGATGCAGCATTCTCAGCATGGTCTCTGGTGGGGAACTGAGGAGGGAGGGAGCCACCCACACTTATATAGGGAGAACGGCATCAGACATTGTCGTGGGTGGCCCCCTGGTGAACTGCTAGCAGAAAGTTTTCCATGTGGTCCCAGAGCCTGACAGTTCATAGTTCCATAGGTGTGGCCTACAAAAAAAGAGATTCTCTCGAAGAGCTACTGTTATGGTAAGTTATTATATAACTGTTCTGTTTCTCTTTGTTGACTATGTAATGTCCTGGCTACAGAAGCTCTCACTTTCTGGTCTGATGAGGCTCTGATTAAGAGATTGCCCATATTAGAATAGACAAGGTAGCCTTCCTGTCTGAGGGAAACAACAATAACTATTCGTACATTCAAGAACACCCTTGGGGCAGAGGCCAGGCTGAAGAGGACAGTCTTTCTGTTTATCTCCTTTATAGCCAGATAATTATGGCACTGGCAAAAACTCACCCAGCCATTCAAGGAGGCTGTAAATGAGGACAAAAGGAAGCTTGCCAATTTAAAACTTCTTTGGAAATGGGCAGGATTTAATTTAGAGAGCCTGCCTGTAGAAACAAACCATCCCTGCCTGCTAGAATTACTTTAAGTAGGTTGAAAAACAATAAAAAGTATGTAAATAATAAATCAAATGAAGAACTCCTCCACAGTGTTGCTATCCAAGTAGTCTGGTACAGAAGACTGAATCAAAATGGTGAACTGGAACATTGATGACACCACATTATGTGCTGCTAGAGAAAGCCCTTGAAGCTATAGCTATACAAGTGATGCCCTGGACAGGGTGCACATTACCCATGGGGTCAGTAATTTCCCCTTGACAATGTGGAACAACACAGAAAAGAAGCAAAATGAAGCTTCATTTTCAATAACTGAGAATGAGTAGATGCTTAATGGATCTATGTACAAGTAGGAAGATCTGTAACAGATACTGTGTACATTTCTGCATAATTATATTTTGCTTATTAAAAATGGCTTTAAAAAGATCAAAGGACAATGATAAACTAAGTCCTTGTTATAATAACATGCAATTCCGAAATCACTTTTATGTCAGATCAATAATTTTAGACATAATATTCTGATAATGTGCTGGTGTTTTTCAAACTAGTCGTATTTGCCCAACACTGAAAATAGCTTACTGAACCAGGATGAGTGATATGAAAGTGCATCAAAAGAAAAAAAGCATGATCTCATTAGTACAGTTTGAAAATTCAAACTATTAAGATTATGACACCAGTTTTAAAACTAAAACCTAAATTATTAAGTTCCTGCCATTGCAACCCAAATACAAATGCATACAGTAAGTTTAGGATGTCACAAGCTATGTAACAGTGGTTAGAGAAGAGGGTTAGGACCCCAAGATCCCTGCAACTAAGCAACTTGACTAAAATAATTTAATGTTACAATTTTACTTCCTATATTGATAATGTAAGTATATTCTTGCAACATAGACTTGGAACAATTATAGCATAATAGTGGTAAAGTATGGCAAAGTTATGCATTTTCATTTTTTTTTTAAATTAAATGTCTAATGTTCAACCAGCTCTGCGTTTACAGTACATACAGCTCTGAGTGTGTAAACCTTTGCACTAGCCACTGTTTGTCATGTTCAAAAGGAAGTAGGACAGAAACTGAAGGAAGGCTCCACAGCTTTACTTATTCAGATCACGACTTCACATATTGAAAAGATATACAGCTCTGTGTTAAAAAAATGCCAGTTAAAGAAAATGCTATTGCCATACATCTGATGCTTTTTCCCCTCTTACTTGTGGCCCACTGGCATGAATGGGTATTAGATGGAGGGGTTTCCTGTCTATTGCACATTCCTTAATATTTACAAAATGCCTTCTGCTCATGCAAAACTCTTGAGTTTGTGTGAGCTCAGTGATAAAACAAAAATCCCATTAATTCAAGTAGATCATTTTTTCAGACAGTTTTCTTGTTTTTGTTTATTAGGCCCAAAACATAATGGTTCATGATGTGATACACTTCATAATGTAGATTGGGGCATATACCTTTATAAAGTTTGACCAAGGAAGAAATTAATTCTTAGGGAACTGGGCCTTCATCAAGTCTTCTTTTCCTCTTACTTGATATTTTAGACTCTTAAATGTTGATCCATATGTTCTGCTCAATGTCCAAATTTAAATAAATTCAGCTTCCTGTGGAGGTCTTCTTACTACTGTAGTAGTGGTGTAAGCAACATCCTCCCCTGAAGCTCCAGGCAAATCACTCAATACAGCAAATGAGTGCCTGACCCCTTTGCCCTAAAGCTGGCAGTGCATATCTGTTGTATTATATGCTGTAGGTGCAAATGGGGCCAAATAATCACTTGCATGTTCAAGAATATTGGGCCTACAGCAACCCCCTTGTTAGTCTCACAATGTTCTTTGGACCATACATCAGCTTAAGTTCTGTGACTTTAATGGCCTACATTTATTGAGCACCTTTTTAGTAGCACAAGGTTTTTATACCTTGGTGTTACGCATTTTTCAGTATGCTTTTCCTTTTTTTTTTTTTTTACATTTCTTGTAGTTGAACCTAACTCCATTCAGCACTGCCCTCTAGAAATCAATTGAAACAAGAAGAAAAGTAAAATTAAGCCAATACAGCACTGAAAAAAACTACTTCATAATGAGTTGGTTAAAATAATGCTAAAATACCATGTGCTTCATGAAAACCAGAGGTAAGGCCAGTTTATCTTAAGCTGGGACCAATGTACTTATACAGCCGCCAAGGTGGGAAGGTTGATCACACTTATAGGTTACTGCTGCTGTATGGAACTCTGTCTACTTCACATTGCTGGGCATAAATAGGAGAAAACCAATGTTACTTAGCAAAATTGTATATCTATTTTCCCCCTTTAAGATCCATCTCTAATAGCTCTAAGACAGAGAACATTGCTTGGAACAAACTGCTGGATATCAGGGCTTTTTCTGTCCATTTCTCTTAGCAGATTTGCAGTGTGTGTGTGTGTCTGTTTATGGTTTTAATGTCATTCTTCCTACTGTGGCTCAGTTTTCCCTGGCACACTGTGGGCTAATATTCCAGCATTTTCAACCTGAATCTTTACAGCTAACATTAAATTCTGCAGCTGAATAATATAAATTATAGCATGAAGCATTTCATACAATGTTGTTTTAACATTTTTTACCATCTTCCCAAAACTGTTTCCGGAGTCACAGCAATACATTCATACTGAATTCCATTTTCAGTGTCTCAGTCCTGTCATGCATATAGCCTCCCTTCTTGATCTGTTCCCCAAGACGTTTGCTGTATCTCCGAGATACCCAATTCCTAATTATGTAATCAATAATTTCGGAAGAAAAAAGAGAAGGTCCCATTTTAAAGAGACGTGGCGATACTCTGCATCTGTCGTCTTTGCAAAAGATTATCTCCTTTTGAGACTAACAGTAATTTGCTGACATTAATGCAACTAAATCATACAGTAAGACACTGGAAGAAGTTCTCCTCTGTGGCTCTGACAGACACGGAATCTTGACTTCACGGTCTGATGTAGAGTACTGCTATGCTGGTTCTATTTGTTTGATGACTTTACAACTTGCTCATAGGGAGGAGGCGGCTGGTTACAGTAGGAAGGCGGCGGTGGGTATATCGCGTTCATGTGGGGTGAGTTAGGTTGCACTTGAAAAGCTGGAGCAACAGGATTCATGACAGGTCCCCCAGGGTCTGTGTAATACTGCATTCCTGACTGTTGGGCTCCTGCAAGAAGAGGGAGAAAAAAGCGTGTTAATTCCTCAGATCAAAGCTGTAGTCAAAAAGGGCAACTTGGCATCTACATACAGTAGTCGATTTTCTGGATCCCTTCTGCAACATCTTTTTCCATGTTATTTATTTTATTAAATAACATATTTTTAAATAAACAATTGTTTCTTTTCAAATTATGAGCAAGCGGTAGATTTCAGCCTGCCTTCTTGAGCTTGATGAAACTGCCATGCTCCAACTGATAACTGCAGTTTTCACAAATGACCTAACCCCCCCCCCACGATCCCACTTCAATGCAGCATGAGGCAGAGCTGTGTCCTCGTCCCTTACTTTTGGTTTTGAAGCCTCTGACAATGGCTAATATGGCTGTAGAAGACAATCAGGGCATCAGAACTGGTGCAGGACACCTACAGTACAGTAAGCAAGCCTGTATTCAGAAGATGGGCTGTCAACATCTTGAAGACCAGTAGTTCATAACCAGCACTATGGGAATGGCTAAGGAATTGTTGTAAGGCAGAATATTACATATAAGTTAGCAAACTGATGTAGTAGACAGGAGTGAGTGGACTGTTCCAATACATGGTGTGATGTATGTAAATAATTTGTGTATAAATATGTGTAAGCTGAATACACTTTGTGGTTGTATTATTTGTAACAAAAGTGCCATAATGGACAAAACCTGGTGATGAGTGACTGGTAGTACATGGGCAACAAGTGGGGGGTAGCACAGAGGGTAGGGCTCCAAGGACAACACAGCTTTCAAAATGGCGGTGAATCCTTATTTAATCTTCTGTTCAAAGCAGCAGTATTTGTTTGCCAGTAAAACAAAAAAAAAGTAATTCATTCTTTTAGTAATAATGTATTTCTGGCATACTTAGCTTCATCATTAGTGTTTCTTAAATTCCCTTCAACATTTTAAGGCAGCTTTTATTACTCTCTTTGTAATTAATAACTCATTGGTTGCCATTAGTAATTTCATTTACTTACTGTTTATACCCCCTCCTATCCTTCAGCACAGTCTTCCTTCAGGACACAGCAAGGTATTTGCAAAAGAAGAAAGCACCCCAGCTGCTACATCTTCAAATAGATATTAAAATGCTAAATAGTGATTGCATTCTCCAACAGTAATAAAGAATTGCATACATATGTAAGCCCCCACTGGCCCCTAACCAGCAGGCACACCTCCCATAGTCTAGGGGAAAAGAGAGGGTTGGGGGTTACATTGTTTTGCCACCATAGACAAGGTGGGATATGCAGATTGAGTAGACATTATAGAAACAAACCAAGTGTAGCTACTACCTGTCACACACCTGGTGGGGCCAATACCATGGCCACAACCCAGGTCTTGGGGAGAAAACTGTTGCTCAGGGCTATGCTAGGTTTGCACTTCTGGACAGCGGTATCCATGTAACTCCAACACGGGAAGCAATAACAAGAATGTCCACACCAGACTGGGATTCTAGAGTGTGGCTTTATTCTGTAACAAAGTAGGAACAACACAAAGCAAAGATGGACCCCCAAGGGTTACACACATGGTAAATGCAGACATCTGAGGTACAAAACTCCAAGAATTCCCATTTAGCACAGGATGACTGTAGAACTTGTGGACTAGCCACCTGTAGAACATACACTTTCTCCCGGACATGGTACATATGGCCAGCACTTGGTCATTTCCCATATTGCATAGGATAAGTTGTGGCACACAGACCACATCGGAGCACTAGAGGCTCAACACTGGAGGACCCACATACAAGGGGTAAACTGGAGAAAACCCACTCACTGGGGTAAAACTGGAGAAAACCCACTTACTGGGGTAAAAGTTTCCTCAGGCATTGGCTAATATGCGCTGACAGAAAAACAAGTGCCCTTCAGAACCCGGAATGCTAAACTGGTCACTCCAGATGGGGGGTCTCCAATCTTCTGTTTCCAAGTTCAAACTTAGCCATCCCTCTGGTAAATGCACCTCACATTACCCAAAATGTACTGATGATGCTTTCTAGAAATGTATTTCACACTTAACATCTCCACAGGACACCACAGGGGTGCCAAGAACAAACGTCCCACTCACATGGCAGTCACAAACAGGACTCCACTGTGGAACAACCAACTTTTAAAATGTTTAGGTGACAGGGTCCCTTTGTCAGAGAATTCACCCATAAAATGTGGGTACACCTGGGCGGTCTTAAACAAACAAGAGTACTCACAGAAGTTGTCACACAAAGTAGCTTCACAATGTCCTGGTAGGATCAGGGGTTTGCCCCTAGCCTCCTGGCAGCCTGCTCCATCCCTCCTGGGATGAAACACAGGAAAATCCCTGGAGATGGTTTCCACCACTTAGACAAAGCTGAAAATTGCTGTACTCTGCTAGGATGAGAAAGAAAAACAAACTGGAACACACACACAGCTCTCTAACAGAGCTGCTGCTGGAACTGCAACTGCACTCTGCAGACTCCAGCCACCAACTGACTACAGAATTCTAAATTCCTCACTTACAGCAACTGACTGTATGGCTTCAGCTGCTGCGAGAGTTCTAAGGCGACATCACCTCTCCAGCTCTCAGCTGCGACCAGGAGCAGAGGGGGATAGAGTGAAATCCATTTACTGGCAAATCACTAGCTGCCTTCCCTGCCTACCATTAATGGGATTCTTGTAACCCCTGGGAACAAGGGGAACCAGGGGTTACACATACAATAAATCTAACTGCTTCAGCTGTCCTGCCTGACAAGCCCTAACACTTCGACAAGAGTCTTCCTCATATATCTGATATCTTACTTAAGATAGCTCCAATAGTATGGTTTGCCGGGATTGGTAACGTGGGATCAGAAGACTATCCAACTATCCAAAAAGTCTGTGTAAGCCTTATTCATGTTAAGAGAAATACTTACATTTGTTTCTGTTTTTCAGATAGTTTATTATAATATTGCAACGGCTGATCATCTTAATGTGAAGTTAACTACCAGGATTATGGGAATTCACAACATTATAAGATCTAGGCACTTAGGAATTTAATTGCACCAACAGAAGTCAATCAATGAGCTTATAAACTATAAGAAGCTATAATAACAGCAATTTGAATAGTACTGTGTTTTGTGCTCTGTGTTTTTATGTAGTAATAGAATTTTAAACATTATAATGCACATGTATTTCCACTGTGGTTTTTGGCTTAATTATTCAATGTGGTTTATTAATATATATACCCTGTTTAAGGAATTATTGTGATACATTTTTTGTGACATGATTGATCGGGCAGAGTGTTAATTTAGCCACTGTTGTGAGGTAATAATAAGGTTTGAAACCAATATCTTATCAAGAATATTTATTTACTGTTTGGGCTCTATATTTAAGACAACACATGGCATTGATTTTTATATATAAAAAGGTATTTCTTATAGTTGTAGTAGTCAAATGTGTATGGTATTACAGTGTTTATTTGTATAACTATCGTTTTCAAGCTTAAGATGGAAAAAAATAGTGTACCCATTTGTCTTTGTTGCCTTTTTATGTTTGCTTGCATGCATGTGCAAGAAACATAGTGCCACCATACGAGTTTTCGTGGGTGTGCCTCCCCCACTTCCAATGCCCTGCTCCCTTTTGCAGGCGTGGCTGCACTGCGCCAATGAATGTCCAAGCTGTGTATGACAACCATTCAGATGCAGTGGCGTACAGTTGAAAGCTAAAAACCACTGCAATCAGCAGTTGTAACGTGTAGGCAATTTGCATACTGCCATTGGCAGGTAATTTACATACTGCCGTCGGCAGTATGCAAAGTGCCTACACTCAGCACTGCATCCTGAATGCAGCTGTCAGACAGCTCCCTTCAAGTTCTCCCAAACATTCTCAAGTAGCATGCTGGAAGCCCACCCAGCATGCTCATGCACTCCCCCCCGCCGCACACAGTGTGGCTAACGGGGGTGCCCAATCCCCCGTAGGCTCCACGGCCCCTACACACAGACTTCTAGGTGCCACGCTGGGAGCCCATCCCAGCATAGCTAAAGTCAGAATGGCGATGGGGTGCCCAATCCCCTGTTGGCTCCACTCAAACTCCCCCCCAAAAAAACGGATTACCAGTTGCCATGCTGGGAGCCCACCCCAGCGTGGCAAACGTCTGTATGGCCGACAGGGGTGGCCAATCCCGCGTCGGCTCCACTGATCCCTCCCAAAAAAACCTTTCAGCTGCCACGCTGGGAGCCCACCCGCATCATCTTCCTAAAAAGAAAAAACACATCTGAAAACAAAAAATGGTCCCTCGTTGATTGTCTTGCCCCCTCCCCCAACCTGTGCCCACCTCTGCACATCCACCTCCCCACACCCCCCCACCCCATACTTACCTCTGGAGTCTGGCACGACGATCTTCGGTGGACCAGGAACACGTCTGCACTCTTCAAAGCCGACCGCGAACTGAAGAAATGCCACTAAGCTGTATAATGGCATAAATGGATTTTATTTATTTATTTATTTATTGAATTTTGGTGACCAGGTAGGCCCACTGGGCCCCAGAGGTCCCTTTTTCAGGGGCAACCCGGGAGTTACAAGGACAATAGGATAGTCATCAGTAGTACAAGAAGTAGGTCATAACATGTGCAGGTCATCTCGTAGCAATAACATATTACATAACAGGTTACAGTGATTAGCAATATAAACATTTGTAGGGAAAGCCAGAAACATCTCACAAGGGTTACGGTTACCTGCGACGAGTATTTGAGTTATGGAGAGCCCAGTTAGAAAAGGTTTGGGCCCCAGCTTTGGGTAGGGTGAGGTATGCGCTCGGGCGGGACGGATGAGGGGAGGTGTCAGGTCACATAGCATTGACATTGGCTTGTAGCGAGCATGTGTGCCTTGAGTCTTGTTTGGAAGATCGTGATTGAGGGAGCTTCCCGCACCTCTGTAGGAAGTTTGTTCCACAGGGAAGGGGCAGTGTAGGAAAAGGACGCCCCCTGCCTTGGTCCTTAATTTCGAGAAGAGTTTGGCCTGAGGTCTGAAGGTTGCGAGGGTTTCGCTTGGCAGTTATGAGCCCTGAGAGGCTAGGGGGAGGGACTGGGCCAATTAGATTGTGTGCTAGGCAGAGCAGTGGGTACTGGAGGCGAGCTTCGAATGAGGGCCAGCTGATTAGTGCTAGGGAGTCACAGTGGTGACTCCTAGAGTGAGACTGTGTGGCAAAGCAGACCACCTTGTTGTACAAGACCTGTAGCTTATTGAACTCAAGCCATGCCATTCCCTGAAGTATCGGGGCGGCATAGGTGAGTGTTGGCAGGAGGACACTAGAGGCAATGGCAATCCTAGCTTCTGGGATCAGCTGATCCTTGAGGCGATAGAGGGAACCAAGTTTCCCATGAATGACTTTGGTAACCTGGTCAACATGTTGTTTAAGAGTGAATCCTTGGTCCAGGGTAAGACCTAGGTATTTTATGGAGGCCACCACTTCTAAGCTGTTCCCTGACCTGGAAGTAAGTTGCAGGTGTTGTGTTCTGTCTTGGCCAAGGGATCTAGGTCCGAACAACATGGCCTTGGTTTTGGTGGTATTAAGAACCATTTTGTTCCTAATTAACCAGTCCTCCATTGTGTGCAGGTCCTCTTGGAGGGATGGGCTGAGGTCCCCCAGGTTGTCAGAGGATCTGTAGATGACAGCGTCATCAGCGTACTGAACAACAGCACTGCTTCCGCAATGGCCATGCAAATCATTTATAAACCGGGAGAAGAGGAGGGGACCAGGATGGACCCTTGTGGTACCCCCTCCTTTAGGGGCAGTGGGTCAGAGATCTTATCCTTCCACTTGACTCTCTGAGAATGACCGGTTAGATAGTTTTCAAACCACTTGAGAGCATGAGGGTCCAGGCCTATGTTACACAGCTTGTGAAGTAGAAGTCTGTGGTTGACCACGTCGAAGGCCTTGGTGAGGTCGATGAAAACCGCTCCTGTGTTGAACCCTATGTCAAGTTTCCTGAACACATCTGCACAGAACTTTGTTAGAACAGTGTCTGTCCCATGTTTGGCTTTGAAGCCATGCTGGGATGGGAAAGGAGCCAGTGAGCCTCTAAGCAGTCTCAGAGTTGTCCATACACCAGTTTTTCCTGGATTTTTGCCAGGATACAGAGCAGGGAGATAGGCCTGTAGTTGCCAATGGGTTCCGTAGGTCCGCCCTTGTAAATAGGAACCACGTGAGCCTGTTTCCACTGTTCTGGGACAGTACCTACTAGAAGAGACCAGTTTATGAGCCAGGTGAGGGGCCTTGCGAGGGCTGGGGCACCGTCCTTGAGCAGTCTGGCTTGGATACCATCAGGTCCTCCTGATCCTCTGGTTTTTAGGGACTTCAGGAGGGTGAAGACTTTTTTTACCTTTACTAACCTCAGATGAAAGGTTGGACGGTCTAGGTTAGGGGGTTCCAGTGTGTTGAGCCCCTTGTTAGGCCGCAGGGAGCCCAACCTTGTAAGAATCTAGGTTTGTGAAGTGACGATTGAGGGCCACAGCAATAAGGGTCCCATCATTCAGTATCTGCCCATTGGCCTCAATGGGGTCTGAGGCAGCCTTGCTTTTTCCCTTTATCAGCTTGTTGATGTGAGACCAGAATAACCTCGGATTGCCTAGGTTAGTTTTCTGGAGGTAATTAACGTATGCCCTTTTTGCAAGCTTGACAGCACGCTTACTTTGGTTTCTAAGAGCTTTGTACGTCTCTAGGTCAGCTGGGAGTGAGGAGCCCTTGAACTTTTTCCAGGCTTTGTCATGGCAGATCAACAGGGCCTTTAGTGGTGGAGTGATCCACTTGTAACATCTGCCTTTAACTCGAAGGGTCTTCATTGGAGCAAAAAGGTCCGCGGCCCTCATGAGAGACTTCTGGAAGAAGGCGACAGCGCCGTCCAAGGTAGGGAGGCATCTTAGTGGACTCCAGTCAGTGTTACTGAGGAAGGTACTGTATTGCTCGGATGAGAATTTAGAGTAGTCATGCATTGTGAGGATACTGGGTTGGATCCTAACTGCCCTGTTATTCCAGACACAGAAGATTGCTGAGTGGTCACTCAGGGCATCGGCCATAGTGCCTGCTGACTGAATATTATTAGGGTTTGACACCACAGCCCAGTTGAGAGTGGTGTGCTTTCCCGTTTTGTGGTTCATTCTGGTGGGTTCAGTGATAACCTGAGCAAGATTCACTTCTTGTATCAGGCCATCGATAGTCGTCTTTGATTCCTGGGCCCAGTTTAGGTTAAAATCTCCCAGTATGAGGAGTTCAGATGAGACATCTTTGGCTAGGGCTTTAGTGAGTATTTCCAGGGATTGGAGCACATTCTTAGGGGGGCTATATACACATCCGATGGTAAGGTGCTTAGCACAGCCAAGGGTGATACGTATAGAGACCGATTCATTCTCAGAGCACGTGCTGTACTGCATGCTGATCTGAGAGGAGTTTAGGGTGTCCTTCACATAGATGAGCACCCGGCCCCCTCTTTTAGTTATCCTGTTATTTCTGTAGTGGTCATACCCTATGGCAGCTACCTCGTGTCCGAGGACATGAGGTTTCAGCCAGCTCTCCGAGACAGCGAGGACATCTGGTTTATAGAGGGCAAGCCATGCTTGTACTTCATGGATCTTTGGTCAAAGGCTGCAGATATTCATATGAGTGATCCGCAGCCCCTTCGAGGATTGCCAGGAGTGGTCCTGGGGAGAGGATATGGACAGATTTGTAATTACAGGGCCCGGGTTTGATTGGATATTGCCCACTAGGAGCAATAATGCAGTTAACAGGAGACGTATAGTTAGGTTGAGAAAAGGAAGCAACATTTTTCTGGATATCCTCCTGGACTGGAGAAGTGTCCTGTAGTAGATCCCTTTTCTTGTGAATTTGTAAGCGATTTGGAGGGAGTTTGTGCTAGAGTGGGTGGGAGAGTAGTAGTGGCTGGTGGAATGGGAGGCATGTCTCCGAGGGCCAAAGGTGGCTGGGTTTTGTAGGCTAGCGAGCCAGTCCACCCAAAATATGGCAAGGATGTAAGTGGTAGCAAGGAGTAAACCTCTGTTAGGTTTACATGAGCACAACTTGCCTGGCCTAGTAGGCAGCTGGCTAGGCATTCCTATATCAGGGTAAGGATGTTGTGGCGTCATGCTTTTAACTGGTGCCTAGAGTACTTGGCCAGGCAGTCCTTTTTACCGTTTCCGCAGTGAGTCAGGCACCTGGAAAATAATCACCGAAGGGAAGGCAATCAGAGCGAGGTTCAAAAGTCACGATAGCTTTTGTGCCAGTGGAGCTCACAGATAAACCACACTTAACTACCTAACATCGACTACTAGCAACTGAGCCCCTCACTAACCCTATAGTATCACAATGTCACAGTACTCTAGGGTAGATCACATATCAACAGACTATGCTTTTAAAATCACATTTGTCAGACTAGCATCTATGTGGGACAGCATAATTGCGAAAAATCAGATACTGTCTGGTGGGATACAATATAACTCAGGTTCAGTGTAAGAGAGAAGAAATAGCCTAAAGTACTAATAAACAGATTCATACACTTCTGATTCAGGTATGCCAGCTCGTGAGGCAGTGTATTTTAAGTTAAGAGTCAATATGTTGGTGCTTGATTTGGCGATTGGTCTGCTGAAGCTTAGCCTAATTTGTTGTCCAAGACCCCACGCTATTGGCCACTTGGAAGCTGTGGGCAGGCCAATGGTGCGCATTTAATGGGAGGAGGGAATGGGGCGGGTGGGTTGGACAAACTAAGGCACAGGAGCAGCAGTTCTATCATTGGGGGAGGTCCACCCGGCATAGAGCAGCTAGCCGGTGCCTCAGCCCTGAGGTACAGGTCGTTGATTAAGTTCCAGTTGGGGGGCGACCCAGTTCAGGAGGTCACCCTCGCCACCCCTGGCAATCCGGTTGTGGAGTCCCCCAGGAATCAAGCTGCTGATCTGGGTTGCAGCCTTATGTGCGAGGCTGCCCAGCATCAGTGCTTGTTCCTAGCCAATAGGTGCTTGTGCCTTTTTCAAAATAGATTTGGCACCCAACAGAACAAAGGCACTAGCTGGGAGATACTAGCCCTACTGGTAACAGTGCAGGTTTACGTTGCAAGTCCCCGGGCACTTCGAGCTCCAGCCCTAGTGCAGGAACAGTGTGGCCAAGCACCCCTTCGGATAGGCAAGAATTTTTTTTCTTTTATTCTTGTCCCCGGAGCAGCAGTTTAGTTTCCTGGACAGGAGCAGCAGTTCTATTGTCAGGGGAGGTCCACTCGGCACGGAGCAGCTAGCTGGTGCCTCAACCCTGAGGTACAGGTCATCGATTAAGTTCCAGTTGGGGGGGGCCAGTTCAGAGGTCACCACCTCCCTGGCGATCCGATCATGAGTCCCCAGGAATGTTTTTCAACTTTGGTGCATATCTCAGCCATTTAAGGGAATTTTTTCACCAAATTTTCAACATGGGGTTTTTGGGACCCCACCTCATGAGCTCAGTCACTGTCATTTTGTTATTCGGTCCCGAAAGATGATTTCGCAGTCACTGCGGAGAACCACCTTTTGGGACCCAGTAATGAAATGACAGTATCACATTTCATGAGGTAGTTCCCCCAAAACCCTATGTTGAAAATTTGGTGAAAAAATTCCCCAAAATGACTGTTTTACAAGTGTGCATTGCGCAGTTCCCACGCAAGCTCGTAACTTCATAAATTTTTAATATTTTCACTCCAGATTTTCAACCTTGCCATTTTACCACACCTCCTTATGAGCAGTACAGCTGTCATTTTTCATATCTTGCCCAAAATGTGTTTTCACGCATGTAGCGCCCAATGGCACGGTCGGTGTGCAAAATCAATGTTAGTGACAGATTAAGAAAATCACAGTGACACTGTACATGAGCAGAGGTCTTAAAATGGCTATGTTTAAAATTTGGTGACTGAAGTCCATAAAATGATTGTGTTACGAGTGTGCATTGCGCAGTTTCCATGCACCCTCATAAGTTCACGAATTTGTACTATTTTCAGTCCAGATTTTCAACACTGGCATTTTTCCACACCTCCTTATGAACAATACAGCTGTCATTTTTCACACCCTGGCCAAAATGTGTTTTCGCACTTCTGGCGCAGAAATGCATGGTCACTGTGGGAAATCAGTGATCGGGACAGATTAAGAAAATCACAGTGACACTGTTCATGAGCGTAGGTCCCAAAATGCCTGCATTGACAATCTGTTGTAAAATATCCCCAAACTTATTACATTATGGGTGTGCATTGCGCAGTTTCTACGCACGCTCTCGTGACTTCACTTTTTTTATATTTTCACTCCAGATTTTCAACATTGCCATTTTTTACACCTGCCCATGAACAGTACAGCTGTCATTATTCACATCCTGTTCAAAATGTGTTTTTGCACCTGTGGTGCCAAATAGCATAGTCACTGTGCAAAATCAGCTTTCGGCTACCGAACTGATATTGCCACTGTTCATGAGGTGGGGGTCACAAAGACCCATGCTGAAAATTTGGAGTGAAAATACCAATGAATGCCTGGAGCGTTAGGGTTTCCGACAATAACGCCCCACCCTGTAGAGACTGACAGGCATCAGGGGTATGACTCGGGATTGCCGCCTGTAATGCTCATGCCATTCCACCCACACCCCACATCCTGCAGCCAGTGACAGGCATCGAGGTGTGCCTTAGACTCTTCAGCCCCAAAGTTCACCCCATTCTCCTATACTGCACACATCTCACAGTATTTCCTTATGGAATGGGGGTGAGCATAAGACCCAAAGACCCCAAGGCACACCGTGATACTTGTCAGAGTCTGCAGGGTAGGGTGTGGTGAAATGGCGTGGCCATTATGCCGGATGACCCAAAGGCACACTCCAATGCCTGTCAGTCTCTTTAGGGTGGTGGTGGAGTTGGCTTCAGTTCAATACTTCAGTGCCATTCCTATTATGCATCTCTCTAACTCCTACACTACCAATGTCAATGCCAGCAAGCAAACATTTAGCATTGACAAATGCTTGTTTATACATGCATCACATTGTGGTATACTACTAACTCAGAAATGCTTAAATAAATGTATGTCAACAGTTACTTGTTATGTTAATGTGGATGTTTGAATGATCAGTATAATTAATGGATATTATTGGGCAATGGTATTGTGAACCAGATGCAATTTGCCTTATTAATATGGACTTAATTTAGAAGTCTGTTTAGAAATTTTATTAACTACCATGAGCAGGTCAGTAATTTATTGCTAAAAAAAATAATTGGAAGTTGGTTATAAATTGGAAAACTTCGATTGAAATACATATTGAGGTTTTTTACCCCGTGCTGCAAGCAGTAATTCACTACAGCTCATGGTTTAAACTGCTCTTTCATCAGGCTTTCCTGTAGTCTGTGAATGGATTGGTTAAGGCATGGGTTGTGTCCATCATGGCCTCAGTAATTTAAGACCAATCATTCATTAAGAATTCTACTAATGGTTAATTAATCTATTAAAATTAAGTACAAATTATTTTTTCCTATATAGGGAGGACTGCAATAGGTATTAGCCACACCACTTGAGGAAGATTCTTATTGAAGTACCAGAGCTTGTCAGGCAGGACAGCCAAGGCTGTTGGATTTACTAAGTAAAAGAACCCAGGGCATTCTTCGCAAAGAGTAGGGGACATTCCTGGTGTCCTGGCCAACATTCCCTTTCCCATAAAACTGGTTCATGCAATTGTCCAGGCTGTGTGTGGATGTTGATGTGTGATATGGCTGCCACTACACATTCAGTCACTTCACTACATGTCTAGCATTGCTTATAAAGTGCTTTGGGATACACTGTGTATGAAACGCACTATATAAATGCTGATTCTTCTTCTTCTACTATATGTATAAAATGTTTTATTACTGTTGTAGAATACAATCACTATTTAGTACTTTCAATGAATTTTAATAAGTATTTGAAGAAGTAACAGCTGGAGTGCTTTCTTCTTTTTCAAGTATGGTGTTTTATTTGAAAGCACCCAACTTAACGAGGATGCAGCAAAGATCTTTCATCTGTCGGGTTTGTACCTTTGGCTTGCCATCTGGGTGCTTAGTAGTTAAAGCCACTGTATTGCTTGACTGTCCTTTAAGGGCAAATAGGCACCATTTCAAACACAGAGTGTGGGTGAAATGACCTAAAAATGGACAAATAGTGCCACAATTCCTTTCAGTCCGTTGAGTACAAATTTGGTTAATATAGGCAATATAGAGAACATTAATTTGTTAACCTCTAATGTTGACATCAATGAGGGTGAAGACTGCACAATTAGAAATCTATTCATCAAGCTGGAGAAACTAGTACCCCAGAAAATTAGTTTATACTATCATATAAACTCATTGAAAACATATTTGGAAAAAGGGTGGGTACTCTGAGGTTTACAGGTCAAGAAACAACTGGCCTATGGCTTAGATAATCTCTACCATAAGCAATTATGGGTAGAAAATATGAAAGTAAACGCTAAAAAATTTATAGAAATTTTGGTGAAGGCAGATAAACAAAATCGGGCAATAGTGCTAGAAGAAATATCAGCACTACAAATGGAATTTAGTTTTCAGTTTATAGAGAATCAGAGCTGGTTTATGGACTAGATAAAAGCTTAACAAATAAAGCCACAAAATTTAAAGGGGCGATAAAGGAAAGAAAGAGGAAAAAGTGTTACAGGATGAAGCAGATTATGCTGGAGACAATGTCTACGGTTGGAATAGGAGATAAAGATCAGTGAGTTGGAGGAAGCAGCAGTACAGACGCTGATCTTGCACAGACAGAAGATGAAGATCAACTAATAGAAGGAACAATACCAACCTCTTGAGTTCTTCCTCAAATAGAAGGCTAATTTTTTAGACAAAGACCTGCAGATAATGTCACAGAGCCATCCTGCAGAGCAACAGCAAATAACAAACAGCAGAAAGCTAAAAGATAAATAAAGACCAGAAGGGGGCACAGGGGAAGAGAAACATTCAAGACACTACCCTATAACCAGGAATTAAGCATGACATCAATAATACTGTACCTTTATCCAACAGAACTTTTTCTAAGACTAAGTTACCGGTTTTATCTTATGGATTGTCTTTCATAACCACAGCCCCGTAAATTACTTTGAGCTGTATTGTGACATCTTCAAGCTAGAATGGGAAAAGACTCAGAGCTTTCGATGGAGGGACTATTTTTGAAACATGTGCAAGATGATCTGGAGATTTGAAACATGGTAGATCAATGGGAACTCGAAGGGGGTAACCTCATAGACATTATATCAGATGAGGATTTAAGTACAATCTTGAACAGTACGAAAATAACAGCAAAATTAGAGCACCCATAGAATATCCAACAATAAGAAAGAAATCTAATTTCATGCCCCTAAATGCAGGCAGTGCAATAATAGAGATATGCCAGAAAAATGTATTAAAATGAATAGTAGAAATACTGGAAACAGAGAAGACACATCATCATTATGGTAATTTAAGCAAGGAAGAAATGCAGGCACTAGAAGACATAGGCAAGATGACAGATACACTTATTAAACCCTCCAAAAAGGGTGGGCAACATCGTAATTTTGGATATACAATATTACCAGGAAGAGGCGAAGAGACAGCTACAGGATATGACAAGTAAATAGAAAACTGCAAGAAAATCCAACACCAATATTTAAGAACAAATTGATACCATTTTCTCCAGACTTCAGTTGGTTAGGGGTGGATAATGGAAACAGAAATGCAAGCCATATGGTGTGATAACCCTACAACAACTGTCTTTTACCACATTCCCAAGCTACATGAAAACTATGTCTGTCCACTAGGCAGACTGATTATTTCAGGTAATGGCTCACACATGGAGAAACTCTATTTTTGGTGATCAGTTCTTACAGCAAGCAGTAGTTAACTTGCATTCTTCTTTTTAAGGGACACAACTTAATTTTGCAAGGAACTAGGGATCTTAGGTGGGAGAAAGGTTTAACATGGTTAATGATAGATGTAGCTTCTCTCCTACCACTTCTCTAAACTGTGGAACTCACTCCCATTGCACATCCATTCCGCCTCATCCTCCTTCTCCCTCCTTCTCCCTGGCCCACCTCCTGGCCGACCACACTACTCCCTCTTGAAACTGCCCTATCACCCCCATTCATCTGCATGCTCTCACACGGCCTGTAGAGGCCACAATCCATGCACCCTATTTGCTCCTTGCACTTGCCAGTCCAGTCCTTATGACACTGCCACTCACTGGACTCCTAACTCATCCATGAATGGCAGACTCCAATCACTGAGGGTTGGATGGTTGCCTCTCCTACCCTCCCCATTCCCTTCACTCCCCTCCTCCCCCACTTTGCTCCTCTTCCCTTCTCCCTGCTCAGTCTTGTATCAGCCTACTTACCACTGCTGTGTACATATGTTTATTCACTGCCTATTACATGAAAAGCCATTCTAGTATCTTAAAGGTGCATTTATGTTTACATGTGTATAAACTTGCATGTTACCTGTACGTTTATACATATGTTTACTTACCAATATTCATTGTACTCTGTATTTTAAGTATTCTGTATATCGCCTTAATTTGTCATTCTAGCATACTTAAGGGTGCATTTGTGTTCATATGTGTAATTACCTGCATATTACCTGTATTATTTTTGTATATTGTTCTTATCAATATTTACTGTACTCTGTATTTTAACATTCTGTACTCCCTCCTACCCCCAGGATGCATCTGGGAATGAGCTATTGCAGCTCAGTAAGCCTTTCCTGATGAAACTCTTCAAATAAATAAATACTGCACTGATCACAAGCAAGGCACACATACACTGAAAATAATGTTACAGAAATCCCACAGAGTTCATTATAACTGCAGAAGAGTTGTTCCTCTTTACACACTACTGCAACGAAACACTACCACTGTCAAGAACAGAAGGCAGGATCAACCAGGTAATACAAATAAAAGATTTAATAAAAAAATGGAAACTGCATTGCAAAACAGCAATCTGGCTCCTTCGCTGAGCAAGAACTATCGCTGCCGAGTTTTCAAAACTGTTGAACCTTCCCATGCACAAAATCAGAGCCAATGAATTGGTGCACTGAAAATGGAGAGATGTAGTAACCCTAGCAAGTGCACTAGTGTTCCTAGTAACCCACACCAAACAGGGTACTGACAAAGGGCACAGTACAAAAAAATCAACTCTATTTTATATATTTTTTAAACTACTAAATGAAATAAATAAATAAAAAATAAACACTACACCCCAAAAATCAAATGCCTATTGCATAAATGGAATATGCAACGGGGAACTTGTGCCCGAGGGCAAGCTGCGCAAGTGTAAATAAACCATTTACTCGAGCAGTACAGGGACTGCTTCATAGTAAAATCTGGCAAGTTCAATGATTTTATGTATATATTGTTTTACCTGTTAAAATGTTTTGTTTTCTAAAACATACTATACATATACCCATTTTCTAAGCATAGTAGTACCCTACAGGGTGGGTGGTATGGGCTAAATAAATAATTTATTTGCACTTGAGCAGCTTGCCCTCGGGCACCTCACGCATGGCGTATGCCACTTATGAGGTTACCTGAGGTCAAACTGCTCTTGTGCAGATAAATCATTTATTTAACTCATCCCCATTGCATATACCTTATATTTAATATTCTTTTTGACCATGCAGTGTTTTTGGTACAGGTGCAATCCATTTTTATTGAACAGTCTGGTGATCTGCTACCAAAGAACATAACTTCCAAGTATAAAAGGAACCTGTATCTGATACAGAACGATTCCTGGGAGTGACTAAAGGTGCGGTTCTTCACCTTAAGTAAAGACCTGGGGCCAGATATTCAAAACTTTGTGCTGGGTGCAAACTGTTTGCGCGGGTCCCCTATATTCAAAAGACCAAATAGCGTGGGCAAACTGCATTAGCCCTGGGCAAAATTATAATGTATCGACTGTGCAAAGAGAAGGGGTGCGTACATGAACACAGGCACTATGCTACATTCAGCTTGTTAGCGCCACGCAAAGGGTGTTTGCACGACTTTGCGTGACACTTTGCGCAGCGCAAATTACTGCCCAGAAAAAGGATGTCTTAACTCTGTGCAAAACAAGGATTGGGGGCAATGGGCAACAGGCAACATGGCCATAAGCAACATCAGCATCATGGTGCACCTGATGACTGCAGCCAATGAGGAGGCAGAGAAGGCAGATGGCCACCCTGGGCCACTCCATATGCTGTGGAAGAGACATGCTGCACACAGATGGCACCACCCACATCGCCATCATCTGGCACCGGTCCCAACCCTGCCAGGCATTTATGGGTGCCCCAGCGGACACCTTGTCAGTGCATCCATGCAGCACACACATCCAGTCCCACCACAGAGGTACACCACCACAATCCAGCACACACATTCAGTGCTGGGGGAATGGAGGGTGTACAGGTGGGCAGGCTACACCACATAGTAGGTGCTGCCACATGGCTGGGACTGAAACATAGAGGTTGACAACAGATAAGGACCACAAGGCCCATCCAGTCTACCCATTTCTTTTTCTACCTTATAAATGTGCCATCGGCCTTTGCACTGTCAATGGCCTATCTATTCATACTCATTTGTATTGCTCCCTTATGCCTATCCCATGCCTGTTTGAAGCCCTGCACTGTATTCATATCCATTACTTCCTGAGGTAGGCTGTTCCATGCATCCACCACCCTTTCTGTGAAAAAGAACTTCCTCATATTACCCCTTAATCAGCCTCCCTCTAATCCTCCCTCCTTTGCTCTAGTGCACATATGCTAGTGACAAGAGTGCCCCTCACATCAGTGTGTTGTATGATGGTATGTGTCTTCCCCCCGGGGGCACATACTGCACACCTGTCCAGGACACCCATCACACATGGCCAGCCATTTGTATGTTAGTGTGGGAATCCCATGCCACTGGCGCAGCATATGTGTGTGTTGCAGAACAGTATGGCTGTGGTGTCCACTATCAGAACACACCTTCCAGCTGTGCATGTCACTGTGTGGATAGCAGCAGTCATTATTCCCTGAAACACCATAGGCATTGCTGCGTCCCTCACAATACTCACTGTAGCAGGAATAATAATATGTCTATGGCATGCAGCACAGTCACCCGTTCCTGTGATGCTAGTCCCCTGGGCCACAATAGTCTGTGCTTCTGTGTCCAAACCCAGCCTGCAGCTACCGAACTGTTTGTCATGTCTGACATATAGGTGGAGCTATGAGCGCACTCAGCCTGCAGCTACTGACCTGTAGTTCCAGTCTGACATACAGGTGGAACTGGGTGCACTACGCAACAGTGCCAGACAATCTACATGGTTATGCATGCAAAGCAGGCCATAATGAGATGCTAATGTGGCTGTTTGCCCATGGATTGTCTAAGTAGGCTCATTTGCATAGGAGCTTTGAATATTGTAAAATTTAGCGCCGGACAAACATGTTAGTACCAGGAAAATGAGTTAGCCCTGGGCAAACCTATTAAAACCATTGCAGAGTTCTGCTGTGTTTGACCTGCAGTGTTGTGTGTGGCTGTCGTGCACCACTTCATTGCTATCACCCACATTGGCCACCTACTGCAACTCTGCTTTACTCCACCTCTGTGGGCACTGTGCTGCTGTTGCAGTTTGACCTTCCCGGCTGCCATACTCAGAGCTGTCCTATTTACTGGGCTATTTTTGTACTGCACTCTCAGCCCTGTTTGCATGGCTTCATTTGCACCCTGTATTCAACTGATTTAGCCCAGGGGCTATTCCTTTGAATATAGTATGCAAATGGCTCTGGGCTAATTTTGCATGCTGTGCAGTGCTAATTTTGCCCCAGGGCTAAGTTTTGAATATCTGGCCCCTGGTGTGAGCAGCGGCCAGTGGTGGGTCAACAATCAGACAGAGATATCGTAAGTGTCAACTAGGTGGCTGTAGTGAACAACAACAAGTAGCTGCCTGGGGGTCAGGTGGCTGTTGTGTATGAGTTTATGAGAGTTACCAGATTTTTTTTTCTTTCAAAATACAGTGATAGGTGACAGTGTTTCCCTATGCATGATTATGTTGTAAGCAATAATGCCTGACAGGGTGGGCTGTATTGGGCTATAACGGACTGCCCAAGGGAATAATGAGGTCCACCATAGGTGGAGGGCCTTATAGCCCCTGGAAGGTCTGGTATAGTCCATGCCACTCACCCTGTAGGGTATTACTGTGCTTAGAAAATGGGTATATGTAGAGTATGTTTTAGAAAAAAAAATGTTTTAACAGGTAAAAAAATATATATATAAAATCATTTAAATTGCTAGATTTTACTATAGAGCAGTCCCTGTACTGGTCAAGTTACCTATAGAGGGTGCTGAGGGATGGGAGTACTATAAGGAACTTGGTGCAAGTAGTGGGTTGGGGGACTCCAAAGGAACAGCACAGTCAGCGCAGTCGTGATATTGTTGTGCAGTGTAAGGTAACACCACATCTGATTTGCCAAAAGAAGCAGTTTTCCTTGAGGAGGGTCACAGACTAGGAAAAAGATGGGAGCATGCCACACTTTCTGACTGTCGTGCTTTGAGAGAGTTTGAGTTGGGGGAAGAGTCTATTGCTCGATAAGTGATAAAAAAAAAACATGGTGGGAGCTGTTTTTTGAAAATTCCATGGGCACACAAGAATATCAGAACAAAATGAAGCACACAGAGACTAGGGCTTGTTATTTCCCAATCTCTGTTGCCTCATACCAGACTGACTGACTGGTGGTTTTAGCCAATCGCCATCAACATTTCTCTCTGCTCGTTTTCTAAATGATGCTACAGAATAAGACTGTCATCAGAATAACAGCATCTCAAACACAAATCCACTGGGAAATCATCAGACAAATAAACTTGGCAAGAAAATTCATTTGAGATTTTATGCAGTTAAAAATTTAAGATATTTTACCCAATATTTAATTTCCATTTTTTAGTTTTTAAAACCTGGTTGGTCCATTAACAGACATCTGCCTTTCTTTCTTTTTTTTTTTGTACTTTATTGAAATTTTGGCATAACAAATTATACATGATGCAACAAGGAACTAAAACTACATGGCAGAAGAACCATATGGAGTGGTCAGCTTACAATCACCATAATACAATATAACCAAATAACAAAAACAAGTAACATCTGAACAACACTGTATAATAAACAAGGAAAATACAAAATCTGCCATTTTTATGGGCAGCCAGGAAGACACAACATAAACACAAACAGTAAAATCACAGTACAAATCAACAACAGCGACCAATTGTATTAGCAAGGAGATATGTTTTCATGGTAAACTTAAAAGCAGTGTAAGTTTGGCAGTTAATAATTTCAAATTAGTAAAGAATTAAATATAGATTATTCCTTCAAATAAAAAAAATTAAAAAAGAGAATGATGCCCTTGACTAGAGCGCATAAATGGGGTGTCAAACTAATTTTTACAAATGTTCTTGTTACCACACCAAAATATACTGTACTCTCCAAAAAAGGAACCCCATAGAATCAGGCAATAGATCTGTGATGGCCTTTTTCAAAAAGCAAGCTGCCTGATTCTTGAAAGGTTGACCTAACGGCAAACATTGTGCCAAATTCAACAGTACACAACAGTGGATATAATTCAAGATATTTAACACAATATTTAATTTTCAGTTTTAGTTTTTAAAACCTGGTTGGTTCATGAACAGACATCTGAACAACACTATGTTTCAGGAAGTACAAGGGAACCCAAAAGGGAGGAGAACAGGGAGGTGTACATTGAATGTCTAAGGGAAGCAGGGAAAGCTGTTAGGAGAGCCAAGGTGCAGACAGAGGAGGGTTTAGCACAGACTGTGAAAAAAGGGGACAAGACATTCTATGGGTACATCAGCGATAGAAGAAAAACTGGGAGGGAGGGACTGTGAAGCTCAAAGGGCAGAAGGGAGAGTGTAAGGAGGGGGATCTAGGCAAAGCAGAAATGCTAAACAAATATTTCTGTTTGGTATTCACTAAGAAGGGAGAGGGTCAAGGACCACAGTTGGGGAGAAGAGGCAATGGAGGTGGGGAGGACACCAGTCCATTCACAGTGGAGAGAGTTCTGGAGGAACTCACAAAGCTGAAGGTGGATAAAGCGATGGTGCCAGACCACATTCCTCTGAGATATTAAGGGCGCTGAGAAGGGGGCTAGCAGTGTCTCTAGCCACCCTGTTCATGGCGTCACTCTCAACACAGGCATGGTTCCAGAGGACTGGAGGAGGGTGCATGTAGCCGCACTGCACAAAGTGGCAGTAAGGAGAAAGCAGGGAACTACAGGCCAGTTAGCCTCACCTCAGTGGTGGGGAAGATCATGGAGACACTACTGAAAAAAAGGATAGTGGCACACCTGGAATCCAATGGTGCCCAGGATCTGAGGCAACATGGATTCACAGCAGGAAGGTCTTGTCAAACAAATCTGACAGATTTTTTTGATTGGGTGACTAGGGAAGTAAATCAGAAAGGGGCAGCAGATATTGCTTATCTAGATTTCAGCAAAGCCTTTGATACCATCCCACACAGAAGGCTGGTTAACAACATGAGTAGTCTGGGCATGGGGCATAAGGTGATACGTTGGGTTAGAAACTGGCTAACGGACAGAAAACAGAGGGTGGTGGTAAATGGGATCCAATTCAGGGAGAGATAAGTGACCAGTGAAGTACCACAGGGATCAGTAGTGGAACCAGTCCTGTTCAATCTCTTCATTAGTGACATTGCAGAGAGGCTGGAAGGAAAGGTCTACCTATTTGCAGATGACACCAACATCAGTAACAGAGTGGATACTCCAGAAGGGGTGCAGAAAATGAAGACTGACCTGGAGAAGCCTGAAAGATGGTCAGAGGTGTGGCAACTGAGGTTCAATTCAAAAAAGTGCAAGATAATGCACCTGGGTAGGGGGAACCTTGTGGAGAGCTACAAAATGGGGGGAGAGGTGCTGACTGTCACCAAAGAGGAAAGAGACCTAGGGGTTATCATATCTGTTGACCTTAAGGTATCAAAGCAGTGCATAAAGGCTGCAGGGAGGGCCAGTGGCATGCTGGAGTGCATAGGCAGAGGCATTACTAGCCAGAGACAGGAGGTGTTGATGCCATTGTATAAAACACTGGTAAGGCCTCACCTGGAATACTGCATGTAGTACTGGAGACCACACATGTGTAAGGACATAGACAAGGTGGATGCTACCCAGAGAAGGGCAACATAGATGGTGCATGGCTTGCATCACAAAACATATAAGGAGAGACTAAGAGTCCTCAATATGTACTCACTGGAGAAGAGGAGAGAAAGTGGGGACATGATAGAAACTTTCAAGCACCTCAAGGGCATAAACAATGTGCAGATGGGGGATCATTTCCAGTGTAGAAAAGACATCAGAATGAGGGGACACAATATGAAACTGGAGCGGGGTAGATTAAGAGATAATGTGAGGAAGTTTTTCTACACAGAGAGGGTGGTGGATGCTTGGAATAGTCTGCTACAAGAGGGGGTGGGAGCAAGCACAGTGGAGGGGTTTAAACATGCGTGGGACAGGCACACGGGAACACTGGGTGGGGAGGAAGTGATGAAAAGCCATTGGTCACTTAGGGTCAGTGACTGCATACACATTTAGGGTTTACAGGCAGACTAGATGGGCCTAGTGGTCCTTATCTGCCAACAATTTCTATGTATCTATGCATGATAAAATGCAATATTTTGCTATAAAGTACATCTACTTTAGTTAAGACTGTTTTACAGGCTGAGCCACAGTACAACAAATTACAATCCAACAGTGTTATCAAAACGCTTTGAGCCAGTATGCATCTATTTTAAAGAAGCAAGCTTGATTTGTGTGCACAACAGAGCAGCACAGCTTACGAGCAACCCATACTTACCCTGCGTTCCAAGTGGCTTACTTGTGCAAGCAGCATGGGAATTAAATGCAACGGCATAGCCGCAAATGAGCAGCCAGGTAAAGACAAAGACAACAACAACAGTAACAAGGATTACAATCCAACAATGTTATCAAAACGCTTTGAGCCAGTATGCATCTATTTTAAAGAAGCAAGCATGATTTGTGTGCACAACAGAGCAGCACAGCTTACGAGCAACCCATACTTACCCTGCGTTCCAAGTGGCTTACTTGTGCAAGCAGCATGGGAATTAAATGCAACGGCATAGCCGCAAATGAGCAGCCAGGTAAAGACAAGGACAACAACAACAGTAACAAGGATTTCAAATCTGCAGAAAACTGGTATGCATGCAGGTAGGTAGGTAGGAAGAGGTTTTTGTTAGGTGTTCCTCTAAAAACAGACACAAAGAATGGGCTGCTACAAGAATTGATAGTGCTTGAGGTAGAGAAATACAAAGCAAAAAAAAAAAAAAAACACACACACTCACCACTCCCTATTACACCAAAGAATTGATTGATGGATTCCAAATTTAGTATGCTACTTTACTAGTTATACCAAAAGTTAATCAAAATACTAATGGTACTGAAGGGCACCAAGGTATGAAACTGTCATTTTGTATAGTAAAAGGTGGATATACTGTACATGCTAAACAATAAACATGGAGATGCTGCATAATGCAGGCACATACATGCACACAAATACACACATACACCTCAAAAAATACACACAGACTCAGAACTTTTAGCCTGACCAGTTCTTGCACTAGGGCCTCTGGAGTTGCCATGATCATTTCTCAATTTGAGGCAATGTTTTAAACTTGCATTCAAACCTAGGGGTGCCATCATGATAAAAATTCCACGATATGATAACTGTGATAAAATTTTCACAATAATTATATTATTGTGATAATTTTGCCACTTGAGTGAAAAATAGTCTAAAAAGTTCTAAAATTCATTTTTTGTACAGATACATGTATAATATTGTACATTTTAAAGATCATGAGCAAATATGTTCTTGCTCTGAATGTCATAAAGTGGTTTCTTATATGAAACCATTATACTATAAACATTTTACACTGAAAGGAGCAATAGCTTACTATGTTAAATATGTTTTTTTTTTGTCCTCCATTCGTTCAGCTGTTTGACACTCTTACGCTCAGCCTACAAGACAATGCAAAATCAAAAGTGTTCACTGCCATCATCATTCATGGTCCTAATTAGCATATCTTGTTGGGCAGACTAGGTGGGCCAAGTGGTCCTTATCTGCCATCAAAGTCTATGTTTCTATGTTTGTTACCATGATCACACTTCAGTAATTTGGTGTGAATTATGTTTCTGCGCAGAACTGCCTATCTAACTGAAGAGCTGTCGTTTCTATTCATACCAGGAATTCACAGTGGGCACAATTAAATAATTTGTCTGCTACATTCAAGATTTTCTTGTTTATTATGTTGGTCGAGTTTCTGAACATATAATGATCCAAAGTACAACTCTCCCATACTCATTTGAACCATTAGTTCATCTGCACTTGTCTGAGCCAGATTCATCTGACATATTAATGAGTTAGGAAGAAGATTCAAGTGACGACACTGACATTATTATTGATGATTGCTATATACAGAACTTTGTTTTTACAGATCTGCCTAAGTCATTATAGGAAATGTTGTAGTGGTGCTGCTTCTACTCCTGCCATGAGAATAGGTGCTGTGTTTTTGTCACAGACTCATATGTATTCCCGTGAGTGTATGGATTTTATTAATATACTTGTGTATCATATTGTTTATTTTTTTTTAATTGTTTAACCAGGAGTAGCAAACTAAGCTGAAAGCTCTTTTGCAGGAGTGACCTGGGAGCATGGGGAAGTTAAGTGAGAAGCAAGTGGAAGCTGTGGGATTCAAACCCAAGTCTGGTCTGCTGGATGTCACCAGATTTGCAGCTCAGAGCCTTAAACCACTGCGTTATACTGCTCCCAATTTGCATGATTTCCACTTTCTGGATAGCTCTTGTGGGTTTTGCTTTTTTGACAATGCAGCGTTTGAGTCTCTGTCAGTGGTTGTGATTGAACCTATACATGCTCAGAAGTTAGGTTTGCACATCACATAAATTATAATGATATGCAATGTCTAGTGTTGTGTGGAATTTTCAGATTCCAGCAGAATGAAATGTCACGGAATTTTTTAAATTTCGCTGAATTTTGCTGGAAACAGAATGGCAGAAAAATGTGGAATGAGATTTTCAGCAACCTTTCAATTCCGTTGATCAATATTTTCCATGGAAATGGTTGCCGGCAGAATAGAACTGCAGTGCAAGTGCAGCCAAGGAAGAATGAAGTTTTAATTCAAATCCCCCTCCGCCGATCACTGCCCATCTTGGTGTCTAGTGCCCCCATCCTAATCACCAGTCTGACCTTTCCCTGGAGTCTAGTTGTCCCCCCTGAGCTGATCACCAGGACAGCCATATGTAAAATACAATTCCTTGGTGTCTCGTGCCCCCCTCCACACCGATCACTGGCCAATGTAGAATAAAATGTCCCTGATGTCTAGTGGTTCTCCTGCTCCCCTTCCAATCACTGGCCCAGTGTTGAATACAATTCCCTGGTGTCTAGTGCCTTCCCTGCCTGCTGATCATGAGCCGATGCCCGATGTAAAATATAATTCCCTGGTGTCTAGTGCCCCCCCCCACTGCTGGTGTCAAACAAATAAATTAATAATTCCCTGGTATCTAGCGGACCCCTCTTCCATCCCCAATCGATCCCCTGTAATAATACAAAAATGTAAAAAAGCTTAGGATGTTTAATTTCCCTGGTGTCTAGCAGACCCCCCTCCCTATCCCCAATCCCCTGTGATAAAAAAGGCATCCTCAATATTCAGTGGTGTCTAGCAGACCCCCACCCCAGCAGGTACTGCTCCACCTGCTACCCCCACCCTGACCTCGAGCAGGCAACTGGCCTACCCTTCCTCTCTCCGCTATCAAGCCGATTGATGTTGACAATGAATGAGCACATACTTGTATAAGCAAATGCTCATTCATTACCAGCTCCTGCTCAGACTCCAGGGGGTCCACAATGCCATTTCCCCCATATCCTGCCCCTCCCCCTGCTGACAACCAAAACAGCCCTCCGCTCATCTCTGCTGCATTCAAAGAGTTCAATGAATGAGCACAATCTGGCTGGCTGGCTGTCAGTGAATGAGCATGTGCTTGTACAAGTATGCGCTAATTCATTGACAGCTCAGTCGGGCAAGACACAGGCCATGGCAGAGAGAGGAGGGCTGTGCCAGTGACCCACTCAGATTGGGGTGGAGGGAGTGGGGGGCAGTACCTGCCGGAGTGGGAGGGTAGGAGGTCCGCTAGACACCAGGCAATATTGGGGACATCTTTTTTTTTTTTTTTTTTAATCACAGGGGATTGGGGATAGGAAGGGGGGTCTGCTAGACACCTGGGAAATTGAACAACCTTTTTTTATTACAGGGGATCAATCAGGGCTAGGCAGGAGGTTCTGCTAGACACCAGGGAATTATTAATTTGTTTCACATTGGGCTGGCAATCGGTGGTGGTGGTGGTGGGGGCACTAGACAGCAGGGAATTTTATTTTACTTCAGGCTGTGCTGGTGATTGGCTTGGGGGGAACAACTAGACACCAAGGAAAGATCAGGCTAGCGATTGGAGGGGGGCACTAGACACCAAGTTGGGCAGCAATAAGCAGGGGGCCACTAGACACCAGGGAATTATTTTATCCAGTATTTTACGTGGGAAAGGTTGCAGAATGATTTTACGTGGAAAAAAAATAGCTTTTCCACAGAATATTGTCCTACAGATTGCATTAGGCAGAATTTCCCAAGGAACCAGTGAAATTCCATGCAGAAATTCCACTGGCAGAATAGTCATTCTGTGCTAATTTCACCGTCAAAATTCCTCATTCTGCACGGCACTAGTAATTTCATCAGTGGGTTATTTATTTTTTTACTATTAAAATAACTCAGTGCAATGTTGCCTCATGCTAAGCTGTCAGGATTTGATACAGATATGCCCAAACTCACATTTACTGCTAGTGAGTTTGGATGTTGTCGGAGGGGGGGGCTTTTCATCTCTAGATGAACTGAGTTTGGATAGAGGAAATGAAAATGCTGTATATCCACAGATTCTTTCAAAATTATTCATGAATATCACATTTGTGTGGTAATGTTGTGGTTCTGTTTGTGATGCCCACTGATTCTGAATTATTTTGTGCGCAAATGGGAAACGCATCTGCATTTAGATGTGTGGTAGATTATGTTATCTGACTGTGAAACAGATGGTATTTCAACTTGTGAAAAAGGCGCTATTCCCAATTTGGCCACTAGATGGTATCAAAGCTTTACAAATGCAATTCATTCCTAAAACCGTGAATTTTGCATTTCAGCTGCTCGCTCTATATGGAAAAATTGGTTTAGCAACAAGACACAAGCACAAAATATGAATATATGCCTTTTATTAATTCAAACTAGAACAAACATACCATGACTATGCCCTGTATCGGTCAATGGCACAATGCCATTTTTTGATGAGAACAGGCTATTTGCACATGATCTTTAAGCAACCTTATATATTTATGTATATTATATTGATGTCTTATGAGTTAAAAGAGAACTGCACTGCACCTACAAGTCTTTTTTTTTCCTGTATAAACTTGTTTCATATACTATGTAGATCCCATATTGTTATTGTTTGGTCTTTCCTGCCCTTTAAGTGAACTTGATGGGTGTTTCTGATGTACACACTAATGCTAAGTACCATTTTAGAACTGTATTTCCCCTTGGACTACAGAGTTCTATGGTAGAGAATATGGATGCATTGTGAAAACAATATTACGTCCTTAGGGACATAAACTACATCATATAGTTCTAAAAAGGTACCGACCACCAGAACACAAATCAGAAACACCCAATCAATTTAGAAAAAGGCCAGTAAAGATGGAACAACAACGTGATGTAAGCCAGTATTTCAAACACAACTTCTACAGAAAACACTGGCTCACAGGTTCAAGACAGTTTTCCTGTAAACAAAATATCAAGAGTCAATAAATACATAAAAAATAAATGACCATTTGTTTCTTCTTTTTATGTTGTCTTGCATATGCACAAGCAACATCTTGTGGTAGTAGCACATTCAGAGGTCTGTCAGTGTTGGCGAATGCAGGGAATGCTTTAGTGGGTGCGTCCCTCAGCCACCAATTAGCAAACATGCTAGCGATGACAGCAGTTTCAAAGACAGCCACGGAGTTGAAAGAAATCTACTGCTCCAATGAGGTACAGTTTCCTCATTGGAGCATCAGATGACAAGGCTCTCTTACATGCCGTTCTTGGTGAAACATTCCAATAAATATGGTGGCTCCTGCAGCCCACCACTCAATCCCCACAAGCAGACATCGGGGATGCCCAATCCCCGTATTAGCATTCCCCTCCACAGTTCAATTTGTTTACTGACCAAGTGCCCAGTCCCGTCGGACATGATGATGATGATGAGAATTGGGCACCTCCGTCGGCAAAGAAATGTGTGTGTGGGGCCCCCACACACTTTCTTTGCCGACGGAGGTGCCCACCTCACTAGTCATCATGTCCCCCAAACTTGTGGCACACTGGGAGCCCACCCAGTGTGTGCCCTCAAATCATTTTTTTTACCTGTAAATAAAGAAAACAGTCCCCTGAAGTCTGGTTTCTTTTTTTTTTAACCTGTAAAAAAAATGGCCCTCATCGTCCCATCACACCCCCAACCGCACCCACCCTCTGACACTCCACCTCCCTACACACCCTCACCCTATACTTACCTCTGGATGGTTGGCGCTGCAGTCTTCTGTGGAGTGGGAACACGTCTGAACTCTTCAAAAGCCGACCAAGAACTGAACAAAATGCGGTAAGCTTTATAATGGCAGGAAATGGGGAGTTTCAACTTTGGTGGCTATCTCAGCCATTTTGGGGAATTTTGGTACCAGATTTTCAACATGGGGTTCTTGGGACATCACCTCATGAACACATGCACTGTCATCTCATTACTCAGTCCTGAAAGGAGATCTTGCAGCCACTGCGTGGCATCACCTTTCAAGACTGATTAATGAAATGACTGTGCCACTGTTTATGAGGTGGGGGTCCCAAAAAGCCTATGTTGCAAATTTGGTGAAAAAATTCCCGAAAATGACTGCGTTACGAGCGTGCATCGCGCAGTTTCCATGCACGCTTGTAACTTCGACAATTTTTAATATTTTCTCTCCAGATTTTCAACATTGCCATTTTTCACACCTCCTTATAAATAGTATAGCTGTCATTTTAAACATCCTGCCTGAAATGTGTTTTTGTACCTGTGGTGCTCAATGGCATGGTCATAGTGGGAAATCAACTTTCAGGACAGATTAACAAAATCACAGTGCCACTGTTCATGAGGGGAGATCCCAAAATGCCTATGTTGAAAATGTGGTTAAAAAAAAAATAATAATAATTGCATTACAGGCATGTGTTGCGCAGTTTCCACGCACTCTCATGACTTCATCAATTTTTCATATTTTCACTACAGATTTTTAACATTGCCATTTTTTTAAACCTCCTCATGAACAGTACAGCTGTCATTTTTTACATCCTGCCCAAAATGTGTTTTTGCACCTGTGAAGCCAAATGGCGCAGTTGCTGTGCAAAATCACCTTCCGGCTAATGAACTGATAGTGCCACTGTTCATGATGTGGGGTCACAAAAAGCCCATGTTGAAAATTTGGAGTGAAAATACCAACAAACGCCCAGGGCATTAGGGCTTTCAACTGTAACGCCCCACCCTGTAGAAACTGACAAGCGTCAGGGGTGTGACTTGGGATCGTCGGCTGTAATGCTCATGCCATTCCACCCCTATGCTGCAGCCAGTGACAGGCATTGAGGTGTGCCTTGGAATCTTCAGCCCCAAGGTTCACCACATTCTCCTATACTGCCCATCTCAGTTTATTTCCTTATGGAATGGGGTGAGCGTAAGGCCCGAAGACCCCAAGGCACACCATGACTTTTGTCAATGTCTGCAGGGTAGGGTGAGGTGAAATGGCAAGAGTGTTATAGCCGGTGCCCCAGAGGCACATCCCAACATCTAACAGTCTTTGCAGGGTGGGGTTGGTGTCAGTTCAATACTTCACTACCACTCCTATTATACATCTCTCTAACTCCTGCACTACCAATGCCAATGCCAGCAAGACAACATTCAGTGTTGACAAATGCTTGTTAATTAATAGCACTGCAGTTTTCACAATCCAATTAGTGTAGCAGACTGAGACGCTGGTCACCTTACCACCTGCCACACTGGTGATCCGAGTTTGGGAAAGGCTCAGATTCATTCTTGGGCCAGCCAGATGAGGGAGGATTGAGCATCCCAGGAACGGTTGTCCTCCCCCGGGTCAAAGGGAGATCCTGTGTCCCACCACTTGACTACCACCTGGCAGAGGCTGGGTGTCAGCAGTGGCAGGAACAGATGGATGTGGGGAGGGATGTCGGTGGATGTGGCACATATGTGCACCACTGTGTCATTTAATAAAAATGCTTTCTGACAACATCACCTAGGCAATCAGTCAGTTGCGCCCACTGGAAGAGGAGCCTGAAGACCCAGAAGACAGTGAGCAGACTGATGCGTGGAGGAAGAACTGAAAGACACTGATCAGATTCAGGATACCGAGCAGGAGGTTTGAATAATACCAAAACATGTCCAAAAGGCACTGCTCACTCTGCGTTGGGTCATGGAGCAGAATGGAGACCTTTTGGTAGACTGAGAGTTTATTGAGGTGACGGAGAAGCATTGTGCAGACTGGACCAGAACAAAGCTGAATCAGGTCTCCATTCAAGAGTACTTCAAACCAACTATGATACACTATTATGTATTTTACCAAATAAATAGTTAATGGCAGCCTGAGTGCGAGTCACTTTTACTTGTTGAGAATAACTTCCTGGTTCAACAAATGTGATATTGAGGCAGTGATAATGTAAAGTAGAGCTGTACAGAATATAAAATTTCACTGGTGGAATGTCCGCAGAATTACCATTCTGATTCAATGGAATTTCATGGAATGTGAGTGAAAATTCTGTGGAATTTCACCAGATTTTAAATGTTTATTATTTTGGTCTAGTTTTTAAAGTGCGGATCCAAATGAAACCAGATTTGGCTAGTATACAGGTACAGATGGCTTGCATAAGTGTACTGCACCACATGTCTTAGTCCTAGATTGAAAGGGAGCTGAGTAATGGGTGGTCAAACTTTTAATCAAAATGTAATTTTCATTTTTTTCCATCTAATTTTAACATTTCTTATCCAAATTTCTTCACAGTTTCAGGATTTATAGAAACATGTATTATGGTTATGTGCACCAAGTTTTACATCTCAATCTTTAAAGGGGGCTGTGCTATAGGTAGCCAAACATTTTGCCAAAATGTCGATTTTAGTTTAGTATAATTTTGAAAAGCATTCATCAAAATGTTATAACATTTTGCAGGTAAATGAGTATTACTGTATTTATAAATGTACGCAGTTTCAGATTTCTAGCTCTAAAAGCACCTGAGTTCTATGCAAATAAACATTTTCATGAATTTTCCCATAAAAATTAAATGACAGATTTTGAGCACCTATTGTTTTGATACGATGCATCCTAATGTCATGATATTTGGCCCACTATTAGAACTCCTGTCAATAAGCAATCATGCCAAATGTTTGATCTCCAGATTAATAGAAAGCAGAGTTATGTCCAAATTAAAAAATGTCAAATAAATCTACTGCATTTTTTAAAATTTCAGTTATTTTGGTCTTATTTTCAAATTGCGTATCCAAATTATACCAAATCTGGCAGGTACACACGTACTAATGGCTTTCATAAGTGTACCAGATATTAGAGTTCTAGACTGAAAGGGGGGTGAGTTGTGGGTGGCCAAACATTTCATCTAAATTAAATGTTCAGTTATTTCCATCTAATTTAAAAATTCTTATCCATATTTCTCCTCAGTGTCACATTTTAGAGAAATGTGTAACATGAATATGTGCACCAAGTTTTAAGTATCAAGCTTTAAAGGATGCTGTGGTATAGGTAGTCAAACATTTTGCCAAAACTTTGATTTTAGTTATTTTAGTATAATTTTGAAAGCATTCATTGAAATGTTATACAATTTTGCAGGTATCAGGGTTATTACTAAATGTATGTATGCACCTAGTTTCAGATTTCTTGCTCCAAAGATGCCCAAGTTACATGCAGATAAATATGTTCATGAAATTTCCCACAAAAAATAAAATGACCTGATGCATCCTAATGTCAAGATATTTGGCACACTGTTACAGCACCTATAAACAAGTAATTGTAATTTCAGATTTCTAACACAATTGACAGCTGAGTTATGACCAACTTAATACCTTTAAAAATCCCATGAATTCTGGCAAGATTCTGTGAAATTTCACATAATTTTACAAAATTTCATCAACATTCTGCGAATCTGGAATTTTCTCATTCCACGCAGTTCTAATGTAAAGCAGCCTATTTATGTGCAAAGTACATTCAAGATACAGGTTGCAACAGCAAATGTGAGTAGTACACCCACACCACCATTTCACGATTATATGACCTTGAGAAAGCACTCGTACAGGTGCAAAACAATGGTGGTGTGGGTGTACTCCTCACATTTGCTGTTGCGACCTGTATCCTGTATGAATGTTGTACATAACTAAACAGACGGCTTCTCATTACCACTGCCTCAATACCAAGACTTTTTGTCCAGGAAGGTAGGTTCCTGGCTATTCTCCCCCAGTAAGTGGTGTTTTTATGCCATGTGTACCACTGTTGTTCTCTAAGCAGCCTCTGAATTTCATCTGCTTTACTTGTTGGGATCCTGACAACAAGACAGTTAGCTAGGAACCTGGGCTACACATTAATTGACCAAGTGTCCATGCTCACTGGCCAAGTCACTCACTACCAGACCAACTCCATGCCATGGTGCTGAGTGGTGGGTAGGACAACCTTTATTAGTAAGTATGGAGAGCTGCTATCCTGGATCTAAACATACTGACCCCAGAGACCCCTCCTGTGTGCCATGAAATATGGAAGGAGTTCAATCAGGTACTGACAGAGATGCAGTGAGAGTTCAGGTAGAACATAGGATGCACTGCCACTCTTGTCTCTATCCTTTAAATAAATAAATAAATAAATAAATAAATAAAAGCAAGAGCAGGTTGCACTAGATGGTGCCTAAGAAGTACTTCTGTAGCTGTTATTTTATTAATTGAAGTGCAATGGAATGTGACAGTTCTAAGTAAAAACTTTATAAAAGCTTGAATATAAAAAACAAACGTTCACTGGTCCGAACATGGAATGTCAATGGCAGAAACCATCACAGGACCAGAGAATGGCTTTGAGTCTGCAGTAGTGCTACTGCTGTAGTCACTGCTGCTGCTTCAATCTGAGTGCCCTCAACCTGTCACAGTATATCTGGTGGTGATGTGAGAGTGGGCAGTGGAATGGGGGCCGGCCATGCTGCTAGTACAGAGTAATGGACTCTGGCAGTGTCAGGATCGTGTCTTCTTGGCTCATAGCTCCAGAGTTAATGCTGCCCTAGGCCCCGCACAAACATAAATCTCTCTCTCTGGTGTTGAGGGAGGGTAGCCTTGTTGCATCTTGGACCATGCTTATGCAAGCTGCCGTGAGCCCCATGCAGACATAAAGCTCTGTCTGGTGTTGAGGGAGGGTAGCCCTTGTTGCATCTTGGACTCAGCTTATGTAAGCCAGGCTGAGAGTTAGGGCCCAGTTGAGTTGCTTGACTGGCTCTGTAGCTAGCCCCATGGTCACTCAGTACTGCCCCCAGTCACTTAGACCTATCTGTTGTGGCACTGATGTACTGTAGTACTGGAGAGGGTACCTAGGGATAGGGAAGACAGAGCATCAGGTTCAGGGCTGGAACCAACTCAGGTCAGGCTACTAGAACCGAGCCAAGAATCCTGCTGACTGCCCAGTACCCCGCCCTGCTGGATCTGCCAGGACTCTGGCTGGGAGAGGTGGTGTGGGGATGTAGAGGAACAGTCACATGCACACCATCTTGAGAGACTGAGACTGACCACACACACACACACACTGAAGCATCTAGCATGCTAGAATGCAATTTATTTTAATTCTAACAAACTAACAAAGTAATAATGAATTCAACTCCTATCAACCCCCGCACACCCAAATTACCTAAGAACTACTAAAGCGGAACTGTCAAGTCAACAACCACTGAATATACCACCACACCAATTACCTGATTGTGCCTTGTGGAAGATTGGATCACTCAGACCAGTACAGGAGGAGGATAAACAATATTGCATAAGCAGTAATTATCTTTTTGCCTCTGCCCTCAGTGCTATTTATTGCACTCTTTATCAGTTAACCATAGATTTCCTTACACACACACACACACACACACACACACAAACATATGCACGCGCACACGTACACACACAGTAACATATTGCATTACATATTATTAACTGTGTGACTGAGAGTGGGTCTGGGTTGGAGCTAAGGGCTGCAGTCACTTACCCTACAAATCTTCAAGTTTAAATTGCCATTTTTAAATATTTACCAGAAAATGTTTCTCAGCCCTCCCCCAATCTAGACTGCAGCCAAAAGACAGTCTAATTAGCTGCAGTGCAAATTAATACTAGACACAAAACTGTTATCAACTGTGTTGAGAAGACTGAGAATCATAACAATTAATTAAAGTACTCGAGTGATACGAGAACTGTCAGGCCCTTCTCTCCTCCTTCAGTCAAGGTCATTGCCATCCCTCCTGATGCAGTTAGATTTGATGAAGCAATGCTAAACTTATGCAGCACTGAGAATAATAGTAAAACAACCCCGGATTTTTTTTATTTATAAATTAGTCAGGGGTAGTTAGGAGTGGATTGATTAGAAGCACACAGCACATTACATTTACCTTAACTGCTGGCAAACTGTCACTCCCTCCTTGTCAAAATCCTTGTCTGCTGTGTGGCTGTGGTGTGCTCAGTCTCTCACAGTCTGCCTCCAACTCACAGTCTCTCTTTTAGCCTGTGGCTGCCTAGATTCGCACAGCTGCTACTCTATTGCTGGTTGTTCTGAGTGTGGGGAGTGAGAGTTGGTGGTTAGGTATTTTGCTTTTGCCCCGCCTTGTGGTGCTAGTAGGCCCTCAGCACATCTCTCCCTTTCTTCAACATGCTGTCCTGGATGCCTTAGGAAGAAATTATGTTTCTTTATAGCTCACTGTTTATCAGTTGTGCTCACCAAAGGATGCACTGGACTACAAGACTGGCTGAAATGTTTGACATGCAGGTGTATTGGTTACTAAGGCTCACCTCCTCCAGTTCACAAGATGGTGCGAAAAAGGAGAAAAGATACCTTTTTTATCTGCTTGCACAGTGCACTGCTGCGACTGCATTTGCAACTCGCTTGACAAAAGAGCAGCTGACAGTATACTGTGTGCAACAGTTATCGTGGTATGCAAATAACAGTGTGATACTGACATCGTCAGCTGTTCATACCACGGTAAACTTTTAAACCGCTATACTGTGGCATCCCTATTCAAATCTCAAAGTCTCAGTTGGAACTTTACAAGTTATCAACAATATAGAACTTCATACCTTGCTAAAATTCTAGTACTACATCAGTAATGACGTCTAACAATTTCTCTCATCCTACAGGAATTGTAGTGAGAACAAAAAAAAAGTCTCACACTGGGGATTGAACCCAGGCCTCCTACTCACTACTGCTAAGTAGCCTGTAGCTCTACCATTGTACAAAGGCTCACTGACAGGAAATGCAAGCTGTGGCAAAGGACATTCTGTACTGAGTGCAGACACCCTCCCCCCCCCACACACACACATACACAGATGCAGTGGATTTAGTAAGGAACCTGTCAGTCAGTCTGAAGTAATGTTCCCAAGTTGTTATCAAACTTTAAAATCATAGCTGGAAATGTTCATGTTATCAGCAGTATAGAACTTCACATCTTGCTGAAACTCTATCACTAACATCAGCAATGCCATCAAATAATTTCTCTCATACTACAGAAGCTGAGTGGACTTCTAGTGATTTCACAGGGTTGATGGACACCTGAATTGAGAACTCTGGGAGCCATGGGAAATTTATTAAATTAAATATTACCTTCCACCTCAACTGATGGCCGAAAACGCACTATTGGTCTTGCTCAATATGACTACTAATAGAAGTAAAAAGCAGTAAACACAATCAGCAAAGATGAAAACTCTGATGGACATGAATGGCACACCCGGCCGCATGCAGAGCAGTCGGCTGGGATCCCCAACCCTCAACCTAGATGGAATGGATGACTGGCCAGCAAATTTAGAGCAAGAATTCATCCTTTCAAAACTGGGCAGCATTATTAAAGCAATCCACAGAGTGGAGTTATCAGTGGTGGACTTAAGAGCAAACTTAAAATCTATGGAAAAGTGCATGGGGGACACCGAGCAGACCTTGGGAGAAGTAATGGACTAGTGGGCCAACATGATATGGCCCTACTCTATCTGCTACACAGAGAAAGGGAACTGCAAAATCATCTAGTCCACCAGGAAAACCATGTCAGGTGCAATAATTTCAGAATCAATGGGGTACTGGAGGACATGGAGAAGACATTCGCAACCATGGAGGACTTTGTGACCCATCTGTTACTGTGCCTGTTGCTAGCCTTGCTTGTAGAGCAGAAAGCAGCTAACTAAAAGAAGCTACATTTTCTTCTTAATTTAAAACTTATATCTCAGTAGGACTCAGTGTCAGCTAAGATTAAGTAGACAGATAACTTTATTAGAAGTAGAAGGGGTCTTATTTAGGGTTAAAAAAAAAGAAAGAAAGAAAGGCAGTGTGTGTTCTGTGCAGGGTAAGGTACTGTATCAGGTGACTTTGCTAAACCAGTAGGAGGAAAGAGAGCTTACCTGGGGTGTGGTTTAGACACTAGAAAAGCAGGTGAGTCAAATTACAACTTCCTGTTGCTAGCCTTGCTTGTAGAGCAGAAAGCAGCTAACTAAAAGAAGCTACATTTTCTTCTTAATTTAAAACTTATATCTCAGTAGGAGTCAGTGTCAGCTAAGATTAAGTAGATAGATAACTTTATTAGAAGTAGAAGGGGTCTTATTTAGGTTAAAAAAAAGAAAAGAAAGAAAGAAAGGCAGTGTGTGTTCTGTGCAGGGTAAGGTACTGTATCAGGTGACTTTGCTAAACCAGTAGGAGGAAAGAGAGCTTACCTGGGGTGTGGTTTAGACACTAGAAAAGCAGGTGAGTCAAATTACAACTTCCTGTTGCTAGCCTTGCTTGTAGAGCAGAAAGCAGCTAACTAAAAGAAGCTACATTTTCTTCTTAATTTAAAACTTATATCTCAGTAGGAGTCAGTGTCAGCTAAGATTAAGTAGACAGATAACTTTATTAGAAGTAGAAGGGGTCTTATTTAGGGTTAAAAAAAAAAAGAAAGAAAGAAAGGCAGTGTGTTCTGTGCAGGGAAAGGTACTGTATCAGGTGACTTTGCTAAACCAGTAGGAGGAAAGAGAGCTTACCTGGGGGTGTGGTTTAGACACTAGAAAAGCAGGTGAGTCAAATTACAACTTCCTGTTGCTAGCCATGCTTGTAGAGCAGAAAGCAGCTAACTAAAAGAAGCTACATTTTCTTCTTAATTTAAAACTTATATCTCAGTAGGAGTCAGTGTCAGCTAAGATTAAGTAGACAGATAACTTTATTAGAAGTAGAAGGGGTCTTATTTAGGGTTAAAAAAAAGAAAAGAAAGAAAGGCAGTGTGTGTTCTGTGCAGGGTAAGGTACTGTATCAGGTGACTTTGCTAAACCAGTAGGAGGAAAGAGAGCTTACCTGGGGGTGTGGTTTAGACACTAGAAAAGCAGGTGAGTCAAATTACAACTTCCTGTTGCTAGCCTTTTTTCTTAGAAATTGCCCTCCATCCCACCCACCCAAAGCCAGTTCTACTTTTATAGCCACTGGATTTAACTGTCAACAGGAACTTCCTGTTTGGTAGTAGGAAGGAAAGGATCATAGAGAAACATTGGTTTTGTCAACCCTGAAGTAGAAAAAGTAGCTCACTCTCCCCCCCTAGCTGCTGGTAGTGTGATACTGAGCAAGAAAGAAGGAGACTACTGAAGAAGATAGGAAGTTGCTATCCCAGAACAGAAAGGGTGAGAGTTGTAAGAGAGGAGAGTAAGCATCCAGAGAAACAGTACAGGGACACAAAATAAGACATGATAGGAGTGGTGCAGTGCAATGGCTGTGAGTGACAGTGTTCCGGGAGACATTCTGGAGGCTGCGATGCTGCCCTATTTGCTTGCACCTCTCTGGTCTGAGAGAGGAGGTTGCCTGTCTCCAGGCTGACCTGGCTAGGATTCGTGAAACCTCCTCCCCACCAGGGACCACCAGGGCCAATGCCACTACCTCAGAGGTTGCCAAGAAAAGGAGTGGCTGGACCAGGGTGGGCTCAAGGAAGGAGAGGGTGGTGGAACAGAGTTGCATTCCTCCAGCTGTACCTCTTCACAATTCATTCACTCTTCTGGTGGATAGTGGTTCCTCTATGGAGGCACCTGTAGTGGAGACCATGGAGGATGCTGGGGACCTTCACAAAGGAGACCAAAGGAGGGTGGCATGGGACCCCACAGGGAAGGAAACAACTCCTGGGGGGGACTCAATCATTAGGGGGTAGAAATGGGGATGATGGGGAGAGGAGGTAAGGTGCCTTCCTGGTGCCACGGCTTGGAGGGACAGGAAGCGAATCCTCAGGATCGTGGGAGAAGCTGCACGAGGGAGGGAGCTGGATGTCATTGTCCACCTGGGGACAAATGACCTGGCTAGGAATGGGATCAGAGCAGTGCAAGAGGAGTTTGTAGAGTTGGGAAGGGGCCTTAGACAAGTAGCGCATACGGTAACCTTCTCGGAGGTGCTGCCTGTCTATGGCAAGGGAGATGCTAGGACACTTCTCACCAGGGAATTCAATGAGTGGTTGAAAAACTGGTGTGGAGCTCAGGGTTTTGGCTTCATTGGGGACTGGGGAGCCACCTGGAGGGATGCAGACCTATACTGGTGCGATGGTCTGCATCTGTCCAGGGGGGGAACCAGGATCCTAGGTGAGAGGTTTAAATGCTTCATTGGCAAGCATTTAAACTAGCCAAGGGGGGAGGCACTGAAAAGCAGCTGGGAAATCCGAGCCTCCTCCCACAAAACATGGTGATTAGTGAAGTAAATGCCAGGGTACAGAAGTTATTGGGAGCAGAACAGATTTAAATGTAAAACAAGGCAAAGGCAGTAAGGACAGAAATGGGGCTAAAAGGGTAAGGCTATCAAAAGTGGAGGGTGATGAGTACCAATGCCCGTAGTCTGTGTAACAAGCTCCCTGAACTAGTGGCCTTGATGGAAGAGGGTTGCCTGGATATTGTGGCAGTCACAGAAACATGGTACACAGAGAACCATGAATGGGATGTCAACATACCAGGATCGCAATCTACAGAAGGGACAGGGAGGGTAAAAGAGGAGGAGGAGTAGCTCTGTAAAGGAAGGGATCAAAGCAACAGAACTAAAGAGTAAACAGGGAGCAGATGAGGCACTTTGGGTCACCCTGGAGACAGGAAATGGCACCACAATCCGCATGGGGGTTGTATACAGACCCCCATCTCAGGGGAAGGGAATGGACAAGGAAATGATAGAAGGCTTTCTTAGAATGGCAGAAAAAGGGGAGATATTGTTGATGGGGACCTGAATATGCCAGATGTTAACTGGAGCACCTTTGCTGCAGGCACATCCAAGACAGGGTCATTCTTGATGCCCTACAGGGGCATGTCTCAGACAGCTGTATTGGAACCGACTGGGAGGGAGCAATCTTAGACCTGGTACTTTCAAATGGGGATGGAGAAAGAATCTCAGATTTAGAAGTGGGAAGCCAAGTGACCACCAAACAGTGTGGTTCACGATAAACACAGCCATACAATCAAGCCATGCCAAAGCAAGAGTACTAGACTTTAGGAGGGCTGACTTTGGGAAATGAGAGAGTGCCTCAGAAAAACACTAGCAAACAGGCAAGAAGGAGGGTGGAGGAACAATGGGAAGTGATCAAAACAGCCACCACAGAGGCAACAAGCCTTGCGTAAAAAAATCAATAAAACACAACGAAGGAAAAACGCTATGGTTCACAAAAGAGGTGGCAGGAAAGTTAAGGAGAAAAGGGCAGCATTCAGGAAATATAAGAAACACAGAAGGAGCAGGACAGAGAACTTATCAGTTAAAGCAGAAAGAGGCTGGGAAGGTAGTCAGAATAGCAAAGGCCCAAACCGAAGAAAGGATAGCCAATTCTGTTAAGAAGGGGGATAAGACCTTTTATAGGTACATTAGGGAGCGAAGAAAGACCAAAGGAGGGATACTGAAGCTTAATAAAGGAGAGGGAATGTGGGTAGAGGGTGACAGTGAAAAAGCAGGGTTACTGAATGAATATTTCTGCTCAGTATTCACAAAGGAAGAGGAAGGGGAGTTACCTAAACCAAACAAGAGAAACACTCTGAAGACGGGGGTCGATACCAGTCCATTTACAGAAGAAAGGGTTCTGAATGAACTAATAAAATTGAAGGTGGACAAAGCAATGGGGCCTGATGGGATTCACCCAAGAATTCTAAAAGAACTAAGGGTAGAACTAGTGACATCGCTGACTACTCTCTTTAACAAATCATGGGAGGATGGGGTGGTACCCAAGGACTGGAGAAGGCAGATGTAATTCCTCTTCACAAAAGTGGGAGCAGGACAGAGGCAGGAAACTACAGACCAGTTAGTTTGACCTCAGTGGTAGGGAAAATGATGGAATCACTTCTGAAGGAAAGAATTGTTGAGTACCTTGAGGCCAGTGGGGCACAGGACCCTAGGCAGCATGGATTCACGATGGGAAGGTCGTGTCAGGCAAATCTAATAGATTTCTTTGACTGGGTGACCAAAGTAGTAGATCAGGGAGGGGCTGTGGACATGGCCTACCTAGATTTTAGCAAGGCATTTGATACAGTCCCCCACAAAAGATTAATACACAAGATAGACAGCCTTGGAATGGGTCCCAAGGTGGTAGCCTGGATAAAAATTGGCTAGACAACAGGACGAAAGGGTAGTAGTAAATGGAGTACACAGTGAAGAAAGGAGGGTTACTGGGGGGTACCACAGGGTTCGGTACTGGGACCAGTCCTTTTAATGTCTTTATAAGTGACATTGCAGAGGAACTGGAAGGAAAGTATGTCTCTTTGCAGATGACACAAAGATCTGCAACAGGGTTGATACACAGGATGGAGTGGAAAGGATGAGAAGGGACTTGCAAGTTGGAGGAATGGTCAAATGTATGGCAGCTCAGATTCAATGCAAAGAAGTGCAAGATAATGCACCTGGAAACAAAACCCAGGGAAGTGACACAATGGGGGTGAGATACTGACAACAGTAAAAATGGAAAGGGACCTGGGGGTAATTATATTAGATGACCTAAAGGTGGGCAAGCAATGTGAGAAGGCAGTAAGGAAGGCTGGAGGGATACTGGGATGCATAGGAAGAGGCATCAATAGTAGAAAACAGGAAGTTGTTATCCCTCTGTACAGACAGTTGGTGAGACCCCATCTGGAGTACTGTGTGCAGTTCTGGAGACCCCATCTCCGCAAAGACATAGACAGAGTGGAGGCTGTCCAGAGGAGGAGCATCCAAAATGGTGCAGGGTCTGCACCAGAAGACATACGAAGAAAGACTAAAGGAGCTTAATATGTATACTCTTGAGGAAAGAAGGGAGAGAGGGGACATGATAGAAACTTTCAAGTACCTCAAGGGAATTAACAAAGTCCAAGAGGGTAGCATCTTCCAGAAAAAGAGATGTGCAAGAACAAGGGGGCACAATTTGAAGATAGAGGGGCCGGCTCAGGGGTAATGTGAGGAAGTATTTTTTCACTGAGAGGGTTGTGGATGCATGGAACAGCCTCCCTGAGGAGGTCGTGGAGTCAAGAACAGTGGTGGACTTCAAGAATGCATGGGACAGGCATAAGGCAGTCCAAGGGGCGGGTAAGAGGAAGTAAGCTGTTGGTTAACTAGGATCTGCAGCTTATCTGTTAGGTAGGAAAATGGGCAGACTAGGTGGGCCAAGCGGTCCTTATCTGCCGTCAAATTCTATGTTTCTATGTTTCATCTGCTGCACTCAGTGTTAAGCATGCCTGAAAATGTTCCTCTTCTTATTGAAAGAACACACTACTCTCTGTTCCAGAAACCCACCGATCAGAAGTCTGGACCCAGTCTGTTGTGGTAAGAATGCTGGAATTTCCAATGTGCCAACTAATCCGGCACACTGCATAGTGGCAGAAGGACTTACAACTGGATGGGAAACATATTTATTTCAATCAAGATTTTTTCAGATATAATCAACAGCAAACAGAGGGCAGTAAGGTACATAATTAAGCAAACAAAAGAAAAAAAAACATAAAAATTCAACTTATCTGGCTAAACTCAAAGTATACACGAGGCAGGAACTCGGTCCTTTCACTCTCTTCCAGAAGCAGCCTCCACCCTCTGCAAAATGGGTCTAACATGTCCAGATCTGGAAATGGAAGGGACGAAAGATAACGTCTCCCTCACAGTATGGCACCAAACAGAAAAATGGGCTAACCTCACTGCCACCACTTTGCCGCTACATTTCCAAGCAGACATCCAGCATATCCTGGACAAAGAACTGTGAGCCATCAAGAGCACTATATTGGAGGCAGACATCCGAGCAGCGGGAGCTTCGACCTATAATTTGAAGACATTGGTGGTACTGTGACACAACAACTTTCCTTTGAGCAGGTAAGGCAATTCCTGTTTTTCCTTTTTCCATATTACATACCTGAATTCTCCTCTTATAGAGTGCAGTTCATCTGGCCCCTGACTGGACATAGACTCTTCAGCGAAGCTCTGACTGGGATTCATCACATATAATGCAGTTTTGATAGACTGAATGCAGAGGTGACAAGCCAGCCTGGACTTTAGATACGTTTAGCTGTGATTGGTTAGATGTATTATTAATTGGTTATTTAATATCTCCAATTTTCTCTCAGCGTAGTTATTTGTTACAATGGGGAGGAAAAGAGAAACAGCATGCAAAGAAGGAGGAGGACAACCCAAAAGGGGGGGGGTGAAGAAGGGGAGTAACAGATAGGAAAAAGAGAGGGGAAGAGAGAGATACAGAGAGGGGAGGATTGGATGGAAATATGGTTCTCTCCACTATTTACAACCATAGATTCTTCTGTTGGTAACAGGACCCCTAGGAGGCTTGCATAATCTAATGAAACGTGTGACAGGGTTATGCAGGGCTTGCTGCATGAATCACAATATGGGGCTCTTTGTTTTTAGCTGGACAGGTCCACCTTGTGGGCCTGGTTCACTGGATCATTTTCTGCAGGCCCTTGTGCTTCCCTGTGGTGGCTGGGGGGGTTGGCAGGCACAAAATCACTTGCTGTCCCTCAGATTTGGGTCACAGCCTTCATACTGCTGCTTCACAGAGGTTACTCTAAATTTTAGTACAGCAGCCAATACCCTCAGGAAAATGTAAGCTGGCTTATAAACCCAATGGTTCTTTTGGGTAGTATAGCTCAGGCACCGGGGGAGGTGTGCTGTCAGGGAGCTCTGCTGTAAATGGGGTGGCCCAGGGAGATCTCTTCTCTCTCAAGGGTGGAGAATCATAATGGTACTATGCCTAAATGCTACGAAAAGTAGCTCAGTTCTCTTATTTTTTCTTTGCTGTTGGGTGTCCTGATGGGAGACTTGCACATGTCAGATCGGATGCACAAAAGGTAGACTTACATGCTAAGCACAGTGAGAAGTACAGCTGAGGATGGCAGGCAAGGTGTAGCTAGCTGGGGGATGGGGTGCCTGCCTGACCGGCACCTGAAGGAGGTTGGACTCCTGGCTCTGGACAGATCTTCAGGGTGTCTCCCTTACCGTGGCTGGGAGTTGAGATCTGGCAGTGGCCCCTTACTCCAGCCTACAGTGTGGTCTCTCTAGTACAACACACATGATTTACATAGTGCTATAAAGGGATTGGGGTGAAAAATACACAGAAAAGGAGAGAAGGGGAGGCTCTCCCTCTCTCTCTCTCTCTCTCTCTCTCTTTCTACGAGGTGAATGTATATCAAGCATTGCTCAGGAGTCTTGTCCACAGTTCAGGGGCAGTAGACTGGTAATCTGTTCATTTTAACAGTTCCATAGGCCATTCCATCGCTGGTCCCCAACCTGGGACATTTCCTGATCTGTACTTGGCACAGATCAGGCTTGCCCACTATCGCGAGCACAGTAGCTTTAGTTACCGCTTCCTCGTTTATACAAGGTTGACACTTCTAACCTAGGAAGTACTTCAATATCTTACTAATGTGGTTGACTAACTTCCACACCAGCTGTTGCACTAATTGTGCAAAAATTAGTTATTGCTCTCAGTTTTTCAGTTCATTATGGTTCTGAAGTGAGGCTCTTAATGTGTGCTGTGGATGGTGGCCCTTGGGGTGGGTTGGTTTCTCCTGTGTCGCTGGGGGTGAGATGGGACCCTTCGGTGTGTGTGTATCTTATTCCCTAGGCCCATGGGTTCCTTGACAGTCACTTTCCTAAATGTACAGGGGATTAACTCTGCTGCTAAGAGGAAGAAGATTCTTACCCAACTGAAATGATTAGGTACAGATATTGGCTTTCTGCAGAAGACTAGAGTGTCTAAGAAGGAACATGTTAAACTATGCTGAAGCTGGGGAGGGGCAGGTAGTGGCAGCTTCCCACCCCTCTGGCAAGAGGGCAGGGGCAGTCATATTGCTCTGCAGAGATGTGCCTTTTGACATACACCATTCGGAGATGGTAGAGAATGGCACACATATTATAGGTTCTGGAGGTATATTTGCACAGAAATTCACCTTATTAATATTTATGTCCCAAATGTTGACACCCCAGATGTTTTCAGGAGTGTTTTTCTTAAAATAGCAGGTTTAGCAGAGGATTTAATCTTAATGAGTGGGGATTTTAACTGCGTGCCCAGCCCCCAGTGGGACTGCTCCTCGGGTTCTACTACGACCAATAAGCTTATGAGTCGTGCAGTTTGGGCTGGGATGGAATAATTGGCACTGGCAGGCCTGTGAAGGGCATTCCATTTGACTAAAAAAAGATTTTACCTTTTACTCAAATTTGCATAGGTCTTACTCATGGATAGATTATTTTCTAGTCAGTAAAGTAGATTTACATAAAATAAGGACATGTATCATTCACCCTAATGTAAACTCAGATCATGTAGTGGTCACATTGGAGCTTCAGCTGGTAGACTGGACAAAAGCTGCCTTTTGGAGAATGAACTCCATTTTAAACAACTCATTAGAGAGACTATACAGGGATACATTTCTGATAATCAGGGCCAGACACCACGGAGAAGTGGTACTAGGATGCCTTGAAAACCATACTTCGGGGAGTCATTATTTCTTACATGTTCCATTTAAAACAGCAGCAAACAGAAAAACAAACCAACTTAAAAACCAGGCTTAGGGACCTAAAAAGGCAGCACAAACATTTGGGGAGGCCAGAAATTTATAATGGAATACAGAAGGTTTGCAGGGATCACCAGGCTTTGATAGCTATCAAGACAGAGGGTAATCTCCGATACCTGAGCCAAAAGTACCTCGAGCATGGTAGAGCAGGCCACCTTTTGGCATTCCACCTTCGCAAACCCCAGACAGACTGCTATTTTAAAAAGGTGAGGGTGGCAGGAAGGGAACAAGACTTGGAGGCCTTTACTCCAAGAGACATAGCCTCAGCATTTTAAAGTTATTACCAGTCTCTGTACCAAAAGACACCACAGGACAAGCACGGGGGATGATCCACGGTTTCCTAAACAGTATGCCACTCCCCAAACTGAAGGAGGTAGAAGAAAACAAGTTGGATGCCCCTATCACCCTTGAGGAAATGGCAAGCTCATTACAAGCATGCACACCAAGAAATCACCAGGCCCTGATGGGTTCAACACAGAATTCTATCAAACATTAAAACAACAGCTAATCCCTTTGCTAACAAAAGTATTTCATGCAGGTGAAGATCCAGAAGACTTGCCATGCTTCTGGCAGTCAGCTTTCATAGCAATTATCCATAAACCAGGGAAACCACCTGATAGCTGTGCATCATATCGCCCCATTTCATTGTTGAATGCAGACTCCAAAATATTCACTAAAGTTCTGGCAGGTAGAGTAAATAGAGTCCTACAGAAACTAGTACACCTGGACCAATCTGGTTTCATAAAAGACTGCCACCTGGCAGATAACATTAGATGGCTTTACATTTGTCAAGAAGGGCAAAAAGCAAAGAATCAACAAATTGCCATCGCGATCGATGCTGAAAATGCCTTTGATCAACTCAGCTGGGATTTGCTTTTTGCAACCTTGCAAAATACAGATTTGTAGACTGGTTTTGCTGCTGGATTCAGGGTCTTTACCTGACACCTATGGTGAGGGTTACAGTGAATGGTACAGTATAAGGTTGGGGAACTAGAAGGGGGCCCTCTGTCCTCCTTGCTCTTTACCCTTAGTATTGAGCCACTGACAGCACTAGTATGGTCCCATCCGGACCTAGAAGGTATCACTATCAGGGGAGGAGAATAGGATATCATTATATGCAGATGACACTTTATTGTAGCTAAGAAATCCAGTTCACACTTTCCCAATACTTTATAATATCTTACAGCAATATGGAAGGGTGTCTGGGTTTAAAATTAATGAAGGAAAACAGGTAGTACTAATTAGTGGCACGTCCACACCAGCACTTAAGCAATTAATTCTCTTCAAATGGGTAACTACTCAAATTCAATACCTGGGAATATTCATTCCAGTTGGACTGAAGGGGCTGTACCAGGCCAATTATGGTAAACTTATCACCAAAGTTCTTACTGATCTCAAAAGCTGGGAACTGCTCCCTCTGTCAGTGTTGGGTAGGCTGAATACTATCCATATGAACATACTCCCTCAAGTTTTATTTCTTTTTCAAACATTTCCACTGAACCAAGAGGAGCAACACCAGGAAGGTAGCTGACTAAGGAGCTAGAAGTTTAATACTTTACTACCGGGACCTAGGAGCTAGAACTTTACTACATTACTACTGGGATTAAGGAGCTAGAACTTTACTACTGGGACCTTCAATTAGGGTAAATAAAGACCTAAAAACACACACAAAAAAAAGAGTTTATGTGCTTGCCTGAGCTGGAGGAAGGGAACTGTTATCATATTTGCAGTTAGCTAGATTGAGGAGGACAGCTATAAATTGGGGTGTGTGGCTTAGGCAGAAGTAAACCAGGTGTCTGCATTTAAACTTCCCTAGTTAGCTTTTGGTAGAGAGGAGCAAGGCCAAGAAGGCAGCTGACTAAGGAGCTAGAAGTTTACTACTGGGACTAAGGAGCTAGAACTTTACTACTGGGACCTTCAATTTGGGTAAAAAAAAAAAGTGCCTGTTATATGACAACACACAGCACAGCTGCACTACACAAAGTACTCCATCCACCCACCCACCCAGAGGAAGTCCTATTTTTATAGGCAACAAAAGTGACAGTAGACAGTTCCTGGGCAGGAACAGGAAGTGAGGGAGTAAAAGTTCACAGTAGGAACCTCCCGGTCACTGTCACACACAAAATTTGTTTTGGTTTTTAGGATGGAGGTGGTAAGTTGCAGGGGCTGCAGGGCATGCGTCTTCAGGAGTCTGCTCTAGAGGATGGGTCAGTGTCCTAATTGCAGGAGTCCGAACAACCTTCAAGCTCAGCTGGAAACAGCATTAAGGGAGATAGCCAGCCTGCATCATCAGCTAATCTGGAGTTCAAGCCAACCACGTCCTCTCCCCCAGAGACCCACTGGACCTGGGGGTTGGAGGGTAGTGGGTCAGGGAAGGGGGAGGATTTCAAGGATGGACCACACAGGATCTGTTGGAACCAATGTCATTCCAACAAAGAACTGTTTTTCACCGCTGGAGAAGATGAAGGATCCTGACTCAGTGAGAAGTGACCCTGCGCTTGTCAGTCGGACCAGGCATAGTGAAGAGATAGCATCCAAAGGCAGCAAGGAAACAAGTGGTGGACCCAGGAGTAAGCAATGTCTTGTTCGGGGGGACTCTATCATCAGGGAAGTTGAGTCCCACCTGAGTAAAGGTACACAACCTAAGGTTAAATGCCTCCCTGGAGGTGCACAGTGTGATACTGAACACATCAGGAGGTTTGTAGATAAAGCGGAGAAAGGAATCAATGTTCTGATTCATCTGGGTACGAATGACCTGTCTGCTCAAACAGTGGAAGAAACAAAGCAAAATTTCAGTCAGCAGGGGAAATGACTAGTGGCTAGAACGACCGCCCTGACATTCTCGGAGATCCTCCCAGAGTGCAGCAAAGGGGATTACAAAGACAAAATCAGGAATAAGGACATCAAGGAATTCAATGCTTGGTTACATGGATGGTGTTGTGAAAAAGGATAATACATCACTGGCTCATAGGGGAGCTTCTGGGAGACTAAGCTGTTTGACGAACTTCACCTAAGGAAGGAGTGAATGCACTTGGTCAGAAATTCAGTGTCCATCCCATACAGTTAAACTAGGTGAGGGAAGTCTCACACTAGGGAACCTATCAGGAAACACACTTCTGATAGGAACTTAATTTTATACTTTTGGGATTTATCTTGTATTTAGACATCTTTATTGGAATAATCATTTATGATACTTCTTCTCTAGAAGCCCCCTGCTTTCAGTTATACTTATTCTGACACCTCACATATTATTGGAATTAATAAGGCTCATATTGGTTTATATAATTCCATTAAGTGGCTCCTTTTATGGCTGTGGTGAGTTCCTAAAAGTATCTAGTTTGTGCTCAAACCCTTTCCTAATAGTCTGCAAACTAACACTGTCAATGCAAAATTAATTTAAAAATAGAAATTACCATTGTCTTGGTCCATAAACTGTGCTTTTGAAATAAGCAAATTAGGTATGCAAATATGTATACTATACCAGACATTGCATGTACTCTTCCTAATGGTATTAAAACTTGATTTCATGTGATTTACATTATAATTGATAATTAATTTATCTTTGCTAATATGAGACATTCATATTTTCATGACATTCATGTTTTCTGAACTGTAACAAATAAAACTTTAAGTATTACTTTTGTGACTTGCAAGCTTATCATCAATGATCATCACTTAATCATTCACAGATCATCAACAACCATCATGCTGATTTAAGCTTACAAAAATAATCAATAATCATTAGCTGGTGATTTGAAAGTTCATATTTGATGATTAAATCATGATCTACATGATGATCTTAGATCATGATCTCCTTTGATGATCTAATGGTAACATCTGATGATTAACAATAATCAGTCATGACTGACCTTCAAAAACCATGACTGATGATTTACCAATTCGCCTGAGTGGGAAGCTTTATGCTCAGAAGAACAAAGAAGCAAAGAGTATGGTGAAATCAGCTAAGGCTGCAACGGAGCTTCAGCTAGCGGAAGGGGTTAAAGAAGGGAACAAACACTTTTTTCTATACATACAAGAGAAAAGAAAGAAAAAGGGAGGAATAGTTAGACTCAAAGATGGTGACAGAGTAGTGGAGGAGGATAGGCAGAAGGCCACTGTTCTGAACAACATTTCTTTGCTCAGTGTTCATCGAGGAACACAAAGGCCCAGTACCAGACAGCGGCATCAAGGCTGCTGACAAATGTGTTGCACAAATGGAAGCAACATCAATCACCAACAGTAGGGTTAGAGAGGCCCTGGATCAACTCAGGGAAAACAAGTTGCCAGGGCCTGATGGAATACACCTGAGGGTGCTAAAGGAGCTAGCAAGTTAATTGGCAGGTCCCTTAGCACATTTATGCAGCAGATCACTTCAGATGGGGTAGTGCCAGGATACTGGTGAAGAGCTGATGTGGTACCTCTCCACAAGGGAGGGAGTTGGGAGGAAGCAGGCAACTACTGACCGGTCAGCCTTATGTCAGTAGTGGGGAACTGGTGGAAACCTTAATAAAACAAGAATTGGTAGAGTACCTAGATAAGAACAGTCTGCAGGATGACAGGCAACATGGCTTCATGGTGGGAAAGTCATGCCAAATGAACATTTATTTATTTATTTTATGTATGTCTGTCTTTGGTAACCAGGTGAGTGAGCTAATCCAAAGAACCAACTTCAGTCACAACCCGGGCCACACAGGTGGCAGCAAGCATGCTACAGAAGTAGTAAAATACAGAGAATACAAAAATATAATCACATCACAGATACAATGTAGTTAAGCTAATAAAGATACAAAGCAACTATCAAAGCAGTACAAGGTGAACACATGCGCTAAACAGGATGATTCAAGGTCATTACACAAATAGCCACCAGTAGATACATGCTAAATGTTGCAAAAAATACAACTCACACAAGCTAACGTGCCTAACAGAGGTCAAGAGACAGAGTCAGAGAGAGAGAGCACATCAAGGATTGATAAGAGAGCAGGGCAGAACAAGAAAGCAGCAGTACTAGGGAGCAAGGATACATAGAAGAGCAGAGATAAGCATGGCAGGAACAGATTGTGACCTGATCACATTTTTTGACTTGGTCACTAGGAAACTAGACAGAGGCCACCCAGTGGATGTCCTCTACTTTGATTTCAGTACAGCCTTTGATTCAGTGCCATACAACCACCTGATGAAAAAGTTGGAGGACCTGGGTGCAGCCAAGTGCATAGTCAGCTGGGTAGGTAATTGGTTTAGGGACAGAAAAAAGAGAGTAGTGGTCACCAAGGTGAGGTCTGATGAAGGCATTGTCACTAGTGGTGTGCCCCAGGGCTCGGTGTTGGGGCCGGTCCTGTTTACTGCTTTGCATCAGCATAGGTATTCAAAGCAAAATTGCCCTATTCATGGATGATACCAAGTTAGGAGGAATGGTTGACAGCGAGGAGGCAGTTAAGGACTTACAAAAAGACCTACAAAGGCTGGAAAAATGGTCCAATGACTGGCAGCTGAAGTTCAATACAAAAAAATGTAAGGTGATGCATTTGGGTAAAGGGAACCCAAGAACAGAGTGCCACCTCAACAGAGTCCCTCTCAGCACCATGCAGGAAGAATGGGACCTAAGTGTCATCATAAGCAGCACCCTTAAACAGACAAGCCAAGTCAACAAAGCTTATAGCAAGGCCAACAAAATGCTGGGGTGTGTAGGAAGGGGATTCGACAGCAGAAGAAGGAGGTAATACTGTCACTCTACAGGTCCTGGTAAGGCCCCATCTCGAGTATTGTGTCCAGTTTTGGAGTCCACATCTGATAAAGGATATAAGCAGGTTGTAGGCTGTCCAGAGAAGAGCTACCAAAATGATCCAGTGCCTTCAAGGGCACTCATACGAGGACTGTCTGGAAGCATTAAATATGTTCCCACTGGAGACAAGAAGGGAGAGAGGAGACATGACTTGAAACATACAAGTTCCTGAGAGGAATAAATAAGATGCCATTTTCGGACCTGTTCAACAGATTCTCTGACTCCAAGATTAGAGGGCACGAGTGGAAATTGGTGGGGGGACTTCAAGAGGGAGCTTAGGAAACACTATTTTACAGACAGAGTAGTGGAGCCATGAAATAAACTGTCAGCTGAGGGTAGCGTAAGCAAAGTCTGTTGACATCATTCAAGCAGGGGTGGGACAAGGCCAATGCATGATCAAAAGCAACAGTAACAGTAGGAGGCATTAGACAGAAGAGGGGTTAGATTCTGGGATCTGAGAAGGTCCAAGGAACACATGGGCAGAGTAGATAGAAACATAGAACATAGAAACAGAGACTTTGACGACAGATAAGGACCGCTAGGCCCATCTAGTCTGCCCATTTCCCTACCTACAGGATAGGCCGCAGATCCTAGTTAACCAACAGCCTATTTCTTCCTACCCCCCCCCACAAGAATTGCCTTATGTCTGTCCCATGCATTCTTGAATTCTCCCACAGTTTTAGACCCCCACAACCTCCTCAGGAAGGCTGTTCCATGCATCCACTACCCTCTCTGTGAAATAATACTTCCTCACATTGTCCCATGAACCGCCCTCCTTCTATCTTTAAATTGTGTCCCCTTGTTCTTGCAAGTCTCTTTTCTGAAAGATGCTACCCTCTTGGACTTTGTTGATTCCACTGAGGTACTTAAAAGTTTCTATCATGTCCCCCCTCTCCCTTCTTTCCTCAAGGGTATACATATTAAGCTCCTTTAGTCTCTCCTCATACGGCTTCTCTTGCAGACCCTGCACCATTTTAGTTGCCCTCCTCTGGACTGCCTCTATCCTGTCTGTGTCCCTGTGGAGATGGGGTCTCCAGAACTGAACACAGTACTCCAGAGGGGGTCTCACCAACTGTCTGTACAGGGGGATAACAACTTCCTGTTTTCTGCTGATGATGCCTCTTCCTATACATCCCAGTATACCCCCAGCCCTCCCTACTGCCTTCTCACATTGCTTGCTAACCTTAAGGTCATCTGATATGATTACCCCCAGGTCCCTTTCCTTTTTTGTTGTTGTTACTACCTCCCCACCCATTGTGTATTCTTCCCTGGGTTCTTGTTTCCCAGGTGCATTATTTTGCACTTCTTTGCATTGAATCCTAGCTGCCATACTTCTGACCATTCCTCCAACCTTGCCAAGTCCTTTTCATCCTTTCCACACCTCCTTGTGTATCAACCCTGTTGCAGATCTTGTGTCATCTGCAAAAGGCACACTTTTCCTTCAGTCCCTCTGCAATGTCACTTATGAAGACATTAAAAAGGACTGGACCCAATACTGAACCCTGCGGTACCCCACTAGTAACCCCCTTTCTTCAGAGTGGACTCCATTTACAATTACCTTCTGTGTCCTGTTGTCCAGTCAATGTTTTACCCAGGCTACCACCCTGGGTCCCACTCCCAGGCTGGTTAATTTGACTATTAATCTTTTGTGTGGGACTGTGTCAAATGCCTTGCTAAAGTCTAGGTAGGCCATGTCCACAGCCCCTCCCTGGTCTACTACTTTGGTCACCCAGTCAAAGAAATCTATTAGATTTGTCTGACATGACCTTCCTGCTGTGAACCCATGCTGCCTTGGGTCCTGTGCTCCACTGGCCTCTAGGTACTCAACTATTCTTTCCTTCAGAAGTGACTCCATCACTTTCCCTACCACAGAGGTCAGACTGACAGGTCTGTAGTTTCCTGCCTCTGTCTTGGTCCCCACTTTTGTGAAGGGATCACATCCGCCTTCCTCCAGTCCTTGGGTACCACACCATCCTCCCATGATTTATTAAAAGAGTAGCCAGTGGTTTCACTAGTTCCTCCTTAATTCTTTTAGAATTCTGGGGGAATTCCATCAGGACCCATTGCTTTGTCCACCTTCAGTTTTAGGAGTTCTTGCAGAACCCTTTCTTCTGTGAAAGGACTGGGATTGACCCCCCTATCAAGAGTGCTTCTGTTAATTGGATTAGGCACTTCCCCCTCCTCTTTTGTGAATACTGAGCAGAAATATTCGTTTAGTATTCCTGCTTTTTCACTGTCCCCCTCTGCCCACCCACCATTCATTCTATTCAGCCTCACTATCCCTCCCTTTGTCTTTCTACGCTCGCTGATGTACCTATAAAAGATTTTATCCCCCTTCTTAACTGAGTTGGCTATCTTTTCCTCAGTTTGGGCCTTTGCTATTCTGACTTCCCTCCCTGCTTCCTTCTGCCTTAACTGGTACAGCTCTCTGTCCTGCTCCTTCTGTGTTTCCTTATACTTCCGGAATGCTATCTTTTTCTTCCTGACTTTCACAGCCACCTCTTTTGAGAACCATAGTGGCTTTTTCTTTCGTTTTGATTTGTTTATTTGCTTCACACAAAGGCTTGTTGCCTCTGTGATGGTAGTTTTGATAATTCCCATTGTTGCTCCACCTCCTTCTAGCCTGTTTGCTAGTGCTTTTCTGAGGCACTCTCCCATCTTGCCAAAGTCAGCCCTCCTCAAAGTCCAGTACCCTCACTTTTGTATGGCTTGACTCTGTAGTGAGTTTAACGTGAACCACACTGTTTGGTGGTCACTTGTCCCCAGATGGCAACCCACTTCTAGATCTGAGATCCTCTCACTGCCCCGCTTGAGAGCACGAGGTCTAAGATTACCCCTCACGAGTGGGTTCCGAAACTAGCTGTCTAATGCCTGCCACCTGTAGGGCAACAAGAATGGCCCTGCTCTTGGATGTGGCTGCAGCAAATGTGCTCCAGTTAACATCTGGCATATTCAGGTCTCCCATCAACAGTATCTCCCCTTTCTCTGCCATTCTAAGAATGCCTTCTATCATATCCTTGTCCATTCCTTCCCCTGACATGGGGGTCTGTACACAACCCCTGTGCGGATTGTGGTGCCCTTTCCAGTCTCCAAGGTGACCCACAGTGCCTCCTCTCCTCCCTGTTTACTCTTTTGTTCAGTTGCTTTTATCCCTTCCTTTACATAGAGAGCTACTCCTCCCCCTCTTCTCCCCTGCCTGTCTCTCCTGTAGGTTATGTACCCTGGTATGTTAACATCCCAGTCATGGTTCTCTGTGTACCATGTTTCTGTGACTGCTACGATATCCAGGCATCCCTCTTCCATTAAGGCCATCAGCTCACGGAGCTTGTTGCCCAGACTACGGGCATTGGTACTCATTACCCTCCATTTCCTGATGGCCTTACTCCCTTTTGCCCCATCCCTGTCTTTCTTGCCTTTGTCACTTTCTCCATTTACCCCTGCCCTTCTCCCTATCGACACCTCTATGTTGGTGTTTGCCCCACTTACTACTAGATGGACCCTTAGTTTCCTTCTGCCATCTTTTTTCTATGTTTCTGTAGCTTAATAGGACACTGCATCATTTCCTCTGGGACCCGCTGGACATTTCAGTTAGGATCCACTGGGCAGATCTATAGAGACCTAATGACCAAGGAGGGGTGGGGCTCTATAATTTTAAAGTATATTATCAAATAGCTCAACTTCTTCCTTGAATAGCTTATAAGAAAAAGGATCCAGACAATGTTGGGTTGCACAGGAACTCAGCAGTAACCTAGGCAGCCATCCCTTAGAGGTGCTTGATGCCCCGATGGAGAAACTGACTACACTGGCTGCAACCGGTCTCTGGATTCAGAAGCTCTGTAAGATATGGGGAGTGGTCAGAAGAACTTGGGATTCGTGGGTCTCTTGCCTCCTGTACTCACATAGATAGATGTCATGAATTCACACACACACACATACACATACACACACAACACATACATACACACACGTGAATGGATGGTGCCTTCTTTGGATGGAAAAGAATGGGACTTGTCCTATTCTCACAGTTCATACAGGATGGGTTATCCAAGACATTCGCACAAATGCAAAGAGAATTCACAATATGAAGGGTCGAATTCTTTCGGTGCTTTCAGATAGTCTCATTCCTTAGGGTGGGAGACAGAATGAGGGATGTACAGACGGACCCACACCCCATATGCATAATCTTTGAACAAGCAGTAGATGGATGTCTGCAGAAAAAAACACATTTCTCTGCATGTCCAAACATTTACTCCAGGGAATTGCCACCACCTCCATATCAATTGGCCTGGGAGAGGGAGTCGGGGTTGAGCTCCAGCCCTCAGGACTGGAAATATATTTGGTAAGGGGTTTTTCGCACTTCAGCCTCCAATGGAGTTCAGATGGAAGACTGTGAGTCACTTCTTCACCCCTTCCAGAACTAAATATTACATGAGGGGAAACTCTGACTGATGTTGGAAGGGGTGTGGTGACGAGGGCACTCCTTATCACATCTTTTGGGACTGCTCTTTGTTACAGCCCTTTTGGGCTGAGATAGGACAGAAATACAGTCCAATGGCAGGTATACCAGGCACCTCCAGTTTTGAACATATGATTCTTGGGAAGCTCCCCAAGGGGAAAAGGACAAATCGTCAAAGGTCTTTTCTGGGTATCCTACTGGCAGCAGCAGGAAAGGCAATGACACAAAAATGGCTAGCTCCTATCCCCCCAACATTAAACGACTGGATTTCTATAATCAAAAACATCTACTGAATGGAAAAATCATGGTTTATCTCCATTTACAAACAAATAAAATGATGGGGTTCTGTTTGCAATTTACAGGTCTCATAGAGGAACTAGAGGGTAGATCGGTCTTTTCCCAGCAGGCATGGGGGTATTGACTTCCTCTGGGGCTGCCATCCAGAGAGGGAAAAATGGTTTGGTATGTTTAATAAGATATACCATAGCAAGAAAGAATTCTGAGTGCTGGTCGGTCAGTTTGGGTGGGCCCGTGATATTATCCCAGCATGACATCACAGATCTAGTCCCAGCACAGTAATGGCCGCAAACTCTTAAAAAAATCACTCCACACGCTGTTATCGGCTTCACTGTCCACCACTTGCCAACCGGCTTCACTGTGCTCCACTCCTCAGACAGAGTCAGCATTCATCCCTCGTCCGCTGTTTCACATAAATCCAAAAATAAAAGTAAATGAAAGCCGCTGTCCTCGGCTTCTCAGTCTGCCCAGTTGGTAAAATAAAAGTAAATTAAAGCCGCAGTCCTTGGCTTCTTGGTCCACTCACTTAGTGGGATAGTAACAGTGCATGCCTGTTCAAGCAGCTCCACTCACTTCACTTCACTATTGAGAAGCACGTCAAAAGTGACAAACATCTTTTTTTCCCCTAAACTAACTCTGTTATATTTTTTCAGTGCCGTAACTCAACATGTCTTTATCACACATGCCTGAGGACTCCAAGGAAGCGCCATTTCAAAACTTACCTCACACTGGTTGGCTTCACACACATGTCACTCACCATAAACAGACAGAAGGACCTGAGCAGGGAACTTGAAACAGTGCTGCTGAGGTGAGAAAGAGGGATCAAAATAGACGTTACTGAGACACCAGCAGCCAAATCATGGGGGGAGGGCCATACAGAATCAGTGACAAAGACAGACTGGTGCCACACACAAGTAGTGACAAAGCCAGACAGTAAATCTAAATAGAGGGCAAGCATATAGCACCAGTGCCACCTGCTGGAGAAAACAAAAACTATGGACTCTTTTTTTTGACTAAGTATACCTACCCTAAGAAAAAGTGGGAAAAAAAAAATTTTAAACATTTTTTCCCATTTTCTTTTCTTTTTTTTAATTAAGGAGCCATTGTATAATAGGAATAATGCACTCCAGGGTGTGTGTCGTGCTGGGATAACATCACTTCTCTGGTGTTGGGTGCACTCAGCCTGCAGCCTTGTGCCCAACCACCTGAAGAGTGACGTTATCCCAGCATGACACACACCCTGTCATGCATTATTCCTTTACTGAGTCACACTTACTAAAATAGCCTCATTCAAATTGTATGTTCTCTACTTTCTTTTTAACAGTGTTATTGTTATAAAGGGGCCAGGACATTCACCTTGCTCCAACAGACAGATATAAAGATCTAGGTCATACAACAGGAACAGCGATAACTACTATTGTATGTAAGAGCAGACAGGGAAAACTGGTATTGCTCTGTCTCAAAGAAGACACTGAAAATACAGAAGTTCCCTTTATATGTTGGCTTGCACGCAAGCACAAGCTACATAGTGGCAGCATATGAGTTTTAGAGGTGTGCTGCCGCTCTGCCAATGCCCAGCTCTATTTTGCAGGTGGGACCAGAAAGCACCAATAAATGACAGCACTTCAAATGCAGTGGCCTGCAGTTGAAAGGAAACCACTGCAATTTGCATAAGGTCTGCATCAGCAAGCAGCGGCTGTCGTCAGCCACCTCTAAGTCCTCATGAAAGCCAATGGGGGTGCCCAATCCCCCTATTGGCATGCCCCCCCAGTTCCTATGCCAATAGAGTAGTCCAATCTCCGTCGGCATGATGCGCCCCTCCCCATCTGTTGTGTGCCAAGGGGGTACCCAATCCCCCTTGGCTCAAGCGCCCCCCACACTGTATGGCCGACTGGGTACCCAATCCCCATTGGCTCCACTCCCCCCCAACAAACATCCAGGTGGCACGCTGGGTGTCCACCCCAGTGTGCCAAAAGTCCCATGTCTCTTTTTTGTTTTATAAACCTTGTAAAAAAAAAAAAAAGAAAATGGTCCCTTGTGGCCTGTCTTGCCTCCTCCCCCAATCCGCACCTACCCTCTGTGCACCCACCTTCCCACCCCCCAACACCTCATACTTACCTCTGGAGCCCAGCAGGACGATCTTCGGTGGATCAGGAACACGTCTGCACTCTTCAAAGCCGACCGCGAACTGAAGAAATGCCGGTAAGCTGTATAATGGCATAAATGTTTGTTTTTTCAACTTTGGTGCATATCTTGGCCATTTGGGGGAATTTTGGCACCAGATTTTCAACATGGGGTTCTTGGGACTCCATTTCTTGAATTCAGTCACTGTCATCTCGCTATTCGGTCCTGAAACGTGATTTCGCAGTCACTGCGTGGAATCACCTTTTGGGGCTGATTAACAAAATGACAGTGTCACTGTTCATGAGATGGGCTCTCAAAAAGCCTATGTTGCAAATTTGGTGAAAAAATTCCAAAAAATGACTGTGTTACAAGCGTGTACTGTGCAGTTTCCACGCACACTCGTACCTTCGCAAATTTGTAATATTTTCACTCCAGATTTTCAACACTGGCATTTCTTCATGCCTCCTTTTGAACAGTACAGCTGTCATTTTTCACATCCTGGCCAAAATGTGTTTTCACACTTATGGCGCAGAATAGTGCCGTTGCTGTGGGAAATCACTGTTCAGGACAGATTAAGAAAATCACAGTGCCACTGTTCATGAGGAGAGGTTCAAAAATACCCATGTTGAAAATTTGGTGGAAAAAATCCAAAAAATTATTGTGTTACAGGCATGCGTTGCGCAATTTCTACACACATTCGTAACTTTGCCAATTTTTCATATTTTTACTTCAGATTTTCAATATTGCCATTTTTCATGCCACCTCACAAACAGTACAGCTGTCGTTTTTCACATTCTGCCAGAAATGTGTTTTCACACCTTTGGTGCCAAAATGCACAGTCTTTGTGCAAAACCACCTTTCCGGATTGAGTAACGAAATGATAGTGCCACTGTTCATGACGTGGGGTCACAAAAATCCCATTTTGCAAATCTGGAGTGAAAATAACAACGCACGCCCAGGGTGTTACGGTTTCCAACCATAATGCCCTACTCCGTACAGACTGACATTCAATTGGTGTGACTTGGGATCATCGCCCGTAATACACGTGCCATTTCACCCCCACCCTGCAGCCTCTGACAGGCATCGAAGTGTCTTGCGGTCATTGGGCCTAGCGTTCACCCCATTCTCCTGTACCGCACCCACTTCAGCATATTTCCTTATGAAATGGGATGAGTGTAAGGCATGAAGACCCCAAAGTACACTGCAACACCTGTCAGTGTCTGCAGGGTAGTGTAAAATGAAATGGCATGAGCGTTATGCCCGATGATCCAAAGGCACACCCCCAATGCCTGTCAGTCTCTGCAGGGTGGGGTTGGCGTCAGTTCAGTACTTAAGTGCCATTCCTATTACGCATCCCCCTAACTCCTGCACTGCCAATGCCAGTGTCAACACGCCAACATTCGGTGTTGACAAATGCTTGTTATATCTAATCTTTAGTTTATCTAAAGACTGTTCTCAAGATTGGACTCGTCTTACTCTGGAATGAAGTTGAGCCTTCAAAGCGGAAGGCTAACACTTTGTAAAGCAATTAAATGATAGGAACTTACTGTAAGCTTCATGTTATTATATACAATGCAGAATGACTGTATTTGTTCTCCTTTTCTGCTCCTATTATGGTCTTTGTATGACTGCTGCAATAAAGAAGTAAAAAAACTACAGAAACTGAGTAAAAATGCAAATAAGTGTCCCACACTGTGGAACAAACCCAGCCCCCTACTCAGTACTGATTGGAAGTCTGTAGCTCTGCTGCTTCTACTGCTGTGCTAAACCTCATTGATAGGAAATGCATGCTATGACAAACAGTACTGAGTGTAGACCTCCCCAGCAGCTGCAGTGGATTTAGTAATGCACCAGGCTGGCAATTTGAAGTAATGTTTCCCAAGTTGCATTCAAATGTCAATGTTGCAGTTGGATATTTTCAAGTTATCAGCAATATAGAACTTCACATCTTGTTGAAATTCTATCATTAACATCAGCAATGACATCAAACAATTTCTCTTATACTACAGCAACTGAGTAAGAAAAAAAACAAAAGTCCCGCACTGGGGATGAATCCCAGACCCCCTACCCACTATTGTTTGGGGTACCAGGTCAGTATGTTGCATAGATTACAGCACAGGAAAATCCACGCTTAAAGTAGTGACAGGCAATATAGCTACAGGGATAGTATAGTGCAGGTAACATTAGTGCTATCTCTGTAGCTGTTGGCCATTGAGGAGAAAAGGATAAAGCCTCTGCTGGGTAGTGTGTTGCCAAGCAGCTGCAATGGTGCAGAGGGTAGCGGAACATTTGTGGACCATGGTTTGATTCCCGAGACAGTTGCTTTTTTTTTCTGTCCGTCATCCCAGCTTACATTCTCAATGTGTCTGTCCCTCATCCTGCACTTTTTGCCACTCACCCTGGTTGTCCTGCTGAGTTCCCCCTTGCCCTCCTCAATTATTCTCCCTAGGTTTCTCCCCATCTCTGAGTTGACTCCCCCGGAGGTGGTTATACAGTATTTAGTTAGGGAGTGTCAGGAGCAAAGCCCTTGATAAAGGGGGATGCGGGGGTAGAGACCCCCACAAACAGACACAGTGGCTTCTTTTGTTTAGTTTGGAATGGTAGCACTTGTTGTTTTTACCAAGCACTACCTTTGCTTTCACTGCTTTTGCTTCACTGTGTTTGACAGTGCTATTGTGCTGTTGACTTTATGACCTAGTGCCATTGTTTGGAAGTCTGTAGCTTTACTACTGCACTACAGCTCATTGACAGGACATGCATGCCATAGCAAAGGACATCCAATACTGGGTGCACCCCCCAATAGCTACAGTGGATTTTGTATTGCACCAATATGTTAATTTGAAGTAATGTTTCCCATGTTACATTCAAATCTCAGCAGGAACTTTTCAAGTTATCAGAAATATAGAACCTCAAAGTTTTGTGAAATGCTATCACTAACATTAGCAGGGGTATGTAACCATTTCTCTGATACTACAGAAATTGTAGTCAGAACTAAAAAATGTCCCACACTGGAATCAAACCCAGGCCCCCTACCTACTACTACTTGGTAGCATGGACTGTACTGCTATACAAAGGCTCTGTGATGGGAAATACATGCTATGGCAAAGGACATTTCATACTAAGTGCAGACCCCCCCACCCAACATACATACATACATACACAGCTGCAATGCATTTAGTAATGGATCTGTCAGTCAGTCTGCAGTAATGTCCCCAAGTTGCATTCAAACCTTAGAGTCTCAGCTGGAAAATTTCAAGTTATCAGCAATATAGAACTTCACATCTTGCTGAAACTCTATCACTAACATCAGCAATGACATCCAACAATTTCTGTCATACTACAGCAACTGAGTAAGAAAGAAAAAATATGTCCTACACTGGGGATCAAAACCAGGCCCCTTGCTCGGTAGTTTGTAACCTTACCACTGTACTGAAGCTCATTGACAGGGAGTGCATACTGTAGCAAGTGACATCCAACATAGAGTGCACCATTCTTCAACAGCTGTAGTCCATTTAGTAATGCACCAGTCTGTCAATTGGAAGTAATGTTTCCCAAGTTGCATTCAAACCTGAAAGTCTCAGTAGGAATTTTTCCAAGCTATCAAAAATATGGAACATCAAAGTTTGCTGAAACTCTATCACTATCATCACCAAGGGCATCTAGCAAATTCCTTCATACTACATAAACTGTATTGAGAATGAAAAACATGTCCCACACTGGAATCAAACCCAGGTATCTTACCCACAACTGCCTGGTAGCCTGTAGCTCTACCACTGTACAAAGGCACTGGTACAGGAATTGCATACTGTGGCAAAGGACATTCAGCATTGACTGCAGACCCCCACCCCACCCCACTGCCCCCACACAGATGCATAGGATTTAGTAATGAACTTGTCAGTCTATTTGAAGTAATGCTCCCAAGTTGTATACAAACTTCAATGTCTGAGCTGCAAATGTTCAAGTTATCAGTAGTATAGAACTTCACATCTTGCTGAAACTCTATCACTAATGTCAGCAATTACATCAAACAAATTCTCTCACACTACAGTAACTAAATAAGAAAGAAAAAAAAGTCCCATACTGGGGATGAAACCCAGGCCCCCTACGCACTATTTCTTGGCAATCTGTAGCTTTATCACTGTACAAATGGATGTTGTGGCAAAGGGCATGTAACAATTTCTCTCATACTACAGAAACTAGTAAGAATGAAAAAAATGTCCCACACTGGGATCAAACCACACCCCCTACCCACTATTGATTGGTAGCCTGTAGCTCTACCATTGTACAAAGGCTCTGTGACAGAAATTACATGCTGTGACAAAGGACATTCCGCACTGAGCACAGCCCCCCCCCACACACACACAGCTGCAGTAGATGCATTCAAAGTTCAATGTCTCCGCTAGCAATTTTCAAGTTATCAGCAATATAGAGCTTCACGTCTTGCTGAAACTCTATCACTAACATCAACAATGACATTAAACAATTTCTTTCATACTACAGTAACTGAGTAAGAAAGAAAAAAAAGTCCCATACTGGGGATGAAACCCACACCCCCTACCCACTACTTGGCAGTCTGTAGCTTTATTACTATAGAAATGCATGTTGTGGCAAAGGACATCCAACACTAAGACTCCCCCCCCCAACAGGTGCAGTGGATTGAGTAATGCACCAGCCTATCAACTGAAGTAATGTTTCCCAAGCCACATTCAAACCTGAAAGTGTCAATAGGAAATGTTCAAGTTATTAGCAGTATAGAACTTCAAACTGAGCTAAAACTCTATAACTGTCGTCAGCAAGGGCATCTAACAATTACTACAGAAACTAGTAAGAATGAAAAAAATATCCCACACTGGGATCAAACCCAAGCCCCCTACCCACTACTGATTGGTAGCCTGTAGTTCTACCACTGTACAAAGGCTCTGTGACAGGAATTACATGCTGTAGCAAAGGACATGCTGCACTTAACACAGCCCCCCCCACACACACACAGCTGCAGTGGATTTAGTAATGAATGTATCAGTAAAATTGAAGTAGTGTTCCCAAGCTGCATTCAAATATCAATGTCTCAGCTGGAAATTTTCAAGTTATCAGCAATATAGAGCTTCACATCTTGCTGAAACTTAATCACTAACATCAGCAATGACATCAAACAATTTCTCTCATACTACAGCAACTGAGTAAGAAAGAAAACAAAAGCCCCGCACTGGGGATGAATCCCAGACCCCCTACCCACTATTGTTTGGGGTACCAGGTCAGTATGTTGCATGGATTACAGCACAGGAAAATCCACGCTTAAAGTAGTGACTGGCAATATAGCTACAGGGATAGTATAGTGCAGGTAACATCAGTGCTATCTCTTTAGCTGTTGGCCATTGAGGAGAAAAGGATAAAACCTCTGCTGGGTAGTGTGCTGCCAAGCAGCTGCCATGGTGCAGAGAGTAGCAGAACATTTGTGGACCATGGTTTGATTCCCGAGACAGTTGCTTTTTTTTCTGTCCGTCATCCCGGCTTACATTCTCAATGTGTCTGTCCCCCACCCTGCACTTTTTGCCACTCATCCTGGTTGTCCTGCTGAGTTCCCCCTTGCCCTCCTCAATTATTCACCCTAGGTTTCTCCCCATCTCTGAGTTGACTCCCCCGGAGGTGGTTATACAGTATTTAGGGAGGGAGTGTCAGGAGCAAAGCCTTTGATAAAGGGGGATGTGGGGGGTAGAGCCCCCCACAAACAGTCATAGTGGCTTCTTTTGTTTATTTTGGAATGGTTGCACTTGTTGTTTTTACCGAGCGCTACCTTTGCTTTCACTGCTTGCTTCACTGTGTTTGACAGTGCTATTGTGCTGTTGACTTTATGACCTAGTGCCATTGTTTGGAAGTCTGTAGCTTTACTACTGCACTACAGCTCATTGACAGGACATGCATGCCATAGCAAAGGACATCCAATACTGGGTGCACCCCCCCAACAGCTACAGTGGATTTTGTATTGCACCAATCTGTTAATTTGAAGTAATGTTTCCCATGTTACATTCAAATCTCAGGAGGAACTTTTCAAGTTATCAGAAATACAGAACTTCAAAGTTTTGTGAAATGCTACTATCACTAACATTAGCAGGGGTATGTAACCATTTCTCTGATACTGCAGAAATTGTAGTCAGAACTAAAAAATGTCCCACACTGGAATCAAACCCAGGCCCCCTACCTACTACTGCTTGGTAGCACGGACTGTACTGCTATACAAAGGCTCTGTGATGGGAAATACATGCTATGGCAACGGACATTTCATACTAAGTGCAGACCCCCCCACCCAACATACATACATACATACACAGCTGCAGTGCATTTAGTAATGGATCTGTCGGTCAGTCTGCAGTAATGTCCTCAAGTTGCATTCAAACCTTAGAGTCTCAGCTGGAAATTTTCAAGTTATCAGCAATATAGAACTTCACATCTTGCTGAAACTCTATCACTAGCATCAGCACCGACATCCAACAATTTCTCTCATACTACAGCAACTGAGTAAGAAAGAAAAAATATGTCCTACACTGGGGATCAAAACCAGGCCCCTTGCTCATTATTGCTTGGTAGTTTGTAACCTTACCACTGTACTAAAGCTCATTGACAGGGAGTGCATACTGTAGCAAGTGACATCTAACACAGAGTGCACCCTTCTTCAACAGCTGTAGTTCATTTAGTAATGCACCAGTCTGTCAATTTGAAGTAATGTTTCCCAAGTTGCATTCAAACCTGAAAGTCTCAGTAGGAATTTTTCCAAGTTATCAGAAATATAGAACATCAAAGTTTGCTGAAACTCTATCACTATCATCACCAAGGGCATCTAACAAATTCCTTCATACTACATAAACTGTATTGAGAATGAAAAACATGTTCCACACTGGAATCAAACCCAGGTATCTTACCCACAACTGCCTGGTAGCCTGTAGCTCTACCACTGTACAAAGGCACTGGTACAGGAATTGCAGACTGCGGCAAAGGACATTTGGCTTTGACTGCAGACCCCCACCCCACCCCCACTGCCCCCCACACACAGATGCATAGGGTTTAGTAGTCAACTTGCCAGTCTATTTGAAGTAATGCTCCAAGTTGTATTCAAACTTCAAAGTCTGAGCTGCAAATGTTCAAGTTACCAGCAGTATAGAACTTCACATCTTGCTGAAACTCTATCACTAATGTCAGAAATTGCATCAAACAAATTCTCTCATACTACAGTAACTGAATAAGAAAGAAAAAAATGTCCCATACTGGGGATGAAACCCAGGCCCCCTACGCACTATTTCTTGGCAATCTGTAGCTTTATCACTGTACAAATGGATGTTGTGGCAAAGGGCATGTAACAATTTCTCTCATACTACAGAAACTGTAGTAAGAATGAAAAAAATGTCCCACACTGGGCTCAAATCACACCCCTACCCACTATTGATTGGTAGCCCGTAGCTCTACCATTGTACAAAGGCTCTGTGACAGGAATTGCATGATGTGGCAAAGGACATTCTGCACTGAGCACAGCCCCCCACACACACAGCTGCAGTAGTTGCATTCAAACTTCAATGTCTCAGCTAGAAATTTTCAAGTTATCAGCAATATAGAGCTTCACATCTTGCTGAAACTCTATCACTAACATCAACAATGACATTAAACAATTTCTTTCATACTACAGTAACTGAGTAAGAAAGAAAAAAATGTCCCATATTGGGGATGAAACCCATGCCCCCTACCCACTACTTGGCACTCTGTAGCTTTTTTACTGTAAAAATGCATATTGTGGCAAAGGACATCCAACACTAAGACCCCCCCCCAACAGGTGCAGTGGATTGAGTAATGCACCAGTCTATCAATTGAAGTAATGTTTACCAGGCCACATTCAAACCTGAAAGTGTCAACAGGAAATGTTCAAGTTATTAGCAGTATAGAACTTCAAACTGTGTTAAAACTCTACAACTAACATCAGCAAGGGCATCTAACAATTACTACAGAAACTAGTAAGAATGAAAAAAAATATCCCACACTGGGATCAAACCCAAGCCCCCTACCCACTACTGATTGCTAGCCTGTAGTTCTACCACTGTACAAAGGCTCTGTGACAGGAATTGCATGCTGTAGCAAAGGACATTCTGCACTGAACACAGCCCTTCCCCCCACACACAGGTGCAGTGTATTTAGTAATGAATGTATCAGTAAAATTGTAGTAGTATTCCCAAGTTGCATTCAAACGTCAACGTCTCAGCTGGAAATGTTCAAGTTATCAGCAATATAGAGCTTCACATCTTGCTGAAACTTAATCACTGAGTCAGGTGACGTGCTTGTATTTTAAGCGCATGCGTATCCGTTCCCTAGTAGCTGTTACTTCTGCAGTGAGACTGTGTGTAGGAGATGCCTAGGGAAAACACCTTGGAAGTCGCCAGATTTTTCACCCACTGTTCTTTTAAAAGAGAAAAAAGGAACAAGTTTTATGGTATCCGATGCTCTCATATTACTGCTGCAGCCATGAAGTAGCTGTGGGTTGTATTCTTTTTGATTAAATTGATTATGTGGCCTAAGTAATTACACTTTTAGTATTAAGTTGTGTTTTTTTCTGACACATGGGTTTCTACTAGGCCCAAGTAAACTAAGTGTTATCGAGTACCTAGAGGACTACGATCCTCGCGGCTGATATTTTTCGTCACCTGTGGTATGATGAAGTAAGTGACTCTATGAGGCTGCTTTTTTTTTTTTTTTGGAATTGATGGAATTTTATGCCCTTATTGCCTTTAGTATCTTGACTTTAGATACAATAATATATATTTATCTCTTTTTCTTTTACTGGCTTCCAAATAGGCATTAGCTTTAGCCTTACTGTTTTTTTCTTTTGCCTTTTTTAGTACTTTTGGGTGGAGAAATATAGTTCTACAAGGCCCTGGAGTGTGTGCAAAAGTACGATTAGAACTTAAAAGCATCAATCGCTATAAGCTTTTCTGGTCACACCCTGAAAAACGCTGGCATTTGACCCTCTGGCCTGAGGTCTCTTACTTTCAAACTTCTGGATATTTATTGGATATATTGGATATTTATTGAATAACTTTGTTTAGATCTGCGAGCAAATAACTGTAGATCTGAAAGCAAATAGCTATAGGAACACAAGACTACTTCTGCTGAAAATCATTTTCCAATGTTTTATTGATTAACCTAATGTTGGATGTTCTGTGATATATTACTATGCTGATATTTATATGCAGATATGTATGTGCTAATATCATTATATTAATATTGGCTCCAACATTTTAGAGGGTTACCAGATGAGTCTAGGAGTTTAAGATTCTATGACTCTAAGAGTGTGTTATTAAAAAGACCTTGCTAGCCCTTAGTGGGTCTTGTTAAGTTCCTAAATGGTTAAGGAACCAATTTGCCTACTGTTTTTGTGTGCTAGCTTTTATATTAACCCTGAGCTTTTAGAATAAAGCTAATTTTCTCTTGCGCTGTCTAGCTTATACTATTTAACTAAAATGGTCAAAATTAGGAACCAGAGATTATTGAGTAATAATCTCTCTCTCCTCTATTGGAAATTTCAGCTAATAAGCAGATGAAAACTGGAAAATAAACCAAATTAACAGAATTTTGGAAATTAAGCCCCCCTTAAATAAAATATCTACTCCCTGTGGTGATGGCATTAACCTACAGTACTCGGGACAGTTGGATATATCTTTTGTACAATCTATCTCGATAAATAATGAGCTGTTAGGGGATATAGAGCCAGTGGAACTGTTAGAAATTAGTGGTTCAGTAAATTACCAACATAAGGTGTTAGCAGAGGAGAATGAAGAGTGTCTAAGTAAAGGGGGAAACATTTGAAGAACATCTTACAATCTCTTCAGTTTCTCTAAAGCATGGAACACCTAACTTGAGTGACAGTGTGCACTCAGGGAAGAGGCAGTTAATAAATAGTATGTGCTCTAGAGCAGGGTTTTAAATAATTGATTAGCAGTTTTTTTTCTTGGGATAATGCTAACTATACAGAAAATATTTATATAGATTTTCTAGAAGTGTTATGTTTGTTAAACACAGTGAGGCAAGTGCTATGCATTTTCATAATGTTTTAGCACTTTTATGAGCAAAACGCTAATCAATTTTTGGAGTTAAATAAAACCCTGTAGAGAGATGGAACTTCAAGGAGTGTGTGCAGATTTGCAACAAACTATAAATGGACTTAGGGCTTTGAATGGGATGGCTAGGGTCTCAGAGTTGGCAACAGAGGTCAGTTGCAATTACTGTAACTGCTGTAATCACTGTAAAGGAGATTTATAGGAAAATCTTCTACCTCCTTTATTCCACTGTCTTGAGCCAGGATTTGATTACATTGTTGAAATACTCTAATAATTTCCCTTTGATTTTAATCAAACAACTCATAGTAAATAAAGATATCTTGGAAAATCTCTGAGCACATGTTGCCTTAACTGAGATTAAAATCAATCAAATTCTTGAAAAACAAATAATAGCTCAAGATTTGTTAGAAAAAAAATGCTCTAAACGATATAAAATCACTCAGACCAGATTTTAGTGAGATTATGATTCCTGAGTCTCCAGGCATTAATAATAAAGGTAAAAATGGGAAGAGAAACAAAAATACTAATAAATGACTTAATTCAGTTAAAAGTAAGGCAAAGAAAAAAAAGGAGAGACAGAAAGAAGAAAATGGCAGATGAGAAAGCAAGCCATGAAGTGGGGTGTATAGCGGGGCATTGTGGAATTGGGGTAACTAGCATTGAGAGTAAATAGAATGAGTCGGAAACAATGGAAGGTTTGCATGGGGAAGGGGGGGATCAGGTAGTTTCCCTGATTCTATGGAAGACTTCAAAGGTGATTCTGACATACCACCGAGCTCTAAATTAATGGCTCATCTAGCCCTACTAGAATCAGAAATTGTTAATTTTCACCAAGAATTAGGGGAAGTGGGAGTCATGGATTAGGAAAATAGACCCCAATATTCAGATGTGATTATGCAAAAGGAGGTTAAATATGCTGAAAGACAAAATTCAGAACTGGATAATGAACCTATAATCAGCATGCAGGACAACATAGAAAAGAATAGTTTAGAATCCTTTCCATTAATAAGAATTTATGCCCCATATGTATGGTATTCATTGGAAAAGACAGACCTAGAATATAAAGTTTTAATGTATATAAACGAGGCTTTGGACATTTCTGTTTCAGAATCTGATATTGTTAGTATTAGGACATTGACTATACAGGGGGTGACTATTGGGGATTTGCACTCTGTCTCGCCAAGACTTGCTAACTATGTTTGGATTAATAGGCAGCCACCTAATAATAATAGTGGAATTCAGCTTTTGTACCCGAACAGAAATTATTTTAATCTTGTATACAATAGTCCAGAGAGAGCTCCTGTTAAAATGTTGTCACTTTTTGTCATGGATAGAATTGTGAATGAAACTGATGGAAAATTCTCTCAAGCTCTTACTGACTTGTTGATTAATTCTATAGGCATACAAGTGGATCGATGGGGAAAGATTCAAGCAAGATGTACCATTAAAGGTTCCCCAATTGACATAACACTTGATAGTGAGATGCTGGCTGATCAGTTGTTAGCTTCATCCTCTAGATTGGACATTTTGGGTTTGCATGTTGTCGATTCCACTATACTTAATGGTGGTACTGTAGACTCTGAAATTGCTATTGAAAACCAACCGATTGTAGACAGATTTCTGTCAATAGCAGGTTATAGTGATGGTTGACCATTAATGAGTACAAATGTACCTGCATCTGATTTAATGAATATATGTCTGGTTTCATGGCATATTGCTGGATGGAAATCTATCTGGGCTGATAAAGAGAGTCTAGAGTTCTTAACAAAGCATGAAATTATATGTCTCCAAGAAACATGGCAGAGTGAAGAGTCATTGATTAAGCTAAATGGCTATGAATTATTTAAAATTCTTGGTGATAGGAATAAAAAATTAGGCAGACACTCAGGAGGTATTCTTATTTTAATTAAAATAGGTATTTTCCAAAAGGTTACTCAATGGGAGGCAACAAATAATATTTTAGGGATAATTCTACAGAGTAATAGTAGTAATATATTTCTTGCCAATGCTTATATTCCCCCAGAAAATTCAACCTACTACTCAGAGGAGATCTGGCATGAGCTGTCAGATATGTTATCCGAAGTGCAGCGAAATTTTCCAAGAGCTGATTTATTATTAGTGGGAGATTTCAATGCTTGACTTGGTCCTTTTGATGAACTTTCAGACCATCCTTTGTTTACTTACAACCATGCCCATTCTCAATTATATTCAAGACTAGCTAAAGATAAAGTAGTCAGTAAAGTAGTCAATAAAAGTGGTAAACTTTTCATAGAGATACTAGAAGAAAATGTTAGGTACCCACTCAATGGTAGAATACAAGGTGATCATAAAGGAGACTACACTTTTTTAACATCATGGGGTACATCGACTATTGATTATGCCTTCTGATCAGGGCCGGTGAAATATTTGGCCTCATGCCAGGTCATGATTAAGGCAGAAAGTGACCATTACCCTTTGACCACTAGATCCCATTCACATTTCTGGACTGTGTAGTACAGTACGGGCTGCATGTAGTCAGTCGGCGGGTAGCGGGGTGACATGTGGGTGGGGAGCTGCCGCCCACCGCTGACTGGGAGGGGGGAGCAGGGTGGTGGGGCTCAGTGGGCAGGTGGGGAGGGGGTTACCGCAAGACCACCAGGGATGGATTGGTTTGTAATATTTTAAAACTGATGCCCGTGATCGGGCTGGACATGGTCCACTGGACCACCAGGGATATTGGACCTTTAATTTAATACTAATGCCCGAGATTGGGCTGGGAGCAGTCCACTGGACCACCAGGGATATTGGACCTTTATTACAATACTAATGCCTGCAATCGGGCATGGGGGGATGCTACCACGAAGGTGCTGCCGGACCTCGGGTGGCCACCCACAGCTGGCAGCTGCTGTGTTGCGCCCTGCAATATGACAGCTCACCTGTGGGTGGCAAGCTGTTGCTCATTTTATTTTTTCCTCAACTGTGTGCAGCGCAGGTACGGGCTACGCCTGCATCTGCTCAGCACATCCCGGGCTGAATATCGGAATGTGCAAAGTATGCATGGGCACGCCTCTACTTGCGCCGCATACATTACTGATGTGCTGCGGTGCAATCAGGATTTGTGCCATGCACATTCCCCTTTTGAATATCATGCTGGGGTGCATCAGTGGGTTGTGCATGGCGCAACTGTGTTGTGCCATGTGCAACCCTTCTGAATATCCCACCCCGGGACTGTAACTGGTATGAAAAACTTCGTATACATTGGCTAGGTCCCTTTTTGGACAAAATGTATTTACTTGATAAGAATGAGCTGACACATATTCTCTTTTACATGGAGAATGAATGGGCTGTGGAAAAGCTTGCAAAATATATATATGCTGTCAAGAAAGTGAAGGCTAGAATTCATATTGTATAAAGCTGATATTTATTGTATTTAAAACAAACCTCTTTGTTTTTATGGAATTATAATGTGAATACATGTTTGTAGTTTGTATATTGCATATTGTAAAAGTTTTTTAACGACACAATAAAATTGATTGATGGTGATGATGATACATCAACAATAACTTCAAACAATTTCTTTCATACTACAGTAACTGAGTAAGAAAGAAAAAAATGTCCCATACTGGGGATGAAACCCAGGCCCCCCACCCACTGCTTCTTGGCAGTCTGTAACTTTATTACTGTAGAAATGCATGTTGTGGCAAAGGACATCCAACACTGAGACCCACCCCCCAACAGGTGCAGAGGATTGAATAATGCACCAGTCTATCAACTGAAGTAATGTTTCCCAAGCCACATTCAAACCTGAAAGTGTCAACAGGAAATGTTCAAGTTGTTAACAGTATAGAACTTCAAACTGTGCTAAAACTCTATAACTATTGTCAGCAAGGGCATCTAACAATTACTACAGAAACTAGTAAGAATGAAAAAAATGTCCCGCACTGGGATCAAACCTAAGCCCCCTACCCACTACTGATTGATAGCCTGTAGTTCTACCACTGTACAAAGGCTCTATGACATGAATTGCATGCTGTAGCAAAGGACATTCCACACTGTGCACAGCCCCCCACACACACACACAGCTGCAGTGGATTCAGTAATGAATGTATCAGTAAAATTGAAGTAGTGTTCCCAAGTTGCATTCAAACTTCAAAGTCCCAGCTGGAAATGTTCAAGTTATCAGCAATATAGAGCTTCACATCTTGCTGAAACTCAATTACTAACATCAGCAATGACATCAAACAATGTATCTCATACTACAGCAACTGAGAAAGAATGTCCCACACTAGACAGCAAACCCAGGCCCTCTACCCACTACTGTTTGGTAGTCTGTAGCTTTACCACTGTACTAAACTCATGAACAGGAAATGCATGCTGTGGCAAAGGACATCTAACACTGTACCCCCCCCCCCCGCAGCTGCAGTGGATTTAGTAATGCACCAGTCTGTTAATTTGAAGTAATTTTTCCCAAGTTGCATTCAAACCTTAAGGTCTCAGCAGGAACCGTTCAAGTTATCATTAATACAGAACTTCAAACTTTGCTGAAACTCTATCACTAACATCACCAAGGACATCTAACAATTTCTCTCATACTACAGAAATTGTAGTCAGAATAAAACAAATATTCCACACTGGCATCAAACCCAGACCCCTTCCCACTACCACTTGGTAGCCTGTAGCTCTACTGCCAAACAAAGGCTCTGTGACAGGAATTGCATGCTGTGGCAAATGACATTGTGCATTGAGTGCACACACACCCTCTCCCCTACACACACAACTGCAGTGAATTTAGTAATGAACATGTCAGTCAGTTTGAAATAATGTTCCCAAGATGCATTCAGACCTCAAAGTCTCCACTGGAAATGTTCAAGTTATCAGCAATATAGAACTTCACATCTTGCTGAAACTACATCACTAACATCAGCAATAACATCAAACAATTTCTGTCATATTACAGTAATTGAAGAAAGAAACAAAAGTCCAATACAGAGAATCAAACCCAGGCCCCCACCCAGTGGAGTAATGTTGGCATTTCTGATGCTTTCTGGTGTATTTTGGGGCCAATTATGGGAGTATACAATACCCTTGTACCATAGCCTTTTTACATACCAGCCCCACTGTTCTGGCCACTGGTGGCTGCATAGATTGATTTGGCACCTACTATTGATTAAGCCACCCTTGCAGTGCAGACATATACAGTACTTACGTGACCAGTACTGAACTCCATACTCTAGATGTGGCCTTATCAGTGACCTGTACAAGGGCAGTATAACCTCCTCGCTCCTACTACTGATCCCCCTAGCTATGTATCCCAGCATCTTGTTTGCCTTTGCTGCTGCTTTCTTGCACTGCGTGGAGTGCTTCAGGTCACTAATGATCATCACTCCCAGGTTCTTCTCATCCTCTGATGCAGATACTCAGACTCCACCCAGGTAGTACTCTGTCCTGGAATTCTTGGCTCCAATATGCATAACTTTGCATTTCTTCGTGTTGAAGCCAAGCTGCCAGATCCTGTACCACTTCCCCAGCTTTTCCAGATCTCCCTGTATGTCATGTATCCCTTCAGCTGTGTCTATTCTCCCCCAGAGCTTGGTGTTTTCTTCGAATAGGCACATTTTGCCCTTAATGTTATCCTCAGTGTCACTGATGAAGACATTGAACAACACTGCCCCAGAACCAAACTCTGTGGGACCCTACTTGTTACCTCTCTGGTGCCAGATAACGCTCCCCCTACAACCATCCTCTGGGTTCTGTCTCTCAGTCAGTTTTCTACCCATCTGGCCATCTTTTTCCCAACCCCGAGATCCAACAACATCCTGATCAACCTTTTGTGAGGCACAGAGTCAAAGGCCTTAGCTTCTGTTCAGTACCCACTAAGGAGGGAGAGGGTCAGGGACCACAACTGGGCAGTAGATGCAACTGGGAGCAGTCCTGTTCAATGTATTCATTAGTGACATTGCAGAAGGGCTGGAAGGAAAAGTCTGCTTATTTGCAGATGACACCAAGATCTGCAACAGGGTGTATATTCCAGAAAGGCCGGAGAAAATGAGAAGGGATCTGAATGACGAAGCTTGAAAAATGGTCAGAGGTGTCGCAACTGAGGTTCAGTGCAAATGCAAACAAGTGCAAAGTAATGCTCCTGGGAAGAGGTAACCCTGGGGAGAGCTGTAGAATGCCGTGCATGTGTGGAGGGGAGCAAACAATCAGCAAAGAGGAAATAGACCTAGGGATTGTCATTTCTGATGACCTAAAAGTGTCAAAGCACAGCATAAAGGCTGCATGGAAGGCCAGTGTCATGCTGGGGTGTAAATCAGGGGTATCAATAGTAGGAAGGGATCTGAGTGCAATTCTGATGGTCACAATCAACATTAATCAACATTTCACATGTTCAGAATAATGGACTGGGGCAGGAAACTTGGGCACGTTTCACAGTTGCTTGTAAATGTTCCTGGCCATTTGCTGTTTGTCCTGCCTACATGACGCAGGTAGCCATCCAACAATCTATATGTCTCCAGGGACTAGGGCTAGTTACTGGTACTTGGAAATTGCTGCTACTGTAACTACAAATATTATTTTCACCTGCACAAATGTCAGTGATTGTCCTTCACTAGGGGGAAGTCGAGTTAAGCACATTCAACATTGACTGATGGTTGCAAGTTGCAACCCAAGCTCTCAGTCCCTCAGTGGAGCAGCAGACATAATTACTGGGACCGGGGGCACACAATACATATACATAGGGCACCTTTGTTAGGGGTCCTCCTGAATTACAATGAATGTGATACTACCCTCTACTACACAGCATACACACACATGTTTTACATGACTAGGTCTTGTGTCCATCCATGATCCATAATCATTGGAGATCAGTAAACACCTTAGAAATATAGAAGTTGATGGCAGATAAGGACTGCAAGGCCCATCCAGTCTGCCCATTTCTTTTTCTACCTTATAAATAGGCCACTGATAGCAAAGGACGAGGGCACATCTATTCATACTCATCTGTATTGCTCCCTTATGCCTATCCCATGCCTGTTTGAAGTCCTGCACTGTATTCATAGCCACCACTTCCTGAGGTAGGCCAGTCCATGCATCCACAACCCCTTCTGTGAAAAAGAACTTCCACACACTACCCGTTAATCGACCTCCCTCTAATCTCATGCTGTGTCCACTTGTCCTGCTATTTTTCTTATATTGAAACATGTTAGACTCTTTCACCTTGTTAATGCCCTTAAGGCATTTGAATGTTTCAATCATATCACATCTCTCCCTCCTTTGCTGTAGGGTATACATATTGAGCTCCATTAATCTGCTCTCATATGTCTTCTGATGCAGTTCCTGCACCATTTTGGTTGCCTTCTCTGGACTGCCTCCATTTGGTTAATGTCCTTGTGAAGGTGTGGCCTCCAGTACTGCATGCAGTACTCCAGCTGGGGCCTAACCAGTGTCTTGTAAAGAGGGATCGTTACCTCCCTCTTACGACTTGTGATATCCTACTAATACACTCTAACATCCCCCTAGCCTTACCTACTGCTTTAGAGGTCTGCTTGGATGATTTCGTGTCATCAGTAATGATGATAAAGTCTCTTTCTTCCTTTGTGACTGCCAGCAACTCCCCTCCCAGCCTATAGGTGGCTTCAGGGTTTTTCTTCCCTGTGTGCATGATCTTGCACTTCTTTGCATTAAATCCCAGTTGCCACTCTTCCGACCATTTTGCTAGTTTATTCAGATCTCTTCTCATTCTGCCCACCCCCATCTGGATTATCTACTCTGTTGCAGATCTTGGTGTCATCTGCAAACAGACAAGCCTACCCTCCAGTCCATCTGCAATGTCACTGATGAAGATATTGAAGAGGACTGGCCCCAGACTGATCCCTGAGGTACCCCACTTGTGACTTGCATCTCTTCTGACTGCATACTATTTACCACCACTCTCTGTTTTCTGCCCGTCAACCAGTTTGCCACCCAATTGACCAACTTCTGACCCACCCCAAGCCTACCCAGCTTGTTTATCAATCTTCTATGTGGAACAGTGTCGAAAGCTTTGTTGAAGTCAAGGTAGGCAACATCAACTGCTCCCCCTTGGTCCACCACTCTGGTTACCCAGTCAAAGAAATCTAGGAGATTAGTTTGACAGGACTTTTGTAAACCCATGCTGTCCTGGATCCTGTGCCCCTATGGATTCCAGGTGTTGCACTATCCTTTCCTTAAGGAATGCCTCCATAATCTTGCCCACAACTGAGGTACGACTGACTGGTCTGTAGTTCCCTTCCTCCTCCTTGCTACCAATCTTGTGGAGCGGGATCACAAGAGCCCTTCTGGGACCTCTCCTATGCTCAGAGACTCACTAAACAGTTCTGCTAATGGCTCTGCTAGTTCCACCCTTAGCTCCTTTAGTACCCTGGGATGTATGCCACTAGGTCCCATTGAGTTGTCCACCTTGAGCTTAGCAAGTTCTTCTAAGACTCTTTCTTTTGTGAAGGGAGTAGTGCTCACCTCTCCCCCCCCCCACCGTGTCCATGGTGCTGAGCTGTAGGCCCTCCCCTACCTTCTCTTCAGCAAATACTAAGCAAAAGTATCTATTTAGGATAGATGCTTTTACAGGGTCCTCCTCCTCCTCACATGCCCCCTTTTCTTTTTTGAGCTTAGCAATACCCCCTCTGGTCTTTCTTCTTTTACTAATGTATCTATAGAAAGTCTTGCCACCTTCTTTTACTGTTTGTGCTAGTGTTTCCTCAGTTTAAGATTTTGCCTGCCTTACTGCCTTCCCTGCTTCCCTTAGGACAGTTTGGTATGCCTCCCTATCTTCATCCCACTGTGTTCCCTTATATTTCCTGAAGGCCAGCCTTTTGGCTCTGACCTTTTCTGCTACTGTATTTGAGAACCAAAGTGGTTTCCTTCTTCTTTGGCACTTTCTTTTCTCTCTAATGCAATGGTATGTTGCTTTAAGTATTGCATCTTTAAGGCTTGCCCACTTTGCCTATAGCCCCTCACCTGTATTTCTTTTTGCCAGGGCTAGCTTAAGTCTGTTGGCCATCTTATCAAAGTCAGCTCCTCTGAAGTCCCATATTTTTGCCTTGGAATGGGATGACTTAGTTGTAGTGGCCTTGCAGCCAAGATGGAAAATACAACAGTTTTCACAGTGGCAACAACCTGAACCAGCAACGCCATATTAAGGAAAGAGAATCATCAGAAATGTAATGTTACAATACCATCTATCGCACTTCTTCACAGCAAAGCAGCCTTAGATCACCATCCATCTCACTCGACTCATGCAACACCGATATCCACTGTGATAAATAAACCATTCACTGTTTTTTTTTTTCCATTATTATCTGATGGGGAATGCAGTAAATATACAATTAGGAGTTAGGAATCCTAACTTTGTATATTTATTACATTCTCCAATCTATTATTAGTGCTGCACATCAGCCATCTAATCCTGCTTATTGCCAATTCACTGGAGACCGGAACTTCCTTCTGTTTTATTAATGCATTTAATTATATAACAAGTGACTTACTGTGATTCCTCCTATGCCGTGGAACATTTAGTATTTTTTTTAAATAATGATAATAAACATTTAGCTAGGGCAGGGCACAATCTGCTAAATGGCAGGCAGGGGGATCAAGGCCAGGCCAGGAGATTAATTTCCAATGTCTCACACTTGACACTTCAGAGACTCTCACAGACTGCTCCATTTTACTCCTTACAAATATTGCCACAGAATCTATACAGTAAGCTTTGCATTTTTCCTTGATTATTTTATCTCTGCCTTTTGTTTTGTATTTTTCAGTTTCTTGATTGACTTGTTTTCGGTTTAATGCTTGATTGCTGTACGAGATTTTCTTTCAATAACAAACTCCCCTACTCTTCTTTGATATGTGCCATGGGATATTTTACTTCAGCCTGGGCAGTGGCAATAATGACCAGAAAGGACCCTGGCTTAATATTACATCTGAAGGACAGCACCATATTGGTGCAGCACCCCCATTGTACTGCACAAATGTGTTAATTTTTGATATTACTCCAAGTAACCAGTGTAGGGCTAGAACCCACAACCACACAACCTTCCAATTTTCTGGCCCCAGAGGTAACTGTGCTACCACCTACTGAGTCACTGACACCGTCATAACAATAAATGGCAAATAATATGCAGAATAAGACAGTAAATTAGTGTCCAAGCCACACCTAAATGTCTCCTGCACACAGTAAACTTCTTTATTGTGTGTGCACAGCCTGTGTGAGAGATGTTATGCAATTTTAGTGCCATTTTGATACAACTACAATAAAAGGCAGGCACACACAGGGCTATACATTTAAGCAATGTCTGCTTGTCTTACTCTTGATTAAAGACAAGCAGTCTGTGAGAGTCTCTTGCTTCTAATCATCAGTCTGGCTGCTGGTCTGGAGTGGGACTGGGACAGGGAGGGACTGGCAGAGGCCTGTGGCTTTTATTCTACAAATTAAATCTGCAGATTTTAATACAGTCACAACTCCCTACAGTAAAGTTCCACTTGTCACTTCCTTATTGGTATGTAAAAAAAAAAGAGACAGTAACTAAGGGCTGGACTGGAAGCACCTACCTCAGCTGACTGGCTGGCTGCTAGGCTCAGGGCTGGCCCTCCTCTTCCTCCAACAAGTTCTGGGCCTCTAGTACTGTACTCTGTCCCTAATCAATGACTCTCGGTGGGGGGGGGGTGCCGGCGGTGCTCCGCTGCTCAGTCTCATTGGCTGGCGGGCTGGTGCAAGTCACAAGTGGACTGGATTGGACGGACTTGGAGCTGCTGAGAAAAGGGCAAAGAGCAGTGTCTCAGGCGGGCAACCATGTCCACGACCCGCAGTGCTGACAGGATCGGTGTGACTGGTTGACCAGCCCTGGCATAGGCCTACCCTCCTCCAAGTCCTCTTCTCCAGTCCAAGTCTCTTCTAACGCCGATCCCGACTCCTCTCTGGACTGGGCATGGACAAGTTGGGGACAACAGCCACTGTGGTGGGCAGCTGCCTGATCTGAAGGGGAGGCAGAGACTGCAGCAGGGCAAGGAAAACCGGCACCATGACCACGCGGCACTCAGGAGACTGGGGTCGGACCGTTGGAGCTGAAGAAAAGATGGTCTGGTGTCAGCGACTGTTGCAGAGCCAGAAGAGACACAAACTTTGTGGGACTCAAACCAGTGTAGCTCTCCCTCTTCTCCAAGTCCGCACTCTCTCCCGCCTGACTCAAGACAACAAAATGGTAACTTGACTATCCTTAGTTCCGCCATGAGTGAGTGAGCTAGCAGCTAGTGGGAAAAATTTCAGTAACTGGTTGGTGGAGCAAAGAAACACGTGAACAAAAACTGTCCAATTGCTCCGCTCGCTGGATGCCAAAAAACTGCAATGCAAGGTGCATGCCACGAGTTGGGGGTAAGGAGTCAGGAGTCAGGACTGTGTCTGCAAGTCATCCCCCCAGACAATGAGGGACCAAGGTTCAAGAACTGTCACCACCAGCATCATACAGCTTAAAAAAAAGGAAAAAAACAGGAATTTTAAGAACTGGACTTTTTTCCTGTACGCAATTGCATACAATAAGTATGCATGGTTAGGCCACTGCCCCCAACCCACTAAACCTTGGTAGTCCATAGCTCTACTACTATACTAAATCTCATTGACAGGAAATGCATGCTGTGGAAAAATACATCCAACACTGAGTGTGCCCCCATCAGTTGCAGTGGATTTAGTAATGCATCAGTCTGTCAATTTGAAGTAATGCATCCCAAGCTTCATTCAAACTTGAAAGTCTCAGCAGGAACTTTTCAAGTTATCAGCAATATAGAACTTCAAGCTTTGCTGAAACTCTATGACTAACATCAGTAATGACGTCAAACAATGTCTCTAACACTACTACATGATTTGTAGTGAGAAAGAAAACAAATGTTCTGCACTGGGTATCAAACCCAGACTTTGTAAGTCTGAAACTCAATGCCAGGGCCTAAAAGCAATACCACTGACATAATTAATGACACCATGCAGCTGAATCACTCACTCAAATGTAACCTTGAACTTGGCTAAATGCAAAACAGAGTACACCTGACCACAATTGATGCTTACAGCTACACTGTTGGTGCCTAACAAAGGTACTCACTGGGAGATCTCTATAAATTCTGGTTCTGCTCATAACTTGAACTTTGAGTAGGGATAGTCTACCCCAAATAGACACAATATTTAAAGTTCATTTTGACGTGTGTGTTTATGTAAGGGAGGGAGACAGAGATGCTGATTCATGAACTTATATACCTTGTAGAACTAACTTAAGGCTTGTTTTCCTGAGCAAAGTGAGCCAAAACAAGAGTCTTACAGGCCTGACTAAATTCGGGAAGTATATCTGGGACAGTGGATCTCATGTAATGTTTCATGAGGCAGTATAGCGCAGTGGTTTAAGGCTCTGGGCTGCAAATCTGGTGACATCCAGCAGACCAGACCTGGGTTTGAATCCCACAGCTTCCACTTGCATACTGTGTGACCCTGAGCAAGTCACTTAACTTCCCTGTGCTCCCAGATCGCTCATGTAAAAAAGCTTTCAGCTTAGTGTGCTACTCCTGGTTAAACAACTAAATAAAAAGGAAAAAAAACAACAAAAACACAGGATCAGTTGGGCATATTATAATGGACAGTGTGGGCAGTAACCATGCAGCTTAATTAACCCTCCTTTGTGCTCCACTAGGGGATTCTGAAGAATTTGAACCACTCAGGCAAAATCAGTCCACTAATTGAGTTTGAAAATAAAATGTGAAAGGGAAAAATCTCCACCAGAAAAAATATACTAAATGTTGCCTGTGGTCTAAAATAGTGCTACATAAATAAACACCCAAGTACAGTCCTGAGTTCTCACCCACTCCCTAATCAGCTGGCACCTAAATCTTCTCTCATCCCAATCCCAAATCCTCGGCTTCCACAGTCAGAATCACCAGTCCTATTCTCCCTTCCCCCCCCCCACTTCACTGCATCATTTATCCCAAGCTAGTACTATGATCCAAAACTGTGACTCCCCAGCTGTCTTATAGGACCTTTTCCTCTAAGTGTGGCCTCCTAATGACTGAAATAACCATGTAGAAGGAAACCACAGCCTAGCCTCACAGAAACATAGAATTTGACAACAGAAAAGAACCGACTGGCTCAACCAGTCTGCCCAGATGTTCTCTGGATAATCTGTCTCCACAGGCAATGAATGATCTCTGGTGAGCCTTCCTTCTCTCTGCCTATTTACTAATACTCCCCTTTGTCTTTCCATGAATGTTTGTAGCCTCGCCCACACTGTTTTTGCTTCCACAACTTCTGCTGGCAGTCTGTTCCAGGTGTCTATCACCCTTTCAGTGGAGTAGTATTTCCTTACATCCCTCTTAAACGTTCCCGTCCTGCTTTATCACATGTCTGTGGTCCTGGTTCTCTTTCTCATTTGAAAGAGACTCCTCTCCTGCACCCTTGTCACCCCTGTGAGGTACTCGTAGGTCTCTATCATGTCCTTCTCTTGCTCTCCTCTCTTCAAGAGTGTATATTTTGAGATCCCCGTTTCTCCTTGTAGAACGTCTCGTGCAACCCCTGCACCATTTTAGTTGCCTCCACCTGTTTATGTCCTTTCTGAATGCAGCCTCCAAAACTGGGCACAGTACTGCAGTTGGGGTCTCACCAGCGAGCGCTACAGTAGCAACACTACCTCCCTTCTCCTGCTGGAGACATCCTTCCCTCTCCACCCCAGCATTTCACTTTCCCTACCCACTGCTTTTTCACACTGCCCTGCCATTTTGAGGTTATCAGTTATGATAACCCCAAGGTTCCATTTCTGCATATATACTGTCAGTACCTCCCCATCCTATACTCCACTCCTGGGTTCCTAAGCCTAGGTACAGTACATAATTCTCCATTTTTTGCACTGCACCCCTGTTGCCATGCTTTTGACCACTCCACAAGTTTCCCAAAGTTCCCTGTGCATTCTGTCTACCTCCTCCTGAGTGTCCATCCTATTACAGACTTTGGTATCATCTGCAAAAAGGCATGTTTGCAGTACTTCAGGTGGGGCATGACCACGGACTTGTAAAGTAGCAGGATTAGTTCATCTACCCTGCTGGCCACTGGCTTACAATGCACCCCAGCATCTGCTGGCTCTATTGATAAGTGGTTCAAAGAATATAAATAACAGTAACATTTTATATTCTGTCAAGAATGAATGTCACAAATACAGCTTGAAAATAAGATTTCCCTCCCTGCTATGGCATAGGGAAATAGGCTAGCATTTACCATAAATCAGCCTTTACGTGAACTTCATTATCCAGTGTTCTCACCATCTCAGGCTTTCAAAAATTGTATTCATACAAATAAATATCCACTAAATTAAGATTTGTTTTCAAGGAAAGCCTGTATACAAGCCAAGATCATGAACACAATGTAAATTACAAACCAGTTGATATACAAATAAGTATGTCAACCTAAAAACAATCAATTTATAGCTCAATTCTATGAGATATAACACATATTAGCAACAAGTACACATTTTCCATAATGTGGAGAAAAGGGATTGCCTCCTGTGACGCAGTAAAAGTTAGGCCAGGCAAATGTGATACCCCTCTGGGACAGTGCCACTGGAGGTTAGGCAACAGCTCCGATGCTGCCGCCACAGAAGGGGATTACATCTGCCTGTCTCAATAGCTGCAGGAGTCTGAACATTGTAGATTTCACTCTTATTAAATAGAAACATAGAAACATAGTAATTGTCGGCAGAAAAGGGCCTTCAGCCCACCTAGTCTACCCTATTACCAGTAACAATTGTGCACTTAAATTAAAATAATTTAAATTGATAGTTGAAAAGCTATTGTTTTTAGGCTCTATAGATCAGTATCTCCTATAAGCATCATTCTCAGTAAATTTTATTTATTTATGTATTTGTTTACTGGGCAAGTGCACTGATCCAAGAAACGTTTTCAGGCATGACCTGGGCCACAAACAATGGCACAGAACAAACGATTTGAAATATTCCAGATAGTAGTAGCAGGTTACAGGCAATACAGATAAATCGCAAGGAAACAGTACATGGCACAGTAAGCAATGGTACAGAGAGATAATGCATGATGTACAGTTATAAGTTTCAAAACAGGGTAGCCAAAAATTTTGTACCAGCAGTAAATACTAAATTGAGACATGGCAAACAAAACCTAGAAGGGTAAACAGTTCACAAACAGAAATGTTTCCAACATAGCACATGCAATGTCCTAACTACCAGTAGTAACTCAATGGAGGCAGGTGAGCACTCAGCCAAATGTGACAATGTCTTGAAAAGTGTAATATGAAATAAGACTCTCAACCCCTGTATTCCAATTTAAAGCAAATGTTTATATTCCATTAAACTGTAGGAAATTTGTCCAGAAAATAATATTCTTTAGCATATAACAAGTTCATCTGGTTATTTGTCTTTTTATGGGCATTCAATATAGTAAATAGACATATCCAGCACTTCCAGTCTGTTATAACCACTTGTCCAGTATTCAATTTCCACTACGTAACGTTTCAAAACAATCCTGTCTCTTCATCAGACTAGATATAAAAGAGCTGCAAAAAATACAGGGATTTATTTAACTCTAAAAATTGATTAACGTTTTGCTCACAAAAGTGCTAAATCTTTGTGAAAATGCATAGCTCTTGCCTCACTATGTTTAACAAACACAGCACTTCTAGAAAATCTGTATAAATACTTTCTGTACAGTTGGTATAGTCCCAAGAAAAAAACTGCTAATCAATTATTTAAAACCCTGAAATACAGAACAATCAATTAATATAATGCACAGACTGGTGCTCAAAAAATCTTGTTTTAAAGGCAAAAAGAAATATTTTTATATTCTATTCTATTATCGGGGGAACACATCTGAGGTAATTGTGCTTGATAGTTGTGTAATAGTCAGTTTGGTGTCTCTTTAAAACCCTTAAGGGAACAAAAAAAGGAAGTTTTATATTTTTATTTGTATCTACATACTATTTTATTTTAAAGAACAATGGCTGGTCAAGGTTTAAATAGCTTAAATCTTTATTACCTTCAGAATATCTTATTTAAGTGACTTCTCCAATATTATTCTTTTATTCAGGGGTCCTTAAAAGAAAGAAAAAAAATGTTTTGTTTTTGCAGTGTACTAAAATGAGCATTAGTATTTTACACAATATAATATAGTTACAGGTAACAGCCAGATAGAAGTCAATACCTTCACTAGTCGGATGGTATCTGTATTTTAACTCTCTCCGTAGAAACCTCAGTTTACTTAGTAAGTAATCTTGCTGTAAATAAAATATACACAATGCTTATCTCTCTATTAGTTGTGTGCAACACAGTTTATCTTTTCTGCTTCTTAGCCCAATGTTTTGGATGTACTGTTCTAAGAAAAGCTGACCAATTTTCTAGTCCATTGTGATCATGGTTACTGGGCTGAACCTGCATGGGATCACGTCTGCTGTGAATGGATCAACTTTTCAAAAAGACTGCTGCCATTTTAGAGGGTGCCAACTCCGCTCCTGCTTCTGGAGTGAAGAACAAGAGGGTCTGGGCTGTCTTTATCACACTTTGATCAGAAGCCTGATGACATCACTTAAGTGATGTGCTGGGTGGCCCAGTCCAAAAGGAAACAGATGTTTACTTCTGCAGGTCGGTCCCCCTCTCGTCCTTTTAAAGCTCTCATGGCTTATTTTTTCTAACAATTCTGAAAGGTCTGTAAACATACTCGCTGGCTGCTGCTTACAAATTTAGGCATGCATGCTGTACATATGGCTGTAGATGTTTTGGGAGGGTGTTATGAAAGGATGTATAAATCTTTCATCAAACCTGTGTGGCTGGCTGTGTGTGTTTGTCTCTGTCAGTAGTTTAGTTTTTGTGGATTTTCCTGTGTTTCTGCTTGGAGGAACTGGACCATTCTTGGATATAACATCTATGAACATTTCCTGGACTAAGAAACTGCAAAACATCACCACCAGGTATTGGCATTCTCATCATAAATCAACTTTTTTTGGAAGCCATCAAAGCCAAAAGTAAGGTCAGTAAATCTGTTATACAAGCACTGAGTTGTGGAGTGCTGCATTGAATCCACATTTCCGTCTAACTTGTTCTTAAAAGATGTGTACTTGTCTTTGAGGTCTATTCACAACCATTTTGGAGAACAAAGATTAGATACTAACAAAGGATTTTTACATCCTGCATATGCCCCAGGCCAGTGTTCATCACCTTCAGGAATTTAACCCCTTCAGGAATTTATCACATTCTGGGTCTTTGAGCTACAATAACAGTTTTCTGGTCCTTGGTAGTTCACCATTTCCTGTGGATTTGATTACTTTTCATCAATCACGTGGCACCTCTGAGAACATGGATTTATATATTGTGCTCTGCAATATCACAGGGCAAATGCAGACCAGCAAGGCTAAGAGGACTAGATGCCCTACAACAAAACTAGCCTGCAAAATGATTTAAGCGTACCTTCTTAGGATACTACTTACGCTACTTCTGATATCTGGAAATGTTCATCCTAACCCGGGGCCTACCAGCTGAGCACCCCATGCCACAAAAAGATGGGAGGGTTCCCTCACATTAGCCTCAATCAATGTCTGCAGCCTCCTTAACAAACTTGACATCTTGCAAACCTGGGTCCAGCAACATAGCCCTGATGTACTCTCTGTTGTCGAAACGTGGCTTAACCCCAAGATACCAGACGCTGCAGTCACCATCCCTGGATACTCTATATTCAGGCAGAACAGGGTTTCCAAACGTGGAGGCTGTGCCATCTACCTGAGGAGTTCCTATCTGGGTCAAGTTTTCCCGTTCTCAAACCCTAAACCACCCTCGCAGGTTCTCGCTATTAAAGTTCTACTCGGGGCACACAACAAGAAGCTCACCATTGTCTCTGTCTACCTACCCCCTAAAGATCAGCCCAATGGATTTATGAGCATATTGGAAAGCCTACAGGGATTACACCATAACTCTGAATTCATAGTACTAGGTGACTTCAACATAAATTGGCTATTGCTGGAGGCCAGAAACTACAAGGATGCTGTCACGTCACAGAACCTCACCCAGCTTGTTACCACCCCCACCAGATGCAACTATAGGACAGGGTCGCACACACTTCTGGACTGGATCCTCACTAATCACTCTGAACGAATCTTAAAAGTCTCAGTGCTCCCTGATGGGATCAGTGACCACTCACTGGTCACATGTACCTGGACAAACAAATTCATTAAGCCCCCTCCTAAAATAATCTACACCAGAGTGTTAAAGCAGGGGTACCTTGAGCTAGTAAAGACACACCTAAGCCACCTGGACTGGACACCAATTGACTCTGCCATTGATGTAAACCAAGCCTTAGACCTTTTCATCAGCCACTTCACTGCGGCCTGCAATATCTTTGCACCTCTCAAAAAGCTGAAGGTCAGGGGCAGAGCTAACCCTTGGATAACCCCCGATCTAATCACTTTACTCAAACATAGGGATCATCTCTGGCACTGTGCCCGTGCAACATCCAAACCTGGGGATATTCAAAAGTATAAAAGCTGCCAGAAATGAGTGCACACGGGCAGTTAGGGCGCCAAAAGCAAATTTAGGAAGTCTCTCCAACTCCTGGGGTGATGGAAAAATTTTGGAGTAATTTGAAAGACCTTACAGGCAAGGACCCTAAGTCACCACCCACCACGCTCAACATAAATGGAACACCAACATCTGACCTGTACACAGTCACCACCACCTTTAACAATGCATTCTCCAACTTGGATAGTGTTCTCCCTTCTAATTTCTTTGATGCCCCCTCTAGTAGTAACCCTCCTGCAACTACTACTCTCCTACACCCTGCCCCACAATTCTACTTCAAGGAGATCCCAGTGCATGAAGCCGAACCTATATTCGGAAGGCCATTCACAACACAGGCTGCAGTGGTGACTCCCTTGACCTAAAGTTGTTAGCACTTGTCCTTAAAGAAGTCCTTGAACCCCTGACAAAGGTCCTCAATCTATCACTATGGATGTCCCAGTTCCCATCTCACTGGAAACAGGCGACCATCACACCGGTACACAAAAGTGGAGACAAACTCACTGCACTCCAACTACAGACCTATCTCCAGCCTCCCTCCATTGCCTAAAGCCCTGGAGCACATCGCCTCAGACCAACTAGTCAAGTACCTGGAAAAATACGACATCCAGTGTCCTGAGCAATATGGTTTCTGAAAAGGGCACAGTACCACCACTGCACTATTAGAATTCACGGGCTTCATCCATACCATGCTTGATCAAGGAAACTGTGTAGGGGCAGTATTCATCGACCTTATGAAAGCATTTGATACTGTAAACCACCCACTCCTACTCAAGCAATTATCAAACATTGGGCTCTCCAATGAAGTGCTGCTCTGGTTTTCAAGCTACCTTGGGGAGAAGGTCCAGCGGGTTAGGATTGCCGGTGTCACCTCAGAAGAAAAGCCAGTCCTTTCAGGGGTCCCACAGGGGTCCATCCTGGGGCCACTACTTTTCAGCCTCTTCCTCAACGACCTTCCCAGTGTCTGCCACCAGAAATTACTGCTCTATGCTGATGACGCAGTCATGTTCACCAACCACCAACATGCAGAGCTCCTTGAGAAACAATTACAGCTTGAATTCATGTGCATCGAAGAATGGTTCAAGTCACACAAACTGGTCATGAACTACAGCAAAACAAAGGTTATGACCTTCTACAATGCCAGGAGCAAGTACAAATCCCGTGACCTCACCATCCTAAACCAAACAGGGACCTTACTTGAACACGTTCCTGATTTTAAATACCTAGGTGTCACATTGGACAGCTCACTCTCCTACCATCGGCACATAGATTCTGTCGCCAAAGCCACCAACATCCGTATAGGCCTGCTCTACAGGCACCAACAATGCATGACTCCTGACACTCTCCGGTTGGCTATCAACAGCTCTGTCACCTCCATCATCGATTACGGACTAGCAATTTATGGCTCTGCCTCCGCCTCTGCCCTCCGCAGAATTACAGTTGCACTCAACAAAGCATGCAGGCTGCTAACTGGGGCCGACCGACTTACACACACTTGTGACCTGTACACTCGGGCAGGATGGCTTCCTCTCATCAGCCGGATACAGTATCAAACCTGCCTCTTAGCCAAAAAGTCCTCCTCAGGGTCATGCCCCTGGGCATTGAAAAGCTCCTTACTGACTACCACAGCATCCAGCGAACTAGAAGTTCACAACAACTAACCTTCCTTGTCCCCAGATGCTGGACTACCATGGGCCAGAGGGCCTTTGCCCACAGAGCACCACAGTGGTACAATACTCTCAACAAAGAAACTCTTACTGCTGCTGCTCTTGGCCCTTTTAAGAGACAACTCCGACTTCATCTCATTTCAACTAGTCATTGTGACTGCCTCACCTAATCAGGGGCCCACTGCTCACTGCCCTCCACTTCAGTTTTGACAGCTACCTCTCCCCGCCTTGCCCCCTTTTACCTGCCTACCCCCATGCCCCCTGTCCCTTTCCTTTCCTTCCTTCCAGGCATTTCCTGACTTTTATCCCTCTCCTCCCTCCCCTTTAGAGCTCTTACCCTCACCCTCTACCCTCTGACAATGGCCTTCCTGCCTGCATACCCCCCCTCTCACCTGCAGCACTTATTTCTAAGATTGCCCTTGGCTGGTAGATCATGCTACCTAACATTTGGCACATTTTGAATTACTGGAATTTCCTAAGCCTCAGTCTCTTATTACTTTTTATTGTGTAACTATGTATTACAATGTTGACCTTTGTATGTATGTATGCCCCCATTCCTTCAATGTGGAACCTTTGTAAACGAGCAGTTCCTGCTCAAAGGTATTTGTAATCCTAGATTTCAATAAAATAAAAAATAAAATAAAAAATCCTTCTGAGTATGTGCTGAAAGAAGCATTGGAAATAAAATGTGGGGAGAAAATAACATTGGATAAAGAATTAAATGCTAGTCGAGGATGTGGAAATGATCAGAAAACTTATTTTAATATGTATATGGGGGTTTAATAAGATTCTTTATAGGGGAGGTGTAGAGAGTTGGTTGGGGGGGAAGGAACACTTGATTATCATGAATCTGCATAGACGGAGAAATACTATAATATGAAACAGTGCTGACTGTTGAAATATCTCTGTACACTATTATTTTGTACTAACATGTAACATTGTAACCCTATTTAATCAATGTTAAATTATTATGAACATGAACATGTCTTTATGTTGTGAATAAAGAACATGTTGAAGAGACAGGATTGTTTTGAAATGTTACGTAGTGGAAATTGAACTCTTGACAAGTGGTTGTAACAGACTGGAAGTGCTGGATATGTGTATTTACTATACTGACTGTTCATAAAAAGACAAAGAACCAGATGAACTTGTTATATACTAAAGAATATTATTTTCTGGATAAATTTCCTACAGCTTAACGGGATATAAACATTTGCTTTGAATTGGAATACAGGGGTTGAGAGTCTTATTTCATATTACACATTCAGATACTTATCAGACCTAGACACTCCCCTCCCCCACATTTTTTTCATCTTAAAACATTAAAAGATTAAAAGGGAACCAAGGGAAGGCCATCATCACCTGTCTACAAAGTCTTGAAATGTCATATTTCCTGGCTGTGCTTAGCTGTTGTGCAACTACCTCATATTATACAAATCTCCACTGTTATTTAATAATTACTTGCTACAACTATATGCCATATTTATGTTGTAAACAACCGGTTTACCTTATTATACCATATTTTCTCTACATCCCCCTCTTCCCCAGGTCGCACCTGGAAACAAGCTTAGACTCAATGTGCCTCTCCAGGTTACCAACATTCTAAATAAATAAAGAAATGTGCTCATATTTAAGAAATATGTTCAAAAGAGAGTGGAAATTACCCAAATTCTGTTTGTTCTAACTGGTCTTTAAACAAGCAGCAAGAGGGCACACAGTAGCATCCTTACCCATTGCAGGAGTAACATCCATCCTGCACTTCACTGTCCAGCTCAGGATGCCCTATTAATGTTGTGAAATACAACTGATGCCAGAGATGTTGATATTACAAGCTGCTAGCCACAATGGGGCCTTATGCACTAATGCAAGCCGGGTACGTGATAGGGGTGTGTATCCGGCAGGCACAGATCAGCACCTGTGGACAGGTGCACAATGGCTGGCGTTCATCATTGCTTGGCACTTATCTGTGACCCTGTTCCTGGTGCACAGGATCACTGGGAGCAGATTGGTGTGGATCCGAGGACACAAACGGGCATCAAATCAGATGCCTGATCTGGTCCAGCAGTAGATCCCCTGCTCCATGCAGAACAGAGGATTCTGGCACAGCATGGGTCCTGAATTTGTAAAATGTTGGGCGAGTGCCCAAATGGCTGCTCCCAGCCCTCCCTGCCTGACTAGAAGGTTGGGGCAGCATTGTGATGGGGCTATGGGTTCCTCTGGCCAGCCAGCAGGGATATGCTGTGAGGGGGTGCAACAGTTATGGTAGGGTCCCTGCTGCCATATCATGCCCCCCCCACCTGCCACTTTGCACCTTTGTGAATGGTGTGGAGTACGGGCATGCCCCCAATACTCCCCTGAACCAGCCATGCAACAAGGCAGGGGATCCAGTGCAGAATGGATATGTGTCCCTTCTGTGCATGCATGCAGGAGTCTGTGGGACTCTGGAGCATGAAAATGAAATTTAGGATTGCCTATGCACTGCAGATCAGTGGCACGTAGGCAATCCGCCCCATAGTGCATAGGGACCATTGAGCTTACAATACAAATATTTAATCTACATTCTTTAAATTAAATTTTATAAACTGGTCAGTATTCTACCATCTGTAAACAGGAAATGAGATGTAAAAATTGAATGGAAACATATGCCAAGTAAAACAGTGAAAAATACCTATCTCATAGCAGAGACTATGAACAACCTTTGAAAGAAAATCAGTGAGAACCCAATGAATGAACCTGCAGATTAAAATCCAGTTATTGAATTGGATTTTGAACCTCCTTTATAGCCAAATGGTTTTCAGCACATTTGAGTCAGAACTGTAATTTAATGTGAAAAGCTGTATGCAGTTATCAGTTAGACAGGAGACATAATTAAATTTAGTAGGTTCAAAACCCCAGATATGGTTACAGCGCCTCATAAAATTGTAAATGATTGAATTTCAAGTTAAATGCCTAATAACAATGATAATGCATAATGTGTTTAAGCAGCTGGCAGTAGAAGACCAAAAACAGATAAGTGGAACATGACCACACTTTGTAACACACGAGAAAGAAGCAGCGTTTGTATGAGACAATGAGCTTAGCTGTATCTGTGTAGAATGTGAAGGTAAAAAACTGATTGTGGTTTATATAGCACCTTTCTTACATACTGCAGCCTTACAAGCTGGGAGCAATCATAGCTGCCGTTAAGTGAACATGGGGAGGTTAAGTGAGATAAAAGGTAGGAGAGAGAGGGAGAGAGAGGGAGAGGGAGCGAGAGAGAGACGCTCACCTAGTACTTCAGGTTGCAAACTGAATATGTGACAATTGTGGGGTTAAAACTTGGGCCTGATTTTCAAAGGGCCTGATATGACACAGGAACTAGGTTCCTATGTGCAGGTCCCTGTGCCAAAAGAAATGCTATTTTCATTATATTTTGTGCATGGGCAGCATTTTCCTATTTTCACACAGCTGTGGAAAAAAATGCGGTGCCTAGTAATACCCGGTGTAGATCCCATGTAAAACTAAAGTATGGGCATCACTCCAAATCAGGTTGGTGCACCTGAAATGGACTGGCTAGACCCAATACAATAATGTTTTAACTCCACAAATTAAGGTGCAACTTAGAGGCATGAGTTATTCAGAGAACAAGCAAAACAGCACAGATTAATGCATGAAAAATGTACTGCTAGTATAAAGAGCAACATGCCCCATAGGGCAACCATTTAAAACCATGCAAATCTGTGCAAATGCCCCATCCCTTGAGAAAGATCTGCTGGGGCAGGGTATCTAGTGAACAAGGCAACTGAAATTGGGCACCTACAAAGACGGTGACTCAATTACGGCGCCTGTATTCACGGTTACCTAGCAGGGGGGCGACCGGATACTGGGGTGGGTGAAATACCACGACGGGAAGTAGCGGGTATACGCATGAGGTGGGAGACACAGGGGAGGGCTGGTATGTGAGAGGCGGTGCGGTGGGCAGCTGCCAAGCTGGTCCACTAGTGTGGTGGGGAGGGTGGTCGGCTAGGAGGTGTAGGGTTCGGGTCCAGCGTGGCGTGTTTTTTTTTTTGCCATCAGGCAGTTTTACATTTATGTAAGTTTTTCATTCTCCCCCCAACATGCACTCCCTGGAGTTGAAAATCCTTAAGTAGGGGTGCAGAAGCAGCTCCCCACTTTAAAATAAGACCCATAGGTCTTGGGCACCATTTTTGCAAGCGTTGTGAGTGTGCATCGCTGAAATAAATTTTCGGCGATGTACACTCGCCATAACAGTGATCACTATTCCGCGATCACCATTATGACATGGAACCCTGGGGCACAGTGAGCAGACAGCTTGATGAGAGGCACTGTGTATAAACACTGATTTTTTTTTTGTGAGCATTTGCAAGGATTTGCATGCTTTTGAATGGTAGCCCTATGGGGCACGTAGCACTTTATACTAACAATACATTTTGCATGCATTAATCTGTGCTTTGATTGTTTGTTTCCTGATTAACTCATACCTCTGAATTGCATGTTGATTTGCAGAGTTATATTACCGGTGTATCATTCTTCCGCAGCTGCACAAATATGTGCAGGCTACTATACAGTATTGTATGGAAACGTATACAAACAGGCACAAAAGACTCAGTTGCACAAGGAAAGTAGGAAACCCTCCCTTGCGTAACTGTATTTTCTGCATGTGTTCCACATTTTTAAGTCTGGCCTCTGGTTTTATTTATTTATTTAAAATTTTAGTAACTGGGAAAGGCACACTGAGCCAAGACTCGTCTCCAGGTGCAACCAGGGGTAGGGGATAGGGACAATAATATAACATCATATACAGGAGAATATACATACATAGAAAATGCCATAAATACAGTATTTACATAGATGCAGAAACATTATGCCTAGTAGCTAATACATAGTCTGGCTAAAGCAGCAATGAAAGCAATATTTACATCGAAGTGAAGACATTGCACAATATGACAATATAGGTGATAAGTAGCATTAAAGTCAGGAGATAGCTATATGACAAAAGTACAGAAAAGCAAAGGTAGGTATGTGGGGAATTAATAATGGTTAGACTAGATTAGCAACTGGGAGACTCCGTGCAGCGGAGTTGAAGTCTATCGACAGTGCCGAGGAGGGGGGCCAAAGCAACAGAAGGCTGTTGAGGGGTGTACGAGGAAGGTAGGGCAAGTGGGTGAAGGGTGTTTGGGGGAAGGTGGGGGTGGCTAGGGAGGTTGGGGAAGATGAGGTATGCTAACTCAGGTGCAAGGAGTAGGAGAGCATGCACAGGGGAAGGGGGAGTAGTTTGAAGGGCTTTTTGAGGGATGCTGCAGTCTGCAGAATGCAGACTGGGAGAGGGAGGCTGTTCCAGAGGGCTTGGAGCCTGTAGGCAAAGGATAATTTCCCTGAGGTGAATGAGGTAGAGGAAGAGCAAAGAAGCAGTGGTCGCATTGTGCAGTGAGTATCCTGAGTTGGGGTCTGGGGCTATCAATGATGAAAGTTAGGAGGGAAGGGTGCCTAATCAGTATTTGACAATGAAGGTGGCGCAATGAGCAAGACAGCGGTTTGAAGAGAGAGAGGGGAGAGATATGACTCGATAGAGGGAGCAGTGATGAGTGTGATAAAGGAGGTTAGTGGCAAAACAACAGAAGGCATGGAAAAGAGGGTTCAACTTGGCAAAGGATGACTGAGGTGTCGAGCTGTGCACTACATCAGCGTAGTCAAAAGATGTAAGGATGAGCGTGGAGATGAGTTCTTTTTTGATGGGGATCGAGAGGCTGTCCTTGTGTCTATACAGCATGCCTAATTTAGGATGCAGCTTGCTATGGATGGGATCAAGGTGGTGAGAGAAGTCCAGTTTAGGGTCCAGCCATACTCCCAAGTATTTACAGGACTCAATGGCCTCAATTTTGGAGCCATCTAGGGCAAGGAAAGATTTCTAGGTTCATAGCTGTACGTTTTGAAACAAGACTTTATTATAAGCATCCAATGGATGCCTTTTATGGGATAAAAGACTCTGAACTTGGGATTTGAGTGAGAGGACTGCAAAGTGAAGCTGAGTTATTCTGTCTGCACAAACCTCACAAGAGGAGTCTCTCATACCATAACAGACATGCCTTGGAGGCCACATTATCTTATTAGAAATCATTTGAGTTTCGCTCCAGTGATTTCTAATAAGTATAGAGTCTTTTTTTAAATGTTATTGTGCCATCCTCATCCCAGTGCTAATGCTGAGCACTCTCTCCTAACATTCTTGCTTGAGAGCACACTGTACATAAGATAAGTGACTCTGCACACTGATTGGCTGAAATCATCTGAGTGACATATAATACCGCACACTGATTGGTTGAAATCACCTGAGTGACTTATAATACCTTACATAGTGGGTAGAGCATTGACATTGACATTTGGGTTCTAAAAACCCTTGGAGCAAGCTGCTAGACTCACAGTGAGATAATGACCCCAGAAGCAGTCTTCTAGGCTAAAGAGAGAAATCAGTAAGCAATACCACATACCCTGGGTGGGTTCTGAAGCATGAGGCACTGCTGAGTGCTTCCAACTGCCTAGGAATGTGGTAACAACTTTACTCACTCTGTCTTACTGCATACCCTGGAGTAGGTTATTGTGCTTTTATAATGGCTCATTTACAGTAGAAGAAAAATGTCTGAAAGAGATGTTTAAAATTTGAGAACCAGTGGTGTGGTGAGGTAAATCATATCGCACAGTTACATGATGAGGTTCAGCTAATCATGTTCTACTTTTTCTCAATGCCATTTTTATGAGAGATATACAGTAGCTATAAGTGGTAGGCATGATTCTAAAGCATTCTCCACAACTGTGATATTATTATACTATAAAGTAAGTGAAGTCAAATACTGTATATTAGACCTTTATGGGACATTATAAGTATAATTAATTATTCATGAGCCTAGCAAGGCTCCTGATTGGCTACTGGATCAGTCAATGACCGGCTGGAGGGAGGTGACCCTTGGCTGCGCCCCGGGCCACCCATCCCCCAACCAGTTGTTAATCCTTCAGAAATGTCTGGCTTCTCTGTCGTTATTACTTAAATAATGAACAAAGTTTAGGAACTGGATAAAACTGAAGCATGTCTTTCTCAACAGTATACCAGCGATCCAAAATGATTCCAGATTCAGCAACTTGGAGGTATTGGACAAGCATAGGAAATTTAAAACCACTAGACTCCACCAGCATATACACTTTATCCTAAGCTGTTAGAGGAGAACTACCAGCAGAGGTGAAGCCCTGACCACTGCACAGATCAGGGCTTCGCCTCTCAGATCCCCACCGTAGGAACCATATTAAATTAAGAGTTTGGTTACCTGAATGCTGGTAAAATGTATCTGAACCCCCAGTGCAGCTGGCATGTTTAAGTATGGTGCTTCTCACCCCCTGCAATTGCACTGCAGCACTGCCCCTTCCTTATTGGTGTTCTTATGTACAGAGATTCTATAACTAATAATGATTAATAATCTCTGTATCTCAGATGCTCAGCTCTGTTTCTACAGAATTTGCCTAAATGCCATGTGTATGCCTGTGGTCTCAGCAGACACTTAATAACTTGCCTAAAAAAACATAATAGTGCATATACCAGGGCAAAAAATCACAGTAGAACACAAGCCTGCTGTAGTGCAATGTGAGCACTCCAAATTGTAGGTTTACCTCACTTCTTCACAGTTTAGTCGAGACATTTTATTAAATTCCACATAGCATAGGTGCAGCAGCAGTCCCAAACACAATAGTGTATCAGTCTCTTGGTTCACTCTCACTGCAAGGCTGGTATGATAATGCCCTTCGCTGCTTAGTTGACAATACCCTGAGAAGCAGCCACCTGTCTCTGTACTCATCCCTCCTCATGGGCAGAGTGGAGCCCCCACGAGTCATCAGTTCCTCCCCCCTCAGTAGTCCCTAGGATCTCCTCTATCATGGGCAACAAAGCTTTTTCTGTCTCTGTCCCCTCCCTCTGGAACAGACTGTCCACATTGTTCTGCTCATCCACCTCCCATTTCTCTTTCAAAAACAATTTCAAAGTCTGGCTATAGTCTGAAGCCAAATGCCACTGTGCACCCGGGTAATCCCAGGCAACCCCGTCCTTCCCCCACCCCACCTATGGCTGGGTTACACCCTCTCCTGAGATTCCCCTCCATATCCTGCCTTCCACCCTCCCCCAGCGTGGCTAAGGATATTGTCTCCCTACTGTTCTTTGCCACCGCACTTATTTTAAGGTGGATTGTTGCACTGTAGTACGAGTACTCATCTACCTGATGACCTGTTCACTACTGTTTAGCTGAATGTTGAATGTTTAGCTGAATGCAATTGCACTTTTATTTTTGTGTCTGATCATTTGACACCATATGTATGATCTCTGTTTCTGTGACTATGTATTTTACTTATCTGCTGGCCTTAAATAACACCCTGTATTTTATATAACTTCTTTACACAAAGACCCCTTGTACTATAATTCCTACACTCATGTCTGAAGCCTATACTATTGTGTGTTTACCTGTATTTGCATTGCTTAATGTGCCATGTTTGTGGCTCGGGTCGTGACTGAAAACGGTCCTCTGGATCAGTGCACCTACCCGGTTACCAAAGACATAAATATATAAATAAATAAAATAGTAACAGCAGGTTATCTAGGGCTAAAACTTCTCACTTCAAGATTGCTAAGGTGTTCAACTATAAGCGGTAGTTTTTGTAACCAACTTTTAAAACTTTATTTTTAACCCACCGACCATCGCATTTCCTGGAACCTGAAAATCACACTTCATTTACCTTTTGACATCACAGTAATATCTTCCTGGAGACTTTTGGGACTGCTGCTACACCTGTGTGGAAATTTAATAAAGAGGCTCAACTAAACCGTGAAGATGTATGGTAAGGCTATCATTTCAAGTGCTAACCTTCCACTGTGGTGGGCTTGTGTTATTCTGAACTCTCTGGGAAAAGCGTGAAAGAACTGAACTCATTGCTGAATCTACCCTCAGTAGACTGGACACAGTTACTAAAGATCAAGGTGCTGCAGTCTGGGAGATGCTCTGTCATCTGTAGAGCATGGTCAGACTATGTCCCATCGTGTCTGCATTGAAAATGCTGCTTGATACATGTATGTAATTTATTTAATTCAGTTTTTGTTAACCATGTAAGTTCAGTAGGCTAAGGGACTATTTTCAGGAATGACCCAAACTCAACATTACATGTTGGACTCCTCAAATGCCAGATAGAAAAGATACCTTCCAGAATATCTTTTTCATTGAGTACCACTAATGGATCTGGGTTGGAGGCACTGGGACCCGCAGGAGCAATTCTTTGGACAGGGGCATGATAACTGCTACTGGCAATGGTGCCTTAGTGCTCTCACATGGTGTTGTGTATTTACCAATAACCATCACCGTCTCCCTCACATACCTCAGTTCTGTTTGCAAGGAGAGAAACAAAAAGTGGGAACAGGATAAGCTGGGGCTTGTGAATAACCAGCCCAAAGGGACAGAGAAAAGGATATAAGAAAAATAAACAAACAATAACATGAAAAGATGGGGTGAACACCACAAAGTTTAATCCATATAATTTGATTGCATCACAGAACACATGTCAGAGGGGTAATGTTTCATGGCCACTCTGCCACTTTGTTCAGCTCGCTGGGTTATTCTGTCACTTTCAGTCATTAAGTTCTGAGTCTTTCACTATTTAGTTCCATTTTTACATTTGAAAACCTTATAAGGTCATGCTCATAGCATGACTGAAGTGCTCTGTCTCTTTATAGCTTTTCATTTGCTGCTAGGACTTTATTACTCAGTCCTTCCAGGAAGATAGCACTGCCTGCAGCTGGATCTTCCAGGTACAAGTACAGGTCCATCTTTTCATGATACTATTTGGATTAAGTCACGTGGGTGACTCAAGACAAAAAGCAGATTATTCTTCAAAAAAAGAGATGGCGGCCTGGGCATTCTCGAGAACTCATATAAAATAAACAAATAGAACCTGAACACCAACTCTCAGAGACAGAAATGAGGGGAGATGCAGCAAAGGTGGCACAGATGAAGGTAGTCTGAGATACTGAGCGAAAGCCTCAAAAGGGTCACCCACTAGCCAGCAAACAAGACCAGGCTGGAAGTGAGCAGTAAGATAAGGCAGCTGTCGGGTATGCATGTAGGCTCTAGGTAGCAGATAAAGGGTAGATAAAAATGCAGGGTTACCAGCCCATGCTAAAGTAGCAAATATGCCATTCTCCGATGTCTCTAAGTCTGCTGGATAGAAGGATCAGAATATGGTCACAAAAACATGCCAGCTGACCAGAGCAGAAGAAGAAGAAGAAAGACAATACAAGCATATAGCAAAGAAAAAACTACAACAGCAAAGCCAGATGAGACTGACAGACCCTTTCTGCAAGTGAAAGGGGTGTTCCCTTAGCTGGAGATGGCTGTTTCAGCCAGATACAATTGAGTGCTAAGTACTTTTCCACACAGAGCTACTATCAGGTGGAGTTAGGATTGAATGGCACCCAGTGGGTGCAAGTCACTTTTAGCAACCTATAGGGATATACCTAATGTAACGGGGAATAACATTTTTTTTTTTGCTTTTGTAGATTTTTTTTTTATTGTGTGTGTTTTTTTTGTAATATAATACCCAGTTCCCAACAGGGGATGGCAACAAGGAGAGTGGCATAATACAGAGCACCGCATAATGCATGCCACTGAATGAACTGCCCAGATGCCCTTCCTCCAGAGAGAGGGGAATGGTGGTTGGGTGGGTGTGGTACTCAATAGAGAAAATATTCTGGAAGATCACCAGTTATGGCAAGAACATAACGTTTCTATCTTTCCAGAATCAATCATCTCCATTGAGTCCCACTAATTGGTCAGAGTACCAGGCTTCCCAACTGAATGAGGGAGGAGCTGGCTCACCCCAAAGGTTCAGAATACCCTTAGCCCTCTGAGGGGAGGAGAAGAACACCTGAGGGAGGGGGCTCGTATAGGTCTGGTAAGACCTTTGACTGGTCAGGACCAGGTGGGTGCTTCTGTAGCACAGGAACAGGAGGCTTCTCTGAAAGCCCTCTCCTGACCCTAGGGGAGAAAAAGTGAGCTCCCTGAAGTGTGAATAAAGCACATGCGCTGAGCCAACTGTGCCAGTCGGGAAAGGCAAAGTCATGTCATCAGTCTAATACAGACTGCAGTTCCTCCCTGTCCAGAGGCCACCTTGTTGGTATCATAAGATGCCCTTGACTGGTGCCATATTACCTCTAGACCACGGGCAGAAAGGTTGAAGGCCTGCCTGACTTCCTCACTTTGAGGCAGTGCAGCTAAGAGGCTGTGTAGCAGTAATGATAGGAGACAACTGTAGGTTGCCACATGGACCTGATGTACTGAATGTACTTTACAGAGCATGCCAATGTAAACATCTTCTACCCCCAAGCATCTGTGAGTACATCTGCACCTGGGAGTTGGTCATGCCTTATACTCAGAGGCCCTGACAGAGTTTGGAGTACTTGAAGCCCTAAGGATGGAAGGAGGGGTGGAAGAACAATGGGGAATAATCAAAACTGCCATCACAGAGGCAACAAGGCTTTGTGTGAAGCAAATAAACAAAACAAAATGATGTAAGAAACCACTATGGTTCTCAAAGGAGGTGGCAGGGAAGGTTAGGGGGGAGAAAAAGAAAGCATTCAGGAAGTACAAGGAACCACAGAAGAAGCAGGACAGAGAATTTATCAGTTAAAGCAAAAGAAAGCTGGGAAGGCAGTCAGAACAGCAAAGGCCCAAACCGAGGAAAAGATAGCCAACACAGTTAAGAAGGGGGATAAAACCTTTTATAGGTACATCAGGGAGCGAAGGAAGACCAAGAGAGGATAGTGGAGCCTTAATAAAGGGAGGGTGGGGGTGGGCAGAGGGTGACTGTGAAAGGCAGAGATACTAAACAAATATTTTTGCTCAGTATTTACAAATGAAGAGGGGGAGGTACCTAAACCAAACAATAGAAACACTCTGGATACAGAAATTGATACCAGCCCATTTACAGAAGAAAGGGTTCTGAAAGAACTCTTGAAACTGAAGGTGGACAAAGCAATGGGGTCTGATGGGATTCATCCCAGAATTCTAAGGGTAGAACTAGTGACACCACTGACTACCCAGATGGGGTGGTACCTGAGGACTGGAGGAGGGCAGATGTGATTCCACTTCACAAAAGTGGGAGCAGGGCAGAAGCAGGCAACTACAGACCTGTTAGTTTAACCTCAGTGATAGGGAAAATGATGGAATCACTTCTGAAGGAAAGAATTGTCAAGTACCTAGAGGCCAGAGGGGCACAGGACCCAAGGCAGCATGGATTCACAGCTGGAAGATCATGTCAGATGAATCTAATAGATTTCTTTGACTGGGTGATCAAAGCAGTAGATCAGGGAGGGGCTGTGGACATGGCCTACCTAGACTTTAGCAAGGCATTTGACACAGTCCCACACAAAAGATTAATATATAAGTTAGCCAGCCTGGGAGTGGGTCCCAAGATGGTAGCCTGGGTAAAAAATTGGCTGGAGAACAGGACACAGAGGGCAATAGTAAATGGAGTCCACTCTGAAGAAAGGGGGGTTACTAGTGGGGTACTGCAGGGTTCAGTACTTACATCGGTCCTCTTCAATGTCTTTATGTTTACATTGCAGAGGACTGAAGGAAAGTATTGCTCTTTGCAGATGACACAAAGATCTGCAACAGAGCTGATACACAAGGTGGGGTGGAAAGGATGAGAAGGAACTTGGCAAGATTGGAGGAATGGTCAAATGTATGGCAGCTTAGATTCAATACTAAGAAGTGCAAGATAATGCACCTGGGAAACTAAAACCCAGGGGAAGAGTACACAATGGGGGATGAGATACTAACAACAACAAAAATGGAAAGGGACCTGGGGGTAGTTATATCAGATTAACTAAAGGTGGGCAAGCAATCTGAGAGGGCGGTAAGGAGGGGCTGGGAGGATACTGGGATGCATAAGGAGAGGCATCACCAGTAGAAAACAGAAAGCTGTTATCCCTCTGTACAGACAGCTGGTGAGACCCCATCTGGAGTACTGCATGCAGTTCTGGAGACTCAATCTCCGCAAAGACATAAACAGGATGGAGGCAGTCCAGAAGAGGGCAACTAAATGGTGCAGGGTCTGCACCGAAGACATATGGAGAGACTTAAGGAGCTTATGTATAGCCTCGAGGAAAGGAGGGAGAGGGGGACATGATAGAAACTTTCAAGTACCTCAAGGAATCAACAAAGTTCAAGAGCTGTAGCATCTTTCAGAAAAGAGGTGTGCAAGAACACAAGGCCAATTTGAAGATAGAGAGGTGGGGGGGCTCACAGGTAATGTAATGAAGTATTTTTTCACAGAGAGGGTTGTGGATGCATGGAACGGCCTTCCAGAGGAGGTTGTGGAGTCAAAACAGTGGTGGAATTCAAGCATGCATGGGACAGTCATAAGGCAATTCTAGGGGTTGGGGGTAGGAAGAAGTAGGCTGTTGGTTAACTAGGATCTGCAGCTTATCCATTAGGTAGGGAAATGGGCAGACTGAGTGGGCCAAGCGGTCCTTATCTGCCATCAAATTCTATGTTTCTATGAGTTAATCACCAGCAGATCCTGTGGACCTCTGGCAAAGGCAGGGGTGGCAAATGGATGCTCTATAAGGCCCTGGATGCCTCCTTCATGGTTCCAGGCCATGAAGAAATGACAGCAGTGTATGACTTGGGAACTCCTAGAAGTCCCAGTGGCAGGGCTATTGGATTGTGGCATGTATATGGCTGAAGCTCATGTGCCTGGAGCAGTTCCATCAAGAATCCTCCACCAAGAATCACTTAGCAGAGGAGGCCAGGTGGAGAGATGATTCATTGTCCTCCAAGAAAGATTTTGATGGAGAGGAGGTACTGGCTCTGGGAAGACTCAGTGCTGGGAGTGGGGCAGGGTAATGGGACCTGTCTGACTCCCTGCACCACTGACCTATGGCACTGACCAAACCCCAGTGCTGATCCCACATCCGTAGCCCCAAAGGGGTATAGAATGAGTGCATCCTCTCAAACATCCACTGAGTCCCTTCTAGAGGGAACTGAGGCTCCTGATCCCAAGGTTCTTGACATGAGCTGCAGAAGTCTAGAGGTGCTCTTGCCCTATGGGAGGGTTGACTGGAGATGTCCAATTGTGGTGTACCTGCATCTGAGGAGTGACCAGACTAATGCTTGTAGGGGGAATTCCATAGGTGAGGAGACCAGAGTCTTTTAGGTCCCACATGGAGACCCTGCTCTGCACCTGAACTAATGCTGAGGGGCAGCCCCTGGGAGAAACCCAACACTGGGTCATTGTCCAGCCCCAAGTCTGACACCAGACTCAGGACTAATGGCGACCACAGGGACAAGAGTCCCTCCTTCCCCGTTATCCTTAGTGTTGTCCTTGACACCGTGCTCAACGTTGCCATTGATGCTGGTTCTGGTGCTGTTCCTCCCCATGATGTCATGAATGACACTGGGGTCAAGGACAGGCACAACGCTGACATCTCTGCCAGCATCTTGCACATTGCCAGGCCTAGGTCTGGCACTAACATCATTGTTGGCACCATTACCAGAGTCAGAGCTAACCCCTTTCCCAGCATTGCTAGTGATACCATGGTCAGGAACAGGCAATGGGTCAGCTCTGGCACCAACATCAGCCTCGGTGCCAAACCTTTCCTCGACACCATGAATGGTGCCAAGGGAGACCTGGTGCTATCTTTGGCTCCATCTGCAGTGTTGTGACAGCAAATGGTGACAACAGTATGAAGATGGCATTGAGGAGCCCTCTGTGAGGACTGGGTGTTTAGCCTCGACCCTGCCAAAAGGAACGTCTGTCATCAAGGGCAAACAGATTGAGGAGGGTGCTCAGTTGGCTGCCGAGAAGGAGTTGATTGTCTGTCAGACCCAGCCACCTGGGCTTCCGATGCCTCGGCACAGTGAGGTCAAGAAGTACCCTCTAGACTGGCCTGGTGGCACTGAGAGTTGAGGCACTGGATGCCACACCTCACACTGCACTGGCAACCCGGGTTCAAGAACAAGCCTCAGTCATCTGAGGTCAGCTGGGAGAGGGCAGGAGCTGGATTGACCAGCCTAATGGCAGCTCTCCTCACCTGGGGATGCTTTCAGGCACTGCCTTGCTAGAAAGCGGTGCGGGGTGGGGGAGGGCACTGTTAGGAGTTTGGTGGAAGCCATGTGCTCACCACAGCTTACCACTGGAGCTACAGCCCTTCATGCCAGCATCCTCCAGGGAACTGGGAATTGGGCATAGCTACCTCCATAACTACGAAAAATCCCTTGCCCTACTCCCGTGCTGCAGGATCCCCTTAAGAGGGGGACAGAGCATAAGGATGGTAGGTTTGCAGACACCTAGCCCCCACCAGCAGTAGGGGAAAAAATGTCCCCATAAAAAAAAAAGAAACACCCTGTACTTCTGAGGACCCAGAGAGTCCTGGAAGGGGACCAGGGGAAGAGCTCAAAGACCTTACCTTGGTACTCCTTGTGCATTGCCTTCCTTCAAAGGCTGGGGTCCGCTGACATCAACCTAAATGCGTGGTTCTCCAAAATGTAGCCTTCCGTACAGAGGCAGGCATCATAGGAATCCATGTCACGCTTTGGTCAAAGGCAGATAAAGCATATCTGATGCAGGTCAGTCGAACCCATTTTATTCCTGCTGGGGCACTGATTCATAATGGGTGGTTTCTTATCTGTGGTTCCCTTAGAGAAAATAATAAAACCAAATAAAAGACAGTGTCATCGAAGAAACAACGGTGATGCAGATGGAACTGAGGTGACTGCTTCCATGGTGTGCACTTGATAGTGAGAAGAACAGAAACGAGGAAGATGAGTGAGCTGGCAATGGGTATTGCATTTGATAGCAAGAAGAACAGAACTGGGTTGGGTGAGTAACCGGCAAAGGTTATTGGCAGGCATATGGCTCCCTGGCCAAAGATTTGCTCCTAGTGCCTGCAGCTCAGATCCATTGATGGTACTCAATGGAGAAGATTGATTCTGGGAAGGTCTGTTGCTTGCGAGCAGTTCAAAATGCTGTAGCATGAATATTATGTGGAACTGTGAGTCTGCAACATATCTCAACAGTTTCATAATATAAGTTGGGCTGGCTACCAGTTCAGACTAAAACTGAGTGCAGGGTGTTGGTCCCGGATTTTTCAGGGACCTTCTAGTGGCCAATGCTCTGTTAAGGCCAAGGAAGGTCTATTGGTATAACTGCAGATCCTGTGGAGCACTAGATACAAGAGTTTTGCTGTATTCGCACTCAGACTTTAGAATGTATTGCCAGAGCCTTCTCACTGATCCATCCCTCCTTACCCTTAAACACACACTGAACATTTATTTTCTATCTAATGGTGTTTAAGGAAATGATGCCATGCACAAATTTACATTTCTGTGCATACACCTCTGTGTTTTGTGTCAGTTGTATTTATTGTTATTCATATTGGTTGGTTGTGGTTGAAGTTTCTGTACAGCACTCTGTGCCCATAGAAAGGCATCTGATAAATGAATACGAATGAAATGAATATCCCCCTGAAAAGTTATTTAATCTTGACTGGTAAGGCGGTTGTCAGGGAGATATGTGACGGTCTCTTGCTGCTAGGCCTTACATAGCCTGGGTTTTAAATGCTATAATGGTGCCCAGTATGGGTCATTTGTGTTCCAGCTGAGGGGCAAGATCTGGAAATGTGTGTGGGGATGCATAATAGCACCCAAGCCTCCTCTCTGTGCACTGTCAAGTTTATTGTTTTGCACTTTGCCCCAGGTTGTGTCTCCTCAGCTGCCGCAAGTAATTGCATGTTAATAAAACGTAGGACCTACCTCTTTCCAAGGTATAGCTGACTGACCTCTTGTATGTTGTTTATGTAATTGTTATATGCCTTATTCTCCTTTATGTTTGTTATACTGTTAGCCAGACCCTCTATTATCTATATTATCTGTACTACGCTCTTCATGGGTCAACTGCATATACTGATGGACTCTCCTGGGCCATAACTGAAAATAGACATTTACTTGCCTTGTGTACTCTACCTGGTAAACACAAACTAATTAAGTAGGTACATTTTGTAAAGATCTCACTATCCCATTTACCAGCATGTGCTAGTGGCAATTCTTATTTACAGCCTCAAGACATTCTTTTAAATGCACACTGTTACGGTCTTTCTGGGGCTAGTTTCGGTTATTTCCTGCAATGCGTTTGCGTCTTCCTTGCTGTTAACCATTTGCGTTTGCAATTGCATTACTGTGGCCATGCACACTACAGTTTGAGTTTCCATATGCGCTTGCATTTCCTTTTGCGCTTCTGTTTCCTTTGCTGTTATTGTTGCTGTTACCATTTGTGTTTACAATTGCGGTACTGTGCCTGTGTGCGTTTTGGTTTACTTTTCCATACATGCTTCTGTTCCCGTTTCTGTTTCTCTTTCCTTTGGCATTATTGTTCATGTTAACTTTACCATTTGCATTTACAATTGCTGTACCATGCCTGTGCACGTGATGTTTCATGCCACATGCGCGCCTGTGTTCGGCTAAGCCTGCTTTCGTTCCCTTTCAGTTCTTCCTGTGACACTCAACATTTCCATTTAAAATACCACTGCCATCACTGTTTGCATTACCAGTTGCATTTTTGTATGTGTTTCAATGTCCGTTTGCGTCACTGTTCGCATCGGCGTCACTTTGTGCTTGTGTTTCTATTAACGTTTCCTTTACCATTTACATTTGCATTACCATATGTGTCACTGTTTGTGCTTCTGTTTACATTGCTGTTCCTGTTACTATGTCACAAGACATCACGTGTCGGGAGCATGGGGTCTTTTGGGCCCCGCGCTCCCGCTGCTGCATTACATTCACTATTTCTCGTCATCATTCTCAAATAGAAGGGAAATTAGAGGCAAAAAACTCCATTTAATGCATTAGTTAGGACTGTTCGATAGTGACAAAATCAAGGAAATTTGGTGTTAGGGTTGAAAGCCCCTGGACCCCCGCCCACCCCCCCCAACCGCATCGGGTGCACGTTGAGGTCGTCGGTCCTAACTCTCCTCCATTCTCCTATACTTCTGCTTCTTTACACATGTGATGGGGTGAGAGTTAGGGCTGAGTACCCCATCGCGCATCCCGATGCCTGTTGGTGGAGGTGCGGTGGTGAGGTACAAGAGGGTGGGAACCAACAATTTCCCTCGCTTTGTCATTGTGGAACAACCCTAACTGATGCATTAAACTGAGTTTTTGCCTCTATATATATATATATATATATATAACACACACACACACACACACACACACACACACACACACACACTAGTCTCTCTCACAATCTATCTATCTATATATCTATCTATATATTCATGGCAAAAAAACCTCTGTTTAATGCATCAGTTAGGGTCGTTCCACAGCGACAAAAGCGAGGAAATTTGATGTTAGGGTTCCCACCCCCTTGCACCCCATCCCCACCGCACCTCCACCAACAGGCATCGGGGTGTGCGTTGGAGTCGTCAGTCCTAACTCTCACCCCTTCCCATGTGCAAACAAGCTGAGGTAGTGCAGTATAGGAGAATGGGGTGAGAGTTAGGACCGATGACCCCTCTAACGTACACCCCAATGCCTGTTGGTGGGGGTGGGTTGGGGTGCAAGCAGGTGGGAAACCTAACATCGAATTTCCTTGCTTTTGTCACTGTGGAACAACCCTAACTAATGCATTAAACAGAGTTTTTGCCATGAATTTCCCTTCTTTTTGAGAATGTGCACTATAAATAGTGAAGTAGCGGCAACACAAACACAAACACAAATGCCAACGCACATGGTGACGCAAACGTAAACGATAATGCAAATGGTAATACAAACACAAGTGCAAACATTAATGAAAACAGAAATGCAAATGCAAGCACATACGGAAATGCAAACTGTAATACACATGGGCCCAGTAATGTAATTACAAACGCAGACACTTACGGTAACAGCAATGATGATGACACTAAAGGAAACACAAACAGAAACACAAATGGAAGCACATATGGAAATGCAAATGGTAATGCGCATGGTCATGGTACCGCAATAGGAAATGCAAATGCTAATGGTAACAGCAATGATGACACTAAAGGAAACGCAAATGGAAGCGCATATGCAAACGCAAATGGTAATGCGCATGGTGACGCAAAATGAAACTCAAACAAAACCAGTAATGGAAACACAAATGTTAACAGTAATGCAAATGCAAGCACAAACGAAAATGCAAAGGGTAATGCACACGGTGGTGTAGACGGGAACAGTAACAGAAATGCAAGCCCGTACGGAAACGCAACTGGTAACGCGCATGGTCACAGTACCACAATAGGAAATGCAAATGCTAATGGTAACAGCAATGATGACATGAAAAGAAACAGAAATGGAAGCGCATACACAAACGCAAATGGTAATGCACACATGACACAAAACGAAACGCAAACAAAAACAGTAATGGGAATGCAAATGTTAACAGTAATGCAAATGCAAGTGCAAATGAAAACGCAAAGGGTAACGCACACGGTGGCATACACGGGAATGGTAATACAAATGCAAGCACGTACGGAAATGCAAATGGTAATGTGCATGGTCACGATACTGCAATAGGAAATGCAACGCTAATGGTAACAACAACGATGACGTTAAAGGAAACGCACCAGAAGCGCGAATGCAAACACAAATGGCAATACGCATGGTGATGCAAAATGAAATGCAAACAGAAGCAGTAATGGAAACGCAAATGGTAACAGTAATGCAAACACAAGTGCAAACGAAAATGCAAAGGGTAACGCACACGGTGGCATAGATGGGAATGCTAACGTAAATGGTTACGGAAATGCAAGTGGGAACGCTAACTGTGACAGTAACGAAAACGTACACCCTTTTTTTCACCAACAGCTGCATAGAGAAACACAGTGTATATGTAAACAAAGAACGTATGCATAATAATGGGCATCGGAGAAGAAAATGAGCACTTGGAGTACTAAATTGCTTATATCTCAGGAACCGTACGATGTAGGGAAAAAAAATTAAATTTCATGTAAATTTTGACTTTCCTGGCTATTTTTATACTTAGCCCCCTAGTGGGGGGCTAAGCATTTTGCCGACAAAAAGTCCGTATCTCAAAGTGTTTCCGAGATAAGGGCCCTGAAAGGCGCGGTAGACGCCGTAATGTTAGTCTATTGGAAAAAGTGTCAACCTTGGAGTACCATAACTTTGCATCCCTGTAATGTTTTGTCACCAAGCCACCAAAAGGCACATCTGGGGGATGTTGGCTTTCTTCCCTTCAAATTTCAGTCCCAAAGACCTAACCGTTCTTTTGCAGCAGGGTGGCAAAGAATTCCTGTTATTTTGGCCATAGTGTCGCAAAGTAGTGTCATAAATCATGACACTTTTGCAAAAAAAATCATGAAAGTGTCGTAAGTGCGACACTACTTTGCGACACTACAGTTTACAAAAATTTCAAAAACATATTTCTGGGGTGTTTAACCCCTGAAAAAAGACATGGCTATCATCCTCAGGGAATTGTGTCCCTAGAGGGTCCCAAATTTAAATGCCAAACATTTCTGTGACCACTAACTGAAAAAAAATGGCTGACACGACACTGCAGGGGCCATTTGCGACACTAAAAACTGCATTTGTGACACTGTCAAACTTTTTGTTAACTTTTACCATTGATTATAATGGGAAACTTGTTTTTTTGAATAACTTTTGAACCATTTAATTTTTTTTTCACAAAATCTTCGAAAGGCACATCGGGGAACCTGGCTGCATGTTCCCTGAAGTTTTTGGACCAGTTGTGCAAACCATGTGACCTGTAGGCACGAGCAAAGAATGCGCAAAAAAGCATAAATGTGCTACAGAATGTCGCTTTAAAACTCTGCAACTGTATATCTGACCATTACAGAACTTGGCAGATCCAGCAATCTATGGTACCACTCCGTGCCTGCCAAATTTCAGGCAAATCCGTCTTGTGGTGGCAAAATTATTAAGATGCCAAATTTCACACTTTAACCTTAAATGGAGTACTCAATCCTAACTATAGTGGCACTACCATGCCACTATAATATATCTACATACATATATACATTTGTATGTATGTTACAGATTGTATATAAATATATAAGTGATACATAGTGGGGACCTCATGAGTGGTGTAGACAGCACATACTGTATAAATTTATAAGTGATACACATGAATGGTATAGACAGCATGAGTGTAGAAATACCTTATTTATCACATAAGGTCCCCTCTGCATATTTCATTTATGCAATAGGCTAGGACCTTAAGGGATATTTTTTTGTTGCCTTTTTAGGCATAAAATTATTTCTGTAACTCTGTTATTTTTACGTTAGCTTGCGGCGCATGCATAAAGGCGTTTGAAATGTAGCACACTTTGGGTGTGCCTCTCCTTCAATCCAGTGCTCCGTTGAGCAGGCGTGGCGGTCCTGTACTCAATGGGTGCGGGAGCTCTGTATGACAGCGGTGGTCTTCTGCTCAAAGAAAACCACCGCTGTCATACCGGGCTTTCGCGTCACGCGCCCCCTCACATCCAGCGCTCCCCCATGTCGCCCACCCCCAAGCTTTGGTGCCATGCAGAGAGCCCACCCCAGCGTAGCGTTGTTTGCTGATGGGGTGCCCAATCCCGTTGGCTCCACGGCCCCAAGCCATCCTTCTGCCCGCTGAGGCCCACCCAGCGTGGCAAGCATCAATTTTTTGCGGCAGGGTGCCCAACCCCGTCGCTCCTTGACCCTCCCAGCCATTCTTCTGCCATGCTGGGAGCCCACCCTAGCATGGCAACGTCCCATGTAGTCCTTTTTTGTTTTAAACCTGTAAAGAAAAAACGGTCCCACGTAGTCTCCCAGTCCTCCCTCCCACAACCCGCACCCACTCACTGCACACCAGCCTCCCCACAACCCCCCTCACCCCATACTTACCTCCAGAGCTCAGCGTGACGATCTTCGGTGGACCGGGAACACGTCTGCACCCTTCAAAGCCTTCCGCGAACTGAGGAAATGCAGGTAAGCTGTATAATGGGCTAGATAGGGGGGTTTCAACTTTATTGCATATCTCAGGCATTTTTTGGAATTTTTGCACCAAATTTCAACATGGGGTTTTTGGGACTCCTTCTCATGAATGATGTCACTGTCATGGCGTTATTTGGGCCAGAAGGGTGATTTTGCAGTCACTGCGTAGTCACTGCGTGAAATCACCCTTTGGGCCTGAGTAATGCCATGACAGTGACATCATTCATGAGAAGGGGTCCCAAAAACCCCATGTTTAAAATTTGATGCAAAAATTCCAAAAAATGACTGTTTTACGAGCGTGCGTTGCGCAGTTCCTACGCAGGCTTGTAAGTTTGTGAATTTTCAATATATTTACTCCAGATTTTCAACATTGCCATTTTACCACACCTCCTTATGAGCAGTATGGCTGTCATTTTTCACATCCTGCCCAAAACGTGTTTCCGCCCATGTAGCGCACAATGGTGCAGTCGGTGTGCGAACTCAATGTATGGGACACATTAAGAAAATCACAGTGACACTGATCATGAGCAGAGGTCTTAAAATGGCTGTGTTGAAAATTTGGTGAAAAAATTCCGAAAAATGACTTTTATGATTCTGCATTGCGCAGTTCCTACGCACGCTTGTAAGTTTGTGAATTTTCAATATTTTCACTCCAGATTTTCAACATTGCCATTTTACCACACCTCCTCATGAGCAGTACAGCTGTCATTTTTCACACCCTGCCCAAAACATGTTTCCGCCCATGTAGCGCACAATGGCGCAGTCTGTGCGAACTCAATGTATGGGACACATTAAGAAAATCGCAGTGACACTGTTCATGAGCAGAAATCTTAAAATGGCTGTGTTGAAAATTTGGTGACAAAATTCCTAAAAATGACTGTTTTACGAATGTTCATTGCACAGTTCCTATGCACGCTCGTAAGTTTGCGAATTTTCAATATTTCCACTCCAGATTTTTAACATTGCCATTTTACCGCACCTTCTTATGAGTAGTACAGCTGTCATTTTTCACATCTCACCCAAAATGTGTTTCCGCCCATGTAGCTCACAATAGCGCAGTCGGTGTGCGAAATCAATGTATGGGATACATTAAGAAAATCACAGTGACACTGTTCATGAGCAGAGGTCTTAAAATGGCTATGTTGAAAATTTGGTGCAGAAAACATTCCCTAAAATGACTGTTTGGCGTCGTTCGCGAGTTCTCGCTGCAGCACGTCAGACGTTCTAAATTTTCAATATCTGCACTCAGATTTTCAACACGCTATTTTACCACCCTCCTTATGAGCAGCACAGCTGTCATTTTTCACATCCTGCCCAAAATATGTTTCCGCCCCATGTAGTGCACAATGGCTCAGTCGGTGTGCAAAATCAATGTATGGCACACAGTAAGACAATTACAGTGACACTGTTCATTAGCAGAGGTTTTAAAATGCCAATGTTGACAATTTGGTGAAAAAATTCCTGACAATGACTGTTCTATGAGCTTGCATTGCACAGTTCCCACGCACGCGCGTAGGTTTGCGAATTTTCAATATTTCCACTCTAGATTTTCAACATTGCCATTTTACCACACTTCCTTATGAGCAGTGCAGCTGTCATTTTTCACATCCTGCCCAAAACGTGTTTCCGCTTATGTAGCGCACAATGGGGGTAACAAAAAGGTCATGCTGAAAATTTATTGTGCAAATACCAGCAATCGCACAGGGCATTAGGGTAAAGCACCATACATGCCAAACACCACTGCAAATACCTTTCTGCAATTTCTGCATCTTGCCTCAGTGTATCATCAGTGCCCAAAGAATTCAAATGTTTATCCCTTAAAATAGCTCTCCCCAATATGACAGCTTTTCAATTGGTTGGCTGCTACAGGCCCCCCTCTGCCGGCCTTCAGCTCCTAAATCACTTGGGAAATATAATGAATCTGGGCCCTGAGGACACCATCATTTTAGGTGATCTGAACCTTAACTGGCTCTCCAACGCATCCGCACCTCTAGTATCTTTTTGTGACACATATGGATTCACTCAATTAATAAATGAACCGACAAGAATTAACTCAAAAACAAAACTAACAGCACCCTACTTGACATTATGTTGGTAAACAAACCGCACCTGTTTTCCCATGCTGGAGTGCTTTTCAGTGATATAGCGACCACTGTCTTATTGCAGGGATAAAATCATCAGTCAAGCCATCCAACCCTGCAGAAATTCCTTATAAGAAGGTCTAAAAACCTTAACATCAAGGATATCTCCGTGACCTATATCATTCCTTACGCTGGCAAGAATTCTATCACACAGCTTCTGTGGAATCAGCACTCAAGGTGCTAAATGACATTATCATAGGCGCCCTCAATACTCATGCACCTTTCACTAGCGTTAGAATAAAAAGCAAATCCTGCCGCTTGGTTTTGCCGATCTTAAATCTGCACTGCTTGCTAGAGATAAACTCTGAAAAGGGCTTGAAAGACCAAGGATCCGCCTGACTGGCTTCAGTTCAGAAAGCCAGAAACAGCTGCACCAAAATAATAAGAGAAGCCAAAGCTGCTTTCTATACAGCCGAGCTTGATGCCTCCTACCTTAACCCAGCCAGATTCTGGGGCACCATCAAGGGATCCTAGGGCAGGACTCCAGTACTTCCTTGCCATCCCAAGTACACCTTAACAATGCTGTTATCACTGATAAGTGAAATCTTAGATGCATTCAATAATCATTTCACTACGGCTGGCCTAGCTTTTGACCCTCCCCAGCAAATCTATTACGGTCACAACTTAAATTCCAGTCTATTGATGGTCAGAAGGCTGCCTCTTCATTCTCCTTCAAGCCCATTTTATTAAAACAAGTGGAAGACCTATTGCTACATCTAGACACCAAGAAAAGTGCAGGTGCAGACTCTCTGGACCCTATTTCTTAAAATTGCTCTACATGCCATTGCAGTTCCCCTAACTCATCTTTTTAATCTGTCCTTATCCACTGGTTCTGTTCCTACATTGTGGAAAACAGCACAAGTGTTTCCTCCTCAAATCAGGGGACCCCATGGATCTCAACAATTATAGACCTATATCCATCCTACCTGTGCTGTCTAAAATGTTAGAAAAGCTGGTGAGTATCCAACTAAGAGACCTCCGATGCTAATAACCTACTTAACCCTGCTCAATCTGGGTTTAGGACCGCCACAGTACCATTTCTGCATTAGCAAAAGTAACAAATGATTGGCAAACTGAGTTAGACAAAAAAAAACAGCATCTGTGCTGTATTTCTAGACCTAAGTAAAGCCTTTGATACAGTGGATCATGAGCTGCTAATTTCCTCACTGCACTCCTTAGGCCTGGATTCAACCTCCCATGGGTGGTTCAGATGTTACCTCACTGATAGAATACAGCAGGTGAAAGATGAAGGTGCCCTATCCTCCTCAAAACCACTTCTAAGGGGAGTACCGCAAGGATCCATCCTGGGCCCTATCCTCTTTGCTGTCTATACCAATAACATTGATTCCAACATCACTGTTGCCAATGTCCACCTTTTTGCTGATGACACTGTCTTGTATGTCAGTAACCCCTCACCATCAAAGGCCTGTGAGTTATTACAATCAGAATTCTCCCTGCTGCAACATCAACTACTTGAAAAGAAACTACTATTAAATGCCAAGAAGACAAAGGCTATGTTCTTTTCCACCAATATATATTCTACCACTCTCATCAAACATTTTTCCCCAACTATCCACCATCCTTGGAGAAAATCTGGATTATGTGGATAAATTCAAATATCTAGGGGTATGGATTGATAATAGACTTGATTACACTCAACATGTTGAGGAACTCCTTAAAAACTCAGACAGAGGTCGGCCTATTCTTCAGAATCAAACATTATCTAACCATAGAGTCCAAACAAAGACTAATACAGGCATCATTTCTATCTCTCATCGATTATGCAGATTTCCTTTATGGCCACTGTACTATGTCCTATTTAAGTAAATTGGATACCTTGTATCACAGAGCTCTAAGATTCATCACAGATCTTCCTTCAACACTCATCACTGCTCTCTCTATAATGCTGTTGGCTGGACATCCTTACACCTTAGAAGGAATAAAAATGCTGCACTATGGATTTACAAAGCTCTGTCAAATAAACTTCCATCTTATATTTCTGATTGCTTTACCCTGGCTACACCAGATCATATGCCCAAGCAATAACCTTATCACCTGAAGATACCTAAAGCCTGTACCCGGCATGGGAGATCTGCAATCAGCTACTTCTTAGCATCTACCTGGAATTCTCTGCAGAAGACCCTAAAGTTGAACACCTTCATCCCTATAGCATCCTTTAAAAGCTCTTTATAAGTCTCTTTCCTGAGAGATGCAACTGCTTTCACTAAGCCTAATCCCTCTTACCCTTTTACCCCTTTTTCTTTCTATCACAGTTTATATACTTTTCTAAACTTAGCTACAATATACCCTAAAATCCATTGCCATTCCTTTCTTTTTATCCCCATTTCTACTTGCTTAAGTATCTACCCAATTACAACACAACCTGACCAATTCCACAATCCCAATACCTTACAGTCATCTGGGTCAAACCTGTCTGAATTATTTTGTTTTGTGGTCCAAAATCATTAGCTACCTTGCTTGTATATACGTTTTTTTATTATTGTAGCTGTTTATTTATATTTAAGTCTTTGTCTCTTTCTCTGTATTTGTTTATGTATGCTACAGTACCTTATTTTGATCTTGACCTATCAGGTCCATCTTGTAAATGAGCTTCGCTCAATGATGTCTGCCTGAATAAATAAATAAAGATTTTGAATACCTGCAAGCGAACGTTCGGCATTGACAAATGCTTGTTTGAACTAGTGTTACTGTGCTTTCCCCCATCCTAATTGCTATAACCATTGCCATGGACTTGCAGTCAGGATGACAAGCTGACACTGTGATGTGGTAGTTCATTAGTGCCACAGAACTTACAAACCACTGCTGCAGAAGTTCTGTGGAAAATGGTAATCTTGCCACAGAATTTGGTCCCAATGTGACACAGAAAAGTTGGGGCCTTGCACATGATTATTCTCTTTGAAGAAGATGTCAATACAGGAGGCAATCTTCTTTTTGAGATCTGTATGTTGTAGAATACAGTTATTCACTTTCCACAGTCGATCACTCCTCTTCATTGCTGTTTTTGAAGCTAGGCTAAGGGGCACAGGGGTGTGGTCGGCAGTGTTGGGTGAGTTATTTTTTCTGTTACTTTCTATTACTTTTGGAAACTTGTTCCAGAAAGCTCTGTGCAGTCACTAGCAAGGACGGAGAAGTACTGGAAAAAGTAATACACCTTACAGTTACAATTACTTATGTCTTTTTATACAAAAGAAATACGTAACTGAAACTGATTACATTTATTTGAAAGTAACTAGTAACTAACCTATTACTTTCAAATAAATGTAATCTGTTCTAGTTATTTATTCTTTTTGTATTGTTTTTGTATAAAAAGAAATAAGTAACTATAATTGTAAGGTGTATTACTTTTTCAAGTACTTCTCCATCCTTGCTAGTGACAGCACAGAGCTTCCTGGAACACGTTTCCAAACATAATAGAAAGTAATAGAAAAAGTAACTTACCCAACACTGGTGGTCGGAGACCACCATGGACAGGATCTCACAGGTACATATGTCAGAGAACAGCATCGGGGAGGTGAGGAAATAATCCAGCCTGGACTGGGTCTTGTGTACTGGGGAGTTGAGAGTGTAGTCCCTTTCCCCCGGGTGCAGGGCCCGCCAGGTCTCTAGAAGGCCTAGGGAGTCCTGTAGTTCCAATTGTGCTCTTTGGATGGCACCTAATCCATCCCAGCGCTGCCCCAACCTGTCTAATGTTATGTCCTGCACTGTGTTCCAATCTCCCACCAGCACCATAGTGATATGCTTGTAGTCGAGCAGATCCGTTAAGAGGGTATTGAATAGTTGAGGGTAATCCCCATTGAGGCCATAGATGGATACCAGGACAATGTCCAGTGTCCCCTTGAGTGTGATGTAGCATCCCTGTGTGCCTGTTTTTATGTGGTGAAGCTAGAAGGGGGTGTTTCTGTGCACTAGAATCAGTACCTTCACTCTCTTGTTGTTGTGCCCTGCTGCATGGACCTGCCCGACCCACTCCCTACACCACAAGTTTGCCTGTGAGGGAAGGGTGCGTATTTTCTGGAGGAAGACTATACTGGTCTTGCATTTTTTAAGGTGTCTAAGTACTTGGTAGTATTTTTCTTTTGTCTGTGACCCTCTAATGTTCCAGGTCACCATGTCATAGGTGTTCATTGTCATGATAATATATGAGTTTGTGTTTGTATGTCAGTGGGTGCTAGTCTCTCGGAGCTGTTATTTGGTTTGGTCAATTCAGAACTGCCTGTGGAGGTGCAGGTTTTAATACAGACATAGTGGTCACCTGTTTGACCTGGTCTCTCCCGGCTCCAGTGGGAGGACCCGTAGACTCGGGTAGGTAGATAGTTACAAGCATATAATTGTCTTGACAGTCTATTCATCCTGGGTTAAAACACATACAAATACAAACATCTATTATACTGAGCTACTACTACTAAAGTTATATACAGTACATTCATCACAGTGGTTGGAGGTTGTGGCACTTGTTTGGGTTGTAGTGGGTGAGGGTGGGCTCCGCTGAAGCCGGCATCTCCGCTCCCTTCCAGGTGTGAGGACAGCCAGCAGGGACGGTGGCTGAGAAACCTCGGTCCGCTGTGGGTTCTCATGTTGGAGTTCCTGGTCCGTGAGATTAGCTAATAGATAGGAGTGGAGGTTGAGGTGGCATTAGTCCTGTTCTAGGGCATCAGGTTGGGGCCACCTGGGGGGATAGGCATCCAGTCAGGAGGGTGGGGATCTGAGGGTTTATTGGGCCCCTTCAAGGGGTGGGATGGAACATCTGGGTGCAGGAGACCCAGATCACTTGGTAAGAGAGCTGTGGAGGGGTCATTGACCTCTCCGGTAGTATCCACAGGCCCCCGGGGGTGAGCGAAGGGTGGTAGGTTGGATGCCTGCTTTTGGCTGTTCTGGATATATGGTGGGCGGAGGGGTATTGTGCCATAGGTTTGACCTGCAGCTTGGATCTGTTGCAGGCAGCAACTGCGTGAAAGGGGGGGGATATATACAGCACCTATAGTACATTCGTTGCCCTTGTTGGGGAAACCAGTTCCTGTCCCCCGCCGCCTAACTTGTGTCATGTTGTCCTCTGTATGAACCTGTATCTCACTGTATCTGTATCTCATTGTACTCTCCCGAGTCATACCTTAAAATAGGCATATAACTTGTCTAGTGTACTTACTTGGTCAACAAAAGCAAAACAAATAAATAAATGAATGATAAGCAATAGCAGGCATATGAGGTGGGGGTGGTGCGGTTAGGCCTATATGCAGGGACTTCGTTGTACCTGCTTGGGGGAGTGTGTGAGAGAAAAAAGCAGTTTGATACCTAGGCAGAAGACAGGTACTTATCTTGCCTATATAAGTCCATGGTTGCAGGGAAGAAGAAGCAAAAAAAGAAAAAAAGAGTCTCAGTCCTTGGAGTGAGGTTGGTTGGAGGCAGGTCATCCTGGAGTTATTGTTCTCACCAACCCGTTCTTGAGAGGTTGAGGTGGGCATAGACTTTCCGTGTCTTATGTTGGAGTCCTTCTCTTGCAGTGGTTGTGCCATTCCTAGTCTGTTGGGTGTTGACTGTACTCACTTGTGTTTGCTTATCTGTACTTTGTGGTCATGGCGTGGGCTGGTCTTGCCAGTGCTGAGGGATGTATGAGGTAGCCGTTGTTCACTGCTGTGCGTGTAGCTCACTGGTTCGAGTGCAGGCTGGTGGAATTGGGTGGCATGGTGGACCTTCCGAGTAAACATTAGTTGTGGTGGATGGTTGCTGGCAGTTGTGAGGGCAGGAGGGGTTCGGCCAGGATGGATCGCTTCAGCGGCCAATGTTCGCGGAGGTGCAAGATCGGAACGGATGCTTGGTTGTAGATGGGGATCAGGGGGGATGGAGTCAAAAGTAATTGAGTGGTACATGTAATGCCTCTATGGCTTGTGTCCCATCCGATCGACCTGACCGCAAACATGACCTACAGTATGTGTTGTCATATACCCTGCAGTCTGTTCCGTTGTTCAATGGCTGCATCCAGTGTCTTAGAGAGGCAAAGCATGATTTAGTAGAGGATTTATGTTGGAAGGTCATGTCTTGATTCTCCATGCTATAGGGTGCTGATTGCCCTTTCAGTTTATGTTCTGTGGTCGCATTCAAGTCTGTGGTACGCAGGGGAGGAGGGCGCTGTGCATGAAAGGTATGTCTTCCTTCTCATTGCAGGCTGTCCCAGGACATCTCCTGAATAATTTATGAGCTCTTGTGGTGGGAAAGACTGTACAGGGGAGGAAGAAGAAGGCCAAATGGACAAAGACTTAAAGGCAAGTGTTTATTTACCACTTTTGGTGGCCATTTTGCCCTTCACTTAGGCCATGCAGACTTTGTAAGTTTGGTTGGTGACCCCCCCTTTCATCATTTCCCCATCCCCACAAGCAGTTCACAGTGTGCTGGGCTGGCTGGATTAGATCCAGGCATTTTTGGGGAAGAAGTATACATGATGTGCGCATTAAAAACTTGGTTGATTGGGGGGGGGTCACCCGTATAGAAACCAGCATGTGGTCTATCTGAATGGTTTGTGGTATTAGTAGGATGTGGTAAAATGTATTCACCAGCTAATTCTTTTCTGGGCTGTGTTTGTTGTTAAAGGGCTGGGGTTGCTGTGCCTGTCGGTGGTTGGAATAGCTTGGGGAGGTGTTTTGGAAGGTCCTTTTAGCTGTGTCCATGTTGGGATATTTAATGTTGCCTTTGTCCATCATGACAATCAGGCGAGGGGTGTAGATTTCTAAAAGGTATCTTGGCCTGGTGAAGGGCAGTCTTGATGGGCTGGTATTCCCGTTGCCTGTCCCGCACTGCTGGTGTAACATCATGGAAGATAAAGAACCTCTGGTTATTCCAGAGCAGTGTGCCCTTTCTCTTCACCTGATACAGGATGAGCGCCTTTTCCTGCAGGTTTTGGCAATGGGTAGTGATCACTCTCAGTCGTGTGATGCTGGGTTAGGAGTGTTGTGTTCTGGTGGAGCGATGTGTCCATTCCAGCAGAGGGACAGAGGCGCTGGTTGAGGTTCCGATGATTTCAGCCAGTAGTTTTTGGACAAAATTGAGAATATTGTTGCCCTCTGCTTGTTCTGGGATGCCGACGAGTACCAAGTTATTCCTCCAGTACCGACTTTCCTGTTCTTCATTCTGGTCTTTGAGTTTATTCAGTTTCTTCTTCATGTTGGTTATTTCAGCTTCATCTCTGTCTTGTCGGTCCTCTGTTGAACTGACTCTAGCCTCCACATCGGACATACATGTAGTGAGGGATTCCAGCATGGGTCTCGTGGTTTTAATATCCCTTGATGAGACTCCAATGGTAATTTTGACTTTCTTGAAGTCAAGGAAGAAAAGTTCTAGCCTGTCTGCCAGAGAGCTGCCTTCCATTGCGAAGGCTGGGTTGTGTTCATTTGAGGCATCCTGTTTAAGTCTTTTGGCTGCGAGCTAGTGGGTTGCTTGGGGTGGCAGGTTTGTATACATTTCTTGCTGGGTTTGCATGGACATACCGCAGTCCTGTTTAATAATTAGTTTCCTGGTAGCGTTGCCAAACAAAATTTGTCGATTGACATGGGTTTGGAGTATATCTGGACAGTTTGCTATGGGTTTATTTTAAGTTACTCACGGAGCCAATGGGAACGCGACCGATCACTCTGAGCTCATCACATCTGCACATCTCTAATATATATGGAGCAATGCTTCCCCTGGATTGGCACACTCCGGAAATAAACAGAAAGGTGGATGCACTGGTTGAGTGTAAACTCAGAGATGACTTTAGGGAGAAACTTAGGATTTGTGCACAAAGACACCCTGTCTTTGTGAAAAATCAAAAAAGGCTCCTCGCGCCAGAGAGCCTGAAGCTCTGAAATTCTTCAAACAGAAGTAATAGCAACTGAAAATAATGCTTTCCAAGAAAGAAAGCATAGTTCGCAAGTCACAGCTGGCTCAAAAGGAGACAGAGTAAATTTCTCCAAAACAAAATTCAGATCCCAAGCTGGGACAGGAAAATGGATTGGGGGGGGGGGGTTCAGATGCAGGATGCCCTTTAAAAAGGTACGAGGGACAACTAGCTGAGCTATAGATCATTCACTCATGGGCTCATGAAAAGCCCAAATAGTCGAAAGGTGCCCCTTGAGGGAAGAGTACTTGAGGCCTGAGTAAGACAGAAAGATCAGGTAGTCCAGGATCTGGCTCACCAGACAGGTGAAAGGGTCCAGATTATGTTTGGCAGCCCAAATAGCAAACTGCTTCCATTTCATGGCATACGTGGCTTGAGTGGAAGGCTTCCAGGCAGCCACTAGGATGGCCACTACTCTACTGGAGACTCCAAATCTGGTGACGGCTATGTCCTCAAGAGCCAAGCATGCAGGTGGAGGGACATGAAGTTGGGATGGGCAAGGGTCTCTTGAGTCTGGGTCAGCAGGTTCCTGCAGAGGGGAGAGGAACTGAAGGCTCGTCCACCAGTTGCTGTAGCAGGGGGAACCATATCTGGCATGGCCAGAATGGAGCTATCAGGATCATGATGGCCCCCTCCATCTGCAATTTGATGAGCACCCTCTGAATTATAGGGGATGGAGCGAATGGATATACCGTGTACAATGCAACCACGGTTGAGTGCTTTCAAAAAGGGTGACTCAGTCACAGCGCCTGTGTACAGGGCTACCTGGCAGGGTAGTAACCAGATATGGGGGTAGGCAACTACAGCAACAGGATGTTGCTGTATATACATGCGCACGGGGGGGGGGAACAACGTTGCACTATGGAAGGAGAAGGAGGGTATGTGGGGTGTAGTGCGGTGGTTAGCTGCTGAGCTGGCCATATGGCATGGTGAGTAGGTGGTGGGCTAGGGTTGGGAGGGTGCCGTATTCGATTGTGGGTGCGATCATGTTTTTGCGTCGGGTCGGGGTTTTTAATTTTTTTTAAGTTTTACACCCTTCCCCTCCACTGACGTACACCCCCCTGGAGTTGAGAATCCTTAAATATGGGGGTACAGGGGACATAGCCCACCGCATAACATAGCAAACCAGTTGCTGGTTTTCTAGTTGCTGCAAGTGTACATTGCCATAATTCATTTTCAGCAATGTACACTCTCCCTAATGGCGATCGCATGACACAGAACCGAGAGAATGCATAAAGAAACCTTCCGCTCCAGGAGAGGGACAACACGACTCACCAGAAAACTCCAGGCCCTGACTTGAGCAAGCAAAAACTGGGCAGTTTTGCACTGAGTGGGGATGGAAAAAGATCCAACTCTGGATGACCCCATCTGTCGAACAACTCTTCTTCGATGGATGACAGGAGCTCCCACTCTTGCTGCTGGACTGAGTCTGGCTGAGGCTGTTCGCCAGAGTGCTTAGCATGCCTGGGACATGGACTGCAGAGAGGGGTAGGCCATGATCTAATGCCCAATACCTAAGGCCCTTTTTACACTACAGCATGGTAATTTAAAATGTTTTTTTAATATGGATTAATTACCGTGCTGTAACATCTGTGTTGTTCCGTATGCACTGTCAATAGCATGTTGTAAACCGTTATTAAAAACAGTTTACAACATCTGCACTGCTGCCTCAGGACCAGATTAAATAGCAACCAGTTCCATATCTGGGACATCCAGCTTCATGAAAGGGAACCATGCCAGAATGTCCGCACTGCAGGTTAGTCCGATTTAACCCCCGAAACGTTTTTAAAACTGTGTTTAAGTCTAGGTCTTATCAGGGTTTAAACAAGGTTTTAAAAAATGGACTAACAAGCATGTGTAGTGAGAAGGTGAACCATGCTAGGGCACTTTAAAACAGTTTAAGCTCGTTAAACTGTTTTAAATACCCTAGTGCGAACAGGGCCATATTCTCATGGCCTCCCTGCATAGGGGTACAAATGATTTCCCCCTTGCTTGTTGATGTAATACACTACATTGAGGTTGTCCTACTGCACCAGCAGCTGACCCAGAAGAAGATGATTCTGAATGGCCTGCATGGCATACAGAACCATCTTTTAATCTCTAGGACATTGATATGCAGGGAGGTCTCTACCTGAGACCAGAAGCCCAGGGTTTGAAAAGCACTCTGGTAAGCTCCCCAGCCCAAACCAGAAGCATCCATGGTGAGGATCTGCTATGGAGAAGAGATCTAGAATGGGACTCAATGCAGCAGGTTTAATCCGGAGTCCCCCAGGGGTCTATTCTGGGCCCTCTACTCTTCTCCCTCTTCATCAACAATCTCCCCAGTGCCTGCCACCAAAAAGTATTACTATACGCAGACGATACAGTCCTGTTTTCCAGCCACCATGACATTACAGTCCTTGAACCCCAGCTGCAGCTCGACTTCAAGTGCATCGAAGACTGGTTCAATTCTCATAAACTTGTCCTGAACCACATCAAGACTAAAGCCATGTCCTTCTGTAACCGACAGAGCAGGCACAACTCTCTGTCCCTCACCATCAAGAACCACGCTTGGGAACCCAACGAACATGTCAAGGAGTTCAAGTACCTTGGTATTACCCTGATAGTAGTACCCTCTACACTCGCATATTGACACTGTTGCCAAGACTGCCAGTATACTGGATTGGACTACTACACAAACACAAGCACTGTATGCCTGCAGATGCCCTTAAACTAGCCATCTACAGCTCTGTCACCTCTGTCATTGACTCACGGCTTGCCATCTATGGCTCTGCCTCACCAGTGCCCTCCGAGGATCTCAGTTGCTCTCAATAAAGCCTGTAGACTACTGATGGGTGCAGCCTGACAAACTCACACCTGTGACCTCTATGCACAGGCCAGCTGGCTACCCTCAGCAGAATGCAATACCAGACCTGCTTACTTGCCAAAAGTTATCCTTGGTCTCATGCCACCTGTGTTAGCTCTTCTTACTACCTACAGTGGCACTCAACAAACACGTGGTGCCCAATCTCAAACCTTTCAGGTTCCCAGATGTCGTACCTCATGGGTCAGTGGTCCTTTATCTATAGAGCCGCCAATGGTTCAATTCCCTCAATAAAGAAGCACTTTCCTACTACACTTGGACCCTTCAAAGAATCTCAAACTTTACCTCACCTCTACCACTCAATGTGACTGCTTCTCTGAACAGAGATCTCTCTAACACCTCCCAGCTCACTCATGTCTCACAGCCCGCTTTTCCCAGTCTCAGTCCTCTGGCACTGGGCCTTCCTTTGTGACTCCTTTCCTGCTTCACATCTCCACTGGTACAAGACATTTTCACCACCATCGGACAGTGGCCCATTAGCCTGCTTCCTCTCTCCCCGGTGTGCATGCAATGCCCCTAACTGCCTATGGTGCCTTCTATCTCTTATTGTTACCACAGCCAGTTGCCTAATCAAGCTGCTCGTTATATGAATATTATCTCAAAGTATGTTATAACTGAGTATCTTTATTTTTTCTTTTAGTTGTTTTGGTTGTTTATTGTGCATTCTTTTACTACCTCTGTATGTATGTTAACCCTCATCCTTTGACGTGGAACCTTTGTAAATGAGCAGTTTCTGCTCAAAGGTATTTGTAATCCGAGAATTTAATACATAAAAAAATAAATAAATAAATAAAATCCACCATCCACCACTGGAGTACCTTGTGGACTTGGGAAGAGACACACACTAATTGATTTAACTCATCTGTGCATATCTCTCATTGTTCTCAGAGAGTCCACTGGAGAATGTGCATACAGAGACTGGCCAGTGGAACAGTGGGAATGGCAGTCGCCATCAGACCCAACAGCCTCAGATACACCCTGGCAGGAATAAAATGAGTCTAGACTACCTCCTGAGCCTGGGTTATAGGGCACTACACCCTGTTCTGAGGGAGGAAAGCCTTCCCCCTGTGCCGAGTCTAGAACCGTCCCTATATACTGCAGCCTTTGGGATGGCACCAGCACTGACTTTGGCAGGTTGACAGTGATGTCCAGGGAGAGAAACAGCTGGACAGTTCTCTCCAGAATCCACAGGAGCTGTTCCCTGGACAGGGCCTTTAGGATCCAATCATCCAAATAAGGGAAAATGTACAGCCCCTACCTTCTCAGAGCTACAGCTACTGCTGCAAAACACTTGGTAAAAACCCGCAGCACAGAGGACAAGCCAAAGGGCAGCACCTTGAACTGATAATGCTCGCCCTGAAACAGAAAACAGAGAAACAGCCTGTGAGGAGGAAAGACTGAGATATGCAGGTAGACATCCTGCATGTCCAGTGAACAGAGCCAGTCGCTTGTTTTGAGAAGAGGCATCAGACCAGGCAAAGTTACCATCCAGAACTTTTTGTACTGGACGTACAGATTGAGGTCCTTTAGCTCTAAGATGGGCCTAAGATCTCCGGTCTTTTTGGGGACCAGGAAAACCTGGAATAGAACCACTTGTTTCTCTGGCACCTGGCCACTAGCTCGATGGCCTGTTTGAGCAGAAGGGACTGTGCCTCCTCTCGGAGAACAGACAAATGAGACAGGGGTAGCTGGACAGCAGAGGAGGGGTTTCTGGGGGCTGGTCAAAGAGCTCCAGCATGTGACCCCCTTTCTATGATTTGCAGAATCCAGGCAACCAAAGTTATGGTTCTCCATTGATTAAGATGGAGGGAGAACCGACCTCTGAGCATCACTTCTTGGCTTGGGACCAGAAGGGGGGGGGTCTGGCAAGGAGTCAAGCAGAGGCAGATCCAGCCACTGGGGCTGGTCAATCACCTCTGGGATGCTTGGCCGCAGCTCCAACATTGGAGGGGTGGGCAAGGCAGTGGAGGCTCCATGTTTGTCTTGGGGCCAAGAGGCTGCACTGGGTGTCTTGGACGTTTTGCGAAAGGGGGAATGCTGTCTACCTTTAGGCTGCATATGGTAGACAGAGTTGACAGATTTGATAGCCCTGCCAGATGCCTGCAAATCATTAATGATATCCTGGACATCAGGCCAATAGATCTTAGTGCCACTGAAAGGGGCATTAAGCACCTTCTGCTGAACATAAGCAGCAAAACCAGAGATGCTCAGCCAGGTGTGCCTACATAGGTAGATGCCAGTGGCAACAGCCTTGGCAGTAGTGTCTGAGATATCATAGAGGGCCCTGAGGAGGTGCTTGCTAGCATCATCTGCAGTCTGCAAACACTTGAGAACCTCCTGTTTCTGTGTGCCATCTGGGAGGGCCTGAGCAGCAGCCTTGCTCTTCTTTCAGTCGGAGTTCTACTATTTAACCATATGAGACAGGTAACTGGCAGTTCTCAGCCCAAGGTGTAGGAGGCATAAACTCTCTTGCCTCAAAGGTCAGTTCTTTGTGACTCTTTGTCAAGGGGGAGGTAGCTAAGGTGCTGAGGTGCCTTAGACCTGTCATGGGCTGCCTTAATTATCATCAAATCGGTTTCAGGTTGGGCAGTATAGTAGGGAAACCCCTGGGGGCATGGTAAAGCTTATTCATCCTGCGAGGCATAGCTGGCACCATGTGTGGCCTGTGCCAGGCTGCAGTAGCAGCAATCATCAAGGCAGGCAAAATAGAAGGATGATCTTGGGGGGAAGATTCTGGGATCTCCAGAAAGTACACCAGATCTTTTCTGGTGACATATTCCTCTTCAGTACGGAAATCCATAGCTGAGGACAATTGTTTCATCACATTGAAAAATGTGGGGTCCTCAGGAGGAGACCTAGGGGTGTGCTTGACAGAATCCTCACTGACACAGGAAGCTGTGGACCTGTCTAAGGTAAGGACCTCTTCCTCCTTCTCCTCCTCATCAGGAAGAATGAGGTCAGGATGGTACTACTCCTCGAGGTCGACCTCTTCTTAATCCAGGTCTGATGTCAGAGGCACTGATGATGGCTTGCTGGGAGAATCCTATGGCCTACGATGAGGAGTCAACAAAAAAACTGCCATCAATGGAGCCAGTAATGTGGGCCTATATGCACCCAGCTGATGAACAATCACCAAAGTAAATTTTGTTAAAATTTCATTCAGGTCGATAACTGACACTGTGTTGACAGAGGGAGGTCAACGGTGCCTGGAGCAATGACCCACCCAATGGACCCTGTGAATCTGAAGACCCAGCAGCCCAAGTGGAAGGAGAGGGGTCATGCCTCAATGGGAGGCTGTCCCCAACGTGTCTGTCATCAACAAAGAAGGGGCTGATGACCTGGAGGTCAACGACCGGCTGCCCTAACAATCAGACAGGTGCATTGTTGGTATGGGTCTGAAGGGCACACAGACAGACCTAGACAGTGACTTTGTGCATCAACATAGCCGCAGCTGATGAGGAACCTTGGACAAAGGAGGAGAGGCCATTGGGGAATGAGACTGCAGCAGGGGGAAGTGGTCCCGAGCTTGGTCTTTTTTATGACTTTTCCCTGAGGACTTGTCTCAGGCCTTAGAGGGTTGGGAGCGCGACGACCCTGCCAGCAACTCAAGAGGCTGGGACCCCGAAGGATCCCTGCCCAGAACTGGTTACCTGTTGCTCCATCAGAAAATGTTTTAGTGCCTTTTTGCATCGCCTGAGGATTGTTTGATTAAACTTGACTTTTTGGTCAGGCCCAAGACAGCAGACACGGAGAGCGTGTTTGTCTTTGGAGGCAAACTTCTTTCCACAGCAGCAGCGATGGAAAAGAGAGGTTGAAGGATTAACTCTTGACTTAAACAAAAGAAATTAATCTCTTTTAGAAAAGAGATTTGCCGTAGGTGAAAATGGCACGAAACTGCGACGGAGTTTCCATGGAGCCCCATATGAATAAGGTGATGGCGGGAAAAGACTGAGGAGGAAGTGGGGCCACTCACGCCTTTATTGAGTTGGTGACATAGACAGACATAGATGGCATGGGTGGCCCCAGTTGTACTGCTGAAAATCTTCTGTGTGGGTCCTGCTTCAGTGACAGTGAAGTTCCCATGGTGTGACCTGATGACTGAGATACCCCCAAAGAACATATGGAATACTACATCAGACAGAACAAGCAAAAAATATTGACATGTTAATTTTTCATTCCACTTTATTTCATTCCTGATGCCAGATAAATTATTCTGAAGTTTTAAAAGTTCCTGCTCCCTTGTCAGGCTCACCATCATGGATAGAATGGGTGGTGCTATGCTGCTGAACATTAGACACGTGCTAGCAACACCCTGATATACAGTATCCACATTATTAATATAGTGATTGCAGTTAAAGGTTGACCCCATGGAATGAGAGTTTTAGAGCTCCTGGGTGCCATCTTTATTGCAGAGCCACATAAATTATGCAATTTGTAAATAAAAACTGTCTTAAAATAGTTGAAATCAATGTACTGTAAAATGCCCCAATAAAGACTCTATGAATAAATTACTGATAAAATAGTAGAAAGACATTTCTTTATCATCTAATTAATATTTCCACTTTAACTGTAGATTTTAATAGCCTGCTCTAAATGTAGACTGTGCGAGCTTGCAGTCCCAATCCCATCCAAGGCTGTGTCTGGTAGCTTTGTGAATGGCTCCAGATTACAGCAGGTATTACAAACCAGTCACAGAAATACACAGGGTGAATAAAACTGGGTTCAACAAATGTAACTGAGAGCAGATTACTAAAATCTACATTTAATGTAAGACAAATAACTATAGAAATGAGCCCTATCTTTCTTAATCTTTCACAGGAGGTAAATATTCTAATATTTTTTTATTAAATGGGATATGGGACACAGCAAAGAAAGGTCAAACTTGGACCCAGAAATGGACAGTGTTCTTTAAAGGTGCCAAGACTACTCCAGACCTTTTGTTTATTTCATACATCTCATCGAAGTGCTGTTTGTTTTGTCTGATAACAGTGGTTGTTATAAAGGTGTGACAGCCTTTTAATGTTAGCCAAAAGGCCTCATGTGGCCTCATTTCTAAACAATACATGTCTACAAGAGCATCAGAGCAGATGTTTAATATTCTAGAATATTATCAGAAAGCCTATATCACAGGTTCCCGGTATCATTGATATTTTCTGAGCAACCAATTACAGTGTACAGACTCCTTTCCCCCTTCGTTCTCCCTTTTCCTAGCAATGCCACTCTGACTGCTACATATCATCGTTCCTGGCACTTAAGAAATTATTGCAAACTAAGTGTACCTCATTTTATTAATTTTTATTTATTTATTGAGATCTAGGAATTACAACCCTTTGAGTCAGAAACTCCTTTACAAAGGCTCCACGTCAACAGGAAAGAGAGGCAAGGCAAGACAAAACAAATGTTACCAAAAAAACAGCACTTCCAACAATTATACATCATAATAAAATCAAAGTTATACACAATAGTAAAACATGCATCAGCAAATTGCAACAGTTTAGGCAGAGTAAACAGGAAACTGGGTCAGGAATTTAGTGATATTGTACAGAAGGAGAGTATAGGGAGAGGAGGAGCAGCCCAGAGGACATTGTCAAGTAGTAGAAAATACTTCAGCAAATTGCACTGGTTTAGGCAGTGTAACAGGAAGGTAGGTCATGAATTAGGGAGTTAGGATAGAAGAGGAGGAGAGTATAGGGAGAGGAGGAGCACCTGGAGGACATTGTCAAGTAAGGGAGGTTAGGGAAAGACAGTGGCCCAGGGGGATAGAAAGGAGAGAGAGAGACTACAAACAGTCGCAGCTTAAGGAGACGAGAATATGATCCCGCAAGTAAGTTTTAAAAGGAGCAATTCTGGGCTTAGAAAGTAGTGGTCCAGGGAGGGCATTCATCCAAAGAGGAGCTCGGTACTTAAAAGATCTCTGGCCTGCAGAGGTCTTACAGTAGGGGACTAGGAAGGCAGCTTTTGATGAAAGTCTAGTAGCCAGATTGTGTAGAGTCGGTGAAAGAAGGTGCTGGGTCACCTCGGGGAAGAGTCCCAGGGAGATTTTCTTGGCAAGCAGGAACATCTGGAAGGTTAGCTTGCCTTCGAAGTTCAACCAGGTGGAGCATTGATACAGATCACATGTGTGGGTAAATCTGTCACAGCCGCTTGACCAGGTGGCAGGCCTTGTTCAGCATTAACTTTACACTGTTCAGTGCAATGTTAGAAGCAGAACCATAAATGATGATACCATAGTCCACCAGCAAGAGAACAGAACTAGTGACAGCCAGTCTAAGAGCAGCAGGGGGTAGGCAGGATCTGATTCTGTAGAGCAGGCCAATCCTACAGTTAACTGCAGAGCAGACCACAGTTATGTGGGCATGAAAGGAAAGGGAGGGATCAAGAGTGACTCCCAGGTACTTGAAGCTAGAGACAGGCTCAAGGGGGGCTAACTGGGAGATGAGGATAGAGAGAGAGGTGGACTTGTGCTTATTCTGAGGGTGGGAGAATAACATTACCTTTGTTTTTTTTATAATTAAGGACACTTTTCTGGCTAGCAAACCAGGATTTGACCTCCATGAGGGATTGCTGTAGGTCCTGTTGTGGGGGGTCAGGGTCAGGATGACTACTGAAATGGACAGCGTCATCTGCATAAAGAAGTAGCTTCCCCAAATAGGCATGGGGGGAGGGTGTTTAAGAACAGGCTAAAGAGAAGCTGACCAAGAATGGAGCCCTGTGGGACACCAGAGCAGACAGGGGGGCTGGAGGAGAGTGTGCTGTTAATTTTCACCTTCTGTGACCAACCAGTAAAGTACTGAGCAAACCAGGAAGTGGCATCCTGGGATAGCCCCAAGAAGAGGAGGGAGTCAATTAGAAGCGGGTGATTGTGTTAAAGGTCTATGTACACAGACCCAACTAAGTGCCCACTGTCAAGGGCATCATGGATGAAGGAGGCGTATTCCAGTAGGGCAGTGGTAGTACTATGACCCTTCTGGAAGCCATGTTGCTGTGGGCATAGCAGGTTATGGGTGTCCAGGAACTCAGATAACTGGTCAGCCACAATTTTCTCGAGGGCGTTCGAGATTGGCAGCAAGATGGATATGGGTCAATAATTGCAGAGTGAGATGCGGTCCCCACTTTTAAGAATAGGGTTGCAATGGCGCATTTCCACAGGAAGGGGAACTGACCAAGGCAGACAGACAGATAGGATGGCATCAAGGGACAGATTAAGTAGTTTTAGGTCAAGAGAGTCATTACTGTGTCTGAATTTACCCAGGACCTTAGAGAGGTAAGATCTAGCAACACCTGGAGTGGTAACCCTGAAATGGAAAGGCAGGATGCCAGGGGAAGGGAAGAGGGAAGGGGGTGGAGGACCAGACATGGAAGTGAAAAGGTTTGGGGGCAGAACTTTATTGAGGTCGGTAAAGGCGGAGTTAAAGGAATTGGCGATTAGTTCAGGGTCCTGTGTGGGAACGCCATTTAAATTTAGCAAAGTGGGTGGGGGATGGGGAGGTGGAATTCTTGTTCAGCTCTTTGATATTGTCCCAGAATTTATGTCCTTGTTCCCAGGAGGAGGAGAGGCTGGCTTGATAGTGGGCTGCATTGGCCCAGCGAATCTCCCATGTGCACTTGTTCCTGACAGTCGATACTTTTGTTTGTCTGAAGGGAGGCCAGAGTGAAGGGCTCTGTGCCAAAGGCTGTCCCTTGCACGCATGAGGTCAAGGATAGTCTGCATGATCCAAGGTGTAACACAGCACTTGAGAGCCCTTGTGAAAAATGGGGCATAGATGTCACAGATGTCACAAGCCGAGTTAAAAGTGGAAATAAAATAAGACAAGGCATCATCGACCTAGGTGAAATGGTCGAGGGGGGCCCAGTCAGAGACTGCTGTTTTAACTAGGCATTTGCACTTCTGTAATCTACATTTTGTTCATGTTAACCCTGCAACTGTGCATTTTTTAATTTTTTATCATGTTTGTACCAACTGTATTGTCTTTTGTATTTAATTGACTTGGAACCTTTGTAAAAGAGCCTTTTGGCTCAAAGGTGTTAATTCGAATCTGAAATAAAAAAAATAAATAAATAAAACTTTCTACACCAAAATTTACAGAACCTTGTTTAAAAACTGGTAAATAAATAGATATTTTAATGTTAAGAGATTGTGAAAAGATTGATATCCAGACCTTAGCATAAGTAAGACAGTCTGTGGATTAGATTTTAGAAGAGTTTGTGGAGAATGGGGCTCCCAAAAGTCTACCCATGGTGTTAGGACAAGATGACGTACCTGCAGCACTCTGAAGCTCACTAATGTGTATACAACACATTTAATAACTGTGTTCATTTTAGTGCCTTGCAGGCTAGTGACAATTTGAGTACTGTTTTACAATTGACCTTCAAGCCTCCAAATGGTTGGCATAAAGCTGTCACAGTCTGCCACTCCTCACATGTGCACTGTACCACTGTCTAAAATCTGATTGCTGACCTCTTGAATTTAAAAGTTGTTTAATTAACAGAAATGCCTTTTTTTCAGCAGTCAGTATCTCCTGTGCCATCTGTTGAGGCAGCTGTAGCTTTAGCCCACACAGCAACATAGCAGATTAATTTTGCACTGTATTGCACTGATACTGCACTGTAAAACAAGCTTGTGCAATACATTTGTACGCTTCTCTTTTTATTTGGTTGCTGCATGTCATGCCTGTCATGAGTGAGTTAGGCATTATCATCTGCTTGTAGAACATTGATAGTAATGTGTGACCAGCAGTGACAGTGGGTTGGAGCCTAATCTGACATGCTGGCATACCATCTTGCTGATATGCCAGCATGCAGGAAAATGGTGGGAATGCCAGTATCTCTGGCACCTCAGCACACCACTTACTGACATCTTGAGATGCAGCCATGCAAGAAGAGTATGGGTTGTTGCTTTTTACATGTCAGTGCAGTAAGGTTCGGAGCCCTTTAAGGCACTGGCATGTCTTGCTAGCATGCTGGTCCATGTGCTGGAAACCCAGAACATACACCAGCATGCCGGAACCAAGTGCTGGAAAACCAGTGTAAGTACCATGTTCCCAGCACCTGGTGTGGTGCAGGAATTCCAGCGCTGTTGTCAGATTTCCGTTACCTGGACTGGCATGTCAGCAAGACATACCAGTGCTGAAAGGTGCTCCAGCGCCTACTCCAAGCAGCTGATCATGTCTAAGTCACTCATGAAAAGCATGATGTGCAGTAATGGCTGTTCCCACCTCCCTCCCTTCCTTCCTCCCTCCTCAACAGTACACAGCATAACAAGGAAATACCTACTCTAAGAACACACTAACTATAGTTGAGCTATGAGGAACTTGACCATTGAGTTAACCCAGACAAAAGATGATTTCTCCACACCCCCACTCATAGCTTGTGCCTCCATGCTCTGGACTCTGCCAGGATTGCATCTTCCCTGCCAACTATAAGAAGCTACTAAGTGTAAGATATGTGGCTGTGGAAGATCTTATTGTAGAAAAGACACTGTCAGGGTGTGTGTGGGGGGTTTGGGGTTCATATGGCATTCTATGTTTCCATATGTTTTAAGGCTGCTTACTATCAGCCAGCGGGTTATTTGGATCACAATGGTATGAGTCTGACTGGAAGTGGAAATAGGAAATTTACACAATCCCTAATTGACTACTTTTGCTTGCCTGCCCAAAGATATCTTTACAGAGGTTAAATTTAAGAAGGACTTCTATGTGATTTCTATGGGTTGGCTACAATGACTTGAGCAAGTTATAGTAGGGACTGGGTGCCAAGATTGCCACTGGACAGTGACTGTAGCAATATGTGCTTTAAAGGGAAAAATGCAGCTGCAAAAACAGCCTGATCTCTCCCTCTGCTTACTCTCTGGCCTACCACCCTCCATCCCTGATCACCATATGTAATGGCTTCTCTCTGTGGCCCCACAGAAATATGGATAGCCACTGGAGTGGAGAAGTGAGGATGAGCTGTAGTCAGGGCTGTTCAATCAAGACTCATTGCCTGCCAATCTGGCTGTCTGTTCCTGCAGTCAGTAAGTTTTCCTGAGGAGACCGATTGCTGGTATTTATCCCTTCTTACCCTCCTAGCTGCTGTTTAACACCCCCCTTACTTTGCAACCCCCCATTTACCCTTTCTGTTTAATCCAAAAGCAAGCTCCTCTCACTCAGAGCAAAACTCAGACAACCCAATAGTGACAGTTCCTTGCCAAAGACCTAAGCTTGGCTCACTTAGTAGCACATCAGCCTCTAGGTTGGAAGGTCATGGTTTCTAGTCCTGCACCAGGATTGAGCTCATACTATACATACAGTACTTTAAATACTGACACCCGAGTGCAGTACTAGGGGAATGTCGTACAGTTAGGGAGTACTACCCTTCAGAAGAGATGTTAAACCATGGACCCCTCAGCCTTTTCTAGTGGTTGTTCAGATGGACTTAAAAGATCTCATGGAATTTCTTGAAAAGAGTAGGGAACCTCCTCTGTGTCCTAGCCGAATTCTCCCCATTTACAAAAATACCACTAACTGTTTAATCTGGTCAAGTTTCATTTGGTTTGCATTTGTATCTCCTCTCCGGACAAAGCTGAAAAGAAAAGAAAATTACTCACCATAATAATGATGTTTCTTCTAATGGGTCCAATAGTGAGCCACTACAAAAACTGTATCATCTCCACTCTGAGATGTTGCCTCAGTTTAGAATGGTACTGTGGAGTCAGAACTTCATTCAAATGTTGCTGTGTAACTGCAGACTATATAGCAGTACCCTGGGAGGCTGAGAAGTCTGGAACCTATTTAGGAAAAAGGTTCTGTAAGACTGCAGTCCCAAACCTAGCATCTCTTCTGGAGAGAATGTCCAGACAGTAGTGCTTAGTGAAAGTGTACACAGTTTTTCAGGTAGCTGATGTGCAGATAGCTGCCAGAAGGATGCCTCTTGAGGCTGTCACTGAGGCTGCAGTGCTCCTTGTGGAATGTAGTCTCAGCTCTAAGAGGGGTTGCGTACCCGCTATTTTATAGCAGAATTGTATGCAAGAGACTAACCACCTAGAAATGGTCTTTCTTGCAGTAGATTTGCCTTTTTCAACCTCCCCATAGGTCATAAATAGTTGGCTATTGTCAGATCTGACAACTTTTGTTCTGACACGATAGTCGGCAAATGCTCTCTTGACATCCCAACAGTGCAGTGTTTGTTCACCTGGACTTGAATGGGATGGAAAGAACACAGGCAAAGTGGCAGTTTGCTTAAGGTGAAATTCGGACATCACTTTGGGGAGAAATTTTCTGTTTGTCCTAAGGACAACTTTGTCCCTCTACATGATGATGTAGTTAGGCTCTGTGCATAGGGCTTGGAGCTCACTGACTCTCCTATGACAGGTTATACCTATGAGGAAAAGGGTCTTACATGTCACAAATATTTATTTTATTTATTTATTTACTTTTTGTTGGCCAGTTAAGGTCCACTAGGCAGACATTTGCCTATTTTCAGGCACGACCCAGGTGGTTACAAGACAGGGTTACACTCTTAACAATGAAAACAATGGCAAACATTGACATGGGGCTTCAGTTGGTACAGCACAAAGCTAGGCAAGACAAATCAGGTTACATAGGGCTCAGGAGTGCATGCAGTAAGATGATATATCCAACAGGCACAATTTACATAGCATGCAGGGTAACAAATTATTCAAGAAAACAAATACAATAGAGTGAGTGGTGCTGGTTACATACAATGCAGTAATACATTCAGTAAGCATATTCGGCATAGTAAAATTTGCACATCAGGGGTCTATAACCAGGGAATATACAAGGGCAAGCATCCCGTTCCGGTGAGGGTTAGTTAGTAGGCCAGAAGCATGATTAGGGGGAGTTAGGTGGTGAGGGGATAAGGTTATACTGAGCAAATGCATTGGGAGCGCTGGATCAGGAAGATGACTATGTGGTTTCTGAAGGGGACAGGGGCTTGGCACTGTCGCACATGTAGAGGGAAGCTATTCCAAAGTTTGGGAGCAGTGCTAACAAAGGTCAAAGTGCCATATTTGGACCTAGATCTTGGGATGGTCAGCTGGTCATTGTCAGAAGATCTGAGGGAGTAGAGGCTATTACATGGCACAAGGAGAGAAGCTAGTGAGAGAGTTAGCTGGTTAAGGAGATTTCTGTGGATAATTCTCCTCAAAGAAAGGTCCATCAAGGCCAAGGAGGGAGAGTCAGCCTAGTTTGTTATAAAGTGTGCAGTGCTGGGTGAGGCACGCAAGGGCAAAATGACATATGTTATTATAACCCACTTCCCATTTACGTATCATGGTACTGGAGGTGCAAGAGAATACGGACAGGCCATAAGTGAGCTTAAGAATGAGTAAACTACTTGCAATGATTTTGCACACAGACAGGGAGAGGTTGAGGCTAGCACAGTGTGCTATCCCAAGGCTGCAAATAACTGTCTTGCACATGGACGTAAAGTGGAGGGAGAAATCCAAAGAGGGATCAAGTGCGACTCCTAGACACTTGAAGGAAGTGACAGTTTCCAGAGGGGAGCCATCGTTGCATTATATTGCTAATTGGGTGCAGTTCTCCTTAAGCCAGTAGGGGCTCCAAAGAGTATTGCCTGGGACTTAGCATCATTTGTGAGAAGTTTATTGTCTTTAAGCCAGGACTGGATGGCCCTGAGGTCAGAGGTTAGGGTTCTGTTAACGTCAACCACTCCAGGAGCTCTGCTGAAGAGCACTAGGTCATCAGCATATAAGAGAGGGTGCAATGTTTAAAGTAGTGGTGGACTGAGTTAATATGCACTGAGAATAGCAAAGGTCCTAGTATGGATCCTTGTGGGATGCCTAGGAGAGAAGGGCAATAGTCTGAGAAAGAGGAGCCAATCCTGACTCTCTGTTGCCTATTGGAAAGGTAGCTAGAGAACTAGGGTAGAGCGTTTTCAGATATCCCCAGGGTACTGAGCTAGTTGAAAAGAATGGGGTGGTTGACAGTGTTGAAGGCCTTTGTGAGATCTATAAATACTGCCCCAGTGTATTCACCTCTATCTAATGAGGTAAATATGCTGTTGTTTAACATAAGTGCAGTGGTAGTACAATGACCTTTTCAGAAACCATACTGGGTTGGACAAAGGAGGTCGTATTTATCAAGATATGAGTTTAACTGGGCAGCAACTGTTTTTTCAAGGATTTTACTCAGGACTGGGAGTATGACAATAGGCCTATAGTTGGTTAGAAGTATACTGTTCCCTTTTTAGGGCTGTGGGCAGAGCCTACAGCCCTATGGGGATCAGAGTGTAGCACTAAACATGGCTGATCATGGAACTCACTTTTTGGACATTTGGAAGTATTCCTCCATAGCTGCAAAACAGTGCACTCCCCCTCCGATTGTTGCTATTTGCTGCTCTATGTTAAAGGCATCTGAAGGGAGGGGGATGCTACTGTATTGTGTCTCTGAACTTCTCAGGATATTAACAAACAAAAACTTTTGAAACTGCTGTTTCTAGCCCCTCAACTGAACCTTTGCAGAGCTGCAGACTTTCAGCAACATAGGGGTTAACTCATTATCTGTTGTACTGGAATTTATTAAAGCTTTGAAACAGTCAGGCAGATTACAGTGTCAAGGAACCTGGGGGTAGTCATATCAGATGACCTAAAGGTGGGCAATGTGAGAGGGCAGTAAGGAGGGCTGGGGGGATACTGGGATGCATAGGGAGAGGCATCACCAGTAGAAAACAGGAAGCTGTTATCCCTCTGTACAGACAGCTGGTGAGACCCCATCTGGAGTACTGCGTGCAGTTCTGGAGACCCAATCTCTGCAAAGACATAGACAGGATGGAAGTTGTCCAGAGGAGGGCAACTAAAATGGTGCAGGGTCTGCACCGGGAGACATATAAAGAGAGAGACTTAAGGAGCTTAATATGTATAGCCTCGAGGAAAGGAGGGAGAGGGGGGACATCATAGAAACTTTCAAGTACCTCAAGGGAATCAACAAAGTCCAAGAGGGTAGTATCTTTCAAAAAAGAGGTGTGCAAGAACAAGGGGGCACAATTTAAAGATGGGGGCGGCTCAGATGTAATGTAAGGAAGTATTTTTTCACAGAGAGGGTTGTGGATGCATGGAACGGCCTTCCGAGGAGGTTGTGGAGTCAAAAACAGTGGTGGAATTCAAGCATGCATGGGACAGTCATAAGGCAATTCTAGGGGATGGGGGTAGGAAGAAGTAGGCTTCTGGTTAACTAGGATCTGCAGCTTATCCATTAGGTAGGGGAAATGGGCAGACTGGGTGGGCCAAGCGGTCCTTATCTGCCATCAAATTCTATGTTTCTATGTTTCTATTACAGACAGTCCAGCTGCGGCTATTTTCTTCTTCTTTTTTTTTTATATATATTTTTATATTCAACCTTTGTACATTTGCTATCCAGTGCTAGTAAAAGATGGGGACTTACAACATCTCTGTTTATCCACAGAATCACTCTGATTTCCTCATATGCCACATAATATGTAGAAGTACAAGGTAATTTACTCCAAAGTTTTCTTCCAAACAGAAGCTCTGCTGGGCTCACTCCTGTAGTAGCATTGACCCGAATGCCAATAGAAACTGCAGCATTTCCTTTTCCAGTCATTCCACTCCATGTGTGCGCTCTGGGTAGACTTAAGCAGTGTTTAGTTTTGGCTTACTACTTCTACTCCAGCTTATGGACAGTAGAGTGTTACCCATCAATGAGCATTGCCATTGAGCTGTAAGAAGTCCTGAAATTCCTTGGATATAAGTTGGCATCCATTGCCACTCACGCTCAGTTTAGGAAACATAGAAACATATAAACTGTCAGCAGATACGGGCCTTTGGCCCACCTAGTCTGCCCATTACCCCTAACAACTGCACTCTCTCATGATCTGTTAGAATTAGGTTGTACCCTTCCCCCAACTATCAGTAATCCTCTATGCTCATCTCAAGCATTTTTAAGACCTGTAATCTCTTTCAAAATAAAAAACTCAAAAGGGAATGTGTTTGTATTGGAGATAGATATATTGTAAATTTATACTTTGCCGTGATGTAGGTAAAAATCTGGGAATGTCACTCTTCCTGAAGCTTTGCAAAGTTCCCCAACCTCATATCAAGTTCGCTACCAATTTCTGAATATTAAAAAATAGCACATTTACTCTGCAAAATCACCTTTCAGGACAAGTGAACAAAATGACACTGGTACTCTTCATGAGGAGGGGTCCCAAAAAGGCCATGTGGAAAATTTGGTGCAATATCTCCAAAAAATGACCAAGTTACACCTGGGCGTTGCATAATTTATACGCACATTTGTAACTTTTGCCATTTGGTAGCTCTTCACAGTCCTATCAGCTCTGGCTAGATCTTGTAACAATGTTAGCCAGTTTCCTGGAGGATGGTACAATGTTGGAGGACAGTGATAGGTTAAGGATTCTGGTCACTGGGGCTGCCAACTCCCAAGCAGCTAGTTTTAGCAACTTGGGTTCGAAGTTGTCAGGGCTGGCGGATTTGGACTCAGGGATATATTTAAGGAGCTTGTAGACTTCATTGGTGCAGACAGACTTGAAGAGGAATAGGGGGTGGGACTCTGGAGTAGTAGAAAGGGGGGAAGGAGCTCTGTGGAGCTGTCAAGGGCTAAGGTAAAGGCAGAGAGGTCAGAGAAAAGAGTATTAAAGGCAATCAACGTGGTGTGTGGATTGTTACAGTTGATACCATTGATCTCAAAGTCATGAGGGGTAGAAGTGTTGGTTAGTCCAAGGGACTATTTGAGTTGGTTCCAGTATTGGTGTGGGTTGTTGGGACAGGCCAAGTGCATGCAAAGGTATGCGCTTTTACTGTGATGGATGGCTTGTTTACATTTGTTTCTTAGGAATCTATATGTGGTCCAGTCCAAGCTGGAATTAGTGACTTTGTAGATGGCTCAACTTTTGTCTCTTTGCTTCAGGAGGGATAGGAGGGGGATGGTAAGCCATTTAATTTGCTGACCACAGACTCACCTAGAGGTAAAGAGTGCTTGCTTGTTCTGGAGTGAGGTGAACACTGTTTTGAAGTAAGAGACAGCAAGGCTGACATCTGTGATAGCTCAGAGATAAGACCAGTCATGATGGACGATCTCAGCTTTAAACAGTAATGGATCGGGGTGAGAGAAGTCATGGAAGTGGATGATGCGGGGAGGGGTAAGGGTAACTTTGGCATGCCAGACACAGAACACTGGCAAGTGGTCACTTATGGAGTCAGGGAGAGTTCCAGAGCATAATATTTTGTCAGTACTGGGGGAAAGGATCCAGTCAATGAGTGTGGCAATAAGTCCATTATTAGAGATCCTGGTGGGTTGAGAGATTACTTGTGAGAGAAGCATTTTACTGAGAGATAGATCAACAGTGGATTTGTTGCAGTCCAGCCAGTTGATGTTGAAGTCACCGAGGATGATAAAATGTTTATTGCTCACTCAGGAGCCTATTACGTTTATGAGCGAGGGGAGTCCTTGAAGGCTAGTGGCTGGGGGCAGGTATGCACAGACGATATGGAGTTTTTTAGAGCTGCCTAATGATGGAATACCATGGGAGAGTTTGAAGGAGGTGACAGAGGGTAGTGGTGGTGAGCTGGGAGCAGAGACATTAAGGTGTGACTTGTACTAGATCATGGTTCCACCTCCACACTTGGAGGGGGGGAGGCCTATCATTCTGAAGGAAATTATAACTGGGAATGTTGCAGATTGTTGGACACAGAGGGCTTAGCCCATGATTCAGATAAGCACAGAATGGCTGGCTGGTAATGGGAGGTCCAAGAGGTAAGTTCCTCCAAATTTGGCAATAAACTTCTGATATTCAAGTGGTCAATTTTTAGTTGGGGGGGAGGGGAGAGAGATTGGGTAGCATGCAAGGTATGTCCAGGGTTAGGCTCAATATCCCCAGCAAGAAAGAGTAGTAGGTATGTTAGGAGGGTGAGTATGCATAGGCATAGCTGGGGGGAGGGGGGTTCCTGGGTGCACGGAAACCCTCCTCTCCTGCATGCTTAAATATTTGAATTGTCAGCGCTGAACTGTTGCAAGCATGGGGTCGGGAAAATTACAAGGTGAGTGAGACACGGAGATGGACATCAGCTCGTGAATATGCAGCACAAGTCCACCTCCCTCTGGGGACAGGACAGCTGAGGAGCCACCTCTGAACATCGTTGGACTGGTCAGGTAATCTGGAGAAGCAGTGTCATGCGGGTGGTCGAAGGAGCAGAGCACACAGAGTCACAGGAAGTCACTTTCCCGCCACAGTCAAGTTAGAGAAGTGGGTCTCTGACAGTGCTCTCACTGACATTATTTTAATTGCATCTCTGACTATTTTAGGTGGCGGCATAAAAATGGACCCAGCCTCTGACTCTCCCTCCTCAGCTCAACGTTATCTCTGTGGGTTGGATTGGAGAAGCTCGGAGAGTCGCTCCCCAAGTCAGTGTTTGTAGCCCCAAGCAGCTGCGGCAGCTAATTGCAGCAGCATTAATTGCAAAATTCTTATTTGCCTTGCTCTAAAAGCAGTCTGTCACTAAAGTGTCTGCATATCTTCCTGGCAGAAAATAAAACAAAGAAACACAGATTTAAGCTACAAATCATGTGAGAATAGAGATGGGAAAAAATAGGGAAACAAATCATGGTGTTAGGGGGCTGCTTCTGTACCTCCACTACTCCCAATACTTTATATCTTACAAAGAAACAGAAAGCATAACAATGTTATTAGTAGTCAAAGCCATGCTGTACTGGTAGCCATGGAAATAGTAACAGGATAGGTGCACAAAACATTGTGGCCAGTAGATCCTTCATAGTGACCAGTGATGATTTTTTAAGTGTCCAATAACTACTTGGCCACTGGATGTTTTGTAGCAGTCAGTGCGGTTTTGTTCCCATTTCTGCCACAGTTGTACCGTATGTGCATCCGCAGTCAGGGTGCCCATAACATTCATCATGACTATCAGGCTGAAGCAACAGCATTTCAGAATTCACTTTTCTATTATTTTCTTCATTTCTGCTCCTATTTCAAGCCCAAAGCAGTTGTTGATAAGGGGTTAATACTGACCTGCAGGACTAATTAGTAAAAGAAATTCAAATGCAGGAGATTAGGAGTTCCAATGTAGACATGCCTAGGCAGGAACTGTCAGAGGAAAGCGAATATTTGGGTCAAATGGCAGAGTTTAGGAAGACATATTAAGTGAAGGAAAAGATGAACTAGGTAGGGGGGAAGTTACACAATATTTCTGTTAGCAAATGAAATTCAAATACAGGAGAGAATAAAGGAGTTCCAATGTAGAACTGCCGCAGGTCAGAGGGAGGAGAATATGTGGGTCAAATGACAGAAATGTTTGTGAATCAACATACTGGGACACATAGAACGTGAAGGCAAAGATGACTAGAACAAGGCAGGGGAAAATAAAGTTATATTTCTCTGCTGGTGGGGTTGTGTCTGCATTATACATGTGATGTAGGTAGAGCAGAAAGGGAGGGAGACTAATGTAAAGAGAAGACACAGAAAGTTGCAATTAGAGGGGAAATACATGCAGTGAGAGAGGTGGAACATAAAAGGAGAGGTGAGGGTGAAAACAGATATGAAAATGGCTGGGGAAGTGAAAATTAAAAAAAATAAATAAAAGGAAGAGCTGAAAAAACTAGCGAAGGTGGTGTAGGGATGGTAACAGAATGGGATAAAATCTATTTTTTTTTTTTTTTAATTTTTATCTCTTTACACCTCTGCCACCGTTAGCCCGGGTATTCCAGCCCTTTCATTAGCTTCCACCCCCAATTGACCTCTGGCTCCCCGGATACCCCTGGTGGCTTTACCCCCCCCGTGGCTTACCCCCCATGGTGGGGCCAAGGGCACTAGGGCACATGCCACTGGACCTTGGATTAGGTCCGGAGCTGGCCTGGGGCTAATTGAAGCTGTGATGGGCTTCATTGAGGGCCTCCGCAGCTCTTCCTTTTCCTTTTTCCGGGAGGCGGGGACGTGCAATGGCGCGCAGAGCATCCTGCCCCGCCTCCAGAGCTTGGTGCCGGCAGTCATGTGCTTTTCCTGGCCTCCGCCAGGGGTCACGCAGACTCCGGACACAACCCCACCCTCCACCCGGAGAAGGAGAGCAGTCCTGGGGACTCGATCCTTCTCCCGTCAAGCCTCCAGCGACCCGAGTCCGTTCTGAACCCGGTCGCATGGCCGCAAGCGGAAACTAACTCTCATGCCGCGGGCCGCCAGGGATAAAATCTAGAGAAGAGAAAGATGTAATTATAAAATGGGGAAAAAGAATCCTGAGTTCAACTTTAAGATCTGGGACTGGGGAGTGATGAGACTGACAACTTGAATTTTGATGCATTTTGTAACTCAATGTTGCTTAAAAATGTACTAAACTGCACAATTTAACTCCAAAATTTTCAAGATTTTGCAGGGAGCATGCCCCCAGACCCCCCTAGAAAAATATTTGGAAACTCCCCTCCTCCAGATCCTGGCTACACCCCCATTATGTATGATTTTGGGTGTTTTATTACTAGTGGAAGATACCAACATGCTTTTTTTAATATAGCGTGATAAAAGAAATCAGGTTTTTTGATTACATAACCCAAAGGAGTGTAAAGGCTGTCGAGCTTGTAAGAGGAAGTTAGACATAATGATATCAGTGGGGGGGGGAGCTAGGGGAGGTAGGTAGGGAAAGGGGCATGAAGTTAGCAATGAACTGCAGAGCAAAAAGGGAGGGAGGATAGGGAGACTAGAAAGGACAGAGGGGGAAAAGGGAATAAAAGAGCAGTGCAGTAGAGCCATAAGTGTGGGGTAAAAGGGTGGGATGTACAAGGTTTGAGGTCCACAGAGGCCATGGGCTCGAAGAGGGCATGCACTAGTTGTGCCAAGCATGCAGTATATTTAGGTCCCCGGGGGAAGAGGTTCCCTAACGGGGGGTTTTAGGTGAAGGAGGCTTTTGAAAAATCTCTTGAACACAGTGTTTGTCTGTTTGAGCCTAGAGATTCTGGCTTCCCTGCAAATAGGAAGGCTGATACTGCTGCCAGGTGCAGTTTCAGTGACGAAGTCCTCAGTCCACTTGTGTATAGTGATGTTCTAAATTTCCAGAACAACTGTTAAATCAGCTTCCAGGGAAGAGACTCCCTTATCTGAGCACCAAATGATTTTCTTGGGACTGTTTCCTTGAAAACATTCAGAATATTTAGTACTCTGCTTGACAGGTTTATGCTAGAAGATTCTGAGTCTGCAGGAACCAAGCCTTCAGCCTCAGTGTTTTGAGGTTTGGGACTTTTACACTGTCCTGAGACTGAGTCAGATGGTTGTGTCTAATGGGTGTGTGATTCCTCTGATATGGATAACAGGAAAGAGAACCATTGCTATCTTACCCAATCTGGTGCCACCAGAATCATTGTTGCTGACTCTTTCCTCAATTTCCATAGCACTCTGTGAATTAGAGGGAATGGGGAAAATGCATAGAGGAACCTTCTCTCCCAATGGAGAGTCAGAGCATCCTAGAGTAGAGTCTCCCTGTGGGGTGGCCTGCAGCAGAACAGTGGTAACTTGTGATTGCCCCATAAGGCAAGCAAGTCAACCTCTGGTATGTCCCATCTCCTGAATAAGGACAGTACCACCTGATGGTCCAGTGACTACTCATGCTTTCCCTGACACAACTTGCTTAGTGACTTTGATAGAACATTGTCCTTTCCTGGTAGATGTACAGCAGTGATTCCTGTTTATAGAATATGCCAGATACCAGATCCTCATTGCCTCTCTGCATAGTTTTGTGGGCCTGGTGCCCCATTGCTTGTTTATGTATTGCAATGTGGTGGCATTGTCTGTTCTCACCAGAACTGCCTTGTCTTGGACTAGGTTTGAGAAGTACTTTAGAGAAAGGAGTACAGCCCTGTGTTACAGCAGGCGTGTGTGCTCCTGCTCCTCTTGTGGAGACCAGACTTCACTTACTGTGTAATCATCCAGATACCCTTTCCATTCCAGCAGGGAGACAGACATCTGATGTTAGAGTGGGTGTTGTGGACACTTTTTGGAATAGGGTTACCTCCTGAGATTGTCCACTTCCTTCCACCACTCTAGAGCCCTGACCAGGCCTGCTGTGACTGGAACTAGGTGGCTCAGTGGGTTTGATCTTTGATGCCAGTGTCTTCTTAAGTGGCACCGAACAGTTCTCATCTGTGGGGGGGGGGGGGATATGGCATCACAGTCCTTACTGCTGACATGTGCCCTAACAGCTGCAGGAAGTCCCTCGCTGGCCTTGACTTGCCTGGTTTGTAAGATCTTGCACAGGACAACAGGCATGTGCTCTTGTCTGTGGCAAGAATCCATTCCCCTGAGTAGTGTCGAACTCTGCTGTCTGCTCCTATGAAACAAGCACTTGGCTGGGTTCTAGCTGGGATTCTTCTACGTTTAGTAGAAAGCCCAGACTTTCCAGAGTGTTTCTCACCATTTCAGTGGAGCATAGTCATTCTTGTTTTGTTCTTCCTGTGACTAGTAGGTTGTCTATGTAAGGATACACTGATATCCCCTTTCTTCTCGAAATGCAGCCACTGGTGCTTAGCAGTTTGTGAACACCCTTGGAGCTGAGGTTAGGCCAAAAGGCAGTGTGGCAAACTGATACTGCTATTTTCCTAATCTGAATCCTAGTTATTTTCTGTAGGAATGTCTCACAGGGATAGGGAAGTGCGCATCTTCCAGATCCAGTGATCCCAGCTACTCCCCTTTCTGCAGGGATGATACAACTGTTCCCACAGCCACTCCGCTCTCTGCAGGGATGATAAAACTATTCCCAGTGTTACCACTATTAAAGTTTCCTTTTTTATGTGCTTGTTCAGGAATCTTAAATCCAGAATGGACCACCAATCCCCTTTTTTCTTTCCTGTCAGAAAATATCTTAAGAGGTCTCTTCCCCACTGTGGTGGAGGAAACCTTTCTTTAGCCTTTATCTTTTTCATAGCCAGCTCAAATAGGATTTTTTCCTGTGGCTGGAGTGGAGGAAAAGCTTTTTGAGGTCTTAAGTTTTGGGAAGCCTGTAAACTGAAGGGCTATACACTGACTCACCACCTCCAGCACCAAGCACCCATTTGCCAGTGGTGATGGTTTTCCGCTCCTGAAAGTAATGAGACAGGCTGCCTCCCACTGGCATGGATTTATGGCGGCCTGCATGGAATCACATATTTTGTTTTTCATGTGGTTTAGGAGCCGGTGCTTGCTTCTGCCTTTAAACTCTCATCCTTCTGCCTCTTGAGGCACCCTTCTTAGGAGGGTAGTCATAGTAGGAGTAAGGCCTTTGATAGTAGGCCCTGCCACAGTCGCCTTTTCCATATGGCCTGAAGGCAGCAGAATCTCTTTAGTTCTGTGACAAATTCTTATAGGCTGTTTTTTGTTCACCAACCTTTTCATGTAGGTTTCTGTTTTATCCACAAAGAGGAAGGGTCCATTGAATAGGAAGTCCATAGCCTTTGTTCCTTTTTTTTTTCCATAGAGCTGTTTGGTCCCCGTCACCGTCTCCCACCAACTGGTGGCGAGGACACAGTAGTTTACCGCTTTTTTCTCCTTGACCCCCGAGGCCCTCAGCACACCTGCAAGGAGCATGTGGAGGCACACTATGCACCTTGTGGCATCAGCTCAGCCCCTTCCACCTCCCATAACCGTTCTTGCTGCTCCCACTTCACCTATGCTACCCACCAGACCTCCACTCAATGGGACCGGAACTACAGGGGGGTGCCAACCCACCCTCACCACCCTTGTGAGAGGAGAGCGGCCCATCGGCATGCTCCATCCTGCTCCCCCCATGCCAGCACCCTGACAACCTGAGGTCGTTCCCGAACCTGGGTCACCAGCGTAGAGCAAGGTGTGGTGTCCAGTGCCTCAACCCTCAGCGCCACCAGGCTGGCTCATAGCCTTTGTTTTTGTGGCCTCCGACAGGATAGTTGCCCTGAGCCAGGCAAACCTCTGCAGAGTTAATGCATAGACAAGTCGACTTGAGGCTGTGTCATTTGCATCCAGAGCCATGTGAAACTGACATTTGGTGGCTTCCAGTGCATCTTTTGCAGTTTCTGCTAGATCACTGCCAAGTTCACCTCCCACCTTATCACTCAGGGCTCACATGTACACAGTACTCCAAAGGGCCTTTTGAGACTTGGCAGTGTATGTCACGTCAGCAGCCTGCCATAACAGAAGTGTGACCTTACTGGATACTTTCCATGCCATATAATCCAGCCTTCTGAAATCCTTTTCTGGAAGCATGGAAGCTATTGACACTTAAGATTATTCACATGCACGTTCCTGCACAGCTCCCTAATGATCAGGGTGGGACTATAAAAAGTACACCCCCTGCTTCTCTACTTGATATTGTTTTCCACTTTATTGTCAATGCCAGGAGCTGAATTTGGATGCTCCAAAAACTTGCTAGTGACTTTTTTGAGGGATTTGTGAATGGGGACTGTGATCCTTTTAGATGAGGTCAGTCTCAGCATACTCATAAATTCTGCCTCTTCTATAACCTTCGCAGTTTTAGTGGAGGGGATGTGCAGAGTCTCAACCACATGCCATACAAACCTGGAATATGAGCTAAATCATCATTGACTCTGGGTGGTTAACCAAAGTCATGTTCAGGGATTGTTTCTAGTTCTATTGGTTCCCTCTTGATCCTCTGCCTCCAGCACAGGTTCCGAAAAATGGCTGAGGCTGGGAGAGGGTGGTGGTGGTGTGTGTGTAGGAATAGTGGCAAGGTTTCCCATGGCCTGGAAAAACTGCTACATTTTTGCAATGTCCTCTGCTGAGGGCATAGCTCTCCTGTGCTACTGCTAGCTCCGGGTCCCTTGGGGTGGGGGTGGGGGGGGTGAAGTCAGCTGTTTTTTTTTCTAGGCTAGTGTTGATGGCATCAGACCATCTATAGCATTTTCCTTTTTGCCATCCTTCGAATCAGGGTACCCCATATCAGACACCCTGTGCTCTTTTTCTGAACTGGATGATGGCTTGGCAGCTTGATCCATTTCTTTGATCAGAGACTGCTGCTTTTCTGTCACTTTAGAAGTTGGTTGAGGAGAGGTACTTGAACATGCATGCTTTCCACCATCTCAGGTACTTCCCTCCATTTTTCTTTTGGAAGAGCTGTTAGGTGATTCAGTGGCAGACTGTGACTCTCTGAGTTTTGACCTTTTCTTGTGTTTTAGGGCAAAAAGGTTTACATAAATCACAGTTTAAATAGTCATGATCAGGGCCCAAGCAGTTAAAACACAGACTGTGGTGATCTGCCTTGCCAAGATTTTTTGACTGGATTCACAATTTTTAAATTCTGTGGGACCTGCCATTTTCTTAGGCTTATCAGTCATATCAATCAACTGAATGTATCCCCAAAATTATTGGCAGTTCCTGAAATAATGGAATTTGTAGACTGCTAAATAAAGACTGTAAAATAAGCAATCATTATTATGCTTTTAACCCTTAGGCTGCCAACAGAATTAGAACATATAGGAATTCTTGACTGACATACGAACATACGAAGAAGGCAGCAGAAGGCGGCCATTTGGTCTATTAAGTCTGCTCGTGTTGCAGGATCCACAGCTTGAGTTACTGTCCCTGCCCCCTCTCCCCACTCCTCCCATCCTCCCTACCCTCCCCCTATACCTGTCCCAGCCTCTCTTAAAGCTGTCCACTGTCTTTAATGAGATTACCTCTTCTGGCAGCACACTCCAAGTGTCCACCACCCTTTCTGTGAAGAAGTGCTTCCTGACCTCCCTCCTAAACCTCCCACCCTCCAGCTTAAGACTGTGCCTCCTCATGTTATGGTTGCCACTCAGCTTAAAGAGACTCTCCTTATCAACCTTATTTATACCTTTCAAGTACTTGTAGGTCCCAATCATGCCCCCCCTTCTCCTGTCTTCCAGGGAGCACATGTTCAGTGCCCTCAACCTCTCCTCATATGCCTTACCCTGCTGACCAGCTATCATCTTTGTAGCCCTCCTTTGGACCTTCTCCAGCAGGTTAATGTCCTTTTTGAGGTGTGGGCACCAGTACTGAACTCCATACTCTAGATGTGGCCTTCCAGTGACCTGTACAAGGTCTGTATAACCTCCTTTCTCCTACTGCTGATCCCCCTAGATATGCATCCCAGCATCTTGTTTGCCTTTGCTGCTGCTTTCTTGCACTGTGTGCAGTGCTTCAGGTCACTAGTGATCATCACTCCCAGGTCCTTCTCCTCCTCTGATGCAGATACTTGGACTCCACCCAGGTAGAGCTCTGTCCTAGGATTCTTGGCTCCAATATGCATAACTTTGCATTTCTTGACATTGAAGCCAATCTGTCAGATCCTGGACTACCTCCCTAACTTTTCCAGATCTTCCTGTAGGGTCTGTATCACTTCAGCTGTATCCACTATCCCACATAGCTTAGTGTCATCCATGAATAGGCACATTTTACCCTTAATGCCATCTCCAATGTCATTGATGAAGACACTGAACAACACTGGCCCAAGCACCAAGCCCTCTGGGACCCCACTGGTTACCTGTCTTGTGCCCGATAACTCTCCCCCCAAAGCCACCCTCTGGGTTCTGTACTTCAGTCAGTTTTCCACCCATCTGGCCATCTTTTCCCCAAACCCAATATCCACCAACTTCCTGACCAACCTTTTGTGGGGCACAGAGTCAAAGACCTTGCTGAAATCAAGATAGAGGATGTCTACCATTTGGCCCCTGTCTACCGTCTTAGTGACACAGTCAAAAAAGTCAATCAGATTTGTTTGATATGATCTCCCTCATGAACCCATGCTACCTCACATCCTGGAGACCATGCTCCTCTAGATATTCCACCAACCTTTCCTTTAGTATGGTTTCCATGAGCTTGCCCACAATGGAGGTCAGACTGATTGGTCTGGTCTGTAATTCCCTGGGACATCCTTCGGACCACTTTTGTAGAGTGGCACTGCATGTGCTGTTCTCCAGTCCTGCGGTACTACGCCTATCTCTAGTGAACTATTAAATAGGTATGCTAGTGGCTCTGCCAGCTCCTCAGCCAGTTCCTTTAGTACCCTTGAATGTACTCCATCTGGGCCTGGTGATTTGTCCACCTTCAATGCTAGCAGCCCCTCCCTTACTCTATCCTCCTCTATCACTACATTTGTGTTCCCCTCCCACCCCCCTCTCCTCTACTCACTCCTGAAGGCACTAGTTCATACTTCTCCCTGGTGAAGACGGAACAGAAGTATTCATTTAGTATCTATGCTTTACCCAATTATCCTCCACCTACTCCACCCCTTTCTTAAGCCTAACAATCCCTTCCTTCTTGTCCCTTTTCTCACTTACATAGTGAAAGAAAACCTCCCCATCTTAATTCCTTCAGCTAGCTGCAGCTCCTTCTGTGCCTTTGCTTGCCTGATTTTCTTCCTGTACTTGCCTCACTAGCCAACCTTAGGCAATTTTCCCTATCCACCTCTCTCTTGGTTTTCTAGAATTTTCTATAGGCCAACCAATTTTCCCTTACTGGCTAGGCAACCCCAGAACTGAACCAGCCAGGCACTTTGACCCTTGTGTTCTTACCCTTGAGTCTAACACACTCATCTGTGGCAACCAGTATTCCTTCCTTAATGATGGACCACCTTTGGTCCACCCCATATCTGCTCTGATACCCACCAAATGACTCCTTAGCACATCGCCCATTTTTCTGAAGTCCACCTTCCTGAAATTCAAGATTTTGGTCTTAGTCAGGATGCTTTCCCTGCCCATATCTAACTGGAACCACACTGTGCAATGGTCACTTCCTCACAGTTGCTCCCTGACCATTATTTCCTGTATGTGCTCCCCATTTGTGAGCATTAGATCAAGAATTGCCTCAGCTCTTGTAGGTTCAGTGATGCTCTGAGTCAGGAACCCACTCTGCAGTCCTTCAAGGATCACCTGACTCCTAGAACCTGTCATGGATGGTATGCTCCAGTCCACCTTGGGCAGGTTGAAGTCCTCCACAATTATCACCTCTCCTTTCCCCGCAGCTTCCTATATTTGTGAGCTCAGTTCCCTGTCCCTCTCCTCATCCTGACTGGGTGGTCTATAAACCAACCCCAGCCTCACCTTTCTCCCTCTATTGAACCGTAACTGAACCCATAATGCCTCCACCTCCCCTTCCTCTGACTCCTCCCTCATGCAAATTATTCCCTCCCTGATATAAACTACCACTCCTTCCCCCTTCCGGACTACCCTGTCCCTCCTGTATAGTTTATATCCAGGGATCGCAAGGTCCCAGTCATGGTGTGATATGTGATATAGCAGTCATCGTCACAGCAAGGGTTATTGAAAATAACTATTATCACATTAAAGTGGGAAGTGCAAAGTAGACTTTTCTCTGCTTTCATGGAACCAATTGGAACCAGAGACTATTGCTAATATACCAAAAGTCAAATAAAATAACCTCTCTAACTAAAGCAAATATTGAGAACTAAATGGGAAAAAAAATAGGAAAAAATGATAGGAAATGTTATAAAATAAAATAAATAGAGGACTTAGCAAATGGAATGGGGAGGGCTCCAAAGTGGCTTCTCTTCAGCTGGGAAAACAAATCTGACATTAGAACACTAGAGGGAGCACAATCACACAACAAGATTTGAATGGAGTTCTCATTCCACAGCACCATTCTAAACGGTGAAGCATCATCTCAGAGGGGAGATGATGCAGTTTTTGTATGGAATCACTATCGAATTCATGTCAGTAGTGCAGTGCTATTTGCCATCCAAAACATGTGGTAGCATCATCCGTTCACAATATGAATCTAATATGTGCATGCAACAGTTTAGCCTCAATGGAAGAGATTTTTAAAAATTGTGAGTGGCGGATATCTTTAATGGTGTGAGTCTTTAATTACAAAATTAGCAATCTAAGCTGTTTGAAAAATATCTGAAAAAATTACAAATACACTGATGATAAATCTTAGGATGTCAGAAACAGTTCTGTGAAAAAAACTATATAATTAAATTTTTTTCGGAATGAGTAATACTGCTGCTTTAAATAATTAAACATGGTTTCCTCTCATGATACTACTCTTACACACATAAAAAAGTACTATTCATTTAACTTCTGGTGTTTCTTTGTTCACCATGAGAAATCTACCTCTTATTTTTGCCAGCTTGCCAGGGCAATTTTTTTGTTTACCCTGCCACACATTAAATTGAGACCTTAGCTCCATATAAGGCCTTCTTTTGTGTATTAGGGAATGAATACTCTGACAGATGAATTCTACAGAAGTTTAAATCCCTATACTCCATAAAAAACAAACATTCCATCTATTGAATTTGAAGAAAGACATGAGTGACAAGTATGAAGGGACTACTTTCGACTAGTTACTTTTTACAAAAGAAAGCACCTGTTTTTTAATAAACAAAATGTGTTTTTTTAATTGTTTCTTGGTTTCTGTTTTCAGGGCTGTGGGCTGAGCCTACAGCCATTTTGAGAGAACTCTGTAGCTCTGAAAATGGCCAATCGCAGAACCCCTTTCCAATGGACTTTTGGAAGTATTCTTCTGGAAGTCCAACGGAGCTTAAACCACTCTGCCACGATCGGCCTATGGAATAACAGCTGAACTATTTTGGCTGTTACTTCCACATTCTGATGCATGAACTGCGTGTGCACATGAGCACCGTGCATGTCTTGAGTAGTGTGCAAGCACAGTTCTGTGGGTGCCACCATATTGTGAATGGCAAAATGCCATTCAGTATTTTCTGTGCCCCCCTCCCAAGTCGTGACCGACATCTCATGTGGCACACTGGGACCCCACCTCAATGTGTGGAATTTTTATTTCTGTAAATTAGAAAACAGTCCCTCCTCATGTTTCTTTTTTCCCTGGTGCCCCCCTGCCCAAGTCATGCTTTAGTCAGAGAGTAAGGCCATGGTAGTGACCCTGGTAACCCCACTAGACAGAGAGATTATTTCATGTATTTTTAAAGCAGTTTTCTTTTAATGTATATTTTTTTACTTTGTAAATAATATTTTTAAAAACTCTTTGGGAATTCATTTTAAAAGCACATTAAGATACTCTGGAGTATTGGTTGTGCTGTCACAACTGCAATTCCATTGAAGACACAAGGCTGCACAACCAAAACCCTGTTGTGTCTTATTGCTCGCACATGTTAAGTACTTCAGATTTCTGTATGGCAATCCTTAGTGGTCCTGATTACTTGAAAGAGCTTCTGATTACTTACATCCCTGTGTGACAGCTTCACTCGGCTAACGAGGGGTTGCTGGACATCCTGAGGGTTACTTTGAATTCTTCTGGGGCCCGCACTTTTATGTTTGCGGCCCCAACCCTCTGGAATTCTTTGCCCCATCAGCTTCGGGAGTGCAGGACAGAGGGGAGCTTTAAGCAGGCACTGAAAACATTTCTGTGGAACAAGGCTTTTCCTGACTTATTCTAAGTTTGACACTGTGTTTTAATGAATTGTTTTTAAAAATTCTGTGAAGCGCCTTGATAATTTGAGAGGCGCTCAACAAACCAAGATATTATTATTATTATTATTATTATACTTTTTGTTTATTTTTTTCTTCATGAAATGGTAAGGGAAACTTGCAGGTAAAGAATAGCTAAGGTCAGGGTAAGCATACCTCGGCCAGGTAGTGTGACAAGGCAGTTGGGAGAGCTAGTGGGATGCCGGGGTGCATAGGGAGAGGTATCACCAGCAGAAAGAGGGAGGTGTTGTTACCTCTGTAAAGATCACTGGTGAGACCTCACCTAGAGCACAGTGTCCAGTTCTGGAGACATTGGGCCTGAATTTCAGATGACCGTAGATTGCCGCAGGGGAGCTGTGGCAGGGGACTGGATGCAAGTGGTGACTTGTTGCAAGCACCATAGCAATTCGGACTTTACAAGCAACTCAGCCACAACTCCCTGCTGCAAGTCCCGAGTGCTGAACGCACGACTTAGACCTGCTCTCCCAGGTCTACATTTGCGGCATTGGGGCAGCAGTTTTATGGCACCGTAAAGTAAGTAGACTGTTGCAGCTGAGCGAGACGTACTAAAATTGGGGGCATGGTGCTGTGAATCATTAGATGCAGCTGCGGCAGACTTGATGCAAACCCTGTGTCCACCTTCTAAAACTGGGCCCATCATTTCTGGTAGGTTATAGACAGAGTGGAGGCTGTCTAGAGGAGGGTAACTAAAATGGTGCGAGACTGCATCAAAAGCCCTATGAGGAGAGACTGAAGGACCTCAATATGTGCACCCTGGAGGAAAGGAGGGTGAGGGGGATATGATAGAGGCTTTCAAATACCTCATGGGTATAAATAAGGTACAGGAGGGAAGTATTTTTCAGAAGAAATGGTGCTCAAGAACAAGGGGGCATGCTATCAAGCTGGAGGGGATAAACTCAGGGGAGATGTGAGGAAGTACATCTTCACAGAAAGAGTGCTGGATACCTGGAACAGCCTCCCAGTGGAGGTGGTGAGGGCAAAAACTGTAGTGAGATCCAAGAATGCATGAGATAGGCTTAAGGGAATCTAGAGGTAAGGCAAGGGCGGTAGAGCCAGAGATCAAGTAGGATCTGCGGTAAAACAGTAGGTAGGGAAAAATGGGAAGACTAGGTGGGCCAAGCAGTCCTTATCTGCTGTCAAATTCTATGTTTATGGTCTATGTAACAGAATAGAGCCCTCCATGTGCCTGAAAACTAAAGTGAACCAGTTGAAATCCATATGATGCTTTGCACCTTAATCTTGTTGAGTGCTTTCAAACTTAGATCAGTGCTATTCTACTCAATTTTGGTTTTCAATTTGAATTACTATTTCAATAAAAGATGGGGTAAATTGCACCCCTTAGGCAGAAACATTACAAATTATATAGGGATGGGAATTACAGTCACTATTGACACAGGAAAGGAGATTTCATTTAAACATTTTGCCACGCATTATAACCAGCTACATTGCACGGTTAACATGGGAAGAAGAATACACATCCTTGTGTTTAGCACTGGATTTGGGGCATTAAAAAACAAACAATGTTGCCACATATTCTCTTGTTTTCTTCCTGTATCCTGTTCAAGGACCCTGCATGCCACTCCTTTTGCAAACTGCCTCTTGTATGCTACTTGTAACTGTCCTAAAGATACAGTATGATGAACACAATACTAAAACAAAAGTACTGTATAATGATGACTTTCATTATTATACAGCACTGCTGTTGTGATGTCAGGTCATGATACTGTAACTGATGCCAATGGCTACCACTGTAGAGAGAGAATACAAATCAGCAAGAAGGCAGTCTCGAATATCAGTGGGAGGTAAGGCTTTGTGCCAAATGCCTTCAATAAGACCAGCAAACAGAGTGGCTGTGATAATTCTATAAAAAATGCTTAATGTTAGGGATAAAGTGGACATAAAGTATCCCTTGAACTGGAGGTAAGAAGACAGAATTTAATGTGATGGGAAAGAGAGACGCTATCAAAAAATACACGTTTGATAATTGTTTAAAGGGTAATGTCCATGCTGGAAAGCTATGCTCCCAAGTGTAGGGCTGTACCTGAGCTGCACTTTGTGTGCATGATTTTTTTTTTACTGGTTTTTTTTTTTTTTTTTTGCATTTATCTCGTTGATCCTGCCATCCCCCAACCCTGAAATTACAGGCAATGCACCACTGATGCCATGAGGTCAGCTGAAGGGGATTCTGGAATGTCATCTGAGCAGCACATTATCAGTCATGTTGGGTTAGGGGGATATTGTTGTTTATTCTTTATTGAGCATCTTGAAATAAGTACAAAAAATCCAGAACCTGGTTGACCAAAATGATATCCCAGCACAACAGCACTGGAAAAAGATCTGTGACTTCATTGGCCTGTTAACACAAAGCAGTTACAGCTGTATCAGTACAACTCAGTTCATTTACTTGTAATTAAACAAATGCAGCACATTCCGTCTACTGACCAAACAGCAAAACGGCAACAGCTCAAAAGGATGACATTATTCTATTTGTCTTTTTTTTACTAATTTAAATTTAAAGGAAATCCTATTGGATTCATTTCATAATCACGATAAGGAACTCCACAGTGTGCTTTATGCTGGAATAATGGCACTTCTCAGGTAGTGGAAGCACTCCACTTTCAGTCTTGTGCTTCCACCCACCTGATTGGTGCCATTATCCCAGCACAAAGCACACCCTGTTATGCTTTATTGCTTAACTTCACCAATGGGGACACCACTAATGAAGTTAATACATAGTTAAAAGTAATAACATCAAACGAGTACAAAACAATGCAAACATTTGAAAATAAAAACAAACTGTGCAATCACCTACAAACACTTGAACACACTCAGGGCTGCACTGACCCAATCCACAGTTTGTTATAAAGTGTCCAAGGTTCTTGTTTCTATAGTTCTCAAATAAAATTCTGAAAGGAACAAGTCCTATTTATTTATTTATTTGCTTTTGGTAACCGGGTGGGTGCACTGGACATAAGAATGCCTATTTTCAGACATGACCCAGGAGAATACAGTTTGAAATACATGAGCATACATGTGACGCATCACATGGTATATGTAACACAGTTAGGAGGGGGATCACATACATTCAAACTTAGGGTGTAGAGAAACATTGTTCGGTATAATACATTCAAATACATTTTGGACAAGTAAAAGCTAGATCAGAAAACAATGTGAGAAATAATGTACACAGACAAGTACCATAAGTGCCATTTGTGGTAAAAAGGACAAGGAGGAGGAGAGAAAAGGAGGGTGGTGGGAAGCAGAAGAAGAGGGTAAAAGATGAAAGAGGAACATGTAGGAGGGTATTAGGAGAAATGGAAGAGGCGGCAGAGAAATAGATTTCCTAGAGAAAACAGAGGGCAGGGAGAAAGGATGGTCTAAGGCAGATGAAAGCAAGTGCAGGGGTTAGCAGCATGCAGATGATCATGATGAAGTTTCTTAAAACTAGCATGGGTGGGAGCTCGACGAAGAGTTTGGGGTATAGAATTCCAGTACATTGGAGCCATGTATGAGAAAGCACGTATACTCATATTGGTTTTGCACATGGGGATGTAAAGAGGGGTTTGGTCAGTAGATCGGAGCCCATAGTTGAGAGCTTGTGAGTGCAGTAGAGAGGCAAGGGATAGGAGGAGGCCTGATCTGGTAATGCAGTCAATCAGTGAGCCACAGTACTGGAGTCGGTGGGCAGAGGGGCAAGGCCAATTTAGGTCAGCATAGAGCGGACAATGATGTTTGTAGCATGGGGATGCAGAGGCATAGCGGCAGATGCTATTACAGGTGGTGTCCCATTTATGCAGGGAAGATTTGGAAGCAGATAGGTAAGTGGCTGAGCCATAGGCTAGGGCTGGGAGCAGAAAGCCTTGTGCCACAGCTAGTCTAGCCGATGGGGTGAGGGCATAACTAGTATGGTAGGCACCTCCTATCTTAGCGCTGACAGATTTACAAGTGGTAGTGATGTGCAGGTCGAAATCAAGAGATGTATCAAGAGTAATGCCCAGATATTTAAATGATCTAGCGCTGACCAGTGAAGAGCCGTCTGCACATGAGATTTTGAGGGCATGTTGGTTCGCCAAAGAGCATGGAGTATGTCTTGCTTGCATTGAGAACAAGTTTGTTCTCTGTTAGCCAAGATTGAATGCTTGCGAAGTCCGAGGCAAGAGGGTGGTTTATATCGGCAATGTGTCTTGCACTATGGTAGATAACAAGGTCATCTGCGTAGAGCAGAGATGTCTGCAGGGATGAAAATCTATGCTCCTCCGCAAGCCCAGTCAACTGCATTTTATCTTCATCGGGCCACCATAGGGGAGACTCTGCTCACAGACTATGGCTCCATTCCCAGATGGTAGAAGAAGTGATGGGGAGAATACTCTTAGATTAACTAGTTGCTACAGTTCCTCTGAGTATAACATTCCTGAAAAAGGGAATTCTCGAGGATGCTGCAGGGAAGGCTCCAGCAACGTCCTTATATGAGAGAACAGCCACAGTCAAGATGTTGCTCATTAACTCACCTGGCTGCAACAGGGTTTGCTCCAAGCCTGAGAAGGGGATAAACAGAAGTCTCCTACAGCACCCAACATCTTCCTTCAGGCAAGCAATACACCTCCACCATCACTGCTGAAATGTTGAAATGCTAATCCACCAGCACACAGGGAACCACACCACAGAACCAGTGCAGGGGAAGGCACTGCTCTCAGGTAAACACCAACAAAATGTACTAACAAAAAACTAACCTAAGACAGTATAGCCAAGAGGTTAGAGTAACAAGCTATGAATGAGCTTGGTACTTCCAGCAGATCTGGGTTTGATGATTCTCACAACCTCACTTGCATACTCTGTGACTCCTAACAAGTGACTTAACCTCTCCAGTGCTCCCAGGCTGCTCCTGAAAACAGGCACTGTGCCTGGTGGGCCTTACCTGGTTACCAAAGAATAAAAGTAAACCTCCTAGATTTGTTGCCTTCTATAAGAAAGGATATGGGCAGCAATGGATGGGCTGTTTCAGGTGACAAAGAGACAAACAGCACCCCCCCGTCCCACTCCAGTGCCATCTTGGATTTACTGATGGCGGGACATAGTACTAATTTATTGTGGTAACATTCAGCATATGAAAGTTTAAAAACAATCAGTTGAAAAGATTAACATTTTAGCTTAAAATATGTATAAGAACCCAGTCAATTGCTTAAGGTATGCATGTGCCAAGTTTGAATAGAAATGCTTGAAAATTGGTAAAGAAAACTGCAAAACAGCACCCTGCTAAACTCATGACCCAAAATCATTGGTATTTCACATCACTGTTTCCTTGGCTGTACTGCCTTAGGTTATTTTTTTTTGTTAGTTCATTTTGTTTGTGCTTACCTGAGAGCAGTGCCTTTTCTTGGTATCACAACAAGTTAAATAAAAGCACTTACAATCTAAAGGGACTAGTTGAAAGTTCATAAAAATAGTAAAAGATTCTGATCTGACCTTTGATCAGTCCTTGTTAAAAGTCATAGTCATATGGTTTCATAACAATTTTTGTGGTAACATATACATTATATATGTTACCACAATAAACTGGGGGTCCAGCTCCACCCCCATGCTGCAACGTTTTGTGACATCAGGGTTTGTAGAACATGGGGGTGTGCTCCATCGATAGCAATGGGAGCATCTTTTAAATATTGTTTTGATATTTTAGAAGGTCACAGGGGGCATATCAGTGCCACTGATCAACTAAGATGAGCCATGGGGGTGGTTCTGGACTTCCATCAGGATGAGGAAGAGGAAGGGCTTGGGCGGCTGGATCTCCTTTATGATCCCTTCCTCTTCACAAAATTTGAAACTAGATACAGTTAACCCTTGCAGGGCCGCAGACTGATATATCAGTCCAAAATTCCTATACTTTCTAATTCTGTTGGCAGCCTAAGGGTTAAATTCCAGTACAAGTAAGCTACTGGTGGGGGCTTTGGGAAAGCATGAAAACTGGTATCCTTTAAAACAGTAACATGAAAACATGTGGATTTGATCTTCCATTTTGGTTTTTTTAGCTTCCAGGAACCTGGTGCACATGCCTTTTGGCCCACCTCTTGTTGCCCACCAGACTCACCATGCAATGCTGCTCCTGCTACTGTTACCAGTTATCTGAGTCCTCTTTGGACTGGAGATTCTGACTTATTCCTGTCAGTGGCCCTCCTGATGCCACAGGGATCAGTCAGGCAATGTTCAGGGGCCTCGAGGCATATAAGCGGCTGGGAGAGAGGCAGTCATCTAGTGTGTCCAGTTCCATTCCTTATTCCTGTTTTTGGGGCCACACCTACCTTTAGTATGTGTGCTATCATGTTGCATCCTTGGTGTGGAGGCTGTCAGTAGCAATTGTTCATCCAGGCCACTAAGAGTACATCCACAACAGCACCGCTAGGTGCCAGTACACAAGCAGAGCTGTGCCACCCACACACCAGGAGGGAAGTGTCCAAAGGACACTCAGAATCCCTCCTTGCCAGCCTCTGTTTCCCAGGACGAACATGTTGGATAAATCCAGTTCGGCAGCATTTCAGAGTAATGTCCCATCGCTCAGTGCCAGAAAGCAAGCTGATCTCTTTTTTTGCTTGTTTTGATGTTCTTTTTATCGATTTACATATAAAGCAGTACAAAGTTTAAAGAGGTACCACCTGCATGGATCATAAAATTAAGACAAGGTACTGTTGCATCACCTCTTTTTCCCAAGATTTCTGGGGAATAATATCAGGTACTTAATTTAACAGAATAGCACTCTTAGCCAATTGTAGCCAAGCACTGATCACTCCTACCCATATAGTGATTCTCAGTTCTTTACTGGTCTCTGGGCATTTAATGTAGAAATTCCCAATATGGTTGGAAGCCAATCTTTAACTTTTTAATATGTACACATAGCACAGTCAGTTGCTGTTCCTATATGGACAGGGCCCCTGGTTCAGTTCAGCCCAAAGTTCTCTGACAGAGAACCAAAACATTTGCAGCAGAGTTGGTTTGCTTATGTGGCAAAGCGTATTTACTTTTGTAGCAGGTTCTTCTATACTCATTGGCTAAGATTACACGTAACGTCCTCATTGTTATCAGATATAGGGGATGTGCAATAGGGACCTGTGTGACACATTATTCATCTACACAAGAGCACTTTGACCTTAGGTAACCACATGAGTGGCGTAAGCCACGAGTGATGTGTTTGAAGTCAGACTGCTCATGTGTAGATAAATAACGAATTATACATGGTCCCCACTGCATATCCTGTTTATACAATAGGCTGGCAGGTAGGGACTGATTGACAGGTACTGTTAATCCAACATATGTGTGATAAATTCCAGGTTCTAAAATTTATCATGCATATATGCAAATACCATTTTTTATGACATTGTTTGTGGCCATGCATAATGTATAAACTCAGAATGAGGGAAGGACATCAGGAGAAATAGTGGAAGTGGGTCAGAGGTGTAGGGGTGTACAAGTACCTTTTCTTGAATACGTGCAAGTATTTCATTTCATTTCATACTCAAAACCCCCAAGATCCTCAGTTATTGATTATTTGGTACACTGGATTCAACAAAATTTTAAGAAAACAAAAAAAAAAGAAAAACCTTGTGTCTCTCCCCTTGTGGCCAGTCCATCCTCCACTAAAGTAATTTCTGACCCATTATCTCCTTCATCATCCTCCCATAGTCAGATTTTATTTAAACAAAAAATACTGACAATATCTTTAAAAGCAATCTCTCTTCCTTGCCCACCTCTCCCTAATTGCCAAGGCCAATTAAGCTACTTAACTGGGACTGCTGTGCAGTACTGTGGACAGAACTCAAATTATTTTTTTTTAAATGTTTACTTTTCCATTTGCAAATTATACTGCAAAGCCACTAGAGGGCAACAACTTGTGGAGGTTGCATTCCTCTTCCCACTGCTCTCCCCTAACACTTCTAGTCCTGGCTCCTTCATACCTAAAGCAAATTACCTACACCCTAACAAACAATCAGTGGTGTGATCTGAATCTGTAGGCCAGCACATCATGGCCAAGTTCACAGCACTGTATTCCGTTATGCCTAATGTTTCTACTTATTGCTAACTATTTCATAGCTGCATCCCTAACTCACCCTCCACTGCACAGTGATGAGGTCCCACCACACAATCTCAATACTGAATTCCAGTCTGTGTATTTCACTCCTACTTGCCTGCCAAAACATGAAGTTTTATACCTTGGTAGCTGGCTCACCAGAAGGCTGCAAATGTCCTCTCTTTTTGCTAAAAATGTAAAGTAGCTACTTACCTCCTCTAGCCGACCATTCCTACTACTTCTCCTGCTATTAACCCTTGCTGGTGACACTGAGTTAAATCCCGGACCCACCATACCTTTATCTACCCCAACCCCCCCAATATCATCATATCAAATGCCGAAAGGGCTAAAAATTGCTGATTTAAACATACGTAGTCTCAGACTTAAGGTGTCTGAGCTGGAAGCCTGGATTAATCAATACACTCCTGACATCCTGGGCATCTCTGAGACTTGGCTTAAACCATGCATCAAACAACATGAGGCTGCTGTGCCTGGATACAAATGTTTCAGGAAGGATCAACTGGGAAAAGGGGTGGTGGTGTCCTCATGTATGCCAGGGAGTACTTAGATGCTGTTGAAATACCGTGTCTGAATGTGGACCTTCTGCTGTTGAATCAATCTTCCTTTCCCTCATCCTTGGCACCATAAAAAAAACTCACGGTAGGTTGTGTATACATGCCCCGTAAGGTAGCAGTCCCTGGCCTCCCCTCCTAACCTCCCACAGCATGACCTCATACTTGAAGGTGACTTCAACGTTGACTGGCTGCATTCTAACTCTTCTAAACTGACTGCCGTCATGGCTGACTCAATTCTGATTCAACTGATTGGTGACCCTAGTCATATTAATACAAAGATGGGTAACCATACTTTACTTGACTGAGTAGTCACAAACTGTGCCCCAAAGATAAAATTAGTGGAGGTCCTCTCAGACGGTATAAGCGACCATTCGCCGACACTCTGTGTATGGAGTAACAACTTCCCTAACCCCCTCCTAAGATCATCATTATTCGGGACATGTCCAGGTTTGACACGAACAACTTTGTCAATGCCATCTGTGAAACTGATTGGGATCCAATTAATACCCTACCGGACGTTAACTTGGCACTAGACTATTTTGTGGCAAAATTCACTAACATTGTTGATCAACATGCCCCTTTAAAGAGTTGCTGGGTAAAAGGTATTAAAACATTTTGGCTTACCAAGGAATTAAGGCAGCTCATGTCCACTCGCAGTAAGGCATGAAGGACTTATAAAGATAGTGGGCTACCTACCAACTGGCAGACATATAGGCAACTAAGGAACAGCTGCAAGAACTCAATCCAAAAAGCTAAACAACTCCACTTCAAGAGACTCCAGATTGAGCATTTTAGTAATCTGAAAGAATTTTGGTGACAAGTTAACTCCCTTTTGAAGGGTAACACCTCTGAGACCAGCAGTTCCCTTGACGCCCAGGGGGTCTCTCTCTCACTGACCCCTCATCCATCGCCTCTGGCTTCAATGAGTTCTTCACCAATCTGGATAGGTACACATCAGTATTTCCTAATTCATCCACTCCCTCTCAACCTGACTCCCTGGCATTAGCTGACTCCTTGGACCACCCTGCCTCCCATCTAAAGCTTGCAACCCTTGCTGAGGTTCGCTGTCTCTTCATGAACCTAAAGGTTGACAGCTCACCTGACCATGACACTCTAGAGCCTAAATTCCTTAAGTTGAGAGCTGATGCCCTAGCCCGCCCTGTGTGAGATTTATTTAATCGATCGTTCCTTACTTGCTCCGTCCCTGAAAAATGGAAAATAACAGTGGTCATCCCCGTCCACAGAGGAGGTCCCATCTCAACAGTGGACAATTTCTAACCTATTTTGGTACTCTGCCCTCTAGCAAAAATACAAGAGTGGATAATCTATGACCACCTTCAGGATTACCTTGACCTCCACCATCTGCTCTCAACCTCTCAGCATGGGTTTAGGAAAAACCACACAGCTTTAATTAAAGTCACCTCTGACATATTCCATGAGATGGACCATGGCCGAGCCACTGGAGCAATTTTCATAGACTTGACCAAGGCTTTTGACTTGGTTAACCATGGCCTTCTATTACAATAACTGTATGTCCTTCGTCTTGATGCCACTCCCCTGTCCTGGACACAAAGTTACCTTTACAGCCATACCCGGAAAGTAAAATGGGCAGGCTCCCTATCTGACCTGAGGCCCATTACCCATGGTGTCCCCCAGGGCTCCATATTGGGCCCATTACTTTTTTCGCAGTATATTAATGACCTTCCTAATAATTGTGGTGGGGCCTCTGTTCACCTGTATGCATACAATGCTATTATATACCGTTCCTCTTCTGATATTGGGTGGCTCAATTCAAATCTAGCCTCTGATTTCCACACCCTTGAGTACTGGTTCCTTCAAAAGCAGCTCGTCCCTAATACTAAAAAAACAAAGAGCATGTTATTTTCCAACTCGTCCGCAGCAACCCTCCCTCTTCTGGCTATCCTCTCATGTACGGGGGATGCACTTGAATCAGTTAGGTCCTTCAAATACTTGGGAGTCACCTTAGATCCCTCACTTACCCTGGATGTACATGTTACAGCCATCACTAAAACTAAAAACCCCAAAAATCGGTGTCCTCTTCTGCATCCGTCTGTTCCTTACATTGACCTCATGCCGCAAGATTGCAGATGCCACACTCCTGTCCCTCATGTATGGTGCTCCTTTACTACTCTCTGCTGCCACATCTGTACTATCACACCTATCACAGGCTTACCATAGAGTTGGAAGGTTTGCTCTCGGGGCCAATGCTCTGCACCATCACTGCGATGTCCTGTCTGCCCTAGGATGGCTACCCTATGAATTTAAATTAAGCTATGCCACACTAAGCTTTATATATAAGCTTGTACATTGCTTCACTCCTCCTTGCCTTGTTGCTATTGTTCAATGTCATCTCCCTCGACATATCCTTAGATCTACCTCCTTGCCTCTTCTCTCAGTGCCAAACTTAAGCTTCTCCATGCCTCGCATATCATTTTAATTTTCTGCTGTGTCCCACTGGAACTCTACCTCCTTCTGTACTGGTCTGCACCTCCCTCCCTCCCTCTCTCAATTTCAAAGGTTGCTGTTAACTCACCTAACTACTCCACCTTACTCCTGCTTCGGCTGACTCCTAACCCTCGTTCACTTCATCCATGATTCTCCTAGCAAAACTTCCCACTCTCTCTATCTCCTGCTCTCCAAGACAAAAACATGTAAATGATGTCTGAATGTATGTAAGGTTCTACTGACTGTGCTTTAAATTGCTTATTTTTGCATAACTGAATGTAATTGATGTACCCTCTTACTGTATGACTGTTGACTGTGTTTTAGATTGCTTATTTTACATAACTGAATGTAACTGATGTACTCTTTTACTGGAAGACTACTCCTTGTCTAATTTCTTGTGTCAATGAACGCACTATAAATGTACTGCAATTCCCGGGTCACCCTGAAAAAGGGATAGTCTTGCCTCAGAGGGCCTACCTGGTTACCAAAATTCAATAAACAAATAAATTACCAACAGGTAATTTCTGGAATCTTGTCTCTCTCCTCTTGATCTCCCAATCCATAATTTGTGGGCCAGTGGTAGTCAGAAGTTAGGCTAGCCATTATCCACTTTGGCCAACCCACGATGCACCATCCCTTTGTTAATAGTCAGTTATCTAACTGTATTAGGGCACAGTGTACCCGACTGTGAGGGAGGGGGCAGTGTGGTCTGGGTCATGATGCAGACCACTCCATTTCTCCCTTATAGACTGGTGCATCACATGCTAGTGATTGCTACTGCCACTAAGCAACCACCCACAATTTTGTAAAGAATATGTGTACTACGGGTACTCTGCTCTCAGCGTGATTAATTAGTTAAAGAAAATGGGCTTGATTTTCAAAGCCCAGAGAATGCCGCACCCCCCTGGAGTGCCACTTGTTTAGCACAGAGCTTGCAGCATTCTCCTGGCCGGCAATCGGGGTATTCAATCCTGAGTGCCAAATGCCACAACCAACTTTGGTCAAGCTTGCACCATTTGGGGGACCCTTTTTATGATACTTGCACCAACTCTTTGGTGCCAGCTGCCATAAACTGAGGAAACTCACAACTGCTTCCAGTGTACTAAAATAGGATGCAGTTCATCAAAAGTGTATGGTGTAGCTGCACCAAAAATTGGGTGTGTTGCAGGGCTCAATGTAAGTCCTGCATCACCCTTTGAAAATTGAGCCCATTGCCTTTAGACTCTTAGGGCCAACCCTCTGATCCAAGCTTAATCACTGCCAATGCCATTTAACAGATTCATAGTAACATAACATAGTAATTTAGTAATTTCAGGTCAGAAGGTACTCCAGGTCCAGAAAGTCCCCCTGCATCACAAGCAGGGATCAACAATTATGCTATGCAAACATGTAATCATTTACAGGGATTTCCTACCCACTTGACTACATAGGGTACCTTATATAGAGAATAATGTATGGGCAACCATACACAACAAGGCTGTGTTTCCACTGAGGGGTTGAGAGAACAGCAGATGAACCTCAAGAGTGAAGCTTGAGCGGGCCATGCTGTCATCTCACCCCTGAGATGGAAGCACATGCTGAGTTGTGTGGTTACCATATTTTATTTTATATAGTATATTGTTTTTTTTTCGCTGGACTGACAGACCCCCGCAGAAGTGAAAACAAAAAATCTTGCCATTTCTTTGTTCTGTTCAATTGTCAAAATCAAATTTACAGACTTTTGAAAGTTAAAAGGTACAACTTTGGGCATTGGGTAGTTAGTAAATAGCTAGGTGTGGAATAAATGAGAAATGTAAAATTGTATGACCTTTGAACTGTGCAGAACAACTGTTTGGAATGCGCACAATAACACAATGGAATGTACACAATGGTTTAGAATGTGCCCAACAAGGATTTTGAGCATGCTGATTTTTATACAGAACAAAGGCTAACCATATACTATAATTCCTTTGGTAAGCCGAAATTTGTCCATGTTGTCTTGAAGGCCCTTTAGTGTCTTCATGTTCACTGTCTCTGTTGGTAGACTGTTCCATAGGTTACCACCCTCTGGTAGAAGAAGAGCCTCCAAAGGTTATTCCTAAATTTACCCCCTTTGAACTAAAGGGTGTGTCTCTGCATTATATCTATTTGACCTTGCAGATACCCTTCAGTATGTAGAAGACTGAGATCATGCCCACCCCCAGCCTCTTTTTGCAAAATGTCTATTGGTCTAGAATTTTTTTTTTTTTGTCATAGTCTTTTTCTGCTCCTCTCCCCTGTAGACCCTCATTTGGACCAACCCCCTCATCCCCATCACCCAGCTCCTCCATGACTTACTTTCCGCCATTGCCCTGCCACAGGACTGTGGCATGTGCCCGGCCACCCAGTGCAGAGCATGCAAACAGTCAATCATCATTTAGTCTATGGGATGTTTTTCCCTCATTTTTCTCCCCTTACACCCCAAGGACCCGGTGACACGGTCCCACATGTGCACCAGATCCAGCACTGGCCTCGATCCACCCACCCGGCCTAGCGTCAAGCCCCTCATTTGCCCAACACCACCATTAAGCCTCCATTCAGTGGCAGTCATAGGCAGGGAAGGCCTTCCTCCCCAATCTGAGAGAGGAGGGCTGCCTGATGGTCACTTCATCCACTCCAGCCCTCCCCCCCAGCCTACCCCTGGTGACACATGCTCACTCCCAAGCACAATGCCTTCTGTGCCACTGAGCCAGCTTTATTGGTCTAGAATTAGTCTTATACCTGATGTGGGTGTTACATTTTTCCAAATGCTATTAAGGCTTAGTCCTCATTCCCCTTTTAAAAATGTTAAAGAGCTGCTGACACCTCAAAGAAAACTTTGAAAAACATGATATTTAGGCACAATTCAGCTTGCATTCAATATATATTCTATAGATTTCTCTTCAACATTATTTCTTACTGAGGAAATTTGCATGAATACATGATCCTTATACCTCAGAGTTTATCTTCCTCTATAGGTTACTCCCTCTCTCAAGTCATAATCCTCTGTTGTGACATCACAATCTGTTGCCATGGGAGTAACTGTGATGTCATAAGCAGTGCATTACAACTTGAATTAGGGAGAAGGCAATATGAATAGATAAACTTTTCAGGAGCAAGCATCCTGTTTTCATGCAAATCACATCAGTAATAAATAATGGAGCGGAGGAATATAGAACTAATGAGGAATACAAGCCAAACTGTGTCTAAATATTATGTTTTGTTAAAGTTCTCCGGAGGGTGTCAGCTGCTCTTTAAGATGAAGGGTGACTGCAACCCATGGCTAAATGAGCCTTTAGTTCAACTAACAGGTATATAGAAATTACTTTTTTTAATAAAACTAAGAAATCAACAGATTCTTTGCTCTGCAATAAATATAAAGAAATCAGAAATATTCCAAATTCTACAAATTTCTAAAATCAGAATGAAAAGCATCTTGTTTAAATCCTCGGACAATGCAAAGACATATAAATTCCTCACTTTCCTTAAAGAATAATAGATTTGTTTTAAATATTTTAAAGTAATAGAATGATCTTCACATATGTTATCATTCAACCAAGGCAAACAAATAATCTCTTTGTCTCAGCTGCATCAAAGTTAGGTTCCTGTTTAACACTTATCACAAATTATTGTTCCCTCAAACAACCTGTTCTAGGTTGGACTCATCATTTGTTGTTATGCCTGTTCAGCCTTCAATGACCGAGATAGAATAAAAAAAAACATTAGTGAACTGCCACTCTAAAATTCCAGCTTGGCTTTACTGATCAAAAAGCAAATCCAGTGAACTGGCACAGATGGGCCCACAGGCAAGGCTCTGTTATAAAGGGCAATTCACAATGGTGTGTAAGATGAGAACCGTTTAGTAGGAATAGCACTAATTATGTCTTGAAAATGTAATTTATACACCATATTATTTTAAGCAATAATATTTATTTATTGTTAGAGCTAAATGACAACTGGTGATCTTTCCAAAATTACATAGACTGTGTGCAGCAGGTAAATGAATCACACAAAGTAGAGTGCAGCTGATTTATGGTGCTTTAAATCAAGCAGATTTATTCGGTTATAAACCACAACTGACAGGGCAGTTCTTTTTTTGTAAGAATACTTCATTTATGCCAGTCTATTGCTTTTAAAGAGTCTCTTAGTATGTACAATATATAACCAGGATTTAGCAACAATCAGGCATAATATGGTACTTGGTGTAATTAACTATTGCTTATTTTACTGATAAGGTACTTGTGTTTTTATATTTCAAAATAAGCCTCTACATTCTCTAATCTTCATGGTTCAGTGTACAATTGTTTATTTCAAAATTCATATACCATTACTGGTTTCCATCATTTTAGTAATAAGATGCTTTAAATAAAGTGTTAAATGAGGTACAAGCTTACGGTTCCTAAAGTTTTCTCTTGTGGTTGCCAACAAGCTTTCTTTGAAAGTGCGTACTATAAAGTTTATTTATTAGTTACTGATCAGCTGAAGAGAAAACCATCACATGGATTAATGGCTCAGAAGCAGTTGAATTCTAATTTACTGCAAGGCTGTTTATCTCCTCAGCTTCTCCAAAACACCCCGTCTGGACCTGCCACCTCCCGCATCATCATCTGACTTCTTTGGATTTTACCTTCTACGGTGGGTCCTGCCACAGGACAGTGGTCAGAGGGGTTTAGTCATCAGTGATGGGCCTGTGAGAGACTGGGCCAATCATTATACTGTGGTCAGAGGGGTTTTCCTCTGATTTTCCCCCCAGTAGGGCCCACATACATGCAGTGACATATTGGGTGTGCTCTGCCTTCATGAAGATGCACCCAGTGGCTGAACATGGGGTCCTCTTCCCCAGCTCTCCCACAGAGTTGTCACCTAGATCCTCCATATGGTAGGTAAGCCATGAGAGGGGCAGTCCCTCCCCCCCAAGGGAGGAGAGCTGTCCTACAGATACTGAATCGTCCCTCCCCAGTCAGCCCCCAAGTGACCCAGGTCCATTCCTGAACCTGTGGTTGGAGGTAAGGTACCCAGAGCCTTAGCCCTCCATGCCATAGGGCCAGTTGTAGCAGTTAAATGCTAAAGGATATATGTACTATTTACTTGGTGAATACTGAAAATGCTACCCACAGGTAACAACATTCATTGAGGTAATGCTGTTCAGAATCACAATATCTTAATAAACAGGCTGAAAAGTCAACAAGAACTCAAACTGTGAGCAACTTCTTATGATGCCACATTTCACAGCAGTACATGGTTAGCTAACCATTCAATGTGAAAAATATATTTTCCTTAAAGGGAGCCAATGCTGTAAATTTAATGAGGTAAAGACCAATATCCCATCATTAGAGTGAAAGTGAAGAATAACTGTTTAAAAATAATAAAGAAAACACATACCACACAATCAATTGCTTAGCCAGCCAGGTCGCTGTGAAATGTGGCACTGTCTTAGTGGATTATATCTCTAAATAAAATTCTTGCTGTGTCCTAAGGGTGATTGACACGGCTGCTTTTGTACCAGAGCAACCAAAGTGCTTGGGCTGCTTCAGTGACAGAGTGGCAGTGTGGACATTTACTAGATCACAGAATACCATTTGCTTCAGCTATTCTGGTGCTGCAGCAATCTTGGGAATGTGGGTCAGAGCAAGCAGCATACACAGCCTTGTGAACAGGCTGCACCACTTGCTCTAATGTAGAAGGGACCCTCATAACAGTGCCTCCCAGCATTCCTCAGTTCCTGCCCAGACTCATGGCCCCTCTTCATAGCATCTTGAATCAGTGCTAAGAGGGGCCATATGTACACACAAGGCAAGTACCTCAGGAGGTTGTGGCAGCACCGAGACACTCTGCAACAGGAGAGAAAATGGCCATGTAAACACAGCTTTAGAGTTAGCTAATCTCCCTGGGCCCAATTCTAAAATGATTGTCGCAACTCACTGGTGAATGCAAGTTGCAGCATGTGCCACTATGCCGGGGACCTTGCGCTGTATTGCAGAACAGGCAGGGTCCCCAGCACCTATGCCTTGTGACTTTCAGCATTGCCAGGGTTGTGCCACTGAAAGGGTGCACCCAACCTGGGTGCTGCAAGTCACTGATGGCAGGGCACAGCCCCTCAAGCCCAAGGACATGCCCGCAAGCCCCTGTGTGCCATGGGGGCAGTCAGCAGAGTGGCACTGGCATGAGGGTGGCATGGGCACACGTGGACCCGGGTGCTGGTGGGTGGCACCCTGGTATTGCAGGAGAGTGGTGGTGGGGTGCCCTGTGGTGGGGGGGGGTCTGTAGGTCACGGCACTGCAGGAGGGGCAACCAGCAATTTGCCAGGACAGAAGCCCCTTAGACCAGCTAAAAGCTGGTTTAACCTCATGGTGCTACTGCGCCTCTTGGAATAGTATAGCAGTTTAAGGCAGCTGCCCATTTGGAATAGGGAGCAGCTGCTGCTGTAACGACCCCTTTCGCTGTGCCAGAGAGGCCATGAGCAGCAGATGTCCCCTTGGGCACAGGCCGCCTGCACCATAGCGCAGGCCACCTCTTGGAATTCTGGCCAGTGGAAAATGCATGGTGCAAGGTGCGACTTGCACTATTGGGTCTGGTCAAGTCACCTTATGACATGCATAACCCATCTTAGAATCGGGCTCCCTGTGTTTAACCTCTCTGTCTTTCTCTCTCACTCTCCCTCCATAACATCTCAGAGTTATCTTTAACCTCCTTCAGTACTCTCCAAGAGGTCCTGCAGGACTGCTTGTAAGATGACCATCAGTGCTCTTCCATTGAAGTCTGGACAAAGGATTTAGCCTTTAAGTTTCCATGGCTGAATTCTTCCATTTGTGATATGATCAGGGCTGGATTTAGACTTGATTTATTGATAACAGTGGTGATGCAGTCCACTAGGGCTGCATTGGATTCATTAATCAAATAATTGTGTCAGTGACTCATTAGGTAGCATGATTGCCTCTGGGGCTTTAAGATCGGAAGATCATTGGTTCTAGCACTACAGCCCATACATTATGTGGGATTATTCCTATAAGTGGCACTGTAGTGCAACACAAGGGGGGTGCTGTACTGTTTAGGTGCCATCCTTCAGATGAGATGCTAAACCGAGATCACTTTTACCCATCTCTGGTCACCCTCTAGGTGGAAATAAAAGATCCTCTGGCACTTATCAAAGAAGTGTAGGGGTATCGTTTTATTAAAAGAAGTATAATACAAAAACATTAACAAAACAGTAATTACTGTAGTGTACAGCAAACATCAAAATACATACAGAGCAGCACAGAAAAATGATTATTTACACCTACTGTGAGCTCCTTCTTGTTATTTAATCTATACCGAGTCATCATATCATACTGTTGGTATCTCCTTGCTTTAAATATTTTTAATAGATTCATACTTTTACTGTAATACCCAGTTACAGTTTCCCCAAAATTCCCAAAGATTTTTTTACTCAGTTTTCTGCTCTGTCGATCATATATTTTCTGTAAATTCTTCTGCACCAGCTCCAGAAAGATATCCTGCATAATGTGTTGTTGTCTTAAAACAAGTCTATATCTGGTTTGCCAGATTTGATATTTAATGGTAGATAACATTAACCTTAAAGTACTACTATTAAAATGTGCTCACTGTGCTGGATATAACCAAACATTCCATAAGACATGTTTTGAAATTCTGGATTGCCCATGCTTTTGCCAGCTTGAATCAAAAATTTCTAATAAAGTTACATTCCAGAAATAAATGACTGTTTCTTATAGCCCCTTTCTGTTTTGTCTATTGCAATATCTTTCTTCTAGATGTTTATGCTTATGGGTGATAATGTACACCTAAGTGGCTATGACAACGTAACCATATTGCCTTTCACGTATGTTCTGGAAGTCTCGGATCAGTCAATTGTTTCACACCCTCTTGTACTGCATTTGAGTCTCTATTAATGGCTCTGAAAAGAGCATGCATCTTGTATATGGAAATTTAGTTGTTTTCTTGTATACTGTCTTAAATGCTTAGGGATAAGTTTCTTAACAATTTATCTTTTGGGAGAACGATTATTATGTAAGAAGGAATGTGTTCAGATGTTTGGGCTGAAGGGGTTACCCAACAGTAGCTTTCTTTTTTAAATAGCCAAACATGTGAAACATCTCTTAAATGGGCTTAATTTGCTGTCCAATAGACACTGGAATAAAATGCTCAACAATCTTGTTTCACATTCCAGGGGGTGGGGGAACATAACTCAAAAATAACACGGATGCAGTTCAATGGGTCTTTATGAGAAAAACTCTCTTTTTGGATAATGTCATGTTTTTCCAAATTTTGACTTATTTTCACTTTCTGACAACTGATTTTCCCATGTCCCTCTGTCCAAACTGAATTCTCAATATGTTAATCATGATTTTAGAAATCGGAACCTGACCAAGTGAGGTTGTTTCCATGCTGCTTGTGTCCCCTAATCTTAAAGCTACGCTTCCTGTGTAAGTCACCATGGCCCCTAAGGTGTCTGAATATTCTTGTAATACCTGCAAAGCATGCATATTTGAGTCATATCTGTGTATGATGTGATCTTAATTACTGGTGTGTTGATAGATTCCTCAATCCTCATAATGCTCTATCTTAAATAAGAAATGTTCTGCTTAAAATAGCCAGCTCAAACACATATAATAGTGGACTAAGGAGGCACTCAGTCAAACTCCTCATCCTTGGGAAATTTTAATAGTATCCCCCAGAAAACCATTTAGCAGTACAAGTTCCTCTAGTGGGACAACATTTTTCTCAGCCTGATCACTCTCTCTGACCTTTCTGTCCTGGTTCTTAAAGGACACTTCAGGAATACACAAGAAAGGTGGGCATATGAGGTCACTCTTATTCTTCTTCACAACACATGCAGTGATGGAATAAATGGAGACCTTGGTTTCATGACCCATTACAGAATTTAAACTGCAATTGCCTTTTTCTTGTCCCAAGTACAGCACGTCAACATGCTTATTTTTGTTACATATGTTGTTCTTGTACCGTTATATATTAGCATGGATTTATTTAATATAACTATATCTATTTATAGGTTTGATTATAATTGGTGGTTGCTGGTTTCATAAGTTCCCATCCATACAGAAATGCTGGTGGTCAGTGCAGAGAGTGCCCGCGCGCACACACACACACACAAAAATGTATAGGTCAGTTGCTGTAGCATACCATTCCATTCCTGGGAGGATTGATTTATACCACAACTAGGTTTACAACACTGCTCTTTTATCTATGTTTTCTATTTTTTATCTAATTATTCTCTTTGTGTATCAACAGACCTGTCACATCTCTTTTTTTTTTCAATTCTGCTGCATGTATTTTAAAGTGATATTATTTCATTGTACTCTTTTATTGGTCCAATTAAATGTATCAAATCACCTATTTTGTGCATCTTTTTTGAACCCTTAAATATGTCAAAGGAATTCTTCGAGCTCTGTATTCTGAATTGTAATGATTTTGCCCAGTCATATTGCATCTTTCTTAGTTCAGATTTAAGTTGTAGGATTTGTGCCTTACACGAAACTTGTAACGTATTCTGTAAAGAAATGACTTTGTTCAATTGTGACCTGAGCTGTAGGTATTTTATACAATCTTTGTTTGCCTTTAATTTCCCTTGTGGATTGAATGAATTGTTTAAATTTTGACTTGGTGTCCTCCCAATGTAAAAGCAAGTTATCAAAGCAGCATGCTACCAATAATTGGGCTTTGTGTAATTCATCCCGTGCTGATAATATTCCGTTTCCTTCCTATAGTTTAGAGTTAAACCTCCAAAAACCCTTTCCAAAAACAATGTTTGAATAATGACCTAATTATGTTTGAAATTCAAAATTATCTAAATTTGGATTACCCCTTATTACTGCAGAAATGGGTGTTAACGTTTTTTATATAACTACATAATCAATCCATGATGAGAGTGTTCCCCTAGAGTAAATGTGTTCCCTGTCAAGGGTGTTGCACTCTATATGACTCTATCAAATCTGTTGAGGAGTGAAACTCTTTCATATTTTATGAGTTGATGCCTTAAAATGCATCACACTGACATGGCTCTCTCTCTCTCCACAGGCTCCAACTCTGAATCACTGGATAAATAAGGTCTCAGAAATTGAGTCCATGGAGAGAATCACAGCTACTCGCCATCTTAATAAAGACAAATCTTTGGAGATTTGGCACCCTAGGCACCTTAAGGGGCTGGCGGGTGGAAACCTGGGGGTACCATAGGAGCAGCCCCATTAGGGCTCCCCCCATCGTGGTCCTACCTCTCTGCTCCCCAGCCCTTTTTTTTTTATTCAAAATTTAGGGTTGCCATAATAAATAAAGCTTGGAGATACCCTTAGTCCAGTACAATTAAGAGGTACTTATCCTATTCAACAGAATGGACGTCTTCTCTCCATTATCTGCCCCTCCATTCCCCCTGCCCCTATTGAGGTCCATGTACTATAATACCAATTATATCACATTGCTGGTCTTTAGTCTTTTGGTTTTCTGTAGGTTTTTCAAGATAGTGTCTCCTTCTCACATTGAAGACAGGGAGAGTGAGAAAGCAGCCACAGCTTCCTTGAATCAAGGAGGTTATTTTCTAGACTACACTGAACCGAATTATTACTTTTTGGACCTGTGTAAGTAACTAGTATTGATTCTGTTTTTGGGGTGGACTTTTCTTAGTTTTAACTTTAATTTGCCTGGGAAGAGCTGTAGCTGGGAGATATTTGCAGTCAGTTGTGACTAGACCTGTTACTTAGCCTTTGTGAAATAGGTGTCTGAAAGGAAGGAAGGCACTCCCCGGGGTGGAAGGTAAGAGTTGTAGGTGATTGTTTGTGGACAGCATAGGTTTACAAGCCATAAAAAATGGAGGGTAATGAGTACCAATGCCCGTAGTCTAGGTAAAAAGCTCCCTGAAATGGTGAAAAGGAGGGACAGGTAGGGAAGAAGAGGAGGAGGAGTAGCTCTCTATGTCAGGGAAGGGATAAAAGCAACAGAACTAAAGGGTAAACAGGGAGGAGAGGAGGCACTGTGGGTCACCCTGGAGACTGGAAATGGCTCCTCAATCCACACAGGGGTTATATACAGACCCCCATCTCAGGGGGAAGAAATGGACAAGAAAATGATAGAAGGCATCCTTGGGATGGCAGAGAAAGGGGAGATATTGCTGATGGGGGACCTGAATATGCCAGATGTTGATTGGAGCACCTTTCCTGCAGCCACATCCAAGAGCAGGGCCATTCTCGATGCCCTACAGGGGTATGCCTCAGACAGCTAGTTTTGGAACCCACTCGGGAGAGAGCAATCTTAGACCTGGTACTCTCAAATGGGGATGGAGAGAGGATCTCTGATCTTGAAGTGGGTAGCCATCTGGGAACAAGCGACCACCAAACAGTGTGGTTCACGATAAACTTAGCTGTAGAGTCAAGCCACACAAAAGTGAAGGTACTGGACTTCAGGAAGGCTGATTTTGTCAAATGGAGAGTGCCTCAGAAAAGCACTAGCAAACAGGTAAGAAGGTGGGTGGAGCAACAATGGGGAAACATCAAACCCCATCACAGAGGCAACAGTCTTTGTGTGAAGCAAATAAACAAATCAAAATGAAAGAAAAAACACTAAGGTTCTCAAAAGAAGTAGCAGGAAGGTAAGGAAAAAAGATAGCATTCAGGAAGTATAAGGAATCACAGAAGGAGCAGGACAGAGAACTCTACCAGTTAAAGCAGAAGAGCGGTTAAGGCAGTCAGAATAGCAAAGGCCCAAACTGAGGAAAAGATAGCCAACTCAGTTAAGAAGGGGGATAAAACCTTTATAGGTACATTAGGAGCAAAGAAAGACTAAGGCAGGATACTGAGGCTGAACAAAGAGGAAGGTGGTTGGGCAGAGAGCAACAGTGAAAAAGCAGGGATACTGAATGAATACTTCTGCTCAGTATTCACAATGGAAAAGCAGGGGGAAATACCTAATCCAGCCAATAGAAGCACTCTGGATAGGGGGGTTGATATTAGTCCTTTCACAGAAGAAAGGGTTCTGAAAGAACTCTTAAAACTGAAGGTGAATAAAGCAATGGGGCCTGATGGGATTCACCCCAGAATTTTAAAAGAACTAAGGGAAGCACTAGTAACACCACTGACTACCCTTTTTAATAAATCATGGGAGGATGGGGTGGTACCTGAGGACTGGAGGAGGGCAGATGTGATTCCCCTTCACAAAAGTGGGAGCAAGACAGAGGCAGGAAACTACAGACCTGTCAGTTTGACCTCAGTGGTAGAGAAAATGATGGAATCACTTCTGAAGGAAAGAACTGTTGAGTACTTAGAGGCCAGTAGGGCACAGGACCCAAGGCAGCATGGATTCACAGCGGGAAGGTTGTGTCAGACAAATCTAATTGACTTCTTTGACTGGGTGACCAAAGCAGTAGACCAGGGAGGGGCTGTGGACATGGCCTACCTAGACTTTAGCAAGGCATTTGACACAGTCCCGCACAAAAGATTAATAAACAAATTAGCCAGCCTGGGAGTGGGTCCTAGGGGTAGCCTGGCAAAACACTGGTTGGACAACAGGACACAGCGGGTAATAGTAAATGGAGTCCACAGTGAAGAAAGGAGGGATACTAGTGGGGTACCGCAGGGTTCAGTACTGGGGCTGGTCCTTTTTAATGTCTTTATAAGTGACATTGCAGAGGGACTGGAAGGTAAAGTATGTCTTTGCAGATGACACAAATATCTGCAACAGGGTTGATACACAAGGTGGAGTGGAAAGGATGAAAAGGGACTTGGCAAGGTTGGAGGAATGGTCAAATGTATGGCAGCTTAGATTCAGTGCAAAAAAGTGCAAAGTAATGCACCTGGGAAACAAAAACCAAGGGGAAGAGTACACAATGGGGGGTGAGATATTGACAACAACAAAAATGGAAAGGGACCTGGGGGTAGTCATATCAGACGGCCTAAAGGTGGGCCAGCAATATGAGAAGGCAGTAAGGAGGGCTGGGGGAATACTGGGACACATTGGGAGAGGCATCACCAGTAGAAAACAGGAAGTTGTTAGCCCTCTGTACAGACAGTTGGTAAGACCACATCTAGAGTACTGTATACAGTTCTGGAGACCCCATCTCCGCAAAGACATAGACAGCGTGGAGGCTGTCCAGAGGAGGGCAACCAAAATGATGCAGGGTCTGCATTAGAAGACATATGAAGAAAGACTAAAGGAACTAAAGATGTATAGCCTCGAGGAAAGGAGGGAGAGGGGGGACATGATAGAAACTTTCAAATACCTCAAGGGAATCAACAAAGTCCAAGAGGGCAGCATCTTTCAGAAAAAGAGATGTGCTAAAACAAGGGGGCACAATTTGAAGATGGGGGGGACAGCTCAGAGGTAATGTGAGGAAGTATTTCTTCACAGAGAGTGCTGTGGATACATGGAACAGCCTTCCAGAGGAGGTCGTAGAGCTAAAAATAGTGGGGGAATTCAAGAATGCATGGGACAAACATAAGGCAATTCTAGTGGGGGGGGTAGGAGGAAGTAGGCTGTTGGTTAACTAGGATCTGCAGCTTATCCGTTAGGTAGGGAAATGGGCAGACTAGGTGGGCCAAGAGGTCCTTATCTGCTGTCAAATTCTATGTTTCTATATTTGTATGTTTATTATCTAAAATCTAACTTTGTTTGTAACCTTCTTTTGCCACTCCAGAAAATCTGTTTACATGGTGGTCCCTAAAAGCGGAGTACTGAGACAGCAATTTTATTCATTTATACCCCTGGAAGACATGTGGTTCACACTGTCAGCTTACAGATATTTGATTTTTGTTTTTGTATTTAAAATGAAATGCTGAATTGTTATATGGAATTGTTTATTTAATACTAAAATAAAAACCGAGTTACAAAAAAATCTGCTGAAGAGATTATTTGTTTAAGGAAACTGGAGTCACAAAATAATTTTTAAGTGCCCCTGTCTTATTAGCCATGGTCCAATTGCCATTAAAATCTCCTTCAAGGATTATCGTTCTGGTGCTATACATATAGGGTTGAATGATCCTAAATAAATCTAGCCTAGTGGTTTTATTTTGAGGTACATATAATACTGTTATCCTAAATAAGGTCTGCTTCCATTCTGTATCTAAAAAAACACTTGGACAGGTTCTAAATCAATTAATTAATTTTAAACTAGGAAGATTTAAACAGTATTCCCACACCCGAACTTGGGTCTTCTCCCAGGGACCACATAGAAGGGCCCCAGGGCCAGGCTTTGGGGGATTTGTTGACGTCACTAATGAACCTCAGTCTAGTGTCTTGCAACAGAGAAATCTGAGAATGTAGATTTGCCAGCACAGATGGTGTTGTACGTCACCTGTTATTGTTCTTTATACCATTCACATTTAATGTAATTGATAGTTCTAGATTCCAGTAAGCAGGCATAAAGAGCAACAAGAGGAAGACCACCACACTCTTTATTATCATAATGCTTTATGTTGCTTTCTTCTTCCTGCATCCTTTCCTGGACCATATATTTTCTCATAGTGATCGATCCATATCAGAAAAGACTTTTTGGGAAGATGTTACTGATAAGGCTTCTGAGACACCATCCTCCCCGTTGGTGTTTCCTTTTTGTGAGGTATCTTTAAGGGCTTCAAATCTAATGTCCGTGCTTACACCATCAGTTTTTGCCATTTTTGATTTAGATTGAAATCTCAGAATCTTTTTTTATCTTACCAACTATTACAAATTCCTGTGTATGGAGTGTGTGTGTGTGGGGGGGGCTTTGTAATTTCAGTATTCTGAGGGGCTTCAACCTCACATCAGTACTGTCCATATCTGTCAGAATGAATGAGGCTGTATCCTGATGGTCTGTGGGGGCAGATCAAATACATCTGTATTTGTTGCTGCCCTGTAAGTGTTCTGCAATTCCTCCCAGTTTTCCTTGGACTCTTTATCTGGTGTGATTGAGGCACTTTCTGTGTTACTGAGGCACTTACAAGTGCTTTCTTAGGTGTTTCTGGGGTGGATTCTTTAATGGAAGCTGAAGGTTATGTTGCTGGAGTCCCAAGGGGTCTTGAGATGTTGCAAGTCAGACTGTATGTTGCCATGCTAAGTCTGATCTCCTTCCTTGTCTCTGCTTCTGCTACACCAAATACTTTTGATCATAGAATGTACCCTTGTTATGGGTTGCCTATGGGCACTGAGCATAGAAATGTTCAAGTTTGTCTCAAAGGTTGCATCTTAATGGATTAGGACAGACAACAATCAGTCTGTTGCATGCATTACAGAGATCACTCAGGGACCCACATTTGTGCCAGGTTTTTCTGCCCTGAGTAAAAGGAAAAACATCTCTTCCTATGAAAAACTGCTAGACAGATGTTGTGTGCCGGTATCTGAATTGCTCAAAATGACTTTCATTTTCCATCCATCAGTCCAAATGTTTTTGGTGTCCAGTATTGGGGCTGGACAGTCCAAAACATTACATTTTTGTTTCACCAAGAACAGAATGTCCAAACTATTCCCTCCTTCATTTGTAAATAAAATTGTGACCATTTTCATTACTGGCTTTGTTACTGGGATTACTATAAAAGGCACCCATAAAGGTGAATATTTTAATTGGAGGTACTTGTACGAAAAACATTCCAGGAGGATATATAGGACAGTGTACAGTAGCCCACACACAACAATGCTATTCTTGCACCGAGTGGTTACTATGATGTCAAGGACCTTGAGAGTGAAGCTCGAGAGGTCCCACTGATGTCATAGTAACCATGAGGTGTGGGAAGAACAGTGTTGTGTATTTGACTACCATTCACTATTCTACTGTAAATAATGTATGGTCCCCCAAAAAACACAACATTGTTTACTTTTTTTTTTCAAGCATCAACCTCTGCCATCCACATCCTGCATTTCTCAGCCATCTGCCTACCTGCCAGCTCGCACACATGATACTTCAACTGCTGCTAGCCCTATCAACAGCACTGATGGGGTCATTTACATTGTGACTTTCTTACTAACGCAGAATGAAAAGTAGTATGCCAGTATAGAACATTAGTATGAACATCAGTACTGCAGCAGAATGACTTTTTACAGTGTATGGATCTCCATATACAATCAGATTTGACCATACACTATAGGTGTTTTGAAACTAATGTCAAACTGGGTGTCACCTGAAATATGTATTAAGCTGTAGATGTCAGTTGAGAAAAAAATAATTGACTCCTTTAATAATAATTTCTTGCAACAAATACTCTGTCTGGAGTGTCTTCTAATCCTCCACAGTACTTAAGCCTCACCACATTTCTTCTTTTTGCTGCTTCGCCCATATTTGAAAAAAAAAATGGCATCCTGTAAGGGTCCCCTGATGGGCCAATTGTAGAATCCTCAGGATGAGTTCTCTGCCTGCCAGAATCTGTATGTGTGTTCTGCCCCTAGGAACGTTGATTATTTTGGGAAGACCCTTGTTGTCTTGTCTGTCGATTAGCAGGAAATCCTTCTTCTACTTGTTCTTTCCAAGATCTCCCAGACACCTGGGACTATGACCCTAAGTTTCCATTTGTACCTCAGTTTGTATTTCTTGAGCTTCTGTGGTAGCAGGTATGCTGTGCTCAGTCCTGGGATGTGATTTACTATTACTTGATTGCTCAGTATCCTGAAAAAATGCTGAGTTATCTGTATGAACAGATGTTGGGGCAGGTATGGGATCAGGCATGGGGTCATTTCCAAGGGTGGGTTTGGGAGTAATCTTGGACAGTTCTATGTCAAAATCCTGTGAATGTTCAACAATTTTCCTAGTTTGTTTATCCACTTCTGTTAAACTCTCCATTTGTGTTACAGACTGATGTTTTAAGTCTTTGGGCATGTTTTCCCCTGAATGCCTGGAATCTTGTATATAAAGGTACTTGCACCCTGTATTTTTGTGGGGCCCCATTCCGAGTGTTTTCATTCAAAACCTGAGAGACTGTATTCTTTTTACCTGAGTAGTCCAGTGCTTGCATCACTGCTGCCATCTCAGGGAGATTTGGTGTTTGAACCAGGTTCTGTTGTGCCTACTATGCTGAGGCTACCACACTGATTCCTTTTCAGCTGATCCAGGTGTGGCAGGTTGCTTTTATGCTGTAGTGTCACTGACAGCTAGACCAGTCCCAGTGTTTAAAATTGACAGCAGACCTCCACTTGGCTATGGGTCTGCAGTCCATACAGTGCTACCTGGGACTCTTCTCCAACCTGCCCCTGTGAGTGCTTTTGCCCAGCTCCATCCATCCTCCATCTTTGGGGTAGTGTTCTGTCACTGTCAGGGGGAAATGTTCTCTTCTCTTCCTCACTGCATCCTCTCCTTAACCCAGACTGGCAGCTTGCATCAGTTCTGTTCTGACTGCCTTTCCACAGATGTCATACCATTCCCGGTGTTGGTCTGCACCTAAGAGGGAAACCACTCTGGTTGTGGAAGGCCTTTATTGCTTCTGTGCAGGTAAGTCTGAAGTGTATATAACTCCTCCTGTGCCAATTTGTTTGTGTTTCAGTGAGGAGAATTTTGTTTTTCCTCTCAAAAAGGTTTCTTCTTCTTCTTCTTCTTCTTCTTCCAGGAGTACCCTTTTCTTTGCATTCATTTCTTGTCTTAGAATGCTCTCTTCAGCTGACTATTCTTCCGAATTTCCCATACTTGTTCCTACTATTTCCATGCCAGTATCATTCTGTATCTGTGGGGCCTTGTCCGTCTTCAGGTCTGAATCCATACTTTCCAGCTGAACCTTCACATTAACCATGGCAGGGATGGAGGTTTGTTTCTCTGCCCCCATTGCTGCTACTTTCACCTCTCCAGACTGACAGAATGGCACCCCCTACCAGAGAGGAGGGAAGTTTCCCCAGCGCCATGGCCAAACACTGCCCCATCAATAGAAATGGGTCCATGTAACCCACCCCCAGGATGCCTTTCCTGTCAAAAATTAATAAATAAAAATCACCTACCCAGAAAGACAGACATGAAGGTGATAGGACTTTATGGTACTTTAGTTACGGTGGCAGATGGCCAAAGTGATTTGAGTTCTCAGTGCAGTGTTTGAGGTTAGTGGCATTCAGAGGAGCCTACTCATCATGGTGAATTACGATCAGATTTGTAGCTCTGGTTTGAATTTGGGCACCATTGTTGTTCAACGTGCATATGATGTCCAGGGGGACTTCATTAGAGAGCGCAAAGTCATATGTCATTTCAATGTAGATAACACTCAGCTACTGTATACTGTTCCTTATTCATCATGAATGAATGGCTGTATCTCCATTCCAATACTTGCTTAATCAGTGTTGTAGACTGGATGCAAGAAAACTGTCTCAGGCTCAATCTGGGCCAGTCAGGGTTACTCTGGGTGGGCCACCCAAGGCAGTTTAAAGTGTGGTATGGTGATCTCCCTTCCCCAGTTCTTGAGAAAGAGGTGCTGAATCTATCTCAGATCATATGAATCTGGAAATTCTTCTTGGCAGCAATCAGACTCTGGAGCTTCAGGTGCTGGCTGTGGGGAAAAGTGGGTTCTTACTGTGATGCTTGGCCAGCTGGTTATGATTGTTCTATGATAGTTTTAATATAAAAATATAGTATGTGATTGTCTCACATAAGGCAGTCTGTGCCATGGGTGCCCCGTCCCCCACCAGGTTTCAGTTACAGGATGTAAGTGACCAGGAGATCTCTGTAATGTAATTAATTTCCTTGAGAAATTGCATTTTATGGCCTTTTTATGACCTGCTGAGTGCATTTGTGACAGATTTGGTTTACAGCGGTGCAAAAAAATTGGCAACACAAGCTTTAACTGTTCAGTGTGTCAGCTTAATAATGTACAGCTCACTTGCAAAATGAGGCAGTGATTTATTTTTAAAAAGGAAACAGAACTATATAATTTTGCTTACAGTCAAGTTCCTACCTGTTTTATGTTTTTTCTAAAGTGCAAGTTAGAGTAGCCGTAGTTAGGGAAGAAGATGGTTTCCAACTACAACGGGTACACTGCAGACTACTTGAGGCAGTTGTGCCAGGACAGAGGAATCCTGCACAAGGTGAGAATCACCAAGCAGAACCTCATGGATGCCCTGATGGCAGCAGATGCCCAGACCATTGAGTCATAGACTGTGACTGTAAAGGACCAAACCTTGGGCATGGAGGGGCCAGCGGCCAGTGCAGTGTCCAGATCTGGTGAGGAGGGCAGCAGGGCCAGTGCAAGTGAAGGGCCACAGCAGCAGGGGAAGGTCACCAGCATTCTGGAGCCAGAAGCAAGCAGGCTGCAGATTGAGTTGCGCAGAATGGAGCTGGAGTTCTAGAGAGATGCTGAGCGAGAATGGTGAGAAGCTGACCGTGAAGAGCATGAGTTCCAGTGTGCTGCAGAGGAGAAGAGGGAGTGAGAACAGCAAGCAGCTGACCAAGAGGAACATTAGTGCCAGAGGCAACATGAACTGGAGAAGCTATGATTCCAACCACCAGCACCAGAGCAGGTAAGTGGCTTGGGTTTAACTGGAACTACAGGACTAGGTTACAAATTAAATTCCAAATTGATAACTGAATTTAAAGAGGGGGAGGATATGGATGCCTTTTTAAATTCCTTTGAAAAAGTTTGTATTCAGGCAAATATTTCTAGAGGGTCCTGGAGCTTCCAGCTATCCCTGCTACTTACCCGGAAAGCTTGGGATGCATTGGGTCAAATGGACAATGAGGACACTAATGATTACAGCAAACTTAAAGCTGCACTTTTAAAAAAGTTTGATTTAACTGCAGAAGCATACAGAGCTAAATTCCGTAAGCTCAGGAGAAGCCCTGACATGAGCTACGAGGAGCTAGCCATGAAACAATGTCAGTGTTTAAAACGTTGGTGGGAAGGAATTGAAGCAAACTCTGTAAATAAAAATGAAAATGTTATATTGTCAGAACAGTTTTTGGGGGCATGCCCAGCAAAACTGAAAACCTGGCTGGAGGACTGAGATCCCAAAACAGTTCAAAAGGCTGCTGAACTCTCGGACCGCTATGCCAAGAGCAGACCTGCTCTGAGAGTGAATGGGTTGGGCATGGCAGCGCAGAAAGGGAAAAGCATGCCTTCAGGGCAGCTAAAACCCTCACTGCCTGCACCAAAACCAGTTAGCCCCAGGTTTCAAAGAAAATATTTTTCTGAGAAAAGAAACAAATGTTGGGTTTGTAAAGAAACTGGGCATATTGCCAGACAGTGTCCCAAAAGGATGAGCAATCTGCAGAATGGGGCTAAGAAAGAAGTGGGTTGTTTGTGTGTCCCTGGAAGCATGCCTGTGAACATGAGAGAACACATGCACCCAGTCACAGTGAATGGTGTACAGACACAAGAGTTAAGAGACACAGGGTTATCCCTGACATTAGTAAAAGGGGATCTGGTAGAGCCTGGTCAGCTTATAACCAATACATTTATAACTGCACAAGACTTCACTGGTGAGGAGAAAACATTGCCACTCACTAGTGTTCTCCTAGACTGGGGTGAAACTGGGGGAACTGTGCAACAGGTGGCTGTAGCCAAACCTTTAGCAGCTGACATCACCCTTGGCAACAATCTCAAACAGGGGATGGTGTGTGCAGTTACCCGTGAAGCTGCTGGCAAGGAAAATTGTGGTTCTTGATGCCACAGAAGCCATTGTGGAAACTACTGGGAGGCTGGTTCCCCAGCCTTTGTCTCCTGATATGGAGAATAATGAAAAGGGGTAGAAATTTCCCCAGTAGCAGTTAACCACGCAGCTACAGGAGGTTACTCCAAGGAGGAGGGTGACTATTGTTAGAGGGTTAGGGAGGACAGTGATCCTGAGTGCCCTGATGCTAGTGCTAGGGACCCTAGTTTGGAGACTGAAGGGGACATGTCCCATGCCTTGGGAATATGTCAGGAGTTTGCAGCTGCTCAGAAAAGTGATCGTAGTCTACAGAAGCTGAGGACTTGGGCAGACTCTGACGGAGCACAGGGAGGTGATGGTAAACATAAGGTTTATTGGGAAAATGGACTGATGTATACTCAGGCTGTGAAGACAGAGGGAGGGGTGATAGGCAGGCAGCTTGTTGTTCCCCAGGGGTACCATGAGCAGTTGCTCAAGATTGCAAACGATATTCCCTTGTCTGGTCATCTGGGAATCATGCGCACTACGCAGCGGTTGGCCCAGAATTTCTATTGGCCCAACTTCACCCAGCAGGTGAAGGAGTATTGCAGGTCTTGTCACCAGTGCCAAGAAATAGGGAAGGCAGGTAAGAAAACCCGAGCCACCCTAATTCCATTGCCCATAGTGGAGGAGCCATTCCAGAGGGTGGAAATGGATATTGTGGGGCCTTTAAATACCACCAGCTCCTCTGGGAAGAGGTTCATCCTGACTGTGGTGGATTATGCCACCCTGTATCCAGAGGCAGTCAGCCTATCCTCACTGAGGACAGACAAAGTTGCAGATGACTTGCTTGGGATTTTCTCCTGTGTTGGGTTTCTGCAGGAGGTTATCACTAATCAAGGGGGTTCCTTCATGTCAGACCTGATGAAATGTTTGTGGGAGAAATCTGGGGTGGTGCAGAGGTGCACAACACCTTATCACTGACAAGTCAATGGGCTTGTGGAAAGATTTAATGGTATCCTGAAATCAATGCTCCAAGCGTTTGCTGAACAGCATGGGAGGGACTGGGAAAAATACCTTCGCCGCCTGTTGTTTGCATACAGGGAGGTGCCCCAAGAGTCAGCAGGATTTTTCCCCTTCAAACTCTTATATGGACACCAGGTACGTGGGCCCCTAGATTTGATCCATGAGGACTGGGAAGGCAAGCATGCCACCTAGGGCACTCCCATAGTGGATTATGTCCTTAGGTTTAGGGAAAGGCTGAAGGAGCTTATGGGGATAGCCCAAAGCAACCTGGCAGCTGCCCAACAGAAACAAAAAGTGTGGTACGACCACAGAGCCAGAACTCACTCATATATGGTGGGTCAGGAAGTTATGGTCCTTATTCCGGTCCAGAAAGACAAGCTGCAGGCTGAGTGGGCAGGACCATACAAAGTAGTTAGAAAGGTAAATAATGTGAACTATATCATAGAGTTACCTGACAGAAGAGATACAGAAAGAATGTACCATGTCAACATGATGAAACCATATGCTAATAGGGCTGACATGGTGTTTGCAGTATGTAGTCCTGGGAAGGGGACGGACGAAGGAGACCCCCTTCTGGACTTTCTGGAAGAAAGCAAGTGGGAGTCCTCTGTGGAGGCAGTTAAATTGTCACCCCAGCTGGCCCCAGACAAGATCCAGGAAGTAAGGGAGGTTTTAGCAGACTTTGCCCCACTTTTTAGCACCAAACCTGGAATAACCCCCTTAGTGATGCATGATGTGGAGACAGGGACACAGACGCCCATACAGTGGACAGCATATCGAGTGTCAGAGGCTGTCCAAAAGGAAATTAGGAGGGAGGTGGAGGAAATTATGGATTTAGGGGTAATCCAGGGATCCCACAGCCCCTTGGCCTCACCTGTAGTCCTTGTGCCCAAGCCAGATAGCTCTACTCATTTCTGTGTAGACTATCATGGACTGAATGCAGTCACAAAGTCAGATGCCCACCCGATGCACTGGATGAACGAACTACTGGACAAGTTGGGAGGGGTGACCTACCTTACGACTATTGACCTGACAAAGGGGTATTGGTGCAGAGTTAACTGACAGAGTTTAGGGGAGAGCTGGCCTCATCATCTGGATAGGCTTATTTGAATTCTAGTAATGCCTTTCAGAATGAAGAACGCCGGACACTTTCCAAAGGTTGGTGAACCAGGTGTTAAATGGTGCTGAGGAGTACCTGGCATACCTGGATGACATTGTCATCTTCAGTGCCAGCTGGGAGGAACACCTGTCCCACCTTAGGGAAGTGCTGGACAGGATACAGAGGGCCGGGCTTACTGTCAAAGCTGAGAAGTGCCAGGTGGCCATGGCTGAAGTAGCATACCTCAGGCATGTTGTAGGCCGGGGACAGCTCCGTCCTAACCAAGTAAAAATAGAGGTGATCAAGGCATGGCCCAGATCAGAAATGCAGAAGCAAGTCAGGAGTTTTCTAGGGACAGCAGAGTACTATAGGAAATTTGTATCCAATTACAGTGCCCTGGCTGCTCCCCATCTGACCTGGTAAAGAAAAAGATGCCAAAGAAAACTACCTGGGAACCAGCCTGTGAAAAAGCCTTTACCAGACTGAAGGAGGCACTGTACAGTGCTCCTGTGTTGACAAGTCCTGACTATAGCAGACCCTTTATAGTCCAGACTGATGCCTCAGATGTGGGTATTGGGGCAGTACTGAGTCAGACATCCAACCAAGGGAAAGATCACCCTGTAGTGTACCTGAGTAAAAAGTTACTTCCTAGGGAGCAGGCTTACTAAACTGTGGAAAAAGAGCGTCTTGCCATAGAGTGGGCCCTAAAGAAGTTAGAGCCATACTTATACAGGCAGCATTTTGAGGTACAAACTGACCACAATCCCCTGGTTTAGCTGACACAAATGGGAAAAACTAATGGTAGACTATTACGATTGAGTCTTGCCTTGCAAGGGTATGACATGACAATCTTAAATAGGGCTGGAGCGTCCATTCAGAACACAGATTGCTTATCGTGTCTATATGAGGAGTGAACTGACTTGGGAAGTTCATCCCATGCAGGGGACAGAGCCCCCAAATTCAGTCTAGGTGGGGAGGACTGTGACGCTTGTCCAGCTGGTTATGATTGTTCTATGATATTTGTAATATAAAAATATAGTATGTGATTGTCTCACATTAGGCAGCCTGTGCCATGGGTGCCCCCCCCAGGTTTCAGTTACAGGATGTGATTGACCAGGACATCTCTGTAATGTAATTAACTTCCTTGAGAAATTGCATTTTATGGCCTTTTTATGACCTGATGAGTGCATTTGTGACAGTTACAACTCAGAAATATTATTAAACTATGACCCCTGCTTCTGACTGCAGAAGATTGTCTGCTCTGGCATGTACCTTTGTCACAGTAAGCTTCAGTTAGTGTGACTTAGTCTGCAGTGACCTACTGCTAAAACTTACATGTCATCTACAACTTGTGTAAAATACAGTAACTAGAGTCCTGGTAAAGGCTTGCCCAAGGGACTGTATCTCCCTTGTTTTGTGGATGCTGCACTGACTGTCAGTGCTTTATCTTCAAGATGATGTTGCTTATTAATAAGGTCTCAGACAGATTGTGTTCTACCCCCATGTTGGACTGTCTGTCCACCCTGATCTCCTCCAGGTCCATCAAGTCTATGGATCAGGGGCTGTTTGTATACCATTCTGCCTGTCTCTGCAAAGTGAGAGGTCAAGCTGTCTCTATTATTGCACCACAGCTGTGGAATAAGGTGCTCCCAGTCATCAGACTTATATCCATTGTTGGTATTTCTAAAGTCAGGTTAAAGAACTTCCTTTTCCAGGAAGGGTTAGGGCTTTTTTCCAGAAGGGGGTTAAGGTAGACTGGATGGGTCATGTGGTCATTTTCTGCCAAAAAAATTTGTGTTTCTAGGAAGTGTTTTCAGTTTTAGACAGGGAAGGCTAAAGTTACTGCATGAATACGCAGTATTGATGTGTATACGTTTCTTTCTTTCCTTCTTTCCTTCCTTCCTTTCTCCTTATATACAGTCTCCTATTTTGCTTGCTTTCTCTCAGTGCATAACCTTTCTGAAGTTTCCTTAATGCTTGAGTCTGCCATAAATGACAGCTGCACCCCTTCATGCCTTGTAAAGCATGTTGGGATATTAAATAAATATGTATGAAAGGCACTATATAAAACCCAAATCATTTCCAATACAAAAATAAACTGAGTACGATAAAATAATGCAGATTTGAAACAAACTGAAAAAATAAACTTTGGAAATGTACTCTTGCTAGTGCATTCAAAGCTTTCCAAATACAGTTGTTATCTACCTTTACAGGCACACACTCTATCTCTCTCACTCTGTTGAGGCTGATTGCAGTCACCCCATTCCTGTTGATCTGTGTATGGCATTATTACAGCCCATCAAAAAAGCCCAGCTGTACCTGTCATCAGACAACAGTATGGGGGGCAAGCAGGGGAATTAAGTTGGGAAATTTTTGATTCAGGACCAGCCTGACCTATTTCTCCCTCCACAGCCATACAGGGTGATATGGGAATTTGAAATCACACTGGACCTCCTCAGTTCATTTAATTAAGTGACAAGAGGCTGGGGCAACAACCTGATGCAATTGCCAAGCTCCAAACATATAACTTCAAAATTAAAGGCAGAAATTTCAAGCTCAGGCACTACTGAGAAATAAAAAGAACCCCAATGCTTGGGTGTCTGATTCAAAAGCCACGTTTTATTGTTAAAAACTGGTGTTACACTAACACCACTAATGCCAAACGTTCTTCTCCTGTGCTCTTTCTCAAGGCGTCTTTATTGGTGGTAGTTCAACACCAGTTTTTAAATAACAAAGCTTATGAATCAGATATCAAGCGGCTAGTTCTTTATTTCTAGTGGGGCCTGAGCTTGAACTTTCTGCCTTTAATTTAATATGTGATCAGACTCGCAGATTTTTGGCAGATATCCGAATCCTGCAAGGCCAGATTAGGGCCAGATGATGTGGTCTCAGGCTTTTAACTTGACAGAAATACCATGATACTGCTTCTCCAGGTCCAAGGACCTTGTTGGGGACCTCAGCTTTGGAAAGATTCTTTGGGCGATTCAAGCTCTTTTGATGATTTCACAGTGGTCTCAAAACCCTTTTACTTGATGTCCCATTCTGGCTCTGACATGGAAACAGGTCTGGGGAAGGGCAGAATAAGAGACACAGGGAGAGCCAAAGAGAGCAAAATGCTGTGGGACCATATGGCATCCCTCACTGATGATAGGGAAATCCATACCTCTTGCCCTCACACACCATGCTTACTGAAGACACAAACCTCATCTCACTTCTAACAGTGTCCTCAGAGGGGCCAAAGAACCCAGTCTGTGACATGCTCTTGGTCATGACCATCAGGTACAACTGCTCACCCGGTGGCCTGCACCAGTACTTTTTTACTCCAGTTGCTCAGTCTCCCTAATAGTAGAGTCTGGTGGTAATAACCACTTTCACATCTCCTCACTTACACATTCTACCAAGTACTCTTCTTCTTCTTCTGCAGGGGTTGGGGACTTGACTTCCTAAACAATGGCACTGACACCAGAGAGTGATGAAGTTTTAGAGATGATGGCTGCCTTCTGGGGATGAGGAAAGATACTGGGAACTTGGTCTACAACCCAGGGGGTCTTCTGTCATAATTCAGGTGTGGCACTGAGTGCACAGAGGCAGGGTGAACATCTCAGCCCCTCCAGTAACACCAGTCACAAGTAGAGGCCCACTCCAGGCACTTTTATGGCAGTGGCAATCCAAGGGCTCATTCTCAGTATGACTTCTGGGCCTACGGAGTGTATTCCTCCCACACCCAGACTCCCACCCCAGCCCAGTACTGCTGGTTCTCCTGTCTCATCTTCTTGTGGTTGGTCATGTTGAGTTGGGACCATTTGATATTTATACAGTTCTCTTGGAGTCACACTTTCTCTTTTTCCAGCTTCCACCAAAGATGTCACCGATTGCTGCAGGGTCCGGGGAACCAGGTGCAGAAATGTCACTGTAGACCTCTTCAGGAGTGGGACATACAACACTTGCTACCAATGAAAACTACTGGACCCTCAGGTAGATGTTACAAAGTTGTGGTCTTGGCTACCAGGGAATATGTGGCTGTGACTGCTGGAGATGTTTTCTCTCTCTATGTTGTGGTAAATGGGCCTTGGAGTGGGATATACTATGCTACCACCATGTTGTTCTCAGACCCCTGCAGGCTGGGTGGGGTTGGTGTCAACTAAATCCTTTCTTTCTTTGCTGGCTCACTCCCAGACCTCCCTCACTGTTCATAGTTCTGTATGCACACTGCAATTGGACTGCAAGTAGAGCGCACACTTTCTTCTTTCTAACTGGATCTGAAATACACTCTCTGTTCACAGAACCAGTTTTATCTGGCAGTCTCTGCGAAGGACTGCAGGGTACTCAACAGACCCCTCTATGGTGGCTGTCATCGTGGAGCTTAGGCTATGCTCCTGTGATGGTCCCAACTGCTCTCTCTCTCTCTCTTTCTCTATCCCCCTCTCACTCTCTTGGCAGTGAAGCCAGTCACTTGATGACAGATACAACAGGGAAGAAAAATAAACTTTCATTTCACTAATGGTGCACTTAGGTTTCTCACTGCAGCAGGGACTTCCGCGTACTTCACCAACTGCCTCCTTACTAAGATAGCAGCATGTATTTTGTATGAGTTGCCAGTCAAGCAACAGAGTTTTATTTAAGTTCATTGATTCTCTGATCCATTCTTAACTTTTGACCTAGTTCCTCAAGGGAAACTACACTTAACAGGCTCAGGGCACACGATTTCAGCTCTCCACTGTATCTATCACATTGGCTGATGTTGCTTTGCATTCCTGATCTGATTCATACACTTAGATCCTCTCAGTCACCTGCTCCCCAGGCAGACCAGCTTCATGGGCCCTCCCTTGTAAAACAGCTTGTTGGATTTGAGTATTTCTGTGTTGCCACTACCAAAAGTAAAACTAGATGAACCTTCACCGGGGCCAACACCAGTCTGGTTACCAGATACTGAGAAGTTAGCATTTGTCTTGGTAATGCAGAATGGACAGAGCATACCAAATGGAGGCTGTCTCAAGGTCACTATTGTGCTATTCTCTCTCTAGCACGTATCAAGAGAGTGCTCCTGACAAATCAGAGTGCTCCTTTCCTCTGCACATGAGACACTCTTATTCTCTAAGTGTCTCACATGCAAATGACCTGGAAATGTGCATGTTCGGGTCAGCTTTTTAAAAAAAAATGATTATATCTGTTTGTTTGGTCTAGAGTAATAATACATTAATACCTCCACCGAGACCCCGCTGATGGTTTTAGGAATGGTCTCATTTACATCCTTAGAGTATCAGAAATGTTCACCTTCAGTTCATGGTTCACATACCCTAGGAATGTGTGTGAGACCACTCTTAAAACTGTAAGAGTTGTCTCAGATGTGATATCAAGGTACGAAAGATGATCAAACATGAGAGTGTGTGAAGTTCAAAAAAATTCCCAGAGATAGAGTTATTAGCGCCTTCCATGCTTTTTTTCTTTTATATTATTTGCACTTAACTTTTGGGGCCTTCATTTCATACTAAATACAAATAGCTCCTAACTGTCCCTTGACAAACAAACTTTAAACTTTCAAATCTCACTGAACAAAAGTTTTTTGTAATCAAATTTTAATTAGGATTTTGGGATTTCTCTTTATTTTGAAGGTGGCCCTTAAACCATATAGCTACTGTAGTTTTAACATAAAAACATAGAAACATAGATTTTGACGGCAGATAAGGACCGCTTGGCCCACCCAGTCTGCCCATTTCCCTACCTAATGGATAAGCTGCAGATCCTAGTTAACCAGCAGCCTACTTCTTCCTACCCCCACCCCCCAGAATTGCCTTATGACTGTCCCATGTATGCTTGAATTCCACCACTGTTTTCTTCACAACCTCCTCAGGCAGATTCATACATCCACAACCCTCTCTGTGAAAATACTTCCTTAAATTACCTCTGAGCCGCCTCTTCTATCTTCAAATTAGCCCCTTGTTCTTGCACACCTCTTTTTGAAAGATGCTACCCTCTTGGACTTTGTTGATTCCCTGAGATACTTGGAAAGTTCCTATCATGTCCCCCTCTCCCTCCTTTCCTCGAGGCTATACATATTCAGCTCCTTAAGTCTCTCTTCATATGTCTTCCGGTGCAGACCCTGCACCATTTAGTTGCCCTCCTCTGGACAGCCTCCATCCTGTCTATGTTCTTGCGGAGATTGGGTCTCAGAACTGCACGTAGTACTCCAGATGGGGTCTCACCAACTGTCTGTACAGAGGGATAATAACTCTTGTTTTCTACCGTGATGCCTTTCCCTATGCATCCCAGTATCCCCCAGCCCTCCTTGCTGCCCTCTCACATTGCTTGCCCACCTTTAGGTCATCTGATATGACTACCCCCAGGTCCCTTTCCATTTTTGTTATTGTTAGTATCTCACCCCCCATTGTGTACTCTTCCCCTGGGTTTTTGTTTCCCAGGTGCATTACCTTGCACTTCTTAGCATTGAATCTAAGCTGCCATACATTTGACCATTCCTCTAACCTTGCCAAGTCCCTTCTCATCCTTTCCACCCCACCTTGTGCATCAACTCTGTTGCAGATCTTTGTGTCATCTGCAAAGAGACATACTTTTCCTTCCAGTCCCTCTGCAATGTCGCTTATAAAGACATTGAAGAGGACCGGTCCTAATACTGAACCCTGCGGTACCCCACTAGTAACCCCCCTTTCTTCAGAGTGGACTCCATTTACTATTACTCTCTGTGTCCTATTCTCCAGGTAATTCTTTACCCAGGCTGTCATCTTGGGACCCACTCCCAGGCTGGCTAACTTGTATATTAATCTTTTGAGTGGGACTGTGTCAAATGCCTTGCTAAAGTCTAGGTAGGCCATGTCCACAGCCCCTCCCCGATCTACTACTTTGGTCACCCAGTCAAAGAAATCTATCAGATTTGTCTGGCATGACCTTCTCGCTGTGAATCCATGCTGCCTTGGGTCCTGAGCCCCTCTGGCCTCTAGATACTCAACAATTCTTTCCTTCGGAAGTGATTCCATCATTTTCCCTACCACTGAGGTTAAACTAACAGGTCTGTAGTTTCCTGCTTCTGCCTTGCTCCCACTTTGTGAAGGGAATCACATCTGCCCTTCTGCAGTCCTCGGTACCACCCATCCTCCCATGATTTGTTAAAGAGGGTAGTCAGTGGTGTCACTAGTTCTACCCTTAGTTCTTTTAGAATTCTGGGATGAATCCCATCAGGCCCCATTGCTTTGTCCACCTTCAGTTTTAAGAGTTCTTTCAGAACCCTTTCTTCTGTAAATGGGCTGGTATCAACTTCTGTATCCAGAATGTTTCTACTGTTTGTTTTAGGTACCTCCTTTTGTATTTTTGTAGTTTTGTATTTTTTATTTGTAAGTTTGACCTCGAATGTACACTAAGCTATAATAGCTTGTTTCCAGGTATGTCCTGTCAGGTGGGTTTCATGGACCTGTTTTTTGGCAGGGGGAATATTGGCCATGACACTGGAGAAACTCCCCTGTCCTTCTTTGATAAGTGCTACATGATCTTTTACTTCCACCTAGACAGTGACCAGAGATGGATAGAAGAGACCTCGGTTTAACATCTCATCCAAAGGACGGCATCTCATCAGTGCAGCACTGCCATCATACTGCACTACAGTGTCAGTTATGGGTATTACCCCAAGTGCCTAGAGAGGGGCTAGAACCCGCAAGCATCGAATACTTCAACCCAAGAGGTGAGTGTGCAACCCACTGAGACACAGGCACTGCTGTGTAGAGGACATACTGTAATAGGGAACTAAAACAAGCCACCCCAGGCATAAAGTGACACTAAAAAGCAAAGGATGGTCCCACGCTCTGGGTTGGTTGCAGTGCAATGCCAGGGCAGGCAGTCCCACTACCCAACACAGTGAAAACAGAAATTGCATGCACTCACCAGATCAGCAACTGCTGCAGTGAACCTCCCCATGGCTATGTACCATGAAAGAACCAAATGTCCACTTCTGTAATGTCCTTAAACAAGGATCAGTTTATTGGCTGTGCAAAGGTACAGCACAAAACAATGGCTTCACTTGTAAGGTTAACAATTCCACAGGAGACAGCAGTGTTATTACAGAAATGGCTACAGCATGACAATCAATCCTGACAGCCCGCACTTCACTCAGAGAGCTTCGTCAGGGAGCCATCGGCAAAGCTATCCAAAAAAAGCGCTGGAGATGTCTGGGATCAACCAGCATGCTGTTTTCATAAAGTAAAAGTACAATGAAACACAGACAGATAAAAAATGACTTTTTCTTGTCCTTCTGTAAAAGATTTTAGATGTCTTGCAATTTAATTTCCCTGTATAACCCTGTAATATCACCTGCTAGTCTCTGCCATGTTGTTGTTTTTTTCTGACTTACTGCCCTACTGTCTGGTTGGTATCATCAGTAATTCCACACAGTATCCACTTCAGATTAACACTAGTTAGTGCCTTAGAATGCAAATGCAACAGATATTCTCATGGGGCCCAGATATTCAAAAGGGTTGCGCATGGCGCAACAGTGTTGCACCATGCACAACCCACTGATGCACCCCGGTGCGATATTCAAAAGGGAAAAGTGTGCTGCACAAATCCCGATGTGCCAGAGTGTATTAGTAATGTATGCAGACACAGGTGGGGGGGCATGCCCATGCATAACCTGCACAGCCCGATATTCAGCCGGGATGCGCGGGAGTCAGTACATCGCAACCTATGCACCTGCTCAAAGTTATGCCACAAAAAGGAACAAGTGATGGCCACCCACAGGTGAGCTGCCGCATTGCAGGACACAACACAGCAGCTGCCACCTGTGGGTGGCAACCCAAGTTCCTGCCGCACCTGGCGGCGCCCCCCCATGCCCCATCGTGGGCATCTGTGTAGAAATCCCCAAGTCCAATATCCTGGTGGTCCAGTGGACCGATTGCTGCCTGATCGCGAGCATCTGTACCTCAGCAAATACCCGTAAGACCCTGGTGTCTAGTGTGCCCCCACCCCACCCGCCCACTGAGCCTCACCGCCTACTCCCCCCTCAGCCGGCGGCGCAGCTCCCCTCCCGCCTGCTGCCCCGCCCGCCCACCGACTGACAGCTCAGTAGGGCTGCACGCCCATTGGTTCATAGCATAAGTCAATAGATGTGAGCCTCAAACAGATTACTCAGTCCAGATATGTGAATGAACATATCTGACTGACTAGTATGGATGGTGCACGCCCATTGGCTCACGCCAGAACCAATGGGCATGCAGCCCTCACCGAGCTGTCAGTCGACGGGCAGCGGGCCGCAGGCGGTCAGGTGCTGCTGCCCGCTGGGCTGATGGGGGAGCAAGGCGGTGGGCTCGTGCGGGTGGCGTGGAGGTACACTAGACCACCAGGGTCTTAGGGTATTTGCTGAGGTACAGATGCCCGTGATCGGGCAGCAATCGGTCCACTGGACCACCAGGGATATTGGACTTGGGGGGGGTTCAATTACTGATACCCAGGATGGGGCTCAGTGCGTCCACTGGACCACCAGGGATATTGGACTTGGGGGCGAATCGCCAGGACAGATGCCCCGGTCGGCACATAGAGGTCCACTGGACCACCAGGGATATAGGAGGGTTTTCATTTTTACGAATGCCCGCGGTATCGGACTGCAGGGGCGTCGGTCCTGATGGCTGCTGCCTGGCCGCGGGCGCCAGGTGGTGAATCCTCGAGGATCAGGCACCTGCATCTAATGGCATGCAAATGGGGCCATGATGAGAAGCAACCCCCTATGCACCTTGCATAAATTATGGCCCCATTTGCATGTCCACTTTTGAATATTGCAGGTGCTGTGCATGGCGCAATGGCACTTGCGCCAGCGCATCTCCATGCTCCACTCTGGCCACTTGCGCTGGCGCAGTGCCACTGCGCCATGCACAGTGGGGGTGGCCAGGGTGCGATATTCAAAGCTGCTGCGCCATTGCGCAGCTCCGTTGAATATCGCCCAGGCCACTCCCCTGCGCAACAATGTTGAGCTGTGCCCAATCTTGCGCCACAGCCTGGCGCAGTTTGAATATCTGGGCCATAGTGTTTTATTATCTGCCCACTTACTTAACATATGTATTATGTAGCTGCTTTAAGGACCACCTCTGTAGCCAAAATTATTGGTTATTCTTTGTGACTCACAATTTAATTTGCCTCATGAAGTGTTTTGTCCCCACTGAACTTTGACCGCTAGGGTCAGCAAATTGATTGTCAATCAAGTAATCAATGAGCTAATACAATATGTGGAATAATGTCCATTAGGTTCTGGAACCTGAGCATGCTCACTGGAACTGCAACAGTGTAGCTAAGTGAATTAAAGCCAGGTAGTTGTAAACACATTTCCAGTGTCTGCAAGGCAGTGAAAGCTGACAGATGCCACATTGTGCTAAAACAGGATGTAACAGATGGAATGACAGGTTTTGCTTGGTGTCCTGATGCATCACCACTGGGGCCAGAACTCTGAGACCAGCAGCGAACATCACTTCAGTGCAATCAACATCAATCTCTGTCAAACCAAGAGCTGTGCTCAAGTGGCATACAGACAGCTTGTATTCTGAACAAGTCCAGATAATTACCTGTTTCAGCTGTAAAAAACGCTTATAAGGGCTATGAAAATGATTCTGGTTTTTGTTTTAACTACTTATTGATTAGATTTTCATTTGAATTATACCTCAGTTAATAAACATTTGTTTTCCATAATTAATATGGAAGCTGAAATAGAAATGAAAGAGAAAATGATAATACACAACAAATGATACTGACATAAAGTCCACCACTGTGAAGGGATCTACAGCTAATAACATTAACTCGGGACTTGGGAGAAAATTCCAGATATTAACAACTCACACGACAATGATCACTGACAACTGGTAGACTTTCTTACTTGAGTTTGTCATTTATTATCCAACACTCACTTACTATATTTGTTTCCAACAAGGTTAAACAGATTAAGGGGTCAGAGGTTAAATGTTTTGGTGAGGTAGAGGGGATATGACAAAAGCTTACGTAAACATTATTGTTAGTGCAGTAAGAGGCATTACTCAGAAATGTGCACTTGATAAGCCCTTCTGGAAAGGTGCTGTTTGTATTTCATTAGTGCATTTACTGTTTTGCCAAACCATTAAAATTCAATGCACAGTGTACCTGTGGTGGAAAATCTTCTGTACAGCCTCTCAGTACTGCTTGTGCATAAAATTCAAGGTCTGGTGACAGAGTGAGAAGGGACATTAGAGACTTGATTGAAAGGTCATGTTAAAGTTATGTAACTTTCTTGAAAAAGATGTTATACCTCTCACCCGCTCATAAAAGCATGCTTGTCACCGCAGTTACCTTTATATGTTGCACCCTTTGTAGCACTCTAGAAGTCTTCACCTGTGGGATATTCCACTCATCCTGTATGCTAGATGCACACTCCAATGAAAAATTCTCCCCCTAAGCAGAGGCCCCTCCCCTGCTGCAGTTCAACTTCTCCAATTATTTTTGTGCATCATAGGAGGCTGGTCATTCACAGGGTTCCTCCCAATCCAAATCATTCTGGTAAGTTCCAATATTTTCTTTTTCACCCTTTTTCTTTGCTCCCTTCCATACTCTCTTTAGAGCTAATATAAGGGCTAGGGACCCCCCATCTATGGGTATATGGTAGGATTTCTCATCCAGAGAGGTTTGCCTTATACCATGAAAGCTGTACCTCTCACTCACTACACTTTCATGGGTCTGGGAATATAGAGACCCAGGACAACTAACAATACACAAAGACAGCATCAAGCATGAGACCATTCACATAATTAATGTCCGTACTTAATGCTGAGATCAGGCAGGTTACATTTCTATTTGCTGACAAAGGTCATACACTGCTCTAAAGGGCATTCCATTTGACATAATCCCCCCTTCAAATTTATTTGGAGTTATACATCTGCAGTTTACTTCCTAAGCTTGATGCACTGCAAGTCTTTACCACCCAGCACAACCTGGATATTCTGTCAGTAGTTGAAACTTGGCTCACCCCAAAGATTCCTGACCAGGCAATCACCCTTCCTGGCTACAATGTCTTCTGGGCTGATCGTAAGTCCAAAAGAGGTGGAGGGTATGTCTTATATGTGAAAGACACTTTCCGAGGACACCCCATTGATTCCAATCTTCCAGCAACACCAGCTCAGATTCTTCCCATCAAACTCCTATTAGGTGCCCACAATAAGGCCCTCACAGTTGTCACTGTTTACATACCTCTTAAGGAACAGGGACCTGGTCTAACCGCTGTCCTTGACTTTGTCAAATCCCATCCATCGGACTCCGAAATCATCCTTCTGGGTGACTTTAACGTTAATTGGCTCTCAGCTGAAGGTGTGTCATTTAAGGACTCCATTATATCAGCTAAACTGACTCAAATGGTTGACTATGCAAGCAGAAAGAACTACAGAACTGGGACCTACACCCTACTTGACTGGATCCTAATCAACCACCCCTCTTGGATCACGAAAACCTCAGTCCTCCCTGACTCACTCAGTGACCACTCTCCCATCAGTTGTACCTGGTCAAACAAATTCTATAAGCCCCCTCCAAAAATCATCACCAGCAGAGTCCTACCCCGTGGTCAGCTACCCCACCTCAAATCGCACCTCAGTCTGCAGGACTGGTCCCCCATCTTCAAGGCAACAGATACTAATACTGCACTGGAGCAAATTATTCACATTTTCAATGAAGCCTGTAATAAATTTGCCCCCCTCAAAAAGCGTAAAGTTAAATCGCTCAGTAACCCTTGGCTGTTAGGAGACCTCCTAAAAAAACTTAAGTCCAGGGACCACCTCTGGGAACTGGCTAGAAACTCCAGTAAGCAACTCAACATCCAGAATTATAAACGGGCATGGAACAACTGCACCAAATCCATTCGGCAACAGAAATCCGACTACTATAAAAATGCACTCACTAACTCCTGGGGAAATGGGAGGGATTTCTGGAAAAACATGAAAGATGTCACTGGGAAGCAGTCAAAACCTTCGCCGAACATACTCAACATAAATGGGCACACTACACTCGACTCTAAAACTATTGCGAACACTTTTAACATCGCCACTGACCTTAGCAGTGTTCTCCTCCGACTTCTTCCAAGACGCTCAACTCCCATCCTCCCAACTCCTCCACCCACACCTGTCACCCACCTTTCTACTTTAAAGCACTAAAGAAACATCAAGTCCGAACTCACGTTGCCAAAGCCATCAGCAAATCTAGAACAAGCAATGACACACTTGACCTCAAGCTACTGGCCCTAACGCTTGACGAGGTACTTGGGCCCCTCACCAAGATCTTTAATCTCTCTCTTTCCTCTAGCCAATTCCCGGACAAATGGAAAATGGCCACTGTTACCCCGATTCACAAAAGTGGTGATAAGACTGACCATGCGAACTTCCGCCCTATCTCCATTCTGCCTCCCCTATTGAAGGCACTGGAACGTATAGTAGCGGACCAACTTACCGAGCATCTGGAAAATTATAATATTCTTTGTAAACAGCAACATGGCTTTAGAAAAGGTCATAGTACATCCTCTGCCTTATTCGAATTCACCGGCTCCATTCACAGCTCCCTCGACAATGGACAACTAACTGATTCTATTTTCATCGACCTGACCAAAGCCTTCGATACTGTCCACCACTCCCTCCTGCTGAGCCAACTAAAAAATGCTGGTCTCTCCAATGATTCAATCTCTTGGTTCAAAAGCTATCTTGAAAACGGCTCCAGCGTGTAAAAGTGGAGATGTGCACTCTGATTCCAAACCTGTCCTCTCTGGAGTCCCCAGGGTTCAATACTGGGCCCCTACTCTTCAGCCTGTTCCTTAACACCCTACCAGACTCCTGCACTGAACATATCACCCTGTATGCTGATGATGCAGTAATCCTTGCCACACACCAGAACCCGAAGAAATTGCAAGAAAATCTCCAACTCGGCTTCTCCTCGGTTGAGAATTGGTTCACAAAGCACAAACTGATCCTTAATCAAAAAAAATAAAGGCCATGATCTTCAGCAGCTCCCATAATAAACATAAGCACTTCCAACTCTCCGTTATCATCAGACAAGGTGCCGCACTGGAACAGGTCAAAAACTTTAAATACCTCAGGATCACCCTTGACCCTCACCTCTCCTACATTGCCCACATCGACCATGTCACCAAAGCTGCTAACTCCTGGCTAGGCCTGCTGTTCCATCATAGGAAACACCTGACACCCGAAGCACTCACTATCGCTGTCCAGAGCTCCATCATATCCATCATTGATTATGGCATTATCATTTACGGCTCTGCTACAACCACCGCACTCAAACGTGTATTCACCGCCCTCAACAAGGCCTGTCGACTTGTCACTGGCTCCCAACGCCTAACTCACACCTGTGACCTCTATTCTCAAACTGGATGGTTGAATCTTGCCAAGCCAATAAAACACCAAACTTGTGTTACTAGTAAGAAAATCTTGCTGGGCCTTGCCCCCCCTGGAGTCTGTGCCCTCATACAACTGAGAATCCACGCCTGACATACCAGGGGAACGAAACCTCAGCTTCTGCAAATCCCACATTGCCGCACAACACAAGGCCAAAGATCCTTTGCTTACCCGGCCACTAGTTGGTACAACGGTCTTCCCAGCGACATCTCATCCTCACTATCGCTCAGCACTTTTAAGACTCTGCTCCGCCTAACACTCACTGCCTCCAACCTCTGTGACTGTTGTGGCTAAACATGTCTTTTGGTTCCATAGCTGAAGATGACCTTTTGGATCCACATCTACTCCTGCACTTTGCCAGCACCCCCAATCTTCATCTCCCTGCTGGCCCATGACAAATGCCACCCGGCTGCACTACCTCTATTCTTATCCGCCTTCCACCTTTCCTCTCTCTGTCCTCCCCCAACCTACCTCACCTTTTCTCCCATCCACTTAGTCTCCCTGATTTCACCCTCCTCCTTTCCCTTCCCCTCCCCAAAGTTTCACCTTATTGTTCTTTTTTCATCTACAAGACCATATGTTTTTTTTTAATTTTTTTTTTTTAATTTTATAAACTGTTATCTTTGCTTATGATTGTCTCAATTGTACCAATGACGTGGAACCTTTGTAAAAGAGCCTCAGCTCAAAGGTATTTGTAATCCTAGAACAAATAAATAAAAAATATACCTCTACTGTTTCTCATGCCCTCCTGCCTTCCATACAAGATGGACACTGCTGCACAGATGGACATAAACTTGCTACAGGCCTGTCTCCCATTATGGGGTCCTATGTGTGCTACTCCCACAAGACAGGTGTCTTGGGGCACTCTCCCCATCCAGGATGAGACACTATCCTTGGAGATATTAAATGCCTATGCTTAGCATACATGTCCGTTAGAGGCATCTTTGTTATTCTAGCAACCAGATTATGGTACACTTACTAAACTAAGTACAGTCAGCCCAGCCATGTATGCCTCCCTTCAGCATCACACTGATAGGTCCTGGTTACCCAAAGACAATGGACTCCTTTGCCTGGCCCAACTGATGTGGGACTTACTGACACAGACTTTTAGCAGGCCTCTTCTTCTGGCGACCACCATCACCATTATCCTTCACTATTTTTACAAAAAGGTTACTTACAGGCTCAGGTATCAGCTCTCCTCTTAGGACATCTGATGGACGTGTACTCTCACATTGCTCTCTCCCCTCACATTCTCTTGACAGTGAGGTGTGGGGAGGGGGCAGACTAGATGAGCTGGTATGGTCCTTTTCTGCTGCCAAGCTTCTATGATTCTATGATAGGGAGTCCTCAATTCCTACAACTGGCACTACTTCCAGAAAAAATGAACAACACTCAGATCTTAGTGTGAAACATATTTATTTTCATGTTGCCATTTCGATGTTTTGCTGTGTCCAGCTTAATCATGAACGGTCCTTTTAAAATGCTTATATCCTCTTCTGGATGTAGTGACATCAGTTGCCTAAGGCACGTGAGAAAAAAGGAACCCAGGAGGGACCGGAAAGTACTTAGCATAGCAGCAACTATAAAAACAGAATGAAATGATTTACCCAGTGAGAATCAATTCATATATAAGCATTTCAAAAGGACCATTCAACATTAAGCTGGACACAGTGAAATATCAAAATGGCAACATGAAAATAAATGTTTCAAACTGAGGTCTGAGTCCCATCTGTTGCATATATGGATACCAGTATGTGTAGTGAGGCCTGGACAGTACAGTCTGATGAGTGGGATGAAACATCATGGTGTGTAGACAGGCTACTTTATTATTTGTATGTGCCTAGGAGTTGATGACAAAACAGCCAGGTCATTGCCTGCATTGCATTTAATTTAGTCTGGGCCTAGACAGACACTGGAAAACCAGCTGAAAATACTGTACATTACTGCCTCATTGATTAACCTTTTCCTTTTCCCTGGGGCTTTATCCTGAACCAAACAAAGCACTTGTTATTTCTGATGCAATTATTGCTTAAGTGCGTACTATTTTGCAGTGTTAAGCTGCATGCTTTGTGGGGACTGTTTTTGCGCTATGTTGGTTCATGGGTGAGTTGATCCTGTTGGGAAGTGGAAAGGTACTGTAGTCCAAGATGTGGTAATATACTTACACCAAGCCCACTTAAACCTTTCTGTGGGTTGAGGCACCATGTTATTTAAATCTTAATTAGGATATAAAATCCCAAACCAGGAGCTTGACAAACACAGGCCCCTTAACCTTGTCAATCACAGGGCAGGGGCAGTAACCGCAACATGAACAGTGACATGGCTACACCTATCTCACCACCAATATACTCCTTCAAGACTATGTGGGATTCTAATTTAGAGAGTCTCTTACGGACTTAGACTACAGAATAACAATCATTTACCCCAAAAAACAGCAGATGGCTACTCCAGACTCCAACTCACTCAATTTAAATTGCTGCAATTGATTTGTTTACCAGTTAAGGTGCGCTAGACAAACATTTGCCTATTTTCAGGCATGACCAGGGAGAGTACAAACCGATTAAAACAATACAGTGTAAGACAATGAGTTTAACAAGAGCCCATAACAGGTTAGAGAACAACATTTTGCATGGCAAAGAGTTAAACAGTAGGACAGACAATACAGTGTGTGACAAACAATTGAGGAAGCATAGGAGAATGTAATTCCCAAAAGCTAAGAAGTGCAGGCTAGGCAGGTATATAAAGCGACAAGTGCAGGGACTGTCGTGAGTGGAGGCTAGATAGTACAGAAGTCAAGAGCTAGGAACAGGTGCATACTGCCTATAGTAATATGTGTGAGCTGTCACAGGCCCACTCTTGTGGGGCAGGATTCACTGGGCTTACAGCAAACTTCCTTGAGTGCAGCCTATGTGGTGTGGGTCAGGAAAACCCCTCCACTGTCCTTCCAGGGCACTCACTGGATTTATAACTGAGCATCCGCCAGGAGATCCTGGGGTTCCCTCTCTATGTGTGAGGGGTGCAAATACAGTCTCAAGTCTGTTTTCCTGGGAGAGAACCCTCTTGGCCACTGCACAGCAAATCAGAAACACCACTAGCATTTATAGGTCTTCAGGGTGCCCTATAAACCCTATATGTGTCTTTTCCCAGAGAAATGCAGAGACCGGTTCAAACCCCACAGACCACTTTATGAGACCTCGCATATCTCCTCCTTACACTCATAGAGTCCCTTCTCATGTTCTGCCCTGGTAGCGTTTGGCCTTTAAGCGTTAGATCAGGCATGGTATTGTTTGAACAAAACCATCCCAAGCTTACACACAACAGACAGTTTTAGAGGTATTATAAAAATATGCCAAAGGCTTTACTAATATTTACTAGGTAAGACAAATTAAACATCTCAAGAGCATTCACGATTTTGGTTACTGGATATAAGAAAATAAAAGTAGGAAAATATACAAAAAAGTACACTTAACTTTCTTCATCTAGCATATAGTTTCTACCTTGTTCCAAGTGCAGTGGAATACAGTTAAAGTCCAGTAAAGTAAAACATTTTCTTGTTATCCATCTGGTGATGGAATTCTAAATGGGGTTCCTATCTGATCAGTTCTCTCCTCACAAACAGAACTGACTTCAGCAAGCCTTTCTCTGGCTTACAAAAGCAAGTTCAAACAGTGTTACCTGTTACTTGCCTTACTGTGACTGGCTGGTCTTGATCATGTGGCTGCAATGAACTGGCCAGCTCTCTGTGTTTTAAAAATTCCACTGCTGGAAGGTTCTCCCCCCCCCCTCCTTTTCTGGTTAGGACAAAAGAAATACAGTTTTTTTTTCTGCTACTCTGTGTTTTTTTACATGATGGCACTAGCCCCTGCTGAGCCAGCTGGGCCCAAAGCCTTTGTTCTGCTTCTTTTCCTCCAGAACTATTCAGTCCTAAATGGTTGAGCTGTTTAGCTTTTAATTACTCTCCCATTACTGAAGATGCCTCACTCAGGCATAGTTTTCTGAAACAAAGAAACCAGTACAAACTAACAAAGTTTTTGTTTTCCCTTGAATTTGGATGTGCGGACACAAGAATCAAGAAATATTCCATGCCAACTGAAGTTACAGAAAAAACAGGCTTGATCAACACCATACAATCCAGGGAATATTAATTACAAAACAACAGAAATGTGACATGGCACTACTCTGCCACATGAGCGATACTGGTTCCGGAAAGCACAAGCAACAGATCAGTGTCTGATGTTAGCAGGTATATTATTCCATAGTTTTGGGGCAAAAACAGCGAAGGCTGTCTCACCAAATTTAGTCCTGGTCTTAGGTATGGACAGGAGGTCAAGGTCAGAGGATCTGAGAGGGTAGGCATTAACATAGGGCACCAGGAGGGAGGCAAGAGATGAGACAGCCTGGTTCTGTATCATGCTATGAATGATGCCACTCAGGGAGAGGTCACATTGAGCAGCAGGAGGTAGCCAACCTAGTTCTGAATACAGGATGCAGTGCTGGGAGATTCTGTCACAGGCAAGAGCAAAATGACAGATGTTATTTTAGGCCACATCCCATTTAAATAAGATAGAGTTCGAAGCTTGAGAAAAAATGGTCAGGCTATAAGATAACCTGTGAAGCAGGATACCACGGGCATCAGAAATTCAGGCTGATGAGGAAAGATTATGGCAGGTCCAGTTGGCGAGTCTGAGTCTAACATTAACAGCCTTACAGGTGGATGACACATGGAGAGAAAAATCAAGGGAGGGATCAAGTGTAACCCTGAGGTCATTAAAGGAGGGGACAGTGGTCAGGGGGGTGCCATCATCACAGATCACTGAAAGCAGAGTTGGGATGTTCTTTAATAGGTGGGCTGTACAAAATAACATTGCCTGTGACTTTGATAGAGTCATTAAAAGCTTGTTCTCAAGGAACCAGGCTTGAACAGACTGCAAATCAGCAGACAGAAGTTTGTTGATATCAGCCACGTTCTGGGCACTGGTGAAGAAGATCAGGCCATCAGCATACAGGAGAGGGTTACTATTGGAGAAGTAATGGTGAAGAGAGTTGATGTGAAGGGAGAAAAAGAGTGGTCCAGATACGGAGCCTTGAGGAACACCAGTAGTGACAGGGACAGGGTCAGATAGAGAGGATCCAAACTGGACTCGTTGCTGTCTGCTGGTCAGGTAGCTTCTGAACCAAGGAAGGGCATTGTCAGAGATTCCCTGGGCACTTACAGCAGTTTGTTACCTAGGAGGGAGTGATCAACCATATCGAAGGCCTTGGTGAGGTCTGTGAATATGGCACTAGTGAGTTCCTCTTTGTCAAAAGAGTTACAGATACTGTTAGTGAGGGTGAGCAACGCAGTGTTGTACTATGGTTCTGGCAGAAACCATGTTGGGCTAGGGAGAGGAGACTGTAGGAAGTCAGATAGATGCTTAGTTGAGTAGAGACAATTTTTTCCAGGATCTTGCTGAAAACTGGTAGAATGACAATTGGTATATAGTTGCTAATAATTTTGTTGATACCATTTTCTAAACACAGGCTGTATGTTCAATGTTTTCCAAATAGTTGGTACTGTATTAGTGGTGAGGGATAGGTTAAAGATTCTTGTTAACAGGGAGGCCAGTTCATAGGCTGCAAGCCTGAGAAGTCTAGGTTTGATTCCATCAAAGTTGGCAGATTTGGATTCAGGGATCTGCCTCAGCAATTTGTACACCTCAGAGACTCTTAGGCCCTGTACACACTAGTGAACTAAAAATGGTTTAACTGCCTTAAACCATTTTAAGTTCTTCGAATACAGTTGGTGTACACACTGTAACACAGTTGAAACCGTGTTACAACTGTGTTCTAAAACTGTGCTTAAACCTGCTCGGGAGGTACTGTAGGCTTTAGCACAGTTTTAGACAAACACAGTTGCCTTAATCAGTGTTAACAGCAATCCGTGCTGTAACACAGGTTAAGGCAATTGTGTTGAAAGAACGACAAAGATTTTTATTTTCACTATGGAGAAAAACAACAGATCACTCTCAGGGATGTGCTGTGCTCCCAGTGCACTCCCAATTCTGCTGATATAACTTTCTATCCAATTCTTTAAGGCACCTGATTGCAAGCATCCCATCATTCATTGTGGCACCTGCAATGCTTTGCACTGGTGCGGCAATCATGCCTGGGAACTTGCATAGGCAAGCACGATTTTAGGAATGCAGTGTGGACTCTCCGACAACCGTGCTAGGGACCTTTTTCTAAAACATTTTAAAATCAATCCCTAATATGGACAGGGCCATATATGTTTTAAGGTGAAAAGGAGGATGTTGCATTAGTCCAGCAGTAGGGGGTGAAGTTGAATCTATTTAGTGCCCAGTAGGCTGAGTAAATTCAGAGATGATTATCTCCTCAATTTGAAGATGTTCACATGTTCAGGGTACTTTCTTTCATATGATATGGTGATTCCCTAAAATAATAGCTGTATAGGGAAAAGGAAGGTTTATTAAAAGATATTAACTCAAACTGTACATTTCTACCCTTTATGAGATGGCCATTTTGATAGAAATTCACAGAACCTACAGAGAAGGGGAATGCAAACCGGAAGGCGATGTTACAGTATGCATGTTTTGATGTTAAATGGATGCAGAAAGACTGATATTCATTCAGGGTCATAAACAGGTCAGGATAAAGCAAGGCTTTTGTACACTGTCCCAAAAATACTTTGTTAACTATGGTACAAAGGAAATTTAGAGAGAGTCACTAATTATATATTCTCTCTGTATGATCCAGAGATGAAATGAAAGGACTTTTATAGTCTCGAGAAACAACTGCATGTTGTAAGATACATGTTCTGAAACTCTTTACTTGCTTGCAGAATTATTTGCAGGATTTTACAAATGTAATTTTGTTGGCCAAATGAATTTATTCAATCTGGCTATTGTTAACCTGTCTTTATGAATTATTACTGTATATGTATTAGTTACAACTATTTTTGTACTTCTGAAAATCTAAATAAGGACACTATACTTCACACTATACTGGAAGTGAAGTTTCTTGATGGGGTTACACCACTTTTTTTAAAATGCTAACGAACCTTTAATAAGCTCCTTCAGTAGAAAGAAATATGAATTAACTCTATTGTTTTTCCTTCTAATTTTCTTTAATCATTTTTGCCCTTTCCTTGGATAGGCTAATAGCTTTTTTTTCTTCCTTGACTAAAAGGTAGTTCATTACTTGATGGGCAGATCAAGCAAAAACAATTGAACCCAATTATGCTATGTACCCTATGGGAATAGCTTCTTCCATTATGACATATTACAGCACCCTTGAATAAACATTTTGCACATTCCAAAGGCTGCAGTGTTATATGGCCTCATCTATTGCAATACTATATTATTTGGTTCCCACCTGCATTAAATTGTGTTAGTACCACCTTCATCACAGAATACAGATAATTGTAACAAGATAGATGCTCTGTAATGAGGATGGAATGCACTGCTTTTTTAAACAGGGTGAAAAGTATAAATAGCACATGTCCCTGTCCCCCTAAATATTTCTCACCCAGCGTCTTATGTAACTGTAGACTGCAGTCTTACTACCTTGATGACTGATCCTATTAGAGATCAGAAGCTAAGCAAGGTCAAGCCAGGTATAGAAAGGGAGACCTCCAGCAAACATCAGGTGTTGCAGGAAGTGGTGCTGGTTGCTCTGCAGGAGACACTCTCTATGTGGTTAAAAATAACCATACTGATTCCACAGCATAGTGTTTAAGTAACGCTGTGCTGTCGGAGGTGCTATCTTTTGGATGAGATATTACACCAAGGTCCCATCTTCTTATTTTAGTAGTTCTCCAGGTGTATGTTAAAGGTACGATGGCACTTCTTGAAAGGAGTAAGGGAATTTACCCAGTGTGCTGGCCAACTGTTCACCACTCACTAAACCTACAAACAGCTTATCATGGTTCAATTAAGCAATAAACCACAACAGGGTGTGGGTTATGCTGGGATTAACCCATGCCTTGTTTGCTCAGTCACATGGCTGCAGGCTGGGTGACCAAACCACACTAGAAGTGGGTAGATTCCAGCATAAATCACATCCTGGAGTGGTCTACTGCGATTATACAATGTCCTGTAAAAACAAAAAGTTATCTACAATGTTTAGTTTATCCTTTTAACTTTTTTTAGCAATTGATAGTTTATTGAATTTTTGAACCCTTTTAACTTTTTTAATTGATTTTTTTGTTAATATCCTTCCTTCATGTTACATAGTGCCTTGTTGCTAGGCAGTTTATGGTTGAGGTGGTTACCGTCCCCCCTCAGCCTCAGCCTCAGCATCAGCAATTCAGAGAGCCAGAGACAAAGTTGGTGGTAGCCCCAGCGATTCAGAGAGCCAGAGACAAAGTTGGTGGTATGTTTGTTTCTTTTTTTCATATATATATATATATTTTTAAAAACTGACAGCTTGGTGGACTTTAACTTGCTCTTCACTCTTTGGCATGTGACAGTCTGTGGTGTGAGCACTAACGGGCTGCCACGCTAGAGTGTGTGCTTCTGGGTTCAGTTTGCAGTCAGGAGAAAGTAATGGTGTGACTCGGGGGAATTTCTTTTCCTTTTTCATTTGATCACAAAATCAGCATTTTTAAGTGGAGGGTATCGGTACTTTTATTGCTGACTGAAGGAATGAGCATATTCTGAAGGTGTGAGGCAGCCGATTGTGGGGACATAGTCAACTTGATGTGGACAAAATGGTTCGAGAGGTGAGGCAGGTAGAAGTGGAGAAGGAATTAAAAGCGTTCCTATTGTTGAAAGTGGGTTTGGGAGGTCTTTATGAACACGTTTTAATTTTTTTTTAATGACACTTGCAGCAGGAGTTTTGCGTCATGGTTTACAGAGGTGGCACTGTGGTGGTTCCTGTGTTTTCCTCTTTGGGAGGGTGTAACAGCGATTTTTTAAAGTGTTCATTGATTAAGCGGCTGACCAGAACCTTTTGCAGTGGTTATGCTAGGATTTACCACAGCAGAAAGGTGCCAGATAACCAATCAGAGTGTCCGATTCTTGGACCCATTTGTATAATATCTGTCTGTATCTGCATCCTCCTACCTCCGAGACAAGTCTGAAAAGAAAAAACTTACTCACTGTAGTAGTAATAGTGTTTCTTTTAGGGGTGCATTTGTATGCCATACAATTAGCAACATCTCAGCCTCAAGGTGCTGCCTTGGCTATGGAACATTAGAATGCACAGTTCTAAATCTGAAGTGCAGTCACGCTCCCCCTGACATTCCAATGGTAGAATTATAGCTGAACAGCAACAGAGAGAAGTGACCATTTAACAAGCCTATGCTATGTATTAAGCAATGTTATTGCAATAAGAGATGGCTAACCATTTGGCCTGTTTTTGCCCCCCCTTCCCTCGCTTTGTATGCTCCAATCCCACCCACTCATTATCTTCTTCTGTTCTTACCCTCTGTTCCTTGCTCATAAGGCTTCACCAAATTCCTTATCAAAGTTCATGTCACTCTAGGTATCTGCCTGTGTCCTCTAGCAGTATACCAACTGCCTGAGGTAGTCTAGCTCTATACTAACCCCAGTCATTTTCTCTTATTGGATCCTATTCCTTTGTATACTGAAGTGAGCATTATCTTACTTTGTGCATTTTTTTTTGTTATTCTCATGTATATTGTATGCACTTTTCACACTATGTACTGTACTTGAACAGATATATACTGTATATATAAAACTTACTATCTGTATGAATATGTATAGCTACGTATGTATGTATCTCTGTGTACTGAGTATGTATATTGCCCAGGTCCACCTCGAAAATGATTTTTTTCTCAACGGTGCTTCACCTGGTTAAATAAAGATTTTTATTGATTGATTGAACCATATCATGGATGTAGGTATTCTCCCAGATGCCCTCAGTGACCACCATTTGGTCTACTGTGTGCACAAGATGTGCCATCCTAATACTCCCTTAAATTTATCCTACTTCAGTCCTTCTGGTCATTGAACTTGTCCTCCATCCATGCTGACCTGTCTGACACTGACTGGTCCCCTATCTCAGCAGCCACCAACATCGGTTCTGCTCTCCACTCCTTCCAGACCATATTCATGGCTATCTGTAACTACTATGCCCACCTCAGAAAAAACAAAGTTAGGGGTTATCACTTCCCCTGGATTGCTGTAACCTGAGGAAGGCTGTTGCCGAAGTACTGGGGCCAGCTGCATCCTGGTGATTACAGTGATACTCTGTATTGCACTATCTAGCTGTTATTTGTGATAGTAATAAAAGTGGCATTTCACTATCAGCCTTTGTATCATCGTGTGGCATATTTTTCTACTTGAGTGGTACTGTACCCTGGACTTAATTGCCGTATAGCTGCTGACAAGCCTGTATTCCAGAGATCTAGTGTGGTGATCCTACAAGATTACTGGCTCATCTGCCAACCTAGCTAACTACCAGATTCTTCACAACACCTGTACTAAAGTCACCAGACTTCTGAAACCTGAATATTTTGCATCCACTCTCTAAAACAATCTGAATCTCCCCTTGAAGTGCTAGAGTTATCTATTCCCTTTTCTCTTCTTCGGCCCAGTCCCCACACCTATCCTCAGGATAGGTAACTCCTCCATCTCTAACCCTGCTATTGCCTCTTCCTTCAACTCAAGGAGGAGAGAGAGGGGATCAGGAGACAGCCAAATGGCACCTTCTACATGCTGCCCATCTTCCTGCCAGCCAGTCAGCTGGATCCAGGAAGAGACAGGAGCGGATAACAGGGGCTTTAAAAAGCCTGTTTATACAGCCCATCAGCACACCATCCCCAGGATCAAATGCAGGAGGGAGCTCCACCAGGGACAGGGAGCACTCCTCATCTGCTAACAAAGAGCTGTTTTTCACTTCTCCAGTCGGCCACACCAGAGCCCAAGGAGGTGAGAGGGGATCAGGAGACAGCCAGTAGATGCCTTCTACATGCCCCCACCTCCCTACCAGTCGATCGTCTGGATCCAGGACACAACAGGACTGGGTGTTCCATTGGGTACCACTCTCTTTTTGGCAGCTATTTAAGGACCAGGCCTCCAGGCAGACCCTGAGCTGCAGACCACCACCCAAAGGACCAACGTGCTAAGGATGTCAGAGTCAGTCCAATGAGCCAGCTGGCAGCTGGACACTCTGCTCCTCAGCAGGTAGGCAGGGGAGAAGTAAAGGGGTAAGTTAGGTGATAGGACACAGTAGGAAAGCAGGGTACCAGGAAGTCTACCTGACAACTGAGGTAAGATTCCTCCTAAGCTCTAGTCATAGCTCACACAACACAAAGAAGAAAAACAAACTGGTGAATAGGTGTAACACTCTATCTAGGGAAAGGGTAAAGTAAGGGTTTAGAGTAAGTAAAAAGGTGGGAATAGGTGTAACACTCTCTCTAGGGAAAGGGTAAAGTAAGGGTTTAGAGTAAGTAAAAAGGTGGGAACAGGTGTTAACACCCTATGTAGGGTAAGGTTAAAAAAGGTTAAAGTAAGCAAAAAGGTGTGAATAGTTGAAACACCTCATCTAGAGTAGGGGTAAGAAAAGGGACTAGAGAAAGCAAAACAAAAACAGTCATTGAAAACAGTAGCTATGCTGGACGTGGTGCAGTGCAGTGGCTGAGGGGTGGCAGTCTTCAAGAAGACCTTCTGGAGGCTGCAGTGCTGCCCCATCTGCATGCACCTCTATGGGCTGAGGGTGAAGGTTGCTAGTTTCTAAGCTGAAGTGGCTAGGATTTTGGAGGTCTCCTCCCCAAGCCAGAGACCACCAAGTCTGCCACTGCTGCCTCAAAGGTTGCCAGTGAGGAGGAGCGGCTGGACTACGGCGGGCTCAGGAAAGGTCAAGGTGGTGGGTCAGAGGTACATCCCCCAGATGGTACCACTACACAACTCATATGCCACTCTAGCAGGGCAGGATTGTCCCATGGAGGCACCCACAGTAGTGGCCAGGGAGGATGTGGGGGTCGTCTGTATAGGAGGCCCCAAGGTGGGTGGCAGAGGACTGCAGAGGAGGAGGAGGAGGAAGCAACTCCTGGTGGGGCACTCAATTGTCTGGGGGATAGATTTGGGGACAGGGAGGGAGGGAGGCGGAGAGGGACATTAGGTGCCTACCCGGTGCAACAACTCAGAGGGATGGGAAGCGGATCCTGGAGATCGCTAGGACAGCAGGAAGGGAGGGGGAGCTGGATGTCATTGTCTACCTAGGGACCAATTATCTGGCTAGGGATTAGGTTAGGAGAGTGCAGGAGGTGGTCAGGGAATTGGGGAGTGGTCTTAGGCAGGTAGCATGGTCAGTGGCTTTTTCTGAGGTGTTGCCTGTCTATGACAGAGGGAGGAATAGGGTACTCTGTACCAGGAGCTTCAACCAATGGTAAAGAGAGGAGGATTTCAGCCACACTGGGAACTTGGGTCCCTCCTGGAGGGATAAAGGCCTATACAGGGGAGATGGCCTACATCCATCTGAGATGGGAACCACAGTCCTCAGTGGACAATTTAAATGCTACATTGGCAGGCATTTAAACTAACCATGTGGGGTAGCAGAAGAAAGCTGGGAGACATGAACTGTCCACCCCTGCAAGCTGAAGTAGTCAATAGGGAAAACCCTAAGGGAGGGAAATCCCCAAGAGTTTCTAATAACAGGAAAGGCAGAATGGTAGAAATGAGGAGGAGTGGGAATGAGGACAGAAGGGATGAGAGTAGGCAAAAGGGAAAAAGGAGGACTAACAAGAAGGGTGATAGAAGAAATTGGAAGGCCATGTGCACAAATGCTCGAAATCTGGGAAATAAAATCCCAGACCTTGTGGCCATTATGGTGGAGGCTGACCTGGCTACTCTATTCAGGAAGGACAGGGTGGCTGATAAAGGGGAGGAGTGGCTCTTTATGTAAGGGATAGCATAAAAGCTACAGAGACACAGGAAATACAGGAAAGGACAGCGGCACTGTGGGTTTCCCCAGAGACAGGAAATGGAACTGCAATTCATAGTGGCGTAATCTACAGACTTCCAGCATTGGGGGGGGGGGGGGAGCCATATAAAGTACTGCTGAAAGTCATCCAAAAGATGGTGACCTGGGGAGAGATGCTACTGGTAGGGGACTTCAATCTGCCGGATGTGGATCGGAGCATCCCAGCTGCAGCTTTAGCTAGGAGCAGAAACATCCTGGGCTCCCTGCAGGGGGCGTTCCTCAGGCAACTAGTATGGGTGCCCACTTGTGAGGGAGCAATGTTGGACTTGGTACTCACCAACAGGGACAGCATTTCAGACATCACGGTGGGTGACGACCGGGGGACCAGTGATCACTGTATGGTGTGGTTCAATATAACTACTGAGCTAGAATGTAACCACAAAAAGGCAAGGGTCCTGGACTTCAGAAGGGCCAACTTTACAGGGCTGGGGGAATTCCTCAGGGATGCCCTGGCCGGGGGGACATGGTGGAGTGGAGGAACAGTGGGCAAAATTAAAAGGGCTGAAGGGAATGCAACAAACCTCTGCATCAGGCAAGTAAGCAAAAACAAGAGGAAAAGACCACTATGGTTCTCAAAAGAGTTGGCTGGGAAGGTAAGGGCAAAAAAAGTTAGAATTCAGGAGGTATAAGGAGAGACAGAAGGAAGAGGATAGTGAGATGCATCATGAGATGCAGAGGGAGGCAGGAAACGCAGTCAGGAGCATAAAAACACAAACAGAGGAGAAAGTAGCACAGGCATTAAAGAAGGGGGCTAAGACATTTTTCAGATGTGTAAGCAAAAGAAGAAAAACCCAGGGAGGGATGTTAAGGCTAAGGAGGGAAGGTGAGGAGTGTGTGGTGAGGGACCAGGAAAAAAGCAGGCATCCTGAATAAATATTTTTGTTCAGTGTTCATGGAGGAAGGAGAAGGTGAGGGACCACAGTTAATTGACAGGAGCACTGAAGGAAGGGAGGTGAACAGTAGTCCATTTGCAGAGGAGAGAGTCCTGTAGGAACTCGCAAATCTGACAGTGGACAAGGCAATGGGGCCAGACTGGCTACATCCAAGGATGCTGAAGGAGCTCAGAGAGGTGCTTGCTGCACCTCTGGCAGGCCTGTTCAACCACTTACTGGAGAAGGGAGTGCTCCTGGAGGTCTGAAGGACAGCAGATGTAGTGCCACTTCACAAAAGTGGTAGCAGGGAGGAAGCTGGAAATTACAGGCCAGCCAGCTTGACCTTGGTGGTGGGGAAATTAATGGAATCACTGATGAAGGAAAGGATTGTGGAATATCTTGATATCAGCAACTTATAGGATCTGAGGCAGCATAGATATACACCAGGTGGAGGTCATGTTAAACAAATCTGATAGATTTCTTTGGGTGACAAAGGAGGTAGATCAGGGTGGAGCGGTAGATGTGGCCTACCTAGATTTCAGTAAGGTATTTGACACCATTCCACATAGGAGACTAGTAAGCAAACCGCATAAAAGTGGTAAATTGGGTAAGGAATGGGTTGGAGGGATAGGCAGCAGAGGGTGGTGGTAAACATAGTTCACTCTGAGGAAGAGAGGGTGACCAGTGGGGTGCCACAAGGATCAGTACTGGGACCAGTCCTCTTTAATGTATTTATTAGTGACATTGCAGAGGAACTAATGCAATGCCTTTTTGCAGATGACACTAAAATCTGCAATAGGGTAGACATTCCAGTGGGGGTGGAAAAAATGAATAGGGATTTAGGAAAGCTTGAGGAGTGGTCAAGAACTAAGTTTCAATGCGAAAAAATACAAAATCATGCACTTAGGGCATAGAAACCCAGGGGCGGAGTACAAGATGGGGGGAGTGGTACTGACTACCACCAAACAGGAAGGAGACCTGGGGGCAATCATATCTGATGACCTTAAGGTGGCCAAACAGTGTGACAAGGCTGTGGGGAGAGCCAGTGGGATGCTAGAGTGCAGAAGGAGGGGTATCACCAGCAGAAAAAGGGATGTGGTGATATCACTGTATAAATCACTGGTGAGACCTCACCTGGAGTATTGTGTCCAGTTCTGGAGACCACATCTCTGGAAGGGCATAGACAGCATGGAGGAGGTCCAGAGGACGGCAGCTACAATGGTGCAGGGTCTGCACCAGAGACCATATGAAGAGAAACTAAAGGACTTCAACATGTACACCCTGGAGGAAAGAAGGGAGGGGATATGATGCAGACTTTCAAATACCCCATGGGTATAAATAAGGTACAAGAGGGAAGAATTTTTCAGAAAAAGAGATGCTCAAGAACAAGGGGGCATGCTATGAAGCTGGAGGGGGGTAGACTTAGGGGAAACATAATGAAGTACTTCTTCACAGAGAGTGGAGGATGCCTGGAACAGCCTTCCAGCAGAGGTGGTGGGGGCAAAGGCTGTGGTGGGATTCAAGAATGCACTGGATATGAATAAGGGAACCTTAGTCATTAGGGAAGGGGGGCTAAGCCGGAGATCAAGTAGGGTCTACGGTATTAACAGTAGGTAGGGAAAACAGACAGGGCAGGTGCACCAAGCGGTCTTTATCTGCTGTCAATTTCTATGTTTCTATGTTAATTCCTTCTTCAGCTTCTGTGCTCAGTCCCTCCTCTCTTCCTTCACTCATTCCCCTCCTCTCTACCTCCTCCCCCGGCTTCCTCACGCTACTCTTTCTCCTTTTCTCCTATCTCTCTTTCTGCCTACCTCAAGGCCCTCCTAGCTTTTAGACCCAACAGGGGTATGAGCCTCAATGGTCTTAACCCCAGGTTTCTTCATCTCTCTCTCTCTCTCTGCTACTGCCATCACTATCCATATTACCTTCCTTCTCAACCTCTCCTTCCTCTCAGCTACTCTCCTTGATGCTTGGAAATAAGCAACTTTCAGTCCCCTCTGTAAAGGTGGCGATCCCTCCTCTCTTGGCAGCTACCATCCAGTTTCCCTCCTTCCCACTCTGGCTTAGCTCCAGGAATACCTTGTACTCTCTCAGCTTTCCCCCTTTCTTGACTCCTCCTCCTCCTCCTTTGTCACTCTCATCCAGTCTGGGTTCAGAAAGTCCCCTTCCATATTCACTGACACCATCCTTTTTAGTATGGACAAGGGCCAGATAACCTTTGTCATCTTTATTGACTTGGCCATAGCCTTCAAAGCTGTTGCCCACCCTCTTTTACTGGACAAGCTTAAAGGGGAACAATTATCCTTTCCACAGCTGTGTGTTCTATAGTAAGGTTGAGATTATACTAACTGTCCCATTTACCACAAATAAAGACTGCACATACCTCAGAAAAAATACGTTTTGTTGCTCCGGTGAGTGCACTCTACATTTTGCTTCTCCGAAGACCCCATGGACAATGCTTAGACCCAGAAATGAAGGGCATGACAGTCTGTGCTCTTTTTCCTAAGTTACAGCCATTGTTGTAAACAGCGCAGACAGCTTTCTATATGTACCCCCATCAGAAAGGTAAATAAAGCTTCTATTATAAAAAGGTTCTTAGAAATGCTGCAATCTGATTGGCTGTTAGGATTCCAAAAGCCTTACATTAATCCCTGTTACACTGTAATTTACAGTCTGATCACCATGGCACATGGATTTTTCCTGTCAGCATTCCATCCTCTAGCACTGCTGAATGACTGGAATGCTGCATTCTGATTTTGAACCATTATTCTTAAACTGTTGGTGAAATAACTATTTTATTAAAACTCTCCCTTGAAATGAGGAAAACATTAAAAAAGTATACTTTTAACACTTTTCTTTTGGAATTTTTTTTTATAATAGCAATAATGCATTCCCAGGAGTTAGATTAACAGTCAACTAATCATCCCTGGGGCAATATGGCACTTGGCTGTGTCTCGTGCCACATTACACCCTTGGGGGTGATTAACAGACTGTTAATCTAACATCAGGTTATGCCTTATTGTTTAATAAACATAAGCTATAGGGCAGCAGTGCATTAATCAGCACATATAAAGTTCAGTGCTGAAAGAAAAAGTAATCAGTAATTATTGTTGTGCACTTTGATTAATGGGACTTAAAGGAGAAGACTCCTGTATATTTATGATTTGGATATGTCTGATGTATTTATTAAACATTACATCAAGTACTGTATACATGTTAATAAGAGATCAGCCATTTCTTCTGTTGCAACACATATCTAGAGTTTGAGGCTCTGACACAAGGTAGTAAAATGTCAAGCAAGCCTCCATTTACATGCAAATGAATCACTTGTAATACAGCCCCTCCCATTCCTTGATGTCACTGCAGCAACAGTGCAGAACAAAACATAAGGGTATCAATGCTGTCTAGCCTGTTTTTAGTTTAAGTTTGCAATGGCTTAAGGCAGTTCTGTCAGGCAAGTCACACAGAGAGTAGTACTTGTAGCCTTAATACTGTATGTGTAGAGCAAATAATACATCTAATAGTATTTCATTCAAAGAAAACAAAAGCTGTTCCTGTGTACTGCTCATTTCTCTCTGTGAGACAGTTGTAACGTGTTGTGGAAAGCAGTAGACTGAATCAGTCAATCAACCAATCAATCAACTGAGCAGTCAATCAGTCACTCTGTATTGAACGAGATGAACACCCTTGAGAAGATTCATTACAAGGTGGGCCTGAGCAGTTCACCAAAGGATCACTCAAGACTGAATTATACACATCCCCTTTCAGCAGCCTGAAAGTGGAGAGCTAGATCATTTACTTTATAAAGTGTATTGTTTTACATTTCAAATGCTCCTTAAATCTGAGTTTCTGACTGGAAATACCAAGACACAGAACGCATACGACATGGGAGGAGTGAGCTTAGCAATACAGAGCACTACAAACACTGAGACTGATTAGTTTCTTTACCTACAATGGCTGAGGTATAGCATCTGATTTGTGACAGACATCCTACTTCAAATGCTGGCATTACAAAGCGTGGGGGGGCGGGCTGCCACAGCTTATCCTTAGTAGTACCTTGTAAGTGAAGTGCTGTAGCTCACACATCACTGCTAATGATTTATAATGGGAATTGGGGCACTTTTAAAGTCATGGACCTAAGGGGCCATCACAGTTCCCAAGGAGGCTGGGGAACTTCTTAAGGGTTACAGAGTAAGGGGCTCTAGTAGGATTTGAACCAGAGTCCCCCAGTGCATGTGCCTGTGCTTTAACCACTAGATTATGCTTCTTCCATATGCTGCAGCTGATGCTTTCCTGGTAATCTATTCCTTGTTATAGCTGAATTATTTATTGCCTTACAGCAGCCATCCAATTACTGACTGCCTAGTTACAAAGGGAAAGGGGCATATTTGCAAAGATTGTTTCTCACTGCTGGTGTCAATCAAATCAGAGAATGCTAACACACACAACATAATACGACAGCTGTATAATACCACTTAAAACTCTTGTTGTACCCAGAGTCATTTATTGGGGAAACTGTTTTTGCTAACAGAAACAGTAACACAACACATACAGGCACTTCCTTATATGAGTACTGTATATACCTCAAATCAGTGCTGCATCACACTCACATGGTCCTAGTCCCTATTAGACCTGCACTTCAGGATGTGCACAACACTTAAAAGGTTCCTCCATTACTCAAGTGGGGAGCCAAACATTGTGGGTTTGGTTTACTGGTGGAACTGCATTTAGTGCAGCACCATTATCTGTTGCTCTGATGACATCATCCTCCAGTAATATTGATGGTAAAATGGAAGACAAACACATTGATAACTTTTGGTGGCTCTATATTTTTATTTATAATCTAGATTTGGACAGCAATAGGACTGCTGGCAACTGGAAGAGGCATACAACAGTTACACATAAGGAGTTGGGAAAATATTGGTGTGAAACTATGGTAGACTTCCCTTTTAATGCAAGCAGTGCAGTCTGCCTGTTAGACTACTCCCCTGGAGTTCTAATCAAGCTTCCCAGTGTTTTTTGCCATGCTGACACAGTGCCAGTTGAGGTCATCAGCACATGTAAATAAAGTTGTTCTTGAGGTAAAACTAATGATTAATTAATTAGCTATCATTTGAGTGTTTGCTGCATGTGTGAGCTCTGGTATCTGTCATAGTGACTGAACTTGTAAGGCGGGGTCTCTGTAAAAGATGCTAGCACAGGAATGGATTCTGTTTTGATTTTGCAGCTCTGGATCATCACTGTGTGGGCAGGTTTATGAAATTAGGGCTCCAGTAGTTATTTATAGGTCATTATTGATGCAATGTCTGTGTAGTTCCGGTTGCAGTGTGGTTAGAAAGGGATGCCTGGTTGACATCTTTTTGCCACAGGAGCAAAGTAGGAAGACTACCCGTGAGTAAATGTCTGTTCGCTTAAAGTCAACATAGCTAACATCCCCCGAGTCTTTTGTACAGTCTGTTTTGGTTAGACACTACCACTAGTTCACTGTGATGCAGCCAGGATTTTACATGCCAGCTCCTGCCATACCAATTATACCATGCATGCTAAATTCTGAGATGCCTTTGCAGCTGTGAACCTCATGGGGCAGATTTGTCAGATGTAAACAATATTAAAGTTTACAGGGTGGGCTACTATATGTACAAAATTGCTTCTACCAGCTAGAGGTGTCTCATTTTTCAGCCACTGATTACTGCTCCAAAAATATATTTGCAAATTGCGACACTTGTTTTAATTACTTGCTCCTGCTGTAGCACTGCCAGCATGCACTCTGTAAGCCCTCTGGTGATGTCACAACTAGAGTGGGAGTTTTGAGATGGAGTCGCACCAGTACTACAGATAAGGAAAAAACAGAGATTCTGCATTTTTTTAATACTTAACAGTTGCAACACTGTTACTGCAACATTTGTGTGTGATTTGGGCTATGTGAATGAGAAGCAAGGACTTCTAAATTGATTACTGTTCCCCTTTAAGGCAATGGTGCACTCCACCTCTCTCAGTCAATTGGTCCCACTCCTAATCTGAGGGCAGGTCTCAAGCTGTCTGAATCGTTGACATTATATCTTCTCTACTCATCTTCTGCTCTGTCATGCTCCAAGTGCCTATCCTTGGCCCTATTCTCTTCCCCGTCATTCTGAGCGATCACCCTGTTACCTGTTCCATTGCATCCATCCATATATATGCAGATAATATGGTGTTCTTTGCCTCCAACTCTTCTGACCTTCACCTCACTGCCAGGCTCCAACTGAATTTTAACAACATTCAGTGCTGATTCCAGGCCAACCAACAGTCCCTCATTGCCAAGAAAATGGTTTCCGTGACTTTTGGCTCCAGGTAGAGGCTCACCCCGCTCTCCCCTCTGCCATCCTTCCTTAACCTTGAGGGTACTGTGATTGAGGATGTCTCCTCCTTTAAGTACCTTGGAGTCTGGCAGGATCACCATCTTGATTTCTTGGCACATATGGATGCCATCCGCCAAAAGCTCTACCCCAAACATGGTGCAGCCTTCAGGAATAAAGTAAGTATTCCACTTCCTGCCCACCGTGAGATTGTCTTGAAGATAATCTTCCCCATTTTCTATTATGTTGACATTGTTTACAGTGCCACTCCAAAGTCCACCCTGGCAGATTGAACCACCTCTTTCACTCTGTCTGCTGTTTTGCTCTGGACTGTCCCCACGTACTCATCACTGCTCTCTGTACTCCTCCCTCTTTCTCCACTCCCTTGATGCTGGTCACCTTGCTCACTCTACCTATTTCATATCCCAATTCTGGCTTGGCTCACTTCCTCCCTACCATACCTATCTCCTCTCACTCCCCTCCCCTTTTCTCCTCATACTCACTCTGCAGCACTGACTCGCATTCTCTTTCCCCTTCCCTTCTCCCTAGGAAATCTACTGCTGGTCATGCTATTTTCTTTCTTCTATCATTTCTCTAAGCTCTAGTCTTCTCTTCCCCTGTCCCTCAGTTCTCTTTAAGTCTCTCCTTCATGATTTCTCAACACACTCCTGCAACTGACTCTGACCCCAGCCCTTATGCAGCCGCCCATCACTTTTCAGCACAGCTTGATTCAGCCTGCTTTTGCAATGTGATTTTTCCCTGCCGTCCCTCCCCAATTGAAGGTATTGTTGATTTTTGTAATCTGACTTTACCATAAGAACCTTGCTGCACTATATTACATGCTCCAACTATTTGTTTGCTTCCAGCTGTTACATTGTCATACTTATTGCACTTTTGCACAGCACCAGCTATTTGTTAATTTACCCAATTGTTAGTCCATTGTACTTTTGCACCCTATTTTATTGTCTACTCTCCCCACACCCACTTGCCCAAGGACACATTTGGAAATGAGCTGCTATCAGCTCAGTATGTCTTTCCTGGTAGAACATTTGAAATACATAAATCAGTCAATCAATAAATAAATAAATCATGAAAGGAAACATTGTAAAAACTGCAAAGTTTGAAATCGTAAAAAGCTCAAGTAAGAAAAATGTGAAACATTGGATCATTGAGCATGTGATCTGACTTGGCCTGAAGAACCCTTTTTATGCAGGTTCTAGAAGAGAAGGTAGGGAGAGTTTGTATGATTCACAAATACACCATCTAGAAAGAACATCATTACTGTACTGTGGTGAGAAATTTATTCTTCTAGCAATGAGAGTATATTTGTGATGTCATACAAATATCAGACTCCATGTAGTACATGGGAGGCAGGGTCTAGAGCCTATTTAGAAAAAGATTCTGAAGCACATTAGTTCCATCTCTGACATCCCTTCTAGCTTGGATGCCTGGACAGTAATGAGAAGTCAAGGTACGTACAGCAGACTAAGTGGTTGCCTTGCACACCTCTACCAAGAGTATAGTCCTTCTTGATGCCACTATGGCAGATGCGGCTCTGGTGGAATATGCCCTTAAACCCATTGGTGGCTCCTTACCAGCATTGCCACAGCAGAATTCAATACAAGGAGCTATCCAGTGAGGTACTGTCTTTTTTTTCAGTAGGCTTACCTTTTCATACCTTGCCATAAGAGACACACAGTTGCCTGTTTTCAGTTCTAGACTGTCTAGTCCTATGCATGTGGAAACATAAGGCCCCCTTGATGTCCAGGCTGTGAAGTTTCTCCTCCCCTACACTGGAGCGAGGCTTTGAAAAGAACACAGGCAATGTTATGGATCTGATTCACGTGAAATGAGGAAACCACTTTAGGTTAAAACTTCACATTTGTTCTAAACACCACCTTATCCCTATGAATACCATGAAACTGGGTCTGTACAATGTGCTTGCAACTTCGTGACCCTTCTTGCAGAAGTATCAGCTACTAGAAAAATTATTTTCTAGGTGAAATACTTGAGCTGTGATGACAACATAGGCTCAAAGGGAGGATCATCAATTGTGAAAACACAAGTTTAAATCCCATGGTGGGACTGGTTCTCTTACAGGAGGTACAGGTGATTTAGATATTTTAGGAATACTGTTTTAGAAGTGCTCCCTATTCTTTTGTTCACATATGTTTACAGCATTTCACTTGACCCAACACGCCATTCAAGTGACGTCAAACAGGCATGGTGGAATGAACTTTGTGGACTACTTTTATGGATTTGTGATCACGTCACTGCTGCAAGTGCCAATTTAGGTTTATTATTCCAGTTACTGCATTTATATAATCTTGTTTGACACCCAGATGCTGTATCAACGGGAGACAAGTTATGGTTATCCTGCTATTATAGTGGCAGTAGTAGTAGCAAGCTTTATTTTTATAAAGGGCTTGACATATATTCACACAATAAGGGCAATTTTATGCCCTATTTACAAGGTGTTCCTGTTTGATCTTACGTTCAGGTTTCACATAAATGACACATGGCCTTTTTTCAAAACACATACATCTTTCAGGTCAATGCAAACACCTTTTAAAGTATCTCTTAAAACAATCACATCTATAGCATAATTCCTGTTGCATAGCAGTACTGAAGGTTCATGTTTGGAATGTTATCTCTGGTAATTGTGGTACAATCTCATTCCATGTTTTCGCACTCTTATATTGGAAGGTAATTTTTCCATACTGTTTTTTTCAGTTTAGGAACTACTAATTCTCTAGCCCCTTTGTTTCTCAGTGAAAAGCTATGATATGGTTGGACTAATTTTTCAGTTAGACATGGGAGTGTATTGTTTTTTAAGATTCTTTGCACCAGGGTTGCTCAACCCCATTTTCTCCTCCTTTCCAGAGGCAACCATCCTAACCTTTAATACATCTCACAGTGATGTGTGTTGTAATTGCACTAGGGTGCAAATCTTGCTAGTCTGTTATGGATTGTATCTACCCCGTTTGATTTGCCACAGTCTTCCATACTCCTTTAATTAAACAATAGGATGTTCTGCGTAGTGCTCCTATTCTGGAATTGATTTTCCTAGTTAGCTCTTTAATATGTAAATTAAAGGACAGGTGCTGATCAAAAATCACTCCTAGATACTTGTAACTGATAACTTGTGTTGGTGTTTGACCTTCTATTATTTTTACTTCTAACTTGGGAGCTTCTTTTCTCTGTCTAGTTGGGATGGCACTGAAAACCATAATTTGTGTTTTCTTGGCATTTAAAAATAATTTAGAGGAGAGGAACCATTCCTGCATTACTAAAAAATACTGCTACAGTTTATCCTCCACCTCTCAGAGGTTGCTCCCCTCAGCATTATGATGCTGTATTTTGTATATATCTGAATATTAACACAAATAAATTAATTAAAAAAAACTTTAACACGGGGAGTGTTGCATGGTGGTTTGCTCTACCTGCAGATCTGGAAGAAGAAATAGCTACCTAATGCATCTTAAGGGTGAATGGATTTAGACTATGGCTTTTAAATGGTATCCAGTGATGATAGCAACCAAAAATGAACAACTACAAGAATAGTGACTCATTTTCTGTGCTATCATTTTGGGCTACCCTGCAAGGGTGGCGATGCAATAATGAGGACGGTGACCAGAAGGGGAGGGATAGGAAGGAGAAGGGATACAGAAGAGGGTTTAGGTAGGGGAGGTGACTGCAGCAGCAGCGCCAGCCCTGTGGTGTGGTGGTGAAGGTGGCTGGCTCCGGTGCAGTAGGCATTGGATTCAGGACGGAGCAGGGGGAAAAAAATGTTGCTGTTGCTTGCGACTGCTTTTATTTTTTCTATTCCTGTGCTAGAGTGTTGCCCCCTCCTCGACGTGCACCTCCCTGGAGTTGGAAATCCAAACTCAGGGTGGTGTGGGGGGGGCAAAGCCCCCTATGAGGGGGGTGTGGAGGGGCACAGCCCCCCCCACAAAAGCACTAAATATTCCAGAAGTGTGGTCATCGAGAAGTGCATATCGCCGATTTTCTTTTAAGCGATATGCACTCGCCATAATAGTGATCACTGTTTTGTGATCATTATTATGACATGGAACTCTTTTATATGTACCAAGTAGTCTGAAACCACTGGTATAGCTACAGTTTTTGTAGTGACGTGACTGGAGGCACACCAAATACTCTTTTCTATTTTGGAGTACAAGTTTTCCTAGTTGCTGGCTTTCTAGCAACTGTCAAAACTTCCAGGACATTAAGAACCATGCTTTCAAATGAAGGAATTCAAGATCTGGGTGAGACACCCTCCCTTGAGACACCAGGTCTTATCCCAGTGGCAGGTCTATCAGTATTCTCTGTGACATAGTTAGCATCAATGAATACCAAGATTGTCTTGCTCATTCTGGTGCTACCAGAATCATTGTAGCAGTCTCTTTTCTCAATTTAAACACACAGTGAACTTGTAGAAAACATTAGAGAATGTATGTAGGAACCCATTTCTTTAGAGATGACCTAGTGTAGCCACTGGAACTGTCCCCACTGAGGGAGGTCTGCAACAAAATAGAGGTGGCTTTCTGTTTTCCCATGATGCAAACAGATCTCTCACTGGCACTCTCTATATCTGAAACACTGTTTAGAACCCCTTGGTTCAGAGACTATTTGTAAGTTACATGTGCCATTCTGCTGAGTAAATCTGCTAGTACATTCTACTTCCTGCTACTAGGTGTACTGCAGAGATGTCTTTATTTAAGCTGTAAGCCAGGTTCTAGATCCTCATCAACTCAGTACAGAGTTTCAAAGACCTGGAGGAGAAGGACTTTTTTACAGAAGAGCATGGCTCAGATTTCCTTTTTTTTTCCTTGTGGGGCGCAAACCCCCTAGATGTTCTCCCTGTTCCAGTATAGGGTTATATCTGCAGTCAGAACCTTTGCAGGCAGATACTGAAGGCAGGGAATACCCTCTCTGAGGTCACCTACTTATTTCCACCACTCCAGGGCTTCTATCAACTTGTTCAATACCTGCACCTGCTGCTGCTGTACTGGTGCACTCTTTTGATGTCACTGCCTTCTGAAGTGGTACTGAACATCCCTCATTTGCAGTATGGCCCATGTTGCCACGGCTGTGGTAAAAGCCATGCTGCTTAAAAGTCTCAAGAATTCCTGTGCAGTCTTTGGTTGGCCTGCCTGAAATGTGTTTCCATACTGAATCAGAGTGTCTGTCCTTTGCAGAGGCAGGAAAGCTTTGCCAAGTTCTGTATTCAGCTCTGTACCTATGAACTCCAGGATCTGTCTTGGTTCCAAGTGTGTCTTTTCTAACTTTAGAAGGAAACCTAAATTCTGTAGGGTGCTCCTCTCTGTTAGAGCTGAGCCCTCTGCCTCCTTTTTGTTAATGAACATATAAGCCAGTCATCTAGGTAAGGAACTACAGTACTACTGCATCCTGCCTGTGCAGGTGGGCTGCCTGCCACCACTGAGAGACAGTTTGTGAACACTCTTGAGTGCTGTGGTCAGCCCAAAAGGCATTGCTTTGAATAGAAACTGAGCAAGACCTGCTCTGCATCTTAAATACTTTCCACGGCAAATGTCTTATAAGGCAATGTAAATATTCATCTCTTGAGTCCAGTGACCCCAGATGATCCCCTTGTTGTAGGGATGGAATCATTGTCTATAGTGTTACCATTCTAAACTTCTATTTTTGATGCCTGTTCAGGAGCCTCAGGTCCAGAACTGGTCTTTGTTTCCCATTTTTCTTCAAAGGGAGAAACTACCCAGAGAAGAAGCCCTTTCTCAGCTGAGAAATGGAAATACTCTCCTCAGCATTTAACTCTAACAACGTTCTCACTTCCTGGCATCAAGGAAGTGGAGGGGGAGAGAAGAGATGATCTCATGGTTAGTTAAACATATCCAACATTTTATAACAACTTTTTATGTTCATCGTGCACGCACGTGCAAGTGAACATGTTGGTATGAGAGTTGCTAGAGAGAGGTGTGAGGGGGATGAGTCCAATGGAGAGTGGTGCTCTATGGGCTGGTCTGTGGCAGGTAAGTCAGCAGGCAGTGCCCTGATGACACTGGTTTTCTTAAGGGGCCAGTCTAGTCATGCACTTCAAAGGACAGAGCCGACACAGTAGCAGCACGGCTCAGTCCTTTGAAGTGCAAGTCAAGATGACAAGCACTGTTATTCCCCTCACCCACCCCTCCCTCTAAGCACCCAGCACCCTACAACCCCCCAAACATACCATAGTGACACTGGGGGTGCCCAACCCCCCAAGTGTCCTCATCTGTTCAGTAAACTGTCCCTAAAAAAAAGAAAACTGTCCCTCATCATTTTTTTCCCTGTAAAAGAGAAAATCATCCATCATTGTCCATTGTGCTGTTACCCAACACCCCAACCCTTCGACTCAGGACCCATCACCCCACCCCCACCCCATATTACCCAACAGAGGTCAGTCGCCATAATCTTCCTTGGACTGCAGGCACGTCTTCTCTCTTCAAAGCCCAACCATGAACTGAGGTAAGTGCTTCAAGGTATTTCAATGGGGTTTTCAGTGTCGGATCCACGATGGGTGTTCAACAAACTTTTTGTCGAATGCCCCGACAGCAAAACAGGCAGGTCGACCACATTTTGCAGTCGGCTGCCAGTTTCCACTGGCACTAAGTGTTTTCTTCAGGGTGCTTCACCCCCCCAACCTCCCACATGGGGAGCTGCACCCCCTGCACCCCCCCACTGATTTGTGGGGGTGCAAGACCCCCGACAGACAGTGCCAGGTTCCAGCGGGTTCCCTACAGTGATGTGGCACTATAATCGCTGTAGGAGACCTCGCTGTCAAAAAGTCGCTGTTGGGTGGTATTACCTTTAGTGTCAATGTAGTTCAATGCGGTTTTCAACTTAGTGGCATAACCTGGCCATTTTTAAATATTTTTGCCCCAAATTTTCAACATACGTTTTTTGGGAACCCACCTCATGAACAATGCAGGTCATGTTAGGTAAATCGGTTCTGAATGGTGATTTCAACTTCACTGTGTGAAATCACCTTTCAGGCAGGAGTTGAAAATTTTCTCCACCATTATTCATGAGGTGGGGTCATAAGAAGGCTATGTTGAAAATTTGGTGTAAAAATATTAAAAAACAACAGTTATGAGCCTGCATTGAAATTTACAAATGCAGGCTCATAACTTTGGCAATTTTCAGTATTTTGACCCCAAATTTTCAATATAGCCATTTCTTCACATTACCTCATGAACATGACAGCTGTCATTTTTCAGATCCTGGCAAAAAAGTGTTTTTGCATCCTGAAAGGTGATTTGCAGTCGCTGCACAAAATTACCTTTTGGACAGGACTTGAACATTTTCTCCACCTTTGTTCATGAGGTGGGGTCATAAGAATGCTACACTGAAAATGTGGTGTGAAAATATTAAAAAACAACAAATTTAGGAGCCTGCACTGAAATTTGCGAATGCAGGCTCGTAACTTTGGTAATTTTCAATATTTTGACCTCAAATTTTCAGCATAGCCATTTCTTCATAGCACCTCATGAATGCGACAGCTGCCATTTTTCAGGTACTCTGGCCAAAATGTTTTTTTGCATCACGAAAGGTGATTTTGCAGCCACTGCATGAAATCACTTTCAGGCAGGAGATTAAATTGCACTCTGCCATTGTTCATGAGGTGGGGTAATAAGAAGGATATGTTGAAAATTGTGTGTAAAAATATTAAAAAACAATGAAGTTATGAGCCCGTGTTCAAATTTGAGAATGTAGGCTCATAACTTTGGCAAGTTCCAATATTTTGACCCCAAATTTTCAATATAGCAATTTCTTTACAGCACCTCATGAACACAACATTTGTCATTCTTCAGATCCTGGTAAAAATGTGCTTTTGCATCCTGGAAGGTGATTTTGCAGTTGCTGCGCAAATCACCTTTTGGACAGGAGTTGAAAATTGTCTCTACATTTGTTCATGAGGTGGGGTCATAAAAATGCTATGTACGTTGAAAATTTGGTGTAAAAATATTAAAAAACAAGGAAGTTACGAGCCTGCATTGAAATTTGCAAATGCAGGCTTGTAACTTTGGTAATTTTCAATATTTTGACCCTAGCTTCTCAATATAACTATTTCTTTACTGCATCTCATGAATGTGACAGCTGCCATTTTTCAGATCCTGGCCAAAAATTGTTTTTGCATTCTGAAAGGTGATTTTGCAGTCACTGAGTGAAATCACCTTTTGGGCTGGAGTTGAAATTTTCTCTGCCTTTGTTTGTGAGGTAGGGTCATAAAATGGCTATGTTGACAATTTGGTGCAAAAACATTAAAAACAACAAAGGTATGAGCCTGCATTGAAATTTGAGAACACAGGCTCATAACTTTGCTAATATTTAATATTCTGACCCCAGATTTTCAACATTGCCATTGCTTCACAGCACCTCATGAATGTGATAGCTGTCATTTTTCAGATCCTGGCCAAAATATGTTTTTGCAGCCAGAAAGTTGATTCCGTAGCCGCTGCATGAAATCATCTTTTGACCGGGAGTTGAAAATTTTCTCTGCACTTGTTCATGAGGTGGGGTCATAAGAAGGGTATGTTGAAAATTTGAGGCACAAATAATAATAAGCTAGACACTTACACTGCCCAACATCATCACTTGTACTTTGCATTCTTGAATGTTAATACACTGATTCCGTCACTGAAGCAATTTTCAATCCCCCCCCCATGACCCCAGTGCACACGACGAACATTCGGCATTGACAAATACTTGTTTAAAATATGAAATGAGTGAAACATATTTAAATGCTCAGGAGTATTTAAACTATATTCAGATGTGAACCTTCTTCTGATTAGGTTCTAGAAGGGGAGGTAAGGATGGGATTGTATTAGTGTACTATATGACCCACAAGAAGAAATATCATTACTAAGTTGATTGTTGTTTCCTGTTGTAATACACTTCTAAATTGCCCATTTCATTGTGTTGATCAGTTTTACTGCCCTCTTACTTTGCAGCAACTGCATTTTGCTAGTTTCACATTATTTATATGACTGTTTGCTATACCATATTATTCATCTGTGCTTGCAATAGTCGCTTCTAGGTTTTGTTACCAGTTTTTCACTGTTTGCCATCACTACTGTTGCCTGGTTTCATCATAATATCTGAGTTCCCCAATTGTGCACATTGCTTGTCTAGCCCTTCTAAATTCTATTTGGTTACTACAGCATCAAATGCTGTTCTCTGTCTACTGTAATTTAACCTAACTTCAGTCACAGACTTAATTACATTAGCTATTTTTCCTAGCCACTATCTAGTTTAACAGTTAGCTATCTACTAGAGTATTGCTATTTTGAATAGTTTCAATTTTCTGTAGAATTTGTTGCATCTATTCATTACATCATGTTCCCTGTCTTTGCCCTGTGCCTCCTCTTCCATTTCTGTGCTACTGTCAACTTACTTTCTACTCTCACCTCTCCATCCTTCTCCTTACTCTCCTGCTCTCCCCTCCACCTCCCTTCTCTGCTCCTTCCATCCTTCCCTGTACACCCTGGTCTCCTGTCATAATTTTTCCTTGATCTGGAGTTCCTTCTCTGCTCTATCTTGTCCCATTCTCACCCTATCCCTATCTCTCTCCTCCCTGGTTGAGAGAACATAAGTCCTTCCATATCCTTAATCTCCTTACCCTGCTTCTCATCCTTGTAGGTGATATGGAAGTCAACCCTGGACCTTCTTCCTCTTCCTTTCCCTCTATACCTAAAGGCCTTAGTGTTTTTCACCTAAATGCAAGGAGCCTTCTTCCGAAACTTGACCTTCATATGGTATGGGATTCCCATAATGCTCCTGACATCCTCTGTACTACTGAATTGTGGCTGTCCTCCAGACTTCCTGATCCTAGCTTGGTCCTTCCAAACTACCACCTTTTCAGGCAGGACAGAGGCAAGTGTGATGGAGGAGTAGCCCTCTATGTCCACCAGAGTCTCCCTTGTACTGTCACTCTCAAAGAGGTCTTACCTTTCTCTTATGAGTATCTGCTCATCAAAATCTTCTTCCCCTCTACTCTGCCCATATTCACTGCTTTATTTCATGCATCTCCTAAAATCACTCCCTCCTCTCTTGTTGATTCACTCTCTATCATCACCACTCACTCCACTTCCGTGAACTAATTTTCCTAGGGGACTTTAATATCAATTGGATTTCCCCTGCCTCTAAGTCTTCCTCCCTCAGGACTGAGTCCCTAAATCTTACACAACAAATCACTGAACCCACCTGGCTCAATCCACATTCTTTAAACCACATCCTACTGGATTGGGTTCTCACCTTCTACCCACACACATCATTGCTTCAGGTATACTGCCTGATGCTTTCAGTGACAATTGTATGACTTAATGTGTCAGAAAACTCCAGTGTCTCCCATCCCCCTCCCAAGCACATCTGGCCTTGGTCCCTATGGACACTAAACACAGATGCTTTACTAAGTGACCTGTATGCAAGAGATTGGTTACTCATGCTCTCTGCCCCTGATAGAGACATTGCCCTTTCCCTCTTCCATGTGATCTTAACGTCTGTCAGAGACAAACATGCCCCTGTCCAAAAGGCCACGGTTAGGTCTTCCTACTACCTTGGATCACCCCTGGCCACACTGATTTGTGCCAAACACAGGATCAACCCTGGGCTCAGTTCAAATTTTCCCTCTTTCTGTCTGACCTTCACTCCTACAGAGTACTTAGGAACTCATGCACAAAGGCACTTCAAACCGATAAATCTATGTACTTCAAAGCTAATCTCCAAAACAATCTCAACCACCATGCCAGATTTTGGAAGGTGTTCCTCCTTCTGTTTGATCTCCCAACCAATCTACTCCTCCTGTCCTTACAGTAAGTGTCACACAAGTCCCTGATCCTTTCTCTATTGCTACTCATCTCAGTGAGTTTTTTTACCACTTGTGCTCTCCCCTCCTCACCCTTTCCCAATTCATCTCTCACCTCCTAGTCTCCATACTCCACTCCATCTTCCTCCCCATGGGGTTTTATTTCCCTCCTGTATCTACACTGGAAACCCTGCTTGCTCTCCTGTCACTTAACCTATCCAAATCTAGCTCTCATGGCCTGGACCCCAAACTCCTCTGTCTCTCGGCTCCTACCATTACCTCCCCCCTCAATCATCTCCTTAATCACTCCGTTAGCCTAAGTGCTTTCCCACAGGCTTAGAAGCTGGCCAAAGTTCTTCCACTTCATAAAGAAGGTGATCCCTCCTCCACTGGAAACTACAGTCTATCTCCCTCCTTCTGTCTCTTGCAAAATTGCAAGAGAGAGGGGTCAGCTCACAGATGTCTGACCCTCAACTTCTCTAACTTCTTCTCTCCATCCCAGTCTGTTTTTTAGAAACAACATTTCACTGTCACCTCCCTCCTACTAAAGTATTTGACAACCTAAACCACAACAACCTCCTGGCCAGATTAAAAACCATGGGTGTATCTATGAATGTGATTAATTGGTTTTGGACATATTTGTTATGTAGAAGGCAATTGGTAACTATTAATGGTTAGATGTCAGGATTTAGGACTATTATTTCAGAAGCACCCAAGGATCCATTTTGGGTCCCATTTTATTTAATCTGTATATGAACAGTCTTAATTTGTCTCATCTGGGTATAGGATGGCACCTATACATGGATGACATGATTATTTACACAGAAGGTTCATCATTACAACAGATTGAGGCTACTTTACAAGTTGCTTTTGATGAGCTTCAGAACTTTTTTCTGGAGTCTAAACTTATTTTAAATCCAAAAACCCCCTCAGGTTCTATTGTTTTCCAGAGAGAATAACTTTTGGACTGCTGATCCCTGTTTAAAGATAAACACCTTAGATAAGATTACTCTTGAGCAAACCCAGAACTATAGATACTGTATTTGGGTTTGTATTTGGATCGTGCACTCAAATGTACTACTCATATAGATTATGTAACAAAAAAAGTGAGAAAATGTCTGGGAGCATTATATACGATTAGAAATTTTATGACTGAGCATGTAAGAAAATATGTGATTACAACGTTGGTTCTACCCATCTTGGATTACGGGGACATAATATTTACGGGTGCAACATCCTCACAGTTGTCCAGGGTGGATATTCTATTTAATAAATTGGAAAGATTTGTCCTAAATGTTCCAAGAGGGATGCGTAGATGGTATTTATATAAAACATTGGATTAGGTATAGTCAAAAGACAGGAGATTATCTCATGTACTTACTTATATGGTAAAGTGTTTCAGGTGTGAGGTCCCTGAATATATTTTGGATGAGTTACATTTTAGGGAAATAAGGACTGGGTTACATTCCATGGAGGGTGTTAAATATATCCTTCCAAGAGTTAGGCCAGAATTGGGAAGATCACACTTTTTCTACAGAGGTCCTCATACCTGGAACACTATTCCATCTTCTCTTAGATCAGTTAGAAAAAGCATTAAGCTGGGGGAGATTAAATCTTAGTTTGTCTGAGAAGTACTGGGAAAAATTAGTGAGGACTCTATCTGATTAAGCATGTTTTTTTTACCTTAGTAGTATCTAGGAACATCATATTATGTATGATAAAATGTTTACTTATGATATACAATATTGCACAATTTTATGTATTTGTATGTATATATGTATAATTATAATATTTGTTATATTATATGTTGTACTAATAATGTTTGTCATATTTTTGATATTGTAATGGAATCTAAGATGCATTAAGGGCCTCGCTGGAAATGAGCTTGTCTCTGTCGAGGTGTACCTATACACTGTTTTTCTCAGATGAATAACATTTTTTACTTACTTACGTACATGTAACCCCCCCTCAAGGGTGGGGCTTACCTTAATTTGTCCCTGGCCACCTGGTCTTGCCAGTCCCAGAAGTGCTCCTACTGGCCCCCGTGTGCTTTAATCCTGGTGGGGGACTGGAGGAGCGAGAGCAAAGTAAAACCACCCACTTGGCAGTTTGCCAATTGCTGCCCAGCTCAGACTGTACATGTTTGAGCTAGATCCTGCTCGAATGTGCAAGGTACTGCGGTCAGCTCGCAGACTGCTGCTAGCGCTATGGTGCTTAATGTGTAAAGCCGCTTGGCAGCTCTGTAAAGTTCATGTGCTCCAATCTCTGTGACACTATCAGCAGCATTAGGTGTCCAGAGACACATAAGAAAAAGGGGGAGAGAACAAATAACATTTTGTAAAAGTTCTCTTAAGGGCTTTATCAATAAAGGGAGTGCATACAGCTTTAAAAGCAGCCAAGGCTGCTATGCATAGATGGCACTGGCTGTCACCTGGGGATACAGCACTTTGGTATTTGCAACAGGCAGGGTGAACCCCTCCTGGTATCCACTCTGTCACTGGACAGCAAGAAAGAGGAGCACCTATCAAACTATGGGGGCAGTGCAAATTAAAATAGTACTGTTGGCCTGCAAAAAGACTTTGAAGTTGGGACACTGCATGAACTGTTTTGCAGCGGTCATATTTGCAACCTTTGACCTGCCAATCAGACAATGAGATAGCCAGGAACACAAGAGACTAAAAAAGGGGACTCCTGGGAAAAGGTGAGGACAGTGTATTGAAGTATTTTCCCCCAGTGAATCAGGCATCATCTGGACGTCCTGCATACTAATTTGCCTGATTGACAGCCTGAATTACTAATTGGGACCCTTATCTGATCCCCTGAGTCCTGGAGGGTAGATCCATCTGAGACAGTTGTCTTGGAGCCTCCTGATCAACGGGAGGCTCTGCTGTGCACAATGAAGAGAGCTTGGTGGCCTACCTGGAGCTTTCACATCCAACAACCCTGGGAAAGCCTTATCAGTTTCCAAAAACTGGAAAGCGAGAGAGGAGGTGAAAACTGCATTTGTGATTTCAAACTGAGCATTCAAAAGCCTGAAGCTGTGATACTGATTCCTACCACAATGTGGTAAGATCCAGAGACTTTGATCTTGTTGAGTTAGTGTCACTGCCACCAGCCTGCCATGGGGGTGAAGCCTGCTATCCTGAGCCCCAAGTGAGGAGTCACTGCCAGCAAAGGATGGTCTGGGGAATCGGCCAGGTAGTGTCACAGTCAGGCATTACCCGTTATCTTCCTCTAGATTTTGAAGCCTGGATGTGTGAGGTAGGCATGTGGCTCTTGTGCCCAGTACTGGGCTGTCCCAGCATTCAAGAAGAAGCCAGCTCATCACAGAAGGTGACAAGCCGCTAGACCTTACCAACTGCCAGAAGGTGACAAGCTGCTAGAATCCTGCTCCAGATGTGTAAGTTGCAGACCTGGTAGTGCAACTCAAGTCTCCTAGCTTGACTGACCCAACCTGCTGTTTCTATTTAGACCCTGAGAGATTGTCTTTGGAACCGTGAATAAATACAGGGTCTGCGCTGCACCTGGGGATTTGTATAAAGTTTGCCAAAAGTGATCGCTTACTTTAAACTGCACCAATGCTGGCCCACCAGTTGCACCATTTTAGGCCTGCATCATACACCACCTGGATACCCAGACAGGACAGTAGGGGGGCACTGGTACCAGTGGGGATGTAGGTCATTTTGTAATGCTGTGGTGCTGTGGGAGTGGGTGCTGCTGTTACTGTAATTGCCCTTTCTTAAAATGGTTATTTATTTCTGCATTCCCATTGCCCTTACCCCTGGTTTAATGAAATTGCTTGTTGTTCTTTGTTGTAGCCTCTCTCATGATAACATTATTTTGAGCATATTATTAGCAACAGTCATTATATGCATGCATAGTGAAAAAAACTGAACTGTGGGGTGACTGCAAGGGGGGGGATGGGTAGGTACGACATCCCATTGGATTGTACCACACAAACAACTGGCCCACTATAATGTACTCTGGGTGGAGGCACAATGCTATTTCATTCTATCTTGGCAAAGAACCCCCCTTTTCCACCAGAACATGAACCCATGCCCCTCAACCTTGTTGGACCTGCAAGGCAGGGGTAGTAACCAAAAGTTACATGGTGACCTGGTTACGTACATGTCACTGACTCCATCCTCTCTGTGATGGGTCAGGAGCACATCATGGCATCCATTTTCATTGATCTACCCAAAGCCTTAGATTTGGAGGCTCAGCCTCTTCTCCTGAATAAGCTGATGCTGTTGGGTGGTTTCACTCCTATCTCTTGGGCCATCAGCAGTCAGCGCAGGTAGGTGACATCCTATCCCCTCCATTCCTCATGCAGATTGGGGTCCCACTGGGCTCCTTCTTCCCTAGCTTTCTTAATGAGCTCTCCTCAGCCTGTGTCAACTTACATATTCACATGTATGCAGATGACACAGTTCTCTACAACTCGAGTCCATCAGCTGAGGCTGTTGAAGTCTCGCTCCAGCACAATTTCCACAGTGTCCTGCATTGGTTTCAGGCCAACTTGCTCCAGGTCAGCAGAAACAAAACATGTCCATGACTTTTGCTTCTTACCAGAAACTGTCCAGTCTTGCCTCCATCCCTCCCTCCTCCTTCCTTCCTTCACCACCCTGGATGGGTCTCCCCTTGATGTGGTCCAATCCTATAAGTGCCTCTGTGTGTGGCTTGATAGCAGGCTTGACTTCTTTGCCCACATTGATGCCATTCTCACCAAACTTTACCCCAAACTTGGAGCCCTGTAACATAATGAGGACTGCCTGTCCCCACATGTCCACTGGTAACTGGTTACCAAAATGGTGCTACTAGTCTTTGACTATGTTGATGTTGTATACTGTACTGCTCCATCCTCTTCCCTTGCTAGACTGGACACACTCTGTAGCCTCTTCTGTCATTTTGCCACAAACTCACCTCCTCGTACCCATCATTGTATACTGTATTCTTCCCTATCTATCCTCCCTCTCCCCAACTGTCACCCTGCATCACTGCCTTTCTTTCATTTCTAAATACTGGTTTGTGGAATTGTCCTCATACTTATCCACTCTCATCTCTCCCATCCCATCTGCCTCATACCCCTTTCATTCCGGGGATCCCCGCACTTTCTCTCTCCCCCACCCTTGCTCCTCAGTTGGGCAGTCAGCTTTCTTCTCTCATCTCCCCTCCCTCTGAAACCTCCTCCCTTCTGCATGCCATCCCTTTCCCTCCCCAACTTCCCTTAAGCATCAGCTTAAACTTCTTCCAGCTCCCTCCTATATCTGTCAGTTCCCTTCCTGTACCTGCCTATCCCTCCTCCCTCCCCAATTTATGCCCCCTCCCTTGGGACAGTTATTTGCCTCCCATTTCTCTGCACTGTGACTGTCTCTACCAGATTTTTTTACATGATGTAGAGCACTTTCTTGCTTCTGATACCCATAACTTGAACATTTTTCACCTTTTGCTAAATGGCACTGCTGCTGTTTGCACTTTATGTGTTTGTAATCATCTGTTCTATTGTGTTGGCTTTATGTTTTCCTCTACCCTTTCTCCAGGTCGCAACTGGAAATGAGCTTTGTCTCAGTGTGCCTTTCCTGGTTACCCATTTTTAAATAAATAAATAAATAAAAGAACAGTGAAAGAGGTGGTTCGACCTGCCAGGGTGGACTTTGGATTGGCACTGTAAATGATGGTGATGTAATCAAAGATGGGGAGTAATATTTTCTTCTAAGAACAAAATCTGTACACTACGTCACAATACCATGGGAGGATGGGAAGTCCAGAACCTATTTAGGAGAAGGGTTCTGTAAGATTGCAGTCCCAGTAGTGCTTTGTGAAAGTGTGTTCAGTTTCCCAGGTAGCTACTCTGCAGATGTCTGCCAAAGGGATACCCCTTGAGGCTGCTACCGAAGTTACAGTGCCCCTTGTAGAATATGCTCTAAGACCTATGGGGGGGCTGCCTACCTGCTTTCTGTAACAGAACTGAATGCAAGAGACCAACCAACATGAAATGGTCTTCCATGCTGCAGTTTTGCCCTTACCAGCATCCCCATAGGTGAGAAACAATTGACTGATGCCAGACCGGATGTCTTTAGTTCTGACAAGATAGTAGCCAACGGCTCTCTTGATATCCACAAAGAGAAATTTTTATTCACCTGGGCTAGATTGTGATGGAAATAGTATAGGTAAAGTAACTGCCTGATTGAGCTGAAATTGTGACACCACTTTTGGGAGGAATTTTATGTTTGCCCTGAGGACCTCTTTGTCCCTATGCAAAATTATGTAGTTAGGCTCTGTGCACAGGGCTTGATGCTCACAGACTCTTTTAGCAGAAGTCATACTGTAACTATGAGGAAGAGTGTTTTCCATGTTACTCATTTTAGGTCCATAGAGTGCATTGGTTCAAAAGGGGCCTGTATCAGTTGTGCTAAACAAATTGTCAAGTCCCAGGTAGGTATAGGTTCCCTAACTGGGGGTTACAGGTGAAGCAGGCCTTTGAAGACTCTCTATAACATATAGTATGAATCTAGTAATTTTGGTTTTCCTGATGATAAAAAAAGCTGATAATGTTGCCAGGTGGACTTTCAGAGAAGAATTCCTTAGTCCACTTGAGTGCAAGTGTTCTAAATAATCCAGATTAAAAGGCAATCAGCTTATAGGGATAATGCACCCTTACCAGAGCACCGCATAGAGAATATTTTCCATTTTAAGGAATAAGATTTTCTTGAGAATTGTTTTCTTGAAACTTTCAGGATACTTAAGACCTTGCCTGAAAGGTTCATGCGTGAGAACTCTATGTTTTCAAGAACCATGCCTTCAGTCGCAATGTTCTGAGGTATGGGAATTTCTCCCTGCCCTAAGACAGAGTCAGGAAGTCATGTCTCATGGGTAGAGAGAGCTGGGGTTCTTGCATGACTGGGACACTAGGAGAGAATACCATCGGTGTCATGCCCAGTCTGGGACCAGCAGAATCGTTGTTGATGACTCCCTCCTTAGCTCCCAAAGTACTCTGTGAATCAAATGGAACACAGGGAATGCATAAAAGAACATTCCCTTCCCAACCGAAGGTTAGTGCATCCTGGGGTAAAGTCCCCTTGTGGGGTGATCTGCAGCAGAACAGAGGCAGCTTGTGATTCTTTCATGAGGTAAACAGTCCACCTCTGGTTTACCTGATCTTCTGAATAGGATTTGAACCATCTGTTGGTCTAGTGACTATTCATGGTTTCCCCTGACTTATCCTTCTTAATGAGTCTGCCAGAACATTGCCCTTCTCTGGCAAATGCACTACAGGAACATTTGCATTTAACACGTAAGCTATATTCCAGATCCTCATTGCCTCTGTGCACAGTTTTGTTGATCTGGTACCACCCCACTTGTTTATGTAGTATACTATGGTGGTATTGTGTTCTGATCAGAACTGCATGATTCATAACCAGATCTGAGAAGTACTGCAGAGACAGGAGCACTGCCCTGAGCTCCAGAAGATGTATGTACTCCTCCTTCCCTTGAGGTGATAAAACTCCACTTACTGTTTGATCTTCCAGATGTCCCCCCATCCTAGCAGAAAAGCATCTGTTTTCAGAATGAGGGTTGTGGGCATTTGCTGGAAAGATGTTCCTTCCCTGTTATTGGCTACCTCTTTCCACCACTCTAGAGCCCTGCTCAGGCTGGCTGTGACTGGCTAGCTCAGTGAGGTTTGATCTTTGATGCCAGTGCCTTTTTTAATGGTACTGTACATCTCTGATCTGTAGATGGGCCAATGGCATTATAGCTGTTGCTGCTGATATGTGACCTAGTAGCTGCAAGAAATCCCTTGCTGGCCTTGGCTCAGCTGGCTTGAAGGACCTTGCACAGGACAACAGACTTTCTACTCTTGCCTGTGGCAGGAATGCTTATCCCTGAGTAGAATCTAACTCTGCCTCTATGAATTCCAGAACCTGACTGGGTTCCAGCTGGGATTTTTATATGTTCAGTAGAAAACGTAGAGTTTTTAGGGTGTTTTTCACCACTGCGATGATGCTCAGTGCCGCTGCTTTTGTCCTTCCTGTGTGTACACTGATATCCCTTTTCTTCTAAGAAATGCAGTTACTGCTGCTGGCACTTTGTGAATGCCCTTGGAGCTGAGGTTAGGCCAAAGCGCAGTGTAACAAACTGATACTGCTCTTTTCCTATTCTGAATCTTAGGCACTTTCTGTGGGTGTATTACAGGGATGTGAAAGTATGAATCTTTCAGATCCAGTGAGCCTAGTCACTCTCTTTTCTGCAGAGATGGAGTAACTGTTTCCAGTATTACCATTTTGAAGTTTTTATTTTTTATGTGCCTGTTCAGGAACCTTAAAGGGAACAGGAAATTTGTGCTAACAGGCAATGATTAGTAATGTTCCTAGTAAGGGAAATTCCACACTTGCCTCCAAATGAGCCACATTTGACTTTACCTTAATAAACACTGATGTAAAAAACTGTGTTTTCAATTTTTTTTTTTTTATGGACAACGTTCTGCACAGTTCTCTTCATGGAACCAGTAATTTGGAGTGCTTACTATGTCATGGTTTGAGTACAGAATGCTAAACATGAGCTATTGTCCTATCAGAACCATGCTTATAGTTCTTTCCTCAAACTGTGACATAGTTAAAACTCCAGATCACTGGTTCCATAAAGAGAACTACAACAGAATGCTGCCCATAAGAACACAACAATGCAAAATACTGTTTTTCACATCACTTTTTATTCAGGTACAGTTACATATGGATCATGCAGGCTTATAGATATCATTTCTGTAAATGGGAACATTATAAACAGCTATCAATTAGAAATAATTTCCTGTCCTCTTTAAGTCCAGAATGGGCTGCCAATCTTAATTTTCCTTCCTTGTGAGAAAGTATCTTGAGAAGAGGCCTGTTCCCTACTGAAAACCTTTTCTATGGCCATTATCTTTACAGTTAATCTTTTTATTGTAATTATTGTGATTATACATACAAATACACTACATTCTCCAATATACACTTACATAAATTCTTAATAGGAGAAGGAAAAAACATGATGTCTGAAGTATTATACAATGATATTAAAGGGGAAAACAAATGTTGAGAAAACAATATGTAACAGTACAATCTGTATGATAGAGAGAAAATATGGCAATTTATGCTTCAAGGGGTAAAAGAAGTAGATACAAGAAATATGAGCAGTTGTGATTGTACTTCTATTATGCTGTAATTTATTACAAGGACGTGTAACATTGTACAAAGGAAGAACATAAAAAAGAGAAAATATCTAAGAAAGTGAACAAGAATGAAGAAGGAAAGGGAAGAAGAAAAGGAGATAAAAAGATAGAAAGAGAGGAGATGAAAAAGGAACGAAAGAGCTAGAAGCGAGATTCCAATGTGAACATATAACAACCCATGGAATAAGTGACTATATGTTTAGACATGTTTAAATATTTAAAATAGTCCTGCTAGCATTTATTATATAAATTAAGTCAGCCAGAGGCTAAGTGCGACAAACGATCAAGGATGGCGTATTGAGATAGTTGTTTGAGAATATCCGGGAGGGTGATGATGTTGGATCTCCAATGCATTAGTATAAGGCATTTAACTTGAAGGAATTGTAGGGATAACCACCTATTCGGAGAATAGGATATTTTGTATGCATGAGCATTGAAAATACCAAGTATGCAATGTTTTGGATCTAATGCAAAGGATAGACCAATCACTTTCATTGCAAAGAAATGAATATGATGCCAAAGATTGTGTATGGGAGGACAATGCCATAAAATATGTAGCAAATTGCCACTGGGGGAGTTACAGCGCCAACATTTACTGTTGTTCATTAAGCCCATTTTTTGCGAAATCTCAGGAGTTCTGTACCATAGATTCAAAATTTTGGTTTGTATGAGTGAACTGCAATTATCCTTGAAAGATTTATGGCAGGATAGCCAGCAGTTATGCCATTGTGAATTGGTTATGTTATAATTTAAAAGGGTACACCATTTATTTTTTGCAATTATAGATTGATCTGGAATTGTATTTCTGATATGTTTGTAAATGATACTATTTAATTTAGAGTTTGTTTTGATCCATTTAGAAATAAAAGTATCATATATAGATTGATGAGAAATAGTAGGAAGATAAAGGTTCCATGTCATGCATAACTGTAAATATTTCCTGAAATCGTGCTGGGGAAGATTCCATTGTTTGCGCAGGTCATAAAAGGATTTTAATTTGAGGGTCTGAGGTATAAGTATATCCTCCAAGAAAAAAATGCCCTTGTTTTTCCAATTACAACAAAAAATTGTGTGATTATCAAGAGTGATGTTGCGGTTCCCCCAAACGGGAGCATATATGAGAGGAGTTGGGTTGGATTTAAGGCATTTATGAATTATTTTCCAGTAGTATATGGATGATGCTATAGTAGGGTGAGATTTTATATTAAGGGGAGAGGGTTATAAATGTAGGAAGTGTTGACATTGCCCGGACATAGAGATGTTTCCATATTGACCCACAATGGTGATTTATTGCTGGGTTTATTAAATCATTTTACAGTTTGGGCAGTGCGGAAGGCCCAAAAATATGCTTGGAACCAGGGGAGCTCGAAGCCCCCTCTGGACCAGTGGGAATGCAGTTTGTTACGACTAAATCTGGGAATTTTGCCTTCCCATAAAAAATTGCCAATTATATCATCAATTCTGACAAAAAAATAGTAGGGAGGGTTAAAGAGATATTAGAAAATAGATACAGTATTTTGGGAACTACTTGACATCTTAATCGTGGAGATTTTCCCATTAAAAGAGAGGTTAAGCAGTTTCAATCTGTTGAGAGTGTTTTTAATATTTGCTAATAATGAGGAAAGATTGGCGTCCCATATCTTGTCTAATTTAGAGATGATCTGAATTCCAAGGTAAGAGATACCTTAAGGGCTCAACAAAAACCTAATACTGTAGTAGTAAAAAAAAAATATTTTTATACAGGATTTACAAAACTTTAGGTCAAAAGACCTATTTTCAAAGTTGTCCTGTGTATTCATAGACGGGTTACAAAAAGTGTTCAATGGCATAGTTTCTGATTTGTTTAGATTCAGAGCGAGCCCAGAAAGTCAAGTGAAGTTGCTAAGTAACTTAATTAAGGGTGGGCCCGAAAGTTCAAGATTTTCGAGTAGAATGAGGTAATCAGTGCAGGATAGTGAAGTATATCAGGAATTACCGATAGGGATACCTTGGATCATGGAGGACTGATGAAGAGCAGCTGATAGGGGTTCCATAGCTAGAATAAAAAGAGTGGGGGATAAGGGGCACCCTTACCTGGTACCTCTTGCCAGATGAAAGGATGAGGACAGAGTAGAGTTAATAAGAACCTGGGCAGAGGGAAAGGTGTATAGTAATTGAATCCATGTACAAAATTTATTAGTGACACCAAAGTGGGATAGAACACAATACAAATAAGTCCAGTTGAGAGAATCGAATGCCTTTTCAAAGTCGATGGCTATAGCTGCGGCAGGTGATTTAAGAGATTTAGCTTTGCAGATTAAATTAAATAATGAGCGGAGATTATCAGAACCAGTTCTATTTTGGAAAAATCCTGCTTGGTAGGTGTGGACAAGTTTCGAAATTATTGATTCTAAACAAGTATTTAATATTTTGGCAAAAATGTTCCCGTCCGTATTAAGTAATGAGATCTGTCTGTAACTGGATGGGAGAGAAGGGTCTTTATCTTTATTTGGTAGGATGGTTATAATGGCTTCTGTCATAGAATAGGGAAGTTTACCTTATGAAGATGCCTCTTTGAAGACCTTAAACAGTAAGGGGCATAAGATGTCAGCTAGGGGTTTATAAAAGTCTACGGAAAAACCATCACTCCCAAGAGCTTTACCAGATTTAAGGGAATTTAGCGTTGCTTGTATCTCTTTTAGGGAAAATGGTTCATCTAGCAAAGCCATATCTTGTTGGGAGAGGTGTGGTAACTGCAAATTGTCCAGAAATTGTTGTATATATTCAGGTTGTGGGGGAGTGCGGTGAGAGTATAATTGTTGGTAGAAGGATTGCATAATATGGTTAATTGACAGATTATCTATATGGATTTTGCCTGAAGGATCTTTCAAACCAGCAGTATGTCTCTCCATCTGTTGATTCTTGAGTTGATAAGCAAGCAGCTTCCCACATTTATCCGCTTGTTCCCAATAACTTAAGCAGCTTCCCACATTTATCCCCTTGTTCCCAATAACAGTGTTTAAGTCTAAGGAGGGCGAGTTCAGCTTTCCTGGATATTAATTTGTTGATTTTAATTCTAAGCTGAAGAATTTCAAGGTGAAGTTGTGAGTTATTATCTGGATTTTTTGTTTTATAATATTGGGTTTCTTTTTCTTTAAGAGATTTCTCTAAATCGGCCAATTGCTGTTCCCTTAGTTTTTTCTTGTGTGCTGCATAGCTTATAATTTTCCCTCTAACTGTTGCTTTAAGTGCTTCCCAGATGGTACCTTGAGATACATCAGGAGTGTTGTTAAAGGAAAAAAATCTTGGATTTGGGATCTAATCCAAGGTAAGAAATCAGGGTCTTTCAATAAGAGTAGGTCTAGACGCGAGGAGGGGAATTTAGATGGGGCGGGCCTCAAGTAAGATGTAATTTTATAGGAGAATGGCCTGATATAGTAATCAGGAGGATAGTTGTATCGATATTTTTTTCAGTGATGAATGGGGAAGAAAACCAGTAGTCAATTCTGCTATAAGATTTATGAAGCGGTGAGTTAAAAGTGTGGTCGCGCTGTCTAGGATGGTTTAGTCTCCAAATGTCGGTGAGACCGAAGTCTTTCATTAGCAGTGAGAGTGCAGAAATACTTCTGGGGTGGGAATCACACGAAGAGTTACTTCTGTCTAAATGTGCTTCCAAAGCTAAATTGAAATCCCACCTACAAGTATAGGAGAATTGTTAAAGTTACTGTTCATAATTTGTTGGGCCATATTATGAAAGAATTCAGGTGAATCAGAGTTAGGGGCATAAATGTTGACTAACATAAGGGGGCCTGCAGGGGTATTTAAGTGGGCTATAATCCATCTGCCATCTGAATCGGAGATGGATTTGATAAGGGTCCAGTTAAGGGATTTATGTAATAGAATAGCAACCCCCAATTTTTTAGAAGCAGAGGAGGATGCATATACTTGACCGACCCAACCCCTTCTGAGTTTGTCAACATCCTCTATTAAAAGTTTTGTTTCTTGTAAGAAAGCAATATGAGTTTTATGCTTTTTGAGGTAAGAAAGTATTTGCTTTCATTTACAACATGAGTTGAGTCGCTTAACATTCCATGAATGTAGAATTAGATCACTCATGTTAATGGGGAGATGAGTATGAAAACACAAATAGGAAGTAAGGGGACTTATATTGAAAGGGCTATAGGATGTTACAGTCTCAGAAGGGAGAGGGTTAGCATAGTCAAATGCATGCAGGATATTTAGTTTGTGGAAATACTTAAATCCTGGGTGAATGTTTCCATTGGGTTTCACAAGGAAGAGAGGTAGTAAAAAGAATATCGAATACATATATAGTTACCAAACAAAACCTATGCATGTTATACTAACACACTATGAAGTCTTTAGGTAATATAGCAAGATACGAGTCGGTGAAATTGCCAAGACTCTCTCGTTATACTACACAGCATGTAAATAGTAAATAAATCTTGGGACAGCATGATATTAAACCCAAGATACAAACTGTAAACAATTATTTCTATTAAGTTATAACTGTGACTAGAACTAAAGTGAACATAATAATTCCCTGGGGGGGAGCCATGAACATCTTACCATATATGAAAAGGGGGGTACAGAAAGTATATGCAGTCCCAGACATAATAATACATCTTGAACCTAAGTTAGACTAGAAAAAAGAACTGAGCTGAAACACTATTACGGCAATACAAACAGTATGCCATCATGGTTGGCCAAGTCCTACAATTATAAGAGCAGCTGTACTTGTGCCATCTACTATGTACTTACTTACATAATCATAATGCTTAGACACAGAAGTGTTTATGTAGGAGGAGTGTTCAGGTAAAATGGAGCGAGTAGGGTCCAAATAGTATAAGGATTGATGGGGTGTCGAGGCATTACAAGATCCAAATTGTATGGGGGGGTATCTGGTGAAAGTCTTGCATTGAACAGGAATACGTAGTCATTCTGGCAATATGACATTTATAAGAGTTGAGTTTGTTCAGGCTTCGAGGTATTGCATATATTGTTGATAAGTACTAGGTATTTAATAGTAGCACAGACCCAAAAATTTCCCCTAGGGAAGGAGTTGCTTTAACATAGTGAGATTTCAAGACCTGGAGAGGGTTGAGTGAGCTCAGCTATAAGATTACAACACAGGCTTAAAAAGCCATATCATAAGGGCTGCAAGTCAGACTGTGCTATCTATTATTGATTGCAGCACATTGAGTAAAATAATAAAGATGAGACACCTCAAAAATAGCCTGCAATGCCTAATTGTAGGGTAAAACTGAAGACTAAGTGATAGATAAATAAAACAGTACAAGAAGTTGGTATACCATGGTTAAAGAAAAGGGGATTTAAAAGTTAGATAAAGGCGGGTTGGAGTGGGAAGGAGACTAGAGAAAAATATTAAAGTGTTAAATGTTAGTCTGGGATGTAGCAGTGGAAGAAGGGAATAACTAGTTGAGGATCTCATTAATATAACTCCAAGATACTGTAAATTTATAATGTTTATATATGGTAACAAATGTGTGGGGTGATGTTGGATCACAAATAAGTTAAGCAGTCAACCTCCCTTAATGGTTATGTGAGAAGGACATACTGATAAAAAAGATGGTAGACATCTCTAATTGAATATAGAAAATCATTGAGCACATATGAATTAGTCTAGCATTATATAAGAACTGTCCCTTTAAAAGAAGAACATACCCAGCATTAGGGATACTCAAAAACTGACATTATGAGTAATATATGCAGAAATAACTGGACGTATAATGTAGCAGACATTACATTGAGATAGAAAACTCCAAGACTGTCACAATGAGATGCCTAAATAACATGACATGCTATTAAACCAAAAGCCTGTAACTGTGATGTACAGCTTATCACTTTCCAAACCAGCTGGGTGCGATAGTATGCACACACAAAGAATGCGATGCGCGGTTGCAGGGCAGACAAATTCTAATAGTGATCAGAGAGCCAAGGTTAATTAGGCACTAACCTCAAGAGGTACTAATATATATACATGTCCAGTCATCATTTATAGGTTCTATTTGTTTTTGCTCTTCCGCTTCCATTTCTTTTTAGGAGGCTCTGCTGATTTGAAAGGGGAGCTGGTCACCAATTCAGCCCAAGAAGAATCAGGAGACCTGCCACCCTGTAAAGCATTTCCAAGGTCATTGCCTACAGGATCCACAGCTGATTCCAGGATGTCTTCCTGAGATGAGTTTAAGTCCTCTTGTAGTAAAGAAAACTTATTGGAGAGGGTTAGGGGTATAGTGAAGCCAACATGTCGCTCGTGGTGAGAGGTAGGCCTAGAAGGAGTAGCATCTGCACAACAGGCATGTTTAGAAGAAGGTAGATTCAAGTTCTTTTTGTCTAGCAAGTGGGCTGAGATTCGGACAGGCGGTGCTGCATCAGCCTGGAGAGATACGGGTTTCTCAGTGCGTTCATGATTCGAAGCCATAATGTGGGTGTGCCAGTCTGATTGGGAAGTTGCAGAGACAGTGAGAGAAGGGTTCACATCAGTATTTCCAAATGGGGCAGTTGGAGGCTGGGGCTCACCAAGAAATGCAGCCAAGGCTTCGGGAGTGTTGAAATCTTTGGTTGAGTCACCCAGAAACAGGCGCATGACAGCAGGATAGCGCAGAGCAAATTTGATCCCTCGTTGTTGTAGGGTAGTTTTAATAGGATTGAAAGCTCTGCATTTATTAGAGAGTTCCTTAGAGAAGTCCCTAAAAATAGAAATTCTATGATCTTGCCAAGTAAGCATTCCCACTTGTTTTGCTCTATTGATAATCAATTCAGTGTGGGCATAGTTTAACAATCTTGCAATGATAGACCTAGGTTTCTGATCTGGACCAGGCCTCCGGCTTAAAGTACGATGTGATCTCTCAATAGTAAGGTCTTGACCAGTTGGGAGTTTGAGCAGGGCTGGCAGCACATGTAATAGAAACGCACTAGTGTCTCCGAGTTCTGCACCTTCAGGAAAACCCAAAAATCTCAGGTTATTGCGTCTGTTTCTGTTTTCACTGTCATCAGTTTTATCTTGTAGGCTTCTGATAACTCTGTCTTGCTCTCTGATGGTGGCTTGCAGGATGTTAATAGAACTTTCATTTTGAGCAACTTTAACTCCAGCATCATTGATTTTTTGGTCTTACACTTGCATGTTAGTGATGTTTTGTTGAGATGTTATTTTTAAGTCGTTAATTTCACAGATGAGCTGTTGAAACATAGTTTCCACTCTGCTGAGGGAGCTGTTTTGCAGGAGTTGCTCAGCCATTGTAGTAGGCCTTCACAGAGCAGTATAAATGCAGAAAAATTATAGCTATAGAGTTATGATACAGAGAAAATAATTTACCAGAGTTGAGCTATGATGTTAATAAAATTATATATCACTTGCTGGTAAACGCTGACAATCTGGGATCAGGAGGATGGATGATGATAGATGGTAGTCCCAGAGAGAAGTAGAATTAAGCACCCATCTTCAGCACAGCCAGGCTATGCCCCATGGCCATTATCTTTAACAGCTTCTTTACTTCCATTTCTAGAAGGATTTTTTTTCTTGACAAAGGAGTGGAGGAAAATCCTTTGACCTCTTTAGTTGTGGGAAGCCTGTGATTTTAAGAGCCAATCCCTAACTCACCACTTCCAAAACCCACTTGTCTGTGGTGATAGTGTTCTATTTCTGAAAGTAATGAGTCAAGTGGCCTTCCATTGTTAGGAGGTCTATTGCAACCTGCATAGAGTCAGGGACTTCATTTTTCTTGTGGCTTAGGTGCTAATGCTTGCTTCTGACTTGCACCGCTCCTGCCTCTCCCTCTTGGGGTACCCCTTTGAGGGAGGAGACTCATAATGGGAATATGGCTCTTGATAGCAGGCCCTGCCCCTACCTCCCCTTCTATATGGCCTGAAGGAAGTAGAAGCTCTTTCATTCTGGGTCAGGTTCTTGTAGGTTATTTTTGCTCCTCGATCTTTTCATGTAGGTTTCTGTTTTATTCCCAGAGAGGGAAGGTCTCTCAAATGGGAAATCTACAGCCTTTGTTTTTGAGTCCTCTGAGAAAATGGTTGCTCTGAGCCAAGCAAAACTCCTCAGAGCTACTGCACATGCTGATACTCTTGAGACTGTATCATTTGAATCTACAGCCACATGAAACTGGTATTTAATGGCTTCTAGTGTATCATTAGATGTTTCTACCAGTTTCACTGCCCACCTTTTCTCCAAGAGCCTGAACAATGCTCCAGACAGCTTTTTGGTACTGTACAGTGTGTGCCACGTAAGCAGCCTGCTCTACTTTCAGGGTAGAGAGTAGTTGAAATGTGCATCTTCCTTGCCATATTGTCCCATTTTCTGTAATCTTTCTCCGCTGGTGTGGATGCTAGTGACACCTGTGATTTCTCACATGTAGCTACGTGCACAATTCCCTCATGGTCAGGGTGGGAATATAAAAATTCCACCCCCTGTTTCTCCACTTGATATTTCTTTTCTACTTTTTTGTCAATGGCAGGAGGTGAATTTGTGAGTTCCAAAATTCTGATAGTGGCTTTCCTTACTCCTTCGATGATTTAACATTAAATTACATTTTTATTTCATATTGGTATGTTTAAACTACCTTATATGCAGTTTCTTACTTTGCTTTACAAATTGGTTTCATTTTATACCTAGAATGAGTGCTATTTGATTTATGTTTGTTTGAGCACCCTTTGATATTATCTAATTGACTAACTAGATTCATGATGTCATTCTTGTAATTAACAGTGTTGGGTATAAAATGTCATGTGCTTCTTCCAAGAACCACACCCCGATGAAGGGTTTGTTCTCAAAGCACCGAGGCAAAGTGGTGTTTGTGGTTATCACCTAATAGCACATTTACTTTATAAGCATTAACGCTTTGAAAATTCATCTCGACTGGTGAGTCTGCTTTGTTTCCTGAAATCCAGAGTGCAGTATTGCTTTGGACTTGTGCTTTCCTGAGAAATGTGTGTATGGAAACTGTGAGCCATTTTGATGAGGTCAGTCCCAGCATACTCATTAAATTCTCCCTCTCCCTCTTCTATATCTTCCTCTAAGCAGAGTGGATATCCAGAGTATCAGCTATATACTCTACAACAGTGGAATATGAAGAAAAACCCTCATTCACTCTTAATGGTGAACCAAAATCCTGTTCAGGGGTTGTTTCTGGTTCTGTCAGTTCCCCTTCATCCTCATCATCACCCAGCACAGGTTCAAAAAATGTTTAAGGCTGGGGAATGGGTGGCAAAAATAATGGCAAGGTTCCCCATGGCTTGAAGGCCTGGAATAACTGCTACATTTTAGTAACATCCTCTGCTGAGGGCATTGCTCTCTGTTCTGCTGCTTGCTTCTGGTCCCTTTTTGGGGAGGTACAATCAGATGCTTTTATTGATTGAGTGTTGATGGCATCAGTGCATTTCTTTTTTTTTTTTCTTTTTGGCATCTTTGGCCTCAGGGTTCCCCTTATCAGACATGCTGTGCTCTTTATCTGAGGTGGATGATGGCTTAGCAGCTTTCTCTGACTCTTTGACCAGAGACTGCTGCTTTTCTGTCACTTTTTGTGTATTTTGTGGAGAGGTACTTAAAGATGCACGCTTGCCACCATCTGTGGTACTTCACTCCATTTTTCTTTTAGGAGAGTTGTTAGGTGATTCGGTGGCAGACTGAGATTCTCTGAGCTTTGCCATTTTCTTTTGTGTTGTACTCGCAAAGTAGTTTACACAATTCACAATTTAAATAATCTAAGTTAGGACCCAAGCAATCAAAGGTGGTCTGCCTTCACCAAGATCTTGCAGTATGACAGGGTTCACAGTTTTTATATCCTGTAGACCATGTCTTTTTCATAGACTTTTCAATCATACCAATCAAAAAATATATATATTGCCAGTTCCTTAGTTTAAAATATTGTAAACCACTACATAAAATGTACACAATAAGCAGTTATAATGTATGGAAGAACATTGTTATTAGGGGAAATTCATCTTTTCCTTCAGTTGTTATACCATCGATGTGACACAACTTTGTTGTTACCCCATCGATTGTATGTCACATCGATGGTATAACAACATAGATTACTCTGCACATGCACACTACTTGAACAGACCACCTTCTTGAAATGGCCGTGTCGGTGAGAGCATGACCCGGAGCCAAGTGGCGGTGACTTAAATAATGGAGCAGCTGACTAAAGTAAGGATCCTACTTCATTACTTAAATGTTTTTGATGACCATACACTATAAAATATAATGTATGGTACATCGATCATCAACCAGTTTGTTAAACCGTCTCAAGGTTGCCATGGTGAAGTAAACCTCACGAGCGTCACTCTCGAGGTTTACACTGTCCCTCTGGCCACCTTTCAATGGTTAACAAACTAGTTAATGATCGATGACCATACATTATCCTCCATAGTTACAAGTTTTTATTGAAAGTGTCATAAATCATGTCTTTTTTCCCTAGTGTAAGTGAATGAGTGGGGCTGTAGCATGTGAAGACCTATTATACATCCAAAAGGTCTTCACATGCATCAGACTGTGAATGTATCAATGGTCCCATCTAAAGTCTGAAAATCTCTCAACACATTTTTTTTATACTCAGAGTCATCACTCTACATAGTACAAGCTGGGTAAATTGAGTCTAGCACTGAAACAGGATGAGGGGGTCAAAAATGCACAAACTTGTAAGATGGCTATGCTGATAGTGGTTATGCCACTGACTTGGCTAAATAGGCTGTCAAGGGGCTGGGCAACATACAACACATAATAGCCATTACAATCTAATAAAGTACTCCACATAGTTTATAATAACTCATAACACAAACAGAAAGTAAAAAAAATATATACTTTGCAGCATCTTTCATGGTGGGTGTGTGTGTGTGTGTGTGTGTGTGTGTGTGCGTGATAGAAAGAAGACAGAATATCATCAAAACTGTTAATTAATCACACTGTATACGTCTGAGGCTCTATCTGTGAATTGAATATCAGGTTTATGCTTCTATACTCCACTGTATATGCTGCTTTTTTTTAAATGATTGTAGGGTATGCTATCCTATCTAAGATGTTGTAGATGCACAGTGATTATATTTATTGTAATTAATGTATGCTTTTGTAATGATTTTTTTATGGTCAAACAAAAAATAATCGATCTCATCAAAACTGTGCTCAAGCATAAACAACATCCTTTTTTTACATCTTTTTTTAAAACTGTGTTGAACCGCACCCACACCTAAATAGCTTAATTAATTTCTCAACCAGACCAGTTAAAGAGAGATCTGAATGAATTTGATCTCTAAATGTTTAGCATGCTTTATAAAAGGTTAATGGGGTGGCTTAGACGGAGCAAAGAACATCATCTTGTGCCTCCTTTAGGGTTCCAAAACTACTCAGCTTCCTGGTTCTCTAAAGAGGCATGAGATGACATTCTTGATAAGCCAAGAGACCTCAAAAGCCCCATTTACCTATAAATGATTACCATACTAAAGCAGAAACCACAAAGTAAGGTTTTTATTTGATTCCAGAAACCAATCGAGAGCTAAAAATGCAAAATAATATAAATCTAAGTAAAATAGCCTCTTGAACTAATGCAGATATCGAGAAACTAAATAAAAAATGCTAGAAGTTTTTTAGAATAATAAAATAATTAAAAGACTTAGTTGATGGACATTGAGAGGGCTCTGAGGTGACTGTTCTTTTCAATGGAGAAAACACATTTGATGTTAGAACACTAGAAGGAGCATCAGCACACAGAAACATTTGAATGGAGTTCTGATTCCACAGCACCATTCCAATTCTGTGAGGCAACATCTCAGAGTGAAGATGATGCAGTTTTTGTATGGCATCACTATTAGACACATTTTGTTAGAATAACTTTATGCCCAGAAAGGTAGACTATAATTATGTTTAGATCTGTTGAAAGAACAAATTTGTTAAATGAATAATTTTGCTGTTCTCATTTTTGCCAGGGCTATTGATTACATGTTATTAAGGGTTGATAGTATTACTTAATGAAAAAAAAAAGTATCATAATAGCTGTGCACATGAGAGTCACATGATAGGACATGAGTGGTACAGAAATACAAAAGTACTTCTGTTCTGTCACCTAAGTCCACCAGCAGACACCGTAGAAATTCCACAGAAATTACAAACCACCACCTCAGAAGTTCTGTGGCAGGTTGTCATGGGTGCACTGAGGTGAATGGCAAGCTGATTTGACAGTTCCATTGCCAGTTGCGATCCGGGCAGATCATTTTAATATGAAAGTGAAAAACTAAGTCCATTTTCAAGTTAATTTGTTTCCTTTCATTCCAAGATAATGAACTGAGAAAAAGGTGTGCATTTCTGAGTTGTTTTATTGTTCTACATGAGTTTTAAAACAAGCGGTGTTCACAGTGCCACAGTGCCTGGCTTCAGCAAAAAGACCATGGCACAGCACAATGGCTACAATGGAATCCCAGCTCAATCACCAGACAAGTCAACAGGCAAGACTGACATAAGTTTTATCATGGATATTCTCACTTCCATTAAATCAGACATTTCCCATATAAAACACAATGATGCCATCAATAGCTCAAAAATGATGGAATTACCATATTTCACCATTTTAAAGCCACACTCGATCTGTAGCAGTCCTCGTATTAACCCTTGCAGGGCCACAGACTGATATAGCAGTCCAGAACTCCAATACGTTCTAATAATGTTGGCAGTCTAAGGTTTAAAGCCTCCCCAATTTTCAATTGTCATAATTAATGCTGCCCTCATTTATAAGCCTCCCACTGAACATAATGCCAGCACACTCATAGACTCCCGTCCCCCACCACACACACAATGCCATGACCCCATGTGAAGAATACATAGCATTACTCCCACTAGCTGATTCCCTGATTCATTTGAGGAACAAAGTAAGCAGACAGCTGAGGAGCAAAGCCACAAGGTAACTGCAATAAAGTTTCCCAAATTATCGGAGAATGAAGGAAACAAGCTGGTGCATGATCTAACAGGACTAAAGGACTTAGTTTCAGGCCACACAAGTATGACGTCAATTCTTTTTAAACATACTGCTACATTTGCACTTGGGAAGCATAACAAAAGGATTAAAAAGGTGAAATGGGGGAACCCGCATTACTCCCCCTACACAAAAAGATGCTACATGTTGGGTAAAGCAAGTTAGTCCTTATTTTTGCAGATATATTGATAAACTTTGGAAAACCTGATTGTATTTAAAGTCACCCTTGTTTTGTGGCCACCCTCAATTAAAGACCGCATGTAAAAACATAATTATCTAATTAAAGCCACAGCTTTAAAATGGTGATATATGGTATCTAAAAGGATGGACACATTCAAAGAGAGACTGGCATTTTTAGAGGAGGCTGTGACAAAGTTAGAGGATAATTCCAATGGCCATGCTGTCCTGCTGAAAAAAATATGTATTAAAACTGATGAAACAGAAAACAGGTGCTGCCAGAATAAGATTTGTTGGGGTACCAGAGGGCATAGAAGAATCTGACATGTTTGCCAGCCCGGTGGCACTGAGGGTTGAGGCACTGGACACCACACCTCATGCCATGCTGGTGACCCATGTTTGGGAATGAGCATGGGCTGCCGGGGGTTGGCAGATGAGAGAGAGGTTCGACCATCTGGAGAACAGCTCTCCTCTCCTCTCCTGGGGAGGGAGGACCAGTGCTCCTGCCAAATGACTGCCCCTAGGTGGAGGCCTGGTGGAAGTGCGGGGCCGTGGGTGCCATGGAAGGGAGGGTGCCGCGGGACTTCCGTGGGTGTGCGCATGCCTCCACATGTGTGCGTCCCTCGTGTGTGCCCCAGCAATAGGGAAGGGACAAAAAATGGAGGGAAAAACACCTCACATCTGCATGATGATGACTGATCCCTCACAGACTCTGCACCCAGCGACTGGGTAAGCTCTGGGTAAGTCCCAGCAAGACCAGAGTGATGGGACGGGGGGGGGGTTGGTTAGAGTGGAGCAGCTGAGAGAGGAGAACAAGGCGATAAAAAAAAAGAAGAATCTGATATGCTATGCTTTTTGCAGTCCTTTATCCCAGCCTTGTTGTATTACCATGGCTGTGACCCTTTGTAACTGAGAGTGCTCACTGGGCATGTACAGCTAAACCTAAACCAGTGCAGAGGCCAAGGCCAATTATAGCAAACATCCTCAAATTTAGCATCAAGGAGAAAATCCTTAAAGTGGCCAGGAAGAGTAAAGCATTATACTGCTGGAGAGATAGAGTCTTTATTTTCCAGGATTTTTCATCCAAAGTTATTGAAAAAAGAAAGACATTTACCCAGCGTAGATATCTGCTACAAAAACAGAACATACAGTACTATATTAAGCACCTTGCTGTAGCTATGTTAAACTGGGTAGGGGGATTCCATGAATTTCACACAGCCGAAAAGGCATGGGACTTCATTAAAAAATGCTGGCCCACTGCTAGTTGACATACTGCCTCATTGAACACTCTGCCCAAAATACTGCTAGCTCAGCTGCGTGGCATCACAAACAAAAGTCTGCCCTCCCTGAGTGAAGATAATGAGTCCAAACAACAACAATCTCCCCAGAAACATAACTTTATAAAAAATACTTGTTTTACATCCACTATAAAACTTCCTCCTACTTATGCAGAAAAATCGAAAATAATCCCCAAATCAATGGCCTGGTCTCTCAACTCCTATAGGAAAACTATTCCAATTCCAGTTGTTAAAAACAGATATCAGATCCTGGATAACTTGGGCAAAGGAAATGACAAATCTGTCAGAAATCCTACAGCCTCTGCCGCAGCTGCTCCTATGCAGAATATTTCGGAGGGGACATGGACAGTTCAGCAATACTTGCTGGGGAAAATCCATTGCTGAGCCAGGGCTGAAGCTTTTCATTTTTTTCCCTTTATTTTTTATTTTTTTGTAGGTTTTTTTTGGGTGGGGGGGTTTAGACACATCAATACAACATCAGTTGACTTTCAGATCTCTACCTCCACCTTTTCAGCGGGGGTTCTGAGATGCCTTAAAATATGTCCCATCATTACCCCACCCACCCTTCCTAATATACCTAATCTAACTAACATATCCTTGTGCAGCCCCTCCCTAGGTGAATTGATAAACAGAAGCTTGTTTTAGTGAGTAAAAGGGGGTGGGATCAGTGATGAACATAAAGGGTATAATGGGATCCCTCTCCTTATTCAATCCATCCCAAAAGATGGTGGTGATCCTAAAGGTAACAGAAGGCAACTTATCCAGGTCATCCAAGATTATGTAAGCCTAGGTGGTAGTTACCAAATCAAATTGTGCTGGTACCAGTGGACATGCAGAAGGGCAGGGGTAGGTCTCATACTTAAAATTTATTTATTTTCAATAGTTGTACTATGGGCTCCCAGATTGATTTAAATTGTGGTTTTTGGCCTCTGTTTCTCTAATGAAGCCATTCCAGGTTCATACAGTCTAAGAACAAATTCTTTCAGAGGTCATAAGTTGGAGTCACAACATTTTTACAGTTCCTAGCTATGCATCTCCTTGCATTCAACAGAGCTATATTTAAAAGTTTTGATAGAGAACCTAAAGGTCATTTTTGTTTGGAATTGGTATTCAACATACAGATTTCAATTTCCCTCTGGATGCCTATTCCTGGTATATTATTAAGAGCTTGAAACATCTTATCCCAAAAGGGAGTGGTTTTGGGACAAGAGGCAATCACATGTTCGAGAGTCCCAATTTCCCAACAATCCCTATTACACATAGGTGATATTGATGAACACATTTTATTAAGAATACAGGGAGTATAATATAGTCTATAAAAAATATTAAATTGGACCTGATTTTGTCTGTTGTTTATTGTGGTAAAAATTCCAGAGATAACGGTTTCCCATTTTTTAGTAGTAATTTCTATCTGTAATTCTGATTTCCATTTGCTTTTCAAAGCCACTATTGGGGAGATTGTTGTATCTAACAATATTTTATAAGGCTTAGAAATTAATTTAGACTGTTCATTTGAAAAACAGTACTGTAGTTGTGTCATAGGGGGTGGAGTTAACCCAGGACCTAGTTCCTTATTGTAAAAAGATCTTAATTGCAGATACACAAACAAATCTTGTATCGGGATATTGTATTTCTCTCATATTTGGCTAAAGGACGTAAACTGTCCATCCAAATCATATAAGTCCTTAAGACAGGTGATGCCTCCTTACATCCAATTTTTGTATATCTAAGAATTAGATGGTTCATGCCAGGCATTTTTATAGATAGGGTTAGCTAGATTAACTCTCACATTTTCTTTAGAGAGTCTGTTGAACTCCAACCATTCTTCTAAATTATGTCTAAGAAAAGTATTATTAATTTTTAGTATTTCTGATTTTTTAGGGTTAGAAAATAATATCTGTATAGGGTTAGTAAATTCACTTTCTAAATTTTCATACAATACCCACCAAGCTAGGTCTGTCTTATAGTATTCTCCTATTTGACAGACCCTGCATGAAAGATGATACTTCTTAAAATCAGGAAGGTTTAAGCCACCATCTAATTTTGTAACTTTTAGTTTTCTCATACTAATCCTAGGTTTTTTATTTTTCCAGAGAAACTTTTTAACAAATTTATCTATTTTATAAAACCAGTCTTTCTCCAAACTTAGTGGTATAGCTTGGAATAAGTAAAGCAATTTAGGGAGAATGCACATTTTTACAGTTGAATTCTGCCCCAAAGTGTCAAAGGAAGATCTATCCATGAGTCTAAAATGCTTTTCAGAGATTGTACAGTTGGCTCGTAATTATATTTAAACAGTTTATTTTTATCTCTAGCTAAAAAGATACCCAAATATTTTATTTTCTCCATTTCTGTCTTAAAGGGTATATCCCTAGATTCTGAGGGCTCTCACTGATGTGAATGGGCATCAAGATGGATTTATCCCCAGTTTATTTTGTAGCCTGGTAGTTGTCCACATTCCTGGGTAATCTCCATAACTTGGTTTAAAGTTTTATCTGGATTGGTAATATATAATAAAATGTCATCTGCATATAATGAAATGTTTAAGTAGTCTTTGGAGTTAAAGAAACCTATGAATTTGGCAGCTTTCTTATTGCATTTGCTAAAGGTTCTATAACCAGTGCAAAAAGTAAGGGCGACAAAGGACAACCTTGTCTTGTTCCTCTGAATAACTTGATTTTTTTTGGAGATATCTTGCTTAGTAACTATTTGAGCAGTAGGTAATGCATATAGAGCTTTGACCCAGGTGATAAAGTGGGTCCCTAAATTTGCTTTTTCTAAAATCCTAAACAGGTAGTTCCATTCCACCCTGTCGAAGGCCTTTTCCCGCGTCCAGAAATAGAATCACAGCATCCTTTGTGTGTTCATTAGTTCTGGGATTTATTAGGACATTAAGGGCATTCCTAATATTATGTCCCTTCTGGCCTTACAAAAACCCAGTTTGATCTTTATGAATAATCTTGAGAATTATAGTTTCTAGTCTTTTTGCAAGGATTTTGGCCAGTATCTTGTTGTCAACATTTAGAAGAGAAATTGGATGGTATTACCCAGGGAGAAGTGGGGGTTTCCCTTCTTTAGGTAGCAATGCCACCAAGGCCTCTAAGAAAGATATAGGCATAGGTCCACCTATAAGAAATAAATTATACAATTTTGTTAATAAAGGTATAATCTGGTCTGCACAAATTTTATAAATTTCTGTGTGTAGCCCATCTGAGCCTGGAGCCTTGCTGTTGTTTTGTGATTTAATGGTTTCTCTGACTTCTCCTTCTGTTATAAAATAGTTAAGTTTCACCTGTACTGCCTGATAAATTTCTGGGATTTCAAATTTTGAGACAGCCTCCAAATTTAAGGTAGGCACTTCTGATTTGTATAATTCTTCATAAACATTTTTTTAAAGATTTCATTGATTTCTAAGGGATCTGTAATTTTTTTTTTGCCAGTAATCTCCAATTCTTTAATGGACCTGATTGCTCTCTCTCTCTCTCTTTTTGTAAGAGATAAGATAAAACTTTACCAGATTCATCTGCTTGGGCGTAATATTTAGATCTAGTTTTCATTATAACCCTTTCTGTTTTTACATGCAATAATTTATTATATTTCCATTTTAGGTTCTCCCGGTGTCTAAAATCTACATCTCTCTTAGTGTGTAGATAATAGGTTTCAGCCCTTTAAATTTCTTCTAATTGGGTCATTTGAGATGTCCTAGTTTTATATTTGTTATATGAGCAGTAAAATATTCTCTACATTAGGTATGCTTTCCATGCATCCCAGTTAATATCTAATGAGTACCCAGAGGATAGGCTATTATCCATACAAATTGTACATTCTTTAGCAATAAAATCAAGACATTCTGAGTCCTGCAATGACCACGTATCCATGGTCCATCTTTTTTGCTTTTTTGGTGTCCTACATTGGACTTTCAATATAAATGGTGAGTGGTCCGAAATCAAAATCCCTTCATAAGAACTTGCTAGGACTTTATTCACTACTTCTTGAAAGCCAAGTATGAAATCTATTCTAGAATAAGATTTGTGTGGATTTGAGAAAAATGAAAATTCTCTTGAACAAGGGTTCTCTACTCTCCATAAATCCAACGGGTTTAATTCTTTCATTTTTTTTATTATTATATGCAAGGCCTTTGACAGGGTGGAATTGGCCCCCTCTCTATCCAAAATGGGGTCCAGGGTCAAATTAAAATCACCTCCTATTAAATATGGGCCCAAAAATTTAGTTAGATTCAAAAAGAAATCCATAAAGAAGTCTGGGTCATCTTTATTGGGTCCATAGAGACAAGCAATAGTTAGTTCTTAATTATTGTAAACTAACCGACAAATCAAGTACCTACCCTCATTACCTAAGAATGATTCTTTAATTGTGATATTCATGTTTAAAGAAAAAAGAATTGCAACTCTTCTATATTTTTTCCCTATTGGGGCAGAGTGTAACCTGGGGCCTCTCCACAATTTTTTAAAATTTTTCATATTATTTTTGGTTAAGGTGGGTTTCCTGTAGTAAAACACAATTAATATGTTTCTTTTTAATAAAATTCAGTAAGTTCTTTCTTTTTATAGGGTTGGAGATACCATTGACATTCCATGTCATAATATTTAAGAAATCCACCATGGCTCAAGCTGTTCAATCATTTCTATGTTGCCAGATCTAACATGTGCCCTCAATACACCTGGGCATGATCTGTTCATTCTGAGGAGCTCATAGTTTTTCTGAGCCCTTAATTTTCATCCCCCTGCATGTGCCTCAGACCATTTCCACCTAGACCTAAAAAGATAGTCTCTAATAGCTATTCCTCTTCTGCCTACCAAATAGCCCTCCCTATTAAATCCCCCCCAACAGCGTCTAACCTAACTAGGACCCCGTATCCCCTCATAAATTCAAATCTCGCAGCAACTCATAGTCTGAGCTCCCTTTCTAAGTTATATAAACTAGAAGAGAGAAAAAAAAAAGAAAGAAAGAAAAATATGTTATTCAATTCCCCATCTTAATTCCTTCCCAGGTTATTTACTGTATTATAATTTTTTTTTCTTCTCTTCCTTCCTCTCCCTTTCCCTCCCCTTCTCTTAAAGAATAAGTTAGACCTTTCTTTACAAAATACCAAATGGGCAACTTAAAGTTAATTTCATTCTGGTAGGCCACTTCCTGTTCCTGTGTTGTTTTCTGTTGTTTTCTGCTTTAGTTCTCTCTCTCTCTATATATATATATATATATATATATATATATATTGCTCAACATCTTCCGCCAAGGCAAAAACTTTCCCCACACCTAAATATATTATTTTAAGAGAAGTTGGTGATGGGTGAAAAAAGGGAATTTGTTTTTCCCACAAGAAGTTCTTGATATTTTTTAATGCTGCTCTTTTTTGTTGTGCTTCTGGGCCCAGATCAGGAAAAATCTAAATGTTATTGCTATTGCACTTTAGAGATTTTTTCCTCTTGGAAATGGACAGGAGTTCCTCCCTTTCTTAATATTTAAAAAAAAATTACATATATTGTTCTGGAATGTTTGAAATTAGAGTTTACAAAAGACGGAGATCTATGGGCTCTCTGCAGCTCAATTTTCTCTTCAGGGTATCTCCTATCCAGTAAGCATGTTAGCATTTTTTTACAGTATCCCAGTATATCATTTTGTTTGGAACCCTCTGGAAATCCTAAGATTTTCAAATTGTCCCTCCTTGATCTGAGTTCTAGATCCAAAAGTTTTTCTTTTAAGCTGGTCATTTGTTCTGAAAGTTTTCCTGCCTTCTGCTTAAGAGCAGGTAGCTCATCTTCAAAGCCTGATAGCCTTTCTTCAGAATGAGACATTCTGCTGTTTAAAACTGTGGTTTCTTGTTTAACTTCTCACATTTCCATATTTAGACCTTCCAACTTCTCTTCCACTCTCTGAAAGTCAGCTTTCATTTGTTGTAAAATGGTGTGGAGTAATGAGTTACTGTCTTCCATCTTATCACTTTCTGGCGAGGGGGGAGCAGGCCGAGGTATTATACAGTCTCCCTTCAAAACTGCTACCCTCATCCACTCTTCTAGGCTTTATAGAGTTCTCTTGGAACAAGATGGTCCCCAATTCCCAAACCTGTAATTTTTTTTCTGAGTGTTCAAAGCTACTCCCCCATGTCCCCTGTTGACTATATGTTCTGTACATTATTTGAGGGCAAAGCGGTATGGGGAGAGTATTTGTTTTGTTATGCTCAATTTCTTTTTCAGATAAATTCTGTTTTGGAAAATCAGGGTTATCCTAGTTGATTATATTGCCCTCTGCTTCCATCTCTAAATTGGATAGACTTCATCTGTCTTGCGAGTGGGAAGGTGCAGGTGTAGGATGCACTGTTTCTTCAGAATCTTCCTCAAAAGTATTTGTTCTGTTAGCTTGATCAAAATTAAATGAAATTGGTAACTGACTACTATTCTCTGTCGGGATATTTTTCTAGAGGAAGATCTTTTCCCACACACACAACACCCCCACCCAGCAGGAGATAATTTATCTAACTGTCTCTCATTTCACTTTCCTTTTGGTTTTAATTCTGCTTTTTGGAAACAGACTCTGATTGCCCTTAGATTTTTAGGCCTAGTAGCCATTCGAGGAGCGAACAACAAATTTATAATTCCTTTTCAAGGGACAGATAGATGTAGCTCTCTCTTTGCAGTAAACCAAGTGAAAAAAACATTAATGGTAACTCAGAGGGGTACAATTCAAGGATCCAACTTGCATACAGCAACATGCCATAATGCTGATATTGCATAGATCAGAGCTCCAAGCTTAAAAAAAATACAGCCAACATGTTTAAACTGGGAAAGAAAGCTATCATTCTTCCACAGGTTTATTTTTTGTACATTAGCCTGCAAGCCCCTTTTTATTTTGCTCCCACACCTCCAGGACACCGAGATAATATCACAAACTACCGAACCACAGTTGCAAGTGCAGTACCTACTGCTGAGTGTTCCTCAATCCAGATATATTATAGTGAGAGTGAAGCCAGTAATAGGAGAACTTTTCTACCTGAATTTCGCTATGTTCAAAAAGGTTAGAAGTTTACCACCACCAGTGTATGGAAGAGTGATCATCCATGCAGTTCATACTCAGAGCTCAGACACGCAGTCCTTCATGGCGCCATCTTGACTCCTCCTGCTTACATCAGACAGTGCTATCCTGATGTCATCATATTGGGGGCTGAATCTTTTCAAATGCAAATGTGAAAGACTCAACATCTAATACTGACAATAAAGACCTGGCATTCATATTCAATTTCTCCCTATTTCTAAGGATAGTACCACATTCTGGCTCTGATACCATGCTAAATATGCATCACTGGACATTCGTTTTCATTCACATTTTCTGAACATCAACTGTCACATAAGTAATACAATCTGCAATGGAAAGCTGCACTTAACTTAAGGATGCAGATATTGCCCAGAACTAATCCCTAGATCAGTATACTGATTTTCTACTTCCTACAAGTGTATGACTTGGCTACAGCACTTGAAACCATTGAACAAACCTCACCACTGTTACCTGTGTCTGTCTCTCTCTGCCACATATTTCTTCCGGCAGTGACAGTGGAGCTACATTGCACTGGAACCTTGTTGTGGTTCTCATGGACTAATCTTGGTGCCAGAACTACTTTTAGTTGGATTTACAGTGTTGATTGCAATAAGTCTGAAAGCTCTGACCTTTAAACTCTTAAACATATGCAAATAGACCATCTCATGGCAGCTAACCGAACTTCCAGTTCAGCATTGGTAATGTCACTTCCGCTTCGGGTTATGCAAATTAGGATAGTTGTATGTTAAATAAAGAATATATACAAACATGTATTGCTTCTGTAACATTTTATACCAACTAAATCACAGAAGCATAACAATGCACTCACAATCTGTTTGTTTATTTATTTATTTATGTCTTTGGTAACTGGGTAAGTGAACTGATCCAAAGGACCATTTTCAGCCACGACCCGGGCCACACAGTGGCAGGTAATAAGTAACAACAGAAATACAATGATCAGGTACAGGCAGCAGTAGAAATACAATACATGAGTACAAGGGGAAGAATATCCCAACATGAGGTCGTAATTCATAATAAGTAGATCATTGCGCACGTACGGTAAAAAACAAATGCATGTACATGACAGTTGCATGATACAGGATTTGCAGCCATTGGACAGTTTGAGCAGCAATGTATGTGCAGAGAGAGGCTCCAATAATCAAGATAGGGTTGCAGGAAAAAAAATTTTGTATTACAGTAAGGCAACTAGTGTAGATATCAACAGTTGCATGTTATAGCGTGCTGTGGTCCAGACTGACATTGAGGCTCAGTGGAGAAAGCAGAGAAGGGAGATAGGGCAGTCAGCACACAGAACATACTAGAGATAACAGGAGGGAAAATGCCAGAGAGTAGAGGAGATGGGGTCAGGAGGGATGGCTGGGTTAGAGGAATAGGCAGGCAACACATGGCACATCCTAGGAACTAGGGTGGTTTTTGGGCCCTAGTGTTGGCAAGAGAACAATTGCAAGTATACTGCATTAAGAGCCATGCTTTAAAAGCCAGTTGGGAGGGGGATAGGTGGATGGATGACAGGAGTCGGTTTCAAAGGGAGGTGGCTGCGACAGAGAAAGCTTTACTTCCCATAGCTGTTGAGATGCAATGGACTTCTAGAGGAGTCCCTAAGGCTCCTGGAGACCACCCGATCAGTAAGTAGTGAAGTGTAGGGTGATAGTGGGTAGTTTCTGAGAGATTTATCAACTAAACATCCCATGGCATAGTCAAAATGACCCTGTAGTGGGAGCCACCTTAGGGACTGATAGAGCGTGCAGTGGTGGGTAGAATAGGGAGCTAGAAGAACAAAGTGACAAATGGAATTGCACATAATATTTAGACAAGAGTGCAGTGAAGAGGACACGAGAGAGTAGACAGGGGAACAGTAGGCAAGCAGGGACAGGGGGTTACCTTGTGCGACAGCTAGACATGCCTCAGAGGACAGGAATTGCTTAAGACAGTAGGCAACACCTAGCTTCTGGTGAATTCTCTTCACAGTGAGACTGATGTGTTCATTGAAAGTAAGGGAGGGATCAAGGGTCACCCCTAAATATTTAAAGTGCGGGACAGTTTCAAGAGGGGGGACCATTGGTGAGGGTACCAAGAGGATGGAGTTTGATTTGGTGACCTTGATGAGGAAAGGTTTTGAGCCAAAGAGCATGGTTTTGGTCTTTTTTTCATTTATGAGGAGTTTGTTGGAGAGGAACCAATTATGTGCGGCACTGTAGTTTAGCATGAGGGTGGAAGAGATAGATTCCAGGGATTTATCACTATGTTATACGTAGGACTAGGTCATCCACATAGAGGAGTGACTTGCAGTTTAGACTATCTGTGGGAAATGCATTAAAGAACATGGAAAAAAGTAGTGGGCCAAGAATGGAGCCCTGGGGGATTCCAGTGTGAGTGGGTAGGGTGTCCGAGGAATCTTTGCCTATCAGCACCGACTAGGACCTATTGGTGAGGTAGCTATGGAATCAAGTAGCAGTTTTAGGGAAGCAGCCAAAGTGCAGTAGGGCGGAGTGTAAAAGGTGGTGGTCAACGAGGTCGAAGGCCTTTGATAGATCCACAAAAACCACACCTGTGGCCTTGCCCAAGTCCATATTGCTAAGAACGTAGTTGGAAAAGAGGGCCAAAGCGGAGGTGGCACTATGGTGTTTGTGGAAGCCATGCTGAAGGGGAGACAGGAGACTGTATTTGTCAAGATGCTCTGATAGTTGATGATGCACAATTTTTTCAAGTAATTTACTTAAATGTGGTAGGAGGCAGATGGGTCTGTAGTTCTCAAGGGTGAGGGGATCACCTGCTTAAAAGATTGGAACCTCGTGAGCATGCTTCCATGAGTCAGGGACTGAGGATGATGATAGTGCAAGATTGAATGTATGAGTTAGGGGCTTGACAATAGCTGTGGAGATGAGCTTCAGAAAGGTGGGGTAAAGACCATCACTGCCAGGGCTTCCTTTAGGTGGTCATGACTTCAAGAGTTTGATGGTGACACTCTGACCAATGGCCTGAAAGTAAAATAAGGAAGGAAGGTCGGCACTTGTAGAGGAACTGGAGCAACAGGCATTGTTGTTCTGGTTAGCTGGAGGCTGGAGAGGAAGTTTACCAAGATATGGGGTTAGGTCAGTAAACACTGAGTTGAAACTGTCTGCTATCTTAACAGGGTCATAGATGGTGCCTGAGGGGGATATGAGTTGCCTAATTTGTTTATTGGTCTTGGGATTCATGATGGAACCGTTAGAGTCCCAAAAGCTGTGAGGGTTACCAGGGGTGTTCTTTTGCTGGTTGATGAAGTATGCATGCTTGATTGTCTTGGCAGCTCTTTTGCACGGATTGCAGTTTGCGATAGGCATTCCATAGTTGGGGTGAAGGGCATGCTTTGTAGGCTTTCCATTTACTGTCCCTGGTTGTCATTTGTGGTAGTAGCTACCTGGTTAGCCAATGGGTGCAGGCACCTCTTACCCTTTTGATAATGAATGAGAAGTGTTTGCCTTGCAGCTTATGTAGGCTGTCAGTAAAGAAAGTAACTGCACAGGAGACGTTGTTGAGCCTGTAGAGGGAGGAACAGTTTATGAACTTTGCATCCCTTAAGATGTAAAGCCCATTAAGCTGAAGTATAATGCTAGCATTTTGAATATAGCTCTTACTTGGGAGTGAGTTATGGAGGTAATTTTAAAATACACTTGCAGGTTTCAGTTATGAGCCATAACAGGTCAGGAGTCCTGGTAAAAATAAAATTATTTGAAATACTGATCCTTCCTCCTTGTATAGCTGGCAACCTGATAGTCAATATCAAACTGTACCACAATCAAATGGAGCAAATGTAAGGGATGCCCACAGCAGAATTTAAAACATCATTACAAAGGAGTGCTAACTGAAAGGATCCAGAGTAGTCAGGATAGCTTCAATTTACCACTCTCAGATCATGGCAGATACAACTCTGTGCTATCCCATCCTAACTTTGAGTGTGCAGCTCAAAATAACAGGCAGGCATATCTCTAAATTGACAGTTATGATAAATGTATTATATGGATGTAGGCATATGTCATATATGACCTCTGCATGTCATGAAATGTTTCATTTATCTGCTCAGAATCACAAAACTTCTTGATGATGGAAACAGGTCAAGATGACTTACTGTTTGACCATAATTCACCATCCCCCTACCTTTATATTCCAGCTGTTTTACCCTCCCTACTTCCCTACTATTTTCCAGTCTGCTGTTCTTTAGACAATACTGCTTCAATTTTCTATTAACAAATTTAGCTAAAATTAGCAATGAAGCCACTGTGTAAATTTTAAATACTACTAATGGCAAAAGAGTTTGGTCTTGAAGCAAGTCTGTCGTGAAGTTCTGAGAAATGCTTTGGGATAATATTTTGGTGTATCCTTTCATTACCCTCATTCCTAAAAGAACCTTCTGGGTCCTTTGCTTGGTTTAATTAATTAATAGAACTCCATAGTACACATATAGTTAAGTCATTAATTGATTCATAATCCAGAAATCTCTCATTCAGATTCTAAGGTTTGTTTCATTAACTTGACTTAGTTAAACTAATTACTTTAATAGTTTATTAATAGATAGTTTGATTTGTATGTAAACTAATTCATTATTATGCATTGAAACTGCTCTTTGTTTTTTTTTCTTTTCTTTTCCTTTCTTGTTAGTCATTTGAATCCATCACTATTTCATCTGTGGGTTAATGCAACAGTCGGGTATCTAACATTATTACTTTAGATTTTAGTCTAAGAATAATTGGAATATAAAACATTTTTGTAGTTTCATCTAAGTAAGGAAACTGCATTTATACTAACAAAGAATTTAGACTAGTAAATTTGTTGTGGTGCAACTATCAACAACATTAGTCTAGCACCTTGGAAAAGAAAAAAATGCTTAACCACCTTAAGAAATATAAAATTGTTTTTGTTTTTTTTTTGTCTGTTTGTTACAAGAAACACAACTGGTTCTACTGGAAGCCGATACACTTGTACAAATATGGGCCCTACGGTAGATGACATTGAAGTGTGGAAGGGGCTGCAGGAAGACCTGTACAACCTACAAGAGTGGTTGGAAATATGGCAGCTGGGGTTCAGTGCAAAGAAGTGCAAGGTACTGCACTTTGAAGCTAGAAACCAGAGGAGGAGCTATCAGCTGGAAGGAGTAAGGCTGGAAAGCACTGAGGAGGAAAAGGATCTGGTGTGCTTATAACGGGCAGCATGAACAACTCAGCTCAGTGCAGGAAGGTGGCAGTGAAGGTCAGCAGGATGCTGGGGTATATGGCAAGGGAAATCTCCTTCAGAAATAGGGAGGTGATCCTTCCCCTCTACAGGTCTCTGGTCAGGCTTCACCTGGAGTACTGAGTACAGTAGTGGCACCCATTCCTGAAGAAGAACATCAAATTGTTGGAGTGGTGCAATGTAGGGTGACAAAGATGATCCAGGGATTGGAGGAAAAATCTTACGAGGATAGATTAGGTGAACTAAACATGTACTTCCTAGAGGAGAGGAGGGATAGGCAAGATATGACCGAAACTTTTAAATACCTCAAGGGGATAAATAATGTTGATACGGAAGGAATTTGCCAGCTTAGAAAAGGGAGGGATATGAGAGGCTATCAGCTGAGATTGGAGATGGGAAGATTTGGGAAAGAAATCAGGAGACATTTTTTCATAGAAATGGTGGTGGACAGATGGAATATGCTGCCTGAGGTGGTGGTATCCTGTGGAATGGTGGGCGGCTTTAGGAGGGTTGGGACAGGGTGGGGGTTGTATGAAGGGTGGGCAGGAGGGGCAGCTGTAAGTTGAGGGCTAGCTGCACATTCAGGCAGACTCGGTAGACCATAAGGCCTGCTTCTGCTGGCATTTCGTATGTTAGTATGGTTGCTCAGGTGAAATATAGCTCTCACTCTAGTAAGAAAAGATAGGTATAAATTTTAATTATGAAAGAAAATTCATTTTACAAAAAAATGCTTATGTATCTTATCTAGAAGGGAGTATCAAAATTCTATCTGGCACACTATCAGGAGAAAACAACACCTTCTGTAATAGTTATGCCCCCACAACAGGACAGGCTGACTTCTTTTTGAAATAAGCAAGTTCAAAGATTCAGAGATTATACTTGCAAGAGATTTTAACAAAGGAATAGATCCGCAGCTTGACAGGAACCCTGCAAAAGTAAATACAAACATCTCCAAATCTAGAGAAGCTTTGCTAGCTGTTAATAATGATGCAAGGCTTCTAGTTGCATGCAGAATGGCCCACCCCACTAATGAAGAATTTTAATTTTATTCTGCTCATCATAACTCTTTCAGCAGGTGAGATTATGTTTTCCTGTCACTGAAAGCCTGTAACTTATTGTCTGAGATAAAATATGACCTCAGGGTTACATCAGATCACAGTATGCTTAAAATGCCCTTATTCCTAGAAAGTGACAAAAAAACAAAAGTTTTAGATGGAAGTTTAATACCACCCTACTACATGATCTGAATAAATGCATGACATATTAAGTGTCGTGTCACAATCTATGTGAAGCATTCAAGGTTTGTATTGGGGTAGGATAATTGGGTTTGCTACTAAGGAAAAAAAACAGAGCAGAAGGAACTTTCCATTAAGGAAGAACAACTGGCCGAATTCTGTCAACATTTTAAAAAGAACCTATTACTAAACAAAACCTATTCTATGAGATTACAAATTTAAAACGTGAAATTAATACAATGCAGTCTGCAAAGGTAGAATATGCCTTGTTTCAATCAAGCAAAATTATTGGGAATCCAGTGAGAAAGCAAGTAAACTCCTTGCATGTTGCCTTAAAAACAGCAATCACAGAATACCATTAATGGGATAAGTGACCAAAATGGGATGCTCTCTTATAAATCCAGTCTGATGAATAAATGCTTCCTGGATTTTTATTGAAGCTTATATAAATCTCAAGGCCCCAACAGAGAAAATATTACCTCCTTTCTGGCAGCATCCACATTCCCCAAATTTCAGAAAAAGACAAATATTTGAAGCACCTATCACTGAAACTGAGATTATGCAAGTGATTAATGAAGCTCCTAGTGGAAAAACACCTGCACCTGATGATCTCCCTGGAGAAATATATAAATACTTTGGCCCAAGTCTTAAACAGCAGCTTGCTCTGGTTTTTCAAGAATCTTTTAAATTAGGTACCCTTTCAAATTCTATGAATGAAGCCTTAATTTGTCTATTGGCTAAAAAAGGTAACTATTTCCTAGAATGCTCCAGTTATTGGCCTATATCCTTCTTTCTTTTGTGTGTGTCTCCCATGCTCCCCGACCTGCACTCCTTCCCCATCGCCATCCACCACCCCACATTGCAGCCCCCTGGGTAACCCAACATTTCCCTTTGTTGAACGGAACCCCCCCATGAGAGAAAGTGCTGGTGGGGGTTGCCAGTGCAACTACTTTTGGCCTGGGTATGGCTGGGGTCTGTCTGGGCTGTTTAGGGCTTCATGGTGGTGGGGCACCAGCAACCATCATCTGGCCAGTCAGGGAGCCTTTTCCTGGTTTTCTTTGGAAGCATGGCATGTCAGGACGTCAAGACATAAGCCGACATCCATTGCGCTCCCTCCACAGCATGGCCTGACATGCTGCCATGCCTCCAGCCTCTGCCAGAGGTTGGCAAACACAGGACTACATACCACCCTCCCTCACAAGAGAAGGCAAGCCATCATGGGACGCTTGAGACAACCCCCCCCGGCTGTCCCTCCGACACCCAGGTCCATTCCCAAACCCAGGTTGTCAGTGTCACAGGCAGAAATGCAATTGCAGTGCCAGAGGGCCAGCTCTATACCCCTCTTAAATTGTTATTATAAAATTCTGACCAAAATGCTGGCTAAAAGACTATCTAATGTCATGCATAGTATTATCAGAAAACAGCAAGTGGGTTTAATGAAAGGCAAATGATAATTTATGTAGACTATTTTCAATCATTTGGGCAGCTCAATACAATTCATCCCCTTCTCTTGCTCTCTCATTAGATATAGGGAACACATTTGATTCCCTAAAATGGGAATGTTTATATAAAGTCTTAGATTCTTACAGTTTTGGACCTCAACTTAAAAACTAGGTTTCAGTGTGATATGTAAAAGTTCCAAGGCATTAGTAATAACTAATGGTGTGATCTCAGAATCAGTTCCCCTATTTAGAGGCACAAGGCAGGGATGCCCTATATCACCTCTGTTATTTGTACTGGTAATTGAACCTTTAATCAAACCGATCATAAATTCCATTAGAATTCATGGAATTAATTCCAGTAAATACACTAACAAGGTTTTGAACTTTGCAGATGATCTTTCATTGAGTCTTAGTCAACCACATTTTTCAATGGTAAATTTACAGCAACTGTTACAAGAATTTGGATCTCTCTCAGGACTTTATGTTAATGGGTAGTAAACTGAGAGCACAATGCTGGTTGCTTTGGATTTTGAAAAACAGAGACTCAATTACTCATTTTCCTTTCCTTGGGCAGACAAGGGTATCACATACTTAGGTATGAATATTCTTAACTCCATTAAAAAATAGTAGATTCCAATTTAAGTCCCCTATTATCAGAAGTCACTTCCAAAGTAGAAAGATTCTCTAAGCTGAACTTACCCCTGTGTGGGAAGATAAACTCTTTAAAATGGATATTGGCACCAAAGACATTTTATATTCTGAACGACCTACCCATTTTGATCTGAGTATCTTGGTTCAGAAAACAGAAAGTTTGAACTCTAGATTCTTAAGGAATAGCAACCCCCCTCCCCCAAGTATTCATAAACTAAGAGCCTCTAGGAAGAAAGGAGGCTGAGTTGACCTTAGTGACAAAAGTACTACCGGGCTTACCATCGTAAATAAGCAACTCATTTGTTCTCTGGACATTTTATTGATCTTTACCATTATTGATGAAAGTAGAAAATCAAAAAGTGAAACCTCTCCATACCGTTGATTTATTGTTCATAGCTACATCCAGGTAAATTTCTTCTCACCCCACTATTTTAGTTACCATTTCCTTATGTAAGAACATATCTAATTTTCTATGTTCCAGCTTCTTACTTTTTAATTATATGCCAATTTGGAGAAACCCTCTATCACACACAGTGGAAACATTTTCAAAGATATAGGATGGAAGAAAAAGGTTATAAAAAAGAGTAAAGATTTATTGAATTATATAGACAACAGTCTGCTATCTATAAGAAAGTAAGGGAAAAACATTATCTTGATAAACTACAATTCTGGTTATACTTACAAATAAGAAAGGTTCTGTCCAAAAAAAAAAAAATCTCAGCACTGAACTAAAAGATCCTAGCTTCTCAAACTTTAAGAGTTTCACTAAAATGGGTCAATTTACAAAATGATCTAGTCTTATTTATAATTTAAAGAATCCTTAGACCAAACTGTGAAAAAATGGCTGCATTTGTTGTAGGTAAGTGCAGGATAGACCGGCAAAATTCAAAATCCTCCATTAATACAATTATTCAACCCATCACCTAAAGAAAATAGGTTACTACCAACATGCTAGATTGGAAATGTAGACGTACTGAATAATGTTAACTTAAGTCATTTGTTCTGGGAATGTCTGGAGATGCTCAGAGGTTGGAAAACACGCCGCTCTACATACCATCATTCCTTTCCATCTCTGTATTGTCATTCTAGGTGACACAGATAAATTACTAAACCTTACATGCCCATTTCAACTTTGGGTTTTAGCTGCTGCACCAATATATAAATGGATACTACCACAAAAATGGAAATTAAAAAACATCCCCTCAACATGAAGGTGGTGTAACTCAATGGGTACTTTGGTTAATAATGAAAGAATAAGTTATAGTTTACTCAGTATGTCTGAGTACCTTAAAAAAGTATGGAATCTTTTTCTGGAATTCCATAAGAAGTAGAATCAATTACAAAATAGTAATGAGTCATGCAATCTCTAAATGAACTGTTATATTTTCTTAATTTGCAAAACACTGTACTGTAAATTATACATGAATTAAATTGTATCATTTTATGAATTCTTCAATAAAAAAAGTTTTAATTAAAAAAAGAAGTTATGTGGCAACTTGGGCACCTGCCGCAGAACTTTAGACCAAAACTGCCAAAGAGAAATTGGGGCCTTGACTTTGGGGATCAGTCACCCCAATCTCTACCAGTCATGGAGGTGTGTGTGGGAGCAGGGGGTTGTCCTGTGATAGTCCTACTTAGTTTGAGTTCTTATATTTGGGGCCCAAATCTCAACTGCCATGGCTGATGTTAGGTAGTCCTTGTGACTACTTAGCACCAACGTGGACACTTTGGCCCCCATGGTCACATGTGGTCACAACCCATTCCAGAATACCCACAAAAGTCATTGTGACTGGTCAGAAAAGGGGATGGGGCCCAGCATACAAATGGCATACTGGGCCAAACAAACAAAAATCACATGGTGGCTGATCATACATCTGTGTACATACAGCTGCACCCCACTTGTTTACAGTCTGACAAAAGAAACCAGTAGCAAGTACGCAGACTGCATCAAGGAAAACTTAGGAACCTATGGCCCTGAAGTTGGGCCATGTTGGGGGACACTGGACTATCAGGTAAGGTGAAGGGGTACTGCTGGACTACCTTGGATGCAGATGTCTTAAGAAAGTGGGGGAGGGTGACCAGTGGCCACCATACAACTTGGAGTAGGTTTGGGAGGGGAACACTTCCAGGTGGGATGACCACTTGGCTGGTACTGCCACCATGGCACAGTATTAAGTATGGTGACATGTGCCAGACTTATGTTGCCATGCCATGCTGAGGAGATGCGGGTGCATGCCTGCATGATTGGGGTAACATCTGGAGAGGCCTTATGTATTGTGCAAATGTCACAGGAGGGACTCCCCCAGAAAATGTGCCCATGTTTGTGTATGAAGGTTTCAGTTGGTAGTGCAATGGGCTCAAAGCGCCCATTTTGAGCTGCCCAATTTTTGACCAAGAATCAAATCCCTGATGCTCACAGAAGTACAAAAATGTCTTAATAGGAATGCAACCAAGATGTGAAATTCTTTACAACAGTGACCTTTCAATGCTGATGACTGGAGTAGCAGCTAGTTTTATTGTGCCACTTTAATTTCTATACAGCTACAGTCGTTCCAGACAGGATGCAACATGATAACCTGCAGTACTGCTGCAGGGTGCCGCAGCGTGCTTCAGGGAGCATTGTAATTCAATGGCAGTAAGGCCCTTTTGCCATGCAGTACTTTGTGACACGTCATTTACTTCAAGTTATTGCATTGTATCCCGGCTAGCACTGCTGTAGGTTAATATACTCCAATCACAGTGCAAGGCTCATGTCTCCATTGCAATAGCCAACTACATTAGATCTGTAGTTTTCAGATCTGAATCCCAATCAGGTTTCCTTTTGTGTCACAATTTGTGTCACCATTTCTGCTTAAAGAGTAACTTTGCACTTCAGCATGTGCTTTCATAAATCAGATGTTTCAGCTGTTACAATTTACTAGAGAATGCATTTTTATTTTCATTTTCAGTGTTCCTTTCCAAGATTTATAGCACATTTTGGTAGTCCATCTGAAAAGTATATATAGAAAACATCTGGAAACATTTGCCTCTCCCCATTAACCTCACAGTGCCTTGGTTTTGTGTGCACACTATGTTGTTTACCGGGGGGCAATCAACCATAAGAAGGCAGTGTTCCTGTCAAGGGAGATTGCCACCAGGAAAAACTGACCAGCTATGCTTTTTTGAACTGTGGACAGACTGCTACATCCAGCTGTCTACAGCCAAAAAAGCTTTTTCAGATGCTGTATGCAATGAGTTTGATTGGTTCTTCTCAGACAGAGTGTCTGCTCTCAGGCAAGGAATTCCACCAGTGAGCCATGGTGTGGCCAACAGTGGTCACCTTGGCTGTCTGAGGAGCACTCCGCCTGGTTGGGGGGAGTTTAAACCAGTGGAGGTGACTGAGGTCATTGAGGTTGTTTCTAGGCTGAAGCACACAAATTGCGAACTGGACCCAGTGCCAACTCGTTTCTTATCTCATTGCCTCCACATGAACTCTCTGAAGTTACAGCACTTGTCTCCTGTATACTGTTAACAGTGAATCTTGGGCCTTTCTAAGCAAAATCAAGCCATAATCAGTGTGCTGCAAACAAATACAAATAGCACAAAAACCGTAAGTGCTAGACACAAAGTATGAGTGACAAACTTGTTCAGCACAAAATTACCTTTCCAATGGTGGTATGCAAGTAATAATAGATAATTTAGTTTTTTTTCTATGCTAGTCAAAACAGCAAAATAAATATTTTTTTCACTGAAAAATAAACCATAAGCCTTTTTTTGTTGGGAAATATGTAACATATCAACACCAAATTAAGCATCCAGACATTAGATGTAGTTTTAATAATTTGTTTGTAAAAAAACAGCTATTTTTGTAGCATTAAACATATTTTTTCTCCATTTTAGTCAAGGTGCATTGGTGAGGTTTGAGGGACAAATCTGAACCAAATGGAACATACCATAAACAAATGCAAATAACTCCTAAAGTATACATCATACACCCAATGTATGAGCAGCAAAGTTGTTCCACATAAAATTGTCTTTCCAACTGTGCTATGCAATCAACTGTGCTCAATTCAGTTTTTGTTTTATACTGGCTGAGATACCCAGAATGTGAGTTTTCTACAAAGTGCTTAGGTGGTTCTTGATGGACAAAATGTCTGCCATGCAAACCATAACATAAACAAATGTGAATGACTCCTAAAGTGAACATGAAACACACACAATGTCAGTGGTAAAGTTGTTCTGCACATCATTACCTTTCTAACGGTGCTATGCAGGCAGTCAATTCTAATCAATTCTGGTTGGCAAGTAATATTAAAACATGTCAGTGACATATCCAGACGTTACTAGGGCACACAGGAAGTCTGTAGGTGACTTCTGTAGTCGTTCTGGGACACACTGCAGTATATTTGCTGCCACCTACAGGCATATTCTAGGAGGCAATGAGTTAATGGGATGTGTTGACTCTGCAGGCTCTGTGTTCACCTTGATTGTCCGGTGTTCTTTGTCAGAGGGGGTCTTCCCAGATGTCTTGAAGGAGGCACTGGTGAGACCCCTTCTGAAGAAACCATTTTTTAGACCCTGATGTCAAGGTGAATTACCCTCCTGTCTCCAACCTTCCATTGCTGGGAAAGGTTATAGAGAAGATTGTGGTACAGCAGCTCGAGGAACACTTTGTGGCCTTTGATATCTATCAGCCTCTCCAGTCTGGGTTTCATGCCAGGCACAGTATGGAAACCATGTTAGTTTGGGTGCATAATGATCTCCTCAGGGTGAGAGATGGAGGAGAGGAGACAATTCTCATTCTCCTCAGCCTTTGACACTGTGGACCACTGTGTGCTGTTCAACCGATTGAAGGAATTTTGTGGACTTGACGGCACTGTCATCTGCTGGTTTGAGTCCTATCTCACAAATAGAAGGCAACAGGTTGTGATGGGGAATTCCTCCTCCTCCCATAGCTTTCTGTCTTGTGGAGTACCTCAGGGTTCGGTCTTGTCACCAATGTTGTTTGCCATGTATATGCAGCCCCTAAATGAGATCATTAGGAAGTACAGTCTGGATTTTCACTGCAATGATGATGATGATATCCAGCTGTATCTATCCTTTGCCCCCGAGACATCCAATGTGGTGGATGCAGTGAACAACTGCCTGGCCAAGATCAATTACTGGATGGCCTCCAGCTAGTTGCGACTGAACCCCGATAAGATGGAAGTACTAGTGGTGGAGTCAAACAGGAGGCATGATAAGTTGGCCTCTGGGTAAGAGACTTGATTGTTTCTGGGGCCTGTACCATTGAAGACCTCCTCTAGGGTGCCCAATCTTGGCATTATCCTCGATAGCAGACTGACACTTGAATCTCAGGTGTCGTCTGTTGTCCAGACCAGCTTTTACCATCTGAGGAATATCACTAAGATCAAACACCTAGTTCTGCCCATAAACCTCCCACCTTGGTACATGCCTTCATGATGTCAAGGCTTGACTACTATAATGTGCTCTACCTAAGATTCTCTGGAGATACCCTCTGCTGACTGCAGCTTGTGCAGAATGCAGCTGCCAGGCTGTTGACAGGGCAGCCAAAATACTGCCACATCACCCTGGTGCTGCATGAACTTCACTGGCTGCCAGTTTGGTGGAGGGTTCTCTTTAAGGTGGGCTTGCTCACCTTTAAGGCCCTACATAAACTGGACCCTGGCTACCTGTTGGACCTTCTAACACCTGCTGCCTCGGTCTGTTCCCTCCAATCCTCCTCTAGGAGCCTCCTTGCAATTCCCAGGACAAGGTTAAAAACTACCAGTGACAGAAGTTTTAGTGTCACCAGCCCCATCCTGTAGAATTTGCTTTCTCCATCAGTAAGGGAGGTCCCTTCAGTTGAGGCATTCAAAGCCCGCCTCAAGACCTTTTTATTCAGCCAGGCATTCCCAGACACTGTCTTTTAGATACTGCTTTCTAGATATTCTGAAAGAATGGCCCCATCAGGAATTTGCTGCTAGGTCAGGCCTCCCATTTTGGGTGGTCTGCTTTTTAATATGCTTAATTGATATGATTTGTATTTTAATTATTGCATTTTAACTGCTTTTTGATGTATTTTGACTATAGGGCACCCAGAGCCTCTGAGATTGGGTATCTGAAAAATAAAATTTGCCTTGCCCTACTTTGATTTTATGACATCGCATGACAACAGATTGTGATGTCACAAACAGCAACAGTGTGGTGAGCAGGGGAGAGTCAAGGCACATTTTGAAAGACCCAGTCAAATCATTGCTGCATGATCTACAATATTTAGTAGACCAACAGCACAGGAACATGAAGAAAATAGCAAATAAATAAAAGATAATAAAGTTAAAATATAGTTGGTGTAAATCTAGGGTTTTTAAGCTTTTTATTATAATAGAGAGTTGCTCGTTAACAGATGCTTGTGGACATTTTCCCCCACAAGCAGTACTGCAGCACTTTAATAGAAAGTCCACAGGTGCCACCAACTACTAGGGCCAGGTCTTCCAGGTTTTGTTTCTTTAAGTAATATATACAGTATTGTACATGCATTCTGATGTCTCCTGGAAACAAGCTGAAAACATGGTTTTTACCTCAATCTTATTTTTTTTTTCTTTAACATAAAGAATAATGGATAGGTAAGTGTGTGTTATGGATTTTATTCAGACACTCAAGGTGTGTGATGACCCATAAGTTTATGTGGTCATCACACACCAAGGGTGTGTGAAAAAATTCCATAACATCAAACTTACCTATCCATTATTTTTTATAATTGCTGGTGTGGAGGTTTAGACTGTATTTCTAGCAGCTTGAAAGAAAAGGGTCCTTTTTAGCTAGAGTACAGTTTTATTTTTGAAGAAATTGAACTGTACATGAATAAAACACAGTTGAAAATATGGCAGTTGGAATACTTTTTGTGAAACAATGGAATGCAGCAGTTTTAAAATCTTTTCTTTGGGGAATGTCATATCAACTTGATTTTGGGTTATTAGGACGTGTCATATCAACCGGATTTCACGTTATTATTGCCTTTGGAGCATAATAGCCCAAAATCTGGTTGATATGCATTTTTAACAAAACAGTGATCTGGCTGAAATCTATGATCACTGGTAATTATAAACTTATAATTAACAAATACAGCATGTGCACATCTCTGCCAAAGCAAAATATTTCCATTGGTCACTTAAGGTCTCTTTATTGGATGCAAAAGAAACTAAACAGAATTCTGGTTAGTTACCTATACACCTGATACAGATAGTGTAAGAGATCCTGAAAAGGTGTGAAAATTCTTTAGTCAGTCTTACAAAACATTTTTTTATTTATTGAATAGTTTCACCAGGAAGGCACACTGAACGACAAGTTACTCATCTCCCGGTGTGACCTGGGGGGGGGGTACAACTGAATGACGAATTAGACATGCATTTTAACATTTAACATATCTGAGAAATTAAACATTTAATTACATTAGATATGATTAGCCTGGGGAGGGGGGTGCAACCGTTTGTTTCAATAAATTTGAGTTTTTATAGTACACTATCCTGTGGTTTGAATTTGTGCAGTCCTTGGAGGTGTAGCCGAGAGTTGACAGAAGTTTCTTCATGTTTATGGTACTTGTATTTCGGCTCCTCCATCATAGTCGTGAGCCATGTTTCATTTTTTCAATTTGGTTTTAAATTACAATTGTAACAAGACATACAGTTAAAAATATCATAAATAATCTTACAATCGCATTTGTGACATAACATACAGTTAGATATATCATACCTGTGGAATATGCATTTAATAACAAGTGGCATATCTGAGGAACATAGTACAGAAATTTAATGCAGCCTTGGAGCCAACTCCCTGCAGGAATGGATCACAGTTAAGAGGCAAATTATTTATCAAGTATTGAATGAATGAGGTGCAGTGAGGGGACATCAAAGAGGTTATAGGGGGAAACCAGCTGGGGGAAGGATAGGATAAAGATGGGGGGGAACATTATCGGAGCAAAGTGAGCAAAACTTTAGTTGTGAGGGGCAAGTTAATACTGGGCTAGTGCAATCTGGGAGCACCTCAGACAGAACAAAAAGTGTAAGTTATTAGCTCAAGTGAACTAATTCTCTTGTTTAAGTGCAGGGGAGTAGAGAGGGGGCAGGAGAGAGAGGTGGGGGTAAGGGATAGGGTAGGGAAGGACAAGTCATACCTGGAACTGGCCCCTTCAGAATGCAGAGATCGCTGCCTCTGGCCGAATGAGGTGAGGACTTAGAATAAGGGCAGGAGTAGGCAAGAACAAGTTTGGTAGAGATAGTAGAGGGGATGGTAAAGGGAAGGAGAAGGAGGAGGAGGAGGGGTGGGAGAAACTTGCCTAAGACTAGGCCTCTTCAGGATGCTGGGAACCCTGACAGAGAGCAGAGTCAGGTGAGGACGAGTTAGGTAGAAAGGATGGAGGGGAAAGGGGAGTGAAGGAAGAGTCATTTCCCAGTGCTGGACCCCTCCAGGATGCTGAGAACCCTGCCAGGGGGCAGAAGTAGGTGAGGACAAGTTGGGAAGAGAGAAAAGAAAGGATGAAGGGAACGGGGGGAAGGAAGAAGTGTGCCTAAGACTATTTCACTCCAGGATGCTGAGAATCTTGGCAGAGTGCAGAATCAGGCGAGGACTAGTTGGGTAGAAAGGATAGAGAGGATGGGGAAGTGAAGGAAGAGTAATTGCCCCATGCTGGACCCCTCCAGGATGCAGAGAACCCAGCCAGGGATAGAATTAGAGCGAGGACAAGTTGGGCAGAGGAAATAGGGGATAGAAGAGGAAGGAAAAAAAGAGAGGGAAGAAACTTACCTGAGGTAGACATTGCCATGGTGCTAAGAATCCCAACAAGGGCAGATTTAGGCAGGACAAGTTGGGTAGAAAGGAGAGAGGGGGAGGGGGGAAGGAGGAGGCTTGCCCAGTGCCAGACCCTTCCAGGATGCTGAGAACCCTGCCAGAGGTCAAAACTAAGCAGGGGCAAGTTGGTAATGGAAGAAGGTTAGGGATAGGAGTGAGGGGGTAAGAGGTGAAGGGAGAGGAGAACATGCTGGGAAGCAGGCTCAGTGGAGAGGAAGTTTTAATAAGGGATGTGAGTCATGGAGAGGAGCAGAGGTATGGGAGAACAATGAAGGAGGGTTAAAGCAGGAGCAGTTAGATGAGAGAAAGTTATGTAAGGCAGAGGCAAAGGAGTAAGAGGAGGAGGAGGAGGAGTGCTGTATTTGGGGGGGGGGAGTTCCAGATTTGTGGGAAATGATGAGTGAAGCCTGACTGACCAATGAGAGTGGTTTGATGGGGGACCAACAAAGTGCGAGTGTCAGAGGATCTGAGGGAGGGGGAGGGGGAAAGAGGGAAGAGAGTGAGCATGAGAGGTAAGAGGAAAGTTCTCCTAACCAAAATTTAGAAGTGAGTTTGGCACAATGAGTGAAGCGCCTGTTGGCAAGTGGGGGAAGAGACAGGGCATGGTAGAGGTCACAGTGATGAGTGCGTGATGGAGCATCAAGGGTAAAATGGCAGAAGGAGTTAAAGAGAGTGTCCAACCTGGTTAGGGAGGATTTGGGAGCGGGCACCATAGACTACATCACAGTAGCTGAAAATGAGGAGGATCATTTTCTGGACTAGTTCATGCTGCGCCATAGAAGAGATGCAACTATGGTTCCTGAATAAGGCACCAAGCTTGGGGCACAGTTTTTTCAGGATGGCATCAATGTGGCCAGAGAAGTTGAGGTGTTGGTCCAACCAGACCCCAAGATATCTGATTGAGGAGGTGTCCTCTAGGATTCTCCCATCAAGGGTATGGAAAGAAGGTATACGATGGAGACTAGAGAATCTCTGCCTAGTGCCAAAGGTCATGGAGACAGTCTTTTTAGCATTTAGGAATAGTTGATGTGAGGCAAACCATAGCTGAACCTTGTGAAAGTCATGCTGAAGGGTGGTTGCTACATTGGCGGGGCATTTGTCAGAGAAGAACAGGATGATGTCGTCAGCATACATATGGATAAAGGAGGAGGGGGAACATACTGAGGGCAAGTCATTAAGGAAGATGTATCATACCAAAAATATTATCCTCAAGACTTGATTTACATCTGTCAAAGTCAGTACAACCAAAGCATATTAAAGAATGCATTGTCACAGTTTGCCAGTAGAAGGGTGTCAGTATACAATCATGAATGAACAACATTTACACCATTTACGTTTATTACAATTTCAAACTTAAAAATTCTGAGTGTCAATAAAAATGTTTTCTTCCTGATCCAATCTTTTATTTAGTTATTGAAAAAAACTGATAAGACACTCTTACATAAGTATTATCTGAGCTAACCTTCTTACTACATTACTATTAAGCACTATTAGTTGTATGTTATGACACTTAAATGTCCATCATGCTTGTTGTATATGAGAAAAATATATAGCCCCTTGTTTTATTTAGTTGTTTAAATTTATCCAACCTCCTCCTCCTTCTTTCTTTTTTCCTTCCCTATATATTTTGTTCTTGTTTATTATTATTATTTTTCCCATTGTTGCATCAACTCAGTTTTCTTTCTCCCCCTTCCCCCTTTATTTAACTCTGTCCCTCTTTAACTGTACTCCAGTGCTGTGTTACAGCTGTGTTTAGCTGGGTACTGAACTCACTTAGATACTTTAATTATGTGTTATAAAATGGTCAGGAAAAATCTAGACTTTTGATTGGCTGGAAGCCCTCCTCAGCCGTGTCCTTATCAGGACATATCCATTCAGCGGGCACTACTTGTGCCAACCTGAATGCAGCACAAAGACAAATCAATCCGTGCCACCGGCAGCTTCACAGCTAGAATGCCGCCTAACTTCAAAGCTGCACCGCACTGCCATTGCTTTCCGAATACTGGCTCTCACACAGCATCCCACAGCACCACAACAGCTGCAGCAGAGGAGTGCTGGCCCCCCATAGACGAAACAGAACAATTCTCCGCAACAACTAAATATTTTATTTACTCACTGACAGTGTGTTCATAGCAGGTCCCGCTGCTCAAAACCCTGCCCAGTGCACAGTGAATATCTCTGCCATCTCCGGACCCGATTCTCCCCCACACCATCCTCTCTTTCAAATAAGAGCCACAGCAATCAGAAATTCCTGGAAGAAATTATAAAAAGCAGCCCTTTTCTCTCACCAGAAAACTAAAAATGGGTTTGTTTCTCTTCAGACACAGATTTAGAAAGCGCGAAGCCAGACACCACTGTCTACAATGGCAGAAAACAGACACGCTCGCTCCCACTCGCTCGTGCAACGTAAAAAGAAACACAAAAAAAGAGAAACTGGAATTAATAAAGCGAGTGAATGTAACGAAAATACATTCAACTGACATGAATTTAAACTTCTTAGCTTAAGTTCGAAACACAGTAAACCCGACCGAAAAAAACTTTCTACGGCAGCTGCCGTTGGACACTCTCAATCTTGTCCTGCTAGCAGAACGAATGCATGGCTAAAGCAGTAAATATAACAAAAGAAAAAAAAAGCATGCTTTTAGTTGTTTCTATGTTGGGGGGGTACCTGTAGCTGTCTGGGGGTACCCGTAGCTGTCTACTGGCAGAGATTATACCAAGCTCCGGCATTTACTTTCAATGAACAAGGTCCATAGCAAGACAATGAGAGGGACTACTTTTTTTTTTTTTGCACTGATCTAATTATATTTCTTTTTTATGTACAATTATGTGCATTTTTTAATTTTTAAAATCAAATTCTTTAATGGTAGCCCATTTTATAAGTGCAATAAGACACTCCGAGGTGTGGGTTCTGGCCTGATAAGAGCACTTCCCAGGTGCAAAAGGCACTCGGCGCAAGCGCCTCATGCCTCATAACGCACCTGGGGTGTGCTCTTATCAGGCCATAACCCACGCCTCGTCATGTCTTATTGTTGGCTTTGGACACAAAGCACTTTTCTATTGCTTGCATTAGCAGTTGCATATTAATTCATGGTCACCTTAATTGGCATATCAGAGGGGTATTTGGTCTTGAATAAAAGATTTACTATAATAAATTAAATTTATTCTGCAGCTGAATTGGGTAGCTATTGCACCATTACTTATTGCACTTAGCTAACTGATATTGAAATGTACACATTTTTCCAAAAATATACTTATGTCTGATAGTTATGGGTGACTCTTATTCTCTGAAGAAGAGACAAAGCACCTTGAAGTACCAAGATTTTGTCTGTGTGTTCTTGTCCTGCTAATAAATTATTGGAACATGCCTAATGGACTGAGTGACTGTTGTATTTTGTTTGTGAGCTCTGGACTGTTGCTTATTTATAATGTTTCCCTTTGGCTTGATGGCACATACCTTGGGCATTTTATTTCCTTCAGCATAGGCTATGTGTTGTGTGGACTCCAGCATTCAATGTCACAATTTAGTGCCAGCAGGTTCATCCACATCTAAGCAAACTTCCGATCCATGCTAGCCCCCCCCCCCATGAAGTAAAACCTTGGTTTGTTATTTTTCTCTCGAGTTATAGAGATTGTAATTTGGCTCAAACTTAGACCCACCAGGTCCAGATGCCCACGTGGTTTTCATGGTATGAGTGTACCGAGTAAACAGGGGCAGCAACCTACTAATGCAATAGATGGGAACTCAGCTTGCACAGAGGAGGACTATTGCAGATCTGTGTTCAACAATGTGGAGGGGGTGGCAGCAAGGTAGAAACAACAAATGGAAACAGTGGCTGCAGGTAATCAGGAAAGTAATGCTCTTAAATCCCTTTTTGACTCCTTGGAGACTGCACAAATAAGTGAAATTAGCCTATGGCACAATATTAACAGCCTTAAAAATTATGTCACACAAGTTCAGGTCCCAAGAGGACTCTACATTGGCAAAATGGCTAGCAGTAGGAATTGAACGATTTTGTCATAAGGATGTTTGGGAAGAGGCTCCGAGTCTTCACTTAAATTAATCAAGATCTTGTTTAAAGATCAATATAACTACAAGAAAGTGCAGGAGGTAGTAAACAATATACAGAGTGAAGTGAGTAAATACAAAGAAAATTCAGAATTTACAAACAGAGAAAACAAACTTAATTTGGTACTCAAAAAGCATGAAAAAGAATTTTCAGACCACAAGAAAACTAAAACTTTAAAAGCCAAGAAATACTACTTGAAGGGTCAGGTTTTTGGGTGGTAGTGCCCCACTAGGTCTCTGAGCAGGGGGTGTAATTTTTCCTGATCATGTTCTAAATGCAGAAAACAAAACAGTGCCAGCAGAGGCAGGTCACTAAGCAAGATACCTGTACTTAATACAGACACTGAGGAACTTTTGGACAGTTCTGAAACCTTCACTGAAACAACAAAGAGTCTGTCAGTTTTTTTTTTTTTTTAGATCTGGTTCACATAAAACAGCAACGCAAGGGGAAAAAGAAAAAATCAAGCACAAAACAAAGGGGAAACAAGAAGGCCACAAACAGAAGGTGAAGGCAACAAAATAGTAAAATGAATTGATATTTGCCTGAGCACTGCACAGGAAATCAATCCAAAAGAAGGGGTTCTGTTTTATACCTTCCCCATCGATAACGTTTTTTTTCAGTATAGACAGAACTTTATATACTCTTCTGGAAACTAAATTTAAAATATGACTACAAAATTAGAAACATTGAGTATTTAGCTACAAAGTTTGTATAGGTTTCCAGGGAGGAACTGAGTGTTTTGTTTGATGCTTTAAATAACAGTGAAAGTGGTATTAATGCACAAACCAAAGAACTGACAACCTAGCCAGCCCACCAGTGCAGCGGTAGCACTACCACTTATGACACTGTCAACCCAGATTTGGAAACAAGCCCGGGGAGGTGGATGGCTGGCTGGGAGAAGGCTTGAGTGTCCACAGGACAACCCACCTTCTCTGGGAGGGGAGGTTCAGGCTCAGTGCTTGATTGGCCTCTAGTGGAAGTTGGAGACACAGCAAGCACAGAGCACTAGAAGAAGGGGTTGGGCATGGTGGATATTGATGTTTATTGTCTTGACATCAGGGCACACACCATGCCCTAGAAAAAGGGAAAATCAGCATCAAAGCACCGAGAAGATGGAGCACCGAAGTGGGGACCCTAATGGCTCATGCATGCCTGATTCTCTGGGGGTCTGACAAAACAGTGAAGTGTCTTGGGGTGTTGGGCCCCACCTCGTACTCACCTGGGGGGTATAGCCACGACTACATGGGGACCAGCCGGAGGTCACGTAGGTCATGAAGCGGGGCTGCCACATGTGTGTGTGTGTCTATCCTGATGGAGCGGGGCTCTGGTGCAGAGGGGAGAATAAATAGAAATTTCAAAAGAAAAAGACCTGACAACCTCTAATTTTTCAACATTGGATAATAGCATTTTTGTAAGTTCTGTGAATTCCAATGAACCAACATTGCCAACAATGATGTGTTAGAGAGCCTAGTGAACTATGCGTTTGTAGCAGGAATGAAAATGCATGTTTGAATGTGAATGAACATATTGTAGGGGAGCATGATTTTTAACCAGGTTATTTTGCAGATCTGAGTGTTGATTTTGGTCAATGGAAAAATAAAATTGAACGTGACGTTCCATTTGAGGAGCCTCAGTTATTACTGTCAGACCCTATCTTTCCAGAACTGAGTGTTTCACATAGAAGGGTATTTAATTTTTGATCGAAGTAACACTCAGTTCATTGCATGGTCCACTTTTTGTCTAGCACCACAGGATCCAGCAATTAACAAGTTTCAGAATTTAGTAAAAGGAAAAAAAAATGAAGTGAATCAGTGGCTATGGAGTAACTGGAATGTAGGGCATCATAATTTGACACCCAGTAAAAGGGAAGCACTTGATTCCTAAAGGGCATTGGACAACATAGTGATCTATAAGTTAGACAAAGGAGGCAGCGTGGTTCTTCTTAGGAAATTTGATTATCTGACTGAAACCCTCAGATTGCTGGGGGACAAAACTGCATATGCAAAACTGACAAATGACCCCACAAGGCAGTTTCAGGAACAACTGCTGCACATGTTGGATAGTGCCATGCTGCAAGGGGATATTTCCATGCAGGAACTGGAGTATCTGAAGGTGGAGCACCCACAAGTTCCTACTTTCTGTCATCTTCTACAAATCAATAAAAAAATGAGAAAAATCCACCAGAATGCTTCATTGTTTCTGTTGTTGGGTCTTTGTCTGAGAAATTATCTCAGTTTTTAGATTATTTTTGCAATCAATAGTTCCATCTTTAAAATCTTACACCAGAGATAGTGGGGACCTATTGGAAAAACTTGGGAGTGTAAAATCGGAATGCCATAATATATGGCTGGGGATTGATGTGCCTTCATTATACAGATGCATCCTCCATAAATTGAGTTTGGAAGCCCTCCTTTGGAGCCAGGTTAAAACCAGATTTAAACACTGCCCTAGATAGCTTCTGGTAGAGCACCAGGAGAAAGGAGCTGATGGTATAACTAAACTTCTCTACTGGGACTAAGAACTAGCACTCTTGTACTGGGACCTTCAATTTAGGGTAAAAAAAAAAGTTAGTGTGTTTGTCAGAGTTAGTTGAAGTGAATTTTTATCTGTGTATCTGTTATCTGTGTTGTTATCTAGGTGCTTGTCACAGGTGGCTGAAGGGAATTGTTATCTGTGAAATTAAGTGTAGAAAGATTTGCAAAGTAGGGGGAGTTATCTAGGTGCTTGTCACAGGTAGTGATGGGCGAAGTGGCTCCAATTCACTCTGCGAAGTGATTCAGCGGAGTGAAGGTGAGTCGTGGACTGCTCGCAACGCGGTGGAGTACTTCGTGTTATAATGGGTAAAGCGAAGTCCATTGAAAACATTGACTTCGCATTACTCCACCTTCCCAAACCACTACTCCACCAATTCTTAAAGCAAAGTACATTGAAAACAATGTACTTTGCCTCACTTTGCCTTGTTTTTAAGCTCCAAAGGCGAATTTTGCAGTGATTCATGAGATTTCAGGTCACATGGGCTCTGTATTGCTCTGCAAAGCCTCAGTTTGGGGTAGTGTGTGTATGAAGCTGTAGGAGACAATCTGCTGTGAGAGCTCTGCGATTCAAACCTTTTAAAAAGCTGTTAAAAAAGCCTTTTTGAGTCATTTTTTTGCTGAAACTTTAGTTCATCGATTATAGGAAACCCTCCTGTGCTCATATCATCGAGCGTTTATTGTTTGTGTTTGGATTTGAATGTTAATGTACAACATTCAGTTTGTGTACTGAGAGACAGTGGAAGTGTGCTTTGGGGGAGGGGCGTATCTGTGGTGTAGGTAGATTAACTTGGAGAAAAAGACAGTGCTTTCTGTTTTGGTCATATTTTTCTTGTATAACTGTGTTAATGTACATACAGTAATATTTTCAATATTTCTTGCCATTTGTTGATTGTTGTGGTGCAGCAGTGCATAATTTTAGTTTGTTTAAATATGTGGTTATATTACTGAAGTTTTCAATTTGCTATGCATTACTTAGTGTGAGTATGTGTGTGAGGTGTACCATCAAATCAGACACCTTTTATTGTGCCACATTATAATTTCAGCAATGTGAACCTGCTATCCACTGCAACTGTGTGATTTTTGTATTTCTTTGTGGTATCTTTACTGGTACTAGTACTAGCGACTGTTACTGCAGCTGTGCATAATTTTAGTTTGTTTAAAATATGTGGATATATTACTGAAGTTTTCAATTTGCTATGCAATACTTAGTGTGTGTGTGAGTATGTGTGTGACGCGTGTCATCAAATCAGACACCTTTTGTTGTGCCACATAATAATTTCAGCAATGTGAACCTGCTATCCACTGCAGCTGTGTGATTTTTGTACTTCTTTGTGGTATCTTTACTGGCACTAGTACTAGTGACTGTTACTGCAGCAGTACACTGCGCCCCCCTCGGGGCCCGCCCCAACCGGCAAAGGTATTCTTTTCCAGATTTGAATTTTTGATGGTGAGCACTGGTTAGGTGTTGTGCCTTTGTGTCTGCATCTCTTCAGTGCACAGCGCAATCTTAATTTGTCTGTGCATTTGCATCTCTTTAGGGCCCAATTTCCATCTGTAACTTAAGTCACAGTTGTTTCTTTGGCTTCCCTTCAGAGTACTGGACAGGTGTGGTGCATAATTCTGCATGAACACTATACTCATTAATATGTGTTTTTAACTCAGGACCATCATCATGAGTCACTCGTGATACAAATCACATTCTTCATCATCATGTCACAAATCACGATTCATGATCAAGTCATGAATCATAACATTAATTTTTTTACTAGTTGCTTAGATGTATTGTAAGCCTGTTTTGTAGTATCTCTCCAGGCTTCACCACCCCACCATTGTACTCATTAATACGTGTTTTTAAGTTGGAGAGTTTTGTGCTGCAGCTCATCGGGGAAGTACAGCCATAGGCATTCATGTTCCTTCCTGTACAGCATGTGAGTTACAGTACTACGGAGTAACATGGAACCCATGGAGTACTCCACAGTGTGAAGTGGAGTACTTCGCTTCTTAATGAGGAACGCGAAGTCCATTGAAACCAATGACTTTGCGTTATTCTGCTTTCCATAAACCACTTCTTCACCAATTTTAAGGTGAAGTACATTGAAATCAATGTAATTCACCTCACTTTGCCTTGTAATTGAGCTCCAAATGAAATTCTGCAGTGATTTATGGGATTACAGGTCACATGGGCTCTAGATTGTTCTGCACAGCCTCTGTTCTGGCCTGGATAGTGTGTGTGTGTGTGTAGTGGTAGCTGGAGACAGTTTGCTGTCAGAGCTCTGTGATTCAAAACCTCTAAAAGCAGTTTAAAATGCCTTTTTGAGTCATTTTGTTTGCTCAAAATTTAATATATCAATTGTAGGAAACCCTTCTGTGCTCATATCATCGAGTGATTATTGTTGTGTGTGGATTTTGAATGTTAATTTAGAACAGTCAGTCTGTGTACTGTGAAATGTGCTTGGGGAAGGGGCGTATTTGTGGTGTAGGTACATTAACTGGGAGAAAAAAAGCAGTCTTTCTGTTTTGGTTATATTTTTCTTGGGGACTGGGGGTCCACCTGGAGGGATGCAGGCCTATACTGGTGTGATGGCCTGCATCTGTCCAGGAGGGGAACCAGTATCCTGGGTGATAGGTTTAAATGCTTCATTAGCAAGCATTTAAACTAGCCAAGGGGGGAGGCACTGGAGAGGAGCAGGGAAATTCTAGCCCCCCCAAAAGTCAGGGTATAAAGTGAGGTAGACACCAACATAGAGATGTCGATAGAGAGAAGCACAGGGGTAAATGGAGAAAGTGACAAATGCAATAAAGACAGGGATGGGGCAAAAAGGGGTAAGGCCATCAAGAAATGGAGGGTAATGAGTAACAATGCCCGTAGTCTGGGCAACAAGCTCCCTGAACTGGTGGCCTTGATGGAAGAGGGATGCCTGGATATCATAGCAGTCACAGAAACATGGTACACAGAGAACCATGACTGGGATGTTAACATACCAGGATACACAACCTATAGGAGAGACAGGGAGGGGAGAAGAGGGGGCGGAGTAGCTCTCTATGTAAGGGAAGGGATAAAAGCAACTGAACAAAAAAGTACATAGGGAGGAGAGGAGGCACGTGGGTCACCTTAGAGACTGGAAATGGCACCACAATCTGCACAGGGGTTATATACAGACCCCCATGTCAGGGGGAGAGAATGGACAAGGATATGATAGAAGGCATACTTAGGATGATAGAGAAAGGGGAGATACTGTTGATGGGGGACCTTAATTTGTCAGATGTTAACTGGAGCACCTTTGCTGCAGCCACATCCAAAAGCAGGAACATTCTCAATGCCCTTCAGGTGGCATGCCTCAGACAGCTAGTTTTGGAACCTACTCATGAGGGAGCAATCTTAGAACTTGTACTCTCAAATGGGAACAGTGAGAGGATCTCAGATCTAGAAGTGGACAGCCATTTGGGAACAAGCGACCACCAAATAGTGTGGTTCACAATAAACTCAGCCACGGAGTCAAGCCATACAAAAGTGAGGGTTCTGGACTTCAGGAGGGCTGACTTTGGCAAGATGGGAGAGTGCCTTAGAAAAGCACTAGCAAACAGGCTAGAAGGAGGGGTGAAGCAACAATGGGGAAATATCAAAACTGCCATCACAGAGGCAACAAGCCTTTGTGTGAAGCAAATAAACAAATAAAAACAAAAGAAAAAGCCACTATGGTTCTCAAAAGAGGTGGCGGTGAAGGTTAGGGAGAAAAAGATAACATTTAGGAAGTATAAGGAAACACAGAAGGAGCAGGACAGAGAACTGTACCAGTTAAGGCAGAAGGAAGCAGGAAGGGTAGTCAGAATAGCAAAGGCCCAAACTGAGGAAAGATAGCCAACTCAGTTAAGAAGGGGGATAAAACCTTTTATAGGTTTAATGGGGAGCATAGAAAGACAAAGGGAGGGATAGTGAGGATGAATAGAATGGTAGGGTGGGCTGAGAGGGACAGTGAAAAAGCAGGGATACTGAATGAATACTTCTGTTCAGTATTAACAAAAGAGGAGGTGGAGAGGTGCCTAATCCAATTAATAGAAGCACTCTGGATAGGAGGGTCGATCCCAGTCCTTTCACAGAAGAAAGGGTTCTGAAAGAACTTCTAAAACTGAAGGTGGACAAAGCAATGGGGCCAGATGGAATTCACCCCAGAATTCTAAAAGAATTAAGCAGAGAACTAGTGACACCACTAACTACCCTTTTTAACAAATTATGGGAGGATGGTGTGGTACCTGAGGACTGGAGGAAGGCAGATGTGATTTCCCTTCACAAAAGTGGGACCAAGACAGAGGCAGGAAACTACAGACCTGTTAGTTTGACCTCTGTGGTAGGGAAAGTGATAGAATCACGTCTGAAGGAAAGAATTGTTGAGTACCTAGAGGCCAGTGGAGCACAGGACCCAAGGCAGCATGGGTTCACAGTTGGAAGGTCATGTCAGATGAATCTAATTGATTTCTTTGACTGGGTGGCCAAAGTAGTAGACCAGGGAGGGGCTGTGGACATGACCTTCCTAGACTTTAGCAAGGCATTTGACACAGTCCCACACAAAAGATTAACAGTCAAATTAACCAGCCTGGGAGTGGGTCCCAGGGTGGTAGCCTGGGTAAAACATTGGCTGGACAACAGGACACAGAAGGTAATTGTAAATAGAGTCCACTCTGAAAAGAAAGGGGTTACTAGTGGGATTCTGCAGGGTTCAGTACTGGGCCTAGTCCTTTTTAAAGTCTTTATAAGTGACATTGCAGAGGGACTGGAAGGAAAAGTATGCCTCTTTGCAGATGACACAAAGATCTGCAACAGGGTTGATACACAAGGAGGCATAGAAAGGATGAGAAGGGACTTGACAAGGTTGGAGGAATGGTCAGAAGTATGGCAGCTTGGATTCAATGCAAAGAAGTGCAAAATAATGCACCTGGGAAACAAAATCCCAGGGGACGATTACACAATGGGGGGGTAGTAACAACAACAAAAATGGAAAGGGACCTGGGGGTAATCATATCAGAGGACCTTAAGGTTCACAAGCAATGTGAGAAGGCGGTAGGGAGGGCTGGGGGATACTGGGATGTATAGGAGAGGCATCACCAGCAGAAAACAGGAAGTTGTTATCCCCTGTACAGACAGTTGGTGAGACCTCATCTGAGTACTGCGTCTAGTTCTGGAGACTCCATCTCTGCAAGGACATAGACAGGATGGAAGCAGTTCAGAGGAGGGCAACTAAAATGGTGCAGGGTCTGCAAGAAAAGCCATACGAGGAGAGACTAAAGGAGCTTAATATGTATACCCTTGAGGAAAGGAGGGAGAGGGGGGACATGATAGAAACGTTTAAGTACCTTAGTGGAATCAACAAAGTCCAAGAATATAGCATCTTTCAGAAAAAGGGATGTGCAAGAACATGGGGACACAATTTGAAGATGGGGGGATGGCTCAGGGGCAATGTGAGGAACTATTTTTTCACAGAGAGGGTGGTGGACACATGGAACAGCCTTCCTGAGGAGGTTGTGGGGTCTAAAACTGTGGGAGAATTCAAGAATGCATGGGACAGACATAAGACAATTTTTGTGTAGGGTGTAGGAAGAAATAGGCTGTTGGTTAAATAGGATCTGCATCTTATCCTGTAGGTAGGGAAATGGGCAGACTAGGTGGGCTAAGCGGTCCTTGTCTGCTGTCAAAGTCTATGTTTCCTCATCAACTGTACTTAAACCAGTGCTCATTCTGTAAAATTATTTGTTACAGGCTGTGGAATTTATTTTGTATCATTATTATTTTGTCTTTGACAGAAGTTTTTATTTGCAAAAGACTGGCACAGCCATGGTGGCTTCAGTAGCTCTTTCATATGCAAACTTATTTTTAGGTTTCTGGGAACATCTGTTTATTTTTGATGATTCAATAAATATTTTTTCATCGAAGTTGGTGCACTGGTACAGATACATTGATGATGTACTAGTAATTTGGGAGGCACGAAGGAAGAACAACTATTCATGGATTACATCAATAGAAATGACTTTAATCTGTCATCAAGATGTACACAGTACAGGATAGATAAATTGTGTACCTGGACTTAAAAATGTTTGTCAAGGGTACAGAAATAGAATCCCACTGCCATAGAAACTGACAGTGGCCAACACAATTTTGTATGCTTCCAGTGCCCCCTTCGATGTTTCTTTGTATCCCATATGGACAGTACTTTTGGTTGAAGCGTAATTACTTGTCAGGGTAGATTTTGAGATACAAGCTCAAGAACTTCCTAATCACTTGCTGGTAAGGGGGTACAAGAGTGAAGTCTTGGAAGAAGCTCTGAGTAGGGCTCAAGCCAAAGAGAGGGGGAACTACTGAAGACTGAAAAGAAAGACAACAGGAACTCCCAGCCCATAACTCTGATTTTAGACTATAGTAAATCAGGGCCTAAAATCAAGGATGTCATTCTGTGAGAGTGGCATGTGATAGAAGGGTACAATATTAGGGTGGTCTTTACAGAAAAGCCATGCATTGCCTTTAGCAAGGATAGAAACCTTAGGGATATGTTAGTCATTTTAATTCTGAACAAGTGAAACATTTAGGATGGTCGCCAGAAAAACCAAAAGACCTGTATGTCTGTGGGAAATGTACAGTCTGCAAACCCTGGTAGGGGGATGTTTTCAACACCACACATTAGATATTAGAGTTGAAAATAGACACTTTACTAGATTCTTCACCAACTACATCATTTACGTTCTGTTAATCCCTTATCCCAAGATTTATGGGGGCAGGACAATTCCTCCTATCAAGGAAATAATTTTAGAACATGTTAGGGACATCAGAAATGGTAGGAATGACTCCTGAATTGGGTCCCATTTTGCTTGCCAACATGATGGTGATGGTAGACTGTTGAGGTTTGGGACCCTTGAATGGATTCTTCCCCCTGATTGGCTTGGGGGGGGGTGACAGGTTAACACTGTTACTCCAAAGAGAGACTTTTTGGATTTTTAAGTTATAGGCAATGCATCCAAATGGGCTCATCAAGGAGGCAGACCTATCAATTTTCTTGTAGTTCATTAGGTATTGTTGGTACTTAATAAGCTCAGATATGTGTATATAGACAAAAGTTAACTTAAAGAGCAGCTTCTTGCTGCTGTCACTCCAAACATGCAATAAAGCTTACATGGCCCCAAGTAGATTGCAGTACAAATTTTCATTTATTTCTGCCAGTATTAAAAAATGTAAAATATTGTATTTTCCTCCATGTAGCTAAAAGCCAAAACTGCGCCGCTTCCTTATTGTGAGACACGCCCCTGCACATGTATGTTTTGTGATGTCTGTAAATGGGAAGTGCAGGGCTGCACTCCATAGAGTAGAATAGGGATGGTTTTAAAATACTTTTTATTACAATTCAGAGTTCTAATTAAAACAAATTGAGGCCATCATTCGACTAACAAGGTCCTTGTTAGTTGAACAGTGGCCTGAATTTGTTATAATTGGAACTCTAAAACATCCCTTTTTCACGCTACGGAGCACTCCTCGCTCTCTCCATTTATTGACATCACAAAACGAGGGAGCACAGGGGTGTGTCTCACAATAAGGAAGCGGCAGCATTTTGGCTTTTGGCTCCTGGAAAATATGGTCCTATACATTTTTTTATACTAGCAGAAATAAATGGAAATTTGTACTACAGTCTACGTGGGGCCATGTAAGCTTTATTATATGTTTGTGGGGGGCAGCAGTAGAAAAATACGAATCTACTCTTTAATATTTCAAACATGAAACTAGTTTGGAAATGAAGAAGTAGCAGTAAGGCAGTACTAAAGAAATCTTCTGTTACATAAATATAATCTCATGCTTTGCTTATGTCATTTTGACATTTTTCTCTAAGTTTTCAATATTTCGGATTTTGCTTAGTACTCTCTATTACGAGACCCTTAACTTTTCCAACAAAGGACTCTGGGACTAATAATTGCTTTTGCAATCAGCTGTTTATTATATACAAAAGCATCGGTTTGTTCTTTTTTAATATTAGACAATACAAGTAAAGATTGTAATTTATGGATTTTGTGTGATTGCTGTGGATGTCTATCTGTTACTCATTTCAGTTTTCTACCTTTCTTATCTTTTCTTCATTCTTTTTCACTTGTTTGTATTTTAGCTTCTTGTTTTGTTTAGTTGTTTAAACCTATCCAACCCTTTCCCCTCTCCTTTCCTTTTCCTTCCCTATATATTTTGTTCATGTTCATTATTATTTTTAACACTATTATTTGAACTTCGTTTTCTTTCTCTCCCCTTCCTTTAAAGAGCTAGTGTATTGAGCTTTGTTTCGTTACGTGTAGAACTGGACTAAGATGCTTGCTCTGTGCCTCACCTTTTTCTACTGTGTCAAAATGTAATTTTCCTGTAGTGTTTTTGTTTCCATTCACCAGACTGTGTCTTCAGAGGGGAAGCATATGGAGGCTTGAACTCTGACTGAAACTGACACAATGCGATGAAAGCCGCACTGATATTAGTGATAGCAGGTCTGACAAATAGGCGCTTGTCAATGGACTTTGGTTATGCTCACACTGACATCATAAAGCAAACAGTAAGTTAGTTGTCTGTGAAAGTTGCATTGTTTTGTTGTTTCCTCTTCACAGGTTTACGTCACATTTACAAAAATGTAACATTTGCCATTTTTCCTACAGCCTACTGTGAACCGATTCAGTGTTGTTAGTTGAATGAGCACTAGCATTTTTTTATTAACTTTCTATGTCATTCTGTTTAGTCTAGGAATGCATACTGACTAAAACTGACAAAATGATTCTGTGTAATAGAGCTCTATATGTGTGTGTGTGTGTGTGTGTTTGTGTGTGGTGGAGGGAGCAACCATATGATTACAGCTATATGCAGATAGCTAGAGTGACAGTCTTGTACTATATTTTGCATTTCTTCTAGCTATACACATGCATCAGTTCATCATTTTTTTTATCTAGCGTGAAGATGGGTTCTGCATTCATGGTGCTTTACCTCTCAAATGTTAGTTGTTTGCAAATGAACTCTCAAGTACAAATCAAGATGTAGGGATGTTATTATTTGTGTTTCTTATCATATTCATCTTAGGGGTTTTATTGATGTCAGCCTCTGATATAATTTAATAGTTTCAGCACCAAATATATAAACATGACAGTGAATAGAAATTGTTTACGGTTACGGAAAAAGTAAACCAAGCAGTATCAGTGGATCAGAAGATTTCACACTCGCCTCTTAGGCTAGAAGATCAGAAGGCTGTGGGTTCTACCCCCACACCAGGCACTTGGGTTAAATTCCAATACTGACACTGTAGTGCAGCATGAGGGGGGAGCTGTCATTCAGATGAGATGCCAAACTGAGGTCTCGTCTGCCTGTTCTAGTGGTTGCTCAGGTGCATATTAGAGATCCCATGGCACGTCTCAAAAAGAATAAGGGAATTTTCCTGGTGTCCTGGCCAAATATCCTCCATTCACTAAAAATACCACCAACAACTTAATCTGGTTCAATTTCAGTTGGTTACCATCTGTAACCCCCCACCCCCACCCCCCGGTTGCCACTGAAAAGGGACTTCTAGTCTCAGTGGGCCTACCCAGTCAACAAAATTCAATAAATAAATAAACTTCATGTATGCTGAGAAAATTACCATGGCACTCATTTTTAACCTTTCACAAAGGCAGCCACAAGGCAAAACATTACAAGCAATTAAGTTTAAGTCAGACAGGCTTCACAACTCGCGAGTGAGAGACCACACAAGCACATTGAGTAAATACAGCACTGACCGGTTTCTTTCCCCTCACTATGTCACTCCCAGTTTTGACAAGTCTGATGGCGATCATCACAGCATGCCACACCAGTAATTTGAAAAATGACAAGGAAAGGACAAAATCTCTGAACAGACTCAAAAATGGGCAACACTGAATGACAAGCAGGTTAGTTCTGATATAAAAAAAAAACATCCTTCAGCCCAAAACAGCAAATCCAATCCACTAGCTCTTTAACTCTCTCTTCAACTGTACTCCACTGCTGTGTGAGAGCTGTGTTTAGATGGGCACTGAATTCACTTAGATAATTTAATTATGTGTTTGGGCACAAATCACTTTTCTATTGCTCTTATTAGCAGTTACATATTAATTCTTGATTGCCTTAATTGGCACATTAGAGGGCTAGTCAGTCTTGAATAAAAGTAGTAAACAAAATTTATTCTGTGGCTAAACTGGAGTAGCTTTTGCACCATTACTTACTGCACCTTGCTAATTGATATTGAAATTTCCACTTTTCTTCAAAAAAAGTACTTATACCCAGAAGCTATGGGCAGCTCTCATTCACTGAAGAAGAGACAGAGAACCTCAAAATGTCAGGATTTTGTTGAAGTGTTTTTCTCCTGGTATACATTACTGGCACACCTCTGAGTGTTTTATTTTTGTTTGTTTACGGGCTCTGGACTTTTGTTAATTTACAGTGGCTCCCTTTAGATTGGTTGTGCATACCTTGGGTACTTTAGTTCATCTGGCAGACAGTTCTATTTTTCCACCACCCTCTCAGTGAATAAGTACTTCATGTCCCTCCTAAATCCTCCCCGTTAGCTTTTAATTGTGGCCCCTTGTGATGGACCCCTCTCTCAGTTTAAATGGTTGCTGGCTGTCAACCCTGTTTATATCCTTCAGGTACTTAAAGGTTCCAATCATGTCCTCCCTGTTGTGTTTGAGTCTCACAACCTCCACTTGCATAATATGTGACCCTGAGCAAGTCACTCAACCTCCCTGTACTCCTGGGAGACACCTGGAAATTAATTTTGGCTCAGTGTGCCTTTCCTAGGTAGAAATTGTAAAGTAAATACATTTAAAAAATGCCCCCAACTCTCCTGCTACCTTTACCATAGAGTCCCCTATGAATTCTTCCTTATTACTAATCTATAGCTTGGGATCTCGGCTTCACTTTTCAGTTGTGTTTTTTAGCACTTCCAGTGCTCATTTTCTTTAGAGAGAGACATCTGTGAGTTCAGCATCAGCCACCCTGGTGGACACTACCCTCGGTTCATGTCACTATGGAAATGTTAAAACACTCATGCGTGAGATTGACCATCGTGACTACAGGCGTTCACTTGGGCTGCCAGCTACCGGTGACTGAATGTAGATGGATCGCTCAGGTTTATTAAAAAATTGGTAAAACTTTAACAGAATATTATTTACAATATGGGCACTTGTAGAACCTTAACTTTGTCATTTCTGTTGCTAGGTTATAACTCAGCACACATGACTAGAAATTTAGTAAACGGCTGACAGTGTCCATATAAGTTACCAGTCAAGCAGCAGGAGATCGGCTGTTCTTGGTTGCTGGTGATTTCACAGTTAGAGAAGTCACAATGCTACTGATGTATCGGGAATACAATAACTAACTATGTCAGCCTCCAGGTAGAGTGATGTTCCTCACACCTAGTACTCTCAGGAAGAAAATCTTCTAATTATCAAAACAGAAAAGGAAAAAAAAAACTTGAGATATTAGAAGTGATAGTTGACTACTTCTGCAGGTTAGTATATTTAAAGGTAGTACATTAGTTATTTAAATAATGACAGTGGGACAACAGTTCTGATATCAAGACTGGTCCATGAAAAATCAGTTTTAGTTGGAGATTCAAACCCCTAATAGCGGAAAAAATCCTGTAGTTCTGCAGGTGAAAAGTGTCCAAGAAACTGGAAAATGTTTTCAAGTGCACAGTAGTTGTAAATAAAGTAACATCTTCCCAAGGGATATAAAACACCCATAATTAGAAGACTAAAGAAATTAGGGAAAGATGGGGCCTGACCTCCTGTTGTGCTGGCAGGTTGTCTGGTAAAAGAGACAAAAGCAGGTTCGTCAGATAACTGTGGAGGATACATCCGCCTTCGGATGAAGAAGCCAGCCCCACAACAAAACAGCAAGCCTATCATCAACAGGAACCTGGAAAAAGAAGAAAAAAAAAGTCATATTAAAAGAGTCAATTAACATACATAACAGGTTTGCAAAAAACTGCAATCAGACTGTCAAAGAACAATCACATGGTGTATAGTGCTCTTAGCATAACTGGAAGGCTGAAATCCAGTTGCTGATTTTTAATTCAATTCACTGATTTTAAAAATCCTTTAGGACAGTTTTATATGTGAAATCACGTTGGGCAGATCACAGAGGAGAGAAACCCTTACTCAATGGGAAAGCAGCTAGTACATTGCCTGGTAGCATCACTACGGCCTCTGCTGTAATTCAAACAGAGCAGTGAAATCAAAAGGAAAAAAACAAACCCAAAAACCTGTGCACTCAAGACTCAGACAACAAAGTAGTTGCCTTTGAAAGTTTTTTTTGCATTTCATTCTTAGTGTGCAAACATCATGAAGAAAAAGCAGCAACTTACAATAAATAGTGGCAGGGGAGCTTGTGTCAGCCAGACTGTCCACCCCAACGTTTCACCTCACAATCCAAGACTTTGAGCCCCTATCTAAGTCTCAGATTGTGAAGCAAAACATTGGGGTGGACAGTCCAGCCAACACTAGCTTTCCTGCCAGTATTTATTGTAAGGTGCTATTTTTTCTTGATGATTTTTGTACACTAAGAATAAAATGTAAAAAAAACTATCAAAAGCAACTAGTTTGCGTGTATTGGTACTTTGGTTTGTTTCAGCTCAGAGAGTTTTCCCTCTGTATGCGCACCTTAGATATGTGGCAGTGGGGAGTATTTTTTCTGTTTTAAATCAAAAAGAAACTCTGGGCCCTATACAAAGGAGGAGATCTCATAACTTTTTTCACCCAGGGTGCTAGACCTGCATCTTGAGGTAGCAGACCCATGGGACATGGCCCTGGACCTATAACTGGACCTTAGGACACAAGACTAGGGGTTAAGGAAGGGAGTAGCAATACAGTTGAACAATACCTAGCACCATATTTCTACACTTTTGTGGCTTTAGAACCTTAGTGATGCATTAACATGGTCTTTTGCAATTAATTTCCTTACTTTTTGAGAAGGCAGAGCTGTAGCATGCTTCATGCAGGGCACTGTAGGCCTTGCACAAAACTGGAGGTGAGTCCTAACTTGCTTCTCACAGGGCATATTGGGCCCTGCACAAAGCAGGATGGACAGGGCCCTTTAGGCCCTGTGCAAAGCAGAGAATGAGTGCTAATTTGCTTCAGGCATGTTGCAAATCAGCTCACACTTTTTTGTTTTGCACAGAACCCTCTACAAAGCAGGTCATTAGTCATAACTTGCTTCCCACAGGACCTTAGTCCTGTAGCTTGAGGCACCAGACCAATGGAGAATGACCCCAGACCTGTAGCTTGGCCTTGGGTCATAAGACTAGGGGTTGGGGTAAGGGATGGGTATTAGGATTGAAAAAGCCCTAATGACACATTTCCCTATTGTTGCAGCTTTGGAACTCTACTGGTGCATTAGAGTAGATTCCCTTTTGGCCCTATGCAAAGTGTGGTTCAACAGACCAGTAAGGCTCTGTACAAAGCAGAAAGTGATTCCTAAAAATGCCTGAGCAAATCAAGAGGTGATTCCGAACTTGGTTTGCCCATGGGGCATCCAGCCCTGTGCATGAGTCCTAACATTCTCTATGAGCCATGTGCAAAGCAGGAGATGGTTCATAACCTTCTTTTTTGTTTCTTTTAGACTTTAATTATTTTACAAAATGCATGCAATTTTTTGGTGGTGCTGTGGACTGTTTTTCATGTTTTATGGCTTTAAACATTTTGTTAGTATAGGGCATAATACATTTTCATGGGGGTTTTGCTGCTTTAAACATTTTGTCTGTGTTGTCCAAAGCAGGAGATCAGTCATAACTTTCTTGCACATGGCCCAATACCTGTAGCTTAAAGCAGCAGTCCCATACTTCATCCTTTCTGTGACTGAGTCATTTCATGTATAGATAACCAGGAGTAAAGTGGCAAGTCTGTGATCCAGCTCCAAGGTAGGCTACAGTTACTATATCTAAGGCAAAGAATCTCAGCTGTAACAGAAGGGGTGGGTTGCTTGCCCTTTGGTAAGAAGCACTGAACTGTGCATGAACAGTGACTCTGGTGGGATTTAGGCCTACAGAGGCCTGCAGTGAGGTTTCAGTGAGTGGTGGCAGCATACCTAGTTAACCCTTTTAGGTGACTGAGAGGTTATGAAACTGGTAACAGCTGCAACCACTGCCTTTTCTTTACTGGACCACTGGTTATTGCCTAGACAAATCATCTACATTGCCATGTTGTGAACCACTGCGGTGCCTGATGTCTGTGTTAAAAAGGACTGCTGCATCAGGCTCCCTCTCAGTAATTTGGGGTGTTGCCCACTGGTCCTGTTGAGCCATGTGAGGGGGCTGTGGTCAGTGACCACTGTGAATTCTCTCCCATGCAATATGGTTACAGCTTCTGCAGAGCCCAGATGATATCCAGACACTCCATCTCACGGCATAAGCCTCCTCTCTGGGCAGCAGCTTCCTGCTCAGGTGTATGACTGTATGTTCCTCCCCTGTGTGCATGACCTGACTCAGAACCGTGCTTAACCACCATGCACAATGAACTTCAAAGAATAATCAGGGCTTGCGAGCCCAGGTGCACAATGCAATATCTTATTCAAATGGCAGAACATTGTGTCACAGTGATCCATTTACTGAACTTTTTCCATCATTTTCTTCCTTATGAGATTGAACAGGGGTCTGGCCAAGCTACTGAAGTTTGGCACAAACTTTTGATAATACCCTGCCATCCCTAGGAAAGTCCATATTTTTCTCTTTGTTGTGGCCATGGTTCTTCCCTGTATGGCCTCAATTTTTATTGGCTCAGGTTGGATGTACCCATTTTCCACCCTGTGCCCAAGGTATGACATCTCTACCATCCCTATTTGGCACTTCTCTGCCTTGACTGTTAGCTCTGCAGCCTTCAGTCAGTGGAGCACCTCAGTCATGTGCCTAATGTGATCCTCCTATGTCTGGCTGTAGATGGTGATGTTTCCCATGTACGCCAGAGCAAAGTTTCCTGACACAGACAGAATGTGGTCCATGAGCCACTGAAAGGTGGTTGGTGCATTCTCCATCCTGAATGGCATTGCTCAAAACTCAAATAGGCCAAACACAGTGGCAAAGGCTGACCTCTCTCTGACTTAAGGGGTAGCTACCAATAGTTCTTTGTAAGGTCTGTGGTAATCAGCTACATTGCCCACCTAACCTCTCAAGGACCTCATCCATCCTGGGCATGGAGTATTCATCTGACTCCATGCACCTCTTCAATTTGTAATAGTCAATGCAGAACCTCATGGCCCCATCCCTCTTGGGGATTAGTATCACATTTCCCTGACTCTTTGCTTTTGAAATCATTTGGCTTTCCTTTTTGTTCAGGCACAGGCTGGCTTGCTTTAAGTCGACTCCCCCCCGTTCCCTTAAAACCACTTGATGTCCCACTCCCCCTTGTTTTTGTGTTTGAGTGTATGGTCAGCTGGATACAAATTTATCAGTCTTCTTGGCTGCTTCCTTTATGGAGCTTGGAGTCCTAGCCAGCAACCATATTCTTAACTCCTCTGGTACAGTCTTTAAGAACTGTTCCATGACAGGCCTGCCCTCTGGCATAAGTGGTAGTGTTACCACTTGTGGTACTGACTCAGGTCCGCAAACAAGCCCAGAGCATCAGATGGTCAGCCAGGGGGAAGGAGGATCAAGCATGCAGCTGTCCTCCTTTGGGACATCTGGTTGCAGTACTCAGTGATAGCCTGACCTCTAGTTTCAGCTGGGGGTTGGTGGGCCAGAGACTGCAGAAACAAGGGGATTGGAAGAGAGGCAGACATCAGTGCATCAGGTATGGGAGCATATCTGACACCACCAGTATGTCACTGCATATCCTCTCCTCTAGGTCAGAAATCAGGGTGGAAAACAGTCGGTGGATGAGAGGGTGACCCTGCTTCTGCCTACCATATCTTCCACTGTATCTGACCTGCTCTGGGTTGGCTGCCCCTCACCTTCACCTTCCCCTGTGGCCAAACTGGATGGTATGAGGGTGTTTGCCAAGGCATTGAAGGCAACCCTGACTCAGGCACAAGTTGAGAGATCTAGCCACCTGGTGTGTTGCAGGTGGACCAGGGAAGTCCCATGCCATAAGCAGGAGGGTCTTGGCCAGACAGGATACAGGCACTGGAGTTGGCTGAAAGAGGTCTCGTCCAATGGTGCAGGAGGGATAAACAGGATAAAAAAGAACTGTTCCATGATGAAAAATCTTTTATTTGTTCCACAGAGCTAACATTTGCACCCTCTAACCTTTGACCTAACAGACTGCCTAGTTGTATACACACATTTCGGAATAGCCATCTCCTGGTGATTTCCTTAAACCTTTAAACTGGGACAAATGACATAGCAAATAAGACTGTGGAAGAAGCTGAGGCAGACATGACGACCCTAGGGGAGAGCCTAAAGGAGTACACAACACATCTGGCCTTCATGGAGGTGTTGCCAGTTTGGAGGAAGGGCAGAAGTGAGGACAAGATCAGGAATGAAGAGATCAGGGAATTCAACTGGTGGTTCCAGGGTTGGTGCGCAGACAATGGGATACACTACATTGGAGACTGGGGGACCTTCTGGGACAGGAAGCTCTTCAAGCATGATGGTCTGCATCTCACAGGAGAAGGAGCAAGAGCACTAAGACAAAAGTTGAAGGTCTTCTTGGAGGGTTTAAACTGGGAGGTCTCCAGGACAGATAAGAAGACTTAAATGAGGATTCAGCAGAAAGATACAAGGTAAGGGCATCAGCAAATGGAAGGGAACTCCCCAACATCTGACTAAAGGAAACAGGCATGGCCATGAGCAAGGAGTGGCCATAGGTAAAAAAAGGAGGGACCTCATGTAAAGTACAGGAGAGGAAGACACAGAAAAGGGGGGATGGTACTGAGGTTATAGCAGAGGGGGGAGGCTGTGCTTAGAAGGCTATGGTGACAGCTCACACCACCATCGGTGGGCTTGTCACCACTCCCCATAAATCCAAGGGAGCACATACACACCCAGAAAGAGAAATTCAGAACCCAGGCATCTCGACCACAGAGGTCTCAATTAGTATTCCACAACAAGATGGCAACCTCAGAAATCACTTGGGTGCAAACCGCAAGTTGTCACTTTCCAAGAAGAGGGTGTGGCCCCATACCAAAGGGGGTACACATTCCTGGAAGATGATGGTTGCAAATACTAGAAGTCTTGCAACCAAACTACCCGAACTTGCAGCCATCATGGTAGTAGAAAGATTGGTCTGGGTCACTGTGACAGAAATGTGGTTCACGGAAAACCACGGATGGGACACAGCTATACCCGGATACAATCCATTCAGAAAGGATAGGCAGGGGCAAAGAGGGAGAGGAGTAACCATTTGCATTCGAGAAGACATAAAAGCCACAGAGGTGCAGAGTCACCTTGGGGACACAGAGTCACCATGGCTTACTGTAGAAAGGGGACAAAGGCTTGATAATAGAAATACACAAAATGACTCAGAGAGGAGAGATAATACTGGTGGGGGACTTCAACCTTCCAGATATAAACTGGAGTACACTAACGGCGGCAACAAGAAGAAGAAGCAGAGATTTCTTATTGGCACTACAGGGAGCAGGACTAAGTCAACTGATCAAAACATCAACAAGAGGAGATGCTATACCTGACCTGGTCCTCACAAGCACTAAGAGGGTCAAGGAACTCAACCTGGGATGCCATATGGGTAACAGTGACCATCACATGGTTAGCTTCAAAATGAACATAACTGAGGACACCTGCCACTAAAAAATGAAAGTACTAGATTTTAAAAAGGCAGACTTCAACCAAATGAAGACTGACATAAGAAATGACTTAATCGATCTACAAGTGGACAAGGTCAATGTCATGTGGGGGAAACTTAAGAAAGCAATCCAGACAGTCACTGACCAATGCACCAGAAGGGTTACCAAAGCAAAAAGAAAATAAAACCCCTTATGATTTTCAAAGGAAGTGGCTAAAATAATGAAAGAAAAATGGAAGGTGTTCAAGCTATACCAGGGAACAAACAAGGAAGAAGACTGGGTGTCGTACAAAAAGAAAATGAAAAAAGCCAGCAAAAAAATAAGGCAGGCAAAAGTGCAGACAAAAGCAAGTATAGCAGAACGGACAAAGAGAGGCCTGGGTATAGTCAAGATTACAACTCAGAAAGGGAAAACAACAGAAGATGACCCAGAAAAAGCAGAAATCCTGAACAAGTACTTCTGCTCAGTATTTACTGAAGAGGACCCAGGGGATGGCCCAGAAATGGCAAAATGCAACACCCTTGGGGAGGGGAGTTGATGCTAGCCCCTTCACAGAAACTGAAGTACTGGAGGCACTAAATAAACTGCAAGTTGACAAGGCCATGGGGCCAGATGAAATGCACCCCAGGATCTTTAAAGAACTGAGATTAGAGCTGGCTGTCCCACTGGCTAAACTATTCACCAAATCCTGAAAGAGTGGGAAGGTATCCGAAGATTGGAAGAGGGCAATCGTGGTCACACTCCACAAATCAGGCAGCAGGGAGGATTTTGGAAATTACAGACCCATAAGCCTCACATCCATAGTGGGGAAGTTAATGGAGACACTACTCAAACAGGGGATCATGGCATTCCTGGAGGCTAGCAGCCATCAGGACCCCAAGCAGCACAGTTTCACAGCAAGTAGGTCATGCCAGATAAACCTGATTGAGTTTTTTGACTGTGTTACAAAGGTTACAGATGATGGTGGGGCAGTACATGTGGTCCACTTAGACTATAGCAAGGCCTTCGACTCTGTTCCACACAGAAGGCTGGTAAAGAAGCTAGACCACACAGGAGTTGGTTCAGAAGTAGTTAGATGGGTTAAAAACTGGTTACAGGGCAGAACACTGAAAGTACAGGTAAATGGAGCACTGTCATCAGAAGGTAGAGTAACCAGCGATGTGCAACAAGTTTCAGTACTGGGGCCCCTGCTCTTCAATATTTTCATATCGTTCATAGCTAACAGAATACAGGGAACGGTGTATCTGTTCGCAGATGACACTAAAATATGCAACAGGGTTGACACCCAGCAAGGAGTGGACAAGATGGAAGCTGACCTCAAAAAACTGGAAGAATGGTCTGGAGCATGGCAGTTGAGATTCAATGCCAAAAAGTGCAAAGTCATGCACATAGGAAAAAGAAATCCAAATAAGGCATATTACCTTGGAGGGGAAAGACTAGCCGCTTCCACCCAAGACCGCGATTTGGGAATCATTATCTCAGACAACTTGAAGGTAGGTAAACAGTGCGAGAAGGCAGCTTTAAAGGCCAGTGGTATGCTGGGATGCATTGGGAATGGAATTACAAGTAGGAAGAAGGAAGTGATCCTGCCTCTGTACAGATCACTAGTTAGGCCTCACCTGGAGTACAGAATTCAGTTCTGGAGGTCCCACCTCAAAAAGGACATTGACTGAGTGGAGACAGTGCAGAGAAAGGCAACCACAATGATTCAGGGATAGACTGAAAGAACTAAACATGTACAGTATTCCCTGGAACAGAGCAAAGAGAGGGGTGACATGCTATAAACATTCAAGTACATAAATGACATAAACCAGGTGTAGATAGATGATCTCTTCCAATTTGAGAAGGGCAGTAAAACCAGGGGACATGATCTAAGGCTGCAAGGAGGGCAGTTCTCCATCACCAGGAAATTTTTCTTCACTGAAAGAGTGTTGGATGCCTGGAACAGCCTGCCTGTAGAGGTAATGGGGACAGGCACAGTGGTAGTTTTCAAGAATGCTTTGGACAGATACAAGGGATCCCTCAAAGCCAAGGGCAGTAAGAAGGCTAGGCACAAAAGACAATGGGTAGACTAGATAGACCTGATGGTCTCCTTCTGCAGTCAACTTCTATGTTTCTATGTTTATATGTTACAGGCCTCAGGACTCAATTCAAAATGTTTTAACAAGACATTTTTCACCTTGTTATACTCAATACAGTCCTCATTGTCCATCCTGGTGAAGGCTTCTAATGCCCTCCCCATGAGAAGTGGCAAAAGCTAAGTTGCCCAAGGAGCCCTGTCCAATTCAAATTGCCCACAAACTCTCAAAAGATTTTAAAACAAATCAAGATCACCCCCCTTTTGATATCTGGGGAAAACTTTAGACTTAATTTTGGCTTTTTGGGTCAAACCCCTGATGCCAGTACTTATAGTACGTGGTGCTGTCTTCTTCTTTTTTTTTACTTATATTTTATTAATTTTAAAGCATACATAGCATAGCATTCAATCAATCAGACAATCAATCAATCAAATCATTATCCAGGTGAACATCGTTGAGCAAGTTCATTTACAAGATGGACCTGGTTATTACCTGGTCAAAATACATTGCAAAATTTTTATAGTCAACAGTGACAAATAACATCAACATGACAACAAATAAATATAAAGTAGGTGCACAATGCAGCAACATAAATATACAGAAGCAGGCATACAACAGCTCATAGGGTGACTATAGTATATATAAGTGGAACTTAGATAGCCTAGATAGCTTTGGGGAAATTGACAAGGGTGCAGGGTAAGCAACTAGATAAGAGACTGGTGAGGAATGTAGCAAGTACAGTACCTAGTCCTGGCCAGGAAGGCACAGCTAAGTTGAGGGGATGTATAGAATTCCCAGAAGACTGAGGCAGGTGAACAGAGATGAGGAAGCGCAGTGGGGGTGGGTGGGGAGGCATGGTAGGTGAGCCAAGGTATGGAGGAAGGGGACCAGTGTTTGTGATCGAGTATACAGACAACTAAGGTGCAGGGTGCCTAGGAATCAGAGGCAGCCTAAGGGAGTGGAGAAGCGATTATAGAATTCCCTCACAGAGTGATAATATAAGGTCTTGAGGTGAATCCAGAGTAATGGGGACACATGGAGACAGCAGTTACTAAAGTATATATATTCTGCTGGGAGCTGAAAGCTGAGCGTCTAGGATTCAGGGCAGGTTAGGGACAAGGGAAGCAATTACAGGGTTCGACACTTAAGGGAAACCCCAAGTGTCTGTATTAACATAAAAGAAAAACAAGTCCATATTATCTGGGAGGAAACATTCATAGAACTAATTAGTAAAATCTCATTACCATTCAAGACAGACACAAAAAGGAAGATACACTTCCAATTAAGAAACAGACTTAGTTAAACTTCAGATGTGAACATTCATTCCTCTCCAACCACTATGTTCCCCTTCATATGCTAGCCCCATTTTTTTACTTGATTAAGAAAAAAATAATTTTAATCCAAAGACTAGCTAAATTATTACATTAGATGGATTTAAATCTGCAGCAAATTTAACTTTATAGTTATTATTCAAGTCCCTCTGCAGCCGCAGCCAACATAGACATCTCCTGTTCTGAAGGAGTTGGTGATTCTCCTTCCCCATCCAATTCTTTTTCATAATGAGCACGTAAGAATGAAGCAATCTGATCAGTTTCAAAAAATTTAAAATTTTGCTCTTGTAGAGGATTCTCACATTTGCGGGTGCCAGCACCTGAAACTGGTCACCAATTTCCAAAGCATCTTGTCGATAGGTAAGAAATTTCCCGTGACGTTGTTGGGTAGTGAACGCAAAATCTGGGGAAACACTGAAATGGTATCCTTTATAAATTAAGTTGCGTTTAATCTTAGACAGTTTGAGGATCAGGTCTCTATCTGACTCGAATGCCATGGCCACAAAAATAGTAACTTTGTTTTCTAGGTCCTACTGTTCTCCCAAATTTCTCTTTGGGACTCTGAAAGCTTTAACCATAAATGGTAAATTATCTGATGGTAGATTGTATACTGATACAAAAAGATCTTTAACAAGGTCTCTTACTGAATCAAAATCCTCATCAAGTTTAATTGGCAAGCTGACAATTCTCAAATTATTGTAACAAATGTGGTTCTCTAACATTTTGACTTTTCAGTTTATGTTGTAGTTGTCCTTGGTTAAGTCTTGTTTGGTGACTTTCAAGGCTTTTATTTTTTTGGAAATTAGATCAACAGAGGCAGTATTTTGCTGTACTTGTTTTTGTACAATAGCTATATTTTCTTTATTTTGCATTGCTTCTTTCTGTATAAAGTCGACTTTTTCATTCAGAGCCCCAAACTTTCTGTCTAAACGTTGAATGCATTCTAATATCTTATCTATAGAATTACCCACAGACTCCACTGTATGCATTTTACTTTGTGTTCTCACTTGGGTTTGAACTTGCTGTGGTACTATAGGCTGCTGTAACACGCTATTCTGTGTTTCTCTCCAAGTCGCCAAGTTTGAATCACTACCAGACCTGTCTTCTGAAACACACCCAATGCGATGTAGTTGATCTGGAGACTGCTTTATGGGGGAACAGCGGGAACCCCACTAATACTTAGGTTTCTGCTCTATAACAGGGTTATTCTGCTCATCCTTTGATGTGGAAACAGTCTTTTCTGAGGAGCTTTTCGTGGCTGGAACAGATGCCTCTCGTGCTGAGGTTCCAGGGCTGATTTCGGACTTTCCCCAACATCCTGGGCTTGTCTCCGGTCGAAAATATTTCTCTAGAGGTTGACTCCTCAGTGACAAATATTCCTTGGATGAGGTATTCATTCTTTCTTTCTGTTCAGTCATTGCAAGCAATTATTCCTAACTTTATATCAGCATCCTCTGAGTACTAGCAGTAGGCATCTGGCTCAGTCGGCCATTTTTTCCCCCCGTGGTGCTGGCTTCTGGATTAGAATTTCCATCTCCCTCTCGTGTTCACACTCTTGCTCTCATTCCTTTCTCATCTGGATCTCATACTCTCATACCTGGATTTCATGTTGATGCTGCCTATCTCACTCTTTTCACTCTTTGTCACTTCTCTCCCTCGTTCTCTCTCTCATGCTCTCTCAGCCGGATCTCATACTGGTGCTGCCTTTCTCAGTCCTTAATCTTTGCCTTAACCAGGACAAGCTCCAGCTGCACCATTTGTATCTAGTCTGCTTGCACAGCTGCCACGGTTATAGGCTCCGGCTCATTTGTACTCTTCCTAGCCTCCGTCTCACAACTGTGGCTGACACTGATTACTTTTGCAATGCTTCCCTTTTCACTTTTTCCAAGGAGGTCTATGAGATTGGCCTCTGGCTGGCCTTCCTCAAAGACAAGCTCTCTCATTTTGCATAGCTCCTCAAGGTGTGCTGACCTACATTTCTCATATGGTCCAGACAGTGTGTCTTCTAGCTATCTACTCTTACAACAAAATAAAAATGGTAGTATATACAGTTTCCCCAACTACTGTACTCCCGGATTATTCTAAAAGCCATCATTTCCTTGATCTCACCCTCAAGGGCATATTTCACTCCCTCAGGAACTCTGTAGGGTGGCTGCCTCAGCATTGCCTGGGACCTTGTATTTACATGGGGCTCTGCCAGCATGATATACCACTGTTTCTCTGTGAACATCTCCCCCTAATGTGTGCAGCATCCTCCACATTTCAGCAGTTTGGGTTGGTGTCAGCCACTCTGAGAAGGTGACAGTGTCCACTGAGGATTCTCCTTTAACCTATACCAGGAGATCCACCAGTGAGCCTGCTTCTGCCTCCTCCTCCTTTTCAGCATGACTGTACACTCCATGAACCACATGAGCTCCTTGGGCCAAGACCTGAAATTCAGGAAATACTCCACAACAGAGTGTAGGCTGCATGATCCTCCTCCTTGTGTACCATCCTCAGGGCTGTGAGGGTGAGTTCCTGTGGGAAGTTTCGGACTTCATGGCCGACCTGGAGTTGGGAGTTGCCCAGATGATAAGTTCTGGGTGACTTCAATGCCTGTGCTGACAATGATCTCTTTTCTTTTGGTCAGGACTTCCTCCAGATTATGGAATCTGTGGACCTGACACAAGTAATTACATCTGTAACCCACTCACACAGACACACCCTGGACCTAATGTTCTCTCTTGGACTTGAGATTGGGAACCTCAAGATTAATTCAGTCATTTGGTCAGATCACTGCACAGTGAGGTTCTCGTTTGCCCCCTCCGCAAAAATTCTCCTCCTATGGAAATGATCTGTTACCATCCTTTAAGGGGCTTGACCCCAGTAGGATTTCATATGGTATTGGATCTATCGAATGTGATAACTTCATGCATGACAGGAACGAGGGAGGAAGTGGTGGCCTATAACAAGGCTGTTGCAGCAGCCCTTGATTCTGTGCCACAAATCCATGTATGACCATGATCCTTGTGCTTGAGTTCCCCCATTGTTTGATGGGGAGCTCAATGAGCTGAAGACTAAAGATCGAAGATTGGAGCACCGGTGGTGGAGATCCCATGCTGATGAGGACAAGTTGGTTTTTAGATCCCACTACAAGGTGTATCAAATGACAATCTCCCATAAGAAGGCAGAATTCCTGTCCAGAGAGATTGCCGCAGTGAAGAATAGACCAGCTCAGCTCAGCTCAGCTCTTCTGGACTGTTGATACGCTTCTTTTACTCAGTTACTTCAAAAAAAAAACATACAATAAAGAAAGCAAAAAGAAGCATGGAGGCAAAACTAGCAGATAATGTTACCAAATCCAACAGTAAAGCTTTATATAGCTAAATAGCTTCATTAAAAAAATCAAACTGTTGGCTCAATTCATGTAAATAACTCGATTATCTCTGATCCCTATGAGATAGCCAATGCTTTTAGTTCCCACTTTTGTAAGACCTATGCCAAAAACTATAAATAGGCCCCTTTGATTAGTATAACAGGCTCACCTAAAGTTTCAGTTACTAAGGAAGAAATTAGAGTATTACCAAACTCAAGAATGACTCTGCACTGGTTCCAGACAACATCACTGCCAGAATCCTGAAATTAACATGTGACAGCATCACTGCTCCACTCAAGATCATTTATGAAGCCTCCCTAAACCAGGGACAAGCAGTGTACCAGTTGACTGGAAAATTACTAACATCACCCCAATCTATAACAAGCATTTGTCAATGCCAAATGTTGACTTGCTGGTTTTGGCATTGGTAGTGCAGGAGTTAGAGAGACACATAATAGAAGTAGCAGTGAAGTATAGAACCGACATCAACCCCACCCCATCCTGTAGAGAGTGACAGGCATTGGAGTATGCATTTGGGCCACTGGCCATAATGCTCATGCTATTTCACCTCACCCTACCCTGCAGAATCTGACAAGTGTCGCATTGAGCCTTGGGGTCATCTGGCCTTATGCTCACCCCATTTCATAAGGAAGTATGTTGAGATGGGTGCAGCACAGGAGAATGGGTTGAACTTTGGGGCTGAAGAGTCCAAGGCACACCTTGATGCCTGTCAATGGCTGCAGGGTGGAAGTGGAGGACCAATGGCGTGAGCAGTACAGCAGACAATCCAAAGACACACCGCTGATGCCTGTTAGTCTGTACAGGGTGAGATGTAATGGTTAGAAACCCTAACACCCTGGGTGTGTGTTGGTATTTGCACTTCAAATTTTAAAACATGGCCTTTTTGTGACTCCACCTCATGAAAGTATTTGGGAACTCTGTTCATGAACAGTGTCCCTGTGAGTTTGTTAATCTGTCTCGAACGTTGATTTCCCACAGTGACCGCGCCATTCTGCACCACATGAAAATGTCAGCTGCACCATTGATAAGGAGGTGTGAAGAGATGGCAATATGGGAAATCTGGAGTGAAAATATTAAACATTCTTGAAGTTACAAGCGTGTGTGAAAGCTGCACATCGCATGCTCGTAACATAGTCATTTAGTGGAATTATTTCACCAAATTTTTAACATAGCCATTTTGGCATCTCTGCTCATGAACAGTGGCACTATGATTATCTTAATCTACCCAGACGTTGATTTCCCACAGCAACCATGTGATTGTGCACCAGATGTGCGAAACTACATTTTGGGCAGGATGTGACAAGTGACAGCTGAACTGTTCATAAAATGACAATGTTGAAAATCTGGAGTGAAAATATTACAAATTCTCGAACTGTGCATGGACACTGCGCAATGCATGCATGTAACATAGTCATTTTATGGAATTTTTTCACCAGATTTTCAACATAGGTATTTTGGGACCTCTGCTCATGAACAGTGTTACTGTGATTGTCTTATTCTGTTCTAAACATTGTTTTTCTACAGCGACTGCGCCACTGCGCGCCAGATGTGTGAATACACAGTTCAGTTAGGATGTGGGAAATGAAAGCTGTACTGTTCATAAGGAGGTGTGAAAAAAATAGCAATGGTGAAAATCTGGAGTTCAAATATTAAAAATTATTGAAGTTATGAGCATGCGTGGAAACTGCACAACGCATGCTTGTAAAACAGTAATTTTATGGATGCTTGTCACCTAATTTTCAACATAGGTATTTTAGGACCTCTGCTCATGAACAGAGTCACTGTGATTTTCCTAATCTGTCCCAAACACTGATTTCCCACAGTGACCACGCTATTCTGCATTGGAACTGCGAAAACACATTTCGACCAGGATGTGAAAAATGACGAGGGTGTGTGAACACTGAGCGACGCGTGGACTTTTGTCACCAAATTTTCAACATAGGCATTTTAGGACCTCTGCTCATGAACAGTATTACTGTGATTTTCTTACTCTGTCCCGAACACTGATTTCCCACCGCGACCACGCTATTCTGTGCCAGAAGTGCAAAAACACATTTTGGCCAGCATGTAAAAAATGACAGCTGTACTGTTCATAAGGAGGTGTGGAAAAATGGCAATGTTGAAAATCTGGAGTGAAAATATTACAGATTCGCGAAGTTACAAGCGTGCGTGGAAACTGCGAAACGCATGCTCATAAAACAGTCATTTAATGGACTTTCGGCACCAAATTTTCAACACAGGCATTTTAGGACCTCTTCTCATAAACAGTGTCACTGTGATTTTCTTACTCTGTCCCGAACACTGATTTCTCACAGCAAACACGCTAATCTGCGCCAGAAGTGCGAAAACACATTTCGGCCAGGATGTGAAAAATGACAGCTATACTATTCATAAGGAGGTATGGAAAAATACCAATGTTGAAAATCTGGAGTGAAAATATTACAGATTCGCAAAGTTACGAGCGTGTGTGGAAACTGCACAACTCGTAAAACAGTCATTTTTTAAAATTTTTTCACCAAATTTGCAACATAGGCTTTTTGAGAGGCCACCTCATGAACAGATGCACTGTCATTTCATTAACTGGTCTCAAAGGGTGCTTCTGCAGAGCGACTGCAAAATCACCTTTCGAGACCAAATTACGTCATGACAGTAACTGAATTCATGAGGAGGGTTCCCAATAACCCCATGTTGAAAATTTGGTGGCAAAATTCCCAAAAATGCCCAAGATATGCATCAAAGTTGGAAAAAACCCTGTGTATGCCATTATACAGCTTACCAGCATTTCTTCAGTTCTTGGTTGGCTTTGAAGAGTGCAGACGTGTTCCCAGTCCACAGAAGACCATTGCGCCAGGCTCCGGAGGTAAGTATGGGGTGTGGGGAGGTGAGGCACACAGTGGGTGGGCATGGGTTGGGGAAGGGGGCTGCAGACTGCGTGGAACAGTTTTCTACTTTACAGTAAAAAAAAAGTTTCAAGAAGGTTTTTTTTTACAGGTACATTTGACACGCTGATGTGGGCTCCCAGCGTGTCACCTGCATGTTTTTTTTTTGGGGGGGACTGGAACCAATGGGGACTGGGTACCCCATCGGCAAATAAAAAAAAGAGTGTTTGGGGGGGTGATGCCGATGGGGATTGGGCTCCCCTGTCAACAAATGAACTGGGGAGGGGGGATGTCATCTGCAGGTGTTTTTGGGGGGACTTTAGCCTACAGGGATTGGGCACCCATCAGCAAATAAAAAGAGTGTTGGAGGGTGATGCTGGCGGGGATTGGTGCTCCCCCATCAGCATATGAACTGGGGGCACGATGATGCCGACAGGGATGGAGGCACCTCCCTAAGATTAACTTTTCTGGGGACTGTGTGAGGTGGATGGCACAACCGCCACCATGTCACACTGAAACTTACACTGGGAAAGGCACGCCCTGCAATGAGGTGGAGCTCCCTTACCGCAGCGGCTAAAACCTTTCAATATAGACAGCATGCAATCTAATTCATGCCATGGAGCCCAGCCCCAAAAAGCAGTGGTGCCACAGGCCACAACAGGACCGCACCTCCAAAACCTGCTATTCCAAAGTTACCGCAACATGTTTCTTGCGGAGGCACAAGACAACATAAAAAGGGTGACAAATCTAATGCTAAAAATTTTAGGCCTATAAGCTTTACGTCAATACTGGGAAAAGTTCTTGAAGGAACAATCAAAAAATACATCCTTTCAAAGTACAAAATTGATGAAGGACAACATGGATTTACATAAGAGAAATATTGTATAATGAATATGCTATGCTTTTATGAAAAAATAAGTAGCTGCTTAGAGCACAGCATTCTGTGTGATATAATATTTATTGACTTCTCTGAAGCCTTTGACCTTGTCTCTCATTTGGCTATAATCAATAAACTGATTAATGATAACATTAAAAACAGGCTTATCAAATGGGTGGGAAACTGGTTAAAGGATAGACAACAGCGAGTAATGATCAGAGGGCATGTTTCAGAGAGTGGTGGCATGTTTAGCGGGGTTTCCCAGGGCTTCAGTTTGGGGCCTGTCCTGTTTAATGTATTTATTTCTGATCTTATCAAGAATGTAACATTGTGGGCAAATATGCTGATTACACAAAATTGGGGGGGAGGATGTGTCAAACAAGGGAAGAGCATATGCTCATACAAGACGATCTTGACAAATTGACTGCTTGGGCTACCAAATACGAAATGAAGTTTAATACTGAAAAGTGTAATGTACTTAGGGGCAAACAACATGAAAAATCCCTATGTATTATGTGGTAGACAGTTATGTAAAACTAGTAATGAAAGGGACCTGAGAATAATCATTGATCATAAATTTGATCTTAAGTCCAATCATCAACAGTTGTTAATCATGCTTATAAAACTTGTATGCTATCAAAAGACATATAAGATTCCAAGACATGGCTGTTATTTTTCCTTTTTTAAATCCCAGGAATCTCCTAGTAGCATTAGACAATTAGCAGTCAGTCCAGAGCTGCTGACTGCCTCCAGGACTTTGAGGTAGATTGTATACAAATTAGAGAATTTGGAATGCATCATTCAAAATGTCTGCCTCTAGGCATCATTTAACTGCCAGATTCAATTTTTCCATTTAGACAGCAAGACTTTCTTCCATGAGCTCCACAGCAACTTCGCTGCACGACTGTTTATTTTATTTGAAAAGTGGTATTTATTCACTATTTTGTTCATACTCTGCCTCTAGTAGTTTTTTACTAAAAAGTTTAAACTAATGGGATATTATTTAGTTGTTTTAGCAGTTCCCTAGTGGTTCCCAGGAACCAAGTTCTCATTTTAAACTAGGGGTCTTGTAATGATTATTACCTCTAGTGCTTTGTTTAAAGTGTATTATTTATTAACAAATTTAAACAACTTTGCTTATATTCACAATTGGTTTCTATTCCTTGCAAGGAACCAATTGCGTTTTGGGGTTTAGAAATATATTTATCCTTAAGTTTGAGTTGCCATCGATTACTGTTTCTGTTAAGCAAAAAATCGCATGTTGTTTAAAGTAGGAAAACTGTTCTGAATTGTGGTTCCTTTTCAATATAAGGAACCAACCGCAATTTGCTGAAAACCCATTTCGGGAAAGTGTTTTTCAGTCGACTGACAGTTTGGCACGTCAGACATACCTAGAAAGAGACAGGATCCACAGGTGTTAAAACTGCATTGCGTGCTTCCAGATTTTTGCTAAGGCTGATCACCATGATTTGTGTCTAGAGTGCTTGGGTACCAGTCATATTTTTTTCTAACTATGAAGTGTGCAGTACTTTTTGTTCAAAAACTATTAAAAAAATTGCCACAAGATTGGAAAAAATGGCGTTTGCTCCCACCTCAGTGCTACCAAAGCAAACTGAAGAGGGTCCTTTTTCTCACTCAAAAACAAAGGAGAGACCCTCTAAAGATTCCTCAGACCCCAAAAGTCGTGAAAAGGGGTCTTTGTACTAAGTACAAAAGAACAAACAAGCAGGTACCTGAGTATGTTCATGCTAAAAAGAAATATAAAGAGAAACATGTAATTGTGCCTCCTGCTGAAAATGCAATGGAGCTCCCAATAGACAAAGATAAAATACCCTCTGCGGAAGAAATTGCCAGAGCCCTGCAAGTCATTCAAGCTTTACAGACTGCAGGTTCCATATTGGGTTCACCGGTTCAAATCTCACCACCGGTTCCCACTGATCAAAGCCTGGAAGTGTACAATGAGGAGGAAGAGGAGGAACCAGATCTAGGGGAAACCATTGAATCAGAGGTATCCCCAGACCAGGAGTTTGGTTCCCCTTCTCGTGGGCATAATGGTTTTTCATCCCATTTTTCATTTGACAGACAAATGGCTGATATCCTGGGCCTCACCTCACAGGAATCCATGGATGATGAGGAAGAGGCAGAGTTTTTAGATATGATGGGTTTGGCTTCCATGAGAAAGATGGTCCTTCCAAATCATAATTCCCTCAAAAAGGCTACTTTAAAATCCTCCAGACACCTTCCTCTGTCCCTGGGGTGGACAAGAAGGTGAAGAAAAAATACCAGATGGATAGGAGTTCTGCTAATTATCTGTATACCCATCCAGATCATGAGGGTGTCATATAGGCTGCAGCCTGCGATAAGGCAAAAGTACCCCTGGCATCTCATCCACCAGACAAAGATCCCAGAAAAATTAACACTATGGGGAAGAAAGGTTATTTGGACTCTTCCTTTCTCCTCTGACAGGCAGCTTACATGGCTTATGCTGCTCAGTACCAGAAAGCCCTATGGAATTCTATGCTGGCTTTAACTGATAAGGTTTCAGGGGATGTGACACATGATATAGCAGATATTGCCAGAATGGCTTTAGATGCCACAGAGTACCAGTTTCACATGGCTGTGGATGCAAATGACACTGCAACCAGAATGTTGGCCCTGTCGGTCTCTTTAAGAAGACTTGCTTGGCTCAGAGGTTTGCTTGGCTCAGAGCAACCAATCTTACACCAGACACTCAGTTAAAGGCTATGGAATTCACTTGCGAAAACAATTCCCTTTTTTGGTGACAAAACTGAGGAGTCCATGAAAAATGTGGAGGAGTACAAAACCACCAGATCTACGACCGGTGTTTGACAAAATGTTTGTCGAACGACCGGACAGCAAAACCATCATGTCGACTGCATTTGTGGTTGGCAGATGGTTTCCAAGTTGGTATCTTGTTTTCTTTGAGGGGCTTTGCCCCAAACCCCCCATGGGGGGGCTCTGCACTGCTAAATTGATCCAAGTCATAGCTGACTTGGGAAGGGGGTACAAACCCCCCGAATACAGTGCCTGGGTCCAGCGACCGTCTGTGCAGCGACCTGGTGCTGTAGTCGCTGTACTGATGGTCGCTGTAAATGTGTCGCTGTCAGCGTTGCATACCCAAAACCACATACAGAAGTAACTCCGAGACAGAGAGAGAAAGAGAGGGCCTCCACTTCTTTTAGACCCACATGAAGGGGAGGTAGGGGTAGGAGGTACTACCCCAGGTCATATGCCCCATACTCTATGCCTGTAGAGTACACACAGGTCAGGGGGTATTACAGGGGCAGGAGCAAGAGGTCTGCTAGATGAGCCAGTCCAACTCCAGCTCCCAGACCTCAATCTGGACAGAATCCCTGACTACACAGATCAGGCTGCCCCCTTCCCCAGTAGTGGGTAGGTTGGCTCACTATTTCCAGCACTGGGGAAACATTACCATAGACAATTGGGTACTGCAGGTAGTCAGTCAGGGTCTCTGTCTTCAGTTCAAACAGTTTCCAAAACTCCAGGGCTGTAGGGTTTTCCGGCCTTCATCTCTAGCAAAGACTATTCTGCTGGAGTTAGAGGTAAAAAAACTCCTGCAAGCCAGGGCAGTAGATCCAGTCCCTCTTACCCAAAAGGGAAAGGGCAGGTACTCAAGATATTTTCTGATAAAAAAGAAAAATGGAGTTTGGCAGCCAATCCTGGAACTCATATACCTAAACAAACACCTGGCTAAGACCAGGTTCAAAATGGTAACACTGGCCTTAGTTATTCCTTCTCTGAGGAAAGGAAACTGGCTGGCATCTCTGAATCTGAAGGACACTTACTTTCACATCCCACTCAAACCTTGCCACAGAAAGTACTTAAGGTTCTCTCTTCCCTCAGGTCATTACCAGTTCTCAGCAATTTTCTTCAGGCTCACTTCTGTTGTCCCACTGGTATTCACAAAGTGTTTGTCAGTGGTGGCAGCTTACCTCAGAAGGCAGGGAATCCATATATTTCCTTACCTGGATAACTGGCTAGTCATAGGGAATTCATACCAACAGGTAAAGGATTCCATCAGGGTGAACCAAAGTACCCTGGAATCACTGGGTTTCCTTACCAATGTTCAAAAGTCTCAGATGGAGCCAGTTCAGTCACTGGAGTTCATTGGAGCAGAACTGGATACTGCTCAGGGAAAGGCTTTTCTCCCACAGGAGAGGGTAAGGTATCAAACCTCCTGGCTCTAGCACATTTCTTTGCCTTAGGCCAGCCCAGAACTGCAAGATAGTTCCTAGCATTACTAGGACACATGGCCTCAACTACTGCAGTAGTGTTGGGCTCCAGGTTCCAGATGAGGGATATTCAGTATCATCTCAGACCTCATTGGTCCCAAAGAAGGGACCCAATTTCAAAGCTTGTGCCAGTCACAAGAACGCTGTTACTGGCCTTGCAATGGTGGAAAGAAAGGGACAACCTCCAACAGGGCATTCGTTTTCAGCAACAGCACCACACTGTGGTCCTAACAACAGATGCCTCCCTCCTAGGGTGGGAGACACACACAGGAGACCTAAAAATCAGTGTAATTTGGTCTCCTCAGGAATCCAAACTGTACATCAACCTTTTAGAGTTGAGAGCAGTCCTCCTTGCCCTAATGACCTTTGCCCTTCAGTTGAGGGGTCAGTCAGTCCAGGTCAGGACATACAACACAACCACCATGTGGTATATCGACAAGCAGCAACCAGCTGCTTAGCTCAGATTGGGTGAAAAATCTGGGTGTTGTGCTTGACTGCAGTTTGACATTGAAATCACAGGTGTCGGCTGTGGTCAAAGCCTCATTTTACCATCTGAGAAACATTGCCCAGATTTTAAACACCTGATCTCCCCTGGTGACTTGCCAACTTTGATTCACGCTTTTGTGACCTTTCGCCTAGATTACTGCAATGCCCTATACATAGGGCTACCAGGAGTAGATCTTTGCCGATTGCAGCTAGTGCAGAATGTGGCAGCCAGGCTGTTGACTGGCTTATCTAAATCTTGCCATATAACACCTGTGCTCGCTATCTGCACTGGCTGCCAGTAAATTGGCGGATCTCCTTCAAGGTCGGGTTACTGACCTATAAAGCCCTACATAGCCAGGGATTCAGCTACCTACAAGATCTTCTTCATCCCTAATGCCCCCTCTGCCCTCTCCATGCCACTGATGAGGGATTGCTAGAGATTCCTAGGGTTAAATTGGAGTGATCTAGGACCCGTACGCTTGCTTTTGCGGCCCCAACCCTGTGGAATTGTCTACCTTATCAGGTTAGAGAATGCCAGATCATTGACCATTTTAAGGTTCAGTTGAAAACATTTTTATTTAGCCAGGCCTTCCATGGCTGACAGTTTAAATTAAGGATTTTAGTATTGATGATTTTAGTGTAATAATTTGGATAATTTTATATAAGCAATTTACTGATAGTATGTAAAGTGCTTTGATTCCTTGAAATTTGTGCTATATAACTAAAGGATTTATTGATTGATTGACTGAAGCAAGGAGGCACCAAGTCTTCAAGGCTGTGCACAGAAGCCATGAAAGTTTGGCCCCTAGCATACTCCCTGGAAGTGCATCTGTCTGCCATTCATCTTCCAGGGAAAGACAATACACTGGGAGATTCACTCAGCAGAATCAGCCGAGGTCATCACTAATGTTCCTTGAACAGGCAAGTGTTGGACACAATTTTCAGGCATTAGGGCATCCCAGAAATAGATCTGTTTGCCACAAAAGAAAATCACCAGCTTCCACTTTATTGCTGTAGGCCACCCTCCTTGGGCACAGTGCCCATGGAGGCACCAACCCTGGATTGGACGGGAACATTTCTTTATGCCTTTCCTCCAATTCCACTGGTGTCAAGAGTTCTGCTCAAGTTGAGGAGTCAGTCTGCAATCATGATACCAGTTGCACCAGACTGGGCCAGGCAGCCATGGTACCCTTTGTTGCTCACACTGTCCACCCAGCAACCCATTTGTCTGCCCCAGAGATAAAATCTTCTAACAGCTGTTCAGGGGCAGACAGTTTTTCCAAACCTCATGAGCCTTCACCTGAAGGCTTGGTTCTTGAGGAGTTAAGATTTTCTGAATTTAATCTGTCAGAAGAGGTATTTAAAGTAATGAAAGTTTCTCGAAAAACTTCCACAAGAAAGACCTATGCTTCAGAATGGAAAAGATTTTCTATCTGGTGCAGGCCTAAGAAAATCAATCCCCTTAAGGCAGATGTGCTCACATTGCTTGACTGTCTGGTGCACTTGCAGTCCCTATGCCACAGGACTGCAACCCTTAGGTTCACTTAGCAGCAGTATCTGCTTATGTGTCTGCAGGTGTTCAGAGAACACTAGCTTCACACCCCATTTTTAGAAAATATTTCAAAGGATTGGCACATATGTTCCCTCCTGTTAGGGGACCAGTACCTCCTTGGAATTTGAATTTGTCCATAGCCAAACTCATGGACCACCCCCCTTTGAGCCAATGGCTACAGCTGACCTGAAATATGTCACATGGAAAACTGTTTTCCTGGTGGCAATCACTTCCGCAAGAACGGTGTGCAAGCACCAAACTCTTTGCACTGATCCTAATTACATTATGTTCCATAAGGACAAAGTAGTCCATAGAACAAACAGGAAATTCCTTCTAAAGGTGGTAACTGAGTTTCACTTGACTCAGTCCATCACTCTACCTGTATTTTTCACAGTCAAATCCAGTTCAGGTGAATTGAAACTGCATAGCTTGGACATAAAAAGGTCTCTCAGCTATTACATTGCACATACTAAGGACCTCAGGAATCCCCACTCACAGCTGTTCATTACCTATGGTGAAGTGGGAAAGGGCAGGCCTGCCTCAAAGAGGTCGACTGCATGTTGAATAGTATCCTGAATCCAATTCTGCTATGGTAAGGCTGACAAACAGCCACCTCAAGGCCTCAGGGCACATTCCACTTGTGGAACTGCTGCCTCTGTGGCAGCTGCAAGGAACATCCCCTTGCTGGAAATCTGCAAAGCAGCTACCTGGAGTACAGTCCACACCTTCACAAAGCACTACTGCCTGGATGTCCAGTGCAGGACTGATGCTAGGTCTGGCACTGCTGTATTGCAGAACCTTTTTTCCTAAATAGGTTCTGTACCCACCTCCCAAGGCACTGCTTGGTAGTCTGCTAATTGTCTAATACTACTAGGAGATAACTGGGGTTTGAAGAAAAAAATTACTTACCATAGTAACATTGTTTCTTCCAAGAAATCTCCTAGTAGGATTAGACCTCTCATCCCTAGCTGCCCTTACATAACCTGATTAGGTTCAGCAATACTTTTTATGGGAGTTTATAAGGTTGCCATTAATCACTGGCTTATCTTTTTATATATTTGTTAATGCACACAAGTATGGGTAGGATACTTATCTCTCCTTTTTTGTGTCTCTCTTGTTCTGTTTGGAACCTGTCCTCTTTACCAAGGGGAGGGTATTGTGGTTAAGGGTGTTTTCCTTACAATTATTTAATAGTCTAGTGTTTTCATCTACAAAATCGAACCTGGCAGTTAGATGACACCTAGAGGCAAAAGTTTTGAATGATGCATTCCAAATTCTCTAATTTGCATACATTCTACCTCAAAGTTCAAGGGGCAGTCAGCAGCTCTGGACTGACTGCTAATTGTCTAATCCTACTAGGAGATCCCTTGGAAGAAACAATATTACTATGGTAAGTTTTTTTTTCTTACAGAGCATACATACATCCACAGCTTGATTATGCAACTCCAGTTTGGTGCCCTTACAAATGGATGGAGATAGAGAGGACTGAGAGAGTGCAGAGAAAAGCAACCAAAACTATGTTTTTAATAAGGAATAAACTATATGACTCAAGACTCAATTATCTAAACCAAATATCACTAGAACAATGCAGAATGAGAGCTCTACTAACTCCATATAGCATTATGCAAGAACCCTATCTCTTCACTGAATTAAATTTCGAGTTTAAACAAACAATAAAAAACACTAGAGGGTATCTGTTACAACTAAAACGTAAAACATTCAGGACAACAAAAAGATTTTTTTTTTTTATACAGTGTGTGATTAATCCATGGAACTCTTTACCCCTTGAAATAATTACAAGTAAAACCAAATTGGAATTCAAAAATAAAGTGACACATTCTTAATGAATAAGTCTACACTGAATTACTGCTAATAAATGAGCAGCATGGGCACACAAGCCTCAGTGCTCCAAATAGTCCTTAGTATGATCCTTAGTATGATCCTTAGTATAATTCTTCATCCTGTATGTCTTCAGCTAGTCAGAGCTTTATCAGTCACTAGATGCGAGGAGTTTGCTCTGTTCTTCGTTGACAAAGTGTGCTCTATCAGAGCAGATATCTCCCTGGGGTGATTAAAGGCATGCAGCATCAAGTCAGACACTTTGGGGGGCTTTTCTCAAGTCTGGGGTAAGTTTGACCCAGTGGGAGAGGAAGAGGTTAGTGAGGTAATCCTGAAGTTGTGGCCTACATTCTATGACCTGGACCCGGGTCTGATCCACCTTCTTGTGGGTTGTGTGGAGTCCATTGGTCCAGTGTTCCCTTTCAAGAGGGGTCTTTCCTGAGCCCTTGAAAGAGGCTCTCATGAAACCACTCTTGAAAGAGGCTTTCCTGGACCCAGAATGTCTGGCGAACTATGGACCCATATCTAGCATACCCTTTCTGAAGAAAGTTATTGAGAAAGTGGTGGCCATTCAACTCGAGATGCATCCCACTACCTTTGAAATTTATCAGCCACTCCAGTCTGGATTCAGGTATGGGCATATTATGGAGACTGAGCTTGTTAAGGTGCAAAATGATCTCTTTAGGGTGAGAGATTGAGGTGAGTGATCTACTCTCATTCTTCTTGACCTCTCTGCAGCATTTGACACCGTAGACCAGGGGGTATTGTTGGATCCCCTTAAAGAATTTTGTGGACTCAATTACACTGTCATCTGCTGGTTTGAGTCCTTCCTCACAGGCAGGGTACAAAGGGTGGTGATGGGAACTTATTCCTCCAGACCGAAGCCCCTGTCCTGTGGAGTTCCGCAGGACTCGAGTCTTTCACCACTCCTGTTTGCAGTGTATTTTCTGCCTCTAGGAGATATCATTAGACAGTACAGTATGGATTTTCACTGCTATGCAGATGACACCCAGCTGTATATGTCTTTTGCACCAGGACTATAGAGCACAGTCTCTGCATTCAACTCCTGCCTGGCTGAAGCCTTGGACTGGATGTCCTCCAACTGGTTAAAGCTTAATCCAGAAAATACAGACGTATTAATGATTGAGCCTGAATGCCGACGGGGTGCCAGATGGCCTGAGGATGCTACTGTCCTTATGCTCGGTGCCTCTCAGCTGACTGCATCTGTGAAGGTGAATAACCTGGGCATGATCCTGGACAGTGAACTGACACTGGAGGCTTAGGTGTCAGCTGTTGTCCAAAATAGGTTTTACTATCTGAGGAACATCAACTGGACTAAGCACCTTATCCCGCACGAAGATCTGTCCTCACTAATCCATGCCTTTGTGACTTCTAGGCTTGATTACTGCAACGCCTTGTACTGGGGACTAAGTGGTGGAGCCATATGTTACCCATAGCTATTGTAGAACACAGCAGCCAGATTGTTGGCAGGTCTTCCTACGTCCTGCCATATAACACCAGTCCCATGCAATCTGCATCAGCTGCCAGTGAGGTGGTGGATCTCCTTCAAGGTCAGTTTACTAACCTACAAAGCCCTGCATGGATTGGGGCCTAACTACCTTAGCAACCTGAAGTCTCCATATCAACCCTCATGGCCTCTCTGTTCCTCTGAGGAAGGCCTCCTAGCAGTTCCCAGGGTCCGGCTGAAGTCATCTGGGAAACATGCCTTTTCCATGGCAACTCTGACCTTGTGGAGATTGCTCCCAATGTCTTTGAGGGAGACCCCCTCACTAGAAACCTTTAAGAAAGGGCTGAAATCCCACTTGTTCAAAGCTTTTTCCTTTTACTAACTCGGTTGGCTACTTAGTATCTCTTAGTTACTTAATTTACTATTGGTTTAATGATATCTATTTTATCCTTTCTATTTTAACTTATCTGCTTTAACTAGTTATCTAATTTCCTTTTATTATTTGATTTTGGTTTTTACATCATTGTTCAGTGCCTAGAGCTTCCCAGGATGGGCCCAATTTTGCCTGCTTGCTTGTTTGCAGGAGGTGCAGAATAGGGGTATATCATGTTATCTTGATGAAGTCCTACTACGATCTGGAGGCAATGGTCCTCACTGTATGCAGCACAACAGATGAGGAAAATAAGGCTGATCCACTGATGGACCTTCTTGGGGAGGCACAGGAGGGATCTTCAGTACATAACCTCACCTTCTTGGACCAGCTGACACCAGCCCAGGCAGAGGAGATGATGGGGGTGCTGTGAGCGTTTGGGGAAGTGCTCATGGGGAAACCGGGTACACCACGATGGCTGAGCACCACGTGGACACTGGGACCCAAATGCCACTGAGGCAGTCCCTATACAGGGTACCAGAGGGGGTTAAGCAGACCATGCAGGAAGAGTTCAGACAGATGCTGGCTCTTGGAGTATTCTGGAAGTCCACTAACCCCTGGGCCACACCTGTGGTCCTTTTCCCCATGAAGGATGGTACCACAAGGTTCTGCATTGACTACTGGAGGCTCAAGAGCTGCACAGAGTCAGATACCTACCCCATATCCAGAATGGATGAGACCTTAGAATGGTTGGGAGGAGCCTGGTACCTGACCAAGTTAGACTTGACAAAGGGTTACTGGCAGGTACCTCTAACCCCTGCAGCCAGGAAGAGGTCAGCCTTCGTTGCCCCATCGGGCTTATTTGAATTCCAAGTAATGCCATTTTGGATGAAGAATGTATTTATATGGCTTGTGGATTGCATTCTGTCTGGGGTAGGTGAATGTGCACTGTTGTACATGGACAATGTAATCATTTACAGTCAGACATGGGAGGATCACATCAGACATGTGAAGGAGGTGTTCCACCGACTGCAGAGCTGACAGTTAAGGCAGAAAAATGCCAGATGGGCATGGTAGAAGTGTCTTACTTTGGGCACTGGGTGGGCAGTGGATGCATCCATCTAGATCCTGTGAAGGTTGATGCCATCCAGGCCTGGCCCACCCCTACCATGAAGAGACAGGTAAGGGCATTTCTGGGGACAGACAGGTACTAGAGGAGGTTTGTTCCTCACTATAGTGATGTGGCAAAGCCCCTTATAGGCCCGACAAAAAGGAAACTGCCAGCAAAAGTTCTCCGGATGGAGGACTGTGAATCCACTTTCCGGAATCTGAAGGAGGCATTATGTGAGTCGCCCGTGCTCGCTAACCTAGGTTACAACCTCAAGTTCATTGTGCATGTAGATGCCTCTGACCATTGGCTGGGCACTGTCCTGAGCCAGGCTGCACTGCAGGGGGAGGAGCACCCCACAGTGTATCTAAGCTGGAAGCTTCTGCCCAGAGAAGAGGTATATGCCACAGTTGTGAGGAAGTGTGGGCACTTCAGAAGCTGCAGCCATATTTGTAAGGGCGGGAGTTTACTGTGGTCACAGTTCATAATCCCCTGCCCTGACTCCATAGGACTAGTGGGAAAAATACAAAATGACTGTGCTTGAGTTTGGTATTCCAGTCATATAACATGACCATTGAGCACCACAGTGGTTCACAAAATGCCAATGTGGATGGGTTGTCTAGGCAGGGTAAGTGTATTGCATGATACTTTAAGCACTTCCCAATCCCTAAATGAACAGCAGTATCTCTCGAGCGTTGCCCAAAAGAGACACAGCTTCATTTTATGGAAGGAAGGAGGGATGTGACAGGAATGTGACAAGGTTAATTCAAACTTTTTTTTTTTGTTAGTGTAATTTTTTGCTTCTAGTTATTCACATATAAGTTCTGTCTTCCTCATGTATGTTCTTTACATAGGGCATACAAAATGGATTTCAGATCATATGTCCCAGCAGCAGACCCTAGAAAATCTAAAGGAAAAACAAGGCCAGATGGGAGAGTGCAATTTTCCCACAAAGGCATTCTGAGCAGGCAGGATGCAATAAAGTAATAACCCAATGTGAAGAGGTGCTAGATGAGAACAAGGCAATTTGGACTGGAGATATGACCACACAGACACACACACACACACACTCACAAGGAAAGGACCCACCCCACAGCCCTGAAAACATAAATTGAGGAGTTGGACCACAGCTTGCTCTCTCTGACTTTCTGCAGCCTTTGAGAAGGACCACACTCTTTTGGTGAGTGTCCCAGAGAAGGGAGAGTCCTGCTCAATAACTAGCTTATTTGTGTGAGAGAAGGGACATCTAGGTGAATGTTCTTTCTTTTTTTTTATTTATATTTTCTGTGGTTTTGTCTCATTTTCTCCCCTATTCTCCAGGGCCCCAGCACATGGGTGTCGTGCATGCGTGGAAGTGCATGCACGCCCCATTATGCTGGCTCAGCCCCTTTAACCCCTCCCCATGGCTATCGCTGGAGCTCACTCAAGTCAGCACTGCCATCCATCCTCCACCTGGTGGCAGTCAGTGGCCAGGGAGCCTCCAGTACCTCCCAGGAGGAGAGAGCTGCCTTGCGGCAGCTGGATCTCACTCTTCACCGTCCCCGGCCAATCCCCGACAACTCAGGCTTGTTCTTGAACCCGGATCACTAGTGCAGCACGAGGTGCGACATCCAGCACCTCATCCCTCAGTGCTACCAGACCAGCTAGGTGAATGTTCTTTTAAGTTAGCTGGTAGGTAAATAGAGACTGTAGTGTGACACTAGATCATAAAATTACTCTAACAGTCATCTGTCTAACTGCATTATTTTTCCTTTCCTGTAAATGTGTAAATCTTTTTGTTTGCTGTATATATCATGTTTGCAAATATCTGTAGTGTTAGTAGAAAAGAATCTATTTTTATAGAACCAGTGGCTGCACATCTTTCTTGGAAAGGTAAATGTAATATTTCTGCTGGCAAGGTAAGAATTCTCTGTTTAAAGTCCGCCATCTGAAGTTCACTGTACCATATTTCACTGTGCTTGATCTTCCAGGAGTCTGAGCAGGACAGAGATATTGTATTTTTCTGATATAATCAGGTGGTGGCAGAATAAGTGAATTGGTCCCCAAACTACACTGTAAGCTAGTATGGCCCAAAGGGTATTTTGTCACAATAACTTATTTTGACAAGGAACATAATTGGTTTATTGGTTCACTTTATAGGACTTCAAGACAAAGGATCTCAGTTTACACATGTACGCTAGAATTCCAAAGACAGATGTGAGTTACTATATTGTGACCTGCCACTCGCTTACAACTATTTTTTACTTTTTTATGCATGCGGCATGTTTTATCTAATATCAGTGGCAGTGTAAACTATAGATAGAATAGGTAGAAGACTAGACAACAATAAGACTTATTCACTCCTTCGTTATTAACTTTTGTATGTATATCTTCACAGGTGACAGTCAGTGGCTAGTTTACTTTCAAAACATGTATAAAAATTTAAATTACACAGGGTTGCTAGAACTGGTGTGCTGGTGGCACCAGGGCATGATGAACTTATTTGTGCTTTCTGGTATTTAAAGTGCTGATTAAATACTCATTATTATTTGTTAACAGAAGGAGCACTGGGCAGTAAGGCCTGATGAAGTGGCATGCTCACCACGAAATATGACACAGAATCTTTTGATGTGTGGCTTTTCATAATAAAATATTTTTGAAAATCTTGGAATCATTGTTGTGAGCCCCATCCCTAGATTCATAACATGTTGGACTTGTCCGGAGGGGCTTCCCATGTCCAAGAACTGATGTGTTTAAGATATAGAAGGGCCATCCTAGTCACATCTCTGGATCTTTACACAGTAATCCTCCACAAATCTTTTGAAAATCTGTGTGCTGCATGATTATTCTGAGTATCTATATGAGGGTTTTCAAAATATTTAGGCTGCACAATAGTTTTGTCCCTTCACCAAGGAATTGAAGGGAGAAGCAGGGTTTGTTTTCAATCTCCCCATCTACCTCTTTCCAATCAGGGGAACAGTTTGGGAGGGGGGCTGGGCTTCTCATCCCTGCTTCCCAGCTGGGGGGGGAGAGCCTGGGCCAGGAAGGGTGGGACAAGCACCCAGACCCACCCCTCTGGAAGCATCCACAGTTGGTGAAGAAAGGAGCAGGCTAAGGGTTATAAGGGGTGAGTAGCCATCCTGGACCCTTTTTCCTGCTCCTCTTATCAGCAGAAGTTCCCCATCCACTCACCCTAAATGTAGTACCTTGGTCCCCATCCCTATTGAGGAAACTGCCACAAGGGGTCGCGGAAGAATTTTCCTGGGTTTTTCATCTACAGGGCTTGTGAGTGCATGTAGGGAATAGCTAAGGTTTACCTCAGGGGTGGCTGGGTCTGCTCAGCTCAAAGGTAGGAGTAGAGGGGACACCTGTGCCCAGTACAGATGGGTGCCTTGCTGATGACTAACCACATGGTGTGGTGTGGCTTACTCCTAGCACAGATGGGCCAGAGCTCACTATTTTCACACTGTTCCTGAAGAGGGGCCCACATGTTTGGCATTTGACACAGGATTCCTGATGGAGGTCCGTGATCTCTGGTGCAGGGGTTCGGGATGCCTGCCTGAAACTGCTCCCAGAATGTATGGCAATAGTTGTTCCACCCATGACTGGTACCTTTTAGCCCAGAGTACTGCTGTGACACTGAGTGTAGGCTGCAGCTCTTGCATTCTTGGTTGAAGAGGGGAGGGCAGTGTCCAGGTGTGAGACTCCCTCCAGCAGATGTCATATTTGCAGTGCATGAATGCTGTTCAATAAACACATGGCTGTTGCCATTTAAATCTCAGCTTGGTGTGGTTACTGTCTTTGGTGGGAAGGGGAACAGAAAAGATGAAGTCTGAACAACCAATTAAAATCTATGTCTTATATGATAGTTTTCAAAATCTAACTGCTGCATGACAGTTTTAAAACTCTACATGGTGAGTGATGGTTTTTGCAAAACATTTGCACATAACTCCTTCAAAAATGATTCAAAAATCTACACACTGTACGACAGGTTTTAAAATCAACAGGCTATATGATGGTTTTCAAAATGTGTGTGGTGCAGAGTTTTTTTAGTTAGTGTTTTCATTCTACATGAACAAAATCTTTAGGGTAAGATAGCTTATAAAATATTTAATTGTTAAGGGTGATACTTGAGTGTTTATGAGGGAGTGGTAGACTGAGGCACACAGGGCAGGACTTGGGAGTGGTAGAATGAGTCACACAGGGCAGGACTGTCAATGGGTTGGATGCAGCACTTGTGTCAATTCCTCACACAGCTGCATCACGTTAAATCCATCAAGATGTTTTCACTCTATTTTCAAACATCCTGACCCTTTGATGATACTTTACCTGATTTATTGCAAAAAATGATGCAAGTGTCGGAATTTTGATAAATGCATCATTTTCTCAGTACAATTTGCAGTAATCCCTCCAGAGGTTAGACCACATTTTAGGTGAACTCACAGACTGGCTGGATTTTACAAATCTGTGTCAGGAAATCAGACACAACTCTTCGAAAGTCCCCTACCATGTTTTCTTAATTGATTATTAATTAGATATTTTTAATTAAAAAACAAAATAATCTTACAGGAATCCACAATTATTTTGAAAATCTATGCGCAGCACAAGTATGTTGAACATCTGTACATCAGTTTCATAATCTGCATGCTGCATGACAGTTTTCATAAGTTATATGGACCTTGTGTCGATGTACATCCAGGACATAGGGGTGAAAGAACCCCAGCAAGAAGTGGTCACTGTGACACTCAGACAGCTGGCTCTGATTAATCTATGATTTTTGTAATATAAAAATGTGTTATTGAATGTCTCTCATGAGAGATGCTGACAGCCTGTGGGATCACACACACACACACACACACACACACATATATACACACACACCAGGTTTTAGCTAATAGGTGTTATCTGGAAGGCCAAGAGATAATTACAGGCTAGAAGAGACTTAACATTTATGATCTCCTTTTTATGTGACTAATTGCAGCTTGCCAACTGCCAAGATAGATCATAAACTTTTATGACGTTTAGCGGAAACACAGTAAAATTCACATGGTGATACAAAAGCACGTTGCACATCCGTGAGATCTGGCAGAGAGACATAACAAGTCTTTTGATGTCCTGGAAAGGGGAAGCTGCTCATAGATCAAAGAAAGTCATTTGAAAAAAAAATGAGTTTTGCTGAGGTCACAGAATTTTAATTTACCTTTGATAAGACATCCTGTTTTGCATAGATATATTTTGTTACATTCTGACAGGGAGGAGCTAGGTGACCTCATGCAAACAGGTTGGCAAAGCCAGTTTTTAAACCATATTCTGTTTTCCATTTAGACACAAATGTTTGGACTCTGAAGCAGACACATCTACAGCACTGTGATATAAGAATACCTTAGAAAAGACAATTCTAAGCATACTGTGGTAGGAGATTTTATCTGCACTTTTAAACCTGTTTTGTTTAAGTGATTCGTATGTTTTGTGATATATGGTTCTGTATTTATATTTTACATTTTTATCTATTTTCAAGTAAACTTCTCATTTTTTAATAGACTATTTGTGGCTTCCAAGTCCTTCTGTTTTTGCCTGTGATGTGTGGATGTTTAAGAGTGTGACAACACTGTGCATGAGCTTATATGGTAATACCAAACTGGAAAAAGGTAAGAGTTATCTGAGGTCTTTATTAGAGTTTTTAAGGGTTCATTTTGTACACCTGGTTAGGTGCCCATAGGTGAAAGATATCTACCCCCCCCGAAGAGTAGAATTATCTGAGCCTGTACATTGGGTATGCTAGCAAGAGGTTCACAGTTTGAATCCTTCCAGAACTGAGACCAAAGGTTGATTCAAACCCACAAAACAGACAGGAGGGTTACCCTGTTTCTGTTTCCTGTTCACAAGACTGCACTTGGAGGTTGGCATTGTGGGAGGAGAGGGCCTGACCTGCTGAGTGGGTTTGTGACAGATTGGTTGGCAGCGATGCAAAAAATGTTGGTATTACAAGCTCTGATTGTTCAGTGTGTCAGCTTGAGACCATCAGCTCACTTGCAAAAAAAAGAAAAAGGCAGTGATTTATTTTTTTAAAAAAGGAGACAGAACTATATCACTTGGTGTACAGTCAAGTTTCTACCAGTTTTATTTTTTTTTCTAAAGTGCAAGCCAGAATAGCCGGAGTTAGGGAAGAAGATGGCTTCCAACTACAGCAGGCACACTGTAGACTACTTAAAGCAATTGTGCAGGGATGAAGGAGTCCCTTTCAAGGTGAAAGCCAGCAAACAGAACCTCATGGGTGCCCTGATGGTAGCAGATACCCAGAGCACTGAGTTACAGACAGTGACTGTAAGGGACCAAACCTTAAATGTGGCAGGGCTAGCGGCCAGTGTAGTGTCCAGATCCAGTGAGGATGACAGCAGGACCACTGTCAGTGAAGGGCCACAGCAGCAAGGGGAAGGTTACCAGTATCCTGGATCCAGAAGTACTCAGGCTGCAAATTGGGTTGTGCAGAATGGAGCTAGAGTTCCAGAGAGAAGAGAAACGTGACCAGCAAGCTGCAGAGGAGAAGAGGGAGCTAGAATGCCAAGACAGAGACTGTGAGGAGCATGAGCACCAGAGGCAGCACAAACTTGAGAAGCTATGACTCCAACCACCAGCACCAGAGCAGGTAAGTGGCTTGGGTTTAACTGGGACGACAGGACTGGGTTACAAACTGAATTCCAAATTGATAGCCGAATTTAAAGAGGGGGAGGACATGGATGCCTTTTTAAATTCTTTTGAAAAAGTTTGTATTCAGGCTAAAATTTCTAGAGAGTCCTGGAGCTTCCAGCTATCCTCGCTACTTACCGGGAAAGCTTGGGATACATTGGGTCAAATGGACAATGAGGACAGCGATGATTGCAGCAAACTTAAAGCTGCACTGTTAAAGAAATTTGAATTAACTGCTGAATCATACAGAGCTAAATTCCATCAGCTTGGGAGAAGCCCTGACATGCGCTATGAGGAGCTAGCCATGAAACAACGTCAGTTTTTAAAACGTTAGTGGGAAAGAACTGGAGCAAACTCTGTTAATAAAATTGAAAATGTGATTTTGTTAGAACACTTTTTATGGCCATGCCCAGCAGAGCTGAAAACCTGGCAGGAGGACCGAGATCCCAAAACAGTGCAAGAGGCTGCTGAACTCTCGGATTGCGATGCCAAGAGCAGACCTGCTCTGAGAGTGAATGGGGTGGGCATGGCAGTGCAGAAAGGGAAAAGTGCACCTTCAGGGCAGCTAAAACCCTCACTGCCTCCACCAAAACCAGTTAGCCCCCAGGTTTCTGAGAAAAGATTTCTCTGAAAAGAGAAGTGAATGTTGGTTATGTAAAGAAACTGGGCATATTGCCAGACAGTGTCCCAAAAGAATGAGCAATAATATGCAGAATGGTACTAGAAAAGAAGTGAGTTGTTTGTGTATCCCTGGAAGCATGCCAGTGAACATGAGGGAACACATGCATCCAGTCATGGTGAATGGTGTACAGACGTAAGGGTAAAGGGACAGAGGGTCATCCTTGACCTTGGTAAAGGGGGATCTAGTAGGGCCTGGTCAGCTTATACCCAATAAATATATCACTGTACAGGACTTTACTGGTGAGGTGAAAACATTGCCCCTCACTAGTGTTCTCCTGGACTGGGGTGAAACAGGGGAAGCTGTGCAACAGGTGACTGTAGCCAAAACCTTAGCAGTGGATGTGATCCTGGGCCACAATCTCAAACAAGACATGGTGTGTGCAGTTACCTGTAGCCAAGCGGCAAGGTAAGATTGTAGTTCCCTGAACCCCAAAGAAGCCATTATGGAAACCACTGAGAGGCTGGTTCCCCAGCCTGTGTCTCCAGATAGGGAGACTAATGAAAAGGGGGTATAAATTTCCCCAGTAGCAAGTAACCATAAGCTACAGAGGGTTACTCTAAAAAGGGAGGGGTGACCCGTTGTCAGAGGGTTGGGATTGACAGTGATCCTGAGTGCCCTGACGCTAGTGCTAGGGACCCTAGTTTAGTGACTGAAAGGGACCTGTCCCATGCCTTGGGAATGTATGAGGGGTTTGCAGCTGCTCAGAGACGTGACCCTAGTTTAGAGAAGCTGAGGCTTGGGCAGACTCGGACGGGGCACAGGAGGTGATGGCAGACATAAAGTTTATTGGGAAAATGGACTTGTGTATACTCAGGCAGTACAGACAGACAGAGGAAGGGGTGCAAGGCAGGCAGCTTGTCATTCCCCAGGGATATCGTGAGCAGTTGCTCAAGATTGCACATGACATTCCCTGTCTGGTCATCTGGGAATCATGTGCACAATGCAGTGGTTGGCCCAGAATTTCTACTGGCCTAACTTCACCCAACAGGTGAAGGAGTATTGCAGGTCTTTTCACCAGTGGCAAGAAATAGGGAAGGCAGGCAAGAAAACCCAAGCTGCCCTGATTCCATTGCCCATAGTGGAGGAGCCATTCCCAGAGGGTGGGAATGGATATTGTGGGGCCTGTAAATACCCCCAGCTCCTCAGGAAGAGATTCATCCTGACTGTGGTGGATTATGCCACCCGGTACCCAGAGACAGTCACCCTATCCTCACTGAGGACAGACAAAGTGGCAGATGCCTTACTTGGGATTTTTTCCCGTGTTGGGTTTTCATAGGAGGTTATCACTGATCGAGGGGGTTCCTTCATGTCAGACCTGATGAAATGTTTATGGGAGAAGTGTGGGGTGGTGCAGAGATGCATTACACCTTATCACCCACAAGCCAATGGGCTTGTGGAAAGATTCAATGGTACCCTAAAGTCAATGCTCTGGGCATTTGCTGAACAGCATGGGAGGGACTGGGAGTAATACCTTCCCCACCTGTTGTTTTCATACAGGGAGGTGCCCCAAGAGTCAACAGGATTTTCCCCCCTTCAAACTCTTATATGGATGCCAGGTACATGGGCCCCTAGACTTGATCCGGGAGGACTGGGAAGGTAAGCACGCCACCCAGGTAACTCCCATTGTGGATTACATCGTTAGGTTTAGGGATAGGCTGAAGGAGCTTATGGGGACAACCCAGAGCAACCTGGCAGCTGCCCAACAGAAACAAAAAGTGTGGTACGACCGCAGAGCCAGAGCTGGCTTGTACATGGTGGGTCAGGAAGTCATGGTCCTTATTCTGGTCCGGAAAGACAAGCTGCAGGCTGAGTGGGCAGGACTGTACAAAGTGGTTAGGAAGGTAAATGACGTGAACTATACTGTAGAGTTACCTTACCGAAGACAGACAGAAAGGATGTACCATGTCAACATGATGAAGCCATATGCCAATGGAGCTGACATGGTGTTTGCAGTGTGTAGTCCTGGGAAGGGGATGGATGAAGGAGACCCCCTTTTGGACTTGCTGGAAGAAAGTAAGTGGGGATCCTTGGTGGGCAGTAAAATTGTCTCCCTAGCTGACTCCAGACAAGATCCAGGAAGTAAGAGAGGTTTTCACAGATTTTGTCCCCTTGTTTAGCGCCAAGCCTGGACTAACCTCCTTAGCGAAGCATGATGTGGAGACAGGGACACAGATGCCCATACAGTGGACAGCATATCGGGTGTCAGAGGCTGTCCAAAAGGACATTAGGAGGGAAGTGGAGGAAATGCTAAATTTAGGGGTAATCAAGAGATCCCACAGCCCCTGGGCCTCACCCGTAGTCCTTGTGCTTAAGCCAGATGGCTCTACTCATTTCTGTGTGGACTATCATGGACTGAGTGCAGTCACGAAGTCCGATGCCCACTCAATGCCCCAGACGGATGAACTCCTGGACAAGTTGGGAGGGGCGACCTACCTTATGACCATTGACCTGATGAAGGGGTATTGGCAGGCAGAGTTGACAGACAGAGCTAGGGAGAGGTTGACCTTCATCATTCCGATAGGTGTATTTGAATTTAAAGTAATGCCTTTCGGAATGAAGAATGCCCAGGCCACTTTCCAAAGGTTGGTGAACCAGGTGTTAAATGCTGCTGAGGAGTACGCCGTGGCATACCTGGATGATGCTGCCATCTTTAGCACCAGCTGGGAGGAACTCCCATTCCACCTTAGGGAAGTGCTGGGAAGGGTACAGAGGGCTGGGCTCTCTGTCAAAGCCGAGAAGTGCCAGGTGGCCATGGGAGAAGTGGCATACCTTGGGCATGTGGTAGGCCGGGGACAGCTCCATTCTAATCAAATAAAAATAGAGGTAATCCAGGTTTGGCCAGGACCAGAAACACAGAAGCAGGTCAGGAGTTTTCTAGGGACAGCAGGGTACTACAGGAAATTTGTACCCAATTACAGTGCCCTTGCTGCTCTCCTATCTGACCTGACAAAGAAAAGGATGCCAAAGAAAATTACCTGGGGCCAAGCCTGTGAGGAAGCCTTTTCCAAACTAAAGGAGGCACTGAGCAGTGTTCCTGTTTTGACAAGTCCTGACTATAACAAACCCTTTATAGTTCAGACTGACACTTCAGACATGAGTATTGGGGCAGTACTGAGTCAGACATCCAACCAAGGGAGAGATCACCCAGTGGTGTACCTGAGTAGGAAGTTACTTCCCAGGGAGCAGGCATACTCCACTGTGGAAAAAGAGTGTCTTGCCATAGTGTGGGCCCTAAAGAAGTTGGAGCCATACATATATGGGCAGCATTTTGTGGTGCAGACTGACCACAACCCCCTGGTTTGGCTGACACAGATTAGGAATAACAATGGTAGATTGCTAAAATGGAGTCTTGCTTTGCAAGGGTATGATATGACAATGTTGGAGCCAAAAATCAGAACTCAGATGGGCTGTCTTGTGTGTACTAGGAGTGAACTGATTTGGGAAGCTCATCCCATGCAGGGGATAGAGCCCCCAAATTCAGTCTAGGTGGGGAGGAATCATGACACTCAGACAGGTGGTTCTGATTAATCTATGATTTTTGTAATACAAAAATGTGTTATTGAATGTCTCTCATGAGAGATGTTGACAGCCTGTGGGATGACACACACACACAGGTTTTAGCTAATAGGTGTTACCTGGAAGGCCAAGAGATAATTACAGGCTAGAAGAGACTTGAAATTTAGGATCTCCTTTTTATGTGACTAATTGCAGCTTGCCAACTGCCAAGATAGATCATAACTTTTATAACATTCAGAGGAAACATAGTAAAAGTCACATGGTGATACAAAAGCATGTTGCACCTCCGTGAGATCTGGCAGAGAGACATAACAAGTCCTTTGATGTCCTGGAAAGGGGAAGCTGCTCATAGATCAAAGAAAGTCATTTGGAAAAAATGAGTTTTGCTGAGGTCACAGAAGTTTAATTTACCTTTGAGAAGACAGCCTGTTTTGCATAGATATATTTTTTTATATTCCGACTGGGAGGAGCTAGGTGACCTCATGCAAGGAGGTTGGCAAAACAAGTTTTTAAACAGTATTCTGTTTTCCATTTAGTCACAAATGTTTCGACTCTGAAAAAGAAACATCTACAGCACTGTGAGATAAGAGTACCTTAGAAAAGACAATTCTAAGAGTATTGTGGTAGGAGATTTTGTCTGCACTTTTAAACCTGTTTTGTTTAAGTGATTCGTATGTTTTGTGATATATGGTTCTGTATTTACATTTTACATTTTTATCTATTTTCAAGTAAACTTCTCCTTTTTTAATAGACTATTTGTGTCTTCCAAGTCCTTCTGTTTTTGCCTGTGATGAATGGATGGTTAAGAATGTGACAACACTGTGCATGAGCTTATATGGTAATACCAAATTGGGAAAAGGTAAGAGTTATCTGAGGTCTTTATTATTAGAGTTTTTAAGGGTTCATTTTGTACACCTGGTTAGATGCCCGTAGGTGAAAGATATCTGCCCCCCCTGAAGAGAAGAATTATCTGAGCCTGTACATTAGGTATGCTAGCAAGAGGTTCGCAGTTTGAATCCTTCCAGAACTGAGACCAAAGGTTGATTCAAACCCACAAAATGGACAGAAGGGTTACCCTGTTTCTGTTTCCTGTTCACAAGACTGCACTTGGAGGTTGGCACTGTGGGAGTAGAGGGCCTGACCTGCTGAGTGGGTTTGTGACAATCACCATATGGTGTAGTTCTTCCTCAGTTTAGGTAAGAAGCCAGCAAGGACCAAGACAAAGGCGGTGGACAGAGGCTGACCAGAAATGGTTCATTATCAAACTGGGTCTGGCGGAGGCCACTAACACATGTGCAAAGACCCAGAGTAAGAAGTCCAGGACCAAAAGACTGAGCTGGCTTTGCAAGGAGGTTGTAGAGAAAGTGAGGGAGAGGAGGGCTGCCTTCAGTAGGTATAAAAGATCCAAGTGAGAGAAGGACAGGGAGGAGTACTTGAAGAAATCAAGAGAGGTGAGTACAGTAGTCAGGGCGGCTAAGGATTCAAGGGAGCTAAGGCTGGCACAGGGGATCAGAGAAGGGGAAAATTATTTATTCAGGTATATTAGAGAGAAAAGAAGCTGCAAAGATGAGGTTGTAAGGATCAAGAGGGAAGGGAGAAGGGGGTGGGCAGAAAAGGGGGTGGACCAGGCAGAGGCATTCAATGTGTACTTCTGTTCGGTGTTCACCAGGGAGAAGGATGGGCCTATGCCACAGGGGAGGGGAGGAGTGGGCACGGGTGGAGCGGGGGTAATGGATGGGATAATCTTGGAGAACAGGGTTCTGTAGGACCTTAAGTCCCTGCAGATGGATAAGGTGCCGGGACCAGATGGTGTGCATCTAGGAGTCCTGAGGGAGTTGGCAGAGGCCTTGGCAAGCTCTTTGGTAAACCTGTTCAACACCTTTCTGGAGACAGGGTGCATGCCCCAGGACTAGAGAATGGCACATGTGGTGCTGCTGCACAAGAGTGGACCAAGACACGAGCCAGATAACTACCGACCGGTCAGCCTTACCTCCATTGTAGGGAAGTTGATGGAGGCCATTCTTAAAGAGAGGCTAGTGACCTTTCTGGAAATTAATGGTCTCCAGGATGAATGGCAACATGGGTTTGTCTTGGGAAGATCCTACCAGACCAACCTGATTGACTTTTTTGATTGGGTGACAAAGGCACTCGATAAGGGCCATGTGGTGGATGTCCTGTATCTGGACTCCTGTATCTGGACTTCAGCAAGGCCTTTGACTCAGTGGCACATGGAAGGATGCTCAGTAAACTGAGGAGTCGGGGAGAAACTGGTAGGATGGGTTAGGAACTGGCTGCAAGAGCAGCAGCAGAGGATAATGGTAGGGGGAGAACTCTCAAGTCCCAGAGCTGTAACCAGTGGGGTCCCACAAGGTGCAGTACTAGGACCAGTGTTATTTAACATCTTCATTGGCGACCTAGCAAACGGGATCAAAAGTAAAATCAGCCTGTTCGCAGATGATATAATGATCTGTGCGAGGGTGGACAAGAAGGAAGAGAAGCAAGAACTCCACGAGGACCTGGCAAAGCTTGAGCACTGGTAAGACATATGGCAGTTGGGATTCAATGTTAACAAGTGCAAGGTCATGCACCTGGGAGCCAGAAACATTGGTACTAGCTACTGGCTGGGGGGTGCAGACAGCTACTTCAGAGAAGGAAAAGGACCTAGGGGGTACTAGTCACAGGGGACATGAAACATTCTGTGCAGTACAGGAAGGCAGCAGCCAAAGCTAATAAAATGATGGGGTGCATTGCCAGAGGAATCACATCAAGGAGAGAGGACGTCATCCTGCCATTGTACAGGTCACTGGTGAGACCGCACTTGGAGTACTGTGTGCAGTTCTGGTGCCCTTATTTAAAGGAAGATGTCAAACTGTTGCAGGGGGTTCAGCGTAGGGCGACAAAGATGATCTGAGGCCTGGGGATAAACCCTATGAGGAGAGACTGAGGAAACTCAATATGTATTCCCTGGATTAAAGAAGGAAGAGAGGATATGATTGAGACCTTCAGAAACTTAAAGGGCATAAATAGGGTTAGTACTGAGGACATTTTCAGACTGAGGGGAGGATCACAAGAGGGCACAGTCTGAAATTGGAGGTGGTATATTCAAGAGGGAAATGAGGAGGCACTATTTCACAGAAAGGGTGGTAGCAAAATGAAATGAGCTGCCAGAGGAGGTGATATCACTGAAAACTGTGGGCAGTTTCAAGATGGGGTGGGTCAGGATCAAAGGAAAGGTCAAAGCCGAGAGGAGGCTGAGGAGGGAAGGGTAGGAGGACTGGAAGGATAAATCAGGTGGACAGGAAATGGGTGGGGGAAACTGCAGTAGATTAGACTGGGAGCTACAGACTTGAGCAGACTTGATAGACCTTTATGGCCTGTATCTGCTGCCATTTTTCATATGTTTGTATGTTCGTGTAAGTTGTACAATGGTTTTCAAATTCTACAAGCTGCATGATGGTTTTAAATCTACACACCAAAAGATAATTTTTACAAAACATTTGAACAGAAATCCTTCACAAAGGTTTTGAAAATTTACACACTGTGTGATGGTTTTTCAAAATCTAAGTGCTGCACAAGGGTTTTCAAAATACATGTCATGTGAAGGGTTTTAGTTAGTGTTTAAGTTTCACATGAACAAAAACTCTAATGTAAGATAACTTATTAAATATTTAAATGTTAAGGGTGGTATGTTAGTGTTTGTGATGGAGGGGTATAACAAGACAAACAATATTTTTCTAATTTAATAAGCAATTCAATAGTTTTAATTAAATATAGTACATTTATAAAGAAAACCTTCGTGAAGGTTTTGAAAATCTACATGCTCCAAGAAGATTTTGAAGACAACCATTGTGAAAAGTTTCTAAGTTCTACACAAATAGAAGGTTTGAAACTGACAAACAACAAAATGGTTGAGAATATTATTTTAGGACATGCCTATCAGTAAAAGTTGAATTGTTTTCTTTTTATACTAATTGTGTCAGTGCCTACTGGTATAAAATGCTTATGATCATTATTCTACAGTATTGTTAAAAAAACAATGACTTAAACAGCAACTGACACCATTAGGACAGCTTTAACAAAACATAATATTTAGACACAGTTCGGCTTGTATTTCAGGTTAGTTCTGTATTTCTCCTCACCATTATTTACTACTGAGGCCATCTGCATGAAAATGGGATCTTTGCTGCTGAAGAGTTCATCTATTCCTGTTGCTTTCTCTCTACCTGATGTCATAATTCCCTGCATGTGACATCACAGTTACTCCCATGGGAACAGATTGTGATGTCATAACAGAGGACTATGACATGAAGTAGGAAGTACACTAATGAGGCAGATGAACTCTAAGAGATATTGAGCATGTTTCCATGCAAATTTCTCAGTATTTATCTCTACCCATGTGCACTATATCACACTTTTAAACCAGTCTTTGGCAAGCAATTAGAAAGCTTGGTATTTGCAATAAATGTTCTTGTCTGTATGATAGCAAAATTGGAACCCTATCAAGATTCTGTTCTTTACTGTCTGTTCAGTGCATCCGGTTAGCTTATAAGTTACTCAGAATCAGTAATAATATTCATCACAAGATTTCCCTCAACCTGTTATCCTGATGATGTTTCCCACTCTCCAGGAAATGTTTTTTAGCCCAAAATATACTGGTATCATTCAGGATAGAAGTCCCTCAAGCTGTGGATTATATAACGTGGCACTGTTAAACTCAAAGTGTTGTTAGCCCTATAGTATTTTGACTAATTGTCACCTGGAGTTCCAGCTAAATGTTAAAACTCTGTGCCAAACCTTAAAAACATAACTGAATGTTTTTTTATAGACTACAGAGCTGCAGCACTTTGGCCACTTGAGCAATTGTATTTGTAGTGAAATACATTAATGTTTAGAAAATGCTATTTAGCTAGTGGTAGCTTCAACATAGAAGTAGAGAATATATATAAGATGAGCAGAATATGTTCAGCTATTTGCATTGCCAGCAGCTCTGTTTTAAGTTTATGCTGTGTCCCATTTGTGCATTTTGTGACAGTGTTTGTCAGACTTATGACTGAATATATGTATGTTAGATCTTATGTGATCAAGCTGCCTTTGGGACACAAGAGAAATATCCAGTCTGAATAACGAGGGAGCTCCTGGTGGCCTGGTGGTTAGAGCAGTGAACAGCGAGGGAAGAGAACACAGGTCTGAATCACCCCACAGTCACAGGCAAAATGGGACCCTATGCAGACATGACCTCCTTGTGCCTTTGTCTCACCACCCCCACCTACAAGATCAGCTGGAAGCAGGGCTTCGCTGAAAACAGAATGCTGCATCACAGCTGGGAAATGCTGGTTAAATAATTTCTACAAGAAAATGTATCCTGGGCTATGGAATCATGGTTGAGATCTCTATTATCAGGTCATATGGGCTGGAATGCCACATTTTGTGACAACTATGGGGCTCATTCATTTTACTCACGTGAAAGCAGGCATAACTCACATCTCAGAAGTAATAAATGTCTTCTGAAGGCAACATAAATTCTACTGGCTTTTATTTTTTGAATTCATAATCAGTCAAGCTGTTTTGTATTCTATAGCAGCACTAAACAACCACAAATGAATGTCTGCAAGACACACAGTGATATTAATTCATACATACCTGTGTCAGTGATTTTGGTGGACAACTCCTGTGAATATTCTAACTGCTTGGCTGATTATCTTTAGAAACATAGAATCTGATGGCAGATGTGGACTGCTTGGCCCACCCATTCTGCCCATCTCTCCCTACCTACCTTATCACCGCAGACCCTATTTGATCTACAGCTCTGCCCCCCCCCATTCATTCATTGCAATGCATTTCAACAGAATAGCCATTTTAATTTGGATAGCTTGTTAGCAATGAGTTCTTTCCTTAGAGTGGGTTATAAACACAGCAAAATACAATACTCAGCCTATGGAAACACAAAGAATTGTCCAATACACACACACACACACACACACACACACACACACACACACTCATTACTCAGGTTGTGGAAACACAAGAAACATTGTCCATTACACACACACACACCACTATCTTCAATGTGAAAGCAGTGGTATCAGTACATAAGCAGGAACAACTGATTTCCATATTTACATAGTCTGAGGGTATATTACTTCTCATCTACTGAATCTCCTAATCATACCTCTCAGCTGTCCCTTATTACGAGGGCATCCCTTGTTTGCACTATGAGCTGTGATCCTACTGCTTTCTGTCTGTCTCATGCAAAGACCACTCCCTGGCTTCCTTTTCTTAAAGTGTTGACCCATTAGGGGCTCCCAGGTAGCCAGTGGGGAGTATGCTAGACAGAAGATGGCTACGCTACTCCTGATTATTTGATAATCGAGGACATAGTAAGCTCAACCCTGGCTCATCCATTGAGTTTTAATCTTATTTTATATACATATCTGCAATTTTGTGGGAGTGCTGCTGGTGTGTGACAAATACCAGACACAAACAGTGCCTAGTGCATCATACCCAAAATGCTGCTCAAAGTAGCCTGCAAATCATTTTAAAGTTATTCTATTTTCTTACTCACTTTTTCTTCAAGAATCCCTTTTTAAAATCATTGAAGGACGAAAAATAAGAAAACAGAGTAACGTTAAAATAATTTGCAGGCTTCCTTAATCAGCATTCGGGGGATACACAGGACACTGTTTCTGATATTAGCCATACACCAGCAGCGTCCGTACAACATTGATTAAAAGTTAGTGGATGAGCAAGGGTTAAGCTTGCAATGTTCTCAGTTTCGTAAAGAACGCCAACATTTCCTCATGGTATTGGAGACACAAAATATGGTATGGTTGTAAATTACATCTTTAATTACCCTTTCTCCCTAAGGAATAGTGAATAGTATCTCAGTGTAGATTTGACTTTACCGTAAAAAATGTACAAGTTAGACATGAAGGAAATGCCCATCTCCCTAATTACTAATGCTTTTGTGGAAGTAGTCATGTCAAAGAGCTCTTTCATATTCATATTGTTTTTAGCTATTCTCTTTATTCAAAATGGAGATCCCTATATACCTGGGACATGATAAAATTGTAATATTCATCACTGGAAGATTGTATGGAATTTTTGCTTAAACCAATATGTGTTCTGGAGGGTAGAAGACTTATGAGATTCACTGAAGCTGCTATGAGGCATAGAGAAAAAGTATCTAATATGAACCTGACTATTTCGTAACTATTATGTATTCGTCATGAGTATAGAAATATGTGACATTGTTCTATTATGAATATAATATATGTGACATTGTTCTACTATGAGTATGGATATATGTGACGTTCTATTATTATGAGTATGGATACATGTGACATTGTTCTACTATTATGAATATGATATATGGGACATTGTTCTATTATTATGGAAAGATAAATATTTTACTGATTGTCAAGTAAGTGCCCTCAATTGTCTATGTAACCCTGGCACCAGGTATCTGAAGGGCTACACTACAACTGCTTTGTGGGCCCGATACAAGGTTGAGGGGCCTGGGTACTTACTGTATTTTAAAACTGGCTCCTTCCCAAATTAACATAAATGCACAGTGCCTCCACCCAGAATACATAGATACATAGATACATAGACAGTGTCGGCAGATAAGGGCCTATGGCCCACCTAGTCTGCCCATTTGAGCTTGTAAGTTCAGTTTGTTTTCCTAGAAGTCTATTTTCCCTTACCCCTGACCTCTAGAATTCCTTTATGTCTATCCCATGCATTCTTAAATAGTATGCTTTTAAGTGGACTAGAATAATACCTGGTACAACCCTCTGGGATGCTGTACCCACCCACAATACCATAGTGCCAACCCAAGCATGACCCAATAAACAATGCCCCACATTTCATACATTTTGAATTAGTGACTCTCTCTAATAATATGCTCACAAGACAAAACATCAAACAACAATTTATTTACATGGGGTGAGGGTTAGTATCAGGGGGATTGGAATAGAGGTCAAGCTATTTACAATTAATGTAGATTGGTTTGATTTGGTTTAGATAATCATTTTACATTTAAGTTTAAACATTAATCACAGTAGCCACACACCAACCTCAGATGTATTCAACTCTCAGGGACAATGAGATTTCAACAGCCACAAAATGGACCCTCCCAGGACAGTGACAGGGCCTAGTATGAAGTGTGAAAATGAACTGAAGCAGTTGCATACATCTTTAACAGCTACAAGAAAGAAGTTGTATGTTGACACGGAAACAAATGACATTTAGATATGAGGGTGCAGTTTTCCTTTAAGTCATTTGCAGTCAGAAACTACTAAAAGATACAAGAGTAGAGGGAGAGTTTGGGGCAGCTAGATGTTTGGGGTGGGCATTAATATTTTTGCAAATGTATTAACAGCATAGACTAGGCACTGTAGGGTAAGGGAGGGGGATCTCTGTGGAGGTGACAGACAGTGGTGGGGGAAGAGACCTACTTTTTTTGTACAACAGGGAGTCAGCTGTGGGCAGGGATAGGTAACTGGGTAGTCGGGTGGGCAAAACAGTACTGAATGCCATACACATTTCATAAATCCATACTGTATAATATAGATAGGGTTTCATAATCAAGCCAAAAATGTAAGGAAATGCAACTCTGCCCACCTGCATGCACTGACCTTGTGAACCCCACTGAGTTGAATGCTAAAGCTTAATCCAGATTTTAAAGAAGTGTTTTCACATCATAATGAATAACACAGTACATGCAGTACAGTTACACCCCATGACAAAGACTGCACTTGCCTTTGGGCAGCATTGGAAAGGAGTTTAATGGAAAGCAGTCACTGGTGTTCTATGGCACTTTCTGCCCTCACTGCACCTGTGCCAGGCAATCCCTGGAGCACAGAGGCACCCCTCCCTGATCCCAGCCCTTCCTATAGGAAAATTATAATGTGGCTGGTGGGAGTGCCGACTGTTCCACAACCAGTCCAATCCACAGCGTGCTAACAAAGAATGAGACCCAATCTCCACACAGGTTTCATCAACTGTTTATTTCAAGTAATATCATTAGTCTCCCTGTACTCAACATTTCGCTGCATGGCATCTTACTCATGACAGATGGTGTGTTTATTATAAGATGTGATCTCTATCACGGTACTCATCAAATTTAAATAATACCATTATTCAAAGCAGTCTCCTTTCCTGTTTAAAAGAGCAGTGTGTCTTGGCTTATTTCTCACTGCCTCTATGCACAATAGTTGCTGATATTTCTTTATACATTTCTCTGTAGCCAGTGACCTTGATATCACTGCTGGAGAGAGAGAGAGAGTTGGGGGCATTACTTACAGCAACCTTTTGGGGCATAGAGGCAGTGAAAAGTTAGTCAAAACAGACTGCTCTTTCAAACAACAAAGGAGACCACTTTAAAAAATGGTGTAGTAAAACTTGTTTAGAACTCTGATAGACATCATGTCGTATAATAACAACCTGTAATGCAGTGAAATGTTAAGTATCAGGTGGCCAATGATATTACTTAAAATAAAGTGCTATCTGAATTCACACAGCAGCTGACCAAGGGTTTGTGCCCTTCACTATCTTGGGGGGGGGCTGTGGTTAATGGCACTGTGAATGGGCTCCTAGTGCCACCCAGCAGATTTTGGGATGGGGCACCAGGGATAGTCTCCCAGTATTAGGTATGTTTTTCTTTTTTTTTTATAATTTATCTCCTGTGTTACCCCACCTGCCCCCATCCTACCGACACTCCTAGTCCTGTCACCCGGATTCTCTGGGACTTACTTCCTGCCATCGTCCTCTGCCACAGGAGTGTGTAGGATGCCCTATCACCAGTGCGGGGCCTGTAAGGGGGTCAGTCGTCGTCCTGCAGCTGGGTTGTTTTTCCACTGATTTTCCCCCTGGGCCCACAGGACATGCGATGGGTGCAATGTGCAGGCTCCACCTCTGCAGAGACACTCTCAGCACCCTGAACGTAGGTTCCCTTCCCTCTCCTGATGATGTTGTGCATGCTACCACCCACTTGTTGCCTGGCAGCAGTCAGATAGTGAGCCACAGCACCCCCCCACCCCCGAGGGAGGAGAGCAGTCCTACAGATGCTCAATCCTCCCTCACCCGGCCACACCCAGAGCAACCCGCATCCATTTCTGAACCTGGGTCACCGGCATGGCAGGAGCTGAAGAGCACAGTGCCTCAGCCCTCCTTGCCACTGGGCTGGCCTATCAGGTATTGTTTTGTTTTGGGTTGGGGGCAGCTTTATCATCACCAGGAAGGGCTTCTGGTGTTGAGAATGATTTGGGTGGTGGCAAAATACTGACACCAGTGATGGGCTGCCACTGTCAGAGACATTTTCAGGGGGCAGCTTTTCAAACACCAGGGATGGGTTCCTAGTGTTGGAAATAATTTTAAAAACGAAGATCAGCCCTAGGGATGGGCCCTCAGTTTTGGCATTGTCAAAAAAAAAAACACAGCGAGGGTGGGGGACTCCTGGAGTTAGTAATACACTAAAAAATGTCAACTTCATGGCAGGCTCCCAGTGTCTGAATCAGGCTTTGGGTATCAGTGTGCCACGAGGGATGGACTCCATGTGGCCCCTTTATGAAAAAAAAACTGCGGTAAGTGATTAAGAGTTTTCTCATACCACTCAAAACAGTTTTCAGTGATGTGAGAAAACCACTTATCATGGATTCAGTTTCAGACTGGTGTGTGAAAACAGCTTATGGAGAAAGAAGTCTCTTGTTCTGCACATGCATGGCCACAAAATGTATTTTTTTCATAGTTCTCCTATTTAAAATAAATCTAAAACACTAACGGAACCACCCTTAGAGCAGGATCTAACAGAACTAAAAGATGCAGCTTTCAAAGTTTTACCTTATAGTGCTGTTCAGGAGAACAAACATTCTTACAAATGGTGAATTTCCATAATTTGAAACCCCGTCTAGCTTTTTAATCACTAAGTTTTGCCAAATGTGGAGTTTTCAGAGTTTGTTACAAAGGACGTGAATGTAACTTTTTCAGGTCCCTATGTCAAATGATGGTTGAGACATAAGAAGCAAAAAATGCTACTTAAAGAGCACCTTTCCTGCCATTTTCTAAAATGCCGCATAAAACACAGCATGAACCCTCACCTCTCCCAGAGTTCCTGGATGGATAAATGATCATTTTTAAATTCAGGGTTTTTGGGAAGGAAGGGATTGTATTTTGGCTCCAAGGAGCTGAGCTGCCAGTCCCTTCCAAAACCTGTCCTAAGCGCTGCCCCCATGCTGGTATGTTATCTGATGCAATTATATGGCGAGAGCAGGGGCATGCTGCCTAGACTACTACAGGGACTGTTTTTAAAGTAGTTGTTTTAATACTTCTAGTTTCTGTTTCAGATAAACCAAAGCCACCATTCAACAAACAAGGGTCTTAAACTATTAAAAAATTCCCATAAGACCAGTCCCTACAGTTGTTTATGGAGCATGTCCTTGCACTCTACATATAGTTACATCACATGTATAACAATGTTATTAAATGTATTGTCTGGTGATATTGAATTAATGCAGGACCCCATCCTAGCAACATAAAAATTGGATCTCCCATGGACCCAATCTGGGCCAATACCATGGACTGAAAATTGTTCACCTGAATGTCAACAGTCTTTGAACCAAACTACATGAACTAGATGCGGGGATCCAAGTGTATGCCCTGGATGTAGCTGCCATTTCAGAAACATGGCTAAAGCCAATCATATTTGCCCAGGAGGTAAAGCTCCCTGGTTTCACAACTTTCAGGCAGGATAGGCAAGGTAAAAAATGGTGGCGGTGTCCTCATATAGGCAAAGTCCTCAATGAAGGCCTCCTTAGTCCCCACCCCTGTACTACTAAACTCAGACTGTGAAGCAGTGTTCATTCAGCTGCTGGTAAGAGATGCAAAGTCTCTACTGATAGGTTATAGCTACAACCCACCAAAAGTAGCAGCAAATGTCCTTAAAACCCTGACTGAGGCATTAATTGACCTACCTGGAGGGGGGAGGATACTCCTGGGAGACTTTAATCTTCATTGGTTGCAGGACATGAGGGGTGGTATAAAGCCTGCTCTGTATGCAGCTCAACTCGCACAACTTGTAAGTGCCTCTTCCAGACTAAATATCAAAACCGGCAATCACACCACCCTTGATTTGATCCTTGCCTTGTAATCAGACAGATTCAAAGTGGTGGGTACCTTTGCTGACTCAATAAGTGACCACACCCCAGTATTCAGAGTATGGAAAAATAAACAACCCCCCTGCTGCATGAACTTTCTGGGCCTGGGATTTCTTGAACTTTGACATAACTACCTTTCTTAATACATTATCCGGGATAGGTTGGCAATAAATAAGAATACTCCCTACCATAGACTTTGCATCTGACTTTTTCTCAAATAACTTTCTCTCTGTTGCAAACAAGCATGCCCCCCTTAAACAAATCCGAGTCAGGGGCAGCAATCAAAGTGGTTATCCAAAGAACTCAAAAAGCACATAAATGAAAGGGATAAAGGGTGGGGAATCTTTAAAACCTCAGGCCTCTCATAAGACTGGCAAAAATTCAAAGAACTGTGGAACACATGCAAAGGGGAATTAAAAACTGCTAAAAGGAGTTACCTAAGGAATCTATAAGAAAAGAACGTAATGGATCCAAACAGATTCTGGTCCCACATTAAAGCTCTCCTAAAGGGTCAGACCTCACAAAGCGACTGTGACACGGTAGTCAACAGGAAGCATTGTACCAGTTAATGCAACTCAGCCATGGGGCTAAGCTTTTTTTACCAATTTAGTTACAAAAACTATCTACAAGTCTCCTTTCCCCCATCCCCTGAACTCTCAGCAAGTAACCTCCCAAGCCCCAACTTCCATTTCAGATAAGTGACAAAAGGGAGCTGCTGATACTCCTCAAGAGCTTCAAAACTACAGGTGCTGCAGGATACGATAAGCTCAACCCTAAACTCCTTATCTTAGTAGCTCCAGTAACTACCTAACTGATAGCACTACTCTTTAACACATCTATCCAAGAAAGGATAGTCCCCTCTGCTTGAAAAGTGGCCCTTGTGACTCTGATGCATAAGGGTGGGGCAAAAGAGCAAGCTGAAAATTATTGCCCTACTCAATCCTCTACATCTTAAGCAAACTACTAGAGAGACTATTCTACAACTATGTCACTGACTACATTGAACAGTATGACCTACTCATCACCAATCAGCATGGGTTTTGTAAGAATCATGGGACCGACACTGCCTTAGTCTGGCTTACCACAGACATCCTGAAGGCACTAGACAATGCCCTAATGACTGGAGCAGTCTTTACTGACCTGACCAAGGCCTTTGACCTTGTAAACCACCAGCTACTTCTAATAAAGTTAAGATCCCTAGGCTTAGACAACCTGTCTCTGCAGTGGATTTCTCACTACCTTACCAACAGGTCACAGTTTGTTAAATGGAAGGGTGAGCTGTCCAGCAAACACCTCATCCAGGACAGGGTCCATCAAGGATCTATCGTGGGTCCCCTTCTCTTCACCCTGTATGTCAACGAAATGCCAACAAACTGTGGTGAAGCAGAACTATTACTACATGCAGCTGGTGCGGTAATGTACCAGAACCCAAATGAAATTACAAAACTGAACAGGCTGCTCACTAGAGACTTGCACATTTTTGAGGACTGACTCCAAACAAACAAATTGGTCCTCAGTGGTAAGAAGACAAAAGGCATCCTCTTCAGACCAAAAAGTCTTGGCCCACAAAGGGCACATTTTCTAATCCCCTCCTTTTCAAATGGATCCAAAATTGAAATTAAAGATTCTATTAAGTACCTGAGAGTTTTCTTGACCAGGACATAACCTTCAAGGTCCATATTGAACACCTTGTGAAAACCCTACATCAAAAAACTGGTTTCTTATGCCAGCTAAGACCCTACCTCACCAAAGAGTTGCATTCACGCTTTGCTAATTCCACCCTTCTACATACCTTATGCTATGGCTCCCCAGTCCATTCCGTTAGATGCTGTGAGTTAGAAAAGCTGAGAACATTGTATCATACCACAGCTCATTTTGCAGCAGGGGGTTCCCCCAAGGAACACCACTGCAGAGTGTTGGAATCCCTTAAATGGCCCTCTTTCAATGGGAGGCTAGAATACCCCTCTCCATGCCTTGCCTTCAATATAAAAAGCATCAAATCTCCTCCTAGCCTTAAAGGTCTGGTAATTAAAAAACCAGAGAGGCAACCCCTCAGATCCTCTTGCCAGTTGCTCCTCCAAGTCTCAAAAGTCAGGAAGATGGCAGGCAAAAGATCTTATGCTAACTTGATCCCTGCCATCTGGAATGCCCTTCCCAACTCTATACAAGAAGTCTCATCTCTCAGGGGGCTTTAAGAAAGGTCTAAAGGCACATATATTAAAATGAAACCAGTGCAATTGTTACTGCTCACAGTCTCCAAACAATGCTATATCTCTGTCGTGACCAAGGTGTTCTAACTAAGGTCCTAAATGTCATACAATGATATTACTGTGGAAAAAAAACTAGCTTTTGCTGTAACATACATGTAAAATATATATTTGTACACTGTTGTAAACTCATGTATAGATTATATATGGATATCATTCCAACAATGTTTCTCTGTAACTTAACCTGTCCATTGTACTGCAAGTGTCCAAGCAATGCTTCTCTGTGTTTCAAAATGATTGCTGTAGTGTAAGGTATCTCTGTAATTAATTCCGGGTCACCCCTGAAAAAGGACTCTAGCAGGCCCAGTAGGTTTACCCAGTCAACAAAATTCAATAAATAAATAAACATAGCATGCTAGTGAGGGGGTGGCGATCAGGACCAGGAAGTAGAAGGGATTGGCAGCTCAGCTCCACGAAGCCAAAATACGATCCCTTCCATGACAATGATCCTACCCCAGTGCCACCAGTTTGTGACAACCTGCCCCTTGGGGCCATACCATCCTACAGTGCAGTTATCTGGGTATACTACTTCACCGGGTTGCCACCACCTGATTATATCCAGAAAAGTCACCCCGTTGCTCAAGATCAGGAAGGTCAAACACAATAATATTAGGTAGAGTTCACTTCGGACAATGGACTATAAACAAAGAATTTGTAGTGCCAGCAGAATTATTATTTATTTTATTTTTGTTGACAGAGAAAGGAGGACTAGTCATTTTTTTCCTGCTTTCAGCCTCGTCTTGGGGAAGGGGGATACAGATGAATGCCAACTGACACTAAACCAGATTAAGCTGTTGGTGGACTCTTTAGTGAATGGAGGAAATTTGACCAGGACACTGGGGAAATCCCCCTACTCTGTGATAGTGAGCACTGTGTTTCCCTTGCCTCCCTCAGTCTGCTTGCTGCTTGAGGAGAGATTGGACGTGTGGGAGGCTAAGGAGCTGGTCACCTCCTTGGTCCCCCTTTTCACCTAGTGATCATTATGGCTGCTACTGTTACTGGAAAAGATGTTGCAACATTGGATAGTATCCCAGATACCTCAGTTCCTGTTACTTTGGACACATCGACTATGCCTGCAGTAGACTCCATTTTGGATGGAAATTGCGTTGCTGCTGAAATTCGACGACAACTACAAGAAAAAGAGCAATGATTCTTGTTTGTCAGGAATTGTTTATTGCAAGTCAGACTGCACATCGGCTGCCTCGAGGGAGGTACAGAAAATGGATGCTGCACAATCCTCTGTTTGGCTGGACAGTGCACTGCCTGGATCACTGGAAAATGAACTTGTGGCTGCTCGCACAACTTCCCTGCATTGTACGACTCCATCACCGTTGGCCGTGAATACTATTGATGCGGAAGACAATTTAATTATTGAATTGGTAGGCTCACAGGAGCCTTTGATGGCCACAGACTCTGCTATGGCTGTTTTGGTAGGGACAGAGGTTGTGGTGTTAGGTACTGAGAGCTCCTCCCAGGCTGGGTATCTCTCTACTAGACTCTCTCCTGAAGGGCCTGAGATACATTCTGAGAGGACTGACGATATGGGTAACGTTGACAACCCTAGTTTTTCTTCACAAGTAGGGGAGCGTTCTCCTTCTATTTCTACTCCCCCCATTGGTATAGAGCATTCTGCTGGGGTTGCTTCAGCCCCTGCTGCCTGGGTGGTGACAGCTTTAGAAGCCACTGGCTAGGTGAAAAATCCTGCTGGGCTAGGATGGGATGCTAACATTACTGGAACTTCTAACTTGCTGGAATCTACTGGGGATGTTACAAGACCTGTTCCAGGCCCAGAAAACACTACCCCTACTTTTGGGACAGCATCTATTTCCTTGCCCCCTCCTGGACAAGTTACCCCTTTATGAACAGGAACTGGGGGGAGGACCATAGGGGCTACCCCAGAAGCCTCTCGTCATCCTATTTTGGATGTCATTGGGTGACTCGAGGGTGACTTACCTCTTGTTTCTGTCCCCTCCTTGGAAGCTGGGGCTTTGGTAGCTGAAACTCCATGGCAGGATTCCCCCTCAGTGGCTGAATCTGAGCACCTGCCTCACATTCAGCAAACCCCTCATAATGTATGGCGTGACAAAGTGAATGAACGTTTATTCCCTGCTACTTTTGGTTTGCTTTCAGAACCGGCAATGAGACCTAATGCTGTACATCTCAAATTTAGAGGACCCTTATCAAAAGTTCCTAATAGGCATTTCGTAGGGCGTGAACTTCTCAAAAATAGTATGAAGTTTTACGCTTACGAAATATATACCCTTAGTCATATGCCAGGTGACTCAGTATTTGATGTTAGTTTTAAACATCCGGCGGGCCTGGAATGTTTCTGGAAACAATTTGAGGCCCTCAAATTAATACCTATGTGGAAACCTTTCATGGCTATCCCTTTGACTAAACCTGTGACAAAGAAGATTACTGTTTTGTTTCGAAATGAGGGGGTAAATGTTGCTGTTATAACATACTGGCTGCAATAACATTGTACTGTTAAGGGTCAACCTGAGCCTATATTGGATGATGAACACCTTTGGACAGGGGGATGGCATTATCTTGTTGATCTGCATTTAGATCAAGGTCTGACTAAACATCTCCCTGATTGTTTTTTTGGGGGAGGGTTGGGGTCATTCTTTATCCCGGACAGCCCAGTGTGTGTTACAAATGTGGAACTTTAGGGCACCTCAGTAATGTCTGTGACCAGCAAAAATGTGGCCTATGTGGAGACTTGGGGCACATAGGCACACACTGTAGGAGACCCATGAAATATAATTTATGTGATGGATATGGTCACAAGTTTTGTAATTGTTCATGGGCTTCCCATAATAATGCTGATCCTACCATATGTGCTGAACAGGATGTTTTTGTTGCAAATGCCCAAAAAGAAAAACAACGGCTGCATGATTTACATCATCAACAGCCTCAGAGAATGGAAGAGTCAGACTTTGCAGTACCCATTGAGACTGCTGATGAGGGGCGCTCTGACGTGGATACTAAATGTCTGGACACTGCGGGTTCAGAAGTAGTGACGACCACCGCCTGTGCAATTCCCCTACCTCAGGCTGCTTCCTCCACTGCACCCCCTCCTGCAGTTGTTGTTACGGTTGCATTAGGAGATGATTCTTCCCATAGTCCTGGGACTGATCTTGATCAGGCTACTATGCCTCCTCTGGATTTACAGTAAGATGCCCCTTTTCAAAGGGTGACTCACTCTAAATCATCTAGGGTTGTGCTGGACTCCCATCAGGCCCCTATAGTCCTACCCCCAGTTCCTGTTCATAATTCCTATACCATGTTGCTTGACCAGGATGGTGAAGAGGACGGTATTGATTCAGCTATTTCATTTGTGGCCTCCTCACATACTGAGACTGTGCCTGATGTGGGAGTCGGAGATAAACCGAAGCCCAGAAAACGGAAAAAAGGGAAGTGACAAGTTTTTTAGGTTTATTCTTTTTCCCATTATTACTGAAGTTCCTCACCTACCTGGATAGTGTTTCCTTACCTTTTTTACTATCATGAATGAGAATATTTCTTTTATTTCTATCAGTGTCAATAGTATTAAGTCTCACATTAAGAGGAAGGTCACTTTTGCCAGCCTACGGGAATGCCATGGGAATGTCATTTTATTACAGGATACAAGATTGTATTCCTTGTCTGACCTTAAAGGAAAACTATACCCAAAACTTGAGAAAAAATACATGTTGTGCAGAGTGTTTTAATTTGTATGTGAAGTTCTAATGTTTCCTTCCCTCTGACTGGTATTAGGAGTTTTTCCCAAATTAGCCTGCTAGCTTTATGCTAGTTTTATGACCCCTGGGGATCTTCATACCTGATAGCGTAATTGTATTTCTTGTTCCCACAGTGCATCTTGTCTCATGTGACTGTGATGTAAGAGAGACCCAACATTCAGCACACACATGCCAAACAAACTAAGTATCTTGGAAGCTTTACAAGCTGCACAAAAATTACCAGCAGCAAAGTTTTTCAGGACACTAAAACCTTTAGGATGAAGGTGGTCACCAAGCTGAATTCTACAGATTTTAAAATATAGCCATCTCTATTGTTGTGAACTGATTGTAATGCAATGCTTTCTGCTGGATTTATGGGCTCTGCTACATCACCATCACATGAAACAAGGTGCATTGTAGGACAAAGAAATGCAATAAAGCTATTTGATATGGAGATCTCAAGGGGTCATAAAACTACCCTAAAGTTACATAAATTGGGTTTGTGGTCATCAGAAGCTGAATGTCAAAAACAATCAAAAGCAGAAACCATTGTCTGAAAGGGGTTGCCCTGAACATCAGTGTTTGGGTCGCTTAGAAACTATACATCATTTATATTTTGAGTGTATACATATGCAAGACTTTTGGCACTCCCTTGCACATTGGTGAAATTAACCTCTTTTGGGTACTATGTCTTAAGAGATTTTACTGCTGGGACAAATACCCTTGCGGCTGGCTGAAATGGCATAAAAGTACAATATTCGTTCTCTTAGCCTGCCTCAAATGGTCAATATGGCAGGCTAGGTGCCAGAGGTTCCCTCAAAATAAGACGATACTTCTGCAAGACATTTTTTTTCAGGGTCAAAGTAAACTGGATAGACTTTATGATCATGAATCTCGGACTCTGGGACCTGCTATTTGCAATAATTTATGGAAAAATATTAGTTGGGTGGAGTAATTTACTTTGTTTTTTTATGATTGCTTTATTCCTGTTTCATGTTGATGTATTTTGTTTTTTGGGGACTGATTTTTTTTTTTTTTATATTAAGCAATCTGTTTTGTACATGTATGACAGAAATACTTATTTATTTTTGTTCTGATCTGTGCATCTTCTTTTGTGTGCAGTAACACTGTTCTGTATTCCTTTGCTTTTGTTCTTCTGAATAAATATTCCCCCTACTCTGTGGTAGGGGGAGTTGCTGGACCATGGCCTCGTCCTCGGTATTTGTTTAGTGTGCTGGTGTACCTGCAGGATAACAGAGCTCCGCTCCTGCAGGTCCAGCTGTGGAGCCTATCTTGTCTGGTATGTCTGCGTTTTCAGATGCTATGGCCATGAACTTGTCTCCTGCTCCTACACTGGGAAGTTCGGATTCTGGATTTTTGCCTGCGGATGAACTATGGCTGAGGACACTGCTTGCTACTAACCGGCAGCATGTTATGGCTGTGATTGCAGCTGATGATGGTTCCTGACAAAGTTTTGACTGCTGCTGCTCCTGAGTGTGCTAGGCCCTGTTTTGATCCTGTGTCTTAACTGTGCAGTCGACTTGCAGCTCCAACTACGTCTCCTACGGATCTGACAACTCCTTTAGCGGGGAGTCAAATGCCTGCTGTTCACCCATGCAACACACTTGGATCAAAGGAATGCTGCTCTCATGACTCAGCGGCTGTCGGGTCTCCGACTTTACCCTCTGTCAATCCCCAGCCTACCTGTTTGACTGCTGCTGCTGTGCCTTTAGACACTGTACCTACGGTTTCCCTGCCTTTGTCTTCCTGCTTGATGTAGCCTGCAGTTGAGCCTGCATTACCCCTTGCAAGAATGGAGGTTTCTTCACCGGCTTCTCACCGGGTGGAAGGCCTCTCTCGTTCTTTGGAAGAATCACTTCGGGGTGCTGGCTGGAAGCTTGGAATGGAAGGTCATTGTGTGCCAAATCCTGCTCATAGTCCGATCCCTGGCCTACAACAACACTCTGTGCCTTCTCTGGGACATACCAATGGGGAGACTACCTCATCACACATTGCTTTCACTACTGATTCTGATTTGGGTCTACACACTGCTGATGTGCAGCCTCCAGTTTTAGAGCTGCATTTGTCGGACAAGGTGCTGCTCCTATCGGCCTCTTCTTCAGCTGATGAAGGTACTAGTAGTAAGCTTCCTACCTGGGGGAACATATGGAGACTGCCTCTCTGATTTCTGACTTACCTTCTGATACCGGGGATCATGCTAAGACCCGCTGGGAGGAATTTTGAAAGAAGGACACTGTCAGTGGACAACCTCCTCCACTGCAGAGGAGAAATGCTGTCTGCCTGCAGTATTTAGGCAGCTTGCCACCTGCTCCTGATTGCATTTATATTGGGAAGACCCTTATAAAGGGTTATTTGGCCTTTTTTACTAATGAGGTCTATGCCCTTATTCATGTTTCAGGTAACAGCCTGTTTGACATTAGCTTTAAGACTCCCCAGGATCTGGATCGGTTCTGGACCAAATATGAGACTCTGCGATATACTGATCTCTGATTGCCCTTTCAGGCTATCCCCCTTACACGTCCTGGGGATGGATTCCACATTACTAAATTAGTTGAGATTGTTTCTGGGAGGGCCCTTCTTTTGGATTTTACATATTAACGCACTTAATGGAGATTGATTAATGTTTATGCACCAGTCACTAAAAGGGGCAGGATTGACCTCTTCACTACTATCAAACCTTATTTGTTTACGTCTACACATATCATCTGGGGGGTTGATTTTAATTGCGTGGTGGCTAGGCAAGACAGCGGGGCCCATACTGAGAAGGATTTCTGTGATACCACCTGTTTTAATCGTATTCTCACTGTTAGTGGTCTTCAGGATGCCTATCTGGTGTGTCACTCACAGGGTGGGAATATTTTCTTTAAAGGCCGTCTCTCTACTAGAATAGATTTTCTTTTTGCTGATGCAGTTGTCCGGGTTGTTCATGCCAGAACTGTCCCTGCTGAGACTTTGGATTATGTTGTGCTGACAGCTGCTTTGGAGGTGGGACCCATGCTTCTACTGGGAGGGGTTATTGGAAATGTAATGTTACCTTGCTAGATAATGCCCTTTTTGTTCATCAGGTTCATGACCTCTTGAAAGCATGTATGACAGCGGCTGTGCTTACAGATGATTTAAGCACGTGGTGGGTGGACACTAAGCGAGAGCTGCAGTCCCTTGCTACCTCCTTCTCCAAGTTGACTACAGTTACCCAGTATAAAAAATATTTGGCCTTGAGGACTCATTTAGAAACATTGTATTCTTCCATTAATATGCAACATCTTAATCTAGCTTCACAAGTCCAAGTCGTGAAAAAGGAAATGGAGGCTATGCAGTACTCTACAGCAGCTTCTCTATTACATGAACATAAGGTTTATTCCCCTGGTAAAAAGGGGTTTGGGGATTCTTTCACCTGTAGTACTAAGAGGGCTTCTGATCTAGTTTTGACTGAGGTAATGGGCTGTGATGGTACTATCCGTACTACTGTGCCTGACGTTTTGTGGATGATTACTGACTATTTCACAGACATGTATTCTGTACCTTCATTGATGACCAAAGCATTCTGCACTTTCTTACATCCTTTACCCTTCTGGATTGTGCTGATAACTTCTCTTCATCCCCTGCTCTCTCTGAGAAGTAGTGAAGAGGTGGCCTGAGAAATTTCTCGCTTGAAGAATGACACTGCACCTGGTATTGATGATTTGCCTTCAGAATTTTATAAATCTTGCAGTTCTCTTCTCTGTGAAATTCTTGCAACTGTCTTTAACTGGTGTTTACAGAATTAGGTTATAGATTTTCATTTATGTGTTTCCATACAAATACTGATTTTTGAGAAGGGTGCACAACATGACTTTCGTAATTGGAGACCACTGAGTCTCTTAAATACTGATTTGAAAATATTGATGAAGATTTTGAATACTAGATTACTACAAGTTGCCCCTACCCTGATTTTTCTTACCCAAACTTGTTCTATTCCTGGTAGAACCATTGACCATAATCTCATGCTGATTAGGGAATTGGTGGAACAGGGGAAGGATGATGATGTCTCTGGGTTTCTCATGTCCTTTGATCAGGAGAAGGCATCTGATCAGGTTCCCCATCAATTTATATTTCAGGTGTTGCACTCCTATGGCATCCCTGCTACATTTGTTTCCTGGATTGCTTTCTTGTATAGGCATGCCTCTGCCCTACCCCTAGTAAATGGTTATTTGGGTTCTTATATCCCTATTCATAGGGGGGTCTGGTAAGGATGCCCCATGAGTCCCCTTCTTTATGTTTTTTGGTTGGACCCCTTGTTGAGGACCACTGATCAGGATGCTCTCATTTCTGGGATACATCCTATACATGGCTCAGTGTGTGCTAAAGTTTCAGCTTATGCTGACGATGTGTGTGTTTTTGTTGCAGATACTACCTCAGGACACAGAGTATTGCAGCATTTTGATACATATTCGATTGTGGCTGGGGCATCACTGAATAAATCGAAGAGTTCTTTGTATTCTTTAGGTGCCACTCCTCCTGACATTGCAAATTGAGAGGGTATTGGTGTTCTCCAGGGTCCAATTAAGGTCTTGGGAATTCAGTTTGGGAAGGGGATAATGCTGTTCTGAACTGGAATGAGAAGCTTGAGATTGCTAACCGCCATGTTGCTGTATGGAAAGTCTGGCAACAGTCGAAGACGACTCAGGTCGCTCTTGTTAAGACATTTTTACTTCCCATATTTTTATACCTCAGTGTAGTCTATCCTTTACCCCTCAATTTGGAAACTGCTCTTCTTAGTCTATTTTTCCATGTTATATGGGGCAGTAGGTTGAACCCGATTAAAAGGGATATGTTATATCTCACTCTTGCACTGGGTGGTTTAAACTATATTAATCCTATTACATTGTATTACAGTATTTTCTTTCATAGAAATTTGGTTGACTTGGCTAGGCTGCAGCCTGCTGTATGGGTCATATATTCAGATCTTTGGCTTGGATCATTGCATAGGCTGTGGCATTTGCCAGCGGGAAAGCCTTTACTGGTTTCTTCCTTTCCTACATATTTGAGGCCTGCTATTAAAAAGTTAAATAAATGGAAATTAAGCCCGACACAGGTTTTGTCCAAACCTAGTAAATCTATTTATTTGTGTTTACAAACTCAAGCTCATTCCATCTCCCCTGTTTTAAAAGGTGTACTTGATCATCATTGTGACCGAGTGCTTATCTGTTTAACTGACAAGCTGATCCCTCCTAGATTGTGGGATGTCCTCTGGCTCAGTAGCCATGGTAGGCTTAATGTTAAGGGAAATGCCAAACATAAAATGGTTTCCGATAGGATGTGTCCTCGGCAGACCTGTGTGGCTCAGGAAGAATCCATGGACCATTTTTTTATTCAGCGTCCTTTTGTCCAGACTTTTTGGCATGATCTCTCTGTCTGGTGGACTGATGTTTGTTGGAAAGCTGTTACTTATACTGAGGTGGTGGGTGGTTTCTTCCTGTGCCGTACTGCCTTTGATGATGGGGTGGTGTAGCTTCTCTTTGCTATGATTAAATTTTGTTTATGGCAAGCTAGATGCAAATTTATCTTACAGCAGGTATATCAGCCGCCTTTATGTGTGATTGAACATGAGTTATATCACCTCTGTTTTTTTGATCGAAAACATTTGTTTTATGATGTGTGGTTTGCTCTCTGGAAGACAGTACCTGTTATGAAGGATAAAATTGGATGATTTGATTTATCTTCCTCTGATTGAGGGAGATCATGTATGTTTTTGCTATGACATTTTTGGAAGTTCTTTTTTTTTTGTTCCCCTTCCATGTAATTTTGGCTGTTTTTTTATTTTGTATGTTTACTGATGCTTTTTATTTCTATACCTTGTACTTTATGTTGTACTATTTTGATTGTTTTCTTATTGTTCTGTTCTATTAATAAAATCTTCCCCTACTCTTTTTGAGAAGTGCGATGGGATCTTTAACATCCACCTGAACAACCATCAGAACAGGCAGAGAGGACCTCGGTTTAACGTCTCATCCGAAAGATATAAATATTAAAATTACCTTCTCAACAATAAGGCACAGCCACTGACTCTAGAGATATAGAGTCTTTACTAGTAATTACTACAGATATTAACAAATAAACAGGATATATATATATATATATATATATATATATATATATATATACACACACACACACATATCAGGGCAAAATGGTTAACACATTTACTGTGAAAGGAAAATAATGTGAAGTATACAGACATATAATGGATAGAAGAATCTCAAAACCTAAGCTCTCCTAACTTATCTTACCTGTCAATAGCCTGAAAGGACTTCCACTGAGTCTATCCTTTCCTCACTGAATTAAGTTAATTCCAGGTGGGTTCCCACCTTCTTCCAGATGGAGGAGGAAGGGAGGGAGGAAGAGAGAGAGAGAGAGAGAGTCTAGCTCTCCAGTTTTATGTGCTCAGGGCTTTGGGTGAGTGATCTGAATCTGCTCTGTATGTCCACCAACGCTTGAGTTACCTTAGAGTTTATAAGTATCTGTATATTTGCTCTGTTGTGTGCTCTGTAATTTTTTTCTATTCTAGATGATCCTGTCATATACACTGTTCCTATTGTAAATACCATAACATTTTGCAAATATTGTTTTTAACCTTTTTTTCTGTATTATCGATTTTGTGTACCACTGGACATTTGTGAAAATGGGCATTTTTGCATATATACCTTCCAGTATAAAAATAAAATTGAATTGAATTTCTCCCTTGAGTGACAGTTTCCCACCTGGTGTGTGTGTGTGTGTGTGTGTGTGCATGACATCATACAGGCCAACTGGCATCTTTCACACCTATAACATCATTCTTCCAGCTTTTATTACCTTATTTTGCCAGATGTCTGAGTGTTGGGAATAGCACACTTGCATCTGCCAGGGTCTGAAACTAGATGAGCTTGTGAGAAACATTGTACTTAGGAGTCGGCCAATATTTGCTCCTGAAAGCTGCCTGAACATGTGACCTGGAAACCATTTGGGTGTCCATCCCAAACAGAACTTATAACTGAAGAATATTTAAACTAACAGAAAAAACTAGCATTTGTCAATGCCAAGTGTTGGCTTGCTGGCATTGGCATTAGTAGTGCAGGAATTGGAGAGATGCATAATAGGAATGGCAGTGAAGTTTTGAACTGACACCAACCCCACCCCCACCCTGCAGAGACTTACAGGCAATGGGGGTGTGCCTTTGGCTCATCGGGCGTAATGCTCATGCCATTTCATCTCACACTACCCTACAGACACTGACAGGTGTGCTTTGGGGTCTTCGGACCTTACACTCATCCCATTCCATAAGGAAATATGCTGAAATGGGTGTGGTATAGGAGAATGGGGTGAATGCTGGGGCTGAAGACCCCAAGGCACACCTCGATGCCTGTCACTGACTGCAGGGTGAGGGTGAAATGGCATGTGCATTACGGGTGATGATCCCAAGTCACACCCCCAATGCCTGTCAGTCTCTACAGAGTAGGGCATTATGGCTGGAAACCCTAACGCCCCAGGTGTTTGTTGGTATTTTCACTCCAGATTTTCAAAATGGGATTTTTGTGACCCCACCTCATGAACAGTGGCACTATCATTTCGTTACTCAATCCCAAAAGGTGGTTTTGCACAGTGACTGCACCATTTGACGCCACAGGTTTGAAAACACATTTCTGGCAGGATGTGAAAATGACAGCTGTACTGTTCATGAGATATTGTGAAAAATGGCAATATTGAAAATCTGAGGGAAATATGAAAATTGCAAGCTAGACTGTGTAGAAACTGCTAATGCACACCTGTAACGCAATAATTTTTTTGGAATTCTTTCCCAAAATTTTCAACATGGGTATTTTTGAACCTCTCCTCATGAACAGTGGCACAGTGAGTTTGTTACTCTGTCCAGAATGTTGATTTCCCACAGCGACCGTACCATTCTGCGCCATGGTATGAAAACACATTTCAGGAAGGATGTGAAAAATGACTGCTATACTGTTCACAGGGAGGTGTGAAAAAATGGCAATGCTGAAAATCTGGAGAGAAAATATTAAAAATTGGTGAAGTTACAAGCATGCATGGAAACTGCGCAATGCACGCTTGTAACACAGTCATTTTTTGGAAATGTTTTACCAAATTTGCAACTTAGGCTTTTTGGGAGGCCACCTCATGAACAGTGACACTGTAGTTTCTTTAATTGGTCCCAAAAGATGATTCTGTGCAGTAACCGCAAAATCATCTTTCGAGACCGAATAACGACATGACTGAATTCATGAAGTGGGGTCCCAAGAACTCCATGTTGAAAATTCTGTGCCGAAATTCACAAAAATGGCCGAGATATCCACCTAATTTGAAACCCCACTATTTATGCCATTAGGCAGCTTACCGGCATTTCCTCAGTTCGCGGTCGGCTTTGAAGAAATTAGTTATGTTCCAGTCACCGAAGATAAATCGCGCTGAGACTCGGAGTAAGTATGGGTGAGGGCACAAGGGATGTGGGGTGCTCAGAGGGGTGGTGCGGGTTGGGAGAGGGGCACCAGAGACAGCGAGGGACCATTTTCTGTTTCTACAGGAAAAAAAAAATGAGAACGTGGGAGGCTTTTGGCACACTGGGGTGGGCTCTAAGTGTGCCACCTGGGTGTTTGTTGGCAGTGGGGCTGGAGCCTACAGGGATTGGGCACCCCCATCGGCCATACAGTGTGCTTGGGGTGGCGCATGAGCCGAGGGGGATTAGGCACCCCCCCTTGGCACACAACAAATGGGGGGAGACATTATGCCTACAGGGATTGGGCTACCCCATCAACAAATGAACTGGGGAGAGGTCATACTGACAGGGGGATTAGGCACCCCCATCAGCTTTCATAGGGACTGAGGGGCGGCCAGTGACAGCCACTGCTTGCCATCAATATGCAAATTGCCTACATGTTACCACCGCTGATTGCAGCGGTGGTTTTCTTTCAACTGCACGCCACTGCATCTGGACTGCTGTCATAGACAGCTCGGCCATTCATTGGTGCAGTGTGGTTGAGCCTGGAAAATGGATCAGGGCATTGGCAGAGCGGGCGGCACACCTCCAAAAAGTTGTATGGTGGCACTATGTTTCTTGCGCGTGCGCGCAAGTCAACATAAAAATGAATAAATTAATCTGGTCACATTTCCTATCACACCTTCCCTCCCAAAAAACATGGATTTAAAAATGATCAATTATCTATCCAGGACGTCTTTTGGATGAGACGTTAAACCGAGGTTCCATCTGCCTGGATTGGTGGTAGTTCAGGTGGATGTTAAAGATCCCATGGCACTTATCAAAAAAAAGAGTACGGGAATTTCCCTTGTGTCCTGGCCAAATTTCCCTCATTCACTAAAAATACCACAAACAGTTTCATCTGGTTCAAAGTCAGTTGGCATTCATCTGTATCCCCTTCCCCTGGGTCGTGCCTGAAAATAGGCAGGATTTGTCTAGTGCACTTACCCGGTCAACAAAAACTAACTAAACTAACTAAACTCTGGGGAGGTAAGGGTTCATGCTGTATTATTATAAATAAGCCAGGAAAGTGTTCTTTAACTCTCACTATTTAACATTGAAATGCCACTTAACCATAACTGTTTAACATTGAAATACTACTTAACCATAACTGTTTAATGTTAAAATGCCACTTAACCATAACTATTTAACATTGAAATACTACTTAATCATAACTGTTTAATGTTAAAATGCCACTTAACCATAACTATTTAACATTAAAATGCCACTTAACCATAACTATTTAACATTGAAATACTACTTAACCATAACTATTTAGTGTTAAAATGCCACTTAACCTGTACTATTTAACACTGAAATGTTACTTAACCCCAACTATTTTTTCAACGCAGCTTTATTTTATTAGCTGAGTACATTATACAAGTATCAGCACATATCAAATCTGAAGTCCATTCCTGTTTTACGTATCATCAACAGTGCTGGACAAAAGAATACTCAATGCTTATTTGTACCTATTCAGGTTCTGTTTTGTCTAATACAGCTCATGTTTCTATGTATGGTTTACAGTCTCTGGGCCCCATATTCAGAGCTGGGCACAATCACAGCGCAGCTGTTTGCGCTGTGCTTGTGATAGCGCACAACCAGTTCTGAGTGATATTGAGATGGTTAGTGCTCACTGATAGAGTGGCACTAACTGACTGAATACTGTGTCATTTCAGCACAGTGCTAAGTGGATCTGTGCTGCACCGACATGAACCAAAGGTGCATATGGCCCACAGGAAGTAGTGTTACCTGAAACAGAATAGTGCCAGGTCTCGTGTGGCCCATATTCAGCCTGAGCATGCAAATCAGCTCACTGGGTATGCAATATGCTTAGGGGCTATCTGTATGCCCATTGTGAGCTCATTTGAGTTTGGTGCAGAGGACCCCTGCCACCACTGTGGCAGAACACAGCCCTAGTAGTGTAGTGGCCCCCCCACCCCATGATCACCTGTCCTGTCAGTTTCAGTGACAACCCTGGTAGTTTAGTGCCCCCCCCCCAATTGATGGCCTGTCCTGTCAGTTCCAGTGATAACCCTGGTGGTTTAGTGGTCCCCCATTGATCACCTGTCCTGTTAGTTCCAGTGATAACCCTGGTGGTTTAGTGTTCCCCCCTTCCCCAATTGCCTGTCCTGTAAGTTTAAATAATAACCCTGGTGGTTCAGTGGTCCCCCCATTGATCACCTGTCCTGTCAGTTCCAGTGATAACCCTGGTGGTTTAGTGGTTCCTGCCCCCCCTCCATTGATCACCTGTCCTGTCAGTTTCAGTGATAACCCTGGTGGTTTAGTGGTCCCCCATTGATCACCTGTCCTGTCAGTTCCAGTGATAACCCTGGTGGTTTAGTGGTTCCTCCCCCCCATTGATGACCTGTCCTGTCAGTTCCAGTGATAACCCTGGTGGTTTAGTGTACCCCCTTCCCCAATTGCCTGTCCTGTAAGTTTAAATAATAACCCTGGTGGTTTAGTGGTCCCCCATTGATCACATGTCCTGTCAGTTTCAGTGATAACCCTGGTGGTTTAGTGGTCCCCCATTGATCACCTGTCCTGTTAGTTCCAGTGATAACCCTGGTGGTTTAGTGTTCCCCCCTTCTCCAATTGCCTGTCCTGTAAGTTTAAATAATAACCCTGGTGGTTTAGTGGTCCCCCATTGATCACATGTCCTGTCAGTTTCAGTGATAACCCTGGTGGTTTAGTGGTCCCCCATTGATCACCTGTCCTGTCAGTTCCAGTGATAACCTTGGTGGTTTAGTGGCCCCCCTCCCATTGATCACCTGTCCTATCAGTTCCAGTGATAACCCTGGTGGTTTAGTGGCCCCCCTCCCATTGATCACCTGTCCTATCAGTTCCAGTGATAACCCTGGTGGTTTAGTGGCCCCCCTCCCATTGATCACCTGTCCTATCAGTTCCAGTGATAACCCTGGTGGTTTAGTGGTCCCCCCCACTGATCACCTGTCCTATCAGTTCCAGTGATGACCCTGCTGATTTAGTGGTCCCCCATTGATCACATGTCCTGTCAGTTCCAGTGATAACCCTGGTGGTTAGTGCCCCCATTGATCACCTGTCCTGTCAGTTTCAGTGATAACCCTGGTGGTTTAGTGGTCCCCCATTGATCACATGTCCTGTCAGTTCCAGTGATAACCCTGGTGGTTTAGTGGTCCCCCCCACTGATCACCTGTCCTGTCAGTTCCAGTGATGACCCTGGTGATTTAGTGGTCTCTCCACCCACCAATAGCTCTTCCTGTCAGTTTCAGTGATAACCATAATAGTCTAATGGCCTCCCACCCCCAACTGACTGGCAATGCCCCAACCTCCATCACCTTGATCTCTACTCACCTTATGTACAGGTGCAGAGTAGCAGATGGCACAGCCGTCCTCTCACCTCCTCAGCCGGCTGTCATCTGACACTCACAGAGTATGATCACATATGTGATTGTGCTCTGTGAATGTCAGACGGCAGCTGCCAAGGAGGTGAAAGGAGTGCTGTGCAAGCCACTACTCTCCACCAGCGCACATAGTGAGTGGGGATCAGGGTGAGAAGGTGCAGGCAGGGGGCCTCAGCGGTTGGGAGTTGCCATTTGGTTAGAGGTGGGAGGCCACTAGACTACTAGGGTTATCAATGAAAGTGACAGGATGGGCAGTTGGGGGTGTGGGGGACCACTAAACCACCAGGGTTATCACTGAGACTGACAGGACAGGTGACTGGGGCTAGGGGGACAATTAAACCAGTTATCACTGATACTGACTGGACAGGTGATCAGGTGTTGGGAGGACCACTAAAACCACCAGGGTTGTCACTGGTACTGACTAGTCATGTGATCACAGGGGTTGAAGGGAGCGCTTGGCAAAGTGGTGAGTGACTGCAGTACAGCAACTCTGTCTTCAGGGGTGGGGTCATGGGGTTAGCACCCAGATAAGATGTAGTTTTTGGCAGCAGTAGACGAGCGCTGCAAATCTTTCAATATACCACTGCCTCTGGTATACATGAGGGCCTCCCTCATTTGCACTGGTGCAGCCATCTAGGTAGTGCCTTGGCGCTGCTGAATTTGGGCAGCACTCCAGCGGCCTGTGAATATGGCCCTACCTGAAGCACAAGCATAGACTCAAATTTACTGCTGGCACTAATTATGTTTGCACCAGCTCTAACCTTTGAATATGGCACCCCTGATCATTTACTGTACTTCCCGCATGTAAATAAAGCTGGTACCCTGTTTTAAACAATAGGCAGGGCATAAGAAAATTCTGTTTCCTGCACACTGCAACCATGCAAGAATAAACTAACTGAACATTAACGTAACACATCTGTGGTGTCTCTCTCATTCTTCATTTGTCATTTACACCCCCCCCAAGAGTCCTCTCCTGATATGATTTCTCAGTCTTGGATTTGATTTGGGAAGGATTTTAACACTACTCTGGAGTTGAACTCCAGAAAGACGGAGGTCATGGTAGTGGACCTGGGTCACCAGATAGAGGGGTTGAGGGCTGATCAGCCCTCTGGACTTGTTCTTGGGGGTTTGCAGCGCCTTTCCTCTGAACAGGTGTGAAACCTGGGGGTAGTGCTTGACGACCGACTGACTTTACGAGCTCAGGTGTCAGCCATCATCAAGTCTTCCTTTTATCATTTTAGGAATATCTCCAGGATTAAGCACCTTGTTCCATCTGGCGACCTACCTACTCTGGTCCATGCTTTTGTGACCTCGTGCCTAGATTATTGTAACTCCCTTTACTTAGGGTTGGCTGAGGTTGATATCTGCTGCCTGCAGCTCGTGCATGACGAACGAGCACGATTGTTGATGGGAATCGTTGGTCCTCTCATATTACACCTGTGCTCGAATCTGCACTGGCTGCCGATTAGGTGGCGGATCACCTTTAAAGTCGGTTTACTGACTTATAAAGCCCTACATGGACTGGGCCCTGACTACTTGAAAGAGCTCCTCATTCCCTACTGCCCGGTGTGACAGTTGCGCTTGGCTAACGAGGGGTTGCTAGAGTTTCCGAGGGTGTCTTTGAAATCTTAAGGGGCCCATGCATTTCTGCATGTGGCCCCGACCCTCTGGAATTCTCTACCCCACCATCTTCGGGAGTGCACGACTGTGGGAGGGTTTAAGTTGGCAATGAAAACATATTTGTGGTGCCATGCTTTTGGTGGCACAGTTTAATCTTGGACCCTCTGATTATTTTACTGTTTTTCTGAGTTTTTATTATGATCCCTTATCTTTCTGTACAGCGCCTTGATGGCTGAAAGGCGCTTCTGAGAAATAAAATTTATTATTATTATTATTACTCCTACTCTTCAGAAGGCAGGGTTTGATTAATGTAGTCTGACCAGGGCTTCCAGTCTTCTCTAAACTTTTCCCCAGTAAGACGAAGACTAGCTGTTAGACTTTCCAGGTTATAAGTCTCGGGTCACCCTGTTTTTCCAGTACCTTACACTTGGAACTACAGTACTCAACCAATGAGTGGTTAGCATTTTAAGGGCTGCCAGAACTATGCTATTAAATACCCTATTTGTTTCCATGAGGAGATTCCCTGTACTGGGGCTCCCAGAAGGACATTTTGTACTGAATCTAGCACCTCACCCCCAAAATTCTTGAGAGCGTTACTCTGATCTCTAACCAAAATTGTTTAATTTTAGGGCACCCCCAGAATATACGATAGTAGGTGCCACGCCCCCCACACTTTCTCCAACAGATGTCTCCAGAGGTGATTACAAAATGCTTGCTAACTGCTGGCGCATAGAAATATCTTATGATTTTCCATTGGTACTTTCTCCAACTCTGTGAAGAGGTAACCTTCCAGTTCCTGTCCAGCCACTTTTCTCCATGCTCCCACCTGCTCCTGCTGGCCTTCCTCCGGACCCTTCCCTCCACTCCTGACCTCCCCTCTTGCTAAGCTCCCCTACCCTCCTCATGTTTTTGGCTCCTGTCTGCAAACTGAAACTGCCTGCTTACTAGCCTGCACTGCCATTGCACTACTGTCACTGTTTACAGGCACCATGCACTTAACATTGCTATTGTCTACTGTGTATGCCGCCCTGCAAGCTAACTTTATGTTCCATTTGTCATGGCGTTGTATACATGTTTGTTCATCATGCTGTTATTGTACTTTGTAATTTATCACTGCAACCACTTTTTATGGCTTGATGTAATTTTTGTACTCTCCCCTCGCCAGGGTCGCACCTGGAAATGACCCACAGCTTAATGTGCCTTTCCCAGTTACCAATTTTTAAATTAAAATACATGAATAAATAAATACATTTTCCCACTGCTCCTCTGTAATGACCAACTCTGCCTCGATCTACTACCTTTTCTTCATGGCCAGCAAGTTTGTGCCACTTTCCTTCAGCAATAGTTTACAAATTAGAGATACAATGCTGTTCATCTTTAAGCATGACAGCCCAGTACAGGAAGTCCTCCCATCTTGTTTTCTCTTTTGAATAACTTCTCTTTCTGTAATCTAATGTAGTAACTCACGAGTGTGCTGTTTCATGTGACTGAGGAGTGTAACGATTAAACTGTATTCCGAGTGCTGCTAACAGTAGTGGGAAGCCCTCTATCTGCTAAGCAGAGGGTGCTGATATTCCTGCTAAATTCAGGACGTATTAGGCTGTTTTATTTTTAAGGGATGGAATTAAAGGAGCCAGTGCACAAGCACTTTTAGTGGGCAACAAGGCAGGTGAAACTGATTAGGGAGTGACAGCAGAGGCCCGCTGAACGTCTGAGTCCCTCTGGCTACAAATTCAGGTGCTCATGCGAGCGGCACCTTAGAAGCTGCTGCATGTACTGTGGGACCACCAAAAGCAGTGAGACAGGGGTGTAGTAATTGACGAGTGTGCTGTTTAGTGTGACTGAGGAGTGCTATGATTAAACTGTATTCCAAGTGCTGCTAATAGTAGTGGAAAGACATCTATCTGCTAAGCAGAGGGCGCTGATATTCCTGCTAAATTCAGGACGTATTAGGCTGTTTTATTTTTAAGGGGTGGAATTAAAGGAGCCAGTGCACAAGCACTTTTAGTGGGCAACACGACAGGCGAAACTGATTAGGGAGTGACAGCAGAGTCCCACAGAACTTCTGGGTCCATCTGGTTACAAATTCAGGTGCTCACGCGATCAGTGCTAGCGTATGCGGCATGCATTGGCTTGCTGAAACGCTCGGAGACACGAGCATCTGCATGCATGTTAGCGGGGAGAAGGATAAGGGACAAGTAATTAAAGTGTGAGAACATTAAGGTAAGAAATAAATGCAGGGGAAGAAATGGAGTCAATGGAAGGAAATGGGCATAAAGGCATACCATCATCACTAACATCAGAAGGGGACTTGATGATATGTTGTAGCAGCTGTTTGATGTTCATAGTGGCCGAACTTGGGATAAATTATGTTTTATTTGAGTGTAAGAAATGTGAAATAAATAAAGAGTTATGGGACAATTTGAAAAGGGTTACTGAAAGGCTGGAAATACTTGAAAAGAGCCAGATGGAGCTCACTGAGAGATTAAGGATCATGTCCAGTTTAAATAGAGGCGAGGCAGCTGGGGGTATAAGAGATTAGTTCAGGGAAAAGAAAAACAAATGAGGAAGAAGGGAGTAGCAATCAAGCAGATAGGAGGGTGAATAGTAAAACAACTAGGAAAAGAAGGGGAGGTAGCCCTTTACAACCAGTCCTGGGATATATAAGAGGGGAACAGGACTTAAATGTGTTAAATAAAAATGTGGAGGAGGTGGAAATGTAGATCTGGAGAATGAAAGAGAGGGGGGAGAAGTAGTATATAAGGGAATACAAGTAAGAAACAGTTTTAATATATTGGGAGAAGTTGGCCAAATGAATGGTGGGGAAGGATACTATGATGGAATCCAAGAAGTAACAGGGGATCTAGTAGAGAGACAGGTAGTGGTTGTGGCACATGGACAGCTGGTTCTGATTTCAATATATTTTTTCTGCAATATAAAGTATGTAAGGGAGTGTCTGTCAGGAGAACATGCTGTCTTGCTGAAATTGACATCAACCCCCAAGGATAAGTTCAAAGGACAGGAGGTAGCTTAAACTGCAGATATCTGAAATGCAATTACTTTGTTAAGTTTTCTTTGAAGCCCGGGAAATAAAATATCCATTCATGACGTCCTCAGGGAAATCCTTTGATTTGCACTAGGTGTCATGAAGGAAGGAGAAAATGCATGTGTTGGGGTGATTCCCAAGATAGCCAGTAATTACATCAAAGAGACTTTGAATTCAACTTTATTTTTATAGCGCCTTTCAAAACCAAGGCACTTAACACAAAAACAGACAACCAATATATATAACATTAAAACATTAAAATTACGTTATAAATCACTAGGGAAAGCCAGATCAAATAAATAAGCTTTAAGCTCAGTTTTAAATTTACTGACGGTTGGGCATTCTCTCAACTGACGAGGTAGAGAATTCCACAGGGTCGGCGCTGAAAAGGCAAAAGCACGGGAACCAGACATCTTTAATCGTACCCTGGGAATCTCTAGCAATCCCTTGTCGGCGGAACGGAGAGGGCGGAGGGGCTGTAAGATACCAGGAGATCTTTAAGGTAGCCTGGGTCCCTGATCATAGGGCTTCGAAGGTTAGCAAGCCAACCTTAAAGGTGATCCCGCCACTGAACAGCAGGTAGTGCAGCCCGCTGAGCACAGCATAATATGACTGGTCCTAGATGTCCCAGTCAGAAGCCTGGCTGCCGCGTTCTCACACCAGCTGCAAGCGGCGGATATCAACCCCTGGAAGCCCTAGGTAGAGGGAGTTGCAGTAGTCAAGACGGGTCATAACAAAGGCGTGAATGAATGTTGGAAGATCATCCGAGGGAACCAGATGTTTCACCCAGGCAATATTCCTCAGATGATAAAAAGCGGATTTGACAACAGCTGACACCTGAGATTTTAAGATCAAGCCAGCATCAAAAATAATGCCCAGGTTACGCACCTGGTCTGAGGTAATGAGTGGCACACCACCAAGTAATAAACCTGATGGTTGTCCAACCCCCAAACCTGCCCTCGGATGACCCGGGTCCACAACCAACACTTCAGTCGTGTCTGGATTCAGTCTCAACCAGCTGGAACTCATCCAAGATCTGATCTCGGCAAGGCAACTATTTAGCATGGAGGCTGCATCATTCTGTCGGGGCAGAAAGGACATATACAGCTGAGTATCATCTGCATAGCAGTGAAAACTCAGACTGTATCGCCTGATGATATCTCCCAATGGCAGCATACACTGCAAACAAACATGGGGGCTAATATAGAGTTCTCATGGCACCAAGGCAGGGAGTGAGCGCCAGAGGAATAAATTCCAATGGTCACCCTCTAAGACCTGCCTGTGAGGTATGAATGGAACCAATTTAGGACTGTACCAGACAGTCCACATAAAAACTGCAGGCACTCCAATAGCACACCACGGTCTACAGTGTCAAATGCAGCAGAGAGATCGAGAAGGACCAGAATGGTACATGCCTTTCGATCTCTAGCCATTAGGAGGTCATTCAATACCCAGACAAGAGCAGTCTCCATGCTATGCTTCTTCCTAAAACTGGATTGGAGAGTATCATAGACATTGTGAATTATAAGATGATCATCCAACTGCAGTGCAACCACCTTTTCAATAACTTTACCAACAAATGGCAAGTTAGAGATAGGTCGGTAGTTAGCTAGACAGTCTGGATCCAAGGAGGATTTCTTAAGGAGTGGTCGAACAACCACCTCCTTGAGGGAGTCAGGAAAGACTCCCCTCTCCAAGGACTTCCAGACAATGTCAGCAAGGATTGGGCAGATAACATCTACAGAACCCATCAAAAGGGGTGTAGGGCCTGGATCCAAACTACAACTGGTTGGACACAGTGTTTGGATGATCTTCACAATGTCATTGAAGTCCAGCTGGTGAAAATCTGACCAGATAGACAGAGTGCCAGTCACTTCCCGTCGACCACTGCAATCACTCATAGAGGAGGATGAACCGATGCCAGACTTGATGCTGGCAACCTTATCTGCAAAGAATCGAGCAAACTCCTCGCATCTTAGCCGAGAAAAAGCTTCTCTGGACTGGAGACAGATTGGATTGCAAAATCTGTCAACAGTCCGGAATAGCTGAGCCGGTCGATTCTGTGCAGCAGAAATCTCCCTGGACAGGAATTCTGCCTTCTTCCGAGTGATTTCTGATTGATAGCTATCATAATGTGCCATCAATCTAAGCCTGTCATTATAACGGCCAGATTTCCGCCAAACTCTCTCCATCCTTCGACCAACTCGCCTCATCTCCTTCAAGGAGCCATCAAACCATGGGCTCCTTGGGCAAAGAGTGAGTCTGAACACGAATAGGAGCAATCTTGTCCAGAGCATCTCCAACAGCCTTATTATAGGCTAGAACAAGATCATCGGGACTCATGCATTCACTCGACAAGCCCGAGAGGTCCAGTACCGCCAATAGGTCACTGGGGTTAATCCCCCTTAAAGGACGGTACTGAACCAACTCCGTAGGGGCAGACCTATTAGGGGGGACCCTGAAACTGAACCTTATGGTGTGGTGGTCAGACCAGCTGACTGGTTCCACCTCCAGATCAGTAATCTCCACACCCAGAAGAAAGATCAGATCCAAGGAATAACCCCCTACATGGGTTGAGGAGGTAACTACCTGTGATAGGCCCAGCGTCACCATCAGCTGGAGGAGATTTTGACCAAAGTGCAGAGTTCATCATCGACCCAGGCATTGAAGCCCCCCAGAATTATCCATCTGGGGGACCTCAATACCACCTCGATGATGAAGTCTGCTGTCTCCTGCAGGAATTCTCCACCATCTCCTGGTGGATGGTAGATGAGGAGAATCCCACAGCCTACACCCTCACCCAGGATATATTCAAAGGATCTGGTGCTTCCCAATGGCACATCCATAAGGACCAGCTCAGTCTTAAACATAATGGCCACACCCCCGCCCCTATGATCCAACCGTAGTCGATGTATCACTGAGAAACCGGCTGGAGTTGCTGAGGCCAATATAGGGCCTGCATTTTCATCCAGCCAGGTCTTGGTGATGCAAGCCAGATCAGTTGTTGCAACAAGATCAGCTATAACAGCTGTCTTGTTTTTAATCGATCTGGCATTGCATAACACCGCCAAGGCAGGATGAGCTGTCAAGGAAGACCTTGGTGCCTGCCCATTTATATCGGGGCCCTTGGGTATGGTACTTTGATGTCTGTGTGAAACAGATCGCAGAGTGGTTCAAGAAGTCCAATATGCATGTGTTGGAGGGTGTTGTCTAAGGAAGCCAGAACTACATCAAAGAGGCTTTGATGTCTGCGTGAAGCAGATCACAGACCGGTTTTGGCAAGTCACATGAAGACTCATTTATGTCACCTATTATTTTTTTAAATATCTTAGTAGGACATCCTGTGTTATAAAATATAAATTTTAATACACCAAGGCAGAGTTAGGTAACCTCAGAAAGAAGGCCGGCTCAAGACTGCTTTTAAATCTACTGAGCAGACCTTACACAGAGACATTCATTTTTCTGACTGAGAAAAGAGGAACATCGAAGCACTGAAAGATTAAGAAGTAAGGATATATTAGCTAAGACCAGTCTGAGTGTATGGGTTGTGGGAATTTGCACTTTTAAACCTGTTTTGTTTTTAAGGCTGTATGTGTTGGGATATCTTGTTCTGTATTTTACTGTTTTCCTATTTTAAAGTAAATATATATACTTTAAAAACAGAAACTGCCTGGTATGCCTTGAAGCTTCTTTTTTTTGTTATAAGTGAAGCTTAGATGGTTATAGTTGACACTGTGCATGAGTTTATTGTGGTACCAAAGTGGGAAACAGGTAAGAGTTCTCTAGGTCTTGCATAGAGTTCTAAGGGTTCATTTTGTAATACCTGGTTAGGTGCCCATAGGCAAAGATATCTGGCCCCCCGAAGACAGAATTATCTGAGCCTGACAATTGGGTACACTAACAAGAGGTTATCAGTTTGAATCCCTCCAGAACTTGGGACTAAGGTGACTCGAACCCACAAAACAGACAAGAGGGTTACCTTGTTCTGTTAACTATTCACAGTTCTATGCTCAGAGGTTGGCACTTTGGGAGTAGAGGGCCAACCTGCTGAGTGGGGTTGTGACAGTGGTCACTGGAGACCCAATTATAAAATTCACAGATCAGTATATCTGTAGGAATGACAAAAATAACAGAATGGTTAGTAGTTTCTCTGGTGCAGTGATCCTGGATTTACATGATATGGCTGATAATATATTTAAGGCAGCAGGGGAGAAACCGGTCGCTTTGATCTATGTGGGTATTAATGACATAGCAAAAAAATCTTGCCAGAAATGCAGAAAGATTACAAAAAGTTGGTGGAGAAATTAGTGGAAAAAGGGAGTGAGATATTAATCTCAGAAATATTACCTGAGCCCAGGGCATCAGCTTATAAGCAGAAAAGGATAGCCGTAACAAATTTGTGGCTGTTGAAGTGGGCTGAATCAAGTGGATACAAATTGATCAGGCACTGGGGGACATTTAATAATAGGAATGAACTGTTTTGTAAGGATGGACCCATCTAAATGTTAGGGGTAGTAGGATATTGGGGATGAGGTTGAAAAATAAGATTGAGAATAGTTTAAACTAAAGGGAAGGGGGACAAAAAAAAGGGAATGAGGGATAAGATGTTAAATAGAAGTAAAGTTAAAGGGGTAACATCCTTAAAGGTTATGTTCTGTAATGCAAGAAGCTTGAATGAAGCATGTAGATCAGAACTGGAAATTCTGATCAAAGATGGTGAATTGGATACGGTAGGGGTTGCCGAAACCTGGTGGAGAAATGAAAGTGGTTGGTCTCAAAATATACCTGGTTATAATCTGATCAGTAGAAATGGGGGTGGGGGTGGGAGTTGCCCTTTTGTTCGGGAAGATCTAGAGATTAGAGAGTAGAGGAAACAGTTGAAGTGGGGAAAGTAGAAATTATAAGAATTGAACTTTTGGGAATAAAAGGAAAAAAATGTAGGGTATCAGTGTTCTATAGAGCACCAGCTATGGATTTGAAAGAGACAGAAGCATTTCTGGAACATATAGATAGTTTGGCTGAAGATACTGATGTAGTAATGAGGGGAGATTTAAATATGCCAGAAATTAAATGGGGTGAGAATCAAACGGATAACAGCATATTTTGTAGATTTCAGGAAGAGCTAATGGCAACAGGTATCCAGCAATGCATACGAGAAGCAACAAGGGGAGAGAACATACTGGACATCATTCTTACAATTAGAAGCAATATTGTTAATACTATTCGCGCGCAGCCACAGGTGGGGATGAGCAATCACAATTCTATATTTGAGTTAGATTGGACAATTGAGCTGGCTAAAGGTAGTACAAGTCAATACTTGTATAAAAAGGGTGATTATAGGGCCATGAGGGACGTATTAATGAATATAGATTGAGAGGACAGGATTAAAAATCATGATATAGAGAAGTCATGGGAAATGTTCCTACAAAAACTTAATGAGATCAAAGAGAATTATATTCCACAAAGGAGAGTTTATAATAATAAAGGAAAAAGACCCCATGGCTAACTAGGAACATAGTTAGACTTTGCAGAAAAAAGAAAGTCCACTTTCAGAAGATGAAAAAGGATAAGACACCAGTAAATAAGGATAGGTATAGAAAGACATTAAGGAAACTTAAGAAGGAAATAAAGCAATCTAAAAAAACAGCTTGAAATGAGACTGGCAACGAGTAAGAACAATAAAAGCTGCTATGCCTATGTAAATAGGCAGAGGGGAGGAAGTAGTATGGTAGGACCATTAATAGTAAATGGAAAAGTGCTGTCTGATCCACTGGAAATGGCAAATTAATTTGCCAAATGTTTTGGCTCTGTGTATAAAGATCAGAGTAACAGGTTAAAAATCACGGTGGAGAATTGTGGTAATCTTGACCCAAAGGAAATAATAACAGAAGAGAAAGTGATGAAAAAGATTATGGGGCTTAAGGGGGATAAAGCGTGAGGACCCAATGAAATTCACCCTTACATGTTAAAAGCATTGGGAAATTAGTAACAGTTATTACAGTGTTGGGACAAAGGTCACATGCCGAGGGTGTGGTGCCACAGGAGTGGAGGAGAGCATATGTGGTGCCGATATACAAGAAAGGGAAAAGGGATCAGGCGGTGAATTACAGACCGGTGAGCCTGACATCGGTGGTGGCGAAAATAATTGAGGGTATTATTGGTGAAGCTATAGAAGGCATTATGATAAATAAGGGCAAAGTAGATCAGAACCAACATGGGTTTGTCACTGGTAGGTCATGTGATACTAATCTCATAACTTTCTAAGAACATACACATAAAAGGGTGGATGAGGGGAAGAGTGTGGATGTGTTAATGCTGGATTTTAGTCGAGCTTTTAATACTATCCCCCACAATAAGATTGTTGAGAAACTGATTAGATTGGAAATTGACTCCTGTTTTGTAAAATGGGTGGATCAATGGTTAAAAAATAGAAAATAACAGGTTAGGATCCGGGGTTGGCTGTCAGAACTTTAGAGGGAGGGAGTGGTGTCCCCCAGGGGTCGGTGTTGGGACCATTACTATTTAGCATATTTATAAGTGATTTGAATATAGGTAGTGGGAGTAAGTTGGTGAAATTTGCTGATGATGTGAAATAGGAGGGGCAGTAGATACTTTCAATGATAGGTAAACATTTGGAAGAGATATAATACAAATTTTGGAATGGGCAGAAGTAAATGGAATGAACTTTAACAAAGATAAATGCATTATAATGCACTTGGGAAGGAAAAATGTTCAGCAGAATTATTATATGAAGGGTATAAAACTGAAGGTATCTACATGCGAGAGAGATCTGGGAATCTATATCCAAAATGACTTAAAGAATAGCATGCATAGTAGGAATATATCTAACAAAGCCATGCATTTAGTAAACAGTATCAGAAGGGGGTTTCATTCTAGAAGTAGGGAGGTGCTGATACCGCTGTTTAGGACTCTGGTTAGGCCCTTATTGGATTATTGTTCTACTGTATGGAGTCCCTTCTTAGTGAAAGATGTTAAGATGGTGGAAAGGCCACAACGGTCCTATACAAGGTTGATATCAGGGTGTGAAGGTTTAAATTATGAGGGTAGATTAGAGAGATTGGGTTTGTGGACCTTGAGAGATAGGAGAGTTAGGGAGGATCTACTGTTTCTATTCAAAAGTTTAAAAGATGAGAGTATGAGGATGGAGATGGGAATGGAATTTAAGGATCAAATGTATCAGTTGAGGGGACCTGATAGGCAGTTGAGGGAAACAGTATGTAGGACAGAAATAAGAAAAAATGGATTTAAATGTAGAGCAATCAGAATGTGGAACAGATTACCCCAGGTAGTTGAGGATGCAGAGAATGTTGAAATGTTTAAGACTAGATTGGATAAGCATCTTACTGACGTTGGTGACTTGTGTTACCGCCACTGAATTGTGGGGAAAGCTTACATAGGCTTTGCCTTCTTGACTGTCCTATTTTCCAGTATGAAATCCAGAATGAAACTTACATTTTATTGTTTTATTATGCTTTTATTTATCTGCACTTTTTGGCCTATGAACTAATGGGGCAGGTATTTCTGTGCCCAGCGTATCTGGGCAATAACCACTCTGCACCCTATCTTCAAGCAGGATGCTCTTAGGGGTGTGCAGCACATATGTGCCCAATCCCCCAGCCGCATGAAGAGCAACACACTAGGGGCAGGCGAGGGGTGTGCCAACACTACGCACTATGCACCAATGCGCATAGTGCTGGCCACAGGGGCATGCAGGGGGAGTAGGTGTACACCAGGGAGAACCCTGCCATAAGCCCCCTATGCACCCCATGCAACCATCGTGACTCCACCGGGACAGGCCTGACTGCCCACCCACATGGACCGCTGCCACCTGCCCCAGTGTGGAACAGTGGTGAGGTGCCCCTAGCAGGTGCCCCCCCACCCCATACACACACTCACACAGGGGCACCCTCCCCAAGGGCACCGCTGGGCCACCCCCATCACTGGCCCCCAGTGCCTCGGGTGGGAGCTGGACGTGGGGTATGCCCCCCCACACCAGCTACAGACCCGATCCCTGTTCCAGTTCACCACTCCGTACCGCATCAGTGGGTCAGCTGCATTGTCCTCCCTCACCTGCCACAGCCTCCGGCCGTCAGACATCTGTGGGGTGCCCTGCCAGTACGCTCCCAGCCATGCAAGGGATCCAGTGCGGGACCCATTCCGGGCATCCAAATGGGGTGGGGATGTGGACAGGTGGCCATCGGACATGAATGCTGCTGGTGCACACCTGTCCATAGGTGTGGAGCTGCATACGCAGGTTATGTGCCTTTGGCGCATAACTTGCATCCATATGTGTATAGGGCCCATTGTGAGGCATCCAGAGCCTCTGGGATTGGTCACCATATAAATAACATTGCCTTATAATATTGGATTTTATTCCCCTCCATAATGTAGCTTCTGGCTGGTAAGAATCTGCAAAAATCCGATCTACACAAGGAGGAGCATTAATCCTGTAAGGTTTGAAAAGCTACACAATGGATCCCGTCCACCAGTTATGCAGATAAAGTGAGGCTTTGCTGTTCCAAACCCTAAATCCTACATCAGCTTAAGCAGGAATAAATTATGAGGTCCTTGTGATTAATGTCAATAGGCCCACTTAATTTGGTGTGTGTACTAAGTTTCACAGTTTGGCCAGTATTGAGAGAGAGTTCTGAATTTTCTTCAGCAATCTAGGGTTATTTTGGCAATGAGAAGTGCATGGAGTTGGGCAGGTAATGGGTCTGTGTTTTCCAGGCCATACAATTTTGATTGCCATCTTTGCTTGGCCAATGAGACCAGATGTGTGGCCTGTGCCACAAAGAAATATATTTTAAAGCCAGGGGATCCCAACCACCCTCTTCCTTTGCAATGATAAGATACTTTTGTCAACCACAGTCTTTTTTTTTTCCTGCCCATATAAATTTCTGGATGTGTTTTTCTAATTTGTACCAGTATATATTGGGTATGGCCATTGAGAGTGTTTGAAAGAGAAATAAACATCTGGGTAAAATATTCATTTTAAGCACACCCCACCCTCCCGATTAGAGAAAAGGGTAGAAGACTCAATCTATTCAGGTCTGCAACCTCTTCTACCAACAATATCTCAGAACTAAGATGGAACAGTACCCCCTTGTAGGTGAAATTCTAATCCCCACATATCTAATAGTGTCATGTGGGGCCAACTGTAGGTGTACGGGAAGTTGGCCTTAAATGCTGCCTTGCATTGTCCACTTATTCCAAGTTCAAGCACAAGTTTATGTTTATTGGGATATTAGTCATTGAGCCTAGACTCATTTCCAATAGCATCCTAAATAACGTAAAACAGTGTATATAAATTTAATAATAAATAAGAAGCATAACATATCAGTTGCAATGTTACAAGCCTTGTTCACCTACAAGGCCCTATACGGATCGGGCCCTGGCTACCTATCAGACCTCCTCATCCCCGCCATACCAGCCCTCTGCCTCCGTTCCTCCACCATGGGCCTCCTGGTGATTCCAAGGACCAGGCTGATATCCTCAGGCAATCACTCATTCAGGGTGGCCAGCCCAGTCCTCTGGAACTCACTGCCAAAATCTTTGAGGGAGGCCTCTACAGTGGAGGCATTCAGGAGGGGCCTGAAAACTCACCTCTTTAACCTAGCTTTCCCTAGTGATGTTTTTTAAATCCTATAATATATTTTTAGTTTAAATGCATTGGAATGTCTTAATTATTTTAAAACTGTCTTTCACTGTCCACCTGAAAAAACTATTGTTTTACTCTGAATATTTCTACCTGTGTGGCACCCAGAGCCCCCGGAATTGGGTGCCCAACAAATAAAGTATTGATTGACTGATATTGAATCGCACCACCTCTAACTTGTTACAGTTGATCCGGTATCCCGATCCTGATACCAGACCACATTCTTTTAGTATGTACTGTGGGACTGGAATGGTGGTGTCTGGTTTGTTAACAAAGAATAATGCATCAACTGTGTATAGGGGCACCTTGTGCCAGTCTTTACCCACTTGAATGCCCCATATGTTCCTCTCACCCTCTCTGCTAATGGTTCTATGCACAAGACAAAGACAAGGGGTGACAAAGGGCCCACCTGCCTTGTGCCTTGGGCTAAGGGAAACCAGGATGAGTTCACCCCATTTGTTTTTATCATGATCTCTGGATGACTGTATAGGGCTACTATGTAGGCCTAGAAGCCTGGACCAAAATTCATAGCCTCTAATACTCTCTTGAGAAAAGCCCAACTTACACTATAGAAGGCTTTTTTGGCATCCATCTAGACTGCCAACTGGAGATGCTTAGCATCTTTTCGAGAGGAACCATTGTTCAAAAGCCTTTTGTTATTGTCCTGGAGCACCCTTCCTTTAATAAAGCCTATTTGGACCGGCTTACCCGGCCTCGCACATACCTCTGAAGTTGGTTAGCCAGTATAGCTTTGAACATTTTAAAATCTACCACCAGTAATGAAACTGGCCTATGTAAGCTGCAAAACTCTGGGTCTTTCCCAGCTTTTGGGGGAACCGTTATTTGTGACTGTCTCCAGGTTTCCGGGATACACTCCACACCCCAGTACCTGGTTACAAATACAGAGAAATAATACACTACTTAAATTTGCAGATGACTTGAAATTGGGAGACAGGATAACCACATTAGAAGGATGCAGAAGCATGAGTAAAAACTTGGGTGAAATAGTTGAATGGGCAGATAAAAATAAAATGGCATTCAGCATTTATCAATGTGTGGAGATGCACTGTGGTAAAAACAACCCTAGGCAAGATTATAATATTCACAACATAAACCTAAGAAAGGTGGAAGCATTTAGGGACCATGGATTGCTAATATCTAACAGCATGAAGCCCAGCAATCAATGCAAAAATGTAGCTAGGAAGGTTAATCTTTTAACAACCTGTATAAATAGGGCCTTCATCAACAAATCTGCTGCATTAATGACACCCTTATATAGAACTTATGTAAGACCTCAGACAGACTATTGCTCACAAGTATGGAACCCGGCCTTACAGAAGGACATAGAAATACTGGAGAAATCCCAACACGGGTTCACAAAGCAGATTAGGAACTTAAAACACACACCATACCCAGCGAGATTGAGTAAGCTAGGGTTTTGGCCTTTATTCATGAGAAGCCAGAGGGGGGACCTTTTGACTCCGTACAAAATAACTAATGATAAGTAATTAATATCAAACCTAGGAATCCAATTTACACACAGAAAACATAATTTAAGGGTACACAACAGAAAAATAAGGAGAGATATTTGTAGGACAAACATCAGGAATAATGCATTTGTACCTAAAACGATAAGCATCTGGAACCAGTTACCAGCTGATATTACAAATGAAAAAACCTTTTTGGGATTCAGATCTAAACTAGACAAACACATAAATGAAAATATGGGACAGAAATCCACAGCAAGTGGGGATAGCAATTATGGACGATACATGCCTTCTGCTATCCAAATACCATAGTATGAACCATAGTATATACTGTTTGCATCACCAGAATTCATTTTTCCTTGAATTTAATCCTATTTAACATTAAACTTCTGTTTAAGAATATTGATGCCTAGGCACGAATGGGCAGAAAGTATGCACCAGAAGTGCGTTACCCCATCTCGTGTAGCCCCACGCCTGTGGACAGGTGCACACAGGCCAGTATGCACAAACGGCAGCCACCTGCCTGCAGCCTCGTCCCCCGGCATGCAGGAATGCAGAGGGTGGACAGGGGTGGAGTAGCAGACTCAGGTAGGCTGCCAATCAGATGCCCATCCTGGGTCCCATAGTTTCCAACAGCATCACAGATAACATAAAACAATGTATATAAAGGAGGGAGAGGGGGGACATCAAAAGGAGGGAGAGGGGGACATGAAAGGAGGTAGAGGAGGACATGATAGAAACTTTAAGTACCTCAAGAAAATCAACAAAGTCCAAGAGGGTAGCATCTTTCAGAAAAAGAGATGTGCAAGAACAAGGCGGCACAATTTGAAGATGGGGGGGAGGAAACGGCTCAGAGGTAATGTGAGGAAATGTTTTTTCACGGAGAGGGTTGTGGATGCATGGAACAGTCTTCCTGAGGAGGTAGCGGAATCAACAACAGTGGGGGAATTCAAGAATGTATGAGACAGACATAAGGCAATTCTAGTGGGGGGGGAGGAGGAAGTAGGCTGTTGGTTAACTAGGATATGCAGCTTATCCATTAGATAAGGAAATGGGCAGACTAGGTGGGCCAAGTGGTCCTTATCTGCCATCAAATTCTGTGTTTCTATGTTTCTATCTTCTGCATGGGAAGGCACTGGACCAAGTGTGTGCACAGCAGACAGACACCCGGGGGAAAGCGCAGATGGTTCCGGTCATCCTCCTTTCCCTCCAGCCTGATACCTGCCCCTGTGGCACTACCCACTGCCCGGCTCACAGATGTACCTCCCCCCAGCAGAACCCTTGCCTGGTCCTGGCACATGGTGTAGCCCCTCAACAACATAACCCCCCCCGCCCCTGTCCCGAATGCCAGCCCACTCCCCTCCTCCACACACAGCAGTGGCCCATCCCTGTCATGTTTATTGTGAACTCCCCCCCACACACACACATAGCAGTGCCCCATCCTGGTACGTGAGAACACCCCGCAACCTGAGCCCCATCCTGGCAGAGTCTGCCCAGTACTGCACTTTCCAACCACCCCCAGAATCCAGTCCTGGCAGCCCTGCCCCTTCATTGGTGGCCAATGCCCCCCACCCCCTGCTGTACAGACAACACCATGCCCCATACCTGAAAGTCAGTGCTGCGGCGAAGGACAGCAAGCAGCACATCCCTCCGCACACATCTTCAGCCACCCGCAGTCCAACTGATGCTGGGAGTGAGTGTAGGTACAGGGAAGAACCAGCACAGGGTTTTGTCTTGCCAGCTCCTTCGTGTACAAGCCCAGCAAGCAAGGGTCGACACCTGCATAATCAAGTCAGGTTGTGTAACTTTGCAGCAGTGAAAGTCCAGGCTGTTGTGAAACTTGGTTTCAGCTGATCTATGGGGTTTGTCTACACTAAGGGTCAAGCAATACTGATTCCCTTGTCACTTCCAGAGACTACAGTGTGTGAATAGACCATACCAACACACATATCTTGTTCCTCGCAGTATCTGTTGACTGGTATGTGCTGTCAGGGTGTGTAGGTGTGACGTAGACATCTGGTCTTCCTATACATCCTTGATCCTTTTCAGCTATATCTTTTGGGGGTAACATCCACACCTGAGTTTCCACTGGTTGGGGGTTATAGCCCAGAATGTCTCCCATATCATCAGGTTAAGGTCAGGACATCAACACCCAGTAAATCAGGCATGGCCCCCTTGGCTGCTAATATGATCCATACTGTTGACCACATATAGACTGGTCCAGCAGCTCCATGCTGTCCATATGTCACACAAGAGGTGTCACCCAACACTTGACATTCTGAAAGATATATACAGTTTATTTCTCCAGCATAACTCAGCCAAGATATTCATTGTAAGAAAGGTGGGGGGGGGTCCTTCTTCTACACAGATGTTGTGGCTAAGAGGGACTGATGCACTGGGAGGAGTCATGAGACTTGACCAAGGTCACCCAATAAATCAGTGGCTATGGCGGGAAATGAGCCTGCATGTGTTTCATACTTCACTGCTCCAACCACTAGACCCTCTTTGTTTTTTGCCCATATATGAGGGTGGACCAATGAGCTATGCTGTAAAGAAAGAGGATTTGCATGTGTTGTTGAGTAATTGTTTGTCAAGAGGTGGTCTGTAGGGCAGGCTACTAGGTGTGTGCGTGTGTGTGTGTGTGGTGACATTTATTGTTATTGTTGGGAATAGCTGGCTTGTCAGGGCTAAACAATACAAAGCAGCATGCCTCACCTATTTATATGTTATGACCTGGTCTCACAAAATCAGGACCAGGGTTCCATGACCGGCAGCTGGCAAATCATTTTTCTTTTTTTTTCTTCCATGGTTTTATCCTTCTGGCCAGTTACCTCACATCAGCATTACACCCCCAGGGCAAACCACCAGCACTGTCACCTCATTATATGTTCCAGTTCCTCCATGGTGCTGCCAACATCAGTTGGCATGCGGCTGGCTAAGGAGGTGTGCAGAGGGATGTGCTGTCCGCCATCCTTCACTGCAGCACTGACTTTCAGGTATGGGGGATGGGGAGTTGTGTTGTCAGTGCCACGGGGGTGGGGGGCACTGGCCACCAATGAAGGGGCAGGGGTGCCAGCATTGGGGGTCAGGGGATGGTCGGACAGTGCAGTACTGGGCTAACTCTGCCAGGACGGGGCTTTGGTTGAGGAGGAGTTCACAGTAATTTGATGGGGATGGGGAAATGCTGTTTAGGGGCTGGCATATGGGACAGGGGTGGGGGTTATGTTGTTGAGGGGCTACACTGTGTGCCAGGAGCGGGCTGGGGTTCTGTTGGGGGGGGTTGCATCCTGCTGCCAGGACTGGGTGGGGGTCATGTGTGTGTGCGGTGCATATGGCACTTGCCGTATCCAGTGCCGTCCTACGCCCCCTGTGTGCAACACTATGCACCTTTGTGAATGGCGCGTAGTGTGGGCATGCCCATGTCTCCACTACTGGACTGCCCTGGCACGTAGCTGCCTGCACAGTGGGGAATTGGATGTGCACCTGGCCAGCACACCTTTGGAGAATGCCACTGGGATCCATGGGACCCCCGCTGTGTGGCATTCCCATGTATGAATGCCTACACACCAGGTTTATGTGGCACATTGGCATAGTACATAGGGCCCATTGTTTTAAGGCTACAGTCAAGGAAACATCCATTTTATATTAATAAACACATGTAAATATTTCTTTAAGTAAAGCAAAGTGATATATACTGCTACTGTCAACCTTAGAAGAAATGTTAATTAGTGTTTATTTACTGAAATGCGTTACTGTAAATCCATGGAATACAGCAAACGGTCAATAGATCAGTGGGCTCCTTTATAAGAATACTTAGAGAACACAGGGAAGAGTAAGATTGGAATGACTGTGGGAATTATTAGTTGGAATGGAGACATTGAGGTACTCAGGAAGGCAGGTAGTATGGAGAATGCTTGTGACATGACTGTAACTTTAATGTACGCCTGCTCTGCTCCATACTACAGAAGCTACCTTCCTTTCAGGATGCCATTAATACCAAGGAACCTTCTTGAGCAGGGTTCCAAACCCCAACCCTAGAGGTGTCACAGGGATGAGGTCCCCTTAGACCAAAGGTATCTTAGGGAAGAAGGCCAAAACCCTAAGCAAAGAGTGGTGCCGCCGGAGGAGAAGGGGTCAATATCGGCAGCAAAGAAACAAGAATCAGCATCTGATGTGTAAGTACCACTCGGCTGGGTGATGCGATGAGTGTTCTCCACTGCCCCACTGAACTATGGGCTGAAGCCCTTTAATTACAGAAACCTCATTTGCTGTTGTTAAGGGGTTGGGGGCTGTTAAGTATAGAGTGATTTGCAGCTTGCAACAATACCAGTTTTAAAGCACAATATGGATATACTTCACAGTACATAAATTACAAAATACTCATGCAGCTTTTACTAGTAGATCTACAGCACAATAAAAGTACAGCAAAATAAGTTTGCATTTAGAGGATGCAGGTAATGCGATAACGGGTCTGGTATCCTGCTGTCGAAGAGAGAAACAACAGGTGTGGTGCAGTAGGAACCGGAATAAGTGGAGTGGAGCAGAGCCGCAGCTTCTGTTTCTTACATAGGAGACTGCAGTATACTGTAGCTCTGTGAAGTTCACACAGAACTATGTATTTTACAATTAATTTATTTATCTTGTTAGAGCCATTTCTGGACATGTAAGCTGTTAAAAATAAGAAACAGTCCTTAACACTAAATATATGGTGTCCACTATTATTAAACGTATTATTCTTTACATTTAGAAAGTGCCACGCATTCTGGTAATTTTTTTTAAATTATTCTTTTGGTAACCAGGTAAGGCCCACTAAGCAAAATGCCTGTTTTCAGGGTGACCCGGGAGGTTAAGTGACTGGCTCAGAGTCACACAGTGTGCAAGTGGAGATTGGGGGAATCAAACCCAGGTCTGCTGGATGTTTCACACTCATTCACAGCTCATTACTCTAATCTGTAGACTATACTGCCAGCTCTGTGTTTTAAATCCAGTATTTCAGTGCTAAGAGGCTGAGAGGTATGGACTAATTGATGTCAGTTACTGTATGCCTTTTGGCAAGCTGTGCTACATGTGGGGTAGACTGAACCACAGCGCTGATTAGCCAACATTCATTTTGCTTCAGGGGTGATTTGCAGCCTGTTTCCTTTATAAAAAAATACTTAAAGCAGTACTGCAATGAAAAATATTTTTCCAAAAAGCTAGTTTCAGCTACAATTAATAAAAAATATTAGCATACCTTTCAAATCTACTTTTCTAGATACTATACCTCCAAGGCCGAGCATCATTAGTTTTTTTTTCTTGAGCCTAACACTTGCCAAGTGTACCATGCTAGTTTTAAGCCAAATGTGGTAGTTATTTTTTTTTTTTACTGAGAACAAAAAAAAAAAAAAGAAATTACAATGTTTATAAAATACTAACATTTTTGTGTAACTAAAACATCTTACCACCAAATAAAATGGGGAGATGTCTGAAATCTTTTCTAGTGAAAAAAGTAGGGTAACATTTTTACCCAATTTTGTTGCACTGCTTCTTTAAAGAGATTCACCAAGCTACTGTATATTGTGCTGCCCCTGCCCCCTATTAAATCTGTGTCTTTCTGCCACAGCATGCTTAAATTGCACAGGTTTCACAAAAGTATTCCACAGAGAAAAAAGTTACAGCCCTCATAAAATTACCTAAACCAGGTCCCAAGGACTTCCCATTTTTTTGCAACCGCCTATATCCTCATCCTCACACTCACTAACATTATAACGAGACTCTAGGGAGAGCGTGGGGGGCGTGCTCCGTTATAATCAATAGGTGGCGGCTTTACAATCTTTTTTAAACATTATATTGGCCACTTGGTAATGGAACGTGGGCACTGGTGGGCTAACAAGGCCGTGTTGATGGGCCGGTGTCCGTTCACTACAAGTAGCCAATGTAATTTAAAAAAAGTCTCACACCACCACCTATTGATTAGAATGGAACGCCTACGCCTCTCTAACATCTCTCATAATGTTAGTGAGCCTAGGCGGTATAGGCAGCTGCAAAAATGAAATCCTTTCGAGACCTGGTTTAAACAATTTACGAGAGCTGTAACCTTTTACTGAATACTTTTTACACCAATTTAAGCACACTGTGGCGGTAAGGCACCAATTTAACAGGGGCAGGGGCCGATCTTGTTAGATCTCTGTAAAAGTAATATGGGTTCTCAAGAACTATAAAAAAATAGAATGACTACCTGAAGATCCAAAGGCCAGCACTATCTCTGTGAAATGTGATAATTTAGCTTCACCTCCCAATTCACCCAGCAGAAAATAACTGCCATGTGTTGAATGAACCACGTAAGGCAAGTGGCCATGGCACTTACTGATTGCTTTAGCAGCACCAATTAAACAATTTGGTTTACACAGTGGCAAGGCTAATTATTACTATTTTACAATGTGATCAGGAATTTAGATGCACTGCTGTAATTCTTACAAAGCTTTTTCTGTGACACGTTTTATCTGCATTAACTCTCTTGTGTCTCAGAAACCAATACCTATTAGGTCAACCAATTAGAGCAAGAAGGAGCATTCAGGAAAAACTGTGCAAAAAGGATCTGCTGTCACAGAGACATTTAGTAAGGACACTCTGAGTCACTCTAGCTGCCCAAAAGGGATGTGCCGTAGGGCAATCATCACAAAGCCAAAACCAAGTAAACAATGAAGCACTCAATATATTGATCCATTCATTTACTACGCTCAGCACTTTGAGAATACTGGTTGGGCAGCTCTGCCCAACCAGCCTGTGCTGCCACAGAGGGGTTCTGATTGCCTCAGACCTTGAGAACAAACTTCAAGAAGTGCAATGTAATCAGAAGTCTGAGGTGGCAGCTCAGGTTGGTTGATCATGTGGTTGCCCAACCAGTATTTTTATAGTGTATAATTTTTTTTTTTTAGTTTTTATTATGAATAAAAAACGTGTTTCACAGCGGTCCCATGGCAGGCAGGCAGTTTCGGTTTAGAACTTGAACTAATTGCTGTGCATGTGGCAGCACTGTGAAAAACATTAGCCTCCTGTAGGATTTCTGATTGGCTGAAACTTGTACCACAGAAGGGTACAGCCATGTTCCATTGCCTTTGAACAGTGGTACAAGGTTTCAGCTGACATGGAAATCCATGCAGAACAAACCTTCACTATATACTATATATAGGATAGTGGATGGGCAACAATGCACAACCAGTGTGTTGTGCTACCAAGGGGTTCTGATTCCCTGTGATCTCGAGAGCGAAGAAGAAGAAGAAGAAGAATCAGCATTTATATACCACTTTTCATACACAGTATCCTAAAGCGCTTTACAAGCAGTGCTAGACTGGTAGTGAAGTGACTGAATGTGTGGTGGCGGCCATATCGCACATCATCACCCACATACACAGCCTGGATAATTGCAGGAACCATTTTTTTTATGGGAAGGAGAATGTTGGCCAGGACACTGGGAATGTTCCCTGCTCTTTGCAAAGAGTGCCCTGGTTTTTTTTTTACTTCCACCTGGACACCCACCAGGACAACACCAGGACGGGCAGAAGGACCTCGGTTTAACGTCTCATCTGAAGGACAGCACACCCCAGCAGTACAGCACCCCTCAATTCTGCACTCAGATGCCAGGGATTTTTAGGTGCAAGTCCAATCCCAATGTGGGACGAGAAACCACGACCTTCTGGTCCAGAGGCGGATGTGCTACCAACTGAGCCATGCTGACACGTTGAAAATGGCCTCGAAGCTCGAGAGGTCTGTGAGAATCAGATCCCTGAGGTGGTACAACACACTGGTTGTGCATAGAGTTGCCCATCTGCTATTCTATATAGGGTATGGTGCCTCACTGCAGTAAAATAAATGTATTTTGTTTCCCATAACTAAAAACAAAATCCATCATTTCCACTGAAAGTGCTGGTAGTTAGGATTGTTGCTAAGGTGGGGATTTGATGCTGCTAGGGAGCAGGCATCCATCATTTGGTAGCATGAACTTTGATTGGCTGCTAATCCAGTGTGGGTGTAGTTTTCTAAAAAAAACATGGTGGCCAAATTCCTCACTTAACAAGAAGTGGTGACCTCGAGAAGACTTGTTATGTAAGTACAATTTAGATAGCTGGCTGATCCTGTCTGTTTTTTAATGCTACATATTTGGTTGATCCTGCACTTCAAGATTTGTGTTGATCTGTGGAGGTTCAGGTGTTTACGCTGCTGCCACCATTGTTATCTGGTTGAGCCTGTTGTTTCTGTGGCGATCATTGTTGTGTGACGTCCATAGTGCAACAGAACAAAAAGTCATTCTGCTGCACTACGGATGCCACTACTGCAGCAGAACAACATTTTACAGCTAATGGATTTTGGAGGGGTACGACATTCCACCATACGCTATAATAGATTTGCACAAATCTCGAAATGTAAATTATGCAACCCAGATGTTACAGTGAACAAAAGGGCTTGTGCACAGTAACAGTGAAAATACTGCCGCATACAATTATGCACATTGTGCAGTGCTATGCATTCTGTTCATGCATGAACCATTACATATGAGATAGAAACATAGACGATGATGGCAGAAAAAGACCAGAAGCCCATCTAGTCTGCTCATATGCCTTATAATCCCTGGAACCTATTGTTTCTCCAGGGTACTAACCCTCTCTGCCCTGTCCCTATTTTCCCTCTTCAGTTCTGTCACCCCGGGTGACCACTATTCCCTTCATTCTATCCCATGCCTGCTTGAATCCCCTGACTCTGTTTACACCCACCACCTCAGCTGACACACTGTTCAAAGGTTCCGCCACCCTTTCCGTAAAGAAGTACTTCTTCACATCTCTCCTGAACCTCCCTCCAGTTAATATCCACTCGTGACCATGTGACCTTGAGTTGGTATTCAGGTTAAATAATTCCCAGCAGTTTACCTTGTTAATTCCTTTAAGGAACTTGAAGGTCTGTATCCTAGCTCCCCTCTCCCTTCTGGATTCCAGTAGTACATATTTAGTGCCTTGAGGTGCTCCTCATAGGATCTGTCCTGCAGGCCCTGGATCTTTTTTGTTACTCTGTGCTGCACTGTCTCTAACCTTTCCTTATCCTTTCTGAGGTGAGGGTTCCAGAACTGGGCACAGTACTCTAGGTGACGTCTCATCAGGGATTTGTAGAGGTGATGTACTACCTCTTCTCTCTTTTTTTGTAATTGTCTTTTTATTAACATTTTGAGCTACAAGGCAAGGTACCTTCAGTAGATACAATTCAAATTATAAGCAGTTAGCAACTGCATCATGCAATCCACATGTCAATAATGGCACAGGAACCAGTATTAGCTGTTTTCTTTCGCTATCAATTCCCTCCTGATACATCCCAGCATCCTGTTGACCTTGCTATAGGACTTGTTGCACTGGGTCATTTGTTTAAGGAAGTTACTGATAACTTCTAGATCATGTTCCTCTACTGTAATATTAACTTTCACCCCATCCATCCAGCACTCCGTCATGGGGTTCCTTTTCCCTAGGTGCATTACCTTGTACTTTTTGGTGTTGAATTTTAACTGCCAGACATCTGACCACCCCCTCTAGTCTTTGTAGGTCCATTTCATATCCCTTATTCCTTCCTCACTATCTATCCTCCCACACAGTTTTGTGTCATTTGTGAAGAGACACAGTCTACCCTGTATTCCCTCCTCTGCTGCCTCCATTCTAGCCAACTACCCACCCGTTCACTACGGTTTTAGTCACATCCAGGTCTTCCATTTTTTGATCAACCTTTTGTGCGGTACAGAATCAAAAGCCTTGCTGAAGTCAAAGTACAACAGATACATAGCATGGCTCTTGTCTACTTCCTTGGTCACCCAGTCGAAGAAAACTATCAGGTTAGTCTGACAAGACCTTCCTGCCAAGAAACCATGTTGTGTACTGTCCTGGAGCCCATTGCTCTCCAGGTAGTGCATGAGGTCCTCTTTGATTAGTGATCTCATCAGCTTCCCCATAATGGAAGTCAGACTGACAGGCCTGTAGTCCCTGGTTGCTCCCTGTCCCCCCCCCCCAAATGAGGTGGTACAACATCTGACGCCATCCAATCCCTTGGCACTTCCTTGATCCTAAGTGAGCTGTTGAACAGCCCAGCCAGTACTTCAGCCAGTTCTGCTGCTAATTCCCTAAGTATCCTCAGAAGCAACCATATGGTCCTGGGCCTTATCTATCTTAAGCACTGCAAGCCATTTTGGGACTCTCTCACTAGTAAGTATTGGTTGCCTCATTTCCAGGACTCCCTTAGCAGCCACATTGATGCCACTTGCTGGCATGGATCCACAGGTCCTTCTTGGTGAATACTGAGAAAAAGTAGTCATTCAGGATGACAGCCTTTTGCCCATCCTCCTCTATCACCCTACCCCCTCAACTACGCATGTGATGCCCCCTTTTTTCCTTTTTTCACTTTTATATTTAAATAACTGTTTTTCTCTGTTCTTGACCCCCCCTCTGTGATATGCAGCTTCGTGTCTGCTTTTGCCACCTGACGACCCTCTTTGCCTCATTATTTTTATATATATAATCCTCCCATTCTGCCTCCTCCTGCTTTTCCATGTATTTATAGAAGGCCTTCTTTTTGGCCCTAACCACTTCCCTGACCCTAGCTGAGAACCATAGTGGTCTCTTAAACTTTTTTTTTGTTAGATACAGTTTTTATGCTTGCCCTGGAGATACAAGTTCAGGTCCATGTTCCCTGCACCCACCCAACCTGTACCTCAGGGCTGCTTGTAGTTCATCCAGCTGTGTCTTGCTGGTGGCCCTTTTAGCCTAGTGAGCCCCAACCTAAACCACAAACTGAAAACTCATCCAGTACTCTAGTGGATTCCCCTTCCCTAGTCCCACCCCCCTCACACATCATGTTTTGTTTCTGATCCACAGCTGATCTTTACTCCCCCATGTTTTTGTACAGTGGGATACCCCCTACTGTCAGAATTAACCATTCTTAGGTAAAGGGACACTGTAAAACTGCTGCACTCACTGCGTTGGCAGTAGTCTGCAACCTCGTGGCACTGGGTGTCATTTACATGCCAGCTCTGACCCTTCTGTGCACCAGCACGTTTTTATATGCTCTGATGTAAAAGGTCTCCCCAACCCCCTTTGAGCATAGCTTAGGGGGGGTCACAGACAGATCATCATCAAAGGAAACAGTACATAACTGGCAGTGCAGTGTAGAGTCTAGACCACAGCCTTGGAAACCAGTAGACCCAGGTTCAAATCTCACCAGAGCCATACATTTAATGTCTGACCCATAGCAAGTTAATTTAACCTCCTTATATTTCAGTCCTCTCAGTTGTAAAACTGGGTAATAGCAAGACCCCACAGAAAATGAGATTATGCATTTCTAGTTGGGCTAGCTTTGGTTAACAAATTCTAAATTCAAATACGATATTAAAATGAAATGGTAGCACAAGGGTAGGCAACATGGTCCAGTGACTGGAGTATACAACTGTGAGTCAGGAGACTCCATATAGGATCCCATCATTGACTCACTGGATAACCTTGAGCATGTTGCTAGACCTTCTAGGGCTTCAGTTCTCACAGTTGTAAAATGGAGTCAAAGCAGGGCCTCACAGAAACTGAGATGTTGCATCTCAGTCAGGGTATCCTAGTTAAATATGATATTAAAACCAAAAGTGCTCATGCTTCCTTACCAAGGAGAGTATAAAGGGACTGATGAATGTAGGAATTTGTTTTAAGCACTGAATGTACTACTGAGTCCCCAATAGCCCGACTATACCAAACCATTATTCTCCTGCCAAATATTCAGGGATGATGCACAGCTACCTTGGTACTGAGTTGTGTTAGTTTAAAGAGAGACTCCGGCCATCAGCAAAGCAAAAAAAAAAAAATCAAAGTTGGTGTGAGGCAAATCTCACTCACCAGGGACTTCAAGTTCACTGCCACCACCCTGTTTTTTACCGACAGGAACCAGGAAACTGGTTTCTTACCTACTCCTTGCTCAAGGTCGGGAAAGTGAACCCACTAACCATGGATTAGAGTGCCCTTCAGAGATGGACTGCAAACAGAGTCTGGCAGAAACAGTAGAATTAGCTTTTTAAATAAAACAAACAGTCACTGATTCTATAAAAAATGGATTCTTTAATAGAGACTAGAAGTATTTACAGGAAAACAAAAGGGTTGCACATTTACTGAGAAGCAGAAAATAAAACAAGTTAAACAGGCAGTTGGGTTACAGCACAATTCTGAGCTATCCACACCTAAAATCCTTCGCCTGCCCTAGCTACAGAAAAGCACTGTCCCTCGCTGTGCTATCTTACCAGTCAGGTAGTCTTTGTATGGCAGAGCCCCTGGTCTTCAGATGTTCCAAGTCCAAGAGGAAGTGCTGGCTTTCAGCACCTCAATTTATTCTGTTTCTCACTGTGGGGAGGGTCTCACCCCCTTTGAGTGACAGTTCTCCACTGCGCCCCCCAATGGGTGGGTGGGTGTGTGTGTGTGTGTGTGTGTGTGTGTGTGTGTGTGTGTGTGTGAATGGATGACATCATCTGGACCAGCTGTCTCATTCCATACCCACCCCTGCTCTGTCCACATTTATGATTCTGTTTTTGCAGGATGCCCAAGGTGTGTAACCCCACGCCCTTGCTTTCAAGAGGCATGAGGCATTCAAAATGGCATGGTCACATTAGTCTTACAGAACCTTGTGGCTGACTGTTCCCAAGGGAACATTTTCCTGAGCAGCTCTGGTCAATAGTCCCCATAAGGTCTGCTTGGTCATGTGACCCTGGAAGTCATATTTTTTGCATCCACACTGCAAATAGCGGTACTTATGACAGAAGCATATTTACACTAACAAAATACATTAACAAAACTAAATGAATAGATCCATCTGGACATATGCCCATCACATCTGTCACAGTTAGCATCAGCAGAGCTCATTTCAAAAGATGTTTGAAGGGTCTATGTCATAACAGCAACTGCCAAAGGCGATCGCCATTACAGCAAAGTCACAGCACCAAAAATCTATTTTGGCACAGTGACTCCACAGCGCACAGCAAAACGGCACTGGGGACTTGCATTGTTAACATTTTATGCAGGGGACTGTGCACCCTGCACCCCCCTCCCCCCGCAGGGGGCTTCACCCTCCACACACCCCTATTTAAGGATTCTCAAGTCCAGGGGGGTGCATGTCGGGGGAGTGTAAAACATAAAAAAAAAATTGGGACTGGGCGCAACAAAAACATACCTGCACCCGTACCGAACCCAGCTCCCTGCCCACCCAAGCCATGAACCCACCCACCACAACATAGGGCCAGCTCAGCAGCCCACCGCAGCACCATCCCTCAAAACCCCTCCTGCCCCTCACTGAGCATGCTTGCTCCCACCCCTCCGTGCGTGCGTGCATACGTGTAATGACATCCTGTGCAACATGCACAAACCAACCCCATCCGGTCACCCTACCTCATCAGTAGCCCCCATGACATGCCCGTGATTGAGTCGACGTTTTGCAGTTCACTCAATCACAATTGCACATGTCACGGGCTACCTGTTTGAACTGTAAGTCATTCTGTTCCTCATTGTTAAGGGCAGTTGCTTGAGAACAGGATTGTTGTGCCATACAGCTCATCAGCTCCTGTTTCTTATTTAAGCAATAAGCCACAACAGAGCATGCGTTATTGGGGGATGTACCCATACTTTGGATGGTGTGTCATGAGACACAGCCAAGCGACTTAACCACACGAAAAGTGGGTAATACCCCAGTTACCCACATCCCGAAGTGTTATTGCAATCATACAATGAGCCCATGTGTAAAATAAATTTAAAATGCATTTAATTATGTTTTGTTTTATTTTTTTATAAATGCTCTTCCTCAGCCATGGGTTATTGCAGGATTCAGTCACGTTACCCATGGGTAAAGACCTTAGATAACCAATCAGGTTACAGGCCTTTTTATGTCTAGTGTATGATCTCTAGTCACGCTCATAATCTGCTACTTATGATATCACAGTCTGCAATTGCATGTATCTTTGACTGAAGCTCAGTATTACAATAGGAGGGGGTTATAAACTGTAACATTTAGATGCCCTGTGGTGCATTGTGGGAGTCATTTGGTACAATTTGAAAGAGATTAACAAAACTACCCTACTACCCCAGTTCTCCCATGCTGTGACACGTTTGAACCAGCTCCCTGCTTACTTATCCATCCACCAACGACTCCCCTTACAGTAGAAGAAAGTACGTTGATTAGGCTTACAAGCAGCATAAATGGCTTCTGTGGCTACCAGACAGTAGGTGCCCATGCTCCCACCACATGTGATGGAAAATTACCTTGAACTCACATCATGTACTGCTATAGGGGAGAATATAAAGCATCTGAAGCTGAGAAGAAAAAGAAAAACACCGATGCTTTGTTACCAGCTGGAAAGTGGAACAGTGCAGCATATAACATTCACAAGACACATTTCACAACAATGTTAACTCTCCATTTTCTTGTGTTTAAGGTGTTCTAAAGATTAAAATAATCAGCTTCACTGTCTAAAAATGATACCGCATACAGTATCTTTAATATTTGATATAAAATCATAACCCTTTGGGCAGGTTATATATGTTCAAAATTTAAATATGTTCCGCACATCTTCAGTACTCAATGGGTTAATCAATTAAAAAAACACAGTACAAATCAGAGAGTCAAAAAATTAACTCCCCCTGCTCACCAAACAGCACAGATGCCACCCTCTCATTACACAACAAGCATTTGTCGATGCCAAATGTTTGCTTGCTGGTATTAGCATTGGAAATGCAGGAGTTAGACAGATGCAGAATAGGAATGGCAGTGAAGTATTGAACTTCACGCCAACCCCACCTCCATCCTGTGGAGACGGACAGGCATTGGGGCAAGTATTTGGGTCGTCGCCCATGAAGTTCATGCCATGTCACGTCACCCTATTCTGCAGACACCGACACACATTGAGGTGTGCCTTGGGATGTTTTGCTTTACAGTCACCCCATTCCATAAGGACATATGCTGAAATGGATGCAGTATAGGAGAATGGGGTGAACTCTGGGGCCAAAAAGTCCAAGGTACACCGCGATGCCTGTCACTGGCTGGGGGGTAGGGGTGGGATGTCATGAGCAGTACAGTCGGCAATCCAAAGGCACACCCCTGATGCCTGTCTGTCTGTACAGGGTGGGACATTATGGTTAGAAACCCTAATGCCCCGGGCATGTGTTGGTATTTGCACTACAAATTTTCAACATGGCCTTTTTGTGACCTCACCTCATGAAAGCATTTGGGACCTCTTCTCATGAAGAGTGGCAGTATGATTTTGTCTGTGTCCCGAACTTTGAGTTCCAACAGCGACCGTGCCATTCTGCGCCACATGTATGAAAACACAGATCGGGCAGGATGTGAAGAAACATAGATTTTGATGGTAGATAAGGGCCGCTTGGCCCACCCAGTCTGCCCATGACACGAATGACCAAAAATGACAGCTGTACCATCCATAGGGAGGTGTAAAGAGATGGCAATGTTGAAAATCTGTAGTGGGAATATTAAAAATGCTTGCACTTCCGAGCATACATGGAAACTGCGCAACACATGCGCGTAACACAGTCATTTTATGAACTTTCATCACCAAATTTTCAACATAGGCATTTTAGGACCTCTGCTCATGAACAGTGTCACTGTGATTTTCTTAGTGAGTCCTGAACACTGATTTCCCACAGCGACCACGCCATTCTCGCGGAAGTCCAAAAACACATTTCGCCAGGATGTGAAAATGACAGTTGTACTGTTCATAAGGAGGTGCAGAAAATGCCAATGTTGAAAATCTGGAGTGAAAATATTGCAAATTCGCTAAGTTACGAGCGTGTGTAGCAACTGCACAACGCACGCTCGTAAAACAGTCATTTTTCCACCAAATTAGCAACACAGACTTTTTGAGAGCCCGCCTCATGAACACTGGCACTGTCATTTCATTAATCGGTCCTGAAAGGTGATTCTGCACAGTGACTGAGAAATCACCTTTCAGGACCGAATAATGCCATGACTGTGGCTGAATTCATGAGGAGGGCCCTCAATAACCCCATGTTGAAAATTTGGTGCCAAAATTCCCCAAAAATGCCTGAGATATGCACCAAAGTTGAAAAACCCTATTTATGCCATTATACAGCTTACCGGCATTTCTTCAGTTTGCGGATGGCTTTGAAGAGTGCAGACGTGTTCCCAGTCCACCGAAGATCGTTGTGCTGGGATCCGGAGGTAAGTATGGGGTGAAGGGGGTGTGGGGAGGCAGGGTGCACAGAGGGTGGGCGCAGGTTGGGGACGGGGCCACCGAACTCAACAAGGGACCATTTTCTGTTTTACAGGTCTTTAACCAAAAAAAAGTAAAACATCACGGGATGTTTTATTTTTTACAGGGACATTGGCATGCTGGGCATGCTGGGGTAGACTTGCATGTGCCACCCTGACTGTTTTTTGGGGGGCTGTAGCCGAAGGATTGGGCAACCCGTCAGCACATACAGGGGCAAGAGCCGAGGGGATTGGGCACCCCTCGGGACAAAACAAATTTTGGGGGATATTATACCAATGGGGAGGGCCCCCATTAGTAAATAAAAGTGGGAAGGGGGGACTGAAGCCAACGGGGATTAGGCCTCCTGTCGGCAAATAAAGACTGTTTTGGGGGGGGCACATGATACTGAGGGGGACTGGGCACCCCCTCGGCACTGGGGCTGTGTAATACTGTTTGTAAACATGGCAGCGGCTTCCACCGCGTTCACAAACAATATTACACTAGGCAAGGTACCGCCCTGCAATGACGAGTCGCTCCCTCATTGCAGTGGAATAGCTGACACTGCAATGACAAGGCGGCCCCTGATTGCTGCAGCGAAAACGCTTTAACTTGGTGGCACTTTTGGAAACCACTGTCATCAGCACACTGTGCCTCCATCAGTCCACCAGTGCCAAGCCCCCAAATGCAGTGCCTCTGTTGGCTGCCACAGCGCCGCACCTCCACAACCTGCTTCTCTCCTAAGCTGCCACATAATGTTTCTTGCGCATGCGCACAAGCAAACATAAAAATGAGGCAAACCAAGGAATTCAGCAATGCAGGCTCCCTTCACTGTCCCATAGTCACAAACAGCACACAGTTCGCAGACAAGACTCTGTAACAGGGTCAGAGCCCTGTTCCAACTTTATACAGAAAATAACATGACTAAAAAGTCTATTCAGTTCTGTCCTATATTTTACCTGTCCTGTCCTATCTATCTTTGTAAAAGCTGATTGTGGAGCCATGTTCTGATGGTACCTAGGAACTGGCCCTGACAGTCTGATGACCCTCCCCCATTCCTGTTTCCTTCTCCTGTACTTCCCTGTCTGTCTTCTTGTGCTGCTATTATTTAAGTAAGCATTAATCCACTCCACAGCATGGTTCTACTATAGAATTAATCCATGCCTGGGGGGGGCACAACATACAGGCCAAGTGCCTCAAACACCCAGGCATGGATTAATTCTATAACTCATGCTGTGCGTCAGATACACTATGTAAATATGGCAAGTGCAAAATCAGGGAGTTATACTTGATAAGAGATTGTAATATGACATCCTGTATTAGCAAGTACAATAAAACACTGACACAGAGACAGACACAGGTAGTTGGAATGTAGAATTCTGTATTGTGCTGAACAGGCTGATTTTCCTTTTATTATTGTGAGTACAATGGTGAACAGTGATTCAGTTACTGATTACATGCAGATGTGATCAACATTTCAGAATATGCGTTGATTTTGGCTGACTTACTTTGGTGAATGTGGAATCGTCTCCATTTTTCTGCTGTGTTTGCTGTTTGGGATTTGACTGCTGTACATGGTGGGAAATGTACAGTATATATTTTAAGTGCACAGGAGAATTGAGTTCTGGTGGTGAATGACAGAATTACAAGAGCAAGCATGGTTTATTCAGGAGCAACCATGGATTACTTGAGAATTAATCCATGGTCACCTGTTCTCGTCCAACCAATCCAGTGTAACTATTGTACTGTCATTTGCAGTGCCATGTTACAACTTTGTTTTATATTTTCTTCCCTTCTTCTGTTTGCTGCAATACATGGTGCCCCAACAAAAGGGTCTGTAATTGCACACTTGGGAGTCCTGAAATAAATGTGAGATGCTCCTCAGGCTATGAAAACAGACAGTTTATTTTTTCAAAAAAAATAAAAGTTTGTTAAAAGAATAAATAACTTTAAATGGCAGAAAAGGGATTAATGGTTTCAAGCCCAAGCTAAAGTTGTCTTTTTTTCTTGTTTGTCTCTATGCTCCAAGGACAGCTAAGTGAGTGTGATGTTCTTAGAAGAAAAGGTCAGGGAGGTCAGACCAGGATATCAATAAATAGCTATTATAAAATGGGTAGGCTAAATGAAGCAATGTGATTGGCTAGTTACCCATGCATGAAATATGTTCCATGCATGGGTAAAAAAAGGGGCTGGCAGTAAAAAGGCCAATATCCATAAGCCATGGAACGTTGGCATTTTTACTATCTGCCATCTTTGTATTTCACAAGCCTGAGGAAAACTGAGTTGAATTAGTCAGCCTACCCGTTTTATAAAACGGAACGATGTTTAGAGCAAACAAAGTAGATTTTAATATTAGCATGTGGGATAGAAGTAGATGGAAAGGATTTTAACACAGTCACTTTGCCTGAATGTAAAAAAGTGTTGTGCTGTTGACAAAAGTGTCAAAATGAGCCCTGCTGTAGTAGTTTGCTTGGGATTACAGGACACCCGCTCCGTTTAAAAAAAATGTTACTGCTTGTGCTGTGATCCTCGCCTGCTCCATTTAAAAAAAATTTGCTTTCTTGTCCTGCCATCCTCGCCCGTCCCCAGACCTAACTACAGTTCTCCCCACTCCATACTTCTGCTGCTATCGGTTGCAGCTTTTATCCTCGCCCGCTCCGTTTAAAAAAAAATGTTACTCGCCAGCTACGTTTAAAAAAAAAAAAAAAAAAAGTGCTTTTTTGTCCTGCCATCCTCGCCCATCCCCAGACTAAATTCAATTCTCCCCACTTCATACTTCTGCTATCGGTTGCAGCTTAAATTAATCAGAAAAAAAATCTTGCCCACTTCCTCATCTTAGTATAACTACGGATCCCAATGGAGGACAAATGTACTAAAGCAATTACCGAACACAAAGGCGGAAGGACTATTTTACTATAAATACACTAACTTATGTCAGTGTATTCCTATCTAAATAATGTTTTAACATAAAAAATTGTTAAAAAAATAAAATAGCCCATTTTATAAGCGCAATAAGACATTCCAGGTGTGTGCATGTAACATATTTTACCTCACCCAGGGGCTAAAGGCACTCGACCAAGGCCTCGTGCCTTATTACGCCCCTGGCCGTGCGGTAAAATATGTTCCATTCACACCCTGTCATGTCTTATTGCTTACTTGGAGTCTGCAGGAAGGGACTTTTGACACATACTCTGACTCTCTAAGAAGAAAGGATAGTCAGATTGCTAAGGAAGAGACAGCAAGAAAGACCTAACCAAAACAGGCTTTTTTTCAAAGATATTTTATTCTCCTCCATGCCACACACTGGGTCCTCCTTCAGCTTCACACCAAGGCATGCTACCAACCCTACCGAGGCTCAGTCACCATTGCTGCAGGTCCCCCCAACCACCCCTGACTCACCTCTATGCTGCTTCCCCAGCTTACACCCTGAAGATGAGTACGCCTTTAGCTCCTATGGCATTCCCCCCCCTCCCCAGCTGCCTACTTGGCCACCCAAGGTGGAGGTGAAGATGGAGAGAGTCCCTGGAGTGCAGCAACTCAAGCCTCATGTGAATGTGAGCCACCAGTGGAGCATCATCTCCCTGCACTGTGTGCTGATTTTACCGTTCTACACTGCCCCATTCAAGAGCGCACTGCACACAGCCTAATTGGATGCCAGCCAGGCCTGATGCATCCAATCAGCAAGCATGCACCAAAGATCCCACAGTCTCAATCACTGCTCCTCTGCACTACCATCCCTGGTCACCCAATCCTACCACATTCTTGTCTTACCTTTAATAGCACCACTGCTCAGCAGTGATCTCTGTGTATCAGCCAAATTGTTTCCTACTCAAGCGGTTTACTCTGCTTTTGAGGCTGAAGTATATGTCTGCACTGTGCACCCTCAAAGTCTGTCTCCCATTATTCAGCCCTTGAGTCTTTCTCTCTCTCTCTCTCCTCCCCCCCCCCACACGTGCTATCACTCAGCTACATGACACAGAGTCTGTTCAGAGTCCCTGTCCACCCATTACTTGAGCAACCAGGATGGATGGAGCCTTGCAGGTTCAGTTCCTCTCAGCAGAGGATCTGCACCTCACTGCTGTTTGAACTCTGCCACTGCCACCAGTATGATCTTGGAATGTCTGACAGTACCAACCCATACACCATGAAAATACCATACACAGGGCCTCAGACAGCACTAAACTGTCTGGTATTATCACTAGTCCTGCCAGCCAGCTACTCTTCAGATTGAGACACATGTTTGTGCCAGTTCTGGCAATGCCAGTGGATGGTACAGAGGATGTTAAGAAAATTGGCCTGAGCAGCAAACAAGTTTATAGCACTGTCAATGGCCAGGTAAAATTGTGACTTACTGTACCTACAGCAGGGGTCGGAATCAGGGCTTGAGATGCAACACACCTAGGGGTTTGTGAGTTTAAGAAAGGAAACTTTTGAAACAAGGCAATTGAATCAGCTGCCTCCATGACTGCTACACCCCTGGTTGCGGTGGATAAGACTGTGATGTCACATGAATCAAATTATTTAATTTTTACGGTTAAGCATTTCCATTCTGCTAATGTCATCTGAGATTATTGCATTTTTTGGTGGCCACCCAAGTACAAAGTACCTTCACTGAAATCAGATTGGCAGTTGGCACTTATGTAAAAAGAGTCATCTCCTTTTTTTTTTAAATGTCTGCTTTGACAGTAAAACAAATGCTGAAACTGCTACTGATTTAGTTTAAGCTGCTGAATGAATGCTTTTGCAATGTTTTCTAACCAAATTTACTTATCCACATGGTGGCAGCCTACCAGACCAGCTGAGTGAGCAACCTACTGTAGCTGGCAATCACAATGAAACACATAGTCTTCTTTTAGACATCAAAGTAATACGGTTGTTAATTCCTACCTTATCCGTTTTTATCCTACTTGATTCATTTAGTGAACACTAAAACTACTTAAGACTGCTATTCTATGTGGGAACACTGTAAAAAGGCCATCAATTCCTAGGGGGTATCACTGGCTGGTAGCACGCTAGACTGCTGTATAATGTTTTCTAAGCCGATGCAAGAACAGCAGGGGAATCAAATGCAGCAATTACATTGTCCAGAGATTGATGAAAGCACGGACATAAGCATGCCAAAATGTCAGCAGGTGCGTGTGTGCTCATGTGTCTGTGTGTCCTTTTCATCTCACCTCCTGGTGGAGGACTCAATTGTGAGAGGGATAGAACTGGGGACAGAAAGGGAAGGGGAGAGGGAGGTTAGTTACCTAAGTGGCATCATGGCTTAGAGGGATGGAAAGTGGATCCTGAGGATTGCTTGGGCAGTAGGAAATGAGGGACAGCTGGATGTTATTGTCCACCTGGGGACAAATGACCTGGCTAGGGATGAGACTGGGATAGTGCAGGAGGAGTTCAGGGAGTTGGGGAGGGGTCTTAGGCAGGTAGCATGCTCAGTGGCTTTTTCAGAGGTGCTGCCTGTCTTTGATGGGGGGGAGAGGGTACTCTGTACCTGGAGCTTCAACTCCTGGTTGAAACAGTGGTGCAGAGAGGAAGGGTTCAGCTATATTGGGGACTGGGGTCCCACCTGGAGGAATAAAGGCCTATACAGAGGAGATGGCCTGCATCCATCCAGGAGGGGAAATGCAGCAGTCAGTGAACAGTTTAAATGTTACTTTGGTGAACATTTAAACTAGCCGGAGGAGGTGGTGAAAGGAAGCAGGGAGGCATTAACTGTCCCCCAGGCTAAATCAGTCAGTAGGGAGAACCCTAAGGGAGAGAAATCCCCAAGGGTAAACAAAATGGTAGTAATGAAGGGAGATGGGAATGAGAGCAGAGAAAGTAAGGAAAGAAGGCAAAAGTGAAAAATGGGGGTTGTCAAGCAGGGTAGTAGCAAAATCTGGAAGGCCATGTGTGCAAATGCTCAAAGTCTGGGACGTTCCAGACCTAGAAGCCATTATGTCAGAGGCTGACCTAGATATTGTCACCATTACTGCATCATGGTGCTTTGAGAACCATAACTGTGATATAGCCATACCAGCCAATACTCTGTTCAGGAGGGACAGGGTGGGAAAGAAAGGAGGAGAAATGGTGCTTTATGTGAGGGAAAGCATAGAGGTGACAGCGATACAGGAAATGCAGGGAGGGGTGGAGGTACATTACTGTGGGTCACCGTAGAGATGGGGAATGGAGCCACTATTCACACTGGCATGACCTACAGACCTCCAGCATGGGGTGGGGGGAGTTGGATAAGGTTCTGGTGGAAGCCATCCAAAAGATGGCAAATAAGAGGGAGGTGTTGCTGGTGGAAGACTTCAATCTGCTGGATATAGATTGGAGCCTCCCAGCTGCAGTTTCAGCTAGGAGCAGGAACATCCTGGCCTCTCTGCAGGGGGCATTTCTCAGGCAATTAACAAGGGACCCCACTAGTGATGGGGCAATACTGTACCTTGTACTCACTAACGGGGACAGTGTTGCAGAAGTCATGGTGGGAGGTCACTTGGGGACCAGTGATCACCGTCTGGTGTGGCTCAATATAAGAACTGTGGCAGAATCGAGCCACACAAGGGTGAGGGTTCTGAACAGGAGGATCAGTTTTAAAAAGATGGGTGAATACCTCAGGGATGCCCTGGCAGAAGGGGAGGACTTGGGTGGGGTGGAGGAACAGTGGGCAAAGCTAAAAGGGGGCATAGTGAAGGCAACAAGCCTCTGCATCAGGCAAGTGAACAAAAGTAAGAGGAAAGAGACCTCTATGGTTCTCAAAAGATGTCACTGGGAAGGTAAGGGCAAAAAAAATAGCATTTAGGAGGTATAAGAAGACACAAAGAGAGGAGGATAGGGAGATGTATCAGGAAAACAGAGGGAGGCAGGGAAAGCAGTAAGGAGTGCAAAGGCACAAACAGAGGAGAGAATAGCCTAGGGAGCAACAAAAGGAGACAAGACATTTTTCAGGTATGTAAGTGAAAAAAGGAAGACCAGAGAGGGACTGTAAGGCTAAGAAAAGTAGGGGGGGGAGTGGGTTGAGGGGGACTAAGAAAAAGCAGACATACTGAACAAATGCTTTTGTTCAGTGTTCACAGAGGAAGGTGAGGGGCCACCGAAAATTAAGAGGAGCATCAAAGGAAGGGAGGTGAGCACTAGTCCACTTTCAGAAGACAGAGTCCTGAAGGAGCTCACAAATCTGAAAGTGGACAAGGCAATTGGGCCAGACAGGGTGCATCTGAGGATGTTGAGGGAGCTCAGGGAGGTACTGGCTGTACCACAAACAGTCCTATTCAACCACTCACTGAAGACGGGGGTGGTTCCAGAGGACTGGAGGACGGTAGGTGTAGTCACAAAAGCGGTAGCAGGAAGAAGGCTAGCAATTACAGGCTAGTCAGTCTGACTTCGGTTGTGGGGAAATTAATGGAATCACTACTGAAGGAAAGGATTGTGGAATACCTTGAATCCAGTGGCTTAAAAGATCCGAGGCAGCTTGGATTCACAGGGAGGAGGTCATGTCAAATGAATCTGATAAATTTTTTTAACTGGGTAATCAGGAAATTGGATTGGGGTGGAGTGGTGGATGTAAACTACCTAGACTTTAGTAAGGTCTTCAACACCATTCTACATAGGAGACTCATATGCAAACTGAGCAGCCTAGGAGTGGGTCCAGAGATGATAAACTGAGCAAGAAATTGGTTAGGGGGATAGGAGACAGAGGGTGGTGGTAAATGGAGTTCACTCTGAGAAGTAGAGGGTGACCAGCGGGGTGCCATAGGGATCAGTACTGGAACCAGTCCTCTTTAATGCCTTTATTAGCGACACTGCAGAAGGGTTGGATGGGAAGGTTTGCCTTTTGTGAATGACACTAAAATCTCCAATAAGGTAGATACTCCAGGACGGGTGGAAAAAAATAGTCTTGATCGGAGAAAGTCAGAGAAGTGGTCAAGGGTATGGCAGCTAAGTTTCAGTGTGAAAAAGTGCAAAATCACACACTTATTTATTTATTTTTAATTTTTTTTATTTATTGTAATATTCAGAAAGACCTTTGAGTCAGGGACTCATTTACAAAGGTACCACATCATACATACAGGCACATGGAGCGAACTTGTCGATACAGGTTACAGAAAATATTACAACATATTAAACAGTTACTGGTAGTTAAATAGATTGGCTAACAGTAGTTTTGCTTTGCATTCCTATAGCACAGCCAGAAGATACAGAGGGCTCTGTAGAGGCTGATAGTCATATAGATTCATGAGGGTTAGTTGGTAAGGGGGGAAAATAGGAGAGTTATTTTTTTTTTTTTTTAGTGAAGGAAGGACAGGACATTCTGGTGTTAAGGGCAGTCACATTGGTTAGTGGCCTGAAGGTGTGTTCTCAGCTTGGATTTATAGGGGCCAAGCCTTAATTCATTTGTTATATGACTAGGGAGGGCATTAGACCAGGTGGGGGCTCTGTAGCTGAAAGTACACTGGAATTGGGAGGTCCGGGCATGGGGGACCCATAGCAGCCGTTTGTTCGAGCTATGAGTTGTTTTGCCTGGAGGTATTGGGTGGATAATTTGGTTAAGGGTAGGAGGGGTGAGACCAAGTAAGGCCTTTTTGGTCATAAGGCAGGTGTGGTACCTAATTCGGTTATCAAGGTTTAGCCAGTTTGTGCTGCTGTATAGGGAGCAGGAGTGAGTAAGATGATCACAGCCAAGGAAGAGGCGACAGGCTTTGTTAAGCACGAGACGAAGTCTGTTTAGGGTACAGGATGGTGCAGCACTATAGATTAGGATGCCATAGTCTAGTAGGGAGAGGACTGAGGAGTTTATGGTAAGTTTTAAGGCTTCAGGGGTGAGACAGTGTTTGAAACGGTATAGTACACCCAGCCTTGAGCTAAGGGCTGTAGAGAGGTGTAGGATAAGTTAATGAAAGCTTAGGGTGGGGTCTAATGTGATCCCTAGGTATTTAAACTGGCTAACTAGTTCTAGTGGGGTCTGGTTGGCAGTGAGAAATTGGGGGCAGAGGTTCTTGAGCGGGTTCTGGGGGTGGGCAAATATCAAGACTTTTGTCTTACTGTAGTTAATAGTAAGACGCTGGGTGGTGAGCCAGTCTTCAATCTCACGGAAAGAGTGTTGGAGGGTTTGGTGAAGTTTGAGGGGGGTCGGACCAGAGGCGAACAGGACCGCATCATCTGCGTATAGGAGCATATTTCCGGTGCATGACGATGGGAGGGAGTTGAAGTATAGGCTGAAGAGGAGGGGGCCGAGTATGGAGCCCTGGGGGACACCGGAACGGATAGGGAGGCGGGGGGACAGGACAGGTCCTACCTTGACTAACTGCGTTCTATCGGAGAGATAGCTGGTGAACCAGTTTAGGGCATCATTGGAGAGCCCCATGTAGGCTAGGGTGTTCAGTAGGAGGGCATGGTTAATGGTATTGAAAGCCTTAGATAGGTCCACGAAGATGGCACCAGTGAGGTGGCCGTGGTCCAGGGCTGTGTGGACATGGGAGGTAAATTCAAGAGGGAGGTGGTGGTGCTGTGGCCCTTACAGAAACCGTGTTGCTGCTTGGATAGAAGGTGGTATTTGTTAAGGTGGTCAGTGAGTTGGTCGGTGACTATGCGTTCTAGGGCCTTAGACGGGGTGGTAATATAGAGATGAGGCGGTAGTTGTTAGTGGAAGAGCAGTCACCACTTTTATGTATGGGAGTGATGTAAGCTGATTTCCAGAGGGAGGAGAACTTCTCTTGGCAGAGGGAGTGGTTTAGAATGTGGGTGAGTGGTGCTAGGACTTCCTGGAGGGTGAGGCGGAGAAGTCTGAGGTCCAGCGAATCGTGACTATAGTGATTTTGGCCAATAGCTTTGGTGAGGTAGGGTTTGGCAGACTCTGGGGTAAGGACTAGCAGGCGGAAAGGCGGGCAAGGGGAGGGAGTGGGTGGTACGGGCAGGTGAGGGATCGAAGAAATTAGGGGGCAGCACATGGGAGAGATCAGTGAAAGCGGTATTTAGGGCCGTGGCTATACTGACAGGGTCGGAGGAGAGTTTACCATTTATTAGAATTTGGTCTGGTGGCATATTTGGGGCCTTGCCACAGAGTTCCTTAATGTTCTTCCAGAACTTGCGCCCAGTTCCCCAGGTGGAGGTTAAGGAGGCTTTATAATAGTTTGCTTTACGGTGCGTATGGCCCAGGTGCATTTGTTACGGGCCTCCCGATACCGTTGCCTGTCCAGAGGCTTTTGGGTCTCATTAGTAAGGTGCTACAGGGCGTCACAATGATGATAGGCCTTGGAGGTGGTCCAAGGAACCAAGGGGCTTGTTTCCCTTTGGTCATGGTTTGGTGAGGGGGCGTGTTGTTGCAGGCAGCGTTAAAGGTGCTGATAAATAGTTCGAGGGCGTGGTCTGGGTCGAGGGTGTTAGTTATGGGTGTCCAGTCCCAATCCCTAAGGTAGGCCTTAAGAAGGGCAAGTTTACCAGGCCCTAGTCTACATCGAGCAGTAATTTTGGGAGCAGATTTGAGGGGGGTACCAGACCAGATACAGAGTACTGGAGAGTGGTCACTTAGGGTGTCGGGGAGGACTAGGGTGCTGGTTATTTTGTGCGGGCGGTTTGTGAAGACAAGGTCTAGTAGGGAGAATGACCCCGTGCGGGCGTGTAGTCGGGTGGGGGTTCTGACGACCTGTGTGAGATCAAGGGCGGCAGCCTCATTGATGTATGGGGCGGCTGTTTTGGCCAGCCAGTTTATGTTGAAATCCCCCAGTAGCAATTTTTCATGCTTTGGGGGTAGGGTTGTGAGGTAGGACACGATGGATTGGAAGGCTATCTTCTGGTCCCTGGGGGGGACATAAGCCATAGTGAGGAGGAGAGGGGATGTAGACCTACCTACAGTAATTTTGAGGGTGAGGGCTTGAGCCCTGGATGCTAATGTGGGCAGAGGGAGGAGGTGGCCAGAGAGGGAGTCCTTGAGGTAGACAGCACAGCTACCCCCTCCCTTTCCTCGTCAGCCGGAGTGGTAGAGGTGGTATCCAGAGAGGTATATTGCCGAGTCGGGGACAGAGGGGGAGAGCCAGGTTTCAGTCAGGGAAATTATGTCGGGGTGATTCTAGAATACCCAACATTGAAAGGAGTCCCATTTTTTTTTGAGTGCTGCAAATGTTTAGAGAGGCAATGTGCAGGCCATTACCTGGAGATGGGTGGGATGTTGTGCTTTTTTGTGGGCCTGGGTTGGGGTGGACATTGCCAGTCAGAAGAAGGAGAACGATGAGTAGTCTGAGGCAGTTGCTGTTGGTACGGGTAGTAGGTCTTTGGCATTTATGTTTCTTGTGACCGATGGTGGGTATTGGGAGTTTCAGAGTAATGGGGGCAGACAGGGGGAGTAAGTTGTGAGAACAGGGGATTTGCTGGGTGGTGGTTGTGGAGTGAGTAGGTTGGCCAGGGAGGGGCACCAGTGTGTGCCTTGCCTAGGAAGATGGTATCGGGGTGGGGTGTCAATGTATATTGTGAGGGCGCTAGAAGTTGCCTGCTGCTTGATGACAGAGGCTTGGTTCTTGCACCTCAAAATGTCATAGAGAGTGGTAGGTGAGAGTTCCTTATGGAGTTGCAGAAGGAGAGTGATGAGGGTAAGTGGGTGCATGGTAGGGGAGAGTTTGGACAAGTGTCAGTATTGGAGAGAAAGAAAGCGAGAAAGAGTAAGGGGACCTCTAGTGGAAGGAAAAGATTATGGAGGTAAGTGACAGCACTGGAGATAAAACAGAGAGAAAAAGTAAGGGGACCTCTAGTGGTGGGAAAAGATAAGCTGCAGATGGAAAAGTAGACTGATAGGTTATTTCGTGATCATGTGATCAGAAATCATGCCTACATACTCGAGTGCTGACCAAGGGTGGTGGGGGGTGGTGGGGGGCTGAGCATAAGCTCAGCAGGAGCAAAACCAGCGGTCCGCTCCAGCAACAGTCGTGATTCAGTTTCAGTAGTACCCGGGCAGTTTTCCTTCAGGCTCCTGGTGTTCGGAGAGCTTCTCCGAGAGATCTCACGACCGCCGGACTGCTGTGGAAGGGAGAGAAGAAACACAGCAGTTAATATAGGTACACGCAGGGGGGGTCACAGTGGGGGTTGGGGGAGCAGAGACTATATCGGGAGATTCTTTTCTTAATAGAGGCATGCAAACAGTACACCACGTAGGCTATGGTAAGTAAATAAAGTACATTATGAGCTACCAAAAACTTTATAGTAAAAAGAAAGCCTTAAAGGGACATTTTATAGTATTTATTTATTTAGACAGCAGTTTGGAAAACCTTTGAGCCATAGGCTCATTTACAAAGGTACCTTGTCACAGTAAGACAAACGAAAATACACAGTATAACAGTACAACACAGTATAAAAGTAACTTAAGACATAGATACAAACAAGCTGGTACAGGTAGGATTGATGCAAACAATACCAGTGTTATGCTGTCCTTAGCAGCTTAGTAGTAGCTTTGTCATTAGCATTAGTATGGCTTTGACTAGTGGCAATTACAACCGGGTGTTAACAAGGTGGTTCCGTAAGGGCGTTTTGAAGCACGATATAGTTGGAGCCTGGAGATGGAGGGGGCAGTGTGTTGAACCAGGAGGGCCCTAAAGCTGAAGGCTCTTTGGCGTGAGAGGTCCTAGCTCAGGGATAACAAGAGGGTTTTCCCAGAGGTCCAGTATGAACTAGTGGGACAGAGGCGGATGGTGGTGAGTCAATCCTGGTGAGGATAGCCCAAGGAGGGTCCTTTGTGAGGTACAGGTCAGATATTTGACGCTCGATCAGCTCAAGTACCAGTGCTTTAGCGTACAGTAGACAGGTGTGTGTTAGCCTAGGTGCCCCAGTAATTAACCTGCAGGCCTTATTCAGAGTAGTGACGAATTTTATGGAGTGGTCTGATCAGCAGCACCACACACTGCAGTCCACAGTCCACTAGGGACAGGATAGAGAAGGTTACTGAGAGTTGAAGAGCCTCCGGGGGGAGGCAGTGTTTATACCGATGTAAGATGCCCAATCGGATATTAGTGGCAGTGGCTAGGGCAGCGATGTGTCCATGGAAGGAGTGGGTGGGGTCAAAATGGATCTCTAGGTATTTATAGGAGCAAACTTGTTCGAGTGGGAAAAAGGACCCAGAGTGAATGAGGAGTTTGAAGTTGCAGGACTTGTTGTGAGGATGAGTGAAGAACATGGTTTTTGTTTTTTTAAGATTTATCACCAATCTATGTTCCTTGAACCAGCCCTCGGATTCAGCGAAGTACTTCTGCAGCGAGTCCTGGAGGGCAATAGGGTTACAAATTGAGGCAAAAATGACTGCATCATCAGCGTACAATAGAATGTTCCCCGAGCAAGAGCGTGAAAGGGTGTTAAGGTAAAGGGAGAATAGTAGGGGCCCAGAATGGAGCCCTGGGGAACCCAGAAAAGATGGGACAGATGTCTGAGTAGGTCCCATTAATTTTACACGCTGTGGCAGTCAGACAGATAACTGGTGCACCAGGAGATGAGCCCACAGCAAAACCAGAGAACTAAGAGCATCAAGAAGGAGGGGTGGGAGACAGTGTCGAAAGCTTTAGAGAGGTCAATGAAGACTGCACCAGCCAGAGAACCAGTGTCTAAGGAGGAGGAGAAAGTTGGAGAACTCTAGGAGGCTGTGTTGGTACTGTGGCCCGCCGGAAGCCATGCTGCTCAGGACATAGGACATTGTAGGTGGAGAGGGATCAGAGATTTGAGAGGCTACCACTTTTTCCAAGGCCTTGGAGAGAGGAGAGAGAATGGAGATTGGCTGATAGTTTCCAGCCACAGTCCTATCACCACCTTTAAAGATAGGGGTGACAGTGGCAAATTTCCAGGCAGTTGGAACCTTTCCCAGGCAAAGAGAGTGGTTGATGAGGCACATGATCGGGGTAAGGACTGTGTCTAAGACCAGCCATAGGATACACGGATCCAGGCTGTCACTGCCTGTACTATTACTCTTGAGGGCAGTGACAAGGTGCGGCCTAAGTTCTTGGACAGAAACACGGCGGAGGAGAAAATAAGGGCGAGAAAGATTTACGGCAGGCGCTGGGGGAGGAAGGTCAAAAAAATTTGTAGGGAGGACAGGGCTAAGGTCAGTGAATGAGGTGTTGAGGTGGCTGGCTATGAGGGCTGCATCTGAAGAGATCACGCCATTAATTTAAAGCAGTAGCTGGAAAAGTCACATTACATACAGCAGTGCTGAGGCTAATATGAGATGAAATAAACTATCTCCACTGCTGGGCTGATTTTTTTGAATCCTTTAAAAAAAAGGTGCCAAGAGTTCAGTTTTAAACAAAAACCAGCAGTCCGCTCCAGCAACGGTTGCGATTCAGTTTCAGTAGTACCTGGGCTGTTTTCCTTCAGGGCTCCTGGTGTTCGGGGGGGGGAGGAGAGCTTCTCCGTAGCTCTCACGACCGCTGGACTGCTGGGCAGTTTTCCTTCAGGGCTCCTGGTGTTCGGGGGGGAGAGCTTCTCCGTAGCTCTCACGACCGCTGGACTGCTGGGCAGTTTTCCTTCAGGGCTCCTGGTGTTCGGGGGAGGAGAGCTTCTCCACAGCTCTCACGACCGCCGGACTGCTGGGCAGTTTTCCTTCAGGGCTCCTGGTGTTTGGGGGAGAGAGCTTCTCCGTAGCTCTCACGACCGCTGGACTGCTGGGCAGTTTTCCTTCAGGGCTCCTGGTGTTCGGGGAAGAGCTTCTCCGTAGCTCTCACGACCGCCCGGACTGCTGGAGCAGTTTTCCTTCGGGCTCCTGGTGTTGGGAAAGCTTCTCCGTGAGCTCATGACTGCCAGACTGCTGGGCAGTTTTCCTTCAGGAGCTCCTGGTGTTCGGGGGAGAGCTTCTCCATAGCTCTCACGACCGCTGGACTGCTGGGCAGTTTTCCTTCAAGACTCCCTGGTGTTTGGGGGAGAGCATCATAGCTCTCACGACCCGCGGACTGCTGGGCAGTTTTCCTTCAGGGCTCCTGGTGTTGGGGGGCTTCTCCGTAGCTCTCCACGACCGCCCGGACTGCTGGGCAGTTTTCCTTCAGGGCTCTTGGTGTTCGGGGGAGGAGAGCTTCTCCATAGATCTCACGACCGCCGGACTGCTGGGCAGTTTTCCTTCAGGGCTCCTGGTGTTCGGTGGGGGGGGGGAGCTTCTCCGTAGCTCTCATGACCGCCGGACTGCTGGGCAGTTTTCCTTCAGGGCTCCTGGTGTTCGGGGGGGGGAGAGCTTCTCCGCAGCTCTCATGACCACCGGACTGCTGAGCAGTTTTCCTTCAGGGCTCCTGGTGTTCGGGGGAGGAGAGCTTCTCCATAGATCTCACGACCGCCGGACTGCTGGGCAGTTTTCCTTCAGGGCTCCTGGTGTTCGGGGGGGGAGCTTCTCCGTAGCTCTCATGACCGCCGGACTGCTGGGCAGTTTTCCTTCAGGGCTCCTGGTGTTCAGGGGGAAGAGCTTCTCCGTAGCTCTCATGACCGCCGGACTGCTGGGCAGTTTTCCTTCAGGGCTCCTGGTGTTTGGGGGGGGAGCTTCTCCGTAGCTCTCATGACCTCCGGACTGCTGTGGGACTTAGGGCACTAAAACCCCCAGAGACAGAGTACAAATGGGGGGAATGGTATTGACAACCACCAAACAGGAAAGAAACCTGACGGTAATCATATCTGATGACCTAAAGATGGCCAAGCAATGTGACAAGGCAGTTGGGAAAGCTAGTGGGATGCTGGTGTGTTCAATTCAGTTTAGTTTATTTGTTCGACTTAAAAGTCATTACAAAGTTTCGAAACAGGTATAAAATTAGAAAAACGAAAAAAAAAAACATATACATATAAATAGATACATTACAAAGAGTATCTAATACATGAAATCTCAATTGTTTGAGCATTCACATACAATCAGTATTATTTATTTAAAAGTTTTATCAGGAAGGCATGCTGAGCAGAAATACTGCTCGATCCCAGATGTATCCTGGAGGTAGGGTAGAGTACAAGGAGAGTATGAGTACAACATTGAATAACGAGCTCCTGAATACGTTAGTGGATTACACAATGCAAAACATATACAATACAATATAGAAGTATCAGGTACAGTGTAACAAATACAAAATAATACAGTGCAGCAGCTGGAGTTTAGGGCAGGGTAGTTATAGAGACTTAAGCTAAGATACACCCATACAACATAGTGCTGTGGTTCTGCGCTTATTACTACAATAGGAGATGCTGGCTTAGGGCGGACAGAATATTTAGTCACATGTACAGGTGGAGGAGAAATGGGCTTTGAGTAGTGAATTGAGGTGTTGGGTGGGGGAAGAGTATAGTACACATCAGATTGTTTAAACAGTAGTCTGAAAGATGTGCAAAAAGCAAATGTTTAGAAATGTGTGATAGTCATGTTTCATCAAGTCAGATCTTCTCTATACACATCATATTTTTAGATGCAATCCTCTTTCTTCTATTATTTTAAGAAGGGAGGCCACAGAGACCAACACTTATGCATCCTGTGTTTTCAGCAAATAAGTTAGCATATGCTGAGATTCATATTCCAAATTCCCCAGTATGCCTCCCAGCAATTGGTGCCTATATTTTTCATAAAGTGGGCATAGAATAACTAAGTGTAAAAGATTATCCTGCCCTAATTTGCATCCACATAGCAGATTATTACCCTCCTTTTTATTATATTGCCCCTTTTTCCAATCCCTAGCAAAATATTCAAATATAAATCTTATCATTTTTCTATGAATGGGTTTCTGAAGTGTCAATAAATATTTTTTTCATTTTGTGTCTTTTTTTGTTTTTATCAAACCATAATGGATGGTGTGCATAGGGAGAGGTATCACCAGCTGAAAGAGGGAGGTGGTGTTACCTCTGTATAGAGCACTGGTGAGACGTCACTTAGAGTACTGCGTCCAGTTCTTGAGACCTAATCTCTGAAAGAACATAGCAGAGTGGAGGCGGCCCAGAGGATGGCAACTAAAATGGTGCAGGATCTGCATAAAAAGCCCTATGAGGAGAGACTGATCGACCTCAATATGTACACCCGGGAGGAAGGGGGGGTATGATTGATACTTTCAGATAACTCATGGGTATACATAAGGTACAAGAAGGAAGTGTTTTTCAGAAAAAAAAGATGCTCAAGAACAAGGGATCATGCTATGAAGCTGGAAGGTGATAGACTCAGGGGAGATGTGAGGAAGTACTGATTCACAGAAAGAGTGGTGGATGCCTGGAACAGCCTCCCAATGGAGGTGGTGGGGCCAAAAACTAGCGGGATTCAAGAATGCACGGGATAGGCATAAGGGAACCTTAGTGGTAAGGCAAGGAGGGGGGAGTAGAGCCGGGGACCAAGTAGGGTATACAGTAATACAGTAGGCATGGAAAAATGGGCAGATTAGGTGTACCAAGCGGTCCTTATCTGCTGTTAAATTCTATGTTTCACCTTGCAGCTAGGCTTCAATGAGGAGGTAATGCATAAAATATGAATTGAATTTGGTCTGTGGGTTTTTGCAATGACACTGCATTCTTTTCAGCTCATTTCCAGTTATTTTTTCTGTGTGTGCTCAGAATAAATCCAGGTTAAGGTACGAGAACCCACCTGAGATTATTTATTACCAGTGTGCTGATGGACTATTTTGTCTCCAGGCAAATTAACAACTGTAAAAAGGCCCTCAGCACACCTTTTAAAGAAGAAGAACTGTATCGAACCTAGAAGTCTCTCTTTCCTAGTAGAAGCTGTTTTTATGTTTGCTTGCGTGAAAAGCAAGCATCTTGTTACAATAAGGCCATTTCAGAGGTGTGTCACTGTCAGATCCAATGCAGCTTGCACTGCAGTGTACTCAGCAGTGACAGATGAATGATAAGCCAAGTTGATCATGACAGTTTTCAGTTCTATGTGATAAGTGCAAGTGTAAAATGGCAAGGTTGAAAAGGGTGAAGGGAAAACAGTGCGGCCACATAGGGTGAGGGGCACAACACAGCGATTGCCGAAACGGTAAAAACAGTGCCACAGTGACTCTCTGTGGGGAGCATCATCCCCCCACCACCCCCTTGCTAAATATAACCAACTCTGGGAGGGGGGAAAAGCCATAGGTTGCTGTTTGGGCACTCGCTGTGTTTTGCCACTCACCCAATGTGGCCATGTTGTTTTCCCTTGCCCTTTTCACCCTTACCATTTTTGTGATCGCCATCTTCATGGGATACCCAGTTTTCACTGCTTGCTGTGCAGAAACATCTCACAGTACAAAAGATTGAGCTAATCCTATTACCACCTAACAAGCAGAGACCCGGCCCCCTGCCAAGCTGCCCCAGCTGCCTGCCCACCTGTCATACTGTTCTGCCTCCCCATTTCCGCACCTGTCATAGGTAGGGCGGAGCAGCAAGATGGCTGCGGTGCAGCTCCGCTCCATGCTGCTCTACTACCTTTGTTAGTTTCTGCAAGTTGGTTTAATTTTAGGAGGTGGGGACCTCAGAGAACAGCCTGTTCCTTCCTTCTGTGCTAGATCAGCTCTGCATTGTACATCCTCCAGGTCCTGCTGCCTCAGTCATGGTCAGGTAGGCATATGCTTCTCCAGAGCTGTTGAAATTCTAGAGGCTTGGTGGGAACACCTCTCAATTAGCAACTGTGTTTAAGTGTTTTATGTTATTCCTTCCCTGATTGTTATCCTGTGGCTGTGGTTCCCACACAGCAGTGAACAAAATGAGAGAGGGCTCAGCTCACCTCACCCAATGTAGGAAACAAGAGCTGCTCAAACGAGTGCCTCCCAAGGGTGCATCTTCCATGTATTATGTTTTTTTAAAATTACTGTAGCAATGTACTCCTAGTGTCAGTCTAATTGTCTAAGAGTTTTCATGCTAGATTTTGCATTGCAAACAAAAGCAGAAGTGAACTGCGGACTTCTGCATTTTGTCTAAATATGGTGGTCGATTTCCCTATCAACAAGATCATCACCTTCTGTATAGTAGCGATTCTGCTGGACTGAAATCCCTGCCCAGTTATTGGCCGCTGCTCCCTCTTTGCCTGCTGGCTACCAGTCTCAGGCATGGTGACTCCAAGTTCTCCATGTGTTCCCCAGTGGTGGTAAGAAAGGCATGTCTAATAACATTTTCAAGTTCCTACATGCCTTTAAAGAAAGTCTCCTTTTCTGTAACTTTCTAATAAACCTTTCCTAAAGGTTGGATCCACAGCCTGCTGTAAGTTGTGTGTATTGTGCAAACATCAGAACTAAGAAAGTTGGATTTAGGCGTGTGTGTCTTTATGGACACTGTCCTGTAATTGTTCTCTCTCTCTCTCTCTCTGGATATATGCTTAAGAGTCATGCACACAATGTTTATGCCATTATTAAACAGTGGAGAAACTATTTCTAGCAATGCTGCCTTTGTCCACATAAAGAGGTTGGACTCTGATTCTAATAGAATGGCTTGTTTTGTCCAGAATTCACTCCCCCCTCCATCAGCACTACTGCTTTCTTTACAGACAACCAAATTGGTTATCGCTTGCTGACAGAGGGTCTATTTCTACCTGCATCTTTATATATGAGTGTTTTTGTCAATATTCCATGTTACATCTCATAATTGATAATTCCATGAAAAATAAGACCTGGTATCAGGCCAGCTGCTTGATTTGAACTTGTGGCCCCCTAAACTGAATATGACAAAATGTAACCATGCTTTTGCAAATTACAGTCCTACAGTTTGGAAGGCCATACCTTATTATTCTATATTAAGACCACACACTGGCTTTCTAGTTCCCCTTTGCCATATTCTGCAATGGTTGAAGGCTCATACTACTTTATCTGAATATTGTAGCAAGGGTATAGGTAGTGTAATTAAATTTTACAATAGCTAGTCTTGCTCATAAAGTTGTTTAGTACATAAATTAGTTAGTACACTAACGCTTATGAAGTTATATTTTTTGTGCACTGAGTCATTTTTATTACAGCTGTGAATATTTGATTGTGTTGATTGTGTTCTTTCTAACATAACCATGTACTTTGGGCATGCCATTGGAAATGTGCTTTGGCCTGAACAGTAGCTCATTCTTAAATGCAACTGAAATTTACATGAATATATAAACCTAGCACATGTAAAAGGCTAATTCAAGAGAAAACTAGTAAGACTCTTAAGATGATTATACAATGATAGACTTCAGTTGTAGACAACTGTTGTTCAGCATGTTAGTATTACACCGCAAGGCAATGTAACTTGCAACTACAGTCCCAGATATGCAGACCACTAGCAAAAAGAATATTTTGAGTAGATAAACTGTGTTTTTAATGCAATATGTTGTATTCCCTTTCTGCAGCTCACTTAGAGTTTTCTTTGGTATCTGCAGACACTTCCAAAGCTGGAATGGAAGGTGCCACTGATGTTTTCACTGTACAACTAGGTAAGCAGTAAGACTCAACACGGTGTGTATTAGAACTGTCTAATGCACATCCCCAGGGTGTCTTCTTGCACTTATAAAATGGGCCATTGTCATTTACATGTGTGAAAAAAATTACGCTTTATAGGTTTGAATAATAAATTTGTAAAATCTTAATGAAATGTGTAGTAAAATAGGTCCTCTGCCTACTTTGCTGTTTTCTTAGGCGAGGACTTTAGTCCTGTGGTCTCTGTAGTTGTATGTGTAGTATTGTGGTTATCATGACTACCCCCCAATACACACACACACACTCAGTGCAGTGTGCTCCTAAGCATTTAAAATGTTTTTTTTTGGGGGGGGGAGGGGTGTTACTCAGCAATGTAAGGCATGAGCAACCGAGCAGTCACACGGGAGGAAAAACATGAGCTGTACAATGGAGTTGCAGCTGGTTTCTTCCCAAACTGAAAGTAGGTCATTTAAATAAAAAAAAATAGGATCTACTTATCTGCAGCTTTTCTTGCACTTTGTGAAGCTGCCTATTCCTTTTAAGGGCAGCATTTGAGGACTGCTGGTGGGCAAAGGTCAGAGTAAAATTGAAAGCCCAAGTACGAGTTAAAGCAGTGAGCACCAGCCAGGGGCCAACAGAGTTCAACGGGCAGGTGACAGATCACAAAAAGTAAACACCTAAATGGTGAGACTTTGTTTTTAATTAACTTCAATGTTTTGGGCTTGAAACTGAAGAAGCAATCAAGTGACTGGGAGGGGGGTCACGTGACCGCGTCATGCTGTGAAGACGTGCCTTTTACCGCTCCCTCCTTCGGGCTGTATTTTATTAACTAAACCGCAATTAAAGTATCTCTCGCACCCGATTTACGCAGCTAAAGTGAACCGGAACCCAGGATGGACGAGTACGTGGTCACCACTGCCTCAAGGATCGAAAACACAGCCAAGGGAAGTAAGAAGGCCGCAGCGGGGCCTGTGATGAACTGTGTAGGCCCGATCTCCCTTTCGGCTGCTGAAATGACGGCTCTAGGGCGCACGCTGAAAGATCAGCTTATGGCGGCTCTCACGCCCAAGTTGGAGAGCCTGGAAAGTAAAATTGAAGGGCGTCTTGCGCTGATGGAGGCACAGGCTGAGAGGCAAAATGAAAGGGTTGAGGAGTTGGAGGGCCGTATAGCGACGGCGGAGGACGAGTTGAGCCCTATGGGCAGACGAATTAAAGAGCTGGAGACACAGGTTGCTGAAATGAGGGAGACACTAGACTATCAGGAGAATTACTTAAGGAGAGACAACCTAAGGCTGAGAGGGCTACCAGGAGGTAAGGAAGGCACTGATATTATGGGTTTCTGTACAAAAAACCCTGCCTATGCTTCTGGGAATGCAACCAAAAGGTGGAAGATTAAAGTTGGAGAGAGCACATCGGGCGGTCCTGCCAAGGCCTCAAAGTGGCCAGCCACCCAGGCAAGTTATTATTCACTTTCATAATTATCAGGACAGACAGGATATGTGGCGAGCATATGAATCTCGTTCTGAGCTTCAATATGAGGAGTTCATCTGTCTCTTTCCCAAGATTACTGCTGAATGGAAGGAGAAGGAATTTAATGAAGTCATAGTGAGCTGCCAGAAGATCGGGGTGGAATGGTTTATGGTGTTTCCAGCTATATTGAAAATCAAACATGAGGGAGCCACCTACAGCTTCTGGGAGGCGGAGAAGGCGAGGAGTTTGTCTCCAGAGCTTCAAAAGCTGGATAATCAGGACTGGATTGGGAGATGGTATTTACTCAGTCTGTGCACCCACGGAGGGTGCGTTGAGGTCTGTGAGTGTACCAGAGGCATGGTTTTTTGAACTTTCTGTCAATGAGGTTTAATTGGTTCAGGGACTGTTGAATGGACTGTTTAAAGGTGGACCTTACCCCATGATATGGAACTGTGCAGAGATTATGGAAGCGGACACGAATATGAAGGTAGGCCTCTGGGGGTGCTTGGGGGGGCTGGCGCGTGGATATAGAGGGGCACGGCCTATCCTGAGTACCCCCGGGGGGGGGATCTGATGTGAAGATACGGCAGAGGAGTCTGGAGTTTGAACAAGAGGCAAAGATGGACTTTTTCTGGAGTCCCGAGAGAGCCACACCAGACCTCCACATAAGATAAAGGTCAAAACAAAAAAGGGATGTCCTACAACCTGAAGTGTTGGGGGGGGGGAGACCGATGAACACTCACAAGGAAGGTGTGGATTCATGTGGCGGTAAAAGGAATGTCAAAGACCGAGGGGGGGGAAGGTTGAACATAGAGGAGTTTTCGTTTCCTATGGTTCAAGCACTACTTGCTGATGGGGAGGGGAACATACTAGCGAGCAGGTATGTACGCCTTGTATGAGCTAAAGGAGGGTATATTGTAAATAAGTTCTGGGGATTTAATGTTGATGGTGGGGATTGTTATGTTATATATGTTTGTATGCGATCCACATTTCAAAGCATAATGGGAGCTCGGATGGATAGACAGATAGGGATAGAAACAAAATGGAGGAAGGGGAAGAAGGGCTTAAGGCGAAAAATGCTGGGTAGATGGCCAATAAGACTAAAGTAAAAATTGTGTCATGGAATGTGCGGGGGGTATCGTCCCCTGCCAAGAGAACTATGCTCCTTACCGCGTTGAAAAGAGTTGGTGCACAGGTAGGCCTTTTGCAAGAAACACATTTGAACCCGGTGGAGCATAAGAAATTGGTCAGGAATTGGGTAGGGGAGGTGTACGCAGCTTCCTTCTCCTCGAACAAGAGGGGAGTGGCAATCATTATTCATAAGAATCTACCATTTAAGGCAATCAGAATGGTAGCTGACAAGAAGGAGGGCAGATATGTGTTTATGGAGGGGATTTTGGAAAGAAAGCCGGTTACATTCGGCAGTGTGTATGCTCCTGCAGTTGCTGACCCTCAGTTCTATAGACACCTCCTAGAAGTCATGGCGAAAGAGCAGTTCAAGGGGTTAATCCTGGGAGGTGATTTTAACTGTACCCCTGACACAGTGATGGACCATTCGAAAGCAAGGGCAAAGGGCAAGTTCTTAAAGGAATGGAGGGAAGGCTGCTAGACCTTGATTTGGTGGATGATGGAGGACAGCTAACCCAAAATAAGAGAGTATACTTTTTACTCACATCCCCACAAGACATGGTCAAGGATAGACCATATATATAGTGAGGGGTGGTGGTATCAGGGGGTCATAGAAGTAAAACATGAACCTATTCATATATCTGACCATGCCATAGTTACTGTGTCTATGGAAATAGAGGGCTCAGGAGAGAGAATGAAGATGTGGAGATTCCCCTCATATTTAATGGGAAATGAGAATTATAAGGAGTTTTTGCAAACACAGATGAAAGGGTATGTAGACTTAAATAAGAATCTGCTCCATCCCCACAGATATTATGGGATGCGGGAAGGCTATATGAGAGGGCAATTATTGGTTTTGTCTCCGGGTATAAAAAGAAAAAATAGAAATCTGAGTCCCTTCTCCAAAGTGTCAAGGAATTGGAGGGCCGGGTACTTAAAGGGGACGCAGCCGGTGAACCGAGGTTAGCAGCAGCGAGGGGGGAGCTAAACAATTTGCTTGAGGAGCAAGCAAAGGGACAACTGTGGCTTGTGAAACAAAGATTTTAAGAATGGGGGAATAAACCTGGCCCCCTCCTTGTTAATCTGATTAAAGGCAGAAGGGGAAAACCAGAGTGCTGAAATAAGGAATAAGCATGGGAAGGTAATGGGATCCCCAGGCCATTAAGGAGAGATTTCGAGAATTTTATAGTAACCTATATCATAGAGAAGCAGAAGGACCAGGGCGAGATGGAGCAATTCCTGAATGGGATTAGTTGAAACAGCTGTCTGAACAACAGAGAGCAGCCCTTGAGGCAAATATTACTAAAGAAATTGGGAGGGCCGTTAGGGGCATCAGGTCGGCAAAGCGGCTGGCCCAGACGGGTTTCCATTGAATTCTATAAGACGGTGGGCCACCAGGTTGTGGATTTGCTCTGGGAGGTGTTTAGGGAGACTGGGAAGGGGACATCCCTGCCGCCATCTATGGATATGGCGACTATCTCTGTAATCCCTAAGTCAGGTAAGGACCCGAGGGACTGCGCAGCATACCGCCCTATTTCACTATTGAATGTGGACGCTAAAATTTATGCAAAGGTATTGGCAGGTAGGCTTGAGACTCTAATGCCCAACCTGGTCGATCCGGACCAAACTGGCTTCATAAAAGGAAGGCACTCATACCACAATGTTAGGAGACTATTGAATGTGATTCGTGCCTCCTCTCGGCGTCCGGGGTCCACCTTAGTTTTGGCCCTGGACGCCGAGAAGGCGTTTGACCGGATCGAGTGGGACTATATGATGGAGGCCTTAGAGCATTTTGGGTTTGGTCGGGGTTTTTTGAACATGGTGAGAGCCCTATACCGGTCACCTAAAGCGGCCGTGGTGGTAAATGGTGACCTCTCGCAGGTTTTTGAATTAGGGAGAGGAACGCGGCAGGGGTGTCACCTTTCTCCCTTATTATTTGACCTCACATTGGAGCCCTTGACGGTAGCCATCAGACAATGCGACAAGGTGAAAGGGTTCAGGGAGAGGAGGCGGCAACACAAACTATCTCTATATGCTGACGATATGATTTTATATCTGAGTTGTGTGAAGAATCCTCCCTGCTGTGTTGGGCGTGATAGAGGTTTGCATTGTTCTCAGGTTACAAAATAAATCTAGCAAAATCAGAGGCAATGTGTCTGGGTGGAGAACAGCTAATGGGCCTACAAGAATGGGGACTCAGAGAGGTGAGGGGCCTTGAAATACTTAGGGATCAATATTGGAAGGTCATTGACTGATTTATATAGACTGAATTATACGCCAATGATTGAGGGGTGCTCAGGGACATGAGAAGATGGAAGATGTTTCCAGTGTCAGGGATAGGCCGGATGAACATCATAAAATGAATATCCTTCCTAGGATTTTATATTTTTCTTCAGATGCTGCCCATTGGACCACTAAAAGGACAAAGCGCGAGATAAGGGTTTCTCCGGTACCTGTGGCAAGAAAAAACCCAGAATTGGCTTACAGAGACTGAAACTAGATTCTAGGAGGGGGCTTGGCTTTCCAGATGTTAGAAGTTACTTTTACTTCACAAGCTAGGATAATAAAGACTGGATCTCATGCCCTGAAGCAGCAAGCTGGCTAGACCTGGAAGGAGAGGGGCATGTGGCCGGCTTTGACCTTTTGAGGAAAAGGGCAAGAGGGCATATTTACATCAACAAAATCCTAACCCAGTGGTTGTTTGGACCTTAGAGGGATGGGAACAGATAAGGGCAAGGATTGGAGGCGACAAAATGGAGACGTTACTTCTCCCCCTGAGTGGTAACCCCCTTTTCTTACCTGGGCTAGAGGATCAGGGCTTTCGGATTTGGGAGAAAAAAGGGATTCAGGGTGTGCGGGACTTATATAATGGCATGCATTTCCCCTCTTTTGGGGAGTTAAGGAAAAGGTGGGGGATCTCAGTTAGTTACACATTTAGGTTCCTGCAGGCGAGGGATTTCGCCTGTAAGTTAGGGGGGCCAGGTTCACAGCCCATTCATCAGCTGAACCTAGAAGGGGTAATATGTAAAGCCCGTAGTGACCCTAAAGGGGTAATAGGGGTGGTGGTACGTATTTTAAGGGAGGGGTTGATAGAGGACAATTTGAGTAGGAAAATCAAGTGGGAGAGGGACTTTGGGATGGAGTTGTCAGACTCGATTTGGGAGTTAATGGTGGAGACTCATATGGGACTATTGTTATCAAACAAGTATAAGGAAGCGGCCTATAAGTTTATCCATAGGCTCTTTTATCCCCCGGTTATGGTTCATAAAAGCCGCCCAGAGGTTCCAGAAATTTGCTCCCGATGTAATAAGGAGGTAGGCACATACTTCCACTGTTTCTGGAAGTGCTCCCGCTTGCAGAGCTTCTGGAAAGAGGTGGTGGGGTTCATAAATGAGAAAGTAGAGGCAGGGGTATTTATGCACCCGGTAGACATACTATTTGGGATCGAATGGGGGGGTGGTGAAGATGGGAACTTGCATAAAACATGGGTAAGAGTGGCCTTAGCAATTGCGAGGCAATGCATTCTAAATACTTGGATCTCCGCACAAGATCCCATCATCACCCAATGGAAAGCCTTGGTAATGTCTGCATTGGTTATGGAGAGAAGGGCCTACCAGATTCAAGAAAGAGTAGAGCTTTTCGGAGGTATTTGGAATCCGCTCCTTTCGGCTATTTCTCTGCAAAGTTAAGAAATATGGTAGGGGAAGGAGTGGAAGATTGAGGCTTTGTTGGTTAGGGGTTAGCTGCGGGCATCTTACACTGGGCACCGTCCCTCCTGATACAATGAACTGCCGCCCTTGGTTGATTTTGCTCCCTGAATTTGGGTAACTTTATAAGAGCTCTTATTAATTACTTCACAATACATAGGAATTATGAAATGTGGATCTATGTAAATAGTTTTTAGCTGCTAATACTATTTTGGGGGGGGAGGGAATTAAAGGGAAATGTCTTTTTTTTTGTTGTTGTCTTTGTCTTTTCCTTTTGACAGCATTTAGCATCACTGGACTTTTGAGCCTATTATTGAATCTAAAAGGATCGGCTAAATAATTGATTATGTGTTGGGGTATGGAATTTGCCTGTATCTAATTGCCCAGTGATTATGGTACAAATGATATTTTACTTGTTTTTTTTTTTTCTGTTTGTTTTGTTACGCATGTTTGGAAATGCAAATAAAAATTGTTACACAAAAAAAAAAAAAGTGACTGGGAGGGTGTCATCGAGTGCTACAGCAACTGTCAGAATCACGACTGTGACAATGATTATGGTTCAAACAGAAGAGCAGATAGTCATCTAATAGCAAATTAGTTTACTTAAAAGAATAAGTTATACCACTACTTTTCCACCGTGTGAGCCAGAAGTCTTACATGATACAGATAAAATGGGGCACTGTACAGGATATGTGGGCTAAGAGAGGTGGAAAAAATGGAGGCTGTAATATTTTGAAAATTCTACTGGCTCACAGATTTCATTGTAGTCCTGCATCCAGCTGGCCAGCACTTGTTTTTAGCTGTGCAGTAGACACTTCTAATGCACAGCTAACGATCAATCAGGACATAGGATTTTCTTTCCCCATTTTATAAAAAGTCAACAATTGACATAAATTCTTGGCAGGGATTAAGCACAATCTACCACTTTTCAGAATGTAGACTTGCAAAGCAAATTAGCAAGTAACAGTGCACTGGACACAGCACAGCTCTGTAGCTGACCTGTTGGTGATAAATGCATTTAAATACCTCCAGGATTTGTACTAAGGTTTTGTATATTGAATGTAATGTATTATGACCAGAGATGCCTGGATACTATTTACCTGTAAGGTACTGAATATCCCAGATGTTGTGTTTCAGTTGGAGAATATAATATATTTATTGTATCCAAACTATCCTATCTGCTGCTCTCTGTTTCCCCAGCAGAGCTGATAATTAGACCAGGTTGTCACTGTGACCCAGATACTGACCATATGTTCTAACCCACACAATACATACTGTATCTGGTCAGGAATATTTTTAACAGCAGATAAATATACATTATCTGCTACAATAGCACAGTCTCAAAGATATCCAATACAGAAGCTGATTCGCTAAACAGACATTTTGCTCAAAACTATGGTTGTGATCTGCTTGTTAAATACCACAGCACTGTACCAATATATTAAATATTTACATAACAACCATGTGACGAGACTGGGAAATTTTCAAACCTTCAACATCCTGTATCATGATTCAGAAATATAAATACATTAGATATACATTACTACTCACTGAATCCATTGCACTCTTTTTTACTATAGTACTACTCTACCATCATCATTCTGTACAATACAACCAAAACCTAACACAATGTGCAAGCAAACATTCGGCATTGACAAGTGCTTGTTTTAATACTGATTACCTTTCTGTTATTGTGCTAGTAAAGTGGTAGCTCAAGATATGTCCCAGTTTAGGTCTATCTGGATATATTACAGGAAGTTTCAGTTCAGTTTAATGGGATTTACTGTGATATATCTTGATACATACTCAGACTCATCTCTGGTTACTGCGATAAGTTTGCGATTAGCCCTTTGCTCTGGCCAATCCTGGCTAACTCTAGTTCATCTGTCTCTACCCTTAAATCGCCCTAGTCTGCCTTGTGCTCCAAATCCTTCTTATGCTTTTCCTCTCCAGCATTTACCATGTGCCCCCCTTGTATTTCCTCCTTTGTTTAAATTTTGTTTAGTTTTCAATTATATTATGTTGTGATTCAGTTACATTATGTTGTAATACATTGTTTTAAATACACCATTTACTGCTACTTTTTTGCTTATTTTAGTTACTGTTGTTGACTTTCAGTCTATTTATATTGTATTCTCATGCTATGCACACCATCAGGCATTTTTGTAACCTGCCTGTCTTTCTGAAACATTGTAATCACTGTTCCTGTCGTCTATTCAGGTTATAGTAACTGATATGTCCACTGTTAACCAGCCTGCTTCTCTTATATGTATGTATTGTACTCTACACCCCCTTGCCCTGGGTCACACCTGGAATCAAGCCTTAGCTCAGTGTGCTTCTCCCAGACATCAACTTAATAAATAAATAATAAGTGTGACAGGGAGCTCCTGCCACTCTTGAGAACCGACCTTTTCTTAAATCTGTTGCAACAGTTCTTCTATTTCTTGGCCTACTCTATCCTTTACCATTTCTAGTCTATAAGGTTGGCCACCTATGGGCATCCCCTTCCCTGTCTTGACTATGCTATAGTGTCCTCTTTAATTTTTCTTTTCCCTCTCAGGTCCTCATACAGGGAGGTTATTGTGGTGACCTCCAAGCCTATGTAAAACAGGTTGTGTTTATCGTTGTTGGATTTAGTCTGTAATAGCACTATGTCATAATATGCCTTATGTTTATGAAACCTGTAAATGTTGATAATACCATGGCACTAGGTGTCTTTGATAATGGTAAAAAGTACTAGCTGACTATTATAGAAATTAAGTTAGTTGTGCTATTTAAAATGCATGTAAATTGCTGTAAACTGAAGAAGCCTGAAATGTCATGGTGATTTGCATATATCCCATAATGCTTTGCATTGTGAAAGTATGTATGATGTTGTATTTCTTTGAAACTTGATTTGTGCCCAGCCCGGTGGCACTGAGGGTTGAGGCACTGGACATCTCACCTCGCACAATGCCAGCGACCCGGGTTCAGGAACGGACTCGTGTCGCTCAGGGGCCGGAGGGGGAGGCAAGGATTGAGCATCACAGTTCTCCTTCCTCAGGGTTGGGGGGTCTGTGCTGTACATGGCACAGCTAGGAGGGCTCACCTGCCCCTGGGTGCTTGGTTGCCTCCACGGAGGTGGAGACAGCTGCTGCACCCATTGCACAGTGCACAGGTACAAAGGAGCAAAAAAGGAGAAAAATCCCCGGCGGCAGGATGATGCCTGGCTCCCCGCAGGCACTGTTCCTGGGCTGGGCATAGGGTACGCCCTGGTAATTCCAGGGGACGGAGCTGGGGGGGTTGGGCAGAAGGGGGCTGTCGGGGGGAGGTATAGAAACAGCAGCTGTGATTAAGAAAAAAGGAAACTTTATTTGTTGCCAGTGCCCTTTGGGATAACCCTTTTTGCAGTGTTTCTGCACTGAGGTTCTTTGTTTTTAGCTTGTTTTGTGTTTTTTTTTTTCTTTTTGCACCCCCACTACCCAAGTAAACGGGGCCCATGTAGGGATGAAGGGTTTTCACTGAAAAGTGGTTAGATCAGAGATCAGTGTCAGTAAGTGCTGGCTAAGTGTAGAGAAAGGACATTCATAGTCTGTTGCTGAAAACTGATGTACTGAAGAAGGAATATGCCATTGCTGAAGGTTATTTCTTGTATTTTGAATAAACATCACACAGAGAGTGTTGTTGAACCTGAAGTTTGGTGTCTGGTCCATCTGTTATCCCACAACCCTCCACAATAAGTTGTGAGTCTTATCTGAGAAGACAGTACAGGAATAAAGAGGCATATAGGGCTGATCTGTTTATGAGTTACAGAGGTAATGAAAGCAATCTCGAAGAATACAAATTTAAACTCTACCTTCTCACCTCCTGCAACTGACCCTTCCCACATGCATCCAAAACAATTGGTGCTGGCCTCTGACCTTATCACCACCCTCCGTTCCCCAAACACAATCCTACCTACACAAATTCCCTGACCTGTCTACCATTATACAATAGTAACCAGAAAAGTTAAAAACAAAGTATCAGGTTCAGATATCTTTCACCCAATGGGTCCTTAAAAAAACTAGCCTTGAAATTAGCAGAACCACTGACAGATATTTTTCCCATTCATTTTCGGTTGTAATGGTGCCCAAAGACTGAAAGGGTGTGACAGTCATACCAATTTACAAAAAAGGGTGGCAGGAACAAAATAAACCATTAAAGACCTGTAAGTCTAACATGTATCATAGGAAAAGCAAGAAAATAATGTGTTTATTCTTGGAACAAACAGCAGTATCTTTCAACTACTTTCATATTTAGTAATGCTTGAACTTATATTTTCAAAGCTGTAATATATGAACTCTTCATCATAGAATCTTCATTTTTTTCTGAAAGCTTAGAATCCAATCAACATGTACAGATCCTAACCATACAGTTCTCTTGTGTCGCTGCACGTCTACACATGTTGTTATATTAAATTGTTACAAATGACAGTACTGTGAAAAATTCAGTGAACCATTTTATGCTTTTTTTATATCAGTAAGAAACATTTTATGTTTTTACATAAATACATGGTTGCCGTAGTGATATCTTCTTGATGTATTCAAGCTTTTATTAAAACAAATTAAGGTTGTAGCCCTAATGGTTCCAAAGTTATCACATTTCAAAGAAATTATCTTTTGAAAGGTGTAACTTTGGAACTGCTGGGGCTAGAAATATAATTTGTTTAAATGAAAGCTTGGAGTCCAATCACTAATTATCACTATTCTATATATATTATTGCTAGGTGAACCTGCTTTTTCAGTATAATTATCGATTTGTTTTTTAGTTGTGATACAGACCAAAAAAATGGCAAATACATAGTATCAATGCTATTTTTTTTGTAATGATAGACTACATAGATCTTTGTATCGATACATAAAATTACATGATATTTAAAAGGTTTTTTAACAAAAAATATTTTTCATCTGTTTCCGAATTTTGGCATTACTACACATCATTTAATTAGTAACTGTGTAGTTTTAAACTTCAATTTCATTCATCTTAAGATCTTAATCATGTTGCAAACATTTCAGTCTGCCCAACCCCAGCAGTACCAAATCTTTGCCTGCGAAAGCAGCAGAAGATAATAATGGAATCCATATTAAGGGAGTACACTGATCTGGGGAAAATATTCATCACTGATTTACACGACAGGGCCTATTAGACTAATCTTATTAATTTTTTGACTTTATCAGCTTACTGCACTGAGTAACATCGGACTTGATAGTGCTGCCGTTAAATGGTTCACCAGCTACCTAACCAATAGGTTACAACAAGTCAAAGCCATAGGAGGTCTGTCCCCACAAAAATCCTTGTTATGAGGAGTCCCACAAGGCTCCATCCTGGGCCCTACCCTCTTTGCAATATACATCAATAATCTGGACTTGCAGCTGGGCACAGCAAATGTGCACTTATTCGCAGATGATACTGTACTCTATACCACAAATTCATCCTTGGATCTGGCCCATGAGTACTTACAGAAAGACTTTGTCACCCTCCTCACTCCTAAGCTCCTCCTCAATGCCAAAAAGACTAAAGCAATGATTCTGTCACCAAAGTCTACTTCCGGATGTCCACATATCACACAGATCCGAACACTCTTAGATGAACCCCTTGAAGTAGTTGATACCTTTAAATACCTAGGGTTCTGGCTGGATAACAAGCTCAACTTTCTGTGCCACTTAAATGAAACCTCGAAGAAACTAAGACAGCGATTAGGTTTATTCTATCGCATTAAACACCTACTCACATTAGAAGCCAGAATGAGACTAGTACAAACTACATTCCTACCTATACTGGACTATGCTGACTTCCTTTACAGTCATTGCCCATCAACAATGCTAAACAAACTGGACACCCTTTACCACCGGGCTTTAAGATATATCTTAAATCTACCCCATAGTACATATCACAATCGTCTATACCAGGTTTCGGGATGGACCTCACTCTCAACTAGAAGAAAAAGGAATGCTCTCCTCTGGTTTTTTAGAGCATTATCCGATAACCTCCTTGCATACATCTCGAACATCTTCAAATGGGCTAAAGGTTCCTATGGCCTGAGACGCTTCTCCTTAATCTGCTTCCAGATTCCTAGAGTGAAAACTACCCTTGGCTCAGCAGCAATTAACTTCTCGCTTTCATCACTTTGGAACACTATGCAAGACTCATTAAAATTATCCTCACTTCCAAGCATTTTCACATTCAAAGCTCTATTAATGGATTATCTGAGGGAATCATGCAACTGTTTCAGATGCTGATGACCCCTAAGCCCAGGGGTGCCACTCTCAAATCCTGCGCCTAAGTATCTCCTCCACCCCACATTCCTAACAACAGAAACCTAGGACCTACAAGCCTAGTTCCTTTAATCCAAGATGCCCCTGCCTATTCTCTACCTTTTACCTATTCTGGCCTCCCTTTTGGCTGCCTACTCTTTCACCCCAGTTTCTACCCTATTCCTTAATACCTCCTTATTTTTTATCATTAAGGTATGAGCTCTTACTTAGCGGAGACTATATGGGATTGTTGTCTCTTCTCATTTCAGTAAAGCTTATCATTATGTACCTTTGCACGTTCATTATGTTGACCAGTATGTATAGGCCCACATTGACTGGCACCTTCACAATGTTTTTTTTTTTTTTTTGCACCATTGCCCACCATAATTGTAATCTTATGAAGTGTACTGTATTGCATTAATGCCAGGACCACCTTGAAAATGAGCTTGTTCAATGGTGTTTATGCCTGGTTAAATAAAGTGATTGATTGATTGATTGATCAGCAAACCACTCAACCATTGAAGGACAACTGAGGTGTTCTACCTTTACCTAAAAGGGAATTTAATACTGCCCCACACAGGGAACTGATCCTCCAACCGTACAAAATGGAAATAAATTATGGTATTGTGAGATGGATTGGGAATGGGCTTATGGGTAGAAGACAGCAAGTAAGGGTCCATGGGTTCTTGTCAAAGTATGGAGAGGTGACAAATGTGATACCCTAGGGGTCGGTGTTGTTCCTGACACTCTTTAGTAGCTACATAAGCGACAAGCTTGTGAATACTGATATATGAATTATGAAGTTTGCTGACAACACAAAGATATGGGCAACAGTTCATACTCAGGAACAGATTAGTAGGATGTAAAGAAACTTGTATAAACCGAGTGGGCCCAGAAGTTAAAAAGATGCTTTTACACAGACCACTGTGTGCTGATGCACCTTGATAGTAAGACCCCCAAAAGAAAGTATTTCCTTGGCAATAAAGAACTTACTGCAACTAAACTAGAGAGAGACCTCAGAGTGAATATCAATGGCAGTCAAAAAATGACAGATCACTGTGAAATAACAGCTAGAAAGTGTTGCAGGCTAACTTGATATGTTACAAAAAAATTGTAAGCAGAATACTAGGGTTTAGCACGCCACTGTATGGGGCCCTGATGAGGCCACAGTTGAACTATTGTGGCTACACCACTTGGTACAAGTTAAGATTTGGTAAATGAGAGGTGCCCAGAGCTGGGGTGACCATTAGCCAGTTATTTCTGAGTGAATGTCCCTATAGCAGTGCTGGTTCTTGTACACCAGCTGACGTGATGCCAAGGTGGCAATTAGGTACGCATGAAAATGAGGGTAACACAAAGTTTATAACAAGGTTTAAGATCTAGTAAATTTAGAATGAAGAGTAGAGAGACTCTGACCTGAGGTATAACCTTGCCCACTAGAGAATAGTAAGGAATAATGAGTTATGGCCCCCACATGTGTAAAATGGTACAACATTTACATAAGGGACCCTGAGGTTTTGACTTATGTCTGAGGTCAAAATCTAGCCTGTCCTAGCAGTTCTGTAAAGGAGAACATTTCAGGGACTGTGTTCCAATGTGTGTAACTGTAAATATGTTAGTAAACATCATAGCAACACTAGAAGAACCCCAGAGTGAATGCACTGGGGCAAGGGTTATCCTGGAGGATATTGGCCATACAGCCACATTTTAAAGAAAACACAAATTGCACATGCCCCAATTATGCAAAGCATCATGGGAAGCATATGCAAATGCATATGAATTAATTTGGACTGTCTCAACTTTAAGAAGAATTACATGGTGCCAGAAGGCCTCACAATACAATCAGCAAAGGCTGAGAACAGCAGACACAGACGCATGTTTTATCCTCATTTGGACTTATCAGTGTGCCACATCTGTACGTCAGCCCAGGAAGAGATTGCCAGCCACCCTATAGGGGATCTTATTGGTTTGGGTCATGGGCAGCCCAAAGTAGAGAGAGAAGAGCACAACAAAAGAACCCCAGAGCAAATGCACTGGGGCAAAGGTTATCCCGGAGGATATTGGCCATACAGCTAAATTTTAAAGAAAACATTGCAGTACTAAGGGTTTGCTCTACTGTCGGGATGTGCCATCCTTCTGATGAGATGTTCAGCTGAGGTTCTGTTTGCCTTTTCTGATGGTTGCTCAGGTTGACATTAAAGTTCCCATGACACTTCTCAAAAAGAGTAGGGAAATTTTTATTGTGTTCAAAAGATAAACGTAAGTGGTACAAAAAATACATTTCAACAAACATTATTCTTGACAGTTACACAAAGAGTCAGGTACATTCTGTTATCTACATAGAAGTTGATGGCAAATAAGGACCTCAAGGTCCATCCAGTCTGCTCATTTCTTTTTCTACCTTAAGAATGTGCCATCGGTCTTTGCTCTGTCGATGGCCTATCTATTCATATTCATCTGTACTGCTCCCTTAAGCCTATCCCATGCCAGTTTGAAGTCCTGCACTGTATTCTTATCTTCCACTTCCTGAGGTAGGCTGTTCAATGCATCCACCACCCTTTCTATGAAAACAAACTTCCTCACATTACCCCTTAATCGGCCTCCCTCTAATCTCATGCTGTGTCCTCTTGTCCTGCTATTTATCTTATATTAAAACATGTTAGACTCTTTCACCTTGTTAATGCCCTTAAGATGTTTGAATGTTTTGATCATATCACCTCTCTCCATCCTTTGCTCTAGGGTAAACATATTGAGCTCTGTTAATCTGTCCTCATATCTTTTCTGATGCAGTCCCTGTACCATTTTGGTTGCCCTTCTCTGGACTGCCTCCATTTGGTTAATGTCCTTGTGAAGGTGTGACCTCCAGTACTGCATGCAGTACTCTAGATGAGGACCAACCAGTGTCTTGTAAAGAGGGATTATTACCTCCCTCTTACAACTTGTGATACCCCTACTAATACACCCCAACATCCCCCTAGCCTTACATATTGCTTTAGTGGTCTGCTTGGATGATTTCAGTTCATCTGAGATGATGATGCCCAAGTCTCTTTCTTCCCTTGTGACTGCCAGCAACTCCCCTCCCAGCCTATAGGTAGCTTCAGGGTTTCTCTTCCCTATGTGCATGATCTTGCATTTCTTTGTGTTAAACCCCAGTTGCCACTCTTCCAATCATTTTGCTAGTTTATCCAGATCTCTTCTCATTCTGACCACCCCATCTGGATCATCTACTCTGTTTGAGATCTTGGTGTCATCTGCTAACAGACAAACCTTACCCTCCAGTCCATCTGCAATGTCACTGATGAAGATATTGAAGAGGACTGGCCCCAGGACTGATCCCTGAGTTTCCCCACTTGTGCCTTGCATCTCTTCTGACTGTATACCATTTACCATCACTCTCTGTTTTCTGCCCACCAACCAGTTTGCCTCTCAGGTGACCAATTTCTGACCCACCCAGAGCCTACCAGACTTATTAATCAATCTATGTGGAACAGTATCTAAAGCTTTGCTGAAGTCAACATAGATGACATCAACTGCTCCCCCTCGGTCCACCACTCTGGTTACCCAGTCAAAGAAAACTATGAGATTAGTTTGACAGGACCTTCCCATTGTAAACCCATGCTGTCTTGGATCCTGTGCTCCTATGGATTCCAGGTGTTGCACTATCCTTTCCTTAAGGGGTGCCTCCATAATCTTGCCCACTACTGAGGTAAGACTGACTAATCTGCAGTTCCCTGCCTCCTCCCTGCTACCACTCATGTGAAGCGGGATCACTTGAGCCCTTCTCCAGTCTTCTGGGACCTTTCATGTGCTCAGTCACTAAACAGTTCTGATAATGGCTCTGCTAGTTCCACCCTTAGCTCCTTTAGTACCCTGGGATGTATGCCATCAGGTCCCATTGCCTTGTCCAGCCTGAGCTTATCGAGCTCTTGTAGGACCCTTTCTTTTGTGAAGGGACTAGTGGACACCTCTCTCTCCCCTGTGTCCATGGTGCTGAGCTGTGGGCCCTGCCTTACCTTCTTTTCAGTAAATACTGAGCAGAAGTATCTATTTAGGATAGATGCTTTTACATGGTCCTCCTCCTCACACACACCCTTATCCCCTTTGATCTTAGTAATACCCCCTCTGGACTTTCTCCTTTGACTAATGTATCTATAGAAAGTCTTGTCACCTTCTTTTTCTGTTTGTACTAGTGTTTTCTCAGCTTAGGCCTTTGCCTGCCTTACTGCTTTCCCTGCTTCCCTTAGGGAAGTTTGGCATGCCTCCCTATCTTCATCCTGCTGCATTCCCTTATATTTCCTGAAGACCAGCCTTTTGGCTCTGACCCTTTCTGCTACTGTTTATGAGAACCAAAGTGGTTTCCTTCTTCTTTTGCACTTCCTGCAACTGTAACTGGCATTTTAAATACCTAAAGAAATCACCATTTTTCCTTCTGTCTTTATAACTAGGCTTATTTCCTCTATATGCAGCTCCCCCTCTCATATGTCACCCCTTTATATAGTCTTCCGCTTTTGTATCGCCTTATTCATAAATTTCATTACATTCTTAACTCTAAGTAATATGGGTTACATCGGTCCATGTTTTGTCCCAAAATGCCATAGGAAGAGTAGAACGATCATACAAACTTTGTTTCTTAAGCTCTGTCTCAATTTGCAATATGACTGCTAAAGGTGTTGATTCTACTTGCTGAATGATATATTCATGTCTTACTTGCCATAAAAAGAATTTAACACAAGTTAAGATCAGTTGCATCGTGCCTTCTTCTATACCCTGTATAGCCCCCACGTGTCCTGTGACAACATTTTCATATGTTACTGCCTTCAACTGTACATTATTCCATGGGTTTGACACTAGTGTCCACGTTTGTTTTGCAAACTGAAATTCTATTAAAAAAAGTGGCAATGATTCTTCCTGCTTCCCACAATATGGTTTTGGAAACATTATTTCTGCCTGACTCTTATGTTTAGCATTTCCTTTAACACCTAATCTTCCATGGCAGCTTAACCATACCACATCCCACATTCTTGGTGGTGTCCTTTTATCTGTGAGATATGCTTCCATTTTAACAGGATTCGTTGAGTCCACTCCTTTGTATTCAGTTGGATTTGTAAAGGCCTGTTCCTAGATTGTAAAATATAGCATAAGCCTATTTGGAACTGTTGCCTGTGCTTATGTTATATTCCATTTTTTTAATTGTTTCTATCAAGAGCACTATATGACAGAAGTTGAGAAGATTTCCCAAGTCCTCTTACACTTTGACTCCATATCTGCATAATTGGGGTTAACCACTGTGTTGCCACCTTTTCCAATCCATGTCACCAGCTGCTGTAAATTTCATTATGTTAGCATGTATAAAAATACTAAAAAGTAACTAAGTGGCTTGATTAAACCTAATCCCCCCTACTTGTATGGTCGGTATAATACATTTCTTTTAAAAGGTCTATGTCTATTCCCCATATAATCTGGAATACTAAACTCAGAAGACTGACATCATAGCTGCTTGGAGGAGGGTATACTACACAAATATAGGTAAAAAGAGGCAGCAAAAATGTTTTTACCAGGGCCATCTTTTTTTTTCTTTGTTTTTTTGTCACATTTTCTATTTATTTACTTTTTCTGAAAATATCTCTATCTTCTCGTTCCAATTTTCTGTAGCCATGTCACCTTTTCTAAATTGTATCCCCATGATATTGATACTAGAGTCTGATAACCTAATTCTCTGTATGTCTTGAATCTTTTCTGTGTTCTCACTTAATATACACCATGACTTTTAGTCGGGTTAATCCTAAATCCAACAGCTTCCGTATAATGTTCAATTTTAGTTATAGGTCTTACTATAGCTATTTTATCTGGCACAATAAGAAATGCTCCATCTACATGGGGCAAACGTTTTTGCAGTCTATCTGAGTGGGGTATAAGTATAGTCTAATAACTGGTAAGGAATTTTTTTCAATGATGAGACCAGGTTGATATTCGCCGTAACAACCGGCTCAGCAAAACAGAGCACAGCGCGAGCCCCCACAGCTGCTCTCCTGTCACCCGCTCAAACAACCGCCACTGCTGACAAGTGAATACTTTCTCCGCGACCACCTGCCATAAATATGTTTACCTCTACCAGCTTCTCAAGCACAAATGGCATACTGCAAGTAAATAAAACTTTAAAAAATGCACAAAAAAGCCTACAGTAAATGAAAAACGTACACTTTTATCATGCTTCCTTCTCCCCCCACATGCAAGACCAGCATTCTCAGCAACTCCCCATCACAACCAAGCCCCCACCCAGAACCACAGGAAAAAAAAATGAGCTAACAGAAACAAATCTGAAAAACAAAACTGTAAGCAGCACGTAATTCTCAGTTGTTAAACCTTAAAAAAAAAAAAACTTTCAGAAATATAGGCCTTAGCAAAAGACTCTTCATTTTAAAAGTTAGAGCAGTTTTACCAGTCTACCTACAGTCTCTTCTTAAAAGAAAAAAAAGTTAGTAAATGTTACAAATGTCTTGTTCAATGCTGTTAGTTGTTTGTTTTTTTTTTGCATATCAATGTTCCTGCTGTTGTAATGTTGTACTTCATAAACCTTTGGTCATAATTCACAAGACTGATCATTTCTAAAACATTTATATACAAAAGACACATGTAATGTGGTGGGAAGAAAATTCCTTGCCAGTTTATTATACAAAATAAAAGATGAGGAATGAGAATTTAATGTACACCCTCGGGGTGGGATGCTTTCATAAACCCCTCGAGCTTCGCCCTCGGGGTTTATGTAGCATCCCACCCCTCCGATGTGCATTAAATTCTCATATCACACATTTCTCCATCCCTTATTCTCTATATCTATGCCTGGATCCTGTTGAATGGTCCTGAGCAGTGGGTCTATACAGAGTACATAGAGCAGTAGGCTCATGGGGCACCCCTGTCTCTCTTCCCCTACTAATTTTAATCAAAGGTCCTAAATATCCATTCACAAGCGGCATTGCTGCTGCAATCCTATATATATTCAAAATCCATTTAGAAAATGTATCTGGTATGCCATATTTCCATAAGACTTCCCCTAAATATCTATGTGAGACTTTATCAAATGCTTGTTCTTGATCCACACTTAGGATATATCCTGTGACCTTATTCTGGGACCCATTTCAGTTAATTCTCTTAATAATAACAGGTTCTCCATTTCACATTACATATTTGTCCTAGATCTATCAAGTAAGGGGCTGCTGCGGCTAGTCTGTTAGTCAGGATTTTCATTAAAATTTTCATATCCATGTTCATTAAACTAAAAGATCCCCAGTTTTTAATATCTGCCCTAATAGCTACTTTCTTATGGATGAAAATTTGCATGGATGTCCCTAGCTGGGGTGCAATTCTGTCATCTTGCAACATACTATTAAAGACTTTTAACAATATTTCTGCCATCTCAGGTTCCAGTTTCTTATAAAATTCTGATGTCAGGCCATCTGGGCCTGGCGACGTGCTATTCTTTAATGACTTAATAGCACCTTTTACTTTCTGTAATGTAATGGGGAGGATCAGATTTTGTTTTATCTCTTGTGGTAATCCTGGGATCATCAGATTTTGTAATATTTGTTTTATTTGTTCTTCAGGTATCTCAGGGTCTGAATATATGGATCACATATGTTTGTGTTACCATCATCAATATTTCTTATTTTGTGTGTATTTCTACTTTATCTTGATTGTATAATTTATCCATAACTGTCTGTTGAATTCTTTCCCTACAACTTTCATACATATCTCCTACATTATTTTTCCCTGGGGTGCTAATCAGATGTTCGTGTAATAGTGTTGTAGCTAGAGTACTGTAGCTGTTCCATTTCAGCTTTAATGATGTGTATTTGTTCTGTGTAATCAGAAAATCACTCATTTAACAGTGTAAGTATTTTAAAGAATTGGACCCTTATTGTTAAATATTTTTTGCACTGTTCCTTACGTGTGCTGTGAGCTAGTTTTTGTGATAGTGTCTTTATACAATTTTTTGTAGCTACCGCCACCTATTCAGATCCTCCTCTAAGCATGCTACAGACTTCCTAGCATTTAGTAGATCTTGTCTTAAAATATCCTTATTCTCCAGTAAGGTGGCATTGAGCTGCCAATACCCTTTACCTATAGAAGTATGTTCTGAAGGACTAATATGTACTTATAATAATAAATTATCTGAATTCTCTATTGGAACTGCATGAGCTCTATGGACTTTCAGTGCCTTAGAAGGAAGGATATAATCAATCCTAGTCACAAGATTACTTTTCTAAAATGTATATCCCCCTGTTTGGTGTACCATCCGGTATGTAGCCACCAAATCAAGCGTCTCAATGATTTTTTTAAAGTATTTGTGTTGCAATACTATTTCGTCATTTTGGCCCCTCTGTCACTTACGTGACATTCACAATTAACATTGCCAGCCCATAGATTTCTGGTAGTCAGCAAATAAGGTTTTACTTGATTCATAAGGTCTACCCTTTCTTTCCTTGTCTGAGGTGTGTATGTATTCACAATTCTCCAGACCATAATTTTACAGTTGAAGTCTAACATCAATACCCTACCTGGTACAATGTTCACTACTTTGGTAATTGTATAATCATACCCTCTAAATAAAATGCTACCCCCCCACATCTCTCCGTACCAAAGGAATAAAAAGATGGACACAACCTTGTTGCTGAAGCTACTTCATTGTTAGTGTTTAGTCATGTATCTTGTAGAAGGCAAATATCCAAATTCTCATCCTTTAGTACCAAAAAAGTCACAGTCGTCTCCTATTGTTCTTAATACTGTTGATGTTCAGTGTGGCAACATTGTATACTTGTAGGGAGATTATGACTGCTATCAAGGTTGTTGAAGTGTCCTAATAATCCAATTTAGTGTTGTTTCCTTATTCTTCCACTACGTCATAGGGAGAGCCTCAGATTTTTTTTGTTTTCGTCTGGCTGCTTGTACTTTCATAGCCAGTTACTTATCTTCTGAATCAGATGTTAGCCCCTGCTGTGATGAGATAGTGGATGAGGTGTCAGAATCCCCCTCTGGGTCTGACTGTCATGACTGTAGTGCCTCGTATGTATTTTCTAAAGAAATGTCACTTTGTGATTGTGATAACTTTGATACTTTTGCTTTAGGGATATTTTTCCAAAGTGAGTATCTTTTTGAGACCACCACTATCATGTCTGGGGGTGGCATAATTATGGTATCTGGTTGTCTGTTTTCTTCCTCTTAATTATGTTGATTGTGTTCAGTTGATACTATAGGTGGCTGTTCATTTTCTGTCACCTGAGAAGGGCATGCCATCTCAATGACCATATCTTGGGGGGGGGGGTCCTTTTCCTGGGTATGTTCTGTTCTAAGTTGCTCTGGATGACTTGTTTCAGACTAGGCCTGTATTTCTTGTGCCTTCCTCGGTTTGTCTACATTTTTTCTGGGCAGTTGTTAGAATAGTTTCTTGATCTGGCCTATCATCTCTGTCGTGTGTTGCCCACTGGCATGTCAGGTATGAATGTCCTATTTCTTCACAGAGGTTGCATCCAAGTTCATTTGTGCATGCTGCACTAAGATGGCCATAGTCCAAACACAAATTACATTTCACTCTGTCGCAGGAATTACTGAGGTGCATCGTGGATGCACACTTGAAACATGTTTTTGGCTGTCCCTGGTAAAAGCAGTGGCCCCTATCTCTACCCAAAAATAAGGAACTTGGTGAATGTTTTGTACCCTGGTTTGTTACTTGAAGTTTTACTCTGTACTTCCACCCCCCATCCAAATATGCTTCTCATCTAGTATAGGCTGTGGTTGGCCTAGCAAGTCACAATGCTGTGATATCCAATGCTGATGTCATGAACACTGACTCCTTCATTCTGAAATATTATCGTTACAGATTTGGTGGCAGGTTTTGTCAGTGGAAGTGCTCTGAATGGGACCCACTAAGCTGAATATCTTAGTTTTTCATATGACGCCCAAAACCTATCTAGGCCTATTGGGGTTTTAAAACTGACATCAAAAATGTTATTCCCCGAAGTATAAATCAATGCATATATTTAATTCAAAAAGAACCTCATTGATTCTTTAATAAGTGTCCTCCCTACATAAATTTGGTCTGGTGTAGATGGGAGACCACCCAGATACTGCAGGCAGACAGCATTTCTGCGTTGTGCTGAGGCTACGTTCTGGAAGGGTTGATCCCTCTGTCAAAATCCTACCCAAAGTTGTGGAGCCTGAGCTGCCAGAGTTGGACCTGCATTAATTTCCATAGTATCTTCTACTCTATTTCCCCAGTTTTGATGTGCCTCATTTGAACTACCTTCAGTCATTTCCAGGTTCAGAATAATACCAGCAGACTGTTCAGTGTGTGTGTGGGGGAAGGGGGTCACCATTTGTACTGTGTTGTCCTATGATTTCAAAGTCTGTAACAAACCGTATTGGGTTTTTACTGCTTGCAGGTAACTAATCTCTATTTTCTGTCCCTAGTTCTTTTGTATTTTTATGGAGGGGGGATACCTGGTAGTGGGGCCACTGTATCATCAGGTATCCATTCCCCTGTTTCAGTTTATTTCCATCCTGCGTCTGTTAGCATGTTGCCCACTGACCAAGGGGTTGTCCCCATTGTACTTTGGTTAGCTGAACAGCTTGTTCTTCCTTGCCTTAAATTTATTTCATTTAAATGTCTGTTTTCCTGAACATTACAAGTTACATTTTTTTCTGAACACTCACAGTTTGCTGACTTATAAATGTCTCCTGCACATCAGTATCCATCGCATTTTCCTCACAGCTTGCTGACTTAGGTGGTGATTCAGTAGTTGGCAGTTCCTTTGATGCTACTGCATCATTCGCTGTAGCGCCGACAGGCCTGTCAAGTGGAATCTGCTCAACTGCTGCCATTCCTACCACTTCTCCTGTGATTTCTGGACATGGTTCATTTCGCTCATTCCTCATTACTTTTTCTTGTAGTAAGGTCAGTAATCACTGTTGTTGTATCAAACTGAGATTTTGTAGTAAATCCTCCTCTCCGCTCATCATTCTGTCAGTTCAGTTGGTTCCTGGCTGCAATCAGCCACCTCCATTATAATTTCTGGAATTGCTTTGTTTTGGCTAAAAAAAACAATCCCGTGTGCTGAACCTGCAGGGAGGGAGATCAGCTCCCCTGCAGGTACACCAGCTGCTTCTTCTCCATCCGACTGTTTGTCTGCCATGACTGGCAAGCCACCAGCAGCACCCCCTGCTGCAAGAGATGGGGAATGTTTAATGCATGATAAATACACAAACATAAAACTAATTAATATTCCTCACAAATCAATCTACAGTTAACAGAAAAAAATCAAAATCTTGGTACAGATAAATGAAAACACCTGTATCACACATTGCCCTCTAGCACACGGCTGCGATAAACTAAATTTTTCTTTATTATATACTATCCTAAGTTCATTGTTAACTTTCTCTATAAGCCCCTGTATAGAGACATACTTCTGAATAACTGACACTGGGTGTGCCAAATTACCCATTCCATGATAGCACAAATTACCCTAAGGGTGCCAGCATAGAAATGATTTGAGTCTGTTGGATATTTACCATGCACTAACATATCATAATTCATAGACTCAAACTGTGGGAATGTCTAGACCCATGCTAGAGTCCTCCAGAATGATATAATATATGCACAGTCAAAAAATAAATGTTGCATTGTTTCCAGTTGTTGTTGACAGGAGTCTCTCAAGCAAGTTCTTTCTTGTATTTATTTATAATGGTGATTACTGCAGACATTCAGTTTATTATGACAACATAGCCAAAGAGTATCCTACATTTTTAAGGGGATTCTAGACTCCATCATAAGAAACATAGAATTTGACGGCAGATAAGGACCGCTTGGCCCACCCAGTCTGCCCATTTCCCTACCTACTGGATAAGCTGCAGATCCTAGTTAACCAGCAGCCTACTTCTTCTTATCCCCACCCCCCAGAATTGCCTTATGACTGTCCCATGCATGCTTGAATTCCACCACTGATTTTGACTCCACAACCTCCTCCGGAAGGCCGTTCCATGCATCCACAACCCTCTCTGTGAAAAAATACTTCCTTAAATTACCTCTGAGCTGCCCCTTCTATCTTCAAATTGTGCCCTCTTGTTCTTGCACACCTCTTTTTTTGAAAGATGCTACCCTCTTGGACTTTGTTGATTCCCTTGAGGTACTTGAAAGTTTCTATTATGTCCCCCCTCTCCCTCCTTTCCTCGAGGTTATACATATTCAGCTCCTTAAGTCTCTCTTCATATGTCTTCCGGTGCAGACCCTGCACCATTTTAGTTGCCCTCCTCTGGACAGCTTCCATCCTGTCTATGTCTTTGCGGAGATTGGGTCTCCAGAACTGCACACAGTACTCCAGATGGGGTCTCACCAGCTGTCTGTACAGAGGGATAACAACTTCCTGTTTTCTACTGGTGATGCCTCTCCCTATGCATCCCAGTATCCCCCCAGCCCTCCTTACTGCCCTCTCACATTGCTTGCCCACCTTTAGGTCATCTGATATGACTACCCCCAGGTCTCTTTCCATTTTTGTTGTTGTTAGTATCTCATTCCCCATTGTGTACTCTTCCCCTGGGTTTTTGTTTCCCAGGTGCAATACCTTGCACTTCTTAGCATTGAATCTAAGCTGCCATACATTTGACCATTCCTCTAACTTTGCCAAGTCCCTTCTCATCCTTTCCACACCACCCTGTGCATCAACTCTGTTGCAGATCTTAGTGTCATCTGCAAAGAGACATACTTTTCCTTCCAGTCCTTCCGCAATGTCGCTTATAAAGACATTGAAGAGGACTGGTCCTAATACTGAACCCTGCGGTACCCCACTAGTAACCCTCCTTTCTTCTGAGTGGACTCCATTTACTATTACTCTCTGTGTCCTATTCTCCAGCCAATTCTTTACCCAGGCTGTCATCTTGGGACCCACTCCCAGGCTGGCTAACTTGTATATTAATCTTTGTGTGGACTGTGTCAAATGCCTTGCTAAAGTCTAGGTAGGCCATGTCCACAGCCCCTCCCTGATCTACTACTTTGGTCACCCAGTCAAAGAAATCTATCAGATTTGTCTGGCATGACCTTCCCGCAGAATCCATGCTGCCTAGGGTCCCGGCCCTCTGGCCTCTAGATACCTGACAATTCTTTCCTTCAGAAGTGATTCCATCATTTTCCCTATCACTGAGGTTAAACTAACAGGTCTGTAGTTTCCTGCTTCTGCCTTGCTCCCACTTTTGTGAAGAGGAATCACATCTGCCCTCCTCCAGTCCTTGGTACCACCCCATCCTCCCATGATTTGTTAAAAGGGTAGTCAGTGGTGTCACTAGTTCTACCCTTAGCTCTTTTAGAATTCTGGGATGAATCCCATCAGGCCCATTGCTTTGTCCACCTTCAGTTTTAAGAGTTCTTTCAGAACCCTTCTTCTGTAAATGGGCTGGTATCAACTTCTGTATCCAGAGTGTTACTACTGTTTGTTTTATGTACCTCCCTCTTCATTTGTAAATACTGAGTAAAAATATTTGTTTAGTATCGCTGCCTTTTCACAGTCTCCTCTGCCCACCCTCCTCCCTTTTATTAAGCCTCACTATCCTCCCTTGGTCTTCCTTTGCTCCCTGATGTACCTATAAAAGGTTTTATCCCCTTCTTAACTGAGTTGGCTATCTTTTCCTCGGTTTGGCCTTTGCTGTTCTGACTGCCTTCCCAGCCTCCTTTTGCTTTAACTGATACAGTTCTCTGTCCTGCTCCTTCTGCGATTCCTTGTACTTCCTGAATGCTTTTTCTGAACCTTCACTGCCACTTCCTTGAGAACCATAGTGGTTTCTTACATCGCCTTGTTTTGTTTATTTGCTTCACACAAAGGCTTGTTACCTCTGTCATGGCAGTTTTTATTATTCCCATTGTTCTTCCACCCTCCTTCCTGCCCATTTGCTAGTGCATTCCTTAGGCACTCACCCATTTTGCAAAGTCAGCCCTACTAAAGTCCAGTACTTTTGTCTTTGTATGGCTTGACTCTATTGCTGTGTTTATTGTGAACCATACTGTTCGATGGTCACTAGTTTCCAGATGGCTACCCACTTCTACATCTGTGATCCTCTCTCCATCTCCATTTGAGAGAATCAAGTCTAATATTGCTCCCTCTCGAGTGGGCTCCAGTACTAGTTGTCTAAGGCATGCCCCCTGTAGGTATCAGCTGCAACAGAATGCATTTATCATCTATACCTTCTGGACACATAAATACTGGAGTTGTGAAAAACTGAGTTTTAAGTAAATGACCATACATTTCTTTTCTAGTTTTGAAAACCACATCTTGTAATGTAATTTTCCAGGACTTAATTTTTTTAAAGAACTTCAGTATAAAACCAGGAGTTCCTGGTGGAATATCCCAAAAAGCCCTCCATTTAGGAGCCTTGCATTTATTGAGAAAATACTCGGTTTTGTACTGAAAAAAATTAAACCAAACCTGTTGTCCTCTTTGTATAACTGGCAATATATTAGAATTAAAAATACAGTAAAATAGAACAGAACAGGACTAAGCATATTTAACCCACCCTTATTCACAGGCCAATATGTAATAGATCTTTTAACAGGATTTAATCTGCTTCCCCAAAGTAATTGTAAAAATACATTATACATTCTAGCTTCTAACCTCACTGGTTGTGGAAATATATAACTGTCAGGAAAATAGGAAGAATAAAGGTTTTCACCATATATATTCATTTTTTCTTAGTCATTGGGTAAGATTTCTACCTTTGCACTTTTGCCTCAGCCACTACTATTTTAACTACCCAGTTAAGAGATGCTATATCTCCCTGCCTGAAAGAAATTCCTAAAATTGTAATGGGGATAGTTTGCATGTTAATTCCAGCTAACAGGCTATTTTGAAACCTGTTTTGGTAGCTAAAAGTGGGCTCATTTGTTTGGTTTACGGTGTGGCATGCTGCATTTGTAGAGGCCTATTTCTTCTCTTTTAAACATAATTGGTGTAATTTAACTGGTCTGTTGCTCAACATATCTAAACGTGTGCAACAAAGGAGGTAAGGGACATAAAGAATGTTTTGCACTGATAGAGGGGGGGAGAGTGGGGACTTGGGGAGTGTTTGGTATCCTGCATCTGAAGGGTGGGGGTCGCCAGTGGCAACCCACAGCAATGGGTAGGGTGGTAGGTTGCAACAACTCATGTGCACCAATCTTTCTAAACATTGCCTGAGAGTGGGAGGATGTTAGTGTGCAACCACATAGAAAAACTTAGAAAGGAGATTGAGGGTCTGCAGGAGGAACTAAGACAGGCAAGGCAGATTGGGGTGGGTTTAGCCCAATACTGGAGGGAGGAGGAAGGGAGATGAGGGAGGGATTTAAGCCAACAGTGGTGAGGAGAGGCTCAGAAGAAGGGAAGCAGAGACAAAGGGGCCCAGGCCAGGAAGAACGATTGCCAGGGAAACCAGGTCAGGAGACAAAAGACAAATGGAAGGAGGAGATAGGGACTTGTGAGGGGAGGCGAAGAAGTGGCAAAAGTCATGGAGTGGAAAGGAGAGAACAGGTTACTATGAAGAGAGAGGAGGGCATTTGTGAAGGGTCTTCAGAAAATAGTTGTGCACTGCTAGAGAGGAAGAAGGTGGAGGAGGGAAGTGATGAAATTAGAGGAGTAATTGATAAATGCCTGGACCAAACTGAGCGGGGAAGTTCTGCTGGGAGAACTGCAAAAGGGTAAAAGGGCATAATAATGTGCAGGAGGAAGAAGAGGAGCTGGAAATGAGGGAGGAGATGAAAGGAAGCAAGCAGGAGTAAGAGGGGTGGAATCTTAGTGCTGGGGACTCAATACTAAGAAGAGTTAGGTGGGTAGCATGAGAGGCATAGTCACATTTGGGTGGAGGCCTTGCCAGGAATGACAGCGGAAAGGGTGGGACAGTCTGTTCTGAAATATGCTAGAAGGGGTAGGACAAGCCTCATTTAATTATACATCTTGGGACAAACGACCTGGCTGACAAGACAGTGGATATAGTCCAGAGGAGGTTTGAGGAACTAGCACAATTATGTGAGGGGCAGGAAGATCAGTAACTTTTCCGAGATACTTCAGCAAAGGCAAGCACAACAAGAAAGCTGAGAATAGAGGAATTTAACAGATGGCTAAGAACCTGGTGTTGTGCTAAAGGGTATGGGCTGTTGGGGTGGGGAGGGACCTGGGAGGACAGTAGTCTCTATGCCAAGGACAGACTACACTTGGAGTGAGGAAGGAAAGAAGTGTTGAAGCAGAGGATGGAAGAATATATGAGGAAGTTTGGAGTTTAAACTAGGAGTGGGTGGCAGTTGGGGAAGAGATATGCAGGACCACAGGTTGGGAAATCATATGAGCTTACCCCCATAACAGTGACAAAGGACAAATGGCAAGTACTATTGGTGATGCTAGGAAAGGAGGGCAGGATGGGAGGAGGGGAAAAGGGTGGAAGGTGGTTACCTCTAATGCTAGGAGCCTTGGGGAGGAAACCGCAGAGTTGCAGGTTCTCATGCAGGGAGAGGTGGACATTGCAGCCATCACGAAACATGGGCCACCCAATATAATGACTGGGACCTGTCTGTACCAGGGTACAGGTTATTTCAGAGGGACAGGGTGACTGGGAAAGGAGGGGGTGGCACTATTGATGAAGGAAGGACTGAAGTGTGTAAGGGAGGAAGGGAGGAGGCAGTACAGAGTCACTTTGGGTGCAAATCCAGGATTCCAAGAATAGGAGTCTTAGAATGGGAGTGGTGTACAGGCCACCATCTCAGATGGAGGAGTTAGACAGGGAACTAGCGGGACAGATCAGGAGGACCTGCGAGAAGGGTAGTGTGGTGATTGTGGGGACTTCAACATGCCAGAAGTGGACTGAGCACCCAACAACCAGGAACAGAAGGGAGCAGGTACTGCTGGATGCCTTCCAGGACAGCTTCCTGCTGCAAATGGTCAGTGAACCAACCAGGTTAGGGAATACCCTTGACCTTGTGCTGGCAAATGGGGACTTTGTGAGAGAACTTACAGTGGAGGAACCGCTGTCAGGGAGTGACCACCACCAGTATGGCTCACATTGGATATGGGCAAGGAAGGAGTGGAATCTGGCACAAGAGTGCTGGACTTCAGGAGGGCTGACTTTGGGAGGATGGGGGAAGTGGTAAAGGGTACCTGGCCAGAATTCAATCTAGTATGGATACTAACCAGAGATGGGAGCTCATAAAGTTGGGGATAGTGGAGGCAACCAAAACCTGCTGCAAAGCCCAGAGCAAGAAGGCTAGAGCTAAGAAACCGAGCTGGTTGAGCAAGGAGGTCATGGAAAAGGTAAGGAGGAAAAGAGCTGCCTTTAGAAATACAAGAAACCGGGAGGGGAGGACAGAGAGGAGTACTGACAGAATCAAGGAGGTGACAAGGGCAGTAAGGGGAGCCAAAGCATCTACGGAACTCAGGCTGGAACAAGGCATTAAGAAGGGGGAGAAGGACTTCTTTAAGTACATCAGGGAGAAAAGGAGCTGTAAGGACTACATAGTAAGGATTAGGAAGGAGGGGGGTTGGGTGGAAGAAGGGTATGATAAGGCGGAAGCACTAAATGAGTACTCTGCTCAGTATTTACTAAAGAGAAGAGGGGGTGACACCCAAGATGGGTGAAATGGCAGACGAGGGGGAAGTGGTGACAGATGGGGAAATCATGGAGGACAGAGTTCAAGAGGGTTTGAAGGCACTGAGGGTGGACAAGGCACCAGGCCCAGATGGCATCCACCCAGGGTACTGAAGGAGCTGCAGAGGTCCTTGCAGGACCTTTGGCAGACATCTCAATGCCTCACTACATTCGGGTGTGTACCTCAGGACTGGAGGATGGCTCATGTGGTGCCCTCCACAAGAGTGGCCCCAGGATGAACCGGAAACTACAGACCAGTGAGCCTCACATCCATCGTGGGTAAGCTAATGGAGACTATCCTGAAGGAGAGGCTGGTGGCCCCTTAGAGGCCAAAGGACTACAGGACAGCAGACAGCATGGCTTACATGCGTGGCCGATCCTGCCAAACCAACCTGGTCGGGTTCTATGACTGGGTAACTAGGCAACTGGACGGGGACATGCAGTGGATGTCCTGTATCTGGACTTCAGTAGGCATCTGACTCAGTGCCACATGGAAGGCTGGAAGGAAGTTAGTAGGCACAGGGCAGGTGCAATGCTGGTGAGATGGGTAGGAAACTGGCTGCAGGGAAGGCAACAGAGGGTGGTGGTGGGTGGGAGCCTCACACCCAAGGGCAGTGACGGTGGTGTCCCACAGGGCTCTGTGTTGGGACCAGTGTTGTTTGGGATATTCATTGCAGACATATCGGTGGGACATCAAGAGCAAGATCAGTCTGTTTGCTGATGATACCAAGGTTGGCGCGGTGGTGGATGACCTAGGGGGATGGCAGGGGTTGCAGGATGATCTGGCAAAGCTTGAAACCTGGTCAGACACCTGGCAACTGGGCTTTAATGCCAAAAGTGCAAGGTGATGCATTTTGGGATGAAGAACCCAAGGAGGACTTACCAGCTAGGAGTGCAGCTAGCCCAGACAGAGGAGGAGAAGGATCTGGGTGTGCTCATCACAGGGTCAATGAACAACTCAGCACAGTGTAGGAAGGCAGCTGCAAAGGCCAACAAAATGCTGGGTTGTATTGCAAGGGGTATATCCTCAAGGAGGAGGAGGTGATTCTGCCACTGTATAGGTCATTAGTTAGACCACACCTGGAGTACTGCGTGCAGTTCTGGCGTCCGTATCTGAAAAGGGACATTAAGTTACTGGAGGGAGTGCAGCGCAGGGCGACAAAGATGATCAAGGGTCTGGGGGACTTATCAGATGAGAGGAGGTTGAAGGAGTTGAACATGTACTCACTGGAGGAGAGGAGAGACAGGGGGGACATGATTGAAACCTTTAAATACATGAAAGGAATAAACAAGACAGGTACAGAGGGGCTGTTCAAAGTAAGGGAGGGGAGGGCCACCAGGGGCCATGATATGAGACTGGAGCGAGGAAGGTTCAGGAGGGAGATGAGGAGACACTTTTTTACAGAGAGGGTGGTGGCTGGGTGGAATGCGTTACCTGCAGAAGTGGTATGCAGTAGAACAGTGGACTGCTTCAAACAAGGATGGGACAGGACAAGGGGGAGGGTTAATGAAGGGGAAGGGTGGAAGGGAGGGGCAGCTGCAGAATAAGGGGTGCTAGCTGCACATTCGAGCAGACTTGATAGACCTCTAGGCCTTTATCTGCTGGCAAATTTCGTATGTTCATATGTTCGTATCTCATGTGCCTTTGTAACTACAGGACCTGATATGGACATCCCTATACTTTTGTTCTTCTTCAGCTTGGATCCCTAAATATTGGAAAATACTTAAATATTTTCCAGTGCTTTTACACCTGACCTGTAGTCTGCAGCTATTAAACAGAAATCATCCACATATGCTAGTGCTATGGGGAACTGTGAACCTGTGGGGTCCACCATATGCTTAATTTCCAAATCTATATTTAGTTTCCTCAGGAGGGGATCAAGCACAAAAATGCACAGTAAGGGGCTCAAAGGACACCCCAACCTGACCCCATGTTTTATAGAGATGTGTCTTCCAATAATGCCATTTACCACTGGACTGTTATTAGCATATGTATAGAACCTTTGAAGCCATGTAATAAATGTGGATGGAATATCATAATACTCTAATACCTTAAATAAATACTAATGAGCAACAGAATCAAATGCTTTGGTTTGATCCAAACTTAAAACACACCTATCAGTCATATTCCCTTCAGAAACTTCCCTAAGAAGTTTTAAATTATGAATCATATTCCTGTGGGGCACTGCACAAGTTTGTGTAGGATATATTAAACATTTTGCAGTGTGTGATAATCTAGTACATCAAATTTTACTAAGTATTTTCCAATCTGTATTAATGAGGCTAATCGGTCTCCGATTATTATCTTGTTTGGGTCCCTTTTTATGTAAAAAAAATTAACAGACTATCCGCTAAAGTAGGGGGTAGATCTCGCTGGCCAGTTAGAATTTCATTAAATACTATGTCTAATCTGTGTACTAAATAATATATAGATTTTTTTTATAAAACTCGGGGACCTATCAGGCCCAAGAACTGTATTATTTTTTAAATGGGATACTATGTCAGTAATTTCTTTAACAGTGATTGGTTGGAGCAGTACATTTTTACACTCATCAGGTAAGGTGGGTACATGTATGTCCTGCAAAAACATATCTAAATCAGGTACTGTAAGCGGTTGGCCAAATAAATGTTCTCTGTGAGAAGTAACAATCTGCAACATCTCAAAATTATTACTGGTCAAGTTACCCAAAGGGGTCAATAATTGGGACATATATTTTTTTTCTACCCTCTGATAACACCCATCATACGAGTTAACAGTTGGTGCAGTACCCTGTATACCAAAGTTCTGTTCAATGAATAATGAATTAGCTCGGGCATACTGCAGGGAAAACATTTCCTTTTTAAGTGTATTTATTTGGGTTGAATAGTCATATCCTGACTCTGTTGCCAGAGACAGGAGCTTCTAGAGTTGTCTCCTTAAAGGGGACAGGAAAGCTGTGCTAATTGCTAGCAGTTAGCAATGTTGCCTCTAAATGAGTCATTTTTAACTGTACCTTAATAAACATTGATGTGAAAAACTGTGTTTTCAATAGTTTCCTTTTTTATGAACGATATTCTGAACAGTTCTTTTCTTGTAACAAGTAATTTGGAGTGTTTACTGTGTCACGGTTTGAGTACAGAATGCTAAACGTGAGCTATTGTTCCATTAGAACCATTCTTAGAGTTCTTTCCTCAAACCGTGACATAGTTAAAACTCCAGATCACTGGTTCTGTGAAGAGAACTGCAACAGAATGCTGCCCATAAAAACAAAACAATGCAAAATACAGTTTTTCATATCACTTTTTATTCCAGTACAGTTACATATGGATCATTTAAGCTTATGGATATCACTTCTGTAAACTGTAGCATTATAAACAGCTACCAATTAGAAATAATTTCCCGTCCTCTTTAATGGCAGATATCTCAAATACTGGTTCTGGCTATTGGACCTAGCAATTTTCCTGCAGACTGTTTTTATGTCAGTTTTTGTATCTAGCCACCACTGTAAAGGATCATCATACAGATCAAACACTGAATTATGTGCTTCAAACAAGTCTGCTAAAATCTGTCAACTGTCCTTGTGCTCTAAAAGGGACACATTTAATTTTCAATGACCATTGTTTCAAGGCTTGTTTAAAGTAGGTCCTAAAGATACTTTTAGCAGCATATGATCCAATGTTTCTATAGGAAGAACAGAATAGGATGTGCACTGTGTCCAATCAGACAAAAATATTAAATAAATTCCAGAGGACAGACAGCCTTTATAAAATCTATGGCTAGGAGGACCTGCTCCAAAAGTAGCACTATTAATTATTCTAGCCGTGTGACACATATTTTTTAAATAACTCATATCACTATACAATTTCTGTGTAAGACCAGTTTTATCTGTCAGAGAGAGTATGCAATTAAAATCCACCCCCCCAAGACAATTTTACTATAGCGCTTCGACAGTGCTCGCTCCGACATCCCCCACAGCAATGGACACAATACCGAGTGTCAGCATTGTACCATCTGGGATGTCGGTGCATTTCCATTGAGGGGCTGCGCCCCCAGAACCACAGAGCCCCACACACCCCACACCCTGGTCTCTAAATATCTAACTCCGAGTCGGGCTGGCAGTATAGCCTAGAGGTTAGAGGAACAAGGTGTGAATTCTCAGAATCTCCACTTGCATACTGTGTGACTCTGAGCAAGTCACTTAACCACCCAGTGCTCCCAGGTCACCCCTGAAAACAGGCACTTGTGCCTAGTGGGCCTTACCCAGTTACCAAAGACTAAGATAAAAAAAAAAAAGAGAGTCAGAGTTGGACGGTGGGGGGGGGGAGCGCAACACCAGGACACGCACCACCAGTGTCTTCCTCTCATCAACACAGTGACTCGCCGCAGACAGGTGAATTCTGTCACTGTGCTGGTGTTCACCGTGCAGGTGTCGACCTTGCATCGGTACATCCCTAAAGAGAATGGGATTTAGTGGTATGCAAATAGGGTTGAACTTTCTTAAAGAGTTCTACCCGTGTAAACTTTGTTTGAGGATAATAAATATTAATAAACCTCCATTCTTGCCCCTGATATTGGATATCTAAGATCAGAACTCTACCCGTGAAAGATCTGTTAATTTAATAACCAAAATACCTAGGCCCAGATATTCAAAAGGGTTGCGCATGGCGCAACAGTGCTGGGCCATGCACAACCCACTGATGCGCCCCAGTGCGATATTTAAAAGGGAAAAGTGCACCGCACAAATCCCGATGCGCCGGAGCGCATCAGTAATGTATGCAGGCACAAGTAGGGGGGGCGTGCCCATGCATAACCTGCACAGTCCGATATTCAGCCACTACCTGCGCCTGCACAAAGTTACGCCTAAAAAAAAAGGAACAGTGATGGCCACCTACAGGTGAGCTGCCGATTGCAGGGTGCAACACAGCAGCTGCCACCTGTGGGTGGCCATCACTTGTTCCTGCCGCACCGCGCCCCCATGCCCCGATCGCTGGGCACTAATCCCCCCAAGTCCAATATCCCTGGTGGTCCAGTGACCACGCTGAGCCCGATCGCGGCATCATTCATCCTCAAGTCCACAGTTCATGGTGGTCCAGTGGATCGCGATGGAGCCCAATCGCAGGCATCATTCATCACCCCCAAGTCCGATATCCCTGATGATCTAGTGTACCCCCACCCCACCCGCCCACCGCTCCCCATCAGCGGTGGAGAAGCACCCCACTCCAGCACCCTGCTCGCCGATTGACAGCCTCTCAGAGCTGCGTACTCCATTGGCCCAGAGCATGAGCCAATGGTGTGCCCCATACCGCACTACGGTGTCCAGATAGAATGATGCCTGAACCAATGGGCTTGCAGCCCTACTGCTGTCAGTCAGCAAGCGGCGGGGCGGCAGGCGGGTGGGTGCTGCTGCCCGCCGCTGACAGGGAGGGGAGCGGGGTGGTGGGGCTCAGTGGGTGGGTGGTGGGTGGGGGAACACTAGATCACCAGCGATATCGGACTTGGGGTGATGAATGATGCCCGCGATCGGGCTCAGCGTGGTCCACTGGACCACCAGGGATATTGGACTTGGGGGGATACAGTAATGCCCGCGATCAGGGCACACAGGGGTCCACTGGACCACCAGGGATATTGGCCATTTTTTTCACTTATGGGACTTCCCATGATCAGGCTGCAGGGGGCGTCGGTCCCCGATGGCTGCTGCCTGGCAGAGTGCCAGATGCAAGTCATCGGGGATCGGCACACCTGCATGCTAATGGAATGCAAATGGGGTCGTAATGAGATGCAAATGGCCCCCTGTGCACCTTGCATAAATTATGACCCCATTTGCATGTCCCTGTTTGAATATCGCAGGTGCTGTGCATGGCGCAATGGCACTTGCCACCGCATCTCCATGCTCCACTCTGACCACTTGCGCTGGTGCAGTGCCACTGCGCCATGCACAGTGGGGGTGGCCAGGGTGCGATATTCAAAGCAGTTGCACCATAGCGCAGCTCCGTTGAATATCGCCCTGGCCACACCCCTGCGCAACAAAGTTGAGCTGCGCCCAGGCTTGCGCCACAGCATGGCACAGTTTGAATATCCAGGCCCTTGTATATTAAAGAGAATCTCCACCCCAGAACACACTACTTCTCCTAAAGACCAAAAGGAAGGTCCTCCCAAATATTCCTTAGTGGCTTTATTAACTTCATGTAAAGTATGTAAACAGCTGTCTTGGAGAAAACAAACATGCAAGGAGAAATCCTGCAAAACAGAAAATGTGTTACATCCCCTTTTTGAACTTTTTATACTATTTGTATTAAGAGATCCATTAGAAAGATTTGAATCCAAAGCCATTGAAGGATTAAGTGTTCCCCAGAACTGGCGATTTCAGTTTAGACTTCCTCTTTACAGATTTCATGGAATCAATAGGTGTTATTTCAGAATCAGTCATTGAATCTGGCTGGGAAGATGCTACCAAGGAAGCATATGACTCTTCTTCTGTATCCGTCCCTTGTTTCCATTTTGACAAAACAGCAAACCTATACCTGGCAACTGTATCTTCTCTAGTAGAAGAAGTAGATGAAGGTAATGCGTTGGCTCTACTGTGAGTGAGTTTTGGGTTTTTGAAAAGGTACACTCTCCAGAGGAGGCATATCTGGAATAGTGGCTGAAGAAACGGGTGCATCTTGCCTACTTTGCACTGAGAGAACTGCAAGGATCCATACTGTATGTGAGCTCGCCATTTGCTGTGTTAAAGGCAAGTCTGTGTCTTTCAGTGCAGTGTCATATGGTCTAGAGTCCAGATGGATAGCCTCTGTAATAGAATGTTCTTCAGGTTTGGTGCCAAGTTTAAAAGGCAAAGAATGCTCTGAGACCATATTGCCCTCAGGTGGTTTTTCCCTCTTGCTGTGTCCAGCACTGTGTTGCAAGGCGGAGTATTGAGCTCTAGTAACCACTTTTTCTTGATCCTTTTGTGGATTATTATGATGTGCCCATGGGCAGTCTTTGTAGGTATGATTATTTGCCTCGCATAGGTTGCAATACAATGGAGTGGGCACTTTATACTGAGGTGTCCAAACCTGCTGCACAAGGCACTCAACATTCTATTGCAGGCATTACTAAGATGCATGTAAGCACCGTACCAAAAACAAGACATAGGTTGGCCCACATACAAGATGCCGCCCCTGTCTCTGCCCAGACAAAAACAACTACGCAGGTGTTGAACTGACCCATTCATTTGTGCCAACCTCACTTTTATCCTCCAGCTGCCCGTCCATAGTTGTTCTGTATCCATTATTGGGTCAGGAGGACCCAGCACAGTACATCTAGATTTTAACCAGTACAGGATGTCAGAAATGGCTGCTCTTCTGTTCTTGAAGAGAACTGTAATTGTTCTGAAGGCTGGTTTCGTTAGAGGAATAACAGAAAAGGGAGTCCAAAGAGGAGTGTAACAAAAAGAACTGTAGCGTTGCCAAAAGGTTTCCAATCCCTATGCAGTCTTGAAACTTAAATCAAAGTTTGGGTCTCTGGATGCATGTATAAGCGCATATATGTCAGTTGCCAAAAAACAGACCATACTTGATCAATTTTTTGCCCACATACAATCGGTCTGTATATACAACCAACCCCCCCCCCCCATATTTGATATGCACCGCATTTCTGCATTTTGCTGGTTCAGGGGAGCATGAAAAAGTCCAGCATACATTCTTGTGTCTGCACATATCCCTTGCAAGTGAGGATGCTGAGTCTATTCTGTAGCGGAAGGACAATAGAGGTAGCCAGGGCCTGGGTGGTGGTGGTGGGGGGGTGTAAAATCTGGTCAGAAGTATTTTTAGGTGCAGTTTGAGAATGGACACTGTTATTAGGCTGAGTGTCAAATTCAACAGTCATATCCAGCTGTAAATCATTGGTATTAAGCTTTAGAATTGGGTTCTGAGTTAGAGTGAAGGTAGACAGTAATGCCAAAGGGCCAGTAAGATCCCCATGGTGTTCTATAGCATGTAGAGGCCCAGGGGATTTCCAGGGTTGGAATTTTTCTGGGCACACCCATCCTGCTTGTTTTAAAGCCTCTGAAATAGTAAGACCAGATGCAGAAACTTGGTCATCATAGTCAGGAAGCACGGAGAAACTCGTGTTCACTTCGTTACTTTGCCCCATTTGAGAATTAGACCAATCCTTTGTTACATCCCCTCTTTGCGATGCTTGTGGTACACCAGAACCCATATTTGCCACCTTTTCAGGTAGTTCAATTGCTTTGCACCCATTTCTAGTTGCAGTCATGTCTTGATCCACCCTTCCTCATTTTCAACATTTTGTACAGTGTTTGTGCCCAGTAAAGCATTACCTATATTCTTTGCAAAGTTCACATCAGCAGTCACTTTATCAGATGAAATAGGAAAAGTTTTACCTTCGGCACCTTCTAAAAAAGGTTGCGGCATCTCAGATATCTAAACCACTGTATGGGGTGCACTTTCAGGCTCAGGACTGCTACTAGAGGGAGACGGCTTGTTTTTTTCTTATTCATGCTGCAAGTCTTATAATTCGAGTAGACGTAACAGGTAGGCTCTCCTGTTTCTATACGCTACATCAGCGTCTTCAATGACAGATGAATCCTGCATTTCAATAGACGAGGTAGGCACAGTAGTAACTGATATCACCCGCGTAATGCCTGTTGAGGTACATAAAAGGCTGGTCTCCATAGTGGGGCACATCACAACACTCAGGATATTCATTGAAGCTTCCTCAGAAGTCTGGGCAGGGAGGGAAGCAGCCTCCACTGTCTGGGATGCCATCTCTTCCATCTCTCCTGTAACACTTACCGACCAGAAATGAGCAGCGCCCCCAGCAGAAAAAGTAGGGGACTTTCCCCAGTGCCCTGGCCAAATTTCCCCCATTCACTAAAATACCACTATCCATTCAACAGAAAGGGGGGAGTGGGACAGCTGAGAGGAGAGGACAGATGGAGATGAGAAAACCAGATGAGGCGGGGGTACCAGGTGGACCAGACCTAGGAGGGGATGGGTGCCTTTTTGAGGGGGGTTAGGGAGAGAGGGAGAAATCACAGAGGACAGCGTGAGTGAGGCCCTATGGGTGCTGAAAACTTACAAGGCACCAGGACCGGATGGGCTGCATCCAAGAATGCTGAAGGAACTGGTGGATGAACTAGCAGCTCCACTAGCTGCACTGTTCAATGCCTCTCTCCAGACAGGAAGGGTGCCCCAGGATTGGAGGGTGGCTCATGTGGTGCCTATCCACAAAGGTGGGTCTAGGGAGGAGATGGGAAATTACAGGCCTGTCAGCCTAACGTCAGTGGTAGGCAAACTAATGGAGGGCTTCATCAAAGGGAAGATCGGGAGGCAACTGGAAAGGCTGGGGCACATGGATGACAAACAGTATGGTTTCATCCTGGGGAAATTGTGCCAGACCAACCTCATAGATTTTTACGACTGAGTGACAGGGACCCTGGATAGACAAAGACCGGTGAATATCTTATATCTGGATTTTAGTAAGGCGTTTGACTCGTTACCCCACATCGGGTTATTGACAAACTTGGGAGGGATGGGGTGAAGACAGTTGCTTAAATGGGTAGCAAACTGACTTACAGATAGAACACAGAGGGTAGTGGTTGGTGGGATAGTCTCCTCCCCTAGGAAGGTCTTCAGTGGAGTGCCCCAAGGTTCAGTACTGTGACCACTCCTGTTCAATGCCTATGTCTCTGATATAGAGACGGGGGTTAGGAGTAGGATGAGCCTCTTCATGGATGACTCAAAACTGGGAGCACTGGCTTTTGGGGGGGAACCCACGGTGGAGACCAAGGAGAATGCTGGGAACCTCCACAAAGGAGACCCACAGGAGGGTGGCATGGGACCCACAGGGGAAGGAAACAACTCCTGGTGGGGGACTCCATTGTTAGGAAGGCAGAACTATGGGAGGAAGGGGAGAGGGAGGTAAGGTGCCTGCCTGGTGCCATGGCTTTTAGGGACAGAGAGCAAATCCTCAGGATTGCAGGAGCAGCAGCACATTGGAGGGAGCTGGATGTCATTGTCCACCTAGAGACAAATGACCTGGCTAAGAAAGGGATCAGAGCAGTGCAAGAAGCATTTGTGCAGCTGGGAAGGGGCCTTAGACAAATAGCACGCATGGTAACCTTCTCTGCGGTGCTGCCTGTCTATGGCACGGGTGAGGCTAGGGTGTTCCACACCATGGAATTTAATCAGTGGTTGAAAAACTGGTGCAGAGCTCAGGGATTTGGCTTTATTGGGGACTGGAGGTCCACCTAGAGGGATGCAGGCCTATACTGGCATGATGGTCTGCATCTGTCCAGGAAGGGAACCAGGATCCTAGGCAATAGGTTTAAATGCTTACCTGGAAAGCATTTAAACTAGCCAAGGGGGGAGGCACTGGAGAGGAGCAAGGAAATCCTAGCCTCCCCCCTAAAAATTCAGGGTACTAAGTGAGGTAGACACCAACATAGAGATGTCGATAGGGAGAAGCGCTGGGATAAATGGAGAAAGTGACAAATGCAATAAGGATAGGGGTGGGGCAAAAAGGGGTAAGGCCATCAAGAAATGGAGGGTAATGAGTACCAATGCCCATAGTCTGGGCAACAAGCTCCCTGAACTAGTGGCCTTGATGGAAGAGAGATGCCTGGATGTTGTAGCAGTCACAGAAACATGGTACACAGAGAACCATGACTGGGATGTTAACATACCAGGGTACACAACCTACAGGAGAGACAGGGATGGGAGAAGAGGGGGTAGAGTAGCTCTCTATGTAAGGGAAGGGTTAAAAGTAACTAAACAAAAGAATAAACAGGGAGGAGAGGAAGCACTGTGGGTCACCTTAGAGACTGGAAATGGCACCACAATCCGCACAGGGGTTGTATACAGACCCCCATGTCAGGGGGAGGGAATGGACAAGGATATGATAGAAGGCATATTTAGGATGGCAGAGAAAGGGGAGATACTGTTGATGGGGGACCTTAATATGCCAGATGTTAACTGGAGCACCTTTGCTGCAGCCACATCCAAAAGCAGGGCCATTCTCAATGCCCTTCAGGTGGCATGCCTCAGACAGCTAGTTTTGGAACTTACTCATGAGAGAGCAATCTTAGACCTCGTACTCTCAAATCAGGACAGTGAGAGGATCTCAGATCTAGAAGTGGGTAGCCATTTGGGAACAAGTGACCACCAAACAGTGTGGTTCACGATAAACTCAGCTACAGAGTCAAGTCTTACAAAAGTGAGGGTTCTGGACTTCAGGAGGGCTGACTTTGGCAAGATTGGAGAGTGTCTTAGAAAAACACTAGTAAACAGGCTAGGAGGAGGGGTGGAGCAACAATGGGGAAATATCAATTGCTATCACAGAGGCAACAAGCCTGTGTGAAGCAAAAAACAAATCAAATGAAAGAAAAGCCACTAGGTTCTCAAAAGAGGTGGCGTGAAGGTTAGGAGAAAAGATAGCATTTAGGAAGTATAAAGAAACACAGAAGGAGCAGGACAGAGAACTGCACCAGTTAAGGCAGAAGGAAGCAGGAGGGTAGTCAGAATAGCAAAAGCCCAAACTGAGGAAAAGATAGCCAACTCAGTTAAGAAGGGGATAAAACCTTTATAGGTATATCAGGAGCGAGAGACAAAGGGAGGATAGTGAGGCTGAATAGAATGGACGGTGGTGGGCAGAGAGGACAGTGAAAAGCAGGGATACTGAATGAATACTTCTGTTCAGTATTCACAAAAGAGGAGGTGGGGGAGGTGCCTAATCCAATTAATAGAAGCAATCTGGATAGGGGGTCGATCCCAGTCCTTTTACAGAAGAAAGGGTTCTGGAAGAACTCCTAAAATTGAAGGTGGACAAAGCAATGGGGCCAGATGAAATTCACCCCAGAATTCTAGAAGAATTAAGCAGAAAACTAGTGACACCACTGACTACCCTTTAACAAATCATGGAGGATGTGTGGTACCTGAGGACTGAAGAAGACAGAGTGATTCTCTCACAAAAGTGGGAACAAGACAGAGGCAGGAACTACAGACCTGTCAGTTTGACCTCTGTGGTAGGGAAAGTGATGGAATCACTTCTGAAGGAAAGAATTGTTGAGTACCTAGAGGCCAGTGGGGCACAGGACCCAAGGCAGCATGGGTTCACAGCAGGAAGGTCATGTCAGACAAATCGAATTGATTTCTTTGACTGGGTGACCAAAGTAGTAGACCAGGGAGGGGCTGTGGACATGGCCTACCTAGACTTTAGCAAGGCATTTGACACAGTCCCACACAAAAAATTAATAGTCAAATTAACCAGCCTTGGCGTGGGTCTAAGGGTGGTAGCCTGGGTAAAACATTGGCTGGACAACAGGATGCAGCAGGTAACAGTAAATGGAGTCCACTCTGAAGAAAGAGGGGTTACTAGTGGGGTACTGCAGGGTTCAGAACTGGGTCCAGTCTTTTTTAATGTCTTTATAAGTGACATTGCAGAGGGACTGGAAGGAAAAGTATGCCTCTTTGCAGATGACACAAAGATCTGCAACAGGGTTGATACACAAGGAGGCGTGGAAAGGATGAGAAGGGACTTGGCAAGGCTGGAGGAATGGTCAGAAGTATGGCAGCTTGGATTCAATGCAAAGCAGTGCAAAATAATGCACCTGGGAAACAAAAACCCAGGGGAAGATTACACAGTGGTGGGGGGGGAGGTAATAACAACAACAAAAATGGAAAAGGACCTGGGGGTAATCATATCAGATGACCTTAAGGTTGGCAAGCAATGTGAGAAGGTGGTAGGGAGGGCTAGGGGGTTACTGGGATGTATAAGGAGAGGCACTACCAGCAGAAAACAGGAAGTTGTTATCCCCCTGTACAGACAGTTGGTGAGACCCCATCTGGAGTACTGCATTCAGTTCTAGAGATCCCATCTCTGCAAGGACATAGACAGGATGGAGGCAGTTCAGATGAGGGCAACTAAAATGGTGCAGGGTCTGCAAGAGAAGCCATACGAGGAGAGACTAAAGGAGCTTAATATGTATACCCTTGAGGAAAGGGGGGGACATGATAGAAACATTTAAGTACCTCACTGGAATCCACAAAATCCAAGAGGGTAGCATCTTTCAGAAAAAAAGAGATGTGCAAGAACAAGGGGACACAATTTGAAGATAGAGGGAGGATGGCTCAGGTGCAATGTGAGGAAGTATTTTTTCACAGAGAGGGTGGTGGATGCATGAAACAGCCTTCCTGAGGAGGTTGTGGGGTCTAAAACTGTGGGAGAATTCAAGAATGCATGGGACAGACATAAGGCAATTTTTGTGGGGGGTAGGAAGAAATAGGCTGTTGGTTAAATAGGAACTGCAGCTTATCCTCTAGGTAAGGAAATGGGCAGACTAGGTGGGCCAAGCAGTCCTTATCTGCTATGAAAGTCTATGTTTCTAAGTGAGGGTGGCAGTCCAGCGGGATCTGGATACCCTGGAGGGTTGGTCAAGGAGGTGGGGGCTGAGGTTTAATCCGGGAAGTGTAGGGTGTTGCATCTGGGAGTCAGAAACCCAGGTCATGTATACACCCTGGGAGGTGTCTCACTGCAAGCCACATCAAGTGAAGGGGACCTGGGGGTGGTGGTAGACAACAGAATGAAAAACACTGAAAACTGCAGAAGATCGGCGGCAAAGGCAAACAGGATACTGGGTTGCATAGCCCGGGGAATAATGTCCAGGAGGAGCGAGGTGATCCTACTTCTGTATAATGCCTTGGTCAGGCCACATCTTGAGTATTGCATGCAGTTCTGGAGACCTCACCTTAGGAAGGACATAGCACTGTTGGAGAGGGTCCAGAGGAGGGCAACCAGGATGATCCAGGGCTTGAGTGATAGGACCTATGAGGAAAGGCTGGAAGCCCTTGGGCTGTACTCACCGGAGGAGAGGAGAGACGGGGGGACATGATTGAAGTATTCAAATATGTGAAAGGGATTAACAAGGGCAGAGCCAAAGAAATGTTCAGGCTAAAAAAGGGGGAACAACCAGGGGGCATGAATGGAAGTTGGAGGGCGGAACCTACAGGGGAGAACGTAGAAGGCATTACTTCACTGAGAGGGTGGTGGAGCCATGGAATGCATTGCTGGGGAGTCTAGTCGAGCAAGGCACTGTGGAGGGCTTCAAGAGGAGGTGAGACAGATGCATGGGTGTACTGAAGCCAAGGTTGACCCTCTCAGGGGGCCGGGGGGGGGAGGAGGAGCTACCGAGCAGACATGAAAGACCATTAGGCCTATTCTGCTGGCTTTTAGTATGTTAGTAAGTTAGTATCTTAAGCTGGTTCAGTTACAGTTGGTTTGCATCTGTACTAGGATGAGACTGAGAACAGGCAGTAGTGCCTAACCTTCCTTTTCCAGTCAACAGAAACTTAAAAAAATAAGTAAATAAATCAGAGTGATTTCTTCCTGCACCCACAGAATTGGTACTGGGTATAGCTCAGTCGGAGGTTAAAAAGAGAATGAGTAAGGATATTGTAAATGATGAAACTGGATGCAGCTCAGTGTACAGGGGAGGCCACTGACAAGCAGTTAACAGCATACCCCTGGATGTGGAGGGTACGCCTGGGGCCATGCTGGGCCACCCTGGGTCTCCACCTTGCACCAAGAGAGGGTTATCATATGGTGGTAGCTCTCAGTTGAATGAACAGTGATCAGCAACAAAAATTTAGGAGGCTGTCAAGGCTGCCTGCCATCTACTCTTGCCGCATCAAGGTAATTAAACATTGATACATAGTGATGGCATTTGCAAGCCTCTGTATATAAACAGTATATACAGATACATGTATAGTATATGGCAGTCTTGCAACTGTAACTAATCTTAAGTGTTAGCATTATCCTGCTGATGTAATGTCCCCAGGGACCAACTTGAAACCCAAGTACTATGCCAAAACATTGATTTACTGGTACATACAATTCAAAATAAACACATCCTCCCCAGGAGATCTGTTCGGCTATATCAATCACGGGAGGATGGTGTCGTACCTAAGGACTGGAGGAGGAGGGTGGATGTGATTCCCCTTCACAAAAGTGGGAGCAAAGTAGAGGTAGGAAACTACAGACCTGTTAGCTTGACCTCAGTAGTAGGAAAAATGATGGAATCACTTTTGAAAGAAAGAATTGTTGAGTACCTAGAGGCCAGCAGGGCACAGGACCCAAGGCAGCATGGATTCACAGTGGGAAGGTCATGCCAGATGAATCTAATAGATTTCTTTCACTGGGTGGCCAAAGTAGTAGACCAGGGAGGGGCTGTGGACATGGTCTACCTAGACTTTAGCAAGGCATTTAACACAGTCCCACACAAAAGATTAACAGTCAAATTAGCCAGCCTGGGAGTGGTTCCCAGGGTGGTAGACTGGGTAAAAAATTGGCTGGACAACAGGACACAGCGGGTAACAGTAAATGGAGTCCACTCTGAAGAAAGGTGGGTTACTAGTGGGATACTGCAGGGTTCAGTACTGGGTCCGGTCCTTTTTAATGTCTTTATAAGTGACATTGCAGAGGAACTGGAAGGAAAAGTATGCCTCTTTGCAGATAACACAAAGATCTGCAACAGGGTTGATACACAAGAGGGGGTGGAAAGGATGAGAGGGGACTTGGCAAGGTTGGAGGAATGGTTAAAATTTGGCAGCTTAGACTCAATGCAAAGAAGTGCAAAGTAATACACCTCAGAAACAAAAACCCAGGGGAAGAGTACACAATGGGGGGTGAGATACTGAGAACAACAAAAATGGAAACGGACCTGGAGGTAGTCATATCATATGACCTAAAGGTAAGCAAGCAATGTAAGAAGGCAGTAAGGATGGCTGGGGTATACTGCGATGTATAGGGAGAGGTAGCACCAGTATAAAACAGGAAGTTGTTATCCCTGTGTACAGACAGTTGGTGAGATCCCATCTGGAGTACTGCATGCAGTTCTGGAGACCCCATCTCTGCAAGGACATAGACAGGATGGAGGCAGTCCACAGGAGGGCAACTAAAGTTGTGCAAGGTCTGCAACAGAAGCCATATGAAGAGAGACTAAATGAGCTCAACACAGACACACACACACACACACACACACACATATATATATATATATATATATATATATATATATATATATACACACACACTTAAGGAAAGGAGGGAGATGGGGGACATGATAGAAATGTTTAAGTACCTCAAGGGAATCAACAAAGTCCAAGAGGATAGCAGCTTTCAGAAAAAGAGATGTGCAAGAACAAGGGAACAATATTTGAAGATAGAGGGAGGACAGCTCAGGGGCAGTGTGAGGAAGTATTTCTTCACGGAAGGGATGGTGGACGCATGGAACGGCCTTCCTGAGGAGGTAGTGAGGTCAAAAACAGTGGGGGAATTCAAGAATGTATGGGACAGACATAAGGTAATTCTGGTGGGGGGTAGGAAGAAGTAGGCTGTTGGTTAACTAGGATCTGCAGCTTATCCAATAGGTAGGGAAATGGGCAGACTAGGTGGGAAAAGTGGTCCTTATCTGCTGTCAAAGTCTATGTTTCTATGTTTTCTTAGTTTCAGGTATATTAAATAAACATTAAAGGACACTGGGGGTGGGCTTCCCAGTGTCTGACAGTATTGGTGGTGTTGGGGGGGTATAACATAACTGGGGACACTTGGAGTGGGCTCCCCAGTGTCCCACCTTGGGGGGGCTACTGCCGACACGGGCATTGGGCACCCCAGTGTTGGCAATGTGTGGGAGACTGTACTTAAGTTGGGGACACTGGCATCTAGTGCCGACATGGGAATCGGGTAGACTGATGTTGGCAGAAGCATTTTTCTTTTTAAACAAACATTTCTGCATTTTTGGCTTACAAAATAGGATCCTACTTTGTATCTCATCATACGAAGCAAGATCCTACTTCGTACGATGCTGAGATGATCTAAGAATTTAATTGTTAAATAAAACACATTGTAAGGGTATTGTAAGGGTATTTTTCGACCAGTAAAATGCAGAATGTACCTACGGGTCCCAATAAGCAAGCTGCATGTGTTGGTTCATTCCCAGAATATCATTTTTGGAGGTTTCCAAATTTGAATTTTTCAGGCAAAACTGAAAACAAGATGGCAGCCATATGAAGTAGGAATTTTCCCATACAAAGCAGGATTCCTTCTTTGTTTCATATAGATATCTTGTAGTGCTTACTGAGCATGCTCAGAAATTATTGTTTTCACATTTTTAAACTGCAATAACTTAAAAACTGCTTATTATTTTTCACCAGAATAGCAAAAGTCACATCTGTGGGGTAGTCACTTTCTGCTCTGAAAATTTCAGACCAAAAAAACAAAACGTCTGGGCTGTAGGCAAGTTCAAAGTAAAATCCCAGAAAAGTCAATGAGCAAAAATATGTTTTTTTCACCTCGCCATAACCCATAGACCACACATCCGACTGGAACGTAACTTGCCACATCAGGAAATATACCCCACAGAACAGTGCACACCCAATTATGTGCAAATCCATTGAACAGTTGCAAAGTTATTAAAGTGCAAAATTTTGAGTTTAATATTGAACTGCCTACTCAACTCTTATCTATAGGGGCTCGACTGTGATCCTATGTTTCATATATATACACACGCACATACCTATGTGTGTGTGTGTGTGTGTGTGTGTGTGTGTATGTATGTGTATGTATAGAGAAAAGTATGGCATACAAAGAAACAATACCTCTAAGGGGTGAAACCAGCCATAAGGCCACAAACCTGAAGGTCGAGTGGACTTGTTAAGCTTGTTCAACCCTGAGATGGCATCATTTCACAAGTCTGCTGAACTTTGCCTTCTTTTATTTTTATATAATGCATTAGGCTGGACACTTTTTGCTGTGTCTTGTGTTTTGCCATATAGTTGAAGGGGTAGGGTGGCTGTTACATGTGTTGTTAAGGGGCTTGTTACTTGTGTTATTAAGCAGCTTGTTACATATGTTACTGGGGTTGTTTGTAGTGTGTTGGGTAGTAATGTGTTACTAAGCTGGTAATGACACTTTAATATAGTGGTTATATATTATAGGGGTGTGGTCACGTCTTTAGTTAGGGTTCAGTAGGCATTTTAATGTTAAACCTCAAATTTTGCACTTTAATAACTTTGCAACTGTTCAACAGATTTGCATAAAATGTGACATGCGCTATCTCGTCGGTTAGACATCTTGACATGCCAAGTTTCTTCTGGTTGGATTTGCAGATTCTGAGACCCCGATAGTGCAAAACCCCTAAAATTCACCCTTTTTCACAGATTGTTTCTCATTGCCTTGTGCCCAGATGTTGTGGAATTTTGGTGAGAATTTCTTTTGTAGAAAGAGCTTGGGTCACAGAACTGCCTTGCGTTTGTTTGGTGAAAAAATATGAATCCCTTCCAAAGTTATTCCAGTTTTAAGTTCCCATCATTTTCAATGGAATTTTACTCTCCAGGATAGCTTCCTGGGATGGAAACAGGAATTTGGCATCACAAAAAGGATTCTTTTTCATGAGGGTCCAATCCTTTTTCGTGAGAAAAAAGTCCTTTTCACAAGCCACCATCTTGTTTTCCATTTTTTCAAAAAAAATTGAAAACCCACAAAAATGAAGTGAACCACGGACACCAAACATTTATCTTGTTCATCGGGACTCCGTTAGGTGGATTCTGAAGTTATTTGGTCAAAAAAACAACCCTGCATGCCATTTGTTTTCCATTTTAAATCCATTTTCATGACTTGCTAATTCCTTTTTTTAGTCTTTTTTCATTCTCATGAAAAAGGATTGCTATTCACAAAAAAGGATTTTGGACTTTTTTTTTAAATCCTTTTTCGTGAGTATGAAAAAGGATCGTGAAAAAGGATCCCATCTCACAAAAAAGGATTTGGAACTTAGGGGTTTTTAATCCTTTTTTGTGAGATGGGATCTTTTTTGTGAATCCTTTTTAATTCTTGCGAAAAATTATTTGGGACTTATTCTTTTTTACAGGTTTCATTAACTCTGATGCATACTGTAGCGTTGCCATTTTTGTATATTTTTATACCACATTTTCAGTACGACCTTTTTCAGACCTCATCTCATGAACAATGTTGGTGGAATTCTGCAAATCCATCCTGAAAGGTGATTTTCTTAGTCCCTTGGCGAAATGACCTTTTGGTACTGATTTGCAAATTTTAACCACCATTGTTTATTAGGCGGGGTCATAAGAAGCGTATGTTGACAATTTGGGGTTACAATATGTATCAATGGCACAGTTCTGTGCATCTGACATACATATATGCATCTAAGGAGGTATGGGAGTGCAGAGCATAAACAGCATGGATGGGAGCGCAGGGCCTGGACAGCGCTGCACTCCAACACTAAAATAAGGAAACAATTATGGAGCATAGGAGTGCAGGGCCCTCCCTGTGCTCCCACACCCAAAGAAGGACAATAATGGAGGGTAGGAGCACAGCACCCAAAGGCCATGTGCTCCCACAGCCAAATATACTGTACCCATCTCAGCTTACTTACTCATGGAATGGGGTGAGTATTAGGGCTGACAACCACTAGGCACACCCCACACCTGTTGCTGCCTGTAGGGTGGAAGTGGGGTGTTAGGGTCGGAAACCCTAACACTACAATTCCCTACTTTTGTCGCGGCAACCCTGATGCATTACCAAGATTTTTTTGCAATTAATATAATATACAGGTAGTGTATCCATATATAAAGTGCTTGTTAGGTATTAATCTGCTATTAAGGTGTTAATAACACATTAATATACTGTAATTAGCTAACTGATATCATAATACGCTAATTGATTACCATCATATATGGGGAATATATGAATTTTTTCCTATGGGGACAGGGGTCCAACCCTCTATCTATCTATCTATCTATTCTCTCTATCTATCTTTTCTCTCTATCTATACACAACATATGTTTTGAGATAACTAGCCAGATTAAAAGTGATATCTCTTTGAATATGAAAAGATATCGATATTTTTTTCTTGATTTTCTTGATGCTTTATGTCATAGTAATATCTTTCCTTGTACCATTATGTTATAGTACATTCTTAAATAGAAACAGTAGTAGTAAATCTCAGCACAAACCACAGGTACATAAACAGAGTGTCATAAATCTGTTTATCTGAGCTACTCTGTGTATAAATGAAAAATGTTACATTTATACACATATACCCCCAGCAACATAGGGCCAATGATTACAGGCCTGTATAGGTTTCTAGGCAATGGGGTGGGGATGGATTTATCCTCCCAATTGTTAAAATATTGTTACAGGGTTAGGACAAATAATGAGTGTTTACCTTACCAACAGTGCTGTCAGAAAGTTTAAAAAAACTTTCTGGAAGGCAAGGATCTCAGGGTACACTGTGTCCTAGTTGACTAAAGAAGTACTTGTTGGCAGTATGTGTTTTCATAAGGGCATAGTTAAACAACATGTTTTGAGATAACCGGGCAGATAAAACGTTTATCTCAGGCATCACAAAAAAATGAAAAGAGGGCGCTGCACTTCCACAGGTAGACAGGTGGCTGGATTCTTCTTTCGGCACAGGGCCCAGAGGGCCCTGCATGTCTGCTTCTGTTCAAGCAGGTCCCAAAGGTACCTGCACGAATGAGGATATGATTCCACTATTTCAAAAAGTAAAGAAATTAATTGCAAAAAACTGCATTACTGCACCAGTTAGGGTTCAGCTTAACCCCACAATGTACGGAAATGTGGTATTAGAAATTCCAGCCCTAACTCCCCTCCCACCTCAAGCAGCAAAAGGATAAGATCGCACAACCAACCACAGATAGCTATCATCAGATAGGACGAACAATGTGCCGCTGTTTCCAGATTATGCAAATGCAGTAGCACTGATGTGCTACCTTCATAGATTTGTGTCCTGTGCTTCTGTAGCTAGAAATGTGTGCATGTCTGATAGTGTGTATGAGGGCCCTTGGCTGCCGAAGCTCTGGCTCTACAGGGGCCTGTGCTTCTGTAGACAAAAGAAGTTTTGCACTTTGCACATTGGGTAGTATGGATTTCAATCTGCGGGTGCAGAAGTGGTGGACGTATAGCATAGTGGTTATGAGTACTGAGTTACAAACCTGGAGAACTTGGTTTAAATCCCACAGCCATCACTTGAATACCATGTTACCATGAGCAAGTCACTTAACTTCCCTGTGCTCCCAGGACACACCTGGAAACAAGCCTCAGCTTAATGTGTCTTTCCAAAAAGTGAATACCACACAGGGGCCTGCCCTTATGTACCCAGAAGTTAGTGTGCACATCTTACACCTGTGGCTGCAGAAGGGTAGACCCCTTGGGGGCTTGCGCCTCAGCAGCCTGAAGAGTGTGTATATGTCTTATAGTGTGCATGAGTACCTGTGGCTAAAGAAGTACTGGCCCATAGGGGCCTGCACTTCTGTATACAGAACTGTTGTAATTTGGATATTGTGGATTCATATCTGTGGCTGCAGTGGCCTGTTCTTTTGCAGACAGAAGTAGTGTTGTGATTTGAGTAGCATGGATTTCTATCAGTAGCCAGAAGTGAATGTGTACATCTGGTACTGTGCATGCCACAGATACAAATCCATGGAGGCAGCACATCAATACTACTGCATTAGTGTCTTCTGGAAACAGCTGTATCTTGTTTGTCTCATCTGATGATGGCTGTCTGGTGTTGCCTATGTGGTCTTGTCTTTTTGCTGCTTGAGAGGAGAAGTTAGGGTTCAAAAACCTAACATCACATTTCCCTACTTCTGTGGGGTTAAGCTGAGCTCTAACTAGTGCATTAATGCAGGTTTTTTTTTTTTTTTGCAGTGACTATATCTTTATCTGTATCTATATGGGGGCAGTATTTTGTTGTGGTTAAGAGCACTGATCCGCAAACCTGGAGAACTGGGTCTGAATCCTATAGCCACTAGGTGCATAATGCATGACCATGGCCAAGTCACTTAACTGCTCTGTGTTCCCAGGATACACCTGGAAACAAGTCTCAGCTTATTGTGTCTTTTCTGGTAAAAAATTGTAAAATAAATAAAAACAGAAAACATGTATAAATAAAGGATATGCAGGGGGGGAACTGTGATACGTGATTTATGTATACAAGTGCTGTTTGACCCCACCAATACTATTTCCAGCATCAAAAAATTGCTTTTGCTTTGCCACACTTCCTGTTCAACAACCTGCCACAACTCCTTATTGGAAACACTACTCTACAATAAGCAATCTTTCCAGAAATGTAGTTTGTACTTTCTTTCTTTCTCTCAGACATGATTCTTGATCTTGTTAAATCCAGCAGTACTCGGCACTGCCTCTACTCAGCCACCTGCCCACACATTTGCTTGCTCCATCACTCACCCACTCCCTTGACCACTGCCACTATCTGTCTGAGGGCACACTATTTCTGTTTTGTTTGTTTGTTTGTTTTTTTTGTTTGTTTTTTTAAATTAAAGAAAGTCTCCCAAACTGTTGCCTAGCTTAACTAGTGCTCATGGTTCACTGGTGAGAGTCACGCTTGAGCATTTTCTCAAAATAAAACTGCCATAACCTGGCTGCACTAAAAATACAAAACAACATAATAACAAGCATTTGTCAATGCCGAATGTTGGCTTGCTGGCACTGGCAATGGTAGTGCAGGAGTTAGAAATGAAAAATAGGAATGGCAGTGAAGTATTGAAGTAACATCAACACCCCTCCCCCGCAGGGACTGAAAGGTGTTGGCAGTGTGGCTTTGGGTCGGCCATAACAATTACGCCATTCCACCGCACCCTACCTTGCAAAGAGCGACATGTGTCAGGGTGTGCATTGGGGTCTTCGGCCCCTATGCTCACCCCATTCCATAAGGAAATAAGCTGAGATGGGTGCAATATAGGAGAATGGGGTGAACGTTAGGGTGACAGAACCCAAAGCACACCTCAATGCATGTCAATGGCTGTAGGGTAGGGGGTGGGGGTAGAATTCTGTGAACATTATGGCTGATGAACCCAAGTTACGTCCCCGACGCCTGTCAGTCTCTACAGGAAACATAGAAACATAAAAACATAGAGGTTGACGGCAGATAAGGACCTCAAGGCCCATCCTGTCTGCCCATTTCTTTTTCTACCTTATAAATGTGCCTTTGGCCTTTCCTCAGTCAGTGGCCTATCTATTCATACTCATCTGTATTGCTCCCTTATGCCTATCCCATGCCTGTCTGAAGCCCTGCATTGTATTCATAGCCATCACTTCCTGAGGTAAGCCGTTCCATGCATCCACCACTCTTTCTGTGAAAAAGAATTTCCTCACATTCCCCCTTAATCAGCCTCCCTCTAATCTCATGCTGTGTCCTCTTCCTGCTATTTTTCTTATATTTACAAGTTAGACTCTTTCACCTTGTTAATGCCCTTAAGGTGTTTGAATGTTTCAATCATATCACCTCTCTCCCTCCTTTGCTCAAGGGTATACATATTGAGCTCCACTAATCTGTCCTCATATGTCTTCTGATGCAGTCCCTGCACCATTTTGGTTGCTCTTCTCTGGACTGCCTCAATTTGGTTAAAGTCCTTGTGAAGGTGTGGCCTCCAGTACTCCACGCAGTACTCCAGATGGGGCCTAACCAGTGTCTTGTAAAGAGGGATTATTACCTCCCTCTTCTGACTTGTGATACCCCTACTAATATACCCTAACATCCCCCTAGCCTTACCTACTGCTTTAGAGGTCTGCTTGGATGATTTCAGGTCATCGGTAATGATGCTCAAGTCTCTTTCTTCCTTTGTGACCGCCAACAACTCTCCTCCCAGCCTATAGGTGGCTTCAGGGTTTCTCTTCCCTATGTGCATGATCTTGCACTTCTTTGCATTAAATCCCAGTTGCCACTCTTCTGACCATTTTGCTGGTTTATCCAGATCTCTTCTCATTCTGCCCACCCCATCTGGATCATCTACTCTGTTGCAGATCTTGGTGTTGTCTGTAAACAGACAAGCCTTAACCTCTAGTCCATCTGCCATGTCACTAATGAAGATATTGAAGAGGACTGGCCCCAGGACTGATCCCTGAGGTACCCCACTTGTGACTTGCATCTCTTCTGACTGTATACCATTTACCACCACTCTCTGTTTTCTGCCTGTCAACCAGTTTGCCACTCAGTTGACCAACTTCTGACCCACCCCCGAGCCTACCCAGCTTATTTATCAATCTTCTATGTGGAACAGTGTCGAAAGCTTTGCTGAAGTCAAGGTAGGCAACATCAACTGCTACCCCTTGGTCCACCACTTTGGTTACCCAGTCAAAGAAATCTATGAGATTAGTTTGACAGAACCTTTCAGGGTGGGTGTATGGTTGGAAACCTTAATGCCCCGGGGTGTTTGTTAGTATTTTCACTCCAAATTTTCAACAGTGGCTTTTTGGGACCCCACCTCATAAACAGTGGTGCTACTATTTCGTTACTCAATCCTGAAAGGTGATTTCACACAGCAACTGCATCATTGGGAGCCACAGGTGTGGAAACACATTTTGGGCAGGATGCGAAAAATGACAGCTGTACTATTCATGAGGAGGTGTAAAAAAATGGCAATGTTGAAAATCTGGAGAGAAAATATGAAACATTTGCAAACATACAAGGGTGCATAGATATTGCGCAATACACGCCCGTAACGTGGTCATTTTTGGGGATTTTTTTTAACAAATTTTCAACATGGGCATTTTGAGACCTCTCCTCATGAACAGTGGCACTGTGATTTTGTTATTCTGTCCCGAAAGTTGATTTAGCACAGCGATCGCACCCATTGTGCGCCACAGATGCGAAAACATATTTTGGGCAGGATGTGAAAAATGAAAGCTGTACTCTTCATTAGGAGGTGTGCAAAAATGGCAATGTTAAAAATATATAACAATTTGGTGAAGTTACGAGTGTGCGTTGAAACTACACAACGCATGCTGGTAACGCAGTCATTTTTTGGAATTTTTTCACCAAATTTGTAATATGAGCTTTTTGGGACGTCTCCTCATGAACACTGTCACTGTGATTTTGTTAGTCTGTCCTGAACATTGATTTCCCACAGCAACTGCGCCGTTGTGTGCCAGATGTGCAAAAACACATTTCAGGCAGGATGTGAAAAATGTCAGCTGTACTGTTCATAAGGAGGTGTGAAAAAATGGCAATGTTGAAAATCTGGAGTGAAAATATTAACAATTCTCAAAGTTATGAGCATGCGTGGGAACTGCGCAATGTACGCTCATAACACAGTAATTTTTTGGAATTTTTTCACTACATTTTTAACATAGGCATTTTGGGAGACCACCTCCTGAACGTTGGCATTGTTTCATTAATTGGTCCTGAAAGATGATTCCATGCAGTGACCAGGAAATCACCTTTTGGGACCGAATAATGAAATGACAGTGACTGATTTCATGAGGTGGGGTCCCAAGAGCCCCATGTTGAAAATTTGAAGCCAAAAGTCAAAAAATAGGTTGACCCCCCCCCCATTGTTGCCATTATACAGCTTCGCGATTGGCTTTTCAAGAGTTCAGACATCTCTCTCTCTCTCCACCAAAGATCGCTGTGCTGGGCCTCCAGAGATAAGTATGGGGTGAGGGGGGCACAGGGAGGTGGGGTGCTCAGACGGTGGGTGTGGGTTGAGGGAGGGGGGCTTCATGGCCACGAGGGACCATTATCTGTTTTACGGGGGGGGGGGACAGAACATCAGGGGAAGGTTTTTTTTTTTCACAGGTTTCACAATACATTTGGGCACACTGAGGTGGGCTCCCAGTGTGCCACCTGTTTTTTGGAGGGGTGACTGAAGCTGATGGTGATTGGGCACCCCGTTGGCAAAGAAAGCGTGTCTGTGTTTGGGGGGGCATGATGCTGAGGGGGATTGGGCACCCCCGTCGGTAGACAAACTGCACTGGGAAGGGGGCATGCTGACAGGGGGAATGGGCACCCCGCGAAGTTGGCTTTCTAGGGATTGTAAGAGGTGGAAAACGGGAGCCGCCACCATGTTTGTTGAAATGTTTCACCAGGAACGGCACGTAATGATGGTGTGTCTGATCTGTTGCTGCAATGACGAACCTGTCTCTGATTGCAGCAGCGGATTTCTTTCAAGTTGGTGGCACTCTCTGAAACTGCTGTCATCGGCAGCATGCTCTCTGGTTGGCGGCTGAGGGACGCATCAGCTAAAGCATCCCCTGGATTCGCCACAACACTGACACACCTTTGAAAGTGCGAGTACAGTGCTGCTACTGCAAAATGTTGCTTGTGCATGCATGTGCAAGCCAACATAAAAATGATGATTGAATTGTTGTACACTTTACAGCCTCTGAACACCAAAACTGTTACTGGTGCTAGCTCTCTAAAAGGCGCCGCCACATTCAAGTGCAGTTTTTTTGGGCTGGCAGTATAGCCTAGAGGTTAGAGGAACGAGGTGTGAACGAGCTTGGTACATCCAGCAGACCAGACCTGAGTTTGATTCTCACAACCTCCACTTACATACTGCGTGACTCTGAGCAAGTCACTTAACCACCCAGTGCTCCCAGGTCGCCCCTGAAAACAGGCACTTGTGCCTAGTGGGCCTTACCCGGTTACCAAAGACTAAATAAAAAATGTTGTCTTGGCCACACAATTAGCAGACATGTAAGTGGTATTATGACCCTCAGAACATTTTAGAATCCACAGTAACTGTATAGCAGCCTCTGCATAAAGCAGACAAATAAAAAAATTACTGAAAGGTTCTATACATTTTTCTTTTTAAATAAAGTATTTCAGAGAAATTGACTGCCACTGTCCTCGCTGGTCCCTCTGGTATAACTGAATTATTAAAGGAGAGGGGCTTTGTGTGATACATGATTTATGTATACTTGTGCTGTTTGACCTCGGTCATCTCACTTGTAGCTTATGCCACTCATGATGTTACCCAGGGTCAAACAGTACTTGTATGCATGAATCATGTATCACAGCTCCCGCTGCATATCTCATATATTTACAGCTAGATCTTTATCTGTGTCAATATTCTTTGCATAAAACTTTTAAAATGCACCAGTTAGAGTTCAAGTTAATGCTACAAAAGTAGGGAAATGTGGGGTTAGGGTTTCCAACTCTAACTCCCCCAACCCCCCACCGCCCAAGCAGCAAAAGGGAAAAACATTAGGGTTTTGGGTCTCTGGAGTCTTGGCAAATCAGTGGTGAGGTCTTCTTTGGGGTTGTCAACTCTAATACTCACCCCTCCGCTATCACGTAGCCTCCTGTCCAAAGCAAAAGGTACAGTTCTAAGCCAGTGACTCATAATGATACACAGGTACAGGCAGAGAACCACAGTTACCAACAGAATCTGTTGTAGTTTTCTTCATGCCCTGCGGGCTCCTGCATGAAGAAAAGAGATCAAATCTCAGAAACCACACAAGTCGTCATCACACAACTTTCCACATATTTAGACCCCGCCCTCTAGACAGTGTACGCCAAACATGAGGCAATTTTATTGAACAAGTTCAAAGCTATTAAGATGCAAAGTTAGGGGTTTAACACAGAACCTCTTGGTCTACTGCAGTTTGGTTCTACTGTGTACCCAGTTAAATTATACACTGTTGCGTGCTTGATGTTGCGGTGCCTGGGTTCTTACATTGGTGCACTTACAGATACACAGGCTTGCTTTTTTACCCCACCTCACAGACTTCTGGGTGGCACTATTTTACCAGAACCCATTGTAAACTAACAGGGAACCCAACACAAAACTGTAATCCAAACAAGGCAAAATTCACCAGCAGCAATAGTAGCGATTGTCCGGTTGGCAAGTCAGTATTCACATGTCCTGTATAAATTAAAAAGCAGCCTCAGACACTTTTGAATAGGTGATGTTGCAGCAATAGGCAGATGGTGAATGTAGACCCAGACTAGGCCTGATCACTGCGCTTATAGCTCTTTCCTCTAGATCAACACATGGCAGCATGGTAAGTTATGAAGGACCGAGACCGATCAGCTACCCTACCTCACCTCGGTGGGCACTCACTTGATCAAGGGTACATATACCCTGAAGACAAGCTACTGACCACATCCTACCTATGCACACCAGACAGGGTAAAACGGCTTGTTTCCACCTCTGATTACAGCAGTCTGCAGATGGCTTCAGCAGATTTGGTCTCTCGCAGCTATGCAGGCTTCACAGCACTCTCTCTCTCTCTCAGCTCAGAAGGAACTTCCATCAACTGGATTCATCTCACACCAGGATCTCTGGCTCTGAGGTCTGGCTAGACCCTCAGATCTCCTCATCAGCACCTCTCTCCTCTCCATCCACTTGGGAAGGACTGCCCACTGAACTCCTCCTAGGCTGGTGGAAGTGTTCAGCTTAGTTACTACTCATGCAATCTCTTATTGGTTGTCTGGCTTGTCACACAAGATCTGGCCCCCTCTGTTCCTGTAAACACTCTGCTACTACTGTTCCTACGAAGTGCCTGAGTCTTAACCAGGACTCCTTTCATTTTGGTTGATCGATCAAGGGTCAACAAGATGGGACATCCATCTGTTTACATTCTGTGCCATACTAGGCTGCTGTTTACACACAAGTTTCTGGCTGTTTGCAGCTTACTTAACTTTTTAAAACACTTAATCCTGCTCATAGTACAGTCCAGGCTATCATGATGACATCAGCGATCCCACTGGTTCATCTTTGGGTGCAGAGCACATCTTTAATCAGAGGCTTACAACAAAAGAACAACAATGCAAACAACAGATCCTCTTCTGAGAAAACACATAATGCAGCACTACACACCAGTTTCCAAAATAAAGACTTCTTTATTGCAGCTTCCACATAAAAATGAAATTCCCCGGCACTTTGAGGGAACAATCCCTCTTCATCAGGGGATGACTAATAAAGAGGGTTTTTCCCTCGAAGCACTGGGGAATTTCATTTCTATGTGAAAGTTGCAATAGAGAAGTCCTTATTTTGGAGACCAGTGTGTAGCGCTGCATTTTGTGTTTTCTCTGTTGTTCCTAGCTGTTTGCAATGACTTCACATTTGGCTAATAGCACTATGCCAGTCTTGTCTGATTTAACAAATGCTCTTCTCCTGGCCTCCAGTACCAGGTCCAGCTGGATGACAGGCACTGCGGGTGGACCCACTTCAAGACTCCTGGGACTCAAAAGGTAAGCCCCACCTTTTGGAGGTTTACACTAGCATTCATAAGTGTGTACATATAGCCACAGAATGCCCAACAGTAATCCATTTCCTGTGCCCAGAAGGAGGCCTCTGCGGCACGGGGTGTGGATTTAATCATGGGCAACCCCTCTGCCACTCTGTGGACTAGACTAGTAGTAACAGGTGCTCCCTGTAAGATATGTGGTTCCCCTCTTCCCCATTAAAAGGACCATGAATAAACCGGCCCATCAGTGCAACAATTGGATTTCCGTCTGCGATGCCAATGACCCAGGTGCGGGAATGGACTCGGGTCGCTGGAGGGCCGGCCAATGAGAGAAGGAGGGAGTATCCAGGGATGGCTCACCTTCTCTGGGGGAGGGTGGGGTTGAGAACCGGTGCCTGTTGGTCCCTGGCTGAGGCCAGGAGCACAGCAGGATGTCAGGTCTCAGAGCACTAGGGGAGTGGTAGACATCGGTGTGTGTCTTGACGTCTGTGGCACGCCACTCCCCCCAGGGAGAAAACCAGGAAACAGCTCCCTGTCTGGCCAGATGACAGTCTCTGGCTCCTGCTGCCTCCTAGCCCCAAGACCAACCTGCCTCAGTGACACCCGGGCCAATTAAGAGTGCGCTGGCCTCCCCACCAGTGCCTTCCTTCTCAGAGGAGGGGAACCCATCTGGCGAAGGGACATGCCGGATTACTCGGGGGTCTGCAATATGAGGCAAGGGCTGACGTCAGGTGGGCGGGCAGATGGAGGGTCCAGGAGACCCGAAGAAGTGGTTGGACAGGGAGAGGTGGGGCGCAAATAGTCTGAACCCTTGGAGACTTCCAAGACTGGGAACACCTGGATCCCCATCTGGATGGACCCTTGGAGCCATGTGGGCTCTATGCCCTCTAATGAGCTCTACAACCTAGGCCTGCCCCCCCCCCCGAAACACTACACTGCAGTTAGGGAGCCACTAACCCATTCAGGAACCTGCTGCGCAACATTCCATCTCTGCTTCCCCCCTCACCTGTGGTGCTACCATTTGTTTATTTATTTAGAAACTGGTAACACTTTGCTGAGGCTCATTTCCGGGTGTGACCCCACGGAGAGGGGAAGGGGAGTACAGAAAGAATCAAATTACAAAACATCAGAGTGCGGTTACATAAACAACATTACAGGTACTAGAGAATTATGGTGATCAAGCAGGTAAACAACAGCATAGTTCAGTGCAATGACAGCTGGACAAGCGTGCAAGAATACAATACAGTGCACAGTGCCTGTTGGGGAAGGAGTCAGTGCTTTGGGGTACAGAATCAGACCCCGGGCATAGTCACAATTAGGGGGAGGGCTTAAGCAGCAGAGGGACAGCAGAGGAGGGAAGAGGTGTCAAGAGGGGGGTTTGAGAGGGACAGCAGGGAGTAGTAAGGTGCCTTAGCTGGTACCTGGGGGCTGGAGTGAGGGCCTTGCCATGGAGAATACCACTCCTTCCCACCACTACCCAGTTGGGAGAACCTAGACACATCCCACCCAAGGCCCTAGAATTTTCATTTACATTATTTTTTGTTTGAAAAATAGTGATCAGGAAATGGGACACCGAGCCAAAGCTAGTTTCCAGTTGTGACCCAGGAATAGGAGTTACAGAGAAGAAATAACAAAATGAAACAAGATTGCAAAAGCAATAATGATTAAACTTTCAGAGAAAGTGTAGATAAAAATGTGCAGGCTATTAAATAAACAAAATGTTAAACACACAACATGTGATAGTTGAGTTAAGGTGCTGCAGTATCGCTAAATGAAACAGCCTGTGCAAACCAAAACCATAAGGGACAAGAGATGGCAACAGCCAACAATGGCTGCTTTTGAATTGTCTTGTTTTCAGTGAGGTCCTGCTTTTACCCATTTTTAAAAATGCATTAATGCATGCTAGCCAAGCTCAGATGCAACATCTCATTTTCAGTGGAGTTCCACTTTTACTCACTGCCATGCTGTATTTTCTTAGACTATCCCAGCTAAAATGCAATGTCTCATTTTCACTGTGGTCCTGCTTTCACCAATTTACACACTCTGTTTACCCTGAGAAGCCCAGCAGAGATGCAAAACCTAGATTTTACTCAGGCCCTACTGTTACTCATTTGCATACTGTATTTACCCAGGGTAGCCCAGCCCAGATAAGATGCAATATCTCATGTTTTGTGTGCTCTTGCTTTCATATATTTCTATTATGTAGTTAGAAAACAGAAACAAAAAACATTTATGTTTATACACATCCTGTATACATATTTTCTGCTTGAAAACCACACTCTCTGTGAGCCACAAAATCTTCCTTATTAACTTCATAGCCAATATCGCCAGTGCAAATAAATCTCATAAAGTAACTTACAGTATATAAAAAGGTCCTATGGTCCATGACCTGGTGCTCACTCTTGACCACCATTTATAAAATGGGGAGGGAAAATCCTGTGTCCTGATTGATCATTGGCCATGTATTAGAAGACTCTAATGCATGGTTAAAAGCAAATGCTGGCCAGCTGGATGCAGGACAGCAATGAAAGCTGTGGGCCAGTAGAATGTTCAAAAAGTTACAGCCTCCGTCTTTCCACCTCGCTTAGCCCACGTATCTTATATAGTGTCCCACTCATCTCTATGGCAAAACTTACTTGCACACAGTGGAAAAGTAGTAGTTGATTTATTCTTATAAGGGAACTTATTTTGTCCTAGCTATACAATCTGCTCTTCTGTTTGAGCCATGATCGTTGTCACAGCCACGATTCCAACCTTGGCTGTAGCCCTGATAGCATCCCCCACCCCTGCAATCACTTGGTCGCTCCCTCAGGGTGTTTCTTTACATTTAAATACATCATTTAAATTCTGACTCATTGAAGTTGGAAGAGGTTACTTAACCATTCAAAATTAAGCTGCCTGTTGAGCTCACGCTCCAGCTACACTTCCCTATTCCTGGCAGACATGACAGTACGAGTGTAGTTGCCGTTGTGCAAATGATTCCCAGTACTATCATGCCACTTAGATCATTCAGTCCAAATAAAAAAAAATTAAATAAACATAACAAAAAGCTGATTGATTACGAGTGGGGGCTGCTGGTGGGTGGGCACTTTCGGTTTCTACTCGGTGCAGCTGTTCTGCCTCACTTACTCCCAATGCCATTAAGCAGCAGTCCTGATAGCAGTCTCTCTTCCTTGCACTGGAACCATCTTTATCAGTTAAAAAAAAAAGAGTTTTGCCTCACTGCCAGCACATCTCTGCAAATACACACTGCTCCCCACTACCAACAGTTCTATGTGTTGGGGTGGGGGAGAGGAACAGGAGTCAAACTACAAAGCCTAAACAAACTACAACTATGGAACTACAACTACAGGTACAACATCAGGACAAATGCTTTCTTGGCAAACCCAAAAATGCTAGGCAGAAGAACTATTTTAACAAAAAATGAACACATATAGTTACTGTTTTCATATTAAACCATATTTATTTTAATTTTTAAAGTATAGTTTTTTTTTAATACCAATTTTATAAGCACAATAAGACCCTACAGGGGTGTGCATTAGACATTTCTAATGCATGGCCAGGAGCTGAAGGCACCTCGCTGTGCCCTTGGCTATGTGTTAGAAATGTCTAATGCACACCCCCTTGAGTCTTCTTGCTTACATAAACAAATCCTGGTGCCACACAATGATGTTACTCTTTTAGATATTGTGATAATCTGCATGCGTGGACCAGTCCTTTTAAGTGGCACAGTTATATATCATTAATAATAATTACAAATTTAAAATAATTTCAAGGAGTCTTGAGTCCTTCTCAAACCTATTTACAAAGTCTGAACTTTTGGCACTATAGAGGTAGACTCAATGTCAGTGGTTCAGCAGGTTGCACACTCTCCTGAGGCTGGGAGATCAGATGGCTGTGGGTTCTATCCTCACACCAGGCACTTGGGTTAATATCCCAGTACTGACACTGCAGTGCAGCATGAGGGGGATGTTGCACTCCTTAGGTGCCGTCTTTCGGATGAGACGTTAAACCAAGGTCCCGTCTGCCTGTTCTGGTAGTTGTTCAGGTGGATGTTAAAGATCCCATGGCACTTCTTGAAAAGAGTAGGGGAATTTCCCACAATGTCCTGGCCAAATTTTCCCCATTCACTAAAAATACCACCAACAGCTTAATCTGGTTCAATTTCAGTTGGTTACCATTTGTATCCCCCCAGTCGCCCCTGAAAAAGGGACTTCTAGTCTCAGTGGGCCTACCGGATCAACAGAATTCAATAAATAAATAAGACCCCCCCCCCCCCCGACTGTCTTTTTGTTTTCAAGGCCATTTTGTAAAGGTCTGGATAAGCAGACAAGTTCCAACCCACTTACCTTCATACTATTATGTATTTACCCAGGATAACACAGAAGAGATTCCACATCTTGTTTCCCCTGTGGTCCTGCTTTCTCCCATTTTGCACAGCATTTTCTGAGAGTTGCTAAGCTGAGATATCATATCTTATTTTCACTGGGGTACATATTTTTACATTGTAGCTGCATAGGATAACCCATCTGAGCTGCAATATCTCATCTTCAATGAGGGCTCTGCTTTAACCCATATTTACGTTGTATTTACCAAGGCTAGCCCAGCCCAGCTGAGATGCAGTATGGCCCCTCATTTTCAGTGGGAGCCTGCTGTTATATAGTTTTACAATGTATTTACCTAGGATTGCTCACCTGCAATGCAATATCTCATATCTTGTTTTAGTGTGGTCTGGATTTTATTAACTTTCACACTGCATTCTCCCAAGATAGTTCAGGTAAGATGCAGTATCTCATTTTCAGTGGAGTACTGCTTTCACCCATTTTAATACTTCCTGCTTAGACCACCATTTCTCCTCACCAGCTTCCAGGTCCACCTTCCACCTGCCCAAGCCCTTCTGACTGCCAAAGGAGTCTGCCAAGAGTCCAACTTGCCACCAACCTCTGGTCAATAGCCTCTCTGAACTCCTGACCATAACCCATTGCTTATTACCTATGGGTGGGGCCTCGCAGATCCTCAGGCTTGGAGGAGAATCCATATTTGATGGCTGAGGTCCAGGAAGGGAGCTGGTGAGTCACATGAAGAAACAGTAGAGTCTTACTATGGTATGGGGGCAGCTTCATCTGCCTGCAGCTATGGAGGACATTTGATCACATTTAATCCCTCCTGTATCTCACCCCACAGCATGCTCCTGCTGAGCAACCCAACAACGCCCCTATCAGGGCTGTCAGAAAGGTGGGTGAGTCTAACCATACCGTTGGATCTCCCCTTCTGGACCTGTTCTTGGCATGTGACACCTCCACATAACTCGTTAGGTGGGCAGGGGTGTGCCAACATAAGGCCACTTCAGATAGACCACGGTTTCCTTCCCAGGGGACACATCTTCCTCTTGTGCAAACAGGGGGCAGTCATTAAGCAAAAGGAGGTGCTCTTCCTCCTCGAGACAGGAGGCACCCCCAGATGAACACCAGAACCAAGCCTCACTGGTCAGCACCAGACGTCCTGGGTTTGGGGCATGAACCAGGGGTGTCTGCATGGCAAGCAGTAGTATAACCAGTGAACAAGCAGACCGACTTTCACCAATATTTACACTGTTTTCACCCAAGGGTGCCCTGTCCAGGGGAAATGCAAGAATATACTACTTAATCCCGACAGTCAGTTCCCCAACACCCAACATCCCGAAGCCATGATCCCAATGGTCAGTTGTCCGACAGTTAGGATGTTGCCTGTGACAGTTTTTTTCACATTTGGGGGGGTTTCACCACCGCACCCCCGTATTTAAGATTGTAAACTCCGCCATGGGCAACACTGTAGTGTCGGGCAAATGGGTATTAGGATTGTGGCTTCGGGATGTTGGGTGTCGGGAAACTGACGGTCAGGATTAAGTAATACTCCAAAATGGAATATGTCTTTCTCAGTAGAGTCCTGCTTTTACTTATATTTGCACTAATATCCAGGTTAGTTCAGCTGCAATGCAATATATCTTGTTTTCAGTGAGGTCCAGATTTTACCAACTTCAACAGTCCAGGACACATCAGTAAAGGAATACCAGTTCAGTGTGCTTTTCCTGGTGAAACTTTTGAGATAATTGAATAAACCACATAAATGTACCCAGGCTTGTCTAGGTAAGATGCAACATCTTACTTTCAGTGGGGTCCTCTTTTCACCCCTTATATTTGCCAAGAAGTGCCAAGATGAGATGAAATATCTAATTTATAGTAGAGTCCTGCTTTTACCCATTTTTGCACTGTATTTACCCAAGATAGTCCAGCCCCAGTGGAATACAATATTTAATTTTTCTAGAATCCTGCAATCATTCATTTCTACAATGTATTTACTAAGACAGCTCAGTGTTATGTATTCTTGCACTACATTTACTCAGGACAGCCTGAGATGAAGTATCTTATTTTCTGTAGTGACCTGCTTTGACCAATTTTACAATAAAACCTGAGTAGCCAAGCTAAGGTATCATGTTTTCAGTAAGGGCCTACATATATCCACTTTTGGTCTGTATTTGTTCTGGATAGCCCGTTTCAGAGGCAATATCTCATTTCCAGTAGGGCCCTGCATTTATGCATTTTACACTGTGTATTCATTATAACCGAACTGCAACACCATATCTTCATTTCAGTGTGAGCCTGCTTTTATTCATTTTTTGTTTTTAATTTAAAATGTGTTGTCTGGGAATGGCACAGAGCTGAGATTCATTTCCTGGCATGACCAGGGGAAGAGGGTGGTTAACAAGGGAAGACAGACAACAGAAAGTGGCAAATATAGCCGGCCCATCACCATAGCAGTAGCATTAGCACTTGCAAAGCCTGCATCCCCAGTTTGTGAATAAACCTAGGTTTTCGGGGTATGGCCGGGGGGAGAAGGGTGCTGTATCACTGCCTCCTGCAGACATGCGGAAGGTAGGGCACATGGGACACAAGGCTGGTGCGTATCGCACGAGCATGCCGATGCACGCTCATAGCGGGTAAGTAGTCCCAGCACTGGCATCCCTACAGGGAGGGGCAGAATAGTACAAAAAGAGGGCAGACAAGGATGATGAAAAACACCAGGGCTGGCAGGATGATTGTCGACCTCTGCAAGCCCCCCAGTGACCCAGGCACCTCTTAGATGTGGATACATTGTTTGGTGGGGTGATGGACTCCCCTCCACCCTGCCACAGAGGGCAAGCCATGGGGGACTTCAGGGAGAGGTAAGACCGGAAGAAGCCAGGTGACGGGGCTAGAAGGATCAGTGGGAAGGAAGACTAGCCAGGGGTGTAGGAGGAAAAAGTTAAAGTGTCAAATATAAATTTAGGTAGAGAAAATTGGAACACTACACAAAACATTCAAAATTTGCTAAAGTATTTGCTGTGGATAGTCTAGCTAACATATAATATCTCATTTTCGGTGGGGTCCTGCTTTTACCCAAAATGTACTGCATTTACTATGGATAGCCCAAATTAGATGCAATATCTGGGTTTGTGTGGGGTTCTGCTCTTTCCCATTTTTAGACTGTTTTACCCAGGTTATCTAGTCCATATGAGCTATAGTGGAAACATAGCTACTACACATTCTTGAAATTAGCTGATTCTGATTGGATTTTCGGATTTAGGATTTGGAGAATTTTCAAATCCTAATCTGATATTGTTTCAAGACCTACAAGGCCCTAATAATCAGAGTTAAGACTTGGATTTGAAATACTAAATCTTGAATGCTTATGTAAAAATAGGTTTTAGGATTTAGTTTAGGATTTAGGATTTTCACACTGTAAATCCCAAAATCCTAAATCCAAAAATCGGATAGGAATCTGACAAATCCTTGTCTGTCTTCCTGAAAGAATCAGTCCTGTCGTTACATGAACTCCTACTGGCCAAAATGTCCCTCCTCTAGATCCTCCCCATCTTTGTAAGTGTCCTTTATGCCTCCCCTAAGATCTCCTCCCTCTCCCTTCTTGAAATCATGTTCTCCATGGTCGACCTAAATACTTCTGGTGAACTTATCCTCCTGAGTGACTTTAACCTTTCTGGCCCCCAGTATATATATGTTTTGGTTCATCTGCCTCTCTTCATATGATTTTCCTTGATGGCCCAGGATCCTTTTTGTAGCCCCCTCTGGACAAACCCCAGGTGGCCATATTCTTCTTTAGGTGTGGATTCCAGAAGTGTGCACAGTATTCCAGGTGTGGTCTCACTAGAGATCTGTAAGCTTATCTCGGGCGTCTACCCATTTTAACAATGCATTCACCCAAAATAACTGAGCACAGATGCAACAACCGGTTTTCAATTGGGTCCTGCTTCTACTCATATTTACAATTTATTTGCTCAAGATAGCCAAGCTGTGAAACAACATTTCACTCACAACAGGGTCTGGCTTTGAACCATTTTTACACTGTATTTACAAAGAATTGCCATAATTGGTACTCTGCACAGTAGAAGTGCCATTTGTGACCCCCTGATGTTTGTGAAAGAAATAATATTCCAGTCCACTTTATGCTTACTGCTGGCAATATGTATGGGGGCAAGAGAAAAGAAGAACTGTGTTTACTCAGAATGTAAACTGTGATTTTAATTGTTTGGGGTCCTAATAAATGAAAATATAACAGATTATGCATAATTGATTATTTTTTTTGATTTGTAAAATTTATTTTTTATACAGGAAATACATTTGTTGGGACATCAGTTTTCAACAAAGTCCTGTCTTAGAAAATGGCACACAATATAAAATAACAAAACACATACAACACATTTACACAATCAACATTACTTAAAACAGGTATTATATAAATTATATCACTTTGCACATAGCCCCTGGACAAAATACTTGTAACCATTACATTTACATGCATATTATTATTTTGCCCACTTTTTCCAAGACACAGTACATACTATTGGGATTGAAGACATAATGAGTAGTTATCTTTCAATGGTATCTAACTGGTACTTCTGCAATCCAACTTCAGCTTCATTGTCTTAAACTCACTCTGACCATTGACATCACACAAATTAGCACCTCCAGGTTTTTACAATCTCATCATCAATAGATCAGTTGTACACATCTCACACAGACTCGCTATAGGAATACAATATCATGTTATTAGCATACACGTACGTCAAAGAACACACTACAGCCCTTTGCCTTAGAGGCAAGGTGCTGCTGATTCTCTTCACTGTTAGACTTTTCTGGCTAACCCTTTTACTTAATGTTGCTACCTACAGAGGTGCAGCCACAACATAATGGTTCTCCAATTTGTCCTCTGGTTGCCTTTTCTCTCTGTGCCTGTCCATTTAATCTCATTTTAACCCCTTCAAACATTATCAAAGGAGAAGAAAAAAAATCCAAAAATGTTACTCTTCAGGTCAGTATTCATTTTCACTACACTTAACCCTTAGGCTGCCGACAGAATTAGAAAGTATAGGAATTTTGGACTGATATAGCAGTCTGTGGCCATGCAAGGGTTAATACATGTCTGTACATCTTCAAAAGAATCTATGTGGGCTTTTCATAGCATAGAGAACACACCAGTCTCTGAAGAAATTGTACATTTTCCACTTCCATCCTGTTGTCTCAGACTTTTTATGACTCCAATAAAGCTGCTGGCTATGCCAAATAGCTTTAAAAAGAGCAATCTGTTTCTTGAGGGTGAGAAGGTGGAATCAGATCTTCATGTGAAACAAATGAGAATAGGCACAAAAGTGTCAAAATTAAAAGAGCAGCCTGTTCAGGAGGTGAGGACCAGCATGTAAAACAATTAAGAACAGGGACAGTCTTGTCAAAATAAACTCACAGCATGTGAAACAGTTAACAAGAACAGGAACAGAAGTGTCAAAATAAGCTCACAGCACTTGAAACAGTTAATAATAAGAACAGGAACAGTAGTGTCAAAATAAACTTACTGCACATGCAACAGTTAGGAAGAACTGGAACAGCCCTGTCAAAATAAACTCAAGGTACAAATTGTACTACGAGGCTTCAATCTTTCACAAGCATAAGCAGGACCCAATGAAAATAAGACATGGCATCTCAGACTGGCTATCCTGTGTAAATAGTAGCTTGTAATACACATCAGGAGATAACATATGAAACAGTTTATAAATGAAAATTCTTTCTTTTCCTCCATTCCAGAGAACTAAAAGGAATGACAACCTGTTTGCTCTGCAGCAGTCAAGCAAAGAGCCCTATAGAGCAAAAACCTTGTTTAAACACTGACTGACCATAGAGGACTAAGACAGTGGCTCATACACTGCACTCCCTACTTCAGCAAATGGCAAAGCCACTACAGATTAATGTACTTCTGAAACATCCTTAAAGTCAGAAGTAAAATACTCCCCCCCCCAAAAAAATAACAGCAAAACAGAGAGGTGGTATGGAAAAAGAGCAGTACGTAGGATGAATAAACAACATGAGTGTAACAGTTCCAATTTGTTTGGTTTTTGTATATCTCTCTCCAAGCCATATGCATTCCTTCTAAAGCTCACCCCCCCCACACACACACAAAGCATCATGGATATGCAAATTATGAGGGGGCAGATTCAAAAGGAAATCTTTATATCTGACCACAGCCAACTCTTGCACACAAAATGGAACCATAATTTTCCTTAAATGCACAAAATGACACGCATAACAAAAATGCAGCAATGTGCTTTTCAAGCTTTGCTTGAAGTCTAAAGAGAGCCAACTGTTTTGGGGGGGGGGGGCAGGGGAAATAATTAACAAGAAAAATATGATAAGCAGTGTCAAAATAAATTAGTCTAAAACTACTAAATATGTATGACATTTTTATGTTTGCACAAGAGACATTATGTGGCAGCTTAGGAGAGATGCGGGTTTTGGAGATGTGGCACTGTGGCGGCCAATGTCACCACTGCATTCTTGGGCTTGGCCCTCATTTCCCAATGCGGTGGCATGCTGCTGCTTGACACTAGTTCAGCCAGTGTGCCACCAACTTGAAATGAATTAGCCGCTGCAATGAGGGAGCGACCTGTCATTGCAGGGCATGCCTTGCCTGGTGTAACATTTCAACACAACATGGCAGTGGCTGTCGCCATCTGCTCACAGTCCTTTTAAAAGCTGATGGGGGTGCCCAATCCCCCTGTTGACATGCCCCCACCCCAGTTCATTTGCCAACAGGGGAGCCCACTCCCCATTGGCATAATGTCCCCCCCCCATTTGTTGTGTGCCGAGGGGGGGTGCCCAATCCCCCTCGGCATCATGACCCCCAAAACAACAGACTTTCTTTGCCAATGGGGGGGCCCAATCCTCATCAGCTTAAGTCCCCCATCTCCAAAAATGCAGGTGGCACACTGGGAGCCCACCCCAGTGTGTAAAAAGCAAATCTGCAAAAAAAAAAAAACCTTCCCGCGATGTCTTTTGTTTTTTTTCCCCCCTGAAACAATGAAAATGGTCCCTCGCTGTTGCGTCCCCTCCCCTGACCCGAGCCCACCCTCTGTGCACTTCACCTCCCCACACCCCCCTCACCCCATACTTACTTCCAGAGCCAGGCGCGAGGATCTTCGGTGGACCGGGAACACGTCTGCACTCTTCAAGCCGACCACGAACTGAAGAAATGCTGGTAAGCTGTATAACGACATAAATTATTCTTTTTCAACTTATGTGGCTATCTCAGCCATTTTATTGACTTTTGGCACCACATTTTCAACATGGGGTTCTTGGGACCCCTCCTAATGAATTCAGTCACTGTCATGGCATTATTCGGTCCTGAAAGGTGATTTTGTGGTCACTGCGTGGAATCACCTTTTGAGACTGATTAATGAAATGGCAGTGCCACTGTTCATGAGGTGGGCTCCCAAAAAGTGCATGTTGCAAATCTGGTGAAAAAATTCCAAAAAATGACTGTGTTACAAGCGTGTGTTGCACAGTTTACATGCACGCTCGTAACTTTGAGATTTTTAGAGATTTTTATTCTAGAATTTCCACATTGCTATTTTTACATACCTCATTATGAATAGTACAGCTGTCACTGTTCACATCCTGCCCAAAATGTGGTTTCACACAACCACCGCACAAAGGCGCGGTCGCTGTGGGAAATCAACATTCAGGACAGATTAAGAAAATCATAGTGACACTGTTCATTAGCAGAGGTCCCAAAATGCCTATGTTGAAAATCTGGTGAAAGAATTCAAAAAAATGACTGTGTTACGAGTGTGCATTGCACAGTTTTCATGCACGCTCGTAACTTCGAGAATTTTTAATATTTTCACTCCAGATTTCCAACATTGCCATCTCTTCATACCTCCTTATGAATGGTGCTACTGTCATTTTTCACATCCTGCCCAAACTGTGGTTTTGCACATCTGGCGCAGAATGGCATGGTCACTGTAGGAAATCAATGTTTGGGACAGATTAACAAAATCACAGTGCCACTGTTCATGGGGAGAGGCCTCAAGTGCTTTCATCAGGTGGGGGTCACAAAAAGGCCATGTTGAAAATTTGTAATGCAAATACCAACAAATCTAACCATAACGTCTCACCCTGTACAGACTGATAGGCATCGGGGTGTGCCTTTGGATTGCCGGCTGTAATGCTCATGCCATTCCATCCCCACCCTGCAGCCAGTGACAGGCATTGAGGGGTGCCTTGGACTCTTCTGCCCCAGAGTTCACCCCATTCTCCTATACTGCACCCATTTCAGCATATGTCCTTATGGAATGGGGTGACTGTAAAGCCAAACATCCCAAGGCACACCTCAACACTTGTCAGTGTCTGCAAGATAAGGTGAGGTGAAATGGTGTGAGTGTTATGGGTGATGACCCAAAGGCATACCCCAATGCCTGTCCATTTCTACAGGGTGGAGGTGGGGTTGGCGTGAAGTTCAATACTTCACTGCCATTCCTATGCTGTATCTGTCTAACTCCTGCACTTCCAATGCTAATACCAGCAAGCAAATGTTTGTCATTGACAAATGCTTGTTTATGTAGCACCACTCACTCCTTATAAGGCAATAATATTCCACTGATATCATTGGGACAAAGTTTAAGGGTGGTGCTATCTTCATGCATATTTAATAGTTTTAAGCTGATTGGCTACACTGCTGCATGTGCATTGAATTTTTGTGCAGGAACTGCATTTCACTTTCTTAGTTACAGGCTGATTGTGTTTCTGTCCTTTGTCTTCAGCATGGGCTTATACAGCAGCATCTAGATGCTGCTGTCATGTGTATACAGAATGCAAAATATGTATTTGGACCTACCATAGCTGGAACACTTGATGGAGGCACACACAAAAGTAGTCCATCATTCACTGGGTAATATTCCTGCTTCCATTTTGCAGACTAACTCTGGAATGGCCACAAGAAGTTTATTGGCTACTAAGCATGGGCCGGTAGTGAAATACCCAACCCTCAAGACTACCCATGGGTACCTCTAAACTACTTGAAATTACCCTAAAAATACCCTAATGAAAAATGGGTAGTTGGTTAGGGTCAGGTAGATAATACCTGATTCATTCTACTACTCTATAACCCGACCCTGACCATAACAAACAACATGTGAAAGACTGTTTTTGGCTGTATGCTGTGTATTATTATGCTGTTTGTTAGGTGCCTTGAGCCATTATACCCATTGTGGGCATTGCTGAGGCAGGTATGAAAGGTGCAGCTGCTCTTAGTGAACCTGCTGCTGCTTCCAAAAATTATACCCATGGTGGGCATTGCTGAGGTAGGTATGAGTAGGTACAAGAGGCACAGCTGCTCTGATTGAGCCTGCTGCTGTTTCCAAAAATAATACCCATGGCGGACATTTATGAGGCAGATACAAGAGGCACAGCTGCTCTGAGTAAGCCTGCTGCTGTTTCCAAAAATTATACCCATGGTGGGCATTGCTGAGGCAGGTACGAGAGGCATAGCTGCTGTGAGTGAGCCTGCTGCTGTTTCCAAAAATTATACCTGTGGTGGGCATCAAAGTCAGATAATAAACTGATGATTGCCAAAACTAAGTGTAGTGTGGTACATATGGCTAGCCTAATGGCAGCGGTGATGGTTTTATTTGTTTCGTGCACAACCTAGTCATCATATTCAGTAAACTTATTTGCAGGCTGTTGTTCATATTCAGGACTAGAATTACATAATTCAGTATTTGAGACAATTGGGAAAATGTCAGTATTCATTTTGAGAAATGTGAGTCGTTCCACATTTACAAGACATAGCAGCAGTGTTCTTTGGTCAATGACAATTCCTCCACCTGCACTAAATACTGTATGCGTTCTGAATATATGCTTGAAGGTGAACAACTGAGGTACATGATTGCAAGATTTGCTAGATCGGACCATATCGTTCTCTTTTGTTTCCAGTAGAGTAACGGATCTTCCTCAAGACCAATCACAGTATGTTCTGCAAAATACTGCTGGATCACTGTGCTGTGTGATACGGTTACCAGACTGGCAGAGGAATCAACTGCACTTTATTTACAGGATACCAGTCCATGTTTTTGCAGGCAACTCAGAAATGATTTGCCTTTCTGACCCTGAACACAAGATGCCCGAGACATACCTGTAGATGTCCGTTCCCTCGCTGATGACACTGGTGATTGTGAAGAATTTATAGATGTGCTATTGTCTGCACCAGATGTGCACGTTGATGGTAGAGTTTGACTGCTGTACATCAATTAATGGTGTTGGTGGGGTAATGTCACAGTTGGTTAGCAGAAGATTTTTCCAATTGTAAGCGTTGTGAAAAAACTATAGTTAGTAAATTTTCAATTACAGATACTTAGAAAGGAGATGAATGGAGACGAGACTGATGGCGGAAGAATTTAATGATTATAATAATAATCACAGCGAGAAATTACAGGTGGTACATTCTTCAAAATAACAGGATGTACAAGCTTACTTATATAGTAAAAGCAATGTCCCTATTTTTAGAATTTCTTATAATTGGTCAAAAACAGCATACACATCAACTTATAAGTTAATAAGATATCTTTACTTGGTATGTGTATGATCTCATGCTTGGCCAGCACAAATATAGACAGTGTACATTTTATCTACCATATATGGTGGGTGACAACTGTCACCACCAGTTACCAGAGTTCAGAAGAAAGAGATAAGCTTCCAACAAGCACTTTGGACTGTCCATATAAGGACAAGCACTAAAGGTTAATCATAAGGGGAATTTTGGACACTAGTCTGTGTCTGTGCTTGCAGTCACGTAGGCCAAATATTACTTACTTCTGATAAATTATAATGCTAAAAGGCACAATGGTATTGCAATTGTAGCCTAGCTTTTTTTATAACTGTATAGTATATGTATCTTTGTTTTATAGGCCAGTATTTGTTATATGCCCAAAATGTTTTAGACCAAAATAAGGTTAGGCCGCAATATAAGGGCATACTCCTTTACCCCTTATTACACCAATACTCTGTGTCTTCCCCTGCAGAAAGGATGACTTCAATGGTTCTCTTAAAGCAGGGATCTAGCAATGTAGCCAACACATAGGTGTCATTCATAAATATGGCATTTATTCTCTGATCAGATGACAGTCTGAGACTCAAGTCATTTGCCAGCATAACAGCGGTGGTGTCTTCTTTTGACTGAAAGTCCTTCTTATGTCATCAAGGAAAATGTGAAGAAATCTTATTTAAGGAAGAGTTTGACTCAGAGTTGCACTGTCCACACTGACATCACATATGGCAGCCTCAAATGACTTCATTAAGGTGACCAAAGATTCAAGTAGACTCAAACTGCTGGAACTGGGCATGATGTATACTTTACCTATTTGATTCTGCATGGTGTAGTCATGTACAGCTTGTTTCTGTTCAAGAAACCTTTCCAACATGTAAAATGTTGAATTCCAGCAGACTGGAACTTCCTGCTTTAATGTTTGCAGTGACAAGTTCTTTGACCTCTGCAGCCCTGTCAGGATTTTTTGTGCTTTCAAAGAGTGGCTAAAATGCCCACATATTCTTCTAGCAAGACCTAACAGGTTTTCAATATTTCTGTTTCCATTTAAAGAGTTTTGGATGAGAAGATTTAAACACTGTGCAAAACAAGGTATGTGTTGGTAGTTGCCATCTCTATCAACTTTTACTATGTTGGCACCATTATCTGACACTATGAACCCTGGCGATAAGGAATACCAAGTAAGCAATTTCTGGAATTGTTATTTCAGCTCATGCAAAATATTCACAGCTGTGTGGTTTTACTCAAAAGTGGGGACACATAATACAGCCTGCTTCCTACTGTTTATGGTAAAGCACGGAGTATTACTTTCTGACTAAAAATTTGTGCAATGAGCTGTAACAGTCATGTAGTCAATTGCTTGGTTGCTGGTTCATATATCTGTAATTATGTGAACCTGCTTCACCTCAGAAAGTTTCAACTGCTTAACAACTGCAGCACACACCAAGTCATCCAACTGGAGAACAGCCTTTTTTGAAAAGTATGCTTGACAGGGAACAGTGTACCATGGTTTAATTTGGTTCATGAACTTGCGGAAACCTTTTTGGGAAACAAAAGCAAAAGAGAATTGGCAATCGACCAGCAGCACTGAAATGGCTCTATTTAACAGCTGGCATGTTGGATGCTTGTGGATAAATTTTGATGTCCTCACAACACTTTCTTTTAATGTTAGTTGACGAGAATCATGAGATATTTTTCATTTTGGGGGGAATGTATTTTTCATGCCTTTTTCACATAGAGTACTACTTTGGGATTTTATAGTATTTTATGTTGTCAGAAAAAAATCCATGTTTGTCTGGGAAGACTACAAGGACACATCAAGTGATTCAATGTCAGTGCCTGTTTCCAGTTCATTGTCACTATGGTCACCGCCACTGCCACCTCCACTACCGCCCATATCAACCACACTGCCCCTTGCCCTTCCCCACTCAATTGGGTGTGCTGCCTTTGCTTGTCATATTGTTACTGATTTTCCAAAATTTGGTGCTTTGCCACCATAACTGATGCACTTTTTGTGCAGACTGCATAGAGCTTAAGAGTTGTCTTCAAAGCCATTATAAAATAAATTCCACACTAAAGATTTACCTTTTTTGCTTTGTGCCACTGTGCCTGGAATTATTTTTCATACAGTCAAGAGATCTGCAGGAAACCCTACACTGCCAATTCCTTATTGAGATGAATTGTTCTCATTCATACTCATCTTCTTATTCTTACGTTTAGCATATGATTTTTTTTCTGCTTTGCCTCTCATTCCTTACAGTTGCATCCTTTCTTACCCCCATTATGTGGGACAGAGCCTGGGCTATCCCATTCCTAATGCCCACTATCACCACACTCTCTATCAGCATTCACTTGTCACAGGATCTGAGCTTATATTTGAGGAGGATGCCTCCTTGCATGCTGCTTCAGCAGCTGGAAATACTCTGGCACATGTGGCAAAAAGTTCAGTACCTCTATGCGTAACTCCAGTCAGTTGTTTCCAAAACTCTGCTATCATTTCATTGCTAACATGCTTTTTTTGTACAGGACATTTAGTGCTAGTCCTGGTCATGTTATTATTATTGTCGCTATGTTCTTCATTAGTGTTATGTTTCATATTGTCCATATCATTAACAGTTGCACGTGCAGCAGCACTGTGCTTCCTTTTAGTAGACTTAGACTGGGAAATATGAGACATAGTAGACACAGCCATGAAAGAATATTGTTTTTCAGACTGTTGCAGAGACAGACAGACAGTGTAGCTAACTATGTGTAGTAATAACTGACAGGGCTCAGGGCACCTAACAAACAGTATAATACAGCTATAAAAGGCTGTCATTATGCCTCAGAGACGCACAGCAGAGCTGACTAAGTCTCAGTAATAAATGACAGGGCTCAGAGCACCTAACAAACATGATAATACTGCCTTAAAAGGCTTTTACTATGCTGCAGAGATGGACACACACAGTGTAGCTTACTATGTTACAGTAATAAATGACAGGACTCAGGGCACCTAACCAACAGTGTAATATAGCCATAAAAGGCTTTCACTATACTGTAGAGACACACAGTGTAGTTGACTATGGCACAGTAATAAATGACAGGGCTCAGAACACCTAACCGTGTAATACAACCATAAAGACTTTCACTATGCTGCAGAGACACACAGTGTAGCTGACTAAATGTCACATTAATAAATGACAGGGCTCAGGCCTCAGGGGCACCTAACAATAGCAAACAGTGTAATACAGCCATAAAAGAGTTCACTATCTGCTGCAGAGACAAAGAATGTAGCAGACTATGTCACAGTAACAAATAACAGGCCTCAGGGGCACCTAACAATAGCAAACAGTGTAATACAGCCATAAAAGAGTTCACTATCTGCTGCAGAGACAGAGAATGTAGCAGACTATGTCACAGTAACAAATAACAGGGCTCAGAGCACCTAACAAACAGTATATATTTTTTCACACCAGCTTTCTTTTGTATTTTTGTCCCACAACTTGTTCCTTCTCTGTTCTCTCCCCAGCACTGCACCACCTCCTCAACTGAGGCTCCCCCACTCCCTGGCTGAGGTTGATTCAATAGCCAGGCCCCAATATTTCTCCCTTTGCTCTGACTCCTTCATGTAGGTTTTAAAATTTCAATGTTTGCTTCAACTTTTAAGTTTTGACAGTCTTTGCTATGATGACTGCCAGGGGACAGCCAGTAGGCACTGGCTTGAGGTAAAGAGAGAGGAAGGCAAAGGAGGGATTTCCAGATGCAGATTCTAATTCTAAATCTGCATCCAAACCATTTTTTTTTTCAGAATTCTTTTTTTTTTGCCTTCAATACCAAGAATCTGAATTAAAAAAAAAACATGGAATCTAATGTATCCAATTCTGTCAGATGGATTTCAAGCAACCCTAGTTTGGAGCAAATCACACCATCAGCCAGATTCCTGTCACATCACTAGACATGCAGCCTTCCTCATGTTGCATGAGTTTTAGCTTGACAGCTAGCCTGAATTTCTTCAGCCCTGTTTTTCATGCGGGATTTTAAATTACTTTATATATTTTGAAAAACATGTAATTATCAGTTGTGTACTTAAGGTCTCAAGTCAAAAAATAAGTACCTAAAATAAGGACCAATATGGGGATAATAGCATTCCAGAACTTTGCCCCTGGAATGTGGAATAATACATTACCTAGCACATGGAATAATATACCACCTAACATCCGAACTACTGCTACTTATGTGGGCTTCAAGAAATATTTTCATAACCACCTCTTACATATCACCACATGTAAATGCTTCCCCAATAGGTAGACTGCTAAATACGATGTTGAATACTGTACTTTCATGCATTGAACCTCATCTCATTTTATGTTGTTGTATTGAGTACACATTTCTGTAAATAGAAACTTTTGTGATGGAAGTGTTTCTGTTCCCCTTTGCTAAATGCACCTGTATATGTTGTATCTGTTTATACACAGTATTAAATCTTGTATTGTATTCCTATTTCTTGTACTCTCCCGGGTCGTGCTTGAAAATAGACAGCTTCTGTCCAGTGTATTTACCTGGTTAACAAAAACTAACTAAATAAATAAATATTGCCACCTGCAGCAGTCTTTAAAAATCTTTTCCTCAAATGTTACTCTTTGACTGTGTTTAATAGATTTATACTGTGAATATGTCACAATGGTACTAGCACATACTTCTGGTAGTAAACAGCACACTAACACAATTATAGTAGAGGCTCTGTTTTATCATGGTGTGCATGGCAAGTGAGCAAAATATTTTAAAAAGTTATGAACTCAAAATGTTGCTTCAGGAATGAAAAATATGGAGAAAACATACTGTTGTAACTTTGTACTCATGTCCTCTGTAACTTTATGATATGTAACACTAAATGTGCTCAAGCCCTAATGTGACATGGAATTCAGCGATACAAGGGTGCAGGCCCTGGACTTTAAGAGGGCAGATTTAAATAAAAATTGGTGAACACCTTAGAGATAACATAGCAGGGTGGGGTTGACCTGGGTGGGATGGAGGAAAAGTGGGTGAAACTAAGGGAAGGGCATAGTGAAGGCAACAAACCTCTGCACAAAGGAAGTGAACATAAAGAGGAGGAAAAAGAGATTCCTATGGTTCTTAAAGGGACACTGTCAGCCTTGCCCCTCGTTTTCCTTCCAATTTTTAGTAGATGGTCTCTAGGAATATACTTGAAAAAAGAGTACTGTGCAATGCCCCTGCATAAAGTAAAACATAATCTATTCACTGCTTTTTGAAAATTTTGCATTATTTGCCTCACTTGCGGTCTGCCTGTAAATCCCCTGACCACCAGAAGCAGATTCACACCTAGAGCGCAGTCCCAAAATGCACATTTTAGCATCCCCATAAAACAAAACACATCTCGCGTGAGAATGCATCACTATTGCACATGCGCGAGATTTCGGCACCAAGGTTAAAAAACTATTTTGCGGCTCAACGAGTGCTCAATTTTGCTTCACAGATGGCTTGATCATTTTATTTTAACATGCTGTAGTGGATTATGTGTTTTGTTTTACAGGGATGCTAAAATGTGCATTCCGGGACTGCGCTCTCGGTAGATGCACACTCTGGGTGTGAATCTGCTTCTAGTGGTCAGAGGATTTAGGGGCAGATGCAAGCAAGGTAAATAATGCAAAATTTTCAAAAAGCAGTGAATAGATTATGTTTTACTTTATGGAGGGGCATTGCACAGTACCCTTTATTCAAGTATGTTCCTAGAGACCCACTGCTAAAAATTGGAAGGAAAACGAGGGACAATGCTGACAGTGTCCCTTTAAAAGAAGTTGCTGAAAACATTAAGGCTGAAGGGGTGGCACTCAGGAGGTATAAAGAGCCACAGAGAGAAGAGAAGAGGAGAGGAGAGGAGGGGAGGGCAGTGGAGGGGAGGGGAGAGGAGAGGGAGGTGTATCAAAAGAAACAGAGGAAGGCAGGGAAAGCAGTAAGGAGTGCAAAGGCGCAAACTGAGGAAAGAATAGCCTAGGGGGTAAAGAAAGGGGACAAGACATTTTTCAGGTACATAAGTGAAAAGAAGACGACCTGGGAAGCAATTGTAAGGTTAAGAAAGGAAGGGGGGTTGGAACTGTGCAGAGGGGAACCAGGAAAAGACAGATATCCTGGACAAATCAATCAATAAAAACTTTATTTAACCAGGCAGAGTCATCATTGAGCAAGTTCATTTTCAAGATGGCCCTGGCAGAAGGCAACAGAGCAAGGAATGATACAATTGGACACTTAGTGCAGGCTGGTACATACAGTAAAAAAATAGCAACCACAACATTGGATAATAGAGAGTGTGCAGATTGTTAAATTAAATGTATCAAAAGAAACAGAGGGAGGCAGGGAAAGCAGTATGGAGTGCAAAGGCGCAAACTGAGGAAAGAATAGCCTAGGGGGTAAAGAAAGGGGACAAGACATTTTTCAGGTACATAAGTGAAAAGAAGAAGACCTGGGAAGGGATTGTAAGGTTAAGAAAGGAAAGGGGAAGAAATACTTTTGTTCTGTGTTCACAGAGGAAGGGGAAGAGTAGGGGCCACATAAAAGCAACAGGAGCTCTGAAGGGAGGGAGGGAGGTAGACACTAATCCTTTTTCACAGGAGAGAGTCCTGAAAGGACTAGCACATTTGAAGGTGTGGAAAACTATGGAGCTAGATGGGGTACATCCAAGGGTATTGAGGGAGTTCACGGAGGTACTGGCTGCACCTCTGACAGTCTTATTCAACTGCTTACTGGAAATGGGAGTAGTTCCAGAGGACTGGAGGAGGGCAGATGTAGTCCCACTTCGGCAAAGTGGTAGCAGGGAGGAGGGTGGCAACTACAGACCCGTCAGCCTAACACTAGTGGTGGGGAAGTTAATGGAGACACTACTGAAGAAAAGGATTGTGGGGTATCCTGAATCCAGCATGTTACAAGACCTGAGGCAGCATGGATTCACAGAGGGAAGGGGGCCATGTCAAACAAATCCGATAGATTTCTTTGACTAGGTGACCAGGAGATAGTTCAGAGTGGGATGGTGGAAGTGGCCTATCTAGATTTCAGTAAGACTTTTGACATTGATCCACATAGCAGACTCATAAGGAAACTGGACAGCTTAGGAGTGGTTCCTAGGGTGGTAAACTGGGTAAGAAGTTGGTTAAGGGACAGATGACAGATGTCTGTGGTAGTTCACTCTGGAGAAGGGAGGGTGACCAGCAGGGTGTCTTAGGACTCAGTACTGGGACCAGTCCTCTTTAATGTCTATATACTGTAAGTAACATTGCAGATGAGCTGGAAGGGAATGTCTGTCTCTTTGCAGATGACACCAAAATCTGCAACAGGGTAGATACTCCAGAACAGGATGGAAAGAATGTGCAGAGACCTGAGAAAAATTGAGGAGTGGTGAAGGGGATGACAGCTGGGTTTCAATACAAACGTGCCAAATTATGCACTTAGGGTACCAAAACCCAGAGTGGTAGTACAAAATGGGAGACAAGGTATTGATGGTCATCAGACAGGAAAGGAACCTGGGGGTAATCATATCTGATGACTTAAAACTGGCCAGGCTGTGCAACAAGGCAGTTGGCAGGGCAGATGGGATGTTGGGGTGCATTGGGAGGGGTATCACCAACAGAAGAAAGGAGGTGGTGTTGCCACTGTATAGATCGCTGTGTGACCCCACCTGGAGTACTGTGTCCAGTTCTGGAGACCACATCTCCAGAAGGACATAGACAGAGTAGTGGTTGTCCAGAGGAGGGCAACTAAAATAGAGCAGGGTCTGCATCAGAAGCCCTGAGGAGAGATTAAATGCCCTCAGTAAGTGTACCCTGGAAGAGAGAAAAGGGAGGGGAATATGCTAGAGACCTATTAATACCTCACAAGGGTAAATAAGGTACAGATGGGGTATTTTAGAAAAGATGCACAAGAACAAGGGGACATGCAATGAAGCTGGAGGGGGTAAATTGAGGAGAAATATGAGGAAATTCTTCATGGAAAGAGTGGTGGATGCCTGGAACTGTCTTCCAGCAGAGGTGGTGGGTGTGAAAACAGTGGTGAGCTTCAACCATGCATGGAAGGATATGCAGAAGGAAATCTTACTGGGAAACAAGGTAGGGAACCAGAGATCAAGCAAGGTCTGTGGTAACTGTATACGCAGAGAACAAATGGGCAGACCTAGTGGGCCAAGCAGTCCTTATCTGCCACCAAATTTTATGTTTCTATGATGTAAGGTTGATTATTCTTACTGCCCGTGTAACCTGTACTTGTATCTGCTGCCACTGTACTGTTGTTATCTGTAATTAATTCTGGGTCACACCTGAAAAAGGGACTTTGATCTCAGTGTGCCCACCCAGTTACCAAAATCCAGCAAATAAATAAATAGGAATCAGATGGTTCTGTAGCTTGTTAGAAGATGAAGGAGCTTTTCACCTCTAGATCATTGGTTTAAATCCAGTCCAGATCGTTAGTGTCTATAAGCCATTACCACCTTTGGGCTGTTTTGTGGCCTATGTGAAGTGATAAGTGGTGGTCTCAATCCAGTTTCCAGTGGACAGGTGTCCACATCACAAAATCACTAACACAGTTGGCAGTCGCTGGCAACCTTATTAGCAGTCTTACATGCAAGACCAAGAACTGAATGGGAATGGAGTCTGAAATACTCTCTCGCCTACACTGTAACACCCTCAGTTTCAGGACTGGTGCACACTCAAAGGGCAGTGTGTGGGAGTTTGCACTGTAATTTTTCATGTTGTATCTGTCACATGGCTAACCAGAGGGCTTCAGTTTCAAGTGTTGTCAATCTGGCATCTTTCATAAGCACTAAATTCACACACAGAAAAAAAGATCACGCAAAGAGAAATGGTCATGCTGATGTTTGTTGTGCTAAATGCTGGCAATATTACCTAAAATATTTTTTTCACCATACTGTTGCTTTAACTATCTATTAATGCAGAAAATTAAAATGTATGTCTATGGAACGGTGGCAAGCAGAAGACAAAAATCTGATATGACATCAAAAAGTATCCAACCCTGAAACATGTTGGCACTTCATAGACTTCCACCCAGCTCTTTGCATTTTGTGGTGGAGAACTGCTCTCCTAGACATAGTTTATCTCCCTATTTTAGCTGAGTCAGTTCTTTATCAGTCATAAAGTAAAAAGCAAAAGCAAAATAACTTAAGAAAACAAACCTAAGACCGATCTAGGAAATCACAGGTCTCAAATTATATTGCAGGACTTGATGCCTATGGGTACCACAACAAATTCCAGACATCAGCTTTTACAGGGTTTGACCTTTTCATTATGCAGGGAGGTCACTGGGCATGTAGTATGCTGATGGAGAGGCCATGAACAGCAGTGACTTTAGGATCATGGAGCTGATTCTCAGAACCAGTTTTGCATGTACACTTCATCTACAGTACCTCCCTTCCTTCAATGATTGCTTTCACCTACATTATGACTGTGAGTCAGCCACTGCCCACAGCGGTGTCCACAAAACCAAGGCAATCATGCCCCCCCACCCTCAAGACTGAGGACATCACCTCTGCAACAATGTTCAGAACTGCTGACCTATCGAGGACATTTTAGGGGTCAAGACATGGACCAACGCCCCCTACATGGTGACGCACAAGGCCACCCCCATTTCAGGAGCAGAGAAACAAAACCGCTCCAATGGGTCAGTGTGTGCAGAACATATCAAGAACATGTAGCAAGCAAATATCCACACCACACAGCACTGGACCAATATGCAGCATTTATTGGAAAAAGATTATAAAAAATGCCAAACACCACAGACAGCACCTAATTCGCTGAACCTCTACCAGTTTCACAACATATGCATCATCAGGAGGCCTCCTGACGACACATATGTTGCGAAACCGGTAGAGGTTCAGTGAATCAGGTGCTGTCTGTGGTGTTTGGCGTTTGGCATTTTTTATAATCTTTTTCCAATAAATGGTGCATATTGGTCCAGTGTTGTGTGGTACAGATATTTGTTTGCTACACACCCTCATTTCACCCAGATGGACAAGAATCAGAGTGCTGGCCTCAGTAAGTGTGAATGGACAGAATGCAACATTGATATGTGGGCTGAAAATAAAATCCAACACTTTATCAAATGCACACTGAAAACAGAAAACACAAAGTTTTAATCAATGCTTGTCAACTTCTTGTTAGGATGCCAACAGTGGAAGGTGCATGCACATAAATCAGTATCTGTGTATCTGTATGATTATGGGATTAAGCTTATGCCAAATACTTTTTGTCACAGATTATAAGATGCAAACAAAAGAGATGTAAAGAGCCTCCAGTATCACTCTCTTTATGTAAGTGCACTTTTCCGTACTGTCACCTGCAAGAGACCTGACTGCCAAGTACAGACCCGGATATCTTACTTTGGTGGACCAGTAGGTGGCCAGACATGTTGCAGAAGTTATCCAAGGTGTGGGTTGCCCAGCATTCGCACACACCCCTGCCAACCAATCAATGAGCAGCACCATCATTGACTATGATGGCAACCATCATTGACTATGATGGCAACCATACACCCGTCCTCCTGGTCAGAGGGAAAAATGCGACTGACAACCTCAAGGATATGTGTAGGGGACAGGGGAAAATGATGAGAATAGGGCATTTTAGATACTCTTGGTTTGGGAAGTTGCATGACTGTCTTACTGCTGGGATGCAAAATTAAAAAAAAAAAACTTTACTTTTACCTATAAAGCATTGTGGTCTGTTCATATGTTATTTTTGGACAAATTTAAAAGCAGCGTTTTGAACATGAGCTCTTTCTTAACCATAAAATATAAAGCAAAAATAAGCAGTTAGGAGCTAACAAACTTTGTGCTTGACATTTTCTTCATGGATCGCTCCTGAAGAAGATCCCATTAAAACCTTGAGTCTCACCTTATTTTCCCTTAAGATAACTCTATTGTACTAATGCAAAGTTGCCACTGACAATACATTATATCATGCAGTTAGATAAAATTAGACAAAAAAAATTAGATAAAAAAATGGCTCACCAGAAATACCAGAGTCGCTGAATTGAGAGGGCTCGCACACAGCATCTTGTCCCACAGCAATCTTCAAATGAGCGACATCTGTGTCAGAGAAAGAACAACATGGTTATTTACCTACTGTATGGAACAGGCAGCACTGATTAACAGAGATCCTTTGAGAAGTGAGGCCATACCACGGAATGGAAATCAGTCATAAAACAGTTTCTCTTGTACTTTTTATCACTTTAAAGGTCAGGGTTAGAAGCACTGACAGTGGGTCAGCTACTTTGGAGAAGTATTCTATAACACAGACACAATGACAATTAGAGGTCAATGGTTAAAATCCCTAATGCAGGTTGAATTCTCCAGAATAAGAAACTAAGGTAGAAGACTTGGTTTGCTGGCCAAGGCACCTAGCTTCACCTGAGCTCTTTCTTTCTAAGACTGCTTGAAAGGCAGAGTAGAGAAACTTACCAGAGCAAGGGAAAAGGATTAAGACTTATTTTGGCTAAGCAGATTTACTGTGTGGTGTTGTTTTTATTTTTTATTCACAGGGATTGCTACTGTTTGTTGCTAACATTTCATTGCTTTATTTTTCTCTGTAGCAAAGTGTTTCTTACAGCGTATATCTTCTCTGAAATTATTACAGGTGGTGCTTTACAGGTTTTACAGTTTTATCTAACATAAGGATAAGCTTTCAGGGTTACTGCATTTGTTGTTGACTGATTGTTTCTGCACTTACCTCCTTGTTCTTTCGTCCGTGGTTCTTCTTTTTCAGCAGGGGAAGGGCCCAGCCACCCCCATCCCCAACCACCCCACACTACACTCCTTTTATAGGGTACCACAGTTGTGAAATTTCCTGTGGCAGAGCAGGAAGGGGTGGATCAGTGGGGCTTCCACAAGGTGAGCTCATTTATAGGGGCACTAGTAATTTAACTTGTTATAACAAGTTAAACAAAACACAATCAAACCATTACTTGCATTTTTTTTCCTTCTAATTACTCTGACTAGGTTATAAACTCAGCAACTTATCTGGAATGGATATCATTAACCGCAGGTACTGTGGAACAATTTTCAGAAGGACAGTCTTACAGGATTTAGGACACTGTCCTACATGTTGGGCCTTTGGAGATCTTAGGGCTCAGCTCCGGGCAGCATGGGCAGAGACTGCACGCCTCAAATTTCATATTCAAGAGGAAATACATTATAAGAACCACCTCTACCACTTCCCAGCATCCAACAGAAAACCTCAACGCAGAGGGTAGTTGGTCCAGGAGGCTGGCAGGTGGTTAGAGGGGCAAATCGGGTGCCCCATCACTCTCTGCTCTCCAACATATTACCTCCAAAAACCATATAAACACTACAAACAGGTATCTGCCTCTATCTCTGAAATCAAACAAAGAGGCAGAAGACACTGCAGAGTAGGACACTGCAGCACAGAAGCTAGCACAACAAAACTTGCCCAGAACAGGAACCAAAACAAAAAAAGCAAAAAGGAAATCCAAAAGATTTCTGATCATAGAAGACTCCATGATTCGGGGACTTGATACCCATCTCCAGCCAGGGGTAATGGTCAGATGTGTCTCAGGTACATCAGCATGGAGAGACACTGACCGCATTGCTAAAATTATTCACAAAGCAGGAGAAAACATTGATGTCCTAGTACACATAGGGACTAATGATCTCGCCAGCCGGTCAGTTGTGGAGACCAAGGAACACCTGACCAGGTTGGGTGACAAACTATCATCTCTTTCATCCGGCATCTCCATCTCTGAGATCCTGCCAGTCTGGGAGAGGGGAGCAGATGGATGGAAGGTCAGAGAAGGGGAGATAGGGGAGCTAAATATGTGGCTCAAGGGCTGGTGCCAGGAAAAAGGATCAGATTTGTAGGGAACTGGCAACAGTTTTGGGAGCGAAAGTTCTTTAAATTTGATGGACTGCATCTGACTAAGGAGGGAGTCAGTGTATTGGGGCAGAAGTTTGACGTCTTTGCAGAATATTTAAACTAGCAAATGGGGAGAGGGGTGCAGCACCCCATACGTCGAATGGGAAGAACACCCCTCCCCCGTCAGCTAGTGGTCAAACAGGGATTCAGCATGTTTGCAGTTCATTTGCATCACGAGGTAAGAAAAAAGGTTGGTCTCCCCATACGACGCACAGGGGTAATGCTAAACCTCACCCAACAACTAACACACCAAAATCTGCCAATGGAAAATCATGTACACAAATGCTCACAGCCTGGGAAATAAGATCCCAGACCTGCAGGCAATAATGTCAGAGGCTAAACTGGACATAGTAGCAATTAATGAGACATGGTTTGCCAGTAACCACACTTGGGAGACTTCAGTACCTGGCTATGTATTGTTCAGAAGAGACCAAGGTGCAAAAAGGGGGGGAGAAGTGGCCCGGTATGTCAATGAAAATATCAAAGCTACAGAAATTCAGAATACATATAAGGAGCCAGAAGAACTGTGGGTCACCCTGGAAACAGGAAATGGGACAGCCATAAGAACTGGGGTTGTCTACAGGCCCCCAGACCAGGGGGAGGACATAGACACATTACTGTTAGAAGATATACAAAACATGACAGCTAAAGGGGAGGTTCTGATAATGGGAGACTTCAACATGCCGGATACAGATTGGTCAATACCAGCAGGAACATCTGCCAGAACTAGACACATAGTGGATTCCTGCAGGAGGGCCTCAAACAACTGGTACAGCAACCCATAAGAGACAGGGCCATCCTAGATCTAGTACTGACTAACAAGGAAGGGATCACAGATCTCCAGGTAGAAGGTCACCTGGGAGCAGTGACCATCACATGGTATGGTTCAATTTGGCTACTACATCTAAATCATCCCATTCCAAGGCAAAAATATGGGACTTCAGAGGAGCTGACTTTGATAAGATGGCCAACAGAGTTAAGCTAGCCCTGGCAAAAAGAAACACAGGTGAGGGGGTACAGGCAAAGTGGGCAAGCATTAAGGATGCAATACTTGAAGCAACATCCCATTGTGTTAGACAGAAAAGGAAGTGCACAAGAAGAAGGAAACCACTTTGGTTCTCAAATACAGTAGCAGAAAAGGTCAGAGCCAAAAGGCTGGCCTTCAGGAAATATAAGGGAACACAGCGGGATGAAGATAGGGAGGCATACCAAACTGCCCTAAGGGAAGCAGGGAAGGCAGTAAGGCAGACAAAGTCCCAAACTGAGGAAACACTAGCACGAACAGTAAAAGAAGGTGACAAGACTTTCTATAGATACATTAGTGAAAGGAGAAAGTCCAGAGGGGGTATTGCTAAGCTTAATGGAGAAAAGGGAGCATGTGAGGAGGAGGACCCTGTAAAGGCATCTATCCTAAATAGATACTTTTGCTTAGTATGTACTGAAGAGAAGGTAGGGCAGGGTCCACAGCTTAGCATCATGGACACAGGGGGGAGGGAGGTGAGCACTACTCCCTTCACAAAATAAAGGGTCCTACAAGAGCTTGCTAAGCTCAGGGTGGATAAGGCAATGGGACCTGATGGCATACATCCCAGGGTACTTAAGGAGCTAAAGGTGGAACTAGCAGAGCCATTAGCAGAACTGTTTAGTGAGTCTCTGAGCACAGGAGAGGTCCCAGAAGACTGGAGAAGGGCTCATGTGATCCGCTCCACAAGGTAGTAGCAGGGAGGAGGTGGGAACTACAGACCAGTCAGTCTTACCTCAGTAGTGGGCAAGATTATGGAGGCACTCTAAGGAAAGGATAGTGCAACACCTGGAATCCATAGGGCACAGGATCCAAGACAACATGGGTTTACAAAGGAAGGTCCTGTCAAACTAATCTCATAGATTTCTTTGACTGGGTAACCAGAGTGGTGGACCAAGGGAAGCAGTTGATGTCGCCTACCTTGACTTCAGCAAAGCTTTTGACACTGTTCCACATGGAAGATTGATAAATAAACTGGGTAGGCTTGGGGTGGGTCAGAAGTTGGTCAACTGGGTGGCAAACTGGTTGACGGGCAGAAAACAGAGAGTGGTGGTAAATGGTATACAGTCAGAAGAGATGCAAGTCACAAGTGGGGTACCTCAGGGATCAGTTCTGGGGCCAGTCCTCTTCAACATCTTCATTAGTGACCTTGCAGATGGACTAGAGGGTAAGGCTTGTCTGTTTGCAAATGACACCAACATCTGCAACAGAGTAGATGATCCAGATGGGGTGGGCAGAATGAGAAGAGATCTGGATAAACCAGCAAAATGGTCAGAAGAGTGGCAACTGGGATTTAATGCAAAGAAGTGCAAAATCATGCACATAGGGAAGAGAAACCATGAGGCCACTTATAGACTGGGAGGGGAGTTGCTAGCAGTCACAAAGGAAGAAAGGGACTTGGGCATCATCATCACTGATGACCTGAAATCATCCAAGCAGACCTCTAAAGCAGTACGTAAGGCTAGGGGGCTGTTGGGGTGTATTAGTAGGGGTATCATAAGTCGTAAGAGGGAGGTAATAATCCCTCTTTACAAGACACTGGTTAGGCCCCATCTGGAGTACTGCATGCAGTACTGGAGGCCACCTTCACAAGGACATTAACCAAATTGAGGCAGTCCAGAGAAGGGCAACCAAAATGGTGCAGGGACTGCATCAGAAGACATATGAAGACAGATTAACAGAGCTTACTATGTATACCCTTGAGCAAAGGAGGGACAGAGGTGATATGATCAAGGCATTCAAATACCTTAAGGGCATTAACAAGGTGAAAGAGTCTAACATGTTTAAATATAAGAAAAATAGCAGGACAAGAGGTCACAGCATGAGATTAGAGGGGGGCCGATTAAGGGGGAATGTGAGGAAATTCTTTTTCACAGAAAGGGTGGTGGATGCATGGAATGACTTACCACAAGAAGTGGTGGCTATGAATACAGTGCAGGGCTTCAAACAGGCATGGGATAGGCATAAGGGAGCAATACAAATGACTATGAATAGATAGGCCACTGACAGAGCAAAGGCCGATGGCGCATTTATAAGGTAGAAAAAGAAATGGGCAGACTGGATGGGCCTTACGGTCCTTATCTGCCGTCAACTTCTATGTTTCTATGTTTCTATGTAAACAGTGCAGCAGATGGGGAGGACTAGTTAACTTACAAAACAGATTCTTCCACCACCAGTAAATCAGCAGTACACTTGTGCATATCAACACTGTGAAGAAAGGTAACATACTGCATACCAACAGTAATTACAGCAACTTTGGAATGCCACCACACAGGGTTCTAGAGATGGGGAGCAGCTCAATCATATACTGTAAATAGGTCTGGACTGAAGTTATCCTACTGTTGTATAACTACAGAATTAGGAACAGGTATCTTATAGGCCAGGAACTGAACATCGTGCAAGCCAACACAATGTCTGGTGAGAGAGGGAATGCAAGTCCACTCACATATTATTATGTCTTTCACAGAAATCCAAAAGCTAAAAGATGTTAAAAAAAACACAGGCAAATACACAGGGAAGGAAATGTTGCTGGTCTGAAAAAACTGTTAAGTTCCAATTGAAGAACGTATCAGATTCATAAAGGGGAATATCTATTGTCTGAGGAGTAAATAGGTTGTAAAAGCCTTTGTAACATGGCAATAAATTTTAGAGAAAATACATTGTACCCAGCGATTCATTAGCAACACGTGACCAGAAATGAACCATGCAGTAATTTTCAAGTAATGCCTACTGCTGTAGTACCTTTCAGAACCACATTAAAATCGCCAGTAAAAAGTATAAAACTAAATTTGCCATCAGGAACGTGCTTAGTGAGAGTTAGACGGGAAGAAAGAAAGACACACACCACAGACACACACACAATAGGCACTGTCTCTGTTGCACAGCGCATCAACACAAACATGGCAGAAGTGGTGTCTTTTGTTTGTTCTCTCTGCTGATAGACACAGAGAGCACAGACACAGAAAGTTTCTGGAAGTGCTGCGTATTTTAAAAGACAGAAAGTTAACAGAAGGTGTATCTGTTTTTTTGCTGTGGTCTCTGTACCATTCTTTCCCACCTACCAACCCCAAGGACCTAGGGGACTCAAGCACTCAGTATACTCCCTCTGGTACTTAGAGTTACATAGCAACCAGAGCAAACCCTTGAGTAGGTTCGGGATCAGAAGCATTACTGTACTGTGCTAAAGTGAAGTGCACACATCCCCATATCTCCATGGTCAGAAGTATACTTCTGGCTAGCATTATGCAACACATGCAAATTTGGCTTTACCCATAGAGTACCTCAAATGAAGTATCTGCCGTACAACACAGATGCTGTCTTCTGTAGCATGATTATCAGAATACTACAGTTAGCAATATATATTTGTCTTCTGTGCAATATTAGACAACATTTTAAAATGTTTTCAAATGTTATACTTGTAAATTTTGTTATAGTTGTGTAGATATGCAAAGCAACAAATGTTCACCCATAATGCAGTATTGCAGATAATTAAATGGCAAGTTGCATGGAGTCCATCAGGGAAGAAATATGAATTTGTATCAGCAGCGGTATAGCTGTTTTCCCATTATTTTTCTAATTCTCCGTCATGTAACACTGCAAGATATTTTACAACTTCACTTGCCACATTAATGTATATGCACTTTGCAACATGCATGCGCACAGTTCCTCTTCTATGCAGGCTGTGCAAGGAGCATAGTTCAACACCATAAAATGTTTTCCTAAGAAATATTCTGACTTTGTCTTCATTTATGTACCACAGTTATTTGAATTAAAGCAGTCTTTTTTCTTACACTTGCCATGTTAAAAGCGCATTAAGCCACTTGAAAAGAGGCTTCTACTAGGAAACTAATGCATGGCTGGGTGGCTGGGGCACTCCAGCCTTGTGCTCCAACACATCCCCCCCCAACCATGCATTCATTTCCCTATTAGAAGCCTCCTTTCTCATGGCTTAATGCTTACTTATCTGAATCGTCAGCTCGGATGCTTTTGTTCTCCCAAGTGGTTTGCAAAAAGTCTTTCAGTCAAGTGAGGAGCCAGAACAGACTAAATTGTGGATTCACTGCAGATACAGTGTATCTCAAATGTTCTGCTTCAGTTACTTTGTGTTGCATTGAGAAATATTGATGTAGATTTAACTGAAGATTTAAAGGTGAAGTCTCAGTTCCTCTGCACTAATGCTGTGGGACCTGCATCAGTGCAATAGTATCAGAAGGCCAAGCATGAAATTGCACTGCTTTACAGTATTTATATAAATACTGAAGAACCGACACATAGACATACCCTATGGCTTAGCCTGTTATTTACATCTGTTGAGGACTGGCCACAGGGGGACATTGGGACTTACAGTTCAGTAACATGTGGGGGTGGGGGGGCGCACAGGATCAACCAGATACATTCTAAAGTTACGAGCAAGTAAGTAACAGAACAAAATGATCCTTTAACTCCTTTTGCTTAATCAGGGCCTACAGGTCCTGCAGCATTAGAACAGAGGAACCGAGAGTTCCCCTTTAAAGCTAAAATAGGATGTCCACAGTAAGGAATCTTTTTTTGGATTCAAGATTTGGAGGCAGTAGTAAACTGTTACAACTAAATTCTGGCTACAAATGAATAACTAAATTAAAAGTAACATTGCTTAGCTGGTGCTGTCTACCCTGCCACTGCTGTCATACTGTGCATTCGTATGATTGCATGGAAAGTGATGCTACACAAAACTCATTGAGTCTGCCCTAAAACTCCTACTCAGAGACAACAGGGCCATTCATACAGCATTTTCTGCACCGTTGTGAGTGGTACAGAGCTGGTACAGCATTGCCACTTTTGTCATTTGAAGGCAATCCGCACCGCAGTGTCAGTATGCATTGCATTTCACCGTGATCCCTCTTTTCTTGCATCGTGTAGTGGTGTAGGCATTTCTCGTGGCTGTCTGAACAGCGGGCACCACTCACAATGGTGCCAGGTAATTTAATATGTGGGTTTCAGGAAAGCAATCATTTTCTCCTGCTCCTGGTTTCAGGAAAGCAATTATCTTGTCCTGCTCCTATCAGTTCAGGGAGCGGTGCTTTCTATTTTACCAGGTTTGACTAAATAATGGCTAAACACCCACCTTTGCACTATTAATGTACCTAATGAGCCCTCCCCAACACATACACACACTTCAACTCCAAGTCTGTTGTGTAACGTTTCTAACATTTACAAAGAAGAATACGGGAGGGAACAACACAGGAGCGAACATCACAGAAGTGAACATCATATGACTGTTTAGTGTAACATTTCTGAGTTGGCTTTTTGATCTTACAGTATATTGTGGTGTGTGAGACAACTTTTAAACTCGGTTACTATTTTAAAGTAGTGGTGGTGCTCTAATTTCATGGGGAATTTAGAGTTCCATATTGAGCTACAAACTGCATTGAACAGTTTTGCCCCCACCCCATGGAAGGTTGGCCAAAATGCCGGAAGGTCAGTTGCACCAATGTAGGGGGCTGCTGTATGACTGGCAGCTGCATCGCTGCAGCTTGAATGGAGCAGCCTACACCACAACTCAGCCACAAACAGGGTAGGTTATGTGAACCCACCTAACTTCTTGCACATCTGCAACTGCACCTAACCTCCTTCTCTCTTTCTCTTTGGTTTTTCCTCCAAACACTCTTTTTATACCTAGGCTGTTGTTATTGTCCCCTCCACTGTTTTTAGTATTATCTACCAACATTTGCAGGCCTGTCTGTCAACATGTATTGTAATAACTGCCCCAATTTTTTTTTTAAAGATTGGCCCTGCACTATTAAGGTGACCAGACCAACAACTGGCAGGTGGTTACTGCCCCCAAAACTGTAAAAACAATGGAGTGACAGACCAAATATCATTCACAAGGAGATCAACCTAGGGAGATAACACTATTTACAAATTCATTAAGCGAAAACTAAAGCCAAGAGGTTACAGAAAATCAGAAATCAAACCCAGTTATATATGGGAAACCCACATAAGGGAACAGACCAGTTTTTTGAAAATGGGGGATAATCTAGCTGGTCAGTTAGGCCATTTGGGATTAGAGTATTGAGCTTCATGAAAATACAAAATCACACATGCCCCAACAATGCAAAGAATCATAGGCTGCATATGCAAATCACCACAGAATGTTATGCTGGTCCAACTTTAAGCAGAATTGCATGGTGCCGAAAACCCTCTCACACAGTTTGCAAAGGGTCCTACCAGGATTCATCAGTATGCCTCGTCTTTGACACCCCAGTGGAATGGACCAGCTACCCTTAAGGCAGTGTGCCTTGGATATATTGTGGTGAACCCATTAAAATAAAAAACTATTTAAAAGACAAAGAACCTCTGTGCACAAACACTGAGGCAAGGGTTACCCCAAAGGGCATTTGGCTGGGAAGCCAAGTTTCAAGAAAATACAAAATCACACATGCCCCCACAATGCAAAGAATCATGGGCTGCATATGCAAATCACCACAGAATGTTATGCTGGTCCAACTTTAAGCAGAATTGCATGGTGCCGAAAGGCCTCTCACACAGTTTGCAAAGGGTGCTAACAGAAGACATAGACACGTGTTTAGTCACGGTTTCATTTTAGAGCAAGATAATATGCCCATCTCCCCCATGAGGTGGGAGCATAACCCATTCTAGTGCTCTAATTCTATTTTTTTATTTTTTTAAAATCAGTATACTTTATTGCATTTATAAGTTTGCATTATGATACATAAGCTAGTGAATAGGACATTATGCTACATGAGAAATGAACTGGAGCCTTCAGGTTACATCGGCTCATTAAATACAACAACAAAATCCTACTATCGCCTTCTTCCTTCCTCTCTCCCGCCCCCCTGTCCCCCCACCTGTTATTACTAACCTAAAGGTCCCCCCCACCCCCATCCCCTAGGACCTAGTGGTGGTAACTTGGTGTCGGTAACAGGTTATAAGAAAAAGAAGGACTGTGTTTAATGATTAACAATCAAGAGGTGGTCTAATCCAAAGCGCAGTCCAAACAATTATTGCTGTGCTCCATCTAGTGGCAATTGTGAATAATACCATCCGAGTCATCAGTCTATAGATTTAATTAATTAGTGTTTGGGAACTGAGTACAATGCGTATAATCTTCCCCACTTTTTGTCAAAACTGTTAGGAGTATGCCTAAGGGATGCTATCATCTTTTCCACCCATAGGTTAAACAGTAGTTCATTTAACCATTCAGAGTATGAAATCATTGTGGAATCCTTCCAGTGTCTTAATACCAGTTATTTAACTGATTGTGAGATTAGAGACATACTGAACCTCCTCTCTCTGACAGGGATCTGGAAGTAGTCTCCTAGTACACAGACCACTGGTGTAAAAAGCGCCTCGAGTCAGAGCAGGGGGTCAGCCTTATTTCTTATCTCCTTCCACAGAGGTTTGATAATGGGGCAGTCCCATAGGACATGGAGCAGGGTACCCTCAGCGTTACCACATCTAATACACTTGGGATCTTGTGACCTGCCCATGATGACCAATTTGGATGGGGTAAAATAGATATTATGCAATATATAGAATTGCATGACACGAAGTCTATCAGTAGATGTGTAAGAATAAACTGCTTGAACAGGGCTGCTTCAGCTCCCCCGCGGTCAGACAGCACCCAGCCGACTGAGACCAGGATGCCTGCCTGCAGCTCCTTGGAAGCTGCCTGCCCTTGAACAGGGCTGCTTCAGCTCCCCCACGGTCGGACGGCATCCAGCCGACCGGACCAAGCTTGCGCCTGCAGCTCCTGAAGCTGCCTGCCCATGAACAGGGCTGCTTCAGCTCCCTACGGTTGGATGGCACCAGCGATCGAGACCAGGATGCCTGCCTGCAGCTCCTTGGAAGATGCAGGTGACAGCTCAGCCAATCAGAACACGGGTGCTTCCAGCAAACCCTCTCTGATTGGCCAGGACTTTCTCCCCTGCTTTTGCCGCCTGGCGCTTTTTACAAATAGATTTAGCTGCAACTAAGCAAAATTCAAGTGTCTCATTGAAGGATTTCAACTGTATTAGCTGGATTGTAATTTCTACTACTGTTTAAAGTGCTTACAGCTCTTCTGTTGTTTCCTTGTTCCTGCACCCTCACCACCCCATCCAAGCACTCTGCCTTGGCGCTGAAATGTCTCACTCTCCTTTGTCTTGCTAAATTGCTCAATCTAAACCTGTCCTGCCTCTACTCTATTTAATCCCTGATATTTTTCTTCTCTCTAGCTGCCTGCCCTTGAACAGGGCTGCTTCAGCTCCCCCACGGTCGGACGGCACCCAGCTGACCGAGACCAGGATGCCCGCCTGCAGCTCCTTGAAAGGTACGGTGACAGCGCGGCCAATCGGAACACGGGCACTTCCAGCAAACCCGCTCCGATTGGCCAGGACTTTTTCCCCTGATTTTGCTGCCTGGTGCTTTTACAAATAGATTTAGCTGCAACTAAGCAAAATTCAAGTGTCTCATAGAAGGATTTTCGGCCCTCCACCCACCCCTCCACTGATTAAATATACCTATTGCCAGCCCACATTCCCTCTCGCTCCATCATTGGTTAGTAAGCCTAGCAGCACTCACTCCCTCATTGGCTAATAAGCCTAGCAGCACTGCTCGCTCCCTCATTGGCTACCTAAAACCCTCATTCCCTCTGCTCCCACATTGGTTCCTAGTCCTTACAGGTCCCTATCATTTCCCTGTCCCCGCATCCCAGCCCTCCACCTTCTCCACTAAGTAACTACAGCACCTACTTTCCCCGCTAAGTAACCACAGCAGTAGGGTCCTCCTAGCACCTGATCCATGCCATGATCCTTCTACCAGGCCACCTGACCCTGCTCATCCCTATTCTCTTCTCCCTCCCTCCCTCCCTTTCTTTCCAATATGCCACACATCTCTCCCATGCCCGTTTCCCAAATCCTGCCAAACCTCGTTGAGCTCTCCCACCCCTCCAGCCCGGCGTCCACGACCCCTTTCACCCAAGCATGAACACACTCTGCCACACAACCCAGCCCATTTCTTTTCAACCCATCGCTCCTCTGGGTCATTTTTCAACATATTCGTCTATGCCCAGCTCATACACACCATCAATCTATGAGACGACCACTCACAGTCAGTCATATACAGCTATTCACTCACTACCTAACTCTCGCTCTCCTGCTCCTTGCAGCAGGTGACATCCACCCTAACCCCATCTCCAATACTACCCCCCATGCCCCTCTCCAACATTGGCCTCTTCTTCACCTCACTCTGGGGACCTTCTCCCACGTGGCCTGTGCCTCCTGCACCTAAATATAAAAAGCCTTGTCCACAAGCTTGACTCCCTTCAGGTTCTTGCCATCCACTACACTCCAGATATCCTCACCCTGTCCGAAACCTGGCTCAACAAAAACATCAACGACTCCTCTGTCGCTATCCCAGGCTACACTAAGGCCCACCAGGATAGAGCCTCTAAAGGTGGTGGAATAGCCATCTATGTAAACTTGGACTTGCACTATTCAGTGGTCCTGACCAAGTCCAAACCAAAAGTCCTTGAAGTAATACTAATTCAGCTTGTCCTTCCCTTCTCGCTACCAATCTACATTGCTGGGATATACTGCCGACCTGGTACACCAGCTTCTGCTGTCACCGACCTCTTCAAGCAAATATCCTGCCTAACCACGACAGGGGAACTCTACATTATGGGCGATCTTAACTACAATTGGCTAGCTCCTGCCCTCAACAAAACCAGAACTGAAATTTCCACCCTAAACCTCTCACAAATCATTACTGAGCCCATTCAGCTTAACCTAAAATCTGGTAACCACTCGCTTATCGACTGGGTCCTTACCACACACCCCCACCGGGTCAAACAAGCCGATATTCTTCCTGACTCACTCAGTGACCACCACGTAACCTTCTTAGTGCATAAAATCCACTGCCCAAAATCCCCCATTAAATCTGTAGTCCAATGCTCCTATAAATCCCTCAAACTAGCCCCTGTATTAGATGACCCTGCACTAGCAAACTGGGCCCCTGCCCCTCCTATGATCTCCATTGATGATGCCTTCCTACACTTTAAAAACACATTCCTCAGCATCTGGAACACACACACCCCACTGCGTTGTACAAAAGTGCAGAAACCACCTATCTTGGATCACCCAAGAACTGATTGCATGTCAAATCCTTGCACGGGACAAAGCCTGGAAAACGCATAAATCCTCACACCTCCCACAACACCTCTCCACATATGGTATGCTCCATAACAAGTGTACCAGAGCCACTCGTCTTGCAAAAGCAGAGTACTTCAGCAACTCCCTCCAGACAAACCTAAATAAACCCTCAAAATTCTGGAAGGTCATTCACTCCCTTTTCACCCCACCGGCTGCCAATCCCACTCCAATGCTAAATGATAATAACTCTCTCCTATTAGAGCCCACAGCAGTCGCCACTGAGTTCAATGTATACTTCTCGACTCGTGCTGCTACCCTGCTCTCTTCCCTGCCAAACACTACACCTCTCGCACCGCCTACAGATATAAAGACCCAGACTAGGCCTTGCTCCTTTTCCTTCAAAGACATCTCTGCAACTGAGGCCCTAGATGCACTACTTTCTCTCAACCCTTCAAAAGGCAAATCCCCAGATGGATTAGACCCCAAACCTCTATACCACTCCGCCCCCGCTATAGCAAGTCCGCTTGCCAAACTCCTAAACTAATCCTTTCCTGCCGCTGCCATCCCCATGCATGGAAGCATGTCATTGTCATCCCTCTGCCAAAAGGAGGTGCCCCTACAACCCCCTCTAACTACCGCCCTACCTCCCTCCTCCCAGCCCTAGCAAAACTACAAGAGCACCTTGTGCTCACCCAACTTACCTCCTTCCTCACTGACTCCAAATTCTTCATGCCATGCAGTCTGGCTTCAGGAAGGGACACTCCACCATCTCCTCCCTGATAAGGCTTACAGACACTGTCCTGACAGGCATGGACAGTAGACTGATCACCTCAGCCATTTTTGTCGACCTTTCAAAAGCCTTCGACACAGTCTTCCCCCATATTGCTCTCGAGTCTCGCTGAATCAGGCCTCTCTGTCGCAGCCACAAACTGGTTCAGATCATACCTCTCTGATAGAACTGACTCCTTTAGAGTCTCAAATGCGATCTCCAGCCCCCCCACCCCCCTTAACTACCGGTGTCCCACAGGGGTCAGTTCTTGGTCCTATTCTGTTCTCTATATTCCTTTTTTTTTCACTTTCTGTTAGTCTCCCCACCCCTGGCACCCCATTCTTCCAGAGACACACGTGTGGCCTTATCAGTCCCAGCCCTCTTACTTGGAGCCTGGGCGTGAGTCCATCCCCATGCCAACCTTGGTTATACCCCTCCCCAGGCAGGAGTGCAGGGTGGGGGCCCTTACACCCCGAGGTCCTTCCTGTTTTCGTCGGGATGCCGTCACCTGGGCAGGTAGGGGCATTGGGGATCGGGGCCGTTGTGCTGTCTACCAGCAGTGCTGCAGGATGTTTTCCCTGTTCCTTGACATGCTGTGTGCCATGACGTCAAGGCGCTAAGTGCCGACATCCAGCACGCCCCCCTTTTTACTGGCTTGGACTTGCCATACCTCGGGTCTCCACCCGAGGTCAGACATGCACTGAGCCCTGGATCCCCCCTCCCCCCCGGAGAAGGCGAGCTGCCCTTAGAGCGCTCAAGCCTCCTCCCCCCGGCCGGTCCTCCAGCTCCCGGGCTCGTTCCCGAACCTGGGTCACTGGCGTCCAAGTGAAATCCAACCTCTGCTCGGCGATGACTGTTCTCTATATTCCTAAATGACCTGCCACTCATCTGCTCTACTTCCTCAGTCCACATGTATGCAGATGATACTGTACTCTACTACTTGGGCTCCGCCCCTGATGTGGTACAATCAAACGTCCTAGCTGACTTCAACAAGGTACAGCAATGGTTTAGCTCACACCAGCTCTCCCTAAATGCAAAAAAAACTGTCACTATGACCTTCAGCACATGACAACGCCTGGCCAGACTCCCCTCCCTTCCCTACTTCGCCACCCTGGATGGCCAAAAACTTGAAGATGTCTCCTTGTTCCGTTACTTGGGGGTCTGGCTCAACAGCCATCTCTCCTTCTCTGACCACATCGATGCTATCTCAAAACAACTAAGCCTTATGCTCAGTGCACTATATAGGAACCGAAGCAGCCTCCTTCCCCGAGTCCGACGTGAACTGATCCTGAAGATGATACTGCCCTCCATCGACTACTGTGACATTGTATACATTGCAGCCCCTAAGTCCACCCTATCTAAACTGGACACACTTTATGCCTTCTGCCACTTTGCTCTCAATGCCTCTCCCCTCACCCACCACTGTGATCTCTACTGAGCCTTGGCACTACCGTTCCTCAAAAACCGCAGCATCTCTCACTGTGCTAAATTTGTCTCCAACCTATGGCTCGGGTCCATCCCCTCCTACCTTACCACCAGGCTCACAGATGCCCCACCCCCACCTCCCATCATCTTAGATCCAGTGACTCCCACCAACTTTCAGTCCCTAGGTGGAAGACCTCTGCTGGTCAAGCTGCCTTCTCACACCGGCTACCAAAGCTCTGGAATGCCCTCCCACCACAAATTCAGCACTCCTCCTCTTCCTACTCTCTGTCTACTTCCCTAGCAAACTTCCTTACTACAAATTGCTCCTGTCCCTGAACCAACCATGCCCCACTATCCCCTCCCCAATGCCTGACCAGTGGCCTTAACCTTGATACAGAAGCTGGCATATAACCCCAACCTTGCACTTATGTCCTGGGCCTATTCTGCCCTATGTACTGTGTATAACTGTATAACTGTGATATACATCCTCTGTTGTTACAGCTGTTACTACTGTGCTAATTTACCTTGCCTGCTGCTTCTTGTCACAAAAATTGTTATTTGATACTATAATATCCTAAGCATTCAATGTGCGCTGCTTGTATACTCATGCAATCGTGTATCCTTATGCTGCTTTTTATTTGCTTCTGTTAACTGTTCACTTGATAACCTGTGTGTTATCATATCCATATGTACCCCCAAGGTCACTTTGGGAGACGAGCATCTTGTTGCTCAGTGTGCCTTTCCTGGTGAAACAATTGCAATAAATAAATGAATAAATATTTTATCCCACCGGAGCTCCTTGTTAGAGAATTGATCTGCCCAGTATGTAGAGTTTCCCAGTGTCTCTGGGCAGATGGCAGGGTACAGTGCTGCTGTTATCTGAGACACTGCATGAGGCTGCCAAGCCAGATTACAAAGTGAGGTAATAAGGCCAGAATGGTCAACGTCCCATATTCCAGGCCCTAATTTAATAACCAGCAGATGTCTAATCTGGAAACCTTTGAAAATCTGTCTCTCTGAAAGATTCAGGTTAGATAGGAGCTCTAAAGTAGTTTTAAATTTACCATTTGCTAGAAGATCTGAGATTTTAGTCTCCATATAGGGAAACTTCACATTTGGCTTCAAATATTGGCCATCCAACCTAAAATTGGGATTCGAGTAGAGGGGTTGTGAGATGTCTTTATCATTATCATATTTAAGTGCCCTACAAAGCAGGACATGAACTTTGACAGACATCAGGATCAGTTCATTCTTCAGGGAGGATGAACATGTTTTGGGGGTGGTATATAGCAGGCTAAGAGGAGAGATGACATTCTGGTTAATCAGGTGACGTTCTATTTGCAGCCACTCTGGTATAGAGGGAGAAGCATATTGTTGGGAGACAGGGGGGATCCAGCTCAAATATTTGGCTAAGTGACTTGCTAAATAATAGTGATAAAAGTTAGGAAGCCTAAGACCTCCTTGTTGTTTGGCTGCCCCTAGCCGAATGTATGATCTTCTCGGGGTTTCTTTTTCCAAAGAAATTGGGAAATGATACTATGAAGTTTCCAGAACCAGGAATAAGAGAGGTGGAAGCAAAATCCAATACAGCAATAATATCCGTAACTGGGAAGGGAGAAGCCAGAGAAGGCGAGGGGGACAGCAAGGTCAGCACCCAGGGTGGGGGCTGACCAAACGAGCAGACACGAAAGACCGTTAGGCCTATTCTGCTGGCATTTTAGTATGTTAGTATGGAAATTAAGCATATTTAAGGGGGTAGAATATCCTTGGGAGGATATTCATCTTGACTACACTTATTCTCCCTTGTAAAGAGAGATATAGTAGAGCCCATCTGTCCAGGTCATGTTTTATGGTCCCTATAAGGGAGTCCAAGTTAATCTTTTTAACTTGCGACATATCCTGGGAAAGAGTGAGCCCTAAGTATTTAATTTGAGGAGCCCAGTCTGGCTGCAGTTCCTCAATCTGGGAGCGGCACGCATGAAGATTTAATGGCATTACTGTAGATTTTTCTCTATTTAATTTTTAATTGGAAAGTGCCCCACAGGAGTCTATAATATCAAGTACCGCAGGAAGCATGGTTTCTGGGTCTGTTATATGCAGCATAATATCATCTGCATATGCTGACAAGCGAAGATTCAAGTGACCTACTTGAATACCCTTCATGAGGGGGGAGTTCCGAAGATGGTAAAGTAGCAGTTCTAAGTAAAGATTAAATAGCATCAGAGAGAGTGGACATCCTTGTCGGGTTCCTGAGTGCAGCGGGAACAAGCCGGAATAGACCCCATTGCAATATATTTTATTATAGTTTGTATAAAGAACCTTAACCCATTGTATGAACTTATCTGGGAATCCAAAGTTGTCCATCACCTCAAACAGAAAGGCCCAGCTAACTCTGTCAAACGCTTTCTCCGCATCCAGGGACACCAACACCATCGGGTGCGGTGCCATCCTGGATGCGGAGAAGATGTGGAACAGCTTCCTCAAATGGTCAGCTGAAAATCAATCTGCCACAAATCCCACTTGTTCAGAACTAAGCAAAGGAACCCAAACTTTTGCTAGTCTGGCAGCCAAGATTTTGGCAAAAAGCGTAATTCATTAGGGATGTGGGATGATAATTGTTCACTTTGTTCCTGTCTTTATTTGGTTTAGGAAGAACAATAATGAGTGCCTCCAACAGGGATGGGCCTTACATGCCTGATTCACAGACGTAATTAAACATCTGCAGGAGCAAGGGGGAGATCTGTTTCTCGAATATGTTGTGAAATCGGGGTGGAAGGCCATCAGGGCCAGGAGCTTTGTCTTCAGGGAGAGAGTGAATGGCCTCTGATAGTTCCTGTTGGCTAATCTTGTGCACAAGCAAGTCTTTCTGAGATTGGGATAGTGAAGGGAGTTGAGTGTGATGTAGGTAGTCCCGGGTATCAGAGATCCATGGAGGGTGAGTAGGGAGGGAATATAGAGCCTTGTAGTATTCTTCAAATTCTTGAACTGTCTCCTTCGGGGTGGTAAGAAGCATGTTATCTTTGAGGGAGTTCAAGGCTGCTACAGTTCTAGATTCTTCTTGCTTTTTTTAATCTTAGGGCTAGCAAATGACTTGCCTTCTCACCCTGCTCGATGTATCGAGCCTGGGTCTTAAACAGTGCATATTGAGCTTTTTCCCTTAGGGTTTCTAAATACTGGTTCTGTAGTAAGGTCAGATGGGTTAGGGTATCTTTACTTGGATTGGAAGGTAATTTCTCCTCCAAAGTTTGAATTTGGGCTATAAGAGAAGAAGAAAGGGCTTCCCTCTTTTTTTTCCTAATCGTAGCCAAATGTATGCACTCACCCCTGATTACACATTTTAATGCACTCCAGATTTTGTCTATATGTGGTATAGAGTTTTGATTGTGACAGAGATATTGTTCTATAGTTTCCTTAAGGGTCTGCACTATGTTCTGGTCCTGCAGCATCTGGATATTAAGCTTCCAACTGCTATCCTTATGTGAAGCGCGTGGAAGGGCAACCTCTAACCATACTGGGGCGTGATCCGATAGGGTCCTAGGGATTATACCACTACCTGTTAGAACTAGATTATTCACCAAGAAATAATCTATGTGTGATAGGGATCTATGAAAAGGGGAGTAGAATGTAAATTGTTTAGCATCTGGATTTAGCAGGCGCCAAGGATCAGTGAGTCCGTGGTCTGCCATGAGCTCCCTGAGAGCTAATTGCGCTGGTGAGAGAGACTTTTTTTGCCATGGGGAGAAGACTTACCTTTTTCTGGGGAATGAACTAGGTTTCAATCTCCAGCTAAGATTGTGGGAACTTTTGGAAAGGAGCCTAAAATGAGTGACAGGGCAGAGAAAAATTCAGGGGAGTCAATATTAGGGCCATAAATTGAACCCAGCAATACCTCTGTATGGTTTAGTAGGCCTATTAGGAATATGAATCTACCCTGGGGGTCTGTATGGCAATTCTGCAGCTGAAAGGGTGTGCCTCTTGTGAGAGCAACTGCCACTCCTCTTTGAGCGGTGGCATTACCTGCAGCATAGACTTGACCCATTTGGCACCTTCTAAGTAGAATCCCCTCATTTTCCAGCAAGTGCGTTTCCCGAAGGAAGGTATATTGCTGTGCAAAGACTCGAGATGCTTAAGGATTTGATATCGCTTGACCCAGCTTCTGTCTCATTTCACATTCCAGGATACAAACCTCGCCATCATGGCTAAAGTGAATTGTAGCCGAGAGCGGGAAACGGATATGGCCGCAGGGGAAGATCTTGAGCCCTTTCACGAGAGACACTAAATGGAGCCTTTATGAATTGTAGGGAAGCATGTATCATTAGAGCCATAGATAAAGCACAGTTTGCCTGACATGTAGAAGATCCTTCCGCCCTCCCCTCTGGTCCCCCCTCCCCACTGAAGAACTGAAATCTCGAATAGCCACTCCCTCCCCATACCCAACAATAAATCTCAAAAACTAAAAGTCCAAAAATTCCCCAGTCCATTTGACTGTCTTCCTTTCCAATATTCAGCTGCCAGTTTCTCTAACTACCAAATATCCCATAGCACAGCTGTCTCCGTCCCCCGCCTCGGTCTGAAACCAGGTTGAAAAAACCCATAACGTAATTTTTAAACATGAGAGAAGTTATCTAAACTTGCAGAGCCTTTAATCGCAACATTGCAGCTATCTTTAATATACAGCAATGGTGCAGACTCTTCTGAACAGGGCCCTGTAGAAACAGTGAGCAATTCTTTCATTGCTTCAGTGGGGCCTAACTATCTGGATCCGTGTACTCAGTCTTGTGCTTACCAAGTTATATCAAGATAAAACGATACAGAACAAAACAAAAGCCCCCTTTCAGACAGCAAGTGCGAAACCCACAATTCCTGCAGTCAATAGGCACTCAGGGGCAACATAAACAGCTGTAGGGCCATTTGCCATAATAGGTTCGAAACACCGGCCATAGGTTGAATCAGACCGTGGAAACAGTATCCTGATCTCAGACTCCCCTAAGCCTGGGGATACAGTCACTTGAACAAATCAGGAAACATCTTCTTGAAGTCAGCAGTGACATCATTCAGGGACTCGTATGATAACCATTTACCTTCGTGATGAACTTGGGAGCATTGCAGGATAACGCATTCTGTACCTAATACCAGCCGCAATCAGCTTTGTGACCATGGGATGTAGCTCCGTGCATTTTTGCCTCACAGATAAGGGAAGGTCTTGCGCAATTCTAATTCTTTTATTTTCCCAGTGGATATCCTTGGTTTCACGCATTTTATCCATGATGAATTGCTCGTCCAAGTAATTGAGCAAACAGAATATCAGGGGGCATGGGGGAGAGCCCTGTGGCGGACTGGGCCGGAGAGAATGGTGGGCCCGTTCCACTATATAAGTAGGGCCATTTGGCAAGGGGCCAGCTATTTTGCAGCATAATTTCTGAACAAAAGGGATGGGATTCATCCCTTCCACTCCTTCTGGAAGCCCAAGTATCACCAGATTATTTCTGTGTGAACGGCCTTCGAAGTCCTCCAGTTTGTCTTCGGCTTTGCGTAGGCGCTGTCGCAGGTTGACCAACTCAGGATCTAGGTGAGCCCTCCAGTCATCCAGTGATGAGATTCGAGTCTCATTATCACCTGTTCTTATGGTAAGCTGATTCAGTGAGGCTTTTAGGGACTGCATATCCCCCACTACTGCTTCTAGTGGCTTTTTTATTGGTGCTAGTCCCTTGAAGAAGGTTGCTTCTGTTAAAAGAGCCTGGGGAGCAGGCGGGACTGCATTGTTCAATCCCCCCATTTTGTTCCTCTTCGCCGGCTTGACTTTATCAGGAGACAGCGGCAGCGAATGCTTAGGCCGCTGAGTCTTCATGTCCGCGTCCATGAAACAGGGTGATGTGCAGGTATAAGACTGTAGAAGTATTTACTCGTCGATTACCATGTCTTTGACTGTAAGTAGGCAAATATTGAGGTTGATTAGGCTAGACTGAGGGGGGGGAGGGTTAGCGGAGTAGTGTACTGCATGTCTACTTGGCAGCCATCGCAACCGGAAGTCCAGTGCTGTAACTTTAAACTCTTTGGTAACAGAGTTATGTGCTCCCCTGAAGTGGGCACCATGGGCATCTGTCATATTTTGATTAAAGATGGCTGTTTGATGTGCTCCTGAATGTGACACATCAAGGGGCGTATCGTACAACCTATATACAGCTGACCACAGCTGCACCATGCAGCATACATAACAGATTGTATCTGGCAGTCAACAAACTCATTCAATGATATTCCTTGTTTGTTTTTGGGTGCTTGAAGGTGGAACCAGTCGAGGCGTAGCAACAAATGTTACAACTTCTACAGCAGAAAAGGCCTTTTCTGCATGACTCATTTTGCACATTTGTAGTGCCTTGTTAATGGTTGCTGACCCAATGGTCCCTAAAGCTGGTGCCTCAAGGTAACAAAATTAGTACCCAGGAGGGGGCCAAGTTCTTCATCCTGAGATAGGATGGACCATCTCTGCCAAACAATTTTTCTGATGGCCATAACAGAAGAATTATAGAAGGTCATGAATGTGGTCTTTGCTGCCCCTTTAGTCTGCTGTTTAGCTTTTGTATGAAGTAGATTTCCTCTCTATATTTTATTGACCTTGTCCAGTGCTTTTTGGACCACTGAGGCAGAGTAGCCCCTGTTACATAATTTGTCTGACAGCAGTTCTGCCTCAGTTTTAAAAACTTCCATGGGGCTGCAGTTTCTTTTAATATGAAGAAACTGGCTGAAAGGTATGCTGTCAACCAAACTGCTCATATGACAGCTACTGGCTCTGAGCAGGATGTTTTCTGATACGAGTTTCTTACAGGTGTACACCTGAACCCTTAGATTTTCATCCATACTAAGTTTTACATCTAGGTAATCCACACTTTGTCTGCCCTATAGGTGCATGCCAAATTCAAATTGTTGCTGTTAAGTCATAAACAGTTTGCATCTATCTCCTGGTGTACGCCCATCTCCATTTCATTGTTTTGATACTTGTCCCCAGCTGCAGCAGCTTTGCAGGTGGAGGAGTGCATCCCCATCTTGCCTTGTTACCTGTCTGATATTTGAGGGATAGCACCAGACAGAACAGCTGTTCTATCTACACGTGACAGCCGCTGACTTGCTGAAAAGAGCACTGGTCCTGTGTGTGTATCAATGTCCATGAACAGGATCCTGAATTCAGAAAGTGAACATGGTAATGGAGCAGATGGATAACTGAGGAAGACCTTAGGGACCATTGGGTCAGCAACCATTAACAAGGCACTACAAAACATGCAAAGGACTCATCCAGAAAAGGCTTTTTCTGCTTTCAAAATTGTAACATTTGCTGCTACTCCATGACTGGTCCCACCTTCAAGCACCTAAAAACAAACAAGGAACAAGGAATATCCATTGAATGAGTTTGATGACTGACAGACATAATTTGTCAAGTATGCCACGTGGTGCAGCAGTGGTCAGCTGTATATAGGCCGTACAATACACCCCTTGAAGAGTTGCATCCAGGAGTACAATGGAGCCTTGTTTAATCAAAATATGACAGATGCCCAGGGTGCCCACTTCAGGGGAGCACATAAGTCTGTTACCAGAGAGTTTAAAATTGCAGCACTAGAATGGGTTAAGCCTCTAGCTCATGGCAGAGCTAGGAAGAGGCTCTTGCTCCAAAATGAAACAAAGCGGATCATGAAGCTCAATACTCTAATCCCAAATGGCCTAACTGATCAGTTAGGTTATCACCCATTTTCAAAAAAGTGGTATGTTCCCTTATGTGGATTTCCCATATAAAATTGGGTTTGATGTTCTGATTTGCTCTTGACTCTAGTTTTCTCTTAAGGAATTTGTAATAGCATTATCTCCCTGGTTTGATTTCCTTGTGAATGATACTTGGCCTGTCTATCGTAGTTTCATAGTTGTGGGAGAAACAACCACTGTCAGTTCTTGGTCTGGTTAGTGCATGGACAACCTTTTAAAAAATATTTTTTTTCTAGACCACTCAATTTCCGGCTGGTTGCTATTTTATCTCCTCATGCCACCTAACATAGCCTTGTTTCCATCCCTCCACCACCTGTGTAACTCCCTTATGGGGCCAATTACCTAGTAGTTCTTCTTATTGGTCTTTTGTCAAAGTAATTTATAGGACCACTTACTTCTGGTTGGTTGTTACTTGGTTACTAGTTTGTTTGTAGACAGAAGAAGGCGTTAGCCCATTGTGTCCGTCTCCCACACTGTGTGGCTAATTTAAAAACCCATGTATTTGTCGAGTTCTCCTTTGAAGTGGTCAAAATCATCAATATTCACCAAGTACTGAGGGAGTTTGTTCTATAGTCTTGGGGCCATTATGGTGAAATAATTGTCTTTTGATAGTATTTGCTCTTTGTATTTCTATTTGTTATGGGATTGAATGACAAGAGGTCTGACCAGGGGAACAATATTGTAGGCAGATGTCAGTTCTTGATGTTTGATTTTTGATTATGCTAAAGAAGTGCAAGTAATCACCCCTTACTCTTCTCTGTGCTAATGACATTAAATGTGGTTCTTTTAGCCTATACTCATATGATCTATTTTTCAAGATTGTGATTAATTTAGTTGCCCTTCTCTGAACACTCTCTAAAAGACTGATATTTTGCCTTTGATAAGGTGCCCAAAACTGTGATCTATAATCCACATGTGGTCTGATGTATGGCCTATACAGGCCAATTATGCTATGTTCATCTCTGGTGACAAAAGCTTTTTCAATAATGTGTATGTATTTGTTAGCAGTTTGTGTGATTTTTCATACCTGTGCGTGCATGTTGAGGGAGTTATCAATAATGATTCCTAAGTCTTTTTCATTATTTATTGTTGGTAATTGAAGTTTCTGCAGGTGGTATGATCTTATTGGGTTGTTACGTCCCAGATGGAGTACCATACATTTATTTAGGTTAAGTTTCATTTTGGTGTTTAACACCCATTCTCCAATAAGTTTTATATCCTTTACCATCAATAAGCATTTAGCTTCTGTATTGATCTCACAAGATAGTTTGGTGTTGTCAACAAATCTGATAGTTTTGTTGATAAGCCCTTTGTTGAAGTCATGAATAAAGCAGTTAAAGAGAAAGGGGCCCAGTACTGACCCCTTAGGAACCCGACTGATAACTGGTCTTTCAGTTGATAACTGCACTGACAGCCTTACATGTTGGGTTCTACCATGAAGCCATGAGAGTACCCATTTAGACAGATATGAGCTATATCCCATAGTTATTCATTTTAATAACAGTTTTTCATGTGAGACGTGTCAAATGCCCCTTTAAAATCCAAGTAAATAACATTGGTTAATTTTCCCCGCGTCTAAGCTATGACTTACTGTCTCATAAAAAGTTATCAAATTAGTTGAACAGGATCTGCCTCTATGAAACCTGTGCTGGGTGATGTCACGTATGTCACGTACTGTAGATTCTTTTTCAAACCTGCTTTTTACAAGTTTTTCCATTAACTTACCTGGGACCAATGTTAAGCTTATGGGTCTGTAATTCTGAGGGGCAGACATGCGTCCTTTTTATGTATTGGTGTTACAATTGCTTGTTTCCATTCAGTAGGAACTGTTCCTGATTTTATGGACTTATTAACCAATATGCATAGTGGTTTACTTATGCTATTTGCTACGTTTTCTTTGAAGGCAGGGATATAACCCATCAATGCCTGGGGATGAGTTGGATTTTAGTGATTTTGTTACTTTATATACTTCATCAAGCGAGAAGTCTTCTATGACATGGTCATCAGACTTCCATAATATAGTGGACTCTTTTTTTGTTAAATACAGAAATAAAGTAGTTCTTGAATATGTCCGCAATTTCTGTGGTATCATTCATGGTTGAGCCATTCACAGTCAAAGACCCTGTAAGATTGCATTTTTTTATTCATGTTGTTAACGTACGAAAAAAAAGCTTTCTGGTTTCTTTTTGTTGTCGCTATTCTGAGCTCTAGGTTACGCCTTTCCTGTCTTATTAGATTTCTGGTTTTCTTTAATTCAGTCCTGTATTTTTTCCTGGCTAAGTCTGTGTTTTTCTTCTTAAGCTCCGAGCATGCCTTCTTTTTTGTTTTAATCTGTTTCATCAGTTTTTTTTTGGTCCGCCATTGTGATAATTTACCCTTGTTATTGTTTATTAGTTTGCTGGGGACAAACCACTCTTCAACAGTTATAAGTACTGTACAAATGGGCAGACTGGGTGGGCCAAGCGGTCCTTATCTGCCGTCAAATTCAAATTCTATATGAATTTCAGCAGTCTTCAACTGATTGGTTTATTAGAACTTTTTCCCATTCTATGGTGTTGAGTATTTCTTCCATTTTGTGGTAATTAGCCCTGTTAATATTCTCAATACATGTTTTTTTGCTTGGCAATTTATGTCCTGCCTAACAACTAAAAGTTAAGATATAATGGCCGCTGCCCCCTAGTGGTTTGTTTATTGAGCTATCTGAAATTCCATAGTTGATGTTGGTGATTATTAGGTCTAGGATATTAACGCCCCTAGTGGGAGACTTAACTAGTTGTTCAAGATCAACTTCAGAAAGTGTGTTTAAAAATAATGCTTCCTGTGTTGTGTGGCTAGTTAGGGTCTGCCAATTGATTCCTGATAGATTGAAGTCACCCAGGATAAATACTTCTGAATTATCAGAGGATAACTTAATTTCTTTAAGTTGTTTGATGTAATCAGAGTTACTTGTGGGTGGTCTATAATATGTTCAAATTCTTAATTTTATGTTGTTCTAGCTTTGTTTGACTTTCTCAGGAACATCCCCCAATGAGTGGTTCAATTTAAGGTCCAACCTAAATCTTGGAAATATACACTCTGTAGGGGAACCCCCTTGCATTTAATACAAAATCTTTTGTAACTAGAGCTTTTTTTCCTGTCTGTAGTCATATATTTGAATGTACATGGTATTTACAGACTGCTCCTTCTGTCATTCACCATCACTACCTTTTGCTGTACACTTTCAGGATTTGAATCAATTTGTAACCAATGAAATGTTGTGATGTCACACAGGTGGGGTACATAAGGTTGAAAGCCTAGGCTAACTTCACCCTCTGAGGAAGCCTTGGTTAGGAGGCAATACATGATGGTGGTGGTGGGTAGCACAGTCTTATACATGCTTTGGCTGCTGTAATTAATAACGTTTGCATCTTGCTCCTGGTGTGTGCCCATCTCCAGTTTGTTATTTTGTAACATATACCATACTGTCTGCCATCATGAACAGTGCTATCTGTCAGCATTTTCAGTACTGTCTGCAAACATATACAGTACTGTCTGCAAAAATGTACAGTACTATCTGCCAACATTTAAAGTACTATCTGCAAACATGTACTGCTTTATCTGTCAACAAACAGTAGCAGCCACAGACACTGCCAGCAATTTCCGAAATTTCTGTGATATTTCCAGAAATATCTCCTGCTTTCTGCATTTCCACAGTAGGGGCAGCAGAGAGAAACTCTTCAGAAATTTTGTGAAATATCTGGAAATAGCTGGCAATGTCTGTGGCTACTACTGTATACAGTACTAACTGTCAACGTGCACGGTACTCTCTGCCAATATGTATGGTACTCTCTGCCAACATATACATTATTATCTGTCAAAATGGACAGTGTTATCTATCAACAAGTACAGCACTGTCTGCAAACATGTACAGTACTATCTATGAACATGTATAGTACTATCTGTAAACAATTGTACAGTACTGCCTACCAACATGTACAGTACTGTATACAAATATGCACAATATTATCTACCAAAGTGTACAGTACTCTCTGCCAACATATAGACTACTGTCTGCAAACATGTATGGTAGTGTGCCATCATGTACAGTGCTATCTGCCAACATGTACAGTATCATCTGCAAACATGTACAGGACAGTCTACCAACATGTACAGTATTAGCTACCAAAGTGAATGGCATGTATATGTCTGCCAATATGCACAGTATTATCTACCAAAGTGAACAGTGATATCTGCCAACATAAAGAGTACTGTCTGCAAACATGCACATTACTATCTGCCAACATGTACAGTAATATCTGTCAGCATGTACAGTACTGTCTGCCAACATGTACAGTACTGTCTTCAAATATACACAGTATTATCTAACAAACTGCATAGCACTCTCTGCCAACATAAAAAAGTACTGTCTGCAAACATGTACAGTACTATCTGCCAAGATGTACAGTAATATCTAGCAACCTGTACAAAGTACAAAGTGTACAGCACTCTGCCGACATATAGAGTACTGTCTGCAAACATGTACAGTACTGTCTACCATCATGTACAACACTGTCAGCATTTTAGTACTGTCTTCAAACATACACAGTACTGTCTGCCAACATGTACAGAATCGTCTGCAAAAATATTGAGCACTGTCTGCAAAAATGTACAGTACTATTTGCCAGCATTTAAAGTGCTATCTGCAAAAATGTACAGCTTTATATGTCAACATATACAGTGCTAACTGTCAACATGCAAGGTACTGTCTGCCAATATATATGGTGCTGTCAACATATGCAGCATTATCTGCAAAATGGACAGTGCTATCTGTCAACATGTACAGTACTGTCTGCCATCGTGTACAGTACTGTCTGCCATCGTGTACAGTACTGTCTGCAAATATGCACAGTATTATCTAACAAACTGTACAGTACTCTCTGCCAACATGAAAAGTACTGTCTGCAAACATGTACAGTTCTATCTGCCAATATGTACGGTAATATCTGTCAACATGTACAGTACTGTTTGCCATCAAGTATAGTACTATCTGCTAAAATGTACACTATTGTGGCTGGCAGTATAACCTAGAGGTTAGAGTAACGAGCTGTGAATGAGCTTGGTACATCCAGCAGACCAGACCTGGGTTTGATTCTCACAACTTCCACTTGCATACTGTGTGACTCTGAGCAAGTCACTTAACCACCCAGTGCTCCCAGCTCGCCCCAGAAAACAGGCAATTGTGCCTAGTGGGCCTTACCCAGTTGCCAAAGACTAAAATAAAATAAAATTGTGTGCCATCATGTACAGTACAGTTTGCAAATATGCACAGTATTATCTACCAAAGTGTATAGTACAATCTGCCAACATATAGAGTGCTGTCTGCAAACATTTACGGTACTGTTAACATGTACAGTACTCTCTGTTAACATGTATGGTACTGTGTGCCATCATGTACAGTACTGTCTGCAAACATGTACAGTACTGTCTGCAAACATGTACAATACTGTTGACCAACATGTACAGTACTGTCTGCAAATATGCACAGTGTTATCTACCAAAGTGTACAGTACTCTTTACAGCCATATAGAGTACTGTCTGCAAACATTTACAGTACTATCTGCCAACATGTACAGTACTGTCAGCCATCACGTACAGATGTATCTGTTAACATGGACAGTACTATCTGCAAACATGTACAGTAATACCTACCAACATGTACAGTACAGTACTGTCAAGCAACATGTAAAGTACTGTCGAGCAACATGTACAGTACTGTCTGCAAATATGCACAGTATTATATACCAAAGCGTGCAGTACTCACTGCCGACATATAAAGTAATGTCTGCAAACATGCACAGTACTATCTGCCAACTGTACAGTACTGTCTGCCATCATGTACAGTACTATCTGCAAACATGTACAGAACTATATGCAAACATGTACAGTACTGAATATAAAAGTGTACAGTACTTTCTGTTAACATGTACAGTACTATCCGTTCACATGTACAGTACTGTCTGCAAACATATACAGTACTGTTGCCCAACATGTACAGGATCATCTGCAAATATGCAGAGTATTATCTACCAAGGTGTACAGTACTCTCTATAGCCATATAGAGTACTGTCTGCAAACAGCTACAGTACGATCTGCCAATATGTACAGTACTGTCTGCCATCATGTACAGAAGTATCTGTTAACATGTACAGTACTATCTGCAAACATGTACAGTAGTCTACCAACATATATAGTACTGTCTGCAAATATGCAAAGTATCTACCAAAGTGTACAGTACTATCAGCAAACATATGGAGTACGGTCTGCAAAACTGTACAGTACTATCCGCCAACATATACAGTACTATCTGTTGACATGTACAGTACTATCTGCATGCATGTACAGTAATGTTTACTAACATGTACAGTACTGTCTGCAGATATGCACAGTACTATCTACCAAAGTGTACAGTACTCTCTACCAACATATAGAGTATGGTCTGTAAACATGTACAGTACTATCTGCCAACATGTACAATACTATATGTTGATATGTACAGTATTGTTAGTAAATATGCACAGTATTATCTAGCAAAGTGTACAGTACTCTCAGCCAACATGTACAGTACTGTGTGCCATTGAGTACAGTACTATCTGTTAACATGTACAGTACTATGTGCAAACATGTATATTACTATCTGCCAACATGTACATTACTATCTGCCAACATGTACAGTACTGTCTGCAAATATGTACAGTATTATAAGAATATAAGAATGTGATGCCAGATGGGGATCACTTGATCCATCTAGTGTGCCTGTGTGTTTGTTTAACTACCCCCCATGATATACTTCATTGTTTCAGTATCCCACAATGCCTTATCTACCAAAGGGTACAGTACTCTCTGCCAACATATAGAGTACTGTCTGCAGACATGTACAGTACTATTTGCTAACATTTACAGTACTGTCTACCAATATGTACAGTACTCTCTGCAAATATGCACAGTATTATCTACCAAAGTGAACAGTACTCTCTACAGCCATATAGAGTACTGTCTGCAAACATTTACAGTATTATTTGGCAACATGTACAGTACTGTTTGCCATCATGTACAGAAGTATCTGTTAACACAAACAGAACTATCTGCAAACATGTACAGTACTATCTGCCAACATGTACAGTACTATCTGCCAACATGTACAATACTTTCTGTTGACAAGTACAGTACTGTCTTCAGACATGTACAGTACTGTCTGCCAACATGTACAGTACTATCTGCCATCAGGTACAGTACTGTCTGTCACAATGTACAGTACTGTTTGCAAATATGCAGAGCATTATCTACGAAGTGTACTGTACCCTCTGCCAATATATAGAGTATTTTCTGCAGACATGTACAGCACTGTCTACCAACATGTACAGTACTGTCTGCAAACATGTACAGTGCTATATGTTAACATGTACAGTACTGTCTGCAAACATGTACAGTACTGTTTAGTAACATGTACAGTGCTATGTGCATATATGTGCAGCATTATCAACTAAAGTGTACAGTACTCTCTGATAATATACAGGGTTGTCTGCAGACATGTACAGTACTGTCTGACAATATGTATAGTACTATCTGTTAACATGTAAGTACTATCTGCAAACATGTATAGTACTGTCTACCCAACATGTACAATACTGTCTACCAACATGTACAGTACTGTCTGAAACTATTAACAGTATTATCTACCAAAATGTACAGTACTCTCAGCCAACATATCAAGTACTGTCTGCAAAATGTACAGGACTATCTGCCAGTATGTACAGTACTGTGTGCCACCATGTACAGTAATATCTATCTGCAAAGATGTACAGTACTGTCTACAAAAGTGTACAACACTGTTGGTAAATATGCACAATTTTTGTCTACCAAAGTATACAGTACTTTCAGCCAACATTACAGTATTATCTGCCAACATGTACAGTACTGTGTGCCATCCAGTACAGTACATCCTGTTAACATGTACACTACTATGTGCAAACATGTACAATACTATCTACCAACATGTACAGTACTGTCTGTCATCATGTACAGTACTGTCTGAAAATATGCACGGTATTATCCACGGAAGTGTACAGTACTCTCTGCAGACATATATAGAATAGTGGATGGGTGAACATCCACAACAAGGCTGTGTTTCCATCGGGGAGTTGATGACATCACAGAGACCTCGAGAAAGCCCAGAGCTGAGAGGGGCTGCGTGATGTCATCAGCACACCGAATAGGAAACGCAGACGTTGTGGACCCATCCACTGCTATATATAGTACATATTTTTTGTTTTACATTATTTTTCCGTTACTTGCTGTTGGCGCGTGCTGCTCCCATTTCGTCTGGTGCTACTCCTCGCTCCCATTCCCGCTTATGCTCCGACCGGCTTGTCAGTTTCTACTCTGGACATCGCTTAGTTTTAAAATTAGGGAGAAAAAAAAGAAATAGTGTGTTCAGAAAGGGAGCCATGTATGGCTCTCCATGTCCTGACTCCTGACTTCAAAGTTGGTGGCTCTGCTGCCCGGCACTTGCTAAATCGTGCCGTCATGTTTGTTGGTTTTTTCTAGAGAGCCACGTCTGAGCCAATCAGGTGGCAGGTCAAGGGTAAAAAGTTGTTGTACTATCGATGTGAAATCAGAACGATAGTACAACAACATTTTTGTACTTTGAACTGTACTACAACAAGATTTCAGCAGTTGCTGAAATCCATGCACAATAGGCAGTACCCATATACTATATAGAGTACTGTCTGCAAACATGTACAGTGCTATCTGCCATCATGTACAGTACTGTCAGCATTTTTGGTATTGTCTGTAAAAATGTATAGTACTATCTGCCAACATGTACAGTACTGTCTGCCATCATGTACAGTACTATCTGTTGAGATGTAGAGCACTATCTGCAAACATGTACAGTAGTGTCTGCCATCATGTACAGTAGTGTTTGTCAATATGTACAGCACTGTCTGCCATCATGTACAGTACTATCTGTTGGGATGTAGAGTACTGTCTGCAAACATGTACAGCACTGTCTGCCATCATGTACAGTACTGTTTATCAATATGTACAGTACTGCCTGCTATCATGTACAGTACTATCTGTTGAGAAGTAGAGTACTGTCTGCAAACATGTACAGTAGTGCCTGCCATCATGTACAGTACTGTTTGTCAATATGTACAGCACTGTCTGCCATCATGTACAGTACTGTTTATCAATATGTACAGCACTGTCTGCCATCATGTACAGTACTATCTTTTGGGAAGTAGAGTACTGTCTGCAAACATGTACAGTAGTGTCTGCCATCATGTACAGTACTGTTTATCAATATGTACAGCACTGTCTGCAAACATGTACAGTAGTGTCTGCCATCATGTACAGTACTGTTTATCAATATGTACAGCACTGTCTGCCATCATGTACAGTACTATCTGTTGGGAAGCAGAGTACTGTCTGCAAACATGTACAGTAGTGTCTGCCATCATGTACAGTACTGTTTGTCAATAAGTACAGCACTGTCTGCCATCATGTACAGTACTATCTGTTGGGATGTAGAGTACTGTCTGCAAACATGTACAGCACTGTCTGCCATCATGTACAGTACTGTTTGTCAATATGTACAGCACTGTCTGCCATCATGTACAGTACTGTTTATCAATATGTACAGCACTGTCTGCCATCATGTACAGTACTATCTGTTGGGAGTAGAGTACTGTCTGCAAACATGTACTGTAGTGTCTGCCATCTTGTACAGTACTGTTTATCAATATGTACAGCACTGTCTGTCATCATGTACAGTACTGTTTGTTGGGAAGTAGAGTACTGTCTGCAAACATGTACAGTAGTGTCTGCCATCATGTACAGTACTATCTGTTGGGAAGTAGAGTACTGTCTGCAAACATGTACAGTAGTGTCTGCCATCATGTACAGTACTGTTTGTCAATAAGTACAGCACTGTCTGCCATCATGTACAGTACTATCTGTTGGGATGTAGAGTACTGTCTGCAAACATGTACAGCACTGTCTGCCATCATGTACAGTACTGTTTATCAATATGTACAGCACTGTCTGCCATCATGTGCAGTACTGTTTGTTGGGAAGTAGAGTACTGTCTGCAAACATGTACAGTAGTATCTGCCATCATGTACAGTACTATCTGTTGGGATGTAGAGTACTGTCTGCAAACATGTACAGTAGTGTCTGCCATCATGTACAGTACTATCTGTTGGGATGTAGAGCACTGTCTGCCATCATGTACAGTACTGTTTGTCAATATGTACAGCACTGTCTGCCATCATGTACAGTACTATCTGTTGGGAAGTAGAGTACTGTCTGCAAACATGTACAGCACTGCCTGCCATCATGTACAGTACTGTTTGTCAATATGTACAGCACTGCCTGCCATCATGTACAGTACTGTTTGTCAATATGTACAGCACTGTCTGCCATCATGTACAGTACTGTTTATCAATATGTACAGCACTGTCTGCCATTATGTACAGTACTATCTGTTGGGATTTAGAGTACTGTCTGCAAACATGTACAGCACTGTCTGCCATCATCTACAATACTGTTTATCAATATGTACAGCACTGCCTGCCATCATGTACAGTACTGTTTATCAATATGTACAGCACTGTCTGCCATCATGCACAGTACTGTTTGTCGGGAAGTAGAGTACTGTCTGCCATCATGTACAGTAAGTACTATCTGTTGGGATGTAGAGTACTGTCTGCAAACATGTACAGTAGTGTCTGCCATCATGTACAGTACTGTTTATCAATATGTACAGCACTGTCTGCAAACATGTACAGTAGTGTCTGCCATCATGTACAGTAGTGTCTGCCATCATGTACAGTACTGTCTGCCAACATGTACAGTACTGTCTGCCATCATGTATAGTACTATCTGTTGGGATGTACAGTACTATCTGCAAACATGTACAGTTATGTCTACCAACATGTACAGTACTGTCAACATGGTCAGTACGATGTATTAAAATGTACAGTACTGTCTGCCACCGTGTACAGTACTATCTGTCAACATGTGCAGTACTATCTGTCAACATGGTCAGTACTATGTATTAAAATGTACAGCACTGTCTGCCACCGTGTACAGTACTATCTGTCAACATGTACAGTGCTATCTGTCAACATGTACAATTATATATGTCAAAATGAACAGTACTGTCAACATGTACAATATTGTCAAAATATACAGTACTGTCTGTCAACATGTACAGTATTGTCAAAATGTACAGTACTGTCTGCCAACAAGCACAGTACTATCTGTCAAAATGTACAGTATTGCCTGTCAATACATACAGTACCTGTCAACAGCACAGTTCTAGCTGTCAACATATACAATACTGGGCATTAGGTTCAAATGCCACTCATAACAACAGCACAGTGAAGAACCACACAGTAAAAACAATACAGACAATAACAGTGCCTAGTACACAAGCCGTACTCAACAATATCACCAATGATAGCAGTCCAAACACACATGGAGGACACTACCATGGCGAAGTAAAACATTAAAAATGTGTTTTTTGCAACCCTACACCTCCTGACTTCAATATTATCAACTCCACGGGGGGGACCTCAGGGATGGGGAGAACCACAGGTGGGGAAGGAATGGAGGACTAACAAAAATAAGACAATCCTCTACTCGAGAGATCGGGAACAGAACCCAGAACCTTGGTTCTCCTCTGCTCTGGATGTGAGTGCTTTTGCCTCGCCACTACTGGTGCAGATCAACCAGGCACCTCGCTTCTAGCTACTTCACTCCCTCCTGTCTGCCTGGACAGCTACAGGGGTAGCGGTAATGCACATTCGCTATTCTACCCCTGCCACTGTCAAGGCAGATGCACCACCTGAAGCGCTATTTTCAACAGCACTATTATGGAATCGTTATTCTGACAAGGTACGCAATGCAGTACTGCAATCTCTATTTCCTTGTAACTGAGATTATTGGTTTCTGCTCTGGATTTTGCACATGCTCTTATCTTACTCATATTATCTGCTTTGAAATAAACTGTTATTCTTTCTATTGATAATGTTTTGTGGCATATTACATTATTGTAAACACTTTGTTACATCCTACATACCCTTTCTTCCCAGGCACCTCTAGAAAGAAGCAGTTTTACAGCTCAGTAGATCTTTTTTAGTAAAACACTTAAATAAAAAAAGTGATGCCAGTAGTCGAAGGCAGCTCAGGATTTTGTACACTGCTCTGGTACCAAGCAATGACCTGGTAGTGAGCATGCTGTACTGTTGATTCAAGTGCGGATCTCGTCGGTGACAGGTTCTCTTCTTGTGCCTGCTTCTTGCAAAGCCAAATCATGTCTCTTCTCTTTAGCAGTGCAAAGGTCTTCTCAGCCAGATAGGCTGCTAGCTCATCTTTAGTTTTGACATGCAATAACAACCTCATCAGTAGCACATGCTCAAGCTTAGTAGTGTCTGATCTCAGATGAGACAGGAGCACTTCTCCCTTGGCACTTCACCCTCATTGCTGCTTTGAAGTAGTTACTGACACTGCATCAGTCTAAGACTATTTGAACTTTGGTGTGCTTTTCACAGTAGGCATCAACACATTTGATGAAATGACTGGCAAGGTCAGTACAATTTTTTTACCAACTGTGTCTACCCATAGCTTGTACAGTAGCTGTTCTATGTCATCAGTGACAGTGGAACGGGACTAAAATCATGGGCTCAGTTTGATCTACCTATCTTAACAATGTGGATCAAAACTAAATATGGCGTGCCTTCAAACTGCCCACCCCAATATTAGAGATTGCAGAAGTGTAAACATGCGGTGCTGTGCTATGTTGTGCTAGAGTAACAAGTCTAATTTCACTTGTAGCCATTGTAGGAACTGCTATGCAGCATGAGCTCTTCAGGGCACTGACTGCACATGACACCATAAAGAAGGAATGGGGAAGTGGGACAAGAGAAGGAGAGAACATGTGCAGGTGGAGCACTGGCTCAGGCCACATCAGCTTCTACATGTGCTGAGCTCAACTCAACAACATGCTGCAGCCAACAGTACTTGTGCCTCAGTCTGTGTCTCTGAGAAATTCCTCCTTAGTTTGGTTCTCACACCAAACATGTAGCTACCAGCTCTAGTAGTGAGTGTACACTGTTTGCGCATCAGACGTAATCAGTCAGCACCAACGTCCAGTTAACAAGTCAGCCCCAAAAGAAATCAGGCAGTTAAAGTAGTCCACTCAGAGGTAGCATACCAGAGAGGCAGTTTACAGTATGTAGGATCCATACGAGGATGGAAGAAAAGAAGAAATATCCAAATTGTTTGGTTTCTGTTCATCTCCTCAAACCACATGCATACACTATAATTCTTTCAAACACAGCAAAAGGCATCTTTGGTTTGCAAATCCAAGTTCACCTCCAAGTGTACTAAATGTTTAATTTCCTCTGGGGCTCAGCTGGTACTTGACTTGAAACAATGTTTGCACTGTACTGGGGAGTCCCAACAAGACTCAATACATGCTGTAGTTTGCTGTTCCCAGCCTTTACTGGTTCAGATGTAAAAACCTGTCTAGAGGGCAGGCCCTTTGGTGCAGCTGTAGTGCTACCACTTGTGATACCAGAGACCACGGTTCAGGTACAAGTCTGGGTCACAAGGGTGGGCTGGAGGAGGAAGGTTAAGCATCCCAAAAGATGTACCCTTTCTGTGGGAAGGGTAGGCACTGAGCCTCGCAGTGTTACTGCACAATGGGTGACAGCAGGGAGATGCCCTTAGGGCTGTTCTGAGAAGAGGTGGACACAGCCATCATCGATGCACACATGCTTGTGCACATCATGACATCCCTGCATGCAGTGGCTTCCAGTGGCAGGGTGAAAAACCAAAAGTAAAACCCTGACTGAACAGCATGAAGGGACCACGATGCTGGCAGGTCTCACACCTACTGACCAAGGCTATCCTCCCAGATAGCTATATAGGTTGTTTCCACAAGGGTCTGATCCCACCCTGAAGGCCCTCCCATGGGGATGCAAGCCCATGGTGGTTCCAAGGGAGCAGCTAAGTAACCTGGTAGAGGGTGAGGTGCTGAGGTGGGGGCACTGGCAGGGACGGGTGGGGGGCTAAAGAGATGCTCCATGAAGAAGAATAAAGAGAAAGTTCAAAGGAAAAAATAAATATGTCTAGAAGGGGATTTATGTTCAGGTGAAACACTGTCAGCCTGCTCCACATAATGATTTTCATACCCACGATACCTTGCATTGGGTTTGAGGCTCTATAGTGTATGCATGTGGTGTGGGAAGATGCCCTGTAACCAAGCAATTTGACATTTCTTCTCTCCCTGCTTTCTTTTATGGATCCTATACACTGCTCTTATTGCAAGCTGCCTCTTAGGTATAGTACCTCAGAGTGTACTAAATGTCTTCTTCCTCTAAGACGATCATAGTAATCGAGGTTGGGGGGCTTGAAATCACGGTGGTGTTTGCCTTGCTGGCATGGCAGCCTGCAACAAATTTTGAATGCCTGCTTTCCTAGCCTTGACTTATATTTTATCAAAATTACTGGTCTGACTCCTGAAAAAATCAAAACAGTATACTGTGCCTAAATGTTTTCAACCAGTCCAGCAGCTGTAACCTTTCTCTCAACCATGCTCTGTTCCCATCAAAATGCTTACACTACTAACCATCAGCGAACTAAGTCAACCTGTGGAATGTGCCATGCTTCCACGCATTTTACACTAGAAGCACTTCACCTCTTTACTGGCCAAAAGGCCTTCAACAGCATCCTGTAATTGAACTGCAGTCCACATCAGTCACTCAGAAACTGTGATGGGATTACAGTTGGCCTTGAGCTCTCCATGTGATTTTGTTGGGGGAAAACATAGCAGTCAGGTACTACAAAAAACTGTCATGAGCTGGCAGCACTACAAGCAAAGGTGCAGTCAGCCTCAGAGCTCATCCATGATGGTGGTGCAAGATATACTGGGGGCATGCCAATTTCACATTAGGTGCACTTTTTTATTGTTTGGTAACTGGGTAAAAACCACTAGGCACAAGTGCCTGTTTTCAGGGGTGACCGAGAAGCACCGAAGAGGTTAAACGACTTGTTCAGAATCACAGAGTTTGCAAATGAAGGTTGTGAGAATCAAACCCCAGTCTACTGAATGTACCAAGTTCATTCATAGCTTGCTACTCTAACCTCTATGCTATACTGCCAGCATTTTTCCTTTTTAATACTTGTTACCGTGGTTACTATATGCCATTCATTATTGCTCCATTCAACGGTTTGTATCATTGCTCTTGTTTCCATATCACTCTCTCCCACAGTTGGGGGTTAGCAGTGACTCTAGGATTTCCAACAAATTGCAGTACTTTGGCAGAACAGTAAAGCACTGATATTGCAACAGTAAACAGAGCTCCAGGAGCAACTGAGAATTCATTGGTAGCATTACATTTTTCAAGCTTATTTCTGGCCTGAGCTGCACCACAACCAAGAAATATACCTGCAAAGATCCATCTTTCTTCAGTTCTACAACTCTGTCACTGAGTTTCACAGTTCCGTGTTTTGCAGCAACTTTACATGTTTTCTGTTGCACTTTCTTCATTTGGGTTCAAATGGTTCTAGTTCTATTGGAAATGCTCTTTCTTCAACAAACTTAGAGAATTGTTCCTTGCTTTCTTTTCCCTGCGTGCACATAGTCTTAGTGACACTTGTTTTAACTAACTTTCTAATGATTTTCACTAAGTTACTTTCATCAGCAGTTACAGTAGTCACTGGAACATTCCCTGTCATTCAGATGGTGAGGGTGGGAGAGTGGGGGGACCGCTGCTTTGTGCTATGGTTGGATTGGGAGGGGGGGCTGCACAGCTCTGCACTGTGTCACCTGTGCAACTGTGTGATGGCACTGTGCGGCATGCAAAGTAAGCAATAAGACACAATGGGGTGTGTATTGAACAGATATTACCACATGCCCAGGGGTGTAGTAGGCCGGGTGCCTTCAGCCCCTGGAAGTGCTGTAATATCTGTTCAATGCACATCCCCAGAGTGTCTTATTATGCTTATAAAATGGGCTACTTTTTTTAAAAAGTTTTTACTTCTTCAAAAAACATGTTTTATATTTACAAAGAGGGTATTTAAGTCAGTATTTTTAATAAAATAGTCCTTCCACCATGAAGAGAATGACATTATGTTGCTGGTAGTCAATAGCCCCCTCCCCCCCACCACTGTTATTAGGCTCAAGGATAAACCACATGGAGAAACTTGTGATATTGCTGTGATCGTGGGTGAAATGGCAGCTGTTGAGGTTGGTGGAGAGCATAATTGTGTTTTTTGTGCGAGTTTTTTTTTAATGCCCCAGTTAAGCACAACTGTTGGATGGAGTGGCCCCTCCCATTCCCCATAATGGAGTGATTGCCACTGATGAATAGCGGAAGTGCTTATTCCTCATCGGTGCCTTGCCATTCAGCATTTATTACATTCGTGATCTGCTACATTAAAAAGAAAAACATACAAAAATGTTTTTTTGTTACAAAACTCGGGTCTGGGAGCACCACTGATTTGGCATACAGTGGGAACCATCATGCCTCCTGGCTGAAGAACACACTCGAACAGACAGAGGATTCTCGATGTGTTAGCTGCAGGAGTCCAGGACAAGAGACAGAATTAAAATAAGTTAACAATTTAAAAATTAAAAAAATGTGCCCTGAAGCTGCTGGATTTGTTAATTGATTGTGTTTAGGTTTCAGTGATTTTCACGCTGCTGTGAGGGGAAATGGCAGCAATTCTAAATTGAAAGTTCTAATGGCACATTGATTTTTAGTTTTTCAATGCGGTCCTGCTCTTTAGGTCTAGTTTTTACCTGTGCATCGAACGGATTTGATGCGCAGGTAAGAACCAATGAACATGCAGGATTTTATCTCCCCATTTTATATCGAGCCCATAATGGCCATGCAAATGGACCTTAGCACCCTGTGTGCCCCATGGGCTCATTAATATGTCAGAGCTGAATGTGGCTAACAGGAGCACTGGCACTATCCAGTTTGGGGCATGCTATTTAAATTGAGACCCTGCTGGCCATATTAAGTGGGAGGAGTGTCAGCGCAGTGCAAACACACGATGCCTTATGCTGCCACAGACCCATATTCAGGTTTTGAGCATGCTGCTTGTCTGAATATTGCCCTGAGGTGGTCATGTGCTATCTCACACTCAGCACTGCAGGGTGAGTGGCTCACCTGATCAGGTATGAATATGAGGCCCTATATTGATACAGGAGCACTACTGTATATTACTATCGTATATCAATATTGCCCTTATTTATTTATTTGCCAGGTGAGTGCACTAGGCAATAACAGTTGCCTAGTTTCACGCATGACTTAGGAGAGTACAACACAGGAACAATATCAACATAAGAACAATACAACAGGGGAAGTGAAAAATTGGTTTGAAATACCATAGAATTCCAGCCCATCTCAGGCAGAAGCTTCACATGTAACCAGTACTCAGCATGTGGGTGAGATCAATGCTTTAAGGAAAAAATTGACATTTATGCCCCCCTACAATCCTTCTGTTCAGATTTTCGAAGAACTCTGCATGCAGGACATTCAGATACTTGTCAGATTTAGTTTGTCCATGATTAAATAATTGTACACTGGAAGAAAAGGAAGCCCTCCAACATTTGGCTAACAATAAAAACAGTCATAAAAGAAACAGATAAGGGAGGGGCAGTAGTGATTATGGATGCTATCAAATATGAAAATGAATTAATGTGGCAGTTGTCTGATATAGAATTTTATCTGCCCCCTCACCCATAACATGACTATGAAATTCAAATCCATGATTGATATTTACTTGTGTGAGATGTATATTGCTGCATACATTACAAAACAAACATATGAGTTTCTAACTGTTGGACATCCAATTAGGGCTATTATTTATGGCCTCCTGGAAAAGCATAAAAATCTTTATGACCATCCGGCACATCCAATAATTTAATGCTTGGCTTATTAACTGAGCCATGAGTTCAATATGTGGAGGAGCAAATTAAGCATTTGGCAGAAATTGCGCCAGACTACAGTATATTAGGGACACTAGCCACATTCTGCAAGTTTTGGAGAACCTTTACATGGAGTCAGAATTGTGGCTGGTCACACTGGATGTGACTGCGTTATATACGAACATATCCCACCAAGAAGGACTAGACACCTTGAGAGAGACTTTGTATGCCCATACTGATTATAAGCAAATGCATGCTGAGTTCATTCTGGCATTGGCGGAAAAAGTGCTGGCTTGCAATGTGTTCATGTTTACTAACCAATATTTTTTGCAGGTTTAAGGCACAGCAATGGATGCAACTTGTGTGCCCTCATATGCCAATAACATTTACCTGGCATATTGGGAAAAACAGCATGTATATTGCTCAGAATGCAATCCTTATCTAGATAGAGTTGGTCTATGCAGGCGTTGTATTGATGACCTCATTCTGATACACAAAAGGTACAAGGAAGGAATTACATGTGTTTGTGCAGTATTTGGAATCCATCAATGTCAACCTGAAATTCACTATTATAGCAAGTCAGTACACTATTAATTACTTAGATTTATGAATAGTTAAAGATAATACAGAAGAAATGGGGGTTAAAACCAATCTGTTCTGTAAGGAGATGGAGAGAAATGCGGTCTTACAGTTCACTAGCTACCATCCTAGGCACAGTATCGAAAATATTCCAGTTAGTCAGTTTACTCAATTAAAAAGAAATTGTTCCTTCAGACAGGATTTTGAAAAAGGTACACAAGTTATGAAAAAGTATCCATGCAGTATGAGTACAATCAATCCCGTATTAATAAAGCACTTAAGAAGGTGGAAGCGAGGCCAAGGGAAGAATTGTTTCATACAAAGAGGGATAATAAAAATTGTAATATTCAGCATTACAATAAGCATGTAAACTTCATCACTACCTTTACACTGCAGTCCTTTAACATTTTTATCATTAAGCGACATTGGCATGTCTTACAAGCAGAGTCAAAAGCTCCAGTTTATGTCTTGAGAAAGAGCACGAGTCTATGCTTGGAAACGTTTGGCGTTCAGGATAGAGGTGCTGCACCATGTAGTTTAATAAACAGATATTTTGAATCAGACAAACAAAAGTTTGGATTACTATTTGTTCCAGGAGTGAAGCCTTAGCATAAACTTTTGTCCTGTTTTAAAAATTGGTTTGAACAGAATACAATATACGACACAACACTGAAAGGATAAAATGCCAGCAACAATTGGATTAGAAGAAAAGGTATGCAACAAATAGAAGTCATAAGGCAAAGAGTATGACCAACTAATCCATGTTTTAGTTTAAATCCTAATGGTTCCAAAGTTAGTCATTTCTAAAGATACAAGCTGCATAAATGGGATGGCTTGTGGAGAAGTGCATGTCCCGTTTAAGCAGCTGTCTCTATAAAACAAAGTCAGCTATTTCCTGGGTCTGACAGGAAGAATTATTCAGAGAGCCTGATAGAAGATTGAATTTTCATTTTGCTTTATTAAGTGAATAAAGTTTAAAATAAAAAAGTGTAGCTGCACTATTTCATTTGCTTTTGTAACCGTTCAACTTTATAAGGTGCTAATGTTGTTAAAGTATAGTGTATTGCTTCAGTTGAGCCATATCCTCCGCTCCAGTGATTCTGGCTCTTTGATTTTCGATATGACTGCAGTCGGACTGAAAAGGAAAAAAAAAAAACATAGGGTCTGGCAATTCAGTGAGTGTAGAGGCTGTTACTGGCGTTAATTTAAAGAAATTGGTTATCGTGAGCTGTTTAGACTCTTGAGGGACTTGCTTTGTATCCCTGATTCGATTTCAAAATGGTGCTGCCAGCTCTGAACCTGCCCCTCATGTAAATTGCATTGAATAGGTTTACTTTCCTGGCAGTTTCAACAGCGTTGGGCACTGTGACCATCATCTATGGTCTGGATAAATTTGCCTGCAGTGAATGACTGGTAGAGGCCCTTTAGATTTTTTATGACACCAAAGTTCACAGGCTGCTCATCTTACTGAGTGGGAAAAACACTATGGTGATAAACTGTAGTTTCCAGCTTAGGTTGGCATTCAAATGCCAACTCTGCCAAGATTGTATCTCTGTTTTTATTGATCCTCCCTATCTGGCTCTTGGAAATCCTGAACAGAGTGGCAACAGAGGATGGTGAGTTTGTCAGGTTTTGCATAGCCTGAACAACCTTGGCCCTATCAAGAGAGAGTTGCCTGCTGGCACAGTGGAAAGATTTCCATTCGCAATGGCAACATCCTGGGTTCAGGAATGGACCTGCGAGTCGGAGGGCTGGCCAGGGGGAGGAGAACTGAGCATCCCTTTAACTGCTCTCCTCTGTGGGAGGAGGGGGGACTGGCACTCGGTGCATGACTGACCCCAGGTGGAAGCCAAGGGGGGGGTCAGCAGCTACAAATGCCTAGACGGTGTGGGGGCATGACAGATGTCGGTGTTTCGGCCCATCATGTCATTGCTCACCACGCCCCCACCCCGTGGGGTTCCTTGTTCCAAAAATTATGGCTGCCATCTATGGCGCCCTGCTCCTCTGGCCCTGTTCAACCACTGCAGCAGTCCAATGATGACCTAGTCCTGTTGTCTGTCGGGTATGACCAGACTGCATGCCCCGCCCTGGGGGGGGTAAGCCAAGGAGGCAACGCCAGTAGGCAATCCCTGCTGGTAACCTTGTACCAGTGTTATGAAGGTTCACGTCTGTACAATGGCTCCGTCCTGTGGGGCAAGCCAGGGGGATCATCAGACGAGGTAAGTCCGGGGGGCAAGGTGGGGACCAGGGAGAGCAGGGGCAGAGCTTTCAGCAGATTGCAACACAAAGCATACTAACTGAAAAAACAAACAAGAGACAGTTAATTTCGGGAAAGTAACATGTTTGTAGCCTGAATGAAAGTAAGCACAATCAACCAGTTTAAATGCAATTGGATGAGATGCTAACTACTGTATGTTGTTAAATGTTAATTACTGTTTTGTGACAGTGTGACAGATTTCAGCTCACAGCGTCCCAGTAAAGCAACATGCCAAATCAGGACTGTAGTTAATAAACAATCTGACACTAGCCTGGTAGACCATTAGCACAGCAACTACATTAGGGCTCCACAATTAAGGCACCACAACAAGGGCGACAATGACAGAGGTGATCTTGATTTTAAATCACTCTCACTCATACTGTCCTTTGGGCCCACACAGTTTCAGCCCCTTCTGAGGTGTGCCTGTCCCAGAGGAGGTTATTTTTAGTTTTGGGTGGTGCAGGGGTGAAGCAGGACTGTTTCCCAGGACGGTGCTTTGGTGTTATACATCCTGGGAGCTGCAATGCCTGGTGCCGTAATGCCGGGCGGCATATTGCCTTTGCCCATATCAGCATCGACAAAATGACTGTCGTGGCCATATGGGTAAATCCACTAGCCATTTATTAATGGAAACAATTGATTTCAGAAGAAATGTCCCATTCAAATGGTTGTCCTGCTTATTTGCATCCTGTTTATCTGGAGTGTACTGTAATTTCCTCGAAAGATGATATCTCTGGAACCAGAGGGGCTAAGAATTTAATTGTTTGTTTTTTTTCTAATGAAAGTTTGTATTTAGAACATCATCAGTATGTGTATAGGTACAGTGTTCATCTATGGATAACTTGACGTTTTATCATTAATTTTATTGATGCAGTTAAATATCATTTACGGTCATCGATAAAACCTTATATCACTCCAAGATGTCAACCAGCGAGCGTGTACTGTATATTGTACATGCTCAGTGAAAGCTCAGTCGGCAGCTGGACGTGGTGGTGAGAGGAGGGCTGTGCCAGTCACCGGCTTGGAGTTTGGAATGGAGGGAGCAGGGTGGAGGGCACTACCTGCCATGGTTGTGAGGTGGGAGTCCACTACACCACCAGGGCATGAACCCAGTACCATGTTCATCTATGGCCATGTTGGGGGCAGGGGGGGATCTCTAGATCACCAGGGACTGATTGCCTTAACATATTAATTTATGGGCAGATCGGGGTGGAGCTCCACTACACCACCAGGGATCATGACAGGAAAGAGTCTGAGGAACATCAGAGACATGGGGAGTGTGAACCTCTAGACTACCAGGAAGGGTTTGACATGTGCCTGAAGGATATCAGGGGTGGGAGGGCGATAGATCACCAGGGCAGCTACTGTATCTCCAGTACAGTATTGTCTCCAGCCAGTACCATGCCAACACACCCCATCTGGTGCCATGCCTCCTGCTGCTGCTGGGCTATCTCCATACCCCTCGAGACACCTCTCATGCCCCTTCTCTGACTGGCCACCCATTCTTCAATCTCCTCCCACTGGTGCAAGCCACTTACTCCACCTCCTGGCTGGTCTAAGTGGTGCTTGTCCTGAGACCACGGTGGGGCTTGTTTTTATTTATTTATTTATTTATTTTATTTATTTAATTTTGGAATTACAAAGCTCCTTTGAGCAATAGCTCATTTACAAAGGTTTCACGTCAGTGGGTAAGGGGGGAACAAAACATACATGAAGGAAAAAACACACATACAGGAATTGAGTTGATTGTGCATCAAAACACAGTACATTAATAACAAGGCAGATAATGGGTTATATTACAGATATCATAGGTTACAAGTACAAGTAAGTTTATTTTTGATCGGTATAAACCATTACAACACGATCTAGTAAAGCATAAAATACAGTACACAATGCATTCAAATACTGAGCAATAAAATCGGGAATGCTAAACTATAGTACAGTATATCCTGTCAATTCCTAGTGTACAAATCAACAAATTCTTAACAGGCCAAAAACATTACAGAGGTATGGGAAGATAACTAAACTTATAGGACTTAATAAGTTTACTAGAATTGAAAGCAAAAGGCTGTAATCACAAGATCACCGAACACCCATGTAAGCGTCATTCTTTGGACTTCTGTGTGTCCTCACTCAAAGTTTTGCAGGAAAACACTAAACTCACTGCAGTCAGAGCTACCCCAGTTTGTACCCCTTTACTCGTTGATCAGAACCACACAGGCATCCGTCTATCTTTTATAAGTTTTCACTGGTCCACTAATATTGGCCTATATATAAGCCAGCCATTTAGTGGCTATTTATGGATTCATTTCAGGGCCTTCATCTGTCCTCCAATAAAAACATTTGAAGGAAGCTTATATTGTGGCTCTTTGTCAAATCTGTACGGGTTTCAACTTGGGTCTGTCCCAGCATACCTAAGGACCGCATTTCCTGCTGACAAGTTAGAGGTTTAACACTCCGAGTCACTAAATAATTAACTTCAAAGGGAACTGTGGTATTCAGCCTTTTCCAGCCATTAAAAACTCCCACCCTGACTTAATTAAGTTGTTTCAGCTGGGTTATTTCATCCAATTCACTCTCTATTATGGCTATAAATTATCTAAACCATTAAATCACATCTGATGAGCATTATATGTCAGAGACCATTTGTTATCCCATGATATTATAAAATGTAAAAAAACATTATAATAAACATAAAACTTGGCATAAGGCAAGGGAGTCTGAGCTGGACATAATTGTCCACCTAGGGACAAATGACTTGGCTCATCATGAGATTAGAGCAGTGCAGGAGGACATTGCAGAGTTGGGAAGGGGCCTAAGACAAGTAGCACACACAGTATCCTTCTCAGAGGTGCTGCCTGTCAAAGGCATGGGGAGGCGGGTAATTGGCACCATGCAGTTTAATGAATGGTTGAAAAATGGTGCAGAGCACAAGGGTTTGGCTTCATTGGGGACTGGGGTTCCAACTGAGGACACCAGCCTATACTGGCAGGATGGTCTGCATCTGTCCAGGAAGGAACAAGTCTTTGGAGCAATCAGTTTAAAATGCTTCATTGGCAAGCTTTTAAACTAGTCAAAGGGAAGTTTGACAAGCAGCAGGAAATCCCAGCCTCTCCCTACAAAACAGGGTACTAAATGAGAAAGACCGAGAGTAGAACGGTCAGTGGGGATGCTGCAACAGAGGGTAAAGCCATCAAAAATGGAGAGCAACGAGTACCAATGCCCATAGTCTGGGTAACAAGCTTCCTGAATTAGTGGCCTTGATGGAGGAGGAACATCTGGATATCGTGGCAGTCACAGAAACATGGTACACACAAAACCATGACTGGGACGCAAACATACCAGGATACACTATCTACAGGAGGGACAGGAGGGTAAAAGAGGAGTAGCTCTTTACATAAGGGAAGGAATAAAAGCAACAGAACAAAAGGGTAAACAGGGAGGAGAAGAAGCACTCTGGGTAAATTTGGAGACAGGCAATGGCACCACAATCCGCACAGGGGATGTATACAGACCTCCTTCTCAGGGGGAGGAAATGGACAAGGAAATGATACAAAGTATACTTAGAATGGCAGAAAAAGGGGAGATATTGCTGATGGGTGATCTGAATATGCCAGATGTTAACTGGAGTGCAGTTGCAGCTGCCACTTCGAAGAGTGGAGTTATTCTAGATGCCCTACAGGGGGCATGCCTTAGACAACTAGTATTGGAGCCCACTCGAGAGGGAGCAATATTAGACTTGCTTCTCTCAAATGGAGATGGAGAGAGGATCACAGATGTAGAAGTGGGTAGCCATCTGGGAACTAGCAACCATCGAACAGTATGGTTCACAATAAACACAGCAATAGAGTCAAGCCATACAAAGACAAAAGTACTGGACTTTAGGAGGGCTGACTTTGCCAAAATGGGTGAGTGCTTAAGGAATGCACTAGCAAATGGGCAGGAAGGAGGGGTGGAAGAACAATGGGGAATAATGAAAACTGCCATCACAGAGGTAACGAGCCTTTGTGTGAAGCAAATAAACAAAACAAATGATGTAAGAAACCACTATGGTTCTCAAAGGAAGTGGCAGTGAAGGTTCAAGAGAAAAGAAAGCATTCAGGAAGTACAAGGAATCGAGAGGAGCAGGACAGAGAACTGTATCAGTTAAAGCAAAAGGAGGCTGGGAAGGCAGTCAGAACAGCAAAGGCCCAAACTGAGGAAAAGATAGCCAACTCAGTTAAGAAGGGGATAAAACCTTTATAGGTACATCAGGGAGCGAAGGAAGACCGAGGGAGGGATAGTGAGACTTAATAAAGGGAGGGAGGGTGGGCAGGGAGACTGTGAAAAGGCAGAGATACTAAACAAATATTTTGCTCAGTATTTACAAATGAAGAGGGGAGGTATAAAACAAACAGTAGAAACACTCTGGATACAGAAGTTGATACCAGCCCATTTATAGAAGAAAGGGTTCTGAAAGAACTCTTAAAACTGAAGGTGGACAAAGCAATGGGGCTTGATGGGATTCATCCCAGAATTCTAAAGAACTAAGGGTAGAACTAGTGACACCACTGACTACCCTTTTAACAAATCATGGGAGGATGGGGTGGTACCGAGGACTGGAGGAGGGCAGATGTGATTCCTTCACAAAAGTGGGAGCAAGGCAGAAGCAGGAAACTACAGACCTGTTAGTTTAACCTCAGTGATAGGGAAAATGATGGAATCACTTCTGAAGGAAAGAATTGTTGAGTATCTAGAGGCCAGAGGGGTACAGGACCCTAGGCAGCATGTATTCACAGCAGGAAGGTCATGCCAGACAAATCTGATAGATTTCTTTGACTGGGTGACCAAAGTAGTAGATCAGGGAGGGGCTGTGGACATGGCCTACCTAGACTTTAGCAAGGCATTTGACACAGTCCCACACAAAAGATTAATATACAAGTTAGCCAGCCTGGGAGTGGGTCCCAAGATGACAGCCTGGGTAAAGAATTGGCTGGAGAATAGGACACAGAGAGTAATAGTAAATGGAGTCCACTCAGAAGAAAGGAAGGTTACTAGTGGGGTACCGCAGGGTTCAGTATTAGGACCGGTCCTCTTCAATGTCTTTATAAGCGACCTTGCAGAAGGACTGAAAGGAAAAGTATGTCTCTTTGCAGATGACACAAAGATCTGCAACAGAGTTGATGCACAGGGTGGGATGGAAAGGATGAGAAGGGACTTGGCAAGGTTAGAGGAATGGTCAAATGTATGGCAGCTTAGATTCAATGCTAAGAAGTGCAAGGTAATGCACCTGGGAAACAAAAACCCAGGGGAAGAGTACACAATGGGGGGGGGTGAGATACTAACAACAACAAAATGGAGAGGGACCTGGGGTAGTCATATCAGATGACCTAAAGGTGGGCAAGCAATGTGAGAGGGCAGCAAGGAGGGTTGGGGGATACTGGGATGCATAGGGAGAGGCATCACCAGTAGAAAACAGGAAGTTATTATCCTCTGTACAGACAGCTGGTGAGACCCCATCTGAGTACTGTGTGCAGTTCTGGAGACCCAATCTCCAAAAGACAGACAGGATGGAAGCTGTCCAGAGGAGGGCAATAAAATGGTGCAGGGTCTGCACCGGAAGACATATGAAGAGAGACTAAAGGAGCTTAATATGTATAGCCTTGAGGAAAGGAGGGAGAGGGGAGACATGATAAAACGTTCAAGTACCTCAAGGAATCAACAAAGTCCAAGAGGGTAGCATCTTTCCAAAAAGAGATGTGCAAGAACAAGAGGGCACAATTTGAAGATAGAGGGGGGGCGGCTCAGAGGTAATTTAAGGAAGTATTTTTTTCACAGAGAGGGTTGTGGATGCATGGAACGGCCTTCCGGAGGAGGTTGTGGAGTCAAAATCAGTGGTGGAATTCAAGCATGCATGGGACAGTCATAAGGCAATTCTAGGGGGTGTGGGTAGGAAGAAGTAGGCTGCTGGTTAACTAGGATCTGCAGCTTATCCAGTAGGTAGGGAAATGGGCAGACTGGATGGGTCAAGCGGTCCTTATTTGCCGTCAAATTCTATGTTTCTATGTTTCTGTGTTTCTATTTATAATGTGCAGAGTAATTAGGATTCCCTAATAAAAGGAGTGTGGTATTCCTAGGCAAATGGTGATCAGTACATTTCTCCTGCAAAACAAAAATAAAATTATGTCATTGACCTAAAATTGTACTTGCTTTTCTATATTTCCAGTACAATAGTTCAATAATCAAAACTTTTAAGCAATTCCACTATTGAAAATCAGCTCCATTCTTAGGAGTCTTATCAAATGCTGCAATGTGTCACAATAAGTTAACTGCACAGAACAATCTGCTCCAAACAAGGAGTCCCAGAAGAGTGCCATAGTTTCAAATTGTACCAAACTAAGGGCAAATATTTTGGGCTTATACATCAGTTGACTGGAGGTCTTAACTGTACTGAAGAGTTAGAGTCTAGACTTCTCAAAATGCTGAGTGCATTTATGGGTTATAAGTTAATAATATGTACTTGCTTGGAAGCATTCTTGTGCACTAAGCAAATGGAGCTGAAACATGGCAAAAGTAATACCAAATATTTTAACATCAATTCATGCCAGTTTTAACATAACCACACCATACCATACCATATACTGCTCCAAAAATTGTGGCCATTACAATGAGCACATGATGGCAAAATATCAAGGTCCCAGGATTAAGTTTGCATGCCTCTAGTTTGTGGAGATGCTCTATTTTAAAGAGTCACAATTCCCCTTGCCCAGGCATTGTGACGACCATGTCCAAAATTAAAAGAAAATGTTTTTTCCCCTTTTTTCTCAAATACGCCACCCAGAAAGATGAAGGTCAAGACATCTTCTATAGATTGGAAAAGAGGAGTACCTTCTAAGGGGGTTTACCCCTAAAGGTACCTGCAACATAACATCATAAAGTAGAGCTGATTCAGTATTTAGCAGACTTGGCCCCATTCTCCCAAACCAGGAGTTCATGGTATCCAATAGAACTACTGACATGGTGGTTCTCATGGATATTTACAGCCTTCCAGAGGTCTCCAAGAGTTCCCTCCTTTAATTTCACAAAAAAATTCACCTTCCAGAATTTCTCCTTTCAGTCGGGCTTGCCACCCCGAGAGTCCATAATTCCTTTAAGTGCACCTTTTCACAGTCCAGCATACGCTTCCAACAATCTCCCATCTCCCATTTCCATCTCTGGCTATTCACACACCTGTTAGGAAAGAATAAAAAAGCACTCCACTAAATGCATTGAACCTAGGACAATCAGATAAATGAACTATGTAACCCCAGCCCCTAGGCTATGCTGGCATACCTTGTAAAAGGCTAAATTAGCCTGTCAGCACTGAAGTGCTTTCATACTTCCAGGTCTCAACTCTTCTGTTTGGGGCATCTCCGAACCGAACCGAATACCATTAAGGGGCTCCTTGTAGAGTCCATGCCACACTGCTGTGCACTGATTATAGCCCAATAGCTACTTCAATGGTTCAAGCACTCTGAATGCTGAGTACTGAGCAACAAGAGCCACAGAGTCCATGGCAAAATGTCGCTGTGCTTATGTCTCGTACTGTAGACAGACAGAGCTCTCTGCAGTCCAAAACATTTTAAACACTTTTATCAAGTATGCGGGACCAAAATAGAGCAACAAAAGCTCATCTCTAGTGCTTCATGACCCGAACATACAAAAATCTGCCACAGCATAAATGACCAATAAGCTTACCAAGCAGCGCCCGTGCAGCAGGGGCACCCGAGGATGGAAGAGCACTTCAACTTCAATACGGTAAGCCGAATACAAATTTGGCATTAGTTTCATTCACCAGTTTTAAAAAAAATATTGCAGATTTTGACAAAAAGTTATAAGCGGCACATCAAAGTCAGAGCTGCTACAGGGAGTGGAGCAGCATCATGGCCATCTTGCCACTCCGCCCCCTCAGGTGATGACAGGAGGGTAGCCTTTCACAGAAAATGTTCACAGGCACTGATGGCCACCAAACAGGAAAGGGATCTGGGAGTAATCATATCTGATGATCTGAACGTTACCAAACAATGTGAGAAGGCTGTGAGGAGAGCCAGTGGAGTGCTGGGGTGCATAGGGATAGGTATCACCAGCAGAAGGAAGGAAGGAAGTGGTGATGCCACTGTATATAACATTGGTGAGATCTCATCTAGAGTACTGTGTCCAGTTCTGGAGGCCATATCTCTGGAAGGACATGGACAGAGTAGAAGCAGTTCAGGGTAGGATGACAAAAATGGTGCAGGGGCTGCACCAAAAGTCATATGAGAGGAGACTGGAGGATCTCAATATGTATTCCCTGGAAGAGAGGAGAAAGAGGGGGCTATGACAGAGACTTTCAAATAACTCAAGGGCATAAAATAAGGTACAAGAGGGTAGCATCTTAAAAAAAAAAAGATGTTCAAGAAGAAGAGGCCATGATATGAAAATAGAGGGAGGTAGACTTAGGGGTAACATGAGAAAGTATTTTTTCATGGAAAGGGTGGTGGATCCATGGAACAGCTTCCCAGCAGAGGCTGTAGGGGCACAAATGGTAGGAGAATCCAAAAACGCATGGGACAGATATAAAGGAAAGAGAGGGTAAGAAACAGATCATTTAAGATCTGCGGTATATGAAACAGGTAGGGAAAATAGGCAGACTAGGTGGGCCAAGCAGTCGCTATCTGTCATCAAATTCTATTTTTCTAAGTTTTCTATATCCAGTGCTGTTTAGCTTCAATAGAGCCTTTGCAACTAGCATGATGGTAATGTATTCTCATCATTTATTACTGAATAATCATTGTCAGTCATGGTCAGAGATCACGTTCAATCTCCCAAAACCATTATAGTGTATGGTGGAATGCGGTTGTGTATGGAAATCCATACACCACAAAAAGTCGTTCAGCTTCAGTAGTGACGTCCTTACTAACACAGAACGACTTTTCGTTCTGCGTTAGTGAGGACGATATATCACACCCGCCCCAAACAGCGCTGTTCATTGGCTAGGGAGCGTTGATGAGCTCAAAAGTGAGCACTTGGTGAGCAGCAAAATGAGAAGGATTGTCCAGTGGCAAGGACTGATCACGGAGAAATACTAAAGTAAGCATACTTCTTTTGGGCCATAACTATAGAAAATGTGTGAGCCCCCACAACCAGCTATTCTATATTTGTGGTTTCCATTGACGATAGAGACCTCTCGAGCTTCGTTCTCAAGGTCCTCATCCTCAATGGAAACCATTCGGTATTAGAATAGCACGGTTGTGTATGGGCTCCCATACACTATCCTATATATATTGACCATGATTAATAATGATTACACATGTTTATTCAACAGTGGCCTGCCAATCATAAAACATGGAATGGAAAACATGATTATCAGTGATGGTTTATTATAAGCTCATCCTGACTGATGATTGTCAGTATCACTGCAGTAAATGCCGATTAATGTTAGAAAACAATAAACATTTAATGTATCTCTTTTCTGTACTTTAGGAATTAACTTGGTTAACAACTATTTAAATAGCTCTTTTAGATTCAGCATTTAAATGCAGCTTCTACCTTAAAGCAGCAGTACAGGAAAAATATATCAGTTTATATAGTTAACTGATAGAAAAAATGAAAACAGCTCAGAGCCAGTTTAGGTGAAGAAGGTAGGAGAGGCTGACTGATTGGGCCACTGGGCCTCTTTTGGTCATCATTTTATGTTAGTTAGTTTGTTTATTTATTTTCTTTTTGTTAACCAGGTAGGAGCACTAGATAAATAAATGCCTACTTTCAGGCAAGGACCGGGTGGTTACAAAGAGTCAGAGTCAACAACAACAGGCACAGACAACAAAGAAGGAATATAAAAAGATAAGCTGACTATATATACAGAATATGTGACACTGGAGAATGTTGGCAAACATATGAGCAATATACCTGACATAAGTGGCTACATTATATAACAACCCATTGAAGTGAAGCGAGCAAACATACTTTAGGGACTTACAGTAACACTTTATACAAAACACAACCAGATGACATTCTCTACAACATACTTATTTTCTTTCCATTTTAACTCATTCCTGAAGCATGAAGATATGTGGTTTTGAAATTGTTAAAGGTCTTACTCTGTTGCCATGTCCAACACGATAAAATGGATTATCTTGGTGCAGTATTGTGCTGTTAACCGTAAGAAACCTATACTAGTGTCACACTGACATATCCACAGCATAAATCCAGTGTGCACAATCAAAGCGTGACAACAGGGGAAGAGGTTTTTACAAACAGATGGCAGTAACCATATCTATTAATGTGAGGCATCAATCACAAAAACTAGTAGGCACAGGCAGTATAGCTTAGTGGTGAGACCACAGAACAGTGAACCCCGACAGCCAAAAGACCCAGGTAGGAATCCAGAAATTGCCACTTACTGTGTCACCCTGAGCAAGTCACACAACCTTCCTGTGGTTAATTCTCTTTCTCTCGTTATACTTACAGTGGAGCCCAGTGTTAGATTCTGACCAAGGATACCCGGATACTATTGTCATGGTATCCTTAGTAGCAACTGGTTGTAATGCTTGATGTCATTCGTCATCACTGTTTTTAATGCTATAAATAGACATTGCCATCTACTGGATTGTTGAAGAGTCAGCAGGTGGTATTATACAGAACCAGTCTGACCTGTGTGTGTCTCCATAAGTCATTTAATCTGTCGACTCCAGGAATCAGCTGGTAAATTTCAAGATGGCAGACATGTACAATGTGACAAACTTGACTATTCTTGATGGTTCTGCACTCAAGATACCGACTGACATGATTTAAAAAATAAACAAACCTGATGCAGGTTGCCACTGTAACCCCCAAAAAAAAAAACTTTCCTTAACCTACTTGTGTCGAATGGTTTCTCTCATCACTTTACATATTTTATAATTGTTTGGATGCTGTATATCTCTCAAAGGCTTATTCCTGCTCCCCCCTGTACCTGTCATTTTTCATCTTGAACCTGCCGTCCTCTTTTCTTCAATTTCTCCTGTCCCTCCATTTGCCTATGACTCTAAAGTTGAGCTGACTGTGCACCTGACCCTCAATCTGCTGTCTATTCAGTGTGATGCTTAAAGAGCAGCTGACGCCTTTAGGAAAACTTTGGAAAACTTAAAAGTTAGACACAATTCAGCTTGTATTTCATATATCTTCTATAGAGTTCACATCTCCATTACTTATAACTGAAGAGTCCCCCCCAACAAGATCTTGATACTTTAGAGTACACCTGCCTCTAAAGTTTGTTCACTACTTGACATCATAATGCTCTGTGGTGGCATCACAGTCTGTGGCTATGGAAATAACTGTGATGTCACAGGCAGTGTATTATGATATTAGGTTGGGAAGAAGCAGTAGTAGCTGATGAACCCTCAAGGAACAACTCTCTGGTTTTCATGCGTATGACTTCAGTAATAAATAATGGAGATAAGAAATATAGAGCTAATGAGAAATATAAGCTGCTTTGTGTCCAAATAGTATGTTTTTCAAAGTTCTTCTCAAGGCATCCACGGCTCTTTAATTCTATGCACTTTAGCATGCACAGGTCAGTGAATTCATGTATTGTATACACACTCGGTGCATTGTATTCAGTGTATCATTTCATACTGTTGTTATTTCATGTGGGGCTTCTTACTTAATCTCCTCATTAGGACAGCCTATGTATTTTACACTTTGTACTTTGTATTTTTCCACTTCAGATTTGTCTTTTTTTTTTTTACTCAGTGTATTTTTTCATCCCCTGGTCGCCCAGTCCACTCCTGCAATCAGCCCCCAATGTCCCCTCTGGCCCCATTATCTTACTATCCTGGAACTCACAGACTGCAGTGCCCCATGGCTTACCCCTCATGCCTGGGTCCCCAGGGCCAACTCCCTTGCTTAACCTGGGAGAAACAGGGGTAGGATTGCAAGTCAGCAAGTCCAGCAGGCTACATAGGGTCAGGGAGGAGAAGCGGCATCATCCTACAGCTGGTGGTTATTGCTTTTTAGAGTTATGTCCCATACCCCATGATGTCAGTGACATGCCAGAGATGTGCGTTCCCACACATGCCCAGCCACCAATGTCGAGCCTCCGTTTTCTGGCTCCGGTGCACAGCTACCACCCATGATCACCCAGGTGACAGCACGGCACCAGAGGCATATGCCACCCCTTCCCCCTGGATATGGGGAGTGTCCATAGGAAAAGTAATCCACCCCCCCCCCAGCTGGCCCTCTGATGCTCCAGGGTCATTACCTAACCCGTGTTGTCAGTGTCGTGAGCAGTAGCTGTACTGCTGTGCCAGTGGGCCAGCCTGCATTAAGAATATTCACAATGCCTTTATGTCTATACTCCCATTCCCCCCACCCCCGGGTCGCACCTGGAAAAAAACCTTGGCTCAGTGTGCCTTTCCCAGTTACCAATATTTTAAATAAATAAATTTAGCACACTTGTGCACACACATGCTTGAAACTGGGCACAAATCATCATGTGTATGCATATCCTCCTGCTGAAATTAGCCTGATAAGTTTTCACTGAAACAAAAGTCACCCCTTACACAGAAGTCCAAGAGCAACAAACTGCAGACACGTTGCGTCCTACAGATAGTGGGATTCCTTAGTGCAGTGCAGTTGCCATCCCAACTAAATACCAAGTCAACCCACCTCCAAGTGTATCAAATGCTTGAAGTGCTTATGAATTTGAAAGTGATTTTTGGATATTGTGTGTATGACAGATGCTGTATAAAGCCAAATTTCTGTCCCGTTTGAGCCCATTCTATCCTATCTTATCCTATCCTATCCTATCCTATCCTATCCTATCGTCACAGAACCACCCAAGACATCCTGGATGACTGACTGCATGGCTTGCTTACTTCATTAGTACTGTTACCAGCCTGGTCATGATTCATCTGGGGCTGCTTCATTCTAGTCCCACCAGAGACTGCTGCTCACAACTCACAAGTTCAGGCTCTTGCTCACACAGTACGTGGCCTCTTGGACACAGGAACTCCTTTAGTCACCCCAGGAATACCATATCATCACTACTCTGTGTCAGAATCTGGTTTATGTTTATGTTGACACATACTCTCAGATAAGGATCAGCAGAATAGAACAGCCAGTGCAATGGTTACCTGTACTTTTTAAAACACTGATCAGTGACAGATATACTGTATATTAAAGCATGAGTGGAGGCTGACATGGCAGTGTGTGGACTGTATATTGTGAGAGTTCTATTTCACACCCTAGGTCTCCTCTAAACCTGTAAGAAAATACCCCAACAAGTAAAAAAGAAGCCCTACCTACTCGAACTACTCTATCTCTATAGCAAGCAACCAGGGGACTGTGCAAGGGTTGCTGGGCAGTGTAGTACTCAGAGCAGCTGATGACTACACAAAGCAAGCACAACAGCAAAATAATGAAAACAGGGCAGTCTGTAAGAAATGTTGGGAGTTTTAGAACACAGTGTAACAAGGTTAACTGTCTGTATTTTAGCATGCTTTTGGTGCAGATTGCACTAGTTGGATTTCTGCACCTTGCAACTCCAGGAAGGCACTTCTGGTCGGCACACCCTTTAAAATCACTTGTCCCTGGGATCAGCAGCCAACATAGCCATGACCACTCCAGGCTATACTGTGTTCAGGAAGGACTGGGGAGGGGTGTAGTGCTTATGAGGAGGAACATACACAACCAGCAGAGCTACAGGAAATACAGGGGGAGGCAGAGGTACTGGGGGTCACCCTGGAGACAGGGAATAGAGAAATAGTATTACACTGCAGTGATATGCAGATGTCCGGCACATGGGGAGAAATTAGATAAGGTACTGATGGAAACCGTTAGAAAATGGCAGAAAAGCAGGAGGTGCTGTTGATGGGGGACATCAATCTGCTGGATGTAGGTTGGAGCCTCTCAGCAGTGGCTTCAGATAGAAGCAGAGAAATTCTGGACTCTCTCCTGGGGGCAATCCTCAGGCAAGTAGTCAGTGAACCCAGTCGTGGTGAGGCAATACCGGACCTAGTACTCACTAACAGGGATAGTGTTGCAGACATCAAGGTGGGAGGCCACCTGGGGACCATTGATCACTGTACGGTGTGGTTCAGTATAAGGATGGCTGCAAGATTGAACCACACAAGGGCAAGAGTCTCAAACTTCACAAGGGCAGATTTTATATAGCTTGGTGAATGCTTCAGGGATATAATGGCAGGGGGTTGCCCTGCTTGGTGTGAACAATATGCGAAGACAAAAGGGAGCATATTAAAGGCAACAAACCTCTACATCAAACAAGTGACCAAACACAAGAGGACAAGGAGACCGCTATTGTTCTTGAAAGAAGGTAAATGCTAAAAGGGTAGCATTCAGATGGTATAAAGAGAGTCCGAGGGAGGAGGATAGGGAGGTGTATCAGGAAAAACAGAGGGAAGCAAGGAAAACAGTAAGATACACAAAGGCACAAGCTCAAGAGAGAATATCCCAGGATGCAATGAAAGGGGAAAAGCTTGACCCCAAGCAACACGGATTCATGGCAGGAAAATCATGCCTAACAAACATGATAGAATTCTTCAACTGAGTGACCAGAACAGTGGATCAGGGAGGTGCGGCAGACATGGTATACTTAGACTTCAGCAAGGCCTTCGACACCATACCCCATAGAAGGCTTATGAATAAGCTAGAGAATACAGGACTTAGTCAGAAGACAGTCAACTGGATTGCAAACTGTCTCAAGGATAGAACACAGAGATGCTTAGTTAATGGAGTTCAGTCAGGGGATGGCAAGGTGACCAGTGGAGCGTCACAGGAGTCAGTATTAGGCTCCATCCTCTTCAACATTTTCATCAGCGACATCACTGATGAGCTGGAGGGGAATGTATACCTGTTTGTGGACGATACAAAACTCTGCAACTGGGTGGACACCCAAAGAGAGTCTTGAAGATGGAAAAGGATCTGAATAGGCTGGAAGGATGGTCCAAAAATTGGAAATTGAAGTTTAATGCCAAAAAATGCAAGGTCATGCATCTGTGTAAAAGAAACCCCAGGAAGGAATACATGCTGCTAAGACACCAGCTTGAAGTAATACAGGTGGAGAGGAATCTTGGCGTAATCGTTATAGATGACCTTAGGATGAGCAAGCAATGCAAAAGGGCAGCACAGAAAGCAAATGACATCCTCGGATGCATTGGAAAGGGTATAACTAGCAAAAAAAGAGAGGTGATAATGCCACTCTACAGATCACTGGTCACATGGAATATTGCATCCAGTTTTGGAGGCCACACCTGAAGGATATCAACAGACTGAAGGCAGTGGAGAGAAGGGCTACAAAGATGGTGCAGGGTTTGCCCCAGGAGCCATATGAAACCAGACTGGCTGACTTACAGCTGTACTCACTTGAACAGAGAAGAGACGGGGGGACATGATAGAAATGTTTAAGTATATGAATGGAATTAACAACTGTGCGGAAGGAAAACCTGTTTCAGATGAAATCAGAGAGTCATACAAGAGGCCACAATCTACGACTGGTAGGAGGTAAATTTAGGGGAAACATCAGGAAGTACTTTTTTTCCAAGACGGTGGTTGACCCTTGGAATAGCCCACTGTAAGAGGTAGTAGACTCAAAAAATGTAAGGGAATTTAAACTTGCACGGGATAAACACTACATGCAAAAAAGGAAATAGTCTAAGAGGAGGGGGTAGCTGTTATGGGCAGACTAGATGAATCACGAGGTCCCTTTCTACTGGAAAATTCTTATGTTCTTATGTTCTTACTATTTACTGTAATGTCTACATTCACTGGTGCCAGATATCTCCCACCCCCCCACCACCATCCTCTGGGTCATGTCTCTCAGCCACCTTTCTACCCACCTGGTCATCTTCACCCCATCCTGAGATTGGCCAGCTTCCTGCTTTGCCTCTTGTGGGGTACAGAGTCAAAGGCCTTTCTGAAGTCTAGATAAAGGATGTCTACTGCCTGGAATGAAGGGGGACCTGGTAATGGAGTCTCTCTATTGCTGTTGCTATTCTATCTTTCAGCAGGGTTTCTATAAGTTTACCTACCACTGAGGTCAGACTGACTGGGCGGTAGTTCCCAGACTCTTCCCTGCTTCCACTTTTACGTAAGGGTACCACCCACAGCCTTTTTCCAGTCTAGTGGTATTGTGCTACTTTCCAGTGATTTATTAAAAAGGTCAGTGAGCGGTGTTGCAATTTCTTCTTGTAACTCCTTTAGAATCCTAGGGTTGATTCTATCGGGTCCCTTTGCTTTGTCTACTTTCGGTATGCTAAGCTCTTCTAGGACTCTGTCTCTAGAGAAGCGGAAGTCGTCTGCTGTTCTACTGTTGCACACTGCCATTCCTATAGTAGGGCCACTGCCTTGGTCTTCAGTGGTGAAGACTGAGCAGAAGAATTTGTTTAGCACTTCTGCCTTGTCTTCATCCTTTTCAACTATCTGTCCGTCAGTTGATTTTAGCCTGATTATCCCACTCTTACTCTTTTTTCTTTCACTTATGTACCTAAAAAATGTTTTGTCCCCCTTTATTACTCCCTGTGCTATTTTTTCCTCTGCCTGTGCTTTGGCTATCCTAATAGCCTTTCCTGCTTTTCTCAGCTTTGATATGTAATGCTGCCTATCTGATTCTTTCGTTGTCTGCTTATATTGCTTGAAGGCCCATTTTTGTGTGTTACTATTTCTTTGGAGAACCACAGTGGCTTTTTTCTTCTTTTTGACTTGTTGATGTTATTTGTGCACAGTTCAGTAACCTGAAGTAAAGCTGTTTTCAAGGCTTCCCAGCTTATCTCCACGTCCCATGAGTTGTTGATTTCCAACAAGTTTCTTAACTTGGTTTTCATGGTGTGGAAGTCAAGTATTTTGAGCTTTGTGTGACTTGATTCCGCTACCCGTTCCAATGTTAACCAGACTGACCTGTGGTTGCTGGTTCCCAGATTTAATCCTATGGTTATGTCTGAGATTCTGGTGCTGTTTGTTAGCACTGGGTCCAAGACAGTCTGTTCTCTGGTGGGGGACTGCACCAGCTGATTAAGTCCTGCCCCCTTCAGGGCAAGTAGGAACTCTTTGCTGCATTCAGATGATGCCGTGACTGAGGACCAACCTACATCAGGTAGATTGAAATCCCCACTAATAACAGGTCTCCCTTGTCAGCTATCAAGAAGATGTTTTCCAGGAGCTCCCTGTCTCTGTCAGAGTCCTGGGAGGGAGGTCTATATATGACTCCCACTCAGATGGGGACTTTGTCCCCTGCTTCTAGGGTGACCCACAGAACTTCTGATCTTCCCTGTTTTGCTTGGACTTCTATTGCCGAGATTCCTTCTCTTACATATAATGCCACCCTTCCCCCCTTTTTTCCAATGTGGTCCTTCCAAAAAAGTGTGTAACCTGGTATAGCGACGTCCCAGGTATGGTTCTCTATAAACCAGGTTTCCATGACAGCTACCCAGTCTAATTTGGCTTCTGTCATTAAAGTGGAGAGGTCAGAGATTTTATTTGACACACTATGTGCACTGACACACATAGCCCTCCATCCCTGTTGTGTGCAGCATGGTGAAGTAGTAGAATCGTTATGCTGTATATCAATGTTGCTTCTCTTGTGCCTATTACCCTTATCCCTTTGCCTGTTATGGGAAGTGTCTTGATAACTACCGGTTCCGAGATCACTAAAAGAGACCTGTGTCAAACTAACTGTTGGTGGGGAAGGGGGCACCTGACACCCTTCTTGCTACAAGGTGTCCTTGCTGCCCTTCCCCACTCACTAGTTTAAATGGTCTATGTGCACCTCAAGATTTTGTCTGAGCACCCAAGTTCCTTGTTTGTTTAGGTGCAGACCATCGAATCTGTAGATATGTCGCTCCCAGAAGTTGTGCCAATTGCTGATAAAGCCATGTCCATTTTCCTGGCACCATTGTTTAAGTCAGGCACTGAGTTTGGAGATGTCTTTCTCTCTGATACTGTGCCTGATTCTGCCCATTTCCCATACAGGTAGGATCTCTGAGAAAGAGAGACTGGATGAAAGAGGATTAATTTTGCTGGCCAGATTTGTTGTTTTTTTTAGTCTCTTCTACCATGTGAGAGGCTATGTCGTTTGTGTCTATATGGAGGACGACATGCAGTTTATGGTCCACATTGCATATGATATTTAGAATGTGGTCAGTGTCCCTCCACACAGACGTACCTGTGACACACCCAACAGCAACTTTGGTAAGCCAGAGTGCTGAAGGTGAGACTCCACACTTCGAATAATGGAGTCTTCAACTATTAGTACTTTTTTTGGTGGTTGGTTTGCTTGTTGTTTTGGTGGACTTTTCAATTTCAATACTAGGAAGGAAGCAAAGAAGTACATAAAACGCGCCATAGGTAACTCAAGTGGTAGTAGTGATTCGGTAGACCGCAGATTAATTGCCCTTCCCTGGATGATATAATCACCCCTATAATGAAAATACTAAATCTATCCTTACAAACCATGACATTCCCACAGATGAGAAAGGCTACTGTTGTCACTCCAATCCAGAAAAGTGGGGACAGAACCTCACATTCGAACTACCGCCCCATATCCATCCCCCAAAGCACTGGAAAAGATTGTATCTGACAACTACTGGACAATCTCAACAAATATCAACTACAGTGCCCTCAACAACATGGATTTCAATCATCACATAGCACCACAACTGCTCTGGTAGAATTTACAGGATTTACACACAAGGCCTTAGATCGGGGACAGATGGTGGGGGCTGCCTACATCGACCTTACCAAAGCATTCAATACAGTAAACCACAGCTTACTGATCGAACAGCTATCCATTACAGGTCTCGCCTCAGAAGCTGTGACCTGCTTTTGCAGCTACCTTACAGATTGATCACAACAGGTGAAAATTGCTGGGGTACTCTCAAATAGCCTGAAAGTAAGGTTGGGGTCCCTCAAGGATCTAGCCTTGGACCTCTGCTTTTCATTTTTTTTTCTGAACCTCCTCCCCCTTGTCTACAATGACAATATCCTTACTATACACAGATGCTGCAGTTCTTTTTCACTAGTAACCTGGACCCAGTTCTACTAGAAACACATCTTTAGTCAACTTTTTCTGCAGTTGAAACCTAGTTCCAGGAGCACAAACTGCTCCTAAATTACAAAAAAACAAAAATCATGACCTTTCAACCCCACATAATAAACACAAATCTCACCAGCTCACAATCCGCAATAGCCTAAATACTCCCATAGGAGCAGTAACCACCTTCAAATACCTAGGGGTCACGCTTGATAGTACCCTGTCATATGCAACTCATATAGACCATCTTGCCAAAGCTGTTAATGCTAAAATTGGACTCCAGTATAGGCACAGACACTGCATGATGCCCGAGGCTCTCAGGCTAACAGTGAATAGCGTGGTCATATCCACTATCGACTATGGCCTGGTAGTGTATGGAGCAGTGTTTGACACTGCACTAAAAAGAGTGTCAACGGCCCTTAATAAAGCCTGTCAACTAGACACTGGGGCCCACCGGTTAATGCGCACATGAGACCTGTATGCACAAACTGGTTGGTTAAACTTGAAAGGTGGGATACAATACCAGACCTGCCTTCTAGTTAAAAAGACAGCCCTTGGCCTGCCCCCTCCAAATATCCAGAACATTCTGTGCCTTGCTCAGAACCCTTGCAACACCAGTGGAGCAATCAGTCAACCCTATATGGTTCCTTTCTGCCACACATCACAAGGATAATGATCCTTCTAATACTGTGCACCTTACTGGCTGTTTTCATTTGATAGTGACATCCTGACTGAAATAAAGCTAGGCCTCTTCAAACTGAAGCTTCGGCTGCATGTCACAGCACTATGTAGTTGCGATTGCTCTTAATAGATTGTTGGTACATCTACTCTGTATTCCCCTGCCTGTCCGGGCTAGCACTTAACTAAATTTCTAGCCTAACCTCCTCCTTCCTTTCCATAATCCAGTCCCATGTTACTCATCCTTTCCCCCATTGCCTCTGCTCTGACCCCCCACTCATCCAACACTTTCGGCAAGGCCTATCCAACTGCCTTCCTTCTCAACTCTTATCATGGACTTTCCTGACTAGTCTAAAATACTGTACATTTTTTTTAATTTTAAGACTAGACTAGATCAGTTTATACAGGATGATAACTTGGGTTATCACCACTGAGTAGTGGGAACAACACTTATGGGCCTTGGCCTTTTGTTGTCCTAAAACCAAAGTATTAACTGAAGTATTAACATTGTATTTTGTATATTGTAAGCATTGTCAAAAACATTGTATACCTTTTAGGTTAACTGCTAACCCTATATCCTAATCTGTGGATTGCTGTAACCTACATGCCTGGATTAACAATGGGGCAAATGCCCCATGCCCACTACCAAAAGGGCCCCCCCCCATGATATACTGCATTTGCTCTGATCTCCCGTCATCAGAAGTCCCAAGCACATCTGCAAGCAATTAAACATTTTAAAGCTGCTTGGAAAAGAAAATTCACTTTTTTACTTGCCAGCGGGAAGGGGGGGAGGCATGTCACATGCTCAGCCTACTGGCAGTCAGGTGATGTCTTCCCATCTCGCCAAATGCGCATGTCTCTGAAGAGCCTGCCCTGCCCCTTCTCAGGTGTTCCAACTCATGGTGGTGTGGAGAATGGAAAGCCTTCTAGCCACCAGTTAGCTAGTGAAGAGAAGTTTTTGTCTGTAGTTTTGCCTCAACTTGTGCTCGTCACTCAAAAAAATAAATTTTGCCCATTCATTTCACCGACTCCAGGTTAGGATTGATTGGGAAGTGACTTAAGCAAAAAAAGGCAGTTTAGGCAGGGGGTAATTGTAGGGATAGAAGACTGAATGATTGGATGGTGAAAATGGCGGTTGGCAGATGGCAGTTACGACGCAGTGGCTCCACAGTCCCAGGCCATCCTGACGCCCCTCAATGACTCTTGACTCCTCTCCTAGTCTCTAGTCCTCTCTCTGTACCTTAGTTCTGTTCTGAACTTCTGCTCCTCACCTCCTCTAGATTGCTCTGCTGCTCAGCTCAGTGCTCTGCTGCTCCGGCTGGGTCCTCCCGACTCCTCAGTCAATTCAGTACTGGAGTCTACATCGCTGAGCTTGCCTCCTCACTCGCACCACAGAGTACAGACTAAAATAAGCTTAAAACTTAAAAAAACTAAATATTTTTATTTTGCAGTCAGTCAGTGACTCTGCTCTGGTAGTAAGTGAAGAGCGAGGTGAGGTGGCCGTGGCACCAGCGAGGCGAGGGTGGGATGGGAATGGGGATGGAAATGATGATGATGCTGGGCTGCAGCCAGGCTGCTTAGCTCTTGGCTCCAGCAGTGGGCCATACCTGTAATGTTTCTGTGGGCAGCCTTTGACTCTAGAGACTACAGGCAGCACTGCACAGTCGACTCAGCCTGCTCCTTCTTGGCTGCTGCTCTTCCAATACCCCGATGTCCTGGCTCCTCATGCTCCCTTCTGCTCTCTCACCTTGTGTTCCTTCCAAACAACTTATCTCAAAAACATCTATACTGCTGCTATGCAGTTCAAGTTCTAAGAACAAAAAGAACATAAAAGCCAAAAAAAATGGCCTAGTGGTGCATAAACTAATAGGCAAATAGCCCATGTATATATGAGAACTGACAGGGGTCCTTAGGCCAGCCCATTGGAGAAAACTGAACACTTCAACAACCTTCATTTTAAGTTTAACCCATTGAACTAAGCCATCATGAGAAAAAAAAACTAACAAAACAAGATGGAATTATGAACCAAGTTTTGTCACACTATATTAAAACACTGAGAATAATGAATGGTGAGGTGAAGGGTGTATTATGAGTTTTGTTTACACACCTGAGGTGTGTGTTGTGTTGGACATAAACCTTGCTGCGAAGCTCAAGTTTATGTTGCCCTCATTCACCAAGTGTGTGAACAAAAACAATTTTTACACCTCTCAGTACACTAGAATGTCTAAGTGACAATCCAGAAGAGCTGGAAGGAAAGGTATGCCTCTTTGCAGAGGACACTGGCCAGCTGGCTACAGTTTCATGATTTTAATTAAATCTATATATTTTCTTTATTTAAATAATATGGTCTGACCCGGACAGTAGATCTAATAAATCAACTAATTAACAGATCTAGAGCAGAGCTGCTTAAAAAAATGCTGAGTCAATCAGTCATCAGTCCAGTCAAAATTAATTATACAATGGCAAGAAAATTTCCTGGTCTCTGATTGGTCAGTCTGGGACTGAACCCATGATGTTATCCCAGTACAACATCACGGCTCTAGTCTCAGCCTCACTGTGAACCTGTAGATGAACTTTTGGATGATGAGCTAGATGACTTCTTTTTTTGCATCTCCTCTTAAGAAACAAAAATATTTTTCCACACTAAAAAACATTCTTTAAAATTATTTTTTTTATTTTATATATAACAATGAGCCATTGTATAATAGCAATAATGCCCTCCAGGGTGTGTGTGTCATTTGGGATAATGTCACGCCTCAGTTGTTGGACGCACTTGGCCCCCAACCACCTGAGGCATGACGTTATCTCAGCACGACACACACCCTGTTGGTCATTATTGCTTAAATAATTAATGTCTGTACTGGACTGGAGACAGTGTTGTGTTGTTGGTTGGGTCTCTGAGCTAATGAAAATGAGGAGGGAGGGCACACGATGATTACCTATACAGCTAAGTAATTGAAATTAAAATAAATATCCTGGTGGTTTGCAGGAAGCTCTTTTTCTTAAAATACTGCAGAGAGAGTGACAGTCTTGTCAAGTAAAATTAATTTCCTCCTGGCCGGCATCATTTTCTTGATTTCAATATACATAATTTTTATTTCAATAATATGGACAGACGGAGGGTCTAATAAATTAACTAATAGATGTAGAGGAGCTATTTAAAAAAATGCAGAATCAGTCCAGTCGAATAAAATTAAATAATGTCTGGACTGGAGTGGAGACAGTGTTGGGTCTGATTGAGCTGACTGGTGCTGAGAGGACAGGACAGTAGAATGAATGGTCAAAGCAGCAGAGTAGGCAGATCCTACAACACAGCAGCAGACTCTGATTGCACAAATATCATGGCTTGGTGGCTTGCATGAAGTTCTTTTGCGTTTTGCATAAAATGCTCATCTCAATCAGTCAGTCGAGCCAAACACAATGTCCGGGGGAGACACAGTGTTGGGTCTGAGCCGAGGACAGTGAATTCAGTTAAAGCAGACTGCACACAACTAATTTAAAATATCCTGGTTTGCAGGAAGCTCTTTACATGCAGCCAGCAGCTTCTGTCCCCCACCAGACATCCACAAAGTTTGAGCGCAGCCCTTACCCTACACTGTCTGACTTGCTTTAGTTTTCAGCCTGAGCCCCCTCAACCCCCTGAAAACCTAAACTCTACACCCATATTAATACAAATATATTTGTACTAATAACCAATATATGTTTACATATTCAAATCCTGAAAGTACATATAAATTTGCACTATCCAGATATGTGAATATGGAAACATACAACATAAGATATAAAGCAGTGACAATTACTTTTCCAGTATAAAATGTCACTTTTTACAGTAGAAAAAAAAATCAGAAAACAGTAAGGAAACCCACCAAAATGCTCCATTTTTAACCATTTATTCCAATATTTTCTGGGTGGGCATGCCCCTGGACCCCCCTAGATTGGTTGGGGATTTTGACCTGTTGTAAACACTGCATACGTGGGGCCCCCTCAGAGTTTGAGTGCCCCAGGCCCCCCAAAGGCTTGATCTGGCCCTGTCAGTACCTTCCCCCATCATGAACTCCTCCCCCACATTTCTGTGCCCCAAGTGCATGATCTTGCACTTCTTTGCATTGAATCTTAGCTGCCACACCCTTGACCACTCCTCAAGCTTGCTTAGGTCCCTTCTCATATTCTCTCCCCCTCCTGGAGTGTCAACCCTGTTGCAGATCTTCATGTCATCTGCAAAGAGACACACCGTCCCTTCCAGCCCCTCTGCAAAGTCGCTTATGAAGACATTTATTTATTTATTTATTTAAAATTTGGTAACCGGGAAAGGCACACTGAGCCAAAGCTCGATTACAGGTGCGACCAGGGGGAAAACAGGGAAAGAGGGTTTTTACATTTCAATAAGTTATAACATCACAAAACAACTAGTACAAAACACATTAAGAATTCCATAGTGAGAAGTAAATATTACAAGTTTCAAAAGGTGATAGAATGTAACACAGTGTCAAAAGAGTCATGGCTTGTAATGCACACTGATTTCAGGGTAGTACATACTAGAGTTGCAGGGAGTTGAAGCAATGCAGAGCGGATTACAGGAGTAGGAGAGCAGCAGATGGTGAGGGATGAGAGCGGTCAGACAGGGTTGCCGGCTGGCAGAGGGAAGGGGCAACAGAAGGAGCTGGTGTCTAACTGCTGGAGCTGCTACTTGAAAGCATTGAGGGAGGGAGAGTTGAGTAAGAGCACAGGTTGCTGGTTCCATAAGTGAGGGAGGTGATAGGAGAAGGATTCGAGGACAATGGACAACTGGGGGCAGGGCAGGGTGAAGGTGCATGCGTCCCTGGTTCTTAGAGGGTAAAGGGAGGAGGAGGTGGAAGACAGGAGGTCCAAGCTGTAGGTAGGCAGATTACCTAATCAGTATATAGCTAGGAAAGTGAGGGAATGGAGAGTTCATCTGTGCATGAGAGAGGAGAGGGACAGAAACATAGAAGATGATGGCAGAAGGGGACCTGTGGTCCATTGAGCCTGCCCAAGCGAGGTATCCAGGCACCTACTGTGCACTGGTGTTCTGTTCTCCTAGACACCCAGCCTCACCCTTGCTAGTGCCATGTGTTTGTTCCCAATACTTGTCCCACCCGTGCTTAGAGCTTGATACTGACTTTGCAGCCACCACCTCGGGAGGTAGTTTATTCCAAGGTTCCACCAGCCTCTCTGAGAAGTAATACTTTCTGATGTCTGTCTTGAACACTCCATCCTTCAATTTCCACTCATGCCCTCTTGTAGTAGAATTGATGTTCCTGGTAAAAAGCTATGCTTCTGACACCTTGTTGATGCCTTTAAGGAACCTGAAGGTCTCAATCATATCCCCCCTCTCCCTCCTAGTCTCTAGTGAGTACAATTTCAGAGTCCCAAGCCTCTCTTCATAGGTGATTTCCCTGAAGGCTACATATCATTTTTGTTGCCCTTCTCTGGACCACTTCCAATCTATCAATGTCCTTTCTTAGGTGAGACCTCCAGAATTGTACACAGTACTCCAGATGAGGCCACACTAATGACCGGTAAAATGGTAGCATCACTCCCTACCCCTGTTGTCTATCCTCCTGCCAATGCATCCTAGCACCCCGCTAGCCCTGTTGTAAGCCTTATTGCACTGACTTTGCCGCATGAGGTTGTCCCTAATGATGACTCCCAGATCACATTCCTCAGCAGAGGAGCTCAGCTGGTCTCCATTTAGCCAGTATTCTTCCTTGGGGTTAACCCTACCCAAGTGCATCACCTTACACTTCTCAGCATTGAAGTTTAATTGCTATATTTGTGACCACCTTTCCAACTTCTTAATGTCCTCCTGCAGTTGTCTTACTTCTCCGTACTATCCACTCTTCCGCTGAGTTTTGTGTCATGCACAAACTGGACAATGGTGCTATTTATGCCCTTGCTGATGTCATTAATGAATACATTGAAGAGGACCAGCCCCAGGACCGACCCTTGAGGCACCCCACTAGTGACCTGCCTGCCTGTTGTTAGATTTCACCCCATTTACTACCACCCTCTGTTTTCTGTCCCTCAGCCAGCTCCGTACCCACTTTACTATCTGTTCTGCTACCTCAAGGTCTTCTAGCTTTTTTAAGAGGCATCTATGTGGGACTGTGTCAAATGCCTTACTGAAGTTAAAGTAAAGCAAGTCCACCGTATAACCCCTGTCCAACTCCTTGGTCACTTCATCAAAGAACGTAATAAGGTTCATACAAAATCACACATGCCCACACAATGCAAAGCATCATGGGCTGCATATGCAAATCACCACAGAATGTTATGCTGGTCCAGCTTTAAGCAAAATTGCATAGTGCCGAAAGGCCTCTCACACAGTTTGCAAAGGGTGCTAACAGAAGACATAGACATGTGTTTCGTCCTACCAGGACTCATCAGTATGCCTCATCTGTTTGACACCCCAGTGGAATGGACCAGCTACCCTAAGACAGTGTGTCTTGGATATGTTGTGGTGAACCAATTAAAATAAAAAAACATTTAAAAGACAAAGAACCTCTGTGCACAAACACTGAGGCAAGGGTTACCCCCAAAGGGCACTTGGCTGGGAAGGTTCATTTGAAACATTCTGCCACCACAAACCCATGTTGCTTGTAGTTCTGGAGGTGGTTTACTTTGAGGTATTCCACTAGATCCTGCTTGATAAGGGCCTCCATAAGTTTACCCAGTACTGATGCGAGGCTGACTGTCCTATAGTTACCTGTATCATCCCTGTCTCCACTCTTGTGCAGTGGCACCACATCAGCCACCCTCCAGTTGCCTGGAACTACTCTGGCTCCAATGACCTCTTGACTAGGTGCCCAAGAGGCACTGCCAGCTCTTCAGCAAGCTCCCTGAACACTCTAGGGTGTAAACCATCAGGGCCAGGGGCCTTGTCAGATCTGATGTCTGAAAGGCAGTTCCTGACCTTGTCTGTGGTGAACTCCTGGGTGCACATTCTTTGAACCCCTCTGGTCTCAGCTCTGATATTGTTGTCTGGCAGTGGGGCCCTGATTCTCCCTCATGAATACCGAGCAAAAGCATTCATTTAGGGCCTCTATCCTTAAGGATAGGGAGGAGTAGAGAGAGCAATGGTGTGTGTGAGGGGGGAGTTGGAGACAAACCAGCAGAAGAAGTTGAACATAGTGTCCAGTCTGGCTAAGGATGTTACGGGAGCACTAATGAAGACAATGTCAGTATAATCAAAGAGAGGTAGGATTAGTTTAGTGAGTAGTTGTTTACGTACCTGGAGGGAGAGGGAGTCCTGTGCCTGTAAAGGAAGTCTAGTTTGGGATGTAGTGTGGCGCAGAGGGTGTCAATATGTGTGGAAAAGGATAGGTGCTGGTCCAGCTAGACTCCTAGGTATTTAAAGCATGTTACTGACTCTAAGGGGGTGCCATCAAATGTATGAAAGGTGATAGAGGAGTGGATGGAGGAGAGTTTTTGAGGGGTCCCAAAGGTCATTGAGACGGTCTTTTTGATGTTGACCCTGAGAAGGTTGTTATGGAACCAGTTCAGGATAGCATTTAGATCTGATTGTAGAAGGGCGTGGACAGGAGTGGGAGTGGGGCCGGAAGCCGAAAGAATTGCATCATCAGTGTAAAGATGAATGTGAGAGGAGGTACAGACAGATGGCAGTTCATTTATGAAGACAGAGAGCAGTAGAGGGCCCAAAATAAAGCCCTGGTGGACCCCAGATAAGGTAGGGAAACATTAAAGAGAACTGGTCCGAGCACTGATCCCTGCAGGACCCCGCTGGTCATCACCTCTCTTTGGATTGAACACCATTCATCACCACCCTCTGTGTCCTATCGCTCAGTCAATTTTTGACCCAGTTTAAAACCCTGGGACCCACTCCCAGGCTGCCCAGCTTGTTTATTAGCCTCCTATGTGGGATGGTGTTGAAGGCCTTGCTGAAATCCAGGTAGGCCACATCCACCCCCTCTCCCTGATCCACCTCCCTAGTCACCCAGTCAAAGAAATCTATCAGATTTGTTTGACAAGATCATCCCACTGTGAGTCCATGCTGCCTTGGATCCTGTACTCCTTTGGATTAAAGAGGTATCACAAACCTTTCTTTTAGTAGTGATTCCATTAGCTTCCCCACCACCGAGGTCACGCTGACTGGCCTGTAATTGCCAACCTCCTCCTTACTTCTACTTTTGTGGAGAGGGACTACATTCGCCCTTCTCCAGTCCTTTGGTACCACACCTGTTTCCAGCAAACTGTTGAACAGGGCTGTCAGTGGTGCTGCCAGTACCTCCCTGAGTTCTCTTAATACTCTGAGATGTATCCCGTCTGGCCCTACTGCCTTGTCCACTTTCAGATTAGTGAGTTCCTTTAAGAAACATATAAGTATAGACTTTGATGGCAGACAAGGACCGCTTGGCTCACCTAGTCTGTCCATTTCCCTACCTACAGGATAAGCTGCAGATCCTAGTTAACCAACAGACTCTCTCCTCCTTAAATGGACTGGTGACCCCCGCCCTCCCAGAGGTGCTTCCATTGCCTAACTTTGGTCCTTCCCCTTCCCCTTCTTCTGTGAATACTGAACAAAAATACTTGTTCAGGATTGCTGCTTTTTCTTGGTCCCCCCCCTCTACACTTCCCTCCTTCCCTTGTTTGTCTCACAATCCCACTTTAATCTTTTTTCTTTCACTAATATACCTGAAAAAGTTATTGTCCCCCTTTTGTTACTGCCTGGGTTATTTTTTCTTCTGTTTGCACCTTTGCACTCCTGGCTGCTTTCCCCGCCTCCCTCTGCTTTTGCAAATACAGTTCCCTGTCTTCTTCCCTCTGTGTTTCCTTGTTCCTCCTGAATGACATCCTTTTCGCCCTTACCTTCCTGGCCACTTCCTTTGAGAATCATAGTGTTTTTTTCTTTCTTTTTGTTTTGCTTACATGCCTAATGCAATGGATTGTTGCCTCTGCTATGGCTCCCTTAAGATTCTCCCATTGTACTCTCTTTTCTCCTCCTCCCATGCCAGTGATTTCCTAAGACATTCCCCCATCTTTGCAAAGTCAGCCTGCCTGAAATCCAGGACCCTTGCTTTCATGTGGTTTGACTCTTCTGCTGTTCTCACATTGAACCACACCGTGGTGTGATTCGCTAAAAAATGAAGGAGTGAACACACTTTCCAAATGAACTTTGAAATAGAATGGTTGCAGCTGCCATGAGAGCAAGGATGGTCCGGATGGATCATTAGATTGACTTAGCCTTGCAGAGCTTTCTTTTTTTGTTAATATAGTAGGTATTTTGTAAGTTTTTCTCCTGCATCCCCCCCCCCCCCGGGCCCCGGTCATACATGCATGTGGAGGCACACATGCACACTGGAAGCCAGCTCAGCCCCTTCTGCCCACCCATACTGCCACCCCGGCCACCTACATTACCCCACTGGACCTCCGCCCAGTAGGGACAGGACTACGGGAGGGGCGACAACCCACCACCACCACCACCTCTGGGAGAGGAGAGCAGCCCGAAAGCTCGCTCAATCTCGCTCCCTCCCCAGGCCAGCACCTCAATGACCTGAGGTCATTCCGAACCCGGGTCGCCGGCATAGCGCAAAGTAATGCATACAGTGCCTCAACCCTCAGTGCCACTGGGCCACATGCCTTGCAGATCTTTGTTCCTCTCTTCCTAGCAACTGATATAAATATACAGAATAATGTATGGGCATTCACAGCAGGCCTGCGGTTCCATCAAGGGGTTGAGATGGCATCATAGGAAGCTCAAGATCAAAGTTCATGGGGTCACTGATGCCATCTGCACCCTGAAATGGAAACACTAGCTGAGTTGGGTATGGTTGCCCATATATTGTGTTTTATAAAATATGGTGTACCACCATTGTATTTACTTATAAAAACTGGTGTTGTGCTGCAGTAACTGGTGACTTCTCTGTCTACATGGTTCATTTGCACTGCCCAGATTCACATTACTCACACTCACTTATTTATTTCATGCAACCATTATGGTCTGCTGCTCATGCTTCCCTTCTGACATAACTGCTGAGGTACAATGAGTCATTCTACCACAGCAGTAATATCACCATGAGGTTACAACTGCATTTGTGAGTATATGGAAATCCATACACAACAACCACTAACATATACTCTGTTTAGAATAATGTATGGGGAGTAGAGTATTTAAGCAATATACCATGACAGGGGGTGGGTTATGCTGGGATTTACCCACGCTTGATGTGGTTTGGTCACAAGGCAGCAAGCCGAGTGAGTAAACCACACCAGAAGTGGGTAAATCATAGCATAACCCACACTCTGTAATGGTATATTGCAATTATACAATGTCCCCCTTTTTAAAATAATTTTTTTAAATATTAAACTGGTTTTCCTTGCAAATGAACTCTTTTTTAATAGATTTTTTCTGTAATATCCTTCCTCTATATGTTAAATAGTTGCTTCTTGCTGAGAGCATGGTGCTGTCATTGCTGAGCATGGATAAGAGTGTGTGTGGGCTTCCTTGTGTTTTTATTTTATTGTTTTAGTCATCACCCCCCCCACACACACACACACACACACACACACACACACTCATCTTTCAGAACTCAGTCACTGAGGGTGCTGGCTGCCACCGCAAAAGACAGATCCTGTGAGCGTCAGTTTGTTTTGTCTTTTTAAACTTACAGACTGACAGCTCATCAGCTGCCACAGCACTGAAACCTCAGGATGGTCATTGTCGGCTTCCATCGTACCTATTTAATTAATCAAATATTTTGAGACTTTGGGGAATGCTGAAATGGGAAAAGAATTTTTCTATTAAAAACAAGGGGGTGAAACCTACACAAATCATAGCCAAAAAGCTGAGCGTTGATAGTGGGCATGTGGCTATGCATATCTTTAATAGAACATCAGCTCACCAAATAAACCACTATGCAAGGTCGCGATGTTCGTACACCTAGTGACTTGTTGGGTAACGGACCCAAGCAGTCCGGAAGCCCACTTTGAAAAGCACTAAACTATTTTTTTTTTAATTATTACATGTAGTGATGTACCGCTAAAACAAATACAGCTCCAACTCAGATCACGGCTTTCTCTCTGCTCTGTCCGCATTCCCCATGACACACTATGTCTAGCAGGTGCACTGACAGATGTACTGTGTATGCCGAGGGAGAGCGAAGGATCTGCTGTGTTCCTGCAGCTCGACTGGCAGCTGGGTTTTTTGGGTATGATTTTTTTTTTTGGTTCTGCTGCTGTGCTGGGATATTGATGGCAGTCCTATGCTGGGGGGGGGGGATGGGGGCAACGGTACTGGAGCAGAGACTGAAGCAAGTCACTGTTACGGGCAACGGTACTAACCAGAAATGAAGCTGGGGGCGTGAGGGTCACACAGGCTTTGCAGCTGATGATGTCATGGGGAATGCGGACAGAGTGGTGAGGGGGCCGCGGTCTGAGTTGGGCCTGTATTTGTTTCTGAGGTACATTACACTATTTCAGGATGTTTAACTGTACTACATGTATTGACAGGTAAAAAAGGGGTTTTGTGCTTTTTAGGGTCGGTTTCTGGACTCATGGGGTCTGTTACTTTATAAGTCATTGGGTGTTTTAACATCAGGCTTTTGTAGCAGTTTGCGTTTTTACCTGTGGTTTAGCGGGGGGAAAGAAGACGGTGGGTTGGAGCTTTTTGTTTTTGGGGGTCGGGTTGATCCTCTTTGTGGTTCAGCTGACTGGCACCTTTTTCTGTTGGTATATCACAAGATTTACCACGGGTAAAAGTTGCCAGTCAGCCAATCAGATTTTAGAATTGTCGGAACCCATTGTAAAATATGATTTTTCTTACACAGCTGAGGTTTGTGATGTTCATATACCGCAAAAGGAAAGTTATACAGGTTTATTACTGGTGTGTGAAAAAATAAACACCACCTCTCATGTTTTATTGTTTATAATTACTGACTTTTTTCAGTTTACCTTCCCAAGAGAAAATACAACTGAAAGTGAAAGAGAGACAGAACTCTGTAACACTGAGTTGTAATACATACTCATGTATTATAGAGTTTTGCCTGTCTTTATTTCAGTGCATTATTGCCCTTTGCAATTTATTATAATAAGATAAACTACTGTCATGTCTAAGATCTTCTTCTCTCTAATTGTGGGAGAGGGACAGCTGATGTACTGCATACCTTTCATGTCCTACATCTGTAGGCACCTAATTAATTCCCCTATCAGAAGCCTAGTGTTCTGCCTGGAGAAGGAACTGTTCCACACTTTTCTATGGGATTTTAAAGCAGAAATCAACACTGTCTCTAACCATGCAGTGAGTCCCATGTAAATCTTCTTATTGGTGCGCCAGACAGGAGCAAAGAGCCCCAAGAAACAATCTCTTCCTTTTACATTGTAAAATCCTTTGGGATACGAAGTTTATGAAAGGCACACTATAAACCAGAATTCTATCCTGTTTTCTGTGGGCCTCCTCATACCTGCCTCTTCGAGTTAATAAAAAGCTTCTTGATGGTTCTTACACAGTTCCTGGATTAACTTCTCGTTATTCTTTTTTCACAATTCATTTGACCAGAAAAAAAAAAAAAATTTGAGATATGACATCTCCTTTCCATTCAGGCCCCACTTCTACTCCCGAACAGAGCACTGAGAGGTTCACTGACTTGCTCAACATCACATGGCTCTGTTGGGGTTTGAACCTGCTATCTCCTGGTTGTCAAGCCAGTACTGTAACCATTAGACCACAGTGCCTTTTCTAAGAGATGAGTAAGTGACTTAGTAATAAGTTCTTTTAAAAAAAAAACACTGGACTATGACACAGAAGTTCAGGAAGTGAGGTCAATGGAGCAGCAAACGCTTTTTGAATACTCTGCTCTTGGGACCCTGTGTGTCTGCACAGGTCACACTTTGGTAAGACAAACTTCTAGCAGCAATTCATACTAATCTTTGTTGCTGTATTAACAGAAAACCTTTCATGAACTTGAGTGCCATGCTCTGACTTTCTATCTCTATGAGGTGATAATATGCCCTACAATTTATTTTCTTGTTCACACATTTTGAGGGACAATGTCATTGACATAAGGCTTGAAAGTCCAGGAAGAGATCTTTTAAATGAGGTGCTGGGCTCATCTGTAGCTGGTAGTAGTCTAGAGATACTGATGATTAAGTCTGCCCTATACTGATACTACGTTTCCACCATTTTGAATCTTGTGGTGTCACTGATGATTAATTGTGCAATTGTGCTTGACTACAATATGGTTAGTCACTGATATCGCTGGGCTGCTGCCAACTATAGGTACGCCCATGCCTCATTTAAAAGAGCTTTTCATGGGCTTTCAAACTGTGATGGGCATCATTTAAGTATAATGTCTGGCCCAAGACAACTATTTTAAGAGTACCAATTGAACCAAACTTAGCTAATGAAGTTACCTTGACAGAATGTTGAACCTGCTGTACCCTTGCTTTATTTTAAGTCCATGGAACAAAACTATTAAAATGACCTGTGTACTTGAAAATAAAAGCAGTAACAATGCCAGTTAATTTTGTGCATGACTTGGCATGCAATCTCTGGCAGTCTTGTACTGCTGACCACATTGTTTTACTTTATTTTAAAAATGTAGGCTAATGCAGAGGGTTGAAAACTTCCTTAATTATTATTTTTTTAATTTTTAGATGGAGAAGGCACACTAAGCTAAAGCTCATTTCCAGGTGTGACCTGGGAGCTCATGGAGGTTATGTGGTATGGTTAGGGTCACACAGTGCGCAAGTAGCAGTTCTGAGGTTCAAACACAGATCTTCGAGGTCTTCAATGACATAGATCTGTGCTCCAACCTCAAGGCAACAATTCTCCCTACATGGTATCATGTAAAAAGAGAAAACCAAACTGAGCAACTCATAAATGGGCAACTCAGTTTGGTCGCAATGAGGTACAGCAATGAGGAGGATTTAGCAAGGGTTGGAAATAGCGATGGTGGTGTGGAATAAGGGCAGTGAAATGGAATAGTGACAGAGGAGGATGGGAATGAGGGAGGGACCAGGGTGGGAATGAGGGAGGGACTAGGGAAGATAAGTGAGGAAGTGGAGCCTGCTGCTGAGCTGCCTGTCTAGTGTGGCTGGTAAGGATGCTGTCTGCGGTGCTGGTGGTCCCGGGTTCGGTACTGCTAGCAGGCACACTTTTGTTTGCTGGTACAGGGTGTTGTGTTGTTTTTTTGTATGGCGTTCTCGTCATTGGCCCCCCCCTCCTCTGTATTCTTTTTCCCCAGTGTCCACCCTCCTCCAGCAATTATTATTTTAGTATGGGGGCGCGGGGGGCATATCCACCCCCACATTAAACATTACTTTACATTTGCGCTCAATTTGTGTTTGGCACTGTGTGCTATGTGATGATTTGGTGTTCAGCAAAATCCACTCACTGTTTTGTGAGTTGCCAAAATATATTCACTTTTATGACATGGAACCCCATACATGCACCACCATGCCATTGACACAAGCAAATTCCAGTGCCACTCGGGCACATGCTGGGAAATGTCTGTGCTTGATTTAAAGAACCTTGTCCTCTGACCTCTGTTTAAAGGTCTCAGTGGATCTTTCATGTCAACCCTCTTTGGTGGAACAGGTTTATAGTGTGAACGCTGCCGAGCCATGGGGCCTTACTGTAAACAATGTTTGTGGATACATCAGTGCATGTACCAGTGTACATTATATATACAGTACTAGAGTAAGAGTTTATATCATGGAGCTGCTCTAATGGGGGACACCAGAATCCATCAGCAGCAGTAGACTTTTTACCTCCAAGACCCTTGAGTGTGCAAGAACAAATGAGAAGAGGTAATTTAGGAGAAGCCATCTGTCATGTGAAGGTAGTATAGTAATATTTTATGCCATTTGTTTTCATCATGTTGGTCATGTTTTGTAGGATGTTATATGGGGACAGCATTTTCACTTGGGCTAATCCAGTTTCACTCTTGAGTCATTTAGGAAATTGGGGGAAGGGGGTTGGTACACTGTGAATGTGAGGCACTTGGTTCCTGGGGAGGGTGAGAGTGAAACACCTAGCATTCCCCATGCTGGCCAGTTCAGGAATTGCATTGGTGCCACATGTGTAAACACAGCCCTCAGTTACTCTCCCAGGTAGAGAAACGGTTCAGCTTTTGTGACCCCAGTGCCCAGGCGTGAGACAGGGTGAATCAAGTGGGTCAATAAATGGAGAAATAGAATGATTAAAATGAGCCAATATAAGGCTGCTCAATGACCTGGAGTTACGGGGGTTTGCTTACAGTGCAGATGGCCAAGGTGCATATGCCAAGCCCAGGCTGTCATGCATTGGATTACTGAGGTACGCTTGTGCAGTCATTTTGGATAACTTCGATCTCAGGGAGGGCAGATGGCTCCAGCTAGTAATGGACTGCCACCTGATGACTCAGGGAGGAGAAGAGTTATGTGGGCATGAATCTGTGTCTCAGAACAAGGGGTGGTATTCTCCCGCTGGCATCATGGGGGCACTGATGTATGACAGTGCTGGCCAGTGTCACCCAGAGAATGTAATGTGTGAGTATGGCCCTGGCACATTTCCAAATGGTAATAAAGGCCTCCATGCTCGGGCCACACTTCAGTGGGGTGGGGTGAGACACAGCACATGAGAGAGAAAATGGGTGCAAAACATTTGTGGCACTCAGGCTAATGAAGACACCATGCCTCCCCTGCTCAGTTGCAGTATCCACCATCTGGATCTCCTGCCTCAATCTCTCTCTTTCTTCTAGGTGGGGGGGGGGAGACATTCACTCTGATTAGTTAGTTAGTTAGTTAGTTATTTTCGTATGTATGTATTTCAAAGGTTTTACCAGAAAAGTCATACTGAGCTGGTAACAGCTTGTTTCCAGATGCATCATGGAGGAAGGGGGAGAAGTAGAGAACAGAACAGATACAAAGTGCAATGTACAAACCAAAATGCAGTAATACAGAAATACGAATAACAAAATAAACAAACTACAAGAAAACACTTCAAGAATAAAATTGCTAAACAGTAAATTAAATTGTGGAACAAGCAGAAGAACATTAAACAGTGAGCAAATAAACAGTAATATGAGGAGCAGGGAGTAGTGACCGATGACTGGGGAAAAGGGGCTATGCTAGTGTCAGTTTAGGGTGGAAGGCAGCTGACAGAAGTCAACCCCACTATCCGAAGCAAACTGCAGGAGTGAACAGAGAAATCGCGGAGAATCATATGACCATCATTTGATCGGACTGACCCAACTGGACGGGGTAACTCCAGGAAACTCTACATAGAGGGCTGTAACAGTGAGTAGCCAGGGACCAGTGGCAACTGCTTCATCAGGAATAAGAATTCACCACTTAGGAATGAGCTGAAGAATAACCAGTAATACTGTGCTGAGGGAAACAAAAATAGAAAGTAAAAAAGAGCTAATATCATCAACTGGTCGATAGCTGACAATGCCCATAAATTCAATTGTTCATTTCATTGTTCATTTCATTTAATTCATTTGGAGTTAAACCATAAAACATCAGCTCCTTTGCAATAGTGACACAAAATAAACTAATCAAAATAGAACCCTTATTTTTTTTTGTTTAGCTCCTTAAACTTGATTTTTCATTCCTTTATGCTGGTGCTGCAGCATGTGTTTAGCAGAAGATTACACAGTGAATCAGGCCACAGCTTTGTCATGTCCCCATGATGTGGTCCCAAATCAAGTCTCCAATACATTCCAGAGAACTAAAGCTGCCATGCCTACGTATTTTATCCTCCGCACAAGCACAGTCATGGCTGCCACTGCTGATACCTTTTTATAGATTATGCTAACAAGTCGAATAAGAAACAGAATAAAGAGGTCAGTACAGCCAGCAATACATATGAGATTTTATTTTCTACACAGTCGGTATCAGGATTTCATTACAGTGCTAACTTGTAGAAGGGAAACTATAATAACATCAATCTTGTTTCTTATACAGTCCACACAGCATAATATGTGCCAAGGCTGGGGAATGGTGTGTGTGTGGAGGGGTACTTAACAGTAAAATCTCAGAACGTTTCCTGTGAGCACTTAGCACCATCAATGCAATAAATAAAAATATGAACATCAAAAATGTATGATTATGAGCCAGCCCAGTGGCACAGAGGGTAGAGGCATCCATGCCCCTCTGCTGCCACACCAGCGACCTGGGTTTGGGAATAGACTCAGATCACTTGGGGCCCTGGCTGAAAGAGGGAAGATTTAGCATCCATAGGGCTGCTCTCTTCCCTCAGGGAGGGGGGATTGTGTGACTCACCACTTCACTGCTACCTGGAGGAGTCCAGGTGGAAGCACGTGTGCAGTCTTATAGTTTGGGGAAAGGCCAGTGTACAGAGTGCTAAGAGCGCATCTGCATAGGTGGAGTGTGCTCGACGCACTCATTGCACATCCAACTGAGCCTTGGAGAGACAATCAGAAGAAAAATGGAGAACAGGCTACAGTATATGAAGCCCTGCCCATCTCCCTGCTGGCCTGCTCGACCTCTCCAGTCTGCAGGAGGAGCTGTGCGGAGGCCACAGTCGGCGGGTTCGGCGGGGACAGGGCTGAGAAAGCTTCCTGATCCGTCCTGGAGAGATAAACACTTCTATAGAAAAAAAAATGGATGAGTACAAGGAATTAGTCACAGCATTGTTTTAAGTCTGCCCTTTTCATTGAGGATGGAACTATCTTTTTATGTGTAGTGACGATTTGTTTTACATTATGAAATTCTTACTGTGGTCTTTTCGTGAGTTTTTTTGCCATCATGTTTAAAGACTCGAAAATATATAGACATCTGCCAGCTGCATTCCAGAGATGGTCTTCAGAACCTTTTAATTAGCCTATGCTTTTCAAAAAAACAGTGAGCCAGCACAATTTACAGCACATGCCACCCTGCAGAAAGAGACTGCCGATGTGTTTCCTCAGCATGCTACACAGCATATAATTGGTTTGTATATAGGAGAATGGGGTGAACATTAGGTGACGGAACCAAGGCACACCTGAATGCCTGTCAGTGGCTGTAGGGTGGGGGTGGAGTAAATTCTGCAACATTATGGGCAATGAACCCAAGTTATGTCTCTGACGCCTGTCAGTCTCTACAGGGTGAGTGTATGGTTGGAAACCTTAATGCCCAGGGTGTTTGTTGGTATTTTCACTCCAAATTTTCAACAGTGGCTTTTTGGGACCCTACCGCATGAACAGTGGCGCTATCATTTCTTTACTCAGTCCTGAAAAATGACAGTTGTACTGTTCATGAGGAGGCATAAAAAATGGCAATGTTGAAAATCTGGAGAGAAAATATGAAAAATTTGCAAACCTACAAGTGTGCGTACATTCTGCGCAACCACACCCATAGTGTGGCTGGTTTTGGGATTTTTTACCAAATTTTGACATGGGCATTTTGGGGACCTCTCCTCATGAAGACTGGCACTGTGATTTTGTTACTCTGTCCCGAAAGTTGATTTCGCATAGCAACTGCACCCATTGTGCACCACAGGTGCAAAAACATGTTTTGGGCAGGAAGTGAAAAATGACAGCTGTACCGTTCATAAGGAGGTGTGCAAAAATAGCAATGTTGAAAATCTGGAGTGAAAGTATTAAAAATTCTCAAAGTTACAAGTGTGTGTGGAAACTACGCAACGCACTCTCATGACAGTCATTTGTTGGAATTTTTTTCACCAAATTTTCAACATAGACATTTTGGGACCTCCGCTCATGAACAGTGTCACTGTGATTTTCTTAATCTGTCCCAAACATTGATTTCCCACAGTGATCGTGCCATTGTGAGCCACATGTGTGAAAACACATTTTGGGCAGAATGTGAAAAATAACAGCTATACTGTTCATAAGGAGGTGTGAAAAAATGGCAATGTTGAAAATCTGGAGTGAAAATATTAAAAATTCCAGAAGTTACGAGTGCGCGTGGAAAGTGCTCAATGCACACTTGTAACAGTCATTTTTTGGAATTTTTTCACCAAATTTGCAACATAGGCTTTTTGGGATCCCATCTCATGAACAGTGGCACTGTCATTTCATTAATCAGTCCTGAAAGGTGATTCCCCGGAGTGACCTCAAAATCACCTTTCGGGACCGAATAACGAAATGACGGTGACTGATTTCATGAGGTGGAGTCCCAAGAACCCCATGTTGAAAATTTGGAGCCAAAAGTCGAAAAAATAGCCAAGATATCTACCTAAGTTGAAAAGCCCCCATTTATGCCATTATACAGCTAACCAGCATTTCTTCAGTTTGCAGTCGGCTTCGAAGAGTGCAGACATGTTCCCGCTCCACCGAAGATCGCTTTGCCAACCTCCGGAGGTAAGTATGGGGTGAGGGAGGGTGTGGGGAGGTGGGGTGCACAGAGGGTGGGTGCAGGTTGGGGGAGGGGGCACTGCGGACAACGAGGGACCGTTTTCTTGCTTTGCAGGGGGAAAAAAAGCAAAAAACTTCGGGGGAAGGTTTTTGTTTTTAAAGGTGACACTAGGACATTTGGGCACACTGGGGTGGGCTCACAGTGTGCCACCTGGTTTTCTTTTGGGGGGGATTGGGCACCCCATTGGCAAATAAAGCATGTCTGTGTTGGGGGGGCCTGATGCCGAGGGGGATTGGGCACCCCCGTCAGCAGACAAATAAAACTGGGGGGGCATTATGCTGACAGAGATTGGGCACCCCCATCGGCAAACATATTGAACTGGGGAGGGGCCGTGCCGACAGGGGGACTGGGCACACCCAAAGTCAGCTTTCTAGGGATTGTGAGAGGCGGATGGTGAGAGCAGCCGCCATGTTTATTGAAATGTTTCACCAGGCATGGCACATAATGAAGGTATGTCAGATCTGCCACTGCAATGACGAGCCTGTCTCTGATTGCAGCAGCGGATTTCTTTCAAGTTGGTGGCACTCTCTGAAAGTGCTGTCATCGGCAGCATGCTTACTGGTTGGTGGCTGAGGGACACATCAGCTAAAGCATCCTCTGGATCCGCCACAACACTGACACACCTTTGAAAGAGCTAGTACAGTGCTACTACCACAAAACGTTGCTTGCGCATGCACGCAAGCCAACATAAAAATAAACAGAAAGTCCAACCAGGCGAGGATGGAGTAAAACCTGGCTAGGGATATCCGGAGGGGTGGAAAGGGATTTTATAGACACATAGGGGAAAAGAAGAAAGGGAGAGTGCAGATCTTCAGGATTAGGACTGGGGAGGGATGGGCTCACGAGGCGGGGGAGCAGGCAGAGGTACTAAACAAGTACTTTGCCTCAGTATTTATGGAAGGAGACATGGGATCCATTCAACCAGAAGGGAGGGGGGAGACAGCTGAGAGGAGAGGACAGATGGAGATGAGAGGACCAGAAGAGGCTGGGACGCCGGGTGGGCCAGGCCTAGAAGGGGATGGGTGCTTTGTTGAGGGGGGCTAGGAAGGGAGAAATCACAGAGGACAGTGTGAGGGAGGCTCTACGGGTGCTGAAAATTGACAAGACACCGGGACCGGATGGGTTGCATCCGAGAATTCTGAAGGAACTGGCAGATGAACTAGCAGCTCCACTAGCTGCGCTGTTCAATGCCTCTCTCCAGACAGGATGGGTGCCTCAGGACTGGAGGGTGGCCCATGTAGTGCCTATCCAGAAAGGGGGGTCTAGGGAGGAGATGGGAATTACAGGCCTGTCAGCCTAACGTCGGTGGTAGGCAAACTAATGCAGGGCTTCATCAAGGGGACACTCGGGAGGCAACTGGAAAGGCTGGGGCACATGGAAGACAAACATTATGGTTTTGTCCTGGGGAGATCGTGACAGACCAACCTCATAAATTTTTACGACTGGATGACAGGGACCCTGGACCGACAAAGACCAGTGGATGTCCTATATCTGGATTTCAGTAAGGCGTTAGACTCGGTACCTCACATCGGGTTGTTGACAAAGATGGGAGGGATGGGGTGGGAAGACAGTTGCTTAGATGGGTAGAAAACTGGCTTACAGATAGAACACAGAGGGTAGTGGTTGGTGGGATAGTCTCCTCCCCTAGGAAGGTCTTCAGTTGGGTTCCCCAAGGTTTCAGTACTGGGGCCAGTCCTGTTCAATGCCTACGTCTCCAATGTAGGGAGGGGGGTTAGGAGTAGGATGAGCCCCTTCGCGGATGACTCAAAACTGGGAGCACTAGCTGACGGGGAGGAAGCGAGGGTGACAGTCCAGAGGGATCTGGATACCCTGGAGGGTTGGTCAAGGAGGTGAGGGCTGAGGTTTAATCCGGGGAAGTGTAGGGTGTTGCATCTGGGGGTCAGAAACCCAGGTCATGTATACACCCTGGGAGGGGTCTCACTGCAAGCCACATTGAGTGAAAGGGACCTGGGGGTGGTGGTAGACACCAGAATGAACAACACTGAAAACTGCAGAAGATCAGTGGCAAAGGCAAACAGGATACTGGGCTGCATAGCCCGGGGAATAATGTCCAGGAGGAGCGAAGTGATCCTGCCTTCTGTATAATGCCTTGGTCAGGCCGCATCTTGAGTATTCTTGCAGTCCTGGAGACCTCACCTTAGGAAGGACATAGCACTGTTGGAGATGGTCCAGAGGAGGGCAACCAGGATGATCCAGGGCATGAGTGGTAGGACATATGAGGAAAGGCTGGAAGTCCTTGGGCTGTACTCGCTGGAGGAGAAGAGAGACAGGGGGGACATGATTGAGGTATTCAGATATGTGAAAGGGATAAACAGGGGTTAGAGCCAAAGAAAAGTTCAGGCTAAAGAAAGAGGGCACAACCAGAGGGCATGAATGGAACTTGGAGCGGGGAACCTACAGAGGAGAACATAGAATGCATTACTTCACTGAGAGGGTGGTGGAGCCATGGAATACATTGCATGGGAGTCTAGTCGAGCAGGGCACAGTGGAGGGCTTCAAGAGGGGTGGGATAGATGCATGGGTGTACTGAAGCCAAAGTTGACCCTCTCGGAGGCCGGGGGGGGGGGAGGAGATAGCGCCCAATAAGGCCTGGCTACTGAGCAGACACAAAAGACTGTTAGGCCTATTCTGCTGGCTTTTAGTATGTTACTGTGTTAGTATATACTAGATACTATCCCTTAATTCAAATTAACAGAAGGCATAGTTGTGAAAGAAAGACAGTGACAGAAAACATACAGTTAATTCACCTACAGTCTCCACTGCCTACTGATCCTCAGTGCAGCCAATCCAAACCTTTCCATAATGTGTTATACAAAGCTCTGGAAGGAGTCCTAAATTCATATTCTTGCACCACAGCTAATTTATTTTGTATCCAAGTTAGTAAAATACCCAGTGGGATGAACTTTTTTGGCAAAACAAAATGGCATCTCGCTTGCCAGATACACCATTTAATGAAGGCAAACAGCAGAAGCAATGCACTATATGGCCTTTTGTCCTAACCACTGGTAGTGTGGCCTGGTATTAATGTGGAGTAGTTAATAGTCTGTAATTTAGGGAAAGCCAATCTGGCAGCTAATAAGGGCCACCATGGTTTAATATATGTACAGGTAAAAATAGGTGTTCCATGGTTTCAGTCTCCTACTGAAGACTAGGAGAATTTTATTTAAATAATCATGATTGAACATAAACAGATCCATACTGCATCATCTTACACCAGTCAATTCCAACAGAATTCTGAATACATTTATAAATGAGTTGAAAAGAAAGATTAATTCGCCTACCAAAAAAATAAATTCTTCCCTGACAGACACATTCCATATCTACAGAAACCCAATGCACCCCTTCAGGGCACCAGCACTAGGGCACCAAGTCACTACAGCACCAAAACCTTACTGCGCTGTCCCTTCCCTAAGGTCCACCCCCCCCCAGAGTTATGATCTGTAGTTAGGGGTTGGGGGGGCACAGGGGGCACAACCTCCCTGCAAAAAGAGTTGATGGTGACATTGCTGTTTGGCACCCTAGTGAAATGGCACCCTAACGCTGGTGCATTCTGAGGGTTGAACTGCAAAAACCATCCCTACATACAGTAAGTATGAAAGAAAATGATTGAACTGTATACAGTATATACAAAATTAACACAAAAAAATGAAAGTGATTATCCACTCACTCACAGGGTACCAAAAGGTTGCCTAGGACTGAGCCAGGATGCAAACTAGTTTAAATTTCTCCATGCTGTGATAAACCATTCTTTTGGACAAGTTTTGAATTCTTTTTCATATAAGGAGTACATAGACGGCTTAACATGTACAGGATATCAAGCAGAGAATAAAACTTTTGTCTCACTATGAGACCACACCTTCCTTTCCAAAGGTAATATTTTATAATAGAGAAAACTACCCTTGCTGTGCTTTTCTGAAAACCTGTCCATTTGTTCTCAAGGAATCCTAATACTATTTCTTCGTACGGTGGGCGCTTGCCATACAGCATTGCCCCATTCTCTACTACCATATTCCTAGAACTGTTTAGTGAAAGGGCGTTCCAGCAGGAAGTGCTGCTGTCTTTCCAAAACTTGCCCACAAATCGACCGTGGACAATATCAGTCCTCTATGGCCTTGTGCTTTCAAGAGTTGCGCACTCCCACGTGTGGCTGGGTTATTGTTTACCAAATAAGATACTGAAAGTGAGATCTGTAGCTGTGGTAGAAAATTGCTACCTAAATATTATTGTACAATACTTTCATATGGAGTCCTACTGCAGAATCAAAAGGTACCTTCCACTGCCTTGTTTTTGTCAGGATGACGCTCCCATAATATGGCAATAGTGGATACTTCCCCATGTTTGGTAACTTAAGCCTTCTTGCCTTCCAGGTCCCTACATAAGGGAACAACCATTTAATGACGAACAAGGACCTTATCTTCTAGGTTGAAGCTAAGGATATTCCCAGGTTTGCTTTTAAAAAGATGGTTACAAAAAAACATCAAGGGGGTTCACCATCCCTATCCCACCCTCCAATGGTACTAAATATGTAATTTCTCCTTTTATCGGATTGAAGAGTAGGGGACTCCCCCCCCCCCCCGGTGTCCTGGCCACATTTTCCCCATTCACTAACAATATCGCTAACAGCTTGCTCTGATTCGATGTCAGTGGTTTTCCATGTGTATCCCCCACCACCCACGAGGATGAAAATAGAGAATTGCCTAGTCATCTCTTCCTGGTGAACAAAAACAAGTAAAAGGGTCCTCCTCCCCCGCAAAGTGGGATGTGTGTTATTCTGATAAAGAAAACAAAAAATAAACCCTTTCCCATTCATCACACTGCTCCATACAGTAACATAGGCCTCATTCATGCCCCAATTCCCCATGTCCCCACCACCATTACTAATTAATATTAATTATCCCTGTCCCTATGCTCTCAGTTTGGAAACCGCACCCCTATCTTTTCCTAATAAGAGGAATCCCACTTCCAGGCAAGCATGATAATCCTATTCCATGAGTCCTCATCTTCAGGTCCTTGCAAGGCTAATAAGGCTCATCAGAGAAGGTAATTATGTAATACTCGTGCTTCCAAAACCTTAAAGTTGGTGTCTGTGGAGGAAGGTGAAAGTAATGCGCAGCCTCAGAGCTTGGTTCATTTTATTTATTTATACAGCTGGATTTTGGATATATCCGACTGAGACAATTGTCTAGATTTCAGTAGGGTCCTTGGGCAAGACGTGGCAAACATTTCACAACAGTATGCAAAGCAAGCTGTGGACCCTGCCTTACGAGCAAAGCAGTCAGGCCAAATGGTTTTCTTCTGCTAGCTTCTTCGTAATATGTGATAAAGAGAAACTGTCAGCTGCTGCAAAGTAGTTATACAAAAACAAACAAAACAAAAAATCTAACTTTTGCTTTCATTGTCCTCCTTCCAATTACTTGGACCAGGTTATAAACCCAGCTGCTCATCTGGAATGGATATTATTAACTGCAGGTTACTGCGGGACACTTTTCAAAAGGGCAGTTATACAGGATTTAGGACGCTGTCCTACATGCTGGACCATTGAAGATCTAAGGGCTCAGCTCCGGGCAGCATGGGCAGAGATTGCTTGCCTCAAATCGCATGTTCAGGAGGAAATATTTTATAAAAACCACCCACCATTTCCCCAACATCCAACAGAAGCACCTCGACTGCAGAGGGTAATTGGTCCGGGAGGTTGGCAAGTGGTTAGGAGGGGCAAATTGGGTGCCCCGTCACTCAGTGCCCTCCAACATATCACCTTCACAAACAATATAAAAACTGCAAACAGGTATCTGCCTCTATCTCCAAAAACAAACAAAGGGGCAGAGGACACTGCAACACAGGAGCTAGCACAACAAAACTTGCCCAAAACAGGGATCAAAGCAAAAAAAGCAAAAAGGAAATCCAAAACACTTCTGATCATAGGAGACTCCATGATTTCGGGGAGTTGATACCTACCTCCAGCCAGGGGTAATGGTTGGATGTCTCCCAGGTTCAGCAGTGTGGAGAGACACTAACCACATTGCTAAAATCGTGTAGGAAGCAGGAGAAAACATCAATGTCCTGATACACATAGGGACTAACGATCTCGTCAGCCGGTCAGTTGTGGAGACCAAGGAACACCTGACCAGGTTGGGAGGCAAACTGTCATCCATTTCGTCTAGAATCTCCTTCTCTGAGATCCTGCTGGTCTGGTAGAGGGGGGGCAGATGGACAGAAGGTCAGAGAAGGGGAGATAGGGGAGCTAAACATGTGGCTCAAGGGCAGGTGCCAGGAAAAAGGACACAAATTTGTAGGTAACTTGCAACAGTTTTGGGAGCGAAAGTTCTTTACATTCGATGGAATGCATCTGACTAAGGAGGGAGTCAGTGCATTGGGGCAGAAGTTTGACATCTTTGCAGAATATTTAAACTAGCAAATGGGGAGAGGAGTGCAGCACCCGATACATCGAATGGGAAGAACACCCTTCCCCCCCAGCTAGTGATCAAACAGGAGTTCATTGGCATCATCAGGTAGGGAAAAAGGTCCGGCTTCCCAAACGCCGGACTTCACCCAAAAACTAACACACTGAAAGCTAACCCTGGCAAGACGAAATACAGGTGAGTGGGTACAGGCAAAGTGGGCAAGCATTAAAGATGCAATACTTGAAGCAAAATCCCATTGTGTTAGAGAGAAAAGCAAGAGCAAAAGGAGGAAACCACTTTGGTTCTCAAAAACACTAGCAGAAAAGGTCAGAGCCAAAAGGCTGGCCTTCAGGGTACTAAAGGAGCTATGGGTGGAACTAGCAGAGTCATTATCAGACCTGTTTAGTGAGTCTCTCAGCACAGGAGAGGTCCCAGAAGACTGGAGAAGGGCTCATATGATCCCGCTCCACAAGAGTGGTAGCAGGGAGGAGGCAGGGAACTACAGACCAGTCAGTCTTTCAATACTGTTCCACATAGAAGATTGATTAATAAGATGGGTAGGCTCGGGGTGGGTCAGAATTTGGTCAACTGAGTGGCAAACTGGTTGGCAGGCAGAAAACAGAGAGTGGTGGTAAATGTATACAATCAGAAGAGATGCAGGTCACAAGTGGGGTACCTCAGGGATCAGTCCTGGGACCAGTCCTCTTCAATATCTTCATCAGTGACATTGCAGATGGACTGGAGGGTAAGGTTTTTCTGTTTGCAGATGACACCAAGATCTGCAACAGAGTAGATGATCCAGATGGGGTGGGCAGAATGAGAAGAGATCTGGATAAACTGGCAAAATGGTCGGAAGAGTGGCAAATGGGTTTTAACGCAAAGAAGTGCAAGATCATGCACATACGGAAAAAAAAACCTGAAGCCACCTATAGGGTGAGAGGGGAGTTGCTGGCAATCACAAGGGAAGAAAGAGACTTGAGCATCATCATCACAGATGATCTGAAATCATCCAAGCAGACCACTAAAGCAGTAGGTAAGGCTAGAGGGATGTTGGGGTGTATTAGTAGGGGTACTGCACGTCGTAATAGGGAGGTGATAATCCCTCTTTACAAGACACTGGTTAGGCTCCATCTGGAGTATTGTGTGCAGTACTGGAGGCCGCACCTGCACAAGGACATTAACAAAATGGAGGGAGTCCAGAGAAGGGCAACCAAAATGGTGCAGGGACTGCTTTAGAAAACATATGAGGACAGATTAATGGAGCTCAATATGTATACCCTAGAGCAAAGGAGTGAGAGAGGTGATATGACAAACATTTAAGCATCTTAAGTGCATTAACAAAGTGAAAGAGTCGAACATGTTTCAATATAAGATAAATAGCAGGACAAGATGACACAGCATGAGATTAGAGGAAGGCTGATTAAGGGGTAATGGGAGGGAGTTCTTTTTCACAGAAAGGGTGGTGGATGTGGTGGATATAAATACAGTGCAGGGCTTCAAACAGGCATGGGATAGGCATAAGTGAGCAATACGGATGATTATGAATAGATAGGCCATTGACAGAGTACAGGCCTATGGCACATTCATAAGGTAGAAAAAATGGGCAGACTGGATGGGCCTTGCAGTCCTTATCTGCAGTCAACTTCTATGTTTCTAAGTTCTTCATAAAAATCTGGTTCTGGCTTCCCAGATACTGGCTTTTACTGTTGCAAGATTTCACCCTATTTTTGAAGCTGAAGGTGTGACTTAAGGAAGAGTACTAACTTTTAGTGTGTAAGGCCTGGTTATGATACGGTCTACACAGTGACATAGTCCTTGGCACATCTGAATATCATTGGTGCTTTAATTAACTACTGATAAATGCCTGGACTGACAAATAGTCTAGCATTTACATTTATAACATACTGAGCTTCTTTGGGGATATCTCTTTCATTTGGTCACACCTATGGAAAATTAGCCACTGGGCTATAGGATCACATGGAAACTTTTCCAAGCAGTACAACTAGGGGCCACCCACGGTGATGTCTAATGTCACCAGCCATACATAAGTGTGGGTGGCCCCAACCCTCCTCAGTTCTTTTCCCGCTGTCAACCAGTGCTCGGCAGATCACAGCAGAAGCTTTCTTTTCCTACAGTTTAGTTGCTCGTCTGCCATGTTTACCATTGGCAGTCTCAGTGTTTTTCTGATTGGCCCTGGTTTCTGAGTCAACTTTTCCACTGGGGTCCAGGGCGACAGCCCAGAGGTTGGTTTTAGTGGGCTCTGCCTGGTGGACAAACGGATGCTTGGTCGCTTGCCCTTGGAGATATGCTCCTTCCAACTGGATCAAAACTTGGACTACTGGCACAGACCCACTTTGGCTTCCCATGGGCTCGCTCGTCCTGGATGGGAGGATTACTCTCAATGGACCTGTGTCTCCTCACCTAGGGACAGCCTGGACAAGAAAGAACTCTGCCTCTGGGCACTCTTTCTTCTCTCCATGAAATGGATGCTGCTGTGGATGCCCCCCCCCCCACTGCCTTGATGGGGAGGGGAGTTTGTGCCAACTGTCTGGGATCCCGCTATGGCTGAGCCCCTGGAACCTTTCTCCTGCCAGCTCCGGCTGGCCCAGACCCCCAGCAGTGATGCCCCATGCCTACCCCACTGAATCATCCTCGCAGACAGTGATGCCATGGCCTCACTTGTCCCACCTGCCCCAACCCCCCCAATCACCGTCTGCAGCTGGGGTTTTGGCGGGCTTTCACCCTGGCCAGTTTTCCCTGGTCCTGACCCGTCATCAGTGGTGCCATGTGCCTCCCCCGATGTTGTGTTTCTCCCCTTGCCTAGCGGGGCTCAGACAGCTGCTTTCCATCCAAGCCAATGAATGAGCCTGACATAGCCTAAACTCAGAGGTGTCTAGTGCACCCCTCATGGTGCCATTCTGCTCTCCCCATTGCTATGATGGCTAGACTGCCCTGTGCTGACGGTGGTGCCTTTCTGCCTCTCCCCTCAAGTTTCCACCTGGGAAATGTCTTGGGGCTTCCCAGCCTTGGACCCTTCTGTTCAGTCCAGCACCCTGGTGCCCCGACACTGTTCCCCCAGATCTCCTTGGCTGTGGGGCATCTGGTGGCCCTATCCTGGGAGCACTTTTGCACTTCCCACTTGCTCTCTGCTCCCTGAAACCACCATGCTGCAATCAACGGTGGCAGGAGTGGGGGCTCATACTTTCTGGTGTCCCGCTGATCCAGCTAAGCGGGCCTGGTCTATGCTCATCCTTCCTCCCTCCTCTATAGTTTTCTGGAGGACCTGCTTAAAGCACCCTGCCGGGGTGTTGAGCTTCTTCTGCCATACTCCCCCCCCCCAGGTGTTTACCATCCTCATCAGCAACCTTTCTTAGAGGTGTCAGGGCTCTTCCTGCTTGCCCTCCCACCTCTTTCCCTTCAGAGCTGCTCCCAAAGCATGCTTCTTGCACTGCTGCCCAGTTGCCTTTCCATACTGTGGGCTGGAGGTACGGACCATCTCGGTTTGCTCCCCGTGGGCCTCGGTGGCTTATCGATGGCTGGGCCTTAACCAGGCTCCGTGTTGCCCTGGCTGCCCCTGGCCATGCTATAGCAGGGTGCTCTTATCCTTCTGGCATGGTGTATCAGGCCTTTACCCTGTTTCCCTCCTGGTTTTAAGAGTGGCAGGCACTCTTTCCCCTTCCCTTCTCAGGGCGCCTTGGGGTGCCACATCCCTCCTGCTCTCGTGGGCCATGACGGCATGCTTTCTTTCCGCCAGGGGTTTTTGGGGTTTGACATCTCCCATCTCCCCCCCCAGGACTGTCTTTTAGCCAGGAGCAGTGACGGTGGTTTCAGCCCCCTCTATCCGGGTCCCCTTGATATCCATGGTGGCCCCTGTGTGTGGGTCCCACTATGCTCAGGGAACAAGGGCCATTGCAGTGGGTTTATGAGGCTACCGCTTACTCCATTTGTCTGCCTCACAGTCCTTTGTCCATCATCAGGGGGTCAGCAGATCCATTTGGCATGTTCCGCTGCCATCCCTGCCACACAGTGGGTGGAGTATACCCTTGGATGCTGCCAGCAGTTTGCCAGCCCTCCCTGCTGGGTATCCTTGCAGTCATCCCTTCAGACTTCTGCTCAGAAGGCAGCCATGGTATCTTTACCTGCCTTTGCAGTGACAGCCCCCCTCAGGACAGTGTTCCTTTCTGCCCCCCTCATTTTCCCAGGCTGCACACTAAGGATCCAGTGGGACTAGCGCATTGCTGACCTAGAACAGCAGGTTTTAGTCTTCTGCCACTCAAGAAGGTGCTGCTATGGTGGAGTGTACCCGGCAAACTGTTGAAAGGGGTTCCTTTCCTCATTCCAGCCCCTCTGCAGCTTCTTACCCCAGATGCTTCTGGGTTGGGTTCAGATGCCCATCTTGGGCCAAATCTGACTTAAGGAACCTGGTCCCCATGGGAGACCCCCCTCTACATCAACGTCCTAGTGATCCGGGCAGTTCTGTATGCTTTACAAGCCTTCTAGGTGCATCTGCTGCTGGACCAGACAATATCAGTGTAGTCCACAACATCAGCCAGCAGGGAGGAACCTGTTCATATCCCCTCTGCCAGAAAGTGATGAGGATCTGGTACTGGTCTCTACAACATGATCTAGACCTGTCGGTCTCCAAAATGCCCTGGCAGACATGCTAAGCTGGTTGCAGTCCTGGCTGCACAAATGGGAGCTACTGACTTCAGCTGCAGAGACCTGTTCAACAGATGGAGTCATTCAGAGTGGGACCCTTTCGCGTCCCCACTCAATGCAAAACTGCCATGTTTCTGCTTGCTCACTCCAGGGCCTAGAGTTTTCTGGCAAGACACGTTGTCCCTCTCTTGGAAAAGGAGGTTCCTTTATGCCTTTCCTCCCTTCCCTCTGGTTCAGAGGGTGCTCATCAAACTACAGCTGGAGGGGGCCACTATGATCATCATTGCCCCTGTCTGGCCTCATCAGATCGGATTCCCTTTGCTTCAGCAATTGGCAGTGGAAACTCCAGCGCCCCAACCCCTGTGCTCTCCCAGGAACAGAGCACCCTGGTCCATCAAGACCTCGAGTCACTACACCTCCATGCCTGGCTCTTGAAGACATAGCCATGGCCAGGTTTGGGGTGTCCCCCAAGATAGCTGATGTCCTGGTGGTTGCTAGGAAGCCCTCCACCAGGGTCACTTATTCCATGAAGTGGAAACATTTTGCTGTGTGAGCGGCTGCCCATCAGTGGGATCTGTTCACCTGTGCTGTGAATCTGTTTTTGGAGTATTTACTGTCCCTTTCAGATTCTGGTCTGAAATTCTCCTCACTTAAGGTACACCTGTCTGCTTTTTCTGCTTTCCATGTGCCTACTGATGGCCATATGGTGGCACAACTGGAGGTGTCCCATACCTTTGTAAGAGGCATTCTTCATCTAAAGCCTCCTAGCCACAGTCCAGTCCCAGCTTGGAACTTGAATTTTGTGTTGGAGAAGCTTGCTTTGGCTCCTTTTGAGCCAGCCACAAGTTGCGAGCTGCGCTTTCTGTTATGGAAAGCATTATTTGTAGTTGCCATTACTTCTACTCATAGGATTTCCAAGCTTCAGGCTCTCATGTGTGAGCAGCCTTATTTGTTTTACCACAAAGACAGGTTGTCGCTGTGTATGAATCCTAAGTTTCTTCATAAGGTGGTGTCTGAGTTTACCTTAAATAAAGCCATCCACCTGCCTGTTTATTACCTGGAGCATGCCAATCCAGGGGAAGCATTGCTCCATACTTTAGATGTGCATAGAATTCTGCGTTACAATACACACTGTATGCAGGACTACAGGACATACTAACAGCTGTTTGTTTCTTTCACTCCTGGGAAAGAGTGCACTCTAGTTTCTAAACAGTGACTGTGCAAATGGTTGGCTATCTGTATTACCTTTTGTTACAGGAAGTACGGTAAGGCGCTTCCTGGTGTTGTGGGTGGCCACTCAACCAGAGGCATGGTCACTTCAGTTGCTTGTTTCAGGAATGTGTCAACTGAGATCTGCACTGCAGCAACTTGGAATACTGTCCCAACTTTCACAAAATACTACAGTCTGGACATTGCCTCTAAAAGACAAGTAGGCTTTGTCCTGGTTGTGATTCAAGGTCTCTTTTCATAGGCCTATAGCCTCCAGCCACCCAGACTGATTCGTTGTCAGAAGTGCTCGTGACTCGTTCCATAGGTGTGACCTAATAAAAGAGATATTCCCAAAGAAGATATAACAGTTACATAAAAACGTACCATAACAGTAGATCTTGGAGGGAATCTCTTTGATCAGGTCATGTCGACCTGCCCTCCATCCCTCTTGGACACCCTGTTCTTCAGTCCCTACCTTCCTCTTCCAAGCAGGCCCTTTGGTGTGCGGGGCCCTCCTGGTGGAGGGGCCTCTCTGTTTTCTCCTGGCGGGTTGGCATCTTGTATCCTTCTCCTGGCCCCAGGAGTATGGCCCTCTGAGCTGGCTCCCTTGGGGCTCCTGGTGCGTTCTAACATGGCCCTTTTTTCCTTTTAAGGCCCTCTGCTGTCTTCTGCCTCCTCTGTTTGGCATCTCCTCTCTCTGTCTCTCCCTCTTTCCCTAGCTGCCTGCAGGTCAGTCCTGTACCAGTGATCCCTCTCGGGATAGCAGAGATCTTTTTGTCTTGTTCTCCTTTCCCTTTTGGGCTTTTCTTCTGCTTTCTGCCTTCCCTAGTAGGTAGACCCATGGTCTCTCTCTCTCGGTTCCCTATGAGGAGGCCCGCCGAGCACAGTCTCTGGTGGGGAACTGAGGAGGGTTGGAGCCGCCCAGCTTCATGTAGGGATGGTGACGTCAGACATCATTGTGACAACCCCTAGTGGTACTGTTTGGAAAAGTTTCTGTATGGTCCTAGAGCCTGGAGGCCAATGTTCCATAGGTGTAACCTGATGAAAGAGATTCCCTCAAAGATCTACTGTTACGGTAAGATCTTACATAACTGTTCTTTCATGCACTGGATCCCAAGTGCTTTACAAGCAATTTATTTACACAGGATAGTACAGCTGAGATGCTACATCTCATTTCCGGTGTGGTCCTGTTTCTGCATAGGACAGCTTGATGCCTCTCAGTACCATTGCTACTTCAGTCATAATTGTGGTGCATTTAATTACATGTGAGTTTGGTTTCTTGTATATTGGATGAAGTTAACTTATCCAGACAGAGATAGACAACACTTGGTATAATGTTAACTGCTGCATCAGAAGATACTAGTGGTGTTCCATCTAAGAGAAACACATTCATTCTTCTAGTTTGTCTAAGCAACAAGGCATGACAGGGTGTGCATTGCGGTACTATAATGGCACAATTTAGTTGTGTTGAGGCCGAGTGACTTTAGCCACCTGAGAAGTGCCATTATCCCACCACAAACCACACCCTAGAGTGTCTTATTGTGATTATAAAATGGGTCCAAGATTGTTTTCTCGGGGGATGACAAAATGCACAAAAATAAAATGTTAAACATGTTAATGATTTTTTTAAAATGTTCATCCACCCCAATAAAATAGCCCCAGCACATCCCAGCATTAGCATGTCATCTTAGTTTCAAATATTATGCACAACAAAATACATTTGTTATTAAATCAGCCCTTAATCCCTTTTTTCTCTACCAGATCCATTTACCTTTTCGTCACTTTTCCTCCTTCATCTTTGTATTATTTCCTCCCTTTTCCCCACCTTGTTTCTTTTCCATCCTTTCTACATTCAATAGATGGAATGTTTACAATGAATGGAGTACAAGAATTCAAATCTTCAGCTCAGTTCTACTTGCTGAATGATTATCCCTAACTCATACAGCAGAAGGCCTCAGATCACCCCCTCACTCATTCAACAGAAGGTCTCAGATCTCCCCTCACTCATTCAACAGAAGGCCTCAGATCTTCCCCTCACTCATTCAACAGAAGGCCTCAGATGGAACCTGGGCTTCTGTTTTAACCGTAGCAGGTCAAGCAGCAGAGATTTCCCTGGTAAGCAGGTAAGGATAGGAGGGGGATTTTTCTTGGTCAGCAAAGAAATACCAGAAATTAAAACTGTAAGTACTGTAGTACTTCATTTTTATGTTGGCTTGTGCACATGCAGCAGATGTATTGTTACAGTAGCGGGCTTCAGAGGTGTGTCACTGTGGTATCCAATGCAGGTCAGGCTGCAGAGAGCCCGACTGTGACAGGCTGATGATCAGTGAGGCAGATCATAATGCTGTTTTGCTGGCAATGGGCAGAAATGTCTTGTAGCTGAAATAAGCCAGCTGTGCCTATCAGAGAGCGGCTGCATGCTTTCCTCTACAACACACACACCCAGCAGCCAGCTGTGCACCGTCACAATCAGCCTGCTGTTCATCCCCCCCCCAAACCTGATGGCTTCTCCAATGCTCCCTCTGTAAAACAATCCCATCTTCTACAGTTGGGACCACTCACTTCCCTGTTACTTCCCTGGTGCCCCTTTTTGTAAAAATAAACTCCCACCCACTGCCAGTTATACAGTCCACCTCCCCATCACTTCCCTGTACCCTGTTTGAAAAAATAAACTCCCACCCACTGCCAATTATCTCACCCACCTCCCTATAGCTTCCTCTGTGCTCCCTTTGTAAAAATAAACTCCCACCCACCTCTCTCCATGCACTGTTTGTAAAGATAATCTCCCACCCATCGCCAAGTATCCTGCACCTCCCGATCGCTTTCCTCATGCCCCGTTTATAACAAAACAAAAATCTCCAACCCACTGCCAGGTATCCTGCCCACTTCCTGATTACTTCCCCTGTGCTCCATTTGGAAAAAATGTATTCCCACCCACTGCCAATTATCCCACCCACCTCCTGATTGTGCCCCCCATGCCCTGTTTTGTAAAAATTAACTCCCATCCACTGTCAGTTATCCCGCCCACCTCCCAGTCATTTCCCCAACCATGCCCCATACCTGTAAACCAAGAAAACCATCCAGTGACAAATTTGGGCCCCCACACCCCAACCCTAACCCCCTTAGCACTCACCACCCCACCCAATCCCACCCCAATTCACCCCGCACCCTTCACATGTACCTATTCGTCCACCAGCAGGTCCTGCTGCTTCCACCACCACATCCTGCTTCTTTCAATGCTGGCGAGGAATGACTGGAAACAAGATAACTTTGGTTAATGGCTTTTTAACGCATTTTGAACTTTTACTTGTAACATCGTCATTTTATTAATCTTTTTTCACCAGATTTTCAACATAGCCTTTTTTGAACCTCACCTCATTAACAAGGTAGGCAACATTTTTCAAATCCGGCCCAATAGGTGTTTCACTCCATCAAATCAGATTTCAGGTGTGTTTTGAAAATTTCAACCTTTCAGATTCATGAAGTGGAGTCATACGAAGACTATGTTGAAAATTTGGTGAAAAAATTTAGTAAAATAGCTAAGTTATGAGTAGACATTGAAATATTTCAACATTCACTCATAGCTTTGCTATTTTTCAGTATTTTTCCACCAAACGGATGGACAGATGGAGCCGACAGAACAGCCCAAAGCGGCAGGGAGCCAACATGGGGAGAGTGGCTGCCTCAGATAAGTACCTGGGGCATGGTGCAGGAAAAGTTGCCAGGGGACAACTGATTAAAGGGATTGTGTTGTGCTTGTGTGTAACATAAAAAACTATTACTACAATGGCTGCCTAGTGAAAGGGGAGGGTGAAGGAGTGAGGTGAAACATTGTGGGAGGAAGGGGAGGTATTGTTTGGCTACCAGTTTTGGCACCATTGCTGGAGGGGTCTGGGTCATAGGACAGCTGCCAGCCAATCATGCAGCTGCAGTCTCCTATATATTCCCAGATGCCCAAGCGACCCCAAAGCGTGAGCGAGCCCAAAGCATGAATGCCACAAAGCAGGAGTGTGGCATATGACTTAGTGACATCTGGGGGCATCAGCAGAACATCTACAGGGAGGACCGCAGGCCACAGACCACACTGGTCACAATGGGAGAAGGAAGGGGAAAAGGAAGGTAGGAGTTAAACTGCAGAATGTTCAAAGGGGGCTGCATATGATCCCTATCTAGGGTCAACCTACACTTGAACAGGGCAACAATGAAGGGGAATTGGGGGTGCATGTTAGGTGTGGAAGGGGAGTGCAGCGGATCCCCATATAGGGTCAGCTTGCATTTGTACTAAGGCATTAAGGAGGTAGGAGGGGGCAGGGGAATAGAGAGAACATTGGGGAGCACAGAAAATATCACCAACCAAGTCACATATAGAGTTAAATAACTAAGGGGCTAACAGAGCATGAGATTAGAGGGAGGCCGATTAAGGGCTAATATGAGGAAGTTCTTTTTCACAGAAAGAGTGGTGGATGCATGGAACGGCCTACCTCAGGAAGTGGTGGATATGAATACAGTGCAGGGCTTCAAACAGGCATGGGACAGGCATGAGGAAGCAATACAGATGAGTGTGCATAGATAGGCCATTGACAGAGCAAAGGCCGATGGCACATTCATAAGGTAGAAAAAGAAATGGGCAGACTGGATGGGCCTTGCGGTCCTTATCTGCCATCAACTTCTATGTTTCTATGTTTCTAAGCAAAGAAGGGAGGATGTGGCAGTATACGAACTCGAGCAGGAGTCAGGATAGCTGGGAAAGCACAATGTGGGGGAATAGGAGGTTGTACAGGAAACAAGAGAGTGAAGGGAGAGTGTTAAGCCATAATGGTTGTGGGGCTGCAATCTTCATAGGGACAATGTGGAGGGCAGGGGGCTGTCTAGTGTGCAGGAGACTGGATCAGCGCAGGGAACAAGTAAGAGTACTCAGATGGGAGCTGGGGAGAATGGGGTGAGGAGGCAAAGGAATAGAGCAGTGAAGAAAAGAGCAGGTGGGGATGCCCAGGGGAATGTGGGCAGCAGGCAGGGGAAGGGAACACGGAGGATCACTCAGTATCCAGGGATATCTCTTCTTCAGAGAACCAGGGAGACCATTACTGTTAGAAGATATACAAAACATGACAGCTAAAGGAGAGGTTCTGATAATGGGAGACTTCAACATGCCAGATACAGATTGGTCAATACCAGCAGGAACATCTGCCAAAAACAGACACATGGTGGATTCCCTGCAGGGGAGGGCCTCAAACAACTGGTACAACAACCCACAAGAGACAGGGCTATCCTAGATCTAGTACTGACTAACAGGGAAAGGATCACAGATCTCCAGGTAGAAGGTCACCTGGGGACCAGTGGACATCACATTGTATGGTTCAGTTTAGCCACTAGAACTAAATCATCCCATTCCAAGGCAAAAATAGGCACTTCAAAGGAGCTGACTTTGATAAAATGGCCAACAGAGTTAAGCTAGCCCTGGCAAAAAGAAACACAGGTGAGAGGGTACAGGCAAAGTGGGCAAGCGTTAAGGATGCAATACTTGAAGCAACATCCCATTGTGTTAGACAGAAAAGGAAGTGCAAAAGAAGAAGAAAACCACTTTGGTTCTCAAATACAGTAGCAGAAAAGGTCAGATCTAAAAGGCTGGCCTTCAGGAAATATAGGGGAACACAGCGGGATGAAGATAGCGAGCCATACCAAACTGCCCTAAGGGAAGCAGGGAAGGCAGTTAGGCAGGCAAAGTCCCAAACTGAGGAAACACTAGGACAAACAGTAAAAGAAGGGGACAAGACTTTCAATAGATACATTAGTGAAAGGAGAAAGTCCAGAGGGGGTATTGCTAAGATCAAAGGGAATAAGGGGGCATGTGAGGAGGTGGACCATGTAAAAGCATCTAACCTAAATAGATACTTTTGTTCAGTATTTACTGAAGAGAAGGGAGGGCAGGGCCCACAGCTCAGCACCATATACACTGGGGGGAGGGGAGGTGTGCACAAGTCGCTTCACAAAAGAAAGGGTCTACAAGAGCTCGGTAAGTTCAGGGTGGACAAGGCAATGGGACCTGATGGCATACATCCCAGGGTACTAAAGGAGCTAAGGGTGGAACTAGCAGAGCCATTATCAGAACTGTTTAGTGAGTCTTTGAGCACAGGAGAGGTCCCAGAAGACTGGAAAAGGGCTCATGTGATCCCGCTCCACAAAAGTGGTAGCAGGGAGGAGGCAGAGGACTAGTCTTACCTCAGTAGTGGGCAAGATTATGGAGGCATTCCTTAAGGAAAGGATAGTGCAACACCTGGAATCCATAGGAGCACAGGATCCAAGACAGCATGGGTTTAAAAAAGGAAGGTCCTGTCAAACTAATCTCATAGATTTCTTTGACTGGGTAACCAGAGTGGTGGACCAAGGGGGAGCAGTTGATGTCACCTACCTTGACTTCAGCAAAGCTTTCGATACTGTTCCACATAGAAAATTGATTAATAAGCTAGGTAGGTTCAGGGTGGGTCAGAAGTTGGTCAACTGGGTGGCAAACTGGTTAACGGGCAGAAAACAGAGAGCGGTGACAAACAGTATACAGTCAGAAGAGATGCAAGTCACAAGTGGGGTACCTCAGGGATCAGTCCTGGGACCAGTCCTCTTCAATATCTTCATCAGTGGCATTGCAGATGGACTGGAGGGTAAAGTTTTTCTGTTTGCAGATGACACCAAGATCTGCAACAGAGTAGATGATCCAGATGGGGTGGGCAGAATGAGAAGAGATCTGGGATAAACTAGCAAAATGGTCAGAAGAGTGGTAACTGGGGGTTTAATGCAAAGAAGTGCAAGATCATGCACATAGGGAAGAGAAACCCTGAAGCCACCAATAGGCTGGGAGGGGAGTTGCTGGCAGTCACAAGGGAAGAAAGAGACCTGGGCATCATCATCACCGATGACCTGAAATCATCCAAGCAGACCACTAAAGCGGTAGGTAAGGCTAGGGGATGTTGGGATGTATTAGTAGGGGTATCACAAGTCATAAGAGGGAGGTAATAATCCCTCTTTACAAGACACGGGTTAGGCCCCATCTGGAGTACTGTGTGCAGTACTGGAGGTCACATCTCCACAAGGACATTAACCAAATTAAGGCAGACCAGAGAAGGGCAACCAAAATGGTGCAGGGACTGCATCAGAAAACATATGAGGACAGATTAATGGAGCTCAATATGTATACCCTAGGGCAAAGAAGAGAGAGAGAGAGAGGTGATATGATCGAAACATTCAAACACCTTAAGTGCATTAACAAGGTGAAAGAGTCTAACATGTTTCAATATAAGAAAAATAGCAGGACAAGAGGACAAGCATGAGATAAGAGGGAGGCCGATTAAGGGGTAATTGAGGAAGTTCTTTTCACAGAAAGGTGGTGGATGCATGGAACAGCCTACCTCAGGAAGTGGTGGATACGAATACAGTGCAGGGATTCAAATAGGCATGGATAGGCATAAGGGAGCAATACAAATGAGTATGAATAGATAGGCCGTTGACAGAGCAGGTAGAAAAAGAAATGGGCAGACTGGATGGCCTCATGTCCTTATCTGCAGTCAACTTCAATGTTTCTATGTTTCAGGGAGGAAGAATGACAAGTGGTAGGGGAAGGGGTAGGAGTGTAAGTGGAACAACAGGGTGGGAAGGGAAGGGACTGAGAGTAGAACAACAGGGTTGGGAGATGATGATGATGAGGAGCCAGTAAACAACAGGTATGCACCACTGTCTGGTACAGGAGAGGGGGCATCAGGTGCATGGGAAGAAGTCAGGATAAACCAGAGTCGAGGGCTGGAAGTAAGGGGTGGAGAAAGGGGACTAGTCTGGGAGGGCAGGGTAGAAGAAGCTGCCACAGTGGAGCAGAGGAGGGGAAGGAGTGAGGGAGGGAACAGGATAAGTAAGGGAGATGGAAAAGTGGTAGCTAGCATGGCTAGTCAGGGAGGAAGTTGCATAGAGGGGGAAAGTGGAGCAAATGGAGGGGGAAGTAGTGGATGTGGTAGAAAATTAACCAAAACAGAGGGGGCACAGCTGGGTGGGGGAGCAACTGGCATCTTAGGCAAGATGGGGAGGATGGGAAATAGAGCTGCAGTGGGCAGAACGGTGGTAGCCCTTGGGGACTCCATAATTAAGGGTATTCAGTGGGGAAGGAGGGGGGACCCAAAAACTGTAAGGAGGGTGGTTTGTATGTCAGGAAAGACAGCAGTGAAGGTGGGACCAAGAATCAGAGAGATTGTAAGGGAGGTTGAAGGGAAACCTAACTTAGTTATTCACATGGTAACCAATGACATAGCTGCGGAGGAGATGGAGGTGGTGCCGGACAGGTACAGGACATTAGAAAAGACCTGCAGAGAGGTGGGAAGTTTTCTGGTGTTTTCAGAGGTGATACCAGTTCCCAGAGCCAGTACAGTTGGAAAGAAAAGAATAGACGACTTTAATAACTGGCTGAAGAACTGATGCAGGGAAGAAGTGTTCAACTATATTGTGACTGGGGAGGGTGACCTGGATGAATAAAACACTCTTTTCACCAGATAGGTTACACCTCAGTTAAGAGAACTCAAAGGTATACTCAGGGAGAAACTGGGGGAGTGCATTGCTAATGAGCTGAATTTAAACTACTGAGGGGGTGGCAGAGAGCCTGAAGGCTCAAAGACTCTGGGAGCAGGAAGTCAATAGACTCCCCCCCCCCATACCAGTAGGGGTAGTCATGAGGGTGTGCATGAAAGGAAAGTGGAACAATTGGCATTGGGAGGTGGGGGGGAGAATACAGTGGGAAAATTTAAGGAAATGAATAGAAGGAAGGGTAGGAGGCAAGGAGTTGAGATGGAGGGTGGTGTCGCTGAACGTTTGAAGTTTTGAGAACAAGACGGATGATCTGCAGGCACTAATAGCTAAGGGGAAGGTGGACAAAGCAGCAATAACTGAGACTTGGGCCACAACACAGCATGACTGGGACTTCTTGAATCGATCCCTGGATACCAACTTTACAGGAGAGACTGGGCAAAAGGGAAAAGAGAAGGGGGTGGTGGTTTATATTAGGGAGGGTATAACATGCACAAGGGAAGAGATGGAAGGGGAAAGGATGGAAACACAGTGGGTTCAGTTACAGTCGAACAGAGGGAGAAAGGTGAGGTTTGGGATGGTCTATAGACCACCAAACCAGAAATTGGAAACGGACAGGGAACTGAGGTCACAATTGTTAGAAGCTGCAGGGAAGGGTGAGGTGGTAGTGGTGGGGGGTTAACCTGCCCAAGGTGGACTGGAGCATACCATCTACACCCTGTGCCAGGAGTCAGGTGATTCTGAAAGCATTGCAGTGTGGGTTCCTGACTCATGGTGTCGCAGAGCTCACCAGGAAGGGGGGCAATCCTTTATTTAGTGCTTACAAATGGAGAGCATGTACAAGATATAATGGTCAGGGAGTCGCTAGGTGACAGTGACCATCGCACTTTCTGGTTCAGGTTGGATATGGGCAGGGAAAGCATCCCCACCAAGACCAAAATCCTGTATTTCAGGAGGGAAAACTTCAGGAAGATGGGAGAGATGTTAAAAAGTTACCTGGCGGGCACTGGAGGGGATATGGGGGTGGGCCAAAAATGGGCCATCATCAAAGAAGGAATACTGACTGCCACAAGGGAGTGTGTTAGGCTAAAGGGGAAGAACTCCAAGGCCAAAGTACCCTGCTGGTTCAGCTCTGAGGTTGCCCAAGTGGTGAGGGACAAGAGGTCAACCTATAAGAGATACAGAAAGACCAGGAGGGAGGTAGATAGGGTGAATTACCAAAGGCTGACCAATGTGGCAAGCAAGGTAGTGCAGCAGGCTAAGGTACTAAAGGAACTGGAGCTGAGGGCATCAAAAAGGGGAAGAAGGCCTTCTTTCACTACATAAGCGAAAAAAGGGACATGAAGAACGGGACTGTAAGGCTTCAAAAAGGAGATGACTGGGTAGAGGAGAATGGGGGAAAGGCTGAGGTACTCGAATAAATACTTCTGCTCCGTCTTCACCAGGGAAAAAGATGGACCAGTAGCTTCAGGGGGAGAAGGGAAGTGGGGGGGATGAAGCACGGATGTGGTGATAGAGGAGGACAGAGTGAGGGAGGGGCTGCAAGCACTGAAGGTTGACAAATCACCAGGCCTGGACGGCATACACCCAAGGGTATTAAGGGAACTGGCAGAGATGCTTGATGGGCTGATGAGGGGCCTGTTCCAATAGTTTCCTGGAGTCACCCATGGTACTGCAGGATTGGAGAATGGCACATGTGGTGCCCTTCCATAAGAGTGGTCCCAAGGGTGACCCAGGGAATTATAGACTGGTTAGTCTGACCTCAATCGTCTGGAAGCTCATGGAGACCATACTTCAGGAAAGGTTGGTAGGGTATTTGGAGAAGAATGGTCTCCAAGATGAGAGACAGCACAGGTTTGTGGGAGGGAGATTGTGTCAAACGAATCTGTTTGACTGGGTCACTAAGTCACTGGATAGGGACCAGGCAGTGGACATACTTTATCTGGATTTCAGAAAGGCCTTTTACTTTGTACCCCACAAGAGGCTGATCAGGAAGCTGGTCAATCTCGGGGTAGGGGCAGGGGTGAAGGTGACCAGGTAGTTAGAAAGCTGACTGAGGGACAGGACCCAGAGGGTGGTGGTGGTGAGAATAGTTATCTGGCACCAGCGAAGTCACAAGTGGGGTCCCACAGGGCTCGTGTTAGGGTCAGTGAAACATAGAAACATAGAAATTGTCAGCAGATGAGGATCGCTTGGCCCACTTAGTCTGCCCATTTTCCCTACCTACTGTAATACCACAGACTCTACTTGATCTCTGGCTTTACCCTCCTTTCTGAACCACTAAGGTTCCTTTATGCCTGTCTCATCCATTATTGAATTCTTTTACCATTTTTGCTCCCACCACCTCTGCTAGGAGGCTGTTCCATGCATCCACCACCCTTTCTGTGAAGAATTACTTTCTCACATTTACCCTGAGTCTACCCCCTTCCAGCTTCATACCATGATCCCTTGCTCTTGAGCATCTTTTTTTCTGAAAAATGCTTCCCTCTTCTACCTTATTTATACCCCTGAGGTATTTGAAAGTCTCTATATCCCCCCCCCCCTTTCCTCCAGGGTGTACATACTGAGGTCCTTAAGCCTCTTTTCATAAAGCTTTTGGTGCAGACCCTGCACATTTTAGTTGTTTCCTCTGGACCACCTATACTCTGTCTATGTCCTTCTGGAGATGTGGCATCCAGAACTGTATACAGTACTCAAGGTGAGGTCTCACCAATGATTTGTACAACGGTATCACCACCTCCTTCTTTCTGCTGGTGATACTCCTCCCTGTGCACCCCAGCATCCCACTGGCTCTCCCCATTGCTTTGTCACACTGCTTGGCCACGTTTAATCAGATATGATTACTCTCAGGTCCCTTTCCTGTTTGGTGATCACTAGTACTTCTCCTCCCATCATGTACTCTGCCCTTGGGTTTCTGTTTCCCCAGTGCATGATTTTGCACTTCGCATTGAATCTTAGTTGCCACACTCTTGACCACTCCTCCAGTTTACTTAGATCCCTTCTCATTCTTTCCACCCCTCTGAGTGTCAAACCTGTTGCAGATCTTTGTGTCATCTACAAAAAGGCATACCTTCCCCTCTAACCCCTCTGCAGTGTCACTAGTAAGAACATTAAGGAGGACTGGCACCAGTACTGACTTTTGGCACACAAATGGTCACCATACCCTCCTTGGAGTGAACTCTGTTTACCACCACTCTCTGTCGCCTATCCCTCGACCAATTTCTAACCCAGTTGACCACCTTAGGACCCACTCCCAGGCTGCCCACCTTGTTTACAAGTCTCCTATGTAGAATGGCAATGAAGGTCTTACTGAAATCTAGATAGGCCATATCCACCGCTGCACCCTGATCCAATGCCCTGGTCACCCACTCAAAGAAATCTATCAGATTTGTTTGACATGACCTACCTACTGTGAATCCATGCTGCCTTGGATCCTGTAGGCCACTGGATTCAAAATATTCCACAATCCTTTCCTTCAGTAGTGACTCCATTAATTTCCCCACCACCCAAGTCAAGCTGACTAGCCTGTAGTTCTGAGCCTTCTCCCTGCTCCCACTTTTGTGAAGCAGGACTACATCTGCTCTCCTCCAGTCCTCTGGAACCACTCCCGTCACCAGCAAGTGGTTGAACAGGACCATCAGTGATGCTGCCAGCACCTCTCTAAGTTCCTTCAGTATCCTTGGATTTTTCCCGTCTGGACCCTTTACTTCGTCCACTTTCAGTTTTACAAGTTCCTTCAGGACTGTTCTCCATAAAGGGACTTGTGTCCACTTCCCTTTCATTGATGCTTCTGTTGCTTATCTGTGGTCCCTCACCTTCCCCTTCTTTGGTGAACACTGAATAAAAATATTTGTTCAGGATTTCTGCTTTTTCCTTGTCCCCCTCTACATGCTCCCCTCCTTCCCTTCTTAGTCCTACAATCCATCCCCTCCTTTCGCTTACGTACCTGAAAAATGCCTTGCCCGCTTTCTCTACTGCCTGGGCTATTTTATGCTCCATTGGTGCCTTTGTGCTCCTGACTGCTTTTTCTGCCTCCCTCTACTTCTCCTGATACACCTCCCTGTCCTCCTCCCTCTGTGTCTCCTTATACCTCCTGAATGCTAACTTTTTTGCCTTCCCTTCTTAGCCACCTCTTTTGAGAATCACAGTGATCTATTTTCCTTTTGCTGTTGCTTACTTGCCTAACACAGAGGTTTGTTGCCTTTACTATGGCTCCTTTTAGTTTCAACCAGTGTTCTTCTATACCACTGAAGTCCCCCCAGCCAGGGCATCCCTGAGGCATTCCTCCAACTTTGTAAAGTCGGCCCTCCGAAGCCTAGGACCCTCACCTTCATGTGATTCGACTCTGCTACTGTTCTTATACTGACCCACACCATGCAGTGATCACTGGTTCCCAGGTGGTCACCCACTGTGAGATCTGCAACACTGTCTCAGTTGGAGAGTACTAGGTCCAATATTGCCCCCTCACAAGTGGGTTTATTTACTAATTGCCTGTGTAATGCCCCACAGGGAGTCCAGGATGCCTCTGCTCCTAGCTGAAGCAACAGTCAGGCTGCTCCAATCAACACCCGGCAGACTGAAATCCGCCACTAGCAGCACCTCCCCCTTAGCCGCCATCTTATGGATGCTTTCCACTAGAACCCTGACAATCTCCTCCCATTGTGTTGGAGGCCTGTAGATCACACCAGTGCAAATAGTGGCTCCATTTCCTGCCTCTAAGATGACCCACAGTGCCTCTGCCCTTCCTGTATTCCTTGTATTTCAGCTGCTTATATACTATCCCTCATGTAAAGAGCCACTTCTCTCCCCTTCTTACCTACCCTGTCCTTCCTGAACAGAATATAGCCTGGAATAGCTATATCTAAGCCACGGTCTTCACTGCACCATGATTCGGTAATAGCAACAATGTCCAGGTCAGCCTCTACCATTATGGCCACTAGGTCTGGGATTTTATTTCACAGACTCCAAGTATTGGCACACATGGCCTTCCCAATTCTTCTACCACCCTTTCTGCCAGACCCCCTTTTTCTCTCTTGCGAACTCTCCTTACCCCCTCTGCCTCTATTCCTATCCTCTTTTTTTTCTACCATTCTGCTTTCCCCAGTTTTAGGTACCTTTTGGGATTTCTCTTCCTTGCCACTACAACTTGCAGGAGGGGCAGTTTAATTCTCCCTGCTCCCTTCCGCCACCCCCCAGCTAGTTTAAATGCTAGCCAATGTAGCATTTAAACTGTTCACTGAGGATCTGGGTTCCCCTCCCAGATGGATGCAGGGCATCTCCCCATTGAAGGCCTACATCCCTCTAGGTAGGACCCTAGTCCCCAGTGAAGCAAAACACCCCCCCTCTATGCACCACTCCTTCAACCAGTTGTTGAAGCTCCTTGTACAGAGTGCCCTATCCTCCCCCAGTCATAGACAGGCAACACCTCAGAAAAGTTCACTGAGCATGTAACCTGCCGAAGACCCCTCCCCAACTCCCTGAACTCCTCCTGCACTATTCTAACCTCATCTCTAGTCAGATCATGACATATAGCTCTCTCTCCTGTCCTACCACCCCAGTGATCCTCAGGATCCACTAAGTTTCCATCTCTCTGAGCCATGGCGCCAGGTACACGCCTAACCTCCCTCTGTCCCTCTCTTCCTGCCCCCAAATCTACCCCCCTCACAATGTAGTTCCCCACCAGAAGTTTCTTCCTCCTCCTCTGGGGTCCTCTGTCACCCTCCTTGGGGTCTCCACCTCGGAGGACCCCCATACCTTCCTTTGTCACTACTGCAGTTACCTCCATGGGATAGTCCTGCCCCACCAGAGCGGCGTAGGAGTTGAGTAGTGATACCATCTGGGGGATGTGCCTCTGACCCACCACTCTTACCCTTCCCGAGCACACCGCAGTCCAGCTGCCCCTCCTCCTTGGCAGCCTTTGAGGCAGTGGTGGTAGACGAGGTGGTCAGTGGGTGGGGGATGGAGGCCCTCTGAATCCCAGCCAACTCAGCCTGGAGGAGTCGAGCAACCTCTTCCCTCAGCCCGGTGTTGTTCAATGTCTTTATCAATGACATTGGAGATGGTATTAAGGGCAAAATGTGCCTTTTCACGGATGACACCAAACTCTTCGGGAGGGTGAACACAGTAGAAGGGGTACAGGACCCGCAGGAAGACCTACGAAAACTTGAGAGCTGGTCTGAGATTTGGCAGCTAGGCTTCAATGCCAAGAAATGCAAAGTAATGAGTATTGGATCCAGAAATCCAAGTACAGAGTACTACTGGGGGGAGGGGTCCAGGTAGCAGCAAGAGTGGGGGAGACGGATCTAGGAGTGATGAACACTAGCGACCCGAAGCACTCCATGCAGTGCAAAAAAGCAGCTGCAAGGGCAAACAAGGTGCTGGAGTGTACAGCCAGAGGAATCAGCAGCAGGTGGAAGGAGGCCATACAGTACTGCCCTTGTACAAGTCATTGGTGAGGCCACATCTGGAGTATGGAGTGAGATACTGGTGCCCATGCCTTAAGAAAGACATACTGCTGGAGGTGGTTCAGAGGAAAGCAACTGAGGTGACTGTGGGTCAGCAATGTAAAACATATGAAGAGAGGTTGGTGGCCTTGAATATGTACTCCCTGGAGGAAAGGATGGAGGGGGGGAACATGATAGAAACCCTTCAGTACTTGAAAGGGATACTTAGGGTGGACAAGGAGGGTTTCTTTAAGCTAAGTAGCAGCCAAACCACAAGTGAACACAGTCTGAAGCTGGAGGGGGGAGGTTTAGGAGGAGGGAGGGAGGTTAGAAGGCACTTCTTCACTGAGAGGGTGTTGGCTGGTTGGACTGAGCTGCCAGAAAAAATGGTCTTGATGAAGCTGGTGGAGAGCTTCAAGAAGGGCTGGGATAGGCATAAAGGGAAAATACAGGGCATGGGGGAGGGCAGTCAGAAAGGAAGGGAGGATTCGGAATGGGGGAGCAGGGCCTGTAACATAGGCTAGGGACCTTGCATTACGAGCAGATTAGATAGACTGGAAACAATGTAATTCTGCTGACTTCTTTGTATGTTCATATGTTCAAACTTTCAACATGGCCTTTTTGGGACCCAACCTCAAGAACAAGGTGATGTTGTAGTTGCTCTGTAAAATCACCTTTCAGGTATGACTTAAAACATTTCCATCTACCAGGTTCATGAAGTGGTGTCATAAAAAAACTAGGTTGAAAATTTTTTCAAAATCTTAAAAAAAAAATAAAACACCAAAGTTATGAAGGTATGTTGACATTTTTCAATGCTCACTCAATAATTTTCAATATTTTGACCCCACATTTTTAACATATCCATTTTTTCATACCACCTCATGAATGCGAAAGGTGTTGTTTTTCAAATTCTGCCTAAAATGTGTTTTTGCACTCGTGGCACAAAATGACATTTCACTGTCTTGAGCCACAGCTCCAAGCCCAGGAAGGTATTGTGCAGTGTTCTGTCACAAAGGTGATACCTTGTGATAAGCTGGCAACCCTTCCCTCACAAGGAGTTGCCGTGTGTGTCATGGCCTACTTTTGTACTTAATTATTCATGTCATTAAACATTATCACCACTCAGAATTTCTGACAATCTCTTCCCTTGAGCTTACTTGCAGTGGACATGCTAAAGTCATACTCTGGATGTTGCAGGATGTTGTTATCACATATTTGCAATGTTAAATATCCTAGCACTGTACCAACAGATTTCATTTTTAAGCTGTGCCCGTTGCACGAGACTGGGAAGTTTTAAAATCTCCAAAATCCTGTATCTAGCTTCAGAAATGAAAATACACAAGACAAACATTACTACTCACTGACACCACTGCAATCTCTGTCTTACTGTAACACTGCTCTACTTTCATCTTTCTCTACAGCACAACCAAAACCTACCTGACACAACATGCAAGCAAACATTCAGCACTGGCAAATGCTTGTTTAAATGATGCATGTGTGTAAGAAGAGGATTATGAGGGCAAATGACTTTCAATTATTAGTTTTTCAATTTAAAGCAGTTTTATTTTTAGGGCCTAGTTGAAGATTTTTATTGAGTAAAGGTGGCAGCCATGTTTGTGATGGCAATCAGGGATATGTGATTAATACGGATTTAATTGTGAAGAAGCTGCTGGATCTTTATCCAGTTCTGTTGTGCTACGATAGCAGCACGAGTAAAGATGGCCCTCAGCCAGTCAGGTTTTACAAATGTTGAAATCTATTTCATAATATTTTTATAGTATGTGGATCTTTGAGACTTGCATCTCAATTATATTCAGAAATGTGGGCAAAAGTTGCTGCTACAGCTGGTACTGGGAGGAGTAGAATATTATGGATTCTAATCTGCACAACTGATTTGATAGCAGATGAATATCACAACAACTTTGTGCTATCATACCCATACACAATCATTTGGGAATCATGCTTTCCTAATGGGGAAAAAATGATCCATGTACAATATTCTTCACAAAAACTGTGTTAAATCACCAGTTAGGGTTCAAGTTAATGCCACAAAAGTAAGAAAATATGATGTTATGGTTTCTAACCCTAACTCTTCACCCCCTAAGCAGCAAAAGGACAAGCCCACACAAGCAACCACAAACAACCATCATCAGGTAAGACAAACAACATAAAACTGTTTCACAACGACACAAATGCAGTAGCACTCATGTGCTACCTTCCTGGATTTGTATCTGTAGCAAGCGCACTGCAAGATGAACACACTCACTTGTCAGTGCAGACAGAAAACCAGGATACTGAAATCACAGCACTGCTTCTGTGTACAGAAGCACCAGCCCCTGCAGCCACACATATAAATGCACAATACCCAAATTACAGGAGTTCTTTTGTCTACAGAAGTGTAGGCCCATAAGGGACCAACACGTCTGTATCCTCAGGTACTCCTGCACACTGTAAGACATACACACACTTGATGGACCTGTGATTCAGTAACCACAGATGTAAGACACACACACTGACTTCTGGCTGCAGAAGCGTGGGAGCCACAAAATCTATGATACCAAAATTGCAACAGTATTTCTGTCTGCAGAAGTGCAGTCACCTTAGGGGCCTGCATGTCTTCAGCCACAGGTGTAGGACATACACACCAACTTCTGGCTTCAGATGGGCAGGCCCATGTTACACAGTCGGATGTACTGTTACAATGTGGGTATCATGGTTTCAGCAGCAGATCTAGAAATTGTTCAAGGGGTTGCATGTTTTCAGATACAAAAACTGCAACAGTGCATCTGTCTGCAGAAGCGCAAGCCTCTGAGGGGGCTCCTCAGTAAGATATACACACCGACTTCTGGCTGCAGAAGCAAGACATATGTGGGGCCTGCTGCTACACAGATGGAAATACTGTTGCAATGTGGATATCATGGTTTCAGCAGCAGATCTAGAAATTGGTCAAGGGATAGCAGATTTTTAGTTAGAAAACCAAGCAGCAATAGATCATGCTATTTAGTGAGGTACCTTGTGCAGCATGCATGATTACCCCTGTATGCAGAGGCACAGGCCCCATGGGGCCTTCTGTCTGCACAACACACTGTATCACATACAGACACAGGTGTGGCCGCATATACAAATCCATGAAGGTAGTATATCAGTGCTACTACATTTGTGCCATATGGAAATAGCTGTATGTTGTTTGTCTTTCCTGATGACAGCTGTCTGTGGTTGCTTGTGTGGGCTTGTCCTTTTGCTGCTTGGGGGAGTGAGGAGTTAGGGTTAGAAACCTTAATGCCACTTTTGTGGCATTAACTTGAACCCTAACTGGTGCATTAACGCAGTTTTTGCAAATAATTTCCTTTCCTTTTGAGATAGTGGAATCCTCATTCACGCAGGTACCTTTTAGACTTGCCTGAAGATATGCAGATGTGTAGGGCCCAAAGGAAGAAAGGGAAGACTCTGTCCACCTATGGAAGTGTAGGATCCTTGTGTGCCCTGCAGTCTCATGCTGCAACAGATGCCAAATATTCACGGAGCTGTCAGGTGGGCTGTGGAAAAGCAGTGCTTTATATTCTCTGCATTTCCATGTAGCCGCAGATACAGACTCACAGGGGAAAGAGTTCTTCTGTCAGCCAAAGTACAGGTACCTCTGCCACCCACAGGTGCAGATGTGCTGGGCCCTATGCCAAGAGAAGAGTTGTCTTCACTATATGTGCAATCGAATGTCATGGCTAGAAACCAATTTAAGTTGTAAAACCAAAAATTATGATGAGCAATTAAATTTCAAGTCAAGCAACCAGTTTTTGCCATGCAATGAAAACTGATGGTGTACAATCAAATCTCATACTGCAAAACCAGTTTCCTGCTGCAAAATGAAAAATCATGGTGTGTACTCAAATTTTATGTCAAGAAAGCAATTTTCTGCTGTGAAACAAAAAATTCTGATGTGCAGTCAAATTTCATACCGAGAAACCAATTTTCTGCTGTGAAACAAAAATCATGGTGTGCAATAAAATGTCATGCTGAAAAACCAATGTTCTGCTGCAAAATTAAAAATTCTGATACGCAATCAAATTTCATGCTTAGAAACCAGTCTTCTGCCCTGAAATTAAATATTCTGATGTGCAATCAAATTTCATGCTGAGGAATCAATTTTCTGCTGTGAAACTAAAAATTATGCTGGGCAATCAAAATGCGTTTCCAACAGACTTTTTCTGAATCACAATTAAAAAACAGTTTCGCAAGCCAAATTTAGTTTCGTGCCAAATTAACAGTGCAACACAGTAAAGCGGGTCACGATTTAAAAAATGGGAAAGGCGCTAACATGGCCAGCAGAAATACGTAAAATATATTTATAATTATAATTGACTGAAGCAAGCCTCAGAACCTGAACCAGCATGTTCTGATGAGGTAGATTCATGTTTTTTTTTTTTTTTTTTATGGCTGCTGTAATGAGAGTTTGAATTAGTAGTTTGTTAGTGAGGTGAGAAATAAGATGGTAGCTGTCACGAAATGAAAAATTTTTTGGTGTCATGAACACATCTCATGAAATCAAAAACAGCCCTGTGACACCAAATTTTTGGTGTTGTATAAGAGTGTTATCCTAAAAACCCTACTGAGCATGCTCAGAACAGAAAAACAAAAAACGTTAAATCCATATAACTCTGAAACTGTTTAATATTGTTTCATAAAACGTCCCAAAGGCACTACCTTGCCATAGCACACTTCTGTCCTGAAAATTTTGGAAACAAAATTCAATTCTATGTAGGCTGTAGGTAAGAGCAAAAAAAAAAACATGTTAAGTATAGGAAGAAAATTAGACATCTACAGGAAGGAGTAGGACACATGCGGATCTCAGAAACCACACAAGTTGCCATCCCAGAACTTTCCACACATCTGGACCTTGCCAACTAGACAACACATGCAACATTTCAGCTAATTTCGTCAAATGCTGCCAAAGCTATTAAGGTGCAAAGTGAGGGGCTTAATATTGAACACCCTACTCATCCCTAGCTCTAGGGGTGCTACCACACCCCTATAATACTGTATATAAATATATTAATTGCTGTATATTAATATATTAATTGCTTCAGTGCTGTTCAATAGAATTGCACTAAATATTTCATGTGCAGTCTGAAGGGCAAGGTTTCTTGATTTGCTAAGTTTTGTTCCAGTCAGATGTGTAGATTCCAAGATCTGGATAGTGCATTTTTAGGAAAAATATTTCTTTTTTATCACCTACAGCCCAGATGCTTTGGAATTTTCATCAGCAAATTTCAGGAGAGAAAAGGCTTGTGCCAGAATGATGCATTTCATAGGTTTGGTGAACGAATGTTAATCCATTCCCAAGTTATAAGGATCTGAAATTTTGGTCCTGAGCATTCTCAGTAGGGTATTACATGTCTATCCAAAAGACCCTACTGAGCATGCTCAGAACTGAAAGTTCAAATCCTTGTAACTTGGGAACAGATGAATATTTTTTCATCAACCCAATGAAAGGCACCATTCTGTGGAAAGTCCTTTCCACCCTGAAAATTTCAGACCAAAATTCCAAACTGTCTGGGCTGTAGGTGATAACAAAAAAACAAGCATTTGTCAATGCCGAATGTTGTAGCACTGGCATTGGCAGTGGCGGAGCTAGAGACGCATATCACTGTGATTTTGTTAATGTGTCCCAAAAGGGGATTTTGCACAGCGAGCACGTCATTGTGCGCCACAGCTGCGGAAACGCGTTTTGGGCAGGCTGTGAAAAATGTCAGCTGGACTTTTGATAAGGAGGTGTGCACAAATGCCAGTGGTGAAAATGTGGCATGAAAATATTGTAGATTGACGAAGTTACAAGGGTGCATGAAAACTGCGCAATGCACGCTTGCAACGCAGTCACTGTATGTATTTTCGGTACCAAATTTTCAACATAGACATTTTAGGATCTCTGCTCATGAATAGTGTCACCGTCATTTCCTCAAACTGTCTCGAAAACTCATTTCGCACAGCGACCGTGCAATTCTACGCTGGACGTGCGAAAACACATTTCAGCCAGCTGTACTGTTCATAAGGAGGTATGGAAAAATGCCAATGATGAACAGCTGGAGGGAAACCATTACAAATTTACAAAGTCACGAGCGTATGTGCAAACTGTGTAATGCTCGCTTGTAAGACACTCATTTTATTGACTTTCGTCCCCAAATTTACAATATAGGCATTTTAGGACATCTGCTAATGAACAGTGTCACTGCCATTTTTACAATGTGTCTCGAACATGGACTTTCCACAGCAACCGTGCTATTCTGCGCCGGAACTGTGAAAACACATTTTGGTCAGGATATGAAAAATGACAGCTGTACTGTTCATTAGGAGGTGCAGAACAATGGCACTGTTGAAAATCTGGAGTGAAAATATTGTAAGTTTGCGAACTTACGAACGTGCATGCAAACTGTGCAACACATGCTCGTAACACAGTCATTTTATGGACTATTGTCACCAAATTTTCAACACAGGCATTTTAGGACCTCTGCTCATGAACAGTGTCACTGTCATTTTCGTAATTTCTCTCAAACACTGAATTTGCACAGTGACCACGCTATTCTGCGCTGGAAGTGCGAAAACACATTTCAGCCAGGATGTGAAAAATGGCAGCTGTATGGTTCACAAGAAGGTGTGCTAAAATGCCAATGTTGAGAATCTGGCATGAAAATATTGTGAATTTGCTAACTTACCAGCGTGTGTAGCAACTGCTCAACGCACGCTCGTAAAACAGCAATTTTTTGGATTATTCCCACCAAATTTTATAACATAGGCTTTTTGAGAGCCCCCCTCATGAACAGTAGCACTGTCATTTCATTACTCAGTCCCGAAAGGTGATTCCACGCAGTGACTGCGAAATCACCTTTTGGGACAGAATAACACCATGACAGTGCAAGAATTCACGAGGAGGGGGTCCCAAAAACCCCATGCTGAAAGTTTGGGGCCAAAATTCCTAAAAATGCCTGAGATATGCATCAAAGTTGAAAAAACCCTATGTATTCCATTATACGGCTTACCGTCATTTCTTCTGTTCGCGGTTGGCTTTGAAGAGTGTAGGCATGTTCCCGGTCCACGGAAGATCATCGCACTGGACTCTGCAGGTAAGTATGGAGTGGTGGGGTGTGGGGAGGCAGGGTGCGCAGAGGGTGGGTGTGGGGGTCAGGGAGACTACGAAGGACTGTTTTCGTTTTACAGGTGACAAAAAAAAAAACATTGCGGGGCATTTTTTTTGTTTTAGGGGCTTTGGCACGCTGGGGTGAGCTCCCAACGTACCATCTAACTGTTTGGGGGTCTGTAGCCAATGGGACATTGGGCACCCTCATCGACACACAACACAGGGGCAGGATTTTTATGCCTGACGAGGGACTGGGCACCCGGTCGGCACACAAAGCAGGGGGCCAAGCCAGGGGATTGGGCACCCCTTCTAACATTAATAATGGGGGTTGATTTATGCCGACAGGGAGTGGGCTGCCTGGCCAGCACATACAGAGGGGCAGGATTAACTGACGGGGGACTGGGTACCCCGAAGTCGGCAGTTTGGCGGCCACTGTGCCATCATGCTCACAATGTCAGCGAGCACGTCCAGGGAAGGTCCGCTGCATCTGACAAGCTTTGCTCTGATTGCAGTGGACCTTTTCTTAGATGTGCTCACCACATTATGTAAGCATGGTGTGGCGCCAGCATGCAGGCTGATTGGGGAATGAGGGACGCACCTGCTGGTGCATGCCCTGCATTCGCCCAACAGTGACCGCGCCTCCTAAGCTGCACTACCACAAGATGTTGGCTGTGCAAGCGCGCCAACATAAAAAAAAAAACTGCAAAAATATATATATTTTTTTTGTTTCCTTCAGATCTCAGATTCCACACATCCAACTGGAATGAAACTTGGCAAATCAAGAGACCTTGCCCCTCTCCCCACCCCGACTGTGCTTGCAAAATTTCTAGCAATTACGTTGAACGGCAGCAAAGCTATTAAGGTACAAAGTTAGGGGTTTAACATTAAATAGTCTACTCAACCCTTAGTATAGTGGTGCTGCCATGCCACTATAATACTGTACAGTACGTAGACATATATACTGTATATAAATATATTAATAGCTTTGCCCCATTCAACGGAATTGCAAGAAATTTTGCAAGTGCAGTCTGGTGGGCAAGGTGTCTTGATTTGCCTAGTTTTGTTGCAGTCAGATGTACGGATTCCAAGATCTGGACAGTGCATTTTTAGGAAAAATAGGGGGGTTTGCTGTTTTTTTGTCCTCAACTACAGCCCAGACACTTTTGAAATTTTGATTTGAAATATGCAGGGTAGAATGGGTATACGCCAGAATGGTGTGTTTTATTGATTTGGTGAGGAAGTATTAATCCATTCCCAAGTTATAAGGTTTTGAAATCTTGGTTCTCAGCATGCTCAGCAGGACATCAAACGTCCATCCAAAAGACCCTACTGAGCATGCTCAGAACTGAAATTTCAAATCCTTGTAACTTGGGAAAGGATTAATATTTTTGTTCACCAAACCAATGAAAGGTAGCATTCTGGGGAAAGCCCTTTCTACCCTGAAAATTTCAGATCAAAATTCCAAATCATCTGGGCAACATACGATGGCAAAAGAAACCCTGCAAAAAACACAGATGTTTTCAGGAAAATAGACTATCCGGATCTCAGATTCAGTACATCAGACTGGAACGAAACTTGACAAATCAAGAGACCTTGCCCTCCAGACTGCGTGTGCAAAATTTCATGCAATTCTGTTGAATGTAGGCAATGTTATTAAAAGCAAAGTTAAAAGTTATTAAAAGCAAATGAAACAGCCTACTCAGCCCTAACTATAGTGGTGCTACCGTCCCACTATAATACAGAATAACAGCTGGGCAACAAAGCACCGCAAGACTGTATTTCCATCGAGGGGTTCTGGAAATGCTAGCGGGATCTCTAGAGTGAAGCTCAAGAGGCCAGTAAAGTCTTCAGAACTCCAAGCTGGAAACTCAGCCTTGTGCCAGTGGTAGCCCATCCATTGTTTTGTATAATATAAAAAAAGCATTGCCCCCACCCCCACCAGAGAAACATTCTGGGGTTTTTTGTTTGTTTGTTTTTCAGCATTTCAAAAAACATAAACCCACTCTGTACCCACCTGACAAAAAAAATGGTGCCCAATTTTCTTTCTTTTTTTTTTTGGCAAAAACAAGCGTAAAACATCCTTACATTTTAAGATCCATCAATGGGCAGTAAGCCCAATTATTACTGTAAGCACTTACATTTGAATCTTGAAAAGAAAGTGCTTACAGTCAGAATCATGCTGATTGCCCAGTGCAGAATCTTCTGTAAATGTGAGGCTATTTTGTACTCCGTTGTGCAGAAAAACAATATATTTCAGGCTGTGGACAGGTTTCTGGCAGTGGGGTATGGTATGGATTATGTGTCCTGAAACTTACATAAAAATGCAAAGTTTATCATGGGGGAGGAGATGAGTGTTGTGGCAAGATGCGTAAGAGAGATTGCTGGCATGAAGTAAACTGCAGTAGGTGGCACAAGGTGCCAGTTAAAGAGCTGTTGTGCCACATGGATGGGTATGACACATTGCATGACCTTTCAACTGTGCTACAACAGCTTGCTAATTAGGTTAAAGACTGAGGCATAACAATAACCAAACTGTATACTGCAAAGATTTAACCCTTAGGTTGCCGATAGCATTAGAACATATAGGAATTTTGGACTGATATATCAGTCCACAGCCCTGCAAGGGTTAAAAGCCGACCATCCAAGCCAGATGAACTGATGCTGGAAAATGATTCCATTGATGGGGTGCAACCTTTGAACTTCTAAATTGCTACCACTGTATGCAGTAGAAATGGTATAGTCATCCGCTTGACATTTGGAATGTGTAATTGCCAACCATCCACAATCTGCACAGTATGGGTAGGCAATATGGAATCAGAAGCTCAGAGAGTTAGGTGCCCACTCCTCCCTGCCCGCACTTATGGTCTTGAATTGTAAGTTAGTAAGAGCACTTTGAAGTTGTTTGCAAGGCCACACTGGCAGACAGTGCAGCTCTTTAAAAGTAAAGATCAGAATAATCAGCACTATCCAGGAGCCAAGTCATTACATTCTGTACCAACTGGAGGCACTGGATCAACTTCAGAGGCAGACCTGCATACAGCACATTACAATAATCAAGTCTAGATGTCACAAAAGCATGGGCTGGTATTGCTAGAGCAGTCAGAAGAAAAAGCTACAGTGCTGTTATTGTAAAAACCTGCTTTGTCTACTGAAGCTCTTTAATGTTTCATACTGGGATCACAGTCCAGAAACCCCAAAAGACCTTTTGCAGTTTCCACTGCCTTCAAAGCTCTGCCATCCAGACATGGGAGATTTTAAGCACTGAGTGTTTTAACTTTTCTGCACTGCAACCACAAGCACTACCTCCATGTTATCTAGATTAGTTCAGAACCAATTGCTTCTTGTCCAATCATGAAGCTCATCCAGATACCATAACAAGCACTTCATGGCAGAATAAGAATGTTTGTAACATGAGAAAGAGAAAGGGTTGCGGAGGATTGGTTGACTTGCATCAGATGGCCATGGATTAATTCTTAAGTAATCCATGATTGCTAGAGAATTAATTCATGGCAATGTACATGCCAAATATCATGGGCAGTAATACCGAACCCTACCAGACACCACAGCTGACCCCAAACCAGGACAACTAATTATTGTACACTAACAATCAAGGAACACACCATGATTGACAAGGGTGAATACTACTAAACAGTTTATAGACAGATGACCTCTATCCATCGCCGCATGGAGATCAGTCACTACCTGAATCAGGGCCATCTCAGTGCTATGCCTGTGCCTGATGCCAGATTAAAACTCATCATAAACGTTAGACTGTAAAAGGTATTCCTGGATCCATATCCAGGATGGAATACTTACATAAAATATGTTGGGTACCTTCCCTCAAAGTACCAGCAGTGTTTTTTGGCATCTGTGTACTGAAAAGAAAAAAAAACACCAGATTAATTACTGTATGCAGACTGTAAATCTGATAGTGTCTCTTAGATTGCTACGTTAGACAAGATGCAGGCCAAGACTTTTAGCTCTTAAGGAGTGGTCCAGCACACACTGACTGTGGAATAATGCAGCCAGCCATAACAGAAACATAGAAACAGATGGCACATACTGGCCTAGTGGTCAACCCAGTCTGCCAAGTCTGTCTAATTTTGGGACTGTGCCCCTGTTAGTCCTCCCTACTCCCCTCCAGTCTGCCCTCTTACACACTATTCCCATGTGCCTGTTCCACCATCCCTTTTTGAATGCTCCCACTGTTTCAGCCCCAATCACCTCCTCCAGACATTTATTTTGGTTTGCTTGCCACTCTTTCTGTACAATAAAGTACTTCCTGATATCCTTCTTGAATCTCCACCCACCCCACACTACTTTCTCTAAGCTGCCCCTGGTAACTGTGTTACCTCTCATTGGTCCCTATGCATGACGGGGCGTAAGGTTCGAGCCACAGGCACATACCCCACCTGCAGAGCCCCAAACCTTCGGACAGGTGCACACCTGGTGGCATTCATGACCACCAGCTACCTGTCTGTGTGCCCACCCCCTCTCCCTCCCGGCAAGCAGGCTCGCATGGGGCAGATGAGGGTAGAGTTGTGGTCCTAGGTGGGCGGCCAATTGAATGCCCTGTCTGGGACTAGGAGTGGATCCCCGTGCAAGACGGCGTGGGACTAGGACCATGGATCAAATGCAAGTACTTGCTGACTACACAGGTGGCCACTGTCAGCGGTAGAGTCCCCCCACCACCACCAGGAGCACAGCCACCCCCACACACATGGAAAAGCACCCACCCCAGTCCCCCGATCCTCACCCACTGCCCCGACCACAATGATGCCCCGTTCCCAACATTGAGCCCACTGCACACAGTGGGACATCGGTCCCGGGATTGTGGTACCCCCACCCGCACATGGCCAAGACCCCCACACCACAATGACCACACCACACCCAACCCCCGGACCTGGCAGGAGGTGCTGCGGCCATGGGTCAGCCGGCGGCAATGCCCACTGAGCACCTCCTCCACCCCCTGCACCAAGGACAGGGTATACGTATACAGGGGGGATGTCTCCGAGCTGCAGGGATTGGGGGCTCCAAGTGTTGGGGGGCTGCTCAGGACCAGTTGCTGTGCCAAGGGGGACACTGTGGGTGCGCGGGCATGGCCGCGTACAGCCATTATGGCAGGGTCCCCCCTAGCGTATCTCTCTCAGCCCTACACCCCCTGCAGTATGCACTATGCGCCTTTGTGCATGGTGCATGGTACTGGCTCACCCCCAGCACGTTGGTGTCTGCGCGGCTGGTGGATCAAGTGCATAGGGGCTGCGCACCCTAGCTTGTGTATCCCAAGCAGGCAATGCAATGGGTGCAGAGTGGCTACACACCGCGAATCTGTGGAGCGTAGGCACTCCGCACCATCATGCATAGGGCCCATTGTGAACAGTTCATTGCCCTCCACCTTCTTTATTCCACACAGGTTTTGGAAAGTCTTATCATAACACCCCCTCTTTCTCCTGTCCTCCAGAATGTACATGTTAAGATCCTCCAAATGTTCCTTGTAGGACCTACTCTGTTGAACCTGTACCATTTTTGGTGGCTCATCTCTTCACCACCTCTAACAAGTTCCTATCCTCCCTCAAGTGTGGGCTTCAAAACTCCACACAGTACTCCAAGTGAGGCGGAACCAGGGATCTCTACAGGGGCTGTATTACTGCCCTTCTTCTGCTAGTGATCCCTCTCACTATGAACCCCAGCATCCAATTTGCCTTATCCACAACCCTACTGCATTGTACTAATGCCTTCAAGTTTCCTATTAGCAATACCCTAAGGTCCCTTTCCTCTGATGTGCTCTCTACTGAGCAGGCAGTATAGCATAGTGGTTAAGGGCACAGAGCTGCAAACCTAGAGACCTAGGTTTGAATCTCATCAGCCCCTACTTGCACACTGTGTGACGTTCAGCAACTCACTTAACTTCCTGGTGCTCCCAGGTCACATCCGGAAACAAGCTCCGGCTTAGTGTGCCTTTCCTGGTTAAACAATTTCCCCCTCCCTTCCCCTACTGACACCCAATTTACCCTTTACACTGTTCTCAGGTTCTTGGCCCCTGTGTGCATTGCCTTACACTTCTCTGGTGTTAAACTTCACCTGTCACACCCTAAACCACCTCTCCAGAGTTTCCAGATTTTTTCTTTATGTCTCTTTTACCTCCTTGGTGTCCACTCTATCACAAGTCTTGGTGTCACCTGTGAAGAGGTGTATCTTTCCCTGAATCCCCTACCCTATATCAAAAACAAATATGTTAAAGAGAACTGTTCCTAGAACTGACTCCTGGGGTACCCTGCTCATGATTGTCCTCCCTCTGAGGTTCTTCATTTAGCAGTACTGCCAAAGTCACCCACTAAGTCAATTTTTCACCCACCCCATATTCCTGTCCCACATTCCCAGTTCACCCAACTTCTTTATCAAACCCCCATGTGGGATGGAGGCGAAGGCTTTCCTGAAGTCTTAGTACACAACATCAACAGCCTGACCTCTATCCATGACCTTGTCACTCCGTTAAAGAATTCAGTCAGGTTTGTTTGGCATGTCCTCCCCTCTACTAAATCCATGCTGTCTGGAATCCTGCAGGCCACTGGTCTCCAGGAACTCTGCTATCATTCCCTTAATTATAGACTCCAGTATTTTTCAAACTATAGATGTCAGACTGACTGGACTGCAGTTGCTTGGTTCATCACAGTTCCCACTCATGTGTAGAGTGACCATCTTCATTGCCCTCCAATCCCGTCCCCAGACAGCAACTGAAGAAAGTCACCGGTGATCCCACCAGGACCTGCCCCATCTACTTCAACACTCTTGGGTGCATCCCATCTGCCACCATCAACTTGTTTATTTTCAGTGCCTGTAGGCTCTTCAACACTCTCTCTCTCCTCCATGATGGGTTCTGTGTTGGTGCCTGCCAGTGACCCCCCTACTCTAGTTGCAGTCTGACAGCAGGCCCCCTTTCCCCACATGAACACTGAAAAGTAGTTATCATTCAGCATGTTTACTATATCCTTATCATCCTCCACACACATCTCCCCCTTCTTTAGCCTGACCACTCCTTCCTTAGAAGAAAGAATACCTTGTTGCTTTCCATAACTACCTCCTCTAGCCATAGCTCAGCCTCCGCCTTTGCCTGTCTCAGCACCCTGTTTGCTGCCCTCATCTTTTCCAGATATCCTCCTCTGTCTGACTTGATTTGCATCTACAGAATGACTTTTTTCCTGCACTTCCTCTATGGCCCTTTTTGAAAACCAGAGTGGTTTACCCCCCCCACCCCCACCTTTCCCCACCATCCTAGTCCAGAGACCTGCTGCCTCCAACATTTTCCCTTTTATCAGGTCCAGCTGCTACTACTGTCCCTGAAACACAACTCACAGTTTGTCCCCCAATACCACCCTCATCTTCACAAACTTTGTCCCTCTGAATTCTAGAACCTTAGTCCAGGTATGAATGTCATCTGTTTCTAGTTGAACCATGACCAACAGTGTTCAGTGGTCCCTGTCCCATCGATTCCCCTTCTTGAACCTCACTCAGACTGTTTCTGTTAGTCAGGACCAGAGCCTCTCCCCTTGTGCTTATCCTGCCTGAACATAGTGTGCTCCAGTACCTGCTATCACACTGATGGTTCTTTGTTGCCCCTTTCTCCTCCACAGCCACCATGTCCAGTTGTGCTTCAGTCATTATTGCATGGAGTTAACAAGTCTTGTTACCCCAGCTCCTGGCATTAGCACACATCACTCTGCATACTTGCTTCTCCCGATGTCTGGACATCCTTAGCTGCATGCTCTTGACATTTTCTGCTACTGCCCTTCCTCTTGTGCCTACTAAGCTCCACCTGCATACATGCAATGCACACTGGACTATGTGATTGGTTTAGGAAGGTACCTTGTATGTAGCAAACATAATAAAATAGTACTCAATACACCCTCCCTCACCCAGTCCCTGTAGAATGTAAATGTCATTCCCTGTCCAGGGGCACCTCAACATCCCTCCTTGCCCCAACCTCCAACTCTGTCCAGTCCTAGCACATACCCACCATTCAGTTTGTGGTCATCTGCAATCTGTATCACTCCACAACTCAGCAGTGATACAGTACTTGTGGGACATCTGCCCCAAATCATGGCTCTTATGTGATACTGGAGATACTTATGTATGTGATACTGGAGAGAGTTCCTGTAAGTACTGTGATGCTGCGCAGAGTTGTACTGCGATATGGTACTTGCTAGCAGCTATGGCAGTTTACTGCTGAAGTGAGTGTTGGGTATATGCCAGCTCCTGTTGCCAAGTCTGGACCAGGTGGGAGCTTGGGGGCATGGGACGGAGGTGCCAACAGACACCAGAAAGGTACAATTGGTGGGGAGGCAACAGATACCAGGGCCAGGAGGTGGAGCAGTATACTGCCAGGGTTATATAACTATGCATTCCATTACCCACCTCCAAACCTGATCCAAGCAGCAACCATCTCTTTCCCTCCTAGAAAACAGGACATTGCCCCACTCGAGCAGTCCTACTAATAGGCACCTGCCAGCCCCTCTCCCCAAAACATGCACACACTTGCTAAGCAAGGAAATAATTTTCTTTTTATTTCAAACTTTCCATGCAAACTGTATCCCAAAATACGTTACAGTCCATGAACCACAAGCAACAACTATCAGGCATGCCCACAGTGAGACTGAGGGGGATTAAGTGAAGGTCTAGGATCAAGTACAGAGAGAAAGACTATGTACAGACAGGATGAGTGACTTACTCAAGGTCACACTGTAAGTGACTCTGGCAGTAGGAAGCACTGGGTGATATACTGTACAATCTGTGATTCAAACCTGGGATTTTTAGTTCACAGTTCTACACTACTTGTAAACTGTATTAACAATTAAGAACATTAGCGTGACATCACTGCTAATTTACAAGGGAGTCTAGACTGCCTCTATGAATTGGAATCCAGACAGGGAAATGTGCTCCACCTTTGTGTTCTGAAAGAGTCAAAGGAGGGAAGCTCAGTCACTTTCGGGAGCACCGAGTTCCATGTTTTAATAGCTGTAGTTACAAATGATCATTGTTCCATGACAGGTTTCCTATACAGCATAAGCAGTCTATTGTCCCCCACGGCATGAGAACAGTGCTTATTGTCAACCAGGGAAAAAGGGTTTTGAGCACCAGGGGGCACTTGGCCTAGTGGCGACCTTTTGCATGTAAGTGCTGACTGGAAGGATGATCTGAGGTGAAAAGAGAGGTGCTGTAGAGGTCACGGTGGTGAGGGCCAGGTTTTAAGAAGAAGAATCAGTATTTATATAGCGCTTTTCATACACAGTGTATCCCAAAGCACTTTACAAGCAATGCTAGACTGGTAGTGAATTGACTGGATGTGTAGTGGTGGCCATATTGCACATCATCACCCACACACAGCCTGGATAATTGCATGAACTGGATTATGGGAAGGGGAACGTTGGCCAGGACACCAGGAATGTCCTTTACTCTTTGCAAAGAGTGCCTGGGGTTCTTTTACTTCCACCTGGACACCCACCAGGACAGCACCAGGATGGCTAGAAGGGACCTCGGTTTAACATCTAATCCGAAGGACGGCACACCCCAGCAGTACAACACCCCCCTGATACTGCACTCGGATGCCAGCGTTTTGCATGAGTCCAATCCTGGTGTGGGACAAGAACCCACGACTTTCAGGTCCAGAGGTAGATGTGCAACCAATTGAGCTACACTGACACAAATGCAAATCTGCAGACACAGTTAAAGGTGACACAGATTTTCTCCAGGATGGGTTTAACAGGCAATATCAACAATAAACTGGGGGCTCGAAAACCATGAGGAGCCAGAGCCAAACCTGCTGCTGTGGGAGTGGGTGATGAGAAGGATGGGACGGAGACAAATAGACCCAGGAACAGTAACTATAGCTCCAGGTGTCAATCTATAATAACCACACTTACTTTACCCTATTAACCAGCCTCAATGAATTACCTGAGAGACAAGCGAGAGAGTCACTCCCAGCCATGGCAGATCAGCTCAGGTAGAGGGGGCAGAACCAAATCAGCACAAACTAAGACTCAGCCCACCACACATGGGGAGGGCAGGACCAAGCTATGTTGACTCATGACCGGTAAAGAGTCAGGATACACAAGGATGGAACTGGCAGACAGCAGGACTGAACTGGGGCACACAGGTATCATGCCATACTCAGCTAAAATAAAAATAACGACCTTTAAAAAGACTTTGTGTGTAGTAGCATTCATTGCTCGAGCAGGCCAGAATGTTGTCATCCATCACTGTGTCATCAGGTAGGGATCCCTGACCTAACTCTGTCTAACTAGAGGAAGAGAGAGAGAGCACGCGTATGCAAGATGAGTGGAAGAGGGGAATCACTGAGTAAATTGCATGCTTAGCTAATATAAGCTACAGTAGACACCCTACCTGTTATGCAGTATACCATTAAGTTAATTCAGCTTTGCAAGAGCTCTACCCATACTTGATCTAACAAACTCTGGTCAGAGCTACATCAGCTGCTACTGCAATACTACAGAAGAAACGTGAATGCCCATGCTTACACCTTCTGATGCGGGACCTGTAGGTCCCGATTAACAAAATTAGAAAGCTAGTAATTTTATTTTTTTAATAACTCGCATGCCTGCATTGTCTTTTTGTCTTGCTGATCCTTACAATTGAGAACTGGGCCACTGAATCCTTTCTTTTTTTTTTTTTTTAACCAATTATTTTACCAGGTGAGACACACTAAGCTGAAAGCTTGTTTGCAGATGCAACCTGGGAGCACAAGGAAGTTAAGTGACTTGCTCAGAGTCACACAGTATGCACCTAGGGGGCTGTGGGATTCAAACCCTGGTCTCCAGATTTGCAGCTCAGAGCCTTAACCCACTGCGCCATACTGCCTCAACTTTCCTTGGCAGTGTGACAATTACAGGATAATGCAGGGGTTTGTAATGGTATTTTCCACATACTTGAGGTGGGGGATGCCACTTAACCCCAAGTGTGAAGCGTTAGGGGTTTATTATGGCATTGCACACTAAGGGTCTGTGTGTACAAAACCATTACAAACCCCAGCCCATACATTTTTGTTTGCTTGCTTGCATATGCAAGAAACATATTGAGACAGCTTCCTTCAGTAGCGAGTTGTGGTGGCAAGGCAGTGTTGTTGCCAATGCCAGCAGCCCATTTTGGGGCTGGTCTGTGTGATACCAGTAGAAAATCACGCTGTCCATGACAGCAGTACTGTAGTTTCTCACAACCTTGAAAGAAACTGGCTGCTGCAATCAGGGAGTGCCCTGTCATTAAACAATCAGCTGTGTTTTCGGGGCGGTCCCTGACTGCAGCAGCCAATTACAGCTGCATTGTCTGGTGTCCCATTTCAGAGAAACATGGCATCGGCTTCTCCATGAGCTTCTCATAGTCCTCATGAAGCCAACAGACAGCTGCCACCTCTCCCAGTTCATGTTAAAGCCAACGGGGTGCCCAATCCCCCCGTCAGCATGCCCCCTCCCCAGTTCATTTTGCCGACAGGGAGCCCAATCCCATCGGCGTATGATGCCCCAATTTGTTGTGAGCAGAGGGGTGCCCAATCCCCTCGGCTCATGCACTCTCCCAAGCACCTGTATGGCCAACGGGGGTGCCCAATCCCCATCAGCTCCAGTCCCCCCAACAAACATCCAGGTAGCACACTGGGAACCCACCCCAGCGTGCTCATGTGCTCCCCCCAGCACACTGTATGGCTGTCAGGGGTGCCCAATCTCTGTAGGTTCCACTCCCCCCCAACAAACATCCAGGTGGCATGCTGGGAAGCCCACCCCAGTGAGCCAAAAGCATCCCACTGTGTCTTTTTTTTTAATTCCTGTTAAAAAAGAAAACAGTCCCTCACTGAGTCTGTTGCCCCTTCCCCCAACCCACATGCACCCTCTGTGCACCCCACCTCCCCACACACACCCTCACCCCATACTTACCTCCTGAGCCTGGCACGACGATCTTCGGTGGACCAGGAACACATCTGCACTCTTCAAAGCTGACTGCCAACTGAAGAAATGCCAGTAAGCTGTATAATGGCCTAATGGTTTTTTTTCAACTTATGTGGATATCTTGACCATTTTTTTGACTTTTGGCACTAAATTTTCAGCACAGGTTTCTTGGGACCTCTCCTCATGAATTCAGTCACTGTCATGGCATTATTCCATCCTGAAAGGTGATTTTATGGTCACTGCACAGAATCACCTTTTGGGACCGATTAATGAAACAACTGTTCATGAGGTGGGCTCTCAAAAAGCCTATGTCCTGGGTTCGGAAACGGACTCGGGATGCCGGGGGCTGGCTGGGGAAGGAGAGCATTGAGTGTCCATAGGACTGCTCTCCTCTCCTGGGGTGGGTTGCGGGTGGACGTTGTGCTGCAGCAGCCTCTGGTGGAGACCAGGAGATCTGCAGATGCACGTTGGAGGGAACAGCCGAAAAGCGGAAAATCCGCTTTGCAACTGACTGGATGACAGCTGCCGATCCACCGCTGCCGCCAGTGCCCTGAAGGAGACCAATTCACCTCAGCAGCACCCTGGGGCCAAGTATGTGTGCTGGGTGCCCCCCTGGTGCCTTCTCTCTTGGAGGAGGGGGACCCACCCGGCGAAGGGTTACATCTGGTTTACCCCAGAGATGGCTGCAATTTGAGGTGGATGGCTCAGTAGGGGGCAGGCGGAGTGGATGGGACCTAGGCAGCTCAAAGGAGTGGTGGGTCGCGAGGCACATAAGGGGAGAAAAAAGATAAGACGAAAAAAAAGCCTATGTTGCAAATTTGGTGAAAGAATTACAAAAAATGAGCTTCGAGCGTGCATTGCTCAATTTCCACATACACTCGTAACTTCGCAAATTAGTAATATTTTCACTCCAGATTTTCAACATTGGCATTTTTTTCACACCTCCTTATGAACAGTATAGCTGTCATTTTTCACATCCTGGCCAAAATGTGTTTTCACACTTCCGGGGCAGAATAGCATGGTCGCTTTGGGAAATCAGTGTTCAGGACAGATTAAGAAAATCACAGAGATACTGTTCATGAACAGAGGTCCTAAAATGTCTACGTTGAAAATTTGGTGACAAAAGTCCATAAAAATGACTGTGTTACGAACGTGCATTGTGCAGTTTCCACATACACTTGTAACTTCACGAATGTGTATTATTTTCACTCCAGATTTTCAACACTGGCATTTTTCCACACCTCCTTATGAACAGTATAGCTGTCATTTTTCACATCCTGGCTGAAATGTGTTTTCGCACTTCCAGCGCAGAATAGCATGGTCGCTTTGGGAAATCAGTGTTCAGGACAGATTAAGAAAATCACAGAGATACTGTTCATGAACAGAGGTCCTAAAATGTCTACGCTGAAAATTTGGTGACAAAAGTCCATAAAAATGACTGTGTTACGAGCGTGCATTGTGCAGTTTCCACGTACACTTGTAACTTCACGAATGTGTATTATTTTCACTCCAGGTTTTCAACACTGGCATTTTTCCACACCTCCTTATGAACAGTATAGCTGTCATTTTTCACATCCTTGCTGAAATGTGTTTTCGCACTTCCGGCGCAGAATAGCATGGTTGCTGTGGGAAATCAGTGTTCGGCACAGATTAAGAAAATCACAGTGACACTGTTCATGAGCAGAGTTCCTAAAATGCCTGTGTTGAAATTTGCTGACAAAAGTCCATAAAATGACTATGTTATGTACGTGCATTGTGAAGTTTCCACGCACACTAGTAACTTTACAAATTTGTAATATTCTCACTTAAAATTTTTAACATTGTCCATTTTGCACACTTCCTTATGAACAGTACAGCTGTCATTTTTGCATCCTAACCAAAAGGTGTTTTTGCACCTGTGCCACAGGATTGTGCAGTCACTGTGCGAATTCAAGCTTTGGAACAGATTAATGAAATCTCAGTGCCACTGTTCATGAGGGGAGGTCCCAAAAAGCCTATGTTGAAAATTTTGAATGAAAATACCAACAAACGCCCAAGGCATTAGGGTTTCCAACTGTTAACGCCCCACCCTGTACAGACTGACAGGCAACAAGGGTGCAGCTTGGGGTTCTCAGCTGTAATGCTCATGCCATTCCACCCCCACCCAGCAGTTACTGACCAGCATTGAGGTGTGCCTTGGGGTCTTTGGCCCTAATGTTCACCCCATTCTCCTATACTGCACCCATCTCACCTTATTTCCTTATGGAATGGGGTGAGCATAAGAGCCGAAGACCCCAAGGCACACCGTGACACCTGTCACTTTCTGCAGGGTGGGGTGAGGTGGAATGGCGTTAGCGTTATGGCCGACCCAAAGGCACACCTCAATGCCTGTCAGTCTCTGCAGGGTAGGGGTGGGGGTTGGCATTAGTTCACTACTTCACTGCCATTCCTACTATGCATCTCTCTAACTCCTGCACTGCCAATGCCAATATCAGCAAGCAAACATTCGGCATTGACAAATGCTTGTTTTATATAGATAATTAATGACTTTTTAAAAACTGTTAAAAAAGTCAGTGCTTATACACTCAAGCACTGTATTCTGGTGCAGACACTGTGGGGAACTAGCAGATAACCAAGTTTGACTGCAGCAGTGATAAGTACACAACTTTAATGTTTTTTTTTATTATTATTTTACGCCATGGCAGTCTTGGCTTTTCTTTCACGGAGACACAGTTTTAAGCAGGACGTTCCTTCAGCTAGAAGTGATGTGATCTGCAGTATGCACTGACTAAAAGCTGTGAGCTGTCTCAAACTTCTCGTTATAACCAGCCAGTTATAACAGAAAATTGCACCATAGTTATCTGGGTGTAACAACAGTTCTTCAGTAACTGTAGAGAGAATAAAGACATGAAGTGGGGAATGAGCAGCAGGGGCAGAGTAAGTCAAAGACACGCTTTCCATGTAGATGTCCTGAATGATGAAAGGATATGGGGATGATTAATACTGAGAGTAGCTGCAATATAAGCTATAGTGGGCTATATTCACAAGCATTACCTCCAGCGGTTGTAGTATTTGGTAACTCACCCCAGTAACAATGTAGAATGGTTTATTCCACATCCCCCCTGCAGTATTGGGCTAATGGCATGTCTTGGGTGGAGACTGGGTTTAGAAAGTGCAGGAGCAAAGTGTGTTAGCAGTTCTGCTGAGGCCTGCTGATTAATCTGCTGTATGTTTGTTGAATAAACCTCAGAGCTGTTAGAAGTTACTTATGGTGTCCAGTCATTCCTGAAACCAGCAATCCGGTAAGAAGCAAGTAAAGTGAAATACTATATAGTGTCAGAAGTGAACTTGCAGTGCTGCAGTTGCAAGCCAGAAGAAAAGTTTTTACTGCGAAGAAAAGAAACAAAAGACAGTATTTGTGAGTACCCAAAGCTTACTAAAAGACTGTATAACAAAATATTTTTGGCAGTTTGGAGCAATTTAATCCACCTCCACCACTATTGTTGACCGTAAATCTTGCAGAAAACTGGAGAAGATCGGCATAGAGATTAAGGCTGTACTTCACAGCCACAGGGTTAGATGATGAGTCAGAGGAAATGAAAATTGCAGTCCTGCTGCACACAATCGAGGATGATGCCCTCGAGATGTACAATACTCTCAATATAACATACACTGACCCACAAGCTAAAAAAGCAGCTGAGGTTATGGAAGCATTCAAGAATTACTGTGAACCAAGAAAACTCAGCGTTTGCGAGGCACCACTTTTGGGTCCACCCGTTCAATGAGCACTCAGGTATAGACAAGTCTGTCACAGAGCTCAGGCAAAAAGCTTGGAACTGTGAGTTTAAAAAGACTGAGAATTTAATGATCCGAGATAAAATTGTCTTCAGCTTCACCGATGACAAGCTCTGAGAAAAGCTACAGTCATCCACAGACCTCACGACGGCTAAAGCGGTGAACATATGCAGAGCCAAAGAGGTAACAAGGGCACAGGCACGAGCGTTGTCACAAGGGACTGCTGATAAGTTCATCCATGCCGTAGAACATAAATCAAGGCAGGATGGTAAAACAGGCCGAAAACCAAACCACCAGCTACCAACACGTGAGACACATGCACAAAAATCAAACATGTGCAGGAGATGTGGTAAGGGGCATCCGTCAAAGGCTTGTCCAGCGTATGGACAAGAATGTGATAAATGTGGTGGCCTCAAACATTATGCAAAAATGTGCAGGTCCAGAAAGTCCAACAAACCTCATGAGAAAATTACCAAAGGAGTAGAAGCACTATTTGTAGGTGCTATAAAAGGAAAACAAGAAATGGTGCAGACACAAGTACCAGATGAAGGGTGGTACATTACCGTGAAGATAATGGGACAGCCAGTTAAGTTGAAGTTGGACACGGGGGCTGAAGCCAATATACTGACTAAAGAAGTGATTGTGCCGTTTCCATGCAAGGTACAAATCAAGTCGACCAGAACTGTCCTAATAGCATGTGGAGGAGCACAAATTAATCCTGAAGGGGAAGTGATGCTGGCGTGTAAGACACAAGACAGAGAGGCCAATCTGCAGTTTTATGCCACTAACACATCGGGAGCGTTCCTATTGGGTCAACAGACATGTGTCATCTTGGATCTGATTCACAAAGTAAAAGTGCTTAAAACCAAGCCACCAAGCACAAAAGAGGAACTTCTTGCACAATATAAAACAGTGTTTGAAGGCCTAGGAGAATTCCCAGGAGTTTACCACATACATACTGACCCAAACATTACTCCTGTGATACATGGGTGCAGTAAAGTTCCATATGCAATCACAGACAGACTAAAACAGACACTGGAACAGCTGGAGCAAACTGGGGTGATTAGAAAGATAAGAAAACCTACTGCATGGATAAATAGCCTTGTACTTACTGAAAAGAAAAATGGTGCATTCAGGGTGTGTTTGGCCCCTAGAGACCTGAATAAAGCTATCAAAAGACATCTCTTCTCTATCCCCACATTGGAGGATATTCAGAGTAAGCTTGCTGGTAAAACATTTTTAACAATTCTAGATGAAAAAGATGGGTACTGGCAGATCAAATTAGATGACGAATCTGCAGACCTATGTACATTCAACACTCCATAAGGGAGATACAAATTTCACAGACGTCTTTCTGGAATAAGATCTGTGAGTGAAGTATTCCAGCAGAGAAATGCTGAACACTTCATGGACATACCAGGTGTTTTTGTGATAGCCGATGACATGCTTATAGCTGCAGCTACCAAGGAAGAGTATGACAATATTCTGAGGAAAGTGATGGACAGAGCAGTTGAACTCAATGTTAAGTTCAATAGTGACAAAATACGGCATTTGGTGAGTGAGATGAAATACATGGGGCATATCATAATAGAAAATGGCCTATGACCTGATGAAGCCAAAGTAGAAGCAATAGCCGAGATGCCCCCTCCCAAAGATAAAAAGCACTACAGAGACTGTTAGGAATGACTCGATACTTGGAGCAGTACATTCCGAATGAAGCAAGTCTCACTGCACAACTAAGGCAGCTACTCAAAAAAGATGTCTTGTGGCAGTGGCAGCCAGCACATGAAGAAGCCTTAAAAAAGCTTAAAGAGACTATTTCTTTTGCACCAGTATTAACATTCTTTAATCCAAACGAGGACGTTGAAAGCCAAGCAGATGCATCTAAGGCCAGACTAGGCACTTGTCTACTACAAAGGAACAGACCTATAGCTTATGCATCTAGGTCATTGTCCAGTCCTGAAAGAAACTACGCACAGACAGAAAAAGAGTTGCTAGCAACTGTGTCCTCTCTACAGAAATTTCATCAGTATGTTTATGGAAGGTCAGTGAAAGTACAGTCAGATCACAAGCCACTACAATCCATACTGAGCAAACCAATTGGAAAGGCTCCAGTAAGGCTGCAACGGATGTTGTTACAGATACAGAAATATGACATACAGGTAATATATACTCCAGGATAAGAGGTTCTAATTGCAGACACCTTGTCCAGGACAGTACCAAGAAAACTAGCAGAGGGAGACACTGATCTAAGCAGTGAAAAAAGTCATATATTCAATCCAAGCAACAGAGACACTGCCTGACAGCATATTAAGAGAGGCTAAAACAGGCCACAGAGAGGGATAGTGATTTACAATTACTTAACTCATTTACTCCCGGTGGCCATTTTGGGTCAATTCTAACAATGGATGGTTCTGACGCCATATGGCGTCTATGGGTACAAATGAGAAATGCACCTCAAAGGATGGACTGACAGGAAAAAACAAAAGTCAACATCAAAATTCAGCACTATTGGCACATGAGACACAATATATACATAGAAAATGAACTCATAATGGTGGGCAAACGAATCATCATATCTAAACAGCTGAGAACAGATATTCTAAGAAGACTTCATGCAGCATATCAAGGAATATAAAGGTTGAAGGCACAAGACAAAACTGTGATGTATTGGCCAGGCATGAATCGAGAAGTAGAAATGACGGTTGAATCATGCAGACCTTGCCAGGAGCTCTTACCCAGCAACTATAAAGAGCCAATGTGTCCACATGAAATACCTGACATGCTATGGTTAAAGCTTGGTGCAGACATTTTTGACTTTGGGGGCACTCCTACTTAATAGTAGTGAACTATTTTTCAGAATACTCTGAGGTTCTCAGAATGCCTGACAAGACAGCAGCTACAGTTAATGCAAAATTGAAAGCTGTATTTGCAAGACATGGAATTCCAAAAGAACTGGTAGCGGATCATGTACCATTTGCAAGTCATGAAATGAAGCAGTTTGCAAAGTTGTGGGAGTTCAAAATAACTCATTCCAGCCCAGGATACCCACAATCTAATGGTTTAGCTGAAAGAATGATCCAGACAGTAAAAAGAATCTTTCTGAAGTCTATGCAAGGTCAGACCGATCCACATCTCGCATTGCTCAGTCTTAGAAATATACCAGTCACAGGACTGAACTGTACATCTTCTCAACTGTTATTGGGCAGAGAATGTTGAGGACAACATTACCTGCAAATGCAAGGGCATTACAACCTGAAATACCTAAGGATGCACATAAACGTTTAAAAAGGCTACAGAAAAGACAGAAACGGTATTAGGACAGGAATGCAGCTCCACTTACTCCATTTAGAGAAGGGGAAAGGGTATGCATGGAGACTTCTGTTTGGTGGCATCCTGCTACAGTGGAAAGAATCTGTGATGAGCCAAGGTCCTATAGTGTGATTACACCTGCAGGACAGCGATACCGCAGGAACAGGAGACACCTGAAGAGAGACCGAACAGTCACTTTGTTGACTGAACAGCAACAAGCAGATGAGTCAACTGAATCTGTATTGTCACAAACAGTGGAGTCCAGGGACAATAGCCAGGAATGGGACACTTGTCAAGAGTATGAGAAATCTGAAATGGAACCTGTTGTTTTCAATGACACTTTGCCAGAAAGTCCTAAAGCTGCATCCATTGTGCAGTCTACGCGAATGACCAGAAGTGGGCATCTGCTTATGGTTCCTAAGAGGTTCAGAGATTTTATTATGACTTAAGTCAGTGGTAAAGACTTATTTCAACAGAGCTGAGTACCAGTGACTTTAGACCCTAACTCATCACAAAGTAAGACTCAACCATTATGTTAATAGTGCTTGGTAATATTTTTCATTGATATGCAAACCGGAATCAAGGCAATTGTTTCTTTTACTAGAAGGAGAGAAGTAGTATAGGGTAATTTACCCCAGTAACAATATAGAATGATTTATTCCACATCCGCCCTGCAGTTTGGGGCTAATGGTATGTCTTGGGTGGAGACTGGGTTTTAGAAAGTGCAGGAGCAAAGTGTGTTAGCAGTTCTGCTGAGGCCTGGTGGTTAATCTGCTACATGTTTGTTGAATAAACCTCATAGGTGTTAGAAGTTACTTATGGTGTCCAGTCATTCCTGAAACCAGCAATCCGGTAAGAAGCAAGTAAAGTTAAATACCACTGTGGTAACACTACTTTACACTGCCTTAATTAACCTAATTCAGCAAGCTCCTATGTTATTCGTTGGCACGTTGCTGAATTGGGTAAGTTAAGTAAAGTGTCATTGCTGTTGGAGGTAATATAGCCTAGAGGTTAGATTAATGGGCTGTGACTGAGCTTGGTACATCCAGCAGACCTGGGTTTGATTCCCACATCCACTTGCATATTGTGCGACTCTGAGCAAGTCACTTAACTTCCCCAGTGCTCCCAGGTCTCCCCTGAAAATAGGCACTTGTGCCGAGTGGGCCTTACCTGATTACCAAAGAATGAAAAAAAACGTGTGTGAATATAGGCCTTTGTGTCTAAATATATTTCTCAAAGTTTTTTGAGATGCAGCTGTTGTTTTTTAAAGCTGTATGTTATTTTTGTTCTAAAGGTGTTCATTACCCACTAGCACTGCTGTTAGGAAGTGATTTAAATACCAGAGAGAGTTGCTGTGGAATCACCAGTACAGGAACCCTATACACCTAGAAGGAAGGTCATAAAGGGAGGAAAAGAACACTTTTTGGCTAGTGTGTTATTACAAAATAAGATTGCTCCATTTACTTCTCCAACCCATCTGTGGTAACAACTGGGCAGGTAAGCAATCCTTATCCTAGGATAAGAATGTTGATAACAGTATCTATACATATTGTGCGCTTCTCTGCACCTGCCGTGGATTAATTTTGTAAGTAGTGCTTATATAAAATAAATTAAAAAACGACTGCTTATAGCAATCAACTATATATTTCAACAGGCCACACCCCTGTCAAGACACACATCTGTGAGCCCTGATGCCAAACTCTTTCAGCACTATGAACTGCGCATTATGACTATTCATTAGATTGCTGGTGTGAAAAATGAACTTTAGCCTTTGCAACACAAGCACAGGCTTCGGGGACTACTGGGCTGAAGTGTCTCCACTGTACTGTACGTGATCTGTTAAACCTGACTATTTCTATTACTTTTTCTTTCTCCCAGGATTCATTGGAGATGGTTATACCTTTTACTGTAATAACAGAGAAACTGTACAGAGATGTTACAGTACACAAGCTTTCGGGGCCACATACTGAAGTTCTCTTCCTCAGGTGCTTTAGAAAACTGAGCAAAAAAACCAACAAGTTTTACACCAGAGGTTGATGTTAAAGAATTGGCATAAGAAAGGGCAGGAAGATACTTGACATCTTAAAACTGTAGATGTGTCATGGTTAATTACAGAGATGTAAGAATGGTCAAAGGCAGAAATTTGCAAAAACGCCTGTAGAAGAGATCTATGTGGCCCCATAAGCCTGTGTACGGTGATATCTACGTACAATGTCTGTTAATCCAATAATATATAAAGGGTATCATAATCTGCAACAAATTCAGTCTTCCAATGACTAACATGGCTACACACACGCTTTCTTTCTAAAGTCTTAACTATAGACCTGATCAAAGACTGTGTTGTGTGAACCAAAGCTAGAGGCTGGTATGATTCAGGAATTCCCCCTTGCACCCACCAAGCACAATCCCTGGATAGGCCAGACTGACAGCCTAAGGACATCTGCGGTTTTATGTGATGAAACATTTCAGACTAATAGCTCAGTTGCAGACTGTCAAGATGGATAGCCCAGAGAAAGAATAAGCTGAACAGTCAGAAGACAAGAAAGGTTGCTCTTAGAATACCCACTGCCCTGGTGCAGGAGATAGGGAAGTAACATCTACCTCAGCTGATTTATTGTAACCTTGGCCAGAAACATCAGATGTGACTAATGAAAGGCCAGTCAAATCCAATGCAATCTGATGCTTTTTTTCTCTACTGCCTACTGGTTCACTGCTAGAAGTTATTGCTGTCCCTGGAGAGCAGGTTTTCACCAAACAGCTGACACTGCAGCATCTTTTAAATTTAGGTTGACTTCATAGCTTGTCCATTACCACATATAATTTACTATTTCAGGACCTTCACTTTTTCCTCCAGGACATGTTGTCCTAAATACCACCCTGAAAGAAGTGACTGAGTAACCTTACTTGCAGTCCAGGGAAACAATTTGTGTGTTCAGAAAGGAAAGAAATTTGGCTTTATATAGCACTTTTCTTACTATATTCCAAACTGCTTAACAAGCCAAGGTAGGGAGGGAAAACAGTGTCGGTCCATTTAGACACACAAGAAGATTCAAGCAGCACAGAGATAGATTAGAGTTATAAACCATTTCTTTTTATCATCTCATTCAAGTGAATGGGAGAGGCTGAAGACTGTGAAGACCGCTAGGGGTGTGGGGAATTTTCAGATTCCAGCGGAATGGAATTTTGTGGTATTTTCAAAATTCCATCGAAATTTCTGTGAACTTAGTCGGAAGCAAAATAGCAGAATTCTGAGGCAGAAAAATTCGGAATGGGTTTTCCACAATGTTTCTGCAGAATTCTGTTCCGCAGATCTCAATATTTTCCATGGAAAGGTGGCAGAATGATTTTCTGTGGAAAAATGCTGTTCTCCGGAATATAATTCCATGGATCAAAGCAGGTGAAATTCTACAGAAGGACCAGAAGAATTCAAGTGGAAATTCTGCCAGCAGGATGGTCATTCCATGCTAATTCTGTGGCGGAATTATGTATTAAGCATAGCAATAAAGACTTCTTATACTGCCAAGATGGCTTCACGTGCTGCAGCCTATGCACAGCTGTTCTAGCAAAGAATTCTGTTTTTTTTAAATGGTGCTGGGCCTTTCATTTGCAGAATGGCAAAGTAATGTGCTCATATGGTAAAGACATACTCTCACATAGAACAAAGTATTAGCTGCCATCCCACTAAACTCTGTGCTGAAGTTAAAGCATCAGTACTAGTTATCCAGAAAAAAAAAGTAGTCCGGCCTTTTTTTTAGCAGTAATGTATTTTTGATAATCTTTGATTCTTCATTGAGGCATTTTAAATTCAAATATATTATTTATATATATATATATATATATATATATATATATATACACTTTATCTCCTGGTCTCCCTGGTGGCCACCTTCTAATCAACCCCCCCCAGCCCATTCACCTGGCTCCTCCAGGACTTACCTCCACCTGCTGCCCTCTGCCACAGGACCATGGCTGTGCCCGGCCACCTGTGCAGTGCCTGTGAGGGAGGGGTTGATCGTCATCCTGCCACCGCAGGTGTTTTTCCATCAGTTTCTCCCCCCCCCCCCATTGCTGGGGCATGACAAATCAGTGTGCATGCATAGAGGTGTATTCACACTGTGGAGTCCCGCAGCACCCTCCCTTCATTAGCATCCCTGTCCCATTCTACCCTCAGGCCTCCACCTGGGAGCAGTCATTCAGTGGAACTGCGAAGCCACTCTCCCGGGGGAGAGGAGAGCTGTCCTCTGGACACTTGATCCTCTCCCTCCTGGCTGACCCCCAGCAACCCAACATGGGTTGCCAGCGTGGCAGGAGGTAAGACACCAATACCTCAGCCCTCCATGCCACTGGACCGGCCACAATCAACTATTTTTATGGCCATGTTTAGTTACAGCTTTTGTAATTTGTGTAGTTCTACAATAAAGATGGCAGCCCGCAGCAACTTTTAAAAAATCTTCTCCCCATAGATAACACACTCACTGTTCACACTGTATTTATAATGCAACTATGTCAGGGTGTTGCCAGCATATGTTTCTGATGGCCAACAGCACAGCACCATGCCGATTTGTTTACATCCATGATTGTTCACATGGCAAGAGGCCAATAACTTTTAAGAACTTATATTGATGTTTTGGTTTGTCCCAACTGCGCAAGTTATTTAAATTAGTGTTAACTAGCACTGCTGCTTTAAATTTATGAAGTTAATACAGCATAATCTGTTTTTTACCTTTTTTACTCACATAACGATCAATATCGCCCAACTTCCTCTCTGCCTTCCTGACTCAGTTTTCTTTGAACAGAAGTGCTAAGTGAGTTGTTTTAAAAGACACAAAACTCTTATGCTAACAATTTGACATACAGATAGTTTATTCTACATAAAAATCACAGTGCCTTGTTGTGTGGTCTGTGGTTAGGAAGGGAGGATGCAGCACATTCAGGTCCAAGTCAGTGAGGCAGCAGAACTGGGGAAGTATGGTGCAAAGAGAAAATGGCCTAGTTAATGTGACAGACAGACCACCAGCTGATGATCAAATAGACGTGCTCATCATAGATTGTAGTAGTAATAATACAAATAGTAAGACATGCACATCTAAGTGTAGTGTTAATAATAAAATAGACTGGCTAAGTTGCTGATTTCGCAACACCATGAAAGGAATGTGTGTGTTTCAAGGGAAAACTCAGGAAGCTTAATGACTTGAGGCTCCTATAGCTTAAGTGGTTAAGAGCATGCTACAGAAGAGCAAGGTCCCTGGGTTCAAGTCCCAGTAGGAGTCGCACATTTTCTTTCATTTCTACAATTGGATTTTAATAAAATAGTAAGACACTCATATCATGTACCAGCAGTGGCAACACTTTGTCCAACTGTTTTACAAGCCCATCTCGAGTTCACTCCCTGAGTCCAGTGGTACTGTCATGCCTGTCTCACACTGCCGCTCACTGCTGCCCACTGATTCTGCATCTGTTTCTCCACAAACAAAGGGGCATGGCGCACTGTTGGTGAGACCATATAAGTAATCAGCTTTGTTTATCCTGTGTCTACAGTATGCACATGGCCTATAAGAGAGAGCAGGTGTGGGGAAGGGAGTCAGTTGATGTGACATGCCCTGAGAATGAGCCAGTTAAATTGTTTGTGTGATAATATATGCCTTAGAAAAGAAATACTTTATAAAAAGTAAATGAGATCTCAGAGATGTCACTTGGCTAATTAAGTGTCATCTCGAGATTTATTAGTGTTCCAGAATTGCTCAGCTTCCCTTCGCAGGTCTCTGTCCCTAAGAAGTCTCAAGATGAAACTCTTGATTAGCCAAGAAACATCTCTGAGACCCCATGACTTACAGGAAATGTTACAGAGATGTTAAGCACAGGGTGTAGGGGGGACTTTGAGCTTATACCATCAGTAAATGGCTTTTGTGGGATTCAGACCCAGGTCTTCACTTTGACCGTACTGCACTCCAACCACTAGTTCACTCACACTGTCTCCACACAGGGACTCATACTTAATAAAATGAATAACTTCATTTCAGAAACATGTCACCATGGCAAAACAAATACCTTTGCATGACAATGCACACTTTGATGGGACCTTTGAAGCATCCTGGAAGGACAGGAAAATCTATTGATGTGTAACCGCCTGCAGCACCTTTCTTCTGAACTATGACTGCAGATCTAAGTACATCCAGCCAACAGTGCTTGGTAAAGGCATGTACCAAAGGACATGTGGCTACCAGAGAGATATCTCTAACTGAAGCCTCACTCCTCGCAGCCCAGGACATAGTGGCAGCTTGTGCGGAATGTGCTTTAAGCATCTGCTGGACTTCATAATCTTTTAATATATAAGCCTCTCTAATGCAAGCTTTTAGCCCTCTGATATTCCTGGCTGTTAATGCTGCCTGTAGAATATTCCCTGGGTTTTACAAGACAAAAAGCCTAGCAGACTGTCTATGCTTCCACTCCCACGTTGTATGCAGATGAACATTTAAGGTCCTATGAACTAATGATGCATAGATTTATGTACACATCATCACACACTATACTGTGTGGCGGGGGGGGGGTGAACAAAATGGACCCTAAGTCCCTTCCATTATCAGAATACTATTTTCTCACTGGTTCAGTGGGCAACTAAGTGTGGGAGTACAGGACTGTTAATGCTGGATTGTTATGTTGCATGCTTCTGCAATGTAGTAGTGCTTGCATGCAGCTGAATGGATAGGGTAGCTGAGAGCTTCTCATAGGTTGGTACTTTTGTCATGGTTTGAATAAATGGAACAACTGGCTTGCATAATGAATATTCCAACTTGTGTACTTCTCTACAACTCTATAGCTGTATGTATTTTAAGTACGAATCTATACTAGTTGTATTCCCTCCTGCAGGACATAGCTTTCTAATCAATACATAAGAATGAATAAATGAAGCTAACTGCTTGTTTGTCTTTCCGATAGAAGGTGGGTGAGGAAGGAGAGGGAGACTGGGAAAAATCAAAGGGAAAACAAAAACACAGAAATGATCCAGCAGAAGCAGGCCTTTTGGTCTGCCAAGTCTGCTAGATGTGGGGCACTTGTCCCTTACAGGTCCAAGTCCCCCTAACCCTTGTATCTGTTCCATCCACTCTTGAAGCTTCAGATGAATTTAGCATTCACCGTGTCCTCTGGCAACTTGTCCCCCCCCCAGTCGCCACATAGTAATACTTCCTAACGTCCCTCTTGAACCTACTCCCCCACCAGCTTGCTGCTATTCCTCTGGGTACATGTGATCTCACTGGGTTTGAACACTTCACTGGGGTCCACCATACTGATACCCTTCATGCCACTGAGGGTTTCAATCATATCCCCACTCTCTCCTTCATGGTCTAATGTGAGTACAGTACATGTTCAGGCTTTCCAGCTTCTATGTGTTCCTCTCCTAGCCTTGTATCATTCTTGTGGCCCTCCTTTAAACAGCCTCCAAGCAAGTCACCTCCTTTCTTAGATAAGGATTCCAGAAGTGGACACAATACTTCAGGCATGGACATACCAGGGATCTATATAAGGACAGTATGAACTCACTGTGCCTGCAGCTGAGCCCCCTGCTTATACATTCCAGCATTCTGTTTGCATTCCCCATTGCATTACTGCACTGTGCTGCTGGTTTAAGGGGGATTGTGATTGCTACCCCAAGTCCTTCTCCCTCCTCTGACACTGTGACAGTGACCCCCCCCCACAGTTGATACTCAGCTTTCAGGTTCTTACTCCATATGTGCATAACCTTGCACTTCTTCACGTTGAAGCCTAGCTGCCAAATTTCAAACCACCTCTCCAGCTTTTCCATGTCTTTTTTCAAATCTCTGATCACCCATCACAATCAACCCTGCCATAAAGTTTAGTGTAGTCTGGAAAAAGGCAGATATTGCCCTTGATGCCTTCTCTGTTATCCCTAATAAATATGTCAGAGAGCACTGGCCAAGTATCAAACCCTGCAGAACCCCACTAATGACACCCCCCATTAATGAGTACACCCCATTAACTACTATCCTCTGCTTCCTTCCACCCCCAGTCAATTTTTCACCCATTCTGTCATTTTGTCCACAATCCTTAGGTCACCCAGTTCCTTTATTAAGTCTCTTGTGTGGAACAGAGTTGAAGGCCAAGCAAAAGTTGAGATACTTAGCACAGGTACTTAGCAGGCTGTGATCCCTGGATAAGAAGAGGCACTTACCAGCACAATTCTACTTCTGTAAACTTGACAGTAAGGCAGCACTCACTGAATCAGTGGTCTTCAATGCATCACTGTTGCATAGGACAAGAGGCATTGTGTGGAAAAAGAAAGGTAATACATGAAGCAAGCATGGAGATCCCCAAGGGCCATAAATCAAGTAGGAAAATTTAGGGAACAAAATCCTAACAGCAAACAAGAAAGGACACCCAAGGGCAAAAACACACACCAATCAAAACACTCTGTACAACATATTGTTTTGTAAATTTTGGTTATAATTCCATTATCCTTCCACTTCTCCTTCAAGTCGATCTAGGTGTCCCAGAAGTTCTTCCCTTATGGCATTAAAATCTGCCCTTTGGAAGTCAAGCACTCGGGTTTTTATATACAGGTGTTCTTTCCCCATTTCTAGCTTAAACCAGACCATAAGGTGATCACTATTACTCAGGGGCTCAGCAACTCTGATGCCCCTGATGTATTAGAAGATTGACAGAACCATGCCCAAGGTAGCGTGTCCTTTACTCAGTTTCCTAACCTTCCACACCAGGAAACTATCCTGGAAAGCCTCCAGGATAGAATGACTTCTGCTGCAGGCTATAGGAATGCTCCAATCTATATCTGGCACATTCAAGTCCACTGTGCCAATGACTACCACTTCACCCTGATTCATGACCTGCCTGATTCCTCCCTCGAGGTCTTTATCTAAATTCTCACTCTGATTCGGTGGTCTGTAGCCCAAACCCAGTCTCACTTTCCTGCCTGCTTCTAACATAACCAGGATCCATTGTATTTCAGTCCCAGTGCCCCTCACCTCCTCCCATGTGGCTTTGATCCCCTCCTTGATGTACAGTGCAACTCCCTCACTCTTTCTTCCTGCTCTATCTTGGACAGTATTTTCAGGGGTGTTCAGGTCCCACTTATGGTGCAGGGTTGCCCAGGTCTCTGTAACCACCACCAAGACCAACTGGCTCTCTGCCACTTGGGCTTGGAGATACCCATTTAGTTTCTCAGACTCCTGATATTGAACCATGCAACTTTCCAGGATGCCTGCTGTCTTCCTGGCCCACTGCTGACCTACTGGGCTTTTGGCTGTCTCCATGCGGTGTTCTGTTTCAGGTGTCTTCCCCATCCGCCTGTTTTGGCCTTCCAGTTTCCACCTTGGACGCCCTACCCCTTCCCACATTTTCACCTCACCAATTTTACTCTACCTCCCCTTCAGGAGGTTCTACCCCCTCTCAGATTTTCCCCTCTTCCTATTTACTCTACCTCCCCTTCATCGCTCCTGCTCTTTCCCTCTGCATTGTTCCCCCCAGTCTTAATCTAGCTTCCCGTGGGGCCCTGTGGTCTCATCCTTTAGAAGGCTCTGGGCCTGTTGCCCAGTGGAGCCCCCACTGTAGTTTAAATGAGAGTATTCAGCTAGTTTCACCTCCTAGACCCTTGTTCTTCCACCACTGAGCTGCAGGCTATCTATTGAGAGGTGGACCTTATCCCTTTCATACTGTTTCCCAGCCTTAGATTAAGCCATATCCCTGCTCCTTGCACCACCACTTCAGCCATTTAGTTATTTATTTATTACAAAAATATGAAAATATGAATATTTCCAACAGAAGAAAACCTAGCGGTCTATCAAATCTGCTCGTGTTGTGAGTCCTCAGTGGCTACTAAGAGCTCTGCTCCCCACCATCTAATCTCCTTTTTTGCCTGCCCCACTTGAATCTGTCTACCATCTCCAGGGAGACCACTCCTTCAGACAGTTTGTTCCACCCTGTAACTAATCTCTCCTTGAAGAAATGCCTCCTAATCACTCTCTTGAGCCTTCCATCTGCCAGTTTAAGGCAGTGCTCCCTTGTGGTTTTGCTTCCACTGAGATTAATGAGGCTGTTTGTGTCCATCTTATTGATGCCTTACAAGTACTTAAAGGTCTCAGTCATGTCCCCTTTCACCTTCTGTCCTCCATGTACATGTTGAGATCCTCAAACCTCTGCTCATATGTCCTCCCCTGCTGACCCTGACCCATTTTTGTCACCCATCTCTGGACCGCCTCTAGCAGGATAATGTCCTTTTTCAGGTAGGGTCACTAGCACTGTATGCTATACTCCAGGTGTGGACACACCAAGGTTCTGTATAGCGGCAATATGACCTCCTCTGGCCTGCTAGTGATTCCCAGGCAATGCAGCCCAGCAATGAGCTCTTAAATTGGACTGTCAGTCATGGAGCCAGTACTTCCCTGAGCTCCCTCACTACCTTTGGATGCACTCCATCTGGCCCCATTGCTTTGCCCACTTTTAGATTAGTGAGTCCCTTCAGGACACTCTCCTCCAAAAACAGATTGGTGTCCACCTCCCTCCCTCCAATGCTCCTCATACTTTTTTGTGGCCCCTCCCTGCCTCCATCCTCTATGAACACTGAATAAAAGTATTTGTTCAGGACGTCTGCCTTTTCTTGGTCCCACTCTGCACAGTCCCCCCTTACCTTTTAACCTTATGATCCAACCCCTGCTCTTACTCCTTTTGCTTACATGTCTAAAAAATGTATTTTCCCCCTTCATTACCACCTGGGATAGACTCTCTTCAGTTTGCACCTTCGCGGTCCTTACTGCTCTCACTGTTTCCCCGTTTTCCTGATACACCTCCCTATCCTCCTCCCTCTGTGTCTTCTTACACCTTCTGAATGCTACCCTTTTAGCTTTTACCTTTTTTACCACCTCGTTTGAGAAACATACCAGTCTCTTTTTCCTCTTACTTTTGCTCACTTGCTTGACAGAAAGGTGTGTTGCTTTCCCTATGGCCCTTTTTAACTTTGCCCAATGTTCCTCCACCCCACCCAGGTCATCCTCCCATCAGGTCATCCCTGAGGCATTCACCCATCTTTTTAAAATCTGCCCTCCTGAAGTCCGGGATCATCACCCTTGTGTGGTTCAGTTCTGCAGCCATCCTTATATTGAACCACACTGTATGGTGATCACTGTTCTCCAAGTGGCCTCCTACCTTGACATTTGCAATACTGTCCCTATTATTTAGTACCAGATCCAGTACTGCCCCATCATGAATGAGTTCACTGACTAGTTGCCTAAGGAATGCCCCCTGTAGGGAGTCCAGGATGTACTGAATCTAGCTGAAACTGCAATTGGGAGGTTCCAATCACCATCTGGCAAACTGAAGTCCCCCACCAGCAGCACCTCCTCCTTTTCTGCCATCTTGCCAATAGCTTCCACCAGTACCTTATCTAACTCCTTCCCCTGTGCTGGAGGTCTGTAGATCACGCCAGTGTGAATAAAGGCTCCATTCCCCATCTCTAGGGTGAACCACAGTACCTCTGCTCCCCCCTAAATTTCCTGTATCTCCACTGCTTTTAAGTCTTCCCTCACATAAAGCACCACACTCCCTCCTTTCCTTCCCACCCTGTCCCTACTGAACAGAGTATACATCTGGTATGGCCATGTCCCAGTCATGGTTTTCAGTGCACCATGATCTCAGTAACGGCCACAATATTCAGGTTGGCCTCAACCATGATGGGCTCTAGGTCCAGAATCTTATTTCCAAGACTTCTAGCGTTTTCACACATGGTCTTCTAGGGTTTGTTACCACTCTGCTTGGTAACCCCCTTCTTTCCTTTTCACCCTCTGTCTCCCCCCCCCTTCTAATGCTACCACTCCCATCCCCCTTCATTTCTACTGCCCTGCTTCCTTTATTCATTTCCACACTGGGGGATTCCATTCTCCTTGGGTTCACCCTATTTTCTTCTTCAGCTGAGGGGGGATTACTGCCTCCTCAATTTCTTCCACCACCCCCATCAACTAGTTTAAATGTTCATCAAAGTAACATCTAAACCATCCACTGAGGACTGCAGTTCCCCTCCCGGTAAAGGCCCTTATCTTTCCTAGTGGATCCCCAGTCCCCCAATGTAGTTGAACCCCTCCTGTCTGCACCATTCCTTCAACCATGAGTTGAAGTCTTGGTGTGGCAATCCCACTCTACTCCTCTGTTGTAGACAGGCAAAAGCCACTGAGCATGCTACCTGCTTAAGATCCCTCCACAGCTCCATAAACTCCCCCACCACTATCCCAGCCCTGTCCTTAGCCAGGTCATTAGTCCCCAGGTGGACAGTGACATCTAGCTCTGCCTCCCATCCTGTTGCCCTAGCGATGCTCTGGATTCACTTCTCATCCCTCTGGGCCATGGTGCCACATAGGCATCTAAACCCTTCTCTCCCCCTTTCGTAGTCCCAATTCTGTCCTCCCTCACAGTCAAGTACCCCACCAGAAGTTGCTTCTTCCTCCTCTGGGGTCCTCTTTTTCCCTCCGTGGGGTCCCAGCTCCAGAGAACCCCTACATCCTCCCCAGCCACTACTACAGGGATATCCTCCTGATATGCATAATCAAATTTTAAAAATGAAGTAAATTTCACTGTTGTTTCTTTGGTGATTATGAAAAATACCACTCCAATTCTTATCAGAACAAATCATGGGCACTGTGCAAGTAACTGTTTGCCGAGCAGTGCCCATGATTTGTTTCTGATACCCATCTACAACATGAAAAATGGATTTTAAAAATCAGCCCCATTCATGTCTATGGAACATGCCACCGCACTCTCCTTATAATGACAAAAAGAAAATAAGGGCGGATTGTGGTATCAGGAAGTGGAAAGGGATTGGCGAATCGGCTCCACGGACCCAAAAAATGATCCTTTCCCTTCTGAAATGGGTGAATATATAAACGCTGCTTTAAGGACCATTTGACTTGCAGCTAGATGAGGGTCCTTCATGCTTTTTGGGGGCTATGTTAAAAAGAGCAGTAAAGGTGCTCGTCAAGGGGGGTGCACATTCTGCCAGAGGAATTCTGCAGAGTTCGAATTCCTTTATTCCATGTCTATGATGGACTAACTTTCTATCTGTTGAATCTACGGAAAGTCAGATGAATGACAGATAGAGGGGGGTCACTTTTTATTAGCTCAAAAGGAAATACCCAATAACAGATAAAAACAAAACAAAAAAAGACAACTTTTTTTTTTTAATTGTTTTCCTTTTTATATAGAAACATAGATCGTATCAGCAGAGAGAGACCCAGAGGTCTATCCAGTCTGCCCACTTCCCTGCCTAGCTCCATGCTCAGCCTAACACTGGACTATAATTGGAGATCTTATAGCCCTAGGCCCAGATATTCAAAAGGGTTGCGCCATGTGCAACAGCGATGCGCCAGCACAAGTCCGAAAATGTGCCATCGTGCGATATTCAGCGGGAGGCAGCTGCGTCCCCCAAATCACAATGCGCAAGAGCGCAATGGTAATGAATGCATGCACAACTGAAGGGGGAGGAACCATGAATAAATGGCGCAGAGTGATATTCAACAGCATGCGCCATGCACAATGGGGGAGCAAACGGAAGTTGCGCGATAGCGGAAATGATCCAAAATAAAAAGGAACAAGAGAGAGGCACAAGAAGGCTACAGGGAAGCCAGAGGTGGGAGAAAGGTGACAGCCACAGAAGACAGGGAAGCAGTGAGTGGGACTGGAAAAGAGCAGGACAGGGCACACCTGGGAACATAGGGCAACAGGACAGGAGTGGGGAGCCTGTGTCACAGTGGACTGAGGGCAGTGGCAGTGGGCAGGACAGCCAAATCTTGGAGGTGTTCCCGGTGCAGGGGGAGTAGCACAAAGGACAGTGGGGTGAACAGGATTACAGCTGCCGGGGGGGGAAACACAAGCCAGGGACATGGCCAGTGCCACCATTCAGATGGAGGCAGTAATCAGGGGTGTGAGAAGGCAGGCAGCAGGAGGGCGTGGCCATGGAAGGGCCCGTCGTCGGTATGCCCCCAACAGGCGGTACCGAGCCCGCACCAGCTTCGAGCACTACAGTGACACTGAGATTGTGGGCCAGTACTGCCTGAACCGGGTGATCCTGAGGTGGCTCTGTGAGCTGTGCAGTGATGAGATGCAGGCACCCACACGACGGAGCCATGCTCTGTCAAGGGAGACAAAGGTGACAGCTGTCATGTGCCTGCTCACCACGGGCACCTTCCAGAGACCAACAGGGGACACAACAGGCATAACCCAGTTGACCGCGTCACACCTACTCACACAATTCCTCAGCGCACTGCTGCCACATGCTGCGGAGTACATCCATTTCCCCAGCACACAGGTGGAGCATACAGCACACATACAAGAGTTCCACAGGGTAGCACGTATGCCTGGCATGCTCGGGGCCATTAACTGCACCCATGTGGCCATCCGCATGCCACCTGGCCCGGAAGGTGCTGCATACATTAATTGGAAGGGCTATACAGCATCAATTGCCAGGTGGTGTGCGCTTAGGGGCCATAACCAATGTCTGTGCCATGCACCTTGGGGAGCACATGATGCCTTCATCTGGCACCAGTCTGCACCTGCCACAGGTTCGAAGTGGGGACATCCCCACTGGCCACCTAGTGGGTGAGTATGCAAATCACGCAAAAGACATGGATCTTGGGAGGCATAGTCAGAGATGACATGGGTACTGGCCTAGATGGCCCATGGCAGGGTGGCTGATCACCAAACTAATGTCCACCCTCTACACACAGGTGACAGTGGATATCCACTCTGTCCCTGGCTGCTCACACCATACCGGCGGCCCGTGACCCCATCGCAGCAACGGTACAATGAGGCACATGCCACCACATGCAATGTCATAGAGTGGGTGTTCGGGATGCTGAAGGCACATTTCTGTTGCCTGGACACGTCTGTCAGTGCCCTACAGTACAGCCCCTTGAAGGCCTGTGGGCTATTCCTGGCCTGTTGCATCCTGCACAACATGGCCAACGACTGTGGGATAGCTGTAGAGGTCGAAGAGGGGGACAACGATGGGGACGATGAGGACGCTGGTGCAGATGGTGATGGGCAGCCCTCCCTTTGGTAGAAGGGGCCCCCGACTGATCCGGATGTCGCAGCTGCACTGGGACACCATCACAGAGGAGCACTTCAACCAACCCAGGTAAGTCATGGGGCCATGTGCAACCACCAATGGCAAGGGCACAACCCACAAACATACATGGATAAACCCCAGGGGCACGTGGCGTAAAAGGAATTGGCTGAGCGTGGAACCGCACACGATGTTAGGGATGGGCAAGGCCTAACACGGCACGTGGTCATGCATGCACACACACACACACACACACACACCACAAGACATGCACAAAGGGTAGGAGGCACGCCGACTCCATCCGCCACCCCTAGTCACACACACGTCCACAGACCACCATGCCCAGTGCCTGTCATTGTGCGTGTCTCAGACGCTGGGCACCATTGCACAGTGGTGGACAGCGCAACGCAGGCATCATCATGCACACACCACAGCAGCCAGCAGCCGGGAGGGTGTGCACATGGAACGTGTGTGTGTGTGAGTGTGTGTGTGCAGAGCCGGGTACCCCACCCATGCATTGCACATTGAACAACACACTGCACACAGGCCAGCGTCAGACAGTAGCCATGGTGGGAGACAGGTCAGTCACGTGGCATAGTGCCACGGCCACCATGGATGTGTGGGCGGCCCAACCGAGACCCGCCAGCTGTGACAGGCTGACCACTGGCCTCATGGGGTGGCACTGACGGTCCCACAGGGGTGCCTCTGCAGGAACGCGACCTTTCTCGAGCAGGGGTCTGCAGCTCACCGAACATGCCTGCGCCAGGTGTGCTCGGGATGCCCACAGCTGAACCCGGTGTCGACAAGGAGGGTGTTTCACGACGCCAGGAATGGGGGTGGACATGACACTGCGCGGTGTCTGTGGCGCATGGGCAAATAACTGTGTGCCCATTGTGGCCATGACAGCTGTGAATGCCTGTGTCTGCCTGTCAATGGCGGCAGTCAAATCCTCCCGCAGCCGGTCCATCCCTGCCAGGAGCAGACCGGTGTCCCTGCTGCGCCACTCCTCTGCCTGGCGCAGGACCGCACTGAGTGCATCCACCGCCATCACAAGCCACAACTGCTGATCCACTGATTCATGGAGTATGCAGGTGTGCTCATCTAAGAGGTCATCCGCCTGATCGGCATGCAGTCCCTCATGGTGTTCACGGCCGTGCTGGGAAGCACCCTTTGAGGTTGAGCGCCGCACACCAGGGCCATGCCTGGGCATGTACACAGGCGGTGCACTGATGCTGCCCCCTGACACTGTCCCCCCCATCGCCATTGGCCAACTGCTGACACTGCCGCCACTCTCCAGGGCTCAATGGTGCCGCCGCAGAGGCCGCAACAGCCCCACTGTCCTGGACACACACCAGTGGTGCCCCACTGGTGCAGATAGGCACAGGCTGGGACTGTGATGTCACGCAGGCCTCCACGGTGGCACCACCCACGGCTATGCCCGTGCTGTTACCTGCTGTGCGGCCATCCTGCGGCCCACACATATCACTGTCCATGATGTGAGCTCCATCACCATCAGTGACGGATCCGGCACCAGTCCGAGTCTCAGCATGCTGGCATCCATGGACACTGTCACGCTGGGACACAGGCAGGGCCTCCTCCACACCAGCTCCACCAACATCAGTCCAGACAGCTAGGTGGGCTCACTGTCGTCCTGACCTTCGGACACCTGTGGAGGTGGATGGGCCCTCCTCTGTGTCCAGGGTATCGCCCTCAGTGGACGAGCCCACCACCGCTGACCCATATAGACGCTCAGGAGCTGTAAGGGAACACAGTAGCATTAATGTATCTGCCCTACCCTGTGGCATTCCCCCCACAGTGACAGATCAGGACCCACCATGCAGTACGGGCTACCACCCGTCTGGAAGCCACCACCTGGAACACCCTCGAGGGCAGAACGCCGCATGCTGCCAGCAACCCGCTCTTCATGTGGCATCAGGCGTTGCACAGCCGGCTGTCCCCTACTAGTCGCAGCCCGTGCTGCCCTGATGGCAGCCACCTGATCTTTAATCCTCCTCCTGTCCGTGCCCACCTTCTTCTTGCACTCCTGCACGGACCGCTGGTGGTTGCCATGCTGGTTGACGGCATGCGCCACCTCACCCCATGCCGCAGCACGGGCCTGTGGTGTTCTCCGCTGTCCGCTGAGCAGCGGTTCCTGGTCAAGGTAGGCCTCAAAGAGGGCATCTGATTCTGCCTTGGTAAAGTTGGGCCTCCTCCGTCTCCCACGTCTCTGTTCCTCCTCCTCCACCTCACGTTCGGTCATCATTGATCCTGTGGGAATGACAGGTGTTACCTCTGACTGTGCAGTTCCATGCATCTCCCACACACCACAGTCCACACTGGCAAACAGCATGCAACTCACCACAATAGACTGCAATACCAGACTATGGCCTCTGCAGCCCCATGTCACATTTATATAGTGCAACGCATGCAAATGAGGCGAGGCTCAATTTTAAGTGGATGCTAATGCAGTAGCTGCGCCACTGAATTGCTGATGAGCTGATTTGCATATGCCGGCTGAATATCATGCTGTTGCTCCTTGTGCAATTGTGTTGAACGTGCTCAGGCAAGGGCGCAGCTCTGTGACGTGCACAGTAGATACCGAACGGTGCATGCCCGGGGTGCTGACGCCGATGCCTGCCGTGCTGCTGACATGCTGAGCATGGGAGGCAGTGCAGGGCACGTCCACCACTGTGCCAGTGGTGCTAGTGTGCTGTTCACATGTATGGCGCTCTTGCACTGGGGCGCCCGTAAGCGCCGTGATCGCGACAGCATGGTAGGCGCTAGGGAAGTGGCACAGGCACCCTACCGTGCTACCGCGCAGTAGTACCAATAGCGCTGTGGCGGTCGGTACGCGAGGGACCCCTGACCCTGTGCCGACCTTTGCCCCTAGGCGCCATGCGTCCGCATGGGTGCACCTCTATCACACTGTTCGGTGACAGCACGAGGGGGAATGGCAGCGCAGTACCACGCAGCATCCACACGTGGCGGACGTGCACTACGGAGCGCCATTTTGATACTCAATGCTTGGAAGATGACACGGAAACGGGCACCAATCTGGAGCCCGGTCAAACTGGCTAACCTCGTGTCCCTGGTTGAGCCCCATGCTGCTGCACTCTTTGGGGAGACACCCCTAAACAGGGCCAGGAGTGCTGTGTGGGAGGAGGTGGCGGTGACCCTGGAGGAGGCGACGGATCCAGCGCACAGCAGAGCAGTGCAGGCACCAGTATGGGGACCTCCAGTGGAGGGACCCAGACAAGCTTGCTCGCCTGTGGGCACGCGCCTGGAGGGTCACGGTTCCATGGCCAGGTAGGTGCACCATCCATACACTGGTTACGTCCATACGGGTATCGCGGTGGGCATGTGTCCAGCACAAAGGGGGGTCCATCCAGTGTGGACCGTGGTGGTGGTGGTGGTGGTGGTGGTATAGGGGTGGGGGCCAGATGGGTTTGGCTGTGTGGGATCGCACACACCTGGGGTTGGGGGGCCTTTGCTACTGGATTGTACTGATGTTCCTCTCTCCATGTTTGCACCCTAGGCCCTGAGGAGCGCCGGCATGCCAGGGAGGGGCAGCTGCAGCATGAGGCACGGCAAGATGCCAGAGCACCCATACCAGCCCAGCGCTGGGACCAGCCTGATGATGGTGAGTGCCTTACATCCAGGATTTTTTGTGCATGCTGTAGCAAGACGGGCAGCACGGCATGGCCACCATCCATTGACACCACTGCCATGCACGCAACATGGTACAGTCAGCACTGTCCAGTGGGACTGCATGTCTGGGAGTGCGTCAATGGTGGTTCATGCGTGCACCGGGTACATGGCTGTGCCACTGCCTTCACACCACAAGGCCATGTCACTGTATAGCCATGGTGGTGCTGTTCAGGACTTGGGCGGTGGGTGTATGCAGCAGTCCACATGGCTGTTTGCACCTGGGTGGGCAGGCCTTGTGGACATGATCAATGTGGATGGTCGCACACCATCACAGGGGCGTGTCCCATGGCTGTATGCCATGCACAATGAGTGGGCTGCAGGAGGCTGTGCATTCATGCCTATTGACTCTGCTTCCTTGTCCTAGGTGGATGGAGAATGGTATATGTGGAGCGTGCACTGCAGGAGCTCTTGCAGGTGGTCAGGGCCTCTCTGGCCATCCTCGAAAGGATGGAGCACCACAGTGTGAGGTGACGTCATGCCAGGAGGCACTACAGGAGTGGGGAGCAGGGCTCCCGATGAAGATGGACCCTGGTTACATCTTGGAAAGCACCATGGAGCCAACCTCACACCCCTCCTTCCCTCTCCCATTTGTTCACCCCTGCCCCTTACCCACCTACGCCCTGTTTGTGTCCCTCACCCCTTTCGAATGTATATATTTGTACATAGTTTTGTTACAACTTTTGTAATATATTTGTTTAGTTATGCCTACTGTTGTGGTCTCTGATTTGCAGCGGGCTAATGGTGCTCAGCTGCAGTGGCGTGCATGGTGTCGGGGTGGTGCTATCATGGGGGGGCTGTGTGTGTGTCCGTAGGGGAGGCAAATGTGGTGTGGGCATAGCTCTCAGTCACTGTCTGTGGTTTGTGTGTTGTTCCCTGTGCAATGGATGATTGTGTGCAGTGGTATACGGTGCATGCGCTGTGTCCATGACGCACCTGTCAGACCGTCCATGGCCTGTGCAGCTGCCACCCTTGCATGTCTGTGATCTGCACAGTCCGCTGGCATGTCAGTGGTGGCTGCCCATGCTGGACTGCCACTGTACCCAGCACGATGCCATGTTACCTCCTGTCATTGGTGTGGTGCACGTCTGCCTTGGGTGGCACTGTTGCCTCCGCTGTTGTTGTGCCACCTCAATGCTGTCACCTGTGCCTGTTGCAGGGGATGTGCTCCACTGTCTGTCACTTGTGCTCCAGCCGCATGCTGGTGGCATACAGCGTTGTGGTGCCTGCACAGGGCTGCTGGCACACCTTTGCCGTGGAGAGGTTCCGCTCGTGTGTACACGGCTGCCGTGGTCACATGCTGGGGGCTTGGTTGACCCGCTACTGTGTCCCTGTGTTGGTGTGCCCTTGGGTATGGGTGGTTGTTTGTCTGTGCACTGTGTTGCATCCTGTGTGGTGCATGCTTCCATGCAACACTGCGGGTGTCTGCACTGGCTGTTGTGGCCAGTGCTGGGATGGTGTCCTTGGGAGGGTGGGCAGGGTGCTGTGACACTGGTGGTGGGTTCCTGGGAATGCCCTGTCATGTGTGTGGTTCCTCATGTGCTGACGCATGGTCGGCCTCACAGCTTTACATGGGGGGGGAACGTGCGTGGCGGCACTGTGTCTGCAGCCGTTGCTTCACTGTCTGCTGCTGCTTCCTGCTGTTGGGTGCTCGTGGTGGGGCTGCCTTGCATGGTTCTGTGGTGCACAGGGTTGTATTGTCACAGTGGGGGTGGTGGCATGCTTGGGGTGTCCTGCACTGTTGGGCGCTACTCCTGGGCAGGGTGTATGGGGATCATGGTGCAGGGTGTGCTCTGCATTGTTGGGTTGGTGTGGCATGGGGTGGATGGGCATCCATATGTGATGGACCCAGCTTGCAAGGGGGTGTGCTGGTGCACTGTGCCACGGCAATGGGTTTCTTGCTGGTGTTCCCGGGCCATTGGTTCTTCCTGCTCTCCTCCAGTTGTGTGGTGCATGGGGTGTGGGGGGCGATGTCTGTTCTGCTGAGTGCACCTCTGCCCATCACTACCATGGGTGGTGGCCCCTGCATTCTGTTCCTGCGCATCCCTGGTTGTGCTGTTGCGCTGCTGCCCTGCTCCACTAGACGTCCCTGGTTTTGCTATTACGCATCTGACCTGCACCACTGCACATCCCTGGTTGCGCTATGGCGCAGTTGGTGCAATATTCAGTCATGTGCCGCAGGTGCATCTTGACTTGCGCAGTGTTTGAATATCATGCGTATTGCACATGGGCGCAGTGGACTTGCGCATGCTCCTGCTGTTGCGCACTTTTATGGCGCAGTTTGAATATCTGGGCCCTAGTGTCTAAGCCTTACTCCCTTCTCCAGATACTCCTTTCCTCATCTGCCTGTAGGTCTCACTATTACCTTATATCTATCCCATCCTAGTTTAAAACTCTGACACAGTCTTGGCCTCTACCACCTCTCTGGGCAGTCTATTCCTTTTGTCCGCCTCCCACTCTGAAAAGAAAAGCCTGAATATCCTCTCTGCCCCCAAATTTCCACCCATGCCCTCTAGTTACTGTGCCCACATTCCTCAGGAACAAGTTGTTACATTTCACCCTGCTGATTCCTTACAAGAATTTGTATGTCTTACTTGTAGCCCACCTTTTTCTCCTGGCCTCCAGTGTATACATGTTAAAGTCTGCCAGCCTTTCCTCATTTGACCTCCACTGCTGCCCCTGTATCATCTTCGTGACCCTCTTTGTATGCTCATGATGCGGTACCTATTATTCTTTGTGTATTGACTCCAGAACCACATGCAGTACTTTAGGTGTGGCCTTACCACGGACCTGTATAGGTGCAGTATCACCACCTTCCTCCTTGTATCAGATCTCCTCACTACACATCCCAGTATCCTGTTTGCCTTCCCATATGCTTTGCTGCACTGTGCAGTAGACTTCATACTATCGCTAATGATAACCCCCAGGTCTCTCTCCTCAGTTTTCTGCACTATCCATGCTGCCCCCCCCCCCCATAGTCCTTTTTACCAGTGTGCGTTATTTTGCACTTTTTTGCATTGAACTTTAGTTGCAATAATCTGGACCGCTTTTTAAATTTTCCAGGTTTCTTTTAATTTCTCTGACTCTCCTCATGTCCAATCTGCCACATATCTTGGTGTCATCAGCAAAGAGACACACCTTATTCTGGATTCCCTCTCCCGTATCAAAAATGGAGATATTGAAGAGCAATGGTCCCAGAATAGATCCTTGTGGTACCACGTTTTTGACTCGCTTGGACTCTGAATGTGCCACATTGTCGAATATCCTCTGCATTCTGCCCCCCAGCCAGTTCTCTATCCACCTGATAAGTTTTTCCCCTACCCCCACATCACCCAGCTTTTTTATTAGCCTTTTGTGTGGAATGAATCGAGAACCTTGCTAAAGTCAAGGTACAACACATGCACTGCTTGGCCTCCATCCACTACCTTTGTGACCTAATTAAAGAAGTCAATCAGGTTCATTGGCATGGTCTCCATGCTACAAACTCGTGCTGCCCCCATGTCCTACAACCCATTTGCTTCCAAGAATTCCACAATTTGTTCCTTAGTAATGGTTTCCAGCAGCTGCTTACAATCAAGGTTATACTGACAGGTCTGTAATTTCTCAGGTCATTCCTGTCACTGTTCATTTGAAGAGGGACTACATTAGCTACCCTCCGGTCTGCTGCAGCCAACCCCGTATTCATAGATTAAAGTTATGTCTGTCAGCCCTCCCTCCTTCAGCACTCTAGGGTAACCCATCAGGACCAAGTGTTTTGTCCACCTTTAGGGCTTTGAGGGCACTGATCACCCCATCTCCAGAGACTGGTCCTAACTCCTGTCTTCTCACCCACTTCTCTCTTTGGCCTGCATTACACATTCTGGTAGTGCCCCCCCCCCCCTTGGGTAATACTGAACATAATTATTCAGTAAATAGGGGATATGTGATGGGAGCTCATGAGATACAGTATTTATCATCATGAGTGGGCAGTGACCTCTTGACCTTCATGAGTGGCAAAGTCACCAGTGAGGTCAAAAGAGGTCACTGACCACTGACCACAAATGAAGATAAATATCATATCTCATGAGCACACATCACATGTGCAGTTTATACAGTATACAATAGCATTAGCGGCAGCTGCAAGTGTGGCAGTCAGTTTAGCCAGAGTAGCTTCGGGTGTTTGAAGCACAGGCTAGTGCCATGTGCTGCTTGTTAGAGGATGGTAGCTTGTGCTGGCTGGAGCATGTGTTTCTATTCAATCAATCAAATCTTTATTTATATAGCACCTTTCCAAAGCCAAGGCACTACACAATTAAAATACAATACATGAACATAAAATTTACAATAAATACATCAGTGAATTTAAATTCATCTCAGAAGGCTAGATTAAAAAGATCTGTTTTCAACACGATTTTAAATCTATTGATGGTCAGACATTCCTTTAACTGACGAGGTAGAGAATTCCACAGGGTAGGTGCTGCAAAAGAGAAAGCACAGGCTCCACATGTTTTGGAACAAACCCTGGGAATCTCTAGCAATCTCTCATCGGCAGATCGGAGAGGATGGAGGGTGCAGTAGGGAGTCAGAAGATCTTGCAGGTAGCTGGGTCCCTGTTCATGTAGGGCTTTAAAGGTTAGTAAACCAACCTTAAAGGTGATCCACCACTGAACAGGCAGCCAGTGCAGTTCGAGCAGCACAGGTGTAATATTATGACTGGCCCTTGAAGTACCAGTCAGAAGCCTGGCCATAGTATTCTGCACTAGCTGCAGGCAGCGGATATCAACCCCAGGAAGCCCTAGGTAGAGGGCATTGCAGTAGTCAAGGCGGGTGGTGATGAAGGCATGGACCAGTGTTGGAAGGTCATCTGGAGGACCAGGTGTTCCACCCAGGTGATATTCCTCAGACTGTATAATGAGGATTTAACCACGGCCAACACCTGAGATTTCAGGGTCAAGCCATCATCAACACCCAGGTTACGCACCCGGTCTGAGGTAGTGAGCTGAATACCATCAGGCCATAAGCCTGATGCCTGTCCAGTCCCCAAACCCATCCTCGGATGACCTGGGTCCACTACCAACACTTTGGTCTTATCCAGATTCAGTCTCAGCCAGCTGGTGCTCATCCAGTCCTTGATCTCAGTGAGACAGTTGTTTAGCATAGAAACTGCATCAACCCGTCCGGGTAGAAAGGACATATACAGTTGAAGTATCATCTGTATATTACACATACTATTCGGGCACTCACCATCACTTATGATGCTGACACTGTGTTAAAAAACAGAGAAAATTTATTTCATTACAACTTTTAAAACATAGTGCCCACCTGACGCGTTTCTGTTCCCCTGGACCATTTCTCCAGGGGACCAGAAATGCATCAAGCAGGAGCTATGTTTTAAAAGTTGTAATGAAATAAACTTTCTCTGTTTTTTAAAACAGTGTCAGCATCACAAATGGTGGTGAGTGCCTGAATGGTATGTGTAATGTTAAAGTTTTTTTTCATGAGCACCACAGCCTAGTGAGCACTCTGTTCTGTTTTGTTTTATCATCTACATAGCAGTGAAAACTCAAACCATATCACCTGATGATATCTCCTAGTGGCAGCATATACGCTGCGAACAACATGGGTGCCAGTATGGTGCCCTGCGGCACCCCTCAGGACAGGAAGAGGGCGTCAAAGGAATAAATTCTGGTGACCACCTTCTGGGACCTGTCCACAAGGAAGGATCGAAACCATTCGAGGACAGTACCTGACAACCCACAGAGAAGCCACAAGCACTCCAAAAGTACACCATGGTCCACAGTGTCAAATGCAGCAGAGAGATCAAGAAGGACCAAGATGGTACAAGCCATTTGATCTCTCACTATTAGGAGGTCATTCAATACTCGGACAAGTGCAGTCTCGGTGCTGTATCTCTTCCTAAATCCAGACTGGAGAGCATCATAGACATTGTGGGTCACAAGGTGATCATCCAGTTACAATGCAACCACCTTCTCAATAACCTTACCCACAAACGGCAGGTTAGAGACAGGCCAGTAGTTAGCTGGACAGTCTGGATCCAAGGAGGTTTTTTTAAGAAGTGGTCGTATGACCGCCTCATTGAGGGGATCAGGAAAGACCCCCTCTCCAAGGAACTCCAAACAATTTCAGCTAGGATCAGACAGATAACATCTACAAAACCCACTAATAGGGGAGTAGGGCCCAGATCCAAACTGCAACTGGTTGGGCGCAGAGTCTGAACAATCTTCACAATGTCTGTGAATTCCAGCCGGCTAAAGTCTGTCCAGACAGACCGAGTGCTCACCACCTCCCACCGACCTCCACAATCTCTCATAGGAGGAGCTGGGCCAATGCTGGACCTGATGCTGGCAACCTTATCTGCGAAGAATCAAGCAAACTCCTCACATTTAGCCTGAGAAAAGGCTCCTCCAGGTTGGAGACAGATTAGATTGAATAATCTGTCAACAGCCCGGAAGAGCTGAGACAGTTGATTCTGCACAGCAGAACTCTCCCTGGACAGGAATTCTGCCTTCTTATGGGTGATTTCTGATTTATAGCCCTTATAATGTTCCATCAATCTAAGCCTGTCAGCATCCAGGCCGGACCTCTGCCATGCTCTCTCCATCCTTCAACCAACTCACCTCACTCCTTCAAGGAACCATCAAACCAAGAGGTCCTTGGGCAAAGAGTGAGTGGTCGAACACAGACAGGAACAATTATGTCCAGGGCATCTCCCATGGCCCTATTATAGGCCAGTACAAGATCCCCTGACTCATGCATTCACCTGACAATCCTGATAGGTCCAGCACTGCCAATAGACCATCTGGGGTAACCACCTTAAAGGGCGGTACTGAACCATCTCTGTAGGGGCAGGCCCATGGGGGCGGCCCTGAGACTGAACCTTATGGTGTTATGGTCAGACCATCTGACTGGTTCCACCTCCAAATCGGTGATCCCAGGTAACAGGTGTCATAATGAAAAGCCTGTTGTGATGAAAGCAAGTAGCTAGATAAATGTTGTGACATACCATACTGCAGACAGCCCACCCTCCAAAACCTCTTACCCTTACCCCTTCTGCTGACCAGGCCTACTGTACTCATTCCTGGCATTATTTCACTTTTGTTACCTCCTCTCCTAACTGTGGTCCATGGTCTTTGATGTTTTCTCCATTCACTATCCCTAACTATATAATCCTTTTCCTCCTGATTGACCTCACTAGTTGGGGTAATGCTAACCAGGTCACCTTAATTTGAGCTCCTCTTGCAGATGACCCCAGCCTCAGACTCCACCCTTGCTGTTTTAAATGTCCTGAACTGAATGTCTTAAACTTCTGCCCCAATTTCTTTGTCCCTTCCCTATAAGAATGAAGGCCACCTGGTTTAAATAGGTCTTTATCCCACCACAAAACACCCAGGTCTCCCAGGAAGCAAATCCCATACTTGGTACATAGCTCCTTCAAACAATTGTTAAACAGGAAGATTTTCAGCTTCCTTGCCTCCCCCTTCCTGTGCACTGAGAGGACTTCTGAGAAGGTTGCTGCACCTGTCAACCCCTTAAGCCTGGAACTCAATGTTCTGAAGCTATCCTTCACTGCTTCCAATGGCTTTCTTACCAGATTGTTCATCATTAGATGAGCAATAATATCGGACATCCCTTCCACTTCCTTAACAAACCCAACTACCTAGGGGAGTACCCTATCTGCTGTTGCCCCTTAGAGACAGCACACGATTCTCCCCTCCTTGTCTGCAGCACAGATAACAGTCTTAGTACCCTTAGCTATGTAATTCTCTACTACAAGTACTGTACCATCCCTTCTAACTCTCCTTCCTGGCTGTTGTGTCCCCAAGAGGCTTTGCCACTTCTCAGGCCCTGATTGCAACAGGGCTCTGTCTCTTCCTTCCCTCCCTCCCCCTCTCTCTCTCTCTCCTGAGAGGGGGAGTAGCATGCACCACTTTGCTCAGTGGGGTGAAAATGTTGTTTGTTGCAATTCAAGGGCCCCTTCCACTCCATTTGTTGCCATCCATGGGCCCCTTCTTTGCCCGCTACCATCCAACCCTCCATTACAAACTCCTGGAGGTTGCTGAGGACTACAACCTGCTCTCCAGCTGGATGCTGTTACTTTCTCAGAGTTCAGTAACTCCAACCTCCTGCAGCCTGGGTAGCCTCAATACCTCCTCAGTGTACCCTGGAGGAGTGTAGCACCACAGGTCCTGCAGCTAACTAAATCCCCTTTCCAAGATTCCCGCATCTGCCCACTGTACAAGGCTAATTAAGACCCTCTCTAGTATGCCTTTAATTTGATGTACCTTAGTTAGATATATTATACTCCAGTATGCGTCATTGATGTCTTTAGCCTGAGGTACTTTAGATAGAGTTTTGTTCCTGAACCAGTTCCCAGAAAACCCAGAGTACAAACCCCTACATCATCATATGGTATCATCTCATTGATGACGTCATCTGCATCATTGGGGGTGATAAAGAATGTATACTATCATTTATGGAATGGTTAAATAATAATCCTGGGGGGGTCTAAAAATGATATACCAAACTGATGAAAAATCAATTTCATATCTAGATGTTACCCTTGAAGGGAATGTAGGAGAACCAATTACTAGAAAAGGATTTAGAAAAACAACTGCCTATAATTCTTATTTGCATTTTGATAGTGCTCATCCAAAAAAATTTAATAAAACTATTCCATATGGTCAGATGCTTTGGATAAAGAGAAACTGTAGTAATGAGAATGATTATGTGTTACAATGTGAAGAATTGACTGAAAGATTTTTAAAAAGAGGTCATGATATTACAGTGCTAGAAGAAGCAAAACGAGAGTAATGGGACAAGATAGAAATGAGCTGCTGAGAATAAAACAGAGACATGGATCAGAAAATGAACCTGTAACTTTTAGCCTACAATTTAATAATTTGGCAGGGTCTGTGGGAAATATTGTTTACAAGTATTGGCTGATTTTAGTGAATGATGAAAAAATTACCCATAACATCAAAAAATATAGTATAGAAGAATGCATTACGTGTGATACCACAAATGTGATTTATTGTTTAGTATGCCCTTGTGACCCATTGTACATAGGAAGAACTACACGGCAATGCAAAAAAACAAATTCAGGAACATGTATGAAATATTGTTAATGTTTCTGAAACAAGCCAAGTAGCAAAGCATTTTAAGGATGAGCACAATAGTGACCCTAGTGGAATTAGATTTATGGGATTGGAGTGTATTAGAAATATGAAGGAAAAAAATTGATATTTTAATGGCTCTTTCACAAACGGAAACATTATGGATTTGGAAATTGGAAAGGATTCAGGCATCACAGAAAACTGGCTCTGAGACTTAAGTTAAGCTCCATTGTATAAATGTATTGTTAAAATGATCACGGATCAAAAAATATCAGCATTTACCACAAGTAAATGCTCCTATTTTTTGATCAGTGATATTTTTGCTGCTATTTTTTGATCCTTGATATTTTTTAACAATACATTTATACAACGGAGCTTAACTTAATTCTCTGTGCCAGTTATCTGTGATGCTCGACTCCTTTCCTTTTTCTACATGAACTACACACGTCTGGGCTCCAGATAAGTTTTTTAAGTAGCCACCTCTCAATTTCACTATATGGAAATTGGATTCAGTAAAGCCAAATGGATTAAAAGATATACTGGATTTGAAACCATATTTGTAATTTTAGATCATAGAAGTATTAGTGAGAACAGGTTGTTTAAATATTGTTCTTGTTTCTCCACAGACTATTTTGAATAAGCTCAAAACTACTTGTATGGATGAAATTGTTTCTGTGATACTTGTGGCATCTTGAAGATGGGATACCGCTAATCTAATGAGAAGGAACAGCTGGATTGCCAAGAGAATGAAATGAAAGAATGTCAGCAGTACACATTTATTTCTTATAGACTTGAGCAAAAAATTTGTTTCCATTTCTATTTCCAACGTAAATCTAAAAAAGTAAATGTTAAGTGCATTATACATTTGGTATTTGAAAAATGATTTTGAAATACAAATGTAAAATATTATATACAGTCACTGGTAACATTATTAGATTTGTTAAATAAAAAAGCAGCAGTTTTGATTAAAAATATTCAAAATAGATTAAGAGCCATTTTATATCTAATTGCTGAGTTCTCTAAGTTAAGAATGGAGTGCCACAAGTTTGAATTAGCTACCCATGGAGTTTGTATAATTAAGTGCTAAAGTATCTGCTTCTCGTAATGAACTTGAATTGTTTACAGTGAAATGGTGAATAGCAATATGTTGCACCTGTTTATAAGGGTATTTAAACTCACTGTGTGATGCTGTAACCACACCCCCTGAGGAATCATGTGTGGTGAAGCGCTGGGGTTTTTTGGTGCTTGGCTATGTCGGACTGGGGCAGGTCTATGTATTTTATACTGATATGTGAAATAAATCAAGCAATGGACTTAAAATATCTTGAGAAGATTTGTTTATTTCATCTGAGCTGAAAGGAAACTTGTTACCTGATGGCCCCTTGTGTGTGCTCCCCTTTCTTTGTGCTATATACAGTAAGAAAATATGCTAATTGTTGAACTATAGCCAGGGCTTCTGTAGGAGAGCACCCCCCCTTGAGTTTTTTCACTGAGCACACCCTTTTTCTTACGGATGTAGTAAACCCCTACACTGCGTTCCCCCAAATAGGATTGCACTAGCAGTTCAATTTAATAAAATGTAATTGACTGGCTTACAAAGTCATTTCGCATTAACACAAAAAGTGCAGAAAGTACAAAGTATTGCAACATCATTACCATAATAAGACAATAAATACAACATCTACTTTATAAAAAAAATACTCAGTTTGTATCATCTGACATGTTTTTCCTCCTAGTCAAGGATATTGGGCTCTATTCACAAAGGCGCAGATTGCCTGTGTGCCACGTACCTGAGGCACATAGGCAACCCTAAGTTGGAATGCCATGCAGCAAGGGTCCAGTGGATCCCCAGTGACATTTACAGCAGGAGCATAAGCCCCTTGTGCACACAATCCCCAGCTGATCCTGCAGCTACATGCCACGGGTGGAGCGGGGGTATGTCAGGGGGCATGCCCACATTCCATGCCATTCAATAAGGTGCAGAGTGCTGGACAAGGGGGTGCAAGTTACATGAGGGGAGGTCCTGCCATAACAGTTATGCACCCACACCAATGACACCCACCAGCTCCAGCGGGACATGAATTCCCCCCACTGTGCTGACCCACCCACCTAACTGCATAGTAGGGCTAGGGGAAACCATTCAGGCATTCGCAAATTTGTACAACAGTCCCAGGACCCATGCTTGCCCAGAATCCCCTGCTCACATAGAGCAGTGGATCCACTATGTGACCAAAGACAGGCATCCCATTGGATGCCTGCCCATGTCCCGCGATCTGCCACTGTGCACCTGTGGGCCATGGACAGGTGCCCTGCAGGTGCTCGTGGTTGTGAATACCACACACCCTGTGCCTGTCTTGGGCTGCATAGCTAGGTGGGTGTTATACATGCATTTCATGCGTGTAACCCACACTTGTGTGAATAGGCCCCACAGATCTCAAAAAACATGCACATTTATACACAAGGTCAATATCTGCACTAAACAGCAATTCTTGTATTTGATTCAGTGGAGATTTTTCTGATGAAGAGAGATGAGTTCCTAACCCCTTCTTTCTTAACTTGTCATATTTTGGACAGAACAATATGAGATAAAGAGTGTCCTCAGGACAATGAAACGTGCAACCACAAAGTGTAGCCTCATAAATATGTGAAATGCCCAAATATATTGCTTTAAGTATGTTGGAATCATATGTTTAAAAAACTAAATTTGGTTACTAATATTCTTAATAAAGGATCTATGATTTCTAATAAATATAGTTCGAGATTATGAGATTGCTTCCAGCGAGACAGATACGGACTGAACTTATAGTTCTTCAGTTTTGCCAGATCACTGACCTTTGAAGAATGTTCTTAATTAGTATTAGTTTCTTTCAGCTTCATTGATAATAATCCCTCTATAATGTATGGTAGAACGCTGTTACAAATAAAAATCCATACAAGCTTAAAAGTTGTTATGCTGCAGTAGCTTGTTGTTATGCTGCACTAGGAACATAGCTACTGCAACATAACAGATTAGAATCTTTAGAAAAGCTCGCGGCACGAGCTGCTCACTCCTCAAATAGTAAACCGACCTGACCAACTTTAAGCTGTTCGGTGATAACTGTATTTTCAACAAGGGCTGTAAATGTAAAATTATTAATTACCTACATGAGCGGTCATCACAAAACTGCAATGTGGACACCGGCGAACTGTGAGTACACGAACTCCCGTGACCCCTGCCCTAACAAAATTACGTCCTTTGAACTTTGACTCCAACGTCCCCTCTTATTTGTCTCATCGCAGGTCACGTCAGAGGTCATGGCAGCACGTCGGATCATCTGCACCTCAATAGACTAATTTTAAAAAAAGACTAAATCTCTAAGTAAAAAATAGTTCAAATACACTATTTTTTTTCAATGTGGCACTAGCGATGCGATTCTCGCTGTACACACCAAACATGAGTACAGTATTTCATTAACCAAGTTTACCGACTGATTGTTTCTGTCAAAAGCATAAGGGTAACAGCACATGTAATGTGATTTCAAACTTGAAATACAACAGATAGGTGACCATACACTATAAAAGACAATGTATGGTCCCCTATCCGTAACAAGTTTGAAAATTCTTAGCTAGGTCGTCATGACGACTGAACGTCTCGAGCTTCGCTCTCGAGGTTTCAAACGTCGCCATGACGACCTCTCGAAGAGTTTACAAACTTGTTACGGATAGAGGACCATACATTATCCTCTATATTATATTCTCTAAACAATTTTCCAATGCCAGCTTCATCTAGAATTTATTACCTCAGATAACCATCCAGTGCTTAAAATGTGATTTTTATAGGATAACATCTCTTTGTATGCCAGTTTTGGTAGTCTATCTTTTTGCATTCTCTGTAGCTTAGTCCAGTAAGAAACCAGTCTTATTTTGGCCAGAGGTTCTACTGGAGGCTGCCCCAACTCTACTCTAACTGGAGATAATGGGATGCAGTTTGGAAGGGATAGGAGTCTTCTCCATAAGCCTCCAATTTTTTATTAAAAGGATCCAGATTTTCACAGTCCATTGACAATAATTTAGCATTTGCCACTTTGATAGAAGCATCTATGGTGCTTCTACCATACCTTTTATTAAATCTATGTAAGCCCATCAAGGTTTTCTCAAGATTCCTAATAGCTTGGATGAAGTGCAATTTCCAACTAATGTTTTGTGTGAACTTGATACCCAGATAAGTGTAATGCAGTACTTTTTCAATGTTCTTATATAATTTCCATTGATAGGAAGAGGAATCCCTCATTCTTAAGCTAAACTGAACTTCTTTTTTTTTTTGCTAAATTAACTTTCAATCGTGAGTTATCACAAAAAAATTGAAACAGAGTAATACGGGATTGAAGGCCTTTTTCTTGTAAGAAATAATAGAATGACATCATCTGTGTGTGCCATAGCCAGTATTTTTGTAGCGCCTATTTTTGCTGCATCAGTATGGTTTTCCTCCTAGTACTTTAAAAATTACTGTAATAACCAACAATCTCAGAGTACATACACCTGATACATAAATATAAATACACAACATTTTAAATACCCATTTCATTTATATGAAATCCTTGTATGAGCTAAATGTTAAGAGTAGATTAATAGAATTTTTATTTCCAGATCAAAAAAAAAAATTTCTCAGTATTCTAGAACTCAATGTACTGCTACTTCAGATGTTCTTTCAGAACCAGAACACTATACAGAATATATTGTGTGCTACTTAGCGTTATAAAATGGCAGGGTAAAATCCAGTATCCTGATTGGCTCTTATTTATGTATAAAATATGGTTTACACATGGTTAAAAAAATGGACTGCTCAGCAATGAAGAGTCTGGAACCCAGATCAATGGGCATTTGGAACAGAGGCATTTGAGTTTGCACACTATAGCTGGAACTGATCTTCCACCACAAACATGGCTGCTACCTTTGCACTGTAAAAAAACTTCAACTGGGCCCTAAAAATAAAACTACTTTAAATAAAAAAAAAAGGCAAATTAATTAAATGTTTCCCTGATTATCACTCTCGCCTTATATACATGAACAGATTAGAAACAATAAGTATTGTTTATAGTTTTCACTACAACTGTTTCTTTGCTGACAGTGAAAATTCCCCCTTCTGTCTTTACTTGCTCATCAGGGAAATCTCCTCTTCTTGCCCCGACAGTGAGATATATTGAGTCTCTGGCTGTAACAAAGGCCTTTGTTGTTTGCGTGTACAGTGTGTTAGGACAGAAACATTCTGTCAGAGGAACTGAACCAAATTTTCAATATTTGTATTCCGAGGTAAACATAACATGATAAATAGTCCATATCTTGAATGTGGAGAAAAACAGACAAAGAAAAAAAAAAAAAAACAGGAAGAAGAAAGTAGGCAATAATACAATGACATCATCAGTGACATCACTTGCAGTGGGCAGAAGGACTATTTTATCACAAATGCACACAAGTAAATCTATTGTTTCTACATATAAACATGCTTTTCCCCAACAGTAAAAAAAAAAAAAGCCAATTTTATAAGCTCGATAAGGCACTCAGGAATGTGTGTAAAACATATTTTACAGCATGTCCAGTGGCTGAAGTTACTCGGCCTTCGGCCTTGTGCCTTACTACGTCCCTGGCCATGATGTAAAATATATTTTACACACACCCCTTCATGCCTTATTGCTTACACAGCCAAATACTGACTAAAAATGCCTTTGTAAAATGCTTTTTGTTTAAAAAAAATAGAAATCAGCAATCCTGAATTCCCACCAAACAGTAAAAGATAACATAACAGCACCACAAAATCCACAGGCCACCACAGCAACACACCAGCAAATCCTGGTGACAAAGACAATCCCACAAGAGGCACACAAATAAACTGCTAAATTAAATATATATAAAAATGCAACTGCACTAGAAAAGATTCCCTGCAGAACAAATGTTATGATCATAATCATACTGACCCTCCAACCAACACCCAGCACTCAGATCTCACACCGTCCTGTGAACAACCATGTCCTCCATCTCAACCCATCAAATATACACAAAAAAATATTTAAAAATGAGAAAAATATGGAAAATTTGTATTTACAGCAGCACCAGCCATGATGCAATGCAATACCTTGCAGTGCTACTGCAGTACCTTGCAGAGTGCAATTCAATGGCAATTAAACCATTTTGTCATGCAATATTTTGTGACGTCACTTACTGCAAGGTATTGCACTGCATCATGTCTGGCACTGCTGCAGCTGTGGGAGCTCAACAGAGACACAGCTGCTCTTCTGCCAACATTCAGTTGATGCAAAAGACATAAACTGAGGCATGAACTGAAGCAAAAGTCACCCCATGTGAAAGAAAGAATACCTGCTGAGCAGGGAGCTATCAGCTAGGACAGGTTTTTAAAGACTCCCAAGTCCCTATGCCTATTTTACGTATTTGATAAGTGCAAAACACTCCTGGGTATAGGTTGTTATTTTTTTACAACTGCACTTCCAGGTGCTGATCAGCACTCAGCATTGACTCCTCATGCCTCAGAATGCGCATGGGGGTGCGATTATCACACATTATACAATGGCTCAAAAAATACTCTTTCCTGATTGGCTGGCTGGCACAATATACAATGTGTAAATCCTGCCATCACCCCATGGGAACAAGTGCCAGCCTGCCAGTCTCCTCCCCCATTTCACTCCGGTACCAAACTTCAAAGCCGCCAGCCACCATATTGTTTTCTCTCAGTAACCGGAACATGCAAAACTCCAAATAAATAAATGAAAATTTCTTTCTTTTACTTACCTACATTATATAATCACAATATACCATGAGAGGGGTGTGGGTGATGGCAGGATTTACCCTTTGTGAAGGGGGAGAATGTTGGCAACCTTCCATGACTGGTGAACAGCACAGAGGGAGGAGACGTTGAGAAGGTGATTTGGGGGGAGGTAACCGAAGGACCTGAAAGATGAAGTTTAGGGTCCAGCCCATTGGGGCTGGATTTAGTCAAATTGAGCAAGGACAGAGCAAGCAAGGTTTCCTGGGTAGTAACAGAGGAGATGTGAAACCCTGAGGAAGGGTGGGGGCAGAGAGGGCGAAGGAGAGGTACCAGGAAAAGGGGGCGAGGGAAGGGCACAGGTAGTGAAAAAAGAATTGAAGTGAGTAGCAACTGAGAGAGTCAGAGATAGGCCAACCATTGACCAAGAGGACTACGGGAGCAGACCAGGCGGGGGGGGGGGTCAAAAAGGGAATGAATTACCTTCCAGAATTTTGCTGGGGAGTTAAGCTTATTCTGGAGGTTGGCCTTAAAACAAAGGGACTTGGCTGTGTGGACAGCTTTCGTGCAGGACTTTCTAAGTGCCCTTTAAAAAAAGTCAGGCAGGGAGTGGGAAGATTTGAAACAAGGCCATGCTTGATCAAGGGACTTGCACTTTTCAATCAGATCTGCTGTAATTCGGGGTGGTGTGAAGATTGGACAATGTGCATTCTGAGTGGGATGTGTTTGTCCTAGGTTTGAAAAAATTTGATGTGAACAGGGAGTGGGCTATGTCAATGACTGGGAGGAGAGGATGGGAGACCAGTCAGTCACAGCAAACTCATATAGGAAAATGCTGATGATAAGTGACCATTGGGACCTAGACTAGGTGTATTTGGGGGGAGGGAGGGCACCTGACTTTTCTGACACAGAAAGTCATGCAGTGTTCACAGGAAGCATCCAGTAGAATACCGCCTGCAATGATGCGGTGGGGGTGGCAGGAGGGAACCTAGTCCAGTAGGATGTGATTAGGGGAGTGAGGACTGAGCTGTGTGGGTTCAGTAATGAGCTGGGATTATAGGACTCAATCTTGCACGAGGTCAGCCTGGATACCAGGGGGAACCAATTGATATTGAAATCTCCAAGGTGGATGAGTTCACCGGAGGAGAACTGGGAGGCGAGAGCAGAGAGAGAGAGTCAGCCAGTGAAGAACTGAGATTTTAGGAAAACCCCAATGAAGATGGCAAGCAGAGAAAAAGGAGAGCCTTGTAAGGAGAAGTTCATGGGAGGAGGGTACAGATTCCCCAAAGGCAATAGTACAGGAGGGGCTCTGGCGAACACAGAGGGTAAAACCACTGCTCCATTGACCATTTTCCTGCTTGAAGAGGTGGGAATCAGGAAAGAACAGGCTAGAGTCAGGAGTCCTGGGGAAGAGCCAAGATTTGAAAATGCAGAGGATGTTAGGGGAGTTTTTTTGAAATCCAGACATTATGCAACTAGGAGTTCTGAAACCAGAATTTTAAAAGCTCAGTGGTAGTCCACTATCTCACAGGATGAAACAGAGCCCTACTATCACACCACTGGTTAAAATCTGAAATACATATTTTCAAAATCTTTATCAAGATCCCCTTAGCCAGCTTTCACTTTGCCAGTAAGGATAGTTTCAACTGTTCCAGTTTCTGCTTGTGTCCAAGTCTTTCAATGCCTTCATGCAGAAACACTGCTACTGACATCCACAGGACTAAGGGTTACAAAGCTTGCAAAACCCACCAAATTGCACTGGTCTTTATGAAATGAATTTCCAAGTTCTGTTACCTCCATGTCTAATGGCTATGTCTTGACTACCCACAGGACATGCCCCCACCAGTTCCAGAGTTTGCCATCCATAGTTAACACCACCAGGAAGGGCCCCCCTCCCCTCCCGAGGATGTTCTGTAAGACACACCATCACTGGACTGAGGGAATGATTTGAAAAGAGATCAAGATCATGCAGTGCTGAGGAATCAAGTCAAGACCCTTTAAGTGAAGTGAAGTCCTGAAGAATCCTGCAGTAGATCATGGCCCACAACAGCAGGGCCAGGCAACAGTGACTTGCAGATGTAGGCAATTCCATACTTAAATTCTAAAGGGATCAGTCACCTGCTCCAGGGGCCTACCACAGCCTTTGCACCATCTCTACTGTAAACGGCAACCCTGCTCTGATCTGTTCAGAATGGCATGGGGTCATAATGTCGTGGACGCCACCGTGCAGCAGCAAACAGCATGAAAACACGCTTGACAATTTTTCATTTGTTTTGCAGGGGGCTTTGCCCCCAGTGCACCCCACACACCACAAGACATCATAATCAACTCCAAGGGGGTGTGGACTTAGAGGCGAGAAAAAAAAAAACAGTAATAGATTCCTGAGTCGGGAATGAAACCCTGTTCCTCAACCCCATTCACTGCAGGGGTGGGTGCTCTAGCCACTCCAGTATGAGCACTCGATCAGCAGTGTTCATAAACACCTCCTGCTTCGTGGTGAGCATCAGGGGGTAGCAATATTTTTGTATCACTGTAATTCCCCTGATGCTCGAAAGGCATATGCGCTACTCACAGCACGGTCATGCTGTGCATGGATTTCACAGTGTGGATATCACCCAGTACCTTCAGGACCAACCCCTCAAGTGAAAAAGACTGAGAAGGAAGGAGAGAGGTTCTCTTCAGATTGCTGATGAAACCATGTACCTCAGTGTAGTTAATGACTTCTATAATTGCTGCAATGGCTTCATCCAGATATATGGCCTGCGCTAGTGATATTTTTCCAGGTACCTCTGTACACCATGACTCTGCTGCCTTAGACAAGTTGCCAGCAAAATTAGGCCCTTCAAGAAGTCTTTGGAGGCCAAGATCAGCCAGTATAGTAAATCTAGTATTGAGACTTAGGTTCCGGGTGATCAGGGTGCCAACATTCTGCTGCTGTCAATCTGAGCACCAGCAAAAAGGCAACAACAATCCGAACACTGCAACAACAGCATGCAGGGGAGCAAGGGCACTTGCCAATGGCAGCACCAGAGAGGAGAGCACACCACCACACACTGCAGAGCCCCCCGCCGAACACCAGCAGGGCTATTGGAGGGGCGGCAACAATGGAAAGTACCGCAGACAAGAGAGCACCCACCAATGTGCCCCTGCAGACACAATGGGACAGGATACAGGGCGCATAGGTAAGGCAGACACAGCACCCACCCCCATGTAGGAACTGCGTGATAGCCACTGGGTGGGAGGGCAAGTGCACCACAGATGTCTCCGCAGCCAGCACCAGTGGAATTGCAACAACAGAGTGACCTGCAAGGGACATGCCAGGGGGAGCACAGCAGGCAGCATAGGGATGAACACCCTGGCAGACACAGTGGCAGTTGAACCCCTGCGGCATGCACAGTGCACACGGAGGCGCATGCCCAGTACCACCATGGCTGTCTGCCATATATGGAGGGGGTTGTGGTGAGTTGCAATGGTGACTGCACATGTGTAAACCAGGGGGTCACGGGCGGTGGCAGTGGATGACTGCAGGGGGGTGTCACCTTCAACTGCAGGCAGACATGTGTGAGGTGCACCCTACCCCAGGTGTACATGCCCCAGGGCACCCAGTGTCCATGTACCAATGGTGCGGTAGGGGCGGTCACCCAGGGCCCCTTGAGCGTGTGTGGGGGGTCCGGTCATGACATTGTTCCCTAATGTTCCCCTGGTGTTCTGCATGTAGCAGCTACCATCCCCACTGCTGTCTGGGACTGATCACCTCCCTGTGGTGGGGGGGGACAGGGCGAGCAAGCCTGGCCGCCCCTCCCTGACATCAACTGAGCCACATCCTGTCACCCTGCTCATGATACCTTCTGCCAATCCAGGCACACCACCCCACCCCACATAACCGCTAGTGCACAGCTGCCAGTCCGTACCTATGCTATGGTCACCATGGTGATGTGCATTGCCGTGATTGCACCACCATTGTTCGTGCCTGTCTGGGCTGGCACTCATGTGGCATGCTTTGACTTTGTCTGCATCTTGCAGGGCACCCTGTTTGCTTGGCGCTGTAACTGCAGGTTCGTCTTTTCTGGTTTTGCCATTTCGCCGGCGCTGTTCTGCCGATGGCAAAATGTCAGCACCCTGATCACCCAGAACCCGAGATGAGATGAGACTTACACCTCCAGTTGCACAGCTGAGGTCTTCCTGGTAATGTGGTGCAATAGAAATATACAGGTTGGCCTCATTGACAACTACATAGCAGAGGAACTCATTGGGATGCACCACCAGAATGATCAGACAGAGGATTCCAGTTCAGAGGCAAGCATTCTTCACAAACTAATTTAGCTTTTTCAATTCCAGGACTAGCTGTCAGTCACTCTCCCAATTCCTTTGTCACAATAAGTTTATTGGGTACATACTCTGAACCTTTACATGATTTGCAATTAAGCAGATGGCCTTCAATTGGAGGTCAGTGAAGGGTGGACCATACTGCCTCCCTCTTTGCAGGGTTTACTAACAAGGGAAAGTCACAGAATGGTTTATCCTCACCACATAGTTTTGCCACCCAGGGATTTTGATGTTGTCTGGACTCTCTGGGTTATCCCTTATCCCATTGGGGGGGGAGCCATTGAGCTGACCAGCTTCATTTCCCCTATTCAGTTCCACAGAGAGAGAGAGAGAGTGATAGCTGTTATAGCTGACCCCTATATAGGGCAGATTAACCAAAAACCCTTTCTGGAAAAGAAACTTCGCACTGTGCATTCCAAAGGTGGCAACTCTGTAGTTAGAGGGACCGTCCCATTTGCTGTGAGGTTTGATTGCTCACTTAATGGGAGGCACTTGGGAGGCAGTGTAGCGCAGTGGGTTAAGGCTCTGACCCGCAGTTCTGGAGACCTGCGTTTGAATCCCACAGCTGCCTAGGTACATACTGTGTGATCCTGAGCAAGTCACTTAACTTCCTTGTGCTCCCAGGTTGCATCTGGAAACAAGCTTCAGCTTAGTGTGCTGCTACTGATTAAACAATGTTCCCTTTCCCTAATGTTTCTTGTGCTAGCGGAGTCTTACCACTAGGAGGCACTGATGTTACTACAGTGGTGCTCAGTGATATGGTCCAACATAACTGAAGCTATCCCTGATACTCTTATTATGATGCACTGAGTCATCACTAGTTATAACACTTGGAATCACCACATATTAAACAAGCATTTGTCAATGCCGGACGTTCGCTTGCAGGTATTTGCAGTGGTGTTTGTCACGTATGATGCTTTACCCTAATGCCCTGTGCGACTGCTGGTATTTGCACTACAAATTTTCAGCCTGACCTTTTTGTTACCCCCACCTCATAAAAGCATTTGAGACCTCTGCTTATGAACAGTACCACTGTTATTTTGTTAATCTGTCCTGAACGTTGATTTCCCACAGCGACCACACCATTCTGCTCCACATGTGCAAAAACACAGTTCGGGCAGGATGTGAAAAATGACAGCTGTAGCATTCATAGGGAGGTGTGAAGGGATGGTAATGTTGAACATCTGGAGTGAAAATACAACAATTTCTCGAACTTGACGTGCATGGAAACTGCGCAATGAGCGCTCATGACACGATTATTTGTGGACTTTTGTCACCAAATTTTCAACATAGGTATTTTGGGACCTCTGCTCATGAACAGTGTCACTGTGGATTTTCATAATCTGTCCTGAGCATTGATTTCTCACTGTGACCACACCATTATGCGCTGGATGTGCAAAACACATTTCAGCCAGGATGTGAAAATGTCAGCTGTACTGTTCATAAAGAGGTGTGAAAAAATGCCAGTGTTGAAAATCTAAGGTGAAAATATTTCAAATTCTCGAAGTTATGGTGTGCGTGGAAACTGCGCAATGCGCTCATAACACAGTCGATACAGAAAATTTTCGCAAATTTACTAACATAGGCTTTTGAGCCCACCTCATTAACAGTGACACTGTTGTTTAGTTAGTCAATCCCAAAGGTGATTTTGTGCAGTGACCATGAAATCACCTTTGGGGACCGAATAACTCACATGACAGTAACTGAATTCATGAGGTGGGGTCCCAAAACCTATTGAAAATGTGGTGCCAAAATTTGCAAAATGCCAGACTCAACCACCTAAGTTGAAAAAAAAACACTTATGCCATTATACAGCTTACCGTCATTTCTTCAGTTTGCGTTCGGCTTTCAGAGTGCAGATGTGTTCCCACCCACTGAAGATCATTGCTCAGGTCTGGAGGTAAGTATGGAGTGAGGGGAGGTGGGGTATGCAGAGGGTGGATGTGGGTTCGGGAGGGGCACAAGACACAGTGAGGGACGGTTTTCTGTTTCGCGAGGTTTTAAAAACAAAAGATGTTGGGGACAGTTTTCCCATTTACAGGGACAATGGGCATGCTGGGATGGGCTCCCAGCATGCCGCCTGAGTGTTTGTTGGGGGCTGGAGACAATGGGGACTGGGCACTCCGTCTGCACATACAATGTGTTTGGTGGGGGCAATAACAAGGGAGCAGGGTGAAGCGGCAGCAGAGGAGGAAGTGGGAGGGATTTTATTAGCAGCCAGAGGGAAAAGGGTGACGTCAGTATGTTAAATACACACACGTTACCACCGCTGATTGCAGTGGTGCTTTTCTTTTAACTGAAGACCACTGCAGCCAAACTGCTATCATAGACAGCTCATGCATCCACTGGTGCAGTAGGGTTGCACACGTTACACTGAGCACTGCATTGGACAGGAGGGTCACACACCTTCAAAAAGTCGTACTGTCCCAAAACGTTCCTTGCACATGCATGCAAGCGAATGCAAAAATAAACAAGCATTTGTCAAAGCCAAATGTTGCTTGCTTCTATGTGCTGTTTAGGTATTTGGAAGTCATTGGAGTGCAAATATTGAAAATTCGCGACCTTACGAGCGTGCGTAGGAATTGCATAGCATACGCTAAGTAAAACATGATCATTTTTAGGAATTTTTCACCAAATTTTCAACATAGCCATGTTAAGACCTCTGCTCATGAACAGTGTCACTGTGATTTTTCTTAATGTGTCCCATACATTGAGTTTGCACAACGACTGTGCCATTGGCGCCACATTGGCGTGGAAACACGCTTGGGCAAGATGAAAAATGACAGCTGCACTGCTCATAAGGAGGTGTGTTAAAATGGCAATGCTGAAAATCTGGAGTGAAAATACTGAAAATTCGCAAACTTACGAGCGTGCGTAGGAACTGCGCAACGCACACTTGTAAAACAGTCATTTTTAGGAATTTCTTCACCAAATTTTCAAAATAGGCTTTTTGAAAGCCCACCTTATGAACACTGGCAGTGGCGTTTCATTAATCAGGCCTGAAAGGTGATTTTGTGCAGTGACTGCGAAATCATCCTTCGGACCCGAATAACGCCATGACAGTGACATCATTCATGAGAAGGGGTCCCAAAAACCCCATGTTGAAAATTTGGTGCAAAAATTCCAAAAAATGCCTGAGATATGCAACAAAGTTGAAAAAACCCCATCTAGTCCATTATACAGCTTACCGGCATTTCCTCAGTTCGCGGTCAGCTTTGAAGAGTGCAGACGTGTTCCCAGTCCAGCGAAGATCGTCGCGCCGAGCTCTGGAGGTAAGCATGGGATGGAGGGTGCGGGAGGCAGGGTCGCGCCAGTGGGTGGGTGCGGGTTGTGGGAGGCGGGTGGGGAGACAGCGATGGAGCGTTTTCTTATTTACAGGTTTTTTTGTATTCAGGCGGCGGGACATTTGCCACGCTGGTGGGCTCCCAGCTGGCAGCAGGAAAAACTGTTTGGGGACGTGGAACCGACGGGAGATTAGGCACCCCGCCGGCCAAACAAGGTTGCCATGCTGGGTGGGCTCCCAGCATGGCACCAAAGCTTTGGGAGGCGTGAGGCGCTGCCAGCACACAGGATGCGACACGGGACATTTGCCATGCTGGTGGGCTCCCAGCATGGCAGCAGGGAAAGCTGTTTGGGGACGTGGAGCCGACAGGGGACTGGGCACCCCGCTATTAAAATAAGATTTGCCATACAGTGGGCTCGCGTGGCACCAAAGCTTAGCGGAGGCGCTGTTAGCACAGCTGTGGTTTTCTTTGAAGTGAACACCACCGCTGTCATACAGCACCCACATCCATTGGTGCAGGACCGCCACGCCTGCTCAACGGAGCAGTGGATTGCACAGGACAGTCACACCTCCAAACTGTCCTATTCTCCCAAGACGTTCCTTGCGCATGTGCGCAAGCGAACGTAAAAAGTGTTAAGTTCATAGGATTAACCATTGTTAACAGGAGTTCCTGAGAGTTACTGCTTAATGCTGTGAGTTTGTGACACAGTAGAACTTGTCACTGAGCACTACTGTATTCCTTAATGGTATAGAGCATATAGTATATAGAATAATAAATGAGTAAATGTGCACATCAAGGCCGCGTTTCCATCAAGAAGATTTGATGACATCATAGACTTCGAGAGTGAAGCTTTGCTGTTAAGCTCTATGATGTTGACAAATCCCCTTGACTGAAACACAGCCTTGTTTGTGCACAGTTACCAATTTATTATTTTATATAGTCTAGGCTGACTTTCAAGGCCCCCATTAACTTAACTGCCAATTTGGGGTTAATTTTGAAAAAAGAAAAGAAAAACAAATCCCACCCACCCCCACACTTATCTGCATGTAACAGGGTCCCCTGTTATGATTAAAGTAAATAGGGTAACAACCCCCCCTTAAATAACATTTCTTTTTTTCACTCTTTCATGTATACTTTAACTTATTCCATACTATCCTGTTCTTTTTCTTGTCAGAGTGGCCAACCTGACAAATAAATCTCTTTATCTGTTCTATCTCTTTTTTAGGGCTTATTATTAACAAATTGCCCCTTTCATAAATATCTAGCTGACATGCTTTAAGGGTTATATTTCCAAATAAATAAAACTCTTGTTGTCTTTTTCTTGTTTGGAAATTATATTCCCCTAAGAAGAACCCAGTGTATAATAAATTGTTGCAGAGTTGTTTTAAAAATGCAGTAGTTTAGCCAAGAAAAGAGAGCTCATAATAAAACCCGGCTCTCTGGTTATCCTGCTGTGTAAAAAGAAGTTCTGTAGGTCCTGAGAAGTAAGCGAGTGGTAGCGCCGGCGAGGTGTGCGCATTTTTGCATGCTCGCACCCTCGCAGGACTGTGCACATGTTCACACAGCTGTAATTTACAAATTAAAAAGCTGTAGCACTGAAACTCACAACCGCTGTTGCGATGTTAAAATGAAGCATCTGAGTGCTAAGGAGATCGCGCTTGCAACTGTGTTCAGTTGCCTAGGAGACAGCTCAAAATATTCCCCGAAGTACTGTTTCAGTGTCCACGGCACAAACAAAATAAATAAAGGCTGGAAATGAGTAAAGGACTCTGTAAGTTAACAGAAATCCTGAAAATGAAGTTAAAAATCCCAAAGAAGAGCTGTCTATTACTTGTAGTAGAGCCCTCTAAATAGTAGAAGGCTGAGGAATGTAAAAGGCCGTCGGCTACAATTTCAGACGTCTGAAATAAACAAAATAAGCAGGAAAAGTGTAAAACCCTGTCTTTTAGTCAGACAATTACAGAATAAGTAAAACTCTCTGAAGTACAGAGAACTGGTTAGTTTTATGCTAATGTAAAGAAATAAATTGTTTTCTGCTTCATATTAAAGTTACTGTTTTTCTTCATCCTTCTTAAAGCTGTAAATCACTGTTTGCCATATGTTGTGACTAGAAATAAAGGAAGATAAGGAGCACGCCCTTCATCTTCTTTTTATTATCCAGTTCACATTATATTGTAGACTTTGATTTTGAAGAATAAAATAACTGCATTTTTTACCTGGAGCTTTCAGTAGGCCCTGCTTAGGAGCTGGCTGGCCCAGGAATGACAGTTTATATAGAGAGAGAAGGTATGAGGTCATCAAAAAGGGGGAGGAGTTAATTGTACCAGAAGGAGACTATATAAACCCCTTTTTTGATAGGCTAAAGGAGAGTAGATGTGAAGGAGTGTTCACTAAGGTCCTGGACACTGAGCAAGAAGGATTTTGCCTCAAGGAAAGTCATAGCTGTTGAAAGAAAGAAGACAGATATCAAGAAGAAGTGATTTTCTGTTATGAGTGTGCTGGACTAAACACTTTATTTTCCTTTCTGTGACGTAACAGTGCTTTCTTTATTTTTGTTATTATTTTTGCTTTCAGAAATTTATTTTAGACTTTAATTTCTACCACAAGAAATAAAATGACAAATGCAGTAATTTGCATTTTTAGGCACCAAAGTTCTATCTAAGTGTCTGTCATTGATCTCACATGTCCACATTGGTGCTCTGAGAAGTGGGATCTTCCTGGTACACTAAGGCTGCTTGGGGAGTGCTACCAGGGGGTGTTGTCCCATATCAGCGCCCTGACAGATGGAAGAAAAGGATCAGACAGTGACTGGTGTAAGACATCTTACAAGATCAGTAAGAGAGAGAACTGGTCTACCACTGTTGCCTGGGTTGGAGCTTGGTGCGAGACCCAAAATGAAGACTAATATGGATGAGGAGGAAGAGGTTCTACTGGAAGAGGGGAAGAGACCAGAGGCTCGGATGGCAGCAGTCCCTGAAGATCCAGGTGACTTGTTAAAATGGTTATGCCTACGACAATTGGACCTAGAGCAGCAGAGGGAAGAGGATCGACAACAGAGGGAAGAGAACCGAAGGATGCAGGCCGAGGATCGGAAATGACAGAATGAAAAATGGCAGGATACTGTAAAAGCCATTCAAGATATAAGCCAGGGTCATACGGATCAAGCAGGACCCCGGGATATCAAGCTTACAAAACTAACAGAAGTGGATGATATTGAAGCATATCTAACCACGTTTGAGTGGATAGCAGTGACGTGTACCTTGCCCAGGGACCAATGGGTAATCAGGTTGGTACCCTATCTTCCGGGGAGAGCTCAACTTGTTTATAGCCAGTTAAGTGGGGTTGATGCTAACAACTACAATAGAGTTAAGGAAGAGGTACTAAGAAAATATAACATAAATACTGAAACTTACAGGCAACGTTTTCGACAACAGAAAATGTCAGCATATGATACCCCAGAGAGACTTATGCAAGGCTAAGGGATTATTGTGGAAAGTGGTTTCAGCCAGCTACTAAAACTATTGACCAAATAATGGAACTGATTATAATAGAACAATGTATACAGACATTACCCATAGATGTTCAGTTATGGGTCAAAGAGCACAAACCTGAATCTTCTGAGGCTACAATTAAATTAGCAGAAGACTCTCTGGCTGCTCATCCTTCTAGACCAAGGGGACCACCTAGTAACCCAGTCCCAGTTCAAACACCAGCCAGAGCTTTTGTCCCTAACAACAGAAATACTACCTATGGTCGAAGACACCAAGGGGGTAGACTTCTATATGCAGATATAATATGTCATGGGCGCCTAGGAAAAGGGCACATTGTTTGAAATTGCCTCCATAAAACAAATGTGACTCATTTATCCCTTGCTAATATTGGATATGTGACTTCAGTAGGAATTGGTGACCATCAAACTTTGGGATTGTTAGACTCAGGGAGTAAGCAGACCTTGCTAAGATCTGACTTGGTCCCTGAAGCAGAATTTACTGGTAATGAATGATACCACGGTGAGATGTGTTCATGGTGACATTCATCAATACCATACCGCCACTATGAAACTAACTGTGGAGAATGAAAGTCATCAAATAGTGGTTGGTTTAGTACCTCGCCTACCAGTACCGGTCATTATTGGATAGGACTGTCCCCAGTTTGATAAATTGCTACAAAATCAACCAACATCTCCTAAAACTGTACATGTGGTAACTAGATCACAGGCCAAAGCACAACAATTGGGGGACATATTTTCTTTCGAAGAGGACTATTTTTATGAAAAAGGGAAGGTAAGAAAATTAAGACTAGAAAGAAGAAAGGAGAAAGTAAGGTAGCAAGGAACACATGTTAAAGAAGGGATGGAGAGTATACCTGAACTTTCATCATGTGAAATACAACAGGATCAGTGCAAGATGAGGCTTTAAAACCTTTCTTTTTACAGGTGGGAAAAGAAGCACAACCTGGACATTCAAATGTTGTGGTGAATAAGGGTGTATTGTATCGTGTGACTAGAGAATCTGGTACTAATCAACAGATAGAACAGCTTATGGTACCCAAGCAGTATAGAGAGAAAATAATGCACCTGGCACATAACATTCCTATGGCAGGGCATGAAGGGCGAGACAGAACCATACAGCATATCCTAGCTAGATTTAATTGGCCAATAGTACATCAGGTGGTAGCTGCATACTGTAGAGCCTGTCCTGACTGCCAAATGGTAGCTAAGAGGGGAAAAAAGGATTTGGTCCTGTTACAACCCATTCCCTATGTCACTACCCCATTTGAAAGGATTGCAATGGATGTGGTAGGGCCACTTACTAAGAGTTCCAAAGGCAACCAATGCATCTTAGTTATTTGTGATTATGCAACTTGTTATCCTGAAGTTATTCCAATGAGGACGGTTACAGCTCCTCAAACAGCTGCAGAGTTAGCCAAAGTTTTTAGTCGAATGGGAATCCCTCAAACTATATTAACAGATAGTGGCAGTAACTTCACCTCTATCATGTTACGGGAACTGTATCGTCCTTCAGGAGTATCAGCTGCAAAAACATCCCCATACCAACCCCAGTCACATGGATTAGTGGAAGGTTTTAATAAGACTCTTCAAGGAATGTTGCAAAAGTATGTGCAATAAGAGGCTCGAGATTGGGATAAGTACCTGCCGCAATTATTATTTGCTTATCGAGAGGTGCCCCAAGCCACTACTGGTTTTTCCCCATTTTCTTTGCTGTATGGTTGAAATCCAAGGGGCCCCCTTGATGTTGTTAAAGAGCATTGGGAAGAAGGAAAGAGTGTTGGGTATAACAATATTGTTGATTATATGACTGCTATTAGAGAAAGGTTAGTAAAGTATGTCACAGTAGCCCATCAAAATGTAGATCTGAAACAAATGTGCCAGAAAGAGTCTTATGATGAAGGTCTGAAAATGAAACAAGTTGAACCTGGAGAGAAAGTGGTGTTATTGTTACCATCTAGTGAGAACAAGCTATTAATGAAATGGAGAGGTCCTTATAAAGTAATCAGGCAGACAAGCAAGGTTAATTATGAAATTGAGATGCCAGATCATAGACCAACTTGAAATGTATATCATGCTAACCTACCCAGGAAATGGTTTGAAACACCCCCAGCTACTAGCCTATATATTCAACTGAACAAGATGCATCTGAGCTAGAAAGAGCATATGATCGGCTCACCAATCAAACACATAAAGAAGAAGTCCAGATTAATCCTGACCTACATCCAGAACAGAAAAAAGAGATTGAGCATCTCCTAGAGTATTATCAGGAGACATTTACAAGAACACCAGGTCGAACAGTAGGGGTAGAGCATGAGATAAGGATGCAACAGAGTGTGAGGGAATTTTTATATATGCTTCTTTTATATATCCTAAAGCTATATTTGCTATGCTTGCTTTGAAAGCCATGCTGTAACAAAGTAATAATGAATGTAGTAGAAATTTCTGAGTTCATGTTTTCTTTTTAAGGGTAATAGAATTTGTACTGAGGTTACTTGAGGTACATTTGAGAAAACAGAAAGCTAGATAAAACTGAGCAGAACTGGTTGTACCAGCCTGAATAACAGGCTTGGACAAAATATAAAGATAAGAGCATGCCTGGGTAAAATATAAAGATAACAGCACGTAGTGGCATTGAAGGCAAGCTGCATCGCTGCTATGGTGTGAGTGAAACTCATTGTCTCTCCCAGGTCAGCTTGACCCAGGCATATGTATGAAGCAGTAATGGAAAGAAATGAATTGCAGTGGAAAAGTACCTCATACATATCAACATTTCTTTTTTCTTTTACATTGCTGAAAACTTTTATGCTGTTTTATGATTGGCTCATACTGAAATGTTGGTATTTTTCAAGATAAGAAGTGCAAAATCTAGCTTATAAAAAGCTGCTGTAAACTTTAATCAGGGACGATCTCCTTTGTAGAAGTCCCACATGCATGTGTAAGATTTGATCAAATAAAGCGACGTTAAGACAAAACCTAGTGGTGTGGTTTTTGCCCCGTGACGACGGGAGTGGTTGCTCAAGTAATACTTACAGTGAGAGAATTTGCGATCACAAGAGCAAACCCATACATCAGAAACCATAGAGAATACCAGAAAAAGTGAAACACGAGGTTATTAAAGAAGTACGGAAATGGAACAGGCCAAAGTCATAGTACCATCACGTAGTCTATGGTCATCCCCCACTGGTGATAGTTGAAAAGAAGGAGGGAGGTATCAGGTTATGTCTTGATTTCAGAAAAATCAATGCAATACCTGATTTTGACAGATATCCCATGCCTAGGATTGATGACCTATTAGACCAAATAGGTTCAGTAAAATACATTAGTACATTGGATTTAACAAAGGGATATTGGCAAATACCCCTGGCATGAAATGCACAAGAATTAACAGCATTTAGCACACCTATAGGGTTGTTACAATTCACAACCATGCTGTTTGGACTTAATGGTGGCCCGGCAACCTTTCAAAGGTATATGGACCATATTTTGAGACTCCATAATTCGTACAGTGCTGCCTATCTGGACAACTTAGTTATCTACAGTCCAGATTGGAACACTCATCTGAAAAACTTAAGTGTAGTGATTCAGAGCATTAAGGAGGCTGGCCTCACGATTAACCCTTCCAAATGTGCCTTAGCCAAGACAGAAACACGATATCTAGGTTTCATAATCGGTAATGGCAAAGTTCAGCCAGAAGTAAGTAAAGTGGATGTAGTCGCTAATAGTACTGTACCTAGTACAAAAAGACACATTCAATCTCTTTTAGGGTTAGCCAGCTAACATTGAAGATTCATACCAGCTTTTTCCACCCTAGGTACACCCCTTACTGAACTAATAAAAAACAAATACAGTACCCCTATAAAGTAAAATGGAGTAATGAGTGTGACCAGGCCTTCCAAAGCATAAAAGCTGCTTTGTGGTCAGTGCCAGTATTGTCAAGTCCTGATTTTTCAAAACCGTTTGAGGTCCACACTGATACCTCTGATACAGGCATCAGTGCAGTGTTAACTCAGCATAAAAAACATGGTGAACACCCAATACTATATATCAGCAGGAAACTACATGAGCGTGAGAGGAACTACTCCACAGTAGAGAAAGAAGGTTTGGCAATGAAGTGGGCTATTGAAACCTTAAAATATTATCTATGGGGTAATAATTTTGAGGTAGTTACTGACCATAATCCATTGGTATGGCTTAAAAACATGAAAGATAAAAATTCACGGATCATGCGTTGGTACTTGGCTCTCCAGCCATACAATTTTACAGTCAGACATAAATCTGGTACCCAGCATCAGAATGCTGATTTCATGTCACGCTATGGTGCAGCATGATAGGAATTGCTGAAAGTGAATTAATGACGATTCTGAGTAAATTGTACTGTATATATGGAATGTACAGTTATTGTTTTTAAACCTCATGGAAAATGTATTGATTGAGATACTGATTTATGACTCGATAAGTCAGATTTCAGTTTTAGAGTGCAAAGGGTCCCTGAGGGGAACTTCTGGAGAGGGAGGGCAGAAGTTCCAACCCCTTCAAGAGGACGGGTTTAGGTAATCAAACCGTTGGTTAGATTTTTGTGTGGGGAGGAAGGTAACAGGGTCCCCTGTTATGATTAAAGTAAAAGAGTAACAACCCCCCTTAAATAACATTTCTTTTTTTCCACTCTTTTCTATATTCTTTAACTTATTCCATACTATCCTGTTCTTTTTCTTGTCAGGGTGGCCAACCTGACAAATAAATCTCTTTATCTGTTCTATCTCTTTTTTAGGGCTTATTATAAAAAAAAATTATGTCTTTCATAAATATCTAGCTGACACGCTTTAAGGGTTATATTTCCAAATAAATAAACTCTTGTTATCATTTTCCTGTTTGGAAATTATATTCCCCTATGAAGAACCCAGTGTATAATAAATTGTTGCAGAGTTGTTTTAAAAATGCAGTAGTTTAGCCAAGAAAAGAGCTCATAATAAAACCCGGCTCTCTGGTTATCCTGCTGTGTAAAAAGAAGTTCTGTAGGTCCTAAGAAGTGAGCGAGTGGTAGCGGCGGCGAGGTGTGTGCATTTTTGCATGCTCGCACCCTCGTGCAGGACTGTGCACATGTTCACACAGCTGTAATTTACCAAATAAAAAGCCGTAGCACTGAAACTCACAACCGCTGTTGCAATGTTAAAATGAAGTAGCTGAGCGCTAAGGAGATCGCACTTGCAACTGTGTTCAGTTGCCTAGGAGACAGCTCAAAATATTCTAAGTACTGTTTCAGTGTCCACGGCACAAAAAAAATAAATAAAAGCTGGAAATGAGTAAAGGACTCTGTAAGTAAACAGAAGTCCTGAAAATGAAGTTAAAAATCCCAAAGAAGAGCTGTCTATTACTTGTAATAGAGCCCTCTAAACAGTAGAGGGCTGAGGAATGTAAAAAGCCGTCGGCTGCAATTTCAGCCGTCTGAAATAAACAAAATAAGCAGAAAAAGTGTAAAACCCTGTCTTTTAGCCAGATAATTACAGAATAAGTAAAACTATCTCTCTGAAGTACAGAGAACTGGTTTGTTTTAAGCTGATGTAAAGGAATAAATTGTTTTCTGCTTTATATTAAAGTTACTGTTTTTCTTCATCCTTTTTAAAGCTGTAAATCACTGTTTGCCATATGTTGTGACTAGAAATTAAGTAGGATAAGGAGCACGCCCTTCATCTTTTTATTATCCAATTCACATTATATTGTAGACTTTAATTTTGAAGAATAAAATAACCAAATTTTTTACCTGGAGCTTTCAGTAGGCCCTGCTTAGGAGCTGTCTGGCCCAGGAATGACAGTTTATATAGAGAGAAGGTATGAGGTCATCAAAAAGGGGGAGGAGTTAATTGTACCAGGAGGAGACTATATAAACCCCTTTTTTGATAGGCTGAGGGAGAGTAGATGTGGAGGAGTGTTCAGTAAGGTCCTGAACACTGAGCAAGAAGGAGCTTGCCTCAAGGAAAGTCATAGCTGTTGAAAGAAGGAAGACCGATATCAAGAAGAAGTGATTTTCTGTTATGAGTGTGCTGGACTAAACACTTTATTTTCCTTTCTGTGACATAACAGTGCTTTCTTTATTTTTGTTGTTATTTTTATTTTCGGAAATTTATTTTTGACTTTTATTTCTGCCACAAGAAATAAAATGATAAATGCAGTAATTTGCATTTTTAGGCACCAAAGTTCCGTCTAAGTGTCTGTCATTGATCTCACACCTCCACACTGCATAGTACCCACCCTGTGCCCTGAGTTATAACTGTCAGTGTCATAATCTACAAATGGAATGATGAGTCATAAAATGTGCTGCCTTCAGGAGACAACCTTCACAGATTAACTGCTTCCATTCGAATGAGTGTCATTCAAACAGAAGTATTTATTATATGAGGACTGTTACCCAATGGCCACAGTTTGCATCACTCATCCCAATGTTCCCACTAATTTTTTGACTCTGTAGGTGGAAGTCTCATGTGTGCTTGCAGCACTAGACACCAAGAAAGACATTTATGTGTGTAGTGCAAATTGAGTCTATAATAGGGATACCATTTATTGCCACTAAAAAGTGTAGGTTAAATTTTTCACTATAACATGTACTACTGCTTTAAGAACCTTTAAAAGTTGTATACTCAAGCTTATCTGTAGTCCAGTTCCATTCTGCTCAATTATTTGACTTAGGCCTTAAATTCTTAGACATTCAAACAATTCCCTAGCTTTTAAAACCATGCTTAGAATACAATTAAACACAAATAATTTAGCAGGCCTTTACAATCCCACAGACACACACACACAGTTCTCTTAACCAGACTAAAAAATCTACTATACTAAAAATACTACAATTACCATCAATGAGAATATATTTATTGTAGTAAGGACAGATGAAATTACAAAACCTGGCCCAGAACTGTGATCCACTACTGTTATGTCATGTACTCTGCCACAATAAAGATATTTCTAATGACTGCAAATCCACAGTAATTATGACTCTGATAGCCTATGCCATAATTTTTTGACTGTAGCATTCCCCCCAGCCTCAGTTGTTAAAGTGCCTTTCCCATCATTTTCTTATGCTTTAAAAATTAGCAAGACAGATCACCCCGATTTTGGGAGACCTCTTCAGACACTTTCAAACAAAGGAAGTAACCCCTCAATCATGGGATGAGGCTGTTACAACAGTACTACCTAAACAAGGGAAAAATATAGAATGTTGTGAGTCATACAAACCTGTTTCTCTTCTGAACCAAGATATGAAAATATTCTCCAAAATCATGATGACCAGATTACAAATAATTGTACACACATTAATACATATCGATCCAATAGGGTTTATCCTAGGTAGACACTTATCGGATAATATTAGAAGAATGTTAAATATTCTAGAGAAGGACAGAGCAGTGAAGACCCCCAGATAGCAATTTTAATAGATGCAGAAAAAGCATTTGATAGACTAAATTGGACTTATCTAAAAGGAACACTCCAACACATGGGCTTCAGTGGGAATTTTATAAATATCATAAGTTTGCTATACAAAAACCCAGAGGCCAGGGTGAAAACTAATGGCACGCTCTCATGTCAACTTAAAATAGAAAGAAGACCCAGGCAGAGTTGCCCACTATCACCCGTCTTGTTCACATTAAGCATGGAACCATTTGCTGAAGCTGTAAGAGGAGGTAAATTGCAGGGAGTCACAATTGGGGGGTGGAGAATAACATTTCCATGTACGCAGATGATACAGTTATATACATGAGACATTCTAAAACAAACCTAGAACTACTATTAGAATTAGTAAAGGAATATGGGGAGATATCCAGGTTCAAAATGAACATCTCCAAAAACAGAGATTATTAGAATTAGTGGGGCATTACACAGCAATCTCAGACAGCTACTGCCGGGGAAGTGGACTCCAGAACAAGTCAGCTATTTGGGGGTTTCCATTCCAAGACACCTCAGCAAAACTTATGTGGCAAACTATGGAAAACTGAAGACAGAAGCCTTTTCAGACATAAAAAGATGGAGTGCCCTGCTCTTATCCTTTAGTGACAGAATCAATTCGATTAAGATGAATATCCTGCTAAGGTTCTTCTTGTTCCTGTATCAGCATCTCCTGATACCAATAAAAAGAGCAGAGTGGAAAGAACTGAATGGAGTATTCAAACAATTTGTGTGGGCAAACGGTAGGCCAAGAATAGCATGGAGCACCCTACCAAGACATAAACAGGAAGGGGGTTTTGGGGTCCCAAACATGAATGCCTATTATGAGGCAGCACAATTAACACCATTAATTGATATCACAAATGTTACACGGATACCTGTATGGAAGGAGATAGAACAGAGCACCAATAGGGAGAAGTATCTTGAAACTCTGGTATGGAGGGTGGGGGCCCAATCAGATCTTGGTAACCTCACAAATAAATGGACAAGACAGACCTTTCTGAACTGGCTCTCTATTAAGAAACATTTACATATACATAAAACCCAAACACAATGGATCCCGGTTTGGAAAGACATGCAGTTCATCCTGATGCAAATGGATCCAACTTTCAAACAGTGGGGTAGACGAGGACTACAATATGAAGACCAATTTAAGACAGTCAGGGATTAAGTCATTTATACAAATGCACTAGAATTTAAGCTACACAAAAAGGATCACTTAAGGTACCTTCAGGTCAGAGCACATATTCAAAGTCGGGACTCCAGGAACAGGGAGGCGGGAGACGAGCATCGCCTTACACTATTAATAAGGTCATTCTCGCTTTCACCAGCAGCTAAACACCAAATGTCATTCTTTACACTGAATTGAACAGAGGGATGGGGAAGCAAGGAATGGAGGCAATACAAAGGAAGTGGGAAGTAGAACTGAACACTACTGTCACTGAAAAAGATTGGAATCTGATATGGACGGGGTGCGCAGAACAATTAATTCAGGGAGCTGGAGAAAGTTCAGGTGGAAGGTGTTAAGAAGATATTTCATCACACCAGATAAGTCCAAATGAATGGGGAACACCATAACAGACTATTTTTGAAGGGGATGTAGTGATAGAGGGACCCCAACACATATGTTTTGGAACAGTCCATCCTTATAAGGATTTTGGGAAGCAATCACAAAACAGATTAAAGCTGCCCTGGAGCTGCCTCAGGAACTGGAGGCAGTCAATATATTGTGTGGCCTATACCTGGCAGCAATCAAAGGTGGGTCAAGGAGATACATGTACAACATATTGGTAGTAGCAGCACTTAAGGTAATCACACAGACATCATTAACCAACCAGTTCCCAGATTTAGACCACTGGTTACAAGTCTGTAAAAAGATAAAGACAATGGAAAAAATGTCAGCCAGGTTGAACATGAGCACAGAACGCTTTAAAACAAGATGGCTGCCCTTTGCACATATCATAGACGAGCTAGAGAGTACACCTGTGTTGGAACAGCTGTTGCTTGATTGAATAGAAAAGAAATTGCAGAAAGAAATATACAGATGTAAACCACATGCATCACTGACATCTTGCCATGCTTAGAGTTACAGCTAAGTTTATAAGTTTCACTTAATGTCTAGGTTTCAAGGGCAGCTGTTGTAATGGCCTGACCACCAGGTAAAAATTAGGGCAGAGTACCTTTTATGCAGGAGTATTTGAACAGGACTTAGGGATTGAATTCCACATGTACAGGGCACATCTTAACGGAAACAGGCCCAAAGGGTCACCCAGAAGAATCAAAAAGAACAGTTGATTTTCTGTTTCTCTCTCTTCCAGGATTATTAACTATGGAGGAGAGTGTACCACATCCTCAGAAGATGCCGAGACAACCTAGGATGAGAAGCCAAACCTCTAATTATCACTCCCAGTACTAACCTCCTCTTGGGCTGAGTGTATTACCTCTACTATCCTCTGAAACCTGGAAATACACAGGTGGCATCTTTCCTTTTCTCTAATCCTTGCTATCACTAACAAGCATCTTAGACGAGATGAGAGGAAATGTTGAACTTTTGAGATGCCAGGGATGGACAGACAACCGTAGAGGGCTATGATACGAAGGGTTGGATTTACATAACCTTAACAGAAAAGAGAACTTAAAACCTTAAGGCTTAGATATACTGTTAAACATTAGCTGCGTGAGGTAGTGGAAAGGACAGCAGTGTCAAGAGTTGGCACTGCAAGCTGTTGGAAAATATCTTTAACATAATCTGGACAACTGTTTTCATGGGCCAAATGTTGCAGCCAGACTTGTACTAGTGCCTGTCTTAACATGAGACTGCTGAATAAAACTGAGTTTTAAAAAATAAAAATTTGCAAGAGATGACCCTTTACGTCCCCCCTGCCCCATCTGCACACAAAGCTGCTGCTTTCCTTTTTTGTTTCTTTTTTAGTCAAAGAAGAGGTGGTCCTTTTTTTTAAAACTACACAGCTTCTATTTTTTATTTTTAACCATCAGGACCTTATCCTCAGTTTTTCTATTTTTTTGTTCCCCGCAGCTCTGAGCCAGTCTCTCCTTCAGGCCTTCCTATACCCCTTGCTGCTGCACTGCCTTGATGTAGCCACCCATTACCACATATTGCAGCCCCCCGGGTAACCCAGACATAGCCCTTCGCTAGGCGGGTCCCTCTCCTCCAAGGGGGAAGGCAGCCAGCGCAGTTCTTGGTCTGGGTGCTGCTACAGTGGTCCTTGCACTGCTCGAGGTCTCACGGCAGCGGGAACTGGAGACTGTTATCCGGGTGGCCACAGGGCTCTTTTCCAGTTTGCTCCCCGGGGGCATGGCATGCCACTAACATCAGGTGTATGCCGACATTCACCATGCCCCATTAGTTAGCAGGACCCCATGCATTGCCATGCCCCCAGCCTCCACCAGGGATCAGCAAGCACCGGGTCACTTTCCTGCCCTCCCCCCAAAAGAAGGCGAGTAGTCATCTGACACTCGAACCCTCTCTCCCTGGCTGGCCCTCCAGTACCCAGGTCCGTTCCTGAACCCAGGTCGCTAGTGTTGCAAACGGAAGTCCAACCACTGCGCCAATGGTCCAATCCCTCAGTTTTTCTTTTAACTCTATGAGCATCCTCAATTTTATTACAAATCGACCTACACTTGCAATATATATTTCTTCCTCTCTGTAACCAGATTGAAGTCAGCAAACACCAGCAGAAAAATGTTACCCCATCAAAGTCAGAAAACATCAGCAAATAAAGGACTCCCTCTAAACAACAAGAACCTTAATTTAATTGAAATGGCTCTGCATTTTTATTACTTATTTCCCTGCACCAGATGCATTACACCCTCTCTTCCACCCCATCAAAGTCAAAGAACAGCATCAGAAAAAGGACCTTCTAAAAACAAGAACTTTGCATTTTTAACATTAATTTACTGAAATCCTCCAAACATCAACACACCGCTATAGTGTATAGTAGAGCATTGTTCTATATAGAAATCCCATCCTTTTCAAAATGCTGTAGTACAACAGTTCAAAGGTCATATAATGTGATTGTACCTTTCTGTGGCAAAACAGCATTTTAGAACCTCTAGAGACTGCACAAGTCAGTTTCATTGCGAAAGAGGAAAGCAACACGGTGCACACATTTCACATAATACTATACACTATAAAAAAATACAGAATGAGCAACTTTATATATAACCAGTGTGTTCTGCCACCTCGGTGTTCTGATTCCCACAGACCTCTCGAGAGGGAATCAGATCCCCCCTCTGTGGTAGAGCACACTGGTTGTTCACAGTTGCCCATCCAGTATTCTCTATGTGTCTACCTGGGATATTACACAAAACTGCATAGTTTATAGTAGTGTACTTTAAACGATTTGCTCTTAGTACCTTTGGCTCCTCTTAAAGAGAGTTCAGATCTTTGCAGGCCAAGTAGTCAGATGCAATCAGTCTTGTTTTGTAGTATTAAAAAAAAGGTTCATTAGAATCCTATAAACAAACACTTTATGTGTCTGCTAATGCATCCAAAAGACAAGCAACCAAGGACTCACACTCAAAACCTCAGAGCATGCGCTGTCTGAAACATGATCTCACCCATCCTTTATCTAAAATGTTGTCCATCCCTTATCTCACAGCCTACCATAGTGACTGGGAGATTGCCTTCAATTACCCTTATTTATGACTCAGAGTATCTTACCAACACACTCACTATGCAGTGTGTGTGTGTGTGTGTGTGCACGCGTGTGACAACATAACAGAGAATGAGTGAGTGAACTGGAATGTAGGGGATTCTGGACTGATTTGTCAGTCCACGGCAAAGCAAGGGTTAGGCATATTGGGGTGGGGAGGAAGTCTAGTCTGAAAGAAGTGAAGATAATTCACTGTAGTTTTATCAGCACATCATCTGCGTGCCACTGCTTCTGTAGTGCATGGCTCTTTCTTTGATGGTGAGCAGTTGCACAGGCATGCAGCTTAGATGGAGCACAGCTCATACTATCATTTACAGATAATGAAACTCACAAATACAAGTCAGGGCACTAGGTGATTGCTGTGCAGATGGGTAAGGTGTGGATTTATTTTATGTAACCGGCCTCTCTCTTAACTCAGCTTGATGCCAGTTACTAGAGGGTAAAGCTTGACCCTGAGAGTAGTCTTGGGGGGGGGGGGTAGTGCTTAGAGATGGGATGTCTGGATGTTTGTGTTACAGAGTTTTGTGGCTCAGCTAGAAGTGGGAAAACCCTTTCATGAATATTCATGGTTCTGCCCTCCCCTGAAACTCTATAAGAAGGGGAAGCAAGCAACAAGAAGAGGTTCTTCCAGCTGGCAGGGAAAGTAGAAGAAGTCCAGCCTCTGGCTGCTACCAAGACAGGAGGCCTGTGGGGTCCTTGGGTCTGGGTGGCACTGGTCCCCTGTGGAAATCTCCGGAACAACACCAGTAGGTGCTGCCAGGAGAATGGCACCTCCCAGATGTGGTTTTGAAGAGTCCAGTAGATCAGGAACCAGCATGGTACCATCGGGAGTAGTGGAGGGACACCCTTCAAAGTAAGTCACAGGGGTTATGTTGATTCACTCCTGCCATGGAGAAACTGCAGTGCAGCTCAGAGTTAGAGTGTAGTTCTCAATGGGCACAGATGTAAGTAAGCCTTGCATTAAAGATACCGTTAGAGAATCATGAAAGGCCTAGACAGTGTAACATATTTCCCCCTGGCAGGTAGCCAACTTTATTGGTCATCAGGAGGAGGTGGCCTGGCAAGAACTGGGGTCGGTAAGTCTCAGTGTGAGGGGGCCAGGCATGGAAGCCTGTTTCTTTAGGCCATTAGAGCTATCAATATTCTGTCAGATGGAGGCAGGTACGACTGGACTAACTATTCATTATTCAGTAGTACTGTCCTAATGCTGACATGCTTTTACTTACTGTTGTCCTATGTGGGCACTGTGAGTCACATGCAGGCACAGAACTGCCACCAGGAATAGCACCGCCCTACTTGGGAGTGTGCTAAACACAAATGTGCATGCCAGGGCTCCAGGAACCCAATAAGGAGGTTAGGGACTGTAGCAAAGTGCAACTTGTATTCGGACCAGATCCATTGAAATTATTACTATCAATGCCCTTACAGCAAGAGTAACCATGGCAACAGCTACTGTGGGATCATTTCATGGAAGTAGGCCCTGGGAATGGTGGGGATGGAGATAGAAGCCCCAAATGAAATGCAGAGCACAGTGTGACACAACTAGCACTGTGCTGTTGGAGTGAAGTGAACAAGTTATTTGGAAGGGAGTGCCCTTAGCGCTGCATAACAACTTGGCAGTTAATAAATATACCCAGCTTGATTCCAGATCCCAATATGGACATTCAGTTTGGGTGTGGTCTCATGTTATTGGTGCCCCAGTGTATTGTTTCTGATGCACATACTTCAGCGTCTCAGGTTCATGATAGTAAAAGTGTTTGGTGCAGGTACAGGTTCTATGAGGTAAGAAGGGTGCCCTACTGAAAAGAAATAACACCATATGCCCCTACACATGGGGGGATGCTGGCTCTTACATTTATTATTAAAAATAAAGAAGAAATCAAGAGTTTTGTGTAGTGTCCTCAGAGGTAGCTAGCACATGATTTAACTTTTCTCTGTGACGTAGCTACTGAGGTACAACGAGAAGTCACTGTACTATAGTAGCTGTCTCACTACTATGGTACAACATTGTTTGGGAGCACTGGAAATCCATGCACAATAGACCCTTACCATATACTATACAGATTATATTTCATACCCTTTATAGTACTCCGCAGTCAGAAACCAGTGGGTAGTCCTCGTCCATCCTATAGGTTGATGCACAATCCAATCAAATCAAGTGGGCGAGGACATACCCCTGTGCTCATCAGATTATCTCCAGTTTACTTCGTGCATCAAGATAAGTTGGTCACATTTCTAACTGCTCCCAACGATTAGCAGTTCTTCAACAACTTCTCTGTATTACAGGTACATTTTTTCCTTTACTTCATTCAACTAACAAAAGCAGCCTGGTAGCCAGCATAGCTCAGTATAAGGTTAACTGCATGCAACACAGAATCCTATTTAAACAAGCGTCTATTCTTGCTTCCGGTAACCATAGCAGCCCAGAGATTTCAGCAGCATCAGGCTATCAGACCAAAAAGTTACAGCCGAGTGTGCTGAACTAATCTGCACAGCACTATATAGGAGACAGGTACCTCCTCCTCCTGTAGCAGGCCCTGAACCCACAGTATCAACTATTCCCATCTGTGCAACTCAGGACTTGGGATCCCTCCCGCAGTTTAGGGCTCTAGCTAACTCCCTGGATTCAATTCCCTGGACAAAGCACACAAAGTGAGGCCCCCCTCCAGTAACGCGACCCACACCCTCACCAATCAGATTCCCCACTCTGCACAGCAGCAGCCTGCAGCTGCATCAAAAAAAAATCCACTCTTCCCTTTTAAATTCTGCAGCAATGAGGCAAGAAATCCACAGGCATCCCCCTCCAGCAGCGGGTCCTACCATTTTTCACCTAGAGCCTCCAAATCAAACAAACTCCACAATGTGAGCCTGGGCCCCTTCTGTAGCGACCTTCGCTCCCTCATATCAACCCTGGAACCACCCAGGGCTCTAGCTGCCATTTATTACGACGGGAGCTCCCTCCTGCAGTGACCTCCCAGCCAGTAAAGGCTGCAACCCCACTCCAGCCAACACTGTGCGGGGCAAAGGACTTACCTGCCCCTAGATCACTCAGTGACCCAACGGCTCCGCTCTACATATGGAGGAGATCCCCCACTCTCTCTCCAGATGCCCCCGGAGGTCAAGGGTGCGCAACTCGCAAAGCCTTTGTCTCAGGGGGCCGCAAATCATAGCACGCCCCCAAGACACCGCGACGGCCATTCTGCTGCATTCCTCCCTCGGTGCACAACCCCTAGCAGCACCCGCGAATATTGTGAGACTCAAGGCACTGCCAAACAACAGCACCTCAAGTCTTACGCATGATCCCACGAGATTTCGATGCCATCTTAGATGATGGCACTATTCCTTATACAGACGGCCCAGATCTCACCAGTTCTCGCGGGATCTGCCCACAGCCATCTTGCCTGGGTCTATCCCTAGTTAAAAAGGCACACAATGTCTGTGCAGCCCTCAGAGTCACGGGAGTACCTCGGCCATACTGATATTAACTTTTTTGAATTGTTTTGGCTACAATGTGGCCTGCCAGACTGCAGGGGCCCTATTTGACACAATTTTACTTCACTTTTCACAGAATTAACATGGCAAACTGCAAAGAATGAGGGGTCACCTTCAAGACATTAGAAGAGGACGACACGAGGTGCTCAGTCTGTATCCTTACCCCACGAAGGGGCATGGCAGGCCCTAGATGCCAGCCAGAAAATCCGTCCCAACAAGGTCACTCTACTTCATAATGGGGACACTGGCATACACAGGAAACATTCCACTACCATCTGGCTGGGATGCCCTATTTTTACTGCAGCTTTTCCCATTCAGAAAATCCTGCCCAACAAGGTCACTCGGTATCATACTGGGGACACTGACCTAACCAGGAAGGATCCCAAGCAGGGACGCAGTACAACACAGTGCCTTCTGGCCCAGTGCTCCAGTCTGGGAGGCCTGGGCTTGGATACCGCAGCCCTTATTTGAACCAACACTAGGTAACATACAGAATAATGTGGGCAGGCAGCACATGACCTGCCACCATTTTCAGAGCCCCATCTCGCTGCCCAACTGGACTATTAGGACCCAGGCGGAGCAGCATTGATGCTCTGAGAGACTTACTCAACCTCCCTCTTAGTAATTGGCACATCTCACAGGCAAATATTGTCACCCCCCTGATAATCTCCACAGGATGTACCGTGAGACTGTATTTATCAGGATCCCACTTGGGATGAGCACAGGAAGGACAACGGCCACCTCTTGGCAAGGGCTCACAGGCACTCCGTGCCCTGGGCAAGGCCACTAAAGGACCTTTTGGGTGGGCATGCATTCTGACTGGCTGAAAACATTGAATGCAGGGCACCCAACAGTGTCATCATGGCTATCACATTACGTAGGGAAAGGCAGTGTTACATCAGGTGGAAACACTAACTGGTGGACCCTGGCGCTGGGGGCAGAATATAGTCACTACCTCAACACATGTCCAGATACCCCAATAGATGGGCTAACCACTACCAGTGTCTTCCATCTGTCCTGGCCTCCACAGCCTTACCTGTCGGCACCGTCTGGCCCCCTGGGGCCAGTCTACACCTCGTGTTTTGCACTATTCTCCTTTCCCATACTAGTCAAAATTCCCACTGCTTGGTCGCTGGCTATACAGCCAGTGAGATCACTGCTCCTGTCACAGGATCCCACATGCTCAGCACCTTGCCTTGCCTGGGGGGGGGACCTAAGATGTTTTTTCAATCAGAGCCAGGCCATAACCGAGACTAGAATCTGGCTGGATGGGACAAGACACCACCCGAGCGGTACACCGGCTCATGCATGATCCCTTCTCCACACTGGAGATTACAGGTCTTTCCCATATATTACATTGACTGCTCTTTCCTTGTCACAGGGCTCAATGCTTGTCAGCCCAGTCCTGCCCTTTAATCAAAGGAATGGAGGGCAATCATTCCTCATCACCTGAGGTATCATCTCTTCACATGCCTTGCCCTAGGGGAAATTATGACATTGTTTCATCACCCTCTATTCATAGGGCTCCCCATCAGCATATGATAACTACATCCACTTTCTCACCTATTGGGATGAGATATGCCCTGCTTTTTCAGGTAAATTGCCACTAAGACCGCTTACTAGCGACATTGCCATACCAGAACAGGGTGACAAATTGCTCTTGTCTTCACGACAGCTATGACAATTTTCCCAGAGATTATGAACCACTCTGCCAATACATTATTGTCTTGATTGGTGCTAGAGAGGAGGAATCCATACAGGCAGGGGGCACAAGTGATTGACTGGGTGCAGCCCGCACTAGACCTAAAGTGCTGTACTTACACTGGCTAGTGATTTACACAAAACCTTCAAAGAGAAACTACTGTCAATACAGCCGGGGGTCTACTGACCTCGGTGGGCCTCAAGAATGCCTACCTTCACATCCCACCGATAACTCAGATTCCACATCAAGTGACAGCACCTTCAATACCCTTGCCTACCGTCCAACCTGGCAGTAGCATACCGAGTATTTACCAAGACTCTGGCGAGCCTAGCATCACACCTTATGAAGCGAGGGGTACATGTCATTACATACCTGGACGACCACAGTACGGTGGACAGCATAGCCCTATATAGTCACTAAACTGCACGCAATCAATTAATCTTGTAGCAGCGGCTCAAATGTACTAAGGGTACTTGTGGCTCAATACAACCATAGTAAATTTAGACCACAGCAGCAGGGCCTGCAAAGGAAACAGAATAATCTGAATGGTACACATAACCCCTCCAGCAGTGGTTTTTGAACCAACAGCTCCTACCTCCCATCACTGAACATCATCAGGGCTGGGGTCCCTCCTGTACTGACCCCTGACCAATGAAGAAATTAAGCCCAAGCACTCAAGACTTGAAGGGGGTCCCTCCAGCAGCGACCCCTCCAAGCTGCAGACTACCCCATAGACAGAATGGGGAACACAGCATGGGATGAGGATCTCCCGCAGCCCCTCACCCACACATAGGGGACTTGAGAGCCTTAAGCCTAGCCCTGACCTTCTTCACATCCCCATCACCAACAAAAGAGGTACTAGCCCGGTAGGACAACCGAGTAACACTTGCCTGCCTAAACAAACCAGGAGGCAACAGAAGCAAACCCTCGATAAAACTATCCCAACAGCTGGCCAGGTGACGCTGAGGGTTGAGGCGCTGGATGCCACACTTTGCGCTACCCCGATGACCAGGGTTCAGGAACGAGCCCGGACCACCGGGGGTCGGCAGGGGAAGGAGAGGATTGATCATCCGGAGGACAGCTGTCCTCTCCTGGGAGGGAGGAGACCCAAGGGTCGGAGCTTGACTGCTGTCTGGCAGAAGCCAGGGACACAGCAAGTTCCCTGTTTCACAAAGTGGGGTAAAGTGTACGGCGGATATTGGCAGGGGAGGGCCTTGACATCAGGGACGCACGCCAACAAAGGAACACCGGAAAATCGCCCTCTAGGCTCCTGGCACAGAACCCATAACCTGCCTGCCTGTCCTGGTCTGGTGCCCTGATGAAACAGATATAGTTCAGGGGTGTAGGCACCCCATCCCTGTCCCCGCCCGGGGGGCAATCCAAGACTACATGGAGGGAATATCGCGGTGCAGGTAGGACGAGGCTGGAGCAGATGCAATTAGTGACTCCTGAGGTGGCGGAGTCTAGGGGGCAGGGGAGGAGCATAAATAGCAAGTAGAAAAAAAAAACTATCCCTACAACCCTTTTCTGGGCAGAACAGAGCCTATAATCCATCTGAAGCAGACTGTCTGAGCAGAGTAACCATCAACTATCACCAGTGGATACCTCATCATGACAAGCTACATACACATGACAGATGACTTACTCTTACTGATCAAAGGGCAGAGGGTAGGACTGACAGCCAAGTCCAAGACAGTCCAAAGACACCACTGCTAGATGGAGCAAACACACAACTCCCTGACCAAACGGAGGGAATGTGTCACTACTACACATTTATTCATCAGCCACAAGGTCTTCCATACATATGTCTTCACCCAACATTGGCTGAAATTGTATGGGGGCCCAATACATGTATGAAAATACAAACATACAAATGTGCCAGCAGAAACAGACCAGCTGGTCTAGCTAAGTCTGCTCGAGTGTGCAGCCAACACCTCTAGTTTGCAGCTGCCCCAGCCCCCCTCCCTTTTGTTATCCCACTGCCACCCCCCACCCTCACTCTTCCCCGTTCCCTGTCCCATGCCCTTTTGAAGCTGTTCACAGATTTACATGATACCACCCATTCTGGTAGGGCTGCCCATTGTGCTACCACCCTCTCTGTGAAACAGTGTCTCCTTCCTAAATCTTCCCTCCATTCTTAGCCCATGCCCCTGGTGACCCTCCCCTCCTTAACTTAAAGACCTCATCTGCCCCATCCTTATTGAGTCCCCCAGATACTTGAATGTCTCTATCATGTCCCCCTGTCCTCTATCCTCCAGGGTGTACATACTGAGGTCTCCCAGCCTGCTGTCATAGTCTCTCCTCCATTCCACATATCATCTTTGTTACCCTCCCTGCACCCCTCCAGTAGCCTGATATCACGCTTTTAGGAATGGCCTCCAAAACTGCACACTGGCCACTGTGGGTGCGGCCTTACCAGTGATCTGTAGAGGGCAAGATCACCTCACTCACCTGGATGAAAACCCTCGCTATGCACCCCAGCATTTTGTTTGCTTTTGCAACCGCTCTCCTGCACTGGGCAGTGTTGTTCCTGGTCCCCGCTACACACTCCCAAGGTCCTTCTCCTCCTCTGTGATCCCCAACTTAACCCCCCAGCCAGTATTCTCTCCATGGGTTCTTCACCCCAAAGTGCATAACCTTACACCTCTTTGCAATGAACCCCAGCTGCCACCTCTCTGACCACTCCTCTAGCTTACTTAGGTCCCCCCGCAGCTGCTTCCACCCCTCCTCTCCATCCACCACTGCTCCGATTTTGGTGTCATCAGCAAACAGACTTACCTTGCTCACCACCCCATGTCCAATGTCTGAAATGAAGAGCCCAAACAATACTGGCCCCCAACACAGAGCCCTGTGGCACCCCACTTGTTACCGGCCTTGGAGTTGAGAGCTCCCCTCTCACCACCACCACCCATTGCAGCCTCCCCCTCAGCCAGCTTGTAATCCAGTTTATCATTTTGGCCCCTACTCCTACACCAGTTAGCTTTCCCTCAAGCCACCCATGAGGCACCGAATTGAAGGCCTTGCTGAAGTCCAAGTAAAGAACATCCACCGCATGACCCTTATCCAGTTCACCTGTCACCCAGTCATAATTTTGTATCAGGTTGATTTGACAAGACTTCCCTGAAATAAACCCATGCTGCCTCACATCTTGGAGGCCATTGTCATCCAGGTACGACACCAGTCTTTCCTTTAGTATCATTTCCATGAGTTTACACACTATGGATGTGAGACTTACCGGATGATAATTACCCAGTGTCATCCCTTGGCCTGCTCTTGTGTAATGGCACTACATGTGCCATCCTCCAGTCCATTGGCACACATCCCTACTCCAGGGAGGTGCTGTACAGATCCACCAGCATTCTGCCAACACCTCTGCCACCTGTCTTAGCAGCCTGGGGTGGATACCATCCGGCCCTGGTGCCTTGTCTACCTTCAGTGCCCTCAGTCCCTCTAGGACTCTACTTGCCTCAATTCTTCTATCTGTCGCCTCCTCTCCACCTGTCCACACCCTCCCAGCCCATGCTGGTAGCGGTCCCCCCTTTTCTTCTGTGAACACGGAACAAAAGTATTTATTCAGTGATTCTGCCTGCTTCTCCCCCTTTTTCATCCACTCCCCACCCCCTTTTATCCTCACTATTGTCTCCTTGCATATAGCAATGTAGCAATCTGCCTTCCTTTCATCCTCCCAAGAGTAATAACTTGTTGTATCTGCACTGCTACTAAGGTCCCACTGGTTTCAGACTGTGGAGTACTATAAAGGGTACAAAATATAATGGGATTTACTCACCTGGTAAATGTGATTATCTGAGTACCCTTTATAGTACTCCGCAGCCCCACCCGGGTTGGCAAATTACCTCTCTGACTTGGTTAACAAGGTCATTAGCATCACTATAGATGCAATCAGAGAACATTGGGCAATGAATTCCAGCTTACAAGTGTATAAATATAGAACATATAGCAGATAGGAATTTTATGCTGGCAAGAAACGTCTAAGTTTGTCAATGATATGTAAGGAAGGTGTCACAATAAAGAGTGTGGGTACAGAATATGCATGATTAAGCTCTCTGTTCTAACTTACACCTTGGTATGAGCTACCAGGCACCAGTCAGAGGGGACATCATTCAAGAATGAGGTCACATGTTTGTGACTCTGTTCATAGTGTGTCTCCTACCTACCTTCCTTCATTCCTAACTTACTTACTTACTCCCCCCCCCCGAAGGGGTAGACAATATTGCCTATTTTCAGCCTCATCCTGGGGGATACAGCTGCAAACCAAATGAAATTGAACCAGATTAAGGCATTGGTGGTATTTTAGTATAGCTCTACAGTTTTTCAACTATTAGAACAGAAGCTCAATGACTTTTCTGGAACTGTGCGTGTATGTATATCACTGTTTGTAGTAATGTACATCTAAGGGAATATATTAATGTTAGGCTAATGTTACATACATAAGCAAGTAGTTTATGTCTGTATCTGTTGGGCCTTTTTCCCCATTGAAAAGGCCATCATTTATTTCCCCATATATATGATGGCAGCTACCTGCCTATTAGGATTTATGACCTCAACTAGCTATCAATTAGGGTACTATGACTTAAATTGGCCCCAATTAGGGTATTACGACTTTTAAGTGGCTACCAATTAGGGTATTATGACCCCAAGTAGCTAATTCACTGTAATTAAAGTATTATGAACACCTTAAGAACACATTAACACCCAATACACATTCACCAAGCAATGCTGTCTCTCAGAACTAATACTGACGCATACCGATAAACTATGGAAACACATAGAACACACCTGAAGAACACAGTAACACCCCATACAAACTCACCAAGCAATGCAGTCCCTCAGAACTTACACTAACACATATCACTACATTATGGAAACACGAAGGACGCAGCAAAAAGTGTTCAAACTTTTGGAGTTTTTTTTAAACCAAATGTATTAATTTTCAACCTGTAAATAATCCATAACATCACAGCACATCAATAACAGTATAAGGAAAAAATATCATACAAGAATTATACAATGTAAAATTAAAACAAACAAATCATGTACAGTCAAAGCCACAGTAACTACAGACTAAATATAGTTTTCTATTACGACTGTCGAAACTGTACAAATCTACCATCTATTAATCTAACCAAACAATAAACAAAACTACACAAAAACAGAAACTAGTGTAACCTAGATACAACAAATTCATAGTGACAACTGTTAAGAATATGCAAAAACTCAAGTCAGTTACGAAAAGTAACCAGATTCAGAAAAGGGTTCCAGAGAGAATAAAATCCTTCAACATCATTGTAGTTATTTATTTATTCATGTATTTATTGAGTTTTGCTAATCGGGTAGGCCCATTGAGACCATGGGTCCCTTTTTCAAGGGTGACCCAGATTTAGTTACAGGCAAATTTACAAAGTTCAAAGACATCATGAGATTACAATAATGTACAAATGTGGGTAATGTGGCAACAGGTCAGTTAGGTATGCACATAAAATACTGAGACAAGAGATCAAATGGGTACATAAATAAGGCACAAGAGAGGACAATGGAACAGTAGATCAGTTGGGTACATACAGTAAATCACACAGTACATTTAAACAATTGCCTACGTGTAGGACAGTGCATATGAGATACAACAATCAGTGGAATGCAAAAGTTAAAAGGCATGAGCTAAGAACACCAGAAGCAGTAAACAAGTGCTAAGGGCATGAGAGGTATACATTAGTCTGATGTGGGTATGGCTCAGCAGTAGCAAGTGTATTGGGAACTCTCTAGTAGGTAGCTTTTTAGTCCCTTCTTGAAGCCACTAACAGAGGTGGAGTTAGTTAATGAGGCAGGTAACAAGCTCCATTAGTAGGGAGCAGAGTAGGCAAATGAACTGTTGCCTAAGTTAGTCCGAACTCTGGGGATAAGAACATAAGAAAAGTGTCAGCAGATGGGGACCATGTGATCCATCTAATATGTCCTAGAAACTATCCCCCTCCCTATGCAGCCTTCAAGGATGTCAAGGATGGTGCAATTTGAGGGGCACAAAGGTCTTCTCAAGGGTTTGGGGGCTATCAGTCCATTAAGGCTAGGAGATATATATAGACGCTGCTAAGTTTATAGGTGAGGTAAAGGAGTGGGTAGGACATTCTATCATTTCGCTTGGGCCAATTCAGTGAGGATAAGATCTCACAATGGTGTCTTTGTTGGGGAGACATCACAAAGCAGCTGATCTTGTTGTATAGCACAGCCATTTTTTTTTGTTTCTGAGTTTCTAAGGAACTGCAGCATTGGGGCACCATATAGCAGGGTGGGGAGTAGGGTAGAAACATAGAAACATAGAATTTGACGGCAAATAGGGACAGCTTGGCCCACCTAGTCTGCCCATTTTCCTACCTAACAGATAAGCTGCAGATCCTAGTTAACCAACAGTTTACTTCCTCCTACCCCCTACTAGGACTGCCTTATGCTTGTCTCATGCATTCTTGAAGTCTCCCACTGTTCTTGACTCCACGACCTCCTCAGGGAGGCTGTTCCATGCATCCACAACCCTCTCAGTGAAAAAATACTTCCTCACATTACCTCTGAGCCGTCTCCCCTCTATCTTCAAATTGTGCCCCCTTGTTCTTGCACATCTCTTTTTCTGGAAGATGCTACCCTCTTGGACTTTGTTAATTCCCTTGAGGTACTTGAAAGTTTCTATCATGTCCCTCTCTCTCTTTTCCTCAAGTGTATACATATTAAGCTCCTTTAGTCTTTCTTCAGATAGTCTTCTGGTGCAGACCCTGCACCATTTTGGTTACCCTCCTCTGACAACCTCCACTCTGTCTATGTCTTTGCGGAGATGGGGTCTCCAGAACTGCACACAGTACTCCAGATGGGGTCTCATCAACTGTCTGTACAAAGGGATAACAACTTCCTGTTTTCTACTATTGATGCCTCTTCCTATGCATCCCAGTATCCCCCAGCCTTCCTTACTGCCTTCTCACATTGCTTGCCCACCTTTAGGTCATCTGATATAATTACCCCCAGGTCCCTTTCTATTTTTACTGTTGTCAGTAACTCACCCCCCATTGTGTACGCTTCCCCTGGGTTTTTGTTTCCCATGTGCATTACCGTGCACTTCTTTGCATTGAATCTGAACTGCCATACATTTGACCATTCCTCCAACTTTGCCAAGTCCCTTCTAATCCTTTCCACTCCATCTTGTGTATCAACCCTGTTGCAGATCTTTGTGTCATCTGCAAAGAGACATACTTTTCCTTCCAGTTTATCTGCAATGTCACTTATAAAAACATTAAAAAGGACCGGTCCCAGTACTGAACCCTGCGGTACCCCGCTAGTAACCCTCCTTTCTTCACTGTGTACTCCATTTACTACTACCCTTTGCGTCCTGTTGTCTAGCCAATTTGTTATCCAGGCTACCACCTTGGGATCCACTCCAAGGCTGGCTATCTTGTATATTAATCTTTTGTGTGGGACTGTATCAAATGCCTTGCTAAAATCTAGGTAGGCTATGTCCACAGCCCCTCCCTGGTCTACTACTTTGGTCACCCAGTCAATGAAATCTATTAGATTCATCTGACACGACCTTCCCATCGTGAATCCATGCTGGCTTGGGTCTTGTGCCCCACTGGCCTCTAGGTACTCAACAATTCTTTCCTTCAGAAGTGATTCCATCATTTTCCCTACCACTGAGGTCAAACTAACTGGTCTGTAGCTTCCTGCCTCTGACCTGCTCCCACTTTTGTGAAGAGGAATCACATCTGCCCTCCTCCTCCTCCTCGGGTACCACCCCATCCTCCCATGATTTGTTAAAGAGAGTAGTCAGCGGTGTCAATAGTTCTACCCTTAGTTCTTTTAGAATTCTTGGGTGAATCCCATCAGGCCCCATTGCTTTGTCCACCTTCAATTTTATTAGTTCTTTCACAACCCTTTCTTCTGTTAATGGACTGGTATCGACCCCATCTTCAGAGTGTTTCTCTTGTTTGGTTTAGGTAATTCCCCCTCCTCTTCCTTTGTGAATACTGAGCAGAAATATTCGTTCAGTATCCCTGCTTTTTCACTGTCTCCCTCTACCCACATTCCTTCCCCTTTATTAAGCTTCAGTATCCCTCCTTTGGTCTTTCTTCGCTCCCTAATGTACCTATAAAAGGTCTTATCCCCTTTCTTAACAGAATTGGCTATCCTTTCCTCGGTTTGGGCCTTTGCTATTCTGACTGCCTTCGCAGCCTCTTTCTGCTTTAACTGATAAAGTTCTGTGTTCTGCTCCTTCTGTGTTTCCTTATATTTCCTGAATGCTGTCTTTTTCTCCTTAACCTTCCCTGTCATACACTTTGCTACAGCTGTCCTAGTCTCAGGGGTCAGTGAGTTACCCAGTCGGTGTAGGAGGCCAAGCTCCTGGTGTATAACTTTCACAATATGATCTACGTGTAGTTTAAATGTAAGGTCTTGGTCAAGGTAGATACCAAGATATTTTATTTTACCCATTATCTCGAGAGAGGAGCCAGACAAGGTGTATAAGGTAAGTAGGTGTTGCCTGGATGTACCAAGGTGCTTGGGTCTGAATAGTACTGCTCTGCTTTTTTTCTCATTCAGTACTAATAGGTTATCAGCAAACCATGTTTCAAGAACATTCAGACTTGTAGAGAGCATAGTAATAACAGTGTCAATATCTTCTGCACTCCAATAGAGAATGGCATAGTCAACATAAAGTAACAGGTTAGCCTCACCACAGTTGTTACCAACATCATTAATAAGAATGAAGAAGAGTAGGGGGCCTAGTATGGAGCCCTGGGGAACCCCATCATAAACAGGGAGGAGAGTTGAGTGGATCCCTTTCCATTTGACCGCCTGTGACTTACCAACAAGACAGTTAGTAAACTAGGTGAGGGAGTGACTGTCTGGACCCAATTGGGTCAGTTTATGGAGAAGCATGTTAAGGTTAACCAAGTTGAAAGCCTTGGTTAGGTCAATGAAGATGGCACCAGTAAGTGATCCTTCATCCTTTGTCCAAAGTGTTTAGGGTATGAGCCATGAATTTTACAAGCACAGTGACAGTCCCATAGGATTTATGATTAAGAATGTGTGATCAACCTTATGTATTATATAAAACAAAAGATGGCAAAGTCCTGTGTGAGGAAATAAAACCATTTCATGGTCGAACAAATTCATAAAGGTCACTCTCCCTTTGGGCTCATGGCTTGTTCAATCCCTCAATGGAATAATTTCCTCATGTATAACACTTTGTCAGCATTTATTATCTCTCTTATATATATATATATACTGTATATAACACAAACACACAATGTATGTAGGGTTCCACTACTTAAATAAATGCATTATTTTCACAAGACTCTGACCCAAATGAAAGATAAATGATGTTATTCACCCAATGGGTAAATAACACTTTCTATTTTTCACTTGCCAACATCACAATCAACTTGATTGACAGCCCATTCTTCCAATCCCACAATGAATCTGCTCCTAATTGTCACACAGACATTGTATACACAGAACACACAATAGGCTGTGTTCAAATACGCCTTTAATTTCCATTCATGAGAAGGCGGGACTTTCATAACTCACTCGTGGCTATGCCACTTGTGAGCTATGGTCCTGCCCCCTCACGCATGGAAATAAATGGCATACTTGAATACAGGCCATTGTATATCCTCTTTCTATGTATGCATATATGCAAGCAATAACACACAACGGTGTGGGTTTTATGCAGCCTGAGTAAGGCCGCCCAGGGTGTATTACAGTAATGAAGCTTTTGCACCGAGTGCCTTAGCCACTGGGCATGCTCTTATCAGGTGATAAACCACACCTCGGGAGTGTGTTATTGCACTTATAAAATGGGTCCCCACTTTGTCAACCCACCTAGTTAAAAAAAAATTATTTAATGAATTATCATACAAAAGTGGTAAAAATGCAAAAGACAGAAACATAGTCCCATCTGTACTGTACAGTTTCAGGTAATATATGGTATATCATGTATTCACTACAGGGCATTGGTATTTCTGTTGACTGAAGTCTGTATCTGGCATAAGAGAAACACTTTTTTTTTTTTTTTTTTTATTTTACTCCCCCCCCCCCCATCGTAATTATCTTTATACCTTGATTGTCATCCACCATGTGCCTTAGCGGGCACCCTAAAGAGCAATTTCTGTTGTGGTGTCTGTCTGTCCTCCTTTCTCTGGTATTTTCCCACAGCACTGGTTTAATTTCTTTTCGTTATTTTACTTTCATTTATTTAATCTTTTTTTTTTCAGGTACAGGTTAAGTGTGAGCGAGCGTGTCCCTTGATGGCTGCCATGGAGTGCATTTTTCAGTTCGCATATTTCAAAGCATGAGCGTTTTTTTCCTGTGATGCCATTAGAGCTTGGGGAGTTTGTATTTTTAAGGGCTGTTGGACAGAGATATGGCAAGGGGTGGAGTTTGAAAAGTGGAGATGATAGACGAAAATGTAAAGTCAAGGTACTTGTAATGCTCTTTGGTACCTCACCGTAGGCAGACTGCACAGCAGCGGGAGTGAGACATACAACTGAAATGTATTTGGGTTTTTGGGGCTCGTTCATTTTGTGGACAGGACGGAGTAGTGTGAGGTTATTTTTGAAATGTGTTGTGTTGTGAAACTACTGTGGTTTCAGATGATTTTGGTAATGCTGCTAGTTTTTATCTGTTATGCTATGCTTGTCTACTCGGGATATTGCCGTCTGTGTTTCCTGTCACCTCAGACTACTGATTTCCCGCTGCCGCTCGCTCAGTTGTGCCAGGCTGCCTTTTTCTTTTGGCTTCGCACAGCTCAATGATTCGCTGTGTGAAGAGGCAGACTGGCAGGTGTTAGTGCCGGTTGGGTAAAATACCAGCGACTAAGGACATGGCTAGGAGGGTAAAACAGCCAATCAGCGGCTTTGGGTTTTTTGCCCATTTCATAAATATATATTATGGTAGCACGGTAGTGCTACCATAGTTAGGGTTGAGTAGCACTTTCAAGTTTAAAGGGTGAAGCTTTGCACCTTAATAACTTTACCACCGTTCAACGGATTTGCCTGAAATTTAGTATGCATGGTTGGGCATGGCAGATCTTGGGATCAGCCAATGTTTGTACTGGTTGGATATATGGCTGCGGAGTTATTAAGTGACATCTGAATGCGCAATTACGCTTTTTTGTGCATTCTTTGCTTATGTCTACAGGTCGCATGGTTTGCATGACTGGTTTGAAAACTTCAGGGAATGTGTGGCCAGGGTCCCAGATGTGCCTTTTGAAGCTTTCATGAAAAAATACGGAACGGTTCAAAAGTTATTCAAACAACAAGTTCCCATTGTAAGTCAATGGGAAAAGTTAACAAAAAGTGCAACACTTTCGCAAATGCACTTTTTAGTGCTGCAAATGGCCCTAGTAGTGTCACAAATCCACCATTTTTTTTCAGTTACTGATCAGAAAAATGCTTGCCATTTAACATTGGGACCCTCTAGGAACACAATTCTTTTTGTGTTCACCTAGTCAGACCCTCAGGATGCTAGCCATGTCTTTATTCTGGGGTTAAACACCCCAGAAATATGTTTTTCAAATTTCTGGAAAAGGTAGTGTAACAAAGTAGTGTCTCACCTGCGACACTTTTGCAAAATTTTGTGAAAGCTTTTGCAAATTGTGGCACCACTTTTCCAGACTATGGCCAAAATGACAGGAGTTCTTTGCCACCCTGCTGCAAAAGAACGGTTTGGTCTTTTGAGCTGAAATTTGGAGGGAAGGCAGCCAGCATCTCTCAGATGTGCCTTTTGGTAGTTTGGTGACAAAATACTGCAGGTGCCAAGTTACGGTACTCCAAATATGACTTTTTTCCCCAAAGACTAAAATGGTGGTGTTCGCCATGCATTTCGGGGCTCGTATCTCAGAAACGGTGTGAGATACGGAATTTTTGTCCCAAAAAAGCATTCAGTGTAAACCTAGCCAGGAAACTCGTGAATCACATGAAATTTAAATTTTTTTTCTACATCGCACGGTTCCTGAGATATAAGCAATTTAGTATTCCAACAGCTAATTTTCTGCTCCGAGGCCCATTATTATGCATACATTCTTTGTACACACTATATTTCCCTATGCAGCTGTTGGGCAAAAAACAGAGTGTGTGCTTCTGTTACTTTAACAGTTAGCATTTCCACTTGCGTTTCCGTACCTGTTTGCGTTACTGTTCCCGTGTGCGTTACCCTTTGCGTTCTCGTTTGCGCTTGCGTTACTGTTACCATTTGCATTTCCACTACTGTTTCTGTTTGTGTTTCGGTTTGCATTTCTGGCACCCCTTTCAATTGCATTTGCATTTCTCTTTCAGTTTGCATCTTCGTTGCTGTTACTGTTACCATTTGCATTTCCAATTGCGTTACTGTGCCTGTGCGAATTAGGGTTTGCATTTCCATATGCGCTTCTATTTGCTTTTGCATTTCTGTTTCCTTTGGCATTATTGTTGCTGTTACCGTTACCATTTGTGTTTACAACTGCAGTAACGTGACCATGCACGTTACAGTTTGTGTTTCCATATGCGCTTCCATTCCTGTTTCCATTGGTGTTATTGTTCATGTTAACTTTACCATTTGCGTTTACAATTATGGTACCGTGATCGTGCGCATTACGGTTTGTGTTTCCATGTGCGCTTGTGTTTTCACTTCTGTTTCGGTTCCCTTTGTCATTATTTATGCTGTTAACATTACCATCTGCATTTCCAATTGCCGAACTGTGACCGTGCATGTCACAGTTTCTGTTTCCTTGCGTGGTTACGTCTCCCTTTTGCATCACTGTTCGGTTTGGCGTCACTTGGTGCTTGCGTTTCTATTAACGTTTGCTTTACCATTTACATTTATGTCACCATGTGCACAACCATTAGCGCTTACCGTTACTATGTCAGAAAACATCACGTGGAGGGAGCATGGGGCCCACCACCACATTCCATTCACTACTTCTACTGCACGTTCTCAAAAAGAAGGGAAATTAGAGGCAAAAAACTCCATTTAATGCATCAGTTAGGGTAGTTCCACAGCGATAAAAGTGAGGAAATTCGATGTTACGGTTGAAACCCCCCCTTGCACCTACCCCCACCCTGTCCTCCCAGCCAGCATTGGGGTGTGCTTTGGGGTCATCGGTCCTAACTCTCACCATTCTCCTATAGTTCACCACCTCAGCTTCTTTACACATGTGATGGGGTGAGAGTTAGGGCTGATGACCCCAATGCACACCCCAATGCCGGCTGGGGGCAGGTGGGGTGGCAGGGGGGATTTCAACCCTAACATCGAATTTCCTCACTTTTGTCACTGTGGAACAACCCTAACTAATGCATTAAACAGAGTTTTTTGCCTCTAATATATATATATATATTTCTCAGGCATGCTGTTTGATCTTTGGCATCATTCGTGGCTCTGCCACTCATGGTGTCACAAGTTCAAACAGCGCTCATGAAAAATTTAATAGCTAGTTCTCTTGTGGCTATGACATATCCATATCAACTGTAGCCTTCTTTTTCTCGAATTGTAACCGTGGCTACAAAACAGGGGTGGCTTCTATTAACAATGCTAGTGTAGAACTGTGGCTACAATTTGACGGTGGCTGCAATTCAGGGGCAGCTTTAAAATGGTGAAATACGATACCCATTGTTTATCATCACTTTTCTGGTTACTGAAACAAACTAGAACGCAGCCAGCAGTGCTTCCTGGCCTTACAGGACAATGGGTGCACAAAAACAGCTGAGAATACTAACGAAATCCTGGTTCGAGACATATTATAAGGGATGCTCCTTTTTCATTTAAAATGTAAAAGAGGGAGTTGGTGTTGCCCCTGTATAGATCAAAGGTGCAGCCACACCTGGAGTACTGTGTTCAGTTCTGGAGGCCCCATCTCAGGAAGAACATAGACTGGGAGGAGGCAGTACCGAGCAGGGCAGCCAAAATGGTGAATGGCCTGCATCATAAGCCCTACAAGGAATCACTCAAGGAATTAAATATGTACTCTCTAGAGGATAGGAGGGAGAGGGGGCGACATCATAGAAACATTCAAATACCTCAAGGGTATCAACAGGGTACAGGACGGTGGCATTTTACAAAGAAAGAGATGCTCAAGGACAAGAGGGCATGACATGAAGTTAGAAGGGGGAGCTCAGAGGGGATGTGAGGAAGTACTTCTTCACAGAAAGGGTGGTAGATGCTTGGAAAAGTCTACCGGCAGAGGTGGTAGGTACCAAAATGGTAGCAGGATTCAACCATGCATGGGACAGACACAGGGAGACCTTAGTAACAGGGTTGGGGGGAGGCCGCAGAATGAGTAGGGTCTGTAGTAACACAGTAGGAACGAAACGTTGAGGGCAGACTGGATGGGCCAAGGAGTCCTTTTCTGTAGGTAATTTCTATGTTTCTATGTTCCTATAAAAAAATTGCTAAAACAGTCTCAAAATTGGGAAATAAGGGTATTAGACTAGATCATCATTTTCACAGTAACATGCAATGCTAGATCCTTACATACCTCAGCACTAGTCGACTCCCACAAGGGTTTGTGGTTGGATAGAAGTATAAAAGTTATGTAGTTCTTAGTTCTGGCTCTTCTTAAACTCTAAGAACACATTTACTCAATAGCCCTTGATACCTACCAAGAATTTGGCATGATTGCCTCAAATGTTAGCACAGAACAACTGGGCATAGTGATGAACAATATCTGTAGATATGTTCTGTGCCCTCCATGTACTCATCAATGTGACCTCTACATCCACCTAGATTGGTAAATCCTAATGACAGGCAGACGTTTGTACTGCAGCTGTCAGCTACATAGATACAGCACTGCTTGTGCCCCCAGATACAGTTCCTCACCATGGGATTTTATAACAGTACTAAACCACTACAGCTTGTGATCAATGGACAGCATTACCTACAAAACTCCAGAGATCAGAACAGACATGGGCAAGCAGGCAGGCCTTTGTCTACAGTGCCACCAGGGATTGGAATAGCATGTCTCTTCATATCAAAATACTAAATCCTGTTACATCTTTAAAAGCACTGCAAAAAACAACTTTGTGCTGAAAATGGTTTCATGTGCATACCATCCATCCCAATGTGACACTTGAACTAGGTATTTTTTTAGTGACAAATACTGCATATCAGCTTTCTGTCTGATCTAATCCGAGTTGACCTATAGCATGGGGCGGCAATTAAAAAAGTTCAATAAGAGACTCACAACCCTTGATGCAGATAGGAACATCTCTGGTGGGAGTCTGGGGGCAATGAGAATTATTTCCACCGTTGCAGTTTTTAAACATTAATTGCTGTGCTTGAATACATTTAAGGGGAAAACTTCACACAGTAACAGTCTTTCACCACCTGGTTTCTTGAACTGAGTCAACTAACTAAACAATAACATGTCCAGGGGATACATTAATTAACAGTCTGTTAATCACCCTCTAGGGAAGTAATTCATCTCAAGCCGTATGCCCCTTGGGGGAATGAACTAGTTGTTAATGTAGGCCCTGGGAGTGCCTTATTGTTATTATGAAAATTGGATTACATTGAAAAAAATATTTACCATTGAATTCAGAGAGTCATTTGATGTTTTTGTTTGATAAGGCCCGGCAGCCATATTAACCCTTGGGCTGGCGGCAGAATTAGGACACACAGAAATTCTGCATTACGATATATGTCTGCAGCACAGCAAGGGTTAACAAAAGATTAAAACAAGGCTCTTGGAATGTGAGAAAGCAATCAGAATGTTATATTTAATATGCAGCCTCTTTCTATAATCAAGCTTTATGTCACTACATGAACTTGGTTATTGTGTCCCCATAAATATTTCAATTGCAGTTACTAACTATACTTTGTCATCTGAGCAGGTTATGTTACTCTGTTTCGGCACCGTCTATCAAAAAGCTGTTTGACAGTAAATTGTGTACCATATTATATAATGTACTGTATAAAACAAGTACTGTTTGTGGTGCATTACAGCAATAATAGTACACTGATGGGAGGTAATTAAATAATAACCATATGGACATCACTGAGACCGCAAGGCATAAGGCCAAACCAGGGAACCATTCCACCCTAGACCGGGGACTGGCTTCCAACCTCTAAACATCCAAGTGGCTGGTACTTTGGCGGATGCCTTGAGTGACCACTCTCCAATATTTTGCATATGGAAGAACCACCTGCCCAAGGTCCCTCCAAGAATCCTCACAGCCAGAGATTTTTCCAAATTCTCTGCGGAGGCCTTCCAGAAGCACCTATTCAGTTTTGACTGGAGCCCTACCCGGCTGCTCCCCAACATTGACAAAGCACTGGAATATTTCCAAAATACTGTCATCTCAGCAGCCAACTGGCACACTCCTCTTAGGAAACTCAGAGCGAAGGGACGCCGCTACAAATGGAGCACACCAGAGCTAAAATCCATGATGATCAAGGGGAACAAGGCTTGGGTTAGGTATAGGAAGTCTGCCCTCCCAGAAGAGCAGAAAACCTTTAGGTTCCTAAAAAACCAATGCAAGCAAACAACAAAGGCAGCAAAGTGAACTTATGTTAAGAACCTCCAGCAGGCCAGCTTAACTGACCCGAGGTCCTTCTGGTCCCAGGTTAACACCCTGATGAAGGATAGTGGTAACCCCCCAAGGTACGACAGTCTGCAATGGCAAAACACTTAGTGAGGGCCAGAAGGCTGCCACCACCTTCAACAGGTTCTTCACAGACCTTGAAAACTATAAGGCAGGTCTCCCCCCACAAAGCTCTGAGCTACCAGGCACTGAGAAATTGAACACTCAGCACCCCCAATTTCACTTGTGGATCGTATGTCCCAAGGAAGTACTTATGAACATTAAGGCAAAGGGATCAGCTGGCCCAGGTGGCCTCGACCCTAGATTGCTCAGAACTGCTGCCCCTGCCATTACCTTACCCATTACATGGCTTATTAATAGGTAACTGCTGGAAGGAGTCATACCTAATACATGGAAGCAGGCTTATGTGGTGCCCATCCACAAGGGAGGTCTCGGGGAACACATTGGTAACTAGAGATCAGTCTCCCTCTTATGCAGGAGCTGGAGGCACACCAGCTGCTGGTAAACACACAGCATGGATTCAGAAGAAAGTATGGGACTGATACAGCTCTTATCAGATTCTCCACAGATATCCTTAAGGCCCTCGATGATGGCACCCCTACGGGGGCTGTATTCATTGATCTGACCAAGGCCTTTGACTTGGTGAACCACCACCTTTTGGTAGATAAACTGAGTCAATTTGGCCTTGATCGGCATTCACTGAACTGATTCAACAGCTACCTGTCAAACCGCTCCCAACAGGTCAAGTGGAGTGGTGCCACATTGGAATCACTCCGCATCAAGGAGGTTGTACCTCAGGGCTCTATCCTGGGACCCCTCCTGTTTTCACTGTTTGTGAATGATCTAAACATGCATTGCAGCAGCAGCTTTGTGGTCCAGCATGCAGATGATGCAGTACTCTACAGAGCCTCAAACAGCACAGCTGACCTGGGTCAACAGCTACAGTCTGATTTTACTCAACTAGAAAGCTGGCTACTAAACAACAGATTGATACTTAATGCCAAAAAGACAAAAGCCATTATGTTTGGATCTTGAACCCTAGGCCATGACAGAAGCCCCCTGCTACCATTGGTCACAGCTTCAGGCTCTCCCATAGAGACAGTAGGGCCTTTCAAGTACCTGAGCCTAACACTGAACCAAGGCTTCACAGTGAAAATCCATGTGGATCAGATAACCAAAATGATCCATCAAAAGCTAGGTCTGCTGTACCATTTGAACAGACAACTGATACCTGAAACCAGGATTGCCATAGCTGAAGGCATCCTCCTACCAACCTTAACAAATGTTGCTTCGGTAATGCACTCGATCACAAAACAGGAACTAAACAGGATGTAAATCCTATATAATAAGATACCACACTTTGCCACAATGTCCCACCAGAGGAGACATCACTGTGAATTACTGGCCTCCCTAAACTGACCATCCCTTAGCTGCAGGCTACAGTACCCTCTACTGTGCAATGCATGCAAATTCATTAATGACCACCCTTCAGAGAGTCTCACTGGTCTACTGGCCCCTAAGCACTCAGGCAGACACCTCTGCACCACTGGGAGAAATCTTCTAGAGGAACCAAGAGTTAGGACAATGACTGGCAGTAAATCCTTCACCCATGCCGTACCTGTACTCTGGAATAATCTCCCTGCTCACCTGCAAGAAGCAACCTCCTTGGGAGCCTTCTGCAAGGGGCTCTGGATGCACCAGCTGGACATCAGCAAATGCTCCTGCACTTCAATAAAACCTAAATCATGCCAAACCTATCTGCTCAGTTGAAGGCTCTTACTCAGACTACAAGATGAGTTAGTGTATTGTCAGTCATTGTTATGTGCTAATTCAGCCCCATGCCAGAAGTCTAGGCAAATGTGATTGTAAAATGTATTGTCTAACTGTTGATTGTAATTCCCTAATGTACGTCTTACCTATAAGCAAACATTACTGCTTTGCACTGTATTGCAAAATGTCCTTTTCTTTGCTCTATGTAACTAATTCTGGGTCGCCCCTGAAAAAGGGACCTTTGGAGGTCAGTGTGTCTACCCAGTTAACAAAACTGAAATAAAAAAACAAACTTGATGGCCACAGGCTGAAGTATTTATGAAGTCCCAGATATGGTTATTACTGCACTTAACCCCCACCACTACAGCTATTATTCTGAAAAGGAAATTAGAAGAAATGTTTTGAGAAGTTACAATTCCTTTCCTGATGAAATTTTTTACTGTACAGTTTAGTGAAGGAATGCTGAAAATAAGGAGCAGTTTGTAGGTGTAAACCAATCAGAATCCAGGAATTAGTATACAGTCCCATCATTGAGTCTACTGTCCAGTTATGGCAAAATAAAGGGACAGTAGTTCTGCATTCCAGTTAGCGAAGGGGGGACTTTTTTCAGTACAGGCATAATGAAGCAATAATGGCACAGAGAACTGGGTTTAACTAACACTGAGGCAGTAGTTTTTTGAGTGGTGACCAATCAGAATGCTGGCATTAGCATACAGACCAATTGCTCAATCCACTGTCCAGCTGTGACTGAATAATGGGACAGGAGCTCTGCACACTGATTGGTTACATGGTGCTTTCTGCAGTATATAACATACAATGTAGATGATGTAGACTACTGTATGTAATAGTTGTGTACCATATAATGCATGTCAGCAGTAAGTCATGACAGGGTGTCTGTTCTTATTAATGAACTGCACAGCCAGCTGTATTGTGAGGCATGAGGCAGCTGTGCAGAGTGCCTTCACCCACCTGAAACTGCGGTTCAGGAATAGGAATCCACACCCTGGAGTGGCTTATTGGGCCTATAAATGAGCTGTATTAATGCATCTTTATACAAACAAAAATAACAAAAAAAAACTAAAACATACCTTAATTTTTATTTGAGAAAGCTATCCCAATGAGAGAAAGCAGTCCCTTTTACTGGATGTTTCTGCAATAGAAAACTATGATTTACTATTAATTTCTGTACATAGCATTATGCTGGTCATCTGAAGTTCCCCCCATTATTTCAGTTATTTGACATGGTGGTATACCTAGTAGATTTTATTGTATTCATTTATTGGTTTATTGAGTTGTAGTTTTCAATCTTTAGCTTTTATTCAACTGTGTATGAAATTTCTATGGCAGCAGCAGTGAGACAGTAGCATGAAACTAGCAGTTGTTTACTTGACCAGGACAAACTTGACAGTATTTGCTTGGGAGTAGGTTTTTTTTTGTGTGTTTTTTTTTATTAGAGGCACTTTATAGTTTTCTTTAAAGAGTGATGTTGTGGTGGCATGCAGATGATTAGTTCGTGCTCTTTGTTTTGGAGTGGAGGGTATCGGGGCAAGCAGTGTGGAGCACGTCTGGGGTGGAGTGCCTGAGATTTGCATGCATGCATCGGGAGATGAATATGAGACGGTGTGTTGTTATATTGAGATTGGGACAAGCTTGAAGGAATTTGATTGCTCAGGGCAGTGTTTTTCCAAAGAAACACTATAGTATTTGCACACAGAGAGTTTGTGGTGGAGCACTGATTGCTAGTTATTGCTGTTTCATGTTTTCATGTTGGTTAAACAAAGGAGGTGGCCAGGAGGGTATACTGTTAGAACGGCAATGTTACATTGCCACAGTCATTACAGTGACAGCAGGTTGCCGCATGCCACTGTTGTGACCTGGGCTTTAGAGCACTGAGTATTTTGGGCATGTGGCAGGAGGTGGGATGTTCTGGCATGAGATCACTAGGGCGCACCTACAAGGATTGCAGTCAGCAGATTATGGAGACTGTGGAGCAGTATGACGTGGACTGTATCGGACTACTTGACAGGTATTACCCTGAATTTTCAGTTGCAGGTATAAACCTGTATGGTTCTGGACTGTATGGGTGCTTTCCTCATTATCCAGGTCCTGTGCATGTTGTCAATTGTCATGTGCTACTGTCAGCCTGGTATACATGAATGCAGTTTCTGTTACCTATTGATTTCCCATAATAAACACTGATTTTGCAGCATCTGAGCCTCCTGTCTTTTTTTCCTGCCTCTAACTCTGTGCAACCAATAACAATTACTACCCCCTGTCAACCTTGGTGTGATACAGATTTGGTTATATTAAGTTGGGTGCTGCAGGGTAGCGCCCTCCTCCCCCACACCCCCACCCCGCAATACAGAAGTTTGGCGGTCTTGCTGTCTGTAGTATTGTGGGATGTGTTGAGGTGTTTGGCCACTTTTTTCTATTTTCTCCTATGCACTTCCGCCATATTTACACGGGCGACAAGTTCCCTGTTGTGGTTTTTTGCCATCAGCAGAATGCTGGCACTGTAATTGCCATTGGCAGTATTACTGTCACACTGACATGGGTGAACTGGTGAGGAGCAGTGCTGCAAAGCACAGCAGAATGGCTTAGAACACTGTGAGGGAGTGCACGTTACCTCACTGATGGAGGTTTAAGGACCTAGCACAAAGTTTCGAAAAACTGAAAGACTAACATGGTGACAGAATTGGTTTCAGTTTTTAACTGAATATTGGTTGTCCCTGTACTATATGTTTGGGGTCACCCTTTTGGGGAGGCATTAATCTTTGCTGTGCAGCATCCATGTTGCCAGAAGAGTTCAAAAGCAATGTGGTTCCTATTCCTGAACCACAATGCTTTGGAATCTACTTGACCAATCAGAACACAAGATGCTCTCAACGCATTTCATAATGTATAAAATATGTATTGCCTGTGGTGAATTAACCTACAATGTGCATTCTGTTGACTATGTAATCTTTGTAAAACATATAATATACTGTTAAACAACTTGTATTGTCAGAATTACGTTAATTTACAGTGTACATGATGTAGAAAATGTAATCATTGTACTGTATAAAATAAGTATCGTCAGTGGTGCATTAACTGGTTGCGTGCATGATGTAGGTGATGCAATATTTGTACTGTATAAAACATATTGTCAGTGGTGCATTAACCTACAGTGTACATGCTGTAGACAATGTACTAATTACACTGTATAAAAACATATATTGTTAGTGGCGCATCAACCTACAGTGTACGGGATGTAGATGATGTAGTAGTTTTACTGTAGAAAACATTTATTGTCAGGGTTGTATTAACTTACAGTGTGAATTATGTAGAAAATGTACTAACTGTACTGTGTCACAGACCATCAGCAACTCCACCAGTGCCCTTTACTTACCACGTTTTAACAGACCTCCACCCTAATTCATCCCGTTCTGTGTCCTGTGCTCACATTCATGCCTCTGTGTAGTTGGCACGCCTGAGAAATCAGGACCCATGAGCCTATTCACCAGTTCCTGTAGATCAAACCAAGGCCTACCGCTTGAACATCAGGTGGAGTACAATCTTATTTTCATCTCTTTATCGTATCACTTCCCAGTATTAGGAAGGATTATTTAACTTTGATTAGCTATGATGGCATGCCTCTTTAATAAGATAGAAACTTCAGTATCCTTTACCCAATGCACCACCAGTCACTTATAGCTTTATAAATAGTTGCTGTTAATTTAAAAAATATATTCCAAAGTAAACACGGTTAAACCATGCAACAAGGAAAACATATGAAAATAAAGGTTTTAAACAGTAAACACAAGTTCATAAATTTAAACTAATTTAGGCTCAAACTAAGAGGTAGAAATGTTAAATTAGCTAAATAAGAAATGGATGATTTTTTCTCAGCACTATAGCTAAAAAGACAACCTTCTCACAATCTACATGCATTGAATTTGCCTGATCATGTAAGTGCGAATTCCTAATTTCAGTCTCTCTTTCTCCTTCCTTGTTTTGTATCTGTGACAGAGCCAGTAAGTAGCCTGATGCCTCAGTTCTACTCAGCTGTCCTTGTTCTGTATCTAATGATCACAAACCTTTAAAATGTCCTAATTTTATTCGGCAAAGATAAAACGGGGTCCCTCTCAAAAGACTCATGACTGTCACTGATGTTAGTAAAGGAGCTCTCTGTCTTCTCTCCCATGCCACCTGGTGAGGCATCGACACCTTATGGGCCCAGGAATGCTCATCACCTTTTCCCAATTGTTTAACCAGGTGACACACACTAAGCTGAAAGCTTGTTTACAGGTGCAACCTGGGAGCACAGGGAAGTTAAGTGACTTGCTCAGGGTCACACAGTATAAAACATATATTGTTGGTGGCGCATCAACCTACAGTGTACGGGATGTAGATGATGTAGTAGTTTTACTGTAGAAAAACATTTATTGCCAATATATATTTTATCACTTTGCTGATACAGACTACTGCTTATTTATCCTTGAATAAAATTTGCACCTTTAAAACACATTCTGAAGGTTTGAGAGACATAACTGTTGAAAACAAAAGCATATGATTGGAACTTAAGTTTCAGAAAAAAAATATACACATGTATGCCACATACTGCACAAAACATGTATTACCAATGTTACATTAACTTACAGGTTGCATGATGTAGACAATGTACTAAGCGTACGGTATAACACATGAATAGTCTACGGTGCATTAACCTACAGTGTGCATGATGTAGATTTTTATGTTATAAAAAGGGTCTGAGAAATAGAGCTTTCTGGTTGTCCGTAAGCATTGTATCAGCCTTTTGTTAATCTTTTATTAACATGCATGAAGAGCCTAATCATATGCTGAACAAGGTTTAACACTATGTAATTTTTTTCTCTTTATTATAATAGCAATAAGGCACTCGCAGGGGTTATGTTAATGGCCAGTTAATCACCCTCTAGGGGCATGTGGAACTCAGCTATGCCTCATGCAACATTACATCCCTAGAGGATGATTAACAGACAACTAGCGTACGCCCTGAGAGTGCCATATTGCTTAAATGAATGTACTGTATAAAATACGTATTGTCAGTGGTGCATAAACCTACTGCATAGTATGCATGATGTAGATTATATAATAATTATATTGTATAACACATGTATTGTCAGTGGTGCATTAACCTACTGTACAGTATGCATGATGTAGATTATGTAATAATTATAATGTATAACACATGTACTGTCAGTGGTGCATTAACCTACTGTACAGTGTGCATGATGTAGATCATATAATAGCTGTATTGTATAACACATGTATTGTCATTCATGCATTAACCTACTGTGCAGTATGCATGATGTAGATCATATAGTAATTGCATTGCATAACACATGTATTGTCAATGGTGCATTAACCTATAGTACAGTATGCATGATGTAGATCATATAATAATTATATTGTATAACACATGTATTCTCAGTGGTGCATTAACCTACTGTACAGTGTGCATGATGTAGATCATATAATAATTGTATTGTATAACATATGTATTGTCAGTGGTGCATTAACCTACTGTACAGTATGCATGATGTAGATTATATAGTAGTATTAGTAAAAACATCTTTATTTATACAGGCATAGAAGTTGACAAGCACATTTTTTACACCATAGGTCTTGTATAAGCCCCGTTTTCATGTATGTTATGTTTATGGAGTGTTAACTGGTTTAGGGTATAGTTTAGAAAATATCTCCAGATAAATTGAATTCTGTATGAATGTTTTAAACAGTTGTTCAAACAAGGTACATTTTTCTTATTTCCATACATATATTTTTGTTGTACGGTTTTTAATCATACAATACTATCAAGTTAACTTTAATATTTCTGGTATTAATCTAAAGGTCCTGATTTTAATTTTGAATGTATTCTGCTAAGACACACACATATTCATTAATAGTGTCAGTTACAGGCTCTGTCTGCTTGAGTGTTCAGCTTACCTATGGATTTGTCCTTGAAAGGATCCTAAGTAATAGCAAAAGGGATGCTATTCATTCCATTGAAATTTGTGATTTTTGGAAAAAGGTACTTTTAACCAATGAGATTTTTTTCTGTTTTTTATGTAGATCTGGGTTTAATAGATTGTGACTCTCGGAACAATTGCCATAAGTCTCTGAGGAAAGCATGGTTGGTCCGAAAGCTTAGACACTATTTTCATTTTGTAACATCTATGTTGGTCCATTAAAAGCTATCAAAATATTTGCTTCTGGTCTTGTTTTCATGGTGATCCTGTAACTTGTTTTTAAAAAGTTTCAGACAGATCATATCCATAAACATAAAACATAATTAATCAACAATCATATACCAATCAAGTACATGCAAAAATATACTGTGGTTATTTAAAAACTGACAGATATGTACTGAGTTCTGTCTGACTTTGTTTCTAAAAGCATTTACTGACAGATCAAGCGCGTTTGTTATATAATAATTGTATTATAGTATATGGTTAAGGCTTATTGTAGACAGAAATCAGTGGCTTTTAAAATCTTGTTGTAGGACTGTTCAAGGGTCAAAAAAAGTTGTACTATCGTTCTGACATCACATCGATAGTACAACAACTTTTCAGTCTTGTCCTACCTCCTGATTGGCTGACTGTTTGTAATGGTGAGAAAAAAAGAAAAGTAGAAACATGGCGGTACAATTAAGTGGGCACGGAGCAGTGGATCTTTCTGGGGGATCTTCCTTCTACCAATGTGAATAGCCTCACACAGCTTTGTGGCACAAACAATTTTTTTTTATTTAAAAAAATAAACAGTGCTGCTAAAAGAAAGTGAGCAGGAGTGAGAAGCAGTAGTCAGCGGGAGGGCAGTGAAGCCAAAACGAGCGGCACTGGCAGCAGAGAGAAGCAGAAGCCAGTGGGAATAGGAACACCAAATAATAACACAGAAGGTAACCAGTGTCATAAAAAAAAGAAATAAACCCTACAATTTACAATATAAAATAGTGGATGGATGACTGTCCACAACCAGGGGCATTTTTCCATCTCAGGAGTTGATGACATCAGGGAGACCTCTTAAGCTATGCTCCCGAGGTCTCTATGATGTCATCAACTCCCTCAATGGAAACACAGCCATGTTGTGGATGGTCACCCATCCACTATTCTATATGTATAACACATGTGTTGTCAGTGGTACATTAACCTATTGTACAGTGTGCATGATGTAGATTATATAATAATTGTATTGTATAACACATATTGTCGCAGTTCATTCACCTAAAGTGGTGCCCAATGTCATGGTCCCAAATTTCACAAGGTCTTGTGACACTATTGTCACAAAGTCCTTAATGATGACTAGTTACAATGTTTGGATAAACTAGGCAATTGAAAGCAATTATGCAACTAGCAAATGATCCTTCTGTCTATTCTTGCTAGTTCTTCACTGAAGACCCTGATCTTCATGAAACGGAACATGATGCTAGTCACCACTATACAGTGTGCATGATGTAGACAATGTAATAACTATATTGTATAAAACATGTGGTGCATCAACCTACAGTGTGTATCGTGTTGCCTATATTTAAGAATTTTTTGTTACTGTATGTCTGACCTGCTGCTGTCCCCTTGTAAATGAGATACAACATTTCAATTGGCTCTATTCCTAGAAACAAAACCTCAGTCAATAATAAATTTCAGAGGAGGCTAGCCAGCCCATCAACACAGCTGTAGAACTACTGCTCATGACTCTGGTAGCCCAGATTCATGCCCTGAGTCTGGAATGTTGGAGGGTCGGGGGAGAAGGAATGAGCATCTGAAGGACTGCTCTCTTCTTCCAGTGTGGGGGATGGCCTGGCACTGGTATGGTCCCTAGCAGTGGCTAGGGGGGGCAGAATGCCAGGATCACAACCTGGAGGGGTGGAGGAGCAGCAGCCATCTGGTATCCTACGTACAGGTGCATGCAATGTGATGCTACTGGAGGACACAGAAGTACTTCACTCAGGATCACAACCTGGGGAGGAACAGCAGCCATCTGGTATCCCACGCAGGTGCATGCAATGTGATGCTACTGGAGGACACAGAAGTACTTCACTCAGGATCACAACCTGGGGGTGGAGGAACAGCAGCCATCTGGTATCCTACGTACAGGTGCATGCAATGTGATGCTACTGGAGGACACAGAAGTACTTCACTCAGGAATCACAACCTGGCGGGGAAGGAACAGCAGCCATCTGGTATCCTACGTACAGGTGCATGCAATGTGATGCTACTGGAGGACACAGAAGTACTTCACTCAGGAATCACAACCTGGGGGGGGACAGCAGCCATCTGGTATCCTACGTACAGGTGTGCATGCAATGTGATGCTACTGGAGGACAGAAGTACTTCACTCAGGAATCACAACTGGGGGACAGCAGCCATCTGGTAACCTACGTACAGGTGCATGCAATGTGATGCTACTGGAGGACACAGAAGTACTTCACTCAGGAATCACAACCTGGGGGGGGGAGGAACAGCAGCCATCTGGTATCCTACGTACAGGTGCATGTAATGTGATGCTACTGGAGGACACAGAAGTACTTCACTCAGGAATCACAACCTGGAGTCAAATGATGATACAGGGTAGTAGTAAAATGTATTAAACTATGACAAATGGCAAAAAAGTAAGAGCTGTCTGGAGGACAAGTGTAGCCCCAGCGCTTTGGCCAAAACTGGCCTTCTTCAGGGAGGGTGTCAGCTTCACATATCTCCTGGTTTAAATCCAAGTAACTGTAAAGGCACAGTGTCACAATTTACAAATGGAGCACTTATAAAACATTTAAAATGCACTGTTTGTAGCCAAAATCAGTTGCCAGCTTAATAGAAACTACAGTAGCTGAAGAAAGCAGTAGAAAGTGAAACAGTGCAAAAGCAGGTGTTGTGAGTGATGTGTGTGCTGGGAAGAAGAAAGAAAGAAAGAAAGAAAGAAAGAAAGAAAGAAAGAAAGAAAGAAAGAAAGAAAGAAAGAAAGAAAGAAAGTAAGTAAGTACAGAGGATCTGAGTGGCAAAGTAGTGCCGAAGACACCAACAAGTAAAGGCAACCTTGTACAAATGAAGCCCTCACAGGGACACTAACAATACAAAATAAGTCACAGTACAATTACTACATATCAGTCTATATACATTATATGAGTGTCCCTCCTGCAAACCAATAAGTAATACTTCTGTCTCATCCAGCAGTAATAAAGATCCTGCAGCAGCAGGACCCTTCTTTGACCTTTGCATGGAATATAACCAATCCAACATAATCTATTTCCAACACAACCAAAATGGATTGCATCATGGACCACTACCAACAGTTATGTTCAGTACAAGATAAAAGAAACAGAAGTTTTCTGTCTGCTTGCTAACAGCGCATCCCCTTTTAGTATGCCGTCATTCATTATTGTCACAGGATCCTTTTTAAAATCCTGGTTCTAACACTGTCCTCCAGAGTTTCACCTCAGGCTTGCTGCCTTGTATTGCACACCCAGGACCTCCAATGATGCACTGCATACACACTCCCACTCGTAGTGATGCCATTGAGAGCACTGCACACTGCTCCACTCCAAGGGAGAAACTTAGGTGGAAAAATTGCCCTGACTGACAGGATGATTCTCCAACCCCGCACAGGCTCCACACCTATGACCGTGGCACAGTTCCTTTGGATCCTTGAAGAGCAAATCATGCTTGGCTGTCCACAACCTCTGCAACAGTGAACAGAGTATGGTAAGTCCGGTAGAGGTTGGGTGATGGGTCGGGGGGGGGCCAGCTGCGGAAAGAACAAAAATTATAGCAAAAAAAAAAAAAAAGAATTTCAGAAGAGAAGGCACCAACCCACGAATGGTGACCAATAGACAGAGATTGGTAGACATAAAGCAGCAAGTCATATGGAATATGTGCTATTAAAACTGAAATAAGTTTTAACAACTTTATACTAAGAGTTTGATGATTTCCATCTAAGAACACAATAAGGCCTCTCATCTACTGCACTTGTAGTCAAATAAGGAAATCCAGCCATACTCATACAAGAATATTCTAATCTGACCCGTACTTTTACCACCCTGTATTTTGATCACTATTGTTGTTTTATATTTTGACTTGTACTCTCCCGGGTCGTGCCTGAAAATAGGCATTTCTATGTCTAGTGCACCTACCCGGTTATCAAAAACAAATAAAAGGAATGTAAGCTCTGGCATACAAATGTAGCTTGTTAAACACAGTACTTGAAAATGACCCCATTGAAAACACAGACTTATCTCTCACAAGTCAGAGTTGTTTCCTTGCAAAATATTCTGTTTTATCAGTTGACTGTCCTGTAGCATTTATTTCCCTGCCATTCTGTTTTTCTGTTAAAACTAACATGCCAGACTGGATCTGAATCACTGGTCAGAGAGGGACTACTTAGCCACACTCACAACCCAGATTGTACCCCAAGCCTGGGACACCAGGAACAGAGGACGGCAGTGAACACTACCGAGTGTTCTGGAGGAGACACACTCTTCCAAGCACCACTCTTCCAAGTGTCCACTGGGGGAAGGTAACTGTGGTGCCCCTGACAGAATAGGTTACTACACAGTGCCAAAGGTCCACCTCCACTCCCTCCGTAGTCACTGCTGCATGCACGTTCATAGGAGTAGGGTGAGTTGATGGAAACAACTGATGAAAAATCAAGGATCCTTCCAGGTACTCCAGGTGATGGCCAATGTGCCCCCCATATCATCTGACCCTTCAGATGCACCACACTCACCTTATACCCCAAGTACATCTGCTGTCATCATAATCACTGACTTTCACTGTTGGCAGGAGAGAAACCTCTCTGGGAAGACAAAGACTCGAAGTGGTGAATTGTGGAGGACTTGGGGAACAGCGACTAAACTACAAATTGTAAGAAGCACTCTTTGTATGATGTAGAGCTCTCCTACAGTGTTCAATGGAGAAAGTTGACAGAGGTTCAGGGACATTCAACCAGTTTTGCACTGGATGGGGAATTGAGTTCCTGAGGATTCCAGCCCAATCTGCTGATGGTGATGGATGGCTAAAAGGTGACTCTGGTGGACAACAGGGGCACTAGGCAAACCTAAAGGAGGAGAGTGTCTAGGGGCTGGGATGCATAAATAAATAAAGCAAAAGACAAAGAACTAGCTCATGAGAATGCCACCCTTTATAGGAGTTCCACCGATGCACAATTGCATTGAATTGGTGCACACTTAAAGCTACCTGGAGCTTCCTAAGTTAGCAATAACACGACAGGGTGTGCAGAAAGCAAGCAATAACACACTCTGAGGTGTGGGTTATTGCCTGATAAGAGCATGCCCAGGTGTGTTATAAGGCATGAGGTGCTTTCGCCGACTGCCTTATGCACCTGGGCGAGCTCTTATCAGGCGATAACCCAAACCTCAGAGTGTGTTATTGTGCTTATAAAATGGGTCTCCCAGTAAAGAAGGTATTTTTTAAAAAGCACATAAAAAGTGCATATAGAAATTATAAAAAAAATATGATCGTATTAGTAGAAAAAAAATTAGTTCCTGTCATCATGTCGTAATGGAGTTGTTTTAGCATTTACTGTGATGTTTCTGGCTCCCTACCCCACCCCCAAGATACTCAAATTATTTTTTCCTTTTAGTTTTTTTCAGTGTTTCTGTTTTGTTAATGTTCACTGTGCTCTGGCTATCCACATTCTGTTAATTCTGGACTGCCACAGCGAGCGGTTTGTTTGAGAAGTGTGATAGCCTGTGACTGAGCTGGTCAGTGAAGAGTGACTTTCGGTCCCTCCCCTCCGAGACTTTATTTATTGTTTCTGTGTGGTTTTCTGCTTCTTTTACAGTGTTTTTTTTGGGGCTCGTGATTTCAAAGTGGGACATGTTACTTTCGTTTGGGAGTTTTATTCAGTGAGGTTGCCTGAGCCGACCTCTGAAGTGTTACTTCCGGTTTTCCGGTAACCTTTGAATATCGCGGTTGGCGGTGTCATCAGGTTTCTGGAATCACGATGATTTTGATATGCTGTGTACTTGTTTATTTTAACAGAAACGGGGTGTGTGAAATATTTTGAAGTGTTAAGACTGTAGACGAGGTGCGTGAGCCAACGCTAAGAACAGACTTCTGGTTTTGCAGTCGGTTTTGTAAGGTCTAGTTATCACAGTTAGCACAGTTGCTGTGTTGAGATGGGCCAGCTGCTTATAGGAGGGAAAGGAAAGGAATAAAAAAAATGTTTTTCTTTTGGTGATGTGCTGTGTAAATGGTGGTGCAAGTAAGGGATGTCGTTTTTGGGAACAGTGGGAGGAACGGGCACCGGTGTGAGTTTGCATGTGAAAGTGGTTTAAAGCTTCAGGAAGTTAGTGATATTTCATTGTTGTGAGGTCAGCCAGGGAAGAAAAATGCCGGTTGACATAGGTATCGGCTGCTAAGGACACAGGTAAAAGGCCCTTTCAGCCAATCAGTTTAAGGCATTTTCTTGACCCATTTTATAATTGAAATTACTGCACGGTCATGTGAACAGTTTTGACCAATCAGACTGCATTTTTGATTCAGCTATTTTATAATCTGCATTTAATCAGACTTCAGCTAAACTGAGTCACTTACAGTATGTTCACAAGTGGCCCTGTTTGGTTGTTAATATGGGTGCCGATGGTGTTTCTGATCTGCTGCAACTTCATACAAAACTATATCTGTGAACTTTAGAAGACCAGGCCTCCTTCTGTGTAAGATGCAACAGTGATCCACTATCTGCTCATGTTGCTATGCAACAGCCATGAAAACTAGCATCAAAGAGATAATTTTAGTAAGGCTGAAAGCAGTGAAATCACACTAAAAACAGTACCTATACCTACTAAGGAAGCTTCTTGCTAGCCAAACTGTTTTCCTTCTGTTAGTTTACTGACACAGTATAGGGAGAAAATTTGAAGCTGGGGTGTCTTTGAAACTATATCAGTATAACAGGGAACTGAAGTATTGGAGTACGGTAAGTCTCTTCTCTCAAACAGCAAGGGTTGATTCTGTTTATTACCCTGCAGTATAAGGGGACATATTCCATTATTTCATTTTGGGCAGGTTCTGAGTCTAAAAATACACAGTAGAAGAAGGAAACATGCCGGCCCGGCGGCACAGCAGTTGGATTTCCACTTTCGACGCCAGCGACCCAGGTTCGGGAACGAGCCCAGGTCACTGGAGGGCCGGCCAGGGGGAGAAGGAGTGAGCGTCTTATAGATAGCTCTCCTTCTCTGGGGGGAGGTTTGGGGACTGGTCCGGCACCTGCTGACCCCTAGCGGAGGCTGGGAGTATCACAGGATGCACGGCCCCAAGTCAACTGGGGAGAAGTGGACAGCATAGTGCCTTACGCCGCTACGCTGCCTCAACAGAAAAAATGGAAAATTGCTTGCTGGACATGGATGACGGCTCTCCATTCCCTGAGTGCCTCCAGAACCTTCCCAGGGCCTTCTGTTCCTCAGCAGCATCCCCGGATCCTAAGTAGTGTATGCTGGGGCCATCCTCTCTCCCCCGGTGCCCTTCCCCCTCGGAGGAGGGGGACCTGCCCAGTGAAGGGATATGCTGGGATATCCCGGGGATCAGCTACGATCTAAGGACCAGAGGAGGGCTGGGTAAGGGCAGTGGGGCCAGGGGGAACTTGTGGAGCCTGAAGGAGTGGGGACCAGCGAAGCATGGGAGGCGGAAAAAAAAAAAAGAAGGAAACACTTTTTAGTTCTAAAATATAGTGTTCATCACTCGCTGTCAGCTGGGAAATCACCAGTAAACACAGAGGCCTCAAAATAGTTTCAAGTGGTAGAATTTTGGCATTCAGTTTTTTGCTACATGATCTATTTAAAGTGGGTCTCAGGTTAAGAGTTAAATATAATCCCCATTGACATCGGCAGATGCCAACATTCCCAATTAAATTTGAAATGCAAGCTATTGTTTTCTGTATTAATAAGGATATATGAATGAAAACATAATCACTGTGCTTTACAGTTTAATATATCCTAATACTTTTCAAGAGCTGCAGTCAGACGCATAATCCTCTGCTTGTGACATCACAATCTGTTGTTCTGTCATATGCGGAGGATTATGATACCTCAGCTTCTAAACAGAATCAGGGCAAAATTAAATTTAAAGAGCTAGTAGGACAAAAAAAAAAACAGCAGACTGAACATAGTAGTAATTTTTAAAGTAGTCCCTTATTGCTTTATAATTCCGAAATATTTTTTTTTCTCTGTGTGAGCATTATATGGTTTTCTACCTGATAGTATTGGGCGGTCTGTGAAAAGCAATACTTTACCTGGAAGCAGACATACAGTATGTAATTCTGTTCCTCCCACATCATCATCATCATGTACCCTCACTGTTACATCACAAGCCCTGCTGCCTGACTGGTAACATGTTGCACACGTTACCAGTCAGGTAACAGGAGATTGGCTCTTCTTGGTTACTAGTGATGTCAGAGACAGTGAGGACACAATGCTGCTGATGTTTTAGGAAGACTAGAACTGCCTAGGTCAGCCTCCAGGTAGAGTGTTGTTCCACACATCACACCTAGTACTGTCAGGCAGGAAATATTCTGATTAGCAAAACAGATAAAACAAAATCCAGATAAAAGAAGTTTTAGCTGACTACTTCTGAAAGTTGCTGTTAATTCCAGGCAGTACACTAACTCTCCAATGGGCAAGTGTGACGGCCGTGCTCACTCTAAAATATTTTACATAAAATTGCATACTGCCGCTGTTGGACAGCAGGCTTTCCTCCCTGGCCTGTTGCCAGAATACCACTTTTGGATGTGGCTCGCCTGCTTCAAGGTTGCCCAACAATGTCCCAGAACGTCTCTCCTCAGGATGTGCCATTGGTAGTTGTGTCTTCCATTGCAGAATCACTGCCTGGAGTACAAGGTTCAGGCCACACACAAAAGATATTATAGGATAATAATATCTCCTTGGGTTCAAGCAAGATGTGTGCAAGAAAAAGAGGAACTTCTCTGCACTGATAGGTGTCAGCAGTACAGGGTCCTAAGTCTTAGCAGACAGTTCTTCTCAGTGCCTGAGTGTCTCTGAGTATCTGACTCTCTTGCTGACCCTCTGTCTTTGTAAGCCCCCTTTTGCCAGCAGAGGTGCAAATCAAAGGCTTAGATGGATGTTAATGTAAACATTTTCCCTCTACAGTTTTATGTTCTGCTACCTCCAGTTGCTGCTTCCTCCTTGATCATTCTCTGATTGCCTCTAATCACACCTCTATTCTGGGGACCACCCCGAGAAAGACAACTGGCTCCTCATCCTTGAAGCCACATCCATTTAGTTTCTAAAAGGAAAGGAAAAAATAAAATACTTATGCTGTTTACCTACTAGATGGGCAGAAAGCATGTGGGTCTACCTCCATGCTCTGAGAGCGCATCACAAGTGCACATATCCTCATTAAACAAAAGTGCTTAAAATTCCTTTTTTTCCAATTGCATCACTGGGATTTGCTGCTGCCAGCTGTATATTTACTGGTAACTGCAGCCCCTCTTTAAATATTATTATATCCCCAACAAGGACTCAATTGCTCTTAATGTTTTGCCTGAATTTCCATTTTATAAGCACCCTCCACAAACCATTACTTGGCACTCTACGAATGTAGAGGGTCTTGTGCCTCCATGCAGTGTCCCATCTGCATGTGAGGGACACCTTGCAGCATCCTGATAAGGCCCATGCACCCATTCCACACCCAATTCTATTGTCAAGTGCAGAACCCCACATGTAGCTGGGACAGATGTCTGCATGGAGATATGCTAATGCACCCCTCCAAAAACATTCTCAGCAGTGTGGAAAGCCAGCAGACAGAGTGAAAGCTACGTAGCCCAAGGCCCTGCCATACCACTTATGCAACACTTCGTCTGACTCTGGGGAGCCTGATCAGTCCCCCTTCTACACCCCTAACCCTCTGAGCTGGCATTGAAAAATGGGTGCCCTTCACCCCTGATAAGGGTTCCATAAAAAGAGATATGTCAGTCTTTGGAGAACTCCTGTATCCCACAACCCCCTGCTCTATCAGGAGGAAGGGAACCACTGAACTGCCAACATGGGTATCCAACTGGATGCCCAGTGATCAGGATATGCCTGCCTCCTGGATCACACCCTGCCCCTCGCATGCAGAAAATAAATGTGTTTGAGGTACGTGAGCTGGTTGTTGAAGAAGAAGGTTGCTCCATGGGAAAATCCCTTCTCCATAACTTTCCATGAATACTATTCCTTACCATTTTTCTTCTTAGTTCTAATTATTCTGCGCAGTTGCTTACAATGCTGGTGACCTGGGTCCATGCTTTGAGCCTGAGCCATTGCTAAGGGCTTATAGGAGGCTGATGTCACATCTGCATGGACATCCCTAGCCTCAGCAGTTGGGGGTGTAGGTATACTTGCCTGTCTCCACCCTTAGTAATCCAGAGGAGAAAAGCAGCTGCAATGCCTCAAGTACAGGGTGGGGGGATTTTTGCTGATCCCATTTTCACACAAGGACCAGATGGTGCCAGTGTCTCTGGGGTATGCAGCAGGAAAACTAACGGCAGAAGAAATGAAGACCTCAGAATGATGGGCAGCACTTTTGCACTCTGCTACCAATTTTTATGTTGGCTTATGTGCACGCACAAACATATTGAGGTAGTAGCACTTTCAGAGGTGTATCAGTGTTGTGGCAAATCCAGGGGATGCTTTTGTCGGTGTGTCCCTCCGCTGCCAACTAGTGAGCATGCTGCCACTGACAGCAGTTTCAGAGAGTGCCACCAACTTGAAACTAATCTGCTGCTGCAATCAGAGACAGGCTCGTCATTGCATCGGCAGATCTGATACATCTCCATTACGTGCCTTTCCTGGTGAAACATTTAAATACAAATGATGACTCCTGCCATCTGCTACACAATCCCGACATCAGGGTGCCCAGTCCCCATGTCGGCATCCCCACTCTTCGTGTGTCTTTCCTGGTTTAACAGCTTCCCTTTTCCTCCACCAGGATGCCCACTCCCGATGTCGGATGCAGTCCCCCAACCTATCTATTCGGTTTGCCAACATCAGGGTGCGGGTGCCCAGTCCCAGTGTCCGCATCCCCCTTCCCAAATTGTGGCACACTGGGAGCCCACCCCAGTGTCCCAGGTTTTTATGTATGTAAGCGCCAAGCGGTTCGAACCTATAAATAAAAACCCTTCCTCGCAGTTGTTTTTACCTGCAAGCAGAAAACGTCCACCGATGTCTCCCTCATCCCCTCCCCATCCCCCCTCTCTCTGCACCCCCTCCCACGCCCCCCACCCACACTTACCCTCTGGAGGTTGGGAGCCACAATCTTCTCTGAAGCGGGACATGTCTGCACTTTTGAAAGCCGAACTGCGAACTGAAGAAACGACAATAAGCTTTATAATGGGGGTTCAATTTAGGTTCATATCTCAACCATGTTTAGGAATCTTGGCCCCAAATTTTCAACATCGGGTTCTTGGGATCCCACCTTGTGAACATGTAACTGTCATTCTGATTCTTGGTCCTAAAAGGTGATTTCGCCATTGCTGTATGGAATCACCTTTTGGGGCTGATTAACAAAAAGACAGTGCCACTGTTTATGAGGGGAGGTCCCAAAAAGCCCATGTTGCAAATCTGGTGAAAAGTTCAAAAAAAAAGACTGCGTTACCAGCGTGCATTGTGCAGTTTCTACGCACGCTCGTAACTTTGCCAATTTTTAATATTTTCACTCTGGATTTTCAACATTGCCATTTTTCACACCTCCTTATGAACAGTACAGCTGTCATTTTTACATTCTGACCAAAACATATTTTCACACCTGTGGCACACAATGGGCACGGTCGCTGTGCGAAATCAACTTTTGGGACAGATTAACAAAATCACAGTGCCACTGTTCATGAGGAGAGGTCCTAAAATGCCCATGTTGAAAATTTGGTGAAAAAATTCCCAGAAATGACCACATTACGGGCATGCATTGCGCAATATCTACACACGCTCTTAAGTTCGTAAATTGTCCATATTTTCTCTCCAGATTTTCAACACTGTAATTTTTTCACACCTCCTCATGAACAGTACAGCTGTTATTTTTTGCATCCTGCCCAAAATGAGTTTCCTCACCTGTGCCCCCCAATGTTGCAGTTGCTGTTCGAAATCACCTTTTGGGATTGAGTAATGAAATGATAGTGCCACTGTTCATAAGGTGGGGCCCCAAAAAGCTAATGTTGAAAATCTGGAGTGAAAATACCAACAAATGCCTGGGGCATTAAGGTTTCCAACCATACATTCACCCTGTAGAGACTGACAGGCATCGGGGGCATAATTTGGGTTCGTCGGCTGTAATGTTCACAGCATTCTACCCCCCCACCTTACAGCCACTGACAGGCATTGAGGTGTGCATTGGGTTCTGTCACCCTAACGTTCACTCCATGCTCATATATTGCACTCATCTCAGCTTATTTCCTTATGGAATGGGGTAAGCATAAGGGCCGAAGACCCCAAAGCACACCGCAACACCTGTCAGTGTCTGCAGGGTGGGGTGAGGTGCAGTGGCATAAGCATTATGGCCAATGACCCAAAGCCACACTCCCAGTGCCTTTCAGTCTCAGGGGGGGTGTTGGCATTAGTTCAATACTTCGCTGCTACTACTGTTATGCATCTCTAACTCTTGCACTACCAATGCCAATGCCAGCAAGCCAACATTCGGCATTGACAAATGCTTGTTTTTATTTGTTTCTCCCCATGCCCAGCACCTATGAGCCAGGCTATTGTCCAGCTATTTTCAGCAGAAGATGATTTGCAGACAGTTCAAAGTAACCAGGAAACTTCGTCTGGAATACAGATAGGTTCACTGACCTCGACTGACATAGCAGTTGTAATCCAAAAAGTAATGCTGAGAACATGAATGAAGAGACAGTAAGAGTAGCCCTAGAAACAGAGACAAGACTTGTGGGTCTGGTGTATAGCGGAATTAAGCCAATTAGAGAGTGAAGTGTTGGAAACTTGCACAGGAAAAGAACTGGCCATCATGTTAAGAGGCCAAATCAAAAAGGATCAAGAACCTAGAAACTTTACTTGCATTAATTATATACTGTACCTAATATCAAGTGAGCTGCAAATCAGGATACCACAGGACAAATCTCTTTAAAAAATAAGGTTACAGGATGGGCCAGAGAAAGTCCCTATAATTGCTGAAGCTAACTAAAGAGTCACCACATTTTTGAAGAACAGGCCAAGGTGTGACAAATTGTGCCTGGATATTGAACCAGTGGTTACTCTGGAATCAATTTGTCCTTATTTTATAGGGAAAGAGCTAAAACAGATCAAATAATACCCAAGTAAAAACCATTAAATGAACACTGCATGCAAACATTATAAAAACTGGCAGGGAAAGTAAGCAAACAAAAAAAAAAAGCTTGCCATGGACATAGGGAACAGAATATCAGGAACAATCAGAGAAACAAATATTAAATGCACAACATGTGTTTTTATAATTTTCGCATGTAGTTTTTCTTTAAGGATTACAAAAAAAGAGAAACTGGGTGAATATAAGAAGCAAGAGGCTTTGATGCCTAAGAGATTATCAATTCATGGGCTTTCAAAGAGGTACACAGATACGTATGCGTCCCTCTAAAATTCTATAAAATGTACGGTAGAATGTTGTTAACCCACAAAAATCATCATTTCCCAGTGTTAACCCATCGATGTGACATTTCATCCTTGTTAACTCATCAATGGTATGCCACATTGATGGGTTAACAACTGGGAACAGTCTGCGCATGTGCACACATTTTATCTCTCAGGAACTGACGGATGCACACAGTGGTCATGGAATGACCAAATGGCCACGGCAGTGACTTATTTAAAAAGTAAGGAGCCCTCTTCAATCTTTCTTGTGACCATACACTATAAAAAAAACAATGTATGCTCCCTCTATCGGCAACCGGTTACTATTAACTGTCTCGAGGTTGCCGTCGTGACTTAAACCTCTCGAGGTTTAAATGGTCGCCCTGGTGACCTCTCCACGGTTAATAGACCGGTAACCAATAGAGGACCATACATTATCCTCTATTTGCAACTTATTCCAAAATTTTTCTTGGAATTAAACTGATAAACGGGTATTGCTGAGGCTAGAGGGAAGGGGGCTATTTGCAGAGTACAGAAAGGCTCCATATCAGGGACAGCAAACTAAAATAATTCCTGAAGACTTTATATAAGCTAGATATTATAGAAATAAATATTGTGCTACAAATCTGGAGACCTGGGTTTGAATCCCACTGCTCCCACTTGCATATACTGTGTGACCCTGAGCAAGTCACTTAACTTCCCTGTGCTCCCAGGTCGCACCTGCAAACAAGCTTTCAGCTTAGTGTGCCACTCCGGGTTAAACAATTGAAAAGAAAATAATAACTTAGCTCCTTTGACACAATCAGATTGTTCAGAAGATGTAAAACAATGAGGCATACTCAAATCAGATAAACCTTACAAAACCAGGAATTGAACTCAAAAACAAATATGAAGCTTTGAAAACAGAGGAGAAAGGATGACTAAATGCAAACAGCAAGAAAGTTAGAAGTACTTGTAATATTAATGATGGGTTAAATACTATTAAAACATATCTCCTAAAAAACTATTGACACTAATTAATTAGTTAGAATATAGCATGGTTATTTAATAAGTTGGGGATGAAGAATTTTGTGACTACCTGAGTCAATTTAAAATTATCTTTACAGGAAACTTGGGTAAATGATAGGTCAGTGTTGCCTTTAAGTGGATATACTGTGATATCTGTTCCAGTAAGGGGAAAATGTCATAGGGAAGGCTCATAGGAGGATTAATAAGTGTATCGGCATTAATACATAGTATTAATATTAAGGATATTTTATTTAGTAATGATTTTTTTTTAGTTTGGTGTCAATATAGAAAGCAAAGTTCATAACTGGTAATATTTATTTACCTTCATTATTGTTAAAATATTTTACTGAACAGCTGTTGAACACTCTTAAAGAGAAAATAATTACTTAACTTTGCTATTGGGCTCCCTCCTGGTTCAATTCCCTCCCAGTCAATATAGCTGACTCCACTAAGCTTGGTCCTTTCAAGGTCTCCCTCAGAAGCCATCTGACAAGCACTCGCTGCTGCAACTGGACATAATCCCCCACCTGCCCCTTACCTTCACCCCTAAGCTGGGTCTGCCCTATCTAGTTTTGCTGTATATACCTGGGGTCTCATTCAACATCTGATGATTAATCTAATAAAATATCTCTGGTTGCTACCTGACGTGGTACTCGTATACCTATATTATGACTACTGTGATCTACCTATTACCAAGATGTACCACCAGTGAATGCCTGTAACACTGGTTGCTTTTTTAATCTAAGTGTCATGTACTGTACTGTTTGTTTGCTGTGATGTATTGCTCTCTTGACGAGGTACCTTTGTAAATGAGTCTATGACTCAAAGGTCTGTAAACCAATGATCTAATAAATAAAATAAATAAAACTTACACTTAGCCAATTTTTAATTGTTATAGATTTTAACTCAAGAACTGCAGATTTAAATAATTTGGAAGATATGGGCTATGAATTTGCATTAGTTAATTTTAAATTATATTTTCATGGACCAATGGACAAAAGAACAAATAAGCATGGGAAAAGTTAACAAGAATATTAAACACGAACATGTTATTTACTTCGAATGGCTCACTTGATGGAAATGAGATGGTTATGGGTTATATTTACATATATTGGACATTTAGTGCAGGCCACTTTAGACTATACAATTGCCCCAATTTGGGACTCTTAAAGGGACATGTTTGTACCTGGTGATCATCATAATTTGAAAGCCAGTGAAACACTCTTTCAAACAAGGTATTGGGTTCATCTATAGCTAGAAGCAATCCAGAGATATAGACAACTGGGTCTGTTCATTATTAAGACTACACTGCATTGCAGCCATTTTCAGAGCAATATGATGTCATCAAGGAACAAGCAATGCATAACTTTACTGAGTCAAGCACGGCTTGTTCCTCAGTGACATCACAGTGTACTAAAAATGGCTACAATGTAGTATTAATATTGAATAGACTCAGCTATCTACATCTCTGGAGTGCTTCAAGTTAAAGATAAGCCCAATAGCTCATTTGAAAGAGCGTTTCATGGTCGTTCAAACTATGTCAGCCACGATCCATGAATGTTTGCATCTAAAGCTGAATCCCAAACAAAAAGTGATAATTTTCCTGTTATAAGTATAAAAGAATAAGCTTTTACCCCACAAAGTGCATTAGTTTATAGTCCTAAACTTTTAAATAAGTGAATGTTGAAATGGGATCATGCAGTTAATAAGAAAGCAAACATAGTTCTGAATATGGGGAATAAGCAATAATTTGAAAGTAGAATTTTTTGAGACTAATCACACTCTTAAGATCTATGGTTATTTTGTGGAGATTTTTGATTTATTCATATCTCACCTCTGTAAACCAGTATACGACTCAGAGATAGAAAGGGGCTGGTTTAATCTGGCTTGTAGGCAGCAAAAGATGCTTTTGCCTAAATAAACAGAGATCCAAAGCAATACAGACACTACTTAAATAAGGAAAAGTTCAGCTACAACCAGAAGAAATGCAGGTACCATGGCCATTGAGAAAACCACTGATCCTAAATGTTGGAATTTGGTGGTCAAAGTGGCTAGAAACTTTACTAGGGAAATCTTGTCCCAAATGGAAACAAACATCTTGGCGAGACATTTTTATAACTCCTCAAATACAAAAAGCATTGGGTGATGTTTGACCTTAGAAGAGTCAACTGGATTAGAATACTTGTACATTCTTGTAATGTTTTACCTGTTATTAATTCCATTGTCTTGTCTTGTCTTATCTGGACAAAGCCACTGGCAGCTCATGTACTGTAATTGTATTAACTGTTATCTACCTGCCTGTTCTTGTCTATACTTGTCCATTGTCCATGATGTGGAAACTTTGTAAAAGAGCACTGTTTGCTTAAAGGTGTTTTCTGAAATTTTCATAAATAAAAATAAAAAAATAAAAATACAGAAAGTCACAGTTGTCATCCTTTATCTGAAGCCTAACATGGCTCCTGAACCAGATAGGATTGTTGGAGAAATATACAAGTTCAATGTGTCTTGGTGGGCTCCACTCATAGCAATATTATTTAACCATGGTAGAGAACAAAAGCAGATTTATTTCAGTTGGCAGTGAAATTATACAGGTACACAAAAAAAGGTGACAAAAATGATCCGACAACATACCACCCAATTTGTCTGATATTAGACAGTTTAGAAATTATGTTCCCAAAAATCTTACTACTTAGACTGAAATCAAGGGTGGACAAGAATGGTATCCTTTCAAATTTTCAAGAGAACATATCTACTTTGGAACAATATTTTACCTTAGCAAACTTAATCTTTAAAAAGCACCTAATATAGTATTGTCCTGTCAGGCCCCAGTGATAGACTTACCCCGTGATAGATACAGGGGCATATTCTTATACATTTATTTGCAGTTCTGTATGTAGGGGAATGGATCATAAATTGGTGCAGAGTAGTCCTGCTGCACCATCCCTACTCCTTCCTGGTATGATCACTCTGCCCCTGTGCTTCATGGTTCATGATGCCACTGTTTGGAGAGCATGAGGGCACGCACCATAAAAAGTAATAGCCATGCCTTTTAACATACTATTTTTAGTATGTTAGCAGCCTGTTTGATTCAAGTCAGAGCTACCACTCGACTAACAAAAACCTTATTAGTCGAGTGGTGGCTCTGACTTGAAGCAAATGGACCACTAATATACTAAAAATAGTATGCCAAAAGATGTGGCTATTACTTTCTATAGAGTGTGCCCTCTTGAGCTCTTCAAACAATGACATCATAAAATGTGATGCACAGGGGTGGAGCACTCATACCAGGAAGGGGAAGGGATGGTGCAGCAGGACTCCTTTGCACTGATTTATGATCCCGTCCCCTACTTACCGGACTGCAAATTAAAATATAAGAATATGCCAGTTTAGCTTGTGTGGGGTAAGTCTACCACTGGGGCTGGGGGGAGTCACAAAAGACCACAATAGGTGATCTTTAAATACGAAGTCTAACACAAACTAAAGTTATTTGTTGCCTTTATTGACTTTAGGGATGTCTTTGTTTCCCTATCCCAGGACATCTTGTGGGCAAACAATATTAAAAATGGGAGTTGATGCAGACCTCATGGAGTTATCATACTTACTGTATATAGAAACATGGTCTAAGATTAGATTTGACCCTATTGGGGCATTAACTGAACATTTTAGCCACAAATCAGTAGGTAAAACAGGGGTGCATATTAGTACCCTTATTATTTCAAATTGCTTATTAATGACATCTTGCAAAGTTTACTAAATGATGAATATCATCCATCAGCTGTATTCGAAAAAAAATCACTTTATTAGCATATGCATCTTGCATTAATTCCATTAGGTCTGAAGGGTCTGCAAAGACAGTTAAACTTGTGGAATTGTGTGCTGAATCTACATTGATAATCAATGATGACAGAAGTAAGGTGTTACTGTTTTGTTCAAGTAAAGTAAAATATGTATGGAAAGTAGGTCAACAAAAGCTAGATAGTAAATGCTGACCAGTATCTAGGAATAATATTCGATAGAAACATAACCTAGATAAAACTAGTGCAGGGGTTAGCTGTAAAACTCTACCAGATACTGAGCAGCCTATCAAAATGCAATCTTTTGGTTGGTAGAAATGGAATAAAGGCATCCCTGGTTGTGGCCATACCCACACTGAGGACTTGTGTACTGTACGGGTCTGAGATATGAGGATGAGTAGCACAACCCCTTTGACAGAGTTCTGACAAGACTTTACAGACAACGTCTTGGGGTCCCAAGGTGCATCCTAACAGCAATGGTAAGGGCAGAACTGGGTATCACAGACTGCAACACTTAGGTAAAATCTAGACTATTTTATTTCTGTCTTAAATGTCTGACTTTAAGAAATGGAAACCTAGTCCACATGTTTTATTTGGAAAAGAAAAAATTCTTAGAGGCTGGTACAAGAGATCTCTGGCTGACAGTCCATCAGATGTATTGAAAAATAAATATCCCTTTATTAGCATATGCGGATAACCTTGCACCAATATTGTTAACTCTGAAGGGTCTGCAAATAGGGTTACCAACTTTTAAAAAGCCCAAAGTGGGACACTTCTTAATGAAACATGATTTTTCGCAGGACAATATGTAATCTCGACCAATGCAACAGACTTGTTTTCTTTAAATAATCAGAATTAAGACTAAGTGTTGTCATTTTTGAGCTGTTTATAGTGTTTCTTATCATGTTAAGGTATTTTAGTTGAGGTATTATATTGTTTTGCAACATTCAGAGGAAATTAAAAAAAAATATTGTTTCTGCTGTAATATCAGGACATGTACTATTTTTCATGTTTTTTTGCAGGACACTGCTGCCCAAATCAGGACTGTCCTGCGAAAATAGGGACAGGTGGTAACCCTATCTGCAAAGACAGTTAAATAAACTTGTGTAATTGTGTGCTGAATCTAGGTTGATAATCAATGGTGATAAAAACAAGGTATTACTATTTCACTCACGTAAAGCAAAATATGCATGAAAAGTAGGACACCATAAGATAGATAGTCAGTGTTGACCAGTATCTAGGAATAACATTTGATAGAAACATAATCTTGATAAAACTAGTGGAGAGCTTATCTGTAAAACTCTCCTAGGTACTTAGCGATCCATCAAAATGTAATCTTAAGTTGGTGGAATTGAGACAAAGGCAGCCCCAGTTGTGGCGAAAACTAAACTGAAGGCTCATGTATTGTATGGGTCTGAGATATGAGGATGCTTAAAACAACCCCCCCTTGAGAGAGTTCTGACAAGATTTTACTGACAACTTCTTGGAGTCCCAAGGTGCACCCCAGCAGCAACAGTGAGGGCAGAATTGTGGAACACAGACTTGAAAACTTTGATAAAATCTAGATTGTTTAACTTTTGGCTTAAAATTGTGACTTTAAGGAATGGAAACCTAGCCCACATGTTTCATCTGAAAAACAAGAAATTCTTCAAGGCTGATATAAGAGATTCCTGGTTGATAGTTTTTAAAAACATATTGAAATAGGATTTAATTAGCTATGGGATCCACCAAACAGGAATTTTAGCCATAAGTCCAGTTTCAAAAGCAGCAATGTCTGGGTATACTTGGTGTGGTGTCAATTTTGTCAAAAGGTATTTCAAAACTGGTGAGTGAGGTTTTCTTTTGAACTTTTGTATAATCATAAGTCCCATTTATGAAAATTTGTTGAACATAATATTTGAACAATTAAAAGCAGCAGGACATGCAGCAAGTTAAGAAATGCAGGATTTAGTTCTAAGTTACCTTGTAATAAGGAGATACATTGTTCTGAGCCCTATTTAAGAATTCTAAGGGATTAAAAACTTAGACAAGTAGTAACTTCATTTCGCTTTCAAGCCTTTGACTCTAAAACACTTTAAGAAAAGTATTACAAAGTTCTCACATACTTTGGTGCACATCGACTCACCAAGAAAGTATAATTCATGTAATTTTTCAATGTTTATGGTATCATAAGGTTAGGGATAAATGTCTGGGCAATTTTCTTTCTAAAGTGGAAGCCTGTTCAAGTAAAATAGTAGATATTTTATGTAATACAACAAATGAAATAACCTTGGTATGATTAGTAAGATGTCTTGTAGCTAACATTAAACATAGGAAATATGTGGTAAATATAAAGTCAAAGTAATTTAAAATATTAATAGACTGGAACACTTTTTTATTGATTGAAAGACTTATCAACTCCAAGTTTTGCCTGAGATGAACTACTAATTGATGTTTATATGTAATTTGTTCATCTGCTCAAGAAGTTGTACTATGGATATTTTAAACCTTGCACTGCCTTATATCGATTTAGGCCACAGGAATATTTATGTTAACAACTAGCTCTATTTTAATTTTTTTTTTTTACTTTATGTTTATTATTATATAGAAACAAACATACAGTTATTTCCAAGCAAAGAAATACAAATTTCTACCATGAGGGCGCCACTCCTGTACTAGAACATATTATCCTTCAATGCTTCTAGATACATCTTTTTTGGGGAAAACTTATTTAAACATAGAATTTAATATTACAAGTTGCTGCATCAGGAGTCCATGAGTTGCATGGTAAAAGAAACTAAATTTTAAGAAAAGATATTTCCAGAGTCCAATCCCTCAAACAGTGAGAGAAAACATCACCATGCCTAACCATAGTATTTGGGCACTAAAAAAAATGCCCTATTCAAATTAATGTTTAACTACAGAACCCCAACATTACTTATAAAGTCTGGGTGCTAATAACAGATTACACTAATACAACCTAACTGAACTGGGTTTAAACTCAGTAGCCTGTTACTAAGAGTACACAGCTTCACCAATTTATTTATAGAAAAGTTTAATAATATAGGCAATAAACTGAGATAGCAACAGGACTCTAAATCAGTCACCTCTTGTAAGAGTCTACTTTGGGGATACCATATAACTAACAAAAGCACACATAATTAAAATTTCTTTGGTACCCCTTATCTAAATTGTTAGCTATTTAAACCTGTAGATCTTCAGGACATGTCCTCGTCCTCAGATGAAGAAACTTCTCTCTTCTGCTGTTTAGATCAGGATGTTGAATGCCTCTGGGAGCACTTCATGGCTTTGTTAGGATTGGTAAACATGAAGACGTGGTTTCAGTGCACAATTCGTAACTTCACCAGGAAAATTAGCCCATGTGAAATTCCAGCTTCCCTCAATATTGCCCTTACACCATCAAATTTTTTCCTCTTTTGTCTGGTAGCATATCCGATATCAGGAAATAAACAAACTTGTTCCCTTTCACACAGCAAAGTTTTTTTCCTATGAGAAAGCTCCAAAAAGAAATCCCTTGAACCGCTACCATCAGTAACTACTACAACTGCCCTAGGAGCCTCCAGATTAGGTGGTCTGCCTTGGGTGTTCACTTGATAGGCTTTTTGCAGACGATGGATCCAATCAGAGGCCTCTTCCCCAGTTGTTGTGTCAGCCATTCCTTTACAAAATAAAGGAGGTGTTCTCCCTCACTCTCCTCTGGAAGCCCCAACAAGCGAAGGTTCGCCTCCCTCGCCTGATTTTCCAGCATCTCAAGATGATTTTTCATATGGGCGTTCTCCTTTATTATTGTAGCCACTGCACCCATAGCTGAGTCAGCCTGCTTTGTTGCTTCTGCTGATGCCCCCTGTATGACTTCCACTGTGGCCTCAAGACCAGCCACCTTATTTGTGAGTGCATCAAATTTGTCAGATAGCCCACCAACAGAGGCAAATCAACTTATTCAGCTTTATGCCGATCGTCTGTAGCGACTCTTCCAAGCTCGTGTCTGAGTTTTCAGGAGTTAGGCCCGCTTGAAACCTTGTGGCTTGTGAAGCAGTCAAAGTTTTAGATTTGGCACCTTCACCCGTAGTCTGATCTTTTCGAGGGTTGCCCATGGTGTACCAGTTCCCTTCAGACACCTGTTTCACTCAGTTCAGCACAGCTATTTGAGCAGAAAGAGCACATTTTCTGTCCAAATTTGTAAAATAGATATCAAGCTCGACAACAAAGATGCCATCATACTCGGGCTCCACAGCATCCCCCCCCCCCAAATACTGTTTTTAATGTTTTGTGAAAATTGTAATTACTTTTTTTTAGTTTATGTTTATTGTTTTACATCAAATGCATAAATAATGCATTGAACACTACACATTCAGGTAGATAAATATTGAGGATGCCATTCCTCTTATTACATGCAGTTAAAGTTTGTGTGGTGCAATATAGATACAACTTTGGGGAGGGAAAAGTGAAAAGACATAAAATTTAAAAAAGACATACCTATTGCTGTGTTAAAGGGCCCATGAGTTGCATGGATTAATATCCAAATTCCAGTATCAAATATTAATTTCTTAGTACTCTCCACCTCCAAAAAGGGAGGAAAAGAGAAATATACCATGCCCTTTCATCGTTAACGTGTACTACATAGAGTACTCATCAAGAATAAAAAAGAAGCCTGAGTAATAAAGGAAGCTCAATCGCAACAGTGATAAAAGAGGCTATTGTAAGTAGTTAACAGTTAACATTTTCAACGAAAGCAAAGAAACCTTGTGTAAAGAATTGTGAAAGGTCACCCCAGGTAAAGGCATGTAAATTACAAATTAACATACAGAACTGCAGCAAAAAGCCTTACCTGGGGACAAGCCACTTACCCACCATACTATCCCATAAATGGGCTAATAAAACACCACAGTCCAAATTCAGATAGGTTCATCACCCGACGAGGAGTCTTGATGTGCTGTGGAATCGTGGATCAGTTCTACATTTTTCTGGGTCAATTTCAGCGCATCAGCACGGTCAGTAAAAATGAATATCTTCCCAGAATGGACAATCCACAATCTGGCAGGAAACACTATACCGTGGAAAATCTTGGCCTCTCAGAGCATGGCTCATACCCCGTCAAGTCATTTCTTTCTCTGTCATGTAGCATAACTCAGGTCAGGGTACATTCTCACTGTTTTCCCTAGATGCAACAAAGGGCCCTTCTGACAGGCTAAGGCCAAGAGGAAATCCCTACTGCCCATGACGTCTGTCACCATGACTATGGCTTGAGGAGCCTCCTGGTTGTCTGGCCTGCTCTGAGAAGTTGCACGACATGCTTTCTGTATGTGTATCGCGTGATGAGCAACGGCCTCGCCCAACTGCTGAGTAAGCCAGTCCAACAGAAGAAGTGTAAGATGGTCTCCCTCGCTCTGCTCCAGCATTCCAATCAGCTGGAGATTCGCAGACCGAGCTTGATTCTCTAAAGATTCCAGGCGTACCCTTAAGTGAGCATTTTCTTTGGTTAATGTGGCCACTGTTCCCAGTGCTGCATCAGCTCGCTTGCCTGTTTCTACCATGGAGGATTTAACTGTCCATCGTGGTTTCGAGTACAGCCACTCTATTAGTGTGTTGAATTTGCCTGCAAGCCCAAAGACCATCTGGATGAGACAGTTAATCTTTTCACCCAGTGTCTGTAGGGTTTCTTCTGCGGCCTCCAACGAAAGATACGTCAGTTTTCCCTGAGTCGACCTTGTGGCAGAGACTCCCAATTGAGATTTCAGTTTCATGTCTTCGGGCATCTGTTTATCTTTTCTGCCCATTTTGATCTAGGAGGCATCCACCACCGAACCTTTTAACTTGAATGATCAGGTCTCAGCCAAAAATATACTTTCAATGCCTTACAAATGTAATAAAGCATAGAGCTGCGATCTCAGGCATCCATCTTTCTCAGGCTCCTCAACGCCCCACCAAAAAAACTGTAGTGACTTTAACAAAATCGAACAGTAAAGTACACCTTAAAACCTTCACTCCAGCATCACTGGGTTAGCTAATACAGTTCTTGTTTAATTTTTATTGAAGTTCTGTATAAAAAATACAATACAGTACAAAATGAATAGTTCCTTCACCTACTTCATTCCCATATTGTGACATATTCCCAGGCTCAAGCCTTGCTATGTGTCATATAGTGCTTTAAATATAAAATGGCAAGGGAAAAGCCTGCGTCCTGATTGGCAGTTACCTGTCCATTAGATCTGTGTAATGCACACCTAAAACAGGTGCAGGTAACCTGGACACAGGTAAAAAAATATAAATCCGCATTTAGAATCTTGAGAAAAGTTAAGAATGTTAGATACTGCCATCTTGTTTTTTTAAACGATTCATATTTACAGTGAAGCAGAGCACAAATACATCTACAGAACACGGTTTTCCTATACAAAACAGTTATGGACTTTTTTTTTTATTCTTTAATGTAAACCACTGTCATCATCTGTCCTGTCATTTTAGCACACGAACAACCACTCCTCGGCTCGCTCACTGCTGCGACTCGTTCACGCATTTTGTGCTGCCTCCTGTTCAGTTGATGTCACTTCACTTATGTTCCCACATCACAAAGTCGCTCTGGCAGTTTTCTGGCATACTTCTTCTACGAGGGTTATTTTTTTTTCTTCACTTTTAAAATAACTTACCAGCTGTTGTAATGCTGTGCTCGCATCTCCCGCTATATCCAAGGGACCGTCCTCAACGACCGCCGGCAACCATGTTCGCTCACTGCTCACCACCTCCATTCTTGGGCAAACATACAAAAAAAACTAAATAAATAAATAAAAATTCAAACAAACACATACATGTTACTCTCTCAATGAGGATGGCTATGTTGGGGGGGTTGCAACACTGTGTGAAAATGGGCCGAAAGACCTGGCAGCCATAGCAATTATGTCAAACTCTGGTGGCCATAGTAGGACAAAAGTCTTAGTGGCAAAAAAAAAGAACAATCTATCACAGGTGGAGGCACTGTTTTACATCAGAACACATTAAAGATGTTAATTTTTTACCATTTAAAGATAAAAATGTAGATTTGTACATGCATGTAATATACAGAGGGCCATTTTATAAGCAGGGTAAGACACTGCGGGGGGGGGTGCATTAGACATTTCTAAGGCAGGGCCAGGGGCTGATGCCCCTGACCATACATTAGAAATGTCTAATGCACACACCCTCGTGTCTTATTGCTTACTTATTAACTATTATGATGTGGATATTTTTATATGCATCCTTTCTCAAGTCATACTGTTAAGAGGGATGCATTTCTGCTGCTACCCAAATCGGTCTCCTTGAAAAACACTAATGTGTTCACTCCTGATTCATGGGGTCACCAATGAGGTTCAGCTCATAGAGCTATAAATAATGAAGAATGCGGACTCCTGCTTCCTGCTAATCTAGGCAGGACATCTGACCCCACTAGAACCACAAAGCGCAGCAGGGCACAGTGCCCAGATTTAAATGGTGTTGATTTGCAAGTGACAATTGACTGAGTCAGCAATTTTGTTTTATTTAAAGATGTATACTTGAGACACATATACTTACTTGGGGTTAAAATTATACCACACTGTGGCTGGGACAGTGGCATGGAGGGCCGACGTGGTGGGCACCTCTCCTCCAGCCATGCTGGTGACCTGGGTTCAGAAACTGACATGAGTTGCTTGAAGGTTGGCCAGGTTGAGGGGACTAAGCATTCTAAAACTGCTCTCCTCACTCGGGGGGGGTACTCATGTCCCACTCAGCGGCTACCACCTAGAGAATCTATGTGGTAGCGCAGTGGGACACCAAGGATAGGGTTCCTGCCAACAGATACTGGGGGTGTCTCCACAGTATGCCATTGTTAGGGCACCATGATTATGGTGCAGTAATGTGGACGCCACAATAAGGGCATGAGTGACAGGGGTGATCTGGATGTTACATCATCCCACACTCACGCCCTCTTGGGCATCTCCACAATTTCTCTGCCCTTCATGGCATGCCCATCCTGGAGGATGTTATATTTATTTTTTGGGGGTGTGGGGGGGGTCAAAGCCACCTGCATCGGGGAGTGTGGGGGGGTGAAGCCCCCAATCAAAACCAAAGTGTTTTCTGGGATGGGGCTTTACCGCTGTAACTGTTGGGTGGCACAATGTCACCTGCGATAATTCCGGTGGGCATATTTCTTGTACCCTAAATGACATCTCCCACTTTGCCCATGTACCGGAATGGGTGAACCTGTCTCCACAGGGGTTGGAGTATACACAAAGTGTCACTGCACATGGTGGAGCCCTCTGGGGCAAAAACAGGTGGAACACACCATGGCTAAATGACGTCCTGTGCCCCTGCAGGCCCCACACCAGTGACTGGGCACCTCCGAAGGAGCCTGTGGCAGAGAAAAACTGGAGTTTGATAAGTTCCAGAGAAGCCAGGTGATAGGGTTGAGGGGGCGGGTTCAGATGGAGGCAGGCCAGTGAAACAGGAGATAAAATACTTACATATAAAAAAAAAAAAAGACCATTCCACATCATAAAGAATCAAGGACGTTCAGTGGTATGGTCACTGATTCATAAGAATTGCCTTTTAACACTGATTAAGTGTGCCACTATCAGTCTCCCTTTATCACCTATAGGGTTATTTTGTACTTCTGACACCCCTGAAGTTAATTATTTTGTATTCTTTGGTAAGCAGGTAATGAAGTAGGTTCAGCAGTAAGAAAAGATACTGCTACTTCACTCAGCATGGCTATCGTATACCACAGATGCTCTACTAATTGTTGATATGCTGTGAACATGTGAAGGAGTGTGTCTGTGGTACTAAGATATTTATTTATTATTTGGTTATTTGCTTTTGGATTACCAGGTAGGTGCACTAGACAATACTAGGCCTATTTTCAGGCACAACCTAGGAGAGTACAGTTACAAGCACAATGGAGTGCAAATACAAATACAGAAATAAAGACATTAGCAATGTTATAGTTACACAGTATAATACATGAGCAGAAGCTATACAAATCTAGGTAGCAAGGAGAATGAGTACATTGAAACAGTGTTAAAACACTGTAACAAAAACAACTAGAGCAGAAGGTCCATCAGCAATAAAGTGCATCAGATAATTCAGCAGACATGATAACTCCGGCATTCATGGATTCATCCTACTTCACCTTGATGAGGTATAATAGGACCCATGCAGATAACACACGTGGATGTGTTAGCATTCATTTCTGTGTCACTTAAAGCAAGGATTCAGGGGGATCATGGCACCATCACTGTCTTGGTCAGCTTCGCAAATGAGAGATTCAAGGACAGGTGCGGAGTCAAAGACAATGGTCTGGCACTGCAACTTGAGGTAGCAAACCAATGTCGACACACAAAAAAGGAAGTTGCACTTGGAGGAACAGACACCAAAGCCAAATATACTTCAATAAAGGAATAATGCACGACAGGGTGGGTGTTATGCTGGGATAACATCCCTCCTCGGGGTGGTGGACCCAAGAAGTGATGTTATCCCAGCATAATACCCACCCTGGAGTGCATTATTCCTATTATACAATGTCTTCTGTGTTAAAAAAAAGAGAGATGAAAAAACATATTTTAAAGTATATTTTTCCAGTTTTTTTTCCAATGGGGAAGTATACTTTAAAAAAAAATAGTGCTGATTGACTGCCAGTAGGTGGAGCTGCTGTTACTGTAGCTCTGCAATTTGCTACAGTAACTCCTGTCTGTCTTGTGTCTGTCTGTGACACATCGTCGTTGCCCCCCACCCCGTCTCTTATGATCATTTGTGATTTTGTACCAAGAGACTGAAGTTTTAAACAGAAATCTCTCTTTTTGTTGTGGGACTGTAATGTTTTGCTGTTAATTTTTTCTGCCCAACCAACTACATAACAGCGATCTTTTTTTTCTGTAAGTATGGAGTGGCTTGCAGTGTATATTGACAGTTGATGTTTGTGGTCTCCGGTAGTTTCTTCTATTGTTTGAACAGGGAGACTGCAAGATAAAAGTAGAAGCTGGCCATTCCTCGATAGTGCGATGCATGTTAAAAGGGCAAAAAGCTGTATGCTGTAGTTGTTCTGTGGTGAAGCACATGCTGAAAGAGTCTGCCAGCAGGGAGTAACAGATGGCCATTACGTTGATAGAAATTTTGTTTTGAGGAGGTGGCAATGTGACAAGTGACAGCTTTAAATTTCACTTTGCCATATCTGCTTTTTAAGTAAAAAAAAAAGAATGTTCCTCAAGGGAGAGATTTTCAGTAGCGTGAAAGTGAACCGATCACCAGCGTGGCTTTCACTTCGGCTGGGAGTCGGGAGTGGTAAAGCCAATGGCATGGGCGGCTGCGGCCTGATTCTTTTTTTTTTTTAAACATTTTCTGAGGTCATGAGTGTGTTGGGACTAGATGCGAAATGTTATGCTGGGATAACATCCCAGGTCCAGTCACAGTCTGACCAATCAGGGAGCAGCATTTTTTCTTGCCATTGTATAATAATATTTTAATCCAGTATGGAAGGACGCTGCAACTGCCCCAGCGCTTCGACCACTCAAGGTCTTCTTCAGGGAGCGTGTCATATTTTGAGGTTAGCCCATTTTACATACATCATAGATTGCATGTTACTTTTCAAAACTTTTAAGCAGAACTCTGTTAAAAGTGTAACTTAATAATGCACAAGACCAAAATATATATAATCTAAAAATTTAAATGTATAAATGGTGCCTATATTTACAAAATATGTATTTTAAATGAAACACAATTAAATGGCACAAGGGAGAAAAAAGAAATGGGATCCAAAATCTCTGCCAATGTCACTGTTATACCTGGGCCTAAAAGAGTTAATATAATCTTTTTATATATAACCTTTAAAAATTTGCATATACACATAATTGTAGGTAGGTCCAGTATGTACAGTCAATAATCACACAATATCTTGTCAGAAGGTAAAATAATTCACCTAGACTATCCAAAATGATTTAACGATTGGAAAAATAAAAATGTATTTGATTATCTTAATTTAGTCTTTGTTTTTAACAAAAGTTAAATTTTCAGGCAACACTTTTAAGGGGTGTGTGATTAAAAACAAAAGGTGAGAAAATTGGAATGTGTTGATCCCCTTTCAAAAGAGTTACTTTATTTTGTCAATACTGTCATTGTCCCACTCATGTAATGAGTTTTACTCGATCTCTAAAACTTGAAACTGTTCACAATATAGTAGAACTAAATGCTGAATTTCTCTCAGAAGGAATAGAGCTCCAAGGGAATGAACATAAAATAAAAATTATATTATGTTGAAGTGTTAAAACCCAGGAACAGGCATGCTGAGAGATAAAGTAGAAAAAGTGCACATAAACAAGAAAGAAAGTATGAGCTTGGAAAAGGGGGGTGAAAAAAGGGAAAAGAAAAAAGAGGGGGAAGAGAGATAAGGGAAAGAAAAAAGGGGGGAAGATTGGGAAGTAAACAGAAGTAAAAAAGGAAAGAGAGAAAGAGAGGTAAGCATGTCAGACAGAGGATACACAGTGGTTCTCAAATATTGTAGATACATAGCTGCTTCTCATAGTTAGACTGCTCATGGCTTCGTGGGCCATATGTACAGCAGAAGCAAGGAAAGAACAAGAAAAACAATAAAGAGAATGTAAGTGATAGGTCACACATAGGTCTCTTTTTCTCTCACAGTACAAGTATTTAATTCTCTTTCAAAAAAGACCTGTAATCTATCTCCTCATTCATACCCTTTGGATTCAAGGCTCCTAAGGTTGAGATCCACCTGCGCTCTTTCTTTTGTAGTGGGTTTAATCAATCACCACCCCTTGACAAGTGTGGCACTTGTTCCAGTTCCATAAATTTAAGGCTCACTGGACTAGAATGGTGTGCAACAGCAAAGTGTGCCCCTATTGCGTTGTCATAATTTTGATTAACTACTGCCCTCACGTGCTCCTATATTTGTACCTTTAGCATGTGTGTAGTCATTCCCATATATTGTAGGCCATATATGCACCACACAGTATATACCACATAGGTACTTCGGCAAGTCATAAACTGTTTGATCCTCACAGTCCTGTCATGTTCAAGAGGGTATATGTACATATTACCCATAGATGCATATCTGCAAATATGTCAGTCTCCTTTTCTATGGAAACCCCCTTGTCTGTATGGTAACCAGGTACTAGTAGTACTTATAATGGATTGAACTAAAGGAAGACAAAAGCCATGCTCATTTGTACCCCAAAAAAATTGACAAAAATGTTTGCTACCTTTAAAACCCTTGTAATATATGGGTGTCATGTTTTCTCATAGGGAATCAGTGATGTCAAAATCTCATAACACCAAGCCAGCCCACCAGTGCAGTGGTAAGTCTTCCACTCGTAATGCCGACATCCTGGGTTTGGGAATAGACCTGAGAGATGGAGGGCTGGCCGGGGCAGGAGGATTGAATGTCCTCAGGACTACTGTCCTCCTCTGGGGTGGAGGGTGGCCAAGCATTTGGTACATGACTGACCCCTGGCGGAGTCCAGGGGCCAGCACCTACTGATGCCTGAATGGAGTGGGGGGGCATGCCAGACATTGGTGCCTCAGTGCCCTATGTCATTGCACACCATGCCCCCATGGGGATCTATGTTTCAAAACTACTAGCGGCCATCATGAATGATGCCCTGCTCCTCCAGCCCTGATCACCTGCCGAGGCTCTCCCCACCAACCTAGTACTTGCATCTACCCATTGGAACTCAGCTCCATAGAAACATAGAAATTGACGGCAGATAAGGACCACAAGTCCCATCCAGTCTGCCCATTTCTTTTTCTACCTTATGAATGTGCCATTGGCATTTGCTCTGTCAATGGCCTATCTATTCATACTTATCTGTATTGCTTCCTTATGCCTATCCCATGCCTGTTTGAAGCCCTGCACTGTATTCATATCCACCACTTCTTGAGGTAGGCCATTCCACGTATCCACCACCTTTTCTGTGAATAAGAACTTCCTCACATTACCCCTTCATCAGCCTCCCTCTAATCTCATGCTGTGTCCTCCTGTCCTGCTAGTTTTCTTATATTGAAACATGTTAGACTCTTTCACCTTGTTAATGCTCTTAAGGTGTTTGAATCATATCACCTCTCTCCCTCCTTTGCTCTAGGGTATACATATTGAGTTCCGTTAATCTGTCTTCATATGTTTTCTGATGCAGTCCCTGCACCATTTTGGTTGCCCTTCTCTGGACTGCCTCAATTTGGTTAATGTCCTTGTGAAGGTGTGGCCTCCAGTACTGCACGCAGTACTCCAGATGGGTCCTAACCAGTGTCTTGTAAAGAGGGATTAATACCCCCCCTTACGACTTATGGTACCCCAACTAATACACCCCAACATCCCCCTAGCCTTACGTACTGCTTTAGTGGTCTGCTTGGATGATTTTAGGTCATCTGTAATGATGATGCCCAAGTCTCTTTCATCCCTTGTGACTGCCAGCAACTCCCCTCCCAGCCTACAGGTGGCTTCAGGGTTTCTCCTCCCTATGCGCATGATCTTGCATTTCTTTGCATTAAACCCCAGTTACCACTCTTCCAACCATTTTGCCAGTTTATCCAGATCTCTTCTTATTCTGCCCACCCCATCTGGATCATCTACTCTGTTGCAGATCTTGGTGTCATCTGCAAACAGAAAAACCCTACCCTCCAGTCCATCTACAATGTCACTGATAAAGATATTGAAGAGGACTGGCCCCAGGACTGATCCCTGAGGTACCCCACTTGTGACTTGCATCTCTTCTGACTGTATACCGTTTACCACCACTCTCTGTTTTCTGCCCGTCAACCAGTTTGCCATCCAGTTGACCAACTTCTGAACCACCTTAAGCCTACCCAGCCTAAATACTTATACCATTCTGCCCAACTGCCCCACTGGCACCATGTCCGTACACCTCCTCCTCAAATGTCTCCCCCTCATTACCATACTAGTGCCAGCCACACATAAGCCTGACCCCACCCCAGCCCATATGGGCCTTCACCTCTGCCTCTCTCCAGCTTAGCCCAACCCCCCCCCATGCTGGCCACGTACCCTGGTCCCCAGCACTCACCTCTTAGCCACCCCCCGCCACTGACTACCCTGGCTCCCCGTGGGCTCACCTCATCCTCTCTTTCCCTGCCATTCAAACCCTGCCCATCCCCTCTTTTCTTAAGGCCTCCTCCACACCTAAGCGTACCCCCAAAAAGTTTACTTACTGTCACCCCCTGGTCAGAACCCTGGTCTTACTACTACTCCTCCTATCCAGTAATATACACCCAAACCCTAGCCCTGCCCCCTCCAGCCCACCAACTAAGTTCACTAGTCTCTGCATTACCTCCCTGAACGTTTGCAGCCTCCTGAAAAAATGTGCTGCTCTCCAGTGCTGGGTCATGCTAAGTCAACCAGACATTATAGCCCTAGTAGAAACCTGGCTGTCCAAGTCTACCCCTGACTCCTTTGTCTCCCTCCCAGGCTATACCCTATACCGAGAGGATCGTGCATGTAATTGCAGGGGTGGTTACACAATCTATACCCGTGACACCATCATTGGACAGGCACTCCCCACGCCCATGCTAGTGAATGGTGCCCAGGCCCTGACACTGAAACTCACCCCTGACTCCTCCAGGGACACACTCTGTCTCACTGTCACCTACATTCCCCCAAGGAACCAGAACCCAGCGTTGACAGCTATCACGGGTTACCTCACCACCCTTCCCCACAAGGCTGAACTAGTCTTAGTGAGGGACCTTAATGTGAACTGGCTCAGTCCCTCCACTTCCCCAATAAGGGACACCTTCACTGCCCAAGACCTGACACAACTCATCTCCCAGCCCACTAGAATTAACCCAATGAGAGGAACCTGCACCCTTCTGGATGTCATCATCACCAACCAACCTCATAAAATCCAGGACATTCAGGTCCTCCCTGACTCCTTAAGTGACCACTCCCCTATCCTATTCCTCTGAGCTGTCCCCACCCCCAAATCCATAACCCTAACCTCATTCAGCAGGCGCCTCCGCCCAGGCGGGCTGATTAAACTCAAGTAGCTCCTCAATCAGATTGATTGGTCCCCCATCCATCATACACCCGATACTAATGCCGCCCTTGCCCTCTTCTCACAAACCTTTAACATAGCCTGTGATCTTTTTGCATCTCTCACCAAAACCTGATCCAAAAAACAAAACGCACCTTGGATTTCCCCTGCCCTACTCCAAATGCTCAGAAATAGGGACAACCTCTGGCACCTAGCCACTGAAACAAGCCGGGCTGTCGATAGACAGGCCTACAATGCCGCACGAAACAGGTGCACATGGGTCATTCGTAAAGCCAAGGCAGACCGCTACCAGGCCACTCTCGCCTCCTCCTGGGGAAGTGCCTGGACCTTCTGGGACAATATCAAAGAGCTAAATGGGAAAACTCACCCTCCTCCCCCATCCCAGCTCACCATTGGTGGCTCTACCTCCACTGACCTGGCTTGCATTGCCAACTGCCTTAACTCCTCCTTAGAAACATAACATAGAAACATAGAAGTTGACGGCAGATAAGGACCGCAAGGCCCATCCAGTCTGCCCATCCTTTACTGACCTTAGCTCTTTCCTCCCTAGTAACTTCTTTGACCCTCCCCCCGACCTACCGCCCCCAGTCCTCCAGCGCCCTTGGTTCCACCTACACAAGGTTTCTGCCCAGGAAGCCAGACCTCTCCTACTTAAAGCTTTAGAATGAAACAGCCCTAGCAATGATTTCCTGGACCCCAAAATACTCCGGCTGGTCCTACATGAAGTCCTTGTCCCCCTCACCGGCCTATTTAACCGGTCCCTCTGTCTGGGAAAATTCCCCTCTGCTTGGAAAACTGTCATAGTCACTCCTATACATAAAGGGGGTGATAGGTCCTCCCCCTGCAATTACCGACCAACCTCCATTCTTCCTCCCCTCTCCAAAGCCCTAGAAAAAGTGGTTGTCAATCAAATCACTGAATACCTGGCTAAGCATAACATCTTGTGTCCGGAGCAGCATGGCTTCCGTGCTGGTCGCAGCATTGGCACGGCATTAATGGAGTTCTCCAACTTCCTGCACTCCTCCCTGGACGTTGGCTCCCTAGCTGGAGCAGTGTTCATTGACCTCTCTAAGGCCTTCAACACTGTCGCCCATCCTCCTCTTCTACTAGATGCACTCTGTCACACTGATTTCTCCACTGGCCCCCTCACCTGGTGCTCGAGCTACTTATCGGCCCATTCCCAGTGTGTCAAAATCAATGGAACACTCTCAGAAACATGACCCATCTGCTCAGAAGTACCCCAGGGGTCCATCCTGGGTTCCCTACTGTTTAGTCTCTTTTTAAACACTCTGCCCAGAGGCTGCACCAGTAATATTCTGTTGTATGCCGGTGATGCCGTCATTTTTGCCACCCACAAAAATCCCACCTCCATCCAGGACTCCCTACAACACTCCTTCAACGATGCCGAAACCTGGTTTAAGGAGCGCAGGCTCATCATTAATTTCAGAAAAACCAAGACAATGCTGTTTACCCACCCCAAAATGAGGCCAGCAACAGCCCACTCAGTATCCTCCCTATCACCAAACAACCGCTTGAACAAGTCTACTCCTACAAGTACCTTGGGGTCACTTTCGACTCAGCCCTCACCTTTCATGCCCACATCAATGCCCTTGCATCCACCACTAACACCCGGCTTGGCATCCTCTACCGCCATAAGGACTGCCTCCCACCCAATGCCCGCTGGCTTGCCGTAACGTCCCCAATTCTGTGCCTTGTAGATTATGGCCTGCCAATATACAGTGCTGCTGACACCACTGCCCTTAACAAAATTTGCCTCACCCTAAACAAGGCCTGCAGGCTAATAACTGGTGCTTCCAGGCTCACCCACTTTTGCCAACTCTATGACAAGGCCAATCTCCTCAACCTTGATGAACGTCTCCGCTACCAAACCTGCCTTCTAACTAAGACAATTTTGCTTGGGCTCTCCCCGCCTGGGGTGACTGCCTCCATCCAGCATACCCAATCCACTGTCTCAACCCGAACCACCAACAAGACCACTCTACTGGTCCTCAGAACTAGGACTACCCATGCTCAGAGGTCCTTCTGCTACACAGCCCCAACTTGGTTTAACTCCCTCCCAGCAACCATCTCCAACTCCCCCAAAATTGCCACATTCAAAACAACCCTTCAAAACCAACTATTTAATACCCACAGCTGCTCCAGTCTCTAAATGGCACTGCACTACTACCACATTGCCCCAGACAATGCCCTCTGGGCTGCATCCCCACCACACTTCCCTCCCACCCCACCCCACCCTGGTTTTTCCCTGTCCTCTGCTATTACCTGCATTCAGCTGACCTTTGAAATCATGGAATGTTTAAAACTGTTCTCTGTATGAAACCATTTGTGTAACTTTATGTCTACTACTGTCATTAACTGTGTAAACTTGTAACTCTATCTGTCCTCTCTGTGACGAGGTACCTTACATAGATACATAGACAGTGTCGGCAGATAAGGGCATATGGCCCACTCAGTCTGCCCAATTGAGCTTGTAAGTTCAGTTTATGTTTTCCTAGAAGTCTGTTGCCCCTTACCCCTGACCTCCAGAATTCCTTTATGTCTATCCCATGCATTCTTAAATCCCATGATTGTTTCAGCCCCAGCCACTTCCTCTGGCAGGGTGTTCCACTTGTCCACCACCCGTTCTGTGAAGAAATTCTTCATCACATTTCCTCTGAATCGTCCTCCTCCAACTTCATCCCATGCCCTCTAGTCCTGGAACATCTTTTTCGCTAAAAATAGTGTATTCCTGCACCCTGTTCCTCCCTGTAAGATACTTGTATGTCTCTCATATCCTCTCCTCCTCCTCTCCTCCAGGGAGTACATGTTCAGTTCCTTCAACCTGTCCTCATAGGACTTGTGATGCAATCCATGCACCATCTTTGTTGCCCTCCTCTGAACCTTCTCTACCCTGTCTATGTCCTTACATAGGTAAGGTCTCCAGAACTGTGCACCGTACTCCAGATGGGGCCTCACTAGTGTCTTGTTGAGTGGAATTATGACCTCCTTTTCCTGCTGGTGATGCCCCTGCCTATGCATCCCAGCATCCTATTTGCTTTACCTGCTGCCTTGTCACACTGTTTCCCTACCTTGAGGTCATCAGAGATGATAACCCCAAGATCCCTTTCCTGCTTGGTGCATGCTATATCCTCACCCCCCAACTGATCTATTGTGCCAGGGTTTTTGTGCCCCATATGCATTATCTTACACTTCTTTGTACTGAATTTCAACTGCCAAACCCCTGACCATTCTTCAAGTTTCTGCAGGTCCCTTCTCATTCCGTCTACACCCTCTGGTGTGTCTACTCTGTTACAGAGCTTTGTGTCATCAGCGAACAGTGAAATTCTGCCTCTAGGTCCCGCGCAATGTCACTGATGAAGATGTTGAATAGGACCGTCCCAGCACTGATCCCTGTGGTACCCCAATGGTCACTCTTCCTCTGTGGAGTGACAGCCATTTACCACCACCCTCTGTGTCCTGCCGCCCAGCCAGTTACCTACCCACCACACTACTGTCCTGCCCACACCCATATTCCCCAGTTTGTGTAATAGTCTTCTATGTGGCACAGTGTCAAACAAGCCTCTGGCTCAAAGGTTGTAAATCCGAAATTGTACAAATAAAAAAAAATTCATCAGTCTTCTATGTGGAACCGTATCAAAAGCTTTGCTGAAGTCAAGGTAGGTGACATCAACGGCTCCCCCTTGGTCCACCACTCTGGTTACCCAGTCAAAGAAATCTATGAGATTAGTTTGGCAGGACCTTCCTGTTGTAAACCCATGCTGTCTTAGATCCTGTGCTCCGATGGATTCCAGGTGTTGCAATATCCTTTCCTTAAGGAGTGCCTCTATAATCTTGCCCACTACTGAGGTGAGACTGACTGGTCTGTAGTTCCCTGCCTCCTCCCTGCTACCACTCTTGTGGAGCGGGATCACAAGAGCCCTTCTCCAGTCTTCTGGGACCTCTCCTGTGCTCATAGACTTACTAAACAGTTCTGATAATGGCTCTGCTAGTTCCACCCTTAGCTCCTTTAGTACCCTGGGATGTATGCCATCAGGTCCCATTGCCTTGTCAACCCTGAGCTCATCAAGCTCTTGTAGGACCCTTTCTTTTGTGAAGGGACTAGTGCACACCTTCCTCCCCGTGTGTCCATGATGCTGAGCTGTGGGCCCTGCCCTACTTTCTCCTCAGCAAATACTGAGCGGAAGTATCTATTTAGGATATATGCTTTTCCTTGGTCCTCCTCCACACACTCCCCCTTATCCGCTCTGATCTTAGCAATACCACCTCTGGACTTTCTCCTTTCACTAATGTATCTATAGAAAGTCTTGTCACCTTCTTTTACTTTTCGTGCTAGTGTTTCCTCAGTTTGGGCCTTTGCCTGCCTTACTGCCTTCCCTGCTTCCCTTAAGAAAGTTTGGTATGCCTCCCTATCTTCATCCCACTGCATTCCCGTATATTTCCTGAAGGCCAGCCTTTTGACTCTGACCTTTTCTGCTACTGTTTTTGAGAACCAAAGTGATTTCCTTCTTCTTGTGCACTTCCTTTTCTCTCTAACACAATGGGATGTTGCTTCAAGTATTGTATCCTTAATACTTGCCCACTTTCCCTGTACCCCCTCACCTGTAGTTCTTCTTGCCAGGACTAACTTAACTTTGTTGGCCATCTTATCAAAGTCAACTCCTCTGAAGTCCCATATTTTTGACTTGGAATGGGACAATTTAGTTCTAGTGCCCAAATTGAACCATACCATGTGATGGTCATTGGCTCCAAGGTGACCTTCTACCTGGAGATCTGTGATCCTTTCCCTGTTAGTCAGTACTGTATCTAGGATAGCCCTGTCTCTTGTGGGTTGTTGCACCAGTTGTTTGAGGCCCTCCCCCTAAAGGGAATCCACTCAGTGTCTAGTTCTGGCAGATGTTCCTGCTGGTATTGACCAATCTGTATCTGGCATGTTGAAGTCTCCAATTATCAGAACCTCCCCCTTAGCTGTCATGTTTTGTATATCTTCTAACAATAATGTGTCTATGTCCTCCCCCTGGTCTGGAGGCCTATAGACAACCCCAGTTCATATGGATGTCCCATTTCCTGTTTCCAGGGTGACCCACAGTTCTTCTGGCTCCTTATGTGTATTCCGAATTTCTGTAGCTTTGATATTTTCATTGACATAAAGGGCTCACCCCCCCCTTTGCACCTCTGTCTCTTCTGAACAGTACATAGCCGGGTACTGAAGTCTCCCAAGTGTGGTTACTGGTGAACCATGTCTCACTAATGGCTACTATGTCCACTTCAGCCTCTGTCTTTATTGTCTGCAGGTCTGGGATCTTGTTTCCCAGACTGCGAGCATTTGTGTACTTGATTTTCCACTGGCCAGATTTTGGTGTGTTGGTTGTTGGGCGAGGTCTGGCATTTCTCATGTGTCATATGGGGAGCAGGACCTTTTTCATTACCTGGTGATGCAAATGAACTGCAAACATGCTGAACTCCTGTTTGATCACTAGCTGAGGAGGGAGAGGTGTTCTTCCCATTAGACGTATCGGGTGCTGCACCCCTCTCCCCATTTGCTAGTTTAAATATTCTGCAAAGACATCAAACTTCTGCCCCAATGCACTGACTCCCTCCTTAGTCAGATGCAGTCCAACAAATTTAAAGAACTTCTGCTCCCAAAACTGTTGCGAGTTACCTACAAATTTGTGTCCTTTTTCCTGGCACCAGCCCTTGAGCCACATGTTTAGCTCCCCTATCTCCCCTTCTCTGACCTTCCATCCTTCTGCCCCCCTCTCCCAGACTGGCAGGATCTCAGAGAAGGAGATGCCGGATGAAATAGATGATAGTTTGTCACCCAGCCTGGTCAGGTGTTCCTTGGTCTCCACAACTGACTGGCTGGCAAGATCATTAGTCCCTATGTGTACCAGGATCTCAATGTTTTCTCCTGCTTCCTGTACAATTTTAGCAATGCGGTCAGTGTCTCTTCACACTGATGTACCTGGGAAACATCTAACCATTACCCCAGGCTGGAGATAGGTATCAACTCCCCAAATCATGGAGTCTCCTATGATCAGAAGTGTTTTGGATTTCCTTTTTGCTTTTTTTGTTTTGGTTCCTGTTCTGGGCAAGTTTTGTTGTGCTAGCTCCTGTGCTTCAGTGTCCTGCTCTGCAGTGTCCTCTGCCCCTTTGTTTGATTTCGGAGATAGAGGCAGATATCTGTTTGTAGTTTTTATATGGTTTGTGGAGGAGATATGTTGGAGAGTACTGAGTAATAGGGCACCCAGTTTGCCCCTCCTAACCACCTGCCAACCTCCTGGACCAACTACCCTCTGGGGTCGAGGTGCTGCTGTTGGATGTTGGGGAAATGGCAGGTGGTTCTTATAATATATTTCCTCCTGAATATGCGATTTGAGGCACATAGTCTCTGCCCATGCTGCCTGGAGCTGAGCCCTTAGATCTCCAATGGCCCAACATGTAGGACAGTGTCCTAAATCCTCTATAACTGCCCTTTTGAAAAGTGTCCCGCAGTACCTGCAGCTGAATATATCCATTCCAGATAAGTTGCTGGGTTTATAACCTGGTCAGAGTAATTAGAAGGAGGAAAATGAAAGCAAAAGTTTGATTTTGTGTTTTGTTTGTTTTTGTATCACTTGTTATAACAAGTTAAATTACTCATGCCCTTGTAAATGAGGTAATTGTGTGGATACTCCTCTGTCAGGGATTTATTTAACTCTAAAAATTGATTAGTGTTTTGCACATAAAAGTGCTAAATCTCTGTAAAAATGCATAGCTCTTGCCTCACTGTGTTTAACAAACACATCACTTCTAGAAAATCTATTTAAATACTTTCTGTACAGTTAGTATAGTCCCAAGAAAAAAACTGCTAATTAATTATGTAAAACCCTGGATCTGCCCTTCCTGCTTTGGTACAGGAACTGTCACGACTGTGCTACCCTATGAAAGAAGTGTAGTGTGGGGAGGTGGGGATGGGGGTGGGTGGCTGGGCCCTTCCCCTGCTAAAAAGGAAGAACCACAGATGAAAGAAATGAAGGTAAGAGCAGAAACAATCAGTCAGCAACAAATGCATGCCCTGCCCTGGGGGGCAAGCCAGGAAGGCAATGACAGTGGGTGGCCCCCACCAGTGACCTTGTACCGGCATCACGAGGGTCCACATCCAGACAGTGGCCTCATCCTGGGGGTGCAGGCCATGAGGATCATCAAGGAGGTAAGTCCCAGGGGTGAGTTGAGGAATCCGGAGAGTAGCAGGAGCTGAGCCTGCTGCAGTACGCTGACCAAAAATAATACTAAATTAAAAAAAACTCAATACCAAAGCTACAGCAGAAAATCACAACACTATCGTTCTGACATCAGATCAATGATATTATGAAATGGAATGTTTGAAGTGTTCTATACGTTACAAAAAAATAACAAATAGGAAACCAGCAGTAACTAGGCTTGTCATGCCATCTTGGAATTCTGCTAGCATTATAAACCACACTCAAGCTTTGCTCTCATGGTTTATGATATCACTAGAATCCCTGGATGGAATACTGCATTGTTACTGATGATTTCCTATCCAGCACTCTTTTTATGAATAACTCTCTTAAGAAAAATGATAGATCATTTTAAATATTTGGGGGAAATTATTGATTAGTTATAACTGATTCTTCTCTTACACATAAGAAACAGACAGAAAGCATGACATGAGAGATACATAAATAGAATAATAGATAGGTTACAGTGAATTACAAGGCTGTAATTCCATCGAGAGGTTCTGGGGACATAGATAACCTCGAGAGCGAAGCTCAGGAGGTTTCTATGTCCCCCAGAACCTCGAGATGGAATTTCAGCCGAGTAATTCACTGTAACCTGTTTGGTTTTTTTTGTAATCTATGGATGAGAGAAGCTGGCAAGGTCTTCCCGTCTTTTGATTTAGATAGTGAACTGCTATTGATTTAGATAGTGAATCCAGTGTATTGTAAATTTGTGTAGTCTCTGTCTTGAGCCTACAGCTCTTGCCCCTGACTCTCACACCTAATCTTCCACTTTTTGTCCCCTTTGTCTTGCCCTGTTTCTGTTCTGTCTCTCCAGTCCACCCCCATCCCTCTGTTCCTTTGTGCTTACTTGGACCTCCAAGTTAGCCAGCTCCTTGTCTCTCTCGGAGACTACCCCCTGATTTAGTTTTCAATTCCGTGCTCAGCTCTCTTTTGTATGCCTCTATTTAGAACCCCCCCCCAACAGTATCTAATGAGCTGTTGTCCCTTTCCTTACAGGCGCCACTTGTCTCCATCGGCAGAGACCACTGCTGCAGTCACAGTCCAGCCAAAGCACCTCCACGGTGCAAGGAGCCTGATCCACCCCACCCCCCCAAAGAGACAGATAAGGTATGATGCTTGGAATACTGCCACGGCCTCGCTGGGCTGTGTGAATGCTGAACTGGACCACATCTTGTAACTGCAAGTTGCTTTATTCCTTAAAAATTTGGCGCCTTCTCTGGATAAGCTCTTATTGACTCCATGCCTGTGTACAGCTCCCTGATTGGCTGGTCACACTTGCCCGAGATCGGAGCCTCTTAGCCACGGGGCAGAATTTAAGCCTGCATCCTTGTACTTGGCTCCCAATTTATACTTTGTAAATTAGCCCATTCTCCCCTTTTGCTCTGTTTTTGCAAGCTAACCTGCCCATTCTCCCTGCTGTCTCCGATCGACCTCTTGGTCATGCAGTGAGCTGCCTTGCAGCTAGGTGCAGTTACCTAACTGGGTGAGCTGGGTCCACGGCAGTTTCTCTCTAACTGTAATTGTACTGATACAGTGCTTGCTCCTCAAAATACTGCTCAATTTTTTCAACCGGCCCCCCCCCCGCAGGCCTCCGTTAAATGCGCACGGTCTCTGCCCCCACTTCTATCTGATTTTTCCCTTATTGGCTATTTACGGTCAACATTAGCCCATCCTGCCATCCCATTTTGGTATTAAAGCCAGCTAGTTGCTTACTATGTTATCTTGCCTTGCTAAGGCAAATACCTAAGGTCAGGTGACCTCTCTAAAACTAGTGTACCCCTGAGTCATAGCCAGGTGGACTGTTTCATAGCTTCACTGCCTCTAGTACTATGCTATAGTCAGGTGAACTCTCTATTATTTAGTCTGCCCAGGAGTTGTAATTAGGAATTTTCATTCAAGCTCCACTGCCTCTAGTACTATTCTATAAGGAACAAGAATTTTCTTCTCCTCTGACAATCCCTCCTGCTGTTAAGTACTAGCAGTGCCCATTGGGTGATAGTCTCATAATGAGGGCATATTACCTGCCTTCATGTTTGTCTTTGCTCATCTTATGTGCATTGGACTCGAATTTGAATAAAAAAATATCTCCAAGAGTGGAGAATGGCCCTTTTCTTATGTCGGCCTGCCTGGACATTTCCTATCAAGCAAAATAACTTGTATGTGTTTTAATTTACCCTAGCCCGCTGTTGGTCCTTCATCTGCCTCGGCAATCAGGAACTCTTCTAGAGCCAGCCCATAGGGGTACGCCACCTTCTGCATACCCCCCCACTTCCCTTGACTTTCTCAGTCAAGGTATTACTGTATGCAGCATCAGGCAAGCTAGGAACTAGCTTCAGGACTCCCTATACTGCCTTAGGTGAAACACTCAACTGAAAGAAGACTCAGCTATCCACACTCCTCCCAGAACTCTGCAGAAAACTCTTGCTCCTACTACTTGTATGCTCAGGACATGTCGAGCTTAATCCAGGCCCTCTGGTATCCATGGAATCCCCAGCAGAGTTACAAAGCCTCAAGGGTCTCAGCTTCTTGCATGTTAATTTATGCAGCTTATTAAAATAAATTACTTCAACACAGGCCTGGGTATGTCATACCGCTCCAGATGTCCTGGTGATTACGGATTCCTGGCTCTGACCAGCAACCAGTAACAACGAAGTTAACATCCCCTCATATTCTTTGTTTAGAGCCGACAGTCAGACAAGAGGTGGTGGGGTAGCCATTTACATCAAGGATAAATTCCCTGTCGCCATTATTGACTCAACTTCTGTCCCAAAAGAATTTGAAAGCCTGTCCTTAAGGGTTGAAATTGCTACCGGTGTCTCATTATGTATAATAGGATGCTACAGAGCCCAGTCGGCTGGACTGCAGTTGTTGAAACATCTCAGAAACATCCTGGGTCCTGCATCCTCAGAGTATATCATCCTAGGGGACTTCAACTTACACTGGCTCTCCAGTGCATCCACCCACATTTACAATGTTCTATGACTCTCTTGGGTTGTCACAGCTAATAAACGAAACCACTCATACTAACAAGCTAAACCCTAATAACAGTACTCTTTTGGATATCATTTTAGTTAACAAACCCCATTCATTCTCCCACACTGGTGTCTTTTTTTCTGATATTAGTGACCGTTGCTTTATTGCATGTGTAAGATCTACCCTTAAAACTACAACTGCACCAAAATTTTCCTTTAAAAGGTGCACACGCAACTTCGATCCCTATGGGTATATCTCAGAGCTAAGAGACTCCCTGTGCTGGCAGGACTTCTATCCAGCTATGTCCCTGACTGTGGCTTACAACATTTTCTCAGAAATTGCTCTAGGGGCTCTCAACAAGCATGCTCCCCTAGTAAAAGTTTGTGCCAGAAACAAACCCTGCCGGTGGTTTTCGGAAGACCTGAAAGATGCTTTGCAGAGTACGGACATACTCTGGAGAACCACCAGAAAAACAAATCTTACAAATGACTGGAATTCATTTAGGAGGGCGAGGAACTTCTGCACCAAAATGGTCAGAGAAGCCAAAGCTCATTTCTATCACTCAAAGCAGGAGAACTCCTAGAGAAATTCGTCTAAATTCTGGAGAACAATCAAAGATATTGAAGGTCATACCACTGGTAATTCCCTATCTACTAAATTACCGATCGGCAATACTGTCATCACAGACAGACCCTCTCTCCTTGACTCTCTCAATAATCATTTTGCTACTGCAGGGCTAGCTTTCGACTCCCCTCCTGCCAATACCTTCCGCCAACAACTTGGATTAGAAACACAAGAAAAACCTATTCCCATTCCATCCTTCTCTCTGCAGCCTACTTCTCTGAAAGAAGTCGAAGATCTTCTCCTACAGTTAGACACCAGGAAAAGTGCTGGAGCTGACCTCATTGACCCATACTTCTTAAAGATCAGCCACCGTGTCCTTGCAGTCCCAATTACACATCTCTTTAAGTTATTTTTGTCCCAGCCAATCTGGAAAAATGCACTTGTGGTTCCTTTGTTCAAATTGGGAGATCCTAGTGACCTCAATAATTACAGGCCAATCTCCCTACTTCCAATCCTGTCAAAGATGTTGGAGGAAATAGTGAGCTCTCAGCTTTGGAACTATCTCAAATCAGAAAAACTGCTCCATCCGTTGCAATCTGGTTTTAGGGCACAGCACAGTACAATCTCAGCTCTAGCCAAGGTGACAAATGACTGGCAACTTGAACTGGACAAACGAAACTTTGTCTGGGCCAGGGGTCAACAAATCCCATAGCCCGACATCCTGGGCTAGCAGCAGGTTAACAGGTACAAGCACTTCGTGTTTAGCCAGTTGTCCTCTGGACAACTGGCATTATAATTATTCAAGACGTTTTACCTGTGCAGTCCTGTAGGTGGCGTATGTCTGGAGGACCAGAGTTGGAAGACTGCAGACTAATTTTTTTTTCAGACAGCAGGAGGTGAGTAAAGTATTGTAGACAATTTGTCCACAACAAGCTTGAAGTGCTGTCACGTAACTGGAGCCGAGGCAGCATCAGGAGCAAGTAGGGGGAAGCATCCTAGCAGCCCGAGGAAGATGATCGGAGGATGCGTAGGCACGGCTTATGCTACCGGGAATCAGGCAGACTGGCAGATGGAGGAGCCACTGCCGATTGCTGGACTTTGTGAGTGGCAGATACGGTTAGTACAGGAGGGAAAGAGAGACCTAATATCCACCAAACAGCAGACTAAGCAATCATGTTCATGTTATGCCACACAACAAGAGTATTTCCACCCGGCGAGTCGGCGACTGAACTCGAACAAAATAAACTGCTGCATCAGCAATCTCTGTCGACCCCCAGCACTGCCAACTGCAATTCTCAGCCTAAGAATTCAAACACTGGCGGCTGAACTTAAACAAAATAAGCTGCGTCCAATTCCAACAACTAGTCTGCTCAAAACTGAGAGTTTCAACATGTACTGATTGAACAGCAGGTTAAGCAACCACGTACACTGTACTGGGAAAAAAAGTAAAATCACCTGCATTGACAGCACTCTATTTCTTATTGCATTTGCACTGCCTCAATGAAAATACACTTATAGTGTGATTTTACTTTGTTTCCTAATACAGAGTGTACGTGGTTGCTTAGCCTGCTGTTCGGTACATGTGAAACTTCTCAGTTTGAGCAGAGTGGTTGTTGGCATTGGACACAGATTATTTTGCTCAAGTTCAGCTGCCAGTGTTCTTGGGTTGAGAACTGCAGTTAGGCATTGCTAGTGCCAACAGAGATCACCGATGCAGCAGCAGTACTGAAAATAAATCTTTAAAAAATATGTATAGGTTATTGTTATTAGTTCATCACAGAAGGGTTGGTGAGAGAGGAGGGAGAGAAGGAGTGGATTGGGTGGGCTGAGGCTGTCAGCGACAACAAGTGGGACAAAGACCATATGCATTTGACCTCAGTAATATGCAAGAGGGATAATAAATACAGAGCTTATGACAAATTTAAGCTGCTTTGTTTTCAAATACTGTGTTTTTCAAAATATGGCCTTCTGACTGTGGACTACCATCTTTGAAACAGCCATTTGTCCTGGACAAGCACTTTATTTTAAGATTTATCGACCCCTGGTCTGTGCAATTTTCTTGGACTTAAGTAAGGCGTTTGACACCGTTGATCACAGGCTGCTTCTGTCGTCCCTCCTGAACATTGGTTTGGATTCCCTATCGCTTAAATGGTTTTCTAACTACCTCTCAGGCCATTTGCAGCAAGTAAAGGCAGAAGGGCATGTTTTTCCATTAAAATCCCTGTTGAGTGTACAGCAAGGCTTCATTCTCGGACTCTTGCTCTTCACTGAGGAAAGGATAGCCAACTCTGTTAAGAAAGGGGATAAGACCTTTTATAGGTACATTAGGGAGCGAAGGAGGGATACTGAGGCTTAATAAAGGGAAGGGAATGTGGGTAGAGGGTGACAGTGAAAAAGCAAGGATACTGAATGAATATTTCTGCTCAGTATTCACAAAGGAAGAGGAGGGGGAGGTACCTAAACCAAACAAGAGAAACACTCTGAAGACGGGAGTCGATACCAGTCCATTTGTGGAAGAAAAGGTTCTGAAAGAACTAATAAAATTGAAGGTGGACAAAGCAATGGGGCCTGATGGGATTCACCCAAGAATTCTAAACGAACTAAGGGTAGAACTAATGACACCGCTGACTACTCTCTAACAAATCATGGGAGGATGGGGTGGTACCTGAGGACTGGAGGAGGGCGGATGTGATTCCTCTTCACAAAAGTGGGAGCAGGACAGAGGCAGGAAACCACAGGCCAGTTAGTTTGACCTCAGTGGTAGGGAAAATGATGGAATCACTTCTGAAGGAAAGAATTGTTGAGTACCTAGAGGCCAGTGGGGCACAGGACCCAAGGCAGCATGGATTCACAATGGGAAGGTCGTGTCAGATGAATCTAATAGATTTCTTTGACTGGGTGACCAAAGTAGTAGACCAGGGAGGGGCTGTGGACATGGCCTACCTAGATTTTAGCAAGGCATTTGATACAGTCCCACACAAAAGATTAATACACAAGTTAGCCAGCCTTGGAGTGGGTCCCAAGGTGGTAGCCTGGATAAAAAATTGGCTAGACAACAGGATGCAAAGGGTAGTAGTAAATGGAGTCCACAGTGAAGAAAGGAGGGTTACTAGCGGGGTACCGTAGGGTTCATTACTGGGACCGGTCCTTTTTAATGTCTTTATAAGTGACATTGCAGAGGAACTGGAAGGAAAAGTATGTCTCTTTGCAGACGACACAAAGATCTGCAACACGGTTGGTACACCAGATGGAGTGGAAAGGATGAGAAGGGACTTGGCAAGGTTGGAGGAATGGTCAAATGTATGACAGCTCAGATTCAATGCAAAGAAGTGCAAGGTAATGCACCTGGGAAACAAAATCCAGGGAAGAGGACAGAATGGGGGTGAGATACTGACAACAGTAAAATGGAAAGGGACCTGAGGGTAATTATATCTGATGACCTAAAGGTGGGCAAGCAATGTGAGAAGGCAGTAAGGAAGGTTGGGGGGATACTGGGATGCATAGGGAGAGGAATCAATAGTAGATAACAGGAAGTTGTTATCCCTTTGTACAGACAGTTGATGAGACCCCATCTGGAGTCCTGTGTGCAGTTCTGGAGACCCCATCTCCACAAAGACATAGACAGAGTGGAGGCTGTCCAGAGGAGGGTAACCAAAATGGTGCAGGGTCTGCACCAGATGACATACGAAGAAAGACTAAAGGAGCTTAATATGTATACCCTTGAGGAAAGGAGGGAGAGAGGGGACATGATAGAAACTTTCAAGTACCTCAAGGAATCAACAAAGTCCAAGAGGGTGGCATCTTTCAGAAAAAGAGATGTGCAAGAACAAGGAGGCACAATTTGAAGATAGAGGGGGGACGGCTCAAAGGTAATGTGAGGAAGTATTTTTTCACAGAGAGGGTTGTGGATGCATGAAACAGCCTCCCTGAGGAGGTTGTGGAGTCAAGAACAGTGGGGGAATTCAAGAATGCATGGGACAGACATAAGGCAGTCCTAGTGGGGGGTAGAAGGAAGTAAGCTGTTGGTTAACTAGGATCTGCAGCATATCTGTTAGGTCGGCAAATGGGCAGACTAGGTGGGCCAAGCGGTCCTTATCTGCCGTCAAATTCTATGTTTCTATATTAACAACTTAGATGCCCCCATCAAAGAAACACAATACTCCTATTCGCGGATGATACGGTACTCTATGCAAGTAGCCCTACTTCTGATGCTGCCCGCAATGCCCTTCAAAATGAATTTAATCTACTGCAACTTCAGCTTATAAACCAGAAGCTACTTCTAAATGCAAAAAAAAAACCAAAGCAATGTTCCTCTTGCCCCTTCATCATGCAACAAATCCTGCTACTACTGGGACACTCCCGCAGATCACCACCATCCTAGGTGAGCGGTTGGAATATGTTACAAAGTTCAAGTATCTGGGGGTCTGGTTAGACAATAGACTCTCCTTCACAGATCACTTTGAAGAGTTGGCAAAGAAACTTAGACAAAGATTTGGCCTGTTTTACAGGATCAATAATCTCCTCACAAGAGATGTTAAGCTGAAACTGGTTCAAACTACCTTTCTTTCCCTATTGGACTATGGAGATTTTCTATATAGTCAGGGACCTGCAGGCACCCTAGCAAAACTTGACATACTTTTTCACAGAGCTATAAGATTCATCATGGGTCTTCCATACTCAACCCATCACTGTGCATTGTATATGGCAGTCGGATGGACATTCCTTGCTCACAGACAACAAAATGCTGCGGTTTGGACCTACAAAGCTATTACAAATAAACTACCCCATTATATCTCTGTCTGTTTACCATTTTGCACTCTTGGAAAGTATGCCCTGAGAAGTACCTCATATATCTACCTTTATGTATACAAGGCAAAAATCACACTTTGGCAGAGCAGCCATTAGCTTTGTGCTTCCTCAACTGTGGAATAAGCTGCAACAAACTTTGAAACTAACTCACCCCATCAGCTTAGCAGCTTTTAAATCACTATATCTACATCATAATAAGGAAGCCTGTTCCTGTTTCCCCTTAAATCAGGACTCCAAAAATTCCAGTGTACTCCAAATTTGCTGTCGCTAAAAGACTGGTTACACTTAACTGGCGCTTCCCTCTCCCCCTTTCTGCTCCCCGCATCTGTCCCTTCCTCACCACATTGACCCCAGCCCCTACCCTAGATTTCTACCCCTTCTTCCTGGCCCCAGTCCTAAATTTCTACCCCCTCTTCCCTCCCCTACCCCTTCATACCCCCATTAGATCTGAACCATCCTACCTCTAGCTATTGTGGCTGTCTATACTTAAGCCTTCTTCTTCTTCCTATTCCCTATCCTATGCCCCCTGTAACACTAAACATTTCAAATCCCTTCCATCAAAAAGTCACATACTAATTCAGTAATGTGTCACTTATACTGTATCACTATATACCTTTTTTACATTATGTTCTATTTATGCTTGGTGTACCCTCGGACTTGTATATTTTTACATAAATGCTAAAATTGTGTCCTATCCGAAACCCGTTGTATCTTCTAATCTGCACATATTCTACTGTCAATGCTACCTGCTGCTGATACTTTCGTATATACTGTATTCTATTGTATTTTATTTTGTGTCGCATCCCATGTGTAATGTTCGTTGTTGACAAACCCAGGTCCACCTCGAAAATGAGCTTTGCTCAACGGTGATCGCCTGGTTAAATAAAGATTTTGATTGATTTTTGTTTTGATTGAAGCATTGTGCAGGCTGAGTGCAGGCTGACATGTTGAGTGAGCAATCCAGGAGTAGTAGGTGTTTTCTGAAAAGTGACCATTTCATGGTATTTTCATGGTATTTTGGTTCTCTTGATTTAAGATGATCTGGAGCCTGTCTTCAGTCATGGTTTGTGGCTTGGAAAAAGCCATTGCTGTTTTTTCCCCCAAATATGCCGACAAAAAATAAGGTAGCGTTCGGTGACCGCACAGCCCGCTTTGAAATACTTTGTGCTGGCAGTTAAAAAATCGGGCTTGCGGTCAGCAAGAGCTGTCAGGCTGCGCATTTACTTAGGAGTGATAATACTATCGTTCCAACCTCGGTCGGAACGATAGTATTATGGCACTCAAATGATGGTATTATTGGGAATGAAGTGTGGTATTATTGGAAGCTCGCTATCTATTACAACATTTTTTTTGCATCATTTTTGATACTATCATTTTAAATATCCATATATTACAAAATTATAACTTTGTTATAAGACTGGAAGATGCATTAGCCAGTGATACAAGGAAAATGATTGAAAGAAATAGTCTCCTCCCAATACTGAAGTATGAAAGTCCGATCTGAGGCTTGACTTCAGCCAGGATTCAGTACATGGGGAGAATTCTATATAATGCAGTCTGCAGGTTTACAGGGGGTGCACAGAGCTGGGAACATCACTGTAGTCTGTATTATAAAGCATTTCTTTTTTCATGCCCACAGAACCGAATGACAGAGCCTGTAGCATGTGAAACGTAGAAGTTGACAGCAGAAAAGGACTGCAAGGCCCATCTAGTCTGCCCATTTTTTCTACCTTATGAATGTGCCATAGTCCTGTACTCTCTCAATGGCCTATCTATTCATACTCATCTGTATCGCTCCCTTATGCCTATCCCATGCCTGTTTGAAGCCCTGCACTGTATTCATATCCACCACTTCCTGAGGTAGGCCAATCCATGTATCCACCGCCCTTTCTATGAAAAAAAACGTCCTCACAGTACCCCTTAATCGGCCTCCCTCTAATCCCATGCTGTGTCCGCTTGTCCTGCTATTTTTCTTATATTGAAACATGTTGGACCCTTTCACCTTGTTAATGCCCTTAAGATGTTTGAATGTTTCGATCATATCACCTCTCTCCCTCCTTTGCTCTAGGGTATACATATTGAGCTCTGTTAATCTGTCCTCATATGTTTTCTGATGCAGTCCCTACACCATTTTGGTTGCCCTTCTCTGGACTGCCTCCATTTTTTAATGTCCTTGTGCAGGTGTGGCCTCCAGTACTGCACGTACTGTAGTACTCCAGATGGGGCCTAACCAGCGTCTTGTAAAGAGGGATTATTACCTCCCTCTTACAACTTGCAGTACCCCTACTAATACACCCCAACATACCTCTAGCCTTACCTACTGCTTTAGTGGTCTGCGTGGATGATTTCAGGTCATCAGTGATGATGATGCCCAAGTATCTTTCTTCCCTTGTGATTGCCAGCAGCTCCCCTCCCAACCCATAGGTGGCTTCAGGGTTTCTGTGTCCTATGTGCATGATCTTGCATTTCTTTGCATTAAACTCAAGTTGCCACTCTTCTGACCATTTTGCAAGTTTATCCAGATCTCTTCTCATTCTGACCACCCCATCTGGATTATCTACTCTGTTGCAGATCTTGGTGTCATCTGCAAACAGACAAACCTTACCCTCCAGTCCATCTGCAATGTCACTGATGAAGATATTGAAGAGGACTGGCCCCAGGACTGATCCCTGAGGTACCCCACTTGTGACTTGCATCCCTTCTGACTGTATACCATTTACCACCACTCTCTGTTTTCTGCACACCAACCAGTTTGCCACCCAGTTGACCAACTTCTGACCCACCCCAAGCCTCCCCAGCTTATTAATCAATCTTCTATGTGGAACAGTATTGAAAACTTTGCTGAGGTCAAGGTAGGTGGCATCAACTGCACCCCCTTGGTCCACCACTCTGGTTACCCAGTCAAACAAATCTATGAGATTAGTTTGACAGGACCTTCCTGTTGTAAACCCATGCTGTCTTAGATCCTGTGTGCCGATGGATTCCAGGTGTTGCACTATCCTTTCCTTAAGGAGTGCCTCCATAATCTTTCTCACTACTGAGGTAAGACTGACTGGTCTGTAGTTCCCCTGCCATCTCCCTGCTACCACTAATGTGGAGCGGGATCACAAGAGCCCTTCTCCAGTCTTCTGGGACCTCTCCTGTGCTCAGAGACTCACTAAACAGTTCTGATAGTGGCTCTCCTATTCCACCCTTAGCTCCTTTAGTACCCTGGGATGTATACCATCAGGTCCCATTGCCTTGTCCACCTTGAGTTTAACGAGCTCTTGTAGGACCCTTTCTTTTGTGAAGGGGCTAGTGCACACCTCCATCCCCCCTGTGTCCATGGTGCTGAGCTGTGGGCCCTGCTCTACCTTCTCTTCAGTAAATACTGAGCAGAAGTATCTATTCAGGATAGATGCTTTTCCTAGGTCCTCCTCCACACACTCCCTCTTATCCCCTTTGATCTTAGCAATACCCCCTCTGGACTTTCTCCTTTCACTTATGTATCTATAGAAAGTCTTGTCCCCTTCTTTTACTGTTTGTGCTAGTGTTTCCTTGGTTTTGACCTTTGCCTGCCTTACTGCCTTCCCTGCTTCCCTTAGGGAAGTTTGGTATGCCTCCCTATCTTCATCCCGCTGCTTTCCCTTATATTTTCCTGAAGGTCAGCCTTTTGGCTCTGACCTTTTCTGCTACCATTTTTGAGAACCAAAGTGGTTTCCTTCTTCTTTTGCTTTTGCTTTTCTCTCTAACACAGTGGGATGCTGCTTCAAGTATTGCATCCTTATTGCTAGCCCACTCTGCCTGTACCCCATCACTTGTATTTGTTCTTGCCAGGGCTAGCTTAACTCTGTTGGCCATCTTATCAAAGTCAGCTCCTCTGAAGTCCCATATGTTTGCCTTGGAATGGGATGATTTAGTTCTAGTGGCCAAATTGAACCATACCATGTGATGGTCACTGGCCCCCAGGTGACCTTCTACCTGGAGATCTGTGATCCTTTCCCCATTAGTCAGTACTAGATCTAGGATAGCCCTGTCTCTTGTGGGTGGTTGTACAAGTTGTTTGAGGCCCTCCCCCTGCAGGGAATCCACTATGTGAAGGCCTCTTGTACAGCCAAGAGGTCTTCATGTGCTGCAGCTTCTATGTTTGTAAGGTTTCTACCTCCCAAATGTTTTTGAACATACAGATGGTACCCATTTTGAAATTTACATTCTACAGCAAACAGACTATCGATCACTGTAGTTCCATGATAGGTTCACATATTAAAAGGCTATTTTCTCCTGTTCTCTTGAAATGGTACATACACATTTTACTTACTCACCACAGCTTGATTCTCTCCCCAGGATGTGATAACTTTACAAATGCATAATCCTGCAAGTAGCTGATTCAGTTGTTTGCCAGTTTCCTTGTAAGTCAGTAACGGCTTCTTATCAGATAGACTCCCATCATTTCTCCAGCTGTTATTGCCTCACTCCGAATGGCCAACTGTGTTCACCCAGTTCAAGTGCTCATTTGTCCCGCTTAGCCACTCCCTCCCAGAACTCTGACTGAAACAGCCTAAGCTGTGGCCCAACAAAGAGAAAAAAAAAAAACAAGTTCAGCTTCTGTACATTAATCATTTTTTAAGTAACAAAATTCACAAAAAAGGAGGGGGAATGGCCTGGCAGGGCAAGATGGTTACTGCTGTTTAGCTGGGCTCCCTCATGGCATCACCTTTAAGTTAACTAATCACCTTTAAAAACTTCTGGAGTCTTATTTTTTATAATCAAGAACAGTTAACTTTTATATGGCTACCCAGCATCAGCAAAAGAAGCAGCTGAAACTTCAGTCTGAGCCATCTTGACCACCGAAAAGAACACTTGCCCAGCTTGAAGGCAGAACACGAGCTAAACGCATGATGAGTGGGATGGCTCAACACACCAAAACAGACAGAACACTGGCATAAATACCCGCTATGATTGCAAATCTGCAAAGCAAAATGAAAGCAGACTTTCAAAATGTCACAGCCCAGAAAATACACCTACAAAATATAGTCTCTGATTTGTCTGAGATTTTGCTGCCCATTCCATCTGATTCAATGAAACAAATCTGTGGATCAGTGATCTTGAGGACTCCCTGGTTGATACAGCCAGGTTAAGAGACATTTTAAAAAAGATGGTGGCAGAACTGAAGGACTGAGCAGATGACCAGGAAAACTGGGCCTGCCATTCAAACCTCTGGCTTGTTGCAATGTAGAGGGGATTGAAGGAAAGACCCCAGAGAAAACTATCCAGCAATAGCTCACAGACGAACTGAAGATGAAGCCCAGTGCGGCAGTGTATGAGATTGAGTGTGCGCACCACGCCTGCCCAAACCTAAACCTGGCCTCATCATTTCCTTATAAACTGTCTGTGGTACCCTGACAAGGAACTGATGCTGCACACTGCAAAGGACCAGGGTCCCATACTTGTGGCAGAGGGCAAAGTATTCATATTTCAGGACTATATCAGAGATCCACAAATGCAGCAAAGGGCATTTACAGAAGTTATGGGCAAGCTGCAAAGAAGGGGTTGGGGTTTGCCCATTTCTACCCCTCCTGATTGCAGATTTCTTGACCTGGATGCTCCCCTTGATTCTTCTACTCAGAACAGGAGGCTGAGGACCAATCAGTCAAAAAGAAGCCACTGCGGATGGTTGCTCACTGGCCCACGCTACAGCCTCAGTCACATGATTTGCCTGCTCTAAGTTTTTAATCTATTACTTTTCCACTTTTGAAATCCTATACTTCATAAGCTACTTAGCCTTCTATGATCACTCTAATTACCACTAGCTGACTCTATTTACCTAATATAGAAGCTCTGAGTCTGTGGGATATTTTGTGAACAGTAGTTTTCATTATTGGCTGTTTGGTTCTCGACCTAGTCCCATTGAACAATTGCATTTGCATGTACCTGCCAGGTAATAGTTTACAGCATACGTAGGCCATATCTCAACCTTGAACAGAGCAGCAGTGACAGGTTGCCTAGACTGACTCGCAAGAGACATCGACATGTGCTTCAGCCTTGAGCTGTAATGCTGGCATGCATGATGTGTAACTCCTGAGGGATTCCACTTGACATTTCATTTAAGTCCAGTGAACGAGGAGCCTGACAGATGAGTTGAAGAGCTAAGGGTGGTGGTGGGGGGGACTTCTCATGTTTAAGGTTTCCTCAGTATTATTTTCTATATCTTGGTGTATGATTGGACTATGAACTTATCATTGGACTGTGTGGACGCTGGGAAAATCACTGCTCATCCTCATTAACTGCTGTTGCATCACCACTGATCTTCGCAGCCTTCTGCCCTCCTGATGGGATGAAGTATTACAACTTATCTGTTATACTGAAAGGCCTTGTGGTTAGTACTAGTCGCTCTGCCATCAACGTTACAGAGCTTCAATTGCTCAGACTTTGTTATGTCGGATAAGTAACTCCAAAATGTGTCTGTGGTCACCTATGGTGACTTCTGCAATGCCATCTCAAACTGCTTAATCACACACTTGTCTTTTCCTATTTATTGCTGCTGCTAACAGTTCATGGTTAGCAAATTGTTTTCGATATGATTAAATGAAACTTCCATATCTATGCCGATATATCTGTCATGTGAATGCCAGTTCCTTCTCTGTGCTCCTGAAGTTGTTGATTTATTTGTTTTTTTTCAGTCTTACAAAAATAACACTTCTCAACGATATCATTTACAGACGTTTACCACCACCATTAACTGAGAAGGGAAACCATTCCAAGCAGTTAGGAGCTCAGCAGAGGGAAAGGGGGGTTGGGGAGGGGGGACCGAGACCACCAAGACCCTGTTTTGTTGTATTTGGAGAGTTGATGGGTTGGAGAGGGAGGCAGGCTACAGAAAAGAAAACACAAAAGGAAAAAACATGTTGGTTTTCAGTTTAATATGCACAGTGGAATTTCTAAGCAAGTATTCAGACAGTAATGCAGGCTGGTAAGCTCACAGTGTGGGAGCAATGACTCTGGTGAAAACTAATAAACTAAAATGATCATGGGGATAGGCTCAGAATGACTTCTTGGAACATTGATGGGGTTAAAAATGTTATCAAACATAAATGAGCTATGGGCAGGATAAAGAAATTGCATACTGATGTTCTCCTCTTACAGGAGACTCATATATCCGAGGGTGAGCTAGGACACATGGCAGGAAGTTGGAAAGGTACATGGCTGGGAGCTTGTTTCAGTTCTAAGTCTCAAGGGGTGGCTATTAGATTGTGACCTGCCTTTTCTGAAATTTATAACTAAGTTTAGAAAGGATGCAGGTGGGCATTATGTTTTGGTTCCGATACAGATAAATGATGATTATAAAATGGCAAGAAAAATCCATGGGTTGTGATTTGTCAGTCTGGGGCTACACCCATGATGTTAACCCAGCACACACAAGATCGCATTAAATGTTGAAAGGATCATTCCACGGCCCTTGTCCAAGTTGCCCACACTTGGCATGGCTGCAGTGGTTTTTGCCAGTATTTGCTCTTTTTTTTTTTAAAGTAAATCCCTCTTTCCCACTGCCATAAAAATACCCAACACACCCTCCACTGTAACAGTAGTACAAGTACAGTATAGTTTTCCTACTGAAGTTGCAGTTTTTTGCCACACGCAAGAAAATAATGAGCCAGTACCATGATCACCTTCACCAGTCCCCACTCATCTCCCAACCACAAGACAGTGAGCACTAGACACAGCGTTTAGTTAATTCACAACATACAGTTCAGTTTTTTGACTTACTTCTTCTCCTGGTAGCACTACAAACACAGCAGGACTCTACAGGGTGAAGCAAACTCACCAGGACCAGAGTAGAGCAGGAGCACAAAACTGCGCTCATAAACCGGGAGGGGGAGGAGGGAAGCACACAGTACCATGATCTTCAGACAGAGCATATTTCACAGTTGGGCAGAGACTGTTATTTTGATCGGCGGCTGGGAGATTCACTACAAATCTCTGAGGGGACAGGGCATACAGCATAATAAACTGCATTGGGGTGGGGCAGCAACACAGAGTAGATAGGGAAGAGAAAAGCATGTTTGGGAAGTGGGGGCTAAGACAGAATGCTTGTTGATGATGTCAGAAGAATGGTACTAACAACACTGCAGTGCCACCTAATGGCCAGAACAAGAAATAAGCACTATTTTTAAGTATGCCTACACACTGAAAACATCACAGAAAATGTAGTTGTAATTGCACACTTAAAACAGTAACACAGAAAATGTAGTTGCAATCACACACTAAAAACAGCATTACAGAAAATGCAGTTGTAATAAATGTTTAATCTGTTTTCCTTTTTTTGTTCTTACAAACAAGCCATTTTATAATCACAGTCATGCATTCCAGGGTGTGTGTTGTGCTGGGATAACGTTATGCCTTGGTGTTGGTCACACTAAGCCTGTAGCTACATGCCCAGCCACACAAGGCATAACGTTATCCCAGCACAACACACACACACACACCCTGTCATGCATTATTGCATAATTCTTTAATGGCTGTGGGATCTGTATATAGGCCAAATGTAGAGGACAATGACATTTTTCACAGGTTGGCCCTTGATATGACAACATTCAGTGGCCTGTAGGTCCTGGTTGGGGATTATAAGTGTGTGCTAGACACAGGGCTAGACAGATCCAACCCTACCCCATCCCCCTTGTCAAGAAACACAAGAGCTCTCCAGGAACTATCCACCACACATTGGTTGAAAGACACATGGCGACATCATGTAAATCCTGCAGGGAGGGAGTAGAGTTTCTACCCACACTCACATGCCTCATATGCAAGGATTGACTGAATTCTGGTATCCACCTCTCTCATCTATTATTGTGCGTATAGGACATGAACCTATACTGGTTTCAGACCATGTCCCAGTAGCTCTATATTTAGACACTGTTGGCATCCCTCCCTCCCTCCAGGTGTCAGCGTGGCTCAGTTGGTAGCACATCCACCTCCGGACCAGAAGGTTGTGGGTTCTCGTCCCACATCGGTATTGGGCTTGCACCTAAAAAAAAAATCGCTGGCATCCGAGTGCAGTATGGGGGGGGGTGCTGTACTGCTGGGGTGTGCCGTCTTTTGGATGAGACGTTAAACCGAGGTCCCTTCTACCCATCCTGGTGTTGTCCTGGTGGGTGTCCAGGTGGAAGTAAAAGAACCCAGGGCACTCTTTGCAAAGAGTAGGGGACATTCCCAGTGTCCTGGCCAACAATCCCCTTCCTATAAACCAGTTCATGCAATTATTCAGGCTGTGTGTGGGTTTTGATGTGCGATATGGCTGCCACTACACATTCAGTCACTTCACTACCAGTCTAGCATTGCTTGTAAAGTGCTTTGGGATACAGTGTGTATGAAAAGTGCTATATAAATGCTGATTCTTCTTCTTCTTCTTCCAAGGTCCTGGCACCTCAACTCAACCCTGCTTGCAAAGCAAGAATTTAGAGCACATAACTCTGCAGTGATCTCGGAATTCCTGGAGTCAAACAAAGCAGGACTCAGGAGATACATCGCATATAACAAGGTGGGAAGCACTTAGAGCATTCTTGCAGGGACAAATTATTACATATGCTAGTCACCAGAAAACTGTACCACAGCAAAAGTAGTTCAGCATGAATCAAAAATTGTTGTAATGAAAAAGGCACACAGGACCCACTGAAATCAGGAACTTTATCACCACCTCCAAAGTGTTAAATGTGAATATAACTCCCCTAGTAGTATTGCAGATAGAGACATATTTCTTACAAAGGCTGGTAGGCATTTTGAGGGGGACTACTGAGTAAGTTATTGGCCTGGTAACTAAAGAGAAGTAAAGGTGCCCATACTCAAATACATAAATTCAAACTCAGAGAGGAAACTTCACCTCAGACATAGGGGAAATAGACAAGGAGTTTAGTAACTTCTATGGCAAACTGTACACCTCTGAGGCCAAGACCATTCCTGACCAATACCGATATTGTTCCTACAGGCCCTTGTAAAGCCAGTGGAAAATAAGCTCAGGGTCGCCCTTGATTCCCCTCTCACCATAACCAAAGTAATAAAAGATGTTGGGGCACTTAGGGGAGATAAAGCAGCAGGCCAAGATGGTCTTCCTACAGATTTTTTAAAGTCTTCTTGTCATCGTTGCTGGGCTCCGATATAATATGGTACAGGAGAGCCTTGCAACTGCTCGTATGCACCCATCCATGTGGTCAGCTATGATTACTGTCCTAACAAAACTGGCAAAGGACTCTGCTCATTGTGCCTTTATCACCCTTATCACCCCATCTCTTTATTAACAGCTGATTATAAGACGGTGACTAAGATCATTGCTACAGTACTCAATCGTTTATTGTTTGTTTATTGAGTTCTTGGATAACTGGAGCAGGTTCTTCCCGAGGTTATCCACCCAGATCAATCAAGCTTTGATACGGGCTGCTAGAGAAAAACCAATAGTAGATGCACTCTAAACATCATTCTTAGACATTCGAGGATGTCAATGAGGCACTGGAGATCAATTATGGAACTTGACGCAGAAAAGGCCTTTGACCGGGTGGAGTGGGGGTATATGTTCAAGTCTCTTTGAAGCTACATCGTAGGTGACAGGTCATTAAGGTGGAGAAGGGCAATGTAGCAAGCCCCAGTGGCTGAAATCCTCAATAACAGGATTCTTACAGCACCATTTCTCCTCATATGTGATATTAGGCAGGCGTGTCCCTTGTTCCCACTTTTGTAAGCATTGGCATTACAGCCCTTGGTGGCAGCACTCAGACACAACCCAAATATCGGAGGCAGTACAGGGGAAGGTGGACAGCACATAAGGAATCACTGTTCACTGATTATGTGCTCTTATATGTCCAGGACCAAACCTCAGGTTTGCCAGCAGTACAGCACCTGCTACAGGAGTACGGGAAGATATCTGGACATAAGGGTAATTGGGGCAAAATCAAAGATCTTACCTGTAGACAAAATGAACAGGAACATGGAATTTCCACACTCCAGCTCCTTGAGATTACATGTTGTTGCGTGACCCTAAATCCAGTAAAAGAGAAGATCCTATGAATTACGAATATTTTGGATAGTGGTGTGACTGTGTGAGATGTGTGTCAGGGGTTTGGGGTTGGTCCAAAACAAGGGAACTCCTGAAAACAGGGAGACCTAGAAGGATAATTACAAAGCGTCCTTAACTTCCACCTGGGGAGATGGTCGGAAATTCTGGAATAATATTAAAGAGCTCTGTGGTAAAACCTCAAACCAGCCCCCAGACCGGTTAGAAATGGACAGTAACATCTCCATGGATCCCCTTCGCATAGCCTCAGCCCTAAACTCCACTTTCACAAATCTCAACCATATTCTCCCCCTTAACTTCTTTGACCCTCCGCTGACCAGGGCCCACCCACCTCCCCTCACTCATCTCTTCTGACTTCGCGTCCTATCCCCCGCGGATGCCAAACCCTACCTAGACAAAGCCCTTAGCCACTCAACAAACTGTAGTGGCTCCCTAGACCTGAAGCTTCTTCGCCTTACTCTCCCGGAAGTCCTCTAACCTCTCACTCATATCCTAAATCGCTCCCTTTGCCAAGGAAAATTTCCCTCCCAGTGGAAGCGGGCCAACATTACCCCTATCTTTAAGAGTGGGGACGGCACCTCCACCAACAACTACCATCCAATATCCATTCTCCCCCCCAAAGCCTTAGAACGAATAGTCGCTGACCAAATCCCTGACCACCTCACAAAATACAAACTTCTCTGCAACCAACAACATGGATTCCATAAGGGGCATAGTACCACCACTGCCCTCCTCGCTTTCACCTCGCATGCCCACTCCACCTTGGATCGCAGCCACCTCACAGGTGCCATCTTCGTGGATCTCTCTAAAGCTTTTGACACTGTCAACCGTGCCTTACTGCTAAACACTGTCGCCTCCAGTGGCTTCTCCAATGATACTTTAAAATGGCTCACCAGCTACCTGTCGGATAGAACATAACAGGTCAAGGTAGGCACGGTCCTGTCCCCTTGCCTTTCAGTCCACTCTGGTGTACTGCAGGGGTCGATTCTTGGCCCGTACTTTTCAGCCTATTCCTAAACTCCCTCCCATAGTCCGTCTCCGGAAACCTGCTCCTCTATGTGGATGATGCAGTACTCCTTGCCTCCGACTCCGGCCCACTTAATCTTCTCTAAACACTCCAATATAGCTTCCACGAAGCAGAACATTGGTTCTCCACCCAGCGTCTAACAATCAACTACAAGAAAACTAAAGTCATGATCTTCTCCCACCCGCAGAACCCCCACAAGAACCTCTGTCCCCCATTTCTAACTATCAACCACACCCCCCTCGAGCAAGTGAGCAACTTTAAATATCTAGGGATCACTCTAGACCTGGCCCTCAACTATAAACAACACATTCTCCTCCTTGCCTTGGCCCTAAACTCAAGATTAGGTGTGCTCTATAGGCACAAACATTGCCTCACCCCAGAAGCCTTACGGCTCACCGTCAATTCCTCCATCCTTGCCCTCCTGGACTATGGTATTACCATATACAGTGCTGCCCCCAACTCCGCACTAAACAGTCTCCACCTTGTACTCAACAAAGCCTGCCGCCTCATCCTAGGCTGTCATCACCTCACCCACACCTGCACACTTTACCGCTCCTCAAAATGGCTAAACCTAGATAGCAGAATCTGGTGTCATACATGCCTAATGACTAAGAAGATACTCCTAGGACCCACCCCTCCCTTTGTCTCCTCTATTATTCACCCAGCAGACCAAGCCAGATCCACATGAAACTTGAACAAATCCCTACTATGGGTACCCCACCCTCATACCTCCCAACTTCAAAGGACCTTCAGCTACCAAGCCCCTAATCTAACTCTCTCCCTATCCATATAGCAAATGAAATGAGGCTAGGTCCTTTCAAAACTAGACTAAGGGAACTCCTCCAAGACTCTAACATATGTGATTGCACCTGACACTGTCCTGCATCTTGCTATCCCAGTTTCTGGGGCAAAATCTCTCCTACCCCTCAATCTGACTATCAGCCGGTTACAGACTCTTCTGCAACTATATGGCTGTGCTAAACTGTGACTCTACTACTATAGTGCCCTAATCCCCCTCCTGAAATACCATTGTCTGATATGTAATGATATGTAATGTAACTCTTCGTTGTCTAACATACTGTACTGTCATCTCCGTTTATCTATTGTTTGCCCTGTGCCTTGACGTATGACGTGGAACCTTTGTAAAAGAGTCTCTGACTCACAGGTCTATCTGAATATTTTACAATAAAATATTGTATGTGTTAGGAAAGACACATGTTAATCTCACTGTCTCCTGAACCTGCCTGAGAAGGTGGGACAACATGCAATCAGTCTGGGGCTTCATTTAATTATTTAAGGGGGATGTATTTGACTCCTAATAGTGAAAAATGTAGGAGACTTTGAATTTTGCAGGCATGGAAGTCAAACAATGGTGTGATATGTTTCTGAATGAATGAGGGGCATGTCATTATCTGTAATGTGTATATTAGAACATTGTCTTTGACAACATTATATTGGCTTCCAAAGTTGTAACCTGGGAAGTATTTTGACTCTCCCAAAATTGGAATGATTTTCAAATTTTGACCAGTAAAGTTTTTGACATCAGTCATCCAAAATTAACTGAACCTCAGAGACCATAATATAGAGCAATCTCATTAAGGAAATAAAATAGGTGGCATATGTGAGTGTGTGTGTTGGGGGAGGGGTGTCCATTGTTAAATGGTTCAGGATTCATCCACAAGTTTAACTGAATCTTTTTTTAATACTCTGCCTATCATCATAATGCACAAATCACCCTTTGAATGTCTCTTAACAGTAGCGGACTGGGTCCCTTCCCCTCTGTTTTCATTGCCTGCTGGTCTACTGCTCTGCCGCTGTGTCTCATTTTTATTCTTGTGGTCACATCATAAAGACAGCTCATATGATAATAATCCTTTGCATTAGCTGCCTTGCTTCTCCACTTCTTGCACTTGGGGTATGGTGCATAACTTGCAGATAGTGGGCTGGCAAAAAATTCTGGGGTGTTGGTGTTGGTGGAAGAAAAGGGTAGTTAACAAAGGGGGTAAGTGTGATCTGGGTGATCTGTTTCACAGAGTGTGAAAGAAATGGGAAGTGAGAAGCAATCCACTTTACAAATGAAGTCACGAATGCAATTTCATAAACAGTTAAATTTTTTAAATATTCGTGCAGGAAACAGTGACATCCTCATCACAGAATGTTTCATCCTGGTGGGCTTTAATGTACCTTACTTAGCTCCAAAATGCAGGAAAATGCACCTTTTACAGTGATGTTTTAAAAAATTTCCTGGGGGAGCATACCCCCAGCCCCCCCAGCTTTGTGAGGGGTTTTGCACCCCCTTTTCACTGACTCTGCACACACCTCTGAATATGGGCCATTGGGCCCCCCTACTTTTTGCATCATAGGGGAGGCAGTATAGCACAATGGTTTAAGGCTCTGAGCTGCAAATCTGGAGACCTGGGTTTGAATCCCACAGCCCCCACTTGCATACCGTGTGGCCCTGAGCAAGTCACTTAACTTCCCTGTGCTCCCAGGGTTGCACCTGTAAACAAGCTTTCAGCTTAGTGCGTCTCACCTGGTTAAACAATTGGGGGAAAAAATCATAATTCAAACATTCGTAGAGTCCATGAAATATCTGGGGGTCTGGATACCCAACCAACTATATCAAAGCAACTACAAACCCTAGCATTAGATCTTAAATAATGGGGGCAATGCCACTCTCCCTAATAGGTAGAGTCAATTTTATTAAAACGTGCACTTGGCCTACGTGCCTGTATCAGTTTCAATCCCTACCAATAAAACTGCAGGCTGAATTCTTTAAGAGGCTTGATGCTGTCATTCATCTCTTTCTATAAAGCAGTAAACTGGTGCATCTATGCAAAACAATGCTGCATCTCCCAATAGCAAAGAGAAAGCTCCCCCCCCCCCCCCCCACCGTGCACTTCACATCTACAGTGTAGACTTCCAGATTTTGAACTCCAGCTAAAAAGAAGTCTGCAATCAAGAGCTAGTCCAAAATATATTTATTATGCAAATAAACAAGTGGCCCCTGTGGAAGGCGTGAGCAGCTCCATATGCACATGGAGTAGTCAGGCGTAGTAGGGCTTGCACCATTTACACTTTTTTATTTGTTTATTTATTTTATGTTGAAAGTTGGATTTACAACCTTTGAATCAGGGACTCATTTACAAAGACACCTCGTAGCAGGGAGGGTGGACATGGTTACCGTGTGAAATACAACAGTGGTAACATACAGGTGCAGTACAGATAACAAAAGAACACAATACAACAGTGGTTTACGGAATAAAGTTACATGCAGTAAATAGCATATAGGATAAAGTATGGGTCTGGGTGTGTAACAAGAATTTACACACACCCGAGGGGTTTGATGCTACATAAACCCTGAGGAGAAGCTCGAGGGGTTTATGTGGCATCTAACCCGAGGGTGTGTGTAATTTGAGTTTACACACTCCAGACTATATTTATTTTATATAATTGCTGGTTTTTTTCACCCTCAGCAATTGTATAAATAAAATATAGCTGTGCAGCCGGGGTTTGGTGAAGGTGAAGGTGAAGTGCGTGGCCACAGTCGGCAGTTTGATTTCCTAATTTGATTTTTTTATCTTGTGCACAGCACTGAGGCAGATTTTTTTTTTTTTTGTACTTACCGCCTAGTCCAGGTGGCAGTTTGCTGTCCGTTAGCGGTTCCCAGAGCAGGCACGGTGGTGAAGCGAAGAAGTGCGGTGGGCGATGCGCACAGTCAGAGGGAAATCATAAGACTGTTTGGCCGTGAATACCACCCTTCATTACAGCAATTATGCCACCATTTCCTATGGGAAAAAAGGGAAACTGGTTATTATAATCATATAAAGTATAACAATAGTAGAAGTCACAACCCTGGTGGTACCGAAATACCCTATGTGGAAGGGGTGGGGGGACGGGGGTGAGGAAAGAAAAAAGAAAAAAAGGGAAGCAGTCCAATGGACATTGTCAAGGCTATGGGCCAGAAATGGGAGGGACCCCAACATTAGGTTGATTAAGGGCGACTACAGCTTCGAGCGCCAAAGAGGTGGTTAAAGAGAGCAACTTTAAAGGAACCAATTTTGGTAGACTTATGACAGAGGGTGGAAGGGAGCTGAACCATGTAGGGGTATGGTAGTGGAAGGACCTTTGGGCTAGGGAGGTCTTGGTATGGGACACCAGAAAGGTGGCCTTAACTGAGCTACGGGTGGCAACAGATGGGGATGCAAGCCGCAGGGACACGGTGACCCCTGGTGGGGTGAGAGTCCTAGCAGGGACTTTTTGGCAAGTAAGCAGGTTTGGTAGCGCAGGTGCTCATCCAAGGTGAGCAGGTTAGTGGTGGAATAGAGCAGGCAAGTATGGGTGCAGAGGGATGCACCGGTCAGGAACCTGTAGGCCTTGTTTATCGAGGTCTGGATTCTGGTGAGGGCAGTATTGTCAGATGCAGTGTAGATAGGTAGGCCGTAGTCCACTAGGAACAGGACAGAGGAGTTGATGGCCAGTCAGAGAGTGGTTTGGGGGAGGCAATCTCTGTGGTGATAGAGAAGGTCAATCCGAGAGTTTATGGCTGAGAACAGGGTACTGATGTGGGTGTGGAATGTAAGAGCCGAGTCGAAGGTGATGCCCAGGTACTTGTAGGATGACACTTGCTCGAGAGGGTGAGCATTACTGGGGAGAATGCAGAGGGGGGCATTATTAGCCTTATTCTGGTGATGCAAAAAAAGCATAGATTTGTTTTTTTTGAGGTTAAGGACCAGCCAGTGGTCAAGGAACCACTTTTCGGCTTGGTTGAATGTGTGCTGCAGGGATTCCTGTAGAGATGCGGGGTCAGGGTGGGAGGCAAGGAGAACCGCATCATCAGCATAGTGTACCATATTGCCCAAGCAGGAGCCGGGGAGGGTGTTGAGAAATAGGCTAAACAGAATGGGGCCCAGGATGGAACCCTGGGGGACCTCCGAGTGAATGGGCAGGGTATTGGACAGGGTGCCGTTCACCTTCAAGCTCTGTGATCTGGTAGAGAGGTAACTGGTGAACCAAGCCAGTGGACCAGGGGAGAAGCCAAGTTGGTGGAGGGAGTCAAGTAGGAGGGGGTGACAGACAGTGTCAAAGGCCTTGGAGAGGTCAATGAACACTGCACCCACAACATGACCAGAGTCGAGAGCAGAGTGGAGGTGCTGGGAGAACTCCAGGAGGGCTGTAGTGGTGCTGTGTCCAGGGCGGAATCCATGTTGTTCCAGACACAGCAGGTCGTATTTGGCCAGACACTTGGAGAGCTGAATGGCCACTATTTTTTCTAGTGCTTTGGAGAGAGGGGGCAGAATGGAGATGGGCCTGAAATTGTTAGGGGAGGTTCTATCTCCACTCTTATGGATAGGGATGATTTCTACAATTTTTCAGGCACTGGGAAATTGACCAAGACATAGTGACCAGTTTAAAAGACTGGTGAGAGGGGCTAGTACAGTAACTAGGACTAATCGGAGAATCCTGGAGTCCAGGGGATCACAGCTGGGGTTGTTGCTAGCTAAGGCTTTTCACAGATGAGGCCTGCCTTCAAGGGGTGATATGGCATGCAGGTAGAAAGGGGGCGATCCGAGGTGGGGGGGTGGAGGCAGGGATAGGGTCAAAAAAGTAGATGGGAAGGACAGAGCTTAGATCTGAGAAAGCCATATTGAGGCACTCAGCTATGCGGGAAGGATCAGTAGTGACGGTACTGTCTATGGAGAGTAGTGATGGTGGGGGGAGCGGGTCTTTCCATTGAGCTCTTTTTTATATTGTCCCAGAAGGCACGGGATGAGCCCCAAGTGGATTCAAGGGTGGCTTGATAATATTCGGCCTTAGCCTGCCTTATAGCCCAGGTGCACTTGTTACATGCTGCATTATAGACTTGTCTGTCAGCCAGTTTGCCTGTCTCGACAGCAATATGCCAGAGATTATCTCTTTGTTTCAGTGTTTGGATGAGGGATGGGGAGATCCATGGGGCGTTGTGTTTCTTGGTACAGATTCTGGTCGGGGGGGGCGAAAAGGTCACAGGCCTTGCTGAAGGCACTGGAGAAATAGGCTAGGGCAGAGTCAATATCTGTTGCGAGTAGGACTGGGGACCAGTCAAGCTGAGCTAAGTGCGTTTTTAGCTTTCTGAGACCCCAGGCGAAAGCGCCAGTGCGAGGTGACCTGGGACACTGGTTTTGGTGTGGGGGATGACCAGTGACAGAGGACAGGAGAGTGATCACTAAGAGAGTCTGGTGGTACATTAATATCCCTGATTTTATGGGGGCAGTTCGACAGAATTACATCTAGGAGGGTGCTGGAGCTGCCTGACCAGTTAAATCTAGTGGGTGAGGTAACTAGTTGGGTCATATCTAGGGAAGCAAAGGAGTTCCTAATATGGGGGGCAGTGGTACTCAGCCAATTGACATTAAGGTCACCTAGGATGAGCTGCTCCGCCTTATGTGGGAGTGTGGTGAGGTAATCAATGAGGGAGTGGACAGCTGGTCCCTGGTCCCTCAGGGGTATGTAAGAGACTGTAAGAAAAAGAGGGACCCTGGCTGGGTCAGGGTAACCTTAAGGGTGAGGGCTTGGGCACTAAAACCGAGCTTGGGGGCAGGGAGAGCATGGCCTAAAAGTGTGTCACGCATAAAGACTGCACACCCGCCACCACGTTTGCCTATACGGTCTTCCCTGAACAGAGTGTAGCCAGGGAGGGAGATAACCGAGTCGGGAGTTTTTCTCGAGACCCAGGTCTCGACTAGTGCTATAACATCAGAATATGGTAATTTGTTCATTAAATATAATTTGAACCATCTCTTGAGTGCAGACTTCTTCTTTGCAGCTGAATCTCTCAATAGCAATTGAGATGTGTGCACTACCACAATTTAAATTTTATTATTGGACCTTCCAGTTTGCCTAAGCCTTGTAGGGAGAGTGGAGAACCAAGCCTGTCTGAATGATACTTGAAGAAGAGGTGGCAGGTGTGGACCTTCACAGTGGCTGCTTGTCAACGCACTGGGCAGTCTGACATGAGAAAATGGGGGTAACCCATTTAGGGACAATCTACTTAAAATCTGGTTAATCATAACATATCAAACATGTCCCAAGACAGTCTCTGGGAGCCATGCTGATAGAGGCCTTTAAGGGCATGCCAAGGTGCAGTTTATACATACACTAAGATCTTCTCCAGTGGAAGAATGTAGGAGTACTGGTGGTTTCTAATCTCTTTAAGGGATACTATGAGATCTTTTGGAAATTTGAAACAGCAAAAGGGTATTTCTACAGCTGACTTCTTTGGTCAGGCACTTATTAAATGGTGGACAGACCATTGTACCTATTGTACCTACCTTGAATGGCCTGTCCCCTTCAGGAGAAATAATGTACAGACTGCAGCCTAACACTAGACCCCTTACTGCATTTGATCACCTCCTGCTGGGAGAGCACCAGACCCCATTAACTAATGTTATGCATAAATGGGGGCAGGACCCTGACATAAATATAACCCCTCCAATCTGGAAAGAAACTTCAGCACACTTCCAGGACTGCTCTTGAAATCACAATTTGAGGCAGATCTAATTGAGCTTTCCACATAGGACCTATTTCACACCAACACGTATGTATGCTATTGACCCCACCAAGCCTTCCACCTGTCCCAAGTGCTGTGCAGACAAGAGGACCTTCTTGCATATGGCTTTGCTGTGTTCTTGTATACAACCATTCTGGGTGAAATTAAAGATGAATGTTATTGAAGTTTATCAACTTGTTTTGACTCCTACTTTCAGCACCAGCTCAGGCTCCCTTCACTCTGACACTATGCACCTTGGGTTTGCCCAATTCGTACAGATGATTTGAATGCTAATTCATCTGTCCTCCATATGCAATGTTTTGCCATTCTATCTGCACTGCATTCAACTTATGCTCATTATGGCACCCTCAGTAACCACATCACCTGACTGGTTGTATTTTTTGTAATTGTGCTTCTCCCTTTCCCTTTTCCCCGGGTCGCACCTGGAAATAAGCCTTTGCTCAGTATGCCTATCCAAGTTACCAACTTTTAAATATATAAATAAAATTACACAAAAGAATAACAGATGTGCTAAATATAAGCATACCAAATACTCCCTTGAAATATCTGCTGGCATCAGAAGTGTGTGTGTGTGTGTGGGGGATACCCTCACTAGTACTCAAAAGAAATTGTGGGCCCCAGTATTAATTATTGGTAGGAAAGCTATACCCTGGCAGTGGCTATCTCAGAAGCCTCTCTCTGCAGCACAATGGAGAGCAAATTTGCTCCAGTGCCTTAAACTGAAGAGAACTCAGCATTGTAGCACTTAAATGAAGCTGTATTTGATGAGACTTGGCAGCCCTCAGCTGATGCTATATACAACGGCTCTTTCCCAGCTTGAGCACAAAATGCAGAATGCACCCTTTTTATCCACTAGATCTAGAATAATTACTTAACAGTAGTGATGTTGTTGATAATGAAATGGGTACTTGCACCTTAAAGTTCATGATTTTGCTCAGTTATAATAATGTTTTAGCTTCACCTTTCACATTAATGTTAAACCGCACAGGGGTCACATGCATTTAAGGGAAAAATGCTTATCACCTTTATAGGTAAATGGTGTTCCTGAGATGTCTCTTGGCTAATCAAGAGTGCTATCTCAAGACATCTTTGTGATTGAGAACTGCAAAGTGAAGTGATGCAGTTCTGGAACACAAAGATGCGTTGAGATGATAATCTCGATTAGCCAAGAGACACCTCTGGAACACCATTTTATATCTTTACCAAGCATTTCTTTTTTGTGCAACAGACTGCATCAGTGAGGAGATGACAGACACACAATGTGACAGACTGCATCAGTGAGGAGATGACAGACGCACAGTGTGATAGACTGCATCAGTGAGGAGATGATAGACACACAATGTGATAGACTGCATCAGTGAGGAGATGACAGACACACAATGTGACAGACTGCATCAGTGAGGAGAAGACAGACACACAATGCGACAGACTGCATCAGTGAGCAGAAGACAGATACACAATGTGACAGACTGCATCAGTGAGGAGATGACAGACACACAATGTGACAGACTGCATCAGTGAGCAGAAGACAGACACACAATGTGACAGACTGCATCAGTGAGGAGATGAAAGACATAATGTGACAGATTGCATCAGTGAGGAGATGACAGACAATGTGACAGACTGCATCAGTGAGGAGATGACACACACAATGTGACAGACTGCATCAGTGAGGAGATGACAGACACACAATGTGACAGACTGCATCAGTGAGGAGATGACAGACACACAATGAGACAGACTGCATCAGTGAGCAGAAGACAGACACACAATGTGACAGACTGAATCAGTGAGCAGAAGACAGACACACAATGTGACAGACTGCATCAGTGAGGAGATGACAGACACACAATGTGACAGACTGCACCAGTGAGGAGAAGACAGACACATGATGTGACCGACTGCATCAGTGAGGAGAAGACAGACACACAATGTGACAGACTGCATCAGTGAGGAGAAGACAGACACACAATGTGACAGACTGCATCAGTGAGGAGATGATAGACACACAATGTGACAGACTGCATCAGTGAGGAGAAGACAGACACACAATGTGACAGACTGCACCAGTGAGGAGATGACAGACACACAATGTGACAGACTGCATCAGTGAGGAGATAACAGACACACAATGTGACAGACTGCATCAGTGAGGAGATGACAGACACACAATATGACAGACTTCAACAGTGAGGAGATGACAGACACACAATGGACAGACTGCATCAGTGAGGAGAAGACAGACACAGAATGTGACAGACTGCATCTGTGAGGAGAAGCACGGGGCAGCAGTACAGTGGTTGTTTCACATTCACATTAGACTCAGCAGCGGTCACACTGCTTCAGTTCGAGTTGGTACTCGCACTTTTCTCTGCCACATCTTTCAGCTCCCTTTCAATAGTCAATTGTCTTTGCTTTCTTGCCCTTGTACAAATGAGGATAACAAAATATACTAACAAATAATAAATGAGCATCACGAACACCCAATAATGAAGTAACAGGCACTAACAGAACTACAATTCCCAGAATTCTTTACCACTGCTCACTGCCATTCACTGAGACCACTGTCTTGAAAGAGTACTTGCCTTCCTACTGGATGACTGCACGTAAATCAGCGACTCTCTCACTGCCTATCTTATTCAAATATTTACACAAACAGAAGGTTAGTGTTCCTGATAGTGGAGCTATCATCATGAATTTCACTTATTTTTACATATATTGAAGTACTGTTCATGATCACTGTTGTGTTTGTGCTGAAAGCGCTTGGCATTGAGAATTTCAAATATCAGTTGATTTAAAAAAAAAGAATTTAGAACACAGAATGCCTCCTGAGCTGCAGAATGTGAAGACCTCTACACTGTATTAGAGGTTCTAATGTGCTGCAGCCACATTAATTCACTTCTATTTAGAGAGAAAAAGAAGTGCCTTCTATAAACCATCTAAGAACGGAATCAACTTGCTATTCCATGAATCTATTTGATGAGCTGATGTTGTTTTTTTCTGCACTATGTAACTCCCTGTACTTCTAGGCCCAGAGGGCCTTTTATCCTGTCTGTAATGCTGGAAATTACTATTTTGTTATTGCAACGTGTCTGAATTTCTCTAATAAAATATGTTCACAGAAAAAAAGCACAAAAATTATGACATTTGTAGACTTCTAAAATTTCTGGTTGACTGGCAGGTGGGCTGATCGGCAGTGGAGGGTAGCTGGCCAAGCATTACCTGCCGGGCCTTCAGATCACAGCATTTTTTTTTCCCCAAGACCTAGACATCTTCCTGATCACCACATCAGACCAGCTAAGAGCAAGTACAATTAATACACATAAACAAAATTCAAATACCTACTGTTATGGCAACACTTGGGGGGAGGTCCAGGCTGTAAATGTGGCTGCAGCGGTGGATCTGTATGGTTAGTATGTTAATTTGTTACAACCGATGTCCTGGTTTATTCCATTTTGGTTCAGTAATGGACAGATACTATATTCAGGAAATATAGAAACATAGAATCTTAGAAGTTGACGGCAAATAAGGACCGCAAGGCCCATCCAGTCTGCCCATTTCTTTTTCTACCTTATAAATGAGCCATCGTCCTTTGCTGTCAGTGGCCTATCTATTCATACTCATCTGTATTGCTCCCTTATGCCTATCCCATGCCTGTTTGATGCCCTGCACTGTATTCATAGCCACCACTTCCTGAGGTAGGCCATTCCATGCATCCAACACCCTTTCTGTGAAAAAGAACTTCCTCACATTACCCCTTCATCGACCTCCCTCTAATCTCATGCTGTATCCTCTTGTCCTGCTATTTTTCTTATATTGAAACATGTTAGACTCTTTCACCTTGTTAATGCCCTTAAGCTGTTTGAATGTTTCGATCATATCACCCCTCTCCCTCCTTTGCTCTAGGGTATACATATTGAGCTCTGTTAATCTGTTCTCATATGTCTTCTGATGCAGTCCATGCACTATTTTGGTTGCCCTTCACTGGACTGCCTCCATTTGGTTAATGTCCTTGTGAAGGTGTGGCCTCCAGTACTGCACGCAATACTCCAGATGGGGCCTAACCAGTGTCTTGTAAAGAGCGATTATTACCTCCCTCTTATGACTTGTGATACCCCTACTAATACACACCTAACATCCCTCTAGCCTTACCTACTGCTTTAGAGGTCTGCTTGGATGATTTCAGGTCATCGGTGATGATGATGCCCAAGTCTCTTTCTTCCTTTGTGACTGCCAGCAACTCCCCTCCCAGCCTATAGGTGGCTTCAGGGTTTCTCTTCCCTATGTGCATGATCTTGCACTTCTTTGCATTAAATCCCAGTTGCCACTCTTCCGACCATTTTGCTAGTTTATCCAGATCTCTTCTCATTCTGTCCACCCCATTTTGATCATCTACTCTGTTGCAGATCTTGGTGTCATCTGCAAACAGACAAGCCGTACCCTCTAGTCCATCTGCAATGTCACTGATGAAGATATTGAAGAGGACTGGCCCCAGGACTGATCCCTGAGGTACCCCACTTGTGACTTGCATCTCTTCTGACTGCATACCATTTGCCACCACTCTCTGTTTTCTGCCCATCAACCAGTTTGCCACCCAGTTGACCAACTTCTGACCCACCCCGAGCACACCCAGTTTGTTTATCAATTTTCTATGTGGAACAGTGTCGAAAGCTTTGCTGAAGTCAAGATAGGTGACATCAACTGTTCCCCCTTGGTCCACCACTCTGGTTACCCAGTCAAAGAAATCTACGAGATTAGTTTGACAGGACCTTCCTTTTGTAAACCCATGCTTTCTTGGATCCTATGCCCCTATGGATTCCAGGTGTTGCAAACATTTAGTATTCGACTTCAGAGAGGGTTCCCACTGTACAGCCCTTTGGGCCTGCACTCCCCCATGACCACTCACAGCTTGAACTCCCCCTGCCCAGATGACCACCCAGCTGGACAACCATATCAGCATCCCAATAGACCTCTCCCAAGCTATTTATTTTTTTTCTTCCCCAATTGTTTATCCAGGTGAGACACACTAAGCTAAAAGCTAGTTTACAGGTGCAACCTGAGAGCACAGATAAGTTAAGTGACTTGCTCAGGGTCACGCAGCATGCAAGTGGGGGCTGTGAGATTCAAACCCAGGTTTCCAGATTTGCAGCTCAGAGCCTTAAACCACTGTGCTATACTGCCTCCCTGCTGTGTTGTACACAATGGAAATGCCTTGAACGGTCACCATATAATATTATATATTGCAGTTTTAGGAGCTGCTATGGATCCGCCAAAGGAAGTGCAGCCTCCGAAGCAGTAGCCTATGATATACATTTGTGGAGAATGTCACACTGAAAATGAAATTAAAGCCAGGGACCCAATCAGATGCAGAGAATGTGGTTACAGAATAATGTACAAGGAAAGAACCAAGCGATTGGTTGTGTTTGATGCCCAGTGAAGTCCACAATGGCTCACTTCTATGGCGTTATGACTGTTCTACTTAGGAAAAAAGGAAATGCTTAATAAAAGTGAATGCTGTTTGCTTGATGTCTCTTGGCTAATCAAGAGCATCGACTCATAACTCCTAAGTGTTCCAGAACTGCTCAACTTCGAATTGCAGCTCTCAAACACTAAGAAGTCCCGGGGATGGAACTCCTGATTATGTATCTCATGAACACCATTTACTTATATGATAAATAGAACTGACTCCTCCTTCAGGATAGGGATTTCCAAGACCTGGAGCTCTTTACCTATAAGGTGGTTGCCCCAGCTCAGGAAACCCTCTAGGAGCTGGACAGCCATCTGGCTTGTTGCTTGATGGTGTACCGCTTCTTGCCTCAGGCCGGGTGCGTAGCCTGGGCATTATTTTTGATGATGGTCTGACCCTAAAATCTCAGGTGTCAGCTGTCGTCAAATCCTCTTTTTATCATCTGAGGAATATCACCTGGGTGAAACACCTGGTTCCCCAGAAGATCTTCCAACATTGGTCCATGCCTTTGTCACTACCCGTCTTGATTACTGTAATTCCCTTTATCTAGGGCTACCAGAGATTGATATCCGCCGCTTGCAGTTAGTGCAGAACACGGCGACCAGGCTTCTGATTGGTACCGTTAGGACCAGTCATATTATGCCTGTGCTCCGCAAGCTGCACTGGCTGCCTGTTCAGTGGTGGATTGCCTTTAAGGTTGGCTTGCTAACTTTTAAAGCCCTACACAAATAGGGGCCCGGTTACCTGCAAGATCTCTTGGTACCTTACCTCCCCCTCCGTCCTCTCCGATCTGCTGATGAGGGATTGCTGGAGATTCCCAGGGTACATTTGAAGACCTCTGGTTCTCGTGCCTTTTTCCTTTTTAGCTCTGACCCTGTGGAATTCTCTACCTCATCGGTTGAGAGATTGCCCAACCGTTGATCATTTTTAAAGTTGAGTTAAAGACTTATTTATTTGACTTAGCGTTCCCGAAGCATGGATGATTTGTTTTTATTGTTTCTGTTCTGTTTTTACCTGATGTAATTGGTTTTATGCATAGCACCTTGGTTTTTGAAAGGCACTACAAAAATAAAGATGATTTGATTTGATTAATTGACCTACTGAAGCCTTATAGGACAAAAAGAGATCTGAGATCATCTGATCAATGCTCTTTGGCTGTTCCAGCTTTTAAACCTGTTTTTGGGCAAAAAACATTTTCAAGTAAGGCCCAGAATCTATGGAACAATGTTTCAATTTATATAGACAAGCTTGTTCTCATAATGCATTTAAATCACAATTGAATATTTAGTTTTAAGAGCTGTACGTAACTGTTATTTGTAACTCTAACGTATGTTATTTGTATAGTTATGTCTGGTTTGTAATTGTTAATATTTAGCTATTCTGTCTTGTACGCTGGTTGTGCTTGAAAATGATCCATTTTGGTGAAGTGTACCAACCCAAATATTAAATACTAAATGAATAAAGCAAACAGAACTTCTCTATCTACCAATCATCTTTCAAACTGCATTTACATGTCCCTCTTCAGGATGCTATAACTGACTATAATGAAGATATACAGAGTAATGATTGCAAGCTGTGTAGCACATACTCCTAACTCACTCTATACAAGGCATATCAACTTCTGTCTTACGTATTCTTATGCATTAAGCTTTCTAACATCCACACTAGTTATGATCTAAGTGGAGGAGGGGGGCAGGTTGGGAATGTTAACCATTATGATGGTTGTTATTTAAGTAATAAGGCATGACCAAGGGTTATGACGTGGTCGTAATCACCTTCTGGGGTGAACTGTGGCACGGTGTAGCCGAGTGCCACATGCCCCTAGAGGGTGATTAACTGACCATTAACATAATCCCTGGGAGTGCCTTATTGCTATTATAATAAAAAATGTTTTTAAACAGTGTTAAACCTTGTTCAGCATATGGCTAAGCTATACATGTATGTTAATAAAAGATTAAGATAAGGCTGTTAGAATGTTTGCAGCCAATCAGAAAGCTCCATTTCTCAGACTCTTTTTATAATCAGCAACATTCAATTTCATTTTCAATATCTGAGTACATGATAGTATATAACAATTCTGTAACTGAAGAATGAACCCAAATAGGCAATGATTACAATCCAGCATTTTTAAATGATAATTATGTTAAGGACAGAAAACAAAAAACAAATGGAGCTTGATTGGGACCTGACTTTTATATTTCCCTCATCATTTGGCAATCCACAGAATTCCCTTGCTCTGGGCAGGGAACAAGGATCATCACAGAGTGTCTCACTGTAGAAAAAAAAAGTCTCCACTTAGCCCCATGAATGTTCAATCACTGGCAAATACTATGTAAGAGTTTGCAGGTCAAGTGTCATATTGAGTCAGCTGTCAAAACTGTATGCAGACAGCAAAATAAAAAATATATATGTAAATATATGTTTTTTTTCACTTTATCTTTTTTTTGAAATTTGAATATATAAGAAAGCACACATCTAATACAACAGAAGACTATCCTCCATGTAAGGCATAAAATATCACTTAACAAAACACAGTATTTAGGATAAACATATTGGAGAAGCCTTATATACATGTATTGATAATAAAACACAAACCTAGACAGGATGTAAGTGGAGAGCAGAAGGGTTACAATCAATAGGGTATTATAGGATCAGAAATAGCAACCATGTACGAAATACTTGCTAGGGCGGGCTATGGCAAGGCATTCAGTAAATTGCAAGAAGTGATAAATGTGGTAATATGAACAATGTTCAGTAATGGAGAGGTGAAGATAAGAGAAAAGTGTGCAAGAAAACATAGAAACATAGACATAGAAGTTGACGGCAGATCAGGACAGCAAGGCCCATCCAGTCTGCCCATTTCTTTTTCTACCTTATAAATGTGCTATCATCTTTTGCTGTCAGTGGCCTATCTATTCATATTCATCTGTATTGCTCCCTTATGCCTATTCCATGCCTGTTTGAAGCCCTGCACTGTATTCATAGCCACCACTTCCTGAGGTAGGCTGTTCCATACATCCACCACCCTTTCTGTGAAAAAGAACTTCCTCACATTACCCCTTAATTAGCCTCCCTCTAATCTCATGCTGTGTCCTCTTGTCCTGCTATTTTTCTTATATTATAACATGAAAAAAGCAAGGAAGAAGGGAAGGAGAGAGGGAGAAAACAGGGAAGAAGGGAAAAAAGAAGAGAAATCTGTGCACAAAAGTTTCGAGAAAACCTAATCTGAGAGCAAAATAAGGAGGGCGGCTAAATATCCCTAAGAATTAGGGTCTAGAAGAACTAGGTTTGATGTACTTGAAGTAATCCTGCCAACATCTGTCATATACATTGAGTCGGTTATGAGTAATATGAGATAATCGGTCTAGGGAGGCATACTGAGAGAGGCTTGAAGAACATCTGAAAGAGAAGGTACCAGAGTTGATTTCTATTTCATAAGAATCAGATGTTTGACCAGAAGAGAAAGTATGTTTAGCCATCTAAAATGTGCATGTGAGGAGGAGAGAGCTATTGGGAATAAAGATGCCTAGAAGGAATAGCTTGGGGTCAAAAGGTAGTTTTTGTCCTGTTGCTGTGGAAACAGACTTTATGCCAGAGCTTATTAATGGGAGCGGGAGACCACAAGATATGAAGTAGATCCCCGATAGCCAAATTGCAGCGCCAGCAATTATTATTATTTAATAGACCCATTCATTGAAGCACAGAGTGGGTTCTATACCAAAGATGTAGGATTTTAGTTTGTATTAAACAACTACGGGCATCTTTAAAGGTAGTATGTGCAATATGCCAACAAGTACTCCATTGTGCATCTGAAATACTTTAGTTAAGAAGAGTACTCCATTTATTTTTGGCCTGTATAGACTGATCAGGTAGATTATCAATAATATCTTTGTAAATGGAGCTATTTAATTTTACTGATAAATTAGTCCAGTGCGAGATGTATGGGTTTAGAAGAGTATGCCTATACACTAAACTAGAGAGAGAGAGAGAGAGAGTTATAAGCTGCCCGAATTTGTAAAAACTTCCAGAAGTCCTGTTTAGGAAGTTTCCATGTGACCTGCAAGTCTGAGAATGATCTAAGAGTGAGTGAATTCTGGTCCAAGATATCTCTGAGAAAGAAAATGCCTTTGTTCCTCCATGTACGGCAGAAAATTGGGTGATCTTCTAGAGTGAGCAGTGGATTGCCCCATAAGGGAGCATAAAACCAGGGTGTTGGATTGGATTTCAGGAATTTGTGGGTTAGTTTGTAAATATATTTATAAAGGGCCAGCCAAGTAGAATGGAGTTAGTGCTATCACCTGCCACACCAGCAACCAGGATCCAGGGGTCGATCTGGATCATCCAGAGGGTGACCGGTGAAAACAGCCAAGTCAAAACAGCAACTGAAAACTGCCCCCCTCCCCAAGGTGCATCCCCCCTGGAGTTGGTATATATATAAGAAGGGAAGTGCCTCCCCACAAGGGTGCTTGCCCCTCGCAAAAATAAAATTTGCTGTTTTGCATTAGCTGTTTTTGGTGGTCGCTGTTTTTACTTAGCTGCTTTCACTTGGCGCCCTTTTAGAATCAGCTGGAGGAGAGAGGTCTAAGCATCCAGGGGGCTGCTGTCCTCTTGGGGGCTAGGCATCCCACTCAGAAGCTGTAACCTGGTGAAGACCAGGTGGTAAGTGCAGCAGGGACTGCCTCTGTAAGGCAAAGGCAGCCCTCGATCCTAATACACGCGTGCACGTGTAGGCATACATGTGAGTCGTGTCATTGCACTCTGGCAGCTAAGTGGAAGACAGTGGAGGAAAAAAACAGCTAGGTTAAATTCTGGACCATTGCAAGCCCCACACCACTGACTGGGCTGGCTCTGAATTTGGATTTGGGCATCGGGGGGATGATCGCCCTCCCCCCTCTGATTCCGCCATGGGGGAGCAATCCATGGGGGATTCAATGAGCCAGTAAGTTCCAGAGAAGGTGGGTGATATGGCTGGGTGAACCAGGGATGATGGAGACCAGTCAAGTGCAGGAGCATAAACACCTGGATTTAAACAGATGTATTATATCTGTTGTTAAAGAGCCAGGTGCAACATATCTGACCAATAAGCAGCCACTCAGGTAAGTATTAAGCAAGTGTAAGATGTAAAAGTCATAAAGATGTGTGTTACTTTTCTTTCCTTTGTCTATTATCATGTTGTTTTTTTAATTCAGTTTTTGCCTCTTTATGATTCAGAGTTATCAGTGAGATAAGCAAGCACTGCTCTTCTGTGAATTTACCCAAGAAGAAACTAACAGAAACTCAACGATGTCATACCCAAACAGTTCAAAATGTCTTTTATAGCAAGGCATCAAAATATTTCACAGTTCAGAGGAAGAACATACACCTCACAGATGTTCAAACCATAGAGTAAGGAAGGACTTTTACTTCATCTGTGGTATATTTTTAATAGTATACAAAAAAGTATGCACAATATTTACTTCTGTATGCTTGATACCCTTCCACTTCATAAATCTCAACTAAAACTCAGCTGCCTCTCTAATGTGGCACTTCCAGCATTTCAGCTGCCACCTACCCCCCAGGACCTTCAGCTGCATCCTCTGGACCCCAGGTACATCTAAGCTCCTCCGCTACAGCAGAAGCCACTTCGGAACACCAGTAGAGCTTTTCTTACTTTGAATTAAGGGCTTTTCTGAGGCTTAAATCTGATGGCTTGATTGGCACTTTCTCTCTGTGCCCTGTACTCTGTAGTTTGCCACAAATTTACCTTTTTCTGTGAGCTTATCTTAATGGGAAAGGCTGCTCAATTCTTTTTTTTTTTTTTGTGTCCTGTTTCCCATTAGCAGATTATAAAGTTCTGCCACTAGAGGGTTCATAGTTCTTTTTTGTAACGTGACTGAAGTAAGAAGATATTTCTCAGCCAACTCCCTCTGAGATTGCTCTGTAGTTACATGCTCAGCTCTTTGTCCAACTATTCTCTGAATACGATCTTTGCATCTCAGTGTGGTGCTGTTATTCCATCTTCTTCACACTCTCCCTTCTTACATTAGTTGCCCCTGTTGCAATGCAGATCCCTATCTCCTCCCTCCCCCTTTTTCTATTTTTATCCCTCTCTCTACCAACCCCTCTTGCTCACAACATGCCAATGCAAAATAACTCAGCAAAACCCTACATCCTCCTCCTCAAATCCCCCACTTACATCCTCACTATTACTCCCTCTCCCCCCCCCTGAACTATAGTCTCACTTCTCTATGATTCCTCATGCATCACTACTATCTGTGGCATCTATCCTTGCTGTTCTTCATCTACTGCTCCCTTACTCTTCCCCTTCATTCCTCTCCAAACACCTGGCCTCCTCGGATTCTCCTTACAAATGCCCAAAGCTCCACTTCCTCATCCTCGCTCTACTCCTGCTCTCCTCTGGGGACGTCCATCCCAACCCTGGCCCTGTTGCCTCCAGCATTTTTGGCGCTTCCACAGCTGCTGCACCCTCCTCTGCTCCAACAGCCCTCCCAAGAGGCTTCAAGATCCTTCTTCTAAATATCTGTAGCCTAGAACTAAAAAATTGACCTCCTACAAACCATGGTGGCCTCTCTAAAACCAGACATCCTAATCATTACAGAAACATGGCAAAAGAGCACGATCCCTGACCACTCAGTCTCCATTCCTGGCTACTCCCTCCTAAGGCAAGACCGAGCTGGCAGGGGTGGCGGTGTCACTATGTACATCCTTACCTCCCTCCAATACTCCATAATTTACTCATCCTCCAACCAAATGACCCATGATTTATTTATTTATTTGCTTTTACCCTTCCCTTTACTCTTCCTGTCTTTATAACTGGTATCTATTGTCACCCAAACGTCCAGCCCTCTACTGCTCTTGACCTCCTAACTTCCACCACTGCCATCTCTCACTCTGGGGAGCTGTATATCCTAGGTGACTAATTTAAACTGGCTGTCACCAAAAACAACCAAAATATGCAATGAAATCTGTGCCTGTAACCTCACATAGCTAATATCGGAACCCACCCGTTCCAACCACAAGACACAAAATCACTCCCTACTTGACTGGGCTCTTACCTCCCACCCCCACAGAGTCATCATCTCTGGTATCCTTCCTGACGCACTCAGCGACCATAATCCAGCATTCATAGTCAGGAAAGTTCACAGACCCAAATCCCTGTATAAAACCTTGCAACTGCGCTCTTTTAAATCTTTAGAATTAGAACCTCTCTTGCACAACCTAGCCCTCTCCGACTGGTCTCCCCTAGCCAACATTCCATGGGTTGACAAGGCCCTTGATAATTTTACAGATATATTCCTACAGAATTGGAATACCTTTGCCCCATTCAAACAAACCAGGGTTAGGGGAACCCACTTACCTTGGATTACTCCAGAACTATTGGCCTGTCTCAGAGCTAGAGATCACGCCTCGAAACACCATAAAGCAACCTAGCTTCCTAGCGATCTAATGACTTACCTCAAGCTTCAAAATGCCTGTACCAGGGCACAAGGCTAGCAAAGTCCAAACAATTTAACACCACCTTCCTCACAAACATAAATTTATCTTCCAGGTTCTGGAAGGTGGTTCCTGCCCTCTTTTCTCCCACGTCCGCCCACAGCCCCCCATGCTTAAAATAAATGACACCCTTGTGGCAGACCCGGTGCCAAAGCTGCTGAATTTAACTCCTACTATACCACCTGTGCCATTGAGCTACTGAAATCCCTCCTTCGATCCTCACTCCTCTCCTCTCTCCAATTGTACCTCTAATCCCCCCTCCTCCCACCCCTTCTTCTCCTTCGATACAGTCTCCCCAAATGACACGCTGCAAGCCCTCCTCGCTATCAACCTCTCAAAAGGCTCCTCCCCAGATGGCCTAGACCCCAAACTCCTCTCTCTGTCTCTCTGCCTCAACCAATGCCTACACACTTTCTCTAATTCTAAACCTCTTATTTTCTACTGCCTCCGTCCCTACCCCATGGAAACATGCTGTAGTCCTCCCTCTTCCCAAAGGCGGTGACCCATCTTCCCCTGGAAATCACCACCGTATCTCTCTCCTCCCTATCCTAGCTAAATTACAAGAACACCTTGTTCTCTCCCAGCTTACCTCATTTCTAACTGACACCTCCTACTTCACCCCTTTCCAATCTAGCTTCAGGAAAAATCACTCCACCGCTACCTCCCTACTTCAGTTCATTGACTCTATCCTTACCGGGATGGGTAATTGCCAAATCACCTCAGCCATCTTTGTTGACCTCGCCAAGGCTTTCAACACTGTTTCCTACTTCCTCCTCCTTGACTCCCTCTCAACAGCTGGCCTATCTCCTTCAGCCACTAGCTGGTTCAAGGCTTACTTCATGGGTAGAACCCAATCAGTCAGGATCTCTGATGTCATTTCCCCTCCCAATTAATACTGGAGTCCCTCAGGGCTCAGTACAAGGGTCCCTATTATTCTCCATCTTCCTAAATGACCTTCCATCTGTCTGCTCCTCTGTCAACACACATGTATGCTGACGATATGGTCCTGTATGCATCTGGCTCTTGCCCAGCTAAGGTTATATCCAACTTGCAGCAAGACTTTGACAAGGTTCAGCTCTGGTTTGCTAACCATCAACTTTTTCTCAACACCGAGAAGACTGTCTCCATGACCTTTGGCACAAGGCAGAGATTATCTACACTTCCCTCCCTGCCCACTTTCCACACCCTTGATGGGACTTTACTTGAGAGCACATCCTCCTTCAGGTACCTAGGAGTTTGGCTGGATCAACACCTAGACTTCTCCAGACATATTGACGCCATCCAAAAAAAATTGCGCCCCAAGCTTGGTGCCCTGTTCAGGAACTGTAGTTGTATCCACTCTACGGTTAGGTGTGAACTTGTTCAGAAGATGATCCTGCCCATCTTTGACTACTGTGATGTAGTCTACGGTGCTGCTCCCAAGTCCTCCCTGACCAGACTGGATACCTTCTTCAATTCCTTTTACCATTTTGCCCTTGATGCTCCCTCTTGCACCCACCACTGTGATCTCTATCATGCCCTCTCCTTCCCCTCTCTTACAAACAGATGACTCTCCCACTGCGCTAAATTCACCTCCAAACACTGGCTGGGTGAACTCCGTTCCTACCTCTCCCCCTCATTTATAACACTCCCAACTCCCCCTCACTTTCTTAAATCATCCGACTCCCGCACTCTGGCGGTCCCCCGCACAGCCACCTTCATCAGCCAATCTGGTTACTCTCACCACCTCCCAATAATGTGTAATTCCCTGCCTCCTCAAATTCGTCACTCATCCTCCTACTACTCCATCAGCTCTGCCCTTAAAAACTTCCTTGCACCTAGCTGTTCCTGGTACAACCCTCCCTAACTCCACCCTCTAAGCCCCTGACAAACCCTATCCCTCTTCAGCACCCATGCAATGCCCCTGCTGCAGCTCCACCCCCACCCACCTAAAAATCAATGTAACCCCTAGGGGGCGCTATCCCAAGGGCTACTACCCCTGCCTGTTCAGATAATAACAGGTTGAGAGGCCTGGATCCAATGGCGGGTGCCTCCACCCAGAGGTGGGGGTTAAAACAGTCTGGAACGACTTGGTCACAGCCCTCTGGGTCACTACAACCCCCCCTTCTTCCCACTAATGGCCCACACACATTACCAACAGTACCCTTACAATATGCACTTACCCCCAGGGTTTGGTCGATCAGCTTGACTCTGCGGACCCCTGTAAAGGAAGACACAGTAATGCAATAGCCACTGTACAGTATTTTGGCACAAACACGCAGTTTAGGCAGTATACTTTGCAAACAACCAAATCTGTTTTATTTGGGGGAAATCTAGTTGATTAGCTTAAACTCTACTATTTCAGAGCACTGTGCACAGGCTAAGTTCCCTATGAGTCACTGTCACTGGGTACCCAAGCAATAAGGGGCTAGCCAAATTCAGTGCAGCTGGTTGGGGCCCTGAAAATGAAAACAACTGTACAATACCCAAACTTGTAATCCAGAGCCAGCAGTCTAAGTTCGTGTAGCCAGAGAGGAAACAGACAAACACTTGCACTCAATAGATCAAACGACAGGGCGCTACCCTGATTTTTACTCACGACCCTTGCAGCAGTATCCCTGGCACGCCACTGCAGGACTTGGCCTGTAATTCAGACATTGCTCCACACATTTATATGTAACACAGAGGGGTACCATACCAGGCAGCTGCTACAAACTGCCGATCACTTTCTCTAACCGAACCGGGTGATCAACGCAGCTTCACTTGTCCTGACAGACCGAGCGCGATTCAGCAGATTCTCCAGTCCTCTACAGGGTGAGCCTGGTAGGTAGCTGCAACATGTACAGCCTCCTCTGCCTGCAACACACAGTGGATTCAGTCCGACTACTCCCGGCGATCGGGCCGCCTGACTGTAGGCCTTCCACACGTGCTTCCCGCGCGAAAACTCAAAGTGCAGGAACCCGGAGCTCTGTCTTCAGTCACAGCCACAACGATTCTGCCTTCTCAGCTGTTGGGCAGAGATTATAACTCGGGTGCCACCCAACACCATTGGAGGGCTTCAAGTGCCAGTCTTCTCGGTCTCCTTCTATTGGTGCAAAAAGGCACCGCATTCCTGGACTTCACTTCCCAGAGTCACTGGCCATACTTCCCATTGGCAGCCAGCTCTCAACAGAGTCCCAGTCCTGGTTGGCTGCCCAATACACCATTTTAAGTGCCCCCCCTTCCGATTGGATCCAAAAGGCAGTTCTGAACCAAAATGGAGGGGTAGAATACACAAAGTCCCAGCTGCAAGGGAAACAGGTTAAATAAACAGCAATTTTACTGCCACACTACAGTTGTTCCAGAAAACAGTTACATCCTTCAATAATGCTCCCTCTGCTCGCTTAGTGATGCCAGAAATGGAGCACTTCAAACAGCAACTCGAGTGGGAGTCGAACAGTAAACCCACAGCTCCTCCTTGCAAACTAAGAAAGCCTGCAAGCAGGCAGCTCTTAAAGAGACAGTACCAGAGGCTCTAAAGCACTCACAGCACCCACATTTAAGCGGCATTCGCCCGAGCGCCAGTTAGGCAGGGCACCAAACAGCTTTAGGAAGGCTTCTAGGAACCCCTATTTGTAGGGGGGTTACACCAGCATTCCTTCCCTTTCCCCAATTCCTTCCCTTCAGACCTTCCATTGTTCTCTTACTGTGATTTCTCAATCATCCAAAGTTGTACCAAGGGCCAGTCCCTACCCTATCCTTACACCATTAACCCAACTCTTCCCTCCACTTCTCCACATGCTGAAGGGCTGGTATTTGGCCTCTCTTCTCTCTCACCTTAGCTCTCTCTTCTGTTCTTCCAAAGCCTGTCCTCCCCTTGCTGCCAACAACCTGCTTCCCTCCTATCATACTCAACCGCTTGTTGCCACAACCTGCTCCCTTCCTGTCATACTTGACCCCTGCCTTGTGCAGGCAGGGTCCTCAGCATACTGGAGAGGTCAGGCCCCAGCAGGCCTTTCTCCTCCTACAAGAAAATGATAGAAGGCTTTCTTAGAATGGCAGAAAAAGGGGAGATATTATTGATGGGGTACCTGAATATGCCAGATGTTAACTGGAGCACCTTTGCTGCAGGCACATCCAAGAGCAGGGTCATTCTTGATGCACTACAGGGGGCATGTCTCAGACAGCTAGTATTGGAACCCACTCTGGAGGGAGCAATCTTAGACCTGGTACTCTCAAATGGGGACAGAGAAAGAATCTCAGATTTAGAAGTGGGTAGCCATCTTGGAACAAGCGACCACCAAACAGTGTGGTTCATGATGAACACAGCCATACAATCAAGCCACATAAAAGCAAGAGTACTGGACTTTAGGAGGGCTGACTTTGGGAAAATGAGAGAGTGCCTCAGAAAAGCACTAGCAAACAGGCAAGAAGGAGGGGTGGAGGAACAATGGGGAGTAATCAAAACAGCCATCACAGAGGCAACTAGCCTTTGTGTAAAGCAAATCAATAAAACACAACGAAGGAAAAAAATGCTATGGTTCTCAAAAGAGGTGGCAGGGAAGGTTAAGGAGAAAGGGATAGCATTCAGGAAATAAGGAAACACAGAAGGAGCAGGACAGAGAACTTTATCAGTTAAAGCAGAAAGAGGCTGGGAAGGCAGTCAGAATAGCAAAGGCCCAAACCGAGGAAAGGATAGCCAATTCTGTTAAGAAGGGGGATAAGACCTTTTCTAGGTACATTAGGGAGTGAAGAAAGACCAAAGGAGGGATACTGAGGCTTAATAAAGGGAAGGGAATGTGGGTAGAGGGTGACAGTGAAAAAGCAGGGATACTGAACAAATATTTCTGCTCAGTAGTCACAAAGGAAGAGGATGGGGAGGTACTGAAACCAAACAAGAGAAACACTTTGAAGACGGGGGTCGATACCAGTCCATTTGCAAAAGAAAGGGTTCTGAAAGAACTAATAAAATTGAAGGTGGACAAAGCAATGGGGCCTGATGGGATTCACCAAAGAATTGTAAAAGAACTAAGGGTAGAATTAGTGACACCGCTGACTACTCTCTTTAACAAATCATGGGAGGATGGGGTGGTACCCGAGGACTGGAGGAGAGCAGATGTGATTTCTCTTCACAAAAGTGGGAGCAGGACAGAGGCAGGAAACTACAGACCAGTTAGTTTGACCTCAGTGGTAGGGAAAATGATGGAATCACTTCTGAAGGAAAGAACTGTTGAGTACCTAGAGGCCAGTGGGGCACAGGGCCCAAGGCAGCATGGATTCACGATGGGAAGGTTGTGTCAGACAAATCTAATAGATTTCTTTGACTGGGTGACCAAAGTAGTAGACCAGGGAGGGGCTGTGGACATGGCCTACCTAGATTTTAGCAAGGAATTTGATACAGTCCCACACAAAAGATTAATACACAAGTTAGCCAGCCTTGGAGTGGGTCCCAAGGTGGTAGCCTGGATAAAAAATTGGCTAGATAACAGGATGCAAAGGGTAGTAGTAAATGGAGTACACAGTGAAGAAAGGAGGGTTACTAGGGGTACCGCAGGGTTCAGTACTGGGACCGGTCCTTTTTAATGTCTTTATAAGTGACATTGCAGAGGAACTGGAAGGAAAAGTATGTCTCTTTGCAGATGACACAAAGATCTGCAACAGGGTGATACACAAGATGGAGTGGAAAGGATGAGAAGAGACTTGGCAAGGTTGGAGGAATGGTCAAATGTATGGCAGCTCAGATTCAATGCAAAGAAGTGCAAGGTAATGCACATGGGAAACAAAAACCCAGGGGAAGCGACACAATGGGGGTGAGATACTGACAACAGTAAAATGGAAAGGGACCTGGGGGTAATTATATCAGATGACCTAAAGGTGAGCAAGCAATGTGAGAAGGCAGTAAGGAAGGCTGGGGGATACTGGGATGCACAGGAAGAGGCATCAATAGTAGAAAACAGGAAGTTGTTATCCCTCTGTACAGACAGTTGGTGAGACCCCATCTGGAGTACTGTGTGCAGTTCTGGAGACCCCATCTCCACAAAGACATAGACAGAGTGGAGGCTGTCCAGAGGAGGGCAACCAAAATGGTGCAGGGTCTGCACCAGAAGACATACGAAGAAAGACTAAAGGAGCTTAATATGTATACCCTTGAGGAAAGAAGGGAGAGAAGGGACATGATAGAAACTTTCAAGTACCTCAAGGGAATCAACAAAGTCCAAGAGGGTAGCATCTTTCAGAAAAAGAGATGTGCAAGAACAAGGGGGCACAATTTGAAGATAGAGGGGGGACGGCTCAGAGGTAATGTGAGGAAGTATTTTTTCACAGAGAGGGTTGTGGATGCATGGAACAGCCTCCCTGAGGAGGTCGTGGAGTCAAGAACAGTGGAGGAATTCAAGAATGCATGGGACAGACATAAGGCAGTCCTAGTGGCGGGTAGGAGGAAGTAAGCTGTTGGTTAACTAGGATCTGCAGCTTATCTGTTAGGTAAGAAAATGACAGACTAGGTGGGCCAAGCGGTCCTTATCTGCCATCAAATTCTATGTTTCTATGTTTCTATGTTACCTCTTCCTTCACCTTCTCGTTCCATCCGCTTCCGCCACCCTCCCCCGCTTCTCTGCCTACCAACACACCTGCCTCTCTCTCACCTTCCCTTCTTCCCCTTACATAGCCCTAGCGATGGCTGATCCCTAATCTCTAACGCACTTGTAGTCAACTTGCACTTCTGTTATGGCTGACCCCTAATCTCTATTGCACTTGTAGTTAACTTGCACTTCTGTTACACCTTAGCCAACCTGGTCTGCCTGTGTTTACTCCTCACTAACTTCCCTAGATCAAACTACAACAATTCTATTCAGCCATTTTCTAGCTACACAGTTATGTGTCATTTAGTGTATGCCTAAATGTTATTTTGTGTTGTATCTATCTAGTCCAAAAGTGTTGGCATAGTATCTATCTAGTTCAAAACTTTTAGCATCCCATTATTTCATTACTCTTGTACAGTCTGCTCAAATTATTTGAATGTAATCTACTGTAAATTTATATTGTGTACCAAATCTCTGTAAACTATCCTCATGTTCCCCTACCCCCCAGGTCGTACTGGGAGACGAGCAACTTGTTGCTCAGTGTGCCTTCCTGGTGAAATATTTCAATAAATAAATAAAACTGCATTTTTTTCTGCCTTGCCTTTGAGATTTCTTGCTGTCTTGGTTTTCATATTCCTATTTATTCTTCTCTCTCTAGTGGTGTCTATCTAACCTCTAATTTTGCTTTTCCCCTTCTTATGCATCAGTGAAGCGTTTTGGGCTACATTTGTAGCACAGATGCTATGTAAAAATAAAATGTATTATACTGTATTTGATTTGTGCCAAAGTAATCTTTCATCAAAGAAAAACATGTTTTTAAAAAATAACTACTTGAGGCAAAGTATGCTGATCCATTAGAGTCTATTATGATGCCACTGGAAAGCTTCAGCAAAATCAAAGACGCCTTTATAACATCACAAAGGATGCAATAAAACAGGGTACTGCAAATGGAGGGGTGCTTGCCAAAAAAACTGCATTCCCTCAGTAGTTTTCTAAAGTCTCATTGTGTTGCTCCAGCTGGTACTGTGAGAACATGTGAACTGAGTAAAAGAGAAACTCTGCTGGCCTGGCCCTGACGTGCTTCTTTAGCTCAGTGGCAAAGCTTACACTTTGCAAGCCCCAAAACACTGATGGATGGAGCCCCTGGTTCCTTTTAAATCATCATAAGTTGCTTGGTTTCACTAGAATGCAAAGTCTTGTCATGTATTGTGTAACTGCCATTAAAACATTCACCCAAATGGCAAAACTATTGTCCAAACCCTATAATGTAAAAGTGAAACAGCACTGAATTTCAAGATGCTTGAAAACTTGAGCCCTCTGTGATTCGTCGCTCAACCACAAAATCCTTAACAATGACCAGACGACTGGCAACTTGCACTTAAAACAGTAGAGCCTCATAGCATACATAATAAAAGGTATGGACTAGAGGTGGGTGAAGTCAACAAAATTTGCTCCCCGGAGTATTTCACGAATAGTGCTCAATTCGCAGAGCGCAATTCACAAAATTTGCCATTTTGGGAAGTGTGAGTTGATGGCAAAAGTATGGAATTTCTCATGTGGAATTTAACACTTTGTGCATGTTCCCAAAATCCCTGGTGTCTGTAGTGAACCCCCCATCCTGCCGATCACTGGCCCCAATAATGAAAATTGTTCCCACATCCCTTATGTCTAGTGGACACCCCCCACCCCGCCGATCACCGGCCCAGCCCTCAATAATGAAAATATTTTTCCCACATCCCTGGTGTCTAATGGACCCCCCACCCCATCAGGTAGTGCCCCCCACCACTCTGCTCCCCCATCTCAGTTGCCCCGACCCGGTCCCTGAGCAGGCCACCGGCACAGCCCTCCACTCACCTCCACAGCTGGCAGCCTCACTGACATGCTCTGAATGAATGAATGAGCACATGCTTGTAAAAACATGCACTCATTCATTCAGTCAGTTGGCCAGCTCGTTAACTAATGGGACATTTTTCCTGGGGCTAGAGAAGAAAGGGGGGATGCTCTGGTCTTCCATGGGAGGATGGAATGGGAGAGGAAACGGTGGGGTCCACAATGCCATTCCCCCATCCCACCCCCCTGCCACAGCCCAGAGCAGCCCCCTCTCTCTTCTGTAGCCACAGAAAAAACATTCCCTTAGTTGACTACCTAGTTCCCTACACCCCCTGTCATCCTCTTCAATCTGCCGATGAGGGATTGCTAGAGATTCCCAGGGTTCGTCTAAAAACATCCGGAGTTCATGCCTTTTCTTTTGCAGCACTGACCCTGTGGAATTCTCTACCTCGTTGGTTAAGGGAATGCCTGACCGTCAGCAGTTTTAAATCTATGTTGAAAACTTATTTATTTTCTCAGGTGTTCCCAGACTGAATTTTAAATTTATATTATTGTAATTTGTATATTGTGGCTATATTTTGTACAGTGCCTTGATATTGAAAGGCGCTATATAAATAAAGATTGATTTGATTTGATTTGTTTTGATGAGCTGGCTGACTGAATGAATGAATGAGCATGTGCTTGTACAAGCACATGCTCATTCATTCAGAGCACATCAGTCGGGCTGCCGGCCGCGGAGGTGAATGGAGGGTCGTGGCCGGTGGCCTTCTGCTTGGGACCAGGTTAGGGCAACTGGGGGGGAGAAAGTGATGGCGGGGGGACACTAATAGAAGGGGTGGGGGCGGGGGTGCTCTTGTATTTTTTCATTTATTTAAAAAGTTGCATTAAGTTGCTGGTGTAATGGAATCACTTCTGAAGGAAAGAATTGTTGAGTACCTAGAGGCCAGTGGGGCACAGGACCCAAGGCAGCATGGATTCACAGTGGGAAGGTCATGTCAGACAAATCTAATTGATTTCTTTGACTGGGTGACAAAAGTAGTAGACCAGGGAGGGGCTGTGACATGGCCTACCTAGACTTTAGCAAGACATTTGACACAGTCCCACACAAAAGATTAATAAACAAATTAGCCAGCCTGGGAGTGGGTCCCAGGGTGGTAGCCTGGGTAAAACACTGGCTGGACAACAGGACACAGAGAATAATAGTAAATGGAGTCCACAGTGAATTCAAGAATGCATGGAACAGACATAAGGCAATTCTATTGGTAGGGTAGGAGAAAGTAAGTTGTTGGTTAACTAGAATCTGCAGCTTATCCATTAGGTAGGGAAATGGGCAGACTAGGTGGGCCAAGCAGTCTTCATCTGCCATCAAATTCTATGTTTCTATGTTTCTAAAGGGAGGTTACTAGTGGGGTACCGCAGGGTTCAGTACTGGGGCCAGTCCTCTTTAATGTCTTTATAAGTGACATTGCAGAAGGGCTGGAAGGAAAAGTATGTCTCTTTGCAGATGACACAAAGATCTGCAACAGGGTTGATATGCAAGGTGGGGTGGAAAGGATGAAAAGGGACTTGGCAAGGTTGGAGGAATGGTCAACTTTATGGCAGCTTAGATTCAATGCAAAGAAGTGCAAAGTAACGCACCTGGGAAACAAAAACCCAGGGGAAGAGTACACAATGGGGGGTGAGATACTGACAACAACAAAAATGGAAAGGGACCTGGGGGTAGCCATATCGGATGACCTAAAGGTGGGCCAGCAATGTGAGAAGGCAGTAAGAAGGCTGGGGGATTCTGGGATGCACAGGGAGAGGCATCACCAGTAGAAAACAGGAAGTTGTTGGCCCTCTGTACAGACAGTTGGTAAGACCACATCTGGAGTACTGTGTACAGTTCTGGAGACCCCATTTCCACAAAGACATAAACAGAGTGGAAGTTGTCAAGAGAAGGGCAACCAAAATGGTGCAGGGTCTGCACCAGAAGACATAAAATAAAAGACTAAAGGAGCTTAAGATGTATAGCCTCAAGGAAAGGAGGGAGAGGGGGGACATGACAGAAACTTTCAAATACCTTAAGGGAATCAACAAAGTCTAAGAGGGTAGCATCTTTCAGAAAAAGAGATGTGCAGGAACAAGGAGGCACAATTTGAAGATAGAGGGGGGATGGCTCAGAGGTAATGTGAGGTAGTATTTTTTCACAGAGAGGGTTGTAGATGCATGGAACAGCCTTACTGAGGAGGTCGTGGAGTCAAAAACAGTGGGGGAATTCAAGAATGCATGGGACAGACATAAGGCAATTCTAGTTGGGGTAGGAGGAAGTAGGCTGTTGGTTAACTAGGATCTGCAGCTTATCCATTAGGTAGGGAAATGGGCAGACTAGGTGGGTCAAGCGGTCCTTATCTGCCATCAGATTCTATGTTTACCTTTATCTGTCTCACATTTCATATTACTAATATATTGATTTGTTAATCTTGTAATCATTCTAGCATTATGATTATTGCAGTTAGGTGCTACAAGATTTGGATGGCTAGATGGTTTAACAGTTTGGACACATTAGCCAATTTATAACAGTGGCAGGCGGGGGTACTAGAGAACTGCACTTGTGACTGAAAGCACTTTTGTGCAGTTCTGACTCCAGTGCCTCTAAAATAATAAAGGAAGGATGGCCCAGTGGCGCTGGAGGTTGAGGTGCTGGTCACTACACCTCACACCTCGCCGGCAACCTGGGTTTGGGAGCGAGCCCGGGCCACTGGGGGTCGGCAGGGGGAGAGAGAGGATTGAGCATCCAGAACACTGCTCTACTCTCTTGGGGGTAGGGTGCCATGTCATCCCACCCGCTGCTTGCCCTCTGGTGGTAGCGGAAAAGCGATATGGATCAGGAGGCACGCTTTGACATAATCACATCAGTAGGGAGGGGGGACAGGGCTCAGATGGAGAAAAATCTGAATAGAAACAAAAATGATAAAGGAATAATGCACAAGGTGTGTGTCGTGCTGGGATAACATCATGCCTCTGGTTGTTGGACACGAGGCCACAAGTAGAGTGCATCCAACACATGAGAAGTGATGTTATCCCAGCAGGACACACACCCTGGAGTGCATTATTCCTATTATACAATGGCTCATTTGTGAAAACAAACAGAAAAAGAAAACTTTTTTTTTTTACATTTTTAATTCCTTTTTTGTATGCAGAGGTATATGGATTAGAAAAGAAGTCCATAATTTCCATTATGTCCACAAGATGGTGCTGTTGTTACAGCAAACTGCTGCTTACTGGCTGGGGTCTCTCTTTAGCACCCCCCCCCCCAACTCTGCCATCTGTGCAGCTTTCTTTTTGTGTTTCATTCCTGTTTTGAAATACTTTAGGTAAAGTTTTTTGTTGTTGTTTTTTTACAGTAATAGTTGTGGGTGGGACTGGCAGCGGCAGTTACGGCTGGGACCGGGAGAAGTGTGATGGCAATGTAATGTGCCTCACGCAAAGTCTCCTCCCCTTGTACAAAACATTTTAGAGACGAACCCGCCAACAGCTGCACAAAGAATTATGGCCAGTATGTGGGTTTTTTTTACATGAAGATGCTTACTGCCACAGTGGAAAAAGGTGGGGAAGCCGATCGGTAAGTGGCATGTGCTCCAGTCTATTTGAAATGGGGACACACTGTTCATCGCTGTCAAAAGCGGTACCAGAGATGGCTTTTATAAAATACAGTTACATTTCATTTCTTTTTTGTAGGTTGTTTCAATTGAAATTTGAACATGTTTTCATGGTGCCAGTTTATAGAAAGTGAAGAGAAGTGCACCCTGCCTTTTTAAAAAACACGCAAATCGCCATTTCAGTGACATGGCAGCCCTGAATGAGATCACAGTACTAGCGTCATTTAATGTAAAAAAGTAAAGTGAAGATTTTAAACTTTGAGTGTGGGAAAGGGGACGTTCATCTGGTTTTGTTCTGTGGGGAATGTGACTGAGAATTGCTAAGCTGGAAAAGTGTGTCAGGAGCATAGGGGCTGTCAGCTGTGTGTACATGTTGAGGTGAAGTGATTTAAAAAAATGTTATTAGGTCATGTTGTGCTGGGACTAGATCTGTGATGAGCAGACTTGATAGGCTGTTAGGCCTTTATCTTCTGGCTTCATAGTATGTTCATATGTATGTTCGTATGTTATGCTGGGATAACATCACGGGTCCAGCCCTAGACTGGCTAATCAGACCCCAGCATTCTTTCTTGCCGTTGTTAATAATATATTTTAAGCTCAGTCTTTGTGTATTTGGTTGGTATAGTTTGACATAGTTTACTCTCCTGATTCGAATTATATTAAAACTTACCTGCTGGGTTGTCCAAAATTTGCAACCAGGAGACCGGGACAAAAAAAAACAACTAATCAGCAGCAAGAAATAGACAGAGCATGTCACTCCAGGAAAAGGTACTACTGCAGATCTGAGTGGAGCGGGTGATCCCTGCCATGGGACTCAGTGCTGCAGCCAGTGAGATCAATGGACACCAAAATGAAAAAGATACTAGAGCATCTCAGTGCCTAAGATATAAAGATTGAGAACGAGGTCAGAACAGCACAAGAGGCCAATGATTACTCAAAAAAAACTCAGGCTGCTTTCTCAGAAATGACTATGGAGATGAACCATATCAGAGCAAGGCTGAAAATTGTCTAAAACAGAAACCGGGCAATGAACCTCTGCTTTGTATATCTGACAGCAGGAGTGAAGGGCAATGATCTACTTATTTTTCTTAAAACGTGACCAGAAATTACAGATTCTATTCTTCAGTGGGCTAGGGCTCAGTTCCCGGTTTTAATTAAGGGCCAAGAAATAAAAACCTTCCCCAGCTGGTCACGTGCAACCCATAGACATTGCAAATTATTTGCTCTGATGTCTAGGAGTGACTCATTCTCTCTTGGTCCCAGCATGGCTAAGAATCACATATCGTGGAAAAAAACTACCAGTTCAATGACCCAGCAGAAACAAGAAAAAGGTAGAAAAAATTGTTACAGAATTTAGGAGTAGAGAGGATCACCAATGTCAAAATCAAAAGGAAGAATCTGAAAATATAGATTGAACTTTAGACAGTTTGAACTTTTGTCTCCTAGCTTGTAATGTACATACATGACTCTCATACAGATTTACATTTGAAAATGGACTGAACTGGGAAAATATGCTGTGTGGTGCTATAGTTTATTATTCTATGTAACCCATTAATTTGGTTCTCAAGCGCACATTGCCAGTGAAGAGAATGATCCGTAAATTTCCTGTGTCACAGTTTCCCAGCAATGGCGCCAACCACAAGGAGCCTGACTACAAGGGGACGGCATTTGGTGCGTCCTTAACTCTGGAATCCTCAAGGCTCTCTCTTGGACTTTTCTTACTTGGGACTAACATTTTTGGTTATATTATCCAAGAGACTGGGGGTTTCCCTATTCATTATATCGGTACCAACAAGTGACACAGTGAGTTATGTGTGTTGGTTTGACATGTTAGTGCATCCCACTTAAAAGCATACCTGATAAATGCATAGCCTACTTAAGCATAAAATTTCCAAGTCCCAAGTTTTTTCCTATACTTCCTATGTTAAATAGATCTGTTAAACACATATAAGGCCCCTTAAAATGCATATTTTTTCCCTGAGATTTGCTGTCCAAGTGTGGACCGACTGGCCCAGGTTTACTGACACTGCCTGTAACGGTCTTACTAATTAGCAATTAATTGTCTGTTAATGGTCTGCTCTATCAAAATAAGGTGTTAATCACCTACTTCAACCTTTTAACCACCAAACCCAAGTCACAGAAGCACCCTGCACATCCCACTGAAATCAAAGCAAAGAACACCTAAGAATGTCACAGAAGCACTTTACATGAAACCCAGAAGCACCCTCCCTCACACAGGAATCAGACTAAAGAATGCCACAGCATGTCACAAATCACTCTATCCCAACCAAAGAAGCACTAACATTCTGCTGGCATTTCTTTTCCCTACCCAGCCCCCTGGCACATACTACAAGTTGTGCTCACCATTAAAAGGACGCAAGATCTAATAAATGCTTAGCCCTCTTAAACACATACTTTTTGCTGGTCCCAAAGGTATGCATTTAAGAGGGCTGCACTGTATGTAACACAAGTCCTATCTTTTTAATACTGATTAGCTGAAAGTTGTAAGCTTTAAATTCTTCATATGTTTGAAGAGTGAGGGGTCTCTGAAAGAGTATTACCATGCCTTATTAACATGTGCATTAGTTATGTGGAAATAATGACTTTTAATAGTCATGTCTAAACTTATGCCTGGTGTTCTGCCTTATACTGCATTTTCTCCCACAGGTCTAGCATGACTGGCTATCCTAGGAAACAAGTAGGAACTAGTTTTTAGTCAGGTCCTTGGACTTATTACTCTGTACCCCATATGTTATATCAAGTTTTAATGGACTTTATTGTTCTGATGCTAAAATATGATTATAAGCACATTTGTGTTAACATACACTCTGTACCATTAAATGTTTGTGCCTATGGCATGTTCATGATAAGAAAATGAATAAAACTTAAATTAAAAAAAAAAGAAAATCATGTCTGGCAGATTTCAAATGGAGCCTTCTGAAAATCCTGCCTTACATATTTCATAATATTCAAAAATATTTATAAAATGTACTCGCCTGACCATAAAGCATGAACAGAACAAAGTATAGAAAGGAATTGATTGATTGATTGACTTATTTGAAAATTGGTAACTGGGAGAGGTGCACTGAGCCAAGGCTGGTTTTCAGGTACCACCTGGGAGAGGGAGTAAAAGGAGGGAGGAACGGGTATACACAAGACAAAATGAATTGGTCTTTTGACAAGCAAACATAACTGTGGTGACAGCAATAGCTGGAATAGCACAAGAATGTCATATTGTACACCAAAATAGCTAAAGGAATCTGAAAACAATAATAGCAAAGGAAAAAAAGCAATAAATGAAAATAAAGCTGTATATAAGCCCACCAAATATGAGCTAGTGTCTAATGGGCTTCTTATCAAAATGTTTCTTTTACTTGCCAGCTCCAATCCCAAGACTCAAGGCAGATAATATTTCTCAGACTTTTACAGACATTTTCCCAGCATTATTTAAGAAGCACCCTCTCCCATTCCTTCAGCTCCAAAGGATTTTTTTTGTCATATTTTTTTCATCAGACAGCCAGCCCATGAGAAGTTAAAGCTAAGAAGGCTACATCATAAAACAAACAAAATGGTGTAATCTCTAGTTCTGCATCTTTTGCAGCAGCCAGCACATCTGTGAAATTCAGAGCTACGGAACATCAAAAAACACCTTCTGTCCAGTGGCTGGGAGCCAGCCAGTCTCTGAGAAACAGAATGCCGCATCATACTCCCAGTGTCCTGTGACAGGCTCAAAAGGGCAGGAAGAGAATGAAACAGAAAGTGCTCACCCAACGCCTTCCATTTTATATCAGAGGAATTAAGGAAAGAAAAAAATCATAGTGATTATAAGGACAATCATGCCATGCTACAAAGCAGTGATTGTAGAAATAGTACTAGAGACATATCCAGGCTTCTTATTGCCCAGTAAACTACACCCTGTAGGAAGCATATCTACCCTTGATCTGTATAGCCCATAAATTATAGCCTCTAGCCACTAGTGGGAGCCCAGGGCCCAACTTTTCCCATCTACTGGTTTGTTTTTGCACGTCACAGCAGTGACAGTGTTTGCCACCTATGCCTGGGAACTGTACCTGCACTAACAATATCTGTCACACTGGTTTGTAAAGTTTCTGGATATACTTTATGTATGAAAAGGTACTATCTAAAAGCAAGTTCTGTTAGGTCTCTCCTACAAAAGACACTTACACTACACAGCTGCCGATCTATTATATAGCATAGATGAGGTTCTACCACAGCAATTAGTGTCAGGAGACCAGTGCAGTGCCTCAGAAAACTGAAATGTATCATTTTCCTAGTGCCTAATTTCAGACCTCTCTCATAAGAACTACTGCTTAAGTAGTACCATTACAAGTATTGTGAAATCTCTCCAGGGTCTGTTAATTGTAGATTCCAGCTGCTGCTGGTTGGAATCCATTCAATCCATGCTACAAAATTTACTGAACACTTTCATATTGTACTGTGATACCCAGATACATGCTGTGTCTCTAGGCAGTAGCATCAGCGTGCTTTCAGCTATAGGGCCCCCAATGGCTCAATGAAATCCCAGTGTGCATTCTAAACTCCCAATGCATCTCGCAATTCAAAAATGGCCTAAGGCAACACCTTCTTACTAGGACAGTTTGTGACTGCCACTAGGACTCTAACGCCCATAATGCCCACTCATCCACACTCTCCTTCCCCTTCCTTTAACCCCCACTCTTCCCTCTTGCCCTATCCCTCTGTCTCCCTCTCCCCCCTGTGCCTTTTCTTCCACTGGATCAACCTTAAAACCAACCTACTACCACTACCTCCCAACCTCCCAGACAAAGCCACTTTGGCCGCCCACCTCCGCCTCACCTCCCTCACCTTGACTCCTTCTTGACTCTCACATCAGGTGTCACACCTCTTTACCTCCTTCGCTACTGTCCTTTACCCTAGTTGAATGCTCTTGATGCTGTACTGACACCATTGGTACTATGAATGGCACTGTAACCTTATTGTATACTAGCTACCTACTATTCGAATATTGTATGTAAACTGTTTGTTATTGCTGTCATTGTCACTGTTTGACGTGGAACCTTTGTAAAAGAGCTCTGAGCTCAAATGTATGATCCGAATCCCTAAATAAATAAATAAAAATCTTGCACAGAGTCTCTACACTTCTCACAGATTTTCTAATTTGATATAAACCTCCAGCACCCTGTGAGGATCTTTCCTTATAATATTCCAGAGAACAGCTTCAAAACACACACCTCATGACTATGCCACTGACACACTGCATTAATGAAAACTCTACTATGTTTACCATCAAACTACACAAATGTTACTTTTCCACACTCAAGCACCTGACTGCAAGTGTCTTGACAGCTAGAGGTTAGCTTAAGGAATACATTTACAGCTGCATAACAAATCTTCTCGACAACAGTATCTCAAGCATCTAGCACAGTCTTCAGCATGTTCTTAAACATCTATTACTACTAGTTAGATTTTTCCCCTCATTAGCATTTACAAAAAAACCTCCTGGAAATAAATGACTGTTATGCTTTGATTTGAAGCTGGTTATGTTGAAGGCGTTCTTTGAAATTTCCCTGAAATCACACTGTGCTCCTAGATCACTTGGCTGGTTGTAACTCTGCCAGGTCAGATACATAGTTGACAAGCAGGCAAAATTAATATCCATCCATTCATGTTTAGAATAACTTAAGGCCCAGTCCACTAAGCCCCATGTGCCTCTAAATGGGTGCGTAGGGCAGCATCTGACACATGTAGGCTTCACTCTGCACATGTGGAGACCTCTTTTCATCCATGACATCAAATGTCCACCCACATAAAATGGCCCAACCCAGTCTGCAGAGGTACATGGGCAGTTGGGTTAGTAGTGATAAAGGTGGCATGGCTGGCATCCAAGGATATCCATAGCATGAGATACATGTTGCAGTAGCCTCCAGGAGGCCGCATCTACTATGCTAGGAGGTTCCAGCTGTGAAGACCCCACACAATGCTGGGCAGAAATGAGCCCACACACACACACACACACACACACAGAGTTCCACTTAGCCTTACAACTCACAACAACTTACAACATGGTCGCAAGAAGCTTAAAACTTCACCAACTTCTGGCAAAGCCTGGAGAGCTGAGATACAAAGCACCATAAAATGTTTGCAACATTGAAAAAGATTTTTCTTGTACAGGGATATGGCAGTCATTGGAGGAGTTCCGTATCTTACAGTCCTCTTCTCACATGGAGCAAAGTCCAGTCTCCAAGAAACCTAGGCTTCCTGTTGGGAACCTAGTTTTGTACTTTCCACCATCCGATCAGGGATGACCAAGAACTGTGGATGCCATACAGTGGGACATGCATTGGAATGTAGAATGCGATGGGCTGCATACATGCAAGTCATATTTTTTGTGGACTGGGCCCTTAGTGTCCCCTCCCTCAAAATGTGTGACTTAATGATTACATGGGTGGAACTGGTGCTTAAAAAAAAGAACCAGCTGAGGCCAGCATGTCAGTGCAGTGGCAAGGCTGCCAGTCATTATGCTGGTAGCCCGGATTCACAATCAAATCTTAGATTGTTGGAGTGCCAGTGGGTAAGCTGAGAGGATCGAACATTTCAGAGGAGGCTCTCCTTCTCCTGGGACAGTTTAAGCCAGGCTCCGCCACAACTACCAGCTGGCTGACTACAGGTGGAAGTGCAGGTGGAACTGGAGGGCTGTGCAGATGACCCGAGTGTTCATGCATTCACAGCAGAAGGACAAAAGGGGATACAATTCCCTGGCCTGCAGCATAATGTCCAGTACACTTGGGCCTTGAGCAACCTCACTGTACCCCTCACTACTGTAAGGTGCTCTAGTGAGGGGAGGACCTGCTCTGATTCGGCCCTGCCCTGGGGGGGGTGGGGGGTGGAGATAAGCTGGTGGTATGGAAAATTTAGCCACAGTTAGGGTTACTTGGCAATGTAGTCTTCACCAGGGGAAAATTAGGAGCAGGGCCAGGATGGAAGAAAGTGTAAATTAAAAAAAGAAGAACCAGTTGGAACCCAGCCACTTAAATCTAGAACCAATGAGAACTGGCCTTTAAAAGAACTGCTTGAGGACCCCCTGATGGCCCAGTGGGAAGTAGGTTGTGCTCCCAAGCTTGAGACCCGCTGCTCTGGAGCAAACTGGGCAACTGGACTGGGTGGCAAAGGTGGTTGGGGTGTCATTAGACCCTGTCCAAAAGGTGATGCTTTTGATGTTTTGAAACAAAAACATTTTTAGTTTAGAAGTCAAATAAAGAAAATATGGAAGTGAGCACGTGCAGTTAACAAAAAAAAAAAAAAAATAGCCAAAAGTCAGATAATGCCAGTTCATTTGTCATCCTTAACCCTGTGGTCAAAGGTTCATGCATTTCACCAACTGCACTGGCAGCACAGTGTGAAACCAGGAAGTAATTATGTATTCATACCTGCTATAACACTGTTACTTCCTGGCTTGTTGACCAATTAAAAAAAAAAAAGATAATTATGGAGCCATCTGCAATGGCCACTTCTGCCCAAGACCCCAGATACTTCTATATGAATATCATGATCCCATGGCCAGTGGCTGGTCAATCCTAATTCTGACAGTGGGTGCCCATCCCCAGTGTCAGCTTTATATTGCAATGTGGACACCGGGAGCCTAACTGCACTGAAGATCCCCCCCCCCTCCCATTTTCGACATTAGCTACCCAATCCCAGTGTTGGAAAAAGTTTAATAATTAAAAAAAAGCTTTTAAGCTGTTCATAATTACACTTTCATTAACTCAGATAGTGGTATACCAAGAGGAGGGTTGCACAAGTCACTCTTTTTTATGTTAATTAGGGGCAGCATGGGGGAGATGGGGGGGTAGGAGGATTGGAATGGGGTTAAAGTGGACTGAAGGAAGGGGTTGTACTAATGAGTGGTGGAGAGGGAAAAAGGGTGGGATGGGTATTAATAGGTGAGGAAGTGAAATTACTGTTTTAGTTTTTTTTTTAATTGAACTATTTCATCTCTGCCAGAATTTGGGGGGGAGCAGCCTCAAGGGTTGGCTCCTGGTGGCAGCATATTATAAATAACAGGCCAAGGGTGGGGGACCCAGTGGACACCACAGATGACCTAGTTTTGGGGGCAAAGTAAGTATAGGGGGTACCACTGGACACCAGAGACTAAATGGTTTTGGGAGCAGGATGAGGGGAGGCGGTAACCACTAGACACAGGTATACTTAACATGAGGTTGGATGTGGGAGGGAGTGGTATTAAATGCCAAAGATGCTTGGCATGAGGTCAGGTGGGGGATAAGAAGGGTGATTGTTAGTGGGTTGTGGGTGAAGTGCCACATAACACCAGTAGTGGTTAGCAAGGGGTCAGGGGTGGTAGAGGGCGCCACTATATGGCATAGACTGCTTGCTATTAAAAGTATTGATAATGTTTTAGGCATCCTTCACAGTTAGAAGCCAGTCAGTCTGACTTTTGATTTGTCTGAAGCGGAGAACCTTGCAACACTGCAAAGAACAAACTATAACTTCATTTAGGAGCTGGAAACTTGGTAAGGCATAATATTGTAGAACAGGGGAGCTACGCTTTCTACAAAGAGTTTCATTTGTTTTTCCTTATTGGCATTAAGCAGAGAATTGCAGGATTCCATTAAAAGTGTAGTAGTTTTATAACCAGAGGAGAGATACAACTGAATTTGCTTTGATTGTTGGGGTTGAGACCTAGGATTTAGAGGATATTTTTGCAACATTTTAAAAGTGTCCTGCTGGCTGAGTAGTTAAGTTTCTATCCCTGGTTTCATGGAAAGATTTTGTGTATTGGAATCAGACAGCAGCCTGCCTATATTGAAAGGCCTGCTTACATCACAGGTGTCACTAGTCAATCAGTTGGCTTAATTCTTAAGATTTTCAGTGCAGGCAGAGTGTAAAGCACAGCTGACTTATTTTGGGGCTGACCGCTTTCAGAGCACAAACCACCAGGCTGTTTTGGGGCTGGGGGGTTACCTGTGTCTGAGTTGGATGTCTGGATTTTCTCTGTTTGATTAGCAGGGTATTTCGCTGTCATATTGTTGTGCAGGGCATCTTGCTGACAGGAAGGCACCCATCGCAGTGTTGGGTCAGAGCTTTTAGCTGATTGTTTTGCGAGGGCACAGTTTAGGCCCAACCCCTTCCCACCCCTCACCCCTGAAAATAGTTCCTTTATACCTGGGGTTCTGACATAATTTCCTCAAGAGTGCAAGGTGCATATCACTGTCATATCCTCTCTAGCACACTGCACTGACAATATAAGCACACACATTGTATGATATATATATTTCTACATAAACCAATCACACACGCACACACACACACACACAAAGAAAAAAGTAGATAAACATGTGGGGAGTAGTTCAATGTAATGGCTGTGGGGCAGCAGTCTTCCGGCAGTCTTTCTGGAGGCTGAGATGCTGCCCTATTTGCAGACAACTCTCTGCCCTGAGGGAGGAAGTTGCCCATCTTCAGGCCATGCTGGACAGTAGTAAGGGAACCTTTCCCCAGGCCACACTGGACGGTAGGAAGGAACCTCCCCATCCAGGAGCACCAGAGCCACCACCACTGCCTCAGAGGTTGCGAAGAAAACACAGCAGTTGGACCACAGTGGGCTCAGGAAGGGTGAGGATGGTGGAACAGAGGCACACCCAGTCAGTTGTTCCACTCACAACCATACACCATTCTGGGAGCATAGCTCCCCCATGGATGCACCCACAGAGGAGACTAAGGAGGCTGAGGACAGCTGTCACAAGGGAGGCCCACAGGAAGGAGACAGAGGACACCACAAGGAAAGGAAGCAGCCCTGGTGGGGACCCAATTATTAGGGGATAGAACTGGGGGAGCAGGGAAAACGAAGCAGGTGCCTGCCTGGTGCCATGGCTTGAGGGACAGGAAGTGCATCCTCAGGATCACGGGAACAGCTGCATGGAGTCTGAGCTTGGACGCCATTGTCCACCTAGGGACAAATGACTTGGCTCATACATGAGATTAGAGCAGTGCAGAAGGACTTTGTAGAATTGGGAGGGGCCTAAAACAAGTAGCACACACAGTATCCTTCTCAGAGGTGCTGCCTGTCAATGGCATGAGTGAGGCGAGGGTACTTTGCACCATGCAGTTTAATGAATGGTTGAAAAATGGTGTGAGCACAGGGGTTTGGCTTCATTGGGGACTGGGGTTCCACCTGGAGGACACCAGCCTATACTGGCAGGATGGTCTGCATCTGTCCAGGAAGGAACAAGTCTTTGAGCAATCGGTTTAAATGCTTCATTGGCAAGCTTTTAAACTAGTCAAGGGGAGGCACTGATAAGCAGCAGGAAAATCCCAGCTTCCCTACAAAACAGAGGTACTAAATGAGAAAAGACCAAGGTAGAAAGGTCAGTGGGGATGCTGCAACAGAAGGTAAAGCCATCAAAAATGGAGAGCAATGAGTACCAATGCCCGTAGTCTGAGTAACAAGCTTCCTGAATTAGTGGCCTTGATGGAGGAGGAACATCTGATATCGGCAGTCACAGAAACATGGTACACGTAAAACCATGACTGGGACAAACATACCAGGATACACTATCTACAGGAGGGACAGGAGGGTAAAAGAGGAGGAGGAGTAGCTTTACATAAGGGAAGGAATCAAAGCAACAGAACAAAAGGGTAAACAGGAGGAGAAGAAGCACTGTGGGTAAATTTGGAGACCGGCAATGGCACCACACAACACGCAGGGTTGTATACAGACCCCCTTCTCAGGGGGAGGAAATGGACAAGGAAATGATAGAAAGTATACTTAGAATGGCAGAAAAAGGGGAGATATTGCTGATGGGTGATCTGAATATGCCAGATGTTAACTGGAGTGCAGTTGCAGCAGCCACTTCGAAGAGTGGGGTTATTCTAGATGCCCTACAGGGGGCATGCCTTAGACAACTAGTATTGGAGCCCACTCAAGAGGGAGCAATCTTAGACGTGGTTCTCTCAAATGGAGATGAAGAGAGGATCACAGATGTAGAAGTGGGTAGCCATCTGGGAACTAGCTACCATCGAGTATGGTTCACAATAAACACAGCAATAGAGCTCGGCTTACACAAAGACAAAGGTACTGGATTTTAGAGGGCTGATTTTGTCAAATGGGTGAGTGCCTAAGGAATGCACTAGCAAATGGGCAGGAAGGAGGGGTGGAAGAACAATGGGGAATAATAAAAACTGCCATCACAGAGGTATCAAGCCTTTGTGTAAAGCAAATAAACAAAATCAAACGAGGTAAGAAACCACTATGGTTCTCAAAGGAAGTGGCAGTGAAGGTTCAAGAGAAAAAGAAAGCATTCAGGAAGTACAAGGAATCAGAGAAGGAACAGGACAGAGAACTGTATCACTTAAAGCAAAAGGAAGCTGGGAAGGCAGTCAGAACAGCAAAGGCCCAAACCGAGGAAAAGATAGCCAACTCAGTTAAGAAGGGGGATAAAACCTTTTATAGGTACATCAGGGAGCAAAGGAAGACCAAGGGAGGGATAGTGAGGCTTAATAAAGGGGGAGGTGGGCAGAGGGTGACTGAAAAGGCAGAGATACTAAACAAATATTTTTGCCCAGTATTTACAAAGGAAGAGGGGGAGGTACCTAAAACAAACAGTAGAAACACTCTGGATACAGAAGTTGATACCGCCCATTTACAGAAGAAAGGGTTCTGAAAGAACTCTTAAAACTGAAGGTGGACAAAGCAATGGGGCCTGATGGGATTCATCCCAGAATTCTAAAAGAACTAAGGGTAGAACTAGTGACACCACTGACTACCCTCTTTAACAAATCATGGGAGGATGGGGTGGTACCTGAGGACTGGAAAAGGGCAGATGTGATTCCCCTTCACAAAAGTGGGAGCAAGGCAGAAGCAGGAAACTACAGACCTGTTAGTTTAACCTCAGTGGTAGGGAAAATGATGGAATCACTTCTGAAGGAAAGAACTGTTAAATATCTAGAGGCCAGAGGGCACAGGACCCAAGGCAGCATGGATTCACAGCGGAAGGTCATGCCAGACAAATCTGATAGATTTTGGACTGAGTGACCAAAGTAGTTGATCAGGGAGGCCAGTGACATGGCCTACCTAGACTTTAGCAAAGCATTTGACACAGTCCCACACAAAAGATTAATATACAAGTTAGCCAGCCTGGGAGTGGGTCCCAAGATGACAGCCTGGGTAAAGAATTGGCTGGAGAATAGGACACAGAGAGTAATAGTAAATGGAGTCCACTCTGAAAAGGGGGTTAGTGATGGGGTACGCAGGGTTCAGTGATAGATTCAGTCCCTTCAATGTCTTTATATGATATTGCAGAGGGACTGGAAGGAAAGTATGTCTCTTTGCAGATGACACAAAGATCTGCAACAGAGTTGATGCACAAGGTGGAGGAAAGGATGAGAAGGGACTTGGCAAGGTTAGAGGAATGGTCAAATGTATGGCAGCTTAGATTCAATGCTAAGAAGTGCAAGGTAATGCACCTGGGAAACAAAAACCAGGGAAGAGTACACAATGGGGGTGAGATACTAACAACAACAAAAATGGAAAGGGACCTGGGGTAGTCATATCAGATGACCTAAAGGTGGGCAAGCAATGTGAGAGGGCAGCAAGGAGGGTTGGGGGATACTGGGATGCATAGGGAGAGGCATCACGTAGAAAACAGGAAGTTATTATCCTCTGTACAGACAGCTAGTGAGACCCCATCTGAGTACTGCGGCAGTTCTGGAGACCCAATCTCCGCAAAGACATAGACAGGATGGAAGCTGTCCAGAGGAGGGCACTAAAATGGTGCAGGGTCTGCACTGGAAGACATATGAAGAGAGACTTAAGGAGCTTAATATGTATAGCCTCGAGGAAAGGAGGGAGAGGGGGACATGATAGAAACTTTCAAGTACCTCAAAGGAATCAACAAAGTCCAAGAGGGTAGCATCTTTCAAAAAAGAGGTGTGCAAGAACACAAAGCAATTTGAAGATAGAAGGGGGTGCCTAGAGGTAATTAAGGTAAGTATTTTTCACAGAGAGGTGGTGGATGTATGGAACGGCCTTCCAGAGGAGGTTGTGGAGTCACAAACAGTGGTGGAATTCAAGCATGCATGGGACAGTCATAAGGCAATTCTAGGGGGTGGGGGTAGGAAGAAGTAGGCTGCTGGTTAACTAGGATCTGCAGCTTATCCATCAGGTAGGGAAATGGGCAGACTGGGTGGGCCAAGCGGTCCTTATCTGCCGTCAAATTCTATGTTTCTATGCCACAATACACTGTACTGTGTATCTGTTTTTAAACCACATCTTTAAAAAGAAAGGAAATCAATGGCAAAAAACACTATGTTAAAGCTTCATTTAAGGTTGAACCTTAGTGTCACAAAAGTAAGGAAATGCGTCATTAGGGTAAAGCAAAAAAGTCTCCTGAGTGTTGGTAAATCTGTAGCATGGTGTTTCTTATTTTTTTTAAACAATTGTGCTATGCAGCAGGGCACCCTCTCTGCAAGTGTTTGTGGAAAAGCATTGTTCTGTGCCCTGAAAGGCAGTGCTGAAGTTACAACAATGTCAACTCTGCATCCTGTAATCACTCAAACCCCAAGGAACACCCTGCTATAGATTCACCAAGGCTCAGGGGACTTTCTATACCCTAAATTTAAATTTCCTTTCTTTTGTGGCATTACAGTTCAGTCCTAACTGATGCCTGAATGTGTTTTTTGCAATGAATTCATTTATTAGCTGACATGTTAAACTTTATACAGGAGCTGCATAAGGTTGATCAGAATCCGATTCTCAGAATCGGATAGAATCAGAGTCAGGTGTTTTATCTGGATTCATGATATTCAGTATACAAAAGCAAAACATTTTTAATCTGAAAAAATAATTATGTTCAAGTCCGATTTTGCAACCGAGACTTAGTTAAACCTCCCTGACCTGGTAAATCAGAGTGAAATATGAGAAAAAAAAACTCCCTCATCATCCACCCTTCTTCCCCCCTCCTTTACCTTCTTTCCTTGGCAACAGGAATGCAGCAGAGGAACAAAATGAAATAATTCTGAGCCAGCCTGTTGGCACAGCAGTAGCGCCACTGCTCATGACCTCGGTGACCTGGGTTTTGTTTCATTTTTATCTTTTATACTTGTAAGCGAAATGAGCAGTACTGCCCATTTTCACAAGTGACACAGTTTAGGAATAAGCTTGGGTCATCAGGAGCCAGCTGGAGGGAGGAGGCGTAAGCATTACAGGGGACACTCTCCTTCTCCAAGAGGATGGGCAGACAGCTCCATTTCCCGACCATAGGTGGCAGAGCAGTCAGGAGCAGCTTATGGGTGGCAGGATGCCACCTGGTGCCACAATATGCACACTCTCATGTGTGCTTGTGCACCCTTGCCACCAACATCCTAGGGGACAACAGGAAGAAAAGTGGAAACAGCCAGTTGGCTGAACGACGTTGGCCACCCGCAGGCCCCACACCTGACTACCCAGGCACCACCTCCTGTACACCAGATCCATTCTACATCAGAGACTGTGGGAGTCTCTGCCACCCCAGCAAGAAGAGGATCAAGCTCTGGGGGAAATAAACGGAAGTGAATGTAAGACCTGGGGACAGCAGGTTGATGGGGCTGGGGCAGCTGAACAGATGGATCATACTGATTTTCCATATCTTTCGACCCTGTATCAGCTCCCTTGGTTGTGTCTATAGCTAAGAGGCAGTTGCAAGTACAATCCTGAGCTGCCTCTAGTGTACTGTCTCCATTTTCCAGCAGACGCCAAGTTTGCAGCATTGTACCAGTATCTCCGCAGGCAAAGGGGCTCTGGGCTGAGCAGTGCAGCTGAGCATCATTAGTGGGTGGAGCTTAGCTCACTTAAAAGCCCATGCCACCCTGAGCTGAACTGTGCCACTGCTAGATTAGGTATTACTTGCACAAGTTTGTTCTTACTTAACAGTGCTGCACCTGTTCGGTTGTTGTTTTTGAGCCATTTGGGCTTTTAAAGCCATACTGATGTTGCTCATCACTACAGTCTTCTCAAGCCTCCACTATGTACTCCGATTGGCCCAGTCATGGTGGCAGCATGGTTGTGTGTAGAGCCAACCTGGTTTAAAGCAGTCTGGGATAGGCACGGTGACATCTTAGTGGAGGTGGTGAAGTGGGAGGGCGAGTAGAGGGTCTGCAGGAGTGTGGCAGACTGTTGCAGCTCTCACCTAGCCCTCTTTATGTGAAACACCTCAGTGACTGTAAGTCCAGTGCTCTGCGTCATCAGCCAGAGGGTTCATATTAATGAACTGTTGTAGATCTGTTTGCTGCTAGCTAGGGTTATCCACACAGGCTCATTTTATATTCATTTTTAACACAGTTGCACTTCATTAATGGTGTTCTGCTCTGTTCTTGTTCCAGAAACCATATTGCTTCTGTTTATCATTGCAACCTTCACAAGCCTCCCCCTGTACTCCAATTGGCCCAACTATGCTGGCAGCTCAGCTATGGGCAGAATCAGCCCAGTCTAATTTCAGCTGGGGACAGACATGGTAGCATCTCAGTGGCAGGTGAAGTAGAGTGTGTAAGTGGAGTGTCTGCAGGGGGGTGGCAGACTGTTGCAGCTCTCACCTTCCCCCCTCTATGTAACATCATATGATTCTGCAAGCCCAGTGTTCCACCGGTAGGTGTGAGCCGGATCACCTGTCTATGTTATTGAATTGTGCTGAACAGTACTTTTGTTAGATCGTATCTCTTTTGCACAAGCCTATTTTTATGACTTACATTCTTGTATCTGTTTAATGTTGTCCTGAATTGTTTGGTTCCTAAAGCTATACTGCTCCTGTTTACTACTGCAGCCCTCTCAAGCCTCCCCATACTCTGACTGATCCAGCCATGGTGGCAGCTCGGTGTGGGTTGAATCACCCTGGTCCAATCTAGGTGAGGACAGACATGGTATTAGTAAAGTGGGGTGGGTAAGTGTACCTTGCATGAGTCAGTAGGAACAGGCTGAGCTGGGCCAAGTTATTTTGTTTGCTTATCTTACTAATTTGTACTTTTCTTTTTAGCTTTGTAAACAGGATTTTAGGATGGTTGGTGGGTATTTGACTTGTGTTCTACTAATCTGGGAGGTAGAGTGGTTCAGAGAAGAAGCCAGAAGGGGAAGGAAACAGATTCATTCAGTGCTTTACAGTAACTGTTCATTGCTATTTTTGTTTTAAACTTAGATTGTGGGCTTTTAGTGACACTGTAATTTCTTTGCTGTCTTTACTTTGAATTGTTTTGGGGCTGTTGAAAATTTAAAACCTAGTTTGGTGTGCCTGTAGTGGTGGTGTATTCCTTTGCTATCTTTAATTGCTGAAAATTTATGCCCCCCTCCCCTGCCCCCAAGTCTTAATTATATGCCCTGTTAAATCTGATTGACAGGAGCTAAGCACAGGGGATAGTAGAGGGTGTGGAGTAGGAGGGGCATAAGGGGGAAGAAGCTCACCCTCAGCCCAAGTGTTTTGACTCTTTTTTGTTTTAAAGAAAAGTATCTGAGGATCAGTGGCAGGATTTTTAGGACAGTAAATTAATAAAAAGGGAACTAGGAAAGCTTCAATAACAGACAAGTACTAGAATAGCAGTGTAACTGCAGCATAATGTGGGGAGTGGTGCAATGCAGTGGCTGCAGGGCAGCCATATTCAGGCAGACCTTCTGGACACTGAGGTGCTGCCCTATCTGCAGCCATCTCTCTGGACTGTGGGATGAGGTAGCCAGACGCAGAGCGGAAGTAAACTGGGTCAGGAGTACCATCACCCCTATCCAGAGACCACCCAGTCGAATGCCGCTGCATCAAAGGATGCCGAGAACGAGGAGAACTTGGATGACAGTGGGCTGAGGGAGGGTTATGGTGGTTGGCCAGAGGCACATCCCAGATCCTATTCCACTCAAGAACTCATATGCTACACTAGCAAATGGGGACAACCAAATAGAGGTACCCAGAGAAGTGGAAGGAAAGGATGTGAAGGTTAGCCAAGGAGGTGACGTCAGTGGGGAGAGCAGTGGACCCCAGAGGAGGAGGAAGCGAATCCTGGTGGGGGACTCCATCATAAGAGGAATCCAGCTAGGAACACACGAGGGGGAGGACAGGGAGGTGAGGTGCCTACCAGGTGCCATGGCATGGAGGGATGGAAGGAAGATCCTGGGGATCGCTGGGAAGGCAAGACGGAAGGGTGAACTGGATGTCATTATCCACCTAGGTACTAATGATCTGGCAAATGGGGAGCCAAAGGAAGTTCAGGAAGAGTTTAGGAAATTGAGGAGGGGTCTCAAGCAAGTAGCTACTTCTGTCACCTTAACGGAAGTACTACCTGCGAGAGGCATGGGAGAGCACAGGGGTGCATGCACCAGGAACTTTAACTCATGGTTGAAGAACTGATGCTGTGAGGAAGGATTTGGATTCATTGGTGACTGGGGTCCCACCTGGAGGGATGGAAGCTTGTTCAAACCTGATGGCCTGCATCCATCCTGGTGGGAAATCCAAGCACTCAATGACACATTTAAATGCTATATTGACAAGCATTTAAACTAGCCAAGGGGGGTGCCAGGCCAGCAAGGAGGGTACCTACTTGCCCACCCCCACAGCTAGCAGTGGAACCAGTGAACTGGAGGAGTGGATATCTCTACAAAGCAGTGTGCAAAAGATGGAGATGAGCACCCAAGAGGTGGATAGGCAGAAAAGGGGCAAAATTCAACAGAAGGGCAGACAGTAAGGCGAACCAGGGATAAAGGACAACCAGGGAAGGGGCTGGAGTAGAACAGTTAAACAGTCTAGGGAGGTCAAATCATGGAAAGCCATGTGTGCCAATGCCAGGAGCCTTAGCAACAAGATGGAAGTTCTGGAGGCTGTCATGGTGCAGTCAGACCTGGACATTGTGGCCATCACAGAGACCTGGTGTAATGATAACCACGACTGGGAGATGGTCATACCTTGCTACAACATATTCAGAAGAGACAGGGCAGGTAGGAAGGGAGGAGTGGCACTGTATGTGAAAAATGGCATAAGGCCCACAGAGATCCAGGAGGAACAAAATGGGGGAGAGATACTGTGGGTTAAGCTGGAAAGAAAAATGGGGCCAGCCATCCACACAGATGTGGTCTATAGACCACCAGCCCAGGAGGAAGAAACAGATAGGGAGCTGATGCTAGCCATCCAAAGGATGGCAGACAAGGGTGAAGTAGTGCTGGTTGGAGACCTCAATATTCCAGACGTGGACTGGAGCATCCCAGCAGCAGCATCAACTAGGAGCAGATTTATCCTAGACTCCCTTCAGGGTGCCTTCCTCAAGCAACTGGTCATGGAACCAACTCAGCAGAAGGCTATACTGGACCTTGTGCTCACAAACAGGGACAGTGTGATGAGGGTAACAGTGGGGGAGCACATAGGGAACAGTGACCACCAGTCATTGTGGTTTGAAATCACAGAAGAAGCAGAACCAAACCACACAAAAACACGTATCCTGGATTTTAGGGTGGGCAGACTTTGGGAAAATGGGAGATGCTTGAAAGAGGCATTAAGGAATGGGGCAGGAATCAGGGGTTGAGGAACAGGCAGTATTTAAAACGGGATTACAAGAGCAACAAAATTATGCATTAAGCAGGTTAGCAAGAGGAAAAGGAAGAGGAGGCCATTATGGTTTCCAAAGAGGTAGCAAAGAAAGTGAAAGCCAAAAAAAGATTGCATTCAGGCAATACAAAAGACACAGGCAGAAGGGGATAGGGAGAAGTACCAGGAGAAGCAAAAGGAGGCAGGGAGGTCAGTAAGAGAAACCAAACTCAGACAGAAGAGCACATTGCAAAATCAGTGGGTAGAGGGGACAAACCTTTACAGGTACATAAGGAAAAAGAAAGGCAAAGAGAGGGATAGTGAGACTGAAGGGGTAGGATGGGGCTGCATGGAGGATGACAACAGTAAAGCTGACATATTGAACAGGTATTTCTGCTCAGTTCTTTACTGAGAAAGAGGAGGGATAAGTACGAAGGAGTACAAAGGCTGGGAATTGTGCAGAATGGACACAAGTCCCTTTACACGAGAAAGGGTCCTGAAGGAACTAGGAGTAATAAGAGTTGATAAAGCAATGAGGCCAGATGGGGTGCACCCCAGGGTCCATAAAGAACTAAGAGAGGTGGTGGCTGAACCTCTGGCAATCCTGTTTAGCCAATCATGGAAACAGGGGCGGTACCCAAAGACTGGAGGACAGCAGATGTAGTCCCCTTATACAACAGTGGGAACAAAGAGGAAACGGGGAACTACAGACCAGTCAGCCTCACTCTGGTAGTGGGGAAGATCATGGAAGCATTACTGAAGGAGAGATTGATGGAACATCTGGTTGTCAATGGACTACAGGACCCAAGGCAGCATGGTTTTCACCAGGGGGAGGTCATGTCAGACTAACCTCGTTGAATTCTTTGACTGGGTGACTAGGGAGGTGGATGAGGGAAGGGCAGTGGACATGGCCTATCTGGACTTCAGCAAGGCCTTTGACACTGTGCTACATAGAAGACTATTAGACAAATTGGGGAATATGGGTGTGGGCAGGTCAGTAAAGTGGTGGATAGGTAACTGGCTGGGCGGCAGGACACAGAGGGTGGTGGTAAATGGCTGTCATGCCACAGAGGGAAGAGTGACCAGTGGGGTACCACAGGGATCAGTGCTGGGACCGGTCCTATTCAACATCTTCATCAGTGACATTGCGCAGGACCTAGAAGGCAGAATTTCCCTGTTCGCTGATGACACAAAGTACTGTAACAGAGTAGACACACCAGAGGGTGTAGACAGAATGGGAAGGGACCTGCAGAAACTTTAAGAATGGTCAGGTGTTTGGCAGTTGAAATTCAATGCAAATCCCACGCTGAATCAAGCTTTACAGAGGGCAGAATAGTTCTCAGCTTTTACCTCCAGCATTGGAAAACTTGCCTTTTTTAAAGGCTTTTCGCTCTGTGACAATTTAAAGTTCAAATTGTGAGCTTCTGATAACGCGAAACCGGAAGTTGCGCGGTGACATACTTCCGGTTTCGTTTCATAAAAGGCTCGCATCAGCGAGCGGGGCGAGCGTGCATGGGGCCACGCGCAGAGACACGCGCGTCGTAGTGCGTGTCCATCAAGTACTTCGGGACTACGGCCAATAAATACACCCCATCTGTGAGATCTAATTAAATCAACCTAAGGTAAAATACCATTTTTGCTTGTCCCTAGCAACTAGATATAATTACATCATAATGAGGAGAGCTAATAAAAACTGTACTTCTTGCCAAATGTACGCTATTGGCAAACAGACTGCTAAATATATTTGTGATAGGTGTTTATTGGTTAAATCACTGCAAGAGGAGGTAGCACGACTTTTGAATAAAGTAGAAATGGTCCCCGACACTATCAAATTAGTTGTTGACCCAGAAATAGAGGCTTTAGAGGACTATATAGATCACATGTCCCTTTTACTAGAAGCTAATAATCCATCTTCCCCCTACACCGACGTCCCAAATACTACAGCAGTTTATGGATGTTCAAAAATTAACCAACTAGAAAATGAAGAACATAACACTGCTTCAGCCCCTTATTGTTTATATTCTCCCTCTAAACCTCAACTATTACCAGATGAAATCTTGTTCTACCATTGCACCTTCCAAATTTAAACGGAAGGCAGACCAAAATCTTAATACTCCCGCCTCCAGTTGTGTTGCATAATTCCTATGAACCGCTTGAGCTCTCTCCAACTGACGATTCCAGCTTCAGTCAGAAACAGGATTCAATCAATATCCAGGTTAAAACACTCCTAAACAGGTCTTTGTACTGGGAGATTCTATGATTAAGTTCATCGACGATCGTACATCTGTAACCCGATAAAGAAAATAGGACCTGTTAAAGTTATAGGGGGGCCAGGGTTTCTGATATAACATCTATGTCTAAAAAGCCTTATCGACAGCAGGCAATAATCCACTGGTCATAGTCCATGCGAGGACTAATGACATTACTAGGGTTCCACTGCAACAACTTAAACAAGACATTGTTTCACTCTGTAATATTCTAAATGAAAGGGGATGTAGCATTGGTATTTCTGAGATCCTCCCTGCACCTCGAGCCTCATGTTAAATCCTCAATAAAATCAAAACATTCAATGAATGGCTTCGTAAATGGTGCCTTAGGCAGGGTATTCTCTGCCTCACACATTGGGAGGAATTTAATGAATATCCATCCCTCTTCTGCTGGAATGGTTTGCACTTAAGCAGAAGGGGAAGCTCTCTCCTTGGTCATCAGTTTCTGTCATTTATCAGTCAACATTTAAACTAACAAAAAAGGGGGAGAATAGGCTAATAATGCCATCTCTAAATACATCACCATTACAGAAATTGAATGTTCTTTCATTCAATGCAAGATCGCTTAACAAAAGCAAAATGGCAGAACTGGAATTAAAGATACATGAATTTAACATAGGACTTATTGCCATTACTGAAACATGGGGAAATTCAGAGAAGCAGTGGACAATGAACATCCCAGGGTTTAAACTTTACTATAAAAACAGAACGGATAATCATATAGGTGGAGGGGTGTGTCTTTATGTTATAAATAGCATACCATCTTTTGAGCCCTCTTTTTTGACTCAGACTGAAAGCATCTGGGTTTATCTACAACCCAATGGTCACCCCCAGATCCTAGTTGGCACATGTTATCGCCCCCCTTCTTCAAAGTATATCTTAAACAACTAACCTTGGAAATCACCCAAATAGCAGAAAAAGGGTCAGTAATCATCCTGGGTGATTTCAACCTCCCTACTATAAATTGGGATATATTATCAGGTACCAATCAATACGATTTACAGTTAATTTCAACAGTCACTGACCTTGGCCTTACTCAACTAGTTAGAGAACCCACGCGTGGGTCCAACATATTGGACTTAATGATAACCAATATGGAGACCTCCTTGTCTAACCTACAAGTTTTGGATCCATTAAGCAATAGTGATCATTTGACAATTCAATTTTCTATCTCCTTGATTCATAATACCTTCTATAAATAAATATACAATAAAACAATATGAGAAGGTAGATTTCATAAAATTGAATGAACAGTTGGCATAATACTATGGGACTCAACTTCCTCACCACTTAATATTAATGATGCATGGAATACATTTAAGGACATTGTATATGATCTAGAAAAACAATATGTCCCAGTAAGAAGGAAATACAACAATAAAGGTAAAATTCCTGCTTGGTATAATAACAAAATAAAAAGATTAAGTAATCATAAACGTAAATTATTCATTCGTTTAAAAAAGTGTCAATCCGAATCATTAGAGGGAAAGTTATTAGAATATAGGAAAGCAGTTAGAGACCTTAAAACGTTAATTACTATATCTAAACGGAATTTAGAATTTAGAATAGCTCACACTAAGGACTCACACAAGAGTCTACACTCATATTTAAATAATAAAAAGGGAGAAATGAAAAAAATAGGCCCATTAATTGTAGGCAATATCACTATTCTTTCTGATAAGGTTACTGCAACTGAATTCAATAAATTTTTCTGTTCAGTTTTCGAACAAGATACTGAACCTATAATATATGCGAAATCTGGTAATTTACCCAGTTATACTATTACTATATCTGATACCCTCAAGCTTTTGGATACACTAAAATCTACAACAAGTCCAGGCCCTGATAACATAACCCCCAAATTTCATATGGGAACATACAACTATATTGCTACTCCACTCTCCATCATCTTCAATAAATCTCTTAGTGAGTCCAATGTACCCCTAGACTGGAAAACTGCCACTGTCACACCAATCTTTAAAAAAGGGTCACATCACAAAGCAGATAATTATAGACCCATTAGCCTTACCTCTATTCCAGGTAAGCTATTAGAAAAACATATTAAAAATTTGATCAAAGAGGAGATGTTGGTATTGAATTTAAATGACACTACGCAACATGGGTTTAAAGCTGGGCATTCCTGTACCACTAATCTGCTAGCTTTTTATAACTCAATCAGCATGTACCTTGATTCAAACATTCCAGTAGACGTTATACTGCTTGATTATAGTAAGGCTTTTGACAAGGTTTCACATTCCATATTAATAAATAAACTTACATCACTAGGTTTTTCTAACTGTATTGTGTCCTGGGTCAATAATTGGCTCTATAAAAGAACACAGACTGTTAGGGTTAACGGGGAACATTCTGACGAGGGATTGGTGTTAAGTGGTGTCCCTCAGGGCTCAGTGTTGGGTCCCATCTGTTTGGGATATTTATTAGCGACCTTACTATTTTATCAAATAATACGCTGTCAAAGTTTACAGACAACACCAAACTGGGCGGTCCTGTGGACAGTGACTCAAATAGGAATACCCTCATAAATGATCTTAAGAGAATTGAACTATGGGCAGCAACTAACAGAATGTCATTCAACGTATCTAAATGTTCAGTGTTACATATGGGTAAAAATAACATTAAGCAAACATATTATATTAATAATATAATAGTTAGGGAATCCTCTATTGAGAAAGATCTGGGTATTCTTGTAAACAACAAACTATCTTTTTCCAGCCATTGTAATAAAGTTGCTAATCAAACTAATGCCCTTTTGCGCAGAATAAATAACACATTCACTCTTAAAACCGAGGAGTGTATTATGGCTTTGTACAGGACCCATATTAGACCTCATTTGGACTATGGTTCACCTCTCTGGAGTCCTTATCTGGCTATGGATATCAATAGAGTTGAGGGGGTTCAGAGAAGGGCAACAAAAATAATACCACATCTTTCTTCACTGGATTATGCTACTAGGCTTCAAAGAACAGGGCTTTATTCTCTTGAGTTTAGAAGATTAAGGGGTGACTTACTCCAGTTATTTAAGATTATACATTCACCTACATTAATGAGTTTATGTGGACTATCTTTTTCATCTAGAAAGATTGTAGCCAGAATACATAATAAACAAATAGTGATTAATAGAACTAGAACAAACAAAAGACAATAGTTCTTTACTGTTAGAGCCCCGAGAGTTTGGAATGCTTTACCGCAGGACATTGTTGATTGTCAAAATATAAACACTTTTAAAATTAAACTTGACAAATGGCTTCTGGAAAGAACATAATCAACCAATGATCCACATGTGTGGAGGACATCCTCGATGGGTTTCGGCCTTCTTTTGTCCACTCTACCAAGTACCAAGTACCAAGAAGTGCAAGATAATGCATATGGGGCACAAAAACCCTGGCACAATATATCAGTTGGGGGGGGGTGAGGATATAGCATGCACCAAGCAGGAAAGGGATCTTGGGATTATCATCTCTGATGACCTCAAGGTAGGGAAACAGTGTGACAAGGCAGCAGGTAAAGCCAATAGGATGCTGGGATGCCTAGGCAGGGGCATCACCAGCAGGAAAAGGGAGGTCATAATTCCACTATACAAGACACTGGTGAGGCCCCACCTGGAATACAGTGTACAGTTCTGGAGACCTTACCTACGCAAGGACATAGACAGGGTAGAGAAGGTTCAGAGGAGGGCAACAAAGATGGCACATGGATTGCATCACAAGTCCTATGAGGACAGGTTGAAGGAATTGAATATGTACTCCCTGGAGAAGAGGAGGGAGAGAGGGGACATGATAGAGACATACAAGTATCTTACAGGGAGGAACAGGGCGCAGGAATACACTATTTTTAAGCGAAAAAGATGTTCCAGGACTAGAGGGCATGGATGAAGCTGAGGGAGGACGATTCAGAGGAAACGGAGGAAGAATTTCTTCACAGAATGGGTGGTGGACAAGTGGAACACCCTGCCAGAGGAAGTGGTGGGGGCTGAAACAATCACAGGATTTAAGAATGCATGGGATAGACATAAAGGAATTCTGGAGGTCAGGGATAAGGGGCAACAGAATTCTAGGAAAACATAAAGTGAACTTACAAGCTCAAATGGCCAGACTGGTTGGGCCATAGGCCCTTATCTGCTGACACTGTCTATGTATCTATTAATGTCCCAGTTCTCAATGCTCCTGCAGAAATTACAGTTTCAGCACTATTTAGAATTCCACTCTCCTTTGATCCTTGGGCTGATTGTAGGGATGACGTTCTTACTTTCACAATTTATTCTACTGAGGGCACATTTACTGTTAAATTTAACAATGTGGAATGCAACTCAAGTATCCTGGTCAGTCATTTCCTTGGCCATCTTGCCTTAAAATACTAGTTTGTCAGGGTTGAAACTAATTTCCTTTAAGGCTGCTGTTCAACTGTCTGGATGGCTATACTGGCTCTATAAAGGTTTAAAGAAACCAGTTTTTTTAGTTATTTTTTGGTACCGATTTTTATTAGCCGGAGACATTTAGGGAAATCCAGGGCCTATTACAGATGGGCTGAGCTTTTATCATTCAGATGTGCAAAGTCTTTTACTCAAAAGATGATTTGATAGCTTGGTCCTCTTCTGTTCCGCTATCGGTTATTGCTGTCACGGAGTCATGGCTAGATCCTTCTATACCTAACAGAGAAGTAAATTGCCAAAATATTTCTCCTTTAGATCTAACAGGAATAGTCGAGGCGGTGGGGCAGTTCTATTTGTTCACTCATCTATTTGTCACTAATATCACTAATGTCACTAATGTTTTTAGGAGCAGAAAGGGCAATGTGCATACAAGTAGCTCCTCAAATTTCTGCATAATATCTCATTTCACCACCATTTTCAATGTACTTATCCAACCTTTTCTTAAACATATCCTTAGTCTTGTTTACAACTATCCCAATAGACAGACTATTCCAGAGGTTAACCACCTTCTGTGTAAAAAAGTGTTTCCTTTTTGTTGATTTAAACTTAGTGATCTTTATCTGCAATGGATGGTCTCTTGTTGTCGAGTGTTTATTCTTAAATTCTGAATTTAAGACATTTATTAGTATGTTATCGTGTAGTATGTCATAAAGCAACAGTATGTCTCCTCTCTTTCTTCTGACCTCTAAGGAATGTAACTTGAGCTTATTCAGCCTAACGTTATAAGAATTATGCTGTAGTTTTTTGACTGTCTTGGTCATTTTATGCTGAACCCTTTCAACTTTTTCAATATCCACCCTCCTGTGAGGACACCATATATGTCCTCCATAGTCTAGCTGTGGCCTGCCTTAGGAAGTATAAAGAGGCATCAGCACTTCAGCTCTACAACTTTTAATATTCCTACTAATGGCTCCCATAACTCTGTTAGCCTTTGCAACTTTTTGTTTTTCTCCTTTTTTTTTTTTAGTCTTTGGTAACTGGGTAAGAAAACTGCGGCAGTACATTGTTTCCTGGCACTTAAAGAGCTGCTGACACCTCAAAGAAAACTTTGAAAAATGTAATATTTGGGAACAATTCAGCTTTCAATTCAAATATATTCTATAGACTTCTCCTCCCCATCTTTCATTACAGAGGAAATTTGCACAAATACATGCTCTTTATATGTTAGAGTCTGTCTGCCTCTATAGCTTACTCCCTACTTCAAGTCGTAATCCTTTGTTGTGACATCACAGTCTGTTGCCATGGGAGTACCTGTGATACCACAAGCAGTGCATTATGATCTCAGGTGGTGAGAAAGCAACAGGATTAGAAGAACTATTCAAGAGCAGAGATCCTGTTTTCATGCAAATGGCCTGAGTAATAAATAATGGGGAAGAAAAATACAGAACTAATGTGAAATATAAACTAAACTGTATCTAAATATTATGTTTTTTTTAAGTTATCATGAAGGCATCAGCTGCTTTTTAAGTTAGTATCAACAATAATACCAAGATCCCTTTCTTTGTTTACAGATCTTAGAATTGTGTTACTAAACACATAATTATGTGAAGGTTGTTTCTACCCATGTGTAAGACACAACTTTTATTCAGACTGAAGGACATACCCGTTACATGCCCACTCGGTTAGTTTGTTTAGGTCTGATTGTATTGTTCTGATATGGTCTTGCATTCTACACAGGTCCCCAGGTTTTGTGTCGTCCACATACTTAATCATATAATTCTGTACTTTTTTGCTTAAGTCAGCAATGAACAACTGAAATACAATGGGGCCCAGCTCCCTATTTAAGGCTGACACTGTAGTGGACCAAATTAACTTAGTTTTTGTTTCTTTAAATATTCCAGGGAAGAAATTTTTAGTGGGTTGTATATATTGTCCACTGAAGTTTAGGCCAAGCAGATTTACTGCTCTCACAACTTTGATAAATTCCATGGGGGATTTAGTAATTTTACTCTTTTGGTTGATTGTGATGCCCATTGGGGTGGCAGAAGAGGTGCAAAATTAAAACAAGCATTGTCCCCTTTAGGTTTGACCCAACTTATAAATGATTGTATTTGAATTTATGTAGTTTGCAAGGTATCTACCATACTTGATTTCATTTTTTTTCCTAGATGTTCCTGTTTTGCATTCTGGCTGTTTAGGTGACATCTTTAGTGACCATTTGATCATATTCTGAACTTTGCTTCTTTCTCTACCTAAACTCCCCTACCCCCAAAACGACTAAAATTTCATTGTTTTCAAAGTTTTAATTCTGAAATTTTCTTAAGAGACTTACTTATACCCATTCCCTTGGGGTGATATCCTGGGTTGTAAGAACATTAATGCTACATGGAACTTTTTTGTGAAACGTTTTTGAGAGTATATGATTTACATGCTCCCATTACTGAAAAAGGGTCAGAGCGAGGCATAGGTCACTCCTTACACTGTGTCTCAATTAAAGCACCATGATAAATTGTAAAAAAAAAAAAAAAATTGGGGTTTCTGGAACACAAAGGGGGCCTCGGCACTCAACTAGGGATCTGAGGTTCGAGCAGACTCGATAGACCGTAAGGCCTAATCTGCTGGCAATTAGTATGTTAGTAAAGCAAATAGGAAGCTGGGATGCATAGGCAGTGGCATCACCAGCAGGAAAAGGGAGGTCATAATTCCACTATACAAGACACTAGTGAGGCCCCACCTGGAATACAGTGTACAGTTCTGGAGACCTTACCTATGCAAGGACATAGACAGTGTAGAGAAGGTTCAGAGGAGGGCAGCAAAGATGGTACATGGATTGCATCACGAGTCCTATGAGGACAGGTTGAAGGAATTGAATATGTACTCCCTGGAGGAGAGGAGGGAGAGAGGGGACATGATAGAGACATACAAGTATCTTACAGGGAGGAACAGGGTGCAGGAATACACTATTTTTAAGCGAAAAGATGTTCCAGGACTAGAGGCATGGGATGAAGCTGGAGGAGGACAATTCAGAGGAAACGTGAGGAAGAATTTCTTCACAGAATGGGTGGTGGACAAGTGGAACACCCTGCCAGAGGAAGTGGTGGGGGCTGAAACAATCACGGGATTTAAGAATGCATGGGATAGACATAAAGGAATTCTGGAGGTCAGGGGTAAGGGGCAACAGAATTCTAGGAAAACATAAAGTGAACTTACATGCTCAAATGGGCAGACTGGGTGGGTGAATGCAGGCTGCATCGAAATTGGGATGCCTTGCACTGATGCCACCCTGTGCCACCCCTGTACCAGAAGTACCAATGTGCCAGGTTGTAAAGGGGCTTGCACCATGGTGGGACTGCACTGTCACCTTATTTGGGATTTTAGAAGCCCTGCCATAGATGCATGAGGGGGCTGAGATTACATCAGCCATGAGCTAGCCAAAGGGCCCTGTGACTCTGGCTTGGAGAGAAATGATTGGGGGGCCTGCAGGATCAGGATCAGGGGCAGAAGGACCAGTGAGGATGCCATAGTGGGTGACAGGGGCACAGCAGCAGTAACAGGGTTCAGAGGTGACACCCAGTGGGGGTGCCTTGGCTACTGGGACAGAACCACTTGGCCTGGATACACTGAGGTAGACACGGATGGGCTCTGTTCCAGACCTCAGGTGGCAAAAGCACTGGCACCTGCCCCATATATGACACAGTCCCGGACATGCAGTGGGTGGCACTGACTGCAAGTTACAGGGTGAAGTCGGTGGATGGGAATGTCCCTCGGGCACTGCAACATTCTCCTGCTAAAGAGCCCACCGCCTGGGGCCAAGCTGATGCCCAACTACACTGTCAAGTGCTGTGTCACCTCTGGGATATATGTCAGGGCTAGTGCCCCTGGGGTCCAGCACAGGGTCTGTCTGTGCCTATCTCAGTGTTCCCAGTCTGAGAGGCTCTGTCCCAGTAGCCATGGCACCACTGAACCCTGTTGCTGCTGCCATGCCATGGTCACCCACTCTAGCACCCTCACTAATCCCTTTTCCCCCAGTCCTGACCTTGTAGCCATATTCTCCCCCACACACACACTTTTGCAGCTCCACTAGGGTTGTGCCAGGATGGGGGGGCTTGAGGGGACCCTCTATCAAACCCTTCAGGTTTACCAAAGGTTTGACGCAACCCTGTGGCTGCAGCAACTCTTGAGACTTTGGCACAGGAACACCCATTCTTCTGGAATTGGGCACAGGGTCCCTGATGCACCCGGAGTTTGCTGCAGCCGTGGATCAGTGCACCATGAGTTAGTCTAGTGGCTGATAGAAAATCAAGTCCTGGGTGTTTTGTGGGTTCAGTATTTAGTGCTCTTTCCAAAGCTTTTGATTTAATTGATTATCCTTTGCCTCTCTCCCATCTCTCTTATTATGGTTTTTCATCGAATGTGATTAATTGGTTTTCTTCTTATTTGCAGGGTAGATTCAAATTTTTTGGGGGGGATGGGTGTTTGTCTTCCTTTCACCATTGGGATACCGCATGGGGCTATTCTTGGTCCTGTTTTATTTACTGTATTTTTAAACCTATTGCCTTCTGTTATACATAGTTGCTCAATATATCTTTATGTGGCTGGTACTGTTCTTTTTATGGCTAACAAATCAGTGCTATCTCTGTGTAAGGTTTACAGCAGGATTCTGGCAACTTGGTAAACTGGTTTTCAGAAAATGTTTTAATTTTAAATGGTAAAAAAACTCAGACAGTGCTATTTGGCTCACAACATAATTTGGCCAATTTAGATTGTCCCTTCTCTATAACTTTAAATAATTATCAACTGGAGAGAGTCTCTGAATTTAAGTATCTGGGGCTCTATTTCAATTCCTCCTTCTCCATGAAAACTCACAGTAAAAAACTTTCACAAAAATCCAAACTTGCTTTTGCCATTTAAAATGTGTTGTGCATTGTCTGTGTATAGAAGACAGAAAACATTTAGCTGCCAAGCAGTTTTACCAATTTTAGATTATGGGGACACCATTTATCATCTTGCTTCTGAAACCTTAGCCCCTTTTAATACAGCATATTATCAATTGGTGCATTTTATTTTAAAAGAAAAATGGGAGACCCATCATTGAAGTAAGTCACTGTTATCACCTGCCAAGGCAGTCATCTTCTTATGGTACAGCAAACTTTTCCTTTGGTGCCCCTTACACCAGGAACAGCTTAGCCCCTCAATTCTGCAACTGTTTAAGTCTCTCTTCTTTTAAACATCATGTAAAATTAAACATGTTTAACACCAAACCAAACTGATACATGCATGCTTTGCAACTTGATTGTTTGCATTTGTTTGATGTTATTTTACTTTGTCTAGTTTTGTATTGTAAACTGACATGGGACGTTCTGCACCTATCCTATAATTCTGAACTTTTAAATAAAATATTAAGACCGGAGACTAGGGGATAAAACCAGCATTAACTGCACAAAAATGCAATAATCCTATCCTTCTCCTAGGTCAAAGTTGGTTTTGGGTACTGGTTTGGATGGGACTGGATGGGAGACAAGCTCTTGAAGATGGCCGGCAGTATAGCCTAGAGGTTAGAGTAACGAGCTAAGAATAAGCTTGGTACATCCAGCAACCCTGGGTTGGATTCCCACAACCTCCACTTGCGTACTATGCGACTCTGAGCAAGTCACTTAACCACCCCAGTGCTCCTGGCTCGCCCCTGAAAATGGGCACTTGTGCTTAGTGGGTTTTACCTGGTTACCAAAGAATTTAAAAAGAATGTCTCAGAGGCTCCTTCTCCCCAGCAACTGATCAGATTCATTCAGTGGCCTGTTCTGTTGTACAAGATAACAATATGTTATCAGTGTAACAAATAATATGGTCTAAACACTGTGAAACCTGATCTGTGATTTCTTTAAAACCTGCAGGCACACTGGCAACCTCATTAGGCAGCCCATTATACTGAAAAAGCCCTCTGTGGGTATAAACAGTGAAATCTGGCAATCCCACTTGCTGATAGGCCCGAGTTAAATCCATTCTAGTAAACTCTTTTCCACTAGCAAGATTTGCAAAAAGAACTATGTCGCATGACACAATGCCGCAGCAATATACCGTGCTGTCAATACAGTGTGGTATAGTGCCAGCGGCATTTCTCTATGTTTTGTGGGGGGCTGTGCCCCTCGTTACAGGGGGTCTGTGCCCCCAAACCCCCCCAACTTAAATAATCAACTCGGGTTGGGGTTGTACACTTAAATCGCAGAAAGTGCGAAATAAAGAAAAATTTCATGTGTCTGGGACTGGGATTCAATACCTGGTCCGCAGACGCACCCACCTCTATTGCTGCCTGTGGCTCATCCTGTCAAGCCATGGCAGTTACTCAGTGGACCCTCCTCCCAGCAGAGAACTTATCCTTTGCCAGAGAATAGTGACAGGGTGCACAACCACACATTGACCAGGTATACTATCACCACAGGAACTCCGACACCACAAAGACCATCACAGCAACAGGAATTGGGCAAAACCCGCACATCGCTGTGATGGTCTGTGCAGTGACCGAGACTGCCTCGCTGGGTGTTTCACCCCCCCCCCAGGTCCAACTCCGACTCGGAGTTGGAATCCTAGAGATCAGGGGGTGGAGCCCCTCACATTGGGGGTGGTCCGGGGGGGGGCACAGCCCCCCATTGAATGCATTGACATCCCTAAGGCTACAATGCCAACAGTCGGCATGGTAGCTGTTGCTGTAGGGGATGTCAGTGTTTGCACTGTCAATGCGCTATGGTAAAACCCATAGACCATTTAGCAGTTTTGCACCCTGTCACTATTCCAGCCCACGCTGTCTGTGTTGCGTGGTTTTGACGTGTGCCATTTACATACGGCGGATTGACCTGGTAGGATTTTGGCAGCCCCATCACATTTTGGAACTCAGACTATAGGTGTTTCTAACTCACTATAGTGCACAGACAAAATTACACCATCTGACTCTGGTTATTGTAGCAGATTTTCAGCAGCCTTTCTTAATGCATCTGGTAGATGATTAGGCTTTACAATTTTGGGGCAGCATTAGCAATTACCTAATATTTTGCTATGATTTCTTTCATCTTTCAAGCCCTGGTTGAAAACATTCTGGGTATTTCATACACATGTCAAACACTGGGACAGATACCTTGGGAATTTCACCTCTTGAAAAAGCACAGTCGGTGTACATGAAACTAGTTGAGGCTGGTTAGCCCTCTGGCCGTTTCATGCTCTTGGGAAGTTGCTGTATGTATGTTTTACCTTTTTTGACGTATAAATAAAATGAACTAGCCTTCACATAAAGCTATGGTCTTCCTTTAGCGTGGGCTGGTGTCAGTATTTTCTGTTGCTATAGCCCTATGAGTTTTATCCAGTCTAGCCATTACTGAACCAATTTCTACCCCAAAAAGACAGTCCACCCCCTTTTATCATTAACAGATCCAATTTATTGTGTTAATGCTTGTACACTACAGTAACTACCACAGTTCTGAGTAATTATATGATTTACTGCATGTATGTAAGCAACAGACTCACCTTCTTGTTGAGACCTCAAATGAAATTCATCCTGCCATAATGAAGTTCATTTTTGATACACAATAAGCTTTAAGCACTTTGATTAGTTCTTCATAGGTTTTAAACTCAGCTTCTCAGTAGACCACAAGTCAAGCAACCAACCATATGTTTTTGATCCCATGACTGTGGGGAACACTGCAGCCTGCTTCCTCCCATCAACTTTTTTGTTAGCTGGGAGACATGTATACCAGTTCTCCCTTGATGTCGGTACATTATCCCTGCCTTATGCACTCAAATAAGGTTAAGGGGCCTGGGTTGATAACTCCAGTGAGGGTTTGTTATGCAATGGTCGTTAGCTGGAAATGCGCTGTGCCTCCACCCATGGAATGTTAAGTGGGTTAGGTGGTAATACTGCTCCCGGCAAGCAGTACCAACCCACTGTGGTTCCCAGTTACAACCCACCCGGATCTCACACAATGTGTGCAACAGTTTTATCAAAATGTATAACTTTCTAACAACACACATAATATGCTCACACCACAAATAACACGTTCATAAATCAGTAATGCAAACAAATTTAATGAGGTTTTATTAGGGGCAGGATCAAGGTTCTGGGGATGGAATAGGGCCATTGTGGCAAATAATTACAGCAATGGCTTTGCTAACTAGCAGGCCTTGTGGCTACAAGCCCACATCTAGCTCTGTGCCCATACCCAAGTGTATTGTAGGGTGACAACTCCCCTTCTTTACTAGTGCCAATATCAATTACCCCAAGTCTCTTAGGGAGCCCCCAATGCTTTATTGAATACCCAGCTGTTGGATCAATGTGGGCCCATTCACAGTCGTGTTGCATGTGCTAAACAGCATTGTTGTACTTAAACAACTGCAACCCCAAATTTGTAAATCCCTGCCAGATGGCCTAGCCCATATAAAGGGTTTCCCAACAATGGCCTTATCAAATTGTGTACTGGACTGCAGGACCCATAAGCCCTGATATGTTACACATAGTTCTCTTGACCTTTGACCTTTACCCTCTGGTGCAGTCCTGACTGGATTTGCCAGCTCTTATCTGCAGCAGTAGCACACCTCTGACGGCTCTGTATGGCTCCCTCAGCTGTCCTCTGCTGCTCTCTAGCACCCCCAGAGATCAGTTGGGCTCTCGCCATCAGCTGCTCTTTTGGAGTGTCACCCTCTGACACTGCTTACAGATCAGTTTGCTGGATACGGCTTCAGCCGCAAGAACACCTGCTCACTTTTATTTAAACTTTATATTCATTGATTATGTATGACATTGATAAAACAAGATTCACAAAGAGCACCCACTCACTTATCCAGTGCAACATCCCCACAGTTTATATAGCACTTAGACCAGTCACCTTGCTGTAGTGACTTATGGTGATGGTGCTTCTGACAGTGAGCTGTACTTCTGGGTCAGCAGACCCCTTCACTCAGACTGCAGAGGTGTAGGTGTTATTGCAGTCAGCAAGTTCCCCTTCTCTGGAATACTGTTGGACTGCTCACTGCACGCAACAGTCACCTCCTTCATTGCTGTAATTATATGGCTCTGCAAGCCCAGTTATTGGCCTTCTGCTTCCTGGCTGTGGAAGCCCCAGGCAGGCCTCCAAAAGCTGGCAGGAAAAGGTAGCAGCTCTACCTCCATGCTGTGTCTCACACAAACTGAAAAAGTTCTGGAACAGTCTCTTCTGTTCAGTGAGGAATCCAGCCCTCCAATTGGTGGTCCTAGTTGTCAGTCACTGAGTAGGGTCTGTCCAGTTGTCACTTTATAGCTGATCAGTGCCTTGCTCCCAGGCAAATTAATAAGGTCCTCCATAGTCCCTTGAGGCTCCATTTTAGGCTTCTGGAGACTGACTGGCTGAAGGCCTCAGTAATACTGGAATCATGCAGCTAAGCAAGATGGTTGCCTCCTTTAATTTTAAAGGTACTTAGCTCAAAAATCTTTTATTTCAGAGGGCTCCTGCCCTTAAAAATATTTATTATGCCCCCATGGTGTTTGCACGAGTTCATGCATCTATCCGGTGCAGTCAGGGAGAAAGTTCTGGAGCATTCGTGCTGGAGCACGGGCACATGATGACCGTTCTCCATTGATGGTAGGGACACGCATTAGCAGAGCCACAAAAGACATTTGTAAGATTGATGCTGAAGGCTCTAGGCATCCTTTGGCTCATGCTCCAGTCTCGATGCTATAGTCCTACGGGACCAGAGGGGCACACAGGGGGGTCAGCAAGGCAGTTCCAGAGAGCCTTAAGATAAGCCTCCACACACTGGGGAAGGGTGGTTACACATGGGATTCAGAAATGCCTAAAACTTTTCCTACACTTCAACAAACTGAAAACCCTTAGTTGCACCCAAATGGCAATACCTGCTGCAAGCAAAGCAGCGTGCACTTAAACAAGGTCATAAACACCAAGCACAACACAAACAGCATGCCCCATTGCAATCAATTGGACTTTCTTTTTTTGCGGGGGGGCTAAGCCCCCTGCACCCCTCGACATGGGGAGCTTTTCCCCCACACCTCCCAGAATATAGATTACTAACTCCAAGGGGGTGTGGACTTCAGAGATGGGGAGAAACTTGGGAGGAGGGAAATGTTTATTTTTACAAAAAAAGAAAAGCCGCAAAAAGTTGCAGCACTAGGAGAGAACTGAACCACAGTTCCAGGTCTCCATTCCTTCCGTGTGCTGGTGCCTTAGCCGCTCTACCATGGGAGCGGCTCGGCCAGGCAGCCCAACACACAGCTACTTGATCCTTACTCTCTTACAGCATAGAGCAACACGGGTATCAGTAGGTCACTACCGCTGTTATACCACCCCATCACTCTAAATCCAGTCGCACTCTACACTGTGCAGTTATTGCCACGCAGTTTTTGTTTCAACATATTGACCCGGTGCCCACCCCAAATACTTCCATTCACCCTTCTGGTGATTTCAAGTCTTAACTTTTAAAGTCCCAGATTGTACTGTTTTCAAAAGTCCCTACAGACCCTCATTCTGACATTGCAACAGCACTTTTTCGTTTTATTCTTTTGGCACAGCCCAAACCACAGGTCTTCTGTCTTCAAAGGCACTTTCTTGTCCCTTGCACCGCATCACTTTGTGGCAACTTTCTCTCAGCAGCGTGCTCTCACTGAGCTCAGATACAGCCTGGCTCTGCTTTTTAGGTCTCAGATACCTACTGTTGGATCCAAATTTTCATCGCCACACTGTTGTCTCATAATGGAGGCAGATCTAAAAATAGCTCAAGGACTCACCAGACCAGCGTTTGTGATAAGTGTACCATATTGTCCTGTCCCTTGATAAATGACTAGTCAGGCAAAGAGTTATTGAGCCCACGGTGGTTGTCAGTTCCTAAGACTTCAACCTACAGAACAGGACTGTTTGCTTTTTACTGCTCATCTTTCTGTAGCTAGCTTGTACAATGCCAGGTACAAGGCCTATACTTCACACACTCTGCCCCAGACAGTGCATCTCATACCATCTTGTACCATTTCCTGTTCTGATTTTTAGCTCTTTAAAGGTACAGTAGGTTGTTCACTGCACCATTAGTTCATGCTATCCTGATGCTAAACACTAACATTGCATCCTAAATATTACAACAATCACATATGTATGTATTAGCTGGTATCATAAACTTTATATAGGAGCTATACCACTAAATCAGCCATTGGCAACCATGCTAGAAGGAGAGAAAGTCTCACCGTCCTCCAACACAATAATAAAGGCCCCTGAATTCTGAAGTTACAGAAAGGGAAGCAGAACTGGTGCGTTGCCTAAGCACATAAGCAGTGCTTCAGACACCCCTACTTTGTTTAGAAATACTAGTCGTCCACTGCCCCAGGCCCATTTCCCTATTTCATCTGTCCTGAAGCCCCTCCCCTATGTTTGATTTATGATGTCATAAATGACATCACGTGTATGTCATCCAAAGACTGAACAGGAAACTGCCAAAGAAGTGAAACAAAGATATCACAGAAGTTCAAGAGCCCTGCTGCAGCTGAACAAGTCACTTAACCTTCCAGTGCTCTCCAATCACCCCTGAAAGCAGGCACTTACGCATAGTGGGTCATACCCACTTATAAAAAAGTACAATTAAAGAGCCCTGCTGCAGAATATAGGGGCGAAGTGTCTCAGAGAACAGAGGACCCTTACAATAATCTGCCCACTTTTTAAGCACTGCCAAAAAGTGTGTGAGAGGAAGCATGAACTGATGGTAGTAACTTGTTGAGATGAACGTGACACTAATGCAACTAATAACAACTAGGTTATGCAAATACCCATGCTGAAAACAATTTAACCTGTTCCTTTCAGGTTTTACCACTTTTAACAGAACTCCGGTTTAAATATACTAATATACCATATAGGTCAATCTCAGACTTACTGGTGACAGTGCCACTAGTCCAAAAATGCAATTTCTGAACACAGATTCAAATCCCTGTTAAACACAGGGGGAAATAATGGGAACCTTGAGCCCTTGGGCAGTGGCAGGGCCCCCCACTGTGACTAAGCATCAATGTTCTCTATGTAAATGAGCCAAATCAGCTGTGTGGGCTCTTACCCACTTTAGAACAGAAAATGAATCCTTTCAATTGTTAAAAGAATAATAGAAAACAAAGAAGTGAAAGTTATAAACATGTCTTACAGAAGAAACACTAGGGTGTTTTATAAGCTTTTTTCCTCGTATGGAGACTAGTTTAAGCCTTGCAAATCTGACAACAGCTCATGAAAAGGGCAATCTTTTCCTCTGCAGATTACATTGACTGCAGAGAAGGAATAACTTCATAAAACCCTCTTAGAAACAGCTTTCTGATGAAGATATCTGACATCATATAAAATATTATGAAAGTCTGTATTTGTTGTGGGAAAAAGCCAATGCAATGTTATGTATTAAATTCGGTAGGATCCAGACCCAGGATGATTCACCCGAAGAATACAATGAGGAGGGGTGCACTCACTAAGCTTTTTAAAAGCCACAGTCCATGTAGTTTGGAAATCCAAGCAGGGTTTTAAATAATTGATTAGCAGTTTTTTTCTTGGGACTATACTAACTGTACAGAAAGTATTTATATAGATTTTCTAGAAGTGCTGTGTTTGTTAAACACAGTGAGGCAAAAGCTATGCATTTTCACAAAGATTTAGCACTTTTATGAGCAAAACGCTAATCAATTTTGAGAGTTAAATAAATCCCTGCCAAGCTTCTTTAATCAAACACAAATAACCCTGACATTTCACCTCAATGGCTTTTTTAAGGGAATGTTTCTTATGTAGCAACATGTAAAGTGCAGTCAGAATAATGAGCAGAAAGATTAACAAATTCAGAGTGAAACAAAACTGAAGGAAAAGCATAAAATACATTCCCCTGAAGAAGTCAGAGGAAAAATGTTGGGGTTATTTGTGTTTGAAATAAAGAAACTTGACTTACCAAACTTCCTGCAGCAAATACGGATTTTGTAGTCAGTGTCTCCCAGGCCAATGTTCCTAACCTGGACACCTCAGAAAGTGAGGCTTAATTTGTTACAAAATGACTTGGAGAATGTCACAGAGTGGCTCTGTGATGGATTGGGGCCCTGGAACATTTGGGCTTGGTGCTTTACTCAAAGCCTTTTGGTACTATAACTATGTAAAATCAGAAATTAAATAAAAAAAATGTAAGCTTTAAAAGTTGAGATAGTGTAGTGGAGAGTACTGTAGCAAGGTAGAAAAAAAATAAAGCAAAGGGAGGGCAGAAGTAAGAGTGAGTCATTTAGTAATCCCTGTTAAAGAGCTAGAGGGGAACTGAATTCCTTGTGTAAAGGTAGTTGGGCTTCTTCACATGGTAATTGAGTTAATTTGGAGCTTAAACGAGCAGCACCAGCGTTCTGTTTCTACTTGGGTTGAAAGAACACTTTTAGTCCTTCTTTTTAGAGGTGTTTGGTAGCACACCAGAATACAGGCACTGCTTCACTAAGAGGAAGTATGGGTTGCAAGTGAGGGGAAATAACAAAATAAAGTTGTTTAAGTCGCTGTTCTGTTCAAGTTTCAGTCTTTAAGGGATTGTATTATTTGGAAGTCATTCCTTCTCCAGTGGTTGTAAATATTAACAGTAGCAAAAGTATTGAAAAGCAACATGTGCTTATAGCACATTTACCTTCCCCCAGGCAGAAGGTCAGTGTAATGTTAATTCATACACATGTCCTCTCCTATCTTTTGATAAAATAAAGACTAGGGACAAGGTACTTGTAGTGGGCTATAAAACCATTTGTAAAAGGCTGGTTAGTTTGAATTACTTCCTGCTCAAAGCTCCCTGTTTAAAACAACCAGTTAAGACATATATTGGTAACAGCCTGGCAGCTGTGTGTAAGTAAGCAGGTTATGAAATACCTTGTTTTATAAACTATATGGGGGATTGTACACCTCAGAGAATAACTATATAAATTGTGTGGTACAGTTCTCACTTCCAGAAAGGGCACCTGTTTGTGTGTCTTTGGATTTTCAGCTTCTGTTTCTGCCTCTCCTTGCACCACTCCCTTCCAGGACAGCTATAGTGCTGACCAGCCGTTTGTTCCTTTGTTTTATGCTGTCTCTTGCTGGGGGCGGTGCCTGATGGTCAGAGCTGTTTGTAAAAGACCAGGAATTGAAATAAAATAGACTGAATATGTGTATAAATGTATGTGAATTATAAACTGTTTAGTTAGATAATTAAAACAAAATAATTATGTTTAAATAAGAAGTTTTACTTTAGCATTAATGATGTGGGTGGATCTAGAGAGAACACATGATCATTTCCCTGTATACAAGGACTGTCATTTGAGATAGTCAGTTTAGATAGGTTTGGGGTCTGGAGGTGAACTCCAGGGAGCTCTGTGAATTGCTCCAGCAGGTGTTAGGAGAAGAATACCTTTCAAGCCATGTAAAAGTCATGGGATGAAGTTTATTTGCAATTCTGTTATTTTATGTTGTTGTTGTACCAGTCCGCTGATACTATATTTGTCCTGCTATGAAGAAATTTTGAGATAGAACTGAATAAATTTTGTTCATTTACAACTGCAACTGTGTCACGCTACCAGTTAGTCCACAAAGAGACCTGCGCCTGCTTACAGAGACACAAAACCACTTCATGTGGGCTGTTTAAATGTGGCCCCCCAAGTGGCCTATTCAGCTCTTGAGTCTGTCGTAAAGACACTAGCAGAGTAATCACCTTGGGAACTGATTATCCTAGGAGACTTTAACCTAAATTGGGCCCCAGACTAAGAGATTGGATTTAAGACTGGCTTGATGCAAACCTCACACAAAGTATCAGCGAGCCCTCCAAACTTAACACCAAAACTTGCAACCACACCCTGCTTGACTGGGCCATCATCATGAAATCTGACAGAATCAGGGCAGCAGGCATCTTTTCAGTCTCCCTTAATGATCACTTCCTGATTTTCTGCATCTGGAAGAATAACTCTCCCAGATCAGGACTCAGAATGTTTGTGGCATGGGATTTTTCAGGGTTTGATGCAGGGTCCTTCCTAGCTACCCTCTGAAATCAGTTGGACCAGGGCTGTGTCCACATTATTGGCATTATAGAGTGCTGTCCTATCTGTGCTCTTGAGGTCCATTTTTAACAGCTCCTGGTAGCCTTTTAGTAAGACTCAGTTTGTAATTGTTCTGGTGGGTGGTTTACAATAGTTGAAGGACCAGGTACATGTGACCGGAGAGTGGTCGCTCAGGCAATCAGGGAGAACAGTAGTGTTGTGGATGCAGGCAGGCAGATTGGATAGAACCCAGTCAAGGAGTGTGCTGGTCCCAGTTTTGTGGCTGATACAGGTTGGAGTTTCAACTATTTGTGAGAAATGGATGGCTGTTAAGACATCTTTGATTGAGGTGGCAGTAGAGGAGTGCCAGTTGATGCTGAAATCTCCCAGCATCACAATTTCAGTATTAAGACTCAGGGTGCTCATGTAGTCCATCAGGTCCCCGGTACGAGCCCCAGTGAGGTTGGGCAGGATGTATACAGAGAGTACAGTGAGAGCTCTGCTATGTGGCCCCAGAAGGAGTTTTACAGTCAGGACCTGCAGGTTATCACTACTACTGGGGGAGGGGAGGACGTGCCCCTGAAGGGAATCCCTGATGTACAGGACACAGCCCCCACCTCTTTTTGAGAAATGGTCCTGTCTGAACCAGGTGTAACTTGGTAAAAGGATAGCAGAGTCCGGTACTTTGGGAGAAAGCCAAGACTCCACCATTGAGAGAACGTCCGGACTGTGTTGGGTAACCCATGCTTTCAGGTTATCTAAGTTAGGGAGCAGGCTGCATATGTTAATTGAGGCAAGAGTAAGTCCAGCTGGCTTGGTCATTTGATTCACCTGTTGTGGTGGAGGGCCTGGGTTGGGGTGCACATTGCCTGATAGTAGGAGTAGGAGCATGAGCAGGCAAGCAAGATGGCACAGTAAGAGTGAGATTCCTCCCTCATTTTCTTCTCCTAGATGGTCACTCTTTCACAGTGTTGAATTGTGTCACCATCCCAGGGAAGAGTGACAGCGTGTATGTACCATTAAGTTGGTATTCTCGCGACCAGGGCATAGAGCGCCCATGCAAGGTGTGCTCAGAGACTCCAGTGCCGTGGGATGTGATGGTCCCATAAGCATTTAGCACTGCTAGTTGGGTTATCCATTGTGTGGATTGAGGGCAAAGTCCACTGGGTGAAACCTGCAAGTGATATTATAGTGAGCAGGGCAAGGCTCGCAGAAATCCCTTCGGACTTGAGGGGCATTGTGGTGATCACAGAGTTCTTGTCACCAATAGTACTGGGTGAATTTAGACTGAGAATGATATTCCAACAATCTGAGGAAAGTTCAGTTAAATCTGGAGCATACAGTCACCATGGAGCAGTCAAGATTTAGAAGGACCCATGACTAGAAGTGTTAGGGGAGAGCAGTGGGAAGAGGATTGCAGCCTCCGTGAGTTCTTGCCCTCTAGTGGCTCTGCAATATAATTTGCAAATGGGAAAGTAGACACATAAAAAAAACACTTTATAAAAACCTTCGACGCCATCTGTGACAAGCATGCCCTATAAAAACCAGAAAGATAACAGAGCACAGTAACCCCTGGATCACCTCTGACCTCCTAGAGCAACTACAAGCCAGAGATCAGTTATGGCAGATAGCAAGAGCACACGGTACCACCGCTAACATACAGAGGTATAAAAAAGCTCTGAATAAGTGCACTAAAGCCATCCAACTCACTAAAAGCAAATACTACAAAGAAGCCTTCTGCAGCACCTGGAATGACAGCAAGCCATTATGGGATAACCTCAACGACATAACCGGCAAGGACCCCAGATCTGCACCAGCCATGCTCTTAATCGATCTTAAGCGTACTGTCCTTGTACCACATGCACATTGCCAATGCACTTAACATCATGTTCATTGACCAAAGCAGTGTGCTACCAGCTGACTACTTCAACCCCCACTGCTGACTGATCCTAATACAGCAAAACAACCATTACTTAACCACCCGCTCTTCTACTTTAAAGAAGTCTCTCAAGTCAAAGCTAAAAAGTACCTGGAGAAGGCGCTGGGAAAATCTAGACATAGTGAGGACACTCTGGACCTAAAATTCATCAAGCTGGCCCTGGCTGAAGTCCTAGGCCCACTCACCAAACTAATCAACCTCTCCCTCTGCCTCTCACAGTTCCCCCAGAGATGGAAATCAGCCACAGTTACTCCAGTGCACAAAGGTGGCGACAGGACACTACATAACAACTACAGGCCTGTCTTCATACTCCCCCCTCTCTCCAAAGCCCTTGAGTGGATAGTGGTGGACCAGTTAGTCAAACACCTAAACCAATACCAACTTCTCTTTCCTGAGCAACACGGCTTCCAATCAGGTCACAGTACTATCATGGCCTTGCTCGAATTCACCAGACACATTCACCATTCACTTGATCAAGGTCTACTGGCTGGGGCAACTTTCATTGACCTATTAAAAGTATTTGATACAGTGCATCACGAGCTCCTGCTGGACCAACTGTCAGCTACAGGACTCTCCTTGAAATCAGTACACTGATTAAGTAACTACCTTCACAATCGCTAACAAAAGGACAAAATGGGGGGGATCACCTCTGATAACAGACCTGTCCATTCAGGGGTCCCACAAGGATCAATTCTGGGACACCTACTGTTCAGTTTATTCCTAAACAAACTGCTATTCACATGCCCAGGCTGAATGCTCCTATGCACAGACAACACGGTAATATTCAACATCAACCCTAATCCCGAACATCTAGCAGTGGATCTCCAAAAGGGTTCTCAACCACTGAAAAATGGCTTACAGATCACAGTCTAGTCATGAACTGCAAAAAAACTAAGACTGATGTTCACCAGCACACAAAGCAAGTATAAGGCCTCTCCCCTTGCAATCAGGAACGTCAATGGGGACCCACTGGAACATGTCCAGCACTTCAAGTACCTGGGCATCACACTCGACTCTACACTTTCGTACACCCAACACATTGACACACAGCAAGGGTGATTAATACAAGAATAGGGATCCTATACAGGCATAGACACTGCCTAACACATGAGGCATTGTACCTGGCCATCAACAGCTCAATAGTCTCCCTCGTTGACTATGGCCTGGCAATCTATGGGTCGACGACAGACACAGCCCTAAACCACATCACCACTGCACTAAACAAGGCAGGCCAACTGCTCACATGTGCGGAAAGACTAACACACACCTGTGAGCTCTACACCGGAGCAGGTTGACTACAATTGAAGGACAGAATAAGCTACCAAACCTGCCTCATCACCAAGTAATGCTCCTTCAACCAACTACCCACAGGGGTCCAGAACCTCCTTACTCCACACTCCAGCACCTGACCCACAAGGAACTTCTCCACTCAGACCTACAAAGTTGCCAGGTGCCACACAACCCTTGCACAATGTGCCTTTTACTATCATGCTCCAATATGGACCAAAGCCTTACCTCCTGATGTCATCAATGCCACAACTATTGGATCGTTCAAATTCAGACTCCAGCACACCTAGTAAAATTTAGTAAATGAGACTGCTACCATTAGCACCCTCCCGGTGCATCAATCAACGACCTGCACTTACTTCCTGACAGCTCATTGGGTTGAGGGACCCCAATCCCAGCACTTTAGGTTGCACCTATCCCCCCAATCATGACATCACTCCCACTTCCCTACCCCCTCAGATGCTCATAACTACCTTACTCCTTCCACCCATGTTTGCAACCCCTCCTTCTTCTCACCTCTGAGAGCTTCCAAGTAGGGTGTTAACCTCTGACACTGGCTAGCTGCTATTCTGCCTAAGTTGTTTAATGTTGTTATAACCTGTGACTTACCCGTACCATATGTAACCCTGTCATCTGTATTGTATTGTCTTGTCTACGTAACAGACATGGAACCTATAAATGAGCATCTGCTCACTGGTGAGCAGCAAGGGCAGCAAGGAGGGCTGGGGGATACTGGGATGCAGAGGGGGAGGCATCACCAGTAGAAAACAGGAAGTTATTATCCCTCTGTACAGACAGCTGGTGAGACCCCATCTGGAGTACTGCGTGCAGTTCTGGAGACCCAATCTCCACAAAGACATAGACAGAATGGAAGCTGTCCAGAGGAGGGCAACTAAAATGGTGCAGGGTCTGCACCAGAAGACATATGAAGAGAGACTTAAGGAGCTTAATATGATAGCCTCGAGGAAAGGAGGAGAGGGGGGACATGATAGAAACTTTCAAGTACCTCAAGGGAATCAACAAAGTCCAAGAGGGTAGCATCTTTCAAAAAAAGAGGTGTGCAAGAACAAGGGGGCACAATGTGAAGATGGGGGCGGCTCAGAGGTAATTTAAGGAAGTATTTTTTCACAGAGAGGGTTGTGGATGCATGGAACAGCCTTCCAGAGGAGGTTGGGGAGTCAAAAACAGTGGTGGAATTCAAGCATGCATGGGACAGTCATAAGGCAATTCTAGGGGGTGGGGTCAGGAAGAAGTAGGCTGCTGGTTAATTAGGATCTGCAGCTTATCCATTAGGTAGGGAAATGGGCAGACTGGGCGGGCCAAGCGGTCCTTATCTGCCGTCAAATTCTATGTTTCTATGGAGTAATCCTAGACTTCAGTAAATAAATAAATAAAATAAATAACTTATTTAGAGAGCTTCCAAACATTGATGCTGCCCTTGATTTCTTTAATAACAACTTTCTCTCAGCTACCAAGAAGCATGCTGCTGTCAAAAACGTACTCAGCAGGTCAGGCCCTCTGCTCCCACAGTGCCAACCTCCGAGCACAGTAATGTGAACAGGTAACAGACAGGGTAACCCTCCTGCTTGCTTGTGGGTCCAAATCAACTTTAGTCTCAAGTTCTGGGGGGATTCAAACTGTGAACCTTATGCTAGCATACCCAAATATACAGGCTCAGATAATATTCTCTTCAGGTGGAAGCAATATATCTTTCACCTACGGGCACCTTACCAGGTATCCAAAATGAACCCTTAAAACTCTATAAAAGACCTTAGGTATATTCTTGCCTTTTCCCAGTTTAGTAACACCATCAAGCTTTTGAACAGTTGTCAAACTTAACCATCTATACATCACATGCAAAAAAAGAACTTGCAGACCCAGGCAGTCTCCACAATACAGTTAGACTTTTTCTATCTAATGTATTACCTCTTTAAGTGCCTAAGTTAGAGGGGAGGGGATGGCCATGGTAAATAAGGAGGGGGTGGCATGTGGCACCCAGATAGGGGGAGGAACAAGGAGCCGGCTGGGTGGAGGGGCCGGTAGAAAGGATGAGGGACATGGAAGGTGGGGAAATGGAGGAAAAGGAGTGGTCAGAGTGCTCCTGTTGGGGGATTCTATGATCAGGGGTATCAAATGGGATAGGGAGGGAGAATCCTGGCCAGTTAGAACAAGATGCTTCCCTGGACTAACGGTGCACAGAGCTAAGCACGAGGTATATCAGCTGGCAAAGGATTGTGGGGGTTCCCCAGACATACTGGTCCACCTGGGTACAAATGACATTGAGGGAAATAGCGAGCTACAGATACAGGCAAGATTCAGGGAGCTCGCCAGGGTCTGTCATGACATAGGATGCACAGTTTCCTTCTCAGAAATCCTGCCAGTGCCAAGGGCTAGTGGGGAACACAAAAGGAAGATTAGGAGATAAACCAGTGGCTCAGGGAGTGGTGTGAGGCCAGAGGGTATGGGTTGATGGGGATTGGGGGGAGACCTGGGAGGATAAGGAGCTGTATGCTAGAGATAGACTCCATCTCAATTTGGAGGGAAGGGGAATCCTTAAGTTGAAAATAGAGGGGTTCATTGGTGAAAAGTGGGGTTTAAACTTGTGAAGGGGGGCGGGATGGGAGAAAAGGCTGTCAAGGGGGTGCTGATAAAGGAGGGACTCTGTCTCCACCCCCCTGGGGACCAGGAGGATTGCAGGAAAAGGCCGCCTGGCAAAGTGCAGACCAGGGGAAAACAGAATCCCCATGGGAACACTAGCAGGGGAAATGGAACTATAGGGAAAGGGTGGAAGGTAGTCCTGCTAAATGCCAGGAGCTTGGGCGATAAAATGCCTGAGCTCCAGGTGATGCTAACTGAGGGAGCAGTGGATGTGGCAGCGGTCACTGAGACTTGGGCCACTGCAGGACATGACTGGGACCTGAACCTGGAGGGTTACACTATGTTCAGGAAGGACAGGGGGGAGGGAAGGGGAGGAGGGGTAGCAATGATAGTCAAAACTGCATTGGCATAGGGGAGTAGAGGAGGCAGAGGGAACCGTGGGAGGCGATTTGGGTCACCTTGATAACAAGGGGGCAAGAAGTAAAAATAGGAGTGTGTATAGACCCCCTGCCCTGGCGGAGGAGCTGGAGGACAGTCTGGTGGCAGATGTTGGGAGACACTGCAGACTAGACAGAGGAACGGTGGTGGTGTTGGGGGACTTAAACATGCCAGGAACAGACTGGGAGACTATGACATCCTCTGTGACCAGGGAACAGAGGTTGTTGGATGTCTTTCAAGACACAATCCTAACTCAGCAGGTGAGGGAACCGACCAGGGAGGCGTGGGTACTGGATGTGGTCCTGGCAGACAGTGACCAGATTGGGGGCCTGGAGGTAAGGGACTCATTGGCGGGGAGTGACCATGCCACAGTCTGGTTCTGCCTGGACCTAGGAGGGGTAGAAGGCTGCACAAAGATGGAAGTAACCGACTTCAGGGGCAGAATTTAAGGAAATGGGAAGGATCCTTAAGGAGCATTTGGATGGGATTGGGTCAGACATGAACGCTGATAGTAGGTGGAAATCATCAGGAGAGGGGTAGGATGCTACCAGCACCTGTGCAAGAGTAAGACAAATGCGGTAGGGCCCAAAAACCCTGCTGGTGGACCAGGGAGGTCCAGGAGGTGGTGCAGGAAAGAAGGCAGCCTATAAGCAATTCAAGTGCTCAAGGAGTGAAAGGGATCGAGGGAGTGCGAGCTGATGGCTAGAAGGGCCACTAGGGTGGTGAGGGCGGCTAAGGCAAGGAAGGAGCAGAACCTGGCCAGGGAAATTAGGAGAGGGAACAAGGGGTTCTTTAGATACATTGGGGAAAAACGAAGGGTGAAGGGGCAGATTAGCAGGATTAAATCAGGGGAGAGATGGGCACAAGACCTGAGGGAGCAGGCTGAGGTACTAAATGAGTACTTCACCTCAGTTTTCACCAAGGAAAATGGGGGTGCTGCATCATACATGGGAGGAGACAGAAATACTGAGGAGGGGGGACCGTTACCAATCAGCAGGTCTGGGGAGAGGGGGAGGCATCACTGGCAGGTGGGGGAGGGCTAAGCAGGGAGAAGAGGTACCGGAAGTGGAAATCACAGCAGAGAGAATGAGGGAAGCCCTCAGCTCCCTTAAGACGGAGAAAGCACCGGGGCTGGATAAATTACATCCCAGAGTGCTGAAGGAACTTGCGGAAGTCCTGGCAAAACCCCTGGCGGATCTTTTCACCATCTCTCTGAGGACAGGATGGGTGCCCCAAGACTTGAAGGTGGCACATATAGTGCCTATCCACAAGGGGGGATCAAGGGAGGTGGCAGGGAACTACAGGCCTGTCAGTCTGACATCGGTGGTGGGCAAGGTGATGGAGGGCATTGTCAAGGAGAGGCTAGGGGGGGACCTGGATAAGTCAGGGTGCCTGGACGATAGACAGCATGGATTCATCCCGGGGAAATCATGTCAGCCAAACCTGGTGGAGTTCTATGACTGGGTGACTAGTGCCTTGGACCTGGGTAGACCAGTGGACGTCCTCTTTCTAGACTTCAGCAAGGCATTTGACTCTGTTCCTCACGTGGGCCTGTTGGATAAGCTGGGAGAAATGGGGTGGGGAACAGATGATCAGATGGATGAGCAATTGGCTCCAGGACGGACCCAGAGGGTCGTAGTTGGCGGGATAGTCTCATCCCCAAGGAGGGTCATTAGTGGGGTCCCACAGGGATCAGTCCTTGGGCCCCTTCTGTTCAACGCCTACGTCTCTGACATAAGGACAGGAATCAGGAGTGAGATGAGTCTCTTTGCGGATGACTCGAAACTAGGGGCGGTGGTGGATGGGGAGGAGGGGAGGGTGGCCCTACAGGGAGACCTGGAGGCTCTGGAAAGATGGTCTAGAAAGTGGAAGCTGAGGTTCAATGCAGGGAAATGCAAGGTACTCCACCTGGGGGCCAGAAACCCGGGCCAAGTGTACACCCTGGGGAAATGCTACAAGTCTCGATGGCTGAGAGGGACCTGGGGGTGGTGGTGGATGTCAAGATGAACAACTCTGAGACTTGTAGGGAGGGCAGCAGCCAAGGCCAACAGGATGCTGGGATGCATCACTAGGGGATCACCTCAGAAGGAGGAAGTGATACTCCTCTGTATAACTGCTTGGTGAGCCGCATCTAGTACTGCATGCAGTTTTGGAGGCCACACTTAAAGAGGGACATTAACCTCCTGGAAGAGTCCAGAGGAGGGCAACCAAATGATTTGGGGCTTGGGGACAGAACCTATGAGGAGAGGCTCGAAGAGCTAAATATGTACACATTGGAAGAGAGAAGGACCGGGGACATGATAGAGGTCTTCAGGTACATGAAGAGGGTAAATAGGGAGGAAAAGTCAGGTGCTTCAAGGAAGGAGGAGGGGGCCACTAGGGGCATGAGTGGAAGCTGGAGGGGAAGATTCAGGGAGAAAGGAGGAGGTGCTACTTCACTGGGAGGGTGGTGGAGCCATGGAATGCACTGCCTAGGGGGCTGGTGGAGGCAGAAACAGTGGAGGGGTTCAAGAGGGGGTGGGACAGGTACAGGGGAAGGGTTCTGGAAGCAAAATCCAATGCAGCAAGAATATCTGGAACTGGGAAGGGAGAAGCCAGAGAAGACGAGGGGGACAGCGAGACACGAAAGACCGTTAGGCCTATTCTGCTGGCATTTTAGTATGTTAGTATGTTAGATCACAGAGCTGTGTCTCTACAGACCCAAGATGGAATGTGACTCTCAAAAACAGTTCAGACACACAATTAGTTTAAACTATGCCTCTCCACACCCATTCTATGAGTCATCTAGCTCCTCCTTTTAGAATATAAAAATAATACAAACATGATGTCCTATCAGGGGGTATTTTAAATAAGGTGACATCAGCAAAAACTCATTTCCCAAATTATAAGCCTTTGATTTCCCAGTTCCTTCTCCCAAGTCATTTCAAAGGGTTTTATAGCTTTTTAACACCAGTTGATATTAAATGTTCTTCCTCTTAAGACGTCATAAAAGTTTATGATTTTCATCCTCTGGCAGACACATAAAGTCCCATTTGATTTCCACTTCAAAGAAGCAACAGCTCAAAAAAAGGCCATAAAATGCAATGTCTCAAGGAAGTTAATTACATTACAGAGATCTTCTGGTTTAATATATATATCCTGTCATTTCACTGAAACCCGGTGGGGGTCACCTAGGAGCACAGGCTGTCTTATGCGAGACAATCACACACTATATTTTTACATTACAGATATCATAGAACAATCATAACCAGCTGGCCAAGCATCACAGTACCTTTCAGAATGCTCAGAGTAAAGGTTCATGTTATAAATGGTTAGTCCCTGATTCTGAGAAACAAGGCATGGTGGCTCTTAAGATTTAAGGTGGACTGGGAAAAATACAGGGAGTTAAAAAAATCTGTGTAATAAGAATGCAAAAACAGTGAAGAGGGATTATTTTGGGAATTTAAAAGGTAAAAATTTGACTGACCCCAAGAAGTTCTGGTCACAGATCAATTCCCTGCTGAAACAGCACACTGGTTCCTCTGAAAGGGATATAGTGGCTAATGGTTTACATATTAGTGATCCCCAGGCCACTGCCAACACCTTTAATTGCTATTTTATGGATTTAATTAGGTTCAAGCCCATTTACTCTAGCACCCCCAGACTGGGATGAAACTGGGAATCAACTTTCCAAGATTCACTTCCAGCTAGTCTAGTGAACGTTAGATGCTAGCCTTGTTATGGTGCATAAAATCAGATGGCTGTGCAGACTCAACAAATTGGAGCCCATGCTTTCAAAATAGAAGCCCCATGCTCTTCAATAGGTCCTTTATGGAGGAGAAAATACCTGATAAATGGAAAGTGGCCATTGTGGTGCTAGTACACAAAGGTGGCATCAGGAATCCAGTGGAAAATTCCCACTCCACATCTCTTCTCAGCCCACTGGCTAAGGTACAGGAGAGACTGGTATATAATCAATTGCAGGATTATCTAGAACAGCACCACCTACTATCTGACAGGCAGAATGGCTTTAGAAAGCACCATGGTACTGCCACTGCTCTGGTAAGACCAACCACAGATGTTCTAAATGCTATGGACAAAGGGTTACTGTCTGTTGCTGTCTTTATTGACCTTACAAATGCATTTGACCTGGTAAATCTTAGCCTGCTCCTTGATAAACTAAAACTGGGCCTTGATTGCCTCTCACACCACTGGTTCTTGCAATATCTGACAAACAGATCTCAGGTGGTAAAATGGAAGGTCATCCACTCTGGCCATGGGATCATCACAGATGGTGTGTCTCAGCCATCTATACAGGGTCCCCTACTTTTTTCGATATTTGTCAACAATATGCCTAAAATTTGTGGAGGAAACCTGCAAGTGTATGCGGTCCTGTACAGAAGCTCTGTTGGTGTCAACATGCTTAGTGCCCAGCTTGCTGTTGATTTCTGTATGCTTGAAAAGTGGTTCTCTGATAATAAGTCAATAATTAATGAAAAAAAAGCCCATGGCAGTCCTCTTTGGCTCAAAACAACTTGGATGTAGCAGGCAAAACCTGCTAACCCTAAGCACTTCCACTGGCTCCCAAATCAAGGTGGCAAATATTTAGAAGTATCTTGGGGTCTATAGTGACCAGAAAATCACTTTCAAACCACATGTAGACCACATCACAAAATCCTACACCAAAAAATTGAGCTGCTATACCATCTCAGTGGCCTCCTTACCATGGATTCGAGGCTTGCCATAGCAAACAACATTTTCCATTTTTTGCATAAATGCTTTGCCTGGTAATATCAGGTGTAAAATCTGTGCAAAAAAAATTGCATCCTGCCATAAACTGGTAAAAAAAAAGTCCTGAAACAATATTTTTGAAAATCACCACATGCAGCAGAAATTATAGCTGTACAAGGGACCTCCTCTTGCACAATGTTTTCTGCAGCATGTGTGCAATTTCTAGTGTTTTGAAAATATAGCCCTTGGGGAAACCAGGTACAGCATCATAGAGAATGTGTAGCACGTAGTGTATAATGAAAACTTTACACACACTCAAGGTGTGGGATGCTGCATAAACCCAGAGAGTGGCATCTGAGGGTGCGTGTAAAATTGAAGTTTTACACACCTCCCTATGTTTTTTTTTATATATAATTGTTGGGAAATTTTTCCTTACCTTGAAAAACACTACCCTGCAATTATAGAAAACAGTATGGTCAGTGGTTCCAGTAGGGATAGTTCAATAGCACGGTCAGGCTGAAGAATAGTGTGTGCACAAGGGAGGCATGTGTGAAGCAAGGGAAACCCAGTGTGTGTTTGCTGCTAAAACCAGCTGGTTATAATGGTGAATTATAATTGGGTTTCCCTATAGAAGGAAATGCTCCCCCTTTATTATATTCCCATTATGATTATTTACTTTATTCCTCAGTTTTCTAAATGTTGCTTTTGAGCATCTGCTAGATTCTCCCTCAACCTCATGTCTCCCCTTTCCCACACTCCACTAGTACCTCTGCTGCAGGCTGATCTGATTGGGGCTTCTCTTGCCCCAAGTATTGCTCCACAGCTTGACCCTTATAGCAGGGCTCTCCCGAACAGCATGGATTTAAGGAGAAGGAGCACATCTAGCATGGTAGTCAAGGAGACAAGTCTACATTTAATACAGCATGATATCATCAGATATGCAGTAAAGTAAATCTTTGCTGGTGAAGTTTATGCAAATGCAGAACTTTGCGTAGTTATATGGCCCGCCTCCAACTTTGCCGGTGAAGTTTTCTGTGTTTGGAAAAAATAAACATAAACCTTTCTCTCAGTCTCACGGCTCTTGCCATCCCCCTCCTTCCAGCACCATCCATTAAAACTGAGCTGCCCCATCCCACACACCCCTGTAGAACCATTACTGCCCTCCTATCCACCAGAACCAGCCAAGTTTAAACATATTCTGATCTCTCAGTTCTCTCTTTCTTCATTCTGTATCTATAATCACACATATACCCTTCCCCTACCCTCTTGGCAATCCAAATCCCACCTCCTCCCCCAGCCATGACCCAGTTCACACAAGTACACTCCATCTCCCAACCCTCAAGAAACCAATTCCCACCCTTCCCCCTGACCCAACACCTTTCTTGAAATGAATACAATCCATTTAGGGCTTTACGAATGGCACAAAAGCCTTTCCACTACCTCAGCCATTCACTATCTTAATGAATAAAAGTGCATGCACGCTCATGCACAATCAACTGCTTTGTATGAGTGTGTGCTTTTACTTGTAGAGATGGTGGCCAGCCAAGTTCCCAACAACCACTGTGATCAATGTTTAGGTGTTTCCTTCTCCAGCCTATGCCCCTGAGGTAGGTCGAGACACTGGGTCTCAGCAGACTAATGAAACATATCAGGCCCTAATCTCATGTGGCAGCCATGATGCTGAACACATCATTTAAACACAGACTGAACTTAGTCTCATATTTGGCCATACCAGGAACGTAATGCTGCTAAATACAAACCCGTTCAATTCAATTAAACATCTAATCCTATACCAAGAGTTCCAATCCTTGTTTCTTTTCAGTAGTTTGGGTAATAGCAAGATCCATCATGCAGCACCAAATTAGTTCTGAAAGATATTGTACATTCACCGTTCTGTACCCACAAGTCTCATACCCAAGTTAATGTTTTGAACCAGTCGATCCCTTACTCCGGTTAATCATGAAGGGTCGATCTGCAATCATTTATCATCCTGTCCTAACTTTTCCCCAGGAAATGCAACAAGACGTCGTCAGTCTCTTCCTTTTCAGTCAGCTGTTCAGTACTCTAAACAATTCTGGACAATGGTTCTGGGATCAGGATGGGCACTGCAAGGCAGCCACATGAGAGTTGGACTCCAGAAAGGCTTGTCTGCTCTCATCTCTCTTCTCCCAATTCTCTCTTCCTCTGTCTCCTCTCACATCAAGTGCAAGTCACCTTTAAATCCCTGCCATATGTTAATTACCCCCCTTGGGACGTGACTGGCACTAGCAGTCCCTGACAACCAGGGGCAGGATTTTCAAATGCACTGTGGGGATTTGCTGCCTGATTTTGCCATATCCCAGACACTTGCACAAGTATGTAGTGCACTTAAAGGTGAAAGGTAGCATTTTGGGTACCACTTACATAAAAAGCAGGGAAACAAATGCATCAAAGCATTTGAAAATGGCATTCAAATGTTTTGGCACATTTTGCATGAGGCAGGTACAGCCCCAAATTAGGAACTGCACCTTTGTCATAACTTTTGAAAACCCCAGCCCCTTTCTGTAGAGTGCACATAATCTGTCTAGGAACCCCTGGGGGTTCTGATGGTTATAGTCACACTCAGAGTCAGCCTTAGGCACCCTCAATCCCAGTACTTAAAAGAGTCCCCAGACAGAAGGTAAGGTAAGGTAAAATTTATTTCTTAAGTGCCTTTCAGATTATCAAGGCGCTTTACAATAAAATACAGTATAAACAGAATAATATAAATTCAAATCATACAGAAAAAGCTTGATAAAACAAATAAGTCTTAAAATCAGATTTAAAACTCGTGACGGTCGGGCATTCTCTTAACCAATGAGGTAGAGAATTCCACAGGGTGGGTGCAGCATAAGAAAAAGCACGTGCCCCAGATGTTTTTAAACGAACCCTGGGAATCTCTAGCAATCTCGTTAGCGGATCGGAGGAGCTGATCAAAGGTAGGGAGTAAGCAGCCTTGCAAATATCAGGGTCCCTGTTCATGTAGGGGCTTTATAGGTCAGCAAGCCGACCTTAAAGGTGATCCACCACTGCACCAGAAGCCAGTACAGTTTTCGCAGCACAGGCGTAATATGACTGGTCCTAGATGTACCAGTCAAAGGCCTGGCTGCTGCATTCTGCACCAGCTGCAAGTGGCTGATATCAACCCCAGGAAGCCTTAGGTAGAGGGCATTGCAGTAATCAAGGTGAGTGGTTACGAAGGCATGGACCAATGTAGGGAGGTCAGCCAGAGGAACCAGGTGTTTCACCAGGGTGATATTCCTTAGATGGTAAAAGGAAGATTTAATGACAGCAGAAGCTGTGCAGGTCATCTGTCTTTCAAGTATCATGTTTGTTTTAATTCATGCATTTCATTCCTTGTATACCATTTAAAGATCACACAAGGGACAACACTGGGCTGGGCAGAACCTTTCAACTATTCATCAAAGGGCCAAAAGAATACACAGTAAGGTACTTGCAAGGGCCCCCCAGTGACTAACCCTGCTGGTGGCCTCCAAAATTGTAAGGCTGGCTCTGGTCAAACTTCCTTTGTGCTCCTGAGTCACAAAATACTAATTTCTTCCATTGGTTAGAGGGCTGCTGCTGAACTATAGAGAAAGAGACCTGGCAGCTGAAAAGGCAGCTCAGAGTATGGCAGCGCACACAGTAGAAGGATATATACCTCAACAAAAATGAAAGTTCAAATGCACGCCGCATAAGACGTGTCACAAGCTATAATTTGTTTTAGTGAAAAACAAAGTTTAAAAACATTCAGGCAATAACAAGGAAACAGTGGAAAGCAACACCCCACTTTTTCTGCTTTCAAGTGTTTTATCAATGGTGGCGTCTTTGGTTTGGTCTTATGTGGTGCGGTATTTCAGCTCTTGTTTTTTTGTTGTAGTGCCAAATATAGATACCAACAGTCTGTCTGAAGACAATTCTGATGGTGCATTGCAGCAATGCAAGAGGTCTGGGTTTGATCTCAGAATCTGACCCCATGCCGGCCCGGTGATGCCGGAGGTTGAGGCGCTGGTCGCTACACCTCGCGCCATGCCGGTGACCTTGGTTCAGGAATGAGTTCAGGTCACCAGGGATTGACAGGGGGGAGAGAGGATTGAGCATCCAGAGGACTGCTCTCCTCTCTCGGGGGGAAGGAGACTAGTCATCCTGCTTGTTGACTGCCCTCTGGTGGTGGCTGGAGGGCAGTGCGGGCTGGGAGGCTTGCTCTGACATCCTCATGTCAGAAGGGGATGGGGCAGGAAGAAAATGGAGGAAAACAAGCCTGGCGGGTGCAATGATGGTCCACTGCTGCCGGGAGACATCCATGGATTCTGGATTGGGTCTCCAGGAGAGAGGAGAAGCCGGCAACTTCCCTCCTGTCCTCACTGCGGGGGGCAATCTGCAGGGGAACTCCTGGGGATTGGCAAAGCACAGGAGCAGCGGAACCAGAGAGAGAGTGTCCCTCCGTTAGGAGGGCCAAAGCTGCCTGCCAGGGCTCTGGAGGTATAAACACCTCTATGAAAAAAAAAAAGATTCTGACCCCATCCTGTCCCTACACCACCATGTAGGTGAGGGACTCAAGCTCCTGTGAGAGGGCTGCATTTGCTCACTAAATGATAATCCTTAGTGACCACATTAGGGGGAGGAGGCTCAACATGTTATAATGTGCTGATGTCAGAAAATTGTCCCATCTAATGGGTTTATTAGGGCAGAGCCACACTTATGAGTCACTGGGCCATCAGGCTCCTTATGTAGGAATTCTTAGGAACCAGAAGGAAGGATAGGTAGGGTTTAGGAATGAATTGGTAAGAGCCAATGATTTGGAGGCAGCAACTGAGGTTGTCAGGTAGGTGGTATGTAGAATGCTTGTGCAATATGATTGTAACCTTGAGTTATCCCCCCTCCTCTGCTAAAAGGCCTAGCACCCTTTCAGGTGCATAAACAGACAGGAACCCTCTTAAGGAGGATCCCCCCCAGAGGTGTCCTAGGAACAAGGTCCCCTTAGATCAATGGTACCTAAGGGAAGAAGGCTCAACCCTATGGAAAGAGAGGCACTGCCAGAAGAGGAGGAGGAGGAGGAGGAGTATGGCAGCAAAAAAAAAAATAGGCACCCAAATGATGCTTATGCATGGGCAGTTTAAGTACTACTTGGTGGGGGTGTGGAGAGTTTTGCCTCTGCCCCACCAAACCATGGGAAAAGCCCATCACTTCGATGGATCATCAGGATCCTTATGTGGGAATTCTTAGGGAACATAAGGGAAGAGGTAGGGTTTAGGACTGAACTGGTAGGAGGCAATGATTCCAGGCAGAATACTGAGATGGTAGCTGGTATGTAGAATGCTTGTGCAATACAATTGTATTCTTAGTTCACACTCTCTCTGACCCTGCTGTGTGAGCTACAACCCTTTTGGGGGCCATAAAGACTCAGGAACCTTCTTGAGGAGGATTCCATGCAAGAGGTGTTGCAGGGATGAGGTCCCCTTAGACCAAAGGTGCCTTAGGGAAGAAGGATAAAAAGTGCAAACAAGGAACAGGCATGAACTTACTTCCCATAAGAGAGAAGAGATATAGCCTGGAGAAGGACACAGCCTAGAGAAAAAAACAAAATCAAGGAGAGAAACAAGGATTTAAGTAAACAGTCACCATCCTGCTCCAACTCTTGGCAAAATTTTAACTCTGTATATACATATAATTATGACCATCATTATGGAGGAGAGGAAAAGAACCCTTGTGGAGGAAACCTCTGTGGAGCCAAGGCCTTGGTCACCATCCCTCTCGGCATGGGTTACTATTTTGATGGCTTGGACCACTGTTGAATTTGAAATCCAGTTCAGGGGAATTGTTTGGAAAGGAGGGCTCTTGCTCTGTCCCTCTAACAGGATAACACCATGAGGCACCGCCAAGTGGATCTACAGAGCTAAAGATGCTCTCTCCTGCAAAGAGGTACCCCACTCTCAAAGTGTGGGTTGAGGAGTGTAGATTATACCTGACCTTGAGTACATGAGGAGGACTAACCAATGACTGATGACGATGGGGGAAGAAAGGAAAGGTATACAGAGAGAGACCAGGCAGGCCATTGGCAGATACAGGGAAGATATCTTCATGAGGTGCTGCTAAGTGAATCTGCTTGGTAAAAGGAATCCCCCAGGGTGAAAAGGTTCTACTCTCAAGTAGCAGAAATCATAAATACTACACCATGAGGTACCAATGAAAGGATCTGCATGGCTAAAGGGGACCCCTGAGTGAGAGTTCTACCTTCCTGATGGGAGAGGGGAAAAGGACAGCTGAGAGTTATCACAGAGAAATCTGTATAACTGAAAAGTCATTCCCCCGGTGAGGCCCCACCTTTAAGATGTGGACCTTAGGTGAGCAGAGAAAACTGTTGACCTCCAGGGCAGAATAGCCCTGCAGGTTAGAAAAATAGCCCTTGAGGGGCAAGAGAAAAGGACTCAGCTGGCAAGAAATAGGGAAAAGAGAAGGAGCAGGTAGATAGGATAATGAGGAGGTAAGGCCTGGGTAGAAAGGGAATAATGAAGAAGGTGTGTATCTGAGTGGTAAGATGGTAAGAGATGCATGGGAAGAAAGCAATGTAAGGGAGTAGGTGGTATGGTAAGAGAGGCGAAGACATGCCACTGGGTGCAGGGAAAGACTGGAAGCCTAAAGAGCAACTAAGGACAGACGGAACACTGTCCGAGAGTGAGGCCAAATGGAAGCAGAGGCAGGGCAGGGATAGCCAAGTAGGCCAAGGAAAGCAGGACAGGGGAAGCAGCAGGACCCATAAGACAGGACAAATCAGAGGAAGGGAGTTGCAAGCATCGAGTGGCAAGCAGGAGCAGTGGGGCCAGGGAAGGGAGCAGCCAACACAGGGAGAGGCCCAGAGGCAGAGGGGACCAAGGATCCAGCAGCTAATGAGCTAGGACAGGACCCACAAACACCCTCAGGCTGCATAAGTTGCAAACACATTAAAGCGGTAGGTTATTTCACAAAAATCGTACACATTATAAAAATGTGCTCCTTTGCAAACCAAGCATACATCTCTGTTGTTCATTTTTCCTTAATCTGTTTACATGGTGCCACATTTCATTTTATGTTAATCATGTTATAGATTATTGTTTTGTACCTGGAGCAAGCCCTGACCTCCCCAGCGTCCCGTGGGGTTACAGAGCAGTGTCTGTTGCATACTAGGTCATCTTAGTCCTAAGAATAGTCTGGATAATGAATAGTGTTCTGAGAATATCAATAAAAAAAAACCTTTCAGCAGTCATATTTAATGATGTAGCCAGCCACTCTATAGGGGATCTTATTTATCTGGGTCATGGGCAAAACTGACCCAATCAAATAAGATCCCCTATAGGTTGGCTGGCTACCTCTCCCTGGGATGAGACACAGATTTGGCACACTGATGAGTCCAAATGAGGATGAAACACATGTTTGTGTCTGCTGTTCTTAGCCTTTGCTGATTGTATTGTGAGGCCTTCTGGCACCTTACAATTCTGCTTATAGTTGAGCCAGTTCAAATTAATTCATGGGCATTTCAATGTGCTTCCCATGATGCTTTGCATTATTGCTGCATGTGTAATTTGTGCTTTCTTTAAAATTTGGCTGTATGGCCAATATCTTCTGGGAGAACCCATGCCCCAGTGCATTTGCCCTGGGGTTCTTTTGCAGTTTATATTTAATGATGCTCTACACTAATTATTTCAAACTTTAAAAATTCCTACAGCAGGCTAAAAATAAAGGAAAGGGTGTCTCATAAGACAGAAGAAAATAGTGACTGAAAATGGAATGGAAATATAGAAGTAGATCATGTTCGCCATCTCACAAACTGCTGTATTAATAATAAAACCAAGCAAACCTCACATAGTGGAAATGTTTAAATGGAAAATGTAAGGGAAGCAGCATACCAGGTAGTAGGTGATATATTGTGCACAATAATATATTCGTTTTTTTTCTATTCATAAAGACTTAAATAAGGATTCTAAAAATGGAACGATTTGCTGAAAGGCCTGCTGTCTTAGTTACTGCTCCTGAAATTGCCTCTCTAGCATGCTCACTCAGAGTGTTCTTATCAAACATCGCATTAGTCCAAGGCCTTTATCTTACTGCGCATTTAGGAAATTAATTAAACATAGGAGATACACAACTGCCTGACTCAAAATATGCAGGTTATCCCCCGCCACCTTTCTAGTGCACAGAGAATCATCACATATGGGTTATCCTCCATCCATCCTATTGGCCGATGCAGGATAATAATTATTTTCTGGCTGCCAGAGGTCAATCAAAATATCCAGGTTATCTTTATTAATGAGGGGGCAGGACTATAACTTGAGTGGCAGAGGCTCCAGTAAGTTATAAAAGTCCTGCCTACTCACGGATGTAGATAAATTGTATATTTTGAATCAAGTGAGTGTGTATTTGATTTATACAATATCAGTTTATAAGTCATTCCTTTTAAAGTTGCTGTATGTGTAAAAGAAGTAACTATTTCTCTTTGAATTCAACAGCTGGCTTTAGGGCAGGACAAGGTTATTGTTATGTCATCAGTATTTTAAAATTGCCCTGTGATTGGTTCTTGGGTTGAGGATAGTCGTGACAGCTATCCTGCACATAAGTCTTTATCTGGAGGTTAGACAGTATGATGAACAAATGTCTGCAACACCAGTGGAGATACTGTACAAATGACAAAATAAAAAGTGATATTTTATGCTCAGCTCACAAGATATCATGTTATCTTGTGAGTTGCATTATGTCACAGATGATATCTTGCCCTGCTAAGCACATCACAATGCATGATGCCACAATCAGAGAGCAGCTTTCGTCATGTTAATGACATCACAACAGCCATGTGCAGCACTGAAGCCAACAGTTGATACTGTAGAGAAAGTTATCGTATATACTCGCATATAAGCCGACTTATGTATAAGCTGACCCCCCCAATGCAAGCAGGTAATTTTTGTAAACATGACTGACTCACGTATAAGCAGAGACAAACTTATTTATTACAAAACGTTTTGACAAACACTGCACATTGATTGAAAATCACATGATTATAATAAAAAAAGTAATTGCTTGTACTTGCAGTCCTGTTTTTAATTTCAAAGGCAGTCACCGTCCTCCTTGAGGCCAGAAAAGCTGAGCTCAACCCATTCCCAAACCAATGCAATATCAGGTCCATCGAGGGGGAGGTAGTAAAGCATGCCGTGACTGGAGACACAACTGGAGACAGCAGTGCAGAGGGAGAGAAATACTGGTCTGGAAGGACAGTTTCAAATACCTTTTACACAGGTACTGTGTTTGTTCAAGGGTTCAAGGGTCTGGTTTACAGGAATCAACACCAGATGAACTTAATTCAGGGAAGTGGGGGTTGCGAGCAAAGGCTGAAGCATGTGGCAGGAGTTTGTTTAAAAGGGAAAAAAAGTTTGTTTGCATGTTACATGTATGGCACTGTGTTAGTTGGGTAGCTAGAAAAATGTGCTGGAGCTGTACTAGTATTTGTGAAGTGGTGCTGACGGGGAGGGTGTACCAGTACTTAGCTGAAGTTCCTTTACAGCGAGACTGAGTATCAGATTTTACCAACTGACCCATGTATAAGCCAAGGTACCTCATATAGCAATGGAAAAGTGGTCAAACAAATTCAGCTTATACGTGAGTATATACGGTAAATCTTCATAAAAGCAGATTTAAATGCTTGGGCACAGCACATATTTACCAGGGCATGTATCCCATTTGACCCTGGCCTGGAGCCAACCATGAGAGGCTGTGGCGTGCTTATTTTTATGCTTATTTTTCTCTGGGTTTTACCTTATCCAATGCTGGAAACCTTAGTGAGCATAGGTACAGGGAGGTTAGGTTTCTACAAGTTTCCTCATGCATTAGCTGGGGAATAGGACTGAAGAATGAAACTAAGCAGTTCTGACACTGCAAAGACAAATTACTACTCTCGTACCCATAGGAGACAATATCCCTGTCCCTATAAAAGAGACTGCATGTCCTTGTATCTACAGCATAAAGAAGACAGTGCCTCAGTACTGGCAAAGGAGAGAACAGGCATGTACCTACACATACGAGGGATACAAGATCCCTGTACCTATGTTTGAGATAGTACGCTTGTACCTATACATATAAAAGTGACAGTATGCCTGGAGGGTAACAGTAGGCATGTAGAGTACTGTCTCTCTCTCTCTCTCTCTCTATATATATATAAAAATAAATGTGTATGTATGTAACCCGGGCACTGTGTCACAATGGGCTACTGTCCCTGCCTTGCAGATCTGACAAGGCTGAGGGGTCTGGGCTCTGTTCTGGTGGAAAAGGGGGTGGGAGTTATTTCCCAAGGTAAAATAAATAACGCAGTGCCTCCAATCAGAGTAATTTATAGTGTTAATGGGTACAACCACCTGAGATGTTGTACCTACCCACCTACCCTCTCAGTCACCCCACACATGGATTACCATAAACCAAAACTGTATTTCAATATATATATATATATATATATATATACAGTATATATATATATGCAATTATACAATGGCAAGAAAGAATCCTGGCTCCTGATTGGTCAGTTGGCCATCAAAGTAGGGATGTTAACCTGGCATAACATCCCTGCTGATGATATCATGGATGACCTTGAGCATTGCCTGCATTTTTTCTTAAAAATATTTTAAAACACTAAATAAAATTCTTTCAAATTCTTTTTCTGTATGAAACAACGAGCCATTGTATAATAGGAATAATGCCCTCCAGGGTGGGTGTTATGCTGGGATAACATCCCTTCTCGGGCATTGGACACCCTCGGCCGGTGGCCTCGGGCCCAACCACCCGAGGTGGGATGTTATCCCAGCGTAACACCCACCCTGTCAGGCATTATTCCTTTATTAAAGACTATAGCTAATAATATGCTCATGAGACAGTTGAAAAAAGGTTAACCAATAATTTATTTAGATGGGGTAGGGCTAGAAAAAAGGGAAATGGAGGTAGAGGATAAATAAGCTTTAGCAATAGCATTTTGTAAACACCAATCAATCACTTTGTCTATAAGCACAGAGACATTCGCAGTGCTCGCCTCCCACCAGCATATACTTCAAATAGGTATTAGCCCACTTGTTCTAACATTACCCACTCCCCAACTGGTACCAGTTTTTCCCCCAGTGTTTACCTAGAGAATTCCCTCAGTCTCTCTGGGAACCCGGTTAGGAGCAGTTGCAGCCTTGATGAGATGCAGCTGGTTGGCCGATGGTGCACTTTTGGGAACAAACAATTTAGATTTAAACTCTTTTAGTGGTAGCAATAGTTAGTTGGTGAAACTTGGTTACATTCAGCTGGGTAGCTAAACTCAGAAACTCTGGGGGTAACTATGCACAGTTTCCCCGGACACAGGTCGAGCCCTGAGTTTCTCACAGTTTTGAAGAGCAGTCTCTTGGCTTTTAGAACTGACGTTTTTCAGATTGTAGATCTGGGGTGCTTGGAACTATTAGTAACTTGGAAATTTGAATAGCTGAGATGAGCAGCAGGCTCTTGCAGCTTGGGCTTCCCACATCTCTTGCAGCTTGGACCTTCCCACAAGAAGCTGGATACCTCTCAGCTTTTCTTGCAGCTTGTCATCTTCTTTTTGCATCATCACAGAACTGGAACAGGCCAGTACTGGGGACCAGGGTCAACAAGCCTTGGGGGGGGAGATGATGGGTAGTGCCTAGCAGTGACACTACCTGGCTGATTCCCCAGACTGACCTTCGTTGGCAGTAACTCTCTTTTGGTTATTCAGCAACATCTGACTGTAAATGGCTTCAGACACACTGGCAGCCGGCAGCGGTGTCTGTCTCAGCTGGAACATAGTCCCTGGGTTTCCCACTGAATGTTAGCAGAAAAGTCTCTCGGCTCTAGACATTACAGGTTCCAACTTGAACAGAAGACAGAGCTTCCTGCTTTCTTCTCACTACTGAGAACATCAGGCAGGCTTCTCTTGACTATAGCCATAGAGGCCCCAAGCAGCCTCCAAACATCTCTCAGACATAAAAGCGGAGTTCCCTCTCTCTGTCTCTCTCTCTCTCTCTCTCTCTCTGGAAACTCACAGACAATTCCTCAACACTAGTCAACAAAATGACACTTTCATTCTGCCAACAACTCCTTCCAGCCATTGGAAGGCAACACAGCAATGCAGAGCACCTCCTGGACTGGTGGCTATGCAAGCCCCACATGCAGGTCTTCTTCTTCACTCGAAGATCGCAGAAAGGCTTCCTCTCCCTTGGGAACCCCTCAGACAACTTTCTTGCCTCTGGACAGCAAATCGACACTGTGATTCTGAAGCAGCTCCTTCCAAACATTGAAAGGTAACACAGTGCACCTTCCCGGGCTGGTGGCTCTGCAAGCCCCCAGACAGGCCTTCTTCACCTCGCTGGAGCAATGACATGGAGACCCCTTCCCCCTCCTTCAGGAGGGGGCTCCGTCAAGCTGAATTAAGCTGAATATGTCCTCTGAATTTCAGGAGATTATGGCAGCCTCTGATTGGCTGACATAGCTATCCATCTGTAAAATTAATATGCATTAAGTTCATTTGATGCCTGACTGGCTGGCTGTTTAGGCGCCAGAATATTTGTCCTTGCCTCTTCCCATAAGTCCCTTGGTTAAGTCCTCCAGGGCTCCTTAACTTCCCATTGGTCGATTGCCTGAGTCAAAGGTGGCAAATATGGCTGCTGCAATTTAGTTTATGCACAGTCCCAACTTTAACTTCTTGGTGCAGCCAAACAGAATTTTTTAACAAACAAATGTTCTATCGTCCATTAGTTGCCCCTCTGCCCTGTTGTCCAGTGGCTCTCCTTGCCTGCCACCACCTCCGATACACAGTCCCCCTAGGCAACAGGCAGGGCTACATTCACTTACAGCAGCCACAGCTGCTTCTTAAAGTGACAGTGCTCCATCTGAGTATTGGCTCCTAAGAGCGCTTTTATAACATTTTCATTTATTTCTCTTCGGCCCCTCCCGTTGTGCCTCCAGACCCCCACATAAGCTCTGGGATCCCAAGAGTCACAGCACACAGAAGGAACCACTGGCCAGAGCCTCCACAGCGACTTTCACACTTATTGCCGCAGCACCCTTACACAAGTGAGCTGGCAGCCGACAGCTCACACATTTGAACAGGCCTCCCACCTGAATGCCCGCACACTGCTCCACACAGCATTCGCTGAACCACCAAGTGGGAGGCTCACCTTTACATGCTCCTCCAGTCCCCCACACAGGACTTGGGTACATGAGGCCAGCTGGAGAAAATCAAGGGATCCAGGATCAGACCGGGACTGGCAGGAAGGCAAAGCAGCATCTGGGGAGACAGCAATGTAAAGGAGACAGTATTTTCATCTCTATAAAGAAGATGGCAGCCCTGTACCTATAGTATAAAAGACACAGTATCTCTGTATGAATAAATTAAATAGGCATGTACCTATACAGTACATATAAAGGAGACAGTATCTCAGTTCCTATAAAAGAGACAGTAGGCCTGTACCTACAGTACAAAGGACAAAGTATCTCTCTATGAATAAAGGAGGCAGTAGGCATGTACCTATACATATAAAGGAGACAGTGTCCCTGTGCCTATATAGAAGACAAAGGCACGTACCTATACATACAAGGGAGACAGTGTCCCTGTGCCTATATAGAAGACAATAGGCATGTACCTATACATATAGCAGAGACACTGTCTCTGTTCCTGTAAAGAAGATGGTAGCTCTGTACCTACATTAAAGGATGCAGTATCCCTGTATAAATAAAAGAGACAGTAGGCATGTACCTAGACAAATAAAGGAGATTATAGACATGTATTTACACACATAAAGGAGACAGTATTCCTCTACTTATATAGAAGATAGAAGGCATGTACCTATACATTTTTTTTATTTATTTAGTGATTTGGAAAAGACCTTTGAGCACAAGCTCTTTTACAAAGGTTCCATGTCATAGATTGCAAAACAAAGTACAATAGGAGAAAGCAAAGGTATATTACAATGAACGATACAGCTTGCATTCAGAACTTACAGAATAACTCAAAACATAGGTACAAGTTGAAATAACAAGAAAAACAGTTTATGAGGGTGGGGGGAGGGAAATCAGCAGCCACAAACTGCCTTGTCAGTAGTTCACAGGGACGGGGATAGCTGGCAGTGGGGTGAAGAAAGGAGGTATGACAGAGAGAGGTAGGTGCTGCAGTGGAGGTGAAGGGTGGGGGAAGAAGGGCGATAAGGTATAGGTAGAAATGGTGGGGTGAGGGGAGGCTGAGCGGAGAAGACATGCTAGAGTAAATTGTGGGGTGCAAGGAGGCATGATCGGGCAGCTTGCATTAATAGCGACTGTTAGGGAAACTCATAGGACTGAGAGTTGGGGGGGAAGGTGGGGTGGCGGGTGCCGAAGGACCATGACGTGAACTGATTGCTGAGGCAAGTCATAAGAAGGGACAGAGGGAGGAGGTACCTGAGGCCTGCCTAGTGCTCACTGGGGGGCAGAGAGCAGGTGTGGCTGGACTTAGTGGCAGGTGCACTTAGAGAGTGTTATTAGGTGCTGTTTGAGGTCAGTTTTAAATTGGGCCAGACAATTGGTGGCCAAGAGGTGCCCGGGGAGTTAATTCATCCACAGGAGGGCCCGGTTGGCAAATGCACATTGCTCAAGTGAAGTGCGATGGAAGGGGATAGCCAAGGCCCCTCTAGTCCTCCCCCTGGTGACCTGTAACAAGTTGGCCACCTTGATCAAATTGCCTACACAAGGCGGTGTTTTATCCAATAGAGCCTTCTTCCCTAGAATGCAAGTCTGGAATTTCACCCTGTTTCTTAATGACAGCCAATCTGCACATTCGTACAAAGTACAGGTGTGCATGCACATATTGCATAAAGGAGACAGTAGGCAATTACCTATACATATAAAGGAGGTGGTAGCCCTATGCCTACAGTATTAAGGAGACAACATCGCTATATGAATAAAGGAGACAGTAGGCACGTGCCTACAGTAAATATATAAAGGAGACAGAAGGCATGTACCTATACAATTTAAATAAAAGGGACATTATCCTTGTACCCATATAGGAGACAGAAGACATGTACCTATACATATAAAGGAGACAGTATCCCTGTACCTATATATAGGAGACAGACATGTGCCTATGCATATAAAGGAGACAATAGGCATGTACCTATGTAGGAGACAGCAGTCCTGTACCCATAAATATTTAGGAGACAGTACTTCTGTGCCTACAGTATATAGGAGACAGTAGTCCAGAATCTATAAAGGAACTCAGTATTCTTTTACCTTTAAGCATATAAATCACTTATCAATCATTTTTCAAACAAAATGTTTCTTTACAAAAAGAAACCCTTTCATCTCTCTGAGCTATTTGCATCAGCTAGTCACATGGTTAAATGACTTCCTTATTTGCAGGCAAATGAGTACCATTTAGTGCCAACTGCCTGGATGAAATATATTGATATTTGCTTATCTGTAGAAATTCCAGGTACTGTATTCAATGATGGGCAAGAAAATGCAAAGGAAAAAATATGCTGTAAAATGCTAATATTTTAGCAACAAACTGTAGTGCACACATAGAGGGTAGGTTCATCAGAAATGGGCCATGCCCTCATGTTATCTCTGTGGTTTAAATCATAATCTCGTTATTTTACCCTTTGCATTGGTTTATGAGTTTCATCATTTTTAATCCAGTTTTGGTAATTTTTGTGTCATTTGTCCAGGTTCAGTGAGCTGCTTCTAGTAAACTATAGTGTATATCTTATTTCATACAGCGTCTTTCAAACAAATAGAAAACCAAAAGGGGACACTCCTGGATTACTGGTCATTGGCCAACAAAGTAACCACAACAGACAGAAAGCCTGTACACACATGCACACCAACAGGAACAAACTCACAATATTCTGGGTTGCCCTTATGTACTGTATGTATGCACCGGGTGGTCACCTGCTATTTGTTTGGGCTGGGGCCACATCGGCGGCGGGAGAAGCACGGACCACATCAGTGGTCTGAGTCGGGGCTGGTCGCTAAACAGGGCCAGGGCAGGCATACTGGGGCTGCATCGGCGGCGGGAGAAGACGGGACCCAATCGGTAGTCAGAAAGGGAGCTTTTGTTGGCGGGGGCCAGGCCAGACATACCGGGGCTGCATCGGCTGCAGGACAGGATGGAACCACATTGGCAGTCTGGGAGGGAACTTTTGCTTGCTGGAGACACAAAAAGGAGCTGCGGGGGCCAATCAGCATACAGGGTGCGAAGTTTTGAACTGTGCGACTGGGCTATGAAAGACAAGTAGCCCAGTCGCAATCAGACTGTGGAGGAGAGCTGTTCTTTGTACTGACCAGGGCCGCATCAGCAGCGGGAGAAGCAGGGACCACATCGGTGTTCTGAGTCGGGGCTGGTCGCTGGACGGGGACGGGGCAGGCATACCAGGACCGCATTGGCGGCGAGAGAGGACGGGACTACATCGGTGGTCGGGAAGGGAGCTTTTGCTGGTGGGGGTCAGGCCAGACATACCGGGGCCACATCGGCGGCAGGAGAGCCTGGGACCACATTGGTGGTCTGGGAGGGAACTTTTGCTGGTCGAAGACACAAAAAGGAGCCATGGTGCCAATCAGCACACAGGGGGCAAAGTTTTGAACTGTGCGACTGGGCTATAAAAGACAAGTAGCCCAGTCACAATCAGACTGCTGAGGAGAGCTGTTCTTTGTCCCACACCACCCACCCCGGACCCGACCTCTATTAAATGGTCAGTGGGGGTGGAACCTTGGAGGAGGGCAAGTCGAGATTGAGTGAGCTGGAACACTAGAAGCACTAGGAAGCTGGATTCTTGCAAGTCTTGTACACTGTGCTGCTTGGGCATCATTGACTACTACCAGGGAGGGGCAAAATGAAGCAGACTGTATAAATGACTGTGTATGCTAACTACAGCTGAGGAAGTAGGCAAACTATGTGTGAACTGACTACTGCTATGGCTTTTGAGCTGGCTAATGTCGGGAGGTGGGCATATTTGCTTGTGAACTGACTACTGCAGGGGCTGGAAAACTGGCTACCATCAGGAAAAAGGGAAAATTGCTGTAATCTGAATACTGCTGGGTGAGGGGGCAAACTGCTTGGGTTTGCTGTATAAAAAATTAACGGTGGCATGCTTATGTAACATTGACTGAATTATTTCTGTTAGAGGGCCGTATTGCTCACACCCAAAATGAGGGTAGAATTTGGGGTGGGCAGAGCGGGCATCTTCGGTAGGGTGATTGGGTGTACAGGGTGTGGGGCAGCCATAATATTAAATTGGGCATGGAGGTTCGGAGGGTGCCCTGTGTGTTTCCAGTTGGCAGGTCTTAGGGAGGAGGTCAAGGGATTAGAAGGCAGCTGGAAGGCGGGAGGGGGGTTGGGGAGGGAAGGTGTGGAAAGGACCTCATGAGAGGAGACGAGGCCAAAATGGCATACCCCAGGGAACAGGTGGACGAGGACCATATGGTTACTCCGAGGGGTGGGGCATGAAACAAGCAAGGTACGGAAATCACTTAGTATAGAGGTGGCTGACCAAAGGGAGCCAAGGAGGAAGGGGGGCACAGGAGAGAGCAAGTCTGGGGCAAGCATCACACTTACTAATTGATTCACCCTGCTGTATCTGGGAAATGAGGTGGAGGAGGCTGGTGGGAGGGGAGCAGGCGGACAGAGAGGTTTGGTCAGTAAGCTGGGGGAATGGGGACAGGAGGGAGCCAGATCAACAGAAGGGGAGGGAGGGAAGGACACGAGCATAGGGTGGAGGGAGGTAAGAGGGATGGGGGAGTGCAGGGTGAGGCCAGGGTAGGAGGGGGAAGGACTAGGGTTGGGCAGGCATCCAGGTTGGGGAAGTCAGCCAAGGATGAGGTGCAGTAGGGAGTACTGTAGACAGGCCAGCTTTGAGGCAGGAGAAATCGGATGAGGTGGAGAGGACGGGGCAGGAGGGGGGTAGGGAGAAATACAGCAGATGGGGTGGATGATGCAGGACCTGGGGGGTAAGGAAGGAAGCAGTAGAAGGATGCCTGGGTGGGGGTCTGGGATACCGGCCTAGAAAGGGAGTCGAGGGTGATCTGGGGAGGCAACCTGTGCCACCCAGGAGGTTGGAGGGGTGAGGAGCAAGCTGGGAGCACGTGGCAGAAAAAGAGCATGGTAGGGTACGCTCAGGCTTGTGATCCCCAGGCTGCGGGGGTGGAAGAAGTAAGTTGGGGGTTGTCGACAGAAAGAATGAAACGGGCCAGTAAAGTGTGGGAGGTGATGGTGATTCTGCTGGGTGACTTCATGACCAGGGGCATCCAGTGGGAGGGGGTGGGGGAGCGAAAAAGCAGCCCAGTCAAGGCTAAATGTATCCCAGGACTATACATACACAAAGCCAAATTCCAGCTATACTCAATAGCATTGGAATGAGGGGGATCCCCAGACTTCCTAGTACATCTGGGAACAAACGACTTGGAAGGGAACAGTGAACTAGAAATACAGGCTAGATTCCAGGAACTGGCCAGTGTTTGCCACTCTATAGGAAGCTCAATCTCCTTCTCTGAGATTATGCCAGTACCTAGGGCGTCCGGGGAGACCAAGCATAAACTTAGAGGGGTGAACCAGTGTCTCAGGGACTGGTGCAGGGCAGAAGGGTATGGGCTGATGGGGGACTGGGGGGATACATGGGAGGACAAGGGGTTATATGCCAGGGATAGGATACACCTCAACTTGGAGGGGAGGGAGATCTTGAAACTAAAACTTGCTGGATTCATAGACAAGAGGTGGGGTTTAAACTTGTAAAGGGGGGGAGGGTTAAGTAAAAGAATAGCTCCAGGAGGGCTGCTTGAGGGTCCAGGTCTAGGGCATGAAAAGAGGGCAGGTGAGTGCATTGCAAATCCATCCAGAACTGTGCAGGGAAGGGCGACTAGGGATTGCACAGAGCTGAGATGACTGGAGAAGGGAGAGGGGTCGGGGTGGAGGACAGTCCTGATCAATGCCAGGAGCATGGGCAATAAATTGCCCACACTCCAGGCAATGCTAGGTGAGGGCTCAGCAGATGTGGCAGCAATTACTGAAACATGGGCCACCCAGAAAAATGATTGGGACCTAAATTTGGAGGGCTACAAAATATTCAGGAAGGTTAGAGAAGAGGGAGGAGGAGGGGGTGTAGCGCTGATAGTCAAAAATGACATAGTAGTTAGTGGAGTGGAGGAGGCTGTAGGGGGTGTGGAGGCGAGTTGGGTAACCCTGCAAATAAGGGGAGGTAAAAGATTGAAAATAGGGGTGGTGTACAGACTCCCCGCGATGGAAGAGGCCCTGGAGGACAAACTAGTTGAGAACATCAAGGGCCACTGTGACCTTGGAAAGGGTAGGGTGGCGGTCACGGGTGACCTTAATATGCCGGGGGCAGACTAGGACACTATGACATCCTCTGTGGCCAGGGAACAGAGACTGATGGATGTATTTCAGGATGTCTTCCTGTTCCTGCAGGTGGGAGAACCTACTAGGGAGGGGCGGATACTGGACGTTGTCCTAGCAGACAGTGACCAGATAAAGGGCCTGGAGGTGTGCAGCCTGCTGGCAGGTGGCGATCACACCATGGTCTGGTTCCTGCTGTATCAGGTGGGGATAACCACACTAATACAGTAGTAGTAGACTTCGGGAAGCAGACTTCGTGGGCATGGGTAGGATTCTACGAGGCAGCTTGGACAAGATTAGGCTGGACATGGATGCTGGTAGCTTGTGGGAGACCATTAAGAAGGGGGGTGCAGGAGGCTACTAGGTCCTGTACAAAGGTAAGACATAAGCATGGTAGAGCCAACAAGCCGTGTTGGTGGACCACGGAGGTGCAGGAGGCGGTGAGGGATAAAAAGGCTGCCTATGCACATTTTAAGCATTCTAGGGTGGGATAGGGAGAGGGGTGAGTACGAGTTGATGGCTAAGAGGATCACTAGAGTGGTGAGGGGAGCCAAGGCAAGGATGGAGCCAAACCTGGCTAGGGATATCTGGAGAGGGGAAAGGGATTCTATAGATACATAGGAGAGAAGAGAAAAGGGGGGGCACACAGGTCAGCAGGATGAGGACTGGGGAGGGATGGGCTCAGGAGGTGGGGGAACAGGCAGAGGTGCTAAATGAGTACTTTGCCTTGATATTTACAGAGAGAGGCAGGGGATCCCTCCAGCCAAATGGGAGGGAAGGGGAGCCAGCAGACTTGAGAGGTCAGATGGATTCTAGAGGACCAGAAGAGGCTAGGGTACAGGCCGGGCCAAGTCTAGAAGGGGATGGATGGTTGAATAACAGGGTGGGTTGGGAAGAAGAAATCACAGTGGATAGGGTAAGGAAGGCCCTTCGGATGCTAAAAACTGATAAGGCGCCGGGGCCAGATAGGTTGCATCTGAGGGTTATGAAGGAACTGGCGGATGAGCTAGCAGCTCCTCTGGCTGCACTCTTTAACACCTCTCTGCAGACAGTTTGGGTGCCTCAAGACTGGAGGGTGGCTCATGTGGTGCCTATCCACAAATGGGGGGTCTAGAGAGAAGATGGGGAATTATAGGCCTGTCAGCCTAACGTCTGTAGTAGGCAAAGTAATGGAGGGCATTATCAAGGAGAGGCTCAGGAGGCAGCTAGAAAGGTTGGGGCACCGGGATGAAAAACAGTACAGTTTCATCCCAGGGAGATTGTGTCAGACCAACCTCATAGATTTTTATGACTGGGTAATGGGGGCCCTGGACTGACATAGGCTGGTGGACGTCCTATACCTGGATTTAAGTAAGGCATTTGATTCAGTACCCCACAATGGGCTGCCAACATAGCTGGGGGGATGGGGTGGGAGGGCAGATGATCAGATGGGTAGCAAAATTGGCTAACGGGGAGAATGCAGAAGGTAGTGGTTGGTTGGATAATCTCCTCCCACAGGAAGGTCATCAGTGGGTTCCCCCAAGGTACGGTATTGGGGCCACTCCTGTTCAATGCCTATGTCTCGGATATGGGAGGGGGGTTAGGAGTAGGATGAGTCTCTTTGCAGATGACTCAAAACATGGAGCACTGGCAGACGGGGATGAAGCCATAGATAGAGGCAGTCCAGAGGGACCTGGATACCCTGGAGGGTTGGTCAAGGAGGTGGGGATCGAGGTTTAATGCAGGGAAGTGTAGGATGCTGCATCTGGGGGTCAGAAACCTGGGCCATGTATACACCCTGGGGGGGGTCACACTGCAAGCCACATCGAGCAACAGGGATCTAGGGGTGGTGGTAGACATCAAAATGAATAACACTGGAAATTGCAAAAGAACTGCGGCAAAAGCAAACAGGATACTTGTCTGCATAGCCAGGGGGATTACGTCCAGGAGGAGGGAGGGAGGTGATCCTCACTCTGTATAATGCCTTGGTCAGACCACATCTTGAGTACTGTGTGCAGTTCTGGAGACCTCACCTCAAGAGGGACATAGCACTGCTGCAGCGGGTCTAGAGGAGGGCAACCAGGGTGATTCAGGGCATGGGAGGGAGGCCCTAGGAGGAAAGGATGGAAGAGCTTGGGCTGTACTCGCTGGAGGAGAGGAGAGACAGGGAGGACATGATAGGGGTCTTCAAATATGTAAAAGGAGTAAACAAGGGTGGAGACAAAGAGATGTTCAGACTAAAGAAAGGGGAACAACCTGGGGGCATGAGTAGAAGCTAGAGGGGGGGAAATTACAGGGAGGAACGCAGGCGACATTACTTCACTGAGAGGGTGGTAGAGCCAAGGAATGCACTACCAGGAGTCTGGTGGAGGAGGGCACAGTGGAGGGCTTCAAGAAGGGGTGGGACAGATAAAAGGGAAAACTGAAGCCAAGGATGACCCTCTCTGGGGCTGGGGGGGGTGGAAAAGCAAGCACCCATTAGGAGGCTGGCTACCGAGCAGACACAACAGACCATCAGGCCTATTCTGCAGGCTTTTAGTATGTTAGTATGTAAATACTGATATGTAACTGCATTCAAGTTTTGTAAATTAAACTTTTGGGACTACTCAAAATTTAGAAGTTTGTTCCGTTTTGTGTGCATGCTAGTGCTGGCTTTCTTTCTGTTGTGCTATCATACAAATAGCATCCTAAATGCTCTACAGGACTAGTAAAGCAAGCAAAAACAAAAACAGCAGGGCAACAGGTTTTAGCAGTGAGCAGATTGAATTTCAGTAAATAGAATCTATGCTACAGATACATGCATAGATTTTTTAATTTTTATTTAGCATTTTGGTAACCGGGTAAGCCCATAGAGACCAGAGGTCCCTTTTTCAGGGGCAACCCAAAATTAGATACACAGAAGTTGTCGGCAGAAAAGGATCTCTTAACCCACCCAGTCTGCCTTTTCAATCCCTACCTATTATGAGGCCCAATGCCCAAACCGAACTCTTGAACACCCCCTCTTGCTTCTAGGATACCCTTGTGTCTGTCCCATTCCTTCTTAAATCATGTGATTGTTTTTGCTCCCATTACCTCCTTTGGGAGGCCGTTCCAAGTGCCCACCATCCTCTCCATGAAAAAATACTTTCTCCCATTACCCCTGAGCTGTCCTTCATCCAAATTCATACCATGTCCCCTTGCCTTTGAGCATCTCTTACTTTAGAAGATTTTCCCCATCCTGTACTCTGTTTATACCATTGAGGCATTTGAATTTCTATATCATGTCTCCCCTCTCCCTCCTCTCCTCCAGGGAATACATATTTAACTCCATTAGACTTTCTTCATACTATAGGTCTTCCCATGCAGGCCCTGCACCATTCTAGTTGCCATTCTCTGCACCACCTCCACCCTGTCTATGTTTTTTCACAGATGGGGTCTCCAGAACTGGACACAGTACTCAAGGTGAGGTCTCACCAGTGTCCCATACGGGGGTAAAATTACCTCCCTTTTTCTACTAGTGATACCACTCCCTATGCATCCAAGCATTCAGCTAGCCTTTCCTACCACCTTGTCACACTGCCTAGCCTCTTTTAGGTCACCCAAGATCATAACTCCCAGGTCTTTTTCCTGCTTTGTTACTGTCGGTTCCTCCCCTCCTAGTTCGTATGTTGCCCCTGAGTTCTTGTGCCCTATGTGCATGATCCTGCTCTTTTTGCATTGAATCCCAGTTGCCATGCTCCAGACCATTCCTCCAGTTTCTTTAGGTCCCCCCTCATCTTGTCAACCCCACCGACATGTCCACCCTATTGCATACTTTTGTGTCATCCGCAAATAGGCATACCATCCACTCCAAAATATCTAACAAAAAGCCCTTTTGCAATGCCACTGATAAAGACATTGAAGAAGACCAGCCTAAACACTGATCCATGCACACTCTGCTCATCACCTCTCCCTTGCCAGAGTGTTCCCCATTCACCACCACCCTTTGGCTCCTGCCAGTAATCCAGGTCTCCACCCAATTTACTAGTTTAGGACCCACCCTAGGTTATATCTGTAAGCTACATGGATGGTGCTTAAAGAGAAGCTCTGCTCTTCAGCATATATGCATATAAACATAATGTTTCCGCTATTACAATGTAATAGAGAATACATTTCAGTTGTTCTTTCTAGGGTTCATAACTCATCTTGGTAGTTTATCCAAAAAATCTGTATAAAAAGCATTTTACTCTCCCCAGCTGCTACATGGCACCTTTGGTTATGACATCATAGTGCTTAGTTTGTTTTGGTATGCTCCAGCAAGACACGCTGATACACCCTGAAGCTCAGCGGTATTAAATTTAGGGGCAACCTTAAGAGGCACTTCTTCACTCAGAGGGTGGTAAGTCTATGGAACAGCCTACAGCAGGGCCTGTGGGCATAACAACAGTACAGGCTTTCAAGGTAAGCCTGGACAAATTCCTGCTTACAGCAGCAAGGGAATCACATGATATCTTGTGCAGTACAGTGGCTAGGGAATCCCTATAAACTAGTAAATGTCTGGACAGGGTATTTATTCATCTCTTCTTATGCAGTAGGGGGAAGCTGGACATGATGGGCCTGGAGTCTCACATGACCTTAACTTACTATGTTACTTGGCTGCTATGTTTTGAGGCAGTAGCCTTTTAAACACAATAAAAAAGAGATGAAAAACTACCAAACAGAACTCTAATAAATGCCAACAAGTACAGCCCTGATTACCAATAAATAGGGATAGATAAACTGACGACTTGCTGACCCCTCTTGGCTCATTGCAACTGGTGTAGAGTAGGCAGCTCTCTAAGTAAAACAGTACTACATGGTAAAAAAGTCTAGAGTTAGGCATCAATTGTAAAGAAAGACAGTTTTATAGCATCTAATTAAAATATCCTCTTTAGGGGACTCTTAAAACATGATCAGATACTGTACATAATCCTCAAATAGCATGTGCACCTATTCATACCTTAATCCAACTTTCAAGACCATAGTCAGTTAGTCAGTAAGAGGCTTATCATGAAGAAAACTCCAGTCCTATCTAGGGCTGGTGTTCAGCACACATATCCTCAAATATGTCAGACTGAAAAAGAAAGGGGCACATCAGCATTACAGATAGCCACGATAAACAGCAAGGCAGAGAAGTACACCGCTGGAATGTAAACAACCACAGAAAACAAATGCTATAGCTTAATAGGGCTTTTGAGGGCTGTATTTTATTGTATAAGAGAGTTGTCTCATGAGGTTTGGGCAAGAGGAACACGAAGTCGAGTGGTTCTGGTTGCCCAAACCTCACGAGAGGAGTCTCTTATACAATACGGAGCATCTCTTGGAGGTACCATTAATGAATTATAAATCACTTGACTTAGCAGGAGTGATTTACAGTAAGTAGTATGGTCAGCTTTTTTTTCACAGTTTATCCTGTGGAGCTTGACAGGTGGCTCCGCCCTCGGAGGGTCTCACCACTCTGGCCCCGGCATCCCACACCAATCCCTCCTGGTAGATCCCCCATGGGTTCCCCCCATGACAGGGCTGGGGGTGAGGTGCATCAACTTTCCCCCCACCCTGGAAAGAGTCAGCGTCCAAATTCTGGGAGGGGTCGGGCGCCAGCACTGGGATTACGTGGAGCCTGCCGGCCCATATTTCCACTGTTTCCTCCCCGGGCCCACACACATGTAATGGGTGAATGGCTGGGCTCCACCTCTGCAGAGGCAGCCTCAGTTCCCTGGACATGGGTCACACTCCATTCTGGCAGTGCACCTGTGCCAACAACCAGCTGCCACTGGGTGTCAGTCTACAGCGTGCCGCACTGTCCCCCCTTCCCCAAGGAAGGAGAGCTGTCTATGGACGCTCAATCCTTTCTCACCCCTGTCGATCCTCGAGCAACCCGCGTCCGTTCCCACACCCGGGCCACCGGCATGGCATGAGGTGTGGCATCCAGCACCTCAACCCTCAGCGCCACCCACGTGTTCAGCTTTTAAGGTTGCTTACCAAAGCTAATAGCAAACTTCTTGTTAGTGGCCTGTTGAGCATGTATAAAACTGAAAAAAATAAACTTTTTGACCACACCAAGTGACAAACACAGTTGGATGCCGACCACAGAACAGCTGTAATGAGGTGATAGAGATTGTATAGAGATCTGTAGCATCCCATTGCAGGAAGTACTGGTACTATTTGTTTTTTGTACTTTCAGGCCCTCACTGGCAGCTCCGACCATGGGACAGTTAAGGCGCTCCATGCGCTGTGGCATGGTTTGTGACATGCTCCTAGACTCTGCCAGCAGGCTAAGGGGACATAACTGTTTGAGTTTGGTCCCTCGCTGGTGACTCGGACCGTGGGACAATTTGTGCACTTTGTGCACTGAAAAAACAGCTGATGTGATCTGTAACATGCTGCTGACCATACCCGGCAGCTTCTAGCCTTGTTAAAACCACAAATCAGATTTGTGATCAGCATCTGCTTTTTCTAACCCCAATCACATTGAACTTGGCTTACTTTTATGGTGTTCTGACAGATTGGTTCCTCGATCAGTGCTGCCCCAACTAAAAGTTATGGTTGCTCATATAGCTGTTCACTAATTATGCTGCTCATTGCCCTAAACTGCTGCTTCTAATCGAATAATTAAAAACTGTGAATTGAAGAGTCATGCGTTCCAAAGGACCCAGTGCCACCCTGAATGACACAGACTGGTGCAAAGTAACAAAAAAGAGGCCAATACTGTGTACAAGTGGTGCTTCCATTACTTTGCAGCAGTCTGTGTCATTACAGGTAGCACCAGGACCTTTGGAGTGCACATCTCTTAAGTTCTCTGTTTAATTATTTGATTAGAAACAGCAGTTTAGGACAGTTAGCAACATAATTAGTTAACAGTTATAAAAGCAACCATGGGCCGGATTCACAAAACTTTGCCCAGGTGCAAACTGGGTTTGCACGAGACATACTGGGTTTTGCCCAGAGGTGGTATTCACGAAGCCCAGTTTGCCCAGACAAACTGGGTTTGTGACTGGGCAATAACAGTGAGGGGGGACGCAATGCAAATGTGGGGGAGGGGACCTGAATATCCCAGCAATACCTTTCACAAAACTTGTGATCCATGCAAAGGCCATTTGCGATGGTTCTTGCATGTAAAAAATACCACCAGCAAAAACCTGACAGTAATCTGTGCAACCCTATTTGTTTGTTGTGGTACTGCGGCTCCTCATTCGCCAACCTCCCACCAGATATTGAAAAACAAATATTCCATAGTGTACTGTCCCTCCCCATTCCACAATTTCCCACCCAATACTGAAAAACATTTTTTCCCTAGTGAAGTCTCACTCCTGCTCCCCGATCTCCCACCCGATATCGAGAAAAACACTTTTCCATAGAGTAGTGTCTCTCCCCCCTCCCCAATCTCCCACCCAATATAAAAAAAAACCTTTTCCAGAGTGTAGTGTCTCTCCCCCCGATCTCCCACCCAATATTAAATAAAAACACCTTTTCCATAGTGTAGTTTCCCTCCCCAGTCACCAATCGCTATCCCCAAAGCAGTGCCGGGGTCCCGCGCTGACACTACAGTGACCTGGCGCTGTTGCCGCTGTAGTGCCGGGTGCTGTCGCATTTGTCATAGTAGCATCGGTATACCTTTTGGATATCGGAAAGGGACACTACACTATGGAAAAGGGGGTTTGTGATATCAGGTGGGAGATTGGGGACCAGGGAGGGACACTATGGAAAAAGAGGTTTTCTATATTGAGTGGGAGATTGCGGACCGGGGAGAGACACCACACTACGGAAAAATGGATTTTCTATATCAGGTGGGAGATTGCAGACTGGGAAGTGACACTACACTATGGAAAAATGGGTTTTCAGTTTCTGGTGGGAGATCAGGGACCAGGGAGGGACTCTACACCATGGAAACTTAATTGAACATGTCAGGTTGGTGATTGGGGTGGGGGAAGGCACCACTAGACTACCAAGAAATGCAGCTGCATGGGGTTGGGCTGGTGGGGGAGGGCGCGCAACGCCACACTAATGCCATGCAAATGAGCCCATAATGGGCATGCTAATGGCCACTAGTACCTTGCATACCCAATGAGCTAATTTGCATGGTTACTTTTGTGAACAGCACTTTAGCTCGTGAGCGCTATTGGCTGCAGGGAAATTTTCCTGGTTGGCTGTGGGGGCAACGCTACTGGGCATCCCACTGCTTTTCCTGGGTTACCACTGCCCCTGATGGACCCTATTCACAGTCAGGTAGCGCACCACGCTATCCAACTATGAATAGCATGATTGCCTTTCAGCGCTACTGTGAGGTGTCATGCAAACTTTTGCATGCCATTTTGCATTTATGTTTTGTGAATCCTGGCCCACAACCTTTTTTTTTTTCAAATTTATACTTTTTGTGCAAGCAAGCCCCCCTGAATCTCAGATGGCCCTCCAGCCCACCACCACCACCCCTCCCCACGGAGCCATGGTTTTCCTTTGGGTGAGGAGACAAGGGTGACCAGCTATAAACCCCAACACATTCAGGCATCTGGCAGGCATTAGGCAGTGAGGAGACCAGTTGCAGCTATGCTTAGTTTTTTTTAGTTTCTGGGATCAGGAAGTGTTGCGTGCAATGATACAATGGTAAAGCCCCGCCTAGCTTCCACACACCTCCCAGCCTCAGCCTTGGCCCCTGGAAAGCCACTCCTGTGGTCACCCAGGGCACGACACCAGGCACGGCCCCTCCCTCCCCAGAGATGGAGAGCGTACAGTGCCCCTCAATTCATCCCCCCAGCCGACCTTCCAACCTCCTGGGCTCGTTCTCAAACCTGAGTTGCTGGCACTACAAGTGGTGGCTCCACCACTGTGTTAAAGGGCCGCCTGGCCCATAACTTTTAATTAGGGCAATACCAATTGAGGAACTGAGTGAATGCACTAACAAAAGCATGGCAGGAGGGGGAATTACTGAGAACAAAACAAAAGCCACTGAAGCATTGAATTAACTGGCATAAAACAAAAACAAATGCTCAATAAACAGGATTAATGTGAAAATGATTGGCTTTGTGACTAAATGGTAAAACACTATATCAACTGAAGCCTGTTACAGCACACGTTTACAAAGATAAGCTGTTAGTTTTTACTTTATTAATGCTCTTTCAAAAATACAATGCAACATCTTTCAAATGTAACTCATTCTGGTGGAAGATTATACACAAGATAGACTGTTGATCCCTTTGGTGCTCCCTATCCCTATCTAAAAGATAAACTTACTGTGTTCCCTCAAAGATCCTGAACCCTGATTGGCCACCTGTTGGCCTAGCCGGTAGCCCAAGGAACTCCCTGCTGGTGACCAGGGTAAGGGAATGGGCTTGTGAGCTGCGCCAGTTTGACCTGAGGGCTGGGAAGGAGTTTTCAGGCAGCTGCACTCCCAACTCAGGAAGGGGAGATGTTGGACTCCACTAATCTGGTGACCCCTATGGTCAACCCTGGTAGAATACACTAAGTCCCTGGGGTCCAGTGGTCCTCCCCATCCTCTGATCATCAGCCCTGCATTCAATAACATATGAACTGGTGTCTAGTGGCAACCCCCATCCACTGATCCCCATCCCTGCACCAACGTAAGCTTCCCTGGCATCTAGGGCAACCTGAACTGCGAGCAGTGACCAACGCACCCTGCCACTCCCCATTACCCGAATTGCCGGCACCACAGGAGCCCATACAGTGACCAACACAGCCCTCCTCCCACCACCTTGGACCACCATGGTATGACAAGGAGCGCACATCCCCTGTACTGTTAATATGAAAATGATTGGCTTTGTGATTAAAGGGGAAAAACACTATATCAACTGAGGCCTGTTCTGGTACAAGTTTACAAAGGAAAGGTGTTAGTTTTTACTTTATTATTGCTCTTTCAAAAATACAGTGCAACATCTTTCAAACGAAACTCATTCTGGTGGGAGATTGTACATGAGAAAGACTGATGATCCTTTTGGTCACTCCCTATCCCTGTCTGAAAGATTAACTTATAGTGTCCCTCAAAGATCCTGGACCCTCCTGGGCCACCTGATGGCCTAGCAGGTAGTACAATCCCTTATCCTTTACCAGCAGCCCAGATCTGTGAATGGACTCAGGAGCTGAGTCAGTCTGGCCCGAGGGCTGGGAAGTGCTGCCATGCAGCAGCACTTCTAACTCAGGGAGGGGAAATATGGGATTCCATCACTCCGGCAATGCCTATGCTGGGCCAGGAGGCTTGCTCCTCCACAGTGGCATGACTGCAGTGTGAGAGGCTGGCCATGGGCTGTGTCCAGTGCTGGAGAGGTGAGCATAGAGAAAACAGAAACTGGAGCCAGCGAGTCAAGCCTGGCCTATTCCTTGGCCTGCAATGCCACCCAGGCCCAACAATTTTTGGATGAGAACACCAGGTGAGAGGATGACAGAACCTCCATTTCTGGCCCTGCCATGGAGTGACAGTCTGTGGGGCACTCTGTGCTAGTAAGTTCTCTGGAAGGCATGTACCTATTGGTGGGGGGCTAATGCAAGGCTGGCTTCGAAGGAGAAAACAAGTCTACAAAAATAAGATCCTGGACCCTCTATCGTCACAGCCTTGGTCCACTGAAACTCATTGACTCCCCCCTTTGCCAAACAGCAATGGTTGACTGCTGTTGTCTCCTGTCCAATATACTGATCCCAATGCAGCATCTTTTGCAAAATACCTAGGGCCAAGTGGAAAAATTACTGCATGCCAAAAACACACACCCTCTGGGAGATCTAGGTACCTCATAAATGGATAGCCACCAGTACTCATGGAGTCCCCCCGCCCCAATCCAAACACGGACTCCTGTACAGTTTACCAATCTACTGGTTCATCTCTTACACACAAAATATGCTTACCATATGGTCACCTGAAGATCCTGATTCTTTGAAGAATTTGTGGAACTCACAGAAACCAACCCCGCTCTATGAATGGTAACCGCCAACTGCGCAATGACAGCAATAGTTAGTGGTTACCATTCCAAGTGAGGTTGGTTTCTGGGAGACTCACTCTGTGTTTACCATTTACAACAGTAACATTATGGATGAACACCACTGCATTAAGTCTTCATCTTCTTATTTTTATTTTCTTCACACAACTTGTAAATGGGCAACAGTTTCGTGGTATTATCCACTTCCTCAGGCCCCACTGTGTTGCTAATATAAAACAAAAATATTAAATATGTTTTAATCACACAGTCATAAACATCTTTTTTTCTTAACAATTGTGCAATCACACACTGAACAAGGAGTGTCTGGCAAAGTGCCATTATAAATGTCAACGACTACACATAATGTTAATTATCTCAACATATTATTTCAATTGTATCTCTTCTAAAAAAATGACCATAGTTTATTACATTTTTACCCTTGAGTAGCGATCTAATAAATCAGCCTACCAATTTAATGCCTAATCCTGTTGTTATCTCATGTTAAATATTGTTTTTTCATAGTCGTTGCTCCATTTATCCTTGGCCCTGGACGATCAAACATGAGTGCCACACACACACAGAACAAGTCCCAGTGGCATGCACAGTTGGTGTTAATCCCCCATGCCAGTCAGTCAAATACATTTACTTGTTGGTCCACAAGACTTTGATAGTTATTTAAATCCATTCAAAATATACAACATATAAAAGAAAATAATGCACCATTAAACTCTTACATCTATGATACTCTGAACATAGGAGATCTTAAAACTGGCAGTCAGGCACAATAGACTATCATTGTAATTGTATACTATTGTGACGAGTGGAACGTGCTTAACAGGAGAAGGCCCACACCTCTCCTGATCATTTCTCATTAAGATTATAGCAACTCATCCCTAGCTCACGTATTTAGTTTTAATCACAATTCTTATACATTTCTTTGTTTTGTATGGGTGCTACTGGTGTGTGGCAAATATCGCAAACAAACAAAATCCAGTGCACTAACCCCACCCCAAGAAGCAGCTGTTTCAATTGCAAGTATTTTAATGCACATTCTGCAGTTTCTGCAGCTACAGAATTGGTGGATCGGTCTTCCACTAGGTATGTCCAGGGTCAGGAGAGGGGAATGTCTGCTTGTCCTGAGAGTGCTTACTGCCGGATTTTTTTTTTCACTGTTTGGAGCACTGGTTTGCTACATAACCAAAGCCTGTTTCCCCTGTGGGAGTACAGTCTACTTAGGTTAAGTGGATTTTACAGTGCTACATGAAGTGCTGGTCACCAGTGCCATGTGGTTTGTAACTTTGCTATCCATCTGATCCACATGTTGTTCCTGTTTTAAATCATCTAACAACATAATGCCCAGTAGTTTGGCTGTTGCCACTGTGGAAATTTCCATACCACTGACCTCAAAATTATGATATTTTAAGGCTGCTTGACTAGTCAAAAGCAGACGTTTTGTTATCATATAAGGGTAAGGATAGGCGTGGCCCAATCGGAAAGAGGTGAATTACGCACTTTATAGTGTATTGTAGACCATTATTGTGTATGGAATTCCATTATTAGAATAACCTTGTTGTGCTGCAGTAGCGACGTCATGATATTGTTGTGCTGCACTAGCTACGTCACTACTGCAGTACACGGTAGAACACTTTCTCATGTTGAAGTGTTCTCGAGCCACAGCTGCTAGTGTTAGTTCTGTTAAAAACAAATTTTCTCTCAGTCTGTGACAGTGCTAACAAAATATGAAACCGTGGCAGCCGTGGGTCAGTCAACCACTGCCTCAGACAGTTAAAGTTTAATGTAGCACAAAGGGACTCAAACTCTTCAAAATACAGTTAGATGAATTCCTGAAAATGTTTTGAAGTTCTTGTTATTTTTTATGAATTTAGAACTAAGTGTGTTGCTCTTTTCTCTGCAATTCAGTGTACTTTCAGGTGTTCATGTTGTTTGCTAACATAATTAAACTACTTGTGGACTCCTTAAAAATCAGTCGCCTTACTCAAATGCTTATTTCTTTTGTTGTTTTACATGTTTTTTTTTCTGGTATGCTTGCCAATACACTTTATAGAGGATTGCGTATGAGCTGCGTGCTCAAGGTCTCCTGTTAGCAAGAAAACCTCTCATTTCAAACCCAGCCGTTTTGTGTATGGCTGCTCATACACAATCCTCTATGTTCAGTGCACATCACAGCAAGTCAGTGGGATGCAGATCACAGAACAGCTATGATGCCATTCTATAGATCACGTAGAAATCTATAGTGTTGCCAAGGATTTAATCAGGCAGGAGCCCACAGGAATTCAGTTCCCCCACCTCTTAAAAACTTTAATGAGCGCTCCTGCACCTCTGTCATCTTTCTGATTGAATACTATACAGAAGTCTATCACCTTTAAATGACAGTTCCCCTACCTAAAAATCTAGATTTGAGAGTTTCCCTGCTTCAGTATTTCCAATTTAATTGCTGAGCACTGCATAACAGCACAGCTCACGCCTATCCTGCCACTCATGGTTCCACTGCCCCCAATTCTGCTAACAGTACCCCCATGCTGCTTGTGATCCCATTACTCCTCCCATGGTCTTGATTCCAGTGGGTACTTGGAGTAAATGGTACCGATGTCACTCATGGTCCTGGTGGAGACTTTGATTGACTGCCCATCATACAGGATAGAGCAAGATTAAAATACTGTATTGACAAAACTTTATGAATCAGATAACATGCTATCACTTCTGTAGCAACATGGACTAAAGGAAAACATTCTCTGCAACAGGTATATTCCATCCACGATGACCAAAACTATAGTGACAATCTACAGCATGAACTCAGTAATGAAACTAGGGATTTCTATGCTGGGTAGAAGGAAGCGGATCTCTAGCAGGTGACTTCAACATGCTTACAGGAACTTATAATATTATAAATCAAGAATTTCTAGATTTTCATTGGTTGAGCATAGACTACACTATGTAATAGAAATGCTATAGATACAAAAAAACTAAACAAAAAATGGCTTCAGATTAATAAATTGCTTAGATGAAAATATCCTGACTCCCTTGAATAGAAGGTCTCCTGGAGACAGGGATGGCCTCTATTCCTTTGTTGTGGCATCAGAGTTCTCCTTATTACAATACTGTAGGTTATACATTAGTCCTGTTCTACAATTGTGATGATTACTGTGACATTACAATAATAACAATGCCTAAAAGTGACTACTTACCATTATTAATACTTTAAAAAGCAGTAGTAGTAATATTTTATTCATGAGAACATGAACAAGGTAGAAATTCCCATTTAGCGTTCGCTCATTTACAAGGGATGCCTTAACTCTAAAAAACCTGGTTACAGTAGGATAGAAATAATGTAACAATATATAAATAATATAATTCAGAATATATTTCAACATATAAATACTCAGTAATTAATACATTTCATATGGGAAGAGAATACATGCCAAGATGGCTACAAACAACAATTATAAACCATTTCAAGGTTCAAAACAGCATACAAAAAGTATGAGACAAGGGTCCAGGAATCAGACATCACAAACACAAGATAAACCCAGGTTTGAGGAACAAACATGGAGGAAATGCTGGTGCAGTCAGTGTACTGTTTGTAGTATGTTTGAGAGAAGACCTATGGCAGTAGATTTTGCATGCAAAAAATGGCTTGCATATAGATAAATTAGCAAAATAAATAGAAAATCTGAAAACACAGATAAGAGTTCCAAACCAAAATGAGGAAACTTGAACAGTTTGCTCATACCACAAGTATATCACTGCAGGAAAGCGAACAGGAAGTGGCTGGACTGGAAAAGAGGAATAACAGGAAAGGAACCACTAGGGAAGAGTTTGAAGCGGGACACGAGGAACTAAAGGGTGAATACTGGTGCATAGTCCAGGGAGGTACAAAAAGGAAGCATAGGTACAATCACAGTGCAGTTATTTAGCTACAAAATAGATTTGGAATCCTGCAAAATGGAAGAATGTAACGAAGGGAGGCTCAGACAAAATGTCGGTGAAGTAGTGGCTGAGGTCGTCACAAACCTTATTGCCAGCAACAGTGTCTTATATGACCATGGCAATAAAAGTCAAGATGCAAATATGGATCCAATACTGTTCAAGTATGAGCACAGGGAAACAGGCAAAGGGATTGAGCTTACTGCAGCCAGAGGGAAAGAAGGAAACAAGAGGGATTTTTCATCTTGTTGGGGGAAGTTTAAATGTTATTTGTTTAAGCAATAATGCCCAACAGGGTGTGTGTCGTGCTGGGATAGCGTCACGCCTCAGGTGGTTGGGCACGAGGCCGGAGGCCAAGTGCGTCCAACAACTGAGGTGTGACGTTATCCCAAATGACGCACACTGGAGGGCATTATTGCTATTATACAATGGTTCACTGTTATATATAAAATTAAAAAATAGTTTTAAAGAATGTTTTTATTAGCATGGAAAAATATTTTTGTTTCTTAAGTGGAGATGCAAAAAAAGAGGGCAGCCATAATGATGAAAGTAGACCCCTGATGTTGTACTGGGATAACTTCACAGGTCCAGCCCAAGACTGACCAATCAGAGTCCAGGATTTTTTCTTGCCATTGTATAATATATTGGTTATTGTTCAGGGTTTTTCCTTGTTGTAGTTCATCGTTATAATGTATTTATTCATTGTTTCTTGTTTTTTTTTTCTTATTTATTGTTGTAGTTATTGTTCGTGTTTGTTGTTGATATTGGTATTTGTACTGTTTATGTTTTTTTGCTAAAATTCAATAAAGTGTACTGACTTGCAAAACAAGCATTTGTCAATGCTGAATGTTGATTGTGTCGGTGTGTTGAGCTCGCTCACTGCCCCTCTGTCACTCGCTCAGTCTGTTTCTCCCGGTGCTGCAGGCTGCTCATTTGTACTGGGCTTCTGCCTGCGTTGGCACCTTGCTCTGCCCACTAAGAAATCCACAGCTATCCCGACAGAGCTCCGTTGAGGTGGCTCACTCCCCCTCTCTCACTTGCTCATTCTGTTTCTCCTGGCGCTGCAGGCTGCCCTTTTGTTTTATTTTTTTATTTATTTAGTTTTTGTTGACCGGGTAAGTGCACTAGAGAAATTCTGCCTATTTTCAGGCACGACCTGGGGAGGGGGATACAGATGAATGCCAACTGACCTTGAACCAGATTAAGCTGTTGGTGGTCATTTTTAGTGAATGAGGGAAATTTGGCCAGGACACCGGGAAAATTCCCCTACTCTTTTCGAGAAGTGCCATGGGATCTTTAACATCCACCTGAACTACCACCAATCCAGGCAGATGGGACCTCGGTTTAACATCTCATCTGAAAGGCGGCACCTCAGAAGTGCAGCACCCCTCTCATGCTGCACTACAGTGTCAGTACTGGGATATTAACCCAAGTGCCAGATGTGGGAACTGAACCCACAGCCCTCTGATCTCCCGGCCTCAGAGGCGAGTGTGCTACCTACTAAGCCACTGACACTGCAATGTACTGGGCTCCTGCCTCTGTTGGTGGCTTTTTCTGCCCACAAAGAAATCTGCAGTAGTCCCAACACAGGTCTGTTGAGCCTGCTGACTCCCCCTCTCTCACTCACTCATTTCGTTTCTGCCGGCGCTGCAGGCTGGCCTCTTGTACTGGACTCCTGCCTGCATTGCCACCTTTTTCTGCCAACAAAGAAATCCACAGCAGTCACGATAGAGCTCCATTGAGCTCGCTCACTCCCCCTCTCTCACTCGCTCATTATGTTTCTCCTGGTGCTGCAGGCTTCCCTTTTGTACTGGGCTCCTGCCTGCATTGGCACCTTTTTCTGGCCACAAAGCAATCCACAGCTGTCCCGACAGAGCTCATTTGAGGTTGCTCACTCCCCCTGTGTTCCATGCTCATTCTGTTTCTCCTGGTGCTGCATGCTGCCCTTTTGTACTGGCCTGTGTTGGCGCCTTTTTCTTTGCAGCAGTCCTGACAAAGCTCCGTTGAGCTCACTCACTTCCCTTCTCTCACTCGTTCATTCCGTTTCTGCCGGCGCTGCAGGCTGCCCTTTTCTATTGGGCTCCTGCCTGCGTTGCCACCTTCTTCTGCCCAAAAAGAAATTTGCAGCAGTTGCAATACAGCTCTGTTGCACTCGCTCACTCCCCCTCTCTCACTCACTCATTTTAGTTTTCCCGCCACTGCAGGCTGCCCTTTTGTATTGGGCCCCTGCGTGCATTGCTGCCTTTTTCTGCCTACAAACAAATCTGCACCAGTCCCAACAGAGCTCCGTTGAGCTCACTCACTCCCCCTCCCTCACTCGCTCGTTCTGTGTCTCCTGCCACTGCAGGCTGCCCTTTGTACTGGGCTCCTGCCTGCACTGGCGGCTTGTTCTGGCCAGAAGAAATCTGAAGCAGTCCTAACACAGCTTCATTGAGGCTGGCTCACCCCCCCACTCACTCATTCTGCTTCTGCCGTGCTGCAAGCCGGCCTTTGTACTGGGCTCCTGCCTGCATTGCCGCATTTTCTGCCCACAAAGAAATCCACAGCAGTCCTGATAGAGCTCCGTTGAGCTCACTCAGTCTCCCTGTCTCACTCACTTGTACTGTTTCTCCCACCGCTACAGGCTGGCCTTTTCTACTGGGCCCCTGCCTGCATTGACACCTTTTTCTGCCCTCAAAGAAAACTCCAGCAGTCCTGGCAACACTCCGGTGAGTTTTCGCACTCCCCCTCCCTCACTCGATCTCTCATTCTGTTTCTCCCAGTGCTGCAGGCTGCCCTTTTGTACTGGGCTCTTGCATTGGGGCCTTTTTCTGCTCACAAACAAATCCAGAGTAGTCCTGACAGAGCTCAGCTGAGCTCAGTCACTCCCCCCCCCCCACTCGTTTGGTCTAAATCTGTCCCAAACACTGATTTCCAGCAGCGACCATGCTATTCTCCGGCAGGAGTGCAAAAACATATTTTAGCAAGGATGTGAAAAATAACAGCTGTACTGTTCATAGGGAGGTGTAAAAAAATGCCAGTGGTGAAAATGTAGTGTGAAAATATTACACATTTGCGAAGTTACAAGGGTACGTGGAAATAGTTCAATGCACACTTGTAACACAGTCATGTTATTGAGTTTCGTCACCAAATTTTCAACATAGGGATTTTAGGACCTCTGCTCATGAACTGTGCCACTGTCATTTTCTTAATCTGTCCCGAACACTGATTTCCCACAGTGACCGCGTTATTCTGTGCCGCAACTGTGAAACCACATTCAGTCAGGATGTGAAAAATGACAGCTGTACTGCTCATACGGAGGTGTGAAAAAATGCCACTGTTGAAAATCTGGCGTGACAATATTACAAATCTGCGAAGTTACAAGGGTGTGTGGAAAGTGTGCACCACACATTTGTAACACAGTCATTTGATGGGCTATCATCACCAAATTTTCAACATAGTCATTTTAGGACCTCTGCTCATCAACAGTATCACTGTCATTTTCTTAATCTGTCCCAGACAGTGATTTCCCACAGCAACCGCTCTATTCTGCGCTGGAAGTGCAAAAACACATTTTGGCCAGAGTGGAAAAAATGACAACTGCACTATTCATATGTAGGTGTGGGAAAATGGCAATGTTGAAAATCTGGAGAGAAAATATTATTAATTCGCAAAGTTATGAGCATCCATGCAAACTGCGCAATGCACACTTGTAACACAGTCATTTTATGGAGTATCATTACCAAATTTTCAACATAGGCATTTTAGGACCTCTACTAATGAACAGTGTCACTGTCATTTTCTTAATCTGTCCCGAGCACTGATTTCCCACAGCGACTGCGCTATTCTGCACTGGAAGTGTGAAAACACATTTCAGCCAGGATATGGACAATGACAGCTGTACTGTTCACAAGGAGGTGTGACAAAATGCCAATATTGAAAATCTGGCATGAAAATAGTGCAAATTCACGAAGTTACGAGCGTGTGTAGCAACTGCGCAATGCACGCTCGTAAAACAGTAATTTTTTGGATCTTCCACCAAATTTGCAACTTAGGTTTTTGACAGCCCACCTCATGAACACTGGCACTGTCATTTCATTAATCAGCCCCAAAGGGTGATTCCGCGCAGTGACCACAAAATCACCTTTCGGGGCTGATTAACGCCAAGACAGTTTGAGAATTCATGAGGAGGGGTCCCAAAAACCCCATGTTGAAAATTTGGTGCCAAAATTCCAAAAAGTGACTTAGATATGCATTAAAGTTGAAAAAACCCTATTTCTACCATTATACAGCTTACCGGCATTTCCTCAGTTTGTGGTTGGCTTTGAAGAGTGCAGACATGTTCCCGGTCCACGAAGATCGTCTCATTGGACTCTGGAGGTAAGTATAGGGTGGGGGTGGGAGGTAAGGTGCACAGTGGGTGGGTGCGGGTTGCAGGTGGGGGCAAGGACAGCACCAGAGACAGTTTCCTTTTTACAGGTAAAAAAAAAAAAACAAGACATCGTGGGACTGTTTTTACTTTCGGGGAGCATGTGGTATGTTGGGTTGGACTCTAGTGTGCCACCGAGTCTTGCTTCTGGGGGCAGCTGTAGCCGACGGGATTGGGCACCCCATTGGCAAAGAACAAAAGGGGAAATGCCATTCTGCCAATGGGGATTGGGCACCCGTCGGCAAAAGAACAAAGGAATGCCATTTTGCCAACGGGGTTGGGCACCCCATCGGCAAAGAACAAAAGGGGAATGCCATTCTGCCAATGGGGATTGGGCACCCAGCAGCAGACAATAAAGGGGTCACATTATGCTGACGGGAGTGGGCTTCCCATCGGCAGATAAACATATTGGGGAGGTAATATTGTTTGTGAACAAGGCAGCAAGCCACCGCCATGTTCACAAACAATACCAGTGTTGTGAGATCCCGCCCTGCAATGACGGGTCACTCCCCATTGCAGCAGATGGCCTACGCTGCAATGACGAGGCAGCTCCTGATTGCAGCAGCTGATTTCTCACAAGTTGGTGCCAAGGTTCAAAACTTGTGTCATCAGCAGCGTACCACGGCATTGGGGGAAGTGGGACAAGCCTTTGCAGGCTGTGGGGGCATTGGCCACAACAGTGCCGTGCCTCCACAACCTGCTTCTGAGAAAGTTGTCGCAATATGTTTCTTGCGCTGCATGCAATTGACATAAAAAAAGCAAACAAGAGGGATTTAGTGGTCATTGGCAACTCTTTCCTAAAGTTTACAGATAAATACATTTGCAAGGGATGAAAGGAAAGTACAGTGGTGAGCTGCATAAAAGGAGCTAAGATAAGGCATATAAAGGAAAATCTGGATGAATTATTATTAAAAGGGACAAAAAACAATAGTTGTAATGCAGTCAAGGACCAACAGCATTGGTTGAAAACCAGAATTAGAAATACAGAAAACTTCAAAGCAGTAGGAGACATATTAAAAATCTAAAAGTTGCAATGTAATATCAGAGTTATTACACAAAATCATAGGCAGCTCGGTTCAAACTGCTGGCACTGAAACAAGTCCAGACCAGTAGTGTTCCCAAACAGCTTGGCTTCACAGCCCTGGATACCAAATCAACACATCAGATATAAAAGTTTTAAACATCCTGTAACAGGCACGGATATTTTTATCCGGGATTTCATTGCATGTTACTGTACTGGTATAGTCTATTTACTATTATGCTCATGTGGAGCCTACTATGTGGAGAGAACTGTTAGACAATTTAGAATCAGAATAGGGGAACATGTAAGGGCTATACCTAAAAATTATTATAGCTATGCCATAGTTAAACAACTTAATGAAAATAGATTGGATATTTTTTCATTTATAGGCATAAAACAGGTTAAGATTGGAGCGGGTGGGGGGAGACATTCAAAAATTAATTGGCCAACGTGAAAGTTTCTGGACGTTTAAATTAGGAGCTAGAAAAGGTAAAGGACTTAATGATAATATTGATTTGTCAGCCTTTTTAAATAAATTTAGGGGCTGATATATATTTATAGTGCATGTAAGGTTAACTAAGAGAGCTTGCCACTTATAAATTTATTGCACTTATCTAGTACATTCTAGTATTAGATTAGACCATAATAGAATGATACGCAGTATACTAGGGGTTCTGCAATAGAATACCATTCACCAGCCAGCAAATGAAATTAAAATTTATATTTGTTATAATGGTGTTCTCATTCATTTTAAATGTTAGTGAATAAATATATGCATGATGTTTAATGGATTTAATTATTTATGTAGTATTAAGTGCTTTTGTGTGATGGTTTCATGCAGTAATCACATTAATGGTTCTGTAATTTGTAATAGGCTTATTATAGGCTCATGGGAGCCAGTTATACAGAAGCACGTGCACTTTTATATAATCTAGTTAATTGGATAAGTGATTTATTTAAATTGCAATATGTATATATAGAGTAAATGAGAACATTGCATTAACTCTGTTGAAGCCCAGTAGGTAACTGGGCAAAACATAAGTGTTTGTCCGTGAGCCAGTCCGGCTACATGTTTGTATCGCATTGCCGTGGTACACAATAAATGTTTTTGCACATTATTTCGTTGGGCTTACTTCTATTCTGCATTGATCGGTGCTCAGTTTCATCTTTTTAGTTTTCTATTATGTGTAGCACCATCCATGGTTTGCTCGGTGCTTACTTTTTCATTGCTTTTTAGTCTATAAGTACAAGATACAAAAAAAATAAAGCCCAGAATTGGACTGCTTTACTTACTAATGCAAGTAGCCTAGGAAACAAAAAAGGTGAATTGGAATATATTTTATTTATACGAAGTATTTACCTCTGCGCAGTCACACAGCCATGATGGGGGGGAGGGGAAATTGTTTAACCAGGAAAGACACACTAAGCCAAAGCTTGTTTCCAGGTGTGACCTGGGAGCACAAGAAAGTTAAATGACTTGCTCAGAGTCACACAATATGCAAGTGGGGGCTGTGGGATTCAAACCCAGGTCTCCAAGTTTGCAGCTCAGAGCCGTAAACCACAGTGCTAGTCTACCTCCTTATGTCCAAAAATCAGCAGACTATATCATGCTCCCCCAACCACAACTGGTCAAATGTTTTCATGCCGGCACATTGTCTTGAGAAAGTGCCAGTGTACCAACATGAAAAGGTTGGACCAGTTGTGGTTGGGGGAGCGTGGTAAAGTCTGCTTATTTTTGCAAATAAAAACCATGTTGGACATTATCCTACAGTACAGAATGTGTTGATTTGGTATCCAGGGCTGTGAAGCCAAGCTATATCAGAGATGCTGCCTGTCCCATGAGTGGGGAGGAGGACACTTGATATTAAAGCAGCTAAATGGATGGCTGAGGTGGTGGTGTAGTAGGGGGAATTCCATTTTCAGAGAAACTGGGAAAGATTTAAAAAGGATGGGACATTATATGGCTCAGACAGCTTGCACCTAAACTGCAACGGGTCATGGGTGCTAGGTGAGAGAATAAACTTTAAGATATGCAACATTGATGCCATGATGGCAGGAGGATGATTGCTGGGAGTAAAACAATAGATGGCTACAAATTATTCAATAAGGATAGAGCAGGAGAGAACGGCGGAGGTGTAGCTCTGTATGTCAAGAACGATACTGAAGCATTGGAGGTGAAGAAAGATGAGACTCTAAGCTTAGAACAGCAATGGGTGAAAATTACACTGCCGAAGGGGAGGAAGTTGTATAGACTGCCAACACACACTTTAGAACAAAATGAAAAGCTACTGTCTTCAATAAATAAATAGGGTATGGAAGGAAAAATTATGCTACTGGGGGATTTTAACCTTCTGGATAAATTATAGATCAGGGCACAAAACAAGGTAGATCAATGCTTGAGAAAGATTCTGTAGATTGCATTGTGACACTTAATATGGAATAACATGTGGAAAAAGGGACAAGGGGAGACAATATATTAGATATGGACATTAGCAATCTAGAAGAAGATATATTAAAATGCAAGTTCAGGGAGCCACTGGGAGGAAGTGACCATAACATGGTCTACTTCAAGATCCTAAATTGTAAATACAAAATCACAGGGAGAACAACGTTACAATATAGCTAATTTTGAAAACAATTTCGCAAAACATACTAAAATGGGATTGGAGGGAAAGGTTTTAAGGAAAAAATCAGGATGAATTGTGGGATATCCAAAACTGTAAAATGCAGGAACTTATGGAAACTTTTGACCCGGAGAGGGTTAAGTATAATAACAAAGAGAAGATACCAAGTTGGTGTATGAAAAAGATTGAAAGAAATTAAGAAAGAAAAAGTGAGCTTATAGGGCAGCAAAAATAAATAAACAAGACACTACACAACTGTGGAACGATTACAAAAAGGAAGTTAGAAATTGTAAAAAAATATATTGTAAGAGCCAAAAGGGAACAAGGATTGAACTTGGCTACCAAATTTAAAAATAACTATAGATCCTTCTAAAGTAATATAAATGAAAAATGGAAAACAAATCAACAACTGGGACCCCTAGTGGATGAAGGTAAAACAGTTACTACAGAGTCAGATGTGGAGATTTTTAACAAATTCTTTTGTAGTGTCTACCAGAAGTAAATACTAGGAAAGAAGAACATGAGATTAATAAAAGCACAAGAATTATAGTGAAAGGAGAAACTAGGAAAATATTAAGAGAACTGAAACCTAATAAAGCACTAGCTCCTGATGGGTTATTTCCCATGGTGATTAAAGAACTGTCAGATGAGTTGGCAGGTCTGGTTACAAATATTTTTTAAAAAATCACTGGCAATGGCAAGGTAGTGACATCTTGGAGAGATGCTACAGGGGTCCAAATTTTCAAAAAGGGAGTCAGATTAAATGTTAAAAATTATGCGTCAGTAAGTTTGACCTCGGTGCTTGGCAAGGTTTATAAATATAAAATAATGCTTGTGGAAGTGTGGTTAATAAGGATTTTATGCATACCCAAGATGTGTGATGCCCAGATAAACCCCGAGGGTGAAGCCCAAGAGGTTTATATGGGCATCACACACTGAGGTTGTGCATAAAATCTGAATTTTCCCACAGTTCCCCGTGTTTTATTTTTTTATATTTACTGTTTTTTGGTGGAATTGCTGTTTTCTGTATGAATTTTTGTCTGTCTGAATCAGTGCCCACTGTGAAACGAGAGGATGTTGCCATTTTTTCAGGGTTTTTTTATTTTGGAGGCTTAGAATTTATTTGTAGAACCTTTTGCAATTTGTTTTCAGCTGCAAGGAAAAAACTGGTGTCTGAGGAGGAAGCCATTTGCCGTGTGGCAGTTTTGTGTAGTGCGAACGGACCGCACAAGAGAAGGGAGCCGCAGAGCTTGTCAGCTTACGTATAGCAGCTTCGGATAAGCTTTGCAGTTTTAGTTTTCAGTATTGCTTCCCATTTTGTTTTTGTGGCTTGGAATCTGGTTTGGGTTACTGTGGCAAGGAGAGAGGTTTCATTTTGAGTATTTTGCCCGTTTTGTTTTTCTGGCTCGGAATCAGCCTGTTTTTTTTTTTGGGGGGGGGGGATTAGTGAGCCTGCAGCAAGGAGAGAGCACAAGGTAAGGGAGTTGGGGAGCTCATCATTTGGCAAGAGATAGGTTGGAGCAGGATTAATATTTTAGGAAGCAGTTTATTTTAGAGGATATTGATTTGGTGCCTGGATTGAGAGTTTGTGGTATGCAAGGTCAGAGTGCGACTGAAGGCAGCTGAGGAGCTCATTAGGTGGCATGTTGTGGGTAGAGAGAAGGGTTATGGAGGGGGTGTTTGGGAAAACTCTGTTATTCATGGATCGTTATTCACATATGTGAATAACGGGTTTGCCAGCCACTGCCCACAGGTCATAATCATAGACAACCAGTAAACATACCATTATTAAAAATAAAATACTTTTTTAACTAATGAGTGATTGTGAGATAACACACAGCATGTCTTCAGGTTGGGAACATCTTGGCAAACAAATAATAACATTTTTCGAGCTAATAAGTAAGGCTCTAGATAGGGAACTGCCGGTTGATGTAGTGCTCCTTGACTATAGTAAGGCATTTGATAGTGTGCCACATTTGAATTAATAAAAAAACTAATACAAATTGGTCTAAACAATAGACTGGTGAGCTGGATTGAGCAGTGGTTGGAGAACAGAAGACAAAAATTCTATGTAAGGGGTCATGTGTCAGAGTGAGGGAATGTGACAAGTGGCATGCCACAGGGGGCAGTATTGGGTCCTGTACTTTTTAATATATATGTGTCATCAGTGAGCTGCAAAGGAGGGGTGTGGATGTGCAAATCTGCAGACAATACAAAAATAGGATCTATTCTGGATACAGATGAGGCAGCTGACAGCCTGAGATGAGAACTGAATAAATTGGGTAATTGAGCCAAGGAACATAAGCTAAGCTTTAATGTGGACAAATGTACAGATATGCATCCAGGTAATAAGAACAAGAAGGCCAAATATACATTACTGGGGAGGAGCTGAACAAATCAAGTGCAAAAAAAAGACCTGAGAATATTGGTTTCTGATGCTCTAAGTTTTGACAGACACTGTAGGGAAGTAACCAAAAACTATTGTATGACACTAGGATGCACTGGCAGAAATATTGTAAGCTGGGACAGGAAGGTGATAATGCTACTCTATGGTGCATTGGTGAGGCCACATTTGGAATACTGTGGACAGCTTTGGGCACCAAAGGGTAAAGGTGTGATAAAGCTCTTGGAGGGAGTGCAAAGCAGAGCTACAATGATGGTTACAGGAATGAAGGAGCTGACATATGAGCAGAGAAGGGAGGATTTGATCTTGTATATATCGAAGTATTGAAGATTGTGAGGTGACTTACACCTAGATGTTAGGGCCTTTAAAGAGAAAGACCTATGGGACTGCCTCAGTTTGAAACTGAAGGATATGCAATATGGATACAAGACACATGAATCACAGTTAATAGGGACATATATAAAACAAGAAAAAGAGAGACTTGTTGGTGGCCCAGTGGCATAGAGAGCTGAGGCACTGTGTGCCTTACCTCCTGCCATGCTGGTGGCCAGAGTTCGGGAACAGACGCAGGTTGCTTGGTGGTTGGCTGGGAGAGGGAGGATTGAGCATCCATAGGATTGCTCTCGTCCCTCGGGGGTTAGCTTACCATTGTGCTGCTTCCCAGGAATTGTTGGGAGGCAGCACATGCGATTCCACAAGTAGGGAAGGGAACCCACCTTCTGGACGCCTGAGGTATCTCCATGGAGGCAGAGTGCACCTGACCCACCCACTGCTTGTCCGTAGGGGCACAGGGTAAAAAACTGGGTGGATAAAACCCCCACTGCAGGATGATAATTGACCCATCACAGGCCCTACACCAGTGACTAGACACTCCCATGGTCCTGTGGCAGAGGACAACAAAAGGAAGGTAAGTCCCAGGGAAGTCGGGTGACAGGGCTGGTGGGGGGGTCAATCAGAAGGGGGTAGCAGAGGAGAAGGAGCATAAACAGATAATGAAAAAAAAAGAGAGGGACTTGGAATGCACAGAGAGTTGTTTCAATATGGAATGGGCTACCAGAGAAGTATTACAGTGTGAAAATATGGAACCTTTCAAGAAAGAGCAGGATGAATATTTTGGTAAAAATCCCATAATGGCACTAACCACAGAGAACTGGCAAGCCACCATGGGCCAGTTTGCTGGACAGGCTTGTAATAATCCTATGAATCATATAAAAAGTGAATTACAGAACAAAATATCAGAATCTGGACATGCCATTTCAACTAATCAGCAATAAACCTCTAAGATGTATTACACAGCTTGAACACTCAAAGTGGTATTGCCTCACAGTTAACATTCCAAACTTGCTAGTCACTATACACACTTCAGTATGTGTATCAAGAATGAATGCTTTGTGTTGAAAAGATTGTTTCTCTATTGTATGATAGAGTTTTCATTAAGAAACAATATAACAGCTGGTAGAACAGTTAAGTATGCAATCAGGGAAACTTAAACATTACTACATAAAGAAAGGAAAAGTTATAACAAATTTCTTGCATAAAAATTGAAGTAATACAGAGCATTCCTAGGGATAGAAATGCTTAAAGGCAATTTCTAAGCTATTTGCTTTTCTAACACAAAAGCTCCATATGTTATAGCTGCGATAGTCATTTTAGCCTAAAACTGACATTTTTAGTTGCAAACTTTGTGTGGGAAGGGATGGAAAATTAAGCCGAGCAGCCATCCAGCCGATCCCTTACCATTCCTGGTCCGCTAGGCCTGCCCACCAGCTTTCATTTATGCCAAAGGTTACTTTAAGCCACGAGGGTGGTGGGGTTATCAGGATTTACCACGGCTGGCGTGGTTTGCCCGCAGGCGCAGCCGAGTGGTAACCTCACCAGCCGTGGAAATCCCCGATAACCCACATCCCCAAGTGGCTTATTGCTATTATACCATAGATATACCATGGATGAGTTCTTTTTAAAAAGGTATATTTTTATGTATTAAAATAATGTTTTCAGAGAAATAAGCTTACGCTGAAAAAAATAGTGCCTTATTTAAGATTTATATTCAAAATATGCACATAGAAAAACATTTATAGCCCACCATGTTTGTCTTTAGGAGGTTTCTTCATGTTGTTGCAGTTCAAGCTGCAACCTGCAGCATTTCGTTATTGGTTGCTTGCTTTTGATGCTGCGTTTTGTTACCGACAGGACTGGATGGCCGAGTTGCTGTTAAGGGTCCGCGGAGTTTGAGTTGGGAGCTGCGGGAGAAAGTGATGGTGTAGCCGGCTGAGGGACTGTTGCGGCATGTGGAGAAACCGGAGGTGTTCCCTCTTCTTGACATGCTGTGACCCATTGTGTTGCCGTCATGGAGCTTCCGGGTTAATGTCCGCATCATGAAAATGGACTGGGGGAGGGGATCTGTTACAGTCGTCGGAAGTTCTTTGCTGTTTTATTTTTTTTTTCGTGCTGCCATTGATAGAGGAAGAGCGGGGATTTTAAAATGAGACAGGGACTGTACGGGAGAGAGAGGAATTGTACAGGAATGGAGCGGAGCTGAACGGAGAAAAACATTATTTCGAGGTGAGCCGGGTGGAAGTGGTTGCAGGGAAACAGAAAGGCTGTTTAAAATTAGACACTGAGGCTCACAGAGTATTTTGTTCGTGATGTACGGAGGTGTTGTTTTGGGATCCCCGGTTAGCAGGGAAGCAAGATGGCGGTTGGAGTTCCGAGATTTCAGGGTCGGCCTGGTTTTTTAAACATGCGGCTGGCTGGCACCTTTTGCGGTGATTATCAGAGGATTTACAACAGAGGTAAGGTGCCAGCCTGCCGTTTTCATTGGTCGGTGTCCGAGGTCCATGGTATAATTAAATATATACAACACTGTTCTGAAACATTCTGAAAAATGACCCCCATAGCAAGCGGCTTTCATTTATGTCAAAGGTTACTTAAATATATATAAAACTGCTCTGAAAAACGGTCCCCATAGACTTCTAAACAGCGTGCCCCTGCACCAGAGGTCAACAAATCCCATAACCCGATGTCCCAAGCCACCAATTGACTGGCAGGGACAGGCATGTGTCTGTCAGCCAGCTGTCCCACAGACAACCAGTAAAAGTAAATTCATTACTGTCTGAATACTTCAACCCTTTCTTTAGGGTTTGCACTGTTCTCCAAACCCTCCCATATGATTGTAGGTAAAGGGTACCCCTGCAGAATAAATATAGTGTTTACCTTTACTTTGTTGACTGAATATGTTTCTGTAGCATATTTAACATATATCCGAGATCAGGAATTGTTTTGAACCATCCCATCCAATCGGACCATAAGACTGCAGAGGACATGCTACTTGACTTGTGCATTACAGTCTAAATATCATTTAACAACATGAAGCAAACATCAATGGTAAATCTCAAACATCAAACACAGGGCTCCATTTACATTGACTATTACACGCAAAGCTCCCTCGCTGCAATAACATTATCACATAGCATGTCTGCTGTAATCTTACAGTCTGATTGGGCAGGATGGCTCAAAACACTTCCTGACCTCAGACATACTTCAGTGTCAGTGGCTCAGTACGTAGCACACTCGCCTCTAAGGGTGGGAGATCAGAGGGGTGTGGGTTCAGTTCCCACATCTGGCACTTGGGTTAATATCCCAGTACTGACACTGTAGTGCAGCATGAGAGGGGTGCTGCACTTCTGAGGTGCCATCTTTCGGATGAGACGTTAAGCCGAGGTCTCATCTGCCTGGATTGGTGGTAGTTCAGGTGGATGTTAAAGATCCCATGGCACTTATCAAAAGGAGTAGAGGAATTTCCCCAGTGTCCTGGCCAAATTTCCCTCATTCACTAAAAATACCACCAACAGTTTCATCTGGTTCAAGGTCAGTTGGCATTCATCTGTATCCCCCTCCCCTGGGTCGTGCCTGAAAATAGGCAGGATTTGTCTAGTGCACTTACCCGGTCAACAAAACTAAATAAATACTTTTTAATATGCTACAAAAACATACTTATCCACCAAAGTAAAGGTAAACTCTATATTTATTCTGTAGGAGTACCTTTTACTTACAATCCTATGGGACAGTTTGGGAACAGTGTAAGCTATGAAAACATACAAGCCCTAAATAAAGGGTTGAGATATCCTGTGAAGATTCTGAAAAAGCTGGAGACTTGGTTGGACACTTGGCAGCTGGGGTTCAATGCATGTAAAAGCTTACTTTATTTGTGGTGAACCATCTGGGAACTACCAACTGGGAGGGGTGTAGCTGGTGGAGACTGAGGAGGAGAAGGATCTGGGAGTGGTCATCATGGGATCAATGAACAACTCGGCACAGTGTAGGAAAGCAGCTGCAATGGCCAACAAAATACTGGGTTGCATAGCAAGGGGAATAACGTCGAGGAGGGGGGATATGATTCTGCCACTGTATAGAGCACTGGTTAGACCTCATCTCGAATACTGCATGCAGTACTGGCACCCGTACCTGAAAAGGGACATTAAATTACTGTAAGGGGTACAGCACAGAGCAACTGAGATGATCCAGGGGTTGGGGGACTTATCGTATGAGAGTAGGCTAAAGGAGTTAAATATGTACTCGCTGGAGGAGAGGAGGGACAGAGGAGATATGATCGAGACATTCAAGTACATGGGAGGGATAAACAAGACTGGTATGGAGGGGCTATTCAGGGCAAGGGTGGGGAGGGACACTCAATGCCATGACTTGAGATTGAGGGGGAAGGTTCAGGAGGGAAATGAGGAGTCACTTTTTTATGGAGAGGGTGGTGGCAGGGTAGAACGCATTACCAGCAGAGACAGTAGCCTTTAAAACAGTAGGCTACTTCAAAAGAAGTTGGGACAGGGCAAGAGCGAGGATAAAGGAAGGGGGTGTGAGGAGGGAGGGGCAGCTGCAGAATAGGGCTGCTAGCTGCAAAATCGAGCAGACTCGAAAGACCAAATGGCCTTTTTCTGCTGGCAAATTTCGTATGTTATTAAGGCTCTGTGGTAATTAGGGTTAGCACAGTCACAGTCCAACAGCAGACATAAGGAGGATGGTCCTGTCTAAACTCCAAGGACTGCCAGCTCCAGCAACAGGACTAGTAGGTTTAGTCTAGCCACTTGTCAATGGACAAGCACTTAATTTTAAGATTTGTCGACTCCTGCCCTGCGCTCTCCCTGGTTAGACTTCACAAAACTTATGAGCACGGGGGCAGGGCTGGCACACCAGGAAGGGTAAAGGATTGGCCAGCTGGCTGCTCTGCTCAGTTTTTGATCCCTTCCCTCACAAAGTGGCTGAAATTAAAAATGTTATTTTTAGGCTAAAAAGGCTATCACAGCCATAAGGTACGGGGCTTTTATGTTAAAAAAGCAAATAGGTTGGAAATTGCCTTTAACGCAAAAACAGAAAATAATAAGACATTCTGGATGCAAACAACTAGGGAAGCTAAGCACTCTTATAGTAATCTGCAGTCTTACATCTATCCTGAGATTTTGGACAACATATTTTTCAGAGAAAATGTTTTTGACTCACTGGAACCTATGGCATGTGGCATTACCCTTGTAGTAAGGAATGTATTGTTACATTTAAAACAGACAAGATAAAAAATGCAATTCTATGAAGCCCTGGTAATGATTTCATTCCTATTGAAGTTTATAACATTAATATTGATTTGTGGTTTGACTTGTTAGCCCTCTTTTTTAATAATTGCATACAAGAGAGTTTTATGCCAAGCATCTAGAGAGGCAATATAAGCATACCAGTCTTTAAAAAGGGGGCACATAATGAACCCAGCCATATACCACCCAATTTCCCTATCAGACACCAAGGCCAAGATTTTTACAAAAATTGTACAGAACAAATTGTAAGGGTGGGTAATTGACAATAATATCCTCTCAACTTAACAGGCAGGTTTTGTTAGAGGTAAGATCTGCAGTGATCAGTGTTTTCTGATAGGGCACCAGATTCACAATCTGTCCCCTGAACAAGCTTGTTTGAGTGAAACACTGGGCTGCTGGCATTGAGTCTGAATTCACCACCACTGTCTGTGAAGATGGTTCACCACAAATAAAGTAAGCTTTTACATGCTACCACCATTTTGGGACGTTCACTTATCATGCGTTTTGAGTGTCTGGATTGTTTTTGTGTCAAGATCCATTCAAATGTTAAAATCAGAAATCGCTGGCCCAGTGGTATGGAGTGCTGTGATGCAGGACACTTTGCTTCCTGCCATACTGGAAACCCAGATTTAGGAATGGACCTGGGCCAGTCAGGGTTGGTCAGAGGAAGGAGGCTCAAGCATCCACAGACAGCTGTCCTCCTTCAGGAAGTGGAAACAGCACATGCCACTGCTTCACTGCTACTCATCGGAGGCTGGATGACACAGTAGGTGGCTGGCTCTCTAACAGCTGAGTGCCAGCATTCAAGTATGTGCAGCATCTTCACACCACATGCCCATGCAACTGCACACATGCTGAGTTTGAGGGCAGGAACCAACACATAGGAAAAGCATGGGCTGTGCACTGAGGAAGCTAAGCACACCTGTCTCAACCTACGCCATCACCCCAGGCCCTGCCAACTGGATAAGGACTCTGGGGGGTTCAGAAGAACAGCCCTTCCTCCCCTGGCCCTGCAATGCAAAGTAAGTCATGGGGGAACTAGGAAGGTAAGACCTGGGGGAGATGGTGGAAGATCGAGGGGGGGAATAGTGGCTGAAGAGCCAGCCAGCACCCCAAACAGGCAAAAAAGTTCAATGAAAAAAATCAGAAATTAAAGTCATTTTGCAGATTATTTTTGATTTAGAGCTGCATTTAATTATGTATCATGGACTATTTTATGAGAAACATTATATGAACTTAGGGTAGATAGTCATTTAATCATTTTCAAAATTATATTACACAGCAGTAGCTGGTCCAAAGTAAAGTACAGTTTTAATGGTCCTTTGACAGATATTTTTTAAAACCAATAGATGGGTTAAGAAGGGCTGTATTTTGGCACTCCTGCTTTTCAATCTCTGTGTAAATAAGATGGGTTATTTGTTAAACAGTGATACATATATAAATTTAGTTCTGGGCAAAAGATTCACATTTCTGGTGTATGCAGTTGGCATTGATTTTGTTGTCATTGACTCCCTGAGTATTGCAGCTTCAATTAAATACATTGGATTCAGTGGTCACAGACTTAAAATTAACCATTTATATAAACAAAAGAAAAATTAAACCAAAGAAAAAAAATAATTGGTATTTAACAAAATTAAGATTGAAAAAGTTGATAGCTATGTGTATTTAGGCATGTTATAGGAGATTACATTGTGTAATAAAGATTAGAAGCTTGAAAATCAAACTGAGTTAGGCGTTAAAGGGACTGGTAACATTCAACAAGAAAAACAGTGGTAACATGGTATTGGCTGTGCTGAAAGCTGCACTAGTTAAATGAATGCCCAGGCTACATATGGGGCTGAAGCAAGGGGACTGAGAAAACAATCAAATCTAGAGTCCTTAATCGTACAGTTTTATACATCTATTGTAGTACAGTCCTATGGCATTCCATGTGCTGCAACATGAGCTGTGTGGGGTGCAACAAATCTATGTATGTTGATAGAGTGCAGACTTATTAATTTTTAGATCAAGATATCAAATACTATCTGCCTAAGTCCTCGCTATCCTCTCTGTTTTCTTGAAATGCAGAGGATGGACAAGGAAGGGTGTACTATAACCCGGTTATTAAAAATCTGGGAACTTTTATTTTCAGGTTTCATCAACAAACAATAGTACAACACCTGACAAACAGTGAGAGAATACAGAATGAAAGAAAAAAGAAAATACAAAATGAGACAGAAAGACAGAACACACACAACAATCCCCCCCATCCCACCGCCTCAGTCAGAGGAATCACCACTAGGCAAAGCAGACATGAGTAGCCAAGGATCAGCACTACCAAGCCAGAGGTAAAGGCTCATAGACAGTAGGGGTAGGAATTGGAACAGGGGAGCCACAATAGAAGGAACCATTTCCAGTGGTTTAAGTAAAATAAATTAGGTCCAATGTATGATCTGTGTAAATAGATGTCATCAGTATTTAGATATTTATATTATGTTTTGTCTCTTCCGGTCCGTCTCTGTCTTTATTCTGTCTACTGGAAATGGCTCTTTCTACTGTGGACCCCCCCCCCTTCCCCTTGAGACTTTTGGACTATTAGAATTGATGCCTTGATATAGGTCTGAGGGGACACCGCACTGGATACCAGCCAGCTTTCTATCTTTAGCTGGTCCAAATATTTAACAGTAAGACCTATCTCCATCACAGTATTTAAATTCAACACAGTGCTGAATTCAGCTGCTTGTTTTGTTGTAAGCCATGGAAACTTTAGAAAATGTAAGTTGCCTTTGAATGTGAGACCTTACTTTAACATTAGCCAGCTTTCTATTTTAACTTGGTCTAATACACTGGATGGTAAAAATGTCTCTCCATTAAGGTATTTAACTGAACAAAGCATTATTTCCTATGGCATGTTTTGTTGTAAGCTGTAAAACTACAGAAAATGAATTTACTGGTTCAGTGTGAGACTTTTGAACACACCGCACTTTCTGTCAGTGCACATGTGTGACTGTACTACTTAATTGTGCTCTTTACGTAACTTATGAATATTAAATGAGCTGTATATACTTACAGCTGACATGCCCTCCCATATAAGACACACCCCTGAGGAAGATTCGCAAGAGTCAAAGTGCCAGGTTTTTTTTTTGGGGTGGGGGTTGGAGTTTCAGCTCATTTTCTGGAGTAAGCCTTATGTGATTTTTTGCAACAAAGCATTAGAATCCATTATTTTTGGCTTGGCATCCAGCCTCCTTTATAGTGTGCAATGCTCCTTGTTGATTTTGCTGCACACACTACAACTGCGCTGAATAATATGCAGTACTGCACACACTACAACTGTACTGAATCATTGTATGTTATTTAGTGCAGCTGTGGTGAGTGCAGTACTGTATATTATTTAAAGCACTCATAGTGTGCGCTGTTCTTACGCTATTCAGTGCAGCTGTAGTCTGTGCAGTGCTGTATATTATTCACTACAGTTACGGTGTGTGCAGTACTGTAAATTATTCACTGCATTCATAGAGTGTGCAGTATTGTCAAGGCCCCTAGAATTCTGTGGCCGCAGAATGTTGTGCAGAACTTGCAATCTACAGCAGAACTTCTTCGGTGCCGCAGAATTCACTCTTCTTGGTGATTTTTTATTAATATTTCTGTTTATCCATAGAATCTGTTTCCCTTCCCTTCTTTTTAAATCAAAAAACCCCCATATGCACAGAATGTGATGTTATCATTGCTATAACATCATACATTAGCTAACGAAATGGCTGCACTCTGCAACAGAAATGAACAGTCACTTATCTACCACAGCTCCCACCGCCAGAGATGGTGGCACAGCACATCAGGCATGGTGATATTTGCTCAACCTGCACTACAGCCTAATACAATTTTTAGTCTTACATTATTGCGCTAGGGCCAACTTAAACAAATCCTTGTCAATAGCACAGACTTGTTAAATCCATTCCTCACTTTGTACAAACCTATTTGTGCCTTTGAGGTATAGAGATGCCATCTGAAATGAATAACTGGTAAAATGAATTTAACTGTCATTTTTAAGAAAAATAAAGTAATTAGGCCCAGAAAAGGGGAATATAATAATGTGTAGACCTGCTGATAGGCTAGACCTGTTAAATAAATAATTGCACTGTACGAATTTTTGCCAGGGTTATTGATTACATATTGTCATTGGTTATAGAATCACCTAAAAGTTATGGAGAAATGTTGTGTGCAGGGACAGCTGTTGGGCCAGAGGGTAGCATGCTGTGTTTCAGTGCCGGCAAATTCGGGTTCAGAGATTAGCTCTGGGAGCTGGCTGGGCAGCACAAGGATTGGTGGAACACATCACTGCTCAGAGCCTGGGAAGGTATGGTGTAGTGTTCTGACACATGGTGGACACATTGTGGTGGGCTGGAGAGCTCTATCTCACAATTGTTTCACATGCATGTCATGGCCTGATAGTGTTATGCAGTGTGTCAGGGTAAGCAGGTTGACATGAAAAATGAGTTTTGCAATAACTCCTCTATTCCATTTCCAGTGGGACCTGTATGAATGAGGATGCAAGTTCATGGAAATTAATAAAAAATATATATATATATACACACACACACACACACACACACACACACACAGTATCTCTGTCTCTCTCACCACACACACACACACACACACATTTGTATGTATGTTACACATTGCATATAAATATATAAGTGATACACAGTAGGAACCTCAGGAGTGGTGTAGAAAGCGCATACAAATATGTAAGTGATAGACAGTGGAAACCTCATTAGTGGGATAGATAGCATGCATATAGAAATACCTTATTTATGACATAAGATCCCCTCTGCATATATCATTTATGCAACAGCCTAGGACCTTAAGGGAGAGACATTTATTTTGCTTTTTTAGGCATAAAATTATTTTTATAAGTCTGTTATTTTTTGAACTAGTGTTACTGTGCTTTCCACCATACTGACTGATATAACCACTGCCATGAAAGTGAAGTCAGGATGACAAGCTGACACTGTGATGTGGTAGTTTGTTAGTGCCGCAGAACTTCCGCAGAAATTACAAACCACCGCCGCAGAAGTTCTGAGGCAAATGGTTGTCTTGCCGCATAACTTGGTCCCACTGTGCTGCAGAAAAGTAGGGGCCCTGAGTATTGTACATTATTCACTGCAGTTATAGTATGTGCAGTGCTGTACATTATTTACTGCAGTCATAGTGTGTGCAGTACTGTATATTATTCACTACAGTTGTAGTGGGTGCAGTACTGTATATCGTTTGCTGCAGTCTTAGTGCATCACCGAATAATATACAGTACTGCACACACACTGACTGCGGTGAATAATGTACAGCACTGTACATACTATAACTGCTTGAACAATGTAGAGTACGGCACATACTATGAATGCAGTGAATAACATACAGTACTGCACACACTATGCAGTGAGTAATGTACAGCACTGCACACACTACAATTGCACTAAATAGTATATAGCACTGCACACACTACAACTGCAATGAATGGTGTAAGAACTGCACACTACAACTGCATTGAATATTATGCAGTACTGCACACACTACAGCTGCACTGTATAACATACAGTTCTGCACACACTATGACTGCACTGAATAATATGCAGTACTGCACACACGATGACTGGCGAATAACGTACAGCACTGCACACACTACAACTGCAGTGAACAATGTACAGCACTGCACACACTGCAAGTGCACAAAATTTACAGCACTGCAGACACTGCAACTTCACTGAGTAATATACAGTACTGTGCACACTACAAATGCACTATGTAATATACAGTACTGCACATGCTATGACTACACAGAATATACAATATTACACACGCTAGGACTACACCAAATAATACACAGTGCTGCGCTGAATAATATACATTACACAGCACTGCACACTCTATGACTGCACTGAATAATCAACAGTACTGTGCACATTGCAATGGCACTGAATAATATACAGCAATATGCACACAACTGCACTACATAATATACAGTACTGCACACACTATGACTGCACTAAATATACAGTACTACACACACTATAAGTACACTGAATAATATACAGTACTGCCTCACACTATGACTGCAGTGAATAATATACAGTACTGCATGCACCATGACAGCACTGAATAATATACAGTACAGCACACACTACAACTGCACTGAATAATATAAGTACCGTACACACTACAAATGCACTGAATAATATACGATACTGCACACACACTACAACTGCCCTGAATTAGTACTGCACACACTATGACCACACTGAATATACAGTACTGCATACATTACCACTGTACTGAATATACACCACTGCACATACCATGACTACACTTAATGATATACTGCACACACTATGACTGCACTGAATAATATACAGTACTGTGCACACATTACAACTGTACTGAATAATATACAGTACTGCACACACTACAACTGTACTGAATATACAGTACTGTGCACACATTGCAACTGTACTGAATAATATACTGTACTGCACACACTACAACTGTACTGCATAATATGCAGTACTATGCACACTACAACTGTACTAATTAATATGCAGTATTGTGCACACATTACAACTGTACTGAATAATATACAGTGCTGCACACACTACAACTGTACTGAATAATACACAGTACTGCACATGCTATGACTACACAGAATATACAATATTACACACGCTATGACTGCACCAAATAATACACAGTGCTGCACTGAATAATATACATTACACAGCACTGCACACACTACAACTGCACTAAATAATTTACAGTACTGTTCACACTATGACTGCAGTGAATATACAGTACTGCATGCACCATGACAGCACTGAATAATATAAGTACCGCACACACTACAAATGCACTGAATAATATACAATACCGCATACACACTACAACTGCACTGAATTAGTACTGCACACACTACGACCGCACTGAATATACAGTACTGCATACATTACCACTGCACTGAATATACAGCACTGCACACACTATGACTACACTTAATAATATACTGTACACACTATGACTGCACTGAATAATATACAGTACTGTGCACACATTACAACTGTACTGAATAGTATACAGTGCTGCACACACTACAACTGTACTAAATAATATACAGTACTGTGCACACATTACAACTGTACTGAATAATATACAGTACTGTGCACACATTACAACTGTACTGAATAATATACAGTACTGCACACACTACAACTGTACTGAATAATAAACAGTACTGTGCACACATTACAACTGTACTGAATAATATACAGTACTGCACACACTACAACTGTACTAAATAATATACAGTACTGCACACACTACAACTGTACTGAATAATATACATTACTTCACACACTACAACTGTACTAAATAATATACAGTACTGTGCACACATTACAACTGTACTGAATAATATACAGTACTGCACACACTACAACTGTACTGAATAATATACAGTACTGCGCACACTACAACTGTACTGCATAATATACAATACTGTGCACACATTACAACTGTACTGAATAATATACAGTACTGCACACATTACAACTGTACTGAATAATATACAGTACTGCACACACTACAACTGTACTGACTTTACAGTACTGCACACATTACAACTGTACTGAATAAAATACAGTACTGTGCACACATTACAACTGTACTGAATAATATACAGTACTGTGCACACATTACAACTGTACTGAATAATATACAGTACTGCACACACTACAACTGTGCTGAATAATATACAGTACTATGCATTCATTACAACTGCAATGAATATACAGTGCTGAACACTACAACTGTACTGAATATACAGTACGGCACACACAACTGTACTGAATAATATACTGTTCTGCACACACTGTGCGATTGTACTGAATAAGAGGCCGCACTTCACACACAGCATAGCCCACTGCTGTTTATGCAGCACTTGGAAACATAGAAACATAGAATTTGACAGCAGTTAAGGACTGCTTGGCCCACCCAGTCTGCCCATTTCCCTGCTTAATGGATAAGCTGCAGATCCTAGTTAACTAACAGCCTACTTCCTCCTACCCCCCCCCCCCAGAATTGCCTTATGTCTGTCTCATGCATTCTTGAATTCCTTCACTGTTTTTGACTCCACAACCACCTCAGGAAGGCCATTCCATGCATCCACAATCCTGTCCATGAAAAAACACTTCCTCACATTACCTCTGATCCATCCCCCTTCTATCTTCAAATTGTACCTCCTTGTTCTTGCACACCTCTTTTTCTGAAAGATGCTACCCTCTTGGACTTTGTTGATTCCCTTGAGGTACTTGAAAGTTTCTATCATGTCCCCCCTGTTCCCCCTTTCCTCGAGGGTATACATATGAAGCTCCTTAAGTCTCTCTTCATATGTCTTCTGGTGCAGACCCTGCACCATTTTAGTTGCCCTCATCTGGACTGCCTCCATCCTGTCTATGTCCTTGCGGAGATTAGGTCTCCAGAACTGCATGCAGTACTCCAGATGGGGTCTCACCAGCTGTCTGTACAGAGGGATAACAACTTCCTGTTTTCTACTGGTGATGCTTCTCCCTATACATCCCAGTATCCCCCCAGCCCTCCTTACTGCCCTCTCACATTGCTTGCCCACCTTTAGGTCTTCTGATATGACTACCCCCAGGTCCCTTTCCATTTTTGGTGTTAGTATCTCACCCCCCATTGTGTACTCTTCCCCTGGGATTTTGTTTCCCAGGTGCATTACTTTGCACTTCTTAGCATTGAATCTAAGCTGCCATACATTTGACCGTTCCTCCAACCTTGCCAAGTTCCTTCTTATCCTTTCCACCCCACCTTGTGTATCAACCCTGTTGCAGATCTTTGTGTTGTCTGCAAAGAGACATAGTTTTCCTTCCAGTGCCTCTGCAATGTCACTTATAAAGACATTGAAGAGGACCAGTCCTAGAGCTGAATCCTGCGGTACCCCACTAGTAACCCCCTTTCTTCAGCGTTGACTCCGTTTACTATTACCCTCTGTGTCCTGTTCTCCAGCCAATTGTTTACCCAGGCTACCATCTTGGGACCCACTCCAAGGCTGGCTAACTTGTATATTAATCTTTTGTGTGGGACTGTGTCAAATGCCTTGCTAAAGTCTAGGTAGGCCATGTCCACAGCCCCTCCCTGATCTACTACTTTGGTCACCCAATCAAATAAATCTATTAGATTCATCTGACATGACCTTCCTGCTGTGAATCCATGTTGCCTTGGATCCTGTGCCCCTCTGGCCTCTAGGTACTCAATTATTTCCTTCAGAAGTGATTCCATTATTTTCCCTATCACTGAAGTCAAACTAACAGGTGTGAAATTTCCCGCCTCTGCCCTACTCCCACTTTTGTGAAGTGGAATAACATCTGCCCTCCTCCAGTCCTCAGGTACCACCCCATCCTCCCATGATTTGTTAATGAGGGTAGTCAGTGGTGTCACTAGTTCTACCCTTAGTTCTTTCAGAATTCTGGGATGAATCCCATCAGGCCCCATTACTTTGTCCACCTTCAGTTTTAAGCACTGAATGAAGTGCAGTACTATGCACACTACATAGACCTCTACTGCATGCCTTGCACAGTACTTTTTGTTTTGCACATGTGTTTTGTTTTAAATGAACTTTTGTATTTGATAATTATTTATAGTATGATCCTCTATTAACAGCTGCCCTAGAGTACATCAATCCCATGGCTGTTACGTTCATTGCACTCACTCGTCACCTTACCATTGAACTGATTGTTTAGTTTGACTTGCACTGCTGCTCTCATTTGCTTATATAGACTGACTTGAAATGTTTCCAGTGCTCTGTATAGATTGGCTTGTGCTGTTTCTCTTCCCCCACTTCCCTGGACACATCTGGAAATGAGCCGGGTCAGCACAGTATGCTTTTCTTGGTAGAACGTTTCAAATAAATAAATAAAATGCTATACATAAACCATAGTTGCCTAAACCTTTTTATCCGCAGACTGATTTTTCAGCCATCCCTATTGCCAGCCTTGAAATACAAGAATGAGGTTTACCAGTCTGCTAGCGAGGGTCTGCTGCCCCAGATTATCAATGCATTTAATAACCTATACAGTGTAGACAAAACCAGCACCGAAGATCAAGTGAGAAACAGGCTTTATTATATTTCTGAATAGTTGCAAAACAGTTTGACAGATCAGGACCACACTGTTTTATGAAGCAGAGCATCCTCAAGAGGATCCTCCTGAGGAAGCTCTGCTGAGCGAAACCAGTCGAGGTCCTGACATACTCAAGCTGTTGTGGCCATCCAGGAAATATAATAAAGCCTATTTCTCACTTGATCTTCGGTGTTGGTTTTGTCTACTCTATTTATGTTACTGTTTAACCATGCACAAAAGGTGTGTGGAGTGGAACTTGCTAGTTCATTTAATAACCTACTGTATGCAGATTTGACCTTGCCCATAACAGATTGACACACCACTGAATTGTGTATAATTTGAGCACCTTCTTTTGCTTGAAAAAAAGACGCACTAAAGTTATTTCTACTTTACAAATGCATAAATGGGCTCTACCCTGATTATCTTAAAGCTCTCCTGGCAAACCCTGCACAAACCTATCCACTCGGGTCAAGATACAAAAAATTGTTCCTTGAACCCAGGCTGCAAAAGACCACTGGTGAGAAGGTGTTTACCAGAACTGCCCCAGTCAGTTGGAATCCCATCCCTGACTCTGTCCGAGAAGCCAGTAGTATAATTTCCTTCAAGAGCACTACACAGAGCTACCCCTGTAGTCTGTGCACATCATAGGCCACTTACACAGAGAATCTCCTAAATTCTTCACTCCCATTTCACCTCTCATCCCCTTTCACCCTAACCAGTGCTCCCTCATATCTGATGGAGTCTCCCAACCCAACCAATATCCACTTAGGTTTATTGTGAAAATATACTGCATTGTATCGTCAAATTGTTCTCTGCTTTGTAATTTCAAATTCTTATTTGCTGTGCAGTAAATTGTCCCTATCCCTGTCTGCCTGATTTGCAGGGGGAATTCAAGAGGGACATCCACAATCATTATTTCATGGAAAGCGTGGTGGAGAAGTGGAACAAGCTGCTGGAGGAAGTGCTAAAGGCTAAATCAGTGAGCGGCTTCCAGCGGGGATGGGACAGGCACATGGAATTATTTAGAAAAGGGGTGGAAGAAACAAAGAGGGGATGGCCACTGGGCCAGTGCAGAGTAGTAAGATAGGATGGGCAGACTGGACGGGCTGATGTGCCTTTTTCTGCCATCAATGTCTGTGTATCTTTTCTGTCTGTTAGAGTAACCACTATTTATATCTGGAATTAGTCATTAAGTATGTGTACACTCTGCTGTTGTATTCAGTCCACAGGGACCCTCTTGAAAAATACGTCATATAACTAAATGTAGCAGTCCTGGTGTACAAAGCTAAATGTATAAATAGAACATTTAAATAAAGGTATTGTATAAATAGAAATGGAGGTATTCAATGAGGTGTCAACTGATAAGAGCGCCGTAATAATGGTGACAGCAAAAGGGCAAATGGAAAAGGGTGACAGCAGTATGGGTGACAGTGACACAAGAGTGCTGGGTCACATAAGTGAATCTGCCTCACTGATGCCGCTTGTGTGGTTCTGGCTCTTGCTTCAAGATATTTATGTTTAGCGTGGGGTGTGGGGCTTTACTGGTCATGCGTGGTTCTTTTTTTCCCTGATATGTCACCCTTTTCATTGATTGCTGTAATGCTCATCACCCAAGTGCTTGCCGTCCATATGCTGTCGCCCTTTTTGTCAGTCATCATTTTGCAGCTGCCCTTTTCACATAGTACCATTGAATGAATATGTCTGTTCAGTATTCACAAAGGAAAAGGATGGATCATCACCTCAGGGAAAGATGGGGATGGGGATAGTAAAATTGTGTGAGGAGAAAATTATGGAGGGCAGGGTTTTCATGGGGCTCAGAGCCCTCAAGATGGACAAATCTTCTGAGCCTGATAGTATGCACCCTAGGGTGCTAAGAGAACTGGCAGCAGGTCTGGCATCCTGCTGACTGACCTGTTAAAAAGCTTCCTGAATACAAGAGTGGTGCCATAGAGCATGGAGGACCACAGAAACAATACCCCTGCATCAAAGTAGAGAAAAGGATGAATCCAGAATCTACAGACCAGTCAGTTTGACGTTGAAAGGTTGGTCAAGTTCCTTGAGGCAAATGGGCTCCAGAATTGCAGGCAGCATGGGTTTATGAGCTCCAAAGTTATTTACTATGAATAGCAGTGCAAGGCAGGTGCTTAAACAGGGCAGTCAGCCCAGTGATAAAGTTATGTTCTCCAAGTGTTAGCACTCCAAAACCACAAATAAGCCACAGCAAGTCAAAGTATATCCAAAATAGATATTTATTAGTGTCAAACTGCAAGCCAGAGGTGTGCCAGTAACCCCAGTGCTTCGGCTAAACAGCCTTCATCAGGGGGCTGACGAAGGCTGTTTAGATTGATCAGCTTCTTTGTCTGGCTCACAAGGGTAGTGGACAGGGGGCAGGCAGTGGACATACTGTACCTGGACTTCAGCAACACCTTTAACTCAGTCTCTCACAAGAGGCTGATCAAGAGGTTGGAGGACCTGGGAGTAAGGGACAGGTTGATAAGATGAGTTATAAACTGGCTGCCAGAAAGAATCCAAAGGGTAGTGGTTGGGGGAGAATGCCCAGGAGTTAGGGTAGTAACCAGTGGGGTTCCACAGGGATCAGTGCTTGGTCTGGTGCTTTTCAGTGTTTTATTTATTTATGTCTTTGGTGACCAGGTAAGCAAGCTGATCCAGAGGACCGTTTTCAGTCACAACCTGAGCCACAAAAGTGGCAGGCAACAATCATCAACAGAAATACACTACAGTGATACAGGATGAAAAAAAAGAAGCAAACCTCAATATGAGGTCAATACATAGTGTAAGCAGTCCAAATCTGTACAAACAGCAGAAATCCAACACAGGGTTACAGTATTTAAGAGGTCTTAACACAATATGAGCAGTACTGTCTATACTTACAGTCATAGAAAATCAAAATAAATAATACAATAATAGTTCGATGTGCTTACACAAGCAGATGAGATGAAATAAGATGATGCTTGTGTAACTGATTTGCTTTGTGGCTTTCTGCCTTTCTATCCATGGGATATACCACCCTGTAGGGGTACAACGCAAGGAACCCTAGAGGAGGGTCCCCCCCCCACAAGTGCCACAAGAATGAATACATCGGCTAAAGGGAGGTTAGGAAGAAGCCCACAGGTAAGAGAGATGAGGCACTGGAGGGGTGGATGGTGGGCAATGAAAAATTAATCCTGGCAAGGCCCAGGATGACCATTTAAGCCCAATGGGGGAATGACGTTGTTGCTCCACCCATCGAACCTCGGGCTTAAAGCCCTCCCATTTGATGTGCTTAAGCAACCAGATGAGATGAAATGAGATGATGCTTGTGTAACTGATTTGCTTTGTGGCTTTCCACCTCTCTATCCATGGGATATACCACCTGGTAGAGGTACAACGCAAGGAACCCTAGAGGAAGGTTCCTCCCCACAGGTGCCGCGGGAATGAATACGTCGGCTAAAGGTAGGTTAGGAAAAAGCCCAAAAGGAATACCCAAAGATGTTGAGCTTCTAAGAGGCAAGGATGATGAATGAATTCTGAGAAGATAAGGGCTGACTTCCTAAGGAGAGAGGGGAAAGCCGGGGCCACTATCCACCTCCATCCAACAGCAGAATCTAACTAACTAACCTGAAGAAAGCATTAACTCTAACTAATATTATGACCATTGGCATGGAGGAGAGAAAAAAAACCCTTTGAGGAGGAAATCTCTGGGGATGCAAGGCCTAGGTTGCCTTTCCTACAGGCTGATGATGTTTGATTTGAGGACGTATGTTGGTAAAAAGAATGATTTATTAACAAGGGATATAAGTAGGGAGGATGACGACGAATATAAGTAGGAAGGAAAACCCAAAAGATGCACTGATCAAAGAAGGAACATGAAGCAGCGATGAAGACTGATGATGATGATTGCCACAGGATGATGATCACCGCAGGAGGGCGGCAGGTCACTGAGGTAACATCAGCCCCAATGATAGGAATGCTTGATTGAGCGATGCGAGTAGGTAAATGCTGAGGCCGATAGGGCATGCCTGATTATGTGATCTGACCGATTAGACCCTGAGGTCGGAATTGATGAGCATAGGATATAATGATGGGAATGCTCGAGTAAGCGATGTAAAGAGACAAACCTTGAGGTAAGGATGAGTGAATGATGACTGGAGTTATGAACCGGATACATACGGTAGGATGGATGGGGGTCCATGAGGTGGCATAGGAGTCATGATAGGTACGCCCAAAAGAAATATCGATTGCAGGCCTCGATTTGGAGTGAATCTGTGAAGACTGGTATGGAAGGTGAATAAGAGAAGACAGGAATGAACTTGAAAATGAACTTGTACGAAGGTATTCTGCTCAATAGAGTGATGTGAGTAAGTAGGCTCCTCGAAAAGAGGTAGACTCCGAGGCCAAGAAGGCATTGGATATCAAGTTGATTCGAGGTAGCAGGGGTAAGGAGGCTCCTCAAAAGGAGGTAGACTCGAGGCCAAGAAAGCATGTCTGGCACCAGAAGGTAGGTGAACCAGAGGGTACGCTCAGGATGAGCAATCGAGAGGCGCAATATAGGACAATGTACTATGAGGAATGAAGCCACAAGTAGAGAGAATCCATGATGGTTGGGATGAGAATAGGTGCTAGGCCAAGGAAGGCAAAATAGGAACGGATGAGGTACGATGATGGATTGAAGCCATGGAGGATGGCATGGGAAAGCGAGGTATGAAAGGACGAAGGATGGTAGGAAGGTCAACGGGGTAGCGTAGGACCCAGCTTGTATAGGATGAGAACTTCAGTAGAGCGAGTCGGATGATGCTGGACAGAGTCAGCCAGAGCATATGATAAGGATAGGTATGCCCAAAAAGAAATAATGAGTGCAGGCCAGATGGAGCCCACCGAGGCATACCAAGTGGTCAGCGATGGAGCAAGAGAATACTGCGGACTTGGCAGCGAACCATGCCAAGGCATACTGAATGAGTGAGGAGAGCAGAGAGGAAGACCACATGACACAAGGGGCCTAGCCTTGCGGAGTTCTGAGATAGCAGGACCTGAAGTAGTGAATAAGTAGAGGTTAAGTAGACATGGATCAAGTACAGAATCCTTAAAGAAAGCAGTCAAAGAAACCATCTAGGACCTTAGGAAAAGAATCAAAACTGAAAATCACAGACAGTCCAAGGCAAGAAGGGTGGATCATGAAACCTCATGATTTACTGAAAGATGGGGAACGGCAGCTCAATTTATATTATGACTGCTTGATAGAGATCGGCTGACATGTCTCTCTGGAGCTTGTGGCAACACCAAATAATGACAGAGAAGCTGTACTTCTAAATAGAAAACACTATATACTCCAGTAACAAGCCACTTCACAATATTGGGATTTAGATCTGAGCCAGGCATGTCGAAACGTGAACGCAAACGGCACCGTGCCATTGCCGTTTCTATGCAGGGTTTGGACATCACAGGCAGCTACCAGCTCAAGTGGAGCCAGAATACATATGCCCCAGAATAAAACACAGCCCTGTGACTAGACACTCACCAACTGTAGAGCTGCCTAATGAAGGCTGCAGGCGCTCCAAGTAGCAGAGCAGTCAAGAGACATGGGATAGCGACGAGGAGCTGAAATGAAGGCAGGGCAGGCAGAAGGGAATGAGGAAAGCCAGAAAGAGGCAAGGAGCAGGAGAGGAGGCATTGCATCCAGCCTGCAGGCAGATCGGGGTCCGGAGACAGCACAAGCAGGTGGAAATGGTCCCATGGGAGATGTCCATCTTAGGGGGAAGACTGAGTCAGGGACAGTAAAATTGCCGATGGAGGATGAGATGGAGCATAGAGGAAACTACGCAACAAGCACCAAAGAAGGGGACCTGGCAAGGCAGCGGACCCAGAAGCAAGAGGTGGGAAGAGGGAAACAGGAGCAGGAGAGGGCTACAATAATGCAGAGGAGGAAGACAGAAGCAGGGACCAGGTAGGAGGCAATGAAACCACAATGCAAGGGAAATGGAGCAAGTTGCAGAGGATAGAAGGGGGACAAACGAGTGGGAGAGGAAGAGGGGCGGCAATGATAGAAGGTCGAGGAGCAGGAGGGGACACAAGGAGATGAGAGGAAGCAAATGAACGAAAGGCCGCAAGCGAGCCAGCAGCAATGGTGGGGAGAGAACAGACGAATGCCACAGAAGGAATGGCAGGGGGGTTGGAAGCAGCAGCCCGAGGCTGAAAAAGGGTTGGGAAAGGAAAGAAGAGAAATGAAGCATGGACAAAAACAGGCAGAGGCAGAAGCAATGGTATGAAAATGCACAGGGAGGAAGGAGGGACAAAGCCTCTGGATGCAATGAAAAATTAATCCTGGCAAGGCCCAGGATGTGTGACCTTTTTAGCCCGATGGGGGAGCGACGTTGTTGCTCTGCCCATTGAACCTCAGGCTTAAAGCTCTCCCACAATATTACTTATACTAACAGGAGTGATAATGGTACAAAGGCAACAGTGGCAGCATGCCATAGCATGCAGTAGTATAAGCTAACATAGGGTATCAGCTAACAAGAGACTATAACTCAATTAAGGCTGACATTCTTTGTAGAGCACTAGGAGATCAGGACAGAATAGGGAGCATCTGCACAGAAGAGCATACAGTGCTAGGGAGTAAGGACACAGGGTAAGGTCAAAGGTGAGGGCAGTAATGGGAGTTTAAGGCAGGCAGCCCACAGTACATCCTAGGGTGGATTACAGTCACTGAAGTTGCCTAGGGAACAGTTACATGTGTACTCAGTCAGGAGCCAGGCTCTTAGGTTATCTTTGAAAGATTGATGGAAGGGGGATGACCGGACAGATGATGGGAGTCTGTTCCAAAGGGAGGGGGCAGAGACAGAGAAAGCTCTGCTGCCCATTACAGAAGATATACAGAAAACTTCCAGAGGAGGAACAGAGGAAACCCTTAGGCTCCAAAGAGCCACCCTATCCATAAGCAATGAGGTGTAGGGGGACAGCCAGTGGCTCCTGAGTGTGTTGTCCACTAGGCAGCCCATGGCATAGTCGAAACAACCTTGTAGTGTGAGCCACCCTAGGGACTGGCAGACTGTGCAATGGTGGGTGGAAAAGGAAGCTTGAAGGACAAAGCGACAGATGCAATTATATGTTGTGATTAGACGAGAGCGCAGCAAGGAGAATATGGAGGAGTAGACAGGGGGAGCAGTGGTCAAGTAGGGGCAACAGGCTTCTATGTGCAATAGCTAGGTGAGCCTCAGGAGACAGAAGTTGATTTAGGCAATAGGCAGCACCTAACTTTTGATGGAGTTTCTTCACAGTATTGCTTATGTGTTCATTGAAAGTTAGGGAGGGATCAAGGATCACACCTAGGTATTTGAAGGAGGGGACAGTTTCAAGATGGAGGCCTGCAGGGGTAACCACAAGGAGGGAGGAGTTTGATTTGGTGGCCTCTGCAAGGAAAGGCTTAGATCCGAAGAACATTGCCTTTGTCTTCTTCATTTACAAGCAGTTTTCTGGGGAAGAACCAATTCTGCACAGCACAATAGTTTAGTGTGAGGGTGGAAGAGATGGATTCCAGAGATTTTTGTCTATGGTAGAGAACTAGGTCATCTGCATAGAAGAGTGCCTTACAGTTGATGTTTTCGGCGGGTAGAGCATTTATGAACATAGAAAAAAGTAGTGGTGCAAGTATGGAGCCCTGGGGCACTCCAGTGTGGGTAGGTAGGGTGGCCGATGAATCTTTACCTATCAAAACAGACTGGAACCTGTTAGAGAGATAACTATGAAACCATGCAGCAGTGTCCGGGGAGCAGCCAAAGTTCTGCAGGGTTGAGTGGAGCAGGTGGTGGTCTACTAGGTCAAAGGCCTTCGATAGATCCACAAATACTGCACCTGTGGCTTTGCCCATGTTCATATTTCTAAGGACGTGGTTGGAGAAGAGGGCCAAAGCAGAGGAAGTGCTATGGTGTTTGCGGAAACCATGCTGGAGGGGACACAGAAGGTTGTATTTTTCTAGATGTTCATATAGGTGATAATGAACAACTGTTTCATGAAATTTACTCAAATGCAGCTGGAGGAAGATGGGTCTGTAGTTTTCAGGGACAAGGGGATCACCAGATTTAAAACATTGGTACCACATGAGCATGCTTCTAAGAGTCAGGCACAGTGGATGATGAGAGGGCAAGATTGAATATGTAAGTTAGGGGTTTAGCAATAGCAGGGGAGAGGAGTTTCAGGAAAGTGGGATACAGTCCGTCACTGCCAGGACTTCTTCTGGCAGGTAGCATCTTTAAAAGTTTGATGGTGATACTCTGGCCAATGGCCCTAAAATAAAAAGTGGGAGGAAGGGTGGCATTATTGGAGGGATGGGAGCAGTGCTGTTTGCTATTCTGGCCGGTGAGAGGCTAAGGGGGAAGTTTACTAATAAAAGAGGTAAGATCTGGAAACATTGTGTTGAAAGTGTCCATAGTCACGGCAGGGTCAGTGATGGGACCCGAGGAGGATGTAAGTTGCATTATTTGTTTGTTGGACTTGGGGTTTAAGAAGGACCCAGTAGAGGCCCAGAAACTGCGAGGATTACAAAGTGTGTTATTTTGTTGATTGATGTAATATTTACACGATTTTGCGGCCTGCTTACAGAAATTGCGCAGTAGTCTATAGGCATTCCATAGCTGGGGGAAGGGGAATGTCTTGTAGGCTTTCCAACAGTTGTCCCTGACTTTCATTTGAGCTAGAAGCTCCCTGGATAGCTAGCAGGTGCAGCCACCTCTAACCCTTCACAGATGACATTTTTGGACAGCACAAAAGGTAAATTCTGCCTATATGTGGACAACACCAAGGTCTCTGGGAGGCGGGACTCGAGGGAGAGGGTCCAGGATCTGAGGGTTTTTTTGGTGAAGTTAGACAGATGGTCTGGACTCTGATAACTGGGGTTCAATGCTAAGAAGTGTAAAGTCATGCACATAGGTAGCAAGAACCAAAGGGCTGAGTACACACTAGGGGGCATGACAGTCACAGTGTATGAAGAGGAGAAAGAATGGGGATTGCAACCACGACTAGTCTGAAGCCATCTGCGCGCAATGCAGTAAAGCTGTGGCAAAGGCAAACAAGATGTTGGGTTGCATTTGTAAAAGGTTTGCCTGCAGGAGGAAAGAGGACATACTGCCACTGTACAGGATGATGGTGCATCCACACCTGGAGTACTGTGTACAGTACTGGAGCCCCTACCAAAAAAAGGATATATACCAGCTGGAAGAAGAGAAAGGAGGGGTACGAAAATGATTCAGGGCTAGCAGGGGTTCTCCTGTGGCCAGAGTCTGGACCTCAACATGTACTTGCTTGAGGAGAGAAGAGAACAAGGCGACATGCTAGAGACCTTCAAATACCTTAAGGATATTAACAAGGTCCAGCTTGGGGATCTTCTTAGATTCAATGAGAACAAGAACACAAGGGGGAAACAGTTAAAACTAGTGGGTGGAAGGTTCAGATAGGAGTCCAGGAGGTACTTCTTCACATGGAGAGTGGTAGAAGGGTGACATGGACTTCCAGAGGAGGTGGTACACCAGAAGACAGTTGGGAATTCAAATGCGGGTGGGATGTAAAAAGAGGAGGGAAAAGGTGGCGGGGGGGGTGGAGAGAAATGTAACATAAGAGGCATGTGCTCCGCATCAAGCAGACTCGCCAGACCAAAAGGCCTTTCCTGCTGGCATGTTTGTATGTTCGTAAAATGAAGAAAGTACTACACAGTCTGGCCATTTGATCTGCATTTTGAAGGTTAGTGCTACACATGTTAAAGCTTCATGGTTAAGAGGTGAGAGCAGGCCTAGTGAAAACTATTCATGCAATTCCTGCTCTAAAAATTGTACTACAGTTTTGAAACTCAGCATGCTTCTCAATGAGCTTTTTCTATATGTATAAATAGGGGCACCAATTAAGGGTAAATGAAGTAATCACATACCATTATCATGGTATCAGATTTCCAGAGTACACAAGTACTGATTTCCAGATTTTATTAGGGGTGCCACTGTCTAGCATTTGCAATGTGTATAAATTTGTAGAATGAAAGAAATATTTAGCTAAGCAAATTAAGTAAAGCAAAATTAAAATAGTACCTGAAATCATTTCCAGCAAGACTTAAGTAGTGTAGATGTATTTTAATACAGTACTGCCAAGACCATTGTTACGGTTGTAAGAGCGGTCTCATGCCCATTCTTAAGATATGAGAACTGCAAACCAGGAGGGACTCAAGCAAGCTGCTTACGTTTGTTGATGGCACTAAGCTGGCCTGGGAAGTGGACTTCTTTGAGGATGTGGATAAACTCCAAGAGGCACTGAACAGACTGGGTGATTGGTCAGACTCCTGCAATTTCAGATTTAAAATAGCCAGATGCAAGATGCTACAGTTGGGAATGGAAAACTGAAGCAGGACCTACTGTACACACCTCTTGTTGCACTGGAGGAGGAAAAGGGCCTGGGGGTTGTAATAGACAAGTTGCTGAAGCATGACAGACAGAGCATGGCTGCTATCAAAAAAGCCACCAGAATGCAGTGGAAGTAATCCTACATTTTTACAAGGCCCTTGTTAGGTCACACCTTAAATATTGTATTCGCTTCTGGGTTCTTCAGTGTAAAATGGACACTGAGGCAGCTGAGAGGGTGCCATGGCCACAGAAATGAGGGGTATGGGGGAAGCTATGATAAGAGACCCTTAACATGTTCACCTCAGAGAAAGGACATGGTGAAGGGACACAATCTCAGTCTTTTGCATCCTCAGGGATATCAATGAGATCGAACAGCCAGAGATTTCGGATCGGATATCCAGCAGGATGGGGGGACATACACTTATGCTAAGATGTGTTCTATTCAAGGATAATGATTGCAGATGCCTTCCCTCCCAGAGGGTGGTGAATCTATGGAATAGCAAACCAGCAGAGAGTGTGGACATGATGACGGATAGGCCTTCAAAGTAAACATAAGGGAATCACAGGATACCCTGTGGAGTAAAGAGGGCAGGGAACCTCCCTATAAATAAGTACATGTTGGCACAGCATACTTATTCATCCCTGTTTAAGAAACTGTGGAGAGGGGTGAACAAGATGAACCTAGAGTACCTTCCAACCTTAAAAAGAAACTCTGCCAAAATGGACTACATTCAAACTCTGGATCAACATATCCCCAATAAACCTCATACCAAAAAACTGAGACTTCTAAGTTACTTCAGTTAAAGATAACACCCCTTCTTGTAAACTTGATTTCACAGAGTGTTCAAAAAACTGGTTTCGGTGAACAGTTACTGCTGATGTCAGCTCATGAGCTCACATTTTTATTTATAGTAAGTTCAAGGCAGATGAGATAGAAGGCCTTTAGTGTAGGGAAGCCCAGTTCTATGATACCCAATGGGATCTTATCGATATCGTGCCACTTACTGGTCTGAAAATATGCACAGGCCTTTGCAGTGTAGGATCTTGCTTAGTTTGACATTGGATTTGTGTCAGTGTTATTGCCTTGGGGACTGTGTGATCAGTAATAAAGCTGATATACTGCTCTGCCACTTTTGTGGCCCTGGTATGGTGAGAAGCCTGATGATGAGTAGTGAATAGTCAGCAGGGTCATCCTTGCCTGGTTTGTAAAGTCACTTTGAAGCTATAGGGTTGCAACTCAAGTCTCCAACATTCAATTCTTGCAGGTGCTGTTGACTTTGGATTGCTGAGAATGAGCTCCAGAGGCTTATGATCTGTGATTATGGTAAAACTAGCAACTAGGAAATAAAGATGAAAGTGTTTTCAATCCCAGATAATAGCCAATGCTCCCCATTCCATCTGCAAGTATCTCTGACAGGAGTGAATGCTCTGCTTCCAAAAGCAACTATGGGGTAGTGCCATTGGAAAGGTCTTGCTGAGTATGGCCCATAGGCCAACTGGGCTAGCACCCACTGTTACTACTGTAGCCTTGGCTGGCTCAAAAAAGTAATAGCTGCGTGACTGATCAGCTGATCTTTGACACTATGTAATGCAAACTGATGTTCTGAGTGAGTCCCATTTCCATGGTGTACCCTTCTTAGTGAGCTCACAGAAGGGATGGGAAATTGTGGCAAAAATTGGAATAAACTATGCAAAATAGGTTGCCATCTCCAGTAGGCTATGGTCTTCTTTTGGGTTGCAAGGAGCTGTAATGTCTTTGATAGAAGCAATCTTTTAAGGGTCTGATGAGATACCTTCTTATGAAACAATGTACCCAAAGAATTTCAGCCTAGATTTGTTATACTCACATTGGACTTTGGTTGAGGGGATTGATTCTTCTCCCACAGCCTTTGGAATGCTGTTTGTAGGCTCTTGTCATGGTCTGCCTCTGTTTTACCATACACAAGAATGTCACTACTAAAGTTCCTGACACTGGTGATGCCAAAATTTAGTCTTGTGTAACACCAACGTTGTACATGTGTGGTGAATGTAGTGATGTAACTTGAGTCAAGAACCCAATTCAAGCTGATAATATCCAGCATTCAAGTCCAGCTGGGAAAATACCACAGCTCTGTTTAGAGCATGGATGAGGTCATCCACTGTGGTTATGATACGTCACTCTTGGAGGACAGACATATTTTGTAAATGAATATCCACATGAATGTGTACCTTTTCTGGGTTCTTTGGTTTGGAGGTTATCACAGTTGGAGATACCAATGGTGTGGGCCCACTTACTTTTTCAATGACTTACTCCTCCAGGAGTGCCAGTTCATCTTCAGCCTTTTTCCACAAATGGAAGGATTTCTCCTGTGGGGTTGGCATCCAGGTTAATGTGTAACTGAACTAGAAAACGTTTACGTTTACCAGTTCCAATGAACAGATTAGAATAATCTACAGTAAGAGAATTTGTGAATGAGAGTTTGGGCACTTGGTTGACTGGTGGCACTGAATTAAAAATGTGCAATAGGCCAAAGTCTGTTGCCATCTGAAAAGTGGGTAAAAAGACAGACTTTCCTTGTACAATACACAAGATTGCTGAGGCAGTATTTGCTTAGTGCCATGTTTTCCTAAAAATGGCAGATCTGTTTTTGATCCATAGGGGAAAATGTTTATACTGGTACACAACAGCTGGGCCTTGTGCTTCAGCTTGTTGGCTGCTCCATCTATCAGGCTGACGCTTGCTTGAGACTCCACAAATACAGTATTCGGAACACCCTGTAGAGTTAGCTCCATTAATTAGTTGCTTTGGGGAAGTTTGCAGTACGCACTGTGTAGCTACTGAATATTCATTATCTGAGTTGGATAAGTTAATGACAGGGTTGCAGACACCTCCTACATCGTCTGCTTGCACTGTATTCACTTTTTGCTTTATGTTCTTGTGTTGTGAGAATTTTTTTTTTTTTTTGCAATTCAGTAAACTTTATTAAATTTTGCAGTTTTGTGAGAATTTTACTTCCGCTAGATTCCCTTTGGTGCCCTCTTGTGTTTGGAGAAACAGTACTTTTTAAAATGATTCATTTTGCAACATGCCCAGTAAGCCTTGCTTTTTTTTTGTACTTTACTCCTTTTTCTCTCCTCGGTCCCAGTCAGCTATACCTCTGCAGCTACCCACCCAGCCCCGCACCCCGACATCAGGCAGAATCCCCATCTTCCCCCACAACTTCCCCTCCGTGGCAGGGCGGTGAGGAGCCCCCAACTCAACTCACCTTGAACAGGATCCAGCATCTGGGGAAGCACCATTCAGGGTCGGGGCCTGTAGTGGGTGGCCAGTCACTGTGCTGCAGCTGGGGACCTTTTTCCCTGGCTTGCAAGTGGATCCCCTAGGAGAAGGCATGCAATGATGCCGACGGGGGAAGCATGCACACGTCCGCACATGCTCCCTCCAGGCGTCTGCCCTTTCCACCCATAGCTTTACAGCATCAGCATGCTGCCCCCCAGCCTCCGCTAGGGGCCAGTCTAGGACCGAGCACTGGCATCCCTCCTCCCCGGAGAAGGACAGCAGTCCTTTGGATGCTCAATCCTTCTCCTCCCCAGCCAACCCCCGGTGGCCCGTGCTCATTCCCAAACACAGGTTGCCAGTGGAGCGCGAGGTAAGGCATCCAGCGCCTCAGCCCTCTGCGCAACTGGGCTGGCTAGGCCTTGCTTTTAAGCTGGACAAGAAGCTTGTCCTCCCCTATGTGGATAATTGCCCCCACAGTGGTTACAGTTGCAGCTACATGTCTTGCCGGTGTGTGCCCCTCTTGATTTGCTCGCCTTGCTGTGATAGATAACATTTACTGATGTGTCTGCCTGGGGTTGTTGTGACTGTTCAATCTCTGCTACCTGAAAGTTGGGCATTTCTAGGGCTTTTTCAACATCTTAGTGCTCTTCAACACACTCATGCAGATTTGCAACTGAGAATGATCATGATTTCACTTCCTTATGTACATAAGCAAAACCACACATGGTCACTAGCTGCCTGAGTCTTCTATGACATGCAGTTAAAGTTTCTTCTGTCTTCTGTCTAAAACATATGATTCATACCAAATTTTGTTTTCATTAGAAATAGAGAAATATTGAATTTTTGGCAAAAAAGGACCACTTGACTCACCCAGCCTGCCCAGATGGTTCCTGACTGCTTTCTCTATGCAGACCCTAACTGGTCTTCGATGACCCTCCCTCGTACCAGCTTCTTTACTAATATTCCCCCTATATCTATCCCACATATACCTGAAGACCCCTCCTGATTTTGCCTCCACCTCTTTTGCTGGCAGTCTGTTCCAGGCATCTACAACTCTTTCAGTGAAGTAATACTTCCTCACATCCCTCTTAAACCCTGACCCCCACTCACCTTCATTGCATGTCCTCTGATCCTTGTGCTCTTTCTCTGGTGCTCTCTCATTTGAAAGGGATTCCCTTCCTGTATCCTGTTTACTCCTGTGAAATACATGTAGGCCTCTATTGTGTTTCCTCTTACTTCCAAGGTGTACATGTTGAGATACTTTAGTCTTTTCTTGTAGGGTTTATGGTGTAACCCCTGCAACATTTTACTTACCTTCTTCTGGACTGCCTCTGTCCTTTATATGTCCTTTCTGAGGTGCAGCCTCCAGAAGTGGACACAATACTGCAGGTGGGGTCTCATCAGCGAGCAACATAAATGCAACGCCACCTCCCCCCTCATGCTGGAGATACTGGTCCCTATGCATCCCAGCATCCTACTGGCCCTACCCACTGCGTTTGTCACATAGCCCTGCCACTTTGAGGTAATCAGTTATGATCACCCCAAGGTCCTTTTCCTGCTTAGTGACTATCAGTACCCACCCACTCCACCCCCCAAACCTAGATGCATGATTTTGCACTCTGTGGCACTGAACCTCAACTGCCATACTCTTAACCACTCCTCAAGTTTCCCAAGATCCTCATGCATTTTCTCCACCACCTCCCAAGTTTCCATTCTATTACAGATTTTGGTGTCACCTGCAAAAAGGCATACTGTACCTTCACTTCCAGTTCTTCTGTGATGTCTCTTATGAAGACACTGAAGGGGACTGGTCCCAGTACTGAGTCCTGCAGCACCCCACTGGTCACTCTCCCATAATTAGAGTTAGTGCCATTAACCACTGCCCTCTGACTCCTATCCATAACCAGTTTTTAAGACAATTTGCCACTTTGGATCCCAACCATAAGCTGCTCAGTTTCTTTAGCAGTCTCCAACGTGACACAGTACTAAAGTCCAGCTAGGCCATGTCCACTGCCCTTCCCTGATCTATATCGATGGTCGCTCAAAGATAAATTGTCTCCTGGCTTTGTGACTGTTGAGCCATAAGTGTTTATCACACCAGTTTTAGGTACTGTATCAAAAATATCATAAAGTTCTGGCCCAGCATAGTGCAGCAACACGGCACATTTCTGTGCACTGTCTCTAACATGTAATGCAACTAGAAAATTCTGAAACCTCTGAATCCATTCATTCCAGTTAGCACCTACAGAGCTGCTTTCTGCATGGATATTGAATTGAGGGAAAGAAGGAAGTCCCTGTGCAGCCATGCTTGTATTTCTTTTCCACTTGTAGATGGAAAAAAATGTTAGCACCTACGGGCCCTGCTGTTCACACATTGGATTTTTCCTGTCACCAAATGTAGCATACCAGACCTTCAGGAGTTGTTCATCAGAAAGCACAGACACAGGCAGCCAGGTTTCAAATGAACAGTTCTGTTAACAAACTCTGAATGCATCTATCTTGTGTTTAGAGATTTAGTTAAGGCAGAGTTGTTTTCACTCTTTTTGTTATCCGAGCTCCAGCATGCAACAATGCGGGATACATGTTCTCACTACAAAACCTGAAGTGGATTTACCAGTAAACATGGATAGCTCCTACAAAAGCATGGGCTGGACACTTCTACATTATAAGGGTGTCTGACAGAATCAGTTGCTTAGTAAATAAGCATTTAAAAAATGGACACTAGGTTGGTTGCAGTGCACGTGTTTACAGAATTAGTACATGTACGGTATTAAAAAACGTGGTGAGGTGTGGTTTTGGAATAGAAAGGAGGAGAAGCTTTGGAATACCAAGGTTGTAAAAGATTTCAGAATGCTGCAAATGAGGGATTTCAGAATGCCAAAGGGTCACAGTTCCGAATTGCAGAAGGGACACAATTTCAGAATACAGTGGGGACATACACATTTAGAATGTGACAGGAATGCTGACATTTAGAATGTGCTAGGAATGTACAGTTTTTAAATGTGTAAGGGCACGACAATTTGAAATATGGTGGGGTAGTCAATCACAAAATGTGAGAATGTGCAATTTTGGAATGTGGTGGGGACACACAGTTTCAAAATGGGTTACATACATCATTTAGGAATGTGATGGGGCTGTATTATTCCTGAAATGGGCTGGGACTTGCAATTTGGGAATCTGACAGGGGCATACAATTTCAGAGTGCAGCTGAGAAGTGTGATTTTGGAATGTCAATGTGTGCTATTTTGGAATGCAACAGGGATGTGCAATTTGAAAATGTGCCATAGACATACAATTGTGGAATATGGTTGGCAGTATAGCCTAGAGATTAAAGGAAAGAGCTGTGAATGAGCGTGGTACATCCAGCAGACCCCGGTCTGACATCCACAACCTCCACTTACGTACTATGTGACCCTGAGCAAGTCACTTACCCTCCCCAGTGTGCCAGGGTAACCCCCTGGAAACAGGTCCTGTGACTAGTGGAATCCACAAATATTGGGGTAGCACAGAAAAGTGACTTGAAGCACAAGGGCAAAAAATAATTAATAAGAAGTTCAGTAGACAACAAGCAAGAGGAAAACTATGAAATAAGCTTGTTAAATTGGGTAGAGAGATTGTGAATTGTATTTATTTATTTAGATTTTGTTAACCAGGTAAGTACACTAGACAAGACATTTGCCTATTTTCAGGTACAACCCGCGACAGTACAAAGAAATACGGGTTCAAATACATAGGACAATATGATACAATTAGGGAGTTACACAGAGTCAGGGAAAGCATAACATATTCAGTAGGTACACACAGTTAAAAATGGACAGAACACATGCATAGAGTCACCAAGGCTGTGAGCAGTGCATTATATACAATTATATACAGTTTAGGACCCCAAAAAGTGGAGCCACAGTCAGAGCCATGCCTGATACGTAGGGTGGAGACAATATATGCAGGGCCAAACCCAAGCGGGCCGGCTACACCTTAAGAATGTGAGGTTCAGTGCCAGGGACCAGGTGAGATTATGGAGGTTTGAGACAACCACACATTGAGGAGAACTCCAGGTGATTCCATAGGGAGGTTCGGAGGCATGCATGGGAGGGGGAGGAGCGGACCTGGACAGGAAGGGAGTTCCATAATCTGGGGGCACACAAGGCAAAATCTCTGTCCCCCATTTGAGTGCGAGTGGCAGGAATCTTAAGAACAGCTGGGCCCAGAGACCTAAGGGAGTAAGAACAAGAGACAGCCGGTATGAGGAGCTCTGCCAGTCCGGGGCGAGGGGGGTGCCAAGGACCTTGCCCGAGAAACAGCCCAGGACAAAATTAAGTCATTGGGTGGGGAGAGCCAGTTGAGCTTGCTATACAGGCCACAGTGGTGGGTGAGACGAGGGGCAGCAAGAGCAAAACGGCAAATGATGTCGTAGGCTATTTATTGTACTATAAGTAAATTTTGTATTATAATGATTCTGTACATATTAGATGCAGCTGTAGATGCTTACTAGCGTTTAGCTTTTTATTTAACTACATGTGATTGTTGTCAACTCAACCTTCTTATTGTTTTATTAGTGTTCATGTTGTAAGGATGTACACTTATTCATTTAAATCTCCTGTACTAATTAATTCTAAATCACTATATAAAGTGCACAATGTTTAAACTAGTTATATCTTGATAAAGTGTAGGTGACCAGCGTGAAACATTTGTACATACCTGTGGTGGGTCTCAGTATGGTTTTACTACTATTTTTAAACAATAGTTTTTTAACGATACCCAACATTGGGTTTCTATTTTATTTCAGTTCTGTGCTGCCCGACATTTTCTTTACATATATTCCAAAGTTCCAACTCTGCAGCATTCTGGAAATCTCACCTCTGCTGTATTCTAAAATCATGCATAAGCTTGGTATCCCAACACCATTTCTGCTGCTGCATTCCAAGACTGCCTTTACCTACATGTTCTGAAGCACTATGCATACTGTATGAACATTCTGTAAAGGTATGCACCTCACCCAACCTAGTGTCATCGTTCTTTTTTCAAATATTTACTGCAACTACAGATTTGAGCCATATAACCCTGCTGGCAGTGAAGACTAGACTGTATGTTCAGGATCTGACATCATCAGTACAGTAGCTCTTCACCGAAACCAGTTTTTTCAAACAGACTGTGAAATCAAGGTCACAATAAGACTTGCAACTTACCACCTCACCTCCCTCTTGCGGAGGAGTGATATATGACTGATGCAGAGTATTTATAATCATTTCCTTAACATATAGCTATCAAAGGTATTTGTAATCCTAGTACTAAATAAATAAATAATTTAAATAAATAAATGTATACTTTTATCTATAATAAAAATTAATTAAAAAAAGACTTGTAACTTTTAAGCAATGTAAGTTAGAGATTTCACAATGAAACTGCATTTCAATCTGTCACCAGTAGAGGGTACCTGATGACATCACTGCCCACAAACAGATAGCTTGCACAGTATGCATGTAAATATGCCTGGTAACCAAGAAGTCGCATGCAGCTGCTGACTGGAGATGAAACGCATAATATTTTCCAACCTTTTATACCTACAGTTTCATTACACGTGAAAAATGCAAATTAATAATACATAATTCACAGTGTTTAGTAATCAGGATTAAACATTACAGAAACAATTTGGGAATAAATGATGAAAACTATATTTTCATTTTTCATTACTGGTCACCAATAAATGACAGTTGTACAAAATAAGAGAGTTCTGTTTAGACTGGCTACTGCTAGAAAGAGGGAAGAAACTAGTTAGCAGTATATGATACCTCACCACATAAGCAGCTGTCAGGCTTATCTTTTAACACTTGGAACTGGTATCCGATTGGGAAAAGGGGATGTTCCTGTACCCTCCCTCCTGTCTTTAGGCTGGTATTTGCAGCTTTGCATTTTTTACTGAAGCTACTTAAATAAAGCCCTTTTCGGCATACTGCAGTAGTGTCTGATGCCAGTTTTTGTTGCTGCCAATTGGGAAATTCACCATTTCTTGGAAACCATTTGTGCTGATAAAGACCTTTCAGCTGAAATTCTCACAATTTTGTCATAGGACTTAGCATCCATGTAACAAAGTTAAACTGAACTAACATAGCATGAATTCCATGTGCCTTGGCAATTGCAGTCTAAAATATTGGCTAACAATGTTTTCCACACCGTTAATTAACAAGGTGCACCGGCATCTGAAAATAAAGGAATTTTTCCAGAAGAGGTGAGATGCAGTCCTACTATTTGGTTAATGAACAGCGATTTATCCACCCTAGAAACAGATATAGATATATATGATGGGCCATCTGGAAAAGGGCAGTCCAGGAAAACAGTTTTACTCCAGGAAAACAAGAAAGATCAGGGGGAGACACCTGCACAGATGCCAGGAATCAGTACCAAATAAAAAAGTCAGCACACTCACCCGGTGTGTTCTCAGATGCTGTGTCAGTTTAAGTTCATAAATATTAGCTGAACACCGGACTATCACCTGAAATTTCATGGCTGCTTACCTCTTCTTCAAATGCAGTGTTTCTAACAAGGACAAATACAACTTAGTACTATCTCATCCATATTCCCAAGTCAGGTAATTGATCCCGAAATGAAATTAAAGGATTTGTAGTACTAATTTACGATTAAACTTATTAGGACCACAGCCTCTGAAGTAGTGGCGAGCACTTGGTGCCTGGCTAGTGTTTATGAAATTATCCTGACACAGTATCTAAGAACACACCAGATGAGTGTGCTGCCTTTATTCAATTTGGCATCATGGATCATCTGGTAAAAAGTCAATAGCCATGAATGATGACTTTCTTAGCCCTGTACCTTGTGTGACCTTAACTGCATAGAAGGCAAGGCCTGAAGGGCAGGGTCCACCCATTTCCCGTCTGGGCCCCCTCTACCAGTCTAGAGTGTGAATAATACTTCACTTGACCATCTTGTATTGTTTCTTTCCTCTATATTGACATTTTGCCTGCAGTTCAGGAAAAATATTGTAATACTGTACTCAGATACACAAAATTATTGTTTACCATTTGGCATGGTACTAACAAAAACCATTGCCCAGTAAGCACCACAAGGAATGATGTTACCATATATGCATATTAAACTAATATGCAAATCACCTACTGCATTCTGTCCAACCTAATAAGCCACAAGCACAACGTATAACATAATTCTAGCTATAATGCTGTACAGTTTATGTGTCTGACTGGCTTCAGTAAAGGTTGGGGGGAGGGAACTAGTGTGGTGTTATAAAGACCAGCTGTTGTTATTACTGCACCATATACATTCCCCTCAATACCCACCCACAGTGGCTGCTACATACACCTTCCCATTCGAGTGTAACTAGCTTCTGTTTTATTTTTTTATTTATTTTTTTGCTTTTTTTACATGAAACCAAGAGTGGTAAGGAAATGATGGCACCTTTTTTAACGTAACAAACAGCATTCAAGGCCACAGTCTACACTGCAGAGCTTACTGTACCCCCTTAAGGCAAATGGCAATTAACATGTTCTGCACCAATAAATCATCTCTGCAAGCCGGCAGGGGTGTTTGCAACTCACAGTTCTTGCAGCTTCCAGCTTTTTAAAGCCTGAGACATTTGCAATGAAACTGCCTTTTCTGTTCCAGAAAGGAATGTAGGGACAGAATGTTCAGTAGTCTGCCCTTTTTGCAAAAAAAAGTAAAGAAATGGTCCAAGGTAAGAGATTGGTTGCTATGGCTACACAGGGTATAACAAAATTGGCAATAGACAGACAACTGCATGCTAAGGGGGCTGTATTCATTGATCTGACTAAGACGTTTGACCTTGTGGACTGTCTGCTGCTGAGTGAAAAGCTAGAGGAAATGGAAGTTTCCTCCAGAGTAGAGCAGCAGATGGTTTATTAATTGACCTCTCCCACAGAAAGCAATTTGTAAAATATGGACAGGCATCTCCAGATGTAGCTTGTGCCCTAGTGGGTGTCTTGTTGGGGTCCACACTTGATCCATTGCATAGTTATCTATTATAAGGAACAACACTGAAATCTCTCAACATTATGTATCCCTGAATTAACTTTATATTTTAATTTTTTTTTAATTTATTTAGATTGCGGAATTAACACCTTATATAAAGCAACTGCACTCTATCCTACTGCTGGGTGGAAACTAAGAAGGTTCACATTTTATGTGCCTATAACCCTCCCAAAAGTGGGTTGGCTGGATTGACTGAACACCTTAAGCTCACTTCTCCCTCAGTTGGTAACAATTACTTTATGCTACTTGGGGACCTCAGTCTTGACTGGCTTGGTGAATCATCTAAAGTTTTAGTCACTAGTGCAACAAACTCTAGCAAGAGCCACTATGGCTGCAGCTGAGGTATGGCAGAACATGGACTATGCAGCCGTGTTCAAGATGGCAGTGTGGAGTTTTTCACTTATGCGCAACAACTTGCGCGCTTGCAGTGAACTCTGGCGGCATGGCGTCAAAGTCTGCCATATCCAAGATGGCCACCAGAGTTCTCTACGCATGCATGAATCGTTGCCCATAAAGGAACATTCTGCTCCACCATCTTGAACACGGCAGACATTGTCATGCTCCACTGATACTGATGACTAATGGACAAAATAGTGCAGTGAATGAGCAGTGATCACCATTCACCTCCACTATTTTAAAAGACCATTCAGTATCCAGTGAGCTCCCTTTACTCTAAAGAGACCGCAAGACATCTTCAGGGCTACGCCCACTGCAGCCGTAAAAATACCACCTATCCAAGATTATCTCTGATCTGACCAAACGTTCTCCAGCTACAGGTCATCGCGCACTAATTGAGAGGCAGCTATGGTGGTGCACACACCATTGCCCACAAAGGTGCTGCAGCCAGGTATACAAACTGTGAAGGAGGAAAAAAGCTGTGCACACACACCAGACAGATACGCAAATCAAAATGACAGAAAAGCATGAAAGAGTCAGGCTAACACCCCTATGTATCACCTCCACAATGAGTCTTCATCAGGGGGCTCTTTCATGCTTTTCTGTCATTAATAAATTTTGATTAGAGTACCTGTCTGGTGTGTGCGCAGCTTTTTTCTCCATCAAAAATTGATTGGAGGCAGAATAGCGTTGTGGTTTAGGGCTCTGAGCTGCAAATCTAGCAACCAGGGTTTGAATTCCACAGCCCCCAGTTGCATACTGTGTGCTTTTCCTGGTTAAACAACTTCCCCCTTTCTCTTTCCCTTTCCCCCATTGACTGGATCTTTACTTGCAGAAAGGATAGGATCACTGTGGCTGACGTCTTTGCTGATGCCATCAGCTACCATCCCCCTGTCTATTGCATCTGGAGAGCTTGCTCACCCTCCAGCCATTTTAAAGAAATTCCCTTGTGGGACTTCTCAATGCTTGGCCATGCTGTTTTCTTCAGTGACCTATCTCAGACTGACTGGTTGCCTTTATACTAATTAAATGATGTCACCAAGGCCCTAAATTATTTCATCTCCTGCATTAGTCCCCTCCAAGACCTGCATACCCATTTGATGAAATGCAGAGTCAGAGGTACACCTAATAGGTGGCTGCATGTTGAACTTCTTGCTGAACTGAGGGAGATGGACAAAAGCTGTGCTAGTTTAAATCTTCAAGTTTCCCATCTGAGCAGGCCACCTACAGGGCTCGGAGGAATGTCATCAAAAAGGTTATACATCTTACCAAGAGCACCTATTGTAAGGAGCTGCTGCTGGATGCAGTTGTTCATGCTTGGAAATTTTGGAACCACATCAAGGGCTTCAAGGGGAGAGCATACATACTCCCCAAATGACATGGTGTCTGATGGCTTTAACTGTAATAACTGTTACTGTTCTAATGCCTTCAATTGTCATTTCTCTGACCAGTCCTTCCCCAGTCCCCTCAGCCACCCCCCTCACACCTCACTGGTTTCTCCTGTGCCCTCTTCTCCTCCACCCTCTATTCCCTGTTTCTACCTATCTGTAGCAACTATCAGAGAGGTACATCAACTACTTGGCTCTGTCTCTACCTGTAGTGCTGTCAGCTCTGATGCCCTTGAGCCTTGATTGCTTAAGATTGCCTCCTCTTACCTAGCTTTCCCACTGACTCAAATTTATAATCATTTTCTTTACTCTGGACTTGTACCTGAGGTCTTCAGAGTTGCTAAAATTGTCCCCGTTTTCAAGAAAGGCGACCCCAAACCTACTGCAAAGTTGCTAAAAATTTCCCCTTTTTAAGAAAGGCTACTCCAGATCTATCTTAAATTATCTTTCAGTTGCAGTCCTCTATTCTGAATAAAATTCTAGAGAAACTAGTTGCCATCTAGACAACTATCTCCAAGAGCTTAACTTATTCTCCGATGTCCAGCATGGCTTTAGAAAAGGCCATAATACCACCACGGTGCTTCTTGAGTTTACAAATGATACCGAGGTAACCATGGACAAAGGCATGTTCACTGGGGCCGTGTTTATTGACATAACAAAGGCTTTTGATTTAGTGAACCATCTTTTACTCAAAGAAAACATGCTGTCGCTGGTCATCTCCCAAAAGGTTGTTACCAGGAACAGGGAGTAGTGCCAGTAGACTGGAAAAGGGCAAATGTCATGCCACTTCATAAAAGCAGGAGCAGAGAGCATGTAGAAAACTACAGATGAGTCAGTCTCACTTCCATAGTGGGAAAACTGATGGAAACCATACTAAAGGAAAGGCTAATAGAGTTTCTTGAATTACATGGGTTACAGGATCCAAAACAACACAGATTCACAGCAGGCAGATCCTGCCAGAATAATCTAATAGACTTCTTCAACTTGGTGACAAGGGTTGTCAACCAAACAGGAGCAGTGGATGTGGCCTATCTCGACTTTAGCAAGGCCTTCAACTCCATCCCACACAGGAGGCTCTTAAACAAAATCAGTAATGCCGGGGTAGGGGTCAAAGTTGTTAGCTGGGTGAAAAACTGGCTACATGGAAGGACTCAGAGAGTAGTGGTGAACGAAAGTCTCTCCGGTGAGGGTGAAGTGACCAGTGGTGTGCCATAAGGATCGGCACTAGGTCCAGCCCTCTTCAATTTGTTCATAGGTGACATCACAGAGGGCTTAAATGGTAAGGTGTGCCTGTTCTCAGATGATACTGAAATCTGTAACAGTGTTGCCACCCCCGAAGGGGTAACAAAAATGGCAACAGACCTGAAGTTGCTTGAAAAATGATCGGAAACCTGGCAACTGAGGTTCAACACAAAAAAATGTAAAATCATGCACCTAGGAAAAAGTAACCCCAAGGAGCAGTACTTCATGAATGGAGAAAAATGAATTGCCTCCAACCAGGAACGTGACCTGGGAGTCATCATAATTGATTACATAAAAGCAACCAAACAATGCAAAAAGGCAACACTGAAAGCAAGTAACATGCTTGGATGCATTGGGAGGGGCATAACCAGTAGGAAGAGGTAGGTGGTTATGCCACTTTACAGGTCCTTAGTGAGGCCCCACTTGGAGTACTGCATACAGTTCTGGAGGCCCCACTTCAGGAAGGACATAGACAGAATGGAGGCAGTCCAGAGAAGAGCGACTAAGATGGTGAGTGGAATGCAACCGAAGTCTTACGAGGAGAGACAGAGAGTTGAACATGTACATGCTAGAGCAGAGAAGGGACGGAGGGGGATATGATCGAGACTTTCAAATGTCTCAAAGGCATAAATAGGGTGGAAACAACCAACCTCTTTCAGATACACAGTAAAACTAGAACAAGGGGCCACGAAATAAGACTGAGGGGTGGCAAACTCAGAGGAAACACGAGGAAGTTTCACCGAGAGAGTTGTGGACCCATGGAACCGATTCCCAAAAGAGGTGGTGGAGTCTAAAACAATAAAAGAGTTCAAGAGAGCTTGGGATAGACACAAAGAATCCTGGTACATGGTAGTATAAAACAAATTGGGGTGCAGTAGCTTAAAATACAAACAATGGGCAGACTAGATAGACCGGAAGGCGCTTCTTCTGCCGACACGTTATATGTTTCAATGTTTCTACCTGGTTTGCTGCTAGCTACCTCAAGGATCATAAACAGTTTTGTCAAATTCAAAATTGTTCCTCAGGGTTCTGTCCTGGGTCCCCTTCTCTTCACCGTATTTGTAAATGACCGCCTCCTCATCCCTGTATCCTGCTCTTTCTTACTTTATGCTGATGATTTGGTGCTCTGTGCTAGCTCCAAAAACCTGGCTGACACAAACTCCAACCTAAACTTCACTTTCTGTATGGTGCATGCCGGGATCTCCCAAACAAAATGACTGCTTACTGAAAATAAATCTATTTGGTTCCACTCCCAAGCTGAAAGAGTGTTCTGACAGTCTGGCTGTCTCCAGTATAGGTGGTACCCTACTTGAGAATGTAAATTCCGTCAAGTACCTGGGCATAACCCTCGACTCTTCCCTGAATTTGTCACTTCACATCTCTAATACCTGTAAAACTGTTAAAATCAAACTTGGCCTGGCACATAGAACCAAATATGCCCTCATCCCCTCTGCCAGAATTTCCATTGCTCAGAGCATTCTTCTTCTCAGCCTTACTTATGGCTCCATCACCTACTCCTACACCTCCAAGGGAAACCTCGACATTGGGACATTACCTACAATAGTATTTGCCATTTTGCCTTGGCCTCAAACCAACTTACCCACCACTGCCAGCTCTACTCTGGTTTAAACTGGTTATTTCTTGAGTCCTTGTTGTTCCTTTGCTACAAGTGCACTTACTGACAAAAATATTAGAACTGGTGTTCATTTTTACCTTTGCTGCATTGTTGAAAACCCCTGATCTGGCTTACACCCTTTGGCTTGGTGAACTGCCCCTTCTAACTGTTCCTAGGTGTGCTACCAACATGGGTATTCAGGCTTTCTCCCATTTTCCACCAAATTACTGGAACTTCCTCCCAGATGCCCCCTTCCCACCCCGGCCTGTTTCAAAAGAGAGCTATTTCAGCATCTAAAGGCTTGTGAATCTTGTATCTGCCTTTTTTCCCTCCCTGAATTGTATGCCTAGCTCACTGATATCCATCGTACTGTACTTATGAGTTCTCTCGACCTCTGCTATTTTCTTATTGGGTCTCACCTCTTGCCACACTCAGGTGGTGTTTATTGCTTTTTGTGCAATATACGTTATCTTGTATTGAGTATTTGTCTGCTGTATTTTGCCTACCTGTTTATTTCTTTCAAAGCATCTTGTGCTTAATTACTGTTGTATCAATACAATGTACTGTGCCTTCTTGCTACCTCATTCTTGTACTTATACTGTAATACCATATACTTCTTATGTAATGATTGTTTCACTGTATTTTGTACTCCATTCTGCTTTTAACTGTGCTCTCCCAGGTCAGGACTGAAAATAGGCAAATTACTGTCTAGTGCACTTAGTTATTAACAACCATATAAATAAATATATTGTTATTCTCCCTTTATACAGTACTAACAGTCTTTCCCTTAGTGATTCCACTTTACCTCCCTTCTGTACACAGATGATCTTATGTACAGTTCATATTATATCAATGAACTAAACAGATGGATAATCAGGATTTCAGTTAACTTCAGACTTTGCTCATCAAAAAATAAATTGATTTTAAATACTAGCAAAACTCATGCCATGTTGTTTGGGACTGCACCACAATTCTGTGGGGACCTCAATAAATTACAACTCTCTTGCACTGGTGGCTCTCTCCTTGAGTCAACAGATTCTTTCAGATATCTAGGTGTTACTTGTGACCCCACTCATAAAGTTCACATTTCATGTGGATAGATAGATAGATAGATAGATAGATAGATAGATAGATAGATAGACAGACAGACAGACAGACAGACAGGCAGGCAGGCAGGCAGACAGACAGACAGACAGAGATAATGTGTAAATATACATAATTTGCCCCCCCAAGCTTGTATGGTGTCTGCCCAGAGCAGAGGGAGACTGCCAGGATACTTGGGGTGTGGGGGGTAGGGAGTGTGGCTTCGCTGCCAGCTCCCATTTGTGTACCTCTGACAACAACAAACAGACCAACCTCGACACAGAACATCCTCCAAAACCTGGAGCTTGCTACAGGGTAAGGACACACCATTACTACACATTGGAACACAAAAGGACAGCAGCTGGAGCTGCACAACAAACTATTTGTCTCTATTTGGGAAATGCTATCCCCCAAAAACGAAAAGCCCAAACCCCCACCCTCCTCCCTAGCCCAAATCCTTTAAATATAAAAGCCCCCCATCCCCAATCCTCAGTTAGCATCCAAATTACCCCTCCCCCCAACACTCACATTTTGACACAGTTAAATGTATTTGTTAAGTAAAACTCCAATGATGGGTGATAGAACAACCCACCTGCCTGCATGGCCAGCCACTGACTTTCAGCATTTTGCAGCACAACAAAGGCAAAAGCCTGCACTCATGAACCTGAATCAAAACTCCACACAGAAGTTGAACAAATGAAAATAGCTTTATTACCAATTGAAAAATGGAGTATGCACAGACTTGATCATGCACCACTCAGCCTCAGCGCTTCGAGACGAAACTCTTCGCCTCCTGACAAAGAGTTTTGTCTTGAAGCGCTGGGCATGAGTGGTGCATGGTCAAGTCTGTGCACACTCCATTTTTCAATTGGTAATACAGCTATTTTCATTTGTTTAACTTCTGTGTGGAGTTTTGATTCAGATTCACGAGTTCAGGCTTTTGCCTTTGTTGTCTTACACTGGGCTGGCCGCCCGTTGTCTTGCACCAACCCAGCTGTGAGGACTCGTGCTTCTGTTTTTTGGAAGTTTAGCATTTTGCAGCACACTATAAGAACTTTTACTGATTGCCACCCCCCCACCCTGGTAACTACTAGTAGCACCCTCGTGGCTGTACCCTTCCCTTCCCGCACCTGCACACACTTCAAAAGGGAAGAAGGTGACCAACAGAGCCTGTCCTCCTCCATGGCTGGCCGCCTTCTTCTGAATGAAGGCGCTCACTTGATTGCTCATATAGTAAAAAACAGCTGATCATGTGACCAGGCACGCAAGTGCCTTCATTCAGTAGAAGGTGGCTGACCGTGAAGGATGGCAGGCTCTGTCGGTTGCTTTCGCCTTCTGAATTGTGTGTATAAAAGCCAGGGAGGTTGCTGCTACCAGGGTGGGGGACAATCATCACTAGTTCTACAGTGTACTGCAAAGCAATGATGAAAGTCAGCCGGCAGCCGGCCATGGAGGTGGTTGGGTTGTGCCGGTCACCCATCATTAGAGTTTTGCTTAACAAATACACATAAATTTATCAAAATATGGGTGCTAGATGGGAGCTATCTGAGGGTCATGGATAGGAGGCTTCTAAATTTTAAAGGATCTGGGCTAGGGAGGTGGGTGGGGGGCTGTTTCTTTTCCTTTGTTTGTTTGTTTTCTTTTTAACCTGAGTACCAAATATTCGGCTGAATACCGAACACCTAGGCCCCAAATACCCGATATTCAGAAAAGGTACAGTGCTCCCTCTTTTATACACCAACCTCCATACATCCTAAATTGTGGCGTATAATAGAAGATGGCAGTTAAAGGGGAAGATAGCATTTCTAGAAAACGGGACAGGAGCTCACCCTGGCATTAAACAAGGGGGGGGGTGGATAGAATGGGGGCCGGATAAAGGAAGCAGTACTGTATTCGCACAGTTCTACAAGACACAAAGACAGTATGTAAACAAACAAGGCCACCACCATGCTGCCAGAATCCCATGAGCCTTCAGGACTGCTGAGACAAGGGATCAGAAGCACAAAGAGTTTTACCTGGGGATTCCAGACTGTCATGAGCTCAAGTTCTCAGGTAATCCTAGCCAACATGGCTCAGAAAAGAAATGCATACTTTCCCCATGAAGCTATAGCCAATCAGAGCACCAGCTGAGAACTCTATAAGACAGCCTGAGAACCAGAAATCTGGGCATCAGTTCTGCTCAGTCACTCAGCACCACTGCCGTGGGACTGTGAGTCATCAAGAGAGACACAGCCTTCCAGAGTTCAGAGAAGTCTGGAGGGTCTGAGAGTTGCAGTTCTCAGCTGATCCACCCTTAAGGAGGTGAGGGTTTCTGCTGTTAACAACCCCAAGGAAGTCTCCACCACTGATTTGTCAAGACTCTGGAGACCCAAAACCCTAATGTTTTTTCCTTTTGCTGCTTGGGAGGGTGGGGAGTTAGGGTTGGAAATCCTAACACTGCATTTCCCTACTTTTGTGGCATTAAGTTACCTTAACTGGTGCATTAACAAAGTGTTTTAAGATAGTGGAATTGTATCATCATTCATGCAGATCCCTTTGGGACCTGCGAGAACAGATGCAGACATGCAGGGTTGTCTGGGCCGTGCACTAAAGGAACACTCCGTCCACCTACGGAAGTGCAGGGCCCCACTGACCCTGCCTTTCTGTGCAGCATGGATGTCAAAAGCCACCAAACTTATGAACATCATAGAGGAATGTCAATGTACCTTCATAACTGTGTTTTTTTTAAATTTTTTGACCCCAAATTTTCAAGATAGCCTTGTTATGAACCCATCTCATGAACCCAGTAAGTACAAATTTTCAAGTCTCAGTTGAAATGTCATTCCACTGTACAGGTGTGAAAACACATTTGGCCAGGTTTTGAAAAATGACAGTTGTTACAGTCATGAGGTGATGTGAAAAAGTGGCAATGTTGAAAATTTGGAGAAACTATTTAAATTTTCGAAAGTTATGAGCGTACGTTGCAAAATTTCAACGTGTGTTCATAATTTTGTTCTGTAATTTTTGCACCCCAAATTTTTAACATAGCTTTCTTAGGACCCCACATCATTAACAAGTATAGAGAAAATTTTCAAAACCCACCCAAAAGGTGATTTTGCACATCAACAATGTCATTCCACGGCACAGGTGTGAAAATACATTTTGGCAAGGATTTTAAAAATGACAGGTGTCACATTCATGAGATGATGTAAAAAATGGCTACATTGAAAATTTGGGGTCAAAATATTTAAAATTACCACATTTATGAGCTTGTGTTGCAAAATTTAAATGTACACTCATAACTTTGCCATTTTTAAATATTTTGACCAAAAGTTTCAACATAGCCTTCTTGTGATCCCACCTCATGAACAAAGGCAGTGAAAATTTTCAAATCTTGCCCAAAAGGGGATTCTGCCAAGTGATTGTAAAATCACCCTTTGGGCCTGATTTGCATAATTCCATCATAATCAGTCCTGAGGTAGGGTTCCAAATAGGTTATACTGAAAATTTGGGGTCACAATATGCAAAATGGACAAAGTTATGCATCAAAGTTCAAAATACCATTGAAATACATTGAGCCACACTTACCTTATTTTCTCATATTGTAGTCACCGGTTCCAGCAGCAAGACGTGTCTTCGACTGAATAGTGGATCTACACCATGGGACATGTTCTGGTGAGTGAGTATGTGTGTGGGGTGAGGGGGTGTTCAGTGCTGGATGCTGAGTGGGAGGTCAGGGTGGGTGGGTCAGATCATCAAGAGACCTTTTTTTTACAGGATCTAACAAAAAAAAATCAAGGGATGGTTTTCTTTTTTACAGGTAACTTATCCAACACTGGGGATTGAGCACCTGAATATCAGGTGGCTGTTTGGTAGCACTGGGGGCGGGCACCCCAGTGACTTCACCTGTAAAATGGGAACATGGGCAGGAGGCCTGGAGGGGGAGAGAGCAACCAGTACCGGGGATGGACAGCCCAGTCTGCATACATAATTTATATACACATATCTATGAAGAAAGCTTTCAGAAGGGCAGGTGGGCAGGTAACTTGGGGAGGAGAAGCAATACTGGGGGTGGGCACCCCAGTCCGCTTAATAAATAAGAAAGTATATAGGTAGATAGACAGATAGACAGACAGAGAGATAAATAGATATATAGATTGATTTGGTTCACAGATCCCAGACCCTGCTAGACCAGAACAGAAGAAAGAGTATTGTTCCTATGGGCACGGTGATCTTGAGTATGTATGGGGATGTCAGTTTTTATTTTGGTCCTCAATCGGCAGTTGTAAATGGGGGTGAAGGATAAGACATGTTTTCCCAACCAGCGGGGCAGCTGCACAGATCGACAATTTTGCCTACAATGAGTTAGAAAAGTGACAGAAATGGCATCGGGTGACAGTATGAACTTATTTACTGTGAGAAAATAGATGCCATTTCTATCACTAAAATAAGTCTAACCTTAGTTTCTCTGCTATTTTCCAATAAGTTGTGTCACTGCTGAACTGTCGAATGAGACTTTCACTTTCCCGATTCCCATTCAACAGCTTTGAAATTTCTGGGCATGCTCTGCGCATGCAGTACGTTATTTCTAGTCCATTAAATCCAGCCTGACTCTGGAGCACCAAAGCCCAATTTTTCAAATGTATATACCGTATTTTAAAAAACTAGAAAACTCCCAAACATCAAACTTCACTAGGAAATCTTTCTCGACCAATGACTACAACCATAGAAAATTTCACTGTTTAAAGATTTATAGTTTTTTCTCTACAAGAGAGCAAAAATTCAGAAACAAAACACTGAAATGAATGGAAAAATAACATTTTTTCACACTTTAATATCTTTAAAAATATTAATTTACATGAAACGTTCAGGGGTTGTAGATTCTGCCATGTACAACAAATCCTGAAAGCTTCATGTAAATCTGTAAATCCGTCTTTCAGCAAGCAGCAAACAAAACATCAGGTTTATTATAGAAGTCACCAGCCACCCTAACTACAGGAGCACTACCGCACCCCTATAATGTCATCAAAACTTGTGTTTTAAAATGTTTCATATTTTTATGTATAATCTTTCTCTGTAGAGCCAATTAAGCAGCAGGACATAAGTAGGAAGGCCCTGCTCCAGCTGACTTAAAAGATGCCAGCCAATTATCACCAGTAGAATCCAACTGAGAGGATTTTATTGTCATTATAAATCCCAGCACTTTAAAACTGTTAAAATGATAGGTTATGTTATCTTGCAGAACGTGTGCTTTCTCTCACTTGGTACCAAATGCTTATACCATCCGTGCTCAAATTGTGATTAATTGTCCACTGTATGTAGACTACCTTTTATTGTCATTTCTCCTGCTTATTGTATTGTAATCCAGTCTTGTACTGTAATCACTGTGAAAAGTTTTTATTTAATTCAGTGTGTAACTAATTCTGGCTCACCCCTAAAAAAGGGGCTCAAACATCTCAGTGGGCCTACTCAGTCGTCAAAATTCAGATAAACAGAAGACAGATGGATTCCATAAAGTATCTGGCAGGCTGGCTATAGATGCAAGCATTCAGTCTCAGCTGTCTTCTGTGGGAAATTACTGACAGCTTAACTCCTATTTATCAGATGAGAAAATCAACAAATGACATGACTTTTTTTTCGTTTTATGTTTTTTTGCTGTTCCATTAGATAAAATAGATACAGAAAAAAGTTTGGGTGTAGCTATAGACCATGGGGTCACGTGAACATGGTTTAAAGGGAAACATCCTTTTGCAAATGCCCCATACCAGGCAGCCCCCAATTAAACTTTCTGCCAAAAATAAAATTGATACCTTCCGGCATGTTTTAGGTATTTTATCTGGTTGATCCTGCCATCCCTCCCATCAGCATTTTGTGTCAAGCGCCACTCAGGGTGCATCTCAGAACCTCCCGTGGCTGTCATCAGAGCCAGCGAGCAGCTGTGGGAGAGTGTATAGGTTTTATCAATGTACAGAGCTATTGTTAGCTCTGGTTTGGTCATTCACATTCCCTATGTCACACTGAAACCAAGTTTATACTGCCCATCTGCTGGACAGTCTATACTTAGTTTCTGTGTGACACAAGGAATGTAAGTGACCAAACTGGAGCTAATAATAGCTCCGTACATTAATAAAACCTATACACTCTGCCGCAGCTGATCCTTGGCTCTGATGTCAGCCACAGGAGGTTCTGGGATGCACCCCAATTAGCGCTTGTCACAAAATGCTGACACAGGAGGGATGGCAGGATCAACGAGATAAATTATAAATACAATAACATGCCAGAAGATACAGTTTTATTTTTGGCCAATAGCCTAATTGGGGGCTGCCCCACACTATGGTGTGGGGTGTTTGCAAATGCACGTTTCATTTTAACATAAGGAGCAATGCTCCCTATAGCTTAATAAGAGAAACTGTAACCATTACTGAAGCAATAAAAGCAGGGTATTGAATAATTTCTCAGTATTCAGCAGAATACATGAAGAGGCAGTGTGGTCTACTGGTTAGAGCTCTGGTTTGGGCACTGGGAGATGGCAGGTTCAAATCCCGCTAAACTCCAATACTCACTTGTGACCTTGCACAGGTCACTTTACCTCTCAGTGCTGCAATCCACCCAGATGTGGAATTGGGTTGAAGTAGGACCCAATGGAAGTGAGATGTTGTGTTTCAGTTGGGTTTTCCTGGGTAACTAAATTGTTTTAAAAAACTGAGAATTTGTTTGCTTGCTCCACAGGCAGATGTTGAGCTGAATGAAAAAAATTCTCAGCATTCAGCAGAATAGATGAAGAGGCAGTCTAGTGGTTAAAGTACTGTTGTCATAGGGAACCTGGAGATTGCAGGTTCAAGCATCACTAGAGCTAAATACTCACTGTGTGATAGGCAAAAAGCAAGTATCTACTTATGGGTTCACTTTTCAGACTGAGTGACACTCACAATTCTATAACTGCCATTCGTAGTTTGAACATTTTTTGTTCTTGTTAGTTTCTAAAGGATAATTTTTGTACAGCCCAACACTCCACCATTGAATTTCTGTAGTGTTAGTTGCCAGGCAGAAAACGACGTCAGCTGGCGAAATAGCTAACTGTGAAGTTGCATTGAACCACTGCTGCATAGGGGAGTTAAAAAATGGTTAAATCCCTCTTTTTTTTTGAGGACTGAAAAATAAGCCAGGATTGTCATTAAGGGCTTGATCTACAATTATGGCCATGATATGCTCGAAATGAGTGAATACCAGCTGTGCAGCTCTGTACACCGGAACTGCATGGTGATGGACACAATCCACAGCCCTGTCCTCCTGCTCCCTGCATGTACAGAACCCCACACAAGGGCTCTGGGTGGCACCAGGGGCTTTGCACTCAGGATCGTCAGACATCCAGTCGGATGCCTAGATCAGCTCTCCAGTGAATCCCTCACTTTGAGCAACATGGGGAACCAAGGAATGTGGTAGTCTGTGGCTACTATATCTCCAGTAGCCTAAAATCATGTTCCTAATGGTCACCAGCTAGCATTGATGAAACTCCTGGACCCCCACTGCTGCTCCTGTGGCCAGGGCCACTGGAGGGAGGGCTGTTTGGGTCCAGGATTAAGCTGGATGGCCAGGAAGAGGGTGACACATAGGTGCTATGGCAGCCTTTCGGGCTGTGTAGCATCCACCCTCTCAGTCCACTGTGCCTGCTGCCTAAGCAGTGCTGAGGATTGGATACAGGTATGCACATTCCCCCTTTCCTGCTCCCGAACCAGCTGGGTACATAGCTGTTCACATGGCCAGTGATCAGATGTGTAGAGGGACACAGCCGGGCTGTGGATGTTGCAGAGTGCCTCGATGGTATGTTCCTGAACATAGGAGGCACTCCGTGCCTTTACCCGGCCTTCCACATGGATTGAGACCTAAGTCATTAGAGTTTACAGATTTAACGTGGTTATTCACAGAAATGTTTTGAAGCTAGTACTCCATTTAGAGGAATGAGGAAATTCACAACTTGCTGCAAACTCTGTTTCAAGTGAATGGAATCACTGAAAGAATAGTTCATTGACACACATATACAAACACACACCATAGTTACAGACGTTGCTAGAGAAGGATCCCCTAATACAATTCTGAACCAAACCACTTAGAAGATAGTTAAACAGAAACCACAAACCAATAAATGCCATTGTAGAAATTAAAAAGGAAAAATAAATCCTGTTAGCATTATTTGCATGTAAATCACACAACAGTACCTTTTAACCACACAATGTTATGTTATATGTCTATAGAAAGGGTAGGTCCTCCAGCAGACACTGGGCCCTCAGTTCCTAAGATTTCTCACATGGGCTTCATTTATACTATGTTAGGGGGTCTCTAGGTAGAAAACGCACCTCTCAACTGTCCCTGATTATGAGGGCCCTCCCTCATTTTACCCCTCAAAATTGCTCCATCCTTTATCCATCCCTTATTGGAAAAGGTGCTGCCCACAGAGATAATGTGCAGTAAATTCAAACTTTAAAGGAGAAATTCATAATAGTCTATGTCTATATTTGAGGATGTGTCTCCATTATAAGTCAGTGTCCCTCATTTTCCCACATTTTGATTGTCTTTATCCCTCATTTTAGTGACAAAAGGTTGAGCAGTATGGTATACATTCCAAGTGTATATTAAATGAGGGTACATGCCCGTCAGAATGCATACTGTACCTGCATACTAAGGTGTATGTTCCTTACATCACCCCGTATTCATATAGTAGCTGTAGTTCCCTCTCCAAACCACGGGTCATTAATTCCAAAAGTGGCCATCACAGGACTACAAGTGGATGTGCAGGTTCCTAATAGGCACTTCACGCTCAATGTACTGTAGGTGCAAATAGCGGGTGGGTAAGTGTACCCTGCCCCATTGAGGGAAACATCATAGTCCATCACTGGTTTAGATAAGATGTGAGCGGTAATAGCCCACCAGACCCTCTTTTTCTATGAAAATGAACTGTAGTCTACTGAGAGCATTGATGGTAATCACCCTCCATTGTGTAAGACATCCTTAAAAACAAGAGTTTGAAGCAAGATGCAAATTCCACCATCAAGACTGAGAACTTTTCAGAACCTTTGTGGGTGCTGTTCAGATAATATCCTTGAGCTCCATTGCTTATCTTTTGAGAACAGTAAAAGGTGATTTGTCTTAGCTCAGCAGTGGACATTCCTCGTCACTGTTTTGCTGAGTGTTAGAACTAAAGTGCCAGCTATTACTATTTATGTTTTGTTTTTTTAAGTTTTACCAGGAAGGCACACTGCGAAGAGAAACCACTCATTTCCAGATGTGCAGTAAAATGGTTCGGATAAACGGGAGGTTGGATAAGAGGAAGATAACTATACCGTTTTACCTACAAATCGAAAAAATATGCAATGCAAGTCTGAATGTTAACTGTTTAATTTATACTGTATTAATTACATCTGTTTTGTATGCTTTAAAATCAATTTTGATGCTCCATTAAATGGAAAAATAAATCATTTAAAAAAATCAGTCATCATTCTCTGCTTGTAGTACTTGACTTGTTTGCGCGCAGCGCGTTGCTTCATATTTCTGAGCAACATTACCTGCACTGTGTCACAATCAGGCTGGCTTTCAAGGTAAAGTATGCATTTCTCTAACATGTCAACTGCCTCACCGTGAGTTGGGATTGTGACCGGGGGTACAGTCTTTCCTTCTTCCTCGTATCGGCAACTGTCTGGACTACACGCTTTTGTTTGCCAGCCATGCTACGGGTGTTGTAAAGTGAGAAAACGATTCAGGTTTCTTTCTTTACACTGACTCATCTCACTCATTTAAGGTCAATGCAACACCTGTAATGAATTGATTAGTGTTTAAGTGGGTGATTAACAGTAACAGGGTTACAAGCAAGGCAGTTTAAACAGCTCCATATCTCAGCTTCAGTGATCTGAACACTCATAATTTAAAACTAATTGGGTGATAAGCGGCCGCAATTAAGGCTCAGAGTGGATCAGAACCTAACAGTGGGGGACACTAATCTGGTTCGTTAGATAGGGAGTTCGGTTATGGGAGGGTCGGATAATCGGGGTTGGACTGTAATTTGGCTAGGTTAGTTCTACTAAATTACTTCATGTCTGATGATCCAGGGTAGGGGGAAGATGGAGATGTACTGAAGTCATTTTTTTAAATAACAAACAAAACTGTACTCAGATGATGGCCAGCAGTAATAGCCTAATGAAGAACACTTCCCTTAAAAAAGAAATATAGCAAATAGGTAGAGATTTACTCTTTAACCTCTCAGTGCTCTAGTTCATACAGCTGCAGAACTGAGTAGAAGCAGGGCACAACAGGAGATGACACGTTGGATCTCAGCTGGCTATTCTGGGCAAAACAATTGCAAAAACAAAGTGAGGAATTGCTGGCTTCCCCTACAGGCCGGTGTTAAGCTGAATGGAGAAAGTTCACATTGCAACTGAACACAAATACGCTTAGATAAATTTGGAGAACCTGTTCCATTTCTCCTTTGTAAATTTCAGTTGAGTGGATTTTTATATACAGACCAATACATAAAAATGTATCTCCTCATTTGCATTCCCACCTAACCTAGTTAGGCATTTTTTATTTAATTTCCTATTTAAAAATATTTGCACCAATGAATGCTTTTTAGGTGGTGAGAACAGACACTATGTTTGTAATGTACTGTGGGGTGGGGGGGCAGCAACAATTGCATGTTTTCTTACAGACTCACACTGTTGCTATATACTATAATGCACACTGTTACAATTTCTGTAAAACAGGTCAGACATATGTCTTGTAATCAACATATAGTCCGGAAGCTCTAGCTATGTTATTTAATTCATATAAAGCTGATTTAAAACCACTTAACATTTTAACAATGCTCAAGGCTTTAGGCATATTATTCAAATGGCAACCATTTCTCTTGAACCTAGAACAGTACCATTCTGTGCAAACCACCATCTAATATTATCTTTGTTGCACACGACTCAAAGCAATAGGAAGTCCACTATAGTTCACAATGCAAAATCTCTTAACGCAGCCACAACCATGATTTGTGAGGACTGGTTAAGCAGATCAGGTACAAAGCAGGCAGTAGATTTCAGAGATATTGCTCGCAGTGATCTCCAAGGCTGATCCAAGGACACTAAGGTGAAGGTTAAATACTCCAAAGAAAGAAAATAGCACAGTAATCCCCCAACAACCAGAAATCATATTACAAACAAGATGCGTGGCGTTTGCATTGAAACCCAGCTGCCATGCCCTTGACCACTCCTTGAGTTTTCTCCTCAGTTTCTCTCTGCACATTCTTTCCACCTCCTCTGGAGTGTTCTGTTGTTATTATTATTATTGTGGTGGTGTAATTTATTGTGTAACAGATACAGAATGAACACTGACACCCATCAGTGTTCGTGCTTTATTTGGCAAACAATAAATGCACTGATTATTTACTTTGGCAACTGAACTGGGCTCCATTTTTAAGGCAGCACTGTTTTGGTTTTGTGTCTTCATTTGTAACTGGATTTTTTTTTTCTAGAACTGGAGAGAAGTGTTGTTAGCCATGTTTCTCACTTGTACAGAGAAAATGGACGCTTACTTTGGATTAGAAGAAGGGGCAGGCCTTGATGGGTGGTACAAGCTTCACTGATCCAGCAGTGTGTGACTGCTATATTATATATATGCCCTGAAAGTTTGTCACCTGAGCACTCCAAAACTCTGTTGTATGCCAATGACAGAGTTATCCTTCCCTCACACCGTAACACGGGGTCCCTCAAACGCAACCGCCAATCGGATTTCAGCAATGTATGCTGCTGGATTTCCAACAAAAAGCTACTCGTCAACTCAAAAAAGACAAAATCCATGCTATTCAGGAGTAATTGCATTCCAAAGGACAGATCTGGACTGAGCATCACAACTCCAAATAAAGAAGCCATTGAGCAATTACAGAATCTTCCTGTACCTGGCCATCTATCTTGACTCCACCTTGTCTTTCTCCCACCATGTTGACCATAGTCTAATTATTCACCAACAGCTAGGCTTACTTACTGGTCAACTCTCACTCCTGAGGTCAAAAAACTACTATTCTCCAGCCTCATCATTTCCATCATCGACTATGGGTCAGTAATCTACCCAGTTGCTAACAACACTGTCCTCAACAAAATCTGTGTGGCCTTCAACCAATGCCTGTAGATTTGGTCTTAAGAGAAAACAGGACTTTTGCTGATGTGATCTGTATGGATATATTTTGAAATCTAGAAATTCAGTATCCCGAATGCTGCAAGACCGAGTTCAGGATACTGAATTCTGTAAGACCACAAGGTACAAAAATGTAATGTGGGGGGAAAAGCATTCAGCACCACCCAAGCAGGGGGGCTCTGCCCCCTGCACCCCCCAATAACTTAAATAACCAACTCCAAGGGGGAGCAGACCTCGGAGTAAAAAAAAATGATTATGGGGGGGCGGAATAGTGTGCCACAAAATTAGTGGTGACCAGGAACAGAACCCGGGTCCACCAGACCATACTAGCCAAACTGCTACTATAGTAAACCTCCATGCAACAGGAGCAGCTCAGCCAGTGTTTGCATTTTTTGCTTCCTTGTTATGCCTGTCTTGGGGTAGGGTAGCAGTGTGTCACATCTGCTACCATACCCCTGTCAGCATCAGCTTCCTCCTGTCGGGTATCTAAATATGTTGGGAGACTGAACTCGGTCCCATCAGTTTTGGGATTCTAAGTTTTAGCCTCTTAAATAGATACCATCTTTACACCTCCACCAAATGATTCCCTTTCCACCTCTGCACCATGTGCAACTCTGCTCTGCTCATCAACAGCCTTGCTTGGCCAAATGACTCCTGGGGTCTACAACCTACTAACCAAGACTGACAACTTCTATAGCACAAAGACCATGGGCTATGGTAAATAGGCTGTGCCCCAAAGGAGAAACACGATGGGCCAGCACTCTTTTACCTACACAGCGGTCAAAGCCCAGAACTCACTCCCACCAATGGTGACCGCAACTTTAACCTTCCATTCCTTTATATCACAGGTGGCAACCCTTTTCTCCCAGTATCTCAAATGAAACTGCCCATAGCATTAGTTCCAGACTTCAGTTACTCTGGAAACCCAATTCCTCCTACAGCACTGCCCTTAGTATGTTATTACACAGTTGCCCACTCCTGCTAATTCTGTATTGACGGATCTAGTTCTTCTACTTGTGCCTAATTATGGAAATCTCATGTCTGGTATTATGTCTTGTGACTCTGGTTTTATGTATTTGTCTTTCCTATGATAAATATTGCATATCATGTTTTGTAATGTATTTGCTGACTTGGATACCTTTGAAAACAGCTCTTGAACTCAAAAGTCTTCCAAACACAAATAAAAAAATAATAATAATTAATTAAATAAATATTGTGCCAGTGCAACTCAGAACGACTAAATGAAAAGTATGAGCTTGGAGCTGATATGCAGACTGAATGCTTTGTACTGGTAGAATCTAGTACTGTGTAACCATTGGCATGCTTATACAATGTGTGCGTGTGTGTAACCCTTCACACTCCCTGTCCCCTTAAGGACTACCACTACTATGGTGTACCAAATAGTTACAGGAATCCTCTTGATGAGGGTTCCACCCCTAGAGGTGCCACAAGACCTAAGGTCCTGTAGGCTAAAGGTAACGTACCGTAGGGAAGATGTTCAAAAGGATGAAGCCAAAGGTATAGTTGGAATGATCTGGCCCCATGACATCCCATAAGGAAAGAGGGAAAGACTGAACAAATAAAGGGAAAAAGAAGGATAGAAAGTAGGCAACCACAATCCAGGCCCAACTCACATTAGAATATGTTATCATTATAGACTATATTATGCTGTGATGTATATACCGAAATGCATTTCAAATATAGGAGAGCAGGCTTTTTCAGTCTTTGTCCCTAAACTTTGGAATTCACGACCACTGAATCTCAGGTTTTCACAGACTCATCTAGTTTTTAAAAATGAGCTTCAAATGTTTCTCCTGTCATTGGATAAGTGTTCCTGTAACTGACTCCTATTTCTGCCAAATTGATTTGTGCCTCATGTTTGCCTCTTTGCAATCTGTAATTCCAGCTACAACTCTGTTGCTCAAATTGTTGATAAAGGTCTCATCATTTCTGTACTTTTTTTTGTCCTAAGCACTTATGAGTCTATGTAACACTGTTTTACTTAATGTTCGTACTTCTCTTCACCTGGGTCATGCCTGAAAATAGGCATTGTGTTTGTCTAGTGCACGAACCCAGTAAACTAAAACTAAATAAATAAATATTGTATTGTGATCTTCAGCATGGAAGAGAAGAAAAAAAAACCCTGTGAAGTAAACCTGTAGGGATCCAAAGCCTAAGGTGGCCACCCTCCAGGATTACTGATAGTATTTAATTGTCTTGAATTAGTACTTGAAGCAAGAAATAAGAAGTACATTGATAGCTCAGATATTGAGTGTAATTTGAAACTGATTTAGACAGGAAGGGGAATAACTGATGATAAAATGTTGAAAAAGCTATGGAAAGAACTCTACTTTATCCTTCTAACAGGATGACTGACCTTGAAGGTGTCACAGAGTTGCAGCTGTGTGACTGAAGGGACCTCAACGTCAGTGAGCGTCCCACCCTTGAAGGAATGAAAGACTGGGCTCCTACCGACCACTAAGAACACAGGGGTCCTTGAGGAGAGAGGAAGCTGCTGCTATGCACACACCTGGATTCACACCAGCAAGGAGACCTAAACCTTGGTGAATGTCATAGAGTTGCAGTCATAAAACTAATCGAGCCCCCAGGCATGAAGGCCTCACCCCTGACAGAACAGCTGAGGGACATGGTCCAGCTAAAGAGAGGGGAGCAGGTAAGGACCAGGCATAGCCATAGGCAGGTAAAATGAGGATTCCAGTAGCCAAATTGTAAGGCAGCTGCCAAACACCTCCTGGATTTGAGGCACAAAGGTTTGCACAAAGTTGCAGTCATATGACTAAAGGTGTCCCCAAGGAGGACCCCACCCCCTGAAAAGCTGCACATGGGCTATATGACATCTTGGCTACAACCTGGGCTAGTTCTGAAGACAACAGCACCAATGAGAAATATATCTACTGTTATACCTTATAGGTTAGGGTTAGGTCCTGACTCTACGCCGTATACAAACAAGATCCTAAGTTAACCCATAAGGAGTGGTGTATGTGTCATAAGAACAAGAAATGCGTAGGAAAAGAAGAAACAGCAGATTGCATTACAAAGCCAATGATGGGCAAATGTACTGGCCCTTCAGTGGTATAGGGTAAGGCACACGGGATTACAGTTTGGGTTGTTTAACTGTTTAATAGCACACCAACGATGGCCAACCACATGTACGTCATTGGGTCTGCCACAATCCAACAGCTAGGTTCTCAGGCTTCACCAGGGTGCTCTCTGGGACTAAGGGTAGTTTACTGGTACTAATGGGGATTGCAGTAGAAGCCCAATAGTACAGTTGGCCAGGGGCCAAGCATTGTGATTTGTTAGGGGCAGGCTGCATTCTTTTCAGGCTGCACTTAGGAGGGCACAGGAAAAACCAACCCATTAAGCCATACACCACTACATATAATGTTATTTGATTTAGCCCTTGCCTTTCCTTTACTATGACCTAATTTCAGTTCCCCCAGTAAAGCCTTTCATTATTTCTTGCAGTCTTGTGTTGTGTGCATATTATAAGTAGATGGTGATTATATTTTGGGTGAACTATTGTTGCACTTTGTGGAAGCTGAGTGGGCTCTACCGTGAGGTCACAGTGGGTTGGTATTGTTTCCCCACAGGGCAATACTGTTTTCCTGGGTGGAGGCATCACACAGCCTAACATCTGAACTTTAACTCAACATCCTTGAGTAATGAATCCCCACAGGAATCATCAGCCTAGGCCCCTCAGCCTTATTCGAGCCCATCTACAATGATCCAGCACATTAATATATTACACATTTATATACTAACATACTATTTGCCAGCAGATTAGGCCTTACGGTCTATCGAGTCTGCTCGAACTTTAGAGCCTTAGTTGGGTGCCGAGACCCTCCCATCCCTTGTGCTCCAGAAACCCATATCATCCATCCCCACCCCCCTGGGACAGGACATCATCTGATACATCCACTTTCTGTGTCTGTCCCATCCTCTCTTGAAGCCCTCCACTGTGGATCTCTGAACTAGCTCACCAGACAGTGCATTCCAAGGGTCCACCACCCTCTCAGTGAAAAACCTCCTCCTCTTTCCCCCTTACCCTTCCACCTTCCAACTTCAAACCATGCCCTCTGGTGATACCTCCCTGCTTTAGTCTAAAGATCCCCTCCATCTTTACCCTATTTATTCCCTTGAGGTACTTGAAGACCTCAATCATGTCCCCCTGTCTCTCCTCTCCTCCAGTGAAAACAGACAGAGCTCCTTAAGTCTGTCCTCATACATCAAATCCCCTAGCCCTCGTATCATCTTTGTTGCCCTCCTCTGTACCCTCTCTAGGAGCTGTATGTCCCTCTTTAAGTGTGGTCTCCAATACTGTACACAGTACTCAAGGTGTGGTCTAACCAGTCCATTGTACAGCGGCAGAATCACTTCCTTGATCCTAGAGGTGACCCCTCTTACGATGCATCCCAACATCCTGTTTGCCTTGCTAGCCGCTCTCCTGCACTGCTCAGAGTTATTCATACATGCATCCACCATGACCCCTAGGTCTTTTTCCCCTATTGAGGCCTCCAGCGCCTCCCCTCCCAGGATGTACCTGTGATTAGGGTTTCCCCGACCAAGATGCAACACCTTGCACTTGATGATATTGAAATTTAATTTCCATGTGTGAGCCCAGCTTTCCAGGGTGTCCAGGTCCCCTTGCAGGGCCAACCTCCCCTCTTCTCCCTCAACTACTGCTCCCATCTTGGAGTCATCCGCGAAGAGACGCATTTCACACCCTATACCCTCCCTGATGTCTGATATGTATGCATTAAACAGGATCGGACCCAGGACCGAGCCCTGCTGTACCCCACTACCAACCTCTCTAGGGTTCGAGAGCTCCCCACAGACCACTACTCTCTGAGTGCATCCAGCTAGCCAGTTTTCAATCCGTCTGACCATCAAGGGCCTACTCCTAACCCCATCAGTTTCTCCACCAGACCATTGTGGGGACAGAGTCAAGCGCCTTGCTGAGTCCAAGAATAATACATCCACAGGCTTACCCCTGTCCAGTTCTGATGTTACCCATTCATAGAACTCCACAAGGTTGGTTTGACATGATCTACCTGGCACAAACCCATGTTGCCGACTATCCAGACCTCCACCTCCTCCAAGTACACCCCCAATCGTTCCTTTAGTATACTCTCCATTAATTTTCCCACCACCGAGGTCAAACTGATGGGTCTATAGTTACCTGGTACTTCCTCGACCCCTTTGTATGGATTGATACCACATGTGCCTCTCGCCAATCCCTGGGTACCCTCCCTGTCTCAAGTGACCTGCTGAAAGCTCCGCCAGGTGCAGCCAGTATGTCCGCCAATCCCATAGTACCTCGGATGAATGCCATCCTGCCAGGAGATTTGTCTTTCTTTAGGGCCTTGAGGGCTAACCACACCTTTTTGGCGGAGATAGCATCATCCTTCCCCTCCACCTTACTGGCCTTTTTATCTTTACCCAGATGTGACACCCCTGGGGTACCTCTCTCTCCCTCTTGCTCCATTTTTGTTGCTCCCCTGATCCCACTTACTGATGTTTCTATCCCCTTCGTGCCTTGCTTTGTAGATATCCCATCCCCTTCCCTAGTGAACACAGAGGCAAAGTACTCATTAAATACCTCTGCCTGGTCCCTCACCTCTTCCACCCACCCTCCTTCTGATCTCAATCTGCTGAGATGGCCCTTAGTTTTTCTCTGCTCCCCAATGTACTGGAAGAACCCCTTTTCCCCTCCATGTATCCCCTGTGCCAGCCGCTGCTCTTTACTGGACTTTGCTCCCCTCACCATAAGGGTGACTTTTCTAGCAATACTAGCAATATACATTATGTCATTTAACTTGGCTCTAATCTTCAGATGACAGACAAGACCCTCTCCATGCTTAGTATACAGCCCTTTGAAATAGTCATTTTAAATGTTAACATAGACACTACTCATCTTTCCATAAATAGATGAAATTCAGTGTTTGATTAAAACATATGCAGACACCAGGTACATCTTTGGTGATACATCAGGCTAGCTCATCAACACCTCAACCAGTTTTGACAAGGGAGCCTTAAACCACCAGTCAGGATTGTCAGAACGTATCATGGGAGTGGGCTGGGTACCACTAGACACCATGAAATTCTTTGAATGTATGGCAAGTGGGTGGATTTGCTTCTAGACTCAGGGAATGCCTGTAACAATGTGGGGTGGGGGCAGATCACTGTGCTAGGCATCACAGACATTGTGCTATATGAGCATGTAACAGTGCTACACAGCACTGAGGCTGTACGCATTTTCTGGGAATGTTAGCAGATGCTGTCGTAAGTATTGCCCACTAACACAGGGATTGGTGATTTGCATTCTTCTGACATTCCTCCATCCAGTGATGTGAGCACTTTGTAACGATTTTAGGGGGCAGTACAATGGATCAGGCGAAAAGTTAACATTTTGTGCACCACTGACTGCAAGCTGTAACTGAGAATCAGCTCGCAAGCCAGCTCTCATCAGGTTGTTCTAGAGGTGCAGTTTAATGAGGTTCCCCCTCCCAGGGCATATCAGAAGCCTTTACTGATAAACACACCACTAAGAAAGGAATTTACATACCCCGTTTCTCACATTTTTATTCATATAAATCAGCAACAGTCGACCCCCACCTCCCCCACCACAATGACCACTACCATTTAATTTCATCACACTACTGCAGGTCATTGCAGAACATGGAGCATCCCTACTGTAGGCACTTGGAACCTTTACTATGCACGATCGTCTGAAAGTGCCACCGAGAACTGAAAGCCTTGGCTATTGAATGGCATTGATTACATACTATGGCAAACTGCTCAGCGAGACATGTTCAGTGTCTGTTTGTCACCAGATGTCTGTCTTGCGGCGGGCTGAAAACAAACTTCATGATATAAAGAGGTGCCAGCTGTATCAAAAATATAGTTACAAAAAGTTGTCTAGCATATTTTTTTTAACAAGCTGTTTTGCCCCCAGTCTGCTGGATGCACCTTATTTCAAGCATTTCTCTGTCAACCTCCCACCCCCATCTGCCACCCCAACATACAGTAGAAGCAGGTGAGGATCTGCATGGGACATGGGACATGATACGAGAGTCCCAGTGCTGTCATTCAGGTGGGCTAGTGCTTATATTGTTCTACATTTGAACCCCCCCATTCCTGAAGACCCACACACCCTCCTCTGGTGCTGATGCAGTCACAGCACATCCTGGGCTTGCATCACCCCTTGCAGAAGAGTAAGTTCCGGGGCTCACTGAATCACCAGTTGCTGAGCACCTCTATCCCCAGACTGGCTTGCACTGCACCCACAGCACTCCACAGCCCAGAATTGCTCCTGCCCAGCTTCCCAGGCTCATTCTTGAACCCAAGTTGCCAGCACAGAAGTACACGGCACTTCCATTGGGTCACTGAGCACCCCAAGCCAGTGTGATATTCACAATATAACATATATGTTTATTCTAGTTGTGATGAATACTAAGACAATTAGTTCTGTGGCTATATTTAGTGTCCAGTTATAGCTGAATTCTGTTTTTGGCTAGGTTGAAAACACAAAGGCGATGTAGAGGGGTACATCTATATAGAAACGTACAATATATTTACACAAGTGATCCAATGCACTTTTCACAATAAAATTTGCATCTTCTTATTCGATTTACACTTATTACCTAGTATGGAAATTTGCTTGGTGAGCCATGTTTGGGGTCTGTTTGTAACCAAATTCTGTCTTGAGTCAGACTGGTGTTGACACATACATAATGTTAAAAGAGACCTGCTATGTAGAAAAATATATTTACATTTGCAGCCTAACGTAATCTTCACAATAAAAAGCATATATGCTTATTCAATGTGTGTGAATTACATAAAATGTAAATCTGCTTGGTGAGCCAATTTGCCATCAAATTTTGTGTTGGACTAGTCTGATGATGCATATGTGGCATAGCAGGGTATCCACTATATCAAAACACGTGCAGCTGGGGGTGCGGTGACTGCTAAGGGACATAGGATAGCTCAGCAGCTCATTACCATGCTGGCCCCTATTTTTATGCCAACCCCCACCCCTTTCTGTGCATGGTCACTTTTCACTTAGTGACCATGCAAGGAAAGGCTCATGACCCCAGGCACAAGACAAAACTTGGTGATAAAGGGTTATTGCAGCCTCTCAGAGCCAGTAATTTGCCATAGTGTATCAGGCCTGAGCACTTCCACTTTTAGGGTATACTAATACCCTGCGTTATTGTGGCTAAAATGGATAATTGTTCATGCGTGTATATTGAATCCCATGTACTGTCAATTATCCCAGCTGTCAGACTTTACAAGAGCCACATGTGCTACAGAAAAATGTGGTTAGTCCAGTTGAAGATGCAGGATATTTAGAACAGCGGCTGTGGAAACATGCACAGCAGAGATCTGAATGCATCAAGGGATTCTGGTGCCATCATAAGCCACAAGAGTAAAGCTCGAGTGGTCTGATCTGCTGTCATTGAAGTCCTGAGCTAGAATTACAGTTCTGTTGTGCTTTTTATGTTTATTTGCATGCATGTGCAAGAAACATAGTGCCATCATCCGAGTTTTTGTAGGTGTGGCACCCCATCTTCCAATTCAGTCAGTGTGTTTGCAGGCTCGGCCACAGTTCACCAATGAATGCTGCAGCTGTCTATGACAGCAGTTGAAAAATGCAGTGCCGTACAGTTGAAAGGCAGAGCTCCACTTCAGTGAGCAGCGATAAGATAGTGCCTGCACATGCACTCCCCACCCACACACACACACACGCATCGCATATTGCATGCCCGCGCTCTGCCAAGCACACACTGTATGGTCGACGGGGTGCCCAATCCCCCCATCAGGCCCTTGCCTGCTTCCCCCAACAGAGTTCCAGGCATCACGCTTAGGAGCCTACCCCAGGATGGCAACAGTCCTTATGGTCGACGGGGTGCCCAATCCCCATTGGCTCCCACCCCCCCAAACAGACTACCGGGTGCCATGCTGAGGCCACCCCAGAGTGGCACAAGTCCCGCCTAGATCTAAAAAAAAAAAAACCTGCAAGAAAAAACCTTCCCTCGCTGACTGTTCTTACCCCCTCCTGCCACCTGCGCGCACCCTCTGCACACCCTGCCTCCTCACACTCCCACCTCACCCCATACTTATCTCCGGAGTCCGGCGCGACGATCTTTGGTGGACCGGGAACATGTCTGAACTCTTCAAAGCCAACCATGAACTGAGGAAATGCCAGTAAGCCGTATAATGGAATAAATAGGGTTTTTTCAACTTTGATGCATATCTCAGGCATTTTGGGGAATTTTTTCACCAAATTTTCAACATGGGGTTTTTGGGACCCCACCTCATGAATTCTGTCACTGTCATTTTGTTACTTGGTCCCGAAAGGTGATTTCGTGGTCACTGCGTGGAACCACCTTTTGGGACCGATTTATGAAATGACAGTGTCATAGTTCATGAGGTAGTCCCCTAAAAACCATATGTTGAAAATTTGGTGAAAAAATTCCCAAAAATGACTGTTTTATGAACATGTGTTGCACTGTTCCTACTCACGCTCGTAAGTTCACAAATTTTCAATATTTTCACTCCAGATTTTCAACACTGCCATTTTACCACACCTTCTTATGAGCAGTATAGTTGTCATTTTTCACATCTCGAAAAACGTGTTTCCGCATGTAGCACACAATGGCGCAGTCGGTGTGCGAAATCAATGTTTGGGACAGATTAAGAAAATCACAGTGACACTGTTCATGAGCAGAGGTGTTAAAATGGCTATGTTAAATATTTGGTGAAAAAAAGTCCATAAAATGACTGTGTTAGGAGCGACCATTGCGCAGTTTCCACGCACCCTTATAAGTTCATGGATTTCTAATATTTTCAATCCAGATTTTCACCACTGGCATTTTTCCAGACTTCCTTATGCACGGTACAGCTGTCATTTTTCATATCACGGCTGAAATGTGTTTTCACACTTCCAGCACAGAAATGCATGGTCACTGTGGGAAATCACTGTTCAGGACAGATTATTTGTTGTTTTTTTTTAAAGTTGTTTAACCAGGAGTAGCACACTAAGCTGAAAGCTTTTTTACAGGAGCACCCTGGGAGCACAAGAAGGTTAAGAGACTTGCTCAGGGTCACACAGTATGCAAGTGGAAGCTGTGGGATTCAAACCCAGGCCTGGTCTGCTGGATGTCACCAGATTTGCAGCTCAGAGCCTTAAACCACTGCGCTATACTGCCTCCCTTTAAAATTAAGAAAATCACAGTGACACTGTTCATGAGCCGAGGTTCCAAAATGCCTGTGTTGACAATCTGCTGTAAAAAAATCCCCAAACGAATTGAATTACGGGTGTGCGCTGCACAGTTTCTACCACACTCGTGACTTCACCAGTTTTTTTAGTATTTTCACTGCAGATTTTCAACATTGCCATTTTTTGCACCTCCGCATGAACAGTACAGCTGTCATTTCTCACATCCTGTTCGAAATGTGTTTTCGTACCTGTGGTGCCAAATGGCGTAGTCGCTGTGCAAAATCAGCTTTCGCCTAACGAACTGATATTACCACTGTTCATAAGGTGGGGTCACAAAAAACCCATGTTGAAAATTTGGAGTGGAAATATCAACGAACGCCTGAGGCATTAGGGTTTCCGACCATAACACCCCACCCTGTAGAGACTGACAGGCATCAGGAGTGTGACTTGGGATTGTCGCCTGTAATGCTCATACCATTCCACCCCCACCCACACCCTGCAGCCAGCGAGAGGCATCGAAGTGTGCCTTGGACTCTTCAGCCCCAAAGTTCACCCCATTCTCCTATACAGCACCCATCTCACCGTATTTCCTGATGGAATGGGGTGAACATAAGGGCCAAAGTCCCCAAGGCACACCGTGACACTTGTCGGTGTCTGCAGGGTAGGGTGTGATGAAATGGCATGGCCGTTATGCTGGACGACCCAAAGGCACACCCCAATGCCTGTCAGTCTCTGCAGGGTGGTGGTGGGGTTGGCTTCAGTTCAATGCTTCACTGCCATTCCTATTATGCAGCTCTCTAACTCCTACACTACGAATGCCAATGCTAGCAAGCAAACATTCGGCATTGACAAATGCTTATTTCCCTAGGCACTACTTTTTGGTAGTGTATGATGGCTCATAGAACACTTTTTAACTGAAATAAATGTTAGACATTATTCAGTTACCATTTTTATTTTGTAGACCAAACAGAGAGGAGAAAAAAAATAAGGGTCTTAAGTTAACAAGTCATAAAACATACAAACTACTTGCTATAAAACATTGCTACCCCCGAGCCACAGGGCTAGCCCATGTCTCCTGTCCTTTAATCATGAATAAATCCATTGCAGGGCATTTCATGAAAGTCCTAAAACTCTATTTTTTCAACCACTTTCTGTGTGACCCTCTGTCAGATGTGTAACTATAGCCAGGCTATACACCATCTATCTATTTTCTTCAGGCTAGATCCCTGGAAACCTTCTCAGTAGATAGAATAATCTATTGGTCAGCCATGCACAACAAGGCTGTGTTTGGATCGAAGGGTTCTGATAGTATAATTGGGAGTGAAGCTCAAGAGGTTCCTAATGTCATAGGAACCCAGGGACAGAAACTCAGCCACATTGTGCATGGTTGTCCATGTGTTATTTTGTATACAGTAGTTCATGGTTTGAAACATAACGAAATGCTGCTTTTTCTTCCCAAGAAATCTTTGGTTTAAGCAAGCAATAACACATGACTAGGTGTGGGTTATCTCCTGATAAGAGCATGTCCAGGTGCGTTATGAGGCACAAGGTGCTTGCACTTATAAAATGGGCCCCCAAGTAGAGACTGAAAATTAAAAAAGGAGAAAAAAAAGCTGTTAAAATGGAAAAAATGAAAGAAACTTTTTTTAGTTGCAGGGATACAGTAGTCCTTTTATGTAATGTGCTGTACAGCACAGTACACTGTATCTGACTTCAGTACAGCCCCCCCCTCCAACCAGAGAGAGTAGCCCCCCTCAGACCACCATGACCAGCAACATAGAGAGGGGCTATTTTATTTAGTAGTATTTTTTTTCTTTTAAATTGATGTATATAGCAATGGAAGCTGGCCAGTGAGCGGCATGGAACTGTACTGCATGAACATTATCTGGGGAGAGGGGCAGCACTGACATTGCGAAGCCGACTGGAGTGACAGTTATAGTGAACATTTACTTTGTGTGTTGTGGGAGTGAGGGTTCACAAAAAATGTTTAATATGAAGTACCCTGGGCTTTTGAGCAGTGGCACAGGCGGTTGTGGAACGAGCTTGTCCTTCAGGAGCCACTGTAGTAAGTCCAGTGGCTTGCGTTTTTCGGCTTTTTGTTCTCAGGAGAAACATTGGGTTCCTGGTCTTTTTCAAATGGCTGTTTTGGCTTTCTGTTGCCAGGATGTACATCGGGTTGTCACTGTCTCATGCCGGGAATTGCCATGGAGGGATTGGCGAATGGGCAGGTGGGTGAGCTTAGTGACTGACTTGCACTTTCAGACCCCATTCAGCTTCCTTCTGTGCCAGGTTTACTTCTGTGAGTGAGTTACTTTTGGGTTCAGGTTGCAGTCTGCTTCATTCTGTGTCTGGTTTACAAGCACATTACTTGCTGGTTTAGACCACGGTCGGCATTTGTGTGTACGTGTTGGGGGTGGGCTGTTATCCAGCGGGGCCACTGAGCTGCAGCTTGCTGTTTTAAGATCAGGACATTGGGCACACTGATACTTTACTGTTCTGTGGCTCAGGATGGCACAATTAGTGCCGTTTGGCGGAATACATCTTGATAAGGACAAGGCTGAAACCAGCTTTCAGCCAATCAGGATTCTGGATTTCTTTAGCCCATTTTATAATGAAGTTTGGCTTAGGTAGATGTACCTTTCTGCTAAGTTTGTGGAGGGGCAGGAGTGAAGGATTTAGTTGCTGGTAAGCTTGGAACTGTTTGTACTTGTTTGAGTCTCTTAACTTTAGGGCAGGACTCATATTTTAATGGATTTTGGGGATCTGTTTTTTTTGCTTGTTTGTTTTGTTGTTGTTTTTTCTTTCTTTTTTCGTTGGGGCTTGTCTTCTGTGATCATAGGGTAAAGGGGTCCTCAACTGATTGTTTCTGGACTCAGCCAGAAGGTAGTCCAACCCACCTCTGGGCTAGTCCTCCTTTTATAGGGTGTGGGCCAATAGTGTTACATCTTCCTACACCACACAGGAAGTTCCACACCGAGGAAAGGGAGGAGAATAGGGGTTCATCTAGAGGGCATACCTAGGTTATATTGCAGGCTAGATTACATCAGACATGACAAGAGTGGTGCAGTGCAGTGGCTGTGAAGCAGCAGTCTTCAGGGAGACATTCTGAAGGCTGCGATGCTGCCTTATCTGCAAGCACTTCTCTGGGCCAAGGAAGGAGGTTGCCTATCTGTGTGCAGAGATGGCCAGGTTACAGGCGTTATCCACCCCGCCCAGAGACCACTGGGTCCACAGCATCAACCTCAAAGGTTGCCCAGGAAGAAGGATGACTGGACCACAGTGGGCTCAGTGAGAGTGAGGAAGGGTCAAAGACATCCTCCAACTAGTCCAGCTTAATAACTCCTATGCTGTTTTGGAGGAACAGGACTGCCCCACACAGGCACCCACAGCTGGGACCAGGAAGGATGGTCAGGACCTCCAATCCGGAGTCCCATAGAAGGGGGGCAAGGGACCCCAGAGGAGGGAGAAGCTTCTCCTACTGGGGGACTCTATTGTACGGGGTGTGACATTAGGGACAACTAGCAGCGGGGAGAGGGTGATAAGTGTCTCCCAGGAAGCACTGCATGGAGGGATGGGAAGCGAATCCATAGGATTGCTAGGGCAATAGGCTAGCCAGGAGGGAGGAGCTGGATGTCACTGTTCACCTGGGGACCAATGACCTAGCGGGGAGTAGGGTGGAGTTAGCCAGAGTCCAGGAGGATTTCAGTAAGCTGGGAGAGGATCTGAAATGGGTAGCACATTCTGTGTCATTCTCGGAGGTGCTACCTGTCCAGGGCATGATGGAGGCCAGGGCACTCCACATCCAAACCTTCAACTCCTGGTTGAAGGATTGGTGTGGAAGGAAAGGATTTGTCTTCATAGGGGACTGGGGCCCAACCTGGGAAGATGCAAGCTTGTATCAAGAGAATGGCCTGCATCTGTCTGGAAAGGGGACCTCAGTCCTTAGTGAGAAGTTGGAATGCTTCAGCAGAGAGCATTTAAACTGGCCAAGGGGGAGAGCCAGGAAAGACAGGTGACTTAGGAACACCCCCCCACACAAAAACATGGAAAAGTACAAATTGACAACAGGAACAACGCAAGCGAGCAGTGAGGGGTAGGCAGGGGATACTTTTATAAGGGGTATAAAAGGCAAGAGCATGTGAGCATGAATACCAGGGTGGGGGAAAGAGGCAAAGTAGAGAAAACAGGAACAGAGAGAAGGCAGGGAGTAAAACATGGAAGGTCATGTTCACAAATGCCCACAGTCTGGGAAATAAGGTTCCAGAACTGGAAGCCTTGATGACAGCATAGCAGCAATAACAGAGACATGGTATTCTGCTACTCACAGCTGGGACATCAGTGTACCAGGCTATACACTGTTCAGAAGGAACAGGGAAGGTAAAAAGGGAGGGGGGTGGCCCTGTATGTCAGAGAAGGCATAAAGGCTACAGAAGTACAGGGAAGGCAGGGGGAGGCCAAGGCAATGTGGGTCACCCTTGAACCAGGAAATGGCACAGCAATATGTACAGGGGTGATCTACAGACCTCCAGCATAGAAGAAGGAAGTGGACATGGAACTAGTGGAGGAAATTCATGACATGGCAGCTAAAGGCAAAATCCTGTTGATGGGAGATTTCAGTATGCCTGATGTGGCTTGGACCACCCAGGCAGCTGCTTCAGCCAGAAGCATGGCCATCCTGGAATCCCTACAAGGGGCTGGACTCAGACAGCTTGTGCATGAGCCAACCAGGGACAAATTGATTCTAGACCTGGTACGGACCAATGGAAACAGAGTTGAAAGAATCCAGGTGGAAGGGCAGCTGGGATCCAGCGATCACCACATGGTGTGGTTTGACATGGAGACAGGAACTCAATTAAGCCACACAAGGGCAAAAGTATTAGATTTCAGGAGGGCAGATTTCAATGAAATGGGTAGATGTTTAAAAGCAGCCCTGGAGAAGGTAGAGGTAATGGAGGGGGTAGAGGAACAGTGGGGGAGACTAAAGGGAGCCATTCTGGAGGTAACTAGCCAATGCGCTAGGATAGTGGTCAAAGGGAAAAGAAGAAAGAAACCATTATGGTTTTCTAAAGAGATACTGTAGGAAACAAAGTAAGGACTAAAAGATCAAGTTTCAGGAAGTATAAGGGGATCCAAAGGGGGGAGGACAGGGAGGTGTACCATGAATGTCTCAGAGAGGCAGGAAAGGCTGTTAGGAAAGCCAAGACACAGGCAGAGGAGGATTTAGCAGGGGTCTGTGAAAAAAGAGGACAAGACATTCTATAGGTACATCAGCGATAAAAGAAAAACCGGGGGGGGGGGGGGTTGTGAGGCTCAAAGGGGAGGAGGGAGAGTGTAAGGAGGGGGTCTAGACCAGGCAGAAATACTGAACAAATACTTCTGTTCAGTGTTCACTGAGGAGGGAAAGGGTCAAGGACCACAGTTACGGAGCAGAGGCAATTGGAGGGGGTGAGAAATGGACACCAGTCCATTCACAGTGGAGAGAGTTCTGGAGGAACTCAAAAAGCTGAAGGTGGATAAAGCCAAGGAGCCAGATGACATACACCCAAGGATATTAAGGGAGCTGCAGAGAGAACTAGCAGCACCTCTGGCCACCCTGTTCACAGAGTCACTCAACACAGGCATGGTTCCAGAGGACTGGAGGAGGGCACATGTAGTCCCACTGCACAAAAATGACAGTAGGATGGAAGTGGGGAACTACAGGCCAGTCAGCCGCACCTCAGTGGTGGGGAAGAGCATGATGACACTGCTGAAAGAAAGGATAGTGGCACACTTGGAATCCAGTCATGCCCAGGATCTGCTGCAGCATGGATTCACATAAGGAAGGTCTTGTCAAATGAATCTGATAGATTTTTTTGATTGGGTGACTAGGGAAGGGAATCAGGGAGGGGCCATAGACATCGCCTACCTGGACTTCAGCAAAGCCTTCAATACTGTCCCACACAGAAGGCTGGTTAACAAGATGAGTAGTCTGGGTATGGGGCATAAGGTGATACAGTGGGTTAGAAACTGGCTGACAGACAGAAGGCAGAGGGAGGTGGTAAATGGGATCCAATCTAGGGAGAGAGGGGTGACCAGTGGAGTGCCACAAGGATCAGTACTGGGACCAGTTCTGTTCAATGTCTTCATTAGTAACATTGCAGAGGGCTGAAACGAAAGGTCTGCCTATCTGCAAATGACACCAAGATCTGCAGCAGGGTGGATACTCCAGAAGGGGTGCAGAAAATGAAGAGGGACCTGGAGAAGCTTGAAAGATGGTCAGAGGTGTGGCAGCTAAGGTTCAATGCAAAAAAGTGCAAGATAATGCACCTGTGTAGGGGGAACTCTGGGGGGACCTACAGGATGGCTGGGAGGTGCTGACCATCACCAAAGAGGAGAGGGACCTAGGGGTTATCATATATAATGATCTGAAGGTATCAAAGCAGTGTGCAAAAGCTGCAGGGAGGGCCAGTGGCATGCTGGGGTGCATAGGCAGAGGTATTGCTAGTAGGAGGCAGGAAGTGGTGATGCCATTGTATAAAACACTATTAAGGCCTCACCTGGAGTACTGTGTGCAGTACTGGAGACCACACATGCGTAAGGACATAAACATGGTGGAGGCTGTCCAGAGAAGGGCGACACAAATGGTGCATGGTTTGCACCACAAAACATATGAGGAGAGACTAAGAGACCTCAATATGTTCTCACTGGAGGAGAGACAAGAAATGGGCAACATGATAGAAACTTTTAAGTACCTCAAGGGTATAAACAAGGTGCAGTTGGGAGATCTCTTCCAATGTAGAAAAGATGCAAGAACAAGGGGGCATGATATGAAATTGGAGGGGGGAGATTAAGAGGTAACGTGAGAAAGTTTTTCTACAAAGAGAGGGTGGTGAATGCTTGGAATAGTCTGCCACAAGAGGTGGTAGGGGCAAGCACAGTGGAGGGGTTTAAACATGCCTGGGACAAGCATAGGGAAACCTTGAGCGGGAAGGGATTGATCAAAAGCCAGTGACCCCTTAGGGTGAGTGGATGCATACATGTATAGGGCCTATGGGCAGACTGGATGGGCCTAACGATCCTTATCTGCTGACAATTTCTATGTTTCCAAAGTAAAACAACAGGTGGCAAAAGTTTCCATTATAATTAAAAAATCTGCTGTACCACAGAAGAACTGTAGTACAACACCCTTTTAGTTAAGATGGACATCCGTGCACAACAAGGGCCAAGCCATATAATATAAATTTGATTGTCAAAGCCTTCCCTTTTGGACTGTATGCTGGCTATCCTCATTTAGTCTTTGTTCACCCATAAAAGCACTAACTTAACCCCCTGCTTCTCTGGTGCACTATGTCTTAATGTACTGATTGCTGGATTTGCTCTCAGGTTGACTTGTTTTTTTGGTTGACTTAGCTACTGCACTACACTGAGGAATCCCAATCACAACAGAATGAAACATGTGTCTCCCCAGTAATAATACTCTCTAATACCTTGTATACCTTGTCTCCCTATCCTGAATATTGAAGCAGTAAGGCATGACAGGGTGTGCATTGTAGATGGATAACATCATGAACTCAGTGGACTGAAGCACATGGCTGTAGGTCCAGTGCTTCCATTAAACAAGTGTCATTATCTCATTAAAATACATACCCTGAAGTGCATTATTATAATTATAAAATGGATTCACTAATCCATTCATTTATAAATGTATTTATTTTGAATTTAAATTGCTAATAAAGAAAAATAGAAACAGGAAAAAGTAGTCCTAGCAGCTGCTGCAGTGTTGATGTCTGGCCAGTAGGGGTTTCAATACTGGAATTTTTAAAGCAAGATAAGGGCAGCAGCTCTATAGTATGAGCTGCAGTCTTGTGCAAGTTTGTTTGGTGGCTCTGGGTCTGTTTTGTTGCAGTTGGGAAAGGGGGTTACAGTTGGCTGAAATTAATGGCCTAATTGGAGCATTGGGGAACAGCCACTGAAGGAGGTATCCATAAATGGCCAGATCAGGGTGTAGCAGAACAGAACAGCAACTGATCATGGCTTTGGGAGTCAGCTGCTGAATGCAATTTCCATCAGTGGACTTTGTTTTTTGTGCATGTGTGGGAGGCTATAAAGTGTTTCTCTTTTTTAATGATTTAGTTAATGGAGGTTGCAGGAGCCTATAGGGCATGTTTCATTGGCAGAGCTGAATTCAGGCCATTATCAAGAACTAGGATTGACAGATGGGAGGCTGAAGAGGACAAAGAAATAGTGGATCAGGTAGCAGCCTCTTAGTGAAGGAGAGCTGGAAATGTAAAATACTGAGAGGGCTGGGTACAAGAGCTCGTGGTTAACTGAGGATGTTTGTTTTATACGGTTTCAATGGGAGAGAGTTTTAAAATGTTGCTCCTTTTTTTTCCTTTTTAAATTTAAACAGCAAGATAACTGATGCCAATGCAGCCATGTTTGCTGTGGGCAGGGCCTGCCAAGTGAACAGTGTAGTGATTCTGTGGGTAAAGAGACCATGGGACTTCTTCCCATGTGGTTGTGCTGGGATTCCCCAGCAGATCAGATGATTTGATGTTGTTTATCCATTAATACTTACTATTTATTGTAATCAGCCATTAGTGTTTGTGTGTGAAATATTTTTCCCTCTTGCTAATTAGAAGACTTTCTACCTGGCAGTACTATAGTAGGTGTTGTGTGGAACATCACTCTGTGTATCTGTCTTTACTCCCATTTGTACCTCACCCATATTGTGATCTAATTGTCTGTGACATCACAACTGACCAGGAAGAGCCACTCTGTTTCTGTCATATCGGTCCTTCATGCTGTCACAGTGATTAAGGTCACAGTGTCGATGAGGCATAAAGACACAGAGCAGTACATACTGCTCTTCATATCACACCTAGTATTATTAGATAAAAAAACTTCTAATGAACAAAATGAAAAAAAGCTTTAGACATTAAAAGTAGTGAATGGCTACTTAAAGGAGCAGTCCACCCAAAACTTGCAAACAACATATGTTGTGCAGAGTGTTTTGATTTGTATGTTAAATTGTTGTGTGTCCTTCCCTCTGTCTACTATTAAGAGTTTTTCCTAAATTAACCTGCAAGCTTTAGGGTAGTTTTAAGAGCCCTGGAGATCTCCATCTGAGATAGCTTAATTGCATTTCTTTGTCCTAGAATGCACCTTGCCTCATGTGACAGTGATGTAGCAGAGACCATAAATCCAGCAGAAAGCATTGCTTTACAATCAGTTCACAAGAGTAGAGATGGCTATATTTTAAAATCTATAAAATTCAGCTTAGTGACTACCCTCATTGTAAGGATCTTACTGTCCTGAAGAACTTTGCTGCTGGTAATATTTGTGCAGCTTGTAAAGCTTCCAAGATATTTAGTTCGTTTGGCATGTGTGTGCTGAATGTTGGGTCTCTGCTACATCACTGTCACATGAGACAAGATGCACTGTGGGAACGAGAAATACAATTAAGCTGTCTAAGATGAAGATTCCCAGGGGTCGCAAAACTGGCATAAAGATAGCAGGCTAATTTAGGAAAAACTCCTAATAGCAGTCAGAGGGAAGGAAACACTAGAACTTCACATACAAATTAAAACACTCTGCACAACTTCTAAATTTTGCAAGTTTTGGGTGGACTACTTTAAAATTATTAACATTTCGTGTCTGCTATTTTCGGCACTACTAGCTCTTTAAAGATTATTGTTGCTTTGTATAAAGAAGAGTTAATTCTAATAAATATAGAATAATGCATGGAGTGTTGTACATTACAGTTTTTTTTTACACAGCTGAGATGTGTGATATAACTTAAACCATGACTGCAAAGAAACAAGTGTTTTACATAGGTATCACACTCCGAAGGGGTGTGAAAAAGAAAAAAGAATTGCACGACACGCTATAGTCTTTTTGTTTATTTATTTATTGCTTATTGCTGATATATTGCTCTGTGATACAGCTCATATTTGTTTTTTTTCACAGTGAAAAGAAACTTTTATTAGTTCTTGTGACTGGTTTTAGTCCATGTTACTACCTGCTTAATTTATAAAGGATATAGTAAGTAAAATTTCAGTCAAAGTTCAGCACTATGTAGTTGGCATAATCGTGTTTTTATGACACCACTCGATTTAAAAAAACTGCACCATTGCAAACAGATATGTAAAATGGAAAAAGAGTAGGCTGGGGCACTCAAAGGAAGCAATCCACACTGGAGTCAAAAATTCTAAATTCTAATGATTTATTGGAGAGGAAGGCTTATTAATTTAGCTGGCAGGAGCGGCTGTGACTTTAGACAGATTTATGGCAGCCAGTACTGTTCCATTTGGCCCATGCCATATTATTAATTACAGGATTATCCTCACTTAATTTCCTTTGGAGGCCAGCCTGGTGGCACTGAGGGTTGAGGCATCAGCCTTACCTCACACCACATCGGCTATCCAGGTTCAGGAGTGAGCTCGGGGAGCCGGGTGTTGGACAGGGAGGAGAGAAGAGGAGAGGATTGAGCATCTGATGAAATGCTCTCCTCTCCTGGGAGGAAGGGGGGACTTGGTTTTGCAGTGTTAGTGGTGCCTAGTGAAGACTGGATGCACTGCAGTCTGGAATGCAAGAGAGGGGGAAGACGTCAGCGGTTGTCCTGCAGGTGGATGTGGGAGCACACCTATCATGCGCTGGATGGCACTGCAAGTCTGCATCTCGGGGGACCAGAAACAAGGAAAAAGCCTTGGCACCCAGTAAGGTGATGGTGGGTCCAGTGGATGGCCCCACGCTCAGCACCAGGTCTACCCCAGCCAGCCTCCAGATCTCCTCCCATGCTCCAGCCACCCTACTAGATTATAGATGGAGCACCAGAGGAGTAAAGTCGGGTCTGCCTCAGGGGGCTCAGAGTTGGGGGGTTGGGGGGACTCAGAAGTGTGGTGAGGTGAGATCCCGGGATGGAGGCTAGGTCTGGGGAGACCTCAGGCAGAGAAGGAGAAAAAGCTAGTCCAAGCAGCCACACTGGAGAGAGTCCTATGGGGCCAGTGTGGGGCGCATAAAGAAAGTTGAAAAAATTTCCTTTGGAGTGCCTTGGGCTCATTCTCCAGCCTCAGAGTTTCTCAGATTGTTTTTAGAATTGCCTTTATATTTCAGTTTTATTCTCCATAACATATTTACAAGTGTTTGCAGTCACAGATTATTGTATACATTTTTAATCCCATACGCTTAATACAGGATTATTTGAAATTTTCATAATATGTAGTACCTACAGTCTGGTTTTTAACCTGCTAAATATGTCTGAAGCAAAATCTGCCTTAGACCTTCCTTCCTTTTTCTAGATTTGTGTACACTGTATGCTTTTTATTTTTACTAAGCTGGTTTGCACCTTTAAGGACTATGGATAAGATGGTGGTCTGTACTCCTGTCTCACACGCCCCCTTACAAACTAGGTCTGCCAGTCTGCATTTTTCTTGCTCACCAATAAATCATTTTGATTAAGCATTTTTGTGTCCAGTTTGAATTGTTTCCTTTGCATGCCCCAATCTACTCTTTTTCCTCTTTGGTTGCTACCATTGGGGCACCAGGTACCCAGATTCCTGGGTGTGCTGTTTGTGGGTTTTTTTTACAGTTTTTTTCCAAATATGTAAAATGGCACTGCCATAAAAACATACATGTCATATCTCCCTCTTTACACAGGAGAGTCCTGTTTTTTTTTTGACTGAACTCCCTCCCTCCCTCCCTCCTGGGAAACAAAATCTCCTGCTTAAGTAAAATTCTGTCCAAAATATCCATGTTTTTTGGGCAGATAAAGACGCATAAAAATTAAATCAGTGATGAACAATGTATCTGATAACTTTATATAACTAGTTGTTTATTCTTTTTAGTGCTTATTCTTGACAAAATGAAATACATTAAATTTTTGTAATTACTTTTTTCTTATTTTTTTGACGCCATTTAAGGACAAACTCACGACATTATGGCATCTCCCTACTAGCAGCCAATCTCCTTCCTAATTTGACCCAAATCTCCCTCTTAAGCAAGTTGGACATATCACATGTATTTAAAAATGATTTGGAATAGCACAAGCAGAAAGAAATTTGGAAACCTGATCGGCACAAAGCTGTTCACTAAATGGGGATGTCATAAAACATTTCACAAAGCAACTGAACCACTAGAGGTTCTGGAAACTGGTTGCATTGGCACTATGAAACATTACTCAAAATGGTGCAAAATGTGTTTCTCTGAAACAGACCTTTACAAATCCGCAAGATCACATGAGTTCTGGTGGCTGAAAATGCCATCAGTGCACATTACTATAAATGACTCTGAGTCAAGGGGATCAGGAACTCTTCAATAGGAATTACTGGCCACATTGCATTTTACTTCTTTAGTGCCCCTCCCCCGCCCCGTGATATAGTTTCTTGTACTATCAATTTAGAAAATGGATGCCTGCAGCTGTAAAAGGAAAGTGAAGTAAATGTGTTATATTTCTGGCTCTAAAAAGAGTTGCTGGTTTGGCCAATAACTTGGCCAATAACTTATTTGGAACAGATTTCCATTAGCAATAATATTGTCATCTTTATGTGTACATCACTGTTCCCCTTTAAAACAAATTGTAAGAAAACATATTTTTAGGATTACTTTACACACGGTTTTACAGAAATAATAGTGCAACCTGGGAACTTTGAGTCACTGTGGCAAACAGTAGACATGGAAAAGGGAAAACCCTTCAGAATTGGCGTCATGTACAGACCCCCCAAATCAAGGAGATAAAGGTGACAAAGACCTAACAGAGGAAATCCACAAAATGTCTGACAAAGGCAAAGTAATACTGGTGGGGGACTTCAACCTACCAGATATTAACTGGAGCACACTAACAGTAGCAACAACAAGAAGTAGGGACTTCTTACTGTCACTACAAGGCGCGGGACTGTGCCAACTTGTTAAAACCCCAACAAGGGGGGAGATGCCATTCTCAATCTAGTCCTCACAAACTCAGAAAGGATCAAGGACATCAAAGTGGGATGCCATATGGGCAACATCGACCATCGCATGATACGCTTTAAGGTAAACATAACACAGGACACCAGCCACTTAAAGATAAAGGTGCTAGATTTTAGAAAGACCAAATTCAAAAAAATGAGGAACAACATAAGTAGACAGTTAATGGAAACAGAGGTTGAGGAGGTGGAGGTCATGTGGGGGAGACTCAAGAGAGCAATAAAGACTGCCATAGATCAATGTGCCAGATGGGTCAGCAAAGCAAAAAAGAAAAAGAAATCCTCTATGGTTTTCCAAGTAAGTGGCTACCACAGTCAAAGAAAAAAAGAAGTTGTACAGCATACACCAGGAAACCAAAACTGAGAAAGACTGGGAGTCATACATGGAAAAAATGAGAAAGTCTAACAAACAAATTAGAAAGGCAAAAGCACAGACAGAGGAAAAGATAGCAGAAGGGGCAAAGAGAGGAGACAAATCATTTTTTAGAGACATTAGGGAATGTTGGAAAGCAAAAGGGGAGATAGTAAAGATTGCTACTGAAGAAGGGAAATGCACCAAACATGACCCAGAGAAAGTTGAAATCCTCAACAAATATTTCTGTGCCGTGTTTACCAAAGAGGACTCGGGGATGACCCAACCCTGAAAACACACAACACCCCAGGACCAGGGGTAGACACCAGTCCCTTTACAGAAGCCAAAGTATGGGAGGCGCTTAATAAACTAAAAGCAGACAGAGCCATGGGACTAGACGATATGCACCCCAGAATCCTTAAGGAACTGGGGGCAGAATTAGTAGCCCCTCTGACACTTTTATTCATGAAATCCTTGAAGAGCGGAGTGGTATCCAAAGACTGGAAAAAAGCAATACTGGTTCCACTTCACAAATCAAGCAGTTGCAAAGAGGCTAGTAATTACAGACTGGTGAGCCTCATGTCTACAGTAGGGAAACTAATGGAGATACTATTCAAACAGAGGATCATAGCATTCTTCAAAACTAGTGGCCACCAAGACCCTAAACAGCTCAGTTTCACAGCAGGTAGGTAATGCCAGACAAATCTGCTTGAGTTTTATGATTATGCTACAAAAATAGTGGAAGACAGTAGGGCAGTAGATGTGGTCTACCTAGACTTTAGTAAGGCCTTTGACTCAGTTCAACACATAGGGCTGATAAAGAAGCTTGACCACACTGGGGTTGGTCCAGAAGTAGTCAGATAGGTACAAGACTGGTTACAAGGCAGAACCCAGAAGGTACAGGTAAATGGAACACAATCAACAGAAGGCAGGGTGACCAGTGGGGTGCCCCAGGGCACAGTGCTGGGGCCTTTGTTCTGCAACATTTTTATAGCAGACTTCACTGATGGACTGGAAGGGAAGGTGTGTCTGTTTGCAGACGATACCAAGATATGTAACAGGGTAGACATCTCAGATGGAGTGAGCAAGATGGAAGCTGACCTCAAGAAACTATAAGAATGGTCTGGAGTGTGGTAGCTGAGATTTAACTCCAAAAAGTGCAAGGTCATGCACATAGGAAAGAAAAATCCAAGAAAGGAGTATTACCTAGGAGACGAAAGACTGGCGGCCTGAAACCAGGAATGAGATCTGAGAATCATAAACTCAGATGACTTGAAGGTTAGTAAGCAGTGTGAGAAGCCAACATTAAAAGCCAGCAGAATGCTGGGCTGCATTGGGAGGGGAATCACGAGCAGGAGAAGGGAGATGATACTACCACAGTATAGATTGCTGGTCAAGCCTCACCTGGAATACGGAGTCCAGTTCTGGAGGCCTCACCTCGGGAAGGACATTGACTGGATGGAAACAGTACAGAGAAAGGCAACAAAAATGATTCAGGGTCTACAGTACATGTCCTATAAGAAAAGACTTAGGGAGCCGAATATGTACTCCCTGGAGCAGAGAAGAGAGAGGGGACATGATTGAAACATTCAAGTACATAAAAGGCATTAACAAGGTACAGGCATAGGAATATTTTTCACTTCAAGAAGGGCTCCAGAACCAGGGGACATGACCTCAGGCTGCAAGGAGGATGGTTCTCTACCAACATCAGGAAGTTTTTCTTCACAAAAAGAGTGGTGGACGCCTGGAACAGCCTGCCCCAAGAGGTTGTGGAGGGCAACACTGTGGGGGAATTCAAGAATGCATGGGATAGACACAAGGGAGCCCTGGCTACAAAGGGCAAATACAGTGTCAAAACAGGTCTAAAACAAATGGGCAGACTAGATGGACCTAGCGGTCTCCTTCTGCCATCAACTTCTTTGTTTCTATGTTTCTAGTTGTAACAAAGTTGTGCGAGTTCAGTCTAATGAAAATTGTAGCATAGCAAAAATATAGGAGATCCAACCAACAGATATAATTGGTTGAAAAGCATCACATGGGGAACTCTCAAGACGACATTAATTTAGCAGTAATGCCATCCTCAAACTGAAGTACTGATCTGTGCCATAGAGAAGAAAATAAGCAGTATTGAAATGTTGGACCTGAAGCCGCCGAACGGAAGTCCTTGTGTGTTCCACCCACCCACTCAATTGCCCAAGAGTATCACGCGGAAGACGGTAGTGGAAGGAGTAGCAAAATGTGTCCTGCTCACACAGGAACAATAGAATGGGGCAGACTGGAAACTTGTAGACCGTTCAGCGGTAAATCATTCACCGTCCATGGCAGAGGCACATTTCAGCATGAAACCGACAATACATGCAATTTTTATGCAAATAAGTACTGTAACAGTGGGAGAATGGTGGTCACAACATCATGTAGGACACATGACGATTGTGCACAACACACTAAGCAGGTCAGCAAATATGTAAATGACTTGATAGATGTTCTGCAGTTCAGATCGTGGCACAAATACATTGAAGACATTTAGACCTCCTAAGCAGTGTAGTAAAAGAAGTGCCATTTAAAATCATAAAAGATGTGTAAAATAATTTCAATTCCTATCTAGTAGTAGCACATGAGTGCTTTTTTGTGCACAACATTAGTTGTTAAATAAATGTATATAGATAGATCCGACGAGTTGGAAAAGTGCATTCAACATATTTCCACATAATAACCTCAATGTTTTCCTGATGTAGTGAGCAATGCACAGAATATGCTTCAGACACTATATAATATATGATCATGTTACAAGAGCAGTAAGCCACTCCAAAGGTGGCATCTAATGGGAAATTAAAGCATGGTTGGATGGTTGTAGGCACGAGGCCACCAACCATGCATTAATTCCCCATTAGATGCCATCTTCATTGTGGCTTAATGCTTATGTGTTTCACCAGTTTAATTTTGAAACTGCACAGGGAGAAAGTCAGGCTGACAGTTTTTTTATGATGAGCTGGTGTGCTAACAGTGGGATCACTGTAATACACACCTGTGTATTACAGTGAAAGCTGTGTATTACAGCATTTGAAACCACTGCTAAACCATGTATTTCTAAGATTTCTGAGTAATTACTTTATATATATAATAATGCATGGGTGACTATCTGATAGGAGTTTTTTTTACATTCAAGGTGTGTTTACCACATAAACCATCAGATGTTTTTTGGTGCAGTATTAGCCACTGCTAAGCAATTTAAATCACAAATTGTAGTGAGAAAGAAATAATGTGACCTCCTGGAAATTGAGGTCAAACAGCTCTACTATTCATAAATAATTTATCCCACAGGTCCCATAGAAGTTTGTTAGCAGTCATATCCCTAGTATGCCCCTTCACTGTATACATAATTGCAATCAAAACTAACAGCAACCATCCTAATATATTATATAAAATAAAAGTTGGGTAAGTGTGACATACTTGGAAATAATGGGGTTAATCAGATCACACAGCCACTCAACCTTTGGGCTCGTAGCTTTATGATGTGGTTTGCACCCTCAAAGGGTTTATTTTCTTGTATAACGCACTTACCTACAGTGTGTGTGTGTGTGTGTGTGTGTGTGTATACTATTGTATTTATCACTGGTACCACTTTACTGCATACGCTGTTCAAATATTCTTCACCATTTATTTTGCCATGGACTGTACATATGGCCATGGTTCAGTGTGCCTTTCCCAGTTACCAATTTTTAATAAATAAATAAATGTCCATAGATGGGTGCGCAAATGCATGTTGGGGGGACCAGTGAGATCACACCCACTGCATACTGTAGCACCACGCCAACAATAAGACACGATGAGGTGTGGGTTATGGCCTGATAAGAGCATGCCCCAGGTGCATTATGAGGCACAAGGCGCTTCCACCGAGTGCCTTAAGCACCTGGGAAGTGCTCTTATCAGGCCATAACCCACACCTTGGAGTGTCTTATTGAGCTTATAAAATTGTCCCCCCCCAAAGTAAATATTCATGAAACAAAAAAGAACAAAAAAAATTGCAAAACATTTAAAAATTTTAAGGTTTTCATACTGAAGTGGTAAAATAGTCCCTCTTTTTTAAGCAATTTATATACTGTGTGATGCCAATGAATGGCGCTATCCCCCTGCCATAAACACATACACCAACACATATTAGTATGGTTGTACTCCCCCTTCTCCACAGACTTTTAATCCCCCAGCTGAAAACCAAAGAAGCCCACCCCCTTCTCCATTTAAGGCTCTTCAGCCCGCTCTTAAGATACCTCATCAGCTCTGTCCACTTCTCCCCTGAACTCCGTGGGACCACAGTGTTTAGCAGTGTGGCAGCCTGCCTCCTGAAGAACCAGCAAAATGCAAGGTTCTTGATATCAGCAAATACGTTCGCAAATACAACCTTTACTTTCATTTGGGTTTAGTTTCTTTTTAAATTGATGCTTGGTACAGTCTGAACGAGCGTGTCTTGTACCAGCCACCATACAGAGCTGTTTCCAGGGTCACAGTAAATGGTTGCTGTTGTAGCAAAAGTTTTTTGTATTTTTTGTTCAGGGTCGAAAGGCTGACAAGTAGGGATGAACAGATAGGTGTAGAGAGAGGGAGATTGAAGAAACAAAGCAGCGAACAGAGCTGCAGAAATGAGAATCTGCAGGGGAGCCATGGCGTGGGTCAGTGGTGCAAATGTCCATCGGAGTACTGGTTAGTTTTGTTACTTTGAGGTTTTTTTTTTTTAGCAGAATGAACTGGATTGATCAAAAATGGAGCAATTTTCAGTACTTGGTTGCGCACCCGCGCATGTGGGGAGGCGGGCTGTAGCTTGTGACGGCAAGCGAACTCCGGTTTTAAAATGGAGAGTTTGGCAGCTGGCACAGTGATACCTGTTGTTCTGCATCCTGACTGGCTGAAGAGGTGCCAGTTGCAACATTATGTCCTGATAGGGACACGGGTAGAGGTACTTCTCAGCCAATCGGGGCACAGAAAACTGGATGCCCATTTTATAAGCAGCATTAACATACCCCCAGGGTCTGTGGGTGCATATCTACCACCTGTTCTACCCTGCCAAGGATTCTAGGCAATGAATAATCCCTACTAGAGAGTCCTGGCTCCCCATACAACACTACTGCCCTTATGCAGCATCTTCTCCAGGCACCAGAATGGCATGCCAATCTGTTGCCATGCATATAGTCATGTCCATGTGAGAAAAGCCAGTGAAAGCACATGCTGGTATGATATTTGGGTTCAGACCAGCATCTTCAAGTGTGTCACATCTGTCCTTTTCATTTTTTCAGGGTTTGCAGGTGTTGCAAATGGTATAAGTCAAAAAGTGTAGGGTTTCAGGGAAAATAAGAGATTCGTATAGTTATGTACTTGTACCTGACTTTACTTTTCTTCTTTTAGCACTTGTCTGGTGTTCGCAGTCTTTAGTTCCAATGTTCCCTATTTTTTTGTTGTTGTTCGTTTGTTTTTATGCCAAAGCCGTAAGTTAATGCCGCTCCTCACCTTTTTAATCTCCTGGGTCGTAACTGAAAACAGGCATATACTGTACTTGTGTAGTGTGCTTATTTAGTCAATAACAGCTAAATAAATGTTGGGAACAAGAATATCTAGGACAAGAATAGGTTTGCAATATATAAACTGGTGGCCAGGAATGTGTACATAAAATGCCCTACTGATTTTAACCCTTTTAAGGGTGAGCGAATGCAGTTCTCTACACTCCATTTTGAAAATGTCAGAAGCAAAATATAACAGGAACAATGTGCCAAGCAGGACAAAAGAAGTGGCTCATAAATACCTCAGGAAATGGGCTAGAAAGTGTTGCTTATCTCCCATTAAGCAGCTGTTAATTCATTGTAATACATACTAATTGTCGACTGGCAGCTGGATGTCTGATTGCTATTCATTTGCATGCTAGGGGGTTGAAATATGTCACATTTGCCAGTATTCACAAATTGTTTTGTGAAAGCAGAAACTTCACAGCAAGGAAATCATAGCCACACACCAGGTACACCTTTCCCAATACATTTCTCTGCTTTGGGCCCAGAAAAGTTGGTATAATCAGATGTCTGCCTTGTATATATTATTAGTTGCAAACAACTTTGTTAATGCTTTTATTAGGGTTGAACTACACAAAGCAAGGAAATAAAAAATAAATCATTAGGGGTTAGGTATGTATGAAACAGGATATTAGACCTGTGAGGTCCTTGCTTCTGGTAAATCTCAACCCTAATCCCCGCCCACCCCGAACCACCAACAGAACCACTCCACCTTCAGTGTGGCTGTGTGTACAGGGCAAGGGCAGCAGGGTGTCTACATTATATTTTTGTTACATCCAGATTTGGGATTTCTGGGATGGTTACATTTATTGTGGTACACACTGCAGTTTCTCTCCCCTCTGGATGTCAAAGCCGCACTGAAGCCAGGAAAAACATTTTTTTTAATTTTGGATTTCTGGGACTGTTAGATTTATAATGGGCCACCCGGCAGTCTCTCTCCCTCTCCTCTCTGGACATCATAACAAGTCAAAGATTTATTTGACCACCCTGCTGCCTATGCCCTGTACACAAAGCCACAGTGAAGCCAAGAAAAAACATTTTATTTGGTATTTCTGGGACTGCAACATTTATTGTGGGCCATCCTGTACTCAGCCTCTCTCTCTCTCTCTCGCTCCCTCCATCTCTCTCTCTCTCCCCCCCCACCCAATCTGGACGTCACAAAAAATAATGTAGACACCCCGCTGCCCTTGCGCTGTACACACAGCCACACTGAAGCCAGGAAAAAAATAAATTTGCTTACCCTACAGTGTTCTTTCTTTATACCATCAGCTTCCAGTTCTGAATATTTTACAGATCGTATGGTGCAACACGTAACTGTTGCTTTATCTACATTTCAGCAAGGTCAGACTGTGTGTGAGATGCGAGCATCTGCATGTTACACTTGGATCACAAGGGTATTTTTTTGTGCAGGTGGAGTGGTTCTGGGGGTGGGTGGGGATTAGGTTGGAGAGTTACCAGAAGCAAGGACCTCACAGGACTGATATCCTGTTTCACGTACCTAACCCCTAATGATTTATTTTTTATTTCCCTGCTTTGTGTGGTTCAACCCTAATAAAAGCATTAACAAAGTTTTTTGCAACTGATTTCCCTTCTTTTTGTGGTAGTGGAACTGTATCCTCATTTGCTCAGGGTCTTTTGAGACCTGTGCAAAATGAGCCAAACACAATATTGGAGACAGTCATAATGTGCAACACACACTCATAATGTGGGGATGTTTTAGAATATTTTCACCAAATGTTCAACATAGACTTTCTGGGACCCCACCTGGTAAACACTACCACTGTCATTCTGTTAATCAGTCCCAAAAGGTGATTCCACACAGCGACTGAGCCATTCCATGCCACAGGTGTGAAAACACATTTTGGGAAGCATATGAGAAATGACAGCTGTACTGTTTATAAGGAGGTGTGAGAAAATGGCAATGTTGAAAATCTGCAGTGAAAATATAAAAAATTGGCGAAGTTACAATTGTGCGTAGAAACTGTGCAATGCACGCTCATAACACAGTCATTACTGGAAACTTTTTCACCAAATTTGCAACATGGGCTTTTTGGGACCCCAACTCATGAACGGTGGCACTGTCATTTCATTAATTGGCCCCGAAAGGTGATTCCGTGTGGCGACCGCAAAATCACCTTTTGGGAATGAGAAATGAGATGACAGTGACAGTGTTCATGAAGCGGGGTCCCAAGAACCCCATGTTGAAAATTTGGGTTCAAACTTCCAAGAAATGGCTGAGATATCAACATAAGTTGAAAACCCATTGAGTACCATTATACAGCATTTACCTGTACTCCTCAGTCAGCGGTTCGGCTTTGAAGAGTGCAGATGTGTCCCGGTCCACAGAAGATGACAGTGCCAGACCTCTGGTGGTAAGTATGGGATAAGTGGGGGGTGCAGGAGATGGGTGCACAGAGGGTGGGTCAGGATGGGGGAGAGGGTGCCGGAGATTATGATGGACCATTTTTTTTTCAGGTAAAAAAAAAAAAGATGTCGGGGGATGGTTTTCTTTATTTTAATAGGTTTTCTTTTAAAAATACATATCGGCACACTGGGGTGGGCTCCCAGTGTGCCACATGGGTATGGGGGGGTTGCATGCCAACACGGGGATTGGACGCCCCGATGTCAGCAGTTGGATACAGGCTTTGGTGGGGCATCTGACTCCAGGAGTGGGAATCCTGGTGTTGGAAAAAACATAAAAAGCAATTTTGGAACACTGGGGTGGGCTCCCAAGTGTACAGAAAAAAGATCACTAGCTGTCAGGCTACAACGGCAGTAGCCCCATCCCTGACCTAGTGCGCCAATGGCAACTACCCACAAGCACTCACCTTCACTATATGGCACAGCTGTCTTTAAAGAATGACAGCTGTGTTGTATAGTGCAAGTACTATATGACACAGTTCTTGTTTATTAAAGACAGATGTGTCGTATAGTACTTGCACTATACGACAAGTTGTCATTTATTTAAGACAGCTGTGTTGTATAGTGCAAGTACTATATGACACAGCTGTCTTTATTAAATGACAGCTGTGCCATATAGTGCAGTGGGTAGCCTGTGATGATGCCGACTGTAATTTGAGCACTTTCAAAAGAGTGACTCAATCACAGCACCTGTGCACAGGGCTACTGGGCAGGGAGGGTGATCAGATGGGGGTTCAGCAACTATAGCGACAGGATGTCGCTATATATACACATGCTCAGGGGGGTGGGGAGGGACCATGCCATGTAATGGAGGAAGGAGAGGGAGGGTTTGTGGGGTGTAGTACAGTGGTGGGCTGCTGAGCTGGCCATGTAGCATGGTGGGTTGATGGCATGCTGGGGTTGGGAGGGTGCCAGGTTGGGTTCTGGGCATGCTTGTTTTTTTTGTGCCAGGTTGGGGGTTCTTTTTTGAGTTTCACCCCCAACGCCATCCCTAGACTGAGAATCCTTTAGTAGGGGTGCGGAGCTATCGTCTTCTTTTTGCTGCGTGCCGCGAGTGTACACCGCCAACATTGATTTTTGGTGATGTATGTGACGTAGACAGCCAGCTCTGAGTGCTCTGAGTTCTGTATTAATTTTTTTTTTATTACATATAAAATATGTGATGGGAAGGTCAGTTGGAGGAAACTACAGTCTTGCTGAACTGACACATCCAAAGACCCCCCAGGGATAAGTTCAAAGGACAGGAGGTATTTTAAACTGCAGAGATCTGGGGTGCAATTACCTTGTCAATTTGCTTTCATCCCAGGAAATAAGATTAGCCATTCATAATGCCCTCAGGGAGATCCTTTGACTTGCATAGTTGCCAGGAAGAACTTATGGGAAGGGGTGTCAGAGAGAGGCCAGAATGGACATTGAAGAGGTTTGATGTCTGGGCCAGGCAGGATCCAGATGAATTTGGAAGGTCAAATACACATTCCCCAGGAAGCCTTGGGAGGACATCACAGAACCTGTTTATGTATGTGTGTGTGTGTGTGTGTGTGTGGCAGAACAAAAAACAGTTCTGACCAGTTACCCTGAGGAGAGGAAATTGAGTATGTCACTTATAATGTTTTTAAATCTTGTTGGGACATCCTGTGTGGTAACATATAACTTTTAATATACCAAGGCGGAGTTTAATGATCTCAGAGAGGAGGCCGGCTCAGAACTCTTTTATCCAACTGAGCAAGTCTTAGAGACACACAAGACAATTTCTGACTGAGAGAAGAGAGACCCTCAAAGCACTGAAAGAAAGTAAGCATTAGACAAGATTAGTCTGAAGTTATAAACTGTAGGAACTGTACTTTTTTACCTGTTTGTTTTAAGGCTGTTTGTGTTGGGATATATATCTGTTCTGTAATTATTGTTCTGTTTTGATATTTTTAAAGATATTTTTTTACAAACGAAACTGCTGGAGTGCCTTGACATTTCTTTTTATTTTAAGTGGAGCTTTTAAAGGTTATAGTAACACTGTGTATGGGCTTATTGTATACCAAACTGGGAAATGGATAGAGTTCTCTAAAAGTCTTGCATAGAGTTCTAAGGGTTCATTTGAAAGACCTGGTTGGGTGCCCGTAGGCAAAGATATCTGGCCCCTTCCAAAGACAGAATTTTCTGAGCCAGATAATTGGGTACGCTAACAAGAGGTTATCAGTTTGAATCTTTCCAGAGCTTGAGACTAAGGTGACTTGGACCCACAAAACAGACAAGAGGGTTACCTTGTCTGTTCACTGTACACAAATCATACGCTCAGAGGTTGGCACTTTGGGAGTAGAGGGCTGACCGGCCGAGTGAGTTTGAGACAATGTACACTCACCCAAATGGTGATCGACTTTCCGTGATCACCGTTATCTCATGGAACCATGCAGTGCAAGGGGGAGGACCATGATGGAGGTGAGCAGGGACGACAAGGGGCGTTTTTCTTTTCTTTTAGGTTTAAAAATGATAGACGTCAGGGGACAGTTTTTTCTTTGCAGGGACAATTAAACACTGCTGGGGGGAATGTTGCCAAAGGGATTGGGCCCCCTCCTCCCCCCAGATCTCAGCAGTGAAGAAAAAAAAAATAAAGAAATAAGCAAACAAAAAAATAAATAATAAAAATAAATAAATAACTAAATACACTGCCACCGGGGATTGGGGCCCCCCAATGTGCAGACACAGTTTATGGCACAGCATAGTCAGGCTGGTGGGGCTACAATGACAGTAGCCCCCTATCTGACCTACGAGTGGAGAAAGCAGCAGTGGTTGTACTATACGACAGAGCTGTCATATATTAAAGACAGCTGGGTCGTATAGTGCAAACTGTTGCTTTCACAAAAATTCAGTTATGAATAGAACATTCATTTTTTGAACTGCACATGCTCAGAAACTGAACATTTTTATTAAATATTTCAAAAACCACTTGGCCGGCCCGTTGGCTCAGCGGTGGGATTTCTACTTGCGACACCGGCGACCCGGGTTCGGGAATGGGCCCGGATCGTCGGAGGGCCAGCCGGGGAGAAGGATAGAGCATCCTAAGGACCACTCTCCTTCTCCGGGGGGGTGGGGGAAGCGATCGGCACACTGAGGGCTCCTAGCGTAGGCCGGGGGACCTCAGCCGACCGACGCATACAGCTCTGGGAGGCGGGGCGGATGCTTGCGTCATTGCATGCCCCCGCCTCCGTAAGGAAAGAAAATACCGAGGCAAGGGCAACTGTGTACATGAAGCCCTCCCCAGAGGACCTCGAGACACCACTGTCGCTGCAGATCCCCGACCAGACATAAGCTCCGTGGGTCGCCGGTGAAGGCGGCCACAGCCCCACCCTCCGGGGGGCAAGCTGGGGGTGACTGAGGGATCTCTGCAGCCATAGGCGGTGGTGGAGGTCTCCAGGGGGCCGTGACTGGGGCCGAGTTAAGACGGGGTCCTGCCCGGAAAAAAGAGAAAATTAAAAAAAATAAATAAATAAAAACTACTTAAGTGAGGGACGTAAAAAACACAAAAGCACACGCCTTGGACCATCCTCTATCAAACCTGTGAGTTTCATGTTTCAAAGCCTAATATTTTTGTAAGTTATCGAGTGGCAAAAAAATGTCTTAACATTTTCAAAAAAATTGATTTTTGTGTTTTTGTGCACCTCTGTAACTTTGCCTTCCCTGAACCAATTTACATGAAATTTACAAGCTCAAGAGATCCTGGCACAGAGGCTGAGCTTTCCAAATGTCATGTAAATTGGCTGAGCAGGGGCAAAGTTATTAAGGTGCAAATATTTGTGTTTAACATAGAAGTGCTTACGTAGCCCTAATATACAGGTGTGACTGCACCTGTATAATATATAATATATGTATTTTCAGACAAAATATATCAGATGCATATTTGAATATGACAGTTTTGGGTCTAGGCAGACATATCTCTGTGGGCATAAGTTTGCTTCTCATATTTGTGACTGCTTTGAATATGATCCATTTTTCTGAATAACATTATTATGGCTCACTTGGTGCACGCATATGAACTATTACTTGCTGCTCTAATTGTCTACCTCTTCGTAATTATTGTGTTATTTATTCAAGCAGCACTCCATGATGTCTCAGTCCTGGTGTACAATATGTGTATTACACATACTGCTTTATCCGTTTTCTTCTCTGTAAATATTGTGAAACATAACTTACATTATGTATGTATGTAACTAATACCATTGCACCTTGTATGTGTATTAATGATATGCGTTCTGTAAATGATGAATACTTTACTCTCCTACTACATGTAACTAATTTGGGGTCGCCCCAGAAAAAAGGACTCTGTTGTGTCTGTGGGCCTACCCAGTCACCAAAACTCAAATAAATAAATAAATTATTCAGTAGGTCAGCGGGTTCCTATGTAAGTATACTTATGGAACACTGGGAATTACTGTACGGTATGGAATAACTGGAATAATGATGGAAGCAATTATTAGAAGGGAAGCAGATGATTGCTAGGGGAAGGGATGTTCGGGGCAGACTGAGGGCAAGTAATATGGCAGGTAAGGGGCTGATAGGTATTGGGGACATTAGGAAGGCAGGCAGACTGTAGAATGCTTGTGCAGCATTCGTGGAACATTGGTGTTTTCCCTCTCTGTCCCCACTAGGGAAAGGGGAAATTGTTTAACCAGGAGGGACTAGAGGGACTACTGTCCTTTTGGGGAGCCTTGAAGATGTAGCACACTTGATAAGGGTTCCATCCCTAGAGGTGCCACAGGAACCAGGTCCCCATATGCTAAAGGTACATTAGGAAAGAAACCCGAAGGACAGAGGTGCTGCCAGAGGAGTGGGTGTGGATTATGCTAGGCATCCAAAGGATGCTTAAGCATGTACAGTTTAAATAACACTCAGTGGGAGATGGGGGAGCATGGCAAGAGTCACCTACTGCCCCACCGAACTGGGGTCCATGAAGAACCAGGAATCCTCTTGATGAGGGTTCCACTCCTAGAGGGGCTGCAGGAATGAGGTCCCCATACACCAAACGTATCTTAGGGAAGAAGCAAAAATCACAGTGAGTGACAGACTGAACACTTATTTCCTGTAAGGACAGCAAAGACAGCCTAGGGAATGACATAACATATTAGAGAAGATTCCTGTGAATCGAGTAGACTCCAGTGAAGAGCTCCAACTCTCAGCGGAATAATAAAGTATTAACATTCTAATAATGACCATTAGCACAGAGGAAAGGGAAAAAAAAACAATGGCAGAAACTTCTGGGGAACCAAGGCATAGGTCACCATCCCTCCAGGTAAGGGTTTCTTGCTTTTTCTGAAAAAAGACCTCAGACAAGCTGCTTCAGTTAGAGGATGTCTAAATACTTCCAACCTACTGAAGGTGTTATAGGACTGGCTAGATGACTAAAGGGGCCCAACATGGAAAGACTCCACCCCCGGGATGTGCTATGGGTCAGGGTTGATGCTAAAGGAACAACAGGATTACTATAGGAACCCTGAGAAAAAAGACTTACTGTCAGATGCTTCAAGCTTGGCTGCCCAGATACTGTCCTCTAAAAACAAGGCTCATATTATGGATGGAATCGAACCGTTGAGGGACAAAGCTGGTTGGGACAATGATGGTGGTGAGTTCTTGAGGGACAAGGCCTAGATGTTTGAGCCCTTGAGGGGTGAGGGGTGAGGGTGAAGCCCTCAAGGGGCAGGAACAGATGGGAAGGCAAGAGGACTGGGTTGGAAGATGAGCTGGCCATTTGCATGGAAGTTGAGGGAATAAGAAGGAAGATGAAGCTTGAGTAGGTATTAGAACAAGTATGACAAGGGGACATTAAATGCCCAGGCAGGTAGTTTGATAGGAGGGCATAGCCCTGAGTGGGTTGCATACATTTAACTATTGAATATGGGTCATATTAAAAGCAATATAAGACGTGGATGACTGCCTGGACAGGTGGTGGACATAGAAAAAGGGATAAAGCATCAGGCTGAGACCTAGTCCAGATGGAAGGACAAAAACACAAAGTCAGAGCATAACCAGGCAATGTAGCCAGCCCAGAAAACAGCCAGAAGGCAGAAGTAGGAAGAAGGCGGAGAAGAAGAAAGAGGCTGGGCAGACTACACAGGGAGCCAGGGGAAAGGGCAAGTCAGGTAGAGGGCAGCAGAGGCAGAAAGAAGCATTGGGCTGAGCCAGGGGGTCCAAGGTGAGGCAGAAAGGTGGGAGACCAGTGGTGGTGAGGCATAAGGCAATGCCATCCAGGCAGGGGACAGAAGACGAAGTAAGAAGCAGCTGGGTACATGCACCATAGGAGGAAAAGGAAGGGAACCAGAGAGCACCTGAAGACACAGAGAGCAGGTCAAGGCATAAGGCAGTGGAGGGGAGGGCAGAGGAGCTGTAGGAGGCCTGTCACAAGAACAGCAGACATGGAAACTGAGTGCTACAGAAAATAACACAGGATAAGGAAGACTACAAAGGAAGGGTTCCAGAAAGGCCACTGCAAACAGCAGTCATGAACAGTAACAGATGTAGTAAGGAGCAAAACAGGACGTAGCAGCTACAGAATGAAAATGGAACAAGGCAGTGAGAAGCAGCAGGGAAGAATGGAAAGGACCATGGGTGGGAGAGCAATAGGCAGCTGAGGCAAGACTGTGATAGGAGCCACACAAGGCAGTTGAAGAAGAGGAGAACAACAGGAATGAAGCAGCAGCTGCCATAACGGAAGGGAAAAGGGGAGGAGCAGAAAAGTCTGGCAGCGGAGCAGCAGAGCAAAATGGCAACCAGAGCTGGCAGATGGATGCCAGGGACTTACTGGCATCAGTGAACAGGAGTGGGCAGAATGCCTGGAAGCAGTAGCTGTGAGGGAATGTAGCAAGGTAGGAGATGGGGCAGGGAGGAAGAACCAGCCGCTGCACAGCTGCAATAAATTTTATTTATTTCTTTATTCAATCTCGGATTACAATACCTTTGCATGCAAGGCGCTCATTTACAAAGGTTCCACGTTAGTGGGGAGGAGTGAACAAACATACAGAGGTGGTAATACAAAGACCAGGTTTAAAAAGACGGTAAACTACATACTTTAATTATCTAGAATTAATAACTTTAGTAGTGGAGAAGAAAGGAGCGGGAGGGGGGCAAGAAGAAAGAAAAAGAGGGGTAAGCCGCCAAAAGGCATTGTCAGTAGGAGTAGAAAGAGTGGCGGGTGTGGGTAGGAGGTGAGGTAGTGGAGGTGGGAGAGTGGGGTGAGGGTCGGAGGATATAGCAAGGGTTGGAAAGGCAAAGCTCTGAGGTGGAGAAGTAACTGGCATTAAATTACACTAAATTACAGGCATCTGAAGAATGCTTAGGCATGAGCAGTTTAAATACTACTTGTGGTGACAGTCTGCTGCTGCCCCCACAAACCTCGGGTGGAAGACTGGTAATTATGGCCGTTATTAAGGTAAAAAAAAATCATGCTTGGAGTCTGATCATTCTTTATATGAATGAACCCAGCCTTCTGTGTTTCTTATCTTTCTTTATCTCCACCATGTTAGTTTAAACAAACAATATAGTGAGTGGTTTATCATATGTTGCTACTATAGACTTTGACTTACTGATAGGCATAGGGGGAAGGTAAGGATCACGGGTAGGGAGGATGGGAGGAGTGGGGGGAGGAGCAGGGACAGTAGCCTAAGCTGTGAACCCTGCAATACAAGCAGACCGGATAGACCAAATGGCCTTTTTCTGCTGGCTTCTTCCTATGTTCGTATGTATGCCTCACATTGCTGACAGGTGTAATGTGAGCAGTAAGTTCTTACAAGCAAGACATTAACATCCCTTTTAAAATAGGTAGAGACAGTAAAGCAATGTGATTGGCTGACAGCCCTTGCCTGCTATGCCTTTAATTTTGGTTATAACACAGTAAAAAACAAGAGCCACCACTACTGACCCACTGACCTAGGATATCCTTGTGCCACCCTTAGTGAGACTTCTTTCATCCCTCCTGATCCTACATGTTCAACTCCCTGAGTGGCACAAACACTAAGTGGTTCAAACAGCTGCTCTGTCTCTGTCTCTGTCTCTGTCTCTGTCTCTGTCTCTGTCTCTGTCTCTCTCTGTCTCTCTCTGTCTCTCTCTGTCTCTCTCTCTCTCTCTCTCTCTCTCTCTCTCCCAGTCAACACAACAGTCAGTGGCAGTGTTAGGCACATGCAACCCATGCATTTGCATGGGGCCCTGAGTCAGTGAGGGGCCCCCTGGCACCACTATCTTCAGTATAGGCTGGCAAGAAAAAAATATATTATGAGAGTGAACTGCCCACCGTCCATGACCCAAGATGACTTATACTGCAAGAAGAAATTAGCATAAGAAGTAGACCCTGCCCCCCCCCACTGCTGAGAACACTTACATACACTAATTTCTTCAGCCTTGAAGCTCTGAGTCATCCTATAGGAATTTCTGCTCCCTGCTGCTGTCAACACTCCCATATGTCTGATGTCTTGGATTCTCGCTGTGCTCCCAGAGACTGGACAGAACCCTCACATTAGCTCCTCCCCCCCACACACACACACACACATATGACACAAGCCTCACACAATTTGCACAGACCTTGTTGTTGCCAGAGTTACTTGGGAACGTGCATCATGCCCAGACCAGTGTGTACTAGGAGTCGGAGCTGCCTGCCAAAACAGTCATTTACAGTCTTTCGGCGGGTCTTTTGATTCTATCTGAAGCCAAATCCCTAGGCTGGCAACAGTACTACAGTGACATTATTGGGTTATTTTCGGAACTGACCACCAACCCAGTCCCCTCCGTTGCTCCGGGGCTGCGCCACAGCTCACTGACTCCAGCTAAGTTATTGTCCGTCTGTGTCCATGACTGACTGATTGCGCTCACTTCACTACTCAGCCTCTCACCTCTCCCAGACACCCCTTAATTACTGGAGGTAAAAAAACATACCATACAGTTATCAGTTATAGTCTGTAAATAAGAACTGCATCTTAAAACATAAAACAAATATATTTTTCAAATGCAGATATTAATGCTACCATCTATATATGTTGTTCCCTTAATGTGTTGTCTTTGGGTAGCAATTCACAGAACTGAAAGTTCTATATACAGTATGTCACTTCAGTTGTGGTTCACATTTCTAATGAACAAAAAGTAAACTGAATCCTGCAGCAAGGATTACAGGAACCTGAAGTAGAGCATACACATCTTAATAGCTTGAATGCATTATTCATAGTCAACCTATATTACTCAGTGACTCTCCTGAAAGATGTACACATGAACTACCAGAAAACTTGAAGGAAAGCCATGCTCAGCAAGACCAAGTCGTTACATACCCTTCAACAAGCCACAATTCCAAACCACCACAAAGAAGGTAATCAGAACATAGAACTAGGCAATGCAGATGGACACCTTTCAGTTGTCACTTTGTCCAACCACACACTGAGTACTGGAGAATTAACTGTACTTTCTAAGGGTCTCACATTCTGCCCAGCAAGACCACTTAACCGAATACAGCTGTATTTATTTATTTATTTAAACTTCCGGATTTACAACCTTTGAGCCAGAGGCTCGTTTACAAAGGTACCTAGTCACAGAGAGGACACACAGTGTAACATAAATTACAGAGTACCGGAAAACAGTGTGACTTAGAATAACAAAGTAGTTTCCATTTGTAACATAAATTACAGAGTACCAGAAAACAGTGTGACATAAAATAACAAAGTAGTTTCCATTTGTAACATAAATTACAGAATAACAGAAAACAGTGTGACACAGAATAACAAAGTAGTTTCCTTTTGTAACATAAATTACAGAGTAACAGAAAACAGTGTGACACAGAATAACAAAGCAGTTTCCATTTGTAACATAAATTACAGAATACCAAGGAACAGTGCGACTTAGAATAACACACTAGTTTCCATACAATTAGCTTGACTGAACATTTCTGGGTTGCAAATTGAGCACACGTTGTTACAGAAACAGAAGGGGGGGGTCAAGGGGAAAGTGAGGAGGGGGGGAAGTGAGGTGGTAGTTCGGCCTGGTGGGCTATGTCAGAAGTGCTAGTAGCTAAGGCCTGTTAAGGACAGTTGCAGTTCTGGGAGCTGAAAAGTTGGTTCCTAAGGGCGGATTTAAAAGCAGCAGTTTTGGGGGTAGTGGAAATGGATGCAGGGAGAGAGTTAAACCAAGATGGAGCTCTGTAACAGAAGGACCTTTGGGCCCGAGTGGTCCTGGTTCTGGGGACCAGGAGGGTGGTCTTGTCTGCAGTTCGGGTTGAGACAGTGGACAGGGTAGGTTGGATGGAGGCAGTAACCCTGGGTGGGGCGAGCCCAAGTAGAATCTTCTTAGTTAGAAGACAGGTTTGGTAGCGGAGTCATTCATCTAGGGTAAGGAGAGTGGCCATATCATAGAGTTGACATGTGTGGGTAAGCCTGGAGGCAACAGTCATTAGCCTGCAGGCCTTGATTAGGGTAAGGCGAATCTTGTTGAGGGCAGTGGTGTCAGCAGCGGCATAAACTGGAAGGCCATAATCTACAAGGGACAGTACCGAGGACGTAATGGCAAGCCAGAGGGCATCAGTGGGGAGGCAGTCCTTGTGGTGGTAGAGGATGCCAAGGCAGGTGTTGGTGGCAGATGTAAGGGCATTAATGTGGACATCAAAGGTGAGGGCTGAGTCGAAAGTGACTCCAAGGTATTTGTAGGAGCAGACTTGTTCAAGCGGTTGTAGGGTGCTGGAGGGGATGGTGAGCGGGTTGTTACAAGCTTTGTTTTGGGGATGAGCGAAGAGCACTGACTTGTTTTTTTTGTGATTGATGATGAGTCTGCACTCTTTGAACCAGGTTTCAGCATTCTGGAAGGAGTGTTGGACAGTGTCCTGGAGAGAGGTAAGGTGTCGATGAGAGGCAAAAAAGACGGCATCATCGGCATACATGAGGATGATGCCGGAACAGGCACTGGGCAGGGTGTTTAAATATAGGCTGAACAGTAGAAGACCCAGGATGGAGCCCTGGGGTACCCCAGAGTTGATTGGGTGGGTTTCTGAGAGTGTCCCATTGATTTTGACACATTGGGACCATGCTGTCAGGCAGCTTGAGCACCAGGCAAGGGGGCCAGCTGAGAAACCAATGCGGTAGAGAGCATCTAGTAGCAGAGGATGAGAGACAGTGTTGAAGGCTTTAAAGAGGTCAACATACACTGCACCAGCGTGGGAGCCAGAGTCCAGGGAGTAGTGCAGTAAGTTGGAAAACTCCATTAATGTGGTGCTAGTGCTGTGACCAGCATGGAATCCATGTTGTTCTGGGCACAAGATGCCATGCTTAGCCAGGTATTCATTGAGTGGACTAGCCACCACTTTTTCTAGGGCTTTGGGGGGGGGAGCATGGAGATTGGTCGGTAGTTGCTGGGGGAGGAGCTATCACCCCCTTTCTGAATAGGCGTGACTATAGCTGTCTTCCACTTAGAGGGGAATTGCCCTAGGCAGAGAGACCAGTTAAGTAGTGCAGTGAGTGGGACAAGGACTTCATCCAGGACCAGCTGGAGTATTTTGGGGTCCAGAGAGTCACTCCTGGGACTGTTGCTTTTTAAGGCTTTAAGTAGTAGAGGTTTGGCTTCCTGGGTAGATACTTTGCGGAGGTAGAACCAGGGGCGCTGAAGGACTGGGGGCGTTAGGTCAGGGGTAGGATCAAAGAAGTTACTCGGGAGGACAGAGCTAAGGTCAGTGAAGGAGTTGAGGCAGTTGGCAATGAAGGCAGGGTCAGTAGTGGTGGAGCCATCAATAGTGAGCTAGGATCAGTGGCAGTGGGACTTCCCGTTAAGTTCTTTAATGTTGTCCCAGAAGGTCCAGGAGCATCCCCAGAAGGAGGAGGAGAGGGTGGCCTGGTAGTGGGGAACTAGAGGAATACTTCCGTAGACTGGGACGTACAGTAAAGAATTCTTTCTCAACAGAGAAGAAATCCCAGACAGCAACAGTTCAATGGATAAGAAAATTAAATCAGCAAATTTACCCCCCCCCCCAAGTGGGTGCAATATGAAACTGGACAACTATATTTAATGTTTTCGCCAGAGAATTAATTGCCAGATTCTTAATAAGCAAAAATAGATCTGCTATAACCTCTCCCCATTGGAAAGGAGAGCGATACAATCACTGAAACTGAACCACAACATTGTTATAAAAAAGCCGATAGGTTCTGCAGTGGTGACCTTAAACTGTGAGGATTATGTTAATGAAGCTAACAAACAGCAAACAGATCACTCCTACTACACTGAACTGCCCAGTGATCCCATTACACACTACACCAGGGAACTATGGGACATAATTGGATCTTTTCCTAAGCATGTCCAGGACAGAATAACTGGCTTCATCCCTGATGAACCTAAACCAGGGGCACTCAATGATGCCTGTAACAGATCCCCCCCCCCCACTAAGAAGATTGTTAGAGACCATGACACCCCCTGGATTACACCTCATCTGCTTAGCCTCATGAAACACCATGATGAGCTGTGGTAAAAAGCCCTTGACTCCGTAAATCCTGTGGACCGACATCTCTACCGTGTGGCCCAAAATAACTGCACTTGGGCCATCAGGAAAGCTAAATCTTACTACTGTAAAGCTGCCCTGATGTCAACGTGGAAAGTGGGTGCAAATTCTGGGACAATCTGAAATCTCTCAATGGCAAATCCACCTCCCCTCGACATACTTAATGTAAAGGGGGCTATTACCACCAATCTGCAACTGATTGCCGAAGCATTGAACTCCACTTTCTCGGACCTCAGCACGACCCTCCTCACAAACCTTTTTAGCCCAACTTCTCTAGCACCCCCATCCCCCCTGGCATCCCCTCCTTTCCAATTCTACACACCTACTACATGAGAGTCCAAACCCTACCTTCTCAGAGCCCTCAAAAAATCGCACTTTAGTAGTGACACCCTTGATCTCCGGATCCTACAGCTGACACTGGATGAAGTCATTTTCCCCTTAACTTCTCTCCTAAACCTCTCTCTCTCTGCCTGGGCAAGTTCCTCACAATTTGGAAGACAGCTCATATTACCCCATACACAAAGCTGGTGTCCACCTCACTCCTAACAACTACCGCCCGATATCCATTGTTTCCCCGATTTCCAAGGCTTTTGAGCGCATCGTGGCTGACCAGCTCTCGGACTACCTCTCTCAATATGACATACTGACCCCTGAACGGCTTGGTTTCAAAACGGGCCACAGTACAAGCACAGCCCTCCTCAAATTCACCAGCTTTATACACACTGCCCTTGACAATGGCAGACTGGCTGGTGTGGTGTCCCTTGACCTGTCCAAAACTTTTGACACCGTGAACCACCCACTCCTTCTCCACTCTCTCACAACTTGGCTTGTCCAACGACTCCAAAGCTTGGTTTGCTGTCTACCTGTCTAACTGCACCCAGAGGGTAAAAATCCACTCCACCATCTCGGAACCTCTGCCAGTTCTGTCTGGGGTACCACAAGGCTCGATATTAGGCCCCCTCCTTTTCAGTCTTTACCTCAACTCTCTTCCCCAATGCCTGCTCCGGTGAAGTCCTATTATACGCTGATGATGCCGTCCTCTATGCATCCCACTCCAACCCTTCCCAGCTTGAACTCACCCTCCAAAACTCCTTTACTGAAGCTGAATCTTGGTGCACGGAACATAAGCTTGTGCTTAACCAGAAAAAGTCTAAAGTGATGCTGTTTGCCCAGCACCAAAACAAACTCAAACACTCCCCTCTATGCATCAACACTACCAACTCACTAACCATTGACAAAGTCATTTCTTTCAAATATCTGGGCATCACTCTTGACCCAGCCCTCACTTTCCACGACAACATACACCACCTCTGTTCCAATCTCAACTCTCGTATTGGCCTCCTATACCGACATCGACACTGCCTCCCTCCAGAAGCCCTCCAACTTGCTATATCCTCCTCTGTCCTCTCAATACTGGATTATGGCATTGTCATCTATGGGGCAGCTGATAACACTGCCCTCCAAAGAGTTAAAACATTGCTAAACAAAGCCTGCTGCCTTTCTGTGGGTTACCCTAGAACCACCCACACCTGCTCCCTCTACAGTCAAACAAACTGGCTGGATTTCAATGGCAGACTACAATACCACTTGTGTCTTCTGGCCCAAAAATTCTCCTCTGGTCTCACTGCTCCTAGCCTCTCCCACCTTCTGGAGCTGGCCCCTCTCACTAGGTTCACCAGGAGCTCCCTCAAACTTACCCACCTGGTGCCAAGATTTAAAACCTCACTTGGCCAACACTCCTTTGCCTACCATGCCCCTTCATGGCTAAACTCCTTCCCCTCTCATATTACTGAGGAACCTAAGCTTGGCCAGTTTAAATTACTTCTTCACTCCCACCTCCTCACCACGTGCTCTTGTAACTGCCCCTAACACCCTTACAAACTGACAATCAACCTGGCCTGCCTTTCCAGGCCTACCCTGATCTCTGAAACAACCCGTCCACCTTCCCTCTCTCCCTCCTGATCCTCCCTCCTCCCTCTCCCCCCCAACGCTGACAATGGACTCTGTCCAGCTTTCTCCCCTGCTCCCCCTCCACCTTCTATATCCCCTATTGACCTGCCATCCCTATGTCCTATTACTCCAAGCCACCATAAAGACCCTTGCATAGGCTCATCCCCCCGCCATCTCTAGTTATTGTTTGATGTGTGCAAATAACTATTATACAATGGCAAGAAAAAATCCTGGACTCTGACTGGTCAGTCTTGGGCTAGATCCGTGCTGTTATCTATGTATTTATTTATTTATTTGTGAAATCAGTTTACAACCTTTGAGCCAGAAGCTCGTTTCCAAAGGTACCTCGTCACATTAAAGACATACATAGAGTTTTAGGTTACATAGCACAGGTTTGCTAAAAATAGGAGTTCATCAGAGGCGCCACGTCACACTGAGGTCAGACAAAATACATTTAGGTTACAGGGTACAAGTAATTGAGACAGGTGTTACACAAGTCGGTATCAAAAATTGAGCAATCTAAGTGGCATACCATAAAACAGCATGCACTCGCCAGGTTAGACATAGGTATGGTGTACCGGGAAGAGGTGGTGGGGTGGGCTAGGTGGAGAGCCACCCGGTGGGCATTGTCATGAGAAGTCGAGGTGGAGGCTGCCTTCAGAGACAGGAGCAGCTACAAGTGTTGATGAGTTGGTTTCGAAGGGTGGTTTTGAACTTGGAGATGGTGGTGGCATTGGTGATGGGGGCAGGGAGAGAGTTAAACCAGGATGGGGCTCTGTAGCAGAAGGACCTCTGGCCACAGCTGGTTCTTGATCTGGGGACCATTAGAGTGGTCTTGTTGGATGACCGTGTTGCAATAGTGGGTGGGGTCTGGTGGATGGATGCCGTCACCCCAGGAGGGGAGAGCCCAAGTAGGGTTTTTTTTGTGAGGAGGCAGGTTTGATATCGGAGCTGTTCATCCAGGGTAAGGAGTTTAGCCTCGTCATACAGCTGACAGGTGTGTGTGAGCCTGGGGGCACCAGTAATCAGTCTGCAGGCTTTATTCAGGGTTAAGTGAAGTTTTTTGAGTGCAGTCGTGTCAGCAGCACCATAGACTGGTAGGCCATAGTCTACAAGGGACAAAACGGAAGACGTAACAGCGAGCCGGAGCGCATTTGGGGGAAGGCAGGTTCTATGGCGGAAGAGGATGCCAAGCCGTGTGTTAGTGGCGGATGTTATTTATTTAGCTTTTGTTGACCGGGTAAGTGCACTAGACAAATCCTGCCTATTTTCAGGCACGACCCGGGGGAGGGGGATACAGATGAATGCCAGTTGACCTTAAACCAGATTAAGCTGTTGGTGGTATTTTTAGTGAATGAGGGAAATTTGGCCAGGACACTGGGGAAATTCCCCTACTGGCTGCCTAGTTGCCGTCAGTAGGGAACGGTGCTGACGTCACGCTGCAGGATGGTAGCAGTTCAGCAACCTGTGTTGGAGAGGGCGGACGACCTGAGCGAAGTTCCAGCGATGGAGATAGGAGAAAATGTTCAAAGTTTACCTGAGGCACATATGACGGCTTCCAGCTTGGAAACAGCACCGAAGGAAAAAACGAGTGACCTGGAGGTGGCTGGCGATATTCCAGCGAGCGGGAGTGTGCTGAGAGAAGGTGCAGTAGACAAAACTGTTTTCCGTTCTTTAGAGGAAAGCCACAAGGCAACAGGAGGTGAGAAAGTCACGGAAAGCGTACAGAAGGAACAAAGAATACCAGATAGCGAGGCAACAGGGACAGATTTGGAAGACGGACCAAGGGTGTCACAAGTAATGCGCCGGCGTTTTGGACTGAAAGAAAAGGCCCCATGGGAGTTCTCTATTGACTGGTCGGAAGATGAGGCTTTACAAGGCACAGGTTGGCGGAAAACAGACGCCGGAAGATGGATTCCTGATCCTGAGTGGATGGACTTTTCAATGGACTCGTCGGGGGATAAGCATGCCACCGATTCAACTTTCCTGGGCCCAGGTACTAGTGTTAATTATCCAGAAAGAGCTGTATTCACTGAGGGTGGGGAGAGTGTTTTGGCTTCTTCGAAACCAACCACCTCCTTTAATATTGCAGGGAATGTGGGAGATAATGTTGAAAGGCCTTCACAGGTAGGGGGTGCGGACTCTCAAAATAGGCCCCCAATGTCAGAACTATTTAAAAATACACTAGAACAGGCTCCAAGACGATATGCAGTCAGAATTAGGTATAAAGGTGGCCTTACTGAACATCCAGATAGGTATTATGTGTTTAAGCAATTATTAAAATTTTCTATGGGATTTTCTGCTGCAGATATCTATGCATTGATACATATTTCAGGGGAGGATTCATTTGATGTCAGTTTTCAGTCCCACACTTTGTTGGACAAATTTTGGGATAAGTATACCTCTCTTAAAACTACCCCAATATGGACTCCTTTTTTTGTTATGCCCCTTACTAGACCCCAAATCCGTTATGTGACAATCATGTTTAGGAATGAGGGGGTAAATGTCAGTGATATCTATCACTGGTTGCAATCTAAATGCGATGTTTTAAGTCCACCAGAAGCCTTACTAGACTCCGAAGGCATATGGACTGGAAGTTGGAAGTTTAAAGTGAAACTTTTTTTGGTCAATTCAGAGATAAAACATCTTCCTAATAGCTTCTTTCTAGGGAAAGATAGGGGAGTGTGTTTTTACGGGGGGCAGCCATGGGTCTGATATAAATGTGGGGCAAGAACTTATTTAAGCAGTGTGTGTGACATGTTGAAATGTCCTTCATGTGGCAGTTTTGGACATTCAGTAGATCTGTGCACCAATATTTTTCAGTGCAATCTCTGTGACGAAAAGGGCCACGCTTTTCATCAGTGTCCTTGGGCCCGCAGAAATTGCACTGAAGGGTGGGATCATGACGAGTTATTAAGGAAAGCCCAGGCAAAAAAGCATGGGCCTGTTGAAAGAAATGCCTCTGTGATTCCACCTATCTTAGAGATAGAACATGGAGTTAATATAAAACCGGCAGGGCCTGCTGTTAAAGAGCCTCGGACCTCTGTAGATGGCCATATTGTTTCTAAATCTTCTGCCCCTAGTAAACCCGTTGACTCTTCCATGCCTCCCCCGTTCGAAATTGTTAAAAGTAGAAGACTGACTAGGGCATCTACTAAGCAAATTACTGTACCCCCCTTGCATACCGAAAATTTCTTTTCCCCCCTTCAAGAGGATCCTAAAGAATCTGACATGGAATCTGATACCTCCCATGTATCAGAGCTATTTACAGAAGATGATGAAATTAAATCAACAGAACTGGCTAAAGAGAAGAAAGGGAAAAAGAGGAAAGTTAGCCAGAAAAATAGTCCCTAATCTTCTCTGACTTATCATGTCCATATTAAAACTAGCCTCATACAATGTTTGCAGTATGAAAGCATTTCAAAGACAGCTACCCATTTTAATGTATCTGGGGACCCTGAATTTGGATATAATTCTTCTGCAAGAGACAAGGAGTAAAAACTCTTTTTGAAGTCACCCACATACAAAAAAAATGGATTTGGGGCCCTTCCTTCTGGACATTTGGCTCAGACGTGGCAGATGGGCTGGGGGTGTTATTTAGAGGTACCGTATTTAAAATTTCAAGAGTTATTGACCTAAAACCTGGTCGAGTGCTCATTTTAGATTTCTCTTTTGGAGAATTCTCCTTTCGTCTGATAAATTCATGTGCCCCACAAACAGTCATCTCGGATAGAGATTTTTGAAGAAATTAAACCATATCTATTAACCAGAAAACACATTATTTGGGGGGGAGATTTTAATTGTTCTCTGGATAATCATTTGGATAGACAACGCATAAAAAAAATATATTGCGATTCTAACTATCTGTATAAATTAATACAGGATATAGGCCTTAAAGATGTATATAGAAGTTTGCACTCACGGGGAGGAGAAACATATTTTAGGCATACTTTTTCAACACGTATAGATATGTTTTTTGTTTCCAAGTACCTTTTTTCCAAAAGATTGTTTAGTTAGGCATACTGAATTTTCAGACCACAGTATGTTACTAAGTACTCTTTCTTTAGGACGTATACCCCCAATTTTTCCCTCTCTACATAGTAGATGGAGGTTAAATACTTCCTTCCTGCAGGACAAAATTATTATTCCAAGCTGGAAAGTTTTTTCTTGGCTAAATACTCCACTATGGGTCTTTTTGATAATTATCATGACTGGTGGATACAATTGAAAATGGAGATAAAATCTATATTTGTTTCATGGGGTAAATCAAAAGTTAACTCAGATTACCTCCAATATCTTTTATATAGAAATAAATTATATAAATTAATTTCCTTGCCATCTAAAGACCGCGCTTTATTCCATTCTCAAATTCTAGACACAAAAAAATTAATGAAAAAATTTCAATATGATAGGGCAAAATCTCTAGAACTAGAATTTAAGTATAGGATAAAACATAGTCCGACGTCTGACCCCTTTCAGGCATGTAAAGTCAGGATTACCAATACAGCAATGACTGGCCTTGTTAACCCTCAGAGGGAATTAGTCACTAACGAGACTTGGATTTTATCAATTGTTCAGCAGTATGTGCAGGACTGTTTCTCGGTTTCAGATACAACGCCTATGGAGACATTCCCATTTAATAAATTCCCTAACACTCCTAAGCTTCCAGAAAACATTTTACAATCATTAGTTCTCCCTATTACTTCTCATGAAGTGGCAGAAGTAATTAAACATTTGAAGCCTGGAACCGCTCCGGGTTTGGACGGTATTCCAAATGAATTTTACAAAATCTGTTCCAAATATATGGAAATTTTCTTACCGCCAGTTTTCAATTCAGTTTTGAATGCCCCGCCTATTACAACCTGGTCAACTTCACTTATGACGTTTATATATAAAAAAGGAGACAAACAACTAATATCTAACTGGAGACCAATTAGTTTATTAAACACAGATTATAAAATATTAACTAAAATATTACATAACCGACTAATAAAGGCCGCGGAAATTTTAATTCACCCAGCGCAAACGTGTTCTATACCTGCTAGAACTATACAACCTAATTTATACTTGATAAGAGATATTTTTTCTATGGTGCCGAATAATTCTTCGGGATCTGACATTATAGTAGCCTTAGACCAAACCAGAGCTTTTGACATGGTATGCCATTCCTTTTTATACTCTACCTTAATACATTATGGTATTCCGGAATTATTTGTAAAATGGATAACTAATTTGTATAGTCGAGCAGTGACAATTCCACTAGTTAATGGATTAATAGGATCTGAAATTGCAATTCAGAAAGGGGTAAGACAAGGATGTCCTTTAAGTCCTTTGTTTTATACTTTCAGCTTAGATCCAGTTATCAGGAATATTATCTCCGACCACCAGATTTTGGGACTTTCTCCTTCCCCTGGGTTAGACAAAGTTAAGATCACAGCTTTCGCCAATGATGTTACTCTATTATTAGCCAATACTACATCATTACAGAAAGCATGATATTTTTTTTTTTTGGGAAATTTTCAGGTGGTTCTTTAAATATAAGTAAAAGTTTTATAATACCCCTGCAAAAGATTTCTTCAAAATCACCTCGTATTTGAATCCGGTAGCACATCTCCCTCAAAAAATATTAGGGATATGGTTTGGGGTTGAAGATATGGCCCTATATAATTGGGTAAAAGACTAGAGATTGGTGAGGCAAAGATAAACTTATGGAAAACTTGGACTTTTGGTAAACTAAAAGAGTGGCAATTATTAAACAATTTTTATTGCCTCAATTTACATTCCTCAACCATGTTTTCCTCCCCAGTTTCAGTGGAGACTAGGTTATATAGCATCTTTTTCAGATGCTTTGGGGAATAGACTTAACCCCATAAAGAGAGACTTTACGTATCTTCCTAAAAGAGGTCTGGATATGATCAATCCAGTTATTTTTTCACGCTACTTTTTATTTTCATCATTTTCATTTATCTGGTCTCAACCATCATTAACTTGGCATTTTGGGTTCAGTCGATCTGGCACAAATATTTTTAAGTGGTCGTTACTCCCACCTAAAATTGTTGCATCTGATTCTTTACCTAAATATGGCTTGGCTACTCTAAAAAAACTTTATCAATGGAAAATTTCACTACAGAAAATATTGACATTGTCACGGAAATCTTTCTACGCTTACATTGTATACGAGATCCAGAAAGTTACATTGCTTTTCCCCCAGTGTTCCCCTACTAAAATGATTCGACCATTACATAAATTAACAGATTATAGGCTGCCAGTAAAAACTTGGGATATAGTTTGGATGTCAGCCCATGGCAGATTAGGGGTTAGGGGAAATTTGAAATATAAACCCCTGGATGAGAGATACTGTTTAAGGCCACAATGTGTTAATATAGAAGAAAGTCAACAGCACTTTTTTATCGATTGTTTACATAGTCAGGCCTTCTGGTCACAGGCAGCATTATACTGGAAGATGCCTCATCTTAAGACTTTGACTTATAACACTCTTATTTTGGGAGATTATACAGGAGTGTGGAAAAAGTACCATAGGAGTACCTTAAATGCCTTCTTTGCTTTATTACAATATTTTTATGGCAAGCCAGATGCAAATTCGTGTTACAGCAGCAACAAATATCCTTTTCAGTAATTATTGAATCAATGCATAATGAATTACTTTCTTTATATACAAGAGATAGAAAGCGTTTCTCGAATGATAAAATGTTTGCTTTTTGGAAAAATTTTCCTGTACTGTAAAATTCCCTTTTCCTTCTTCTTCGTTTTCTTGTAATATCTAATAATGTATGTATTTTGAATGTTTATACTTTGGTTTTATAATTTTTGTTGCTTTGTTTGTGATGTTATGATTTTCTCAATAAAAACTTCCCCTACTCTTTTCGATAAGTGCCATGGGATCTTTAACATCCACCTGAACTACCACCAATCCAGGCAGATGGGACCTCGGTTTAACATCTCATCCAAAAGACGGACGTTAGGGCATCAATGTGGTCATGGAATGTGAGGGCTGAGTCGAAGATAACCCCAAGGTATCTGTAGGAGCAGACTTGTTCCAGTGGCTGTTTGGTACTGGGAAGGATATGGAGTGGGTGGTTGCTAGCTTTGTTTTGGGGGTGGGAAAAGAGCATAGCTTTGTATTTTTTAAGATTAATGATGAGTCTGCGCTCCTTAAACCAGGCTTCGGCATCATTGAAAGACTGCCGTAGGGTGTCCTGAAGGGAGACGGGATTGCAGTGGGTGGCAAAAATGACAGCATCATCTGCATACAGAAGAATTTTGCCAGGGCATGCACTGGGCAGGGTGTTCAGATAGAGTGAGAAGAGAAGGGGGCCCAGGATGGAGCATTGGGGGACCCCAGAGTGTATGGGACAGGTATCAGAGAGTATCCCATTGATTTTAACACACTGTGATCGAGCGGCTAGATAGCTCGTGCACCATGCTAGGGAGCCAGCCGAGAGACCAGTGTGGCAGAGAGCATTCAGCAGAAGAGGGTGGGAGACGGTGTTGAAAGCCTTTGAGAGGTCGATGAACACTGCACCAGCTAGGGAGCTGGTATCCAGGGAGGAGTGTAGGAAGTTAGAGAATTCAATTAGCGCAGTGCTGGTACTGTGACCAGCACGGAAGCCATGTTGCTCTGGGCATAAGATGTTATGCTTAGCCAGATATTCAGTGTTGAATGGCCACCACTTTTTCCAGGGCTTTGGGGGAGGATGGAAATTGGCCGGTAGTTGTTGGCCGACGACCTGTCGCCCCTTTATGAATGGGCATGATTATGACTGTTTTCCAAGCAGTGGGAAATTGTCCCAGGCAGAGCGATCGGTTAATTAGGCTGGTGAGTGGGGCAAGGACTTCATCTAGCACCAGCCTGAGGATACTGGGGTCCAGTGAGTCACTGCGGGACTGTTGCTATTCAAAGCTTTGATTAGGATGGGTCTGGCTTCCCGGGCAGAAACCTTGCGCAGGTGGAAGCTGGGGTGGTGGAGGACAGGGGGAGGTTGGTTGGGGGGAGGGTCAAAGAAATTACTAGGGAGGACTGAGCTAAGGTCAGTGAAAGTGGTGTTAAGCCAGTTAGCTATGATGGCAGGATTGGTGGAGGTAGTGCCATCACTAGTGAGCTGGGATGGGGCAGGGGAGCGTGATTTTCCATTTAGCTGTTTAATACTATCCCAGAAAGTCCGGGCCGAACCCCAGGAGGAGGTAAGGGTGGCCTGGTAATGGTCGGCTTTGGCTTTCTGGACGGCCCAAGAGCACTTATTCCGGGCTGCATTGTAAGCTTGCCTATCAGACAGCTGACCCGTTTCAGTGGCAAGGTGCCAGAGGTTATCCCAGTTTCTTAGCAATTGTAGAAGGGCAGGGCTAACCCAGGGTGCATTCTGCTTTTTGGATCGGATTTTGGTGAAGGGTGCAAAGAGATCACAGGCCATGTTGAAGGTGTGTGAGAAGAAGGCGAGGGCAGTGTCAATGTCGGATGCACGATGAATGGGGGACCTGTTTATCTGGGTGAGGAATTGTTTAAGTTTTTGCAGCCCACCAGGGTGGAGGCACCTGCGGAGGGTGGTCTGGGCTTCGGGTTTGGGATTGGGGACAGCCCAATGAAATAGGATAGGGGAGTGGTCACTTAGGAAATCTGGTAGGACCTGGATGTTTTGGATTTTTTGGGGTTGGTTGGTGATAATTACATCCAGAAGGGTGCTGGTTCCTCTCTTTGGGTTTATTCTAGTGGGCTGGGTGACGAGTTGTGTCAGGTCTTGGGCTGCAAATGAGTCTTGGATTGTGGAAGAGGAGGTGCTGAGCCAATTTACGTTAAGGTCCCCAACTAGGATTTGTTCCACCTTATGGTGGAGGAAGGCCAGATAGTCAGTTAAAGATACCAGGGCCGGGTGCTGGTTCTTTGGGGGAACGTAGGCAGTGGTGAGATAGAGAGGGCCCCTAGAGGGGTCCGGGGTGAGTTTGAGGGTAAGAGCCTGGGCCCCATTTATAAGGGCAGGGGTGGGGAGCGCATGTAGTGCAGCACGCTTTACCTCTTACAGGCTCTGGCAATCCCCAAGTTCAGGCTCCGCTGCTGGGCAGAGTAGTGTCCCAGTACATCATCACGGGTCTAGTCCCAGCCTCACTGTGAACCTGTAGATGAACTTTTGCTTGATTATGTGCTGCTTGATGTGCTTCATTGTTTCATCTTCTTTTAAAAAAACAAAAATATTTTTCCACCCAAAAACATCTTTAAAATGATTTTTTTTTATTCTGTATAACAACGAGTCATTGTATAATAGCAATAATGCCCTCCAGGATGTGTGTCATTTGGGATAACGTCACGCCTCAGTTATTGGATGCACTCGGCCTACGGCCTCATGCCCAACCACCTGAGGCATGACGTTATCCCAGCATGACACACACCCTGTCGGACATTATTGCTTAACTAAATATTGTACCCTACTGTTCTCCATGTATTGAAACAGTATATCGTTTTGATGAATAGCTCTAAATTGTGCATGGAACGTGCAAGCATTAATCACCGACAGAGGAGGGTGCAACCGGTGATTAATGCCCGCTGGGGGGGCGTTGTTGCACGAGGGCAAAGCCGAGGGTTTCAACCCCAGCAGGCGATAATCACCGGTGGGCCCGCTGGAAGTGATTATCTGCTCTGGTTCAGGACAAGGTCTAGGGCTCCCTACCTTTCTCTCCTTATGTGTGTTCTGCATTCGCGGCACAGTTTCGCTGCTCGCTGGCTCCATCCCCATTTCTGTCGCTAACCCCTGGCCAGCACAGTGCCACTTGCGACCAGTGGCTGTAAGTGGCCACTGCAGAACAACACGGCATTATGGGAGCGATAATGCCGTGTGGGCTCGGGAAGCGATGCAAAACAACATGGCATTATGAAATAATGCGTGTTGGGGCTCATGAAACAGCAGCTTCCCATAACAGCAACATGGCATTATTGGCTCACAATGCCATGTTGCTCCTGCACCACGTGACGCCGTCGCGCCTATCGCGGGGCGCTCTGGCACGGCTCTCCATAATACCGTGTTACAAACCCAATTATTGTACCCTAAATGTCGTATTGCTCTCCATGTATGAATACCTTTGTTATTCAAACTGAACAATGTGGGGGGGGGGTGTGGCCTGACCAGGCAGAAGATGGCGGCATAGTTCAGAATCTCTGCAGGAATGACTGCAATCTAACCTCATCCAGCCTTCACCAGACCTTTCTTTGGTACCAACTCCTGTGACCATCCTGTAATCTTTCTGCCTGACACAGTTTGTAAGTCATTTTTGATCCATCATCTACTTATATTCAATTATTCTACACTGTACTGCAGCATACTAGGCCTCATCCTTCAGCATTATAGCAGATCTCCAAGTACAGCAAAGCTCACTTGCTAGAGTGGAAGTAATGTTTTCTAAACTGATGGCTGAGATTAATAATCTAAAAACCTCCACCCAACAGCATGTGACCACTCTTGAAACTTTTAGCCAGAAAATTGAATTTAATGAGAAAACAACGGCCTGTAACACCACTACTATTCATGATCTCCAGGCTACTGTCCGCAATCAAGATCAAACTATTAAATCCCTACAAGCCAAAACTGACGATATTGAAAATCGTAATTGTCGCAACAATTTATGACTTTTTGGCTTCCCTGAAGGTGTAGAATTAGGAGACACTACTGCACTTTTATTACATGTGCCGCCTGCAATGCTTAAACTGCCTCCTGACCTAATGTTAATCATTGAGCAGTCTCACCGCACTCTGGGTCCCAGGCCAACATCAGACCAGTGACCAAGGCCTATCATTGCTCGCTTCTTGAACTATTCCCACACCAAATTAATACTGAAACAAGCCAGCGAAATGGGGAACCTTCAGTGGCAAGAGTTTAATATTTCCATCTACAGAGACTTTTCAAAAGATTTAACCATCAGAAGGAATGCCTACAATCCACTTACAAATCCTCCACCAAAGAAGCATTAAATTTGCTCTACATTACCCCGCGACACTATGCCTTTTCTCAAGCTCTTCCTTCAAGGATTTTGAAACCCCTGATGCCTTAGCCAACTATCTGGAGGAGTCTCTCTCTCTGCAATCTTACCCTGGGAGGTTCAGCAGCAATTGGCAGCCCAAACACAGCTTTGGTATCCGCATGGAGGGTGGATGACAAGGTACAGGAACGTGGAGAAAGTGTTGCAGAACTTGCAGCCACAATCAGCAACGCCGCAACTGATTTGAACCCAAGGCAATCAACACGGCTGCAAGAGAAGCTTATGTCGTGGCATTACGCTTCAAGACTTTCATGCTGTTCTAGCAAGGTTTCACCCCAAACACCCCAAGCTGCAGTCTGTCACCTTCAAATCAACCCCTCTATTCCCTTGAACAATAAGTTTGCTCTCTTGGAGGATGACATGCACTCCTCCCAGGAGGATCTTTCCCAGCCAATTTCAGACAAACATCCATCTAATTTGGGCCCTGTGCCTCAGGGATGTATTTCTGCCGATACTTCATGGGCAGAAGTTGTTGCAAGTTCCCCACTCAAATCTTTAGAACAGCCCAAAAAGAAACGTAGGGCAAAGACCAAAAGCAAGAACATCAATAGTCACAATCCTGCTAATAAATCTAAGGTGTCATGAGCTTATATGGTCAGTAATATGGTTACAGTTGCTATATCTTGGTAGGTTTTGCTTCCAGGATACCTAAAAGGAGTGCCAATACACTTTTTCTGCCTAGCCACCCACTCTACAGTCTATGCTACCTGGTTGCTTTTGCTCCCAGCAGGTGCAGAAAGCAAAGGTTGTACATCGCGGCGCGATCAATTTACTTCTTGTTGCAGTGTTTAAAGGAGCAGCTTAAAGGTCTTCAAGGGAACTTTGGTATATCAGCAATGCTTTTCTAACCCATTATTTTAGTGTTAGAGCTTATACATATTACTTCACTAAACAGGTTCTCTGTATCTAGCCTTTTACTCTCCAATTTAGCAGTGCATCAGGTTTATAGTCTTTTGGCTGTTCAGTTGCAGGACGCTTTACCTCTTACAGGCTCTGGCAATCCCCAAGTTCAGGCTCCGCTGCTGGGCAGAGTTGCATATCTTCAATCGGTATACATCCTGATTATTGCCTTTTCTTTTTTCATATGTGAATTATTATATATTACAAGGCAACGTACCCCTTCCCTCTCCTGATGACAGGTTCTTAAGTATTATTGGCAACTACATTTAATCTATCTCCTTCCCTACGCTCCATTATTCTTACTACCTCCTGTTTACAATATGGAACTATCATTAGCCCTCAAAGAGGTGGGCTACGTTTGGTGTACTGTTGCAAAGGATTGTCAATCTACATCTTCTTTTTGCTCTTTATTTTACTCAAAGCCTACAGATATTATAGAAATCCACTGCTGTGTGGTCCCTCCTGTTTTGTGGCTCACTGGGCCTACTCTTCTAGACCTAGTCACCCCATACAACACCTATTTAGGTGATTTTTGAGTGATCGGAGCTGATCTTTACTAGGACTATCTCTTCTGTCTACAGTTATCACCGAAGCCTATACCTCTCCACATAATCCCAATTTGCATTTGGCTCAGGGTGTAAGGGCTTAAATTGACCTTCCCTTTCTTCCTTCCCCCTCAATATTGTATTTATTATATATTTATTCTGTTGCACTGCAAGGTATACTCAGAGTCACTCTAATGTGGTAATGATCTACTTTTCCTTTTATATTTGTTCATTTGCATTCTACCTGGCTCCCTGAATTCCTTGCTCTATGTCTAGATTGTACTGGCATCTCGTATATGGTTCTTTAATTTACTGTTATTTCGAGTTGGTATATCTTGTACTATTACTACTAATGTTTATAAATAAGTTCTGGTGTTTAGCTTTATCCTTATAACTTGTCCTGTTAGCTTAGAATTAAGCTGAGGTTCTTACAGTCCCCTACATTTCTTGGTATTATTCCCTTTCAGTTTAGCTTATTAGGAATACTTACTTTATTATATTACTGGGATCAGACTTGGGTTTGGGCCGGTATTTATAACTGGTCCTCCCTAGTCTCCTCCCTACATCGACTTCCCCAGAGTGTGGTGAGAGAGTCTCTTAGCCAGTTGGCTGACTCATATCTCCTCACACCCATAAAACGTTTTCTTTGTTATTTAGCTTACTAGTATTGTTGTTGTTGTTAATGACTTTTCTCCTTCCTCATCTCTATTCTAACTTTAATAAGATATCTGTGCTACTCATATATCATACATCTCACTTTTTTTGGCTTGAATGTTCCTGCCACTCTCTGCATATACGTAAGCGCTCTATATTGTATTCTAATCATCCTCTGCCTCATTTATTTGTCCCTTCACACTCCAGCGATTATTTCCTTTCTTTAACACTTACAATATGAGTGACATACTTTTATATACATGGAATGTGAAGGGACTTAATTCTCCTTGTAAGCGGAAGCAAATTCTTTCACATCTCAAAAAACATAAAACACAAATTGCTTTCCTTCAAGAAACAAAATTATTAGCAGAGTACGTTCATAGACTTAAAAAAGATTGGGTCGGTCAGATCTACAAATCATCCTATACCTCAAAAAAAAGAGGAGTTGCTATTCTTATTCATAACAGTCTCAAATGGTCCCTTGTAAACTCAGTTTCCGATACTGACGGCAGATGGGTGATGGTCAAACTGAATACCAACTCTGGTCCTCTTCTGTTTGTTAATGTCTGTGCACCCAACTCCAATTCCACAGAGTTTTTTCATAATTTAGCTCAACAGATTCTATCCTTGAACACTGATAATACACCAGTTATTCTTGGAGGGGATCTTAACTTAGCTTTAGAAGCCAGCATTGACAGAAGTAGCCCCACTACAGAGGCCCACCCTAAACGTATTAAAGCCCTCTCATTACTAATGCAAGATGTTGGATTAGCTGATGTATGGCGTCTCCTTCACCCCCGTGACCTAGAATTTGCTTTTTACTCCTCTTTACATAAGACATACAGTAGAATTGACTACTAGTTAGCCTCTCCTGTTATAATGGAAAAATAAATATTGATTCATCCATCTCTCCCATCACAATCTCGGACCATTCCCCTGTCAAATTGCAACTATTGTGGGGCCCATTAACACCTAAATCTTCTTACTGGCAGCCCAACCCTCTCCTTCTCAAGGATCCCAATTTTTAATCCATGATCAAAGCACAAATTCAGGATTTCCTCTTTCACAATACCCCAACCAAATCTTCTATGCCCTCTGTATGGGAAGCTCTTAAAGCTATGATTCAAGGGAAAATTATCAGTTATGCTTCACATAGGAAAAGAGTAAGGGAACAACAGCTGACTGACTTGGAAAAATCTCTTAAGGCTAAAGAGAATTTATACTTTTCTTCTAAAAAGCACTGTCCTGATTCTCAACTTCATCTTGAAATTCTTCAATTTAGAGTTAAAATGAACAAATTAATTTCTCGTAAAACCGAACTGGCCTTGTTTAAACTTAAATATAAGTTTTGGGAACACGGCGATAAAAATGGGAAACCCCTCTCTTACCAGCTCAAAGTACAACAAATGGAATGACATATCCTAAGCCCAAAAGATGAACAGGGTACGATTCACTCCAACAAGCCCTCTATAAATCGTATCATGAAAACCTTTTATCAAAAACTATACTCTAACACAAATCTTCTATCTACCTTACAAATTCAACAGTTCCTTAAATCATTACATCTTCCTCATCTTTCTACTCTTAAAACAAATTCTTTAGATGAACCCTTCTCACTTCTGGAAATCCAGAAAGCTTTGTCTTCCTTGAAATCCGGCAAATCCTCTGGGGGTGACGGATTCCCTGTCAATTTCTATAAAATGTTTTCCGACACCTTGTGTCCCCTTCTTCTTAATGTTTATCAAGAAGCTTCAAATACTGGCAAGCTTCCTCCATCTTGCACCAAAGCAATCATAACCCTAATCCCTAAGAAAGAAAAAGACCCTACTCACCCTGCAAGTTACAGGCCCATCTCTTTGTTAAACATGGATGGGAAGATATTTGCTAAACTACTAACTTCTCGACTTGAATCCTTGATTCCCAAGTTAACTCATTGTTCGCAAGCTGGTTTTATTAAACATAGATCTGGTTATGATCACCTGCGTTCCTTATTTAATTCACAAAGCCAAATGCCTCAAGACACCAGCTGCAGTCATAGCTATTGATTTCGAGAAGGCCTTTGATTCCTTAAACTGGGACTACCTTCATCAAGTTTTATCTTATTTCGGTCTTTCTCATACCTTTTGCTCCTGGATCAAGCTATTATATAACTCCCCTATTAATAAAGTACTTACTAATTCCACTCTTTCCTCTTACTTTCATCTAGCAAGGGGAACTAAACAAGGCTGTCCCCTGTCACCTTCCCTGTTTATTTTAGCCATGGAACCCCTGACTGCTTGTTTACGTCAATCCTCTGGCATTATGGGCACACCTGTGAGCAATTCAAGATATGTTTCTCTCTCCTACGTGGATGACCTCTTAATCTTACTCAAAAACCTGAATGAGGCTGGGCCCTGTTGGTTGATTTGCTTAATAATTTTACTAAAATTTCTGGCCTTGCTTTGAATTATGGCAAATCACAAACTATGCTCCTTAACGACTACTGTAAAGCGTTTATGAACATACCTCTTGGATTCTGCTGATCACCACAGGGTACAACATATCTAGGAATCAAAATTACTAGTAACTTAGGGAAGATATGGGACATTAACTTTAACTCCTTATTTGATAACATCAAAACAATTCTGGACAGATGGAAGCTTCTTAATCACTCTTTCATGGGGAAAATTGCAGCCATTAAGATGTCCATTTCTCCCAAGATTCTTTACCTCTTTGCCAATATTCCTTTAGTCTTACCATACTCCTTTTTTTGCTAAAATGGATAAATTAATAGATAACTTTATCTGGGATGGGAAACCACCAAGATTTAATCGCAACAAGCTTCGATTACATTGGAAAAAAGGTGATTTTGGACTCCCTTGGTTCAAAGGCTACCTCTGGGCTTTCCAAATGGCCCAAACCATTAAATTGTTTCAGAAACCCTCCCCTCACTCACCACTATGGGTTGCAATGGAATCTGCTTTGTGCCCGGGAGGAGTTCCCACTTCCTTCATTTTTAATCCCGTTTCCTCTAAACTAAAATCTCACCCAACTATATCATCCTCTGTTCTTTATTGGAAACTAACCCACAAATTCCTGAAATCCAATCCAACACCCTGGTTTTATGCCCCCTTATGGGGCAATCCACTGCTCACTCTAGAAGATCACCCAATTTTCTGTCGTACGTGGAGGAACAAAGGCATTTTCTTTCTCGGAGATATCTTGGACCAGAATTTACTCACTCTTAGATCATTCTCAGATTTGCAGGTCACATGGAAACTTCCTAAACAGGATTTCTGGAAGTTTTTACAAATTCGAGCAGCTTATAACTCTTTCTCTAATTTAGTGTATAGGCATACTCTTCTAAACCCATACATCTCACACTGGACTAATTTATCAGTAAAATTAAATAGCTCCATTTACAAAGACATTATTGATTATCTACCTGATCAGTCTATATAGGCCAAAAATAAATGGAGTACTCTTCTTAACTACAATATTTCAGATGCACAATGGAGTAATTGTTGATGCATTGCACATAATACCTTTAAAGATGTCCATAGTTGTTTAATACAAACTAAAATCCTACATCTTTGGTATAGAACCCACTCTGTGCTTCAACAAATGGGCCTATTAAATAGAGAATAATATATGGGGTGCTGTGTTTAACGAGATTTTATACACACCCGAGTTGTGGGATGCTACATAAACGCCCTCGGGGTTTATAAAAAGCATCCCACAATGAGGGTGTGTGTAAAATCGAGTTTTACACACACCACACCATATTTTATTTTTTATAATTGCAGGAGTGTGCTTTTTCACCTCGGCAATTATAAAAAATTAAATAAGCTAATATAAGTGTTCAGGAAGCTGCGGACCAGTCTTGATTTTGCGCGGTCCGCAGTCTACCTAATTATACGGCTGCACTTGTTGGAGAAAAATGAAGAGGATATTTTATTTAAAAAAATGTGTAGATACTTAGATTTTAGTTTTAACATAAACTTACTGCTGAGCGGCGGTTGCAGCGTCCTTCCGGGCTTCGAGAGGCAGGGGCAGTCTGGACTCAGCTGTGGTGTCAGGCTGATGGGAAAATACTTATTTGTTTCCATTTTTAAGTGGTTTACTGTAGGAAAATATTTTTTTTTTTTTTTTTACAAAAACTTTGTTTCCCGAACACGAGGGACCAGAAAGTGTGCTGCGCCATGGGATTCCATCACAGAATGTGAACGTCGGAGAACAGCGACTGAGGGATGGCTGTTCCAAGGGAAATCTGGCGCGTGTTTGCCATTATAACCAGCCGAGCTGGTTATAACGGCAAATTATAACCGGGTTTCCCTATGGGAAAAAGCGCTACCCGGTAATTATATAATAATAATAGCTGGAGCTGCAATTTGGCCAAAGGGGATCTACTTCATATCTTGTGGCCTTGTGCTCCCATTAATAACCTCTGGCATAAAGTCTGTTTACTTGCCTCCAGAGTAACAGGACAAAAACTACCTTTTGACCTCAAGCTATTCCTTCAAGGCATCCTTATCCCCAATAGCTCTCTCCTCTCACATGCACATTTTAGATGGCTAAACATACTTTCTCTTCTGGTCAAACGTCTGATTCTTATGAAATGGAAATCAACTCTGGTGCCTTCTCTTTCAGATGTTCTTCAAAGTCTTTCTCAGTATGCCTCCCTAGACCGATTATCTCGTTACTCATAACCGACTCACTGTATATGACAGATGTTGGCAGGATTACTTCAAGTACATCAAACCTAGTTCTTCTAGACCCTAATTCTTAGGGATATTTAGCCCTCCTTCTTATTTTGCTCTCAGATTAGGTTTTCTTGAAACTTTTGTGCACAGATTTCTCCTCTTTTTTCCCCTTCTTCCCTGTTTTCTCCCTCTCTCATGCCCTTCTTTCTTGCCTTTTTCTCTCTTCTTTCTTTCATTGCACACTTTTCTCTTATCTTCACCTCTCCACTACTGAACATTGTTCATATTACCACATTTATCACTTTTTGCAATTTACTGAATGCCTTGCCATAGCCTGCCCTAGCAAGTATTTCGTACATGGTTGCTATTTCTGAGCCTATAATACCCTACTGATTGCAACCCTTCTGCTCTCCACTTACATCCTGTCTAGGTTTGTGTTTTATTATCAATACATGTATATAAGACTTCTCCAATATGTTTACCCTAAATACTGTCTTTTGTTAAGTGACATTGTATACCTTATATGGAGAATAGTCTTCTATTGTATTAGATGTGTGCTTTCTTATATACTCGAATTTCAAAAAAAAAAATAAAGTGAAAATAAAAAACTGAACCATGTACAGTCTAACTGTATGTCATGTCTGTCGTCATTGTAACCTGATGTGGAGCCTTTGAAAAGGAGTCCCAGACACAAAGGATTGTAATTCTGAATATCCAAATAAATAAATAAAAAAATTCTGCCTGGGAACCCAGGGAGACCAATAGTATCTGGCAATGGTACACTGACGGAGGGGATCTCAGGTTTTATAGAAACCATTTTAAAACCACTTGCTATGGAAAGGGACAGCTACATTCAGGACACTACACACTTCTTGTATAAACTTTCTGATTATAGGGATTTACCAACTAATACCATATTTGCCACAATGGATGTAACCTCCCTGTAAACTAATATTCCACATATGGATGGCAGTTCAGCCTGACTTAAATATCTATATGAGAGTCAGTGTCAGTGGCTTAGCAGGTAGCACACTCACCTCTGAGGCTGGGAGATCAGAAGGCTGTGGCTTCTATCCCCACACCAGGCACTTGGGCTAAATCCTAATACTGACACTGTAGTGCCGTCTTTCAGATGACATGTTAAACTGAGGTCCCATCTGCCAGTTCAGGTGGATGTTAAAGATCCCATGGCATTTCTTGAAAAGAGTAGGGAAATTTTTTATTGAAAGATGGACATCATCACAAAGCAAAATATAGCCAATATAATCAAAGAAAACATCAAACAAAAACATTAACGGAAAATAACACCCTCATAATCATACTAATATTGCTTCACTATTTTACTCAAGAAACCCACCCATCGCCAAAGGAAACAAACAGAAGTACATTAGGTATTTTTAAATTACATATGATCATGCAGCCATATCTCACAATTAACCCATAAATGTTTGACTTTTTCATTTGAAAAATGCTCCATGTCCAGTTTTAGAATCTGGTTTCAAGATTTTTTAACCATATGCAAAATATCCATGTTAGTCAAAACCCTCTGCTGCAGTACCCACATGCAATAGGCTTGCCACAGGAAATATTTTAAGACAGCAAAAATAACATAAATGGTATCCTAATGGTAATTACTTCAAGAACCTGGTGCAGGCCCATACATTACTTCTGCATAGGTAAGATGAGTAAAACAGGGTTCAGCTCATTCTATAACAAGATATGCCCACCAAAGGGTCACATATGGGCATTCTAGAAAGAGATGTGACTGGGTCCCAACGACTTGAGTACAACTGTCCCTAGGACAGTATCTTTCTGATATCTGTTTATGCTTACTATTCCCCTTAACACTCAGCCTACCATAATTTCCTAACCATACCATATCCCAAACAAAGGGAGGGAGTCTGAGGTTAACCAACTGATGTAGTACTATTAATTTCTTCGGGGCAGGACATTGTGGGAAATTAATCTTCACCTGCCTACCCGTGGAGACTATGTGCTTATATATAGTTATCCAATCTCAGGTTTGATACTGAAGGGGAGTTAATTCCCACTTTATTAAATTCTTGAGGCAGTCCACTCCATACGCTGGAGCGTGTCCCCTACTTTCAACTGTCTGGAATGGGCGTGTGTCCAGAATTGAAGATGAGGCTGTAACCATTGCATGACAAGGGGTTTCCAGACCTCATCCCCTGGACGTAGTGCATTGCCTAAATTATAACTACCAAATAAACTAAAGAAAAAGGCAATCAGATGAACCATGCCCACCCCCCCTCGGGAATTATTTCATATGTAAGCTTTCTTTTAATCAGATTGAGCCTAGAGCCCCAGAAGGCCTGAAAAAACACACTATACAACCTGGTAAACAATTTCGGGGGGGGGGGGTTATACTTGACCTATATACAATAGTATAGGAATCAAAAGGGTTTTAATCATGACCACCCTCTTTTTCTTGGAAAGCTGTTCGCCTCTCCAACCTGCCACTAATCTATCCGCCCGTGCCAATCTAGTGGTCAAATTCAATATGGCTAGATCCCCAGGTCCAAATTCCAATCCAAAGGTGTTCATGGGTTCTATGGTTATGGAAATTCCAGAAAAGACACCCGAGTCAGCAGTAGGAGTGGTACCTAAAACCACCCTCTACTCTTAGCAATATTAATGGTAGCCCCAGAAATAGTAGAGAAAGTTTGGAGCACATCAGCCAGAGAGTCCTCACAGGCATCTGGTGCTAAGGTCAGCACCAAATCATCAGCATAAGCAAGGACCTTAATCTGTGGAGAATCCGGCTCAGGTGTAAGGCCCTGAATAGATGCTGTCTGCAACAACTGTCAAATTAAAATGTCAATGCCAAAGGCATATAATAAAGGGCTCAGAGGACAGCCCTGCTTGACCCCCCCCAAACCAGTATGGGAGCCCTAGTCCACCCATTAACACAGGGGATTATAACAGCCCCTTGATACATACCGTGAATCCAAGAGACAAATGTATCTGGTATCCCGAAAGCCCTTAAAACTGAAAAAAGATAGTCATGTGCCAGCCTATCAAAAGCTTTCTCCTGGTCCAACCCAAATACATACCCTCATAAATCCCCTTGTTCCCCCTCACAGAAGAACTCCCTTAGCACAATAAGATTATCTTGTTGTTTCCTCCCTGCCACCGCACAAGTTTGGACAGGGAAAATCAAGTAGTCAGCAGCTATAGATAATCTTGCCAACAAAATTTTACATAGGATTTTCAAATCAGTATTCAGAAGACTTAATGGTCTCCAATTTGCAATATTTTCCTTAGGACCTTTTTTACATAATAATACTAAGATAGCCTCCTTCATGGAGGTAACATACTGGGAAGTATCTAATACAAAATTAAATAAAGTTGCCAGGGCTGGGGCCAATTCATCCCAAAAAAGTTTATAAAGCCCTGCACCAAAACCGTCCATGCCAGGAGCTGTACCGGATTTCAAACCATTGATGGCAACTTCCACCTTGGCTACAGTTATCAGTTGTATAAGCTGTTGGGCATTCACAAGAGAAACCTGTGGTAAGGCCCAGTCGTCCCATAAAGTACTGGACTGTTTGGTCTGGAGTCGGCTATTAAACTGACAAACCAGATGATGTTCTACCACTTTTAACAAGTGACCTGGGTCAGTCACCACACGTCCCGAGTATCCCTCAAAGATTCTATGAATCTATGTTGCACCCTAGATTTGTACTCTTTGAAAGGATCCAAGGATCCTTTCTTTAGTTGAGTGCCAAAACGGAGCTCCTGTGACAGCGACTTCACCCTACCATATTGGAGGGCAGTCATCTGGGATTTAAGTGTAGCAATCTGTGCAGTATAGTCCAAGCTGGAAACCTCAGCCTGTGAAATCAAATGCTGTAACTGATGCCGGAGAGAAAGGCAATTTTGATACTCTTTGCTGGCCACATAGTGTGCCCGATTCTGAAAAAGGGCACACCATGTGTTTTTAGCATCTTCCCACTAGTCCAAAATATTATTGTAGCATTCTGCCATGGATAGCCTGGTGGACCACTCCCTCCTCCACCTCAGTTGAACCACTGGATCTGCCAATAAGGACTCATTCAATCTCCAGGAGTCCTTCTTACAACATGGTGAACCCTACCAAGTGAATCTCATACTAATAGAATTGTGATCCAAGAATTCATATCCTTTTGTCTTAATCTCCTGAAGCTATAACATTGCAGATATGAAAATAAAATCTATTTGTGTTTTAAGTGTACCCCTAAAATATGTGTAACCACCTGAAGGGTGGTGTTGCCGTTAGGCATCCACCAAACCTGCAGTAGTAATAATCTGATTTAATACAGTAGAATCACAATATAACTTAGATGTATGAAATCCCCTTTCAGTCTGATGTAAACCACAGTTAAAGTCCCCCATCCAAATAATGAGTCTGGAGGTATGTAAGTGTAACCCTAGGTTTGGGGGGAAAACATTCACTCAGCATTATGTTAGGTTTGTACTTCTGGTCAGGAGCACCCAAGTATATCCGAACACTGGAAGCAATAACTGAAATGTCCAAACCAGGGATGGGATTCTAGACTGTGGCTTTTATTCACATAACACAGAGAATAACAAAGCAAAGATGGACCACCACAGGGCGACACTCGCTGGTAATGCAGATTACAGAGGTACAGAGCACATCACTTCCTCACTGCTAACCCTCAGGTTCTGAACGGATTTGGGCACACACGGCCAAAGCTGGTACACTTCTGTTCTATTCCTTGACATGGCACCCCAGCCAGTACTAGGACACTTTTCCATATGGCATGGAGGTTGATGGTGGCTCCCTAAACCACCCATTAGCACTTTCTAGCTCTAAAGGGAAAATTCCACAATCCCACATCTGGGTGCTTTCTTCAAACACTGGCCAAATGCCTGAGAGAAAGCCAGAGGTGCCCAAACTGAACCCGAAGAGGTAAACCTGGTTACTCCAGATGAGGGGGTCTTCCACCTCTTGCTCCCAAATCTTTACTCAGCCATTCATTTGGTTACAACACCTTTCTTCGAATCTCTGGTTGTAGATGCTCTCTAGAAATGTTTAGCACATTTAACATTCTACACTGTACTCAGGGGGTGTCCTGACTTAAAAAGTTCTGTAAGTGGCTATGTCCATACCCTAGACCCCCACTGTTTCAGATGCTTCCAAGCCATACACAAATTAAAAGTACTGTACTTGGCAAGTTTTCTCCTGACCCCACAGTAGGCAGATACTTTTACACTAATCTCTGCCTTAGTGACCATTGTCTCCTTATCAGAGCAGAACTCACCATGGTATGCAGGTGCTCCAGGGCTTCTTTCCCAAAAAACACAGATCCTCTGTATTCTCAGTACAAACTTCACTTTCAGGCAGCTTTCCCTTTCCAGGAAGGACCAGGGGGTTGCCCCTGAAATGCTGGATTCCCCCCCCCCCATCCCTCTGGGGATGGGGCACTGGAACAAAACTGGGAATGGTCTCTACCACTTCCTTCTGGTCTCTTCTGTGTTCCTCTCTAGGGAGAGAACACACAACCCACTTGTCTGATGTAGCTCTATCTCAGAGCTTGGCTGTGAGGAGCTGCACACAGCAGCACTCCTCTCCCTCTTGAATCTTACTGGAAAACTCTCCCTTGAATTCCCCAAAGTTCTACAGCTAACCCCCAGCAGCTAGCATTCCATTGTGGCTTATGCTGCTGCGAGAATTCTATGATGACATCACCACTCCTGCTCAGTTGAAACTGAAGACAGAGTGAGACAGTGTAAAACCCATTTAACTGGTATACCAAGGCTGCCTTCCCCTGCCTGCCACTTGTTCTAAGTGGGATTCTAGTAACCCCTGGGAACAATGGGGTTACACCCACCCTCAGCCAGGAAAATGACTGTCCGCAGTCATTACTTACCAGGTCCCAGGCCATCCTACCCTATGTGCTACCTACAGAGAGGGGTGATCAGGCCCTCTCCTACCATGTGCCAGGCACAGGCAGGAAACACTAAGAGCCCAGGGGCTATCAGCTGATGCATCAGCCTCTACACTATGATCTTGCTATGGTAACCAGTGACTCTGGAAGAACTGTCCAGAGCATAGCCCTAATAGACCAGTACTTCGGCCCCTACTGCAGGTCAGTACCACATCCTGTCTATCCCCCTAGCCCTCTAGGGAAAAGTTATCTGACCAGAACCCAAAACAGGGGAACCCCCCCCCATCCCTGGACACCTGCAACCAAAACCAAGGAGCTAACACTACACCTATGCATTATACTCCCACAATCCCCCACAACCATACCTGTGGAAGGAAAAGTTTACACATGTTAACAACAACATAGTACTCTAAACATAACACTTTACAGCACATATGGAACTCCGATGAGTCCCTCCACTTCTCTTCTTGTCTTCTCTTCTGCCTTCAACAGGAACCACCTGAAAGAGAAAAGACAAAACACACCCCCTAATCTGCAAACACAGTACACTATATAACCCCTACCATCAAACACTGAAGAATCCCAAAAATATTTTTTAGAAAAGCAGAAAAACAGTAAAAAATAGTAGAGAAACATTAAGATGATATACAATACACATTTTGGGGATGGAATGCCCTAAATGTCCCATCTAGTGACAACAGTGGCCAAAGGCAAGTCCAAGAAACAGTCTCTCCTGGGCCGAAGCCCGGTGAAGCACAGTTCTTGAGGACTGTAGTCCTGAAGGGGAGAGTCTTTGTGGATAGTTCATACACTCTGTAGTCTGTTAGATGTAGGATGTGCATTGCTATGTTAATAAGGTAAGAAAGTCTGGACTTACCAGTCCCTTGAAGAACGAAAATGGTACAGCACCTGGATCTCCAGCCGAAGACTCTTCCTGGCAGCATTCTTTGCATACAGCTGGGTGGAAATCTTCCAGAAACAACAGGATGGCACATCTGGAAACTGCTGGGTCGATGTCATCTAGGAGATGGAACCTTGGAAAATGAAAGAAACAGCTGGTCTGAAGTCATCCGAAATCCTAGGCGATGAATCAGGAAACAGCTGGGCTGGTGTCCTGTCTGGATATGATGTCATCTGGAAGGCCAGGCAATGGAATCTGGAAAGCCAGTTGATGGGATTTGGAAGGCACACTGCAAGGCTGATGAATCTGGGGCACCTGGATCCTGGAACACCAGACTGGTGGAACAACATAGGTACAGCAACGGCTGGATGGCAGCACTGGCTACCACTGCTCTGCTTTCCACTTGGTAGGCATGGCACATTCGCAGGAAGTTGGTTGCATTGAGGGAAGTACCACAATGGGTCAGGTGCGAGAATTATTACCCCGTATGGGCACTCATAATTCACATTGAAGAAAGTCTCATGGCCCTCTCCATCCACGATCTGTACAGTGTCTATGAACAGTGTCCTGTCCACTTTCCAATATTTGAATTTCTCTGAAATTACTCTATCTCTGACAAATCAACTTGCACCAGGCTGCATGTATTTTGTTGCTTCTTCCACTATCCAGGATTTCCTGTTTCTCTCTATCTCCTCCCAGAGTCTCCGAGGAAAGGTAGGAAAGGATATCCCATAGATCTCATTCGCCTTCCTACGAACCAGTAGTTCCTCTTTACTACACTTGGTCAACTTAAGACCTCTGGCCTGGCTTGGGGTGACCAGTCCTGGATCTGCCAGTGACACATGCTCAAAGCTATGTAAAATGGATCTCTGACTCCTCCTTGAGGGGACAGGGCTGTGGAGTCACCAATCCCTCCTTTTTGCTCCTCCGAGGCAAGAGCCCGAGGCTGTGGACCAGCACTTTCATCATAAGACCACATTGGTTCCCCCTCCACCTCCTCTTCCTCACTGAGGATCTGCACCTAGGAATGAGCAGTCATCCTCACTCCTGAGACTGTCCACTCTTCACTGGGCACAGAGGTCAACACCTCCCATTCAAGAGTCTCTCTCATCTCATCTTCTCCTATGAGACTAGGGCTTGGCCCCTCTCTCCATGGATCTGCTGATGCTCCTTCCGCACTGTCTCGCTGTGACCCAGACTTGGATACATCAGCACTACTTTGCTCTGCCTGTACATCCACACCCTCTTTCTTTGTGCCACACTCTGCTGGGCTTCCCCCAACAGGCTCCACCTGGTGCTGTATGCTGCCAACTGCAGATTCTTGGAGCTTTGTCCACGTGGGAGCCAAACGAATCTTGGGTGCCCTAGTCAGGCCATGTTTCTCTAGGCACCCAGAATAGTGAGGAGCCATGAAGACATCCCTTCCAGCCTTTAAGCACATTATGCACCCTCTAAATGGATATCCAGGAATCGCCACATGAGGAGGCAAACATCCCCCCATAGTAACATCTCTCAATGTCTTTCAACTTGTTAACTTCTTCTACTATAGTAGCCCGGGCATGATCCAGGTAGCGGGATGATCCCGAAGCCATGACTGCAGTGAAAAACAAAAGTTCACTACTATCTCACAGCTCATTTTGGTTGGAAAAAGTCTACAAAATGGCTCCCCTGCTGCTGTGTTTACTTTACTACCCTGCCCTGTCATGGCGGCAGCAGCACTCCTGGTGCATCAACGTTCTGTTTCTGACTCAAGCCACTGCGCATCCGGTTTACACGCTTTACTGAGAAAGTTCACTCAAACTGCATAAACTGCACTGTTTGCTCTCCCAGCACATTTATATGATTTTTACAGGACTTTTCATTCACTTTAAATCACTGTTCTTGCATAAAAGTCCCTAAAGCCACAGTATTTCATGCACAGGAATACCTGTTTTTCATTGCATCTATCATACAACCCACAGTCTCTCACTTTGCTTTGAAAATCACACTGTTGCTGAACCCATAATTATACTCACAGTCTAATGCTCAGAATTCTTGTTTAGTCTGATTAACTTGCACAGTCCTTCTTTGCACAAATGATCACACTGCTTACACACAGATTCAGCAGGCTTTAGTAAAAATCACACATAGTTTGAGCTGTTTCTATGGAGGTTACTTACTGAATCAGTAGTTTGCTTTTGCGATGGAAAATTCAGCCTACAGCTCATAGGCGGATTTAGAGGGGGGGCTAAGGGTGCTATAGCTCCCCCATCATGGAGCTCCTCTATTAGTAACACGCTGTGCTGCATTCTTAATCATGAAAGCTGCCTGAGCCACACAGGTCTCATCTGTCCTCCAGCAGAGCTGGCCTTAGCTAGGTGAAAACTGTGCCCCTGCACCTTGGGGGCCATGCTTTTTACTTGAGAAAAAAAAATAATTTAAAACATTTCAAAATGCCTAACTGTTGTAAGAGATGAAAATGTTTACCAGCAAATGAAAGTGGAAGACAACTGGCTCTGTTACTGTTACAAAAGGTGGGGGCAACTTTGCTGCAGTGGAAAAGATTAGGTTAAGTAAACGCTAATGGTGTTAATGGCCATACTTTACACCTCCCAGGTTAACTACTTTCACAAAAGAAGGGCTGTGTTGACAAGGGAACTTGTTTGTAACCTGGACGTGTAGGTGAAACAATGAATGATATGACAAAATATGTTTCAAAAGTATGTGAGCACTCAAAATGGCTCAAAAATCTGACCAGCACAGAGCAAGACCAGATTTCCTGATAGGGACCTGAAAATCTGATCACCAGGTAAAAAAACTGACAGGTGGCAACCTTTCTGGTGTTCCATGGTAATCCTGTCTATTCTCTCTCACTCACACTCTAGAAAAGTTAAGTTGTTTAACTTGTTTGCAAATCAGAGTATCTGAGGTATGAGTGTCCAGCGATGATGTCCCTGTTCTTACAGAAATGAATATGGTAGTAGTACCATACTTACTTAAGTTCTTGCTCCAGGCTCAGTCAGATTCATTTCCAATGGTGAAGTCAAATAATTCAGTGCAGTCAATGGCACTAATTAAAAGATGCTGGTTAAACTAGTAGGCCTGGTACTGCTTTAGTAATTCAGGACAGGAGGGTTAGGTGTAAATGTTGGATGTGGGGGGCCCACAGGGAATGGAGTGGTGGGGCCCGGCAGGGGGCTGCACAGGGACCCAGAATGGTTAAGGTCGACCCTGTCCTCCAGTGTCCTGGTAGTGCAGTAAACAACCACCCCCACCCACATTACATAGGTGACCCCCCCCAAAAAGCCGGTCTCCAGCATGAATTTCTTACTAACGCTCATCCTGCGTCATGTGGTCCAGTCCCAGCACTGTGGCAGCAGTTGGACTTGCCTTGGTGAGCCTGAGCATTCATTCTCTACTTTTGCAGGCTTGGTGCAGCTCCTTTGTTCATGCGCAAAGGGTGGGGGATTCGTGTGTGTGTGGGGGGGTACAGCTGCAGCAAAGCGGAGTGGACCGTAACAATACAGATCTCAACCAGGTTACCTGGTGCTCACTGCTCTTGATTTACTGTTGCATCCAGTAGTGGATGTGGTTAGCAAGGGGTGCCTTCTTTAAATGTCTGGGCTGCTGAAACAAGAGTGAGTTGTAATTCATTAACTCAGAAGATTTAATGTTGGAGCAAGAGAGGAGCAAGTGTACTACTGAGGAGGAGACAGAGAGAGAGTGGAGCCCACAAGTGAAGAGCAAAGCCAGAGGTTTCAGGTGACAGCAGTCCAGTAGCACGGGGTCGATGTGGCCTTGGTAAATCAGTACAAGTAGTTGGAGTGAGGTTCAGGTTATCTTCTGGTAGCTGAAGCAAGCTGTAGCTGAGAGCTCTGCTCAATAGGAGTCATGGGGCCAGTGTGCGCTGTCTAGAGAGAGAGTATGGCGGCCAGGTGACCGGAGACAGTACTCAACTAGGGGCACATAGACTTCAGCCTGCTGAAAATTGATCAAGTCTTCATTTAATCAGGTACTTCTTGCTTTAAAAACAAAAGACTTTCACAGTAGTCACAAACGATGGTGAGTGGGGGGGCAGCTGCTGGGATGGGACAGGACATTAGTGTTCCATCAAATCATATCACCAAGTCTCTTTCAACTTTTCTCATTTTTATGTGTTTCAGGTGTGCTGCTGCCCATCTGCAGTGTTTTGGCATTTTGTGTTTTTTTTTTTGGGGTGGTAGGGTATTTCGGGTCGCGCCTGAAAATAGTCACGCCTTGGCTAATGGCACCTACCCGGTAAACAAAAACTAAATCAATTTTGGACAACATACTCTCATGTAGACACTGGGGACTCTGGGGATGGTGCTAGGATGTAACTAACAAAGCATGGGGAGGGAGGAAATGAGTAGAAATTGCATTAGAAATACCCTCCAAAATGCACCAGAATGCACCCAAATGTAAAAAAATTTCTGGGGGCCTAGATGTCCCACCAGATCCCCGACCTATTATTTTTATTTTTTCTCTTACTTGACCTCCCCCATCTATAGGACTCCTGGATCCGCCCCTGCAGCTGATCCTGGAGGCCTCTGGATTGAAGTGGGCTGGCAGTCCTGCCGATTGTCCCTCCGAACACCTCGCTTTCTTCCTAAATGATCGAAATGCAGGTTGAGCCCGATTTTGAACAGAAAAGTCTGATTTTCTTACTTTTATAATATTTTCAGTCACCACAATGCTCCTACTGGCAAGCCAGTTAGCACACCACTCTCTCTCTCCCTCTCGAACACTGTGCAGTCACTATGAAGCTGGCTTGGGGGTGGGACTGCAGTCTCACCAATCACTCGACACCATGCAACTGAGCCTCTCTCTTCTCATGCTCTTCTCCTCCACAGCAATCATCAAGCAGGCAAAATTTAAACTGCAAACCACTTTTTTTTTTTCAACTGTGACTCCTCGTCGGGAGCACCATTTTATCCATTTTTCATGGCATTTTCCTCAGCAACTCCACCAGTCCACACAACAAGCACTTTAAACTTCTAGGGCACAAATCTCTCTTTGTCTCCCACAGTTTTCCGTACTTTTTCTTGTCACAGATTGAACTTTAAAAACTGGCAAACGTTATATTTTGATGCAGGACAAGGAGCATACACAATCTGGCTTTACTGCTCCTTGGTAAACTGGTGGCACAATTACAGCAGCATATGAACAACAGCACACAGTGACCCATTCAGATGGCAATGCTTCTGATTTTTTAGGCTACCTACTGCCAGACAGCCAAAACGCTAGCCATAATTTGAGCAAACCTTTCTTGTTTTCTCACTAAAATTCCAATCAAATCCTCCTTGGTGCCTCCATTTTGTAACCCTAGGTTCGGGAAGGGGGAACATTCGCTCAGCATTATGCTAGGTTTGTACTTCTGGTCAGGGGCACCCAATTAAATCTGGACACTGGAAGCAATAACTGAAATGTCCAAACCAGGGATGGGATTCTAGAGCGTGGCTTTTATTCACATAACACAGAGAATAACAAAGCAAACATGGACCACCACAGGGCTACACTCGCTGGTAATGCAGATTACAGAGGTACAGAGCACATCACTTCCTCACTGCTAACCCTCAGGTTCTGAATGGATCTGGGCACACACGGCCCAAACTGGTACACTACTGTTCTATTCCTTGACATGGCACCCCAGCCAGTACTAGGACATTTTTCCATATGGCATGGAGGTTGATGGTGGCTCCCTAAACCACCCATGAGCACTTTCTAGCTCTAAAGGGAAAATTCCACAATCCCACTGTAACCCCCCTGCAAATGGGGGTTCCCAAAAGACTTCCAGGAGCTTGCTTGAATGCTCCAAGCCTGAATGGTGTTTGGCGTTTAAGCCATTTATCTGTGAGTGTTTTTAGAGCCTCTGGTACTGTCTCTTTAAGAGCTGTCTGCTTGCAGACATAATTAGTTTGTATGGGGGGGCTGTGTTTCTCTGCTTGAGTACCACTCGAGTTGCTGCCAATTCACTCCATTTTGCAGTCACTAGAGTGCAAAGGGAACCTATCTGAAAGATGTAACTGTTTGCCAGAAATCATTTAGAGTAATAATGAAAATACAGTTTGTCTAACCTGCTTTCTTTGCAGTCAGAACTGTGTTTGCCTAGTTCCCCATTCTAGTTTTGAACTGCTGAACTGGAAAAATCAGTGTGGGTTAAGGTAGCTCTAAAATGGTGCCTTGGATGAATCAGAACTTGGACTCGTAATCTGAGCCAGCCACAAGAGGATTGTATGGGCAGTGACTCTGGGAGATGTAGTTTGGACTTCGTTGCCTTTTGGACCAACAGGGGCAGTCTATTGTGAGTGACAGCCAATCCAGCCAAGAACTGGGAGGAACTCAAAGGAAGTGCCGGTTTTGTCTGCTGGAGTTTCAGTTGAGCTCTGGCAGTGAAAAGGAAGGAGCCCTGTGCTTTTCGATTGTGCAGTTTTAGTCGGAAAGCGTGTGTAAGGCCCGAGTTCGGTCTGCAGCTTGTGTAACTGCTTGTTAGGACTGAATCCGTCCTGTGAAGAGAATCAAAGGATATCTGAAGAGTAGAAACCATGCTCACCCTGTAGAAGACTGGAGAAATTGCTGAATTGCGCTTGGTCTGTCAGGAACTGCATCTGCTGTGTGTTCTCCCGGGTATTGTGCAGTAATTGCGATCGGGATAGAGAAGCAGCCTGCCTGGTATAGTACTTTCGTTTTACCATATAAATGTGTGAGGAGGCTTGTGTAGCTCAAGTGAATCCTGCTGCCATTAAAGGACTTTTGCCTGTTACTGTTTACCATATAAATGTGTGAGGAGGCTTGTGTAGCTCAAGTGAATCCTGCTGCCATTAAAGGACTTTTGCCTGTTGCAGTTTGTCATATAAATGTGTGAGGAGTCTCGTGGAGCTCAAGAGTAGCCCTGCTGATGTTGAAGGACCCTATCTTGTTTGGAGGTCGTGAGTACTAATTCAGGGTCGCTCCCTGTTGAATTGCCACGTTGAATCCAAATGGAATTACTGTACTGCTGACTGTTTAACTAATTTTTCTTTTCTCTGTGTGAAAGGGCCCCTACCAGCTGCCACGGTTTGGACTAGCCACTAGGGCTTGGGTACCCAGGGACAGTAACTGGTAGGGATAGGCCTGTGCACAGAGCCATAGGTAGATGAGTAAAGTGATAAGCTAATTAACCTGATTTCCCCCTGTCCTTGTTATATCCCCCTAAATAAATCAGAGCTGCTTGTTTCAGCAAAGTTATACTGCCTGAGGTATTTGTCTATGTTAAAGCATTGTACTGTGATTGTTGCACTGTATTTTCTTATTTTACAGGGGGTCCCAGTGCCTGAACCAGTCCTGGGGGTAAGTGTATACTGTGAAGGTAATTCTGATATACTGTGTGGGCCACTAGTGGGAAGAAAGGGGGGTTGCAGTGTCCCAGAGGGCTGTGACCAAGTTAGTTTAACTATTGCAAACCCTGACCTCTGGGTGGAGGCACCCGCCATCGGATCCAGGCCCCTCAACCTGTTAGTGGCAAATCAGGCAGGGGTAAGAGCCCCTGGGATAGCACCATCTAGGGGTTACACCACATCTGGGTGCTTTCTTCAAACACTGGCCAAGTGCCTGAGAGAAAGCCATAGGTGCCCAAACTGAACCCAGAGAAGTAAACCTGGTTACTTCAGATGGGGGGGGGGTCTCCCATCTCTTGCTCCCAAATATATACTCAGCCATTCATTTGGTTACAACACCTTTCTTCGAATCTCTGGTTGTAGATGTTCTCTAGAAATGTTTAGCACATTTAACATTCTACACTGCACTCAGGCGATGTCCTGACTTAAAAAGTTCTGTAAGTGGCTATGTCCATACCCTAGACCCTCACTGTTTCAGATGCTTCCAAGCCATACACAAATTAAAAGTACTGTACTTGACAAGTCTTCTCCTGGCCCCACAGTAAGCAGATACTTTTACACTAATCTCTGTCATGGTGACCATTGTCTCTTTATCAGAGCAGAACTCACCATGGTATGCAGGTGCTCCAGGGCTTCTTTCCCAAAAAACACAGATTCTCCAGATTCTCAGTACAAACTTCACTTTCAGGCAGCTTTCCCTTTCCAGGAAGGACCAGGGAGTTGCCCCTGAAATGCTGGATTTCCCCCCATCCCTCTGGGGATGGGGCACTGGAACAACACTGGGAACAGTCTCTACCACTTCCCTCTGGTCTCTTTTGTGTTCCTCTCTAGGGTGAGAACACACAACACAGTTGTCTGATGTAGCTCTGTCTCAGAGCTTGGCTGTGAGGAGCTGCATACAGCAGCACTCCTCTCCCTCTTGAGTCTCACTGGAAAACTCTCCCTTGAATTCCCCAAAGTTCTACAGCTAACCCCCAGCAGCTAGCATTCCATTGTGGCTTATGCTGCTGCAAGAATTCTACGATGACATCACCACTCCAGCTCAGCTGAAACTGAAGACAGAGTGAGACAGTGTGAAACCCATTTAACTGGTATCCCACAGGCTGCCTTTCCCTGTCTGCCACTGGTTCTAAGTGGGATTCTAGCAACCCCTGGGAACAAGGGGGTTACATAAGTATGGCTGGATTTCCTTGAATAAGGCTACCCTTTGTGCTTTGGCTTGAGGTGTATAAGTAACAACAATACGGGCGCTCAGAAAGATACGAAATGTCTAACAGCAGGCCCTGCCCAGATGAATATCCACTATTTGGGACACCCTAAGAAGAGGGTTTACTAAAAGTATGCCCACCCCATCACAAGTATCTGTTCCCACTGACCAGAACAAAGGGCCTAAGGCCCAGGACTTTGATGTCTGTTGTAGGTCAAAATGAGTTTTTAATCTAGTATCTTGGATACCCATTATATCATGTTTATTTTCCGATAAGGTGAACATAACTGCTGCACGCTTCTGCATGCTCTTAATGATAGATAGATAGATAGATAGATAGATAGATAGATAGATAGATAGAAGATAGATAGATAGCTAGCTAGCTAGCTAAAAGCTTTATTTTTTAACAGGAGAATAACTTTTAGGACCAGTTAGGCCCTGTTTATCAAAGTTGTCCTGTTTAAGATTACAGTTTCACAGTACAGTATATCATGTAATACAATATTACAGTAACAATCTTAAATACAACACAATCAAAGTTCATACAGTACATACAAAATAAAAACACACATATACTGTGCCAAAAAATCAAGGTAAAAGAACTTATTTTAAGACTGGGTATTGTCCATATAATGGTCAAGGAAAGTATGTAGAAGCCTGATATAAAACTTTTTTTATGGGATTCAGATTAAGGGGAAGGAACATCAGAAAGGGGGACATAGTACTACAATGTCTAAATCTGTATCCACCAAATCCGACCAATGACCCCAGCCCAGGAATGAAATCAGGAGAGTTAGGACATACGATCTAAGGGAACAACAGGAACAGAAATCACTCAATAGCACCATAACAGATACATTTGTCCTTCCAGAGTAGGTCTAGAGAATGTTTGAATTGACCTAAATTTTCAATGTTTCTAATTTCTGGGTCTATTTCGTTCCATATTTTTGGTAGGTAGAAACATCTTTGCATTCTACTATAAATATTAACTTCTAGAGGGATTTTTAAGCATCTATGTTTCAAGTCCCTCAAATTATAGCTTTGAGGAATAAAGGCATCAGAGGAGTTTATTCTATGCCTATTTTTTCCTCCGTACTCCATGTAGGCTTTATAACCTACTCGTTTTTTTTCTACGAGTTGCAAGGGAATCCCAGTCTAGATTTTGAAGCAGAGTACAATGATGGATAAGAAAAGGACACTTCGTCACATATCTTGCCATTCTATAATGCTGTTCACATTAAGTGCTAAAAAGGATAGACCATGCATGTAAAAGAGGGATAGGTAAGAAAAACCAGACCCAGAAAAGGCATTATGTGCAGTCCGGTAAGGAGGCTTTTGACAGTCTTCTGTGGTGCATTCTCTTTGAAATTGAGTCCTCCCCGCCCCCCTCTTCAGTATCAGTTGTGGAGGCACGAAATGAAGTGTCGGTACCCTCGTCCCCAGAATCCCCATCTGTGGTGTCCATAGTGAGGGCAGCAAATTTGTTCCCTTTCTGCCATGAGGATGCTGAATGCTGAGAACCCTCCCTAGGTGGCTGCTTGGAAGGTGCCTTCCCTGTCCTAAGTCATTTTTTGGGGGTCACAACAGTAAAGAGAGTATCTTTTTCAGGAGGCAGGGGAGTGGGTGGCATATCAGTACCGTTATCTGTAGCTATTGGGGCAGCTTCCCCTTCTTCGGGTTTAATACCTAGGGCCGGGTCAACCCAAGAAGTCACTACTGAGGTGGTACCCATGGGAGGCAAGGCCTGGTTTTCCCTGCCTATCTTGTACCTTTGGGGAAGTATGCTGTGTCATAGAGTCCCTAAGGTTTTGCTCAGCTACCCATTTTGCTTAATGGAGTTGTGTGGAGTTAATGAGGCCTTCATGGGACAGGCAGTCCTCCCTATTATGGGATGCCCAGGGGCAGCACCCATAAGCATGCCTAAGTCCAGACAATGACTGCAACGAATGGAATCACATGTGGAGCTATTATGCGTATGAGTACCACATTTATAAAAAGATTGGGGCTGCCCAACACAAAATAGGGAACCTTTATTCCTGCCTAAAAGGAAGAACTGGGGAGATGCATGGGGCCTGTATTAGGAGTGTATAATTTCACCCATATCCTCCAAACCCCATCTCAAATCTGTTCACTGTCCAATGTAGGAATGGGCCTACCTAGTACCTCACACCTTTGTCGAAGCCAAAACAGAATATCCTCCATATTAACTCCTTCATTCTTAAACATAACTGTGATGTTCTACACTAAAGGTTTAGTCAGAGGTATAGCATGGAAAGGAATCCAGACTGGGTTGTTTTTCTGTAAAGCATATTGTGCCCTAAACCTATCTAACCTCGAGACATTTTTAAAACTAACATCAAAGTTAGAGTTCCCTATATGAATAAAGGCAAGAATTTCGGATTAAAAAAATTTCATCGCATCTTTCAAGAGAACTCTGGCGACATGTAGCCAATCGGGGGGGATTCCAACCCCCCTTTGTATAAAAGTCGAATGGCATTACGATGGGGAGCAGGTTCCCCTTTGCTTTGAAACAGATCTGAAGGTTTAAACATGGGGGCTAAATTATTAGGGATAGATGGATTTTCTAACTCTTGTTCAGATGGGCCTAATCTAAGAGGCTCACCCTCCGAGTGCTCCCCTGTAACCTGCTCTACCTCCTAAGGAACGGTATTAACCAAAACATTAGATGCATCAGAAACAGGACAAACAACATTACTGTGCACAGTATTAGATAAGTCATCCTGGGGTCTGTTGGAGCTCAAGGAAGCAGGTGATTTCATACTGCTTGTAGTAGCACCCTCCAGAAATTCCACATGACAGTAATGAACTGTATCGTCCCGAGGGTCAGGTATCCATCGTCCGTTCACCTCTTGCACCCAGCCCACGTCCTCAAGGGCATGCTCAGGCAACCAATTTCCTGAACCAATATCTTGGTTCTGCAGCTTAAGGGGAGTCAAAAAGCCTTTACTCCAACCCATAACATGTTGATTTGGGGGAAAAGAAAACACTGGCCGCTCAACAGCAGAAGGCCCATGCCATCCCGACATATTAGGGCCTGTAGAAGTAGTCAGATGGCTTGCACCCAATCTGGACTTGCTTGGTGCTCCCCGGTGAACTAAGTCATGAATAACAGTGCAATGTGGCACTAGGCACATGGCTTCATGACCATTTGTACTGTCAGCCGCACTTTTCGCCATATCCAGAGTCTATGGTATGTTGTCTGGAGCTGAAGGCTCCGACTGTATTGGGCTTACCTTCTGACTCCCTGAGGACATTACCGGAGCATCACTGACAGAGGTTGAAGGCTGCTGAGGTAAGAGATCAGCACAAGTAGTAACAAAATGTCCTCAACCTCAGTAGCTGCAGCAACTCCCTGGACATCAGTCATAGGTATAGACAGTACTTCCCCGTCCAGCAAGAAGGATTCATTTACGCTGTTCACACCGCCAGCTGCTTCAAGAACGGCCACATCACAATCTTTTGGTAAGTCCAATCCTTCACTTTCAGCAATACTCCCATCCAAGAAATCTGCAGCAATGGCTTGGGGTCAAAATGTATACGGTAATGCGTGCTTGCGATTTCTAGATTTATTTTGTTCTGTGGGCTCTGCCCACACCTCCATAATGGGGCTGTGCCCCCCGGACCCCCCCAACTTAGGATTCTAACTTTGGGGGGGCCAACACAGAGAGTGCACTGGTCCAAGGTTCGCCCATAATGCCCTACGCTATTAAGCATGCGACATTATGACCCGGCACGTCCAGCAATTATTGCCAGCTCAACGGCCTCTTGTGTGTCGAGTACAAGGGAGGAGGCCCACTCCCCTGACTCCTCTACATCCATACTCTTCGGCTGTGGCTCTGGACTGGCCATCCTGCAAAGGCTAGCCAAGGGTTCCCCCTACAGGAGAGTAGGGGAATTTCCCCGGTGCCCTGGCCAGAATTTCCCTTCATTCACTAAAAATACCACCAACAGCCTAATCTGGTTCAAGGTCAGCTGGCATTCATCTGTATCCCCTTCCCCCAGGTCGTGCCTGAAAATAGGCAGAATTTGTCTAATGTACTTACCCGGTCAACAAAAACTAAATAAATAAATAAAGGACAGCACCAAGGCATCAACCCAGAACTGGTGGGAAAACATATTGAATTTATTCTGACGAACAACTTCAGCTTTAATGGGAGCCATTATGTTCAAATTATGAGAACAGCAATGGGTACCAGGATAGCTCCACAGTATTCCAACCTTTTTTATGGCAAATTTGGAGGAGGAGTTCCTAAAGCACTGTATGCATAAACCACTTGCTTATTTCTGTTATATTGATGATTTATTTATAATTTTGACAGAGGGCAGCGACACACTCACAGGGCTCTATCAGGAACTTAACAACCTCCACCCATCCATTAAACTTTTCCTGGAATATTCCAACACCAGTGTTAATTTTCTTGACACCACAGTTAAAATCAAAGATGGAACCTTGCAGACATGTATTTACAGGAAACTGACAGACAAAGATACTTGTATAGGAACAGTAATCACCCAAGGCACAATAAAAAATCTGTAATGTACAGTCAAGCGCTCCGTTACCACCCTATCTGCTCAAGTAAGGAGGACAGAGATGAACACTTAGCCACATTGAAAAAGACATTTACTGGACTGGGGCATTCCTCCAAAGAATGTGACAGAGTGGTAGAACATGCAACGCAGATGCCACGGGAAGAACTACTACAGTATAAAGAAAGGACTGCTACTAACCAAATACCCGTAGTTGTCACAGATCATCCTGATCTGGAGCTTCTACGTAAAATTACTAAGGACCTCCAACCAATATTCAGTGAGGATGACATCCTGCAGTGTGTTTTTCAAAAACTACCACTACTGTCTTTTAAAGCAACCACCTAATTTAATCAACCTGATTGTTAAGAGCAAACTTGTACCTGAACAAAATAACAGTACACTAGGTGGCACAAGACCCTGCAATTACGCTAGATGTAAGACTTGTGAGCACATCTCCACTTCCGATTGTACCAATACCCCACAAAACAGACAATTCAGGATACTGGGGAATTATACATGTGCCTCTCGGAATGTTGCTTTTTTTATTCACTGCAAGAGATGTCCACAAACAGAAGAGACTGGCCACCCTCTCCACACCCGAATGAACTCACACAGACATGCTATTAAAATGAAGATGACTGAAAAACCTGTCACTCAACACTTTTCTCAGTCTGATCACTCCATCTCTGATATGTCTGTACTAGTTTTGAAAGGACATTTCAAAGATACACAACAAAGGTGGGCTTTTGAGGTCAGACTGGTTTACTTTTGAACATGGTGGAGGATGGGATGAATACAGATTTGGGTTTTATGTCACATTACATGCTTAAACAGCTCCTGTTTTTTCACCTGCTTCAGGGACAACACATGGACATACAATTGTGGTACATGGTGGTATTGCAATATGTTAGAATACAAAATGGGTACATGGATTCCTTTTTACTGGTTATCTACACATTGGCTTCAACCCGGGGTGAGGGGGGTAGGGCGTGGTAGCGGAGTGTTGATTCCCTCAGTTTTTGATTCGGATTGATAGGACTGTTATTTAATAGTACAGAATATTAGGTATATATATGGACACATGTTGCTACATGGACCTATTAGGATAACCGTATCCCAATTACAAGAGGGTTTGTGTTGGGTTTGGGTGTTGAATGTACAGAAACACTAGTCACTTGCTACAGAGTTGGAGACAGATTATGTTTAAACAGTATAAGTTTGAATATTCATGAATAATATTAATTTATTGTACACAGATTTTAAAACATATATGTCTGAATAGTACTTACTGTACATTGCATAAATGTAGAAAACAGCTGGTTAATGCTTAATCTGCACTAGGACAGGTTGTCTTTAAACCCACTTTTTTGCCTAACACAAAGATATTTTCTTATTTAGAAGACATTTAACATTACATACTATGGCCTGGATATTCACGTTTAACATTATGTACTATGGCCTGGATATTCAAAAGGGTTGCATGGCACAACAGGGATCGCCATGTACAGCCTGTCGACCAACCGCGATATTCAGAGGGCAAGTTGCGATGTGCAACTCCCAGTAATAACTGGAAACACATCGATGTCTTATGCGGGCGCCAAAAGGGCAGTGGGCATTAATGTTCTTAAACTCCCCATCGCCAGATCGTGGGCATTAGTGTTCTTAAACTCCCTATTGATCGATCGCGGGCATTAGTATAATTAAATTCCCTGGTGGTCCAGTGGTAACCCCCCCATCATCTGATCGTGGGTGGAAATAGTACTAGATACCTTGGTGGTCCAGTGGTACCCCTTCCCCACCTGCCCACTGAGGTCCCCTGCCACCCAGCACCCCCCGTCATCGGTGGGCGGCAGCTACCCGCCCGTATGCCGCCCAGCCACCCACCAAATTACAGCGTACAGTATGGTCTGTATGCCTATTGGTCCACTGTGTGGACCAATGGGTGTGCAGACCATACTGTACTAACAAGCTCGATATGTGAATGAGTTCATTCACATATCGGGTCTGTGCAGTTCAGTATGGTCTGTAAGCCCATTGGTCCACACAGTGGACCAATAGGTGTACAGACAATACTGTACGCTGTCATTCAGCAGGTGGCTGGGTGGCATACAGGTGGGGTGCTGCTGCCCGCCGATGACGGGGGTGCTGGGTGGCGGGGGACCTCAGTGGACAGGTGGGAAGGGGGTACCACTGGACCACCAAGATATCTAGTGCTATTTCCACCTGCAATCGGGTGATGGGGGGGTTACCACTGGACCACCAGGGAATTTAATTATACTAATGCCCATGATCAGGCGATGGGGAATTTAATTATATTAATGCCTGCGATCGGGCACTGGGGAGTTTAAGAACACTAATGCCCGCGATCAGGCGATGGGGGGGCGTTCCACTGGACCACCAGGGAAATTAATATTACTTCTGCCCATGATTGGTCGTATCGGAGCAGGGGACCGCCATGGGACTGCAGGGTGTCAGTCCCCGATGGCTGCAGCCTGGCAGGGTTCCGGGCGCAAGTCGCTGGGGATTGGCGCACCACATGCAAATGGGGCAATAATGACATGCAAATGGCCCCATTTGCACCTTGCATGCATAATGGTCTCATCTGCATGCCCAGTGCTGAATATCACGGTTGATGAGCCTAGCACAACTGCAATTGCGCAGGCACAGCCCCCTGCTCCCGATCTGCCACTTGTGCTGACGCAGTGCCACTGTGCCGTGTGCAGTGCGTGCACCATCAGTGCCATATTCAATGGTGCTGTGCCATGGCACAGCACCACTGAATATCACCTGGTCCATTCCCTGGTGCAGCCCAGTTGCACTGCGCCTGGGCTTGCACCCCTGCCTGGCACATTATGAATATCCAGCCCTATGTATTTTTCAGCTGATTTTATCTTATGATTTAAAATCATAAACGTTTACTAATGCATGTACAGATGCACAAGTGTAACATAGAAACACAGAAGATGACAGCAGATAAGGGCCGCAAGGCCCATCCAGTCTGAACATTTTTTTCTGCCTTATGAGTGTGCCATAGGCCTTTGCTCTGCCAGTGGCCTATTTATTCATACTCATCTGTATTGCGCCCTTATGCCTAGCCAATGCCTGTTTGAAGCCCTGCACTGTATTCATATCCACCACTGCCTGAGGTAGGTCATTCGATGCATCCACCACCCTTTCTGTGAAAAAGAACTTTCTCACATTACCGCTTAATCGGCCTCCCTCTAATCTCATGCTGTGTCCTCTTGTCCTGCTGTTTTTCTTACATAGAAACATACATAGAAACATAGAATTTGACGGCAGATAAGGACCGCTTGGCCCACCCAGTCTGCCCATTTCCCTGCCTACTGGATAAGCTGCAGATCCTAGTTAACCAGTAGCCTACTCCTTTCTACCCCCACCCCCTAGAATTGCCTTATGACTGTCCCATGCATGCTTGAATTCCACCACTGTTTTTGACTCCACGACCTCCTCTGGAAGGCCGTTCCATGCATCCACAACCCTCTCTGTGAAAAAATACTTCCTTAAAGTACCTCTGAGCCACCCCCATCTTCAAATTGTGCCCCCTTGTTCTTGCACACCTCTTTTTTTGAAAGATGCTACCCTCTTGGACTTTGTTAATTCCCTTGAGGTACTTGAAAGTTTCTATCATGTCCCCCTCTCCTCCTTCCTCGAGGGCTATACATATTAAGCTCCTTAAGTCTCTTCTTCATATGTTCTGGTGCAGACCCTGCACCATTTTGATTGCCCTCCTCTGGACAGCTTCCATCCTGTCTATGTCTTTGCGAAGACTGGGTCTCCAGAACTGCACACAGTACTCAGATGGGGCCTGACCAGCTGTCTGTACAGAGGGATAATAACTTCCTGTTTTCTACTGGTGATGCCTCTCCTATGCATCCCAGTATCCCCCAACCCTTCTTGCTGCCCTCACATCGCTTGCCCACCTTTAGGTCATCTGATATAACTACCCCCAGGTCCCTTTCCATTTTTGTTGTTAGTATCTCACCCCCATTGTGTACTCTTTCCCTGGGTTTTGTTTCCCAGGTGCATTACCTAGCACTTCTTAGCATTGAATCTAAGCTGCCATACATTTGACCATTCCTCTAACCTTGCCAAGTCCCTTTTCATCCTTTCCACCCACCTTGTGCATCAACTCTGTTGCAGATCTTTGTGTCATCTGCAAAGAGACATACTTTTCCTTCCAGTCCCTCTGCAATGTAAACATAAAGACATTGAAGAGGACTGGTCCTAATACTGAACCCTGTGGTACCCCACTAGTAACCCCCCTTTCTTCAGAGTTTACTCCATTTACTATTACTCTCTGTGTCCTATTCTCCAGCCAATTTTTTACCCAGGCTAGCTAACTTGTATATTAATCTTTTGTGTGGGACTGTGTCAAATGCCTTGCTAAAGTCTAGGTAGGCCATGTCCACAGCCCCTCCCTGATCTACTACTTTGGTCACCCAGTCAAAGAAATCTATCAGATTTGTCTGGCATGACCTTCCCGCTGTGAATCCATGCTGCCTTGGGTCCTGTGCCCTCTGGCCTCTAGATACTCGACAATTCTTTCCTTCAGAAGTGATTCCATAATTTTCCCTACCACTGAGGTTAAACTAACAGGTCTGTGGTTTCCTGCTTCTGCCTTGCTCCCACTTTTGTGAAGGGAATCACATCTGCCCTCCTCCAGTCCTCGGTACCACCCCATCCTCCATGATTTGTTAAACAGGGTAGTCAGTGGTGTCACTAATTCCACCCTTAGTTCTTTTAGAATTCTGGGATGAATCCATCAGGCCCCATTGCTTTGTCCACCTTCAGTTTTAAGAGTTCTTTCAGAACCCTTTCTTCTGTAAATGGGCTGGTATCAACTTCTGTATCCAAGTGTTTCTACTGTTTGTTTTAGGTACCTCCCCTCTTCCTTTGTAAATACAGAGCAAAATATTTGTTTAGTATCTCTGCTTTTCACAGTCACCCTCTGCCCACCTCACCCCCCATTAAGCCTCACTATCCCTCCCTTGGTCTTCCTTCGCTCCCTGATGTACCTATAAAAGGTTTTATCCCCCTTCTTAACTGAGTTGGCTATCTTTTCCTCAGTTTGGGCCTTTGCTGTTCTGACTGCCTTCCCAGCTTCCTTTTGCTTTAACTGATACAGTTCTCTGTCCTGCTCCTTCTGTGATTCCTTGTACTTCCTGAAAGCTTTCTTTTTCTCTTGATCCTTCACTGCCACTTCCTTTGAGAACCATAGTGGTTTCTTACATCGTTTAGTTTTGTTTATTTGCTTCACACAAAGGCTACTTACCTCTGTGATGGCAGTTTTATTATTCCCCATTGTTCTTCCACCCTCCTTCCTGCCCATTTGCTAGTGCATTCCTTAAGCACTCACCCATTTGCTAAAGTCAGCCCTCCTAAAAGTCCAGTACCTTTGCCTTTGTATGCCTTGACTCTATTGCTGTGTTTATTGTGAACCATACTGTTCGATGGTCACTAGTTCCCAGATGGCTACCCACTTCTACATCTGTGATCCTCTCTTCATCTCCATTTGAGAGAACCAGGTCTAAGATTGCTCCCTCTCGAGTGGGCTCCAATACTAGTTGAAACATGTCAGACTCTTTCACCCTGTTAATGCCCTTAAGATGTTTGAGTGTTTTGATCATATCACCTCTCTCCCTTCTTCGCTCTAGGGTATACATATTGAGCTCCGTTAATCTTTCCTCATGTGTTTTCCGATGTAGATCCCTGCACCATTTTGGTTGCCCTTCTCTGGACTGCCACCATTTTAGCTTTAGTATGTTCTATGGCTGTTCTCTGGAAAGAAGCTTTCTATTCTGTGATATTTAACCCTTGAAATACCTTTCCTTTGATGGAACTCTGTTGTCTTTATAAGGTCTTATGTTGATTTGTAAAAGCAGTTTAGGTCAATGTTTTTTTAACAACTTTTTATCTGTTTTTTTTTAAGTATGATCTGGAAGTGTATTCTTCCAAACCAACTGCCACTGTTTTCTGATGAAGGATTCTATGTAGTCCGAAAGCTCAAAGCACCTATTTTCTTCTTTTAACAACTCTGTTGGTCCAATAAAAGGTATCAAATCATCTATTTGTGTGGATCTTGTGTTACAAGAACCAATATAGCAACAAGAATTTCTGTGTTAGACCTCCCTGTGATTCAAGTAGTATTACAAGAACGGTCATGGATAGGCAGAGAAACAAAAAAGTCTGGTTGTTGCACTGAATCAGAGATTATATAAAAAAGGTGCACTTGAACGTCCAGTTATATATGATACATTTTTACTTTACTGCAATTGAACCTGAAGCCAGAAACAGAATCTCTACTACCTCATAGCAACCTTTTTATGTAATATCTCCTATCCTAAGACTACTTAGAAAAATCAGTGTTGATAATTGGAAAGGCTTTGCCTGGAGTTCAGTGGCCAAGCAGCCAGCCACTCCCACTTCCTGAGCTATATAAGCAGTTCCTCTCAGCCTCACTGTGAAGCATATTTTCTTTGCAGCCAAAGGCTCTGTCAGTTTGTCCTCTGAGTTGGTTGGGCCTCCCTGGTTGGCTGGGGCCTGTGCCCCTCCAACCTTGCTGCTCCTGCTTTTCTCTGCTGGGCTTCTGTGTTTATTTTCCTGCTTCTGGATTGTATTTTGCCTTCGGCTGTTTGTGCTTCCTTCCTTCCTTTTGGGGAAGGGGCTTTGTTTCTAAGCTCATAGCATACTGCTACTTCAGCGCTCATACTGCTTGCTTTCAGTTACTCACAACTCTCAAATTACTTGCACTGCACCTGCAAACCTGATCTTTGTGGTTTAGCTCAACTATAGCTGCTCCATGTTGCGTACTCGATTACTTTCACCTGACTCAGATTTACTTGAACCTAGCTATACAGCTCACTCATGCTTGTTCTAATTACCTCATTGCAGCAGTCTCATTGCACTGCCTGGCGACAGTGCTTTCAGAGCATTGTGCCTCCTTTTATTTTGTTTATTGCAGTTACAACTCCGTGTACTCAATTGTTTTCACTACTGCTGCACAGGCCTAATTACTTCATGCTACTGCTTTGTTTACTCCCATTGCTCTTGTACCTTGTTCTACTCTGAGATTAGCTAAAGCTCCTGCTGAGGCTATTAAATTAGCTTTTATATCTGCATATGGTTCTTGGCCCTTCCATTGCTTCCTTGTTTGTTCTACGGTGGGGACTGGGAGGTGTGTGGGGGTCGTGGCCAATGTGGCTAATTATTTCTGTTCTAAATCCTGTCTTAGCCACCGAAAATCCTCAGGGTTTGTCGCCTTGATTTGGCTTTGAAATGCCTGGCTGGCTTGCCCCACTATTCAGTGCTGTTTGCCCTACGTTATGCAGACCTACATGCAGGTCCACTTATTACTACTCTGTTTACTGATCTATGTGCAGGTCCACACTTGCTTACGCAACTGTTGCTCCTTGCTTACGCAAACCATTGCTTCATGTCTACTGCCATCCCCTCGGCTTCAGCCTCTGGGATTCTGCTGCACTCAGTCTGCATTCGACCTTGCAAGGTCTCAGCACTCAATCTTCATTACAATCTTAGCACACCATGCTCATTCAGCTCACCAGATTTTCAGCTCTCAATCAATTCTGGGACATGCCAGCCATTCTATCTGTCGCAGGGTTCCTGCAGCCGACGGTCTCGCTCTGCATTTAGTCTGCATCTCAAGCGTGTCCAACTTGGGGTGGGATCCTTTTCACCTGGCCCATAGTTGGGAATGTCCTTACCCCAGGCTTGGCTCTAGCTACCTGCTACGTGACAGCAGCTCCTGGTGTAGAATTTAAGACTAGCGGTGAAGGGTGGTTACAACGATCTCCTTTGGCTCTAGTGTTCCACTATAACGGTTAGCCATTGAGTTTAGTGGTTTCCCTAGCAAAGCACCTTCACCGCATTCTCCCTACAACTGCTTCTGGTTCACCTGGTTTGAGTTTAGAGCGGGTAGACCAGGTGAGTGCCTCAGCAGTTGTTGCTCTCCTCCTGTGCCTTGGTTTCACGTATTGTTGCAGAGGTTTCTTGCAACCTTCCACAGCATTCCCGCTAGAGGGTTTGAGTGAGAGCCTTCCTCCAAATTGGAATATTTTCCACCTCCCTTTAATTGGGTTTTCCAAATTGCAGCTGCAGAGCCGTCACTAAATAAACTATCCCAAGCCTGGAGGGAGGGCGACCTAGGTCTTTGATCCCCAGAGATGTCCTCCTCATAGGGTTTTTTTTCTTTCCTCCATTGCCTCAGATCATAACTGTTAACTTTGTAGTGTCCCCTAGTTTCTTTAGGTAGGTTCTGCTGTTGGATGGAGGTGGAGGATGTCCTGCCATTCCCTCTCTCCTTAGGGGATTCCCTAATCTCAATGCAAACCATCAGTATCATGCTATGCAAACCTGGGCAGTCATTATGTTATCCAACTGAGCATCTCATTGCATTATCAAACTGTCTATACTTCTCTACTACTATGTTACAGTTACTGCTCCTATGTCACAGTTACTGCTTGCTCATATGCTTCGTGTTGCCTCCTTCTTTGGGGATAGTTATACATTTCTTTTGGGGACTCCTAAGGTACCTTTAGTCATGGGAATCATCCCGTGGCACCTGTGGGGTGGAACCCTCTCCGAGGGTTCCTTGCCTTTTGTAACCATACAGGGTGGTAATTCCTCTGGAATAGACAGTGCGAACGGCCAAAACCAAACTAACACAGTTGCACAAGCATAACACTATACTGGCTTTGTAGGTCGGTGAATTGGAAAGGCTTTGCCTGGAGTTTGGTGGTCAAGCAGCCAGCCACTCCCACTTCTTGAGCTATATAAGCAGTTCCTCTCAGCCTCATTGTGAAGCAATTTTTTCTTTGCCCCACCATCCTCCCCTCCTCCTCCAGTGGCAGCACTCTCTCCTTAGGGGGATTCCTAAGGTACCTTTAGCCACAGGAATCATCCCGTGGAACCTCTAGGGGTGGAACCCTCTACGAGGGTTCCTTGCCTTTCATAACCCTACAGGGTGATAATTCCTCTGGAATAGACAGTGCGAACGGCCAGAACCAAACTAATACAGTTGCACAAGCATAACACTATACTGGCTTCGTAGGTCAATGAATTGGAGAAAATCAGTGTTGATAATAGCACGATGCTGTGGTCTGTGTCTGCAGACTGAAGAAACTAGCTACCAACAAAACTGATTTTTCCAAGTAGTTTTAGGATATGAGGTATTAAAGAGAAAATAAGTTGCTGTCAAGCAGCAGAGTTGTTATTTCTGGCTTCAGGTTCAACTGCAGTAAAGTAAAAATGCATCATACTTAACTGTACTTTCAAGTACATCTTTTTTCATATGTTCCCTGAATAAGTCTTCAAACAAGCTGACACCCTTGAAACCAAACAAGTATTTATTCTAAGAAATGCCACTATCTTTTCTGTGTATCGGGTAACATAGTAGTTGACAGCAGATAAGGACTGCTCAGCCCACCTAGTCTGCCTGTGTTCCCTGCCTTCAATGACAAGTTACCCACATGTTATTAGTTTATTCTTTTGATAACTGCTCTTGTCGAGGAGAGTGCATCATGGCAATATAATTATTTCACTGCTTAAGTATTCTGGCGCCTACATAAGTATCCTGGTGCCTACATTATCAATGTAAATGAAACAAAATTAGACTGGGTATCAGCATAGTAGATTATTCTTAGAAGAATAAATCATTACTGTGCATGTAGGGTCAAAGTTTTATTATTATTATTTTTTTTATGTAAGCCAGTCTTGCTCTGCCTTTCCGAGGTGTGTGGCTCCATCCAACAGTGATGTGGATAAGGTGTGGGCCTTTTCATCTGGATCTGATGGTTATTAGCTAGGAAAATAATTAGTGACATAGTGCCTACACCTGAGGAAGCTCCATAAAATACCCGCTGATACTCAAGATGTTACACCCCCAGGAAATAATAAACTTCTTCTTTTGGCAACAAGGTAAGGCCCACTAGGATCAGGGCCTGTTTTCAGGGGCAACAGGAAGGTTAAGTGACTTACTCAGGGTCACACAGCATAAAAGAGGAGGTTGTGGGAATCAAATCGTGTTCCTGTGGATGTATTAAGCTCATTCACAGCTCATTACTTTAACCTCTAGGCTGTACTGCCAGCCCTATGCTGTGATTTAACAGCCCCACTCAGTCCCAGTACACAGTGCAATAACACAGTGACCAAGCAATAGAAAACAGTACACAAGAGTAAAACACAGGCAAGGGATATGGAATAAGGTTTATTAGGGAAGGCAGGAACAATGCTCTGAGGAAGGAAAGGGAAGGGTTAAAAAAATAAATAATTGGCAATCCCTGCAATCCCCTCTCCACCTCTCCCCTCACCCCTGTCAGTCCCAGCTAACAGGCGCAGCAGTTATACTATCATCACAGTCCCTAAGTGCCCCCGTATTGTACTGGGTACCTTAGTTGTTGAATCATCATAGGCCCAATGTTTGATGTAGAAGTGGCTATTTAACCTGCACAATTATTAAGTTTAAAATGAAAGTGATCACTATTTCACATCCTACCTGGGCACTCCCAAAAAAGACAGTCCAGTCCTGTCTTAACTATCTAACTAAAAGGATTGTAGGGACAAGGGTCGGATTCAGTACTATGGTATGCAGATCAAATCAGACCCTGAAAGGTTTTGGATGTAGGATGTTGGTCTCTCTGGTGTGCATTAGCTGCAGGTTGCATGCTAAGGCTCTTTACTGTGTCACAGCAGACATTGCCACATGACCGGCTTGCAGACCTATGATGATTCAACAACTCTGGTACCCAGCAGAATATAGGGGAGCTCTTAGTGACAAGGGAGAGGAGGAGAAAAAAAGGAGAGTGGTGGTGAGTCACACTTATGGCTGGGAAGGAATGACCCTGCTGCCCCCCACCCCCCTGTTGGCAACACTGTCTGTTGGGGGCCCCAGCATCGAGCCTTGCATGGGGCTCCTGTGGGCCCAAAGCCTCTATTGCCAACAGTCACCTAAACTTCAAAAGTCTTTTTTTATTTTAAATCCCCATCGTAGTCTCTCCTGAGCTGCTCGTTCTCTGTACAAGTCATCAGTCAACCGCATTGTCTTGATCTCCCCAGTGACCTGCTCCTGCATCAAAACACCAGTGTTTTATTGAAACTCGTGATCGCAGATGGTAGCGTGCTGCTGGCAAGACCACAAGAAAATCTTAGTCTTGCCAGTGACCTAGCAACCTGCCAGGGCTGCCCTTTATAACAATCACAGAAGTCAGCTGCTAATGAATGGCAGTGGTGGGTGAGATACAAAACTCGGAAACTCAGGAAAGTCACCTGTGAATGAATGGGAGTGGCGGGTGACAGACAAAAGTTAGAAACTTGGCTGTGACTGAAAGAATGTGGCACAATAAATAGCCAAGTTATGGAATACAGAAAACTTGGAAATTGGCCCGCTCTTAAGATACCCTACTGAAGGTCAGGCGGCAGGACTATTTTGCTTAAAAAAGAAAAACTTTCAACTTTTGTTAATTTTTTCTAAAAACTTGCAATACTTCTCAACATATACCCATATTATAAGCACAGTAACACACTCCAGAGTGTGGGTATGTGCTGATAAATGCACTTCTAGAGACAGTAATGCACTCAGCCTGCAGCCTCGCGCTTCACTATGCCACTAGGAGTGCATTTTTCAGAGCATAACCCACACCCCATCATGTGTTACTGCTTATATAATGTGCATCAAGGGTAAAGTAAGAAGTAAATCTGAGGTCATAGCTAAAGAATATTGCAGCCCGGGGCTGGGTCCATATGGAGTGATAATGCCCACTCATGAGAAAAATTTTTCAATTCCAAAACAGTTTAAAAGTAAAATAGAAGCCTCCTCCAATAGCCCCACTATAGCATGCCACACTGCCATGTCTGGGAGTGAGTCCATATCCCACCCTTCAACCTTGCTAATGACGACATGATGTCAGCAGCTCCTGGGACTATAAAACACAGAAATGAGGCAGGGACCAGGGTAAAGGCTGTCGATTGATACCTGGTGCCTGATTCACAAAGGGTGATGGAGGGCTTACACCAAGCCCTTCATCAACCCCGGTGGTTGGCACAGTTGCATCAAACTGTTTGTTGCAACCTGCGTCCAATTCAAAATCGGGCGCATTTAACACTTTTCCTGCTTACAGCAGCCTGCAACAAATATTTGGTGCAAGCCCCATAAAATGTGTACCCCAGACTGCAGCAAGTTAGACCAGAAAAAGCTGGTCTAACTTGTGGCAAAGCAGTCGGCACACAGGATTGAGAATCCCTATCGCTGGCTGGCGAAAGCTACAAGCCCCTGCGGCGCCAGATGTTTACTACACCCAGAGCTTACAGCATCTCTAATACATTTTGAATTGGACCTCATTCTCCTCCATACACTAAAGTTAGGTCACCCCTGACAAGGATCCCCAGCATGGGAGGGGCAGTAAGTCACGGATTCAGGTTGTGAGGACATGCTGATTCCAGATGACAGAATGAGATCGCTGGCTCATCTCAGAAAAAAGCTACAACAAAAGCAAAGTATCAATTATCAACTTCTAAACTGTATAGATTTTCATGCCAGAAGGTTGTCTGGCTTCATACAGAGATAAAAGGCCTGCACTATAAATCTTTTTATCCAATCAGATTGCATGACTGACTGCAGCTCATTTTATACTTCTGAACCTCTACTTTCTATCTGAGATTTTTTTTTTACTATTTTAATTGTTTCTGTTTGTACTGCAACTGTCTTTCCTTCCCTCCTTCCTTCCTTCCTTCCTTCTTTCCCTTCCTTCTTATGTATTTTTGCAGCTTTACTATCAGCCATTCGGGGACCTGTCATTTTATGTTTATAAAGCCAGTGAGGAACATCTAGATGGTTATTTCTCAGATGAGAGAACAGTGAAAAGAAGGCTGCAGGAGGAGAGGCATAGCAATAAAAAGTGCTATTAACTGGATGCCCGTGAAAATGGACAATTTGCCCACAGGCCTTTCAGGATAAAATAAAAATGAAATGAAGAGACTCAGTGGCAAAAAAAAAAAAATACGATGAGCTGTAATACCTGTATAAAATAGCAAAATATTTGCATAGTGTTTAGACAGACACATTTGCGGTTTATGGTCCTGGGAAGAATAAGATGGGTAATACTTTTACATCATCAGTTGTTAGATATTTGAGGTAAAATTAATTGTTGTAATGTTGTATGTCATTGATATATTGAAATAAAAATAAAAATTGAGTTTAAAAAAAATACAGACGTTTATAATCTTTTAATTATTGCATGCTTACATAATTACGCAAGTCTTGAATATTGGCAGGGTTCATTAATATTCACGGCAGCTCATTTTTATGTATATATATCAGTCCCAGAGCAGTCATTGGCGCTCTTTAAACAAACAGTTTCACGGCTTCTGCACTGCAGCCTTTGTGTCTCCAGACCCCAACTAAGTGATCTCGGGGTCCAGGAGCACTGGAAGAGCTTCTGATGCATTGCTATCGCGGTGAGAAAACAGATGTGTGCCAGCGCACATGCGCAGACTGCCAGCATGCACATTCTTGGTGTGGCTGCAAGCAGTTCCACATCTCTGCTCCTTCCTGCCCCTCTTCTGTTACCTCAGCTGCAGCTGTATCAGCTCTGGCCAGAGTTTGTTCTTTCTATACATATGTTCAGGCTGTGTGCGGGTGTTGATGTGCGATATGGCTGCCACTACACATTCAGTCACTTTACTACCAATCTAGCATTGCTTGTAAAGCGCTTTGGGATACATTGTGTATGAAAAGCGCTATATAAATGCAGATTCTTCTTCTTCTTCTTCAGGTCCCTTGTAGCAAACATTTAGGTTGTCAACCTGTGGATGAACAAGAGCATACGAGAATTTGCATACCCATGATGCCTTGTACAGGGATTGAAGCTTTGGAGTATGTTTGTAGTTTGGAGGGATGCAAACAATGCCGATATATTGTCACTCCTAGCATCCTTTTAGGGATCATATACACTACTTTTTCTGCAAACCACTTCCGTTGCATGTTAAATGAAGAGTACACTAAATGCTTTTATGCTAGGTACAGTGTATAATCCTCGAGAGGCATTCAGCCAACAGTCACAAGCACTTGAAAGAGTGCACAAACCAGCCTCACAAAACTGAGGAGGTTAAATGTAAATCAATTAATTTATAATCTGTTTGTTGCAAATCTCATTTATAAACTTCTGATATAAAAGTAAATTCCCCTGCCCCCCTCCCCCACCCACATTCTGAAAGTGGAGCATTTCACTTTTTTAAGACTTGTGGAAGTAGACCTTCTATGGTTAGCTCAGGTTTGCTTCACTCTCCTCTTGCCCAAATGCATACGGGGATTTTTTTTTTCTGTAACGGACACCTCACACTGCATATACCATGATGTTTGCCAGGGTGAAGCTCTCTGATTACTGATACTGCCAGTTTTAAGATACCGGAACACAACAGAAACATAGATATGTGTATTGTTTATAGACAGATACAGAATCATGGACCATTTGATCTGTCTGGTTCCTGTCTAGGTCCTTGCCAACATGGCACTGACCACGCCTTTAAGAGCAACTTTCTGTTATAATAAAAAGCTTACAAGCACTAGATTTACCCCAATTATATTTAAACTATTGTTGTCTAGTTGTTATTTTTTTTCACTTCCCCCTACTGTTGGTCTGCTAGATATTGTAGATAATGCAGCTGTTATTTTATAGAGTATTTCCAAATGTATCAGACTGTCTCTCTCCTGCTAACCACACAATTGCTGTTTGTGACATCACAGTCTGTCGTCATGGTGAGCACTATGATGCCATAAACAAAGACTCTGTGAGGTTAACAGGGGAGAGGCAAATGTTTTAAAATGTTTCCTATACAGACCTTTTAGATGGACTACTGACTGTAAATCTTGAAAAAAGGGGCATTGAAAGTGAAAAAAATGCATTCTTAACATTCTGTAACAGCTGCAACATCTTATGAAAGCACATGCTGAAGTGCAGAGTTGCTCTTTAAGTGATTCAAGCGTCCCTTGCGTCCCCCAACCCCGGTTATCTTCACCAGCCCCATGTGTCTATCTCAGCCTCTCTTGAAACTCACAACTGTTTTAACATTGACCACCTTCTCAGACATACAGTTTCCTCCTTTACACCACCCTCTCCATGAAGAAATATTTCCTCATGGACCCCTAAATTTCCCCCGCCAACAGGTAGATGTGGCTCCTTGTGATGAATCCCTCGCTAAGCTTTAACAGTTGCTGGCTATCCACCCCGTTTATACCCTTAAGGCACCTGAAGGTTTCAATCATGCTCCCCCTTCCTGGACTCTAATGAGTACATATTGAGGTCATTCCTCATAAGTCCTCCTCTGTTGGAAATGAATCAGTCCCCACCCCAACCCCCACCCCTTTGGAATGATTCTAGGCCATGATTTCAAAGTGCAGAGTATTCCAGGTGCAGCCTCACCAAGGACCTGTACAGGAGTAGGATCAATTCTTTTGTATGCTAAGAAGATTCTACCAATACATTTCCAGCTTCAGCTAGCTCTCCCGCATGTTTTGTTCCACTGGGCAGAAGTCATGAGGCTGTCACCAGTTATAACTCCTAGATCCTTCTCCTTTGTGGTCTGCTCCAGTCACCCCAATAATCAGGCCAATTAGATCACCCCTCTCCAACTGCATAATTTTGCACTTTCTAGCATTAAAACTCAGTTGCCAGATCTTTGCCCACATTTCCAATTTCCCCAGGTCTCTTTTCAACTCCTTATACCCTCCTCACTGTGTACCCCGCCACACATCTTGGTGTCATCTACAAATAGACATATCTTGCCCTAGCTCCCTTCTACATGTCACAGTTGAACACACTGAAGAGTTCTGGCCAGGCCTAGAAGCAATTGCTGTACCACCCTGCTTGTTACCCCATCTTAGAGTATGCACCATTTAGAACTACTCTTTGGGTTCTCCCTCCTAGCCAGTTCTCCACCCATCTAGTGATTTTCTCTTCAGTGATGAAGTCCCTCATTTTTTTTGCTAGCTTTCTGTGGGATACAGAGTAAAAAAGCCTTGCTGAGGTCCAAGGACAAGAATCGGATCTCCAGATCTTGATCCTTGTCCAATACTTGCGAAATGGTAATGAAGAAATGAACAGGGTTTATCTGACAGGATATCTCCTTCACAAAGCCATGATGTTTGTTGTCCTGTAGTCCATGGGACTTCAGGAAGTCGACCAGTTGCTTCTTGATTATAGTTTTAAGGAGCTCCTTGGAAATGGAAGTTATGCTGACCAGCCTATAATTCCCTGAGTTTCCTGTTCTCCACTCTTGTACAAGGGGGGCAATATCTGCTGCGCTCTAGTCCCTGGGGACTGCACCCATGACAGTTAAAGCAGCTGAACAGGTCAGACAGTGGAGCTGCCAGAGCCAGCTACAGCCATGCCCACCATAGGTATAGTCCTACCCAACCTCTGAACTTGTGAGTAGCAGGAAATTCAGCCTGAGAGATATGTGGACTGTGATAGTTGGGAACTGTTAAGGTACCTTCTGGTGCCCTGTAAAGTTCTGCAAGCAAGAATGAAAACAGGGACCTTAAATATATTCTGTCTAGAGAAGTTAGGATTGGGCCACCTCTTCCTGGGGACCAGCAAGGTAGCAGGTGGTGCCCTAGGTCCTGATTCAGTTGCGGTCCCACAACAAGAATCAAGGTACCCATTATATACATAGTAGCCCAGCAGTCTGTTCCATGCTCCTCTGAGAGATAAAGGTGACCCAGAACAAACTGCCTGAATGTTATTTGTGTACTAAAAAATGAGGTCTGGTCAGTTTCAGCTCCTCATAGATAAGGATCCCATTAAGTTGTACCAGCACATACCCTGCTCCCATGGCATAATAGGGGAGCATTCATCGATAGCACAACCTGCCAAGGTCAGAAAGGTCAATATGCTAAATACATAACCTCAGGGTCAAAAAAGGTCACAATGCAAATCAAATACCCAAAAAACATCAAAAAGAAATCCTACAAATACAAAACACACATGAGAAAAATTACCATCCCCATGACAACATTGCTTATGAATCATAAACTGGGAGGGGGTGGGCTTGGCAATGGGTGACTCCCATGTCTAGGGGTATAAAGGTTTCACAGCTTGCCAGGAGTCCCCTTTGCAAACAGTTTTGGCCTTGCTAACAATTTTTCATTCACTCCTACTGAGACAGAGATTGAGAAATAACTAGTCAACACCCAAAATGGCAGTTCATATGTGGTCTGTTTACTGGGGTGACTTGTTTGTAGCTGTTTACTTAGGTACAAATCATCTTACAGGACATAGAGCCAAGGAGTTCTGACATTTTATCACATCATTGATCAGTCATTACTCTAATACCAAGGTCTGCAGTTCCATTCACCTCAGGATCTAATTTATGCTAAAGCCCAAAAACTGTCCATTTCATGGGTGGTGGGGACAAGACCTTCTGTAAACACTGGGAGGACCTGCACACTCGAGCAGACTAGCCAGTCTATAAAGCCTTCATCTGCGGGCACATTCATATGTTCGTATGTATGTTAGCATGATACAGCATCAAATTATACCACCACTACGTTTCTAAACAACTAACAATACTGAACATTTTATGAGTGGACTATGGCAATTCCATTGGGCTGATTATGCATGTCAGTGTACCTCCTAGTTGTTGGAAGTCCCTCGCTCTTTGGCCTGGTACTCCAACCACCAGTGCGTACATCTGCATAGCATATTCCTGCCTCTGTCGTGCCTTATTTCTTAAATAATCTTACAAGAACATCTAGAACTGTGTAATACTGTGCCATATATTTGCAACCAACAGGAGAAGTGAACATTATTTGGCCTGGAGAGCAGTTCACACATAGAGGCTGTAGTATCATACAGTTCTACCGAAGTGTGAGGTGGAGATGAGGAAACCCAGTTAAACCACTTGACTAGCTGGGGGAGGTGGATGCCAACCCTCTGCTTTATGTTATGTCATGGAGTCTATGTTATGGAGTCTCATCTAGAGAACTCATTTAACTCTTTAACTGAGGGTTTTACCCCTGGGGTCCTTATCCCAAGTGTAGGACCCCCCCCCCCCGGCCTGGGCCCAAACACTCAATGTAAATGTTTCATAAAATGGCATATTTGACTTTCAGAATGAGAAACTGAGAAGAGAATGCCCTAGATTTTGTATTTCAGCTGCAACTATGGGTAGAAGAGAAGAAACAGTAGTGATGCCACTGTACCTTTGGGGTTACCAGCACACCCCTAGGATTTGATATGGAAATTGAATATGTTTTATCACACTTAACAAAGCTTTCCTCATGAGGATTAAGTAATTAGACTAAAGTATGAACAGGAATCTCACTGCAAAGAAATTGTCTTTTTTCACCAACCCTGTCTGCAGGCTAACTGAATTCTGAACTTCTTAAAATAAATGTATCCAAGTTTTGTCTCTAATGAAGCTGAGGTGGGTCTGTATTACTGCATGGTAGTGCTTGTTGCATGTTTCTAATCCTCTTTAGCCCAATTCCTGAGAACCTGACCGTCAAGCGTCTGGGAGGTCAGGTCACCCCAGTCCATGAGTTCAGGTAAGTGGCTTAGTGATGTAAGCTCTCCACTTCATAAAGAGATTGCCCATCGGAACCCCTAGGCTGGTGAAGCTAGCATCTCCACACTACCTTTCTGTCTTCTTTTGTTTTCATGAGATAGTGCTTCCTGCTTGCTTCGGTCATTTTGGCCTTATACAGGTCGAAGGCTACTTCCTTTGCCCTCACTGCCTCCCTTCTCTCCCTGGAGACCCATATACCCTATAGGACTCCTATGCCTCTTCCTTTACTCACTTGCCTGAGGCAACGTTTTGATATGGCAAGAATCCCTTCTTTGATATATTTCTACTTCTCTGCCCCATCCAGTTGTGATACACCACTAGCCTCTTTCTAAGTTCCTCCACCATCCTCCTAAATTCTGCCCTCCTGCAGCCCAGGACCAGTATCAGGGACATCTGTCTCTGTGCTTTCAGCCTATATTAAACCCCGCTGTGCTGTGGTCACTAGATCTGAGCAGCTCCTCTACTGACTACCACCTGAACGCTGTCACCATTGGTCAGAACTAGGTGGAGTATAGTTCCATCCCTAGTCTGTTCCTCCATATGTTGAGTCAGAAAGCAGCGCTGGAAGGTGTTCACCAACTCCTGATTCCTGGTGCTCTGTGCCACTGGGATGCTTCAATTTTGAGTCTGGTATGTTGAAGTCTCCTAACAGGCTGACTTCCCCTCCAGCTGCTGCCTTCCTGATCTCCTCGGCTAGTGCCCTGTCCATCTTTTCTGACTGACTAGGGGGCCTGTATATCATGCAGGCAACCCTTCCCCTAGCCACTATAAGTGCACCCATAGATATTCCACCCCATCTCTTTATCCTCCCTAACTCTGATACCTTCCTTAAAGGGGAACACACTTAGAGACCCACACCCAAGTTTGGGGCTGGTCCAGTGATTAAAGCAAGGGGGAACTTGGGGGAACTACTTCCCCCATGCCTCTTCATGGTACACATTGGGGGAACTCATATGCACCCCCCCCGCCCAATTATTTGCAAGTTGTGGACTGTAGCGGTTTGCATCCTGGACTCCTGTACACAATTCTGAACAACAAGTGCAAGACTTTGCACCAGCACTGCCACATAAAGAAATACAATAAAAGCCAGGGATGAAGTCACAAAAAAATTGTCAACATCACCTTCTCTTTTAACCCTCGGCAAATCCATAGCATTGCCACAGTTCAAAAAATGCATCCGATTCCTAGGTTTGGTGGTGTGTCCCACTTCCCAGTTACAGCAGCACATGGGCTCAGCTGTGTGAGAAGCATAAGGATGGGGGGGAGGGAAGCAGAAGAATCAGGCAGACTTTTTTTGGGAAGGGGGGAGCTGGATGGAGGCACGAGCATAATTATCTTTTTTTTAGCCTGGACTTCAGTGTGCATTTAATACCAAGTTGCTTATTTAGTGTTCTGCATGTCTCTCATGCAAAATGTATAAGCCGAGATGATTGTAAGATCTGGTGCTTGTGGGTGAGGGTGTGATTTTTCATGAATTATGCAATACAAACATTGCTGTTTGTATATCTCAGCATTCTGCTGCCGTTAGTAGGCTGTCATGAAACTGCTTCACAGTCTGCTAATCTGATTGATAGCAATGAGCACACTATTGTGTACATTAGTCGTAAACTGCAGGATAGGGAACACAAATACCCTACAGTGAAAAAAGAGACGCTGGCAGCAAAGTGGGCAATAGAATCTTTGAGATATTATTTGCTGGGGGCTGAATTTTTGTTGATCACTGATCATAACCCCTTGTGTTTCTTAAAACAGGTTCCAAACCTAAGATCAGAACCTCTTCCCCACAACTAACCATCAACACCCATGATGGCGCCCCCTTAGACGGGGTTCTATCCTTCAAGTATCTAGGAGTCACCCTTAACCCCGCCTTGGATCTCACCCTACATCTGTCAAACGTCATCAAAGCAGTCAATTCAAAACTTGTCCTAGCCTACAGGATCAGGCATAATCTCACCACTGCTGCCAGAATGGCAGTTGCCCAGGGAGTCCTCTGACCGGGCCTTGCTCAGGGGCAAGTTGCCTGTCAGGAGTCCAACAAAGGGCTAACGAACAAATGTAAAATCTGTTATAACAACATCTGTCGATTTGCTTTATCCATGCCCAAAATCACACATCGCTGCTCTCTACTCTAGTCTTGGATGGCTCTTCCCCCTCATCATTTTGTAAGTACATCTCATGTTGCCTCATTTATAAGATCTCAAACTCTGTTATACCAGCGTCTTTGACCAGTATGTTCAAACTGTTTACCTCAGCCTATCCCCTGAGATCTAATGATAAGTCCTTAGTGGTGGTACCCAAATATGCATCAAAAATGGGTGAAAGTGCCTTCTCAACGTACACCCCCAAACTCTGGAACTCTCTCACTGTTGAGCTAAAGCTCTCTCCTTCACAAATGGTTTTCAAGAAGGAACTCCGTATGTTCCTTATGGGCAACAACAAATGCTCATGTGGCTGATTGCTGTCCTGCACCTACAAAACTAGCGCTGATCCCCCTCCTTATTACAATGAGATACTAACTTGCACTACTACTATGCACTTTGTTACAACTGTTGTCTGCCTGCTCTGGGCTAATTGTACCCATCATATATGCGTTCTTGGACTGATGATTTTGCTCTAGGTTCTGAATGTAATATTCTTGTTAACTATAGTCTGTAATGCTGTATCACACCGTACTGTATTGCAATGGCAAAGCTGTAACATAGTTAAATGCTCTGTCTCGTAACATTTCCATTTGCTAATGCTCTGTAATGTATTGTCATCATGTGATACCTGTCACCATGTCTGTAACCCTCCCAGGTTGTGTCTGAAAATAGGCATTTTATTGTCTAGTGCACCTACCCAGTAAACAAAAACTGAATAAATACATGAAAAATAAAAATGCCTGTGTGACAAGATGTATGGCCCCATATTCAGAGCCAGTGGACTGCGCGCACACAGAGTTGCTACGTGAAAAAATAGGAATGGCCAGCTCCAGCACAATATTCAAACAGATAGCGTAATCCGAACAGACCATGCTATCTGGCTGAATATAGGGTCAGAGTAGTGTGGCACACAGCAAGTTGTTGCTATGCTGTGTATCGTGCTACCAGAGTGCTGGGCCGAAGACCATACATGGGATAAAGTGCGGCACACACTGGTTAGCACATGGGCTATGGGTGATATTCAGCCCAAACATGCAGATAAGCCCAGTGGGCATGCACAGCATTAACGGGCCATTTGCATGCTTATTATGGGCTCATCTGTATGCTGCGCATCAGCCGAGTGTGCCTTGCTGGGTCCCCACTCCTGACCCTGATCCCCTCTAGTGCCATAGGACAGTAATCCCTGGTGGTCTAGCAGTCCCTCCCTAGCCCCAATATTCTCCCATATGTTATGACTGTAATCCCTGGCAGTCTAGCAGTCCCTCCCTAGCCCCAGTCCCCTTCCATATATTATGACTGTAAGCCCTGGTGGTCTAGCGTTCCCTCTCTAGCCCCGATCCCCTCCCATATGTTATGACTGTAAGCCCCAGTGGTTCCTTCCTAGCCCCTATCCCTTCCCATAGGATAGACAGTAAGCCCTGGTGGTCTAGCAGTGCCCCCTCCTGAACCCTGACCTGCCTGTATCATAGATCTATATGTCCCTGGTGGTCTAGTAGACCCCTCACCCCAGCAAGTACTCTGCCACAACCCTACTTCCCCCTGTCCCAACTCCTAGAAGCTAGTGACTGGCACAGCAGTCTGCTGACCACCATGGCCAGCTACAGACTGAGCTCCCAAGGAGCGCATTCAGTACGCGCTCCTTGAGGGCTCAGTCTGAGGCATTCTGGCCATGGTGGTGAGCAGAGGGCTGTCCGAGTCACTGACTCTTTGGGTTTGAACAGAGGGGAGCAGGGTGGTGGGACAGTACCTGCTGGGGTGGGACGGTCTACTAGACCACTAGGGACTTATATATCTCAGACATTGGCAGGTCGGGGTTTGGGAGGAGGGACTGCTAGATCACAAAGGCTTACAGTCATAACATATGGGAGGGGATTGGGGCTAGGGAGGGGCCACTAGACCACCTGGGCTTGCAGTCATAACATATAGAAGGGTATTGGGGCTAAGGAGGGAGCACTACACTACCATGGAACCCAGCCCTTGACAGTGCGTGGACAGGGCACGGGGCACCCTCCCCCTCTGTGCACCATTAAAGGCTGAGTTTCAGAAATGTTGTACTGCCATTTAGCGCTTCTGAAATCTTTCAATATTGTGCTGTGCTACATATGCATGAGGGCTTCCTCATTTGCATGGGTGCAGCATGATATCTTGCACCATGGCACTATCGGGGGGTGCGCCACTCACAGGTTGCCTTTGAATATGGGCACATCCATGACTGCCAGCGCTATTACAGGTTAGCATGGCACACACCCAGTTTGTGCTATGCTAATCCTTTAAATATGGGGCCCATAATCTCTATCTTTACAACCATTGAAGGTCATAAACAATTCTCGTGCACCACCCCTGCTCCCTCCTCTCTACCTTTTTCCCACCTCCTTCCTGCTCCTCCTCCTCCTCCTCCTCTCTTTTCCCCCTTCTCCCTCTCCCCCTTATCTTATACTTCCCCCTGCCACCCTGCCCTAGTTCCCCCTGCTGAGAAACTCCCACTGCCATCACCTGTGTTGTTAACTGATGCCCATACATTATCCTATATATTGCGTGTGTGTACAGTATGTTAGGGTGGGCATTGGGATACATCCGTGGGTGAGGGGGGCACTGCAGGCCGGTAATTTTAACTTACTGGGCTCTCACTGTAAGTTAATGCACTTATTTTGTATCCATCTTATCTAGCCCTCACTTATGGCCTATATCTGCATAGTTACCAACTAATGTGTTCGCTCTTAATGCAAATGTGTTCTGTTCCTTATTGTATATTTTGCCCTGCTTGTTATGTATTGCCTCCTTCCCCCTTCTCCCCCAGGATGCATCTGGAAAGGAGTTGCTACTCAGTTCAGTATGCCTTTCCTGGTGAAACTTTTAATTAAATAAATAAATACAAGCCTGGTTCTCAGAATAAAAGTGCCAATTTTATGTTCCATAATAGGTCTGACATTGTATCCTGAAGTGTCTGTAGTCTGAACACACTGAATTCTAAAGACTGTTATTTGTTGACTGTGTATCTAGAACGTACAGTGATTCTGGGAGGTTCCTGTCTTTTAGTATGACTGATTTCCTCGGTGGCCCTATCTGAAGGTAGGGGTGTTAATGAGAAGCCCTATTCAACAGTGCTTAAAATAATGAAAGATTTTATAAAATGTGTCTAAAAATCAAAGAACTTTAATTGGTTAAAACCAGTCAGGTGATCGTTCAATATTAGAGCATACTGCATAGTCATCCTGGTCCTAAACCACATCACACAATGAACAAAGCAGTCCTCCTACAACCAGAACTATCTTCCATTAGTCCCCCTACAACCAGAATCGATCTTCCGTCACAAACATGGCTGCTACTTTTACAGTGTAAAAAAACTTCAGCTGGGCCCTAAAAATAAAACTACTGTAACCCCTGTGCCAGTTTGGGGGTTACCCACAAAGATGCCCTGTCAGCATCAGGAGGTGCACACGACACTGGGCACTGGCCCAGGGGACATGCATGTTGTTTTTTCAAAGCGCCAACCAGCACGAGGGTGGTCATCAAGGAGAGAGTCAGTTAGGAGTCATCGAGAAGAGTGGGTGTTCCTGCTCACAGGTCTGAGGGGAGGTCTACAGTCGAGGCCTGGGAGGGGAGATTGCCCCCCCGGTCCCAAAAGTGAGGATGGGGCACCCACATGGCAGCGGTGGGGCAGCAGGACCAGAGAGAACAACAATTAAGGAGAAGGTCGCAGACAGCCTACTAGGCTCTCATTCCGGAGGGAGGGAGTGGTTGCCATGGGGAGCCTGTTGATGACAGCAGTGGCAGTGATGTTTCGGTGGGGTAGGTGGCAGAGTTACCCTTTTGTTCATCCATATCCACTCGCAGTAATGTGCTGCTGGATAGTTTGGGGGACTGCTGATGCTGAGAGAGCATTTGATCCTGCCCTGTACGAACCCTGCCCGTGGATTGACAGGAAAAGTGGCCATTTGTGGCAATGATTGCACGTGCCTGTATTTTAACATCTGACACCTGCCCCCCCATTCTGAGGAGAGTTGCCTGATGACTGGAAAAGTGCTCCTACTCCCACAGGTGGGGAAAATGAGTTAAACAGCAACTAGTAGGAGACCAAGAAAGGGGTCCTAGTGTAAATCAGTGCCCAACTGGCTCATCAAGGAAAGAGGATTAGCGATGCAGGACTCAGGTTCAAACCTGATCCCCCCAAGATATTGTGCCATGGCTATAAGCCATAGAGATGTGGAAACTGTGCTAATCTTAAATGAGGATCCTCAGAACTGTTTTGTGTGTGTACAGCTTGAGCTTCTGACAGAAAATAAAACTGCCTGACTGCATTTTACTTATGTTTTGGATTGAATAATTTTGGAGTCCTAAAAATGTTATGCTGTGCAGCCTGCCTAAGTAACTATTTTCCAGTGTACCATCAAACCTGTGGCCACCAGTCACGATGGGAGGAATGTTCCAACTAGCCAGTACTTTGATGGAAATCCAGCTGTCAATTGTGGAATCCCTACACTTCAATAAATAAGGTACACTTCAATAAATTGTGTTTAACCTCAAGTGGTGCCAGTCGAGATAGGACCCTTCCTCTTTCCCAAAGACTGTATACCATCAAAACCCCTAGACAGGAAGGGGATGGGAGTAGCTTTCTGGAGTTCTGATCTGAGCCTGGACTGTGAGCTGCTGCCTGCTCGAGGGTAAGCCACAGACTGCTCGAGCAGGAGCAAGTGCCTATCAAGACAAACTGCTAAATTTTAAAAGGAAAGTTCCACCAGTGTTTAGATGGCAGAAGGAGGGTTACACTACATTAAATAAAAGATAAAGCAAATTAATTAAATGTTGTTTCCCTGGTCATCACACACTACTAACACACATAAACAAATTAGAAACATTAAGTATTGTTCATAGTTTTCATTACAACTGTTTCTTTATCAACAATGAAAAATCCTCCTTTTGTCTTTAACTGCTCATCAGTAAAATCTCTTCTACTTTCCCTGACAGTGAGATAATTAAGTCTGTGGCTCTAGAAAAGGCCTTTGTTGTGTGTGTGTGTGTACTGTATGTTATAAAATGGGTAGGCTAAACCAGCCAATCAGAGACTGAGCTTGCCATGCATGAAATCTGTTCCATGCATGGCTAGAAAAAGGTCAGAGAAGCAGAACCACATTTCCAAATGAAATCAGAAGCGTTAGAATGTTGTCATTTAAAATGCCGCCATCTTCTATTCCCTTGCTAACGCTCCGATTTTTTCATTTTATGTTATCAACATTTGAACAGCTGTGTGTGTTTTGAACTGAATGCAGTTTACAAATTCCCACTAAAGATTGTTGTTATCCTGGGGTTTCTCAAGACTATCCATTAAACCCCATCACAAGTGTCTTTCCTTTTTAGCCATGTTGCATTAGCCATGGCAATGTTCATCCCTCTACCTGCATTCAGACCCCCCCCAGGCAGTAACGTGCTGGTTTTAAACAGTTCCCCTGCCAGTCGTACAAAAGCCCAGTACCTTACAAGAGTGCATTTTAGAGCAGCCAAGGTGTTTCAGGAAGATATCTTACATCTGAATTCCTGAAGCAGTGCTTTCATGTCTTGTATGGCAGTCAGCCCCTGTTGCCATCTAGACTGTTTTTCTGCTGCTTGCTCCCACGTAGTTTCCCATAGCAATTGTTCTTCTCTACTTGCTGTGGGTCTCTTTGGCAGAGGAATCAAAATGCCCTTGTAAATGTTGATGTTTTCCTTGTCTGCTATGCATGCAATGTACGTTCCAGAAAGAGCTTTCTCGTAGGCTCAGAACCTACTGTCCTCAAATGACCTCATGAATGTTAATGTAATGTCTGCAGAAGGACTATTTTGTCATAGATTAGCACCATAACATCTTTTTTCTATATCCAAGCAAGATTTTTGTAACTATAACAAAATAAATATAGGAACCCATTTTATAAGCGCAATAAGGCACTCCAGGGTGTGTATGGAACATATTTTACCACAAGCCAGGGGCTAAAGGCAATCAGCCAAGGCCTTGTGCCTTATTACGCCCCTGGCTGTACTGTAAAATATGTTCCATGCACACCCTGTAGTGTCTTATTGCTTACTTCATAGAGGAACATTCTGCCTGTGGAACTGAGAAGAAATTTGAATCCCTGCATTCCATGGTAAACATTCCATACCTTGAATCTGGGAAAGACAGAGAGAAAAAAAAACAGGATGAAGAAAGTAGGCAATAATACTTCATAAACAAAGAGCAAAAGTGGGAAAACACTGTTACATAGGTTATGGCAGGTCCAAACTGCTGAAATACATTCCTGAATTTATAAAAGAACATACATGATAAGTCTAATTAATTATTCATGACGATCCGATGCTTCTTATTTGCTGCTGTGCTGGTCTGAAATCTGCTTAATCTGATTCATACATGGGTATTTTTAGGTGAAATCTGTCACCCCCATACCAAAAAAGGCAACCTGGCAGATTTAAAATGTTGAACACATTTCCATTAAGAAGCAATACTTGTATTGATTTAAATACATGGTAACATTTTTTTCTTATAAAAACATGTGCCGCACACAGTTTTCATTATGTTTTATGTTTTTAGCTAAACCCACAGTTACCAGACTAGGGACTATTTTTTGTAGTCAGAGTTAAAATGGAAGCATATTTCAATGAAAGGTCCAATTATTATCTTTTTAAAATACCATCTTCTTATTTTAATTTTTAAGTCATATATTTTTTTTTTTTTTTTTTACTCTTTATTTATCCACCTCCCTACCTCGATGTCTACTCCTTTGGACTGCTCATACCTGTCCGTGCCACTGCTCCAGGATCTGCCCCTAGAGTGCTTCTCTCCTCCCCTCCTATCTGCACAGCGGGGTCTGTCCCGTAATTGGTGGTCTTGGGTGGAGCCGTCTTCATCTAGGACCACCGAGGGGCTTATCCGTTTTCTGTGCTCCCCTCAACCCTGCCCCCTGGGACGCCAGCACAAGGACGTATGTCCAGAGAGGCGACACACTGACGCACATCTCTCTCAAGCGCCTGACAGCGTCCCCCCTCCCCAACTCCATGAATGGAGCCGCCAGTCCCCTCGAGAGCCTGTGTTCCCACCGGCTCTCTTAGGGTGTCGGGTGCATATTGCACCCCTGGTATCCCACCCCTGAGGGAGAAGAGCATCTGTTGGGATGCTCAATCCTCCCTCCCCCAGCCGACCCCCGCCGACCCGAGTCCGTTCCCGAACCCGGGTCACCGGCGTGGCGCAAGGTGTGGCGTCCAACTTCTCAACCCTCAGCGCCACCAGGCCGGCCTTAAGTCATATATTTAAATGGCATTTTATAAGAGCAATAAGGCACTCCAGGGGTGTGCCATTATGGTGAAATAATCACACTTCTCAAGTGCATTTAACGGCACTCAACTGCGCCTCGTGCCTAACAACGCACCTCAGACGTGTGATTATTTCACTATAATGCACACCCTATGTCTTATTGCTTACATAAGTCTAATTCATTATTCATGAGCTGAATCAGCTCACTGATTGGCTGCTGTGTTGGTCTGAAGTCTCCTTGAAGTGCCCAGCATGGTAGCCAAACAGCTGTCCGTGCACTGCCCTCTGTATATATTTATCGCAATAGCATTTCTGTTACCAAGGAACAATTGAATTAGAAAAATAATGTGAAAAAAAAAAACAACAGTGACCAATTTGTCACCATTTTTACCAGAAAATACTTACCAAAACACTGACTAAATATACCCACAAGATCACTCCCCGAACACCGAAAAATTGCAACAGATACCATGCGGCAGCCATAAACACATATACTGTCAGCATACTGCAAAGAAAGAAAACCGGGGAGAAAAAAAGCATTCCAAAAAGTTGATTACTGCAATTAGACTTATAATAATGACCACAGAGCCGTTCATTTCCAGTCAATTAACGACCAGCTGGGTGGGCCAACCTTCCCCCCCAGCCGGTAGTTAATCTCTAGGGAATGACTGGCTCTTCAGTCATTATTGCTTGAATGAAAGCTAGCTAGCTTAACAGTAAGAGAAGAAAACAAGAAAAGATGACTCCATTCTGGTGTCCGTCCTCTTAATCTCTATGTGTTGCAACTGCCACTCATACATGTTTTTTCTTTTCCCTCTGTTCTAGCCTTCTAACTGGCATTCAGACTGGCCTTCAGGGTAGAAAATTCCCTCTTCAGTCTTACCCTGGTCTCCTAAACTGTTTGCTATTCTAGCAGTTTCTTCTTCCTTCAAAGTATTCTCAATACCAGCCTAAAGGGTTGGGCTACACTTGATGTTGATAGAAAAGGATAGCACTGAGAATGTAAGCTTTATGCAGCTTCTAAAGGAAAGGTTTTCTGCGATGGAAAAATATTTATTTTATTTATTAATTTAGTTATAAAGATTATGTCCGTTTAAGGAAAATTGGGAGTCTCAGTTAAACTCTCCAAAAAACACAAGCAAGGTCACAGGATGTAGCGGGACAATGACAGAAGTGGAAGCAGTGAATGCTGCACCAGCTGTTCTGGTGATGATTGGCTTATCTTATTTCTGCTAAAGGTATGTCAGCATTGCCTGGGAATGAGAAGGCTTAGTAGTCCCACTGTGATATAATTTGCTATCCTCAGAGGAGCATTTTTTTGTTTTTCTTTTTTGTAGGTGCCTTACACAGATGGAGTGAGTGTGGTGACGATGATGAACCACGGTGTAAGGACAACCATCTTGCAGCACGGAGCAATTGGGAGTTTGGTTACTGGGTGAGGCCCCCGTGGGAGATTGGATGCCCACATTCCCAGAGAGGGAAAGAGGGAAAAGCCTATCAGTGTTTTGGACACGGTGATCCCCTGTTGGCTTATATCGGGATGCTGTTTTATGTGAAGATGAAAGACGACTGTGGGGTTATTCCCCTTTCAGAGGTACTTCATTTAGCTCTACAGGTGTAATTTAAAACCCCCAGTTTAATCAAGGGAAAGGATAGCCGGGTCCCTTGGTATGATTTTTGGGAACTGGACTTCTGGAGTCAGAACTCTCTTCTTGGAATTTGAACTCCTACATCTTTGAATACCTAGGTTCCCTTTAAAGCGACTTTCCTAACTAATTACATATAGACGCTGCAATAGTGAACTGTATAAAAGCATTATTTGACTCAATATTGAGTGCAATGTTCCTCCCACTGGTACTTGGTTATTTTTGCTTAACACAAGGTGCTAGATATTCAAAGGAGTTGTGCCAGCGCAAACCCAGAAATGCGCCCCAGGGTAATATTCAAAAGGGGGCACTGCGCATCATAATTCTCGATGTGCCACAGTGCAAAGATAATGTATGCAGCTCATCTCCAGGGGGCGTGCCCATGCATATGTGGCACATCTCAATATTCAGCTGAGAAGTGTGACGCAGATGCCAGCACATTCTGGAGATGTGCTGCATGCCTGGGCACAAAGTTGAGCATGGTAAAAACATGCTCAAGTGGAAGCCACCCACAGGCGAGCTGCCTTAATACAAGACACAACACAGCAACCGCCAGCCGTGGGTGTCTTCCTCCCCAGAACACCATTCACAAGCACCCACAGAAATACCTGAGTGGTCCAGTGGTACCCCTCCTCACCTGTAACTCTCGACAGCCATAAATGTTCATTATGTTCTGGTAGTCAGTGGTTCTCATCTCATTGTTAGATTTCAGCCCACTCCAGCAACCCTCCACGGCCGTTGTCGGTGAGTAAACTATCTATTCTTAGGGAGTGCTCACCGAAGATGACATAGTAGCGCGCCATAACATTGATCCACACTGTGGGACCAATGGCTTGCAGTGCATATTGTAATAGTCATTCACAACTTGTGAATGAAGTCATTCATTCACAGAGTTGTGAATGACTATTACAGTATGCACTGTAAGCCCATTGGTCCACAATGTGGACCAAGCTGCTTGCAGCACATACTGTAAGTTGTCATTCGGTGGGCAGCTGCAGAGGTATGCGGGTGGGTCTGCTGCCCGATGATGACTGGGGAGGAGGGAGCTGGGTGAGCTGGGGGTCCTGTGTGGGTGGAGGTGTGGGGGACCACTAGACTACCAGGGCATGAAATCGCACATATTTACGGTGATCAGGGTTATGGATGGGGAGGGTGGTACCACTAGACTACCAGGGCATGAAATTGCACTTATTTATGCCGATCGGGGTTATGGGTGGGGAGAGGGGTACTACTAGACTACCAGGGCATGAAATGAGAGATTTTTACGGTGATCAGGGTTACAGACAGTAAGAGAGATACCACTAGACTACCAGGGACTGTACTGAGATTGTTTTACGGCGACTGGGGTTACGGGCAGGGAGGGGGAACCACTGAACCACCACTGACAGCACCGCATGCTGTGCAGGACGCCAGGTGCATTTCACTGTCCAGCACTGCACAACTCATGCAAATGGGGCCATAATGACATGCAAATGGCCCCATGTGTGCCTTGCATGCATTATGGCTCCATTTGCATTTTTGTGTCTGAATATCAGGAACTGGCGCATGGCGTATCTCTGATGCGCTGGTGCATTTCCCATTCCTAGTATTCAGACCTGTCTAGGGGATGCACCGGCGCATTGTATTTGCACCACGGGCATTTTATGGTATATTCAGACAAGATGCGCCGTGGCACATCTCTTTTGAATATATCCCTTTGTTGCTCCAGCACAAATCAGTTGCGCGGAGCAACCACTTGTGCCATTGCCAGGTGCATTTTTGAATATCTAGCCTATGGAGTATAAAAACATTTAAACTTGCCAAGTATGGTAATGGAACTCCTGACTTTGGAGCCATCTGGTGTGGTAATTGGAAAGGGCCTGGTAAGAAAATATTCACACCTGTGGTATTCGTGGCTAAATGAGTGATGGGTACAATTTGTCTCTTTGACGCAGTGTGCTTCTACGTTTCTTTCAAGATGTAATCCCTTGATTACTTTTAAAAGAACACATGCATTAAAACATTTTCCTGGAAGAACTGATTCCCCCAGATTTTTAAATAAGTCTACAGAGATCTCTGATGTCCCAAGTTTTGTTCAACACAAGGAATCTGGTGATTGGCATTAACTGATCAATGTATTAAGACAGACGTATCATCCAACACATTATTTAGAAGTGGATTTCCTTTTATCAGCACATTTTAAAAAGGCGTACCTTCTCTTTTATGAACAGGTTTTGGAAATTCATGTACATGTGTGTGCTTTTTTGTTTCTCGCATTAACATAACTTTTTATTGTTTTTCAGTTTATTGATATTCTATTCTGATCTAGGGAATTAGTGATGTAGGTCTGCTTCCCTTGCAAATATTGCAGTTGATTATCTGTGATTTAGAGCTATAGTTCATGCAGGAACTTTAAAAGGGAATTCACATGAATGCTCGGGTGTTGTGAGCCAGGTGTGTCCAGAGGGGTGACCTGGGAGCGTCACTGGTGAATTTACCGTTGCATGCCCTGCGGGAAGCTGCGCTGGTTCTTCTCTGAGGCTTGAATAGGTAGTCCCAGTTGGGCTCAGTAAGGGGGGTTGATGGGTCTGAAAGTGTAGCAAAATGTGTGGACTTATGAAAGCAAGTTTGGTCCGTGGAGACTCATAACTGGTTACAAACTACGGCCATCATATAATTCCCATCCTGCTGGGGCACAACAGGGGCATGGAGCTGTATGAGCAGCAGGATACTTCTTGGCAGTTCACCAAAAAGGACGGGTATTGCTGGCAACTTAGGATAACCTAATGTGAATCTAGTGGCTGAGCCTCTTTTAATTTTGTTGTGACATTGTACCTTCGCGAGTTGACCCTGTGCCTAAAACAGGGCTCAAACACAGTGGTTCAATTTCATTCTTGGGGTAGAATTGGGGATGGTTTGCTGTGCAAGAATGCCACTGAATAATGTAGCCAGTTGCTTCTTGGGGAAGTTCAATGGGCTCTTCTGACTGGCAGCATTTCTTGTTAAAATGTACCACAAATAATTAATATATAATATCACCTCTAAATGTTATATCCTCTATCAGAGAATTACTTATTTCCAATTATTAGCTTTAATATTCTATGCTTTTTGGATACTTAATACAGGAAAGTGTTCAATGAATTTTATACCATCTTTGGCAAACAGATCCAGATGCTATTATATGATAATTGATTGTCTTATACATATCTGTTTTTAATATTCATGCTATATGTTAGTATAGAGTGACTTTCCTTTAATGCATTGTAAAGTAATTTGCCAGACAATATAATCAATCTACCGGTGCACCCCTTCAGGTCGACACCCCGACGGCGAAACACAAAAAAAGACAGGCAGCTCTCTCTATTAACAGTTTCTGACATGCCCAGCAACAAAAAAAAATTTTTTTTTTCCTTTGTTTAAAGTTTAGCACAGAATAAGCCCTACATAAGGCCCTGGTGGGTAAGAGGGTCCGATTCATGTTAATTCTGCGCTGAAAGGATGTGTGCACAGGAAGTGCTCTGCAGAGAATCTCTGTCGTTCACTGGTAAAATTGTAAGTAGTGCCTTGCTTTCATTTCAAATATACGGTGTCAGTGGCATAACAGGTTGCACAACCACCTCTGAGGCCAGAAGATCCGCAGGTTGTGGGTTCTAGCCCAATACCAGGCACTTGGGGTAAAATCCCAATGTTGACAATGTAGTTCATAATGAGGGGGATGGTGCACTCCTGAGGTGCCGTCTTTCAGATGAAATGTTAAACCGAGGTCCCGTGTGCCTGTTCTGGTGGTTGTTCAGGTAGATGTTAAAGATCCCATGGCACTTCTCGAAAAGAGTAGGGGACTTTCCTCAGTATCTTGATCAAAATTCCACCATTCATTAAAAATTACCACCAACAGCTTCTATTTCAGTTGGTTACAATATGTATCTCCCCCTGGATGTGCCTGAAAATAGGCAGAAATGTCTAACCCTCCTTTCCCAGTCAACTAGATAAATAAATAAAAAATTAAAATAAAAATACCAGGTTGAAGCAAGTTTTTTTTCTTTAAATAGTATTTTTTTTATTTTGAATTCTGCTATGAAAAGAAGTTCATGTGTTGATTATAGGACTAAAGCCTTTGCATGAAAAGACAAGTGGGCCCAGATAATCAAAGGGATGCACCTGGCGCAACCCCGCAATGCACCCTGGCACGATATTCAAAAGGGGCATTTGCACAGCACAAATTCCGATGCGCCAGGGTACACTGCAATTGTATGCGGCACATCTGAAGGGAGAGTGCCCATGCAGATTCTGCATATCCCGATATTCAGCCCAGGATGTGCGGCGCATATACTGGTACAACCCCCAGATGCACCGCAAACTTGGGTGCAAAGTTGTGCCAGAAAAATACAGGAACAATGGCTGGCCACCCACATGTGGGCTGCTGTATTGCAGGGGGCAACACAGCAGCCATGTGGCCACCTGCCCACCCAGAACACTGTCCACAAGCACCCATATCATCCCTGGTAGTCTAGTGGTACCCCCCCTCCCTCCTCTAGCCCTGATCGCTGGTAAAATGTAATAACTACATTCCCTGGTAGTCCAGTGGTACCCCCCCTTCCCCTAGCCCTGATCACCGGTAAAATGACATTAATACAGTCCCTGCTGGTCTAATGGGTCCCCCCCCCGCTCCTAGCCCTGATCATCAGTAGAATGACATTAGAACATTCCCTGGTGGTCCAGTGGCACCCCCATCCCTCCCACGCACACAGGGCCCCTTGACTACCCTGCTTCCCCCCATCATTGGCTGGTGGCTGCAGCCCACCCGCACACCACCTGGCCACCTGCCGGATTACACCTTACAGTATGGGCTTGCAGGTCATACTGTACTAGACAGTTACAAATATGTGAATGAAGTTATTCACATATTTGTGACTGTCTAGCACAGTATGCCCTGCAAGCCCATACTGTAAGCTGTCATTTAGCAGGTGGCCAGGCGATATGCGGGTGAGTTGCAACCGCCTGCCGATGATGGGAGGAGTGGGGTGGGTAAGGGGTCCTGTGTGGGTGGGTAGGAGGGTTGGGGGTGCCACTGGATCACCACGGAATGTTCTCATGTCATTTTACCAGTGATCACGGCCATGGGAGAGAGGGAGGGGGTACCACTAGACTACCAGGAACTGTAGTTATTACATTTTACTGATGACCGTGGCTACGGAAGGGAGGCGAGTACCACTAGACTACCAGGGAATGTAGTTATTACATTTTACCAGCGATCACGGCTACAGGAGGGAGGAGGTTACTGTGATGTGGACAGCCATTTCTGAGTGCTGTATCTTTTTTTTTTTTAATACTGTATAAAATGTATTACTGACTGTCTCTGCTGAAAATCTGGTGCTTTAGGAGTGACCTCACTCCCCCCTCCCCTCCCCTCAGGTTTCAGTTGAAAGATGAAAGCCATGAGAAAATGCTGAAACAGCATGTGAGATCACACACACACACCGGTTTTAGATACTAGGTGTTACATGGCAAGCCAGAAGCTATTTACAGACTTTTCTAAGTTAATTATAGATGGTGTTGTTAAGAGGGAAATCATAAAAAAAAGGTTTATGACATTAGAAGGGGAAACCAGATTTAGCAAACTGGCGCGAAGTTGTAAATGTTCCTCTGATGCCTGTGTGAGAGAGGATACTGATAAGATCAAAGAGATGACATTTGAAGAACATTTGAGCATGCTGAGGACTGCAGAATTTAATTCTTGAAAAAAGACATCCTGTTTTATATTAGATATATTTTTTATATATATTCTGACAGAGAAGGAGCTAGTTGACCTCACACAAAAAGGGGTTGGCAAATACAGTTTGCTTTTAAGGATTATTCTGTTTTCCTTCGGACACTTTTATCTAGACTGACAACGAAACATCTGTGAGCACTTTTAAACAGGTATTTAGCTAGACAAATCTTAATATTGTTGTTGGAATTTGCACTGTTTAAACCTTGTTCTTTTAAAAGATTTGTACGTCTTGTGATATAACAGTTCTGTATTTTGTGTTTTACATACTTTTATCTATTTTAGTAAAATTCTTTTTAGAGCATACTTAGACTGTCTTTGAATTTCTTTTACTTGTAAGAAAAGTATATATGGTTATAGCAGACAATAGGCATAAACTTGAATGGTGATACCAAATAGGAAAGAGAAACGTTTTAAATCTGAGGTCTTTATTAAAGATTTTAAGGGTTCATCTCTGTATTCCTGGCTAGGTGCCCGTAGACAAAGATATCTATTCCTCGAAGACAGAAACATCTGAGCGTGTGCATTGGGTACACTAGCAAGTGGTTCACAGTTTGAATCCCTCCAAGACTTGAGACCAAAGGTTGATCCGAACTCACAAAACAGACAAGAGGGTTACCTTGTTTTGTTAAACTGTTCACAAGACTGCGCTAAGAGGTTGGCACTTTGGGAGTAGAGGGCTTGACCTGCTGAGTGGGTTTGTGACAGACTGGTTGGCAGAGGTGGCATAATTCTGGTATCACAAGCTTGTATTTTTCTGTGTCAGCTTGAGACAGTAAGCTCTCTTGCAGAGAAAGAAAAAGACAGAGTTTTATTTTAAAAAGGAAACAGAACTATATATCACTTGGCGTCCAGTCAAGTTCCTACCCATTTTATTTTTTTCCTAAAGTGCAAGATAGGGTAGCCATAGTCAGGGAAGAAGATGACTTCCGACTGCAGAAGGCACACTGTAGATTACTTGAAGCAGTTGTGCAGGGACAAAGGAGTCCCATTTCAGGTGACAGCCAAAAAGCAGAACATCATAGAGGCCCTGATGGTAGCAGATACCCAGAGCAGCAAGTCACAGACCATGACTGAAAGGGACCAGACCTCGAGTGCAGCAGGATTAGCGGCCAGTGTTGTGTCCAGATCCAGTAAGGAGGACAGCAGGGCCACTGTCAGTGAAGGGCCACAGCAGCAGGGGAAAGTCACCAGTATGCTGAATCCAGAGGTATTCAGGCTGCAAACTGAGTTGTGCAGGATGCAGCAAGAATCCCTTGAGAAGAAAGAGTGAGAGAAGCAAGAGGCGGACCTTGATGCAGAGCGAGAATGCAGAGAGGCAGAATGGGAACAGCAAGAGGCAGACCATGAGGAGCATGAGCACCAGCGAGCTGCAGAGTAGAAGAGAGAATGAGAATGCCAAGACACAGACCGTGAGGAGCAGGAGTGCCAGAGGCAACAGGAACTAGAGAAGATACAACTCCAACCAGCAGCACCAGAGCAGGTAAGTGGCTTGGGTTTATCTGGGACTGCAGGACTGGGTTACAAATTGAACTCCAAAGCAATTGCTGAATTTAAGGAGGGGGGGAGGATATGGATGCCTTTTTAAACTCTTTTGAAAAAGTATGTATTCAGGCTAAAATTTCTAGAGAGTCCTGGAGCTTCCAGCTATCCCCGCTACTTACCGGGAAAGCTCGGGATGCATTGGATCAAATGGACATTGAGGACAGTAATAATTACAGCAAACTAAAAGCTACACTGTTAAAAATGTTTGAATTAACAGCTGAATCATACAGAGCTAAATTCTGTAAGCTCAGGAAAAGCCCTGATATGAGCTACGAGGAGCTAGCCATGAAACAATGTCAGTTTTTTAAAACGTTGGTGAGAAGGAATTGAGGCAAACTCTATTGATAAATTTGAAAATGTGATTTTATTAGAACAGTTTTATTGGGCTTGCCCAGCAGAGCTAAAAACCTGACTAGAGGACCGAGATCCTAAAACAGTGCAAGAGGCTGCTGAACTCTCGGACCGCTATGCCAAGAGCAGACCTGCTCTGAGAGCAAATGGGGCAGGCGTGGCAGTGCAGAAAGGGAAAAGCGCACCTTCAGGGCAGCTAAAACCCTCACTGCCTCCACCAAAACCACTTAGCCCCAGGTTTCAGAGAAAAGATTTCTCTGAGATAAGAAACAAGTGTTGGTTGTGTAAAGAAACTGGGCATATTGCCAGACAGTGTCCCAAAAAGGCAAGCAATAATACACAACAGGGTGCTAGAAAGGAAGTAGGTTGTTTGTGTGTCCCTGGAAGCATGCCAGTGACAGGGAACACATGCACCCAGTCATGGTGAATGGTGTACAGATGCAAGGGTTAAGGGACACAGGGGCATCGTTGACCTTGGTAAAGGGGGATCTGGTAGAGCCTGGTCAGCTTATACCCAATAAATACGTCACTGTACAGGACTTCACTGGTGAGGTGAAAACATTGCCCCTCGCTAGTGTTCTCTTAGACTGGGGTGAAACAGGGGGAACTGTGCAACAGGTGGCTGTTGCCAAAACATTAGCAGTGGATGTGATCCTGGGTAACAATCTCCAACAGGGGACAGTATGTGCAGTTACCCATAGCCAAGCTACAAGGGAAAATTGTAGTTCCCTGAACCTCACGGAGGCCATTGTGGAAACCACTGGGAGGCTGGCTCCCCAGCCTGTGTATCCTGATATAGAGACTGATAAAAAGGGGGTAGAAATTTCCCTGGTAGCAAGTGACCACACAGCTACAGAAGGTTACTCCGAAGAGGGAGGGGTGACCCATTGTCAGAGGTTCGGATTGACAGTGATCCTGAGAGCCCTGACGCTAGTGCTAGGGACCCTAGTTTAGTGACTGAAGAGGACCTGTCCCATGCCTTGGGACTGTGTGATGGGTTTGCAGCTGCTCAGAGGAGTGACCCTAGTTTAGAGAAGCTGAGGGCTTGGGCAGACTCTGACGGAGCACAGAGAGGTGACGGCTGACGTAAGGTTCATTGGGAAAATTGATTATGTATACTCAGGCAGTACAGACAGTGGGAGGGATGCTAGGCAGGCAGCTTGTCATTCCCCAGAGGTATTGTGAGCAGTTGCTCAAAATTGCACATGATATTCTCTTGTCTGGTCATCTGGGAATCGCACACACTATGGAGGGGTTTATGTGATAACAGTGAATGCCTAAAGTCAATCACCGTTATCGCACAGTAAGAGTGCTGAAAACCTTTTCGGCACTCTAACAACCCAGTGCACAGGACAATGGCACCAGGAGATTTTTAATGCTTTCTGTGGGGTTGCACTCTCCACACACACACTTTCATGGGGGGCTTCGCCCCACCCCTACTTAAGAATTCTCAACTCCAGGGGGGTGCATGTCAGGTGGGTGAAAGCATTAAAAAAATAAAGGTTCAGGCACAATAACATCACATCAACATCCAGACCTGAAGCCGGTACCTCACTGACCCCAACCACTAACCAACCCCTGATGCCACAACACAGCTTGGCCACCCACTGCAGTACCACCCCCAACAGTCCCTCCGCCCCCTTCCAGGCTATGCTCGCCGTCCTCGCTCCCCCCTCGCACGCGTACACATAGCGACATCCTGTTGCCCAGTTCACCCACCACCTCATCCAGTTGCCCTACCCTCCCATCGCCGTGAGGAATTGCACCGGGAAGGAATCGCCATTATGGACTGTGCCCTTCCCCATGCGCCCACCTAATGCGGTACCATCCCAGAGGGACTCTGCTCCTTACCCCACCTTGCTCTGACAAAGTACCATTTACCATGACCCTCTGGGATCTCCCCCAGGGCCAGTTTCTAACCCAGCTATTTTATACCCCACTCCAGTGTGTTCCAACTTGTTTATCAGTCTCCTATATGGAACAGAGTTAAACGCCTTACTGAAGTCCAGATACACTATGCCTACTGCTCCACCCTGGTCCACCGTTCTGGTCACCCAATCAAAAAAATCAATCGTGCTTGTCTGGCATGACCTCCCTGCTGAGAAGTCATGCTGCTTTGGGTCCAGTTTTCCATCTGCTTCCATGTATTGCACTATTCTTTCCTTCAGTAATGTTTCCATGATTTTCCCCACCACTGAGGTGAGGCTGAGTGGACAGTAGTTACCAGTGTCTTCCCTGCTCCCATTTATGCACAGGGTTTCCACTGTGGATTTTTTCAAGTCATCTGGAATTCTGCCACTCTCCAGGGACTTATTGAAGAGGACTGCTAATGGGGAGGCAGATTCCTCTGCAAGTTCCTTCATTATCCTTGGGTGGATACTGTCAGGTCCCATTGCTTTGTTGGTTTTTAATTTTTTCGGTTCTTTTAGGACCCTTTCTTTTGTGAAGGGATTTGTGTCAGCTTCACTGGTGTGGTGTTTTTCATTTCCTAGTACCAGCCCACTACCCTGTTCTTCTTGTGTGAACACTGAGCAGATGTGTTCATTCAGAACCTCTGACTTTTCTTTGTCAGTCTTCACATTCTGCCCCTTAATATCCTCTTTGCTTTTTCTTTTCTCCCGTATGTATCTGCAAAAGGTCTTGTCCTCCTTTTTCACCCCTTCAGTAATTCATTCTTCTGTTCATGCTTTGGCTATCGTATCACCTTCCCTGCTTCCTTGAGCCTAGCCTTGTATTCCTCCATGTCACTGTCCCTCTTTGTCTGCTTGTACTTTTTGACAGCTTTTTTTTTCTCCTTTATACTGAAAGTAACCTCCTTAGAAAACCAAAGATGGTTTCTCCTCTTCTTAGTTTTACTCTTCTGTTTGGTGCATTCTGCTGTGGCCAGAGTTATTGCGTCTTTTATGGCCTTCCAGCTTGCCTCCACGTCACCCCCAGCAACGTCTTTGAGATGGTTTTTAATGCACGTTTTCATTTTGACATAGTCAGCCTTCCTGAAGTCCAGAATCTTCAGTTTTGTGTGACTTGTGTCCTCTTTTCTTTTGACTATGAGCCAGACTGACCTATGGTCACTGGACCCCAGATTGATTCCTACCTTAATGTCTGTGATCCAGGTACTGTATGATAGTATGAGGTCCAGGATTGCATTTCTCTGGTGGGTGACTCAACCAACTGTTTTAGTCCTGCCCTTTTTAGAGCTGTGAGGAATTCTCTGCTTCTGTCCGATGAAGCTGTGTAGGAGGACCAATCTATATCAGGCAGATTGAAGTCTCCGATGAACAGCAAGTCGCTTTTATAGGCCATCGTTAGGATGGTTTCAAGTAGCTCTTTGTCTCTATCTATCTATCTGTTGAAATAGGGGTCTGTAGATCACACCCACTTGGATAGAGGACTTTTCCCCAGCTACAAGGGTGATTCATAGGGCTTTAGTCTCAGTGTTTGCCATCTGTACCTTTGCGGCCTTGATTCCTTCCCTTACATAGATTCACCATGTCTATGCCCTGTCCCCTTCCTGTCTGGTAATCAGAGTTTCTCCCACTCCCTCCCATCTCACCTGTGGCTTTGTCTGCATGCTCTCCAGAAGCAGTTTTTTTTTTTTCAATGAGGTGTGAGGCAGCAGACCGATGAGCATGGCTTGTATGTGAGGCAGTCCTCCCTCACACTATCTTTAGGTCTCAGTTTGTGGTTGGTTCTCCCTGGCCACCTCCGCAATCTGTTCAGGTCGCTGCTTCTCCTGGTATAATCGGCGCATTTACAGTTTGTACTCACATTGATCAGTAAGTAGAGCGTGATGTGCTATTTAAAAGCAGATGTGCTCATAATGCAAGTCAGTGAAGCTGATCACAGTGATGGCTTCATTTCACACTTTTTTTTCTTTCTTTTTTTTTTTACATATGACATCATTAGCAAATTGGCAGTACTTCTTCAGCAAAGAACGCTGCCTTTAAGGAGTCTATGTGCTGTTGAATAGGGAAAAGTGAAGCTGGCTGCTTAGGCAGACTGTGGACCCATACCTCTCAACTGTCCCTGATTTTCAGGGATGTCCCTGATTTTGCCTCAAAATATTCTTCTGTTCCATGTAAAATTGTTGTCATTTATTTATTTATTTCAGTTTTGGAATTACAATCATTGAGCCATAGGCTCTTTTACAAAGGCTCCATGTCTGTAGCCACAATATAGCACAATACAGTTGCAGTAACATATAAGAAATGTGACATGATGGGGTAGTAACAAGTCAAGTAGTACAGAGTTTTAACAACGATTGTTAAGAAGCTATTCACTAGGCAGGGATATCAGAAATGCATACCCCGACAATGTTGGCAAGTAATATGCAGTGAATGCTCCTGTTGAGCATCAGATCCTGAGTGCTAAAGGGTGGGTGGTGGCAGCCAGTAGTAGTTTTGTCTGAGAGATGCGGGCAAGGATAAAGGGTGAGAGGTAGCAGCCTGTAGAGGCTTTGTCAGGGAGGGGTGACTTGGGCGTGCTGTATGGTAGGAGAAGTGGATGACACTGTGGAGCAGGTTTTGTCATGTGACAAGGGAGGAAGGTAGGTTGGAAAGTATGGTAGAATTGGTTGGAGGGGGTGGAGGATGGAATGCTTACCAGGTTTGGAGTATGTCAATACTGGGCAGTATTTCTGATCTGTGGTTACAGAGGTTGACACAAGCAGAAGGATATGTGAAGAATAGGAGATTTGGTAAGGGGGTAGGGAATGGAATGCAACACGGCATGCAGCATGTTATACAAGTCCATAATAAAATCAGCAGACACAGTGAGTGGATTTGGACGGGAGTTTACATGGTCCCTTTTGAAAGAGCTGAGTTTATCATGTTGAAGTAGGGTGAGAGGTAGTTCATTCATCCACAAAGGGCCTTGGTAGGAAAGGGACCGCTGGGCAAAGGATGTACGTTTAAATGGGACGAGTAGCGAGCCCTTAGCTGCATGTCTGGTGGCTTTTGAGGTTATGTTCCATTGGACTAGAGTAGCTGATGATTCAGGTGTCAGCCCTAGGAGGGCTTTCTTACCAAATAGACAAGTTGATACCAGACCCTCTGGTGTAAGGGTAGCCATCCAGTGGGATAATACAGAGTAAAGGTGTGGGCGAAGTGGCCAGCTCCTACACTAGTACCAGACGACAGGCCTTATTTAGGAGCAGTTTTACACGATTCATATTACAAGTTGTTTTTGTGACTGTACACTGTGGATTATAAGTAGAGACCCATGACATTCTTTTTATCTTTTATAATTATTCTTTTTATTTTTCTGGAATTTCTTGTTATTTCTTTTTATTCATTGAACATTTATTTTTATTTCTTGTTATTACATTTACATTCATAAATTACCTCAAAACAACCTTATACACACTAGAAATCACATTCCTAGTATACTATTTGTATTAAGCAGCATTATGCTATGGTCTTGCAAGGTTTTGTGAATGAAGCAATTCCTCTGTCGCTTCCTTGTGGACCATCTCTGTGATAACTATGGAGCCTAAACAACAACCGCTGCAAGCATTCATTTAGTTTTTGCACCTCAAAATCAATTTTTACACTTTATTCTTGTGCTTTTTTTTGTTTTATTCTTTTTATATGTTGAATTTCTTGTTACACCTTGAATTTCTTGTTATTTCTTTTTATACCTTGAATTCTTGTTATTTCTTATTTAAGAAAAACAAGGGTCTCTAATTATAAGCACAAAATAATGTCAAACACTGACATTAGAGACTTGCTCCTGGCAAAATGCATCTTACACTAATCCCATTATTCTATCAGCTTTCTGAGTCAATATTACCAGTGTGTCACTGATTTTGGTCTTTGTCCCTGATTTTGTTTTAAGCCCTGTCACTGATTTATGAGGCAAGGGGTTGAGAGGTATGAGTGAAGCCAATCACGTTGACAGGTTCTCTTTCACAATTTAATTTGGTTTGAAACAAGGGAATATGCACAAGGATTGGGTAGAATTGTTGGCTGGTAAAACAGCAAAGGGATATTTGTTTGACAGTGTGGGAGAGAAGGATTTTTTTCAAATCAGGAAGTACTGACAAACTACGTGGCAGACAAGTCAAGTGTGGTCAACTTTGACATGGCCTGCAGAGTGATTTATTTTTTTTTTTTTTTACATTTCACGCAGTGGTGTGTGCTGGGACTTGATCTGTGATGTTGTGCTGGGATAACACCACAGGTCAAGGTCTCAGCTGACAATCAGGTTGCAGGATTTTTTTTTCTTGCCATAAACATGAGAATACAGCTTTCAAAAACAATTGCACCTCCTCACATTTCATCTTTTAAATGCTATGAACTGAGAAGGAAATGGCAACACGTAAACTATAAAATGGTTTGGCAAGAAAACAGTTATTATCTTTTTTTTTTTAATCTGACTATTGAAAATCCATTATTTTAGGCTGACAAAGCAAGACAAGAAGTTAACTGTATTTTTTCCAGAAGGCTCATCTGGCCAGACCAGTTGGGGGGAATATATAAGCTAATCCATCCAATGAAGGACTTATCCATCAGCTTGACAAGAGGACCTGTGAGAGGTCGAGGGACTCAGCAAGGACTGAAACAGTAGGAGAGAGCAGAAAATAGCTACATAATCCACCTAGCAGAACCAGTCATGCACAAATTCTTCAAGAGAAACACCTTTAAAAATGGCAGCACACATACTCTGATCAGTCTTCAGTTCCCAGCCCAGAAGATCCCCACCCCCACTCGAAAAAATGTTACATTTCATTATAGAGCTTTTTTTTTTAAAGCTAAGAGCATATGCAGTAATTAGGAAATATTAAATAGCCTTTCAAGAGCTGCAAAGCAGGATTTACTGTTAAAGAGCAAGATGACCAGGTGGAAATAAATGCAACAATATGTTCTGCTTCTGTCTGTGTCTGACTTCATGTCCAAACTTGAATATAATGTTGCATCTGAAACTTGCCCTTTATTCTCAAAGGGAGCATCTGTTTGCAACAAAAAAGTCACAATTTGTGGTAATTTACATCAGAAATGAAGTACTGAATCTGTTTGCTTCTGAGTTTTGACATACTGTAAATACAGCCAAATAAACAGAACTGTTAGGCCACCTTATGAACTAACATTTTCAGGCACAGGCAAATACAGACAGATCCCAGACAAATTCCTTTGAAAATCCTATGAAAATAACAAGTTTAAAAAACACTGGGTTTGCAGCAGTTGCAGTTAAAAAAACAAATGATGACTAAAGTATGTTTATGAAAGTAAAATACATGGTTGGGCCTTTTTCCCCATAGAAGTGATTAACAGTTATCTCTCTGTATACCTTTTCCCTCGATATACAATTGCAATTAAAACTAACAGTAACCCTTCAAATGTAGTATATAAAATAAAAACTAGGTACGTTCACTATACTTGGAAATAAACCCAAGGGATGGCTAACCAGATTATAAAGCTACTAAAAGGAAAAACTGATTTAAAATTCTATGACTGAATTATAATAATGGCAAAACGAATTCTGGGTGTTTATGTTAATGTCCTGTTAAGCATTCCCTGAGGTATATGGCACACTGTTCTGCCTTCAGGGGGTTTTAACAGGACATTAACAGAATGCCACCATTCCTTGTTGCTTAATTCCCTCTCCTATATTGCAGATGTAGATATTGATGAGCACTGGTCCCAGAACAGTTCCTGTGGTACCCCATTCGTAACTCCCTTGGGCTCTGATTGCATGCCATTGACAGCCACCCACTGTTTCCTTCCCTGCACTCAGTTTCCTACCCACTTGGTCAGTTTATCCCCTACCCCAGATGCGGGTGAGAGAAGTGAGTCATTAACAGCTTTGGTTTGCCTTTGAGGTGGGGCTTTTAAATTTAGTTCTGCTTCTAGAAGTTGAGGTACAACACATCCATTGTCTGAGCCCCTGTCCACTGCCTTGGTCACTCAATCAAAGAAGTCAATCGGTTTAGTTTGTCAGGATCTCCCTGCTACAAATCTGTGCTTCCATATGTCCTGCAACCCATTTGCCTCCAAGAATTCAATTAACTGTTCCTTAAGGATGATTTCCAGTACCTTGCTACAACTGAGGTTAGATTGACTGGTTTGGAATTTCCCAGGTCATCACCATTCCTGCTCTTGTGAAGCATCACCACATTAGTTACCCTCCAGTCAGCTGGAACTACCCCCATCTCCAGGGAACAGTGAAATAAATTTGTCAATGGCACAGCCAGTGTCTTCCCCCACCTCCTACAGCACTCTAGGGTGCAACCCATCAGGACCAGGATCTTTCTCTGCCTTCGGGACTTTGTGGTCCCTAATCACCCTTTCTTCCAGAGTGGCCGTAACTCCTGTCCTCTCACCCCCACTCCCTCTGTATGACCTGCTCTCTACACTGTGGGCCCTGCGCAAAGCGTGTTAGAGCTTATTTTTTCAAACAGTAAGGCTATTAATTGCAAAAAACTAAAATAATGCATCTAATAGGGATTCACAAACACAAAGCAGACAAAGTAAGGAAATGAAAAAAAATAGGGTTCAAAATCTCTTGCGCTTTGGCAGATCAGTGGTGTGGTATTCCTCAGGTCAAATGCCCAACCCCTTCCCCCAGCCCTCATTTTTGTGACCAAGGACACATTTCTGGTCTACTGTAAGCTCTAATTGTGTCAAGTACAGTAGGTAGTTCTCTTAACTGTTTGTTTTGACATTACTGTACTAGTTGGAATGCTGCAGGCAGGAAAAGCTGGCACCAAGGACATGGGTGCTCCAGTGAAAACGTCATTATTTCGAGCAAAACCCAGGCACTTGATCACTTGCCAATGGATGCATGTTGTTAAAAAATAATCCTCTCAAACATTTGGTTAAAAATGGGATTAAAAGACAACAAACTGGCTGACATAGGCAGATGAGAGATAATCCCCTAGAACCACCATTCTGTGTGACACTATGCACAGTGGTTACAATAATAATAATAATAATAATAACTTTATTTTTAAAGCACCTTTCAATATATCAAGGCGCTGAACATATCAAAAACTACAACATACAATGCCAATTAAAAACATATAAATAAAATAATTTCATAACAACATCACATATTAAAAACGAGCAATAAAATATCCCATAAAATCAAAACACAATATTTGCAATCAGAGTTCATTAATCCTCTAAGTAAGCCATATGCCACAGGTAAGTTTTTAAATTTTCTTAAATACCTCCACGGAGGTGCACTCCCTTAACTGGTGTGGTAGAGAATTCCAAAGAGTGGGTGCAGCATAAGAAAATGCTCTACTACCAGAAGATTTTAAACTCACTCTTGGAATCTCTAACAACCCCTCGTCTGCCAAGCAGAGCTATCGGCCGGGGCAGTAAGGCACCAGAAGTTCTTTTAGATAGGTTGGACCCTGATCATGAAGGGCTTTGAAAGTCAATAAAATGACTTTGAAGGTGATCCGCCACCATATAGGAAGCCAGTGCAGTTTGCACAGTACCGGGGTAATATGACTGGATCTCCTTTTCCCAGTCAAAACCCAGGCTGCAGCGTTCTGCACCAGCTGTAGGCAATGGATTTCAACCCCAGAAAGCCCAAAGTAAAGGGCATTGCAGAAGTCTAAGCATGAGGACACGAACGCGTGGGCCAACGTTGGCAAAGAGTCAGACGGAACAAGGTGATGCACCCTGGCAATATTCCTAAGATGATAAAAGGAAGTCCTGACAACAGCCGACACTTGAAATTGAAGGGTCAGCCTGTCATCTAGGACAATCCCAAGGTTGTGCACTCGTTCAGAGGTCGGAAGTGACACGCCACCAAGAAAACTTCCAGAGGGCGTGCCATCATGCGACCTCACTATCTGACCACTCGGGTCCACCACTAATACCTCTGTCTTCTCTGAGTTCAACTTTAATCAACCAGAATCCATCCACCCTTGGATTTCTTCCAGATAGTTATTAAAAACCAAGACAGCTCCATCCTGGTAAGGTGCAAAAGACAGGTATAGCTGGGTATCATCTGCATAGCAGTGACATCTTAGCCCATACCATCTTATAATGTCTGCGAGGGGCAGCATATACACTGCAAATAACATGGGTGACAGCACTGAACCCTGAGGCACCCCACACAACAAAGAAGTTGGGCCGGAGGAATGAACCCCCGACACAACTTTTTGTGATCTCTCAGTAAGGAATGAAGTGAACTATTTTAAAACAGTTCACAACATTCCACAGTTAGCCTCAGACATGCTAACAACACCAGGTGATCCACAGTGTCAAAAGCTGACAAGAGATCAAGGAGAACTAGATGGAACGTCTCTTCTGATCCCTCGCCCTCAGAAGATCATTAAGCACCTGAACCAGCGCAGTCTCGGTGCTGTGTCTTTTACGAAAACCAGATTGGAAGGATTAATAGACATTATGGATGGTTAAATGGTCTTCCAATTGGGCTGCCACTACCTTCTCAATAATCTTCCCAATAAAGGGAAGGTTAGAGATAGGTCTGTAGTTCGAGAAACAGTCTGGGTCCAAAGTAGCTTTCTTCAAGAGTGGTGTCACCACTGCCTCTTTCAGGGAGTTAGGAAACTCACCTGACTCTAAGAAGCACCAGACTATTTGCACCATAACTGGACCAATGGTTTCAGAACAACCCAAAATTAGGGGAGTTGGTCCAGGATCCAAACTACAGCTCGTGGGATGCACACTATGGATGATCCTCATAATATCCACGACCTCAGGTCGGCAAAAGGAACTCCAAGAGAACTGAGGTATTGTGAACTCGCACTGTTCCACAACATCACCCTTAGAGATTGCCGGACGCAAGTCCACCCTGATGTCAGCCACCTTAGTTGCAAAGAACCGAGTGACCTCCTCGCACTCTAATTGCGAAAAAGCTTTCAAACTTGCAGACAGGCTGGGTTGCACAGTCTGTCTACAGTCTGAAAAAACTGAGCTGGTTGATTCTGTGCAACTGCAATCTCCCTGGACAGGAATTCTGCCTTCTTATGGGTGATTGCAGATTGATAGATAGAATAATGTTCCATCAGTCTAAGGTGGTCGGCATCAAGGGTGCGGACTTGCGCCAACAATGCTCTAACCTTCGCCCCTGTCTCCACAACTCCCTCAGTGTCCCATCAAACCAAGGGGACCTGGGGTGAAGGCATAGGGGGTGCTCACGAACAGGAGCAATAAGATCCAGGGCCACCGTAACAGCCGTATTATAGGCTGACATCAGTGCCTCTGGGTTACTGCTAGTCAACATGAGGGATGAGAGATCAAGGATCGCTACAAGGCCCTGGGAAGTAATATTCCAGAATGGGTGGCACCTGACCATCTCCACAGGGAAGGCCTTCTCAGGGAGGTGCAAAAATTGAATCTCACGGTGTAGTGGTCAGACCAGGCGAGTGGTTCCACCCCCACATCGGATGAATCAATCCCTAAGAGGAAGACTAAATCCAGAGAGTGCCCAGATTTATGTGTAGCAGTGGAAATTACCTGTGTAAGGCCCAAAGAAGACATAAGCTGGAGGAAGTAATTACCCAAATTGTGCGAGTTCATCGTTGACCCAGGCATTAAAGTCACCCAGAACCATCAATCTGGGTGACTCAAATGACATATCAACGAGGAATTCTGCTACTTCCCGTAAGAAACGTTTCCCATCTCCGCGTGGACGGTAGATGAGAACGATTCAAATGCCTACACCTGCTACAACTGTGCACTCAAAGGATTCAGCCTCACCTACTACCACATTCATGAGGCCCAATTTAGTCTTAAAACAGACTGCAAGCCCCCCCCCTGCGGTCCAATCTCGGGCGGTGTATCACCGAGTACCCAGCCGGAATCATGGCCTCCAATATGGGGCCTGAATTTTCATCCAGCCAGGTCTCGGTGATGCAAGCCAGGTCAGCCAAACTAATAAGATTGGCTATAATGGAGGTCTTATTCCTAACAGACCTGGCATTGCATAACACCGCCCTAGTTGGACAAACCTCGGAGGCTGTCCGGCCTATCTGCCCACCAAATTCAGTAGTGCCCTTGGGTATGGGCACCAGACACTGGATTCCATTTCACCCCAGGGCACCTTCTGGACTTAGTAACCCCGATACGGTGGCTCCGCTCTTTCATCCTCTCCTGTTCGCCCACCCCTGCCCTCCTCACTCTCCTACGAACAATCTCCAGCGCAGTACAGTGCTGGGAAGTCTCAAATTGCAGGGGAGGAGTATAAAAAGGGCAGAGGGTGTGAAGAGAGGAGGATGAATAGTGTACCGCCGTGGAACCTACAGGCCAGCACATGTCACTGCTTAAATTAACCAATGTACACCAAATACAATCAAAACTAAACTAATCTAAAAACCCATACAAAATAAAACAAAAAAAAAGAAAAAAAAAGAAGATAATAAACAAACCAAAATAAACAAATAGAAATAAATAAATATAAACAAATATATAAAAGGGTATTCTCACTATCCCTACAACAAAAATTACCCCCCCCCCAGCTCTCTCACAGCCAAATAAAGAGTGGGGAAATATATTAGCACTCTCACTGCAAGATAAACTAAACAAATCAAACAAAGAACAAAATAACTAAACAAAAAACTCAAAATATAATGCAAAATATTTTTTAAACCCCATGGTCCTCTCACCACCAGGGATAATAGAACAAACAGCATAGGTCTAAAGCTGCCATACTTTATAAGCCCCCACTGAAGAACACAAAAGCTGGTAATATTAATCACAAGCCCCACATAGCAAAAGTCCAAATAATCTCAAAAATCAGTACATTATCTTCATATTCCTGCTATGCCACTCCAGCCACTGCAAATTCTCACTATTCGGAGTTTATCCAGCAGGAGGTAAACGCTCCTAACCCAGCGAAACCTAGGAGGGTGCGTGTATGCGACCAGTCTCCCCTACTTGGGATGCCAGAAGAAGCCCAGCCTCTGCCAGGCAACTCCGGCACCACCCGGAGGCCCTGAGAATGCCAACCCACTGGCAGGTACTCCCGACCCTCCCAGGGACAGACAGCAGCACCCCGCACCCACCTCTGGAACAGCCAGGCCAGTCAGTCAGATATCTCCTCCTCCTTCTCCAGCATGACTCCACCACACAAAAAGGCCAATAATTCGGCTTGAAATCTTCAAGTACCCACTCAAAATTAAATCTCAAGTAACCAGACAAAACCCAGGTACTCTATTTCTCCGGTATTCCGATTTCCAGTTAGGTCCAACAGTTCACTGAGTCCAAGAACGGGGGCAAGCAGAACAGACGACGAACAACTCAGAATAATCCGCAATAACAACACTGCAGACGCCTTCCACAAGCCGAGAGGATTCTCCCTGCCAGTTCCCAACCTCACAGTTCACACGCAACGGCCAGGCATCATTCAGGCACGCAAATATTAATATGTCCCCCAGACCCACTCGCTGTGGAATAAAAGCGGGTTCACATGCGTTCTGCTCAAAAGAGAACAACAGTGAAGTGAAGCTGAGCTGTTCTGGCTCAAGCAGAATGCAAGTGAAACCACTCTTACCCACAACGAGTGGTGACAGGGGACATATTCATATATTATATATTATAGATCAAGGGAGCGCTCAATGTTATTGAAAAAAAAAAAGAAAAACTATCCTGGAATGTGCCCATTTCCAGGGCATCTGCACTTGAGATGTACTTCACAGAATAATAGTGTCTCGTGAGCAGGGAAAGGAGAGCTCCAATTGGTCGGGAGCTCTCCCTCCATCTATAATATGTGTTATGTGTATAGTAGTTGTTACATATGTATCCCCAACTAGGAATGGCAAGCTTGACTGAGCTACTTAATTTTAATTAATAATAGGATGCATTTATTGAGTTCAATTGAATTTTTTAATATATAAAGAGGGTATTGATGCTTATCATATCTTGAAAAAAACTGAAAAAAAAGAAACTGGTCCCTCGTTATCTCCTCCGCCCGCACTCCCTGATCCCAACCCTCCCTCTGTGGACCCTCCTCCCCGCACCCCTCTCACCCAATACTTACCTGAGGTGGTCAGGAGGAGCAATCTTCGTTGGACTAGGAACACATCTGCACTCTTCAAAGTCGAATCAGGAACTGAAGAAATCACGGTAAGCCCTATAATGGCAGTCAATGGGGAGTTTCAACTTAGGTTGATATCTCAGCCATTGGAGTTTAGGCCCAAAATTTTCAACATGGGGTTCCTGGTACCCCACCTTGTGAACACTGGCACTGTCATTTAGTTTCTTGGTCCCAAAAGGTGATTTCAAGGTCACTGCGCAGAATCACCTTTTGGGACTGATTAACGAAATGACAGTGCCACTGTTCATGAGGTGGAGTCCCAAAAAGCCCATGTTACAAATCTGGTGAAAAAACTCCAAAAATGATTGTGTTACAAGCATCTATTGTGCAGTTTCTATGCACGCTCCCAAGTTAATCAATTGTTAATATTTTCATTCCAAATTTCCAACATTGCCATTTTTCCACCCCCCCTTATGAACAGTACAGCTGTCATTTTTCACATCCCGCCTTTTTTTTTTGTTAGTTATTTAACCAGGAGTAGCACACTAAGCTGAAAGCTTTTTTACAGGAGCGATCTGGGAGCACAGGGAAGTTAAGTAACTTGCTCAGGGTCACACAGTATGCAGATGGAAGCTGTGGGATTCAAACCCCAGTCTGGTCTGCTGGATGTCACCAGATTTGCAGTTCAGAGCCTTAAACCACTGCGCTACACTGCCTCCCAAAGAAAATGAAAAATTTTCTGCCTGAAATGTGTATTCGCACCTGTGATGCCAAATGGTGCAATCACTGTGCAAAATCACCTTTTGGGATTGAGTAATGAAATTATAGTGCCACTGTTCATGAGGTGGAGTCCCAAAAAGCCCATGTTAAAAATCTGGAGCAAAAATACCAACAAACGCCCAGGGCATTAGAGTTTCCAACCATAACGCCCCACCCTGTACAGACTGACATGCGTCGGGGGTGTGATTTGAGGTCATCGGTTGTAATGCTCACGCCATTCCACCCCCACCCTGCAGCCAGTAACAGGCATCGAGGTGTGCGTTCGGGACTTTGGCACTAACATTCACCCCATTCTCCTATACTGCACCCATCTCAGATTATTTCCTTATGGAATGTGGTGAGCATAAGGGCCGAAAACCCCAAGTTGCAAACTGACGCCTGTTGGTGTCTGCAAGGTGGGGTGAGGTGGAATGGTGTGAGCGTTATGGCTGACAACCCAAACATACACCCCCAATGCCTGTCAGTCTCTGCAGGGTGGGGGTGGAGGTTGGCATTAGTTTAATACTTCACTGCCATTCCCATTATGCATCTCTCTACATCCTGCACTACCAATGCCAATACCAGCAAGCAAACATTTGGCATTGACAAATGCTTGTTAACAAAATGTTGGAGAGGATTCTTTTTTAACACCATGCATCTATTGACAAGTGGTGGAGTGCCTGGTTTTCTGCTTTGAGTTAGAATGTGGCGTAGCTCCACACTGATGTCATCAAGCATTGCTTCAGCTGTTCTCTTACTGGTCTGGTACATTATGGCATATTTAGTGGGCTTTTATTTCAATAGGAGGTATGCCATCAACAAAAACTAGCATAATTCAGCTGGGGAAATTTACTTCCTCTTGTGTGGTATGGTTCAGATCTGTTTGTAGCTTTTCAAAGAGAACTCAAACTTTCTTTAAATATGGGTTTTATAAGGTTTTGTGATTTTTTTTTTATAATCTGTGGGATTTTGTTATGATTTAGCAGGTGACATTTTGTTCACAAGCACATTTTACATGAGAAGAAGAAAATGGAAGAGAATTACATTAATATTACTTGTAAAATCACACGGATGGACAACAAGATTACAAACATATAAAAGATGTAAGAGTTGGCCCAGTGGTGCAGGGGGATGAGACACTTAAGTGCCTTACCTCTTACCACGTCAGCGACTTGGGGTCAGAAGCAAACTCACGTTGTTGGGAGTTGGCTGGAGAAGAGAGGACTGAGCGATCGGAGGACTGCTCTCCTCTCCGGGGAAGGGTGGGCTATGATTCCTGGCCTCTAGAGACTCCCTGTGGAGACAGGGAGTACACTAGCTGTGATTGTGGCAGGTAAGGGGTGAGGTGACAGCAGATGTCCTGTGGGAGGGTGCGGGGGCATGCCCAAAACCTGCGCAGGACATCATTGCACATCTGTGTCTCTGGAGGGGAACCAAGGAAAAACCCCACTGGCTGGGAGGAAGATGCCACTCCGGCCTACCATGTCCAACACTAGATCCTGCTCTGCAGCCCTGATTGCCTCCCTCCTTCACCTCGGCCAGTGCTGGCATCTCTTGTGAGGTATGTTCACCACGGTGCAGAAGGTAGCCTTATGACCAGGGGTGCCACACAGGTGAGACGTGGGTGGGTCAGAGGAACAGGACACCAGTAGAGAGGATCACAAGAAGGACGGGATAATGGCAGACCTGGCTGATGGTTCATACTAAGGTGTAAGAAGCTGAAAATACAGTGGGCCCATATTTGCTCCTGTCACATCACCCATAATACTTCAGTCAATTGCCTTCTGAGATACTGGTAACCAAAGGTCGCTCCTGTAAAAAAGCTTTCAGCTTAGTGTGCCATACCTGGTTAAACAACTAAATAAAAAAAAAAAAAAAATGTATTCTTAAACTGGTTTCTAGTCTTGCTAGCTATGACATTTAATGGTAATTAATTCCAAGGTTTTACCACTATCTGGGCCAGATATTCAAAACTTTGCCCCAGGTCTACATTCGTACTGTCTGGTGGGCAAACGTAGTCCGGAGCACAATGCAAGCTATATTCAAAAGGAATCGCCCGGGGCAAACAGCTTCTGAATATAGCATGGGAATGAGGCCTTGCAAACTGGGCTGGGAGTGCAGGGCAAACATAGCCCTGGAATAAGACAGCACTGAATATAGCAACCAGGAAGTGCAAACCACAACCACAACACAATGCACAGCGATGCGAGGGTAGGTAGAGGTGAACTATGTGGCCAAGGTGTATGCCAGCAGATGCGTGGACCCAGTGCAGCTGCAGGCAGCAGTTCAAAACTGTATAATAATAATAACTGGTGACCCCCATTATCAACCCGTTTTTGATTACTGTAAAAAGTCATATCAACCCGCAGGTTGATACGAGTTTTACAGTCTCGCACCAAGAACCCGGAAGCAGTCCAGACCAATTCTGTTGAACAGAATAGCCCAAAGACCAATCTGTGCTGTAAAAATAATTTCCCCAATTCCTCTTTTTTTTTTTTTTTTTTTGGCGAAAGAAGCCACCGATTATACAGGGAGAGCAAGTGACTTGGTGGCTTCGGAAGAATCGATGCAACCATTTGCGAGTGTTGCTATGTCAACGGTTCTCTCACACAGCTCTCTCCTGCCGCTATCGAAGACCCACGTTGCTGACTGCTCATTCCTGTACCTCCTTGTCTCCACACCAGTAAAGTACATTTTATTTTTTTATATAGTTTATCCTGCCTTCATAAAAAAAAAAAAAAAAATATGTATCCTGCCAAACTCGCGTTTCTATTGGGGCTTCCTCGGTCAGTCAGTCAGATCGGAAACTGACTGGAGCTGACTGACTGCTCTTATGCTGCACACAAAACAAAGCACCAGTAATTATAAAAAAGAAAGTCTAGGTGGGGGGGGTGTTCATGGTGTTTTATTTTATTTTTTTTACACACCCTCGGTGATTGATGAGCTCATAAACATCTCGAGCTTCGCTCTCGAGGTTTATGGCTCATCACTCACCTTAGTGTGTAAAAAAAAACTCATAACACACCCTACTGCTCTATTCTGTACATATTCCTGAACTGTTAGCACCGTGCTAAAATGTTAGCGCAGCTTTAGCGTGGACCTAAGCCGTTTGCCTGGTGCAAACACGTTTGCCCGGTGCTAAGATTTGCCATATTCAAAAGTGACATGCAAATGGGCCTATTTAGGTAGTCTCTGGGCAAATATCCAGAATAACATCTCATTATGCCCTGATTTGCATGCACTTTGCCCAGCATTACAGCAGGGTCCCATAGCTCCACCTGTACATCAGTCTGAAAGTACAGGGGCTGGCCAGGTCTGGCCGCAGCTCCACCTGTAGGTCAGTCTGACAGTGCATGATGGTTGCTGCAGGCTATATGTACGCAGTACAGCATAGCATTGTGTACCCCAGGGGACAACACAGCAGAGGCACAGGTGGTGGTGGTGATGCATGCAACTGTCACACTGTAGGGCATGCTACAGTGCACAGCAGACACCACAGTAGCAAGGGGGCCAGTAGTGTGAGTGACAAGCAATGCCTATGGTGTGTAAGGTAGTGAAGACCACTACACAGTGACAAGCCCACCTTGCAGGTGTGTACTGCCAGTGGACATTACTGTCACACTGTTGTGTGACCCACAGATGCTGCACCTTTGGCATGGAATGCTCATGATGACATAGACATGGCCAGCTGTGTGTTATGTGGTATATGTAGAGCTGTGTGGTATGTGACTGGGGGGGCATGTACGATCTGACAGGCACACTGGTATTGGGGTGTTCCCAATACTGGCCCATGTGCACCATGTGATGTGTCCCAGCCTTGTGGCCGCACCCAGTCTGTGGTGAGTCCTGGCCACCTGTACACCTTCCCCTCAACACCCACCATGCCCACAGTGCTGCATGTGTGTGCTGGCATCTGTTGGACACCACAGACGTATGGTCTGCAGGTGTGTGCTGTATGGCCACACCTCCATGGTGGCCCCCAGGGACCGGGTCACCTCATACTGCCTGGCATGGCTGGAACTGGTGGCAGATGTTGGCATCACTGTGTTGCCATCAGTGAGCAGCATGTTTCCTCCATGTCTGGCATTTTCTCTGTGTCACTGTCATATGTTAAGGTCACGCAGGCTGTACTAAAGCTGCACTAATGCTGCGCAAAGCCACAGTGTCACGCAAAGATGTTTGACCAGTGTTAAGACCAGCTTTTCCTGGGCAGTAATTTGTACTGTGCAAAGGGTTGCGCTAAGTCACACTAAACACCCTAGCATGGCGCTAGTCGCTGAATATCCCATAGTACCTGTATTCATGTTCAGTTTGTCCCTTGTATTATTATGGTTAGTCCGGCACTAATGCGGTTTGCGTGCGCTATTTGGCCTTTTGAATATAGCAGACCCATGCTAATCTCATGCAAATGGTTTGCGCACAGCACAAAGCTTTGAATATCTGGGCCACTGTGTGTAGAAAGTCTTCCTTTTATTTGAGTTAAATTTCTTTGGTCTTAGTTGTAGTGGGTGCCCCCATTGCTCATTCTGTTACTTTTGAATTTTAGATCTAACTGATTTAGTAGGTAATTATCTTGCATTATGTCATAGCATAGGAGAAGGTCTCCCCATATTCGTCTGGGGCCCCAGTAAGTGGTGACCAGAGGAAAATAAAGTTGATATATATATATATATACTGTATATATATATATATATATATATATATATATATATTCTGTTATTGAAAGAAGTCTGAGAAATAAATATATAATTTTTCATAGAAATATTTTGGGCTCCTTAGTAGTTTAGACTTATCTTCTGACCTGACAACGTAATGCCCCAAAGTAAGGGGGTAAATCAATGGGGGCATCACAGAAAAGCAGAGGGGGTTTAGAATGCCTCAGGGGTCCCCGTGGTGTTGTGGGGTATGAGGGCTTGAGTTGTGGGAGCCCCTTGTAGTGTCTTTCCCCACAGAGCATCGTTAGGCAGGGCACCTTGTGTGAAAAAAAAAAAAAGAAAAGTTTTTCTTCTCTCTGCTGTCTACCTGCTCCATTCCACCCCCCGAGCAGGCAGCATGAGTGGGCACCCATGTGCTGGGATTGCTGTCTCTGGCCAGCGTGTGGTGCCCCATTTGAATCCCTGGCTGTTTGTGAGGGCACAGGCTCGAAATTCTGGAATTAGAACCCCGAGCACTTTTTCAAAGGAGTAAAGCCATTTTTGTGATGAGTTTGGGCCGGGCTGTGGAGAGAGAGAGAGAGAAAGAGAGAGAGGGACCTACAGAGTGCAACAGAGACAGGGGCTTACCTGGTGGTTGAAGCCATCTTGTTGACTCTGCGCTGGTGCCCCCTCATCCAGCCAGTGAAGATCCATGTGGTGCTGCTGTCCTGCAGTCAGGTCCGGCGGGAATAAAAAAAAAAAGGCGTTCGGTCCTCTCCGTCCAGTGTGGGCTCTGTTTGGCCCCATTTCTTATTTTCCTGTGCCAAGTGTGTTTAGTCCCTCATCAGCAGCACTGAAGAGCCGCATTGCTGCAGTGAAGCCATCGGCCCTCTCAAAGGCCCCTGCCATCTGCCACTTTGCCTGCTTCCCCTGCTGCGGTTCCCCTCCCTCTGCCAGAGAACCTCCCAACTGCAGTTATTTCACCCCGGGCTGGGGCGGTGAGTCAGCAGTAGCACAAACAGGGAGTGTTGACTGCCTATATTTAAACAAAAGTGGAAAGTATTTTTTTCTCTTTGAATTTAGTGCTGAAAGCGCTAGCAGAGGGTTAGGTAGGAGGGCCAGCTTAGTAATTTAAATATTTTGGGCAATGACGCCCACGAGGAGGGGCCAGACATCGAGGCCAAAAGGGGAACATTTAAAAATTCATAAGGGGGCAGAAAAAAGAGGCAGGGCAAGTCTGGAGTGATCGACAGCAGGGCTTGGAACAGGCCTGCAGTTAAAAGGCCAATGCCAGGCCCAAGTATTTAAAGGGGAAAATTAGGTCCAGTGAACTCAAAGAGGGCACAGCCATTCACAGAGGTCCCACAGCAGTACAAAGGAAAGGGCAAGGAAGGCCCCGATGAGAGAAGGGCATCACAGGCCCTAGATTTAAAGGGGTCACATTTGGTCCACAGTGATTAAAGGGGACTCTGGCAGTCCAGTTGGCCCAGCAGTTACGAGGGCAAGGAAGGCCCAGAGGAAAGAGAGGGCATTGACCCAAAGGGATGCTAGGGGTAGCCAGATCTTGGTATTGAAGGGACCCACAGCAACAGTAATCTTGAGAAGGATCAGTGAGGAAAGAAAAGGAAAGGTACTTTGCATACTACTGTTATTTAGTGACTGTCAAATACTGATATGTGTACCTTAACTGTTGTGTTGATTGCAAAGCCCTGAGACTGTTATTACTGGGATTGTAGTTATTTGCCCCTGCAGTGAACAGTTGCCCTGAGTCTGTAGTTATTTGCCCCTGTAATGAACAACTGCCCCAGATTTTGGGAATTTGCCCCTGTTACTGACAAATTACCCTAGTAATGAGCAATTCTCTTGGTGTAGTGTAAAAGTGTATCTACCAGCTCCAGTGTTTCCAATGCATGTGGATAGACTCAATCTTCTGCCATGATATTGTTCCATGATGTTGTCTGTCATTCTACTCATACGGAATCAGTCTCTACCCAGAGGATGACGGCATTCATCATCTCTCTCCTCCAGAAAGTGTCCGCCCAGACAAACATTGACCACATCCCTGCCGTCCGCCGAGGTCAAGCTCACCGAAGTCGAGTTCATCGAAACCCATAAAGTCGCACCCGCCATTTCTTATGTTCCTTAGTTTGAAGTCAATTACGCTGAAGTTGAAGTGCATTGTGTCCGCCGTGCCAGTGTCGTTTCTTGGTTCCTGATCCAGATGCCCGAAAGTTGGCCACCCTCAGAAGAGCGTGCTTGTCCTGGAAGAACCTTGTCTGCATCCCCTAGTCGTTAGCCGCAAGTCGAGTCCATCGAAGCCCAGTGCAGGTGTCCACTGTTTTATTGTTTTATTCCCGTTTCTTGTGTCGATGCTTCAGAATCAACTGACTTCACCTCAGATTCTTCTGGTTCCTGGTTGTATTGGATATCCATCTTCACCTCAGATTCTTCTAGTTCCTGCTGGCCTCTGAAGTGCTACAGCATCATCTGGTCCTTGGTAATCCTCCAGTGGGCTCACCACCAAGCATCTTCCTGGTTCTCCTCCATCCTTGGTGGCCTCAAAAGTGGGTTTTGGCCAGGGAACTTTCTGCATCTAGTTTTAGTCTGACAGCCCTTAAGGGGGTTTGTTCCAGGAACCAGTTTCTCTGGTTCTTTCTTGCTGGCAGCCTTGGAGAGAATGGGTTTTATGCCGAGAAGCATATGGTCTATTTAAAAAACCTCTCACCACCCCAGTGGCCTTAGCTAGGTCTGTGCTGGAACAAATATCTGAGTGTCATGGATTTCTTTCTGCCTAACCCTGTAGCTACCAACTGTATTTGATGGTGCGTACGAAGACTTCAACGACAACTAGACTGTATATCGTCATTGTATGGATGTTACTGTAATAGACCTGGGTCAGCATTGTAAGAGTTTTCCAAGTGGTAGCGATTGTTATCTGATATCTTAAACAGTACTAAAGTGACACAGCGTATGGTATTGCTGTGCTAATTGATTCTAAGAAAATGACGCTAGAGTATAATGGCATTAGGCCGAGGTGCACCTCAACATATCTCTTTTCTTTAGTTGTCTAAGTAGTGTGAGATAAGAAGTGACTGTTCATGCTCCTTTTTGTTTTGCTTACCCCTCCTGTGACCATGTCATCCTACCCCATTGTTACCAAATAAAACCCAGCGGGCATCAAACTCTATGGACAACTCCTGTTTCTCCTTGTCTGGATAAATATCATCTATCCTAATTCATTCGGACCCTGGTATTCCTCACCATCCTCAGAGCACCACAACAATAACAGAATTCTATTGTATTCTTCTTACTAGCAGTTTTAAAAGTAAAGGTGAAAATACTAGTTTCATTGTACAGCACAAACCCTTATTGTGAAAGTAGAACATATTTTACAAACACATTAATATATAAGTAATAAAATAGTTTATTACCTGTATTTAATACAAGTGGATGCTGTGCCTGCTCTTTTAATGTTATTGCAGCTGTTGTACATATAATGGTTCCAAACTATTCCTTTTAGTAGATACATAGGGCCAGCAGTTTAAAAAATAGCACATGTGATTCTTTTGCTACTGAATATATTTAGAGACTTCTTGGAACCTAGAAATACCTATCAAGAGTCTCTAGACTAGATCATCACCAGAATGTATAATTACTGTAAATTCTGAGGATGCCCTAGAAACTGTGAGCTGGCACTTTTCGGCAACATGACCTGTGTGAATCAGGAGTCAAGTCCTAACATACTCTGCACAGGGTCCTTTGGGTCCTTTGTAAAGCAAGTTATGAAGGGGCATGTGAAACAGCAATTCAGTTCTAATTTACTTCACACAGGGCCCTTTGGTTCCTGCATGAAGTACACTTGATTCCTAAATTGCATTTTACATAATTCATTTTTCATAACCATTTTGCAGTTTTAAACATTGTGTTATTTTCAGACTTAAAACATTTTTTCTCAAGCTTTTTTTTTTTTTGCTGGTAAAAAAATAGAAAAGCACTCACAGCATATGTTCCTAGACTTTGGTGGCTCATTTCAGTTATTCTATTTTTATTCATAACTTGGCCAAATTTTCAGGGTGGCCATATCACCACACCACCTCATGATCATGGAAGTGTCACCTCATTAAAGAACTAGTATCACCAAAAAAGTGGTGGGCAGAAAATCGCAGTAATTTTTAAAAGTAGTCCCTTGATGTTTCTGATGTGCTTTATGTTTCTGTGTACTCATGACATGGTTTTAAGCAATAAGGCATGACCAGGGGTTAGATTAACAGTCTGTTAATCACCCACTAGGGGTGTAATGTGGCACGAGGTGCATCCGAGTGCCATATTGCCCCTAGGGGGTGATTAACTGACTGTTAATCTAACTCCTGGGAGTGCCTTATTGCTATTATAAAAAACACACCAAAAGAAAAGAGTTTAAAGTATGCTTTTTCAATGTTTTCCTCATTTAGAGGGAGATTTTTAATAAAATAGTTCTTCCACCAACAGTTTAAGAATGCTGGTTCAAAATCAGAATGCATCATTCCACACATACAGCAGGGCTAGAGGATGGAATTCTGACAGAAAGAATTCATGTGCCATGGTGATCAGGCTGTACATGACAGTATAACATGGATTAATGTAAGGCTGTTGGAATCCTAACAGCCAATCAGATTGCAGCATTTCTAAGACCCTTTTTATAATTATGCTTAATAGTATTGGGTATGATTTCAAAACAGTACTTTACCTGAAAGCATACATATCTAGTTCTCCCCTCTCCCCCAAGCTACATCATCCACATGTGGCTTCGCTCATCGTTACATCACAAGCCCTGCTGCCTGATTTGTAACGTATGTCCCAATTTACTAATCAAGCGGCAGATGATTGCCTCTCCTTGGTTCCTAGTGATGTCTGACTCATAGTCAGTGAGGTCGCACTGCCAATAATATAGCAAGAGGACTAGAACTGACTACGTCAGTACAAGGTAGAATAATGTTCTCACATCGGACCTAGTACCATCAGGTAGAAAATCTTGTAGTTGGCAAAATAGAAAAGAAACAAAAATATGTCAGATATAAGAAGTGATAGCTGACTGCTTCTAAAAGTTAATGTTAATTCCAGGCAGTACACTAACTCTCTGATGCACCCCTACATGAGTTTTTTTTGGGGGTGTTCAACCCCATAAATGCATTCTGGGTCAGATTTATAAAATTACACTCAAGTGTTCATGAGGTAGGGTGGTGATATGACCACCCTGAAAATATGGGCTTAAAATGGCCAGACAATGGCCGCATTATGAGCAAAAATAAAAACTGAGAAAAAAAAACAAAGTCCACAAACATGTGCAATGTTTCCCTTTCCTTGCAGGTAGAGCAGCATGTCAGGGGACATCAAGGAATCACACCAGGGGACCTTGAGGATTTACAATGAGGGATAAAGCCATGAGTGCTGGTGGGGCAAGAGGGGGGTGGCATGGTTGGTAGAGAATAAGCAAGGGTTGGGGAATACTTTTCAATGGTTTGGGTGGGATCAGGGATACTGGTGGTGGGATTGGAACCAGACACTGGTAATGCTGTTTAATATAAAAGCAAACATCTGACTTTGGAGGATACTGGTGGGGAAGATGAGGGTAGTGTTGGTGCTAGAGGATGGATGAGGTAGAGTGTGTACAGTGATGGGATGAGGAACCTGTTGTCGTTAAATATTGCAAAAAAAAGAAAAAGCTACCAGTTGGGAATACCAGTTGGGGGATGATAGTGTGGGTGCTAGAAGGTGGGTGAGGGTGGGGGGTTATTTGCAAAGGGTCAGATGGGAGGGGGGATAGTGGTGATGGGATTGAGTACCCACTGTCAGTAACTATTGCAAAGCCACTTTACAGTTAACAAGAAACAACACCTGATTTTGGGGATACCAGTGGAGGGAGGAGGGTGATATAGGTGCTAGATGGTTGGTGATCATGACGGGATATTTCTGTTCAGTGAGTTGGGAAGGAGGGGTGATGCAGGCAGTGGGATTCAGTACCTACTGCAGGCATGCACATATAGAAACAAAACGCAAGTAATGAAAGCACAGATTTTGATATTTGCTCAGTAAAAATAGTCCAAATTTATAAAAAAAGTAAAGCATGACAGTCAGTGAAGTATCACCCTGATATCCTAAACAGTTGCCCACATAAATTTTAGCTCAATCCCTACAGCCATTCCAGTTATTTTAATGAGCAAATGTTTTTCTTTTTTTTCCTCATTTTGTGACCACCAAAAGTCACATAACCAGTGAAAGTAACAGAATAGGTATTGTAAAAATTGGCTTACCCTCAGAAAGTTCAGTTTTTGTGCTGCACATGTGCAACAATGGAGTGACTTTTAGTTAATAACTTAAAAATGAACCTTTTTGACAGACTTCAGAATATTCATCCTTGGGCCAAACTCTTAACAAAACCTTTAAGTGTCAGCTTTCCAGTCCCAACTTTCTGTCAGTGATTAAAAAAGAAGTTTCACCCTTCTAGAATTTTTGAACACAGAACCGATCATTACCCAATTTACAGGATCCAAAGATCCTGGCCCTGACTCCAAGCATAGGTGCATGTTTGAATGTATTTTTTGCTTTAAAAGTCATTTTACAAACCCAATAAGACACTTCAGGCATGTTTAATCATGGTCAAAAATTGCACTTCATGGGTGTGTTTAAAAGCCCTTGGCTGCATCTCAGGCCTAATAAAACACATTACATACACGCGATTATTTTATTTTATTTTATTTTTTAGGAGGCAGTATAGCGCAGTGGTCTAAGGCTCTGAGCTGAAAATCTGGTGACATCCAGCAGACCAGACCTGGGTTTGAATCCCACAGCTTCCACCTGCATACTGTGTGACCCTGAGCAAGTCACTTAACTTCCTTGTGCTCCCAGGTCGCACCTGGAAACAAGCTCCGGCTTAGTGTGCCTTTCCTGGTTAAACAATTCCCCCTTTCCCCTTCCCCCTTATTGCCTCATAATTATACACCCTGTTGTATCTTGTTGCTTATATGTAAGTTGTCACGTCATTACTGACATTTAGGGTCTGTGCGATGCAACACAGTTCCACTGATGCAGAACCGCAAGGTGCCAAAGTACTACCAGCAGCTACTAAGCTACTACAGTATAATGATATATGCCTCACTACAAGGAAACTAAAAACTTTTATTTTTTTTATAACTATGTGTTGTTATTTCAGCACAGTGCCAGTAAACTGCAACAAGAAAAAACTAGCCAGCTGCAGTGCCTGCCTCCCCAGCACCCCCTCCCAGTGCCTACGTTTAACAGCAGTTCGGAAACAAATCATGCTGCATGCACTTCCCTTTCTCGAATAAGAAATGTTACATGTGCAAACAGTTATTCAGTCATTGTAGTCTGTCTAATTAATACCTTACTAAGACAGCAAAATGAAAATCCCCTCCACTCCCTTTCCATGCGTTGACCAGAGCAAAAAAAAGGTTCACAATGGAAAAAACTATGCTGTAACTTATGTCTTTGTAAAGCTCTTACATTGTTGCCATAATGCATCATCGTTCTACTACAGTATATCTGTGGTTGAGAAGGATATAAACTACATCATACAGTTTGGAAATGATACCACCGGAGGGTAATGAAACACCCGCTGAGAGTGCTATTTAGTTGGAACAATAAAAGAGTCAGAACCTGCATTTAAAAAAACAGCTGCTGCTAGGAAGGAGGACTTACAGGCTCAGTGCATCCTTTAAAGAAAGCTTTATTTGACCAGTTTAAACAAGGCATAATTGGCAATAGTGATTTTCTTCCCCTTCAACTATGGTTTAAGAGTGGTTTCTACAAAAGGCTGATAGTACAGTAGTAATCCTGAATATTGCAGGGCTACGAAAACCATAAAGCATCCCAATCAATTAAATATAATTGACATACACTGGAATTGAAAAAAAAAAGACAGCATAGCATTAGAACAGTATATCTACACTACAGAAAGTCAAAGCTAAACTAGACTTTATAAAATGGGCCATGAAAATCCTGTAACCTAATTGATTGAAACACGTCACATGACCCTCGAACATTTTTCTGGCAACTACACTTCAGATGAACTACATATTTTTTTAATACAGGATTTTCTCCTTTATCCAGCAGCATGTCTGTGCAGGGATATACCCTGCTCTCAGGGATACACCCTGTTCAGGCCATACCCAGCCATCATTTAGATTTTTGCCTGTCCTCCTCTCCTGGTGAGAGCAATGTTTTTATTGACCTTGCACATATACATCTTCTGCTGTGGTAGGAGCAAGTTCCCTGGCCCAGCCACAGTATTTGCTGTAGTGGTGCAGCCCACTGCCAACCCTCCCCTGCAAAGACACCCTGCCGAGCAGCAGGTCTCTCAACCCTTGCCTGCCTCCTGATCCGATTCCCTGGGCTCGGCTCAGAACCCAGGTTGTCAGTACAGCAGCCCAACAGGCTGCTGCTGGGCCAGCAAGGTGACCGCTACATATCTGTTAAACAAATAAAAGTCTGTTTTATAACTGGGATAACATACTTCAAGGCGTGGGGTCTTAAGGGAATAATTCTCTCCTCAGGTGGTTGTGGCACTTGGCTACGACTTGTGCCTAACACCACCCAAGGCATGCACTATTTCCTTATAACCACACACCCTGTAATGTGTTATCCCTTACTTATTCTGATGTGTTACTATCCCTGAGAGAGCCTTTGTGCTTTGAAGGGACATAAAAGATGAATCACATTATGGGGCAGTATGACTCGAATGCACGAGTGAATGACCCTGGCAAATGCACAAATACAGACACTGTCGCCCTACAAAACTCATGATTTAGTCCATAAAAATATACTGCTAAACTTTAAATGGAAGAGAAAGAAAGAAAGAGAGAGAGACACAGAGAGAGATAGAGAGAGAGAGAGAGAAAGAAAGAAAGAAAGAAAAAAAGAAAGAAAGAAAGAAAGAAAGACAGACAGACATGGGTGTGAGCTTGTTCTTGCTGAAAATGCCATCATATATTCCCTGTATACTATGATGCTCAATCAGCATGTCTGAAAAAATCAGTGTACATAAAAAAATGAACCCCACCAGCCAATTACACTGTATTAATGTTTTATTAACACTTTAATGACACATTAATACCTAACACACTACAAACCACCCAATTAACACATGTAACAAGCCCCTTTAATAACACATGTAACAGTCACCTTTTCAAGTTCCATACCATCCACCCTAAAACCTCTACAAACTCTTCCTGCAAAGGATAACCTAACCTACACTAATCACCCATCCATCAACCTTCTTCCAACCTCACTTCCCAAGCAAACATGTCCCTTGAAGTTGCAGGCCTCTCCTGCAGGCCCTTCATGCTGCTGCTGCTGATGCAAGTCCTCCCTCCAAGACCCATACATGCCACACCTTCCCAGCTCCCAATCACAGAAATTGTGCCACTCCTCCTGCCACTCCTTTTCCAAACCAGCTTTCCAGCCACCACATCACATATTGGTTATGGCCACGCATCATACTACTTGACATCCTGAGGGGGAAGACCATGGAAGCCATGAATCCTTTTATATTAGACTCCTGCACTACGGAAACACTAAAGTGACAAAACAGGCAGTTCCTAGAAAACGACAGAATACTAAAGAAAAACACTATGGGCTGGATATTCAAAAGGGTTGCACCATGCGCACTAGGGTTGCGCCTGCGCAAGTCCGAAATTGCGCCATTCTGCGATATTCAGCAGGAGACAGTTGCACCCCCCAAGTCATGCTGAGCAACAGCACAATGCTAATGAAGGCATGCTCAACAGGAGATGGAGGAACCATGCATAAACTGCACAGCCCAATATTCAGCCGGACTATGCAGAGTTGTGCAGGCGCAACCCCCAACCTGCGCCTGCACAACTTTGAGCCGAAAAAAAAAGGAGTAAGTCAGGGCACCCACAGGTGAGCTGCTGCATTGCAGGGTGCAACACAGCAGCTGCCACCTGTGGGTGACCTCCACTTGTTCCCTGTGTCCCTCCCCTGCAGCCTGATTGTGGGCAGATCTCACTTCCCCCCAACTGGCCCGATCGCGGGCATAACAGTAATGAACCCCGCCTGATACAGCGGGCATAGCAATGGAACCCCCGACTGGCTCCCAGATCGCAGGCATCAGAAATGACTTCACTAGCCTGATCGTGGGCAAAACGGTGCTCAACCCCCAAAGACCAATATCCCTGGTGGTCCAGTGGACCTGCTAAGCCTGATCGCTGGCATTACAGTCAACCCCCCAGGTCCAATTTCCTGGTGATCTAGTGGCCCTCACCCCACCCACCATGGAGCCCCACCATCCCGCCTCCCCGCCAGCCAGCGGGCAGGCACCTCACCCGCCTGCCGCCCGCCACCCGCCAACTGACTGCTCTGTAGGGCTGCACGCCCATTGATTCAGAGCAAGAGCCGATGGCTGCAGCCCATGCCGATAGCAGTAGTCCAGATATGTGAATTCATTCATTCACATATCTGGACCGCTAGGTGAGTTGCACACCCATCGCTCTTGCTCTGGAACCAATGGGTGTGCAGCCCTACTGAGCAGCGGTCGGTGGGCGCAAGGGCAGCAGGCGGTTGTGGGTGCTGCTGCCGCCAGTTGAGGGGGGAGCAGGGTGGTGGCTCATGGGTGGGTGGGGACCAGATCACCAGGAAATTGGACCCTGTGGGGAGGGAGGATTTTATGCCTGCGATCGGGTTCATGTCCACTGACCACCAGGGATATTGGTCTTTGGGGTTGAACACCGCTCTGCCCGCAATCAGGCTGGAGGGTCATTTCTGTTATGCCCATGATCGGGCCAGTCGGGGTTTCATTATCGTTATGCCCGTGATCTGGGCCAGTCGGGGGTTTCAGTTCCGCTTTTGCCTGCAATCGCCAGTCGGGGAGGGGTTCGGTTCTGTTTTGCCCGCGATTGGGCCAGTCGAGGGGGTTCAGTTCTGTTTTGCCCATCAACGGGCCAGTCAGGGGAGATTTACCATGCCCGCATCTTGCAGGGTGCGCCGTCCTCAACATCTGTCAGCCTGGCAGGGCGCCAGGTGCAAGTTGTTAGATCGCGCACCTGCATGCTAATGGCATGCAAATGTATTATATAGATGCAAATGGCCCCCACGCCTTGCATAACTTATGGCCCCATTTGCATGTCACTTTTGAATATCGAAATTTGTGCATAGCGAATGGAACTTGCGCCACCGCATCTTGAATGCTCCACTCTGACCACTGGCGCAGTTCCACTGCAGTTACATGTGCACACTGCCAGGCTGGGGTGATATCTGTGCTGAGTTGCTCAACAGCACAACCCATTGAAGATCGCCCCGGCCACACCCCTGCACAACTTTTTTGAGCAGCGCAAGGGCTTGCGCCACAGAATGGCACAGTTTGAATATCCAGCCCTGTCACTACATTATCTCTACACTATGGAAAAGCCCTACACTATGGAAAAACACTATTTATATACCACTAGTCTATGGAAAATACCCATATGATGGAAAAAAATAGGACACAGCAAACAGTCTCCAATCTGATGCATTATATAAACTAAATAATGGCAAAGTTCGGCATACAGAATTCATGATATAATACCATCTCCTCATTTCCCCATTGGAAATTAGACTCGGAGGACCTCGATCCATCGGGAACAGGAGATAAGACCAGCCCAGGCATACAAGGTGAGGCACAAAGCTGGATATACTGTATGATGCATGAATTAGGATCAGATACAATATCTGATGTAATCCTCACTGAATCAGAAGGGGGATGGAGGGAGGGATGGCATGGCCTAATGGAAGAGATTCTCTTGAAGACCTACTGTTATGGTAAGTAAGTAAGTAACTGTTCTATCTTTTTCAAGGATATCTCTTCCACTAGACCACACCTTTGGAATGATTCCCAAGCTGTCCCAAAACTGTAGAGGGAGGCTGGTACAGTCTGATATATTCAAGACAACAGACCTTGCAGCACAGCAAGCCTGAATCCAACACGTCTACAAGATACTGTGTCCAGACAGTAATGTTTAGTTAAGGTGTGGACAGTGCTCCGTGCAGCTATAAGCACAAATGTTACCAGCAGAAACATTTCTGAAAAAGGCTACAAAAGTGGCCATTTCCCTTGTGGAGTGACCACAAACTACACCAGAAAGTTCCTTACTGTACTTCCTATAACAGAATGTAATACAATGTACCAGTTCTGTTGATTTAATGTAAACTCAAATACTACTTTAGGTAAATACTTAGGATCTACTGTATATGCAAAGAAAACATAGAAACATAGACTTTGACGGCAGATAAGGACCACTTGGTCAACCCAGTCTGCCCATTTCCCTATCTACTGGATGAGCTGCAGATCCTAGTTCGCCAACAGCCTACTTCTTTCTACCCGCCACCAGAATTGCCTTATGTCTGTCCCAGGCATTCTTGAATTCCCCCACTGTTTTTAACCCCACAACCTCCTCAGGAAGGCCGTTCCATGCATCCACCACTCTCTCCATGAAAAAATACTTCCTCACGTTGCTTCTGAGCCATCTCCGTCTTCAAATTGTACCCACTTGTCTTTGCACATCTCTTTTTTCTGAAAGATGCTGGTTGAACTTTGTTGATTCCCTTGAGGTACTTGAAAGTCTTTATTATGTCCCCCATCTCCCTTCCTCGAAGATATCCATATTAAGATCCTTTAGTCTTTCTTCATCTGGCCTCTGCTGCAGACCCTGTACAATTTTAGTTGACCTCCTCTGGATTGCTTCCATCCTGTCTTTGTCCTTGCAGAGATGGGGTCTCCAGAACTGAACACAGTACTCCAGATGGGGTCTCACCAACTGTCTGTACAGAGGGATAACAACTTCCTGTTTTCTAATGGTGATGCTTCTCCCTATACATCCCAGTATCCCCCCAGCCTTCCTTACTGTCTTCTCACATTGTTTGCTTACCTTTAGGTCATCTGATATGACTACCCCCAGGTCCCTTTCCATTTTTGTTGTTGTTAGTACCTCCCCTCCCATTGTGCACTCTTCCCCTGAGTTTTTGTTTCCCAGCTGCATTATTTTGCACTTTCTTTCACTGAATCTAAGCTGCCATATTTTTGACCATTCCTCCACCCTTGCCAAGTCCCTTCTCATCCTTTCCACACCCCCCTTGTGTACCAACCTGTTGCAGATCTTTGTGCTGTCTGTAAAGAGGCATACTTTTCCCTCCAGTCCTTCTGCAATGTCACTTATAAAGACTGTAAAAAGGGCCAGTCCCAGTACTGAACCCTGTAGTACCTCGCTAGTAACCCCTCTTTCTTTGGAGTGGACTCTATATACTATTATCCTCTGTGTGCAGTTGTCCAGCTAATTTTTTACCTACCCAGGCTACCACCCTGAGACCCACTCCCAGGCTGGCTAATTTGTTTATTAATTTTGTGTGTGGGACTGTGTCAAATGCCTTGCTTAAGTCTAGGTAGGCCATGTCCATAGCCCCTCCCTGGCTTACTACTTTGGTCACCCAGTCAAAGAAATCTATTAGATTCGTCTAACATGACCTTCCTGCTGTGAATCCATGCTGCCTTAGGTTCTGTGCCCCACTGGCCTCTAGGCAATCAATAATTCTTTCTTCCAGAAGTGATTCCATCATTTTCCCTACCACTGAGGTCAAACTAACAGATCTGTAGCTTTCTGCCTCTACTTTGCTCCCACTTTTGTGAAGGGGAATCACATCCACCCTCCTCCAGTCCTCGGGTACCACGCCATCCTCCCAGGATTTGTTAAAAAGAGTAGTCACTGGTGTCGCTAGTTCTCCCCTTAGTTCTTTTAGAATTCTGGGGTGAATCCCATCAGGTCCCATTGCTTTGTCCACCTTCAGTTTCAGGAGTTCTTTCAGAACCCTTTCTTCTGTGAATGGACTGGTATTGACCCCCTTACCCAGAGTGCTTCTATTGATTGGAATAGGTACCTCCCCCTCCTCTTCTTTTGTGAATACTGAGCAGAAGTACTCACTCAATATCCCTGCTTTTTCACTGTCACCCTCTGCCCACCTAACCTCCCCTTTATTAAGCCTCACTATCCCTCCCTTGGTCTTTCTTCACCCCTTACTGTACCTAAAAAGGTTTTCTCCCCCTTCTTAACAGAGTTATCTATCTTTTCCTCGGTTTGAGCCTTTGCTATTCTGACTGCCTTCCCCACTTCTTTCTGCTTTAACTGGTACAGTTCTCTGTCCTGCTCCTTCTGTGTCTCTTTATACTTCCTGAATGCCATCTTTTCCTACCTAACCTTCCCCGCCACCTCTTTTGAGAACCATAGTGGTTTTTTCCTTCATTTTGATTTGTTTATTTGCATCACGCAAAGGCTTGTTGCCTCCATGATGGCAGTTTTGATGTTCCCCATTATTTCTCCACCCCTACTTCCAGCCCGTTTGCTAGTGCTTTTCTGAAGCACGTTACCATTTTGCCAAAGTCAGCCCTCCTAAAGTCCAATATTTTCACTTTTGTGTGGCTTAACTCTATGGCTGTGTTTATCACGAACCACACTGTTTGGTGGTCAGTTGTTCCCAGATGGCTACCCACTTCTAAATCTGAGATCCTCTCTCCATCCCCATTTGAGAGTACCAGGTCTAAGACTCCTCCCTCCCGAGTTGGTTCCAACACTAGCTGTCTGAGGCATGCCCCCTGTAGGGCATCTAGAATGACCCTTCTTTTGGATGTAGCTGCAGCAGAGGTGTTCCAGTTAACATCTGGTATATTCAGGTCCCCCCTCAACAATATCTCCCCTTTTTCTGCCATCCTAAGGATGCCTTCGAGGGAGCAATCTTAGATCCGGTTCTCTCAAATGGATATGGAGAGAGGATCACAGATGTAGAAGTGGGTAGCCATCTGGGAACTAGCGACCATCGAACAGTATGGTTCACAATAAACACAGCAACAGAGTCAAGCCATACAAAGGCAAAAGTACTGGACTTTAGCAGGGCTGACTTTGTCAAATGGGTAGTGCCTAAGGAATGCATTAGCAAATGGGCAGGAAGGAGGAGGAAGAACAATGGGAATAATAAAACTTCCATCACAGAGGTAATAAGCCTTTGTGTGAAGCAAATAAACAAAACAAAATGATGTAAGAAACCACTATGGTTCTCAAAGGAAGTGGCAGTGAAGGTTCAAGAGAAAAAGAAAGCATTCAGGAAGTACAAGGAATCACAGAAAGAGCAGGACAGAGAACTGTATCAGTTAAAGCAAAAGGAAGCTGGGAAGGCAGTCAGAACAGCAAAGGCCCAAACCGAGGAAAAGATAGCCAACTCAGTTAAGAAGGGGGGATAAAATCTTTTATAGGTACATCAGGAGCCAAGAAAGACCAAGGAAGGGATAGTGAGGCTTAATAAAGGGAATGGAGGGTGGGCAGAGGGTGACTGTGAAAAGGCAGAGATACTAAACAAATATTTTTGTTCAGTATTTACAAATGAAGAGGGGGAGACACCTAAAACAGACAGTAGAAACACTCTGGATACAGAAGTTGATACCAGCCCATTTACAGAAGAAAGGGTTCTGAAAGAACTCTTAAAACTGAAGGTGGACAAAGCAATGGGGCCTGATGGGATTCATCCCAGAATTTTAAAAGAACTAAAGGTAGAACTAGTGACACCACTGACTACCCTCTTTAACAAATCATGGGAGGATGGTGTGGTACTCAAAGTCTGGAGGAGGGCAGATGTGATTCCCCTTCACAAAAGTGGGAGCAAGGCAGAAGCAGGAAACTACAGACCTGTTAGTTTAACCCCAGTGATAGGGAAATGATGGAATCACTCTGAAGGAAAGAATTGTTAGTATCTAGAGGCCAGAGGGCACAGGACCCAAGGCAGCATGGATTCACAGCGGAACGCCATGCCAGACAAATCTGATAGATTTCTTGACTGGGTGACCAAAGTAGTAGATCAGGGAGGGGCTGTGGACATGGCCTACCTAGACTTTAGCAAGGCATTTGACACACAGACCCACACAAAAGATTAATATACAAGTTAGCCAGCCTGGGAGTGGGTTCCAAGATGACAGCCTGGGTAAAGAATTGGCTGGAGAACAGGACACAGAGAGTAATAGTAAATGGAGTCCACTCTGAAGAAAGGGGGATTACTAGTGGGGTACTGCAGGGTTCAGTATTAGACTGTCCTCTTCAATGTCTTTATAGCTTACATTGCAGAGGGACTAGAAGGAAAGTATGTCTCTTTGCAGATGACACAAAGATCTGCAACAGAGTTGATGCACAAGGTGGGTGGAAAGGATGAGAAGGGACTTGGCAAGGTTAGAGGAATGGTCAAATGTATGGCAGCTTAGATTCAATGCTAAGAAGTGCAAGGTAATGCACCTGGGAAACAAAAACCCAGGGGAAGAGTACGCAATGGGGGTGAGATACTAACAACAACAAAAATGGAAAGGGACCTGGGGGTAGTCATATCAGATGACCTAAAGGTGGGCAAGCAATGTGAGAGGGCAGCAAGGAGGGCTGTGGGAAACTAGGATGCATAGGGAGAGGCATCACCAATACAAAAAAGGAAGTTATTATGCCTCTGTACACACAGCTGGTGAGACCCCATCTAGAGTACTGCGTGCAGTTCTGGAGACCCAATCTCCGCAAAGACAGGATGGAAGCTGTCCAGAGGAGGGCAACTAAAATGGTGCAGGGTCTGCACCGGAAGACATACGAAGAGAGACTTAAGGAGCTTAATATGTATAGCCTCGAGGAAAGGAGGGACAGTGGGGACGTGACAGAAACTTTCAAGTACCTCAAGGGAATCAACAAAGTCCAAAAGGGTAGCATCTTTCAAACAAAGAGGTGTGCAAGAACAAGGGGGCACAATTTGAAGATAAGAGGAGGTGGCTCAGAGGTAATTTACGAAAGTATTTTTTCACAGAGAGGGTTGTGGATGCATGGAATGGCCTTCCAGAGGAGGTTGTGGAGTCCAAAACCGTGGTGGAATTCAAGCATGCATGGGACAGTCATAAAGCAATTCTAGGGGGTGGGGTAGGAAGAAGTAGGCTGCTGGTTAACTAGGATCTGCAGCTTACCCATTAGGTAGGGAAATGGGCAGACTGAGTGGGCCAAGCGGTCCTTATCTGCTGTCAAATTCTATGTTTCTATGTTTCATTTCCTACCCCTATGATGGGAGTCTGTATACAACCCCCTTGCGGACTGTGGTGACATTTCCTGTCTCCAGGGTGACCCACAGTGCCTCCTCTCCTCCCTGTTTACCCTTCAGTTCTGTTGCTTTAATCCCTTCCCTTATCTAGAGAGCTACTCCTCCTCCCACCTTATCCCTCCTGTAGATTTTATACCCTGGTATGTTGACATCCCAGTCATGGTTCTATGTGTACCATGTTTCTGTGACTGCCACAATATCAAGGCGTCCCTCTTCCATCAAGGCCTCAGTTCAGGGAGCTTGTTTTCCAGGCTATGGGCATTGGTACTCATTGCCCTCCATTTTTTGATGGTCTTACCCCTTTTTGTCCCATCCCTGTCCTTACCGCCTTTGCCTTTTTCTCCATTTACCCCTGCCCTCCTCTCTATCAATTTCTCTGGCTTATTGCTTACATCGGTAACTACCCTGTTTTTTTGGGGATGAGCTGGGATTTCCCTTCTCCTTTTCAGTGCCTCCCCCTTGGCTAGTTTAAATGTTGCTAATGAAGCATTTAAACCTATCACCTAGGATCCTGGTTCCTCTCTTGGACAGATGGAGACCATCACGCCAGTATAGTCCTGTATCCTTCCAGGTGGACCCCCAGTCTCCAATGAAGTCAAAACCCTGAGCTCTGCACCAGATTTTCAACCACCGATTGAATCCCAATATGCAAAGCACCCTAGCCTCACCCATGCCATAGACAGGCAGCACCTCTGAGAAGGTTACCGTGTGTGTTACTTGTCTAAGGCCCCCTCCCCAACTCCACAAACTCCTCCTGCACTGCTCTGATCCCATTCCCAGCCAGGTCATTTGTCCCTAGGTGGACAATGATGTCCTGATCCCTCCCATGTGCAGCTGCTCCCGCAATCCTGAGGATTCACTCCCTGTCCCTCCAAGCCATGGTGCTGGGCAGGCACCTTACCACCCTCTCTTTTCCCTTCCCCAGTTCTACCCCTAACAGTTGAGTCCCCCACCAGGAGTTGTTTCCTTTCCCTGTGGGGTCCCGTGCCACCCTCCTCTGGGTCTCCTTTGTGGAGGTTCCCAGCATTCTCCTTGGTTTCCACTGCAGGTGCCTCCATAAAGGAACCACGCTCTGCCAGAATAGCCTATGAATTGTGGAGAGGTACAACTGGAGGGATGTGCCTCTGTTCCACCACCCTCACCTTCCCTGAGCCCACTGTGGTCCAAACCACTCCTCCTTCTTGGCAACCTCTGAGACAGTGGTGGTGGCCCTGGTGATCACTAGGTGAGAGAGAAGGTCCCCCAAATCCTGGCCAGCTCAGCCTAGAGATGAGCAACCTTCTCCCTCAGCCCAGAGCGGTGCCTGCAGATAGGACAACACCACATCCTCTAGAACAACTCCCAGAAGACTGCCGCTCTACATCCACTCCACTGCATCACTCCCATCTTGTCTTATTTGTGGCCCCCTCTGCTGCTGTTTTGTATAGTTACTCTTTGTGAAAAATCAAATATGGAGGCTCACACATTAGAGATTGCAACTGTGAAAGCATTCAAGCAGAAGTGATTGCAACTAAAAATAATGTTTTGCATGACAGAAAATGTAGGCCACAACTCATGGCTGGTTCAAAAGGAGCCAGTGTCAGTTCCTCAAGGACATAATTTAAGTCCCAAGGCAGGACTGGATTGGCTGATATGAGGTTTCATATGAAGAATACCTCTCAAAAAACTATGGGACACCTACATTTGAGCAACCATACAGCCATCAACATGGACATGGAAAGCTTATATAGTGGCCAAATGCAGAAGAACACTGTAGACCAGAGCCTGAGGGACAGCAAGTATTCCAGCACTGCATTTATTTAGAGGACATGTAAACAGGTCTAAAAAAGTTTTTGGAAGTATCCCTCAAAGTGTACCACTTCTGCTTCAGTGAATCAGTTTGTCTGGTAGAAGGTTTTCTAGCCATACCCAGAACATCAGCAACTTTAGGGGATACCCTAAACCATACTATGGCTATGTTATCAGGAGCCATGCATGCAGATGAAGGGACTTCAAGTCCAGATAGACCAGGAGTCCCTTGTCTTGTGACAACAGATCCTGACACAGAAGTAAGGGTACCAGAGATTCCACTGTCATTTGTTGTAGAAATGGAAACCATATGTGGCAAGGCCAAAACAGAGCAATGAAGATGAGAGTGGCTGTCTCCATCCTCAGTTTGATTAGCACCCTCTGTATTAGCAGAATTGGAGGAAATGCATATAAGAACTTCCCTTTCCAAGAGAGGGACAACATGTCTCGCCAGAAAACTCCAGGCTCTGGATCAAGCGAACAAAAACATGGCAATTTTGCATTGTGTGGGGATGCAAAAAGCTCTCTGGTTGACTCCATCTTGTGAAGAGGTCTTCAATCACAGATGTCAGCAGTTCCTACTCATGCATTTTGGACTGTGACCTGATTAACCTGTCTGCCAAGACATTTTGCAGCTCTGGGAGACGGCTGACAGCTGTAAGCCATAAGACAGAACCAATACCATACTCTTATTGGCTTCCTGCTTTGAGGGTGAGAATAAACGCCCCCTTGTCTGTTGATATAAAAGCACAGATGCTCCTCAGAGCCTGGAGACTATACAGGACAGCTCTCATTTCCAGGACATTTATGTGTAAGTTGGCCTCTGCCTTGGTCCATGATCCCTGAGTCTGATCAGAGCCAAGATAAGTCCCCAAGCTGGAGCCTGAGGCATCTGTAGTGAGGATATTTACAGGAACTGGTGCAAGGAATGGAATGCATTTTAACAGGTTTTTGCAATCCATCCACCACAATAGCACTCTATGACGTGGGGACATGATGAGAACCATTTGGTCCACCTCGTTTGTGGGGTGATCCCACTGGACCCTGAGTGTCCACTGGGAAATTTTCATATGTAAATAGGCCAGTGGCACCATCACAATGGCTGCAGCCATAAGCCCCAGGAGACGTAAAACTGCTCTGGCAGAGACACAGCAGCTGCTGTATATCAGCTGTGCTTTAGCAATCAGGTTTCCTGCTCTGTCCTGAGGCAGGAAATCATACCCCTTTTCTGTGTCCAAGACTTCTCCTATGTATTGGACATGATAGAGGTCTTCAAGTACATGAAGAGGGTAAATAGGGGAGGAACAGTCAGGGTGCTGCGAAGGAAGGAGGAGGCCACTAGAGGGCATGGGTGGAAGCTGGAGGGGGGAAGATTCAGGGGAGAAAGGAGGAGGTGCTACTTCACTGAGAGGGTGGTGGAGCCATGGAATGCACTGCCTAGGGGGCTGGTGGAGGCAGAGACGGTGGAGGGGTTCAAGAGGGGCTGGGACAGGTACAGAGGAAGGGTTCTGGAAGCAAAAGCCAATGCAGCAAGAGTAACCGGAACTGGGAAGGGGGAAGCCAGAGAAGGCGAGGGGGCAGCAAGGTCAGCACCAAGGGTAGGGGCTGACCAATCGAGCAGACTCGAAAGACCGTTAGGCCTATTCTGCTGGCTTTTTAGTATGTTAGTATTGCAGTCTCTGGCAAGAATTCAGTGTCAACTTTGGCACATTCATTGTGATTTCCAAATTGTCAGACAACTGACATGTCCAAAATAGGGCATGTTGTGGGACTTTCCTGGAGCTGTCTTTCAGCAGCCAGTCACCCAGATAAGGAAACACATACTGGATTTCCTGCAAAGCACTGCTACAACATATTTGGTAAAGACCCTTGGTGCAGAGGACAAGCCAAAGGGCAATACTCTGAATGGGTAATGTTCCCCCTCCAGTACAAAGTTGAGGTATCTCCTGTGAGCTTTCCTGCTTTTTATATGAAGGTAAGCATCATTCTTATCCAGAGAACATACCCAGTACCCTTACTGCAGAAGGAGAATCAGAGCTTGCAGGGATAACATTTGAAATTTATTGCATTCTGTGTAGCAGTTGAGGTCCCTGACATCTAGCATAGGCCACAGAGCCCGTGTCCACTTTGGGATTGGGAAGTTTCTGGGAAGAGAACCCTTTGTCCCTCTGTACTGGAATAATTAGTTCTATAGCATGTTTTTGGAATAATTACTGCACTTCTTTCAGAAGGGACTGATGTCCTGGAGGATAACAGGAAGGAGGTGGAGGATGACCTTGAGGGGTGTCTGTCAGCTCCAGAGCATGTCCCTTGCAATTATCTCTAGGACTCACTCCTCTTTTATTGTCTCCCTCCATTGTTACAGATGTAAGGATAGTCTGCTCCCCACAACCACCCCGGAGGCATTCCTGGAAGTTGAGGTGAGTCCAGGTACAAGTCAGGCTGAGCCAATGGGGGCATTGCCACCAGCACCTGCTCTGGGTGCTTTTGTATGGGCACCTGAGGGAAGGGGACCCTGCAGGGAACCATCTCCCCTACCTCAGCCTTCTGTAGACAGAAACCTCTGACACTTCTGGCAGCAGGCCAACAAAAGGATCCCCTCCCATGCCCATCTAGCAGGAGTGGGATACAGGTATTTTACAGACCTCGAAGTCATCTTGGATATCTGAAGGCCTCTAAGAGCTTCTTCAACATCATATCCAAAAAGGTTTTGTCTCTAGAAATGAGACATTCAAAATGACCTGCTGCACATCCATGGCAAGTTCTGTTACTCTGAGCCAAGAATATCTTCTCATACAAATGCTAGAAGCTGCAGCCCTAGCAGAGGCATCTGAGACATCATATGCTGAGGAAAGCAAATGTTTGCTGACCTGAGCACCCGCAGTTAAAGTTTTAATCAACTTATTCTTGGCTGAGCTTTCAGGCAAAGACTGAGCTGCAGTCTTGGCAGCTTTCCACAGCTATTCTGATATTTAATCATATTGGCTTGATAATTTGCAATCCTAAGGCCAAGTGAGGCAGAGGGATAAGTACGCTTGCCCATCACGTCCAGCTGCCTAGATTCTTTATCTGGAGGCAAGGTACTCATATGTATTGGTGCCCTAGATCTATCACGAGTAATCATAATGACTACAAAGTCCATTTCTGGCTGGTTAGCATACTAAGGCTTAGCAGATGGAGCAGGATATTACTGATCAGCCTTTCTAGGCACTGCAGCTAGTGAGTTAGGGCTGTACCATGCATCAAAGGTAGCATCCTGTAATGCAGGATATATAGGTGGAATGATTGTGGAGGGAAAGACTGGACCTCCATGAATTCTTTCAGGTTCTTCTTTGTGGATTCCTCCATAGCAAAGCCCATGTCAGCATGCATTTACTGCATCATGGCTTGAAAGGTGAGATCCTCAGGAGGAGATCTCTGGGTAGACATCTCTGAGTCCTCACTGCAGGCGAGAGGCTATAACTAGAATGGTACAACACGTATTGCTGTCCGTCATATTCCTCTTCTAAATTCTCCACTAAAACTATAAGGTCAGGATTGCATTCTGTCTCATCATCGACATCTCTGCCGACAACAATGGTCCCAGAGTGTGCAGGCAACACTAGTGGAGGCTGAGAGGCAGGAATCAGCAATGTGCTGGTAGCCAGCATCAGCAGGGGCTGAGTGCCAGTGGGACCCCATCAATGGTACAGTCTGTATAGGTAATCCAGGCAATATGCATCCTATTATTTCTGAAAATGACAACAGCACAGCTTGAGAGTCAATGATGTGCCAGACAGAGGTCATGACTACCTGTGTTGATGTGTCCTTGGACTGATGATGGTGGCATCATACCCTCCATAGTAGGTATGGCAGCACCTAAGCTAGGCCCCGACCTTGATGTCTCATCAACAGTGGAGACAGCGGTCATAAATGCAACCGATTTACCTTGTCTTACCAGTGACCAGGACCTCACCAGTGAAGAAGACCTTTCTTTTTCCCTATGCTTGTGCTTCTGTCCCAACAATGATGATGGCCTCAATGTTGATCTTTCTTTGTCCTAGTCCTTCAATTTCAGTGAATATTTCTAATTTGACATAGAGGGAGACACTAGTGCTGGACCCTGATCCTTCTCTATGGCTGTGAATGTTTTAAGAAAAAAAAAATTTTCTAGAGCTTTCCTGCGGTGTCACCTTGTAGACTAATTGAATCTCTGGCAAATCTCACAAGCCCGCATGTGGTGAGACAGGCCCAAATAACAGACACAGACATCGTGGGTGTCTTCCTTGCATATTTTATCTCCACATTTATAATACCAAAATAAACCTTTTGGCAGCATGTAGAGATGACAAAATTTGCTTAAATACAAAATAAATGCTGACCCAGTGGCACAGAGGGCAGAGGTGCTATGCCTCATCTTGCATCACGCCCGTGACCAGGGTTTGGGAATGACCTCTGGTCACCGGAGATCTAGCATGGGGTAGGGAGGAGCAGGATTGAGCAGCCTGACGGCAGCTCTCCTCTCCTGGGGAGGTCATCACCCCCTCCCGTAGTTCTGCTGCCACCAGGTGGTGGGCCAATGGCAGCGTAGGCAGGAGGGAGCAGCAGGCAGTGAGAGGGTGCCCCAGAATGCAGCATGCGTGTGCCTCCACATGCGTGCATGCTCATCAAAGGAGGCCGGGGGAAAGATCGAAGCTCTTTCATATAAAAGATAAATAAATGTATATATACATAAAATAAATGATAACCAACAATGGCTAGTTGGAAGCGCTTCCTTCCGCAGGTCCAACAAGGGTGATCAGCAGGAAAGAACTGAAGAGAAATGAGGCCGCTCATGTTTATGTAGACACTGAAACAGGACATTATCATAAGAAGCCCCCAGCTAGTAAAAGTTTCCATGTGGTCTTAGCGCTGATGCAGGTATAGTCCAAAAGGTGTGGCCTAATGGAAGAGATATCCTGAAAGAAGATTAATATATTGTTCAACATTTTGACTGCATCATTTTCTGAAAATAGAACCCATATGTGAATGATTTCTAGTGTACACTGTTAGTACATTAAACTAGATTTGTACAGAAATGCTAAAAGATTAATGTTTGAGCACCTATAATTATTTTGGCAGTACCCTAAATTTCCTGACAAGTTTGGTCCTGTATAGACAGTCACTGAATTAGTGCTTCCAGCACCTTTTTAAGCTTGGTTGGTTGGAGTCAATAAAGTGACTTTCAGTGACATAATACAAATGTATTTTGCTTGTTTACTGACAGTTGCAATGGCAATCGAACTGTCAGATATTAGCAGCTTCTCTGTGTGAAAATGTTCAATAGAGAGTAGTCCCTGATCCTGATCCTGTCACAAATCCCTACTCAAGGTCAAGTACAGTTGGGTAGTGGTAGAAGTGTGGACTAAATTGAATAAAGTGTCTCACTCAAGTGGAACACTCATCACGTAGATTTGCCCTGAAAGGCAACAAAACACTCCAGCTGTCCTATGCATTTTCACTCATGCAGATCTGCTAGGATTGTGAAATTGGAAATAACAAGAAAGCTAGTTGAGGAAGTAGCCGCAACCTGAACCAAGAAGACTTCTAGCTTCAGTGGTGATAACCAATTTGGGTAGTGGGTGGGGAGCACTCATTGTCTAGCTCCTGAGCACTGCCATTGTTGCAGGGATTATTCAAGTGGTAAGAAATGAAAGGGATTTGTTTATCATAAGGTAAACACCACATCATCACCAGCACTACCAAGTGAAAAGTGACACAATACATTTTTAATGGGGATGGCAAAATATAACTTTCCCAGAGAACATTCCATTACTATGACATATGGTAAGGTATTGTATCTATTTTACTAGTAAGATATTCCAAAGGGGGGGGCGGTGGCCAGTGGAACTGGTTGTAGTATGTTGAGCTACAAAGTGGGGAGACCTGGGATAATGTCTCAGAGCTACAAATATTTTAGCAGGCTGTCAAGGAGGATGTAGAGCCAATGCCCTACTCTTGGGTGGGAGGGTGATACATATGACTGTCTCCTAGTGGCCCAGAGATGCACTACAGCAACTGAATAGTTGGATCAGGTAGGCAGAACGTTAGTAGGACAATCACTTGTGTGCCAACACTGATGCATTGTGTCTTAGAAGAGGAGTATATGCTCTCCACTAGCAGTGGAATCCTGGTAGGGTCTTGTCACAAGGGGCATAGAGACAGACCATTGGTGGCTGTTGAGAAGAATATCAGACTCGGACCTGTTGTGCCTTAAGAAATAGTGGATATGAAATAATTGATATTCCAATGCATAGCAGCAGTAGTTGTAAGTATATGCTTGAGTTAAATACTGTAATTAAAATGGACCTACATGCTGTCTTATTGACATATGAAATAAATATTGTTTGTCAAATAAGAAAACGGACAATATTAAATCCTCCTTTTTCATTCATATGTTATGTAGGCGACATGTGTGACTCTTTCACTTTTTATCACTCATTTTTATCACGTTTATATTATTTAAACTAAAAATGCAACTGTCACTTTAAGTAAGCACACTATTAAAGTGGGTATAAGGTGCAATGATGTTACAGTCCCCCAAGGAGGCAAGCATGAAACCGGTTGGGAGGTTTGAATCTTGATGTGAGTAACCCCTTTACTTTTGTTTTTGTGCACTGTTTTTTTGCTTATAAAAGACTGCCTATATTATTGCATTTTGTTGGTTGGTCGGTGCATTCTTTTCTGCTTGGACCTGACCTGGATAGGGGGTAGATGTGGAGGAGTGGGCGAAAAGTGTAGCATGAACAAAATATAAAAAATGCTGAAACACTCACAGCAAAAACTATTTTTTTTTAATAACTGTCTACTTTTCCTCCTTAATAATGACAATGTGGCCTGTCAATCACAAAACTGGATATTCAGCTACGTTTTCATAATTTGAAAAATACCCAGAAGTCACAAATAAGTTGCATACTAGCCAATATAATTTTTAATAGTCCAAGTGGGGGCATCTGTAGGACCTCTGCAGGGAGACCACAGGTCTGCAGGGGACACTGCAGGTGAGATATCAGACAAGGTAAGAGGTTATACCTGAACATTGCACTGTTCTCTGTTACATCCAGCAGGCAGGCAGGTAACTAATCTAAGCAGAAGCAGTAATAAACTGTAGGGAATAATAAACACCAGGGAAAGTAGAAGGAACAGGAAGGAGGGTTAGGACAGGGAAAACAGGATACACCCTATCTAGGGTAGGCCTATAAGTAAGGTTGGGGTAGGAAGAAACAAGGTACTAAACTAAGAAAGGGAAGTAAGAGCAAGTAAGGAAAAGCAGGATGAACCCTGTTTAGGGTAAGCTGCTAAGCAAGCTCAGGGGAAGCAGAGTAGTGCAGTAGGAATAACATGGCAGTAGGGCGTGTGGAGGGATAATCTGAGCTAGTGTTAGTACTAAGCAGGAGCAAAGAAAGAGAGAGTAGTGATCATGGGGAGTGGTACAGTGTAATGGTTATGGTGCTGCAGTCATTTAAGAGACCTTCTGGAGACTGAGGAGCTGCTGCTGCCCCATCTGCACTCACCTTTGTGGACAGTGGGCACAGGTTGCTGGGCTCCAGGCTAAACTGGCAAGGGTACAGCAGACCTTCTGTTCCACCCATGAGCCACCTAGTTTGCCGCTGCTCTGCCAAGGAGCACCTAGACAAAGGCAGAGTAGTTAGACCATGGAGTACTCCGGAGGGATGAGAGTAGGGGGACATGTGCATGCTCCTCCACCATTGCCACTGCAAAACACTTTGCCCTACTGCCAGAATGTAGTGACCAAGAGGAGGCTCCCATTGCAGTAGGAGAAGGAGGGGAGCCTTACAAGCACCCAAAGAGGGAAGGAGATGCCCCAAGCCCAAAAAGCAGCAGCAGCTGGTGGGGGACTCACTAGTGAGGGGGGGAACAGATTTGGAAGCTGGGGAGGGAAGGATAGGAAGGTGAACTGCCTGAGCAGTGCATTGGCTTAGAGGGCTGAAAAGGGAATCCAAAAGTTCACTAGGTCGGCAGGAGCTGGGAAGGACCTAGATGTCATTGGCTAACTTGGGACAAATGACCAAGCAAGGGAGAATGTAGGAGTAGTACAGAGAGCTGGGGAGGGGTCTCAAGAAGATAGCACATGCAGTGGCTTTTTCAAGGTGCTACCTGTAGAGGGCTGGGCAGAGGAAAGAGCACTCCAAACCAATACCTTTAACAACTGAATGAAGACATGGTGCATGGAGGAGGGCTTTGGCTACATCACGGACTGGGGACCAACCTGGGAAGCTATGAAGTAAAATGGCCTGGAAGGGGAACACAAACCTTGGTGGGAGATTTAGATGCTACTTGGATGAGTATTTAAGCTAGCGGGGGGGGGGGCAGCAAAAACAAGGAAGGCAAATGATCCCCTCCCAGATGATAAAATGTCAGGGAGACAGGGCCCAAGGGTTAAAAAAAAAAACACAATAGGACAGAGGCACAAGAGGACAGGAAATGGGATAAGTAAAGAAAAAAAGGAGTAAATAATTCAGGTGGTGGGATTGTAAATTGGAGGAGACCAGGAATTGTGAAAACAAAACAGGAAGAGGAGAGTCACATGGGGCTCCAGGTAACAGTATATGCAAGCAAAGGAGGGAGATGAAGGACACCAGGCAGGGGGGAAAGAAGGTGTGGAGGGCCATAAGTGCTAATGCAAGGAACATTGGAAACAAAATTCCAGTCTGGGAGGCTATCATGCTGGAGGCTAAGCCAGATAAGCTGCTATAACAGAATCATGGTTCAATGAGTACTACGACAGGGGCATAGAAATATAGAAACATAGAAGCTGACGGCAGATAAGGACCGCAAGGACCATCCAGTCTGACCATTTTTTCTACCTTATGAATGTGCCATAGGCCTGTACTCTGCCAATGGCCTATCTATTCAAACTCATCTGTATTGCTCCCTTATGCCTATCCCATGCCTGTTTGAAGCCCTGCACTGTATTTATTCCACCACTTCCTGAGGTAGGCCGTTCCATGCATCCACCACCCTTTCTGGCCATACCGGCCTGCTCTCTGTTTAGAAAAGACAGGGCAGGAAGGAAGGGAGGAGGGGTTGAGTTACATGTGAGAGAGGGAATAGGACCACAAAGGCAGAGGAGCACCAAGAGGAGATGGGGCTGTAAGTGCTGTGGGTCATCCTGAGACAGGTTCTGGGACTGCTATCCATACTGGGTAGTGTACAGACCTCCAGCACAAAGGAAGGAGATGGATAGAACACTGGAGAAGCCATCATCAGAATGGCAACTGAAGGGGAGGTGCTGCTAGTTGGAGACCTCAATCTGCCAGCTATGGAATGGAAGCTTCCAGTTGCAGCTTTGGCAAGGAGCAGGGCCATCCTTCCCTCCCTATAAGGGGCTTTTCACAGGCAGTCAAAGAAACCACTAGGGATGGAGCAGTGTTGAACCTGGTACTTAAAAACAGGGACTGCATTGCAGATGTTATTGTGGGCAGTGTGCTAGATACCACTGATCACTGTACAGTGTGGTTCAACATAAGGACAGGAGCAGATGTGAACTGCCCGAGACAAGGGGTCTGGACATCAGGATGCTGGATTTTAAAGAAATGGGAGACTGCCTCATAAATTGCCCAATATGGGGAGTTGCCAGGGAGGAGCAGAAATACAGTAGGAAAGAAAAGATAGGGCATAATTTATTTATTTATACTCTGTTTACCAGCTAGGTGTATTGGCGTAAGACACCTTTTCCAGGCACGACCCAGGTACTACAAGTACATAGTGAAAACTGCAAAAGGATACAAATAAATGTACAGAATTAAATAATGATGAGAAAAGTGTAACAACTACATACAGTAGAAACACAGCTGTGCAATTTACATAGTGCATAAGATATACATATGCAAGCTTATACTGTCAACACTATAAAAATGTATTACACAACAGGCAAATATAAAGCAAAACAACACAGTTGTACAATACAATTATGTTGTGGAATCCAAAAAAGTGTCAAGCTAGTGATATACATTAAAGTTGCTGTGTATTGGAGAATGTGTTGAGGTTCAGTAGGTGGTCCTTCATTTTGAGCACAAAGGCTTTCAGGGAGTGGGACAATCTGATGTCAGAATGTATGGAATGCCAGAGGGAGGCAGCATGGTAACAAAAGGATCTCTACCCCATCCCTGTTTGCATGAGTGGGATCATTAGAGAATTCTTCACAGTGGATCAGGAATGTACTGGGTTAACAGGAAAAAGAAAACTCAATGAGGTAAGTACCCATGCAGAGTCTTGTACAGAAAGTTAGCCAGTGTAAGTGTGTATTTGTTTTTCCTGTTGCAACCAGCTGCTCAAGACTGGCACAGTGATGAGATCCGGAGTTCGTGGAAGTAGTAAATCTGGCCACCTTGTGGTAAATGTTTTGTTTTCCTTCACGCAGACAGACTTGGGGCAGCACCTGTAATGACAGCACCATAGTCTAGTAAAGGTACGAGGTTGCATTGCACTACCCTAACTTTGGTGTCAGCTGTGAGATGCCTTTGAATACGAAAAAGCTGACCCAGTTTCTGGTGTATGGACTTTATCATTTTATGTAGTTGGGAGTTGAAAGTGAGGCATGGGTTTAGGATTATCCAAAGGTATTTAAATTCAGCAACTGAGTCAAACTGGATACCATCCAGAGTAGTGACACTTAGTTCTTGGGAGTGGAGTCAAATTTTGGCAGATGTGCCAAGAAGTATGGCTTTTCATCTTGGGCACATTTAGAACAAGTTTCTCCTTGAAGAACCATCATTGTAGAGCCTGAAAGATACCAGATCAAAGACTTTGGTCAGATCCACAAACACTGCACCGGTCATCAAGCTCCTGTCCATTTCTTGATACACAGAGTTCGTGATACTGACCAAGACAGTGCAGGTTCCATGGCCCTTCCAGAAACCATGCTGCTCCTCAAATAGAAGCTTGTGCTGGTCAAGGTATGCAATAAGCTGATTGTGAATGAATCTCTCCTGTACCTTTGCAGTGGTCTAAAGTATAAAAATGGGCCCACAGTTGGCCGGCCCAGTGGCGCTGAGGGTTGAGGCATGGAAGTCACACCTCGTGCTATGCCGGCGACCCGGGTTTAGGAATGAGCCTGGGCCATCGGGGGTCAGCAGGGAGAGAGAGAGAGAATTGAACGCCCAATGGACAGCTCTCCTCTCCCAGGGGGAGCTTTGCTCGGCCCTTGCCTGGCCTCTAGCGGAAGCTAGAGGCACAGCAAGTGTTGCAGTTGACTCAAGGGGTTGGGGAGTGGTGACGTCGATAGTGATGCCATAACGTCCAGTGCACGCCACTCCCCCAGAACACCAGAAAAAACAGTTCCTGGTCTCTTAGATGATGGACACCACAGCGGAGACCCTGATTGCTCATGCTTGCCTGACATTCCGGTGAGTCTGACACTGCAAGATTGTCGGAGTGTAGCAGCGCCATACCGTACCCACCTGGGGGGTACAGCCATGGCTCAATGGGGACTCACTGGGGTAGAATTGAGCAGGGTCATGATGCAGGGAGACCGCTATATATTTCTCCAGAAGGAGAGGAGTTTTAGCACTAGAGGAGGAGGCACAAATAGTAATTAAAAAAAAAAAAGAAATGGGCCTATAGTTGTCCAGAACAATGCTTTTACTTTTTTTAAAGAGGGGCACCGCAATAGCTGGCTTCCAAACATCTGGAACTGTTTAAGTAATGAAGGAAAGGCTGAGGATTTGGGTGATTGGAAGTGCAATCTGGAGTGCAGCCAGCTTAAAAAATTTTAAAGGCAGGCCATCATTACTAGCAGAGTTGTTAATGCTCAGTTTGGCTGAAAGTGTATAAACTTCATTGGCAATGACCTTTTTTAAATAGAAACAAGGAGAGGGTGTTTCTACTGCTTCCTCCTCCATTTTGAATTTGTGGGGACTTACCTTCTGAATGTGGCTGATTAAATTTCTCCAAGTTACAGAAGTGTCTGTTGAACAGATCTGTCACTGTCTTGGGCTCAGTATATTTGATGCCATTTACTTTAATGACCTAAGGGGCCCCAGTGACACTGGGGTTAAGGCAATCAATCTCTACATGAAGGACATAAGCTAAACCAGAAGGGAAAGGAGACTGTGATGGTTATCCAAGGAACTGGCAAGGGTGACAAAGATAAAAGGGTAGTAATCAAGAGGTACAAGAAAACACAGAAGGAGGAGGACAGGGAGCTATACCAAGCAAAACAGAAGGAAGCAGGAAAGTTGGTTAGGAGCACAAAGGCACAGACAGAAGAAAGGATTTCCAGAGATGACACTAAAGGGGATAAGACCTTTTTTAGGTACATGTGAGAACAGGAAAGCAAGGGAAGGGATCAGAATGGCCAGAGTGGGAAACTGTGTAGAAGGGGACCAAACGAAAATCTGACTTCTTAAACATGTACTTCTGCTTAGTCTTCAAAGTAGGAAGAGGAGGGGATGGACCACCAGGGAGAAGCAGGAATGGGGGGGGGTGGTGGATAAAAGTCCATTTCTAGAGAAGTGAAATTCAAAGTGGTAAACTGGGTTAAAAACTGGTTAACAGATAGGCAGACAATGGTGGTTAATAGAACACACTCTAACAATGGGAGAGTGACCAGTGGGGTACCACAAGGCTGGGTACTAGGACCAGTCTTTTTTAATGTCTTCATAGGGGAAGAGAAAGAGGAATAATGGGGAAACATCAAAACCGCCATCACAGAGGCAAAAAGCCTTTGTGTGAAGCAAATGAACAAATCAAAAAGAAGGTCCTGAACTAAAAGAAAAGGGGAAAAAAACTCAATAAAAATAAATAAATAAATCGAAAAGAAGGAAAAAAAACACTACGGTTCTCAAAAGAGGTGGCGGGGAAGGTTACGGAGAAACTGTATGTATTCAGGAAGTATCATGAAACAGAGAAGGAGCAAGACAAAGAAAGGTACCAATTAAAGCAGAAGGAAGTGGGGAAGGCAGTCAGAATAGCAAAGGCCCAAACTGAGGAAAAGATAGCCAACTCAGTTAAGAAGGGGATGAAACCTTTTATAGGTACATTAGGGAGTGAAGAAAGACCAAGGGAGGGATAGTGAGGCTTAATAAAGGGGAGGGTAGGCAGAGGGTGACAGTGAAAAGCAGAGATACTGAATGAATACTTCTGTTCAGTATTCACAAAAGAAGAGAAAGAGGAGGTACCTAATCCAATCAATAGAAACACTCTGGACAGGGGAGTTGATACCAGTCCATTCACAGAAGAAAGGGTTCTGAAAGAACTCCTAAAACTGAAGGTGGACAAAGTAATATGCCCTGATGGGACTCACCCCAGAATTCTAAAGGAACTATGGGAGAACTACCCTTTTTAACAAATCATGGGAGGATAGTGTGGTACCTAAGAAAGGTGGATGTGATTTCCCTTCACAAAAGTGGGAGCAAAGCAGAGGCAAGAAACTACAGATCTGTTAGTTTGACCTTAGTGGTAGGGAAAATTATGGAATTACTTCTGAAAGAAAGAATTGTTGAGTACACAGAGGCTAACGGGGCACAGGACCCAAGGCGACATGGATTCACAGTGGGAAGGTCATGTCAGATGAATCTAATAGATTTCTTTGACTGGGTGACCAAAGTAGTAGACCAGGGGAGGGGCTGTGGACATGGCCTACCTAGACTTTAGCAAGGCATTTGACATAGTCCCACACAAAAGATTAATAAACAAATTAGCTAGCCTGGGAGTGGGTTCCAGGATGGTAGCCTGGATAAAGAATTGGTTCAACAACAGGACACAGAGGGTAGGAGTAAACAGAGTCCACTCTGAAGAAAGGGGGGTTAGCAGTGGGGTACCACAGAGTTCAGTACTGGGTCCAGTCCTTTTTAAAGTCTTTATAAGTGACATTGCAAGGGACTAGAAGGAAAAGTATACCTCTTTGCAGATGACACAAAGATCTGTGACAGAGTTGATACACAAGGATGGGGTGGAAAGGATAAGAAGGGACTTGGCAGGGTTGGATGAATGGTCAAAAGTATGGCAGCCTAGGTTCAATGCAAAGAAGTGCAAAATAATGCACCTGGAAAACAAAAACCCAGGAGAAGAGTACACAATGGGGGAGGTACTAACAACAACAAAAAATGGAAAGGAACCTGGAGTAGTCATTTCAGATGACCCAAAGCTAAGCAAGCAATGTGAGAAGGCAGTAAGGAGGGCTGGGGGTTGCTGGGATGTATAGAAAGAGGCATCACCAGTAGAAAACAGGAAGTTGTTATCCCTTTGTACAGACAGTTGGTGAGACACCATCTGGAGTACTGCATGCAGTTCTGGAGAGACCCCACAAGGACATAGACAGGATGGAGGCAGTCCAGAAGAGGGCAGCTAAAATGGTGCAGGGTCTGCACCAGAAGCCATATGAAGAGAGACTAAAGGAGCTTAATATATATACCCCTGAGGAAAGGAGGGAGAGAGGGACATGACAGAAACTTTCAAGTACCTCAAGGGAATCAACAACGAAAAGGAGGTTGCATCTTTCAGAAAAGAGATGTGCAAGAACAAGGGGGCACAATTTGAAGATAAAGGGGGGACAGCTCCCAATGGCAACGTGGGGAAGTATTTTTTCATGAAGAGGGTGGTGGATGCATGGAACAGCCTTCCTGAGGAGGTCGTGGGGTTAAAAACAGTGGGTGAATTCAAGAATGCATGGGACAGACATAAGGCAATTCTGGTGGAGGGTAGGAAGAAGTAGGTTGTTACAACTTGGCGTCATGACAGTCTAACTCTGTAATTTCAAAAACTGTATTGTGTACTTGTGACGTGGAACCTTTGTAAAAGAGCCTCGGCTCAAAGGTATTATGTAATCCTAGACTTAAATAAATAAATAACTAGGATCTGCAACTTATCCAATAGGTAGGGAAATTAGCAGATTGGGTGAGCCAAGCGGTTCTTATCTGCTATCAAAGTCTATGTTTCTATGTTTCTAAATTGCAGAATTATAGGGGAAGGTATGCCTTTTTACAGACAACACCAAAATCTGCAATAGAGTAGACACACACAGAGTGTGGAGAAAATGCACTGGGCTCCTTGGAAACTCAAGGAGTTGTCAATGACATGGCAGTTGGGGTTCAATACTAAAAGTGCACAATCATGCACTTTGGGCATAGGAACCCTGGTACTGAGCACAAGATTCAGGGTAATGACTGTCACTAGACAGGAAAGGGACATTGGGATAATCATATCAGAGGACATCAAGGTGGTAAGGCAGTGTCACAAGGCAGTGGGCAGGGCTACTGGGATTCTGGGGTGCATAGAGAGGAGTATGTCCAGAAGGAGGAAAGAGGTGGTGTTGCCACTCTATCACTCCCTGGTACACACCCCACCTGGAATACTTTGCCCAGTTCTGGAGACCACACTGCAGAAAGGACATAGGCAGGGTAGCTGTGGTCCAGATAAGGAGCAGATAAAATGGTATAGGGTTTGCACAGGAAGCTCTACAACGACAAAATGAGGAACCTCAACATGTGTGCCCTGAAAGAAAGAGGAGAGAGACAAAGTGGACATGATTAAGACCTACAAGTACCTTTAAAGGGTGAAAAGGATGCAGACTGGGAGTCTATTTCAAATGAGAACCCCCAGCAGAACCAGAGAGCATGTGATAAACTGAATGGGGGAAGTTCAAGAGAGATGTGAGGAAATATTTATTCACTGAAAGGGTGATAGATTCCTGGAACACTCTGTTGGTGGAAGTGGTGGAGGCTAGAATGGTGGAGGGCTTCAATCATTCATTAGATAAGCCTAGGGGTATATTAGAAAAGAGGCAGGGAGTGGGGAAGGTCACCGAAGACCAGATAGGGAGGAAGAATAGGAAGGGAAGACTTGGCTAGACTAGATGGGCCAAACAGTCCTTTTCTGTTGACAAATTATGTGTTTCTAAGTGCAGTTCTAGAGTTTTGTTTTTTTTTTCTTCATAGCTCAGCATCAGCTTGGTACTGTAGCCTGGACTTCTTGCAACCAAGTCTCTTCTAGCCTCATAGATGACTACACTTACTTTTATTATCATATAAAATAAAATGAACTTTTAATGAGCAAATACTTGTCATAATTGAGGAGTAAAAAATTTATGCAAAAATTTGATATAAATAAGGGATATACGATGGTGAGCTGTCAGATAAATGATTTATCTGCACAAGAGTTGTTTGACCTCAGGCAACCTCACGAGTGGCGTAAGCCACGAGTGAAAAGTCTGCAGTCATCTACTATGGCCCAGATATTCAAATATTCAAACTGCGCCAGGCTGTAGTGCAAGCTTGGGCGCAGCTCAACTTGGTTGTGCAGGGGTGTGGACTGGGCGATATTAAACGGAGCTGTGCCATGGCTCAGCAGCATTGAATATCACACCCTGGCTACCCCCAGTGTGCATGGAACAGTGGCACTGTACCTGCACAAGTGGCCAGAGTGGAGCATGGGGATGCGCTAGCGCAAGTTCCATTGTGCTATGCACAGCAACCGCGATATTCAAAACTTGACATGCAAATGGGGCTATAATGTATGCAAGGCACAAGTGGGGCCATTTGCATGTCATTATGGCCCCATTTGCATGTAGGTGCGCCAATCCCTGACGACTTGCTCCTGGTTCCCTGCCAGGCAGCAGCCATTGGGGACTGATGCCCCCTGCAGCTGGCAATGTGATCCACAGCCCCATCGCGGGCATCTGTATAAATTCAGAAATAAGTCCAATATCCCTGGTGGTCTAATGGACCGCTATCTGGCTGATCATGGGCATTTGTGTAAAAAAATAAGTAATTCCAATATCCCTGGTGGTCTATGGTACCCCCCTCCCCACCTGCCCACTGAGCCCTACTGCCCCACTCCCCCCGGTCAGCTGGTGGACAGCAGCACCCCACCCGCCTGCCGCCCCACCGCCCACCGACTGACACCGTCGGTAGGGCTGTATGCCCATTGGTTCACAGCCCTGTAATGCGGCAGCTCACCTGTGGGTGGCCATCAGTTGTTCCATTTTTGGGGGATCAACTTTGTGCTGGCACAGGTATGGGTTGCACATGCATGGCTCTGCACATCCCGGGCTGAATATTGGGCTGTACAGGGTATGCATGGGCATGCCCCCCTTACCTATGCCTGCATACATTATTGATGCGCTCCAGCACATTGGGATTTATGCCGCGCACTTTTCCCTTTTGAATATCGTGCTGGGGTGCATCAGTGGGTTGTGCATGGTGCAACATTGTTCAACCATGTGCAACCCTTTTGAATATCTGGGCCTATGTATATAAATCTGTGATGATGCATCTACTATGTGTATAAATGTGAGATTTCACATTTATACATATAGTAGCTCAGATTTATCACATAGGATTGATGTCCATGCCTATTGCATAAATATAAGGGATATACAATGGTGAGATGTCAGATAAATGATTTATCTGCACAAGTGCTGTCTGACCTCGAGTAACCTCATGAGTGGCATAAGCCATGAGTGAGGTGTCCGAGGTCAAACAGCACAAGTGTAGATAAATCGTTTATCTGACAGCTCACCATTGTGTATTTCATTTATGCAACAGGGATGCTTTCTGTCAGTGCAAAGACATTTGCTTTTGATTGTTTATCTTTTTTTTTTTTATTATAATTTCTGGGACTTTTTGTTAACTTCCCTAGTGTACGTCCGCCTAGTGTAGTGGTCGCTATTAAATGAAATACCACTCATTTTGTAGAAAACTTTGTGCTGAACAAATAGCATACTCACAGTATCATTCTACTTTTTTCATTTTTAAGTTATTTGCATTTGTTTGTCGAAAAAGTGGATATAAATTGAATTTTCTGCTTTTTTTTTTGCTAATTATAAAAAAGCTAAAGGGTATCTATAAATGAAATAACACTGATTTTGTAGATATGTTTGTGCTGAACAACCTCTATGTTCACAGTACTATGCTATTATTTTTCATTTCACAGTTATTTGCATTTTTTTGTCAAAACATGAACAAAAAATTGAATTTTCTGCTGTTTTTTGGTAATTATAAATAAATCTATAAGGTATCTATAAATGAAACACCACTCACTGTATAGATAATTTTGTGCTGAACAACATTCATGCTAACAGTACTATGATATCTTTTCTCATTTTAAAGTTATTTGCATTTGAATATAGTTAGTACTGGTACCGAGGCCGAACGTTCTAAATGAGTTCTGGAGTGATTGTGATGTATCTTCTATGGGTATAAATCTGTGATGATGCATCTACTATGTGTATACTGCAAATGTGAGATTTCACATTTATACACATAGTAGCTCAGATTTATCACATAGGATTTATGTCCACGCTATTGCATAAATATCTATAGTGAAGCCCGCCAAGATGACACGCAGTATCACAGGTTTACTTTCTTGACAAAAGGGATTAACTCCCACTGAAATTAAATTTTCTGCTGCAGTAACTCTGCCGCAGAATTCTGCAGTGATGCACTTCATCCTAGTGGTGGGCTTCTACTGTATATATATATATATATATATATATATATATATATATATATATACTGTATATAGGAGATATGCCATGGCTCAGTGAAATATATGATTTGATTTTTCCCGAGTGCACTCTGACCTTATGTGGTCACAAGTGGCAAAGCCACGAGTGACCCCATAAGGTCAAAATGCATGAGGGGAAATATCAAGCATATTTTCACTGGGGACATGGCATATTTAATTTATGTAATGGCTGTCTTTTGTTCTTTTATTTTTTGTTTATTTGTGTGAATTTATTTTTAGTGCCGCTTTGCTGTTTGACTGCTCCCATGGTTTCATGGCACTGATAGTTGTTGGTAGGGGCAATAGCGTGGTATCTAGGGTTCATACATGCATTGCTTGCCAAATGCTAGTTTTTGATTGGCTGAGGTTCTTTTGTGGGGAGGTTGAGAGTTTTATTTAAATGGCGGCGTTAGGTCCCGCTTAGCGATGGAACCTGACTGTATTGTGGTTGCTGGGTTTTTATTTTGCACGGATTAATTTTTTAAACATCTATCTGGTTGATCCTGCTTTTAGTTATTGGCAGCTCATTTAGGTACTATGGAAGAGGAGTTTGCTGCCAGCTACCGGAGTCACTGTGAGACATTTGGAGGCATGTAGTAAAAGTTGGCGCTGGGACGGGAGAGAGGTATTTCATGTTTTCTTCGGGTTCTGGAAAGCTTGGTTTTAATATTGTGCAATTTTCTTTTTTTTTTAATAAATGGAACACTGTGCAAAAAAATAAGAAAGAAATTAACCTCTCAGTGTGAATGCCAGTTTCACACTGAGAAGGTCAGAACTGTCCTGTGAGTGAGTGAGTGAATTTTGAGTGTATACAAAGGGTGACTTCTCTAAGAGCTGTATTTGGTTCTGGGAGAAAGTGAAAGTGTTCTGTGTGGTGTACAGGAGAAATGGAACTGTTTGTGGAACTGGCATGCAAGTGAGCAGGTGAATTTTGATTGTACTGCTCATGCTGCCAGCTCCAACCAATCAAATGCTTTGTGAGCAGTTGTGCTGAAGTGCAGTTTGTGTCTGGTTATTACCTACAGTGAGAATAAATGACCTACAGTGAGAATAAATGCAATATTCTCACTGTAGGTCTGACCAGGCAAAAATACTGCTGTTATTTGCCAATTTTTATCCTCATCCCATTAGATAAATATATATATATATATATATATATATATATATATATATATATATATATATATATATATAGTGGCATGGTAGCACCACTGTATTTAGGGTTGAGTAGGCAATTTAATGTTAAACCCCTAACTTTGCATTTTATTAGCTTCGTACTGTTTTTGCCATGAAAATTTTGCATGTGAGATCTTGGGGCTGTGGTCTCTTGATTTGCCAAGTTTTGTTCCAGTCGGATATTTTATTTATTTATTTAGTTTTTGTTGACCGGGTGAGGTGCACTAGGCATACAGTTGCTTATTTTCAGGCGTGACCCAGCAGGTTACATAGACAGCATTAGACAATACTTATTGGAGACATTAACAAAGCACAGCAGCAGTACAGTACACAAAGTAGTAGGAATCATGCAGTTAACTTAAGTACAAGGATGTATACGATGCAGGTATTTGCAGAGTCCGAGATTAAAACAGTGAAAAAGTTACAAAAAATAGTTTTGTTTTTTTTTTTTGCTGTTTTTTAAGCAATAATGAACAACGGGGATTACATTAATGTTCTAGTTAATTACCCCCTGGCAAAGCCGAGTGCTGTATTGCCCCCAGAAGGTGATTAACTTGAACATTAATGTAATCCCCCAGAGTTCATTATTCTATTATTACAATTGGGTTAGGAGTTAATGTAGTTTAAATAATTTTTTTTTTTTTAAGTTTGGCTTATTTTGTGTGAAATTAACATAAAATAGTCCCTCCACCATGCTAAATTGAATGGGATTTGGTTTGTTAGATGGGTCTGGATCTGTGTTGGCTACATTGCTAATTGTAAGGTGCATATTGTTCAGTTATGTGCTATTCTTTACATTTAAAATGTTTTCCTTTTTTATAAATGACCAATTTCCACCATCTCCTGTGATGCAGTGTTTAAATGTGTTGCCATCTTGTCAGACAAGGTATTGATTTAAATGGACATTCTGTGCACTAGCCTACACACAGTTCCTCATATTTGTTTAACCCTTTGTCAGAAAAATGATGAGATAGCGATAATGTTAAAGGTTGATGTTATGTTGTGGCTTGTGCTTTTTACTGTCTTTGTAGAATAAAATATTTCCTTTTTACAATGGTGTCCTTTTTTATGTCAGCCTGAGACCAGCTCAATGAATTGAATGCAAGCTGGTCCTTCAGCTGCAATCCAGCATTTGAACAGACACAAAGATCAGTAGTCTCCCCGCCCTGTCCCTGCCCCAATTCTCCACCCGGCACCTCTCTATGTGACCCACTCTCGCTATGCTTATGGCTTACATGGTGCAATCAGCCAGAAAGAAAAAAGATTCTTGTGCTAAATTGGGAAATGCTAGCTGTCTCCAGCCATGGTTAAGCAAACACAGACAGCCGCAATGGATTTCAGCCGACTTCTCCTCACTACAATCTCTGGGTACTGCACTGTGATGACTTGTCACAGCTCTCAGTGACAGCATGCCAACTTGATTAGAAAGTTACAAAGGAAAGCTTAAACAGAGGGCTTAAAGACTCTAAAATTATCTGTTTAAAGTACCATTGGAAATTGGTGTGTATTCCCTGAAGGCTTGTGTAGATCTAGTCCATGAGAAACAGAAATTGCTACGCACTTTGTCAACCAATCAGGTTATTTTCTTATTTCCACCTTTATAATAATTGTCATCACCTAGCGCCCTGATAGTTTGGAATTTTACTCTGAAACTTTCAGGATAGAAAGGGCTTCGGCCACAGTGGTATGGGCCAACCCTAATTTTTTTTCCTTTTTCTGCTTGGGGGGTGGGAGTGGGGAGTTAGGGTTGGAAACCCAGTCACCACATTTCCCTACTTCTGTTGCTGTAAGACGAACCCTAACTGGTGCATTGGATTTTACAGTGAATTTCCTTTCTTTTTGTGACAGTAGAATTGTATCTTCATTCACACAGGTCCCTGAAGACATCCATCTGGCTGCAGAAGCACAGGGACCTCCAGGCCCTGCATTTCCATGCATCTATAGATGCAGATGCCCTGCTGCAAATGTGGACTCCATCAGGCTGCAAAAGCACAGGACCCTCTGGGCCTTGTTCTTCTGTATGGCTACAGATGCAGACACACAGGGCCCTCTGGGCCATGTGCCAACTGAGGAGTCCATGTGGACACAGATGCATGGGTCCTTGTGAGCCTTACACTTATGTGTTGCTACAGATGCAGAGGCACAGGAGTCAGTCTGGGTGCAGAAGGAACTCAGCGATCCTATACAGCTACATATGTGCCTTTTCAATCATGTGCCAAGTATGCTTCCACAATTCTTCATGAAGTTGGGTAATCAAAAGCACATGTTAACAATCCAACTTTGAACAGTTCAAAAATGGCACAGTTACGAGCAAATGTCTTGATTCTTTGAATATAAATGCATACATTTGTGTTGCCATATTGGGCCTTGTAATGCAAGATCCACACAAATAGATGATTTGATGCTTTTTATTGGACCAACAGAGATGTTAAAAAAGAAAAAAGGGTGCTTGGAGCTTTCAAACTACAGAGTTCTTCATCAGAAAACGATGACAGTTATTTTGGAAGAATACACTTTCTTAAACCCAGATCATACATGAAAAACAGTTAAAAAGTTGTTGAGAATCCAATTGACCTAAAGCTGCATTTAAATGTCAACATAGAAACAGAGGCATCAGAGTACCATCAAAGGAAAGGCATTTCAAGGTCAAATGTCACAGAATAGATACAGTGACTCTTTCCCGAGAAAAGTCATACAACATACCGAAGAACTCTGTGTAGTTTGAAAGCTCAAAGCACCTTTATTCTTTTTTAACATCTTTGTTCATCCAATAAAAGGTAACAAATCATCTATTTTTGTGGGTTTTGAATATAAAGAAATTCTTCTTTCTTGAGCCAATATTTGGGTTCGTGAGCCAACAGTCTTGTTTCTTGAGGGCATATAAAATAAGATTGCTGGCTAATGAAACAAGATTCTGAGTAAAACTAAGTGTGCCTACCTTCTTGTTTCGTGTGATTTTTGTGAGCTGACAAAACAAGATGCCTTCTCACGAAACAAGAATGTTAAAAAACTAAGCCCAAAATCTTATTTCGTTAGCACACTTTTTTATTTCATGAGACTTTGTGAGCACACAAAAGAAGATGCCTTCTCATCAAACAAGAGTCTGAAAAAAACTGTCTACAATATTGTTTCAGGAGATCACCTTCTTATTTCATGAGACATTCGCATGCTCATGAAAGAAGATGCCTCCTCAGAAAATGAGACCGACAAAAACTAAATCCAAAATCCTGATTTATGAGATGAAATTCTTGTTTCATGAGGCCCTATTCCTCTTTCATGAGCCTCATGAAACAAGAACATTGGCTCATGAAAGAAGACTCACAAAGTGATGTCCCAAAAACACATTTCAGGGTTGTTTTCTAAAATAAACTAGGTCCAGAATCCAGCTAAACAGGTCCCGTTGAGTTTGGATCTCAGTTTTTTCTGTTTCACCAACCCAGCAGGGTCGTTGGTAACCGTTGTCAATTTGCAAATAAATGGAGATTTGAAGTCAGGACCTTGTGTAGACTCTCCATTTTGAACACTGTGCTTAGGTGAGTGCCATGATTGGTGCTTTCTGTTGAGGTCCCATTGAGCTAGATTAATGTGTTTTTGTCTCTCCAGGGCATCCTTTTTATGGGTTTCCAGACTGTGCATGCAAAATTTTATGTAATTCCATTGAATGAGGGCGAAGCTATTAAAGTGCAAAGTTAAGGGTTTAACATTAAACACCCTACTCAACCCTAACTATGGTGTCAGTACTGCACCACTATAATATAAAACAAGTCTATAGGCCTTCACATAGGTGCTGCCTGTCTATGACTGGGGCAAGGAAAGGGATCTCCATGCCAGGACCTTGAGCTCATGGTTAAAGAAATAGTGTAGAGAGGAGGGGTTCAGCTACATTTCAGACTGGAGTTCAATCTGGGGATGGCCTGCATCCTCCCAGAAGAAAAACTGCTGTCATAAGTGGACAGTTTACATGTTACTTTGATGATTATGTAAAATAGCTGAGGGTGGTGGTGGTGGAAGAAATTGTGCAGCCAGTAACTGTTCCTCCCACAGGTTAAAGTGGAAAGGAGGAAGAACCTGAGGGAAGAGAAGTACCTCAAGGTGCAAGTTAATAAAGGAAGTAGAGTGGTAGGAATGAAGGGGAATGGAAACAGAAGCATTAAAAACAAAAGGGTGAGGAAGGCCAAAAAGAAAAAAAGAGGGGCAATAATCAGAGTGGAAACAAAATCTGGTAGGCCATGTGTATGAATGCTAAAAGTCTAGGAAATAAGATTCCAGACCGAAAGGCCATAGTGACAAGTCATGGTGCACTGAAAACCAAGACTGGGACATGGCCATATGAGGCTATACTCTATTCAGGAAGGACAGGGTTAGAAGAAAAAGGGGGGAGTGCTTCATGTGAAGAAAAGCATAAAAGCAACCGAGATACAGGGAATATGGGGGCAGAGATACTGTTGGCCACACTGTAGAAGGGGGATGGAGCCACTCTTCACACTGGTGTGATCTGCAGACTTCCAGCACAGGAGAAAGAGTTAGATAAGGTATTGGTGGAAGTCAATGGCAAAATGGCAGAAAAGGGGAGCTGCTGCTGGTGGGGGACTTCAGTCTGCGATATATAGATTGGAGCCTCCCAGCTGTGGCTGCAGCTAGAAGCAAGGACATGCTGGACTTCCTGCTGGGGTTACTCCTCAGGCAACTAGGCAGTGAACCCACTCATGATGGTGCAGTACTGGACCTGGTACTCACTAACAAGGATTGTGTTGCAGACATCAAGGTGGGAGGTCACCTGGGGACCAGTGATCACTGTACAGTGTAGTTCAGTATAAGGATGGCTGCAGAATCAAACCACACAAGGGTGATGGTCCTGATCTTCAGGAGGGCACATTTTGTAAAGACTGGTGAATACCTTAGAGATGACCTGGCAGGGGGAGATGACCTGAGATTGATGGAGGAACAGTGAGCAAAGATAAAAGAAAGCATAGTGAAGGCAACAAACCTCTGTGTCAAGCAAGTGAGTGAAAGTAAGAGGAAAGGGGTCATTATGGTTCTTGAAAGAGGTAACTATAAAAGTAAAATCTAAAAGGGTAGCATTCAGAAGATATAAGGTGACACAGAGGGAGGAGATAGGGAGCTGTATTAAGAGAAACAAAGAGAAGCAGAGAAAGCAGTATATGCGTGATGGCTCAAACTGAGAATAGCACAAGCAGTAACAAAACAGGAGAACACATTTTTTAGGTATTTTTTAGATATTAAGTGAAAAGCAGATCAGGGAAGGACTGTAAGCTTAGAAAGGTATGGAAGGGACTGTGCAGAGGAGGACAAAGAAAATGCAGACATCCTGAACAAATAAATAACGGGAGGGGCCACAAAAAAGAAACAGGAACTCTGAAGAGAGGGAGGTGGATAGTAGTACTTTTTCAGAGGAAAGTCCTAAAGGGACTCACTTATCTCAAAATGGACAAAACAATGGGACCAATCAGGGTACATCCTAAGGTATAGAGGGTGTTCAGTGAGATACTGACTGCATTTCTGACAGTACCATTTAACAGCTCATGGGAAACAGGAGTGGTTCTGGAGGACTTGAAGAGGGCAGGTGCAGTCCCACTTCACCAAAGTGGTAGCAGGGAGGAGGCTGGCAATTATACACCAGTTAGCCTGACATCGGTGGTGGTGAAGGTAATGGAATCACTGCTGAAGGAGAGGATAGTGGAATATCATGAATCTAATGGGTTACAAGACCCAAAACAGCATGGATTCACAGGAGGAGGCCATGTCAAACAAATCTGATAGATTTTTTTGATTGGGGGATTGGGTAACCAAGCAATTAGATCAGGGTAGAGCAGTAGATGTGAACTACCTAGATTTGAATAAGACACACAACACCGTTCCACACAGGAGACTATTAAGCAAGTTGAGTAGCTCAGGGGTGAGTCCTAAGGTGATAAATGCGGTAAAGAATTAGTAAGGGACGAGGCAAAAGAGAATGGAGATAAACAGAGTTCACTAAGAGGAGGGGAGGGTGACAGCATAGTCTTAAAGGATCAGTACTGGGATCAGTCCTCTTTAATGTCTTTACAGGAGACATTGCATAGGAGCTGGAGGGGAAGGTCTGCCTCTTTGCGGATGACACCAAAATCTGCAATAGGGTGGATATGCCAGGGAGGTGGAAAGTATCATCAGAGAACTGAGAAAATTCAAGGCATGGTCAAGGGTGTGGCAGCTGGGTTTCAACCTGAACAAGTGCAAAATCATGCACTTGGGGCACAGAAACTCAGGGGCAGAGTACAAATTGTGGGAGGGGTTGTTATTGAAGACCACTAAGCAAGAGAAAGACCCAAGGATAATCATCTCTGATAACCTAAAGGTGGTCAGGTAGTGTGCAAGGCAGTTGGGAGGGCAGGTGGTATGTTGGGAGGCACAGGGAGAGGTATCACCAGCAGAAGAAGAGAGGTGGAGCTGCTTCTGTATCGCTCGGTAAGATCTCACCTAGAATACTGTGCACAGTTCTGGAGGCCACATCTCTAAAAGGACATAGACAGAATGGAGGTGGTCCAGAGGCGGACAACTAAACTGGTGCAGGGCCTGCATCAAAAGCCCTACGAGGAGAGACTAAAGGAGCTCAGTATGTACACCCTGGAAGACAAGAGGGAGAGGAGAGATATGATAGAGATCTTTAAATAACTCATGGCGTAAATAAGGTACAGGACAAAGGTATTTTTCAGAAAAAAAAGTGCTCAAGAACAAGGGGACATGATATGAAGTTGGAGGGGATAGATTCAGGAACTATTCGTGGAAGTACTTCTTCACAGAAAGAGTGGTGGATTCCTGGAGTAGACTAACGGCTGAGGTAGTGGGGGCAAAAACGGTTGTGGGATTCAAGTATGCATGGGATAGACATAATATAATCTTAGTGGAAAGGAATAGGGAAGGGAGACAGAACCCGAGATCAAGTAGGGTCTGTGGTGGTACTGTAGGTAGGGGAAAATGGACAGACTGGGTGGGCCAAGCAGTCCTTATCTGTCTACAAATGTTATGTTTCTATATACAATATCTATAGCTATATGTATATATATATATATATATACACACTGTATACATATATATATATATACATATATATATATATATTCTATATATTTATTTATGCAAAAAATATATTAATGCTCATTAAGGCTGCTACTGCACAAATGCAACCACACAAAGGTTGGAAATAAATTATTGGGGTTGCAAACACAAAGCCCACAGAGTTTGGAAATGTCCTATTAGAGTTCGAGTTGGATCCATTCACATATCTGGAATGTGTTGTACGGTATGGGCTGCACGCCCATTAGCTCACACTGTGGACCAATGGGCGTACAGCCCTACTGACGGTGTCAGTCGGCGGGCGGCAGGGTGGCAGGTGGGTGGGGTGCTGCCACCCGCCACTGACCGGGGGGAGCAGGACAGTGGGGATCAGTGGGCGGGTGGGAAGGGAGGTCCACTGGACCACCAGGGATAATAGTGTTCTTATATTTTTAACTCAGCCCGCAATCGGGTGGGCAGGTCCACTGGATCACCAGGGATAATAGTGTTCTTTTATTTTAAATTCAGCCCATGATCGGGCAGACAGGTCCACTGGACCACCAGGGATAATAGTGTTCTTATATTTTTAACTCAGCCCGCGATCAGGTGGGCACTTCCACTGGACCACCAGGGATAATAGTGTTCTTTTATTTTAAATTCAGCCTGCGATCGGGTGGACAGGTCCACTGGACCACCAGGGATATGGGATTCATCTATTACTTACTTAGCCCGCGATCGGGTGGGCAGCGGTCCACTGGACCCACCAGAGATATGGGATTTATCTCTTTTTTTACTGCAGCCTGCAATTGGGCTGTGGGGCACATTGCCACACTGCAGGGGGTGTCGGTCCCCGACGGCTCCTGCCTGGTAGGGTGCCAGGTTCAAGTCGTGGGGATTGGTGCACCTGCATGCAAATGGTGCCATAATGACATGCAAATGGCCCCATTTGCGTCTTGCATACATTACGGCCCCATTTGCATGTCAACTTTTAAATATCGCTGTTGCTGCACCTTGCGCAATGGAACTTGCGCTAGCGCATCCCCATGCTCCACTCTGGGCACTGGCACTGGCGCAGTGCCACTGCACCATGCACACTGCGGATGGCCAGGGTGCGATATTCAATTATGCTGAGCCATGGCACAGCTCCGTTGAATATTGCCCAGTCCACGCCCCTGTGCAGCCAACATGAGCTGTGCCTGGGCTTGCGCCACAGCCTGGCACAGTTTAAATATCTGGGCCCTTATGTCTAACTCCTACCCATCTTACCATGTCCCATACCCTCATCACCCAAGGACGGTCTACAGGTACAAGACCATAGATTAATGGTATGGTACCTCATACAGGGTCCATATATTAAAACCGGTATATAGCAACCCTAATCTCCACCCTTCCCCCTTCCCCTACCATCATGACCAATGGGCAAGACATGGCTGGAGTCATGCCACACAGGTTTGGTGTTTTATACACATTGTAGACCTGTCAGTAGAATACTTTTTGGTTGAATACCTGTGAAAGTTTACATCCTTTATAACCTGTGCCTCACTTAGCACACAATATGGAACACACTCCACAAAGCAGCAGAATTGTTACAAATTTAAAAGTACTATACACATTGCATAGTTGTCAGTTGTTTTCTTTAAAGTGCAGCTGACACCCGGGAAAACATGTGCAAAACATAATATTTAAACATAATTCAGCTTGCATTTCATATATCTTCTAAAGACTTCTTCTCTCCAGTATTTATTACTGAAGAAATTCCATCAAAAACAAGATCCTTATCCCTTAGAGTTCATCTGCCTCTGTAGCTTATTCCCCACTTGAAATTATGATGCTCTGTTGTGACATCACAGTCTGTTGCCATAGGAATAACTGTGATGTCACAAGCAGAGTATCATGACATCAGGTTGGGAAGAAACAATAGAAGTTGATGAACCCTCAAGGAACAGCTATCCTGTTTTTCTGCACATGATCTCAGTAATAAATAATGGGAATAATACAGAACTAATGAGAAACATTAGTTGCTTTATGTCCTCATATTATGTTTTTGAAAGCTCTTCTCGAGGCGTCAGTGGCTCTTTAAGACACATACTGAACTTAAAACTAATCAAAGCTAGTTATATGTTTGGAACATGTTTACTGTTTTATGCAGGTTCTTGTTGCAGCTGAATAAACAAAACCCCAGCACAGCCTTGTAGGATGCTAGCAGACCTGTAGATTGACCTTGTTTCGCCACCATTGTGAAAGAAATCAGTCTGTGACCTGGAGGTCAGTTTGGCTAGTAGGTTTCAAAATGTGTTGGCCAACTAAATATTTGAAAGGACCATTGTTTGGTAGGGCTCAACAATGACTTCATGGTCAGGTACTCAGTCGGGTAATATGACTCACTGATTTGTCTCACCCTGGTTATAAGGCTAGAGGAGGGGGACGGGGATTAGAGTTGCTGTATACCAGCATTAATATGTGGACCTTGTATGAGGTACCATACCACTGATTTATGGCCTTGTACCTGTAGACTGTTCCTGTGTAATGAGGGTAGGGCACGTGGTAAGGTGGATGGCAATTAGCTATAAGAACTCCAATAGGACATTTCCAGACTTTGTGAGCATTGTGTTTGCAACCCTAATAGTTTATTCTCAACCTTTGTACAGCTTGCGTTTTGTGCGGCAGTAACCCTAATGAGCATTAATGTAGTTTTCTTGCCATGAATTTCCTTATTTACTAAGAAAGTTGTGTAGTAACTTTATTTACTTATCCCATATAACATTGTACTAGTCGTCCTTTCAATTATTCAAACATTATACAACCTCTATGTGCAATACTTACATACTGTAAGTATTAAATGGTTGAAGAGGTGGATTAAAATCAAATTTTCTAAACATGAAAATCAAGTTTACTCAACATATTTGCAAAACACAAACACACTGGGCTCGATTTTGGTGCCGGCGCCAAAAGGAATTGCTGCAAGTAGTACCTTTAGCCAAATGTTGCTGTAGTCCTGATTATTGAATGCGGGCTGCGTTGACTGCAGGATGCCATGCATTGACCCCCCCATGCTACCCTTGCACCAGAACAGGTGGTGCGCCAGGACATAAGGGGGCTTGCGCCAGGGCGAGGCTGCAGCATCCTCTTATTTAGGATTTTGAAAGCCTTACCTTGGTCGCATGATGGGGCTGAGGCTAGATCAGCCAGGAGCTGGTCTAAGGGCCCTACATCGGTGGTCTGGAGGGACGCAAGTGGGGAGTCTGCAAGGTTGGGATCCAGGGCAGAGGCACCTGTGGGGGTGCTGCACTGGGTGGCAGGGCATGACAGCTATAGCAGGGTAAGAGGTGGCACCCAGTGGAGGTGCCGTGGCCAGGTGAACAGAGCCACTTGGACCAGGTACACAGTGGTAGGTACACACAGACCTTATCCCAGACCCCCAGGTGCCACCAGCCCTGGTACATGTCCCTTAGATGACACAGTCCTTGACACACGGCGGTAGGCATTGGCTGCAGGGTACTAGGTGCAGTTGGTGGATGCGGACATCCCCTGGGCACTGCAACATTCCCCAGCTAAACAACCCACTGCATGGAGCCATGTTAATGCCTGACAACACTGTTGGGGACTGTGTCAGCTATGGGACAGGTGCTAGTGCTAGTGACACCTGGGGGTCTGGGGTAGGGTCCATGTGTGCCTCTTACAGTGTACTTGGCCCATGCAGCTAAGTCTAACTAGCTGGGGCACAACTGCTCAGTGCCACCCATACCCTGCCACAGCTGCCATACCCCTGCTGCCCACTATGCCCCCCCAAAAGGTCCCTCTGCCCTGTGTCCCATCCTTGCAGACGTCTCCCCCAGCCCAACTTCATGGCTGGATCAGTGTTGCGCCGGGTAGGGGAGACTTGACGGAACCCTCCATCAAACCCCCTGGTGCACTAATTCTTTGCCACAACACTGCAACTGTGGCAATTCTTGTAGCTTTGGCACAAGAACCCCCTTTCTGGAAAGGTGCAGGACTGGGCACAGGGCTCTTGATACACCCAGAGTTTGCAGCAGCTGTGGATAGGTGAAACATGCGCTGATCTAGCAGCTGTCCAAAAATCGAGCCCATTATCTCAATTAATATTGCAAGCACATATATTTTCTAAATTAATATGCAGAGCTCACACATTTAAACACAAAACCCATCATGCAGCACGCATGTTTTTCACAAATACTTTTTACTGCACAAAGATTTTATATTTTATAAATTGTTGTAAATTGGAAGGCTAGGTCTGTAGTTCAATGAACACGCAGACAGCCAGTCCCACTTCCTGAGCTATAGGAGCAGTTCCTTTCAGCCTCATTGTGAAGCACTGTTTCTTTGCAGCTGGAGGTTCTGTTGGTCTGTCCTCTGAGCTGGCTGGGGCCTACCCCCCCCTGCTGTTTCTGTGTGTCTCTACTGGACTTCGGTGTTTGTTTTCCTGCTTCTGGTTTGTATCTTTCCTCCAGCTGTGTGCTTCTTTGTGTTTTGTGTGTCTTGTTTTTTGGCCTTGTTCCCTGTTTTCTGTTTTGCTGTGTTTTGCTTTTATCTTTTGGGGCTTTGTTTTTAAGCTCCTAAAATACTGCTACTCAGGGCTCATACTACTGCTTTCAGTTACCTACAACTGCAGCCACCGCTACTGTTTACTCCAATTACTATTGTACCCAGTGCTTGTGATTTTACCCTGTTGCTCACCACACTCAAACTACTGCAATGCAACTGCAATCATTATCGATGTGTTTCAGCTCAACCATAGCTGCTCCATGTTGCATACTCAATTGTTTTCACCTGATACAGGTTTACTCTGACCCTAGCTATGCTGTTCATTCATGCTCTCATTCTACTTGCAGCTTCACTGCACTGCCTGGCTACACCTAGTTTCAGAGCATTGTCTCCATGTTTTATTGCAGTTACAACTCTGAGGTCTGCCAACTAAGCTTCTGCTGAGGCACTTAATATAGCTTTATTATTATTAAATCCTGCCTCTCCGCCGAAAATCCTCAGAGTATTTGTCATCTTGATTTGGCTATTCATGTCTGGCTGGCTTGCCCACAATTCAGTGCTGTTTCATTACTACATGTTATTCAGACCTCCGTGCAAGTCCACCTATCACTACTACTACTATTTATTGACCTATGCACAGGTCCACGCTTGCTTACACTATCATTGCTCATTGCTTATGCAGATCATTGCTTCATGCCTACTGCCAGCTCCTCGGCTTCAGCCTCTGGGATTCTGCTGCACTCAATTCTGCATTTGACCTTGCAAGGTCTCAGCACTTAATGCTCATTACAATTTCAGCATGCTGTGCTCATTCAGCTCACCAGCTTTTCAGCTCTCAATCAATTTCTGGGGCATGCCAGCCATTCTATTCAGGTGCAGGGTTCCTGCAGCCAATGGTCTCGCTATACATTTAGTTCACATCTTGAGCATGTCCAACTTGGGAAGGTATCCTTATCACCTGGCCCATAGCTGGTAATGTCCTCCCCCAAGGCTTGGATTTAGATGCCTGCTATGTGACAGCAGCTCCTGGTGTAGAATGTAAGACTAGTGGTGAAGGGTGCAAAAAGTTACCTTCTTTGATTCTAGTGTTCCACTATAATGGTTAGCCATTGACTTTAGTGGTTTCCCTAGCAAGGCACCTTCTGTGCATTCTCCCTATGACTGCCTCTGGTTCACCTGGTTTGAATTTAGGATGAGTAGGCCAGGTGAGTGCCTCAGCAGTTGTTGCTCTCCTCCTGCACCTTAGTTGCATGTATTGTTGTAGAGTTTTCTCACAACTTTCCACAGCGTTCCCGCTTGAGGGTTTGAGTGAGAGGCTTTCTCCAAACTGGAGTATTTTCCACCTCCCTTTAATTGGGTTTTCCAAACTGCAGCTGCAGAGCCGTCACTAAAAAAACTATCCTAAGCCTGTAGAGAAGGAGACCTTCCCTTGGATCTCCAGAGATTTCCTCCTCGTAGTTTTTTTTTTTCTCTCCTCCATTGCCTCAGGTCATAACTGTTAGTTAACTTAGTAGTGTCCCCTAGTTTCTTTAGGTAGGTTCCGCTGTTGGATGGAGGTGGAGGATGTCCTGCCATTCCCTCTCTCCTTAGAGGATCCCCTAAGTCTCAACACAAACCATTAGTATCATGCTACGCAAACCTGGGCATTTCATTACGCTATCAAACTGAGCATCTCATTATGTTATCAAACTGTCTATGCTTCTCTACTACTACGTCACAGTTGCTGCTACTACTCAGTTACTGCTTGCTCATATGCTTCGTCTTGCTTCATTCTCTTGGGATATGTTTGTAGTACATTTCTTTTGGGGATTCCTAAGGTACCTTTAGCCACTGGAATCATCCCATGGTACCTCTAGGGGTGGAACCATCTCCGAGGGTTCCTTGCCTTTCGTACCCTTACAGGGTGGTAATTCCTCTGGAATAGAGAGTGCGTATGACCAAAACCAAACTAAGCGTAACACTATACTGGCTGCACAGGACATCAAATACCTTTTACTGCATGATAATATAATATTTTATACATTGTCACAAAGCACAAAAACCATCATGCAGTACAAATATTGGGCTCTATGCACAAAGCTTACATGCTGTGAATGTGCAGCATGTAGGCTTGTCAAAGCCAGACTGCTACATGACTGGGTCCAGTGGACCCCCGGCAGCAGTCACGACAGCTATGCAAGCCCCTTGTGTACTCAATCCCCTGGCCGCCTGGGTAAACACTCACCACAGGTGCTCAGGGGGAGTGTCAGTGGCATGCCTGCACACCATGCCATTCATTAAGGCATGAAGTGCTGGACAGGGTAGGTGCAAGATACAGCAGGGAGAACCCTGCCATACAGGCTATGCCCCCCCTGCAATAGACAGCTGCCAGCTGAAGTAGGCTGTGAACACCATCAACCCTGCTGCCCCAGCCCACTAGGCTGATAGGGAGGGCTGGGTGCAGTCAGTTGTGTACTCACCCATAGTTTAAAAAACCCAGTCCTCCACCTTCCCAGGCTCCTTTGCTCACATGCAGCAGGGGATCCATTTTAGGACCCTTGATTGGCATCTGATTTGATGCCCGCCTGTGTCCCATGATCTGCCCCCACACAGCTACATGCTGGGGGGGGGCCCCGAGGGATAGGAGGCTGGTGATAGTGAATGCCATGCAGTACATGCCTGTCTGTGGGTGTGAAGCTATGTGCACTGGGTACATGCCTCTCATGCATACCTGCTGCACATTAGTGCATAGCGGCTATTATGAGAAACTTTTTATAACCTCACAATCAGTTTGAAAATCTTTGCACAGGACAAAAGCCACTGTTAGTATGAATATTTTAAAAAAATCGGTACAGAAAAAAATAACATTTGTAAAGGATTGCTGTGTGAAGACTTTCATTTTTAGCTGAGCACAAAAAATTGAGATAGCAAATTGGGCACAAATATTTAATTTCAGCCCTTAATATCTCAGAAACTACCAAAGCAATCTTCATACAATTTAAGTGGTTAAGAAGACCCTAGAACTGAGAAGGTTCATACCAAATGTTGCAGTCCTAGGTTCCAAGACGGCTGAGATATAAGGCTCTGAAAATAGCCATTTTTAATGAAACCACAACACAGCAGTAATATACATATATATATATATATAGATATTAGCTGCATGGTAGTGCAGCCATAGCTAGGGCTGCCCGGACACTTCTATGTTAAACCCCAAATTTTGCACTTTAATAACTTTGCCACTGTATGACGGATTTGCCTGAAACTTTGCATGCGCAGTCTGGTACCATAGATCTCTGGATCTGGCAAGTTGTGTTATGGTCCAATGAGCAATTGCGGAGCACCAAAAATGTGCAAAAACAGGGGGGGGGGGTTGCATGTTTCTTTGCTCATGGCTACAGCCTGCACAATTTGTCTGTTTGGTCTGAAATCTTAAGGGAAGATTCAGTCTGGATCAATGACGTGCCTTTCAAAGATTTGGTGAAAAAATATTAAACCGTTCAAAAGTTATTCAAAAAACAAGTTTCCCATTATAGTCAACAGGAAAAAATATGTGTCTCTCGAATGCAGCCGCCACTACATTTTACTATCACAAATGGCCCTTTTACTGTCATGCGATGGCCATCTTGTTGTCAGTTAGTGAGAGAGAAAAATGTCTGGCGTTTAAATTTGGGACCCCTAGATAAACATTGACAGTTGTGTTTACCTAGTTGAGCCCAGAGGATCACAGCACTATCTTTAATTTTGGGGGAAAAACACAGAAATGCCGTTTTTGCGAAAGGACCCCCTGTAGTGTCACAAATTGCGACAGAACAGATGCGACACTTTCGCAAATCACGAAAGTGTCGTGCCCATTCTGTCGCAGAATTTTGCAAAACCGTTTCAATTTGCGACAGAGCATTACCAAAAAACAGCAATTTTTTGCCACCCCACAGCATCAAAATAGTTGGGGCTTTTGGGCTGAAATTTGCAGGGTGGCAATCCCTTTTCCCACAGATGTGCCTTTTGATAGTTTGGTCCCAAAAGCATTCAATGGACCCACAGTTACAGTGCTCTGAAGTTGAGAAAATTCCCATAGGCTAACATTGCGGCGCCCTTGGCAACTTCAGGTGGACTAAGCTTGCGTGGAGGTTTCAATGAATACTGCTGCAGTGTAATTTTGTTCATACTTGTCATGGTTACTGAGATATTGCCAAATTAGTGTTACAAGCATTCCTTTTCAGTACTATATGGCTCCGTACTCATCTGTAAGTGGGGGCACAGGGTCTAGAGGGCCCATGCTCCCACATACGCATACCATTATTCAAAACTGGGTAGCGTGAGGGAAGCACAGGGCCTGGAGGGTCTGCACTCCCACTACTACATACCAGTTATTAGTTAGATTACACTTTCTCAAAAAGAAGGGAAATTAATTAAAAAAAAATTGTTAATGCCTCAGTTGGAGTTGATAGCACAGCAACAAAAGTTTGGAAATGTAATGTTAGGGTTCCCCACCCCCACATACTCCACACACCAACAGACATCAGGGTGCGCCTTGGGGTTGTCAGGCCTAACTCTCACCCCATTCTCTTATACTGTAGCATATCCGGCCAAGTGACTTGCTCAAGGTCACCCAAATAAGCCAATGGCTATGGAGGAACTTGAACCTTTAATTTGTACCTCAGCAGTTACATGCTCTACCTACATGATCACCACACCACGCTATAGCCCCTCAGGTTCTCCTTCAGAGAGCTTTATAGAACACAGCCAAAGTCAGAAAAAAGTAAAGTAATAAGCATTGCAACCCACAAATTATCAGCTAAATAAAAATTACTGCAGCACTTTTCAAAATTGGTTAAAAAAGTTGTCAGCCTGGGGAGAGGAGGGACTCAAGGTGGCTTCTAAATATATGTTTCTGCATAGCTCCATGGTTGGGAGACAACAGCTTTAAAGCAGCTAGTCGTATTATGGACAAGACATTGTCCCTATATTTTTATTCCACTTTAGATGCCCTTGTTTCTCTTGTCTTATAAGATGCCCTCATTGTCTTTATTTTGAGTCTGCATGAGCGTTTTTATATTTGAAATGATTAAAGGAGACTTCCATTTAATATGATTGCCCCCAGGTCTTCATCAACATGTCCAGCTGTATTTGAACTCCCCTTGTTAAATGTTGCTTTTCTGTTAACTAAGATGTGGCATGCTACTAAAACAGCTTCATGTTGACCGCGTGGGCTAACTTCAGGCTACCACAGTAAAGTTCTAATATGGTAAATATAAACTTTATGTGTCACCATATTATCGCACTTGGAAAAAAGGAAGAGCTGGAGGCCTGATCTCCAGCACAGTGGCAGCCTTGCAACCCGTAATGCCAGTGACCCACGTTTGGGAACACACCTGGGAAATCAAGGACCTGCTTGGGAGAGGTGGACTGAGCATCCAAGGGATTATTTTCCTCCTCTGGGGAGGGAGGCAGGGGAAGCAGGTTCTGCTGCCATACAGCTACATGGGTGACCATAACTGCAGTGCAGTTGAAGCAGCGAGTGGAAGGGTGGATGCCAGCTGGCACCATGTGTGGGCATGTATATGAGTACACATGCATACTAGAAACCTTTGCCACCAACAACCGAGGTGTAACGCAAGGAGGAAAAACCATGGAGTACAGCAGGATAAAGTTGACATTCCTGGCCACACACACACACACACACACACACACACACACACACACACACCTGGACAGGCTCCTTCCTTTCTGCATAAGACAGACCTCCCCCAATGGAATCCATTACAGAGTTGGCACAGCTCCATCCCCCTCCTGAAGGAAGGGTAAGTGCATGAAATGGTGTAAGATGAAGATGTGAGGTGTTGGTTCAAAAGAGGAGGCACCAGTGATGAGGTACAAAGAAAATATCAAATAAAAAATTAAGAGCTGTGATCAACACAAGGGTTTGTAAGAGTCTCCAGAATGACGGGCTTAACTCCACTGGTATCCTACTCAGATTTTGAGGAGTCAAATGGATCAGTTTTTGGCAGCAATCCAAGCTCAGAAAGAGAAGATAGAAAGTAAATTCCACAGCCATGAGCAGAAGGTTGAGGTGTGTAGTAAAATACATTCAACACTGTATACAGGGCAAAGAAATCCAGTAGGCAGTCAGAACTATGGGACCAAAACAGAAATGATTTACAAGTTAAACTGGACACAGTCAGTGTTGTGGTGAAACGTATCAGAGGGCATACTCTCTGCATTTTAAACAAAGCAACAGAAAATAAACTAACATAAAAAGTCACAGATAACCCCCTAGGCATTTTTAACAGATTCATGTGGCACAATAGAAGTCTGAAGATACTAGCTCAGATGGAAATCATATAAAACAAGAATTTTCCACAATGTGCACGGTATTGAGTGTCACTTTCTAAACCGACTGGACCACGGTTAGTTAATTAAACAAAATCGAATGCCTACCCTGTATAGATCAAGTTCTCATCTGTAGTGCATTTCACTCCCCACATACCAGGAATAAAGGTCATTGTCCCAAAAAATGTAGTTGCAAGTCTTAATCCAGCAGGTCCCAGCACATAAATTCAATTCACTCTAAATGCACCTGCTTTAACCCACCCCCCAGCTACTTGCTATCCCCCATAGACCTCTGTTCTCAATGAACTTACCTTGTATACTAAATGCACTTATTATTGTTTAATTGTATTGTTAATTGTTTTTCTGTACAATAACTGTCTGCATACCTCACCTGTATTTGTTGACTGCCTTTTTTTTTGTAACCTCCCAGGTTGTGTCTAATAATAGTCACTTTTGTGGCTATGGCACCCACCCAGTAAACAAAAACTAAATAAATAAAATAAATAAATAAATAAATATGTACTATATTTTCAAAAGAAGCCCCACATTTCCATGGGTGCCATGGTCAGGAAGCATATAATCACATATGCACGCCACCAATGTGTCAGCATCATCACATCATCCTCATCATGGTGACAACCCTCCTGACCACAGAACTTGCTGAAATGCAGGTCTCCTTTACGTGAAGTGGCATGTTTTGAAAAACATCTGTACTGGATTTCTCCCCCAAGCCAGTTAGCCATCAATCTTGTATATCTCTTATGTATACCATGCTGGTTTATTTTCCCAGAAACTTATATGCCACAGTATCATAGGTCTTGCTGAAGTGCCAATAGGCTACATCCATGGCACTGCTGCTGTCCACCTCCCTGGTCACCCCCTTGAAGAAAATGATCAGGCTGGTTTGGAACTATCTGCCCCTTATATATTCATACTAAGCAGAAGCTAAAACCTTAGCCACCAATGAGTGCTTCATTGTTTTGTCCTTGATAATGGCCTCCAATGCCTTGCCCAGCGCTGATGTCAGGTTGACCAGCCTATAGTAACTCAGATCCAACCTGTCCCCCTTCTTGCAGAAGAGGGTATGTTCTGTCAAATAAGGTATTATGCTTACCAGTGTTGGTAGACCAAACATATTCATATCTAAATCAGTTGTAAACTAAACCAAGACAGCAGTTATATCATGGAAATTCAAGATGGGAAGTGATGTCATGGTTGGACACCAACTGCTATGTGCCAGCTAGCTGTTTTATGTTGCATGTTTCTATCCACAATGGCAGGGGCAGGCTGGATTAAGGGGAGGACAAAGTGGCAATGTTCCTTGGCCTTTCACTAAAAGGGGCCCTGAAAATAAGCTTTCAAGCAAAAAAAATTAACTTTTTAGCCCCTTCCCTTGCAAAGATATCCTTCCTGGAAAAATCAACACACTTCGCTGCTGTAGTTACAGTAATTGGGCAGCTCCAATTGAACAATGACGGCCATTACAGGTGTGAACCAGAGTTGTATGAAAGGATAATTTCAGACAAATTACGATTCTACTTCCATGAAATTTTCTCAGAATTTTCATAATGTCATTACAAAATTCTCTCCAAATTAGATCTTCAGTTATTTTCATATACTTTTTAAACCACTTATCTACGTGTCACCACATTTGGCACATTTCACGTGGAACCTTTGTAAAAGAGCAATTTTGCTCAATGGTATTATAATCTGAAACTTCAACAAAAAAAGAAAAAATACATTTGAAACTTCTTACCACTTATGTGTGTGCCAAGTTTTATATCTCTTGCTTTAAAGGGTGTTGCGTTATAAACAGCTATATATTCCAGAATTTGTTAATTACATTTTGCTAGTATATAAACTGCAAAATTATAAGCCCATGTAACTGTAGCACTAGAGAACACAAGTTCACAAAGTTTAGCAGGGTCATAGATCCTAACAAGAAGGTGGTGTTGCCAACTTTTCGCTCTGTTGTATAAAGGATGCCCATGTTATAAGCAGCCAAATACTGCAAAATAACATCAGTTATTAAAGTCAAATATCATGAGGTTTTGTGAAAACTGTGGAATTTTGTGATAATTTTATTGAAGCCATATCCATTATTTTGTCCAGCAATACACCTGACCTGCCATGAAGGAGAAAGGAAAAGGCTGGGTAGTGTGGTAATAAAGTTAAATTCATAGATGATGCCATTGTAAAAGTAGCAGGAGATTTGGAGGGGCATTGCAGGGATAGGATGCTAGTGCAGGTAAGGTGATTTACCTGCCTGCTGCACTGGTCAAATGAGTCTCATCCACAGCCAAGCACTTCAGCTTGAGGAAAGATCTGACTGTTACCTGCACTGTGATGCAGAGTGCAAGTTCTGTGGATCTGAGGGTATCATTTAGTGACTTGAGTATGCTCCCAAAGGGAAATGATAGCAAGTGGGATCTTCTCCAATGTCTGGGCATGTGTGGCATACCAGTGACAGAAATTAGACAAGCTAACTTTGTATTTTATTAAGATTCTTTTGAAAGAAGAAGGATCTTTTTCTCTGGCCACCTATAGGGCATTTCTGTGGTTTGGATTTTGTGGTATCATGGTTTCATAATAAGCTATGGTGTCAGAAGTCATTGTATTGATATTGTAGGCAATTTCTGCTACCGTGAAAACAATGGTTCAGGTATACCATGAATTTCTGGCCATTTAAGCAATTGTTTTGTGTTTTTAGTGACAACTGTCACTCCTGCACCAACCTTCACTGACACAAGAGTTCAAGGAGACTTCTTTTGTACAAAAATTACTACTTCCATGATACCACAGTACTACAGTAATCACGATATTACATGTGAGATTTATTATACCATAAAAATACCATACTGTGACATCCCCATTCCTGGGCAAGCAATGCATGAATGTTCAGGGGGACTGCAGTTGTGCCAATAGGGATGGGGGCACTGATCATGTCAAGGGACAGGGCAGTCAGGGGGATTGTAAACCTAAGGATAGGGCTTGGGGAGGCTACTAGTGCAGGTGGTCACCAGTAGTAGGAGTAAGATGCATGGGTCCACTTAGGGAAGGACAACTGAGCAGGGTAGTAAAAGAATAGTAGTAGTCCCCAGCAGGAACAAAGAAGTACAGAGGGACAACAGTTGTGACTTGAAAACAGGACAATATAAGAATCACACTCAGAAAAACTGAGTAGCCGAAGAGCCTGATGTACTTCGAAGTTCAGGACTTAGAGGTATTCGGTGGAATCTAGAGGGGGAAGAAAATTACTAGGGTACCACAAAGGAGAATTCCAGGTATTCCAGTAGGATAGGTCTGACAGAAAAAGGAGTAGGTGGCTCTCTTTTTAAGGAAGTGTGTCACTGTGAAAAACAAGGAGGTTATCAGTGAGACAAACAGTTTCACTGAGTTCATCTGGTCAAGCTAAGAGAAAGGGGGGACAAAATAGTCACCCAGGAAGGCACTAAAAAACTGCAAACAGCTCATCTCAGCTTAACAGATGTAGTGGTGATATGTGTTTTGTGAACATTACATGCCACATGTGGAATTTTGGTGGCATTACCTATAACACTACAGTACACCCCACTTAATCAGGACATAGTTAAACAGGATGATCTGCTTAATCAGGACATCCCATCTGAAAGTTTTCCCCCATACAGATCAATGTTAATTACACCTAATAAATGGGACTATAGCACCTGGTTAACTGGGATGGTGGTGCTAATGAGTGTCCCTTTAAAAGGCTGCTTCTGCTGCTTCAATCAGGTCTGCTAGCATTGTGGGTCAGTAAGAATGACTGCTAGAAGAAATCAAATCAACCTTTCTGACAATGTAAAGGTCCTTGGAGCCCTTGAAGTTCCTGGTTCTTCCATGACACCTCTTGTCAAAACCTTCAGCATTTCTAAGTCTCAGGCTGGAAGAATTAGACATAAGAAAATATCAAGGACCACTACTGCTCACTTGTGGCAAGTAAGCTAATTGCCACAGTTGATGACGTTGACAATGCTCATGCAGCAGAAATAGCCAGAAAGATCACTCAGATCAACACGATTTGCATGTTGCACCATGCTTAAAGTCTGGTAAAGCCACATACACTTTCAAACTGCTTTAGAAAAGCAGGTTTTGGTGGTGGCAGTGACCCTGATGAGACCACAGTCCAAACTGAAAATGCTGCCCTGGTCGACATACCCCACCCTGAATTTATGTCTGTGGAGGAATTCTCAGAATTTCTTGAAATGGACATTGAGAAGCCAACAGAAGGAGAACATTTTGTCAATTACTGTTTTAATTTGTGGTATTTTCACTGGAAATGTAAAACTAATTAACCAGAGTTCTTCGGTTTTGTTAGATTCCCAGAAACACTGACATTAGGTCTGCATGTTAAATTTGCTATACAGTACTTGCAATACATGGGAAGCTTCAAACATCCTCGTTTTTAGAAAGTTTTCACAAATGTTTACAAGTAATTATACAATGATATTATGAACCCCTACAATTTAAAAATGACTTAACCAAATTTCTCCGTATTAAGTACTTTCTGTGACCCTTCAAATAAGGCATGCATGCTTAATCTGCTGATATCCAGCTCCACAGGTGGCCGAATATTAGCAGAGAAACATTTTCACAAAAATTCAAAAGAAAAGTCTGAACTTGAGCCCCCCAAAATTAAAAGCTGCTTTTTGAAATGTCATGCTATTTGGCATACCAACAGGTAAGCATGTCAGTACTCCGGTCTCTAGCTGAAAAGGTGGCTGTGTTATAACCAAATAAACAAATGTGTTAAATTCTTTAAAATGTCACAGCATTTTGTAAACTTCTGATGAAATTTCATTAAACTGGAATTTGCTGATTTCACCCAGACCAAGTGTGAACTGTTCCACATTTACTTTACTGGGGCAGTGAATGCAAAGGTGATGGGTCATTTAATTGGCCATGTTACAATCACCATCTAAGGAAACAATTTCCCAAAAATACAATGCAAGATGGTCCTACCTTGGAAAACTTAAAATATTTCACATATTTGGGCATGGCATAACCCTCAATACAAGGCTTACTTTCAATAAAGGCTACCTAAACAAGCAATGTTTGCCGACAGTCCATGAAATGACTGTGTTGCAAGCGTGCGTTGTGCAGTTTCCATGCACCCTTGTAACTTCACAAATTTGCAATATTTCCATGCCAGATTTTCAACACTGGCATTTTTGCACACCTCCCTATAAACAGTACAGCTGTCATTTTTCACAACCTGCCCAAAATGTGTTTCCACACCTGTGGCGCACAATGGCGTGTTGGCTGTGGAAAATCAACTTTTGGGACAGATTAACACAATCGCAGTGCCACTGTTCATAAGGGGAGGTACTAAAATGCCTATGTTACAAATGTGGCTACCAAAGTGCAAAAAATAATTGGGTTACGGATGTGTGTTGTGCAGTTTGTATGCATGCTTATTGCTTCACCAATATTTCATATTGTCACTCCAGATATTCAACATTGCCATTTTTTTATGACTCCTCATGAACAATACAGTTGTTATTCCCCACATCCTGCCCAAAAATGTGTTTTCATCCCTCTGTCGCCAAATGCCACAGCCACTGTGCAAAACCGCCTTTCAGCTAACAAAGTGATTTTGCTGCTTTTCATGAGGTGGCCTGACAAGAAATCCATGTTGAAAATGTGGAGTGAAACTACCACCACACGCCTATGGTGTTAGGGTTTCCAACTGAAGCACCCCACCCGGTACAGACTGACAGGAGTCAGGGGTGTGACTTGGGATCATCGGATGTAATGCTAATGCCATTCCACCCGCTGCCCCCACCCTGCACCCACTGACAGGCATCGTGGTGTGCCTTGCAATGTTTGGTCACAAAGTTCACCCCATGCTCCTATACTGCATCCACGTCCACGTATTTCCTTATGGAATGGGGTATGTATAACGCCCAAAGCACACCACGACACTTGTCAGTGTCTACATGGTAGGGTGAGGTACAATGGCACGAGTGTTATAGCTGATGACCCAAAGGCACACCCCAATGCCTCTCACTCTCTACAGGGTGGGAGTGGGGTTGGCATCACTTCAATACTTCACTGCCATTCCTATTATGCGTCTCAAGCTCTGGCACTGCTAGTGCCAATGCCAGCGTGACAACTTTCGGCATTGACAAATGCTTTTTCTTATTATTATTATTTCCCATGGAAAAAAGAAGATGAGACAAGTATATATTTGAGTTTCAAGAAAGTATGAACTCTAACATTGAACTGCACAAGAACTTTGCTACAAAAAAGTGGTGGCTCTAGGAGGTGGTGAAGGGTGTGGCTGCAACCCCCCCCCCCCCAATATAGTAACATACTTCCTTGCTGCTGCATTTCACTTTGTTGAAGAAGTCTGATTTATTGATTGTACAAACGTTTATATTCAAACTTTGGATTACATTTGTAGGTTCTGTCAAAAGTGTACTAGAAAAGCATAATAGCAGAAAATATAAAGGTTTAATAAAAATGTTTAAAAGTACATATTAAGCATACACACCACTCTAGCACCCCCACTGTAGCATCCTGGATCTGCCATAACCACTAGACCACCAGGTTATTCAAGATTTTTACTGCACTGTGGTTTGCCACAGAGAAAGTCGGTTGGACTAAAACACAATTTCAGTATGTTAAAGTAAACAAAAAGAGCAGAACCATAGCCTACCATGTGTATTGTACAAAATAATGCATATGGTTTTGACCATTTGGGTGAAACAATTCTATACAAAGGGAAAAAAGAACTAGTTAGCACTATAGAGAGCCATATATCTCTCTGACTTTGGCTCCAATGATGCCAGCACATAACATATTTGGTGGCCATTTTAGGAAGCAGATAAAACAGTTGTTTTGAAATTGGAAGGCTGATTTTACAATTTTCAAATGCTCTGGAACCATGTTTAGGTAAATTATATAAATGTAATTTTAACATTAATGAATACAGCAGCCTTTCCTTTAGTCACCTATGGAGTCAGATTTTTGAATAGTTTTTGCCAAAATGTTGTTTAGGTATCCTTTAAGGAACAATTATATAACGTAAACAAAATTGTAAATTTGTAATTATAAAACTGAGAGGACATATCCTACTTCCTGATTAGATAAATATGTTCCAAAACCCATATGTTGATCCCCAATGAATGCTCAGTTGGAAAAAGGTCAGGTAGTATGATTTGAAATTTTGGAAAATCACATACAGAATTCATGGGCCACATACATCACTCATTCCTGATTGTCATTACAAACATGGCAGTCACCTTTACTCAATGAAAATCTTCAGCTAGGCCCTAAAATGTAAACAGTCCTTATATTTAAAAAAATTATTAATAAAATGTTCATTCCAGGTGGGCGCCAGAGAGCCAGCTTCTTGGCAGGACGTCTTTTCCAACAGCTCTGCATCGGGGCTCTTAAAAACTCAAAAAAAAATCCCCATTTTAAGGTCTCTGGGCAAAAGATCTTCATTTGGAATGCAATTCTGCAAATGTGTGACTTTATATCGATACCAGGATCACCATGGATCGCACTAAACGCACATAATTTCAGGCAACCGGGATTGTAAGGCCTGCAGCAAACAGACAAGCATCAGCCCCAACATTAGAAGAGCATGGGCCTTCCCAGTTGAGCACTACATCAGCACCTCCATGGCAAACTATTTTAAATTCGGTAAGAGCGATGGATGCCAAAATTGAAAAAATGCTGGAGAAGCTGGAGGTCCACGATTCGGCTTTGAACTCTTTGAAAGGCATGGTGGCTGACACAGAAAAGAGGTCTACTGCAACACAAGCCACTACAGTTCTCCTCACCAAAGAGAACCAACAACTGCAAGGCAGGTTAGAGGCAGTGGAAAATAGTCTGCAGGTGGGCAATGGCCGTTTGGTGGGCCTACCAAAAGGAGTGGAAAGGGCTATATTGCTGGAGTATTTAAAAACTTGGATGGCAAAAGTGCTTCATGTGCCTGATGACTTTGACTGGGCTACACTCTGCTGAGCCTATAGGGTGAATTCTAGAGTTCAGCCTGCAGACCCTAACCAGCCCTGGACTATGTTATTGAGAACTGTAGGGGTGGAGATGAGAGAGATTTTAATTGCAGCAGTGCCTATAGACTAATCCCTTGAGGTTCTGGGATGCAATGTCAAGCTATTTCCTGATCTCTTGTTCCAGACAAGAGCTCGAAGAAAACAATTTGACGCAACCAGACAAAAGCTGAGAGTGCTAGGAAGTGTGTACTCACTCCTCCTCCCGGTCCATGTCCATGTTACATATGGTGGGGGGGGGGGCTGGCAGTTCTCAGACCCACAAGATGCCAGCAGATGGATCAAGAAAGTGGCGACTGAATTTCAAACAAAAGCACACGCAGGGACTGCATCTGGGGAGTCAGAATCGGAAGAAGGCTGAGTATATGGAACTTTGATATGATCAGCATCTTACTGGTGTTGCATTCTCAGAGACAGAGTTGGGACATTTAATATGGGACTTTGATACAGTTTATATGGGATATGGTTAAGAAAGTTTGCATTTTTGAATCTACTGTTAAATCCCATTTTTTCAGTACAAGTATCCTAACACAAATTTGCTCTGATGTGCCTTAGTTATATTTTCTACTAATATTACTGTTCACTGTTTAAGCTTTTTGAAATACTAAGCCTATTATGGGAGCTGTGATGCGGAGGGATGTGGGGAAAAGCATATATGCCTTGTTTTCTACCTAATCTATAGTATGTAGGGTAAAACAGCACTACTGATTTAGTGTGTGTTCCTAAGTCTGATATCTACCTATGGACTGAAACTAAGCCATTGAAGTGGCTGGTACAACCGGGCAATTTACTTTGGGTTTTGAGGCTAGAGACCTCTATATTTACAGTTATCCCCCAGCTCCTACTGTATTAAAATGTAAGAGAGAGATATTGTACCCCCACAGATAATGGTATTTGGTCTGAATGTGACCATTACTATTTTGTGTCTCTTGCATGAGAGTATTGACTGTATTGTTTTTATTCAAAACGATAAACAGAAAGTACAAAAAAACATGTTCGTTCCACTCATGATTCCCTTCTTAAACACGAGAAAATAAAAAAAATTCAGTGTCATTCCGTTTGAATTTCTGGTGCTTCTTTGTTGACAGTGAAACATTTCCCTCCCATCCTTAATAGTTTGCCAGGTAAATCTCTGCTGCTTATCATGCTACAGGTGAAACAGGTAATTTCTCCACATCAGGTCTCCTGTGATGCATGTATGTGTCTGTGTGTGTTGGGGGTGAAGAACATTCTGACAGGGAACCTGGGCGTGCCACATCCATCAGCTGCAAGCTGATCCTGATTGGCTCCACTCTTCTAATGGGCAGGGTAAACAATGTGACAAATATGGCAGCTCCTCATCCTGCTTACCGAGGAACCACCACAGTGGGAGTCATGGTTTTTTTTTGTTTTTGTTTTTTAAATATAACTTTTTTGCTTGATCCCGTTGTCTGGAACCCCAGGAACGGCTCCAAACTACAAATGACTCCAAAGCACATCACAACCCAGGAACAGCTCTGCAGAGCTTCACAGAGATAAGCGCCGCCCCAACAAACGCAAAAGCAAATGTAATGTGTGTGTCTGTGTGGAACAGAAAGCAACGGCACAATCCACTTATGGAAAAAATTGCTAACCAGCAATTATAAAAAATAATGGATGGGGTAGTGTGTAAAACTCGATTTTACACACACCCTCATTGTGGGATGCTTATAAACCCCCCGGGCTTCGACCTCAGGGTTTATGTAGCATACCACAACTCAGGTGTGTGTAAAATCTCGTTATACTCACCACCCCATCCATTATTCTATATGTTAACCCAAATTTTTTATTTTACTTATTGTTAAATGTGGATCCATTTTATAATTGCAATAAGACACTCCAGGGTGTGCATTGTAGGATAATGGCATTTCTTAAGTGGCTGAAGGCACTCGTGCCTCACAACACACCCGAGCCATGAAGTTATCCTATTATAATAACTGGGGAGCCTTTTCTCCCATAGGGAAACCCAGTTATAATTCGCCACATGCTCCAAGTTTCCCTCGCTCCATGCATGCACCTGCCACCGCTCTCCCCCTACACAGCACTAGAAAGCTGGCCGCCTCTCTCTGTCACTCAGAGGTAAGTCAATGATTAAAAAAATGCCTCTCTGCAGTTGAGTTACTGGACCCTTTGATAAATGCCCTCCTCTTTAGATTGCTTACCTACCTGGAAATCACAGTAAAACTTTAAAAAAAAGGGTTTCAGCAGCCACTCAGCCATATAGGCTGCAGACAGTGCTTCATTCCGACTGGACCATGGCTGTTTTATTTTATATATTTGCTGTGGTGAGAAAAGGCTCCCCAGCAATTATATAAAATAAAACATGTGGTGGTGTGTTTAACGCAAGATTTTACACACACCCTCAGTGCTGGATGCTTAAATAAACTCCTTGAGCTTTGCTCTCTGGGTTTATGTAGCTTCTGACACCTCAGGGGGGTGTAAAATCTCATTAACACACCACCCCATGTATTATTCTATATATAATTAACGACTTTCGCTTTCTGCCATAATGAAACTGTGCCATAATTTGCCATAATAATGGAGTGTTTATTATGGCAAACATGTGCATGGTTTCACTTGCTCTGAGCATGCCCACCACAGCTGTTCGTGTTTCCGAATGCTCAGCACCATGCCTTCTGGAACAAACCACACCACCACTCTTACTCAGTGGTAAGTCCTTTCTCTCTATTTTTTTATAACTACTCTCCACAAAACAACTACCAGTGGGGCCAAAAACACAAAACAAAAAACAAACGGGAAATACAACAAACCTACCATGGACCGCCCTAAAAGGCAACTGGACCACAGTCATACCAAAACGTTAATTTATTTTACATAACTGCTGTGGCCAGAAAGCAAAACCCAGCAATTATATGAAATAAAATATGGGGTAGTGTATGCAAACTCAAATTTTACACATACCTTCGGTGTTGGGTGCCTAGTAAAACCCCTCAAGCTTCACTCTTGGGGTTAATGTGGCACCCAACACCTCAGGCATGTGTAAAATTCTCATTACACACACCACTCCATACTTTATTCTATTTATAATGCACACCCTGGCATGTCTAATTGCTTGAATAGGGGACTTTATATCATCACATTGTGTTACATTTGAAGCTGGAAATATAAATGCCCTAAATATATCACTGATATTATCTTGAATTTGGTATTTTAACATCCAGAAATATGATGGTGTCACTAATTGCATCCTATGCACAGACAGAAGTGAATTTTTTGGGTGGGGGGGAAGGATAGCTGCAGCAGGCTGGGTCTGGTGAACAAAATATGGGGTGACACATGCCCCCCACCCTGCACAATCACATAATTCCACTTCACAGTGGGGTTGCTAGCCCTTTCCTATGTGATGGTTAAGTATATTGTGACCATTCAGGGAAATGGACAGGGCAGCCATGGTAATGTGGGGTACACAGCCAAATTAGATGTAAGCCATGCTCAGTATCCCACTGACCCTGCGCCCCTGGATACAAGCCAAAGTGCCCCAAGCCTGTTAGAACAAGTAAAAACACATCTATAGGGGGCAAAGGCTTCCAAACCAGAACAAAGGTTCCAGCAAGGGGATGGATTAGTCAGCACACAGTGCTACTTATCTCAGAACAAGTAAGTGACAGGGTTAGAAAGGATGATTCCACTGGACACCAGTGACAAAGGAAGAACTGGATACAAGTGAGGGGCCACTCAACCACCAACGAAGAATGTGGCCACCACATTGGGAGGACCTCAACAGTGGGAACAAGGCAAGGGAGTGGCAAGATACCTATAACAGTAGATCTGTCTGCCCAAGGCTTGTGCCATGCCACAGTGTCAGGTAACTGGTGCTATGCCATGTCCCAACCCCTATAGCTGTCACAGTCCAGTGTATTAGTGGATGCAAAGACCACCAGATCATCTAGATCAGCACACTTGAATTTAGTGCCAAATGTTACTGTCCCATGGAACTTTGCCCCCTGGGATCAGCATGCTAGCTTTGTACAAGCCAGAAACGTGTGGAGGCAGCATGGCCCCATTTAGCACCACCGCACTTTTTAAAACTGTGTATGGCGCCAAAGGGGTTCATTTCTGTTACACAGGCAATCAACTATTTTATTTATACGGTTTTAATGTGCAAAGAAACTAGTCAGTTTCACCTTTTCTTTTCAAACTCCTATTAAACAAAATGCAACAGAATTCTAACCATATGATATCAGAAAATCACAACTATGAAGGAGTCCAAAGTCTTTCAGTACTTTATTAAATAGTGCATGGTACCTTTTATGTAATTGTAATGTTGTTGTCCCTCTGTATAATTTTGGAACTAATAAACAAGCACAGTATCTTCTGTTCAGAGGCTGGGTCCTGGGACCGTTGTGAGGATGACTCACCCGGTAATACCCACCCCATAATAGTCCACTGTAAATCTTTTATTAGTGCAAGAATGTCACCAACTGTGAAAAAAATCGCCATCTGTAAAGAAGCACCATCTATGACTTCAGCATTCCAGGTGTACATCATTTCTATTAAATCATCATGATAATTACCATTTACCACATACACACATCTAACCATCGATAAATATCACCAACTGTAGAAACACCCAATTATGAATTCAGCATTCCAGGTGTACACCATTTCTATTAAATCATCATGATAATTACCATTTACCACATACACACATCTAACCATCGATAAATATCACCAACTGTAGAAACACCCAATTATGAATTCAGCATTCCAGGTGTACACCATTTCTATTAAATCATCATGATAATTACCATTTACCACATACATACATCTAACCATCAATAAATATCACCAACTGTAGAAACACCCAATTATGAATTCAGCATTCCTGTTTTAACCATTGATATTGAATCGTTATGCTTTACATCATATTGTACATAACACAGAAATGTCGCACATATTCTCTGGGGAGTACTGTGATACTGCATACTCCTTCAGAAATACTCTCCTTAATATTGCGCCAAATAGAGTTTTTGCACTGACATGCAAATTGCACTTAGCCTTTTAAGTGTCTTTGGTTCCAACTATAACAGCTGATAACAGAAAACGTGAACACTCAGATTTGGAAAACAGTCTTTGCTGGTTAGAGCATTCATATAGCCAGACGCACATGAAAATACCTAGTTGTGATGTCTGGTTCCTTACGTTCACAGAACAGCTTAGTTTGTTTGATTAGAAGTCCCAGGCTATGCTGTTAACTAGTACAGTGTATTTTAACTAGAACCCAAACTCTGGACAATTGTCAAAAGAAAGGGTCACCAAAAAAGAAAAGCTGCACTTTGAAAAGGGCCAGCACTGGTGCTGAGACCTAGTGATTGAAGCTTTCAGCATTTTGCTTTCAACATTTCTCATTTAGCTTTTTGGAACCTTTGTTTTGAATTCAGCCTTTATTTCCTATTTGCTGTCATGGCGGCTGGTAAGTTTATTGAAATTTAGGCCACTGGGCCCTTAAAAAATGTACTAGTGTGACTTACAGCATGGAAACTGGTGAAGAGTTAAGACATACATTAGGCAGACTGATAGTAGAGTTGGATAATCCAAGGCCGGCTTGGGCCTAGTGCCTGGCTGTGGCTCAGTATGATCTTCATGAGCAACTGAAAGCTAAGATCAAGCTGAGTTTCATAAGATAAACAGAAACAAAATTCAAGGTTGGAAAAAATTCCCGTTGTCACGCTGGGGCAAAATTCAGGTTTTCAAAAATATGTAGCCTCCATTCCTTGGTTAACCTTAATGAATATTCCATAAAAATAAAAAAAAAAAAATAACAAAGTTATTCAGAGAGTTTATATGGTACTTTAAGAAACCAAGAATAGCATGGCAAAAGTTATGCTTGCCCATGGACAGGGGCCATTTGGCCGGCACTGATCCTAAGAACTATTACATTTCATACATGGTTAAATATGCTATCTCACTGGCTTTGTGGCAAAAGGGAAGAATTTATAGTAGAAGATGGATTACTCAGTTTAGACAGGAACACAGACCTGTTGGTGGCAAACTTACAATTTGCTCCTTTACAAAATAAGCAGAACAATATCTTCACAAATAAAAATGTCAGTTTCATGGCGAGGCTGTTTTTGACAAAGACTAAAACTAACATGTTTATGTCTAACAAGTTCTGGAACAATCCTAATGCTAAAGTAAATAGGAAATCAATACAGTTCCAACCACAGAAACAGAAGGGAATCGCCAGATGGGCAGATCTGGGGCCGGGTTTTCAGCCATTCTGGGACTAAGTCTCACTCCACAGCCACCGATGTGGAAAAAAATCTCCACACTTGCGGACATTCCTGTTTTCAGCCCATGTTCCACAGAGGCGGCAGGCACAGCTTTGGAGGATGTTATGCCTTGTCCAACCAGGCATAACATTTAGGTGCAGCTGCACCAACAAATAGGTGCAAACTGCCATAAATCACGGTGCCGGCCATGAAACAACTCCATCTTTGAACTGCAGCACATGCGGGGAAAAACTGAGGCTCACAAATGAAGACTCACTTCTACAAGTTTTTCCTCACACTTGCACCAATTTTTGAAGTGTTTGAAAATCCAGCCCCTGGTGTCCAAGAAAAACACTTATTGCTTGGGATACTTGCAAAGATAAATTTGGTTCAGTTCACTCAGATTATTTCAGATACGTACACTGAAGAAGTATCTATATAACAGAATAGACCAGACAGAAAAGAGATTCTAATTTTGGAATTAATTGTACAACAGAGAAAGAGCTCAACAGATTTATAAAAGGGAAACTTAAAGGGCTATTTACATGGCTAATGCTTAAATTACAAAAAGGGGAAAAAAAGAGTTTTAAAGAGGTAAAGGATAAATGGACAAAAGAAATCAACAGAAGTCTGACAGAGAAACAGTCAGAACTGTTAGTACAATCAATTGAAGACTATACAGCCTCCAGGAATAGCTCTAACTAATTTAAAATTAGCAGAGTGCATTATACTCTGCAAAAGCTATTTAAAGCTAAATTAAACGATAACTACAAATGCTGGCACTGCCAGGTAGATAATACAGATTTCATGCATTCTTTATGGTCACGTGATTTGGTGAATAGATGGTGGACAGAAGCTTTTATGATACTAGAAATAATAACTCATAATCAACCAGCTTTGGATCCATATTGGGTAATCCTAAACGGACATAATAGTATGAACTGCTCCAAGACAGAGGTTCAAATTTATAAAAACTAATAGTGTGGCAGTTAAAAGGCTTATTTTGAAATATTACAAAATTAAGAATGCAGGAGAACCATTCCCAATTGGGGACTAGAAACCGTTTTTCCATCTGATGAGCAATTTTGGACAATATATAAAACCTCTATTTCCAAATGGTCTATGGAGTCCTTTTACTACCACTAATAAGGTGCTATGTCTATTTTTACTGGTCTACTTCATCAGCTGGGTCAATCCCCATCTAAACTGATCTTTTTATAGTAGGAAGTGTCATTTAAGATTATACAGCCTCCAGGAATAAATCTAACCAATTTAAAATTACTAACAGAGCTAATTATACTAAAGTTAAGCCAGTAAAAGTGCCATGTGGCCCAGTGCTACCCAATTAACAACATTTTAAATAAAAAAAACTTTCTAAATAAATACATTTTTCTAATTATTATGTGTTTTTAACTTGCAACTCATGAAATAAGATGTTTTATGAAATCCATCCTATTTATGTATTTAAGCTGCATTCTCTCAATGTAAAGATACTTTGCAAAAAAAAAAAGAAGATCAAGCCAGTTATGCTTAAAGCATGCATTTTTGTTTACCTGTACACTAAGTGTTGTGGCATGAACTTTCATCTCCTCTTGCACAGCTCCTGTGGGACACTGTCAGTATCACAGAGGACAGCCTAGAACAGCCACAGCTCGTCTCGTGCTTTGTTTCATAGAGTCAAGCCAGACCCTTGTCTCTGCTCTGACTCAGCTCTAAGTGATACATTTGTGGCTTGGCAACCTCTAACTGAGAGACAGGGAATGCATAATGGGTTGCTGTGGAGTAGCACATCTATCTCATTGCAGCGCATTATGTATTAGATGCATACCACACTGTTGTTAATGTGTTACTGCTGTTTTACCTTGTTACAGCTTAAAACTGCCTTTCTTTCCATTGTACAATACCTAATTGTTTGTTCTGCATGTTCTGTTTTATACAGAAACAAAGACAATGGTGGCAGAAAAAGACCAAAGGTCCGTCTAGTCTGCCCGGAGTTCCCTATCTGCCTTGGGACCTATTGTCCATATGAGTTTTATACCTCCCAGTCCATCCCCCTGCTCCCCTTCCTACTGCTACAGACCTGAGCAACCATCAAACCCTTCACTCCATCCCACCCATGCATGAAACCATTTATGGTCTTGGCACTCACAATCTTCACTGGCAGGCTGTTCCACAGCTCCACCACCCTTTCTGTAAAACAGATCTCTTCACATCCCTCTTAAATCTTCCTCCCTCCAGTTTCCACTTGTGACCTTGGGTTCTTGACTATACTTCCAATAAATAGTTCCCCACAGCTCACCTTGTTTATTCCCTTCAGTACCTTGAAGGTCTCTATCACATCCCCCCTTCCCTCACCTGGTCTCTAGTGAGTACATGTTAAGGGCCTTCAGGCGATCTCCATAAGATCTGCACTGTTGGCCCTAAATCATCTTGGTCAACCCGCATTGCACCATCTCCAGCCTGTCCCTGTCCTTCCTTAAATATGCACTCCAGAACTGAGCACAGCATTCTAGGTGTGCCCTCACCGGTGACCTTTATATATGTAGTAGTACCTCCTTTTTCCTGCTATCAGTACCCATTCTGATACACCCTACCATCCTATTAGCCTTACCATAAGCCCTGTTACACTGGCTTGATTGAGGTAGTCACTAATGATGACTCCCATGTCCCTTTCCTCTGCATAGTGCTCAGTTTTACCCTCCCATTCTGTACTCTGTCCTGTTCTCCCCCCCCCCAGGTACATAACGTTGAATTTTATGGCACTGAATTTCAACTGCCCAACCTGTGCTTAAACCGTCTTTCTAGCCTATGTAATTCCCTTTGCATCTCCCTGACCCCTTCGTCACTACCTATCCTACCACAGAGCTTTGTGTCCTCTGTGAGGAGACACAGCTTGACCCGGATACCCTCTCCAATGTCACTGATGAACATATTGAAGAGGATATGGCCCTGTACAGATCTTTGAGGCACCCCATTTGTTACCACCCTTTCTTTCGAGTTGACCCCATTGACCACCACCCTCTGCTGTCTCTCCTTCAACCAGTTTCCTACTCATCTATGTCACTATCTTCTGTGTGGAACCCAAGTCTTGCTGAAATCAAAGTAGAGTAAATCCACAGTGTGGCACTTACCTACTACCTTTGTTACCTAGTCACAGAAAAATGATCAGGCTGGTCTGTTGACAAGAGCTTCCCGACACAAACCCATGCTGTTTACTATCTTGTAGATCATTGTTCTCTAGGTAGTCCACAATGTCCTCTTTGATCAGTGAGTCCCACTAAAGAGGTAAGGCTGACAGGTCTGTAATTCCCCAGTTACTCCTTGTCCCCCACCCCCATGTGGCAAGACTACTGTATATCCATTACTCTCCAGTCTTTTGGAACTCCCCTTGTCTGAACTGAACTACTGAAAAGCCCTACTAGGGGTGCAGCTAATTCTGCAGCCAACTCTTTGAGCACCCTTGGGTGCATTCCATCCAGTCTTTGGGTTTTATCTATTTCTAGGACTTAATGTCCCTTCTGGACTCTTTCTCTGGTAAATATTGGCTGCCTCTTTTCAGGAATGCTCCTAGCAGCTGCCTTGATACCAATTACAGGCAGGGCCCACTGTCTTTCCTTGTGAAGACAGAGCAGAAGTAATCATTAAGGATAGCTGCATTTTGTTCATCTCCCTCTTGTGCCCCCTGCCCTGTAGCCTAAGAATACCCCCTCCCTGCTTCCTTTTTTCCTTAATATATCTAATGAGTTTTCTGATTCAAATAGGAAATAACTTGTTCTATGTGAAATAATATGTGTTCTAAGTAAAAATATATATTTATCATAAAATAATATGATTCATTTATTCAGTTTATCCATCTGGTATATAAATATTTTTCCCTTTAGTGAAGCTGTGTTTTTTGGCTTTTGTTTGGTAAACAACTTAGCAGTGTGTTCAAGAATTTCTTCTCAAACTGAGTTGCTCTGTGAAGGAAAATAAACTGGACCTTACAAATGAAAATCTTTTGTGCCATTTAAAAATAATGCAGTGTAAGTTGCAACAAGGGAAATATCAAAAGTAAATGATTACATAATAAGGCATGAGAGGGTGTAGATTATTAGGTGATTTACCTGTGCCTCGTGGGGTGTGTCATGAAGCACAGCTGAGTGACAACCACACAAGAAGTGAGTTATCCCCAATTACCCACATCATGTAGTGCCTTGCTATGATTGCAAAATTGACCCACATGTAAAATAAATGTAAAATGAATTTAATTATGGTTTGTTTTACTTTTTATAAATGCCATTCCTCAACCCTGGGTTATTGCAAGATTTACCCACGGATAAAGACCTTAGCTGACCAGATAAGTTACAGGAGTTTTTCTGCTCATTGTATAATAAACACTATGCAGCATTGACAAACCTTTCCCATTCCAGTGAAGCTGCTTTCTTTAGGCAATTGAGCAGAGTTTGGTTCCACTTAATATACTGTACTAGTTAGTAGCATGGTGTGGTAAATTCAAATCAAACAAATTAAGCTGCTCTGTGAAAGTAAGACCCAAACATCATAACTAAATATTTTTTGCATTTATGGCAATATAAGTGCAGAGAGCAAAGACTGCTGTAAAATCTGTCCATAGTTAATGGGTACCAAGGCACGGTAAATGGAAAGTACAATTTGAACATCTGGGCAGTAACTCAGTTTGATACGATATTAAGGAGAGTTTTTTGGAAGGAGATGTGCAATACAAGGCAGCAGGCAGCATGCAGTACTATGGAGAATGTATGCAGGAAGATGCATTCGGAGATTCTAGTGCCATATTATGCAATGTTACATTATTACTTCTGTATGTGTTCTTATGTGTATGAAAATCAATAAAGTTTACCATAAGAAAAGAAGAAGCAATAGCAAGACTGAAAATAGGAACACTGGATTTGTAAGTGGGTGTTTCTACAGCTGATGATAGTCATCCACAAATAGATATGTGCTGTGTGGTAATAAACAGGATGATTGAATACAAACTGTGTACACACCTGAAACACTGAACTCATAGGTGGTGCTGCTTCACAGCTGGTGTTTTTCTTCTCACAGCTGATAATATTCTCACACTAAAAAAAGATTTACAGTTAGCTCTTATATAGTGTGGATAGTGTATTTTTTCCTTTTTTTTTCTTTTTCATTCTTATGAATATTGGTGAAACTACACCTTATTTCATTAGGAACTGTGTAGTTTACCTCGTATAGATTCATCTGCCCTTAATTGGGCTGCAGATATTTCAGTCTCCCCTCTAATTACCCCTAATCCTCATTGCTTTCCTAGGCTTCAGCACACAAAAGATAGCCAGCAATCCATTTAATAGATGCAGATGCCTGCTTTTTCAGCACAGTTTGTCCAGCCCTCATCCATCACTTCCTGTCTCAAGCTTCCATGATACAGCTGCTGCCTTGTTTTAATTTATGACTGATCTAGATAAGAATGTCTCTGAACTGCTGACACCTTCAGGTAAGTCAAATACTGCACCTCCTTTGAAAGAGCTTTCATTTAATTTAATTTATTTTTATACTGGAAAGGCATGTGAGCAAAGACTGTCCATTTTCACAAGTGTCTACTGACAAATATGAAATAAAACACAACAGACATACAGTAATATGAGCATATACAATGATATAAAACAAAAAACATTCACATACATTTCTGTTAATTAGATCATGTTTTAAGCTGTTTTTAAACAATGACAATATTAGACACTATACCAATGATATTGGTAAACTATTAAAAAATGTTAACTCCCCTGTATGAAAGAGAAAGTTGTCCCTGTGTTGTATGACAAAACAGAATTGTAAAGGAATAACCTATAGTAAACCTGGAAGTGCATCCATTAACAGATCTCTGAAATAGGGAGGCAATATTTTTCATGGGCATTCCCACAGCCTTTACCTTCCCCTTTCATTTTAAAAGTGGCCAAGACAAAAAGATCAATTGGTTTTCAAGGAAGCAAGCTTCAATTTTATCCTACCCTGGCAAAAGGACACCCGAACATGAAGGAGACGATTTAATGTGCTACAGTCAAAGTTTCTGGCATCTGGAGACGCCTCTGCATCACAGTATCCTGTGAGACTGGCAATACAAATTGAGAGTTAGTCATATGTGTTCAAGGACTATCACCAGGCCAATTCATTTTACAGTAAAACAGGTTTGAGATAGGGTCTATGGATGAGAAGGACACTGCAAACAAACACTAACCCTACAGAGAATAATAACAGAAAAGAAGAGGTTTTACAGAACAGCCCCTTCAGATGAGACATTAAACTGAGGTCCCGTTTTCCTTCTCTGGTGGTTGCTCAGGTAGATGTTAAAGAGCTTATGACACTGCTGAAGAAGAGTAGGTGAATTCCCCCGTGTCCTGGCCAAACTCCCCCCTTCACTGAAAATGCCACCAACATCTTAATGTGGTTAAATTTCAGTTGGTTTGCATCTATATCTCCCCCACTTCAAGACAAACCTGAAAATAGGCAATACTGTGTAGACGTCTTTTCCTGGTCAACAAAAAGAGTAATTCATTTACCAACCTGCATTTCCATATGCAGAGAGAAAAAAAGTGTTCACTGTTGAATACTGGAGACAAACTTCTTTCTAAAAGCCACTATGTGAGCAGAAATAGGATGCCTTGATGGCTGACTTGCTTAGGTAGCAGACCACAACAGAGTGTGGTTTTAAGGATTTGTGAAGCATGTTCCAGGAGTGTGCATCACAAAGTTGAAGGCTGAGTGTCATTACACCTCCAAGAAGTAAGGGTGAGCAAATGTGAAAATTGACAACTTTGGTTCGGCTTCCATTTGGATCCCTTGTGTTCAGTACTTCAGCCAGAGATACTTCAGGTCCTGGGTTTAGTGGTCTAGCAGGCTAAATATAAGGATAAGAGGCACCTCTCCACTACCCTTCACTCACTCCAGTCAAATCTAACCTATGACCCCCCCCCATTCCTCCAATCAGTGATTTTAATAAATCAGCACCTGGGACAGTGCCAGGAGTTGGCAATTTAAGCAATAATGCATGACAAGGTATGCGTTGTGCTGGAATAATATCACGCCTTGGGTGGTTGGGCATGAGGCCACAGGCTGAGTGCATCTAACAGCTGGGAAGTGATGTTATCCCAGCACAACACACATCCTGGAGTGCATTATTGCTATTATATAATGGCTCATTGCTACTAAGAAAAGAAAAAAAATTGTTTTAAAGTATATTTTTATTTCATTTTTAGATAGACAGGTATACTTAATGAAAAACTAGTCCTGCTGTAATGTTAGTGTGTGGACTTCTGTCTTCTCCTGCACCACCCCCCACACTTCTTCTGTTGTTGTGGGGGTAGTGTTTTATTGGTGCTGTCTTTCTGCCTGACCTGGGACTGGCTAAATTATATTTGTTCAATATTTATGTATTTTTTGGTGGCTTATAAAAAAGATCAGAACTGCAAAGGAGTTAAGGAACTGCTATGCCACATCGGGGTGTTTTGGCCATTATTGGCAATGATGACAGGTACTTTCTGTAGTATGCCATTTTAAAAGTGAGTGTGATTTTATTGATTGATTGATTTTGTTTTTTCAAGGTGGCCATAACCACTGTGGCCTTTTGAGGAAGTGAGTGTGGTCTGTTTAGCGAGAGGGAGCGTGGCAATCTGAAAGGGCTTGCGCTACAACTGATGGGGAAATTGAAATGCCATCTAAGATGACAGCTTTTTTCTCATTTAAAAGATGTTTTCTGTTTGGGGAAATACTGTGGGTGGGGGGGGTAGGATTTTGTTTCACTGTGTGTGGTGGTTGCGGCAAGCAAGTCGGGGATAATGACAGCAAGATTCAGTGTCTGTGGTTGTTGCAGTAAGCAAGTTGAAGACACTGACAGTGGGTTGGGCTTCCCAGGGGGGATTGATGCAGTGGGATCCATGGAGGGATCTTTAAAAGAACTGATGCAGTCATCTGCATGCTAGGACTAGAACCGTGATGTTGTACTGGGATAACATCAAGGGCCCAGTCCCAGACTGACCAATCAAAGGCCAGCATTCTTTCTTGCCGTTGTATAATTTGTTTTTATAAAAAAAAAAAATCTTGGTAGGGTGGAAAGAGACTGTGTGAGAATTGGGGTGGCCAGGGGCTAGCCCTGGCCACCTGGGAGGACCCTTTTCTTATATTTGCCCAAATGTCAAAGTGTTCCAAAGTGGCCCAAAAGTTTGATTAGGCTGAATCAAAAGTAAAGGTACCAAATGTTGGCACATTTACCAAATACAAATTCAGCATTATCTCATCCTTACTGGGGCATGCCTCTTGAATCCTTTAAGCCACCATTTGAAATGTTCTGTTTCACTTGCAAAACAGCCTGAATGCTTCTGTTCATCCCATGTACATAGCAGATTTAATAACTACACAAATAAAGTTGTATGAGTGCAGTAGAGCCACAATTAATATTTTATAGTGTTCAGCATGATTAGACAGTCCACTGTGGTTCTTTTAAGAGCAAGCTGGTGTGTGAGCATCACGGAGCTGCAGCTGATTCCAAGCTAAAATACATCCATGGTCAGAGTGAGCGGAAGCTCTGCTGCACTGAACAGAAAGAGAGAAAAGGGCTGGCAGGCTGGTTTTGAAAGTTGGTGCATAAATGTTGTGATATGTAACACTGGTGGCAGAGATACAGGTTTTGATTAGAGCTACAGAGCATATAGCATAGATGACACCTCAGACAGGTGATGTGTTTTGGACAATTACATTTTTACGTTATTTCTTGTCACTCTAACATAAACTATAATTAAGTTAACAAGTCTTTGGGTATTAAGTAAGGAATAAAACAACAGAGTTTAAATTATGTTAACGCTCCCACTGGTTGGTCCCAACTACTTGGGGGAGGGAAAACACAGCTTAAACTCTAGAGAGTGTTATCCCACTTATAAAATGATTTTTAGTTTTGTTGAAATAAAAAAAAAAACATGACATGTGGTTGCACCTCTCACCAGACTTTTTTTGCAAATAAAATTGTTTTACTTTTAAATATGAGTAAGATACAGGTTAATTATCACATTAGTATAATGAGGTAAACAATTACATCATTTAAATCATATTACAGTATAATACAAATAGCACTGTTAATCCAGCCCACTGCTCTGTCTGCATTGTAAATCAGTATTTTATGTTGATCTCCCTGAATTAAACAGTTCATCAGACCAGTCCACTACTGGTGTATTACAGATTTTCCAGAAATGGCCATCTACAGGGAAGAGGATCAGGTCATAAAGGGATGTTAAAATAATTGTCTCCATTCTCCCATTGGGAATTTTCTTTCAGTGTTGTCTAGTTTCTATCATTTTAATGTTAGCCTCTTTACTGGGATTCATACTTATTATACTGATTTTATTGAACATTCCTAGTACTATTATATAGTAGTCCAAACTGGGTATAAAAACATCCAGTCTTCTCATTATTTCCATTGCCTGTTTCCATCATATTTGAATTAGACTGCATTTCCACATAACACAGAATAAATATGCTTCAGGTTTTCAACAATGCCAACAGTTGGAATCTTCTAAAGGTTAGCATTAAAAAGTTTGCATGGCATAGAACGTGCTCTATTTAATTTCTTAAATTGTATAGCTCTGTCACTAGTTATCTTGTATAGTGTAAAGGCCTTTACTGCCAGGCTCCATTGCATGTCTAGAAAGTCTTTGTTAAGTTCTCGAGACCATTTTCTTTAATGTTTCCACACCATTTTTGTTGCTACAAAATAAGTAGTTCAAAATCCATGCGACGAGCCCTTGCTTCTTTTTATATCTGGAATGTACCTCTTCTCTCGCTCGCGCTCTCTCTCTAATCCTTTCCTATCTGATGCCCTCTCAAACCTACTATAATCCTTTTGATAAACACTTTTTAATTGCAAATACCAAAACTGACTTTTTGTGCAAAATTGTATTTTTCTTTCTATCGCTGCCATATCATAAATGTATTCTCATCTAGCAAATTGGTTCAGCTAGTTATCTCCTTCCTTTTCCAGTTTAGAAAACAAAAGTGTTTTCCATTGGTTTTAATATTAGGATTAATTCATATCCTATTAGCTGTAAATGTACTAATGCTCTATTTTACCCTATTAAGAAAACAGTTATTCTACTAATTTATTTATTTTTTTTATTTATTTGAAAATTGGTGACTGGGAAAGGTACACTGAGCTGAGTCTCATTTCCAGGTGCAACCCAGGGGAAGGGGAACAGGGAATACAAAATACATAGCACCAACACAATTCACAGTTACAATAAACAGTGAACAAAGAACATAGGTTAATTACAGGAGCAAGTGCAACATGAGCAATCAAGGTAGGAACAACAAAATAAGGTGTTTCAGCCACCCCTATACCAGAATAGGAGACAACTGCAGGGAAACAGTCGAGTAGAGAGAAGACAGGAGCAAAAGCAAGGTAAGGAGTTTCCACAGATACCGGGGGAGGCAGGGGAGGCAGTGAAGTAAAGGGAAGAGGGTAGTTGGTTCCAAAGTGATGGGAGATGATAGGAAAAGGCTGATTGCCCAGCACAGGAGCAGGGATGAGGCATAACAAAGGTGCCAGGATCCCTAGATTGGAGGGAGCAAGAGGTGGGGAGGATGAGAGAGAGAAGTGATGAGAGGTAAGATGGAAGGGATCCAAACCAGTATTTGAATATGAATGAGACAAAATGAATCTAGTGATGTGAGAGTACAGGAAGAATGACTAAAGAGGAATACATTGAAAAATGATGAGTATGAAAGAGGAAGTTATTCACAAAGTGGGGGAAGGAGTTGCAGGGGGGTTCCAGTCTGGTAAGGGAGGTTGAGGGAGCAGTGTCATACACCACATCCACATAGTTAAAGACCAGGAACACTATTTTGGTGATAAGCTCACAGCAGACCAGCAGAGACAGGCAATCTTTATTGTGGTACAAGGCACCAAGTTTGGGGCAGAGCTTCACATGGATGGTGTAAATGTGGGCATATAAGTCAAGTTTGCTGTCTAGACATGCACCAAGGTACTTGAAGGAATGAACCACTTCTGGGAGGGGTGCCATCTAAGGTGAAGAATATAGCCTGAGTTCTGAGTCTGGCCAATTTCTTGCTGGTGCCAAATGTCATAGACACAGTCATATTTGTGTTGGCCCAGATTGGAACCAGTACAGGACATTGTGGAAGTCATACTGGAGCAGACCTTCCATGGCTGTGGTAGGGGGACCGGACGTTTAGATAACTGTGTCATCTGCATGCATGTGTGTGGTTGTATATATATCTATATCTATATATGAGTTGGCACAAGCCAAGGGTAGGTCATTAAGGAAGATGAAGAACAGAATGGGCCCCAGGATGAAGCCCTGTGAGACCTCTTCTAGAATGGGAAGTGGAGGAGACAGGGCACTGCCAACCTGTGCTAACTGCAAACTGCCCAAGAGGTAAGAACAGAACCAGCTGATAGCAGAAGCTGAGAGGCCAGCAGGACTCAGCTTATCCATGAGGAGTGGGAGGAACATCAAGTCAAATACATTGGCCAGATTGATAAAAAGGCAGTAGTGATATGTCCCTGATCCATCTGTTACACGCCATAGAGAGGAGGCAGTAGAGTGATGCTTCTGGAAGCCAGACTGGAATGGGGAGAGCAAATCAGTGGAGGATAGGAAAGTGGCTAGTCTGGTGTAGACAAGTTTCTCTTGCAGCTTAGCAAGGGAAAGGAGGAGGGAGATTGGCTGACAGTTACCCAAGAAGGAGGGGCTCCCCCCTTTGTGGAGTGGAAGAACTTTGGCCAAGTTCCAGGACTGAGCAACAGCACTGAGAGAGAAGGAGAGGTTGATTTTATGAGTCAGAGAAGATGCTATGGCAGGAGCAGAAATATGGAGTATCATAGGATCCTGCTCATCAGGGCTGGATTTGTGCAGGTTAAGGTAGTAAAGGGCACTAAGGGTTTTTTAGTAACGGGGAATAGGATACCCTCAGAGGTGAGAAGAGAGGATATGTGAGATGGAGCGGTAGAGGCTAGAGGGTGAGTGGAAGGGATAACACAAGTGGTGAAGAATTCAATGAAGTGAGCAGCAACAGAAGAGGGATCAGATACCAGTGAGCCATTTACCAGAGGGACCAGAGGGGTGGCTACATGGGAGGGTGAAAAAGGGAGTGAGTTACCTTCCAGAACTTTAAAGGGCATTAAGGTTGTTCTGAACAGCCTGGACAGCCTTTGAACAGGAGTTCCTGATAGTCCTGTAGAACAGGAGGTCAGGAAGGGAGTGAAATAATTTATACTGTGACCAAGAGAGATAACAGAACTTGAACTGGTCAGTGATTTCAGGGGTAATCCAGGGATGATGGTGAGTTTTGATGCTGGATTTTCTAAGCAGGGCACACTTTTTCCAAACTGAGGAAAATTTGGTGTGAAACAGGGAGAGGGCAGTGTCACTATCAGTGGTGGAGGATATGGCTGTCCAGTCTGCAGCAGCAAGGTCACTCAAGACAGCAGAGATATTGAGTAACCAGAGGGACCTGGTCCACATGTATTTGGAGGGACAGTGGACGCTAGATCTTCCTGATGCATAATGTCATGCACTGATTGCTGAAAGTGTCCAGCAAGATATCTGCTGCAACTATATGGTAGGGAAGGGAGGGAGGAAAGAACCCAGACCAGGAGAGAATGGTTGTGAGAGTGGGGGAGTTGAGCCATGTGGGTTCAGTGATGATCTTTGTGAGATATAATGTTTTTAATAATGTGTTTAATGTTCCTAATAATATTGTTACAGCACTAAATGAATTTAGCAGGGGCAAACTATACATTAGATGAGGATATTTTTAATGCTATTCATATTTATTATAGTATCTTCCATTTCCATATTTAACTCATCATTACATGCCTACTGCATAACCATGTTGATAATGTAAGATATATGATACATAATTGTGTCAGGGCAAGCAAAGCCTCTCTCTTCCTTTGATAGGTAGAGTCTATACCAAGAAATCTGAGGTTTCTTATGATTCCAAACATATGGTTTTAACAGCTTTTTCACATTAATAAACCGTATTTCCAGAATTTTAAGTAACGCTCGCAAGATAAATTAAAGAAAAGATATTGCTACAATTTTTAACAACTGTACTTCCCCCAAAGTGATGGGGGATTTTTCCCCAACTTTGTAATTTGCATTCTCATTTTTCCAATATAATTCAATGATTTATTTTATATAATTCATCTATTGAATTAGTGAATCTTATTCCTAAATAGTCCATATACCAGACATTTTTTCTTAAAAGGCATTTATTACTCTTGTTCTCTGATTTACATGCCATCAAAATAGAGACAACATTTTGCAGACTCAGTTTTGGGTGGTCCTATTGTAAAATGATTTAAGCAAAAGTATACAGTGCGTTGCTGTTTTTCAAATTCATACCCTTGCATATGCATCATCTGATGGAGACTAGGCATATGAAGAAAAATGGCATGATATTGTCAATAATCACTTGCTAATTATTACATTGTACTTCTCAAGGTACCTAGTGGCAAAAGTATTTATCTGGCCCAATCTAATATGTTGAAAAATAACATGCAAAAGCCAATAATGGTTATTAGATTGTAGAATACTTTCTTCATTATCTGTATTTCATAGAAGCATTGAAGAGCAAGTGCTTAGTAAGAATGCATATCTTAAAGAGCAACTATCATGTTCTATATCAAATTCCCCTTCCCCCAAGAAGCACAAAGAACACTTATCTGCCCCCAAATGCAATCCTTGTAATCTTTTCTTGTATAAGTGCCCCTATTTAGGAAGGGAAGGGAAGGGATCGTATTTTGGCTCTGAGGAGCTCCAGCATGCTGATCCCTTCCACAGGTACGTATCAGTGGCTCAGTAGGTAGCACACTCACCTCTGAGGCCGGGAGATCAGAGGCCTGTGGGTTCAGTTCCCACATCTGGCACTTGGGTTAATATCCCAGTACTGACACTGTAGTGCAGCATGAGAGGGGTGCTGCACTTCTGAGGTGCCATCTTTCAGATGAGACGTTAAACCAAAGTCCCATCAGCCTGGACTGGTGGTAGTTCAGGTGGATCTTAAAGATCCCATGGCACTTACAGAAAAGAGTAGGGGAAGTTTATTAGATAAGAAAACACAACATCACCATAAATCATTACATAAAGCAAATACACAAAAAAGTTGAACAATAATCCAAAATTGAAAGAGGAAAAGTTAAACAAAAAAATGATTCCATAAAGAAAAAAACTGAACAGATGAACATTTTTTCTGATCATTTGATTTAACATGCAATAAACCATCCTCTACCTGAGAAATAATCGTAGAAGAAGGGACCAATTGTTGTTGAAAAATAAATTGACATCTGGCTTGCCATAAGTAGAACTGAATAAGTGCAAAAAAAAACATTCAAAGTACTAGGGTGAAAAGTTTGCCAAGGCCCCATATAATCACCCAAAATAAGAGTGTTATAAGTCATTCGGGACAATAAAGACATCCCCCAATGACCAGCCACATCAGTCCAAAAACTTTTAACAAAGGGACAATCAAGGTTAAAATGTGAAAGACTTTGCTCAATGGAAATACAAGATGGTCTTGAACAATACCTATCAGTCAAAGGTTTATATTTAAGATTACCAAGAACCCCCAGTCTGCCGTGAGCAGACATCCAAGCAACATCCCATACATAGGCAGGAAGCCTAAAATCAGACAGTTTGTATAAGGCAAACGACATCCTAGTAGGAATACACTCTGGAAATAGCAAAAGAATACCTTGTACTGTAAACACAATGTAATTATAAAAGGATTTCCTAGAGTGGGATAATAAAGTTGAAAACAATAAATTCCATTGACGGCATTTTTTTAAGGTAGAGATCCCATAAAGAGGCACCTGATCCTGTTGTAAGATCTTAGGGGGGTATGTAGTCCATTTTTGAAAGTAACGATCCCAGACAAAGTTGGATCATATCTGCCAGGGTAAGGTAATCGAACCCCACAAAAAACAAAAAGAATTAAACAAAAAAATAGAATGAAAAAGCACAAGTGGGTTAAGCATGGCCAAGCCACCCTTTTTAACTGGTAAATAGGTGATATCCCTGCACACCGGATTCAATCGATTACCCCAGATCATTTGGAAGAAGACACTATAAAGCCTAGTTTCTAAAGAAACCGGTGGTGGGTAAAGATAACTAAGATATAAAAACACAGGGATCAAAAATTTTTTAACTATGAAGACCCTCTTCTTTTTTCCAAATTTCCAATGTTTCCAGACATGAACTTTAGCTTCACCCAAACATAATTGATGCTCCCAATTAAAGGTAGCCATATCCCCAAGGCCAAACCAGACCCAAAATTTTGCATGGTGCCAGCACGTAAAGGTATACCATTGTGTCAAATGACAATCTTGATCGGGTGTAAAGAAAAATAAAACTCTTAGCCATATTGATTGTAGCCCCAGAAAACCTTCCCCAAGTCTGAAAACACTGTAAAGCAGTCTGAAGGGAGGTCTCATTTTGCATGAATAATGTCACATCATCTGCGTAAGCAGTAATTTTCTCCATTAGTAAAGAAATATCAGGGGCAATCCCAATAATCCCACAGTGTCCTTGAATATAACGAATAATGGGATCCAGAACATATGTATACAAGAGAGGGCTTAATGGACAACCCTGTCGAACCCCCTCTAACCACTGGAATTGCTGGTCCCATAGACCATTCACCAATGGATGTACTGCAGCCTCAGAATATAATAGAGAAATCCAATGTACAAAAGGCCATGGGATATTATAAGACAGCAATAAATCAAATAAATTAGAGTGGCGAACTCTGTCAAAGGCCTTAATCTGATCCATTGATACAATAAAACCTGACCCCTTTCCCCTACTACTATTCTCAAACAGTTCCCTCAAAATGTAGAGACTATGCTGAACCTTTTGCTGAGCAATAACACAGGTTTGTACCAGGTGTATAAGTGAGTCACAAACCACAGCTAATCTATTTGTAAGGATTTTTGCAAAAATCTTGTAGTCACTATTTAGGAGACTAATGGGCCTCCAATTCGTCAATAACAAAGAATCCCCTTTCTTATAAATAAATTTCAATAAAGAAATACTAAAATTCGGAAAACTGAAACCAGAAGTCAACATAAAATTAAATACCATAGGGAGAAGGGAACACATAAACAGTAGAAATTTCTTGTAAAACTCATTCAGGATGCCACCTAAACCAGGGGATGTTTTAGACTTAAGTGACCTTATAACCTGTTCTACTTCTAAAGAAGAAATAGTTTGTAATAAAAGGTTTCGAAATTTGGCATCCATAACCAGAAGAAAAGTCAGGAATTCAGTTGGTAAGGTGGCAGTGGTACCAGGATCCCCACCAAAAGATTCAGAGACAAAGGATTGAACAACAGACATCATTTCCAGATCTGAGGTTACCACAGTACCTGTCGAAGATAGCAACCCTGACATCAGGGTCTTGTCAAGGTGCTGTTTACAGGCGGAAAAAGGGTCAGATGCAGGCTGTGATTTAAGTCCATACCTGAACTCCATGTCAAGAGATTTGGCCCGATCATATTGATATAAGGTCATTTGTTTCTTGATTTCAGTGATCTGAGATTGAAAGAGCAGTTTATCACCAGGAGGGAAGGACATCAGCTTATATAATTGATTTAGATACTGCAAATAAGATAACGGGTATTAGCTTTAGATTTCCCTTTAGAAACCAAAAAGGAGCGAATCTCAGATTTCGTATCAGTCCACCACTGAAATAAATTGTCATAAAGACATTGGGTAGAATAACGTGCCGCAAAAAGACCCTTCAAACCAGCGACACAATCACCATCTTCCAAGAGGGATACATTCAAACGCCACCTAGGACCTGCTGAAAATACTTTGGTTGGTATCCCAGCTAAACTTAAATACCCAGACAGAAGATGATGAACTGAAAATTCAGTCGGTCTCACTTGAGAAAAAAAAGGTTTCAAAAACTGAGAAACAAAAAGAAAATCAATACGGGTAGAAAAAATATTTCTATGATAGGAAGCACCCCCTGTAGCATGTAAGGCCCGAAACACATCCGTAAGGCCTGCATCTTTAACAATCTGCCATAAAGCAAGTGAATCACAATACATTTTTTTTGAGAATCACCTTAAATTTAAAGTCAATGTCACAATTAAAGTCACCTCCCAAATGATGCCGCCTGGAATAAAGAAAGTTTAATATCCTCAAATAATTTAATCCGGCTGTCTTGGTTGGTGGAGCATAAATGTTTACTAGGCGGAAATCAAAGTCCCTAAAAACAATCTAGGAGCAAAAGCACGCCCAGGGCAGACATCCACTAATTTAGAAACCGGAAAAAGGGTAGAGGTAAAAAGAATACCAACACCATCTGCCACATCAGGCCCAAAGGTCCAAAAAGAAGGTCCCCACACCCATCTCTTCTGTGCTTGGGCAGTTTCTGCAAGAGAAGACAATCTGGTCTCTTGTAAAAAAATGACATCAACCTGTAAAGTACTAAAAAAAGAAAAGAGTGAAAGCCTTTTCTTAAAACTTTTAATACTGCACACGTTGAAAGAAGCAATTTTTAACGTAGCCATGATCGAAAAGATTAGCTGCAGGACCCAGACTTCTGTGAAAAACTCGCCTTCCTTTTTTTTCCCTTCTTCCCCTTCTTTTCCTTAGCAAGTTCAGTAGTTTTACTATCCTCCTCATCTGAAATCAATTCTTAATGGTGAGAGGTATCCGATTCCAAATCAGATTCCCTCCCCTCACCTTGTAAAGGAGAGAAAAAATTTTCCACCAAAACAGGGGTAACAGAAGAGTGCTTAAGAGAGGCCCTTGTAAATCTCCTAGGTTTAACAGTCTCAAAGGGAGGGGGCATAGAAGAAGATGCCAGTTGTGAATCCAATATATCAGAGGAAACAGAGGGCACAGGAAACTGAGACACAGCCACCGTAACAGAGGGGCCTGCCTCAGTGGTAGTAGAGGGAGGCCTATCATTAGTTACCTGGAGTGAGTCACCATCACCCCAAGCCGAAAGCAAAGAAGCAGCATCATCTCCTCTTTTGGCCTGGGCTTTATGAACCAAATCATCAGGATCCCAACCCCCTGATTTATTGTGCGTAGCCCACGGGCATTGGTGAAAGGCACGACTCTTCTCTTTGCATAAATTACACTGGAAAATATTGTGGCATCTGTCCACCGAATGCCCAAACCCCCCGCACAGAGGGCATTTCAGTAAGTCACAAGAGCTGCTAAGATGAGTTTGAGCACCACATTTATAACAGGCACGAGGTTATCCTCCACAGAAGCAAACCCCCTATCCTTACCCAGAAAAAAACTATTGGGTAAATGCCTAACCTCACCATCTACTTGAGATAGTTTTACCTTAAATTTCCAGCTGCCTGTCCAGATTCCCTCTAAATCTAAAATGGCTTCAGGTGGACCCAGGACTTCACATCGTTTTTGCAACCAGTGATATATATTGCCAACATTTACCCCTTCATTCCGAAACATAACCGTAACGTATCTTATCAAGGGCTTAGTGAGGGGAAGAGCATAGAATGGGACCCAGAGAGAAGATTTTAATGTAGCATATTTATCCCAGAATTTCTCCAAACCACGAGACGTCTTAAAACTAATATCAAAAGAGTCTTCACCGGAAATATGAATCAGAGCGAAAATATCAATAGGGAAAAAATTCATTGAGCCCTTCAGCAAATTATTCGCAACATAATATCTACCAGGGTGAGACTGCAAGCCTCCCCTATAATGCAGGCGAACTGCATTTCTCCTAGTAGCCTGTTCCAGTTGATTTTTAAACAGTTCGGACATTGGAAGTCTAGGGCGTTGCAAGCCAGTTTGAACTTCTGAGGGCTGAGAGGCAGTAGCTACATGCAAGTCAGGCATAAGATTTTCAACACCCCCAAACGAACTTGGCCTAGAAAAGGCCAAAGAACGTTCACCTAAAGGCTGCGCAGCACTAACAACATACCCCCATGGCAGTCCATACTTGAGCTCAGTGATGTAGACACGTTGGCATGCATTGGAGAGGCAGTAGAAGTTTGCGGGCAGTCTTTCCAGGCCAGGTCAGGGATCCATTGTCCAGTAGAAGTCCGAGTCCAGTCAGAGTCAGTAAGCACATCCTCAGCCGACCAGTCCATGGCAGGATAAGAAGATTTCCGCTGTGAAATCCCAAACTGTTGCCTAATCACTTGAGAAGCATTCGGTGTAGCATTCAGAGGCCACATCCAGAGCAACCGCTAAAGCCGACGGCAAGTGCACTCCCAATTGAATCCCCTCAATCAATTCCTGTGGTACGCTCCGGCTAGGCAGTCGATCTACATCCGGCGACTGCAAAGTTTGATCCATAGAAGGGTGAACCAAAGGCAGGGCAAAAGAAGCATCAGCAATCGAAGGACCAAGGTCAGTAGCACCCAAATCAGACTGCGACTCAGTCTGAACATTCTCCAAAGTACGCCTGCAATGCTCTGTGTCCACTAAAGAAGCCTCCGTAGTAACAGTTACATCTCCCATAGACTCCGACGAGTCTAACCGCACGACCTCCTTCTCCATCGAGAACAGAAAGCACACTGAGCAGCCCAACAGGCTGCGAACAGCGTCCTCTGCCGGCGGCAATGCACAGCAGAGTTGGGGAATTTTCCCGGTGTCCTGGCCAAATTTCCCTCATTCACTAAAAATGCCACCAACAGCTTAATCTGGTTCAAGGTCAGTTGGCATTCATCAGTATCCCCCTCCCCATGGGTCATGCCTGAAAATATTCAGGATTTGTCTAGTGCACTTATCCTGTCAACAAAAACTACATACAAAAAAAAATACTTCCTTGTGCCTCTGCAGAGTCGGCTTTAGGCTGGCATCCATATGAGTCTAAACTGAGGTATACCACCCTGTGTGTCATGCATAAGTGGGTTCGTAAATGTACCCCCTCCCTGCTTCAGTGAAATTGTCAGTCATAGACAAGCTCCTCGAGCACTCAGCTCTGCCTCATACCCCTTCGTGTATGATCAAATCTGTGACTTGCTACTGACCATAAGTCCTTCACTTTTACAACAGTGTCTGATTGGAACTCCCTTCCACCTTCTATCCTGCCTCACACTCCCCACGTTCCAGTCCAACATGTTTGCTTATCTCTCTCTGATGCTGCTATATGCTTCTGCATCAGGTGATACCAAACATACTCCTTCCCTGCTATTATTTGTACCATGCCACATGTTCTTGCATCAGGTGATGCCTCTCATACAGCTTACTCCTACCCTGCTGTTACTCCCACCGTCTCTTTCTGTCTGACTCCCTACCCTTGCTTCATTCCTTGCCTTCCCCCCAATCAACCTTTTATACCTTCTGCTCTTGATCTCATGGTGTGACTTTTTAGCTTTTGTATTACTATAATACTTTAGATGTCTAGCCGGTTAATTGTTAAAGTTGTTGCTACCATTACCGTATTTTACTGTGCATGTTCTTGCTACTGTAATTATCCCTCTGTGATTTTGCACTGTATTGTAATTTTATCTGTCTGTGTATTTGCTCTGTACTGTACTTCTTATGTTGCTCGTCTGGGTCATCCTTGAAAAAGGGACTACTGTTGTCTAAGTGGACTTACCCAGTTACCAAAATTCAAATAAATAAATAAAACTTTGCACAGGCATTAATTTTTATAACTGGTGCAATGTTTCAGAGAGAAAAATTGTAAACTGTATTTATGCGAGCAAGCGTATCCCTCAGCAACCACTGTACTCGCACAAATACAGTGAAGTGGGAGCACTAGGAGGAAAATACCATAATAACCTGCTATTGAGTTATAATTACTGACGCGCGCTTTTTCCCATAGGGAAACCCAGTTATAATTTGCCGTTATAACCAGCTGCTCTGGTTATAATGGCATTTCTGTATGAGTTTCCCTTCAGAACTATATAGCCACTTATCCGGTCCTCCTTCAGTGTGCGCGACGGTTGGAAAATCGCCCCATCGCACTCGCGCTGAATGTTTTTTTTTTTTTTTAAAATTAGAAACAAAAATCTCTTCCTCTACTCACTGGCAGGGAAAACCAAACAGAAAATATTTAAACATACATCTGGTTTCCCTGCCAGCACGCGAGAGCCAGCAGATCTCTCCACCTCTTTGTACCGGAAGCATTCCACAGCTCAGCAACTCCTGTTCGCCGGTAAGCTTAAAAAAAAATTGCATACTTCTTGTGACTTAAAAAATTAGCTATTCACTGTAAATTGTCAGACCATGGACCACAACAGCACAGACTCCTGAGTAGTCTGTCACTGCCTGACTGCCAGTCTACTGCCTGATTTTTTACAATTGCTGAGGCGAAAAAGCGCAGGCCAGCAATTATAAAAAACAAAATATGGGGTGGTGTGTAAAACTTCGATTTACACACCCTGGGTCAATGGGATGCATTTCCGCCGACCCTGGGGCTTAAGCCCTCGGGTTTATGTAGCATCCATAACTCGGTGTGTGTAAAATCTCGTCACACACACCACCCCATATATTATTCTCTATATTATGGAATTCAGTGGGTTATTACAGCATTTTATCAAAACTGGATATCCAGGCATTATAGGGGTCACCACATATTATATATTTATACCATAAATACACCTTGAATAAGTGGCAAATCAAGGATACAAAATGTTTGCCAGCTCTAGTTTGGTGGCCTGTAAATTAGAAAATAAGACCAATAAATAGAGGATACATGAAGTGTGATATGGAAAATATTCTCACTCCTGCAGAGTGAGCTCTGGATACTCATGAGGGCCAAAGACACGAGTGAGAGTATCCGGAGCTCACTCTGCAGGAGTGAGAATATTTCACTAGCACACGATCTGCACATCATGTGTGCTATTTATACAATGGGGTGAGAGCTTCAGAAATATTGTTACGTTTTCCTGTGTTCTCTTCCTGTTTCTGTGTGCTTTCTGCTCTTTCTGTGTGTGGTTTGAGTGTGTGTGAATTTTTCTGAATGGACTGGGAGTCTCAGAAACACTATGGGACACAGATGAGTGTATTTTGCAATGCTTACTGAGGAACTTGCAGGCCTCAGTGGGAAAGAGAAACTGTTTTGGAAAGCAATTTCATTTAGGATGCAGGTTGCAGTGAGTGAGTGGTGACATCAGCACAGTATGGATAAACAGCATTTATCATCACTGTGTTGATGTGATCCTCATTTATCACGCTGTATATATTTATTTATATGTTAGCAAAAAGTAAGGTGAGTGATGTAACCTTGTGTGATATTTTTCCTTTCCTGGTTTGTCTCAAGTGATCTGAGTCTTCCCAAAATGAATCTCCCATACCTTTAGTTTTGCTGAAAATAAGGCTTTAAAGTTTGTTTGGTCTGTGACCCAGCTCAGATCCCTTTAACATTTTTTCCTGTAACTTTTATTTTTTTAATTTTTTGTTGACCAGGTAAGTGCACTAGAAATGTTCTGCCTATTTTCAGGCACGAGCTGGGGGAAGGGGATACAGATGAATGTCAACTGACCTTGAAGCAGATTAAGCTGCTGGTGGTATTTTTAGTGAACTTAAGGCTGTGTTTTCTAATAAATTACAGCACATGCATTTTCTATGCAACCTGAATTGCACTGTTGTCCTGAATAAGCAGTAGAATGCTAGGGTAACAATAATGCAGGAATCCCTGTAGATCTTGGAACCCTGAGAGAGGCAATAATTATAGTGGCACAGTCGTGTCACTATAGTTAGGGTTAAGCTGTGGTTTCTATGTTAAATCTCAAATTTCGCACTTTAATAACTTCATAACCATTCAATGGATTTGCACAAAATTGTCCATGTGCAGTCTCATGAGATAGATCTCTTGAGGTGCCAAGTTTCATTCTGGAAGGATTTGTGGATTCTAAGCTGTGCATGGTGAAAAACATTAAAAACTACTGTTTCTTGTGCTTTGTTTGTCATCACGCTGCACCCAGATGGTTTGAAATGTTTGTCTGAAATTTTCGGAGTGGAAAGGGCTTGCCACACAGAAGTGCCTTTCACTGGTTTGATGAAAAATATTAATGTAACCCCCCTGCAAATGGGGGTTCCCAAAAGACTTCCAGGAGCTTGCTTGAATGCTCCAAGCCTGAATGGTGTTTGGCGTTTAAGCCATTTATCAGTGAGTGTTTTTAGAGCCTCTGGTACTGTCTCTTTAAGAGCTGTCTGCTTGCAGACATAATTAGTTTGTATGGGGGGACTGTGTACTCTGAGTACCACTCGAGCTGCTGCCAATTCACTTCATTTTGCAGTCACTAGGAGTGCAAAGGAACCTATCTGAAAGATGTAACTGTTTGCCAGAAATTATTTAGAGTAATAATGAAATTACAGTTTGTCTAACCTGCTTTCTTTGCAGTCAGAACTGTGTCTGCTAGTTCCCATTCTAGTTTTGAACTGCTGAACTGGACCAATCAGTGTGGGGTAAGCTAGCTCTAAAATGGTGCCTTGGACGAATCAGAACTTGGACTCATAATCTGAGCCAGCCACAAGAGGATTGTATGGGCAGTGACTCTGGGAGATGTAGTTTAGACTTCAGTGCCTTTTTGGACCAACAGCAGCAGTCTATTGTGAGTGACAGCCAATCCAGTCAAGAACTGGGAGGAACTCAAAGGAAGTGCCCGGTTTTGTCGGTTGGAGTTTCAGTTGAGCTTTGGCAGTGAAGAAGGAAGGAGCCCTGTGCTTTTTCAGTGTGCAGTTTTAGTCAAAAACGGTGTAAGGCCCAGAGTTCCGGTCTGCAGCTTGTGTAACAGCTTGTTAGACTGAATCTGTCCTGTGAAAAGAATCAAAGGATCTCTGAAGAGTAGAAACCAGGCTCACCCTGTAGAAGACTGGAGGAATTGCCGAAAATTGCACTCGGTCTGTCAGGAACTGAATCTGCTGTGTGTTCTCCCAGGTATTGTGCAGTAATTGCGATCGGGATACAGATGCAGCCTGCCTGGTATAGTGCTTTCTTTATATGGATGTGTGAAGAGGTTTGTGTACCTCAAGTGAGCCCTGCTGACATTGAAGGACCCTATCTTATTTGGAGGTCGTGAGTACTAATTCAGGGTCGCTCCCTGTTGAATTGCCACATTAAATCCAAATGGAATTACTGTACTGCTGACTGTTTAATTCTCCTTTTCTCTTGTGAAAGGGCCCTACCAGCTGCCACGGTTTGGACTAGCCACTAGGCTTGGGTACCCAGGGACAGTAACTGATAGGGATAGGCTCGTGCACAGAGCCATAGGTAGATGATTAGAGTGATAAGCTAATTAACCTGATTTCCCCTGTCCTTGTTATATCCTCTCAAATAAATCAGAGCTGCTTGTTTCAGCAAAGTTATACTGCCTGAGGTATTTGTCTATGTTAAAGTACTGTACTGTGATTGTTGCACTGTATCTCATTTCACAGGAGGTCCCAGTGCCGAACGAGTCCTGGGGTAAGTGTATACTGTGAAGGTAATTCTGATATATTGTGTGGGCCACTAGTGGGAAGAAAGGGGTTGCAGTGTCCCAGAGGGCTGTGACCAAGTTAGTTTAACTATTGCAAACCCTGACCTCTGGGTGGAGGCACCCGCCTTTGGATCCAGGCCCCTCAACCTGTTAGTGGCAAATCAGGCAGGGGTAGTAGCCCCTGGGAGAGCGCCATCTAGGGGTTACATTAATCCATTCAAAAATTATTTAATTTGAAAGTTTTTGGTTCTGAGCATGGTCAGTACAGTCTTTTGAATAGATTCCTGGAACAAAATAAGAATTTGGTCTTCACAAAAAATTATTCTTTTTCGTGAAGGGCTAATTCTTTTTTTGTCAGCTGCCATCTTTTTTTCTGTTTTTTTTTTTAAACATTGAAAATCCACAACAATGTGACTCCTCCAGAGACAACACGTGTATCTTGGTCATCAGGACTCTGTTAGGTAGAATTTGCCATTATCTGGTGGCAAAATGGCTCTACAATGCGTTTGGGTTTTATTTGACATTTTAAATCCTTTTTTGTGACTCAGTAATTATTTTTCGTGAGTCCCTTATCATTCCCATGGAAAAGGATTTGTACTCTTGAAAAAAGGATTTGAGACTTTGTTTTTTTCCCCAATTCTTCTTTCACAAGAATGGATCCTTTTTCATGAGCTTTTGTCAGTCTTGTGAAAAAGGATTTCTACTCATAGAAACATAGAATTTGACGGCAGATAAGGACCGCTTGGCCCACCCAGTCTGCCCATTTCCCTACCTAATGGATAAGCTGCAGATCCTAGTTAACCAGCAGCCTACTTCTTTCTACCCCAACCCCCTAGAATTGCCTTATGGCTGTCCCATGCATGCTTGAATTCAATCACTGTTTTTGACTCCACAACTTCCTCCGGAAGGCCATTCCATGCATCCAAACCCTCTCTGTGAAAAAATACTTCCTTACATTACCTCTAAGCTGCCCCCCCTTCAAATTGTGCCCCCTTGTTCTTGCACAACTCTTTTTTGTAAGATGCTACCCTCTTGGACTTTATTGACTCCCTTGAGGTACTTGAAAGTTTCTATCATGTCCCCTCTCTTCCTCCTTTCCTCAAGGGTATACATATTAAGCTCCTTTAGTCTCTCCTCATATGTTGTCTGGTGCAGACCCTGCACCGTTTTAGTTGCCCTCCTCTGGACAGCTTCCATCTTGTCTATGTCCTTGCTGATACTGGGTCTCCAGAACTGCACACAGTACACCCAATGGGGTCTCACCAGCTGTCTGTACAGAGGGATAACAACTTCCTGTTTTCTACTGGTGATGCCTCTCCCTATGCATCCCAGTATCCCCCCAGCCCTCCTTAGTGCCCCCTCACATTGCTTGCCCACCTTTAAGCCATCTGATATGACTACCCCAGACCCCTTTCCATTTTTGTTGTTGTTAGTATCTCATCCCCCATTGTGTACTCTTCCCCTGGGGTTTTGTTTCCCAGGTGTATTACCTTGCACTTTTTAGCATTAAATCTAAGGTGCCATACATTTGACCATTCCTCTAACCTTGCCAAGTCCCTTCTCATCCTTTCCACACCACCTTGTGCATCAACTCTGTTGCAGATCTTTGTGTCATCTGCAAAGAGACATACTTTTCCTTCCAGTCCCTCTGCAATGTCACTTACAAAGACATTGAAGAGGACCGGTCCTAATACTGAACCCTGCGGCACCCCAGTAGTAACCCCCTTTTCTTCAGAGTGGACTCCATTTACTCTTACCCTCTCTGTCCTATTCTCCAGCCAATATTTTACCCAGGCTATCATCTTGGGACCCACTCCCAGGCTGGCTAACTTGTATATTAATCTTTTATGTGGAACTGAGTCAAATGCCTTGCCAAAGTCTAAGTAGGCCATGTCCACAGCCCCTCCCTGATCTACTACTTTGGTAACCCAGTCAAACAAATCTATTAGATTTGTCTGGCATGACCTTCCTGCTGTGAATCAATGCTGCCTTGGGTCCTGTGCCCCTCTGGCCTCTAGGTAGGTGTCATGAAAAAGGATTTGGGATTTGGTTTTTTTTCAAATTCTTTTTTGTGTGAGAATGGATCTTTTTTCATGAGTTTTTGTTGTTCTCACAAAAAAAAAGGATTTATACTACCAAAAAAGGATTTGGGATGTATTTTTTTTCAATTCTTTTTTCAAGAGAACAGATTTTTTTTTTGTGAGCTGTTGTCATTCTCATGAAAAAGGACTTCTACTCACAAAAAATAATTTGGAACTTAGTTTGTTTTTTTGCAGGTTTCATTTGGAGTACAGTAAGTGAGTTTCAGTGTATTTCAATGGGGTTTTCAACTTTGATGCATAGTTTTGCCATTTTTGTATATTTTTATTCCAAATTGTAAATATGGCCTTTTTGAGACTCCACCTCATGAACAATGTTGGTGGAATTACACAAATCCAGCCTGAAAGGTGATTTTGCAGTCAGTTGGCAAAATGTCCTTTCAGTCAGGATTTGAATATTTTCACCACCCTTGTTTATGAGATGGAGTCATAAGAAGGATATGTTGAAAATTTGAGGTCAAAATATGTAAAAATGACACAGTTATGCAAATCCAACATACATATATGCACCTAAGGAGGGATAGGAGTGCAGGGCGCAAAAATTATGGATGGTTAGGAGCACAGGGCTCTCCAGGCCCTATGCTCCCACACTCAAATAAGGAAAAAATTACAGAGGGATGAGAGAGCAGGGCCCAAAGAGCACTGCACTTTCACAGGCAAATAAGGATACAAATATACTGTCTCAAAAAGTCAGAAAATTCATTGCAAAAAACTTTGTTACTGCACCAGTTAAGGTTATATGACAAACGTAGGGAAATGTGGCATTAGGGTTTCCAACCCTAACACCCTACCCCACCCTGCAGGCAGAAACAGGTGTGGGGTGTGCCTTGCAGTTGTCAACCCTAACACTTGGACCCCAATTCTGAATCTCAGTTATAGACAACACAGCAACTGGTCCACTACAAAAATTGACAAACACAAAGCAGGTGGCACAATGCTCATTGCTGATCCAGATGTTAGTAGGCACAGGGAATGCATACACTAATATCTTGGCTAGCTCTTGCAGATGCAGCATAATGTATCATTGTGACATGCATCCAGTGGATGTTTCATTTCTACATAGCAGCACTGTATCTGTGGTGCTGGACCAATCCCCCCACCACCACCACCACCACCAATTCCTGCTGACTTAGTCTCTGCTGTCTAGAAACTCCACCCCATCACCCAATGCCATTACCTCCCTTTGTGATCCTGCTCTACCCCCAATAGTTAAATTCACCCAGATCAATCCAATTAACCCTACTAATAAAGATACTACCCCACTCCTTCAACACATACACTCTGGTCCCTGCTGTTCAGTGGTCCCTCCTACCTCTTCCCAACCACATATACTCTGGTCCCTTCTACCCTGTGGTCCCTTCTCCCTGATCCCCTACATGCTGGTCCCTGTTATCCAGAGGTAACCCCTCCTGATCCTTCCCTTTCCTCTATCCTTCAGTGAACCCATTCACATGGCTACAAGTGTCCTGCTTCATTGGTGGTACCTCAGGGAGGTCTCTGTAGCCATGAGACCTGTGGTAAAAGGGCCAAACTGTAATGTGAATGGTCCTTCTTTGTCCCCTATCCTCTCATGCCCTTGTACACATGGCTACAAGTGTCCTGCTTAGCAGGTGCTATTTCTGGGAGGCCACAGCAGTCACTGGACCCAGGGTGAAAGGGTCAACATGTAATGTGGATGACTTGTGGGCCATTTGCAATGTGGCCCTCACCTCTCCAGAAGCTCATAGAACTCCTTGCTGGTACCCAGGAGCATGTACAGCCCTGTTGAGCATGGTTCAATGGGGTTGCAAACTAGTGTGTGTGCAACATGGTAATTGTGACCACTCTGTTTCTGTACCTGAGACTGAGCATCAGGACTTCGATTTAAGAAATAATACAAGACAGGGTGTTGTATATCATAGGATATTGTCGTGGCTAGGATGCATTGTGAGTCACAAGGCTGTAGACCAAGTGACTCGTGCACACGAGAACTAATGATGTCCTATGATATGACACACCCTGAAGTTTATTACAGTATTGCTATTATACAGTGAAAACAGAGAACTTGAAACAGTAAGAATTTTCAATTGAATGGAATTTGAGAAAAAATAGTTCTCACTTTAACTTTGAGTTGACAGGTTAAAAAACGTTGGTTAACAATTAAGTAGTTAAATTTACCTTGGGAACCCCTTTTATGCTGTGACTCTCAACTATCTAAGGTAAGCTTCTCTAAAGAGAATGGAAGTGTGGTGATTTGTCGTGTATGTTATTAGGTCTGTGACTGGAACTTTTTTGAACTGTTATTGTGTCTGTGGTTTTACAATAGCTGTCAGTCAGTCACTCTTCTTTGATTCTTAAGACCATTACATGATATTTATAGTAAATCTTTTCATTTTCTTTTCTGTTTTCTATGAATTTATGACTGATTTATGTATTCAACTCGATTGCATAAAACATAAAAAATACCAAGTTGATAGCCATGGGGAATGTATTCCATGTATTCTTAGTGTCAGTGGCTTTGCAGTTTGCACACTTGCTTCTGAGACTAGAAGATCAGTAGGCCATGGGTTCTAGCCCCACATCAGGAACTTGTGGTGAAATCCTATACTGACACTGCAGTGCAGCATGAGTGTGTGCTGCGCTCCTGAGGTACCATCTTTCAGATGAGATTTAAACTGATACCCTGTCTGCCCGTTCTGGTGTTTGTTCAGGTTGACGTTAAAGTTTCCTTGGCCCTTCTCGAAAAGAGTAGGGAAATATCCTCAGTGTTCTGGCTAAATTTCCACCATTCACTAAAAATACCACCAACAATCTGGTTCATTTTGTTTTTCATCTATATCTCCCCCCTCCCCCTGGCATAAGGCTGAAAAGAGGCAGAACTGCCCAACCCTCCTTTCCCAGTCAACAAAAACGAAAAAAATCAAATATGAATATGCCCATAATAGTGTCAGATTGTCCACTAGATTGTTTTGTGTTGGTGATCATTTGTCAGACATCCCCACCAAGATATTTGGAAATTTCCAGGAGACCCCCCCCCCTCGGTTGAGTACATACCCACATAGGCCCCCCTCAGTTGAGCACTTCCCACAATCCAAACTCTGAAAATCCTTTCATATACTGTATCATCAGTTTCCTAATGAATGCTTTTCTTATCACTGAAAGCAAATATAGATATGCAGAAATATTACCAGATTGCCATATTAAAGTGTAATGCCAATATGAGTGTGTCAACCCACCACCTTCATTTTCAAGGCGGGCTAGAGTACTAACCTTTGAGGTGGACCCCCTGCACTGCAGTCTGACCCTATGGTTCAATCATAAAATATTGAACTGGTCTTCTGACATCCTGACTACCCAAAACTACAAATATATTCAACAGTGCCCAAGCAACCAGACGTTTGCCTTCATTTACAGTCCTTACAGAGTTCAGTAGCTAATTTCTAATATTAGCATCATCTTTGCAATGTATAATAGAGCTGGTGACAGCACAGTCACTGACTCCTCATTCTGTGACCTTGAGCAAGTCACATGACCTCCCAGTGCTTGAGTTCCACCCTCCAGCTGTAGAATTCAGTAAAAATGAAATGTTGTATCTCAGTGGATTGTCTTCGGGTAAAGTAATTGCAAAAATACAAGTAATAAAACCATTAATCATGCACTAAAGTCAGCTAGTCACTGTCTTCTAGAGAAAAGGGGCTACTGAGTCCAGAATCTCATAGCCCTAATTTCTCAGAGCCACCTCCATTATGACAGCAACACAAGTAGGCATACAATAATTTATTATGTAGAAAACACAGCCTGTATTCAGAAGCACACAAGCATCTTTGAAATGATCAGTTAAAAGATACATTCAAACTCACTAAAGGGGGCCTAGTCATATATTCTCAACTCTTATTGAGTTTATAAACAAACTAAGTTTTGTTTCAGTGTTTGGACCACTGCAATGTTTGAGTACCTGATGCTGCCTACCTCACTTTCGTTAAAAGTAGCCAAATTAACAATGTGAGAAACTGAGGGTTGACATAATATCATCTCACCCTTGACACGGGTGCGTCTGCTACTTCAAGCAGCCGGGCAGACCCCTTCTGTCCGCCGGCTGCCTTCCTCGCTGCACTGCCCGCTGTTCACCAGACCGAAGCTTCACCCTTGACACGGGTGCGTCTGCTGCTTCAAGCAGCCGGGCGGACCCCTTCTGTCCGCCAGCTGCCTTCCTCGCTGCACTGCCCGCTGTTCACCTGACCGAAGGTACGCTGCAGAAACTGGACTGTCCAGAACCATCGACTCTGCCTGCTGACGGGCTGCTGCAGTTCTTTAATTCTTTGCTACTGCTGTTTCCTCTCTGGACCTTAAGCTAATGTTATATTCTGATTGTGGTACTTGTTAAGTCTCTCCAAATTATCTTGTAAATCCTAACTTAAACGCGAACCTAAGCTTGCTTACAGCAATTTTGCACTGTAAGGGTAGTTTGAAGTGCAAGTTCATTTAGGCTACAGGTTTGTAGATTGTAAAATCTTTTTGTTTTAAGGTCCAGTGGTAAGCTACCAGAAAGTAAGTTAAAGTGATACAGTTTTTTCTGTTTAGACCAGATTCCATTTGGGTCACAGTTGTAAGCTTTGCCCTGCAAATAATTCAATTTCTCTTTCACTTTCTGTCCTTCTGTCTCCTTGCTGCTTGAATTTTTACGCCCACCCCCAGCCTTTATTAAATACTCCCCCTCCCCCCACGGCACAACCCCTAGCAATGTTCATCCTCCCCTCTCTCTAATATTGTAACTCCTCTTAAAGATACAGAGTGATATTCTTGCTTTTACAAACATTTTCCTATTTTCACCACCTGCTTGCCTATCAGCATTGTTTAGTTCCTGTTCTGCTATCTGCTGTCCCAACGCCTTCAAGCTGCTGACGAGAGGAGGGGAGGCGTGGGTGACCTACAGCGAGGGCCCCCCCCTCAGCGCGCTAGTTGTGGTGATCTGTTCCTTTTGGGGCCCTACCATACGGGGTGTCCTGGTTTGCCCCTTTTACAGGTTTCCAGGAGCCCTGGTTTGCTCCTTTTCTAGGTCTCCAGTTGCTTATAATCTGTGGTGGTGGTTACTACTGTCCTTACCATGGAAGAACTGCAAACCACCTCTCCTATGTTCAGGAGGGGGCGGCAGGTCGGTTTTACGACACTAATAATTATGATACTGGCCCTGGGGCTAGTCCTCCTTTATTGTGCTACCTCGACTCCTAGCCTATTTATTGACCCAGGGTTGTGGCCCTCCTCCCACGATGATACTGATTTCTCCTTTTCCAACCTACTTGTAACTAAGGTAATGCACTACGGTACTGTCCTTAGCCTTGACACTAGATGCCTTATGTGTACGGTCAGGGTGAAGAAAGTCCGAAGCAAGCACAGGCCTGGAGGTAGGCCGCTCATAAGATTGTTCCTCCCCTGGCTAGCCCTACTCTCACTTCTCATGGCTGGAGATATTGAGCTCCTTCTGGGCCATCTAAGCTGATCTCTAATATTTCCGCCACCTGGAATGGAAATAAGGGACTAAAAATAGTGCATATGAATATTAGGAGCTTGCTTCCTAACCGAGATGATCTCCTAGCGTGGACTGAGCTATACAAACCAGACATCCTAGGGATAACTGAGACTTGGCTCAAACCCTCGATTCCTGACTCTGCCTGCTTCCTAACAGGATATGAGTTCATTCGTCTAGACAGGACTGGGAGTAGGAAAGGGGGTGGCACCCTCATCTACTACAGATCCCATCTGAAAATCTCCCTAGTGGCACAGAGTAAACCTGATCATCCATCAGATTGTCTCTGTCCCGCATCTGGGCAAGTAAGTCACCATTCAGCCAGAAGGTGGCTGTTCCCCTCACCCTCCGGGTGACCCTGGGGGCGTGTCTATCTTGGAGAACACCAAAGGAAGGAGGGTGTGAGTTTCTTCATGTGCTCCTGCTGCTGGGCGATGCTAAGAAGCTGCACTTGGTGTGCGCCTATAACCCTCCTGGGGGGGGTCTGACAGGACTCACTTACCTCTTAGATGCAGTTAAGCCCAGTATAGGTGACAATGAACTCATTATTATGGGTGATATTAACATGAACTGGGAGTGTGGCAATATTAGGAAATGCGAATCACAACTTGCCTGCCTATCCCTTAACCAACTAATCCATGACCCGACGAGACAGGCAGCCAATGGTTCCTCAAGTTCCCTGCTGGACTGGATCCTGACCAACCGGCCGGAGAGGATTGCCTCATCAGGCACACTATCAGACTCCATATCTGACCACTCCCCGGTATACTGTGTCTGGAAAATCCCTTCCCCTAGAATTCCACACAAAATCATTCAAGTCAGAAAATACTCCAGTTTTGACCCTGAGGCTTTCCTGGCTGATCTAGGATGTACTGACTGGACCAGAGTGCTTGAAGCCTCTGACCCCTCAGTGGCAGCCTCCTGCTTCATACATTCCTTTGGTGTTCTCCAAGATAGACACACCCCCAGGGTCACCCAGAGGGTGAGGGGAACAGCCACCTTCTGGCTGAATGGTGACTTACTTGCCCAGATGCAGGACAGAGACAAATGCTGGGCAAGTACTAAGGGTTCCAGAGATCCTGCTAATCTCCTGAGATATCGGCAACTCAGGAATCGGTATAAAAAACATTAGGGCTGCCGAAAGTAACTTCTGTAAATCGGCACTATTTAGCTCTGTCAGAGATCCTAGGAGGTTCTGGAGGAACATTAAATCCCTCATCAGTGGGCCCTCTCACTCGGGTGTCGTGGACATGATTATTGATGGAGTCTCGTGCAATAATCCCCACACTATAGCTGACCACCTCAATCTCCACTTCTCTGACCTTTCGGCCCTCACCTCTCATTTCACGACCGATGGGGGTCGCTCACTTAATATCCCTCCGATGCAGAGTGAACATCCTCCTCGGAGAGTATTTAATCTTAAGGCCGTGTCTGTCCTTGATGTTCAGAACCGCTTGGCTGCCCTCTCCCAGCACTCCAGTGCAGGGCCTGACAACCTTGAGCCCAGGCTTCTCAAGCTGGGAGCAGCTTACATTGCCCCTCTGATTGCCCATATCTTTAACCTATCCCTTAGCTCGGGGATAATCCCTGACATCTGGAAGGAGGCAAGGATAGTCCCTGTTCTGAAGTAGGGAAATCCCAAACTGCCTGACAACTATCACCCTATTGCTATTCTCCCATCCCTTGGTAAACTCCTGGAAAAGGTTGTGGCGGAGCAACTCTCGGAGTACGTGGATACCCATGAGCTGCTTTCTGGGGTCCAACATGGTTTCCGGAAGGGTCATAGTACCACTACTGCCCTGATTACTGTAACCTGTAGTATTAGATCCACCGTGGATCAGGGCAAACTGTCAGGTGCTATATTTATTGACTTGCCAAAAGCTTTTGACCTTGTCAACCATGACCTACTGGGGGAGCAGCTCAGGGCTCTTGGGTTCTCTCCTCATGCCATGAGTTGGATGATGGACTACCTAACGGGTAGAAAGCAGCGCACCTGCTTTAATAAGGTCCTCTCAGAGCCTAGGGCTGTGACCATGGGAGTTCCCCAGGGATCGGTACTTGGACCTCTCCTATTCTCACTTTTTATTAATCAACCCCCACGGGTGACCTCTCGTTGCCAAGTCACGCTTTATGCAGATGACCTTGTGCTAGTGGCCCATGCTCGTAATTGCTGACCTTAACCAGTGCCTATCTGAAGACTTCAGCAGAGTCTCGGCCTGGATTACCAACCATAGACTGGTATTGAATCCTAACAAAACTCAGGCCATGATCTTTGGTTCCGCCATGTTAAAAGCCCCATCAGCTATGCTTAAAATAGCTTGTGATGGAGGCCCCTGTTTGCCAACAGCGAGCTCAATTAAATATCTTGGGGTCACCTCGACCCACAACTTGACATGGAAGCCATATCCAAAACATCTGCAGAGCCACCAGGTGTAAGCTTGGCCTTGCCTACAGGGCCAAATACAACCTGACTCCGGGAGCGAGGCTGGCACTTGCAAGGGGAGTGCCTCTCCCCTCCCTTAGTTATGGATACCACCTGTTTGCCAGGTCACCTCAAATCCATCTTAATCAGTGGAACACGGCATATAATGATATCTGTCGGTTTGCACTTGCTGCTCCCAAACTCACCCACCGATGTGAGCTCTATGATAAACTCAACTGGCTCCCCCCTGCGGAATTCCTGATCCTTGGTGTAGGAAACTTCACCAGGAAAGTGCTTGCCACGGGCATACCGTCGGGACTGGCGCATCTCCTCCCAAAACTGGACGCCATCCCTACCAGCTCAGGTCACAGACCGCCGAGTTGCTTAAAGTTCCCCTACTCGACCCTTATGGGGATCGTGACTTTGCCGCTTTTGTGCCTAGGGCTCTGGAACCCATTCCGACTCTGTTCGCTCTGCCCCTTCCCATGGGACCTTTCGCTCCCCTGTGGTCCCACCTAAAACAAACAACAAGATGTGACTGCTCCTAGTCTCTGTAATGTAATACTCTGCAGTCCACTATTGTCCACTCTGAGTCCATGATGGTCTATGAAATATGTATTCAGTGATTCTAATGTCTATCTATGTCCTGTAACAATTTGTACTATGTGTGGCAGTATCTCTGCCCTTATACAAGCGTTGTTATAGCTGTTTTTTACTGCATCATGCTGTTTCTCCAATGTTGCCATGTATGTATACATACTGTATGTTTTGTGCTCTCCCGGGTCGTTCCTGAAAATAGGCATACTACTTGTCTAGTGTACTTACCCGGTAAACAAAAGCTAAATAAATAAATGTAATGCAAAGTGACCTCCTTAAGGCATCTACTGTTAGCCTACCCTCCCATCATCAAACCAGGAAGTCTGCTTGTCTTAAAGGGACACTGGTACATTTGGTAGTCACCTGAAGGTCAATAGTGTTCCTTTGCAAGGATGCTGGTTTGTGGTTTTTGACAGTACACTAGACATAATTGGTCCAAATCACCAGAACTGAAGAAACCAACTTGGTTCAATAGAACTGGAATTACAGAAAACAGTGGTGTAAAACATATTCCAGAATTCCACATTTTAAAGACAGATTTTGATGGTTTTGGTCATCTTTCATCAATGTCACTTGCCTTTTTAAGTAAAAGTGAGAGCTGAAAGTCTCTGTCAGCTTTAAATATAGCATCAACCCATTAAACCCTCTCCCCGCCACAACAAGCAATATTCTCTCAAAGCTGTTTAAACATGATGATGACTCCAAGCGCGAAGTTTGCTAACCAATCGACCAACCAGTTTGAAGCACTGCCACAAACACAGAAGCCTGCAGCCATTTCTTTCCACCAGAATATAATGTGCAAACAGTCTTAAAAATGCAAACAACGGCATATTACCAGTTGAAACGATCGGCTATTCTCAGTGAGTATGCTGCAGAACTCTCTACTAGAAATATATCCACAGCGTGACTACTGTACCAATACCAAATTGGAATAAAAGAGCACACCATCTCGAATTATACCTGTGTCTCAACTGTACCCCATCCTGGAGTTTCCTGATTTCAAAACCAAGTCACTCTTTCAGTTTTCTAGAAACTGCTATGGCCCCCTCATTTAGTAAATGTGAGAAAACATGAAACTATAAGACAATGTTATACACTAAAAGCCATAGTTACAGTAGGTACGCTTTCAAAACAAAGTATTTTCATTTCACACAGTTTATTCTTTCTTGACAAAGTTCCTCTAATTTTGATCAGCTGTCTTGTCTCCAACCCTCCCTATTATTTTAGTCTAGGGCTGCATTTTCTGTTAGGAGGCTGTAAAAACTAGTTGAAGCTTGAGGTGAGATACTGGCTCCAGCTACACATTTCACAAGAGTGCCTCTCAGCTGTCCAGTAAAACTGAGACCACCCCACAACAAAAACTTAGTCCATCTCACTTTTCTCTCCCCTGCCTAGTCCTTTTCACATATTCCCATGAACAGCAGTTAATAGTCAGTTTAGCCCACGTGCCTGCTTAGATGGGCTCAAGTAAGCAGCAGAGATCTTCAATAAGGAGTCCAGACACTCCTGATTGTGCCAGCCTGACCCTACCGAGGAGCTAAGTGGTACTGTGACCCCCGCCTGCACCCCTCCAATCAAACCAGATTCCTGCAGACATAGACACACTCTTTCTCTGTCACTGAAATAATAAACAAACTGCACCAGCAGATCCGACCCTGCCAAAGTGTGAAAGCCCATGCCACTCCAGTGCCATCATCATCCTCGCCCCGAGCTCAACCTGACAAGCAGCTGAGAAGGAGAGGAGGGTGGAAAGAACCCAGCTCAGACTGATGTCCTTCTCCTGGACAGCGGATTGGGATTAGGATGGATGGGGGGGTGATAAACAGACAGCAATCAACTCAATAGTGGCTCACATCTCCCAGAGATGTGCAGCCCCCTCCTCCCCCTCATCCCCATGCCTTCACTCCCCTCCCCACCCCACATCCAAGCCAGCAATACCACTGGCTGTGGACTGATTCTTGGCTGCGCTAATTGCTACTACTGCCTGAAATTGACCCATTAATCCTGCTGTTTACCTGCTCATTGCCTTGCAAACACGCCTGTTGAGCACAGCATCTCCAAGGATGTCATCTGGTTTTTGTTTACAAAAGAGATCCTCAATTAAGCTTTCCATTACATCTATAAAGTATCCCCCCCCAAAAAAAAAACAACTCTCCCCCTTACCTCTATTAGAAGCAAAAGGATGAACATTAATCCACATTGGAAAGGGTTCCTTTCTCCCTTCATGGTCTTCATGCTTTGATGCAGATTTCACTTTTTTCCAAAGCCAAGAATTTTCCCCAAAGACTAGAGTTTATTATCCTTTCATTTTGCAAAGTGGCAATCCCCTTCTTGCCTGCACACTGCCAAATCCTTATGGTACAGCAAGCAAGAAACCAAGATCTGTAATCAATCAAGTCTTATTTTTTCAACCCCAACAGCCTAGCTACACAAGGAATCAGCTGTTTTTTCTCTTCCTGTTCCTCTCTCTCTCTCTCTCTCTCTCTCTTCCCTTGGCAGTAAGTCTCAGTTGCAATTGATTCTCTTTAATTTTCCTGTAATACAGCAGAGCAGATGCAGTCCTTAAAGTCCGATGGTTGCTAAAGCCTTCATGATTTGCAAACACAAAAGAGGATGATGTGTGTGTGTATACGTGTGTGTGTGTTATCTCCGCCCCCTGCCTGGAAATGATCCCAAAGATGGAATCAGCACAGCCTCTCTCTCTCTCTCTCTCATCATCTCCTTACACTGGGGCTGATCCTTCGCCTTCTGTAGGAGTGTAGCCAGAAATTTCAGTTTTGTACACAGATACACACACACACACACACAAAAACTACTGCCCCTCCCCCATTCTGTATGGTTATACATTATGTATTATTATGTACTTTTTAACACATGATATAGCAGAAACAGGGTCTTAGCATAAGGTTAAATAATAAGGATGGTACTGGAAGATTTTGCTCTCATTTTTGTGAATTGACTGTAAAATGAAAGAATACTGTGTCATCTAATAACACAGGTTACAGGAGAAACGTAATAACCTGATTCAAGATCAGACCTCTCAACCCCTGTGTCACAAATCAGGGGCAAGGAAAATCAGAGGCAAGGGAACACAGATGGGGACACAGCCTAAAAATGGTAATATCGGCCTAAGAAGCTGCTGCAATATTTGGTGTAGTGTGAAAAGTATTTCCTGAAAAAGAATTAAATTGTAACAATAATAAATACCATTACTGTAATATTCAAATCCCTATTCTTCCATGACAGATTTGCCAAATATGGTGTCAGTGGCTCAGCAGAATGTGCACTCATCTCTTAGACTGGAAGATCGGAAGGTTGTAGGTTCTAGCCCCACACCAGAAACGTGGAATCAAATCCAAATACTGACACTGTAGTGCAGCATGAGGTGGGGTGCTGCACTCCTGAAGTGCTGGGCCTGATTCACAAAGATGACTTTAGAATGGTGCCAGGTGCAATGGGTGCACCATGCACCAAAGCCCCCTGCGTCATCGGCAATGCACCCTATTCTGTAAGGAACGCACCATGAACCAGATGCAGTGCACATGGTGTAAGAACTCAATGTGCATCAAATAAATAGAATAGGCAGAACGCAAGGTACAGGCAGCGTCCAAATGGAAGGGGTGGAGGAATGGCCAAACCATGAAGGACGCAGCAAGAAGAGAGGGGGGCAGCCATCCCCATGGACATGGAGGAAGAAGACTGGGCACTCCAGGAAAAAGAACTTCATGGACCAGGAGACAGACATCCTCCTGAATGCAACAGAGGCCCAGGTAGGTGTGACAAGTGTCAGAAGTACAACAGCGTGATGGGCAATGGTGCAAGCCCCTGACCTGTGTGTGACACTCAACAGGCAGACCTGCTACTGTCCCAGGGAGGGGACCAGAAGGTACAGACACAGCTGCTGGAGGCATGGGATGGGGTAGCCAGACTGGTGAATGCAGTGGCACCCAACAAGCGCAGCATGAGGAAACTGGAGAAGTGGCCTTGTGACATCAAGTGCCATGCCAAAGAGAAGGCAGGCCACAACAGGCACTGCACAATGGCAGTGGGAGGAGGACCCACACAACCACGGCCCTTCGGCAGACATGAGGAATATGTAGTGGCACAGATCAGCACACGCAGCATACAGGGTGACACTGAGCTAGACCTGTATCAGCAACAACATGCACAAGGTAAGCACCAGGCATGCCTGTGGTGGGTAGCACCACTTTGCAGACAGCCGATGTGGCACTACCAGTGGAGGCCAATGCACCACAGGGGCACCAGGGACCCACAATGGACAGAGACCCGGGGGTCAGGTTCAGAGGGACACAATGTGGCCTGGGCCACCATGCAGAAGCAGGAGATTCAGGAGGCAACCTCTCCACTGGGTGCCACAGGCTGGACATGCACCGTGGCACTGGACACATACCGGCACATGGGCACCTGAGGTAATGCAATGTGCACATCTGTCTGTACACCCAGCAGGTGCCCGGACCACAGCGACCAGACAACATGCCACAGCCAGGCAGGAAACACCACCACAACACCATGCTGTGACCCACAGTGACAGTGAAGCGTCGGAGCACAGCAGTCACTGCTGCAGTGATGAGGAACAACAGCAGGCAATCACCAGTGACAGCACAGTGAGCCAGGCTCACAGGAGGGTGACAGATAATGAGGCAGATGACCAACTGGGAAGTGACACACTGACAGCAATGCCATGCCATCCAACAGCAGCAGCACCGTTGGGCATAGCACACCCGTGGCCAGAACAGCAGACCAACACCAGACCACGATGGACACCCAGCAACAGGGGGACAGAGGGGATGACCCTGCAATGGCCAGGCACACAGCACTGCCACACCGGACCATGGAGGTGCAGGTGGGACAGGCGAACATGGTGCAGCACCACTGCCACTGGAAGATGACCTTGGGGAAGACCTGTCACGATACTGCCAGGACATCCTGCTCACCCAGGAGGCAGCACAGCATGAGCTGGCAGGGATACAAGACAGCATCCGGTAACACACCACTGCCACGGCTGCACACATGGGACAGCTGCAGCTGACAGTGGCAGATATCCATGCAGCCATCATACATGGGATCCAGCAAGGGTCATGCCAAACAACACAGACAACAAGGCTACTCCAGGACATACGGCTGTGCGTCACATGCCAAACGGATGCCATAGAACAGAAGACCATGATCATGGAACGCAGCATATCACCCAGACAGAGGCAACAACGGCAATGGTAACAGCACTGCAGGAGATTGCAAGATGCATGCAACAACAAGCAGCTAGTGTGGCACCAGTCCCACAGGTATGTCTGGAATGCAATGTATGACGGCACAACAGAGGCACAGTAGATGACCACCACAGCATGGGGAACACAGCCAGCATACAAGATGTGGGACAGGGCCATGAGGGCACTCAGGGCATAGGGAATCTGTTGATGCCTATGGGACAACAGCCAGACACAGTGCTGACACAGCACGTGACACACACAGCCGTGCCCGAGGACAGGGCTGTGGGCAACACGGCAGGCAAACACACAGACAATGGGAAACAGCAGCTGGATGCAGTTGCCTCTGAAGACAGACACGTGGGCCCAACAGACATCAGGGATGGGCTGGAGCCATGCAGTGATGCTGGTGTGGAAGATGGCCATGGCGCAGTGGGGCACACACTGCAGGGGGCCACAACTGCACAGGACACAGATGACTACCACAGCGAAACACTCAATAACACAGCCAAGGGTGTGCACAGGCACATAGCGGTACTGGAACATGATGGGCACAGGGGGATGGACATCCACCCACCTGTCAGTGACGTGGAGCAGTCCGGACAGACATAGGACAGTACAGTGATAGACAACAGCATGGCCATGCCAACACCCAGTGCAGCATGGAGGCCGGGACAGCACATAAGAGCCCGATCCTGAGACCACAAGAGGGCCCACCCCAAAGCAAGTAGAATGGCCTGTGAAGGGTGGATGACCAGGCAAGGAGCACCAGCAGCAGCACCTGTTGCACAGATGGCAGCAGCTGGCAGCAGGACTGGAGGTAGGGGGGACAACAGCTGCAGTATGTCAGGGATCACTGCAGCACAACAGATACCCCCAGTGACATGATGTTCACAGAGGCACAGGGTGCACACAGTGCCACCTGTGGCAGAGATGCAGACAGGGTGTGCCACACTGCAGGATGCTACACAGAGCAGCATCACGGCGGTACAGCCACCATGCACTGCACAGAGTGAGCCACCGGACACTGTAGGCCAGAAGGGGAGGCCAGCACACACACACCAGTAGGATGCATGCAGCATGCCAGGCATGCACATCGGGGGGTGACCAACGATGCTGGCCACCACAATGCAATGGTCCTGTGCACACACCAGACCATGGGCAGGGACCCCAACCCAACACACACCACACATGGATGTGCAGGTGCATGTGCCATGCATACCTGTGCTGCATGCACATGTACCCCATATCCCCTGTACAGTGCCCATGGCCATGGAACACCCCGCCATGGCACTGCAGCATGGGACACGGACACAAGCCTGCATCCCCAGACAGTGACAACCCCCCATACACCAGCGATATGCACACCGCCATCCCAGATGGCACATACTGGACACCTGCACAGCCCCCAGTGCCAGCCCTTGGATCAGTTGCATGCACCCGGATGTGTACACCATGGCAAGCCACAGACCGCTCACACTGCACACCCACACCCATGCACCACCAACCACCGCCAACCAGACAAGCCCCCCCATATGACCAGTGGGGGCAGTGGGTGCACACACCATGGTGGGGCGCACCAGCACAGGCATGGCACCTGGCACACAGCACCATACCTGTCCATGGTGCCATGCATGCCCCCACACCCAGGTGCATGGCCTGTGCAGGACTGTTGCCTCCCCACCACACAAGAGGCTCCACACACCACCCAGCACCAACACTCACACACAGTACCCGCCATGGGGAATGCCACTATGGCAGCTATACAGAGTTGCACACTGCAGTCCATTGGGTGTGCCCTGTGGTATGCCACATACCATGACACACCACCCGGCCCCACACGTCTGGTACCGACACATGCATGCCCAAACCGCGGGGTCCCACCTTGTTGACTGGTGGTTTAGCTTAACCACTGTGGCATGCCACTGTGGAACTAAGAGGACCCCAACACTAGGTGGCACAGGCTCACAGGGATACAGTGTCCTGACACTGTGCCCAGTATGTCGCATTAACAACATCTGTGTCACAATGCGGTGCATTCCACATGTTGTTGGACAGCGGTCCCTGTTATCCACATGGTGCCCTGCGTAGGCCCAGTGGGCTGGTACCCACACATTGGCTGGCACTGGCCAGTACACAGCATAGGCAGGTGATGAGCATGCACAGTACAGAATGACACACAGACACAGCTTGCACATGGAACAACAATGTATTAGGAACACAACAGCAAGAGTAACGGTGATCCAAGAAGTACACAATGCAATGGGCACAGCTCCACACACAGTAATAGTCATACAACAGTGATGCAATTAACTGCATTGCATGCTCAGTCACTATATCCCTGAAGTCCCAGTGACCTGTGTCCATACTACCCTATGAGCCCTGTCCATGGCATGTCCGCGATTGCATGAGTGGGCCCAGGACAATGTTGCACTCACATGCCTGCCACTCACTGTCCACCAATCTGGTCCAGGTAGTCCAGCAGTTCTTGCACTACATCATGTAGGTTGGTCAGCAGCCTTGCCATGGGCCTGATGTGTAGGCTGAGTCCCTGGGCAAAATCACAGAGGGTGTGCGGCTGGGGCTGCGTGTCGTCATCACTCCTCGCGTCCCTGGCTGGCGACATGTCCCTTTCAATCCCGGGCTGCCCTGGACCATGTTCGGGGGTTGCATCACCACCATCATGCATGGGGACATCCCCATCCCCAGTCTGGTCAGCACCCCCCCGGCCAGCTGTACCACGGGTGTCCCTGCCTGTTGCCATGTCGGCCGTGTCACCTGCTGCAGGCAGTCCCACAGCACTGTCTCCTGGCCCATGCATGCTGGCAATGCTCCTGTCGGTCACCCGGGACATCCTCCTCCTCCACCTCCTCCACATCCTCCTCATCTGTTGCGTCCTCTGCACCCGGCTGTGGTGCCAACTGTTGCCTGCCCTGGGCCATCATCCAGGTCCTGGCTGTGTACACCCGTTCATCACTCCGCTTCAGGCGTCGCATCGCCCACTCCAGAGAATGCCACCATGCATCCCGGCCCTGCTGCCCACTCCTCGCACTACCATCGGCACTTGGAAAACAATGTGACAGCCTGTGAGTGCACCACACGCCCATGCACTGCCTCACTGCATGTTGCCCAGACCACCAACGCAAGTCCGTCAGGCCTTCACCATGCCATGTCATGTGTTGCACGGGCTGTGACATGCACCAACCATGTGTGGGGCACACACTCACACGTGTCCGTGGTGCATGTGCCCTACCAGCAACCACCAGCCATGGCTACCTGTGCTGACCCTGCCAGTGTGTGTGTGTGTGCGCATCCCCCCTGCCTGCTGGTCTCTACACAGTAGCCTACACAGCTACATACATGTCATGACTGCTGTACATCTACCTTGATGATGTTGCTCTCTGTGAGGTCCTCTGCCATGTGCATCCAGTCCAGGTTCCTTGGGTCTCCCTGGCCTTCAGTGTCACTGCCCTCTCCTGTGGGGACATAATGGTATATGACATCATCAGTATCCATTTGTGCAGTCAAGGTCACTGTAGTGTGCTGTGTGTTATATGTTACTGGTGACACATACCTGACCGGTGTGGCCGTCCTCCATGCATCTGGGCATCTGACTCTTATGCCATCCTCCTCAGGTGGGCAAGGGTGCAGGGTCCTCCTGATTCCAGACACCACCTGGAGCCTGCTTCCTATGGTGGACCACACCTTCTCCCTGTCTGCTGGGCTGGACTGCTGTACTCCCTGTGGGAACAGCACGCTGCTCCACTGCTCAGCCAGGCTGATGAGAAGCACTGTTTCATCATCGGTGAAGTTAGGTGCCCTGCTCCAGCATGCCATTGCAACTGGAACTGCCACCTGCTGTTTGCCCTTCTGACTGCTTTACTCCCTTGCCTCCCTCTGCAGTTTATTTGGAGCTGTGTCCTGTGCTACACTGTGCTGTGCAGCCTAGCACGTGCCACTGAAGCCCTGCATGTGCTGGTGGCTCAGATCCACGTGTTCCCTGCTTTCCCCCGCCAGTCACAAGCTGTGACACACACGCAATGCAGCATGCATCGGCACGCAGCATGCAACACACTGTGCATTGCGTATGGGATAACTCTGTACGCAAATAGTGCTGCTGTGGCTTCCGCACAGCACGACATGCATCCTCCCATTGTTGATGCACAGCACAACCTGCGGTGCATTGGTTGCCATCCCCTCTGTCTCCACAGACTGTGCTTGTGCAGGGTACCATAGCTGTGCTTGGGGGGGGAGCATGCTTCCAGTGACACTGTGCCAGTCCTCATGGCATGCCCTATGGGTGTGCCACAACACAACCATGTCCTGCAGCCTCGGGTGTACTGCACCCACCCATGTGTAACACCTGCGGCTGTGCTGCATGGTATGTGCAGCCTCCCACCCACACTGTCCTCCATTTCCCCGTTGTGCCTACCTCTGGTGCCCACTGCGTACTGACATTGAATGTTGGCACCAGCACCAGTGTGCTGCATACCGCATGACCATGGTGCCATTCCCATCACATGCAGTCTATGCTGTCTAGTGCTGTGGCTGCTGTGCATGGGGCCCCACACATCCCTCCCTCCCTACATTACATTGCTCGTCCACATGTTGCCCCTGCTAGCAATGGACACCCGGCCACTCATGCTGCTGTCCGTGTCACTGTGCATTGCACCATCTGGGGTGGCACACAGGCAATGGGCACATGTGTGTCAACTGTGCTGCCACTGCCTCTGTGCTGCCACTGCCTGTGTAGTGGCCCAGGCGGTGACACCTCCGTATCGCCACAGCTGTTCCAGTCCGCCTGCAGTGTGTGCTCTCCACGGTGGTCCCTGGGTTCCTGGCACTGCTTTGTTGTTCCCTGCAATGCCATGGCACTGCATCCCAGTGTGTCTGTTGTGTGTGCCATTGCTGCATGCATGTGGTCTTCCAATGGTCTCGAGGCTGTGGTTCATAGCCAGCACACAGCATGGCGGTGTTGGCGTACCTGTGTCCGTGCACACAGCACACGTTGTTGTGTGCTCATCCAAAGTGTGACACAATGAGCTGCACTCGCATTCGTTGTCCAGCTAGTGTGTGTTGTGCCTGGCCTTGCTGTCATCAGTCATAGGCAGGCCCTGCTGTCTCCTCCTCCTCCTCCTGCCCCACAGTGTCACCATCCTTGCTGGGTGCCTCCTTATCCTCTACCAGGTGTGTGCCATATTCCAGTGCTATGTTGTGCAGCACGCAACATGCTATGAACAGTTTGCATACCATTACTGGTGTATACTGCAGTGAACCCCCTGATCTGTTAAGGCACCGGAACCTCATCTTGAGGATGTCAAATATGTGCTCTGTCGCACTACATGTTGCTGTGTGAGGATCATTGTACTGTTGCTCTGCCACACTCTGTGGATGCCTCACCAGTGTCATCAGCCAGGGCTGTTGTGGGTATCTGCTGTCACCTGTGGGAAGGGGGGTGTAGGTTAGTGTTGTGCCCACATGCGTCCCATGCCCACCCATGCTGCATGTGTCTGTGTGCCTTACCAATCAGGCAGCCGTCTGTGAGTGTCCTGCTCTGGAAGGCCTCACACACTCCACAGTTTCTGTAGATGTACGCATCATGTGTGGACCCTGGATACTGTGCCATGATGTTGAGGATCTTGCACCTGCTGTCACAGATGACCTGTACATTCATGGAATGGAAGCCCTTCCGGTTGACATAGGTCTCTGGTTCATCCAGTGGTGCCCTTATGGCGATGTGTGTGCAGTGTACTGCACCAAACACATGTGGGAATCCTACTGTGCTGTAGAATCCCTGCTTGATTGCCAGTTGCTCCTGGGCATCTGTGGGTAGGTGGGTGGATGCATTGATGTGACCTGTGTACGAGGGCATCCACGACTGCCCTCAGGCACCATGATACGGAGGGCTGTGAGATGCCCACAGTGTCGCCACTCGGTGTCTGGAATCCGCCAGTGGCCATTAGCTGTAGGGCTGCACATACCTTCACCTCTATTGGTATGGTATGGCCTCTCCAGGTCCTGCTTCTCAGGTCGGCATCAAGTTCCTGGCATAGCTCTGCTATGGCTGTCTTGCCAAGTTGATATTGTGCAATGCACTGCTCCTCGGTCAGGACCGTGTGGGCAGTGCATGGCCTGTACACATGCATGGCATGCCTCTGGTGTCTGGGTTGCTGCTGTCTGTGCACCTGCTGTGCAGCACCACCCTGTTGTGCAGCCTGGTGGGCACGTCGCCTATGGCATTGCATGGCCACCTGTATGCCCAGTAGGGCCTGTGGTGACAGTCATCCTGGCAGTCATCTGTCTCTGTCCTGCTGCAGTCCTGTGTCTCAGTCCTGTATCACTGCCCTGCCTCTTCCCTTCCTTTTTTCTAAGTCCCCTTAGATCAGCTCTGTGTGGTGTAGCAGGTGTTTGAAATCTGCTGCTTAGTGCACCTTTGTGACTTGCACTCCTTCGTCCTGCATGTCTTACCCCTGTTGCAACACACCATGCGTCACGGCGCTAGCTGCCATCTAGCGCTGTGCTGGCGCATGGGGTGCTTGATGCAGCGGGTCTTTACATTCACGCATGGTGCATTTCTGAATCCCATCTTGCTTGCTTCTTGGCGCAGCATGCTGCTTGCATCCTGCTGCTTGGCGCATGCACCTTGCATCTTGGTGCAGCATTTGAGAATCAAGCCCGCTGTCTTTTGGATGAGACGTTAAACCAAGGTCCATCTGTCTACTCTGGTGGTGGTTCAGGTAGATGTTAAAGATCCCATGCATGTCTCGAAAAAAGTAGTGGAACTGCACTGGCATCCTGGCCAAACTTCCCCCTTTCACTAAAAAAAAAAAAACACCAAATATTTAATCTAGTTTAGTTTCAGGTGGTTTCTGTCTGTATACCCTCCCCCAGCCCAACAAAGCTGAAAATAGGCAGAATTGCCTAGCCCTCCTTTCCTGATCAAAAATAAATAAATAAATAAAAATTTAGGAGGAACTCAGGAAATGTTTGAGGAAAAATCAGGATTGTCCCTGAAATGTGGGCCAGTTGAGAAGTATCAATGGAAGAGAAACCAGCACACTTGACTCCAGCTAGTTGCCATGAGAGAGCTTATTATTGTATTGCAGAAAAAAAGACTCAGAACTGCAGGCACAGTGGCTCCAATGACAAAGCAGCAGGAAGTTGTGAAATATTAGGGAATATCTGTGGCTGAGTGCACCACTTTCTCTTCCTTTGGTGTAGTTTTGGTTATTGGGCCTGGGGCAGCTGTGTAGTGCAGGCAGCACACGTTCTTTGTTTGTGCTTGACGGTTGGGAGGTATGATCAAGATATGCAATTGGTCTTCATGAGGGAAGGAACAGGACCATAACTCATAATGAATGATGAAGCCTTAAGACAGTTACAAAAATCCCACCCCTCTTTAGTGGAGATTACATTGCAAAATTTGAATCCAGTCATATGTATTCTATTTACATAACACTTTTTTCTAATTCTTTAACAAAATTTAAAAATAAAATCTTAATTATATTGTAAATTACATTTTTTGAAGGGTGTCTTCCAGTCTGCTACTCATGTCCACTTTGGGTGGTGGAGCTCTTGTTAAATTTATTTCATTTTTCTGATTTCCCTAGTGCAACCCTCACCCACCCCACATAGCAATCAGGTTCTGAAAAGGCCTCTGAAATCCGTAAATCCAGCAGTGCTGGAAGGAATTTTGTGGCTCCGAGCTGAATGGTTTTGTTCATCCTCCAGAGGGCAGGTTACAGCTTTGGGGCTCTGAAATGGGCCAATTTTTTTACTTCCCACTGAGTGGAAAGGGGAGTGATCTGGATCATTGTGTTTTCAAACAGCCCACTGAGCATGACATGATGTGGGTGCACAGATACTATCAGGAAAGGGACCATTTTTTTCTCTTCCTGCTTCTTCTGCCCCTTGGCCCTGAGTTTGCCCTATTCCTGATAGCAACCCCCCAGCTCCATCACTGACCTTCTTGTGGCCTTACTGGTTAACAGCCACTTACCCAGAAATGCCACGGTGGTGGGTGGCCTGACACATCAGTCATGCATGGGTCTGCATAGGGTGCCAGCATCTACTCAGTGAACTGGAGTTTTTTCACCATCTCTGTTCCCCCCCCAAAAGGGAGGAGAGCTGTCCCTGGGATGTTCAATCCTTCCTTCCCTTGCCAGTCACTTAAGCAATGCAAGTCCATTCTGGACCCCAGGTCACCAGCATAGTGAGCAGTAGTGTTACTGGGCTGTGTGAGTGGAGCTCCACAGATGTTATGCCAACATCTGACAAGAGCGTTGTGGCAGCACGTGACCGGACCATTGTGATGTGTGCTTCTACAGTACAGTGGCACAGTTTCCAGTGCTTGTGTTTATGTGGCCCTTCCCCTCCACCAGTCGCATAAACACACCTGCTTCAGGGGCACTTCTTTTTCTTCCACTACTGCGGAAGTGACAGCTGTCGTGTACAACATGACAGTGCTGAATCAGACTGTACATATGTGAGTATTGCACATGCACAGTTCAGTCATCACTGCCATCTTGTGCACGGCGGCACTCGCAAAAGCTCAGCACAGCCATATCAGCTCTGACCAGAGTTTGTTTAAAGAAGTGCCCACCAAGCAGGCAAGGGAGTGCCCTGGCCCCATGAAGAGCCTGAGCCTTTCAAGTGCCTGCTAAACAGGTGGGGGAGTATTATAGCCCCAAGTATGGACAGATTCTTTCAAGTGACTACTAAACTGATGGGGGAGTACCATCGCCCCAATTGAGGAACAGATTCTTTCGAGTGCCCACTAAACTGATGGGGAAGTACCATGGCCCAAGAAGAGTGAGACTGGGGGGCGCTGTGGAGCAGCAAGATGATGCCAGCATTCTAACAAGGCTCTGGTACTTCAATCTAAAAACTTACTAAATTTGTGCATCTTTAGAATCAGAGTTTCCAAAAACTGATATTGCCAGTTGTCAGAGGATACCCACGGCACAATGGGCCCAAACAGAGACACAAAACATGTAGGACAAAGCCTTGATGCAGTCCTTTCCTCACCGAGTACATCTACAGGGCCTAGTATAACAACGGGGCCTATAACATCGGAGCCCCCTGCTGCACAAATCCTCACCATACTGGCCAAAATTCAGGCGACTGGCGAGGATACTAACAAACGATTAGCAGCAGTAGAAGCAAAACTCTCTGACAACGATCACAATATCCAAGAAAACGCCACAGCAATTAAAGATCTGCAACAGAATTGTAATCAGCAGATGGATTGTAACGCGGCATACTCCCAGGACCTCTCATTTCTGAAAGCCAAGATAAAGGGGGTGGAGAACACTCAAAGACAGGCAAATGGGCATAGAGTAGGCTTTCCCCCCTCATCTCACTGGAGCAATGGAGCTAATACCAGCAGTCACCAGGCTCCAATTTCAAGACCTACAACTCCTACCTACAGACTCTGATGTTAGGCTCCTTAAAGCTTTTGTGATTCCTCAGAGACCAAGGAAGCGAACGGATTCCCAGCAAAATCCTTTCACTGCAATAGAGACCTTATCAGTCCAAGAGATCAGAATACACCTCCTACAGGTGGCCAGAGCTCAAGGGGATATAACATGGGAAGGCAGCAGGCTCGGATTTTTTCCAGATCTTTCAGCCCAAACCCAGGCAAAGAAAAAAGAACTTCAGAAGATCAGAAAGGACCTTTTACAACACGGAGTGGAGGCCAGATTGAACTTTCCTGCACGACTTCATATTCAGCATGCTTCAAAGTCCCATGTGTTTGTGGATCCTTCTGCAGCTGTGCAGTTCGCAGAACATATTATTGCAAAATTAAGTCCACTGGATTCTGCTTCAGATGAGGAAGGGTGAAATGCTATCTCCCTCTAATATTGACGCTTTAGTCGAGTTTAGCTCTGAGCTATATACTAGTTTGATAGAGGGTTTTTCCGTCTTCACATTAATATGTCTTTTGATTTGATAGCATTTTACCCATGTCTATCATTATGTATAAGATGCTTTATATACTAACTTCTAAGTTGTGAGTCTATAGTTTTACTATACTCCTGTTCAGTAGCCAGACATGCTGCACCTAACAAAAGTTGTATTTCACAGTTCGTGATTTGATTTCCATTATAGATGTTTTATTGTTGGTGATTAAGACCCCACTCAGTTTGTGGACATTAAGTATATCCTTATAGTATAACCTGTACCCATAGGGCAGATCTATGTGTCTTGCCTAAATCTGTAGGATAATTAAGCAACTTAACTGAGCCCAGGCAATCATCAGGATAGCTCTGTCTATAATGTGCTAGGACACCCAGCCCCTCACACCTTTTTCAGTTCTGCATGGAATCTGATATCCTGGTTTAAGGATCTGCTTGGTATAAAGGATGTGAGAGTGACATTAATCTACAGGGATACTTAGATTAAACTTTACTCCTTCGAGGTATATTGTGACAGAGACTCTTTCCACATGGACTCATGATTATGAGAATATTTAACGGATATTCAGTCCTGAACTTGTTGTATAGAGCCCTGGCGTAGCTCATCTCTTTATTTAATGTAATACAGATTACACTGTAAGATCATAAAATTCAAAAATAAAAAGTTTAAAAAAAAAGAAGAGCGAGATTCTTTGAAGTGCACAGAAAAAGAGTTGGGGAGTACACTGGCTCCAGGCAGAGTCAGATTCCTTAAACTGCCTTTTGAATGGGACAGAAGAGTCACAGATCAGGGCAGAGCCTTCTTTCAAGTGCCCACTAAGTCTTTGGGAGAGTACTGTGGCATCGAGCAGGGCAGAATTACTTCCACTGCCTGCCAAACTGGTGAGGAAGTGCCTTGGTGTCAACCATCAAGATAGCAGTGCCCACCAAGTGGGCGAGTGAATGCAGCAGCCCTGAGACTGCCCATTTCTTATAAACATCTGTGGCACAAACAGTCCTGCGAGTCAGAAGACTGACAATTTTAGGGGGCCAACGGTGTGCCTGTTTCTGTGCCATGTAGAAAGGAAGGAAACAGGGCAGCCAGTTTGTTATGCTGATCTTTATCGTTACACCTGTTACATGTTAGCAGGATGCTGGGTTGCATAGGTAAAGCCTTCTCAAGAAGAAGGCAGAGATTAATCCTGTCTCTTTACATATCCTTGGTGAGACCACAGCTGGAGTACCGGGCACAGTTCTGGAACCCTTGCTGAAAAAAGAAAAAGGACCACCTGAAGTCAGTCCAAAGGAGGATGGCCAAATGTATTCATGAACAACGGCGGAATGCCTATGAGAAAAAGGCTGGCTGACCTCACCGTGTACTCCCAGTAGGCAAGGAGAGATGAGCGAGAGATAGAAACCTTCAAGTATGTGAGGGGGGAGAAAGGGTGCATAACCAGTAACTGTTTAAGCTTACCAATGGGCCCATTACAAACAAGGGGCCATAACTATAGTGTATTCAGGGGATGAAAGAGACATTAGGATATATGTCTTCTTAGGAAGGGTGGTGGAACCATCTACCAGAGGAGCTGGTCAATGTCAAGACAGGTTCAGGTTTAAGGAAGGGTGAGATAGACACATGGGATTGGTGAAAATGAGTGGGGGGGGGGGCAAATGAGGCAGTGGGGTAGCAAAGTGTCTTACACTTTTGGAAATTGCATCAAAATGCTTCAGCAGATACTATGGAGTGTGTTATTGTGCCTATAAAAATTACTTACTGCTGTTTAATGTAATACATACAAATAAAGACAATAAACAGTTTTTAATGTCAAACTGAAATTGTTTTAAATGAGACATTAGCTATCTTTTATTCTTAGGAGACCAGCATGTTTTATATAAAAACCCTGGAAAGTGTTATTGCATCCATAAAATTAAGCAATAATGCATGACAGGGTGTGGTATATCACGGAATATCAACACGCCTTGGGTGGTTGGGCATGAGGTCGCAGGCCAAGTGTGTTCAACACCCGAGAAGTGATGATATCCCATGATATACCATATCCTATCATGCATTATTACTATTATGAACTGGCTCAAATGTTTTTTTTCCAGTAAAAAATAAAATAAACTTATAAAACCTTTTGAAAGTGATGGTTTTTGGGGTGTTGGAGGGGTACCTTTTAAGAAAATTGTTTGTGGAGGGCTATGGCCAGTAGGTGACTCTGCTGTAATTCGAGTTTATGGAGGAGGTGCAGCTGTGATATCTCTCTCTCTCTCTCTCCACTGCATAGTGTGGCTAGGAACCAGACTAACTATGTGTACTGGGCTGACTTTTTGTTGTCATTATTTAAATCGTGTGGTCTGTTTGGGGCATGAGAAACATTTGATGCTATCAGGTGTGTGAAACAGTCAGGATTTATATTTGAATGTGTTACTGGAGCCACGATAGGGATCCAGCTGAATAGCAGGGACACCTGGGTGTTTCTAATACAGTACATCAGTAACTTACTCAGTCTCTCTGTTTAGTGTTGGCCTGGCAGGTGTACATGAGGATTTGAAAATAAATTCTGTAAATGAATGTTTGTAACCGCTACTGTGTGCTGCAAATAGGTGGCCAAGCACGTGCCTCTGAAGAGAGAGAGGGAGATAGTAAAGCCTCATACAGCAGTGCTTTGTTTTTTTAAAAAAAAACAGTGGATTATACTGTGTGACTTTCAATTTTAGCAGTGTAACCGAAGGTGCTAAAAATTACATTTTGTTATACGATCAGGGTCAACTCAGTCATTGCTGCCACTCACTACTGCTGCTGTTGAAAACTGTGAGTTCAGCGGGAGCGAGTGAGAAGCTGCTCGTACCAGTCGGGATTTCACCATGGCTGTATGGCTCTGTCTGCCCTTGGACTGATTTGTTGTGGGTGAGGAGGCTGGTGGCCAGAGGCTTTTTGAAGCCATGAGTATGTAGTTAGATATAATCACAGCTTCAAAGACGTCTCAGCCAATCAGCTTCCTCCATTTTCGTCAGCCGGTTCATAATGGGTGTTAGAAATGGAGAAAAAGGCAAAGCCATTTTAAGTTGACAATGAAACTGTTTTTAGTTGGTCCAAATGTCAGATGTTGGTATGTAATGATATAATGTAGCTGGCAGCTGAAAGAAATGCGAAAGTGTGGGTTGATGTGACATAAACACACTCCTTTTGTGCTCTAACAGCCAATCATATTGCGGCGTTTTCCAAACCCACTTTTATAAATTATATTATTGACTCAGGAGTGTGTGCCATACATATACTGTAGCACAGTGTAATTTGCTAGCCAGGTTGCCTGGTTCATGCCTGCCAGGTGCTGAACAGCCAACACAGGGTCAGACATCCACTTAGACACCTCCTATATTGAAACTGGGTGGAGGCTCCTTTTGATACAAAGTTGCCCCCTAGTGGCCCAGGGGTGAGGGGAGTGCTACGGGAAGAAAAGAGGTGGTCCTCAAGTAAGCTTCAGGATTGGCCCATATCCACTCATATTACTAACACATGATACAGAAGCATCATGTGTTTAGAGTGGGGCTTACAAGGGATTATTGGAGGGGGGAGTTTTAACTCTTCTTCTTGTACCCTCAATCTAACCCTCCCTCCTGTGCCCTCAGTAGGTGTTAAGCCAGGCTTTACACCTCAGGCCTTGTCCGCTGTGTGAGGTTTGCAGGGCGTGATCAGGCTCAAAAGAGCAGGTACTCCCAGGCAGATGAAGTCTGCTGTGACCCCCACCACCACCACCACAACCACAATCAGCGAGTGTTGTTCAGGCAGACCCTCCTCCTTGCCAGCTACTTCTATCTTGTTCCTTCACTGAGTGAAGTAAATCCTTAGGAGTTGAGATAAGCTGCAGGATACTTTGGTAACCAGGCCTCAGAATGAAGTGAAGGTTGGAAAGGGTACAAGATCTGTGACAGTTCCCCAAGCGGGAAACAGGACTTGGTAATTTGGAAGGAAATCAGAATTACTGGACTGGAATGAAAATGAAGGAAAATGTAAGTTAAAAAAAAAAATGTGACATTGTGTACAACATACCTCTCAACTTTTCGTCACCCAAAAGTGAGACACCATGTGGAGAAATTACTCAGAATGTGGGTGCAGTGATGATACTGTACTGTAGAGGCTCAGAACATTTTGGAAATAGTTGCTTTCGTATCCATATAGCTTTCTGTTATTTTGTTGTTTGATTCTTTTACCCATTAAAACCCACATGGGATGCAAAGTTGGCCGAATAATATCAATTAACATGAATGTTTGCTTTAACATCTCAGTGGCAATGGGCAGCAGTTCTCTTAGGCCCTTCTCCATGGGCCCCTCACCAGATGTACAATGGGGTTAGCAAAGATCAGGGCTGGGAGGAGCACCCCGGTTTATGCCCTAGGCCTAAGGACTGGGTGAGCGGTAACGCAGAGTTAGCTACTAAAAAAATTAAAAATCAATTAAAACATAAAATGTACTTTTAGTTATTGTCACTGCTGCAGTGTATTATTTATGACAAAAAGCTCTGTATCTAAAAAAGTAACAATGAAGTGTGCCACTAAATAGAGAAGATAGCCTGTGATGTTGGCGCCTGAAGTAAGGCGCAGTCCGAAACGGCAACGTATTGCGGGCGAAAGCCTGAATGGTGATGGGGGGGTAGGGCGACTGGATGTGGTGGGGTGGGTGAATGCAGCAACAGGATGTCGCTATGTACACGCACGGGGAGGAGCACGGCAAGTGTGGGGTGGGAGGGGCAGAGGGATGTAGGGGGTGGCACTGTGGTTGGCTGCTGAGCTGCGCCGTGGTGTCGGGGGTTGGCCTGCGGTTGCAGTGCGGAAGGTACTGGGTTCGGGTCTGGGCACTAGTGCAATTTTGTTGCGCCTGGCCCGAAACATACTTTTTTTTGCTTTCGCCCCCCCCCCAAACATGCACCCCCCCGGAGTTGAGAATCCTTTAGTAGGGGGGTGTGGAAAGCAAAAAACTTAAGTCCCCAGTGCCATTCTTCTGTGTACTGAGGATGTCAGAGTGGCAAAAGTGTTTTTGCTGCTTTGACATCGTGATAACGTGGCTCGCTGTTTGGCAGTCTCCATTATCACATAGAACTTATAGAGAATAATATATTGGTTACAGTGTATTTTGAGTTTATAATAACTGGTTCCCCTTTTTTCCCATAGGGAAACTGTGGCGTAATTTGCCGTAATGAAGGAGTGTTCATTACGGCAAACACGCGCATGGTTTCCCTCACTGTGCGCATGCGCTCAACGCTCTTCCTCGCTTCACCACCGGTGTCTGCTCGCCGAATGGCTAAGAGGCAGCAAACTGCCACCTGAACTAGGTGGTAAGTAGTAAAAAAAATGAAAAGCTGCTGAATGAAATAAATCTTCAGGGCTGCCCACAAGTTAAAAAAAAAGAAACACATTTAAATAAATAAATACTGGTGTCTGCAGCCGCTCACTTCAACTTAACGGGATCGGCGGCCACACAGTAACATTTTATTTTATACAATTGCTGAGGCAAAAAAAAACACATCAATTATATAAAATAAAATAAGGGTCGAGGTATGTAAACTCAAAGTTTACTCACACCCTCGGGATTAGATGCTAGTCATAAACCCCTTGAGCTTCGCTCTCGGGTTTATGTAGCATCTAACCCCTCGGGTGTGTGTAAACTTCTCATTACACACCCCAACCCATACTTTATTCTCTATTTTTTACACACCTGCAGTGTATGATATTACATAAACCCCAAGACTGAATGTTGAGTTGTTTACACTGGCATCACACTATGTGGGAGTGTAAAAAACTATTTACCACACTATAACCCATATTTTATTTTTACATTTCTGGTTTTACTCACCGTGTCTAGTATGCAGTAATGCAGTAGGAACCTGAAGTTTGCTTTTTTAACTGTTTATTGCTGATGTTTTGTATGTCGGGGGTCCGAAGGGTTTTCACATGCATTGTAAACTGTCATTTGCCACTCACAGCTCATGCACAGCCGATGCAGTGTGTTTAGACTTGTGGAGGGGTGGGCTGCAGCTGTAGGGTTTTTGCATTACACCTACTAAGGTGTAACAGGGGTGCTTAACTTGAAAAAATAGTCAACAGTCTTGGGTTGTAGTCAACCCTAACCAGTAATTATACTGTGTTTTTGTCATTGCTCTCTCTCCGCCTGGGCAATCAGAGGCATGACATGCCTTGGGACACTGCACAATGTCAGTTTAGTCACAGCATGGTTTTCCTGCTGCTAAAAACAAGTGCACTAAGCACCTTGGTCTGTAAAAAATAATACTGTCTCTAAAAATTTTTATAAACTTTTCGAGGTGCATGGCTTGGCTGCCGACAACATGGCAGCCTGACCTTGTTGGTGCTCTCCTCTTCAGCCTGAATCTGAGCAAAATCTACTGATGACTATTGCCATCCATCCCGTTTAAACTACGTATTTTACAGCCTGTAACACAGTGTACCTACGGTAGTGCTTTGCTGGTTCATCTCAACTCCCACAGCGCCAAAGTCAGTCTCCATTCAGCCCAAGCACTCTCTCAGTACAGCAGTGGGAAAATGGTTCTTCCAAGTGTGGCTCCACCAGCAGGTCCTGCAGAGATGACAGAAATCAGGACCATGTTTAACCAGTTACTCCTTGAGATGGGGAATATCAAAGCAGGTACCCAGCGATCACAGGAGGACATTGCTAATCTCTCACAATGGGTTTCCCACACAGAAATACAGGCTGCAAAGCAAGAGGCCTACACTGATCACATAGCCACTTACCTCAGGAAGCAAGACTACAAGATCCACCAGCTCTGTGACAAACTCAATGACCTTGAGAACCATGGTCACTGGAAGAACTTTAGGATCTTGGCTTTCTCTGCTGGGGTGAAGAGGTGAGACACAAACTCCTTCTTACGAAATGTCCTTCCCATGCTGCAGAAATGATACTAACCTGCACCGCCAGAGACTGAACGTTCTCATCGTTCTCTCGCCGCCCCCCCCCCCAAAACCCAGACAAGGGTCAAGGCCGATCCTTGTAAAATTTCTGCTTCTCCATAAAGGAAAAGATAATGCAGCAGGCAAAAGAAAGGGGACCTCTTTTGTGGCAAGGGCACCATATCCCAGTTTTCCTGAATGTCTCACCTGCACTCACTGAGCAGCATAGAGCCTACACAGCAACCCATAAGGTCCTTCAAAAGATTAGAACACCCTACAATTTCAGGTACCCTGCTACTCTTAAATACCCAGAATGGAGTCTTTCATTCTTTTGATGTGCCAGCCACAGCAGAAGACTTTACCCTGTGCTCCTTCAGAGCCACAAGTCTAGGTCTGTCCCATGTTTTCATTTGCCCTGCACACACACACACACACACACACACACACCCCGCTGGCATGGATATAATCCCCCAACTCCCTAGTCAATATAGCTTGCAGAACTTCATAACGTGGAATGTCCAGGACCTTAACTCACTGATCATGCAGAAAACGTTATATCTCACCTGAACAGGCTGGGGACTCAGGTGGCATTCCTCCAGGAAAAAAGCTGGTAAATAACAAAACATTGAAACTGGTTAGGAAATGGGTTGGAGGGAAAATGCACTGTTCCACACTCTTGGCAAAGCAAGTGATATCTATTCTGTGGCATAAGTTGCTGCACTGGAACTGGGAAGGGAGATTCGTTCTTGGAAAGTTCTCTACCCCACAAGGCCCTTTAGTCTTACTAAAATGTCTATACACCAAGCAAAGATTCCCCAGCCTTTTTCCAGCAGATGGAGAACCTCATCTCTGAGTACTCTTCCCCTAATATCCCTATCCTGGTGGGAGGGGACTTTAGTCTCATCCTAGAACCAGCCATGAACCGATCCTGCGCCCTTATTGAACCACATCAGAGGTCTCTAGACACCCTGAAACAAACCATGTGTGATCATGTCCTTACAGATGACTAGCACCTGGCCAACCCTACTTCATGAGATGACACCTACCACTCCCTAACTCACCAATCCTTTAGCAGGCTAGGCCTTTGGCACATCTCCCCCAGCACACCAATACCACTATCAACCTGGGCATCATATGCCTGTCTTCTTTAACCTCCTTTGGGGCCTTGCTACTCCCAAATCCTCTTCCTGGTGCCTGGACCCCCTATTGTTAAACAATCCCAAGTGTCTGCCTTGTCTCTGTGCTGAGATTCAGGATTTCCTTGCACACAATGACAATGGACAGGTTTCCCATGTCATATTCTGGGAATCCCTGAAAGTATTTTTTTACTTGTAATTTTTTCCACCCAGAGCGTACTGGGGGCGGGAGTTTGTCCCTCAACCCTCCTGCCACAGTCATCCCAGGCCCCCCGACACCTGGGGCGGGTCGGGATCCCATTGAGCCCCAGTCACCATTTTTCCATTTGTGCCCCTCCTGCATGCAAGACATCGACGCACATGTGTGGCACGCGCATTCCATGCCAGCCGGCTCCTTGCCTCCCTAGCCTGCATCGCCCCCAGTCCACACTAGGGGGCAATCAACAGGTGGGACGATGCGCCCTTCCTTCCCGAGAGAGAAGAGCAGCCCTCTGGATGTTCCATCCTCTCTCACCCCAGCCGACCCCCGATGGCACGGGCTCATTCTTGAACCTGGGTCACCGGCGTGGCGTGAGGTGTGGTGTTCCAGTGTCTCAACCCTCAGCACCACCAGGCCGACCCTTGAAAGCAATTTTTTTTTCATTTTTATAAAGGTGTTTTTTCTCCTTTGACCTGGCGGCATGTCTCAGCCTTCTACCAGTCTCCAGTCGCTATGCCACCCCAGCGCTCCGGACCCTTTATCCCCCATGGATTACCCCCCATGATGGGGCGGAAGGAGAGAGGGCCGTCCTCCCCCCTCCCAAGCAATATCTGGAGCGGGTCTGAGAGCACGGTGAGGACGCAGAGCTGGAGTACTGCAGGGGCTTCATTAAGCCGGCAGTCAATTTTTCCCTTTTCTGAGTCCCTTCCCCCGAGGCTGGGAACGTGAGTACGTGGAGGTGCGCGCGCTTGCCCCAATGCCACATTCTTGTGTCTCCTGTTATCCTGCACTACCCTCTATCCTCCACCAGGGGCAGCCAAGGAGCAGGATGATGGACCACCCTCCCCCAGGAGAGGAGAGCTGTTGTGGGATGCTCAATCCTCTCCCTCCCCTGCCAACCCCCAGTGGCCCAAGCTCATTTTCGAACCTGGGTCATCGGCATGACACGAGGTGTGGCATCCAGCACCTCAACCCTCAGCACCACCAGGCCAGCCCCTGAAAGCATTTTTGAGGGGGCATATTATCAGGTATGTGGCCAAGAGGAGAAAAGACACAGAGGCAGAAACCAAAGGTCTGGAGTCCCACTTTAAGACACAGAAGGATGCACTAAAAGCTGATCCCCAAGCTCACCCATCTAAAATCCTGAGGTAACATCACAGATACTCATTTTCTAGTAGCTTTGCAGATGGCTGATGGCACCGTATGCTTCTCCATCAACTGTACTCCAGAAAGGCAATAGTAGCACTCTTTCATACCCATCATAAATACTGGGAGGGAGGGGAATGGTCAAGCAAAGTGCTCTCTTACCAGCTTTGGAAGATGCAGGCAGAGAAGCACACCTCTGGCCTAAGGGATACGCATAATAGCCTATAGACCTCCCCTAAGGAACAAAACAAGGTCATGAGAGAGTTCTGTGCCAAACTATACTCTTCCCCAACCCCAGCTCCACTGAGTGTATTAAGCAATTCCTTGGTTCCTTTCATCTCCCCACCCTCACTGCTGCCCAGAGTGACACCCTGGAGGCCCTACTTACACTAGACAAAGTCCAGTCAGCCATTCTCACTATGTATAAATGTAAATCCCCATGGGGTGATGGGTTCTCTACAGACCTTTACCAATCCACAGAAGAGGTCTTCTCTTCACTGCTCTGCACCTTCCATAAAACCCACCCATGGTTGCCTACCTCCAACACTTTATGAAGCAGTAATCATGATTCTCCCCACAAAAAGGAAAAGAACCAACCCTTCCAGGAAGTTATTGTCCCATTTCACCAATTAATGTGAACTCTAAGATTCTACAGTAAGCCCTAGCAACCAGGCTAAATACTATTATCCCCATTATTATACATCCTAACCAGGTAGGGTTTGTGAAGGACAGATTGGGCGCAGACCACATTCACTTCTTCCTCAGCCTCCAATTCCAGGCCAAATGTTTGACTTCCCCTGCTGCTGCCTTAACAATTGAACTTCAAAAAGGCATTTGATTTTGTTGAATGGAGGTACCTTTTTGAAATAATGCATCATATGAGCTTCAGACCCCCTTTTTTAGGGGCAGCCAGCACCTTGTAAGCACACCTTACTGCCAGAGTCTTAACTAAAATTGTTCTGTCAGATCCCTTTGCCCTCCAGAGGAGCACCAGACAGGGATGCCCTCTCTTCCCCCCCCATCTGTTCCTGTTTGCCATTGAGCCTCTAACACTAGCCATCACTTACCACCCCAGTTTAGCAGACTTATTAACTGGGACCTCTAACCATGGAGTCCTGCTATATGCAGATGACATTCTGATACTTTTGGCAGATGTCACATACGCTATGGTACCTCTACAGATGTTGCTGTCAGAGTTCTAAGAGGTCACTGGACTATGCATCAACCATAGCAAGTTGGAGGTGTTCCCACTTAACAAGGTGTGCAGCCCATAGTCTGTAGCCAGAGCACCCTGGTAGTGGTGTGCTGAGGGCATAACCTACCTTTATACAAGGCTCACCCCTGTGGTGGGAGACTTATGCAGGGCCAATCTCTCTCTCCCCTTCTGGACGCCATCCACCTGGAACATACCTAGTAGAACTTACCTAGTAGAGACCCCTGAACCTGTCCCTCATGGGCAAGATTGTGGCCATTAAGATGGTGACGGCCCCAAAACTGCTACATGCCCTTTCCCACCTCCCAACTGAAATTTCCAAAATGTGGTTCTCATAAATAGATTCCCTGGTAAGCAGCTTCTTATGGGAAGGCCAACCACCCTTTTCAGCAGGTCAAAATTAAGACAGCACTGGTCTAGGGGTGGCTGGGGGCTTCCTCACTTTGCAGATTGCCGCAAGGCATTTGTACAGGCCCAGACAACAGAATGGTTCCTCCTTCTGATGGCTCCTCCATCTTCATAAGTTGAAATGGAAGGGGCTTACTTTTCAGCCCCAGATCCGAGAACTGCCCTCTACTCTAGGGGCGGGAAAGATTCCTTGTGCCACCCTATCATTTCCATCTTGCTAAAGTACTGAAAGAAAATCTCCTCTGCACTGCTCATATCAAGGCCCCCACCCCCCCCCATGCCCCCATCTGGAACAACAAGATGTTCTCTATTGCACACAAACCCATACCTGGTGGGCTCTTGAAGAAAAAGGGAAATTCGGACAGTACAAGATCTTTGCCCTGGAGGCCAATTGTACCACCATTCAAAAGCCAACCTTTCAGCTCAGTATGATCTCCCCAAAAATGATTTTTTGTTATCCCTACAACTAAGATCCCTCCTCTCACCCCTGCTTAAGACATATTCCAAAGGAGGCAATGTGCATCCCTTGTTCGCCCGGCTCCAAGTATTCAGAGGGCTAGCCTGATTGATATATATAGGGCCCTGAGAGACAAAACCTGCTGAATTTAATCCAAATCTGGCAGGATGCATAACAGGTGAGGCACTCAACTTTAGGACCCCCCTATCTCTAGAGGTAATTTCTGAGCTTGTTCAGTTGGTTCAGGCTGCAACAGTGGGGCCAAAGGGAGAGCTGTTAATTTTAAAGAATTACAGAAGGATGTTTCTCTGGTTGGCTGCATCTTTTTTTTCCCCTCATCTTAATCGGGGCAGTGTTTAATACACTGGCTATTTTTTGTGCAGGTGTGTCTCGTCAGGCTTGCTGCTTGAATCCTATAAGGGGGGTAAGTACTCACCTCCCAAAATCAATTCAACTGTTGCTGTGGAGTGGGAGCCGGGGTGAGCCACAGGGGGTGCATCCTCATGTTTAACATCAGGGCTGCTAAAATGGTGGCATACCGGTAGGTGCCGGGTTGAGGGGCCAGAAGGTCACTGAATCCTGGGAAAGACTACAAGTTATGCCATGCCTTGTAACTACTTGTCAAAACTAGACTCACTCATGCATCCAGCCACAGAGACTGGAACAAATTGCAGTATCAGTTTTGAGGGCCCAGTCTTGGTGCCATACAACTGGCTACAACTGAAGAACATCAGTGGCTTGTAATGATGGGGGGAGCTACGCTGCTGCTGAGCAACTTGGTGGGTGAAAGAGATGGGAGGCTATTAGAGGGGGGGGGTCCTCCAGCAGGTGAGGTGCTGGTTGAACCCCACCTTGTGTTTTCTTTGGGTGGGGGGAACCTTGCACTTACTTTGACATTGCCTTAGAGATTGCATGGGTATATCCCATGACAACTCCTTTCATTTGACTCCTAGATAGAGGTCACCAAGTGACTGGGAAGACCATCAGAGGCCTTCCTGAGCCCTCCCTAGGAAACCAGCATAGGGGGAAAGTCCATCTTAGGAAGCTCACCTTGAAGCATGTTTCAGTTTTCCTGATTCTCAAAGTTTTACAACTTGATGTTATACATGACTCATAACATTCGTTGTTGTTTCCAGCTACGGTTCAGTTGTATTTTTGGTTCTCAGTTCATAAATGCTGTGATATGCCTGGTATGGAAAGGAGGAGGGAATGATTGTGGAGGTGTAGTGATGTAACTAGGGTGGAGGGGGATGGCTGCAGGATCAAAACCGGGGATGCACATAAGAAAAGGATTCTAAGTTCATTGCTACAATGGGGGACTTAGTGGCACTGTCATATAGCGTAAAAAGGCTGTATAGCCCAAACAGAACAGAATTCTTCAGGAAATCAGTAAAGAGTGGGCCACCATTGCTGTCCTTCAGGAACCCACCTCACACAGGTGGAGCATGCCAAATAATGAAGATTCTGGGTGGAGGAGGTATACCCTTCTATGTGGATGGAGCAACCCCACAGGTGGGAGCACAATAATATTGCTTAGTAAGTATTCTCCTATTAAGGTATTCCATGAGAAGATGGACAGGCAAGACCGTTATGTCCATCTGAAATGTTTATATAGAGACAGAGCATGTGTCCTAGTTACTATATACATCCCAAATGACAGTATGGAAAGGTGACCCTTTCAAGGGGCATCATTTAGGGGTCGCTAGAGGTCGCATTCGTGACCCCTATGAAAATTTTGCGACCCCTATGACAGGGCTTATGACCCCTGCCCTTGCCATGGCTTAATGGATGCTTAAAAAATATTAAAACTTATTTTTTTGCCTCCCCAGCGTTACGTGCCTGCCCATGCATCTGTGGCTTGTGCAAGTTGTTGTGCTGCTGCTGTATGGAGAAGGGTTTCAGCAAGGAGTCTGTCTGTCTGGTGTGGTGGTGCCTGGTGCATGCTGCACGCGTTCTGTCAGACCCCATCCCCCCACTCATGACCCCGACATCCATCCTGTTGCCGCCATCATTGAGAGAGGGTCACCTGACAAATTGGAGGATTGAGCGGGAGCAACAGTGTAACCTACCCAACCACCACACGAAACAACTTCCAAGTTGAAGAGTGTGCGATCGAGGTGTGAGCAACGGAGAGAGAGAGACGAGAGGCTAGAGCGTGAGACAGTCAGATTCGAGTGATTTTTGAAATTCAGACGGTAGTTACTTAAACCAGGCGGTGAGTCGAAGTGAGCAAGTGAGTGGAGTGAGGAAAGAAGCAAAGCATTGTTTATGTCTCAGAGAAGGGCAGAGCAGTCCAGAAGCCATAAGGTAAGCATGCACTCCGAATCCACCCCCTCCCCCAGCACTACAGGTATACTAAAAACACTAAAGATATACAGTATTCTCAGTAAATATAAACTGCGCTGAAGGACCATGGGCAAACCACAGATAGCTTGCCAGATTTTAAAGCAATAAATCTAACTGTAGCACTTGCTCTCCTCAAGTGGCCTATAATGTTTATTATTTAAATGATATTCTCCTTTCCTTCTAATGGTGGATTAAATGATAAGTGAAGGATGTGTCAGTTTAGTCATTTGAATCAGATTCAAGCCCACCAAGATTAATTCAGCCTTCCAGTCTTTCCATAATGTGAACTAACTACAAGTTTTCATTAATATTTTTTTTAAAGGAGGCGAGGCTTACATTTCCAGTAATCAGTATCCTTACTTTTTAAAAGCACCAAATGTATAACAGTTAGCAAGACATTAGTTGATGACCTGATTTTGGGGTCAAGACTGGGGTGGTCAGTAGCAGCTGAGGGGATGCAGGAGGATCAAGTGATACTGGGGTCACTCCAGTCAGTTCTAACCTCATCCACTCTCTCTTCCTCCAGTCATTTTTGTAACAAAAAAAAAAAGTCTGGGGGAGGGTGGAGAGTGTTTGGGTGGTAAAGAAGAGCCTTGGCCACTTATGAAGGGCTAGACATTTTTTTTGTTTTTTAATTTTGCCAAAGGCTGAAGTGATCCAAAGTGGCCCAAAAGTTCAGCTGGACTGAACTGAAGGTAAACAAGCCAACTTTCAGTAAATTAGCTGAATACAAATTAGGTACTGACTAATTGTTGCACTCTGTGGAAACAGGGGTTCCTAAAAGAGGGCTAATAGCGTGGGATCGAAGCAAAGATAACATTACTCAAGGCTACTGAAATGTCAGCAGTGCTAGCCTGGAAATCCACATCAGGGCTACAAGGGTGTTAGAGGTGCAGGCCCATCAGTCTTTCTCAGGGCTATTAGAGTGTCAGCAGTGTTAACATAGCAGCCTTTCCCAGGGCTGCAAGATTGTTGTCAGTGGTGGTGTTAGCAGTGTTCATCAGCACTAACAGAATGCAAGAATGTTAGCCCAGCATCCTTCCCTAGGGTTGCTACTGTCAGTGTTGTTTGCAAGGATACTAGTGTCCATGGTGTTTGTGGGAGAAATTACATCTCTACTAGACTTCCGTGCTGATGCTAATATCATTGGGCAGTTGGCATTGCTTAAAAAGTTGGGGGGGACTGGCCCCATCCCCCCTAGTGGTTGTGACCATGTATTAGCCCCAAAGCCTTCTCTGAGACTAGCATGTCAGTGGTGTAAGCCCAGTAGCACTCCTCAGAGCTATCAGTGTCAGGATTTTAGCCTAGCAGCCTTCACCAAGGCTGAGTGCCAGCAGTACTAGCCTAACAACCATTCCCAGGGCTACCAGGATGTCAGCAGTACTAGCCCAGCAGCCTTACCCACAGCTGCTAGAATTTCAGTGAAATTAGGTCAGTAGATTTCCCCAAGGCTACCCAGGTCTGCTAAAGTGTCAGTGATATTAGCTCAGCAGCCATCCACAAATCTACTAGAAAATGAGTGTCTGTGATGTTACCTCAGGATTCATTTCTAGGGCTTACACAGTGTCAGCAGTGTTAGTCCAGCAGTTGTCCCCCAGAGGCGTCATTTAGGGGTAGCCAGGAGTTGCAGGTGCAACACCTATGATGTCCACCGCAACCCCTGCTTCCCTAGAATTATTTTGTGAAAAGCAAAGTGAGCAGAGATCTTTACAACCCCTATGATTCTGGAGAAATTACAATATTGCAGCCAATTAATTCTTATTAACACAGGGAAATACTCTTTTAGCGAGTCTGATGCTTAGAAGGCTCCTAACTGACCTGACAGCTTGTACTATCACTTGAACCACATTCTCTGGGTTAAGAAAAAAAGCCAAAGCAGGGTTTTCTTTGTGGGCAGATCCCTGGATTGCTTTCGAACTGGCAGAATGTTGTGTAGTTGGGGAAAGCCTTGGAGGTTGAATGTGGTACAGACAGGGTCTTGTAAATCTGTGATGTGTAGGGGGTCCCTAATGATCTTACAGGTCTTGTAACTGCACTCACACTGTTTTACCAACAAAAAAACTATTTTTTCTTTTACTTCCACTACAAAGCTGACACAGCTAACCCAGTCACCCTACTTGCAAACAGCTGATCCCTGACACAGAGTAGCAAATACAATAAATATTTAAATGATGTGAAGATGTGTTTCCTATAGCCAGGAACCCCTCCACACATCGTGGACGTACCATCTCTCAGTCAGATATCTTTCCACACATTCTATAAAGGGATGTAATTGGAAAATTCCAGGAGGACAGTGGAGGTACTATGACCTTGCCAGAAGCCATGCTGTTCAGAGGATAGGAGGTCATTTTTGGTGAGGTACTTAGTGAGCTGGTCCAAAATGATGCATTCTAGGGCCTTGGAGAAAGGGGGAAGGATGGAAATGGGGTGGTAGTTGCCGGGGAAGAGGTAGTCACCAGATTTGAGGATGGGGTAATGATGCCCATTTTCCAGGTGATGGGGAATTTACCAAGTTGGAGCAAGAAGTTAATGAGGTGAGGGGGCGTCATCTTACACCAGGTGCAGCATCCTAAGGTCAAGTGAGTCACTGCTATGGCGGGAGCCACTTAAGGCTTTATGGATGTGGAGTGAGGACCCAGAAGCAATTACAGTGAGTTGGGATGTTGGGGGTAGGATTGCCATTGGAGGATTTCATATTTTCCCAGAGTTTGCAACCAGATCTCCAGGATGTGGTCAGTGCGGCCTTATAGTGTTCAGCCTTAGTCTTCCAGGTGGCTCAGGTACACTGATTATGGGCAACCTGGTATGCTTGATTGTCCGCTGGATTACTAGAATTGAGAGCTTTTTTCCATAGGTCGTCCACGGTCCTGCCACTGGATAAGATCCAAGAGGGACGAGGAGATCCAAGGGGTATCTAACCCTTTGACCATCTTCCTGGTGAGGAGGGTAAATCTGTTACAGGCCTCATTAAAGGTGCGAATGAAGTAGTCAAGGGCTGCATCACAGTCCAGGGTACAAAGGAGAGGAGACCAGTTCCAACAGGAGAGATAGGATTTCAGGTGGCTGAGCATACCAGGTCAGTGCTGTCTAGTAAGGATGGATGCTTCTTTACAAGACAGGACCAGGTAAAGAGAATAAGGGAGTGGTTGCTAAGCTCTTTGGAGAGGACAGTGATATCCATGAATTTGTGGGTGCAGTTGGTCAAGACTAAGTCTAAGAGGCTGGCAGTGCCAGTTTTATGGTTGAGGCAAGTGGGGCAAGTAAACAGTTGGGTTAAATCCTGGGCTGCCAGGGCATCGCAGTAGTGAGAGGCTGAGGGGGAGAGTCAGTTTACATTGAGGTCACCCAGCACAATAAGCTCAGCTTTGGGAGAAACTGAGAGAGATATTCAGTGAGATTGGAAGGTGGATTTCTGGTCCTGTGGGGGAATGTAGGCTGCTGTGAGAATAAGTGGGGCCTTTGAGGGGCCAAGGGAGATATTGAGGGCAAGGGCTTGGGCACCATTGGCAAGCTGGGGAAGGCATGCGCTTGGAAGTTGTCACGAAGGTAGATGGCACAGCTGCCCATTGACAAATGCCACCCTCTCTGGCCCTGCCCACACCGTGGCCCTGCCCGCATCGTGCCCCCCCCACCTTGCTACCCCTATGATTTTGCTGAAATGACACCCCTGACCCTTTCTCTAAAAAGTCATAATGGGCACAATTCAAATGGAGGCCCAGATTCATATTATTGGGGGGTGATTTCAACTCCACCTTCTCAGATACCTTAGACAAGAAAAGTGGTCAAATGGGAGACACCCAGGCAGGAAAACAGATACCCACACAGGTGGGAGAAATGCATCTTAGGGATGTCGGGCACTTTATGCACCCATCAGACAGGGATTATATACATTTTACTTAGCCAGACATGGTTTCAGTTCCAGTGCTGACCATTTTTATGTTGGCTTGCCGCGCTTGCGCGGCAGTCAACATATTGGGAGAGTGAAGCTTTGGGGGCGCGGCTGCTGTTGGACGAATGCAGGGCACGCATCAGTAGGTGCGTCCCTCATTCCCCAATAAGCCAGCATGCTAGCGCTGACACCAACATTATGTAAAGAGGACAAAACTTCTAAACAAAGTGCCGCTGCAATCAGAGACAAGCTCGTCATGCAGCATCACTTTGTTTAGACGTTATGTCCACTTTACTACGTGCCGTCCCCCCGCCCCCAGTACAGGGTGCCACGCTGGGAGCCCACCCCAGCATGGCAACTGATGCCATGGCCAATAGTGCCCAATACCCGTCGGCTCCACGCCCCCCCAGCCATCCTTCTACCACGCTGGGAGCCCACCCCAGCGTGGCAAGCGTCCGCTGGCCTTTTTTTTAAACCTGCAAATTAAAACGGTCCCACGGCGCTTCTCCCTGCCACCCCTCCACAACCGCACCCACCCACTGCGCACCTGCCTCCCCACCCCCTCACCCCATACTTACCTCCGAGTCCGGCGCTGACGATCTTCGTGGACCAAGAACATGTCTGCACTTTTCAAAGCCGACCGCGAACTGAGGAAATGCCGGTAAGCTGTATAATGGCTAGATAGGGTTTTCAACTTTGTTGCATATCTCAGGCATTTTTGGAATTTTGCACCAAATTTTCAACATGGGTTTTAGGGCCCCTCCTCATGATTCTTTCACTGTCATGGCGTATCGGCCTCGAAGGTGATGTTGCAGTCACTGCGCCGAATCACCTTTCGGGGCCCATTAACGAAATGAGTGGTGGTGTTCATGAGGTGCCCTTAAAAGCCTAAGTTCCAAATTTGGTGAAAAATCTAACAAATGCCTGTTTTACAAGCCGCAAGCAGCAGTTACTACGCAGGCTCGTAACCGCATTCACAATATTTTACTGCCGGATTTTCAGCATCTGTCATTTTTGTACACCTCCTGTGAACAGTACAGCTGTCATTTTCCACATCCTGCCCGAATTGTTTCCGCACTTCCAGCGCACAACAGCGCAGTCGCTGTGGGAAATCAGTGTTTGGGCCAGATTATGAAAATGACAGTGACACAGTTCATGAGCAGAGGACCTAAAATGCCTATGTTGAAAATTTGGTGATGATACTCCATAAAATTACTGTGTTACGAGCATGCATTGGCAGATTGCACTCACGCTCGTACCGTAGTGCATTTGTGATATTTTCAGCCTGGATTTTCACCATTGCCATTTTTCCACACCTCTTGATGAACAGTACAGCCGTCATTTGACATATTGTGCCCAAAATGTGTTTTCGCACTTCCGGTGCAGAATAGCGTGGTCGCTGCGAAATCACTTCATGGGACACTTTGAGGAAATAACAGTGACACTGTACACGAGCAGAGGTGCTAAAATGCCTATGTTGAAAATTTGGTGCCGAACACCCATAAAATGGCAGTGTTGCAAGCGTGCATTGCATATTTCCCACACACCCTAGTAGCTTCGCAAATTTGGTATATTTACATGCCACATTTCAACACTGGCATTTTTTTATACCTCCTTATGAACTGTGCAGCTGTCATTTCTCACATCCTGCCCGACATGTTTTCCCGCACTGCACTACCAAACACCCAAAGGGACACCCTAATGCTTGTCACTCTCTGCAGGGTGGGGGTGGGTTGGCATCAGTTCAATACTTCACTGCCATTCCTATGATGCATCTGTCTAACTCCTGCACTACCAATGCCAATGCCAGCAAGCCAACATTCGGCATTGACAAATGCTTGTTTGTTGCCAGATGAGCAGCTGCATGAGGTGCAGACATGCTCTAGCAAAAGTACAACAGTCTTGTATCATGCCCCAGCAGTGTTGGAGTTACAGATGACACCCTTGCAGCACCATTCGAGATGGCATCTCAGTGTGTGATTAATTAATAATGAGGCTTTTAAAACAAATTAGATAGCAGAATTCTGACTTTTTGGCTCAGAACAAGGCAGATGATATTTGGTATGGGATAGTTTAAAGGCTCACTTAAGGGGAGAAATTATTAAAAGTGTCTCTGCACAAAAGTAAGAGAGGGTGCATGTCAGCTTAGACCTGGAGACTAAAATCTTCTGTTTAGAGGCAGAACACCAGATCATGTCAAATGAGATGGTCAGATGGCAGCTGAAGGCTAAAAAACAAGAGCTTATGACATTGCTGGAGTCCCAAATAGAAAGCAAGCTCAGATTATTATGAAGGAGGGGTCAGAGCAGGGGGTGGGTGTTAGCATGGCACTTATGACAACAACAGGCTAACTGAGCTCAGGGATGAGGGGAGCACAAGAGGGATAATAGGCAACCCATGCAGTAATCTGGAAAAATGTACAGAGTTTTATAGAGCCCTCTACATGGAGGAGGAAGCACAGGATGATGAGACTTTTTTTGAGGGGTTACACCTGCCAACACTCTCAAAACAAACAGCATGAATTAGATGCTCCCATAACAGAGGAGGAGAATAAACTAAAAATAAAATGGTTAAAAAAAAACTGTAAATCTCTGGGGAGTGATTGCTTTCCAGCAGAGTGGTACACATCTTTTCTGGAGAAACTTTTGCTCCAAAACGTTTTTTGTGAGATGGGGTTGGGTGGAGTAGGTACCAGTATCAGGGAGACAAGCACAAATTAGGATACTTCCTAAACCAGGAAAGGAACCACTAGAATGCTGTTCCTATTGGCCCATCTCCCTCCTGGGGGTAGATCTCAAAATTTATACTGGTATCCTGGCAGAGAGACTACAAATTTATAAATCTACAACTGTACATCTGGGCCAGTCAGGATTTATAAAGAGACAATTAATTTCAGTATCTGCCCAATATTTAACCCCAGTTGGCAATAATAGTGGATGCAGACAAAGCTATCAATATGGTTAATTGGCAGTTTCTAAATTACACTCCTCGTTCCTTCAAATTTGGCCCTAAATTTATGTACAGTGTGGATTGCTCTGTACAAAGTACCAGAAACAGTAGTGACAGTAAATGGCCTGCAGTCCCCTAACATACAGGGGCACCCTTCATCACCCTAGTTATTTGCTCTTTGCCTAGAGCCACTAACTGCAAAAGTTCACCACACACCAGAAATGCAAGAGATAAAACTAGGGACCTAGGCACAGGAACACAAACTGTCACTGTATACCAACGACTCCATAGTTTTTCTGTTGAATTCCTAAACCTCAGTACCAGTGTTAAGGGGCCACTTGGAGCAGTTTGGGAAATTGACAGAATATAAAAGTAATTATATGAAGGAGGAGGTGGTATGGATTTGTGGGACCTGCACATTACAAATCAGAGAGCTGATTCCATTTGCATGGGCAAAACACAACCAAATAAGGTAGTTGGGAGAACTGGTCACCCCGACATTAGACAAATTATTTGCCATTAGCTATAAACCCCTCCATAATGCAATAAAAAAAGACATTGTGAGGTGGGCAGCAATACCCTTCTTACTAATTGGGAGGGTGAGCATGGTGAAGATGAACATTCTACCACATCTGCTCTTTTTGTTTTACACCTTATCAGTCCAGATACCGGAACCATTTTTTTTTTTTTTTAAGGCCTTCTTAAAGAGAGCCATACATTTGTATGGAGAAGGAAAAAAGTAGAGTGCATAAGTAGTCCATTTTAACAGCCAGTTGGGAACAAGGGTGCTTGGCAAGGTCCAGTTTCAGGAGATGGTTTGTCTCACAGTGGGTCACTGTGGAGATGGAAGGGGACCTTCCAGTTCTGGCTTGGGGTCTGCCTTTGGAACCTTTCAGACCAGATCTCATGCCCAAGATCTCAAATCCCTGGGTAAAGCATATTCTCCATATTATTTGAAAGGCCACACAGACCTGAGGAGACTTGGGCCCACTCACACTGATACATCATCACCTGGAGTTTCAGCCCTCCAGAGTAGATGTTGGATTTAAGAGGTGGACAGAAAGAGGGCTAACTTGTTTTTCACATTATGTCTCAGTGGGCCAGGTCATAGTTTTTGATGCCTTGAAACAGCAGTACGAACTGGACAACTGAGACATGTTTCGATATAGACAGATCCATCACTTTTTGAATAGTGGAGGCAACCTCACCAAAGTAACCAGAGATAGGGCAGTTCTAGAATATTTTTTTCCTCCTGGGTGGCAATATTTAAGGATAAATTTAGGTACATCTCTGAGATGTATAAAACAATTGCAAACAGTGATGAACACCCACTTGAAAGTACTCGGCAGAAATAGGAACAAGAAAGTGGGGTGCAGGTTCCTGACAAGAAATGGCAGTAAACACTCTGAGGGTTGTGGAAAGTGACATCAGCCCTTCTCCCTCAATGTTAGGGGAATTTGCTTGGAAGGTTTCTGGTTAGTTTTTGTTTTAATATCCCAGTGGTAACAAAACATTTTGGTAACTCTAGGAGTGATGACTGCAGGAGGAATTTGGAAGGGAGCAAGGTTCTCACAGTCATATATTCTGGGATTGCCCAGCTATTTCTAAATATTGGGAACAGGTACACAGAGTCATTAAACAACTATTAGGTACAGATGATCCCGTCACTGTTTCTGATGTGATTTTTGGTCTTCCAGCGGCAGGTAAATTACCTGCTAAGAAAAGGACATTACTCTCAATGATGTTGACAATGGTTTATATGGGTATTATAATTTGGTGGCTTTCAGATATTTCACATCACAATTTGAAGTTTTGAAAAACAAGATATATTAGCAGAATGGAACAAATAACTGCCAATGTGAATTTGAGACTGAATTTGTTTCTTGATATATGGAACCCTTGGAATACATACTGGACACTGACTTGAGACAATCACTCCAGACTCATAAAGAAACTTATGTGTTTTAAATCCTGCCTTTAATTGAATTAAAATAAATAACCAGACAGAACTCGCAGCACTGCAGAGACAGCCTGCATCCCCTCCAACATTAGCTGGACAGTTAAATGACTTGGCGCTGCACCGTCTACCTATGCAATTGTATGGTAGCCAAACAATATGTAGATTTATTCACAGAATCTATAAGTTCATTGGAGCATTGTTCGGTTCCTGTTTTTTTAACGGGTTGCTTCACTGTATGGTTGATTTGCACTCATTATGTTACTATGTACTAAATAATGCTTTATACAGTACCGCTTGAGTAAAGATGAGCTTTAAAACACAGAGCTGTTGTTTGAGCACATTTTGCATACCAGAAATCTACATAACCTAATCTCACCTTTGGCACTGGAGTCAATCTTATCTTATCTTACTCCCATGTATTGTCTTACCCTACAGGTGCAGAGTCTGACGTTATGCTCATGCTAAAGAAACGGCTCAATTCCCACTATGCCCACAGCTGCACGTGTTAGTCATGCTAGCAGGACAATTTAATTTCTATCTTTTTATTTGTTTACCAAACTGGCCGGAGTGCTCCAGATGGTTATGAGCTCCTAGTTTTAAAAGCACACTGTTCTGTTCTAGACTGTATAACCTTGCAACCTTCCATGTGAAACAAATGCCCTTCACGATAGAGCTCTTTGTAATGGTTTTTGTTTCCTTTTCCATTATCATGTTCATAATTTTCATTGTAACATGTTATTACTGATCCCTCCTATCTCTCCCCTGTGCCCCCCCATGCACCTGGAAATTAGTTATTTTTAAACTTAGAGTACCTTTCTGGATTAAAACGAAGTAAATAAATTGTAAGTACATACTCTGTTAGACTACAATAATAATAAATAAAATTCCGACAGTTACAAAAAGTCATGGCTCCACTTGTTTTGGGTTGGCATGAACATAAGCCAAAGATTAGCAGACCATTAACTAGGCCAGTAGCTCTGCAACTTGAATTGGCCAGTTGTGAAACACTATATGCCATGCCTAATGAGAACAGACTATATCCCATATTTATTTTCATTATATTTTCAGTTTTTTTGTTTCTGTTGTGAATCATTTTGAAATGTGATTTGTATGAGCAATACTATACAAAAAAAGTGTTGCATATATCAAATAATTCAAGGGGAGTGGAGTACAATGAATGTTTTTATTTATTTTTATTTATTTATTTGATATATCGGGTTTACAACCTTTGAGCAAGAGGCTCATTTACAAAGGTACCTCGTCACATGTAAGACAGAAGGTAATACAGAACAGTGTATAACAACAATTACATAAGCATGTGTTACAGACATTATTTACAATATTTGGATGTAGATATTTTCAGACGTTATTTACAATATTTGAATGATGTTATTTACATCATCACAGTAGAAAGACATTATTAGCTTGAGAAAGCATCTAAACAGAGTAGTAAGTTCTATCCATGGGTTTGTTATTATTGAGGGAGGTAGCAATCCATAATGGACTTTGTCAGAGAATTTGGTTCAGACTGGGTGAGAGAGTGAAATGTTAGTTGCAGTTACAGGAGTGGATATTGAAGAGGTGGTTGCGAAGAGTGGTTTTGAAGTGGGCAATCTTGGGTGCACTAGTGATGGTGTTTGGGAGTGCATTAAACCATGTGGGGGCCCTGTAGTGGAAAGATCTCTGGGCAAGGGAGGTTTTTACCCTGGGCACAACCAGTGGTGCTTTCTCTGAGTTGCGGGTGGAGATAGTGGGTGTGGCAGGATGAAGAGAGGCGGTGACCCCGGGGGGGGGGGGACTGAGCAGTATTTTCTTGGACAGTAAGCAGGTCTGGTAGCGGATCCTTTCATCGAGGTTGAGAAGATTGGCAGAGGTATAGAGGGAGCAGGTGTGAGTGAGCCTAGGTGCACCAGTTAGGAGCCTACAGGCCTTGTTTAGGGAGACCTGGATTTTCTGGAGTGCGGAGTTATCTGCTGCTCCATATACAGGGAGCCCATAGTCCACTAGGGACAGTATTGATGAGGTGATGGCAAGCCTAAAGGCGTGGGGTTGGGAAGCAGTCCCTGTGTCAGTTAAGGAGTCCAATCCAGGTGTTTGTTGCAGCTGCAAGGGTGTTTATGTGGTCATGGAAGGTAAGGGCCGAGTCGAGGGTAAGTCCAAGATATTTGTAGTTGGATACCCATTCAAGGGGTGCTGGGTGCTGGGGAGGATGCAGAGAGGTGCACTTTTTGCTTTGTTTTGATGGTGAGAAAAGATCATTGATTTAGTCTTTTTTAAGTTTATGACCAGTCTATGGTCCTTAAACCATGTTTCAGCCTGGGAGAAGGCATATTGGAGGGAGTCCTGAAGGGCCATGGGTTTATGATGCGCAGTAAAGAGCACTGCATCATCTGCATATAGTAAGATTTTTGTGGAGCAGGCCTTTAGTAAGAGGTTTAGGTAGAGGGAAAAGAAGTGACCCCAGGATAGAGCTCTGCAAAGGCCCCGGAGCAGGACGGGGTGTTGATAGGGTCTCCAGTTTTGACGCATTGGACCGGGCGGAAAGGTAATTGGAGCACCAGGCTGGGGGCCTGTGGAGAAACCAAGTTGGTGGAGAGAGTTGAGAAGAAGAGGGTGGCAGACTGTGTCGAAGGCCTTAGATTGGTCTATGAACACAACTCCTGCAATGTTACCAGCGTCTAGAGAGGAGTGCAGGAAGTTGGTGAATTCTAGGAGGGCTGTGCTATGGCCCGAATGGAAACCATGCTGCTCTGGGCATAGAATTTCATACTTCGCTAGGTATTCCATAAGTTGGGTGGCAACCACTTTTTCTAATGCTTTGGGGGAGGGAAGAATGGAGATGGGTCGATAGTTATTTGGGGAGGCTTTGTCACCACTTTTATGGATGGGGGTAATGATAACTCTTTTCCAGGCACTAGGGACTTGCCCTAGGCACAGGGATTTGTTGAGCAGGTCCATTAGGGGGACTAGGCCCTCATCGAGAACTAGTCAAAGGATCCTGGCATCTAGGGGGTCATTTATAGGGTTATTACTGTTTAGCGCTTTTTGACGGCATGGATGAGCTTTGTGGGTGGATATTTTGCGCAGGAGGAAACAAGGATGCTGCAGGGTTGGGGGTGGGGATTGGGGTACAGGGTCAAAGAAACAACTAGGGAGAACATTGCTGAGATCCGAGAAGGTGGTGTTTAGACAGTTTGCTATGGTGAGTGTGTCTGAGGAGGCAGTGCCATTTATGGTGAGCTGGGAGGTGGGGAGCATGATTTCCCATTGAGTTCTTTGATGTTACTCCAGAAGGTCCTCGCAGACCCCCCACGTGGTTGTGAGAGTAGATTGATAGTGGTCTGCTTTGGCCTTACGGATGACTCAAGTGCATCTATTGTGAGCAGCATTGTAAGATTGTCAGTCTGCCAACCTGCCAGATTCTGTGGCTTTGTGCCAGAGATTATCCCTGTATCTCAACATTCAGAGTAGGGAGGGGGTTATCCAAGGAGCATGTTGCCTTTTGGTGCGGAGTTTGGTGAGTGGAGCATAGAGGTCACAGGCCTTGGTGAAGGCCTGTGTAAACAGGTTGAGTGCAATGTCGACACTGGGGGCTATATTAATGGGGGAAAAGTCTATTTGGGTGAGCAGCTGTTTAAGTTTTTTTAACCTTCCTGGGTGGAGACACATTCAGAAGGTTGTTTGGGTTATGGATTTGGGTGTGGAAGAGGTCCATTGGAATAGGATGGGTGAGTGGTCACTTAGGGAGTCGAGAAGTACTTTTATAGCCTGGATTTTGTTGGGGCAGTTAGAGGTAATGATATCCAGGAGGGTGTGGGTACCAGTAGATGGGTGAAGTCTAGTGGGTTGAGTAACTAATTGGACCATGTCAAGGGCTGAGAACGAGTCCTTTGTTGGTGTGGCTGCAGGGCCAAGCCAGTTGATATTGAGGTCCCCTACTAGTGTCTGCTCTGCACTGTGTGGTAGGGTAAAGAGGTATTCGGTGAGGGATGTGACCATAGGCTTTTGGTTCTTAGGGGGTATGTAGGCGACTGTGAGGTATAGTGGGCCCCTGGAAGGGTCAGGGGTGATTTTTAGGGTGAGGGCTTGTGCTCCGTTTGTGAGTTTGGGGGGTGGGAGCATGTGACCAATAATGTTATTATTAATGTAGAATGCACAGCCACCCCCATGCTTTCCTACCCTGTCTTCCTGGTATAGGGTGTATCCGTGGAGTAAGACAAAGGCGTCGGGAGTAGATTTGGAGAGCCAGGTCTCCACTAGGGCAATGACGTCTGGTTGGTGAAGGGTGGCCCAACATTGAAGTGCTGCAAATTTATTTGGCAGGCTGAGTATATTCAGAGAGGCAATGCAGAGTCCAGAGGGTCTTGTAGGTGGAGTGGTGGGGGCAGGTCCTGGATTCGGGTGGATATTATCAGAGAGGAGTAGTAGGATGACTAAGGCTCTAACCATAGGGCGGCAGGTTGTTATATTTTTGGGACTATGTTTGGGGGGGTGTAGTGGAGCAGGGGATGGGCAGGGTTTGGAGGGATGGGTGGACGCAGAAGGGGTGGAGCCGGGAAGGGCCCAGGAGGGTGCTGGGGTTGGGGCTGCTGGTGGGAGGTGGATGCTGGGGTCCAGTGTGTGATGACAAGGTAGGGGGTGGATGGCCAATTCTGGAGAGATGCAATGATGCAGTCCACAAAGGGCATAGGGTGAGGTCTGGCAGGTGGGAGGTGAACCCCAGGGTGGTTTGAGGATGAGGCACATAAGGTGGAAGTGAACAAACATGGTGCCTAGATAGCTTTGGGGTAGAACAAAGAGGTTGTGGGGGGAGCCAGAAAAGCTGTAAGAGCTTTGAGATATGCCACAATACAGTAGCTTGACTTGTAGGCTCAGTGGCAGAGCTGCCGACTATGGTGGCAAAAGCATAGGGTTTGAGACCTGTAGTGGGACAGAGAAGAGACTGAGATATATTTTAGGCAGACTATAATGATAGAGGATTTGAGAGCTTTAGAAACTGAGTATGCTTTAGCTTGCTTTGGTTGTCTCAGTGGCAGAGGTGTGGATCCTGGTGGGAGGAGTACAGAGTTTGTAACCTGCAGTGAATACCAGAAATGTTATTTTAGCAGACTATGGGGGTTAGAAGCTTTGAGAGCCTTGAAACTGGGGGTAAAATGATAGCCAGATATGATGGCTAAGTGGTAGAGCTGCTGACTCTGGTAACAAGGATGTAGGGTTCAAGGCCTGTAATGGTACCAAGAGAGAAAATAAAATAAAAATGTTTTTAGCAGACTATGGGCGTCAGAAACTATGAGAGCCTTAGCAAGTAAGGATAAGATAGCCAAATATGATAGTTAAGTGGTAGAGCTGCTGATTCTAACAGCACGGGTACTGGGTTTAAGACCTGCAGTGGGACAGAGTATAACTATTTTTTCTAAGTAGGGAGAAGGAAGGGTTAAAAGCTTTGAAATAGAGGTAAATATTGGCTGGGTTCATTGGCTTAGTGGATGAGCTACAGACTTTGGAGTTGGGGGTACAGGGTTTTGAGGCTTGCAAGGGGATGGAAAGGAGGGAGTAGAGATTAGAGAAGAAGAGAAAGGCAGCAGAAAGATTAGGAGAGAACTGTAGTGACTTCTAGTGGACAGTGGTTGATATTAGTTGTTAATAAGGAGAGGAGATGGGGGAGTGGTTGGACTGGTCCCAGTGATGATAGTGCAGCAACCCCTAGTGGTTGGAGTGTATAAGCTGCAAATGGGAAAGTGGGCACTTAGTAAAAAAATGGGGTAGGTCACATGATATGTTATTTGACCTGTAAGCAGCAATAAATGGAGTGCCGTGGGTGGCTGGGGCAGGGCAGTCCACGCGGATGGGGTAAGACCTCTCCACAAGCAGGCTGGAAGGAAGGAGGCTTTACCTCTTAAGGCTCTCTGTGCAATCCCCTGTTCCAAGCTCCTCAGCTGGGCAGTGTTTATACACCCAAGTTGTGTGATGCCACTTATCCACTTCAGCCACAAGAGTGGAGCTGCAGTTGTTCAACCAGGCATTGCACACTTAGTGTAGAAAAAATAATGAGTAACCATATTCCTCATTTTTTTAATAATTGCTGGTTTTAAAAGTGGTAGAGCTACAGAATGAATTTACCTTTTTACCGTTGCATGCTGTTACTGTGCTGTGTGGGGAGAATGAAGTCTTGCTGATAGGCTGCAGCTGTTGCTCCAGTTCATATGCTCTTGTGCTGAATGGGGAATTGCAATGCAGTTTGGGGGGTTGGATGCCAATGTGAAGTACTGGGAAAGTGGGTTTTGTGTCAATAAAGAAGAAAGTGGGAGCCCTGCCCATTCCCACTCAGGGATGAACAAAAAGAGCTGTGTCTGTGGAGTCAAGCATGTACTGTACCAGCTTTGAACCAAGAGTGCATTTTCTGCCCTGTCCCCCTCTGGAACCAAGTGCACGTCACTCAGTCAAACTGTTGGGCTGACACTGGATCTGTGACAGCAATGTCTCTCAGCACCAGACCAGTCTCCTCAATATTAAAAAAAATCTGCATTTAAACACATCATTCAACATGTTGTTTTGTTTTTGTTTTTGGTTTTTTTCTTGTGACCTGATTGGCTCTGGTTTACATCCAGTAACTCGGGATTTAGTGATGGTGCTGGACCAATCTGGCCTGCACATTATTTACAGTTTGGCTAACAGATCTATTTAAGAAAGCCCAGAGCAGCAGCAGCTGGCATGCTCTAAAATGTTAAAGAATTGTCTGCAAGGGTCAAGAGAACACTTTTCCTAAAATTCATTTGGACTCATTCCTCCACTGTGTTTTACGCCATTCAAAGGAAAGTCATCATTCTGCTAGAGTACAGTGTGTTAACGTTGCAGGTTTTAAGGAGCGCGTAAGGTGTTTGGTTTCCTAAAGAGCAACATTTGGAATATATGATTTAGAAGAAACGCATGACAAAAGTTGCATCACACTTACTAAGGCAAATCTCTGTGTCATTTAGGAGCCTTTTCACCCATGGATTCAAACTGAGAAACTAAAGGCAATGAAAAACATGGAAAAGTGGAGACGCTGATCACCATGGAGAAACTGGGAGGTAGAGATAATGGAGACATGATGGGATTAGAATGAACTGCATGGAGTGAAAATAGACAACTACAAGGAAAGAGCAGGAAAACAAGGAGGGCTTGCACTATATATTAGAAGCTAATTGCAAGAGACTGAAATATGGGACCTCAAATTGAAGGAGGCGGGAACACTCTAGGTATCACAGTTACAGTCAATTTGTATTATAATCCACCTGATGAGAAAGAAAACCAAGATTATGAGCTTCAGTATATAATCAAGAAAGCAACAAAGAAAGTATATGCTTCTGCCGGGAGACCTCAATTACCCAGATATAGACTGGGATATAGACTGGGAGGAGGGAACAGCTAAATCCAAGTGCAGTAGACACTGTTTGGATCTTGTGGAAGACTGCTATCATACACCGTGTGTTAAAGTACATCAGCCTCATAGTACCCTGCCTAGTTCCACATATGAACAAGCTGATAATATTCCTCCAGTTCCTATTGTACACAGTATGTTGACACCCACTAAGGATCTTAAAATAATACATATTAATGTGCACAGTCTGACCCTAAATGTTTTTTTTTTTTATTTACCCAGGTTAGCCCTGCTAAGATGCAGCATCTCATTTCCACTGAGGGGTTGTTTCTATCCATTTCTACAGCTAAGTGAACTGCAGCACTGGGATGTTAATTGACCTGCACAAAGTCACACAGTAAGTGTTTGGCTCTAACAGGGTTTGAACCTGTAACCTCCTAGTTCCGAAGCCATTGTTCTCACCACAAGACTGCACTGTTCTATAAAATAGAGCAACACCAAGAATAGGTCCATTTTCATGCACCAGACATTTTACCAATTTTAGTGACTTGGCTTTATTCAAGAATTTCTGGTTCTCAGATTTGGCTACCAAAATGTGCCCTCGACAAAAATCACAGGATGAAGAGAGAGAGTGGAGATGAAATAACAGTTTATTTTGCTTCACAGTTCCCACACCCCAGTCATCTATTCCTGCTGAGCATGCAGAATCCTTATTCCTCAAGGTTTTTTATACTTCTTTATTGAAAATTACAGTACAAAGCAAAATCTTGTAACTTATACAAAAGTATATAAACTTCATATGGTGTACATCAAGTGATATAGTAAAAAGTGTCAGAGTACTGGACTGGTGCTCAGTCTTGAAAGAATTATTAGGCTCAAAAACACTCGACCCAACCAGAATTATAAAACAATGAAAACCAAACCATCAGTGCTGATAGCCTGCTTTTAAAAGTCACCTTCAGCCAAATCCTTCCTTGAAGAGAAATCATTATCCTTAAGGAACATCACTGGTGGATGCTAACTTGGGGTAGTTATACTTGGTGACATGCACCTTGAGTGGCCTGACAGTGGTATCAGACATTCCAGCATCCTGGTAGGCACAAACCTATCTCAGCTGATCACAGACCCCACCCGAAATGAATAATAAGACTAACAAGCACTCTCTCTCTTGATCGTGTTTTAGTCCGTTGGCCAGACTGAGTGGCTGCTGCAGGCTTTCTGCATGATCTCTGTTGTGGTCATTCTCCAGCATTTTGTGTGTGGAAAATCCAGAATATCAGTCCTCACCCAGAATATATCACTGCCAGATCATTTAGGCATTTCAATCCAAAGAGCTTCCTTTACGACTTGAACTGGGACTGTATAAGGCTTATCCCTTCTGTAGAGTCTGACCGGCCTTCTTTCAGGAAGAGTTCACTAGTCTCTGTGATGTTCATGACCCTATTACAAATATAAGGGTGAAAGGCCAACATCTTCCATGGCTCGACATTGAACTTCTCAATCTATATGTCACACAGACATAGCCTGAAATAAGTATAGGGGCCCTAGGGTTGTTGATGATGGCATTATTTACAGGTAGTTATAAGTCAATAAGGCATTCTAGGGGTGTCTCTTTTGGTATAAGAGACACCGAGTGCAAGGTTTGGCTGAGAGGACTGTAGAGTGAAGCTCAGTGGTTCTGTCTACCCAAACCTCACGAGAAGTGTCTCTTACACCATAAGAGACATCCCTCAGAGGCCCTATTATTATAAATCACTCAAGTTTTGCGCAAGTGATTTATAATGGGTTCAGAGGCTGTATTTTTATTTACTTTTGCCATCCGCCCCCTGACACTGAAGTGGAGTGCTCTCCACTAATGCTCTTGCATAAGAGCAAACTGTACACAGGATAAGAGGTACAGTGGCTGTGCATGCTGATTGGCTGAAATCACCTTAGTGATTTATAACACATAATATCACTCATAACAAGGCAGAGTTCCTGTCCGGGGAGATTGCTGCGGCTCAGAATCGACCAGCTCAGCTCTTTCAAACTGTAGAAAGGTTGTGCAGCCCAACCTGTCTACAAGTTCAAAGTGCTTTTTCACAAAACAAGTGTGATGAGTTCGCTCGATTCTTTGATGATAAGGAGGCCAACATCAGGGCCGAGATCTGATCAGATCGCTCTATGGGGGCTGTTGGTGGTCAGTGCTTGATTACTTCTCCTCGGTCTTCTTGGACATCCTTTGACCAGCCAGAAATCATGGATATCATGTGGATTGTCCAGATCATGTGACTGACTTGCTGTAGTTTGGACCCAGGCCCAACATCCCTCATAATGGGGTGTGTGGAATCCATCGGCCCCATCTTAGTAGAGATTGTTTGGTGCTGTTTAGAGTTGGGTGAGTTCCCAAGCTCCCTGAAGGAGGTGTTGGTGACACCCCTCCTTAAGAAAGCTTCTCTTGACCCAAACTGTCCTGCTAACTACAGGCCTATCTCTAACCTTCCCTTTGTAGGGAAGGTGATTGAGAAAGTATTCGCACTACAGCTGGAGAACCATCTTACCATCCATGATATCTACGATTCTCTCTAGTCCGGTTTTCAGAAGAGGCATAGTACTGAGACTGCTCTGGTTCAGGTGCTCAATGACCTCTTGATGGCAAGAGATCAGAAGTGCCGCTCCATCTTGGTGCTTCTTGATCTCTCTTCAGCTTTCAACACCGTGGACCATGGGGTGCTGCTTGAGCACCTGAGTGTCATCTGTGGCCAGTCTGGGACAGTCCTCAGATGGTTTCAATCTTTCCTCACTGGCAGATCTCAGAGGGTGGTGCCTGGGATGTATTCCTCCCACTTATTCTCTCTCTGCCTTGTGGGGTCCCTCAGGGCACTGTGCTGTCCCCAATGCTGTTCGCAATGTATTTGCTTCCATAGGGTGCCATTGTGAGATGGTATGGACTGAGGTTTCACTGTTATGCAGATGACACCCAGCTCTACCTGTCTTTTGTGCCCAACCAGGTTAGTGTGATCTCAGTCTTTTTTTTATCATTTAACACTTTCTCACCTTGCAGCCACAGTCCTGCTCCACATCCAGCCACCGCTCCTCCGTTCCACTGCCGACCCGGAAGCTCACATGCCCAGCTAGCAGACGCAGCTACACCTGTGAAAGGGGGCCCCCTCCCCAGTAGCCCCTGTGCCAGGCGAGGAAACCATTACTGGCACATGCCTCCAGGCATCGTCAGCCAGTGAAACTGCGGCCATCAAGCTGCCGTGGACTTGTGCTGCCATTTTTCCCTACTTTATCTCCCTTATGGAAGCATAGGCATGCGAGGACATCAGCGCACTGACGTGCAGATGTCTACCATGCTTCCCCCCTAGTAAGCACTTGCACTTCTGCAGTACCTCCAGGCATCCCCAGACCAGGGTCTGTGGTTTTTGCAACAGGTAGGGGAAATGGGCAGACTGGGTGGGCCTAGTAGTCCTTATCTGCCATCAGTTTCTATGTTTCTATGTATCATAGCAGTTAGAATGGAATTAGTTATAGGTTCTTTGAATAAGGGAATATCATTTGTTACTTTCTTATATGATTCTTGACTTTGTTGAACTTTTCCATAAAGTTACACATGCAACTGGAAGGATGTAGCTTCTTTTCAAACTTACATATATGAGCTTGAGTGCAGACATAAACCAGTGCAACACTAACAAAGAACTTAAACTGGCAATAAGACTGTAAATGGCATGGGATGTACTTCAGGAGAACATAATAATAATTGGTTCTATAAAAGACTGTACAGTATACTATACTACAAATTAGATGATGTAGAGGTTTTTTTGTGTAGTGCAGATATTGATATGGAATATGTAAGCAATAAGACACAATGGGGTGTGCATTAGACAGTTCTAATGCATGGCTAGGGACATAGTGAGGTACGAGGCCACAGGCCAAGTGCGTCCTAATCTAATATGCGATTAGGGAACTGTCTAATGCACATCCCTGGAAAGGCTTATTACGTTTATAACATGGGCCTGTGTATTCTAAATGGGGGTTCTAGTTTTAGCCGTACATTAGACACATATAATGCATGGCTAGCAACCAATCAGATTGCTTGAAATCCTTTGCCCATTTTATAAAGAATTTATTATGATTAAGGCATTCATTATGATTACTTATTCTTCTCATCTCATAGTGACAGACCATTCTACTGGGGCATATAATCACACAACATTCTACTGAGGCATATAATCATATAATCATGAATCACAAGTCCCCACATTATGTAGGCACCCACCACATATTAAACCGCTCCCAACCACTATTCATCCCTCTAACAGGTGCAGCTGCAGCTCCCCTCCTCTATACAGTCTATTATTGAAATTCTCTCCTATACCATAGCCACCGTACCCAGCCGTAACACTGCTATACTTACAACCCCCAATCCCACGATCTCTTCCAATCCCACCACATACCCGCTTCTACTCCAAAGCATACTGCATCTAAGCTGCTACAAGATTCCATTAATATTGCTTTTCTAGAACAACCTACTTGCCTAACATCCCGGTTCAAACCTGTCCAACAATTACCTCTGGATGGATCTCAAAACAATCATCATCAAAGGCTTGCATCCACTCCTTGCTTCTACCTAATCAAACTGACATCTTGTACACTCCCAATCCAAATACCCAAATCCACCAGTTCTTTCCTCCTAGCACCATAAATGCACCATATTACCTTTTGCCTCATTACACTAGCCCTCCTGTCCTCTCTTGTCTCAGCCCCCCTTTCCTCGAACCTCTCCACCCCTTGCTCCCCCTTCTCTACTCCAACATATTGCTCCTCCCCCACATCACTCCCTGGGGCAAAAAGAAATAAAGCCATAAAAAAATGGAGGGTAATGAGTACCAATGCTCGTAGTCTAGGTAAAAAGCTCCCTGAAGTGGTGGCCTTGATGGAAGAGGGATGCCTGGATATCATGGCAGTCACAGAAACATGGTACACAGAGAACCATGACTGGGATGCCAACATACCAGGGTACACAATCTACAGGAGGGACAGGGAAGGAAGAAGAGGAGGAGGAAGAGGAGAAGCTCTCTATGTAAGGGAAGGGATCAAAGCAACAGAACTAAAGGGTAAACAGGGAGGAGAGAAGGCATTGTGGGTTACCCTGGAGACTGGAAATGGCTCCACAATCCGCATAGGGGTTGCATACAGACCCCCATCTCAGGAGGAGGAAATGGACAAGGAAATGATAGAAGACATCCTTGGGATGCCAGAGAAAGGGGAGATATTGCTGATGGGGGACCTGAATATGCCAGATGTTAACTGGAGCACCTTTGCTGCAGTCCCATCCAAGAGCAGAGCCATTCTCGGTGCCCTACAGTGGGCACGGAAAGAGGATCTCTGATCTTGAAGTGGGTAGCCATCTGGGAACAAGCGACCACCAAACAGCGTGGTTCACAATAAACTTAGCTGTAGAGTCAAGCCACACAAAAGTGAAGGTACTGGATTTCAGGAGGGATGATTTTGTCAAAATGGGAGAGTGCCTCAGAAAAGCACTAGCAAACATGCAAGAAGGTGGGGTGGAGCAACAATGGGGAAACATCAAAACTGCCATCACAGAGGCAAGAAGCCTTTGTGTGAAGCAAATAAACAAATCAAAATGAAAGAAAAAAACACTATGGTTCTCAAAAGAAGTGGCGGGGAAGGTAAGGGAGAAAAAGATAGCATTCAGGAAGTATAAGGAAACACAGAAGGAGCAGGACAGAGAACTGTACCAGTTAAAGCAGAAAGAAGTGGGGAAGGCAATCAGACTAGCAAAGGCCCAAACCAAGGAAAAGATAGCCAACTCGGTTAAGAAGGATAAAACCTTCTACAGGTACATTAGGGAGCAAAGAAAGACAAACTCAGGGATACTGAGGTTGAATAAAGAGGAAGATGGTTGGGCAGAGCACGACAGTGAAAAAGCAGGGATACTGAACGAATATTTCTGCTCAGTATTCACAATGGAAAAGCAGGGGGAGATACCTAATCCAGTCAATAGAAGCACTCTGGATAGGGGGGTTGATATTAGTCCTTTCACAGAAGAAAGGGTTCTGAAAGAACTCTTAAAACTGAAGGTGGATAAAACAATGGGGCCTGATGGGATTCACCCCAGAATTCTAAAAGAACTAAGGGAAGAACTAGTAACACCACTGACTACCCTTTTTAATAAATTATGGGAGGATGGTGTGGTACCTGATGACTGGAGAAGGGTGGATGTGGTTCCCCTTCACAAAAGTGGGAGCAAGACAGAGGCAGGAAACTACAGACCTGTCAGATTGACCTCAGTGGTAGGGAAAATGATAGAATCACTTCTGAAGGAAAGAATTGTTGAGTACCTAGAGGCCAGTGGGGCACAGGACCCAGGGCAGCATGGATTCACAGCAGGAAGGTCATGTCAAACAAATCTAATTGATTTCTTTGACTGGGTGACCAAAGTAGTAGACCAGGGAGGGGCTGCGGACATGGCCTACCTAGACTAGCAAGGCATTTGTCACAGTCCCGCACAAAATCCCTCTGTACAGACAGTTGGTGAGACCCCATCTGGAGTACTGTGTGCAGTTTTGGAGACCTCATCTACATAAGGACATAGACAGGATGGAAGCAGTCCAGAGGAGGGCAACTAAAATGGTGCAGGGTCTACATCAGAAACCATATGAGGAGAGACTGAGAAAGCTTAATATGTATACCCTTGATGAAAGGAGGGACAGGGGGGACATGATTGAAACGTTCAAGTACCTCAAGGGAATCAACAAAGTCCACGAGGGTAGCATCTTTCAGAATAAGAGATGTGTAAGAACAAGGGGGCACAGTTTAAAGATAGAGGGGGGACGGCTCAGGGGTAATGTGAGGAAATTCTTTTTCACAGAGAGAGTGGTGGATACATGGAGCAGCCTTCCTGAGGAGGTTGTTGGGTATAAAACAGTGGGGGAATTCAAACATGCATGGGACAGACACAAAGCAATTATAGTGGGGGGTTGCAGGAAACAGGCTGTTGGTTAACTAGAATCTGCAGCTTATCCAGTAGGTAGGGAAATGGGCAGACTGGGTGGGCCAAGTGGTCCTTATCTGCCATCAAAGTCTATGTTTCTATGTTTCTATGTTTCAAAAGATTAATAAACAAATTAGCCAGCCTGGGAGTGGGTCCCAGGGTGGTAGCCTGAGTAAAACACTGGTTGGACAACAGGACACAGCGGGTAGTAGTAAATGGAGTCCACAGTGAAGAAAGGAGGGTTACTAGTGGGGTACCGCAGGGTTCAGTACTGGAGCTGGTCCTTTTTAATGTTTTTATAAGTGACATTGCAGAGGGACTGGAAGGGAAAGTATGTCTCTTTGCAGATGACACAAAGATGTGCAACAGGGTTGATACGCAACGTGGGGTGGAAAGGATGAAAAGGGACTTGGCAAGGTTGGAGGAATGGTCAAATGTATGGCAGCTTAGATTCAATGCAAAGAAGTGCAAAGTAACACACCTGAGAAACAAAAACCCAGGGCAAGAGTACACACTGGGGGGTGAGATACTAACAACAACAAAAATGGAAAGGGACCTGGGGGTAGTCATATCAGATGACCTAAAGGTGGGCCAGCAATGTGAGAAGGCAGTAAGGAGGGCTGGGGGGATACTGGGATGCATAGGAAGAGGTGTCACCAGTAGAAAACAGGAAGTTATTGGCCCTCTATACAGACAGTTGGTAAGACCACATCTGGAGTACTGTGTACAGTTCTGGAGACCCATCTCCACAAAGACATAGACAGGGTGGAGGCTGTCCAGAGGAGGGCAACCAAAATGGTGCAGGGTCTGCACCAGAAGACATGAAGAAAGACTAAAGGAGCTTAAGATGTATAGCCTCGAGGAAAGGGGGGACATGATAAAAACTTTCAAATACCTCAAGGAATCAACAAAGTCCATGAGGGTAGCATATTTCAGAAAAGAGATGTGCAAGAACAAGGGGCACAATTTGAAGATAGGGGACTGCTCAGAGGTAATGTGAGGAAGTATTTCTTCACAGAGAGGGTTGTAGATGCATGGAACAGCCTTCCTGAGGAGGTCATAGAGTCAAAAACAGTGGGGGGAGTCAAGAATGCATGGGACAGACATAAGGCAATTCCAGTGGGGGGTAGGAGGAAGTAGGCTGTTGGTTAACTAGGATATGCAGCTTATCCATTAGGTCGGGAAATGGGCAGACTAGGTGGGCCAAGCAGTCGTTATCTGCTGTCAAATTCTATGTTTCTATGTTTCCTTCTATATCAACATCTCCACCCCTTCACACATCTCCCCATTCCTCTACCAAACCTCTTACTCTCCCCCTCCTTCATCCTGGAGCTGATCCACAGGCTCCGCATTCCCTTCACACCAACACACAAAACCATACATCACTTCCAGACTAAATTACACAAATCTGTAAACAAACTCTTCTTTCTTTATCTACTCCTCCTACTAGCTGGAGATATCCAACCAAATCCCAGGCCAACCATACAATCCTCCAAACTCCCAAAAGGACTTACCCTGTCCCACATCAACATCAGGAGCTTACTCCCAAAGATGGACCTCCTTAGAGTTTGGGTGTCCCAACACTCGCCTAACATTTATACCGACCAAAACCTACTATGCTCAATCATTTCCAGTGAGTCAGTCCTTAAGGCACATGAGCTCCTCCTTATTAAATTATTACTCCATTCCTCTCTCCCCATCTTCATTGGTGCACTCTACACCTCCCCAAAATCTCCCCTTCCTCCATTTTTGACATCATCTCCTCCATAACATCCCTCGCCTCTTCCGGCGAACTTATATTGCTCGGTGACTTCAACCTCAACTGGGACACCCCTCCCTTAAAACCCAGTACACAACAAACAGAATCTCTAAACCTCCAACCAGCTCATAAGTGAACTCACCAGGCCCAGCCCACACTCAAATAACCACACCGTTCTGGACTGGATCCTGGCCACTCACCCCGATCAGATCTCCTACTCTGGAACACTTCTTGACATTTTCAGCAGCCACCTCATGACTTACTGGGTGTGCAAATTACAGTTACCTTGCACTTTCTCTGCTTACCGTTGGGTCAGATCCTTACCATTCCCTAAACGTCACCACACTCCCACAAGATCTTGCTTCCTCAAACTGGTTCCTGTTCTGTTCCTCTACCAATGTCAACATTGCACTCTCCATCCTCTGCCACATACTAAACAAAGTACGGAACAGCCATGCTCCATCACACCGACGTAGAGTAAAAAATTTCCACCACCCTTGGATATCGGCTGACATCATCAAGCTCTGCACTTCTCATGACCACGTGTGGACATGCTATAAGGCCTCACTGTCCCACACCAACCACTCAACCTACCACACGCATAGAAACTCATGCACCAAAGCAATTAGACAAGATAATGCTCACTACTTTAGGAACAACTTACAGGAAAACATTAACTCTCCTCATAATTTCTGGAAAACCCTTTCCTCCGTTTTCTACCCCAAAAAAATTCTCCACCCCATCCTTCATCATTGTTGGCAACCTAGTCTCTGACCCACTTACCATTGCCTCCACTCTAAACAATTTCTTCACAAACTGTGCCCTTCCCTCCACCCCTGCTAACCACCCACCTTCCTCACACACTCAGACATGTCTAACTAGCTTTCATTTCTCCCCCATCACAGCCCATGAGGCTCTTCATGCCCTTCAATCACTGAATTTGTGAAAATTTAGCCTTAATGGGCTTGACCCCTTCCTCCTTCAAATATCAGCCCCAGCAAGTGCCCATCCCCTGTCTTATCTACTAAACCTCTCATTCTCCTTAAGCACAGTCCCTCAGGCCTGGAAATCTGCTAAAGTGATCCTCCTTCATAAAGGAGGCGATCTCACCACACTAGGAAACTACCACTCCATCTCCTTCCTCCCTATATTAGCCAAGCTCCAGGAGTCCCTAGTCTTAACCAGGCTCATCCACTTCCTCTCTTCCGCTAACTTCCTCTCTCCCTACCAGTCCGGCTTTCAAAAAAATCATTCTACAGTCTCCTCCCTTCTCTGGATCACAGATACAATTCTTTCATGTATGGACCAAAGGCACCTTACATCTGCCATTTTTATAGACCTAGCCAAGGCCTTTGATTCTGTCTCCTATCCTCTCCTCCTCACTAAACTCAAACATGCTGGCCTTCCCCTTCCCCCTGTTGAATGATTCAAACAACATGAAGTCTTGCTGTATTCTGACATATGCAGTTAGGTCCTGCCTTTCAACTGCCCTGGAGAACAAAGGGTTAACTTATCTATGCCTTGCATAGAACGTTCATCACGAGCTTGGTTGAAGCCCCTGTCTGCTGTTGTTTAAACTGCAGCTGTCAGATTCTTTACTCTGCCTCACTGAACAGTCGCTCCGGAGATTTCTCCTGCTGCTCGGTTCAAAAGTCGGTTGAAGTGTCAGTTTTCAGTCGGTTTCTACCGAATTGTTGTTCCGCATAGTCTGTGCAAGTCTCTGTCTGTGGTACCGTGAGTACTAGATAGGTTTTTGTTCTGTTTTCTGTGTGGAGCTTGTAAACTGTGGATCAGTTCAGCTGAACCGATCAATTTGAGGTAAAAAACTTGTACTTCACTTTAGAGTGTGGTTACTGGTCTGTATTGGTTCTAAAAAAACAAATTTAATTACGTTTTTTTCCAAGACCCGTGACACGGTCAAGAACCAATAGGGCAGTCTTGCCTGGCGGATTGCCAAAAAAAGAGTACGTTTTTGGTTAAGATTGGCCACGTCTGAGAAACCCAAGAAAAAAACTGGGCCCACTGGGTTTCAGCACTGCAGTGTGTGTGTGGGGAGGTCTTTTCTAAGGCTGATCCCCACACCACCTGTGTTTATTGTCTGGGGTTTGACCCCCTCAATTCAGACTGCCAAATTTGCAAGAATTTTCCCAAATCTACCCTGGAAAAGAGATTAGGTAGACTGAGGGAAAGGGAGGCTGAGAAGTCCACTGACCCAGATGGCCAGCCCGGTTCGGTTCCGACTGAACCAGAAGGAGTGCCCTCTGACCAGGGCGATACTTCTTCGGGCAAAAGAAGAGCCGATTCCGAGGAATCGGTTCCGACAAAAAGAAAAAGAAAAGACAAATCGACTGTTTCGGGCCCAGAATTTCATACTCCAACCACCGACGAGGATTGTGCAATCGCTTAGTTCAGTTCCAACCAAACCGCCACCATCTGGCAGGGACTCGGTTCGGTCAGTTCCCCCGGTTCTGGATTATACTTTGGAAGAATTTTATGAACTGGAGGAGGAGGAGGGAGAGTATGAGGATGATTATGGTGATGGTGAAAAGTCTGGATGTGCCTACTGACTCGGACATCTCCCCAGACAGACCTTCAGGTGTTTCTCCTCCTAGGCTTTCTGAGTCCCCATCACACTACATGTTCTACAAAAAAGTGGCCGATACCCTCCAGCTTCCTATGGAGGAAGCAGTAGAGGATCAGGAGGAGCCTGATTATGTTGAGATGATGGACATCCCAGAGTCCAGGAGACTGTCTATTCCCCTGCACAAATCCTTTGGGAAAAAAACACAAAAAATTCTTAAGTCTCCTAATTCTATACCTCCTGTGGACAGACTAATGGACAAGAGGTACACTCTCTCAGGCTCAGACACAGAGTTCCTTTTCCAGCAATGCAGCCATGTTGGGGTTGTGCAGGCTGCTGCCTGAGATAAGGCAAATATTCCCTTGGCATCACACCCTCCAGACAAGGACTGCAGGAAGATTGATGCCATGGCAAAGAAACAATACATGGCAGCATCTTTGGGACTCAGGCAGGCTAACTATATGGCCTATACAGCCAGGTACCAGAAGTCCAAGTGGGACACTGTACGGGCACTAGCTAAACAGGCTCCCGACCAGCTTGCCAAGGAGCTGAAGCAGGTGGCTGCAGATGGGACTGAGGCATCGAAAGTACAGTTTCATGCTGCTGTAGACTCCAATGATGTATCATCAAGAGTCATGGCTATATCTGTGGCTCTTTGGAGGATAGCTTGGCTCAGATGTACTAGCCTCTCACAGGATACCCAGGCTAAGGCCATGGATTTCCCCGTAATTGGTAATTCTCTGTTTGGGGAGCAGACAGAGAACTACATGAAGAAGATGGACGAGTACAGGACCACTTACAGGAGTGCTCAGGCCAAAGAAAGGCAAGCAACTCCTCAAAGGCAGCAGTCCAGGGGCAGGGGCAGGACTTTCCAAAAGCCTTTTTACCAAGCTCAGGCCTCCTCTTCTTCCTTTTCGCAGAGGGGGTTCTTTAGAGGGAGAAGCAGAAGGGGGATAAGCAGGCCTGCATCCACCCCTCAGCCTAAAGCCCCTGCCAAGCAGACATCCTGATGAGTCTGCCCGGGTCGATTCTCCTATACCAGTAGGGGGCAGGCTGGCTTACTTTGTCCAGGACTGGATGTCTCTTACATCAGACAAGTGGGTCCTGGAAGTAGTAAGCCAGGGACTGGTTCTCAGCTTCAAAATATTTCCCAAGATGAGAACCAGATCTTTTCCACCTGCAAATCTCTCAGAGACCCTTACCCTAGAGGCAGAGGTTTCTTCTCTCCTAGCTCTCAGAGCTATAGAGAGAGTTCCCTCCCTACACAGGGACAAAGGATTGTACTCCAGGTACTTCCTAACCCCCAAAAAGACAGGAGAGTGGCGATCCATCCTGGATCTAAGATATCTGAACAAACATCTTTTAAAGCCAAAGTTCAAAATGGTAACTCTGGGAATTATCCTTCCCTCTCTAAGGCCAGGGGACTGGCTAGCCTCTCTGGACCTCAAAGATGCCTGCTTTCACGTTCCCATCAGGTACTCCCACAGAAAGTACCTCAGGTTCGAGTTGCCCTCAGGCCACTATCAATTCAGAGCAATGCCCTTTGGCCTAGCATCAGCCCCAAGGGTTTTCACAAAGTGCCTGGCAGTAGTTGTTGCCTTCCTAAGAAGACAAAAGATCTCCATTTTCCCATACATAGACCACTGGCTCATAGTAGGTCAGTCTGCAGACCAAGTCAAGTCACATCTGGAAGTGACCTAGCAAGTGCTCACTTCCTTAGGATTCCATCTCAACCTACCAAAGTCAGTTCTCGAACCAGTGCAGCTCCTCACCTTCATAGGTGCAGAACTGGATACAGTAAAGGCAAGAGCCTTCCTTCCCTAGAAAGGGCAAGGACCCTTATGGAACTGGCCCCTTCATTCACCCTTCAGGTGTCTCGACCAGCAAGGCATTTCCTTCAGCTACTGGGCCACATGGCAGCCTCCACAGCAGTGGTCTAGGGAGCAAGATTCCAAATGAGGGACATTCAGTTCCATTTAAGAGCCTTTTGGTCCCAAAGAAAGGATTCCCTTACCAAACTAATCCCAGTGACTCAAACCCTGATCCAAGCCTTGCAATGGTGGCAGGATCAGGACAATTTGAGACAAGGGGTTCCATTTGTTACTCAGTCTCATTCAGTGATACTCACCACAGAAGCTTCCTTGCTGGGCTGGGGAGCCCATTTGGGGGATCTTACCACCCAAGGACTGTGGTCACCTCAGCAATCTCTGCTTCACATCAATCTCTTGGAACTCAGAGCAGTGTTTCTGGCACTGCAAGCTTTTTCCAAATCTGTACAGAACAAGGTGGTTCAGGTCAGAACAGACAACACCACCACCATGTGGTACATCAACAAGCAAGGAGGCACTCGGTCTATGGCCTTGTGCACAGAAGCAATGAAGTTGTGGTCCCTGGCCTATTCCCTGCAAATCTCTCTGATAGCAGTTCACCTCCCAGGGAAGGACAATGTCCTAGCAGATGCACTAAGCAGAATATCCCAAAGCCATCACAACTGGGCCCTGGATCCTCTGGTTTTGAAAGTGATTTTCTCGAGATGGGACACTCCAGAGATAGATCTTTTTGCAGCCACAGACAATCACCAACTTCCTCTCTTTTGTTGCAGACCCCCAGTATCAGGCTCAGTCCCCCTGGATGCTCAGATTCTGAACTGGGAAGGGACATTTCTGTATGCTTCCCCCCCTTCTCTCTCCTGTTCAGGGTGTTAGTAAAGATACGGTCACAACCATGCAAAGTGATTCTGATTGCTCCAGACTGGGCCAGACAGCCATGGTATCCCTTGTTGCTGTCCCTAACAGTCCATTTTCCCCTGTCTCTTCCCAGGAATTACAACCTGTTAACATCCTCTCAGGGGAGGATTTGGTACCTGAATCTTCAGTCTCTCAATCTCAAGGCTTGGCTCTTGAAGAGTTAAGAGTTTGCAGATCTGCATCTTTCCCAATGGGTTCTGGATATCTTTAAGGCTTCTTGAAAGCCTTCCACCAGGAAGACTTACAACTCCAAATGGAAAAGATTCAGCATTTGGTGTTCTAAGAAGAATATTTCTCCAGACTCTGCTGAATTGCCTATGGTTCTGGATTATATGGTCCATCTTTATGGTCTAGGCCTCAGACCAGCTACCCTCAAAGTACACTCAGCAGCTGTTTCTGCTTTCCTGTCAGTAGGCAAGTCTTTCTCTCTGTCATCCCATCCTGCATTCTGTAAGTTTTTCAAGGGATTGCTTCACACCAATCCCCCCTTTAGGGATCCTGCTCCTGCTTGGGTCCTTAATGTTTGCATTGCTCAGCTTATGCAACCCCCCTTTGAGCCTTTGTCCTCAGCAGAACTTAAGTACTTGACTTGGAAAACTGTGTTTTTGGTAGTCATTACTTCTGCCAGACGTATCAGTGAATTGCAAGCCCTGTCAGTGGAATCTGATTTCATCTCTTTTCACAGAGATAAGTGGTCCTTAGAACTAACAGAAAGTTCTTACCTAAAGTGGTTTCAGATTTCCACCTCAACCAGTCTGTATCTCTCCCTGTTTTCTTCACTGACCATTCCTCCTTGGGAGAGAGGACTTTACACAGTTTAGATGTTAAAGAGCCCTTAGCTACTACATAGAGTGTACCAAGGGTCACAGGTTTGAATCCCTCCAGTTGTTCCTTACATATGGAGAAGTTGGTAAAGGCAAACCTGTCACTAAGAGATCTATTGCCAGGTGGATTGTTTCTTGTATACAATTCTGCTATGAAAAACTGGGTAGAACTCCACCCTCAGGCCTGAGGGCTCATTCCACAAGAGGTACAGCTGCTTCCCTGGCTACTGCCAGGGATATTCCTCTCTTAGAAATTTGTCAAGCAACCACCTGGAAAACAGTTCATACTTTCACCAAGCATTACTCTCTGGATATCCAGGCTAGGAGTGATGCTCGGTTTGGCACAGCAGTACTTCAGAGCCTATTCCCAAAGTAGGTTCCGTCCCTCCTCCATGGAGGTACTGCTTGGCAGTCTGTATATGTCAGAATACAGCAAGACTTCATGTTGTTTGAAGAAAAAAATTACTCACCTTAGTAATTATGTTTCTTCTAGTGGAGTCTTGCTGTATTCTGACCTCCCCACGCCTCCCCTCTCAGAACCTAATTTTTGGGATGTGGGTGGGCATGAGCAGTGTTGGCAACGTAGGGGTGTCCTTTTTACACCCTCTTTTTGTTTGGGTGGGATATTGTGTTTTGGATGTGTTTTTGTTTTTGGGTTTCCTGACTTGAGTCTTTCTTTGAAACCAAAAACATTTTATATATTTGCCAGTTGGCTTGTAAGAGTTTTACAGTTTCCACACAGAACACCTAGTGAGTCTTTGCTCGTAAAGATCTGACGGTTGCAGTTTAAACAACAGCAGACAGGGGCTTCAACCGAGCTCGTGATGAATGTTCTATGCAAGGCATAGATAAGTTAACCCTTTGTTCTCCGGGGCAGTTGAAAGGCAGGACCTAACTGCATATGTCAGAATACAGCAAGACTCCACTAGAAGAAACATAATTACTAAGGTGAGTAATTTTTTCTTCTGTTCCTATCTGTCTGGTCACACCCAATGTGTCCAGGCTGGTGACACCCTTCCCCTCTGCCCCCAGTTCTAGCTGGCGTACCCCAAGGCTCTATCCTAGGTCCCATCCTTTTCTCTGTGTTTCTAAACAATCTCCCTTCTACATGCTCCTCTTCCCAAATACATCTTTCTACAGATGACACCATTCCCTACACTTCTGGCCCCTCTACCCCTATGGTGACAACACAGCTGCAAAATTATCTTAACCACATTCTACAATGGTTCCAAGCCAATCAGCTAAAAGTTAATGCCAAGAAAATGGTATCCATGACTTTCGGCACCACCCAAAAGCTCTCCAAACTTTCCACACACTGCTTCTTCTCTATCCTAGACAGCATCACACTGGACACAGTCTCTGACCACAAGTATTTAGGCATCTGGTAGGACAGCCACCTAGACTACACAACTCGCATCAACAACATCCACTCTAAGCTCCACCCAAAGCTCAGTGCCCTCTACAGAAATAAGGAACCACTCTCCACCCCTGTCCGCTGTATACCACTCAGAAAAACAATCCTACCCATCTTAGACTATGCTAATGTTATCTACAGAACCGCCCCCACCACCACCCTCTCCAGGTTTGACTCTCTGTTCAATGCCTTTTGTTGTTTTGCCTTAAATGCTCCCACTAGGACACACTGCCGCACCCTCTACTTCTCTCTATCACTCCCCCCCCATCCTCCCACTGCCACCACCACACCTCCATTATCACAGTCAAATGCTGGTTTGGCTCCATTACTGCTTACCTTGCTTCCCTCCTGTCCCCCATCCTACCACTTCTGTTCAAGAGACTTTCGCACTTTCACCCTTCACTGTCCCCACTCAAACTCTGGGAAGGCTGCCGTCTCATATTGCTTCCCTCACAATTGGAACTCCCTTTCAACATCACTCCATATGCTACTCTCACTAAATCTTTTTGAACATACCCTCTCCCACTCTCTACCTCTCTCCTGCTCTTGCTATCAACCAGGCTAAGTCCCCTGCTGTCTACTAGGTTGCTAATGGCATGTTAGCTCAAGCACAGCTAATCTTCATCCCAACTAAGTGCTCTTGTTGTACATAATGTATTGTAACACCCATGCTAACCAAGCAAAGCTCGATTTTTATTCTTATTTATCGTATTGTATGTTGCAACTTGTCTATTGGACTTGTACCTTACACTTACCCAGGCTAATTGTAACCTGCCAGGTAATCTGTAACCATGCCTCCCTTGTCCTCTTCCCCTGGGTTGCATCTGGAAATGATCCTCAGCTCAGTGTGCCTCTCCTGGTCACCAAACTTTACATACATAAATAAATAAAATAATTGGGTAGATGTTGGTGGCAGGGGGAAGCAATGTAAAGGAATTGTCTTGATGATTGAAACCTTGCTGAACTGTACTTCTGCGAGTTTTAGACTGAGTACTGTATACTCTTTCTTAATAATGGTAGTGCACAGTTCTTAATATGCTACTTCTATCACAGTTACAGATGCATGTATAACAAGAAATCCTGCAGACGGACTGCTGTTGACAAAAAAGAACCAAAGAAGTACACGTACGCTAAATAATTGTTAACAGATATTTGCAACAGTCACATGAAATTCTCTAGAAGAGTGAACCAGAAAAAGAAGCTTACTGAAAGTAACCCAAGGACTACTGTGGCAACAACTGCACCTCTTCCACCTCCTCCTATTGCAGAAACTGTGATGAAACATGTGTCCAGTTTCGAGATAGTCAAAAATGAACCCTAGCTACATCCATAACTGACATCCTTCCACTGATAACATCAAAATTCAGATTGTGCCATGTTTGAACAGGACATTTCAGTTTCGTGGTTTGTGAAATGAATTTTTTTTTTCCAGATTGGATCACAGCTCAAATACAATATGGAAGTATTTCAGATGCTGAATGAATATATAAGGGACTTGCAGTAGTCTGGGATATTAACTGATGAGTTACTTATTTAACAATAACAAACTTATTTGTGTAACAGTACTGTTGCGATTTGGTTATCAAAATGATTGATAAGGACGTGGGGGCGGGTGGTCATGCCAATGTCACTGATACTTACTGTTATATTTTATCTAAATAGAACTGGGAGTTTTTTTATTTTTTTTTCTTGGTGGGGAGGGGTTATTGTTTTTTGTTTCCAGTCTTGAGTTTCCAGTAGACAAACACATTACGTTCAAACCACAGTTCTTTAATATTTCACTTAATGTAGTTCTTTGAGACAAATTTATTAGCAGTTGTCGATTACCCATAGAAAACTTTTACATGATAGAAATAAACCAAAAAATGAATGTATTACACAGTTTATTTTTTAACAAATAAATATTACTTACTGATTGAGACAAGGCAAACTCTTATCTACGTGGGGATATTTGGGCTTCATCTAGTGTTCTGCAAACTCAAAAGCATTAGAACTAGAGCTAGATGCACTGACATTTTGCTACCTTTTTTCAATAGTGATTGAATATCTACAGTAGAATAAAAAAGAAAAAAAATCAACAGTATTGCAGTATTTGCTGTTGTAAGGTCTCATTATATATTACTCTACTATCTCATTTCATCTGAAAGCACCTAAAATTGTAACTGAGACTCGTAACAATAAATACATTGTAAGTGATATACTGTTCATTTTTATTTATACTGCAACAGTCAAAAAGAAAAAACTCCAAGGTCCTGATATTCAGCAAGATGCAAAGCATAGCATAAATGCTTGCAAAATTGCCCAGGGATCACAGGATGGTGCATTCATTCGGGCACTACCCAACTAAATGTCCCAAAAGTTGGCCTCAATTGCTGATAGTGCCTAAGCATTGTAAACAGTTTTCAAATGTAACTATACAAATGACCCATTGGCCATGCAAGGCACTATGGTGCCATTTGCATGCTCAATTATGGGCCCATTGGCATGTGTTGTGGAGGCAGGCTGCACGGTGCACCCTCCCCCCCACCGGCCAATGCGTATCTTATCAAGTTGCTGAGTACATTTTGCTGTCACAATTAGGGTTCCACAACAAGGGCAACAGTGAAAGGGGCGATCTTGATTTTAGATTGACACTCACTCATGTCACCTTTTGTGCCCACACAATTTCTGCCCCCTCTGGGACATGCCCGCCCTGGGGGAGGTTATATTTAGTTTTGCCGGTGCTGGGGGTGCGTGGGGCAAAGCCTTCTGCAAAAGCTGACCGTTTCCTGTGAGGGCATATTGGCACTGTAACTCCTCGGAGACATAAGGTCTGGGGCTGTAATGCCAGGCAGCATGCTGCCTACGCCATAATCAGCGTCGGCAACATGTATGTCACTGCGGCATGGATGAACTGGTCAGTGTCATCTCTGCTATCCCTGGTGCTAGCGGTCCTCTCCTTCCCCCCATCCCCCACACCCCCCCAATGTACAAGCTCAGAATTAAAAAAAAATATATATATGTATAATAAAAACCTCTCTGGTGCCACTTACCAACCACCCTGCGACACCAGGCACATCCCTACCCCTTGGAGGCAGGGTATCAGAGTGAAGGGGGGAGAATACTACCATGGATAGTTAATTATGTTGGGGACTGGTGGATGGGGGAGGAGGCCTCAGATCACAGGGCTGTGTTTGCTCCCCCAGGGGCCAACAGGCTGGTTGGCTGCATCAGCTCAGGCAGCTACTAGGGTTGAGTGGAGAAAAATGGAATCTTCTTCAGCAGTATGTACACAGCACAAAAGGACTGGGCAAAATCCTTTTGTGTCACACAAAGCCACTGATCATCGGCTGGCACCTATATTCCTGTCCCCTCCCAACCATTGATATATCACCCTCACGTACTGGTTTGCGTGGGCGCTACCCCTGTTTGCCTGCTCAACAGAGCATTTGGAATATTGCACTCCAGCGCTAAACATGAATTGCATGGGCAAACACCAGTTAGTGCATGCGTAAACCTTTGAGTATCAGGCCCCAATAAACTGACATATACTATTCGCGCAGCAGTAACATTTTGTTCAAAGTCATCACTTTTAAAGGAAACACTGTACTTGCTACGTAACTGTAAACTAATCAGGAATGTGCACTGTTTCTTTTGTAAGTCGGGATGGTATGAAACCTGTATATTGACTCACTGGATCCGGATGCGTATCTGTTATGTGCCACACACCACAACTTGGAATTACTATTCTGCTCCCTTGCCCAAGACAATGACATCTCCAATGTACATATTGTCTATACGCAGCATGTCTTCTTGCTCGGTATGCATCTTCATCTGGTGAAAGAGCAAGTATTTCCTGTCTGTACATGATGGAGATTTGAAGGAGTCCAGGATTTAGTATATAATAGTCAATCTCCTATGTAAAAAAAAATAAATAAAAAGGATGTATGATGTTCCAAATACATAGATAGAAACCTTGATGAACCAAAGAATATATATGTGTTACCTTACAGCCACACTGACATGCTGAAAGAAGTTGACTACTGCAAAATGTAGCCAAGTCATGTGCTAAAGGACCATTTGCATGCCCATTATGGTCACATGTGTATGGGTAGAAGAGTCAGGTTGGAATGGCACCAACCCCCTTCATCCCCATTTCCAGTCCAAGATACATATTGCTATCCCTGATGCTAGTGGTCCTACTCTCTCTCCAATCACCAGCTTGTAAAGAAACTTACAACCATCCCTGGTATGCAGTGTGCCCCCCAACCTCAGTCTCCCTACTTGAACACAATGCATCCGGTAGAGGAGCCGTGAGAAGGATAGTGCCAGCCATCATCTTGCACTGATATTCCAGTCACCACTACACCTGTTCCAATCACCCTTACCTTTATGGTTTGCACAGCGGGAAACACTGTTTGTCATTGCAAACAAAACTTTTGAATTTTGAGCACAAGCACAAAACCTGGCTTCAGATATCATTTTTAGCCTCATATAAGGACAAATGTTTATTGCTCATTTTCTCCATTGGGCGATATCAACTAACTAAAACCACCTCATGAAGCTAAAAAATAATTTTTTTACTAAGCGACATGTCAAATCCAGTAATTTAAACTAGTCAAACACAATCTCGAATCTGCATAAGCGTGTGGCTCTCAGCATATTTTTTCCCACATACAATGTTTGTCAGGCGCTCAGTTACTAAATGCTGCCTCCAATAACAGGATGTAAAGATGGTCATAAATCACTCCCTTCCCCTCTTATGAAAACTTGTGTTGCTTTGTGTCAATAGGCAATATGTAGACCAAATGCATTTAGAGAAGGGAAACAGGGAATACTTATTTCAGATACATAGCATGCCTGCCAGACTTTGAAAAATGGGTCTGACAACTTATTCATAAAACAAAAAGATTATACGTGGAGTAAATATAGTTATGAATTAAATATATTTTATCAATAACAGTGAGACGCAGTTCTCTGGATTATAACCACAGCACAACTACCACCAGCTCTGTTGTCCATTTGACTACAATTGTTGCAAACACACCACTCAAGACCATTTCTGTTTGGATTCACTTCTTGATTTGGCATACATAACAATTCCTGAGATTCGGTTATGTTAAATAAAAGGCCTGGTTGCTGATATGCAGTCTGCACCATCAATTCATGCATCTGATCAGTATTCAATCTGTAGCCCCACCACCACCAATTTGGGGTCTTACTTTACACCGGTTCTCCCATCTGCTCTTGACTCCTATAGCGCCTCCCGGTATTCCTACCATTTCTTCCCCAGCTTCACCTCTGTGGCCTGAATCCTATTGTGCATGTGTGCCTCTAAAATGGCCCCAGTGTAAATACTAGCCCATTCAGGCTCATAAAACTCAAGCCGCTCCTCCCACTGTTCGCTCTGGCACTCAGTAGAGCGTTCGGCAGTCACAGTCCCTGCATTAGGCAGAGTGGGGACCGGTGACCTAAGCAATGACTAAGAGAGCCCTCTTCTATAAATAAATAAATAATTTCACGAAGCACTACTGATCGGAACTCATAAATAAATATTAATGAGCCGAGCCCCGATCCTCAGGAATATTAATGAGGGTGTTGCATACCCTCAGGAAATTGTATTTTTGGTGGGTGCCACAAGTAAAAAAATAAATAAATAAATAAATGCAGCTGCTGACTATGGACCTAAGGGGAAACTGGTTACATAAAAATAAATGTTTAAACTGGCTGCACCAGTAATGTTGGGACTCAGATAAAAGCCTGCCTGCTGCAAATCAAGGGACATTAAATGTTGGCAGCAGCGACAGGCTATAGACTGAAATAAACAGCTAAAGCTGGGTAGCAACTAAAAGGACACACACGTGGCTATTGAACTGTGCAGTAAATGGGCAAACATAATAATTATTCTGGCTGCACCAGGACTTTATTTGGAACTGTGTTAATTCTGCCTAAGGGACTGTGTATTTTGCAGCCATTATACAGCAGCAATAGCCACTAGGAAAGCTGGGATTTGTAAGCCAGGACTTGTGGGACTTTTGCCAAAGCTCATAGGAAACTACTGTCACAACCCCACTCAGCTGGTCAGGCCCTCTGCTCCCACAGTGCTAACCTCTAAGTGCAGTAGCGTGAACAGGTAACAGAACAGGGTAACCCTCATGTCTACTCGTGGGTCCGAATCACCTTTGGTCTCAAGTTCTGGGGGGATTCAGACTGTGAACCTTATGCTAGCATACCCAAATGTACAGGCTCAGATAATTCTGCTCTTTGGGGAATGCCAGATATCTTCTGCCTAAGGGCACCTAACCAGGTATCCAAAATGAACCCTTAAGTCAACTTTAACCATCTATATTTCACATGCAAAAGAAAGAATTTCGAAGGCACACCAGGCAGTCTCTTTAAAATAAGAGGTTTACTTAAAAATGGACAACAATATGTAAAATGTAAACACAGAACACTATGTCACAATGCATACAATTACTTAAAAGAAAACAAGGAAAAGTACAAACATAAACTCCTACCACAATACAATTAGACTTTTCTGTCTAATGTATACCTTCTCGCAGTGCTTAAAGTTAGATTATGTTTCTAGGAGCCCACAAAGAAATGTGACTAAAGATCAGACACAGAATAGTTTAAACTGTCTCTCAAACACACCCCTTCCATGATGTCACCTAGCTCCTCCTTGTTAAATATAAAAATACACACAGGATGTCCTATCAGGAAGTATATTAAATAAGGTGACATCAGCAAAAACTCATTTCCCAATATGACTCTTAGATCTTGACTGGTTTCCTGCTTCCCCAAGAATCAAAGTATATTTTAATTTCCCAGCTTCAAAGGCAGGAGGTCATAAAATGCACATCCTCTAAAACATCATAAAGGTTTACAATCCCTATATCCTGGCAGCTGGTCAGCTCCAATTAAGTCAGATAAACAGGAGACCCTTAATTATGTCTCTCTAGTGTTTAATTACCTCCTGGTTTCAGGTTAACATCCTGTAGCTGAAATCTTGGGGGGAGGCATCCCAAGAGCACAGGATGTCTCATGAAAGACAATCAAACACTACAGTTTTATATTACAAAATCATAGAACAATCATAACCAGCTGGTCAAGTGTCACAAATCCTCCCCACCTAGACTGAATTTGGGGGCTCTATTCCCTGCATGGGATGAGCTTCCCAAATCAGTTCACTCCTCACACTTTGATCACCTCTATTTTTACTTGGTTAGGACAGAGCTGTCCCCGACCTACAACATGCCCGAGGTATGCCACTTCTCCCATGGCCACCTGGCACTTCTCAGCTTTGACAGTGAGCCCGGCCCTCTGTATCCTGCCCAGCACTTCCCTAAGGTGGGACAGGTGTTCCTCCCAGCTGGCACTAAAGATGACAATGTCATCCAGGTATGCCACGGCATACTCCTCAACACGATTTAACACCTGGTTCACCAACCTTTGGAAAGTGACCGGGGCGTTCTTCATTCCAAAAGGCATTACTTAAAATTCAAATAAGCCTATTGGAGTGATGAAGGCTGACCTCTCCCTAGCTCTGTCCATTAACTCTACCTCCAATACCCCTTGGTCAGGTCAATGATCATAAGGTAGGTCACCCCTCCCAACATGTCCAGGAGTGTGTCCATCCAGGGCACTGGGTGGGCATCTGACTGTGTGACTGTATTCAGTCCACAATAGTCCACACAGAAAAGAGTAGAGCCATCTGGCTTGGGCACAAGGAGTACAGATGAGGCCAAGAGGCTGTGGGATCTCTGGATTACCCCTAAATCCAGCATCTCCTCCATTTCCCTCCTAATGTCCTTTTGGACAGCCTCTGACACCCGATATGCTGTCCACCATATGGACATCTGTGTCCCTGTCTCCACTTTGTGCGTCACTAAGGGGGTTAGTCCAGGCTTGGCGCTAAACAGGGGGGCAAAGTCTGCAAAAACCTCCCTTATTTCCTTGATCTTGTCCGGGGCCAGCTGGGGTGACAGTTTAACTGCCTCCACAGAGTAATTCTTCTTGCTTTCTTTCAGCAAGTCCAGAAGTGGGTCTCCTTCATCCGTCCCCTCCTCAGGACTACATTCTGCAAACACCATGTCAGCCCTATTAGCATATGGCTTCATCATGTTGACATGGTATATCCTTTCTGTCTGTCTTCTGTCAGGTAACTCCATAATATATTTCATGTAATTTACCTTCCTAACTACTTTGTACAGTCCTGCCCACTCAGCCTGCAGCTTGTCTTTCCAGACCGGAATAAGGACCATGACTTTCTGGCCTACCATGTATGACCGAGCTCTGGCTCTGCAGTCGTACCACACTTTTTGTTTCTGTTGGGTATCTGCCAGATTGCTCTGGGCTGTCCCCAAAAGCTCCTTCAGCCTTTCCCTAAACCTAAGGACATAATCCACTATGGGAGTTCCCTGGGTGGCGTGCTTGCCTTCCCAGTCCTCCTAGATCAAGTCTAAGGGCCCATGTACCCAGCGTCCATATAAGAGTTCAAAGGGGGAAAATTCTGTCAACTCTTGGGGCACCTCCCTGTATGCAAACAACAGGTGAGGAAGGTCTTTCTCCCAGTCCCTCCTGTGCTGTTCAGCAGACTCTTGGAGCATTGACTTCCGGGTACCATTAAATCTTTCCACAAGCCCATTGACTTGAGGGTGATATGGTGTTGTGCATCTCTGCACCACCCCTCACTTCTCCCATAAACATTTCATCAGGTCCGACATGAAGGAACCCCCTCGATCAGTGATAACCTCCTGCAGAAACCCAACACAGGAGAAAATCCCAAGTAAGGCATCTGCCACTTTGTCTGTCCTCAGTGAGGATAGGGTGACTGCCTCTGGATACCGGGTGGCATAATCCACCACAGTCAGGATGAACCTCTTCCCGGAGGAGCTGGGGGTATCTAAAGGCCCCATAATATCCATTCCCACCCTCTGGAATGGCTCCTGCACTATGGGCAATGGAATCAGGGCACCTTGGGTTTTCTTGCCCACCTTCCATATTTCTTGGCATTGGTGACAAGACCTGAAATACTCCTTCACCTGCTGGGTGAAGTTGTGCCAATAGAAATTCTAGGCCAATCACTGTATAGTGCATGTGATTCCCAGATGAAGAGACAAGGGAATATCATGTGCTATCTTGAGCAACTACTCATGATACCCCTGGGGAACAACAAGCTGTCTGCCTATCACTCCTCGCTCTGTCTGCACAACCTGAGTATACATCAGTCTGTTTTCCCAATAAACCTTATGTCTACCGTCACCTCCCTGTGCTCCGTCAAAGTCTGCCCAAGCCCTCAGCTTCTCTAGACTAGGGTCACTTTTCTGAGCAGCTGCAAACCCCTTACGCATTCCCAAGACATGGGACAGGTTCCCCTTCAGTCTCTAAACTGGGGTCCCTAGCATTAGCATCAGGGCACTCAGGATCACTGTCATCCCTAACCCTCTGACAATAGGTCACCCCTCACTCTTTGGAGTAACCCTCCATAGCTGTGTGGTTAACTGCTGCTGCTGGTGAAATTTCTACCCCCTTTTCATTAGTCTCCATATCAGGAGACACAGGCTGGGGAACCAGCCTCCCAGTGTTTTCCACAGTGGCTTCTGTAGGGTTCAGGGAACTACAATTTTCCCTTGCCGCTTGGCTATGGGTAACTGCACACACCATCCCCTGTTTGAGATTGTTGCCAAGGATGATGTCAACTGCTAATGTTTTGGCTACAGCGACCTGTGGCACAGTTCCCACTGTTTCACCTCAGTCTAGGAGAACACTAGCAAACGGCAATGTTTTCTCTTCACCAGTGAAGTCTTGTATAGTGATATATTTATTGGGTATAAGCTGACCAGGCTCTACTAGATCCCCTTTTGCCAATATCAGGGATGCTCCTGTGTCCCTTAACCTTTGTGTCAGTACACCATTCACTGTGACTGGGTGCAGGTGTTCCCTCATGTTCACAGGCATGCTTCCAAGGGGACACACACAAACAACCCACTTCTTTCCTAGCCCCATGTTGCATATTGCTTGCCCTTGTGGGACACTGTCTGGCAATATGCCCAGTTTCTTTACAAAACCAACATTCATTTCTTTTTTCAGAGAAATCTTTTCTTTGAAACCTGGGGCTAACTGGTTTTGGTGGAGGCAGTTGAGTTTTCAGCTGCCCTGAATGCGTGCTTTTCCCTTTCTGCACTGCCACGCCCACACCATTCCCTCTCAGAGCAGGTCTGTTCTTGGCATAGTGGTCTGAGAGTTCAGCAGCCTCTTGCACTGTTTTGGGATCTCAGTCCTCCAGTCAGGTTTTCAGCTCTGCTGGGCATGCCCAAAAAATATGTTCTAACAGAATAGCATTTTCAATTTTATTTACAGAGTTTGCTTCAATTCCTTCCCACCAAAGTTTTAAAAACTGATGTTGTTTCATGGCTAGCTCCTCATAGCTAATGTCTGGGCTTCTCCCGAGCTTATGGAATTTAGCTCTGTATGATTCAGCAGTTAGAGCAAACTTTTTTAAAAGTTCAGCTTTAAGTTTGCTGTAATCATTACTGTGCTCATTGTCCATTTGATCCAATGCATCCCGAGCTTTCCCAGTAAGCAGCAGGGATAGCTGGAAACTCCATGACCCTCTAGGAATTTTAGCCTGAACACACACTTTTTCAAAAGAATTTAAAAAGGCACCTATATTCTCCCCCTCTTTAAATTCGGCTATCAATTTGGAATTCAATTTGTAACCCAGTCCTGTAGTTCCAGTTAAATCCAAGCCACTTACCTGCTCTGGTGTGGGTGGTTGGAGTCGTAGCTTCTCCAGTTCATGTCACCTGTGGCGCTCACGCTTCTCACAGTCCACGTCTTGCTGTTCACAGTCCACCTCTCGCCGTTCCTGGTCAGCCACTCACTGTTCTCGCTGAAACTTCAGCTCCATTTCTGCACAACTTAATCTGCAGCTCGATTGCTTCTGGCTCCAGAATTCTAGTGACCTTCCCCTGCTACTGTGGCCCTTCGCTGGCACTGGCCCTGCTGTCATCCTCATAGGATCTGGACACTGCACTGGCTGCTAGCCCTTCCACGCTCAAGGTTTGGTACTTTACAGTCACAGTCTGTGACTCGATGCTCTGGGTATCTGCTGTTATCAGGGCATCCATGAGATTCTGCTTCGTGGCTCTCACCTCATACAGGACTACTTTGTCCTTGCACAGCTGCCTCAGGTAGTCTACAGTGTGCCCGCTGTAGTTGGAAGCCATCTTCTTCCCTAACTATGGCTACTCTAACTTGCACTTCAGAAAAAAATAAAACAGGTAGGAACTTGAGTGTAAGCAAAATTACATAGTTCTGTTTCCTTTTTTAAAAAATAAATCACTGCCTTTTTTTTTGCAAGTGAGCTGTACAGTATCAAGCTGACACACAGAACAATTTAAAGCTTGTGTTACCAAATGTATCTGCACCACTGCCAACCAAATATGTCACAAACCCACTCAGCAGGTCAGGTCCTCTGCTGCCACAGTGCCAACCTCTGAGCGCAGCATTGTGAAAAGGTAAAAGAACAGGGTAACCCTCCTGTCTGCTTGTGGGTCCAAATCACCTTTGGTCTCAAGTTCTAGGGGGGAGGTTCAAACTGTGAACCTTATGCTAGTGTACCCAAATGTACAGGCTCAGATAATTCTGCTTTTTGGGGAATGCCAGATATCACCTAAAGGCACCTAACCAGGTATCCAAAACGAACCCTTAAAACTATATGAAAGACCGTAGGTATTTGTTACCTTTTTCCAGTTCAGTAACACTATTAAGCTTATGAACAATTGTCAACTTTAACCATCTATACTTCCCAAGCAAAAGAAAGAATTTTGAAGGCACACCAGGCAGTCTCTTTAAAATAAGAGGTTTATTTAAAAATGGATAAAAATATGTAAAATGTAAACACAGAACACTATATCACAATGCATACAATCACTTAAAAGAAAACAAGGAAAAGTACAAACATAAACTCCTACCATAATACAATTAGACTTTTCTATCTAATGTATACCTTCGTACAGTGCTTAAAGTTAGATTATGTTTCTAGAAGTCCACAAAGAAATGTGACTAAAGATCAGACACAGAATAGTTTAAACTATCTCGAACACACCCCTTCCATGATGTCACCTAGCTCCTCCTTGTTAAATATAAAAAAATAATACACACAGGATGTCCTATCAGGAGGTGTGTTAAATAAGGTGATATCAGCAAAAACTCATTTCCCAGTATGACTCTTTGATCTTGAGTGGCTTCCTGCTTCCCCAAGGATCAAAGGATATTTTAGTTTTCCAGCTTCAAAGGCAGGAGGCCATAAAATGCAACTCCTCTAAAACATCATAAAAGTTTACGATCCCTATATCCTAGCAGCTGGTCAGCTCCAATTAAGTCAGATAAACAGGAGGCTCTTAATTATGTCTCTCTAGTGTTTAATTACCTCCTGGTTTCAGGTTAACATCCTGTAGCTGAAACCTTGGGGGGGGGTCATCCCAGGAGCACAGGATGTCTCATGACAGACAATCACATACTACATTTTTATATTACAAAATCTTAGAATAATCATAACCAGCTCGCCAAGCATCACAACTACCAAGTGCTAATAGGGAACTACAGGGACCTAAATGCAGGTGCCAAAACAGGAAACCAATTGTACATCGAGGAGGCTTTATGAATAATTCATTTTTGTGACTGACAAGCCTTTCAGCCAATCATAGCCGGAACAGCAAATAGCTTCAGCCAATAGGGAACCTCAGGAAAGCCCCATAAAAGACCGGGTTTTCTGGCTGTGCAAGCAGATTTAAAGAGATTCAGATTCAAGCAGGAGCCTCCCACAGGGGTGGGGCCTCAGGTCCTTAGCAAACAAAAATGGCCTAGTGATCCAGTGCAAGCCCTCCACAAGGGAGGGGGCATTTTTCTCTGCTAAAAGGGGAATCTAAAGCAAACCCTGCTAGCCTGGGGGTTGCCAGAAAATGTCCTCCAGGGGCTAGTTTCAATCCTTTCCACATTTAAGGAAAACATGGGTTCAGCAACTTGATGCCAAGCCAGCTGTGAGACAGCTGAACCTGCCTCAGCAGTGAGAGTGCTGAAATCTTCAGGAACTTCAGATGAAGGAGAGCCATTCCTGTGAGGATGCCTGAGTGAGTAAACTTGTATCTGCAAGAATAAGAAAGCTTAATGGGTCAGCGAAGCCCTAGAGAACTGTTTGGAATGGCTTGTTTGTCTGCACCCTGTGTCTGATTGGTTTTCAGAAAGGGTGGACCCTTACAAACTGAGTGACTGAGGATGGTCCAGTATATATAAATGTGTTTGAATTGAAAAAGCCCAAATGTGCTAATGTTAAATTGCAAGTGAAAGAGCCCAAGTGTGCTAATGTTAAATTGTAAGTTTGAATTGAAAGAGCCCGAGTGGCGAATGTTACACTGCAAGTGAAAGAGCCCGTGTGCTAATGTTACATTGCAAGTGAAAGAGCCCAAATGTGCTAATGTTACTCTGCAAGTAAAAGAGCCCAAGTGTGCTAATGTTACACTGCAAGTGAAAGAGCCCAGTGTGCTAATGTTACACTGCAGTGAAAGAGCCCAGTGCTAATGTTACACTGCAAGTGAAGAGCCCAAGGTGTGCTAATGTTACATTGCAAGTGAAAGAGCCCAAGTGTGCTAATGTTATACTGCAAGTGAAAGAGCCCAAGTGTGCTAATGTTACACTGCAAGTGAAAGAGCCCATGTGCTAATGTTACATTGCAAGTGAAAGAGCCCAAGTGTGCTAATGTTACACTGCAAGTGAAAGAGCAAGTGTTACTAATGTTATACTGCAAGTGAAAAAACCCGTATGCTAATGTTACATTGCAAGTGAAAAGAGAGCCCGTGTGCTAATGTTACATTGCAAGTGAAAGAGCCCGTGTGCTAATGTTACATTGCAAGTGAAAGAGCCCAAGTGTGCTAATGTTATACTGCAAGTGAAAGAGCCCGTGTGCTAATGTTACATTGCAAGTGAAAGAGCCCAAGTGTGCTAATGTTACACTGCAAGTGAAAGAGCCCAAGTGTGCTAATGTTACATTGCAAGTGAAAGAGCCCAAGTGTGCTAATGTTACATTGCAAGTGAAAGAGCCCAAGTGCGCTAATGTTACACTGCAAGTGAAAGAGCCCAAGTGTGCTAATGTTACACTGCAAGTGAAAGAGCCCAAGTGTGCTAATGTTATACTGCAAGTGAAAGAGCCCAAGTGTGCTAATGTTACATTGCAAGTGAAAGAGCCCGTTTGCTAATGTTACATTGCAAGTGAAAGAGCCCAAGTGTGCTAATGTTACACTGCAAGTGAAAGAGCCCAAGTGTGCTAATGTTATACTGCAAGTGAAAGAGCCCGTATGCTAATGTTACATTGCAAGTGAAAGAGCCCAAGTGTGCTAATGTTATACTGCAAGTGAAAGAGCCCAAGTGTGCTAATGTTATACTGCAAGTGAAAGAGCCCGTGTGCTAATGTTACATTGCAAGTGAAAGAGCCCAAGTGTGCTAATGTTACACTGCAAGTGAAAGAGCCCGTGTGTGCTAATGTTATACTGCAAGTGAAAGAGCCTGTGTGCTAATGTTACATTGCAAGTGAAAGAGCCCAAGTGTGCTAATGTTACACTGCAAGTGAAAGAGCCCAAGTGTGCTAATGTTATACTGCAAGTGAAAGAGCCCGTATGCTAATGTTATACTGCAAGTGAAAGAGCCAGTATGCTAATGTTACTCTGCAAGTTTGGAGTGAAAGAGCCCACGTGTGCTAATGTTATACTGCAAGTTTGAATTGAAAGAGCCCAAGTGTACTAATGTTAAATTGCAAGTTTGAACTGAAAGAGCCCAGTAAGCTATAGTGAAACCGTTATTGCCAAGAGCGTGGTTTGCTTCAGAAAAGAATTATAAATGTGCTAGAAGTAGTAAAAGAATGATCCTCAGATTGGACAAACACTCTAATAAATAAATGTGCTGAATGGAAATTTAAAGAAATATAGATGTGCTAGATAAAGGAAAAGCATGTCCTCGGATTGGACAAAGGTCCTAAATAAGTAAATGTGCTGGATGTAATCTTGAGAGGTATAAATGTGCTACATGTAATTTAACCGGCCTAGTTATATTGCAAGTGTTCTCAGCCTAGGAGAAGGGCTCAGTCTTCAAAAGTTAAAGTGTTCTTTCCATCGTCAAGTTTTAAAATCTCTGCAGTCAGTTTAGGTGGGATCTGGTTGTTGGCTTGCCTGTCGTTTAACCTCCAGGGATTGTGCATGCATACTAAGAGCACTTCATTTTAACCTGCTTACAGAGAAGCCTACTGTGAGTAAATGCAGGGCCTCCCCTGCTCCATCTAAAGAGATTGTACATAGTTGAAGTGTTCAATACTTCGAGTCTAATGTCAAACATAAGTCTTAATCAACCTATCTAGCCAGCCAACATACAGCTGCAACGTCCATCAGGCCTGCACCATTTATGGACTATGGTTACTGGGTACCCAGGTTAAGGCTGAGATTGTGGGGTCTCATACCAAATGTGGGGACTGGTACCAGTGTGGGTGATTAATGAATAACTGTGTTAACTGATTTATTGCAGCCAGTTAGACAGCCAGGGCTCTGGTTATTCACAAAGGTTGGTGGGTCTAATGTGATTAAATTTGTGATTTAAAATGTAACTGTTTAATTTTGATCCAAACCAAATCAAACAAAATGTAAATATTGTGTATAGCATAACCTCTACTCCTGTCTTCACCCATCCTAACGTAGAAACATAGAAACATATACTTTGACGGCAGATACGGACCGCTTAGCCCACCTAGTTTGCCCATTTCCCCATGTAAATAAACTTTGTTATTGTTGTTTTGCAGATACCTGTGTCATGAGCATATTATTAGTCTCTAGCTCCTACATGGTAAAATGTAGGAAATGTGGTAAAATGTCATTGGGTCATGTCTGGGGTGGTTTTATGGTGTTGTGGGTGGGTACAGCATCCTATAGGGTTGTACCAGGTTAAAGCTAACCCACTTAAAGCTATACTCTGGGTGGAGGCACTGCACAATGTAATATCTTGGGTAAGAACCAGTTTAAAGTAAATCTCAGGAACCCGGGTCCCTCAACCTTGGTCTGGCCAGGCAAGGCAGGAGTAGCAGCCCTTGGAACAGCACCGCCTAGGGGTTACAAATCCATCGATGAGATGCTACAAATGGAAAAGTAAATGACGTCAAGATAGTTATGACTACATCAGGTAACTTAGTTATATCTGTTATCATATGGCATGAAGGACATCTGCAATGCAATTGGCTACTTACCATTGGCTGATGCCACTACTAACAAAGAACATAAATGAAAAGTCCATGTGCTACACCATACATAATGAAATAAGTACCCCCACACCTCCTTCCCAACAAACCAATTAAAATACTAACAGACATGTCAAATATATACAAAGTCCAGTTCTAGAGACCATGGGCTTGATTTTCAAAGATCCTCTGGAGCAACACAAGTTGTGTTACTCCAGGGATGCAGCAAACTCTGGGTGCACCAGTGCACCCTGTGCTTGATTCTGTCAAAATCATGGTTCTGGCACTAAAGTCCCCAGGTTTGCTGTGTGTCACCTGTTGCAACAAACAGGTGGCACACCTGTAGTAATTGCCACAGGGTTTGCCCTCCCCACCCGGAGCAACCCTAGCAGGACCAAGATGGTTGGGGGGGTTGAAACTGCTCACCAGGAGGGGGGCAGGGAGCATAAGGAATGGGGGTTGGCAGAGGATGTCGGGAGGGAGAGCTGTGACTGCCTGTTACCGAAATGGCACCTGACGGGGTGCATGGACAGCGTTATACATCTCATAAATGCCAGCATGTCCACATACTGTACTACAATGTTCAGTGCCTAGTACCCATGCAGTATGTACATTTCCAGCCCTGAAGAAACACAATATAGGTGGGACCAGTGATAAATCAGCAGAATGCGGCAGCATAATGCACCGTAACACAGCAGACTGCATGTCTATACTGTTACGGCCAGTCCAGAGGCAGGGAGAACTGACAAGAGCAGAACAGGTAATTAGCGCTTTTGTTTTTGTTTAATGACTCCTGCCAGGAGACAGGGGAGAAAACAGAATCTGAAGAGAAACAACTGAGTGCCTCCAATTCTGCAGAACTCAAACTCCTCAAAGCTCCATCACAAACAATTAAGAGACATGAACTAAGAACTACCAACAATATTTATGGGTAAGCCCAGTCCGCTAATTCTACCAGATCAGAATATGTGCAGCAGGTTGAATTGCACCAGATATACCAGACGTGAATTCAACCTGCTATACAGTAAAAATTTGCATCTCTGCATTATTACATTATTACACTAGTAGAATTCACACACGCATGCACAAGAAATACAAAAATCTCCATAATTCCACTGCCATAACGTCACAGTCACACACAGGCTGCAGGTGGACACAGAACATGATTTTTAGCAGTTAGAGGATAAGGAGCAGGGAGTTGTCTGACAAGTAGGGAAATACAGCAGGTGGAATTTTTGTGATTATAAAAGAGACACCAAGACTAGAAACCCTGAAAACAAACTTTGCTGGATTTTAAAAATGGTGTATGTAAGTAATGATCTCCAGAAAGGACACAGTAAGAGTGGAGGCATACCAGTCCAGAGTAGGGGTACCAAACTGGAACAGGGTCGGCACCTAAAGTCCCAGGAGAAGAGATCAATTCGCTAAATATGGACACGTTGAATGAAAGGAGGCTAAGAAGAGATATGATAGAGTTACAAAAATACCTCACAGGGTAACATAAGGTACATGCCAGGAAGTATTTATCAGAGACAAAGTTGCTCCACAACATCTGATACAAGGCTGAAAGGTAAAAAATTCAAGAGGGATTCATCAAAGTACTTCTTCACCCAAAGGGTAGTTGGCACGTGAGATAGCCTTCCAGTGGATGTAATGGGGCCAAAAAAAGTTGTGGGATTCAAAACATCCTGGTACAGTCACACTGAGATTGTAGGAGTAAATAAAGTGCTGGGAGTAACGATTGTGCCATATATCACATAGGATCTGCAGAACAAAAACCCTGGCAAAAGTCGTGCCTATAAGGGCACGGTCATTGCAACAACAGCAAAAAAGAAAATTCTGGCCAGAGCCGATAGGGCTGCAGGTGAAGAAATTGGGGTAAAAATATTGAAATGTATCAAAGTTAGGAGCCTGCATTTGCAAAATGTAACGTAGGCTCATAAATGTGTTATTTTGTAATATTTTTACACCAAATTTTCAGCATAGCCTTGTTATAAAAAGATACAAAATAAGGTACAGAAGGGACATATTTTTCAGAAAAAAAGGCACTCAGGAACAAGGGGACCTGTTATGAAGCTGGCGGGGGCTAATTTCAGGAGATATGAAGAAGTACTTCTTCAAAGAGAGAGTTGTGGTTTCCTGGAACAGCATTTAATTGGAGGTGGTAGGAATGAAAACAGTGGTGGGGTTCCAGAATTCATGGGACAGGCACAAGGGAATCTTAGTGAACAGGAGGAGGGAGAACTGACCGGAGATCATGTAGGATCTGCGGTGTTACTGTAGGCAGGGAAAAATGGGCAGACTAGGTGGAGGCAAACGGTCACTTATCTGCAAGCAATCTCTTTGTTTCTATGTTTCTGGTTACAAAAGGGGGGGCATGGTACACAGTGCAGGGCTGGTGCTCAGGGAAGTAGGGCGACCAGCTCTCAAACACAGAAGCAAAGAATCCAAAAGTCCTGAGCACTCACAAATAAAACTAGTAGCCAGGCACAGCATAATGCTGAACATTTTTTAATGGTAGTAATATCATGAACCACGTTAAGTTCAAATATAATCCAGTACAAGCAAGAAAGCTGACAAACGCAGTAAACGCTAGATGTAAAGGACACTTAGCAGGTCAGGCCCTCTGCTCCCACACTGCCAACCTCTGAGCGCAGTATTGTGAACAGTTAACAGAACAGGGTAACCCTCCTGTCTGTTTTGTGGGTTCAAATCAAACTTTGGTCTCAAGTTCTGGAGGGATTCAAACTGTGAACCTCTTGCTAGCGTACCCAATGTACAGTCTCAGATAATTCTGCTCTTCAGGGGATGCCAGATATCTTTCGCCTATGGGCACCTAACCAGTTGTACAAAATTAACCCTTAAAAACTCTATTAAAGACCTCAGAATAAACTTTTACCTTTTCCAGTTTGGTAAACCAGTAAGCTATGCCCAGTGTCAGCTTTAATCATATATGCTTCACTTGTCAAATAAAGAAATTCAAAGGCACACCAGGTAGTCTGTAAAAATAAAGGTTTACTTAAAATAGATAAAAATGTAAATACAGAACCATATATCACAAAACCATAAAATCACTTAAAATAAGAAGGTTTTAAATACAAACAAAATCTCCTACCACAGGACCCTTAGACTTGTATAATCTAATGTATTCTTATCTCCTTCCAGTGCTGATGTTGCTTTTTTCAGAGTCCAAATGTGTGTCTAAATGGAATGCAGATTACAGTTTAAAAATGCTGTGTTTCAACCCACTTCATGATGTCATCATCTAGCTCCTCCCTTTCAGGATACATAAAATATATATATATATATATATATACACACACACACACAAAAGAAGAAGTCCCATCAAGGTATTGAATTCTGTGACTCCAGCAAGACTCATTTTCCTAATGATGACACTCTTAACTAAGAACGTGATCTCTCAGTCTCCTTTGATCTATGAGCAGTCTCCGTTCTCAAACACATCAAAGGACTTTTTATAACACCAGGTGCAAATAACTGACTTTTCTGAGGACGTCATAAAATGGATATATCAGTTACTGACTTCAAAGCAAACTGGCAAGTTAATTGCATTCAGAGATCTGCTGCAAAACATATATCCTGTCTTTTGAACTGATACCTGGCTGGTGGGGGTTGTCATCCCAGGCATAGGATTTTTCATGACAGACAATTACACTACAGCTTTTAAATTACAAAAATCCTAGAGCGATCAGAATCAGCTGTCCAAGTGTCACAATCCTCTCCACCTAGACTGAATTTGGGGGCTCTATCCCCTGCATGGAATGAGCTTCCCAAATCAGTTCACTCCTCATAGACATGAGACAGCGCATCTGAGTTCTGATTGGTCGCTCCAGCCCTATGTAGAATGGTCATGTCATACCCTTGCAAAGCAAGACTCCATCTTAGCAATCTACCATTATTCTTACCCATTTGCATCAGCCAAACCAGGGTGTTGTGGTCAGTCTGTACCACAAAATGCTGCCCATACAAGTATGGCTCCAACTTCTTTAGGGCCCACACTATGAGAAGACACTCCTTTTCCACAGTGGAGTATGCTGCTCCCTGGGAAGTAACTTTTTACTCAGATAGGCTACAGGGTGATCTTTCCCTTGGCTGGATGTCTGACTCAGTACTGCCCCAATACCCATTTCTGAGGCGTCAGTCTGAACTATAAAGGGTCTGCCATAGTCAGAACTTGTCAAAACAGGAGCACTGCATAGTGCCTCCTTCAGTCTGGTAAAGGCTTCTTCACAGGCTGGTCCCCAGGTAATTTTCTTGGCATCCTTTTCTTTACCAGGTCAGATAGGGGAGCAGCCAGGGCACTGTAATTGAGTACAAATTTTCTATAGTACCCTGCTGTCCCAAGAAAACTCCTGACCTGCTTCTGCATTTCTGGTCTGGGCCAAGCCTGAATTACCTCTGTTTTTATTTGGTTAGGTTGGAGCTGTCCCTGGCCTACCACATGCCCGAGGTATGACACCTCTCCTATGGCCACCTGGCACTTCCCGGCTTTGACAGTGAGCCCGGCCCTCTGTATCCTGCCAAGCACTTCCCTAAGGTGGGACAGGTGTTCCTCCCAGCTGGCACTAAAGATGGCAGTGTCATCCAGGTATGCCACGACATACTCTTCAGCACCAATTAACACCTGGTTTACCAACCTTTGGAAAGTGGCTGGGGTGTTCTTCATTACGTAAGGCATTACTTTAAATTCAAATAAGCCTATTGGAGTGATGAGGGCTGACCTCTCCCTAGCACTGTCCATTAACTCTACCTGCCAATACCCCTCGGTCAGGTCAGTCATCGTAAGGTAGGTCGCCCCTCCCAACTTGTCCAGGAGTTCATCCGTCTGAGGCATCGGGTGGGCATCTATCTTCTTGACTGCATTCAGTCCGTGATAGTCCACACAGAAACAAGTAGAGCCATCTGGATTAGGCACAAGGACTACGGGTGAGGCCCAGGGGCAGTGGAATCTCTGGATTACCCCTAAATCCAGCATCTCCTCCACTTCCCTCTAGGACAGCCTCTGACACCCGATATGCTGTCTGCCATATGGGCGTCTGTGTCCCTGTCTCCACATCGTGCGTCGCTAAGGGGGTTAGTCCATACTTGGCGCTAAACAATGGGGCAAAGTCTGCTAAAACCTCCCTTACTTCCTGGATCTGGTCTGGGGCCAGCTGGAGAGACAATTTTACTGCCTCCACAGAGGACTCCGCTTGCTTTCTTCCAGCAAGTCCAGAAGGGGGACTCCTTCGTCCATCCCCTCCCCAGGACTACACACTGCAAATACCATGTCAGTCCTATTTGCATATGGCTTCATCATGTTGACATGGTACATCCTTTGTGTCTGTCTTGGGTCAGGTAACTCTACAATATAGTTCACGTCATTTACCTTCGTAACCACTTTGTACAGTCCTGCCCACTCAGCCTGCAGCTTGTCTTTCCAGCCCAGAATAAGGACCATGACTTTCTGACCCACCATGTACAAGCAAGCTCTAGCTCTGTGGTCGCACCACACTTTTTGTTTCTGTTGGGCAGCTGCCAGGTTGCTCTGGGCTGTTCCCATAAGCTCCTTCAGCCTTTCCCTAAACTTAAGGACGTAATCCAGTATTGGAGTTCCCTGGGTGTTGTGCTTGCCTTCCCAGTCCTCCCAGATCAAGTCTAGGGGTCCACGTACCCGGTGTCCATAAAAGAGTTCAAAGGGGGAAAATCCAGTCGACTCTTGGGGCACCTCCCTGTATGCAAACAACAGATGGGGAAGGTATTTCTCCCAGGCCCTCCCATGCTGTTCAACAAGTGCTCAAAGCATTGTCTTCAGGGAACCATTGAATCTTTCCACAAGCCCATTGGCTTGTGGGTGATAAGGTGTCATGCATCTCTGCACCACCCCACACTTCTCCCATAAACATTTCATCAGGTCCAACATGAAGGAACCCCTTCGATCGGTGATAACCTCCTGTGGAAACCCAACCCAGGAGAAAACCCCAAGTAAGGCATCTGCCACTTTGTCTGTCCTCAGTGGGGATAGGGTGACTGCCTCTGGGTACCAGCTGGCATAATCCACCATGGTCAGGATGAATCTCTTCCCTGAGGAGATAGGGGTATTTAAAGGCTCCACAATATCCATTCCCACTCTCTGGAATGGCTCCTCCACTATGGGCAATGGAATCAGGGCAGCTTGGGTTTTCTTGCCTGTCTTCCCTATTTCTTGACACCGGTGACAAGACCTGCAATACTGCTTCACCTGCTGGGTGAAGTTAGGCCAATAGAAATTCTGGGCCAACCGCCGCATAGTGCATGTGATTTCCAGATGACGCAGACAAGGGAATATCATGTGCAAGCTTGAGCAACTGCTCACAATACCCCTGGGGGACGACAAGCTGCATGCCTAGCACCTCTCCCTCTGTCTGCACACCCTGATTATACAAAAGTCCATTTTTCCAATAAACCTTATGTCTGCCATTACCTCCCTGTGCCCCGTCAGAGTCTGCCCAAGCCCTCAGCTTCTCTAGACTAGGGTCACTTCTTTGAGTAGCTGAAAACCCCTCACACATTCCCAAGGCATGGGACAGGTCCTCTTCTGTCTCTAACCTAGGGTCCCTAGCACTAGTGTCAGGGCACTCAGGATCACTGTCAGTCCCAACCCTCTGACAATGAGTCACCCCTCCCTCTTCAGAGTAACCCTCCATAGCTGTGTGGTTAACTGCTACTGGGGAAATTTCTACCCCCCTTATAATTAATCTCCCCATCTGGAGACACAGGCTGGGGAACCAGCCTCTCAGTGGTTTCCACAATGGCTTCTGTGGGGTTCAGGGAACTACAATTTTCCCTTGCCGCTTGGCTATATGTAACTGCACACACCATCTCCTGTTTGAGATTGTTGCCCAGGATCACGTCCACTACTAAGGTTTGGGCTACAGCCACCTGTTGCACAGTTCCCCCTGTTTCACCCCAGTCTAGGAGAACACTAGCAAGTGGCAATGTTTTCTCCCCACCAGTAAAGTCTTGTACGTTATGTATTTGTGGGGTATAAGCTGACCAGACTGTACCAGATCCCCTTTTACCAATGTCAGGGATGCCTCTGTGTCCCTTAACCCCTGCGTCTGTACGCCATTTACCATGACTGGGTGCATGTGTTCCCTCATGTTCACAGGCATGCTTCCAGGGACATACAAACAACTCACTTCCTTCCTAGCCCCCGGTTGTGTATTGCTCACCTTTTTGGGACACTGTCTGGCAATATGTCTAGTTTCTTTACACAACCAACATTCATTTCTTTTCTCAGAGAAATCTTTTCTCTGAAACCTTGGGCTAACTGGTTTTGGTGGTGGCAGTGAGGGTTTTAGCTGCCCTGAAGGTGCACTTTTCCCTTTCTGCACTGCCACACCCACCTCATTCACTCTCAGATCAGGTCTGCTCTTGGCATAGTGGTCCAACAGTTCAGCAGCCTCTTGCACTGTTTTGGGATCTTGGTCCTCCAGGCAGGTTTTCAGTTCTGCTGGGCATGCCCAGAAAAACTGTTCTAACAAAATCACATTTTAAATTTTATCAGAGTTTGCTTCAATTCCTTCCCACCAACATTTTAAAAACTGACATTGTTTCATGGCTAGCTCCTTGTAGCTCATGTCAGGGCTTCTCCTGAGCTTACGGAATTTAGCTCTGTATAATTCAGCAGTCAATTCAATTTTTTTTAACAGTGCAGCTTTAAGTTTGCTGTAATCATTACTGTCCTCATTGTCCATTTAACTCAATGCATCCCAAGCTTTCCTGCTAAGTAGTGGGGATAGCTGAAAACTCCAGGACTCTCTAGGAATTTTAGCCTGAATACAAACTTTTTCAAAATAATTTAAACAGGCATCCATATATTCCCCCTCTTTAAATTCAGCTATCAATTTGGAATTCAATTTGTAACCCATTCCTGTAGTCCCAGTTAAACCCAAGCCACTTACCTGCTCTGGTGCTGCTGGTTAGAGTCATAGCTTCTTCATTTCATGTTGCCTCTGGTGCTCATGCTTCTCACGGTCTGCCTCTCACTGTTCATGCTCTGCCTCTTGAAGTTCTCACTCCCTCTTCTCCTCTGCCTCTCAGCATTCTCTATCCCTCTTCTCCTCTGCAGCTCGCTGGCGCTCACGCTCCTCATGGTCTGCCTCCCCACTGTTCACAGTCCCTCTCCCTCTGGAACTCCAGCTCCATTCTGCACAACTCAATTTGCAGCCTGAGTACTTCTGGATCCAGGATACGGGTGACCTTTCCCTGCTGCTGTGGCCCTTCACTGGCACTGGCCCTGTTGCCCTCCTCATCGGATCTGGACACTGCACTGGCTGCTGGCCCTGCCACTGCCACACTCAAGGTTTGGTCCTTTTCAGTCACTGTCTGTGACTCGATGCTCTGAGCATCTGCTACCATCAGGGCATCCATGAGGTTCTGTTTGGTGACTTTCATCTTGAACGGGACTCCTCTGTCTCCACACAACTGCCTTAACTAGTCTACAGTGTGCCTGCTGTAGTTGGAAGCCATCTTCTTCCCTAATTATGGCTACTCTGACTTGCACTTTAGAAAAAAAATAAAATGAGTAGGAACTTGACTGTATGCCTAGTGATATAGTTCTGTCTCCTTTTTTAAAAATAAATCACTGCCTTTTTCTTTCTTTGCAAGTGAACTGACGGTCTCAAGCTGACACACTGAACAATAAAAGCTTGTAATACCAAAATTATCCCACCGCTGCCAACCAATCTGTTACAAACCCACTCAGCAGGTCAGACCCTCTGCTCCCACACTGCCAACCTCTGAGCACAGTATTGTGAACAGTTAACAGAACAGGGTAACCCTCCTGTCTGTTTTGTGGGTTCAAATCAAACTTTAGTCTCAAGTTCTGGAGGGATTCAAACTGTGAACCTCTTGCTAGCGTGCCAAATATACAGGCTCAGATCATTCTGCTCTTTGGGGTATGTCAGATATTTTTCACCAATGGGCACCTAACCAGGTGTACAAAATTAACCTTTAAAAACTCTATTAAAGACCTCAGAATAAACTCTTATATTTTCCCAGTTTGGTAAACCAGTAAGCTATTCCCAGTGTCAGCTTTAATGGTATATGCTTCACTTTTCAAATAAAGAATTTCAAAGGCTCACCAGATAGTCTCTAAAAATAGAGGTTTACTTAAAATAGATAAAATGTAAAATGTAAATACAGAACCATATATCACAAAACCATACAATCACTTAAAATAAGAAGGTTTTAAATACAAACAAAATCTCTTACCACAGGGCCCTTAGACTTGTCTAATCTAATGTATTCATATCTCCTTCCTGGGCTGATGTTGCTTTTTTCAGAGTCCAAACATGTGTGCCTAAATGGAATACATATTACAGTTCAAAAATGTTGTGTTTCAACCCTCTTCATGATGTCACCATCTAGTTCCTCCCTTTCAGGATACATAAAAAAAATACATATATATATGTGTGTGTGTGTGTGTGTGTGTGTGTGTGTGTGTGTGTATACAAAACATGAAGTCCCATCAAGGTATTGAATTCTGTGACTTCAGCAAGACTCATTTTCCAAATGATGACACTCTAAACTAAGACCGTGACCTCTCAGTCTCCTTTGATCTATGAGCAGTCTCCATTCTCAAACACATCAAAGAACTTTTAATGACACCAGGTGCAATTAACTGACTTTTCTGAGGATGTCATAAAATGGATATATTAGCTCCTGGCTTCAAAGCAAACTGACAAATTAATTGCATTCAGAGATCTGCTGTTTAACACATATCCTGTCTTTTGAACCGGGACTCGGTACTGGGTCCAGTCCTCTTTAACATCTTTATAGGTGACATTGCAGAGGGTCTGGAGGGAAAGGTATGCCTCTTTGCAGATGACACAAAGATCTGTAACAGAGTTGATACACAAGGGGGGGTAGAAAGAATGATAAGGGACTTGGCAAGGTTGGAGGAATGGTCAGACATATGGCAACTTAGATTCAATGCAAAGAAGTGCAAAGTAATTCACCTGGGAAACAAAAACCCAGGAGAAGAGTACACAATGGCAGGGGAGGTACTAACAACAACAAAAATGGAAAGGTACCTGGGGGCAGTCATATCAGATGATCTAAAAGTCGGTAAGCAATGTGAGAAGTCAGTAAAGAGAGCCAGGGGGATACTGGGATGCATAGGAAGAGGCATCACAAGTAGAAAAAGGGAAGTGGTTATCCCTCTGTACAGACAGTTGGTGAGACCCCATCTGGAGTACTGTGTGCAGTTTTGGAGACCTCATCTACACGAGGACATAGACAGGATGGAAGCAGTCCAGAGGAGGGCAACTAAAATGGTGCAGGATCTGCATCAGAAACCATATGAAGAGAGACTGAGAGAGTTTAATATGTATACCCTTGATGAAAGGAGGGACAGGGGGCATGAAAGAAACGTTCAAGTACCTCAAGGGAATCAACAATGTCCAGGAGGGTAGCACCTTTCAGAAAAACAGATGTGTAAGAACAAGGAGGCACAATTTAAAGATAGAGGGGGGATGGCTCAGGGGTAATGTGAGGAAAAACATTTTTCATGGAGAGAGTGGTAGATGCATGGATCCGCCTTCCTGGATAGGTTATTGGGTCTAAAACAGTGGGGGAATTCAAACATGCATGGGACAGACATAAGGCAATTGTAGTGGGGGGGTTGCAGGAAATAGGCTGTTGGTTAACTAGAATCTGCAGCTTATCCAGTAGGTAGGGAAATGGGCAGACTGGGTGGGTAAAGTGGTCCTTATCTGCTGTCAAAGTCTATGTTTCTATGTTTCTATGATACCTGGGGGTGGGGTTTTTCATCCCAGGCACAGGATATTTCATGACAGACAACCACACTACATTTTTTATATTTCAAAAATCATAGAGTGATCAGAACTAGTTGTCCAAGTGTCACAATAAATACTAGTTGATTTTTTACACAGTAGTTTATTCACTCCCCTTCCCCCCACACACACACACCAAAAGACCCACTCTCTCAATGCCTATGAACTTTAATTCTCTAGGATTTGAGTTATGGCAATCAAACAGATGACTACCAAGTGGGGTGTCAGGTCTCCTATTAATAACACTGCTCAGTGGACTTGTGGGCTAGTTTTCAAGCTGGGCACTGTTCTCCGCTCATATATCTCATTGCAGTTACACCATAGAACATATGTGGCAAAGTCAGCACTGCAATTAATAAATTCACATGTCTTCAGCTTTAAATCTTCATGCAGGGGGTGTACAAACTCTTTACCAGGCTGTGCATATGTGCACAAATTACAATTGTAGCATTTGAAGAAACATTTTGGTTTGTATGGTAACCATTGGTTATTAATGATAGCTTCCTGACTAGTCTCAAATCAGCAATGGACTAACTTGTCTCTCAGACTGTTTGCTCTACTTAAATTAATGCATGGGGTATCACCCGCTACTGAAGTCACATCATTGTCACCAAGCAGGATAGGGCAGTTATGATAAATTGCATTGTCAGTTTTACCTGCCAAATGATTGACTTTACTGACAAAAGTAACAGGACCATGCTGATAAATTTTATTTTTCTAGTGGCATTTCTTTGTTCTTTTTTTCAGTAAATCAGCTTTATCTCTAGCCTTTCGCAGTAACGTTTTGTTATAACCCCTATTGAGAAATTTCTTCTCCAGTTCATTAGCCTGTCAGTCATATGGTTCAGATGAACTACATTTTGGCGAATGGCCTTCCTAGAAAATTGATTGTCTTGAAATTACTGAGTGTATTATGGTTTTATCTGTGCTTGATATTGGATTTTAATGTTTTATTTGTACTGTTTTAGCTTGTACAGAGCTTTGAAATTTGAAAGGCGCTTTATAAATAAAACTACTATTATTATTATTTTTATTTTCTTTTTAATCTTTTTTTTATTAGTTTTTCTCCCTGTCTCTGGCAGGCCACATTCAGGAGGGAGCCCCAGGCCTGTCTCCTGATGTCCACCTTCAGCACCAACCATCTTCCCTGTGGGCTTACCACCCCTGGTGGGGTTGGTGAGGGATCCCCTGGCCCCCACCGAAGATTGGATCCAGTTCCAGTCAGCACCCACCTGGTTGGGGAGTGGGACCTGTGAGCCCCTCCATCACCCAACCGCAAGAGACATGTTTCCTCTTTTTTTTTCTCCTGGTGGAAAGGGTGTGCAATGACACCAGTTGCGGTGTCATGCACACTCCCATGTGTGGCACACTGGGCATCTGTTCCAACTCTACCCACCTTGTAGAGCATCAGCGTGCCATCCCCCAGCCTCTGCAAGGGGCCAGGCAAACATCAATTGCTGGCGGCCCCCCTCCCCGGAGGAGGAGAGCTGTCCTTGGGATGCTCGATCCTCCTCCTGTCTGGCCAGCCCCTGACAACCTGCTTGCACCACAAATACGGGTTGCTGATGTGGCAGGAGGTAAGGCATGATGACTCAGCCATCCATGCCACCGAGCCAGCCACTATTTTCTTTTTAATCTTAAAAATTGACTATAAGGGATATAATTTTTCAAAGGCACCTAGTGCATACTATCCACTCTCAGGACCGCATTTGTTGCAGTGTTTTTCTGAAGCACTGAGTTTCAAATATTTCCTCTTTGCCATGTTTCTCTCATATCTCCTGTTAGTAGAAATATCACTTCTGAAAATAGAAGTATTACAAGCAGCTGCCTTGGAAATACTTGTACCTTGAATTATGACACAAATCGGTGCTGCTGTGATAGTCACTAAAATTCATAATGGTATTCAGAGTTATAGCAAGCCATGGTTAGTTATGGTCTGTTCAATATACTGAGTAAATTTATTTTATTTATTTGTTTATTTAGTATTTTGGAAAGACCGTTGAGCGTGAGCTCTTTTACAAAGGTTCCATGTCAGGGTGGACAATAAGACAATACACATATTCAGTGGTTACAGAGGCCTGATCATTAGGCATTAATGAGCGATTGCATGAGAGTTAGACAAATAGAAAAACAGAGCAGTTGTAATAGAATACTATGCTATTTCTAATTGGTTGCCCTAGGTAGCACACTCCTGGAGACCTCCAAATCCGTTGATAGACTATGGCTGAGTAACTGCATAGGGTTTAACACTATCCCAGATGGCGACAGGCTGGGTGACAGTGAAACAGGGGGACTGGGTTTGAATCTACCACAGAGGAGAGGTGGGAGGACAGTGACACGGGGAGGCTGTGATGGGGAGGAGGAGCAGCTCCAGAGGCTTTGTCGAGTGGGGTGTGGGTGTGGGGGGTTTGGGAGGGGCAGTACCAAAGAGCATTTAAATAGCTTACTTAAGCCCTTGGCTAGGCTGGAATGGAAGCAAGGTTCTCTAGGTAGCCCTGCTGGGTGCTACCTTGGGTGTAGGCCTGTCTATCAAGTGGGGCCTGAGAAGCAGGTGCAATCTGAGCTAGACATTAGGTGCTGTTTGAGGGCTGCTTTGAATTGAGACAGGCTGTTTTTTTTGTAGTTTCATCGGGAGTTCATCTATCCAGAGGGGGGGCCCGATAGGAGAAAGTGCACTGCCCTAGTGAGGTTCGCTTGAATGGGATGGACAGTGCTCCATTCTGCCTCCCTCTGGTGATGTGTGACGAGAGAGAAGCCTCGAGCAGGTTTCCTACACAGGGTGGTGTTTTTTCGAGGAGTGCCTTCTTCGCCAGGAGGAAAGTTTGGTATTTGATCCTGTCTTTTAGGGTAAGCCAGTTCGTGCGCTCATACAGGGTGCAAGTATGAGTGTAGTGATCTGCACACAGGGTGAGACGGCATGCCTTATTGAGTGCAATTTGGACCCTTTTGAGCAGTGCATTAGTAGCAGCTCCACAGACCACCAACCCGTAGTCTATCATGGAGAGTATGGAGCTGGAGACTGAGATTCGGAGTGCTTCCGGGATGAGAGATTTCTTATGCCTATACAGGACCCCAATCTTTGTGTTTACCACTCTGACAAGGGAGTCTATGTGGTGCATATAAGTGAGAGAGTCATCAATAGTGACCCCAAGGTACTTGAACAAGTGCACCTGCTCAATCTGCTCACCAGCCTTATTGGCGATTTCGAGGGGAGTATGCCTGTGTTTGTTGTAGGGGCTGGGTTGTAGCATGGCCTTGGTTTTCTTGTAAAATAAAATAAATAAGTAAAAAATATAAGAACATTTACAAATACTGCGGTAGAAAGGGCCTTAATTGCCAGTGAACTGCATTGTTTCCTACAGCGTACTGCAGCATTTTATGATGTACCACCGTATTGCTGTATTGCTTCCTAGCTGGTGCTGCTATTCATTGTTTAGGTCCAAGCTGATGGCCTTGATGAAATCAGCCTTTCATCACACCAGGACCCCCCGCTCTGTTTTTTTTTTTTTTTTTGGTGCGGGGCTGACTGTGTTGGCCTGGGAGGGGTTCTGCAGGTGTTTGCAAGCAACTGGATGGCCAACTATGTCATCAGTAGTGCATGATGTCATCACATTCTGTGTAACGGCATGGCACACCAAGTGATGCGGTGATGCCTGGTGTGTCATTTGTTCACTTGGCATGGTAGAGGTGGGTACTTCCATTAAAAAGAAGGCAGCGAGGATGGCCTGGAACACATGTAATATCACCCACGGCTGATGGGGACCCTGTGTAACTGAACAGCCTTGCCACAGTATAAAGGTGTCTTTTAGAATCTTTAGTTCATTTCAATTCAATTACATTTTTATTTTACCAGGAAAGACACCATTGAGAAAAACTCATTTACAAGGTGGTCCTGGAAGGACTAGTACACCAGGACAAGGGTAAACAACCATACAATTGCATGAGAAGAACAATATTATATACAATAATGTCATATTGTTTATACAAAGATTACATACAATCAGAAACAAAAAACAGTAGGTTAAGGGACAATAGGTAGAGGGAAAAGGGCACAAGAAAAGCTGAAGATTACAAGAGGCTAGAATAGACTAAGGCAGGGGTTCTCAAATGTTGAGGCCAGCCTCCTTGGGGAGCCCCAACCTGTTCCAGGGGAGGCTCAAGCAAGTCTTGAAAAAGTATTATATTTCAATTTTGAACTTTAAAGATTTTGTGTGAAGGGATAAGGCAAACTGAAAGAGGATAATAGTAGGTGAATGTATGTATTTATTCACAAGGATAATAGTAGGTGAATTTATGTATTTATTCACAAGTCTGTGACCAGGAAAGGTACTGTACACTGAGCCATGACTTATTTCAGGTGTACCCAGGGAAGGGCAGTGAGAGAATACAATTCAAAATGTAACTGCAAAACGATTAAGCAATACAAAATGAATAAAAGTGCAAATAAATTAAGAACAGTAAACTAACAATGTAATGAACAACTGATCAATTAGACTGTCAGCTGAACTGTCCAAATACAAGAGTTAACCATACAGGTAGTGGGAATAAGAGCAGGAAGGAGCAAAATGATCTCTGAGAAGTTGCTTAAGAGCAGGGAGAAAGGGGGAGAGGCAGAGGTCGGCAGGAAGGTTATTCCAGTAACAGGGGAAACAAAAAAAGGTATGGCAGTAAGGGGTAACAATGGTTCAAGAGTCAAAATATTGGAGCAAGTAGGTTGTCCTGTTTGGGGGTTACAATAAGCGTAATAACATGAGAGCCAGCTATGCAAAGAGGTTTCAATTTATTCCTGATATACTGTGAAAAGTAGGCTATTTTTTTATGAGGAGGCCCAAAAATATTTCAGTATTTTGGGGGAGGCTCAAGATCTTTTCCATGGCTTAGATGAGGCTCACTATGACAAAATTTGAGAACTGTTGGACTAAGGGGGAAGGTAGAGGAGGGGAGCAGAGTAAAATGCAGCGGGGAGTAGGTAAAGAGGAAAAGAGCAGACAGGGATAAGGGAAGGTAGAGTAAGTGTTTGGAAAAGGAGAGAAATGTGAGGATTCACATGTAGTAATACTAGGTTACACAAAACAGTGACAAACTTTGTTCACGTGCCATCTTAGCAAGGCCTTAAAGTGAAATATCCCAACCCAGTGAATCAATTTTAGGGAGTTTTAGAGCGAGTTCCATAAAGTAGGAATGGCATAGCACAGTGTCACTGAGCCAAAATGTGATCTTACCCTAGGAACATCAAGAGTGATGTAATCATATTTTCTGAGCCGGTAAGTACAAGGTGTACATTTAAAAAGTATAGAGATATAGGCGGGAAGTTTATTAGTGATGGCTCTGTAGGCTCAAAGGGGGGCATCCGCAATCTCCTGGTAGCAAGTGACATCTAGCCAATAAGAGAATAAAGTGATCAATGATGGGTGTTGACAGGAACGTTAGCTATAAATGTACTAGCCCTGTGGTACAATGTGTCCAAGTTTGATTGCACTGATTTTGAGCTATGATTGTAGAGGAAGTATACGTAATTGAGTAGGGGCAGAAATGTCATCTCTACCAGCCTTAATTTTGCATCCTGGGTGAGAAAGTGCTTAATACAAAAAAATAGACCAAGCCTTTGTTTTAACTTTTTGGCCAGCTCTTCGACGTGAGCAGAAAAGGAAAGCTTGCAGTCAATCCAGAAATTTAGGTATTTGAATTTGTTCAGATTTTCCAAGACTTCCCCTAGGATTGTCTTAGTCTGTGGAAGATTAGCTGGGAGGAGGGGGGTAGGTAATACTTTTTTAGTGTGCAGAGAAAGAAACATTACTTTTGTCTTCTTGGCATTAAACAAAAGTTTTAGGTGAATGAGGTTTTGCTGAAGTAAGTTGAATGCCTGCTGTATCTCCAGGCATGCAGACTCCAGGGAGGGCCGGTCAATGTACAGCACAGTGTCATCTGCAAAGAGATGGACACTTGCTGACCAAATATTAAAATCAATATTATTGACATAAATAGTGAAAAGTAGGAGCCCCAGAATGGAACCCTGAGGCGCGCCTCTCAGCACACATTTTAAGGGGGAGAGATCCCCCTGGTCTTTAACCTGCTGATTGCGACCTATGAAGTAGCTGGAGAACCACTTCATGGCAGTTTCATCAAGACCAATGTTCTGTAACATACGCAATAGTAAATCATGATCTACAGTATCAAAGGTCTTGCTTAGATCAAGGAACAATGTGCATACGTGATTTTTAGCATCAAGGGCAAGTTGCCAATCATTAGAGACTTTGGCCAGAGCACTTACAGAACTGTGTTTAGGCCTAAAACTGGACTGTAGTGGATTGAGCATATTAGTGGGCTCCAGATATTCTCTCAGCTGAGAGTTAACGATTTTTTCAAACATTTGCGATAAGACAGGAGGCAACGAGATTGGCCTGTAATTGTTGAGGTCACAGGTGTGTCCAGATTTAAAAAGAGGAGAATGTGTTGTTTGCCACATGGAAGGAAGAGCCCCTTGCGAGAGTGAGAGGTTGAAGAGATGAGTATTAGGAAGCACCAGATGGAAGACACCAAGCTTTAGAAAAAAAGGTTCAAGGCGGTCATCACCTGCACTTTTCTTAGTGTCAAGAGTAATTAGAAGATCTTCCACCTGCTTAAGGATGATATTAATAAAGGAAAAGTTAGATAAATGGGAAGTGGCGTTTGGGGGCTGTAAAGTGGGTTATTGTTGTCCAGTTGGTGTAACAAAGTGCTTACTGGAGAGGGGTCGAAGGCAAGCCCAGCGGTGGCAAAATGATTATTTAGTTGATGAAGGATGCTATGTTTACCAGTATAAGTGCAGCCCTTGGTAATTATTTTATTAGGTAAGGCCAAAGAGGAGTTGTGCCCTTCAATTTCTTTCAGTATTTGCCAGAATTTAGCTGCGCCATTTTTGGAGGAGTCCAGCGCCGACTTGAAATATTTTGCTTTTCTTCATGAATTAGTTTTGTGCATTTGTTCCTGGCTGCTCTGAAAGTCACTCAATCTGTTGGCTCTTTTGATTTCTGTGCCTTCTTCCATAGAGCGTCTCTGTTACACAAAGCAGATTTTAACGCACTAGTGAACTTCTAGTGAGGATCTTTATCTGGTCCTCATTTTGATCAAGGGGCGTGACGGTTAATGACTTTTAGAACGCGGTCATGGAACAGATCATAGGCCTCAGAGACCAACAAGGTGAGGTAGAAGGCCTACCATCTGATCCTGCCTAAATCAGCTAGGAAGTCATGGGTGTTGAAGTTCCAAAAGCTCCTTTTGTAAATACAACTAGCAGAAGAGATGGGTTTGGAAATAAACCTTACGCACACAATGGCCCTATGATCACTAATATCATTACAAAAAATCCCAATATGTAAAATTGTGTAGGGTTTGTTAACAAGAAAAAGGTCCAGAACAGTACTATGCGATGCATTTTTAGCATTAGGATGGGTAACATCCGAAATGAGCTGAGCTAGGCCAAGACCATCACAAAGGTCTTTTAAAGGTTTGGAAAAGGGGAACACCAGTCTAGGTTAAAGTCACCCATAATAATTGCTTCTGAGTTGATGGAATGTATTACTTTGTGTAGACTGGGTAGTAGTGCAAGGCCCCCAGATGGTAGTCTGTAACACCTTGTTATATACAGAGCCTTATTAGAAGGTAATGAGACCTTTAAGGTGAGACATTCAAACTCCTTAGACATAGAATCTGAATCAATGACAAAGGCCATAAACTTGTCAGACACATAGATAGCAACCCCTCCCCCTCTGGCATGCCTATCAGCCCTGGAAACATAACCAGGAATGCCACTGTCATGATTTGAAGTGGAAGTGCGGAGCCAAGATTCAGAAATTACTATCAAATCAGGGATAGCGTTTAAAGCCCAGGCTTGGACCAAGTTTAATATTTTCAGGATACTGCAGGCGTTAATGTGTAAAAGTTTGATACCTTTGAGGCAAGCCATATCAGAGGGGGTTGCAATGAGTGAGGGAGGCCCAGGGTTGAGTTCAACATTCCCAGAGCAAAGAAGAAGAAGAAGAAAAAGCCTCTTAAGGCTACTAGTGATGACTTTGATAAGAGGTAGCCATCCCTTTTTGTGGGGCGCAGGACTACTAGCTGGTCCATGTTTAATGGGCATGAAACAGATATTGACAATGCATAGATTCCCACACTCCTTAGGATTCTTAACAGTGTTGCGTCATAGGGTGCAGGCATTCTGTAGGATGTAGGTGACCGACCTTAAGTCCCAGAACATTTGTGCCTGTTAGATGGTGAAACAGCAGGCAGATGGGTTCACCAAACCATGTGCAGGAGAGAAGCCAATGACCTGCGGGGCAGATAATGTTCCTAACTTAAAATTATGGGGCCCAAGAGCTGGCATAGGTGTGCTGATAGTATGAAACATGCCTAACAGTAATAAACATACCAACAAGGAATAGCGGGCAAACCATGGAGAAACTAATATTACCAGTATGCTCATTATGACTGTCCTGTATTATAAATAAAGAAAATAAAGAAAAAGAGACAAGATGAGGTATATGCCTAGTAATGGAAGATAAAAAAAAGAATGTGGCGGACAGTTAACAAATGAAAGGATCCAGAGCCTGCCAGAGCCTGTTATAGCAGAGACTTGGTCCCTCTAGTGGTAAGTTTGTATAACAGGCAAATGGAGAAGTGGGCACTTTAAAACATTTCTATCCCAGCCTTATCATGTGACAACACACGGCTATAAAGAAAATGTGCCAGATAGGGCAGGTGGGAGGGGGGAGGGTGGTAAGTGCAGGAGAGCAGCGGGAAGCAGATCAGATCCGTACCTTGTGACTTTGGCTGGGCTTCGGTCTGGGTGGGTAGTGTCTGTGGCAGAGCCACTGGGGAAGCAGTCCATGGTGGGGCACCCATTCAGGGCAAGATCCAACTACCTGAAAGAAGAGAGAGGAGGCAGTTAACTTAAAGAGCCTGGGACAAAGGGTAGATGCAGGTTTAATCAGTGGGAGGGTTGCTATCAGTGGGAGAGGGAGACAGTAAGCAGATGGGGGAAGGGTCTGGAAGCGCTGACAAAAGAGAGGCAATTTAGAAAAAAGAAAAATGGTAGGGATTGGAGCAGGTAGAGAATAAAAAAATTAGTGGAGTTAGTAGAAAATCAAGTGGGAGGAAAGTGCATAGTTAGCACAGTCTGGTGCCTGCACTAATAAATAACTGCAATTAGTAAGTCACAGGATCAAGGAAGGAAAAAATACAAAAAATACATAGAAGGCTATCAACAGTTTAACAATACAGAGCAAGCATGTCTATTGCTATGCAATAAAATGCAAAGCTAGACAAGATATAGTTAATCCTAGCTCCGAGCACACAACCAATTAGTAGCAAGAAGAAAAAAAGCACCAAATTCGAATGGCTCTCACTGCAGGAGAACAGCGGGAAGCAGATCGGGTCCATACCTTGCGGTTTTGGCTGGGCTTCGGTGTGGGTGGTGGGGGGTAGTGTCTGTGGCAGAGCTGCTGAGGAAGCGGTCTGCAACAGGGCGCCTCTTCAGGGCAAGATCCAACTGTCTTGTGGCTTTTGCTGGGTTTCAGTCTGGGTGGGTGGGTAGTGTCTGTGGCGGAGCTGCTGAGGAAGTGGTCTGTGGCAGGGCGTCCATTCAGGGAAAAATCCAACTGCCTTGCGGCTTTATTTATTTGTTCATTTATTTATTTATTGGAATCTCGGATAACACCTTTGAGCTTAAATCTCATTTACAAAGGTTCCACGTCGTAAGGCAATAGACAAGGTACGTAGACATTACAAAACAGATAGGGGTATATACAGCAGGCAAGTACATTATGGTACATACAGATACAGATTCAAGCAAGTACAGTTAAAATACAACAGGTAGGAGAGGTCAACTTTATTGCAACAGTACTAAGAGCATACCTAAGGTGGACAAGCAATTTATAGTGGTAGCTTTGTTTGGGTTTTGTTCTGGGCAGGCAGTTAGTGTCTATGGCGGAGCCACTGAGGAAGCAGTCTGTGGTGTGGTACCCATTCAGGATAAGATCCAACTATCTTGTGGATTTGGCTGGGCTTCAGTCTGGGTGGGCAGGTAGAGTCTGTGGTGGAGCCACTGAGGAAGCGGTCTGCGGCGGGGCGTGCATTCAGGGCAAGATCCAACTACCTTGCAGCTTGGACTGGGCTTCTATCTGGACGGGCAGTGGTGTGTGTGGCGGTGCCGCTGAGGAAGTGGTCCATGGCAGGGTGCCTGTTCAGGGCAAGATCCAACTGCCTTGTGGCTTTGGCTGGGCTTCAGTCTAGGCGGGCAGGTAGTGTATGTGGCGGAGCAGCTGAGGAAGCAGTCCGCGGTGGGCTGCCCATTCAGGGCAAGATCCAACTGCCTCACAGCTTTGGCTGGGCTTCAGTCTGGGCGGGCGGGTAGTGTCTGAGGTGGAGCCACTGAGGAAGCAGTCCCCTTCAGAGCAAGATTTAATGCTTTGAGTGCAGCAGTTTTACAGATGTGATGCTGATACAGGCTAATGAGGTTATTTGATTTTTACTTTAGGGGAAGTGTACTAACAACACTGAACCACCAATATTAAATATGTCATACAGTGACAAAATAATAATGGTGTGCTAGTTACTAACTGAATCATTTACCTGTATATTATTATGAATAGTTATATTAGAACATGACTAATTTGGGGACCATTATTTTACTGTTTTAACAAACATAACAGGCACAGCTTATGGAGTAAGATGGAATAGAACATCTACAGACATGTATTAAGAGGTGAAAGGGAAGAAACACTCAACTTTTTTTGGGGGGGGCGACCCATGATCCTTACCGGAGCTCAGCCCTGCCCTGCCTACTGTCCCCCCATGCCCAGGCTTACCCCCCGGGGTGGGGCCGCAGGTTGGGTGCCCCCCCGAGAAACACTGTTGACAAGCCCCAGCTTACCTCCCAGGTTGGGACCACTAGAGCAGGACCCTTCCCCCCAGCAGACATTGGTGGCAGTGGAGACGGTGTCAGAGCAGGGTGCCATGCCTGGGGATTGGCTGTCTTTCTGAATGCTGAATCCCTGGGGCAGGGATGTACAATTATGTCCAGCATCCACCCTGCCCCCTAAGGTGATGGCACTGACTGCAGCGGTATCCCCAGCCTCTGCCAGGGGTCTGTAAAGCATCGAACACTCTTTCCACCCTCCCCCCAGGAGAAGGAGAGCAGTCCCCGAGATGTTCGATCCTTCCCCCCACCAAACCCGGGATGTCAGCACCACAAGCAGATGCCTTGTAGCTGCGCTGGCAGGTGGGCCGGCAAAGAAAATCTCTATTAAACAAACATAAGGACATGAGAATAAAAGTGAGTTCTGAGAATATATATTGTTTACTTTAATTCAATTCAAGTTTCAATTCAAGTTTATTGGCAGGAAAAAACTCCATTGAGCAAGTTAATTTGCAAGGAGGTCCTGATGATACAAAACAAGAGTGTGTACAAAACATATGCAATATGTACAATATATAACAGTTACATAGAGGGTAAGGAAAAAGATATTATTTACACAATATTTACAAATAGGGCAAAGTTACCCTAGAGCTTAGGAGGTAGTACATGGTAATGAACTGAGTAGTACAAGGCATTCTAGAGCTTAAAGGTATTACATGGTAGCTCAAAAGATCAATACTGGGTGTTTAGTCATCACACTTGGATTGAACAGCAGCAATGCATAAGCAGAAAAGTTGGAGAGTTGCAGCAGGGGTGTTGAAATGGTAAGTATATGTTCATGGAAAGGAGTGGGCAAATGACACAAGGAAGGGGGAGATGAGAGAGAACGGGGGTAGGTGGGATGGCAGGGGTCCAGTGACTGGTAGAGGGACTGAGTGGGGAGGAAATGGTTATTGTTGATACAAGGGCAAAGAGTGAGACATTAGGCCCTTAAGTTAGCTGCAGACACAGGGGTCGTGTAATTTGCTATTGGCTAGTCTTTTGAGGCTACTTAGGGGGAATCAGGCTTTGGAGTTTGAGTCTGGATTGGGCTTTGTTCCAGATAGATGGGAGAGCATGGCTTATAGCCATATCACCAAAACAGAAGCGGCAGCAGGAACTTGGGACATCTAGCATAATGAGAGAATTACTGTGCAAGGGGTAAGAGCATACAGTCTGCTGGAAGAGATTTGAGATATAAGGGGGGAGTTTTGACAGCAGAGCTATGTAGAGCCAGATGATAGAATGGATAAGACGTCTGGTTGCTAGAGAAGTCCAACCAAGGGAGGCATATAAGGTGCAGTGATGTGTGTGACGGTAGGCATTACTGATGAAACATATCACACTGTGGTATAGTGTATCCAGCTGGTGTAGCAGGGAGAATGAGCATCTGCCATATAATATATCGGCATAGTCAAGTAGAGGGATAAAGGTTGTTTGGACCAAACGAAGCCTGGCTTCAGTGTTGAAGAGAGATTTGTTCCTATAAAGGAATTTAATTATTTGATGCAGTTTCTTTGCCAGGGAGTCGATGTAAGCAGAGGACGTTAGGTGTTGATCTAGGTCACAGTCTAGGTATTTAAATTTGTTGGCTATCTCTAGCTCGTCATTAAGGAATGTCGATGGAGGGCAGGAAAGCGAGTGCGTTAGGGACAGCACACTCCGAGTCTGAGTAAGAATTTAACTAGTTGGAAAAGAATCAGAATAAATATGATGGTGCAATAAACAAAAGCCTTTATTGTTCCCCTTGCAGGATCATACAGGATTGTAGTTTGTACTGATTAGCAACCAAGAAAATATGTGAAACAGCAGCTATAAGGTATAATCTCTTATTTATTCATATTATGTAGTTAAAATAATAGATTATCACACAAAATAGTAGGCTGTTTTCTGAAAGAACTAACATTTTTACTTAAGGCTGCAATCTCATACAAACATATGAACATATGAAGAAGCCAACAGAATTAGGCATTTTGGTCTATCTAGTCTGCTCGTTGCCCAGGGTTCTTAGCTCAGGCTGGTGTCCCTGGTCCCACTCCCCTACCATTCCACTACCTTCCTCCCCTCCTTCCATTACCTTTATCTTCCCCCTATATCTATCCCAGCCTCTCTTGAAGCTGCCCACTGCCCTCAATGAGATCACCTCTTCTTGCAGTGCATTCCATTTGCTCACCACCCTTTCTATGAAGAAGTGTCTTCTAACCTCCCTCTTAAGCACCCACTCCTGCAACTTTAGGCTGTGCCCCTTCAGGGTTTTGCTGCAGCTTAGCCTGAAGGTACCCTCCCTGTTCAGGATGCGGTTGATTGCCGACTCCCAAGTGCCTGGCCGCTAAATTCCCAACTCTGGATTCCCGTCACTTGCTACTGCCTTTCTTTTCCCCGGCATATAATACACTGACATGCCACATTTCCAGACAGTACATTTCCCAATACCTGATCTTAGCAGCACAGTGTTTCAATCAATTTTAAGTGCAGGTCAAATATTTAATCAAGTTAGGATTACCTGGGGCAGAAAGGGGTAATATTTCCTGGCAGCAGCAGTGGCACTGTCTGTGGCAGCAGCCTGTCTAATATACTGTATAGCAGGAAATGTTCACATTCCGTTTATATTAGCTATCTTGGCGGTTTCAGAAAATGCGTTAATATAAACGGATCGCCAATATTTCCTGAATCTGGAAAAAACATTATTGCGTGTATTCTGCTGGGGGAGGGGGTACAGCAAGTATCAACACAGCAAGTATCAACACAATATCAACACCAGTATTTGTTCTAGTACAGTGTTTCAGTCTGTTTCAGCCTCTATTTAAATAAATATCCACAGCAAAATAAAAAGCAAAGCACAGTAAAGAAAATTATAAAATGAGTCACCTTGATCTTCTCATGGATTCGGTTTGTATTTAGTCTATATAACAGTAAAGTAGATGAGGATAACCTATGATATTCATATAGAAAAAAATTCAGTTACATTGTATTCATCCAGGTTTCATATATAAAGTGCAGAACGGGATCATCAGGCAACTGCCGGAAACCTTTCAGGGAGACAGAGCAGTAGCAACATTTTTTGGCTTATTTTCTGGCGTTTGGGACAGTGTGGGGACTGATTACTCCCCAGGTAAAAAGAAAATCTCGGCGTGCGTCTTGCTTGTGTGGTCTTTAGACAGCTTACAGTAGTTGGTGTTCTGTTCATTCTGCTTGTTCTGTCATTTTGTATCAGGACCGCGAACATGTATGTATTCTATACCAGATTCTACCATTTACAGATGGAAAGCGCAACTTCAGCGGCGTGATAAAACAAATATGGGCAGACTGAGATGGGCAAACGTCAATTCGGGGACAAGTGTTGGTGGTAAAATGAACCAGGCGGGCAAATAACAAATGGGAAAACAGAGTCGGGGACTAGTGTGTTGGGACAATAAGAGTCAGGCGATCATTCTAGACCCCCCCCCTTCACCTTATTAATCTCTTTCAAGTACTTGAAGGTCTCAATCATGTCTCGCCTCTCCCTTCTGTCCTCAAGGGAGTAGATATTTAGGGCCCTCAGTCTCTCCTCGTATGATTTGCCCTGCTGCCCCACAATCATCTTCATAGCCCTAGCTGGATACATCTTTTATCAGGAGGGGAAATGTTAAACTGTTGTTCTTGTCATAATGATGGGAACTTTTTTCTGTTGTCCCGGAGATAGAATTTATGTTAATTTTGGAATCTTAGTTCTAATTCTAAGTTCAAACTTTGTACTATGGTCACGCTGCCACTAACAGTCAGGTTTCTTTCTAAAGCTAGGGGGAGCTATGATTGCTAAAACCAGGTAAATGGCTACCAAAAATGTATACAAAAGTTTTAGTGATTTTCTGAGCTTTTGAAGATGCCTTTTTAACATAGTATGCCATTGTCACCCATGCTTTAGATGTTGAAGCTGCAATTTGTTTTGTAAAAAAAAAACTGTCATAGTCATGTTTTTTATGTTTTATCAGAACTTTGTTTCTGCCCGCCCTCCAATTTTTGTGTGTGTGGCCACACCCCCAGAATAATGTCATGCAAGAGATGTTTTACATACAGCAACAAGGAATTCTGGGTAAATTGTAAAGTTGACTTAAATGTTCATTACTTAGAGGTGCAGTCCCTTATTTTGGTAGTAGTGACTGCACACCCCACTCTCTTACCTATTGCCCACTACACATTCACTGAGATGTTCCTACCTTGGCATCCTCTTGCCTACGACAAGGCTTCTTAGCTGCTATTTGTGAGTACCTAACTAAACTGTTAGCATCTTATTTTTACTACCAGTGTTTTGTTCCTTATGTACTCTGTGTGAGACTGTACTTTACAATTTGCCTTTGTCTTTAATATTCAGTTTCTTGTATTATATTAGTGTGTTAATGTGCTACTAATATGTTTATGACAATGCCTATTAGCTGCATTTGCTATTCCCAACTCATATAATTGTTTCCCTCCTTTGATTGACAAGGACCCTCTGTAAATGGGTTCTTAGCTCAAAGGTTTGTAATTCCGATTTTTTAATAAATAAACTTCCTACTATACCTAATATGTAGACATATTTATTTATGTATTAATTTAAAAGTTTCACCCGTAAAGACATACTGAGCAGACAAGCTAGTTTCCAGATGAGTCCTGGGGTAGAGGAGAAAGGGGTACACAGAAGGTACATGTGTAGCAAGGCATTGTGGGTACAGTACATAGCTGATTTTTCTGTCTTCCTACTCCTATTTTGCTAGCGTAGATGTCTGAAATACCAAGACTAACCAATAGAGGTCTCTATTTCAAAACAGTGCTTAAAGAGCAGGGGCAGGATTCACAAAGAAGATGCGTCAAGCGCATCCCAGATGCAGCGCCGAGCATACACAGAGCGATTCACAGAGGCACGCTCAATGGGATGCGCTGAGCACATCCCCTCTGTGAATCCCCCAGAAACAGTACAGCGCAACTGGAGATGCACCAGCAAAACAGGTGATGTGCCAGGGCACCCTGGATGCCCTGAGCCACACAGGGGAGCAATTCAGAGCAAGCGGAGCAAGCCAGCAGGGCAATAGGGAGCAACCATGATGCCGGAACAATGAAACCCACAGACACAGGTGCTGATAGCAACATGTTTATAAAACAGTAAAATCAGATATACAACTGTACAACATAAAACCCAGAACAACAAAGAAGTGGAATGGGAAACAGTGACAGGTGAGGTGTGGGAATGGCAGAGATGAGAAGGAGGACAGGAAGAGGACAGAAACAGGGGGATATATACCTAAACTATATACAGAACAAGGCCCCAAGAAGAGGCAGGGGGCTTTTAGCACTGCTGTGCACTGCCATGCCATACCCTGGCACGGCCACGTAAAGGGCAAGCACTGAAGAACACCCTGCAGGGCAGCGGACAGGTGTTAAACCATATTGGATATGGGCCACAGGGCTGCCTGGATGGCCACATGGATCTGGCCCTCCACATCAAGATGGGCACCACCCCCAGTCATGGCATGTCGTTCATGGAGACCTACAGCAATGAGAGAGAGAACACACACACACTGAGGGCTTGAACATAGACAACACCTCCACCCAGCAGTAACCCACAGCAACAGAACCACAGCAACAGAAGAATGCACCTCCTACCTGTCCCTGCATGGGCACCAAGCCTGGCACCCAGGAGCCTCCTAGTCTGTGTCTCAATGATGGCCATGGCCCTCCGCCTGGTCTCTGGTCCTGCAAAACACATGAGTCAACACAGCAGTGCCAGAAACATACAACGCTGACATGCACAGGCGATGTAGGGACTGCCATACATCACCACTGTGCAGGATGCACTGCCACAGTGCCACCCCTTTAGGCATGTGTGCATGCAGCACACAGTTTTAACCAGCTGTGCAGTCCTCAGCGGCCTGCATGCAACCACAGCCCTGCCCATAGCCCCCCCCCATGTCACACATGATAGGGCTGCACTGGGCAGGTGCAGCCACTGCCATGTGTGCAAGATGACAGTGACCCAAGTGGGTGCCCCATGAGGGCCTCAGTACACACACCCAGTATGCGCCACAAAAGGAGCCAGATGAGCAACACCTACCTGGCCTTGGCAGTGCACCCCAGAATGCACGGTGACGCAGCTGCTCCAGTCTCTCCGGGTCCCACCTCTGGAGGTCACCAAAATGATGCCTGCACTGCTCCCCAGTTTGTGGCAGCCCAGAGCACTGTACCAGCCTCCTGGCAACAGAGGCCCACACCTCAACCCTGGGCACATGGAGGTCCTCCTGCCCAAACAGCTGCCCCTCCACTAACATAACAAGAGCCACCAGATGCAGCAGCTCCACCTGGGACCAATTCATGGCCCTAGGAGATTGTGTACCAGCTCTAAGCATTTCCCCACTGACAGGTACTGTTTCCCAGTGTAACATGGTAAAGCATGATCGAGTACCCGATATGTGCCACGTGAAACACTGAGGCACGTGCAGTACAACACGTACAGTGCGTGAGGCACGATAGGTCAGAGGCAACACGACATGTGCAGTGCCAACTGCTAAGGCATGGTGAGGTCACAGCCGGGTCACACATGCGTGATGTGGGTGCGGCTGCCATGTTGTGCTCAGCATGTGCTATGTATGCCCATGGCACACAACACGCGATCCATGGCCACTACGACCACTCAGTGCAGCATGTCCCGCACATGTGGGTATACAGTGCACGATACAGGACACAGCACAATGGCCAGCGTCTCTGCAGCAGTGCATCAAGTAAGTAGCATAGCTGCGCACAGTGAAAGATGCGCTGTTGCACATGTGACCACGCAATAGATGCACCATAATGTCATAGGTGCATATCTGAGATGCTCCTTGTAAAGTGAGATGAGCTGGGGGCAATTTAGCAATTCACAGACAATGCGCCTTAAACCACCTCATTCCACATGCATGGGCATCTCAGCTGATTAGCAACTCATTACCAGAGGTCCAGGCCTCATTTGCATGCCCTGAGCCATAAATGCTCCCAGTTCTGCAGGCTGAGATCGGGTGACTGAGAGGGAACAGAGCCTTGTAGGTGAGTACACAGCTATATTTACATGGGCTACAGAACTTGGGGGGGGGGATTGTGCATGTGCATGCATGCTTCTCAACGATTACGTCCCCCATATGGGGAACAGTGCCTCCCAATCTGTGGTACACATGCACATAATGTGGAACAAATGCCCATAATGTGGAACACTAAACCTGTGCAGTACATCGGATGCACAGGACACTGGTAGACTGGTTGCCATCATGTCCAGAATGCCTGTCACAGAACCATGGTGTACACATGACAGCATATTGGATACAGTACCGATGTACACTGGTATGGTCAGCAGTGGGACACAGCCTTGCACCATGAAACACGGTGGTTCTGCAACCTACATGGAGGTACTGTTCCCTGTATAGTGGTACTGTGGAGAGGTATTTGTGACAGGGTGGTACTGGCCATGTGAGGTGGATGCAGTGATGTGCTACAGCACTGTCCGAGGCACACGGCAGTGCCTGTACAGGTGAGATGTCAGTGTCACCATGCCATACACTGTGGCCAGCTGCACCATGGCTGTAGCTGACCAGCCTGTGCCTGCCAGACGTAGCAAGGGTGGTACCCGGTTTGGGCGGGGTACCACTGCATGCACACACACACACTGCTGAAGTACTGGGTCATGTCCATGGCAGACTGCACCACGTATCCCCCTGGGGCCTCAGCTCTGACACCCCAGTTGTGGACCGGTGGACATGCATGGCAGGTGCACTGTCCCCAATGGGCCATATACCATAGGGCACCGATCACCATGCCAGGACACCCACTCGCAGACCACCACACAGACCACCTGCTGCAGGGAACCTGGTGGGGTCCACAGACAGAGGCAGGCAGGGTGGGAACATGTGTACCCACAGGCACGCCTAACACCTGGATGCTTCCCCCAACAGCAGCCACTATGTCGGAAGATGCAAGCACCGCCAACAGGTGGCGACCAAATTTCACAAAAGATGAGGAGAGGGTGCTCATTGAAGCATGTCACCTATGCCTGGACATCCTCACCAGCAAGGGAGGCATCCAGACTACACGGGCAGTGGGCTGGGAGGAGGTGGCCCGGCAGGTGAATGCCATGGCACCATACAACTGCACAGTCCTGGAGTGTCAAAAGCACTGGAACGACGGGCACAGGTGGGCCAAGAAGAAGGTGGCCAACATCCAGGCCTCCCTACGGAGGACAGGGGGTGGCCCGATCATGGTGGAACAGCTTAGCCCTAATGAGGCCCTCCTGGCCACCAGTGGGTCCCGGACAGCCCTGCAGGGTGTCCCCAGAGGTGGGTTCCAGACCGGTGGCAGCCCGTTGCAGCATTGTGAGTAGCTGCATGTCCTAGACTGGCCCGCCCACGTGCCATGGCCGCCATGCCTGTCCCTACATTCCGTGCACTGTTACTGTATATTCAGGCACAGCAACCTGGGGACAGTCGCCCCTGGCCAGATGCGACATGCACTTTGGTGCCGCAGCTGCCATGCCACTGCACAGGTGGGCACATGTCCGCTGTGCATCCATGTGACATGTGCCACCACTGCCACACAGTGTGCATGCTGGGACTGTGACAGGCGCGATCATACCATGGCCTGAATAGCATTGTCATGCCATGGCCATGTACTGTAGTGCATCCCCAATGTGATGTATGTGTACTGTACATTAACCATATCCTCCAGTCTTCCCTCCACAGCACTATCATGCCTCCCAGGTGCAGCCGTGGCCACGGCTGCACATGATGCCCTCGCAGGCGATGAGGCAGGTCCATCTCACAGAGCTGAAGACACCTCCGTGGACAACTCTGACCCAGCACCAGCCACGTCCTGAGCAACACCGGTCATGGACCTGGTGCAGGTGGGCCATGCAGGCCCTTCAGCCAACACTGGCAGGACAGCCGGTGGGTACATTTCTTGGCTGGGGTGCCTGTCTGGGTTGTCTGATGATGACCCAGATGACGCAGTGGACATTGCTGATGCCCTCCTTGTGCTCGCCAGTGGCATGCAGCGGAAGGGCCTTGGCATCACCATGGTCATCACCACCACCACCAGCGTGGTCATGGCAGATGGTGGTGCACACATCACGGGGTTGACTGCACATGGCCCCAGTTGCCACTGATGTTCCCACTGTGTGAGGTGCGGCTGCAGATGTGGCACAGCAGTCCGCAGCTGTGGGTGCTGTGCCTCCTGCACCACTACCAAGTGCAATGCTGACGATGTCGGTGGCATCCAGGCAGGGTGCCATGGTGCACGCACCTGCTCCATTGGCCCAGCAGGACACCACCCATGGACAGTCAGAGATGGTGCCCAACTAAGCTCTGCTCATGTCGCAGCCTGCGAGGGTACAACCACCACCCATGGATGCACTGCGTCAGACTGATACATCCCCTGCTCATCGGCGATGCCACCGTGAAGCACCACCTGCCGACGACATGGAGGCCTACATCGCCCTCCTGTGGGTGACTGTGGAGGGGCAGGAGGCCCTCCGTGTGGAGTTCCATAGCCACAGGACTGTGATGGTCCAGGAGCATGAGTCCACTGCTGCTTGGCATGCACAGATGCTGGCAGAGGCACGCATCATGTGGGTGGGCATGACCGCAGCTCTGGAGCGGATTTCAGTTGCTGCGGAGGCAGTGGCTACCTCCACAACATGCCATGGACATTGTGAGTCCAGTTAGACACCCAGGATCATGTTCCACACACCCCGGCAGTGGAGCCAGGTGAACCCCCTGCTGCTGACTCCATCGCCGCTGGCCTACATGCCCACCGTCTATGGCTGGGGTAGTGGCCATGAGTTAGCCACTCCACTAGGCACCCATACACGGTCTCGGTGCAGCACCCCTGCAGGGTCACAGGCGACACCCCCTTTGGCCGGTGGTGGCACACCTGCCACCACCAGCCATGGCAGAGGTCACCCCCGTGTCAGTGACAGCTGGGGAGCCACCCTATAATGCCCATGTCCCCGGGCTTGTGGTGGCAGGATGGCATACCTGTGTGTGCCAGAAGCTCTGCAGGTGGTGTCAGTGGTGTGTGCAGCGGTCACCCACCCCACTGCAGCCCTGGCACCACTCTGCACTACCTGTGCAGGACCACCTGTGTGTCTGTGTGTACCACTGTTGTGCCATGTGTCATGGGAATGATGAGTGCATTCTAGTGTCTGCCGTACCCATGCGCAGACTGCAGTGCACACTGACCCCTGACATCTGCGACATGGCTCGGGTGGTGCATGGTTGTTGCATGCCAGATGTGTGTGTGTGTGTGTCTGTGTCTGGGTGTCTCTTACCATGTGTGTGCCGTGTTAGCCACTGTGTGGTGTCCAGTGTCCACTGTGCCCATGGCATGCAATCTCCACACTTTGGTACACACCCTGCACACATACATACCTGCATACTCACCTGCATGGCCCAAAGTGTTCCTCCACCTCATGCCTGTAGTGGTCCCTCATTCTGACCGCCAGCCTCGGGTCCCTCTGGCCCTGCTCGGCTTTGCCTCCCTGGCCCTCTGAGGTGCTCTGTCCCCCCACCCCACCCTCCTCCCTGGAACTGTCACCCTCACTGGCCTTGACATGTATTCTAGGGCCACGTTGTGTAGCATGCAACAGGCCAGGAATATGCCACAGGTCTTCTCAGGGCTATACTGTAGGGCACCTCCTGACCAATACAGGCAGTGGAAGTGCATCTTCAGCATGCCAAAGACACACTCTGTCATGACGCATGTCACGATGTGTGCCTCATTGTAACGCTCCTCTACCTCTTTACCAGGTCATCGGAAGGGGGTGAGGAGCCAGGGCCTCAGCGGATATGCGGCGTCTTCTGTGGGGGGTAGACATGTGTCCGTTAGTACACTGGGTACCACTATGGTATGCGTCCTGTCCTCAGCCCTGGCCTCAGTGGTGTGAGCACCTGTCCTGCTCTACTGCCCATGCATCCCCATTACAGGCAGTCCTGCAACCCTACCCCAGCTGCACCTGCATGCCCAGTCTGTCTTATGGTGCACAGTGCTTGCCTGCCACCCTGTGTCCACCTGTGTACCTTTGCACACCCCTGCTGTCCCAGGGCCCATGGGCCCACATCACACTGTGTGGGTTGCCCATGGCCCACCCCATGTGTCCTGGCCTTGGTGCCCTCCTGCCCTGTTGGAGCATGTCGCACACACCTAACAGATGGCCACTTGGTATGTCCCCATCCTCAAACCTCCTGCAGAATGCCGACTGGTGCCACATGAATGCATCATGTGCACTCCCAGGGAGTGGTGCAGACATTGGTGATGTACCCTGTGGCATTGCACACCACCTGGCACTTCACGGAGTGGTAACCCTTCCGTTTGATGTATGTGATGGCATCCTCACCAGGTGGTGCATGGACTGCCACATGGGTGCAGTCAGTGGCCCCATGGACCCTGGCATGTGTGCCACCCTGTAGAACCACTGCATGGCTTCTGTCCACTCCATCTGCATGTTGGGGAAATGGATGCATTCGGAAGCATGCGGCAGCAGTGCGGTGAGGAACTGTGTGAGGAGTCGGGATGTAGAGGCCTGTGAAATGCCAGTGGTGTCCCCAGTAGGCCTCTAGAAGGTTCCTGTGGTGAGCAAGCACATGACCGTTGTCACCTTGCTCTCCACCAGGATGGCATGACCTTGTGCAGTGGGTGCCTGCATCACATCATGGCACAGCTCACAGAGCTGCCTCAGCTTGGCCCTGTTCAGGCGGTATTGTCCTACTGTCTCCACCTCAGTGAGCTGCTCAAAGGACAGCCTGGCACGATACCGCCGTGGGGCTGGCCACCTACGGTGCCTTCCACCACCCTGCCTCCTCCTCCTCCTCATTAGTGCGCCTGCAATGGCAACTGCTGCTGGGTTCATTTTGCTGCGGGGTTCTCTGTGTGACCCTCTGGCTAAGTCCCTCTGGTTTGGTGTACTGGCTGGCTGGCTGTCTCTGTCTTCCTCTCTCTCTCTCTTTCTCTCTCCCTCTGACTCAGGCAGTGTGCTGTGCTGCAGCAATTCAGTCAACAACCTGCAGGTGGGCTAGACTTAAGCCTACTTCTCTTACACTTATCTTTCTATGGCGCATCTTGCCTTTGTGCTGGAGATGCCCCATAGATGCGCCATAGATATACACTGTGAATCGGGTTGTGCTGTGTATGCATGGGTATGCCCCCTTTATATGCGCTGCATATCATTACATTGCGCCTATGGCGCATGTCATTTGGCGCAGGGTATCTCGATTGTGCTGACGCATTCACCCTGTTTGTGAATCATTCTATGGTGCATTTTTGACTTGCGTCGGTGCATCTGTGATGTGCTCAGCGCATTTCTTTTGTGAATCCTGCCCACAGGTATTTAATGTAGTCTAATAAATAGAAAACTATTTTATTTATTGTATTTTGATGTGTTAGTAATTGCTTTCTACTTTTTAAATAAAATATCTGTTAGTGCAGTGACACAAGTGGATTTTCACCTTTGTTTCTCACACTGCTAGTAAAAAAGAATTCAGCAGAATTCTGGTATTGTCGTGTCAGAAACTGCCCGCTGCTTTAATGCCCAATGTATTTCAGTGAGAAACTAAATATATTCTTCTATCCTTTTCAAAAGAAATTGATACTTACTACATCAACAAACTTTGCCTTTTATGTGTTTGCACTATTGTGCTCCATCTGTATGATTTTATGTTTTTAAAAACAATAACTGGTTTCTCGTTTCGTCTTTCCAAGTAAAATCTATTTGGTTATGCAGCAAATGTCACCTACTAAATTATAACAAAAGATCACGTTATCAAAAATCACATATTTCTATTAAATATATAATACATTTTTTTTGTGGCAGGAAGTGTTATTTCTCCATAGAAATCTGGAAACAGATTTGCAGTTTCCCATTGAAATACACTGGCCGCCTTGCCAGTAAAGCGTGTCTGATATCATAATACAAGAATTTCATTGTATTCTTTTCTCACTAGCAGTTGGCAACATACAAATACAATTATGGAAAAGTAAGTAAAGAAACAAACAAAAGCAAACTGAATGACTGCAGAGGCATCTGAAAGCCTCAAACCTTCATTCTTTAAGATACACACCCTTACTAAGCACGTGCTCTTTAGGAGCTTTGCTTCCCTGGCATGATGTCACAGTGGGGGGCCAGCAGCACTGAGGAAAAAAAAGGGGCGTGTCATGCAAATGAAGCAGGGCACATAAATAAAAGCATTTTTTTCATGGAAAACAGCACTTTTTGGCAGTCTGAATATTAGGAGATTGAATCACATCTCCTACAGGTTACTACTCCCATTTGCTATGGTAAAACTCAGAAAATCACTTTAAATTTTGGAAAACATTAATCAGTATAAGGCAGACAACAAAAATGTATCTAGAAAACTTTTTGTAACTGATCACTTATCAATAGTTATGAAGGAACTGCGACAAGTAATGCTCAAGCAGGTTGAAAAAAGAATTGCTTCTTGTATGAACCTTTTTTCAGGTTCTGGAAAAGAAGGCATGGTAAGGGACTGCAAATCTGAAAGATGGATCCATTAATGGGACCCTGTCAACTCTTTTTGCACCATATTATTTCTAGATGAAAACCCACATTTCATGATTGCTTACCTTTGCTAAAATTCATTGATGCTGCTGTTTGTGTTATATGCTTCCTTTCTTAGTAGAACTGAAATGCATGGTAAATGTGTAATATACCCAACCTTGTTTTGTTTCAAATCCTTCATCAACAGTTATTACATACTTTCTGAGCATTATGAACATCCCCAAACAGTGCAACCACTCATGATGCAATAGCCTCCTCTCCTCTCATTGCATCATGAGTGGCTAGACTATGTTTGGGGAGTCCCAAGTCCAGGAGAGATGCAACGGGAGTTGATGAAGGAATGTAAACAAATATGTTTTGGTGTGGTAACACCAGTATGGTGCAGAGTCTGTTTTTCACTTTTAAAAGGAAAAACAGAATCAGAATCAAGTAGCCAGCTACATCAGCAATCTTTATACACTGTGAGCAATCGGAATATGTGTTTTTTAAACCAGGGTCGCTTTGAGGCCTAAGGGGGTTGACAGTGTCCCGTTAAGAAGAGACATTACTACAGGGAGTAATTTTTTTCTTCTAACCCCAGGAATCTAACGGTATAGATTTACAATAGCAGACATGACAGCAGTACCTTGGGAGGCTAGGTCCAGAACCTATTTAGGAAAAAAGTTCCACAAGACAGCAGTGCCAAAACTGGCATCCCTTCTGCACTGTACGTCCAGACAGCAGTAACACAGAAACGCAGAATTTGTCAGTAGAAAAGGACTGGTAGGCCCATCTAGTTTGCTCTATTTTCCCTGCCTGTTTCTACACCCTGGACTGTATTTGGTCACAGGTGTTCCTCCCTCTTTCATTTCCTCTATTATGCCCATGTACCTATCCCATGCATACATTAAGCTCCTCACTGTCTTCGTCCTCACCACCTCTTCTGGTAGAATGTTCCAAGCATCCTCCACCCTTTCTGTGAAGAAATGTTTCCTCATATCCCTCTTAAACTCCCCCCCCACCACCACCAAGCTTCATTACATGCCCCCATGTTCTGGTACTCCTCCTCCTATGAAAGAGACTCCACTCCTGCACCTTGTTTACCCCTGTGAAGTACTTCTAGGTCTCAATTACAGCCCTCTCACTCTCCTCCAGGGAGTACATGTTGAGTTCCCCCAGTCTCACCTCATATGGTTTCTCATGCTAAACCTGCACCATTTTGGAAGTCCTCCTCTGGGCCGCTTCCACCATGTCCATGTCTTTTCGGAGTTTCAGCCTCCAGAACTGAACAAAGTACTCTAGGTGGGGTCTAACTAGAGAGCGATACAGTGGCATCACTCCCTCCCTCCTCCTGATAATAATCCCCCTCCCTATACACCCAGCATCTGGTTAGCCTTGCTTACTGCCATGTTGCACAGCCCTGCCACTCTTAGATCATGAGAAATGATTACTCCAAGGTCCCTCTCTTGCTTGGTGACTGTAAGTACCTCCCCCCATCTTATACACAGTTCCTGGGTTTCCTCTCCACAGGTGCATGACTTCACACTCTTTGGCATTGAAACTCAGCTCCCACACCCTAGACAACTTCTCAAGTTTTCCCACAAATTTTCAGTGTTTTGTGAAGGCGTATACTGTCTATCAGGTAGCTGCACAACAGATTTCTTAAAGGGAGATGCCCCCTTACTGCTGCCACAGAGACAGAGGTGCCCCTTGTGAAGAGTGCCCATAGACCTCTGTTGGTTTTCTGCCAGATTTTTCATAACAGAATTGTATACAGGAGACTGTCCAATGTGATAGTTCTCCTGTTTGGTGGTTTACCCTTTCCCACTTCTCCACAGATGATACAAAGCTAAGTGCTGTTGGAGATGACATCTTTTGTGCCATCCAGGTAGTAACATAGTGCCCTTTTTACATCCAGGCAGTGAAGTGTTTGTTCCCCTGTACTGGGACACTCAGTGAAAAGAACAGGGAGGGAAACTGACTGGTTCAGGTGGTATTCTGACACCACCATTGCAAGGAATTTCCTATTAGTCCTGAGGACTACCTTATCACTCCGAAAGATTCTGAAGTTTGGATCTACTCATGGGTGTTGCAGCTCACTCACCCTCCAATCAGATGTAATAGCAACTAGAAATAGTGCTCTCCATGTGAAATACTTTAGGTCAGCAGTAGTCATAAGCTCAAAAAGAGCTCCCATCAGCTGAGCAGAGCACACATTTAGGTCCCATGGAGGAACAGGGTCCCTCACAGGAAGGTATACAGGTAAATGACTGAGGCCTTTAAAGGACCCTTTGAAAACAGGTTGTGAGGCTAGAGACTTACTTCCATCAGCTGATGTGTAAGCTGAACTACTGCCAAATGTATCCTCAGGGTTGAGGGCCTCAGGTCTAGGGACTGTAGGTGCACTGAGTAATCCAAGACTGTATGTTCGCCTGCCTACATAGGGATTATCCTTCTGGAAGCACACCAGAATGAAAATCTCTTCCATTGTGAGGCATATGTATTTATTTATTTACTTACAATACCTTTGAGCCAGAGGCTCTTTTACAAAGGTTCCACGTCAGCTGCATATAACATACAGGAACATATCATGGGCACCGATACAGGAAATATTTACAAATTAGCCAAACATTTCTGATAGAAGCTAACAGCCTTGCCTAGAGAACCATCTACCATTACTGTAATGTAATAACGGGTGTCGAGCATGAGCAGGGTTAGGTGGATTTTGAGCATGAAGGTGGAGTAGAGGGATTGTCATGGTAAGGGGCAGGGGAGGGAGGGAGGATAGTTGGGATGCTTGAGAAGGGGAGATAGAGTAGAGGAGAGGGTCAATGAAGGGGCAGAGAGAGGTATCGTGAGGGTGGTGGGGTGTTGCCCTTTGCGGGTCTGCTCCAAGCATTCGCATTTCCTTGCTCGTAACAGGTAGTATCAGAGTTCTGTGTTGAAATGGTCAACCTTAGTAGCATTCATCACTGTGGCAGGGAGGCTATTTAGCCATTTAGGGGGCCCTAAAGGTGAAGGACCTCTGTGCAAGGTTAATCCTTCTGCATGGTACACGGAGGGCGTTGTTAACACTTTTGGTGCAATGTGGGTTGGGCACAGGTTGTAGTAGCATCTGGAGCCCAGGAGGGGTTAGGACAAGTAGTGCCTTCGCACCCAGGAGGCATACGTGGTACATTATTCTCTTATGGGGGGGGTATCCTGTTTGGGCGTAGAGATTGCAGGTGTGGGTGAGCTTATTCGTGCCGAGGACCAGTCTGCAGGCTTTATTCAGAACCATTTTGACTCTGTTTAGAAAAGTATCAGTTGTACTAGATTGTTATCCCATAATCAATGATTGACAAGACTGAGCTGTTGACTACAATACTTATGGCTTCAGGTGTGATATGGTTACTGTGTCTATATACTATACCTAGCTTTGCATTTACAGCATTAACAATACTTCCTCCTTTCGTTGTTATGAGTTTTCTAGAAATCTTTAACACTCTCAACACACTCATCACCTCCTCTAATAAATTTAAGCATAACCCCCTCCCCTTGTTGGGGGGCTTACCTGTAGGCCCCCAAAAAGGCTTGTTTTCTCCAGGGTTTTGGTCCACTCCCCATTCTTTTTTTCTGCAGGTCCTGGGTTTTTCCCCTGTGTTCTTGGTGTTTTCTGCATTCTCCCTCAGTCTCCCACACTGTTGTGCTAAGAGAGCAGTGCTGAGGGATCTGTAGTGTGGAGCCGCCGCTTCTTTTATTGGCACTTCAATGTCGGCGAGCTCCGCACATGCATAATAGTGCATTTTCGTTTCGGCCATTCATGGCCATTTTAGGGTGTCTCCCCAGTGGTCCTGGTCTCAGAGCAGCTTAAGAAAGGGACTAGGACCAGAGGCAGGATTGGAGAGGCAGCGGAAAAGTGGCAGGAGTATTTTTTGTGAGCACCAATCGTGCTCGAGGATATGGAAACCACTTCATGAATATTGATGAGGCGGTGTCACTTTGAAGAGCTCTGGAGTCTGTCCAATGCCTAGGGGACTAGGAATCGGCACTAGTGACAGGAGGGAGAAAGAATAAATGAAATAAATAAAGGCAAGGTGTGACAGGGCTCAGAAGGGGTTACTGAATGTGGAGCCTTAAATAAAATAAAATGGTGTTAATAGACTGCAGCCAGAGGGTAAACTGAGACAGTGCCTGGACTGTAATGGGGTTATGCTGGGCTGCCTAGGGGCAAGGTATATCGGCAGCAACGACTGCAAGAGGGTTAAGGCAACAGGTTAAAGTATACAGTCGTTCAACAGGGCACAGGGGTGGTTACTAAATGGTGGGGCTAATGTGAATTAAAAGTAGAAGGTTTGGCTGCAGTAGTGTTTTAAACCAGGGACATTGTAAAATCTGTGATGGACTGTTTACTTCAGCCACCATGTTGTAGCAGCCATGTGACACCAGCCAGCTAACCACCAAGCCAGGGTTCTTGCTTGGGACTCTGGGACTGTTTGAAAGGACTTTTGGGGGGAAAATTTAGGTGCCTTTTTCTGCACCAATGAGGCATCAAGGGAGCCACATACATATTGTTCTTTGCCTAAGGACAGTGGCTGCATCCAATGGGCAGTGAGGAAAGGGCTCCTAAAAGCCAAAGACAATTGGACTTTGAGTCAGTTCGGTGGGAGAATGGGGCTGCAGTATGGGCCTGCCTGGGGGCTGCCAGCAATTTGTCCCCCAGGGCAGGTAGGTGCCTGCCCCATCAAGAGAAATGAGAAGAGAAAGCAGAGAGAGAGAAAGGTCTGCTAAAGCAGCAGCTTTGCAGAGAAAGAGAAAAGCTGCAGGATGAGGGAATCTATGTTGTTCTGAAATTGCACCACAGTGGTGAGATAAAGGCAGCTCAAGTGGAAAAGGGAAAGCTGCAGGTTACCAGAGTTTGCACTGAATTGAAGATGCACCTGAGCAGTAGGAAGAGGAGAAAGCAGTCGTGTCCTGAGCCTGGAAAAGGACAAAGGTTGCACCTAAGCCTGGAAAAAGACAAAGGTTGTGTCCTGAGCCTGGTAAAAGGACAAAGGTTGCATCTAAGCCTGGGAAAAGGTGGAATGATGAGGAACAAGAGAACATGAATGTGCTGAGAGAAGAAAAAGGAAGGGTGAGCCTCTTCACTTGGAGAATTGCTATGTACCTGCATGGTGAGAAAAGGAACTTTGAGTGCAGGAGATATGTGTGAGCCAGAGTGAGAATGTGGTTGTGCTGATGTTAAGAGACTGTGAAAGCAGAAGGATGGACAGGTACCTTACGGGGTTGGGTACCTGTTGTCTGCTCCTGAGGTACAGCAATGGAAAGAAACTGATTGCTTTGGCTACACACCGTGGCAGGAAAGAGAAAGAAAGAGAGCAGCACAGAATGTGCTAAATGTTTCTGCTGACACCCAGGGCCAGGTGGGAAACTCGCTAACCCCCATCAAGTGGGGTCTGCCACTGTAGGAGATCACAGGTTTCATACCCGAGTGCTAGGGCACTCTGATTGGAGGGAGCCGGGCCGTGGGGCCACTCCCCGGTCTTGGTCCCCTGTAGTTGGCAGGCCTTGGGCTTGTACTCTGCAACAGGTCTGTAATGGGCTGAAGGGGACAAGCTGCAAGATCTACAAGCAAGAGGAAGAGAGATAGCAAACTGCAGCCTCTGTGCCCCCTGTTTCAATCATCGAGCCCGGTTCTGCCTATGTTCCATCAACCCCCCAGGACTTCAGTGAACTGTGCCACCCAAGAACTGACTCTGCAGAACTGTGAGTGAACAGCAGGAATTGCCCTGCACTTGGGGACTGTAAATAGTTCAGAACTGTGCACCCGGGCAGGAGAGAGCCAAGGGTTGAGAGAGAAATGCAAAAAGTCAAATTCTTTAAGCGTGCCGACACTGGCTACTGGCTGCACCTCAGGCCTGCACCTTAAAATCTGGGTACCCAGTGACAGGACATTGGGGTTACAAATGAACTGGTACCTGCAGCAGTTATCTAGTTAGACAGATCTGGTGGCTGCAATGATTGCAGTATTGGTTTGAATCAAAAGGGAAATGTGATTCTGGGAAATGTGAATCCTTAAGATGCAAATTAAAATGTTTGCTTGAACTTTATTCCACTTACCTCATCGCAACCTTCCCCCCTGTAAATAAACCATGATGTTATTGTTTTGCAGCAGAAATGAATCCAAAACCATATTTTAGTGTCATGCTATCTGAAATGGGAAATATAAATGGTATAACTGAATGTGGTGAGGTTCGAATCTTGGTATGTCCATGTCTGGGATAACTGTTGGGGAGGTGGGTTGGTATGACATCCCAGGGAGTCATACTGCAGGTAATCAGATCCACTAATGTGTACTATGGGTGGAGACACCACCATTTTATTTTAACTTTTTGGGGAAAGGACCCCCATAGGTCAGCTATGGGATCCTAGGCCCCTTATTTTTGGTCCGGCCAGCAAGGCAAGGGTAGTGGCCCTCTCCCGGACAGTGCCGGACAGGGGCTACATAAGCTACAGAATTGTAGCTTCTCAAGAGAAGGGTTTTGAGGTCTGAAAAGGTATCCTGCCCAGAGACAGTGTTAGCAAGTTGCACCTCAGTGGCAGGTTAATTAGAGCCCTGCTGAACAGAATCAAAAGCATGGAGTACCAGGTCTGCCTAGTCCAGTCTGATGCTATCAAAATCATTGTTGCTGGCTCCCTCCTGAGCTTTATGAGTACGCTCTACAAGAGTGGGAATGGAAGAAGGGCAAACAGGAACCTTCCAGTCCAGTTCAGATCAGGGCATCGTCTGGGACTGTTCCTGTTTCTGAGCACCTGCAACAGAATTTTTAGCCCATGAAGCAAACAGGTCTGTTCTGGTGTACCCCACCATTTGAACACTGGTACCAGCACCTGCTGATTCAGTGTCCACTCATGGTTTTCTTGGCTGATTCTGCTTAGTGAATCTGTCAGGACACTGTCTTTTCCTGGTACAGTAGGCATACTGCAGATAGTTCTACATGCAAGGAATAGGCAAGGTTTCAGATTTTCATGGCTTCAGTGCATAGCCTTGAAGATCTTGTTCCTCCGTGTGTGTTGGATGTAATACATTGTTGTGTGGTATAGGTAATACATTGTTGTGGTATTGTCTATTTGGATGTAAACAGACTGACCCTGTATTTGGGAGGGAAAAGCTTGCATTGCTAGGAACACTGCAACGGGTAACTGGATGCACTTGAGGAAACCAGCGATCCAAGAAGGCTAGATCTCTTTTATTAAGTAACATGAGCAACTCAAAACATAACAAACATAGCGAGTGCAGGATGCCACAAACAGCACCCCCATGTTCAATATCTGAACAGAGTGACCCTGAGTTGGGGGAAGTTTGCATTGCTAGGAAAACTGCACTGAGCTCCAGGAGGTTGATGTGTTCCTGCGTCTTCTATGCACTCCAGGTGCCACTAAGTGAGATCCTCCAGTTGGGTGCCCCATCCTAGGAGTGAGGTATCTGTTGTGAGGATACTTGTTAGGGATTGCTGGAGGAAGGGAATGCTCTCCCTGAAGTTATCGTCTTCCTTCCCCACATTAGTGTCATTATCAAAGTTTTTCTAACGGGCACTAGTTTGGACAGAAGGTGCAGGAAAAAAAGTTTCTGGCACACACAACTCCAAAAGAGTGACATAACGATCACTTCAGAGGCTAAAATCCTTTCTCACATCATTTATTGCACCCAAGCCAAGGTTATCTGGCCTGACATGCTTCGGATCCTCATCGACTCTTCCTCAAAGGCTGAAGGACAATTGAAAAATACCATGTCTAAAGAGATCCTAACACCACATGTGACTCATAAAGAAACTCCCTCTACTAGGGAGGGGCTAGAGGTGACTTAGCCACCATTAACCATCAAAGTGCCAGAGCTAGATACTTAAATAATCCTACAAAACTTTAATGAACTAGTTAAAAACACCATAGCAGTGGCTAATACCAAGTGTATAAATATCTAAAAAACAAAGCAGATTTAGATATATAAACAGTAAAAATCGTAGACCTAAGTGCAATACATATAAATATATAGACCAAGTAGGACAGATAAATACTGTGGGCCGGATATTCAAACGGGTTGCGCAATGCGCAATAGGGTTGCGCCAGCACAAGTCAGAAAATGCACCATTCTGCGATATTCAGCAGGAGGCAGTTGTGCCACTGAAAACATGCTGAGCAACAGCGCAATGATAATGAAGGCATGCGCAAACGAAGGGGGTGGAACCATGCATAAAGTGCTCAGTTCAATGTTCAAAGACTTGCGCAATGCGCAACAGTGGAGCAGGTGAAAGTTGCGCCATAGCGGAAAAGAGACAAAATAAAAAGGAGCAAGGAAGAGGCACAAGAACGCTACAGGGAAGCCACATGAGGCAGGGAGAGAGACAGAGAAATAGGGAGAAAGAGGGCAGGCCAGGGAAACAAAAACACAGAATAGGGGCATGGGAAGGTGTGTGGGGCCACAGGGTGCAGAGGCCAGTAGGTGTATCCTGTGCAGTGGAGGTAGCAGTCAGGAGAGCGGGGGAACAAAGCAACAACAGCTGAGGGGGACAAGCCAGGGACATGGACAGTGCCACCTTCCACATGGAAGCCGTAATGAGGAGGGGTGAGAAGAGCACTGCGGGGGATGACGTGGAAGGGCCACGTCGGTGATGTCTGCCCCCAGCAGTGATACCGAGCCCACACCAGCTTTGAGCTGTACACAGATGTCGAGATTGTGGGCCGGTACCGCCTGAACAGGGCAATACTGAGGCAGCTCTGTGAGCTGTGTAGTGATGTGATGCAGGCACCCACACGACGGAGTCATGCTCTGTCAGTGGAGACAAAGGTAACAGACTGCATGTGCATGCTCACCACGGGTACCTTCCAGAGACCAACAGGGGACACCGCAGGCATAACACAGTCGGCCACATCACACATCCTCACCCAATTCCTCAGCGCACTGCTGCCACATGCTGCGGAGTACATCCATTTCCCCAGCACCGTGGGGGAGCGCACAGCAAACATACAGAAGTTCCACAGGGTAGCACGTATGCCTGGCATGCTAGGGGTGATAGACTGCACCCATGTGGCCATTCGCATGCCACCTGGCCCCGATGGGGCCGCCTACATGAATTGGAAGGGATATGCCAGTGTCAACTGCCAGGTGGTGTGTGATGCCAGTGGGTGCATCATCAATGTCTGTGCCACGCACCCTGGGAGAGCACATGATTCCTTCATCTGGTACCAGTCGGCACTGTGCCATCAATTCAAGAGTGGGGACATCCCCACAGGTCATCTAGTGGGTGAGTGTGCATGTAGAACTGACAAATCGTGGGCAAGGAGAGGTAGCTAGAGGTGCCATGGGTGTGGCACACAGGGTTTGGGGCAGTCTGAGCCTGAACAAGACACTAACCTCCACTATCTCCACACAGGTGACAATGGATACCCACTCCGTCCCTGGCTGCTCACACCTTACCGGCGGCCCATGACCCCATCGCAGCAATGCTTCAGTGAGGCACATGCCACCACACGCAACATCATTGAGTGGGTGTTTGGGATGCTGAAGGCACGTTTCCATTGCCTGGACACCTCTGGTGGTGCCCTACACTATAGCCCCTCAAAGGCCTGTGGGATATTCCTGGCCTGTTGTATCCTGCACAACATGGCCAAAGACTGTGGGATAGCCGTACAGGTTGAAGAGGGGGACAGCAATGGGGAGGCCGGTGACGCCGGTGACAATGGGGATTGGCAGCCCCCCTTTGCTGACGGGACCCCCGACTGATCCAGCTGGCCCAGCTGCACCGGGACACCATCACAGAGGAGCACTTCAGCCAACACAGGTAAGTCATGGGGCCATGTGCAACCACCAGTGGCTAGGGCACAACCCACATACACACATGGAAACACACCAGGGGTGCATGCTGGCAAGGGATGTAGCAGGGCACAGAAGCACACACACAACCAGGGATGGGTGAGGATTAACATGCCACATGGACGGACACACACACACGAACACACAATACGCACAAAGTGCACAGGTGTCAGGTGCAAAACAGAGCCGGAACACAAACACTAGCAACACACATGTCTACAGGCCACCACATCCACTGACTGTCTATGTGCATGTGTCAGATGCTGGGCACCATCTCACTTTGGTGTACAGCACAATGCAGGCATCATCATGCACACGTACCTGTGGACAGCAGTCGGGAGGGTGTGCAGGTGGACCATGTATCTGCGTGTAGGGCTGGGCATCCACCGGTGCACTGCCCACCAAAACACACAATGCACACAGGGCAGCACCAGACAGTGCCCACACTGGGAGACAGGTCAGTCTTGCGGCACAGTGCCACGTCCACCTCGGATGCATGGGCAGCCCCACCGAGACCCAGCAGCACTGGCAGGCTGACCACGGGCCTTATGGGGTGGCACCGATGGTCCACCAGGGGTTCCACTGCATGAATGCGACCGTGCCCACACAGAGGTCTGCAGCACACCGAACAAACCTGCACCCGGAGTGCTCGGGATGCTCACAGCTGAACCCGGCGTCAACAGGGTGGGTGTCACATGACTCCGGGAATGGGGAGTGGATAGTGAACTGCGCAGTGTGAGCGACACATGGGCACCTGACTGTGTGCCCATAGTGGCCATGACAGCGACCAACACCTGTGTTTGCCTGTCAATGGCAGCGGTCACATCCTCCCGCAACTGGACAATTTGTGACAGGATCCTATCAGTGTCCCTGCTGTGTCGCTCCTCGACCCACTCCAGAGCCACACACAGTGCCTCCTGGACGTTGCAAGCTGCATCTGCTGCTGTACTGATGCCTGCAGTAGGTGGGTGTGCTGGTCAAAGAGGTCGTCTGCCACCTCAGCAACCTGTCCCTCAGGGTATGGAAGGGCCTGATGTTCACCAGGACTAGGTATGGGCAAGTCCACAGGCGGTGCACAGATGCCACCGCTGAACTCTGAACCCCAAGTCCCCGTGGGTGACTGCTGCTGCTGCCCCTCTGCCTGCTGTGCCCAAGGGATCGGTTGTTCCGCTGCTGTGGCCGCAACACTGCCACTGACCTGACCAGCCACCAGTGCTGACAGGCATAGCCTGGGACAGTGCTGACATGCTGGCACACACGTCGGAACCAGCCAGGTCCATGGGTGTGAGCTGGCCTGCTGTGTGTCCATTCCATGACACACACATGTCACTGCCCATAATGGTCATTGCATCATCAATGGTGCAGGTCTGTGCCACAGCCACAGTGTGCTGGCATCCTTGGACACCAGACCACTGAGACACAGGAAGGGCCTCCCCCACACCTTTCTCAACGACATCAGTGTTGACAGCCAGGTGGACCCAATGTTTCAATGCTCACCGGCTACCTGTGGAGGTGGATGGTCCCTCCTCCAACTCCAGATGACTGTCCGCAGTGGACAGGCCCTCTACCGCTGACCCCTGCAGATGCACAGGATCTGTAACAGAAAGTAAGGACACGTTAGTGCATGTGATCTACCCTCCCCCCTGACAGACCATGATGTACCATGCAGTGATGGGCTACCACCTGTCTGGAATCCACCTCCTGGAACGTCCTAAATGGCACTGCACTGCATGCTTGCAGTGAGCCTGTCCTCTGCCGGAGTCAGCTGCACCACCTCCGGCTGGCCCCCGCCTGTTGCAGCACGTGCCGCCCTGATAGCAGTCACCTTCTCCTTCACCCCCCTCCTGTCGGTACCCATCTTCTTCTTACACTCCTGCACAGAGCGCTGGTGGCTGCCATGCAGGTTGACGGCACATGCCACCCCCTCCCATGCAGCAGCACAGGCCTGAGGGGTGCCCCGCGGTCCACTGAGCAGTGGCTCCTGATCAATGTAGGCCTTGAAGAGTGCCTCCATCTCGGCCTTGGTGAAATTGGGCCTCCTCTTCCACCCACCATCGTTGTCCTCCTCACCCAGTCCTCGCTCAGTCATTATTCAGCCTGCATGGGTGACAGTGGTTACCTGTGACTGTGCAGTACAAAGCAAGTCCCTGATACCACAGTCCAGAACACCACACAGCATGCAACTCACCAATAAACTGCAGTAACCGAATATGGCCACTGCAGAACAGTGTCGCATTTTTATAGCGCAATCCATGCAAATTAGGTGTGGAGCAACTTAAATGAGATGCAAATCGCGCTGCTGCACCATTGCATGGCTGATCGGATGATTTGCATATGACAGCTGAATATCACGCTTTTGTGCTTTGCGCAATTGTGTTGAACGTGCTGAGCCAATGGCGCAGTTCTGTGGCCTGCGTAGTACACCTCACTGCGCGTGCCCAGGTAGCTTACGCAGGCGTCTGCCATGCTGATGATGTGCTGTGCACTGTAGGCAATTCAGGGCATGGCCACCATTGTGCCAGTGGCGCTATGGCAAGGGTCACTACATGGCACTGTGGCACAACTGCGCAATAGTTCACTGTGGCGATGGCACACAGGCAACCAATCGTGCTATATGCATAGATGTCCAATGGCATTGTACATTGCCTTGCGCCAGAGACCCATGACCCTGTGCCCGACCTTTGCCCCCTTGGCACTATATGTCTGGCATGGCTGCACCTCTATCGTGCTGTTCGGTGACAGCGCGATAGGGAATGGTGGCGCTGTACCGACAGCGCGATAGGGAATGGCGGCGATGTACCGAGCAGCACTTCCACGTGGGGTTGCCGCGCTGCAGAGCACCATATTGCCTACTATAGCATTAGAAGTGGCATGCAGGAGAGCCCCTCAGTGGAGTGCCCTTGAGCTGGCCAACCTTGTGGCCATTGTGGAGCCACACTATGGCCCACTGTTTGGTGAGGAGCCACTGGACAGGGCCAGGACCCAGGTCTGGAAAGAGGTGGCCACTAACCTGGAGGTGGCCACTGGCCACAGGAGAACGACCAAACAGTGCAGGCACCAGTATGGGGACCTTAGACGGAGGGAGCCAGAGCTACTTGCACGTCTGCGGTCGCATGCCAGGAGGGGCGTGGTGCCTCATCCAGGTGGGTGATACGTCTATATACTTGAATGGTCCATATGGGTAACACTGTCTTATGTATCCAGCACATAGGGGAGGGATAGTCTAGGGTTGGCTGTGGCGGTGTTTACAGGGTATGGGGTGGGTGGGTCTGGCTGGGTGGGTGGGCACACACATTGGGGCAGGGGGAATATGCTTTGGGTTTGTACTGATGTGTTTCTCTCCTTTTGTCTCCCACAGGCATGGCCGAGCGGAGGAGGAGGATGTTGGAGTGGCAGCAGAGGGCGGAGGACGCTGCACAGGGGCATGTCAGGGACCAACCCCAACGCCATCAACATCCCAATGAGGGTGAGTGCCATGACACCATGATTGCTATTGCATGCTGTGTGACAGGGTGGGTAGCAGGGCATGGCCACCATCCATGGACACCACTGCCATGCACACGACATGTGACAGTCAGCACTGTCCGGTGGCACTGCATGTCTGGGAGTGCGTCAATGGTGGTCCATGCGGACATGGGCGGTGGGTGTGTTCAGTGGTACACATGGCTGTTGCTGCCTGGTTGGGCATGTCTTGTGGACACGGTCACTGTGGGCGGGTGCACACCATCGCAGGAGCGTGGCACATGGCTGTATGCCATGTATAATGGGTGGGTTGCAGGGGGATGGACAGTCACGCCCATTGACTCTGATCCCTTGTCCTAGGTGTGCGGATACTCCTGCGAATACAGCAGGCCATCCAGGATCTTCTGCGGGTGGCGCAAGAGTCCCTCACCATCCTAAGGGATCTTCAGCAGCATGGGGTGAGAAGCAGGAGGCGGCCCAGGCAACAGCCCCAGGCAGCAGAGGACCAGGCTGGCCGCTAGTGACTGCAAGACCTGCATACAACTTCCCCCTTTGACCAACCCTCACACCCCGCCTTTCCTCTCCCATATGTTCACCCCTGCCCCTTACCCACCCCCACCTTGTTCCTGTCCCTCAACCCCATGTTTGTACATAATTGTAAATAGTTGTTGTTGTTATGTTTTTGAATACAGATATTTTGATATGAATATTGTGGTGGTCTCTGATTTGCAGCTGGCTATAGGTGCTCAGTTGCAGTGGTGTGCATGGCATCTGGGGTGGTTCAGCCAGGGGTCTGTGTGTGTGTGTGCGTGGGTAAGTGTCTCTGGTGTGGGAGTGGCTATCAGTCGGTATTTGTGGTGTGTGTGTTGTTCTCTGTGCATTGCATTACTGTGTGCAGTGGTCCATGGTGCCTGCTCTGTGTCCATTGTGCCCCTGCCAACCCGTCCTTGGCCTGTGCAGCTGACACCCTTGCATGTCTGTGGTCTGCGAGGTCTGCTGCCTTGTCAGTGGTGGCTGTCCCTGCAGGTCATCCACTGTGACCATCACAATGCTGGGTTGCCTTTTGTCAATGATGTGGTGCATGTTTGCCTCGGGTGACACTGTGGCCTCCGCAGTTGCTGTCCCACCTCCATGCTGTGGCTTGTGTGTGTTGCAGGGGCTGTGCACCACTGTCTGTGACTTGTGCTCCAGGCATATGCTGTTGGCGTACAGGGCCACAGTTCATGCACAGGGTGGGTGTTACCCCTGTGCCATGGAGGACTGCAGGCTGTGTGTGCACAGTTTTCATGGACCCGCACTGGGGGCTTGTTTGCCACACTACTGCATCCCTGTGTTAGCGTCCCCATGGGTATGGGTGTGTGTTTGCCCCTGCACTGTGTTGCATCCGGTGTGCTGCATGCTTCCACGCACCACTGTGGGTGTCTGTGCTGGCTGCTGTGGCTCGTGGTGGGTCGAGCTGTGACACTTGTCTACTGTGCAGGGTGCTGTATCAATGGTCGTGGTGTCAGGGGCATGCCCTTTCCTGTGTGGGGTACCTCTTGTGCTGACACACGTTCAGTCTCTCAGATGTGCCTCAGGGGGATTGTGCATGTTGGCGCTGTGTCTGCCGTTGTTGCATTGCCGTGTGCTGCCACCCACTGCTGGGTGCTCATGGTGGGTCTGGCTTGTATGGTTCTGTGGTACACAAGGTTGCAGTGTGGCAGTGGGGGTGGTGGTATGCATGGGGATTCCTGCAGTGGTGGTCACTGCTCATGGGGGGTGTCTTGGGGTCACGGTGCAGAGTGTGCTGTGCACAGGCGGGGCTGCTGTGCCATGGGATGGTCCGCCCTCCTTGTGTGGCAGTCTCAGCTTGCTGGTGGGTGTGATGGGACACCATGGCCCAGCTGTGCTTTGTTTGCTTGTCCCCATGGGTCGGTGGATATTCCAGACCTCCCCCAGTTGTGCTGTGCTTGGGGTGTGGGGGTGCATTGTCAGTTCTGCAGTGTGTTCCTGTGCCCATCTGTGACATGGGTGGTAGGCCCCTGCCTACCTCCCTGGTTGTGCAGTAACATTGCTCTGCTGCTGGGGGGCTCCCTGCTTGCGCTATGGCACCTCTGGGCTGCTCAGCTGGGCAGCCCTTGTTGCGCCACAGTGCATCGTATCAGCTCAGCTTCCCTTTCCTAGTTGCGCTATGGCGCAAGTTGTGTGATATTCAGACATTGGCTGTTGGCGCAATTTGGTTTGCTCCTTTTTTGAATATCACGTCTATTGCGCATGGGCGCAATGGACTTGTGCTTGCTCCTGCTATTGCGCACTTTTTGGGCGCAGTTTGAATATCCAGCCCTAGATGTATAAAAAAACCTTGAAACATGTGATATACATATTTCTGGTGACTATCAATGCATAGCGGAACCAAAATAAAGGAGGACAGATGCATATCTAAGCCCTTATTAATGTTTTTTAAAAATAAGGGCACAGTTCCAGATGGGCATTAAGTCCAGGGCTTATTGTAGCCCGAAGTGTCAGGATCCAAAAATGTTCTCTAATAAGGACCAAATTATCGTAGTCCCAACCCCTCGGATTATGGCTAACCTTATCTATTGCCATAAAACTAAAGGTGTGACTGGCCCTGTCAACGGCTTCCATAATGTGGACTGCTGTAGTATATGTGGGATCCCTTCTTTGGGTAGCCCTTATGTGCTCTCCAACTTGTGTCTTGAAACTCCGAGTTGTTTTGCCGACATAGAACACCTGGCAACTACATATGGCGAGGTAAATGACCCCTTCGGTACTGCACGTGACACATTGCCTATTCTCATAGGTTTTCTCTGTATTACAGCTAGAGAACTCCTTAACTTGCATAATGTAATCACAATTAACACATTTTCTACATTAAAAAAAAAAAATTGTTTTATTTAGCCACATTTCTGGCTTAACCATTATACCCATTAGAGCCATATGACGTCAGAACCATCCATTGCTTAACCTGACCCAAATGGCGGCATCAGATAGAATGAGTTAACATCTTTGAAGTGGCTGTGGGTCAAAAGGTCCCTCAGGGTGGGTGTTTTTTTTATAGCACATTCTTACAGGTTGCTGTGACACTTCTTATAAGCCAGGTTCTGCCCCCAAGTACATGCCAGCGTCTTTTTAATATTATTTCAAATTCCTTGGCTTGTGCAGAAAACTCAGTAACAAAATTGAATTTAGCATCTGTCACTTCCTCAGTCGATTTCTCTCCTAATAGGGTATCCCTGTCTGATAGTCTGGCCCTTTCATAGGCACCGTGTATCACATTTTTGTTATAACCCCTTTGGGTCAGCCTGTCTCTCAAATCTGCAGCCCCTCCTCAAATTTCTGTTGGGTAGAACAGTTACATTTTGTTCTTAAACATTGGCCAACCGGAAAATTTCTAGCCACATGTGGAGGATGGCAGCAACTAGCCAAAAGGATAATATTTCTATTAATTTCCTTATGATATACATCAGTAGTCAAGCTCCCTCCTGAACATTTTTCTAGCTTAAGATCTAAATAAGTACTCACCTCATTAATGCTGGTGGAGGTAAACTTAAGGTTCTGATTTGTGCTATGCAAACAATCCACAAATTCATTAGGGCTAGAAGTATCCCCTTTCCATAAGATTAGTACATCATCTATATATCATTTCCATAGCAACAGTTTATCTACAAACATGTTGTTAGTCCCAGAGTAGATTATATAAGAATATAAGAAAAATAGCATGACAAGAGGACACAGCATGAAATTAGAGGGAGGCCGATTAAGGTGTAATGTGAGGAAGTTCTTTTTCACAGAAAGGGTGGTGGATGCATGGAATGGCCTACCTCAGGAAGTGGTGGATATGAACACAGTGCAGGGCTTCAAACAGGCATGGGATAGGCATAAGGGAGCAATACAGATGAGTATGAATAGATAGGCCATTGACAGAGCAAAGGCTGATAGCACATTTATAAGGTAGAAAAAGAAACGGGCAGACTGGATGGGCCTTACGGTCCTTATCTGCCATCAACTTCTATGTTTCTCTGTTTCTATCTCCTCCTCCCACTTCCCTACATATAGATTTACTATGGATGGGGTGCAAGTTGCCCCAATCACAGTCCCCTTGGTTTGAAGGAAAATTTCTTTATTGAAAACAAAGGTATTGAATTTTAATACACATTCCAGAAGTTTAATTATAAATTCAGTATAGGGGGAAGCGGGAGTGGTTCCTGTAGTCTTATTCAGGAAGTGGTCTGCTGCATCCAACGCCCCTTCATGTGGGACGTTGGTATACAGGGATTCGATCTGGACAGAAGATCCCAGCTTTGGGACTAGTGGTCCCTTAAGTGATACTGAATCAGATTTGATACCCTTGCAAGAGGAAGAAAATCTTTCCCCTGCAGGGTACCCGGCTGTGCAATTGAACTGGTTCTGTTTATGACTTCTGTAGGTTTATCAGGAAGCTCATGCCCTCTAAGGTGCTTTTTACCACCTGTATGGAGAACCCTACCTCTTGCTGTTTTTCCTGAGACTAGCCAGTCATCCAGGTAGAGAAAAACCACCGCACCTTGCCTTCTCAGATGTGCTGTCACCACAGTTAGGCACTTTGTGAAAACCCTTGGTGCTGAGATAGGGACAAAGGGAAGAGCTGTGAGCTGGTATTGGCAGTTTCCTAGTATGAACCTGAGATATTTTCTGTGGGTATGTCTGACTGGAATATGAAAGTATGCATCTTTCAGATCCAGAGACCTCAACCAGTCTCCTGACTGCAGGGATGGTATCACTGAGCCCAGTGTGACCATCTTGAATCTTTCCTTTATTGTGTATTTGCACAGCTATCTCAGGTCTAAAATGGATCCCCATTCCCCATTTTTCTTGTGGGTTATGAAGTATCTGGGAAAAGTCCCCTGGCCCATGGTGAGTGAGGGACCTTCTCCATTGCTCTTGCTAGCAGCCATTGCTTTACCTCTAACTCCAGCAGGATTTTTTTTTCAGTTGGAGGGGGAGATGGGAACATTTTTAGCTTCTGCAGTTTTGGGAATTTTGTGAACTACAGGGACAATCCTTGACTCATTACTTTCAGGACCCATTTGTCTGTGGTAATTTGTGTCCATTCCTGGAAGTAGTGAGCCAGTCTTCCTCCCACTGGCAATGGTTGGACAACCTGGGCAGAATTGCCAGGGATTTTGTTTTGGCTGTGACTTAGGGACTGGTGCTGCAGCTGCATGCCTAGTGCCCCTTTTGCCCCTGCCCCTTTAGTAACCGCTTTGAGGTTGATACTCATGGGTGCATAACGTTTTGATAGTAAACCCTACCCATCTCCCTTTCTGTAAGATCTGTACAAAGTAGAGGCCTTTTCCTTTTCTGTGTTATTTCTGTGGTGGTGTTTTTTTTTTTTTATCTACTTTTTTCATATATGACTGTCTGGTCACCAAACAAGGAGTTTCTCCTCAAAGAAGAAATCCATGGCCTTGGTCTGTGTGTCCTGGGGTAAGATGGTAGCCCTAAGCCAAGTGAAACTCCTTATAGATAGAGCATGTGCCAGGACCCTTGAAGCAAAGTCGTTGATGTCCATGGCCATGTGGAACTGGTACTCAGTGGTATCCAGCGCTGAGCTGGCTATGTCAGCCAAGTCCTGCGCTACTTTACTGTTTACTTTCTCAACCAGTGCCAGGACTGAATTCCATAGTGCCCTCTGGTACTGAGCTGTGTATGCCATGAAAGCTGCCTGTCTGAGAAGCACGAAATCTGAGGTGTTCACTTTTTTGACCATGGTATTCAGTTTTCTGTTATCCTTCTCTGAGGCCGTGCAGAGATAAGTACCTTAGCTTCTCACGTGAAGCAGCCTGGACCACTCCTTCATGATCAGGGTGGGCATACAGTGCACTTTGTCTCACACATGAGTGTTTACTGCTTACTGCTGTATATAAGCTATTTGCTAGCACATTTACTGATGCCTCTGTATGCACCTGTTATCCTGTAATGTTATGCTGCCTCTGTTTTGTATTGGAAGTGGTTCTCCCTACAACCCCTTCTCCAGGTCGCACCCGGCAATGAGCCTTGGCTCAGTGTGCCTTTCCCAATAACAAGCTTTTAACTAAATACATACATACATACATACATACTGTACATCTATATATACATACATACATACGCGCTACAGGTATTCAATCCCACATACATCCAGCTGATATTTCTTTTCAATTTTCTTATCAATGCCAGAAGGTAAAGTGGGTGTTGACATGATTTCAGCAGTGGCTTTATATAGAGATTTGTGAATGGGAAGTGGCAGCCTCTTGGTGGGAGCTAGACCCATCATGTCCATCAAGTCATCCTTCTTAGCTTCATGGGAGAGGATGTTGAGAGTGTTTACCATTTCCCCAACAAAGGAATAGTGGGATGTGTAATCTTCAGAAGGCCTAAGAGTAGAGCCAAATTCTTGCTCAGGTGAACTGTATGGCTCCAGGGATTCACATTCCTCCTCATCTTCATAATAAATTACTGTACTTCCTCCACCACAGGCAGTTGGAGTGGAATCAGAGCCTGTGGAAGAAGGCATAGTCATAACATTTCTCATAGCCTGGAATGCTCTTGTCACATCCACTGTTGAAGCATTTGTCTTGTGTCAGCTGACACAGTATTGATCAGTAGAGCGAAGAGTATGCCAACCTCACAGCCAAACCACAAGAGCGAAGAACATCACAGTAACAGGATTTCAGCAAATACCTCGGGTCACTGTGATGGTCTTTGTTGGCACCGGGACAGCATCACCTGGTGTTTCACCCCATCCCCCAAGACAACTCCAACTCGGAGTTGTATCCTCAGAGACTGGGGTGTGTGGGAGCAGAGCCCCCCACATGGGGGGGGTTTGGGTGGTGTAGCCCCCCAACAGAAACACCGAGACATCCCCAACAGTGCAATGCTGACACTTGGCATTGCAGCTGTCACTGTCGGGGATGTCGGCAAGGCAGATGTTGCCTCGCTATAGTAAAACCAGAGCGAAGAGTAGAGCCGAACTTCAAGAAGTACTGCAATCTGACTTTAATATTATACAGTACTGGCTTAGGGAATTAAATATGATCCTAAGTAAGAAAAAAATCAGGTTATGGAATTTAGGGCCAAAGGTATTAAATTAACTATAGATAATAGGTTGGACATATTTACACTAGACAAGCAAAAACTGGAAATGACAACTTCATATAAATAATTGTGAGTTCTAATTGATAACATGCTAACTTTTAAAGAACATATTGCTAATACTGTAAGTAAAGTAAATACTAGGTTAGGAGTTCTCCATAGGAAAGCCCTCGTACTCCCAAAATATTCTAGGAATAGGATTGCTCAGCAGCTCCCGCTACCTATACTAGACTATGGTAATATAATTAATCAGCATGCCACCTTGACATAGTTAAATAGATTGGACAAAACTTACTATAGGATGGTTCATATACTGTCACCTCAGCGAATCCCCGGCTGCGAAGACCACCACAGCGCCAGAAATCGGGCAAAATCTGCCCGTCGCTGTGGTGGTCCATGCAGCGATCAGGATAGCCTCACTTGGTGTCCCCCCCAGTCCAAATCTGACTCGGAGTTACAATCCTAGAGACCGGGAGGTGTGGGGGGTGGAGCCCCCCCGTTGAAAACACGGAGGCATCCCTGACACTGCATTGCCGACATTCGGCAATGCGGCTGTCACTGTCGGGGATGTCTCCATAGCCACTGTCGCTGCGGCATGGTAAAACCGTTCATTTTGTTTTGAAGTGTCACTTTGGCAGCCACCACTGTAGCACGCTAAATCAGTTGGGGTGGGACTCTTTAGAACTACGAAGCAGAAAGCAGACTGGGACAATGGCATTTAAAGAATTTAGTGGGGATAGAATGTATTCATCTAGATTTGCTCAGACAAATAATCATGAATATAATCAGAGAGAATTAAAAAAATAGGTGCTTAATGATCCCCCTTGTACAAAATTCTTATAGTAAAATGCAGCGACATTGCTACTTACCAAAGATTTGGAATGAATTAGCACCAAAGGTTTGGACTGCCAAGTCTTTTAAGATTTTAAAAACTAGTATTGATATTGTAGAGATGGATAGATGTACCTGTTTTGTATGAAATATTATGGGTCTTTCATGTCTTTGTAACCCCCTTGTTACCCGGGGTTACTAGAATCCCAGTAAGACATAGTGGTAGGCAGGGAAGGCAGCTTGTGAAACTCCAGTTAAATGGATTTCACACTGTCTCACTCTGTTCTCAGTCTCAGCTGAGACTGAGGGATGACATCACCATAGAACTGTCGCAGCTGTATGAGCCACAATGGAATCTGCAGAAGGGAGTTAGAGTAGAATGTTGGGAGGTTTGAACAGTCAGTGTGTTCAGTTGGAGTTTGGAGATTGTTGTGAGAGAAGCACAGCAGCTCTGTGCTCAGGCTCTTGGAGCCTCAGTCCTGAAATAGAGCTACATTTAAGGAAAGGTGTGTGTTTCCACCAAAAGAGAGACACAGTAAGCTGTTTTTTAGTGGTGGACACCGCTGATAAGGGTCTCTGAGCCCCATCCCTCAGGGGATGGGGCAGAAAGGTTTGCCTGCTATTCCAGGGGCAACCCCCTGGCTAAAAGAAGCTGTCTTATTTTGTCCACGTGTGTGGGGTACAAGAAAATTTCGTGATTCGCCTGTGGGGCACCTGCAACCAAAGGGTGAGTTCTGCTCTTACTAAAGTGCCTATGTTTCCTCCTGAACTGTGTTAAAGTGGGGATTGGACTACTGAAGTACTGGGAGGCCTAGAGTAATAAGCTTAGCCAAAAGTAAAAGTATGTTCAAGTCCAGTACATAGGGGAAGTCAAGACATGCAGAGGAGATGTGATATAAGTCTACCCAGTAATCTACATTGCCAAGCTTTCAAAAGAGTTGTTTAGTGTCCAGAGAAATGACCAGGTATGGATTGTGGGAGCTGGAGGTGGGAGACCCCCCATCTTTAGTAACCAGGTCCACCTCTACGGATTTGCTCTGTGGATTTCTACTTTGCCTCATGCGCTTCGCCAGTGATGAGGGAAGTACCCAGATGTGGGATGGAAGGAAATTTCCCTCTAGGAGTCAAAGGCTCTAAGGTGGTTTGGGGTGCCACCAACAGGAAAACTGGCTCATTCCCATATGGACTGCAGCTCAAGTGGCCGGCGGGGGAGCCGGGCTATGGGGAAAACCCCAAGCAGTGTACAAATCGGGCTGTGTACCCAAAGCTGCGTGCAAGTCCGGGCTGTGTGCCTGGTGGGTTCAGAGCCTGAGGGCTGAAATGTGAAGAAGTGTTCTGTTATCGCTAATCTGCATTACCAGGAATGTAGCCTCTTGGAGGTCCGTCTATGCTTTGTTTGTTCATTCAGTTTGGATGTGAATAAAAGCCACACTGTAGAATCCCATTCCTGGTTTTGGACATTACAGTTATTGCTTCCTGTGTTCGGATTTACTTGGGTGCCCATGTGCAGAGTAGCCAAACCTAGGCCCCCTGTGCCGAGTAACCTAGTCCTCCCCGAACCCAGTCCCCACCAGGTACTGCTGTCAGCTTCAACAGCATGCCACCTGTCATTTTGCAAAAAGGCAGGGGTCCGGGGGTTACAAAAATGGAGGCACCGCTTTGGATTTTTAATTTTGGGAGGAAGGTGCTCGGGCAAAGGGGCTAGCATTTTGGCTATTTTGCAGTGGGTAGCCCAGAAAGCTGAAGCAAGCTAACTAGTATGTTGCTGTGTGCTGTGGATCTTATGCTGCTGTTAAAATGCCAACTGTTTACCAAGGAGCAGTAAAGCTGAAAGAGTGTGCCCTTGTCCTGCATCAAATGTTTACAGCATTTTTGCCTGCTTTTTAAAAGAACTGTTGTGATAAAGAAAAGTGTGGAAGACTAGGGGTAGCAACAGGAAAATTGTGCCCTGGGTGTTGAAAATGCTTTTGAGTGAACTGGGAAACTTGCTGTGTGAACGGCCATGCTGAATGGCTGAAATGGGCTCTCGCCGTGGAGTCAGTTGAAAAAAAAAAAGTGGTTTCTGCAGTTTAAATTTGCCTGCTCGACGATCACCGTGAAGAGAAGAGCACTCACGAGGAAGAAGAGGCTCATTTGCATGGCGTTGTGTGATTGGTGAGGCTGCAATTAGTCCTGCCCCTCAGCCAGCTCTACAGTGACTGCCCAGCATTCGAGAGGGAGTGTGAGTGGAGTGCATGTACTGGCTAGTGGAGGAGTGTCGCGGTGATTAAAAAGCGCTGTAAAACTGTTAGAAATAGACTGTTCTGTTTAAAATCGGGCTCAACCCACATCTTGATCGTCTGAATTGCGTGTGGTAATCGGGGAGATGATCGGCAGGACTGCCCACCCGTTTTCTTTCTGAGGCCTCCAAGACTGGCTGCAGGCTGTTTTTCCATTGCAGCTAACAGCTACTGATAACAGTAAGTACCAACAGTAAAAGTTGCTCAAACAGTGATTTTCTGCCAAAAGCCAGCTAAATATGTGTGCAGCAGTGTAGTCGCTTTGCAAGTAACGACTGTGTTAAGTTCTACCAGCAAGTGCAAGTCTGCTAGGCCATTGACTGTGTGCATAGTTATGAGTTCAGCGTCAGTTTAAAGTTTTAAAGCCAGAGAAAGACTGTGAGTTGTAGCCAAATGTGCAGCACTTGTTTACAGGCAATCCTGTGCTTAAAATCCTGAGGCTTTAAGGGACTATGAGTTAAATAAATGTTTCCAGCAAGTGAAAAGTCCGTAGCAAATCATGTAAGTGTGTTAGAAAAAGAACAGTGCAAGTTTGTGCAGTTTGAGCAAAAGTTCAGTAGTGTGTGTAAATCGAATGCGCAGTGGCTTGACCCAATTTCTGAATGTTGATGCGCAAGAGTGCTGCCGCCGCCATTGCAGGGTGGGGTAGTAAAGTAAACACAGCAGCAGAGGAGCCACTTAAAAAGTAAAGAGAGTGTTCAGTGAAGTGGGACTTTCAGTAACAGTGAGCATTTTGTTTTCCCTGCAGTTATGGCCTCAGGACCAGCTCGCTACCCGGATCACGCCCGGGCTGCAGTAACAGCAGCAGTAAATAGATTAAGGGACATTGAAAGGTGTTATTATGGAGGACAACTGCCTCCTTATGTGGGGCTTCCTGGATATCCAGTGCATGTGTGTCAAATTTGCTTAAATGCTGGAAGGGACGTCTTGATGATACCTCGCTGTTCTGGGTGCCTAGAGAAATATGGCTTGTATAAAGCGCCCCAGATTCGTTTGGCTCTCACATGGACAAAGGTTCAGGAATCTGTAGCTGGCAGCACACAGCACCAGGTGGAGCCATTGAAGAAGGCCCCTTGGGGGAGTGTGGCACAAAGCTAGAGGGTGCAGATTTAGAGACAGAACCAGATGTTGAAGTTTTGGATGCTGGATCTCAGAAGGAAAGTTGAGATAAAGCATCAGTAGACCCCTGGAGGGGGGGCCTAGCCCAAGTCTCTTAGGAGAAGATGAGATGCGGGAGGCCTTTGAGTGGGAGGTGTTGACCTCCACGCATAGTGATGAGTGGATAGTTTCAGGAGAGAGGATGACTGCTCACTTCTGGGCTCAGATCCTTACTGAAGAAGAAGATGAGGGGGAACCTATGTGGCCTTGTGAAAAAGGAACGGGTACACAGCCTTAAGCTCTTGCCTCGGAGGAATGCATGGAAGAGAGTGGTGATGCCACTGCCCTGGCTATGCAAGAAGAAGTACTCAGGGATCCATTTTTAATCTCTTTAAAGATGCGTAGCTAGCAGAACCAGGACTGGCCACCCCCAAGCCAGGCCAGTGGTCTCAGGTTGACCAATGCTAGTAAAGAGGAGAGACTGGTTCATAGGAAGACGAATGAGATCTATGGGATGACCCTTCCTACCTTTCCTCGGACAGTCTGGGAGGAGATTGACAACAGCAGAAAATCCTGGATCTGGGCCGAAGCAATGAAGTGTGTGCATCCTGGTGCAAACAAGCACGTCAAAAACAGACTGTTTCATGAGAAATATACCCAGTGGAAGAGAGGCAGGACACTGTTTATGGACAGAGTGTGAATAGTGGACGGCAAGGGACGTGAAACCTTCCACTGTGTGAATTATGTGCACCCAGACGGGGTAATAATTCAAGCTCCTGACCCCTGGTACTATTGGCCTTAATGCAAGGACCTCCTAGCAAATGTGCCCGTGCCTACTTGATGGAAAGCTGAGCAGTGGTAGTCAATACTGCCACACCAGCCTGTGAAGTGCCTTTATTGATCCACCAGTGTGGACATCCAGGACTCAGATGTCCCACATTCATCAGTTCTACAGTGTACTGGCCTTTCCAGAATCCATCGACTGGCCCACCAGATGACTTCAGATCCAGAGAGGACACCAGCCCAGCTGTATCCTGATCCATCACCTGGTAATCGGATGACGTCAGACCAGCTGTTTTCCTTTTTGTTCCTGTTCTAAAGTTCCATCTCTAGAGATGACATCACCCAGCAGTTCCCAGATGTGCCCTCCTGTAGTTCCCGGAAGATGTCCACCCAGCTGTATCGGAAGAAATGCTGCTAGGGAGAGTCTTCGGCTGAGGAGCAGGTCTGTGCAGATTTTTCGTTCTACAAGGGGCTGGTAAGTCCGAACTTTTCTATCTTTATGACATTGCATTACACAACCTACACTAGCAGACTCCAGAATGTGTGAACTGTCCTCAAAGACTCTCCCCTTTGGGACTTTGGCCTGCTAGAACTGTGCTTCACCAGGCTCTGGCCCAGGAGAGACTCTTTAATGGACTAGCCTTCAGGCACTGTGGTCACTAGTTGGGACTTTTAGGGCACTCCATCCCCCCAAATGTGTATTGTAAATAATGTCATTGTTTTTCTACTGTTTTCTAGTGTATATACTGTTTTCTACCTTTTCTAAACAAATCTTTTTGGGATTCTTCAGTGTTTTGATGGTAGGGGTTTAGATAGACTGTGTATGCAGATTAGGAGTGTGTGTTGTCTTTCTTTTTCTTGCAGGTGTTCCTGAAGAAGATAGAAAAGAAGACAAGAAGAGGAGGAGGGGCTCATCGGAGTTCCTCACTAGTACTTTAGTGTGTAGTAATTTAAAGTACTGTGGTTGTTATTGTTGTAGTTACTGTATTAACCCTTTCCTTCCAAAGGTGAGGTTGTGGGGGTAGGGAGGCAGTAAAGTGATGTAATGGTGTAGTATTAGTTTCTTGGCACGTGGCTGTAGGTTGCCCAAGGTCAGGGAGGTCCCCGGGTTGTTTTTCTTTTGGGGTATTAAGTTAGAGGCAGATAGATTTTCCCTAGAGGGCTGGGGGGGGATAGACAGGCTGTGGTCCTGAATGGCCACAGGGACTGCAGTGCTGAGCTATTAGGGCTATGCTGTGGACAGTTCTACCAGAGCCACTAGGCGGCCATAGTAAGTGGGTAGAGTAGAGGCTGATATGTCATCTAAAGGCCTCTAGGCCCTTAGTGTTGCCTGCCTGTGCTTGCACATGGTAGGAGGGGGCCTGATCACCCCCCTCCACAGGTAGCACATAGGGTGGGATGGCCTAAGCCGGGTAAACAATGACTGCGGACAGTCATTTTCCTGGCCAAGGGTGAGTGTAGCCCCCTTGTTACCCGGGGTTACTAGAATCCCAGTAAGACATAGTGTTAGGCAGGGAAGGCAGCTTGTGAAACTCCAGTTAAATGGATTTCACACTGTCTCACTCTGTTCTCAGTCGCAGCTGAGACTGAGGGATGACATCACCATAGAACTGTCGCAGCTGCATGAGCCACAGTGGAATCTGCAGAAGGGAGTTAGTGTAGAATGTTGGGAGGTTTGAACAGTCAGTGTGTTTAGTTGGAGTTTGGAGATTGTTGTGAGAGGAGCACAGCAGCTCTGTGCTCAGGCTCTTGGAGCCTCAGCCCTGAAATAGGGCTACATTTATGGGAAAGATGTGTGTTTCTGCCAAATGAGAGACACAGTAAGCTGTTTTTTAGTGTTGGAGACTGCTGATAAGGGTCTCTAAGCCCCATCCCTCAGGGAGAAAGAAGCTGTATTATTTTGTCCATGTGTGTGGGGTACAAGAAGATTTCGTGATTCGCCTGTGGGGCACCTGCAACCAAAGGGTGAGTTCTGCTCTTACTAAAGGGCCCATGTTTTATCCTGAACTGTGTTAAAGTGTGGATTGGACTACTGAAGTAGTGGGAGGCCTAGAATAATGGGCTTAGCCAAAAGTAAAAGTATGTTCAAGTCCAGCACATAGGGGAAGTCAAGACATGTAGAGGAGAAGTGATATACATCTACCCAGTAATCTACATTGCCAAGTTTTCAAAAGAGTTGTTTAGTGTCCAGAGAAATGGCCGGGTATGGCTTGTGGAAACTGGAGGTGGGAACCTCCCCATCTTTAGTAACCAGGTCCACCTCTACAGATTTGCTCTGTGGATTTCTACTTTGCCTCATGCACTTGGCCAGTGATAAGGGAAGTACCCAGACGTGGGATGGAAGGACATTTCCCTCTAGGATTCAAAGGCTCTAAGGTGGTTTGGGGAGCCACCAACAGGAAAACTGGTTCATTCCCATATGAACTGTGGATCAAGTGGCCGGCGGGGGAGCCAGGCCATGGGGAAAACCCAAGTAGTGTACAAGTCGGGCTGTGTACCCAAAGCTGCGTGCAAGTCCGGGCTGTGTGCCTGGTGGGTTCAGAGCCTGAGGGCTGAAATGTGAAGAAGTTTTCTGTTATTTCTAATCTGCATTACCAGGAATGTAGCCCCATGGGGGTCCATCTATGCTTTGTTTGTTCAGTTTGGATGTGAATAAAAGCCACACTGTAGAATCCCATTCCTGGTTTTGGACATTACAGTTGTTGCTTCCTGTGTTTGGATTTACTTGGGTGCCCCATGCAGAGTAGCCAAACCTAGGCCCCCTGTGCTGAGTAACCTAGTCCTCCCTGAACCCAGTCCCCACCAGGTACTGCTGTCAGCTTCAACAGCATGCCATCTGTCGTTTTGCAAAAAGGCAGGGGTCTGGGGGTTACATCTTGATACCCACTGTAAGACTGTTTCATAGTATTGTTCAGAAACTGCTATTTTAACTATTGTATAGTTATTTATTGCAAAGTATGTGTAATATCAAGTATTTGTATGTAGCCATCAAATCTCAGGACAACTCTGATAAACAGGGCTTATAGTCCTAACAGTTCAATCCTGTTGAAAAATAAACGTATTTATCTATCTATCTATCTGTCTGCTCCCTTCCTTTTTTGCAAGGAGTGACAGAGACATGTTTTTCTTTATTTTTTTTCTTTGCAGACTGTCATTGAGGCACAGGTCAGGAAGCATAGGAAAAACTAGGAGCAGTTGTAAAATTCGCAACAAGAGTTTTATTATGAATAACAATAAAAAAAATAATTATTCAGTACAACTACTTACAAAGGCAGAATAAACAGAGAAGATCCATCTGAGTTTTCCTTCAATCTCTGAGTCTGTGTCTCTCTTGCAAGAAATTACAGCTCTGTTTTTATAAGTCCTTGCACCCCCGTCCCCCTTAACAAGCATCCTGTTTTTTTCTAAAATGTTCTTATAAGTTTTGGGCAGTTGCTGCAAGAACACAATGTCCCAGAACTGAGGCCCCTTCTCCACAGCTTCTGAAAAAGGGTTTTAAAACTGCTCTCAGGTTAACCCCTTGAGTTTCCAATAGCTTTTTGCAATCATCTTAAACTATTATTATATACATTTCAACAGTAACACTATATAATTTCTAAACAAATGGATCCCAATATCAGTTACATTTCCACATAATGATTTGTATATATTCTTTTATCAGCAAATATGCAAGGGAGGAAAAGACAGAAGAGCAAGTGAAGACTGAGAGACAGTGAGAGGCAAAGAATTGTGAGACTGTTGGGGTGATCAAATGCTAGGTCTCACAGGAAAATTTGGTTGCACAACCAGAAAGACAAGAGACAGGAGAGTTAAGAACAGAACAGATCCCTGCATTCAAACTCTCCATAACAACTGGGACAGGGTCCTATTGAACCCTGTCATACAGATACTATTTCCAGCGCCTCCTCTGAGGCACTTTTACTTTTGCCATCACTGGACTCAGGGTTGTCCCTTTGGGAAACCCTGTATTCTGAACTATCATTACCATGCTTTTCTGATTGCTGTGCAGCTTTAGCTTTTTTATCTGTCCCCTTTGACAGGGACTGCTACTGATTCTGAGAGGAACAACCCTCATCTGAGTCTTTACTGCATCTTGGTGACATGGAGGTACACTGAGAAACCATGAAGTCTTCCCTCTTTTTTTTTTTGGCCCTTATCTTTTGTGTTTTAGGGTGAAACATTTTACAGAGTTCATAATTTATAAAATCATGGCCTGGAGTCTGGCACCTTAAACAAAGCTTGTGACAGTCTGCCATTGCCAGGAGTTGGACACAATCAGTATGATTCTTAAAGCCTGTAGATCCTGTTCATTCCGTCTTCTTTGGTCTGTCAGTCATGCCAAACACTGATAGACCTTAAACCTTTGTACCAGTTCCCAGAATAGTCAAATAATTTGTAACAGAGCCCAAAGGATTATTAAAAGGTTTCTGAGAAAGAAATTGTCAGTCTGGTTTCCAGCAAATGGGACCATGGTTATTTCTACCTTAAACCCGACACTTAAATAACAAAAATATGAGGTTTTATGTAAATCTTTAATATTTTGCCAGTAAAAGTGATTCAGTTCCCTCTGGGCAGGATAGACACTGAAAACTGCTAGTCAAAAAAGCAAAACAGCAGTTAATAATAAAAAAGAAACAAAACAGAAATACATTTCTTCACAACAAAAAGCGGTTCCCTAAAAGTGAGACCCACATTAGTTTGCAACCTTCTCCGGTTCCTGGGAACCAATCAGGAACCGGAGAAACACAAAACTTACAAATAACTCAACCTAAATAATTCAGAGCATTGAGAAATAACTGAAAGTAATATTTATAAAATAAAATGCTAAACTATTCTAAAGGCCAGAGGAGTGGGGCTGTACCTTGGGGCACCTTCTCGCTTCGAGCAGAGAAACAGATCTGACTGTTGGTGGTAGTGTGACCATAGTGCAAAGTTTGAACTTAGTTCTAATTCTAATATTCCATAACTAGCGTAAATTCTATCTCCGGGGCAACTCAATCCAGTGGACTGGTTGCTACTGTAAAGCTCTACTGATGGATTTCTGGCGTTAGAATATTAAATGATTTAGTTAGTTAATTAGTTAGTTAGTTACAATTAAAGAGTGTTTTACTTTGTAGGGCCTTGTTGAAGATTTTCAGTGAGTAAAGGTGGCAGTTATGTTTGTGATGACAAACAGGAATTTGAAGTGGCTGCATGTGAGTGGCCCAAATTCCAAATCCCACTGCCTGAACTTGTTCCAGCCTGTGCATTTCTGGAGAATTAACATATGGGTCTCATAACTAATTTAGCTAATTAGGTATCAGAACATTTCCAACCCATTTTCTAAGAATCAGAAACACTGATTGTGTTTACCAAAAGGCCAGTAAAGATGGAACAAGAATGGAAGGAGAACCACAATTTGAAAAACAGCTTCTAAAGAAATGTTAGCCTTGCAGATTAAATGCTATTCACTTTAATTCTCACATGAGAATTTAAATAACTAAACAGTTCTGTTTGCTAAAACATGGTGATATGATGGAGCCCTCCGGCCCCAAAGTAACATTATCCTATAATAGATATGTTTCTCTTTGAGTTCAACTATGGGTACAAGAGGAATTCACTTGCACACACGGGGGATTCAAAAGACACATCCATGAGCATTTTTTCACAGAAAGAGTGGTGAACAAGTGGAACAAGCTGCTGGAGGAAGTGTACCGGTGAAATCAGTGAACAACTTCAAGAAGGCATAGGGCAGACACGTGGGGTTTGTTAGAAGAGGAGGGCTGAAACAAAGGGATGGAATGGCCACTAAGGCTGGTGCAGAGTAGTTACGGAGCCTGGGCAGACTGGCTAGGCCAACAGGCGTTGTTCTGCCATCATTTTCTATGTATCTAGGCTCTGCCAGTTTGACTTTGATTGTGACTCTATGATGCACCGTTGTCTGTATACAGTCAGCTTGGCTGGTGGAGTGCCATTGTTTTGTAGGAATTACAATTTATATGTCTAATGTCCTCCACAAAGATATCCAGATATCTACATCCCTTACATATCTATCACCCCTCTTCACTCCTGCTCTGATCCCCTATTATTTAACTGAAAAACTAATTGATTAGTACCAAAACTGGCGAAAGATTCCAGCAAATAAGTCTTTTCTTGTCGGTCTCAGCAGATTGGAACAGAGTAACAACCATCTTCAACAAACTACAAACCTTCCCACTTTGAAAAGTTTGCTTCATGATTAACTCACAGATCACAGGATGCAAATTTCAAATTAATCAATAAATACAGGAGACACAAGGGATTAAACCATGCTGGAACTAATTCTTAGCAACAAGGATGAACTTGTCAGAGAAACTGAATAGCAGAAACACTAGGCAACAGGGACCATGACATTATCAGATTCAAAAATGGAAGCAACAGGGGGAATGACATACTGTACACCATGCTCCTATGCAAAGCAGGTTTTGGAAAGCTATGGGAACTCACAGCACATTTACCTTAGGAAGCCACGGTCACAGGCATCACTGTTCAACAACAGTAGGGCACCTTTAAAAATCATATTTGTAGTGCCCCAAAGTATGGGGACACAACAGGAAAATAAATAAATAAATAAGGTGACCCTTAGCATCCTCTGGCAGGTTGGTTAGCATTAGGGCAGGACTTTGGGTCCCTTCTGTAACGTTCCCCTTCCCATCACAAGGCAAAGGGCAGCAGGGATATATTAAAAAAAGAAAGAATGTTTTTCTTTGTTTTCCCCTGGTGTTTGCTCCTTCTTGGAACCCCCTCCCCCTGAGCAGACAGCACGAGCCAAGAGCACCCACACACTGGGACTGCTGTCCCTGCCCAGCGCATGGTGTTTGTTTTAAAAAAAAAATAACCAATGGCTGGCGGCACAAGCTCGGGGTTCCAGAATCAGAACCCTGAGTGTTGCTGTTGGAAAAAAAAGATTTGTTTAGTGGCAGTTGAAGCTGGGACTGTGGAAGAGAGAGGACACAGAAAGCGCAGCGAGACAGGAGAGCTTACCTGGAGTGGTGAAGCCATCCCTGAGGCTTGTCTGTGTGCCTCAGCTGCCTCCAGTCAGCAAGTCTGAGAGCTGTCAGCTGTTCTCGCTGTTGCAGCGAGAAAGTGCCATTGGGTTGGCAGAAGAAAAGAAGAGGCTAGCGGATGTCTGCGGTGTGGACTCCGTACAGACCCTTTTATTATTTTACTGAAATAGTAAATTGCAGTCCCTCATCAGTGGCAGTGCCCTAGAGCCACATCGGGAGATCGACAGAGAGAGAGAGAGAGAGAGAGAGAGAGAGAGAGCGCGCCGGTTGTCGTCAGGCCTCCAGCTGCCCGGCTTCTTCCTGCAACAGTTGTCCCTCCCACTGCCAGAACCTCCCAGTCTCCCTCCACTTCTGTCTTCACCCTGGGCCGGGGAGGTGAGTCAGTGGCAGCACCAGCAGCTAGGTGCTTACCGCCAGAAGTTAAACTTAAAAAGAACATCTTTTTTTTATTTGTTTAAAGGCTGTGTGACCTTGAGCAAGTCACTTAATTTCCCTGTGCTCCCAGGTCGCACCTGTAAACAAACTTTCAGTTTAGTGTGTTACTCCTGGTAAAATAATTGAAATGTACATTGTATGTATGACGTGGAACCTTTGTAAATGAGTCTCTGACTCAAAGGCCTTTCTGAATATCAAATAAATAAATAATTGAAAATAAAGGCATCTGAGGGTGCAGGGATGGCAGAGAGCCATAAAGGGGGAGAAGGACCAGGGTTGGAATTTAAATAATTTAATATTCATTTCGGGTATAGTGATGCCAAGGGGCAAAGCAAAGGGCAATAGGCCCTGTAGTGAAGGGTCATTAATATTTATAAGTAAAGCTCTCTGAGGTGGAGCGGAGGTAGAGCTAAGGACGGAGCTTAGGGCAGCAGCTCTTACTGAGCAGTCTAAATAAATATTAAAAAGGAGCTCCCTGGGGAAGTAAAGAGGCAAGGGAAGCCCCAGTTATATTAAAGAGCCCAGCTGGGCTAGCTAAGAGGGCTAACAAGCCCAGATGTTTTGTATCTTTTCCACTATCAAGTACCAAGGGAGTTAGTGGGCAAAATGGGCAAGCCATTTGGTTTACTAAATAAGTATCTAGCGCCCAGGGCACTATGTTAGAGACATAGGTTGCACTGGTGGGAAGGGGGGAATCTTATAGGTTCCCACGGCAGACTGCACATAGAAGCAGCTAGCCACTAGCTAGACTAGCAAAACCCCCAACAGGGCTAGCATAAGGGAAGGAGGGCAAACTGGGCAATTTTGAGTTGCAATAATAGTGCTTATGTGACTGATCTGTTGTAACCTGCAATTACCTGAACTGTGTTTTATTACCCACAATTGCCTCACTGGTTATTTGCCTTCTGCTACTAGCAATTGCGCAGAATTGGTTATTTACCCTCTGCTGCTGGCAATTTGCCCCAAACTGGTTATTTACCCTCTGCTACTGGCAATTGCCCCCAAACTGGTTATTTGCCCTCTGCTACTGGCAATTGCCCCCGGACTGGTTATTTTCCCTCTGCTACCATCAGTTGCCCCAAACTGTTTTTTTTCCCTCTGCTACTGGTAATTGCCCCCTAACTGGTTATTCACCCTCTGCTACTGGTAATTGCTCTTAAACTGGTTATTCGCCCTCTGCTACTGGCAATTACCCATGAACTGGTTATTCACACTCTGCTACTGGCATTTGTCTCAAACTGGTTATTTGCCCTCTGTTACTGCCAATTGCCACTGAACTGGTTATTTACCCTCTGCTACTGGCAATTGCCCCTGAATTGCTTACTGTTTACTACAACCTGGGTCTACATCTCAATTTGTCAGCAGCTGTCCCAGAGTGTCATCAAGCATCTTTGTCCACCAGGTTTGGGAATCATCTCACCACTGAGCTCTTGATTGTGCTGCAAGTGCATCTTCCCTGTTTGGGCACCTCATTGACACAATGCAACATACTGGTTCCCCTAGTTACTATACCCTCCAGCTAGGAGAGGCCCATCTGCTGTCCTGATTAATCTTCGTCCCTATCCTGTATAGGTGCTCAGTAAGCATAGGACCCGCACTGGCTCTCTAGTAGGGACTATCCCATCCAGCTCCCAGAATATTCAACACCCCATTTGTTATTTTCCTTTTCTTGCAGGTACAACTTGGCATTGCTATTCCAAAGTAACCATCTGGAACTGGTGCCCAAAGACTTTCAGCTTGGGTTCCCATCCGAAAGCCTGCATCATCCTGGTTGCATCCTTGTGTTAGCTAAAGCATCTTCTTCAGTGCATCTCATCCTGGCAGCCCACTTGAGGGTTTGTGCTGAAGCATCTTCTTCAGTTCATCTCATTCCAGAAGCCCACTGAAGGGTTTGTGCCAAAGCCTCTTCTTCAGTTCATCTTGTCCCGCCAGTCCACTGAAGGGTTTGTGCCAAAGCATCTTCTTCAGTTCATCTCATCCCAGCAGCCCACTTGAGGGTTTGTGCCGGAATCTCTTCCATTCAGTTATCTTGTCCTGGCAGCCCAAGAGAGGGTGCTTCTGCCGATGAACACATGGTCTGTTTACTAATCCTCTCTTGAGTTCCAGTGGCCTTACAAAGGCCTCCACTGAAGTGCCAGTTCAGTGCTGCAACCAAGATTTCCCGGTGTCCAAGTATGTTACTTCCCTTCCACCTGAAGTCTGTGTGCACGAAGTATTGCAGCCAAAAGTGGACTCCAAAGTAGAACGAATTCTTGAACCCAGTTTTCAGTGTTCTCTAACTGTCTAAAGAGCTGTTAGTACCAGTGGTCAACCAGCTTTTGTTTATCTTAGAGTACTCAGTTCAATATAGAAATGTAGACGTTACTGCAAGGTGCACCTTTTAGCCCTCTAATTAGTTATGTGCATCTACCATTTAGAGAGTGACAGTTCTGTATATTCTTCTTGCTTTTATTACTGCCAGTATTTTTCCCCTGCGACTATGTCATCCTACCCCTTTTGCTTATAAAAATGTTTTTTCATCAAACCTCTGTAGATGATTCCTGCCTCTCCTTGTCATATGCCTCCATCCACCCACCTAGAAACTTATTGTGTCCACTCACCACAACACCTGCTGGGGAAGACGCTGGGGATGGTAGCGAAATAAATTTCTAGTTTCTTACACCCACCTCTCAGAGAGAAAGAAAGAGCAAAGAACTCCATCACTTACCAACACTGCATTACATATTGACTACTTAAACCAAAACTGCATACCTCAGGAAACAAGAGCACAACAGTAAAAGATGACAATATGTAGAGGTGAGGAAACCAGGAATTTCTCACCTAGAGCCAAGCCAGGGGTCTGGCTCAACTCTACAAGCCAAATCACCAGCCGTTCCCTGGCTACTGCACACTGTTCTCTACATAGGAGTTGAACATTTCAGACACTACAGTAACTGCTCAGGCTGACAAATGCTTGCTTTGACTATAACTGGCTCGACTTAACCTTGGCTCTCAATTGTTTATAGAGGTCCAGCTAAGCCGAGCCAAGCACTAAGCTTAAGCCATGCTCAAGCTGCTCTGGCTTCCCCACCTCTACCAATGTGGATAGTAACTAAGGTACTTGAAGCAATTAGGAAGAAATAAATAGATATACAGAAAGAGTAAATTGTAAGAAACCAATGAAAACAGACTACTACAGAGACAATCCCGGGGAACTCAAATCCAAAATCAGAAGGAGCAAAATAAATGGCTAAGGAACAGATAGCACTGGAGGCTGGACTGGTGGCATGGAGGGCTGAGGCATCTGTGCCTTACCTCCTGCCATGCTGGCAACCCGTGTTCGCGGTGCAAGCAGGTCATCAAGGATCGGTTGGGGAGGAAAAGGATTGAACGTCCAGAAGACTGCTGTCCTGGGGGAGGGTGATTGGCAGTCCCACCACATGACTGCCCCCAGGTAGAGCCCTGTGGGTAGGATAGGTCGGGACATCAAAGAAGGAAGGGTGCTGCAGGCCTTCTGCAGTGTGTGAACGCCTCTATGCATGCACCCTGATGTGTGCACCTCAGTAATGGGGAAGGAAGGGAGAAAAAATGGCAGAAAGTCTCCCCAACGGTAAGATGGCAACTGACCCCCCACCCCACAGGCTCTGCACCCAGTGGCCAGGCACAACTGCAGTCCTGCAGCAACAGGGCACAGATCAAGGTAAGTCCTGGGGGAGCCATGGTGATAGGGCTAGGGGGTCAGTCAAAAGCAGGCAGCTGGGGAACAGAAGGAGGTAAACAGAAGGAAAAAAAAAAGAAACAGCACTCAAGACCAAATCTAATAATAAAATAAAATATTCTAATACATAAACAAGCAGAGGAAAACACAAAGTTGTCTGTCATATAGGCAAGGCAATTTTATTTCTTAGGCACCCTTTCAGTGGAGCTAAGGGTGCTGTGCAGAAAGAACAAACCAAACCAAGGAAAATACAAAGTACAGTAGAAAGAAAAAGTAAATAAATAATTTAAATAAGTAGCTCTACAGGAGTAAAACACATTCTGGCTAGCCACAGTTCAGTAACAGTTTATGAAATTTAATAAGGCAGTAGTAGGCTAGTTAAAAAAGGTGGAATTTCAAGGCCCCTCTGATGGCCTCCACTGTGCTAGCATATCGAATGTGGACAGGCAGGGAATTCCACATTATTGGCACAGCCACCAAAAAATATTTGACTCCGAATAGCTTCAGCCTAGACCAGGGCACAGACAGGAGGCCAGGATCAGTGGAGCAGAGAGGGCGGATCGAGGTGTGAAGGGTCAGGAGATCTTTCAGATAGCCAGGTCCCAAACCATGTAGAGCCATGTATATCAACAAGCATATCTTGAAGTTAATTCACCACTGAATAGGCAGCCAGGGCATCTGAGTGTTGCTGTGGAGAGAGCACTCCGGAGGACCAAAGACCCTGCTAGAGAAGGGCCTAAGATGGGCACCCCAACTGAAGTCCAAGGCATCCATCATCATTACTAAGTTGGTTGAGGTATGGAGAAAAGGGGATCCTGTCTCTTGTTTGAAGCAGTCCAACTACCCCAGAAAAGCACAGCAAAGAGGAGTAGTCACCTGTATGAGACTCTCTATGCTGTCTATATGATGGGCTCACTGGACACGGAGGATCTATTGTGGAATCACCATGTGCACGGGTGCCAATGCTACCGTGAAGATCACAGCCACAACCAGACCTTTAGTCTGAGCAGGCACCTGGCTGAAACATAATGGCTGGAGGACATGAACTGACTTTGGGCTATCAATGCTGTGGCTCAGTCCATTGACAGAAATGCGTGGCTGACCGCGTGTCTAGGACAGCATTGATGCGTTGAAGGCACTGGCACGGAGCTGGAACTGATTTTGGTTTCTTCATCTGCATGACCAACTGCTCAAAGAGCTAGCTGGTCCTGTACAGGGTGTAAGTGATTGCTTCCATCAACAGAGCTTTAATAGTCAATCATCCAGGGATGGGAACACATACACTCCCTCCCTGTTTGTTTCTGTGGCCACCACTGTGAAGCACATAATGAAGGCACACTGCACTAAAGATAAGCCAAATGGCAAGACATGAAACTGGTAGTGAGAGCCATGCAGAATAAAGCAAAGGTATTGTCTCTGGCTTTGAGCACCTTGATATGAAGGTAAGCACCCTTCATGTCAGGATGCTAAGCCAATCCCTTTGCAACAGCAGGTGGAACACTGCAGAGATACCATCCAGAACTGTTTGCATTCTATGTACAGGTTCAGGCCTTCCAGGTCCAGGATGGGACATAAATCGCACCTCCACTTCAGAACCAGAAATTATAAGGAATAGTAACCTTGGTTTAACTCCACTACAGGGACTGGTTCTATCACCTTTTTGAGGAGAAGCATCTGTACTTCTTCTAGCAGGACAGCAAGTTGCCCAGGATGGTACTGATTTGTAAGGGGAAGATGCACTGGAGGGGAATGAAGCAGTTCCAGGGCATCACCCTGCTGACTGACCTCCAGAACCCATGCAGCCAAGGAACTCTCACTCCCATTTGATAAAAAGAGGGAGATGTGGCCTTCCACCAAGATCCCTGGGTTTTCCGAACAGATCGGGGAGGTGGAAAGGAGTCCAAAGGCTCTGGGGGTGGCTGGGGCACTGCCAACACCCCCAACTTTGGTGACCTTGGCATGGGCACTGGAGGTAAAGGGGTTTGAGTGTTGGCAGAGGCCTAATGGGAGCCATGGCCAAGACCCCTGGAATAGCCTCAGCCAGGACTGGAGTAGGGACTACTAAATGAGCCGCAGCCCCGAGGTTTAAGATTTAGTGTGCAGATAACAGAGAGTCAGTTTGGAAGTCTGCAGTTTCTACATTTTCTACATCAGGTCCAAACAATTGCCTGCCATAAATGGGACATTAAGGACTAATTGCTGGGCATCTGTAAGTCATGAATGCAGGCAACGGTAAATGCCAGAGGCAGCAGCCCAAACTGAAGAAACAGAAACGTTTTAAGCCAACCTCAAAAGATGCTTGCCAGCATCAAGACCATGGGTGACAGTCTGTAGGACCTCAAGTTTTGGTGATCCCATTAGACAGCTTGTCCACCACAGTCAAGGTGGATTTCTTAGGCTATTTTGATATTTAATCATATAAGCCTGATAGTTCACAATATGGTAGGCAAGGGATTAGACCTGTCATGAGCAGCCACTATGACCACGGACTCTGTCTCAGGTTGGAAGGTATAATTAAGGCTTTGTAGATGGGGCAGGATACTATTTATTCACCTTACAAAGTACGGTTGGTCAAGCACAGGGATTATGCCAAGCAACCATAGTGGAATCCTCCAAAGCAGAGTGAATGGCAGGAATGACCATAGTAGGCAAAGCTAGGCCTTCCAGAAACTCATAAAGATGTTTCTTGAAAGAGTCCTCTTCCTCAGTAGTAAATCTAAGTGTGTTCTGGATCTGCTTGAGGAAAGCCTGAAACAAGGCATCCTCAGGACAAGATGTCATTTTCCCCACTTTAAGAAGAGAGGGTAGAACTAGAGCCCACTGCATTAGGAAGGGGCATGTCATCCCCTCCTCATTCACATAATACTATTTAGGTGAAAATTCTACTTCGTTGTAACGTATTACTGGTGGTTATAACATGAATCCTTGCCCAAGAACACAGGCATACACCAGAGGCTGGAGCAACAACTTCTGACTGTGTATTTCAGCAGCACATAAGGAAACAAAAACATAGCTACCACTACAGAACAGCATATTCAACATAGGCAACTGCTTAAGGAACTATAGTTGCAGATTTGCATAAACAGATTCAACACTCTGCTTCAATACATTCAAATATATCAAATCCATCACCTTCTCGTCATCATCTGGGAGAGGTACAGGAGGAGAAGTTTCCTGTTAGGAAATCGACATCAATGGCAAAGGTATCAACAAAGGAGGTTGAGGTTTGATAGTCAGGCTCAACAAAGCAGGCCCAAAAGCCTGCATTGATCGTGATGTTGATGGCCCCACAGACAGTGGCTATGGGTTTAGTATCAATGGCAAAGCCTGTGGCTAAAGCTTGGAAAACAAAGCCAACAGTCGCCCCCAAAGCTAGCAGAAATAGCAAAGGCAGCCAGAAAGCTAACAGGGGCAGAAATGCATATGTAAGCAGCACCCAGATAGGGAAGCAGCCAGAAAGTTAGCAGATGCAGTAGCTCAAACACAGGCAGCACCCAAAGCTTAGTAGAGGCAGTAATGTGAAGGCAGTTCCCTGAAGCTATCCAGGGGTTCAAGCAGGGACAGCATTTACCAAGAGTGCTGCAGGTAACGGATAAGATATAGTAAGGAAACACTGTAGCATATACTGAAGCACTTACGACTACTGTGGTTGCACACCAGTACCCACATATAACAAAGGTATTCAATACATAAGCAGTAGGGCCATACCATAATAATTAGGTGGAGTGGTTAGTAAAGGTCTAGGTTTCAGTGGCAGCAACTGTCAGTAGGCTGTGCAGCACGAAAGGGACAGAATTATACTATGAAATGGCAGTGTGACACCCTTATGCTCCTGCTGCAGTGCTGAGGAGTACTAGATGGTGTGGGCCTTTTGAGGGAGGAAGAGTCTATACCCCAAAGCTGAAGAAAGTTCCAGTAGGCTGCTGGTGTCAGGCTGGGGAGGACTGTGTACGCTGATGGTGCCCCCAGTCTCATGTTTTGGCTAGGTGAGGCAGGCACCTATTCAGAGGAGAGGGCCCTCATGCTGATGCAGCCCCCTATGACCCCTTGTTGATACTGTAACCGAGGCGCCATGTACCAGCAGGCTATTACCCCTGCCTTGCAGGCCCAACAAGGTTGAGGGACCTGGGTTCCTGTTCTGGTGTAACACGGGGGTTCTTTCCCAAAGATAAAATTAAATAGCACGGTGCCTCTACCCAGAGTTGAAAAATAGTGGGCTAGATGTTGTAGGGTACAACTCCCTGGGATGTTGTACCTACCCACCTCCCCTCACAGTTACCCCACACGTGGATTATCATAAACCAAATCCTTATTTCAATACACTTAGAGTTATTGACTTAAGTTAATAATATGCTCACTTATAATACGTTCATGCAACATTTGTAAAAAGTTAACCGACAATGTATTTATTTACATGGAGAAGGCTAGAAAAAGTGGAAATGGATGTAAAGGTTAAACAACTGCCAGCATTAACATTTTGTAACACCAAACACTCACTTTGTCAGAAATTCCAATAATATTCTCAGTGCCTGCCTCCCACCAGCATATTTATTTATTTATTTAAAGATTTGGTAGCCAGGAAAGGCATGCTGAGCAAGGGCTCATTTCCAGGTGTGACCCGGGAAAGTTAGGGGGTTAGGAATAAACATATTAAAGGAAAACTACACCCCCATATCATTTAAATTTTATTTGTTTCCATATCAACAGACAACTCTTTTCATGTACCTGTTAGACATGTATACAACTGCTTTAGTCAGTTTTCACACTTCATACTAGGCCCTGTAACTGTCCTGGGAGGCTCCATTTCATGGTTATTGAAATCTCATTGTCCATGAGAACTGCATTAACATACGAGAACATGATGTCAGATCAACCATTTATATCATGTATCTCTATGCTGAAAGAACAACTACCCTGCAAAAACTCTCTGGAAACACATAAACTGAAGTTTAAAGGGAAAAAGCCTGCATTACAACTCAGATAATTTGCAAAGCTCACTAAAGGTAAATGTGGTATTTCATACCTTCTTACACCTCATTTCTTTGAAGACTAATTAAGTAGACAGGCATACTGGGGAGTTTAAAGGTTGATTACGCATCATGTTCTCATATGCTAATGCAGCTCTCAGGGACAATAAGATTTCAACAACCACGAAATGGAGCTTTCCAGGAGAGTTACAGGGCCTAGTATGAAGTGTGAAAACTGACTAAATCAGCTGCATACATCTCTAACAGCTAGTGTTGCTCAGATAGTATCCTACAAATTAGGATACCAACAGATACCTCACGTTTGGCCAGATAGTTGCTGTGCTAGGATAGTAGTACTTTCTGACCATGAATCCTACCCTCTAGGATCCAGCAACAGATCCTAACTATCTGACCTAGGATCCTTGGATCTGACCTAGGATCCATCACTATCTGACCCCGGATCCTAACTATCTGACCTAGGATCCCTGGGTCTGACCTAGGATCCATCACTATCTGACCCTGGATCCTAACTATCTGACCTAGGATCCCTGGATCCTAACTAGGATCCATCACTATCTGACCCCAGATACTAATATCTAATCTAGGATCCATCACTATCTGACCCTGGATCCTAACTATCTGACCTAGGATCCCTGGGTCTGACCTAGGCTCCATCACTATCTAACCCCAGATACTAACTACCTGACCTAGGATCCCTGGATCTGACCTAGGATCCATCACTATCTGACCTAGGATCCCTGGGTCTGACCTAGGATCCATCACTATCTAACCCCAGATACTAACTACCTGACCTAGGATCCCTGGATCTGACCTAGGATCCATCACTATCTGATCCTGGATCCTAACTATCTGACCTAGGATCCATCACTATCTGACCCCAGATCCTACATCTGTCCTTGGTAGGATTTCTAGTAGGATCCAAGTCAGGATACCAGCACTATCTGACAGATAGTGGTAGGATCCACAAAAGCACTATCTGAGCAACACTACTAACAGCTACATGAAAAGAGTTGTCTGTTGACATGGAAACAAATAAAATTTAGAAGATGTGAGTGTGTAGTTTTCCTTTAATAAAGACATGCAATTCAACTATGATACAAAATACATTGAGATAAGATAATGACTTACAGTTCCACACAGAAATAACTACAGAAATATAGATGGTGAGTTATGATGACATGATAGCTCACAAGAGATAGACAATAAAATGACAATGTGGCATGCCAAGTAAATAATCTTTAATACAAAAGGTTGAGGAAGCTGAGGAGAGGATTAACACTTTAAAGACCGAAGGCTCATGAGCAGCAGCAGGAGGTTACAGGAGTGGAAAGCTTTAATGCTGGAAACAAGGAGATAAGGCAAATCGAAGTGGATAGTTTCTTCCAGAGGGAAGGGAGGTAAAAAGAAAAGGCTTTTTGGCCTGCTGAAGTGTGGGCTCGGGGAAGGGAGAAAGTATGGGAAAGACAGAAGCAGAAGGGGTAGGAGGAGGGGTGGCAGAAGAAAGGAAAGGTAGGATGGGAGGGAATCAAACCAGTATTTAGAAATGAAAGTGAGGCTGTGAGCCAGTCTTCTCTGATGAAGTGAGGGGAGAGAGAGAGAGACACTGGAGTAAAGGACACAGCGGTGCATCAATAGAAGGGAGTTGGAGGTAAAATGACAGAAGGCATTGAAGAGCACGTCAAGCTTAGCGAGGGAGGAGATGGGTGCTGAGCTATAGATGATGTCGGCATAGTCAATTACTGGAAGAATCCATTTAGTAATAATGTTGCAACGGACTGGGAGAGAGAGGCTGTCTTTGTGTCTGTAGAGCAGACCCAGTTTAGGGCGAAGTTTTGAGTGCTCTACAGCAAGATGGGATGAGAAGTCAAAAGGTGGGTCAAGCCAGACTCAGATATTTGTAGGAAGGAAAAATGTCAAGAGGAGGGTGCCTATGAGTATAGTGAAAATCAGAGGGGGTGATAACCTGGCTAGTTTTTGCCTTGAGCCAAAGGTCTTGGTGACAGTTTTTTGGTGTTCATTTTCAGGCTGTGCTCATGAAACGTTTATCACTGCATGAAAGTCATGTTGAAGGGGGCTCTGGATATCTGAAACTGAGGGGCCAGACAGGTCTGTGACAGTATCGTCAGTATACATATGTATGTGGGAGTTGGAAAAGACTGAGGGGAGATCATTTATAAAGAGAGAAAAGAGGGGCTGGCCCGATGGTGCTGAGGGTTGAGGCGCTGGACGCCACACCTCGCGTCACACTGGCGATCCTGGTTCGGGACCGAACTCGGGCCGCCAGAGGTCAGCAAGGAAGCAGAAGGTTGGAGTGTCCACAGGCAGCTCACTTTCTCCTGGGGAGGGAGGGATGCAGGGATTGGCAACAGGGTGACGCCCAGAGGTGGTTGGGCGATACTGAGCCAGCTTACAGCTAACAATCGGTGAGGCGGAGTGAGGCAGATGTCGACTGGAGCGTGCACAGGAGCACGTGCATCCCTACCCAGATGTCATTGCGCATTCACGCTTGCCAAGGAGGGTTGGGGTGGACCTCACAATCACAAACAAGGAAACACCCCAAGTCTTGGGAGGGCAACAGTGTCCTAGGCCCTACGCCCACCATAGGACTCCGCCCACCAGGGTCCCGATCCTCCATGCCACAGCCCGACTCTTGCAGCAACTGGATTTCAAGGAGCGCCATAGTAGAGGAGGCAGCCCGACTTTGAACAAAGCCTGTAGGCTCATCACAGATCCTTACCGCCTCACCCATGTGTGTGATCTGTACACGCTAACTGGATGGCTTAATCTCCAAGGACGAATCAAGCACCAATCTTGCATACTAGCCAAAAAGATGCTCCTTGGTGCACTGCCAACAGGAATCTCCTGCCTTCCACCCAGATCCCTCAAGGCTCGTTATACTCGGGCCTCTGTCACTGAACACCTACTTGTTCCATTGGTCCAGACCACCCAGTGCTAGCGGTCTTTTCTCTACAGAGCCCCCAACTGGCTAAACAGCCCGGACTATGAACTTAATAGCCTACCTCATTTGACCCACTTTAAATGTTTCCTCCAAAAGCACATTATAAATGAAAGCACCTGTGACTGCCCCAACTAACCTAATGATGTGCTCCCCGGTGCACCTACTGTAGTTCTGACCTATGACAGGACCTCCTCTATCCCTATTCTGCCCCCTTTAAGCCCACCCCTCTATATTCACTCCCCTTATTCCCTGCAAATCACTTCAGTGCCATGTCAAGACCCCTGGCCAAAATGGATCTCCCTGCACATCTTTCTTTCCCTTTCTTTCCTCCCCATTTTCTCCCCTCCTTTTGCCCCTGTCTCTCACCACCACCCCCATCTCCCATTCTCCCCGATCTCCGCGTACCTTACTACTCCACATGACAAGGCCACTGGGCTACAACTTTCCCACCCTATATTTCTGACCTAACTTAACTTACCTTCCTTTCTATTTCATTTAGTTTACCACCACCTTTATATTGCTAATGTATCAGAGACTGTCGTTTAACTTTGTACTACGGTGTTTGCTGTAAAATGTAAAATTATTTTTGTTCTCCTTTGTCTGTCTTTGTTATCCCTCCTATTATTGACATGGAACCTTTGTAAATGAGCAGTCCTCTGCTCAAAGGTACTTGTAATCCAAGAATGATTAAATGAAATAAATAAATAAATAAAGCTAGGGGGACGCTGTCTGGTGAGGGCTGTGAAGCAGAGCTCTGGGTGGGGGAGTCTCAGGCAGGGTGGCAGCAACTAAGGGACATTTGAGAGAGTTCCCCGGGCTTGGTGACCAGAGGGAAAAAGAATCAGGGGAAAAAAAAGAGAGAAAAGAGGATGGGTCCAGGCACACATACCAAAAAAAATCTATTTATATATATTACATATTATATATTATAAGGGAGAGGAACATGTGTGAGTGTGGGCAGCAATTTTCTGGGAGACATTCTGGGAACTGCATTGCTTCCCTATTTGCAGGCAACTGTCTGCTGTGAGGGAGGAGGTTGACTATCTCCAGGCCGAACTGTCAAGGACTAAGGAAGCCTGCCCCATCCAAACAGCACCAGTGCCACAACCGCTGCCTCAGAGGTTGCCAAGTATGAGGAGCAATTGGACCACAGTGGGCTCTGGGAGGGTGAGGGTGATGGAACAGAGGCACAGCCCTCTAGTTGTACATCTCCACAATTCATATGCCATTCTGGCAGGACAAGGTTCCTCTATGATGGCACCCTCACTGGAGACCAAGAAGAATGCTGGGGACATCCACAAGGGAGACCCACAAAAGGGTGGCAAGGGACACCACAGCAGAAGGGACTTAATTGTTAGGGGGGTAGAACTGGAGAAGGGAGAGGAGAGGGAGGTAAGATGCTTGCCTGGTACTATGGCTTAAAGGGACAGGAAGCAAATCCTCAGGATTGCAGGAGCAACATCACAGGAGAGGGAACTAGATATTGTCCACCTTGGGACAAATGACCTAGCTGGGCAAGAGATCTGTGAAGTGCAGGGTGAGTGGAGTTGGGGAGGGACCTCAGACAGGTAGCAAGCACAGTAACCTTCTCAGAGGTACTGTTGGTCTATAGCATGGGTGAGGCTAGGGTACTACGCACCATGCAGTTCAATGAACGGTTGCAAAACTGGTGCAGAGCACAGGGTTTTGGCTTCATTGGGGACTGGAGGTCCACCTTGAGAAATGTAGGTCTATACTGGCACAATGGTCTGCATCTGTCCAGAAAGGGAACCAAGCTTCTAGGTGATAGGTTTATATGCTTCCTTGGAAAGCTTTTAAACTAGCCAAGGGGGGAGGTGCTGCTAGGAAGCAGGAAATGTCAAGCCTCCCCCCACAAAACATGGCAGGTAGTAAGGTAAACACCGAGGTACAGAGCTTGACAGAGGGCAGGACAGGGATAAATAGAAAAATAGACAAAGGCAATAAGGGCAGGGATGAGGGGAAAAAAGGATAATGCCAACATTAAATGGAGGGCAATGAGTACCAATGCCCATAGTCTGGGAAACAAGCTTCCTGAGCTAGTAGCCCTGATGGAAGAGGAACACTTGGATATGGTAGCAGTCACGGAAACATGGTACATGGAGAACCATGACTGGGATGTCAACATACCAGGGTACATAGTCTATAGAAGGGACAGGGAGGGTAAAAGAGGAGGTGGAGTAGCTCTCTACATAAGGGAAGGGATCAAAACTACAGAACTGAAAGGTAGAGGGGGAGGACAAGAGGCACTGTGGGTCACCTTGGGGACAGGGAGTGGCACCACAATCCGCACAGGGATTATATACAGACCCCCGTCTCAGGGGGAGGAAATGTACAAGGAAATGATAGAAGACATTCTCAGAATGGCTGAAAAAGGGGAGATATTGCTGATGGGGGACCTGAATATGCCAGATGTTAACTGGACGACATGTACTGCAGCCACATCCAAGAGCAGGGTCATTCTCGATGCCCTACAGGGGGCATGCCTTAGACAGCTAGTGTTGGAACCCACTCAGGAGGGAGTAATATTAGACCTGGTACTGCCAAATGGAGACAGGATCACAGATATAGAAGTGAGTAGCCATCTGGGAACAAGCGACCACCACACAATGTGGTTCACAATAAGCACAACCATGGAGACAAGCCATACAAAAACAAGGATATTGGACTTTATAAGGGCTGACTTTAGCAAAATGGGTGAATACCTGAGGAATGCAATAGCAAATGGCCAAATAGGAGGGGTGGAAGAACAATGGAGAAAAATCAAAACTGCCATCATGGAGGCATCAAGCCTTGGTGTGAAACAAATAAAGAAAAAAAACAGAATAAAAAAATCACTATGGTTCTCAAAATAGGTGGCAGGGAAGATTAAGGAGAAAAAGGTAGCATTTCAAGAAGTGTAAGGAATCACAAAAGGTGCACGACAGGGAACTGTATCATTTAAAGCAAAAGGGAGTGGGGAAAGCAGTCAGAATAACAAAGGCCCAAACCGAGGAAAAGATAGCCTACTCAGTTAAGAAGGGGGATAAAACCTTTTATAGGTACATTAGGGAGCAAAGAAAGGTTAAGGAAGGGATAGTCAAGATTAATAAAGGGGAGGGGAGGTGGGCAGAGGGAGACAGTAAAAAGGCAGAGTTATTGAACGAATACTTTTGCTCAGTATTCACAAAAGAAGAAGAAGAGGAGTTACCCAAACCAAACAATAGAAGCACTCTAGGCAGGGGGTTTACACCAGTCCATTTACAGAAGAAAGGGTTCTGAAGGAACTCCTAAAACTTAAGGTTGATAAAGTAATGGGGCCTGACGGGATTCACCCCAGAGTCCTAAAATATCTAAGGGGGGACTTAGTGACACCATTGACCACCCTTTTTAACAAATCATGGGAGGATGGGGTGGTACCTGAGGATTGGAGGAGGACAGATATGATTCCCTTTCACAAAAGTGGGACCAAGGCAGAAGCAGGAAACTACAGACCTGTTAGTTTGACCCCAGTGGTAGGGAAAATGATGGAATCATTTCTGAAAGAAAGAATTGTTGAGTACCTAGAGGCCAGGGGGCATAGGACCCAAGGCAGCCTGGATTCACAGTGGGAAGGTCATGTCAGATGAATCTAATCGATTTCTTTGACTGGGTGACCAAAGTAGTAGACCAGGAAGGGGTTATGGATATGGTCTACTTAGACTTTAGCAAGGCATTTGACACAGTCCCACACAAAAGATTAATAATCAAGTTAGCCAGCATGGGAGTGGGTCCCAGGGTGGTAGCCTGGGTAGCAAACTGGCTGCACAACAGGACACAGAAGGTAACAGTAAATGGAATTCACTCCAAAGAAAGGGGGGTTACTAGTGGAGTACCTCAGGGTTCAGTCCTCTTTAATGTCTTCATAGGTGACGTTGTAGAGGGTCTGGAAAGAAAAGTATGCCTCTTTGCAGATGACACAAAGATCTGTAACAGAGTTGATACACAAGGAGGGTGGAAAGGATGAGAAGGGACTTGGCAAGGTTGGAGGAATGGTCAGACGTATGGCAACTTAGATTCAATGCAAAGAAGTGCAAAGTAATGCACCTGGGAAACAAAAACCCAGGAGAAGGGTACATAATGGTGGGGGAGGTACTAACAACAACAAAAATGGAAAGGGACCTGGGGGTAGTCATATCAGATGACCTAAATGTGGGCAAGCAATGTGAGAAGACAGTAAGGACAGCTGGGGGGAATACTGGGATGTATATGGAGAGACATCACAAGTAGAAAAAGGTAAGTGGTTGTCCCTCTGTACAGACAGTTGGTGAGACCCCATCTGGAGTACTGCATACAGTTTTGGAGACCCCATCTCTGCAAGGACATAGACAGGATGGAGGCAGTCCAGAGGAGGGCAACTAAAATGGTGCAGGGTCTGCATCAGAAACCGTATGAAGAGAGACTGAGACAGCTTAATATGTATACCCTTGACAAAAGGAGGGACGGGGGGACATGATAGAAACTTTCAAGTACCTCAAGGGAATCAACAAAGTCCAGGAGGGTAGCATCTTTCAGAAAAAGAGATGTGCAACAAGGGGGCACAATTCAAAGACAGAGTGGGGACAGCTCAGGAGCAACTTAAGGAAATATTTTATCATGGAGAGAGTGGTGAACACATGGAACCGCCTTCCTGGGGAGGTTGTGGGGTCTAAAACGGAGGGGGAATTCAAACATGCATGGGACAGGCATAAGGCAATTATAGTGGGGGTTAGGAGGAAGTAGGCTGTTGGTAAACTAGAATCTGTAGCTTATCCAATAGGTAGGGAAATGGGCAGACTAGGTGGGCCAATCAGTCCTTATCTGCCGTCAAAGTCAATGTTTCTATGTTATGTTTCTGTGTTTCTACGGAGCCCTGGGGAACACCAGACAGGATGGGGAGGGGGAAGAGAGGACGTTGCTGACTTGCACGGCCTGCATCCTATCAGTAACATAAGAGTTAAACCAATTAACTGCTGGAGCCAACAGTCCAGTGGCATAGAGTTTGTTTAAGAGGTGGGGGTGAGAGATGGAATCGAAAGCTTTAGTGAGGTCTATAAAAATAGCGGAAGTAAAGGGACCTAGTTCCATGGCCGTGAGAATAGAGTCAATGAAGTGTGGTAGGGAGGATGTGATGGAATGAGATGATCTGAACCCTAATTGAACAGGGGAGAGTGTATTTGTGGATGTGAGGAAGTCATTGAGTCTTTTATGGACAACAGATTCTTGGAACTTGGCTAATGATGGGAGTAGGTATGTAGGCTGGTAGTTACTTGGGGAGGATTGTCACTGCCTTTGTGGAGGGGAAGAACGTTGGCATGTTTTCAGGCTGATGGGATTGTGGATGTGGAGAAAGAAAGGTTCAGAAGGTGTGTCAGGGGCATTACAATAGAATGGGCTGAAATTCTGAGAAGTTTGGGATGAAGGCCACCAGGGCTGGACTTGGTAGGGTTAAGGGACAAAACTGCCTGATAGACTTCTAGTTGGGAGATAGGGGAGAAGTGGAAGTTGTGTGCTAGGGGGGAGGGGGTTTATTAGTTTGTGTGATAGGAAGGTCATCAGGGAGTGCACTGGTAGTGAAATATTTATTTTAGAGATCATCAGCTGCTGGTGGTTCAGAGATCAGAACTCCTGAGTCTTGTAGGGTAGGTGAAGACAGCACGGGGGGGGGGGGGGTTGCAGAAGTGAGCAGAGATCATTCCAGAAAAAGGAAGTAGAGCAAGTAGATGAATGCAGGCGTGATTCGAAATAGTTTGCTTTGGCCTGGCATACAGCTTTAGTACAACCATTCCAAAGAGCCCTATAGAGCTGGAGATCAGATAGGAACTGGGAGGCTTCGTACGGGGTCCAAACCTGGTCACAGGATTTACAGAGTGTTATGAGGTCTGGGGTAATCTATGAATGGTGAAGACATTTAACACTGTTTTTTTTTTTTAACTTTATTTTTATTTAAGCTCCTCAGAAGGTTTAATTACATCACCGAGAATCATTAATACAGACTCAGTATGTTGTACATAGAGACAGCTTAATTCATCATTGTACTAGTCAGTTGGAAGAGAATCTAAAGGTCTCTGAGGCCGGAGCAGGTAAAAAGTATAAAGGGGGAATCCCCTAGTTTTAAAACAAGTAAAGGCCATCTTCAATTACATAACATTACTAGGATTTAGATTCACAGCCACGGATCGCTAACCTGGAGTGGGATTCTCTCTCTCTCAGTTTTCTGCCACTGTTGCCCCATCTAGCTGTTGCCAGATTACCCACCTGGACCATCTTTGAACAAAAAGTGTGGTCCTATGGTTTATTTTAAAAGTGAGTTCCTCCAGATCGGCCAGGCCTTTAATGATCGAAATCCAATCTTGTTTCTGGGGCACAGAGGAACTAAGCCATGTTCTAGTTATCGCCTTGTGAGCCGCTGTCGTTAAAATTGCCCAAAGATACATTGAGTCTGGTCCCCCGACCTCTGGGGGGGGCTCCCCCAAGATCATTTCTACCCAGTTCAACTGCAGAGTGATAGCAAAAATTTATTTTATCGCTGATATGATGTTGGCCCAAAATCCATTCAGCTTCGGACAGGCCCAGAAAATGTGTAGATAGCCTACTTTGTCTTCCCCACACCCCCTCCAGCAGCCAGCAAAGAAATTTGGATTTATTTTATTTAACACCTCAGGAGTGAGGAAAAAACAAATCCTTACCTTCAAGGCAAATTCTTGCCAAAGAGGTGATCTGGTTGCCAGTTTGGCAATGCCAAAAACCAAGTTCCAGTTAAGGGGGGGGAACCAGGTCTGACCTCCTCCTGCCATTTGTTTTAAATTTTAATTAGGGGATCTGGTCTTATATTTCTCTAAGCCTTATATAGGGCAGAAATCTGGCCCTTCTGATCCGTTGATGATTTTATTTGTTGGATGGCTGCCAGAAGGGGAGCTACCCCCTCCGGGTTCAGCACTCTCCTCTGGAGAGAAGTGATATATGTTCTTACTTGAAGGAACCTGAAGTGGTCTGAGTTCTTAAGGCCAAATCTATTCTTGAGACAATTAAAATCTAAGAGTAGGGACCCCTGAGAGAACTGCCCTAAAAAAAATCAGACCCACCCTAGTCCATTGTTTATATGCGAGATCTATTCGGTTAGAGGGAAAGTCCTCAGCCCAAGCCAGTCTTTTAAAGGTCCATAATGAAGGTAACAGTTTATATTTTTGCCACAGTCTATGGACCAAGCGAAGGGTCTCCCCCACCGAGTTTAGCCTAGGTATAGGGTGGTGTCGGGTCAGGAGACGAGTTACCACTCGATCCTCAAGGGGCAACCTACCTCCCCCTCCTCATCCCCCCCCCATTTCCCTCCAGCCCGAGGTGGAGCTGGGACCGGATCATTGGAGAGACTGCTTCAGTTGTACCACGAGGAAATAATCCTCCAAATCTGGGAGGGATCTGCCACCTGCCTCACGATGGGCCTGTAAAGCTTTCAGTCTAATTCTTGGTCTCTTATTGGCCCAGATAAATCTGGAAATCATCTTATGCCAGGTCTGGAAGATAGATTTATGAATGTGAAGGGATATGCATTGAAACAGATACAGAAATTTAGGTAGTACGTTCATAGTTATGGTTTGAATTCTGGCGTGCATAGGGATATTAATCAGGGACCACTTTTCAAAATCTTTCCTGAGGGAGGTCGTCAGGGGTGTATAATTTGCTTTAAATAAATTGGATGAATGTTTAGTGATGTGGATCCCCAGATAACTCATCCCCTCAGCTGACCAATTTAGAGGGAGGAGTTAGCGGATGCGTTCAGGTGGGTTAAAAAAGAAACTTAAAACCTCCGTTTTTGATTTATTTAGGGAATAACCCGAGTGTCTCCCTAAGTTCTCCAATATAGGCCACACTTGCTCTATAGATTTACGTGGCTGGGAGAGGGACAGCAGAACATCATCTGCATAAAGTAGGATCTTCTTCTGTACACCACCCACCTCTATTTCTGCCACGTCCTGCGCCCTTCTGACAGCCTCAGCCAGTGGCTCGATATAAAGAGAAAACAGGAGGGGGAAAGGGGACAGCCCTGACGGGTACCTCTGCCCAGTTGGAATCTCTTAGATAGCCCCCCATTAACCCTGACATATGCCTGAGGTCCGGTATATAGGGATCTCATGGTTTCTATGAAAGATTCAGGGAACCCCCTGTGTTCAAGCGTCAAGAACAGAAAATCCCTTGAGACTCTATCAAAGGCCTTCTCAGCAACTAGACTCAACAAGCAAGCCGGGGCATGGGTACATTGGATCTTGTCTATCATATCCAAGGCAGAGCGTACTCCGTCAGGTGGCTGTCGGCCCATCACAAAGCCAGATTGATCTAGCTGAATGAACTCTGGTAATATAGGGTTAAGTCTCGAAGCTATTATGGAGGTAAAAATCTTGTAATCCTGATTTAGCAGGGATATGGGGCGATAAGATTCACACTTTGAGGGATCTTTTCCCTCCTTGTGTAAGATTGTAATGATTGCGTATTGCCATGAGGGGGGAGGGGGACCTCCTTCAGACCAAATGTTTGAGAAGGCTTTGTGGAGCAGGGGTACTTCCTCCAGGGCCAGGGTTTTATAGAACTCGGGCCCAAACCCATCAGGGCCTGGACATTTGGCTGGCTTAAGTTTTTTAATTGAGGAGATGATTTCTTCTTGGGTAATAGGCCTGATCAGTATTTGGGCGATGTCTGGTGGAAGGTGAGGGAGCGGGATTCATCCTAAATAGTCTCACTTGTCTTGTTGGAGGTATTCTCCTGTGACTTATATAAGTTGGAGTAATATTCCACAAATGATTCCGCTATCTGAGTGGTTTGTCTAACTAGTTGACCTACATGGGGTGAGACTATTTTGGTTATTGTAGCTTCAGCTGCATAATGACGCAGCTTACAGGCTAGGAGTTTTGTACTCCGAGGCCCGCCCTCATAGTATCTTTGTTTTAAATAAAACAAAGCTTTTTCTACCACTGTTTTTTGGATGTTATGTAACAGCTCCCTATACTTTTGTAGTTCCCTACCCCTGGATTCCTCCCACTTAATTTTTTGGGCATCTTCAAGCTCTTTAATCTGGGAGATTAATTTCTGTTGGTTTTGTTTTAATTCTCGTTTTTTATGGGAGGCTATTGATATAAGTTTACCTCTAAGAGAGGCTTTGATAGTGTCCCATAATATCTGCGGTGAGATCTCTTGTCTAGTGTTTTCTTCAAGGGTAACTTTCAGGAAATCCCTGAGTTCCTTCAGAACTCCTTTGTCCTGAAGTAGGGAACTATTCAGTCTCCAGTGCGTGGTTCATTTAGGCAGTCCCAGCTCCACCTCTAGAAAGACAGGGCTATGATCTGAGAGGATGGTCGTGCCCACCCATGTGGAAAGAAATCTATTCAGGTCACCCTTGAATGTAAAAAACATGTCCAGGCGAGAGAATACCTTGAACCCTGGGGAAAAGCAGGTATAGTCCCGTGCTCTGGGCTATTTCTCTCTCCAAATATCACACAAGCCTAGCTGCTCCAACTGAATTTTAAGAGATTGGGCTTTAGCTACATCCAATTTTGGGATCTGAGAAGTTAAATCGAGGGCCCTGTTTAAAACTATGTTCCAGTCTCCTCCCATTATTAATGTGCCTCTGGCCTTTTCTACCACCAGCTGTAGAATGTTTGAAAACACTCTAAGTGAAGATCTAGGAGGAATATAAATATTAGCCAAGGTTATTTGTATATCCTGAATGGTCCCGACTACAATGCCATACCTGGCTTCAGGATCCTCTAGCACCTCCTGTTGTTGAAACTGTAGCTTTGCTGACAATTGTATCGCTACCCCCCTCTTTCTACCCTCCGGGAGAGAAGACTCGTATATCACTGGGAAGGACTTAGATTTATGTTTTTGGGCTTCCTGAGAGGAGAGGAGAGGAGAGGAGAGGTGGGTCTCCTGCAGGAACGCACCTCCACAACCCTGAGATGTAATCAATTATTGAATCCTCTTCCTCTTCACCGGGCTGGACGATCCGTTCACATTTAGAGACATAAATTTAGTGGTGCAGCTAGCCATGTTCCCTCCAACTAAGAATGGCATTCCTTTTCTGTAACAGATTCTCTAAGCATTAACAGTTTACATATATAACAAGTCTGCAAAGCTTTATGTATAAAGTAATAAACCCTAACACAACTAGAAGAATAACTTTTTTCGGTTTTAATGCAATAAAACAGTTGCTCTGGCCTCATCTGATTTCGAGCCATAAGCTGACTTAAGTAATGGGTTACCTTGGCCGAAACTCCTCTCGACCTGGTTACCCAGTATTTACTGAAACGACTTCCAAGGGAAAGCTGACCGATGTTTGTCAGCGAAGGGGTGTCTGAAAGAACAGACCAAAGCACAGCATTCAGAAGTACAATAAGTGTTGTCTACAGGGTCCTGGTATAACCAGGAGTAGAGCCCCCCCCCTTCTGTCAGTATTAGACTGCATAACAGCAGAGAAAGCAAAACCCCAACAATTGCCCGGTGCCTGCCCACCCGAACTTACAAAAAGGAAAACCCTGAGAGGGACAGACCCCCCCCCCAGGGACAGGTTATGATTAGCACTAGTTTCCATATTTAAGGCATTCTATTTTTATCATCCCCATCTTTCTTTGTTTTAAAGATTCATCTCGACCCCCCATACTCTCGTGTTGTGTCCTCCCTAGAAGAGAGGGCACATCAGCAACACCACATGGTAATCTGGACCTTCACGGAGGGGGGTCCCCGCCCTCCAGACCCCAACCTCTATTAGATACTGTATATGGGCCTTCTAGGTGAAAGGGAGTGTGACTAGCCCGGATCCAGATAAACCATGCAAACATAAATGCCACCCCAAACCCTTCTGAAGTTTGAATACCCACTCTACAGCTGGTTGGCAAATACCAGCCAAGTTGAGAAGAAAAGACCCAGGGGGCAGTATGCAGATCAGATCAGGCGAGCAATGCCAATCGCCCGGGTCCCTAGTTCATGGTGAAACCAGTTGATGATAGGACCCAAGTACCCACTCACCAATTCGAGAAGTTACCACCTCTTAGTCCTTACTCTCCTGAAGGAAGAACAACCATACTTATGAGAGGGGATTCGTACCCGAGGACCGGAAACGGGTTGTGGGGCCGGAGGAGGGGCTCCAGGACTTCAGGGTTCTCCGCAGTAGATCTCTCCCAGTGGTGCAGCTGGTTTAAGGAGCAATGTCTGGGCTGCCCGCCCTAGTGAGTAGTCCAGTCCAAAGCTGTCCCACCCTCCTCCTGGGAGGTCTATCCCTAAAGAAGAGGTGCAATCAGCCAAACCACATGATGTGTTGCCCAAATCCTCCCCTCCTCCTGATCTCCCACCCACGGGGGTCCCAGGGAGCCCGACCATTTGGAGAGGGGGTAAAGTGATCTGTCAGGTTCTACACCGGACCTTCTCAAGTGTTATTGGCAGAGATTCCAGGCTGGTTTCCAAGATCTCTCTGCCCGCGAGATGCTGCTAATTATGGAGATGTTCGCGCATGCAGGACAAGCGGAGTTGGGAGACAGAGGAAAGGGAAACCCCACCAGACCTGGAGTGTCATTGCAGAGAGGTGCTAGTATTCAACACCTCCCAAAGGGAACAACATTGACACTCCTCGCCCCCGCCCCCAGACCACAGCAGCCTGCAGTTTCCCAACAGACAAATGAGCAACTAAACAAATGCGCTCTCACTACAACCAGATATAGCCCTTTAAGTTGTCTGGAATGACCCGTTCAGGTCCATGTGGCCCCCCTCCCCTCGAGGCAACAATCATAATTTGAACAAATTTGTGTCAATGATGAGAGGAGTGGAGTCAGCATCAGCTGCAAAGTCTCCAAATGCCTACACAGAAAAGAAAGTCATCGGGTAATTAGGTGACCAGGCCACTGTAGCTAATTAGAGTTACTCACTGCGGCCTTCATACCAGGAAAGGAGGAGCGGGAGATGAAAGGGCAATCTGCAGGTGGGAACACTCCACGGGTGCATTGAGTTCGACTAGGCCCATCAGACCCATGGTGTAGAGTGGGGAGCGATTCGAGAAAGAAGAGATGGACAAGGCGTACACTTTGCCTTGTGGTAACCTCACGTGGTCGGGGATCGTGGAGGGGCTGAATCCTCTGCCTCACTCAACAACATTGCCAGTTTCAGATAGGAGGTATTCTTGTTCATCAGTGTAGGGTCGCCGAGTCTCCGTAGTACAGAGCCAATGTCAGCACGCAGGGAGGTCTGTGGTTGTCGTCCCGAGGAGCCCTTCTTAGAGATTCCCTTCTGTGCAACAGACCAGGCCAATGCCAAGAGGTCTCTTTCTAACCTTTCTTTTTTTTAGATGGGTGGTCATGATACCCAGCTCTTCCAGGTAGGTAGAGGCAGAAAGAAGGTCTTTAAATGTTTTAATGCCTTGTTCCGATGTGATTTTTAGCCTTGCTGGGTGCAGTATTTGGGCCCTGATGTTCTTGGCTCTCAGTAATTTCATGATCGGCCAGATCGCCTTCTGGGCCTCTTGAACTTCAGAGGTGTAGTTGTTGTCGATAGAAATCTTATGGCCCTCAAATTCTAGTGGACTCTGCTGCCATGCTTTCTGCAGCATCTCTTCTTTACTGCTGTATCTGGTGAACCCGGACCACAAAGGATCAGGGCCTAGCCTCTGGGTCACTTGGTCTCGGTGCCAGGGAGCGGTACACACAGTCGAGACCCAAATCTAAGCCCTCGGGGAGGTCAATTGTTGTTCTGAGGAGCCTTTGAATGAAGTCTATGGTATTAGTTGCTTCGCCTTCGAGACCTTTGGGCACCCCATGAATTCTGACATTCTGTCTTCAGCTTCTGCCCTCCAAATCGTTCAGCTTGTGCGTTAGTTTCCGGTCCTGAGCCAGCAAGTACAGCAGGAGTCTATCTTGCCTGTCAGATTGTTCGGAAACCGCTATAAGGCAAAGTTCCATCTGGTCTGTTTTGTGTTCAATTCTGCCCAGGTCAGACCGGAGATCTGAGAGAGTTCGATCTATTTTAGTGACCGTGCGGGCTGTTTGTTTAATTGTTTCAATGAGATCATTGCCTTGAAGGCCACCATGCAGCCCAATCTGCTGCGCTTCCCCGGAGGTCTCACTTTCAGCGGTGTCATCTCCTTCTTCCTCTTGCAGTAAAACTTTAAGTTTTTGTGCAGGGGTTAAAAGTAACTTCCTCGCTTTATTTCTCTTCAGTTTGGCTGGGAATGTCATCTTCTTTGAGGCAATTAATCTCGACTATGTTCCATGGGCAGCACAGCAGGTGAATCAAGCCACCATGTCGGGTTCTGACGTCACCGGAAGTCACAACACTAATTGTTTTTGAGGCTGCATGGATGTTCCTTATTTTAAGGATGGTGTTGGCGAAATGGGTGAGGGCGGAGTTGATATTGAGGGTTGAGAAAACTGGGGATCAGCCAGCTGAGGCAAGGTCACGCAGTAGGAAGTTTATATTGAGTGATCTAAGAGGGCGGCGCTAAATATATTTAGGGGGTATGATTGGTGGGTGGATCTTCCTAATGCAGAAGGTGAGACAGTGGTCACTGAAGACATCAGGAAAGGTGTCAGCAGTGATTATTCGATGGGGGTGGGATGAGAGCACCCAATCCAGAAGTGAGTGATTAAGGGCATGAGGGCTTAGGTGGGTAGGCTCTATGATCAATTGAGTCAAGTTTAGAGATTCAATGCTTAAGAGGGAATTAGTTGAGGAGGGGGAGAGCCAGTCCAAGTTAAACTCCTGGGGTGGCATGAGTGGTAATTGTTGTAACACAGGAGATGAGGAAGGATGGAGGGAGTTTGGCTGAGGCATACAGGACCCCTACAAATAAGGGAGTTGAGGAAGCTAGAGAAAATTTGGCCACTAGAAGTTCATGGGATGAGGGGATGGATTCATGGAGGGTGATGGTGTAGGAGAGGGAATTACAGATGTAGATGGTGACACCACCTCCCCACTTGCCATGATCCTAGTGGGAAATGGAAAACTCAGGAAGTGTCAGTTGACTGTCTGGGAACTTAGAGGATAACCATGTTTTGGTATACATAGAATGTCTGGAGAGTGATGAGTTAACCATATGTTTAGGTCATCGAGCTTCGGTAGAAGGCTCCTGGCGTTCAAGTGGAAGAGCTTCAGGCCTTTTAGTAAAGTAGGGGGAGTGAGGGAAGGAGGAGGGCCTGGATTTAATTCAACATCACCTGTAAGTAGGAGGAGCAGGAAGAAAGGAGGGAGGTGGAATGGTGGCCATTTACGTTGGCTATTACATGGGCAATGGGTAGTGGGGTAGGGGACAAAGGGAGATGTTAAGCGGCGAATGGATTCAAGATTAAATGGGGGGGCCTAGTATCCCTGGATGAATGGTTAGGGGCATGGAGAGGGAGGTGGTTGGCATGGGGAAAGGATGGGGGGACAGGGAAGTGAACTTAGGGTAGAGGTGAGGGAAGGTTGTGTTGTGTGGGGGGCATGCAGTGACAAGGAAGTGAGGGGGAGCTGACTGAACAGGAGAGCAAAGAGAGAGGGGAGGTGGTAATAAGAGGAAAACATGAGAGTGGGTGATGGTGTGGCTGGAAGAGAAGTGTGACTGAAGTTGTAGGCAGGCAGAGGTAGACAACAGTTACAGTATGTGAGGGGATGCAGATATAGGAGAGTGGTGTGATGGATTGAAGGTGGCTAGTGTGGTATGTAAAATGGACTGGCAGAAGTAGCACAGAACTAAAATTAAAACTAAAAATAGCAGCTGTCAGTGGGAGGTAGATTATTACGATAATAATACATTAGGATAGTTAACAGCCCACTTGTTCTATCACATTACTCACTCCCTAACTGGTACCAGTTTCTCCCTAGTGTCTACTTAGGGAAATCCCACAGTCTATCTGGGTACCCAGTTTGGAGCAGTTGCCGGTCTGATGTCAGTGCAGCTGGTTCACTGGTAGTGGTGCACTTTAATAACAAATTAGATTTCAACCCTTTTGGATTATGCCAAGAACTAACTGTTCAAACTTGCAACTTTGGGTTGGGTGGCCAAATTCAAACACCCTCAGTGACAACTATATAAAGTTTCCAGGTGCAGGAGCAAGCCCTGAATTATTCTCACTTTTGTAGAACAGTCTCTTGGCCTTTCAGGTGGGTGACTTTCAGACTGTAGATCTGGGGTATTTGGATCAGAAGGACTTTGATCACTCAGATTGCTGAGATGAGCAGATGGCATATTGCAGCTTGAGGCCTCCTCTCTCTTGACTTTCTTGCAGCTTGAGCCTTCTCTGCGGCAGGCTTTTGCAACATTAGCAAGCTGGACACCTCTCAGTGTCTCTGGCAGCTTGTTAACTGCTTAATCATAGCATCACAAGGGTGGAAAGACCAGTGCTGGGGACCAGAGCCAGAATGCCTCAACTCCCATGTCCAGGCATGAACCCTCAGGGAGAGATGCATAGATCTCACTTTAAAGCTCAGACTTGAAGCAGAAGACAGGGGTCACATCTTCTCATTTCTACTGCTCACATTTGTACAGAAAAACTAATTTTCTCACTTTTCAGGTTCAGACAAACAGAAGTACGAATCTTCCCACTTCACTTTCCATCTACAGAAAACATTGGGCGGGCTTCCCTTAGCTAACTCCATGAGCCCCCAAGCAAACCTCCATACTTTTCTCAGACATCACAGAGAAGTTTCCCTTCCACCCCAAAAAATTTCCTGGACTCTAGCTGGCAAACAACACTTTCATTCTGCCGATACACTGCTTCAAACCTTTGGAAGGTAACACAGGGCAACGTAGAGCACTTCCTGGGCTAGTTGTTATGCAAGCCCCACAGGCAAGTCTGCTTCTTCCCTCGAAGATCACAACAGGCTTCCTCTCTCAGAAACCTCTTGAATCACTGTCATGCTTCTGAACAGCAAATCTATACTTTAATTCTAAGCAGCTCCTTCCAGGCGTTGGAAGGCAACACAGGTACCTCCTGGGCTTGTGGCTGTGCAAACCCCGAGGCAGGCCTTTTCCATCTCTCTGGAGCAATATCTTGAAGCCCCCCTCTCCCTCAGGAAACTGAACTCAACTCAGTCTGTCCTCTGGATTTCAGGGGCTCAGGGCAACTTCTGTTTAGTCAGAACAGGCTGTCCGTCAGAAAATTAATACTCATTAGGGTAACTCGATGACCTATTCTGTATTGGTGCCAAGATATTGTCCTCTCCTTCTTACCATAGCTGCAGTCCATGGAGTTCCTAGGGCTCTGATTGGCTGATAACAGAGCAAAGGTGGCAAACGTGCTGACCAAGCAGTCTACTCCATGTCCCAACTTTCAGTTCATGCTGCAGTCAAACCAAATTGTTTAAAGTTCTACTGCCCAATAACTGCCCCTCTGCTCTAGTGTCCGGTGGCAAAGAAAGACAAAACAGAACTTCCCCCACCCATTGCTGGTGCTGTAGCACTATCCCCCAGGCAGCAAAGCAGAGCTTCCTGTCATATAGCAGCCATAGCTGCTTCTTAAAGATGCAGCGCCCCTTTTCTAAACACAGCACTAAAGAGCACTCTTATTTAATATTTAATGTCATCCCCCAAGTGTCACCCATCCCCCTTTACCAATTACATGCTCACAGGGGCAGGGGCACATACTGACAGAGAGTGGGAGCTGCCAGAGTGGCTTTCACGTATTCAGCACTGCAGCACTACAATGGGGTGTGAGCCAACTGCAACATCTCGCATGATTTGGCCGCCGATGATGGTTTTGCTCTTGCTCTTGTGCCTCTGCCCCCCCCCCCAACTTAAGCTTAGCCATTTTCAGAGGCCGGCAGCAGCAAAACAGGGTGAATCATGGAACTCAGGATTGGCAGGACTAGCGGGAGGGCTGAGCAGCACACAGGGAGGTGATGCAGGTAAGCCCCACCCGTGGCAGTTGTGACAATACTGGGAGGCAGAAAAGAGTCTGGTGCCTCTGATCTCGCAACAAGAATAGCCACCAAACAGATGCAAAACTGGCACGCTCTTGACCACACCCCCAATGCTGAAGAGAGTCTCTTTGGTTGCTAGTGTCAGGCTGGAGAGGGCTGAGGGCTCAGATGGTGTCCCAGTCCTCTGCTGTGGTTAGGCAAGATGTGTAATCATTGAGGGAGGGAGGGAAGAAGAAAGGGGGTCCTCACACTAATGCAACCCCGCATGACCCCTTGCAGATACCGGGAGGCAGGAAGAGTCTGGTGGTACCGCACCGATAGTGCAGCAGGAATAAAGCTACCAAACACAGATCCAAATTGGCACTCTTTTGGCAGTTAGAATGCCATGTTCAAAAGAAGTTAAGAAAAGGTTGAAAACATATCTTTTTTAAAATGATTTTGGTACTTCATATCATAGAAACATAGAAACATACAGTAGATGTCAATAACAGAAAAAAGCCCATTGGCCCATCAAGTCTGCCAGGTACCTCTCTGCATCCACACCCAGCCTAATGCTGGACAGAAGCTAGTCTAACAATGGCCCTGATGATATTTTGACCACCCCCCCAGTCCACTCATCCCTTCCCTTGACAGACAATCGTCCCTCCTCTGGTTTGGACCCTTCTAGTACTGTCAAAGTGCAACAACTCATTGTGGTCATCTTCCACCTGTAATTTTTAGATACCTAGGGTAAAGAGAGAAGCAGGAATTCATGTTTACAACAACACTGACCCTGACCCATGGAATAAATGAGAAATAGCGGAAATGCCACTCCACACAAACAGCCTGTCCCTGGTAAAAAAAAAAATGGACCAGAGGGGGAAAAAATGGAACCAGGCTTTAAGATACAAGATGAGCAAAACTTTATTACAGAGTCACTTTAAAAAACAACACAAGTATACTCACTAAAAAAGTATACAAAATGGGTATTACCTTTGCAGTGGTGGTCAGAACTACCCACTGAGAACCTGACCGGTTTTGCTGAGAAAAAAGCCTCTCAGTGAAACTGGTCGGATTCTCAGCAGTTAGTTCTGACCACCACTGCAAAAGTAATACCCATTGTTAATACTTTTTTGTGTGTATACATATGTTTGTCTTAATATAATAATATCTTTATTTTGATGATGCCTTTCAGAATATCAAGGCACCTAACAAAGTTTAAAATCACATATCAGACATCCAGCATCATTAATTACATGAAACAATTAATACAGCTACACAGTCATTCACCAAATGCTTGGTGCCATAAGTATGTTTTTAAAGCTTGCTTGAATCCCTCCACGGTCCTGCACTCCCATAACCGATGGGGTAGAGAATTCCAAAGGGTTGGGGCTGCATACATAAATGCCCGGTCCCCAGAAAAATTTCAAACACACCCTTGGAACCTCTAGCAACCCCTCATTGGCTGAGCGGAGCGATCGTCCAGGGCAGTAAGGGACCAGAAGCTCTTTCAGGTAGTTTGGGCCCTGTCCATGTAAGGCTTTAACAGTCAGAAGACCAACTTTGAAGGTGATCCGCCACTGTACTGTCAGCCAGTGCAGTCCACACAGCACCAGCAAAATATGACAGGACCAGGGAGTTCCTGTCAAAAGCTGGGCCACTGCATTCTGCACTAGCTGCAAGTGGCAGATTTCCACCCCTGGTAGCCATAGGTAGAGGGAGTTGCAATAATCTAAGCACGAGGACACAAAGGTGTGGACCAGCATAGGAAGATCACCAGATGGAACAAGGTGCTTAATCCTGGAGATATTCTTCAGATGGTAAAAAGAGGATTTGACGACCGACCGACACCTGCGAATGCAGAATCAGCCCTTCATCAAAAATTACCTCCAGGTTTCACACCTGTTCAGAGGTCGGGAGTGATAAGCCCCCAAGAAAAAGCCCTGAGGGCGAACCAACCCCCAACCCCCCCATCCGGTGTGCCGGATCCACAACCAGCACCTCAGTCTTTTCTGAGTTCAGCTTCAATCAACTAGAATCCATCCACTCCTGGATTTCTGCGAGGCAGCTATTAAAGACCGAGAGAGCTCCATCCTGATACATGCAAAAGAAAGGTAGAGCTGGGTATCATCAGCATAGCAGTGAAACCCTCAGCCCATACCTTCTTACAATGTCTCCAAGGGGCAGCATGTACACTGAGAACAACATGGGGGACAACACTTTGGAATAAAATGTTGCCCATCTCACATCTTGAAGCTTGGTGCTTTTTATGTTGGCTCGCACTTGCGCGCCAGCCAACATGTTGCATTAGTGGCAGATTTGGAGGCGCGGTCACTGTTGGGTGAATGCAGGGCACACATCAGTAGGTGTGTCCCTCATTCCCCAATAAGCCAGCATGCAGGTGCCACACCAGGAATGCATAATGTGGCAAGCACATCAAACAAAAGGTCTGCTGCAATGACAGCCAAGCTCATCATGCAGCGGCACCAAAACACACCCTCCCTATGTGGCTTTCCTGGTGAAACCCTTCCAGAAATGTGGCGGCAGTCAGAGAACTGACTTTGGGGGTGCCCAATCCCCCTGTCGGCATGCCATCACTCAGTTCATGTGCCGATGGGGGAACCCACTCCCCGTCAGCATAATGACCCCCCTCATTTGTTCTGTGCTGAGGGGGGTGCCCAGTCCCCCTCGGCTCTTGCCCCCCCTTTGCTATGTGCCGGTGGGGCTGCCCAATCCCCCGTCGGCTAGCCCCCCCAACAATCAGGTGGCATGCTGGGAGCCCACCCCAGCATGCCAAATGTCCCTGTTAAAAAAAAAAAAATACATCTCGCAATTTTTTTTTGTTGCCTTGTAAAAGAAGAAAAGCGGTCCCTCGCAGTCTGTTCTGCTCCCTACCCAACCGCACCCACTCGGCGCCCCGCCTCCCCAATTTTTACCTCCAGAGCCCGAAGCAACGATCTTCGTGGACCCGAACACGCCTGCACTCTTCAAAGCGGACCGCAAACTGAAGAAATGCCGGTAAGCTGTATAATGGCATAAATAGGGTTTTTTCAACTTTGGTGCATATCTCAGGCATTTTTGGGAATTTTGGCACCAAATTTTCAACTGGGGTTATTGGGGCCCCTCCTCATGAATTCAGTCACTGTCATGGCGTTATTAGGTCCCGAAAGGTGATTTCGCAGTCACTGCACGGAATCACCTTTTGGGACTGACTAATGAAATGGCAGTGCCACTGTTCATGTGGTGGGCTCTCAAAAAGCCTATGTTGCAAATCTGGTGAAAACAATCCAAAAAGTGACTGTTTTACAAGCGTGCATTGCGCAGTTTCCATGCACGTTCATAACTTCATGAATTTGTAATATTTTCACTCCAGATTTTCAAAATTGGCATTTTTCCACACCTCCTTATGAACACTACAGTTGTCATTTTACATATCCTGGCCAAAATGTGTTTTTGCACATCCGGCGCAGAATAGAGCAGTCGCTGTGCAAAATCAGTTTACAGGACAGCTTGAGAAAATGACTATGACACTGTTTATGAGCAGAGGTCCTAAAATGCCTATGTTGAAAATTTGGTGACTAAAGTCCATAAAATGACTGTGTTACAAGCGTGCGTTGCGCAGTTTCCATGCACCCTTGTAACTTCACAAATTTGCAATATTTTCATGCCAGATTTTCAGCACTGGCATTTTTTCACACCTCCTTATGAACAGTACAGCTGTCATTTTTCACAGCCTGCCCAAAATGTGTTTCCACACTTCTGGCGCACAATGGCGTGGTCGCTGTAAGAAATCAACTTTTGGGACAGATTAACAAAATCACAGCGCCACTGTTCATGAGGAGAGGTCCCAAAATGCCTATGTTGAAAATGTGGCTAAAAAAAATCCCAAATATAATTGGGTTACGGACGTGTGTTGCGCAGTTCCTATGCATGCTCGTGACTTCACCAATTTTTCATATTTTCACTCCAGATTTTCAACGTTGCTATTTTTTACACCTCCTCATGAACAATACAGTTGTCATTTTTCACATCCTGCCCAAAATGTGTTTTTGTCCCTGTGTTGCCAAATGGCATAGCCAATGTGCAAAACCACCTTTCAGCTAACAAACTGATTGTGCCGCTCTTCATGAGGTGGGGGTCACAAAAAGCCTATGTTGACAATTTGGAGTGAAAATACCAACAAACGCCTATGACATTAGGGTTTCCAATTGTAACACTCCACCCTGTAGAGACTGACAGGTGTCAGGGGTGTGACTTGAGATCATTGGCTGTAATGCTCACTCCATTTCACTCCCACCCCTACTCTGCAGCCAGTGACAGGCATTGAGGTGTGCCTTGGAGTGTTCGGCCCTAACGTTCACCCCATTCTCCTATGCTGCACCCGTCTCAGCGTATTTCCTTATGGAATGGGGTAAGTATAAGGCCCAAAGACCCCAAAGCACATCATGACACTTGTCAGTGTCTACAGGGTAGGGTGAGGTAAAATGGCATGAGCGTTATAGCTGATGACCCAAAGACACACCCCAACGCCTGTCAGTCTCTACAGGGTGGGGGTGGGGATGGCATCAGTTCAGTACTTCACTGCCATTCCTATTATGCATCTCTAACTCTTGCACTAACAATGCCAATGCCAGCGAGACAACATTCAGCATTGACAAATGCTTGTTTTTATTTGTTCTGGTTTATAGAATAAACTACATAAACACCTCAAATATGCTCCTACTTAGTTTACTTGGTTTGTAGGACAAAAGGAGGCAGTTTGCCCATCGAGATTGTCCTCCATATAAATGGAACATTAACCTAGATCCTGTCTATCCATCCATTTATCTAATTTATTCTTGAAAATTGTGATAGTTAGTGAGTCAACAATGTCCTGGGGTAGAAATTCCATATCCTGGGAGTTCTGATAGTAAAGAAATTTTACCTCTTATTATTATTTGCTTTTTGGACTTCCAATTGTTTATCATGAAGTCTAGGCACAATTTTCCTTAATGAATAAACAGTGCCACATTGTGCCATTTGAACTGGGATTTAAGAATTTTAAACAGCTGCAGATTGTCACTTCTAGTTTGTCTTCGCTTAAGGGAATGTAATCTCATTTTTTGAAGTCTAATGTCATATTCTAGGTGAGCAAGATGGGGTACTAGTTTAGTGGCTCTGCGTTGAACTTGTTCCATTTTGTTAATATCTGACTTTAGATAAGGACTCCAAAATGGAGATCCATAATCTAGGTAAGGCCTAATATGAGATCTATACAAAGTTAAAAGGCATTCTTCAGATTTGGAAATAAATGTTTTGTTTATTCTATGTAATAATGCATTTGTTTGATTAGCAAGTCTGGAACAATGAGAAGTTGAAGATAGTTTATCGTTTACCAAAATTCCCAGATCTTTTTCAACACAGGATGTCCTAATGATAGTATTATTTAAATAATATTCTTGTTTGGGGTTATTTTTTTCCCCAGATGAAGTACTGCACATTTAGATATGTTGAAATGCATTTTATTAATATAAGCCTATTGCTCAATTAAGGCAAGCTAAGATTTTAAATTATGACAGTTAGTAAGGGTATTAACCTTACCCCCAAGTTTGGTATCATCTGCAAATTTAACCAAAATGTTATCTGCTGAGATGTACATATCACTGATGAACAAATTAAACAGCACCAGGCCCAGAACAGTTCCTTGAGGCACACCACTAGTCACTACACCCACTTCTGACAGTGCACCATTCACCCTTACTCTTTGTGTTCTTTTACTCAGCCAGTTGTTTATCCAAGATATAATTGGTGATGAAAAACCTAGTTGGTTGAGTTTATTAATCAAAATGCCATGTGGTATTTTATCAAATGCCTTGCTATAATCCAGAAGAATAACATCCATAGGCATATTACAGTCAAGGCTAGAACTAAAAAAGTTATAAAAGGAAATCATATTTGTGGTGCATGAAAATCCTGTTTTGAAACCATGTTGATACACATCGTTAATATTTAATGTTGACATTTCATTTTCTAATTGTTGTTTAATTATTTTTTCCATTAGTTTACATGGTATTGATGTGAGACTAATAGGCTGGTAATTTTCAATTTTGGAATGTGAACCCTGTTTAAAAATAGATGTAACAATGGCACTATGCCAATCTGCTGGAACTGAAGATTCATGAAGCGATTTTTAAAAAATAATAGTCAAAGGCAGGATAATTGCATCCCTTGTCCCTAGAAGAAATCTAGAGCTTATATTATCAGGGCTGGAGCTTGTATATTGTTTCAACAAATCTAAAACCAACCGCATATCCTGGGTCCTGGGAAATTATTTTATATGACTCTAAGTTTAATCCTACTGGGATAGGTGGAATATTAGATGACTCCGGAGCAAAGACAGAGGAAAAATATTTATTTAGTTCTGTAGCTGTTTCTATATCAGATGTTATAGTAGTGTTGTTACAGACTAAAGGGCCAATCATATTGTTGTTACTTTTTTTACCATTTAAATAAGAGTATAATGCCTTATGACAATCCTTAGTATGAACAATTTTAAATTCAAAGTTACGTTTTGCCAGAGTAATTACCTTTTTTAATTGTCTAACTACCACCCTGTATCTAGATAAGATAATGTCTTTCTGATCAGGTAAACATTTTTTTAGAACTAAAAATAGTTTATTTTTGTGTTTGATTAGTTTTTTAATATCTCCATTAAACCAAGGGGGAATTTTCCCTTTACTATTATACTTGAATTTGTCTGGGACATATTGTTTTTCGAGTTCAAAAATTTTTGATTTTAGAAAGTCCCAGGCCTCCTCAGTGTTCAATGGAGAAAGTATCTGTTCCCAGTTAAGGGTCTTTAATGGTAGTTAGTGTTTTCAAAATTAACCCTGTTATATTGTTTCATTTTAAGTTTATTAGTTTTAGGTAGTAAGGGCAGTTGGATAGAGAAAAGTAGGGACATATGATCACTATTTCCCAGGGGATTAAAAATTTGAACATCAGATATGTGGACCTCGGGACTGCTTATAACTAGATCTAATATGTTTGCTCCCCTAGTTGGTTCTCTGACTATTTGAATAAGGCCCAGATTAATTATAACTGAGAGAATCTGTTCGTCATGTTGGTTGGTACCAGACAGTCCATCCCAGTTTATGGTGGGAAGATTAAAATCCCCCAAAAAGAGGACATAGTCTTTACAAGCTATCTGAGCAATTTCATTGCATAGTTGCTTAGTTTGGTTTATTCAGAAGAAGGAGGATGATAACAAGTTCCAATAAGAAGCTGGGGGATACCTATGGGTCTAATATGGACCCAAATACTTTCAGGTTTGACAATAGTCATTGACTCATATGATGGAATATCATGCCTTGCGTATAGACTAACCCCTCCTCCTTTTCTTGTATCCACTCTATTTTTATAATAATGCTTAAAGCTGGGGATTTCTACACTCCATTTTTTATCTGAATTGCCCCAGGTTTCAGTAATAGCTATTAAGGCTAGGTCAAGAGTTTTTGCCAGAATTTCAAGTTCTGCATGTTTAGTAATCGTTAATGATCAAGCATTTAAGGAAAGAATATTAAGGTTTGTCCAACATGGTGAACAGGGACTAACAGTACAAGATATGTGGGGCGTCCCAATCACCCCCTTTTCTATCAGTTTAAATGATTTTTTTTATAAAAGTTGCTATTTTCTGTCCCAGGATTGTACTGCCCCATCTACTAAGAAGCAAGCCATCCCAGCAAAAAAGGGATGGCCTATCTTCAAATTCCTCCCAGTGAGTCAAACAAAATATGCCCTGATGGTAGGTCCACTTACGGAGCCATTCATTTAATGCTTTTATTTTATTAGTAATGTACCTGGTTGCTCTTGGAATAGGTAACATTTCAGAGAGACATATATTACAGCCACGTTCCATTAGAACATTGCATAAAGCGAAGTAATCCTGTTTAATCTGTTGAAGTAGGGACCATGTAACATCATTAGTTCCAACATGGACAACCATCAAAGGATTTTCCCCAGCAGATGACAAAATGGGTTTAATCATTGATGTAAGATCTGCGATTTTTGCACCTCTATAACTAGAGCTAGTCTGATGTTCCTTATCAGGATTACATACTATGCGATCAACATATTTTATTATAGAATCTCCCAGGACATATACATGTTTTTTTGAATAAGGCACATCAGGGATTAGTGAAGGTTGAGGCACAGAGATGGTAGCCAAGGGAGCAGGGGCCTGAGAAGGTTTAAGTGGTGTGGTAGCAATTATTTTGTGGTCAAGTTGTGCTTTAGATCTTTCTTTATTTGGAGTGTCAGTTTCATGTTTAATAATTCCTGGGGTAACTTTAGAATCATCCTCAGCCTGATGGGGGAGGTGTTCAAAAGAATTGGATAGTGGGGTTGTGTAAGTATTGAGAGCAATATTATTACATTTTTTGGTATTTTTTTTGGAGGAATCAAGGTCCAGTCCTCTGCATCTATAAGATATCTAGTTTGATCTTTGACAGTAACAGTTAGAGGTGTAGAGGTAGTAACAGGTTGCTCAGCAGAAATAGAGATGGGTAAACAATTTAAAGGTGGTTCATTTGAAAAGGAGCTTCCCAAACATTTTGTGGAAGAGGTATTTGCCTCTACAAGCAGTGACATATGATCAATGTACTCCTCCAAAGCTTTAATTTCAGAGCTAATATTCTCACTAGGTTGTAATCATTTTATTTCCTCCTGTAAATCTTTTACCAAGATACATCTATCACAAATGAAGTTAGGATCTTGTTTACCAGTGGTGTACATCTGGCAAACAGAACACAATTTATTAGCTTTCTTCATGATTTCAAATGAATAAGACACAAAAGGTAGTTATTGATGGTTCAGTTACCTTAGCCGTAGTGATATTACTCAACAGTCCTGGTTCTGGTGTCTCCAGTGGACACAGTAGACACGAGCAAGACACACGTGTCTCTGGGTGCGTCTCCACATGCGGCTCGCTCTCCACTGCAGCTATGCGGTGGTTTTAATATGCGATAACCGGAAGTGCATTCCCTCACTACTTCCAGTTTTACGCTAGCGTTAAAAAGCACAAATTATCAATTTCAGCCTTTAAAAAGGCTTAACCCCTGTATGTAGTGAGGGTAATAATTAAACAAATGACCCCACAATGGTTGTAGTGTGCAGGGTAAAGATGTGGACTGGTAGCAAGGTAACCAGGAAGTGCCTCCAGTCCACCAGTATCCCACACTGCTTTGTAGCAAATGAGAGGTCTCAGAGCTAGGGAATAACCCTTTTTCTCAACAGAGTCCCTAAAAGCTACAATCTGTTCAAAAACACAGCAATTCAATGTTTCATCAAAGGCTTTATTAGAGCAAAAGTACAGTACAGCAATTCAAGGTTTATCTACTGACTGCCCACTCGCTATGCGGTGGTTTTTATGTGCGATAACTGGAAGTGCATACCCTCGCTACTTCCGGTTTCGCGCTAGCGTTAAAAAGCACAAATTATCAATTTCAGCCTTTAAAAAGGCTTAACCCCTGTATGAAGTGAGGGTAATAATTAAACAAATGACCCCATGATGGTTGCAGTGTGCAGGGTAAAGATGTGGCCTGGTAGCAAGGTAACCAGGAAGTGCCTCCAGTCCACGAGTATCCCACACTGCTTTGTAGCAAATGAGAGGGCTCAGAGCTAGGGAATAACCCTTTTTCTCAACAGAGTCCCTAAAAGCTACAATCTGTTCAAAAACACAGCAATTCAATGTTTCATCAAAGGCTTTGACAGAGCAAAAGTACAGCACAGCAATTCAAGGTTAATCTGCCAAATAGTAAAACAAATCTCTTCCTCCACGTAAACACCATTACAATTGCCCATACGTAACATGCTTGTACCTCCTACTGTACGAAAACATGTCTACATCAGTTATTTTCCAGCACACTGAGTTTTTATAATGATGAGTTTAAGTGTAAAATTTTGATTGTAATGATCTACTTTGTAAATGTCTGCCACTGTCTTCCTGGGACCCTCATGCTAACATGATGCAGCGTCTCACCAGGCTATTTTACGAACATACGAAATTTACCAGCAGATAAAGGCCTAGAGGTCTATCAAGTCTGCTCGAATGTGCAGCTAGCACCCCCTATTCTGCAGCTGCCCCTCCCTTCCAGCCTTCCCCTTCATTAACCCTCCCCCTTGTCCTGTCCCATCCTCGTTTGAAGCAGCCCACTGTTCTACTGTGTACCACTTCAGCAGGTAACGCATTCCACCCAGCCACCACCCTCTCTGTAAAAAAGTGTCTCCTCATCTCCCTCCTGAACCTTCCTCGCTCCAGCCTCATATCATGGCCCCTGATGGCCCTCCCCTCCCTTACTTTGAACAGCCCCTCTGTACCCGTCTTGTTTATTCCTTTCATGTATTTAAAGGTTTCAGTTACGTCACCCCTGTCTCTTCTCTCCTCCAGTGAGTACATGTTCAACTCCTTCAACCTCCTCTCATATGTTAAGTCCTCCAGCCCCTTGATCATCGTTGTCGCTCTGCGCTGCACCCCCTCCAGTAACTTAATGTCCCTCTTCAGATACGGATGCCAGTACTGCACGCAGTACTCCAGGTGTGGTCTAACTAATGACCTTTACAGTGGTAGAATCACCTCCTCCCTCCTCGAGGATATACCCCTTGCAATACAACCCAGCATTTTGTTGGCCTTTGCAGCTGCCTCCCTACATTGTGCCGAGTTGTTCATTGACCCTGTAATGAGCACACCCAGATCCTTCTCCTCCTCTGTCTGGGCTAGCTGCACTCCCCCTAGCTGGTAACTCCTCCTTGGGTTCTTCATCCCAAAATGCAGCACCTTGCACTTTTTGGCATTAAAGCCCAGTTGCCAGGTGTCTGATCAGGTTTCAAGCTTTGCCAGATCATCCTGCAACCCCTGCCATCCCCCTAGGTCATCCACCACCGCACCTACCTTGGTATCATCAGCAAACAGACTGATCTTGCTCTTGATGTCCCATGATATGTCTGCAATGAATATCCCAAACAACACTGGTCCCAACACCAAGTCCTGTGGAACACCGTTCGTCACTGCCCTTGGGTGTGAGTTCCCCACCCACCACCACCCTCTGTTGCCTTCCCTGCAGCCAGTTTCCTACCTATCTCACCAGCTTTGCACCCGCCCCTGTGCCTACTAACTTCCTTCCCAGCCTTCCATGTGGCACTGAGTTGAATTCCTTATTGAAGTCCAGATACAGGACATCCACTGCATGGCCCCTGTCCAGTTGCCTAGTTACCCAGTCATAGAACTCGACCAGGTTGGTTTGGCAGGATCTGCCATGTACGAGCCATGCTGTCTGCTGTCCTGTAGTCCTTTGGCCTCTAGGAGGGCCACCAGCCTCTCCTTCAGGATAGTCTTCATTAGCTTACCCACGATGGATGTGGGGCCTCACTGGTCTGTAGTTTCCGGTTCATCCTTGGGGCCACTCTTGTGGAGGGGCACCACATGAGCCATCCTCCAGTCTAAGGTACACCCCGAATGTAGTGAGACATTAAATAGGTCTGCCAAGGTCCTGCAAGGACCTCTGCCAGCTCCTTCAGTACCCTGGGGTAGATGCCATCTGGGCCTGGCGCCTTGTCCACCCTCAGTGCCTTCAAACCTCTCGAACTCTGCTCTCCATGATTTCCCATCTGTCACCACTTCCCACCCTGCTTCTGCCATTTCTCCCACCTTGGGTGTCACCCCCTCTTCTCTTTAGTAAATACTGAGTAGAAGTACTCATTTAGTGCTTCACTATCATTCTTGCTTCCACCCAACCCCTCCTTCCTAATCCTTACTATGTGGTCCTTACAGCTCCTTTTCTCCCTGATGTACTTAAAGAGTCCTTCTCCCCTTCTTAATGCCTTGTGCCAGCCTGAGTTCCGTGAGATGCTTTGCTCCCCTTACTGCCCTTGTCACTTCCTTCGATTCTGTCAAGTACTCCTCCCTGTCCTCCCCCCTCCCTGTTTTCTTGTACTTCCTAAAGGCAGCTCTTTTCCTCCTTACCTTTCCATGACCTCCTTGCTCAACCAGATTGGTTTCTTAGCCCTAGCCTTCTTGCTCTGGGCTTTGCAGCAGGTTTTGGTTGCCTCCACTATCCCCAGCTTTATGAGCTCCCACCTCTGGTTAGTGTCCATACTAGATTGAATTCTGGTCAGGTACCCTTTTACCACTTCCCCCATCCTCCCAAAGTCGGCCCTCCTGAAGTCCAGCACTATTGTGCCAGATTCCACTCCTTTCTTGCCCATATCCAATGTGAGCCATACTGAGTGGTGGTCACTCCCTGACAGCGGTTCCTCCACTGTAAGTTCTCTCACAAAGTCCCCATTTGCCAGCACAAGGTCAAGGGTATTCCCTAACCTGGTTGGTTCACTGACCATTTGCAGCAGGAAGCTGTCCTGGAAGGCATCCAGCAGTACCTGCTCCCTTCTGTTCCTGGTTGCTGGGGTGCTCCAGTCCACTCCTGGTATGTTGAAGTCCCCCACAATCACCACACTACCCTTCTCGCAGGTCCTCCTGATCTGTCCCGCTAGTTCCCTGCCTAACTCCTCCGTCTGAGATGGTGGCCTGTACACCACTCCCATTCTAAGAATCCTTTTCTTGGAATCCTGAATTTGCATCCAAAGTGATTCCGTACTACCCTCCTCCCCTTCCTCCCTTACACACTTCAGTCCTTCCTTCACATATAGTGCCACCCCCCCTTTCCTAATCACCCTGTCCCTACGAAATAACCTGTACCCTGGCACAGACAGGTCCCAGTCATTGTATTGGGTGGCCCATGTTTCCGTGATGGCTGCAATGTCCACCTCTCCCTCTGCCATGAGAACCTGTAACTCTGCAGTTTTCCTCCCAAGGCTCCTAGCATTAAGGATAACCACCTTCCACCCTTTTCCCTCCCTCCCATCCTGCCCTCCTTTCCTACCATCACCAACAGTACTTGCCATTTGTCCTTTGTCACTGTTATGGGGGGTAAGCTCCTATGGTTTCCCAACCTGTGGTCTCTGCATCTCTTCCCAACTGCCACCCCACTCCTAGTTTAAATTCTCAACTTCCTCTATGTACTCCTCCACCCTCTGTTTCAACACTTTCTTTCCCTCCTCACTCAAGTGTAGTCTGTCCTTGGCATATAGACTACTGTCCTCCCAGGTCTCTCCCCACCCCCCAACAGCCCATACCCCTTAGCACAACACCAGGCTCTTAGCCATCTGTTAAATTCCTCTATTCTCAGCTTTCTTGTTGTGCTTGCCTTTGGCACCGGAAGTATCTCTGAAAAAGTTACTGATCTTCCTGCCCCCTCACATAATTGTGCTAGTTCCTCAAACCTCCTCTGGACTGTATCTACTGTCTTGTCAGCCAGGTCATTTGTCACAAGATGTATAATTAAATGAGGCTTGTTCCTACCCCTTCTAGCACATTTCAGAACAGATTGTCCCACCCTTTCTGCTGTCATTCCTGGCATGGCCTCCACCCAAATGCGACTATGCCTCTTCCCCTTGCTACCCTACCTAACTTCTCTTAGTATTGAGTCCCCCAGCACTAAGATTGCACCCCTCTTACTCCCTGCTTGCTTCCATTCATCTCCCTCTCTCATTTCCAGCTCCTCTTCCTCCTCCTCCTGCACATTATTTCCCCCTTTTACCCCTGTTGCAATTCTCCCAGCAGAACTTCCCCCCGCTCCAGTTTGGTCCAGGCATTTATCAATTACTCCTCTAATTTCATAATTTCCCTCCCCACCTTCTTCCTCTCTAGCAGTGCACAACTATTTTCTGAAGGCCCTTCACAAATGCCCGCCTCTCTCTTCATAGTAACCTGTTCTCTCCTTTCCACTCCATGACTTTTGCCACTTCTTCGCCTCCCCTCACAAGTCCCTATCTCCTCCTTCCATTTGTCTTTTGTCTCCTGACCTGGTTTCCTGGCAATTGTTCTTCCTGGCCTGGGCCCCTTTGTCTCTGCTTCCCTTCTTCTGACCCTCTCCTCACCACTGTGGGCTTAAATCACCCTCCCTCATCTCCCCTTCTTCCTCCCTCCAGTATTGGGCTAAACTCACCCCCAATCTGCCTTGCCTGTCTTAGTTCCTCCTGCAGACCCTCAATCTCCTTTCTAAGTTTCTCTATGTGGTTGCACACTAAACATCCTCCCACACTCCAGGCAATGTTTAGAAAGATTGGTGCACCTTGATTGTTGCAGCCTACCTACCCATTGCTGTCGTTTTTGCCCACCAGCGACCCCACCCTTCAGATGCAGGATACCAAACACTCCCCCAAGTCTCCCCTCTCCCTCCTCTATCAGTGCAAAACATTTTCTTTATTTCCCTTACCTCCTTTGTTGCACACGTTTAGATATATTGAGCAACTGCTTTTTATATTCCTATCCTTCTTATCCCACTCAAAAACAGACTTTAAGTAACCATTGCACAACCTTCTTCAAACTCCTACTCTTCCTTTCCCCAATGCAATATCAATGCAAAGAAGTAATAATGAAAGCTCCTAGATTTGCATTTACTTCCCTTCCACTGAGAGAGAGCAGTCACCTCTTTACTTGCTGCTGTTCCTTTCCTGGTATGCCCCTCCTACTCCACACCCCTTACTATACCCAGTGTTTAGCTCCTGTCCATCAGATTTAACAGGGCATATAATCAAGAGTTGGGGGAAGGGGGGGCGAAAATTTGCAGCAACCAAAGACAGCAAAGAAATACACCACCACTACGTTTTAAATCCTCAACAGCCCAAAAACAATTCTAAGTAAAGACAACAAAGAAAGTACAGTGTCACCAAAAGCCCACAATCCAAGTCTAAAGGAAAAACAGCAACTACCAGTTACTGTAAAGCATTGAATTTCTGCTGCTTAGCAACAACAGGTGACAACATACCAAGTTGATGTAGCTTTTTTTAAAATAGAAAAAAAAATGTAATCTTTCAAACCAGTAGAAATCAGCAGTCCCAAAAGCACCTTGAACTACAAGAAAGGACACAGTACCATACCTCTGCCACAATAACTAAACAGTTCTAAAACATTGGAGAAAGAAGAAAATATCAGAGACTGCACAAAAAGATACAATGTACTATAAAGTATTAGGCAATAGTATACTCAGTTGTTTAACAGAGAAAATAAAGTACCTACCAAAATAGACAGAATACCCACAAATTACACTTAGGTTCTCAATATCAGACCCCACCAAAGGCACACACAGAAAGAGTTTAAACTATAGTATTAAAATTAACCACATCAGAGTAGAAAGATCACACTAAATAAATGTGTTGATCCTTCTTACTTCCAACAAATATCTACCACACAAATTTTATATCTTCCTGAAGCCTACAGGGTCGTCTTTCACAATCACCTAAATTTAAATTTTGGTTGAGAAGATACTACGTAAATTGGACCCATAGTGTGCAGGGGTCTGGTCCTCCCCAAACTGTCAGCAGCTGTATTATGGGTCCAAGCAGCCATGTCACTTTAAAGCTGGAGGTGGATGCCAGTCCATCGGTACAGCAGTTGGATTTCTGTTTGCGACGCTGGTGACCCAAGTTCGGGAACAGACCCAGGTCATCGGAGGGTCGGCCGGGAGGAGAAGGATGGAGCATCCCGTGGACAGCTCTCCTTCTCTGGGGTAGGGTGAAGAGAACGCTCGGCATGCGAGGGATTCCTAGCAGAGGCTGGGAATCCCCACATAACCGACATCAGTAAGATTCAGGAGGCAGGGTGGATGCAGGATGTCATTGCACATCCCCACCTCCCAGAAAAGCAGGGGAAATAAATCTCTAGGGTGCTCTGGATGATGCCGCCCTGTGCCTAGCCTCCATTGCTCCCTGCCGCGCTGCCAGCAACTTAATTCCGGTTCCACCGGGCTCCACTGCCATCACTGAACCCCACCCGGGGGGGAGCCAGGGAGGCAGTGTCGGGAAAACCAACACCTTACCCGTCATAGACGAGCGGTTTGTGGACTAGGTGTGGTCCCACCCTGGGATAAGCCAGGGAGTATGTCGCTGGCAGTTGGCGGTCACTGGGGAGGCGAGGCAACAGCAGTGCAGTCTCTGCGGCTGATGTCGCAGGCGTCAAGGGGCAAAAAATATAAAAAAAAAGAAAAAGCTGGAGAGGGGACAGGGGTGACTCACATGCCACCATAGCCAAGTCAATCTGTGGAGTCAAGAAGCAAGACTTCCTTCCTGGTGTGTGAGTTGCTATGGGAAGGAGACATGAGCGAACACCAGTAGGAGCAGCAGCTCTGCCCACAGTATAGACTACAATAGCATCAGATAGGTGAACTCTGAGATCACACCTGCAGCAAAATCAGATTCCAGGTAGTCAGCAGCAGGGGATTTGCAGAAACAGGCCACAAGCAAGCAGCATCCCAGATGGAGAGAAATGCCAGAGCATGCAGCAGTGTGATCAGGAGAGAGGTGTCAGATCATGCAACGACATCCTCTGTCCCAGTAAGGGCAACAAGGAGACTAGGGTAAGGTTAGTGATCCCTTGTGAGGCTGCACTTGGAATACTGTGTGCAGTTATGGTGCCCCTATCTGAAAAGGGACATTAAACTACTAGAGGGGTTCCGGTGTAGAACGAAAAAAGTTGATCCTGGAGAGGGGGGATAAAACATATGAAGAGCGATTGAGGGAGCTGTATATGTACACCCTTGAGGATAGAAGGGAGAGAGGGGATATGATTGAGACATTCAAGTACCTAAAGGGCATAATCAGAGTGAATTCTGATGGTTTAAGTTAAGGGGGGGGAGGGACACCAGGGGACACAGTCTGAAATTGGAGGGAGGAAGGTTCAAGAGGGACATGAGGAGGCACTATTTCATGGAGAGGGTAGTGGCAGGCTGGAATGCGCTGCCAGAAGAAGTGATATCACTGCGGACAGTGGGCAGCTTCCAGAGAGAGTAGGATAGGGCCAAAGGGAGGGTTGAAGTCAGAGGTGGGGGCACTAAATCAGAAGGACGTACGGGGGGGGGCAGCTGCACATTCAAGCAGACTAGATAGACCAGAAGGCCTGTATCTGCTGGCATTTTTGTATGTTCGTAGTGCAGGAGGAGAAGTTGCAGGACTTCAATATGTGTCCCTGATGTGTGCAACGCCCAAATGCTGCCCTCTTGCCTAGCAGCTTGTCCCTGCCTGCAACTGTTTTCATCTAGGTCTGCCTCCCCACAGACCCTTTTCCTTGAGTCAGGGAAAGCAGGCTCAGGGGAGACAGGACCAGATGTGAGCCATTGCACACAAGGACAAGCTGCTAGACAAGAGGGCAACCTTTTTGTCTATAACATCAAGGACAGAGACCTTCAAAATCATTTTAATTTGTAGTGTACTTTAGGCCCCAGTGCACCAAAATATACATTTAGACATCCAAATTTGTAAAGTTTCTGGGTCAGCAGGACGATTGCCACCCGACCCCCTAAACAAATTCAGATAACTATGCCCCAGAAAAATAATCTGAAAAATTCTCAGTGCAATGCCCATGTCTCTAATAAGGGGATCCTGGTACTAGCATTATAGTCCTCATACACCAGCCAACAGGAGCTGTTTCAACTTAATTTGAATTATAACAAGAGGTGTCTTGTGCCACAGTGGTCTGTTATTTTGAGCTTGTATGTGTATATTAGTTTGAATGCATTGCAGGGATGTAAGATGCCGTCTCAAATGAGAATAACAGAGTGGCCCAACAATATTTCTAATGAAGATGAGATTCGTAGTCTCCAACATTGCAAAAAACATCTAATTCCTGCTGGTGCACACTGTTCTCATTGGTATTTCCTATTACGTAAATTGATGCATACAGTCAGGATGTATTGCAGCCCCTCCTTCCCATCCTTCCCAGCAGGAGTCACAGACAGTAATACTGTGAGCAGTGTGTTTTGAAGGATTCAGGCCAGGGGCTAGGACACAAAAAATGCATGTCAGCCTCAGTTGCTACTCACAAACTATAGGCAACCTCTCTTAATCTTGGTAGGAACAGCTCCAGCATGCTTTAATACACTGAACAGACAAATATTGTTAATAAGGATAAGAAATCATTAAGGCCCTGATCCGAAATTGGTTAACATCCAGCCAAATCTGCTCTTTTCCCCATTCCAGTTTGTGAAGCTTGCTTGTGGGTAGCATTCTCCTACTTCGGCCACACCATATACAGAGCTCCTCGTGGAGAAAGGGACAGCCAGAGAGGCAGAGGTAAGCCAGACACTGGGCTTTCATACAGAAATCTAAGTACTGTACAGCCTCTAGTGAAGCTACTGCCCATATTGGCAAGGGATTATGGGATATGCCCGTCCAGCTAGATCTAATATATGCCTTTAAAGTCAATTGTACATGAAAAAAATGTGACTCACTGCCTAGCACTCCGTGCATAGGAGAAGAGCTGCGATATTGCATGGAGAGCAAAAATCAGGGACCCAAATGCTGTTGGATATTGTGGCAGAGGGTCTCAAACTCAATACAGCAGTATTCCCCCCTCCCCCCCGATGGTCCATGCAGTCCCTGTACCCAAAAACAGTCGTACCTGACTTTGGCATGCAGTGGAGAGTGGCCCTGACCCCTTGCATACCTTCTGACCTGTGTGCCCTCTTAGTCCAGCTGGCAAAGTAGAAAAATGTCAGACACTTAGCATCCATGGGGAGGAAAGTTTTGTGAATGTGTCAGAGGCTTCCACATACAGTATGTGTACAGGGGCTTCTGCAGTGCAAGGCAGACCTACATAACTGTGTAGGTGTCCACAGGGTTTTGTGGATTGCACATTTAGTTTTAAATGTAGCCCAGTATAAGCCAAAACAAAGTTTTCAATACATCAGAAAAGTCAGTAGAAAATAATGTTTGCTGATTCATTCTAATGAATCCAGTCACATTTCAACTATTTCATCACTGTCCTCCTTGCATTTCAAATTTTATGACATGCAAAGTACTGCAAAAGATAACTTGTACATGTTTCAGTAGCAGACTGTAGATTAGAGCTGTTTTGCCTGTAGGCACAGAAAGTGCTTTCTTCTTTCCATATATGAGCTTTGCTATATGAGTTCTATGTGGCAGCTGGCTAAATGTGATGTTGATGTGTGAAGTTCTTAGTGACATCCTGTAACTTTGGTACTGCTCTCTTTGGTACAGTATTTCCACGCTTGGTAGAGGTGCCAGGAGAAGGAATCCTGAGGCTACTGAAATAATTAAAAATGAACTGAAGGCCTAATAATTCAACTGTGAATCATCAACAAACCACCTCCAACTAACAATGTGAGGACCAGAGGCACTCAGGAAAAGAAAACACCCCTTGCAGGGCAAAACCACTGGGGGGGAACAATGGCAACAAATCTGCCTTCCCTCTGGGTTTATAGGGAGTAGATGAGTCCATAAATGTGATGTAGTTCAGAGTCTGAATTTCTAATATATAATTCATAGCAGGCAGATGAGAAGGGACCTAGGTTTTTTGGTTCAATTTAATACAGTATGCTTTATTAAAATGCTCAGTTTTCTGATAACTAGACAGGACCATTACAAACATATTACTGAAACAATATACAATGAACAGTACATACAAATAATCCACAGACACCCCCCCCCCGCCTCAGGAGTCTGAGTGTGTATTTTGATCAAGCGCCTTTAGTTAGTCCAAGGTTCCAGCACAAAAAAAAAGACTGAAATTGTGCCGCCCATAGAGTATAATGGAGCATGTCCCTGCGCTCTCCCTGGCATCGCGTCATAAATCTGCAGAGCGCGGGGGTGGAGCATGGGCAGCACCAGAAACCGGGAAGTCCTTGGGACCCCATGTTAGTAATTTTACGAGCGCTATAATTTTTTTACATCATCGTTATTTATGGCAAACTTTACACTGGAAGCAGCCCCATGAGGTACAGCACCTGTATATCAGGTGCAGGGGCTGCTTCATTTAACTTAGTAAGTCTCTTTAATATGTGACCAGATGGTCTGTACCTTTTCACAATGCCAGACAATGACACAAGGTTCTGCTTTAAGTTGGACCAGCATAACATTCTGTGGTGATTTGCATATGCAACCCATGATGCTTTGCATTGTGGGGGCATGTGTGATTTTGTATTTTCTACTCTACACTTTGCCTCATCTGATACACATGGCATCTTCCCTCTTACCCATTCTATATAAAACATACTGAGTATATTGTATATTGTATATTATAATACATTTTGAAGAATCTTAAATTGCTGCAACTTTAGCCTATCCTGTTTAATATATTTGCATAGATCTTGCCAGATTTCTGCCATTCAGACTCTGTCAAGTCAACTGACAGCACTTCCAACTGCCCGTAAGCTTATTAGGGTCTAAACATTGAAGTGCTGAGTAAAGTTTGGATATAGCATGTGGTAACTGGGCAACAGAAGCTAACGCCTCAAGGTGCACACCACCTTTCTTGGACCATGGGGGGGTGCTAACAGCTGTGCAATACAATGAGTGATCTGCATATATCTGAATATAGTTATGTTCGGTACCTTGTGCTGAAGTAGAAAGGAACGGAATGATAAAAGGGTCTGACCCAGAATAAGACTGTGTATCTGAGGGATATTGATACCATCCCAAAATTGTGCCTCTATACATCTATGTCCAATTGTTAGATTTATATTTCTGACTGGAGGTTGTGAGATATCAGTATATACCTTGAGCTTCATAGCTCTGCACATCTGTTGATATGCCCTAACTGACCAATAATTGGGATACTTCTAAGAGGTTTGGGGATCCAGGTGGAGGAGGGGGGTAAACATAGATGCTTTTAGCTGACACCCTTGTTTCTGGCTGAGTTCTTTTTTTTTTTTTTTAATGTTTTTTGGTGCCCCCTTCCTCCACTCCTCACCTGGGCATAGCGGCAGCTCAGACGGAGCTACCCCCATCCTGCTGCGGTTTAGCCCCACAGGCGGGGAAGGGGTAGGCTCAATCCTCCCCATCAATCAACCCTGGTGTTGGGCCACTCCTGGTCTGAGCACCGGCACCAGGCAAGAAAGCAGGGCTATTTTCTTTTTTTAGTTACTCCCCTTCCCTCCCTTCCCCTCCCCAAGGACATCGGCATGCAGTGGGGTCCATGTAGACAGTACACAGTGAGATATGATGCCGCTCTGGACCCCTGCAAACATCTGCCCCCCCATGACGCTCCCAGCTGTACCTCCACCCATGTGTACCCAGGTGGCGGTATTGCAGTGGGAGTGGCAGCCTTCCCTCCCCAGAGGAGGAGAGTGCCCCTTGGACGCTCAATCCTCCTCCCCCCCCGGTCGACCCTCCAGCAACCTGGGCTTGATCCCAAACCTCGGTCACTGGCACCGCAAGCAGTAGTGTTATTGCTGCACTGGCGAGCCAGCCTCCGAGTTCTTCTTTGATATGCAGCCATTAAGATCTGTAGCCACCTTCCACTGGGTGTTGTGCATCTGCTCCCCACAATAGATATTTGCCACCATAGAGTGCAAATTAATATAACAAAAATTTAGCTAACCTTAGGCTTCCCTATTCCTTCAAGCCTGCCATCTTATTATTTGCCTGCCTAACACTTTTCACTTGCCAAAGATGGTGGTATGTAGCCTTTTAAATCAGGCAAGGGGTAGTACTATGTTTAGCATTTGTATTGGGTGCAGTAAGTGTGGTAGAATTTTCATTTAAATTATTTTAACTTTCCCCTAAAGTGTCAGTGGGATGAAGGACCAACTTTGTAAATCTTGACCAATATTCTTTATCAATGGGTCTAAGGTTTAATGCTTTCATGTCTGCATGTTCTCTAGGCACTCTGATACCCGAGTAGGTAAGATATTTGGGTTCTGATTGGAGACCCAGGTTCAGGATGTCTTGCTTGCATGCCTGTCCACTGATGGGGAATACACTTGTTTTACCAATATTCAGCTTGTAGGCTGAGGTACTGCTGAACTGCTCTTTTCCCACCAACACCCCTACAATATGTACCTTGCTGTATACAATATGTAATAAGATGTTGTCTGCAGTTGTGGACAATTTGAATCCTTGCCTACCAATTGTAATTGCCTTTATTTTCATATTTTGTTTAACTTTAAGAGCTATGGGCTCCAGATAGAGACTAAACAACATGGACGATAAGGGGCAGCTCTGCCTGGTTCCCCGTATAAGTTTGATGTCTTTTGAAAGAACCCCATTACAATACACTTTATCAGAGGGTGTTCAGGAAAGAATCTGAACCCATTGCATATGGGTAATATACAAAACTCTGTGGTATATTATATTTACGCAGCATTGCAAACAGGTACTGCCAAGCCACTCTATCAAAAGCTTTTTCTGACTCCAGGGAGATCAACACTGCCTGTTGGTTGGACTCCCTGGATGCATAAATTACATGGTATATCTTTTTTAGGTGGTCACTAGACAGTCTCCCCACCATAAACCCCACCTGTTCATGACCTATGAGTACATCCTACACCTTGATCAGCCTTGTCGCCAGCACCTTGGCCAGAACCTTTAAGTCTACATTAATTAGGGAGATTGGCTGATAGCTATTAGGCTGAATATCATCCTTGCCAGGCTTTGGTCTAAGGGAGATCCTGGCTTCTGTAAGGGAGGTGCCATGGAGACCCTTGTCATACATATAGCTAAATACTTTAGTCATTAGGGAAGTCACATCATCCTTGATGTGTTCATAACAATTGGATGAGAAGCCATCCAAGCGAGGAGCCTTGTCCAGGCCCATATTTTGAATGAGTGTCTGTACCTCTTCCTCCTGGATAGGACCTTCTAATAGCTGATGTTGGGCTTCAGTTAATTGGGGAGGTTGAATTGTTCCTAAGAAACTCTGCAAGTCTTGCTCAATGTTTTCAGTCCCCATCTTATCAGTGTACAGATCTTGATAATACCTCCTAAACACCTCTGGAGTTAATGACAAGATCATCCTTTCCCTGTACTTTGAGACATCTTATGACATATTAGGCCTCCTATTGCTGAAGCCTTAAGGCCATGAGGTGGCCTGCCTTTTCCCCTTGTCCAATGTAATTTACCTTATGGCTTGTTCCTCCTTCTCATGCATCAGATCTGCATACTAAGGTCTTATGTGATGTAATCATAACCATGTGGCTTCCTGCCATGAGGGTTTTAATCCCTTCTCAGTTTCCCTAATCTCCCACAGAAACTGCAATGTCCTCTCTTGTTTCCTCCTCATAGCCAGCCTAATTATTCCTCTCCTCAAGCAACATTTCGTCCCCCTTCCCCCCAAAGCACATCCAAAAAAATAAGGGGAAAGAGAAAAGAAATCCACTATGGTACTCCAAAGAGCTGGCAACTATAGTGAAAGAAAAAAAAGGCAGTCTACAGGAAATTCAAAGCAGCAAATAAAGAAGAAGACAGGGAATCATACAAAGAGAAACTAAAGGAGGCTGGTAAATTAATAAAGAATGCTAAAGCACAAACTGAGATGAGGATAACAGAAGTTGTAAAAAGAGGAGACGCGGCTTTTAGGTACATAAGGGAAAAAAGGAAGACCAAGGGGGGAATAGTAAGACTACAGGCAGAAGGGAGGAATCTAGAATAGGGGGATAGGGAGAAGGAAGAAGTCCTAAACAGGTACTTCTGCTCTGTATTTACAGAGGAAAGGAGAGGAAAGGAAATGGACCAGAACTAAGAAGGAACAACACCCCTGGACTGGGGTTGATACAAGCCTCTTCACAGCAGACCAAGTCTTGAATGTGCTAAACAACCTAAAAGTGCATAAGGCCATGGGACCAGATGACATGCACCCCAAAGTCCAGAAGAAACTGAAGAAGGAACTTGCAGCACCCCTAGCAGAACTCTTCACCAAATCACTGGTGAGTGGGGAGGTTCCCAAGGACTAGAAGAGGGCAATTGTGGTCCCACTTCATAAATTGGGTAGCAGGTAGGAAGCAGAGAACTACTGACCAGTGAGCCTCACTTCTATGGTGGGAAAATTGATGGAATCATTACTCAAAGAGAGGATAATAGCATTCCTTGAAACCAGCGGGCAACAGGATCATAAACAACATGGGTTCGCGGCAGGGAGGTCTTGCCAAACTAACCTAATCGAATTCTTCGACTGGGTTACCAAGACAGTGGATAATGGGGGGCAGTGGATGTAGTCTACTTGGACTTTAGCAAAGCCTTTGACTCTATCCATCACAGAGGGCTGGTAAAGAAGTTGGGCTACATGGGGTGGGACAGGAGGTGGTGTGTGGGTGGAAAATTGGCTGCATGATAGAATGCAAAGGGTGCAGGGAATTGGCACATTATCAGCAGAATGGAAGGTAATTAGTGGGGTACCCCACCCCAGGGTTCTGTGCTGGGGCCTCTACTATTCAATGTATTCATAGTCAACACTGCAAATGGGCTAGAGGGGAAGACATGTCTGTTCGTGGATGACACCATGATATGTAACAGAGTGGGCTCCCCAGCAGGACAAATGAAAATGGAATCAGACCTAAAGAAACTGGAGGAGTAGTCTAGGGCATGGCAGCTGAATTTGAACACCAAAAAGTGCAAGGTCATGCACATAGGAAGCGGAAACCCAAAAAAGGGAGTACTACTTGGGAGGAGAAAGACTAGCAATGACCAGCCAACAGCATGATCTGGAGGATTTAATACTGAACGACTTGAAAGTGAGCAGACAGTACGAGAAGGCAGGACTTAAGGCCAGTGGCATGCTGGGATGCATCGGAAGGGGAATCACGAGCTGGAGGAGAGAAGTGGTACTGCTGCTGTATAGGGCAGTTGTCCATCCCCACTCAGAATACTATGTCCAGTTTTGGAGACCACGCCTCAGAAATGACATTAACAGAACAGAGGCAGTACAAAGGAAGGCAGCAAAAATGGTACAGTGAATACATCAAATGTCACATGAGGACAGGTTGAAAGAATTAAACATGTACTCCCTGGAACAGAGAAGGGAGAGAGTAGACATGATCAAGACCTTCAATTACATTAGGGTATAAATAAGGTACAGGTGTAGGAACTTTTTGATTCCAAGGAGGGTAGTAGAATGAGGGGTCATGATCTTAGACTGAAAGGAGGAAATTTCAGGACCAATGTTAGAAAGTTCTTCTTTATTGGAGAGGGTGGTGGACACCTGTAACAGCCTACCCTCAGAGGCCGTGGGGGCCAAAACGGTTGAAGGGTTCAAAAACGCTTGGGAGAAGCACAAACGAATCATTCAGAAGAAGGGATAACAGGGTGGGGGAGTTATAATCTATACACCATGAGCAGCCTAGATGGACCTTGAGATCCCCTTCTGTCATCACCTTCTATGTTTCTATCCCACATAGTGCCCGAGTTCTCCTGTATAAAAGTTTTGCATGAGTTGTTTGATCTTGTCAGAGAATGTCTTTTCTTTTAGTAACTGTGCATTAAACTTCCAAGTTTTGTCTGCTTCCTCCCCCCTAATTAATTCTAGCTTCAGAGGCACTGGCACATGGTCTGATAAAACCTGCACCTCTGTCTTGCATGTTTGCGTCCCTGGGATGGACTCTTGGCTAGATAGAAAAAAAGTCTATGCAAGAAAAAGAGTTGTAAGGGCTAGAATAAAATGAAAATGCCTTTGTCATAGGGTCTAGCATTCTCCATGGGTCAGTCAGCCCCAGCTGATCCATAAATTCTCTTAAATCTCTTTGACCTGGGGTTAAGCCTCTATGCTGCCTCCCTGTTCTGTCTAAATCAGACTGATATACTAAGCTACCTGCTAATAATATAGACAACTTGGAAAAAGGGGCAAGCTTCATAGCTAGATTCATAAAAAGGCAGAGAGAGTCCACATTAGAACCATAAATATAGCACAATAATATTTCTTTTTGTCCCAGTATCCCATGCAATAAGATGTATTGCCCTTCTGCATCCCACTCGTCTCGGATCAGCTGAAATGGGACTGAAAAGGCTATCAGAATGATGACTTCTCTTTGTTTAGTGCTGTTCTACCTACTTCCTCCTAAAACTCATTATTTGTCCTCTCTTCAGATGAGTTTCCTGTAAACAGGCAATGCTTCTTTGAAGTTTTTTAAGGTGCCATAGCACACAATACCTCTTCTCCCTCACTTTTCCGCCCTTAATATTCCAAGTCACAAATCTGAAGGTGCTACCCATGGCTCTTATTTTCTATAGACTCTGGACTGTCCCTTTTGGCATCTAAGGATTGATCTGAACCTGTCTCTCTCCTGTCAAAGCCTGAGTTCATGCTCTCCACCCCCAGCAACACTTACCACAACTCCCCCACACATAACATTTACCCCAAAAATGAAAACAGACATAAAAAAGGTAAACAATAAGCTAACCACTGGAACCCGGATCCTTGCGATCCTACTCCTTCTGTCTGGTCCATAATTGACCAATAACAGTTAGAAGACTAACCCCAGCCAGGACTGTCAGTCAGCATGTTTTCTTTATCAAAACCCTCCAACACCGAACTAACTGTTGTCAATTTAGGTAGGTGTGCAGAGACGCACTGGCACTCAGGGCCATAATGGAGACACTAGCATTAGTAGATGAGCGGTCCTCTCTAGGCTGTTCTGAGACAGGCTGTTGCCCCTGCCGCTGAGCCAAGATTAACTGTGGCCATCTCTCAGGGCTCCTTCACTCTAGATAGGTGTGCCCCCCCTTGCTGTTATTCGGCTCAGCTCTACAGTCCTTGCCAAAATTTTATTTCTTCTGTCAGCATGGAGATAAACATATAATTCTGCAACATCAGTTTGCTGTAGTATGCTATTCCTATAACTATACAAGTGAGTCTGAGATGGTAATATAGCTATTCAGTGAAGAAACAGATAAAATAATAGGAGCTACAAAATAAAGGATCTACCATGAGGGATGACATACGCAGCTAAATTGAGGTAGGTCAGGAGTGAATGTATCTTTCTCAGTACAAGGGGATCTAGAAGAGAATGAAGTAACAAGAGAGGTAATGCAGGTCAGTTTTCATGCAGCAATTTTGATTTTATATATTCTGAGTCAAATTCTATGCTGAGAAACTCCAGAGTAGTAACAGAGCCACCAGTTTTATCTTGAGAGAGAGGGATGTGAAATGCATCAAATAGTTCTGTTACGCATGATATACCAGCTGCAGGAGGGGCATTTGGAAGATCCATGAGAAGGAAATGCATCTAGGGGATTGAGTACAAGTGGACATTTGCACTAGTTCAGGAGAATCCAGGAAAGGGATTCAGAGGAAGTACCCAACAGTTTTGGGCTGTTCTTTCAGCCAAAATTGAGGTGGATGGCAAAATAAAACAAGTTATCCCAGCAGAAGCAAGAAGGATGCAGCAGGGAGTGGGGATCTGACAGTTGAGAACCAGAAGCTGGTGGTACTATTAGAGATGGCAAGGCTGGAGGAGAGGAAATCAGAGCTTGATGAGGCAGAGGACCTGGAGTGAGTGCTGTGTTAGGAATAGAGTTTTTGTGGATGCTCTTTGCCACCAGGAGAATTATAGGTTGAGAAGGACCAGGAGAATTTGGATCCACAAACGGATGAGATTCAATGGCTGCTGTCTTGAATTGGAGAAGTGATGCAGCAGAGTACAGCTGACCTAATAGATCCTGGTACACCTGGACCCTAAGATCCCAGAATTCTTGGAACTGGGAAGATGGAGGAGCAGGAACCAGACCTTTGGTGGCTGGTGGAGGATTGGCTAAGGTAGCAGAAATGTCAACATTGTACAATTCTTGCTTCTTAGCAGAGGTGGGTAAAGGAATGCCCACATTCCAAAGGGCTGATGTATGTTTGGGGACTGTCCATTCTTTGATCAAGTGATGGGACTTATTGGAGGTCTTCCGAGGACATGGATCAAAAATGTCAATGTGGAGGGACCATATTAACTCCACTTCATTGCTGAAGGAATGATAGCTATGAACAGAGCTCTAAAAGGAACATAGTGGAAGACAATTCATTATATTAGTGACAAACAAATTATAATGCAGACACATAATAGTTCACAAGTTATATGTGGTATTCCTCTAGGTACCTAGACAGGAGAAATATAAAATGGCTGAATACTGGATGATGAAAATTGAAAATGCTGGTCACTGGGTTAGTAGGAAACATGGTATTTATTTTATATTCAAGATATATTTTTGGGAGTGAAAAGAATGTAAGAAACAAAGTTATGAATCGTATAAAGGTGGCACTTGGTGATATCTTCTTTCCTGATAAGGAATAGCAATTTATTGAAACACATTAAAGTTATTTGGTAACATAATAAAATGGTTACTGCTTCAACTGAGAGTGTGCAAAGATCAGGATAATGTATAGAATAATTCTGTGGACATATTTTGAACAATGCAGTTTATCCAGGGAGTTGTAAGTAGAATGTAAATATTTATATTAAGGCAATGTTTTATGATTTGTACATAGGCATAACATTCTAAAGAGGTGGTCAGTGTAGGGACCACAAAACGTCAATGCAGTTTAGTGTGTGGCATTTGTACATTAGTGTTTGGAATAAAATACTTAAAACATTACTGGTCTGTGGGTATTTGTTTCCACTGTGTTGTGGCAAGTAGACTGAGAGCTTGTGGAGCGGATCCCTCCTAGCGTTTGGTTTGTCTTTTAGGTGCTAGTGGGCCACACTGCTACTTGTAGGAGTACCGCAGATAGCTGCCTCGCACAGGTTTCCACACAAGTAGATGATCTCTGGCACCCAAAGCTGACTCTGGGCGAGGAAGCTGGTTTAGGGAGCAGCTCAAAACTGGTACCTGCTATGACAGAGGCTTGTACTTCTATAACACCACCACCAATATTTATTTATTTAAGTCTTTGGTAACCGGGTAAGTGCACTGATCCAGGGGACCATTTTCAGGCATGACCTGGGCCATACAGGTGGCAGTTACAGAGGTAGTGACAAGTTATACAATGAGTACAAGCCATGTGGATATACAGACATCATTGGTGAACAAAGAAAGTGACATAGGAAAGTAAAATTAATGAGAGGATGAAAAAAACAATCAGTACATCGTGATAAGCAACAATTATTATACAATTATTTACTAAGGATAAGTGGCCAGTGCAAACTAATGCATGATACATAGATACATAGATACATAGACAGTGTCGGCAGATAAGGGCCTATGGCCCACCCAGTCTGCCCATTTAAGTTTGTAAGTTCAGTTTATGTTTTCCAGGAAGTCTGTTCCCCCTTACCCCTGACCTCCAGAATTCCTTTATGTCTATCCCATGCATTCTTAAATCCCGTGATTGTTTCAGCCCCCACCACTTCCTCTGGCAGGGTGTTCCACTTGTCCACCACCCGTTCTGTGAAGAAATTCTTCCTTACGCTTCCTCTGAATCGTCCTCCCTCCAACTTCATCCCATGCCCTCTAGTCCTGGAACATCTTTTTCGCTTAAAAATAGTGCATTCCTGCACCCTGTTCCTCCCTGTAAGATACTTGTATGTCTCTATCATATCCCCTCTCTCCCTCCTCTCCTCCAGGGAGTACATGTTCAGTGCCTTCAACCTGTCCTCATAGGACTTGTGATGCAATCCATGCACCATCTTTGTTGCCCTCCTCTGAACCTTCTCTACCCTGTCTATGTCCTTACGAGGGTAAGGTCTCCAGAACTGCACAGTGTACTCCAGGTGCGGCCTCACTAGTGTCTTGTATAGTGGAATTATGACCTCCCTTTCCTGCTGGTGATGCCCCTGCCTATGCATCCCAGCATCCCATCTACTTTACCTGCTGCCTTGTCACACTGTTTCCTGCCTTGAGGTCATCAGAGATGATAACTCCAAGATCCCTTTCCTGCTTGGTGCATGCTATATCCTCACCCCCAACTGATATATTGTGCCAGGGTTTTGTGCCCATATGCATTATCTTGCACTTCCTTGCATTGAATTTCAACTGCCACACCCCTGACCATTCTTCAAGTTTCTGCAGGTCCCTTCTCATTCTGTCTACACCCTCTGGTGTGTCTACTCTGTTACAGAGCTTTGTGTCATCAGCCAGTGAAATTCTGCCTTCTAGGTCCTGTGTAATGTCACTGATGAAGATATTGAATAGTACCGGTCCCAGCACTGATCCCTGTGGTACCCCACTGGTCACTCTTCCTCTGTGGAGTGACAGCCATTTACCACCACCTCTGTGTCCTGCTGCCCAGCCAGTTACCTACCCACCACACTACTGTCCTGCCCACACCCATATTCCCCAGTTTGTGCAATAGTCTTCTATGTGGCACAGTGTCAAAGGCCTTGCTGAAGTCCAGATAGGCCATGTCCACTGCCTTCCCCTGATCCACCTCCCTAGTCACCCAGTCAAAAAATTCAATGAGGTTGGTCTGACATGACCTTCCCGTGGTGAAACCATGCTGCCTTGGGTCTTGTAGTCCATTGACAACCAGATGTTCCACCAATCTCTCCTTCAGTAGTGCTTCCATGATCTTCCCACTACCGAGGTGAGGCTGACTGGTCTGTAGTTCCCGCTCTCTTTGTTCCCACTTTTGTATAAGGGGACTACATCTGCTATCCTCCAGTCTTTGGGTACCTCCCTGTTTCTAGTGATCGCTAAACAGGATAGCAAGAGGTTCAGCCACCACCTCTCTTAGTTCTTTAGGACCCTGGGGTGCACCCCATCTGGCCCCATTGCTTTATCAACTCTTATTACTTCCAGTTCCTTCAGGACCCTTTCTCGTGTAAAGGGACGTGTGTCCATTTCTGCAACTTTCTCACCCCTTTCACGCCATTCAGACCCATTACCCTCCTCTTCCTCAGTAAAGACTGAGCAGAAATACCTGTTCAATATGTCAGCTTTACTGTTGTCGTCCTCCACACAGCCTCCATCCTCCCCCTTCAGTCTCACTATCCCTCCCTTTGCCTTTCTTTTTTCACTTATGTACCTGTAAAAGGTTTTGTCCCCTCTACCCACTGATTTTGCAATGTGTTCTTCTGTCTGAGCTTTGGCTTCCCTTACTGACCTCCCTGCCTCCCTTTGCTTCTCCTGGTACTTCTCCCTATCCCCTTCTGCCTGTGTCTTTTGTATTGCCTGAATGCAATCTTTTTGGCTTTCACTTTCTTTGCTACCTCTTTGGAAAACCATAATGGTCTCCTCTTCCTTTTCCTCTTGCTAACCTGCTTAATATATAATTCTGTTGTTCTTGTAATCCCCATTTTAAATACTTCCCACTGTTCCTCAACCCTGATTCCTGCCCATTCCCTTAATGCCTCTTTCAAGTATCTCCCCATTTTCCCAAAGTTTGCCCCCCTAAAATCCAGGATACGTGTTTTTGTGTGGTTTGGTGCTGCTCTTTCTGTGATTTCAAACCACAGTGACTGGTGGTCACTGTTCCCCAGGTGCTCCCCCACTCTTACCCCCATCACACTGTCCCTGTTTGTGAGCACAAGGTCCAGTATTGCCTTCTGCCGAGTTGGTTCCATGACCAGTTGCTTGAGGAAGGCACCCTGAAGGGAGTCCAGGATAAATCTGCTCCTAGTTGATGCTGCTGCTGGAATGCTCCAGTCCACGTCTGGAATATTGAAGTCTCCAACCAGTACTACCTCACCCTTGTCTGCCATCCTCTGGATGGCTAGCATTAGCTCCCTATCTGTTTCTTCCTCCTGGGCTGGTGGTCTATAGACCACACCTGTGCGGATGTCTGGCCCCATTTTCCTTTCCAGCTTAACCCACAGTATCTCTCCCCCATTTTGTTCCTCCTGGATCTCTATGGCCCTTATGTCATTTTTCACATACATGCCATCCTCCTCCTTCCTGCCTGCCCTGTCTCTTCTGAATATGTTGTAGCCAGGTATGGCCAACTCCCAGTCGTGGTTATCATTACACCAGGTTTCAGTGATGGCCACAATGTCCAGGTCTGACTGCACCATGACAGCCTCCAGATCTTCCATCTTGTTGCTAAGGCTCCTGGCATTTGCACATGACTTTCCATGATTTGACCTCCCTAGACTGTTTCACTGTTCTACTCCAGCCCCTTCCTTGGTTGTCCTTTATCCCTGGTTCACCTTGCTGTCTGCCTTTCTGCTGAATTTTGCCCCTATTCTGCCTATCCACCTCCTGGGCGCTAATCTCCATCTTTTGCACTTGGCTAACTGATGAAAAAAAAAATGAAAAAAGACATACAATAGCCAAGTGGGAGAGCTTAAGAAGCAGGCAGTGAGTGATGTAAGACAGGAGTCCAAAGAAATGAAAGGGCAGGGGAGGCCAAGCAGCCCAAGAGGGAAAAGTCAGAAAGGAAGGGGGAGGGTTGTCTAAGCTAGCAACAGCATGTGGCCTCATCAAGCAGTCAGGATTTGGGATGTGTCTTGAAAGCGGCATGGGAGCCCAGAGAGCGGATGGGCATGGGGCTTCTGTTCCACAGATTGGGAGCAGCCACTGACAATGCTCTGCTACCCATAGCATTGCACAGACTCACCACTGGCCACCAAATCAGAGATGAAGGATTCCAAATGGGGAGACCAACACAGCACCTTGGGATGAGGAGATGAATAATGAAAGCAATGGAAGAGGAAGCATTGATAAGCTGGGGTCCGGATACCTTAAAAACACACTGTACAATGAAAGTTCAACCAGAGCTCCAACACCATAGAAGACCAAAAGGAATTCAGCTGGGCTCACCATCAATAATTTAAACTATTCAGAGGGATGAAGGTGCTAAGCATCTGGGGGGAAAAAGTTTTTTACATGCCACATCGAGATGTAACAAAGTCTACCAGCACACTACAAAATGAATGGATCTCAGCCTTTCTGCGCGTGGTAATCGCTAAATGTATTCAGCAGTGCAAGAACCTAAATACTCGATAGCCGCCACACAAATTCAATTATTACTGTGCAAACTTACAAGTTGTGTAAAAATGCTTTCATGTTCAAAAAAGGTTTTTCTGGCATCCAATGTTTTTTTGGAAAAAAGTCCCGACATACAAACTCCGCTGTCAATCCTCAGGGAGCAGTTACTGGATACCCATAGTGTTCCACGGCCATTGTGGTAATATATTGCAAGACTGCATAGTTTAGTTGCCCCAGACTAGGAACTGCTTGGCTTGCTTCTGTTACTAATACAAGAAAAACCTTTTTCGAACATGAAGACTGTGGATTAGACAATTGAGCCATGAAGACGCTCAAGTGACTGAGCTCTTGATATCCACTGATTTTAAGGGTTTACAGTTTTATTATTTATGTATTTTGTATTACTTATCTGACTCTGATTTTTTTTGTGGTTAACTGTATTTTTAATTTTATTACACCTCTTATGAAGTGCCCAGAGCCTTCAGGATTGGGCGCTCAAGACATAAAATTTTACTTACTTAACTTACTTTTTCTCGTTGACCTAGCGTTTTCACACAACTTGTACACAGGTTGCATAGTTATAATCAAATCTGTGTGTGGCAGCTATTGAGTATTTTGGTTCTTACACTGCTGAATACATTTAGGGATTACCATGAGCAGAATGGCTATGATCCATTCGTTTTGTAGTGTGCTGGTAGACTTTGTTACATCTCAATGTGGCATGTAAAAAAAGAGATCAGTCTGCAGAAATTCTAGTCATGCTCAAAAGAGGGGAGGGATGAGAAGAACAGGTGATAACCAGGTATGAGCAGATGCTGCTGAGCGCTGAAAGCTGAAGAGCATTAGGCATGATGCGTGCTGCAGTCAGAAAAGATAGCCAAAAAAATTAGCAAAATGGAAGCACATGCAAGCATAAACAATACCCACATACAGAAAGTGTACTATCACTTTAAGAGAGAGAGAGAGAGAGAGAGACAGAGACAGAGAAAGTACTATAGGAGCAGGCTAACCACTGGCCAGAAGAGCAGGTGGGCTAGCAAGAAATGCAGGAAAGGACATAATCGGGGATGCAAGTGGGAAAGAGAGACAACTTTGGACATAAAAGTGGAGAGAGAGAGAGAGAGAGAAAGAGAGAGAGAGCACTGTGAGAGCAGAGCCACCAACTGGAAGAGCAGGGCACTGACAGGGAGTACAGGGAATGTACACAAGAAAGAGACACAGCTCTAGACAACAGCTGAGAATGGGTACAGCAAAAATGTGGGAGCAGCCAGCAGGAAACACAAGTAAAGTAAGCAGCTGTACACAAGGAGAAAGGCTGACACACTTGAAAGCAGGAAAACAGGTGGAGCAAGGTCACCACTCACACTGAGCGGAGGGAGAGAGGAAGAGAAAGAGCAAGCAGTCAGAGCCAAGCAGCAAGCACTGCAGGGGAGCTAGCAAGAGAGACAAGGAGTAGATGGGGCACAACACACAATGAGGAAAACAAACAGAAGGCAGGCTAAGAATGGAGTGAAGGAGCAGAATACAGGCAGAGATACCAGAAACACTGGAGCCAGAGTTACACACAGCTACCACTTGCAAAGCACACTAAGGCAGAGCAGCAAGGTTTGGGACTGGCTACATTATGTAGTGCTGGGGGCAAAGTTAGCCAATTGTCCTATCAAACCACAGGTGAGCCTTTCCGTTATAACTACCAACAGCCTCCATAGTTTCCAAAGAGTATAATGGGCATCCATTTTTATTGTCAGGCAACAAAAATGCGACCAACACTGGCTGGGAATGATCACATGCAGATAACTGTTTCTTCTTAGCGGTCACCTACTGGTAAGACTTTGACCTGTGGTTCAGTGGGGCAGACTGTGATGGGCTCCTCCCACCAAGATCACTATAAAGCACATCATCCCTAGCCCCTAGTGGGCTGGTGGCAAATATTTTTTTTATGGCTGCCTCATCTGTGTGTTCATTGGCTGGCTCTTCTTCCCATATTTGTTTTGTTGCCTCTCCCTGTCCTGTATTTTTCAGCTGCTAGCTTCCTCACTCCCTGTCTATGTACTTCCTCTGACCAACATGTCAGTCCTTCCTGAGTGGCCCCCTAGCCTCTGAGGTGGCCATCTGGCATTGCTTTCAGTCCAGCCCTGCAACCTCACTGCCACTCTACAGCACCACACCATACACTACCTCTAATCACTTTCTGGTTTGCCGAGGTCTGCAGGTCCAGTAAGACTGGAATGCCCTGACACCCCTGCTGACATCCAAAGGTGCCGCAGTAAGTGTTCTATTCTCATCATTCCTTAGGTTTTAATTTCATACCAATTGCTATAATACTCATCATTGACTGAATGCACTTCCGGGAATTTTGTCAAAAGGTCCATTAAGGGATGGCTGTAGTAAAGCAGGTACTGTACTACATCTGAAACATGGCAGCCTTTGTATAACTAGGCAATGCAAGCAAAAACAAAAAAATAAACCATAAGTCATGGCTTTGCATTCAGAGACCAACACCAGCTCTAGGGGAAATCATCTCTAGCTTTACTCCATGGCAGGTTTCCTTAGCGAGCTCCCCCACTGGTCCTATTATGCTCCTGCCTTTGGCTACTATATTTTAGTGACTCAAACCCCAATGCTTTCATGTGATCGAAGCAGATGGCCACTCAGCAGCTTCAGTGGCCACTTTTACCGCAACCCAGTAGCTCCAACAAGATATTCATAAAGTTACCACCGACGAAGCCGGGCATCACATTAGGATTGGATCCTAGTGTGTCAGCAGTTTAATGCCTTCTGCTTAGCAGCCACATATTCCTGACTGAGCCACGTACAGCTGATCCTACGTTCTCATGACCACATGAACAGCCTGCAGTGCATATCAGCTCTACCAGCAGCACAGCTTCATACTTAGGCTACCTTTCAGGCTCTTCCAACTCCAGTGGTTCTAATACCCACTCAACCCTGGAAGCTATGGTTATAACACCTGCAGCTCACTGAATATACTTTCATTTGTGATGCTTAACAGTAGAGACTGCAGTTCTAACACCCACAGCTCTACTGAACACGGTCCTATTTATAACCTCCATCACCATTATTTTCATGAGTGTCTGTTCAACTCAAAGACTGCAGTTTTAACACCCACAGCTCCACAGAATATGCTTCCATTAAAAACATCCATCACAATGGGTGCATCCTGTCTCCTTTGAACTTTCTCTTTTGTACCAAAGACCAAGCTTGGCATGATCCACCACCAGAGCCTTTGGTTTTAATGCCCACTGCTCCACATTCCACACCAGTGTTACTAACTGAGCTCACAGTGTTCCATCCCCCCAGAGCCACAGTTCTAACACCCGCAGTTTTTCTTCCATGCTATGACCACTAACTGAGCTTGCCAAGGCTCGACTAATAGAGCCTATGGTTCTAATGCCCACAACTTGACATTCCACGCTTATCATTGAGTCAACCAGACAAGGCCCATGCAATGCCATAGAATCCAAGCTCATCAGATCAGTCTCATCCTAGTCTTCTAAACATTTGTTGCAAAAAGAAACAGCAATCTATCTTCTCCCAAGTACAAGGCACAATTGTCCTCCAACTCTAAGGAGCACCCCTCATTCTATAGGTACAACTACTGCCTCTTAGCAGAAAGACAGCTATCGACTTCTATGGAACTACAAATACCCGAATCATACATTTTTTTAGGGTTTTCTCCTCCTAACCAGCTCTTCAAACCCTGATTACTCCTACTGCATATCAAACAGTAATTTTCATCTCAAAGTCAATATCACCAGCAGAAACCAACTTCCCTTTCCAATCAGTTCCAACACCTCAGGGCAATCTGATTCATTGATTTATCGATTATGCTTCTTCCAAAGTAAGCCAATCATGTTAGGTTCACCCACTACACAGATACACTATCAAGTCCACTACCTTCCTAAACTATCAATTTAGCAAATCTGATGTGCCTCACACACACACACACCATGGCCATCCATCCAAGTGTGCAGTTCCAACACCCACAACTTGATACATCATAACTAAGCTCTATGGTTTATATAACAGAAGCAGCAGTTTCTACGCTCGCAACCAGATATATGTCCCTCTTTTTGCCAGTCAAGCTCATCATGGTCCATTCAGCAGACCCTGCAGTCCTAACTTCCACAAATTGATGTTCCTAGCATGCCAAGTTAGAAACCAGATTTCTTTCCATTTGACTCATAAGCCGCATGCATATAAGATGTATTCTTTGATTTCATCCCTTCAGTTTCTAGGCCATACTTCAACTTTTTAGCACCTGTTGCCTTCAGGGTTGCCAGACCACAGTATTTTGCATCTTACATGTACGAAGTATATAGACTTTGACAATACTTTAACTGTAGCATCCTCTCTTGCAGTCTAAATTGATCTGGTTGGTGATGTCCTGCAGAGTTTTGGTAGTCAACAAGATCTCCTACTAGAATTTGTCAGTAATTGCTCCATTCCAGACCCCAGCTCCAAATTTCTGAAGTTCAACAAACACAACATGCACAATTTCCCAAAGAAAATATTTACCTGGTAATGCCCAGCATTTGTCTCCTTAGTAGAATTTCATTCCAAAAATGATACCAAAACTGATAAAGACATGTGACTCTTCCAAATTCAGAACAACTGGTCTAACAATGGAATTGTATTCAAAAGGATTGTTCCTATCCCAATCATATAGAAGCCAATTGTTGATGACTGAATCCAGTACATTCAATCATCACTCTTTCTTGGACTATCCAAACTTTGCCATCCAAAGTATACCACAAGGATGATTATTCATTACATAATCAACTACAGCACATGCTGCAGGAAGGTAAGCTTATCAAATTCAAATAAATGCATGAGCTAAGATGGACTCTCCCTTACTGGTTGCTTCCAATGACCTTTAATTGCTTCACCTCAGTAATGATCAGACTTCCCTTTGTCTCATTGTTTCACAACCCTAATTTATAATGGATGATCTCTGCATCTAGACCTAAAGGTCTACTATTCCAGCATTTATCCTGACACTGGCCTCTTCAGACGTATTTATTCATTTTGTTAACCAGGTAAGTTCACTGGGAAAAAATGTCTGTTTAAAAGAATGTCCCACATGCAAAGCACAACAAGAATATTGCACATATTAAAATACAGATCACAATTACATACGCACAAATAACTTGGCATATCATAAAACAATCGCACAGAAAAACACTCACAATTATACATAGAAACTAAACAAGTCTTTAATAAACACTTAAAATTTGGACTAGAATGTGACTTCTACCTTATCTGTGCAACAGCGGTTTCATACACATCACCATCAGCACCCAGTTTAAAGAACTTCATCTTTCAAGCTTCCTCACCAAGCTCTGAAGTCAACTCCAGTTGAATAAGGCCTTCTCCTGACCTCTTGCAAACTGGACAGTCATAATGGGAACTCATACTGTATCCACTACTCTCTACAAGATTCAGCCAATGCCAATGTTTGAGGAATATCTTCCAAAAACCATTTAGTAGTTTTGTCTTGGTTCATATCTCACATTCAATTTTTTTTTCTTTTTAGGTTTTGACTCTCCAGATTAGCCAGATCATTCCTTCCACACAGGAGCTGCTATACTTGCTTCCAGTTTGACATGCATAAAATCATACACCCACAATGCTTTGCCAGGCTTTGAAAGACCATGAAGCTCTATGTAAACCAACAGCCTGTCAGAAAGACTAACCAAGGCATTTCCTCCTAGGGAGTTTTTTCTGTCCTCTGTGCCAATGTTACTACACTTGAGAACCTGGCTGTATAATTATCTGTTACTTTGGGTGGTCTTGTTTCCTTTAGCCCAGGTCCATATACCCGGGCACCTCATACAGGGTGGAAACCTGCAGTCTAAACCATCAAATCACATATTGCACAAGATTGCACACATCCTCATGAACTGCCCAGTGAACTGATACTGATATCTATTCCCTACGTCCACTGAAACTGCTTCATTTTACTATCATGCAGAGGCTTTGTTAAAGCCCTGCATTGAGATATCATGTTCTTTTCCTTCAACTCAAAAGCACAGAGCAAATAAAGGAGTAGTACTAAGTGTGAAGAGCAATCATGTCTGTGTGAGTGTAATACTGAGTACAGGGACTGCACCTTGCACTGTGTGTCAAGAAGCAAGTTAAGTGAGTCTGACGCTTCAGGTTTCATGCACAGTATAAGGCTTATAATTAATCAAGCAATGCCTTGCTTTAATATGAATTTTATTACAAATGTAGTTCAGCTTTCTTAATTTTATATATTTTCCTTTTATTTCATCCATTTTTGTTATGGCAGTTTTGTTAGAAAGGGTGTGTGACAGGATTGAATAAGGCCCTGCACCATTTGTTTTGCAGAAAGAGTTTAAACACAAGGGTCTGTTCTATCCTCTCCTTTTCTGTCTCTTCTCTGTCTGGTTGTGCAACCAAATTTTCTTGTGAGACCTAAGAACTGATCACTATGACGGTTTTACAATTCTCTGCCTCTCGCTATCTCTCTGTCTTCCCTTGCTGTTTCTGACTTTTCTTCCCCCTTGCATATCTACAGTTATAAAAAATATATGTGGATCTCTGTGTAAAACTGTATGTGATACTGGGATCCATTGTTTGGAATGTATATAGTTATACTGTTGAAATGATTGCAAAAAGCTATTTGGACCTCAAGGGGTTAACCTGAGATGCAGTTTTTAAGCAGAGTTGTAAACAAGAGGCCAGTTCTGGGTCACTATGTTCTTTTTGCTGCACCTGCACGGAACAAAACTGTCAAGAACATTCTATAAACTTACAAGAACATTCTGTGAGAAGCAGGCTCTCTTAACGAGTTCCCAGACAAAGACTTATAAAAAGAGCAGCAATGCTTTTGCTAGAGAGACAAGGAAAGTGAGAAACTGAGACTGAAACTTAGAATTAAGAGATACCCTCAGAAGAAGGACTTAGTTTTCTCTGTCTGTACTGTCTTTGCAAATATACTGAATAATTTTTATTTTTTATTTTGCTGTTATTGAGAAAAATAAAACACTATTTGCAAATTTTGAAACTGCTCCTGGTTTTCCTATGCTTCCTGACCTGTGCCTCTACGACAGATGGTGTCAGCCTAAGTGGGATATACTGTATGCTGTGCGTACTCTAAGCCAGGAGTTTTGTGCATGGGTACTAGACCTGGTACCAGGGAAGTATAGAAGAAAGATATGGATTCTGCAGCAGCAAGTCCAGGAGTGATTACCAGAAGAATGGCAGTCAAACTAGAAGCAGAAACAAAAGACCAAACTGAGACTTTACAGCCAGCACCAGTCATGGAAAAAAAAGAGCAGGCAGTGACAGAACCTGAAAGCCTGACTGCCTTTTTCAAATGGTGGGCTATACAACAACAAGAGATGGAGAAACAGGGAGAAGAAGAGATGCAGTGACAGGAGCAGCAGAGACGAGATGCAGCGACTGGAGCAGCGATGGCTGGGTGCCTTGCAAGCTATCAAATCTGGAGGTTCTGGCAAAGGTCCAGCAGAGCAAAAAAACACTCCCACAGATCATCAAGACATTTGTAATGGAGCAATTCATCAACATCCTACCCACAGATGTCAGCTTTGGGTAAAAGAACACCGACCATAAAGCGGGGAAAAGGCTGTTTCTTTGGCTGGAGACTACCAAATGGCCAGACAGATGCCACAGCAGTAAAGTATCAGCCATGCACCAGTAAAACACTCTTTTTCCCATTTAAACTCCAAGTCTGATAAGAACTCTGGTGGGGGTAACAAATCTGCACCCAAAGACTTTATTTGCTATAACTGTAATAAGCCAGGTCATAGTGCAAGAAGTTGTCGTAGTAAGAAGAGTGACACTGAAGCAGATTTGTCCTTAGCAAATTGGGGCAAGTACTTAACAGATGCGAAGGTGGGAGATAAGACTGTGACAGAACTTATAGATTCAGGAAGCAGACAGACCCTAGTGCATATTGAAGTGCTGAGAAAACAATGTATAAAAGGACCAAGTACTGGTGTCATCTGCATCTACAGGGACACTCGATACTATCCCACCAGCCAAGTGACTCTGACTATGAATAGGGCATTGCACCAAATAAAAGTGAGGGTAGTACCTAAGTTACCTGTACCTGTGATTATTGGAAATGACTTCCAGGATTTACTGAGTTAATCAAAGAGGGAGTGAATCCTGAAGTTTCAGCAGCTGTGGTGACAATAGCTCAGGCAAAGAAAATCTCAGATGGTGGGGGCTCTTTTCCTTTTGCTGATTTTGATTCAGACTAGTTTGAAAATAGCTCCAAGATCCGGAAGTCCAGGAAAGAAAGATGATGCCTAAAGAAACAGTGGGAACAAAAGACTGATCGACATAAGGGGCTAACATATGAAAATGTTAAAACTAAACTGATCACTGATAGCTTTTTCTGAAAGAAAATCACAAACAATGCTTCTCTCCAGTTATTTTAAGCAGCTGGGGGTGAAACCAAAACAGGGTGAACCTATGTTTAAAAAATGTAACGGGCTACTGTACAGAGTTTGGGTTAAACCTCAGACACAGGACCAGACAGAACAATTGGTTATACCACAAAAGTATAGATCTGAGTTGTTACAGATAGCACATGATAGTCCCCTGGTGCCCCTACCCTTGATAGATGTACCTTTTGAGAGAATTGCATTGGATGTGGTTGACCTCTTAGACAAAAGTAAAAATGGTAATTGATTAATTTTGGTTGTATGTGACTATGCCACTCGATACCCAGAGGCAGTTCTAATGCATACTGTCACAGCCCCAAATGTGGCAGCAGAGCTTGCTAAAATTTTCAGCAGGGTGGGCATACCTAAACAGATTATTACTGATCAGGGTAGTAATTTTGGTGCTGCATTACTGAAGGAGCTTTACTGGCTACTTAGGTATCACTGCCATAAGAAACTATCCTTATCACCCTCAGACGGTCTTGTTGAGCATTTTAATCAAACCCTAAAACACATGTTAAAAAGGTTTGTAAAAGGGGAAGGGAAAGACTGGGACCAATACTTTTTTATCAATAAAATTGTATTGAATTAAAATACAATACACAAAATAATGCCATAAGTAATCAACAAACACAATACAGCAGTAATTCATGCCTCACTTAAAAGATAAATAAACATTACTTTAGTAACTTAACAGAGACTTCTAAAAACTACACACAGTACTAATTAAATTATTAATTATAAATTATAGACGAATTACCTTAGTAATAGAAGGAAGTTACCCCACTAATCCTTGAACAACATTCCCCTGAAGAAATAAGTCAGAATGAGAAATATGGCAGAAAAAGCAGAAGGGGAAAGGGGATGGATCAGGTAAGGAGGGATAGGTTACTGGCAGCCTAAAGGCTTACTAGGTTGGCGAAGAGAAACAATTATAAACTGTGCCCCATTTTGAGCTGAACATACGAGCCTGGTCTAGCATTAAGTGAGCGAGCCTCTCCAATCTCAAAACTTCCAGGCACTCAGCCACCCATTCATTGAATGATGGTACTCAATCCTCAAGCCATATTCTGAGAGTGGAGCTACCAACCAACATTGAAATTAGAACAATGGTGCAACACTGTTCTTTACTCCATATTTTTGTTTCATCAAAATGACTGACAAGAACAGTCTTTTCATTTAAATTTCCCTTTAGCCATGCAATGTCTTTTAAAAAATCAGCAATATTGCCCCACAAAGATACCATTTTGGGACATGACCAAAACATATGGCTCAAGTCACAGTTGGCATCTCCACATCTCAGACAGTTGGACGTAGCTCTCAGTCCCATCTTGTTCATTTGAAGCAGGGTATAATAAAGGTTGTGAATGGTTTTGAATCATATAAGTTTGGCATTGACTGTTTTAAATGTTTTAATAGAGTTTAACCAAATCTTGTTCCAACACCAACCATTCACATCATTACCGAGAGCGTTAGCCCACCATCTGATACAATGTAGATCAGGACCATTAATGCATCCTAAGAGTAAGTCATAGAAACTAGATATTCTGGGCCTAGCTTGAATTGTGGCCAGGAAGTTTTGAGTGTTGGGGTTAATGTCTAAACAGGACCCATCCTCAAATGTGAGGCCTGGTATGGTGTTAACTATGCTGTTATACATATCCTCATCATCTGGTTGCAAATCATACTTGTGCGCTAAAGTGTCAAAAGATACTAAGGTCCTATCCTTTATTAAATTTTTAATTCTGGTTACACCTTTCATCTCCCATATAGCGTTCTCAAAGAACCACCCATCTGCTGTAACATTAGGATTCAAGAAGATTGGTTGTATTTTGGATCTAGTTAGATTTAGTGTAAGAAGATAGGACCATCTCTTCAGGATATACATATCATATTAAATATTATCTGTAAGGATGACCAATACTTACCTTACTTGCTTTCTGCTTACAGAGAAGTGCCACAGGCATCAACAGGTTTTTCGCCATTTGAAATGCTGTATGATAGACAACCTAAAGGGCCACTAGATGTAATAAATGAAACATGGGAAGATAACCCCCCATAAGAAACAAGCTATTACATCTTATATGTGTGCCCTGACAAAGAAACTGGCAAAATATGTTGAAATAGCCCATAGTAATCAGGAAGAAGCCCAAAATCAGCAGAAGGCATATTATGACCATGGAGTAAAAGAAAAAGTTTTTCAGCCAGGTAAAAAGGTCTTGCTACCATTACCCACTACAGAAAATAAACTGTAAAGAAGTGGCAAGAGCTTTATAAAGTCCTTAGACATACTGGCACAGTTAACTATGAGACTGAGACCCCTGATAGGAGAAATCCTAAGATATACCATGACTGTTCCTCGATGACAGGGTGGACAACAAGTATCTACTGATTATTGGTGGTATTTTGTACCTTTAGCTCACTCAATTGCAAACATCTGAATTCTGGCCCTATGTCTGGTGTAACCATGTACAAATCATTTCATTTAATAAAGGATCAAATTTTACTTTCAGAATACTTCTTGGGTGTTGGAGTTGGTTCATTTCAAATGGAAATCATCCTTTTTCCAGTAGCAATGTTTATTTTAGCTATTTTTTTCCCTCCTACCTGCTTCTCGATCCACCACTCCTTTGGGCTACCTAGGTCCCTTTCCAATCCACCTATCCCTTCCTGAACCTCTAACCTCAAATAGCAGCCACCCCCAGGGTAATCCGGTGTAACCCTTCACTGGGTGGGTCCCCCTCCTCCAAGGGGGAAGGCACCAGGAGGGGAGACCAGCACAACTACTTGGCCACAGGGTGCTGATGAGGTGGACATGGCTCCTTCAGGGCTTTGGTGGCATCAGTGGACTGGCAGCCATCATCTGGCCAGTCGTGGAGTAATTTCTGGTTTTCTGGGTTGTTCCCCCTTGCAACTTCCATGCAGTGTTCCTGGTCTCCACCAGAGACCACTGCTGAGTGATGTTGCCCCACTACCCACCTCAGGAGAGAAGAGCAGTCCTACAAATGCTCAATCCTCTCCTTTCCCTGCCAGCCCCCGACATCTCGAGTCCATTCCCGAACCCAGGTCACCAGCGTGGTTCAAGGTGAGGCACCAGCACCTCAGCCCTCTGCGCCACCGGGCCGGTGATTTTAGCTATTTTTATACAAACTGTATCACCAAGTGCACAGAGAGGGCTGCTCCATGAGGCGTGATGCAATTCTCAGCAAACAATACAGTTTTTCATTTTTCATTTCATTTTTATTTTGTATGCTTGTAAGCAACATGGGCAAAATGCCTGTTTTCACAAGCGACAAGTTTAACACAAAACACACAATATTTCAATACAAAAACACACTAAAAAAACACATAAACAACATTTGCTATTACATATTACATGCTGGTCAGTCATACAATCAATGAAAGCAATTGCACTTAAATTTAGTATCTAACCACTCAGTCAACCTGTTTGAACATCTTCACTGTTCTGAGACTTGTTACTGAAGAAGGTATGCTATTAAAGAACATTATGGCCCTAAAGATAACTGATCTTTGACCAATTGTTTTCCTATATAAGGGAATGCTATATAATTCCCTAGTCCTAAACCAGGTATTCTTTAAGCCTGTTGGAATAGGAAAAAGATCATGGGTAGTGGGGGGCAATAAACCAAGACTACCCTTAAATGCAAATATTCCCAATTTAAGTTTAATTCTATCCAAAAATGAAGGACAATTGGCTTCCCTAATCAAAACATAATGATGGGTTTTAAAAAGGAGACCTGTCATAAACTGAAGAATACCATGATAGGTGGCTTTTAGTTTCAGCAACATTTTTTCATCTGTACCTGAATAAATCAACAATCCATACTCCAACAAACTTAGTAACAAACTATGTGTCACCAGTTTTCTGGATTCTGGAACAAGAAAATATTTTATCGTAAGCAGCATTCCCATTTTCTGATGAATTTTCTCAATGAAAGTATTAACATGATTTACAAAGGAAAATTGAGAATCCATGGTAGTCCCTAAAAACTTAATACTATTAACTAATTCAGTGATATTACCCTGCAAATCTATTATGGGGACAGAGACATTTATTGGTTTCATGGCACAAGAAAAAAAACATGACCTTGGCCTTAGATGAGTTAAGAATTAAATTCCGAGAACATAACCAGATTTGAAATCTTTCAAAGTCCTGTTAGACCTTAGACAGGGCTGAGTCAGGTTCAGAGCCCTCTGCAAACAAAACTGCATCCTCTCATATAAGATTATTCTCGACCCAACACAAGACAAAGGGGTAGTATTCATGAAAAGGGAAAAAAGTAAGGGACCTAATATTGAACCCTGTGGTACACCACAGGAAATTGGGAGAGACTTAGAACAAAAATTGGCAATAGCAGTCTTATGCTCCCTTTTTTGTAAATAAGAAGCTAACAATGAAATGACATCGGCTGAAACACTAACCTCCCTCAAAGATTCCAGTAACAGGGAGTGATTAACAAGCTTGAAGACCTTGGTGAGGTCCACAAGCACAGCAGCCACGAAGTTATGGCCCTTCCTGAATCCATGCTGACAATTAGATAACAAATTATATTTAGACAAAAAGTCTTGGAATTGATCAAAAACAATTCTTTCCAAAATCTTAGACAAAGGTGCCAGCAGAGAGATTGGATGGTAATTAGAGACAGTTTTCCTACAGCAGTCCTTGAAATTTGGCCTGATAACTGCTGACTTCCAAATCCCTGGAAAAACATTATTACACAATGAAAAATTAAATAACACTATTAGGGGAGTGGCCAATACATTTATACCCAGTCTAAGAAACCTATAATCAATCTTATCCTGGCCCATGAGTGGTTTAGGATTGCAATTAAGAACATATGAGGTTACTATCTCTGGGGTAATAGCCTGAAAATAAAAACGGGAATGTTCCCAACTCTCCTCATCATAAGGGGACTGGGATAAAGGCAATGGAAAATTGTTATGATATTTAGTCAGGTCCCCAAAATACTCATTAAATAACGTAGATACTTCTCTTGGGTCACTTACCAAAACATCACCTTTCTGTAGGGAAATAACAGGATTGCTAACATTCCTTCCCATTAAATTATTAAGCACATTCCAGGTTTGTTTTGGATTTCCCTGAGATGATAACTGTTTTTAAAAAAAATCTATCTTTGCCCTCCTAATAGCGGACTTACACCTATTCTTCAAGATCTTATAATTGAGCAGGTGATTAGAATCATGACTTTTCTTAAATAATCCCCATGCTTTATCTCTATGTTTTATAACAGAAAATAAATCTCCAGTAATCCATGCGTTTTTATTAGATCTAATTTGCATCCTTTTTAAAGAAGCAATGCAATTAACAACCTGATTAAATAATAAAGAAAAAGTATCCAATGTTCTGAAAGTTTTCAATAATCATCCAATCAATCAATCTGCAAGCTGAATTCATAGTCTCCGAGGAAATACCTTTGATATTCCTGGTTTCTATATAACTCGGGGGACACTGAATTTGCTTGGAAGATCGTAAACAAAATACTGGGCAATTCATAGGAGACAGACAGTATTCACCCTCCTATCACTCTCCCAGTCACTAAAACATGAACACAGGCATAGGATTTACAACGAAAAGCACTATTTATTTTATTCACAGTGCCAAAATATGCCACAAAAATGTGCAAAAGTGCAGCAAGCATGCAACACTGAGCAAGTGTAAACACCTCCTCAGGAGCGAGCTTACTTGACTGCCTTCCTGCCACCTTCTTGAGGCCCAGATGCTGCAACAGGTACTGCCAGCTCCCTCCCACCCAACCTCATGTGTGGCAGCAGGAGAGAGAGTGCAGCAGAACCATCATCTTCAGTGCCTCCTGCACCTTTTGTCTTTCTGGCTGCAGCCATAGTTTCTCCTGCCCCAGTCCCTTAATTTTGACAGTGGGGACTGGAAACTTCACTGGCACTTCTCTTTCCGGTGCCTCCTGTGCCACACAATAATCTGCCACCAATGGCACCAGAGAGAGTGCATATGCCGCAAGAGACTCCTCCCAAGCGCTCTCTCTTCTCCTGCCCCTGATGTTAGACTCACCACATCCACAGACCCAACAGACAGACTGGATAACAGCCCTAAGGGACCGTTAAACAGCCAGGGAACTGGCACTTGTTTGAGGGCAACAGATTGATAAAATACTGTAGGAGACTTTGGAGCACAAGGCTCCTGCAGAGCATGGGGTCAGCCATCTTTGTGTCACTTCACTCCAATGCCCAGCCAATCAGAAGGCTAGAAAGACCAAACAACAATCAGCAAGGATTGTGGGATGATGATGATGATGCAATTGGACACTTCCTAATGGACTGGTAGGCTCAGAAAGTCAATCAAAAAGACAGAGGGACTGACAGATACCCTGCCTGTTTGATGAATCAGACACTGAATTGGGGACAGACGTGTCTGGATTCTCGAGGAGCTTGTGGCAGTCTGAGAGAGAGATACTGAGGTGTTCAGACTTGCTGCTGGTAAGACCAAGTGAAAGACCCAGCCAGGCCAGCAATCCTGCGTGCCCTCACTAGGGTTCATTCTGCAAACTCACAGTGAGCCTTGTCCTGGGCTTACACTGTGCCAGGGAAAAGCACCTGTGGAGTGAAAGCTATGAAGCTGTGCCAGATGAGCACCCATTGAGAGAAACCACTGAGAGTTTGAGCCGGCAGGACATTGCTGCATACTGAAACTGCTGAACTGCACAGAGCAGAGGCAGACAACTGCATCCAACCCAGCTAACTTCGATGCCAGGTAAAGGGTCTCCCAGCCCTTATCTAGTGGGTGGATCAGGAATAGGGAGCCATGGGGCTCGTGCCCTGAGTGCATGGGTACTCTCTAGCCAGAGGGCATTTGAACTGGGGGGCTGCTCCTAGGGTCTGGGCTCCTTAGGAACCAAGAAGCCACTGCATAGTGGTCATGTGACTGAGAACTGAGCCAGAAGGGTTGTGTCTTGTGAGGTGTTAGCGAGAAGGGTTATACTTCTACAGTATGTCTGAGGGCATCCGAAGTACTTAATCCCAGACCACTGGGCCCTGTTCCTGACTGCCATTCACCCTGTTGCTGTGCACTGTCCTCTGCCTTGACTGAACTGCTGCATTCGTGGGTCACCTGAGTGCTGGCATTGCTGGCTGGGGTCTTTTGTAGTTTTCCAGTTTTGGATCACAGTTACTGCATTTGGATTACAAATTGGTTTGCAAGCATTTTCCCTCTGGAGTTCAAGTTCTTTAAATTGTAATACCAGCTAGCTAATTATCTTCAACTGCACCACCGAAAGAACCTAGGCAACGTGGCTACCAGGCCTGCACCAGGGCTCTACTTTCATTTTTAGGTACCCAGAGTCACTGGTTATTGTGTCAAATTTGTGGGAAATCTGTAGGTTTACTACTGGTACTAGCTGAAGAGTTACTGCACCTTGTGTAGTATAATTCCTCTTTTTGCACCTCTTGATTGGGGTGCTTGATAGACTGTGTGGGATCCAAGAGGGTGACAATGACCCATAGTACAGTAGCACTCAAGGAAGGGAATGCCACAGCGTGGGAGTGTTCAAGGTGACTTGCAATTGTCTAACCCCCTCTTTTCCTCCAGTTTCCAGGCCAGGATCCTTAAATAAAAGCACTGCTAATTTGTTGAATTTTACTTCTGTGTGTGCGCCCAATTTGTAACCTGATTGAAGTGTTTATTGGTGAAGGTAAAAACTCTCATATTGCTCCCCAGGCAATGGTCCAGTCCAGTGTAGGGAGGTGGGTAGGTACTGTATCCCAGAGGGTGGTATTGCAAACAATATCTGGCTCACTTATTCTCTCTCTGGGTGGAGGCACCACGCTATTTCTTGTTTGTTCTTGGCTGAACTCTTATCACTGCAAGAAAAAGAACAAACCCAACTCCCTCAACCACATGGACCTTCTACAGTCACCAGGCAGGGGTGTGAACTCGGTTGAAGGGAAGACCTTTAAGGATGTGCAGACCTTGTTGCCTTCCCAGGCAATCTCTGAAGAATCTGGGCTAGCTCGCCTTGATGGTTCAGACTGTTACATATGTCTAAGAATTTGTTCTGGCACCATCCCCACCCCTGCTGGAGAAGATGGATTTATATGATAAGGGCAAAAAGCCCAACGCGATCGGTGGGCAGGGCGACGTACATCGCCCGAAAATTTATTTCGATGTACATCCTAATAACACACAAGAAAAGCAACTCAGGGACTTAAATTTTAATTATTAGCACCACTCTACTGAAGGATTTTAACCCAGGGGGTGCATGTCGGGGAGGGTGTAAATTTGCAAATAAAAATTTTGGGCCAGGCGACAAAAATGGGCGTGCTCCAGACCCGAACCCGAACCTCGCAGCATTAGCTGCCACCCACCACACTATGGGGCCAGCTCAGCAGCCCCACGCCAACCACACCAGGCCAACCCTCCTCCCTTCCATCACACCGCCCCCGCATGCATATACATATAGTGATGTCCTGTCGCTATAAGCGCCTACCTCCCCCATCCGGTCTCCCTTTCTCATCGGTATCCGCATCGACATGTGCCGGGATTGAATTGCCATTGTTGCAAGTGCTCAATCGCTGAGGCCCATGTCGTGGGCTACCGAGAAGATAATTATGAAACTGGATCGATTATGCTGTTCCAGTGCTATATGAATGGGAATGCATTGAGTCAGAAAAATGCGAGACTGGCAGAGAGGTTGAAGGGGCCAGAATTGAATGCCATCTGGTTCTTGCATGCCACAGATTCAGAGGCCCAAGCAGATGAATAGGAAGGCAGTATAGCATAGTGGTTAACAGCACTGAGCTGCAAACCTGGAGAACTGGGTTTTAATACCACAGCCACTACTTGCATACTGTGTGACTATGGGCAAGTCACATAATTTCCCTGTGCTCCCAGGATGCACCTGGAACCAAGCTTCAGCTTAGTGTGTCTTTCCTAGCCAAAAAATTGTAAATTAAAAAAATTAAAATTAAAAAAAACCTTGCCACCCTAGACTGTGTGTTTGGAAGTACAGAATCCTCTGATGACTTGTATTAGAAATCTAAGACCATCAAACAACACCAGAGAGAACTCCTCTCTGCCTGTCTACACAGACTCGAGAGGGCCTTACAGAAAGTGTATCGCAGAGGTGAAATAGAATCCAAGGACCTGAATAAGCTGTGACTAGAACAAGTGATGAAGGCTGCCTGATTTTCAGAGTTGCTGTTGTTAAAGTTACACTTAAAAGGGAGACAGGTTGATTCACCCTCCCACTTAGTCCTGTTGCGGGAGGTTAGAGAGGCTGGGGAACAAGATGAGCAAACAGGGGGAACCCCCACTTTCTTCCAGTGCCAGTGCCCAAGTGTTGAACAGTGGGTGCTCTCTTGATGTGGAACAGCTACAGAGGCTGATTCAAGAAATGAAAAGTATGGTAGTCCAGCCCAGCATAATCAGCCCCCCCGGGCAGCTTGAACCCTTAATCGCCAGCACACCTGTGTCAAGTAGCATTGTGTTGGCTGTCTCAAACACTGGAGTGCGAGCCTCAAATGCAGGCTCACAAGAGGAAGCCCATACTCAACTGACTGAGCTAAAGAAAATGATGGGAGAAAACCTTGTGGATGCTTGCTGACATCTGTGATGTCAATGCATGGCTCAACAGCGGGCACAAGAGGAGGAGTCAGTCAGTGTGCTCTTGCCGTCAGCCTGACCAGGAATAGGCAGAATATGGTAAGGAAAGCTGAGGTTTAAACTACTGTTCATCATTTACATGTTTCTAAGAGGCTGACTGTCATAAAATGCATGCACATTTACTAAGTAACAGAGAATCTTAGTAGAATTTGGTTATTGGCATTGAGAATGCGAGGCTTGTGTCGGTTGTGCACATGCCTTATTGAGACAACCTGAATGTGCTTTTTAGCAAGCACTAGGTGAGTGAGGCATAGATCGCTCACTTGAACAGAGCACTATCAGACACTAAAACTAAAATCTGTAAAAATGCAGGGGAAAAGGTAGAATGGGAGTAAGGACATGAGGGCTATGGAGGAAAGACAAGGGGATAGGAAGGGAGTTATTAGGAGAGGAGGCAGTAAAAATTGGAAGGTCATGTGCACAAATGCCCGCAGTCTGGTAAACAAAATCCTGGACCTAGTGGCCCTGATGACTGAGGCGGACTTGGACATTGTCACTGTTAACAAGACATGGTTCATGGGGAACCATGACTGAGATCCAGCAATACCAGGTTACACTCTATTCAGGAGGAGCAGGGTGGGTAAAAAGAGAGGAGGAGTGGCTATCTATGTCAGGGAAGGAATTAAGGCAACTGAGGTACAGGGAATGCAGGGAGAGGTGGAGGCAGTGTGGATCACCCTGCAGACAGGAAATGGCACTGCCATCTGCACTGGTGTGATCTACAGACCTCCCACACAAGGGGAAGAGCTGGACAGGGTACTTGTAGAAGCCATCCACAGAATAACAGGTGAAGGGGAGGTGCTGCTAGTAGGAGACTTCAATCTGCCAATGTGGATTGGAGCAACCAAGCTGTAGCCTCAGCCAGGAGCAGAGACCTCCTACAAGCCCTGCAGGGGGTGTACCTAAGACCACTAGTGACGAAGTCCACCCGAGACAGAATGACTTTGAACCTGGTACTCACCAAATGGGGATAGAATTACAGACATAAAAGTGGGGAGCCATCTGGGATCAAGCGATTACAGTATGGTGTGGTTTAATGTGAGAACAGCTGAAGAGTCAAACCACACGAAAGCAAGTGTCCTGGATTTCAGGCAGGACAACTTTGCAAAGATGGGGGAATGTCTTTGGAAATCACTGACAGTGAAGGAGAAAGGGGGGCAATGTGAAAATCATAAGGGAGCCACAGCAGGGGCAACAAGCCATTGCATTAGGCATGTAAGCAAAATAAAGAGAAAGAAAAAACACTATGGTTCTCAAAGGAAGTGGCTGAAAAGGTAAGGGCAAAAAGGGTGGCATTCAGGAGCAACAAGAAAACACAGATGGAAGAAGACAGGGAACTTTATCTAGAAAAGCAGAGAGAGGCGTGGAAAGCAGTCAGGAGAGCAAAGGTAAAAACAGAAGAAAAGAATAGCCCAGACAATAACAAAAGGGGGCAAGAACTTTTTCAGGTATGTTAGTGAAAAAAAAAGGCAAAGGTTGGGATTGTGAGACTAAAAGGGGAAGGAGGGAATTGTGCAGAGCGGGACCAAGAAAAAGCAAAAATCCTGAAGAAGTATTGTTCAGTATTCACAGAAGAAGGGGAAAGAGAGTGACCAAAAGTTAGGCAATGGAAGCACCACTGGGAGGGAGGTGGACATCAGCCCATTTAAGGAGGAGAGAATTGCCGGCCAGGTGGCGCTGAGGTTTGAGGCGCTGGACGCCACACCTCGCGGCACACCGGCAACCCGGGTTGGGGAATGAGCCCGGGTCAACAGGGGTTGGCAGGGAGGGAGAGGATTGAGCATCCGAAGGACAGCTCTCCTTTCCTGGGGAGGCTGGGGTTTGTCCGGCGTACCAGTGGCTCCTGGTGGAGATCGGGGGTGCTGCAGTATGCAGACAGTACAAATTGGCATAGCTGACATCGGGAGGGTTGCCATGCACTTGACACCAGGGGTGCCCATGCAAGGGGGGGCGGGGAGAAGCAACAGGGAGAACATGGAAAAACCTGGCTTAGCGGGGTAGGCGCTGGCACCTGACCCCCATGCCCTCTGCCGGATCCAGCTCATCCAGCCTTTTCAGTTCCTCCACCCGGGTCCCACCACTGCAGCCGGGGTCTGACTTGAAAAGTGTGCCCAAAGAGGAGGGGCGACCCCACCCTGGAGGAGTTAAGCTGGGGGTACTGGCTGCAGATGGGGGGGAAGGAGGCTTTGGAACAAGAGGACCTCAGGTGGGCAGGAACAGTCAGGATGCCTGAGAGAGGCTCCGCAGGCCGTGACCGGAGGGAAAAAGAATTGAAAAAAAAAACCAAGGAGGAGAGAATCTTAAAGGAACTCATTAATCTGAAAGTGGTCAAGGCAATGGGGCCGGATAGGATACATCCCAGAGTGTTAGGAGAACTCACGGAGGTACTGGCAGCACCCCTGACAGCCCAGTTCAACAGTTTGCTGGAAACAGGAGTGGTACCCAAGGACTGGAGGAGGGTGAATGTAGTCCCTCTCCACAAAAGTGGGAGCAGGAAGGAGACTGGCAATAAATGGGGAAACTAATGGAATCACACTCTAAAAGAAAGGTTTGTGATATATCTCGAATACAATGAGCACAGAATCCAAGGCAGCATGGATTCACAGTGGGAAGATCTTGTCAAACAAATCTGATAGCTTTCTTTGACTGGGTGACTAGGGAGGTGGATCAGGAAGGGGCAGTGGATGTGGCCTATTCAGCAAGGCCTTCAACACCGTCCCACATAGGAGGCTAGTAAACAAGCTGGGCAGCCTGGGAGTGGGTCCCAGGGTGGTAAATTGGGTAAAAAAATGGCTGAATGATAGGACACAGAGGGTGGCAGTGAACAGAGTTTAAGCCGAAGAAAGGGGGGATGACCAGCAGAGTCCAGCAGGAATCAGTGCTCGGACCAGTTCTCTTAAATGTCTTCATAAGTGGCATTGCAGAGGGACTGGAAGGGAAGGTGTGTCTCTGCAGATGACATGAAGATCTGCAACAGGGTTGACACTTCAGAGGGGCACAGAAAATGAGAAGGGACCTAAGCAAGCTTGAGGAGTGGTCAAGGGTGTGGCAGCTAAGATTCAATGCAAAGAAATGCAAGATCATGCACTTGGGGCACAGAAATGCGGGGGAAGAGGAGTACATGATGGGGAGGAGGTACTGACAGCCACTAAACAGGAAAGGGACCTGGGAATAATCATATCTGATGATTTGAAGGTTACCAAACAATGTGAGAAGGCTGTGAGGAGAGTTAGTGGAATGCTGGGGTGCATAGTGAGAGGTATCTCCAGCAGAAGGAAGGAGGTGGTGATGCCACTGTATAGAACATTGGTGAGACCTCATCTAGAGTACTGAGTCCATTTCTTGAGGCCGCATTTCCAGAAGGACGTAGACTGAGTAGAAGCAGTTCAGAGAAGGGTGGCAAAAATGGTGCGGGGGCTGCACCAAAAATCATATGAGGGGAGACTGGAGGATCTCAATACAGTATGTATTCCCTGGAGAAAGAGGGGAGATATGAGAGAGACTTTCAAAAACCTCAAGGGTATAAATAAGGTACAAGAGGCTAGCATCTTTCAAATTTCCCCCCACTCACTAAAAATACCACCAACAGCTTAATCTATTTCAATGTCAGTTGGCATTCATCTGTATCCCCCTCCCCCAGGTTATGCCTGAAAATAGGCAGAATTTGTCTAGTGCACTTACCCAGTCAACAAAAACTAAAATAAAAAAATCTACTAACATCAGGTAAACCATCTTTTAATTAACCAAAGGGAAAAGAGAAAAAGTACCTCAGATATAAAAGGTAATGGTTGACTGCTTTTAAAAACTAATATTAGTTTTAGGCCGTACACTAGCTCTTTAAAGTCTAGCATTCCTAATTGGAATATACATGTGCACCATTCCAACAGGGTGTGCCCTTTTAAATGCTAGATTGTTAGAGCAAACAAAAAACTGAAGTAATACAACTATAAGGGTAGTAATTAAATACATAATGCAACTACATAACTCAACTTTTCTAGACACATTGATGCCATCCAGAAAACATTGCGCTCCAAGCTTGGTGCCTTGTTCAGAGACCGCAGTTGCATCCCTCCTGCGGCTAGGCATAAGCTTGTCCAGAAGATGATCTTCCCCATTTTTGATTACTGCGACGTAGTCTATGGTGCTGCTCCTAAGTTGTCCCTGACCAGATTAGACACTCTCTTCAACTTCTTCTGCCGCTTTGCCCTTGATGCTCCCTCTCGCACTCACCACTGTGACCTCTTTCTAGCCCTTTCCTTCCCCTCCCTTACAAATAGACGCCTCTCACACTGTACTAAATTCACTGCTAAACACTGGCTGGGCAAACGCGCTTCCTACCTTTCCACCTGATTTATAACACCCCCCCACCTCCTTCCCACTCCTTCAGATCTACCAACACTCACATGCTAACTGTTCCCCGCTGCTACATCCTCTCCAGCCAGTCTGTGTACTCTCACCATTTCCCTAAAATATGGAACTCTCAATCTCCCCAAATCTGACACTCCTCCTCCCTCTGTTTCATTAACACTGCCCTCTCCAACTATCTTGCACCAAACTGTTCCTGTCATGACCTGCCTTAATTTCCTTCATCTTGCTCCTTACAGTTCATCCCCCTCCGGAATTTACCCAATGCCTCTATCAACTCTACTGCCTCTACTGACCCTAGCCCCTCCTGGTGCTTGTTCTCATACCTTTCTCCTTTCCCCTACTCTCGCCCCCTTTTTCCCCTAGCCTTCACACTCCCCTTGCAGGGTTCTCAGCATCCTGAAGGGGCCCTATAGTGCATAGGTGTGTCACCTTTTCTTCCCCCATCTACCTATCCTTGGCCTTCCAGGTCCCCTTGCAGAGTCCCCAGCATCCTGGAGGGTTCCTTGGATCAGGCCTCATCTGCTCCCAGGTGTTATTTCTCATTCCCTCCCTCTCACTAGCCCTCTATAATTATAACGCCCAACTGCAGGAGGGTTTACAATCACCAGAACTTCTCTGCCCCTTGCAGGGTTCATCGCATCCTGAAGGGTTCTCTTTTTGGGTCAGACCTTATTTCCCCTCCTACAGTGGGTGTTAATCACACTTACCTCTCTCTCTCTCTCTCTCTCTCTCTCTCTCCCCCCCCCTCTAATCCCTACTCCAGTCCCCTGTCCCCTTGCAGGGTTCTCCACATCCTGAAGGTGTCTCTCTGGGACACAACTCTGCGCTGTCTTCTCATCCTCTCTCTCTCCCCTTCACCCCTTATTTCATGATAACACTTGTTCACTTATTACCATTCTACTTATTAATTGTTCTCACAAATTACATATGTATTCAACACTGTTTGTAACAACTGCCTTAAATAATTGTATACTATGTTGATCTTTGTAACTTGAATGTAAAATGACTCGTCCCTATTGTACCCCTTCCCCCAAGTCGCACTGGGAGACGAGCAACCTATTGCTCAGTGTGCCTTCCTGGTGAAACATTTCAATAAATAAATAAATACAAAAAAACATATTTTGAGATGTCTGATGATTTCACATTTGAATATGAATGAATATATATATATTATTTATGCCATACCTGTGAGGATAAAAAAAGGAAAACATTTTCAATATTCTCAGGGTGGTCAGACCTACATTGAGAATGTCACATTTATCCTCACTGCAGGTAAATTTATCCACACAGTAGGTAGAGATTGGCTCATTCGGAACTCATTTGCATATCCGGCCACAGTAGCAGTAATAACCATATTCAAATGTGAATAACTTCAAAACGAAAAATGATACCATAGTACTGTGAGCACTAAAGTTGTTCAGCACAAAAATATCTACAAAATGAGTGGTGTTTCATTTATGGCTAACTTTTATTTTTTTTATTTAATTAGCCGAAAAACAGCAAACAATGCATTTGTTTCACTTTTTTTGACAAACAAATGTGAATAACTTTAAAATGAAAAATGATAGCATGGTCCTGCGAGCTCAAATGTCTTTCAGCAGAAAAAGATCTACAAAATGAATGGTGTTTCACTTATTATTAACTTTTATTTTTTTATATTATAAGCAAAAAAATAGCAGAAAATGCAATTTGTTTTTACTTTTTCGACAAACAAATGTGAATAACTTTAAAACGAAAAATGATAGCATGGTACCTCGAGGATGAAAGTTGTTCATCACAAAAATATCTACAAAATGAGTGGTGTTTCATTTATAGATACCTTTTAGTTTTTTTTTATAATCAGCAAACAAACTGCAGAAAATTAAATTTTTTTCACTTTTTGCAACAAACAAATGCATATAACTTTAAAATGAAAAATAATAGCATGGTACTTTGAGAAAACATTTTTCAGGACAAAAATACCTACAAAATGAGTGGTGTTTTATGTATAGATTTCTTTTAGATTTTTTATAATCAGCAAAAAAATGGCAAGAATTTACTGGGGGGTTCACTTTTTTGGAGGTATGTCATAAATGCAACCCCCTACTGGAAATATTGTCAATATTTTTTGTTCTCGTGCCAAGTGATCCGATGACATCACTCGTGGCTTTGCCACTCGTGATGTCATCGGGTCAACTGGCACTCAAACAAAAAATATTGACAATATTTCCAGTATCCAGTAGGAGGTTGCATATCCCATATATATAAAAATATATATATATATATGTAACCCCCTTGTTCCCAGGGGTTACTAGAATCCCAGTTAGAATCAGTGACAGGCAGGTAAGGCAGCTTGTGAAATGCCAGCTAAATGGGTTTCACACTGTCACACTCTGTTTTCAGCCTCGGCTGAGCTGGAGTGATAATGTAATCTTAGAACTCTCACAGCAGCATAAGCCACACTCGGGCAAACAATTGTCAGCTAGAGTAGAATGTTCAGTAGTGTGTGAGTAAGTCTTCCTGGAGGAGCCTGCAGCTTGCTGTGCAGCTCCTCATTTAGGTCTGACAGAGAGCTACCTCTTTAGTTTTGGGTAGTTTGTTCTCACCCAAGAAGAAGAACATAGAATACAGTGTCTGAAGTGGCAGAGACCCTGCTAAGTGGGTTTTCCTTTGCCCCATCCCAGGAGGGATGGGGGCATTCTTCAGGGTTCAGGAGCAATCCCCTCAATCCAGTCTGTCTGGTGAAGCTGCCTTGGACATCATTTGTTGTGAGTACAACTTTTCTTCTGCGTAAGCCCAGGAGGGGCACCTGCAATACTTATGGGTGACTTTCTCTGACAAAGGGACTCAGTTACCTAGACTTTCTGTGTTTTAAAGTGTCTGCCTATGTTGGAGTCCACTATGTGACTGTCCAAGTACAGAACTTTTAACTTCTGACACCTCAGAGGTGTGTGTGTGTGTGTGTGTGTGTGTGTGTGTGTGTGTAGTATGTTAAGTGTGAAATACATTTCAAGACAGCATCTACAATTTTCTATAGGTGTGTGGTATTTTTAACCAGATGAATGGCCAAGTATAAACTTGGAAGCAAAAGGTGGGAGACACCCCCATCTGGAGTGACCTTGTTTACCTCTCTGGGTTCAGTTTGGGCACCAGTACTTTTTCATTTAGTGCATCTGGCCAATGCCTAATTGAAATAGTTACCCCTGTATGTGGATTGTTTTCTCTTAGTTTACCCCAGTATGGTGGGTTTTGAAAGTTCCTGAGCTTGAATGGGTTCCTTTGTGGTCATGTGTACCACCTTCATTCCTCATGAAATATGGGACAGTGTCCTAGTACTCGCCATGTGTGCCTAGTCAATGGGAAATGTACCAGCTCTGGCTGTGTGTGCTAATCTCCATTTCAGAACCAGGGTGTTTGCTGCATTGTGTTTCTTTTGCCTATGCTAAATGGGAATGTCAGAAATTTCTGTACCCTGGAGAATCTGCAATGCCAGTATGTATAACCCTATGGGGGTTCATCTTCACTTTGTGATTATTCCTACTTTGTTACGTGAATAAAAGCCACACTCTAGAATCCTAGCCTAGTTTGGACAGTATTGTTATTGCTTCCTTGTGTCTGGATTTACTTGGGTGCCCCTGTCCAGAAGTGCAAACCTGGCATAATTGTGAGCAAACATTTTCTCTCAGGGACCTGGGTTGCTGGCCATGGTAACTGGTCCCCCCAGGTGTGTGCCATGTAGCCACACTTGGGTTTGACTGGTCTAATGTAATAGTTGGGTCACCTAGCCTAAAGATGGCCATTTCTCTGTTTTTCCAAATCTGTATTCACTTATGTAAACCCCCACCCCTCTCGTTTGCCTCTAGACGTCTGTGGTGAGAGGAGCAGCCCTGCTAGTTAAAGAAGGGTGGCTGGTGGGGGGGGGGGTTACATGTGTAATACTAATTCAGAAGTGTATTGAAATTGACCTACTGATCTGGCAGCCATGTATAGTAGGAGACATAAAATGGTGAGTAAAAAGTGTAGAGGTCTCTTACACAAGTGTGAATACAGTACACTGGTGAGGTGGTGGGTTTATAGTTTTGGGACAAAAGGAAGTTAAATGTTTAAAGAGGACTGGTATGTGAAGTATTTTGGATGTACTTTGAAGCTTTAGACACTGATTCTTATAATTTTTGTAAATATTTTTAAAACATATTTTTTATGTTTAGCATGTCCCCAGAAGAAGCCATACAGGTGAAACATTGCAATATTTTGAATACACACACATGTACTCAACTTATTGGTGTTGAGGCCTTTTTTTGGCTCTAAGCAGCCCAGCAACTTCATTGCTGCAAGCTTCTCCTGATATAGGGCAAGCTCCACTGAATCTTTTCACCTGAGAGTGACTGGTGATTACCCGCAGGCACCTGAGACAGAATAAATGAACCACCAAGTCACGCAATCACCTTGGAGCCCTGCCCAGAAGGGAGCACCTATGGAGTTCTCCAGCTGGAACCCCTTAACAGCCAGTGAGTAGAAGTGATGTATATTGCTACCGCTATGGTGAAGATGGGCATATCCAACATCAGTGTCAGTCAGAAATCAGCTTTCAGAGGGTCACTGAGAAACTGGCTGCAAACACTGCCAGGCCTTTAAACTTCAGAAGGCCCCAGTAGAGGAACACTCTGGTGCCTGTGAAAAAGTCACTCACCAGCAACCACTGCTAAAGCTACAGTTCATGTCAAAACCAATGCTTCAGATACTATAGACACAGTGTTAAAGGACTGCAATGAGATCATGGCTCATACTGCAGATGTGGAAGCTTGAATTGATAGGCAGTCAACCCAAGTATTCCTGGATAGTGGCTCCCAGGTCACTATAGTGTTCAAAGAATATCATGATTTGAATCTGGAACACAAAAAGTTGGAGCCTTTGGAAGGCTTGCACATGTGGGGTCTCAGTAAAGGTTCATACCCCCATCTTGACTTGATTCATATCCGGATTTCCTTCCCAGTGAATATTGCTGGAACTCCTACTGCTGTGGAGGCATGGGCCCTGGTGTGCCCACAAATGAATATGTATGAAAAGAGTCTGATTATTGTAGGAACCAATGTCCATATATACTACCGCCTTAGTCAGTTGTGCAAAGAGTTTGAAGCCCGACAAGGAAAGGCTCCAGTGCCCTTCCACAGATTCATCAGTCAAGCTTACACTCACAAAACCCCTGTCCTACCTGAGGACGAATCTGTGGGAACTGTTTGGTGCCAAGACCGATCTGAAGTGGTGCTGTTCCCAAAGCAGAGTGTGCCATCAAGGGAGTGGCGCACCTCAATGGATCTTGCCACAATCAGCTGCTAATGTTGTATGACCCAGAGGAAGCCAGTCTGCAGAGGGATGCATAGCAAAACCTAGCATATTGCCAGCTAAAGCTCATGTATATGTAGACAAGTAACAGTTCATGTGACAAATGTAACAGATTGCTCAGTGACCAACCAAAGGGAATGAACCCTCACCAGGGTCTATTGTGCTGATCTAGCTGTGCAGCCACAAAAGAGAGAGAATCGAGCTCCAGGACAATTAGATCCTTTATTATTCAAGTTTGGAGACCCCTCTTTGCTCAGCAAGTGGCAGAACAGAATTCAAAAAATTTGGCCCAGTGGACAGAAGTTTTCTCCCTGAAGGAATGAGACACTGAGCTGTACAGCATCACATTCAGGTCACTGATAAGAGACCTTTTTAAAAGAGTTGAGATGATTGGCCCCCATGATGTAGATGATGTCCAGAAGCTCTTGCAGGAGGTGCTGGCAGCAGATATCATTCTGGAATCTAAGAGTCCTGTGCATCACCAACTGTAATTGTCCAGAAGACGAGTAGGGCTATCAGAATGTGTATGGACTACCAGACTCTAAACAAAATTACTTTCCACAAACAATACACTATGCCATGAGTCCAGAATGCCATAGATTGCCTGAATAGAAGTCAAAGGTTCAGTGTGATGGATTTCAGCTCCAGCTACTATCAAATCCCCATGGCCGAGAAAGATCGAGGACAAACTGTGTTCATCTGCCCCCTGGGGTTCTACAAGTTCCAACAAATACCACAAGGAATCTCAGGGGTGCCAGCCACATTCCAATGGCTGGTGGAGAAAGCTGTGGCTGATATGCATCTGTTGAAATGCCTTGTGTACTTGGATGACATTACTGTATTTGGGAGAATCTGGAAGATCACAAAGCCCCACTGTTCAAAGTACTTGACAGACTGGAAGAGTATATCCTCAAGGTGTCCATTGACAAGTGCTAGTTCTTCAGGACTTTGGTCAAGTATGTGGATCACACTGTGTCCCAAGATGGCATCTGCACCAACCCCAACTATGTCAAGGCTGTCATAACCATGCCAAAAGCAACCCAGCTGAGAGAACTGCAGAGTTTCTTGGGATTCTTCAGCTATTACTGCAGGTTCATTAAAGATTACACCAAGATCTTCAAGCCCCTGCAGGACTTAACCCAAGGATATGCTCCTGCCAACCAGAAAAACAAGTGGGTGTCATAGTCCACTCCTGAAAAAGTTTACTACAGAGTGAATGAACGGTTTGGCCGCAGATGGAGCCAAGCATTTGATAAAGCATTTGAAGAGATAATCAGACACTTAACCAACCCCCCCCCTTCCCAAGTTGGTCTATGCAGATCCCAGAAAGCCATATGTGTTCCATGAAGATGCTAGGCTCAGTGATTTGGGAGCAGTGTTACATCAGGAACATTCACAAGGACTCCAGCCAAAAGCTTATTCCAGTCACAGTTTGTCACCAGAGAGAAATAATCCTGTCCACTAGCTGGAGCTTTTAGCACTCAAATGGACAACTGTCAATCAGTTCCAAGAGAATCTGTATGGGGCACACATCACAGTCCACACTGACAACAACCCCCTCACCTATGTGCAGACAACAGCAAAACTGGTACACTGCAGGCCATCATTGGTTGTCAGCCCTCTCGATATACAATTACTGTGTGGAGTATCACCCCAGAAGAAGCAACATTGATGCTAACATGCTATCCAGATGACCCCACCTAGGGGTGCCAAGGCTAGAATGGATATGAATCCCAGAGACTATCATTCAAGCTTTGTGCAAAATATATGACCTGGAAGAGTTGATAAACTCCAGTGAACCACTTCACCCGATGGACAGCTTGGGCACTTCATCAGACTGCATACCTGTTGCCTATTGCTATGATGCAACCCTCAGTAAACCCACTTTGCCACAAATGAGTCCTCAAGACTGGAGAAAAGAGTAAATGGAGGACCCTGCAATCCGAGACATTGTTAAATCCCTCCAGTGAGGGGGGAACCCAGAATTTGTCAAAGTGAATCATCCTGACATCCCCTTATTACAACTATGTGGATGTGGTCTAAGGCTCTGCATCCTCCTCTTTCCTTGCCAGACTGGACACCCTATGCAACACCTTTTGTCGCTTTGCTACCAACCTTCCCACTCATACTCACCACTCTTCCATCTACTCCTCCCCATCCATCCTCTCCCTACCCTCATGTCATCAGTCCCACTGTGCCTCCTTCATTTCCAAATTCTGGTTGGAGACCCTACCCTCTTACCTGCTCTCGCTCCTCTCTTCCATTCCATTTGCCTCATACTTCCTCAGCTCTAGGGTTCTTGGCACCTTCTCCACCCTCACTCCTCTGTTGGGCAATCAGTCTATCCCATCACCTTCTTCCCCTCTGGAACCTGCTCCCCTCCTCTCTCCATCTCTCCCTTCCCCTTTCTCATTTAGGCACCCACTAAAACATCTTCCCGCTCCCTCCTGCTCTTGCCATACTCCTCCCAGATCCTTCCCTGGCTTACTATGATAAATTGTTTGTCTGATCCAATTTAATTGTTTTGCTATGTTAAATTGTCCTCTGTTTTTACTTTATTTTGTACCAGTCATTACCATGTAAACTTTTATTTTTGTATTTCCTGTTCCCTCACCCCTGGGTCACACATGGCAACAAGCCTTGGCTCAGTGTACCTCTTCCGGTTACCAATTTTCAAATAAATAAATAAATACTGTTGGTGACAAACCACTACTCCCAGTATGCCCAAGTGTTTCCCGGAAAAGACCAAAAGGCCACAACCATAGCCAAGATTCTGGTTGAGAAGTATTTTGTTTATTATGGACTGCCAAAGAGAATTAATTCTGACCAGGGTCAGGATTTTGAAAGTCAGCTGATCAAAGACTTGTTGTCTCTCTGGGGAATAAGGAAGTCATGGACCACTCCCTACTACCCCCAAGGTGATCCACAACCAGAAAGATTCAATAGAACCTTGTTGAATATGTTGGGCACATTGGACCCTCGTAAAAAGTCAAACTGGAGTCAACAAGTGAGCATGCTTGTCCATGCGTATAACTGCACTCGTAAGTATACATTCTGCGGCTGCTACTGTTTATGAGTCAACTGCTGCTGGTTTTTTAAATTGCCACTCTTTGTTTTGTGGGTGATCAGTACAACCCATGTACCTGCTGCTGGCCATGCTCCCTCCCAATGATTGGTGGTGGCAGCCCTTTCAGTGGGGTTGAGGGATTTAAATACCTGACCCATTAAACATGGCGGTGTTTCTAGCAGTGGCCATGTGGCAAAGTGTGGATAAGTGCAGGGGAGTCTGAGGGAGTCCGAGGGAGGCTAGGGGAGTGGGAGATGTTGTTTTGGTTTGTAAGTGTTGTAGGGACTCTAAAGTTGTAATGATGTGGAATCTAAAGGCTTGTATTGTGTGGGCCTGTATGTTAGTGGATGGCGTGATATGTTCTGATAGTGTGGTACTATTAGATGTACCTAAGGGGGATGATGTAAAATATGGTGCTGGTGATTTTGTATTTTCTAATTCCATGGTGGTTGATAAATCAATTGTTGCACCTCTGCAACTACTGCTGAACAATGGCCTGGAAGTAAGAATATGTGGGTTTTGGGGGTATCATGGTTCGCTGTACTATAGAAGGTCTTTTATGCGCAAACTGGGTTATATTGTACAAATTGCTTGCTTATTGCTGAAAGCAGGTGATATTGAGTTGTATCCAGGGCCTTTACCCTCAAACACCATCTTCACTCCACAGGATTCTTATTCTACTCCTACTTTTGCTAATAGCCATGGTTTTAAAATAATTCATCTAAATGTTCGCAGTTTGATTTCTAAGATGGCTGAATTAGAACAGTTGATTGGTTATTACCAACCTGATGTTTAGCACTTTCTGAGACATGGCTGAAGCCTGGGGTCCCGAATAATGTGTGTTGCATAAAGGGGCATAAACAGGTTAGAGTAGACCGTAAGGGTAAGAAAAAGGGAGGTGGTGTTTTGGCATATTTTAAAGAACATTTGCAAGTAAACTCTTTTAACTCAAGTAATGAACAGGACTGTGAAACTGATTGGTTGTTGTTGCAGTTGGTTTTAGGGGGTAAGAAAAACATTATTGTGGGTTGTTTATACAACGACCCTCAGTGCGGACAGGAAAGTTTAAAACACTATTTAGAGATTGGTGCCCCCTATTTTAAGTATGGTGATGCTGTTATTGCAGGAGACATAAACTTAACTGATTAGTTAGAGATACTCTGAGGTTGGAATCTCTTCTCCTTTCACATGAATTAGTTCAATGTACTAGGGAACCTACCCATTTGAATCCTATTACATTGATTCATTCTACATTTGATTGGGTTCTTACTAATAAGGAAAGTAGAATAGCTGATTCAGGAGTTTTGGCTGACTCTGTGAGTGACCATATGGCAACACACTGTGTGATGAACTTTCAACACCATAACCCCTCCCCCCCGTTTGGTTCAAGTAAGATCGTTTAAGAAAAATAATATTCCCTTATTATATTCTTATTTAGATGCCATCAATTGGTCTTTTCTGGAGTGTATTCCAGATGTTGATGCATCATTAGATTATTTTTGTAAACAGTTACTCCCAATTCAGGAAATCCTGTTCCCTCTGCGTACCTTATGATGCCAAGGTACTCCCACTGGGTGGTTTTCTCCAGCCAATAAGAAACTGATTAAGGATAGAAATTTAGCTTGGTCAATATTTAAAAGGCTTCTTAGTATTGCATCAATGAATTTGTATCGTAGGCTTAGGAATCCAGTGTCATCAGCGGTGAGGAGAGTAAACAAAGATTACTACAGGGAACGCTTTGAAGCCAGTTGGGCTAACCCCAACAGATTCTGGGATAACATTAACTCTCTTCTGCCTTCTAAACCAAAAATTGATATTCAGAAGGTTACTGCGGAAGATGCAGATACTGTTGATCCGTCCGAAACTGTTAAATTGTTAAAAAACAAATACTCTGATTTGTCCAGTTATAGGAGTACTTTGTCACAACCTGATGATACTAAATCCAAGTCATATGACTTACCGGTAAATAGACCTAGGTTTCTTTTTAATGAAATTGCTCGATATAAAGTTTTGAAACATTTGCAGTCTATTCCAGATAGAGTTAGTCACTGTGGGGGTGGGTTAGATGGTTGTTTTTTTAAAACTGGCTATTCCATTTATTATTGACCCCCTATGTTATTTATTCAACTTATCCTTAGTTACTTGTGTATTTCCCATCGAATGGAAGAAAGCAAGGTGGTCCCTGTTCCTAAAAAAAGTACTGCAATTACCTTAGACGATTTCAGGCCCATCTCAATTCTGAACCCACTCGGTAAACTATTTGAAAAATTAGTGGCCAAGCAGTTAAATGATTATCTGGGTATTTATGATTTGTTGTCTAGGCAACAACACGGTTTCCGTAAGTACCATGGGACTGGGACTGCCTTGGTCGGGTTCACGGACACTGTCCTGCGTGGTTTTGAGAAAGGTAGGATGACAGGGGTGGTGTCTGTGGACCTGACCAAGGCATTCGATTTAATCGAGCATGATCTTACTTGCTCTAAATTGTACAACATTGGATTCTCAGAAGCAGTCGTTTTATGGGTTGGTAACTATTTGAGTAACTGATGTCAATATGTTCAAGTTGGTTCTGTTGCCTCAGACGTGTCCTCAATTCATTGTGGCATACTGCAAGTGTCCATTTTTGGGCCCTTTACTGTTTTCGATTTTTGTCAATCAATTACCTCAGGTTTGTAAACATAGCAGTACTTTTTTGTACGTGGACGATTTAGTCATTCTCGCACAATCCAAGTCAGTGTCCGAACTCTCCACTGTTTTGGATAAAGATTTAGCGGACATTTGTTCTTGGTTAACTCGTAATGCTATGGTTTTAAACTCAAGTAAAACTAAAGTAATGCTTTTTGGAATGCCATTAATGCTGGAGGACAACCCAAGGTTCGCCATATCTGATCAATGGGGCCTTTTGTTAAAGCGAGTTTCTCAGTTTAGATATCTTGGTGTATCTTTGGACCCATGTTTAACATTTTCTCTTCAGATACAGTCTGTTATTAAAATGATTAATCAGAAAACATGGTTATTATATAAATTTAAATCTTATTTTACATTTGAGATTAAGAAAGTGATTGCTATTGAGTGACTTCTTCCCCACTTTGATTATGTATCAAGTCTCTACTTTAATATTGGGCTAAAAGAATTGCATGCTCTGATTGTTACTTACAATAATATTTGCCGATTTGTTCTTGCAGTTCCTAGTCGCACACATCACTGTAGCCTATATTCACATCTGGGTTGGTTATCACCTAGTTGTCGGACTGAATACTCAGTGGGGTGTATGATGTTCAGATATTCTCATTTTGAATCTTTATTTCCCCTCTCTGAATTAGTTTCAAGTAGCAATCTGTTGCCTTGTTTGAGGTCAGTGAATGGTCCTCTATTTAATGTTCTCCAACATAGGCTTAAGATTGGTCACGAGCATTCTCTGTGACTGCCCCTATTTATTGGAATGCTCTTCCAGTCAGCATTAGACAAGTCACCTCTGTATCTAATTTAAAATTGAAGTTAAAGCAGCATTTAATGTCTAAATCTGTTTGCAGTTGTTACTTGTAATATGTATTATTGTTGTTGATGTTTGTTTGGTACCTGTTTTTTGTCCGGGTTGGGCCTGAAAAGGGACCTTTGGTCCAGTGTCCTTACCGGTTAACAAAGAATAAAATGAAAAAAATGAAAAAAAAATGACTTCACAAGGAAATCCCCATATCTTCTCATGTTCAGAAGGGAGGCCATGCTCCCAGAGGACCTTGCATTTGGAGTGTCATCTGATGGAAACAATCTAGAGACTTACACTAAATCTGTTCAGAGACTAAAATAGTAATTACACGATGCCTACAGGCTGACTGCAGAATTGTCTACCAAAAGGAACCTGGCAAACAAAATCAGCTATGATAAACATATCAGAGCTCATGAGCTACTCCCTGGAGAAAGAGCCTTGGTTCAGAACTTGGGGTTACCCGGAAAGCATAAAACTGCAGATTGGTAGGGCAACATCCCTATGTGTGGAGGCAATATAGCACTGTGGTTTAGGGCACTGAGCTGCAAACCCCGCTGACCTGGGTTTGAATCCCACAACCCCTACTTGCAAACTGTGTGACCCTGAGCAAGTCACTTAACTTCCTTGTGCTCCCAGGTCACACCTGGAAACAAGCTTTGCCTCAGTGTGCCTTTCCTGGTTAAACAATTTACCCTTTCCCTTTCCTATGTGGCCACAGAAAAACTTGTGGACCTCCCAGTGTACAAAGTTCGCCCAAAGAGGGATCACCATAGAAGTAAAACTTTGTACCGCAACCCTTTGCTCCCCATTGGACAGTTGGATGTGCCAGATCTGGACAATGGCCCAGTACTTCCCCAGAGAATGGAAATCAGTGGTTCTCATGGACAATGAAGCAAAACTAGTCAGTCTGTCCCCAACCTACAGTAGATAACTGTCCACTCAGGCCTCCAAAAAGGCCTTCACCTGAAACAGCACAAAATGCAACACATCTGTCTGATGAAGAGGATGATCTTGTTCAGTATTACTCCACTGTGGATATTCCCTATTGGGCAAATGCTTCCAATGGTTAATAGATGCCAACAACTCCACCCACACAGTTAAACCCAGATGCACAGCCTTTTGAACTCCCAGTTAGACCAGGTACCCCTGAACTGTAGCACGTAGAAGATCACATAGAATATGTCCAAGAGCCAGAAACTGTAACTGAACCAGCTCATTCTGAGGAACCTCATTTGCTGCCCAGAGAGAAGGGATATGCACCATCAGCTGCCAAGGAACCAGAAGAAGTCCCATTGCGATGTTCCAAAACACCTGTAAGACCCATTTTGAAGCTCTGTTATGACACTCCTGGTGCCTCACTGATCTCCCTCTTTATGTGGTGCATTGTGATGCATTGTGGAACAGTGAAGTGCAGAGAAGTGCAAGGGGAGTCGACCAGAGTCTGCCAGAGATGATGGGCTAAGGGACTGAGGACTCTGATAAGTTTGGTGATGCATACTAAAACTACCAGGATTTACAGTGGTAAGCTAGACTGTTAAATTCTTAAAACAAGTTGGTAAAATACTCCTGTCTAAAACATTTTTTATAGTGTTTTTGTTATTTAACCTGGTTAATACAGAGCATAGTATGGAGGTTGGTAAGAACTTTAATATGACAGGCTCTTTATCGCTGGAAAATTGGACGTTGGAAATTGAAAATTGACTATGTCAGGTGTCTTAAAAGAACTGAGCGGTTTTCAGGGCACTGCACTCCAGTTTGACTGTGAGGGGCTGATTCTCCTGATAACTCAGTGGGAATGCTACAATAATATAATAAGATGGCATGTGGAAGAAAAATAAACGTAGGTGTAAAAGATGTTTGAAAAGCTATAAGAAGGTACTTATTTACTTTTGCTATCAGGTAATATGGATCCGAACCTGGGCCCCATAGATAGATTGGCCCAGGGTCATGAGAACCAAGGGAATTTAAATATTGTGTCTATAAATACTGGAAGTTTGTTAACCAGATTTGATCAGTTTGTTGCCTGGGGGGAGTTGGTACAACCAGATATAATATCATTAACAGTCTTGGTTATCCCCAAAAACCTCTTAAGTTATAGTTTCTCTCCCTGGGTTTAATCTGTTTATAGAAGATCTATTAGAAAAATATGGTGGGCGGTTGCTTAGTTAAGCTATAAAGTATGAGAGGGGCGCATTATGGTGTTATGGTGGGATAACAGCCATGAGCCCACCATAATGCACCCAATAGTGTGCCTTATTGTGATTATGAAATGAGTCCTTTTTAGGGTAGCCCATGAAGATAGTGACTCCTGAATGGTGAGGAGTCAAAACAGCACAAAATAATAGCAAGTGCTGTATTGAGAACTTTCTGTTCCCTCCTCCCGAGTCCACCCGGAGTTGGTATATATAAGTAAAGGGGGTGTGGGGGCAAAGCCCCACACACACAGAAAGTTCGCCGATATGGCACTCGCTATTATTCTGTGCCATTTTGACTCCTCACCATTTGGAAGTCGCTATTTTGACATGGAACCCCTTTTTAGCAAATTGGGAGTATTTTTTAAACTTTTTTTAGCTACTTTCAGTCAGGCTATTGTGCTGGGTAAACAGCCTAGCTAAAAGTACCTCTTGGCCAAATAAGGAGCCAGGATTCTTTCTACCCATTTAATAATATACCTTAGGTCAGATTTACAGGCAACTAAGATTGAAATTAAAAATAAAACTAATGAGTTAAGTGCTTGGCTACTAAACTGATGCTGGGAATGGTCAAAAATTCTTGTTCTTGTGACCAATTATATACCACCTGGCAAACAGGAAAAGGGCTTTGAATCCTTTTGTCAGTACTTTAAGTAAATACGAGTGCTGTAAACCATGCAAATCAGTGTCTGAAAGTCAACCCATGACATGGGCATGCCCATCAGGGCTCAATGCTGATGCACATGCTTGGTGTCACAGCTTAACTTTCAAACACAGATTTACATGTTTTACAGCACTCATTTCAGAAAACCAAATATATTGCTGAGTTCAGCTTGTTTTCTATTATTAGATACAGCAGTCGATTCTCAAATGGTCAGTGTAAGTCGTGCCAAAGGCAACTTGCGCTGATTGCCAATGTGCTGGGGACCCTGCGCCCGATTCTCTATTGGGCAGGGTCCTGGCAGCTAAGTGCCACAGCTTGCGGACACTCTAGCAGTGAGCCAAACAGAAGGCACACCTGGACAGGTTGCCGCAAGCCTGCAGCAGTGTACAGACAAGGGCGTAAGTGCCCCCCAAGCCACAATCCCCGTAATTAGTATGGTAAAGCCCTGATGGGCTAACGGCACCCCCAGCCCCGATCCCTGATCATAAAATGTAAAATGCCCTGGTGGACTAGTGGCACCCCTGAGCCCCGATTCCCAGAATCATTATGTTAATAGCCCTGGTGGGCTAGCAGCACCCCCCAGCCCTATTCCCTGACCATAAAAAGTAAAATGCTCTGATGGGCTAGCTGCCACCCCCAGCCCCGATCCCCCCATTTTGCCAAAATGGTCCAGTGGACCCCCCAAGCCCAATCCCCTGTCACACGCATAGGCAACATACCTAGTGGTCTCATGGACCACCCGCAGCCCCCACCTGGCAGTGCCCAACTACCCCGTGTGACAAGATAGCTCCACATATTTGTACTGTTCAGATATTATATATATATATATATATATATATATATATATATATACACACACATACATATATGGGTGGTGTTTCAGAATTAAGCCACTAGCCCTTTATGCATCCTATAAAAAAAAATCATGGGGAAAGATGTCTTTCAACTGAGTGCTGGGTCTAGCCCTCAAACAGGTTTACATATCAAAGGACTGGAAGCCAATAACTGGCTTAAATGAAATCATTTAAAACTTCATTTGTGTTTGAATGTCCAGACCTCACAATCAGGAAAATGTTGACGTGACATCTGGGGTACCTTAGCAATATATGTTGTGGATTTCCTGAGATCAAAGGGCAGAGATGTCTTTTACCAGAAACTGTTCAGCAGGGGGTCAACATGCTAAACTAAGCTCGTTAGACCACAGCGGGGGAGGCTAGGATGGTGGACAGAGACCTCAATTTGAAGGATTTCTGGTATTTTATACTCTGGAGAAACTAGGGTGAAGCAAGAGAGACCCTTCCAGGAAAAGAGTGAACTGCTGAAACATCTCAGCCTAAACAGCTGACCAATCAAAAGGGTAGGATGGAATGACATCACTTGAGATATAAAAAAAGGAATACAGGATCGGCCCGCTGGCATAGCGGAAGATTCACCGCTGCAATGCCGGCAACCTGGGTTCAGGAACAGACTCGGGTGTCAGAGGGCTGGCCGGGGGAGGGATGGCTTGAGTGTCCACTGACTGCTCGCCTTCTCTCGGGGGGAGGGTGGGACACAGGACCGGTGCCTTCTGACCCCCTGGTGGAGGCCGGGGGTACAGCAGTGTGCCAGGTCCTACTATCTAAGGAGTAGGACAGACACTGGCGTCTGCCTTGTGTCCTGCATGTCACACTCCTGCAGGAGAAAATGCAGAAAATGGCATGCTGGCCAATCGGGTGACGGCTTCCTGGATCCTCGCCACCAGAGCTCCTGGACCTCCATCAGCCACCTTAGCAGCACCTGGGACCATTGGAAAGGCTGGTAAGGCTCATTCCCTATGTAGGAAGGGGTCCCGCATGATGAAGGGATACATATGGGTACCCTGGGGTGGCTGCGATGTAGGGTGGTGGGGTCGAGAGCAACCAGGGTGGGAATCGGTCCCTGTGAGGCCCAAATGAGGGATCGGCCAGTGTGTGGGTTGGGAGCAAAAAAGAAAGGAATACAGCCAGAAAACAGTGTGTTTTGGGGATAATTTTGCCAAGTGTTAGCTTTGGGTAGTTTTGCTGAAAAATAACTACTGAGTAGTGAGGAGAACTTTGCATCACTGAAGAAACAGAAAGACTCTTGGGAAAGGAGCTTTTCGCTAAAAAAAAAAACAGAATTTTGCTGAAGAAGAAAATTCAGAGACTGAATTATCATCTTGCTGATCTTTTTAAGAACTATTTTCAGAAAACTGGAAGAAGTTTTCTGGCAGACGGGACTTTTCATGCCTTGGACTCCAAACATCAATAAGGTAGAAACTTTAAGCATTCATAGTGTGTAGGTTTATCACTCAGTTCCACATTTTTAACATTGTTGTCTGCAACCCAATACCCTAAATTGTGTGGAATATTTTAATGTGTTTTCTTTCTTTAAGTAAACTTTTTATGATTTTCTTATCAACTCTGCCTGGGTCTAATTTGTGTGGTTTAACATTTAAAGGGAAAAGGTTTTGTCAGACTGATGCCTAATTTTAGTAGGACTGCTGGACTACTAACTACTGAATTTTAGAAAAAAAGGCCCCTTGGATAGAAGGAGAGGAAGCTGTCCTTCTTGACAGTCACAGTCACAGGTTCATCAAGGAGAGGGGTCTCCTGGGAGTAGGGGATCCAGCTGTGCCTAGTGGTGAGCTCGTAAAGCCCCACTCCCCCCAATCCATAACCTGGCCAGCAACTGACACAGCCCACTGCTCACCACCACAGCCAGCAGCTGACTGAGCTCTGTATGAGCGCGTACTACATATAGTATGCATTCAGTGAATGACAGCTGCTGTCATTCACTGAGCATGTATTATATACAGTACGCGCTCATACAGAGCTCAGTAGGTGGCTGGCCACGGAGGTGAGTAGTGGGCTGTGCCAGTCATTGGCTGGGTTATGGGTTGGGAGATCAGGGTGGTAGGGCACTGGCAGGTGGGGGGGGTCCACTAGACCACCAGGTATGTTGCCTATGTGTGTGATGTGTGATCGGGCAGGGGGGCTCCACTGGACCACGAATGACTAATACTTTTGGCAAAATGGGGGGATTAGGGCTGGGGGGGGTCCACTAGCCCACCAGGGCATTTTAGATTTTATGATTGGGAATCAAGGCTGGGGGTGCCGCTAGCCTGCTAGGGCTATTGACATCACAAGGGATCGGGACTGGGGGGGTGCTGCTAGCCCACCGGGGAATTATAATTGATATTATTTGTGATCGAGGTGGGGGACCCTTATGTACAAGGGGAGATCGGCTGGTGGCACATTGGTGCAACCCCCAGAGGACTCTGACATACACTTACACCTGGTGTAATGTATTTCGACAGTTGCCCTTCCCAGGTGGTAAACTATGCTTCATTGGCAAGCTTTTAAACTAGCCAAGGGGGGAGGCACTGGAAAGGAGCAGGAGAATCCTAGCCCCACCCCAAATAATCACGGTAGTAAGTGCAGCAAACACCAACATAGAAGTGTCGATAGGGAGAAGGGCAGGGGTAAATGGAGAAAGTGACAAAGGCAAGAAGGACAGGGATGGGGCAAAAGGGAGTAAGGCCATCAGGAAATGGAGGGTAATGAGTACCAATGCCCGTAGTCTGGGCAACAAGCTCCCTGAGCTGATGGCCTTAATGGAAGAGGGATGCCTGGATATTGTAGCAATCACAGAAACATGGTACACAGAGAACCATGACTGGGATGTTAACATACCAGGGTACATAACTTACAGGAGAGACAGGCAGGGAGAAGAGGGGAGGAGTAGCTCTCTATGTAAAGGAAGGGATAAAAGCAACTGAACAAAAGAGTAAACAGGGAGGAGAGGAGGCACTGTGGGTCACCTTAGAGACTGGAAGGGCACCACAATCCGCACAGGGGTTGTGTACAGACCCCCATGTCAGGGAAGAAATGACAAGGATATGATAGAAGGCATTCTTAGAATGGCAGAGAAAGGGAGATATTGTTGATGGGAGACCTGAATATGCCAGATGTTAACTGGAGCACATTTGCTGCAGCCACATCCAAGAGCAGGGCCATTCTTGATGCCCTGCAGGTGGCAGGCATTAGACAGCTAGTTTGGAACCCACTCGTGAGGGAGCAATCTTAGACCTCTGCTCTCAAACGGGGCAGTGAGAGGATCTCAAATCTAGAAGTGGGTTGCCATCTGGGGACAAGTGACCATCAAACAGTGTGGTTCACGTTAAACTCAGCTACAGAGTCAAGCCATCAAAAGTGAGGTACTGGACTTTAGGAGGCTGACTTTGGCAAGATGGGAGGGTGCCTCAGAAAAGCACTAGCAAACAGGCTAGAAGGAGGTGTGGAGAAACAATGGGAATATCAAGAACTGCCATCACAGAGGCAACAAGCCTCTGTGTGAAGCAAATAAACAAATCAAAACGAAGAAAAAAGCCACTATGGTTCTCAAAAGAGGTGGCTGTGAAAGTCAGGAAGAAAAGATAGCATTCGAAGTATAAGAAAACACAGAAGGAGCAGGACAGAGAGCTGTACCAGTTAAGGCAGAAGGAAGCAGGGAGGAAGTCAGAATAGCAAAGGCCCAGACTGAGGAAAGATAGCCAACTCAGTTAAGAAGGGGATAAAACCTTTATAGGTACACTGGAAGCGTAGAAAGACAAAGGAGGATAGTGAGGCTGAATAGAATGAACGGTGGTGGGCAGAGGGGGACAGTGAAAAAGCAGGAATACTGAATGAATATTTCTGCTCAGTATTCACAAAAGAGGAGGGGGAAGTGCCTAATCCAATTAACAGAAGCACTCTTGATAGGGGGGTCGATCCCAGTCCTTTCACAGAAGAAAGGGTTCTGCAAGAACTCCTAAAACTGAAGGTGGACAAAGCAATGGGTCCTGATGGAATTCACCCCAGAATTCTAAAAGAATTAAGGAAGGAACTAGTGAAACCACTGGCTACTCTTTTTAATAAATCATGGGAGGATGGGGTGGTACCCGAGGACTGGAGGAAGGTGGATGTGATTCCCCTTCACAAAAGTGGGAGCAAGACAGAGGCAGGAAACTACAGACCTGTCAGTCTGACCTCTGTGGTAGGAAAAGTGATGGAGTCACTGCTGAAGGAAAGAATAGTTGAGTACCTAGAGGCCATTGAGCACAGGACCCAAGGCAGCATGGGTTCACAGCGGAAGGTCATGTCAGACAAATCTAATAGATTTCTTTGACTGGGTGACCAAAGTAGTAGACCAGGGAGGGGCTGTGGACATGGCCTACCTAGACTTTAGCAAGGCATTTGACACAGTCCCACAAAAGATTAATAGTCAAATTAACCAGCCTGGGAGTGGGACCCAGGGTGGTAGCCTGGGTAAAACATTGGCTGGACAACAGGACACAGAAGGTAATTGTAAATGGAGTCCACTCTGAAGAAAGGGCGGTTACTAGTGGGGTACCGCAGGGTTCAGTATTGGGTCCAGTCCTTTTTAATGTCTTCATCAGTGACATTGCAGAGGGACTGGAAGGAAAAGTATGCCTTTTTGCAGATGACACAAAGATCTGCAACAGGGTTGAAACACAAGGAGGCGTGGAAAGGATGAAAAGGGACTTGGCAAGGTTGGAGGAATGGTCAGAAGTATGGCAGCTAGGATTCAATGCAAAAGTGCAAAATAATGCACCTGGGAAACAAGAACCCAGGGAAGAATACACAATGGGTGGGGAGGTAGTAACAACAACAAAAGGAAAGGGACCTGGGGTAAGCATATCAGATGACCTTAAGGTTAGCAAGCAATGTGAGAAGGCAGTAGGGAGGGCTGGGGGTATACTGGGATGTATAGGGAGAGGCATCAGCAGAAAAACAGGAAGTTGTTATCCCTCTGTACAGACAGTTGGTGAGACCCCATCTGGAGTACTGTGTCCAGTTCTGGAGACCCCATCTCCACAAGGACATAGACAGGATAGAGGAAGTCAGAGGAGGGCAACTAAAATGGTGCAGGGTCTGCAAGAGAAGTCGATGAGGAGAGGCTAAAGGAGCTTAATATGTATACCCTTGAGGAAAGAAGAGAGAGGGGGGACATGATAGAAACTTTAAGTACCTCAATGGAATCAACAAAGTCCAAGAGGGTAGCATCTTCAGAAAAAGAGACTTGCAAGAACAAGGGACACAATTTAAAGATAGAAGGAGGCGGTTCAGGGCAATGTGAGAAGTATTATTTTGCAGAGAGGTAGTGGATGCATGGAACAGCCTTCCTGAGGAGGTTGTGGGGTCTAAAACTGTGGGAGAATTCAAGAATGCATGGGACAGACATAAGGCAATTCTTGTGGGGGTAGGAAGAAATAGGCTATTGGTTAACTAGGATCTGCGGCCTATCCTGTAGGTAGAGAAATGGGCAGACTAGACGGGCCTAGCGGTCCTCATCTGCCGTCAAAGTCTATGTTTCTATGTTTCTATGTTTGGGGACACCATTTTAGGGGATGTGGCAGCCTACTTCTGCCACAAACCCCCATGTGCCATGCTGCAGCCCACTGTTTGGCACAAGGCTGGTGCAAGCCTCCTTTGCCACAAGCAGCTTGCGTTTGTTGTATGCTGCTTTTGAGAATACTGTAACAAACACGGCTCAACTGCACAGAGGGTGCGTGTACTGCTATGTCTCATAAATCCAAACAAAAAACCACACACCTCAACCTTCAGAACTAAGTCATCATTTATTTAGTAATCAGACTAAAATTGCCCAAACAGCATACCGCACAAATACGAAACCGGTCGGGGGCTCTCTTGAATGATTATATATGCTCCTGTGCGGTATGTTGTTTGGGCAATTTTAGCCTGATTACTAAATAAATGATGACTTAGTTCTCAAGGTTGAGGTGTGCATTTTTTTGTTTGGATTTATGCTTTTGAGAATAGCCTGGGGCGCATTTTTTGGTGGAAAGTGCTACTTGCGTCATTCATGTTCAACGCAGGCACCTTGCGCCATGCGTATCTTTTTGAGAATCACCTCAACAGTGTTTATATGAACTAGGTTGAAAACTGACCAAACCTGTCCATGGACAAGCCTACCAGCGCTTCGGCACCATCTGCACAAGTTCTATGTTATAACAGCGATTGCCGAACGGCGATCACCGTTAGGGTGAGTGTACATCACCGAAAATAAAAACGGCGATGTACACTCGCAGCGATGACAAGTGGCCAAAAACAAATCTGTTTGATATGCAGGGGGCTGTGCCCCTGCCCCCCCCCAAAGGAGGCTTCGCCCACCACACCTCCCCTAACTAAAGATTAACAACTCCAGAGGGGTGAATGTCAGGGAGAGGGTAAAACTTGGAAAAAATATGAAATTCTCCCTACTGCACCAAAAAACAGTGTGTGCCTCCCCAGCCCCAAACCTTGCACCCTCCCCACTGTGCCCTGCCACCCTCACCACCACAACACATGGCCAGCCGGGCAGCCTGTCACTGCACTACCTCCCACATACCTGCCGTCCTCTTCCGTTCCCCTGCCATCCTCTTCTGTTCCCCTTCTTCCTCTTCCGCTCGCCTTCTTCTTCGCTTGTTGCTACCCTGAAATGGTAGCTCACATTCCAGGTGCTGAGACTGAGTTGCTTATATTTGAGTCCCTCGTCTCAGTCGCCCTTTTAATGGTATACCGTCTGCACATGTGAGTGCGTTTTAGCATCCGATGGCCGCAGATAAGAGCCAGTCATCAGGGTGACTATTTTCAGTAAAAAAAATTTTAAATGTTAATTTGTTGCATCCATTGGTGGTATATACATTATATGGCTATGTAATTCGCTGCAGGAAGTGGGGGAAAAAAGTCAGTCAAAAGCTGACTCTTGTTTATTCTGCAACAAGTGATACAATCCTAGATAGAGCAGGGTAATTTTTAATAAGAGGCAAAACAACAAAGCAGAACAGAGATCAACTAGAAGAAAGTCAGTACCAATCTACATCATAAAATCATAGAAGCCTGACAGCAGAAAAGGACTCTTCCTGCCCATCTAGTCTGCCCAACCCTTCCATTTCACACACACCCCTCCCCGCCCACCACCACCCTCCTCCTCCCCCCAGTACTCAGCCCCATATGCCTGTCCAATGCCCTCTTAAATTTCTACACCATTTCAGCCCCCACCATTCTGTCTGGCAGTCTGTTTCAGGGCTCCACCACCCTCTCTGTGAAGAAGTGCCCCCTCACATTACCCCTGTATCTATTTCCTTGCAACCTGAGGTTGTGCCCTCTAGTTCTGGCTCCCTCCTTCCTCTTTAGTAGACCACCCTCTCCTACTTTATTGAGCCCCTTTACATATTTAAAGGTTTCAATCATGTCCCCCCCTTCCCTCCTTGTTTCCAGCATTCACAGATTCAGCTCCTCACACCTCTGCTCCTATGTCTTCCTCTGTATACCCTGCACCATCCTTTTTTGCCCTTCTCCCTCTCCAGTGCATCTATATCCTTGCAGAGGTGTAGTCTCTAGAACTGAACCTCATTCTCCAGCTGCGGCCTCACCATGGCTGTGTAGAGGGGCAATATTACCTCCCTCCTTCTGCTAGTAATGCCCCTGCCTATGCTTGCCAACATTCTGTTGGCCCTTCCCACTGCCCTACCACATTGGAACTCTCTAAGGTTTGAGGAGACTATGATCCCCAGATCCCTTTCCTGTTCTGATTTTTTTATTTCCTCCACACCCAGTATGAACTCTGCTCATGTGTTTTTACTCTCTAAGTGCATCACAGTGCATTTCTTGTCATTAAATTTCAGCTGCTACTTCCCGACCCACTCCTCAAGTGTGTTTAGGTCTTTCCTCATCCCTCCACCCCCTCCAGGGTGTCCACTCTATTGCAGATGTTTTTCTCATCTGCAAATAGGCACACCCTCCCTCTCAAACCTTCCGCAATATCAAAGATGTAGATATTGAAGAGGAGCGAACCCAAAACTGGCCCCTGTGGCACTCCACTCCTTACCCTTGCCATCCCAGAGTGCACCCCATTTAGCACCACCCTATGTGTGTTCCCTGCTAGCCAGGCCTCCACCCAGCTTGCTATTTCCCTCCCAACCCTATGCTTTCCATCTTGCTCACTAACCTCCTATGGGGGACATTGTCGAAGGCCTTACTGAAGTCCAGATAGGCCATGTCCACCATCTCTCCCTGGTCTATTACCTGAGTCACCCAATCAAAAAACTCAATTAGGTTGGTCTGGCATGATTTCCCCTTTGTGAAACCATGCTGTCTGCTGTCCTGCAATGCACTCTCCTTCAGGTAATCCACCACCCTCTCCTTGATTAACGCCTCCATTACCTTCTCCACCATGAACGTGAGGCTGACTGGATGGTAGTTCTCCTTCAGCTCCCTGCTATCTCCCTTGTGCAAGGGCACCACGTCTGCCCCCCTCCAATCCTCCGGCACCCTCCCCATATCCAGGGATAGGTTTAAGAGCCTTGTCAAGGGTGTGGCCAGCTCCTCCTTCAGTTTCCTTATCACTCTGGGGTGCAACCCATCAGGCCCCATTACCTAGTCCACCCTTAGTCTATCTAGCCCTGCCCTGACCATATCCACAATGAACAGGCTCTGATCCACCCATTTGCCCTCCTTCCCCTTTGGCTTTCACACAGGCCTTCCTCCTCCTCTGTGACTACCGAGCTAAAGTACCTAATTTATGCTTCTGCTTTTTCATAGTCCTGCTCCAAGTTTATCCCACCTTCCCCCCTCAGTCTGGCAATCCCCTGCCCTGACCTTCTCCTCTCCCTCACATATCTGAAAAATGTTTTATCCACCCCTCTTGGCCTTTTTGATTATTTTCTCCTCAGTGGCTACCTTTGCCTTCTGATCTCCCTTCCTGTCATACTCCTTCTCTTCTTCCTATACTCCTCGCTATCTTCCTCTCCAAGTGTCCTCTTAAATTTTCTGAAAGCCCTCCTCCTTTCCCTGACAGCCCCCGCCACCTCTCTAGTGAACCAGAGCAGTCTTCTCCCCGCTTTCTCTTTCTGACCTTTTTTATGCACATTTCCGCTGCTTCCTGAACCTCTCCCCTGATAGCTTCCCATAATTCCTCCACTGCCCCATATTCACTGTACCCTCCATTTTTTCTCTATCTTTCTCATCTTATTAAAGTTTGTGCATCTGAAGTCCATGACTGTCATACTGGTTTTGCTTGTCTCCCTCCCTGCCCTGACCCTGAACCGTACCATGCTGTGGTCGCTGGTGCTCAAGGCTTCTCCTACCTGCACCTCCTCCACACTCTCCCCGTTAGTCAGCACCACGTCCAACAAGTTGTTTCTCCTCGTTGGCTCCCTCACCATCTGTTGAAGGAAAACCCCCTGCAGTGCGGCTAATATCCCTCTGCTCCTTGCCGATGCTGCATCTGGTATTTCCCAGTTAACATCTGGGAGGTTCAGGTCGCCCACCAGTAGCAGTTCTCCTTTTTATGCCAGCCTCATGATTGCCTGAGTTAGCCTTCTATCATCCTCCTCCTCCCCTTGTGCCAGTGGCCTGTATACCACCCCCAGCTGCAGGGATTCGCCCATCTTCCTACCTAGCGTTACCCACAGCAACTCAGTCTCCCCATCCTCCTCCTGTCCTTCAGTTACACTAATGCCTTCCCTGACATATAAGGCAACCCCCTCCTGCCCTCCCTGTCCCTTCTGAATAGCCTATAACCTGGAATGGTTGTTTCCCAGGTGTGATGCTCTGTTCACCAGGTCTCACTTATTGTGATTATATCTAGTCCCTCATCCCCCATGATGGCCTCCAGGTCCACCATCTTATTTCTTAAACTCCTAGTATTTGCTACTAATCCCATCCACCAGGCTTCCCCTTTGTCCCCCCTTACCCATCACCTCATGTCGAGACAATTTAGCACTATCCTTGGGGATGGTGGCCTAAACTTTCCTCCTTGGCAGGCATGTTGTCCCCCAAGTCCCCGACCTGTTTTAAATTGTAGGTATCCGCTATGAATTCTCCTGGTTTGCTTTTCAGTACTGTCGACCCCTCCCTATTCAGATGCAGTCTGTCCAGTGCAAAGAGGCTCTTGTCCCTCCATGTTGATCCCCAGTCCCCTACTAACCCATAACCCATTTGCTCACACCACCCCACCAGCCACTGATTAAACTCCTTGATCCTCATCTATCAGTGCTTGCCCTTGGTACTAGTATCACCTCCAAAAAAGCCACTCTTTTGAACCCCAGACTGCTACAGCATCTAGCAAGAGCTCTGAATCTTGCCTGCACCTCCATCAGCCTGCTTCCCGCCATGTCATTCATTCCCAGGTGGAACAGCAGGTGTGTTTTCTCATCCTGCTGCTTCCCCTTTGAGGGGATATAGTGAATGACCTTTGCTGCCATCATGCCTGGCAGGCACTCAATTCACACTGTGCTGCACTTTCCCCCCTGCCCACCCCCCACCTAATTCCTTTTATTATAGTCCCCAACCAGTTGGACCCTGCTCTCCATCTCCTTCTGGTTACATCTCCCTTCTATCCTTCCCCAACCCCATGCATCCTATTTTCTATCCTATTATCAATACCCCCTTTGTCCATTTTGCCTTCTGTAGTTGTCTTTGCTCTGTGCTCCCCAGCTACATGCCCCCCACAGGTGCTCTCTGCTAGGCTGCCTGCCCCCGCCCCTCTATCAGTGAACTTCTCCCCTCCCAGTTTATCCTGCCCCCCCCTCTATCAGTGAACTTCTCCCCTCCCCTCCCAGTTTATCTGCCCCTGCCCTGTCTGATTTTCCCTGAGGGACCCTCCCTTCCTTGCCCCATCAGCCTTTGCTCCTCTGAACCTGAGCATGCTGTCCCCCCTCCTTTTGGGCTTGCCCCTTGTTCTTACCTGATAGGGCAACCCCCTTATCCAACTTTTCTGAGCCTTCCTTTGCACTTTCCTCTCCTATGTCCCTGTGTACTCTTCAACTGTATTGGCCTGTTCCCCCACCCCCCATTCAGTGCCCCTAGGGGCGCAAATCTATTTGTTTGTTCTAAGCCCACTGCCAGTATCCCTCTGGTCAATGGTCCTCCCCTTGCTCCCTCCTCCCTTGTCCTCTGTGCAGGCTTTGCACCTTTATACTTGACCACCTGATTGCTCTTGTGTCCCTTACTGCCTCTATCTGGGATTCCTGTATCCCCTACCCCTCCCTCCCTGCTTTTGTGCTTGTTAATTATCCTCCAGTTCCTATCCCATCTCCCTTTCCTGTGGCCGTATTTGCTTCTTGTTCCCCTGCAGCTCCCCATTTTACCACACCATGACCCCTCACAGTCCCCCCTCTAGCTGCTATTACTCCGTTGGCGGGACTCCTTCAGTTCTCCCTTCTATTCCTCTCCCTTTCCCAGCTTAGGGTCCATCTCAGCCATCCCACCTCCTCCTTCAGCTGTGCTATCTGCCTACATATCATGCATCCCCCTATTTTCCAGACTATATCCAGTACCATGGCTGACCCACAACATGTACACCCTACCACCCTCCCAAAGATGCCCCCAGCCCTTGTGGCCCAAGTACCCTGCCTCAGATCTGTCCTCACCTTGCTCCACTGGCCCCTCCAATGTGACTTCCCCTCCATTTTCCCCTCTTGCCTATGTTAAACTTTTTTGTTTCAGGCCCAATGGTGAGATTCTCCCCGTTTAACTATCAGTATCTGGCACATGTGGCTTCCAGATGTCTGGCCTGGAGATGTTAGGCTGCACCTGGCAGCACGCTGTCCACTAAATTGTAGGTAGGCCTCCCTATAAAAGTGAAGCACTCTGAGGTGGAAGGGGTTAGGGCTCTGTCCTGACTCTCACGAGAGTCAATCAGCCCTGTCACACTCCCCGCTGAGTCCACTCAATCCCCACAAAAGGCCTCCTCTCTGATTACAGCATATACCTCCCTGCTCCAGCTTCAATGCCCCACTCCTGCTGGACGAAAGGCAAGGACACAAAACAGTTTCACAGGTACAAGAAACCCCACAGTTTGCTAAGTTCACTAAGTTACAAGGAGCAAAAAAGGTGTTAGCCCATGATCAGCTCCTGTTAGGACAAAATGTACAGTAATAGTCCAGGTTTTCCACTGAGGAAATATACTTATCCAGGTTTTTCTTAAAACTTTCCTTGTTTGGACTAGCCATCACATCCACTGGTAGTCTATTCCAAAGACTACCCACTCTGACAGAATAGTAATATTTTATTTTCTTAGTGCGAAATCTATCTACTTTAGTTTGAAGTGGATGACCTCTGATGTTGAAATTGTCATTTTTATATTCAATATTTAATGCTACCATTAGGGAGGGGTCATTTAGGATATTATAGTATAATATTGGATCGCCTATAGATCTTCTCAATTCCAGACTATGTAGGCCTTAATTGGTTAGTCTATCCTTATAACTTTGATTTTTTTTAAGTTTTTATTGATTTAGTATAACGTCTTTGGACCCTCTCCAATTTGAGTATTTCTGTTTTTGTACATGGATTCCACAGTTGACTTCCGTAATCTGATATGGGTCTGACATATGATAGGTATAGAGGCATTAGAACGTCTGCATTATGACTCTTAATGTTTCTCTTTATCGCTAAAATTGTTTTATTTGCCTTTGCGATAACCGAACTCATTGCAAACTAAAATTAAGGTTGTTATCAATGATTATACCAAGATCTTTTTCTGAATTTTTGTTTGGGAGAGGTGCATCATTTATTATCTATGTATCTAAGAGATTTTGTCTCCCAACATGTAATACCCAGCATTTATCGGAATTTAAACGCATATCCCAAGTTGAGGTCCAAGTTGAAATCGAGTTTATATCTTTTTGCATCAGTTCAATTTGCTCTGTGCTTTCACATGGTCCTCAAAGTTTGGTGTCGTCTGCGTATTTAACAATAGAGCTTTCTATATTGTGGTCCAAGTCAGCAATAAATATTTGAAAAATAATAGGACCTAGTATGGATCCCTGGGGGACACCGCTAGTAACCTGGCCTTCAAAAGACAGGTGGCCTCAGATGGAAACGTGTTGTGTTCTGTCTTTTAACCAATTGATGATCCATTTGACTATATAAGGATCTATACCGTATTTACATAGTTTTTGATGGATAGCCCAATGTGGGACCAAATCAAATGACTTGCTAAAATTGAAAAGGATTATGCCCATCAGTATACCTGAATCCAACATTTTGTTAACATTATTATAAAAACACATGAGATTAGTAATACAGGATCTACCCTTTACAAAACCATGCTGGTCATAGTCAAACAAGGGAATAGTTTTAAGATGATCAAAGATTTTACTTTTAATGAGTGACTCAAGGATTTTAGAAAAATAGAAACATAGACTTTGCCGGCCTGGTGGCACTGAGGGTTGAGACGCTAGATGCTATACCTCGTGCCATGCCGGTGACCCATGTTCGGGAATGGGCACGGGCCACCGGGGGTCGGCAGGGAAGGAGAAGGTTGAGCATCAGAGGACTGCTCCCTCCTTCTCCAGGGAGGGAGGGATCTGGTTCCGGTATCATGCCCCTGGGCGGAGGTGTGGGGGCATGGCACCGTGCCACATCGTGGTGAAGCTGGGACGACATTAGCCGAAGGCATTGAGCATCATTGCACATTCCCAGCTCCAAGGGGATCTACTCAGAAATTTCTGCCAGCCCCCATGTATGAGCCAGAGCTCGGTGTCTGACTCTCCAGTGACCTTCAGTTCTGCTTGGCCTTCCCACTCGGGGGGCATCCGGGTGAGGGCAGGATGCTGAACTCAGATGAGTTTCGTCATGGACTGGGGTGCCAAGGGAAAAGTATACTATTAAAAAAAAAAGAAACATAGACTTTGATGGCAGATAAGGACCACTAGCCCATCTAGTCTGCCCATTTCCCAACCTACTGGATAAGCTGCAGAACCTAGTTAACCAACAGCCTATTTCTTCCTACCCCCCCCCACAAGAATTGCTTTATGTCTATCCCATGCATTATTCAATTCTTCCACAGTTTTAGACCCCACAAACTCCTCAGGAAGGCGGTTCCATGTGTCCACCACCCTATCTGTGAAAAATAATCCTCACATTGCCCCTGAGCCATCCTCCCTCTATCTTCAAATTGTTTCCCCTTATTCTTGCACATCTCTTCTTCTGAAAGATGTTACCCTCTTGGACTTTGTTGATTCCACTGAGGTACTTTAAAGTTTCTATCATATCCCCCCTCTCCCTTCTTTCCTCAAGTGTATACATGTTAAGATCCTTTAGTCTCTCCTCATATGGCTTCTCTTTCAGACCATGCACCATTTTAGTTGCCCTCCTCTGGACTGCTTCCATCCTGTCTATGTCCTTGTGGAGATGGGGTCTCCAGAACTGGATGCAGTACTCCAGATGGGGTCTCACCAACTGTCTGTACAGATGGATAACAACTTCCTGTTTTCTGCTGGTGATACCCTTCCCTATACATCCCAGTACCCCTTCCCCTCGCCCTCCCTACTGCCTTCTCACATTGCTTGCCTACATTAAGGTAATCTGATATGATCACCCCCAGGTCCCTTTCCATTTTTATTGTTGTTACTACCTCAGCCCCCCATCATGTACTCTTCCCCTGGGTTTTTGTTTACCAGGTGCATTATTTTGCACTTCTTTGCATTGAATCCAAGCTGCCATACTTCTGACCATTTCTCCAACCTTGCCAAGTCCTTTCTCATCCTTTCCACACACCCTTATGTATCAACCCTGTTGCAGATGCCGGCCCGCCAGCACAGCAGTTGGATTTCTGCTTGCAACACCAGAGAGTTGGGTTCAGGAACGAGCCCGGGAGCTGGAGGGCCGGCCAGGGGGAGAGGGCTTGAGCATCCCAGGGACTGCTCGTCTTCTCCAGGGGATGGGGAACCAGAGCTCGGCTCTTGTCTGGCCCCAGGTGGAGACCCGAGTACAACAAGCCGCGCCCTAGCAGGGGCGATGTGCCAGATGTTGGCGCTCAAGCGCCTTGACGTCAGGGGACTCGGCACATCATGAGAACACTGGAAAAATACCTCGCGGCCCCCCAGTAGACGGAGCACCAGACCCTGACCCTCAATGCCCCTACCTGCCCAGAGACAGCATCCTGACGAAAGATAGATGCATTGGGGTGTATGGGCCCCCACCCCGTACCCCGCCTGGGGGGTACAACCATGGCTCCATGGGGATGGACTGCACTGGTCACCAGGTAGGTGACTGAGGGCTGAAAAAGGCCATAGGTGACTCCCGAAGAGATGGAGGCTGCGAGGAGGAGAGGAGTAAAAACACAAAAGCAAAAAAAAAAACCCTGTTGCAGATCATTGTGTCATCTGCAAAGAGACATACTTTTCCTTCCGGTCCCTCTGCAATGTCACTTATAAAGACATTAAAGAGGAGTGGACCCAGTGCTGAACCCTACAGTACCCCACTAGTAACCCCCCTTTCTTCAGAGTGGACTCTGTTTACTATTACCTTCTGTGTCCTGTTGTCCAGCCAACGTTTTACCCAGGCTACCACCCTGGGACCCACTTCCAGGCTGGCTAATTTGTTTATTAATCTTTTGTGTGGGACTGTGTCAGATGCCTTGCTAAAGTCTAGGTAGGCCACTTCACAGCCCCTCCCTGGTTCTACTTTGGTCACCCAGTCAAAGAAATCGATTAGATTCATCTGACATGACCTTCCACTGTGAATCCATGCTGCCTTGGGTCCTGTGCCCCACTGGCCTCTAGGTACTCAACAATTCTTTCTTTCAAGTGATTCCATCATTTTCCCTACCACAGAGGTCAAACTGACAGGTCTGTAGTTTCCTGCCTCTGTCTTGATCCCACTTTGTGAAGGGAATCATCACCCTCCTCCAGTTCTCAGGTACCACACCATCCTCCCATGATTTGTTAAAAGGATAGTCAGTGGTGTCATTGGTTCTCCCTTAATTCTTTTAGAATTCTGGGGTGAATCCCATCAGGCCCATTGCTTTGTCCACCTTCAGTTTAGGAGTTCTTTCAGAACTCTTTCTTCTGTGAAAGGACTGAGATCGACCCCCTAACCAGAGTGCTTCTGTTAATTGTATTAGGTACCATGCCCTCCTCCTGTTTTGTGAATACTGAACAGAAGTATTCATTCAGTATCCCTGCTTTTCACTGTCCCTCTGCCCACCCACCATCCATTCTATTCAGCCTCACTATCCCTCCTTTGGCTTTCATCGCCCTTAATGTACCTATAAAAGTTTTATCCTCCTTCTTCATATCCGAGTTGGCTAACTTTTCCTCAGTTTGGTCCTTTGCTATTCTGACTGCCTTCCTTGCTTCCTTCTGCCTTAACTGGTACAGTTCACTGTCCTGCTCCTTCTGTGTTTCCTTATACTTCCTAAATGTTATCTTTTTCTCCCTAACCTTCCCCGCCATCTCTTTTGAGTACCATAGTGACTTTTCCTTTCATTTTGATTTATTTGCTTCACACAAAGGCTTGTTGCCTCTGTGATGGCAGTTTTGATGTTTCCCCATTGTTGCTCTACCCCTCCTTCTTGCCTGTTTGCTAGTGCTTTTTTAAGGCACTCTCCCATTTTGACAAAGTCAGCCCTCCTGAAGTCCACTACCCTCACTTTGGTATGGCTTGACTCTGCAGCTGAGTTTATCATGAACCACACTGTTTGGTGGTCACTTGTTCCCAGATGGCTACCCACTTCTGGATCTGAGATCCTCTCACTGTCCCCATTTGAGAGTACAAGGTCTAAGATTGCTCCCTCCTGAGTGGGTTCCAACACTAGCTGTCTGAGGCATGCCCCCTGTAGGGCATTGGGAATGGCCCTGCTCTTGGATGTGGCTGCAGCAAAGGTAAACTAGTTAACATCTGGCATATTCAGGTCCCCCATCAACAATATCTCCCCTTTCTCTGCCTTCCTAAGGATGCCTTCTATCATATCCTTGTCCATTCCCTTCACCTGAGATGGGGGTCTGTATACAACCCTGTGCGAATTGTGGTGCCATTTCCAGTCTCTCTTTACATGGTATTGCAGTGAGGCTAATTGGCCTTCAGTTTGAAGCATTAGTTCTACTGCCTTTTTTGAATATTGGCATTACTCTTGATTTCTTCCAGTCATTAGGTACTACTCCATAATTAAGTGAATTTTCATATAATATTTTAAGGGGCATCCATATATAATCCTTCAATAATTTTAACATGTGAGATGTAATATTGCCAAGCCCAGGGGCACTATTGTCTTTTAATTGTTCAATTTGATGGATTACTTCCACTTTAGTAAAAGAATGAGATCCCACTACATTATTATTCATGCTGGTTGGTGACGAGGTTTGGTTAGAAAAAAACGGAACAGAAATAATCATTGAAAGCATTAGCCATTTTACTTGAGTCAGATATACATTTATTATTTATTGTAATTGTTGATAATTCATTATTGCCCTTTTTTAATGAATTGATGTAACTATAAAATTGCTTGCTGTTGAATTTGCTTGCATTTTTTGCCAGGTAAAGTTCCATTTTTTTCTTTGCTTTACTTATTTTATTTTTGCACTTTTTTTGTATATTTTTGAATCGATTCCAATGTGAGTCTGACTTATCATTCATAAACATGTTGTATGTGTTGTTTTTCTTCTTTATAAGTTTCTTAATGCTTGCTGTTAACCATTTAGGTTTCATACCCTGCTTACCATATTTTTTTAATATATCTTACATGATTTTTTATTGTGTTATGAATTATTGTGTTTATTACGTCCCATGATTCATCTGTAGAGTTTTCCTTAAGGAGATTGACCCAGTCAATATCTATCAAATCTTTCTTTATGCCTTCATGATTTGCTGTTTTGAATAGATAAAACTCCGTGCAGCCTTTAATGGAGGTATTATTAGTATGGGATACGGTGGTAAATATCACTGTAGAGTGGTCACTGTTACCTAAAGGGGAACTGGTGACACATTCTGTAATATTAATATCTTCTGAGGTGATGACAAAATCTAGAAGATTGTTTAACTTAGTTGGAGAGTGACATGTCGTATTAGATTATGTTCGGAACGTAAGTTCAAAAAATCTCTGCCTTGTTTATTGGCTGAAGTTCTATAAGCCCAGTTTATATCCAGAAAATTGAAATCACCTACTAGAATTACTTTACCATGTTCTAATGTTTTATTTATTTCTTCTATTATTTTATGGTTCATTGAGGTGTTAGTATTATGTGGGCAATAATAAACACCTAATATGTATTCTTTTGTATTATTCTTCATTATCTGAAGCCAGAGTGTCTCCGTCTTGACTGAATTCTCTTTTACTTTTGCTGTTATTTTGGTAAAATCAATGTCAGTTGATAGACAAGCTGCTATTCCCCCCCCTTCTCCCCTTTCTATCTTGTCTTACGATGGTGTATCCCTCAATATTGTAACCCCATGCATCTTTATTATCCAACCATGTTTCTGTTAGTAATGCTACATCTATTTTCTCAGTATTTAATATTGTTTGTAATTCGCTGAATTTGCTCAAGAGGCTTCTAATATTACCCAACAAGAATCTCCTAGTTGTTGAATTATGTAATGCTATTTTATTATCTATACATGTCTTAGTTGGTATTATTTTACTTACTGAGGGAACCTCATCCCCCTTGACAGTTAGTTTAAAGTATCTGTTTCCATTGTATTAGCAAACAAGTTACCCAGTATTTTTACACCCTCATTACTTAAATGGAGGCCATCTCTGCTGAACAGGTGTCTTTTACCATAAAATTTGTCCCATGAGTTCATGAGTACAATAGATTCCTTTGCACACCAGTTCTGTAATCTAGCATTAATTCTGGCAATTGTTTTATTTTTTTCATTTGATGCCTTTGGGACCAGAAGTAGTCCAGAAATAATAGGGTGTGCCCCCAATGTTTTTAGAGTTAGTGCTGTCTCAAGGAGATCTGTGCAGATATCTTTGTCATGATTTTTGCTCACATCATTTATTCCCACCTGAATGGTTACAATTTGTTTATTACTGGTCTTTTTTTATGATTTTAGGTATTTCTCTCTGGATAGCAGCAACCTTTGCTCCTGGGTAACTAAGAACCATTGTATGTTCTTTGTCTTTGTTACAAATGATGGAATCACATTTTTTTATAATTGAGTCACCAATTACAGTCATTTCAACAATCACAGATTATGTTAGCAGGATATTATCCACAATTAAAGAACTAAACCTATTTTGTGTAGGTATTTCATTTATCGTAAGGGCCCTTCAGCCTTTCTTTATGTTGTTTCCTTTTTTTACTAGGTACCAGTCATTATTAGGTTTCGAATTCCCATTTCCATTTTTTTGTTAAGATTATCTGTACATTCAGACTGGTTACTTTCATCCAAATCAGAGTTATTGTCCTCTCTATTTCTTTTTCGAGTTCTAATAGCACAGTCAGCTGAGTTGATTGGGTAGTTGGTAGTGTCAGTGCTAGGTATGCTTTGTGAATTGTTACTGCTAGTGTCATTTGAGCTAAAAGTAAGGAGTGTGGGTCGGATAGAGCCACTAAATTCTGTGGTTGGTTTTGTACCACAGCAAGTGGAGATGTTTAATATACCATATTCTTGTTCTAACTTCACAATGTCTTTCAAATTATTGAATTTGATTGTTACATTGTGTAATTTTATTTATTTATTTGCTTTTGTTAACCAGGTAAGCACACTAGACAGCAAAGTGCCTATTTTCAGGAGTGACCCGGGAGAGTTACAGGGTATCCATGAAACACAAGATATAGGGTAGGGGTAACATGCAGGAGCCATGGGTTACATACAGGAGCCACGTGCTCCGACAGTTGGTAATACAGTAGAGGTTACATACAGGAGCCACGTGCTCTGACAGTTAGTACTACAGTAGAGTTACATACAGGAGCCACGTGCTCCGACAGTCGGTAATACAGTAGAGGTTACATACAGGGGCAACATGCTCCGCCGTAGGGTGATACAGAGATAACATCAAATAACAATTAGTAATTTGCAGCAAGAACAACACAAGCAGGAGCAAAACATCAAAGTGGTTCGGAGTACATGTGTGTGATAACATCAAATAGCAATTAGGAATTCGCAGCAAGAACAACACAAGCAGGAGCAAAACATCAAAATAGTTAGGAGTACATAGGTGTGTCATAGTCTGGCCTAGAAACCTGTAATGAGAAAGAGGACTTGGTACTAAACCGGGTTAGGATAATTATTAAGAGTGATAACGCCGCTCCACCTGGGGCGGTAAGTGCCTAAGGAGGGTAATCAGCAGCGGAGATTATGCTAGGAGAACTGCACACTGGGAGGGGAGCCAGGTTTATGCTTAAAACGGGCAGGTGGATGCGGTTATTAGGAAGTTCCATAGGGAAGATTTGAAGCAAGGGTGGGAGGGGGAGGCATGAACATGAGCTGGAAGGGAGTTCCACAATTTTAGTGCATGGACGGTGAAAGCCTGATCACCTGTGAGGGTGCGGGTCTTGGGGACCAGATGGGCCTGAGTTGCACATGACCTGAGGTTGTAGACAGGGGAGGCATGTTTTAGGGGAAGGCCGAGCGAGGCGGGAGTGGCCATTCTAACTATATTGTTGATGAAGTTGCCAAGGATGTAGGTCCAGAGTTTCTCTGGGGGTAGCCACTCCAGTCGAGAGTAGAGCTCACAGCAGTGTGTGAGGCAGGGGGCCGAGAGTGCAAAGTGGCATATGTTGTTGTAGGTGGTGTCCCACTTGGCAAGGCTAGAGGTCGGAACAGGGGCAAAGGCAACAATCCCATAGGAGAGTGTGTGAAGGAGAATCCCCTTAGCTATAGCAAGCCGGGCTGCGGGGGTGAGGCAGTCTTTAGCTCTGTAGGCTAGGCCGAGCTTGCCATTCGTCCTTTACAAATGGTACGAATGTGCGAGGAGAGATCCAGTTGAGGATCGAGGGTGACACCTAGGTATTTAACAGAGTCAGTGTTTGGAAGGAGGGAGTCACTTGACCCATGGATTTTTAGGGGGATCATGCAGGAAGAGGTTTTGGCCACAGAGCCAAAGAGCATGGCCTGCGTTTTCTTCAGGTTCACTGTAAGTTTGTGTCCATCAAGCCAGTTCCTGATAAGAGAGAAATCAGAGTTGAGCTGGGAGTTGATGGAGGTGATGTTCTGTGAGCTGGCTAGGATGACTAGGTCATCGGCGTAAAGAGTTAGGTGCCCATTGGTAATGACGGAGGGCAAATCATTAAAGAACAGGAAGAGCAGGATTGGTCCAAGGACAGATCCTTGGGGCACCCCGCTGTTCATTGGGGAGAGGGTTGAAAGGGTTCAATTAAAGCAGGTCTATTGCTGCCTAACCCCTAGGTAATTGGTGAACCAGTCAAGGGCATGGAGGGAGAATCCATGAGACTGCAGAGCAGAGAGGAGGAGGAGGGGATGGTCCACCCGATCAAAAATCTTAGATCAACAAAGATGGTCCCTGTCAATTTGCCTTGGTCAGTCGCGGACCGGATCTTGGAGGTAACCACGGCCAGGGCGGTCGATGTGCTGTGCCCTTTACGGAAATCGTGCTGGGTAGGGGATAGAACATCATGTCCCTGGAGGTAGTGGGAGAGTTGGGAAGCAACCGCCTTTTCGAGGAGCTTTCTGGCAGCGCATAGTATAGCAATGGGGTGATAATTATTGACATCTTTTGGGTCACCATGTTTAAGGACAGGGACGACCTTAGCAACCTTCCATATGTCAGGGAGGATCCGTGAGATAAGTGAAGCGTTGAAGATGTGAGCGATTGGTCGGGCAAGGAGAGGATCCCCCAGGCTAAGTAGCTTCGGCTCTAGGTTGTCGTGGCCAGCTCCCATGTGGTGGGAGAGGCTGGCAAGGATTTTCTGGGTCTCACCAATAGTGATTCGTTTGAGGTAGAAGGGAGGATGGGGGGGTGCTCCCAGAAGTTTTGGGGCACTTCGAATTGAGAACACTTATCACATTCAAAGTCTGTTGTTGGAATGGTTTCAATAGTGCTATACATATTACACTTCTTAGTTTTTGGCTAACTTTCCCTGTATGCATAAGGCAACGAGAATGATTAGAGTATTAATTTCAGATTCCATTGCAACAGATTCTACAGGTATTGTTAATAGTAGCAACTTACAGTAATTGAAACTGAAACCAGCCTGTACCCACCTACACATCGGAACGTCTCTGCATGCAGAAAAGCGCACTCACCCCTCTCACTTGGGGGTGAGAATTTAACGGCAGCTCAACCAGGAAGTGAACGGGTCATGTGACCACATATTCACTGCTTGGGGAATTAACTAATTCGGTCTATTTGACTCTATAACTTTAAATCTGCTCCCGTAAGTTAGCAGCACTCACAACTGAGTTCAGTCAGTGCAAAATAAAGTAAAACATCTGGTGGTAGATGTTTAGGTGTGTAGTCCCTCCAGAGAGCATAAACTATACTACCCAATGTCCACCCCGACTCTTTACAGACCCCAGTACAATAGAAAAGCTCTATAGCACATAAAAAGGCACCAAAATGATTAAAACACTCTCTGTGGTCACTAGATCTCCTCTCATGTGAGGAGATCTACTATTAGTGGTCCGCTCGCTCAGGGGTGAGAATTTAACGGCAGCTCAACCAGGAAGTGAACGGGTCACATGACCACACGTTCACTACTTGGGGAATTAACTAATTTGGTCTATTTGTCTCCCAAACTTTAAATCTGCTCCCGTAGGTTAGCAGCACTTGGTACTGAGTTCAGTCAGTGCAAAATAAAGTAAAACAGCTGGTGGTAGATGTTCAGGTGTGTAGTCCCTCCAGGGATCATAAAGTACCAATTACTATCAATTTAACGTGACAGTATATAATTACTAGAATATAATACAGAGTGCAATAGGCATGTAGAACTGTACAAAACATGTGACAGATACAGTGTACTGTGACCTTTCTGCAAGGAAAAATGCTATCGCCCCTATTCCATTACACATTAAAGAAAAAAACCCTTGTGTCACTGCTGTCCCCAGCAGCCCACTGCTCACAGCATTTCTCCTCCAAATCCCAGCTTACAAAACCAAAAAAAAAACCTTGCTAGAAATTAACTTTACTTCCCTTTTTGCCTGTTGCTTTGCAAGCGTCATGGAAGCTCAGCTGCAATCCCGGAGGTCCGCCGCCACACCACGCCACGCCTCCAGCCCCCTGGCCTGCTGTGCACCCCGCTGCTCTCCTTCCTGGCTCCTCTCCACATCTGAGCGTATATGTTCAGATTTATTTTAATATCTATCATTAACACCAGTGTCTAGCTCAGGGAGTAAAGTGCAAAACACTTATGCTTATTTAAACCTATCAGTTTAACGTGACAGTATATTATTAATACTGTGAAGGTGTTGGGATTGAAGACATGGACACCAATTCAAGCTGAACAAATTGGACCTCACTTGTCCAAATATTTATTTACATAACAGCAAATAAAATAAAGAATAAGCGAACTTAAGAAGTCAAAACAAAATTCCAAAGGTCAGAGTAGGTTTCCAAATACAGCTGTAGGATAGACTAGAGAGATATTGATCTGGTCACAGACCAACTCAAGACTGACTTTTTAATCAATAGCTGTGCTCTTTTTATCTAGAGGATGGGTCATCTGATCTGTAACCCTTCCCCTGAACTCAAATGAGAGAAAACATTTCTTTTAATAACACTTTAATTTATTTCACCATAGTCTATACTTATTTATAAACCTAAAAATAACATAATTATTGTTCCGTAATTTAATTTTATATTATTATCTATTCATCCAGCACATTCTAGCTCCTCCCACATCAAGACATACCATAAATATGTTCAGACTGAGGCCGGCCGGCTCTTAGAATGGTATGCCTGGTGTGGAGAAGAAGAAGGAGCTGAGATCCAACGGTACAGGCAGTTCAAGTAAGCAACCAAACAAAAAAAAAATGCAAGCAAGAATAATCATTTATTTTTATTAATCTTCTGTTCTAATAACTTGTTTATTGAATGGGGGTCTAGCTACCTAGAACAGCATTGAGTGTTTTATTTAAAAGTGCACCTTTCATTTTATGCCTGTTACTTTAGGGCTGCCAGAAATTGTAAAACAAAACAAGTAACAATGTTATGTTTATGTTGCCCCACGCTACATTCTGGTCTATTCTGGGTAATAGTGTTTGGCAATGCATTACTGCATTGCGACACGCCAGCAGTTGCAAGGGGAAAAGAACTGCTAAATTACAGACTCAAAAGCTTATTCTTTGAATTGCAGCAACAACCGAGAGATAAGCATAGGACACAGACCAAGGAGTTCATTCAGAGGAGTCCTTTTTGAACTGAAAAAGAGCCCCGGTCGTGTCCTGGCATTGCTAGGTTAATTTTGCATTCATTTTTTTCCTCTCACACGTTCGTGAGGTACTAGCCAAAACAAATGCAGAGCGGAGCAGCTGCTCATAAGGGAAGAGAATATTTCTATTCAAAAATGTTACCAAAAGCACTTATTTTTGGACTAAATGGGATTCTTCTGATTTTACCATTATGACTCGGGACATTAATTCATGCAGGGAAACGTATGAGAGGGCAGTTTTAGTTTCGGGAGCCAGCCAAGAGGAGTTTAAAATTTATTAAAGGACATTCACCGTCTTAAAGCCCGAAATGTAGGTGGCCAGTCTACATCCACACAACAAGGGGTGAATCTTGAGGGGAGTAAAGAAATACGGAAAAATAAATATGCTGTTGCACAACAGACTTGAAAAAGGAAAAGGGAAGGGGGGTACCAGCTCCAGAAACAAAACAGGAGGTTATTCCCTGTTACAAATACAATATAATACAGAGTGCAATAGGCATGTAGAACTGTGCAAAACATGTAAAAGACACATGGGGCTGGATTTTACAAAGCCTAAGATTGCCACAAGCCCCAAGTGTGCCAAAGATATGGAGCACTGAACTTGCGGCACTCAGTTTTCTATCCCTTGCAGCAAATGGTAATTTATGTACCTGGTAAAGGTGATTATAGGAGCACCTTTTTACATCACACCGAGTCACAACATATGGGTTATCTGAGCTCTCCTCATAGGTTGATGCACAAAGGAATTCCAAAATTTGAAATCCAGTCTATCTCCTCCCTTTTCCTCTCCCATAATCCTCAGTATGAGTTCTTCCGAAGCTTGCAACTTTCCTGAAAACAATACAAGCAGTCATAGAATGACCCTAATGAGCTCCCCTGGGGTGCCGTTAGGTAACAAGATGCGTCCAAGTTATGTTTCATTACAATATTCACTTTCTTTAATGATTGTTACTAGAAATCCTATGCATACTTTTAATGCATATTTACTCTGAACTAAAAGTGTTCTCAAGCATTTATGTTCAGATTTGTTTTAATATCTAGCATTAACAGCAATGTCCAGACATGTACATTATTCACATCATCTCCCTCGGCACTCTCCTGTGCCGGTAACGCCCCCTTTTTCCTTCTCCTTTTCCCCTTAGTGGGTGGACCACAGAGTGCTGTAAGAAGGTACTCCTATAATCACCTTTACCAGGTGAGTAAATTACCATTATCTATCGTACCTTTTTACAGCACTCCGAGTCACAACATTTGGATGATTATACAGCAGTATTGTTTTCTTCTTGGGTAGGAGGAGGAACAGGAGTTAATGCGGTCTTGATTACCTTCCAACCAGAGTCTGAGTTGCTAATTAGGCTGGTATCGAGTTGGTACAACCTTGTGAAGATATGCAGAGATGCCCAGGTAGCTGCCTGGCAGATCTCAGCTATGGACGCTGAATTACACTCCGCCCAGGAGGTGGCTACTGCCCTAGAGGAATGGGCCTTAATCTGGGGTGGAACTGGTGTGTCTTTGGAGGTGTAGGCCTTGATTATGGTTTGTCTTAACCATCAAGTTATAGTGGACCTAGAAGCCTGCAATCCTTGTTTTGGTCCGTGGGGAATAACAAACTGTCTGTCCGATCATCTGAAAGGGGCTGTTCTGGTGAGGTAGGTCCTAAGTGCCTGACCTGGGTCTAGACAGGTTAGGATATCCCTATGGGAATTATCCTCCTGCTGGTTGAACGTAGGCACCGAAATCTCCTGCACCAAATGGAAGTTAGAGGCTACCTTGGGAACAAATGACAGAACTGTTCAGTGGACTACCTTCTCTGGGAAGAAAGCCATGAATGGTTCTCTACAGGATAGAGCCTGAATCTCACTGGTTCTCTTGGCCAGCAAACCTGACACCAGGAACACCGTTTTCATGGTAAGAACAGCTAGGGGCGCCATCTCCAAAGGTTCAAAGGGGATGCCAGTTAGTACATCCAGTATGAGGTTGAGGTGCCATGGTACTGTCAGTAGTCTGAGGCAGTGGCTAATGTTGGATGCTGCCTACAGGAAGGTTTGGACCAACGGGTGTGCCCCTGGCAGATGCCTGATGGTCTCACCTCAGATTGCTCCAGTGGCTGCTGCTTGCACCCGTAGGGATGCTGGGGTTAAACCCTTGTCTAAACCATCTTGTAAAAACTCTAAAACATCGATGATGGTGCATTCTGATGCAACTAGATTTCTTGCCTCGCACCATGTCGTAAACAGTAACCAATGTCTGCTATATGTTCTATTGGTTGAGTCTCTCCTGGCCTGTACCAATGTTTCAGCTACCTTACCAGATACCCCAACTTTCACCAGCCTAGTCCTCTGAGCGGCCATGCCATTAGTCTCAGAGGTCTGGGGTCTTCATGCCATATCGGGCCCTGTTTGAGGAGCTCTTGGTATAAAGTTAATGGCATTGGTCTATCTATGAGCATCCTCTTGATGAGGGCATACCAAGTTCTTCTTGGCCAGTCCGGAGCTATGAGCAGAAACATGCTGCCTGTGTCTCTTATCTTCTTCAGAACTTGCAGTGTCATTGATATTGGTGGGAAGACATATGCCTTGCATAAGTTCCAGGGGGTGGATATCGCATCCACCGCTACTGCTCCAGTCTCCCTGTACCTGGATATGAATCCTGGCAGCTGCTTGTTCTGTGCTGATGCCATGAGGTCTATTTGAAAGGGTCCTCATTTCTTATGGATTCTTTCAAAAATATCCTGGTTGAGTTGCCACTCCCCCTGCTGTATTTACTGTCTGCTCAGCCAGTCTGCCCTTGTGTTGAGGTTTCCTGCCAGATGGACTGCGGTGAGACTGAGAAGGTTTCTTTCTGCCCATATCATCAGTGTCTGCATGTCTTGGGCCATTGCCTTGCTCCTTGTTCCTCCTTGCTTGTTTATGTAAGACATGGCTACTTTGCTGTCTGTTCATACTTTCACGTGTATTTTTCTGACTTGTGTTTGAAAGCGTTCTAGAGCTAGGCAAATGGCCCTGGTCTCCAAAATATTTATAGGTAGACAAGACTCTGCTTCTGGCTATTTTCCCTGTATAGATTGCCTGTTCAGAACAGCACCCCAACCTTGCAGGCTTGTGTCTGTTTCGAGTGTTTGTGTGACATGTTTGTCCAATGTTGCCCCCTGCCTCAGGTTCTTTGGGTTCATCCACCATTTCAGTGAACTTTTTATGGCTGTTGTTAGGGTCACCCTTTGGTCGTAGTTTTGGGAGTCATAATCCCAATTGTTCAGTAGGAGTCACTGTAGCAGCCTCATGTGAGCTCTGGCCCAGTTGTGTAGATTTATGCAAGCTGCCATTAGGCCGAGTAGTTGCATTAGATGCCACACAGTTGTCGTCCTGTGATGTAGGATTTTCCTGTGATGTGTTTTTAGGGTTGTTATTCTGTCATCTGAAGATCTGACTGTGCCCCTTACGGTGTCGAAAATCGCCCCTAAACATTAGATCGAGGTCGAAGGTGCTTGGTGACTTTTGTCATTATTGAGTATCCAACCATGCTCCCTGAGCAGCTGCTGGGCCCGTAAGGTCACCCTCTGTGACTCCTCCTGAGTCCGTGCTCATATTAATCAGTCATCGAGGTACAGAATTACATTAGTCCCTTCCATGTGCAACTTCACTGCCAGAGGTGCCATGACTTTTGTGAATACCCGCAGTGCTGATGACAGCCTGAAGGGGAGACCCTGATATTGGAAGTGGAGTCCCAGCAAGCAAAATCAAAGGAACCTCTGGTGGATCGGTCTGATGGAGAGATGAAGATAGGCATCCTTCAGATCTATTGAGGTTAGTATATCCCCTTAGTGGATTACCGCAATCATTGATCTCAGTGTCTCCATCTTGAACCTCTGATATCTCACAAGCTTGTTGATGAACTTGAGATCCAGGATGGGTCTGAGATCTCCGGTCTTCTTTGGGACCAGAAAGAAGACTGAGTAAATGCCGGAATAATGTTCTTGTTTTGGAACTGGAGTTATGGCTTTGCTGTGAAGGAGCTGGTTTAGGACAGCCCTGACTTGTCTTATGGTCACTCTGTTCCCTGCAGTGTGAGACTGTATGAACCATTCTTGTGTGAGAGTTACATTGAATTCTATTGCGTATCCCTTTGACACTATTTTGGTGACCCATTGGTCCGAAACTGATCTGGCCCAGGTTGCCGCAAACTTCTGTAGTCTTCCCCCTACAGTGTCCTGTGCCTCCTGGACCGGTGGATTCGATTCCATGTTATAAAGGTGATCAAAAAATACTGATCGCCCTTAGGGTGAGTGTACATCGCTATTGCACACTCGCGATGAGGACAAAAAGGGCGCCCGAGATCTATGGGTCTAGTTTTTATTGTAGGGGCTGCCCCCACCCTACATATAGATTCTCAGCTCGGGGGTATGTCGGGGTGTGAAAACTTTTAAAAAATGGAAAGCCGCTTGCAGGAAAAAAAAAATGTATGCTGCTGTACCCAATCTTGCACCCTGCACCTCCCAGCCGACCACCCTCCCCACCACGCTAGCAGACCAGCTCGGCAGCTGGCCGCCACACCCCATCTCACATGCCATCCTTCCCCTGCCTCTCAGCCCTGCACATGTGCGCATGAGCGTATACATGCATACTTCCTGTCACTTTATTCGCCCACCCCAGTATCCAGTCACACCCCCTACTAGGTAGCCGTGAACACAGGTGCCACAATTGAGTCACCCTTTTTGTAGGTACCTAGTTTCAGTCACCTTTTTCACATGGTACCGTGACGCCTCATTGGCGGAACCCTCTGTTGGAATTGGTGGGCTTATATGATTGCTTGTTGTTGTAACTGCTTCCGCAGTCCCTGTTGTTCTTTTGATGGTGCATGCAGTTGAAGAAGTTCTGTTTAAAACCAAATGAGCATCTGTCTTGGCCTTGTTGACCCTGTCCTCTTTTGCTTCTGTTACCAAAGTTGCAGAATTTGTTGGCCCGAAAAGACAGCAATTTTGTTGGGCCTCCCTGATTATCCTTGTCATTTCCTTTCTTTACCGCAAACTCCTCTATGCCAGGGCCTAACACTCTGTCACATGACAAGGGCAGCTTCATGACTATTTTTAGATTCCTGACCCATATTCCACATCTTAAGCCAGATGTGTCTCCTTGCCCTATTGATAGCTGCCGCTGATCTGGATGACATCTTGAAACTGTCTATGGTGGCATCCGCCACGTATTTAACTGCCTGTATGGCATAGTCTATGGTCGCTCCCTGAGCACTGGAAGTTGGAATGTCTTGCCGTGCAGCCACTAACCATCTGAGGACTGCTCTGGAGGAATAGGTGGCTGCCATGGAGGCCCTCATGGCCATAGTTGTCATGTCATGGACCTTCCTGACTATGTCATCTACTTTCCTATCCACTGGGTCCTTCAACGCCGAAGCCAATTCTGAGGGTAAGACTGTCTTGTTACTGAACAAGGAAACCTCTGAGTCCACTTTTGGGGATGCCAACCATACTTTCTCCTTCTCTTGATTGAGGGGGTACCTTCTCTCGAAGGTCCCTTTCTCTCTAGTCTTGAGTTGTTCTGGAGCCTCCCACTTCTTAGCAAGGATGCTGTCTAGTACTTTGTATATAGGGAAAAAAGTAGAGGATTATTTCTTTTCCTTGACTATGGGGTCCAGTCTGCTGTCAGGTTGTTCCACTGGTTCGTCGATACACAAAGTTTCACAGACCACCCTGATTAGTTCTGGAATAAGGTCAAACAAGCACAGTCTCGCAGACATGTCCTCACACTCCTCCTCCCCCTCCGATTCTTCCTCTTCTGCCGAATCAGATGTGTCAGAATGGTTATCCAGTTCTGGGGCTTTTGAGACCGTTGGTTTCTTGGGTTTTGGTGGGCCCCCCTTGTCTGGTGTTCTGGATCTCTTGTCCACTCCCAGAGCATCAATTTTGTCCAACAGCTTTTGAAATAGTTCTACCACCGCGTTATGAGAGGAGGTGGAAGCACTGTCTGTGATGGGCTCATCCTCTGGGGATCCTCCAGTGAGGCTAAGGTCCTGCAGATCCGAGTCCACCATGCTGAGGGAGCACAGCTCCCCGATTTCTTTGTCTAGCAGGATATTGGGGCATTTCCTGCACACCTTCCTTGATTTTCCTATTCTTGCTATTCTGAGAATTGATTGTCCTGTAAGACAGGTTGGTTGAACGCTGGACAGCACCATATCTTACACGCAACACATCAATCAAGTTGCTAAGGCAGCTAGTGCCAAACTGGGCCTGCTTTACCATAACAAGCACTGTTTAACCACTGAAGCCCTAAATGTAGCTGTTGCATGCTCTGTGTTGACCATTATAGACTATGGCCTAGTGGTTTATGGGGTCGCAACCCCCACAACTCTGAAACTAGTCAATACCACACTAAACAAGGCCTGTAGACTTGTGCTGGGTGCAGATAGGTTGGCCCACACTTGCTCGCTGTATGCACAATCTGGATGGTTTAGCATGGGTAGTAGAGTGAACTATCAAACCTGCCTTTTAGTCAAGAACTCAACCCTCAGCCTAACCCCTCCTGGGGTGCAAAACCTCCTTACTTCAACCAACCCCTCGAGATATACTAGGATCATAAATAACTGGTTGCTTAAAATCCCTTTTTGCTGGACTGTGCAAGGCCAACAGTCCTTTGCATACTGTGCCCCTCTCTGGCTAAACTCAATTGGTGAAGATTTCCACAAGGAAATTAAGCTTGGACCATTTAAAACAAAACTTCAGGCACTCCTAGCAACTGCCAGTGACTGTGACTGCATAACTTAGCTTAACACCAGCCCCTTCTCCAGGCCTTAGCATAAGGCTCCAGCTCTTTCCTCTCCCCCCTCCCCCTCCTGTTCCCCTCCTGTCCCTTCTTCTGTCTCCTCCTTCACCTACGACTCCTACTTTCCCTGTCCCCTGCTGGACCTTTGTGACATTCACCCATCTTACCTTCCTCAGCTTCCTCCCCTCCCTCCCATTCCCACACCTTTTCCCCATCTGTCTTTCCCTCTTATTTTTACCCCTCCCTCTCCCTGAAACCCCTCCCCTCCTTCTCCATCCCAGTATCTCCTCTTAACCCACCTAGTATCTCCTTTGACCCCTCCTTATCCTTCTCACCCTCGTCTCCCATGCCATACCTCCCTATCACTTGCCCCCTTCCTCCTCCCTTCTCTGCCTTCCCTTCTCTCATTGTCTTTTACTTCAGCCAGTCCCCCCCTTCCCTAACACTCTCTAATCCACCTGCCCTCTATAGCAATTGTTTTACTCACATCAGGGCTCTTTCCTCTACTGGTTTATTGACAACAGACCTGCTGTACTCCAGCAGCTCTGGCTATCTCCCCCCCCCCAGCATATTTGATAACTGGGTCTGTAATTACTAATTCACCTTCATTGTTAAACATTGGGACTGTTTTTTTCTGAATCATGTAATCTCTGTAATGGATCAATCCGCTATTGTGTTATTATCTACTGTCTTTATCTTCACCTGTATTTTTGATTTTGTATTTGCCTTCTACTTGTGTTTTGTCTATTGACGTGGAGCCTCTGTAAACGAGCCTCTGGCTCAAAGGTCTTTCCTGATTTCCTCAAATAAATAAAAAATAAATAAACATAACTTTCAGAAGCATTTAATTGTCTGTGTGCTCCCAGCTGGTTTAAGAAAAACAAAGCAGTGAGTCACAATAACCAGCAGAACCCAACCATATTATTGTATTTCACGGTATTGTCTTGACTGAAGTGATTTCCAAATGAGAATTGTGGGGCTAATAGCCAGCAGCCATATCCCTTCTCTACAATTGGTCATTCCCCCTAAAAAAAAACAGAGAGGCAATAGCTAGCAGTCCCAGCATTTTCCATTTTAAAAATAAAGCTGTTGTCCCTTTACGGGTTCATTAACAGCCAATCGTGGCCGCCGTCTTGTGAGAGGCATTTTGGTGGCAGCCGCCATCTTAGAGGAGGCTTTCTTAAGTAAATAACAGCTGCCGCCATCTTGGAGGGGGGAATTCTCACGATAACGCAAGTAGGATCTCCTAAGATGGCGGCGCCCCTCCCGCAATAGAGACTCCTCATGGCACCTAGTTTGAATGCCAGGATCTCTGCGGGACTAACACTGGGCGCAGGCCATGCCCTGACTCATGGGGACATCTCCGTCTGCCCATGCTTGAGCCCTAGATTCGGGTGAGACGACCCACTTGCCGGAAACGCTGTCAGTGCATGGTAGATCTCTGTGATCAGTTTGGAGGCTCCAGATGGCACTCAGCAGTGAAGGGAGGAGGTAGGAATACTGGGGCTAATTCTGCTGTTGTTCGGGACTCAGTCGGGATGGGTCAATGGTCCTGCATGTTCGCGGTTGAAACAAGGTGAACCGCAATGTGAGGACCTCGTGAAGTGGGACCATCAGTGGAAAAAAGAGAGCTCCATACTGAAGGAGGCATCGTACTCCTGGCTGAACAAGGTAAGTTGGGGGTTGTGCACCATGCTGGGCTGCTAGAATCAGGAAAAATTATCAGGAAAAGTGCAGGATCCCCTCCCTTAGCAGAAAAAGGTGAAACTGGTGTGGGGGGGTCCAAGGTCCCATGTTATAGAGGGATTCCAGAGTCCCATATTATAGGGAAGGTGGACGTATTACCCAATCACAGAAAACAGATGTTAGGCAATGTACTTAACTTATAGTACCTGACTGTAAACCTGTCACAACGATGTCTAAACTGACTAAGCATAATTAATTGATTACACCACTCATGGCAGCTGGAGGTGTATGAGTGTTAACTTAAATACAGAAGTTGAAACATAGAAGTTGTCGGCAGATAAGGACCGCAAGGCCCATCCAGTCTGCCCATTTCTTTTTCTACCTTATAAATGTGCTATCGGCCTTTGCTCTGTCAATGGCCTATCTATTCGTACTCATCTTTATTGCTCCCTTATGCCTATCCCATGTCTGTTTGAAGCCCTGCACTGTATTCATATCCATCACTTCCCGAGGTAGGCTGTTCCAGGCATCCAACACCCTTTCTGTGAAAAAGAACTTCCTCACATTACCCCTTAATGAGCCTCTCTCTAATCTCATGCTGTGTTCTCTTGTCCTGCTATTTTTCTTATATTAAACATGTTAGATTCTTTCACCTTGTTAATGCCCTTAAGGTGTTTGAATGTTTCGATCATATCACCTCTCTCCCTCTTTTGCACTAGGGTATACATATTGAGCTCCGTTAATCTGTCCTCATATGTTTTCTGTTGCAGTCCCTGCACCATTTTGGTTGCCGTTCTCTGGACTGCCTCAATCTGGTTAATGTCCTTGTGAAGGTGTGGCCTCCAGTACTGCATGCAGTACTCCAGATGGGGCCTAACAAGTGTCTTGTAAAGAGGGATTATTACCTCCCTCTTCGCACTTGTGCTACCCCTACTAACACACCCCAACATCCCCCTAGCCTTACCTACTGCTTTAGTGGTCTGCTTGGATGATTTCAGGTCATTGGTGATGATGATGATGCCCAAGTCTCTTTCTTCCCTTATGACTGCCAGCAACTCCCCTCCCAACCTATAGGTGGCTTCAGGGTTTCTCTTTCCTATGTGCATGATCTTGCACTTCTTTGTGTTAAACCCCAGTTGCCACTCTTCCAACCATTTTGCCAGTTTATCCAGATCTCTTCTAATTCTGCTCACCAATCTGGATCATCTACTCTGTTGCAGATCTTTGTGTCATCTGTAAACAGACAAACCTTACCCTCCAGTTCATCTGCAATGTCACTGATGAAGATATTGGAGAGGACTGGCCCCAGGACTGATCCCTGAGGTACCCCATTTGTGACTTGCATCTCTTCTGACTATATACCGTTTACCTCCACTCTCTGTTTTCTGCCCGCCAACCAGTTTGCCACCCAGTTGACCAACTTCTCTGACCCACCCTGAGCCTACCCAGCTTATTAATCAATCTTCTATGTGGAACAGTATCAAAAGCTTTGCTGAAGTCAAGGTATGCAACATCAACTGCTCCCCCTTGGTCCACCACTCTGGTTACCCAGTCAAAGAAATCTATGAGATTAGTTTGACAGGACCTTCCTTTTGTAAATCCATGCTGTCTTGGATCCTGTGCTCTTATGGATTCCAGGTGTTGCACTATCCTTTTCTTAAAGAGTGCCACCATAATCTTGCCCACTACTGAAGTAAGACTGACTGGTCTGTAGTTTCCCGCCTTCTTCCTGCTACCACTCTTGTGGAACGAGATCACATGAACCCTTCTCCCAGTCTTCCGGGACCTCTCCTGTGCTCAGAGACTCACTAAACAGTTCTGATAATGGTTCTGCTAGTTCCAGCCTTAGCTCCTTTAGTACCCTGGGATGTATGCCATCAGGTCCCATTGCCTTGTCCACCCTGAGCTTATCAAGCTCTTGTAGGACCCTTTCTTTTGTGAAGGGACTAGTGCACACCTCCCTCCCTCCCCTCCGTGACCATGGTGCTGAGCTGTGGGCCCTGCCCTACCTTCTCTTCAGTAAATACTGAGCAGATGTATCAATTTAGGATAGATGCTTTTACACAGTCCTCCTCCTCACATGCCCCCTTATCTCCTTTGATATTAGCAATACCCTCTCTGGACTTTCTTCTTTCACTAATGTATCTATAGAAAGTCTTGTCACCTTCTTTTATTGTTTGTGCTAGTGTTTCCTTGGTTTGGGCCTTTGCCTGCCTTACTGCCTTCCCTGCTTCCCTTAGGGAAGTTTGATATGCCTCCCTATCTTCATCAAACTGCGTTACCTTATATTTCCTGAAGGCCAGCCTTTTGGCTCTGACCTTTTCTGCTGCTGTTTTTGAGAACCAAAGTGGTTTCCTTCTTCTTTTACACTTCCTTTTCTCTCTAACACATTGGGATGCTGCTTCAAATATTGCATCCTTAATGCTTGCCCACTTTGCCTGTACCCCCTCATCTGTATTTCTTTTTGCCAGGGCTAGCTTAACTCTGTTGGCCATCTTATCAAAGTCAGCTCCTCTGAAGTCCCATACTTTTGCTTTGGAATGGAATGATTTATTTCTAGTGGCCAAATTGAACCATATCATGTGATGGTCACTGGCCCCCAGGTGTCCTTCAACCTGGAGATCTGTGATCCTTTCCCTGTTAGTCAGTACTAGATCTAGGATAGTCCCGCCTCTTGTGGGTTGTTTTACCAGTTGTGTGAGGCCCTCCCCCTGCAGGGATCCACCATATGTCTAGTTCTGGCAGATGTTCCTGCTGGTATTGACCAATCTGTCTCTGGCATGTTGAAGTCTCCCATTATCAGAACCTCCCCTTTAGCTGTCATGTTTTGTATATCTAACAGCAATGTGTCTATGTCCTCCCCCTGATCTGGGGGCCTGCAGACAACCCCAGTTGTAAAGTACAAGTAAAGCAAATTACTGAAGCGGGAGATAAGGCTAATGCCCAAAAATTTCTCACCTAAAGGGTTTGACACAGAGCCAAGTAAACTGTGACCAGTCTGGTGAGATGCACAAAAAGAACTGAGGATTATGGGAGAGGAAAAGGGAGGAGATAGATCGGATTTCAAATTTTGGAATTCCTTTGTGCATCAACCTATGAGGAGAGCTCAAATAACCCATGTGTCATGACTCAGAGTGCTGTAAATAGGTGCGCTAGATAATGGCGCTTGCCAGACCATCTTTTTGTGGTCTAGCTTACATCCATACCCAGGACCATTTATACAGGGCTTGCGCCCATGATTTGATGCAAACTGCTGTAAATTGGGCCGATTGTCACAATAGCGCCTGAGATTATGAAATCAGGTGAAGTTGCGGCGATCAGCACAGCTGTGGCAGTGCAAGGCTTTGATGCAGGGCTGGACATAAGCCCTACACCAACCTTCTAAAATCTGGCCCCTGGTTTAAAAAGCTGAGCACCATTTAAAAACTACTCTGTGTGCCGGCACTATTTATAGAACAATTCTTGAGAATTATAGGCACTAGACAGTAAATTTCTAATACACGGTACAGTTCATTTAGGAATAGTGTCCAGGAATTTATGAAGGGGATATTGAACAGTAAAAAATCAAAAATACTGTTACCAAATAATGCTGTCATAAAAATGCATCTAAACGATTCCACGAGAAACTAAGAAGAAGAATCAGCATTTATATAGCGCTTTTCATACATCCAAAGTGCTTTACAAGCAATGCTAGACTGGTAGTGAAGTGAATGAATGTGTGGTGTCGGCCATATCGCACATCATCACCCACACACAGCCTTGGTAATTGCATGAACCGGTTTATGGGAAGGGGAATGTTGGCCAGGACACCGGGAATGTTTCCTACTCTTTGCGAAGAGTGCCCTGGGTTCTTTTACTTCCACCTGGACACCCACCAGGACAACACCAGGATGGGCAGAAGGGACCTCAGTTTAACGTCTCATCCAAAGGACGGCACACTCCAGCAGTACAGCACCCACCAATACTGCACTCAGATGCCAGCGATTTTTAGGTGCAAGTCCAATCCTGGTGTGGGACAAGAACCCACGACCTTCTGGTCCAGAGGCGGATGTGCTACCAACTGAGCCACGCTGAGAACAATCATGGCAGATATTCATATAATATATTTAAAACTTTTAAATGATTTTGGAAAAATAGATTGTTGAACACATTTCCACAGAAACACATTATGGAAGGCTAATAATGCAATGTTTACAGTATAAAAATCAGTTTCTAATTATATACTGATCAACTGACTAAAGACCAACTGGAGGTCACCTAAGGTCAACTGAGATGCTCATACTAAAAAATACATTTTCTTTTTTTAATACAGTATATCTATTTTCGATAGTGCCCAGATTTTAATTGATATAAAGCTGGCATACATCTATAGAAGAGGGTAAGTGTTTGATTACTATTGATTGAGACACAGCCAAATAATTTTCTACCTTCTAATCATTCATATACCATTTTTAAAACTTTTAAATTATTTTGGGAAAAAATGGATTGTAAAACACATTCCACAAAATGCATTATACAAGGTTACTAATGCAACATTTACAGTAAAAAACAGTTGCTAATAAAGTACTGATCAATTCAATAAAGACCAATGCGAGGTCATCAAATGTCACCTGAGATGCTCATTTAAAAAAAATGTTTTTTCTTTTTACATATGCATCTTTTGGATAGTAACCATGTTTCAATTGAACTAAAGTTGGCATATAACCATAGAAGAGGGAAAGTGTTTGATTAATATTGATCAAGACATAGCCAAATAATTTTAGACCTAAATTGGATTATATGTATTGACTAGCTAGTGTGACCTAGATTATGACATCACCCCACCTACATGGATCAGAGTTCCTGTCATGGATTTGAGGCCAGACACTACTTTCATCCAGTTTTTTTTCCTATTTCTTTTTTATTAAAAGAAGCACAGAAGTGATTAATACATACATGCACATATCATCCATATGACAGCAAACCACAATTAACAATTGCTTGACAGCGGATTCATAGATCACATGTACAAATAGACAGAAATTGATTCCTATAATAAAAATATGTGTCCTAGGCATTCTCAAATTTGTCATAATATAGTTCAATTTCCACAGAAGGAACCCGTCCCCGAACAAGATGACAGTAGCTCACTCCAAACCCTCCTCCCCAGACCAACGGCCCAGTGAGCTGGAAAACAGACTGGAACACACCTCACCTCCCCCCTCCGTTCCCAGATGCCAACAAAGCCCTCATCCCCACTCCCAGGGCACAAAGTCTGGATCATACTGTGCCATATAAAATACCCATTTTTGCCATTTTTTCCTGAATGCTGTTTGTTTAGCATGTAAACCAGCTGTGAGGCCTTCCAACCTATAAATATCTAAAACAATTTGTCACCATTCAGAGACCATAGGTATTCTAGTGGACATCCACCTTCCAGTTATGGCTTTTTTTGCTGCCAGAAAGTAGAGAGGGAGTAAGGTGCGGTGCCATAAAGGTCTATGGGGTGGAAAAATTGACAAAATGACCACTTTGGACGTTAGTTCAACCTGTTCCTCTAGATAATCCCGTAGATCTTCCTGTAAGGTACACCAAAATGGCATTAATTTAGGGCAAAGCCATAAAACACAGCCTAAGTCTGCTCATTTACAATTGCACTCCCTCCAGCACCTACCGTATGAGGCCAGAAGATATTTGATTAAAATCACCGGGGAGTGAAAGAATCTGGAGCGACACTTCCAAGTGAATTCTCTCCACATATTTGAAGAGGTAATTTTAATTGCATTTAGGGATGATTCCTTCCACAAGGACTGAGGGAGCTCTAATTCCAGATCTTTATTCCAGTCTTCTATTACTGATTAAAAAGTGTCCCCCAGATAATCTCTTGATGTTCTATACAGGTGGCCAATGAGGTGTCCCTAAAGATGGCCCACCAAAGTGTCTGTAACTAAGACCCAAAGTGCAGGTAAGGGGGTAGGGAGTTTAGAGGTTACTTCCCTTTGTCGTAATATATAATTTCTTACTTGGATATAGCGAAAAGTGTCTTTGTTGGGAAGTCTGTATTTCCTTTGTAATTCTGCAAAGGGTATAATTCCTGAGTTTGTTATAAATTGATGAAAGTAATTGAGCCCCACCCTCCTCCAACAGGCAAATGTTACATCAAGTCTTAAGGGATGAAAGTTCTCATCCTCCGATAATAATGTATGGAAAAAGACAATTTCTTTAAGAGATTTTTTTTGTTTTAGCTTATACCATACTTTCAGAATTTGGGCAGTGTAGCTGGTAAAATTACAAAGTGGGGGTGCCCTTCCCTTTGAAGCAAAAGCAATCTTTTCAATGTCATATAAGTCATTTATTAAAAACTCTATATCCCTGCATGGAACCAAAGTGACAGGGGACAATCAGAGAAACAACATTTTTAGGAATGCCGCAGTTGCATAACGTTTTGCGTTAGGTAAATTAACTCCCCCTTGAGCCACCAAGAACTGAAGTAAGGAGGGACGTATCTGGGCTTCTGCCCCCCAATGAAATTAGATATTAGTCTGTCACAGGATTTAAAATAAAATTGGATGGAAAATAGGAATGTTCTAGAACAGATATAAGAGACGGGGAAGAATGTTCATCCAAATGATCTCTCTGCATTGTAAAAAAGTTAAATTCAGCCTCCCCACCTGGTAAGATCACTTTGGAGAAGAACAGATAATGGTTCATAATTAACCAGCTCTAAGTTATCCAGGTTTGTAGGGATATAAATCCCTAAATATTTGATTTTAGTACAGTGCCATTTTAAGGGGAAAGAATGTTTTAGAATTTGGGATGAGAGGAAATATAATAGTAATACTTCAGTTTTGGTGATGTTTAAGTTAAAGTTTGCCACTTCCTCAAACTCCTGTAGGATCTCCCAAGTAGCCGGTATTGATTGTTTGGGAGACAGGACAGTCAGAAGAATGTTGTCTGCAAACAAGAGACCTTATAGGATTTTTGTCCCAGGGGATCCCCTCGATCCGATTATCTGCCCTCATGGCTACTGCAAGGGGCCCCATATAAAGGGTAAACAAAAGGGGGGAAAGAGGACAGCCCTGCCGTGTCCCCCACTGTAAATGTATTGGAGAGGAGAGAGTACCATTTATGCAGACATAGGCCTGGGGATGACAGTAGAGATTTTGAAGCCATTTCATAAATGATTTGGGAAATGAAAAAGATAACAGGGTATCCCAGTGGAAGTCCCAAGACACCCTGTCAAATGCCTTTTTGGCATCCAAGCTCAATAGAGCAGATGGGATTTGTCTTGAATGAATATATTCTAATAATAACATGGTTCGTCAGATATTGTCAGTGGCACTCCAATGTTTGATAAATCCAGATTGTTCAGGGTGTATAAGTGCCGGAAGGAATAATTCTAGCCTTGAGGCCCATATAGCCATATAGAGTTTATAATCCACATTTAATATGGAAATTGAGTGATAAGAGGTTGTGTCAGTGATGTCTTTTTCAGGTTTAGGCAGTGGGAATATGACTGTGTAGTCGAGAGAGTCCTCAGCCACCGCCTGAAGGTAGGCAACAAGACGGGATAAGTGCCCCCAAATTTTGTATACCACTGGGCTGTAAAGTCATCAGGTCCAGAACATTTTAGGGGCCTCAGTGCCTTAATGTGATTTAGAACCTCATTTGCACTTATGGGTGTTTCCAGGGCTGTCCATTGAGATTCTAAGAGTTTTGGAAGAGGGAGGCAAGACAGAAACTCCACCCTCCTATCGGTCATGTTAGATGAAGGGGAGGCTGTATATAAGGATTGGTAAAAAGAGAAAAAGGCAGAATGGATTTGTTCCGCCTTATGGGAGAGTTGTTTTGAAACTGGATGTTTAATTTTTAGGATTGTTGCTGCCTGTTTTCGTTCACGCAGTTTATGGACCAACAGATGGGTTCCCCTGGTACCCTCTTCGTAGTTGGCTTGTTTCAAATATGTTAAAGTCTGAAGAACTCTGTGGTCCATTATTTTCTGTGTATCTTTTTTGTTTCCCTTATTTTCCTTTGTAGTACATTATCCCCTTCCCTGTAAAGTAGTTGATAGGCTTGAAGTTGTTCTACTAGGAAGTTATATGAGGCCTCTAGTTTACGCTTCTTACGGAATATATAGGCAGTAGTTTTGCCCAGTACAACCACCTTTAATGTGTCGCATTGTATAGGGTCAGAGAAATCTTCACTGTTATTGTCACTCAGGACCTGTGGGATGCAGTTCTGCATATAGTCCACATATTATGGATCTTGCAATAGTGTAGGGTTAATGCGCCAGAGTTTTAGTTTTTGAGGTTTCCTTAAGTCTATTTTTAAAATCAGTGGGTGGTGGTCGGATAAGATTTGAGGCCCCGGAGTTATACCTTGGACTAAAGTGAGATGTTCACAAGTTATAAAGAAATAATCTAGTTGGGAATAAGTCCGATGATGTCCCGAATAAAAAGTGAAACCGGGGCAGAGGGAAATAACCTCCTCCTGATATCTTCTATGCCCAAGTGAGCCAATGTTCCTTTTAAATATTTTAGCACATTAGAGGTTCTAGAGGCCTGTGGGTTGGAGGTGTCCAACTGAGCAGAAAGAGCTACATTAAAGTCCCCCCTCTTATTATTAAGGTACCCCGAAACATATCTAGAACCTTATGTATAAAAGAGCGTATTATTGGGAGGGTGGATTGGGGCGGCAGGTAGACACTGACTAGTGTCACATCTTGGGAATGTAGAATGCCCTTTATTGTCACATATCTGCCCTGTGAGTTCAGAAACATATCCTGGACCTCCAAAGCCATAGAAGCAGATACCAATTTGGCTGCCCCCCCTCCTGTGGCCACTGGAGAGAGACGACGCATATACTTTATATCGATGATCCCATTTCAGTTTTTGATGTTCCACTCCAGACAAGTGAGTTTCCTGTAAGAAGCAGAGATCAGCTGCTTGTTTTTCTATATATTGCATAAAATGAGTTCGCTTTATAGGATTGTGCAGGCCATTCACATTCTTTGAAAATATTTTAACAGGATTTACCACCATCTTGAGCGTGCTTGGGAGGAGGAAGGGGACCACCAAGGGAGCAGGCCGGAACACCACGATGTCTCCAAGGAAATGCCAGCCACATTTGTCTTGACTCAGTCATCATGAAGGACCCAACACAGCCAGACAGGAAGAAGACCAAAGCTGGAGACATCAGGAATCCCCGCCACCCTCAGGTGGGCCCTGTCCCCCACCACCTAAAATAAAGGATCAGTTCCAACTGAACCTTGTCTTGTGTGCTTCTCTTTTCTTCCTGAGAATAACTTTGAAGAATATTGACCAAAACAGTGGTCAAAACCAGTAATAAAAAAGATATTAGAAGTCCTCCGTAATACACCCTTCACCCCTCCCTCTGTCCCAAAAAACCATAAGAACTGTGTAATCTGGGGGGGCGGAGCTTGCCATCAAACATGGTGGTTGTATAATTGACTAGAGTAACCACCACAGGGGCCATTTATATCTTCATCCGATAATAGCGCTTGCTTTATATCACCCTGGAATAACCACTTGTTAGAAAAAACTACCTGCTACCGGACCAAAATTGGAGACAACGGACAGTCCTGCATCAACCTACCTCACCTAAGTATAACCATCGCCACGAGGTACAGCGGCCTTACAATCAGGTCACCTCTCATAATCTGATGCCAGCAACAAAAGGCGCTAAGTGGACTATGCTGCCAACTGATCCTGCAGGTCAAACTAAGCAAGCGACAATGGCTGCAGACTCCCAACAACTGGCCTGCTATGCTAGGATGATGGCCAAATTAGACAAAATCCTGATAGACACATCAGATCTTAAAAAAGCTGCACAGAAAACCAACCTGGATCTGGAAAAGCTTGCCTCTCGTGTCTCCGTGACTGAACAAACACTCCAAGACATGGTAGCAATGGTGCAATCCCACCAGGAGATTCTGACAGACCATCAACACAAGTTGAATTACTTACTAAAGTGGATGATCTCAAGAACCGCACACGGAGAAAGAACTTGAGGTTTGTAGGGGTCCCGTAGGGGCTGGAGGGACGAAACATGGCAGGTTTTCTCAGGAAATTTTTGCCAACCATCATGAAAGCAAATAACAGGGCCCCACCAGACATAGAGCAAGCACACAGGTCCCTAGCCCCCCAACCGCAACCAGGGGAGTGCCCCAGACCAAGTCTCATTAAGTTCCTCAGATATCCAGAAAAGGAGTGGTACTTAAAAATTGCATGAGAACAAGGGTCTTTACAATGGCAGGGGCACAGAATTCAACTATTTCAAGATTTCTCCTATGAACTATCGAACCGCCACAGGGTGTGTGCTGCAGTGAAACAGCAGTGCTACAAGCTCAATATCCCCACATCTCTATGCTATCCTGCCACACTACGACTGCAGATCAATGGAGAATTTCGGTCCTTTGAATCCCTTGCTGAGGATGAACAATTTGCCTGAGAATATCAAAATGGCCAGGAAGCTCTGGGCAGGCGGCCTAGCCCACCACATGAAGAAGAGGTCTCACAGATAGAAGTGGCTTACAAGAGGGAACAACAGGCTCACGCTGAAGAAATAACCGAACAGCCAGCGGAGACTACTTGGCACCAAGGGACTAGGGGCAAAGCAAAGAGGAAGCCGAAGAAAGACCAAGGAGCCCCCACAAACACTAGATCGCAAAGGTCCAGAAGCAGGCAATGATGACTCATCCCATCAGATGCAGGCAGCAGCTCCCCAGGATTAGCTCCCATCAAAACTACCAACAGATTTTTTTTTTTTTTTACCAATTTTTTTACCAGGTGAGACACACTAAGCTGAAAGCTTGTTTGCAGATGCAACCTGGGAGCACGAGGAAGTTAAGTGACTTACTCAGGGTCACACAGTATGCAAGTGGGGGCTGTGAGATTCAAACCCAGGTCTCCAGATTTGCAGCTCAGAGTCTTAAACCACTGTGCCATACTGCCTCCTGATTTGAGCCCTTAAGGACACTGCTGCCTACAGCGCTAGACATGTCAGGTCAAACAGCCACACCGGAGGGAGCCCCACAGAAGGAAGATGATGCCTGGTCCCTGTTACCTGCAGACTGGGCGGACTGTATGCTGGAAACACAGAACACAGGGGAAGACTCCCTAGAACACCTCTCAGCCTTGCTAGATGCCTCGGACTCCACGTTGCAAGCAGCATAACTGACAGTGGATCGTCACAAACTATATATTATTAAGCAGGGAGGCTCTCTACCAGTCAGAGAAACCAGGAAGACCTTACACAAGTAAGGACAGGGCTTAAGGGTTAAAAAGTCCTAATGTGAACTGGGATTTCAGTGGGGAAGGGAAGGAAATAACGCGCAACCCTGATGCTCATTGAAGCTCCAATTGAGCATCCCATAACCATGGGATTGCACCCGCTTTATCACTAGAAACATAGAAATATAGACTTTGAGGCAGATAAGGACCGCTTGGCCCACCTAGTCTGCCCATTTAACTAGACGATTAGGTAGCCCCCCCCGTAAATATCCCAGAATAATCGAGACCGCTGCTGGTAACACTTTCCCGGAGTGGGTGGAGGAGCTTATCTCTTCTATAGGGACTGCTTTGCCAATGGCCATTGCCTTATACAAATATACAGCAGGCAGCATGAAAGGATAGCTCCATCCACTTAGTGGTTGAATGGCATTTGTGAGCATGGGAGGCACACCTACTTACTAACAATTGGTAGGACTCCCACAGAGCGCAATCTACCTCCCTCCCCACACACACACCGGTATCTCCCTATCATAAATTGTCAGTTAAACGGTTGCAATACTATGTTACATTTTGTTGTTATGTGTTGTTGAATGAGTTACTCTTATTTACTGTGGCAGGTCTGATGCTACTTTAAGAGCTCAAGACTTGGGCCTTTTATTCTTTCAAGACTATGAGGACTAATGAGGGAAGAATGTCTCCAGTACCTACACAAAGGTCACTCCCTCCACTTCTGGGGATAGGAGGGGCGGACACCAAGCTGTTGAAATATAAGCGGGTGGCAGAGACCCCCTTCCCCAATGCCTCTTAAGGCTGATTGGATGGGACACCACTATTTTCTGCACCACTTGGTTTTGATGGCATGATGTCCATAAGGGGCATCCCTCACAGGGCCAACAGTTAGCCAAGGACAGATGTTTACTTTTTCCTCACCCCTCCTAGGGTGATTCCAAGGGTGGGACAGGTGAGACTATCTCCTCCACTGAACCATCCACAGCCCCTAGCAGGGTTTCCTTATATAATGAAATGATTGCTAAGATAGTTTTAAGGTACACTGCCCCGAGAAGCTCCCCACAGCCATTGATGTTGCTCTGGACCGGCTACATCGGGTCATAATGGGGGGCCTGACTCTAAATATATATATGTGCTTAAAGGTCCTAATCACAGGGTGGGGGATGCTCATGACTACTCAGCACATTGAGATCTTACTTTGTACAGGTCAGGACTCTACAATGGTGATTGCTGGGGTCAGGAGTGGCCTCCTGATTTAACAGAAGAACCTTATGTACAAATACAAATGTAAGGCCCCAGACCCCTGCCTTTTTCTGCAAAACGACAGGTGGTATGCTGTTGAAGCTGACAGCAGTACCTGGTGGGGACTGGGTTCGGGGAGGACTAGGTTACTCGGCACAAGGAGCCTAGGTTTGGCTACTCTGCACAGGGGCACCCAAGTAAATCTGAACACAGGAAGCAATAACTGTAATGTCCAAAACCAGGAATGGGATTCTAAAGTGTGGCTTTTATTCACATCCAAACTGAACAAACAAAGCATAGACAGACCCCCACGGGGCTACATTCCTGGTAATGAAGATAAGAGATACAGAACACTTCTTCACTATTTCAGCCCTCAGGCTCTGAACCCACCAGGCACACAGCCCGGACTTGCACGCAGCTTTGGGTACATAGCCCGACTTGTACACTATTTGGGTTTTTCCCGGCCCAGCTCCCCTGCTGGCCTCTCGATCCCGGTCCATATGGCAGTGAACCAAATTTTCTGTTGGCGGCTCCCCAAACCACCTTTGAGCCTTCAACTCCTTAAGGGAAATTTCCTTCCAATCCCACGTCTGGGTACTTCCCTCAGCACTGGCCAAGTGCCTGAGGCAAAGTAGAAATCCACAGAGCAAATCCGTAGAGGTGGACCTGGTTACTAAAGATGGGGGGTCTCCCACCTCCAGCTCCCACAATCCATACCCGGCCATTTCTCTGGACATTAAACAACTCTTTTTTTGAAAGTTTGGCAATGTAGATTAAAGCGTAGATGCATAGCACATCTCCTCTACATGTCTTGACTTTCCCCTTGTGCTGGACTTGAACATACTTTTACTTTGGCTGAGCCTATTCCTCTAGGCCTCCCACTAATTCAGCAGTCCAATCCACACTTTAACACAGTTCAGGTGAAACATAGGCCCTTGGACAAGAGCAGAACTCACCCTTTGGTTGCAGGTGCCCCACAGACGAATCTTGACAGCTTCTGGTACCCAACACACTTGGAAAAAATAAGGCAGCTTCTTCTCTAGCAGTAGCCAGGGGGTTGCCCCTGGAATAGCAGGCAAACCATCCACCCCCATCCCCTCAGGGATGGGGCACAGATACCAGTATCAGCGGTCTCCACCACTTCAAGAACAGCTTACTGTGTTCCTCTTTAGGCAGAAACACACACCTTTCCCTTAAAAGTAGCTCTATATCAGAGCTTAGGCTCCAAGAGCCTGTGCACAGACTGCTGTGCTCCTCTCTTCTTCACTGCTCACACAACTCTGCTTTCAAAAAATCCCGACATTCTAATCTAACTCCCATCTGCAGATTCCAATGTGGCTCATGCAGCTGCGATAGTTCTATGGTGATGTCATCCCTCAGTCTCAGCTGAGACAGAGAACAGAGTGAGACAGTGTGAAATCAATTTAACTGGAGTTTCACAAGCTGCCTTCCCTGCCTACCGCTAGGTCTTACTGGGATTCTAGTAACCCCTGGTAACAGGGGGGTTTCTCAAAACCAAAACAAAATTGGGAATATTTGTTGAAGATGCATCAGATGAGAACTGTACTCTACTAGAAGGTGAAGACAGGTCTATGAGGGAAGAACCCTTTCAGATATGGGGGCTCCTGAAAGAAGAAAGAGATCAGTGAGGGGAGAAAGGAACTTAAACAGGAGGGAGATAACAGGTATTTATGTAGTAACACTATGGAGTCCCCCATTCCAAAAACTCTAACCTCTTGGAATGTCAGAGGCATGAATGTCCCCATCAGAAGGAAAAAAATCCTAGCCAGGCTGAAAAAACTTAAAACGCAGGTGGCATTCCTGCAAGAAATCAAAATCAAACATGTGGAAGCCAAGAAGCTGTTCAGGGAGTGGGTAGGACGGGAGGTACACAGCATTTCGGGGAAGGTCAGAGACAGTGTCTCCATCTTATTCCATAAGAACCTAAAATGGCAAATCTTGGAGCAACATGGGGACAAGGAAGGGAGGTGGATCTTGGTCAAGGTGAATACCCCTAGGGGACCGATGACCCTAGTGAACTTCTATGCCCCAAATGAAGAGTTCTTTAACCATTTGTCACAAAATATTTGGACATGGCACAGGACTCACCTGATATAATTTTGGGACGGGACTTCAATCTGGCCCTGGACCATACACTGGACAGAGCTAACACCAGGCTTCAACCCCATGTCAAATCCCTGCGGACCTTGAATGACCATCTGACCTTGCACCGGTTGGTGGATGCTTGACGGATCTCCCATCCAGCCACAAAAGATTTCACATTTTATTCTGAAGCGTGAAGTATGGCCAGCAGACTGGACTATTGGTTTACTTCACACAATCTGAACCCGGCCCTCAAGGAGGTATCCATTGCCCCTTTGTACATCTCAGACCACACTCCTATCCAGTTACAGGTCCATCTAGCCCCAGGGAAGAAAAACTCTCTAACCTGGAGACTAGACCCTTTGCTACTAAATGACCTCAAATTTCAAACGTGGCTAAAGCATGAGTCCACCCTTTACTTTCTGGACAACCCAGAACATTGTGCTCCACCATCCGTGATATGGGAGGCATTTAAAGCGACTATAGGAGTAAGATTATTGCATAAGGAGGAAGCTGCGGTAAGCCGAGGCTCAGCAGCTAGAACACCAACTAGTGAAAAAGGAGGCAGCATACAAAAAGGACCTTTCCCAACTCCAAAATCCTACTTTTAGGTATGAACTAACAGCTCTCAGGATCCAGCTGAACACCTTGGTGACAAGAAAAGCTGAGCTCCAAATTTCTAGACTAAAACAGAAATATTAGGATCAGGGTGAGAGGGCTAGTAGACTGCTGTCATACAGTCTGCGGAAGCAACAAGCGGAGAGACACATAACTGGGCTTAGGGATGGGGCTGGGAAAGTACAATGCTCTCCAACAGCAATAAATAAAATCATGACCAATTTTCTAAGAGACCTTGTACAAGTCTCAAACTCCTTTCCATAAACCCAATGTGGACCGTTTTTTGGAACAGTCTCACCTCCCCAAACTCCCAGAGTCACTCAAGACCAGCTTAGATGCTCCCACTGAAGAAGCTGAGCTCGGGAGAGCGATAGCAGCGATGGCCCCAATAAATCTCCCGGCAGTGATGGCTTTCTGGACTATTTTTATAAGCTCATACAGGAGGAGGAGGAGGTGGCGGCCCCCATGTTGCAGATGCTGAAGGTGGCACACACCACTCAGTCTCTACAGGCAACCCTGAGGGAGGCTGTGATAGCAGTACTTCCCAAGGAAGGCAAGGACCCTTTATCTCCAGGGAACTACAGGCCCATCTCATTAATAAATGCTGACACTAAAATATTGGCAAAAGTGTTGGCCACCTGACTTGAAAAACTGTTACCCCTCCTAATTCACTGCTCCCAGGTAGGTTCTGTCAAGGGGAGATCGAGCACTGATCACCTGCGGGCTCTGATCTCCCTTTTCCAACATCCAGCCTCTTTGCTCACTCCATCAGCTGCCATAACTATTGATTTTGAGAAGGTCTTTGATTCGGTCAAATGGCAATACTTACAAACTGCCCTAGAACATTTTAATATTGGCCTAGAATTCATAGGACGGGTCAGTACTATATGCAATGGCCCTAGCATTAGGGTCCTCACCAACGGTCTTCTCTCCGATCCCTTCAATTTACACCAGGGTACGTGACAACAATGTCCCCTATCCCCATTACTCTTTGTCTTGGCCATTGAGCCACTAGCTTCTGCCATTCGACCTCACATGGCTATACCAGGCCTGCAGGTGGGGCGAGAGGTATACAAGACCAAACTGTATGCAGATGACTGCCTTATCCTAACGGGAGACATTCAGGCTAGCCTGGATCTGGTTTTGGAATTGTTTAGTCAATTTGAAAATATGCTGGGTCTAAAACTCAATAGGTTCAAGTCGGAAATATTACCTTTAAACCACCTCACTAAAAAGGAAATGGGAATGCACTCTGGCCTCACCTGGGCAGCAACTTTCATCAAATACCTGGGAATTATTCTCACCCCTGAACTACATAAGCTGGTGCCCCTGAATCTCTGGCCCCTCTTAACACTGTTCCAGCAGGAATTAAACAGATGGAATCATCTGCACCTACCACTCCCTGGGAAAACTGAGTCAGTCAAAATGATGCTGGCCCCTAGAGTATATTATCTTCTGGGTCACCTCCCAGTATTAGTGCAAGATAAGTGGTTTAAAAAGTTGGACTCCCTCATAGGCCATTATCTAAGGGTTGTGTCATGACCGAGATTTAGCAGAGCTAAGTTGAGAGCACACTGGAGAAAGGGAGGGTGGAATTTACCTAATTTCAAGGTGTACATGTATGCGTTTCTGTCAGCCAGATCCCAATTAGCCTTTCAGAACCTGAGCTCAAATAGGCCTGCATGGGTGTAAATAGGGCTGGCGCTGTCAGGAGGCATACACCCCTCAATCACTCTATGTACCACATTGCAGGATAAAAATGCACACTGGCTTACAATCAAAACAGCCCACACTGCCTGGGGACAGGTAACAAAGCTCACAGGAAGATGTGTAAACCCCAGAAACCTCACTTATATCTGGTATAACCCAGAACTGTGTATTGATGGTTCCCTGATATATTGGAAGAGTTGTTCAGAAAAATATATTTGTAGAATTACAGACCTGCTAACCCCAGACCAGAAGAACCTGGAATCATTTCAAGGGCTTCAAGAAAAATACAGGTTGCCTAAATGTGAGTTCTGGAGGTATTTACAAATAAGGTCTTTGCATTCCCAGTGGGTAAGGAAACCATGCTCCTGTGTATCCTGCAGGAAGAGTAGAAGCACACTTTCCCCTCTAGTAGCAATGGGCAAGGGCCTAAAACTTAGCGCCCCAAAAGCAGGCCCACTATATCACTTGATGAGAGAGACATTGCCAGACCCCTCATTAGGAGCAAAAGCAAAATGGCAAAAGGCATTGCAAGACACCATCACTGACTCTCAATGGGACAAATGCTGGAGGCTTGCGCACCTATCATGTGTGGCCCCAAAGAGTCGGTTAATTCAGAAAAAAAATGTTGCATTCTGTTATCGTACCCCAGCCCAATTAAAGGAACCAGGCCTGCATGACACTGATGCTTGCTGGAGATGTGCATCCCCGGTTGCTGACCTTCTACATGTTATCTGGGCCTGCCCATTGCTAGCTCCCTTCTGGAGGAAGGTTACCTGTAAATGCATGGACATATTGGGGTTAGTGATCCCTGACACCCCTCAGACATTTCTGCTGGGGCTGATACCTCAAGAAGCTGTCCCAAGAGTATCCAACCATAAATGGCTGATGGCTGATGGCTGCCTCAGTGGAAGCTAAAAGACTAATACTCACCAGGTGGCAAACCATGAGGCTCCCAACTTTTCAAAAATGGGAAAACGCAATGGAAGCTCTTGCTTTGAACTCTAGACTCTCCCAGAGAGCCCTCCAGAATGGAAGAAAGCACTTAGAGATGTGGTCTCCTTACATGACATATGTTAACCGACATAGGGACTTCCCACCATCTAAGGCGGCTAGGCCACAATGGCACTCACCATAGATAACCTACAGCCTTTTAGATGGATGCCATAGGCACTCCCCCGTGCCCATGCTGGTTTGGTCCTCACCTCCTGATACCTCTAATTGTAGTAGAAACTCGTAGTTCAGTGGGGACATTACTATCTGTCAAAATCAAGGACGTACGGTGTATAATGGTCATAACCCGTTGTATCAATGTTCCACCTGTAAGATTTACTATAATGTATTCAGTTATTAAGTTTCTCATGGATGTCAAATGTATGTAACACCTCTGGTTTATATCATCCATTGTGTATGTAACTATGACATACAAAGATTTTCAAAAAAAAGATTAACTGTAAAAAAAAAGAATTGTGTAATCCCATACAATGTACCCTCCTCCACCCCCCCCATCCCAGTTCCCTCCCAGCATTTCAGGAGGAGGATATTTAGAAACAAACTTATAACTAAAACTTTATACAATTCGACTTCCAAAGAAAAGGTGGGAAAACTCTTCCGTCTTTGGTGACCCGAGAGGAAAACTCCAACGGATGACCCCTCGGGGCAGTGGGAGTCCACCACCCCTAGAGTGGTTTCCACCCACTGCGAGACTGTTAAAGCCTCAAGTGTGATCATCACCACTAATAGGTGCTGATAACCACAGGTTGGAGACATCATGATATTTCCCAATATTCCTTAGGTGCACACCCCCCCCCACCATCTGTTCTTCCCCACAAAATAAGAGTGTCATCTTCCTTTCTGTAGAACAAGTGTTGAGTCCTCTCCCCCCACTCATACTAGTCTTACACTGCCTTTCCCCGCTACCAATTTCCCCCCATCACCCCTCTAAACAGTGGTTCTACTCAGTTCAGGCCCATCCCCTCTCCCCACATCGATGCTGAATTAGGCAAGGCATCGCTCCATCACAAGTACCTATTATGTGTCGCTTATGTAAAATGTTTGGACCCACTGCTTCCATGTGTGGGTTGAGGGTCAGAAGCCACTAAACATGGTCTCCTTCATGAGAGAGTTCAAGGGTCTCAAGCAGTACTCAGTACCTCAATCCTGAGACATATGTGGTATGACTGCCTAGAGCCTATTCAGTTACTTAGCTCCAATGCTCTTTTACATGGCAGTTGGGCAAACTACCCCCGCCAGAGACCCCCAATCCCCCCCATCTCCCTCGCCCGCCTCCCTGTCAAAGCAACACGTTTCTTATCATGTCAATCCATACCCCACCCCCCCGGCTGTATTACCCTTTTACCAGAAACTGGAAGAAATGCTTCCCCCTTAATAAAAACGTTTAAGTTTTAGAGTCCAGTGAAGAGGTGGGGGAATCATATTATAAAAAGTTCTGGTACAGTTCTGTTAAATCTGTCCTCTTCTTTCAGGACCCTGCACTTGCGGTGCCTGGAAATGGAAGGGGGGCAAGGCAAGCAATATCCAAGGCCCTGCTCCTCGGTTTCACAATCTCAATATCAGCTTTGTGCCCCGTATATTAAACTCAGTTCGGAGAGTTAGTTATGTTTAGCCACCATAAACCTTCCAAAAAAAAGGGGGAGCAGTCCAGGACAATCCAGGACAAAAACCGGTGTCACAGCACCTCAACTGTTACCCTGGGCATCATAAGAAAGTTCTCAGGGTTCTCCTCCATGACCTCAGAAAAACAGAAGTGTAGTGGTCAGGCCAGGAGGGCCAGTGCCACACCTGACTTAAGTCGCAGGGCCAGGGATAGCCGCCTGGCCACACCCGGTGAGATGGAAGGCCGACATCTCTATTCCCTTGACAGCTGGCCCAAATTTTCATCCTGCCGGCTGATCTGGTAGAACAGAAATAAAATAATCACTTATTTATTTAGTTATTTGTAATGTCAGCCAGCCCCATCCCCCAGGGGCACCAACGGCCGTTCCCTCCCCCCACAACCCGCCAGGTAGCAGCCCCGGCCACCACCCTGCTGTCAGTTTAGTTGAAGATCTCTTGTTGTTGATGCACCTCGAGTCCCCTTAGCGAGATGGCCCAGGGTGTTGATTCTGGTCCAAGTTTGGATCGTGGTACTGCTTTAATCTTTGTAGAATCTCTGCCAATGGAAGAGGAACCTCCTGACTGGGTTGAGTGTTACGTGCCTGTTGTATGTTGACCGCCCCTCCAGTGCGTTCACTGTAGATTCCTCTGGCCTTCAAGTTCATTTTTGCTTCTACGGCATTTTGTTAAGTTACTGGAACATTCAAGAACTTCAATGGATAAGGTGTACAAAAACGCAGCCCATGAGCTCTCAATTGAGGGAAAATAGGAGTGTACGCCCTCCTTAGCCGCTGCATTGTTGGCGCATAATCATTGTCAAAGAACAAGCGTTATGAAGAGTACATTATTTTTTGTGCAAGAAATCCAGGGCACTTTTTTTTTTAAAGGCTAGGTATGAATACTTCAATCTATGTTGTATTCTTGCAAAAGCACAAAGAACAGATTCAGGATAGTGCTGTCTGGCACTTAGAAATGGGGAGCGTTCTGTATATTCATTGAGACCTCGGTACTTCAGGGTTCCTGATTCAAAAATCCTAAATGATCCTCTCCTCAGTGTCTGAGCCTCCAGGTTCCCTCCACATGAGCCTAACTCCTCTTTTTGAATTGCACAGAATTTAAAACTATGCAGATTCAGTTGTGCTGTACTCTAAATGTGTTTGGCTAGGGCAGTACTGAGCTCTTTATTTCACATAACTTTAAGGTGCTCTCTGATGCTGGTTTTAAGAGCCCTTTTGGTTTTGCCCACATGAAATGCATGGCATTCACATGTTGCCACATACACATTAATGGTTCTGCAATTTATAAACTTAGTGGTATTGTTGACCATTTTTTCCATTTACAGTGCTAAATGCGTCAGTTCTTAACACGAAACTAGAGTAAAACGTCCAGTGTCCACATTGGTATGCACCCCTTGGGAATCTGGTAACCAAGAGAGTCACTGTGATTTGTCCACTGGTTGCACACTGTGGACGAGTCAATCAAAGATATTTGCACCTCTTCAAAAACAACATGTTTGGTGGCATCCGAGTATACTTGGCCAGACTAGGTTCTGTTCCTGGTATGTGCCAGTTTTTTGTAGTGCATTTTGTATCTCTTCCCAGCTGTGACTAAAGGTAGTAATAAACAACAGGAGCCAGACTTTCAGAGCTCCACGATTGCTGCAAGTCACAGGTGCTCTACAGACATGGCGCACCAGACTTGCGGCAATCTAACATGCTTATCTCATCGCGATCAATTGATGAGTTAGACCACTTTTTAGTGGTCTACCTTGCATCAGTCTTGGGGAACCTTTTTACGGTGCTCGTGCCCAAGACTTGGTGCAAGCTGCTATAAATCAGGAAAACTGTTGCAACTGTGTCCAGCCTTAGAAATCTGGGTGCAGCTGCGGCAAATGGGATTGACACAGTGGCCGAATCCAAGTGTCGTGTCACAGGGCTTGATGCAAGCCCTGCTCTACCCTTTGAATATCCAACCCCAGCTTTCCAATCATTGTATCATTCTTCTCTCTGTAGGTGGGACGTTGAGATCACACTCTGGCCCCTACCTCATTTCTAGCTTGTTCCAACAGTGTGCAACTGTACCCTACCCCTTTTGGACAATATAGTTCTCCATTTCTTCAGCCCTTTTCTTAAAATCACTCTGATCAGCACAATTTCTCTTGATAGTAAGAAATTGTAATTTGGGGATGTTCCTGATGGTGTGGTGCAGGTGGCAACTAGTAACACAAAGGAGGGTGTTCCTATCTGTTGTTTTTCTAAATAAATCAATTCTGATTCTTCTTTTTTGTAGATGTTCAGATCCAAAAATTGTATATTTTCATAATTACATTTTACTGTGAATTTCAAGCTTGGATTTGACTCCCCCAGGCACTGAACAAACTCTGCAAACTCCTCCATATTGCCACACCACACCATCAGGACATCATCAATAAAGCATCTCTATAAATCTACTTCTTCTTCCCACTGCCCTAGATACAAATTTGCATAACTGCGGGTAAATGTGGCCACCATCGTGGTGCCCTTAGTTTGGAGGAAGAACTGGTTCTGAAAAACAAAGTATTACACATTAAGACAAAGCTTGACAATGTATCTGGTTTGAACTTAATTCAGTTTTGGCTTCCAGCCATGTGTGCATTGCCAAATGGCCACCATCATGCCGAATACTGGTGTATAGGAACTTGACATCCCTGGATACTAACAGCCAATCTTGTTCCATTTGTACATCTCCCAGGATGCCCAGTATTTCAGTGGTGTCCCTCACATAAGATAGCAATGTTCTGACAATATCTTTGATGTATGAGTCCACAAACTGTGAAAGTGGCTTTATGAAGGACCATATGCCAGACACAGTGGGGCATCCTTGGGAGCCATAGGGTCCCTTGTAGTCCCTTAGCAATATGTGCATATTAGCCCTAACAGGATAGTCTACTGTCAAGAATTTATAGGTTTGTTCTGAAATAATACCATTAGTAACAGCTGTTGTCAAAAATGAGTCTGTCTCCTTTTGAATATCTCTGTAGAATGAATTTTCAGCAAAGAATAAAATGTTTGATTGGACAGCTGTCTTTTAATGTCATAAACAGGAGGTATCTATAATTACTTTGGACCCCCACCCCTTGTCCACTGGTGTTATGGTGATACTTTTTGTTATTTTCCAGTTCCTTTAGTGCATGTGTGATGTTGACCCTGGCTTTCTGTTTTCTTGTAATTTCTCTATGTCCTGCAGGCAAGCTTTTTCAAAGATTGCAATTGTGGAATTATATGGTGGATTAAAGGTATGTAACCCCCTATAAATGGGGGTTAACAAAAGTCTTCCTTTGGTGTGCTTAAATGCCCACTGCCAGGCAGGTGTTCTGTGTCTTTACAGGTGTAAAAGTGCTTGCATGCAAGTGTCCCTTTAGGAGACATTATTTTTGTAGTGTATAATTAATCTGGGTAGGGGCTGAGTGTTTCCAGGCTCGAGTCCCGCCCAAGCTGCAATAATATTGCTCTGTTCTGCCATTGCTATGGAACAGAAGGAGCTCTGTTACAACTGGTAATTGTTCGCTGATTAGCTGCTCTAATAATAATGGTATTGTAGTTTGTCTAACCTGCCTTTCTTTGCAGCATGGACATTTCTGTATTGCACCAATCAGTACCTTTTGGGAACCTTAAAATGGAGTCTGTCCCTAACGGTCTTGTGGGAGTGAATTTCTGTAGGAATTGTAGTTTTTCCACTTTGGCGCCTAAATGGACCTGGAGGGGGAGCTCTAGCTGTGACAGACAGATGGAGCAACCAACCAAACCTTTTGGATCTTAGAGGAAGTCCCAGTGCTGCCTGCAGCAGAGTGTCAGTCTGAGTTTGAAGTTGAGAGAGTAAACTGCTCAAGACAATCAAGCAGCTGCTCCTGCATAGTAGCGCAGGCAACTGGTGAGAAGGCTGTATCTGGCCTGCCTGCTTCATCTTCCCTTCTAAGGGATCTGCTAGTGAAATTAATCAGACTGAATCCGAACTGGCTTGTGACCAGAAATATCGAATTGTGACTGCCCTGTTACCTGAAGAAGACCAAAGATTTGTTGTAAGCCTGTCAGGACGTCTGAATCACCACAGAGATCATGGTTTTGCTCAGGAAAACTGAAATTGCAACTGGACTGTCATCCGACCTGTGGTATTGTGTTTTGCTTTACTGTAAATGTACTGTGAGCTGTCAGTGGGTCATGATTTGGTTCCCCACTACTTAAGTGTGTCACGCTTGCTGGAAGCTGTCTCCAGCACCTATCAAACTGAATCCGAACTGTTCACCCAGCCTGGGCCCTGCCACCTTGGCCCAGTCAGCTACTTCAGACACAGAGATCACCATCGACGAGAGACTTGCTTGGGGATCAGCCCCCTGCTCAACATCTTGAACAGGAACAATACCTCGGTGAATTGTGTGGGCCCTGCTTCTCCTGGCATACCAGCTTGTCGACCTGCAGTCTCCATTTCTTCCCTCCTATGTTTCGTATTGGGTAGCATGAGTAAACACCAGGGTAGCTCCCTGCAACATTAGCTAAATCAAAAGATCTGATTCAATTGTTGTTTTCTTGTCATGAACTGAGCCTCCAGGCTCCGGATTACAAACTGTGTGTGGTTGTGCATGCTCCATTTTTCCATCACAGGGCTCCGACCAGATCCAATGCTGGCCCTATCCCAGGCAACGTATCAGGCTAGCCCACCTTTTTTTCCAACTGGGTACCCAGAGTGGTGACTGTGAACGGACTCTAAAGAGCATGAATGATTGCCTCATTGAATCAGTTACAGAGCTAATCAGCCAAATTACGCCCCTCCCTTGTTCATTCCCCCTGAATGAATCAGATCTAATTCTTTTTGCATTTAACTTGGCTGTGGTTCCATTTTGTACAAGAAGCACTGTACTGTTGTTACCTGCTGTGTCTAACTTTATTTTACAGGGGGTCTCCAGGGTCGAACTGGTGGAATCAGCCCTGGTGGTAAGTGCAAACAGAGTGAGGATTTGTATGCTGATTAGGGGTTATTGTAACTGTGTCTGTTGTTCATTGCTTAGGCCACTAGAGGGGAAAGAGGGGGGTTACAGTGTCCCAGAGGGCTTTACCCAGATCAGCTATGCTACCAATAACCCTGTCCTCTGGGTGGAGGCACCTGTTTTCAGTACCCAGGCCCCTTAACCTGCACCTAGACATGCAAGCAGGGTGAGTAGCCCTTGGGATAGCGCCACCTAGAGGTTACATCTTGGAGGCTACCACTGGGATTAATGCCCCCACAGGTGGCCAAAACCAAGAATTATTGTTAAAGATTAATGGCTACCCCAGTAGAAATGGCTGTACACCCGTTGGTGGGGTGGTGTACAGGACAGGAGATTGACCAGCAAAATGCTCTGCTTATACTGGATATCCCCCTGGGTACCAGTAAGGACACTGTAGACGGAGCACTCTCCAAAGTTGAATGTTTAAAAAACGCTGTGGTGGTGGGTCGACAGGTTGATTTTATCACCCAAACTTTCATAGCCTTGGTAGAGTGTAGTGACCTCGTGAACAGCTCTAAAGTGCCACAGACTATTGCCTTAGAAGGGGTCCCAGCCACCTGGAGAGTGATAACAAAAGACAGTAAAGACCCCGGGGAGGATGAGCTCCCACCATTATCTGAGACTTTTGAGGAGAAATTTGCTAAGTTGTTGCTGGAGGAAGGGAAGACCGTAGAGGACTTTAAGCAATTATTCCTGCCACCTGGGGGAGTACCTTCCCCCACACCCCCCCCACTCCAGTACCAGGTCCAGCTCCAGTGCCTGCACCTGTGCTGGCACCCACATCAGTGCCTGCATTTAGTCATGACACGTATCGCAAGTTGAAGATGTTCTCAGGTACCCTCCCCGCCCCACGGGGGAGGATGACTGGGAGACCTGGATCGACTATGTTGCCCCCTTGGTATCCGAGTGGCAGTGTGCAGAGGCCGAGAAGTGAAAAAGGATCATGGAAAGTTTGAGGGGTCCGGCCCTGGAAGACATTAGATTTCTGAGGTCCACAAATCCTGAGGCGTCTGCTTAAAAGTACCTGTCTGCACTCGAAGGCAATTTCAGAAGCATTGAGTCCAGGGAAATTTTGATGTGGCAATTCAAAGGTACCAAACAATGGAGAGAGGAAGGTTTGTCTGTGTATGTTACTCACCTAGAGAGAGCCCTACAGACAGCTTATCGAAAGAGTGGGGTAGCCACCAGTGACTTGAACCATGTGAGACTGGGGCACATACTACAACATGCCAAGCACTCTAAATTACAGATTATCCAGTTAAGGCTCCACGATAGGAGAGATAACCCACCTGACTACTATGACCTGATAAAAGAACTCAGGGAGGTTGAAGGTGAAGAAAAAGATTGTGATTATGGGGTGGGAGCAGCCCGAGTGGCCACAGTACAGGAAGACCTCCCTGAAATGGAGACCACTAAGGATATTCCACCATGGGCTGAGTGGTGGAGAGACGAGCTGCTGAAGGAAGTCAGAAAAGTACAAACAGGTGCCTTTACAGAGGCCTCCATTGCAGACAAAGACCCTGGTCCCTCTCAGGACATGACTGCCATGGGGGTGGGGGTGCACCCTCAGGCATCCTCTACCGAGGGTGGCTCCCAGGTTGAGATCAAAGAATTGACTGCCACCCTAAAGGAACTGTTAAGACACGTTGCACCACCCTCACTGCTGCAAGCAGATATTGGACCCCAATCCCTTGCTACTGCTTCAGTCCCTAATGCAATGTTCTCTCTAAGGATGACCGAAGAGTCTATCATTTGTGACAACTGTGGAAAGGATGACCATATGAAGAGAGAATGCCGGTCTCAGAAAGACTGAGAAAAAGTAGTAAACAGACTCCAAGGGGCACTCCGTAAAGCAAATCGGTGACCGAGGGGTGCCCGAAATGACCGCAGTGAGGTCTCAAGAAATACTAACTCAGACTTCTTTGTGGCTAAATCAACTGTCCAGGTCCCTGCTACTGTCCCTCCAGATTGGTCCAAATTGGTGGGCCCTTTGATGGAGACTACTGTGACTGTCAATGGTATCCATGCTTGGGCTGTGCTCAACAGCGGGTCTCAAGTGGCCATTGTATTCCAGGACTGGTATGACAAACACTTGTCTGATGTGCCATTACAATCTCTAGAAGGCCTACATGTGTGGGGCCTGAGTGACAAGTCTTATCCCTACCTAGGATATGTCTGGCTCTGGCTGTCTTTTCCTGCGGCTGTAACTGGTGTAGATGAACAAATAGAGATGCAGGCCCTGGTGTGCCCTCCTACAGTGATGTATGATGGGGCCCCCCTACTCATTGGAACCAACGCCCACGTTTGGGAGGTTAGCGCAGTTGTGCCAAGAGAAATGAGACCGACACACTGGTTGGGCAATGAGAATTCCAGCTCTGATCAAAAAAGCTTATGACCTGCAGAGGCAGTCTGTGGCAGAAGACCAGGATGAGCCTGTTGGAACTGTCTGGAAGAAGGACCTTGATTTCTTGATATTGCCACCCAATACTCAGCATACTGTTCATGGAGAAGTCCATCTTAGAAAAGACGTGAAAAACAAAATATTAATGCTGGACTCACCAGGTGAAGGAAAGTTGCCAGAGGGGCTATTGGTTAAACCTAGTATCCTACCTGCCCGTGCCCATGCCTACGCACGATGAGTGATGGTCCAGATTCGAAATGTGTCAGATTGAGAAGTCCGAGTGAACAGAGGGTGTACACTAGCTACAGTATACTGTGCAGACACTGCAGTATCACCCAGCAACAAATATTCTGGCAAGAAGGAGGAGGAGGAGGAGGTGACCCCAGACCTATTTGACTTTGATGATTCCCCCTTGTCTGCTGAATGGAAGAATCGGATCAGTAGGAAACTTGCCCAGAGAGGCCAAGTGTTTTTGCTAAAAGAATGGGATGTGAGGTGCGCCCATGGTGCTGAGCATAATATTCAGCTGCACGATGACAGACCTTTCCGAGAGTGGTCCTGCCGCCTTGCTCCAGCTGATATAGATGATCTTCAGTGGCACCTACAGGAGATGCTCGCTGCCGGAATTATTAAAGAGTCAAGAAGCCCCTACGCATCTCCCATCATAGTTGTGTGCAAGAAAAATGGGTCTGTGAGGATGTGTGTGGATTATCGGACCCTTAACCGACGGACTGTCCCAGATCAATGCACCATGCCCCGCATACAGGATGCCCTGGACTGCCTGAACAGAAGTCAGTGGTTCTCAGTACTTGATCTCCGCAGCAGATATTATCAAATCCCGATGGCCCTGGAGGACCGTGAGAAAACTGCCTTCATCTGTCCTTTGGGGTTCTACGAATTTCTGAGTATGCCACAGGGATTTCGGGTGCCCCTGCTACCTTCCAGAGGTTGATGGAACATGCAGTAGGAGACATGAATTTGCTTGAATGTTTAGTATACTTGGATGATGTCATTGTTTTCGGTTGCACGCTAGAAGAACATGAGTCCAGACTGTTCAAAGTCCTTGATCGCTTGGAAGAATTTGGCCTCAAACTATCCATAGACAAATGCCAGTTCTTTCAAGCATCTGTAAAATATGTGGGACATATAGTGTCAGCTGAGGGGATACAGACAGACCCCAGTAAAGTAGAGTCCCTGACCACCTGGCACCAGCCCACCAACCTGAAAGAGCTTCAGCCTTTCCTGGGGTTTTGCTGATACAATCGCCAGTTCATTAAGGACTATTCGAAGGTAATCCGGCTGCTCCATAATCTTACCCAAGACTATCCTCCCACCAACTGCAGATACAAGAAGGGGTCCCTCAAAGAAGAAGACAAGGTGTATTTTCAAACAGGTGAATCTTTTGGAACCCATTGGACCCCAGAGTGCAAGGCAGCATTCTTCAAAGTCATCTATCAGCTTACCCACGCCCCAGTCCGTGCATATGCTGATCCCACCAAACCATACATCCTGCACACAGATGCCAGTCTGAAAGGGCTTGGGGCTGTGCTATATCAAAAATAGAAGGATGTCCTGAGACCTGTGGCCTTCACCAGTTGCAGCTTGACACCCTCCGAGTGGAATTATCCTGTGCACAAGTTGGAGTTCCTCACTCTAAAGTGGGCCAGAGTCGATGAGTTCCATAAGTACCTCTATGAGGCCAAGATATTAGTAAAGACTGATAACAATCCTCTAATGCAGTGGTTCTCAAATGGTGAGGTCAGCCTCCCAAGGGAGGCCCCAACTTGTTCCAGGTGAGGCCCAGTCAAGTCTGAGAATTTTAAGTTTTGGCTGTTTTGTGTGAAAGGATAAAACAAATTAAATATGGATAATTGCAAGTGAATTTCTTTACTTATGCACAAATTTGTGACCAGGAAGTCCCCACTGAGCCAAAGCTTATTTGTATTTATATGTAAATTAATGCCTGGGGAAGGCATGCGGTGTCATGGCTTGTTTCTAGAATAGGTATTTATATGCAAATTGTGACTGGGAATGGCACACTGAGTCAAGGCTCGTTTCTATAGTAGGCGTTTATATGTAAATTAGTGACTGGGAAAGGCACAGTGAGCCGAAGCATGTTTTCAGGTGTGACTTGAGGTAAGGGTACAGGAAGTTGCTTAACAACAAGGTAAGAGAGGGAGAGATGAAGTGGCTAAGTTAGTTGTTCCAGATAGAGAGGAACCAAAGTAACAAGGGCGCAAGAGTCAGAAAAAAGGAGTGACAAGTATAACCTGGGGTGCCGGGTTAGGGGTGTCGAGCAATAAGTTGAATAAAAAAAGAATACACTCAGTCAACTTTATTAGTTTTACTTTATTCCTGGTGTACTGTGCAAAGTAGGATTTTCTTTTTCTGTGGGGAGGCCCTAGATATTTTTCCAAATTTGAGGGAGGCTCATAATCTTTTTCAAGGCTTGGGGGAGGCTCACTATCACAAAGTGTGAGAACTAATGCTCTAACGTATGTACAGACTTCAGCCAAGTTGGACGCCACTGGGCACCGGTGGCTTTCTGCCTTGTCAACTTATGATTACATGGTTGAATACCAGCCTGGACTGAACCATATTGATGCTGATGCCCTTTCACAGCGGCCAAGTTCCAAAGACAATTGAGTGAGGCTGTCTGAACCTTCTATTAAAGCATTGTGCTAAAAGTTTGATAAAGATGAGCAATTGTCTGCAGTCACCGTGGACTGCCTGGTGGACTGTTTGGGGCCCCCAATACTTGCATACCTGCCGCTTATTGTCATTTTTCTGCATTAGATATCAGTGCTTTGCCCCAGTTTGATAGTGACAGCGTTCAGTGGGCTCAATCCCATGACCGCATGATTCAACCCGCACTTGATGCCCTGCGTACGGGGAAGGATGTGTCTAAATTATGTTCTACTGACTTACGAACTGCACTGTTATTCAATGAAGGCCCCAGACTAAAGTTATGAGATCCATTATTATATAGAGAGATAGTAGATCATCAAGGTCAAGTGGACAAGCAGCAGTTGGTCCTACCCACAGCCTTCAAAAAGCTGGTACTGAGGTCACCCCATAACCACATGGGACACCTTGGTATTGACTGGACTCTCGATTTAGTACGATCCCGATTCTATTGGCCGAAAATGGGGCAGATGATAAGAATCATGTCAAAACTTGCAGTCGCTGCCTCCAGCAGAAAGCTGCCCCACTTGTCAACATCACTACCAATGTCCCCATGGAACTGGTTTGTATAGACTTCCTTGTGTCTGGATCCCGATCAAAAGAACATTGGCAATGTACTGGCAGTAACCGATCACTTTACCCGATACGCACAAGCTTTTCCAATCAAGGATCAAAAGGCCTCTGCAGTGGCCAAGGTTTACTTGGTTTATTTGAGAAAAAAAAGGCCGAGGCCCATCTAGATTTTCTCCCCACACTCAGTGGGAACATTTCACATTACATATTTCTTGGTTAACCAATTATCAACACCCTTTTTTGAATGATTCAATATTAACTGAATCAACCAGTTCCTGTGGGAGTCTATTCCATAATTTTGGTGCCCTTAGTGAAAAGAAATTTAATCTTAAATTAGTTTTTGCCTTGGGTACCATAAGTTGTTTAGTGTGACATCTTGGAACAATACGTCTAGTAACATAAGATAGTCCACATTTGTTCATCAGATCAGGTTTTTTTTGAAGCTTATATATTAAAAGTAAATCCCCCCAGTCCTTCTTTTCTGAAGAGAGTGTAGACCAGTACAAGATAATCTGGATTTATAAGGCAATTTGGCTAATCTAGGAATCATCCTTATTGCACGTCTTTGTACTCTTTCCAAGCGATCAATATCTGCCTTTAAATAGGGGTTCCAAAAAGGGGACCCATATTCAATAAGGGGTTGGACACACAATATATAAAGGGCCAACATACACTGTTTAGATTTATTTACAAAGGATTGCTGAATTTGTCTTAATAGACCATTGGCAGAATTAGCTACTTTTGTACAATGATTAATTGCTGAAAGTTTGGCATTAACTAAAACACCCAAATCCCTTTCCACACATGACTTCAATAATGAGTTGCAAATGTAGTATTCATTTTTGAGATTTTGAAGTCCAAAATGCAGAACCACACACTTATCCACATTAAACTCCATCAGGTTATCAATTGCCCATTTTTCAATCAGCTTTAGATCAGAGTTCAAAGAATTAAAATCTGATAGATTATTCACCAGACCCCCAAGAATCGAGTCATCAGCAAATTTAGACAACCAGCTATTGTTTGATACCTGCATATCACTTATATAAATAAGAAACAAAACCGGGCCCAACACCGAGCCCTGGCGTACGCCACTAGTAACTGCCCCCAATTGAGATTGTTGATTATTTAGTACTACTCTCTGGGTTCTATTTGTCAGCCAGGAAGAAACCCAGTTAATTAATTGATCAGAAAAACCAAAATGATACATTTTATTAATAAGAATGTTATGAGGGACTTTGTCAAAGGCCTTACTGTAATCCAATAGGATAACATCCATTTGGCTTTTGTTATCCAGTCCCTGACTAATATTATTATAAAATGATATTAAATTGGTTATACAGGAATGATTAGTTCTAAATCCGTGTTGAGTATGATCAATAATTTTTAATTATTATTTTTAATTCAAGGTGCAAGTAGAAAAGTTTTTTGTTCACTATGGTGCACCCCAACATATCCATTCTGACCAAGGAAGAGACTTTGAAAGTAGACCAATCAAAGAAATGCTGTATCTATGGGGGGTGCGAAAGTCCAGAACCACTCCCTATCACCCTCAAGGGAACCCCCAGCCAGAATGCTTTAACAGAACTCTTCTGGACATGTTGGGTACTCTCCATCCTAAAGACAAGTCTAAGTGGAATCAGCAGATTAGCACCTTGGTACACACTTACAATTGCACCCAAAGTGATGCTACTGGTTTCTCTCCCTATCATCTCATGTTTGGGAGGGAAGCCCGGCTGCCCGTAGATGTTTCCTTTGGGGTCTCCCCGGATGGGATCCGAGCTGAAAACTATTTACAATATGTACAGAAACTGAAAGCTCAATTGAACCATGCGTATCAACTGGCTCAAACAATGGCCGCCAAGAGAAACCTTGCCAACAAAGAGAGGCACAACAAGAAAGTGAAAGCTCAAGAGCTACTGCCCGGAGACCGTGTATTGTTACACAATTTAGGACTGCATGGAAAGCATAAAAATTGCTGACAGGTGGCATCACCTTCCACACATAGTGATCAGTAAACTGGATGAACTGCCTGTGTACAAAGTGTGCCCTGAGAACATCTCTAGAGCTGTCAAGACCATGCACCGCAATCACCTATTGCCCATCGGTTAAGTGATCAGTGATGCTGAACCAACACCCAGCACTTCCCCCTGACTTTTGCTGCTGCCAAAAAGAGACAGAGGCAACCTGCCCATGTTGTTCCAGACCTAAGGCCTTCCCCCCCAGCAGGCCCTGAATGATGATGCCTGTCAGTCCATTTCTGATGCAAGTGAATGTGACAATGCCTACTATCCTTCTTATGAACTGAGCCAGTTGTTTAGAGGCAATCCTCTGCAGAATCATGGGGATGAAGCTGGGCCTTCAGAGCTGCCTAACCCCCCAGCTTCTTCCCTGGAACCAATGCCCCCTGTAAGTGAGGTGCAGAGCATAACGTCTGAAATAGCAGATTCCTTGTGCCTAGTGGAACTGTTTGAATTACCTGAGGAATCTGTTGTGGAAAATCTCCCTGGTGACATACCAGAACCTGCAGAGCAATATGACAGTGTTGACAGCACCCCTTCAGTGCCACAAAATTCAATGATCCAAGAGTTCCTTTAGGATGAGCAACCTGGGTCCTCTTCAGGAGAGAATAATGAGCAAAAGTATTATAGAAGCAGAATCTGCCACACAAGGAGCTGATAATGTTCCGCTACTGGAGACTTTACCCAGTACAGAGGTACCCCTTTCTACTGAAGAAGAGACTGATGCAAATGCTAATACTCCAGAGACTGTACCTGTTTCCCCAAGGAAGTCTGGGAGAGTGGTTAAACCCATATTACGTCTAAGCTACAACTCCCCTGGAAGACCAGTAGATCTTCCTTTAAGTGTTGTCCTCAAGGTTATCTATGTTTCAAAGAGCTCACTGCCCAAACTGAGCCTTTCCGCTACTTCCAAGTTTATTGTCCATCCTTCAGGACATGGTGCCCCTGCCCTGTCTAGCCCCAAGTTAGTTGGTAGGGATGGGACCCCATCTATGTTGTTTAGAATGCAAGAAACTATAACATGAATGAGTACAGTAATATTATTGTGTGAATCACAGTAAAATCATTACTGAATGTATGAAAACTGCATAACTGTTGCCATAATATATATATATAATCATATGTATTAGCTATTTTGGATACGTATAGAAATGGTAATGAAGTATGTATTTTGTATAAGTATAATGTCTTCAAAAGATGTTGTTATGAGCATGGACTTGACACGGACGCCAAGTTCTTTCCAGGCAGGGAAGGGTGTAACCCCCCTATAAATGGGGGTTCCCAAAAGTCTTCCTTGGGTGTGTTTAAATGCCCACTGTCAGGCGGGCGTTCTGTGTCTTTACAGGTGTAAAAGTGCTGGCATGATAGTGCCTGTTAGCCTCCGTGCCTGTCCCTTTAAGAGACATTATTTTTGTAGTGTATAATTAATCTAGGTAGGAGCCGAGTGTTTCCAGGCTCGAGTCCCGCCCGAGCTGCAATAATATTAGACTGTTAGAACATTATCGGTTCTATCAGTCAGAAATCTCTCGTAAGAAGGCAGAGTTCCTGTCCAGGGAAATTTCTGCCACTCAGAATCTACCAGTTCAGCTTTTCAGAACTGTGAACAGGCTGTGCAACCCTGTCTGCAGCTCTGAAGAGCTTTTTCACAATTACAGTGTGATGATCTTGCTCGGTTCTTTGCTGATAAGGTGGCTGACATTAGGTCGGAAATCCACTTGACACATTCTATGCGAGTTGCTGGCGATCAGGGCTTGGTCACTATCCCTCTGTTTTCCTGGAGTACCTTCGACCATCCGGAAATCATGGATGTTATGCGGATTGTCCAGGGGATGTGCCCTACATGCTGTAGTTTAGACCCGGGCCCTACATCCCTGATTATGGGTTGTGGTGATTCCATCGGCCCAGTTCTGGCACAGATAGTCTGGTGTTCCCTCGACTCGGGTGAATATCCCTGTTCCTTGAAAGAAGCAGTGGTGACACCTTTGTTGAAGAAAGCTTCTCTGGACCCAGACTCTCTTGCAAAATACAGGCCCATCTCAAATCTCCCCTTTGTGGAGAAGTTGATCGAGAAAGTAGTGGCTGCTCAACTGGAGAACCATTTGACCATCCATAGCATCTACGAACCTCTCCAATCAGGTTTTCGAAAGAGGCATAGTACCGAGACTGCGCTGGTTCGGGTGCTCAATGATCTCCTGATGGCGAGAGACCAGAGAAAACGGTCCATTTTGGTACTATTAGATCTGTCATCAGCTTTTGACACCATTGACCATGGGGTTCTGCTTGAGCACCTGAGATTCATCTGTGGACTTTCTGGTTTGGTCCACAGATGGTTTGCTCCTTATCTCACTAGAAGAACTCAGAGGGTAGTGTCAGGGTTTTTTCCCTCTGACCCTATCTCTCTGTCTTGTGGAGTCCCTCAGGGCTCAGTATTGTCCCCCATGTTGTTTGCGGTGTATATGCTTCCCCTCGGAGACATTGTGAGATGGTGTGGGCTGAGGTTTCATTGTTATGCCGATGATACCCAGCTATACCTGTCTTTTGCCCCCGACCAGGAAGGAGCAGTCTCGGTATTTAATAACTGCCTCAAGGAAATCCAGGATTGGATGAGGTCCAGTTGGCTGAAGTTGAATTCTGGGAAGACGGAGGTGATGGTTTTGGATCTAGATCGCCGGATGGGGGGTTTGAGGCAGGCTCCCCTCTAGGATTGTTCCTTGCAGACGCTGAACTTCAGGTCTCTGAACAGGTGCGAGACCTAGGGGTGATGTTGGACACGGGGTTGACACTTCAGACTCAGGTGTCAGTTGCCGTTAAGTCATCTTTTTATCACTTGAGAAACATCACTAGGATCAAGCACCTGGTTCCGTCCAGCGATCTGCCTACATTAATCTATGCCTTTGTGATCTTGCATTTAGATTACTGCAACTCGCTTTACTTTGGGCTTCCAGGGGTTGCTATCCACCGCCTGCAGCTGGTGCAGAATTCTGCAGCCCGGTTCTTGACGGGGACTCCTAGATCTTCCCATATCACACCGGTGCTGCGGGAACTGCACTGGCTGCCGGTTCAGTGGCAGATCACCTTCAAAGTCGGATTACTGACTTATAAAGCCCTACATGAACTGGGCCCTGACTACCAGAAAGAGCTCCTGATTCCTTATCACCCTGTGAGACCACTCCCGCTTGGCCGACGAGGGGTTGTTAGAGATTCCGAGGGTGACTTTAAAATCTGCCGGGACCCGTGCTTTTATGTTCGCGGCCCCGTCCCTCTGGAATTCTCTACCCCGTTGGATTAGGGAGTACACGACCGTGGGGAGTTTTAAATAGGCCCTAAAATCATTTCTTTGGGTCAAAGCATATGGTATTGATGATTTTTTATCTGTACTGTACTTCCTATGATGATGAATCTGTTTTAATTGTATCAATTGTTTTATTGTACTGCGCCTTGATTTTGGAAAGGTGCATTATAAATAAAGTATTATTATTATTATTATTTCTATAACATTCTTTCCCAAGGGCTCAGTGCACTGTATAATAAAACAACTACAAGATAACCACCCATTACAGAAAAAGAAGGGAAGGAGGGAGCACAGTGGCTGAGTGGAGATGATTCTCTCGAAGATCTACTGTTATGGTAAGTAACTAGTCTATCTTCCTCATGGATATCTCCCTCCATTGAGCCACATCATGGAATGATTCCCAAGCAGTACCAAGGTACCAAAGGAGGAAGGAGGGAGGGAGGGACCTAGGAACCCTGAGAAAGGAGACCTTGCAGGACATCAAGGCCAAAGCCAGAACATCTACAAGAGATGATGTCCAGATTGTTATGTTTAGTGAATGTATGAACTGTATTCCAAGTGGCAGTAGCACATATGTCAGCTACAGATGCACTGTGAAAACAAGCTACATAGTCACACCACGGGTGGAGTGAGCATGGACAGGGCCAGAAAGCTGCTTATTGCACTTCTGGTAACAGAAATTAATGCAGCAGGCCACCCATTTGGAAAGGCCCTGCTTTGAAATAGGAAAGCCCACCAATCTGGGGGACAATGCCACAAACAGCTGAGAGGATTTTCTACAATCTTTAGTACAATCAAGGTACCAATGAAATATCCAACAGACATCAAACATATGCAGACAATGATCCCAACTATCCATGGGAGTCAAAAAATAAACAGGAAGGTTAATAGTTTGATTGCTTACTTTCTCAGAAACTACCTTCAGAAGAAAGCAAGGATTGGTACTCAGGATAATCTGATCCTTACAAAAAAAACAAAATAGGGAGGCTCTGCAACCACAGCCTGCGTTCCAGAAATGTGTCTAGCAGATGTCATAATCACTAGGAACAGTGTCTTTCAAGAGAGGAAGTGCAGTTCATAACTAGCAGCTGGCTGAAATGGAGGCACAGTAAGGGTCTCCAGAACCAAGTTTAAATCCCACACCAGAACCAGATCATGGAGCAGGGGGTGCAGAAGCAGAATACCTCTGCAAGAAACCTCCAGTTGGGCCATCGTTTTGCCATCGGAGAGGGCATAAAAAGATGGCACCACGGTCAAGTGGACCTTAACAGTGGAACGCCCAAGGCCTGAGTCTATAAGGGATAGGAGGTAGTCCATCACCAGACTGACCAGACATGTAAAGGTATCCAGTGGATGGGCAGCACACCATATCAAAACGTGTTTCCATTTTTGAGAGTAGATGTACCTAGCAGATGGCTTCTAGGCCACCAGAAGAATAGCAGCAACACCTGGGGAAACTGCAAAGCAGGAGTGCTCTGTGTCCTCAGGAGCCAGGTGTGGCGGTGCAGGGATCAAAGATCTGGATGCACCACAGCACCCTATTCCTGTGACAGAAGCCCCACTTGTAGAGGGAATGAAACAGGGTCTCTATTGCCTATTGCTGAAGCAGAGGGAACTAAATTTGTCTGGGCCCGTACAAAGCCACCAGAATCATTACAGCCAGCTTGGCCCTCAACTTGACCAGAACCCTTCGTATTAGAAGGAATGTGGGAAAGACCTACATGAACCTCTCTTTCCAAGGGAAGGACAATGCATCTCATCAAAACACTCAAGGCCCTGGAGTGAGTGACCAGAAAAGAGGCAGTTTTATGTTGTATGGAGACACAAAAAGGTCAGTGTCTGGGTGACCCCATTTTAAGAAGAGGTCACCCATGACAGAGTCTAAGAGCTCCCATTCATGGGGGAATACATAGAGGATCTACTTCTGAAGGTGGCTGCAACTGCTGCAAAATGTTGTGATGCAGATGATAAACCAAAGGGCAACACACAAAATTGATAGTGCAAACCTTGGAGTATAACCGCAGGTACTGTCTGTGGGGCTTACGGTTTTGATATGGAGGTACGCATCCTTAATATCCAGAGCAGGTATCCAATCCCCTTGCGGGAGCTGGGGGAGGAGGGACTGCAGCAAGATCATTCTAAATTGCTTGTATTCGACAAACAGATCAAGGCCCCAGAGGTCTGGGATGGGCTGTAAATCCCCAGTCCATTTTGGTAAGAAGAGGGAGATAGAGACCACCAGCAGGGTTCCCTGAATTGCAGAGGCCACAGGAATGGGGGAGGAGGAGTCAGAAGGAGCCTGGGGCAGCGGAAGCACCACCGATACTGGCACCTTTGGTGAGCCTGGCATGGCCTCTGGGAGACAAATTGGCCTGAGGGGAGGTCTGTGACCACTGGGAGCCACAGCCACAACCCCTAGAGTAACCCCTACTGGGGCAGGCATAGGGCCTACAAAAGGAACCCTAGCCCCTACACCATGGTTTAGGATTCAGGGTATGCAGGAACTGTAGGGTCATTTTCGACATTTGAAGGTCCTGCAGGGCAGACTAAACATTGGTGCTGAAAAGCTGCTTTCCTCTAAAGGGAGCATTAAGTACCAATTGCTGGACATCTGAGGCAAAGCCAGCAACACACAACCAAGAGATGTGGTACAGGCAAATGCAGCCGCACAAGCAGTCACATCCGATGCATCATAAGATGACTGAAACACCAAGCCTCCAAGCCACTGGCAAAATTTTGCTAGACCATTATTTTGTCAGAACCATCTGGCAGCTTGTCAGCCATTTTAGCCATAGACTTCCACAGTCAATTCTGATATTTAATCATATAAGCTTGGTAATTGGCAATTCAGAGCCCAAAGGATTCTGAAGCATATGTCCCTTTTCCATGCCATCAAGCCTCCTGGATTCCTTATCAAGAGGAAGCGTGTTCATATGTTTTGGAGCCTTAGAGCTTTCATGGGCAGCAATTATCACCACTGAATCTGTCTCTGGTTGAGAGGAATAATTAACAGAAGGTGCAGGATATTGTTTATCTGCCTTGATAGGTACAGCAGGCAGAACACAAGGTCTGTGCCAAGCAGCTAGAGTGGCATCCTTCAGAGCCAAATGGAAAGGAGGGATAAGTACTGTAAGTGAAGCAGACATCTCTAAGAACTCATAGTGATTTCTCTTAAAGGAATCCTCCTCCTCCTCCTCCTCTGCCACAAATTCTAGCTTTGTCTGGACCTGCCTGAGGAAAGCCTGAAAAGATGCATCCTAAGGAGGGAATTAACGAGTGCTCTGCACATTCTCCTCACTACAGGAGGACAAAGTAGAACTGGAGCCCACCACACTTAGAGGGTTCAGATCTTCCTCCATCTCTTCATACTCCTCTTCCATAGACCAAGGATTGTATTCAAGCTCATCCTTGATGTCAACCATCATGGGTAGTGGATTGATGGATGGAGGAGGCTTTGAAGGAGGGCTCATTGACATACTTAGTGTCAATGGAGGACGGTCCTTGCCTGGCACTGCACCTAGCAGAGGGAACTCCTGAGTCATCAGCAAAGTTGACGGTGACAACTCAGGTGATGTTGATGGGATCATCATGGACAACTGTGTTAAAGGCAAATACTTTTGAAAAAGCTCAGGCATCATCTGATAAAGTATCTGCTCATCGACGGATCCTGATGGGATCGTTGATGAAGAAATTGTTGATGGGACAGTGCACAATGGCAGAACTGGCTACAAATCCCCTGATGGGAGATTACAGTCTGTGCCAGACCCCAACCTTGGTGTCTGAGAGATGGTCAGGGAGGCAGAAAAACCGGAGGCCTAGGCCTGGGTCCTGTCTTTGTCAGTGGACTTACCTATCTTAAAAGGAGAGGCTGACCTGTCAGGAGATGCATCCTTTTCCATGTGCTTCTTCTCCTTGTCTGTGTGGTGGCACTTATCCATCACTTTGCCTGATTTGTTCTTTTCTTAGTAGTGTCAGCAGCAGACACCATCAACCGTGGGGAATAGCAGCTCAATGGTGACCCCTAGAGAAATGGAGTGAGAGATGATGGTGAAGCCACCGGAGACATGCAGTTTCTCTTCCATTGCCTTGATTTTTAAATAAAGTTCCAACACTTTCTTGCAACATCTCTGAGTGGGCTGGTTAAAGCCCTGGCAAATGCTGCAGGTCTTCACATCATGAGCAAGGCCTAAGTAGCGAATGCACATGGAGTGGTTGTCTTTGTAGATCTTTACCTCAGCAGCAATAATGGAACAACTGTTCCTTTTCTTTCTTCGGTGACAAACGATTAAGTATTTTAAAATAAGAAACCAAGAGCTAGAAGTATTAGTAACGCTTGCAATGTTTGATGATATTCATCAGCAGTGGCGGACCGACAAGCATGTGACGGCAGGAGAAAGAACGAAGCAAGATGTGACGGCAACGATGCATGTCATCATGTGCAGTCCCAGCTAACAAATTTTTCCATGTGGTCCTGACACCAATAACTTACTGTTCCACGATGTGGCTTAATGGAGGTAGATATCCTCGAAGAAGATCCTTTGTTTCAATATAGCATACATTAATATTGGTAAAGGCTTGTTGAGTCAGTGTGGCCATAACAGAGTAATCTGTAATGTCTATTACTGGCTCATAACTGTGCCCAATTCTGTTTTTTTCATAGAAGACTTTCAGATTTCATTTTCTACTGAATTTCTTTATGTCTACATACAAATCAAAGTACTTTACATCATAGATACATAGATACATAGACAGTGTCGGCAGATAAGGGCCTATAGCCCACCCAGTCTGCCCATTTGAGCTTGTAAGTTCAGTTTGTTTTCCTAGAAGTCTGTTGTACCTTACCCCTGACCTCCAGAATTCCTTTATGTCTATCCCATGCATTCTTAAATCCCGTGATTGTTTCAGCCCCCACCACTTCCTCCGGCAGGGTGTTCCACTTGTCCACCACCCGTTCTGTGAAGAAATTCTTTCTCATGTTTCCTCTGAATCGTCCTTCCTCCAACTTCATCCCATACCCTCTAGTCCTGGAACATCTTTTTCGCTTAAAAATAGTGTTTTCCTGCACCCTGTTCCTCCCTGTAAGATACTTGTATGTCTCTATCATATCCCCTCTCTCCTCCTCTCCTCCAGGGAGTACATGTTCAGTTCCTTCAACCTGTCTTCATAGGACTTGTGATGCAATCCATGCACCATCTTTGTTGCCCTCCTCTGAACCTTCTCTACCCTGTCTATGTCCTTCACGTAGGTATGGTCTCCAGAACTGTACACTGTACTCCAGGTGGGGCCTCACTAGTGTCTTGTATAGCAGAATTATGACCTCCCTTTTCCTGCTGGTAATGCCCCTGCCTATACATCCCAGCATCCTATTTGCTTTACCTGCTGCCTTGTCACACTGTTTCCCTACCTTGAGGTCATCAGAGATGATAACCCCAAGATCCCTTTCCTGCTTGGTGCATGCTATATCCTCACCTAACTGATATATTGTGCCGAGGTTATTGTGCCCCATATGCATTATCTTGCACTTCTTTGCATTGAATTTCAACTGCCAAACCCTGACCATTCTTCAAGTTTCTGCAGGTCGCTTCTCATTCTGTCTACACCCTCTGGTGTGTCTACTCTGTTACAGAGCTTTGCGTCATCAGCAAACAGTGAAATTCTGCCTTCTAGGTCCTGCGCCATGTCACTGATGAAGATGTTGAATAGGACCGTCCCAGCACTGATCCCTGTGGTCCCACTGGTCACTCTTCCCTCTGTGGGTGACAGCCATTTACCACCACCCTCTGTGTCCTGCCACCCAGCCAGTTACCTACCCACCACACTACTGTCCTGCCCACACTCATATTCCCCAGTTTGTATAATAGTCTTCTATGTGGCACAGTGTCAAAGGCATTGCTGAAGTCCAGATAGGCCATGTCCACTGCCCTCCCTGATACACCTCCTAGTCACCCCGTCAAAAATTCAATGAGTTGGTCTGACATGACCTCCCCTGGTGAAACCATGCTGCCTTGGGTCCTGTAGTCCATTGACAACCAGATGTTCCACCAATCTCTCCTTCAGTAGTGCTTCCATGATCTTCCCCACTACCGAGGTGAGGCTGACTGGTCTGTAATTCCTGCTTCCTCTTTGTTCCCACTTTTGTATAAGGGACTACATCTGCTGTCCTCCAGTCTTTGGGTACCTCCCTGTTTCCAGTGATCGGCTAAACAGGATAGCCAGAGGTTCAGCCACCACCTCTCTTAGTTCTTTAAGGACCCTGGGGTGCACCCCATCTGGCCCCATTGCTTTATCAACTCTTATTACTTCCAGTTCCTTCAGGACCCTTTCTCGTGTAAAGGGACTTGTGTCCATTTCTGCACCATTCTCACCCCTTGTACTCCCTTCAGACCCATTACCTCCTCTTCCTCAGTAAAGACTGAGCAGAAATACCTGTTCAGTATGTCAGCTTTACTGTTGTCATCCTCCACGAGGCCCCCATCCTCCCTCTTCAGTCTCACTATCCCTCCCTTTGCCTTTCTTTTTTCACTTATGTACCTGTAAAAGGTTTTGTCCCCTCTACCCACTGATTTTGCAATGTGTTCTTCTGTCTGAGCTTTGGCTTCCCTTACTGACCTCCCTGCCTCCCTTTGTTTCTCCTGGTACTTCTCCTATCCCCTTCTGCCTGTGTCTTTTGTATTTCCTGAATGCAATCTTTTTAGCTTTCACTTTCTTTGCTACCTCTTTGGAAAACCATAATGGTCTCCTCTTCCTTTCCTCTTGCTAACCTGCTTAATACATAATTCTGTTGTTCTTGTAATCCCCATTTTAAATACTGCCCACTGTTCCTCAACCCCTGATTCCTGTCCCATTCCCTTAATGCCTCTTTCAAGTATCTCCCCATTTTCCCAAAGTCTGCCCCCCTAAAATCCAGGATACGTGTTTTTGTGTGGTTTGGTTCTGCTCTTTCTGTGATTTCAAACCACAATGACTGGTGGTCACTGTTTCCCAGGTGCTCCCCCACTGTTCCCCATCACACTGTCCCTGTTTGTGAGCACAAGGTCCAGTATTGCCTTCTGCCGAGTTGGTTCCATGACCAGTTGCTTGAGGAAGGCACCCAGAAGGGAGTCCAGGATAAATCTGCTCCTAGTTGATGCTGCTGCTGGGATGCTCCAGTCCACATCTGGAATATTGAAGTCTCCAACCAGTACTACCTCACCCTTGTCTGCCATCCTTTGGATGGCTAGCATCAGCTCCCTATCTGTTTCTTCCTCCTGGGCTGGTGGTCTATAGACCACACCTGTGCGGATGGCTGTCCCCATTTTCCTTTCCAGCTTAACCCACAGTATCTCTCCTCCATTTTGTTCCTCCTGGATCTCTGTGGCCCTTATGTCATTTTTCACATAGAGTGCCACTCCTCCTCCCTTCCTGCCTGCTCTGTCTCTTCTGAATATGTTGTAGCCAGGTATGGCCATCTCCCAGTCGTGGTTATCATTACACCAGGTTTCAGTGATGGCCACAATGTCCAGGTCTGACTGCACCATGACAGCCTCCAGATCTTCCATCTTGTTGCTAAGGCTCTGGCATTTGCACACATGGCTTTCCATGATTTGACCTCCTAGACTGTCTCACTGTTCTACTCAGCCCCTTCCTTGGTTGTCATTTATCCCTGGTTCTCCTTGCTGTCTGCCCGTCTGCTGAATTTGACCCTTTTCTGCTTATCCACCTCTTGGGCACTAATCTTCATCTTTTGCACACTGCTTTGCAGAGATAGCTACTCCTCTGGTTCACTGGTTCCACTGCTAACTGTGGGGGTGAGCAAGTAGGTATCCTCCTTGCTGGCCTGCCACCCCCTTTGCTAGTTTAAATGCTTGTCAATGTAGCATTTAAACTTATCATTGAGTGCTTGGATTCCCCTCCAGGATGGATGCAGGCCGTCAGGCTTGAACAAACCTCCATCCCTCCAGATGGGTCCCCAGTCACCAATGAATCCAAACCCTTCCTCACAGCACCAGTTCTTCAACCATGAGTTAAAGTTCCTGGTGCATGCACTCCTATGCTCTCCCTTGCCTCTCACAGGTAGTACTTCTGAGAAAGTGACAGAAGTAGCTACTTGCTTGAGACCCTTCCCCAGTTTCCTAAACTCTTCCTGAACTTCCTTTGGCTCCCCATTTTCCAGGTCATTAGTACCTAGATGTTGGGACAAAAAACTAAGCTTTGTTCAAAACAGAGTTGAGGATCTGTTAGTTCCAAAGAGGAGAGGAGAGGAGAGGTTAATCATGTTTTCCTCTGGTATTTCCTCTTTGATTTTGCTTGGGCTTTGCACAAAGTTTCCTTGTTTTGGGGCAGACCCTGCCTGCCTCACACTTCCACCCCCCCCCCCATCTTGTCTGTTTCTTGGGCCCGCAAACTGCACCTTCCTCTTGCTGTGGTGAATTCCGGGTGGTTCCTCAGTGGTCTCCTTCTCTTCTAAAAAATCCTCCCCTGAATTACTGCCTGACTCACTGTCTGAAGTATAGTAGTCCTGGCCTGACTTTTTAAGACTGGGCTTAGGCTTCTGTTTCCACTTATTGTATTTCTTTTTTTTCTATTATCCTTCCAGTGAATTCTTGGTTGTTAAGATAATCTAAACAGTCTCTTACAAACCTGTTTGATTTCTCATTTTCTGTCTTCTGATCTTGTTTATTTACTACTGCTTTAAGTTCACTTTCAAACATTTCGAAATCTGAATGGGTTTTAAAGGCTGCTACCACACTCTCCTCCACCACTATCTCTGCCAGAATTGTTTGCTGTTTTTATTTTATAGTCTTTAACAATATATTCAACAAACACCACAGAGGCTTTTTCCGCATTGCCTCTTTCCAACTATTTTCTCTGTGTCCAAACCATATCCCAGTCATTTTAGAACCCTAAGTCCTAAAGGGATATGCCCAACCTTCAGATATGTTTCAAGTGATGTATGATCCTGTGTATCCATCTCACTGTAAGGGTGACCTTCTCTAGTTGTTAGTTATACGTTATATCACATTGTTGTATGCAGATGTAACCCCTAGGTGGCACTATCCCAAGGGCTACTACCCCTGCCTGCTTGGCTAGTAGCAGGTTAAGGGGCCTGGGTAATGAAACGGGTGCCTTCACCCGGAGGTCAGTGTTGTTAGTGGTCAAGCTAACCTGGCCACAGCTCTCCGGGACACTTTAATCCCCCCCTTTCCCTTCTAGTGGCCTGAACAATATACAATAATTACTTTCACAATGACCCTTATTCACCAGGCAATTACCCACACTGTTTGCACATACCACCAGGGCTGGTTCCTCTAGCTTGACCCTGGGGACCCCCTGTAAAACTAGGTTAAGCACAGCAAACAGCAACAGTACAATACTTCTGGCACAAACTGGAATCACAGTCAGGTTAAATGCAAACAAAGTTAAATCTGATTTATTCAGGGGACTTGAACAAGGGAGGGACGTAATCAGGTTTATTTGCTTAAAAGCTATATTAATCAGACAGTTATGCATGCAGTTCATAGTCCTTATACAGTCACACACTCTGGGTACCCAGGTAGGAAAACAGTGGGCTAGTCAGGAATGTTGTAGCTGGTTGAGGCCCTGTGATGGAAGAAAGCAACATGCACAACACACATTATTTGTAATCCGGAGCCGGAAGGCTCAGTTCATGAAAGAAAAGGCAACAAGACAATCAGATGACAATACTTTTAGATTTAGCTGTTGTTGCAGGGAGCTACCCTGATGTTTACTCACAATACCTGATACTGGACACGGGCAGGATGAAATCAAGACTGCAGGCTGTTGAGCTGGAGTGCCCGGAGAAGCAGGGCCCACACGAATCACCGAGGCATCATTCCTGCTCAAGGTGTTGAGCGGGGGGGGGGCTGATCCCCAGGCCAGTCTCTCGTTGATGACTTTCTCTGCGTAGCAGGTATTCTGGCTGGGCCAGTGTAGCAGGGCCCAGGCAAATGGAAATGGATATGGATTCAGTCCGTGGAGCTGGATACAGCCTCCAACAAGCAAAACACAGTTCAGACACACAGTGGGGAACCAAATCACGACCCACTGTAAGTACACAGCACATTCACATGTAAGGAAATTCCACCGTACCAGGAAAAAGGGGCTCTCCAATCGCAATTACAGAGTCTCTGCACAATCCGGGAGTTCAGAGGTACAGTGGCGTGAAAAAGTATTTGCCCCCTTCCTGATTTTCTCTGTTATTACATATTTGTCACACTGGATGTTTTCAGGTCTTTAGACAGAATGTAATATTAGATAAAGGGAACCTGAGTGAACAAATAACACTTGTTTTTTTTTTTTATTTCACTTATTTAATGAAAAAGTTAAACAACACCAATTGGCACTGTAGTGCACTGCCCCTTTACACTTAATTACTGGTTACACCACATTTAGCTGCAATGACTGCAACCAAACACTTCCTATAATTCAATATCAGTCTTCACATCGCTGTGGAGGAATTTTAACCACTCTTCCTCACAGAACTGCTTTAATTCAGTAACATTTGGTAGGTTTTGAGCATGAACTGCTCGTTTGTGTCCTGCCACAGCATCTCTATTGGGTTTAAGTCTGGACTTTGACTAGGCCACTCTAAAACTTTAATTTTACTTCTTTTTAGCCATTCTGATGTGGACTTGCTTTTGTGTTTTGGATCATTGTCTTGCTGCATGACCAACTACGCTTCAGCTTCAGCTGATGGAAGGATGACTGGACATTCTCTTTAAGAATTTTCTGGTACAGAGCAGAATTCATGGTTCCTTTAATTATGGCAAGTCATCCAGGTCCTTAGGCAGCAAAGCATCCTCACACCATCACACTACCACCACCATGTTTGACTGTTGGTATGGTGTTCTTACTGTGGAATGCTGTGTTTGCTTTACGCGAGACATTATGGGATCCATGTTGTCCAAAAAGTTCCACTTTGGACTCATCTGTCCATAGAACATTTTCCCAAAAGGCTTGTGGATCATCCAGGTGCTTCTTGGCAAATGAGAGACGAGCATTTATGTTCTTCTTGGTTAGCAGTGGTTTCCGCCTTGCTACTCTCACATGAAGCCCATTTTTGCCCAGTCTCTTTCTGATTGTGGAGTCATGAACACTGACCTTAGCTGAGGCAAGAGAAGCCTGCAGTTCTTTGGATGTTGTTTTAGGATCCTTTGAGACTTCTTGGATGATTTTACACTGCGCCTTGGAGTAATTTTGGCAGGCCGCCCACTCCTGGGAAGGGTCACTACTGTTCCAAGTGTTCTCCATTTGGAGATTATGGCTCTCACTGTGGTTCGATGGAGTCCCAGAGCCTTAGAAATAGCTTTGTAACCCTTTCCAGACTGATAGAGGGCAACAAAATGTTTTTCTGATCTTTTCAGGAACTTCTTGATCATGGCATAATGTGCTTGTTGAATCTTTGTGCTGGCAATGTGACTCTGATGGTAAGGGCCAAAATAAGTGAGGTTTATATTGAGCAGGGCTGGCTGTAATCAAGCCTGGCTGTGTTCAATCAGCTGACTCTAATTATCCCTTTAATTGGGCTGATTTAACTAGGGGGCAATTACTTTTTCACACAGTGCCAGTTGGTGTTGGTTAACTTTTTTCATTAAATAAATGAAATAAGTAAAAAAAAAAAGTGTTATTTGTCCACTCAGGTTCCCTTTATCTAATATTATATTTTGTCTAAAGACCTGAAAACATCCAGTGTGACAAATATGCAATAATAGAGAAAATCAGGAAGGGGGCAAATACTTTTTCACGCCACTGTAGCTGGAAGTCCTGACAGGCCGATCACATTCAGCAAATCTTTGGTCTTCTTCAGGTTAAAGCCTGGTCACAATTCAGTGGCTTAATTCACTCTCCAAATTCGGATTCAGTCCGTAAAAAAAAAACACAAGTTCCCTCCCAGGAACAGCAGGCAGGCATGCAGGCCAAACTCAGGCCTTTCCACAGTTCTCCCGCGTGAATCCACTATGGATTGCTGCTCAAACTATCTCAAGCTGTTACTTCTTCACTTCCCAACTCAGATCTAACTGAAACTGCAAGCAGTGTGGGACTTTCCCCAAGATCCAAACGGTTCGGTTGGCTGATCTGTCTGTCAGTCACAACAAGGGCTCCCCTTCCAAGTAATTTTAGGTGCTAAAAGCCCCAAACTACAATTCCTACAAGTTTTGGCCCCGCCAAGCCCCTGTAGGCAGGCTCCATTTTAGAGTCCCAAATGTACTGATTGGCCCATTCTGCAGTCCAGGACCAAGATGATGAAAACAAACAGAACTGTCCATGCTGCAAAAAAGACAGGTTAGAACAAACTGCAATATTATTACTACTCTAACAAATGATCAGCAAACAAGTACATGTTCTAACAGAGCTCCCTCTCAGATTAATTATGACTGCAATCCAGGCAGCTCTTAAAGAGACAGTACACAGAGGCTATACAGGCACTCTCGCCAATACATTTAAACTGCTAAAACTCAGAACACCAGCCTGGCAGTGAGCATTTAGGCAAGCTCAAGGAAGACTTTTAAGGAACCCCCATTTGTAGGGGGGGTTACACAAGTTATTGCTTTTCTTTTTAAATTGCTTCAAATAAATTTTGCTAATCTGTACACTGGTGGTGCTGACTTTCTTTTAATCTGTATCTAATTTTTAATAAGGCCTGCAGATCCATTGTGGCTATTAATAAATTCACCCACAGTTGTGACTTACTTAATATACACAAACTAATAGGCTAGCACTGACAGTAGAATTAGATTCCAGATCTGTTTGTTAGGGGAAAAGACCCAATTGAGACCTCTGCCCCACTCAATATTGAAAACAGTTTTAAGTATGTTGACAATCAGTACATGGAGTATGACTAGAAATAGATCAGAAAAAAAATATTATGTAGGACAATGCATGGTTACTAACATTCCTTTTCAGTAAGGGCTGCTGACAGGCTAAGTGATTTGCCTGATATTTTATTTAACTTGCTCAACTTTTCTCAGTTTAAAAGCTCACTTTATACACTTTTTTCTGACCTAGCCAGATGTGATTGTAAATAATTGCTTGTATTATATGTTCATATCCTGTTGCAGTTGTAACAATCATTTGTAGAGTATATTCCTGCATTATGTGCTGTATATTGTGTTTCTACTTTTACATGACGTGGAACTTTTGAAAACGAGCACATGTGCTCGAAGATATTTCCTAATAATAAAATGAAATAATCTGCCTGACATGAACCCATGCTGCCTCTTGTCCTGGGGCCCATTGGCTTCCAACTATTCCACCATATGCTCTATTATTATGGTTTCTAGCAGTTTACCCAGGATCAAAGTCAGGCTTACCATTCTGCAGTCTCCAAGTCCCCTCTGACTTTTTAAGTGCACCACATTGGCCTCCCTCCAATCCATGAGGACTTCAGTTTCTATGGCACAATTAAAGAGGTCAGTTAGTGGCCAGCCTGCTGGCACAGAGGTAGCGCTACTGTTTGTGATGCCAGCAACCTGGGTTCAGGGATGAGCCTACATTGTCAGAAGGCTGGCCTTGGGAGGAGGGCTGAGCATCCCATAGGATGCTCGCCTCCTTGGGGCAAGAGGGAGTTTGGACTCCATTGTAATACTGGCACCTGAGTAACCACGGGGGGGCAATGCAAGCTGTGGCCAAGGATCAAATGACAGGGGACGTCAGCAGCACAATGCACGTTGTGTCAGCCAAGTCTTTCCAGTGTATGTGGGTGGGAACAAGGAAAAAATGGAAAAACTTCCCTACCACGCAGAATGCCATCCACTGCCCACTGCAGGTCCTGCACCACTGACTGAGTTCTCCACACCAGGACCTACACTTCAACTCTGTCCGAGGGGAGTAGCAAACCTTCCCTTGGGAATGGGGTCATCCATGGGAAATGTGGAATGGAGATAGATCGTAGAGATGGCAGGTGACAGGGCTGGGTAGAGCAGCAGGACTGATGTGGGCAGGGCAGGATGAAAAGGGGCAGAAAGTATACAAATTATAAAATAATTATTAAAAAAAAAAAGAGATCAGTAAGTCAGTTAGTGATTCCTCCAAGAACTGTGCAACCTCCCTTTGCATCTTAAGGTGCAGACCATCTGGGCCTCCTGACTTGTCCACTTTAAGGGTCCTGAGCCCCTTGAGTACCCTCTCCACTTCTATCCCTTCCATCTCTTATCCATGTCTCCTCCCCAGCTAGAATCCAACACTCTGGGAGTGGTCCCTCCTCCTCTAACGTGAACACTGAGCAGAAGTATTCTTTTAGAATATCTACCTACTTCTTACTGTCTTCCTCCATTTCCCCTCTTTTATCAACCTATTTGCAAGGTTGTAGGCAGCTATACTCAACTGTACACATTTGTGTGCGATTTTATGTATCTGTCCCAAATGCCTTGTGCTAACAACCAGCATTCATGTTTGAGGAAGAGGAAAACATGCCACTGCTGTGCTCAAAAGTGAACGCTGATTAGTATCTGTGACAGTTTTAATTCAAATTATGCTATTTAGGGAATGGATATAAAGTATGTAATCTGATTTGAGGTTAGAGGAGACACTGTTCTTTTATGTTACAGTCACGTCAGATAAAAGAGAAACCAATCTTTTGGCAACAATTCTGTTTTTTTGTTTTTTTTTAATGAGACCTCGTTCATACTTTATATGTCAAAAAGTACACACTGATACTGTGCATGGCCATATAAAACTGTGTGGGGGGGGATGGCAATAGTTAAAGAGTGTGTATGCAAATCTGACATTTCTCGCTACAATCTTGTGAGTCTCTCCTTTGTCCTCCACCGTTCCTTGATACAGTGGAAGAAAGTTTTACCTCAGCTTTCACTTTTCTTACCACTCTTGCCAGTCACCTTTGCTTTCTCCGCACAGAGATCCCTATTTCTCACTTGGTGGTCCCCCTTTTACTTCCTGAAAGCTGCCCTCTGTTTCCTTATTGCTTCCGTAATCTCCCTTGAGAACCAAAGTGGTCTTTTGTGTTTCCTTTTCTTTCCAACCTGCCTCAAAGAGGAGTTAGTTGCATCTGAAATGTTCTACTTTATAATTTCCAACCTGTCCTCAGCACCCATTGTTCCCCTAACCCTCACAAGTATCTTCCGAATTAACTGTCCCACCTTTCCAAACTCCGCCCTTTGGAGACTGAGGACCACTGTCCATGGATTTGAGTATTTGGTTTCCAGCATGATGCTATACCATAGTGAGGTGTGGTTGCTGGTCCTGAGGAGCTTCACTCCTCTGATTTTTTCCTGTGCTGTCCCAACTGGAGATCAATAAGTCCAGTGAAGCCCCTTCACTCTGGTAGGTTCCTGAACCTGGAGTTAGTAGGCACTCTTGCATTGCTTGTACCAATGTCTGGCTCCATGCACATTTAGCAGATGGGATTTCAAATCCTGTATCTAGTAGGTTGAAGTCTTCCATTATTACAGCCTCCCATTTCATTGCAACTGCCCTCATTTCTTCCCCCAGTACTCTATCCATATTATTTGTAAGGTTAGGTGGCCTGTAGACCACACCACCCTAATGACATATGAACATAAGATGACGCCAGCAGAATAAGACCATTAGATCTATTGAGTCTACTCGTGTTGCAGGGTCCTCAGCATCAGCATTACCTGGTCAACAAAAACTAGATAAATAAGCTACTGACTCTGCCCCATCCCCAATCTGCCCTTCCCCTCCATCCACCCCTCTCTTGACCCTTATTTTCTCCTTAACTCTAACCCAGCCTCTCTTGAAACTGCCTACTGATGTCAACAAAATCACCTCCACAGAATGCTCATTCCAACCTACCACCACCCTCTTGGTGAAAAAGTGCCTCCTAGCCTCTCTCCTATACCTCCCCCCCTCCAACTTGAGAGTGTCTCCTTTCATGTTTTGGTTCCCATTAAGCTTGAAGAGATCCTCGTTGTCCACCTTCTTTATTCCTTTAAAATACTTCAAGGCCTCAGTCATGTCCCCCCTCCCTCTCTCTCTTTCTTTTTCTCTCTCTCTCTCTCTCTCCCTCCCTCCTCCAGGGAGTACATGCTGAGGGCCTGGAGCCTCTCCTTGTATGTACTACTCTGCTGGCCCATGATTATCTTAGCAGCCCTCCTTTGGACCATCTTCAGCAGGTTAATGTCCTTTTTAAGGTATGGGCACCAGTACTGTAGACTGTATTCCAGATGCAGCCTCACTAATGACCTGTACAAGGACAGTCTCACCTCCTCCCTCCTCCTCCTGCTAATTCTCCTGGCAATGCAGCCCACTGTTTTATTTACCTTTGCTGCTACTTTCCTACATTGCATGGAAAGTTTTAGGTCACTAATGATCATCATTCCTAGATCCATCTCCTCCTCCTCTGATACAGATACCAGGACCCCTTCCAGGCTGTACTCAGTCCTTGGGTTCTTGACTCCAGTGTGCATAACCTTTCATTTGTTTGCATTGAGGCCAAGTTCCTAAATCCTGGACCACCTTTCTAGCTTTTCCAGACCTTTCTTTAGGGCTTATATCCCTTCTACTGTATCCACCCTCCCACAGAGCTTGGTGTCATCTGTGAATAGGTCATAGTTTACCTTAATGCCCTCCCCAATATCACTGATGAAGACATTGAACAACACCAATCCGAGCACCGAGTCCTGTGGGACCCCACTGGTGACCTCCTAATGCTGGAGAGCTTACCTCCCACCACCATGCTCTGGGTCCTGCCCCTTAGCCAGTTTACCAACCACTTGGTTAACTTCTCACTAACCCCTAGATCTGCCAATTTACTATTCAACCTCTTGAGGGGTACAGAGTCAAAGGCCTTGTTGAAATCCAGCTAAAGGATGTCCACCGCTTGGCCTCTGTTCCCTGTTTTAGTCATGTTGCCTCTCATCCTGGAGACTATTCTCATCCAGATACTCTACTAACCTTTCCTTAAGTATGGTCTTCATGAGCTTGCACACTATTGAGGTCAGACTGACCGGTCTGTAGTTCCCTGGGTTGTCCTTGGGACAACTTTTATGGAGGGGCACTACATATACCGTTCTCCAGTCCTGTGGTACCATGCCTGACTCCAGTGAACTACTGAACAGGCCAGCCAAGGGATCTGCAATCTCCTCCACCAACTCCCTCAGCACCCTTGGTGCATGGCATCTGGGCTTGGGGATTTATCTCCCCTCAGTGCTAGCAATCCTGTCCTCACTCAATCCACCTCTATTAAAATATTTGTGTGCCCTCACCCCTTTCTCCTCTCCTTCCTCCTAGTGGCACCGGTCCATCTCTCTCCCTGGTGAAGACAGAACAGAAGTACTCATTTAATACCTCTGCTTTGCCCCAATTCTCCTCCACCCAGCCATCCAGTTTTCTGAGCCTAACAATCCCATTGTTCTTGTCCTTTTTCCTTGCTAATATAATGAAAAAAGGCCTTTTCCCCTTTAGTTCCCTCAGCTAGCTGCAATTGCTTCTGAGTTTTAGCCTGCCAAACTACCTTACCTGCTATGCTAGCCATCTTCGGATAATTTTCCCAGTCTTCCTCCCTTTGGACTGTCCTGAATTTCTTGTAGGCTGACCTCTTATCCCTTATTGCCTGGGCATTCTCAGTGCTAAACTAGCTGGGTACTTTGGTCCTCGAGTTCTTCCTTTTGAGCCCAGTGCACTCCCTTGTGGCAACCATTAGTCTGTCCTCGATGATGGACTACCTTTGGTCCACCCCCATATCTACTCGGATACTTTCCAGATGACCCCTTAGCAGCTTGCACATCTTTCCGAAGTCCACTTTTCTAAAATCCAGGATTTCATTCTTAGTTGGGACCTTTCGCTGCCCATGCACTACCAGAACTATACTGTGCAACGGTCACTCCCACCCAGGGGCTCCTCGACCCTTATATCCTGGATGTGGTCCCTGTTCATCAGCACCAAATCAAGGATTGCCCCCTCCCTCATGGGTTCTGTGATGCCCTGTGTCAGAAACCCACTTTGCGGCACATCTAGGATCACCTGACTCCTGATGCAGGTCTTGGCCAGTACCTTCCAATCCACCTTGAACAGGTTGAAGTCGCCCACTGTTGCCATGTCTCCCTTCCCTGCAGCTGTCAATATTTGTGAGTTCAGTTCTCTGCCTCTTTCTCCTCTTGGTTAGGTGGTCTGTAAGCCACCGGCAACCTCATCTTCCTCCATTAGACAGTAACTGAATCCACATTGCTTCAGCACTCTCCTCTTCTGACTCCTTCCTCATATAAGTTATACCCTCCCTGATGTATACTGCCACCCCTCCTCCTTTTCCTATCTCCCTGTCCCTCTTGTAAAATTTAAACCCAGGGATCCAGAGGTCCCGGTCATGGATAGGTATAAGTGTTTCTCTGCCATCTAACTGCTCCCCTTCATCAAGATTACTGTCCCACCCTGATTCTCCCTAAGCCCTTGTTGAGTAATACCCCCAAAGTCTCTACTCACCTCTCCATTTGTCTTCCCACCCCCTCCCGCTCCTTTCTAGCCACCCACACACCCTCTCTTTCCCTCCTCCTTATGTTACCCTACCCCTTCCTCACCCACTTCCTACTCCTCTCCATGTTCTCTTTTCCCATCCACCATGACCACTTTGTGCTGTCTTACCCCTTTTCCTGTCCTAATCCCCACACCATAGTCTTAATCCAAACTCTCTCCCCACTTCCTGTTCCCCCTTCCTTGCTTGCAGACAGTGGGTGAAATCTATTCCTTAAAGACCCCCCCTTTGAATGTTGCATCTCTCATGGTCCCACTCCTGCCCCACCACCACTTGCCATTCCCCTTCCCTGGGATCCCCCACCCACTGAGGTAGGGGTACCCCCAGAATTTGTGTTATCCCCTCCATATCCATCTTTGCCTGCTAACCTCATTCCCCTGGCCTCCCCCGTCTGTCTTTCTCTCTCCTGCCCTGCTCCTCCTAATCTCAACACCAGCCTCCCCAGTTCCCATCTGAGCTGCCTTACCTCTGTCCTTAGGTGCTCCAGGCTGCTGTACACTGGACAGACCCCTGTTGCCCACATCATAACCAGGAATGCTACTGCCCCACAACCATTACAGCACACCAGCCTCTTCCCACTGTTCCAATGCCTGTACATGCTCCTATTCCCCCACTTCCTCCTGGCTCCTGGCCCACTCACCTACTAGATACGAACCTCCGTATATAATCCAGTTGGGGATGACTGCAAAGCTACAATTCTCCATTATCCTAGGCAGCTAACCCTCAATGCTCCAACCCCCTACTGCTTCCTTGAATCTCAGTACAAAATTAAGCTGACCCCAGATAGGGACCAGCTGCACACCCTTGCTTGTGTTACCTTTGTGGGCTAGTCCCAGACCCTCCCCTTAACTGTTGCCAACTTTACCCATAGCGATTCCACCCCACTTTCCCCTGTTTATGGTGCTGTATTCTGTAGCCTGTATGCTGTCTTTTATGTACAGAGCCAACCTCCTTCTACCCTGCATCCTGTCTCTCCAGAAAAGAAAGACCCAAGAATAGCTACAGTAGAGTCCTGTTATGGTACCATGTCCCCCAGGTTTCTGTTATTGCCAACAAATCTAATTTGCCTCTATTGCTCCACCTGGATCTCCCCATTTTATTTTCCAGGCTCCTTGCATTCATATTAGGAATATTTGCCTAAAAGATACCTGCAGAGTTTTATGTTGTATGAAAAATAGTCAGTAGCTGTTTTATTTTGTGTTTTCTCTTTTTACGATGCACTTAGGTTGCTTTCCCTGCTGTAAGATGTGCTTTGGGTTAATTGGAAAAGCACCATATAAAGCAGTCATTCATTCACTGCGTTGTAACGAGCTGTGGAACACAGCAGGTACAAAAAGTTCTATAGGCAGTAAATGTCAAATGTAAGATTTTAAATTGTCCCAGTAGATATATGGGTCCTGTTAGGTTTGCATTACCTTCCTTGAGCAGTCAGAAGGAATGCTTCTTCCAACTTTTTTTATTTCTGATTGATTCTGCCTCCCCAGTACAGCACAAATTGAAACCGTGGGTTTGAAATGAGAGCTGATGCCTATTAAACACTGCAGTTCTTTCCCTGTAGTATAGCAGCACAATTTAGTTTGGTTTCCCTTGGCAGGTCACTCAATGTGAGGTGATTATTTTTTCTTCAGGCCAGTTAATCCAAAGCCGCCTTCCTTCGGAGCTGCTGCTGTATGCCCATGTAATCAGGGGCTTGGATTTATGAATGGAATAACAGACTGGAACGCATGGAGCAACTGAAGTGTTCAAGTGCTGCTAGCTCATGAGAGGAAAGTCAGAGCATACCAATTACTGTCACAGTCTCCTTCTGTAGAATTTGTGAAAATCAGACAGCCGTTCCACTGGATTTAGCGGAAATGCTGCTGGAGCATGCAGTATGATGTCATGCCGTGAGTCACCCTCATTTTCTGGAGCAGTTGTTACATCACAGTTTCCCATATACTGCATCTGAAGACACTAAAGAAGCCATGCAACTTTTCTTTTTGACGTCAGTTGCTAGCTAAAATTGTTATAAATAAATAAATAATTTAGGATCCCTGGTAATTTTTTCGAAGGTCTTCCTATGCTTCTAATACTGTAATACCAATTTTTTTTTATTTTGTTTTTGTTAACCTGAAAAGGACAAGTAAGCAATCTAGCCTATTTTCAGCCTCCCTTGCCAGGGGTTGGGGGGACTCATACAGAAGGAAACCAACTGAAATCAAACCACAGTAAGCTGCTGGTGGTATTCTGCAGGATTTGTAATATGAGAAAAAAAGTGACTGTTTGAAACTCTGGCTAGCCTGTTGGCCCGACAGCAACATTGGTAGGTCTAGAAGATGGTTTTCCAGGGACTGAGGTTCAATACCCAGGTAGGTCATGTATATTAGATTCTTGTTACAATCTATGTTTAAACGCTTAGTACCCTTAAATCTTCAACTGGGGTTCCTCACTACAACCCCGGTTACCCAGGTTAAGAAACAGACTCAGGAGCTGGCCAGGCAGCCAGGGGGAGGCTGGGGAAGCTCAACACCACCTCGACCACAGAGGATGGTGCTGGTTTCCAGCACCACAGTGACTCTTGTAAAGGTCTGGGGAGCTGGGGTCCCCACAGGAAGTTGTCTGTGTGCATGCGGGGACAACAGCCTGCCATACTACACACTGCGTTGAAGCGGGTGATGAGATAACGGGTGTAAAACCCCATCACCGTTGGGATGATAGACAATGCCATAGTTGGGCCTTGCATTATGGACCCCCACCGGATGAGATCTGTAGGATGGGCCTGGCGGAGACTCCACATGGCATAGCTCCAGGCCTGACAACTGGGCACAGAGTTGGTGCTAGGGGAGAAAGTTCTATGTACTGAGATCCTATAATGTGAATTATGATCTGGCAGTATCTCAGGAAATAAAACCCTAAGAATGCCCTGTTTGTTTTACTCAGGTACCTGATTATGTTGAGTTTGTATGAACAGTGTCAGAAATCCACATATGAGGAAATCCACATTTTCCATGGTTTTGAACAAGTCTGAGCTATTTCCAGGTATGTATCTGTAGTCTACAAATTCAAGCATTCATTTAAAAAGTTACATTTCATTGCTATTAAAAAACTATTCATCCCCAATTCAACGCAATACATTATTGCAGTCTCTCACAAAGGTTGTTTTGAGTGACCACACATTTTCCCCTGGTTCCAAAAACTGTTACGCCAGAAGCTACACAAATGAAAACTGCTAATACTCTGACTAAAAGTGCTGGTAATCACCACTAAATACCATGTATGGCTAACAGCTGTAGCATAGATAATGCACTTTAAAGGTGGTGGCTCGCTGTTTCACTTATCCACTTTGAGAACTGCCATATATTGAAGTTCAGCAGATATTATTTAAGCCACATGTAACAACACAATCCCCACAGTATGGGTAGGGTTGTAACCAGCAGTGTTCATAAGAGTACTGGGTGCCTTGGCACCACCACTCTGTCCTTAGTGAGTGGGGATGAACTAGAGACAGGGATATAAGGAGGTTTAAGCAGGAAGTTTAGTCAGTTCCTGTGGGAGCTGTCATGAGGTAGCTGTATGCTTAGGGAGTCAAAGGTTCAATGTGGTCTGCTGTGGGATGGCAGGAAGGGCCTGCCAAGCCTGGGGTGGTGGCAGGATCCTAGGTCTGGAGTGGTGGCAGGATCCTAGGTCTGGGGTGGTGGCAGGATCCTAGGTCTGGGGTGGTGGCAGGATCCTAGGTTTGGGGTGGTGGCAGGATCCTAGGCCTAGGTTGACAAGGGAACCCTTTAGAACCCAGCTGCCGGTGTAAGCCCTCACTCCCTGGTGGCTAGGAGTATGTCTAATGGTAAAAGAGGGAGGAAAACATACACAGAACTTGCTCGCTTACTTGACCTATGGGCATGGGTGTCCTCTGAGCACTCCAGAACACATCAGGGCAAACAGGCTGCAAAGTAAAGAGGGGTTTGAAAACAACAATTTTCCAACAAAGGGCAATGTCCAAACTTGAAATAAATCTTCAAAAACAGGATCCTTTTGTTAAACATATTTTTTATGAGCATACACTTCATTTCCCACATGGGGCAGGCTGCAGTCTTTCACACTCTCTACACATAGGAGTCTCAAAACCCCATGTTACCAAGAGAGATACGATAAAGGCACTTATGAGTTAGTAAACTACATTTGATGAATAGATGGGGTTGTTCCAACAACCCAAAGGGCACACAAGTATTTCTTGGTCATTCCTATTCACAGCTAAACTCACATTTGAATTACCACACAGCAACTACCCAGGACCTGCACAATCTACCGTGTCCCCTACAGCATGAACCCCAAAGGGCTCCTGATGAAAGGCTCAGTATTGACACTGATGGGAACATCAGGCTCTTCACTGTGTAGACCTTCTTATGCAGAAATGAGGTATTTTACTCCGTAGAGTTACCTGAGGAATAGGCAAAAACTTCCACTAAACTCGGTACCAGACACCACTACCTGCCACTCTGAGGCAGGCACTACGGCAGGGACCCCCAACCTTTACATCCACATACACTATACTAGCTCTCAGCACAGATTAAGCACTGTTGCCCATGGGGGAATGGCTTTCTCACACTACTTACATGGCCAGAACAAACTGGAGCTACAGGGGCATATTTCTACACCCTCCTGCCTAGTGTCGGGGGGGGCACCAATGGGTGCCCTGTGCAGTCCTGAGGATAAACCATTTTTTACAACACCTCCATGCTTTGGTTTGAATTTGCTGTCAGTTCATAATTTCTACTCACCTCTCAGCCTCATACTTGCTGGAAATAGAAGATTTCCCCTCGTGGGGACCCTTGCCAATGGCAGGCACCACAATTCAGCAACCTCTTGTAGGGCTTTCCACACAGGGGCAGTGGTTCAGCACCAGGCAGCAGGCATTGCATGCCTGTGGCACTCTTTCCAGACACTGATGCAACTTTCTGCAGCCCTCTCAGCCACAGGCTGGTGGCTGCTCCCTTCAGAAAGCTGGAGCAGGCCAGCTGGCCCAACTCCCAGTGATTCTAGGGAGCTCACCCTTTAGAGGATTCTAACCACGTCACAGAGACTTACATGGATTTAAACAGGCCTTATAGACCTAAATAAGGAGCAGAGCTCCTTAAAGGGACTACACCTATATCATTGAAGAGGGTTTGTCATGTCTAGTTTGTGGGGGCCCACGTGGGTGCTGGCTGAAGCGGACTCAGTGGCCATACCTTGGGTCACATCAGGTCAGCTCAGTGCCTTAGCAGGGAGGCCTAGTGCAGGCATCATCAGCTTAAATACTGGGTGGAAGGGGAAACAGGTAGCACTGAGGGAGTGAGCACATCAGGTGCCTCCATCAGTGGTTGGCTACAGGACTCTGGCCAGGGTGGCACGGCTCACTATCACACAAGACTCTAACCCCTAGTTAGGGCTGTATGAGTTTCCCAATGGGATGGAGTATTGGCAGCTTGGATCACTGAGTAGTGATGACCATAACATGAGACATGAGACAAAGTGGGCTCCCCTGGTGGGCTCCCCCTCAAGGAGTGTGCTTCTGGGCCTAGAGGGATTTCCTGAAGATTTGGATATCTGAAGGTAGCATTTGTGAGTAAAAGGGATCCAAAGATGCTAACTATTCGCAAACCCAAAGGTTGAGGTAAAGAACTTGATTCAGGTATGCACTGAACCTGTGAGGCAGGTCTGAATGTGGTGCCCCACATAGCAGGAGGGGGCCTGAGATCCCTAGCTCACCAGGGCATGGTGGGAAAGACCAGCTGGGGCATAGGAGTTAAATCAGAAATGGTTTTGTACTTAGGACACCTTCAAGAATTCCATTTATGCCCTATGTAGTATACCAAGGGAGCATGCTCACTCCCATTGCAATTTGTAGCAGTCATGCATTACGTGAGGGGATGCAGGAGAGACCCTTTCCTGACTACTGAGGTGGGGTTCAGATACAGGGATGGGAGAGTCCACAAATGTGAGTTGAGGTTAGAGGGCCTCAAGGAAACCGCACCTGTGCACCTCAGTATTACCCAAATGATGGATGTGTGACATAGTGAAATGCCAGAGTTTCTGGACTCTGTTCTGTGTGATGACTTTATACCTAAATGAAATACTATGAATAAATAATCACACTGAAGGACCACATATGAACTGCCACTCTGAGTGTTTCCCAGTCTCTGAGTGGGAGCACGCAGACAATAGCAGCTGTGCCACAACGGTTTGCAAGGGGGGTTCTTGTTTAGTTGTAACACCACCCTAGATGTGGGTGTCACCTTGAGCTATATCAGAGCATATGCAGAATCACCTGGGAGGTTGAAGGTGTGTTGCACATGCAATAACTTACAAACAAATGTTTTAATTAAAATTGTGCTTTTATGCCTTTATTAGAATGTGACTAATGTGGTCTGTGTTATTTTGACAAGTCGTATACTCTTTTGACAAAATACCTTCATGCTTATTTATTATTCTTTTCTCACAATGCAATGTGTTTTTTTTTGTTTGTTTTTTTCTATTTTCTTCCTGCATTCCCTCCTTGACGCAAGTCACTGGTACTGTCCTCCTGCATCTTTCTCTTGCTACTCCATCTCAGACTTCTTCCATGGTGACTCCAGACACCAACCTGAAAGGAAGACGATATGCTGGCTCAAGCTGAGTAGAGGGGACAGTTACCAGAGCAACCACTCCCAACCCAACAAGTTCATGCCAGCTAGTGTTCCTCAAGCAATAGGGACATGTAACATCCCACCCTTGAGCCACCAGGGGGAAGCCATGTTCGGGGATGTCACCAGCCCTCCTTCAGAGGCATCACACAATGAGATCCCAGGTTTAGGACTTGACCCCAGATCTCCCTGTGGTAATGGGCACGTTCACCACTACTCCACTGGGCAAGCTTATCTCTGTAGTATTCTCTCCACATTCAGTATACTTGCTATACTGGTCTTACACATTTGATAGGTATTTCCTTCATTTATAACATTCCAGTGACTGCAGCAAGTATATTAGAAAAAAATATTATGTTTCTTGATGATTAGTGGAACCTCAATCCAGTACGGCAAATCATGCCTTTGGGAATAATATTAACAAACAACTTATGCTAATAACACTTTAAATATAAATTTCCTCTACATAGCCCCTTTAAGAGTACCACTGCACATCAGCATGTACTTTCATAAACAGGATGTTACAGTTGTTCATTTTTTCCTGGGGATTTAATTCAGTAGGAGCTGTAACTAATTTTTGTTTTATTTTAGAAAAAAACAGTAGGTTACAGTGCATGCAGTCCAATCTTCATGTTACATACGGTTTGGAAAGATTACATTTCTGGTGCAGCAGGAGGAATACTCTATCACCTAATTTGTAGTATCCTACTATTCAGATGACACTAGGGCAGAAATTTTCAAAGCAGATGTGCCGGCACATCTCAAAAAATGTGCTGCAGCGTGATATTCAAAGAGCAGAGATGTGATGCGCAAGTCCGGATGCGCCACAAGGCAACTATAATGTATGTGGCACATCTGGGGGGGGGGGGGGTTACCATGAATGTGCCACACATCTCTATATTTGGCCCAAATGGACAGCGCATGTGTGGCACATCTCCAAAGATGTGACCCCCAAAGTTTGACATAAAAGGAGGTGGCCTAAGTGCAAGCCACCCACAGGCAGCCAGTGGAACAGCAGTAGACAAAGCAATGGATGGGGCAGCATTCCTCATGGTGGAGGTAATGAGTGGTGTGAGGAGATGGACAGAACAGCAACGTGGCCGTGGAAGGGCCAGTAGGAGGTATGACCAACAGAGATGGTGCTGTGCCCGTGTCACATTCGAATAACTGACTGACAGAGATTGTGGGCCGGTACAAACTCAACAGGGCAATTCTGAGACAGCTCTGTGAGCTGTGCCATGATGAACTGCAGGCACCCACCACAAGAAGTCACACCATGTCAGCGGAAACAAAGGTGACAGCAGCAATGTGCTTGCTCACCATGGGCACCTTCCAAATACCAGTGGGTGGCACCACTGGGATCACACAGTCCACCACATCCTGTCTTCTCACACAGTTCCTCACCACTCTGCTGCCACGTGCTATAGAGTTCATAACATTCCCTAACACACATGCAGAGTGGACAGAAACCATGCAGCAATTCCAAATGGTGGCATGTATGCCAGGTGTGGTAGGGGCCATTGACTGCACCCATGTGGCTATCAGGGCACCACCTGACCCAGACGGCGTAGCATACATAAACCGGAAGGGCTACCATTCCATCAACTGCCAGGTGGTGTGCAATACTACAGGGTGCATCACCAATGTCTGCACCATGCATCCTGGGAGTACATATGATGCCTACATCTGGCACCGGTCGTCCTTGTGCCACTGATTCAAGAGTGGGGACATCCCCAGTGGTCACCTAGTGGGTGAGTTGGGCAGAACACAATGCCCACCTAATGCACTCCGCGGCACAACACACAGCTGGTGGCAGTGCAGGGGGTTGGGGGGAGTGACAGGGAAAGTGCAATGGCCATGTTGAACTGTGGAACCTGGGGGCCTGCCAGACTAGGACACACAGATAATGAGACAGTGGTGTGTTAGGCCAAAGGGCGAGTAAGGGCAGGGATGCTGCACAGTGGGCACATGTGGCAGTGTGAGAAGCAATAGATGCCCCCAGCCACTAACACTGTACAGGACATGGACGAGCACAATGGTCGGACAGGAAAGTGGCATGGTGCCCACACAGGCAGGGATGGGGGTCGCAGGACTGGGGAGAGGTTAGCCCGACTGTGCCTTTCCAAACCACAGGCAGGACACAAGTGTGGGGGCCCGCAATGGTGGGAAAGAGGGTGTGCAGGTGGGGAGGAGGAGGAATGGCACCCAAGTGGACAGGCAGTGGCAGCATAGACAGGCAAGGGGGGGGCGGATGTGCTAGGCCATGCACATGCCTGAGTGAAACTAACACATGTCTCTGACTCCCCAGGTGACAGTGCATACCCCCTCCGGCCATGGCTGCTCACCCCCATACGACAGCCCAGTAGCGAGGCCGAGGAATGCTACAATGAGTCACACACCACAACACGCAACGTCATTGAGCGTGTGTTTGGCATGTTGAAAATGCGGTTCAGATGCCTGGACAGGTCCAGTGGTGCCCTGCAATACCACCCAGAAAAGGTCTGTGGCATATTCCTGGTCTGTTGCATGTTACACAACATGGCCATGGACCATGGAATACTTGTCCAGGCACATGAGGGCAACAGTACAGAGGAAGATGAACCCCAGGGTGGGGGTGGGCAGCCAACTCTGGAGAAGAGGTACCTATGACTGGCTGCAAGGGCACGGTGGCATAGGGACACCATTGTGGAGGAGCACTTTGGCAACTGGAGGTGAGTAACACTGGAGCAAACTGGGCAGCCAGTCTCACACAAACACACACACATTGACACAGGGCAGGGGAGGTAGGACACACACATATGCAGGCAGGCAGACACTGTACAGTAGCTGCAGAGTGCACTGCAGATGCACACAACCATGCACAGGCAGCCACTGCAGTACCACCTAGGACGGGGGGGGGGCATGGTGTCAGTGCAGGGACTGGCATGGATCAGAGGAAATCTGCTGGAACACATGCATGGCAGGCACAGTGCTGCACTCATCATGCCCATGCCACACAGTACAACACCACTGCCCCCACACATGCCCAGTACAACACACAGAAAGCATGGGCAGGTGTGACACTCAGGTGCACTTGTGCCATAGCATGTGGCCCTGGCCACTGCTGGCCTGGTGCATGCAGGGTACAGGTACCATGTTAACTGCACCCAGAAGGCCTCACTGAGCCAGTACGGCTGCCATGGCCACGTGAGTGGTCATGCCTTGGCTGGGAGGATGCCTCAGGTGCGTCACCAGCCACAGAGGATGAAGCCTCCACCCTGGGAGGGGCTTACCCACGTGACAGTGACCAGGCGCTCGTGGGTGTTTCAGTCCTGAAGTACAGATGGGATCCAGTGGTGTTGGGGATGTAGTTGGCCAGGGGACAGCATCAGCAGCAATGGGGTCACCGGATGCTGTGCCCTGGGAGTGCCGCTGGTACTGCACGGGATGTGGCAGAAACTCCTGCGACCACCAGGAACCAGAGCAGCAAAGCCCACAGCAGTGGCCTCTGCTATCCTGTCAAGTGAAGTGGTTGTGGCCACCTGCTGTTGGCATAACTCGCCAAGCAGCTGAGCGTACCTCATGGCTGCATGTTTATCCATGTGTCCCACCTGCATCCACAGTCCATGGATCTCCCCCCTGAGTGCCACCTGGCCCTCCACAGTTGCCCACAGGAGTTGTGTTTACTCATCTAGCCTGTCAGCGGGTAATGCATTGGGGGCAGGGGACTGACGAGCAGGGGGGTCCTGGCCTGCTGTGCCATGTTCCTTATCCGTGAACACAGCACAGTGGGACGCTGTTGGGTTGGGGACTATGTGCGGGCATGCACGGTGGGCCCTGGGGCAGGCTGATCATGGGCCCCTGCCAGCCATTGCAGCACCGCTGGCACCCTACTGGTCAGTGATGGCAGTCCCAGTCCCCACAGTAGCGCCCCACCCACCCACCCTGGCTACCTCCAGCCACTGCAGTGGCTTGCGATGGGGGTGCACACTGAGAAGGCACATGTGTGGGTGCAGGACCACCTGCGCTGCCTGTTACTGCATGTGTGGGTACCAGGACAGTGGTAGGGTGGGTGCCACCTGTGTGTCCCCTGGATGGGTAGTATCATCATCATTATCTTCCTCCGTGGCTGATGCAAGCACGCTGAGGTCCCTCTGGATCAAAAGGTTGGACAAGGGTTTATCATCAGCCAGCCCCAGAAGGTTCAACAGCATTCATGTTGTCCCATGATCTTCAGCAATGGCCACGGCTCCAGAGGATGTAGAAGGCCCAGCCTTGATCACCACCAGTGCCACTGGATGGGCCCCAGATAGTGAAGCACCCCTGAGGTGTGACAGAGCCGAAAGGCAGAATGGATAGCATGGTGAGCGACACATGGTGATATCCAAGGTTGACAGAATGACGTGGGGAGGTGTGCATGTGTGCCATAGGTGTGCCTGTGCCGCCACACAGGCCTGGGACCTCCATTGTGGCCTGTGCAGTGCAAACGCACTGGCATTGTGAGTCCTGCACATGTGCTGGGGCACACACTCATGGCAGCATGTGGCACAGGACCACAACGGCCTGGCTGCAGCCTGGCCAATGCTTCCCCCTTGGCCCTGCCACAGACACCACCACCCCACTGTGGACCACCTGTCCACTGTAGCTGGATGTTGCAGGGACCTACTGTGGATGGCTAGGTAGCACCACACATGACATGGAGGCCCCTGTGGGCATGCAGAGCCACCTGCGGCCTGTGTTGTTGGGCCACCCTACCCTGGGTCCTGTGGCATGCCACTGGTCATGCACAACAGCAAACAGGGCAGCATGTGGGCCCACTATATGGCTGTGCACTGCCAACAGCCCTGCACAGCACCCTCTGGACATGGTGCTGGGCCCTGTGTGGCATACCAGGCACACCTGTGACTGGCACACGCCGCCCCCACAGGGGGTGACACATGCTTACTCACCATGCTGTGATGGGCTGCCTCAAATCTGGAACCCACCCCAAGGGATACCCTCCACAGATACCCAGCTGTTGCTGGCCACTAGCATTTCCTCACTAGGTGTGAGGGTTGGTGGAGTGGAGGGGCCCCACCAGTCTGCCGCAGGGAGGCTTGTGTGGTGGTCAGTTTCTCCTTGGCCCTTCTTTTGTCACTGGCCATCCTCTCCATGCACTCCTGGGGAGTGCGGTTGTACCTCCTGTGGGCATTTACATGGATAGCCACCTTGTCCCAGCCCTTTGTCATCTCCTGCTGGGTGCCTGTCTTGCCCATGAGCAGCACCTCCCTAAGGAAGTAGGTCTCCACCAGGGCACGCTGCTTATCCTTGGTGAAGTTTGGCCTCCACCTCTTCCGTGTTTCCTGTGTGGACAGAAATGGAGCATGCATGAGCAAATATGCAGCATATCTGGAGGTGAGCCAAGTGCCACTGAATGCAGAGCAAAAGAGGCTGTAGCATGGGGACCTACCTTCAACACTGCAGTTCCTGTCGGTCACCTGTGGTGTGAGGTGGTGCTTTTATGACTCATCTCATGCAAATGAGGTGTGGAGCAGTCTGTAACGAGATGCTAATTAGTTGATTTGGGCCTGGATTGGATAATGAGATTATTAGTATAACCTGGCTGAGTATTGCAGATTTGCTCCAAGTTCAACTCATTTTGCATGGCGCATCCGAATTGCACCGAACATCTCAGCATGGCGCATTTACTGTGCATGCACGATTCTGTGTACTATACTTGACATGCGCAGTAGATCATGTCCAACTGTAGTGGCCATGTATCACACATCTCCTAGTACTGTGCTGTGATGCGCCATTGCCCCCGTATGGCACATGTCAGTGGACATGCACTATGTGGTTGGCTACCAGTGTGGCATTGTCTGCAGATGCGCGTGCATGTGTCAGTGGGCCGTGACCCCATTCTGCCACCCAGCCTTTCAATACTGTGCATGTATGGTGTTGCGCTATAGGCGTCTATGGCACATCCCTATGGGGCATGTGCGAGTCGCGTGGCAGACTGCATGGCAGGCCTATCGTACAACAGGCACGGCCCAGTCACACATTGTCCTGACTGCCTCAGTGTACTGTAGCACATACTGCTGGCCTGTGTAAGCTGAGGATGGCATGTGCAACTGAGGGGGGGCCAAGGGCCCTAAACTGGTCAGAGATGGAGGTGGCAAACCTGGTGGCACTGGTTATCCCCCTGGAGGGGCAATTGTTTGGTGGGAAGGAGCTCCAGGAGGCACAGGCCCAGGTGTGGGCCCGGGTGGCAGCCCAGCTCATGCATCGGACTGGCATCCTCCAAACTGGGGTGCAGTGTCGGCACAGATTTGGGGACCTAAGGCAACGTGATCCTGATCAGCTTCAGAGGCTCTGTGACCAGGCTCGCATGGGGGTGGAGCCATGCTCAGGTACATATGTGCTGTGTGCATGCTTTCTTTGCCTGCTCTTGGGGGTTTGTGTATGTGTGGCAGGTGCATGTGTCCCTGCCCATTTGGTTGCCATGGCCCTAGTTGCAGGGCCGTGTTATTGCTGCCATGCATGCCATGTGTTGTCCTGTGTGGACCAGTGGTCCACAGTGCTGTTGCCGTGGCACTGTGACTCCACGTTGTGTGTTGCCCCATAGCAGTACACACGTCATGCTGCACCATGCTACATCATGTCACTGTTGGGGGAGTGGGAGTATGTGTTCCAGCATGCTGCTCATGGTGCTGTTTCATTGCGTTTCCATTGCAGGTCGGGTGGAGCAGCTGCTGGCCAGGCAGCGTGCATCCAGCCAGGGTGCTGAAGGTATACCACAGGCTCTGAAGGGGGCACACCAGCATGTGGGCCATGCCATATGGCAGGTAAGTGCACTGCATGTTCAGTCCCTGAGTGTTCTTGGGGTTTGGGGGGGTTGCATTGCCCACAGTGGGCCATGGCCCACTTCTTCTGCATGCTCATGTCATGGTGGTCACACACACTCTTGAATCATTGTGTCGGCAACGTGTGGTAGTCCCGCTGTGCCCATGGCACCTGTGTGTTTGTCCCCATTTGCCTTGTCTGATCCAGGCTGTGGGCACCCATCGGTGCTCACATGGAGCTGCCACAGGGCCTGTGTGATTGGTGCACATGGGTGGCAGGTTCCAACTCTGTGGGGGACATGACCACATGTCCCTTGGTGACATCCTCTGCCTGTTCCCTGTGCCACTTTCCATGCACTGTGGGGCTCCATTGCTGTGTGCTATGCATAGCGGGTTGTCAGCCCTCTGCATGGAGCTGGCCAGCATCAGACATGCACGTCCAGCCCATTGAGGGGGTTGTGCCTGTGTGTGCTGTGGCACTGCGTATGTGTTCTGTGTTTCCCCCACCATAGGTCATCAAGCTGACGCTGTTGCCCAACAGAGGAGGAGAAGGATGATGGTAGGTGGATGGCTCGTCTACACCCAGGACATTCTGTTGGCCATATACAGGAGACAGAGGATCCTGGAGACTGTGGCCAGGGTGGTCCTGGCCAGATTGAGGGGGGCAGCCAGTGAAGACAGGGCCAGGTGGCTCATCACCAGGGGCACTAGGCCTGTGGGCCTTTGGACAGTTATTTGTGTAAATAGCCCCATATGAACCGTCCCCACATCCTCATTCCTCACTGTATATAGTTCCACACCTGCATCCGCTGTTCCCCGTTCCACCCTGCTCTGCACCCCTTTCTACCGTTTATAGTTTTTTATTGCACGTTGTTGTTCTTGTTTGGGTTTACTTGTTTGTATGGTTTACTGTTATTAAATATTATTGCATCTGACAGCCTGTGTCTGTGGTCCTCACTTGCCTGTTGGTACATTAACCTATTGTGTTGCATGGTTGTCCCAATGCCTCTTACTTATCTACTGCCCATGTGCGTCTGTGTCACTGGACAACCATGCACCCTGTCCACCTTGTTTTACCCCCACTGTGTTTGTAATGCTGTCCCCAGGGCCACCTCTGGGGTGTCCATCAGTGCTGCTCATGTTGTCACTTGCACGTAGCCCCTGTTCTGGAGCTGTGCACGGCTTTGCTGTTGTCCCGGTCCCCCTACTGCACTATTTGCAGTCCTGTGTGCCTGTGGGCATGTGCCACCAGTGTGGCCTACAGCCACCAGCCTGTGTGCCATTGTGCCTGTGGACCACTGTGCCTGTGATGTAGCTCCATGTCCGCCCTGCTTGTTTCCTCTGCACTGTTGTCACAGTGCATGGCTGGGCCAAGCTGTCCATTGGGCCTCTGGTGCAAGGGTGCTCTGTCCCTTCCCTCCTATATGCCATGCCCATTGTACCTCTTTGTCCCCTGGTTTAGTGGTGTATGTATGGTGATTCGTACTGTGCCCATGGGGTGCTGTATCTGTGCCCCTTTTGCACTTTGGCAGTGCCTTTCCCTACCCCTTTTGCTTTGGGATGCTTCCCCTCCGTTTTGGCTGTTCTGCCTTGACCATTTCCCATTTGCCATCCTACCCTGTTGCTCCACTGTCCCAGGCCGGGTTGCTCCTTTTGCAATATTCAGTCCTACCCAGATGCTCCAGCGCATTCCCAGATGCACCGGTGCATTTCAAGCTGCGCTATGGCGCATCTTTAGTATATTCAGACTGGGATGCACCAGCGCTTCTTATCGCGCATCTTCTTAATATTGCAATATTTTGGGATGGCACATCTCAGATGCACGGAGCAAGTACTTGCGCCCTTTCCCAGTGCAATTTTGAATATGGGGGCCTAGGGATATATCTTGTACAAGACTACAGGAAAAAAAAAAATAAACACTCCCAAAAGTTTAACAGTATTAGAGACCGCACATAATTTTATGTATCTTCTAACATTATTCTAACTACATCAGTTCAGCATCTCCTTAAATTCATCAAAATTAAGTGATTGAATGGGGTCCACATCCCATTGTAGCATTTATTGTTGTTATTCCAACAATAGTTAACTTTTTCCAGTCTATGGGTAGCTACCATAACATTTTGCCAAATGGTATATTCTGGAGGTGTTTGACACTTCCATCTGAATAGGATATTTTTGAAAGGCTATCAATATGCCTAATCTAATAAATCTCTGATGAATAGGAGGTATTGAACTAATGGGGCTACCATTACAAAGAAGCATCCACGAAGGTTGTTTGGACAGTGCAGTATCAGCTATTTTGGACAAGGTTTCCATTATCTTCTTTTTAATACCTGGAACTCTAGGATGCCATTCATAGAAGTTGACAGCAGATAAGGACTGCAAGGCCCACCCAGTTTGCCCCTTTTTCCTACCTTATGAATGTGCCATGGGCCTTTACTCTGTCAACGGCCTATCTATTCATACTCATCTGTAATGCTCCCTTATGCCTATCCCATGCCTATTTGAAGCCCTGCACTGTATTCATATCCACCACTTCCTGAGGTAGGCCGTTCCATGCATCCACCACCCTTTCTGTAAAAAATAACTTCCTCACACTACCCCTTAATCGGCCTCCCTCTAATCTCATGCTGTGTCCTGCTATTTTTCTTATATTGAAACTTGTTAGACTATTTCACCTTGTTAATGCCCTTAAGGTGTTTGAATGTTTTGATCATATCACCTCTCTCCCTCCTTTGCTCTAGGGTATACATATTGAGCTCCATTAATCTATCCTCACGTGCTTTCTGATGCAGTCCCCACACCATTTTGGTTGCCCTTCTCTGGACTGCCTCCATTTTGTTAATGTCCTTGTGAAGGTGCAGCCTCCAGTACTGCATGCAGTACTCCAGAGGGGGCCTAATCAGTGTCTTGTAAAGAGGGATTATTACCTCCCTCTTTTGACTTGTGATACCCCTACTAATACACCCCAACATCCCCCTAGCCTTACTTACTGCTTCAGTGGTCTGTTTTGATGATTTCAGGTCATTTGTGATGATGATGCCCAACTCTCTTCTCTTGTGATTGCCAGCAACTCCCCTCCCAACCTATAGGTGGCTTCAGGGTTTCTCTTCCCTATGTGCATGATCTTGCACTTCTTTGTGTTAAACCCCAGTTGCCACTCTTCTGATCATTTTGCCAGTTTATCCAGATCTCGTCTCATATTGCCCACCCCATCTGGATCATTTACTCTGTTGCAGATCTTGGTGTCATCTGCAAACAGAAAAACCTTACCCTCCAGTCCATCTGCAATGTCACTGATGAAGGTATTGAAGAGGACTGGCCCCAGGACTGATCCCTGAGGTACCCCATTTGTGACTTGCATCTCTTCTGACTGTATACCGTTTACCACCACTCTTTGTTTTCTGCCCGCCAACCAGTTTGCCACCCAGTTGACCACTTTCTGACCAACCCAAGCCTACCCATCTTATTAATCAATCTTCTATGTGGAACAGTATCAAAAGCTTTGCTGAAGTCAAGGTAGGTGACATCAACTGTACCTCCTTGGTCCACCACTCTGGTTACCCAGTCAAAGAAATCTATGAGATTAGTTTGACAGGACCTTCCTGTTGTAAACCCATGCTGTCTTGGATCCTGTGCTCCTATGGATTCCAGGTGTTGCACTATCCTTTCCTTAAGGAGTACCTCCATAATCTTGCCCACTACTGAGGTATGACTGACTGGTCTGCCTCTTCCCTGCTACCATTCTTGTGGAGTGGGATTACATGAGCCCTTATCCAGTCTTCTGGGACCTCTCCTGTGCTCAGAGACTCACTAAACAGTTCTAATAATGGCTCTGCTAGTTCTACCCTTAGCTCCTTTAGTATGCTGGGATGTATGCCACCCAGTCTCATTGTCTTGTCCACTCTGAGCTTAGCGAGCTCTTGTAGGACCCTTTCCTTTGTGAAGGGACTTGTGCATACCTCCCTCCCCAGTGTCTATGGTGCTGAGCACCGGGCCCTGCCGTACCTTCTCTTCAGTAAATACTGGGCAGAAGTATCTATTTAGGATAGATGCTTTTCCTTGGTCCTCCTCCTCACACTCCCCCTTATCCCCTTTGATCTTAGCAATACCCCCTCTGGACTTTCTACTTTCACTAATGTACTGTATCTATAGAAAGTCTTGTCCCCTTCTTTTACTGTTTGTGCTAGTGTTTCCTCAGTTTGGGCCTTTGCCTGTCTCATCCAAAAACTGTCCCACTTCCCTTAAGCCCCAAAGCCCCTAAAATACCATATTTTAAATACAGTACTCTAGCAGGTATTGACGGTTCGAAATTACCATTTAGGTATATTGGGGAATGTTTGGAGCATTTTGCCCCTATTTTTGTTGCTTTCAGTACCCCTAGATCCTTTTCTTCCTCAGTGGTACCTAACTGAACCCCTCCCGACTGGTAGCTCCTCCCACGGTTCCTTGCTCTGAAGTGCAGTACCTTGCACTTCTTAGCATTGAACCCCAATTGCCACATTTCTGACCACTCCTCCAGTTTAATTAGGTTGTCCTGTAGTCCTAGCCACCCTACTATATTGTCCACCACTGCCCCCATCTTGGTATCATCAATGAACAGACTGCTCTTACGCCTGATGCCATGTGAGATATCCGCTATGAAAATCCCAAACAGCACTAGGCCCTGTACCGATCCCTGTGGAACTACCCTTGTTACAGTCCTTGGGGATGAGAGTTCCCCACCACTCTTTGCTGCCTCCCCCTCAGCCAGTTCACAATCCAGTTCACCATCTTTGTCCCTGCCCCCACATACTCCAACTTTTCCCCCAACCGCCCATGAGGCACCAAATCAAAGGCCTTGCTGAAGTACAAATACAGGACATCCACTGCATGGCCCTTATCCAGTTCCCTTGTCACCCAGCTGTAATACTCAACTAGGATGGTCTGGCAAGATTCCCCTGAGACAAATCCATGTTGCTGATTGTCCTGGAGTCTGTTGTCTTCCAAAAAGGTCACCACCCTCTCTTTCAGGATTGTCTCCATTAGTTTCCCTACAATGGATGTGAAGCTTGCTGGTCTGTAATTGCCTGGTTCATCCTTTGTGCCACTTTTGTGGAGGGGCACCAAGTGAGCCATCCTCCAGTCCTGTGGTACACATCCTGTGTCCAGGGAGGTATTGAACAGGTCCACCAGCGGCCCCGCAAGGACCTCCACCAGTTCTTTCAGCACCCTAGGGTGAATGCCGTCCAGTCCTGGTGCCTTATCCACCCTCAGTGCCTTCAGACCCTCCAGGACCCTGCTCTTTGTAATTACCTCATCTGTCACCCCCTCCTCCCTTGCCCACCTTCCCCATCCCCTGAGGTAGCTGCCCACCTTTCTTTTTCATGAATACAGAACAGAGTTACTCATTCAGTGCTTCTGCCTGCTCCACCCCTTTCTCCCCCCTCCCCCCCCCATCCTTCCTAATCCTCACTATCTGGTCCTTGCAGCTCCTTCTCTCTCTTATGTACCCGAAGAAGTCCTTTCCCCGTCCTTGATACCCTTTGCCAGCATGAGCTGTCTGGAAGTCTTGGCCACCCTGACTAGTTCTGGTTACCTCTGTCGACTTCTTCACATACATTTTCCTGTCCTCCCCCCCCCCCCAGATTTTTGGAACCTCCTAAATGCTGCTTTTTTCGCCCTCACCCCTTCCAAGACCTCCTGATTCATCCAGCTTGGTTTCTTGGCCCTACCCTTCTTGCTGTGTGTCTTGGTACATGACCCAGAAGTTTCTAATTTCAAGCAAGGGCGTTTTCCCTTCCAGAGAAATTTCTTAATAAAGATATCAAATTGTTTAAAAAAGGATTCAGAAATTACCATAGGGAGATTTTGGAATATAAACAGTTTAGGGAGGGTATTCATTTTTATCACATTATCTCCTCCTATTAGAGTAATGGGTAAGGATTCCCAGTGTTTTAGTTCTTTTTTTAATTTTCTCCATTAGGGGTTGAATATTTAATTCAAAGTTTGGTCAACTCTTGATCTATCATTATGCCCAGATATTTGATTTGAGAAACTTTTTTTTTTTCCTCTTTTTGACCCCACAGCCGGCCCCGTACATCAGCCTGGTCACGGCGCCCCCAAGCTTCCACCTCCGGACCTCCTTACACTCTTCCCTCCAGTACCCCGGCTTACCCCGGAGAGGATGGGGATGTGGCACACAAGTGCCACATGACTAGTAACTGCCTGGGGAGAGCAGGTCCGGAGGCTACTCGAAGCCAGGGGCAGGCTTCACAAGTGCAGCCAGCTGTGAGGAGTTTTTTCTTGCTGTTGTCAGGGCTGGGGAAGTGCAATGACATCCAGCATCTGCCCTGCCTCTCAGACAGTTAACACCGGTAGCTGTGCGAAGCTCCAGCTTCCGCCAGGGGTCTGTTGAGCACCATGCACAACCCACACCCTCCCCCCCGGAGAAGGAGAGCAGTCCATGGGATGTTTGATCCTACTCCCCCTGGCTGGCCCTCCAGTGACCCAGGTCCATTCCCGAACCCAGGTCGCCGGCATCGCAAGCAGAAATCCAACCGCTGCGCCGGCGGGCCAGCTCTTAATAAACTATTTTGATTGGGCATTTGACAGTGGGCTGAAAGGGGGTCTGTATGATTAATGGTTTCCATCAGTTCTGTTTTACTCCAATTAATTTTATAGCCTGTGGCCCTACCATATTCTGTGATAATATGGTGAAGGGCAGGGTAGCTGTTATTAAGATTAGCTGTAAATATTAAGGCATCATCAGGGTATAAACTCATTCTATGTTCTATTGAACCTGTTTTGATGCCTATGATTTGTTTATGACCACAAATGGCCATTGCAAGGGGTTCTATTGCTAATGCAAATATTAATGGGGAGAGGGGGCATCCTTGCCTCGTGCCCCTTTGTAACTGGATTGTTTCTGATTCATTTCTATTGGTTTTAATCCTCGCCACCAGCTCTGAATATAAAGTATCTATCCATGCTCTAAAGATTGGACCAAAGCCATATTTTACCAGAACTGCTTTCAAAAAATCCCACTCTAATCTATCAAAAGATTTTTCAGCATCTAATGATATATCTTGATTTTTGTATTTAACTATAATGCTGATCGTTCTTCTGATATTTGATTTTAGCATTCATCCTTTGAAGAAACCATTTTGATCTTTGTGTATAATTTCTGGTAGAACTTTTTCTAACCTGGTGCCGAGGATTTTTGCCAAAATGTTTGCATCGGCATTGATCAATGATATTGGTCTACAGGAGCTGGGCTGAGTGGATCTTTGTCCTTTTTCTTGAATACTAGAACCCTTGCCTCCTTAAAAGATGGGGGCACTACACCTGCAGCAAATATATGATCATATAGATTTTAAAGTGGATGGCTATGGTTGACTCATATGATTTAAAAAACTCCTTTGGCAGCCCATCAGGTCCTGGTGCTTTCCCGGGTGCAAGTTTTCGGAAGCACCACATTTGGTCAACAGTAAATCTACCAACATCCACAACAGTGATGGCACAATGCCATCACTCAGTATTGTGTCATCAGTAACTGATGTGTGTTTTGCGGGGGACTGCACCCCACGCACACACCCCTGCATTTAAATATAATCAACTCCAGGTCGGAGTTGTTTCAGGGAGGGGGCACAACACCAGGAGAAGCCACATCAGGGAACCACAGACCATTACAGCAATGTTTGCTGTAATGGTCTTTTCTCGGGTTTCTGGATTTTGGTGTTGCTGTACTGTGGGCCACCGCAAGTTTTCTAACGGCTAAAATAATTTCCTATAGGTTGACTTCTCGTTCAAGTTGGGAGTTTTGGGCCTCTGTTAAAACTGAAATATAGAAACATACTTTTTTTAGCTATTATTTTCTCTCCTGCAGTGAGGTCCCCCATCTGAAGGGTGCCCCAGTCCTGTCCCCCCCAGTGTCTACCAGCCAGCATTGGCACTTACCCCCAGGGCTTGCCCCCTTCTGGTGGGGCTGGCGGGGTTCCCCAACCCCTGCTGGAGACCAGATTCAGTGTGGCCAGGGCCGTGGCTAGCTGGGAGCGGGGCCTGCAAGGCGTCCTCCTTCATCCACTGCACTGCTTCTATTTCCTGCTCCTTGTGGGTGCACAGTGTACAATAATGCCTACAACAGGGTTGTCCACACACCGTGCACACCCATGTCAAGAGTCTGCCATGCTCCCACCCCACGTTGTTGCAGCTCCATGTCTCTAAGCCCCAGCCTCCACTAGGGGTCAAGCGTGCACTGGCCGCTGATCCTTCCCCTCCATGGAGATGGAGAGTAGTCCATTGGATGCTTCATCCATCTCCTCCCCTGCCGACTCAAGGCGGCCCATGCTCATTCCCAAACATGGGTCACCGGCACAGTGCGAGGTGTGGCATCCAGCGCCTCAACCCTCAGCGCCACCGGGCCAGCCCAAAACATAGACTTTGACAGCAGATAAGGACCGCTTGGCCCACCTAGTCTGCCCGTTTCCCTACCTATTGGATAAGCTGCAGATCCTAGTTAACCAGCAGCCTACTTCCTCCTACCCCCCCCCACTATAATTGCCTTATGTTGGTCCCAAGCATTCTTGAATTCCCCCACTATTTTTAAAGGTTTCTACATCTGTATATTGGTCTAAGTGAACTGATGTATAGTTTGATAAAATTCCTGAAACACTTTATTAATGCCTGCTTGGGAGTTAATATTATTATCCTCTTGGTTATGGATATTAGAAATATTTTCCTCCTGCTCTTTTTTGAGCTGCCATGCCAGAATCTTGTCTGGCTTGTCCCCCATTGCATAATATTTACTCCTAATGTATAGTAATTGCCTTTCGGCTTCCTCTGTAGCCAGTTTATTGTATTCAATCCTGTAATTTATAAGTTCCTGTAATATATTAGATATCTTAGTTATGCTATGTATTAGTTCTTTTTGTGTCATACATTTTTCTAATTCCATCAATTTATGCATTTTCTATGTTTTGAGTTAAATGCAATGGATCATACCCTTATGTAGGCTTTAAATGCCTCCCATATGGTATTTGGCAAGATATGCTTAGAATCATTTTTTTGAAAATAAAACTCTATTTCAGTTATTTGATTGCAGTAATTTTTATCCTTGAGAAGGATTGGATCCAACCTAAATGTTAGAGATTGTGAGCTTTGAGATACTTCTATTTTGAGAAGTGTAAGTTAAATTAGAGGAGCTCTTCAGCACTCCGATAACACTTTCTTGCTCAGTCTGGTGTACATCGCTTTTACTGAGACCTTCAGAGACTGGCAGTTTTTCCAAGTTATCAACTAGTTGGGCTAGGTTAGGAATGACAGCACAGACAGTTGGAAGAGTGACCTCTGTGTTACGGTCTAGACCACCTGCCACAATTATCTCATGTGACACTTGACTGACCAAGACCATTTGGCCTTGGTCTATAAAGGCTGTGTGTTCATTAAAATCTAAAATTCCCTTTTGAGCATATTTACTTTGTCAGTGGACAATGAGTCCTTTTTTGGTTCTTCAAGTATTCTTTTATTTACTTTAAAATCATTTTTCTGTGCCTCGGACAGTCAAATATCTTACATCAGTGTCTTTTACTAGAATCACTGATACACCAACCCAAATATTTATGCAGTAATTTTGGGCATAAGAAATTTGCACATTTGCTTATATAAATATAACCTGGAACTGTTATTTTAAGGGTACTGACATTTTTCTAAACTAAGTGTTCCAAGTATTATAATATTAAATTGAGAAGCATTACTCAAGTCAGGATTCATTATTAAAAATGCTTTTACTCTTGATATCAGTGTTCAAAATTTACAAGATAGTTTTGACAGTAAAATGGATAGACACTCACAGTTTAAATTGTAATCACAATTCAAGCTACAGTTCTTAACTCTAGTCACAATTTTGAAAAGCAGTTATAATTTTTATCTGAACGGCAGTGCAAACAGAAAATAATTCCTTTGTTGTAAGTAAAAATATGTTGCAGTAAAAGAAATTAAAAAACAAATGCCAGACTTGTTAGTCTTGGGTCCTACGCCCAAGATAAGGTAACATAACTCACCAGACCAGTACCAAATGTTCCTATGGGGTCCTAAGAGTTGAGGTGATTCTTAGTTCTCCCTCTGAGACTCTTACCTTGCCTTAGATTTTTGGACACTTAAAAGATTTTTATCCAGGTAGAGATGTAACCAGATAGTTCGTATATCTCAGCCTGACTACTGATTGGTTGTGACAGACTGTTGTCACTTTAGGAAGCAGTTACTTTATATAGGGACTTATATGGGCTGTTATTTTGATTCAAACTCATGTATTTTATGTTATACTGAGGCTAGTTACGTCATTGCTTTTGCAGTAACTTCAGGTGACATAAAAAGCAACATGGAGTTTCGGCTGCAAGGATATCATATAATGCAAAAAGTAACATTAACCAGTTACATTGCTTCACAAGACAGGGTTGACTGCATATTGTGGTCTATTTTACAGTGGGGACAAGGCTTACCTCCAGTTAACCTTTAAATGGTTAGACTGAGTAGTTGTAAATACACTGTCTGTGGTTACTAGTGGAAAGTACCCAATAGATGTCAGAGACTTTGAGAGAGTTGTGCTCAGTGCTCATAATTTTCACCAATTCAGAAGGAGTAACTTCAATTATCTGTTCCTGTCTAATGTGGACAGTAAGAATTATAAAAAAAAACAACTTTTTAAGTAAACAATCTATAAACTATCAGATTATTATTTGTTAGTTAATTAAAGAAAACCAACACATCTATTTGTTATAAGTTGTTAATTAATTAGTACAAAGTAAAACACACTTGTTTCTTATCACTAACTATTCATTGGTGATACACGATGACAATGGTCATTAATAATAATAAGCCAGCGCTGGTAGGAAAAATAATAGGCTAATGCTTAAACATTTAAATCTGAATAAAAACAATTTGTTAAGACCCAGGGAGTGGAAGGTTTGTAGTAACCCCATCAGCCGCCATGTTCTCTTGTTCTGGGGGCATTCCTTCATCCGCCACAGGTAATGGGGCAGGCAGAGACAATGAATTAAGTAACCTCAGATAATCCTCCAACCATGGGGCATTAAGGTCAGGCAAGTTTAATGGGGCAGGTTCATGCAGTGGTCCAGGCTGGGCCTATGATGGGATATACTTGTTCAGTGGAATGGTTAAATCTAATTAGCAGGTGGACCTGGTGGCAGAAGCAGACCTGGTGGGGTCTGCGAGATGGGATTGCATGCAGAGCATTTTGTACTAAAATGAGTGCATGATCTGAGATTAAAATGCTCTCATACACTATATTACTGATCTGGTAAACTATTAAATTTGATATTAAAAACATATTGATGCAGGAATAGTTTTAGTACATGTGAGAAAAGTAAGAATCTTTAATACCTGAAGGATTCTTATCCTCCAAGGATCCAATAAATTATAATCCTGCATAAATTGTTTTAATTTAATTGCTGCAGCTGTGGGATTAGCTATGCACCGTATATTGGATTTATCTAAAGCAGGATCTAAAACAAGATTGAAATCTCCACCTATAATATAGGGAGCGGTGAATGTCACCAATTCCAAAAATATTTCATTGAAGACAGATAACTTTTGTTTGTACCGTATATGTTGACTAATGTGTATTTTTGACTCTGAGTTATAATTTCTGCCATAATATAGCTCCCGTTTTTATCAGTAATTGATCTCCCTATAGTAATTCCTGAATTCCTCTTTATAAATATCAAAACGCCTCTTACGTTGTTTTTAAATGGTGTATTAATACCAGAATGTCATTTATTACTATAGTACTTAAAATCCTCATTCATGAGGTGAGTTTCTTGTAATAAAATGCAAGTTATGTTATTTTTATCAATGTAATTGGTTGGACTACAGTGGACTCAGGGAGGGTGGGGGTGGTGGAACAGAGGGGCATCCCTTCAGTTGTACCTCTCCACAATCATAGGAGTGGGTCCCAGGGTGGTAGCCTGGGTAAAACATTGGCTAGGCAACAGGACACAGAAGGTAATAGTAAATGGAGTCCACTCTGAAGAAAGGGGGATTACTAGTGGGGTACCGCAGGGCTCAGTACTGGGTCCAGTCCTTTTTAATGTCTTTATAAGTGACATTGCAGAGGGACTGGAAGGAAAAGTATGCCTCTTTGCAGATGACACAAAGATCTGCAACAGGGTTGATACACAAGGAGGCGTGGAAAGGATGAGAAGGGACTTGGCAAGGTTGGAGAAATGGTCAGAAGTGTGGTAACTTGGATTCAATGCAAAGTAGTGCACACTAATGCACCTGGGAAACAAAAACCCAGGGAAAGAGTACACAATGGGGAGGAGGTAGTAACAACAACAAAAATGGAAAGGGACCTGGGGGTAATCATATCAGATGACCTTAAGGTTGGCAAGCACTGTGAGAAGGCAGTAGGGAGGGCTGGGGGGATACTGGGATGTGTAGGCAGAGGCATCACCAGCAGAAAACAGGAAGTTGTCATTCCTCTGTACAGACAGTTGGTGAGACCCCATCTGGAGTACTACGTCCAGTTCTGGAGACTGCATCTCTGCAAGGACATAGACAGGATGGAGGCAGTCCAGAGGAGGGTAACTAAAATGGCGCAGGGTCTACAAGAGAAGCCATATGAGGAGAGACTAAAGGAGCTTAATATGTATACCTTGAGGAAAGGAGGAGGAGAGGGGGATATGATAGAAACTTTAAGTACTTCAGCGATCAACAAAGTCCAAGAGGGTAGTATCTTTCAGAAAAGAGATATGCAAGAACAAGGGACACAAATGGAAGATGGGGGCAGCTCAGGGTAAAGAGTGAAGTATTTTTCACAGAGGGTGGTGGATGCATTGAACAGCCTTCCTGAGGAGGTTGTGGGGTCTAAAACTGTGAGAGAATTCAAGAATGCATGGGACAAACATAAGGCAATTCTTGTGGGGGGTAGGAAGAAATAGGCTGCTGGTTAACTAGGATCTGTAGCTTATCCAGTAGGTAGGGAAATGGGCAGACTAGGTGGGCCAAGCGGTTCTTATCTGCCATCAATGTCTATGTTTCTATGTTTCTGATGGAGCGTTGTTCCTCTATGGAGGCACCAGCAGTGAAGACCAAGGAGGATGTTAGCAATGTCCACAAAGGAGACCCACAGGACGGTGGCATAGGATTCCACAGGGGAAGGAAACAACTATTGGTGGGGAACTCAGTCATTAGGGGGTAGAACTGGGGGACAGAGAGGGGAGGGAGAGAGAGAGAGGTAAGATGCCTGCCTGGTGCCATGGCATGGAGAGACAGGGAGTGAATCCTCAGGATCGCAGGAGCAGCTGCACGGGAGAGTGTGCTGGATGTCACTGTCCACCTAGGGATGAATTATCTAGTTGAGAATGGGATCAGAGTAGTGCAGGAGGAGTTTGTGGAGTTGGGGAGGGGCCTTAGACAAGTAGCATGCATGGTGACCTTCTCAGAGGTGCTGCCTGTCTATGACATGGGTGAGGCTAGAGTACTCCGCACCCTAGGATTCAATGAATGGTTGAAAAACTGGTGCATAGCACAGGGTTTAGGCTTCACTGGGGACTTGGGGTCCACCTGGAGGGATACAGGCCTATACTGGCATGATGGTATGCATCTGTCTGGGTGGGGAACCAGGATCCTAGGTAATAGATTTAAATGCTTAATTGGCAAGCTTCTAAACTAGCCAAGGGGGAGGCACTGAAAAGGAGCAGGGAATTCCCAGCCTCCCCCCAACAAAACAGGGTAGTTAGTAAGGTTAACACCAAGGTAGAGAGGTCAACAGGGGGAAGGGCAGGGGTAAATGGAGAAAAAGGCAGTAAGTACAGAGATAGGGCTAAAAGGGGTAAGGCCATCAAAAAATGGAGGGCGATGAGTACCAATGCCCATTGTCTGGGTAAAAAGCTTCCTGAACTAGTGGCCTTAATGGAAGCGGGACACCTAGATACCGTGGCAATCACAGAAACCTGGTACACAGAGAACCATGACTGGGATGTCAACTTTCTGGGGTACATAATCTACAGGAGGGACAGGGAGGGTAAAAGAGAAGGAGTAGTAGCTCTCTACATAAGGGAAGAGATTAAAGCAACAGAACTAAAGGGTAAACAGGGAAGAGAGGAGGCACTGTGGGTCACCCTGGAGACAGGAAATGGCACCACAATCTGCATGGGGGTTTGTACAGACCCCCATCTCGGGGGGTGGGAATGGTCAAGAAAATGATAGAAGGCATCCTTAGAATGGTAGAAAAAGGGGAGATATTGTTAATGGGGAACCTGAATATGCTAGATGTTAACTGGAGCACATTTGCTGCAGATACATCCAAGAGCAGAGTCATTCTTGATGCCCTACAGAGGGCATGCCTCAGGCAGATAGTGTTGGAACCCACTCGGGAGAGAGAGCAGTCTTAGACCTGGTATTCTCAAATGGGGATGGTGAAAGGATCTCGGATTTAGAAGTGGGTAACCATCTGGGAACAAGCGACCACCAGACAATGTGGTTCACAATAAACACAGCCATAGAGTCAAGCCATACAAAAGCAAGGGTACTGGATTTTCAGAGGGCTGACTTTTGCAGTATGGCAGAGGGCCTAAGGAATGCACTAGCAAAAGGGCAGGAAGTAGGGGTGGAGGAACAATGGGGAAAAATCAAAACTGCCATCACAGAGGTAGCAAGCCTTTGTGCGAAGCAAATAAAAGAAAACAAAGAGAAAAAACACTATGATTCTCAAAAGAGGTGGCAGGGAAGGTTAGGGAGAAAAAGACAGCATTCAGAAAATATAAGGAATCACAGAAGGAGCAGGACAGAGAACTGTACCAGTTAAAGCAGAAGGAAGCGGGGAAGGCAGTCAGAATAGCAAAGGTCCAAATCGAGGAAAAGATAGCCAGTTCAGTTAAGAAGGAGGATAAAACCTTTTGTAGGTACATTACTGAGTGAAGAAAGACCAAGGGAGGGATAGTGAGGCTTAATAAAAAGGGGGGTGGATGGGCAGAGGTGACAGTGAAAAGGTAGAGATACTGAACAAATACTTTTGTTTGGTAGTCACAAAAGAAGACGAGAGGGATGTACCTAAACCATACAATAGAAGCACTCTGGATGGGGGGGGGGGTCAATCCTAGTCCACTCACAGAAGAAAGGGCCCTGAAAATACTCCTAAACCTCAAGGTGGACAAGACAATGGGGCCAGACAGGATTCACCCCAGAATTCTAAAAGAACTAAGGGGAGAACTAGTGACACCACTGACTACCCTTTTTAACAAATCATGGGAGGATGGTGTGGTACCTGAGGACTGGAGGAAGGTGGATGTGATTCCCCTTCACAAAAGTGGGAGCAAGGCAGAGGCAGGAAACTACAGACCTGTTAGTTTGACCTCAGTGACAGGGAAAATGATGGAATCACTTCTGAAAGAAAGAACAGTTGAGTACCTAGAGGCCAGCGGGGCGTAGGTCCCAAGGCAGCATGGATTCACAGTGGGATGGTCATGTCAGACAAATCTAATAGATTTCTTTGACTGGGTGACCAAAGTAGTAGACCAGGGAGGGGCTGTGGACATGGCCTACCTAGACTTTAGCAAGGTATTTGATATAGTACCACACAAAAGATTAATAAACAAGTTAGCCAGTCTAGGAGTGGGTCCCAGGGTGGCAGTCTGGGTAAAAAAGTGTCTGAACAACAGGACACAGAGGGTAATAGTAAACGGAGTCCACTCCAAAGAAAGGGGGGTTACTAGCGGGGTACCACAGGGTTCAGTATTGGGGATGGTCCTCTTTAATGTCTTTATAAGTGACTGGAAGGAAATGTATGCTTCTCTGCAGATGACGTAAAGATCTGTAACAGGATTGATACACAAGGGGAGGAGGATGAGAAGGGACTTGGCAAGGTTGGAGGAATGGCCAAAAGTATGACAGCTTAGATTCAATGCAAAGAAGTGCAAAGTAATGCACCTGGGAAACAAAAACCCAGGGGAGGAGTTCACAGTGGGTGAGGGGGAGGTATTAACAGCAACAAAAATGGAAAGGGAACTGGGTGTAATCATATAAGATGACCTAAAGGTAGGCAGGCAATGTGAGAAGGCAGTAAGAAGGGCTGGGGGAAATACTGGGATGCATAGGGAGAGGCATCACCAGTAGAAAACAGGAAGTTGTCATCCCTCTGTACAGACAGTTGGTGAGACCCCATCTGGAGTACTTTGCCCAGTTCTGGAGACCCCATCTCAGCAAGGACAGAGACAGGATGGAGGCAGTCCAGAGGAGGACAACTAAAATGGTGCAGGGTCTGCACCAGAAATCATACAAAGAGAGACTAAAGAAGCTTAATATGTATACCCTTGAGGAAAGGAGGGAGAGGGGTGACATGACAGAAACTTTCAAGTGCTTCAAGGGAATCAACAAAGTCCAAGAGGGTAACATCTTTCAGAAAAAGAGATGTGCAAGAACAAGGGGCACAATTTGAAGATGGGGGGGATAGCTTGGGGCAACGTGAGGAAGTATCTTTTCACAGAGAGGGTGGTGGATGCATGGAACGGCCTCCCTGAGGAGGTCGTGGGGTCAAAAACAGTGGAGGAATTCAAGAATGCATGGGACAGACATAAGACAATTATAGTGGGGGGTAGGAGGAAGTAGGCTGTTGGTTACATAGGATCTGCAGCTTATCCAATAGATTAGGAAATGGGCAGACTGGGTGGGCCAGGTGGTCCTTATCCGCCGTCAAAATCTATATTTCTATGTAATTAAAGATCTTCTTGCTTTTTGCACAGTCTTGTAATCCTTTCACATTCCATGAAACTATTCTGAATGTTGATGCCATCACTCTTCTAAGCAATATTGGTCTTTGCTGCTGTACAATGAAGTCTATAATGTGAAAAATACCTATTATTTATACTGTATATTCTATTTTACTTTGGATGAAGCACCGGTTTCCTTCCTTACAATTAATTTCCAAAATGAATACCTGAATTTATTTACACATTTTATTATAGGCCCAGCTAGAGAGGAACCACACCCCCAACCCTCCCTTCCCCTCAAGATCTCCCAACCCCCATCCTTAAAGCCCCTAGGTCCTCTTTGTAAATTTATCTTCCCAAATTTACATGCAAATACCTTTTTTAACTGGGTTGTAAGATCCGGCAATACTATTAAGGTAATCAATAACAATCCTAAATTCTCAATCCTATATGAGGGCCTGCCCACCCACTTCATCGACCATAAGGACAGTTGGTGCATGGATGAAGAAAGCTGCTGCAGAGTACCTGCCCACACCTCCCACATAATTTTGAACTTGCAAAAAACGAACCTTAAATTACATTACTGATCTTCCTACTAACCTGTTTGCCTTGCTCTGTTTACATGATTTGCCATAATCCTTTTTACTGATGGGGCATTCATTAATTTAGGGAAGGGGAAAGAAAAAACAAGGGAGAGGGAAGAGAGAGGAGGGAGAGAAAAAAAGAAGCGGAATATAGAAATGTAAATTATTGCTTCATGTTTTTAATTTTTTCCTTTTCTTCCCCTCCCCTTTCTTATTCTCTTTCCCCATCTCATGCCCCACCCTCTCCCCATTACCAAAAAGAATATGGAACAATGCACTTTATGGTATATTTATTTATTTGAAGGAATTGAATGTAACCTTTGAGCACAGGTGCTTATCTCCAAAGGTTCCACATCAGAGAATTATCAGCACATTTGGAGCATCGTCAGTGAGTTACAGAGAATTGTCAGCACAATTGAAGCGCAGTCAGAGAAGCACAAACATTAAATTAAAATACAATCACAATTATATAGTTATGATGCAGTAGAGCTGGACATAGTGGAGTTAGAGTAGGGGGTGCAGGTGGGTGCAAAAAAGCAAGTATTGAGGGGAAGGGATATAGTACAAACTAACAAGGTGAGGAGTAGGTCAGGTTGGTAGCAGTTTTAGAGTGGAGATGGAGGTGCAGTACAGGGTAGGAGGGTGAGGTCTAGTGGTGGGAGGAGGGATTCAGCAAGTATATCTTGAAGTCCTTATTCCAATTTATTTATTTATTTATTTTGCCCCCAGCCCTCTTGGCCAGCCACTCCTTCGGACTGCCAAGGGCCACCACCAACAAACCTCCTCCCCCCGTCATCTCACCACCCCCATCTGTGCCAAAGCCTGGTTGACCTGACATATCCCTTCGCCGGGGGGGGCCCCCCTCCCATGGCACCACCAGGAGAGGAGACAGACCCAGTGGGCACCTCCATCTGTGCCGGACTCGACAGGGGAACAGCACGGATACCTCTGGGCTTTGTGGTGTATGGGGGACTGGTGGCTGTCATCCAGCTGACCAGGCAGCCCATTTTCTAGGTTGTTTCCCTGCCCACCCACCCTGCACCCACAATGCGGCTGCACACTGGGTCATTCAGGGCAGGACAAACAGCGGCACATGGTTATTAAGCAGACAGCCTCTCCAAGAATTATGAATTTGTTAGAGAAACAGAACAGGAAAGACACCATCAACACCGATCCAAAAATTGAGAGAGATGATGCAGGGAGAAGGCCGATTCGAGCAGCAAGTGAGGGACGCGATGGAGGGCCTTCAGCACCCGCAGGCCACGACGGAAGAAGTGCCAACGAACCTCAGTGAAATCATAATGCAAACTGCACGTACAGTGGCCAAAATCAACCAGACTCTAAGCAAATTCAGAACAGATCTTACTAGAGCTGATCACAAAACAGAACAGCTTGAACTGTGCATAAACCAGATGACCGAACAGTCGGACCGTCTGGATAGACTCCTGCTCTACCTCTTAGCCGGAGACCGGAAACTCACCCACAAGCTTGATGATCTCGAGGCTAGAAGCAGAAGACAAAATATAAGATTGTACGGGATTCCCGAAGAGTCCGAAGACAAATTCCAGAGCGTAATCCTATTTCTCCAAAAAATGCTGAGGCAGATCCTTTCATTACCTCAGGATCTAGACCTTATGATGGACCGAGCGCACAGGTCTCTGGCCCCCCAACACAAACACCCAGACGCGAGGCCCCGCTCCATAGTCGCAAGGTTTGCTAGCTACCAGGTAAAAGAGGAGATTCTAAAAGCAGCTTGCAAACAAGGGGCATTACTGTACGAGGGTCACTGAATAAGCATAGACAACGATCACATCACAGCTGTTCAAGAGGCTAGAAAATAGCTCTGGCCGATTATAAGGCAACTCCGGGCTCGGAATATGAAAACGTAGGTCCTGTACCCTGCACGCCTCAAGATCATTTCAGACAAAGGCTCAAAAGTATTTCAAGACCTACTGTCTGCCACTCCTTTCCTGGAATTGATGGGAATAGTGCTGCCGTCTCTAACAAAAGAAAAGCTAGAAAAAGATCTCCTTACTTCAGCCTGGAGTGTTGCACAGAGGGGAACCCCATGGCAGAATGTTGCTCGGGGACCTCAGCGCACGAATCTGCGGGCAGATATCTCTACCCTAATACGCCAGCTTGGAGATCCCGTGAAACTGAACAAGAATGCTGCTCACCTCCAGATGGAAGATGAGGGATCCTTGCCGGATGAAGCTGTGGACTCGGCCGCGGAGACATGACTTGTAATGGTGAGGTGAAGAGGTCCATGCTTCTTTTCCCTGCTCCTCGATGCACCAGCCCCAGTTTTTAGATAAACTGGCTCTCTTTCTCTGCTTTTGAACATTCGTCTGGTTTTCGACCCCCCCCCCCAGCGCACCCCGATGTTGTTCCCTTGTTCTCACACGGCCGGAAGCTGAGTACAGATCCTCCTGGCTACTGTGACCTGTGAGCGAGGGACTGCCTGTTTCTTGAGTCATTCACTGCAGATCTCCCGACATCTGACTTTCTCGGAGGTCCCTAAGTGCGTCACTGTGTACCATTCTAACGCAGTCCCTTCAACTTGGGAAACTGTTAGCTGTAGCCCAGCTGGCCGAATATAATGGATTCTGACTTGTCTACGGTTGCTTGGGGAACCCAAGGCTCGGGAGGAACAAGGAGAAACACAAGGGACGACTAACCAAGGACTTAATCCCTTGAATTCTAGCCGGGGAGGTGATTTATTCCCAAAGGGGCATTTCTCTGAGCACACTTTTGCTGTTTAAGTAGAAGCTGACCTAGTTAGCACTTGAGGGTACATGCGAGGGAGTAGCTCAGCAGTGACCTCACCAGTAGGGACTGATTCAAATGCAGTTCCAATGCTCTCAAGTGAAGCCCTATCATTAATCTACAATCACCAGGGGCAATGCTCCCCTCAGGCGCCCCTATTTGACTATGGTAGCAACCTAATAAAAACTAAGAAGGGTGAATCACCCCACTGATACAGATCCATATGGATCTCAGAGGGAGGCAGTCTAATGCTAAATTATGCGACCCGCTGACTCTAGGGCACCCCTATTAGGGGACTCTCCCCTGGGTTGGAAGGCATGCACACCATTAAGGTGGAGCTACCTTCTAGTTACCACTCTAGTGCTTGCCCTACGGCTGGGAAATCACCACCAGCCCTCCCTAGGAAGTCTATTGACACATGATATGAAGTGGGAAGGGGGGGTTCTAAAAGACTCGCTCTTCCTACCCTTCCTTAAGCCCGAGCCCTCAATTGAGGACAGCCTCGAGCATATACCCCTGACTGATGGTCGGGAATCTGTTTTCTTGTTGAAAAGTTTTGAGTTAAAGTTGTTGTTTATATTGTGTGGATACTCATACTTTGTAGAAAGGATAGAACTGCCAGATATACCGAAATATAATGTTTTCCCTCATGTTAGCAGGAAGAATTTCCATGTTAAACATAAATGACCTGTCACAATGTTAAAATACTCTCCTATAACATTAATGGGTGTTCCAGCCAGGTCAAGAGAAAACAAATCCAGAAGTATATTACTAGGCAGAACTGTGAGGTGAATTTCCTTCAGGAAACCCACCTATCCCCATCTGAGGCCCTAAAGTTGAAGACCGAGTCCCACCCACATTTGTTCTCCTCATCATTGGATTCTGGTCGTAAGAGAGGGGTAGCCATTTTGCTCTCGGCGACCTTTCCATTCGAGTTGGAGGACTCTGTGGCGGATACAGAAGCCAGATATATTATGGTTATCGGGAAGGTACAGGACACCCCAGTAACTCTGGTGAGTGTTTACGCCCCTCCTGGGTTCCTCCACGGCATTTTATGCCTCACTTCTCCAGCTAGTTACTGAGAAATCTAAGGGCCTCCTGATTATGGGGGGTTGGAACTTAATCTGGGATAGAAATCTGGACACTACTTCAGGAATTCAGAACCCAGACCACCGTAAGGCAAAGGCAGTTAGGCGTATTTTGAACCAGACTGGGTTGGTGGATGTTTGGCGAGAAAGGTATCCCAAGGCGAGGGACTACACCTGCTACTCACCCAGGTTCAAGGTCTATTCCTGGCTCAATACCTTTTTCACTTTGAGGGACGATATTCCCGCCCTCCCCTCAATGTGGGTGGGTACTTCTACCTTGTCAAACCACAGCCCCATATTTCTGGAAGCTGCCCTCTCCTTCCCCAGAAAAACGACACACTGGAGACGTAACACATCTCTGCTTAGAGACAAAGAAGTAATTAGTAAGATTAAACAGCACATTACAAACACCATAACTGAGAATTCCACACCCGGGATGACGCCACAAATCATATGGGACACACTGAAAACTACAATTAGGAGACAATTAATATCCATAGCCTCCCAGAAGAAAAAAGACCGCCTTTTGAAACAACAACGCCTCCATGCAAGACTAGTAGACCTGGAATCCCTCCAAAAACTAAAATGGGATAAACAAAGGGACTCTGAGCTTAAATCCCTGAGGGCTGAAATTCAAAAACTTCAGAAGGAGGAGATTGAGAGGAACCTCTTTTTTCTCAAACAGAAATACTATGAAGAAGGTCCCAGGGGTACTAAACTTTTGGCAGCCCGGCTGAGGCATCTCAAAGCCAGAGCTGCAATCACCAAAATTGTCTCTCCAATCACTGGTCGGTTAACTAATAAACCTGAACAAATTACAGAGGCCTTTGTTTCCTATTTTGCCAAACTTTATACCCCTCAGGTGCCGCCACCAACCCAGGCGACCATAGATTATCTTAAATCCCTCTTCCTCCCCACTCTTCCCCAGGAGAGAAAACCCAAGCCCTACTCAAACCAATTACCCAATCAGAGATCTTGAGGACCATAAGGGGTCTGAAGGGGGGGAAGTGCCCCGGACCGGATGGTTTTGGAGCAGAATTCTATAAAACCTTTGCTGCAGAAACGGCTCCCCTGTTGGCAGATGTCTACTCTGAGATATGGCAGGAGGCGAACCCGGTCCCCCCCTCCTGGCAATACGCCACAATCTCGCTGATACCAAAAGAGAATAAGAATCGGGCTAGATGTGAATCCTATCGTCCAATCTCACTCCTAAACTCTGATTACAAGATCCTTACTTCGATCCTTGCATCGAGGCTGAACCCTATACTCCCAGAACTTATTAACCCAGATCAATCGGGGTTCGTCCCGGGCCGCCAGGCTCCAGACGGAGTCCGTTCAGCCATTAACATAATTGATGTCATCCATTGTTCTCGCCTTCCTGCCTGTCTTATGAGCTTAGACGCTGAAAAAAGCGTTTGACAAGGTTTCCTGGCCGTTCCTGTTTTTGGTCCTAGAACGGATGGGCTTCCCACAGATATTTATTGACTGCATTAAGTCATTATATTCTGGCCCACAAGCCTATGTTAGGGTTAATGGGGGAATCTCTAGGAGGTTTACCCTAGGTAGAGGCACTCGCCAGGGCTGCCCTTTATCCCCCCTGTTATTCGCCCTATACATAGAACCCCTGGCTGAAGCAGTCCGCGCCACCCGACTGTGCGGGGCATCAACATTGGGGGCCAGCAACGGAAAATATCTCTATACGCTGATGATGTCTTACTGTGCATATCCCATCCAGAGACCTCAATCCCGAAGATATGGTCAATTTTGACCGAATTTGGCAGACATGCCGGATACACCTTAATAAAACTAAAACTGAGGTCCTGTCTTTCTATTACTCACCCTCCCGTAGGGTCACAGAATTTCTGCCACTAAACTGGTCAGCAGATAAAACAAGATATCTGGGAACCTGGTTAACTAAACATAACTCTCAGCTCTTAAAGGCCAATTATGTTCCACTCTTCAACCAGGTAAAGAAAGACCTGGACAGGTGGTCCCTGATAAACCTCCCACTATATCTGAGAATAAAGACTATCACTATGAACATTCTCCCCAGATATTTATACTTGTTCCAGTGTCTACCGATCTTTATATCTAAAACACAGTTTTATGATTGGCATAAAATAATAATAAAGTTTGTGTGGAACAACAGGAGACCCAGAATAAATGCTCATATACTCCGTCTGAGTAAAGCGAAGGGAGGTAGGGCCCTTCCCAATCTTGAGGACTATTACCTTGCCACGCAAATTAAAAGAGCATTACAATGGTCTATACCTACTTATACTGCTAACTGGAAAGAAATGGAGAAAATGGAGGAAGAGGAGTGTGGCCCATTGTTGGACGTCCACTCCATACAAATGAAAACCAATAGAGACTATCCTCCCCCCCACTTGCTGACTGTGAGGGACACAATAAGGGCAACATATAGAGCCTGGCAGAAATATAAAATAAAATCCTCTCTCTGGCCCCTCTATAGGCCTTCAAGAGACACAGCTTTTACCCCATCCCGACTGGACCACACTTTGAGAACATGGGAGAGAGTGGGACTGATCTACATCAAACAGTTTATGTTGGGGGATAAGGTTACAGACTTCATGACCCTCAAGAACAGCTTTGATTTACGTACTATTGACCACTTCCGCTACTTACAGCTTAGAGACTATATTTACTGCTGTCGTAGAGCAGACTCACGATTTAGTGAGGTGGCCCCTTTTGTAGAAACTCTCTACGCGATTATAACTTCACAGAAAACCTCGGGCCTCATCTCTACACTATACAAAGCTCTTATGGGCCTAAAGAAAGATTATCTAGGAAAGGTTAGGGGTAAATGGATAGAGGAGGGGGGAACCGACCTTAGAGAAATTAATTGGGATTTAGTATTTAAGCTGGCATCCAGAACTACCAGTTCCCCTCTCTGGCAGGAGTTCAGTTGGAAGGTGAAGATACGTTACTTTCTTGCCCCTCTGTCATTTAGTCGGAGGATCCCCGGGAGAGACTCCTCTTGCTGGAGATTGTGTGGGGAAATGAGGGCAGATTACCTCCACATATTTTGATTGTGCCCCCGGCTCGTGCCCTTCTGGAGGGACATCTCTCAGGCACTTGCTAAATTATTCACCGTTGAAACTCCCCTGGACTGGCCCTGCCTCATACAAGGGGAACCACCTCCAAACTTGACAGGACCTGATTTGTTATATCTTTGGACCCTTCTCCTAGCGGCGGCCCACAAAACTATTACTAGAATGTGGCTAAAAGATGACTCCCCCACTATAAGTACCTGGATACAGCTAGTGCAAGAAATAGCAGAAATGGAAGAGCTAACCTATAAGATAAATCACAGGATAACAATTTATGTTCGGAGGTGGGCTAGATGGGAGATCTGGCAGGAGACGTTTGCTGCCCTGTGCCCTGCTCGGACTCCTGATACTCCACCTCTAGCCTAATACACCCCAGTATTGTCATGGGAGTCATAACAACTATGGCCGGAGAAGATTTGGCTGTATGGAGAATGGTCCAATAGATAACATAGGGAAGGGTGCAACACGATTGGCCTATTGAAGTTATAAGCTTAGAATAAAGCATAAGAAGAGGGATTATACTGTATCTAATATATTGGACCTGTTTTAACTCTGTAAAACAGAATTGATTTTGTCTGGCACACTTGTATGAATTGTATCCGTTGGTTGTCAATGAACTTGAATTAAAAAAAAAAGAATGATGAATTTGTTGAGTACACTCAATGCTATTCTTCCCCATTGATACTGGGTCAAACGCAATTATTTCCACTAAGAAAGACTACCCACATTACATTTTTATTGCCGGAGTATTACTATTTCTCTACATAGAAACATAGACATTGTCAGCAGAAAAAGGCCCCATGGCCCCCCAAGTCTGCTCAGCACTGCCTAGCTGATGTTGCTTGTGAGGACCCTAGTGGCCTTACACTCTTCCTTTCCGCCCTCCCCTTTTGCCAGTGCCTTTACCAGCTCCATACATCTTTCCCACCCATGTTTTACCTCCCTCCTCTTTGATTTTGCACAGACTTCCTCCTTTGGTAGTCTATTTCACTCTTCTGCCACCCCCTCCATGAAGAAATGCTTTCTGACATCCCTCTTAAATCTCTCACCCACAGCTTCATTGAGTTCTTCTGGTATGTGTGTTCCCACTCATCGTGTTTACCTCTCTACTATCTAATTTATTTAACCCATGGAGGTATTTGTACATAGTGCTCATGTCTCTCCTCTCCCATCTTGTGGGTACATGTTGAGATCTTTCAACCCCTCCGTGTAAGTCTTTTCCTACTGACTAAATCATTTTGATTACCCTTTTCTGTATCAACTCCACCCTGTACCTGTCTTTCAAGTGTGAGTTCCAGAACTGCTGATAGTACTCCAGGTGAAGATGAACAAGGGACTGTACAGTGGCAGAATCACCTCATTCGTCTGGCTTCTGATCCCCCTGCCTATACACGTCAGCGTCCTATTCACCCTCCCCACAACCCTGTTGTACTGTACTGATGTTTTCAAATTTTCCAATATTATTGTGAGATCCCCGGGAAGGTGTGCCTGGTCCATATACGTGGTGCTACCACCACCTTTGGTCAACTGGTGCAATCCGGTAAACTGCAGTTCAGGGCCAAGTGCTGGAGACACTTCAATTGCCCAAGCCACAAGGACTTTGGCCATTGCTGGGCTCAGTAATGACAGCATTAATTTCTCTACCACATGGGCAGTCAATAACCAGCTCAAAGTTTAACAGAATAACACAGCTTTATTAACAATCGACCACCTGAAAGAAAGACGGTTAATGCAAATGTCAGCTTTCAACATGGCCCTTTTAGGTGCCATCCTTAGGCAGACCAGATCTACCCCTTCCCACCTGGTACCAGGTTTTAAACAGATCCTAATGAGAGCTTCCTTAACTCAGTCCCTGGGTATAGCAGGTGTAGAATCGCTGCAGGCCTGTACATGTTGCCACGGGATGGTTGGCGTTGGTGCACTTTACACAGTTTAGTTGCCTTACTCTGGACCACCTCCACTCTGCCTATGTCCCTCTGGATATGTGGTCTCCAGAACTGGACACAGTACTCTAGGGGGGATCTTGCCCTCTATCTATACAGAGGCAACACCACCTCCTTCTTTCTGTTAGTGATACCCCATCTTATGCACCCCAGCATCCCACTAGCCCTTCCTACTGCTTTGTTGCACTGCCTGGCCACCTTTCTGATAATGATTACACCCCCCCCCCCCGGTCTCTTTCCTGCTTGGTGCTTGTCAGTACCACTCCACCCATTCTGTACTCTGCCCTGGATTTGTGTGCCCTAAATGCATTGTTTTGTACTTTTTCTCATCGAGACCCAACTGTCATACCCTTGACCACTCCTCTAGTTTCCTCAGGTCTCTGCTCATCCTTTCAATCCCCCCCCCCCGAGTGTCCACCCTATTGCAGATTTTGCTGTCATCCACAGAGAGGCCGACGTTCCCTTCCAGCTCCTCTACAATGTCCCTAATAAAGACATTAAAGGGGACCGGTCCCAGCACTGATAGGGGGCCACGCTTGAGGCAACAAAATCATGCTTGAAGATGGTCACCAAGAGGGACAGGTACAAGAGGCCATTCTGGTTTTCTAAGAAGGTCATGTTGCTGCAGCCACATCCAAAAGCAGGGCCATTCTTGATGCCCTACAGGGGGCATGCCTCAGACAGCTAGTTTGGAACCCACTCAGGATGGAGCAATCTTAGACCTGGTACTCTGAAATGGGGATGAAGAGAGGATCTCCGATCTTGAAGTGGGTAGCCATCTGGAAACAAGCGACCACCAAACAGTGTGGTTCACGATAAACTTTGCTGTAGAGTCAAGCCATACAAAAGTGAAGGTACTGAACTTCAGGAGGGCTGATTCTGTCAAAATGGGAGAGTGCCTCAGAAAAGCACTAGCCAACAGGCAAGAAGGTGGGGTGGAGCAACAGTGGGGAAACATCAAAACCGCCATCACAGAGGCAACAAGCCTTTGTGTGAAGCAAATAAACAAATCAAAATGAAAGAAAAAACACTTTGGTTCTCAAAAGAGGTGGCGGGGAGATTAGGGAGAAAAAGATAGCATTCAAGAAGTATAAGGAAACACAGACGGAGCAGGACAGAGAACTGTACCAGTTAAAGCAGAAGGAAGCAGGGAAGGCAGTCAGAATAGCAAAGGCCCAAACCAAGGAAAAGATAGCCAACTCGGTTAAGAAGGGAGATAAAACCTTTTATAGGTACATTAGGGAGCAAAGAAAGACTAAGGCAAGGATACTGAGGCTGAATAAAGAGGAAGGTAGTTGGGTAGAGAGCAACAGTGAAAAAGCAGGGATACTGAACAAATACTTCTGCTCAGTATTCACAATGGAAAAGCAGGGGGAGGTACCTAATCCAGTCAATAGAAGCACTCTGAATAGGGGGTTGATATTAGTTCTTTCACAGAAGAAAGGGTTCTGAAAGAACTCTTAAAACTGAAGGTGGATAAAGCAATGGGGCCTGATGGGATTCACCCCAGAATTCTAAAAGAACTAAGGGAAGAACTAATAACACCACTGACTACCCTTTTTAATAAATCATGGGAGGATGGTATGGTACCTGAGGACTGGAGGAGGGTGGATGTGATTCCCCTTCAGAAAAGTGGAAGCAAGACAGAGTCAGGAGACTACAGACCTGTCAGTTTGACCTCAGTGGTAGGGAAAATGATGGAATCACTTCTGAAAGAAAGAATTGTTGAGTACCTAGAGGCCAGTGGCGCACAGGACCCAAGGTGCATGGATTCACAGCAGGAAGGTCATGTCAGACAAATCTAATTGATTTCTTTGACTGGATGACCAAAGTAGTAGACCAGGGAGGGGCTATGGACATGGCCTACCTAGACTTTAGCAAGGCATTTGACAGAGTCCTGCACAAAAAAGATTAATAAACTAATTAGCCAGCCTGGGAGTGGGTCCCAGGGTGGTAGCCTGGGTAAAACACTGACTGAACAACAGGACACAGCTGGTAATAGTAAATGGAGTCCACAGTGAAGAAAGGGGGGTTACTAGTGGGGTACCACAGGGTTCAGCACTGGGGCCAGTCCTTTTTTAATGTCTTTGTAAGTGACATTGCAGAGGGACTGGAAGGAAAAGTATGTCTCTTTGCAGATGACACAAAGATCTGCAACAGGGTTGATACACAAGGTGGGGTGGAAAGGATGAAAAGGGACTTGGCAAGGTTGGAGGAATGGTCAAATGTATGGCAGCTTAGATTCAACACAAAGAAGTGCAAAGTAATGCACCTGGGACACAAAATCCCAGCAGGGGAAGAGTGCACAATGGGGGGTGAGATACTGACAACAATAAAAATGGCAAGGGACCTGGGGGGTAGTCATATCAGATGACCTAAAGGTGGGCCAGCAATGTGAGAAGGCAGTAAGGAGGGCTGGGGGGATACTAGGATGTATAGGGAGAGGCATCACCAGTAGAAAACAGGAAGTTGTTGGCCCTCTGAACAGACAGTTGGTAAGACCACATCTGGAGTACTGTATACAGTTCTGGAGACCCCATCTCCGCAAAGACATAGATAGAGTGGAGGTTGTCCAGAGGAGGGCAACCAAAATGGTGCAGGGTCTACACCAGAAGACATATGAAGAAAGACTAAAGGAGCTTAAGATGTATAGCCTCGAGGAAAGGAGGGAGAAGGGGGACATGATAGAAACTTTCAAATACCTCAAGGGAATCAACAAAGTCCAAGAGGATAGCATCTTTCAGAAAAAGAGATGTGCAAGAACAAGGGGACACAATTTGAAGATGGGGGGGGGACGGCTCAGAGGTAATATGAGGAAGTATTTCTTAATAGAGAGGGTGGTAGACGCATGGAACAGCCTTTCTGAGGAGGTTGTAGAGTCAAAAACAGTGGGGGAATTCAAGAATGCATGGGACAGACATAAGGCAATTCTAGTGGGGGTTAGGAGGAAGTAGGCTTTTGGTTAACTAGGATCTGCAGCTTATCCATTAGGTAGGGAAATGGGCAGACTAGGTGGGCCAAGCGGTCCTTATCTGCCATCAAATTCAATGTTTCTATGTTTCTAGGTAGTGAGGGCGAAGAACAGGGCTTTCATCAGCTACAAGGAGAAGCAGAGGAATGAACAGTGAAGCGAATATCAAGTACCGTAAAATGAAGGGAAGCCAAGAAAGTAGTCAGGGACACAAAAGCAGACAGACAGCTGCCTGTATGTTGCGGGTGGAGGGTTCATGGGAGGGGAAAAACAGTTTTTCAGATTTATTAGGGGAGAAAAGAAAATAGAAGGAGGGAACTGTTAGGTTGGCAGGCAGGATAATAGAGGAGGACATGCAGAAGGCAGCTGCTCTTGATGACTACTTCTGCTCAGTTTTCACAGTGGAGAACAGCGGGCCTTTGCTGGAATGTGACACAAAGGCTGCTGAAAGGGGGATTCCAGAAATGCTACTGAAAGTATTTACAGCCAACATGTTTACAAAAGGGTTTACAGCCCTGAAGATAGACAAGACCCTGGGGCCAGATGGGATGCACGGAAGGTGCTCTGGGTACCAGCATTGGAACTACCTGAAACCTTGGCAGGGCTATTTAATAGCTCAATCCAGTCAGGGGTGGTGCTGAAAGACTGAGTGTAGCAGACACAGTTCTGCTCCAAAAGGGTGGGGATAGGGAGCAATTCAGTAGCTACAGGCCTGTCATTCTAATCTCTGTTGAGGGTAAAGTGACAGAGACAACAAAGAGGACCTAATGGACTAGTGGAGAGGAATGGGCCCAAGGATAGCAAGGAGCATAGGTTTGTGGCAGGGAGGTCTTGTCAGACCAACCTGTTAGTATTCTTTGACTGGACAACTAGGGCAGTAGGTAATGGACAATCAGTGGATTTGCTCTACTTCGACTTCAGCCAGGCATTTGACTTGGTGCCGCACAGAAGACTGTTGAAGAAGCCAAAGAATCTAGGTGTGACGAAGCAAGGACATAGTTAGATGGGTGGATAGTTGATTGGCAGGGAGACAGCAGAGGGTAGTGGTAAACAGAGTCAAATCTGGGGAGAGAGAGGTCACTCATGGGGTGCCACAGGGTTCACTCCTTGGACCAGTCCTTTTCAATATGTTCATCAGTGACACAGAAGGAATTCATGGCAAGAGATGTCTCTTCACGGATGACATCTGGTAGGGTGGTAGGGTAACCCGTGATATGGGCAAGTCAAACTGAGTGACTCAATTTGAATGACTCAGTTTGACTGCCTGGTAAAAGAGCAACTAAGAAAATATAACGCGGTGCGGTGAGACTGACTGTGAGGGGACTAAAAGAGCAAAAGGAAAAGGTGAGCGAACGTGTCATGGAGGTATTGCAGATGTGTATATGGAGGGTTGTTTGGCCAAGCAGTTCTGAGTTGGCCATTTGGTCTAGTGGTAGGAGTGATCACCAATAGTGTGATAGGACCTGGGTTCGGTGATGGGAACTCTGTTTTATTTTCCAGTCTTTGAGGACTTTTTTTTTTTTGTGGTTTTGGGTTCCCTTATCACCCGAATGTGTGTTGTACGCTCCCCCAGCCTCCTGAATGTGACCTCCCCGAATATGTTCCTTTACCCCAGTGTCAGTCCCCCCCCACCAGAGTTGATAATATAAATAATGGGGGTACGGGGAACAAAGCTCCCCATATAAAAATGCAGCATATTTCAGTAGGTTAGTGTTGTGAAGGGTCGCTGGTATTGCTTTCAGTGTAGTGCGCATCGTGTTATTGAATTCAGTGATGTGCCCTCGCTGATTAGGAGATCGCTGTTATGCGATCACTGTTATCACATGGTACCGGGTGGTGGTAGTAGTATACTTATTTCTTAGGCACCCAATCCCTTAGGCTCTGGGCACCTTACATAAAAGTACATTTAAATAAACAGCAGAAAATAGTACATAAATATTTAACTAACAAAACATCTTAGGGTATTGCAGGATAGACTCTAATGAACACATAATGCTTTAATTCTCGTTTGAAGCTTTCAACTGAGGGAGCCTCCCGAAGTACTCACGGCAGCTGGTTCCAAAATAGTGGGGCAGCCACAGCAGAAGTGCCATCCCCAGACAACTTTAAATGTGATCTGAGGACCTTCAGGAGTCCTACCTCAGAGGAGTAGAGAGGGTGACCAGGAGCATATGGATACAGGAGCTCTTTTAGGTAGTCAGGACACAATTCATGCAGGGCTTTGTATGTTAACAAATCTATCTTAAGGAGATGAGCCACCTCACAGGCAGCCAGTGCAATGCCCGTAAACCGGGGGAGATATGCTTGGAGCAAGAATCTTCGGCAATCAATCTGGTCACAGTGATCTGCACCAACTGCAAGCAGCCCATCAACCCTCCAAACAGCCCAAGATAAAGAGCATTGCAATAGCCCAGCCTACATGTCATAAAGACATGCACCAGGGACTTCAAGTCATGAGGGCTAAGAAAGGGCTTAATCTGAGCGATGTTCCTAAAATAATATAAACCAGAATGGACCACAGCAGACACCGTATGTTCTGTAGTCAGCTTATGATAAATAATGATGCCCAAATTCTTCACCCTGTCTCTGGCCATAAGCTAAGTGGGCCCAAGATGTAAACCAGCTACAGATCTAGTCAAGCCAGTGGCCCCCCCTAGTACTCAAGTCCACCAGTAGCACTTCGTATTAACTGGGTTTAACCTGAGTCAGTTGGAAGCCATCTAGTCACTGATAACAGAAAGGTAGCCATTTATCGCACTCACTGGATTTTTCTCACCTGAGGCAAATGAAAGGTACAGCTGAGTATCATCAGCATAACAATGAAACTGCAGACTGTGCCTTGGTATCACTTCTCCCAGCGGCAGCATGTGCACTGCAAATAACAGTGGCAACAGAATTGACCCTTGAGGGACTCCACCAGTCAAGGCAGCCAGTATAGAGAGAAAATCACCCTCATGCAACCGGTACCTGGTTAGATCAGCGCTACCAGAATAGTGCCAGTCAACTGAGTGGTAGTCTGGATTGCGCTACCTCAGACAGCAAGAAGGGATTTACAGCACTCTCCTCGTCGCTGTCCAAGGTGCCACTCTTTTACAGGGGCACCACAATCCAGGGAGCTGGCTGAGATGCTCCCATGGTGTGGAGGGCTGGGGCATAGAGCAGCTTGGCCAGCGCTATTGGAGACCAGGGTTCTAATCCTGGTCTCCAGACATTTTGCTTGCTTTCAAGACTTGTGTTTTTTTCAAGGAGCCATGGAAACAGGATTCCATGGCCCCAGGCATTTAACTTGCCCATGATCTGCCTTCCCTACCCCACCCCGGAGTGAGAATAATTAAGTCTGGGGGTGGGCACAGAGCCATTGAGCAAGTGCAGGGCAAAGCCCCCACAAAACGGTGTTTTTATCACAAGACACCTTATGCAATGCTATGCTGACCATCACTGTTTGGACCCAGTGTCCATGCAACCTGCTACCCTACTGTAAAGGAAGGACTTGAACCACCTCAACACAACTCAGTTGAGCCCACCAAGTCCCTGAGATGATCCATCATAATCCCATGATCTACGGTGTCACACACTAATGAGAGATTGAGGAGAACTAGAATGGAACACTCCCATCTATAGCCAGAAGAAGGTAATTCTGCACCCTGACAAGTGCAGCCTCAATGCTATGATGCCTGCTGAAACTAGACTGAAATGGATAAGTAGTCTCCAGGTGCACCTTGTGAGAATGGATTCAGTACAAGGGACCTCTATCCTGTCTTTTAAGTCTATTGCAACAGCATTTTCTCCTTTGTTCCTTCTGTAGCTTTAATTTGTATTTCTTTTATTATCAGGCTGGCCACCTTATATCGTTTTATTTTAGTATACTTTATATTGTGTTCTGTCCTCTCCTAGAAATCCCTTGTCAGAATCCATTCAGCATGCCCTGCCTTCTAGTACCCATGATAGTGGGATACAGTTTGTTTGTCTTAGTTCCTTTAAGTAGTAAGGAAGTTGCCCAATAATGCAGCTCAGTGTTGTGCCTGTAACTGTAAGTGGAGCCTGGCTGCAAACCATGCGTCCCCCCACCGCCCCCAAACAGTGTACTGTGAGCCAAACATGCTGAAGCAGCTCCGTGGGTTTGGCTGCTATTAGTAATGTGTACAGTCAAGAAGTTTGTTTTACACATTACATTAATAAAATAAAATTGTATTAATAAAATAAAATTATACCTCATTCGGTGAATTAAAACCTCCAGCTTTAAATCTCTCTTGAAAATCCAGTTGTATATGGTCATAAAAGTGCTGCAATCACTTTAATAAAAATAAAACCTTGTTTCAGGTTAAATATTTTATTTACACACCAGGGTTATTAGCTCCCTCCTGTAACTTCTCCTGTAGCAATGTGTAGCAGTTTTTAGGGGAAGAAAGGGTGGGGAAATAAGACCTCTGGCTGAGTATTTGCCTGGTAGTTTGAGTTTTCACATACAGCACAGTTTTAACTTCATGAAGTTCAAGTTGCTTATAAGCTTAATTAGAAGTTAAAAATAAATATGTTATAGTTGCCAGGTTATTTTATATTGTCTAGCCTTCCAAAACATGCTGTAGGAAGGGATAATTATGAACTTGTATGGATTTACCTGGAATGGTTTGTAGCAGGCTGTATTGTTGCTGAGCCAAAGTTCTAAGAGGCCCACCCTTCTCTGAGTTCCGGTCTATACCAGCCAACTGGCCTTGCTTTGCTATACTTATAGACCTGACACATAAGGGGTGGAGCTTCTGGTAGACATTTTCAGTTATATCCTTTAATTTGTACATTTCATTTTGATTAGGAACCTAAGTTAACATGTTAATGGAAAATAACATTATAATTCATGTTTAGAAGTTAATAATTTATTGATTTAAAGACTTTATATACCTTGTGACTCTGATGGGTGGAGAGTTAAACTCCTCCCCTATCAGATCCCTATAAATGGGATGCTTTACTTCATTTCAGCAGATAGTTTTGTGAAGAGCAGACAGGTTCTGTTCTGAGTGGTGACACTAGTTGGATCTAGTGTATTTATATATTATTTTGTATATTTCTGTTTTGTTGCTCAGTCTGTTGAATAAGTACATAGAAATACAACATCAGTTTATCCATAACCTGCTGCCTGGAGTTCTAATTTATCCAACACCTCACACACCTCCAGCTGCGTTGCCACCACTCTCTCAATAACCTTCCCAAAAAGGGAAAGTTAGAGACAGGTCTGTAGTTTGCCAAGATGTCTTGGTCCAGAGATGGTTTCTTAAGAAAGGGTCTCACAACAGCCCTTTTCATGGCTGTTGGAAACACACCCTCCTCAAGTAAACACTGTATAATCCTAACAATCACTGGACCAATAGACTCCTGGCAATCCAGCAGAAGCAGAGTGGATCCAGGGTCCAGCAAACAGAAGGTGGGATGCAGCTTCATGATCACCTAGAGAATCTCCTCAGCTGACATGGTAAAATTTATCCCAGACAGACCGAGAGCCTCCTTTCATCACTGGCTGTACCAAGCTGGGCCATGACAGCCCACTTGAGGAGACTGAGGAATGGATAGAGGATAGCCAATCAAGGAAAAAAGCCAAACTCTTCACAATGCTTGCATGTCAAAACTCCTCTGGACTGTAGGCAGGCTAGATGTAACAGCCTGTCCACAGTGTGAAAGAGCTGAGCAGGCCTGTAACCCCTGCAGCAATCACCAGTGACAGGAACTCTGCCTTTCTCAGAGTGATTGCCCCCCGATGCTCCTTATAGTGAGCTCTCAGGGTTAGTTTATCCTTCAGCGAACCTGATCTCCAGCAAGAACTCTCCAGTCTTCACCCTTCAGTCTTGAACCATCTGAGCTCACCAGTAAACCAGTGGAAGCTCGGTCTGGAGACTTTTGGACGTGCATGATAAGGTGCAAGAGAGAGTCAAGAGCTGTGGTGATTGCCATGTTATAGGCTTCTGTCACACTCTCAACCTCCCCCACCCGCACACCTGCAACAGGCTCAAGCAGCTCAGTATTGACAGGAAGCTACAAGGATCCAGATTTCTTAAAGGGTATTACCGAACTAACTCTTTGTGGGGGAGGTTAAAACATCATGGGGGGGCTTATCTGAAAACTCACAGCATGATGATCTGATCAGCTGATCGAATCAACCTCGACATTGAAAACATTGAGCCCCAGAGGGAAAACCAGGTCCCAGTTGTGGCCACAGTGATGGGTCACAGAGGTGAGAGCCAGTGTGAAGCCCAACAGCTTCATCTGTCAGAGGAACTTCTTACCAGCCAAAAGGGAGTCATTGTTAATCCAAATGTTAAAGTCTCCCAACACCAACCACCTTGGGTACTCCACAGTTAGGTCACAACGTACTCCCCGAATTCCTGCAGGAATCCATTCTCGCAACCAGGTGGGCGGTAAACAAGGAGGATCCTGCCGCCCCCATACCTGCATCACCCTTAAAGGGAAACGTCCACTTAAAAATGGGACCCACCTCAGTGTGAGGCAGGGCCCAATTAGCACTTACTAAAAAGTAGTCTTTTTTTTTTTTTTTTAATGTCCTGTGATTTTTTATATTTAAAATTTATCTGGTTGATCCTGCCTGCCTCTCCGCCAGCATTTCAAGCAACACAGCGACGAGTGGGGCTCCCACAACCACCCGCGGCTGTTCCTAGAATGATGTTTCATGTGGGGATCCGCTGCGGGTATGTCCATTACAGTACTTTATAGTCGGAGCTACTAATTGCTCCAGTTTGCAACATGCATATCTCGGTGTTATGCCGAGATCAGGTATAGACTGACAGCATACTGCCAGTCTATACCTGGTCTTGGCATAATACCATTGTGTTATATACTATGTACTACATTGTGGGCAAGCTCATGGAGACCATGTTAAAGGAAAGGTTGGTGGAATATCTAGAGAAGTATGGTCTCCAGGATGTGAGGTAGCATGTGTTCATGGGGGGTGTCTTGTCAAACGAACCCGACTGACTTCTTTTTTTTTTTGTTTATACTTCATCTTTATTGGTAAAAGCACATTACCATACAGATCCAATAAGGAAACATGTACCAATACAATGTCCACAGTAATGAAAAAAACATTACCTGAGCAAGGCCCTCTACCAACACAGGGGCCAATCCCAGTGGGTCTTAAGATCTTTTAACATTACTTTCAGATTTAATGAATTACAGGAACAAATATCCAGCAATACTACATCTCCTTTGTCCAATATAATAAAAAGGAAAAAACATGGTATAAACTACGTCTTTCCACCAATAGTATAAAGTCAGCATACCCTGAGGGGAGGAAAAGGAAGGAAGGGGGTAAAGGGAGGAGGGGAAAAAAATAGACTCAACTGAGAAGCTATACAGGGACTTAATAAACCATAATCTGACAGGAGAAAAAACTAACAGGAGAAAAAGATGACTTCATTATATATAATGACTTCATTTTATATATATATATAATGGGTTCATGTTGAATTGAATTAATATCCATAAACCATTGCACATCCAACAGAATTCCACCCAAAGTGAAGGGGGGGAGGGGAAGGCAGGCTCCCCAGTCCCTCTTTCATCAGAAGCCCTCTAATTAAGTAGCTCCCATCTAGTCCATCAATTTACAAATTGTGGGGTCCTCAAAGCTAGGGACAAGGTTATTCTCTCATAGGTTTTAACATTATTTACTAGTTCCCTCACTACATCTCAGTGGGTGGCTGGAGAAGCCATCTCCTAGAAATCACCTTGCATGCTGCTGCAACCAGGATATTCCATATGTATTTTGCTTCATGGCCTCTTATCTTCAAAGGGTATAGACCCAGAATAACATGTTCTGGTCCCAATGGGGCCAAAATAGTAAATATTTCCTGCAATTGCCTAAGTATATTACTCCAATACTGGTTGAGCAAGGGGCACTGCCAGAAAATATGGGCCTGAGACGCTAGAGAGACACCACATTCTCACCAACAGGAGGGCGAAATCTCCGGGTTCCATTTAGCCACCTGCTCAGGTACACGAAAGTACCTACTTCTGAGCTTCCACAAAAATTTATGCCATCCTGGAGACGAGAAAGAGCGCCAGGTATTTTTAAAAGACTGCAGCCACCTCTCTGTATTTAATCTTATTTCAAATTCCTTCTCCCACTTCACCTTAATATACGTTGTTGAATGATTTAGGTCAGTGATATACTTCTTGTAAAGTACAGAGATCGCCCTCCCCACCCCAAATTCCCTCAAACACAACCGGTTGTAAGATCTCCCGGGGGGTTTTGGAGGACCCACGTAGATGCTTCAGTATGTAATCTCTAATCTGGTAGTAGAATAAAAGGTCTCCTTGTGTCCAGCTAAACTTATCCGCAGCCTCTTCAAAAGTTAAGATATGATCCCCTTTTAAAAATTGCCAAGGAGCCCAGCACCCTCATTTCTCTTGACGTCTGTACCAGGGGTCCCTATGGGCCAACATGTGAGATGTGCTATGCGACCAGCACTGGTATTTCCAGAGGTAGGCCCTTGTGGCACCTCGCCCACATCCCTGTCTGCATCCTTCCAGAGCCACCCCAGTACCAAAAAATAGAGAGGGAGAATTATTTGTTATTGCAGCTTGAGCAAATATCTGGGACAACAAAGGGGGAAGCAGGGATCAGCCAAATAAATTATCTTCCAGCTGGACCGGTAAGTGAGATGTAACAATAAAAGGGCAGCCCTCATCTGGGCTGCTACCCATTACCCCTCCAGATAAGGTACTCCATAGCCCCCCCTCCTCCTTAGGGAGAAAGAGAGTTTGTTTTCTAATTCTGGGGCGTTTACCTGACCACGTAAATTTTAGCAGAGTCCTCTGCCATACATCCAATCTTTCCTTTGTAATTGAACAAGGTACACACTGAAACAGAAATAAAAACCTGGGGAGCAGGTTCATCTTAGTTGTCTGTATTCTTGAATGGAATGGAAGAGGGAGCACAGACCACCTTTCTATGTCTGCTTGTATTTGCTTTACTAATGGAAGGAAATTTAAGTCATACAGTTGGGAGTTATTGGACGATAAGTTTATCCCCAAATATTTCATAGTGAGGAAGTCCCATTTCAGGGGATAGCCCTCTCTAAGAGTTTGAGACGGGGTGTAATTAAAGGTAATGGCCTCCATTTTATGGGTATTCAGGGTGTATCCTGAGAGTTCCGAAAATTCATTTAGATGTCGGAATAGGTGAGGGACAGAAGACTCCGGCTCCGTGATATAGAGCAGAATATAGTCTGCATACAAAGCAAGTTTATGTTCCCCCCCCTTATGTTAACCCCTTTTATATCTGAGTTCTCTCTGATACCCTGTGCTAGAAGCTCCAGGTATAGGACGAAAAGAATAGGTGACGTGGGACACCCCTGTCGTGTACCCCTGCACAGTGTGAAAGAAGTAGAGACATGACCATTAGCCCTAATAAAACCCTTTGGTGTGTTTTATATTTTAAAGATAACATTAATGAATTGAACGGGAAAGCCAAATTTATCAAGTACTGCACGAATGAAGGGCCAAGAGACTTTATCAAAAGCCTTTTTGGCATTGAGGCTTAAGAAGATGGAGGGTATTTGAGTGAGGTTTATATGGGCAATTAAGTGGGCGGTCTTTCGAAGATTATCCTGCGCCTGACAACTGGGGATAAAGCCCATCTGGTCTAGATTGATCAACTTAGTTATAAATTTCTGCATGCACCGGGCAAGAATTGACATATATATTTTATAATCAGAATTTAGGATGAAAATAGGATGATACGAGGGGCAAAGTGTCAGGTTTTTCCCTTGCTTGGGGATAACTGATATAATGGCCTGCTCCCACGAGGTTGGGGGGGGGGTTTCTTCGATCTGCAATATCGTGTTGTATACCTTAAGTAGCAGGGGTAACACCTGGCCCTTAAAATGTTTATAAAACTGCCCAGGAAGTCCGTCCATGCCTGGGCACTTCGAGGCCTTCAGATTAGAGACTTCAGTGCAAAGCTCTGACTCCGAAATGGGAGCTATCAAGCCCAGTTTAGCTTGCTGGGACAAGGAAGGGAGGGAGGGAGATCCGCCTCAGGTATTCTGTTATATTTTTCTCTCGTGAGGGGGGGCGCAGCATATAGTGAAGTGTAGAAGTCTCTAAAGGCTTCTACTATTTCAGGAGTCTGGTGTGTCTTGCGCTTGGTAGTAGGATGGATTAAAGTTGGGATCACTGCTCTCACTCTCTGAGATCGCAAAGCGGGCCGCCAGTAGGTGAGTGGACCTTGGGCACCCCTCATAATATTTTTGTTTAAGAAACATGGCCTTCTGTTCCACCTGATAATCCAATAAATTGTTTAGTTCAACTTTAAGTTTGCCAAGCTTTTTATAGATCGCTGCCTCATACTTAATTTTGAGCTGTGATTCACAGGAATCAATCTCCCCTTTCAACCTTAATTTTTGGGCCTCTCTCTGCTTTTTCTTAAAGGCCGAGATGGAGATAAATTGGCCCCTTATTATAGCCTTAATAGTGTCCCAGAGAAGAGGAGCCGGTGTCTCAGGGGTCCCATTGTCGGCCACAGCCTACTTTATCATTTCTACAATTGCCCCCTTCACCTCAGAGTCCTGACGCAAGGACATATTAAGTCTCCAGAAAGTTCATTTAATGAAATCCTCCAGGTGAAGCTGGCAAAACACAGGAGCATGGTCCGACAATGCCCTATCTCCAATCCAGTTATCTTTTATCTGCCCAATGTATTCTGTTGGAAGTAGGATGTAGTCCAGATGGGAATGTGACTGGTGGGGTGCAGAAAAGAAGGTATAGTTTCTCTACTTGGCAAGAGTGAGACGCCACACATCAGCATAGCCTAACTCCCCTAATAACCCCACAACCTTTTTCATGCACCCCTGATTACTCCGGGGGACTGCAGAGGAAGAGTCCAGCATTGGGTTTAAAACTAAATTTAGATCACCACCAATAATCATCTCCCCCTCCGCCTACTCCTGCAACCTTAGAAAGATTCGACGATATGCTTGAAAATCTGAACCAGGTGGCACATAAATGGATGCCAATGTTAGAATTTGCCCCAGACAATGCCCCCTTAAAAAGGCAAAACATCCTCCCATTCACTAGTTGGTCTGTTGCTCCAAGGCATCCTGGCTGGAACCGGACTGCTTCACTTTCCCTTCCCATACGCAGCGCAGGCCGTGGCACAGAACCCAAATTTCCCCAGTTTCTGGTGTTCTTTTACAGAAAGATGCATCTCCTGTAAGAGCAAAAAATCAGCATCAGTCTTTCTAAGAAAGGACAGAATTTTGTTGCAGTTTACAGGGTTGGTCATTTACATTGAATGAACAGAAAGTCATGGGTTTAGCTGCCATTCTAGTAGGTCATAAGACTCCTCCTCTGCCGTAACCCCCGAACTGTTTATCCTACCCTCCTTATCCGACAATACCCCGTACAGTCTGAGTAAGTTCCACTTTTTACTCAGTTCTAACTAGCAGTGTAATAATAATCAATAAAAAGGAAAGAAACAAACGCCCTACCTACTAAAAGGGGAAGGTGAGAAGAGGTAAGAAAAAGGGGGGGGGGGAGTAATATTGTGGTATAAGACAGTAGTTTCTTACGATTATATTAAACTATCAACACCATTCAACAAACCAGAAATATAAACAGTGTTTTAAACAATAGTGGCTTCCAAGGTAGGGGATCCAAAACCTAGGATCCGTTGCCTTAACCTCTGAGAAAGGCTGATGGAATCAGGCAGAGAGGTAGGGATTGAAGAGCAAGTATGCCCTGAGTTAACAGAGCCTCTTCAACAAAACTGCTCCAAAGGAGTGATTTATGTGAGTAACAAACACCGCCACGGATTCACTCAGGTTGAATTAACTTTTGAAACTAGGCATATAGACCCAAGACTTTTCCCCAAAGCACTGCAGGAACATTAGAAATCTGACATCTTTATTACTCTAACAATTAGAAGAATCCCATTCCTTTTAACAGCATGATACCAAGAAGGTCTAGCCATAAATGTGCCATTTAATGGGATATCTCATTAGCGCTCTGCGTCCTGCCCCTCCACATCAACTGTGAGGAGTAGGCCAGAAAATAACCACGGAACAACATCAGTGCTCGAGAGGTAATTCCCAATTATGTTAGCTTAAACCCCAATCTCAGAGTCCATCCAAGCCCCTCTACCTCCCGGACACATTTTACCAGACAGTTCAATCGTCCCCAAGTGTCCAAAAACACTGCAGCTCACAGATGGTAGTCCCAAAGTCCACTTTCCGTCATCCTCAAGTGTCAGCCGAGGCAGGACCGCTCGTTTTCCTTAAACGTCCCCCTCGATGCAACAGCTCCAAGGCTTCTTTCGCTTTCCTTAAGGGCGTTAGCCTCCCACGCCCATGTCATCTGGGGCATTGAAAGCGCTGAGAATCTAAGCTTCTGCAATCGGTCTGCTTCCACAGAGGGAATGGAGATTCCTTTTTTCTGCAGATCCTCCAATGCCTTTCCCGGAGTGAGCTATAACTGAGGGCCCTCCTCCCAGAACACACGAAGCTTCGCTGGGAACGGGTTTGAAATCTTAGCTCTCAGAGCTTTTAGAATTGGCACACATAGTTGCCTAGCTTGCTGGATTTCTGGAGCATAACCACGGTCGAGAGAAATCTTCGATGTAAGGTAGGACAGCTCCTTTTTGATCCAAGCCCTCCAGAGAATATCTTCCTTAGTTTTAAAACTGCTCAGCCTGAAGATTATGGAATGTGGGCGGGCTGTTTCCCCCATTGGCTTCTGGCCTAGCGAGCGATGAGCTCTCGTGACGTTAAGGGCATAATTGAGAGGCAAGTCCAGCACATCTTTCAGCAAATTTTCCAAAAATGCTGTCATGGGGGGTTCTTCAGCCCCTTCAGGAAGGCCATACAGTCTGAGATTGCTGCATCTAGATCTACCCTCAAGGTCAATGCATTTACTCTGCAGAGCTTGCGCATGCTGAAACAAGGCCTCTATTGCTGTGCCAAGATGGATATTATTTTCCTCCATTACTTTTATTTTGCCTTCTGCAGCGTTGACCTTAGCATCTATATTGGAGATTTGCTGAGTCAGTGCTTGAAATTCTCTCCTAGACTGGGCTCAAGAGTCACAAATTTCCCTTAGGATGTTTTCATATCTGGTGCGAGATAGAAGGTCTGCCTCGGCCTCCGTGTCATGGCTAGAGCCCCTCGTGCTGCTACGTGAGCGGCTTCTGCTGCGATCATAACTAATCGGAGGCATTTCTTCTCCGCCAAACTCCTTCCTCTGGGTTTTACTTGATGAGGGTGGTCCCCGGTCCCTTTTACGACCTTCTTTAGCCATTTTTACTTGTTACATCGGTTTAGGAATAGGGAATCTTTATCCTTGGGGAGCAGAGGATTTTCCCTAAGCTGCTGTCTGCTCCGTGGCAGAACCGGAAGTCCCACCCCCCCGACTGACTTCTTTAACTGTGTCACTCAGACAGTAGACAGGGGCCAAGCAGTAGACATCCTCTATCTTGATTTCAGCAATGCCTTTGACTCTGTGCCCCACAAAAGGCTGATCAGGAAGAACTTGGATCACGGGGTTGGGGAAAAGATGGCCAGATGGATAGAAAACTGGCTGAGGGACAGAACCCAGAGGGTGGTTGTGGGGGGGGGGGGGAGTTATCTGACAACAGAGAGGTAACCAGTGGGGTCCCGCATGGCTCGGTGCTGGGGCCGTTGTTTTTCAATGTCTTCATCAATGACATTGGGGATGCATTAAGGGCAAAATGTGCCTATTCACAGATGACATCAAGCTCTATGCGAGAGTGGACACAGCTGAAGGGATACAGGATCTACAGGAAGATCCAGAAAAGCTGAGGAGGTGGTCCAGGATCTGGCAGCTTGGCTTCAATGCCAAGGTATGCAGAGTTATGCATATTGGACCTAAGAATCCCAGGACAGAGTACTATCTGGGTGGAATCCAAGTGTCTGCAGCAGAGGAGGAGAAGGACCTGGGAGTAATGATCACTAGTGACTTGAAGCACTCCACGTAGTGCAAGAAAGCAGCAGCAAAGGCAAACAAGATGCTGAGATGCATATCTAGGGGGATCAGTAGTAGGAGACAGGAGGTTATACTGCCCTTGTACAGGTCACTGGTAAGGCCGTATCTAGAATATGGAGTTCAGTACTGGTGCCCACACCTCAAAAAGGACATTGACCTGCTGGAGAAGGTCCAGAGGAGGGCTACAAAGATGATAGTGGGTCAGCAGGGTAAGGCATATGAGGAGAGACTAAGGGCACTAAACATGTACTTCCTGGAAGACGGGGGGGGTGGGAGAGAGAGCGAGAGAGGAGACACGATTGAGACCTTCAAGTAATTGAAAGGGATAGGTAAGGTAGATAAGGAGAGTCTATTTAAGCTGAGTGGCAATCATAACACGAGGGGGCACAGTCTTAAGTTGGAGGGTGGGAGGTTTAGGAGGGAGGTCAGGAAGCACTTCTTCACAGAGAGGGTGGTGGGCATTTGGAATGCGCTGCTGGAAGAGGTCATCTCGTTGAAGACAGTGGGCAGCTCTAAGAGAGATTGGGATAGACATAGTGGGAAGATAAGGATCACGGGTAGGGAGGATGGGAGAAATGGGAAGGGCAGGGACATTAGCTCAAGCTGTAGACCCTGCAACACAAGGAGATTTGATAGACCAAATGTCCTTCTGCTGGCTTATTCATATGTTCATATAAAGCCCTTAACTCAGTTCCAACTGTGTTTGAAGCCACTGATGGTTTTGGCACCCACCAATTCAGTCAGCAGGCTGTTCCATGCCTCAGACACCCTCTCCGTGAAATAGAACTTCTTCAGGTCCCTCCTGACTCTCGGTCCTACAAAATTCCATTCATGTCCCAGTGTTCTAAGTTCCCTATTCCTGTTGAATAGTTCTTGCAGTATACCTTGTTCATTCCATTCAGGAACCTTAAGGTCTCTATCATATGTCTCTCTCCCTTCTGGCTTCCAGTGAGTACATGTTCAGTGCACTAAGTTGATCCTCACAGGATCTGTCCTGCAGGCCATGAATCATTTTGATTACGCTGTGCTGCACCATTTCTAGCCTATCCTTGATTTCCTTAAGTAAGGACTCCAGAACTGGACACAGTGCTCCAGGTGTGGCCTCACCAGTGATCTACTGAGAGGAAGTAATACTCCTTTCTCCTGCTATCACAACCCCTCCCAATACACCGCAAAATTCTTATTGCCTTGCTGTGGGCATTGTTTTGTGGCAAGATTTTTTTTTTTTTACTCTTTCTCTGCAGTGAAGGACCATGGCATCCTTCCAGAGTATCTACTCGACTCTGCACCTACTCTCAGCCTGAAACCCCCCACTCTTGGTCTCCCTCTCATCCCACAGTCTGTCCAGCCTCTCGGATCACCCCCCCCAGAAAGGGCCTGCCCTCCCTTGGTGGTCCTTTCTGAAATTAGAGGGACAGCTGTGAGATCGAGCCCAGACCGGGAGAACCAAGGAGGAAGGGTCCAGCAGTGTGATGTGGGCAGGTCCCCGGGTCTCCATCATCTCTGCTGGTCCTCCAGGGTATTTTATGCGGTGCTTTCTCCTGGAGCGCAGACATACTGCTCCACCCCATGAATGCGCCTGCTCTTGTAAGACCCCCAATCTCCATCAGGGGCCGCAAGGGAGCCGAGTGAAACCTGCAACCCCGCCCCAGGAGAGGAGAGCTGTCCTCCAGATGCTCAATCCTCTCCATCCCCAGCCAACTCGCAGCAGCCCAAGTCCATCCTCGAACCCGGGTCACCAGCGTGGTGTGAGGTGTGGTGTCCAGCGCCTCAACCCTCAGTGCCATCAGGCCTGGCGAGACCATTTAAGGGAGTCATTTATGATGATTCCCAAGAGCCTTTCCTTAGTAGCAGTACCTAGCTTAAACCCACCCATGGGGTATTCCTGTTCCCTATGTGCCATCATTTAGCACTTTTGGCATTGCATTTAAAATGCCAAACCTTGACCACCTCTCCAATCTTTAGTATCTCAATGCACCCGCCCCTACCCACCCTTGCTGTCTACTTGTATTTGTTTTGGGGAGGGTTTGGGGGTTGAACTTTAATTAAATATCAGGAGCAAGTATGTGTTTCGAGGGGTTAGTAGGGCCCGATCTCCTATTCCTTAGATTCCTTTGCAGGTATCTCTACAACCCCTTACCCCTTCCTTTCTGCCTACCTGTATTTATTTCGGGGAGGGTTTTTGTGGTTGAAATTTTAATTGAATCTTACAAATAAGTATGTGTTTCGAGGGCGTTAGAAGGACCCGAATCTCCTATTCCTCAGAGCAGCTCCGCCAACACCACCCATTCAGCAATCCCCCAGTCCCTGCAGTTGCTAGTTTGCTGGAGCATAGAGGTGGGGATAGTTAGAACGTAGGGTCATAGGTGAAGATTTGCTCCTGGAGTGGGAGACAGAGAGGGTAAGATCAGAAGTAGGATAAGGAGCTGCCGCAGGTCAAAGTAGAACCAAGATAATGGTGCCCCCTGCTTGGTTACTATCCCGAGGACTCTTGAAATGTCATCAGATGTGGTAGTCGAGCCCACTGGCATGGTCATCCCAAGGGCAATTCTGTTTATTGCCCGGTCCATCAGGAATTAGACTGCGATAATAGTGGATTTTATTGTGGACTCCTTGGTGGATCTGGCGTGCACCAAGACCTGGCTGCGGGACGACTCGGGCCTTATGCTGGGGGTGGGCATTCCACTGGGTTCTATGGTGGTGCACTGTCCTAGGCAGGAGTGCAAGGGTGGCAGGTGGCCATCTGCTTTACATCTGGTATGAGACCTGCAGCCTACCCTCTGGGTCAAACCAGGTCATTTGAATTTGTGGTCGTTAAAGAGATATATGAAATATGGAATGAACGAGGACATGGATTGGTTCTCATTGTTCCAAGAGTAATTACAGACTCAGTGGTCTCTCTACTGATTCAAGAAATTTTGTTTATTACTAAAAGGTTTTTTATTATTCTTTCCAGATGCTCAGGAGCCTCTCTCCCTGCATATCATCTCAGTGTGTGTATGTCCATATGCCATCAGCCACCATCTTTGAAAGTATATCATTTCATGATATTTGTTACTATCACAACTCTACCCAGATACTGTTTTCAACACATCTTGATAAGAAGGTATTTAGTATATGGTGGTTTGTCTCCAAGTAGCTGTGTCAAAATGTGATCGACCAGTCTTTCCTCTCCAATCATTGATGTTACCACCTCTTCCTTTCATTAGGCACATCCATGCGATAGCTCCCCCTCTACCTTCATATGTATGCTGACAAAGATTCCCATCTTGTTATTATTCCATCTACATCCCCCCCACCCCCCGATTAGTGACTACAGCCTATATGAGATTAAGGTACTAGGTTATGGTAATGTTAAACCCCAGCATAAAAGGGTTAGAAATGGGCCAGCACATGAAGAGTCTCCCTGCATAGGCTATTTACTTTGACAATAATGCAACTCGCACAGTAACTGTAAGTACAGACATTATCAACTACTACTGTACTTACTTGCTCCTGTCATCCTCGTTCTGTTTATTAGACAAGTCCTGCTATTTCCATAGAAACAGTGGAGCAGGTCAGGTAGGGGCGAGCAGTTCCTCTGCCTTCTGACACGTCAGAGCAGCGGCACGATGGTGTCATCGCGTCATGCATGCCCTGCCCCATGTAACAATGTCAGTGCCCAGCCAATCTGTGAGTGGCCAGGAGCTCAGCAGTGAGTTTTAAATGCTCCAGGAAATAACAGGCTAGCGCTCCGGTTCACTGATCGGCAGGAATTAACAGGCTAGCACTCCAGTTCACTGATCGGCAGGATGCTATGCTGCAGGAAGCTCCAGTGTGGGAAATTCAGTGCCACCATTAGCACTACTTAGTTTTCTTTATATAAAAAGAATGGTTAAGGATACATGTGGTAATATTAGATACTGTTCAACAGGTCATATAATAAGATGCTGGTTTAAGAGTTTTTAAACTAAGTGTTTGCAGCAAGCCTTAGCTGAGCATCAGAGTAAATAGTTAAATGTAAGAGAAACTAGCAAATAGATCATACATAGTGAGAAAAAAAAAAATAATGTGATCTACTAGGAACTGAACCCAGGACGCTGGAATACCATCACAGTTCTATAACCACTGAGCTACAAGCTTACATGGTTGGACCTGGGGTTTCTGTACAGACTTCCTTTCTCTAGTATTGCATGTCCTGCTACTAGAAATATTCAAAATGACAGATAACAAATTGATGTTAACTTTAAGGAAGTACTTAAGTGTTTATGACTACTGGTAATATCATTGCACTTCCAAAGGTCAATATCTATACAGTTACCAGGTAGTCATTACTAACGCTTAGAGAAATACTTAGTAATGGTATCTGAAGCCTTCTTACACCCTTCTTATGCCTCTCTAACCGACCCCTCTCCTAATTGCTTATCCCTTCCCCATCTCCCCTGTACTCATCACATAAGCTCCCAATCACCTCCCTCCTTTGCCCATACTCACCCCTCTACCCTATTAATCTCTTTAGGCCTTTCTCTTATTTTTCTTCCCACTCCTCCCCCCCAATCGGCCCAACCTCCCCCCTCTGAATCCTCTCAGCCTTTCCAGATACCCCTCTCCCGTGGCTCCCAGGGCTATGCCCTCTCTCCCTCTGCTCCCTGGCTTGCCCCTTTCTGCCTGCTTCTACCCCTACCAACATTAGAATGCCAGTCCTTAGCTTACCCTGTTCACCTTCTATATCTCCTCATCTGCGTCCTCCCCTTACTCACGGCAATATGGACCTATCCCCCCATGACTCTCAGAACCCTGTACTGCCTTGCACTTTCCTCTCACCACTACTGGGTATTCAGATGCCTTACTGCCTTGCACTTAGACGAAAGAACTGTTCTGTTTTTACAAGTTCTGGCTATGATCTCCGCACCTGCATCTTAAACAATTGTAACCCATGTGTGTACTTCACTGTATATATTGGTCACTGTATATATTTCTTATTTCTTCTCTATGTAATTCCATTTATATTGTTGTCATTGATTATTGTTTTTCATTGTATTCCATGCTAAATGTTCCATATCTTATACTTCTTCTATATTGTATCACGGTGTGGAACCTCTGTAAACGAGCCTCTGGCTCAAAGGTATATCTGAAATCTAATAAGTAAATAAGATACACCATTCTTGTTTTTAGGTTTATATACACAGGCTACTTCAATATAGGTGTGATAACAACAGGAAATAATTACGCTGATGCCTGACCAGCCCACTTCAGTCCGCCACCCTGGCCAATCCCATCACCCACTATCTCTGTGACTTACCTGCTGCTCCCATGTTCTCCTGTTGATAACCCCCCACAGGAAGGGCTGTGGAATCTGCCACCTCAGATCCAGAGTTGAAGGTGGGGTGGTGAGGGCAAGAGTCGATCACAGTGTGGAACCAGTGGCAGGCGGCAGGCGGCAACTGCGCAGTCAGGGTTTTCTCTTTTTCTGTATTCCCATCCTTTTGATGTCGTGAGGGTTGTGTCCGATGCCAAAGCATCAGAAGGCCAGCGCCTCCCCCCCCCCACAGTACTGACTCCAGCCTGCACTGCTACCTGCAGTTACTCAGGTGGCGGCATTGCAGTGGAGACCAGGAGCCCTCCCTCCCTCCCCAAGGAGGTGAATTCCCACTGGGACACACAGTCCTCCTCCCCTGGCCAGCCCTCTGATGACCCAGGCTTGTTCCCAAACTCAGGTTGCTGGCGTTGGGAGCAGTAGCTGTACCATTGTGCTGATGGGCCAGCTAAAAAGATATAAGTATTGATAACAAGGAATTACGTAGTACTCATTTGTTATGAGGCATCCTCGTGTAATATTTGCTTGGCTACCATTTTCTCATATTATTTACTGTAGTAATGAAAATGGAAAAAAATAAGAACAAATGAGAAGTTCACTATTTGTGTGGCCCTACTGGACAGGTGTGCTTTCACTTCTCCTGTACATTTTTTCACTAGTGATATTATACAGTATATGCAAACAAAGAAGTTGTGAAGAGATCACTTTGAGATTATGGTGTATGCAAATGCTTAATTTACTAGAAAAGATACAGTTCATAAAAGGAAAAAAAATTAGTAATGGCTGGCATTTTGTGTGTCTCTCCAATAGTTATTTTTGAAAAAACAAACAAAAAAAAAACTTGTAGTTGGAAGCAATGGATGTGCAATTTCTTAACAGAGGACAATGACGATGAAGAATTTTAGGTCAGATCTTTATTTAAACATAGACTTGGACGGCAGATAAGGACCACTTGGCCCACCCAGTCTGCCCATTTCCCTACCTACTGGATAAGCTGCAGATTCTAGTTAACCAACAGCCTACTTCCTGCCACCCCCCCACTACAATTGCCTTATGTCTGTCCCATCCATGCATGTTTGAATTCCCCCACTGTTTTAGACCCAACAACTTCCCCAGGAAGGCGGTTCCATGCATCCAACACTCTCTCCGTGAAAAAAAAATTTCCTCACATTACCCCTGAGCCGTTCCCCCCTCTATCTTTAAATTGTGCCCCCTCGTTCTTACACATCTCTTTTTCTGAAAGATGCTACCCTCCTGGACTTGGTTGATTCCCTTGAGGCACTTGAAAGTTTCTATCATGTTCCCCCTGTCCCTCCTTTTATCAAAGGTATACATATTAAGCTCTCTCAGTCTTTCTTCATATGGTTTCTGATGCAGACCCTGCACCATTTTAGTTGCCTTCCTCTGGACTGCTTCCATCCTGTCTATGTCCTTGCATAGATGAGGTCTCCAAAACTGCACACAGTATTCCAGCTGGGGTCTCACCAACTGTCTGTACAGAGGGATAACCACTTCCCTGTTTCTACTTGTGATGCCCCTTCCTATGCATCCCAGTATCCCCTTGGCCCTCCTTACTGACTTCTCACACTGCTTACCCACCTTTAGGTCATCTGATATGACTACCCCCAGGTCCCTTTCCATTTTTGTTGTTGTTAGTACCTCCCCTGCTATTGTGTACTCTTCTCCTGGGTTTTTGTTTCCTAGGTGCATTACTTTGCACTTCTTTGCATTGAATCTAATTTGCCATCTGTCCGACCATTCCTCCTACCTTGCCAAGTCCCTTCTCATCCTTTCTACCCCCATTGTGTATCAACTCTGTTACAGATCTTTGTGTCATCTGCAAAGAGGCATACCTTTCCCTCCAGATCCTCTGCAATGTCACCTATAAAATGCTAAAGAGGACTGGACCCAGTACTGAGCCCTGAGGTACTCCACTAGTAACCCTTTTTTCGGAATGTGTTCCATTCACTATTACCTTCTGTGTCCTGTTGTGCAGCCAGTTTGCTACCCAGGCTACCCCCCTGGGACCCACTCCCAGGCTGGCTAACTTGATTATTAATCTTTTTTGTGGGACTGTGTCAAATGCCTTGCCAAAGTTTAGGTAGGCCATATCCACAGCCGCTCCCTGCTCTATTACTTTGGTCACCCAGCCAAAGAAATCAATTAGATTCATCTGACATGACCTTCCTGCTGTAAATCCATGCTGCTTTGGGTCCTGTGCCCCGCTGACCTCTAGGTACTCAACAATTCTTTCTTTCAGAAGTGATTCCATCATTTTCCCTATCACTGAGGTCGAACTTACAGATCTGTAGTTTCCTTCTTCTGCCTTGCTCCCACTTTTGTAAAGGGGAATCACATCTGCCCTCTTCCAGTCCTCAGGTACCACCCCATCCTCCCATGATTTGTTAAAAAATGTGGTCAGCGGTGTCACTAGGTCCTCCCTTAGTTCTTTTAGGATTCTGGGGTGAATCCCATCAGGCCCCATTGCTTTGTCCACCTTGAGTTTTAGGAGTTCTTTTAGGACCCTTTCTTCTGTAAATGGACTGGTGTCAACCCCCCTACCCAGAGTGCTTCTATTGTCTGGTTTAGGTAACTCCTCCTCATCTTCTTTTGTGAATACTGATCAAAAGTATTAATTCAGTACCTCTGCCATTTCACTGTCTCCCTCTGCCCACCTCTCCCCCTCTCCTTTATTAATCTTCACTATTCCTCCCTTAACCTTTCTATGCTCCCTAATATACCTATAAAAGGTTTTATCCCCCTTCTTAACTGAGTTGGCTATTTTTTCCTCAGATTGGGCCTTTGCTATTCTGACTGCCTTCCCCACTTCTTTCTGCTTTAATTGATACAGTTCCCTGTCCTGCTCCTTCTGTGATTCCTTATACTTTTTGAATGCAGCCTTTTTCTCCTTAACCTTCCCTGTCACCTCTTTTGAGAACCATAGAGTTTTTTTACTCCGCTTTGTTTCCTTTGTTTAACACAAAGGCTTGTTGCCTCTATGATGGCAGTTTTGATTTTTCTCCATTGTTCTTCCACCCCTCCTTTTTGGCCATTTGCTAGTGCATTCCTCAGGTATTCACCCATTTTGCCAAAGTCAGCCCTTCTAATGTCCAGTATCCTTGTTTCTGTATGGCTTGTCTCCATGGTTGTGCTTATTGTGAAGCACACTGTGCAGTGGTCGCTTGTTCCCAGATGTCTACTGACTTATAAATTTGTGATCCTCTCTCCATTTATATAGATGTTAATTATGGTATTGTAATAACTGGCTTGCATTTTTTCCCATAGAAGGAACAGGTTATAATTTGCTGTTATATCGGCGAGCATGCACCACCTGCTCCTCCTCCTCCTCCTCCTGTCTCGTGCTGCACCTCAGCACACATCTAGTTGTCAAAAGTGCCCAAACATCACCTCAGAAAGCTCCATCGTGAGTGTTAAATGAACAGCAGTAAAACGGCATTTCTTTAAAAAAAAAAAAAATGCCAAGGACCTGTCACGTCACCAGCCTAATTACAATATCTTCGAGGCAACCAAAAGAAAAAGCCTCCAAAAATCCATGATGTAACCAGACTAATTACCATATCTCTGAGGCAACCCCTACAAGGAAAAAAAACTTCCAAAAACGGAAAAAATGGACTATAAAAGATGCTTTCTCGGCATAGAAGTGCAAAATTCTCTAAAGGTACATTAACTTTTAAACCACTTCCTTAAAAAGAAATCTGAAAGTTGAACCACGTTCCTGTGTTGCTGTTCTTGCTTCAAACGCACTGGACTCTAAACAGAAAATGTTTTGTTTAAAAGTAGTTACCTGTATTTCACTATGTTAATTCTTTTACTAGCTGCATTTCACTATGTTAATTCTACAACAATTTGCAAGTTTAAAAAGTTTACCACTTTTTGTTCAATAAAACTGAAAACTGTTCTCGCCAACTCAGTGATACACACATTTTTTTTCTCCTTGAGGCAAAAAAAAAATGCAAGCCAGAGATTGTATATAACAATACATGGGGGTGAGTGCATAAATGAGAAATGAATGCCCACCCTCGATGTGGGATGGTTTTGTACCATTCCACACCTCGTGTGGGCATTAATTTCTTGTTATGCACTCACCACCATACATTATTGTATATTTTAAATTTAACTAGTAACTGCACCCCCTGAAGAAGAGGATGGTGGTCCCTTAAATGTTAGCTAGGTTGCTGATACAGCAGAACTGTTACCATAAGGGACAATCATTTTTTTTTGATACAACAGTAATGAGTGAGTCATATCTCCAAATAAACAGTATCATTTCTGGGTTTTTGGAGCAGCCTCCTCCCCTTTGTGTTTAATTTTGCAGGTCAGGCCACACTGCAAGTCCAGTGTTGACTGAAATAAATATTGCTATACAACGTCTAAAGAACCTGAAACAGTAACTGCAGACAGCAATACCCTGCTGCTAATTGTAGTCAGAATAACCTACATAGTGGTCCTATACCAGCTAGTATTAAAGAGGAGTAAGGTTCAAGGATGAAGTCTAGGACAGTTAATGTTTCAGCCTATTTTATCAAGTGGTAAAGGGACGACATGGTTTTAATTACTTCGGTTTCAAACTGTCATTTGAAATACATATCAGAATGTATAGACTCTGTTTAATCTTACTAACAAGCATTTGTCAATGTTGAATATTCACTGCTGATATTGCTGTTCTACCGGGTCTTGCTTGCACACATTTTTACTATATATACAGGATAGAGCAGATGAGATGCAATGTCTCATTTTCAGTGATGTCCTTTTTTTTTTTTTCATTATTCTTATTTATCCGCCTGCTGCGGTGACTACCGGCAGAGGCATCCAGCCGCTGGCCCTGCCTGCCGGGAGAGCACCAGGCTCACTCACATGATGGGGGATCTGGCACGGCCGTTGCCGATCCACTGGAGGGTCTCCCCATACCTATCCAGAACCGACTCCGGACCCCCAGTGCGATTCCACGTGGAGTCCTCCAGTACAGGCGTGGACATCAGGCTGCAAGGTCGTGCCCAGCCATTTCCACTTTTTCTCCCACTGGGAGCGCAGACTTGCAATGACGTCTGCGCACATGCGTGCCGACATCTGCCGCATTCCCCCCAGTCACACCAGCGCAAGTGGTACCCCTGGGCATACCCTGGGAGTCGCCCGCAGCGTGGTGTGGATTCCCAGCTCTCCCCAGGCCTAGAGAGCTGTCTCCCGACACTCAATCCTAGTTCTCCCCTGCTGACCCTGGCGACCGGGCTTGTTCCCGAACTCCGAAGCCGCTGGCGAGGCCATGTGGCATCCAGCGCCAACACTAGCACCACCGCCATCAGTGATGTCCTTTTAACACATTATTAGACTGTAATTACCCAGGATAGGGCTGCTGAGAGGCAATATCTACTTTTAAGTGGGCTCCCAGATTTTGATCCCAAATGTCCAAGTCTTTTTACGACCTGATGTTATGATCAAGACAGGTGAAATTTTCAAAATTTCATCTGAAAGGTGATTTTGCTGTGCGACTGTGGAAACAAGTTTCAGAGGGCATTTGAAAACTGACACCTGCTGTGTTCAGAAGATGGGGTAACACAAGGGATATGTTGAACATTAGGGGCCAATATCTGTAAAAAATAAAGTTATGAGTAAATGGTGGAACAATTCAAGGTTTCTTCATAAGTTAGTTGTTTTTTCACATTTTTACCCCAAATTTTCAACATAATCTTTTTATGACCACTCCTTCTGAGCACGACAGGCAGCATTTATAAAACAATGGCCAAAACATAATTTTGCATCACAATTGTGAAAACACATTTTGTGCAGTATTTGTGGCATTTTGGTTACTTGGTCTGTCACTAAAAGACCCCTTACCTTCTCTGTGGTCTGCCAGACCCTTAGATGAAGTGCCAAGCAAAAATTATGTTGGTAGACAAAAGTACAAATTATTTCTGTAGCAAAGTTCATCAATGACATTTTAATAAAGAATTCCCACTCAAATCTGTGTTGTTTGTTATTTAAATAAAGGTTTTGTTGCAAAAATCAGCTGTTTGTTGCAGTGTCCATTCATTTCAATAGGATTCCAATTGATTTTAATGGAGTGAGGGCAATTTGTGCCCTTCCCAAGATGGCGGCTGAACTATGACATGCAGTTCCTGTGGGTTTTGACTACCTGACTGTAGCAAGATGGCCACCAGCAGGGAGGGTCAAGGTTCACTTCCTGTCTTGTTGTGATGTGCTCAAGATGGAGGATTCTTGCCACGAGGCAGCCTAGTTGCTCTGCAGTGTCCAAAATGGTGATTGTCACCCTGCTGTCCTCCTTCCCCAACCCAGACACAGAAAAATGGTGGGCTTTTGGTGAGTGACAATGCTGGGGAAGATTACTGTATTTATTTGTCTGCTCGGTTGCTTTCCGTTTTGTTTAGTGAGCTTGTGCTTTATTTATTCCTAGGCTTGTACAGGAATTATTGTCCTGCATTTTAGTTGAAAGTCTGTGGCTCCGTGGTATGCTCCCTTTGTACTGCCCTCTGAATTGAGCTTCGTTTTATTTATATATTACTTTGTAGCTGCCTCCCCCGTTGGTGCTCCCTTTGTTCGCTGTCCCTTTTAATTTAGTGTGCTACCTTTCTCTTTTCTCATTTCAGCTCCTGTTTCTTGATTTATGCTGTATCCCAGCTTGTGCTGTGTTTGTTTTATTGTCCCCGATTATTTATGTATGGCCATTTTGTACCATGGCCAAGTATGAGCAGCAGAGCTCCATGTGTTTTCAGGGACGAGAAGAGTACTGCAGCTGTGGTAGACGGTAGTGTAACTGGTGGAGCCATGTTTGCTTGTGGAACTGGCTAGCTGGGGAGCGCGCTGGAGAGCTGAGAAGCGAGCCTGCTGTAGATGCGGGAGGCAGCAGAGCTCCGTGCACTTGTGTCACAGCAGTCAGTGAGGAGTGAAGCTACTGCAGGAGGGCAAAGGGATAGAAGCTGCAATCTTCGTGGCTTTGGCTGGGTGATTGTGCTGGTGCTGTGTGCTCCGAAGGGAGCTGGGGAGCTGCTCGCTCTGTTTGCAGCTGCAGGAGAAGCGGAGCCAAGGCTTTGTGTTGGCGGATGGCAATGGCTGGTGCTCCGTGAGCTGGCAATGCTGGAGAAGAGGAGCTCCGTGCTTTTGCTGGCACAGTGCAAGCCGCAGTTTGTAAGGAGTGGCTGAGAAGCAGCATACCAAGCTGCAGGGACACAGGCCCGGTCAAGAGCAAGGCGTTTTGTGAGGCTACTGGGGAGAGGAATGGCGCGGTGGTCTGCAGGAGCTCTGTGCGGCTGCAGAGGGCAGAGGAGTTGTGGAGCTGTAGTAAGGCAGGCCCGGATAACACAGGCTCCAGTTGACCTCAGGGCTGACTGAGGAAGAACGGGGAACAGTTCAGTGCAGATACAATTAGGCCACTTTTGAGTCGGGAGCCGGAGTTTGCAGAGCAGGTAGAGTGAAAATAATGCAGGTTCTCTACAGCTGCGAGAGTCAGTGGCTGCAGTTTAATTTCATGTAGTTTGCTGTGACCAAATGGACAGTTTAGTGAAATTCTGCCACGAGGTGGGGGCCGGTGTAGTCTGTGAAGCTTCATGTGGCAGAGGGCTTGGATATACTGTAATAACTGGCTGATGTTTCATTTGTTTAACTGGCTAGCAATGCTGAATAGGTTGTACTGTTGATTTTCTAGGTACAGTAAGAGGGCTGTGGGCTGAGAAGCAGCATACAGTTCATATTCCTCTCAGCAGCCAGGGCTATAGTTGAATCAGCATTCAGACACTTCAAGCATACTGGGGTGACAACTTTGGGGTACCCAGTGACGCAGGCAGCACAAGATGGGGGTCTGGACAGAAGAAGGGCCACGTTCTCCACCATGTGTGGCATTTTGGTTACTTGGTCCACCACTAAAATACCCCTTACCTTCTCTGTGGTCTGCCAGACCCTTCGGTTGCTGCTGGTGAGGACCCCATCTGGACCGTGCAAATAACTAGACGGATGCATAAAATAATAATAAGGCAGGCTTATTCTGTGCTGCAGATGTTCTCTTCTTGAGGACAAGCCCCAGACTGACAAAATCTCTGACTGATAGGCATACATGCCACTGCCAGGCAGTGGAACAATTTGTTACATGCAAGTTCTAAGTGCTCTTAAAGGGGTGGCAGCTCAACATTAAGCCCCATGCTTAATGTGTGCTTCACATATGAGAAATGACAGCTATCACATTCAATAGGTGGTGTGACAAAAATGACTATGTTAAACATCTGGGATCTAAATACTGAAAACTACCACAATTACCAGTGTGCATTGAAAAATTTCAACATACACGCATAACTTAGTTGTTTTTTTCAATATTTTTACCCCAAATTTGCAACATTGACTTCTTATGATGCCACACAGCCTTCTTATGACCCCACCTCATGAACAAGGGTGGGGAAATTTTTCAAATCATGCCCAAAAGGTGATTTGATATAGCCTAGAGATTAGAGGAATGAGGTGTGAACAAGCTTGCTACATCCAGCAGACCAGACCTGAATTTGATTCTCACAAACTCCACTTGCATACTGTGTGACTCTGAGCAAGTCACTTAACCGCCCAGTGCTCCCAGGTCGCCCCTGAAAACAGGCACTTGTGCCTAGTGGGCCTCACCCAGTTACCAAAGACTAAAAAAAAAAAAAATTACGTCATGCCACAAGTGTGAAAACAGATTTTGACCAGGAACTGAAAAAATGACAGCAGTCACATTCATGAAGGGGTGTTAAAAAATGGCTATGTTGAAAAGTTGGGGGTCAAAATATTGAAAATTACCACAGTTACGAGTGTGCGTTGAACATTTTCAATGTAGGCTCATAACTTTGTTTTTTTCATATTTTTACACCACATTTTCAACATAGCCTTCTTATGACCCCACATAGCCTTCTTATGACCCACCTCATGAACAATAGTGGAGCAAATTTTCAAATCCTGCCCAAAAGGTGATTTCACGGCACAAGTGCAAAAACACATTTTGGCCTGGATTGGAAAAATGACAGCTGTCACACAATCATGAGGTGCTGTGAAGATATGGCTGTGATAAACATTTTGGGTCAAAATATTGAAAATTACCAAAGTTATGAGCCTGTGTTTGTAAATTTTAATGTAGGCTCATAACTTTGTTACCGGCAATTTTTACTGATGTTTAACATAACCTTCTTATCACACCTCATGAACAAGGGCAGAGGAAATTTTCAGCTCCTGCCCAAAAGTGATTTCATGCGGCGACCACGGAATCACCTTTTGGGACAGATTTGCCTACTTTCACTGTTATTGTTTATGAGGTGGGGTTCCAAAAAAGGCATGTTAAAAATGTGGGGCAAAAATATTCAAAAATTATCATCAATTTATGATGACAAGTTCAAAACCTATTGAAATACATTGAATTGCATACCTTATTTTCTTAGTTTGTGGTTTGGTGCTGAAGAGTGTAGACGTGTCCCTGGTCCAGAGAGGATTATGGTATTGGACCCGCAGTAGGTAACTAAGGGCTTGGGTGGGTGGGGTGGAGGTGCTGAGTGGGAGGGCTGGGTGGGGGACAGTAATTGTGATGGTGGCAACAGACATTGATGGACAGTTTTCTTATTTTCAGAGGTGTTTTTACATAATAGAAAAAAAAAACTATGAGGGATGGTTTTCTTTATTTCAGATACCGACTGTGGGATTGGGCACGCCAGTGTTGGTGTTATGTTTAGCAGCACCAGGGGGGTGGACTCCACTGTGCTTCATAATCAAAATGGGCAGGGTGGGGGGCAGCAGCTAGCATGAGTGATTGGGCACCCCATGGCAGAATTTTAACATGGAAGGCGCAGGACAGACTGGGGGGTATTGTTATGTTTGTTAGCACTAGGGGTGGGATCCTGTGTCGACAAGGAAAATGGGCATGGTGGGGGGGCTGCCTGAGGAACTTGGGGTTATACCCAGCATCGGGGATGGTGTTGGGGGGTAGGGACCACAGCAGGCTGGTCATGGCAGATCAGCTGCCCTTGCTGGGTGGCGTTATGTAGAGCAAAGGAAAGAGCTGCCCTATGATTAGTCGTCTCTGTCCTTTGAACTACATGAAGTTTCCGCCCAGCAAGCCAGAACAATGTCCTGATCAGACTGGCTGGTGATTGGTGTGACACGGACAAGCCCCTTGCAAACTGCTCTGCCCTGGAGCACAGTGACACATGTCTCAAAAGCCAGTATATCATAATAAAATGTTTGCTGTATCAGTACATGGCAAATATAAAAAAGTAACTGCTATATTGCACGTTAAAAAAGGAAGAGGCATGACAACGTAGGAAGAAAATGCCAATATCATCTAAAAATGTCTCCAGACTTGCAGACTTATTTGAAGGATCTGGTAATCAGCTTGTCACCTACATATGGGAAGCCATGGATAATATCCACAAATTTGGAGGTTTAAATTGTGCACTTAATTACAAATGGTTATTTTGTATTATTTAGTAGTATTCCCACATTGTACATCAAAATGATTTCACTGCAATAAAACACTCCTTGGACTAGTGGCTTCCCAGCAAATTTTTGAACTTGACTCTCCATTTTATCCTTACACACAATTATATAACATAGGATAACAAGTTTTATTTCCAGCAAATGTTAACAGGTATGGGTGCAACTGTGACACCAACATATGCTAACTTGTTCCTCAGATGGTGGGGGAGCAATTTTATTTTCAGTTCTGCATACAATCCTTTTTTGACCAGAACGTTCACTGGCACAGGTATATAGATGATATTTTCTGGGGTTTTGGACAGGTCCAAATAGATTACACTGTCTTTTATGTGCTTCTTGGTGACAGAAATAGAAGTTAAGTAAGAACTTACCGTAACAGTAGATCTTTGAGAGCGGTTCCTGCAGTAGGTCTTCACACATAGGACTGGGCCCCCTGGTGTCAGGACAGCACGGCAAACTTGTAGCTAGCAATCATCAGCGGGGACCGCCCCTTGTTGTCAGATGACGTGACATCAGCGTGACTATAAAAGGGGTGGTCCCGTGCCCGCCCTCCAGTATTTTCCACTGGAGAACTATAGAAAGAAAGCAGAAAAGAGGAGTAATAGACTCTTGTTACCCTGAGTCCTGGAAGAGACAGAGTCCTGGGCATGGAATAAGTAAAAATTCAGGAGCTGGGGGAAAGGTGGTTGGGAAACTAGACCTACTGCAGGAACCTCTCTCGAAGATCTACTGTTATGGTAAGTTCCTACGTAACTGCTATATCTTACTTCGAGAGGGCTCCTGCATTAGGTCTTCACACGTGACTGAATACCAAGCAGTCTAACATCAAGAAAGGAGTTGGAGACGAGGTTCTGGAAGGAGGAAGGTGTCTGCCAACTAAGGGTCTGTTCAAGACAGAAGACCTTGCAGGACTGCAAGGCCGAAGCCAGCTCGATGCCTAGAGGCAATGTCCAGACTGTAATGCTTAGTGAAGGTGTGGACAGAAAACCAAGTGGCCACTGCACAGATGTCCGCAGTGTACACATTCCTGAAAAAGGTGGCAGAAGTGGCCACACTCCTGGTGGAGTGGCCTTTGACCGCCCCCAGAAGGTTTTTTTGTACTTCTGGTAAATGTAATGAATACAGTTAGCCAGCCACCTAGACAGAGTCTGTTTCATAATCGCCTTGCCCTGACACTGGGAGGCAAAGGTAACAAAGAGCTGGTTCACCTTTCGAACCTCTTTAGTCCGAGAGGTATAGTACCTCAAAATCCTGTGCACATCAAGGGTGTGCAGGAGATGTTCCCCCCATTGGAGTGCTCTGGTAAAATCACTGGCAATTCAACACTCTGGTTAAGAGTCATTTCCGAAATCACTTTTGGAAGGAACGGATGATTAGTCCGCAGGACCATCCGGTCCCTGTGGAAAATTAAATAAGGCTCTCTACAAACTAGAGCCTGAAGTTCTGAAACTCTTCAAGCTGAAGTGATAGCAACTAAAAAGAGCATTTTTCACGCTAAAAAATGCATATCACAGCTTGCTGCTGGTTCAAAAGGGGGCAAAGTAAGCATTTCCAACATAAAATTGAGATCCCAGGGAGGAACAGTATTCCAGACTGGAGGACTGATATGAAGACTCCCCTTCAGGAACATCTTAGAAACCTCTAGCTGAGCTAGGGTTTTGCCGGAAGGTGGTAGGCCGACACCGCAGAGAGATAAACCTTCAGTGAGGAATAACTGAGGCCCAACTCTGATAAATGCAAGAGGTACTCTAACACCTGGGAGGCCGAGCAGTAAAATGGGTCTAGGCCTTTCGCGGAGGCCCAGATAGAAAATATCTTCCATTTCATGGCGTAGGTGGATCAGGTAAAAAGCTTCCGAGCTTCCATGAAGACCTGAGCTACCCCTGTAGAGATGCCATAGCAAGAATTCACTAGGTCCACAGGTGCCACGCATGAAGATGGAGAGACTTGAGGCTCAGATGTACCAGGGTGCTCTTCTCCTGGACCAGAAGGTCGTGAGAGAGAGAGAAAGAGGTACTGGGGGTTCCAGTGCAAGTTGCTCTAACAACGGGAACCATATCTGCCAAGGCCACAGAGGGGCAAAGAGGATCCTGTGAGCCCCCTCTGCTTGGAGCTTCAGCAGAACCTTCTGCAAGAGAGGAAAGCATATAGAAACCTCCCTGTCCAGGATAGAGACAGTGCGTCTTGCCAAAATGCACCATGCCCAGGAACGAGCGAGCAAAAGCTGGGTAGTTTTGAGTTGGATGAAGAGGCGAACAGATTTAGGTCTGGTCAACCCCATTGAAGAAACAGGTCTTCTACTACTTCCTGCTTTAGTTCCTACTCGTGAGCCCTGGCAACTGATCGACAGACTGTCTGCCTGGATGTTGTGAACACCTGGCACGTGGACTGCTGTCAAAGACAGGCTGTGCTGAACTGCCCAGTACCACGCCCGCATTGCCTCCCCTGCAGAGAGGGTACGATCGGGTGCCTCCCTGTTTGTTTAGATACCAGACAGTGGCCATGTTGTCTGTCTGGATGAGGAATGTTCCCAGAGTTAGAAGTGCTGGAAGGCCTGGAGAGCGTAGAGCACTGCTCTCATCTCCAGAATATTGATGTGTAGGTTCTCCTCCATGGGAGACCAGGAGTCTTGGGTTCTGTTGTCTCCCATATGAGCTCTCCATCCCAGATTCGAGGCATCCAAAGTGAGGATTTGAGATGGAGATGGAGGGTGAAATGAGACCCCCCATCGACAGATTGGTAGGGTCTTTCCACCAAAGAAGATCCTTCTGAAGGCTGCTGGAGACAAGTAATCTCTGGTCCATGCCATCCAAGTGCTGGTCCCATTGGACTAGGAGAGACCACTGGGTGACCCTCATGTGCAGTCTGGCCAAAGGGACTGTGGCAATGGCAGCTGCCATCAGACCCAAGAGTCGTAGGACCAATCAAGCTGTGGTCCACCGAGAGGAAGCCACAAATGTGGCTTGTGAGATTTATGTCTCCACTCGGTCGACTAGAAGGAAAGCCTTCCTCTAGACCATGTCCAGCACCGCTCCAATGAACTGGAGGTGCTGGGAGGGTGCTAGCTGGGATTTGGGGAGACACTGAGATTCCCAGATTGGAAAAAGAGGTCCAGAGTGAAGGAGAGGGATTCCTTCACACTATCCGTGAAGGGCTAAAAGAGCCAGTCGTCCAGGTACTGAACACGACACCCCTGCGGCATAAAAAACGCCGCAACCACCACTAAGCACTTTGTGAAAACCCAAGGTACTAAGGAGAGGACAAATGGGAGAGCTCTGAAATGGAAATGATCCTCCAGGAAGGAGAATCTCAGGAAGTGGCGGTGGGCCAGGAGAATGGGGATATGGAGGTAGGCATCCTGCATATCCAAGGAACACAGCCAAGTGTTTGGTAGGAGCAGGGGTAATAGTTCCTGGAGAGTCAACATGCAAAATCTCTTGTACTCCATGAAGAGGTTGAGCATGCTGAGATCTAAGATAGGTCTTAGATCCCCCATCTTCTTTGGAACCAGGAAGAAGTGGGAGTAGAATCCCTTTCCTGTCTGATCTGGAGGAACAGGCTCTATAGCTGCCTTTTGTAGCAGAGCCTGTATTTCCTGCCTGACCAGTTGAATTTGGCCTGACGGACAAAAGGATCTTCCTGGAGTGTTGGGAGGAGGTCTCTCCAGGAACTCTATTGAGTAACCTCTTTCTAAGAGTTGAAGAACCCACGCATCTGCGGTGACGGCCTTCCACCCGTCCAAGTGGATGCCGAACCTTCCCCCTACCGGTTCCTCCAAGGAAGTCAGAGGGAGCGGAAGGAGGGGTAGGCAGTCAGGATGAGGAGGGGAGGGGTGCCTTTCCTCTGGAGGTGACTTTTGAAAACAACTTGGTCTGAGGAGTTTGGGCTCTGGAACCTGGGGCACGACGTTTATTTAGTCGCTTGCCCTGGTTCTGCCCATTCCACTTCCATTGGCAGTGAAAAGGCTGCTGCTGTTGTTTCTGACCAGAATGGTATATGGAGCGGACGTCCCGGAGGGACTTGCCGCTCTCCTGCAGCTCAGTAATAATGTCTTTGGCCTTGACACCAAACAGAACTGGACCCCTAAAAGGAGCATCCAGCAGAGAAGACTGAACATCTTGTGCCAACCCCACCAGTTGAAGCCAGGCTAGGCATCTGAGACAAATCCCTGTGGCTGCACCCCGAGCCACTGAGTCAACAGAGCCATATTTTGGCACAGAGGGCATGGCAGCAGGATGACTTATTCATCCTGATTTTTTCTAGGAGGTTATTCCTGAGCTGTTCATCAGGAATCTCCTGATGGTCTTTCTCCAATTCTGCTAAGGAGGACTTTTGGAAGGCCACCATGTGGGCGACGTAGTTCAGGGATCTGATGGCACAGGTGGATGAGGAGTAGATTTTTCTGCTGTACTGGTCCAGCTGTTTGGAGTCCTTATCTGGTGGAGAGATACTAAAGTGTTTAGGTTGGGCCGATCTGTCATGGGCAGAAGTAATGACCATGGAGTCGGCCTTGGGTTGGGTGGTCAAAAGAGAGACCCTTTCTGGGAGAAAGTAAGTTCGATCCATTTTACGTGACATAGCCAGAATGGAAGAGGGTTGTTGCCAAATAGTGGATGCGAGGTCCTCATGTGGTCCCATCCAGGGGGGAATGGGAAGGAGATCCACACTGACCAAGTCCAGGTGCTCTTCAAGTCTCTTGCACTGGGGGTCCAGCTACTTGGAGGCCCATCCGCAAGATTTTTGTATTGCTCTAAGTAGCTCCCCAAAGTAGGGGTCCTCGGGAGAGACTTTGGGGACTCCTTTGGTTGAGGCTCGATGGGGGAGTGAAGCTCGGACTAGTTCCCTAGGTCCGATTCCTCATCCGAATCTGAAATTTCTGGTCTGCTGGGCAAGGAAGGTTCAAGAGCTTGGTCCTGGGGTCCAAAATCCCTAGGGGGAAGAACATCCAAGTCCCTGTCAGAAACCTGGCCAGAGGGTGCAGGAATAGGAGGGGGCACCCTGGAAGGAGAGGCGACCCTGACCGTGACCTGAGGCTGACCCAACTCCAAAAGAAGCTGAGACTCGGTATCCCTCCACCACACAGGGATGGATTAGTGATCAGGCTGCGGTGGTGGTGGAGGCGGAGGAGGGTAACCTGGGTACCCTGTTAAGACAGGGTAGCTGGGAGCCTGGTACCAATAAGGGTATTGGTAGAAGGTCTTACCCTGGTAGCCTGGTGTAGGGTATCCTGGCATCGGGTAGCCTGGTGTTGGGTATCCTGGCATCAGTGGGTTGTAGCCCAGCATCGGCAGGTTGTAGCCTGGAGACAGCGCCCCCCCACGGCTGGTATTGGGGGACAAGGGGATTCCCCGGAAAATGACCCACAGGGCCAGAAGGAGGAGCAGAAGGGCCCACTGGAGGGGGCGCAGAAGGTCCGCTAGGAAGTGGGTCTGGCAACAGGGTAGGCAGAGAGCCCAAAGGTCCTGTGGGAGGAGGGTCCATGCCTTGCCCGCGTAGATCCGGCAAGGGATCCACAGGAAGGAGGGGATCCACTGGCGGAATGAAGCCTGGTGAGGGGGGGAGGTCAGGCAAGTCACAGGTCAGGTAAGGTATCCGACTGGTTTAGAGAAGTGTCGGGTACAGGCAGTGAATCCCTGGGGGAGAAAACCCACGGGGATGAAGGTGTACCTGCAAGCACACTCGTCCTGGCATTGGGGGCTTCAAGGGTGCCCGACGGGAGAGTAGAGGAGTCAACACGGTCAGCGGAGGAGCCGTTGACTGGCTTACTGGGTGCAGCCAAGCTGACCAGAGTAGTAGTAGTACTCAGGACAGGCTGATCGGCCTGGGCTGGGTGCCCGGCGGCAGAGCTGGAGGGTGGCTTATCAGCAGTGCTCAGAGCAGGAGATCTAATAGAAACCTCCAAAGAGGCAACTCCCGACTGCCCGCAAACCTCAGCGGGGGAATGAGGGCGTCCGGTCTGCTGGAGCAGACGAAGGCCCTGCAGGTGGGGTACTCACAGTGGAGGAGGACCCACCCTGGTCGGCATCAGTTATCGAGCTGGTCTTCCCCTGAGGAGAATGGCTCCACTCCTGGTGCCTCTTCTTGTCCTTTTTCTGCTTTTTCTTCTCTGGGGCCGGCAACGACTATCTTTCTCTCAGCTCCTGAAGCTCCTTTTCCATGGAAGCCAGCCTCTGAGCAGCAGATGGGCTTCGAGGGTCCTCTTGCGATGGGTTCATGTGACCTGGCTGAAGCCCTGGCAGATGATACACTCAGCAGAGTTGTGCATGGGCCCCAGGCAGAGGACACACCGGGAGTGATCGTCCCCGTGCGGGATCTGCGCGCTGCATTTGAAGCACTTCTTTTTGGGCCGACTAGACAACATACACCGCAACGGTTGATGTTTAGAAAACAGAGAACTTTGGAAAGAAATCACTAAATATTATGAAAAATGGCGGGCGACTGAATGCTGTTCTACTGCGTTTGTTGAATGATACTGAGGGACGGCAGGAAAGAACTGGAGGGCGGGGATGGGACCACCCCTTTTATAGTCACGCTGATGTCGCATCACTTGATGACGGGGGGGTGGTGGTCCCCACTAATGATTGCTTGCTACAAGTTTGCCATGCAGTCCTGACGTTAGGGGGCGCAATCCTATGTGTGAAGACCTACTGCAGGAACCTTCTCAAAGTAAGATCAACATTAATCCTGAATTTACTTACAGAATAGATAACCAGGTAACAAACTGCTTAGACGTTAGGTTTTTTTTTGTCTTGTCAATGTCAATGTTGACAAGCAAATATGGACACAAGTCTGCTAGCTTGAACCTACCTATGATACCTATCTTTAAAACCAACCTTGATCGACACTACAGTATGATAACTACTAAATTCTACCATTTTGGGATATGGCAAGCAAATATGGACATAAGTCTGCTAGCTTGAACCTACCTATGACACCCATGACTTATGATACCTATGAATGAAGAACAAAGGGTAGAGAATAAAGCATCTGGCAATTAAACTGCTGAAATAATATTATTGGGGCAGACTCCCCCCACACCGAAATCTGGTGGAAAGTATTCCTTTTGGGGAATTTTCAACTGCTCAACATCCAACTGCCTCTTCAGGGGGATGGGCACAGACTGCTTTAAAAAACAGCCAGTCTCTATGTGGCGCCACTCTGTGGTGGCTGAGTAGCTGTGAGTAGTGACAGTGCTGAGAGTGCATGCGGGGAGAGTGGCAGACTTCTACTAAACCCAGTTTTTCAGATACAAAATTGTTTTCAGTTAATTTCTGTACTGGACGGTTTCCAGTCTGCATTCAGCCTGCCTGTCAATCAACTGCTCAACATCCAGTCACCTCTTCAGGGTGGCAGGCACTGACTGCTTTATAAAAATAGGCAGTTCCTGAGTGGCGGTGCTCTGCAGCAGCTGAGTAGCTGTGTGTAGTGGCAGGGGATGACCACGTGTGTGGGGGGTGGCAGACTCCCTCCTAAACCCAGTTTTTCAGATAAAAAACTGTTTTCAGTTAATTCCTGTACTGGACGCTTTCCGGTCTGCATGTCAATCAACTGCTCAATATCCAGTCACCGCTTCAGGGTGGCAGGCACAGACTGCTTTACAAAAATAAGCAGTTCCAGAGTGGTGGTGCTTTGCGGCAGCTGAGTAGCTGTGTGTAGTGGCAGGGGATGACCTTGTGTGTGGAGGGTGGCAGACTTCCTACTAAACCTAACTTCCGTGATACAAAACTTTTCAGCTAATTCCTGCACCAGACAATTTCCAGTCTGCCTGTCAATCACCTGCTCAACATCCAATTGCCTCTTCAGGGCCGGGCACAGACTGCTTTAACAATCAGCTGGTCCCTGAGTGGTGGCGCTGTGCTGTGTGAAGTGGCAGAGGCTGAGTGTGCGTGGGGAAGGTGGCAGACTCCCTACTAAACACAGTTTCTGTGATACAAAACTTTTTACAGCTTATTCCTGCATTGGACACTTTCTGACCTGCACCCAGTCTTCCTGTCAATCAGCGTATTGCCTCTTTTGGGGGGGCACTAACTACTTTACCAGCCGGTTCCTGAGCAGCGGCACACAGTTGAGTGCTCAGCAGAGTATGGTTTGTGGAGATAGCTGTAACTGTATATCTATTAGATTCTACTTTTGTTACATTACATGCTAGGTCTAAATGAATATTTGAATTTTGGTTACCTCCTGAAATCAGTTTTACCACACTGGAGCTTCTGCTTTCCTTGGGCTTTAACTAACTGGCAAGCAACTTTTACTTTTTTATGGTTGTTTTAAAATTATACCTTACCATATACAGAGAAAAGCAATATCAGCACAGCTCCACCGTGTATTAAAAAAGCATCTTTATTAAAGAAATTATTGAGGTCCCGATTTAGCAGTCCTCAATGTTAAATAATTTTTAAAGGGGAATTGTCATCTACAGGGTTTCTTAATGTCTGAAAGCCCACAAAAAGCTAATCTAGGTGAGCCATTGTGTTTATCTGTGAGTCTTTGCAGTCCAGAGTAAGTCATATGTAAATCAGCCTGTAATTAAGGGATGGAGGCAGCCATGTGTTTTAGGCTCCTGACAGGAAATGATGTCACCAAGGGTCTTGGCTATTCATGGACTGTGGGTTAAATAGGAAATTATCTGTTTTATTGTGTTTTAAGGTGTTATTACAACACTTTCTACATTTATAATAATTTTTTTTCTTCCCCTTTCCCAGCCTGCCACCCCCGACCCTTCAGGAGAGACAGCAGCCATCCCACTGCCCCGTTACCCTACCCAAATGGACCCCTGAGCCCCATGGAGCTGTGGATTACCCCCTGGTTGGGGATGAGGTGGGGGCACAGACGCCTGTAATTTACATGTCGTCGGTCTAAGGTCCATCAGGGTGGGCACAGGCAGATCATGGGCATGGCTTGGTCTCCCCATCTTACTGGCAATGGCAGGTTCTTTTTCACATTTTCTTCCCTCCCCATACAGAGTGTGACTTCCCCCGTCATGGTTGTAGGCGCCGATGTCCATTCCGTACAATGGCCACATCCCTTCCCCTGGTGGAGCCTGCAGTACCCCATGCCTCCACTCAGAGTCATGCAAGTGTCGGGTACCGGCCGAATCCCTCCCTGGAGAAGGCGAGCTGTCACAGAATGCTCCAGCCTGTCTCACCCCGGCCGACCCACCGGTGACCCGAGTCTGCTCCAGAACATGGGTCACCAGCATGGTGCGAGGTGTGGTGTCCAGCACCTCAACCCTCAGTGCCACTGGGCCAGCCTATAATAATTGTTTTGTATGTGCACTGAAACCAGTGAGTTGTCATCTTTACATTTCAAACTGTTAGTAAAAATAATCCATCTTTAGGATTGCTTTAACCTCTAGGCTACACTGCCAGCTAATTAGACAGATAAATACAGATAATTTTGTTACCACTTACACCCCCTTAACTCTGAAAATTGTGGGAATTGTCCAAAAACTTTGGCATATTTACAAATCTGATCTGGAACTAGCCTCTTCTATTTGACCACGGCCTAGGGTTCCATTACAGAAGGGCAAAATATATAGTGATCATTTGGTCTATGGCCATTTTGTAGGTGAGAAAAATGAAAATTACATACCTACCGTAATTCTTGATCTTCACCATTCATTACTGCTTGGGTAGTGCCGGAGGCGCGCACCCGCTACGGGAGTTTTTTTTTTTTTGAATCGGCTTCAACAGCGCCGCCCTTGAGAGCGACGCACTGCGTCATGCGCGAGGGGTGGCCGTTAGGTGCCGCAGACTCCTCTGCCATCTCAGTTCTGGTAGCCGGAGAGGCGAAAACAAAGGGTAAGGAAAAAGGAGAGCGAGGCAAGAGAGCCGAGGGACAGAAAAAGGAAAGGATATAAACTGAAAAAGGAATAAGCCGGTAGAGGACAGACAGAGGAGAGAGAGGATCCCTACCCTAAGGGACCACAGGGCCTCCTTTCTGGGGCAGCTCTAGGGGAGGAACAGATAGAGAGAAAGAGAAAAGAAGAAGGAGAAGAAAAGAAGGCATGTTGAGAGGGGAGAACAGTGCCCATAGAGGCACTGGTTGAGAGGCTTATAAGCTCGAGACTAAAACAAGGAAGCAAGAATCCCTGCTGATAGGACTGAGAGAGGGTTCGACTGAACCGCCTGCACAGATCGGACATAAAGGGCAGATTATCTAATCTCTCAACATGCCAAGTCCCTACATCCTAGCTGAGAGCTCACAGACTGCCCGTGCAGAAAATCTGTTCCGGAAAGAGAGCGCCCACCTAGGAAGGGGAATATGCCCCTTAGCACCCTATTAAGTGCTAACACAGAAGTGTATGGGGAAAGATTATGCCATACGGAAGGCAGCTCTGTATGAAAGGATAGAGTGGGAACTCAATCAGACTCCCTTAAGGCAAGGCAAGGCAAGGCAAGAGCAACCGCTCAAGGCTAAGAAGTGCAAAATGCACCAGCCAGAATGAGCTGGATAATAACACCTGCCAGGGGAATCTATATTTCTTTGAGGCCAAGCCTGGGCACAGTCTCTTAGACTGTGAACTGCGTAACGTGATCAAGGTGCCCAGAGGTCGCACCCTAGGGGCATTCAGAAAGAGTTCCCTCAGAATAGGTGAAACACAGACCCTGCTCGTCCCTCTTTACCTTGAGGAAAAAAGATCCATTCAATAAGAACGGAAAATATACATTTTTAATTTTTTTTTGGCATAAAGGCCAAAGGGAGGGAGAGGAACGAGACGGGAGGAGGAGACACCACAGTAGGAGGCCATTGAGGGGAAGGTGGGCGGGTATCAGTAACGAATGGTGAAGATGCAAGAGAAGATCAAGAATTACGGTAGGTATGTAATTTTCATATCTTCCCTTATCAATCTTCACCATTCATTACTGCTTGGGTGAGTACCAAGCCACCCCCTAAAAAAGGGGGGGGACCCTAAGGGAGCAAGACCCCAAGCCTCCTGTTGGTGAGAAACAGAAGGGGAAGACCCTGGGCTAATCAAGAGAGAAGCCTATGGGGGTGAGGAGCTAGGAGGTGCCCCCCGAGGATGGGGAGATGGAGGAAGCCCCTGCAGAAGTCTCCTGGCTCTGGAGGAAAAGACACGGGTACCCCGGAAAGCGGAGCGAATCACCCTACGCCAGACCAGGGGTGACAACCTTGATAGATGAAGCCATGCCATCCGTCTAATGCAGATCGCTGTCCCTGCAAGCCTGGAAGCCACCTCATTGGCGTCATAAGATGCCCTTGCTTGGTGTCTTGCCAGCTCCAGGCCTATAGCAGAGAGGGCAATAGTTTGTCTGGTTTGCTCCATATCAGGCATTGAGGCTAAGATTTGGGAAAGCATTGACCACAGATGCCTACTGTAGGCAGCGTGATGGGCCTGATGAGATGCAATGCAAGACATCGCACGAGAGGAAGAGAACACTCTTCGCCCCCACCGGGTCGAACTGTAGAGTATCTGAGTCCGGTGGACGGTCGTGCGCCAGGCGGCGGCGCCCGGAGGGAGTCTCTAGGTATGCCAAACCCAAGGGTGGGTTGGGGAGAGAACCTAGGGATTCCGAAGGGGCACAATACCTACTCTGGCAGTCTGCCGGGTCTGGAGAAAGGGCGGCTGGCGACTGCCAGGAACGGACAGACGCCTCCTGGAAGGGAATAGGCCGGGATAGTACCACTAAGTGCTGGGCACTGAATTCGCCAAGGAATTCACGCATCTCCCGTTCAGTATTGTCTTGCCTAACATAGGAAATTTGAAGATCCCTCACCATCCTCGAAAGGAATCGCTGATATTCAGTGAAATCAGCATCGGAGGAGAGATGAGCAGTGGGTTCCTCTCCCTCAGAGGAGGGAGACGAGGATGATGGAGAGCTTGAGTGTCCAGAGGACTCCTGCGGCGGTGGGGATAGGCGAAAAACCCACTCATTCATGCACCTAACATATCAGGGGAAGGCCGCCGCAGAACCTCTGAACGCCTCCCAGGATAACGGGCCCGTGGGACCGACATGGCTTGGGAGAGCAGGGAGTGGCTACAGAGGAATGGGAGAAGGGCACCTATGAAGAGGCAACTATCCTCTGCTAGGGCTCTGGAATCCGGGGAACAGAGCCCGAGCTGGCGGGATCCCGGACAACAGACCAGGTCACAAAATAGAACCCTGGGGATGCGTAGCCTGGAAGAGCCCAGAAGGGGATCCTCCCCTATGACGAACCTGGGACTGCATGGATCCAGAAGGGCAGCCCACAGCAACACCACCAGAGGGGTCCCCAGGGTCCAAAAAGGGAAAGACAGGCCCAGCGCTACGGCTCCAAGCCACACCCTGAGGGGTGGCAGGCAGAGACCGAGTCACCTGAACCCTGCCCCTCGACCCCTCGGACTCTGAGAACGCCCTCCTCCTCGACCCCAGCGACCTCCCACCCCGAGGAGGTGCAGCAGCACCAGGGTTGGTAGCTGCCATGAGCCCCCTAGGAGGGAGAGCCCCTCTCTCCACCCCGCTCCATCGCCCCCAGGGACCCCATACCACCCCCAGCCTGGGGGGCCTCAGGGGAGGACGGCAACGGGGACAGAGGAATAGGCGTGCTGGGCCACCTAACACCTCGTGCCACCGGAGACTTTGACTCCATACAGTCAGGTTGCCAGGAAGGGTCCACATCTGAATCATCAGCCTCCGAGGAGGAAGAGATCAGCTGGACCACAATACTAGCAACCCCAGGGGTCCCCGGTGAAACAGCTCTGCGAACGGTGCCGGAGGCAGTGCTGGACGACCCCGGACCCCCTGCGACACCTAAGCCCGTCCCCGGCTCCCCAAAGGTGCCCGCCAGACCCATGGCACCGCCATCGGCGCCGGGACCCCACTCGGCACCGCCAGAAGAGCGAACCGGGCCAACACGGCACTGCCATCTGCGCTGTCTCGATCATCGGCGCCGCCCGAAACAGCGCCAGAAAGCGGCATCGAGGGTCCACCGATGCCGGGCCCAGCAGGCGTGGGCCTCGACACTGGGGGAGCCTGCACCTCCGAGGAGGTGACTGCCGAGGCAGTGTCCCCGCTGCGGCCCTGGGAGGGACCTCGGCGTTCCTCCGACACCGCAAAAGAAGCTTTCTCTTTGGCAAGAGAAGATGAGGAAGCCTCCTCCTCTACAGACCATATAGGCCCGAGAGGGGACCCGGAGGAAGGGCCTAGAGACCTTACCTGGGAATCCCTGGAGCGACGCCGTCCCCCAAAAGTCGGCGGGGCCTTGCCGATCTTGAACGCGCAGACTTCTAGGACGCGATGGTCCATGGAGAAACAGGCATCGCACGCATCCATATCGTGGTTGGGTCCCAGGCAACAAAGACAAACATCATGCCGATCCGTGACGGAAAAATGCCGGCAACAGGAGCACCGACACATAGGGGCACGGCCCGCCTTCGACTTACGTTTTGCCCCCGAACCCGACATGATGTGAAAAAAATTTAGACTAAAAACAGCAAAAGCTCTCGGCGCCGTCAAAAGAAGTAATAAACAGAATGGTCTTACCGGGTGACGGCGTCAAGAGAAATATGAGAAGGAGTCTGGCTTGTATGACGCAGAAGGCCTAACTTCAACTATCCGCGCAGCAGGTGCAGCCTCGACAGCGGGAGAAACAGAACTGAGATGTAGGAGGAGTCTGCGGCACCTAACGGCCACCCCTCACGCATGACGCAGTGCGTCGCTCTCAAGGGTGGCGCCACTGGAGCCAACTCAAAAAAAAAAAAAAAACTCCCGTAGCGGGTGTGCACCTCCGGCACTACCCAAGCAGTAATGAATGGTGAAGATTGACAAGGGAAGATCAGGTACTTGGTTACCCCCAGACCCAAGGGTTTTAAAACATGCAAATGTTGCAATGTTTGAAAACATGGTATGGAAGGTAAGAAAAAATTACTCACCTTAGTAATTGCTTTTCTTCTCATGGAGTCTTGCTATATTATAACCATAGCAGTCAGCCACTGCAGCTGAACTGCCCCGGAGAGGAAGGAGTTAACTCCAGAGGATCTGGAGTTCTACAGCACGAGGTCGCTGTGCCAAAGCTCTATCTGGCCAGTTTCAAATGAAACTGTCAGATCTTTAAGAAGCTAACACTAAGCAACAAGTCTGTGTGGAAAGCTCTACACTAGCCAAATGGCTACCTACTAGTAGTAATAACAACAATATAAACAACAATAGAAACACCAATAACCATAATAACAATGAATAATGGTATTATTATTATTAGTTTCCCCTTGACAAGCACCATTGGACCCCTTCCCCAAAGACTCAAGTCCAGGAGGGGCCAATATATTACCTAAACGAACAACCCTAGTTCCCTAACCTAAAAGAAAGAGGTAAGAGGAAAAAACTACAATGGCATGACACAGTGCTTGCACTAATTTGCCACCCTACCCAAGTAGAAGTTCTGAGAGGGGCAGGAGGGAGGGTGGTATAATATAGCAAGACTCCATGAGAAGAAAAGCAATTACTAAGGTGAGTAATTTTTCTTCAAACACCATGAAGTCTTGCTATATTATAACAATAACAGATTACACAGCAGTACCTCCATGGAGGAGGGTCAGGACCTACTTAGGAAATAGGCTCTGAGCACAGCTGTACCAAACAAGCATCTCTCCTGGACTGGACATCCAGGGAATAATGCTTAGTAAAAGTGTGAACTGTCTTCCAGGTAGCAGCTTGACAAATTTCCAGAATGGGAATGTCTCTAGCAGCCGCTAGAGACGCAGCTGTACCCCTGGTGGAGTGGGTCCTCAGTCCTGAGTGGGGTTCTCTACCTAGTTTTTGGTAACAAAATTGGATACAAGAGACAATCCACCTTGCAATTGTCCTCTTAGTGGCAGGTTTCCCCTTGCCAACCTCAGCCATAAGTAAGGAAGAGTTGGAGGGATTGAACCTGTGACCCTTGGTGCGTTCCAAATAGTAGCTTAAGGCTCTTTTGGACGTCAAGCTGTGCAGTCTCCTCTCACCTGAGGAAGAATGCTCAGTGAAAAATACTGGGAGAGAGATGGATTGGTTCAGGTGGAAATCTGAAACCACCTTAGGCAAAAACTTTCTATTAGTCCTGAGGACTACCTTATCTCTGTGGAAAGAAATAACATCTTCTTCCACTGACAGGGCCTGTAATTCACTTATGCGTCTGGCAGAAGTGATAGCCACTAGGAAAACAGTTTTCCAAGATAGATACTTGAGTTCTGCTGAGGACAGAGGCTCAAAGGGAGGTTGCATTAACTGAGCAATGCAAACATTCAGGTCCCAGGCAGGAGCTGGTTCCCGAAAAGGGGGGTTAGTATGAAGTAACCCTTTAAAAAACTTGGAAAACAAAGGGTGAGAAGAAAGGGAGGCAGGCTTCCCTGCTGACACAAAAGCAGAGACAGCTGCCAGATGAACCTTCAAGGTAGCTGGCCTAAGGCCTAGGGAATTTAAATGGACCAAATAGTCCAATAAAATGGGAAGATCAGTGGATTCTGGAATAATCTGCCTCTCAGAGCACCAGATGGAAAACCTCTTCCACTTAGAATTGTAAGTGGCCCTAGTGGAAGGCTTCCTTGAAGCCTTTAAAATATCCAGGACACCTTGAGAAAGGTGTAAATCAGCAAATTCTAACTCCTCAAGAGCCAGGCCTTGAGATGGAGTTGAGGTCCGGATACCACACTCTCCCTGTGCACAGGCCAGCAAGTCGTGGACTCTGGGCAGGCTCAGGGCAGGTGGACTGTCAAGGACAGAAGCAGAGGTACCAGGACTGTCTGGCCCAATCGGGGCAATCAGAATCACTTTGCAGGGTTGAGATCTGATTTTCACTAGTACCCTGAAAAGAAGGAAGAAAGGGGGAAAGGCATACAGGAACTTCCTTTCCAGTCCAACAGAAAGGCGTCCAGGGGACTGAGCCCAGCACTGGAGGCCTGCAACAAAATAGAGGAAGTTGGTGGTTGTCTGGGGCTGCGAAAAGATCTATCTGAGGGGTGCCCCATCTGGCAAAGACAGACCCCAGCACCTGTGGATTCAGAGCCCATTCGTGATGGCCCTGAGAAATTCTGCTGAGGGCATCCGCCAGGACATTGTCCTTCCCTGGGAGGTGAACTGCTATCAGGAGGTGTTCAGGAGTAGGCCAGAGACCACAACTTCATTGCTTCGGTGCACAAGGTTGATGACCGAGTGCCCCCTTGCTTGTTGATGTACCACATTGTGGTGGTGTTGTCTGTCCTGACTTGAACCACTTTGTTCTGGACAGAAACTTAAAATACCTGAAGAGCTAAAAAGACAGCTCTGAGTTCCAAAAGATTGATGTGGAGCAGAGATTCCTGAGGAGACCACACTCCCTGAGTGGACAGGTGGCCAAGTGAGCTCCCCACCTAACAGGGAGGCATCCGTGGTGAGGGTGAGGGAGGGAAATGGGAATGAAGGAACCCTTGTTTTAGATTGCTCGGTCCTGCCACCAGTGGAGGGCCAGGATCAGAGTTTGAGTCACTGGGACCAATTTGGAAAGGGGTCCTTCCTTTGAGACCAATAGGCCCTCAAATGGAACTGAATGTCCCTCATCTGAATCTTGCTCCTTGCACTACAGCTGTGGAAGCAGCCACGTGCCCCAGGAGTTGCAGAAAATGCCTTGCTGGTCGAGGGACTCTGAGGGTAAGGAGGATGCCAGGGCAATGAGTCTGTCTACCCTTTCCGAGGGAAGAAATGCCCTGGCTAACTTTGTGTTCAATTCTGCACCTATGAAAGTTAGGACCTGAACTGGTTCCAGAACTGACTTGGTAAATTTAGCAGGAATCCCAGGAAGTGAGAAGCTGCTGGGTGACTTGCAAGTGGGATTTCACCTGATCTGGAGACTGACCCACAATGAGCCAGTCGTCCAGGTAGGGAAACACAGCAACCCTTGCCTTCTTAAGTGAGCCACTACCACAGCTAGACATTTTGTGAATACCTTGGCAGAGGTAAGGCCGAAAGGCATTGCCCTGAACTGGTAGTGGCCTGAGGGCAGTTCGAACCTGAGGTACTTTCGGTGAGAAGGCCTGATCAGAACATGAAAATAGGCATCCTTGAGGTCCAGGGAAGCTAGCCAGTCCCCTGGCCTTAGAGAAGGCAATATCATTGCCAGAGTCAACATTTTGAACTTTGGTTTCAAAAGATGCTTGTTCAGGTACCTTAAATCTAGAATGGGCCGCCATTCTCCTGTCTTTTTTGGGGTAAGAAAGTATCTTGAATATAGCCCTTGCCCTGATGGCAAGGAGGGACCTTTCCACTGCTTTGCAGTCCAGAAGAGAAGAAACCTCGCTTCCAAAGCAAGGGCTTGAAGGATTTTCAGGAAAATGTCTTGCCTCATCTTTGGAAACTGTTTGAAGCTGAGAATCAGACCCTGGCTTATTACCTCCAGAACCCATCTGTCCGAAAGTTAACGACAGCCAGTTCTGGCTGAAATAAGCCAACCTGCCCCACTGGTACAGGAGAATCGGCCTGGCACCCCATCAGGGTGCCTGCTTGGCAGCAGCCTTAGGCTGAGGGAGAGGATGGTTTACTTGCTGCGTCTACCCCTGCCTCTGAAGAAACCCCTCTGCGCAAAAGCAGAGGAGGCTTGAAATTGGTAAAAGGCCTGTGGAAAGGCCTGCCCCTACTCTGGGAGCGTGCCTTTGTGGAGTGGCATGCCCTCCTTAGCCTGGCACTTTGTAGGTAGTTCTGTATTCATCCATCTTTTCATATAGTTTTCTGTTTGTTCCCAAACAGAGAATTTCCCTTACAGGAAAATCCATAGCCTTGACTGAGTATCCTGGGACAGATTAGTGCATCTGAGCCATGCCAACCTCACGGAAAGCTACAGAAGTGGCCATGACCCTAGAGGAGACATCATTAACATCAACAGCAGTATGAAATTGAACTTTAGAGGCTTCAATGCCATCAGCAGCCACCTGTTCCAACTCACTAGCCAGCTGGGCATGGGCTTGCTTGGCTAACTGCAATATTGTGTCCCATCTAGATTTCTGATATCTAGCTACATAAGCCATATAATTTGCCTGCCTGAGTCCCAAAGAAGCTGCCATATACTGTTTTTCGCCATGGCATCAATCTTCCTGAACTTATCAGAGGATGTGAGGCCAGGGAATATTAGCCTTGTCACAGGCTGCAGCTTGTACCACACCTACATGACTACACACTGTTCAGTGAGGAAGTCTGTATCAGAGCCTGACAAAGTATACCTTCTGTCCATTTTTTATCTACAGGAGGGACAGAATGAGGATTTTTAAAATCTTTGTTGTTTGCTTCCTAAATGACTTATGCAAAGAAATAGACAACCTCCTAGACTCTGGTATATCCATCATTTCTACATAATCAGGCTCCTCTTGCTCATCCACAGCCCCTCTAAAGGAAGCTGGAGGGTTTCTGCAACCTTTGTAAAACATAAAATGAGAAGGGACTCAGACAGAATAGGAGGAGATTCTAAAGGTCTATCTGGAGAAATGTCCGTTCAATGGGCACGCCCAGACCCTCCCAGCCACATATATTGATCAAATTCCTCCTCCCCTCCTGTGGTTCATAAAATTCCTCAACATCATACTCCTGAACCACTGGAACTGTGAACCAACCTTTTACCAACTGTTGGTGGTTCGACAGGTCCCTGAGACAGTGACTGGACAATCTGAATGGCTTTAGCTATCTCTGCAGCAGTTGGAGAGACAATTTTGGACTCCAAACCTACTGATTTCTTTGTCTTTTAACTGGGACTGGTTCATCTGAACCAGCCTTTCTTTGCCAGAATATCGCCCTGGTCAGAGGGCACTCCCTCTGGTCCAGTGGTGCTGGACCGGCTGGCCATCTGGGTCAGCGGACTTTTGGTCTCCGCTGCCCTGAGCCGGCCCAATCTCTTTTCAGGGTGGCTGAGGGAAATTTTTACACACCTGGCAGTCTGACAGGAGGTGGTCAGCCCCCAGACAATAGACACAAGTGGTGTGTGGGTCAGCCTTGGCAAAGGCTTCCCCACAGACATCACAGTGTTGAAACCCAGTGGGCCCGGTTTTTCTTTTGGGTTTCTCAGACATAATGCCAGCCTATCCAAAAACTTGCCCTTTTGATGGCAGTGCCAGGTTTTGATGGCAGTGCCAGGCAAGACACCCTTATCGGTTCCTAACCGTGTCACGGGTATTTGAAAAAAACTATTTAAAAACCAGGTTTTTTTAGAACCGATAAGAACCGGGAACCGCACTCTAAAAGCCCAACCAAACACTTCAAAACGTTAAAATCAGCAAACCGATCGGTTCAAAACTGAACCGATAATTGAATTTCCACACAGACTTTAAATTTGTACTTACGGTTTACCAGATAGAGCTTTAACGAAATGCAGTAAAATAAATACTTTTGCGGTTCAAATGAACGAAAAATACTAGCTTGAACCAAGAATGAACCGAGCTGAAGGAGCTGATCTCCGGAGCGACTGTTCAGTGGAGCGGAGTAAAGAATCTGACAGTTTCATTTGAAACTGGCCAGATAGAGCTTTGGCACAGCGCCCTCGTGCTGTAGAACTCCAGATCCTCTGGAGTTAGCTCCTTCCTCTCCGGGGCAGTTCAGCTGCAGTGGCTGACTGCTATGGTTATAATATAGCAAGACTTCATGGTGTTTGAATACAAATTTTTTTTACCTTGCCTGGCTTGCCCCTTCAAGCCTCAGCCCTCCCAACCATCTATCATATCCAGGACTTACCAAGTTTTCAAATGTGGGACACTCCTGGCAGGGGCTCGTCTTTCTTCCCCAAGGGTCAAGATCTGAGGGTGAGATGGGAGCCATGGTAGCGATATGAGTCTGTGGAGGGCTGGCTATCATCCCACTGCAGCCAGCCCCCCATATTCTCCTGCCTCAGCGGCACTCACAGCATGAGGGAAGTCAATGCCTTGGACACCAGCCCAACAGCGGAAGCCACTGCTGCACCTGTGTGTACCACTGCATCTTCCCCGACAGGGACAGGCTGCCATTTGCAGCATGTTCTCCCAGCCTGACCGCCTGAAAGCTAGACTCTCAAGTTCACTTCCAAACCCGGGTCACTATCAGGGAAGTGCAACATGCTTTTGCTAGACCATCGGATGGCCCTGGAAGGTACTTGTAAATATACTGGCAAACTGGCAATGAGAAAATTATCAAAGTAGAGCATATCATCTATTGCAAAACTGAGTTTGCTGATGAACTATTAGAAACCCATTCAGGAACATTAAACATTGTACCCCCCCCCGCCGCAACTGTTGCATAAAACTAAGATCTCAGTAGTGTAACAGGGAAAGGGACTGCCCTAGTTCCAATGATATTACTGAGCCTACAGAGGGTCCCAATCTGTAACCTGGTTTCATCACTACACTGACTCAGCACCCCAGTGACTTCACATGGAAGCTACAATGACCAAGGTTCACTTATCAGCAGTCAATTTAGACTCAACCCTCCCAGCAAATGCAAAACACCACGCCACTATCAGTACTTCAGTTCTTTTTTTTTTTATATTCAAGTTTATTGAACCAGCAGGCATCTTTACTTTTACAGCATCTCATACAGTTTGTAATTTGTCAGCAGACAGTAGTACTTCATCATCAATAATTATTTAACATTTTACAGTTTAAAGTCCATCCTTTTTAATTCAGTGTTCAGGAAGTTATATAGGTTAAAGACACTTCATTTAATCTGATCAGGGCAAACTGCACTCTCTCCTGTCAATCAATGTGCTGAGTCAATCACAGACTCTCCCTATCAATATTTTCATTATTGCTGGGTTCTAGGGTTCTTCTCATTCTGGTTCTCTGTCTCCCAGCTTGTTCCCGTCTTCTTCCATTCCCTCCCTCCTGATGATCCATCTTGTCCCTCTATTCAAATATTGAGTGGTTCTTGAGTTGATTTTGTGTGTCAATTCCTCCATTTCTTGGATCTCTTGTACCACCCCATACCACTGTCCTAGTGTTGGTGGGTCTGGTGACAGCCATCGCCTAGTGACAGCTTTGTGGTCGGCTGCCACCAGGACATTCCACAGGTACACCCGATCTTTGCTCTTAACCCCATTTGGGATAAACCCCAGTATTCAATTTTCAGTGTTCAATTCCTCTGAGGGGGAAAATATATCTACCATTGTCTCCAGAATTCCCAACCAATATTGGGATAGTTTGGGGCATTGTCCCATCATATGTGAGTGTCCTGTCTTGGTCTCCCCACATTCTCGCCAGCAGGCTGCCATATGCCCCCCATCCCACTTGTGTGTTATGGCTGGGGTGATAAAGAAGCAAGTTCAAATTTTCCATTCAAATTCCTTCCATCTCTGGGAATAGGTGGTCTTAAGGGTCTGTTTGAAAATGTTTTCCCACTCCTATGGTGTAATTTGTTCCCCGAATTCCCTTTCCCCATCTTTGTTTAAGGGGTTCGGAGTGCCTGTGTTGTTTATCTCTAAGTGCACCATATATGGCAGATATCTGCCCCTTAGTACATTGGAAATTTAGTATTTCCCCCATGGTGACCCTCAGCTCTGATGGTTCTTCTAGTGGCCCATGGTGATTTTGTAATGTTTGTAAATGGGCCCTCAACTGAAGATATCTAAAGTGGTCCGAGTTTCTCAGTTGAAATTGTGTCTCAATATCTCCAAAATTCCTCATCAAGTTTCCATTCAGCAGTTGTCCTAGTATGTTTAAACCTAATCTATTCCATCATCTGAAGGTGAGATCAATCCATGCTGGTCTAAAATCCTCATCCCAGACAAAGTGTCGTAGAGGCCAGAGCTCTCCTTTGAGTCTATGTTTTGTCCATAGTCATTTAATTGACCCCAAGGTATTTTTAACTGAGAACAACAGTACCCTGTTATATCTTATCAATGTTGTCGGGGTGAATATTCTGGCTGCCAGGGGTGTCCCATCGTAAGTCTCCATTTCAATATCTTTCCAAATTGTTTTGTATTGTGTAGTCCCCTATAAGAGGGCATATTTCAATTGTGCTGACAAATAGTAATCTTCTAAGTTTGGAACTGCCCTTCCTCCATATTGTTTACTAATTTGAAGTAGCAGATTTCTGATTCTTGATTTTTTGTTTGCCCAAATGAACTTCATTACCATTTTTTGCCAGGAGTACTTCAGTTCTGACCTGGAACATACTCAGCAGGCACCTAGGTCTCCCTCTTAACCCCACTGAGCTCCCCCCACTTTGGAACAACTCTAACACCACAATCAGGAGAAGGTCAACCAGTTGATCCTTCTGGGTGTAGAAGGGGATGTACACCCTACAAGATCTGCTGTTATCAGACAACCTCTCTTTTGATGCCTTCCAATCTCTGCAACTGCCATTTTTCTTTCTCTCTCTCGTCAGGATTTCTGGCACTGTATGCAGTTGCGTAGTACAACTCCAACCATTCTTAAAACATTCCTTCCCCCTGCTACTGGGGAAGCAGCACCCCTGCCCTGCCACTGGTTGGTGACATCTAGGGGAAGGGCTAGAATAATATGGGGTTCCATTAGGGATGTTCTTCCAGACCAGACTGGCCAGGCCAAAAAGTTATGGGAGTGATGGCTTCAAGGTACCATTACAGAGGTGACATGGTCCATCTGTTGGAGGAGAGCACATACTGCCCCCAGAGATGTCTGCAGCAGACTCATCAAGGAATAAATACCGCACTACTGGTACAGGACACCAGTGGCCTACACAGTATGCATATACTCCCACATGACACATGTTGGAGCTGCAGTTCAAGAGGTGGGGACCTGCACTAGATACTTTGGATCTGCATCTCACGCCAACCTTTCTGAGACAAAGGTACACACACTATGGTTTGAAGTCCTACAAAGGCCATTACCACTCTCCCCTTCCCTCCTTTGGCTGGGGTTTGGGGATGATGCTCCATATCTCTCCCTGAGGTAACCTCTGGTGGATCTTACTGGCCGGTATAGAGGCCAGAAGGCCCATATTAAAAAGACTGCGCACTCAGGAAATGACTACCTTCTCGGAACTGATGGTGACTGTAACATAAGTAGCCTCCTTTGAGAGATTGTTACACCTGGCTTCCTGAACACTGTCAAAGTATTGCTCAGGGTGGAGAAACTTCTCCAACCTGGACAATTCCCCCCACACCCTATGTCCTTCAGCAATAAATAAGGCGGGCTCACACATCTCCTAAATTCACTTGGAACAAAGTTATTCTGTGATGGACACATAAAAACAGGTTACTCACCCGTAACAGTAGTTCTAGGAGTGGTATATGATGTTCATCCACACTTTCTGGCAATTGCATTACCCTTTAAGACTGGTCGGAAAGTCTTCAAGCTGGCTACTCCCACCCACCTGGGTGGTAACTCCCTCAGCTCCACCCCATGACGTCAGATCTTGCCTGTATGGAAGCAGCTGTGTGCGCCAAAGCCAGGGGAGGTTAGGTGGGTCCGCATGGATGAACATCATATACCACTCCTAGAACTACTGTTACAGGTGAGTAACCTGTTTTTCTAGGGACGTGGATGTGATATTCTATCCACACTTTCTGGCAGACTCCTAGAAGTTCTCTGGGAGGAGGGAGGTAAGGCACACACACCCTACTTCAGGAACAGAGACTGGAGAACTGAGGCCCCAAAACCAGCATCCCAGCGTGACTCGAGGTCGATGTGATAATGGGAAATGAAGGTGTATGCTAACCTCCAGGTAGCAACCCTGCAGATTTCTTGTATAGGGATGTCCCTGGAAGCGCCACTGAGGCAGCAGTATGGTGGATGGAATGAGCCCTTAGCCCTACAGGAGGCTCCCTACCCACCAGCCTATAGCAGAGATCAATGCCGGAAACAATCCACCTGCCAATCATCCACTTGGCTACCAGTGTACCAGGTGCGGCTTCGGTGTAGATGACAAACAGCTGGTGAACCTCTCCCCAAACTCCAGCCATGCTCTCCTTGTAATAAGCAAGCACGTGCCTCAGGTCCAGAGTATGGAACCTGTGCTCAGCCTCCGAGGTGTGGCTGGTGACGTACACCAGGAGATTAATCCAATAGTTAAGGTGAAACTCAGACATAATCTTCAGGAGGAACTCCGGGTTGGGGTGAAGGATGACCTTGTCCCTTAGGAAGACCAGGTAAGGAGACTCCACCAAAAGTGCCTGGAGCTCCTTGATCCTCTGGCTGATGTGGTAGCCACCAGGAATGCAGTCTTCCACAACAGGCACACATGTCACACCTGTGCATCTTTTCAAATGGCTTGCCCATGAGCTTTGTCAGTACCAACAAGTCCCAAGCTGGTGGTGGTTCATGCACCAGAGGGAAAATGTGGTCGAGGCCTCTGAAGAAGTGCCAAACCACCTTCTGCTGCGCCACTGAGTGCTGACCAGCTCACACCTGGTAAGCAGAGATGGCTGCCAGGTGCACCTTGAGGGTCGTTGACCAAAGGCCCAACTGAGAGAGGGACCACAGATCATCAAGGATGCTAGCCACTGGACAGGACAAAGGGTCCAACCCCTTGCCCTGACACCAAATGGAGAACCTCTTCCATTTAAAGGCGTACCACTTCCTGGTTGACTCCTTCAGAGTTGCCTCCACAACAGTGAGTGCATCTTCAGAGGGACCCAGAGCCTGGAACTCTAGCCGCTCAGGAACCAGGCTGTCAGGTGCAGGGATTCAAGGTCCGGATGGAGTACTTTCCCCTGACTGATGGAGAGCAGGTCCAGGCAGAGAGGAAGACGCCTTGGGAGCCTGCTGCTGAAGAGACTGGGGTACCAAAACTGGCGCAGCCAGCCCGGGAGCCACCAGGATCACCTGTGCCTTGTCCATCCTACACTTTGTACATCAAGGGAAGTGGAGGGAAGGCATAGAAGAGGCCTGGGGTCCAGGACCTCAAGAAGGCATCCCCCTGCAGCATTCCCTGCTGAGGGGGGTAGGCACAAAACAGCCTCCGCTTTGCATTCTCCTTGGAGGCGAACAGGTCCACTTGAGGGGTGCCCCACTGGGAGAACAGACTGTGCACTACCTCTGGGTGGAGAGACCACTCATGAGACACCTTGCCCACACGGCTGAGAGAATCCGCCAGCTGGTTGGAGGTCCCTGCCACACGGATGGCTAGGAGATCGGCCCGCAGGCTGCACATGAGGGTCCATACATAGAGAGCTTGTTTGTCATTGAATTTTGTTGACCCGGTAAGCCCACTGGGCCTAGAAGTCCATTTTTCAGAGCCAACCGGGGGTGAGGGGGGATACAGATGGTAAGCTACTGAAATTGAACCAGATCAAGCTGTTGGTGGTATTTTTAGTGAATGAGGGAAATTTGGCTAGGGTACCGGGGGAAATTCCCCTACTCTTTTCGAGAAGTGCCATGGGATCTTTAACATCCACCTGAACTACCGACAATCCAGGCAGATGTGACCTCAGTTTAACGACTCATCCGAAAGACGGCACCTCAGAAGTGCAGCACCTCTCTCATGCTGCACTACAGTGTCAGTACTTGGATATTAACCAAAGTGCCATATGTGGGAACTGAGCCCACAGCCTTCTGATCTCCTGGCCTCAGAGGCGAGTGTGCTAGCTACTGAGCCACTGACACTGCCACAACTTCACAATGACAGGGAGTGTATCCCACCCTGTTTGTTGAGGTAGTACATGGTCGTGGTGTTGTCCATCTGGACCTGGACCATCTGACCCTGAACGTGAGAAACAAAGGCAGTCAGTGCCAGCCAAATTGCTCAGAGCTCCAGCAGGTTGATGTGACATCGGGACTCCTCGGGGGTCTCCTCCAGGTTGTCAACCCAGCCCATGAGAGAGACACTGGCCGTCAGGATGACCGTTGGCTCAGGGCAGACAAATGGGATCCCTTCCTGCAGATGTTCTAGGACTAACCACCACTGGAGAGCATCCCGCATCCACAAGGTCACCGTGACAAGCTGGTCAAAGTGACCCTTGCGCTAAGACCACTAGCTGGCCAGCTCCACTGCAGAGAGTGCATTCTCCAGCGGGCCCATCAGACCACAATGGTGCAGGCCACCAAATAACCCAGCAGGCACAGGAAATCCCAGGCCGGAAGCAACTGCCCAACCAGAAATGATCGGCATAGGAGGAGAGAGCCTCCGCCCTGTCTGCCAGAAGCCAGTCTCTGGTTCTGCAAGAGTCGAGCTCCGACGAGATTAAGTTGATCACCTGCGAAGGTACAAATTCCGACTTCACCTTCAGCCTGGAGGGACCTATAATCAGCCAGTCATCCAGTTAGGGGTAAACCTGGACCCCTCGGCACCTCAGCTAAGCTGCCACCACTGCAATGCACTAAATGAAGACCATGGGGGCTGAGGACATGCCGAATGGCATGGCCTGGAAGTCGTAGAGGGCTCCCTCCACTCATAAGCGGAGGAACCTTCTATGAGATGGATGGATTGGGATGTGAAAGAACAAGTCCTGTATGTCCATGGAGCAGAACCACATGTTTTGCTCCAGAGATGAAATGATCTGAGAAAGAGAGTGATCATCCTGAAGGTGCGTGACTTGAGAAACTTCCTCAGGTCATGCAGATCTAGAATGGAGCACCAGCCCCCCCATCCGTTTTGGCACCAGAAAGTACCTGGAGACAAACCCTGGGTATTCTGGAGGATCCGCGATAGGAACCATGACCTCCTTGCACAGGAGCTGGGCAATGTGGTCCCGAAGGGCTGACAGAACATCTGTCGATACCAAGTCTTTCTCTGGGGCTCAGCAAGGCGGGTACTGTTCGAACTCTAGAGGCAGACCCTGACCGACCACCTCGAGAACTCACCTGTCCATGATGACAGCGGACCAGGCGGAAAGGAAGTGGCATAGCCGGCCCCCCATGGGAGGACCTAAGGAAGGCATGATGGAGGCACCATTCACCCCATCATTGGGCAGACTTAGAGGTGGAGGAGGGCCCAGCTGAGGAACCACCGTGGCCTCTCCCTCCAGGCTTGCGGACAACCAAGGCCACAGACTTTGACCAAGGTTGTCAGGCCTGAGCCTGCTGCTCAGCTTAGGGCTGGGCTGGTTTGGCTGCAGGAGTGGAGGCAGACCGAAAGGGCTTCTTTTTCTACTGCTTAGAGCCCCTCTGAGTGGATGTCACCAAATCCAAGGTGGCACTGGACTTCTCAATGTGGGTGAGATGGCCCTCGAACCCGGGCCCAAACAGGTCAGTGCCCATGAAGGGGACATCTGCCAGCTTGTGCTGGGTGTCTGCCATGAAGGTGTCTGCCACTGCAGATCTCAACCTTCACGGCAGCCAGCCCTGTGGCATATGGCCACTGCAGCCACCATGGAGCAGATACAAGAATCCCCTATGTCAATCTAGAGCTGTCGCTTTGTTACAGCCTGGCCCTGGTCCTGGACCTGTTTGACCATGGTCTGGAGGTCCGCTGGCAGATGAGGAAGCACCTCATCCAAGGTGCCCAGCAGTGCATGGAAGAAGTGGGCCATCAGGAGGGCCAAGCAAACTGCATGGTCCAACTTCTTGGACTCTTTGTCAGGTGGCTTGTCGACATCCCCCACGTTGACAGAGCACCGGAACACAGAATTGGCCACCAAGTCCTCAGCTGAGGGGTGTTCTGTGAATCCCAAAGGGGAGCCGGTAGGGACCGCATACTTGCAGGCTATCCAGGCCGACGGTGCCAGGCAGGAAGCAGGGCACTGCCAAAGCTCCAAGGCAGGACCAAGGTTATCCTCTGCCACCAGGAAGGCTTCCCAAGGGGAGTCTTCCTGGTCTAAGATCTCGATCGGGGGTACCAAGCCTGTTTCTGGACAGGGTCCATCTTCAGACCCGTAGATTCAGAGATCAGGCACAGGAGGCCCATAAAGGAGGTAGGACCTTCATCCTTAGAAAGACTCCCGACCGACTCCACGTCAACCTGACGGGAGTGTAAGGAGGAACCCTCAGATTCCGAGGAGTTGTTGAAAAGAGGTCGACCACTGACCCTCTGTGGACGGTCAGGAGTGACGGTGACCGACAGCTGATGGGGAAGCCCTGAGGCCGACCAAGACACCTTGGTCGGAGCGCCGAATTTCGGCTGTTTAGGGGGTGGCTCCATGGGAATTGATGGAGACACCGGAGTTGGCCAAGCCGGGACTGATTTGGTTGGCTCCTGAGGCAGAGAAGGCTTCAGCCATTGAAGCAAAAGCCAGGTGATGGCCAATGTCGAAACCGGGATCGGCTTCATACCAGAAGAAAACAGGTGTTGCCACATTAGATCCTCGTAGCATTGACACAACTTACGCTGAAGCCTCTCCTCACCTGAGGAGGACAAGGATGAAGAATAGTACCCACTCCACCCCCGGAAGTAAGACCGAGACCTTGACCATGACCACTAGGGGAACCAGCAGTGGGCCTCGGAGGGTGTAGGCGAAAGCCAAGGCACCTCCAGGTCCTGGTCAGCGACCAGAGGTGGCGGATCAGTGGACTGATCCATCACTCCAATGGTCTCGGTCAGGACTGAAGTCCTGGATAAAGAAGTGTTGGCCTCCTTGATCAACAACTGGTCGACTGGCTCGAGGAAAATCTTGGCCGGAAAAATCAACACCAGCATCTCGGCCAACTGGCCCAGCGGGGTTACCGTAGAGCCGGTGGCCTGGGCCAAAGATTCAACTTAAGGATCTGGAGAAGTGTGGGAGTCAGAAACCCTCAACCAAGAGTGTTCCTGATCCTACAATCGACATAAAGACTGTTTTTTGGTCTCTTTTTTAAATTTAGATTTGTGCCCCGACAAGGGGCGCTGACCGAGAGTTGGTAAAGCCTGGCACAAATCCTTGCATGCCCCGGTGAAGGAGGTGCCTAGTGAAAGCAGCATGAAGGCCAAAGCCGAGGAGCTGTGAGCTGCGGCCTGGGCGACTGCCTCTTCAAAATCCGCTGTTTGGTGGACCCCGCAGCCGCGTAGACCACCAGATGGGCATCCTTCGATTTGACTGGTGGGTTCCGTTCACTCAGACAACCTAAAGGAAGTCAGACACAATGGTTCTCAAGAACAGAGGGGTGAAAGGTGCAAAGATGCGACAGATATTGCAGGTCTGGGGATCATGCTTGTGTACCAGGCAGCAGATGCATGCGGTGTGCAGATCTGTTTGGGACATCTGCCCGCAAAGGCATCACCAGAACCCTGGAGTAGATTTGTCGTTGCCCATCGTAGTCCAAAGGTAGAAGTGAGAAGACATTTTGAACACGTTTGGAAGTAAATCCGAACATTTGTTAGAAAAGGGCCTACTCAGCGCGAGAGCAATAAGGAGAGAACCTGCTTTTTACAGCAGAAAGCAAGGTCTCGTGTGTTATGAGGCAGAGTAGAGGGAGTTACCACCCAGGTGGGTGGGAGAAGCCAGCTTGAAGACGTTCCGGCCAGTCAAGGCAACTGCCAGAAAGTGTGGCTAGAACATCACATCCATGTCCCTAGAACCCACAATATCACTCATTAGGTAGTATATACACACACTGACTAATGCTACAATTTTTCATGGTTCTTACAGTTTACTGTTAATTTTGCATTAGTCCAAATTATAGGACACTCAGGTAACATTCTACCTAACTATTCCAAAAAAAAAAGCCCAACAGTGGCTGAGACTATCCTTCTCATCGTGCCACATGACTTTGATAATGAATGTCCACACTGTACAATTTATTGTGTGTGTACAGGACCAAGGGAAGAGGTAGTGGCAATATAATAGGGCTATTGCCTCAGCCCTAGATTCTGTAGCAGCGGTCCGTGTACGACCCTTGACCTCATGCCTGAGATCCCTATGGTTTGATGGGGAGCTCAAGGAGTTGAAAACTAAGGGTCAGAGGTTGGAGTGCCATTAGCAGAGATCCCAGGCTGAGAAGGACAAATTGATTTTGATATCCCAATATAAGGATTGCCAAAAGACAATCTCCCATAATAAGGCAGAGTTCCTGTCCAGGGAGATTGCCACAGTGAAGAACAGACCAGCTCAGCTCTTCCAGAAGGTAGAAAGGCTTCTCTATTCTGCCTGTCTCCAACCGGTGAGAGCCTTGTCACCTACTAGATGTGAAGAGTTTGCTCTATTTTTTGCTGACAAGGTGTTCTCTATCAGATCTGGTATCTCCCACGGAGCCTATCAGTTGGTGTGTAGTGTCAGGCATGGGACTCACAGAGGCCCTTCCCAAGTCTGGAGCGGGTTTGATCCAGTGGAGGTGGAAGAGGTTAGTAGGATTATCTTGAAGCTGTGGCCAACATTCTGTGACCTAGACCCAGGCCTAACATGCTTCCTAGTGGGCTGTGTTGGGTCCACTGGGCCAGTATTTGCCGAGATAGTTCAATGTTTCCTTTCGGGGGGAGGGGGGGTCTGGTCCTCTGAAGGAGGTTATCATGAAACCCCTCTTTAAAAAGCTTTCTCTGGTCCTGGACTGTCTGGCAAATTACAGACCCATCTCTAACCTGCCCTTTTTGGGGAAGGTTAGCAAGACGGTGGTGACTGTACAGCTTGAGACACTTCTTGTTAACTATGATATCTTGGAACCACTCCAGTCTGGATTCAGGTCTAGGTACATTAAGGAGACTGCCCTTGTCAAGGTCCAAAATTATCTCCTTAGGGTGAAAGATCTATTCTTGTCCTCCTTGATCTCTCTGCTACATTTGACACCGTCGATCATGAGGTATTGTTGAATCGCTTTTGGAACATTGTGGACTGGCGGGTACAGTCAACTGGTTCAAATCCTATCTCACAGGCAGGATGCAGAGAGTGGCGATGGGAATTTATTCCTCCGGCTCAATGACCCTGTCTTGTGGAGTCCCACAGGGTTTGATCCTGTCACCTATTCTTTCCTTGGTGTATATGCTGCCCCTAGGAGAGATTATTAGACGGTACAGCATGGGTTTTCACTGCTATGTGGATAACCCCAGCTGTACGTGTCTTTTGCACCTGGACAACAGGATGCAGTCTCTATTTAATTCTTGCCTGGCTGAGGTCCAGGGCTGGATGTCTTCCAACTGCTAAAGCTCAGTTCAGACAAGATGGAGGTGTTGGTGATTGAGCCTGGCTGATGGTCAGCTGCTGGGTGGGACGGGGAGAACTCTGACTTAACAATTAGTAACTTCAGCTGACCATCTCATTGAAGGCGAAAAATCTAGGCTTTATGTTCAACAGAGATCTGACATTGGAGACTCAGGTGTCAGCCATTGTCCAAAATGTTTTTTACCACTTGAGGAACATCACCTGGATTAAACATTTTATCCTTGCCAATGACCTGTCCTCACTAATAATGCCTTTATTATATCCATGCTAGATTACTGCAATGCCTTGTACCTGGGGCTAACGGGAGTTGCCTTGCATCCCCTGAACTAGTGCAGAACATGGCAGCCATGCTGTTGGTGGGCCTTCCCAGGTCCTGCCATATAACATTGGTCTCACATGGTCTTTACTGGCTGCCGGTGAGGCGGCACATTGCCTTCAAGTCAGCTTGCTGACCTATACAGCCCTACACGACCTGGGGCCTTGCTACCTGCAGGACCTACAGTATTCCTACCAGCCCCCTTGCCTTTTATTTTCCTCTAACGAGGGCCTCCTGGCAATTCCCAAGGTCCATTTGAAATCATTAGGTGAGTGCACATTTTCTGTCGCTGGTCTGACCATGTGGAACTCACTGCCAAGGTCTTTGAGAGATGCCCCCTCACTGGAAGCCTTTAAAAGCAGTCTAAAGTCCCTCCTATTTAAGGAGGCATTCTCCTTAGGTAAGAGAATTGCTGAATATTCCTCAATGATATTAAGTTCTAATTAGCTCACTGTGAAAATGGTTTGTGTGTTATATATTCTACTTTCATTTTGGATTGTCGTATTTTATTATTATATATTTTTTATCTCTGTACAGTGCCTAGAGCTGACACACTATACAATCTGTGCAGCTTGAAGGTTATGTTACAAAATCTCAGTAAACAGTTTAACATGATAGTCATTTTATGCAGTATCATTCTTGCAATCCAACTGATGTAGGTTTCATGGGAATAGATCATATCTCATGGTGAGTGAGAAGGAAATCAGAAAAGATAACTTATACAATGCAAATCTATGTGGATTTTTGATTTGAGGAATTTAAAACCAATAGGTTTCAATGAGCAGATGGATGTAGTTCCATTTTTGTAACTGTTTATCTCTGGTATTGCTCAAATGGTATAATGACATACTACACTGCCTTTCTGTGATTAAGCTGTTCCTTCCTCATCATCTCATCAGATTTTGGATTACATGGTGATTTCTGCACTAGTGAAGACCTCACGCGCAGTATTTTGTTGCATTGTGCTTTCTGACGGACAAGCTGTTTCTGACTGTGGAATGTCTTGTCCGACTAATTCAATTATTTGTTTGTGGTTTTCTACTTTTTGCTTTGTGCATTTCTTATTTACAAGTTTTAGTATTAATTTCAGGTAAATCTGGTTCTTGTGACAATTTCTGAGCTTTATGAAATTTTTAAACATACTCCCCCTTTCTGATTTATGTTATTAGATCCCACCTCCTTAATGAAGCTGAAGCAATTATCCAGCGAAACACTGGAGAGTCTATAACTGCTTTGGTAGGCAGAGAGAACTACTCACAATAAATATATATAAAATAGTGTATGGGAGCCCATACACAACAAGGCTGTTTTTTCACTAAGTGGTTACCATGACTACAAGGACCTCGAGAGCAAAGCATGAGAGATCCATCTGTTGTCATGGTAACAATGAGGTGAAAAACAGCCTTATAGTGTATGGTAGAATGCTGTTCTGCATGGAAATCCATGCTTAGAACAGCATCATTGTGCTGCACTGAGTGTGTCACGATGCTGTTGTGCTGCACTGAGTATGTCACCAGTGCAGCACAGCAACATCGAACATCATCGCGCATGCACAATGTAGCAGCCAGAGCAGTGAGGAAGTAAGGGGCACTGGAACGAGTCAATAAAGCTGCAGCAAAGTAAAGTAATTTTTGTATACCAGGGGACCCGTTTTAGGGGAAAGGAGTGCATTTATGGTTGCCCATACACTATAAAAGAGTGTGTATGAGCAACCATACACATACAAGGCTATTTTAAAATCTTGAAGTTTCCATGGTAATGAGACCTCCTGAGCTGGGCTCTCTAGGTCTCGAGTTACCATGGAAACCTCTTGATTGAAACAGCCTTGTTGTGCATGATTGCTCATGCACAATCCTCTATGTTGTGTACTGGGGCTCCCATACACTATTTTATATAGTGTATGGTGTAACAAATACAAAGTAACATCTGATCTAATTGAAACATCTTTTCTGCAGCACTATAATACCACACACAAAACATCACATCACTTTCCATGAATCATGATCGAAATCAGCAACTCATTCACAACCATTTTTTTCTGTACTTCTTACTACTCTCCAGGAGCAGCAAAACATATTTATTTTTTAAAATGTTAACTGACCTAAAGTTGGAAATGCTACTGGAGCCTCTTTTTCTTATTTTCTTTTAAAAAGCCTACTCACTGCGTACTTCAGTAAAGCATGAGCGGCAGTTGTGCATCTGTTGGCCGCCTACTGCAGTATGCACGTCACCACTGAAGCAGAATGACTTTTTACAGAGTATGGAATTCCATACTCAACAAAGCCTCGCCATCACTACATATTTTTCTAGTTTTTGCAGTAACTCCTGATTTATGCCTTCTTTGTGGGGCTGTGTGTATGTCTCCACTTTGTTTTTCGCTGTGCAACTTAATGCTTCATACTGCCACTGATGAACCGGTAAAGGGCCAGCATGTCATTTTTTATGGAAGTTTCAAACTGTCATTAAAAATATATCACCATGTATAAAATAAATACAGTACTGCTATACTGCAAGAAACAGAGGCGCTGCAGTGTAGTGAGAAAATTCTTGTGGTTAATGCAGGCAGACGAAACAGCACACTAATAAAGGTATAAACTCACTGCAAAGACGTCAGGAAAAGTTTTTTTTATTGATTTAAAAACAATCAAATCAGCTGAGACAGATCACCCCAAAAGTTGCACCAAAAAAACCCCACAAAAGCACTACAGACTAATAAGCTCCAGACGGTCAATTCCCAATACTCTAAATAAGAGGGCTCTGTTGTCCTACAGTGTATAGCCCACAGTAGTTATGCTCTTGACTGGCTAGAGCAGGTTCTAACATTGCATTTGAAGGCATAAGAATGTAGTACTGTGGTATACATGCAGCCTATGGATCTAACTTACTATTGCACAGCATTTAACACAAGAGGGTACATTATGTAGTATGCACACACGGTTGTACATTAATAAAATAATTACTAACGTATAACATTCTACAAAATGTGATCATGGTACAGTACAGTAGCGCACATCCATCTCGTTACATATACCACTCAAATAATCACTAGTGTACAGCAATCAAAGGCGTGAGAATGAGGCACCATAGTGCATATACATTCTACTTTAAATTACCACAATAATTACTACCATGCTGCATCCAAAAGGACTTAGAACAAGAAACATTACTACAGTACGCATACACCCATTACTACTGCGCAATAATTATAGGCATGAGAAATAAGGCACTGCAGCAGGGCTCCCTTTGATGCCCGCCAATAGTGCCACAGAAGACTTTTTGCAGAGATCATAACTAAAAAAAAAAAATGGTACCATTTAAGGGCGCAAGAAAAAAACACCCTGAAAGCTTCTGTCTTCCGGATAACGCACCATGCAGTGTGTGTGTTCCATGAATGCCCAAAGTAGTGAAAAACACTTTTTGGCACCATGTGCACAGACCCCCCACCACCACACACATACACACTACAGGCAAGCCCTGCTGCATGATTTGTGTGCCCTGTTGTACATTACTACAATCATTACTGCTATACACCACTGGAACCAACTAGGGCAAGATACTGTACTGAAATAGCTACATCCATTTAGTATCCTAAAGAGTGAGATAAGATGCTGCAGTACATTCACAATTAGTCACAATACTAAAAAAGAATTCTGTAGTGCCTGATCTTCCTAAAGCTATATGAAATAAAACAAAACGGAACATGGTAAAAATGTTACAGTAAATGCACAAAAAAAGCAGCAACAATATCAACCCAGATAAAAACGTTGGCAACTAGCAAGGTCTAGTGGCTACATGCAGGCATGGGGTAAGGAGGTCCACGTTCTGAGCCCAACAGAGGCACTTGTTGTCTGACCCTGAGCAAAACCCTTCACCTCTCAGTGCTTCAGCCTACAAAGCTGAGAAGATGGGTAACAAAGGGTCCATTAAAAAATCAGTGCTGCACCTCAGCTTGGCTATCCAAGGCGCATGAATCGTAAAACCAAGCATGTGTGAGTAATGATAGGAAGGTGGTTTTAGAAAACATGCAAATTGCTGTTTTGTATGAATGACGTACCGTGCTAAAGTACTCACCACGCAGCTGAAATAGTCACTGATGCCGACTGCTGAATGGTGGAATTTCTTTCATTATTCTGACAGAGTATCACATACGGGTTACACACACAAGGGTACACAGACCAATTTACTACACAATTGCACATATTATGGTAGGAGACTAATATGCTCCCTCACTGTGTTACCCATATGGTGGATTGCAGTATATTCAAGTGATACAGAAAGGCTTTATGTAGCTAGTTGTTTAAACATTTAAGCACAATAACAGCCACTCTAGGCAGCTTTTACACTCCACCATAAGTGTTTTAGAATAACTACAACAGAATAAGAGACACATCAATATCAGGGCTAATGGAGACGTCTTACATACACATCAAAGACTATAAACCTTTACAATGCAAATTTCAGACTTAACATCTGGAACCCCCAAGTACCTCAAAAAATCTTTGATTCTGAACTATGGAGTGCAAACTAACTAAAGTGTCCAGTATGTAGGAGTACCCATGATACAATCTGAACAACCTAGAGTTACCGCTGGCAGTGTTCGTTAGCCCCTCACCACTTCGGCCATAGAGCGGGGTGATCAAGTGGCCGCTAAACCTTCTTTACTGAAGTGATAGCCTTGCAAGGAATTGTGTGGAAAAGAAATTCTCCCAAGTCAGTTCCACACAAGAATCCCCATATTGGTATAACAGAGCCGGATTCAGCAATATAGTCTATCCCTTCACCACCACTACTACTACTACTCATCCTAATACAGCTTTCACAGCTTATTGCCCCCAAACAAACTGCCATCAATCTCTCCTGTTCTTATGAAAATGTTCTAATAAAATAAAGAGGAGGAGAAGGAGAGAATTACCAAACTATATGAAATACATATACTGAGCTGTGCTAGGTTATTATCAATCACTTATGTGATTTCAGCCAATCAGCGCTCAGAACTGCAGGAGCTCTTATCCTGCGTGCTGTGGTTTTCTCATGAGGGAATGTTTAAAAGTAGTAATCCACTTCACACCGAGGGTGGGGGGTGGCATTAGATTCTGTTTTAAAAATTGCAAGAGACAAATGAAAAACTTATTTTAAGTCACTCTATAACCTAGTGCTGCTTGGGCCGACAGAAATGCTCAGCTGTGCTTTGCGGTCCTCTTGCCCAAACATCACAAGGTACCATTCAATAAGAAACACCCCTCTGTACATATATAAACATATGCAGCTGTTCCCGAAGCTTCCGGTTGTGGAGTCCAGGACTCTAGCACACCCCAAAATTAATGTACACCATGGCATGAATGGAGATCTTACAGAATGCACTACTGTTCCACTATCTGCAGAGAGTGGCCCCTGTGGATTCCACTGCTCTACCGGCACTGATGTGACACAATTCAATTCCCCACTACAGCTGGCATGTGGGTAAAGAGACCATCAAACTCCACTCATAATTTCAGTAGCATTAAGTTCATAAACAACAAACTGGGATCTGAAAAGCTCAGCAATTTTGTGATTGTAGTCTGTAGCACAGGCTGCCTGCCAAGTTCCCTTACTGCTTGCAAAGTTCCCTTATCTTGTCTGCTAGATTCAAGCAGTGCAGAATGCGTCTCTTCTCAGCAGCCAGCTGCTCACTGGAAACCTGCCCCAGCAGCTTCTGAGCAAACAGGTTGAAGTCTTGCATGAAGAGACCCACAGGTGCTCTTGGTACTTCAGGGAGCTGATCCAGAGTGCAAGACTTGAACTGGAAATTAATCTGCTTTGCGCGTCTCAGTCCTGGACCTCTTTCTTCAATCCAGGTCAGTGGCCTTTAAAAAACAAGCAATAGATCATTTTATAATAGTTGGAAAGGTAATCTTTAAAAACAAAATCTACCGTTACTTTAGAATAAACAGCACTGTCGCTGGCATGTGTAAAACAAATTCTGTGACTATTTTGCCAAGGAAACTGATCTGGCCTGGTAGTTTTTTTTGATTAAAGGTAAGATCAGCTGATGGCAGTGAAATAAGCTACCACACAGAAGACCCGGGTTTGGAAGTGAACCCAGGTTTTCCAGTCTCTGCGCAGAAAAGGAGCAGGTGATGTACCTGCTCTCCAGTTGGAAGGGGGCTATATCTCTCTCCAACTCTCCCCTTACACCTGTAACTGAGTGGCATGTGGGATTTGGTGGGTCTCAAAACAGACCACTGGCTTTTTGGCTTTGGACAGTGCTTTGCTGCAACACAACTGGAACAGGTAGAGTGGGGAAAGGATAAAAAGGATGTGCAAGTCAATTTTTTCCTTTTTTTATATATTATAGTAACATGGTAGTACTGCCACGGTTTGGTTTGTTTGGATAATTGCAGGAAAATTATGAATTCCTATCAGTAAAAGTTCTGCTATTTTAGGAGTAAGGTGTCTGAAATTTGGAAGTTTAAGTAGTCTATGACAGTGATCAAGGGAAATATGGCCTCGTATTGAGTAGCAAACAAAAGAGATTCGAAAGACTTGTTTTCCAGTTTATTCTGGAAACTATTCTTCATCAAGTCAGATGCTTTTGTTATCTCTTGTCCTTTGTGGGGACATTGAATTAAACCCCAGGCCCTGAGGAAGGGATCATTAAATTGGTACTGGATAATGCAAGGAGTTTAATCAAAAAAATGGACCTCCTCAGAGCCTGGGTTGATCTGGAAAAATCAAACACAGTAATTTTGACCGAAACTTGGTTAAAAAGGGACATTCATAAAACTGAAGTTGAAAGTACAGTTATGTAAGAACTTACCGTAACAGTAGATCTTCGAGAGAAGCTCTTGCAGTAGGTAATTACATATAGGACTGACGCTGGCCGGTGGCAGGACCCCACGGAAAAAAATTCTAGCTAGCAGTCCCTGGCAGGACCTTATCAGAGTGACCGGCGTCATGCGGCGTCTCATAAAGCAGTCCCAGCAGAAAAAGCAGATATTTCCCTCAATGGAAAGGAGCTAGAAAAAGCCTAGGGGATGGAGGCGGGAAGGTATTACCTACTGCAGAGCCTCTCTACCGAAGATCTACTGTTCTGGTAAGTTCTTACATTAACTGTACTATCTTACTTCGAGAGGCTCTTGCAGTAGGTAATTACATATGAGACAGAATCCCAAGCAGTCTGGAACAAACGAAAGGCACCGGGAGGAACTACTCAAAAAGTAGAAAATAATCTAGCAGGTCTCAAGAAGGAGGCCTTGCAAGACAACTAACCAGCCTGCTCCTACGGCGAGAGGCAATGTCAAACTGTAATGTTCAGTAAAGGTATGGACTGAAGTCCAAGTGGCGGCAGCACAGATGTCTACCCGCAGACACGTTCTTGAAACAAGCTGAGGCGTGCAACTCCACGAGTGGAGTGACCTCGACTTTACCCGGAGGGTCTTGTTGTACTGTCATAACAGAAAGTGATGCAATGGGCCAACCATTTTGATAGGCATTGCTTAGAGACAGCATTGCCTTCTCTTTTGTGAGCAAAGGCGAACAACTGATCAGTCTTTCTGAGATCCTTCATCCTATCGGTGTAGTATCTCAGAATCCTGTGAACATCCATGGTATGGAGCAGGTATTCACCTTGATTGGAGTACTGCGTGAAGAAAGCAGGTAATTCAATAGACTGATTCAAGGTAGATTCCGCTACCACCTTCGGAAGAAACTTAGTATTCGTGCGAAGAACTACTCGTTCTTTGTGAAAAATCAAATAAAAGATTTTGCACATGAGGGCCTGGAGCTCGGAAATTCTGCGAGCAGAAGTAAGGGCCACCAAGAAGAGTGTCTTCCACGATAAAAACTTCAAGTCTGCGGAAGCTGCAGGCTCAAAGGGAGGAAGGGTAAGTTTCTCGAGGACAAAGTTTAAGTCCCAAGGCGGAGCTGGAGCCCGGACAGGGGGCCTGAGATGAAGGACCCCTCTGAGGAAAGTTTTGGATACCTCCAGCTGGGCAAATGCCTTATCCGCGAAAGGGACATGGTAGGCTGAAATAGCTGCCATATGGACTTTCAAAGAGGAGTGACTGAGACCTAGTCGAAAAGATGACACGTGTACTCAAGCAGAATGGTCACAGGGCAGGAAAAGGGCTCCACGTTCCTGGACGCAGCCCAGATAGAAAATCTTTTCCATTTCATGGCATAGGTGGACCTAGTGGAGGGCTTTCTTGCCTCCACCAGAATCTCGGCCACCTTAGGAGAAACGTCAAAATGAGCTTGAGCTAGGTCTGTAGGAGCCACGCGTGAAGTTGAAGGGACTTGAGTCCCGGATGGACCAGGGTCCCCTGATCATGGGTCAGCAATCCTTGAGATAAAGGAAGAGGAAGAGGAGGAACCTCTGAGTATTGATGTAGAAGAGAACCAGATTTGCCTGGGCCAGAAAGGAGCGATCAGAATCATTCTCGCTCCTTCTAAAGCCAGCTTCTGTAGCACATGAGGGACCAGAGGAATTGGGGGAAAAGCAGAGACGAATCTGTCCTTCCAGCTTAGAGATAGACCGTCGCTCCAGAAAGCGCCTTGCTCTGGAGCGAGCGAGCAAAAGATTGGAAGCTTTGCGTTTAGGGAGGAAGCGAACAGGTCTATCTGAGGAGTCCCCCAAATCTGGAAGATGCTTTTTAGAACTTTTTCGTCCATTCCCCTCCATGTGTGGAAGAGCCGACGAGCGACTTAGTCTGTCTGCCAGGACATTGTCGACTCCCAGAACATGGATCGCCGTGAGGTAAAGGTTGCGGAGAGTGCCCAATCCCAGACCCTCACTGCTTTCCTGCACAGCGGGTAGGACCCAGTTCCTCCCTGCTTGTTGATGTACCACACTACGCACATGTTGTCTGTTTGGACAGCTAGGTAACTGGGAAGGATGTATTGGTGAAGGGCCTGGAGCGCATACAGCACTGCTCGAATCTCGAGCACGTTGATATGGAGAACTATCTCCAACTTTGACCAAAGGCCTTGGGTTCAGTGAGGACCCAGATGGGCTCCCCAACCTTCGCCTGAAGCGTCAGTGGTCAGAGACTGATCGGGGGTAGGAAGAAAAAAGGGGACCCCCCCGGAAGAGGTTCTCTCGAACCATCCACCATTGCAAGTCTCTTACCATCGGAGGAGATCAGAACCAGATGATCTAGGTCGTCTACTCGCTGATCCCACTGAGATCAAGAGTCCACTGAGAGATTCTCATGTGTGAGGCGCAAGTGCCATGAACTGCTGGGATGGCCGCCATAAAGCCCCAGTAGACGGAGCACTGACTCGCTGGACCCTCCTGTGTCCGATAGGAGGGAAATCTGTGACTGGAGGGAGGCCCCCTGTCCGGAGGCAGAAAGGCCTTGCACAAAGTTGTGTCGAGAATTGCCCTGATGAACTGGAGCCTCTGTGAAGGATCCAGGTGAGATTTGGAATGGTTGATGGTAATACCCAGGCCAGTGAAAACCTGCTGGGTGAGGGAGAGAAAATGCAGGAGTTCTCCTGGACAGGGCCACCAGGAGCCAGTCGTCCAGGTAGGGAAAAACCTGAGCTCCCAAAGAACGCAGGTGGGCCGCTACCACCGCCAGGCATCTGGTAAAGACTCGGGGGGCCGAGGAAAGACCAAATGGGAGCGCCCGGAATTGGTAGTGGACCCCCTGGAACGCAAACCTGAGGTACTTTCGGTGCGAAGGGCGAATGGGGATGTGCAGGTACGCATCCTGCATATCTAGTGCACAAAGCCATTGGCCCGGCCGAAGCAGGGGCAAAAGGGATTGAAGGGAGAGCATCCTGAACCTCTTGTATTCCACATACAGCTTCAGGGAGCTGAGATCGAGAATAGGTCTGAGATCTCCCATCTTCTTTGGTACAAGGAAGAAGTGGGAATAGTACCCCGTCCCAAAGAGGTGAGGAGGGATGGGCTCTATAGCCTGTTTCGCAAGGAGCGCTGAGATTTCTTCCCTAACCAAAGGAAGATGGTCCCTTGAGTAAGCGGAGTTCAGAGGGGGGGGTGACGTGGAGGTTTCTGTAGAAACTCTATGGAGTGCCCCTCTGCTATGATCTGAAGCACCCATGAACCCGAAGTTATCCTCTCCCAACCCGGATGGTGGAGGGAGAACCTCCCTCCTACCGGTTCCTCCGGGGCGTCCGGAGGCGGTGGGAGAGGAAAGGAGTCAGGTGGTGTGAGCAGGCCGCCAGCTGGGGCACCCATTGCTTTTTTGGGCGGCGGGGGCCCTGGCAGCTGTGGGGGCCTGACGTTTAGTGGCCCGCCTTCCCTGAGGTTTCGCTTGAGGCCGGCTGCGTCGGCGAAAGGGACGGCGCTGTGGGGGATGGGCACGGTACACTGAATCAATGGATTTAAGGGCCGTCCCCTTCTCCTGCAAATCAGTGATGATGTCCTTGACATCACCACCGAAAAGCACAGAACCCCTGAAAGGTGCTTCTTGGATGGCTGACTGCACCTCCGGGACCAGACCTGACACATGGAGCCATGCGTGACGCTGAAGACTTACGGTGAACACAAAGCTCCATCCTGCGGTGTCCACTGCGTCGTAGGTCGTCCTCAGAATGTGACGACTGGCCGAATGAGCAGAACGGACCAGGTCGGCCAACTCCTGCTTGAGTTGAGAGTCAGGCAAAGAGTCGATCTTGGATTCCGCCTGGGTAAGGACGGCCTTCTGGTAATCCCCCATATGTGCTACATAGTTCAGGGCCCTAATCCCCAGTGTGGAAGAAGCGTAGATCTTCCTTCCATACTGATCCAGAAGGCGAGATTCCTTATCCGGGGGAGATGAGCTCAAGTGTTTCGGGTGTGCAGACCGGCCGTGAGCGGCGCTGATCACAACCGAGTCTGCATGGGGGTGAGAGTCTAAAAAGTCTACACCCTCCGGAGCCTGGTATAGCCTGTTCGACTTCCTGGGAAGTTGGGCTAAAGCCGATGGTTGTTTCCAAATAGTGGAAACAAGGTGGGCGTGAGGCTCAATCCAGGGTGGCACTAAGGTAGGAGCAGTAAGGGCAAGTCCAGATGTTCGGCGAGTTTTACCCGCTGAGGATCTGGTTCTAAGAAATGCCACTGATGGACTTCCTGAATCTTCCTGAGCAACTCCGTGAAGGAAGGATCCTCCGGAGGAGACTTCAGAGGAGTCCTCGGCCGGGGCTTGGATGGAGAGCGTGGCTCATCGTCTTTCTCGGAACATCCATCGGAAGTGTCCGAGGAGTCCGAGAGAGAAGGGGAGGAAGAATCTGAAGCAGAGTAAGACTCCCTAACCCATCTAGGGGGAGGAACGGGTTCCTTGAGGGGAATCTGTCCTGCCTCTCTCTGGATCCCAAGAGCAAGACCCGGGAATCCGGAGGAGGAGAGGGAGAGTGCCGTCTAGGGCGTACGGGGGCCGGGGGTGGCACCGTCGCCATAAGATGGCTCTCGACTTCCTTGGTGAGCTGAGCCTTGGCCTCAGCCCACTAAGAGGCAAGAGTCTCCTGAAGATCCACTGACGGCCTAGGAAGCGGTGGAGGAGGAGGAGGGTAGTTGTACGGAGGAAATACGTAGGGGGGGTATCCGTAACCCGGCTGCGGGTATCCCGGAGTCGGGTACTGTGGCATCGGGTACTGCGGCGTTGAAGGAGTCGGCACTGGGTACGGCGACGCAGGATACTGCGGACCTGGGAAGACCGGCGTCGGATACGATGGCAGATACCCAGGCACTGGAGGAGCTGCCGGAGCAGACGGCCCAGCCGGTACTCCGGGCGGATCAGCGGGATAGGCCCGTGGGGTGGAGGGCCCGAAGGAAGAGGAAATTCCCCTGCCGGCGTCGGAGGGGCCAGTGTTGGAACCGGCATCGCCGGGGCCAGCGTCAGGGGAATCGGTGTCAGATCCGGTTCTTCAGGAAGAGGATCGGACGGTAGCCCAGGGTCCTGAATCTCGTCCAGGGATGGAGGGGAAAAATCCCTGGGGTCAGGCAAGGGGGACTGGGGCTCCCCTGATGGCAGCGAAGGCTGCGGGGAGCCTGGAACGACAGAAAGTAGGTTCCGCTGAAGCCCAGAGGCCCCGAGTCCCGCGATTTGCTGGAGGAGCCGCATCCGGCTTCAGGCGCCCTCATCGGAGGCGGGCCGAGGTGAGAGGAGGCCCGTCTGAAGGAGACACTGCCGAGCGCCGCCAGGGGTTGTCGCCTTAGAGGCCTTCTCCCGGCGTATGTCGGAGGAGCCGAAGTCCGCTTAAGGGAAGCCTGCAGTGGTACTGGGGTTGAGTCTCTTTGCCCGAGACGCCTGGGTGGCTTTGAACTCAACTCAGTAGGCGACGCCTCCAAAGCCTTGAGGCTGGTCAGGCGATTCCTCTGAGGGATGTTACCTTGCCGTGACTCTGTCTGGAGTCGTGGAAGAGGAGGCCTTCTCCCGGTGCCTTTCCTTGTCCCGCTTCTTGTGCCCTTCTGGGGAGGTAGACGCCTGCCAAAGTTTTCTCAGCTCTTTCTCCATCGCAGACATCTTCTTTTTGAGGAGCTGCGCTTCGTGGGACTGCTGGCGTCGTCTGCAGGTGGCCGTGTTGAACCGGAGGCAGTGCGGACACTTGTCGACCGCGTGGTCGGGGCCTAGGCAGAACAGGCAGAGGGAGTGACTGTCTTTGTGAGGCAGTTGGAGCGCTGCACGAGTCACACTTATTCTTTGAAGGGGGGGACATATACTGACGTTCACCTGATGAAAGAGGAATAAAATTCTGAAACTGTTCGGAAAAACCGACGCGGTAACAGGACTGAGCGATAAGAACTTAATCATGAGAGCTGCACGAAATAACTGTGGAAACTGGGCGACGGGACCGCCTTTATACCAACGAGATGACGCCGGTCACCTGACGGGGGGTGATCCCGCCAGGACTGCTAGCTAGAAATTTTTTCCAGGTCTCAAGCCAGCCAAGGCCAGTCCTATATGTAATTACCTACTGCAAGAGCCCTCTTAAGTAAGATCTTGAGGACTTTATCATCACAGACAAGCTCGGGTTGGGGGGAGAGATTCTAATCTATATAAGACATAGCTTAGGTTTTTCTAGGATTATTTATTCAGGGAAAATTGAAGTAACTGAACGCCCATTGATAAAGATACAGACATTAAATTTGATTGTGGGAGCTGTTTATTCTCCACCCAAGGTGAACATTACTCATTTTGACAAATTTTCATATACTGTGTTGGAATGTATAGGACATTCAAATGCAGTATTGATTGGTGACTTTAACACTGCCTGGGGATGTCCTAGGGGGTCATGTATTGAAAATTTCTATGAAGTGTTTAGACCTGGTTCAGATAAACTCCCCCACAAGAAAAGGTAAATTAAAGTAAAGGAAGTATACTGGATCTGGTTTTTGTTTCTCCTGAAGTGACTGTAGTGGAGAAAGGGGTAGGTGAACCCAACTTAGGGGATGACAATGTGATAAAATTTATTATTTCCTCTGACAAAAGTGTTATCCCAACAGCTAAAGCATTAACGATGTATAAAAGATGTTATTCCAAATTTAACAATTTGCTCTTTAGAAAATATTTACAGGGGTCACCATGGTATAGAATTTTTTTAATACCTGATTTGAATTTGGCTGTACAGGAATTTACATCAATGTTTATTGAGGCATGTGACAGTTTTGCTCCTTTGAGAAAAGTTGTTCAAAAGCAAAATCATTTGCCATAGATAACTGTAGCTATAAAGAAGTTAATCAGGATGAAAACTCAGCTCTGGAAAAAAAGCCAATAAATCTCTGAATCCAGAAGTATGGGATAAATTTAAAAAACTAGAAATAGAGTCATCCAGGAAATAAGAAAATCTAAAGCATTGTATTATAAACAAAAGATTAAGGAATCAAGAGATCCAAGAGCTTACTGGTACTTATTAAAAAAAAATCCTATAAATCCGGTTAAAAATCAAATTGAGATAACGCTTAGTCAAAATGGTATAGTGCTTGGAGCAGAATGTGCTGCAGAGACACTGAATAATTACTTTATTGAACTTCCTGATCTGAAACCAAAAATTGCTGCTAAAATTAACCAAATACAAACTGTAGCTCAAAATTTAGATTTAGATAATTCACAGGAAAATAATGTACCAAAGTTTAGATTTAGAATAGTTACAGAGCTCGAAGTTCAAAAAATAATAAATAAATTAAAGGTTAACAAGGCCAGTGGTCCTTAAATATTGAAAATAGATTAAAAGAGGCTGCCCTAGAGTTATCACCAACATTGAGAGATATTTTCAACTGGAGTCTTAGGGAGGGTCTGTTTCCTTCGAGTTGGAAGCAGGCTAAAGTCATTCCTATAGACAAGGGGGCAGATTCTACGGCTGTCTCAAATTATCAGCCAATAGCCTTGTTATCAACAGTTTCCAAGATCTTGGAAAAAATTGTCTATGGTCAGTTGATGGAATATCTTGAACAATATCAAAAATGAACTCCGTTTCAATCTGGATTTAGACAGGGTAGGTCCATAGCTACTGCACTCACGGACTTCTTGGACTTAATAGCTACTCCTTTGGAGGATTCAAGGTCCATGGGTGCAGTATACGTGGACCTATCAAAGGCATTTGATTTGGTGAACCATTGCATTTTATTAAGTAAACTGGGAAAAATAGGAGTGGAGGAAGAAACCTGTAAATGGTTTAAATCATACTTAGATAAGAAGAACAGGTTACTCACCTGTAACAGTAGTTCTAGGAGTGGTATATGTTGTTCATCCACACTGTCTGGCATTGTCCCTTTCCCCTTTAAGTCTTGCCAGAAGTCTTCAAGCTGGCTCCTCCCACCCACCTAGGTGGTAAATACCTCGGCTCCGCCCCATGATGCTAGATCTAGCCTGCTGGAAGCCAGGTTGTGTGCCTTAAACCGGGGAGGTCGGGTGGGTGCGTGTGGATGAACATATACCACTCCTAGAACTACTGTTACAAGTGAGTAACCTGTTCTTTTAGGATCGTGGATATGTTGTTCATCCACACTGTCTGGCAGACTCCTAGCAGTTCTCCGGGAGGAGGGAGGCAAGCGCACACCCCTACTTAGGAAAAGAGATTGGAGAACCAAGGCCCCAAACCAGCATCACATCGTCAACTCAAGGTCGATGTGTTAATGGGCAATAGTACGTGCTGACTCCGGTAAGCAGCCCGACAGATTTCTCGATAGGGATGTCCCTGGAAGCAGCCACCGAAGCAGCAGTATGGCGGGTAGAATGAGCTCTTATCCCTCTGGGAGGCTCCTTTCCAGCCAACTCATAGCACAGACCTATGCATGATGTAATCCACCTCGCAATGGTCTGTTTGGCTGCAGGTCTGCCAGAAGCGGCTTCATCGTAGGTGACAAACAACTGGCGAACCTCTCCCCGAATTTCCGCCATCCTCTCCTTATAGTAGGAGAGAGCATGCCTGAGGTCCAGAGTATGGAGCCCATACTCGGCATCCGAGGTGTAGTTAGGGTAATATACCAGCAGAGTCAACACCTGGTTGAGGTGAAACTCTGACACCACCTTCGGAAGGAATTTCGGTTGGGGGCGCAGGACAACTTTGTCCCTGTGAAAGACCAGATAAGGGGAGCCCACCGAAAGTGCCTGGAGCTCCCCTGTCCTTCTGGCCGACGTGATAGCCACTAGGAAGGCAGTCTTCCATGATAAGTGCGAGAGCTCACACTTGTGCATGGGTTCGAATGGCTTGCCCATGAACTTTGCCAAAACCAGCAAGAGATCCCACGGAGGTGGAGGTTCACGCACCGGAGGGGATATGTGATCCAGACCCTTGAAAAAGCACCCGATCACGGTCTCCTGTGCCAACGTCATCTGACCGGCCCGCGCCCGGTAAGCAGAGATGGCTGCCAGGTGCACCCTAAGGGTCGATGATCGAAGACTCCCTTTGGAGAGGGACCAAAAGTAGCCTAGAATGTTAGCCACAGAGCAGGATAAGGGGTCCAGGTTCTTTCCCTGACACCAAATGGAAAATCTTTTCCATTTGAAGGCATAACATTTCCTGGTCAATTCTTTTCGAGATGCTTCCACCACGGTGTAGACATCTTCAGAAAGACCCAAAGCCTGAAACTCTTAGCCGCTCAGGAACCAGGCTGTGAGGTGCAGGGATTGAAGGTCCAAGTGGAAGACCTTCCCCTGGTTCAACGATATCAGGTCCGGGCGTGTACAAAGCCGCTCCGGGGCCCTGCAGCTGAGGCTGAGGAGATCTGGATACCAGAACTGGCATGGCCAATCTGGGGCTACCAGAATCACCTTCGCCTTGTCCCTCCTCACCTTGAGTAACACCTTGTGGATCAAGGGAAATGGAGGGAAGGCGTAAAAGAGGCCTGGGGTCCACGGCCTCGAGAAGGCATCCCCCTGCAGCGAACCCCACTGAGGGGGGCGGGCATGGTACAGCCTCAGCTTGGTGTTCTCCCTGGAGGCAAACAGGTCCACCAACTGTTTGTCCCAATGGGAGAACAGATCGTAAGCTACCTCTGGATGGAGAGACCACTCGTGGGATGTCTGGCCTATGCGGCTGAGAGCATCCGCCAGTTGATTCGCGACTCCTGTCACATGGATGGCTAGGAGATCCGCCTCCAGCCGGCTGACGAAGGTCCAGATCTGGAGCGCGCCTCCTTGCACAGCAGACGGGAGTGCATGCCGCCCTGTTTGTTGAGGTAGTACATGGTCGTGGTATTGTCCGTCTGGACTTGAACCACTTGACCCCAGAGCTGAGGAGCGAAAGCTGACAAGGCCAGTCCCACTGCTCTGAGCTCCAACAGGTTGATGTGGCATCAGGACTCCTCGAGGGTCCAGAACCCGTGGGCTTTGTTGTCCCCCATGTGGGCTCCCCAGCCCATGAGAGAGGCGTCGGTCGTAAGGACGACCGCCGGCCTGGGGCGGACAAATGGGATTCCTTCCTGCACATGACTCGGAACGGTCCACCATTGGAGAGCGTCCAACATCCTCTGGGTGACTGTGATCAGCTGGTCGAGGAGACCCTGACGCTGAGACCACTGGGCGGCCAGCTCCCATTGAAGGGGGCGCATGTGCAGTCTGGCCCAGTGGACCACTGAAGTGCACGCCGCCATGTAACCCAGGAGGCACAGGAAGTCCCGGGCAGGGCACAAGTGCCCAACCAGAAATGATTGGGTAAAGGAGGAAAGAACCTCCGCCCTGTCCGCCGGGAGCAGAGCTCTGGCCTGACAAGAGTCAAGCTCTGCCCCGATGAAGCCCATCACCTGAGAAGGCACGAGTTCTGACTTGGCCTCGTTGATCAGAAGGCCCAAGTGGGAGCAGGTTCGGAGGGTCAGGTCCCTGGACCTCTCCACCTCCTGAAGGGAGGAACCCACCAGGAGCTAGTCATCTAGATAGGGGTAAATGCGAACCCCTTGATGCCGTAGATGGGCTGCCACCACTGCGATACATTTGGTGAAGACCCTTGGGGCCGATGATAGGCCAAACAGCATGGCTCTGAACTCGTACAGGGTCCCTTCGACCCTGAAGCAGAGGAACCACTGATGGGATGGACGGAATGGGATGTGGTAGAATGCGTCCTGAAGATCCAGTGTACAGAACCACATGTTTCGCTCCAGGGATGGTATGATCTGGTTCAGAGTTACCATCCGGAAGGTGCGAGACCTGAGATACCGATTCAGGTCGTGGAGATCTAGGATGGGGCGCCAACCCCCCATCCGCTTGGGCACCAGGAAATACCTGGAGACAAAGCCTGGGTCTGAAGGAGTATCCGGCACTGGGGCAACCGCCTCCTTGAGGAGGAGTTGCACAATGTCATCCCGAAGGGCCAACTGGGTGCCAACTGAGATCCTTTCCTCCCGTGAGGCACGGGCTCGGCTGGGAGGGTATTGCTCGAACTCTAGGGGCAGACCCTGCCCGACCACTTTCAGAACCCACCTGTCCGAAGTGATACCAGACCCGGCAGAAAGGAAGTGGCGGAGCCGGCCCCCCACGGGAGGACCCAGAACTGGCATGACGGGTGCGGGGGAGGCCACCCGACCCGTCCCTGTGCAGGCTTGGAGGAGGAGGAGGCACCTGACCACTCTGCCGCCTTTAGGGGCTGTTGGGACCTTGCTTGGGCCTAGGGCACCAAGCTTGAGCCTGCTGCTGTTGCTGACCTCCCTGGAAGGAGGGCTGTCTGACTGCAGGGGAAGAATGCCGAAAGGACTTCTTGCGCTTCTGCTGGTTCTTGCCCGAAGAACCTTTAGCAGAGGTGGCATCTAAGGTGGCATTAAACTGCTCAATGTGCTGTAGATGACCTGCCACTCCCGGACCGAAGAGGTCGGTGCCAAGGAAGGGCACGTCAGCTAGCTTGTGCTGAGTATCCGCATGAAGGAGGATAACCTCAGCCAAGCCCTGCGGCGAGAGGCTACCGTGACAGCTAGTAAACAGGCACAGGAATCACCAATGTCCAGAGCTGTCTGGAGCTGTTGTTTAGCAACAGCCTGGCCATGGTCCCGGACCTGCTTGACCATGGTCTGCATGTCTGCTGGGAGATGAGGAAGAACTTCATCCAGCGACCCCAAAAGGGCATCAAAGAAGTGTGCCATGATCACTGCTGAGCTAGCCTGACGAAGGCCTAAGGATGATGCCGCATAGACCTTCTGGGCCAAGTGGTCCATAAGTTTGGACTCCTTGTCCGGAGGGCGGTCAGTATCTGTAGAGCTGCCCGTTCGCCTGAATACTGAGGCAGTCACAAGGCTTTCCGCTGAGGGGTGCTCAGTAAAGCCCACCAAGGACCCCATGGGCACCACGTACTTGTGGGCCATGCGGGCAGAGGGAGACGGGCAGGAGGCTGGACGCTGCCAGAGTTCCAGAGCCAGGCTAACTATGGCCTTGGCCACTGGGAAGGTGTCCATCGGGGTATCCCCCCTCTTGAGAATATCCGTGAGAGGATATTCTTCTTTCTTCTGAATAGGCTGCTAAGGCATGCCCGTGGACTCTGAAATGAGTCGAAGGATGCCCTGGAAGGAAGAAGGCCCTTCTTCCATGCCTGACACCGACAGCTCATCATGAGAATGAAGGCCGGTGGTATCCGAATCCGAGGAGTCCAGATACAAAGGCCTCCCACCTAAATCCCCCCCCTCGATGCGCCTAGGGCGATCAGGAGTGACTGTGATGGACAGCCTGTGGGGCAGGCCCGAAGACTGTCGGTCCTCCTTAGAGGGAACCTCTCCCTGAGGCTGTTTTGGTGGTGGTTCCACCAAAATTGGTGGGGAGCCTGATACAGGCCGAGCTGAAAGGTGCACCGGGCCCACCGGAGGGAGAACCGGAGTCCTCGGAACCGAGGGAGTCGGTGTTGTCCGAAGAGGCTGAGGCCAAGTAATGGCCGGTACTGCCGGGGCAGCCGGCTTCTGACCTGTCAATAGAAGTTGCTGCCATGTAAGGTCCTCATAGCTTTGATGGAGTTTCCGTATAAGCCTCTCCTCGTCCAAGGAGGATGAGGAACGGTGGCGGCGCCTCTTTTGGGAGTGTTTGTGGCCCTTCTTAGGTCTTCCGACCGACGGGGTCTTACTCCTCGATGGAGACTGACGGCGTCGGCTCTGTCGGTCGGGGGAAGCCGGATTCGGTGAAAACCGAGGTTCCGGCTCCTGTCCCTCGATCGGGATACCCGAAGGACGGGGTCTCCTCGTTGGGGAAGGAGAGAATAGGCGTCCTCTCCAGAGAGTCATCGACAGGTGTCGGCGACAATGGCTCGATCGGGTCGAGAGATATCTCGGCCAGTTCAGCCATGTCCTCGACTCCGGTGCCCTGGCCAGACGGAAGGTCCGAAAAGCCGGCAGCCGAGGAGGCGATCTTGACCGTAGTCAAGACCCCCTACACCTGAGAGTCTGACCGCTCTCGGTCCCATGAGTGTCTTCTTCAGCTAGAAGAAGATGGTTTTGGATCCTTATCCTTCTTCTTGGATCGGGAGGAGTGTGAGCCCGAGGCTGCCTCACCCTTAGTAGGGAGAGACTGGCACAACTCCCGGAAGGATCCAGTGAAGGTGGAGCCCAAGTTGAGCAGCACGAAGAAGCTTCGGTTGGCCAAAGCTTGGGCAGCTTCTTCCTCAAAGGCCGCCATCTGCTTGAGCTGCTCGGCGGATCCCGCTGCCGCGAAAACCACCCAACTGGCCTCCTTCGATTTCACCGGTGGATTGCGAAGCTCCGGTCTCCCCAGCTTCAGGCATGCCTTACGGTCCTCCAGAACGGTGGGATGGAAGGCCGAGCATATAGTGCATGCCGAGGTATCATGCACGGCACCGAGGCAGTATACACACGAGAGGTGGGGATCAGTGCGCAACATTTTTTGTCCACAAGGACACCGGCAAAACCCGGGGGACGACTTGTCCTCCCTATCCGAAACGTTCGGATCTGACTCGTACACTCTTATGAGTTTTAAGGCGAGTAGGTGTGGCGAAAACCGCTGATTTGACTCCAGGGCCTCTATTGCTGCAAAATAGCATGAGGGAACCTGTATCTTCCAGCGGAAAGGAAGATCTGGTGTCATGGGGCGGAGCCGAGGTATTTACCACCTGGGTGGGTGGGAGGAGCCAGCTTGAAGACTTCCAGCAAGATTTAAAGGGGAAAGGGACAATGCCAGACAGTGTGGATGAACAACATATCCACGATCCTAGAAATCTCAATTTGTTATGTTAAATGGTCAGAAGTCCTCACTGGTTTTGTGACAAGAGGGGTACCCCAGGGTCCATACTGGGTCCCCTCTTATTCATAGTTTATTTAAATGACCTACCAAATAATATAAAGAATTCGCAAGTTAGACTCTATGCGGATGATACTGTATTGGTAGCCGTAGGTAAAAACCCAGAAGAGGTAGAACAAAAATTGCAGGGTGATTTTTTGACCATGCAGGGATTTTTCTCCTCTCTTGGGCTTTTGATAAATAACAAAAAGACAGAGACAATGTTTTTTGGCCCAGAACGGAATAATAAAACCATATCAAAAATAACTATAAAGACTCAGGAAGGGAACATTTTGGAGCAGACGCCAGTATATAAATATCTAGGCATTCAAACTGACCAATATTTAAGCTTTGAACAGCATACAATTGAATTGATAAGGAAAACAAATGCGAAAATTGGCGCAATGAAACACATATCAAATTGTACAACTAAAGAAATGCGTCTGAGTATAGTAAATCAATTAGTATTACCAGTAATAGATTATGGAAGCCATATCTATAGGCATGCCTCCAAAAAGCAATTATAGAGTCTGGAGGTACTTTATAATAAGTTGGCGAGATTTATACTAAGATGTGATTTTAGTACCCATCATTGTGTAATGTACACTAAATTAGGATGGAATACATTACATCAGCGGGCTGAGGGTATCTGGTTGAATCAGATTCAAGGATTATTTAAAAACATGCCTCAACATCATTTAGTAGCTAAACTTCAAAAACCAAAACACAGATTGAATTTACAAAAATCAGGTGCTAGGGATCTGTTAATCTCAAAAATGAAAAATCAATTTAGTAATACGACTTTTCAGCATAAAGCTGCTTTAAATTGGAATAGACTTCCTCCTTTTCTACATGATTTAGAGTTATCCACCACTGTGTATAAAACAGCAGTAAAGCAGGAGTTATGTTTCAGATGTTTTTGCAACCGGTGAATTCCACACGTGATACCTCCATATGATATTTGCACATAAGTTGATGTAAATTGTCTGTGATTTTCATATTGTGTTGTTAAGTGTATTTTTTAATTTGTGTTATCTGTATTAGTTGAGCATGAATGTTATGTATTGTATGTTTATGATTATTGTTATTTTGAATTTTGTACATACAGGTACGCCTTGTAAATAGGGATTCTTTGAACCCTAATGGCTGTATTACTGTCCAAATAAAATTTTACATACATACAATAAACAATTTTCCTCAACTGCTTGTCTATGGGCTTCCAATTTCACCAAAAAGTAGTCCTACAGAGTTGATTCACAAATAGGTATGTGCAAAGTATTATAAACAGTGGTAATGCTGCTAGTCAGATTCTGATTTGTATGACAAATATTGCAAGGTAAACATTTCTGAATGAGATTTACCCTGATAGGGACTCTAAACTGTGCAAATTTGGAAAAATTTGGTTGAGTATTTTCAAAGTAGAATATATCAAAAAGGAAAAAAATATCTCCCCTCTTAAAGCTTGTTTAAATGATCACTGATAACTAACGGGAGTACATAATTTTCACATATTCCAAGAATCCGTCTTCAGCGTTCATTCCCACTTATGGGTCAGAGTACCAAGCTTTCCTCAAAATGGGGTGGAGCTGGCTCACCCTGGGGGAAGAATAGGTTACTCACCTGTAACTGTAGTTCTAGGAATGGTATAGGGTTCACATCTACACTCTGGCAGATCCACTGGAAGGCGATGATTGGCCAGACGTCTTTAAGCTAGCTCCTCCCACCACCCGGACAGATATATCCACCGACTTCATCCCATGACATCAGAACTCACATGCTCTAAGCAGGATCTGGTGCCACTTGCCAGGGGAGGCTGGGTGGGTTGTGTGGATGTGAACCATATAACACTCCTAGAACTAGTGATCTGTTCTTCTAGGGCCATAGATATGGTTCACTTATCTACACTCTGGCACACTCCAAGCAGTTCTATGTGAGGAGGGGGCAAGGCGTGCACCCCTACTTGGCGAACAGAGGTTGGAGAACTGAGGTCCCAAAATATGCATCCCAGTGTGACTCGACGTCAATGCAGTAAATGAAGGTGTGTACTGACTTCCAGGTAGCAGACCCACAGATTTACTGTATGGATATATCCCTGGAGGCAGCCACTGAGGCAGCAGCATGCATAGTAGAATGAGCTCTAATCCCTCCGGGAAGCACCTGACCAGCCCACCTATAACAGAGGTGGATGCATGATGTGATCCACCTTGTAGCTGTCTCCTTTGCTGCCGGTCTGCCAGGCGCAGCCTCACTGTAGGTGAAAAACAGCTTGCAATCCTGTCCCCAAACTCCAGTTGTACACTCAACATATGACAGCGCTCTCTGCAGGTCCAGGGTATGGAGCCTGCGATCAGCCTCTGAAGTAGGGTTAGTAAAGTATACCATTAAATTAGTCACCTGGTTAAGGTGAAACTCTGATACCACCTTCAGGAGAAAGTTTGGGTTGGGGCGAAGGATGACTTTGTCCCTAAGGAAGACCAGATAGGAAGAGTCCACCGAGAGCACCTGAAGCTCCCCAATCCTTCTGGCAAACATGATAGCCATCAGAAAGGCTGTCTTCCACAACAGGTGTGACAACTAACGCCTGTGCACTAGTTTGAAAGACTTGCCCATGAACATAGCTAGGACCAGCAGAAAGTCCCATGGCAGACGTGGTTCATGCACCGGAGGAAACAAGTGGTTGAAGTCTTTGAAAAAGTGCATGATCACCTTCTCCTGGGCCACTGTCGGCATACCGACCTGTGCCCGGCAAGCAGAACTGGCTGCCAGGTGCACCTTAAGGGTGTCGCTTGGAGTCCTAGCTGGGAAAGTGATCCGAGGTAGTCCAGGGTGATAGCCACAGGGCAGGCAAGGGGAGCAGGCTCCTTACCCTAGCACCAAATGGAAAATCTCTTCGATTTAAAGGAATAGCACATACAAGTCGACGCCTTCCTGGAGGCCTCCATGACATGTAGGACATCCTCGGAAAGACCCAAGACCTAGAACTCTAGCTACTCAGGAACCAGGCTGTGAGCTACAGGGACTGAAAGTCCAGGTGCAGGACTGCTCCTTGAAGTCTGGTCCTCAGGTCTGGCAGAGAGGCAGTCCCTGCAGAGACCTACTGCTGAGGCTGAGGAGATCCATGTACCAGAACCACCCTGGCCAGTCTGCAACTATCAGGATCATCCATGCCTTGTCCTTCCTGACCTTGACCAGTACTCTGGATCAGGGGAAGGGAGAAAAGGCATACATGAGGCCTGGAGTCCAGGGCCTCGTGAAGGCATTCCCTATTAGTGTCCTGGACTGTGTGTCTGTGTGTGTGTGTGTGTGTGTGGGGGGGCGGGGGGACGGGCACATAGCTTCAGTTTGGCATTTTCCCAGGAGGCACAAAGGTCCACCGAGGGTGAGACCCACAGGGAGAACAGGTGGCTCACCACCTCTAATTCAGAGGTCACTTGACTTGTGTGACATCTCTTCTACCCAGCTGAGAGCATCTGCTAGCTGACTGTTCTCCCTCGTGACATGAATTGCCAGGAGATCAGCACCCAGGCTGTGCATGAGACTCCAGATGCAGAGTGCCTCCTGACACAAAGGAAGGGATTGTGTGCTACCCTGTCTGTTCAGATAAAACATGGTCGTGGTGTTGTCTGTCTGGACCGGACTGACCTGACCCCTGAGTAGTAGAGCTCCAGCAGGTTGACGTGGTGACGGGACTCGCTGGGTGACCAAAACCCATGGGACGTGTGGTCTCCCAGGTGTGCTCTCCACCCTACCAGAGATGTGTCTATCGAAAGCGTGACAGCTGGCTCTAGGAGGACAAACAAGATTCCTTCCTTCCTCCAAATGTTCTTGGACCATCCACCACTGAATGGCATTCCACACTGGCTGGGTCACTGTGAACGGCTGGTCCCTAGTGGCCTAGGCGATGGGACCACAGATGGCTCAGTTTCCACTGAAGGTGGTGTAACCACCAGCGGGCTCAGTGGACCATGCTGGTGTAGGATGCCATGTACCCCAACAGCCATATAAAATCCTGGGTAGGGCGCAAGAGCCCAACCTGAAATGATGGGACAAAGGAGGTAAGCTCCTGTGCCTGGTCCACTGGGAAGTGTACCTTGGCCCCCAGGGAGTTTAGTTCTGCCCTGATGAACCTGATCACCTGCTTTGGTACCAGTTTGGACTTGTCCAGGTTAACCAACAGGCCGAAGTCTCGGCAGGTCTCAAGAGCAAGTGCTGTGGATCTCACCATGGCCTCTCTGAATGGACCAGCTACTAGTCAGTCATCCAGGTAGGGGTACACTCTGACCCCTAGGTGCCATAGGTAGGCCACCACCACTGCCATGGATTTGTTGAAGACTCTTGGAGCGAAGGAGAGGCTGAAAGGCATGACCTAGAACTGGCACAGGACCTCTTCTGCTTGGAAATGGGAGTTACCGGCGGTGGGAACTGCAGACAGGAATGCAGAAGAACGCATCCTGGAGGTCCAGGGAGCAAAACCACATGTACTGCTCCAGAGATGGTATAAAGTGGCTCAGAGTGACCATCCAGAACTTGCGCTTCCACACATACTGGTTGAGATTGTGTACATCCAATATGAGGCACCAGCCCCCTGTATGTTTCGGGACCAGGAAGTACTTGGATATATAACCTTGACTGGCCAGGGTGTCTGGGTCACGGGCTATTGCCCCTTTCACAAGGAGCTGAGCAATTCATTTATTTATTTAGCTTTTGTTTACCAGGTAAGTATACTAGACAAGTATTATGCCTATTTTCAGGAACGACCCGGGAGAATACAACATGAGGAACAACAGTCAAGGAGACATGGCAAAGAAAGTACAGTTTTTTGTCACAGTAAACAAACATGTGGGAAATACATAATTTGCCGCTAGGGGAAACATATAGTAGTAAGCACATTTCAGATTATACACTCTAGACTAGCTAGTTCAACTGACAGATATATACAGGTCATCATACATAGGAGTGGAGCATAGCTCAAGGACTGGATTGGTCATAATATAACATATAACATTGTCGTATACACCCCCTAGGCTAGTTGGATCGCGGACAGGTATATACAGCTCATCACATTTTCTAAATATGCACATGTTAGACAGAAACAGAAACACTTCGTAGTACAAGTTTCTACCAAGTGACCAAGGTGCAATATGTCATGGTTAGCCTATGACCGTGGAGCAATAATGGGTGTAAAAATGCCCAAGCCTTTTTAGGCAGGAGTAGTCAGAAGTCATTGATACAGTGGGGGAAAATATCTCCAGGAATTCAATGGAGACACCCTGGGGAGGTTCAGACAAAACAATTTGACACTTTACCCTAGGGAGGTTTGGGGCAGTCACACTGTGATGCTAGTTTTAGGAAACCCCACAGGAAATTTCGAAAACTCAGATAGGAGGGGGCAGCTCAGATATCCACAGGCAGTGAATTCCAGAATCTGGGCGCACTTATGGCAAAGTCCCGATCCCCCATGAGGGTCCGGGTGGGAGGGACTTTGAGCATCCCTGATGTGAGAGACCTAAGTTGGTAGGGGGTGGGATTCAGTTTAGGCAGAAGCCAGGCCAGCCCCTGGGGGTGCTAGTTCTGATCACTTTCCTAGAGAGGCATCCCAAACCAAAATCAAGGTATCTAGCTGGTGAGAGCCAGCAGAGTTTCTCATATAGCTCACAACGGTGGGTGAGTCGGGGGGGCAGCCAAGGCAAAACGACAAATGTTATTGTAAGCAGTGTACCACCGGGTGAGATGTGTCTTTGGAGAGCGAGCAAATAGGTGCAGCCCATAGCTGAGGGAGGGAAGGAGCACACCTTTCGCTAGGGAAAGCCTGGCTGTCGGTGTAAGGTTATACTTGGCCCTATAGGCCAGACCCAGTTTGCAGTTTGCCGCCTTGCAGATGTTAAGGATATGATTACCCATGTCAAGTTGGGGGTCAAGTGTTACCCCCAGATATTTGATGGAGCTCACTATGGGTAGTGAGGATCCATCTGCGCTGGTGACATGTAAGCAGGCTGATGAGGCTTTGATTTTAGCCATTGAGCCAAAGAGCATAGCCTGTGTCTTTTTCAGGTTCAGGACCAGCTTGTGACTAGTAACCCATGACAATACCCTGTTAAAGTCATCGGTCAGGTTCTGGTTTAGGGTAGTGGCATTCTGGGAGTGAGCCAGGATTACCATATCATCTGCATACATGGTGGCGCTACAGCTGGTAGTAACCATGAGTAGTTGATTGATGAAGAGGGAGAAGAGGAGGGGACCCAGTACTGAGCCTTGAGGCACTCCGGAGGTCACCGGTAGGGGTTCGGAGAGGACTTTATTGAAGCAAGTACGCTGCTTTCTGCCTTGTAGATAACCCATTAGCCATTTCATGGCATGGGGGGAGAGGCCAAGTGACCACAACTGTGCACCAAGCAGTTTGTGGTCAACAAGGTCAAAGGCTTTGGACAGGTCGATAAATATTGCACCAGAGAGTTTGCCCTGGTCCATGGCTGTCCAGATACTTGATGTAACCGAGATTAAGGCTGGGGTGGTGCTGTGTCCCTTACGAAAAGCCGTGCTGGGCTGGGGACAGAAGTTCATGAGAGTGGATATATTCCAAAAGCTGCTCAGCCACTACCTTTTCAAGGAGCTTGCTAAGGGTTGGGAGAATGGCAATCGGTCGATAATTGTCAGGCAGTTTGGGATTTTCTTGCTTCAGTACAGGAGCAATCCTCACCTCTTTCCAGATGTCTGGGAAGGTCCCCAGACCAAGGGATAGGTTGAAGATAAAGGCTACTGGTGAGGCAATGTGTGCAGCACCAAGCTTAAAGAGTTTAGGCTCCAGGTTGTCTAGGCCAGGACTGGAGTACTGGGAGAGGCCAGCTAGGCGTTTCTGCAAGTCCTGAACTGATACAGCCCTGAGGTGGAACATTTGACGAGGAGGGTGACCCTCCAGCAGAGTGGAGAGAAGGGGTGGGACAGAGCCTCATCAGGTGAGAAGAGGTTGTGAAGGCAGAGGTCAGAGAAGAGATTATTTAGGAGTTGGCAATAGTATGGGGATTATTGCAGGAGACTCCATTTATGACCATGTCCGAACCCCGGATGGAGGATCCGCTGACAAGGGATTTAACATCTCTCCAGAACCTCCTGGGATTACTGGCAGAGCTTAGTAGGGCAGACTTGCAAAGTCACTCTTGCTGCCCTGATGGCCTTTTGCACTTGTTCCTGAGGTGTCTGCACCTTTGAATAATCATGGGATTACTGGTACCTTTGGAACGAGCCCAACACTTATCTCTCTCCCGCATCTGGGCTAGGAGATTCCCATTTAACCAGAGGGTAGCGGACCCCCTCACCCTACGGGTGACCTTAGGAGCATGCTTGTCTTGCAAGGCCCCAAAGGTGGAGAGGAAGTAAGAGGTTGCTGCCGAGTGGTCAGTGGCACCATACACCCCAGACCAGTCAGTAACTCTTAGGTCTTCCAGGAACTCCTCAGTATTGAATCTAGAGTAGTTTCTGACATGCATAATTTTGTGTGGAATTTTGGGGTTGGGAATTTTCCATACACAGAAAACCGGTGAGTGGTCAGAGATGGAGTCAGATAATGTACCTGCTGATGAGATCCTGTCAGGATGGTTAAACACGATCCAGTCCAGTAAGGTGCCGGAAGATCCATTTGCTGTCCGCCTAGTTGGTTCCTGGATGAACTGGGTCAGGGCAAGGTTAGCAAGCAAGCAGAGGCTCAAACTGCTTAACATTACCACTATCCCAGTTAAGGTTTACATCCCCCAGGATTATGAGTTCGTTATCCCTGACTCTGGGACCAATTCTGTCCATGAGGTGAGTTAATCCAGGTAGCCCACCTCTTGGAGGATTATAGGTGCACACCAGGTGCAGTTTCTTTGCGTCCCCAGGTAGCAGTAGCACATGTAGCAACTCACAGAGTGACACGTTTGAATCCTGGTGGGCAATTTGGGAGATTTTTAAGTGGCTCTTATGGTAGATTAGTATGCCACCCCCCCTCTTGCCCCCAGCTCTGTCCAGTCGGGTGAATTCATACCCAGTGAGTTCACAGGCAGAGTCAGGGACAGAGGGTTTCAGCCAGGTCTCCGTCACTCCTAGGATGTCGGGTTTGTAGAGTGCAACCCATGCTAATAGCTCATCACGATTAGGTAGCAGGCTCCTAATGTTAAGATGAGCTATCTTTAGCTCTCACCCATGCCCCATACGGGAGGGATTTGGTGGGTCAGATTTATGGGCCAGGGTTGGTTTCAATATCACCGCCAGTAGTAGTGCAAGTAGGAGGAGCCAGGGAGATACCACCTCCTGCGCTTGTCAACCTGGGAGTTTTTAGCACAGGCACGCTTTTACCCCTGCTTGTATATTACAAGGCAATCAAGATCTAGACAGCAAGTAACACTGCAGTGCACTGAGATCACAAGGATATTGAGAAGGTGTAGTCGGGGACCTCGTGGGTGGACGACCATCCCCAGTTGTCATCCAGTGTTATTGAGGGGGAGGTGACCATATGCAACAAGGAGAGTCCCACTATAAGACCTACAAGGCCTATATCCCTGCAGATGACAGCCAGCACCCTCTCTACCTTTAATATTTGAGTATCCCTATCCTCACTAGATTGATGGGAGGGGAACCACGTCCACATCTTGGCTGGAGGCATAGCACTAGCCTGTGAGATAATTATCAGTCAGCTAACAAGAACTGCTGTGAAGGAAGGAGAGATGGATGTACTAAGGCTGGAAGGAAGTTAGTGAGATTTGTTATTGGTATCTGCCAAGTAAATAAAATAAGGCCTGCACAGTGCAATTCAAGGCTACCAGCAATGGACGCAGGGGCTGAGGTTTATTCCTGGGAAGGAGTTCCTGCCCTCGCCCTTTGTAAGCACACTTACCACCTGTCGACAGTTATACGAGGACAGAGTTTAGCCAGCCAACAACCAAGCAGTGCAAGTGGGGTTAGGACTGGTATAATAGTAAATACTAGCAAGGTTGTTTTGAGCAGACAGTGTAGCAGGACTGGGATAGTTAGGCCCCACGCCTTTTGTCGGGAGTCTGGTATAGTGAGGCCCTACTCCTTTACAAGACTTAGGTTCTGACACAAGACAGAGCAGGGCAGTTTAGCAGACAGTGGTCGCAGAGAAGTAGGCCACCAGAATAATGTTGACAGGCAGTAGACAGTAGTGCTGTCAGTAGGCATATACCAGCATAAAAAATTTCGTTGACTCTATTTAGCATATATCAATATGTAAAAAAAAAAAAATTTAATTGACTCTATTTAGTATCAGAGAGCAGGTAGGGCAATTAACCAGGGTAGGAGAAACTAACTAATTACCACTGATAATTAAGCAGATACTTCCCCTGTTGGCCGTTTGGGTGATACTGGCTTCCACAAATAGAAATCAAGCTAGTTACCACTAACAATGAAACAGATACCTCCCTATTAGCCAATTGGGTGAGACAGTACATTAGGCGGTGCCAGTGAGCATTTAATGGTAGGAGGAACCCGTGGGTGGTGGGCAGAGAAACCTGTTCAGCTTTCTCCTGCACCGGGCAGGGGCCGGAGCTTGTGCGATGCAAAGTCGTCAATGTCCTCCCTGAGGGCAGACAGCGTGTCCTGAGGCACCCCAGACTCTCGAGATGCATGGAGGTGACAGAGCAGGAGAGCCTCAAAATCTAGATAGTCCTCTGCCCACTACATCCAACACCCACTTGTCCATTGTGATAGTGGACTAACGTGGCACAAAGTGACATAGATGGCCCCCAATAGGGACAGCTGTTAAGGACAGGACAGATGGAGGGATGACACCCCCAAACCCATCACTGGGCAGCTTTTACAGAGACAACTGCCGCTGGAGTACCTTGGGCTTCAGACTTCTGCTTGAGGTGCCAGGCCTGAAACTGCCCCTGCTGGGGCTGCTGCCGGGGAGACTGTAAATAAAATGACAAGATATTAAAAGCCTGTTTCTTTGGCTTCTTTTTCTGGTCCTTCTGTGGCAAAGGCACAGAGTCAAGGGTGATGCTGTATTTCTAAATCCAGAAGAAAGGTGCTGAGACCAGTGATGCAGGGTCGGTGCTAACCACATAAAGGGTGGTCAGCTCTGGCTTCAATGAGGTAAACAGAGTCCGTGGATGCACACAGGAACTGAAAAGACACAATGGAGTGTTGGCAAATCAAAATATTTATTTTGAAGGAAAAATAAAAAAAAAAAAATGCGAAGAACACGCCAGCAACAGTTCACAGCAACAAACAAGCACCAAACCAGCTATCCCTAGTGCTTCGACTCAACATGAGTCTTCCTCAGAGGGTGGGGCTGTTAAGAGGATTACACATTTAAATAGTTCAGTTCATTAAACACAACACTTAATTGATAATTCACAGCACATGTGCATCGATTGAATACAATGAAAAAAAGTGCACTGAACATAGAAAATGTAATCACTGTCACTCAAAGTAATAGGTGTCAGGTTAGATATCAGAGCTGCTGCTATGCAAAGCGCTCATTCATGCATTCCATTTTATGTTTAATGAACTGAACTATTTAAATGTGTAATCCTCTTATACCAGTGCCTCTCTTCATCTTAGGATGACGAGAAACATCGATGGCGGTGCCTCTCAGTCAAGCGGGCTCAAGAGCGCAAACACCTCGATTGTGACCTCAACCATCGACCACCCAATCGACGATAAGAGGGGTCTTCCTGAGGCTGGCCATAGACTATGCACCTACCAACATTTAGCAACAAGGGTGAAGACCCGACTACAAGTGGATGCTGGACCCTGGAAGGATCGACGGGGGTCACTGATTGGTCCATGTCCTTCTGAGTGAGGACTGGGAGCACAGAAGTCTGCGATGGCGACTTCTTGTCTGACAACCGGTTGACCAGGTAGAGAAAAAACTCGATGGCTTGGTTGACTGGAGCAGAGGTCAACCTTCGACCTGCCCCTCAGCTAAACGGTGCTCAACAGCCGTAGAGCACCCGAGCCAGTCAAGGGACTGGGAGGGCTTCGATTTCTCCCCATCCCACAACTGGCGATGGCAGTGTGATGATTTGTTTTGGATTTAGAATCACAGAGGGCAAGGCTTTCCCCCACAGTTTGAAGGGACCTGCACATATCATGAACGTTGTCTGTACAAATCCCTCCGACGCCAACCCCAGGTGCATACAGTGCTGAGAATGAGGAGGTGCCCACTGCGGCAGCTGCAGTTTCAGCCTCAAGGACTGCAAGTTGAGCAGCAGACCCAGCCATAGCAGAGGCCTTTTTGCAGCCCTTAAGGCAATCCTTCAGATTTTGTTCCCAAGGTCAACTTAGCATGAGCCCAAACTTCCTGCTCTCGAGGGACTCCGGAAGCATGGAAAGGCATAGACTGCAACCCGCCACATCGTGTTGCCCACTCAGGCAGTACACACACACATCATGCGGATTTGTGAGTGACATCTTCTGGCAGCCAAATACAGAATTTAAATCCCAGTTTCTTGTATTCCATCACTGACCCAGAGACGGGGTCTAAAGAACCAGGAAACAGCACTGAAATAACTTCAAAAACGTTAAAAGGAATGGTTCGCCAATGGTGCAGAAAAAATCCTAAGTGGAGTGGGAAGATGTTGACCTGTGCTTCCAGCAGAAAGAAAGATCTGATGTCACGAAGTGGAGCTGGGGGATAGATCCGCCCGAGTGGTGGGAGAAGCTTTGCATAAAGACATTCTGGCCAATCACCGCATTCTAGTGGAACTGCCAGAGTATAGATAATGAACCATATTTACACCCCTTGAATCTATGTTTCTATGTACTGCAGCTAAAAAGACATCAGATCTTGAGCTGGTCCAAATTTTCTACAACTAAATTTGTTAAAAATGGAAATTATCTTTTTAAGTCCTCTGTGACTAGTTCACACTCTCCTAGAGATTGCTTTGTTAGAAATCTTTGTCTTGACTTCTTATGATGTACATATTAGTAACTTGAGGTGCTCAGACAGCATCAAATTCAATCCGATCATAATTTACCAGGTAGTCATGAAAATCCACATGCTGATCCGAGGTCAGATCGAATTTTGGATAATGAATCTCCAGATCCAGCCCGACTATCCATCACAGTGGTATTCCTCACCCCAGATTAATTAAACAACAGTACCTGGTGCCTAGTGGCACCCCTTTCCCTCACCCCATCCTATGTAAAACATGTAATCCCTGGTGTCCAGCAGCATCCTCCCACCCCACTGCCCCAAACAGTGACTGCCACAACCCTACATTCACCTCCTGGACTGACTGCCATCTAACCCTTTATTGCAAACAGCTATTATAGAATTAAATATTAATTCGCTGTGTGATGATTTCTGAAGGACTAGTGAGGAATCCTAGGGAGCAAATATTCTCACTTGCATGCACACCAGTATATGAGGAGTGTATCCAGCAAAATGGGAGAGGATGTGGGTCTGATGCACTTTGAAGGCCAGGATTCAACGCCACTTACAGAAACCTGGTGTGGGGAAGAAAATGACTGAGACACAAGGATAGAGGGTTACAGGCTATTCCAAAGGAATAGGTTAAAAAGGGGTGGAGTGGCTCTCTTCATAAGGGATGGAGTCGCTGGAGGACAAGTAGGACATCAGGGGGGATATGCCGTATCTCAGAGTCTATCTGGACTGAATAAGGGCAAAAGGGGGCAAAGTCACATTGGATGTGTGCTACAGGCCACATAACAGCTCAGCAGAGCATGAAGTCCAGCTGGCTGGGGAAATTCCAAGAGCAGCCAAATCACAATGCTGTTGTAATCCTGGGGAACTACTGTCTCCTGGGCTTGAACTGGCATCTTGAGAAGGCTAACAGCAGGGCTAAGACTGGATTCATGTCCACTTTCAAGGAGCGCTTCCTAGAACAGCATGTCCAACAAGGAAGTAGGATTTAAGCTATCCTTGACTTGGTTCTCAGCAGTGGGTATGGGATCATCTGTGGGAGGCAGTGACCACAACCAGGTAGCCTTCTCCTTGGTAACAAAAAAGACTACTTGGGCCTCAGTCACCACGACACAGAACATCAGAAAGGCAGGTTTTGACCTGATGAGGGATCTGGTAGAAAACAGCTTGGAGAAGCTGTTTGCCTACTGTTTTTATTAAGGAGTATGAGAGACCACAATGAGATATATTTTCTACTTGTTAATAATTATGTGAATTGGGGGGGGAGGTGGGGCTAGTGCAAAGGCCAAGGGCAGGAGGCAGATATAGATGAGGGGGGCAACAAGAGAGGAGACCCACAAAGGGAGAGAGGAATAACACAGGGGCAAATACTCTTACTTCATGCAGGCCAAGGGTCTGGAGAAGATGCAGGAGGCTGGTAATGCACAGCACTCTTTAGGTTTGTTAAAGAAGGTGTGTGAAGTAGCTGTGGTGGTTTGCATCCCAGTAAGCAATATGGGATGAGGGATAAAGAATCCCCCCTCCCCGACTTAACAGGGATTTATTGCAATGGATCTTACACAAAATGAGAGCTGGAAAGAGACAGGCGGCCTACAGGGTAGAGAGTAGTGCACGGCAGCACTGAGAGGCTGCCAAGACTAGAGTTAAGGAAGCTGAAGAGGGTTTGAAAACTAGGATAGCAGTCAGAGCTACAGAAAACACCACCACCATCTTCCAGTACATAACTGGAAAGAGGAAGGTGAAGAAGGAGATTGGGCTCCCACAAACAAAGGGGGGCAGAGAATATGTGCAAGATCCAGTGGCAGTGACTCAGATTCCGAATTAATACTTTATTTAAGCATTCGCCAAAGGGCCCCAAAGGAGGGGGTGCTCACTGGGAGGACCCATGGCATTAAGGATAACCGTGATGCAATTTGCAGACATCCTGCTTGCCCTGGTAGCAGACTACCTACAGGAGTCATGCTTCCAGCTGCTCAGTTCCTTTTATGTAGTGTGCTGCCTTTATTCAATTCATTCACTGTTTTCTGGCATCTAAAAAATCCCATCTGGGTGCTGCAACATCCTGCATTCTTGTCTCCTACTTATCAAGCATAGGTTCTGAACTGTAATTAAAGTCATGCTTAGCTTCTTTGTTGTAATTTCCCACCTACATTCACATTCTAGCAAACAGGCTAGAAGGAGGGGCAGAGCAACAATGGGGAAATATCAAAACTGCCATCACAGAGGCAACAAGCCTTTGTGTGAAGCAAATAAAATAAAACGAAAGAAAAAGCCACTATGGTTCTCAAAAAAGTTGGCGGAGAAGGTTAGGGAGAAAAAGATAGCATTTAGGAAGTTTAAGGAAACACAGAAGGAGCATGACAGAGAACTGTACCAGTTAAAGCGGAAGGAAGCAGGGAGGGAAGTCAGAATAGCAAAGGCCCAAACTGAGGAAAAGATAGCCAACTCGGTTAAGAAGGGGGATAAAACCTTTTATAGGTACATCAGGGAGCGTAGAAAGACAAAGGGAGGGATAGTGAGGCTGAATAGACTGGACGATGGGTGGGCAGAGAGGGACAGTGAAAAAGCAGGGATACTGAATGAATACTTCTGCTCAGTATTCACAAAAGAGAGGAGGGGAGGTGCCTAATCCAATTAACAGAAGCACTCTGGATGGGGGGGTCGATCCCAGTCCTTTCACAGAAGAAAGGGTTCTGAAATAACTCCTAAAACTGAAGGTGGACAAAGCAATGGGGCTTGATGAATTCACCCCAGAATTCTAAAAGAATTAAGGGAGAACTAGTGACACCACTGACTACCCTTTTTAACAAATCATGGGAGGATGGTGTGGTACCCGAGGACTGGAGGAAGGCGGATGTGATTCCCTTCATAAAAGTGGGAGCAAGACAGAGGCAGGAAACTACAGACCTGTCAGTTTGACCTCTGTGGTAGGGAAAGTGATGGAATCACTTCTGAAAGGAAAGAACTGTTGAGTACCTAGAGGCCAGTGGGGCACAGGACCCAAGGCAGCATGGGTACACAGCGGGAAGGTCATGTCAGACGAATCTAATAGATTTCTTTGACTGGGTGACCAAAGTAGTAGACCAGGGAGGGGCTGTGGACATGGCCTACCTAGACTTTAGCAAGGCATTTGACACAATCCCACACAAAAGATTAATAATTAAATTAACCAGCCTGGGTAAAACATTGGCTGGACAACAGGACACAGAAGGTAATTGTAAATGGAGTCCACTCTGAAAAGAAAGGGGTTACTAGTGGGGTACTGCAGGGTTCAGTACTGGGTCCAGTCCTTTTTAATGTCTTTATAAGTGACATTGCAGAGGGACTAGAAGGAAAAGTATGCCTCTTTGCAGATGACACAAAGATCTGCAACAGGGTTGATAAACAAGGAGGCGTGGAAAGGATGAGAAGGGACTTGGCAAGGTTGGAGGAATGGTCAGAAGTATGGCAGCTTGGATTCAATGCAAAGAAGTGCAAAATAATGCACCTGGGAAACAAAAACCCAGGAGAAGATTACACAATGTGGGGGAGGGGGCAGTAACAACAACAAAAATGGAAAGGCACCTGAGGGTAATCATATCAGAAGACCTAAAGGTTAGCAAGCAATGTGAGAGGGCAGTAGGGAGGGCTGGGGGGTACTGGGATGTATAGGGAAAGGCATCACCAACAGAAAACAGAAAGTTGTTATCCATCTGTACAGACAGTTGTTGGCATCTGGAGTATTGTGTCCAGTTCTGGAGACCCCATCTCTGCAACGACATAGACAGGATGGAATCAGTCCAGAGGAGGGCAACTAAAATGGTGCAGGGTCTGCAAGAGAAGCCATACGAAGAGAGACCAAAGGAGCTTAATATGTATACCCTTGAGGAAAGGAGGGAGAGGGGGGACATGATAGAAACTTTTAAGTACCTCAGTGGAATCAACAAAGTCCAAGAGGGTAGCATCTTTCAGAAAAAAAGATGTGCAAGAACAAGGGGACACAATTTGAAGATAGAGGGGGGACGGCTCAGGGGCAATGTGAGGAAGTATTTTTTCACAGAGAGGTTGGTGGACACATGGAACAGACTTCCTGAGGAGGTTGTGGGGTCTAAAACTGTGGTAGAATTCAAGAATGCATGGGACAGACATAAGGCAATTCTTGTAGGGGGTAGGAAGCAATAGGCTGTTGGTTAACTAGGATCTACAGCTTATCCTGTAGGTAGGGAAATGGGCAGACTAGGTGGGCCAAGCGATCCTTATCTGCCATCAAAATCTATGTTTCTATGTTTAGCTACCAGTACTCTGTGGATTACAGCTGTGCTAAAGCCCCATATACTTGTTGCTTACTTATTAAGTACAGCATAGGTCTGCTACCAGGTGTTAACCACTTGTCTAGTACAAATAATTTTACATTTCTGCCTAGCTGTTTTTTGCCTGCACTTGTGTACTGTTCATCTAATGTGGTTACTGTTTTGCCATTTTGTCCTTGTCTCTCTCCTTCTGCCGCAGTGTTCTTTGCATTACTCTGCCTGATCCTATTTCTCCCTCCTTTTCCTACTGCCTCCACCACCGTCCCTCATTCAACTCCTCTTCCCTCTCTTCCCTCCTCCTCACTCCCCCCCCAACCTCCTTCTACCTATCCACCCTGGTCTTGTGCCTTCCCCTTCCTTCGACACAGAGTTTCTCCACTGTGCCCTCTGTTCCCCTCACCATCCGTTCTCTCCCTGCTCTCTAACTCAACTCAAGCGTAGGAAGCCACACTGCATGCTTCTCCTCATTCTCCTACTCCTCCTCCTCCTGTCTGGTGATGTGAAGTCCAATCCTGGTCCCTCTCCTTCCTCCCTCCCTCACTCACTCCGCTACTGACAAGGGTCTCAGCATCCTCCATCTGAATGCCAGGAGCCTCCTACCTAAGCTAGACCTCCTTTCCATGTGGCTATGGTTACATTCTCCTGATGTCCTCTGTATCACTGAGTCCTGGCTTTCCTCCAGGACTCTACACCCTATCTTGTCACTTCCTGATTACCATCTTTTCAGACAGAACAGGGGAGTACATGATGGACGGGCTGTCATTTATATCCACCAGAACCTCACGTTATGTGGCCACTAAGGAGGCCATACTCTCCTCCTACAAATTTCTCCTAGTCAAACTCTCATTCCCCTCCTCAGTTACCTATATTAACTGGGGTTTTCTATGCCTCTTCTAAGATTTCACATTCATCCCTTGTGGACTCTCTTTCCACCACTGCCTCTCATTCCTCTGCAGATGAACTCATCCTCCTCGGGGATTTCAATGTAAATTGGCTTTCCCCAACTTCCAAAACTACCATTTATAGGACTGAGTCCCTTAATTTGTCCCAGGTTAATTCAGAACCCACCCAGCTCAATCCCCACTCTGCAAATCATACTCTTTTGGACTGGGTTCTAACCTCCCACCCCCACCACACTGTTGCAGCAGGTGTCTTTCCAGATTCCTTCAGTGACCACTGCATGATGTTCTGCATCAGAAAAATGTGGTGTCCCCCCTTCACCTAAATACATCTAGTCTAGGTGTCTGTGGTCACTAAATATCAATGCTCTATTGAGTGACCTGCAGCAGACTGGTCAGCCATCCTCACTGCCTCAGATATCGATGGGCCATCGCACTATTCCACACCAAATTCTTTTCCGTCTGGGACAAGCACACACCCCCTCAAGAAATCCAGAGTAAAAACCTCCCACCATCCTATATTACCACCAATATCATTGACTTCTCCAAGTCCTAAGACCTCACATGGGCCCATTGCAAATTATTCCACTCCACTTCTGACTTCACTGCTTACAGAGCGCTGAGAAAATACTGCACGAAGGCCGTCCAGGCTGCAAAACTGCATTATTTCAAGGCCAACCTCCAGACAAACCTTAATTCCCCAGCTAAATTCTGGAGGGTTATTCATTCCCTCTTTGACTCCCCCTGCCCTGTCCACTCCCCCAACTCTTGTAAATGGTTCACCTGCATCTGACCCTACCTCAGTTGCTGCTCTCTCCAATTGTGCCTTTCCTTCCTCTCCCCCTCCTGGCTCCTTTCTTTTCACTCCTCTCCCCCCCCCCCAATCCCTCACCAGGTTTCCAATTCCCCAGTCACCATCCAGAAAACCCTCCTTGCTCTTCACTCCCTCAACCCATCTAAGTCCAGCTCTGACAAACTGGGCCCCGAGCTTCTCCACCTCTCAGCTCCTGCCACTGCAGCACCTCTTACTCACCTACTTAATCTTTCCTTCTCCCATTGTGCTGTTCCTTAGCCCTGAAAGTTGGCCACATTTATTCCACTTCACAAAAGGGGTGACCCCCACCTCCTCCGCTGGTAACATCTGTCCCATCTCCCACCTCCTCTCCCTCTCTAAACTGCAAGAGAAACTAGTCCACTCTAGACTCCTCGACTTCTTTTCATCCTCCAACTTCTCCCCATTCCAGTCTGGTTTCCAGATGCATCGTTCCACTGTCTCCTCCCTACTGCATGTCACTGATGCCATCCTCTCTGGGATAGATTAGGGGCTCATTATGGCTGCTATATTTACTGATCTGGCCAAAGCCCTCGACTTAGTGCCCCATCCACTCCTCTTGGACAAGCCGAGTTCTTCTGGCCTCTCAGCCCCTGCTGTTGACAGGTTTGTTCATACCTAACGGGCTGACAACTGGTACAGATCAGTGGCGCCCAGTCACCTCCCCTTTCTATCAATGCTGGGGTCCCACAAGGCTCCATCCTGTGTCTCATCCTTTTCTCCACTTTCCTCAATGACCTCCCCACTGCCTGTGCCAACTCGCATATCCAGATGACACAGTCGTCATTACTTCCCATCCCTCTGCTGCAGCTCTGGAAGACCTGCTCCAACGGGACTTCAGCAACGTTCTGCACTGGTTCCAATCTAACCAACTTAAAGAGCAGCTGACACCTTTGGGAAAACTTTGGAAAACATAATATTCAGACACAAGTCCGCTTGTATTTCATGTACTTTGTATAGATTTCTTCTCTCCATTATTTATTACTGAAGAAATTCCCACAAAAACAAGGTCATTAACCCTCAGAGTTCATCTGCCTCTATAGCTTATTCCCTACATGAAATCATAATGCCCTGTTGTGACATCACAGTCTGTTGCCAGGGAAATTTATTTATTTATTTATTGAATTTTGATGATCGGGTAAGCCCACTGGGCCCCGAAGGTCCTTTTTTCAGGGGCGACCTGGGAATAACATTAAGAGACACATACAGTAGAAAAACATGTGGGAGTACAGAATAACACGGTACACATAATAACTGTGATGTCACAAGTAGAGTATTATGACATCAGGTTGGGAAGAAACAATAGGAGACAATTAATCCTCAAGAAACAAGTATCCTGTTTTTGAAGAAAATGGCCTCAGCAGTAAGTAATGGAGATAAGAAATACGCAGCCAATGAGAAATACAAACGGTTTTACGTCCAAATATTATGTCTTTGAAAGTTCTTCTTGAGGCGTCGGTGGCTCTTTAAATGTCAACACTAACAAGACAGTGTCCATGACCTTTAGTATCAGTCAGAAACTGGCCAGGCTCACTGCCCCCCCCCCACCGTCTTCATCACTCTGGATGGCACCCCTCTTGAAGTGGTTCAGTCCTTCAAGTACCTGAGGGTGTGACAAGACAGAAAGCTTGACTTCTCAGCCTACATTGAAGCCATCCATGTTAAGCTCCATCCCAAGCTTGGTGTCCTATACTGTAACGAAGACTGCTCATCTCTGCGTAGCCACAGGGAGCTTGTAACCAAAATGGTACTCCCTGTCTTCGACTACACGGATGTGGTCTATGGTACTGCCCCTTCTACTATTCTCTCCAAACTGGACTCCTCTGCAACTCCTTCTGCCATTTTGCAACAAACTCCACCCCTCACACACACCACTGCGTGCTGTATTCATCCCTATGCATCCTCCCTCTGCCCTCACATCACTAAGCTCACTGAACCTCCTTCATATTCAAATACTTGTTTGGCTCCCTTCTGTCTTACCTCTCCACTCTCTCCCCCAACTTATTTATTTATTTAACTTTTGTTCACCAGGTAAGTACAATGAGCCAAAGGCCCCTTTTTTTCATGAATGACCCAGGCCTATTCTTACAAACAGCCAAGATGTTAATAAAGTACTAAAATACATACATGCAATATGCAGGATAAACTTAATCACAACAAACATATAGGACTACAAAAACATTTACATTGCAATTGTTTTAAAAAGTGCATTTTTAACTGTTGCTTAAAAACTGTGTGGTTTTTTACTTCATGAAACCATTCTGGTAAATTATTCCAACATTTGGCAGCACAGACAGAAAAAGCACGTTCACCCATGACAGTAGAGGTAGCTGGAATTGATAGCATGTGCTTTCCCATGGAGCTCAATTGTCTACTTTTAATTTCAGAACTCAACAAAGCATAAAGAGGGTAAGGTCAGAGTCAGACATCTATAGGCTGATCAGCCTGACATCAGTGCAAGGCAAAGTCCTCGAGGACATTAACAAGGTCAGAATAATGAAGCACGTGATTAAAGCAAAGATTCACACCTTCTCTCAGTATAGCTTTATAAGGTGTAGCTCGTGCCAAACCAACCTGATCACAACTCTTCCCTGCTTCCTGCTTCCTCTGTTCCAGGACCACTGCACTTTTGCCACTCCTAACCCCTGTTCCTCTATTGGGCAATCTGCCTTCTACTATTGACGTCCCTCACTCTGGAACAAACTCCCCTCCTCCCTCCATTACTCCCCATCCCCTGGCTCCCTCAGGCGCTAGTTGAAACTGGAACCCCTACCCACCTGTTCCTGTTGCCTCACTTCCTGATACCTCCATGGTCGATCCTTAATCCATCCAGGTAGCAACCAGCCGTTTTCCCGCTCCTGCTGTGGTCAAACTGTCCCCTGCAGCTCTACAACTCTCACTCTTCCACCTTGAGGTTGGGCAATCAACTCACCTTCTGATCAGTCGCCTCCTGCCATTACTGTTCTTGCCATTTTTCACTGTTCCCAATTTTTTATGAACTGCTAGACAGTAACCCGTCAAACAGTAGACTCAAATTGAGCCACTCAATTTGAGCGACTGTGTTAATAGCTACAGTGGCAGAATGACGAGGGGGAGGGACAGCAACTGGAGAAGACAGCGAGGCCTGGGATAGCGAGGGAAGGTACGTGGGAGAATGGAGAAGAAGGTCATGGGGGTTGTTTCAGACGGTCGATCGAGCTTGCCGTCTGGCGTGGTGGGTAGGGCTGTGGTCTGCCACAATGGTAGTCTGCGGTTTGGTACTGGTGTGGGGTTTAATTTTGTGATTGTTGTTGTTTTTTTTTTTGTTTTTTTGTTTTGGGGAGGGGGAGGGTTTATATGTCCCAACTATGCGTGCCCCAGCCCACAGTTTGCTCCCCCCCCCACATTCTCCCCTAGCACACTGCCTCCCCACCAAGTAGCCCTCTCCCAAGTTTGCCTCTTTTCCTCAGTGTCTGCCCCCCTGGAAGGGGGGGTGCACGGGGCACAGACCCCCTCATAAATGTTGTGATTATATATGTTTATTTCTATTTTTGTGATGCCCTGTCACTTTTGTTTATGTAGCTGATGTGCTGATCGGCGATTTGTGGTCGCTGTTGTGACACTCTGTATTTTTGTCATAGCTCTTATCACATGGTACCCTGCTAGACATTCTCTGCACTTTATCTGTACTTGCAATTTGTTTAATGTTTATTTTAATTTTTGCTTTATACTGTACCTTATGTTTGATCAAATGTTTTGATACTTTGTATTGTCTGCTTCTTGCTCCACCTTCCCCTCCCCACAGCCACACCTGGAAACGAGCTTTGACTCACTGTGCCTCTTCCCAGTAATCAAATAAATACTTGGCAACGATCAAGCCAGGTGAATCCCAAATTGCAGAGGGGACGCACTCCAGGATCACAGTGGGGCTAAAAAACAACTGTCAGAGCCTCTTGCGGTAATCTTTCACAAGTCTGTTTTTCTAAACTAGAGAATTAGAAAGTGGGAAATGCGGTACCCATTTTTAATAAGGTGGTAAGAGTTAGGCATCTATAGGCTGGTCAGCCTGACATCAGTGCTAGGCAAAGTCCTCGAGGACATTAACAAGGTCAGAATAATGAATCATTTGACTGAGGCAAAGATTCTCACCCTCTCTCAGTATGGCTTTATGAGATGCAGCTCATGCCAAACCAGCCTGATCCCATTCTTCAAAGCTGTGACCAAGGAGTGGACAGGGGAAGGGCCACAGGCATAGCTGATGTGGACTTCAGCAAGGCCTCTGACATTGTGATACATGATATGCTTCTGGTCAAAGTACTCCAGGCAAGCAATAATACCCAACAGGGTGGACGGTATTGGGCAATACCGGACCGCCCAGGGTCGAAATGAGGCCCAACGCCGCAGGTGGAGGGCCTTATAGCCTCTGGAAGGTCTGGTATTGCCCATACCGCCCACCCTGGAGGGTATTATTGCGCTCAGAAAATGGGCACTGAGAAAATAAATTTGTTTAATGAAAAAATGTTATTAGAAAATTAGTTTTGCAATAAAATAGTTCCTCCACCTACATTACAATGTACCCCCACACACACACATATCGCCACATTACCCAGTTTTTACCCTTAGTGATGGAGTTTCATTATTTTGTACAGTATTTATTGGGTAACAAACTGAGTTTGTCATTCCTTGCTCCCCCCAAAAAGTCATCCAGTGTTAGAGCGGGAGAGGCTGCGGGAGAACGATCGTGCTATCTGGAGCTGCTTAGAGGGACAGACGGTCTGAAGGTGAACGGAGAGAGCTGACAAAAAAAAAAGTTATAAGTCTGTAAAAACAGGCAGATTACTGTGCATTTTTATTTTGTTATGTGGCTCCTCTGAGCGCCCTTATTTAATTGGCAGTGCTACCATTTCAAATTTTAAATTACATCGGGAGACGAATGCTGCTGACATGTAGCGGGAAGAGCGCTAATGTCCTGAGAGTGACAAGGAAGTGGAACATCGGGAGCTCTCCCACCATCATGTAATCAGGTGCGAGTTTCTGTTTTAAAACAGAGACACTGATGGGGACAAGTTTTGGGAAAAGCTGAGAGGGTGGTCGGTCGTAGGATTTTCTGGAGTCTAGCCACGGCGGGAAGCTGACGAGTTCACAGAATACCGCAGCTCATGGGGTATGACGTACTGAGGTGCAATTTTCTACTTAAATTGGCTGACGGTTGAATAGTGTGGGAGACAGCTGAGAGGGTGGGCAGCCGTAGGATGTTTTACTTTAGTTAACTTAGTGACTTTTGTGGGACAAAACTTGAAGCTGTTAGCTGTTGCCGGGTAACTTTTTGAGGGCGGGGATGGGGATAGAGAAGTGGATCATGGAGATTGTGCCCATTGCTCCTTAAATGAGCAGTAAACAGTTAATTAAGTAAATTTAAGATATGTGCCTATTGTTGTGGGGGGAAACAAAGACAGAAAACAGAAAATTTTTTGGGGCTTGATTGTGGCTGACATGACGGGTCTTGCTAAGCGATGAGAAAAAAGATGGCGGCACTTTGAATTTGTGTGCTCAGTGCCTCAGCCAATGGAAAAGCAGGCTGGGCACTAGGATACTTGTCTGGGTATGAGGCAGGTATGTGCTGGGCCTTTTTATTTGGTGGGCATCTATTGCCTGATAGATGCCCACCTAAGTAGGTGTCTCAGCCAATCAGAAGAGAGAATTGTCTTTGCCCATTTTCTAATACAGCATAAATGAGGCAGAAACAAGAGGGATTACTAAGTTTAGTTTTTACTAGTTTAGAATTTTTTCACGACTATGTCTCTAAAGACATCAGGATCCGCTTAAAATTCAGGTCCTAAATTATGCAAAAAATAGTTAATCACTTTATCAAAAAGGATCTTGATCCAATACTGCAATGTAAGATTTCTTCTTGGTTGGTAGTGAATGATATTACGTATAGCTATAGGTATTACTTAGACATATTAACCATCCTAGGCAAAGAAAACTCTTTACAAAATATAGGCTAGAATTTTTTCCAAGTAACGTTCTGTCAGCCAGATATAATTTATTTTATTTAGTTTTTGTTTACCGGGTAAGTGCACTAGCCATAGCAATGACTATTTTCAGGCACGACCAGGGAGGATACAGTACAAAACATGGCATGAACACATTACACATACAGGATTATACATGATCAAAACTATTGAAATACATATGACATGATAAGGTTGGCCAAGTCTAACAGGATTTCAAAATACATACGAAACACAGAAACACAAAACCGTCATTGTAGATAGTGTATATAAATCAACAAATATATCTGATGGATATTGTTCCTGTTTACAACAAAATATTGAAAATCTCTTTCACGTAATCTTTGAGTACCCTTCATATAACAAATCAAGAAGCTATCGGCCAGTTCCTCTATGGAACACTATACAAACCTCAGATAGGAACTTACTGCTGAAACTGATGTTTATAGCTAATGATGAGATAACACTTAAAAGGGTTGTTGGATTTCTTGATGCAATTTCCTTGATTCGCTTAAAATACAAATAGTGAACTGCACTAGAAGCAGACTGGAACTCAAACTGAACACTAATCCTAGGAATGAACTTGTGACACTTTGGTATGAGCAACTCCAGTTTTATATTTGAATTATTTCTGCAAAAAAAATACTGTAACTACTTGAATTATTGTCCTTGTATAGGAATATGTGCTGTTTTATTGCTAGTATTGCTTGTACTTGACTACTGAATTGTTCATTATATAGTGCCATATGTTCACATTGTACTTAACTGTATACCCATTGATTTTATGAAATGGTCTTTGACAGATGAATAAAAGAAACTGAACTGAACTAGCTTGGGGGCAGGAAGCAATGAGCTGAGGCTGATGAACACTACTCTGAATGGAAAGGGGTTCTCAGTGGCATTCCTTAGAGATAAGTGCTGGGGTCAGTGCTTTTCAACATTTTCAGCAATGATCTAGAATGTGGTGTCTCTAGCAAGCTACTTGTGCTGATGACAGTAAGCTGGCCAGGGTGTTTGATTACCTTGAGGATGGGGACAAACTTCAAGAGGCCTCAAAAAGCTCAGCAACTGATCGGACTCCTGAAATTTTAAATTCAATGTAGAGCAATGAGGATGCTGCAAATGGGAAGGACAAATGTAGAACCTACACACTGCGTGGGGTTCCTTTTGCTGCAGTGGAGGAGGAAAAGGACATTGGTGGCCATAACAGACAAGGGTCTAAAGCATGACTAGCAGAGCGTGGCTACTGCCAAGATGGCAGGAAAAATGCTGGGGTTCATCAAGGGGGGGGGGTGACCAGAAGAGCAGGGGGAAGTAATCTTATCACCTTAGAAGGCCCTGGTCAGGCCCCTCATGGAGTTCTGTGTACAGTTCTGGGCTCCCCAAGAAATTTATTGAAGTTTTGTTGACTGGGTTGACCCACTGAGACCAAAAATCCCTTTTTCAGGTGTGTGCCACAAATTAATTACATGGATGAACACATAACACAATAAACCGAAAGTAAGTCATACAAGATAAAAGGACACTGAGGCAGTAGAAAGGATGTAGCACAGGGCCACAAAAATGATCAGGAGTATGGATGACACAAGTTATAAGGAGAGACCAAGCATCCTGAAGGCTGAGGGGGTTCATGACTTTAGTCTTCTACATACTGAAGTGCACTGACAAGTTCAAACAGGTGAAGATGTCTGATCTGGTGTGCTGCAGTAGGATGGGGGGGAGGGAGAGACAGACACTGAAGCTTAAAGGTGATAAATTATGAGGTAATGTTAGAATGTACTTCTCCTGCAGGGGGGTGAACCAATGTAACAGCCTTCCGATGGAGACAGTAGACATGAAGGCAGTACAAACCCTCAAGTAAGCCTAGACAAATGTCTGCTTACCAAGGGAAGTACAGGATACCCTGGGTAGTAGGACAGGTGGGAAATCCCTATAAACTAGTACATGTTTGAAGCAGGCGAGGCACTGACTTGATGGAACTGAAGTCCCTTTTGACATTAACGTGCAATGTAACTGTATTTGCAGTGGAATCAAAATTGGGATCTGTCTGTAGTTTATTTGGTTTGCCTATGCTACGGGGGGGGGGGGGCCTCCCCCTAAATTTGAGTGTTAAACATTCTGAAGTTGGCATGTATACCGCTAAGTCTGCCAAAGTGTGGCTCTCTCTATGTTTGAATCCATCATGCTGCAGAATGCAATTGCAAACTTACTTATTGCAGCCCTTTTAATGCCAGCCTGCTCCCACAGAACCTCCTAACAATCTCCCAAAGATAGCCAGTGCAGTAGTTCAGTATAGTTTTGGGGCACAAATCCAGGTTGTTTGCAGTAGCCTGACTGGCTTGGATTTTTACTTTGGCACAGAGCGTGATATATTTTTTGCTTCCATGTGATGTTTACTCAGCATCACAAGTTCTTTCTGTGAGCACACTATTCTGTGAAAGTCTCTGATTTATTTAGCCTACTCCATCCCTGTAGAACTGCTGTCCTGCAAAACACTGTAGTGCTATTAGCACTTTCCAAATTTGGTTTGATGGACACACTTCCCTTATTCTGTAGGAAACATATTCCTGCTAGAAAAGCTGTTACATGAAGTAGCCTAAACAAATAAGCACCACAGTATGTTGAAACTCCATTTCCATAAGTTTTGAAATTCCTGACACCAGACCATTCAGGAACCAAACTCATAAAACCAGACATACAGAGGAATAGTAACTGCACTGCTAAACTTAATTTTTTTCCTTTACAGTGGGCCCCTTTTATAAACGTAATAAGACACTTCAGGATATGTATTAGTATTACTGAACTGCACCTCCAGGTGGCAGAAGGTACTTGGTGCAAGAGCATTGACCCTCACAACGGACCTGGGCGTGCAGTTCAGGAAATGATAGTTAGACTCAAGCTCCCCATTTCCCGAATGGGATGGATGGGCAGTGTATGTGATGCATAAGCTGAATGTTGTCTTAAATTATCAGCTCACAATGGCCCCTATGCACTAATGGGGCGGGGGTACGTGGAATCCATGCATACCCCACCCACATAGGCGTGCATCCATGGACAGGTGCGCATCAGGGGTATGCACGACCACTGGCCACCTGTCTGTGGCCTCACCCCCAGCACACAGGATCCGGTGGCACCAATCGGCGCAGCTGGATGGTGGGGAGTGGCAGCTGAAGTGCCATCGGGGCTGGGCTCTGTGTGTGTGTCCGGGGCTGCCTCTATGTGTGTGTGTGGCTGGGGGCTGTCCCTGTGTGGGTTGCACCTGGTGGCGATCGTGCGGCCGCACACCACTGCATGCTGGGGTGGGTTGGAGGCACCGGATAGCCCTATGTGGCGGCCCTGGTATCTTGGTGGGCTATTTGCCCGGTAGCCAGGTGGGTCTCGGGGTGTGCATGTGGCATGTAGAGGGTTTATGGCAGGGTCCTCCCTGGTGTACGCTGCACCCCTTATGCACCCCTGCGGCCAGCACTACGTGCCCTGGTACATGGCACGTGGTGCCGGCCAACCCATGTTGCACCTCACGTGGCAGGGAGATCAGGCGCGCCCCCCTTCAAGCATTCCGTGCAGGGAGCAGAGTGGTTGCGTGCCCCAGATGCGCATGCGTAGCCCCTCCACCCCATTAGTGCATAGGAGCCTATAGTAATACTGCTCTGTGCAGACTTCATTTCTGGTGGGCTAACAAAACCCTGGGTTATGGGCCAAAGGCAAATCTTCCAACTGGTTGTTAACCTCCTGGAAATGCCCTTTCCCAGTCATATATCACTGTTCAAATAGCACACTCCTCTTGATTTACAGCTGACTTATGATGAAGCTTATGCCCTGTGCAGCAACCCTGCTGCTGCCGGCAAGTATCACCATACTGCTGGAGACAGATTAGATAGACAGACAGATAGATAGATTTTGGTTTATGTAGCACATTTCCTGAGGTCAAAGAGCTTAACAGTGAAATACAAAATAAAAATATAAACCATATATTATAAATATTATTGCTTAGAATTACAAGACTGTGTGTCATACAATATCCATGAGTCAATTTCAGTGATACGTACCTTCGAATGTCACTCAGTGCTGTCACTGTTACTAAAACTGTTCTTACTACTGGTCATATAACTCATCAGTCCCCTGAAAATGTTATACAAATAGCCCAGTTTTCAGTTTGAAATGAAATTTGTTTACTGAGGGGGTTGTACGGATAGACCTAGGGATGTCATTCAAGAGCTTCAGGCCAGCAACAAAAAATGCTTGGTCTCCGTTAGATTTCAGTCTAGATGGAGGAATCCTTAGAATTGGGTGTTCCACATGGAGGACTCTGCCTGGACAGAAATGTCTAGCAAGCGAGTCAGGAGGCAGGTGGGAAGGGTGAAAAGATTTTTGCAATTCTCAAGACCAACGAACTCCAGGAAGGACACTGGATTCTTGTCTACTCTTTCTTCTTCAGCGGACAGCAAGTACTCTCTCTTGATATGAAAGGGTGAAGGACTAGCAGGTTCTAGGAACATAAACAAGTAACTCCTAGCAGCTACCTGACATATTATCATCCCCAGAGATGGTAACAAAAGACCAGTTTCCTAGCAATATGAGGAAGAACTTGACTGAGACTGAATTGTTAAATAAATGATACTACATGTTAAGTGTGTTCTTAATTTGGGAGCTCTGAAATGAAACTGTTCACCTTTTGTCATCTGTGTTGAGATGTGCTGTCATTTTGGAGTACTTGCTGTCTTTGTCTTCTTCAATTGAAGCTGATGTAATGGAGAGCTCCCCAAACAAGTCTACAAGCCAGGTCAGACGAGCGATGCCACTGAAGGAAGGGAAACCAAACTTCTGTGCATCTAAGGGGCTCCCTGTAAGAAACAAATACCTTTAAATAAAGGTTAAGTTGGTTCCAATCACCGCTGCCACTGAGAGTCCAGCCTACTCACTCCAGTGTAGCTTTCTCTGCAGCAAGTTGTCCAGGCCAAGGAGATACCTTGTTTACTCAAGACTATTACTGTACCTTATTCTTTTCAATTCACAATGTTTGGTAGTGTTAATAGGGCTGAGAATCTCTTACTGGGCAACCTAGCTTGTGGCTGTGAACCTTCTGGCTCCTGCCTGCTCAGCAGTCATTTTTATGTGCCAACAGCTACTGTGGTCATGCATTCTTTTTTGTATATTTAGTCAAGTTTAAGGTTACATTCAGTGTGATCTGACTGCATGATGTCACTGGATGTCAGTCATAGGGCATTTCAGACCTACACAAGCCTGAGTTTGAGCCCCTATATTGCAGTGTTTCACTTGAGTGGGGATTCATGGTGGTGTGAAGTTAGAACAGTAAAATACACGACAAATAAATTTAGCTAAAAACAACAATTTGTGAAACTAAACGGCCTACTGAGATTAGATCCCCAAACAACTGTTTTGCAGGTTGTGACATAACCCCTATAGCTCACTGACCTGTAACTCAGTGGCACACTGAATGTGTGTGTATGCTTAGTAGACAAAGGATCGACAGTTCAAATCCTGGTGAGCACCTGAAACATTTCTTTGGTAAGATAAAAATTCACTTAAGTGAAAGATCAGTGGTTCAAATTTTGGCATGGACTTATACATTTGTTGCATATTTATTTTTTTAAGATGGAAACTCACTTGAGTGGCAATTCATAATGGCGTGGAGTTGAAATAAATTATGTGAGAGTGAGAAGCAAATTTAGCTATCAACAACAATTTGTGAAGGTATATCGCCTGTAGGGATTAGATCCCAAGTCACCTGTTTTGCAGGCTGTGACATACCTCCACACCACTAGAACTGCACTCACCTGGAGCTCAATGGCATGCTGTGGAAGACTAGGTTTGCTGGCAAAGGCACCTAGATTCACCTGAGCTCTTTTCTTCTAGGTTTGCTTGCAAGGACAGATCAAGGAACAACACTATCAGAGCAAGGAAAAAGATTGAGGCTTCTTTTTGCTAGGCAGATTTACCGTGTGTTGTTATTTTCTTTTATGCTCACAAGATCTGATACTGTTTTTTGCTTACATTTTACTGCTGTAATCTTCTCTGATTCAAATTGCTGTTGCAGAGTATACCTTCTACTGCATTACTACATGGTGTGCCTACAGGGTTGTTACTGTTTTGTGCTTATAGAATACTGCTGTAATCTTCTCTGATTCAAACTGTTTTTTTGCAAGGTATATCTTCTGTTACTGCTTTATTTTTCTCTGTAGCAAAGTGTTTTTTGCAGGGTATCTCTTGTGTGAAATTGTTACAGGTGGTGCTTACAGGTTTTACAGTTTTATCTATCATTAGGCTAAGCTTTCAAGGCTACTGCATTTGTTGTTGGTTGATTGTTTCTACTCATACCTTCTTGTTTTGTTTTGTCCGTGGTTGTTCTTTTTCGGCAGAGGACAGGCCCACGACACCCTCCCCCCAACCACACCATGCTACACTCCTTTCATAGAGTAGCCCAGTCATGACATCTCCTGTAGCAAAGCAGGAATAGGAGGATCAGAGGGGTATCCACACAGTGTCCTCACTTACAGGGGCACAAGTAATTTAACTTGTTATAACAAGTTATTAAAAAAAAAAATCTAACTTTTGCTTTCATTTTCCTCCTTCTAATTATTCAAACCAGGTTATAAACTTGGCAACTCAAGTGGAATGGATATTATTAACTGCAGGCACTGCGGGACACTTTTCAAAAGGGCAGTTATACAGGATTTAGGATGCTATCCTACTTTTTTTTTTTTTTTTAAGTCTTTGGTAACCAGGTAAAGTCCACTAGGCACAAGTGCCTGTTTTCAGGGGTGACTTGGGAACACTGGGCGGTTAAGTGACTTGCTCACAGTCACACAGTATGCAAGTGGAGGTTGTGAGAATCAAACCCAGGTCTGATCTGCTGGGTGTAACAAGCTCATTCACAGCTTATTACTCTAACTTCTAGGCTATACTGCCAGCCCTGTTGGACCATTGGAGATCTAAGGGCTCAGTTCCAGGCAGGATGGGCAGAGACTGTGTGCCTCAAATTGCATATTCAGGAGGAAATATATTATAAGAACCGCCTGCCATTTCCCCAACATCCAACTGAAGCTCCTTGACCGCAGAGGGTAGTTGGTCCGGGAGGCTGGAAGGTGGTGAGGAGGGGCAAATCGGGTGCCCCATCACTCAATGGTCTCCAACATATCACCTCCACAAACCATATAAAAACTACAAACAGGTATCTGCCTCTATCTCCAAAATGAAACAAAGGGGCAGAGGACTCTGAAGAACAGAACACTGCAGCACAGGAGCTAGCACAACAAAACTCACCCAAAACAGGGACCAAAACAACAACAACAAAAAGGCACAAACAAAATCCAAAACACTTCTGATCATAGGAGACTCCATGATTCGAGGAGTCGATACCTACCTCCAGCCGGGGGTAATGGTCAGATGTCTCCCAGGTACATCAGTGTGGAGAGACACTGACCGCATTGCTAAAATAGTGCAGGAAGCAGGAGAAAACAACAATGTCCTGGTACACATAGGGACTAATGATCTCTCCAGCCGGTCAGTTGTGGAGACCAAGGATCCCCTGACTAGGCTGGGAGACAAACTGTCATCGATTTCGTCCGGCATCTTCTTCTCTGAGATCCTGCCAGTCTGGGAGAGGGGGGCAGATGGACGGAAGGTCAGAGAAGGGGAGATAGGGGAGCTAAACATGTAGCTCAATGGATGGTGCCAGGAAAAAGGACACAAATTTGTAGGTAACTGGCAAGAGTTCTGGGAGCGAAAGTTCTTTAAATTTGATGGACTGCATCTCACTAAGGAGAGAGAGTCAGTGCACTGGGGCAGAAGTTTGACGTCTTTGCAGAATATTTAAACTAGACAATGGGGAGAAGGGTGCAGCAACTGATATATCGAACGGGAAGAACACCCTTCCCCCCCTCAGCTAGTGATCAAACAGGAGTTCAGCATGTTTGTAGTTCATTTGCATCACCAGGTAAAGAAAAAGGTCTGGCTCCCCATACGACGTGCAGGGGAAATGCCAGACCTCGCCCAACAACTAATGCACCGAAATCTGGCCAATGGAAAATCATGTTCACAAATGCCCGCAGTCTGGGAAACAAGATCCCAGACCTGCAGGCAATAATGACAGAGGCTAAACTGGACATAGTGGCCATTAGCGAGACATGGTTCACCAGTAACCACACTTGGGGAGACTGCAGTACCTGGCGGGGGGGGAGAGTAGCCCCTTTATGTCAATGAAAATATCAAAGCTACAGAAATCCAGAATACACATAAGGAGCCAGAAGAACTGTGGGTCACCCTGGAAACAGGAAATGGGACAGCCATACGAACTGGGGTTGTCTACAGGCCCCCATACCAGGAAGAGTACACAGATACATTACTGTTAGAAGATACACAGAACACGACAGCTACAGAGGAGGTTCTGATAATGGGAGACTTCAACATGCCAGATACAGACTGGTCAATACCAGCAGGAATATCCAACAGAACTAGACACATAGTGGATTCCCTGCTGGGGGAGGGCCTTAAACAACTAGTACAACAACCCACAAGAGACAGAGCTATCCTATATCTAGTAATGACTAATGGGGAAAGGATCACAGAACTCTAGGTAGAAGGTCACCTGGGGGCCAGTGACCATCACATAGTATGGTTCATTTTGGCCACTAGAACTAAATCATCCCATTCCAATGCAAACATATGGGACTTCAGAGGAGCTGACTTTGATAAGATGGCAAACAGAGTTAAGCAAGCCCTGGCAATAAGAAATACAGGTGAGGGGATACAGGCAAAATGGGCAAGCATTAAGGATGCAATACTTGAAGCAACATCCCATTGTGTTAGGGAGAAAAGCAAGAGCAAAAGAAAAGAGGAAACCACTTTGGTTCTCAAAAACAGTAGCAGAAAAGGTCAGAGCCAAAAGACTGGCCTTCAGGGAAATATAAGGGAATGCAGCGGGGTGAAAATAGGGAGGCATACCAAACTTCCCTAAGGGAAGCAGGGAAGGCAGGAAGGCAGGCAAAGGCCCAAACCGAGGAAACACTAGGACAAACAGAAAAAGAAGGGGACAAGACTTTCTATAGATACATTACTGAAAGGAGAAAATCCAGAAGGGGTATTGCTAAAATCAAAGGGGATAAGGGGGAGTGTGTGGAGGAGGACCAAGGAAAAGCATCTATCCTAAATAGATACTTCTGCTCAGTATTTACTGAGGAGAAGGTAGGGCAGGGTCCACAGCTCAGTACCATGGACACAGAGGGGGAGGGAGGTGTGCACAAGTCCCTTCACAAAAGAAAGGGTCCTACAAGAGCTTGCTAAGCTCAGGGGTGGACAAGGCAATGGGAACGGATGACATACATACCAGGGTATTAAAGGTGCTAAGGGTAGAGCTAGCAGAGCCATTATCAGAACTGTTTAGTGAGTTTCTGAGCACAGGAGAGGTCCCAGAAGACTGGAGAAGGGCTCACGTGATCCCGCTCCACAAAAGTGGTAGCAGGGAGGAGGCAGGGAACTACAGACCAGTCAGTCTTACCTCAGTAGTGGGCAAGATTATGGAGGTACTCCTTAAGGAAAGGATAGTGCAACATCTGGAATTACAACAGGAAGATCCTGTCAAACTAATCTCATAGATTTGTTTGACTGGGTAACCAGAGTGGTGGACCAAGGGGGTGCAGTTGATGTCGCCTACCTTGACTTCAGCAAAGCTTTTGATACTGTTCCACATAGAAGGTTGATTAATAAGCTGGGTAAGCTTGGGGTGGGACAGAAGTTGGTCAACTGGATATCGTCCCCCATACTTCTACAACAGGGCACAAGGCAGGGTTGCCCACTTTCTCCATACTTGTTTGCCGTTTATATGGAATCCCTAGCCAAGATCATAAGACAGGACCCCCGGATAGAAGGTATTCCCCCTGGCCAGAAGGCAAACAAAATATCTTTATTCGCAGACGATATCCTGTTAACTGTTCTTTCTCCTGAAACATCGATACCTGCAGTCTGGGAGATCCTTAGTTACTATGAAAAGATAGCAAACCTCCAATTAAACTCAGCAAAAACAGAGGCTATGATGCTATATTTTAAGCCAACACAAATCCTTAAAAATTCTTTACCCTTAAAATGGAGGTCTACGAAGTTCAAATACCTGGGTAGTTATGTACCCTCTAATCTTGAACACCTGGAACTAGTGAACTACGAACCGGTCTCTCTTCAAATTCAAGAAGGTGGTGGATGCATGGAACGGCCTACCTCAGGAAGTGGTGGATATGAATACAGTGCAGGGCTTCAAACAGGCATGGGATAGGCATAAGGGAGCAATACAGATGAGTATGAATAGATAGGCCATTGACAGAGCAAAGGCCGATGGCACATTTATAAGCTAGAAAAAGAAATGAACAGACTGGATGGGCCTTGCTGTCCTTATCTGCCGTCAACTTCTATTTTCTGTTTAATATGATGATGCAATGTAAAATTGACTTTCTTCCAAAGAATAGAAACCATACGAATGAATATTCTTCCTCGATTATTATACCCGTTTCAAAATGTCCCAACTTTCTCCACCGCTTTCTATTTCAAATCCTGGAATAAGCTAATTTCTTCCTTTATCTGAGAAAATCAGAGGCCAAGGATTCATCTTTCTCTCCTGTTTTTACCTCTGGACCGTGGGGGAGAGTAAATCTACCTGACTTGAAAAGTATGCAATGGCAGCTTTCTAAAAACATTCTTTCTTTGGCTCTCTTCCACTTATCTCTCGACATGGAAAGAAATAGAATTCCTAATAAATTACTTAAACGATACAGAGAAAATTGCTTTTTCCTTGTTTAGTTTATCCCCACCATTTGCTGATTTCTCTAACTTTACCGCGCAAGTACTACGTATTTGGAGAAACTTTAAAAACAAAAAAAATCTTTAAACAAGGCATTTTTTCGTCTCCTTAATCTCGAGAGACGAAAATTTTCTCCCAGCCCTTCTAGATACTTCATTTAAGTCCTGGTGTAGATTAGGCCTGAATTACTACTACCAATTAATTAATAATTAAGGTGTCCTGTTGTTCTCAGACTTACAACAAAAATATTCTCTTCCCGAAGGAGATGTGTATCGTTATGCCTAGGTGAGAAATTAAATTTTACAACAAAGGGACTTTCTCACCTGTAGCCCTAACCCTTTACCAATTCTCTGGACCCTACTTACGGACACACTTATAGGAAATCCCTGGGGGAAATTAATAGGTCACCTATACAGAATAATATGAGAATTTGGGAGATTCATCCCACTTGATACTAGAGGCCTGGAACAAAGATTTACAATTACAGAGTCCCTTCCCACTCTGGCAAGAAATGACTTTGAAAGCAATCAAGATTACATCGTTAGGAATATGGAGGGAATTCACATGGAAATCCCGTTTCAGATATTTCCCTTCCCCAGCAGTACTTGCAAAATACTTGCCTGCCTCATATGGTAAATGTTGGAGAAAATGCAATTGCCAGCTTGCAGATCTGGGCCATATCTTTTGGTACTGCCAAGTTTAATGCCCTTTTGGTGCATGTTACAGACAGAATTGGAGAGGTGTCTCGGTGAAACAATTGAGTTGACAGCAGAAATGGTTATGTTGTTTATTTTCCCTCCGCATAGACCAAGATGGTCCAATACCCAGCTCCCCCTTTTTCTTCAAGCAGCAAAAAAAAGCCATTATTCATAGATGGATGTCCCCCCTCATCCCTACAACCTCAGAATAGCACAAAATAGTATGCAAGATTTATAGATTTGACTATATGACAGCCAAACTCTATAATAAACAGGATGCCTTAACTAGGAAATTGCAGAGGTGGATCATACATTACTCTCAAATAGACCCATCCTTTGTCCTTTACAGCCTGATGGAAAGACTAGGCCCTCATAACAGAAGGGTGGAGGGGCGCTCTTTCTGCCTCCCCTAATTTTAATAGTCCGGCTGGGGGGGGGTTGGGAGAGCCTTTCCTAGCCCCCTTATTTAAGACAGATAATAATCTTACGAGGTCCTACTGTCTGCTTAAAGCTATGTGGGATTTATCAGGGATTCTTGAGGCGAACGAAACAAAAAAGGTGTGTGATTAATTTAATATTAGCAACTATTACATCTTACAACTCTGACCAATAACATCTCTCTATACTACTTATACAATGCTATGTGGAATGTTCTTCTGTTCAAGGTCAGCAGTAACAACTTACTTATTTATTGAATTTTGTTGACCGGTAAACCCATGGGGCCTAGAAGTCCCTTTTTCAGGGGTGACCGGGGGGAGGGGGAATACAGATGGTAAGCAACTGAAATTGAACCAGATTACACTGTTGGTGGTATTTTTAGTGAACTTGCTGCATAAATGATGTCTCTACTAATAAAAATGAAATTTAAAAAAAAGAAGTTGGTCAACTGGGTGGCAAACTGGTTGGCGGGCAGAAACAGAGTGGTGGTAAATGGTATACAGTCAGAAGAGATGCAAGTCACAAGTGGGGTACCTCAGGGATCAGTTCTGGGGCCAGTCCTCTTCAATATCTTCATCAGTGACATTGCAGATGGACTGGAGAGTAAGATTTGTCTGTTTGCAGATGACACCAAGATCTGCAACAGAGTAGATGATCCAGATGGGGTGGGCAGAATGAGAAGAGATCTGGAAAAACTGGCAAAATGGTCGGAAGAGTGTCAACTGGGGTTTAACGCAAAGAAGTGCAAGATCATGCATATAGGGAAGAGAAACCCTGAAGCTAACTACTGTATAGGTTGGAAGGGCAGTTGCTGGCATTCACAAGGGAAGAGACTTGGGCATCATCACCATCATCATCACAGATGACCTGAAGTCATCCAAGCAGACCACTAAAGCAGTAGGTAAGGCTAGGGGGAAGTTGGGATGTATTAGTAGGGGTATCACAAGTCGTAAGAGGGAGGTAATAATCCCTCTTTACAAGACACTGTTTATGCCCCATCTGGAGTGCTGTGTGCAGTACTGGAGGCTGCACCTTCACAAGGACATTAACAAAATAGAGGCAGTCCAGAGAAGGGCAACCAAAATGGTGCAACGACTGCATCAGAAAACATATGAGGACAGATTAACAGAGCTTAATATGTATACTCTAGAACAAAGGAGGGAGGGAGGTGATATGATCGAAACATTCAAACACCTTAAGGGCATTAACAAGGAGAAAGAGTCTAACATGTTTCAATATAAGAAAAATAGCAGGACAAGAGGACACGGCATGAGATTAGAGGGAGGCCGATTAAGGAGTAATGTGAGGAAGTTCTTTTTCACAGAAAGGGTGGTGGATGCATGGAACGGCCTACCTCAGGAAGTGGTGGATATGAATACAGTGCAGGGCTTCAAACAGGCATGGGATAGGCATAAGGTATCAATACAGATGAGTATGAATAGATAGGCCATTGACAGAGTAAAGGCCGATGGCACATTTATAAGGTAGAAAAAATGGGCAGACTGGATGGGCCTTGGGTCCTCATCTGCCATCAACTTCTATGTTTCTATGAATGTGTGTTTGCTTAGCAGGCAAAGGATCAGTGGTCTGAATCCAGACCAAACACACAGTATATTGTATTTTAATACATAATCATTTCACAATTGGTACTTTAATAACTGTCCTCACTCAGCTACTCAGTGGGTTGTAAATTGTTAAAGGGGGAATGTCCACATGCTCTAAATAGCATCACAGTATGTGTAGCAGGTGCTAGAAGCAAATCGCAAGAGTGCCAGAAGCTGGAAAAGTAAAGTAATACCTTTAATTTTGTATTCTCCCAGTGTGCTTCCTCCATTTTCTCAACACCCCCCCCCCCAACGAGCCTCTCAGTAATGGAAGTCCACGTCATGCAGGCAGCCAATCCAGCTCTCAGTTCCCTTATCCATTCAATGAACTGTGGATCAAAGCCGATTCTTCTGACTAGCCTTTCATTCTTTATTCTCAAAAGAAATTGCATGCCCTTCCCTGTGTCTCATTTCTTGTACATCAGAAAAAAAGTAAAGAAATAAAAAACTCTCATGACTTAAGGCTGTTTTACAACTCTTGCAACTGGTCTGTGGCGCGCACTTTATATTGAGTGGTGTGCCTGTCATGATCTGTTGTCAAATAATTGTTAGTCTCATTACGGTGTTTTTTGTATTTCAGAGGTTCATATTTAACAAGTGCTGTGTGATCTGAAAAGTGTCAATGTGGCGACAATAAAGTTACACCCATTTCTGACACAACAGAAGTGCTGTCCAGTCACTCGACTGCAGAGTGGTGCTCTAAAGCGACAGCCGCTAACTGTCGGCTTTTGATCTATCCTGATATCATGTGCAGCACCAGCCTATGTAAAGAAGCTGCTTTGAACTGTACTGCTACACAAAAGAAAGAGTAAACAGGCACAAAACATGTTTCATGCCATCTGACTGATCGCAAAAAAAAAAAAGGTTCTCCAACCGGAGTGACCAGTAACAAAAGGTGTTTTCATGTTCCAGTCAAGAAGCTATGCTTTTCTTAGGGTTATGTGGCTTGAATTTTCTGGTTAAGAATGGACAAGCAGGGTCAGCTGGGTAAAACTGTATCCCAACTGGAACCTGATTGAATGCAACATGTTGTAGGTGCTGCAACATTCTGTCACTTGTGATGATCTGCTAATCAGTGTTCTGCCGTTTATTAAGTCTCTCATTCTGTGCTCATCTTAGTATGTGTCTGTGTAACACCACAACATGTGTTCCCTGGCTTCCCAGCCAATTGATTAAAAAATTCCATACAAGATGGGGGTAACCACTGGTATCCCAATTGTGCAGAACAAGCTTCAGGTTATTGTCCAGGGGAAAAAAGTGAGCGCCTTTTAAAAGTAGGCAAAGAGTACAAAACTACCAGAGAAATCCATGGGAAGGAAAGGGACCAAAGGGAGATGGAAGGTAGTTACACAGTCAGGTTTGAGGGGGCAGAAAAAGACAATGTTAAAAAAAAAAAAGTTTAGCACTTCTGAAACAGTTAAGATTTTTCCTGTTTATCCCCCTATTGCCACTTGCAACCTCATTTTTCAGGTGCCCAGCTAAGCCACTCCCACTGGTCACAATCACCATCTTACTTCCCAGGGTACACAGCTGCTGGTAAGTGGACACCTCAGGGAGTTAAGTTCCCCCTGACTGGCCCTGCAGGGCTAGCGAGATCCTCTACACTTGCACTTTGTTCGCTGTGTTGTGAGGAGGTGGGAATTGGCTGTGCCAATGACTTTAAGGGCCCCTCTGCAAAACATTTTGCGGGGCCCTTCCTCCCCTCCAGTAAGTGTAAAATAACCATTAGCACATACAAATATCTATAGCGTAGGTTCTTTTGTATCAGTCTCATTGAGTATCCACAGTTTGTCCACATTGACCCTCTTCTTCTTTTTGTGGCACCGGCATCAAGGAACTGAACAATGTAATTTATCCCTGCTCCTCCTGACCACAGCAGGATCAAAATAGATTTTTTGAGTAATGGGGCCCTATTGTTTCTTTGTTCTGTCCCCCCCACTCTGTGACCCTGGAGCTGTAATCTGCAGTACAGACTCCACTGCCGACAGTCCCAATTTTAAATGGATAAACAATGTACAATGAGCATTGCAAATTAGTCCGACAATGAGAGATTTTCTTAATGCTGACTTCTGAGGCAGTGGGCCCCCTGAGAGTGTGGGCCCTACTGCAACTGCATCTCTTGCACCCCCCTGGTCACTGCCCTGGTGGGAATTACCCTGGGGCTGGAGTCTTGGGGGCACACAGTGCTGTCATGTGCACGTGTGACACAATTTCTTTCTTCCATTTTTTTCCACCCATCCACTATCCTCATTAAGCTTGAGGTGTTCTACTGATGCTTCATCGGGGGAGAGGGCAGATTGTTGCAGGGTTACCCAAGTCCAGTGCCACTCCAAAACACCCCATAGCAGAAGCAATGGTGGCAAAGATGTTTCCATTCTCCACCACAGCTGTGGAGTGCAACACCTGCAGTGCTCCCATGGCTTCACTGGGCTAAAACAGGTGGTCAGCTATGCTTTGAGAACTCGGGTCACCCACATGGGAGGCAGCAGTTACTTTTTTTCATGGTCTCATTTTCCTCATACTGTCAACAAGCACCTCATCCAAGCCTGCAAGTCTTACACTTTCCCATTACAGCACCAGTTCCTTGGAGTAACCTGCCATGCTCCTGAATGGCTTACAGTCACAGCATACATCCACGTCTATCCCTGTGCATGGAAGGCCTGTCTTTCTGCCAATATCATAGGGGAAACAGGATGTAAACTGTGTAATAGCTGGCTTATAAAACATGCCCCTACTATGACTCACAGAGGGCTGAGGGGTCAAAACTTTAAGGAATCTGAGGCTTCCTTAGCAGTGAGCTCTCACAGTAATCCTCAACATTCCCTATCTGGGTGTTATGCACTCCCCCATTCCTTTGGCCTTATTTTTGATCCAGTAGAACTACCTTGACACTGAGTTTATTTTTATTCTAGTTGTGTTCCACCACTGGGTGCCCATATTCTACCACTGGGTGCCTTTTACTTATCTGTATAATTTCCCACCCAGTCCTGTTGGTGCACCATCATAGCTACTCAAGTTTAGTTTGCTGTACCCACCGTGCAAACCGTTTCCAGTAAAGCCTTCTTCCGTTACCCTACCGGTGGAACTAGGGTGTTGTCTGGAGCTCAGCTGGCTGCATAACACCTGCTCCTGTGTTCTTGTGCCTGTTGGTGTACATCTGAACACCTCACTGCAGGTGCCCCCATGCAGTGTTAGTGCTTCCCTGTCATTTTTGTCCTTGGGTAGGGGAACTCATTTTATTCACCTCTTCCCCAACCTTTTGGGAGGACTGACATCCTGACTCTCACTCCTGACCCTCTTCACCGGGTACTATTCCATAAGCTTTTAGTGACCAAGGATGTTTGCTTCAACCTGATAAATGCTAACTCTACCTGTGTCAGGAATATTGCCCCCCCCCGAAGCACTACAACAAGATGCCCTGCTGCCTCCCTAAACACAGATATTTGGTATTCCTTTTGCTGCTCATCTCGGGTTCTGTCCACCCGCACCCAGGACCCCTGCACCCTGTTAGCAATCAATCTCCAAAATCAGCCCAGAGTCTAGTGCACCTGAATATCCAGAGAGACTCCCAGCCAGATCTGATCAAACTGAAGCATGGGTATCAGTCTCTAAGTTTTACATTATCACCCTTTCTAAGACTTGGATATCTAGCAAAATCCCTGATGGTGAAAAAAATAAAATAAACGGCTACTCTATTGTTAGAAGAGACAAGACCAATAAAAGGGGAAGTGGCGTCCTCCTTTACTTGTCTAAACACCTCACAGCCACTGAGATCTCCAGCCAACTCCTTCCAGGCCTCTGCAAGCTTCTCTCTCTTGATATTTTGTGTGGTCAGGACAAAACCCTCACAGTTACCACCATATAAATTCCCCCCACACTAAAGAGGATCTGACCTTGCCCATTCTCCGCCAAAAAACATGGGATGGCTGCTCCTCGGTGACTTCAAAATGAACGTGTCCATGAACCAAGCTGACAAAACCTAAGACCTACTTGTGAACCTTGCTCTGTCAGCTCATCAATGACCCTACCAGGGTAAACTACAAGTTCAAGTACAATTCCCCCCTAGAATGAATTGCAGTCTCTAACCCCTCCAATGTCTGCAACTCCGGAGTATACCCAGACTCAATAAGTGACCACTGCCCAGTCTTCTGAGACTGGTCTGCAAGGCTCCCCCGTGCCCCCCCATTTATATAAATTCCAGGCAGTTCAAGGTTTAGATCTGGAGGCATTTACAACTGTTCTGTTCTCCACTGACTGGTCCTTTCTTGATAATATAGTAGACACTGACTCAGCCCACAAAGGCTTCTGTGAGATCTTCAGTAGGATCTGTGATGGCCCTAGTCCCACAAAGAGATTCAGAATTTGTGGTAAGAAGCAGGAGTGGGTCTACAGGAATCACCTTTAACGCTTCAGAACCTGGGAAACATTTTAAGTCATATATATACACACATATATATATACACACACACACACACACATACATACATACATATATATATATATAAAAAAAAAAAAACAACAAACTACCCGGACCACCTGCAAGAATACAGAATATTCCATATCAGCTGAGAATCTGCAGTTCGCAATGCTAAAATTAGCCACATTAAATAAGACCTAACCTCTCATCTTTGATAGTCCTAAAAAATCACGGAACAGCATCAGCAGCATCTTGGGTTGATCAAAGGGCTACCAATCCTGGACCTCTGTTGGTGGTTCCTGGCTCAGCCATTTGACTGTGATGCATTTCAGACTAACTCCCAGTAGGGCCAATATCACTTTTCGGGAGTTCCCCTTAATGACTTTTCATGAGACTTTGCCAACCATGGCGGCAACTCCATCATCAAATGCCGAGGAGATTTCCAGTGGCAACTCCACTACCGAATGTAAGGGAGATTTCCTGGTGACAACAGTTGACAACCTGGCATGAGAAGCCGGCTGTGAGCCTGCAACCTTCTTGGTGGTGCCTATGGCCTCCTTGGTGAAAGATTCTAGAACCATCTGACAGTGTCCCCTCGTGGCCTGGTTGTTTTCCTGGCAGATCTAACAGATTCTGACATTGTGGGAACAGCCCCAAATAACAAACACAGATGGAATGAGCATCATCATTGTAGATTTTCAGGCCATAGTTACAAAACCTAAAAATAGGTTACCAACCTGAAACTGTGTTTCTAGGAATTGTACACAGTTCACATTCACATACTGGCAGTTACAATGCAAAGTACTGATTTCCCGGAACATCTTCAAACTAAGCTCCTCCCACTGCCTAGGCAGTATATCCCTCAGCTCTGCCCCGTGATGTTAAATCTTGCACATCTGAAATAGGGATGCGTGTGCCACTTGCTAGGGGAGGCCAAATGGGTGGTGTGGATGTAAACTATACACGGCTCCTAGAACTACAGATCCAGGTGAGTATTTTTTCTAGGGATATGGATATAGTTCACTATCCACACATTGGCAGATTCCAGGAGGACAAAGCAAGGCACGCACCCCTATTTGGTGAACAGATACTGGAGAACCAATGTCCCAAAAGCAGCATTCCGGCGAGACTCTAGGTCAATGCTGTGTTGTGAGATGAAGGTATGTGCTGACTTCCAGGTGGCAGCCCTGCAGCAGCCACCTAGGCAGTGGTCTGTCTGGAGGAATAAGCCCTAAGCTTTATGGGGGACTCCTTACCATCCAACCTATATTAAAGGCTGATGCAGGATGTTATCCACCTGCCAGTCGTCTGCTTTGCTAGAGGTCTGCCAGATGCAGCCTCAGCGTATGTCACGAAGAGCTGGCGAGCCTCACCCCAAACTCCATCTGTGCACTCTTTATAATAAGAATGCGCTCTCCGTAGAGTACTGAACTTGCCATTGGCCTCCAAAGAAGGGTTGGTAAAATATACTGGGAGGATCATCACCTGGTTAAGGTGGAATTCCGATACAACCTTCAGGAGGAATGTCAGGTGGGGCGAAGAATTACCTTGTCTTTGTGAAAAACCAGATAAGAAGACTCCACTGTGAGCACCTGGAGCTTGCTAATCCTTCCAGCTAACGTGATGGCAACCAAGAAGGCCATCTTCTGTGACAGGTGTGACGTTTCACACTTGTGCAGAGGCTCAGATGGCTTGATCATTAGCATAGCCAGTACCAGCAGTCCCCGTGGTGGTGGTGGTGGTTGTTCACGTACAGGAGGGGACAGGTGGTCAAGGCCCTTGAAAAAGCACCTGACCACCTTCTCTTGAGCCACCACTGACATACCAAACTGCGCCCAGTATACACAGATGGCTGACAGATGCATCTTGTGGATTGTTGTCCATAGCCTCATCTGGAAGAGGGAACAGATGTACTTGACGATATTAGCCCCAGGGCAAGTAAGGGGATCAAGCGCCTTGTCCTGACACCAAATGGAAAACCTTTTCAGAAGGCCTCCACAACACGGAGCACACCTTCTGAAAGACCCAGAGCCTGGAACTCCAGCCACTCAGGTACCAGGCTGAAGTGCAAGGACTGAAGGTGCAGGTGCAGGACCATCCCCTGTTATCTGGTCAGCAGGTCCAGATGAAGAGGCAACCACCACTGAAGTCTGTTGCTGAGGCCGAGATCTGGCTACCAGAAATGCCATGGCCTATTGGGGGCCATTGGGATCATCCACGCCTTGTCCTTACGGGCCTTGACCACTACCTTGTGGATCAAGGGGAAGGAAGGAAATGCCTATACTTAGCCTGGGGTTCAGTGCCTCGTCAAGGCATCCCCATCAGTGTCCTGGACTGTAGTGGGGGCATGAAACAGCTTAAGTTTTGTGTTCTCCCAGGAGGCAAACAGGTCCACCAGTGGTGCGCTCAACAGGGAGAACAAGTGGTTTGCCACTTCTTGTTTCAGGGACCACTCATGTGATGCCTCTCCCACCCAGCAGCTGACTGTCTGCTCTAGCGACCTGAATCACCAGTAAATCTGCACCTAGACTGCGCACGAGAGTCCAGGTGTGGAGGGCCTCCCAACACAATGGAAGGGAGTGCATGCCACCCTGCTTGTTCAGGTAGAATATGGTCGTGGTGTTGTCCGTCCGGACTTGCATGACCTGACCCCTGACTTAAGGGGCAAATCCTGTCAGAGTTACCCACACTGCACGGAGCTCCAGCAGGCTGATGTGATAACGGAGCTCTCTGGGTGACCACAACCCATTGGCTCGTGGTCTCCCAGATGTGCTCCCCACCCCACCAGAGACACATCTTTCATAAGAGTGATGGTCAGCTCTGGGCAGAAAAATTGGACTCATTCCTCCTGAAGCTCTGAGATCAACCACCACTGGATGGCATCCCACACTAGCTAAGTCACTGTGAGCAGCTGGTCCAACTGTCCTAGGCACTGGGACCACTGACAATCCAACTCCCAAGATGCCATGTACTCCAGCAGCCGCAGGAAATCCCATCCTGGGCACACGTACCCAACCTAAAATGATGGGATGATGGATGTAAGATCCAGTTCCTGGCCTGCAGGGAGTCTAGCTCTGTCCCAATGAAGAGAATCACCTGCGAGGGGGTCAGTTCAGACCTGGCTGGGTTGACCAACAGGACCAAGTCTCTGCAGGTCTGGAGGGCCAGATCCCTGGACCACTCCAAGGCCTCCTTGGATGGCTTAGCTATCAGTCAGTCATCCATGTAGGGGTACACCATGATCACTTTGTGCCACAGGAAGGCTGCCACCACTGCCATGCACTTGGCGAAGACCCTGGGCATGGACCAGAAACCAAACGGCATTAAGTAAAACTGTAACAAAACCCTTCTGTGTGGAACTGAAAGGATGGATGGACTGGGATGTGGAAAACCGCATCATGGAGGTCCAGGAAGCAGAACCACGTGCCCTATTCTAGGGGGTGGTATGATATGGTTCAGGGTTATCATCCAGATCTTGGGCTTCCTTATGTACTGACTGAGATTCTGCAGATCCAGTAGGGGGCACCAGCCCCCCTTCTGCTTTGGGACCAGGAAGCACCTAGCACCTGGACGGACACATACCCATGACCTGCCAGGCTGTCTGGAACATGGGCAATTGCCCCTTTTGCAAGGAGCAAAGTGACAACCTCCTGTAGGGTGGACTGTGTGCCCTATGACACCATGGACTCCCTTGGAGTATGGGATCGGTAAGGCAGGAGAGCCATAAAATGTAGAGGCAGCCCTCTGCCTACCACCTCGAGAACACACCTGTTTGTAGTAATGACAGACCAGTGTAGCCAGAAGTGGTGGAGCCAGCCCCCCACGGGGAGCTGGGTGAGAGACTGGACAGGTGTGAGACAGACACCACCTGATCTGCCACTGGGCAGCTTTGGAAGGGGGACTGACTGCTGGGACCAGGGGGGTACCACCACCCCTAGCCCTGCCTTTTTTTTCGCCCCTGGCCAGAGAACTTGGCCTTGGGGCACCAGGCTTAGTATTGCCCCTGCTGTCGAGGCTGCTGTGCCTGAAAGAACCGAAAATTGAAAGGCCTTCTTTTCAAGTTTCTGCACCATAGGATCCTTCTGGGATGAAGCCACAGAATGTAGGGTGGTGTTGGACTTCTCAGTCCTGTGAGATGACCTTCCCTCCGAGCCAAAGCGGTTAGTGCAAAAGAAAGGGACACTGACCAGCTTGTGCAGAGTGTCCACCTTGGAGGGAAGAGCCTCAGCCAGGCCCTGCAATGCATCACAACGGCTGCTGCCATGGAATGGGTGGAGGAGTCCCCCATGTCTAAGACCACCTGGAGCTGGTATTTAACCAGCAGTTGACTCTGGTCTTTGACTAACTTCACCAACAGCTGCTTTTCAGCAGGTAGGTGAGGGCGGACATCATCCATCACTCCCAAGAGAGAATGACCAAAGCTGACCATCATCATGGCGTAGCTCGTCTGATGGAGACCAAGAGCGGAGGTGACACAGACCTTCTTGGCCAAGTGGTCAAACTTCATCTCTGTCTGAGGGCTCGTCCACATCCCTTTGGTTTCCAGACTTCCACAAAGCCAAGCCCGTGATAAGACCTTCGTTCAAGGGATGGCCCAAGAACCCAGAAAGGGATCCAGCAGGGAGCATGTACATGTGGACCATATGGGCAGAGGGTACGAGGCAGGATGCTTCCAAACTTCCAGGGCCAGTCCCAATATGGCCTCATCCATAAGAAAGGCAACCCCCTCGTTCCTGTTAAGAATGCCTGTGAAAGGGTATTGGCCCTTTTCTGAACAGACTCCAGAGGGACAGACATGGACTCTGAAATAAGTCAGAGTAGAGCTCTGAAGACACCAGCCCATGGTCGGTAGTCAGTTTCTCAACTGACATGCTTTCGAAGGTATGCGTCCTCGATGCTAGCATGAATGAGCCATCTGAATCGTCCGAGGACTCCTCAAAAAGGGCCCTCAACTATTTATCACCATAATCCACCAGAGAGTCGGCCACAGCATGGGAGTCCTTCGTTGGAACTCCCACAAAGGGCTGCAGTGGATGTGGCTTCACCCGCAAGGGTAGTAAGACAGGTGTTAGAGACATCTATCAAGGTTTGACTGATGTGGGCAGGAGTGGTGCTTGCCAGTCAATCAGAGGTGTTGGTGGTAGAGCCCTACCTGGCCCCGCAATGGTCCATTGTTGCCAGAGGAGTTCCTTGTAGTGCCACTGCATCCAGCAGTGGAGCCTCTCATCATCCAAGAAGGTCGAGGAACATCAATGCCAACACATCCCAGTCGAGCGAGAGCGTGAACAGCACCTTGACCACGAACTTGACCTCGACCCAAGGGCCGACGCACCGAGGAGAAGCCACCAAGGGCTCACTGTAGACACATGCCAAGACGCATGGGGAAGCACCGGTTTCAGTGGAATGATCACTAATGGAGGCTGTTCCCAAGTGGAGTCGGCCAAAGACACTGACCGATTCATGTCCCTCCTGTGGGAGAACCGAGAAAACCAGGTTCTTGGAGGAGACCGACTGCTTGTCAATTCCAATAACTGGCCAACACGGAGTCCGAAAAATCTCAACCTCCTGATCAGCTGGTGTTAAGGTTAACAAGCCAAATGGGGGCATAGTGGAGCTTTTGACTGGCCCTCAACCAAAGAAAGTTCGACTGCAGTCAAGTGCTCAGCCGGAGTTGAGCGTTTGGGGGAGTCAAGGGAGCAGGAGGACTGCAATCTCTCTGGTTCCATGACTGGTGCCGATGACTATGGCAGGCAGGCAGGGCTCTCCCAGAAGGCCTGGAGGTTCTGACACTACTCTTGGAATTCTCCAGTAAAGGATGCTCTGACATTGGCCCCAGCCAGATGCAGCACCGAAGCCGACAAGGTGCCCACTGTAGCAGAGCTGCTGCCTCTTCCATGGCCACAAGATGCAGTGAAGGCCTTCTTGCGGCCTTTTCAGCTGAAGCTTCAGGTCACTATCGGCCCGCTGGCCAAGAAGCCTAGATGCACAATCTTCCAAACAGGAAGGTAGCATTGCCTGGCACAGGCCACAGCCCAAAACATTGTGTGCAGGCCTCAAACAGTAGAGGCAAGACATGTGTGGGTTCATCCATGACATTTTATGGTGACAAATGATGTAGAATTTGAAGCTGGGAGCTGGCTTCACTTCCATCTGCTCCATTATCCATCAATCAGGCTGGAGCTGAACTGAAGAATCCAAAACATCGAAGAAAATGCTAGAGAAAGCTAGACATCACCAATGGCACACTTTGTAGCCTACAACAAGCAGAGCTGCAAAGGACGAGACCAAACTCTTCCAGTGGAAAGGAACATCTGATGTAATGTGGTGGAGCCCAGGGATTTACGTCCTAGATGGTGGGTGGAGCTTAGCTTGAAGACGTTACAGTGAATCACCACTTTCCAGTGGAACTTCCAAATGTGTGGATAGTGGACATGGTCATGGTGTTGTCTGTCTGAACTTGACCCCTGACTATAGGAGCAAATTCCATCAGAGCTAGCTGCACTGCATGGAGTTCTAGCAGGCTGATGTGGTGATGAGGCTCCCTAGGTGACCAGAACCTGTGGTCCCCCAGGTGTGTTCCCCCACCCCACCAGAGATGTGTCTGTCATGAGAGCGACAGCTGGTTCTGGGCAGACAAAATGGGACTCCTTCCTCCAGATGTAATGGGATCTGCCACTACTGGATGGCATCCACATTGGCTGGGTCACTGGGACCGGCTGGTCCAAGTGTCCTAGGCACTGGGACCACTGATGGCAAGGCTCCCACTGCAGGTATCACATCTGTCACCGAGCCCACCAGACCATGCTGGTGCAAGATGCCATGTACCTCAGCAGCCTCTGGAGGTTCCAGGCAGGGCATGAGCACCCAACCTGAAATAATCGGGCAAAGGAGGTAAGATCCAATACCCAGTCTGCAGGGAGGTGGGCACTGGCCCGCAGGGAGACTAACTCACCCCAGTGAAATAAATCACCTGCAAGGGGCTCAGTTCAGACTTGGCCGGGTTGACATAACGGGCCTAGGTCTCTGCAGGTCTGGGAGGCCTGGTCCCTGGACTGCTCCACTGCCTCTCTGGATAGCCTGGCTTTCAGCCCATCATCCAAGCAGGGATAAATCCTGATGCCCTGGCGCTGCAGGAAGATAGCCACCACTGCAATACACTTGGTGAAGACTGTGGGTGCTGAGGAGAGGCTGAATGACAAGACCCAGAACTCAGAGAGCACCCCTTCTGCATGGAACCGGAAATACTGCCAGTGGGATGGACAGACAGGGATGTTGAAGAACATGTCTTGGAGGTCCAGGAAGCAAAACAACATGCCCTGTTCCAGAGATAGATAGTATATGTAAGTAAGTAAGTAATTCTTTATATTTGGCACCCAATTCTGGAGGCTCTGGGTGCGGCACAGTAAAAACAGGTTACTCACCTGTAACAGTGGTTCTAGGAGTGGTATATGTTGCTCATCCACACTTCTTGGCAGATACATTGCCGCTTTAAGATGTGCTGGAAAGTCTTCAAGCTGGCTCCTCCCACCCACCCAGGTGTTATAACCCTCGGTTCCACCCAATGATGCCAGATCTTGGCCTGCTGAAAACCAGGTGTGTGCATCGAAGCCGGGGAGGTGGGGTGGGTCAGTGTGAATGAACAACATATACCACTCCTAGAACTACTGTTACAAGTGAATAACCTGTTTTTCTAGGATCGTGGATATGTTGTTCTATCCACACTTCTTGGCAGACTCCTAGCAGTTCTCCGGGAGGAGGAAGGCAAGATGCACACCCCCTACTTAGTAAAGAGGGACTGGAGAACTGAAGCTCCAAAACCAGCATTGTGGTGTCACTCAAGGTCGATGTGGTAAAGGGAACTGAAGGTGTGTGCTGACTTACAGGTAGCAGCCCTGAAGATTTCCTGGATAGGGATGTCCCTAGAAGCAGCTACCGACGCAGCAATATGGTGAGTGGAATGAGCCTTAAGCCCTGTAGGAGGTTCCCTACCCACCAACCTATAGCAGAGGTCAATGCAAGATGTAATCCATCGAGCTACTGTCTGCTTGGCTGCCAGTCTGCCAGGTGTGGCTTCAGCATTGGTGACAAACAGCTGGCAAACATTTCCCCGAACTTCCGCTGTCTGCTCTTTGTAGTAGAGATATGCTCGTTTCGGGTCCAAGGTAAGGAGCCTGTAATCGGCCTCCGTGGTGTGAATGGGGTAGAACACTGGCAGGGTAATCACCTGGTTAAGGTGAAACTCCACCACCTTCGGAAGGAAATTCGGGTGTGGGCGCAAGATAACCTTGTCCCTGTGGAAGACCAGGTAAGAAGACTCGATAGAGAGCACCCTATAACTCCCCAGTCCTTCTGGCTGATGTGATAGCCACCGAGAAGGTGGTCTTCCACGACAAATGTTAGATGTCACATTTGAGCATCAGTTTGAATGGCTTGCCCACGAGCTTTGCCAAAACCAGCAGTAGATCCCACAAAGGTGGAGGTTCACGCACTGGAGGGAATATGTGATCTAGGCCTTTGAAGAAGTGCTAGACCACCTTCTTCTGCGCTACTGACCGGCCCACGCTCGGTAAGCAGAGATGGCTACCAGGGGCACCTTAAGGGTCGTTAACCGAAGTGACCAAAGACAGTCCAAAATGCTAGCCATTGGACAGGACAATGGGGCCAACCCTTTGCCCTGACACCAGATGGCGAATCTCTTCCATTTAAAGGCATAGCATGTTTTGGTCGATTCCTTAGGGGAAGCCTCAACAATATTGAGGACCTTGTCGGAGAGACCCAAGGAATGGCACTCTAGCCGCTCAGAAACCAGGCCTTCAGGTGTAGGGATTGAAGATCCGGGTGGAGTAGCTTCCCCTGATTGACAGAGAGCAGGTCCAGCCACGCTGGAAGCCACCTCGGGAGCCTGAAGCTAAGGTTGAGGAGATCTGGATATCAGAACTGGCGTGGCCAGTCTGAGGCTACCAGGATCACCTGCACCTTGTCCTTCTTGACCTTCATGAGCGCTTTGTGAATCAAGGGAAGGGAAGGGAAGGGAAGGCGTATAAGAGGCTTGGGGTCCACAGCCTTGAGAAGGAATCCCCCTGCAGCGAACCCTGCTGAGGGGGGCGGGCATGATATAGCCTCAGTTTCGCGTTCTCCCTCAAGGTGAACAGGTCCACCTGAGGGGTGCCTTAGTGGAAGAACAGATCTTGTACTACCTCCTGGTGGACAGACCACTCGTGAGATGCCCCGCCCATCTGGATTAGGGCATTGGCCAGCTGATTTGAGGCTTCTGCCATGTCAATGGCTAGGAGATCTGCCTCCAGGCTAAGCATGAGGGACCAAATGCGGACAGCTTCCTTGCAGAGGGGCAAGGAGTGTGTCCCGCCCTGCCTGTTGAGATAACATATGGTCATGGTGTGGTCCGTCTGGACCTGGACCACTTGCCCCAAACAAACGGAGCGAATGCGGTCAGGGCTAGCCAAACCGCTCGAAGCTCCAGCAGGCTGATGTGGTATCGGGACTCCTAGGGAGACCAGAGCCTGAGGGCTCTGTGCTCCCCCAGATAGGCACCCCCAACCCATCAGAGAGGCGTCGGTCATCAGGATGACTGTCAGCTCAGGGCAGACAAATGGATCCCTTTCTGTAGGTGGGTTAGGAAGAGCCACCACTAGAGGCCGTCCTACATCCTCTGGGTCACAGACACCAGCTGACCTGAGCACTGAGACCACTGGCTGGCCAGTTTCCACTGGAGGGAATGCATATGCCAGCGGGTCCATCGGACCATGCTGGTGCAGGCCACCATGTAGCCCAGAAGACGCAGGAAGTCCCAGGCAGCGGGTGAATGCCCAACCAGAAATGACTGGGAAAAGGAGGAGAGAACCTCCACTCTGTCCATCAGAAGCCGAGCTCTAGCTCAGCAGGAGTCGAGCTCTGCCCTGATGAACTGAATCACCTGCAAAGGCACGAGTTTCGACTTGGCCTCGTTGATCAGGAGGCCATGGTCAAGGCAAGTCTGGAGGACCAGATCCCTAGACCGTTCCACCTCCCGCCTGGAGGGACCTGCTATCAGCCAGTCGTTCAAGTAAGGATACAACCGGACCCCTCAGCGCCTCAGGTAAGCCACCACCACTGCCATGCAATTGGTGAAGACCCTGGGGGCTGAAGATAGGCCGAAGGGCATGGCTTGGAACTCGTAAAGGGTTCCCTCGGCTCAGAAGCAGAAGGAAGCATTGATGGGCTGAACGGATCGGGACGTGAAAGACCGCATCCTGAAGATCTAGGGAGAAGAACTACATGCTTTGCTCCAGGAATGTTATGATCTGAGTCAGAGTTACCATCTGGAAGGTGCGGGAACTGAGGAACTTGTTCAGGTCACGCAGATCTAGAATGGGGCACCAGCCCCCCCATCCGCTTCGTTACCAGGAAGTACCTGGAAATGAACCCTGGTTCTGAAGGGGATCTGCTACTCTGCGCACCACCTCCTTGAGGAGGAGGTGAGCTAAGCTGTCTCAGAGATTTGACTGAGATGCCACAGACACCAAATCCCACCATGGGGTGTGGGCTCGAAACGGAGGGGGGCCAGCACAAATTCCACAGGCAGGCCTCGACCGACCACTTCCAGAACTCAACAGTCCGTGGTGATAGTGGACCAGGTGGAAAGGAAATGGATGAGCCAGCCCCCCATGGGAGGTCCCAAGGGAGGTGTGATGGGATTGAGGGAGGCACCCCCCCAAAACCGTCACTAGGCAGGCTTTGAGGAGGGTCTGGTGGACGAGCCATCAGGACCTTCCCCCTGGGGCTTCCTGAACGAGGAGGCCATGGACTTGGACCGAGGACACCAAGATTGAGCCTGCTGGCTGCTGCTGGGCTGGTCTGACCACGGGAGTGGATGAACGAAAGGGCCTGCAGTTTTGACGTTTGGGGCCCTTGTCCTTCTGGGCAAATGTGGTGGGAGTCCAAGATCACCTTGGACTTCTCTATATGTTGGAGGTGGCCCTCCACGTCAGGCCTGAACAGGTTGGTGCCCAAGAAGAGGACATCTGCCAGCTTGTGTTGCATATCAGCCATAAAGGTCGAGATGCATCAGCCAAGCCCTGCGGCGCATGGCCACTACAGCTGCTACTGAACGGGCACAGGAATCACCAATGTCCAGAGCCGTCTGGAGTTGTTGCTTCGCTACAGCCCTATCCTGGTCCTGGACCTGCCTGATCGTGGTCTAAAGGTATGCCGGGAGATGAGGGATCACCTCGTCCAGGGAGCCAAAGAGGGCATGGGAGAAATGTGCCATGATAACGGTCAAACTAGCCTGATGAAGGCCAAAGGAGGAAACTGCACAGACCTACTTCCCGGAATGGTCCAGTTGTTTGGATTACTTGTCCAGAGGTCTGTCCGCATGCCCTTTGTTGCCTGAACACTTAAAGATGGAGCTGGCCACCAACCCCACTGTAGAGGGGTGCTCTAAAAACCCCAAAAGGGACCCCATAGGGACCACATACTTTCGGGCCATGAGGGCAGAAGGCACAGGACAAGATGCAGGATGCTGCCATAGCTCCAAGGCTGGGCCCACAATGGCCTCAGCCATCAAAATGGCCTCAATCAGAGAATTCCCTTTGTCCAGAATCTCTGTGAGGGGATACTTGGCCTGCTTCTGCACAGGCTCGAGCTCCATTCCTGTGGATTCAGAAATGAGCCGACAAATACCCATTAGCTAGGTAGGGCCCTCGTCGATGGAAAGACCCCCAAGAGACTTGGCATCAACAGGACGGGAGACCATAGAGGAATCTTTGGACTCTGAGGAGTCCTCATAAAGCGGGCAACCACCCGTGTCACTCTCTACCCGTCTTGGGTGGCTAGGAGTAAGAGTGACTGACAACCGATGGGGCAGGCCTTGGGCCAACCGAGATTCCTTAGTTAGAGCCCCGGACTTAGGTTGCTCGGGTGGCAGTTCCACCCAGATCAGTGGAGTAACTGGCTTCGGCTGAGCTGGCGGGGCCTTAACCAGGCACCTCGGTGACGGTGGCTGATCTTGATTGCTCGGGGGAAAGCCACTTAATGGCAGGGGTAGAAACCGGAATTGGTTTTGACCTGGACAGGACCAACTGCTGCCACATTAGGTCTTCATAGCGCCGATGCAACTTGCGCTGGGGCCTCTACTCACCCGAGCAGGATGAAGACGAGGAGCAGCGCCGTCGCTTACCATGGCGTCAGGAGTGAGACAGCCAATGAGGACAAGTCTTGTCTGACATCAAAGTTGAGGAACGAGACCGAAACCTCGACTGTTGGCGGGGTCAACGGGGGACCTCAGGAGTCGGAAAAACCCACAGCTCCACCTGGTCAGGTTCCTTGGGGGATGGGTCCTGCCCAGTGGGCTGAACCAACCCGTCTGAGGGCGCCGGAAGCACCAGCATCTGAAATAAAGAGTCGGCCGGATGAGGTGACAACCCGCCGATTGGCTCGAGAAAAATCTTGGCCGTGTCGGCAGGCATCTCAGTCAACCAGTCTGACAGGGTTACCATGAAACCAGCGACCTTGACTGCGACTTTGACCAAAGTCGAAACAGGAGTTTCCTATGAACTGGACCACTCCCGGTTCCAAGAGTGTCGATGTTGCAACTTGACCCTTTTCGACTCTTTCTTCCGAGAGCGTGAAACATGTGACCCCGAAGGGCCCTCTCCCTTGGTAGAGAGAGACTGGCACAACTCCTTGAAGGAAGCCAAATAGGAGGATCCCAGTTGTAGCAGAATGAAGGACGAAACCGAAGAGGAGCCTGCCATGGCCTAAGTCGCCGCCTCCTCGAAGGCCTTAAGCTGTTCCAGCTGCTCGGCAGACCCCACAGCCACGGAGACCACCCACCAGGCATCCTTGTATTTAACCGGCAGGTAATGCTTTTCCAGTCGCCCCAGCTGAAGTCGGGCAGCGCGGTCTTCCAGAACCAAAGGTGAAAAGGACCGACAGAGATCACAAGCCTGCGGATCATGGTCATGTCCCAGACAGTACACGCATGCGGCGTGTGGATCGGTGTGAGACATCTTCTGCCCACAGGAGCACTGGCAAAACCCAGGAATCGATTTGTCTTCCATCGCGGTAATGAGAGAAGAATGAGAAGACAAAACTCAAGAGAGTTTTAAAATAAGTTTTGGAAACGAATCTGAAGATTCTAGAGCCAGGGTCTACTACAGGTGGGAGTGCTGAGGAGGGAACCTGAACCTTCCAGCGGAAAGGAAGATCTAGCGTCACGGGGTGGAGCTGAGGGTTATACCACCCTGGTGGGTGGGAGGAGCCAGCTTGAAGACTTTCCGGCACATCTTAAAGCGGCAAGGTACCTGCCAAAAAGTGTGGATAGAACAACATATCCATGATCCTAGAAAACATTTTACAGAGTGGTAAAACAATTCACATTACAAAACAATCAAATGATTTTTAACCTATGCAATGAATTTTAATTATCAGCAGGAAATGCTAAGCTGAAAAGGTGAGTTTTCAGGCACCTCCTGAATGCTTCCACTGCAGGGGCCTCCCTCAAAACGATTACCAGAGGTTGTCAGCCTGGTCCTTGGAACCACCAGGAGGCCCTCGGTGGAAGAACGAAGGGAGTGGGCTGGGATGGCAGGAGTAAGGAGGTCTGACAGGTAGCCATGGCCTGATCCATATAGGTCCTTGTAGGTGAGCAAGTCCACCTTGAAGATAATCCTCCACTTGACGTGTAGCCAGTGCAGACCTCGCAGGACCGCGGTCACATGGCTGGGCCTTGACAGCCCAGTCACTAGCCTGGCCGCTGCATTCTGCGGTAGCTGCAGCCGGTGGATGTTCCCCCTACTGACCCTGAGGTAAAGAGCATTACAGTAGTCGAGCCTGGAAGTTACAAAGCCATGCACTAGTGATGGCATGTCTTTGGACGGAATTAGGGGTTTAATCCGAGAGATGTTCCTCAGATGGTAAAAACCACTTTTGATGACAGCCAACATCTGAGCTATGAGGTATGATCAGGTTCAGCATGACCATCCTGAAGTTTTTCTTCCTTAGAAATTTGCTCAGATCACAAAGATCCAGAATGAGGCATCAACCCCCCCCCCCCAAATCCGCTTCGGGACCAGGAAGTACCTGGCCATGTACTTGCCAAGGCATCTGGGACATCTGGGCCTTTTGCGAGGAGCTGAGCAATGCCCTCCCTGAGGGTGGACCTCGTGTCCTGCGACACCGAAGACTCCTTTGAAGCATGGAATTGGTAGCGTGAAAGTCTCTCAAAACCGAGAAACCATCTACTGACTGTCGTCGAGGTAACAGTCAGGATGCATAGGAAAACCAGGAACAGTTACAAAATTCACAAGAAGGATTTTATTATCAATAACAGTAAAATACAAAAACAGAATTGCTCAGGATAGCGATTTACAAAGGCTTAACAAAACAAAGTCCTTCATCTGAGGGTATCTCTACTTCTACATTTCAATCTCTCTCTCTCTCTCTCTCTCTCTCCCACCCCAACAAAAGATTGCTCTCTTTTTAAAAGAAGTCTCTGCCTGGCAATTAACTTCTGCATCTGGATCTTGTTAAGATACCTCCTGTTTATCACAAAATGTATCAAAACTCTGTCAGTTTCTTTCCTTGCAGGTGCAACAAAATATAACATTGTTTCCCAGAATTAATCTCTTGTCAACAACTCTGCAGATGAGTTTGTGGAGGTCAAACTGTATCTCAGTTTTAAACCCTTGAATTCCAAATAGCTTTTTGCAATCATTTCAACAATATAACAATATTCTTTTTCAAACTAAGGGATCTCAGTTTCACATATATATTGCTATCTGTAACAACTCAGTTCTATGCTTCTTTGGTATGACCAATTGTTCTGCTTCTACGTCTGAGGATTAGCCCAAATTCCATACAGTAACCCATTACATTTTTTAAACATTGGTTCACCCTGTTTTTGTTTCACCCCCAACTGCTTAAAATAACCTTGAAAACATAGAAACAGAGACTTTGACAGCAGGTAAGGACTGCTTGGCCCACCTAGGCTTGGAGAGAAGCATTGTTAGTTTGCTCTGAAACAGAATCACAATCAGTGATCAATTTAGCTTCAGCATTCTCATGTATTAACCCCTTATGTCCATTAGTTGTTTGTTGCTGCTCTTTTTTCAGGCGTCTTCCTTCTTTCTTGGATTTCTAGATCTTGGAACCGGGCTCAAACAAGTCCACATCAAAGTCACTAAAAGAGAAAGTGTCCCCACCATCTGAGATTTTCTTTGCCTGTACTCTTGTTACCAGCACTGCTGAAACTGCAGGTTTCACTTCCTCCGAGATTAACTCAGTAAATCCTGAAAAGTCATTTCCAATAATCACAGGTATAGGTAACTTTGGTACCACCTCCACTTTCATTTGGTGTGACACCCCATTAATACTCAGAGTCACTTGGGTGGTGGGATAGTATTGAGTGTCCCCTGGATGTAGATGACACCAGTACCTAGTCCTTTTGCACAGTGTTTTCCCAGCACTTCAACATACACTAGGGTCTGTCGGCTTCCAGAAACTACAAGCTCCTTCACAGTCTTATCTCCAATCTTGACATCTGTTAAATACTTGCCCCGATTTGCTAAGGACAAATCTGATCTAGTGTTACCTTCCTTATTTTTATGGCAGTTTCTTGCAACATGGCCTGGCTAATTATAGTTATAACAACTAAAGTCTTTGGGTGCAGATTTGGTAACATCACCAGAGTTCTTATCTGACCTGGAGTTAAATCAGGAAAATGAATGTTTTACTGGTCCTTGGCTACTACTTCACTGCTGCAAGGTCTGTCTAGCCATCCTATAGTCCTCAGTCAAAGAAACGGCTTTTTTCTCCACTTTCTGGTCGGTGTTCTTTTACCCAGTGCTGAACGCAGGATGTTGATGAATTGCTCCACTGCAAATATGTCACTGATCTGTGGAACTGTTTTACCCTCTGGTTGAAGTCATTTACAAAGGAGTTCTCTGAGCTGGGTGAAGGCTTCTCGAGGATTGTTGACTGAGTGGTACTTCAGGGACCCGAATCTTTACTTGCAGGTCTCTCCTAAGATGTCATACCTTTTAATGATGTCTCTTTTCACCAGGTCATAGTTTTCTGACTGTGCAGTGTCCATACTACTGTAGGCAAGTTGGGCTTTCCCTGTCAGGTAGGGTACCAGTCTGATTGTCCACTGTTGCTTTGGCCATCGGCAGGTTGCGGCAGCCTTTTCAAAAGTTGTTAGGTATGCTTCAATATAATCCGAGGTACACAACTTTGTAAGTTTAATGTCTTTTAAGTTGTTTGTGTGTTGTTGCTCTGCTGGACCTGTGCCAGCTCCTCCAGCTTTGATAGCTTGCAAGGCATCCAGTCGTCACTGCTCTTGTCGCTGCATCTCTTTTCTGCAGCGCTTGACGCTGCAACTCTTCTCTTCTCTGCTGGTCCTGTTGCGGAATCTCTTCTTTTCCCTGTTTCTCAGTCTCTCTCTCTGTTGTATAGCCAACCATCTGAAGAAGGCAGACATGTTTTCAGGTTATTTCTCTGCCCATTCTTCTTCCAACACTGGTTCCAGCTGTACAGTCAGTTTGGACTTTTGTCTCTGCTAGTTTGGCTGCCATTCTTCTGGTAATCATTCCTGGACTTGCTGTTGCAAGATCTATACCTTTCTTCTGTGCTTCCCCGTTACCAGGTCTAGTACTCATGCACAAAACTCCTGGCTTAGAGTGTGCATGGTGTAAATCCCATTTAGTCTGACACCATCTATCATCGAGGCAAAGGTCAGGAAGCACAGGAAAACCAGAAGCAGTTACATAAAATTTGCAAGTAGCGTTTTATTATCCATAACAGAAAAATAAAATTGTTCAGGATAGCTGTTTACAAAGACAGTACAAACAAAGAAAACAACATCCTTCATCTGAGGGTATCTCTAATTCTAAATTTCAATCCCTCTCTCCCCCAACAAAAGATTGCTCTCTTTTTATAAGAAGTCTTTGCTGGCAATTAACTTCTGCATCCTGATCTTGTGAAGGTACCTCCTGTTTCTTTCCTTTTTTTTAAACTTATATTTATTGATTTTGACATTCAATAGATACAAGCATAGCCCACAGGACAGTGCACAATATAAATACAGTTCAGGTATCAGTAAATATACAGCATATTTGGTATTTCTAACTTGTTACACCATAGGGAGGCTATCTATAATTACATGCTCTAAAATAAAGTACATCTGAGAATGCTATTACTGCCATGAGAGGGGAACTGCTAAATATATAAAAAACATTCTATTCTTATAAGACACCCCTTTGATAGGTGAAACTTCTCCTGTGTCCAAGATCAGAAAAAATCCAATAGAGTAAGAACCCCCTTCTCCACCCTCTATACCACCCATTTTCTAAATATGGCCTAAATAGGCCAGGCATAATAAACTTTCAGCTTTTAACTAAACAACACCAAAGCTGTTCTACATCATAAAAGCTCACCATCTGTCTCCAATAATACTTCATAAAATGTATAAAAAACATATGAAACAGGACATATACCCTAGTACTTGACAAAGCTCATCTGCGTCATTATACTCGAACTCTAGCACCTACCAGATCTTTATGACCTGAGAAAACATTCTGTGATACATTTGGTACAGTGTTATTCACTTAATCAGAGTAAACATAGGAAATATTTAAACATGAATTTGAAAAAGTCATAAAATTCAGGTTAAGTCCTTGTCTTTTTAGTGACCCCAGTTCAGTATAAAACTTACTGGACCATACCGCTGCTGCGTTCAGGTGTTTTCTCCTTCTTCCGAGTTGGAGTCGAGGCCCCTCATAGAAACATAGAATTTGACGGCAGATAAGGACCGCTTGGCCCACCCAGTCTGCCCATTTCCCTGCCTACTGGATAAGCTGCAGATCCTAGTTAACCAGCAGCCTACTTCTTCCTACCCCAACCCCCTAGAATTGCCTTATGACTGTTCCATGCATGCTTGAATTCCACCACTGTTTTTGACTCCACAACCTCCTCCGAAAGGCCGTTCCATGCATCCACAACCCACTCTGTGAAAAAACACTTCCTTAAATTACCTCTGAGCCGCCCTCCCCTCTATCTTCAAATTGTGCCCCCTTGTTCTTGCACACCTCTTTTTTTGAAAGATGCTATACCCTCTTGGACTTTGTTGATTCCCTTGAGGTACTTGAAAGTTTCTATCATGTCCCCTCTCCTCCTTTCCTCGAGGCTATACATATTAAGCTCCTTAAGTCTCTCTTCATATGTCTTCCGGTGCAGACCCTGCACCATTTTAGTTGCCCTCCTCTGGATAGCTTCCATCCTGTCTATGTCTTTGCGAAGACTGGGTCTCCAGAACTGCACGCAGTACTCCAGATGGGGTCTGACCAGCTGTCTGTACAGAGGGATAATAACTTCCTGTTTTCTACTGGTGATGCCTCTCCCTATGCATCCCAGTATCCCCTAACCCTCCTTGCTGCCCTCTCACATTGCTTGCCCACCTTTAGGTCATCTGATATGATTACCCCAGGTCCCTTTCTATTTTGTTGTTAGTATCTCACCCCCCATTGTGTACTCTTCCCCTGGGTTTTGTTTCCCAGGTGCATTACCTACTTCTTAGCATTGAATCTAAGCTGCCATACATTTGACCATTCCTCTAACCTTGCCAAGTCCCTTTTCATCCTTTCCACCCCACCTTGTGCATCAACTCTGTTGCAGATCTTTGTGTCATCTGCAAAGAGACATACTTTTCCTTCCAGTCCTCTGCAATGTAAACATAAAGACATTGAAGGACGGATCCTAATACTGAACCCTGTGGTACCCCACTAGTAACCCCCTTTCTTCAGAGTGGACTCCATTTACTATTACTCTTTGTGTCCTATTCTCCAGCCAATTTTTTACCCAGGCTAGCTAACTTGTATATTAATCTTTTGTGTGGGACTGTGTCAAATGCCTTGCTAAAGTCTAGGTAGGCCGTGTCCACAGCCCCTCCCTGATCTTCTACTTAGGTCACCCAGTCAAAGAAATCTATCAGATTTGTCTGGCATGACCTTCCTGCTGTGAATCCATGCTGCCTTGGGTCCTGTGCCCCTCTGGCCTCTAGATACTTGACAATTCTTTCCTTCAGAAGTGATTCCATCATTTTCCCTACCACTGAGGTTAAACTAATAGGTCTGTAGTTTCCTGCTTCTGCCTTGCTCCCACTTTTGTGAAGGGGAATCACATCTGTCCTCCTCCAGTCCTCAGGTACCACCCCATCCTCCCATGATTTGTTAAACAGGGTAGTCAGTGGTGTCACTAATTCTACCCTTAGTTCTTTTAGAATTCTGGAATGAATCCCATCAGGCCCCATTGCTTTGTCCACCTTCAGTTTTAAGAGTTCTTTCAGAACCCTTTCTTTTGTAAATGGGCTGGTATCAACTTCTGTATCCAGAGTGTTTCTAATGTTTGCTTTAGGTACCTCCCCCTCTTCCTTTGTAAATACTGCGCAACAATATTTGTTTAGTATCTCTGCTTTTCACAGTCACCCTCTGCCCACCATCCCCTTTATTAAGCCTCACTATCCCTCCCTTGGTCTTCCTTTGCTCCTGATGTACCTATAAAGGTTTTATCCCCTTCTTAACTGAGTTGGCTATCTTTTCCTCAGTTTGGGCCTTTGCTGTTCTGACTGCCTTCCCAGCTTCCTTTTGCTTTAACTGATACAGTTCTCTGTCCTGTTCCTTCAGTGATTCCTTGTACTTCCTGAAAGCTTTCTTTTTCTCTTGAACCTTCACTGCCACTTCCTTTGAGAACCATAGTGGTTTCTTACATCGTTTAGTTTTTTATTTTGGAAATTGAAGTTTATTGAAGAGCTTTTCATTTCCCTTTACTCTTACAATTAAATCCATACATTAACAAACAGACGTAAGTCCATTCCTACTCATATGCACAGGAATATATTTAAAAAAAAAACAAAGAAGAAAAACCAAGGAAAGAATAGAGAGTTCAAGCTGATCAAAAGGAAGTGGACAGGAAGAAAAACAGAAAAAAGGAAGAAGAAAAGGGGAAAGTCCCAAAGGGGAGACGCCTTCTCATTCTATAAGGAACTAAATACGAGAATAGGAAAAAAGAGAGAGACTAAAGGAAAAGACAAACAGAACAACCAAGAACTTGATCCTTTACATGCCCAATATAAATGTATACTATCATAACTTTAAGCATTTAATTGACAATTGATAATAAGGTCTCCTTACAAAGAAAAGGGAAAAGAAGGGGGAATCGACTCAAATACATCATCCAAGTTGTTCAAAAGTATAACAAATTCCCTGTAATGTGGACACTGGTTCAAAACCAATACTGTATATATGATGCTTCTTTAGTGTAATGAGGTCGCTCAACATTGTCCCACAGTCCACCTTTCTGACCCGGGATAAAAAGATAGCATTATGTATATCTTGTTATAATTTCTAGTATAGGTATCTTTTCCCGGAGAGCCATGAATTGCATAAAGGGATACCATTTATTCTTAAATTTCTCTGTGGAGAATCTTAATTTGGCTGTTAAATACTCCATGTCTAGAATCTTGGTACAAGTTTTAAACCAGGAGGAGAGAGTGGGCTTATCAGGAGTCAGCCATCGCAAATTAATAGACTTATATGCTGCCGTTACCAGGATTCCAAATAATGAACGGGAAGATCTTGATGACAAAGGGGGAGGACCCAAACCCAGCAACCAGTATTTTGGGAGATCTGGCAGGCTGGTTTCAAAAATCAATTCGAATGCATCTTTTATTTCCCTCCAGAATTCCTGCACAATAACACATTCCCAGTAAACATGGAAATATGTACCAACCTGTTGACAGTTTCTCCACCAGCAGTTGGAATAATGCAGTCAAAATACTTAGTTACCACGGGACCTAAAATCTTATAATGAATTTCCATGAAATTCCTGCCAATCTAGAGGATGAAGTGGTGGTCTGTACTGCTCTCAAATTTGAGACCACTCTGTCTCAGTGAAACAATAATTGCAGTCTCCGTGCCACACCTCCTTGATACCCTGTACTGGATCCGCCTCAGAATTGTACATCGCTTTTACTAATTTAGAGATCATATTTTTTTGATGTGGGGATTTAATTAGGGAGGATAAGATTGAACGCACTGGGTTGTTTAAAGAACCTGTATTAAGTTCAATCGTATGTAAATTCGTTTGAATGTAGTGCCTTACCTGAAGATATAGAAAAAAATCCTTTTGTTGTAACCTGAATTCTAATCTTAATTGCTGAAAGGATTTAATTGTGTTTTGCTCAAAGAACTGACCTAAATTGGAAAGGCCCACCCTTGCCCAATGTTGAAAACCCAGGTCCCAATTACGTGGTCCAAAATCTAAACAACTAATATGGTAGTATTTAGGTTAAGTTTTAAATTTATACCTAGCTTAAGGTGAATATCCCTCAAACTTGGGAAGCACCCTGTAAGGGGTTCCTAAACTCTAGCAGTCTCAGTCTAGGGTGGTCTAGATTTATTAAGTCCTAGCTTTTCCCAAAGGAAGATCGGCTTCCTCGATCTGGGCCCATTTGGTGGAGGAACACGGTCTAGGGCTACCAAGGTCTGTAACTGGGAGGCCCAGAAATATTTCTGGATATCGGTATCCGAAGCCACCGCTCAGCCTAGGAGCCACCATGGTCCTCCATCTCACCCGTGGTTTCTTTCCTAACCACAGAAATTTGGAAAGAGTGGATCTTAAGTCATACAAAAAGTTTCTCGGGGCTTATATGGGATGGCATTCAAAATAAACAATAAGCTGGGAGAATATTCATACGTATTGTTTCCCTCTCCCGGAAAGTGAAAGGGGGAGCTCTTGCCATCTGTTACAGTCCTCTTTAATCTCTTGGAGTATTTTCAAGTGATTTGTAGAATATAGGGTTTGAAAATCCTTAGGAATCCACACCCCTAGGTATCTAAATCCAGATCTACACCATTTGACCTGTTGTATCTCAGGTAAAGGATGGCCCTTAATGCCCCCCAGAGGGAACAGCTCAGATTTATCTGGATTAATTTTATAACCTGAAAAAGATCCAAACTCTTGGAGAAATGTAAGAATTTTGGGAATTGCTATTAATGGGTCTGAAACATATAAGAGAATATCATCTGCATATAATGAAATCTTGACTTCCACATCTCTAACCTGGAGACCTGCAAAAAGACCAGATTGTCTAATATACAGAGCCAAAGGTTCTAAACTAAGGGCAAATAGGAGAGGGGAGAGAGGGCAACCTTGCCTGGTGTCCCTCTGTATATCAAATTGGTTGGAGATCATCCCATTCACTCGGACCTTGGCTCTGGGCCTGGAATATAAACTGGATATCCATTTACGAAATTTATCTCCAAACCCAAAGCCTCCCATTACCAAGTCTAGATATTGCCAGTTTAAGCGATCAAACGCTTTTTCAGCATCCAGCACTAATACGGCTGAAAGTGTGGAATTTAGTGGGTGTTGAGTTGAGGCAATCACATTTAGTAATAACCTAATATTATCTTGTATGTGTCTGTCAGGTATAAACCCAGTCTGGTCTGGGTGGACCAGGAATGGGACCACTTTCTGTAGTCTTACATCGATTATTTTAGTAAATATTTTGGCATCTTGGTTAAGCAGCGAAATGGGCCTATATCCAGCAGAAGACGAGTGGTCTTTGTCTGGTTTGGGTAAAACTGAAATCAAGGCTTCACCCCACGAGTCCGGTAGGGATTCCGGTTCCTGCGCCACATTGCAGATTCTGACAAGGAGCGGGGATAAAAGGTCAGCAAATCCTTTATAGAATTCTGAGGTGAATCCATCAGGACCAGGGGTCTTACCCGATCTCAAGGTTTTAATGGCCGCCCCAATCTCCTCCACCGTAAAGGGAGCCTCGAGTGCCTCTCTTTGGGTTTCCGACAGGGTCGGCATTTCCAACCCTCGTAAAAATTTTTGGATTTTCTCCTTATGTTCCTGCGTTTCATCCTTTGAATAAAGTTGTTTATAAAATTCTGCAAATTCTTGGGTGATCTCTCCCAGAAGACTCTTATAGGGAAATTTCAGGGGGTCCCTACTAACCAAAGCTACGTGTCTATCAGCGGCCTGTTTCCGAAGCCTTAAAGCAAGTAATTTACCGGCCCTCTCTCCCCTCTCATATCTTTGCCCTATATATCTAAGAGAATTTTCCACCCGTTTCTGTAACAAATCATTATAAGTATTCCTGGACTCTAACAATTTCTTAAAAGTAGATTTGGAACCTGTGCGTTTATGTAATGTTTCGAGGGTGGCAATTTCTTTGAGCACCTCACTAACACGGGCTTGATATTGCTTATACTTATAAGAGGAATAGGAAATTGTATGACCTCTCACCACTGCTTTAAGAGCATCCCAAATATATTTAGGTTTAGAAAGAGCCTCCGTATTCTCAGCTAAATAACACTGAATGACTTTTTTAGTAGAGTCTACATACTGTTTATCATTAAGAAGTCCCGGATCAAACCTCCATAAGCCCCTCCCTCGACATTCCCCAATGGAGCTTGGCCTTAATCATGGCGTGATCTGAAATCGTAATCGGGAGGATGGATATATCCTTAAAAGTATGTAAGTCCTGTCTGTGTGTGTAAAATCTATCCAGCCTGGAGTACATTTTTGAGGCCTGTGAGTAAAAGGTAAAGTTCTTAACTGAGGGATTAAATTGTCTCCAGGGGTCTGTTAACCCAGTTTCTGCAAGCAAGTTACGAAGCAACTTGGAGCATGATTTAGAGTTAGGAGCTTTGGTAGAGCTCCTGTCCAAGTTAACATCCTCTACACAGTTCCAGTCCCCCATCAAAATAATTTGTCCTGGTGGTAGCTTTGAAATCGCACTAAATAGGGATCGTAAGAACTCACCAGAGGGTGGAGTAGGAGCGTAGACCCCAACTAAATGTAAGGTTTGGCCCTTGTAATTCCCAGTGACGATCAACCGATGACCCGTACCTGAGTTGGTTACTGAGTGAACTTGGAATGGGAGACCTCTGCGGAATAATATGGCCACTCCTCCTTTTTTAGAGTGAGGGCGCTCATCCGAGTACACTGACCCCACCCAGCCCCTTCGCAGCTTCATATGTTCTCCCCTAGTTAACCTGGTCTCTTGCAAGCAAACAATATCACATTTTTCTCTTTTAAATTCAGTTAATACCTTCGCTCTCTTAATGACATTATTAATGCCCTTAACATTTAGTGAGCATATTATCATATCAGACATATTATTAATCTACAACAACAGTAACAATTTATCAGCATCTTATTTCTATTTGTATATATTTGACACTGATTAATGTCCCAAGATCCTCCCAAAACATAAAAAAGAGAGTAGTAGAAAGAGAAAATAAAGTAATAGGCAAACTTTTAGACCAATACCTGGTCCAAAACTCTCTGTGGTATCCGCCAAGGAGAGTAAACAACAAATCTCCAGTCTGGGGTGGCATTGACAACAAGTCTCTATGCCAGAGCCGGATATTATTAGCCATGGCTCCCATCCAAGCCGTCCTTCAACAACTTAGCAGGTGCCCAGCAAGAATTAAGGGTGCAGATAAGCCAAACACTATGAGGAACAACACTCCGTCAGGAGTAGAAAGAGACTGAAATAGCCCGGGGTATTGAGGGTATTACACGCCTGCGCCTCAGTGGATCCTGAGTGTAGATCTTTCGGGAGGGTAGAGATATCTAGCTTACCCCTCAAGGTACCAACATTTTAAGAGACAAATAATATTTCCATGAGGAGAACCCATTGTGACCAAAATTTGGTAGGTGGGGAAGAGGGAGAGGAAAATACAAAGGGCCAAACCCCGAGGCTCAAGAATCCCATAGTTCCCTTCCCGACTCCCCTCATCCCTTTATCCACAATGGGAGCCAAGGGGAGAATACGGTTATATCCTCTGGCCTTAACCCCTCAGTCTTGTTTTATGACTCAAATAAAAAGAGTCAGTGTATTTTGGCAGTTCCCTAAGCAAACCCCACCTCGCCCATCTCGGGGGGAGTTCGCCTGTCTATTCGGAGATCTTTCCTCAGATCCAGAGGAAAACATGCTCCGATTCTGTACTGATCTTGCTGGGAAAACGGGAACCGAGCTGAGAAATATGGAGGGCCTATGTCACATCGTTTAGTTTTGTTTATTTGCTTCACACAGAGGCTTGGTACCTCTGTGATGGCAGTTTTTATTATTCCCCATTGTTCTTCCACCCCTCCTTCCTGCCCATTTGCTAGTGCATTCCTTAGGCACTCACCCGTTTTGGCAAAGTCAGCCCTCCTAAAGTCTAGTACCTTTGCCTTTGTATGGCTTGACTCTATTGCTGTGTTTATTGTGAACCATACTGTTCGATGGTCACAGTTCCCAGATGGCTACCCATTTCTACATCTGTGATCCTCTTCATCTCCATTTGAGAGAACCAGGTCTAAGATTGCTCCCTCTGAGTGGGCTCCAATACTAGTTGTCTAAGGCATACCCCTGTAGGGCATCTAGAATAACCCCACTGTTGAAGTGGCTGCTGCAACTGCACTCAGTTAACATCTGGCATATTCAGATAAGCCCATCAGTAATATCTCCCTTTTCTGCCATACTAAGTATACTTTCTATCATTTCCTTGTCCATTTCCTCCCTGGGAAGGGGGACTGTATATAACCCCTGTGCGGATTGTGGTGCCATTGCCGGTCTCCAAATTTACCCACAGTGCTTCTTCTCCTCCCTGCTTTCCCTTTTGTTCTGTTGCTTTGATTCCTTCCCTTATGTGAAGAGCTGCTCCTCCTCCTCTTTTACCCTCTCTGTCCCTCCTGTAGATAGTGTATCCTGGTATGTTTACGTCCCAGTCATGGTTTTGTGTGAACCACGTTTCTGTTGACTGCCATGATATCCAGATGTTTCTCCTCCATCAAGGCCACTAATTCAGGAAGCTTGTTACTCAGACTACGGGAATTGGTACTCATTGCTTTCCATTTCTTGATGGCTTTACCTTCTGTTGCAGCATCCCCCACTGACCTTTCTACCTCGGTCTTTTTCTCATTTAGTACCCTGTTTTGTAGGGAGAGGCTGGGATTTTCCTGCTGCTTATCAGTGCCTCCCCCCTTGACTAGTTTAAAAGCTTGCCAATGAAGCATTTAAACCGATTGCTCAAAAGACTTATTCCCTTCCTGGACAGATGCAGACCATCCTGCCAGTATAGGCTGGTGTCCCTCCAGGTGGAACCCCAGTCCCCAATGAAGAAAAACCCCTGTGCTGCATGGAAGTCTGAGCTGGATGTCACTGTCCACCTAGGGACAAATGACTTGGCTCAACATGAGATTAGAGCAGTGCAGAAGGACTTGCCAAATCTGTAGAATAGGGCTCGGGCATCCCACATTCGAGTCCTGGGATTGCCAGAGGAATCGGAGGAGGATGACCTGAATAGCTTTCTGGAGCAATGGCTTCAGGAATTTCTGCACCTCGACTCCCCTGTACCGATTGTGAGGGCTTACCGGGTGAATGCCAGAGGTCCTCGCTGCATAATCCTGTTCAATTTTAGTTAATAGTTTTGCAGTGTCCCCTGGGTCAGCGAAGTGATAAGATTTAGCTCCATATGCGATCTTCAGGGTTGCCGGCATCAGGAGGACATGATGGATCCCCAGTTGGCACAGTCTGGAGTGCACCCCTTCGAAAGCCTTGCGACGCTGCCTCGTGGTGAAACTAAGATTGAGGAAGGTGTGTACGGGGCTGCCTTGCCACTGCAATGGCCCTCTTCATCTCGCCTCCCGGAGAACTAGGTCTCTGTCTTTAACTGAATCCAGCATCACCAGTATAGCTTGACTCGCTGGGTGTGCTGAATCCACATGCAAGCAGGGACCTCTGGCATTCACCCGGTAAGCCCTCACAATCAGTACAGGGGAGTCGAGGTGCAGAAATTCCTGAAGCCATTGCTCCAGAAAGCTATTCAGGTCATCCTCCTCAGATTCCTCTGGCAATCCCAGGACTCGAATGTGGGATGCCCGCGCCCTATTCTACAGATTTTCTAGTCAGTGCTGGAGGAGGAGATTTTCCTTCACGAGGCCCAGCGTGGCTATGAGCGCTTTTTCAGCTGTTTTAGATGCCCCTTGAGCTTTCTCTTCAACCAGTTCCAGCTTAGTTTCCACCACCTGCATGTGGGATGTAAATTCATCCATTTTTTTGTCGATGGTTTGAATTGCTTTTAAAAGTGCAGCATTCGAAGGCTGACTGGGGTTATTGTCGGAAGTTTCTTTTTCCTTGTCGGGCCCTGTTTGATTGTCTTTTTGCTTAGTCCCATCTCCTCCGGTCATCCTTTTCTTTTGACCTATGATGCCTGCCAGCAGGAACATTTTGGTGTGCCTGTGATCTGCAGATACTACTGAGTATAGTAATACTGTTTTTATGCAGCTTTGATAAGTATTTGTCAATAGATTATCCCAATTATCATTCAAGTGGTGCAGAGCGATGGGAGAGTGCTGCCTACAGCTTGGCTGCTGACCACCCCACCCCCCCCGATACCTCCTGTTTCTCACAAAATGTATCAGGACTTTGTCAGTTTCTTTCCTTGCAGATGCAGCAAAATAGAACATTCTGACCCTGAACTAATCTCCAGTTGACAACTCTGTAAATGAGTTTGTGGAGGTCAAAGTGAATTTCAGTGTAAACCCCCCTGAGGTTTTTTAAATAGCTTTTTGCAATCATTTCAACTATATAGCTATATATATGTTCAAACTGTGGGATCCCACTTTCACATATACTTTTATAACCACAGGCAAGCTAGGGGGAAGAAACTAAAGAAAACAGCAAGAAACAGCAAGTGAAAACAGGAAGATGGGGGGTTATGAGACCATCAGGGTGATCAGTTCCCACAAGAAAATGTGATTGTGCAATCAGACAGACAAGAGACAGATAAGGAGAGGATAGAACAGAGCCTTGCTTTTAACTGTTTCTGCATAACAAACGGGACAGGGTCCTATTAAACCCTGTCCCACCAACCACCTCGAGAACCCACTTGTCTGTAGTAATGACCAATGATGATGTTTCTTGCTTTTGTGCTTCCTGCCGTAGAGAGCAGGGATCTCCCTGAAGATCTCAAGGGCCCAACACATGTCAAGGAACTTCCCCATGAAGGACATTCTAACACTAGCCCTAGACAGGAGCAGTGCCGAGGTCAAAGAGGTGCCCACTACGGCCTCACTGCCACCTCTTCCATAGCTGCTAGTTAGGCCATGAACCCTGCCACAGCAGAGACTGCCTTGTGACCACCCTTGGCCCACAATTTAGAGTCCTGATTGGCTGATTGGCCAAGGAGAGGATGAACCTTTCTGTCTTCAAGCAAGAAAGGGAACATCATCTGGCAGAGGCTGCAACCAGCAACATCATGTGTTGTCCCAAGGCAGTATTAGGCACGACACGTGTGGGTCTGTCTGCAACATTTTCTGTTGGCACGTAACACACTGTTTGAAGCCAGGGACAGGCTTTGCTTACTCATGTTCCATGTTTTTGATCGCGTGCCGAGAGTGTGAACGAGGACTATACTAAATATCCAAAAGTAGAAAAAAGTCACTGTTTACCAATGGCGCATTTAATAGACCCTACAACGTGTGAAGGAGGAGATCGAACTCTTCCAGCAGAAAGGAAGCTTTGACATCATAGGGCAAAGCCGAGGGAGATATCACCCAGGTGATGGGAGGAGCTTTGCTTGAAGACATTCCGGTGAAACAGCTCTTAAGGAAAAACTGCTATTGTGTGGCTATGTGAACCATATCCACATCCCTAGGTGTGTCAAATATGTACTTAAAACTGACATGGGCTTTCAATTAGCAGAACGGGGCAGGCCTTAATGGGCCATTTAAGCATCTCCCACATTAAATTCTATGTTCATATTCACACATTTATATGAAAGTACATTTCATCCAACTTAGCACTTCCTGATTTAATGTTTATATACGGTATCATAGCTTGCTGATCTTTTATCTAACTTGTTGTTTTGCACACTGTAAATATTTTTTAATGATATATGGATTTATATTTAAAAATTTTAGAGTCCGATGTGACATAGCAGCGTCTCCATGTGAGTCAGAGGATATCTATGTGGCAAATCTGTCCCTCCTAATGTGAGATAATTAAAATGTATGCAAGGGAACAGGAGGATAGAACATGTCTGCACCCCTGTAACAGGGAAGAATAGCTACGGAAGCTAGACAGGTGACAGAATTTCTCTATCCCTGTAAAGACCAAGATGAGGAATACAGTGAGCATCTGTGAGTCTTTTTTACCTCAGTAACTGCCAAAATAAGCCCTCGAAAGTATGAAACAAAATTTTCTGGGGATCTTGGTATCCAGCCTATAATGTTTTGTTAGCCCCCAAATTAAGCTTTCATCAGGTGCCCAAGCAGCAAAAGCAAGCAAAATCAGTTCACCATGTCAAATCAGGTCATAGAGTGTACCCCATCAAAATCAGACCAATGTGTTTCCTGAACATGCAGTGTTACAGACCTCAGAAAGAAAGCAATGGACTGTGAACCACTCTTTGCAAACTCTAAAGGCAAAATGAAAACCTAGGGACTTGAGAATTATAACCAGCCTTAAATGGCAAATAAGATGAAGACATTTTTTAACAGTGGTGTGATGTCCTGAAAAATGTCCGATAATGTAATTGACGTGTCCATATTAATGCAGACATGATTTTGTTTTAGCTGAGGCACTGCTGATTACAACCCTAGAGATTAGTCTAGACAATAGGCCATGGGGTAGAGTAGGGTAAGACTGCATGGACTAAAGGTGTTTTTCTGCCAACACTCTATGATTGGCAGGCTGCCAATTACAGTAACAGTAGCAGCTGCAACAGTCTGGTTGAGCTTTCTGGTCAACTGACCTGTGAAATGCAGTGAGCCCTCAATAAGCTTCTTTCCATCTACATCTCGTTTCAGCTGCTTGTAGTCTTCAGTCAGAAGCTCGATGTGCTCCTCATGTAGGATCTTACCTAGAAGCAAAGTTCAAAACAGGGTCGATTAACCAGCTGGCGAAGCCTGCAGTGCTACAATACCATTACAGATATCAGAATAAGGTGCACGTACACGCACAGACACACATATATATCAGCATAAGACATACCGCACACATATATATATATATATATATATATATATATATATATACACACACACACACTATATATTTATATAGATATCCATACACACACACACACATATATATATATATAGACAAAGAACCTCTGTGTGTGCAAGCATGCAGGCAATGGTTACCCCAAAGGGCATGATATATATATAAATATTATAATATCAGCATAAGACAAATACACACACCACATGCATCAGAATAAGACACACACACACTCCTTCTAAAACTATATGTTATGCTAGTCCTCTGAGAAACGGGGATTCTGTTATTGAGGCTACCATTTCATCTGTTGAAAGCATGGCACCTTTTCTTTCTTCTTTTCGGTGTTGGTTAGTACCATATACACAGTCACCTTGGAAGCCAGAATCACAGCTTGCCCCGTAGACCAATGTTCTGCCCTCTAGGACTGTAACTAGCACATGGTAGGAGACCGACCTGCCCTGCTGCTCTTATTGTATCATCACTGCGTCATTTTACAAGCTTTTGATTTAAAGGGAAAGTCCCCTCAGCCTTTTATTCTGTTTCCCTGTGTAGTTTGTCAGGGTGGCCCATTAGTGATGTGACCGAATTTCACTGCCCCATTTAGGGCGCCACAACAAGGATAAGTGTTACAGGGACAATCTTGATTTTTGATCACCCCACACTCACTGTCTTTTGTGCCCCATGAATTTCCCCTACTTTTTGGGGCATAGCTGCCACAGAGTTTGTTATATTAAAGTGATTTTGTGATCTTTTACAGATGCCTTTTTCACATAGTATCTCACTGCCACCCAAGCTTCAGGTGCCGTAGCTGCAATTTATTTTATAAAAAAAAAAAATGTTATTGACATTTTTATTTATGTTTTATCAGCACTGTGTTCTCCAGTTTTCTGTGGGCAGTCACACCCCCCAGAATGATGTCATACAAGGGAACTGTCAATGTTTTACATACAGCACCATCATGGTGATATAAATGTTAGTTACTCTAAGGCATAGTCACTTATTTTGGTGGTGGTGACTGCACTTAATATGTAGATATTCATAGCAAGAAATTGTGGGTACAATCAGACATTGTTTTCCATTTCCCTTACTGTAAGGTGCAGTCTCAAATCTCTGTAGTGGCTTCAACAATAAAAGCTTGCATATGTTTATTTTCCAAACAAGGCATTGTGCATATAGTATCTAGCTGACAGGATTTCTATACTGAGAGACGTAGTCTCCTATGTCAGTAGTGTAAATGTCTGCAATACCAAGACTGACCAACAGAGGTCTCTGTTTCAAAACAGTGCTTATAAACTTTGTTTCCCTTGCATGATGTCACGCATGGGGGTTGCAGCACTGAAAAAAAAAGGGGCAGGCTATGCAAATGAAGCACAGCACAAAAATAAAATAATTTATTTAATGGAAAACAGCACTTTTTGGCAGTTTGAATGGTAGCAGATTGAATCACAACTCCTACAGGTTATTAATCCCATTGTCTATGGCAAAGTTCACAAAATCACTTAAGTTAGGTGGACATACCTCTCAACTGTACCACATTACGAAGAATGTTCCTTATTTTACTTCAGAAAAGCTCCCTGTTCCACATTGTGAGGACTTTTTCCACATTCAAAGTCAACATTTTAAAGCAAAAACCCATAGTAAATGATGCAAAAAATATATTATTCAATTAATAACAGACTTTCTGAACATAAATGCAACGTGTTAACAGTGTTTTGAGCTTCTTAGGTAAAGATTTGTTTAAGTGTTCCACATTTTGCCCATTTGTTCCACATTTTGACAGGCAATGTTCCACATTTGGGGGACAAACGGTTGAGAGGTATGTAGGTGGATGTGTGGGGTGGAGCCCCTGCATTGGAGAGGTGCTGGGGGCGAAGCCCCCTGAAAAACAGGAGTGTTTCCTGCACAACGCTTTGGCACTGTGCCTCCAGGGAGCCGTGAAGCCTGGTGCTGTGGAGCCAGGCAGCATATTGACTATGCCCACATCGGTGTCGACAAAATGGTTGTCACACTGATTGAGGTGAACCGTTTGTAAGCATGCACAATGATTGCCTCTATTGCACTCTCTTAATTTCATCAGGATTTAAATGTAAATGAAGGCACTTAAGTCTTGTGTGGAAAGCTCCCTGACTCCATTTCAAAGGTCATGACCGGACTCATGCAAGGCATTCTGGGATTTTTATGATTTCTTTTTGGTGCTAAAGCCTGCAGTAGTTAGACTGTACTGTCAGCGCTGTTGCTGTTCTCTGCAGTCCCTATGTTCTTCTTGTCTTATGCTGGCCACGATACTTTTCAAGGTATAGTTAAGCGCCCTGCTGTTTTCTGTAGTTTAAAGTGTATCTATCTGAGTTACAAAAAAATTAATGCTTTTAGAGAATACAGGGACTTCACAAGACATGTAACAGAACTGAATGAGAGCATAACTTCTGCTGACTTGGGCATGTATGCATCATCAACTCCCATGATGCCTTGCATGAGTGGGGTCATGCTCTTTGCAATGAAGACAAACAGGCATTCACACCAGGGCAAAACAGAGTGAAGCAACCTCACTTACATTTAAATTAGGATGACACTGGGGGATGCAAGAGAGGGAATCGCTGTTCATGCTTGCAAACTACACAGGTATACAGAAATCAGGTTGAGGGAACTAGGCAACGCTGTTGTGGCCTTGTTTTGTTGTCCTAAGCAGTCTTTATTCATTATTCAACAGCTTCCACATATGAAAACCATAGAAGAGTTGTTTCCAAGTGTTTCATGGTCACGTGATGTTAGATCTCTCAGATCAGGAATATTGTTTCATTAAAACAGCCTCATCAAATCAATGCACTTGCAGGTAATTAATTCATGCCCTTTAAGCTTGCTGCTAGATAACACTGTACCTTCCCGATGGAACAGACGAGTAGCTGTGAAGGTCAAACAGCTACTGTACAGACACATTCTACTATTTTACAGAACAGTACACCCAGTTCTCAAAAAAGGTTGTGAGGACTTCTAGTTGTCGAGTCTGTTGATATGGTTCATGGGAACATAAAGGTGCTCTGCATGTTAAATTCTCATAGAAAACACTATTCTAAATACACATTGGTGTTCCAACACCAATGATGAGCAGAAATGATCTGTAATATTTAGCATGTTTTTTAGTTTGTATTGTTGGACTGGGTATATTACCTTCACTTGTATGTTGCTCCACTTTATGTCAGTTTTATTGTACTGATCATTTGTCTGAACTGTCTGACTTCAAGTATTGCCTCTAAGTGTATTGTTGTTTCTTAGGTATTGTATGCCACACTGTATGCCAAACCTCATGTACTACAGTTCCTGTAAATGTACTGTAGTTACCACTGTTCTGTATGCTGAACCTCGTATACGGCATCTCTTGCATTGCATGTGCCATCTAGATGGCCCGGGTCATTCTTAAAATGGTTCCTCAGACCAGTGAATCTAGCCGGTTATCAAATCAATCAATCAGTCAATCTATAAACATCTGCTCTCAGTTATCAGGGAGGTTCCATGTGATAATGGCGATCGTAGAAAGGTGATCGCTGTTAGTGAGACTGTACATCGCTGAAAGTCAATTTCTGCGATGTACACTCCCGGCAAACAGCAAAAGGGCGTGGGGGCCTTTTTTTTTATCATCGGGCATGCCCCGCACCCTCCTACTAAAGGATTCTCAACTCCTGGGCCAAATGAAAAAAAAAAAAAGTTGGGGCGCAACAAACAAATATGCATCTGGAACCGACCCTGCACCTCGTAACCCTAGCCTGCCACCCACCCACCACGCCACACAGCCAGCTCGGCAGCCCACTGCCACTCTGGCCTCACAAACCCCTCCCTCCCTTCCGCCCATGCTTGGTGCTGCCTCCTCCCGCGCGCAAGTGTGTGTGTATACATATAGTGACATCCTGTCGCTATATTCGCAGATCCCCATCCAGTCGCCTCCTGTCCATAACCCTGTGGACAGGCAACCATGATTGAGCCACCCTTTTTGAAAGCGCTCAGTCGCAGTCACCATTGTCATGGGCTACCATCAGTGACACAGTTCAGGAAACTCAGGGACAAATAGCCTAAATAAGGGTTGCCACAGCCAAAAACCAACAGTAATATTAAAGCAGCAACATATATTAGTTACCACGTAGTTTTTTTTTGTTTGTAAGCGATAATGTTTTTCTGAAAAAAAAAAAAAACATAAATATATCCTTTTTTTCCTTTCATTCCTAAATAAAGATATGGGATTTTGACATTTTTAAAAGTTCCTGCTCCTGTGCTATGCCAGTCATGAAAAAAATAAATATCTTGATACAGTGTTGTGCTGTTTGCCATCAGAAAGATTTAGTAGCACTGTCCTAATACATCTACATTATGAATCTAGAATGTAAATCCAAAAGGTAACCTCAGCGGAAGAGATTTGTAAAATCTGCAAGTGGCATCCATCTTCAATAACTTAAGTCATTAATTACAAAATACCCTTGCAGAAATGGGCAGAAGCAGGAACCCACTTGGAACAAGATGTTTAATCTCAGCTGGGGTATCGTTTGCACGCGTGCGTATCCGTGTGTGTGTGTATATATACAGTGGCAGCCATCCTAATCCTATGCTTTACCACACAACAGGTTGCCACCTTAAAGTACTGCGTTATCATTCAAGATACCAGAAAAGCTGAAGTGTTACCATATTGTGCTTAGTCAGCACAATAAGGCAATACTTCAGCTAATGTGGTACTTTGAATAACGCTGCTGTAAAGGAAAGTGTTGTATTGTAGTGCTGTACTGCAGTAATGGGTGTGTATATGTTTGTATTGAAAATACTTTGCAGTAAATGACATGTCTCAAAATACTGCATGACAAAAAGGCTAGTGACTAAATTACGCTGCACAATGTAGCAAACTGCAGCATTTTGGAAAAATACTGCAAAGTACCACATTGCATCCTGACAGGTGCCACTTTATGTATGTATGTATGTGTATATATGTCTCTTAGGGATATGCCATGGCCCCATTTGAAATACCAGTGATATTTTTCCCCCGACTGCAGCTTGACCTTAAGACATTAAGCGTGGTGAAGCTACAGGTAACGTCAAAGGTCAAGCTTCATGAGGGGAAAATATCTCTGAGAGAACCAGAAGTGCAGCGCTCACTGGTGTAGGGCAGGATGCTGGTCAGGGGCTGCTCACCCCACTGTAGGTCCAACACAAGCAAAAGAGACCAGCACTCCAAGGTACAAACTGGGAGTGTAACTTCTGACATTCAATTATATATAATGTAATGGATTTTTGAAATGTACGCATGATTATGATGTCATTTTGTAGTATTTGAGGGCATCATTCACTCTAGGTGGCCGCCCCCTGAGGAAGCTCGAACGAAGCGAGTCACCGGGGCACCTGGGTAACAGCCTCAGGCTGGTTGTTTGCATTTGGGGGTGCAGTACTGTACTTGTCACATTGACTGGCGGAAAAATTTACTAAAAGCTCTATTCAGAGTGTTGTTCGGTTTATTTCTTTAGAGGTTACAGTCCCAATTTTTACCTTGGAGTGCTGGTCTGTTTTTGTTTATGTTGAAAATATCTCTGATATTCCTCAGTGGGGCCATAACATATTTGTTTTATTCAAGGCTTTTTATTTTCATGGTTCTTTAAAATGTTTTTTTTATTTAGAATAATGTTTTACCATTTGTTTTTCAGGATGGCCGAGTGAGTCTGTAGTGCTGTCTACTAACATCATGCTTCAGCATGGGAGCACATCAGTGCATCGCACATGTCTGCTTGGCACAGTTCGGAAGGAACAGGCAGTGGATGCGACTTCCTAGAGTGAAGGGTGGTGTAGAAGTTCCCCAGAATTTGTTTGTGGTGCCTGGAAGAGGGACATGCCAGTCGTAGATAAGGAGGGTGACAGTCTGGTTTCTGGAAGGAAGGAGCCATTTCTGAAGTAATCAAAGAACAGTTTTATCACTACATAAGTCGTATGGCAAAAATGTAAAGTTGTGCTCCTTTGAATATGTTTTTTGAACTAGTAGAAAAGCTGACTAGCTGATTTGGACAGTGCCAGTTTAAAGTGCAGGTTGTGATTTGGAGCTGGCGCACAAGTCAGCATGGGGCAGTGTAAGTGAAACTCTGCTGCTCGTGCTGCCAGCCTCAACAGTGAGTATATTGCGATATTCTCACTCTAGGTCTGAAGGGAACAAACATATCACTGGTAAGCGCCATTTAATATCCTCACCAGTGCTGCATAATTATAGTGGTGTGGTAGCACCACTATAGTTAAGTGGGCTGTTTAATGTGAAACCCCTAACTTTGTACTTTAATAGCTTTGCCACACTTCAACAGATCTACACAAAATGTTGCATGCACAGTCGCAGAGCCAAGGTCTCTCGACTTGCCAAGTTTCACTGTGGTCGGCTATGTGGATTCTGAGATCAGGATAGCAAAAAAAAGAAGTGAAACAATCTGGATTTTTTTGCTGCTTTTTTTGTTCTCGCTTAGTGCCCAGATGGTTTGGAATGTTGCTCTGCTAATTTCAGAGTAGAAAGGACATGGGCCACAGTGGTGCCTTTCACTGATATGGTGAACAAATATTAATCCGTTCCAGAGTTATATGGATTTGAAATCTCAGTTCTGAGCATGCTTAGTATGGTGTTTTGGATAGCTGCTTCATATGAACAAATAATCTGGCCCAAACAAAAAAAGATTCTGTTTCATACAGGGTTAATATTTTTTCACGAAAAAAATATATATATTTTTTTCATATGGTTGCCATCTTGTTTAGTTTTTTTTTTCCAAGAAATTTGTTTTGAAAAGCCATAAAAATGATAACCTGCACAGATACCAACACAGGTATCTTGCTAACTGGGTCACCGTTAGGGGGATCCTGCAGTTAGGTTTTGGAAAAATCACCCAAAAATCTGTTTTTAACACATTTTTAAATCTTTTTTTGTGACCAGAATTTCTTTTTTTAGTATGGCCACACGAAAAAAGAATAGGGCCACACAGAAAAAGATTCCCTTCATACAAAAAATAATTTAGACTTAGTTTTTCTTTCACATTTCAACTTTAACAAGTCATAACTCTGTCAATATATGCAGTTATAGGACAATTTATATATCAAAATAAAGGTCTTGATAAGTACTACACATCACTAACACAAAACACCCCCCAAAAAATGTAGGGACCATATAAAAAAACAAAAATTAAAAAATTATAATTCCAATAGGATAACACTGTAACTTTAACAAGCTGCAACTTTCATATAAGGAACAGTGTAGCAGAGTTATCTTAAAAGCCAACAGAACTATTGTAGTAATAAAAAGAAACATAAAAAGTAAACCTGCGGAAGTACAGCTACCCTTGTTTTTATCGTATGTTAGGCCATTACTGGATTCTGGTAGTCAAATAGGGTGTCCCAATATTAAAACAGAGATAAGTAAACTTGAAAAGGTACAACAACAATGTAACAAATCCGTAGCATCACTGAAACATCTCACTTCTAGCAAAAGACTAAGTAATCTAGATCATAGTAATCATAGTCTAGAATTAAGAAGACAAAGGGGTGATATGTTACTTTATTATAATATCCTAAATGACCCTCAGTTAATGATGGAAATGAACATTAAATATAAAGAAGACCATCATGGCATAAGGGGTCACCCACTACAAATCAAAATCAACAGATTTTAAAAGCAATAAAAGGAAATATTTCTATACTATGAGAGCAGCAAGCCTCTGGAACAGACTTCCACTGGATGTAATTTCTAGTACAAGCAGAGATAATTTCAAATCCAATTTAGATAAATATATCGCGTTGTCTGGGAATTTGAACTACTACATCTTGTCTTAAAGGAACTACTTATGGGCTACAAGCCTTTTCTTCTCCTACAAACATAGTGAACTCTGTCAGTCTTTGGAGTTCATGGACAATGTTATATATCAATAGAAATGTCCTGATGACTATTACAGCACTAAGCCCCTAAGAAATAAGAACTGAAAATGGTCCATCCCCACAAAAAAAAAATCACAAGGAAGCACATAAATAGCTTTTCTGGAGGAATGGAAGGGGCCCTGTGCTTTCCGTAATCACATGGATATGTCCACGCAGGTCCCAAAGGGACCTGTGTGAATATCACCACCAATATGATTGTACTGTCGCAAAAAGTAAGAAAATGTATGGCAAAAAACTTTGTTAATGCACCAGTTAGGGTTAAACCAACAAAAATAGGGAAATGTGTTGTTAGGGTTTCCAACCCTAACACCCAACCCTGACCCTGCAAGCAACAAAAAGAAAAAAACCTGCGGATCTTCCTTGGGGTTATCAATCCTAACGCTCACCCCATTCTCATACAGTCTGCTTATCTGAGCTTATTTGCGGATGGAAAGAATGATTTCAAATAAATGAGCACTTGTTTTTCGTATGTATTCAAACCACGAGTGCCGAACTTTATTCCTACTTGTTTATATTTTGAGCTGGCTGCTCTGCTCAGGCACAGCAGCATCCTGTGCACACCTTTCTTCACACTTTCATCTGAATGACCATGAAAACTGGTAGTGCAGTGTGGACTGAGTTCTGACAAAGCACAAAGCTCTGTGTGTGCAGCCCTTTTCCAAGGGTGGGGGTGCAAGTCCAAGAGGAAATCAAGATACAGACACGCACAGGACAGGCTGCACTCCAAGGAAAACACATAAAACAAGTCAAACTGGTGTAAAAACACAATTTATTCATCCTCTCCCAATGATAGTGTGGCACTAAACCCTGGTGCTTTGGGTCTGACACGTGACCCTTCACACTTTGGGTCTCACACCTGACCAAGGGTCACCTGTCAGACCTGAAGCACCAGGGTTTTAGTGCCACACTTCCACTGGGAGAGGACGAATAAACAATGAGTTTTATACCAATGACTTGTTTTATGTGTTTTCCTTGGAGTGTAGCCTCTCAACTGCGTGGCTGGATTGAGTTCTGGGTGAACAAACCTGTGACAAACCACATATATAGGCTGCTGTGGTGTACAAGGAAATATCTGACCATGGGGACATCATGAGGCAGTTAACCATGAGAGGCAAATGGCAGTAATTCTCTCATTCTGTACACCACAGCTGTCTATCATTTATTTTGTATAATACATTTGGGATGGTTACTGTTAGTCCTAATTGCAATTGTGTAGACAGGGAACTGGGAAACAGGGAAATAACTGCTAACCATGACTATGGGGGAAAAGTACCACCCATGTACAGTATTATATCATCATCATCACCAATATTTATTTGTATAGCGCAATTCTCCATGAATCAAAATGCTTTACATAACACATAAATTACAGATCATAACATACAATAAACACGTATAATAAAAACATCCTTAATTTACTTTACAATAACTACCTTAAGCTGACTCAGGAAAGGTGTGTCTAAATAAATTTGTTTTCAATTCACATTTGAATTGGTCGACGGTCTGGCACTCTCTGATATGGCGAGGTAGACAGTTCCACAGGGTCAGGGCTGCAAATGCAGAAGTGCGAGCCCCAGATTTTTTTAATTGGACTCTGGGGACCTCCAGCAATCCCTCATCAGAGGTGTGAAGTGGGTGAGAGGGGTGGTAGGGGCACAGGAGGTCTTGCAGGTAGCCAGGCCCCTGCCCATGTAGGGCTTTATAGGTCAGCAAACCAACCTTGAAGGAGATCTGCCAGTTAACCAACAGCTAGTGCAGATAGCGAAGCAAAGATGTGATATGGTAACATCTAGGTAAGCCAGTCAACAACCTGGCTGCCACATTCTGCACTAGCTGCAATGGGCAAGGATCCACCCCCCGATAGCCCTAGGTATAGGGCATTGCAGTAATCTAGGCGACAGTTCACAAAAGCATGAACCAATGATGGCACATCACCAGAGGGAATCAGGTGTTTAATCTGAACGATGTTCCTCAGAGGGTAAAATGAGGTTTGGACCACGGCTGACACCTGCGATTTCAGTATCAAACCTCAGTCCAAAACAATGGCCAGATTCCTCACACGATTCAAGGTAAGCAGCTGGGAATTCCCATGCCAAAGCTAAGAGACCTGACCTGCTTGTCCCCTCACTACCTGACAAACAGGTTCTAGCACCAGCACTTCAGTCTTATCTGGATTCAACCTTAACCAGTTGGTCCTCATCCAGTCCTGGATCTCAGTCAGGTAGCTGTTAAAGACTGAGACCATTTCCCACTGCTCAGGTGCAAAAGACAGCATAGCAGTGAAAACTCAGCCCATACCACCTTATAATGTCTCTCAACAGTAGCACGTACACTGCGAACAACATGGAGGACAAAACAGAACCCTGCAGGACCCCACATGACAGGGGCAGAGATGCTGAGGAAAACGTCCCTGACAAGCTGGCCTGCCGGCGCAGCGGCAAGGCATCCACTTGTAGTGCTGACATCCTGGGTTCGGTGATGGACTTGGGAGTTGGAGGGCCGGCTGGGGGGAAGAAGGATCGAGTGTCCCAGGGACTGCTCTCCTTCTCCGGGGGCGGGGGGAAGAGTGTCCAGTGCTCTGCAGACCTCTAGCAGAGGCTGGAGGTACTGCCGCTGCCTCATGTCATTGGGACAGGGCGGAGGCTGGCCGTCATTGCACGTCCCCACCCTCAGGGATCTCTACAGCCTCAAAAACCCTCCCCATCAATGATGTCCCCTCTGCGATCTGTGTCCGCCAAGGGAGGGGTCCCGCTCCCATGGCCACGCCCTGGGGGGGTAAACCAGGGTGTGAGATTGTAGTCCATAAGCCTGGGCATGGGGAGGGTGGCGTGTGGAGCATCCCCAAAGGGGAGGAGGGGCCAAAAAAAAAAAAAAAGATCTGACAACTCTCTCTGACCTGCCAGTGAGGAAAGATTTAAACCAGTTGAGGACCATACCAGCCTTTCCACAAGAAGCCCGCAGGGCTACATCAACACCCCATGGCCCATGGTGTCAAACGCTGCGAAAGATTGAGGAGAACTAAGATGGAACGTCTCCCTCAATCCCTCGCCATTAGGAGATCATTAAGCACCCAAAGAAGGGCAGTCTTGGTACAATGCCTTTTCCCGAGAGACAACTGGAGATGACTGTAGATGCTTTGAGCTGTTAAATGGTCCTCCAGTTGTATGGCCACCACCTTCTCAATAACCTTACCCACAAAGGGCAGGTTAGAGTAAGGTCTGTAGTTAGCCAAGCAGTCCGGATCTAGTGAAGGTTTTTTCAGAAGCAACTTTACAACCCCCTCTTTCAAGGGCTCCTGAAAAAACCCTGTCACTAGTGAACATCAGACTATCTTGGCTAGGACCGGGCCAGTGACATCAACACACCCCACTAGGAGGTGTGTTGGTCCTGGATCCAAACTACAGCAGGTTGGCCACAACCCCTGGAAAACCTTCACTACATCCACAACAGCCAATTGGTCAAAGCCGGGCCAGACAGACTGACTGCTTGTGACCTCCTCAAGCCCATCACTGCAAGGCCTGTTTGAGGGTGCTGATTAGATTTCTGATCTGATGGAGGCAATCTTATTGGCAAAGAACAGAGAAAACTTGTCACATCTTAATTGTGAAAAAGCTCACCCCAACTGAAGATAAGTTGGACTGTACAGCCTACTGACCGTGCAGAAGAGCTGACCCAGTCTGTTAGTTGCTGCAGCAATCTCCTTGGACAGAAACTCTGCCTTCTTACAGGAGATTGCTGATTCATAGTCTTTATAATGGGCCATCAATCTAAGCTTGTCCTCCCCCAAACCAGACTGCCTCCAGCGCCGCTCCAATCTTCGACCTCTCCTCCTCATCCCCTTGACAGTCCCATCAAACCAAGGGGACTTCTGACAAGAGGTGAGGGGTCGAACATGGACAGGTGCTACGGAGTCGAGGGCCTCGGCAATAACCCTGTTATAGGTCAGCACCAACTCCCCCGGCTCCTCACACACACTCATCATACTCGATAGGTCCAGTAACTCCATCAGACCTTATGGGGTCAGTCCTCTTAAAGGGTGGTACTGGACCATCTCCGTAGGGGCAGGTCTATTAGGGGGTGCCTTGAACCTGAGCCTCACAGTATGGTGTTCTGACCACCTGACCGGTTCCACCATCAGGTCAGAGACCTCCATCCCCAGCAGGAAGACAAGGTCCAGTGAATGACTGTGAATATGGGTTGCAGAGGTAACAACCTGTGTTAGGCCCAACGAACACATTAGTTGGAGGTAGTCTTGGTATAGAAAGAGGTTATTCATAACTCACCTATAACCACAGTTCCACTACTAGTATTCAGTTCACATCCACACTTAGGCAGTCTTCACTGAGCATGCTCAGTCGGTCTTCAAGCTTGACTACTCCTACCACTCAACCAAGTGATCCTCTAGCTCTGGCTCCTTAGCACTCAGCTCTGCATGCTGCAACACAAATCCAAAGTAAGCCTTGCCAGGTAAGGTTGTGTGGTTCATGTGGATGTGAACTGAAGTGGAACTATGGTTACTGGTGAGCAGCCTCGATTTCTACTTCTCTACAGTATATTTAGTTCACTGTACACATTTAGGTAGACTACTAATAGCCCTCAGGAGAAGGAGGCAAGGCACAAACCTCAAATTAGGCAAAACGAGACTGGAGGACTGAGGACCCATAAGCAGCATCATGACAACCGAGCATATCAGTGCTGTACAGGGACACGAATGTGTGTGCATTGGGCCAGGTAGCAGCTCTATACGGTTCAGAAATTGAGATGTAGCTGGAAGTAGCAACAAGTAGCTGAGAAAGTGGGTGATGGAGCAGGTCCTTGTGCAGCCTGGCTTCAGTAATCTGTATGCAGTTTATATAGTATTTTGCTTTTATGTTTTTTCCTTGATGCATTTGCATTGTTTTTCTCAACATAGGAACATGGACAATGATGGCAGAAAAAGACCAAAGGTCCATCTAGTCTGCCTGATGCTCCCTATCTGTCCGGGACTCATTGTCCATACGTTTTTTTTTTTCCCCCTTCCAGTCCACTTGAACCGCCAAACCCTTAACTCTGTCCCGGTCATAATTTAAATCATCTACAGTCTTGGTGCATACCACCTCCACTGGCAGACTGTTCCACAGCTCCACCACCCTTCTGTAAAACAGAGCTTCTTCACATCCCTCCTAAACCTTCCCCCCCCCCCCACCAGTTTCCACTCATGACCTCAGGTTCTTGACTCTGTACTCCTGCTAAATAGTTCCCCACAATTCACCTTGTTTACTCCCTTCAGGAACCTGAATGTCTCTAGCATACCCCCATCTCACCTGGTTATACGCCTTCGTTATCAAGGAATGTAAACAAATATGTTTTTATCTGGTAACACCAGTATGGTGGGCAGTAGATATTTTACTGTTAAAAGAAAAAACAAATCAGAATCAAACTGCCAGCTATATCAGCACTTTCTATAAAATGTGAGCAACTGTAAAGTGTGTTTTAAAAATTAAGAACAGTTTGAAGCCTAAAGGGGGTTGACAGTGCCCCTTTAAAGGTGAACAGTCAGCACTAAAATCCCCACACCCAAGTTTAAGGCTGGTCCCAATTTGCTCTTTGTGTGCAAAAAAAGTACAGTTGCATAAGAACTTACTGTAACAGTAGTTCTTCAAGAGGATCTCTTGCAGCAGGCCATCACCAGTAGGAGAAAGCTGCCAGGTGCTAGGACCACATGGAAACCTTCTAGCTAGCAGTCTACCAGAGGGGGCAGCACACCTCTGACGTCAGTGCCTTACGTCAGCCAATCCTATAAAGGCGGGCAGCCCATACACCCTTCTCAGTTCTCTTGCCAGAGACCATAAGCAGGATGCCATAAGGGGGAACCGAGGAGGACTCTGAGCTATTCCAATAGCACAGGAAAAAATAAAAGCACAAGGCTCGCCCCTGTGGAAGGGGAGAGAGACACAGGAGAAGGAGGAGGGAGGGAAAGCAGGGCCTGCTGCAAGAGATCCTCTCAAAGATCTACTGTAACGGTAACTTCTTACGTAACTGTACTATCTTACTTCGAGGGTATCTCTTGCAGCAGGTTATCACTGATAGGACTGAGTCCCAAGCAGTTTGGGCTCTACAGATGGACAGTGGGCAGAAAAAAAATAACCTATGAAAGGAGGCCTTGAAGAACAGCTAGGTCGAAGTTGGCCCTACGCCTAGAGGCGATGCTCATTAATGTTTGGTGAAAGTGTGGATCGTGCTCCACATAGCAGCAGCACAAATGTCAGCAGCTGACACATTTCTGGAACAAGCTACTCAGGGGGCATTGAGATGGGGGGCGGCAGAGCAGCAAGATGACTGCGGTGTTGCTCCGCTCCCCTGCAGTACATTGTTTGTTGTCTGCTGATTGTTAACCAGAAAGTTTTAGTTCAACTTCATGTATGAAACTCATGTTATTTTAACTTACTGCCTCTGGACAAGTGGTTTTTGTTTAACTAAAAAGTGACGTAGGGTTTATTTTTGCCCTTGAATAGTCGTCTGCTTGTCTGTTGGTTTGTGGTATCCTAAAGAATATTTACCGACTTGAAGTCCGATATTCGTAAAACATAGGGCAAATGGATAAAAGCCTCTTACAATTTATGTTATTGTTTTGAGTTTCAAACTCAGATGTTGAGCCTCTGATTAAAATGATGAGGTAGGACTTCCGGTGACGTTACGACAATGGTAGCTGACTGATCTCCACTGCTTCCTGAACCGACCCGATAATGTAACAGAATCCTCCACCAAAACACTGTTATTCTTATGCTGCAAAGCAGATTCAAATCAGGTACATGTCTGGGAAGCCTCCCTGATCAAAAGGGAGCACATACTTCTCCAAACCGAGCACCATGAAACAGCTTTATTAATGCAGGCCTCGAGGGATATGCGGCCTCAGTACCATGGGGCCAAACTCCATCTGAATCATCCTGGAATCCTGAGCTTGATGAGGACGAATCCCTCAACAAAACCGACAAAGTGCTGCAAAAAATATTAAAATCAGTTGACAAAATTGAAACCTCAATAGTGGACCTCAGGATGGATATAAAAAGCATAAATAACAGGGTGAATTCTAATGAACAAAAGATCTCCAAAGTAGCCGAGGCCCAGGAAAGTAACGACAGAGTACTACTTTATTTACTTCAACGATACAGACAAATACATGCCAGATTAGAAGATGCCGAAAATTGGGCACGTTGGAATAACTTTCGGGTCCATGGTGTGCAGGAAGGAGCCGAGGAGGGTTACCCTACTTCTGCTGATTTTATCAAATATCTACTAAAATCAATGTTGTCTCTGCCTTCTGATTTGCCCCTGGAGACTGAAAGGGCCCATCGATCAGTAGGCCCTCACCCGACAGACACTAAAGCTAAACCTAGGTCACTGAGCGTTCGAATGCTCCACTATCAATCGAAAGAATACATCCTTCTCGAGGCTTGAAGACACAAAGATTTAAAGTTCACTGGGCTAAATATTTATTTCAAACATGGTTTTTCGGCTGAACTCCAAGCCAAACGCCTTCAAGTTCGATTTGTGATCAAAGAGCTACAGGAGAAAAAAAATCTTAGAGCTCAACTGAATTTTCCTGCCAAGTTAAAAGTGTACCTGGAAGGAGGACCAACAGTGTTTAACAGCCTGGCAGAAGCATCCCCATTCCTCAAGGAACAGAAGTTAAACATCCCTAATCAGGAACTAGAAATCCTAGAGCAGAAATTGTTGGACAGTTCCTGGGGAACAGTTTCAAAGGGGTGCAAGAGGAGTGCACCGTGGCTTTTCCCGCAACAAATGGCTCCAGAAATCACCAAGATGATGAAAAAAGCTGAGGCTGTGGGAGGACCATGCTCGATGGAGATAACAAAGAACTGTAATACATCCAGGTGACTCTTTTTTTCTTATTTCAGTACGGACAACAGAGTATGACATCTGTCTTTGTGCTGATTCTCGGTTTAGGAGAAATCCAGCGCATACATGAGAAGCACAACAGCTCTATCAGGACAGCCGACCTGAAGATAAAAAGTTATCAGTTATATCTGAAGTGACTGGGTGTTGGGACTATGGGGATTTTGATTGATGACTGAAATGTTTCTGAGGAGCCTTGCATTTCATAAGTTTGATGGGATACACAAAAGAAAGATTGTTGTAATTTGGTCCGGGGGAACAAAACAACATACAGACCAAACGATGGGGCAGGGGAAACAATTCCTAAGGCTTAGGCATGGAAATAAGATTATGAACTTTACAATCAAGGGTCCCAGAGGAATAACATAATGGTTATGTAGCCAAATGTGATTCATAACATAAGGATACTAAATATTATATTAACTGCTACATTTTAAAAAACAGTAAAAATAAGGTCTTAATGCTCTAGTCCTCCTCTACTGGAATACAACATAAAGGTATAAATCACAAATCGAGTTTTACTTGAAATTGGGGAAAGTGGGGGTTTAGACCCAGATAAGGAAACAGGCAACAAAAAGGAAAGAATCTCTGATGCAGCCTCAAAATATAAATATAACAAAGGTAGCATGGAAACCATCATTGGTTTATTTACCTAACCAGATAAGGAGGGTAAATGGTCTTGTTCAACATGTAAATTGGGTTGGGGCGGGGTTGGCGTAAGCTATCTTCCATCTAAGAGTAAAGGTTGGATGGGTCAGAATAGCAATTATGTTGTGGCCTTACTGTTTAGTGTGCTTTACTGGTGCTCTTGAGGATCAATAGGCTCTGGTATCACACACTACGCTACAAGGATACTAGTTTGTCCTCCAACTATCCACCAGTGGTGTTTTGCAGAAATGCACAACCTCACCCAAGAAGTTATTTCACTAGACTTAATATTCCTTTCCTGTACTGCATCTAAAAAACAGCAGTGCAATTGTTCTCAAGTTCTTGATATACGGATGTTAGTAAAGTTTGTTGTTTCATTGAAAGTTGACTATTTAAAGTTTTTCAACTCCAGTATGGACATCTGGACTTACCAGTTGTTGTTTCAGTTGTCTGTCACGAATAAGGTTCGGGATAACGGGGGACGGAGTGACAGGGGAACCTGGGTATACAACGCTGTGGTCGCTATTATCTTTGCCAATATGGGGAGAGGGTTACAGTCCAAGTCAAGTACAAATGGAACAATGGATGACCTAAAGATAATTTCATACAATGTAAAAGTGATACATTCCCCGATAAAGCGCAGAAGACTGATAGCAGAATTAAACAGACTAAACTGCGCAATCACATTTCTACAGGAAACGCATCTGCCTATGTCAGAACACTTAAAAATTAAGGAAAGGATGGGTCGGAAGGATGGAGGCAGCTTGCTCCCCAAATGGTCGGCAGGCAGGGGTCGCAATCTTATTCAGAAGAGGGAATCCTTTCCAGATTGAAACAGTGGAGGAGGGGTTTGACGGTCGTTTCCTACGAGTCACGGGCAAAACAGATGGAGAAACAGTTCATTTAATTAATATTTATGCACCAAACATCAAAACCCATTCATTTTTGAAAGAAGTTCTTCATAAGATAGCAACTCTGCCACAAGAACAAATGATCATTGGTGGGGATTTTAACACAGCATTGCATCCTCATATAGATAAATCTTCAGGCTCCAAAAACTATAATAAAAAAATATCGAGACTCCTAACATCCACAGTGGAAGAAATGGGACTGTGTGACATCTGGGGGGTACAACACAAGGGAGTGAAGGATTTTACTTCTTATTCTGCAGCCAATAAATCATACTCTAGAACAGACTTTTTCCTTGTTCAAAAGAAATATGTGCACTGTATTATCAGTTCAAAAATACAAAATATTACACTTTCAGATCATGCCCCAATCTCAATTACATGGCACAAGCCAATGGGGAGCAAATAATCAATGTGGAGATTAAATGCATCTTTATTAGATGATAACATTTTTAATAAAAAACTCTGAAACAACTAAAGAAGTCTAAGAGATGTCAACCAGAATTGCTCAACATTGTCAACTTGGAGGCGCTCAAGGTGGTAGTAAGAGGGGAGTTAATTAGTGTCGCAGCAGCTAAGAAAAAACTATCACAGTTAACCAGACAGAGATTATTAGCCAAACTAAAAAACCTTGCAAAAGAGCATAAACAATATCCTACCCAAACCTCTGTTTTGAAAAAGATAATAGTTGTAAGGGAAGAACTGCACAGATTATAAAACCAAGGAGCAGAATACCGACTTAGATTCTTAGGCCAAAAGTATCATGATACTGGTAGTCAAGCCACCAAATTATTATAATTCCGCTTGAGAAAGGATAGAACAATCCCCATATAACCAATAAAACCAACAAATCTACCCCCTGAACTAATCCCGCAGACATAGCTGAGCAATTTAAGCAATTTTATCAGCAACTATACTCAGGAAAAAAACAGATCCCAGATATACCAACGGAAACTGAGGAATTCTTGCATGGTCTAAATTTACCCAAGTTGTCAGCAGAACCTCAAAAAGAGAGAGCTGCCCCAATTTCGCTACAAGAAACCAAACAAAAACTTAAAGTCTCTCCCATCAGGAAAACCCCAGGCCCAGACAGTTACAGCACGGAATTTTACACAAAATTTATATATGTTCTGGCCCCTATCCTAACAAGAGTTTTCAATGACTGCTTACAGAAAGATCATAATCCTAACACCTGGAAAGAAGCAATTAGCAGTGTTATTCTTAAACCAGGGAAACCGAGAGATCTATGTGAAGCTTACAGACCAATTTCATTATTAAACCAGGACGTTAAAATATGGTCCAAAAATATTATCAATAAGATTACAAAAGTATATGGAATATTTAATACACCCAGACCAAATCCTAATAGGCACTTAGCAGATAATGTTCAGAAATTGCTGAACATATTATCTTACAGTGCCCATACTTCAACAGCTCAATTAGCCCTTTTTTTTTTAGATACCGAAAAGGCCTTTGATTGTTTGAATTGGGTATATCTGAAAACAGTGATGACGCACATGGGAATAGGCCCCAAATTCTTACAGTGGTTATTCTTATGCTATATGAACCCAACAGCCAAAATAAGAGTAAATGGCACTCTATCGGCAGCCTTTACAATAGAAAGGGGAACCAGACAGGGGTGCCCCTCTCCCCTTTAATTTTTGCGCTGAGTCTTGAGCCTTTGGAAGTGGCAGTCAGGGAATTCCAAGAAATTCAAGGCATAAAAATAGTGCAACATTGTTGTAAACATTCCATGTATGCAGATGACACGTTGGTGTTTGTGGAAAACCCAGTTGTTTCAATCCCTAACCTACTGAAATTATTAGGAAAATACGGATCGATAGCAGAGCTAAACATCAATATGGATACATCAGAGGCGCTAATGATAAAAGGAAAAGTACGTGCAGACTTTAAAACAAAGGTGCCATTTAAATGGGTGAGAGAGAGTCAGATATTTAGGGATATGGATACTGAAAAATCTTTCAATATTATACAATTATGGCACACTAACTAACCAGATTTTTACAGACCTTCAAAGATGACTAACACTTCCCCTATCCCTGTCCAACAGATTAGAAACAATTAAGATGAATGTACTACCCAGACTTATTTCTCTTCTCTACGCTTCCATTATCTGTTCCCAGGTCAGTCGTGGACAAAATACAACATAAGCAGTCTAAATTTATCTGGGCAGGTAGGAAGCCCAGGATCCGGAAGATGGTTCTACAAGAGGTCAAGAAAAAAGGAAGATGGGGATTACCCAACCTCCAAAAATATTACTGGGTCGCACAACTAGTCCCACTAGTCAAGATATTGGCACCCACAAAGCAAACACAATGGTGCTGTATAGAGGAAAAAGCACACGCACAGATTCTGTTGTCAATACTCCTCTGGCTAATTTTATCCAAAATATTAAAAACAGTGGAAAACAGGTGGACAAAACACACCTTATCCATCTGGATACAGATCAGATCACTGTGGGAAATACCTACAATGTCTGGTCATACAACCCTCTGACCAACCTACCAGACTTCCCTTTAACACAGAGGGATACCTGCCTGACGGAATGAGCTAGATAGGGAGCAAAGGGGAGCTTGAAATGTTTGACTCAATTCATATCTGGGGAAATTATAAAGGACTATAACTCAATACAACAGGAATTTAATTAAACAAATAAAGACTTTTATAAATACCCCCATTGCAGACACTATATTCAAACATCAGTAGGGGTCACTGCATTGACCTCACAGGTCCCAGAAGGAGTGTTGATAATAAATAATAAAGCCTGATCCTATGACCTAAAGCATCTGACTTCACAATTTTACAAAATTCTGCAGGACGAATCAGCAAGGCTAGCTTTCCAAAGCATCCAGGAGAGATGAGAGAACGAGCTTGGGGAGGAGATACCAGAAAAAAACTGGACAAAGATCTGGGCTGATGTCCACAGAACCACAAACTCTTTAATTTGAAGTGAGTTCAGATGGAAAGTCTCGACCAGGTTTTTCATTACCCTAGCTGTGTCAAGGCACTATGCTCAAATACGCACAGCCACATGTTGAAGAAAATGTGGACGAATAGGCTCTCACTTCCATATCTTTTGGGGATGCCCCATGATTCAAAGGTACTGGTCACAGGTGGGAGAAGCTATCAAAAATGTATTGGAACTAAAACAGAACCTTCTCTTTGTGCATTTGGTCCTGGGCTATACCCCACAAGAAATTAAAACAATGGGGTAAGAGTATCTGTTTTTAATTCTGGCGATTACTGCTCTTAAAGTAATCACACAGAATTGGATATCCCCTAAAAAACTAACATTAACAAAGTGGATTACTAATGTGAAACACATTAGGCAAATGGAAGCAATTACAGCAAAACTTATATTTCAAATTGAAAAATATAATAGTTGCTGGCTCCCATTTTTTTACATATATAGAGGCCTCTGAAGGAATACTAGTACTAGAGCAGTTGTTAACATAATAGAGCAGGAAATGGTCTCTGACATGGGACAGGCTTCCCGCTCTGGACCCTCAAGAATGTCACATTGCAATGGAAGCTTATATTATGAGAAGATAACCAGATGTATTAAGAATACTATATTGCCGGCCCGGTGGTGCTGAGGGTTGAGGCGCTGGACGCCACACCTCGCGCTGCGCCGGCGACCGGTCGGGACGGACTCGGTGGCGGGTTGGCAGGAGAGGGAGGATCGAGCGTCCTAATGGATGCTCTCCTCCCTCAGGGGCAGGTTACCATGAGCGCATTGCGCTCTGCATTCCTGCTTTCTGCCGGTGGAAGCAACTGCAGTGAAGGGATGGAGGCGGCTCTGCTTGTTGGAGTAGGGGAGGGGACATCGCGAAGATGAGGGTTGCGTGCGAAGCACGCCACCACTCGGACGCACGTCCCAAGCGCAAGGCATCCTAGGGGAGTGGGGACGTAAGGGGAGAAAACCGGAAAATCCCCTCCGGCAGCCCTAGATGAAGTCCGCCCTAAGTCCACCCGGACCACCTACAGGACAGACCCCACTGTGCGAGGAGAGGAGGATGGGCACTCTAGGGGCAGATCCCTAAGGTAGGTACCGGGGGACATGAGCGGACGGAAGGAGGGGGCACCGGAGGTCAGGAGGAGGAGGATAAAGATGAAAATAAAAAAATTAAAAAGATACTATATTGATTACAATAACAGACAAATTTTAATTGTAATCTTTATTGTTGTTTTTATTTTTTCTTTCCATAAATTTGATAAAAAGGGGGAGCTGATAACAGACATGAAGACTGTTAAAACACAAGGTTATAAGTATGGATAATGAAGTTGTAATTCTTGTTTTGATGTTACAAGAAATATTTGGAGTAGCCTTATGTACTCATGTGATGTGATACCTTGTACAAACTAATGCTCTCAATAAACTACAAGTTCGAAAAAAAGAATGAAGTGCCTGCAGACCGGGAGTGTTTGTTGGCCACAAGTTTCTCCTGGGAAACAGGAGTTGAACCTGGATGCTTTGAGAACAGGAGAGAATCCTGTTTGCATGGATGGATAACCGCACTAGAAAGTGCTAAAAGGCTCAAATCAATCAAATAAAAGTATGCCATTTATGCCAGAGGGTCTGAAAAATGTAAGTCTTTGGCTGGATTTACTACACTCAGAAGAGCGATTCTCTGTTTTTTCCTTTGTAGGTCAATGAGGGAAGAAATAAATTAATCCACAACTAATTATGGCTAGCAATGAATAGAGCTTACAGGAAGCTGGGAGAGGAAAGAAATCAATTTGTGATACTGAGTTAAGCAGTCCCTTTATAGTGAAAACATTCTGAAAATTTCCTCAAAGTTCCTTTTGCGATAAGGGGCTGCTGACACAGTAAAGCTACACAATTGAAGGTCGGATGCTCGACTTTCTTTGAGCTTGTTTGAACTCAGTAAATTGCCCCTGTACTCTGAAACCTGAAACTAACTCATAAGGTATCTTTTTTCCTTTATCATGACGACCAGGAGTGTTTCTAGAGAGGGGAAGTAAAAACCTTAGTACAGTGTAAAGAACATCCTAGGAATTAGAAACGGCCAGAACAGTTCTGTATATTTTCATTAATACTGCCTTTTGATGTGTTGTGTTTCAATGTGGAAATATACATGGAGTAATATATCCAGAGTCTTTGGGAGTTCTACTACAAGTTTCTGCCTATTAAGTTTTCTGTGTTAATACTGAATTACTGAATTTTCTGCAAGGGCTTCTGAGCAGAACCTCTGATAAATTTTCCTCTTTCATTTGAGGGAAAAAAGGAAAAATGACACAATATACTGCCTTTTGCAAGGAGACCTTTTTGGGCCTTTTTATGACATGGCCTAGATTTTATGGATGAACTGGGCAACTATTTATTTTATTTATTTATTGTATAGAATCAGAATTACAATCCTTTGAGTCATAAGACTCGTTTGCAAAGGCTCCACGTCAGTTAAAGAAATAACAATACAGCGTGTAAGAGAAAAGAATACAGAGTGAAACAAAATACAGAAATTAGACATATACAGGTAACATATGTTTACATGATCTTATCGTAATACATGGACCGTATGTCCAGGTTATATAGTGAGTTACCTCATCTGGGAAAATAGAGAAGTTCCCTGGTCAGTGCCAATATAGGAAATAGTTTCGTAGGGTCACGGAGGACACAGAGTTGCATTGCAACTAAAGAAACTGTTGTTGCTAAATGTGGAAAGTACTGTGCTCTGTGGGACTCCCTATTGGAGATACAGTTACACTGAAGACACGGATGTGGATAAATATCTTCTAAATACGTTAATTTAATATTCAAACTGTTCAAATAATTTCATCACTTCACTAGGTTTTAAACTGAGTTTATCTTGCTATTTGAATTGGAGCATCTTGGACTACTTGTGTTAAGCTACCTTTGTCGGACTCTATTTCTTAGTTGAGACAAAAGGTTCATGCAAGCTCGATATCCTGTTTTGCTCTATGATGGGACTCCCTTTACTGAGTTTACTTGTGTGGGGTTGTCTTCAGGCCTAAAATGGGGGCAGAAACTATGGGTTCACTGAAACTTGTTTTATTAAAACCCTGGCCGATGTTATAAAATTCTGATAACAGGCACTGATTATTTCTTCAGTTATAAAAAGTCTTTTAGGGGGCTTTAAATTAATGTCTCAGAGGCTTGTTTGAAAGTATTATAAATGTTCTGTCAATGTTCACTTTTTCTTCCGTTTTTTATTTTATTGCACTGTTTTGGGAAAATAACTAGCTTTTACCTAGGACGTCTTTAATGAACTTCAGCTGTGACTAATGATTTTGACAATTAATAGTCTACTGTGAGAGCAAAATTAGAAGAAATAATTTAACTGAACAAATTTTTAGCTTTGCATAAACATAATTGAATTATTCCTGCATCAATAGCCTAAAAGGAATGAATTCCTGGGAGAAATAGATATTCTAAACTGAGATGTAGCAATGATAACTGGTCCATGCTGAATGTGTATTGCTTTTATGAATTTTTAAACGTGTTAAATTTGTATAATATATGTTACTGTTTTAAGTGATTGAAATTATACATGCATAATAGAGTACAATAGTGTATTTTCTAATGTCTTGAATATGCTGGATATGCATTCTTTTTTCTGTATCGTAATGACTTATAGTTGAACGAATAAACTTAAACTACAACTACTGAGGTGGCCATACCCCTAGTGGAATGACCTTTAACCCCTCCAGGAAGTTCCTTGCCGTACTTTTGGTAACAACAGACAATGCAACTGGCTAACAATTTGGACAAACACTGTTTGAACACTGGGGTGCCCTCTTTCCAACCGGTGAACAAAACAAACAACTGATTGGACTTCTGGGAGTCCTTTGTCTGGTGTGTATAGTACCTCAGGATTCTGTGAACATCCAAGGTATGGTGCAATGCCTCCCCTTGATTGAAATGCTCCAGATAATAAATAGGCAGGTGGATGGGTTCAAAGTAAACTCCAACACCTTCTTAGGAAGAAACTTAGGACTGGTACGCAGACACCCTGTCTTTGTGAAAAAATCAAATAAGGCTCCTTACACGAGGGCCTGTAGCTTGGATATCCTTCGAGAAGATGTAATGGCAACTAAAAACAATGCTTTCCGCGACAGAAAGCGTAGCTTGCAAGATGCGGCTGGTTCAAAAGGAGGCAGTGTAAGCTTTTCCAACACAAAATTAAGGTCCCAAGGCGGAACAGGGTCATGAAGTGGGAGCTTCAAATGCAGAATGCCCCTCAAGAATGTGCAAGATATTTTTATTTATTTCATTCTTGAATTACAACCTTTGAGCTAGAAATTCCTTTAGAGAGGTTCCACTTCAATTTATACAGAACGTTACAATACAACAATCAACACACATAAGTTCAGCATGGAAATAACAGGAGTATAAGTTACATAACTTTGACTAGAACTGGTTAAACAAGGACACATTTCAAGACATAGCATAGAGAACACAAGGGATTTGATGGTCCTGAGGAGATTAGCAGGAGATCGATGTGGGGAACAAGCAGGGTAAGTACCCTTTGTCTAGGGAGGGTGGAGAGGAGCAGAGGTTGGGAAGAGGGAGGGAGGGAGGAGGAGGTTTAATCAAGAGTTGAGAAAGAGGAGGCCAGCAGGGGGAGGCAGAGAACCTTTGGATGTTGAAGTGGTGGGCAAGGTTAAGGGAGAGGAGGGAGGGTGGGAAGTAGATGTGAATGGGGAGAAATGAGGAGGGTAGATAAAAAGAAGAAGTGGATTTGAAGGTTGACAGAGGAGATAGGAAGGGCAGGGTGGAAAAAGTGCTATGTATGAATGGGAAGAGGGCAAATACCATCAGAGCTGGGCATGGGCCTAGAAGAACTGTCATACATTGCAGGTACACGTCTTTAGGCTGAAGAGGTGGGTACAAAGGTTAACTATGAAAGGTCCTAGGTTGGTTTTGGTAAGTAGGCTTTTTGGGAGGGTGTTAAGCAGATCTGGGACACAGGTTCCGAAGGAGTGCTGGCCTTGTGCAGTACAGAGGAAAGGGATCTTGTAGGGATTATTTTGCGACCCTCTCGTCAGCCTGGTTGACACAGTTGGGCAGAGCATGGCCTGGACTGTGATGGGGTGAGGCCTAGGGTAGCCTTTTTTGCAAGGAGGCAAATCTAATAATGGGATCAGAGTTCAAGGTCCAGCCAGCCTGGGAGAGAGAGTAAAGGTCACAGGTGTGGGTGAGGCATGGGGCTGCTAGGAGTATTCTGCATGCTTTGTTCAAGGTTAGGGCTATTCTACATAGCCACATGTCAGAGGCTGCACTGTATATGGCAAAACCATAGTCTATGGCAGAGAAAACTGAGCTGTTTATTGCCAGTTTGAGGGCGTCTTCAAAGAGGCAATGCATGTGCCTATATAGTTGTCTGATCTTCCTGTTTGCAGTCATGCATACCTGGTCTATATGTAAAGAATACAATAAGGCACAATCCAGGGTGACGCCTAGATATCTGAAACTATGAACTATTTCCAGCGGTTTGTTTTGTTTGTTACGGATGTCTAATTCAGATGATTTATACCTGCTATGGGGGAGACAAACAACATTTTTTTTTTTATACTTTAGCAGTAGTTGTGCATCACTGAACCAACGTTTCATGAGCTGAAAGTTAAGCTGCAAATGTTGTTCGAGGATGTCAAGGTTGGGTTGACCAGTGTAGATAACAGCATCTTCCACGTAGAGGAGGATTCTGTCTGGGCAGACTTGTGGGAGGTTATTTAAAAAGAGACTAAATAGCAAGGGGCCCAGAATGGACCCTTGTAGTACTGTACACCTGTACTAACACTCAGGCAGTCTGATTGTGTGTTGCCGACTCTGACTTGTTGAACATGCCCAGAGAGGTAGCTGCAAAAACAGCACTGTGCAGTTGAGGACAAGGAGCAGTTGCCTAATTGGGCTATTAGGAGGTCGTGATTCACGGTATCAAAGGCCTCCGTGAGGTCTATAAATGTAGCCTCTATTAAATGCTCAGAGTCAAGAGAGTTGTGTAGAAAGCCTGTGAATTCAATCAGAGCAGTTGTAGTGCTATGCTGTTTTCTGAAACCGTGTTACTCCTTGCATTGCAGTTGGTATTTTTCCAGGTGTTCAATTAACTGAGTATAGACAATGCATTCTAAAGCTTTTGAGATTGGGGGTAGGATGGAGATTGGTTGATAGTTAGTGTGGGATGTCCTGTCACCATTTTTAAAAACTGGAGTTACAACAGCATCTTTCCACACCTGAGGGAACTGTCCGGTGATGAGAACGAGGCTAAGTATTCTTGTTAGTGGAGCAAGAACAACATCTAAAGTGAGGACAATTAGCTTAAGGTCAAGGCTATCCCCACTATGCCTAGATTTGCCCAGCACTTTCTAGAGGTATTTTTTTGCTTCAGAGAGACTGTCCTGAAATAGAATGGTGGGGCAGTATGTGAGGGTGAGGAATGCGTTGCTAAACTTTGGGGGCCACTAGGTGGGCAGAGGTATTCTGGGGGAAGCACTCCACAGAGATCTGTGAATGCTTTATTGAAAGTATTGGTGATGGCTTTGGGATCCTGAGTTGCAGTCTTGTTTATGTTCAGCATCATTGGGGCCGCTTTATTAGGATTCCTGGTAAGAGCTTTTATATTTGCCCAAAAGTTGTGGCTATCTCCCCAGGAGTTATCCAGTGCGGCCTTAAAACTATTGGGATTTTGCCAAGCGGATGGCCTTGGTACAACTGCTTCATGCTACCATGTAACTTTGAAGGTCGATACAGGAGCCTGAATTTCTTGCCCTGTACCAGAGGTTATCCCTAGCACGTAGTTGGGTGAGGAGGAAGGGGGTTATTCAAGATTTCTGTGAACCTTTTATCTTCCTAGTAGTGACAGGGGCGAAGATATCACAGGCAGCGTTGAAGAACTTGATGAAGAGGTCCAGTGCTACACTGACATCATTCACTGAGAAGATATCAGAACAGCTGATTTGCCTAAGTTACTCTTTGAGAGGTCCCAGTTGCCCCCAGTGTAGGAAACATGTTGTAATCTCTTTTGCTGTGAGCTTGGGTGCCTTGTTTGTCCAGGAACAAAGGATAGGGGAGTGGTCACTTAGTGAATCGGGGAGAAGAACCGCGCCTGTGATCCTATCAGGCCGGTTAGTTAGTAGCCAGTCCAGTAGTCCAGTGGACCCGGTGCGGTAGTTTGTACGTGTGGGGGAATCTACCAGCTGAGCAATGTTTATGGCTGCTAAGGCATCTCTGTAGGGGGCGGAGTCAGGGAATAAACAATTAATACTGAAGTCATCCACAACCAATACTTCAGCGTTATGGCGTAGATCAGAAAGGTACTCCTGGAGCACCTTGAAGACTTCTGCCCGAAGTTTGGGCGGAATGCAGACAGAAATAATGGTCAGACCCTTCTCTTGAGACCCTAGGATGAGCCTGACAGGGAGCATTTGAGCGTAATTTCCAGTCTGTATAGGTGGGAGGACCTGTCCCTGTAGGTGGTCCCTGATACAGATGAGGTAACCCCCGCCTCTCTTTCCAAACCTATCTAGCCTGAATGAGGTGTAGCCATTCAGTTGTAGATCAGCATCAGGGGTTCTTGGTGAGAGCCAGGTTTCGACTATTGATGAGACATCTGGCATACGGTGTGCTACCCATACTTGCAGTTCATCAAACTTACACAGTAAACTGCAGATGTTAATCGAGGCAACTGGTGATTGAGCCGCTCACGGGATTGCAACCAGTGATTTGGGGCCAGGATTAGGATAGATGTTACCCAAAATGAGCGGTAACAGGCAGATAAGCCTGGCAGAAGGTCAAAAGGTTGCACTCACCATGAATCACCAATTATGGCACAGACAACAAGCTGCAAGTAAAAAACATATGCAATTTATTGTGCCAAACTAATAGCCAGATACTGCTTAGCTTGTTACAGAAACCCCTGTGCTTCAACCAACAGGTCTTCCTTACAGGAGTTGCTCCTGTGGAGTTTGTGTCACATAGCGTTATACCTAGACAACAGTAGAAAGCTGGTGCTTGGAGGAAGAAGGAGGTTAAAGTTATCAAGAGGAAACAAAAGTTTTTCATGGTTATTGGAGCAGTGTGCAAATACCAAGATGGCAGGGGCTGTTGATGAATTAGGGCAGTTTGTTGTAAGCAGGAAGGATATGGGGCTACCATCATCACTTGGAGTAGAAGGAGGCACAGGTAGCAAGAAGGCAAATGCCGTGATGATGTATATTAGGTGTTTCGTACTGACCCTAAAAGGGGGAAGGATTAACTAGGGTATCAACAGCTAGGTAAAATGACTAGGAGTAGATGGATATAGAACTCTGGATAGAGGCGTTTGTACCTTTAAGAGGGGATTTCCTTTGATCTTGCAGTGACTTATCAGGGAGAGTTGAGTGCGGGTTTTTCTGGGCAGTAAGGGAATTTAAAGAGTGCTGGGTGTGAGGAGGGTGGGCGACTGAAAATTCAGGCACCAAACCGGGATAGGCCTAAAGCAGCCTGCCAGAGAGCAGTTGGCCAATCCCAGGAGCAGGCAGAAAAAATGCCATCAAATGGCTGGCTGGAGCTCCAGTTCAGGGATCAATGGAAAGAATGGCTTTCAATGCCACAGTCCACGAGGAGGCTGAAGAGGGGAGCTAGGGATGAGCCGCATACCTTAGTGCAGGTCTGGGAGAAAGGAGCAGCGGCTGGAGTGGAGCATGCCACAGCCTCAGTCCTTGGCTGGAAAGCCCGAACAGGGATAGAATCTAGAGGGAAGGAAGGAGAGAGAGTTACTTAATTTGTAGTGGCCAAGGAATCGGCCGTGTGGCTTAATAGGTGGGAGGAACTGGAGGACAATGCCTGAGGTGGGGGGATAAAGCTAAGCTAGAAAGTGGTACAGCATGGGGGTCTGGACCTGGGCGCAGAGACCACAGCCAGGTCAGAAGTGGGGGGCTAGAGTTAAGAACTTACAACAAAAGCAGAGAAGTTAACTATAATGATCAGTTGAGGTGGGGAGGAGGGGGCTTGGGGAAAAACTACAGGAATACTGGAGAGGAGCAGAAACACTAGAATTAAAGAAATACTGCTCGGTTGGGGGGTCTTAGGCGCTGACAGAAAAGAAGAGGTGGGGGAGGAAAGAAGAAAAAATTACTCACCATAGTAATGTTGTTTCTTTTAACGGAGTCTTGCTGTATTCTGACATAATGTAGTTAGCCCCAGCACTTGAACTGCCCCAGAGAGGAAAGAGTTAACTCTATGCAGAAGCATAGAACGTTGAGCTCGAGCTCCGTTTTCAAACCTCTGTCTGTGGTACTTCCCAGTGTAACCGTCAGATTCTTACGAGCAAACTAACTAAGTGCTATGGTATGGAAATTGTTCGGCAAAAGATTTTTGGGTCCAAAAACACTCAAGTCGAGAACCCAAGAAGGAAAGGTAGTGACAATATTTAACTATAAAAACACAAGAAAAGTAACAATAACAGCTACTCCACCCTAGAGGGAGGGTAAAAGGTACACCCCTGAGGTGCAACACTGTACCTGCCAGCCCATTTCCCAAAAACTAGGTTCGAAAGGGGAGGCGGGGAGGTCAGAATACAGCAAGACTCCTTTAGAAGAAACAATATTACTATGGTGAGTAATTTTTTCTTCAAACAACATGAAGTCTTGCTGCATTCAGACATAATGCAGACTACCAAGCAGTTCCCTATGGAGTTGGGAATGCAGAACCTGCTTTGAGAACAAGCTCTGCAGTACTGCTGTGCCAAACCTAGCATCACTCCTAGCCTGGATGACCAGGGAGTAATGCTTGGTGAATGTATATACTGTTTTCCACGCTATGCTTTACAGATCTCTAACAGTACATATCTCTAGCCACAGCTAGAGTAGCAGCTGTACCCCTAGTCGAGTGAGCCCTCAGGCCTGAAGGTGGTGTTCTACCCAATTTGTCATAGCTGAATTGTATAAAAGAAACAATCCACCTGGCAACAGTTCTTTTAGTGGCAGGCTTACCTTTCCCCACTTCACCATAAGTGAGAAACAATTGAAGACAGTCATTTCTGTGTGCCTTAGTATGCTCTGTGTAGTAGCTAAGAGCCCTTTTAACATCCAAACTGTGTAATCTTTCTCCTGAAGAAGAATGGTCAGTGAAAAACAAAGGAGCGATATAGACTGGTTCAGATGAAAATCCGATACGACTTTGGGCAAGAACCTCCTACTGGCTGTTAGGACCACTTTATCCCTATGGAAGGATATGAAGTCAGGTTCAACTGACAGGGTCTGTAATTCACTAATCCGCCTGGCAGAAGTAATAGCTACCAGGAACACAGTTTTCCAGGTCAAGTACTTCAACTTAGCCAAAGCCAGAGGTTCAAAGGGTGGCTGCATAAGATGAGCAATGCAGACATTAAGATCCCAAGGCGGAGTAGCATCTTTAAAGGAAGGGTTAATGTGAACCAGACCTTTGAAAAACTTCCTGAAAACAGGATGAGATGTCAGGGAAGAGCCCTTTCCTGCTGAAAGGAATGCAGAGACAGCTGCCAGATGAACCTTCAGAGTGGCAGGCCTAAGCCCTAGACTATTCAGATGAACTAGATAATCTAAGGCTGTGGAAATGCCTGCAGAATCAGGCACAATGCCTTCCTAAGAACACCAAATACTGAACCTCTTCCATTTGGAATTGTAAGTTTTTCCAGTGGAAGATTTCCTGGAGACATTCAGAATATCCAAAACTCCCTGAGAGAGATGTAGTGCTGCATATTCTAACTCTTCAAGAGCCAGGCCTTGAGGTTGAGAGACTGGAGATTGGGGTATCAGATCCTCCCCTGGGAGGAGGACAGGGGATTGTATTTCTTGGGGAGAGACAGGGGACGTGACACTGTCAAGGACAGCAGTAGAGGATACCAAGGCTGTCTGGACCAATCTGGAGCCACTAGTGTCATTGTGCAGGGTTGAGTTCTGATCTTGATCAGAACTCTGAACAGCAGAGGAAAGGAAGGGAAAGCATAGAGAAACCTGCCCTTCCAGCCCAAAATGAGAGCATCCAGGGGTACCGTCCCCAGGACTGGAGGTCTGCAACAAAACAGAGGAAGTTGATGATTGTCCGATGCTGCAAAGAGATCTATCTCTGGAGTGCCCCACCTGGAGAAGATGACCTTCAGGATGTGAGGATCCAGGGACCATTCGTGATGTCCCTGTGAAATTCTGCTCAGGGCATCTGCTAGTACATTGTCCTTTCCTGGAAGGTGAACTGCTACCAGGGAAGTCTGAAGAGAATAGGCCAGAGACCACAGCTTCACGGCTTCTGTGCACAAGGCCGTGGACCGAGTGCCTCCCTGCTTGTTGATGTACCACATTGTGGTGGTGTTGTCTGTTCTGACTTGGGCCACCTTGCCCTTGACTGAATCTGAGAAGCTCTGAAGGGCCAGGAAAACTGCCCTGAGTTCCAGGAGATTGATATGAAAGAGAGACTCCTGTGGAGACCAAACCCCTTGAGCTGTCAGGGCTCCCAGGTGGGCTCTCCAACCTAGGAGAGAAGCATCCGTAGTTACAACTACTGATGGGACTTGAGGGAGAAACGGAACCCCTTGTCTGAGGTTGTCCTGGTCCAGCCACCACTGGAGAGCTTGGACCAGAGTCTGAGTCACTGGAATCAGTTTGGTGAGAGTCCTTTCTCTGTGACCAAAAGGACCTTAGATGGAACTGAATGTCCCTCATCTGAAATCTGGCTCACTGTACCACTGCAGTGGAGGCTGCCATGTGGCCCAGGAGTTGGAGGAACTGTTTCGCTGGATAAGAAACCTACGGTCGAAAAGAGGAAGCAAGAACTACTAGGGTCTTCACCCTTGCCAGAGGAAGGAAAGCTTTTGCTTGGAAAGTATCCACTCCTATCCCTATGAAGGTGAGAAGTTGTACTGGTTCGAGGACAGATTTTGGAAGATTGAGAAGAAACCCCACAGAACTGAGCAAGTCCTGGGTGGTTTGCAGAGCTGACCTGACCTGGTCTGATGTCTGAGCTACGATTAGCCAGTCATCCAGATATGGAAACATGGTGATACCCTGTCTTCTGAGGTAAGCCACCACTACTGCAAGGCACTTTGTGAACACCCTTGAAGCTGATGTTAGGCCAAATGGCATGGCCCTGAACTGATAATGGCCTGAAGGCAACTCGAACCCGAGGTATTTTCTGTGGGAGCACCTGACAGGGATATGGAAGTCGGCATCCTTGTGGTCCAGGGATGCTAGCCAATCCCCTGGCCTTAAAGAGGGAAGGATTATTCCCAGAGTTACAATTTTGAATTTGGGTTCTGAATTGTGTTTGTTCAAATACCTTAGGTCTAGGATGGTTCGCCACTCCCGTTTTCTTTGGGGTAAGGACGTACCTGGAGTATAGGCCTTTTCCCCTGTGTTGAGTAGAAACCTTCTCTACGGCTCTGAGAGCCAGGAGAGAGGAAACCTCTGCCTCTAGGGCAAGGGTTTCTGAGATTGATGCAGGTGGAAAAGACTCTGGCCCTCCTTTTTGGGAACCTTTTGAAGCTGAGGGCCAGTCCATGGCTTACTACTTCCAGGACCCACTTGTCTGAGGTCACAGACTTCCAGGCCTGAATGTAGTAAGCCAGCCTGCCTCCTACTGGAACTGGGGAGTCGACCCGGGCTGACACCTCAGGGTGTCTGCTTGGCAGGAGCCTTAGACTGGGAGGAGGAGGAAGCAGCCCTGCTCATCCCCCTCCTACCCCTCCCTCGGAAAAACCCCTCTGTGGGAAAGGAGAAGAGGCCTGGGCTTGGTAAAAAGGCCTGTGAAAGGGCCTGCCCTTGGACTGCTGCTTTTGTGGAGTGGCTTGCCGTTCCTTGGCCTGAGCACTCCTGTAAGTGGTCCTGTATTCATCCATTTTCTTCATGTAAGCCTCTATCTGCTCCCCAAACAGAGAGTTACCAACTACATGAAAATCCATAGCCTTAGTCTGGGTATCCTATGACAGGCTAGTACATCTGAGCCAAGCATGTCTTCTGAGAGACACAGATACAGCCATGACTCTTGATGCTGCATCACTGAAGTCCACAGCAGCATGAAATTGTACCTTAGATGCCTCAATTCCATCCGCAGCCACCTCCTCCAGCTCCTTGGCTAGCTGGGGGGAGGCCTGTTTAGCCAGTTCCAGAACAGTATCCCACCTGGACTTCTAGTACCTGGCTGTGTAGGCCATATAGTTTGCCTGCCTGAGTCCCAAAGAGGATGCCAAATATTTTTTTTTGACCATGGCATCAACTTTCCTGGAGTCCTTGTCTGGGGGGCTGTGAAGCCAAAGGACTGTTAGCCCTGTCACAGGCTGCAGCCTGAACTACCCCAACATGGCTGCTGTGAGTATAAAGGAACTCCGTACCTGAGCCTGATAACATATACCTCCTGTTCATTCTTTTATCCACAGGGGGTAATGAGTTAGGAGTTTGTAAAATCTTCTGTGTCTGTTTCCACAAGGACTTATGAAGAGGGAAAGACAATCTTTTGGACTCTGGGATGTCCATCATTTCCACAGACTCTTCCTCTTCCTCAGCAGCTTCAACCATAGGGAGCTGGAGGGTTTCGGCCACCTTCTTGTAGGACAAGAAGTGTGAAGGGGACTCAGAAAGCCTGGGAGGGGAGACATTAGAGGGCCTGTCTGGGGAGATGTATGGTTCAATAGGCACATCCAGACCCCCCAGGTCATCATCTTCATCATCGGGATAGTCTTCGTCTCCCTCCCACTCCTCATGAACAGCATCTGGATCGTAATCTGAAGGAGATGGATCCGACCAAACCGACCGCCTAACTGGCGGTAGCGGTTCAGACGGAACCGGGCAAAGCGATTGAACAATGCTAATTGCTTTGGCTATCTCGTCCGTGATTGGAGTATGCGGTACTGAATCCGAACCGGCAGACTTTCGTTTCTTTTTTTACGGAACTGGACTCTCAGAGTTGGCTCTCCTTTTGCCCGAGGAGGTATCGCCTAGGTCAGTAGGCACCTCCTCAGGTTCGGCCGCAACCGAACCGGGCTGGCCATCCAGATCTACGGACTTCTTGGTCTCCCTTTCCTTCAGCCTATTTAATCTTTTTTCTAGAGTGGCTTTGGGAAAATCTTTGCAAATTTGGCAGTCTGACTTGAGGTGGTCAATCCCCAGACAATAAACACAGATAAGGTGGGGTTCGGCCTTGGCAAAGGCCTCCCCACACTCAGTACAGTGCTAAAACCCAGTGGAACCAGTTTTCGTCTTGGTTTTCTCAGACATGGCCAACTTACTAAATTACCCTATAGCAACTTTCAAGCCAGGTAATAAATAACCGATCGCTTACAAACTGTGTCACGGGTTTTGAAAAAGAACCAGAAAAAAGGCCTGGTTCTTTTGAAACCGATCGGTACCAGAACACCACTCTAATCCCAGAAAAATTCAAACAAAGTTGAAATAAGGTCAGTTCCTAACCAGACCGACCGATAAGAAACTGAAGAAAAGGACAATTTCTACACTTTTACCACAACAAAACACAGTCATTACCTATCTACTACACTACCTGTACCGTAGACAGAGGCTGGAAATCCAAAAAAATAACAAATAGAATGGTTTAAACTAATGCTTTTTTAAACTTTACCAGACCGAGTAGAGGAATCTCCGGAGCAACTTCACTGTTAGGCGGAGTAAAGAATCTGACAGTTACACTGGGAAGTACCACAGACAGAGGTTTGAAAACCAAGCTCGAGCTTAACGTTCTATGCTTCTGCATAGAGTTAACTCTTTCAGCTCGGGGGCAGTTCAAGTGCTGGGGCTAACTGCATTATGTCAGAATACAGCAAGACTTCATGTTGTTTGAACAACAAGATACAGGGGGAGGCAGAATTAGACACTGGCCGAAGGGCATAGAAAGTGCTGGGCGCTAACCATCTACAACAGGGCTGTGCAGCAAAGTTTTTGTCACTAAGCAGGATAAACTAACATACGGTGAAATGCTGAAACCAGTCTTTAAAAAAACATTAGCAGACAAGAGAAGCCCTGTATAAATCCTGTGCGGCACTCTTTAACTAGACAGAAAGCAAAAACTCTGGCAGTGGTTTAATTAATTAATATATTACTGCTGATGGACTTCCGGTGACATAGTAGGTAAGAATGGCCGCTTAACTCCTCGCTCCAGTTCTCCAACGTAAAATGAAGAGAATCCAGTACTTTGTAGAGGCATCCTGTGTTTTTACACTGTGTCACGGTCACAATAAGCGACCGGCAATGGTCCGCACAAAGAAAAGAGGCTCTTTGATCGCTAAAATTGCTTCAGATAACCTGCAGGGCAGACAGTTGGCAGGCCTCAGTCCAGCTCCCTCGCGCTCATCAGTGCTTTCAGCGTCGGGGGCCGAGTATTCATGCTCTGACTCCGGTTCAACCAGCACCAGAGCAGAATAGAGAAAAATTATCAAGCTTCAACATAAGATAGACGCAAAAGTATCACATATCCAGAGGGATTTTAAGAAACTGGAGTCCAGAACTACCGCAGTGGAACAACATCTAGAGGGGCTGCAGGCCGAGCATATGGCCTATGGAAGATCGCTGGCATTCCTATATAGCAGGGAGAAGGCTTTAACAGCGAAGGCTGAAGATGCGGAGGCGCGCTCAAGGCGCAACAACATAAGGGTGGTCGGAATACCAGAGGGGGCTGAGTAGGCTGATATGGTGGCCTTTATGGATTGTTGGTTAAAAACAGAGCTACAGATAGAGGAAGATTCCCCTTGGAGATTGAAAGGGCACATAGGGCCCTTGCCCCAAAGCCTAAGCAGGGCGCTCCTCCCAGAGCTATTATAATCAAATTCCTGAGATACCCGACTAAGGATAGGGTCCTGCGTTTGGCATGGGCAAAGAAGGATTTGAATTTTGATGGAACTAAGGTGTTTGTGGACCAAGATTTTCCCCCTGCCTTGCCTCAGAGTCGGAGAAAGGTGCTCGGTGTGGTGAAACAGCTAAGAGAATAGGGTTGGAGGGCCCAGCTGCGTTACCCTGCTAGACTGTGGATAGATTCACATGAGGGTCCTAAAATCTATGATTCGTTATTAATGGCTTGTGATTTTCTGGTCTCAAAGGACATTCAGGTTCCTGACATAAAAGAAGAGATTGCAGAGAAGGAGATTGAGCAACTTCTCTGGGCAGTGGCTCCAGGCTCGAAGAATATTAACCGGCCCCATTTCAGAGAGGACTCAGTTCTGCCCTTACATGCTGACTTATCTAAATGGATTACCAAGAGGAAACCTTCTGAGAAGATTGGTTGAACTGCACTAACTGATCGTTTAATGCTTTCCCCTGTTTTACCAGGGGTTCGATTGTTAAACCTACATCTCTTTTGACCCTGTAGTGTCTCAACTGCCATTTAAACAAAGCTCCTTTAGAGTACAGAAAAGAGGCAGTTTAGGGATTTACCTGGTTGCCCTTTTCTTTGTTTCCTTTTTCCATCGGTTGCTCTGGTCCTGGGCTGTGTGGAGATGGGGAGCCCCTCCTCGCCTTCGGATGAAAGCCGGTTATTACCTGCGCCACAGAGAAGTGGGAGGGCAGACCATTTGTTTTGGATTCTATGGGGGGGGGTGGGACCTTTTTTCAGGGTGGCGCCTTCCTGGAATCCGTCTCAGGTTTCGTTCCCCCTGACCCCACGGGGCTTTTTCTGTTCCTTCCCCCTTCCCCCCTTCGTGCGGGATGCTACTCACAGAGGGAGCTACTGCAGCAGAATGGGATATCGCAATGGCCATAATATTGATACTCTCAAGAAGGGCAGCTCATCTAACTTAAAGTAAGACAAGATACTATTCCTAGTGGATTTTGGGCTTTTGATTACCCCGATATGAATATGAAGAGTTATAATCGGTCCCATTTATTACCAGCCTTGGGGTGGCGGGGTGGATCAGGCCCTGTAGGTTTTCCTTGCTGCTCTCCCTCCAGGGAAACATGTGAGAGAGTGTCACCCCTCTGTGACTTAGATAATCGTTGTAGACTACCAGTAGGTGTGGAGTACAATCTGGCCTACCCACTTGCAGGCCTCGCTAGGCCCCCGCAGTATGGTTTGCGTTCATTAAGGGGGAATGAGTACATAACTTCCCATTCTCATTATGATGTCCTGAGGGTGAGGCCTCACAGGGTTGTTTTTTTTTTCTCTCTCTTCTTTTGCAGTCTGAGCTGCACTGGATTCTCTATCAAGGAGGTGTGTCTGTGATTGGGTTAACGTTGGAGACCTGAGGGGTTTCCTTTTTCCCAGCCTTCCCGGAAGCATTTCCCTAAAGAAACCAACAGAGGGCACAGGCTGGTGACTTCCCAGGTTTGGGGGAGCCCTCCAACCTTTTCACTCCTAGTGGAGTGTTGTTCCCTCTAGGGGGTGTCAGTCTTTTTTTCCCCACCGTACACCGAAGCACCTGCCGGGCCGAGCATCACCAGCACGGATGGACGCTTTGGTGGTTAAGTCACGTATGAGCAACGGCCCTTTGTCGTTGCGCTCCCTCAAGTGAGGCAGGCCTAGTGCTCTTAGTGCAGAGCTTGCAACTTTTTTAGATTTAGGGTGTGATATGGAGTTTGCATTACTTGTTGCTCTGCTTTTTCTCTATTTCCTCTTTCTTTCCTGTCTTTTCTTGTCTTGGGGAGAGTACCTTTTTTGCACGATTAGGTGTTATGATTGTGCAACTGGATATAGGATGTACTATTATGTCTGGAGTTTCCTTGGATATAAAACATGGCTGATTTGACAATTTGTTCACTTAATGTTAAAGGAATTAACAATGTTGTTAAACATGCTAAGATACTAGCTGAATTTAAAAGAGAAAGGTGTGACATTGCCTGTTTACAGGAGACTAGGTTGACCCTGGGAGAGCATATGAAATTGTGTAGGGACTGGGTCAATACGGTATGCTCTGACGAGCACCCACAATCAAAAAAGGGGGGAGTAGCAATCCTATTTCGTAGGGGTCTTCCGTTTCAGATTCAATCAGTAATTAAATCAGGTTCGGGACACCAACTAACGGTTTCTGGCATTTATAAGGGTCGGACAACTCACTTGCTAGGAATCTATGCCCCCACCCCACCCACTGGAGAGTTTTTTCGCTCCCTTTTTAATTCAGTAGCCAGTTTACCTCCTGGATAAGTTATTTTAATGGGGGACTGGAACTGTGTTGAGGATGCTAGTTTGGATAGAAGCTCTACCAAAATCCCAGGCTCAAGGTCCTGCTCCCGGTTACTTCGTAACTTGCTTTTAGAAGCCGGACTAATTGACCCATGGAGGCAGTTTAATCCCTCGGTGAAAAATTTCACCTTTTTTCCTCCGGCTTCTAATATGTATTCAAGATTGGACAGATTTTACGCTCAGAGAAATGCTTTGCATTTTTTTAGGGATATTTCTATCCTCTCGATCACAATCTCTGACCATGCTATGATCAAGGCACAACTTTGTTGGGACTCGGTGGAGGGGGGCAGTTTTTGGAGATTCGATCCGGGGCAACTCAATGATAAACAGTATATTGACTCTACTAAAAAGGTTATTCAGTGTTACTTAAACGAAAATACAGAGGCGCTCTCTAGGCCTAAGTTTTTATGGGATGCCTTAAAGGCGGTGTTGAGAAGGCATGCGATAGCTTTCTCCTCCCATAAGCATAAGCAGCATCAGGCTCGTATGCAGGAAGCTGCTGCATCTATTGCGGACCTGGAAGCATCACACAAACGTACGGAGTCTAAGCATATACTCAAAAAGTTAAAGGAGGCCAGGGATTCCTATAATTCATTATTACAGAGACGGGTAGAGAATTCCCTTAGATATGCTGGGCAGTGTTACTATGAGAGGGGAGAGAGGGCAGGCAAACTGCTAGCCCTAAGGCTCCGTAGGCAGGCAGCTGACAGGTATGTGGTTAAGGTCAGTTCAGACCCGCCTAATCTCCCTTATAAGATTCTTCCTGGGGAAATTGCACAAGAGTTCGCGGAATTCTATAGACAACTGTATGCGAAGGAAGAAACACAAGAGCATGGCAAAAAAATTTCAAATTTTTTACAAGATCTACAGCTCCCCGCATTGTCAGGTACTCAGAGGGATTCCTTGGAGGCTCCCTTCACTGAGGGAGAGGTGGGGGCATCTATCAAGACTCTCAGCTCTGGCAGGGCTCCCAGCCCTGATGGGTTCACCTCGGAATTTTATAAAGAGTTTCAGGATGTGCTAACTCCGCTGCTCACTAGAGTTTGCAATGTGGCACAGGAGCCGGGGGCCTTGCTGGATATTTGGGGGGAGGCCCTTATCTCAGTATTGCCCAAACCGGGGAAAGATCACACTTCATGTGCTGGGTACTGTCCTATTTCGCTGCTCAACCAGGATGCTAAACTTTTCGCCAAGATCATTAGTGAACGTTTATAGAACATGGTCCTGGTCTTAGTTCACCCGGACCAAACTGGGTTTATACCCAGGAGGCACATCCAGGACAACATCAGATTGCTGTTAAATGTTATTTCCTCGGCCCAGCTCCCTATTGAGTCCCCACTTTCAGCAATATTATCTTTAGATGCTGAGAAAGCCTTTGATCGTCTAAATTGGCAATATTTGGATTTGGTCCTGGGGGGCTTTGGGTTCGGAGAGAAATTTCGGGCTTGGATATCCAATTTATACTCTACGCCTAGAGCTAAGGTCCGGGTGAACGGGACGATTTCCACTCAATTTGGGATTGAGCAAGGCACCAGGCAGGGCTGCCTTCTCTCCTGTTTGCCCTCAGTTTGGAACCTATGGCAGCATATATTCGGCAAACAGATTTTTTCCAGGGCCTTCGAGTTAGGGGGGTGGAGGTCAAGGACTCACTTTACGCGGATGACACCCTGTTATATATATATATATATATATATATATATATATATCAGATCCAGTAAGGGCATTTTCCAGGATTTTCAGCTTTCTCTCTGAATTAAGAGCTCTTTCCGGCTATAAGGTTAATCCAGATAAATCCGAGCTAGTCCCTCTGGGGGGTCTCCGGGATCAGCCTTTACCAAGGGTGCAGCAAACTAAGTGGTGCAAGTCAGGGTTCAGATACTTAGGGGTATGGGTCCCTAGGGATTTCAAGGCCCTATACTCTACAAACCACTTAAGGGTACTTCAGGATATTAGGGAGGACTGCAACAGATGGAGAGAGCTCCCCCTTTCCATCTCAGGTAGGCGTGAATCCATTCACATGAACATTCTCCCTCGCCTGTTGTTCACATTGAGTGCCATCCCTTTCAGACCCCCGAGGAATTTTTGGCGAGATCTGAACTCTACCCTCTCCAAACTTCTATGGTCTGGGAGGAGGCCCCGAGTGAGGTGGAAGACTATGGTGGCCCCTAAAGATAGGGGGGGTTCGGGGTACCCGATGTCCAGAAGTATTTCTCGGCATCTCAGCTGCAACCTTTGGTGACCATGGCCCAGGAGTCCCCACCGAAATAGGTTCAGATTGAGGGGGCTGACTCTCCTCTGGGAAATATCTCGGATCTTTTTTTCTTGGACACTCCCAGGCTGTGCCAGCTTGACTTCAGGAATCCTTTCACAAGGGTGATTTCCCAGGTTTGGAGGGACATGAACTCAAAATTAGGCATCACTTTAAAGCTTAACCAACACACGACTATTCTGAGCTGCTTAGATTTTGGCCCACTCAAGTGGGATATGGGTTTTCAGTGGTGGACAAGAGCAGGGCTGGTTAACTTGTGTCAGCTTTTTGACCAGAATCTAGTAAAACCATTCCAGCAGCTAAAGGCCAAATTCAATCTCCAACATACAGATTTTTTCCGTTATCTCCAGTTAAGACATTATGTTCACATAAATGAAAATAAGCTTGAGTTGGGTGCAGAATCTCTAAATAACCCAGTGCAATTTATTATTTCCTCCCTGATCAGGTCTCTGAATAAAAAAAATTTGATCCCTAGATTGGTACAGGGGATGAACTGTGCTGAGGGTGACTCCTTATTGCTGGTCAAGGATAAGTGGCATGGGGACCTGGGTATGGCCCTGTCAGAATCTGACTGGACTTCCATTTGGAAGGCTATTCAAAACACTACTTCGTCCCTTTTTTGGCGAGAATTTCGTTGGAAGCTAGCTGTTAGATTTTTTTAGAGTCCCTGTGATGACAAAACATTACGGGTTACATCACTCCGATCTCTGTTGGCGAAACTGTCGGTTGGTACATATTTCCATATATTTTGGGAATGCAAAGTTATACAAGAGTACTGGAGGGAAGTAAAAGATATCTTTGATAGCATTTTCTAGCTAGTATTGCCAGAGTCCCCTCAGTACTGGTTATTGGGATTGCCTCTCCCTCTTCTGGTCTCCAGATCTCTCGTCTCTTATTTGGAATCCTGGTAGCAGCAGCCCTCAAGGCTATTAACTTGTCATGGCTTACACCGGATAAGCCCTCTATCTCTACTTGGTATGACATCTGCACCAGGATCCTAGACATGGAGTATCTGATGGCCAAGTTGAGGCTATCTTTAGATAAGTTTAAAGGGAGATGGCTACCATTTTTGCACTTCATGGCCTCCCGGAAGGGTAAACCAGTATTAGAATTGCTTGCCAGATATGTTTGAGAGGACTCTCCTGGTCCAGTCTTCAGGGGGTCTCCTCAATCCTGTGTATCAGACTTGCTCTATTATTAATTGCTGGACATGTCTTTTTTTATTATGCATTTATTATATAATCGCAGTAATAGGGTGATTTTGTATGTGAGAGCCTTTAGCTACAACTGAAATAACCTCGATATTTGGTAGAGGCAATAAGTAGTTGTTAGCACTCATATTGATAGAGTGTTTCTCGCCTTTCTCTTCTTCTGTTCTTTTACATTTCTGTAGGTACTCTCCCTCTTATTAATCTTATCTCCTCCTTTTCTATATCTCCTGCTTTGCTTCGCTATCCTTTCTCTCTTTCTTTTCCATGTCATTGGTTGCGATATTGTGTAAGAGAGCAGTAAAGTACTTTCTATGTATCTGTTAATATGTGTACTTCTATGGAAAAAAAGTTCTCCAATAAATTTCTATTTCAAAAAAAAAAAATACATATATTGCTGCTGCTTTTTTAGCTAGGGTTACATTAAATGAACAGAAGAACTTAAATCAGTTAAGTAGACAGGCAGTTAACATTCAAATTAAATAGGCAAATATTATGGCAATTCAAGTTAGTAAACTGGCAGTTATCATGCGAATTAAATAGGCTATGTTGTGAAAATTCAAGTTCCGAATAATTCAGGTGCCAAAACGGGAGAAGTCTAAATCCGCCTGTCAGAGAGCAGCTGAGCCACAGAACACCCATCCACAGGTACATGATATGCACAGATGGCAGAGAGAAATACCTTGATAGAGGAGTACCTCAAACCCGAATCAGATGAGGGTCAGAAGGTACTCCAGGACCTCATCCACTGGACAGGCAAAGGGATCTAAATGGTGCGCTACAGCCCAGAGAGCTAAGTGCTTCCATTTCATAGAATAGGTGGCTCTGGTAGAGGCTTTCTGGTTTCCACCAGGACATCTGCTACTCTGGGAGAGACCACAAATCTGGCAATGGCTATGTCCTCAGGAGCCCTGCATGGAGATGGAGGGATGTGAGGTCCGAATGGACCAGGGTGCCCTGTTCCTGGGAAAGCAAGCCTGTGCACAGGGACAGGGACAACAGAGGTTCTGCAGCCAGCTGCTGCAGCAAGGGGAACCAGATCTGACAAGACCAAAAGGGGTGATGAGAAATCATTGTAGCCCCCTCTGTCTGGAGTTGGATCAGAACTTTTTGAAAGAGCAGGAAGGGAGGGAAGGCATACAGAAACCTCCCTGGCCAGGAGAGGGACAATGCGTCTTGCCAGAAAACTCCAGGTCCTGGATGTAGCGAGCAGAAAAGCAACAGTTTTGTGGTGCGCGGGGATACAAAAAGGTCCAACGCGGGCCAACTCCATCTGTCAAAGAGGTCTTCTACCACTGAGGTCAGAAGTTTCCATTTGTGAGCTCTGGACTGCGAGTAGGTTAGGCTGTCCTCCAGGACATTTTGGATGCTGGGAACTTGGACAGCCAAGAGTTCCAGGCCATGGTCGATGGCTCAATACCAGACTCTCATCGCTTCCCTGCACAGGGGACAGGAATGGGTCCCTCCCCTGCTTGTTTATGTAAAAAACTACACACGTTGTCCATCTGAATCAAGAGCGGACCTGGGGGGAGAGAAGTCTTGAAGGCCTGCAGGGCATACAAGACTGCACGCATCTCCAGGACACTGATATGCAGGTCCCACTTCACTCCGGACCATGTCCCATGAGTCTGGGGGCTTCCAGGTGAGCCCCCCCAACCAAGTCCTGAGGCGTCCGTCGTAAGGACTTGCTGAGGGTAGAGGAATACAAAAAGGAACCCCTCGAAGCAGGTTGCTGGGCTCCAGCCACCACAACAGTACCTTCTTGACTGGATCCGATAACAACATTGGTTGATCCAGGGCATCCATGTGTTTGTCCCACTGGAACCACAGCGTCCATTGAGGGATTCTCATATGCAGCTTGGCGAGAGGAACCATGGTAATGGCTGCAGCCATGAGGCCTAGATGCCTCAGAAAAACCCTCACCGGAAGAGGACGGCTGGAGTAAAGAAGACAGACCTGGTCCAGACGTTCTGCTCTGCCCAAGGGCAAGAACGCTTTCCCCTGGATAGTGTCCAGCACTGCCCCTTTGTACAGGAGGTACTGGGAAGGGGTCACAAAGGACTTTGTTAGGTTGACAGTAATGCCCAAAGCTTGGAACAGGCTGCAGGTGTAAGAAAGAGTTTGAAGGAGACGGTCCCTGGATGGGGCTGCTAGCAGCCAATCATCCAGGCAGGGAAAAACGTAAAAACTCCTGCCGTCTAAAGGCAGCTGCCACCACCACCAAGCATTAGGTGAACACCCTGGGGGTGAGAACAAACCAAAGGCAGTCTTCTGAACTGGTAGTGTGCTCCCTGGAAGTGGAAACGGAGGAAGCACAAGTGGGAAGTGAAGACTTTGACATGCAGGTAGGCATTTTGCATATCTAGAGAACACAGCCAGTCCCCCAATATAGTAGGGGCAATAAACCCCGAAAGGTAACCATCCAGAACTGTTTTTACTCTATAAACAGATTCAGCTAGCTTAAAGAGCAAGTCTGCAGCTCAGCATGTGCTTTCATAAATAAGATGTTTCAGCTGTTACAATTTGCTAAAGGATATATTTTTTTCATTTTCAATGTTTCTTTTCAAGATATACGGCATATCTTCGTAGTCTAAATAGTCATGATATCCTTTTGATTGTTCTCTGACACCTTTGAAGTTCCAAGTTAAAAACTTAGTCAATCCTTTAGCCATAATCACAATAATTAAAGGAAATAAATGACATGGCATTTCCCCCTAAGTGCACTCCGCACCCACCCTCTCCTCCCAAATCCCCATCCCTTTGTCCCAAACATTTAAGAATAAAAACAAATTAAAAGGGCTATGTACCATATAGACAAAATAATTGCTAACAGTTTGGAACTACCCTCCCTATAATGTACCTGGACCCAATAAGTAGTAATTGAACACCAGTTAGACCACTCCCCTCCCCAAACCCCCAAAACGACGCCGAGAAGCCCCCACCCCGCACCTTGAATAAGAAGCACAGTAACATGAATGGAAACCCCAAACTCCTATTACCCCAAGGTGCCTGGTAACAAAATTTACTATACATAACAATATAATAAAGTGAAAACAAAAATTCAACATCAAGATGGTATATCTGTCCAACCAGGTAATTCTATTGAAGTGATTACTAAACAGACAGGTCCAATTTCGGGATCTAGTGTTATCGTCTATTAAATAAAAGTTAGAGGAGTGGGTAGGATCTGCCAGAAAAAAAAAAATGAACAGCAAATCACATGAACCCACCCATATATAAGGGTCCAGGCGCCCCCTCCCAATAACCAAATTGTGATGTGCTCTGGCTTAGCAGCAGCTAGAGCCCAGGCAGTCCCCCCTCCCCCCACCTGTGCCCTCCTGAGCTAACTATATGGTGATTAACTGCCCAATTGAGCTGAACCAGCAAGTGGGCATTCTGGAGCAATGTTACAGACTTACAATTTTGGTTTGAAGCACTCCATGGCAATAATAAGGGAAGTGGCATGCCAGGTGTAATTATATCATTAGAGATGCGATCCTACCTTGTTCCATAGCTACTGCTGGTAAACCAAGGTAGTGGGCTACAGAATGTGGGAGACAAAGCTGCAGCAAAACTAAACAACCCCCCCCCTCGGGTAGCTGTGTAATAATAGGGCATGCGTCCCGAATCACCACTTCTGACACAGTGTTTCCCAGGGGAAGATAAGGAGGTTGCACCAAAATGGTCCCCTCACAAAATAGTCCAATCTACCGGAGAACATAGGTTCCTGATCTATGAGTGGTCAGCATCCAAGCAAAAGGGCCCTTCCAAGCCTGAGACAGAAAGCGAGGCAGTCAACTCGATCCTGGGCTGTTCACTTCCAGAAGTCACACAACTCCAAGCCAGGTGCAATTTTAACTTATTTCTTGAGCCATTAAACTGTAGCCCATAATATTAGAGACAGTACTTCGGGGGTTTTGAGTAGCAAGATCTTGAGAAACTTGATCAGCCGACTCATAGAAGTGCCATTGGCCAGCAAGGTGAACTTGTAAGGTGGTGGGGTACTGCAATCTGAATTTAATGCTGGCTGCTATTAGCTTAGAGGCAGTATTGTGAAAAGCCGCCCGCTTTTTCCTGGTTTTGGCCGGCAAATCCTGGGATATTCTAAGTGAACTACCCTCCCAGGTTATACTCTGGAGATCGCAATATTTGTGCAGCATGTTGTCTTTCCAAATAACTAAGGAATTTGAAGGTAAAAGGTCATGGCGGGAAGTCGTTCTTGGGACGTGGGCGAAGAGAGTGATGTGTCCGTCAAGTAGGTAAGCGAGATTGTAAGGACAGCGCCCCACAATTTTAGTTACTAACTTTTGCATAAACACGACTGGTGAGGAGCCTTCAGCTGCTTCAGGTAGTCTGAAAATAAGCAGATTATTCCTACGGCTTCTTCCTTCCAAGTCCTCAGTTTTGTCTTGCAGCCGTTTAAGTCGCTGGCGGTGACGAGTGATTTCTGGATCAGTTTGTGTTTGCCAGCGTTCCAGCGAGTTAGTGCGGGCCTCCGTGTCGCCAACCCGTCGGCCTAGGTCCCCGAGGTCCATAAGTAGGGACTTTAACTCAGAGGTGATAGATTGTAGAGATTCTTTGTAAGGTTGCAATTCCTGCATAAATCTATCTTCAGTTAAAAGAATTGCAGTAGAAGAGGAGGCAATTTGGCAACTTGATTGTTGTGTCTGTGCCCTTGCTTTCTTAGAGGATTTTTCTGGAGTAGCAGGAGGAGTGTGCCTCGGTTGGGCCTGCCGCATATCCACTTCCATCTCTTTGGATTCCGATACAGAAAACTGAAAAATCAAAGATGACTAAAAGCTGTCAGTAAAGTGCAATTGCAGGCAGTCGAGATTTTAGTAGGATTAAGCCTGGATTAGTTTAGAGAGCACTTGTTTTGTAGAGAAAGGAGGGAACCTAAAGTCAAAGCTACCATCCAAGTCTAGACATCACGTACTCTCCCTTGTGCTTGGAGGGGTCATCCAGCATGGCTAGGACAGTCTCCCTAGCCTAGTCCCATGGCAGGTTCTGATACTGTACCATATGGGCCAGATAACTGATGGCCTGAATGGCCAGAGAGGCAGAGGCAAAGGCACACTTGCCCATCTGGTCTAGTTGACAAGATTCCCTGTCTGGTGGAAGGGAGCTTAGGTGTTTTGGCCTCTTGGTTCAGTTGTGCGCTGCATTGATGATGACTGAGCCGGCTTTAGGCTGTTCCCCAAAAAATGGCTTGCCGGGTGGGACGTAGTTAAGCCTGTCAACCTTTTTGAAGACCGCTGGGACCATATGGGGGCAGTTACAAGCTGCCTGGGTAATGTCCTCATAGGAGTCAGTGATTGGGGAAACCACCAAAGGAGCTGACATAGGTAGATTGCCAGCTGATGCCTCTCAGAATCCTGCTCCTCTGTCTCTCACCCCATAGTGGCCTGAATGTGCCTCATGGTGGCCATGAAATTGGGGTCATCCGGGGGATTTGAGGACGTTGCTCGGAACCTCTTTCCCTTCGGAGGATTCCGGTCCCAAGGAGGAAGACTCGCTGCTGACATTCTCTTCAGCAGTGTCTACATCATCATTCCCACTATCCTTGGGCCGATGATCGTCTGAACGTCCGGCTGACCCAGCATCAGACCTACCCCAGGGTGTGCAAGGGGCACTAGGGCCCAGCTGAACAGGGACCAGGGAAATGGGGCCCAAAGGAGGTCCTTGAGGGGTGGCCAGGGACGGTGCTCTTGGGGCAGGAACCTGTGTCTGCATGAAGGACTACAAGGCTGAAATCAGACCATGAAAATCCAAAGGAGCCGACAGCAGTCCCCCAGGCATCAGGTAAGTGGGGACTAGCGATGATCCCAGAGACACCAGGTATGAGTAGCCCAGCATAACCCCGCCAGTACAAGGTAGAGGTATACAGGTGCCGGACCAGCAGAAGCCAGCATATGATACCCTGGCTGAGATCCTGTGGGTGCAGGTTGCAGCAAGACAGGCGCCGGTCCCAATGGAATGGGTGGTGGAAGGATCGGCCCACTGGCATCGACTGAGAATGCCGGGCCGGGATGGGTCCCGCGGACTCTGGCAGAGGGGGAACAAGCACAGGCTGGCTCTGGGGAGACAGGCACTGGAGTGGAGGGCAACCCCCTGGGCAGAGGTTGAGGAGAGACCGGGCACAGGGAGACACCGGTGTTCTGCAGCGTCTGCCCCTGAGAAGAAGGGGTAGAACTGGTGGTGGTCCCTGAGGAGGAGACTGGCATCGGTGTCGCGGGTGTCAGGGGGGTGGTAGCTTGGAGAATGGCATTCGCCACATCCACGCTAGCTGAAGAAACTCCAGCCGAGCCACCTGACAGTGCACCAGCAGAGAACAAGGGCTAGAACAGCAGGGGCTGGGGAGCAAGATACAGAGTACCCTGACCAGAACAGCCGCTGGCTGTGAGGGAGACCTGGGCAGGCGGGAGGCGGGGCCTCTGGTAGCCCTGTGGAAGTTATGGTGTGCAGAGCCAAGGAGGTCGACCCCTCGAGGAAGACAGTGTTGCGGTCGAAGACTGCTTGTGTGGGCACAGTGAGCAGGAGGCAGCCCAGGTCGGTCCCAATCCTTATCCCTGTGCTTACTGTTCTGGTAGTTTTGTCCCGGAACTTTGAAGATGAAGACCCCCAAGGACTGGGCCGGGGAAACAGAAGAGCTCCTGGCCTGCAGCTCGTCTTGGTTCAACTTCTGGCAGGCCACGCAGGCTTGAACGTCGTGGTCTAGGCCTAGGCACAAGACACAGAAAGAATGGCCATCCTTGTCCAAGATCCGTTTGCCACAGGCACACTTTGTGAAGCAATCAGAAAATGAGGATGGTTTTGAAGACATAAACCATCAGGCGACAGCACTGAAATTTCGATGTTAAATTAACTAAAAAAACTAAAATAATAAAGCACAGTTAAACGTGGGAAAATGGTGGGTGACTGTAGCTGTGGCGGTATTAGGGTATCAGTGGTCCAACACACGTTGGTCAATGATGGGAAAGAACTGGAGGATGTGGGGGCCGCCCGCCTTTATAGGATTGACTGATGTCAGGTGCTGACATCAGAGGTGGGCAGCCCCCTCTGTAGACTGCTAGCTAGAAGGTTTCCATGTGGCCCAGTCACCTGGCTGCTTAATCCTACTGGAAGAAATACCCTTGAAGTAAGATCTTTTTTTTTTTAATACTTAGTTTACTGCAATATAGTAAACTGTATTGGATTCTAATGACTTCCAAGCTCACATTCTTTAAAGTGATTTTCTGAGGTTTCACAGATGCCTTTTTCACATAGTATGCTACTGCTACCCATGCTTCAGGTGCTGAAGCTGTAATTTATTTTGTAAAAAAAATCAGTCGTGTCATTTTTTTTTTTTAATGTTTTATCAGCATTTCTTTCTGCCCATCTTCCAGTTTTGTGTGTGCAGTCACCCCCCCCAAAATTATGTCATGCAAGGGAACTGTCAATGTTTTCCATGCAAGAACAAATAATTCTGGGTAAATTATAAAGTTGACTTAAATGTCAACATTCTTGACAGTGCCCCTCAGGCAGCTCTCCACCTAACCATCCCCTCCACCACTTCCCTGTAACACCATGCCTATGTTTAACCTGGTCAGTGCCAGCTGTTTCAGTGTTTACCTACCAGATTGCTCACTTGATACCGACTTGTGTAACACCTGTTATCAATTACATGTACCCTGTACCCAGTTGTATTTGTCTGACCACAATGTGATGTGGCACCTCTGTTGAACGCCGATTGTTTTGCAAATCTTTGCTATGTAACCAAAAACACAATGTATGTCTTTATGTGACGAAGTACCTTTGGAAACAAGCCTCTGGCTCAAAGGTTGTAAACTGATTCTTAAAATAAAATAAATGTCCATTACTCAGCGGTGCAGTCCCTTATTTTGGTAGTGGTGATTGCAGTATAGCACCTAATATGTAGACATATTTTCTTTCTTTATTTAAAAATGTCACCAGGAAAGACTATTGAGCAGACAAGCTCGTTTCCAGATGCGTCCTGGGGAGAGGGTAAAGGGGTACACTGTAGGTACATATGTAGCAAGGCATTGTGGGTACAATAAGAAGTTGATTTCCAGTTTCCTTACTATGCGGTGCAGTCTCATATTTCTGCAGTGGCTTCAACAATAAAAGCTCTCATATGTTTATTTTCAAAACAAGGCATTGTGCATATAGTATCTAGCTGACAAGATTTCTTTACTGAGAGATGTAGTCTCCTATTTCTGTAGTGACCACAGAAATAGCCGATTTTTCTGTCTCCCTAGTCAAAGTGCAGTCTCTTATTTTGGTAGTGTTTACAGCAGTACAGTCTGTAGAAAAGTTTCTGGAAAAATGTTTTTGTGATGTAGGTAGGCCAAAAAGATCATTTACCATTCTGTGTAGATGTTTCCCTTTTACTTCCTGGTGGCAAAGTGACAGCTCCCATCAGAATGTGGGAGCGTTATGATACTATTCTCTGTTTACGTTATAGGGCCTGAACGACTGTAAGTAGTTCAGGAGTGTAATAATGGGTCAATATACTTATATTTTTCTTTGGTGTCAAGTTTATGCTAGGCGTCCAAAATTGTGAAAGAAAAAGGATATATGCAATACCAAGACTGACCAACAGAGGTCTCTGTTTCAAAACTTTGTTTCCCTTGCATGATGTCACAGTTTGGGGTTCCAGCACTGACGAAAAAAAGGGGCAGCATTATGCAAATGAAGCAGAGCACAAAAATAAAAGCATTTTTTCATGGAAAACAGCACTTTTTGGCAGTTTGAATGGTAGGAGATCGATTCACAACTTCTGCAGGCTACTACTCCCATTTGTTATTGCAAACCTCAGAAAATCACTAACCACAATTCCCTGCAACAACATCACAGCAGGGCTGCAGCAGTGGGAGCCTGCAGTGCATGACAGAGATTTTATAAGCTCAGGTCAGATGTTTGCCAGTCCTGCTGTTCTCCCAGGGCTAACTACAGTCCTCTGTGACTGTACTTAGTCTAGGGAGGACAGTGAAATCAGTAAACAAATGATACTGCGTAAACACTAAGTAAAAAAACAAACAAAAAAAAACAATGTTACCGCACACAAAGTGCAAACTGGGACCAACCCCACACATGGGTGTGGGGGCTCTTAGTGTTGACTGTTCCCCTTTAAAGCTACAGTAGTGTCATACTTGACATGCTGCTCCAGGAATCAGTCCATAAAGGTAGATGGGGATGCTGTCTCAGCCTGCCATTAACAGTCTTGATATGCTAGTCTATACCAGGGAGACTGAAATCCCCCAGGATTACCACTGCATTCAATATGACTTCTCTCATAAGTTCCACAACCAGCTATGTATCATGCTTTACTGAGCTATTTGCGGGACTGTAGCACTCTCTTAGGGTGACTCTTTTCCTCTACTTGATCCAAACTGACTTTCTGACACAGTTACTCCCCCTTGATGTCCTCCTTGTCTTCCACAGTGACTCCCTTTATTATGCAAAGAGCCACCAAGTCACCCCCTGTCCGATCCGGTCTTTCTCTTCTGAAGATTTTACCCCTATATTCTGGTGTCATTTTCTCCTCCCCTCCCACACCACCACCAGGTCTCTGTGAGTGCCTTTAAGTCCTGACCTTCAAACTCTATTAGGCCCTCAAAACTCATCCATTTTGTAGGATGCACCCTCATATTGGCCTGCATGCAAGTGAAGATATTTAGCCCTCTGTTTCCTAACCCACCGTGGGGTCTTCTCTTCTGGCATTCCCTTGTCCTGCCTTGGTGATTCTTGCACCGGCACCCCCTTCTAATTTCATTCTTCTCCGATTGCCTTGTACATTCATTCTCCTGGCCAGCAAGGCAATCAAGAGAGATTTAAACTCTCTTTTGAAACAGTTGCTGCCCATCTTGAGAATACAGGCATCTGCTGCCTTAGAAGACCCAGGCCAGAAAACAAAAATCTCCCTCTTTCGCTAGACTCTTAAGCCAAGTGTTAGCTTGCCTAATGGTTCACTGCCACTCCTCACTAGTCCCAGGACTGGGAGGAGCTCAGAAAAGATAACCCTGAATTCCCTTCCCCTCGAGAACATGCCCAGTTTCATAAATGACCCCCTCATGCCCTTGGTACTTTTGCTCCCTATGTTATTCGTGCCAACATGGACGCTCCCTTACGATTTCTTGCTGCCTGTCTTCTCCATTCTGTTCCATTGCCCATCACTGGTCCCTTTTTCTCAAGGATCTACTCTTATTTCTCCAACCCCTCCTTTTGTATCGTTGGTGATTTTTATTCTTGCTCATCCCATCCTCTTCTCCTCTTCTGAAGGGTTCTATTCTGAGTGCTCTTCATTTTTCTGTTTACCTTCTACCCCAAAAAGCCTCAACACAAACTATAACCTCAGCTAACATTTCAGTGCTGATGACACTCAGCTCTGCATCTCATTTGACTCCTTCAGTGACCCCTCCATCTCTGCCCGGTCTGCCTGTGTTAAACATATTAACCACTGGTTCCTTTCTAATCTCCTGTAAGTGACTGTTTCTACGTAAGGGAACGAAGGTCAGCTGCAAAACCCCGAGTGATTTCAAAAACTTAAAACAAGCTTTCCTGAAGAGAGTTGCCTGTGCTTGTGCACAGGTGCTTATACCCCCTGCACTTGTAATTAATCTTGACGAAAAGGGGTCAATATGATCCCAGTGTCTGAGTGGACAATGGCAGCTACAGGATCTAAACAATTTGCTGTCACGGGGCTCGGAGATGAGGCAAATCTCTGCCATTCTTGCCTGCAGCCTTTCAGGAGAGATGCTCGCACCACAATTACTCTACAAGGCCCGAACACCAGCTTGTCATCCCAACCATAAATTTCCTGAAGAAAGCACATCACATACTCTGAAAACCACTTGGCCAATGTGGGGACAGTGATTCAGTTTGTGGACTCTGTGCTAGTGCCATATGTGGAGTCCATCAAAGTAAAGGAAGCGTTGCCAGAAGAGCAGAAGGCACTATTAATCCTAGATCTTTACAGGGCACATACCACGGCGGATGTCATTAAACACCTGGAGGCAAGTGGTATCATACCTGTTTATGTGCCCGCATCTTGTACAGATGAACTGCAACCATTCGACAAGCCCATCAATAAAATCTTTAAGGATTTCTTAAAATCGCAGTTCACTAGCTGGTATGCCAGGTTGGTGTCAGACAAAATTGCAGCTGGTGGCGGTATGGACAACTTTAGCATCAATCTAAGACTGCAAACCATTAAAGAGCACCATGCATGCTGGTTAGAGACTAGCTACCGACTGCTGAGTGATCGTAAAGAAGATATTGTTCGTGGCTTTCGACAGGCAGGGATCTACGATGCGCATCTCACCTGTCTGAGCGACGTAAGTACACAACTTCACTTCTGCACATTTAGTCATTTCTTTCTAAATGTGTTCATTCTTCGGTGGTTCTCAAAGGAAAACAGCAATATTTTACTGTCCCTTACAGATACATTAAAGTGCCAAAGAACGAACACAAAATGGAGCAAACAGCAGTGTTAGCAGCGATGATGTATCAAGCTGCATAAACCAGGACCAGACCCAATACTGCAACTCTCCTATTTGTTTTTATGTATTTTCATTTGCCGTGTGGTTTGTTGTGCATTACGCATTAATAAACTGGCTACAGCATACAGTATGTGTGGAGTGCTGCTTCTTGTTATATTAGCGTTTAATTAGTTTACTTGGTTTCAAAGGACAAAAGAAGGCTACTGCCCATTGAGATTGTCCCCCACCACATTGGTGGGATAATTATACCTTGAAGTTGTAGGACTCGAGCCAGCGATCCAGCCCCTTTTTGAAGACTGTATTAGAGCTACTGTTTACTAAGTTTTGTGGAAGGAGATTCCACAGTTTGGGGGTTCTTACTGTAAAGTAGTTTGACCTTTTCGTTGTTTTAGCTTTAGATACAAATATCTGGTTGTTGTGATACCGTGGGGAAGTCCAGCTGGAAGAGAAATGTAAGCCACAGTCGCGCATTAACTCCTGAGAATTTTTGATTTTGTACAACAGGAGAAGGTCACTCTAGTACGCCTTGTACAGAGGAGTGTAACCCTGTAACTCTAATCTCTCTTCATAATCAAGTTTGGATAAATAGGGGACCATTCTTGTGGCTCTTCTCTGCACCCTCTCAACCCCATCGATGTCCCGCACCAGGTAGGGGCTCCAGTAGGGGGATCCATAGTCCAGATGGGGCCTGACATAAGCTCTATACAAGGGGATTATGCATTCCTGTGTCCTAGACACAAATGAACGTTGGATTCGAGTGAGCAAGGCGTTAGACTTCCTAGCTATCATCCTGCAATGATCACTAGAGGATAGTTTATTAATGGTTACCCCGAGATCACGTTCTAATGGTGACACATGGAGGGCCACACTGTTCAGAAAATAAGTCTGCCTAGGGTTGTTTTTACCAAAGTGTACAACATGGCACTTATCTGAGTGGAGTGTCATTTTGTTTGAAACTGCCCATTCTTCGATGGATTTTAGGTTATTCCTCATAGTTTTCCTGTTTGTCGATGTAAGCGTTCATTTTATTTTTGCTGGCAATAGAAAATTAGCCAATATCGCGAAAATACAATGAACACGAATATAACCTTCTATACAGTACTTGAAGGTTTCAATCATATCCCCCCGCTCCCTCCTCTCTTCCAGTGTATACATATTGAGGTCTTTCAACCTCTCCTCATATGTCTTTTGGTGCAAGCCCTGCACCCTCTTAGTTGCCCTTCTCTGGATCACCTCCACCTTCTCTACATCCTTGTGAAGATGCAGCCTCCAGAACTGTATACTGTACTCCAGATGAGGCCGCACCAGTGTTTTGCACAGTGACATCACCACCTCCCTTCTTCTGCTAGTGATGCCGCTTCCTATGCAGCCCAACATCCCCCTGGGCCCCCCCCCCCAACACAGCCTTGTTATATTGTTTGGCCACCTTTAGGTCATCTGAGATGATTTCCTAAACCTTCTCCCTGGTGACTATTAGCAACTCCCCCAATCCTGTAACTTTCTGCCCCAGGTGCATTACCTTGCACTTCTCTGTGTTAAATTTTAATTGCCACACTTTGGACCATTCTTCTAGCTTACCTAGGTCCCTCCTCATTATTTCAACTCCCTCTGGAGTGTCTACCCAGTTGCACAACTTGGTGTCATCTGCAAACAGGCAAACCTTCCCCTCCAGCCTTTCAGCAATGTCACTAATGAAGACATTAAAGAGGACTGGTCCCAGAATTGATCCTTGAGGCACCCCACTGCACATCCCACTTTCCTCAGATTTGATCCCATTTACTACCATCCTCTGCTTTCTGTCCCTCAACCAATTCCTAACCCAGTTCTCCACTTTGTGGCCCACCCCTAGGCTACCCAACTTATTAACCAGCCTTCTGTGTGGACTGCTGTCAAAGGCCTTGCTGAAATCGAGGCAGACGATATCCACCGCTCCCCCTGATCCACCCCCTTCGTCACCCAGTCAAAAAAGTCTATCAGGTTTGTTCGATATGCCCTTCCTGCTATGAATCCATGCTACCTCAGTCCTGTAATCCACTGGATTCCAAGTGTTTCATAATCATTTCCTTACGCAGTGCCTTCATAAATACTGCCCACAACTGAGGTGAGAATGACCGGAATATAGGGGCTTGTAAAGAGGGACTACATGTGCCTGCTTCCAGTCCTCTGGAACTACCTCTGTATTGAGCGACTCACAGAACAGGGCTGCCAGTGGTGCTGCTAGCTCCTTCAGTATCCTGGAGTGTATACCATCTGGTCCCATTGCTTTATCCACCCTCAGTTTTCTGAGCTCCTCCAGGACTCTCCCTTCTGTAAATGGACTGGTGTTTACCTCCCTCCCCCCATGGATAACCTAATTAAACTAGACCCAAACTAGTTTGTAGTTGACCCATTATTAATAACAGCATAATAAAGATTTTAAAAAGGTTTTGCCTTTAGAGTATTGTCATAAACTTCATTCAGTCACACAGCTGATAATGGAATGTTTCTTGTAAAAAATATGTTGCAAAATTGCTCTTAGGAGAAGAATTTTCTTATTTGTAACAAAAATGTTCCTATATGAAGGCAAATAACACTGATGTAAATAGATAAGACTAGGAAGTTGAAAAATGTTCACATAAGCTGGATATTCTGATACCAAGAGTTCTTATCAGTGAATTCCATTGTATATTATATCATAAGCTGAGCTTGCCTTGTTCCCTATGTACACAGCTAACATAGGAAAGGATAATCATCAAAGACCGTATATCTACTTCAGGTCACACTGGTAAATAAAATTAGCAAAGATTTGAGATTCCAATCCTGCTGTACAGTACTGTGTGATACTTGTATGAAAACATTATGTTAAATTAACTTATAATGTACTGTATGTACAGCATGTGTGTCTTTGAAAGAATGAGAGGGTGCTTGTGGGAAAACACTGGGCTAAATGGCCATATCTGGATCGAAGGATGTATGGTGGAGTGGGTGTTGAGTGCCAATGTCATATGGCTTTCATTTTCATTTCATTTTTATTTGTTAACCAGGTAGGGGCAACTGGGTCAAAGTCCTTTTTCAGGTCCGACCCAGATAGAGAAATGTAAAAATAAATTGATAACATACAAAAGACAAGAGGACAAAAATAAAAATATAGCAAACATCATCAATCATACCAGGTGCAAGTTTACAGCGATAGCAAATACTGTTTAAATCTAAACTTAAACACTGAATAGGCACTAACTGTTCTTAGAGAGAGGGGTAAGTCGTTCCATATACTAGGAGCCTGGCATGCAAATAAACTTAAACCAGAGTTGTTTTTTGCAGAATGGGCTACCAACACAATGCCCTGAGTTGATCTTAAATGGGCTTGCACATCACGTACCAAAACCAGATCAGAGGAGACAAACCCTCAGCATAAATTGCCTAATATACCATATTACCTAAAGCATACATAAATTTGAACAGTGGCGAAAGTCAGCCCAAGGAAAAATACAGTGAACAGCGATGGGTCATAGCTGGCACATCTAAGACAAAACGCTTATTGTAAGCAACATTCAGAATCTGCCTCTCCTCTGGCTTTGGGACAGAGTGTGGCAAGATAAAACCCCTGATTTTGGATATCAGGCATTTGGTGGGGGGGGGGGGATTAATTAAAAACAACTGTACCTGCAAGTAGGTAAAATGTATAGGGAGCAGAGTCTCAATGCATTCATTTTTCTGTCTCAAATCATTAATGGCTTATTGGTATTTACAGAGAGCCATGTGCTCCCACTTGGAGGGCAATTTTTTCTCTGTAAATTACCTTTTTCCTCAGCGAGGTCCCAGAGTTCATGAGCTGCTGCTGCTGACAACGTCATTGGGTATTCCACACAGACATGCTTCCCAGCCTGCAGACATCTTCTACAAAAGAAGGAGTTATAACTTCAGATAACTTGCTGTTTTAACTGCATAAGGACACATGTATTTTCAGAGGGGGAGGACAACAAAGCTCTGGGTCCCTACAGTGGGTTCTTTACTTTATAGTAATACTACAGGATTATTACTAGTGTAGTACGGCACTGGCATTTCTTTTAGTAGGTTGAAGAATTCATCTGTTATCTTACAGAAAATCATCAGGGCCCTGGCCCAGTTTTCTAAGGGGGCCACTATAGGACACCCTATCAATTGAAACCCTTATCAGGTCTGATAAATGTGTTACATGGGGCTGTAACACCAATCGGAGGCTGTAAATACAGTATTGGAGTGCAAGTCGCACACTGCATCTGTTCAGCAATTTTTGCACTGCTTTTAACCGATGAACCTAACCTGGTCTCAGAATGTAGCTCATTCTACGGTGATAGTAAATCACTGTGAAGTACTGCAAGACTACACATCCTAAACTGACTTGAGTTGCCATGAACTCAGCCACAAGAGACCACAGAACTGAATGCATGGAAAGGTGAAAACGCTTACTGATATTCAAGCTTGTACTGCACTGACAGTATAATCATAACGCAAAGGGGCAAAGCCAAAACTTCCAACTGTTGTTTTGCATTGGCCTGTCAGTGCAGTGGTGGCACTACCACTCGCTAAATCCAGCAGTCCGCATTCAGGAACGAGCGCGAGTTGTTGGCAGCCAGCCAGAGGGAGGAGGACTGAGAATCCCAGAGGATGCGCTCCTCCTGCAGGGAGAGAGAGAGAGAGAGAGAGAGCAGCTAGCTCTGCTGCGAGACAATCACCTGGGTGGATACAGGTGGAAGTGCAATGGAACAGCTCAGGGAAGGGAAGATGCAGGGTAGTGTTGCACTAAGCACATTCACGTGCATGCGCACCCAAGCCGCCTGCATCTTGAGGGATAGAAAAGGAGAAAACCAGGATCCTCCCGCCCAATGCAGAATGACAACTGCCCTGCACCCACAGGCCCCACACTCACTGACTTGGGCACCTCCAGTAGCTGGATATTTGTGCACCCAAGGGACCTAGCCTCACCCCGAGGGATCCACTATGGGGAGCAAACCATGGGGGTAATGTGGGAGTAGGTATTACCCAAGCCAAGGTGAGGTAACAGGGTGGGGGTGCGGTGGTGGCTTGAGAGGGTACTAAGGGCTGAGGGGAACAAGGTGCATAAACAGAATATTAACAGACACACAAAAAAAGTTGTTTTACTTGGATTCTTCTATACTCCTTTTCTAGTTTAATTCTGAATTTTGTTTATTCTTCTCAAATTTAAACGTGCTTTATGGACCCATCCTATGTCTCAATCACATCACTGACTTCCCAGATGAGGAGACCAACAGCAGATACTAAGGGAGTACTAATCAGGAGAGGACCTGAAGGGTTTATGTGCCTCTCTTAATAAAATACCCTTAGAAGTACATAGATACATACACACTGACAGCAGAAAAAGGCTCACCCCAGGTATACAACTAGGGATGCTCGGACTTCTAGAATTAGATTTGTTGGATTCCTAACCTTTTTTCAGAATTAGTATTTTCGGAATTACAAACCCAAATTCCTAATTCTGAAAGAGGTCAGAACCAGACAATTCTAAACTGGAATCCAGTTCTGCATTAGAGTATCTTCTAACAACTGCCCCTGCCTGACTCCATGCAAAAAGAGGATCTGACACCAACCAGATATCATTCAGTCATCCTGGCAATTACCACCCCCCACAAATAAATCAATCGTGAACTGTTTCACTTGCCACTGATTATTGTGGTCTCTCAACTGTTAATGTATTTTGACTCTTGCACCTACTGTATTGTCTAATTACTTCACCCCCCTCTCCCAGAATGCATCTGGAAACAAACTGTTACCAGCTGAGGAGGTATTTTCTGCTTGAACTACTGAAATGAATAAAATAATTCTCCTATAATTTTCTTCCCTACCTTTCCCGTCATTGTCACTCACAGTCACTGGCAGTCAAGATCCTTTTCCTCTAGGTGGGTACCCAGTGCCAAGCTGCCCACTTCCTCCTTAGTGCCTGTGACATGGTGTCAGACTCGGTACATGCACTAATTTATGCAGTATTAGTGGGTGAAAGGTATTCACAGTAAATGAAATTCCTTGTCCAGGTAGTGCATGGGCTGGGAGGGTGAGGACCAGCACAAACCATCTCAACACCTCAGCTGACCATTGCAGGCCACCTTAGACTGAATGAATGCGAGAATGTTCCTTCAGTGTACGGCAGTCGGCCGAGGCAGTGGAAGTGCCTGTGCTGGTCGCCCTCCAAGAGCCCCTGTATTACAGGGAGGCAGGAATGCTCACTGTATATATTTCTGTACAGTTTTATTTTAGTACCTGTCCCTAACCATTACCATTCCAATCTAAAATGAAGGGGAGCGTGCTCAAGCTATACTTGAACGTGGGCACTCTTTTCGTGGCTGTGACAGCTTAAATTCTAATGATGTAATTTAAGGCATGGATATACGCACGTAACCTGCTTAGGCAGTAGATGAGACACTGTTCTTTTATCTTGTAGTCAAATCAGAAAAACAATCTTCTGGTAATAATTTTATTTTTTTTAATTCAGATCTGAGAGCCTGTGTTAAAAAAGTGTACACTGATACAACAGCATATAGAATACGGGGAAGGGGGCAACAGTTGGAGAGAGTGTGTCCAAAAGTAAAACTTCTGGCTACACTCTTACTACCAGAATCAAACTAGTTGATTTCCAAAGCACTTGCAGGTTATCTAGTGTATGAATTTTATTTATTTATTTAAACTTTGGTAACCGGGAAAGGCACACTGAGCCACGGTTCGTTTCCAGGAGTGACCCAGGGAAAGGGTAAAACAGTAGGAACAATACTCAAAAGGAATGAAGCATAATCAATGAATATAATAATAATACAGTCAGAGTACATATTCAGGAGTGCAGTTCGTAAGTACAACTGTACAAAAACAAAGGAAAGTTACATAATAAACGATGAACAAAAATACAGCCAGAGTACAAAATTTAGGAGAGCATCAATTCAATTCAATTTATTGGAAAGCAAGATTGAGAGCAGGCTCTCTTTTACAATTGCATCCAACACATAGTAACATACTTATAAAAGAAACCTAAGAAAGGACATGAAAAAGCATTAAATAGTACAAAAGATAAATGGACAATAGTTTACAATATCACATTAGTTATACAAATTTCAAACACTCGAGCAGTTCATTCATAAAACACAGGTACATTTGTGTGCATCATATGTTAATACAGGGTTTTAAATAATTGATTCACAGTTTTTGTCTTGGGGCAATACTAACTGTACAGAAAGCATTTATACAGGTTTTCTGGAAGTGTTATGTTTGTTAAACACAGTGAGGCGAGTGCTATGCATTTTCACAATGTTTTAGAACTTTTATGAGCAAAACGCTGTAATCAATTTTTAGAGTTAAATAAAACCCTGTAATAGGATTCGTTTGAAGCGTGAAAATTATATTAATGACCTCAGTTTAAGCTTTTTTGGATTGTTATTCAGGAAGTAGGAATGGCAATAGTCAATCTATATAACTACCAAATTTATTTTTAAATCTAGGTAATAAATACTGAGGAAAATCAATAGAACAAAGTGAATATTTGTTCTGATGTTTTTTATGGCACTATATAAATCCATGTTCTGTTCTGTCTTGTTCCTCGTTACATCTGCATAGCTTGCATTATACTGTCTGGTCATATAATTTTTTAAAAATTTAAAAAGCGGTAGTACTTGTCATCGCCCACTTGCAACACTGTTCACTATATGGAGTATATATGGGGGAGGCACAGCTTTGATTTTCAGGGTTTCTAGCGGTAGTATGATATATTCAGACTGTTAATATGCGGAGTCTTAAGTAAATCTGACCCCCTCCCTTACATCTACCACCCTCACCAGTCCTTACTCTGCAAGCAGTACCTGACATTCTCTTCATGGGCTATATTCTCGGTACAGATAAAAGCCGCGTGGACCTCTTCACTGTGCAAAGCATCTTCAAGAGTCATCTGTTTCACATGTTGTAAGTTGTCCAGTTTCCTCCTGATTTACCAGAAAAACAAAAACACAGAAAATGGATACCTCATTAACACCAAGCACAAGAGAATAAGCAGGGCAACGTCATACATGGCCACCAAAATGCTGATGAATGAACTCTAGCTGAATTTCTTTTTGGCCAGCTTACAGTTTTAAGTAGCCAGTTCGACTATTTGAATAACAAGCAGAGAAATTTTTAAAATGACCCCAGCTGATATTTGTATTCTGGTTACCTGGACATTTGGTTTTCCCAGTTAAGATTTTTTGTTGTTGTTAAAAAGGATACAGGTAGCTGGCCAAGTAGGGTGGCAGCTGAGGCAGCCCATTCCACATTACTGACTTGGTTTCTAGAATGGATCAGGGTCATTAGGGTGCCAGTTGTCTGGTGGGGGGCGCCTGAGTGTCCATAGACAGCTTCCTCCTTTGGGGAAGGAGAACAGGGCATGCTGCTGCTTGGTTGCCACCTACTGGAGGCTAGGGGCACAGCAGTGGTCGCTTAGTTCAATAGCTGGGTGCAGGCCTTGAGGTGTGCAGTGTCCTTATGCAGTATGTGCACTCCACTGCACAACTGCTGGCTCAGGATCGGGAAGCAACAACAGGAAAAGCTCCTCCACAAGACAGCATGACACTGGTGACCCTGCAGGCTCCACATCACCTAATGGACACCCACTCACCCACTGCAGTAACTAAGCAGATGGGTAAGTCTGGGGATGGTGGATTATAGGGCTAGGGGTCACCAGCAGAAGTGGGGCAGGTAAAGAGGAACAGGAGGATAAACAAATGATGAACAAAAAAGGGGAAAAAAAAAAAGGGATACCGGTGTATGCTGTACCAGTTCCACTTGCATTGAAAGTCCTTCTTCCACAGATGGAACAAGAAGCATTTCAACATTCACAATTCATATGCGGTTCAGGTTCAGAAAGGTAAGTATTTCTGACCTGTGTTATTGCGCTGAAATAACGCACAGTCATGTGACTGCATCTGGCCAATCAGTGGTCTTGGTTTCTCTTACTTATTTTACAACTTTTATTAGAAAACTACTCTTTATTTACTGAAAACTTCAGAGATTACCTTTGAGCACAAGTGGTTATTTACAAAGGTTCCATGTCAAATACATAGACAAAGCAGCACCAGAGGAAATACAGTCAAGTCAGGCTCAAAGCACTTACAGCAGAACTACATCATACAGTTTTGAAAAAATCCATACAGTTCATTGTGTAAAAAGTCACAGGTTTATGTACAAAGAGAAACTAAAATAAAACAGTTTATAACATGGCCAGAGAGAATGGAGCACTCTCATTTGTCAGGCGGTGTCTCAATTAATTCAAGGTTCTTCTGTAAGTGGGATGAGCAGATGTTCCTCTGGCAGTACCAAGAGCAGCCACAGCTCGTTCTCTGTCGCAAGTCTGTGTGCTGTTATGTGTCTGTTCATTCTGTTTCCTCCCCACCCTCCTGCCCCTCAGATCTTGGGGCACCAAGCCAACAGTGAATGGGAAAAATCTATTCCCTACCGACCCACCCCGTGGAACTTGTGGCACTGAGACAAGTCTGAATGGGGAGAATCCGGCTGGCATACACATGGCATTTAGGTAACTTAGGCAAAGTTTGTAAAAATAACTCTTGATATTTCACATATATAATTCTGTATAATTCCGTACATAGGGCTACCCATAATGCAGGGGCAGTGGCGCATCATCATCTCGCATTGTTAGTAGCGAGATCGGAGCTGGACTACCATGCCATATTAGAAAATGCAGGCTGGACTGGGGAATTCCCTGAATTTTACGAGTGGCAAGTTCAGAAAAATATATGTTTTACACGGCGACTGCAGGGGGAATTTGGACAGTGAAGCCCCACTTTAACATACTACCATACTAACTGACAGTGATTAGACTCACGGCCCATCGAGTCTGCTCGAACCTCAGATCCCTAGTTGGGTGCGAGGCCACCCCCCTTGTGTTCCAGAAACCCCTCATCATCCATCCCCCGGCCAGGCCATCATCTGATACATCCGCTTTTGTGTCTATCCCACCTCTCTGAAGACTCCTACTGTGGATCTCTGAACCAGCTCGCCAGGCAGCTAATTCCAATGGTCCACCACCTTCTCAGCGAAAACCTCCTCTCTTTCCCCTCACCCTTCCACCTTCCAACTTCAAACCATGCCCTCTGGTGATACCTCCCTGCTTTAGTCTAAAGATCCCCTCCATGTTTACCCTATTTATTCCCTTGAGGTACTTGAAGACCTCAATCATGTCCCCCCATCTCTCCTCTCCTCCAATGAAAACAGGCAGAGCCCCTCAAGCCTGTCCTCATATGTCAAATCCCCATGTCCTGTATCATCTTAGTTGCCCTCCTCTGTACCCTCTCCAGGAGCTGTATGTCCCTCTTCAAGTGTGGTCTCCAGTACTGTACACAGTACTCAAGGTGTGGTCTAACAGGTCCATTGTACAGCAGCAGAATCACTTCCCTGCTGCTAGAGGTGATCCCCCTTACAATGCATCCCAACATCCTGTTTGCCTTGCTAGCCGCTCTCCTGCACTGCTCAGAGTTATTCATACATGCATCCACCATGACCCCTAGGTCTTTTTCCCCTATTGAGGCCTCCAGCGCCTCCCCTCCCAGGGTGTACCTGTGTTTAGGGTTTCCCCGCCCAAGATGTAACACCTTGCACTTGGTGATACTGAAACTTAATTTCCATGTGTGAGCCCAGCTTTCCAGGGTGTCCAGGTCCCTCTGCAGGGCCAACCTCCCCTCTTCCCCCTCAACTACTGCTCCCATCTTGGAGTCGTCAGAAAAGAGATAAGAATGGGTACCCAGGGTACTGAAGGAGCTGGCAGAGGTCTTTGCAGGACCTTTGGCAGACCTATTTAATGCCTCACTACATTCGGGGTGTGTACCTCAGGACTGGAGGATGGCTCATGTGGTGCCCCTCCACAAGAGTGGCCCCAAGGATGAATCGGGAAACTACAGACCAGTGAGCCTCACATCCATCGTGGGTAAGCTAATGGAGACCATCCTGAAGGAGAGGCTGGTGGCCCTCCTAGAGGCCAAAGGACTACAGGACAGCAGACAGCATGGCTTCATACGTGGCAGATCCTGCCAAACCAACCTGGTCGAGTTCTATGACTGGGTAACTAGGCAACTGGACAGGGCCATGCAGTGGATGTCCTGTATCTGGACTCAGTAAGGCATCTGACCCAGTGCCACATGGAAGGCTGGGAAGGAAGTTAGTAGGCACAGGGGCGGTGCAAAGCTGGGGAGATGGGTAGGAAACTGGCTGCAGGGAAGGCAAGAGAGGGTGGTGGTGGGTGGGGAGCTCTCACACCCAAGGGCAGTGAAGAGTGGTGTTCCACAGGGTTGGTGTTGGGACCAGTGTTGTTTGGGATATTCATTGCAGACATATCATGGGACATCAAGAGCAAGATCAGTCTGTTTGCTGATGATACCAAGGTAGGCGCGGTGGTGGATGACCTAGGGGATGGCAGGGGTTGCAGGATGATCTGGCAAAGCTTGAAACCTGGTCAGACACCTGCAACTGGGCTTTAATGCCAAAAAGTGCAAGGTGCTGCATTTTGGGATGAAGAACCCAAGGAGGAGTTACCAGCTAGGGGGAGTGCAGCTAGCCCAGACAGAGGAGGAGAAGGATCTGGGTGTGCTCATTACAGGGTCAATGAACAACTCGGCACAATGTAGGAAGGCAGCTGCAAAGGCCAACAAATGCTGGGTTGTATTGCAAGGGGTATATCCTCGAGGAGGGAGGAGGTGATTCTGCCACTGTATAGGTCATTAGTTAGACCACACCTGGAGTACTGCGTGCAGTACTGGCGTCCGTATCTGAAGAGGGACATTGTTACTGGAGGGGGTGCAGCGAGAGCGACAAAGATGATCAAGGGGTTGGGGACTTATCACACAGAGGAGGTTGAAGGAGTTGAACATGTACTCACTGGAGAAGAGAGAGACAGGGGTGACATGATTGAAACCTTTAAATACATGAAAGGAATAAACAAGACAAGTACAGAGGGGCTGTTCAAAGTAAGGGAGGGGAGGGAGGGACACCAGGGCCATGATATGAGACTGGAGCGAGGAAGGTTCAGGAGGGAGATGAGGAGACACTTTTTTACAGAGAGGGTGGTGGCTGGGTGGAATGCGGTACCTCCTGAAGTGGTATGCAGTAGAACAGTGGACTGCTTCAAACGAGGATGGGACAGGACAAGGGGGAGGGTTAATGAAGGGGAAGGGAGGGGTAGCTGCAGAATAAGGGGTGCTAGCTGCACATTCGAGCAGACTTGATAGACCTCTAGGCCTTTATCTGCTGGCAAATTTCATATGTTCGTATGTTTGTAAGAGATTCATTTCACATCCAATACCCTCCCTGATGTCTGATATGTATGCATTAAACAGGATCGGACCCAGGACCGAGCCCTGTGGTACCCCACTACCGACCTCTCTAGGGTTTGAGAGTTCCCCACCGACCACTACTCTCTGGGTGTGTCCAGCTAGCCAGTTTTCAATCCATCTGACCATCAAAGGGCCTACTCTCAAACCCGTCAGTTTCTCCACCAGACAACTGTGGGGGACAGAGTCAAACGCCTTGCTGAAGTCCAAGAATAATACATCAACAGGCTTTCCCCTGTCCAGTTCTGATGTTACCCATTCGTAGAACTCCACAAGATTGGTTTGACATGATCTACCTGGCACAAACCCATGTTGCCGACTATGCAGACCTCCTACCTCCTCCAAGTACACCCCCAATCGTTCCTTTAGTATACTCTCCATTAATTTTCCCACCACCGAGGTCAAACTGATGGGTCTATAGTTACCTGGTACTTCCCTCAACCCCCCCTTTATGGATTGGCACCACATGTGCCTCTCGCCAATCCCTAGGTATCCTCCCTGTCTCAAGCGACCTATTGAAGAGCTCCGCCAGGGGTGCAGCCAGTGTGTCCGCCAATTTCCATAGTACTCTCGGATGAATGCCATCTGGCCCAGGAGACTTATCTTTTTTTAGGGCCTTGAGGGCTAACCACACCCTTTCAGTGAAGATAGCATCATCTGTCCCCTCCACCTTACTGGCCTTTTTATCCTTATCCTGATGTGACACCCCTGGGGTACCTCTCCCTCCCTCTTGCTCCATTTCTTTTGCTCCCCTGATCCCACTTACTACCGCTTCTATCCCCATCGTGCCTTGCTTTGTAGATATCCCATCCCCTCCCTAGTGAACACAGAGGCGAAGTACTCATTTAATACTTCTGCCTGGTCCCTCACCTCTTCCACCCACCCTCCTTCTGATCTCAATCTGCCGAGATGGCCCTTAGTTTTTCTCCACTCCCCAATGTACCGGAAGAACCCCTTTTCCCCTCCATGTATCCTCTGTGCCAGCCGCAGATCTTTACTGGACTTTGCCCCCCTCACCTTCTGGGTGACTTTTCTAGATACAAGATGGTACAGTTCCTTTTCCCTATCCCCTCTTGCTGTTTTATATTTTTTGTAGGCCACCTTATTTTCTCTGACCGCTACCTGAACCTCACTGGACCACCAGCATGGTTTATGTGACCTTGCTCCCTTACGTTTCACCTTAGCGCAGGTCCTGACTGCCTCATGAAGTCCCTGTTTTATGACCTCCCATCTCTTTTCCACATTTGTCATTGACGTAATCCCCTTCAAGTGATCCTTGAGAATATTTCCCATGCCCACAAAGTCTGCCCCTTGAAGTCCACTGCCAGTGTCCTAGATCTCTTCCCCCCCCCCATGCTTATTTGAAAGCAGACAGTATTGTGGTTGCTCCCAGTCAGGGGATCCTCTACAACCAGGTCCCTTACCAGATCCCCATCTGCCAGAACCATGTCCAGGACATGCCCCTCCCTTGTGGGCTCCATCACATGCTGTGTTAAGAACACATCCTAGAAGCCCAGCAGCCTCTGCTCCTTGGCCACCTTAGAGGACATGGTTCCCCAGTTTGTACCTAGCATATTAAGGTCCCCCATCAACACCACTCCTTCCCCTTTTGGTCCACACTGGGCAATAATGTTGTCCAGCAAACCATCCTTCAGAACATCACCCATCCCGGGGGGCCTATATACTACACCCAGCTTGACCTTACCTGCTGCTGGGGTTCGTAAGGTGACCCACAAGGCCTCCACGTTTCTCTCTGCCTGTTCTATCCTAGCAATTTCTATGGCATCTCTAATGAACATAGTCACTCCACCCCCTCTGCCCTCCTTTCTATCCTTCCTAAGCATAGTGTACCCCCGCACGTTTAGGTCCCAGTCATGTTTTTGTTGGCCCACGTTTCCGTGACCGCCACCACATCCACCCCCCCCCCGAACAACATGGCCTGGAACTCTGGCAACTTGTTTCCCAAGCTCCTGGCATTTACTAATACCACCCCCACCCTTATCCCTTATTCCTTTGTCGAACCCCACCCAGGTTCCTTATACTCCATCCTCCTCTGCTCCTCCTGAAACCTCCTCCCCAGTCTGTTTCCTCCCTTAGGTTAGAAGGCTACTCCCTATCAGAACTCCTTTAACACAAGAAAAAAACAGCAACAGCCGTACATTGTGAGCAAATGCACAAAGTGTTACACTATAGGTATCTGTTTCATCAGTTACAATATATAAAGGAATTTGATGCTGTTTGTCAGATTAAAAACATGTAAGCACATTTTTTTTTAAATATCATGTCCAAGATGGTCATAAAATAGCCACTGACATCACTGCGCAATGATGCCAACTGAGAAATGGAGCACCAGCTGTATTTCTGCCTCTCTGTTTTACAGTGTATTTATTTACCGCTCATTTCCCAGTTTTGATTAGGCACAAAAAAGTATACATTAATTAGCTGGTGTACTACACTCTAATACGTAAGCTAATTATAGTTTCTGTGCCTATAATCACATTATTGACTATATTTTCGTTGTTTATTCGCGCAAAAAACTACATTAATACACGAGTTAGGGTTGAAGCACAAAGCTTGAAAAGAAGGAAAACGCAGTGTTAGGGTACACAGAAGGAAAATGCAGTATTAGGGTATACAGTCCACTGATCCTTGTTGAATCTGTGTCGTCTCACTCCTAGGAGTTTGAAAAAAATCAGGCGATACAGCATTGGTGTTGCTCTTACTCCGGCACCAAGCTCTCCAATCATTGATGTGTGACTGCTGTTTTTCTACCTGGACAGACGGTGATTTAGTTAGGGCAACAACAACAATGCTGTGTTGCATTATCATTCAAACCCTGAGGAATACAAGGCCATAGATTCAACAAGGCTCAGTGGATTTTTTACCTTAACATTTTATTTCCCTACTTTTTACACTCTGTGTTTCAACCCTAAGTTGTGCATTAACGTAGTTTTTTGCAGTAACAATGAATTTTCTGTCTTTTTGAGTTAGATACAGTGGTATCATGTGCCTGTGACTAGCTTCAGACCATACACGAAGTAGGTAACATGTGGACCACTGCCCTGGATCTGTGACTTGCACTGCATGTGGCCCAAAGCAGCTGTCCTGCCTGGCACTGCCCAGGACATTTTGTTTGCTTCAAATTGAAGTGGTAGGAAAAAAAATCTAAGCCTGTGCATGTGTGCAGTTTGTTTTTTGGGGACTTTTTTTATGCCTGTTTTTTTTACATAAAACGCAATCCTCCCCCAGTAAGGCTGAATCAACACAAACTCCTTATGTGCAAGAAAGAACAGTTACTTAAGAACTTACCATAACAGAGGTACCTGGGTAGATATTAGAAGTTTCATGTATAAATCTTTACTATTCCACATCAAAGGTCATATGTATGTGGGAAAGTTTCTCAACCGTTCCTCCAACTCCTTCAAGGAAGGTTACAGCACGTATAACTATTCTAATTTGCAGAGTATATATCTAGGTGAGAACTGCATATCCCGTGTAAGTATACCCATCTGTGATTCTCAATATTTGGTTTAGTAATACTAGTGTTATTCTTAGCTTGAGAATGTAACTATCTGTTTAATATAAAAGCTGAAAATTCTAATAAAGAATAAAATGATAAAAAAAAGAAGAACTTACCATAACAGTAGATCTTCGAGTGAATCTCCTTCAGCAGGTCACACCTTTAAAATTATGGCCATCAGGCACTACGACTACATGTAAACATTTCTGCTAGCTGTCTTCCAGGGGCCATGCACAGTGACGTCATCATGCTGATATCCTCTCTATATAGCCATAGGTGTTCCCTTGCCCTCCTCAGTTCCCTGCCGGAGAGCATCCGCCAATGACTTACTCCTGAGGGGATCAAAGGACAGCTCGAGGTTCCCGCCACCAGGCAAAGGGAGAAGGTATACCACCCTGGAGAGAGAGAGAGAGAGAAAGAGATATAGGAGGACAGAAACTCTGAAGCGAAGGGGGGGGGGGGATGGCATGACCTGCTGAAGGAGATTCCCTCGAAGATCTACCGTTACACTAAGTTCTTACATAACTAGTCTATCTCCGGGAATATCTCCTTTAGCAGGTCACACCTTTGGAATGAGTCCCAAGCAGTGCTGCTCAGGAGAAATAGTCTGGGAGGCTGGAAGACTGAGACCTAAAAGAGGAGGCCCTGTAACACAGCCAGGCCAAAAACTGTCCTTCTTCTAGAGGCAATGTCCAAACCGTAATGCTTTGTAAAAGTGTGGGCAGTACTCCAAGTGCCAGCAGTACAAATCTCAGTAGCGGAAATGCCCTTGAAACAGGCAACAGAAAGCTAAGCCCAGTGGCGTGGAGGGCTGAGGTGCTGGGTGCCTTATCTCCTGCCACACCGGCGACTGGTATCCAGTGATGATAGTGACCGAAAATAAGCGACTACAAAAGTAGTGACTCATTTTCAGTACTATCATTTTAGGCTACCCTGCAAGGGTAGCGATGCAATAGCGAGGACAGCGACCAGAAGGGGAGGGACAGGGAGGAGCAGGGGAGGGATACAGAAGAGAGTTTAGGTAGGAGGGTGTGTGCCTACTGCAACTGAGCCAGCCCTGTGTTGTGGTGGTGAGTATGGCTGGCTCCGGTGCAGTAGGCAATGGGTTTGGGACGAAGCAGGGGAAGGAATTTTGCGGCTGCTTTTTTTTCTCTATTCCCACGCCAGAGTGTTGCTCCCTCCTCAACATGCACCTCCCTGGAGTTGGTAATCTAAAATCAGGGGGGTGCGGGGGCCAAAACACTAAGTTTTTCCGGAAGTGTGGTTGCTGAGAAGTGCATATTGCCAATTGCTTTTCGGCGATATGTACACGCCATAATAGCGATCAATGTTTTGCAATCACTATTATGACATGGAACCCCGGCAACCTAGGGTTGGGAATGGAACCAGGTTGAATGGGGGCCAGTGGGATGAGGAAGGATTGAGTGTCCCAAGACAGCACTCCTTCCTCGGGAAGGAGGATTAGAGTGGCTCTCACTAGGAGATAAACAGACTATGAAAAAGAAAGTTACCATAACAGAGATACCTGGGTAGATATTAGAAGTTTCATGTATAAATCTTTACTATTCCACATCAAAGGTCATATGCATGTGGGAAAGTTTCATAACCATTCCTCCAACTCCTTCAAGGAAGGTTACAGCACGTATAACTATTCTAATTTGCATAGAGTATATATCTAGGTGAGAACTGCATATCCTGTGTATGTATACCCATCTGTGATTCTCAGTATTCTCAGCAACAGAGGTGGCCATGCCTCTGGTTGAGTGACCCTTAACAGATCCAGGAAGTTCCTTACTATAGTTCCTGTAACAGAAAATAACACCATTGGCAACCATTTGGACAAGCACTGTTTAGAAACTGGAACGTCCTCTTTCCCAGGGGCAAAAGAAACAGATAACTGTGAGGACTTCCTAAAGTCCTTCGTACAGTGTACACAGTATCTGCGTATCCTATGGACATCTAAATAAAGTAAGGAGCAATGCTTCCTTGGATTGCCATGCTCCAGAAAATAAACAAGCAGGTGGATGGTTTGATTTAAAGTAAACTCATACATCACTTTTGGTAAGAACTTAGGGTTATGGACATCGATAGCCGGTGGTGCCGGAGAAGGGCTTTGTGGTAGCGGCAGGGGGTATTGAGGCCCTAGTGTCGGCACAGTAGGTTGAGGAACAGGTTAGGAGGACTGAGACCCTGGCTACGGTAAGGTAGGCTGAGGCGTCGGTGGGGGACGCTGTGTCCCTGGCGCTGGAAGAACGTCCAGAGGAGTCAACTGAAGGGGACTAAAGCCCAACATCAAGTGGCCTTCACCAACCAAGGCAGAGCCGGCGGACTTCTGAGGCTGTGATCTGAGAAAAGAAATGGGTGAAGGCAGGGGCTAAAGCGTTAGCTGGGCCGGGAAAAGCCCCAATGACGATGGCTAGCATCTGCCAAGCCAACTGGTCTAACTGCCAAAGTCCCACCTGTAGCAGATAGGGTGAGGGAGGCAGTAAGAATCATTAGCAGGGAGAAGGCAAGCCTGCCAATAAGAGACCAACACCAGCCAGAGGACCAGCAGGGAGAGCTGCCAGAGCTGACCCTGTGGAAGAGAGGGTGTGGGCAGCAGCAGGGTTCACTGCTAGGGCTGCCGGTGACCCTGTAGTGGTCAGCGCCGGAAGCGGTGACCACGAATGTTTCCAGTAGGGCCTGTCCTTGTTCCGGTGCTTGTGCTTCCCAGCCAACTTGTCCCAGGCCTTAGAAGCATTAGAGCTCGTGGACAAGGCTGTGGAAGCCAAGGAGCTTTGGGGCTGAAGCTCCCTCTCCATTTGAGCAACCTTCTGTTCCATTAAGAAGGATTCAAGGACTTTCTGACGGAACCACTGGGTAGCCTGGGTGAAGCCACAGCAAATCTGGCAAGTTGTAACGTCATGGTCGGTGCTGAGGCAGCAGAGCATCGTGGTCGACCTTATCGAAAATCTTTTTGCCACACCCACAGTGCTGGAATAAATTGTCAGAGTCAGTTGGCATAAGCAAATATCACTTTAGAGAGTAAAGTGATAGCTAAACTAGGGTGAGAAAGAAAAGAAAATTCTTGAAGGAAAAAAGGCGGTTGACTGAAGCGACTGTGTCTCCATGGAGTCCAATGTGCAATGGTCGATGGCGGGAAAGGGACTGAGGAGGGTGCGGGGCCGCCCCAGAAGTCTGCTAGCAAAAATATTTCTGTGTGGTCCTAGTACCTGTCTGCTATAGTTCCAAAGGCTGAAGGAAACATCCCCGAAGATGATTTGGGGTGTTTTCCACTTCTATTTTTTTTTCAGTCCTAACATGTTTTCATATTTTTTTCCCTAAGTTTCTCTAACTGAAAATTACCACTGTTCCTCACAGACACATAAGCTGCACTTTTAAATCTCACCCAGAAAGCATTTTTAAAGTGCAAAACACACACTGGGTGAGATTTTAAAGTTACCACTGATGTGGTCATGAGGAAGGGTGGTCACTTGTCAATTAGAGAAACTATGGAAAAAAAATACTTACAAACTTTGAAGTTATAAACAAAAGAATATTACGGTTGAAAAAGAAAACTAAGGTTATCTGCATGCACAGTTTGCGCATTTTAGGATTTAGGTTCTTTTCTGCATCTTTTTTTCAATAGATAGCAGCTGACTGAGGTGAAGAGAGGGTTTCGTCGGCTGCCTACCTACAGACCATATCCTTTTCTGGAGGGTGAGTGAGGGGGTTGAGGAGACTGAAGGAGAAGTTACAGTAATGATGGAACCAGCAGTGCCAGGAGTGGGCTCCCAACGGGCAGCAACTATACATTCACATGGCAGCTGAGTACCTTTAGGGGGTTGGGAGGAAAATAAATTGACAGGCACTAACGTCAGTAAAGGTGGCGGGGATAGGTCACTGACCACTGGTCATGCGAATGGAGCAATGGTGACTTCACACTTGGCTCCAGAACCACGATGAGAGCAATTATTATGCCTCTAACTGCTCTTCACATGTCAGACGCAGTGGCATGTGTATTATCTCTAGCACACACAAAAAAAACAAAAAAACACTGAACCAGATCTCACTAAATATGGTAGCATAAAAGATCCTGTGCTAGAAGGCATGCTTATGAAAATTTTATAAAAATCAGTCAAGAGGCAGCCAAGATAAAAGCAGCTGAAAATCGCAACTTATCATTAAAGTTCCTAACAGTTACAGTACCAGTGCTCTCCCCCATAAAAGCCGCTTAAAAGCATGCAATTCATTGAATCAATTCAATTTTCTTACTTGGTTTTCATTCCATCATCATCAGTGGTCACTGTGCTAAGAAATATGATAAAATCTTAGCCAGCGTTGAGCCTGCTAAATCTTTAACATTGCACTGCAAATGGAAGAGGTGTGGCCTTCTCCTAATTGGTGAGCTCCCCAATGGTCACCTGTGAGCCTCTTATGGGCCACAGCACACCACAACGAAAGACTAAGTCAGAGAGTGGTTTCCACACAAGAGAGTAAGCACTGGAACCTCAGCGCATATTGCATGGTAAAAGTCAAAGTTAAAAGATCAAGCCAGAGAGTGATTTCCATGTAACAGTGCTCCCATATTGATTTGGCATTTTCCCTGTAACTCCAGGGTGATATTCCTGTGTTTTCCTGTAGATTACATTATTTCCTATGGAAGCAGAATTGCCCTGTTTTCCTGTATAACCAATGCAAGTCTATGGGAAGAGTTTTCCTGTAGATGCCTCCAAATCCCTGTAAAATACAGGAATCCCTGTAGATATGGGAGCCCTGATGTAAGAAAGAGATGATGATGGTCGGACCTCATCTCATATTGGCATTTTAAACTTTAAAGTGTAGTTTCCTGCTCGGTAAGTGGGACACTTTGCCATCGGTTGTCAGGCTGATTATGACTCAGCTGAATGATCAGACAAAGAACCTCTACTTGTTAAACAGATGGACTGAAAACCAAGTAAAAAAAACCTGAACTGATCTGAATGAACCGCAGGCTTTTAAGCAGGTTTTTTTTTTTTTGGGGGCACTGGCACATAGAAACAAGAAAGTTGTTGGCAGATAAGAACCTCTTGGCCCACCTAGTCTGTCCTATTTTCCCTACCTGTTGCACCACCGCAGACCCTACTTGACCTCCAGCCCCCCACTTTGCTCTATTACTAAGGTCCCCTTGCATCTATTGCATGCATGCGTGGATCCTGTTACTGTTTCAGCACCCACCACCTCCGTTGGGAGGCTGTTCCAGGCATCCACCACCCTTTTCATGAAGAAGTATTTCCTCACATCCCCCTTCAGCTTCATGGTGTGATCCACTGCCCTCGAACATCTGTTTTCTGTAAAATGCTACAGTCATGTACCTTATTAATACCTTTGAGGTATTTGAAGGTTTCTATCATGTCCCCCCTTTCCCTCCTCTCCTCTAGAGAGTACATATTTAATTCCTTGAGTCTTTCCTTGTAGGGCTTTTGATGCTGGCCCTGCACCATTTTGGTTGCCCTCTTCTGTACTGCCTCCACCTGATCTATGTCCTTCCAGAGATGAGGCCTCAACTTCTGGACAGAGTACACTAGGTGGAGCCTAATATCGATATACAGGGGTAACACTACCTCCCTCTTTCTGCTGGGGATACCCCTCCCTATGCACCTGAGCATCCTGCTAGCTTTCCCCACTGCCTCATCACACTGCATAGCTACCTTCAGGTCATCAGACATGACTACCCCCAGGTCCCTTTCCTGTTCTGTGGTTGCCAATACCTCCCCGCCCAATTTGTATATTGACCCCAGGTTTCTGTGCCCCATGTGCATAATTTTGCACTTTTTGGCATTGAAACTCAGCTGCCAAACCCTTGACCAGTCTTCCAGCTTTTTCAGATCACCTCATATTTTTTCCACCCCCCCGGTGTGTCCACTCTGTTGCAAATTTAACTCTGAACAACTTTGAATAACTTGGCTTTCGACTTTGGCCACATACCAAGTGCACCCCTTGTGAACAAATAAAAACTGTAAGAAAGACACGTAAAGTCCCTGTATATTAACCATGGTTGAGCTTGCTAAATCTTTAACACTGCACTGCAAGTGTTTTTCAAATTGATAGCTGGTAGCCTGACAAGAAGTTGCAATAAAAAGTAACAAAGCCATGGATGCACTTCCCAAGCTCAATCAAATACTCTGGTCACCATTTAAAAACGAAAACAACCGCTGTTCTCCACCTACCACCACACATGAACCCAGTCCCTGTTCACCATTAAAACCAAAAACAACCACTGTTCACCACCTCCCACCACCCTCAATCCTGGTCCCTGGTCAACATTTAAAACCAAAAAACAACCGTTGTTCACCACCTCCCATCACCCTCTATCCCGGTCCCTGGTCACCATTTAAAACCAAAAACAACTGCTGTTCCCCACCTCCCACCACACATGAACCCAGTCCCTGGTCACCATTTAAAAAACAACAACAAACCGCTATTCACCACATCCCACCACCCTCAATCCTGGTCACTGTCACTGTTCAAAACCAAAAAAACAACTGCTGTTCACCACCGCCCATCACCCTCCATCCCGGTCCCTGGTCAACATTTAAAGACAGAAAACAATGCGGTTCACCACCTCCCACCACCCTCAATCCTAATTCTTGGTCACCATTTGAAAACAAAAACCAACCGCTGTTCACCACCTCCCACCACCCTCGATCCCAGTCCCTGGTCACCATTTATTCAATAAATGAAACTGTACAGCTGTTCCTAAGAGTGTTTCTGGTATATTCTCTTTATACCGCCCGTGGAGCAGAGGAATACAAGCACTTCTTATATGGTCTCACAGTCCAGAGACCCCAGTTCAGGATCAAAGCACACAGGTTTGTCTTCCTCCCATGTCATTTTTTTCTTTTAGTGAGATTTCATGTACCATAGGAGTTAAAAATAATTATGCTCTGTGACTTGAGAGAGTGTTACAAACAACAAGGACATTTGCTGAGGTAGTTCTAGTTAACTAGCTTAATAAGCACAGCCCTTGAGACTAAATCCATTCCTGTTCATCTGGCAATAACATGTGAGGTAATTGTTTCCAAAGCAATTCCATTGCTGTACAGACAAAAGCACCCTCTAGAGGTCAACCAGAAGAATTGCACATTTTCTGTAAATAAAGTGAAAAATGATCAAAGAAAAACAAAATAAACAATAAAAGCCATTTATGATAATGCACAGGGCACCAATCCGTCTATTGTGGACAAAGCAGTTCTACAATCCATACAGCTGTGTTGCAGTGACCCTCGGAGAGGTGCTGCCAAAAAGGGTGACTAACCCTAAAACTGGTGCAAGCAAAAAGAACTCAGCAGCACAAAGGAAGTCAGATAAATGAAGTCCCCTACCTTATGGAATTCACTGCCTCAGCTGCTTGAAGAAGCCCCCTCATTTACTGCCTTCAAGAGGGATCTGAAGACCTTTTTATTTAATAAAGCTTTTCCCTCCTCTTAATTCTATTCTTGTCTATATTTTTATACAGTATATATTTCATTTGAACTTGTTATATTTTTAGGTATCTGTAAAGCACCTACAGTCACAATGAGATACAGTGCTCAAACAAATTAATAAACTAAATTAAGTCTGCACACCACTTTCCTGATGCAGGTTAACAGCTTTATTGCCGAATGGCACCATGAACCAGGTATATTAAAAGTGCACAAACACAGTGCCTGTCACACAGTGGAGAAGTACCCCAGCACTTCACCTCACCAGGCTTTGTCAGTGGGGTGGATGCAGGTGTGATTGGCAGATCTTAAATAGTCACATACTGATGGCATCGCACATATCTTTTATTTACAGTAATATGACTCCAAATTCATTTCAAAAATATAACCAGTGAATATATCTATAAACACCACCTTTTGTTCAGCCAAAAATTGATCGAAATACAAAAAGCTGTACATAACATTATTTCAGTCAGTAGAGAATGATCACGCAGCCAGAACAACCTACATAATTTTTTTTTACATCTTAGGACCCCAAGTCAAAAAAAAAAAAAAAAATGTGGTTGGTGGTCACTGCTTGTTAGAAAAACATACTACCTCCCATCTCCAAAACTGTTCCAAAATCTTCCTTCTCTTGAATTCCAGGGTATCCTGGGGATCGACAGGATCAGCACCTCAAGGAACATTTGTGTTACACAGAGGAAATGTACAAAAAGTTTAAGTTCCGAGGGTTGAGAGATCTAGAAAAGTGGGGAAAACAGAAACAAGGTCACATGTTATAATACATCATCTGAATCCTATAAGCAATTTAAACAGTAGTTATTGTGCAGCAGAAACACAAGAGTACTCAACACATGCCCCACACAGTGGGGAATGGAGAGAAGGGGTTAAGTTTGTTAAAAGGTTTGGTTTTTCCTTTCATTTTGAAATGACCCCCTTCCCTTTAAGATTCCAGTTGCCTAAATAGAATACAAAACCTTCTAACCATCTATTAGGGCTTACACGTTGCTCAAAAATGGTCTCAAGTCCCAACTTTCATTGAAGCAACCTGGATTAATAGCCTTCAGTTTATAGATCCAGAAACTTTCTGTTCGCAACAGGAAGGTGAGACTGTTGCCACCTCATCATGGTGGTTTTTCCACTTCCAGACCCATGAATTTGAGATGTTTGGGGTTTGTGTTGAGTAGTTCATAAAAGTGCCTGCCCGCTGATGTATCTAGGTTTTTGTTTACAATCGATCTAACATGTTCCTGGACTCTTAACATATGTATGGTTCTATCTATGTAACATAGGTACATGTATACCACATAATATATACTACAAAGCTGGTGGAACATGATATAAAATCCTTAATTTCTATCTCTGAGTAGTTTTAGAGCAGACAAACTGGCCTGATTAGTAAACTGGCAAGCACTGCACTCCACGGCATTTGAAATGCCCTAATGGGGGACTAAGTAGCCAGCTGTCCCTGAAAACTTGTTGGTTGGCAAAGTGGCTGTGTATTGACTTATCCTTAATACTTTGGGTTGCAAAACTTTCTCTCTACGTTTGTCCCTAACTTCAGTGAAGGCCTTGTCAAGCAATGTATCCTGCTGCTGTCAACTCCCATTCTGTGCAGGTGATGTAACCAGTGAAAGGATTAAGAGAAAGGATTTAGAAGAAAATACCTCAACCAATTTACTGTTGACATCTGACAGTCTGTGCACCCCCCACCCCACCCCCGAGTCACTAAAGAGGTCAGTAACAAATAGTTTCTCAGCATTAGGAGAAACTGTAAGGAGTTGGAGGACTTGGACATTCAGGCTGCAGAAGGTTTTCAAGAAAGGGAGTACCAGGTTATATTGCTTGACAAGGCCTACACCGAGGTTAGGGGAAAACACAGAGAGGACCTTTTGCAACCCACACACAATAAGCATAAAAGAGCAGAGACATGGGACCCTACTACCTTCTCTACAGACTTTAACCATGTAGCAGGCAGGATTGGCAACATTATTTGGCTTAACTGGTCAATTCTTCTTAGTGACGAAAGTGTTGGTAAAGTATGCAGCAACAAACCTTGAATTTCTTTTAGAAAAAGTCCCAAGTATTAAGGATAAGTTAGTACCCAGCCAATTTGTCATTCAACAGGATTCCAGGGCCAGCTGGGCTAGCCCTCCAACAGACCATTTCAAAAATGTGAAGTGCAATGTTTGCTAATCAGGCCAGACACACTGTCTGCCCTATAACTACTCAGAGGATTGCAATTAGAGATTTTATAGCATGTTCTGCCCGCTTTGTAGTATATATTCTGTGGTTCACATGTAACTTGCGTTACGTAGGTAGAACCATACATGTGTTAAGAGAAAGAGTCCAGGAGCATGTTAGAGCAATTGTAAACAAAAATCTTGATACTGCAGTGGGCAGCCATTTTATGAACTACACAACTCGGACACCAAGCATCTCAAATTCATGGGTTTGGAAGTTGTAAAACCACCAAGACGAGGTGGTAACAGACTCAGCCTTCTTTTGAGAACAGAAAGTTTCTGGATCTATAAACTGAAGACTTTTAATCCAGGTGGCCTCAATGAAAGCTGGGACTTGAAACCATTTCTGAGCGTTCATTCCCCATCATGTGGGGCATGTGTTGAGTATGCTTGTGTTTTTGCTGCACAGTAACTACTGTTTAAATTGCTTATAGGATTTATATGATGTATTATAACGGACAATTTTGCAAACCCCCCCTTCTCCCCCAAAGTCTCGCCACTTCCTCCTCCATTTTGTTTTTATAATTTAGTTAAGGCTTTCATGCCACAAGAGCTATGTATGTGTGTTGGGAACTGTTTTCTGAGTATTCCCCAATTGTTTAACCAGGTGAGACACATTAAGCTAAAAGCTTGTTTACAGGTGCAACTTGGGAGCACAGGGAAGTTAAGTGACTTGCTCAGGGTCACACAGTATGCAGGTGGGGGCTGTGGGATTCAAACCCAGGTCTCCAGATTTGTAGCTCAGAGTCTTAAACCACTGCGCTATACTGCCTCCCTGAGCTTCCCCAGCGTGAGTGATTGAAAACCAAGTGCAGTTTTCGAACATCAGCTTGTGGACAACAGTTGTAGAACTCCCGGTGGGAGATTCTAAAAGAGTCCATTTTCAGGGCAGTTGGAACCAGAAGAGAGAGAAGAGAGGATGCAGAGAGTGACAGGGACATGAAGAAACATACTGGTGTTGTAAGGCATCCTATCAGCTTGTCTGTGTGCCTGCACTTTGCCTCAGGTTCCAAGTTCAAGCAGCCTGCAGTCCACAGAGTGCGGCGAATACAGTGTGGTGGTGGTCGGTCGTAGAGCAGTTGGTCAGTCGCGGTGTGGGCTCAGTTCATCCCCTTTTAGTATTTTATTTTAAAAGTAAAAGTTTCATCTCACATTGGTGGTATAGCATCGGGCTGTTGGGGGCAGTGCCAACCGCAAAGAACCTCCAGAAGAAGGACCGCCCAGCACTGCCTGCAGCAACTAATTAATTTGACTAATAAATATTGTTTAATCGCGTCAAAGGGCGCCATAAAGGATGGCTGCGGCCGTGGTAAGGGGGCTAGGGAAAGGCACCAGGACTTATGGCTGCCTGTAGGTGGTTCTATTTTAATTTATGCAAATTGTGTTCCTGTTTGGAGCACAGGAGAGGGCCAGGATTATTTAAATAAAGCAGCTCCCATGGTTGCAGCCTAGGGCAACTCAGGCCCTTAGTCTTGTTAGGGCATTTAAATAAAGGCATCCCATCTGTGAAAGGGGGCAAAGGCAAAACCCAGTTTAAACTGGCAGCCGATAGGGCTAGTAAGAGCAAGGTCCCAACACAGCAGCATAGCTGTGACAGGCTCCACACCCAGGAGCAGGGATTTACCTCATAGCAGCTAATGCACATTATAGACATTCATGCCTGCCAATTGTTGAAGCACCAAGTACAGCTTCCTCAGAGCGGTAGGGCTGCTTTAAAGAGACAGTACATGAATTTTGGTCTGCCAATTTTAAACTGCATTATTTACTGCATTTGAACCTTGCTTGAGTGGAACTGCTTTGCTGCTCATTTGCGGGGGACTTTTGACTAATTCTCTCGGGGGGGTGGGACCTGGCCCAAGTTTTGGTATCCAATGCATGCTTCTTGGGTTTCAGCACATCTAGGCTCTGCGAATTTCCTCATTTCAGGATCCAGCGCCGGCGGTCCAGATCCAGACTGCCAGAGGCCCAGTGCCAGAGGTCCAGCGTCAGAGTGCCCAAGGTCCAGCGCCGGAGATCCAGGGGTCCAGATCCACAGTGCCCAAGGTCCAACACCAGAGATTCAGGGGTCCAGATCTACAGTGCCAGAGTGACAGAAGTCCAGCGCTGGAGGTCCACTGGTCCAGATCCACGGTGTCAGGGGTCCAGTGCTGGAGTGCCAGAGGTCTAGATCCAAAGTGCGAGAGGTCCAGTGCCTAACTGCCAGAGGTCCAGCGCCAGAAGTTCAAGTTTATTTGCAGGAAAAACTTCATTGAGCATGCTCATTTACTAGGATGTCCTGGTAGGACAATGTGGTACATGAAGATACAGTACAGAAACTGGCATGTAAGCATTAAGCCATGAGAAAAACAGGTTACTCACCTGTAACAGTAGTTCTAGGAGTGGTATATGTTGTTCATCCTCACTATCCTACAGGTACCTTGCCACTTTAAGATGTACTGGAAGGTCTTCAAGTTGGCTCTGCCCCATGATGCCAGATCTAGCCCACTGGAAGCCAGGTTGTGTGTCGAAGCCAGGGATGGCGGGTGTGTCCGTGCGGATAAACAACATATACCACTCCTAGAACTACTGTTACAGGTGAGTAACCTGTTTTTCTAGGGACGTGTTTATGTTGTTCAGTCCACACCATCTGGCAGACTCCTAGCAGTTCTCCAGGAGGAAGGAGGCAAGGCGCACACCCCCTACTTAGGGAACAGGGTCTGGAGAACTGAAGCCCCAAAACCAGCATCCCAGCGTGACTCAAGGTTGATGTGGTAATGGGAAATGAAGGTGTGTGCTGACTTCCAGGTAGCAGCCCTGCAGATTTCCTGGATAGGGATGTCCCTAGAAGCAGCCACCAACGCAGTGGTATGATGGGTGGAATGAGCCCTAAGCCCTATGGGAGGCTCCCTACCCGTCAATCTATAGCAGAGATCAATGCAGGAAGTGATCCGCCTGCTAATCGTCCGCTTGGCTGCAGGTCTGTCAGGTGTGGCTTCAGCGTAGGTGACAAACAGCTGGCGAACCTCTCCCCGAACTTCCGCCGTATGTTCTTTATAGTAGGCAAGCACTCATCTCAGGTCCAGGGTATAGAGCCTGTACTCGGCCTCCGAGGTGTGATTGGGGTAGAACACCAGTAGAGTCAACACCTGATTCAGGTGAAACTCCAACACCACCTTTGGAAGAAATTTCGGGTAGGGGCACAGGACAACCTTGTCCCTGTGGAAGACCAGGTAGACAACTTCAATAAAAAGCACCTGGAGCTCCCCAATCCTTCTGGCTGATGTGATAGCCACCAGGAAGGCGGTCTTCCATGACAGGTGAGAGATGTCACACCTGTGCATTGGTTCGAATGGCTTGTCCATGAGCTAAGCCAATACCAGCAGTAAATCCCACGGAGGTGGTGGTTCACGCACTGGAGGAGATATGTGATCTAGGCCCTGGAAAAAGCGCCAGACCACCTTCTCCTGTGCCACCGACTGCTTACCAGCCTGTACCCAGTAAGCAGAGACGGCTGCCAGGTGCACCTTGAGGGTCGTCAACCGAAGTCTCTGCTGGGAGAGGGACCATAGGTAGTCCAAAATGCTAGTCAGCAGACAGGACGGAGGGTCCAATCCCTTGCCCTGACACCAAATGGAGAATCTCTTCCATCTGAAGGCATAGCGTTTCCTGGTCAACTCCTTGCGGGATGCCTCGACGACGTTGAGGACCTCGTTGAAATGACCCAAGGCCTGGAATTCTACCCGCCAACCAGGCCGTCAGGTGCAGGGATTGAAGGTCCGGGTGAAGAACCTTCCCATGACTGAAGGAGAGAAGGTCCAGGTGGGCTGGAAGCCGCCTCAGGAGCCTGGAGCTGAGGAGAACTGGATACCAGAGCCGGCGAGGCCAGTCCTGGGCTACCAGGATCACCTGTGCCTTGTCCCTCCTGATCTCAAGGAGCACCCTGTGGATCAAGGGCAGAGGAGAGAAGGTGTAGAAGAGGTCTGGGGTCCACGACCTCGAGAAGGCATCCCCCCGCAGTGAACCCTGCGGACAGGGGCGGGTATGGTACAGCCTCAGCTTGGCATTCTCCTTGGAGGCAAACAGATCCACCTGAGGGGTGCCCCAGTGGGAGAACAGATCCTGCACTATCTCTGGCAGGAGAGACCACTCGTGAGATGCATCGCTTATCCGGTTGAGAGCACTGGCCAGACTGTTCGAGGCTCCTGCCACATCAACGGCTTGGGAATCAGCCTCCAGGCTGATCACAAGGGACCAAATGCGAAGAGCTTCCTTGCACAGGCGCAAAGTGCGCATCCCACCCTGTCTGCTGAGACAGTACATGGTCGTGGTGTTGTCCATCTGGACTTGGACCACTTGACCCCGAACAAACGGAGTGAAGGCAGTCAGGGCCAGCCGGACCACTCGGAGCCCCAGCAGGTTGATGTGGCATCGGGACTCCTGAGGAGACCAGAGTCCGTGGGCTCTGTGCCCCCCCCCCCCCAGATGGGCACCCCAACCAATCAGAGAGATGTCGGTCGTCAGGATGACCGTCGGCTCAGGGCGAACAAACGGGATCTCTTCCTGCAGGTGGGATGGGACAAGACACCACTGGAGGCCATCCCACATCCTCTGGGTCACAGAGACCAGCTAGTCAAGATGACCTGAGCACTGAGACCACTGACTGGCCAGTTCCCATTGGAGAGAACGCATATGCCAGCGGGCCCATCAGACCACACTGGTGTGGGCCGCCAGGTAGCCCAGAAGACACAAGAAGTCCCGGACAGGGCGCAACTGCCCAACCAGAAATTACTGGGCAAAGGAGGAGAGAACCTCCGCCTTGTCCGCCGGGAGCCAAGCTCTGGCTCAGCAGGAGTCGAACTCTGCCCCGATGAACTGGATCACCTGCGCAGGCACGAGCTCCAACTTGACTTCGTTGATCAGGAGGCCAAGTTATAGGCAAATCTGGAAGGTCAGATCCCTGTACCACTTCACCTCCAGCTTGGAGGGACCAGCTGTCAGCCAGCAGTCCAGGTAAGGGTACACCCGGACCCCTCAGCACCTCAGGAACGCTGCCACCACTGCCATGCATTTGGTGAAGACCCTGGGGACTGAAGAAAGGCCAAAGGGCATGGCTTGGAACTTGTAAAGGGTTCCCTCTGCCCAAAAGCAGAGGAACCGCCAGTGGGACAGATGGATCGGGATGTGGAAGAATGTGTCCTGCAGATCTAGGGAGCAGAACCACATTCCTTGCTCCAGAGATGGTATTATCTGTGCCAAAGTTACCATCTGGAAGGTGCGTGGCTTTAGGAACTGGTTTAGATCGTGCAGATCGAGAATGGGGCGCCAGCACCCCCCCAAGTCTGTTTCGGGACCAGGAAGTACCTGGAAATAAATCCTGGGTTGGGAGGAGGATCCGCCACCTTGCAGATGACCCCCTGTGGAGGAGCTGATCGATGTCGTCTCGGACAGCCGACTGGAAGGCTGCGGACCTGGTAGCCCCCCCATGGGGCGTGTGCTCGAAAGGGAGCGACCTGCTCAAATTGCACAGGCAGGCCCCTACCAACCACTTCCAGCACCCAGCAGTCCATGGTGATAGCGGACCAGGTGGAAAGGAAGTGGCTAAGCCGGCCCCTCACAGGGTGACCCAGGGGAGGTGTGACGGGACTGGGGGAGGCACCTCACAACCTGTCACTGGGCAGGCTTACAGGAGGAGGGTCTGGCCGAGGAGCTGCCGGGACCCTTTCCCCCAGGCTTCCTAACCAAGGAAGCCACAGACTTGGCTCTAGGGCACCAAGTCTGAGCCTGCTAGCCCTGATGCTGGTGCTGCTGGGGCTGGGCTAGCCGCAGGAGCGGAGGAACAAAAGGGTTCATGCGTCTGGTAGCGGGGGCCCTTGTTCTCCTGAGCAGATGTGACAGAATCCAAGGTGGCATTGGATTTCTCAATGCGCTGGAGGTGACCCTCCACACCGGGCCCGAACAGGTCGGTGCCCAGAAAAGGAACATCTGCTAGCCTGTGCTGGGTATCCACCATGAAGGTCGAGATCGGCAGCCAAGCCCTGCCGCACATGGCCACTGCGGCCGCTACGGAACGGGAACATGAATCGCTGATGTCCAGAGCAGTCTGGAGCTGCTGCATGCCCACTGCCCTACCCTGATCCCGGACCTGCTCGACCGTGGTCTGGAAATTAGCCGGTAGATGAGAAAGCACCTCATCCAGGGAGCCCAACAAGGTGTGTGAGAAGGGTGTCATCATAACAGCCAAGCTGGCCTGGCAAAGGCCCAATGAGGAGGTAGCATAAACTTTTTTGCCCGAGTGGTCCAATTTCTTGGACTCCTTATCTGAGGGCTTGTCCACGTCCTCAGTGTTGCCAGAATGCTGAAAAATAGAGTCTGCCACTAACCCCTTGGCCGAGGGGTGCTCCGTCAAGCCCGAGAGGGAACCTGTGGGGACTGCATACTTGTGGGCCATTCGGGGCGATAGCGCTGTGCAAGAGGCTGGACGCTGCCATAACTCTAGTGCCGGACCGACAATGGCCTCGGCAACAGGGAATGCCCCCGTGGGGGAATTCCCTTTATCCAGGATCTCCATCAAGGGATATCCGACCCGCTTTTGCACGAGTTTGAGCAGCATCCCGGTGGACTCTGAGATGAGCCAGAGAATACCAAAGAACAAGGAAGGGCTCTCGTCCAGAGAGAGACCCTGCCTGAGGACTCCAGGTCCACTGGACGGGAGTGCAACGAGGAGTCTTCAGACTCTGAAGAGTCTGCATACAGCTGGCGACCATCTGAGCCACTCTCCACTCACTGAGGCCGATCAGGGGTGACAGTGACTGACAGCCGATGGGGCAGACCCGAAGCCAACTGAGAAGTCTTAGATGGCGCTCCATTTTTTGGCTGAGGAGGCGGTGGTTCCACCACAATGGGCAGGGGAGCTGGTTTTGGCTGAGTTGACAGCACCGGAACTGGATCCTCAACCGAGGAAGCAGTGGCGGGAGGCGATGATGGCCGTTCGGGCGACAGCCACTTAATAGCAGGCGTAGAAGCTGGGTTGGCTTAGAGCTGGTCAGAATGAGCTGCTGCCACATTAAATCCTCACAGCGCTGACAACTTGTGCTGGAGTCTCTACTCAGCCGAGGAGGAAGAGTGGCGGCACCGCTGTACAAGATGTCAAGACCAAGACCGCAGACATCGGATTTACCCGACGTGGTCATGGACTGAGACCGAGATCTCAACCGTCAACGATGCCGATGGTGGACCAAGGAAGGAGTGTGGGAGACTCGCTACCCCTCCGGTTCAGGGTCCTGGGCCAGAGACTTTGGCTCAGGAGACTAAGCCGAGTCCCCAGAAGGCATCAGAAGCACCGGTGTCTGAGACAAAGAGTTATCGGCCTCCTCGGCTGACAACCTGGTCAGTGGGCTCAAGAAAAATCTCTGCCACATCGACAGGCATCTCAGCCAACTGGTCTGACAGGGACATCGTGAAACCAGCAGCCCGGGCTGCAACTTTGACCGAAGTCAAGAGCCGACAGTCCGGAGAACGAGAACTCTCCCACTCCTGAGAGCGCCGATGGTGGGTCTTACCTTTTTTTATCTCCTTCCTCCGGGACCGAGGGGTGTGAGACCCAGAAGGACCCTTCCCTTTAGTCGAGAGGGACTGGCACAGCTCCTGAAAGGAAGCCATGTAAGAAGAGCCCAGCTGGAGTGGAATAAAGGCCGAAGCCGAAGAGGAGCTCGCCGCGGCCTGGGCCACCTCCTCCTCGAGGGCCGTGAGCTGCTCAAGCTGTTCCAGTTGTTCCGCAGAGCCAGCCACTGCGGACACCACCCAATGGGACTACTTCAATTTGACTGGCGGCTGTCGTTTCTCCGGTCACCCTAGCTGGAGTAGGGCAGCGCAGTCTTCGAGGACTGATGGAGAAAGGGACAGACACAGATTGCAAGCCTGCGGATCATGGTCATACCCAAGGCAGCAAACGCACGTGGCATAGGAGACGATGCGAGACATCTTCTGCTCGCAAGGGCACCGACAGAACCCGGAACGGACTTGTTTTTCATCGCAGCCATGAGAGAAAGCAGAGAAGACCGAACTCGGATGAGTTTAAGAGTAAGTTTGGGGAAGAAATCCAAAGATTTAACATCCAGGGCCTGCAAAATGCGAGAGCGCTAAGGCATGAACCCGAGCTTCCAAGCGGTAAGGAAGATCTGGCGTCATGGGGCGGAGCTGAGGATTATACCACCTGGATGGGTGGGAGAAGACAGCTTGAAGACCTTCCGGCACATCTTAAAGTGGCAAGGTACCTGCCAGATAGTGTGGATTGAACAACATATCCACGTCCCTAGAAAGGCGGCTTCTACTAAGGAATTAATGCATGGTTGTGGGGGGAGTGGAGCATAAGGCCACAGGCAGAGTGCCCCAACCATCCGCACCCGAGTGCCCCAACCACCCACCCATGCATTAATTCCCCAGTAGAAGCCTTTTGAGTGGCTTAATGTGCTTGTAACATTGCAAGCGCTGGTTAGAAAATATTGCTATCTTAGAAACATATAGTAAGAAAACACAGAGACTTGTTGAGGTTTTGAATGTTTTTATAGGAATATTTGCAGAGGTATACTTTAGAAAACTGAGGTACAAGTCAGAAAAGGAACCATGTTTATGAATACTGTGGTTGTGATTTGTATCATTATTACATATTACTGCATTTTCATAATACTGGATGAACATTTATAGACCATGTCTAAACGCTTCAGAAACATTAATATGAGGCTGTCTATATTTATTTTTATTTTATTTATTTATTGAGTCTCGGATTACAACACCTTTGAGCAATATGACTCATTTACAAAGGTTCCACATCAGTAGTACAAAAACAAAACAAGGTAAACAACAGATAACTAAATAGCAGATATCAAGAATATACATAAAAAAAATTATACATCAAAAGCAATCAAAATAGCACTGAATGTTGCTCAATGTAACAGCAGAGTGGGCTAGAAAAGAGGGCAGCCTGGGATGCCTTGTCAAAATCTAGGAGACAAAATAATGGGGTGTAAGGTGGGGCATGGAAGCAACAAGAGGGAGAAGGAGATGAGTTGCACAGGAGGTGGAGAGGGAAGGAGTGAGTTGCAAAGGAGGTAATGGGGAGAGAGAGAGATGAGAGGATGGGGAGGTGGAAGGAGGGAAATGGGGTGAGTGCAGAGAGAAGGGGGGAGTGCTGGTGAAGTGAGGGGGAGGAAGACAAATTAATAGTACAAGGAAAAGAGGTGGTGTTTAGTCAGGAGAGGGGGCAGCCTAGCAGGCCTTGTAGAAAACCCAAGAGAGAGAGTAATATGGGTGAGAGAGAGGTAAGAGAGAGAAACGTAGGGAGAAGGAGGGGAAGAAGTTGCAAAAGAGGTGGCATGAGATAAGAGAATGGGTGGAGGGTGGAAGAGGGAAGGTGAGGAGGATCAAGGGAAGAACTTGGAGATGTGTGAGCAGAGAAGAAGCAGGGGTGAGGGGTGGAGGGGAAAAGGCTTGAGAGCAGGATCGAAATGAAGTGCCAAGAGTTAAAAGTGCCAAAAGGTATAAGTACAACGATAAAATAAGCAGAAGGCTGCTAAGGGCGGCAGTCACATATACCGATTGCTAATAGATGTTGTCGGAGTTTGTGTTTGAAAGGGCTGAGTTTTGACTCAGCAATGATGTCCAAACCCAGGGAGTTGAGCCAGAGGGGGGCTCTGTAAGCAAAAGACCTCTGACCTAAGGTGGTGCAGCATCTGGGAACAGTAAAGACCTGAGTTGCCAAGCTGCGAGTATGTTGGGAACTGTGACAAAGGCTAAGGAGCTGTTGGACCCCAGGGGGTAACAAACCAAGGTGTGCCTTCTTGGCAAGTAAGCAGGTTTGTTCTCAAATAATGCTGGTGAAACTGTTTTCAAGCTTGTGAGATGCATGCTGTGACTAAACGCCAGCTGTATTTGCATAAAGACTGTCTTTACGTGCGTCTCCGAGCAGTAAAATGTAGCGCTGGATGCTGCTTTTTAACAAAATCCTAACTTAAACTACTAACCCGGTTTTTCAAACAAGTTTTTAACTAAGAAACAATTTCTTAATATGTGGATTAACTGCGCTCAAAGTCGACAGGAGGAACATAACGCAAACAGAAAGGTATGTGCGTTCACTATACCTGTGAGAGCAGTGCTACTTAAAATGTATGCCCTTAACCAAGAAACACTGTAGTGTGACTGTTTTATTTCACACAATATTGGGAAAGCTTTTAGAGGTTTCCTATCCATCTTGCTGCTGGTCTACATTTGCGATTCAGACCAATTAATACGTAGAGAACATCAGAGGTCCACGGGGCGGGCAGGTGGGAAAGAACTTGTGCTTTACTTTTACACTGTTGAGTGGCAATTTAAATGTGGTTTTGACAGGTAATACAGCAGCGGGTATTACTAGAGAATTAATGCATGGTTGGTTTTGAGTCGCATGTTCCTATTTAGCCAATGTCTGCTTCTCATTTTAGGCACATCAGTACATAATACACTAAACTGGCATATCACAATTCAAACAAAGAAGGGAGACATCATTTAAAACATTGAGAACAGGAATATACTATACATGCAGGAAAACAATAGGTGCTAGAGGCCAGGGAGGAGGGAGGACAGGAGAGCTAATGGTGGTGGTGGTGGTGGTGGGGGGGGCTTATTGTATTAGCTTAGCCATAAAAGGGGAGTACTAGCCATTATGACAACAGCAAGTTTCCTGAAGTGCATTATTGGTCAGGGATTTAAAAAAGTTTACAGAGACTAGTTCTGTGAACTTGAGCGAGGATTGTATTTCACTCCAGGTGGCTGGGATGGCATAACTGACTGCAACTCTGCCATGAAGCGTGCACAATTTGGGCACATCTAGCAAGATGAAGGTGTTTTTCCTAGGGAATAGCAGCAGCCGCATGACTCATGAAAAAGGGAAGTGATGTACAATGGTAGTTTGTTTAAACAGAATTTTCAGACTCAGATGCTAGTGTGGAGCATCCTTCTTGTGGCAAGGGATGTTCAGCCCCTGCCGAGTAGAAGTCACAGTGATGAGTTCTGTAAGGCACATTAGTTATACAGCATAAGGCACGGTGACAGTGGATGTCCAACTTATGCAGGCTGGATGCTGCGCTACTACTGTAAATACTGTGCACGTAGACGATAAGTGGAAAGAAGGTAGCTTGTACTAATCTTTTCCTAATATCTGGTGAAAATAAGGATTTATTCCTACAGAAAAAAATTCTCGTTTTTAGTTTATTAGAGAGAAATCAGACGTGGGCAGCAAAAGATAGTTTGCTGTCCAACCATACTCCTAAGTATTTAAATTTTTCCACAACTTCAAGTGAGTCTCCTAGGAGGGTTGTGATAGGTGCCGGTGCGGCTTGTTTACGCAGAAGTGATGGGGTTGGGGGAGAAAGTATATTGCCTTGGTTTTCTTGGCATTCAATAACAGTTTGGAGCTTAGCAGATTACGTTGCAGTTGGTTAAAATCTGACTGCAGCTCACAGCCCATGTCCGTCAAGGAGGGTTTTGATGTGTACAATACAGTGTCATCCACGAAGAAGTGTAGTTTATAATTATGGATATTGTTACCTAGGGAGTTGATGTAGCTAGAGAACAGCAAAGGTCCTATGGAGCCTTGGGGTGCCTTTCTTGTGAGCGGCAAGGGAGTGCAGAGAGGTCCATCAGCTTTAATACGTTGGAGTCTACCCAAAAAATAACTGGAGAACCAGTTAACTGAACAGTTGTTCAGGCCATGTTCTTTAAGTTTAACAAGAAGGAGACCGTGGTCAACCATATCAAAGGCTTTACTTAGGTCTAGGAAGATGGCTCCTGTGGGTTGTTTATTGTCAAGGACAGTGAACCAGTTGTCCAGAGGTCCAGATCCAAACTACCAGAGGTCCAGATCCAGAGTCCCCGAGGTCCAGAGCCAGAGTGCCAGAGGTCCAGCACCAGAGGTCCAGGGGTCCAAATCCACAGTGCCAGAGGTCCAGTGGCACCGGAGGTCCACAGCCAGATTGCCAGAGGTCCAAATCCACAGTGCCAGAGGCCCAGATCCAGATTGCCAGAGGTCCAGAGCCAGAGGTCCAGCTGCACCGGAAGTCCAGATCCAGACTGCCAGAGGTCCAGAGTCGGAGGTCCAGATCCACACTGCCAGAGGTCCAGCACCAGAGGTCCAGTGCTGGAGTGCCACAGGTCCAGTACCGGAGGTCCAGAGGTCTAGATCCAGATTGCCAGAGGTCCAGATCCAGACTGCCAGCGGTCCAGTGCCAGAAGTCCAGAGGCACCGGAGGTCCGGGGTCCAGATCCACAGTGTCAGAGGTCCAGCACCAGAGGTCCAGATCCAAACTGCCAGAGGTTCAGAGGTCCAGATCCAGAGTGCCTGAGGTCCAGTGTCAGAGGTCCAGAACCAGAGTGCCAGAGGCTCAGATCCACACTGCCAGAGGTCCAGTGCCGGAGTGCCAGAGGTCCAGCGCCGGAAGTCCAGAGGTCCAGATCCAGACTGCCAGAGGTTCAGCACTGGAGGTCCAGGGGTCCAGATCCACAGTGTCAGAGGTCCAGATTGTCAGAGGTCCAGCACCGGAGGTCCAGAGGTCCAGCACCAAGGGTCCACTGCCGGAGAAACAGAACCAGGGCAACGGGGTCAAAATTGGGTCTACTGGGGATATCAGAAGAGGGCCAATGCCGTAGCAGCTTGCCGCACCGCAGACAACCCAGTTCCTTGGGGTCAAGACTGAACCATCTGGGGTGGTCAGAAAAGAGCAGACGCCATAGCAGCTTGCCCCATTCGCAGGCAACTCAATCGCAGACAACTCGGTTCCTCAGGGTCAAGACTGGACCATCTGGGGTGGTCAGAAGAGGGCCAGTGCCACAGCAGCTTGCCCCACCGCAGACAATTCAGTCCAACAGGGTCAAGACTGGTCCATCTGGGGTGGTCAGAAGAGGGACAAGTTACATTTGGACCCTTTGGGGTGGTCAGAAGAGGGCCAACACCGAAGTAGCTGCCCCATCGCAGACATCCCTGGCTTAGAGATCAAGAAATTGCTGCCTCCCAAAGACCAAGATGGGCTAAGCTATTAGCCGTCACCTCTTAAACTCTCTAGTACCATTTTTGACCTTCTTACTGACTCACAGAGTTACTGTTTGCACTATTATTCCTTTTCTCTACAGTGACAGATTTCCCCCTTCCCATATATTTATCACTTTCTGAATCTTAGTAAACTGTTGTTTTTATCTGACTGTTGAATGTCCATCTCTTTTCTGCTGATCACAGAGCCTCCCCTTGTTCCAGCTCTCCTTCTAAAATTACCAGTTGCTGGTGCTGATTGGCCTGCGTTTAAGGGGTCAATTACCCAGTCGTTGGGCCCAACAACCCAACAAGGTCCCTCCACTTAGCTGTCTTTCAGTTCCAGGCGGGGCTGGTTACAGTGTTATAACATGTCTTGTCCCCCCCCCCTTTCCTAGATCATGCAACCCTCTGGATCTTAAACTTTTTCTACCCTTCTCTCCATGCACCATGTTTTCCCACAGGTGCTGATCCTGTTAATCCCCAGGATACCCTGGAATTCAAAAGAAGGAAGAGCACAGGACAGTTTTGGAGATGGGTGATGGTATGTTTTTAATGGAATTTAAGAGAAGGGAGATCACAGGACAGTTTTCGAGACGGGTGGTGGTATGTTTTTTCTATCTAACAAGTAGTGACCACCAACCAATTTTTTTTTGACTTGGGATCCTAAGATGTTAAAAAAAAAAAAAAAAAAAGTACATACGCTGTTCTGCCACATGATAATTCTCTGCTGATTGAAATGATGTTATGTGCAGCTTTTCGTATTGCAATAACTTTTTGGCTGCACAAAAAGTGTTATTTATAGATATATTTACTGATTATATTTTGAAATTCATTTGGGGTCATATTACTGTAATTAAAAGGTATGTGTGATGCCATCATTATGTGACTATTTAAGATCTGCCAGTCTCACCTGTCTCTTCCCCCCTGATGAAGCCTAGTGAGGCAAAGCGCTGGGGTAGTTCTCCGCTGTGTGACAGGCACTTTGTTGGTGCACTTTCAATGTACCTGGTTTATGGTGCCATTCGACTATAAAGCTGTTAACCTGTATCAAGAAAGTAGTGTGCAGACTTCATCTATCTGACTTCCTATGTGCAGCCGAGTTGTTGTTTTTGCCTGCTGTGGGTCACTGGTCACTTTTTCAGCCCACATTTAAAATATGACCTGTCATTTATGGGAGGCCCACCTTCAGTGTAGCTAAGGCTCCCTTACAATCTTGTCAGTTAAGACTGCCCAGTGGCACAGCAACTAACAAGCATTGCTAAGACTGAGCTAATCATCTTGCTCAACCTCACCAGCCAGGGGACAAGGGTCAGAACTGACACATGGACCAGCCTTTACCACCTATGTAGCTACACATACCTTTGTGCTGGTTCTAACTGAAAGCAGCCTTTAGAGTCTGCCAAGCTGTAATTAGAAGGGTTAACAGTTTTGGAGCTTGACAGTGCAGCTCCCCTCTCCCAGCATGGCTGAAGTCACAAAATGAACACCAGGCCTGTTCAGAACTTCAGGTCCCACTCCATGACTACATATGAACACCATAATGAGAAATTTGGGTACATGGGGTAAGGGACGAGCACAATGAGACAAGTCTACTACCTCATCCAACGTCCTCATACAAGAGAACAAATGACTGCGGAAGCAACTGTCACTGGATTACTGCTTCTGTCACTCTGCTAGTCAAATACAGTATATGCCATGGTTGCCAGTATCAAAGTGTTTGAACTACAGGAATACTGGTAATCCGATTGGCCATATGCCTCCTGAGAGAAAAGTTTCAACATCAGAAATGTTTAAATCTATGATTAATAGAAATCTAGTGGACATCTGTTCTTGTTATTGTAAACGATAAAGGACTGTGGATTATGGGTATGTGGTATTAAATGTGGTAATGTGTAATGATGTGTAAGCATTAAATTTTAACCTGTCTGTAAAAGCTTCCCATTTTTGTCCGTTGAGAATGATAACTTGTCTTTGTACTGCCATTTAAATTTTGATCAACTTGTATACCTCCTATGTAACACTTTGCAGGACAACTTTGTAAGCACGGCTATGAAAAGTCCTAACAATTTTATCCTGTTGAAAAATACATTTTATCTATTTTTTTTTTTTTAAATTATTCTTTTATCTCCTACCCTTTCCTGCCACCTCCGACCCTTCAGGGGAGACACGTGGACATCCCACTGCCTGGAACCCTCCCAGACAGGCCTCAAGCCCCATGGAGTCATGGGAAGCACTTCGGCGGGACCCATCGCCTGACACTTTCATTCGCCAGTCAGGGCTGCTGGTGGTTCAGGCACATCATGGCACGGCCTCGGTCTCCCCATCTTCCTGGCTGAAGCAGGCATTTTCCACGCTTTTCTCCCTCCCCAAGCAGCGAGTGGCTCCCTGACATCAAGGCGCTAACGCTGACGTCCTTGCTGCTCATTGGCCACCCCTTTCTGCTCCTAAATTGGAGCTTGCATTTCCTCCAGCCTTTGCTCGGAGTCATGCAAGTGTTGGCCATTGGCCAGATCCCTCCCTGGAGACAGCGAGCTGTCGTTGGATGCTCAACCCTGTCTCCCCCTGGCCGACCCACCGACAACCCGAGTCCGCTCTCGAATCCAGGTCGCCAGCATGGAGCGAGGTGTGGCGTCCAGCGCCTTAACCCTCAGCGCCACCGGGCCGGCCTCATTTTATGTTTATCCATCTGTCTATCTGTAGGATGAACTAAGTAGCCCAACATCCAATTAAAGTGTGTTCACCCCTGCTCATCATGCTAACAGAAACATCTGGGAGCCTTCTTACCTCGATATAAAGCCCACAAGTTTAAGCTTCTCAGACGGGCTGGAAGGCAGTGGACTAAGTAGGTCCCTGATGCGCACTGATCCAGCAATGCCAATCCCAGAAACCACAGCCCCAATCATCCTGGTTTGCTGGAAAAAAAAAAGAGAATGAAATGTCAGGTAGATATCATAAATAGCTGAAGCAGTAAATGTCACCACACAATGCCCAAATCTAATTTCTGTTTTTAACAAGGGCAGACCATAAGTCTGCAGAGTGGAGTCTGTATTCATGTTAGTGACAGTGTTTTAGCCAAGCTCATTATTTCTGCCACATTGGAGGGGCACTTGCAATTCTTGACTGAAGACCGTTTATCTACCTGGTTTTCACAGTTTTCTCTCATGTTCATCAGCTGCAATGCTCTTGACCACATTTTCCTTTTCACAACTATCAGGCACATGATTATGTATTTGTTTGGTTTCCTGTAGTCCCGGAAAGGAGGACTAGGCAATTCTGCCTATTTTCAGCCTCATCCCCAGAGGGAAGGGAGACACTGAGGGAAACCAACTGAAATTAAATCAGATTAAACAATCTATGGTATTTTTACAGACTGGATGAAATTTGTCCAGGACACCGAAGAAATTCCCCTACTCTTTTTGAGGAGTGCCATGGGATCTTTAATGTCCATTTAAACATCCACCAGAACAGGCAGATGGGACCTCGGTTTAACATCTCATCCAAAAGACAGCACCTCAGGAGTGCTGCACCTCACCTCATGATGCACTACAGTGTCAGTATTGGGATTTATCCCATGTTCCCAGTGTGGGGTAAGAACCCACAACCTTCTGATCTTTTGGCCTCGGAGGTCAGCATGCAAACTGCTGAGCCATGGACACTGACAATTACTTGCTTGAATACACAATGGGCTGCATCAAAAATCAGCTTTCACCTTTATAGCCAACTGTCCTACAAGCTCAAATATCTGGTGGTTAAAACAGACAGAGGTAAGCCGACCCATCAGCACAGTGGTGGGATTTCCACTTGGTGACCTGGGTTCGGGAATGGATCCGGGTCGTCGGAGGGCTGGCCGGGGGAGAAGAATCTAGCATCCCAAGACTGCTTTCCTTCTCCGGGGGGAGGGGGGGGGGACCGAGTGTTTGGTGCAGTGATGACACCTGGCAGAGGCTGGGTTCACCACTACGCACCGACGCCACTTAGAATTCAGGAGCGAGGCAGATGCTGGTCATCACTGCACGTGCCCGCCCCTGCTTACAGAGGAAAAAAGAGGTGGGGCCTCTGTCTCTATGAAGCCCTCCCCGGGCTTCAATTAGCCTCTGTCACCGGCTCTCCCAACAAGTTACTGGTACCGCGGGCTGGTTAAGCGGAGACCAGTCCCGCGGCCCCGCCCTCTGAGGGGAAAGCCGGGGGTGACCGAGAGAGTGAAGGCAGGTGGAAGTTTTGGGGTCATGACCAGGGCAGAAATCTGACGGAGGCCCTGCCAAGAAAAATATAATAAAAAAAAAATAAAAACAACACAGACAGAAGTATGGACCACAGGAGCATCCAGCACTGTTCTTAAAGAAATCCTTTCACAACAGCAGTGGATACTGCTTAGAACCCCAGGAACCAGGGTTCAGAAACAAGCCCAGGACACCAACGGACCAGTGAGGGGACGATGCTAGAGCACCCCAGAAAATGCTCAACTTGTTGGGATGGGTGACCCCCATTTCTCCCTGCATGAGTGCCACTTGATGTCAGGGAGGCATGAGCTAGCTGGGGACAGCAGTGGGAAAGGAGACACAGTGGCTCGGTGGTGTGCACACCCTTTGCATGGTGCGCTGCACATTCATAGCAAAGTGTCTCAGGGTGGGAGAACAAAAGGCAATGCACTCCCAGCCCTGACAGGATTATGCTGGCATGCTCAGGCCCTCCATCACGTGCCAAGTACGAGGAGTCCCCTGTCACTGAATTCAGAGAAGACTAAGAAGGGGGGACTGAGCCACCCCACAAAGGCCCTAAAGTGTAAGGGTTCCCACAGGGTAGGCAGAGAGGGGCACTCTGGGGTCCAAGCAGATGACTGAGCTATGCGGCAGCCTTGCAGATGGGGGTCGAGGCAGAATAACTAATAAGCATAAAGACAATAAAAAAAAAAAAAAGGAAACCTTTTCACAGTGAAGATGCTTTTTCCCCAATTAAGGTGATGCCAGTGGAGTGGGAGAATGAGGCTCTCAAACTGATACCACCACCCCCCCGCCCCTGCCCAGCATTTTCTACGCTGATACACTGTGAATCTCATGGTTATAAAAATAATAACTATTTTTTATCCCAAACCAGCACATAAAAAAAACAAAAAAAGGCAATAAAATTCACTTAACTGATTAACCATTCAGACCAATGTTGGAGACCCAAGATAAATTTAAATGAAACCCTGTCAGCAACTTTACCTCAGCTGCAGTTAACTTTAAAGCCCTTCCCTCCCTTCTGTGTTGGACTGAAAAATTTCTATTTATGTACCAAGTGCCTCATTGGGAGGCTAGGTTCCCAGTGGGTTCTTTTTGAATGAATAAAAATAGGTGCTCTTCAAGATTCCTCAGATATAAACTACTGTAAATATAATAGAATAAACAAGTAGTAAAGGACGGACTAGCAAGTCTTTTTCTTCTTTTTTTTTTTTTTTTTACTTTCAAGGCTTTGAGATTTGACACTAGTACCAAAGCCATCATACTTCATAATACTGTGGAGGGATAACAATCTCTGCAGCATGCAACACAATATATTATGCTTCTAATCACTTCTGCAATAGCACTGCTGCTTACAGGCTTAAAGGAGAACTGCGCTGAACCTGTAAGTTACTTTTTCCACTAGAAGCTGTTTTTAAGTACTGGTTAAAATGCTGTTATTGCTCCATCAATACAGTCTTTTTAGTAAATTCAGTGGGTGTTTCTCCTTTACAATCTAGTGGTAAGTACCATTTTAGAACTTTATGAAGTAGTTTGTGTCCCAAATAACCTCAGCGTTCTATAGCAGAACATAAATGCATTATGCCAGCAATGGAAGAGTAGAACAGGGACATGAACTACATCATACAGTTCTAAGATGGTTCTTACCGGCAGCAAGTAAATCAGCAACACCCACTATGATAACTAAAAAGCCTGGATATCTAGAGTAATAACATAATTTGAACCAGTATTTAAAAAAACAGCTTATACTGGGAAAACTGACTTATAGATTCAATGCAGTTCCCCTTTAAATGATTTTTATTACCATGTGTCTCAATTTGTGTGACAGACTGGCTCCTAATTCCCCTCTACCTTACTTGCCGCTGACTGCTGTGCCACCCCTTCCCCTCACCTCCCCCTGTAACCTCTCCTTCCTACCTCACCTCTCGCGCCCCCCGCCATCCCCCCTCCTTCTTTTGACAGTCTAGTTTGACAAGGCCTCTGCTGCTCTCCCTACCCTGCTATCACTACTACCGCCCCGCCTCTCCTATTCTCCCACCTTAGATTTCTCCCTCTTACATTAGTCAGCTCATTCGTATCAAACTAGTTTACAGTGATTTTCTTGTCTGCTCCTATTTAGTCAAATCATAGCCAACTGTGTTCTGAAACATGTTATTGCTAGTAAACCTTTATTAGTTCTCCTTAGTTGTTTGTAACCCTCCTCTATGACGTGGAATCTTTGTAAACGAGCTGCTCTGTGCTCAAAGGTGTAACAATCCTAGACCGAAATAAATAAAATAAATTAATTAAAAATACTCAGATCATAACTAAGCATCCCCTAGAACTGTGACTAAGATGTAACATATAAAACTGTCAAGTTATGGGACCTTGCTCCACCTACTAACTGTAATTACAGGCTGGACATTATTGTGCCAGGGAACCATGGGTGGTGGATGCATGGAACAGCCTACTTCAGGAAGTGGTGGATATGAATACAGGGCAGGGCTTCAAACAGGCATGAGATAGGCATAAGGGAGCAATACAGATGAGTATGAATAGATAGACCACTGAAAGAGTAAAGGCTGATGGCACATTTATTAGGTAGAAAAGAAATGAGCAGACTGGATGGGCCTTGAGGTCCTTATCTGCTGTCAACTTCTGTGTTTCTATGTATGCTGTATAGCTGTAGGACGTCACCCCACTTCTTCGTTCTTCTAGTGTAGCCAAACCTATTTTTAACAATCTTTCACTGTAAGGGAGGTGTGTTAGGTTGGGTTACTCTGTGCTAGACTTGCTTGATGAGGTTTATGTCTTTTTTAAGATAGGGGTTCCAAAAGGGGGGGAGCAGAAGTCTAGATGAGGCCAGATGTAGGTTCTGTAAAGGGGGGCAGGGGTGATGCAATGTTCACTTTTGTTAATGAAAGTGTGCTTGATACAGTTCAGAATCATGTAAGAAGTCTGGGCGACTTGTTTTCTGCAATGCTCACTAGAAGAAAACGAGTTGTTTGTGATTTTCCCCAGGTCCCTTTCCTTAGTAACTGGAGCTGAATTTGTGGTTGTCTAGTGTACAGGTAAAGTGGGGGTGGTTTTTCCTCATATGCAGGACAACACATTTATTTAAATTTAGTATTATTTTGTTTTGTTCGGCCGTCTAACTATTTCATCAAGATCTTTAGCCAGCGATAATTGCTTTTCCAGGGTATCAACTTCCCCTCCTAATTTGGTATTGCCGGCGAATTTAACTATGTGTTTCTTGATGTTTTCATTTGGATCGCTGACAAAGATGTTAAACAGGGTTGGTCCAAGGATCGAGCCATGTGGTACACTACTGCTCACTTCTCCGATTGACGAGAGGTGCTCTCCGACTTACCAGAGTTCTTTCACCAAACCAGTTACCAATCCATCCCTGCAGCATGGTGCTCAGCCCTATATTAGTAATATTTTTATTTTATACTGGGTAATTTAAATGTGTATTGTGATTTTAATTATTGTTAAGGCGCCTTGGTTTTTCTGAAAGGTGCCGTACTAATAAAATTTATTACTATAAATTTTGTTAGTAAGTTCTTGGTGGGGGACCTTATCAAAGGCCTTGCCAAAGTCCAACAGGATGATGTCTACTGGTGTTTTATTGTCAAGACTGGTTCCGATGAAATTATAGAAAAAAAGCAGATTTGTTGTACAGGAGTGCCCTTAAGTGAATCCGTGTTGACAGTTATCAAAGATATCCAGTGTGCCCAGTTCTAATTCTACTGTTTTTGATAAGCAGCTCCATTGTTTTACTAAGGGTGGACGTGAGGCTAACTGGCCTATAGTTGGCTATGTTCTCCCGTACTCCTTCTTATGTATGGGGCTCACTATAGAGGTTCTCCAGTCAAGGGGAACCTGACCTGATGAAAATGATTTATTGAAGATTATTGTAATTGGCTATGTCAGACTAGGTGCTGCCTCTTTTAAGTAATCTTGGGCTTAATTTATCGAGTCCAGCTGAAGAGTTGGCCCTGAGTTTGCCTATGGCTGTTCCGATTTCCTCAGTAAATTGTATGCTAGATTTATTTACGCTACAGTTATTGGGGGTGGTATATTTCTGATTAAAAATGGAGCAGAAGTAACTGTTGAACTCCTGGGCAATTTTTTTTTCTTCAGTTATTATGACACCATGAATTACAATTGGGCCCAGTAGGTTAGTTGAATTCTTTTTGCTATTCACATACGTAAAGAAGGATTTACTGTTATCTCTCGTGTGTGCAATCTTGAATTCTAATTTTGCTTTTTCCTGTTTGATTGTTGTTTGAGTTTTTTTGTATTTTGCTCTTATGTGATCTTTGGTGTTGTTAGTTCTTTTTGATTTGGAGTAGGCTTTATCTTCTGCTTTAATTTGTTTTTTGACTACTCATATTAACTGTATGGGGATTCTTCCTTTCTTACTGTGTTTAAGTATAGAGGGAACAAATTTGGATTCAGCTGTTAATATGTGTTTTTTAGAATGGTCCAACTGTTCTCAGTGGAAGCATCATGCAACTCTGCATCCAAATCTACACCATTAAGATACTGATTTATGCAGCCAAAATTTCTGTCCTAGTGTAACCCCCCTGTTACCCGGGGCTACTAGAATCACAGTAAGACCTAGTTGTAGGCAGGGAAGGCAGCTTGTGAAACTCCAGTTAAATGGATTTCACACTGTCTCACTCTGTTCTCAGTCTCAGCTGAGACTTAGGGATGACATCACCATAAACTATCGCAGCTGCATGAGCCACATTGGAATCTGCAGAAGGGAGTTAGATTAGAATGTTGGGAGTTTTGAACAGTAGTCAATGGTCAGTGTTCAGTCTGTAGTTGGAGACTGTTGTGAGAGGAGCACAGCAGTTCTATGCACAGGCTCTTGGAGCCTTAGCTCTGAAATAGAGCTACATTTAGGGAAAGGTGTGCATTTCCACCTAAAGAGGACACAGCAAGCTGTTCTTTAAAGTGGTGGAGACCGCTGATACGGGTCTGTGTGCCCCATCCCTCAGGGGATGGGGGTGGAAGGTTTGCCTGCTATTCCGGGGCAACCCCCCCTGGTTCCTGCTAGAGAAGAAGCTGCCTTATTTTTTCCATGTGTGTGGGGTACAAGAAGATTTCAACATTCACCTGTGGGGCACCTGCAACCGAAGGGTGAGTTCTGCTCTTTCTAAAGGGCCCATGTTTCATCCTGAACTGTGTTAAAGTGGGGATCGGACTGCAGAAGTAGTGGGAGACCTAGAGTAATAGGCGTAGTCAAAAGTAAAAGTATGTTCAAGTCCAGACATGTAGAGGAGATGTGACATATGTCTGCCCTGTAATCTACATTGCCAAGCTTTCAAAAAGAGTGATTTAGTTTCCAGAGAAATGGCCGGGTATGGATTGTGGGAGCTGGAGGTGGGAGACCCCCCCCATCTTTAGTAACCAGGTCCACCTCTACGGATTTGCTCTGTGGATTTCTACTTTGCCTCATGCACTTGGCCAGTAATGAGGGAAGCACCCAGACATGGGATTGGAAGAAAATTTCCCTTTAGGAGTCGAAGGTTCTAAGGTGGTTTGGGGAGCCACCAACAGGAAAATTGGTTCATTCCCATATGGACCGTGGATCAAGTGGCCGTCGGGGGAGCCGGGCCATGGGAAAAACCCAAGTAGTGTTCAAGTCGGGCTGTGTACCCAAAGCTGCGTGCAAGTCTGGGCTGTGTGCCTGGTGGGTTCAGAGCCTGAGGGCTGGAATAGTGAAGAAGTGTTCTGTATCTCTAATCTGCATTACCAGGAATGTAACCCCGTGGGAGTCCGTCTATGCTTTGTTTGTTCAGTTTGGATGTGAATAAAAGCCACACTTTAGAATCCGATTTCCTGGTACTGGACATTACAGTTATTGCTTCCTGTGTTCAGATTTACTTGGGTGCCCCTATGCAGAGTAGCCAAACCTAGGCCCCCTGTGCCGAGTAACCTAGTCCTCCCCGAACCCAGTCCCCACCAGGTACTGCTGTCAGCTTCAACAGCATGCCACCTGTCATTTTGCAAGAAGGCAGGGGTGTAGGGCGTTACACTAGTTTTTAATGGACTGGGATATGGCTGGTTTACAGGAGACTGAAGTAATACCACAGGCGACAGTGTTATGGTCACTCCTCCCAGTGGGCAATCTGCCTTGATATCTTGCATCAGATTATCATGGTTTGTAAGTATTATGTCTAAAATATTATCTTCACTTGTGGGGAAAGTTACTAATTGATTTATACCCACTGAAGTCAGAGTCGATAAAGGCATGTTCAGTGGGATTGGTGCCAGTTAATAATTCTCAGTTTACCCCCGGGAGATTCATATCTCCCAGAATAACTACCACCCCTAATTCAGCCATGTGGGAGATCTCATTAGTAAGAGCTTTGCTATACTATTGTGTTGAGTTTGGAGGACTATAACAGGTGCCCAGGGTAAAATGTTCCCTATTTTTGTTCAGTGTAACCTGGACCCAGACACTTTCAACTTCATCGATGTTAGTGTCTGCTGGAAACACCTGATGGCATTCTATGTTGTCTTTTAAATATATACATACTCCCAACCTCTTCTGAGTTTTTTCTGTTATTACAGTTTGTACCCATTAATGTCTTTGTACCAGGAACTGGTGTTGTCCCACAAGGTTTAGGTCACTGCTATAACATCAATATTATCTTTCAGTATTACTGCCTCTAATTCAGCGATCTTGGTTGAGTTAAGGCTGTGTGCATTTAAACTCATCCTTAATCCTTAATTTGATTGTAGTTGCACTAAATTAACTGCTAACTACTCCCTTGGGAGGCTGCATTCCCCAGACCCCCTTAGGTGCTAGTTTAAAGCTTTTTCAATATGTGTTTTGAATTGTGTACCCAACATATAGTTACCCTGCCTGCTGAGGTGCAGCCCACTCCAACTGAAGAGGTTGTATCTATTTTCATATTCCTCCCAATGAGTTAAGACAGCTGTAGTTATTATGTACCGTCCATTTCCTTAACAAGTCATTGCTGCCTTGATTTTCAGGGCTGCAGGTAGACGGAGCCTGCAGCCCTCTTGCATCAGCTCTGAAAAAGAGCTACCGGATTCAGACCATGGAACATTTCCTTTGGAGTTTTCCAGTGATCCTTCCACTCTTTGTAGCCCTTCAATTTAACCCTTGCAGTGCTGCAAACTGAACATCTGTCCAGAGCTCAGTCAAATAGATACATTCTAGTTATTTCGGTAGTTATAGCCTAGTTATAGCCTTGTATTGCTTCTGTGAGTACAAGAAACTCATGTTTTCTTTTGAATCCAATTTGGTAAACAGCATTTTTAGAGCTACTGCAAGACAGATAACAGCATCTAACTGCAGAGTCTCAAATGACATGCTTGGTCATCTCTCCAAATGTCTGTGCGTGTGTGTGTGTGTAGCAATAATTTACAGTATTTCCTCTGAAGAGTTTATTTATGTTAACCTTTTCAGGACCTATGTAATTTAGGGCATTGGAACTCTCATGGTTTTATACTTACAGGCATGGTAAATAAATGCTAGGCAGCTGATATTTTAGGGGTTGCAAGGGGCATTCTATGGAATTACAAATAATCATAGTGGTGTTAGCTGCAGTGCTCCCAGATTGAACAAAGCATTTCTCTGTAGGGCAACCTCATTTTCCCTGTGTATTCCATGTAAAACTGGGACAAAACTTCTGTACATTTTCCTGTATGCTCAAATCAATACATGTACACAACTAACCTCATAATGCCTGTCAGTAAAATCACTATAACAAATGTTAAGGCTGTTTTATGTGCTCTTTAGCCCTGTTACAATGTACTGACACAGGATAGCCTGGCTGGGATGTAGTATGTCATATTCAGTGAGCTCATACTTTTATCCATTCTGGTACAGTACTGACACAGGTCAGGTTTGTTGAGATGCAGTATCTCATTTTCAGGGCGTCCTAATTTTACCCGTTTTTACAATGTACTGATACAGCTTAGCCTGGCTGAGATGCATTATCTCTCATTTTCAGTGGGTTCTTACTTTTACCCATGTTTACATCTGTATGCAATGTACTGACACAGGACAGATTTGCTGAGATACTAATGGCTGGCGGTGCTGACTTAACCTATGCATATGTGAGTATCGTGCATATGTAGTCATGGCAGTGCTGCCATGTTAGGGCCGACTCCGGAGCAAATTGCGCATGCGTATCGCACATGCACAGTTCTGTAATCGCAGCAGTATCAGTTACATCTGACTCTGGTGTGGCCAGAGCACGGCATATTCTTTTAAACACTCCTGCCACACCTAAAAGCTCTCCACAGTTGTATCGGCTCAGTCCTGGCAACAGCTCAGAGATGGGTGACACTGGGGACCACTCAACTGTCTTCATGTCCACAATCTCTATTGGCAGGTCATTTTAGAAGGCTACCACCATCTGGGACAAAATATGCTTCCTAATGTTACCCCTAAACTTGCCATCTGTGACCTTCAGAGCATGTCCCTGTGTCCTGCTGAAGAACATATCTATATGTTCCATCCTGTCAATACCCCTGGGAATGGGAAGACTGAGCTCATGTCCCATCTCAGCCTGCTGTTCCACAGGGACAAGCAAAAGGATGAGGAGCACCCACATATGCAGAAACCACCAGGACCATAAAAATATTATTCATAGTCCTTTATTTAACTAAAGTACAAAGTGCACCCACACATAGTGAGCATAGAAAAGTGGTGGCTGAGCATTGCTGCAACTATCATTTCTCCTGACTCCTGCCAGGTGTCATCAGAGTGATTCACTCTGATGATGCCTGGCAGGGGCCGGGAGAAGCATTACTTTCAGAGAGGCTCAGTCGTCATGTAAATTTGGTGTACTGAAAAAATAATTTCAATATTTTAAGCCCAGATTCCTCTGCTGCAGCCCTACTGGCTCTGGCCAGAGTTTGTTTGATTTTTATAGTAACCTGCCCTTGGTACTGTCAATATTTCAGATAGACAAACTGTGCAACCCTTGGATTCTAGCTTGTTGCACAGTTAAATAAAATCAGCCTGAATACTTACTAAGGCTGAGCCACTGATATTGTTAGTGCCAATGTGTACTAATACAAGTGGGATGATGCCAGCATTGTGTAAAATATTGTACAGCATGTTAGTAATGTCGTTAATTTTTGCCCCCCTTCCGAAACTGCAACTCAATCGGTTGGCCTCGTCTTGCTCACATATAGCTCTGTCTATATATTTGGTCATCGAGTTACCTAGAACAAAGATTCGTCTAGGTGCTGCCCCCGAGATGTCGGTGCTAGAACCTTGGCACTTCGACTGGGTATCCTCTGAAGAATCTGGATTTGAAGGTGGGGAGGAGGGATGTTGGGATAGCTTTGTGCTTGTCATTATTTATAATGCTGGCACTGGTGGTAGTTATGTCAGAGTTAGTTGAGTAAGAAGTTTGCTGTAACAGGTCACTGGGGTGGCTGTGTTATTTAATTCTGTATCAATAGGGCAGGAGACATAGTTGGCGGGGGTTGGGGGATGGTAGTCCTACCCCTGTCCTGGATCTCTGGGTTATTTTGGTATGGTTTAGTCAACTAAGTGGAATGTCAAAATCCATTGCTCTGCAGCCTTTTTTTAGCCTAAGTCTAGCTTCAGTTACAGTCCATTCTTGTCAAGTCAGGGACCTCCTCATCCCTATCCCTTTTCCTAAATCCAGGATTATGGTTCTCAGAGACTGAATTCACCAGTGAACAGTGGCCTTCTTTACTGGGGATGGAGTTTATATTAAATGTCAAGTGTCCCGGGAGTGGGGGTGGAGTGGGGGCGCCTGCTGTTTTGTTTCTAAGTGCCAGTATTTTTTTCCATATTTTATTTTGGTTAGTCTCAATACAGTTCATTTTGCTGTTTATTAAATTAAGCTGACTTTCAAGAGTTTGGACATAGGTGCATTTTTCACAGGTGAATGAATCACTACAGCTCTGTGGTACACCGAAGAAGTACATGGCAACAATTACTGCATTTGTTTGCTAAATCCCTATCCATGGATTTGATTATATACTTCACAGTAGATGTTAAAAAAGCGAGGAGCACAACACAGCAGGAAGAAAATAGGTATCAGTATGACAGCTTAGGATGGTAGAAAGCAAAGTTGTTGTTTTTTTTAGAAAAGAGGCCTAAAGCAAGTGTGATAGTACATATGTGAGCTAAGTAATCAGTTGTCTTACCTCCCCCTTCAAGTACTGGCTCGTACTACTCAAGTTCAGTTAGGATTAGTAACATGGGATTTAGTTGCAACTTACAGTATGACTGAGGCCTTTGCTCCCTTAGATCATGCTGGACATGCCAGACACGTGCACAGACACACGTGTCTGTGCGCATCTCTGTGCATGTCTCCGCACACAATGCCACATGCTCGCTCCACTCAAGCTCACCCCATTCACTGGGGTCTGCTCAAGGTATATTCCATGATCTGGACGTAGCCGCCGAGGTCACGGAACAAACAGCGGAGCAAAGTGATTAAAAATGGCAGTAAAAACTACCTGGCCACTCCACTAAGTACACAGAACTACATAAAACAGCCTACAAAAAGCTAAAACTATAAAAACATCTGCTGGAATGAAAGCAGTAGTCTTAGAGGGACTACAGGAATGGCACCACTTCCTGTCAGTCCAGCCTGCTAGCTCAGGGATCCCTTGTGGAATGTCTTAGCAAAATAATGCACAATTAGTATAAAGCACTGCTGTCTCTGTCGCACAGCCTCCTGTCTGTCTCACACAGCAGTGCACAGTCACATTATTCAGTTAGAACACGGTGGTTATAGTGTCTGTCTGAACCTGAATGACCTGACCTTGAATCCCCAGATGCACTACGCAGAGGCCCAGAAGGTTGATCTGATAACGGGACTCATGGAGTGACCAGAACCCAAGAGCTTTGTGGTCTACCAGGTGTGCTCCCCACCCCACCAGAGGTACATCTGCCGTGAGTGTGATGGATGGCTGTGGGTGGACAAACAGGATTCCCTCCTCCATGTTCTGTGGGGACAGCCACCACTTAATGGCATCCCAGCCTGGCCTGGTCACCAAGACTGGCTGGTCCAAAAGGCTTAGACCTTGGTACTACTGTCCGCCCAACTTCTACTGCAGTGGACACATCCTCCAGTGTGCCCATTGGACAATGTTGGTCTCAGCAGCCAGAGAAGTCCCAGGCAGGGCATGGGCACCCAACCTGAAATGGTCAGGCAAAGGAGGTAAGACCCAATGCCCAGTTTACCAGGAAGTGGGCCCTGGCCTGCAGGGAGTCTAGTTCTGCCCCACAGAATGTGATCACCTGGGAGGGGACCAGCTCTGTCTTGGCAAGCTTAACCAGAAGGCCTGAAAGGTCTGGGGTCCAGATCCTCAGAACACACCACTGCCTTCGTGGATGGCCCAGCTAGCAGCCAGTTGTCCAGATAGGGATACACCCTGATGCCCATGAGCCACAGGAAGACCACCACCACAGCCATGTAACTGGTGAAGATCCTGGTATGGATGAGAGGCTGACGCACATGTCCTGCAACTGGTACATGATCCTCTATGCATGGAACCAAAGGCAATGGCAATGGGACGGACTGGTATGTGGAAGAATGCATCCCGGAGGTTCAGAGAACAGAACCACATTCCCTGCTCCATGCTTCTGCACAAACTTGTTCAGATTGTACAAGTCCAGTATGGGGCACCAGCCCCCATCTTTTTCAGAATCAGGAGGTACCGGGACACATCCCTGATTGGCCAAGGCATGAGGACCATGAGCTATCATCCCCCTCTCTAGAAGCTATGTCGGCTTGCAGTGTGTACAACATATCCCGTAACACCCTGGATTCCCAAAGAGCTTGGAGATGGTACATAGAAACATAGAACTTGATGGCAGATAAAGACCGAATGGCCCACCTAGTCTGCCATTTTTCCCTACCTACTGTAACATCACAGACCCTACTTGATCTCCAGCTTCCCCCACCCCTTTTCCTCACCAATAAAGTTCCCTTATGCCTATCCCATGCTTTCTTGAATACCACTACAGTTTTTGCCTCCACCATCTCCGCTGGGAGGCTGTTCCAGGCATCAACCACTCTTTCTGTGAAGAAGTACTTCTTTATATCTCTCCTGAGCCTATCCCCCTTGGCGGAAGAGCCTTGAAATCCAGAAGCAGGCCTTTACCCACCACTTTGAGACCCACCTATCCGAGGTAATGGTGGACCATTGTGGCAAGAAATGGTGCAGCAAGCCGGCCCGGTGGCGCTGAGGCACTGGATGCCACATCTCGCACTGCGCCGGCAACCTGAGTTCGGGAATGAGCCCGGGTTGTCGGGGGTCGGTGGGGGGAGAGGATGGAGAGGACTGAGCTGCCGCAAGGCGGCTGTCCTTTCCCAGGGAGGGGTGAGGAGTTTCTCCGACCCTTGACTGCCACCTGGTGGTAGATGACTGGCAGTTCGAGCAATAGGGAGCCTGGCATAGCCAGGGGTGAGGCAGAGGGGGCCAAGCTGGTACCCGGAGTGCATGTGCACCTCCATGCATACACACTGCCATGTTTGCCAGGATCCAGAGATCTTCGGGAGAAAACCAGGGGAAAAAACACAAAAACTACTAATTAAAAAAAAGAAAAAGAAATGGTGACCGAAACTGAATGATTTTTTTCTTAGGCTTTGGAACCTGCAAGTCTTTCTGAGATGAAGCCACATAATTCTGGGTGGCACTGGAATTCTCAGTACGTGAGATATCCTCCCCACTCCCCAGGCTGAAGAGTTTGGTGCCCAGGAATGGAACATAAGCTGGGTGTCCACCATAAAGGTGGACAGCTTCAGCCAGGTCCTACAACAGATGGCTATGGTTGTAGCCACAGCACAGACACAGGAGTTGCTCATGTCCAAGAAGATGGTGTTTAGCAAGCAAATGACCCTGGTCTCTGATACACTGTACAGAAAGCTGCTTATCAGCTGGAAACATAGGGAGTTGTTGCCCCACAATCCCAAAAAGGGAATGGCCAAAATTCACCATCATGGTTAAAAAAAAAACTGGCCTGATGGAGACCCATAGAAGTGACTGCAGACACCTTTTTAGCTACATGGTCAATCTTTTTGGACATCTTGTCTGGAGGTTTGTTTACATCACCTTGATCTTTCAACTTGCAAAAGGCCAAGTTCATCACTAGCCACTCCACAGAGGGGTGACTGGAGAACCCAGAAAAGTTACTCATGAGGACTGCATATTTGCGAACCATATGGGTAGACCTACCAGACAGGATGCTGTCAAAGCTCCAGAGTCAGTCTCAAGATGGCTCCAGTCAAGGGAAAGGCAACTCCAGGGATTTGTTCCTATTCAGGATACTAGTGAACAGGTATTTCACCCATCTCTGATCTGATTCTAATGGTACTTTCATGGACTCAGACATTAGCCCGAGCAAAGCACTGAAAGATGTCAGTCCTGGAGCTATAGTAAGCTCTTCAACGGATTCCTGGTCAAAAGTGTGAATGCTAGTCGAGGCCATCGATGACTACACTTCCAAATTCTAAGATTCTTCAAAGATGGCCCTCAACTGATTTTCTATCATGGACCATGCTGGTGTCCTCACCCTGGGTTGATAGTCACTGACAACCAGCCTGGCAATCTGGCAGCAGTCCTTGGCCAGAGCCCTGGAAAGTGGTTTAGATTGAGGTGCGATGCAGACACAGGGAACTGCCAAGTTGTTTGACCAGCACAGAAACGGCCTGTGAAAGCCAAAGGATTCACACTCCTGGTGGCAAAGCCCTACCCCATCCTGCAATGGTCAACAGCTGCCAGATGAGGTTCTCATAGTGACAATGCTTCCTGTGTTAATGCATCTCCTCATTTCTCATTTCGTTGAGTGACCAGAAGTAACAGACAACAGGACTTAAGAAAAAAACAAACCTGCAGCACAACCAATCCAAACCCTGCATATTTCCTGGACTGTACATCAGGGGCAAAGTGTTTTGTGAAAATGCGAACACTACTTCAGGTTGCAGCCCCTCATGTTTCTGAGACAGGACCCATCTGAGCGAAACCACTAAGGCCAACATGGCCTGAGTGGAATGAGGTCTAATCAAACCTTCCAATTGCTTCCCTGCCAAGGAGCTGCAGTGCTGATTGAAACTGACGATCCAGACAGACACTAGAAATTCAGATTCCTTTATGATTTGGATCGAAAGAGACAAACCGTTGGGTTGACTGCCTGTGCTCTCTGGTTCTGTGAAGACAGAAGCTGAGGATTCTTTGGACATCGAAGAATGCAGAAATATGTCTCCTGGATTCTCATGTTTGAGGAAGAATGATGGCAATACCAAGGATTAGTTCATGTAAAACTCAAAATACCACCTGTGGCAGACATTCTGGCTGTTCAGAGTTTCTCAGTTTTGGGAAAACTTTGAAAAACTCAATAGACAACATTCAGCTTATATTATGTTACTGATTTTTATGTCTTCTTGCTCCCTTCATTCCTTATTACAACAGGATCCTTGTCCCCCACAGTTCATCTGCTTCTGCTGCTCAATTCTTTTCTAAGGTCACAAGCCCCCGTTTGTGACATCATCATTTCTTCAGCAACAAAATGTGATGTCACAGGACTGTGGCTTCAGCAAAGGAGTAAGCAGCGGAAGATGACTTCTAGGGGGCAAGGATCCTATTTCCATGCAAATTAACCTAGTAATGCAGAACACCAATCTATATAAGCTATACACAGATAAACAACAGGTAACTGAATCACAAGGCTATCTTTCCATCAAGGGGTTCTGCTGACATCATGAAACACCACTTGTAAATGTCACTAGAACCCCAGGATGGAATTACAAACCTTGTAATTCACAATTGGTTTTCATTTTTTGTAACACAGGGTTAAACACAGTTAATATGGTTATAATTGTCAAATGTTAATGAAGCTGTAACCTGGTCAGTGGAACGTGAATGAAGAGGCATTGTTTACTTAAGAATTTTCAACAGTAATTGGAGCATCTTGTACCCTATGAGTAACACAGACATTCTAAGAAAAAAGGCCACAACTCACAGTTCTGACACAACTGTGCATTACAGGACTTCCAATGTCACCCCTTTGAATTATGACAAACAAATGTTTATGAGCTATTCACGAATTACAAGGTCAGACCATGATGTATTATAAACAGAATTCTGTCTAAATATTAAGTTTTTCATAGCTTTCACAAAAGTGAGAGACTAGCTCCAATGCACAACTTAAGAATGAATTCAATTTCAAATGCTTAACATTTCCCAGAAGGACAGGTCAGTTTCCTAAGGGCCCCATTTCTGAACTAGTCACAAGCACAGTCTCTTGCACTACTCCAAAATTAGTGCATGGCTGGCTCTGAGCAATATTCAGCCAGTTAGTGCGCACTGACAGTGTGTGCTGACTGATATCATGCCATGTTGGTGCAGCACTAAGTATATTTGTGCCCCACCGACAAGGACCAGGCTCCATATACCCCACAGGAGAGAGTGCTGCCTGAAATGGTATAACACCAGGGCTCCTGTGGGCCATATTCAGCCCAAATATGCAAATAAGCCCAATGGGCAAGCAAGGCACTAAGGGGCCCATTTGCATGCCCATTATGGGCTCATTTGCATGCTGCACAGCCCTTTAGTACCTATGCTGGTGTACTGGAGAAGGGAATCCCTGGTGTCTATTGGCCCCCCTCCGACCAGTCATTCTGTAATATACAAATCCTGTAATTCTCTAGTAGTCCAGTGGTTCCCTGCCCTGTAATACACGTATCCTGAAATTCTCTGGTGTCTAGTTGTCCCCTGCCCCAAAATGCCTCCATTTCCTTAAACAAGAACAATTCCTGGTGCCTAAGGGACCCCCCCAACCAATCACCATGGGGCCCTTGTATAATACAATCCCTGCTGGGCTAGTATCCCCTTCCCACAAAAGCGCCAAAGCCCTCCACCCCCTGCATCCCCCTCACCCTGGCCATAACATTGCAGCTCGATGGCTGGTATAGCTCTCCGCTCACCTCCTTGGCCCACCACTGTCTGACAAATCTCAGAGCGCATTCGCGGGTATATGTATATGTAAACATGCTCTGTGATGCTAAGCACCTTTTTTTTTTTTTTTTTTAAATATAATACGGGGCCAATTGAGGGGATAACAGGATACTTGTATTATATGGCAATCAGGGGAAGGAGGACCAATAGACTACATGGGACAGGCAGCTGCAGCACAGTCGCCCTGTCTTCAGGAGGTGGTGGTGCAGCCTTAGGGCTGTGATAACAGAGTTTTTGGCAGTGCTAAAGAGTGCTGCTATGGGGGCTGCTGAACACCAGTGCAAACATTTGAATATACCACTGCACCATTATGCATGAAGGACTCCCTCATTTACTTGGGCGCAGTTGTATGGTTCACACAGTTGCACAGCTGGGTTCGGGCAGAGCTCTGAAGGCCTCCATACACCCCCATTTCTTCCCTCCCTAAACTGTATCACTCTCCTTCCTTCCCCTTCACTCCTACCCCAGCACTGGCCTCTCCACCCTTACTACTTCCTCCCTAACTGATCCAACCTCCTCCCCATCTTCTACCCTACTCCCTCACCCCTCTCCACCACTCCCTTCTGCTCCCATTCCTTCTTCCCCTTCTTATACTGACATACTGCTCTGATTCTGCACCACCCCCTCACCCGACACCCTCTGTTAACACCTCCCGCTACTGGCACTGCCAGTATGCTTAGTATAAGCCTCCCTCACCAGTGACGAGGCCCACCTTCTGGGCTGATTTTCAGTATATATTCTCTCTCTCTCTCTCTCCAGTTTGTCTTCTCACTATTACCCCTCTCTTTCTGAGCCAACCCCTCCCCTTGTTCACTCTCTCTCTCTCCCTCCCTTTTTTTTTCTCTTTTGTGTTGGCAAGTCCCACTGTATTTAGTGTTTGCTTATTTCAGTCACACATGTAACCTCTTGCCTAATTTGCCTTAATTGTTGTCCTCGTACGGCCTCCTGTAAGCTGTAGTTTTGTTTGTTACTGTAATGACCCTGACGTGGAACCTATGCGCTGAGCCTGTACTCAAAGGTTAATCAGAGATCTTGATAAATAAATAAAAACATGGCCTTGCTCAGAGCGCCAGCACAAACCCAGGCTAGCGTGGGCACCAACCTGTTCGTGGCCATGTTAACCTTTGAATATGGGGCCCCTGGTGCACCACTTCCCAAAAAGGCTAGTTTTCTCAGTTAAGATTAACACCACCAAAAGGGCTTGAAACTTTTTTAACCTATCAGTGTTTTTAACCCCAGGCTTACGGTAGTGCACATCTCTGCATCATTTGCAAGGGAGATGCCAGGGATGTGGGAATTCTCCAGCGCAAAGTTTCACAAAGGACTTCAGTTGTCCAGACAAGCAGGACATCAAGTAGCCAGGGAGGCAGGGTAATGGTGGCCCAGAGGGGCAGGGTGGCGCTGGCCCAGAGGGGCAGGGCTTCAGTGGTCCAGAGGGACAAGGTGTCAGTGGCCTAGAGGGCCAAGGTGTCAGTGGCCCAGCAAGACAGGGTGTGGGTGGTCCAGAGGTAGGGGCTCCCTATGTTTATTAATTGCACAGTTTATTTCCCCAGGATAGCCCAGCTGAGCTGCAGCATTTTGTTGACTCTTGGGTCTTGCTTCTTTCTATTTCTGTAGCTGGGTGAACTGATGCACTGGGAGGTTACCTGCCAGTTGTTCAAGGTCACACAGTGACTATATGGCTCTAGTAGGCTTAGAACCTGTGAACTTCTGGTTCCCAATTTGGTGCTCTAACCAGTTAACCACACTACCTAAAAAGTAGTAAATAACAGATTATAATAACTGGCCATCAGTTGTTTTCAGTGGAGATGGCCAGTTTCAGTTATTACAGCAAACACATGCTCACTCACGGAACAGCAACTGCGGTCTTGAGACAGTCTCGAGCCCTGCCTGCAGTGAGTTGGTGGCTATTCAGTGTTAAAAAAAAAAAAAAAAAAGTATCTCTGTAAACAACACAAACAGGTTTATATAAAAACTAACCTCAGTAACCCACTCACTACCCGAAATAAACGTAGCTTGTTGATACATTTAATTACTTTACTTACTCACGAGCAGCATGACTCACAGAACGGCATGCTGTGTCGTGCCATTACATGACAGTCAGTAATGTCTGACTCCAGCATGCATTTTTTTTTAGTATTAATATATATATATATATATATATATATATATATATAAAAGGAAACATACCTTTACTGCTAGTGCCATTTGAGACCAGCGCCCGTTGATCTCCCTGTCCTGCTCCCTCTCTCAATCTCACGATCAGACCATAAATCTAAAAAGCCAGTTTGACTAACATGGGAGGGGGACCAGCATGACTAATGTGGAGGAGGGGGATAAAAACTGATGTCTAGTAAATATATAAAATAAAACATTGAGTGGTGTGGTTACTGGAATTTAATTCACACCCTTGCTGTGTGATGCTTGAATAAACCTCTTAAGCTTCGCTCTCAGGTTTTATGTAGCATCACATAATTAGTTGTGAATGACATTCTCATAAAACACACCACATGTATTATTTCCTATATATTATCCTTGTTACTACTAAAATAAAACATCTTTCAGACCACTGACATTTGTTTCAGTTACAGAAATTCGGAGAATGGCCCTTAAAGTCAGATTTTCTACCTACTTACTGCTGCAGGACAGAATAGATTTCCAATCCTGAATTCAGATTGCGTTTGCCTTTTTTTTTGGTCCCTGGCAGGTGCTAGTAGTCTGTCTGTGTCATTCGGCCTCTCAGTACTCCACAGTGCCGCTGGCTGAGTGCAGATTCAGTAACTACAGATTTCCCTAGTTTTCACTGGGATTGTAATCTACCTCTAGCTTCCTGGTTATCTGCCTTGTATAAATGCCACTCCCATTCTAAAATCACAGTGTCAGCCTTTGACATCACTAAAGGTTAAAATAAGGCACTTCCGGGCATTTCAAACTGTTGAAAAGAATGAACTTGTTCAGACACATCTTTTACTTTTTTATTCCAAACAACGCAGCCAATTCTGAACAAAGCAACCATACATAGCCTCAATGCACACAGCAATAAACTGACAGTTGACTGCTCTTACACAGTAACATAGTATCGTGATGACAGAAGGCTCAATCCTGTTTGTTCTTTCTGCCGCATGGCAGTGGCAATACCAAATTTAAGTATGGACACACATCCAGAACGGGTCTGGAAGGTTACTCTTACGTGAGATGTGTAACTTTAGATTCTGGCGCCACCACTGCCCATCAGGATCGCTGACCACACTAATGTCAAGTTGACACTGACCAAAACTGCTGTGCACTGAAACTGGAAGTTTAGCAGATGGAATTTTTCAACTTGACATCCCCCATGTGGTCAAATAGAATAGTGCAAGTGTGTTGCTGTGTGGGCCCAGAGCAGATGCGGGTTTGAGATGAGACACAGAGCTACAGTCAGATCATCCTCCCTACCTCAGCCCCACTCCCCATGATGTGCTGCTCTGTCTGGCACCTAGCAAAAAGTCAAAACTGTCAGCTAGGTGCATTTATCCAGTGACATGATGGATCGAGAAGTGAAGGACAGTTACCTTCACAAATCTGACCAAGAATCTTCTTCCCTTTTCACAGGGCACGCAGTCAGCAAGCTAGAAGGGAGGACTAACCAGTAGTATGCCATGGCAGCTGGCATGTGCAGGGCATGCAGTGGATTGTATGCTATAGATGCTAAGTGGGAGAGCAAGGCAGCAAGCCAAGCCAGCAATGCCCAGCAGTTAAGAGTAAAGTTTCTGCCAGCAAGCAAAGCAGCAGTCAGCCAGTCTGGCGGTCCAGTCCAAGGTGGACTGGTTAGGTGCCTACCCTACTTCATCTCCAGCTCCAGCACCATGTGTTATGGTCTGTCCTGGTCAGGTGTTGGTCATGGTTTGTAGACCAGTCAGCCTGCCTGGGTTGGGAATGTGTCATTGGCTCAGATGCATTCTACAGTCCTGGTCTGCCTGATCCAACTTAAAGAAGTAGTACACCCTGCTACACTGTTTAATGCCTTCCTAATATCTCTCAGAATGACAAAAATAAATAAATAAATAAAAATCAGCCATAAACTTGTAAGCCTCTTTTAATAAATGCACGACCTATGTTATCCTGAAGTCCATTTCGTAGGGCCACTCCCTGTTGTGGGGGACTGACATCTTCACTATTAGTGCAACAGTTCCTGTTCACATATAAGTTTCTCCCAGTGTGAAGGTAACATCCATGCAACCATTCCTTTCTGCCAACTACAGCCTTGTGTTTTTTGGTTTTTTTTTTTGCTACCTTGGCATCGCAGTCAAGCATTCTGACTCAGTGCTCATAGCTGCAACTCCACTGGATGTGGAAAGCGCTGTTGGGATTGGTTCAGTACCCTTGCCTGATCAGCCACTGACTCTAATTTTCTCCTGGCATCCCCAGGAATTCATAAATGGCTGTGCATCACCCAGTATTATGTACTTTTAGACACCAATCCCTCAGTAAGAATGTTAATTTCCTCTGGCATACATTCCACAGTCAGCAATCTCTTGGGGACTGCAGCTGCTCATTTCATTGGTGGGAAACAGAAAGTGAGGCTTTTGGAATGGGTTTCTCAGTCACTCGATTTTGTCCCTAAATAATTTCCGTCAGTGACTGTGTGGTGTGGATCAACGGAGCTTTAAATCAAATCCGATCCTTCACTCCATAAGTGCACAAGTGGCAGAATGCAAACCCCAGGTTTTACTCAACACCACCATGCTCGGAGGTCTCAACTCTGTCCTGGCCCCAAATCAGAGCAAGTTCTCTCTCCCACAGTAGCCCCAGGCAACGGATTTGCAGCTATCAGTACACAGTGAGAAAGCGGGACTCCATTGCTCAGGGTAGGTCGTGCACTTCCTGAAACAGGGTCTCACAAGTTGCTGCATTATTTTTTGTCCAGTATGGTCTGGCTAATCACACTACCCACAGATGCAGCAGACAGCTCTACTTTACCAAGAGCAATGGCAATGGTTAAAACAAGCAAGAAAATTAGGTGGTGGTGTTGGGGAAGGGGACTCTGGGAATGATTTAATTACACATGAGCAATACAGGATTTGTCAGCCAGAAGTCATCAAATGCACATTACATAATTTTAGTTTTTAGTTAGCTCCATTTCTTAGGAAGCTGATTTGCTCAGTACCTTAACTGGATTCAAACCTGAAGATGCGTACCGTTTGTAGTCCACCTATGCAAGGCTACAAAGTTATCAGCGACATGTTGATGAGACTGGCTTGGCAGACGGAAAACGGAATATGTTAGGTGAGCCCATGTAGAGGTGGTCTTTGCCTCATGGATTTGAGGTTCCCATTTCCCTAAAGAAGTACTGTTTTAAGTGACAACTGGTGGACTCAAATCTGGTGATTTCTGTTTTTGCATTATCCCTATATAGTGGCGATAATATTTTGAGGACTGCAAGTACAGGTTGCTGCCTTTCCCTTTTTTTCAGTGTTATTACTAGTCAGATAAACTGCAGTGGCAGCAAAGAGCTTCACTTTTATGAGAGCACTGGTACTGGCAACAGTATCAGGAGAATTCGTTGGGGGGATGACTTTGTGAGTGTTACTGTATAAAGAAATGTGAGCTCTACATGATTTATCAGCTAGGAGACATCAAATACACAGGGCACAATTTAAGTTTTCAGTTAGTGCCATTTTAAACAAAGTATAGTTTTACAGTATATGGGTGATATTGAAACCCGAAGATGTGCCCTTTTTGCAGTACACCTATGCATGGTTTCAAAGTCATCAGCGACGTGTGAAAGACATGAGCGTTATGGGGTGAAAAGGAAACAGGTTAAGTGAGCAAACCTAGATGTGGTCCTTACCTTATGGCTTCCCTTTATTTATTTGCTTTTGATGACCGGGTAAGTATATTAGGCAATAACCCTGCCTATGTTCAGGCACGACCCGGGAAAGTACATAATACAATATTCCAAACAGACACAGGTAACATACAGTCAGAACAAAGACAGCATTCAACAGATATCCACACAGGGATAGATGTAAATTATACATACAAGCAAAAATCATCCACACAGGGATGAGAAGTTAAATCTGGTCAAGCCCAATGAAATTCATGGAGTATTGAGAAGGAGTAGTCAGGGCAAGGAAGATCAAGAGCAGGAGATCAAGCAAGGTTAGATACAGTCACAAGTGTCAAGTGCATAGAGGTGAGAAAAAAGTGCAGTTTTTTTTTTGCTCCCTCCTCCTCGCAGCCCCCATCTCTTCGGGAGTCACCTACGGCCTTTTCAGCCCTTGCTCACCTACCTGGTGACCAGTGCAGTCCATCCCCCATCGAGCCATGGTTATACCCCCCAGGCGGGGTACGGGTTGGGGGCTCATACACCCCGAGACGTCTGTCTTTCGTCGGGATGCTGTCTCTGGGCAGGTAGGGGCATTGAGGGTCGGGGCCTGGTGCTCCGTCTACTGGGAGGCCACGAGGTGTTTTTACAGTGTTCTCGCGATGTGCCATGTCCCCTGAGGTCAAGGCGGCGGCGCCCGGCGTCTGGAACATGCCGCCCCATTAGGCATCAGACTTGTAGTACCTCGGGTCTCCACCGGGGTCAGACAAGAACAGCTCTGGCTCCCCCTCCCCGGAGGGCAGAGCAGTCCCTGGGATACTCAAGCCCTCTCCCCGGCAGCCCTCCAGCTTCCCAGGCTTCGTTCTTGAACCTGGGTCACTGGCATCGCAATCGGAAATCCAACCACTGCACCGGCGGGCTGGTTAAAAGTGCAGTTTTAAAGGAGGAGTGAGATAAGGAGCACTTTAGGTGGGGAGGCAGGGAATTCCAGTACTTGGGAGCAAAATGAGAGAAAGCTTGTTCCCCCATTTTGGTGGAGCATTACGGGACTGAAAGTAGCTGAGCATCTGAGGACCTCAGGGTGCGGGGTGATGCATGGGGGAAAGCATGGCCCCTAGAGAGTCAGGATGGGGATGTCTTGTCAAGGAGTCAATGAAACATCCCAGAGAGTAGGAGCAACAGGAAATTGGAGACAGCCAGTTCAGGGCAGAGTAAAGCAAACAGTGGTATGTAAGGCGAGGAGCAGATATGGCAAATCTGCAAATGTTGTTGTAAGCAGTGCCCCACTTACAAAGAACACTGACATTGGCCTGGGAAAGGAGGAGGTTGAGCATATAATGGACTGGTGAGCAGGACTCCCCTAGCTACAGAGATCCTAGCTTCAGGGGTTAAGGAGTGATGCATGCGATATGTGGCAGCAATCTTGATGTTAACAAATTTGCAAACCTCATTTGTGAGAGAGGAGATGTCAAGTACGGGAACAAGCTTCACCTCCAGGTATTTAAAGGAGTCAGTGGTGGAGACTGTTGACCCAGCAAGGCAAAGCACGTGAAACATGGGGGACAAGGCAGGGACTTTCCTGGAGGACCCAAATAGTATGGCCTGGGTCTTGGGTAAATTGAGTGAGAGGAAGGTGGAGGAGAACCAGGATTGGAGTTGTAGGAACCCGGATGACAGATGACCATTGATGTCATTGATGGAGCTAGAGGCAGCGTAGAGGATCAGGTTATCTGCATACATAATGGAGCGACAGTGGGAAATGGAGATGGGAATATCATTAACAAATATGGAGAAGAGCAAGGGCCCAAGGATGAAGCCTTGAGGGACTCCGCAGGCGATAGGGGTAGGGGAAGAGAGAACCTTGCTGAAGGAGACAGACTGAGACCTGCTGTCAAGGTAGCTGCGGATCCAGAACAGTGTGGATCCAGAGGCACCAAGGGGGTCCAGTTTATTCAGGAGCAGGGGGTGATTCACCAAATCAAAGGCTTTGGTGAGGTCAATGAACACAGCACCTGTGAGGAGGCCTCTATCCATGTTGGATTTAACCTCACTGGTGAAAAGGGTAAGAGCAGTAGTGGTGCTATGTCCAGCCCTGAAACCATGCTGAACGGGGGACTGGAGACTGAAATGGAGTAGGTGAGCCGATATTTGGTGGTGGATTAGTTTCTCAAAAATCTTGCTGAACATAAGCAGAAGTGCAATGGGTCGATAACTGGACAGTATTTTGGGGTCACCTTTCTTGAACACCAGAATTGTCCTAGCAGTTTTCCATACTACAGGCACAGTGGAAGTGCAAATGGAGAAGTTGAAAATCTGAGTTACTGGAGTGGCCAGGAGGGAGACAGCAAGTCTACGGATCCTGGGTTCTAACCCATTCGGCCCAACACTGCCATGAGTGGGAATGGTTCTCAGCAACTTTAGCACCTCAGAACACATGATGGGAGAGCGCAGCAAAGCAGGAGGTGCAACATGAGCAGCAGGAAGAGGAGGAGGTAGTGACCTGCAGGATGTGAGAGGAGAAACATTAGGAACCTTAGTAAAGACGGAGTTGAAGGCATTGGCAATGGTGTTAGGATTGTTGCAGTGAATGTCATTAATTAGCATGTCATTGGGAATCTGCGACTTGGTGTTACCCAGAATCTCATTAATTTGGGTCCAATATCTTTTAGGGTCAGAGATGGAGGATTTAAGGAGATTGCGATAGTAGTTGCTCTTGGCAGTGTGAACCTCCTTCTTGCAGGTGTTGCACAAGGAGCAATACGCACTGAAGTCAGTTTGTAGTGAGGAGGATTTCCATTTCGACCAAAGTTTGTCATGGCACTTAAACAGTTTCAGGAGGGGCCGTTTCAACCACTTGGTCACTTTCCCTTTGACTCTGCTGGCAGAGATCGGGATGTGTCTGTTCTGTAAGGCTAGCAGTGTTGTATTGAAATAGTCTGTGGCAAGGTTGATGTCTGTGGTTGTAAAAAGGGGGAGACCAGTCAACATGTTGAAGATCATGGAGAAACCTAGCTGTGTCAAATTTGGAGAAGTCAGCAAAGGATAGAACTTTGGGTGGATATGAAGGAGGTGGGAGGCCCCTCACACAATAGACTGGGCAGTGATCACTGATAGATCTGGTAGAATGCCTGTGGCGAAGTAACTGTACTTCTGGTTTGCCAGGATCCAGTCAATTAGAGTATGACTCAAGGCGTTCTGAAAGATCCTAGTTGGTGACTCAATAAGTTAAAGAAGGTTGGTCTTGCTGATAGAAGAATTAAGAAGAGAGGAGTCAGGACCCTGCCAATCAAGGTTAAAATCACCCAGGCAGATAACCTTGTTTTGCTTAGAGGTGCCAATTTTCCTGAAGAAGTATACTTTCAAGGTACAACTGAGGTACTCATACCTGGAGCTTTGTGTTTCCACATTATGCCTAAGTAGTGCAGATAGATACTACTTTCCTACCTGGATCAGTGCAAAAAAAAAAAAGAGGTTAAGTATGTCCCCCTGCACTGTGACATTCTTGGTGCCCCTGGAACTCTGTGTTTGGCTACCACTGCCTGCCCCATAGGCCCTAGTGTGTTTTGTTATGCTACTAACTTTGCTGGTCCTTATGGACCAAGATCCCAAAGCCTCATGTGTGGGTAAGGAAGTAGCCCCAGAAATGTTTTTGTGGGATTAATTCTTCAGTCATATAGTTGTGAAATTACAATTTGCATTGGTGTATCTTATCTGGGAGTGAACGTTTGGGACTGATGAACACACTTGTTAGTGAAGCCTTTTAATATTCAAAACTTTTATTATCAGGCCACTGTCTGATTTTCATTCCATCCGACCCTTAAACTAGAAGTGCGCCCCCACCCAGCATGAACTTCAGATAAGCAGTACACCTCCCTTTTGAAAACATCATATGGGTCATAATTTGTCTGTTTGGACATCATCTATTATTAGTATGATATGTTTTATTGTTTTAGCTAGTTTGAAAACCTAAAAAGAGAACAGGGCTGCCCCATCCCCCCCATTTATTTTATTTTTTAAAGCTGCAGGAGATCTACCATTACAGATACAACAAATCAAAAAACAAACAAACCACACAACAGATGTGAAACATAGCACAATAGGTATACAAATTGAAACTGATGATGGGCAAACAGACAAGTGATGGAATATATTTAAAAACATGGAGTGGAAGCACTGGTCTGATGGTCATTCATTGGGGGGAGGCGGGTACAGGTTTCAATGGGAAGCCAAGAGACAATATAATATAGTGCAGGACTACAGACATGGTTATTTTGGATCACTGTATATTCCAGTGGCTAAAGTGTAATTCAGATGACTTTCACTGGTTGCAGGGCAGAAAATTTGGCATCAGAAAGTATGCTGCCTGTTGTTCCTGGCTCGGTGTGCACTGCTCCTCAGTTTGTGTATGTTGCTTGGCTATGCATGTATGTCAAAGTGCTCCTTCTGTTTCTTTGAGGTCCCTAAAACACCTTTATAACCCAAACACGGATTTGAATCCCCACAGAGTGCACACATTCATAATTTCCAATGATTTCCAGAGCTGAAAATCAACAATGCACTTCCTTGGTGTGACAAGACTGAAACTCTGTACCTTTAGTAATCAGATGATACAACACATTACATTTAAAGTATGTTTTTTATTGCACAGTTTTACTTAGCAAAAGCCTTTTTATGCCAGAAAACCCTCTACACAGCTGTTTGCATTTGCCTGCCACTATGAAACTGGTTCTGTCTGAGGGGATAGGACCCCCAAGAATGATGTTTGGTGCTGTCTGGCTAATGCTTGTAGAAACATAGACTTTGACAGCAGATAAGGACCGCTCAGCCCACCCAGTCTGCCCATTTCCCTCCTATTGATTAAGATGCAGATCCTACTTAACCAACAGCCTACTTCCTCCTACCCCCCCCACCATAATTGCCGTATGTATGTCCCATGCATTCTTGATTTCCACCATGGTTTTCGAACCCACGACCTCAGGGAGGCCATTCCATGTGTCCACCACCCTCTCTGTAAAAAAAAATACTTCCTCACGTTGCCCCTGAGTCGTCCCCCCTCTATCTTCAAATTGTGCCCCCTTGCTCTTACACATCTCTTTTTTTGAAAGATGCTGCCCTCCTGGACTTTGTTAATTCCTTGAGGTACTTAAAAGTTTCTATCATATTCCCCCTCTCCCTCCTTTCCTCGAGTATACATATTAAGCTATTAATTCTTTAGTCTCTTTTGTATGGTTTCTGGTGTAGGCCCTGCACCATTTTAGTTGCCCTCCTCTGGACTGCCTCCATCCTGTCTATATCCTTGTGGAGATGGGGTCTCCAGAACTGCACGCATACTCCAGATGGGATCTCACCAACTGTCTGTACAGAGGAATGACAACTTCCTGTTTTCTACTGGTGATGCCTCTCCCTGTGCATCCCAGTATCCCCCCAGCCCTCCTTACTGCCTTCTCACATTGCCGCCTACCTTTAGGTCGTCTGATATGACTACCCCAGGTCCCTTTCCATTTTTGTTGTTGTTAGTACCTCCCCCACTGTGTACTCTTCACCTGGGTTTTTGTTTCCCAGGTGCATTACTTTGCACTTCTTTGCACTTAATCTGTGCTGCCATACCTTTGACCATTCCTCCAACCTTGCCAAGTCCCTTCTCATCCTTTCCACACCCCCTCTTGTGTATCAACCCTGTTGCACATCTTTGTGTCATCTGCAGAGAGGCATACCTTTCCTTCCAGTCCCTCTGCAACGTCACTTATAAAGACATTAAAGAGGACCAGCCCCAGTACTGAACCCTGCGGTACCCCGCTAGTAACCCCCCCTTTCTTTGGAGTGGACACTGTTTACTATTATAACCTTTGTCCTGTTGTCCAGGGAATTTTTTACCCAGGCTACCACCCTGGGACCCATTCCCAGGCTGGCGAACTTGTTTATTAATCTTCTGTGTGGGACTGTGTCAAATGCCTTGCTAAAGTCTAGGTAGGCCATGTCCACAGCCCCTTCCCTGGTCTACTACTTTGGTCACCCAGTCAAAGAAATCAATTAGATTCGTCTGACATGATCTTCCCGCTGTGAATCCATGCTGCCTTGGGTCCTGTGCCTTGCTGGCCTCTAGGTACTCAACTATTCTTTCTTTCAGAAGTGATTCCATCATTTTCCCTACCATTGAGGTCAAACTAACAGGTCTGTAGTTTCTTGCCTCTGCCTTGCTCCCACATTTGTGAAGGAGAATCACATCCATCTTCTTCCAGTCCTCAGGTACCACACCATCCTCCCATGATTTGTTAAAAGGGATAGTCAATGCTGTCACTAGTTCTCCCCTTAGTTCTTTTAGAATTCTGGGGTGAATTCCACCAGGCCCCATTGCCTTGTCCACCTTGAGTTTTAGGAGTTCTTTCAGGACCCTTTCTTCTGTGAATGGACTGGTATCGACCTTCCTATCCAGAGCGCTTCTACTGCTTAGTTTAGGTATGTCCCCCTCCTCTTCTTTTGTGAATACTGAACAAAAGTATTCGTTCAGTATCTCTGCCTTTTCACTGTCACTCTCTGCCCACCCTCCTCTGCTTTAAGCCTCACTATCCCCCCCGGTCTTCCTTCGCTTACTAATGTACCTATAAAATATTTTATCCCCCTTCTCTAACTGAGTTGGTTGTTTTTTCTTCGATTTGGGCCTTTGCTATTCTGACTGTCTTCTCCGCTTCCTTCTGCTTTAACTGATGCAGTTCTCTGTCTTGCTTCTTCTGTGGTTCCTTATACTTTCTGAATGCTATCTTTTTCTCCCCACGCTCCTTCTGTGGTTCCTTATACTTTCTGAATGCTATCTTTTTCTCCCCAACCTTCTGTGTTAATCTCTAAGTACACCATACTGAATTACTTTTTTTTTTTTTAATTCTCCAGGTTGTGGAACCGAGCGTCATATATGGTAAAACATTCTGGTACCATAAGTATGGTACTGGCCAGCAGTTTCAAAAGAGGAGCTGTAACAATAGCAGTGTGGGGGGAAGGGGTCCGATGGGACTGCTTGGAGAAAAATAATATAGCCAAACCTCAGAATTTGTTCAGAATGTGTGTGCTTGGCCCTCATGAGTTGAGATTATACTTGCTGTGTACTTTTCATTTCCAATTTGTACCACGTGCCTATACAACTGAGCGGACTCACGCGTGCAACCCCCCACCTCCAAATTTCGTTTTCTCACAGTAAACAAGAACCGAGATTAAACAGTAGTACCAAATGGGGAAAAAAAATTACAAAAACTGGTATATTACCTAAAACTGATGATGGGCAAACAGACTAGTTGTGACTGATGTGTCAAACGTGACAGATGTGTGTTTCAGGTGTCTGAGGGGCAGTTTGGTGGACTGTCAATATCTGCAGGGTAGACAATGGGAAATGTGAAATGAACAACTAGGTAATGTTACCAAACATGAATATTATCTTGAATAATATTAAATTAATATTTGTGGCTGAATATTTCTAAAGAAGAGCTGGAACAAGAGGGGGGGTTGGGACTGGGACAGCTTGCTGAAACTAATACAGCTGTAGCTGGCACAAGTAACTTGCCACAAAGACTTGATACGGTATTGCTGTTCATTAGGGCTGCTGGCGAAAACCTGGAAGGACACCCATCCACCCAGCATGATCTTCCGACAGGTGCGCCACACTCCCCTTTTTAAAACGAGCTTACCTATGGAATTTGACTGTTTGGCTATTGGTTGAAAATATTTATACCTCCATCATAATTACTTCCTGACTTCTCCTGCACGAGTATACAATAGGGGCTGGCTCCTGCACCTGCACCATCCCTCCATCAACCAATTTCTACAAGTAACACAGAAACATAGACTTTGACAGCAGATAAGGACCACTTGGCCCACCCAGTCTGCCCATTTCCCTTCCTATTGGATACGCTGCAGATTCTAGTTAACCAACAGCCTGCAACCCCCCCACTACAATTGCCTTATGTATGTCCCATGCATGTTTGAATTCCCCCACTGTTTTAGCCCCAACAACCTCCCCAGGAAGGCGGTTCCATGCATCCACCACTCTCTCCATGAAAAAAAATTTCCTCACATTACCCCTGAGCCGCCCCTCTATCTTTAAATTGTGCTCTTGTTCTTACGCATATATTTTCTGAAAGATGCTACCTCCTGACTTTGTTGATTCCTTGAGGTACTTGAACATTTCTATCATGTCCCCCCGTCCCTCCTTTCATCAAGGGTATACATATTAAGCTCTCTCTGTCTCTCTTCATATGGCTTCTGATGCAGACCCTGCACCATTTTAGTTGCCCTCCTCTGGACTGCTTCCATCCTGTCTATGTCCTTGCGTAGATGGGGTCTCACCAACTGTCTGTACAGACGGATAACCACTTCCCTTTTTCTACTTGTGATGCCCCATCCTATGCATCCCAGTATCCCCCTGGCTCTCCTTACTGACTTCTCACATTGCTTACCCACCTTTAGGTCATCTGATATGACTACCCCCAAGTCCCTTTCCATTTTTGTTGCTGTTAGTACCTCCCCTGCTACTCTGTACTCTTCTCCTGGGTTTTTGTTTCCCAGGTGCATTACTTTGCACTTATTTGCATTGAATCTAAGTTGCCATATGTCTGACCATTTCTCCAACCTTGCCAAGTCCCTTCTCATCCTTTCTGCCTCTCCTTGTGTATCAACTCTGTTACAGATCTTTGTGTCATCTGCAAAGAGGCATACCTTTCCCTCCAGACCCTCTGCAATGTCATCTATAAAGATGTTAAAGAGGATTGGACCCAGTACTGAGCCCTGAGGTACTCCACTAATAACCCCCTTTCTTCGAAATGTGTTCCATTCACTATTACCTTCTGTGTCCTGTTGTGTAGCCAGTTTGTTACCCAGGCTACACACTGGAACCCACCCCAGGCTGGCTAACTTGATTATTAGTCTTTTGTGCAGGACTGTGTCAAATGCCTTGCTAAAGTCTAGGTAGGCCATGTCCACAGCCCCTCCCTGGTCTATTACTTTGGTCACCCAGTCAAAGAAATCAATTAGATTCATATGACATGACCTTCCTGCTGTAAATCCATGCTGCCTTGGGTCCTGTGCCCTGCTGGCCTCTAGGTACTCAACAATTCTTTCTTTCAGAAGTGATTCCATCATTTTCCCTACCACTGAGGTCAAACTTACAGGTCTGTAGTTTCCTGCTTCTGCCTTGCTCCCACTTTTGTGAAGGGGGATCACATCTGCCCTCCTCCAGTCCTCAGGTACCACCCCTTCCTCCCATGATTTGTTAAAAAGTGTGGTCAGTGGTGTCACTAGGTCCTCCCTTAGTTCTTTTAGGATTCTGGGGTGAATCCCTTCAGGCCCCATTGCTTTGTCCACCTTGAGTTTTAGGAGTTCTTTCAGGACTCTTTCTTCTGTAAATGTACTGGTGTCAACCCTCCTACCCAGAGTGCTTCTATTGTCTGGTTTAGGTAACTCCTCCTCATCTTCTTTTGTGAATACTGAGCAAAAGTATTCATTTAGTATCTTTGCCTTTTCACTGTCTCCCTCTGCCCACCTTCCCTCTCCTTTATTAATCTTCATTATTCCCCCCTTAATCTTTCTATGCTCCCTAATGTACCTATAGAAGGTTTTATTCCCCTTCTTAACTGAGTTGGCTATTTTTTCCTCGGTTTGGGCCTTTGCTATTCTGACTGCCTTCCCACTTCTCTTCTCTTTAATTGATACAGTTTCCTGTCGTGCTTCTTCTGTGATTCCTTATACTTTTTGAATGCAGCCTTTTTCTTCTTAACCTTCCCTGCCACCTCTTTTGAGAACCATAGTGGTTTTTTACTCCGCTTTGTTTTCTTTATTTGTTTCACACAAAGGCGTGTTGCCTCTATGATAGCACTTTTGATTTTTCTCCATTGTTCTTCCACCCCTCCTTTTTGGCCATTTGCTAGTGCATTCCTCAGGTATTCACCCATTTAGCCAAAGTCGGCCCTTCTAAAGTCCAGTATCCTTGTTTTTGTATGGCTTGTCTCCATGGTTGTACTTATTGTGAAACACACTGTGCAGTGGTCACTTGTTCCCAGATGTCTACTGACTTCTAAATTTGTGATCCTCTCTCCATTTGAGAGTACCAGGTCTAGTATTGCTCCCTCCCGAGTGGGTTCCAACACTAGCTGTCTAAGGCCTGCCCCCCTGCAGGGCATCGAGAATGACCCTGCTCTTGGATGTGGCTGCAGTACATGTCATCCAGTTAACAACTGGCATATTCAGGTCCCCCATCAACAGTATCTCCCCCTTTTCAGCCATTTTGAGAATGTCCTCCATCATTTTCTTGTCAGTTTCCTCCCCCTTGAGACGGGGATCTGTATACAACCCCTGTGCGGATTGTGATGCCATTCCCTGTCTCCAAGGTGAATCAGAGTGCCTCTTGTCCTCCCCCTTTACTTTTTAGTTCTGTAGCTTTGATCCCTTCCCTTATGTATAGAGTTACTCTACCTCCTCTTTTACCCTCACTGTCCCTTCTGTAGACTGTGTACCCCGATATGTTGACATCCCAGTCATGGTTCTCTGTGTACCATGTTTCCGTGACTGCCACAATATCCAATTGTTCATCTTCCATCAAGGCTACTAGCTCAGGAAGCTTGTTTCCCAGACTATGGGCATTGGTACTCATTGCCCACCATTTAATGTTGGCTTTATCCTCTTTTCCCCCACCCCTACTCTTATTTCCCTTGTCTATTTTTCCATTTACCCCTGTCCTGCCCTCTGCTGAGCTCTGTACCTCAGTGTTTACCTTACTACCTGCCATGTTTTGTGGGGGGAGGCTTGAAATTTCCTGCCTCTTATCAGCACCTCCCCTCTTGGCTAGTTTAAAAGCTTGCCAAGGAAGCATTTAAACCTCTCACTTAGGAGCTTGGTTCCCTTCGTGGACAGATGCAGACCATCGTGCCAGTATAGACCTTCATCTCCAGGTGTACCCCAGTCCCCAATGAAGCCAAAGCCCTGTGCTCTGCACCAGTTTGCAACCATTCATTAAACTGCATGGTGTGCAGTACCCTAGCCTCACCCCTGCCATGGACTGGCAGCACCTCTGAGAAGGTAACCGTGCTTGCTACCTGTCTGAGGCCCTTCCCCAACTCCACAAATTCATCCTGCACTGCACTGATTCATGCCTAGCTAGGTCATTTGTCCCAAGGTGGACAATGATATCTAGCTCCCTCTCCTGTGATGCTGCTTCTGCAATTGTGAGGATTCGCTTCTTGTCCCACCAAGCCATGGCACCAGGCAGGCTCCTTATTTCCCTCTCCTCTCCCTTCCCCAGTTCTACCCCCCTAACAATTGAGTCCTTCCTCTGTGCTGTCCCTTGCCACCCTTTTGTGGGTCTCCCCTGTGGATGTCCTCAGCATTCTTCTTGGTCTCCACTGAGAGTGCCCTCATAGAGGAACCCTGCTCTGCCAGACAGGTGTATGATTTGTGTAGAGGTACAACTAGGGGGATTTGCCTCTGTTCCACCATCCGCACCCTCCCAGAACCCACTGTGGTCCAACTGCTCTTCATACTTGGCAACCTCTGAAGCAGTGGTTGGGCAGTGGTGCTCATTGGGTGGGGGAGGCCTCCTTAGTCCTTGCCAGTTCAGCCTGGAGGTGGGCAATCTCCTCCCTCAGAGCTGGTTACTTGAAAGTGGGAAAAAATACTGACATATTCTTTAAAAGTAATGATGGCCAAAAAGACAAATGATACAATAGATATGTCACTTTTACGGGGAGGGGGGAGTGGCCGTCTGATCAAGTGTGTTGTGTGGGGGGGGGAGGTTAGATCACAGGTCTCAACCACCAGACAAAAGAAAAACCTAAGGATATTAAAAACTGTGTAGAATATAAGTCAGGTTCAAACGGAGATTAAAAAACAAGGTAATTTATGGAACGTTATCATGCACAAAACAATCTGTGATCTGCAGAAACTGTCCGGTGCGGTTTACTATACTTGGACTGCCATGTGAAAATTAGGCGTACTAACAAAATAGCAAATAAACACAGGAAGGAGTGAAAAGTTTAGACACTGATGAAAAAGGCCACCTTTTTACTTGTGCTTGCATTTTTAACACGCAGAATATACTAGACTACAAGTACTAAGCAAATTCGCCTTTTAGTGTCAGTCCCCACTGACAATGCCAGACTCCTTAACAGAGCTCCCAAAAACTAAGCAGGAACCGTCACCCAAAACCCTTGATCTACACTTTGCAACTTTATATCGACAAGTATGATACAATTCTGCAAAGCTTAGATCAAAAGCAGTTTTCTGACTAAGGGCAACGCCTCAACCCCACCCTTGGGGGGGTAATCCAGGGGGTATCTCAGGGTCACAGCCGTTGTGGGGGTGGAAGCCTGTGGTCTGTGACCGGGCAGAGGGTACTGGGCGGCTGGTGGCAGGGGAGCATAAAGAAAGAATTTAAAAAAAAAAGCGGTTTTCTGTGAACAGTATGGTAGGAATTGCCATTCACAAACGTGCACATGGTTGCAGCCCAGGGACAAAGGGAAACAGGAGTACAAGAATGACTGAAGCAAAAAAAAACAACAACAAAAATAAAAACAGACTGCCTAGAAAAGAAGCACTGTCGTGGTTTACTGCACAGAAACATTGATTAGTAAACAATCATTGGTTAGTATATCCTTAGTGTGTAATAAAAGAACTTATCACTACAGCAGTACAGGGGACACTGAAACTGACCCTATGTAAGTTTCAGACGGTCTCCTGCACACCACCACTAGAGGGATTGTGGGACAATCAGGGGCCATAAAAGAAGCCTAGATGGCGACCCCCAGAGGCAATAAAAAGGCATTTATTCACCTGGTAAAGGTGATTATCCCTGCCACCTTTCTAGAACACAGACATTCCTCACAAGTGGGTAATCATCCATCCATCCTATTGGCTGATGTACGATCATAAATTTTGGACCGCGAGAGGCCTTTAGCATTGTTGTAGATTAATGACCGTCTCTTGAGAGCACTGTGCATATGGTTCGTTGTAATCACTGCCTGGATGTGAAGTGGATGCTGCCAGAGAGTCCAGTTCCTCAGGGGGCCAGGAGGTAGGGATGCTGAATGACAGTCCCGACCAGAACAGGGGATTGTAAGCTAGGATGCTACTGGAGGGTCCAGCTAACTTGTGCCCATGACTATGCACTGGGGAGTGTGTTATTCTGCTTTACTGGTGACAGGACAGGTGTCTTGTTGGCATGGCTTCAGTTAACTCCATATTGGGGGTATCTGACTTCCAAAAATAAGGCAAAAACTTCCAAAATAAAGGGAGACGGAGTCACTGACTTCCAAATGTAAGAACAAAATGAATGACTTCCTAAACTGGAGGCACAGAAGTCAAGAAATGATGGATTTTTCTAAAAGAAATTGCTTTTTACCACTTAATGTTTATATTAACATCCATAAATGGATCCTTCCTAGAATACTGGCTTACAAACTGTGGGGTCTGGGAGGTATTTTAACTTCCAAAAAATTGAAATGGCTTCCAGATTTTGACTCATGGAAGTATTAGACTTCCACTGAAAATACATTAACTGAACCCCTGCTTGTTTGTGATAATCAGACGAGGGATGTCTTAGTTTATTAAGCAACCTTTATTTTTACATGTCTAACCTCCGAGCAGCCAGGGTTGTTGTTAAAATGATCTCATCCCTTTGTCCCAGCTCTGCCTGGTGCTGGAGGTAACCCTTGATCGTCTCCCCAACCAGCGCAACAGGCATGCAGAAATGTTATGTTAACTCATTGTCTCCTAGCAGACGCCTGTAGTAGTCAGTAAAATACACTGGTGTGTCCTGAGGACGTCTGCAGAAGTCGGCTACTGACTCCCAGTGTGCCCTTGCAACGTCTGGAGAAGTCACTTATATATTTTAATATATAGTGTAACAGAATATAATGTATATTTGACTGCATAGCACCGTTGGAAAGGTAATTTTATGCTGAACAACTTTGTCACTGATATTTTGTGTATTTCATGTATACTTTAGGAGTTATTTGCACTTGTTTATGGTATGGTGTGTATGGCTTATGTTGCCTGTTTCAGTAAAAAAATATTTTTTTTTTGCTGTTTCACCCAGCATAAAAAAAAATTACATATTATTTGCATGCCACCATTGGAAAGGTAATTTTGTGCTGAACAACTTTGTCAGTGATATTTTGTGTATATCATGTATACTTTAGGAGTTATTCACATTTGTTTATGGTATGGTGTGTATAGCTTATGTTTCCTGTTTGGGTGAAAAATATTTTTTTTTGCTGTTTCAACCAGCATAGAAAAAATACAAAATTACACATTATTATTTGCATACCACCATTGGAAAGGTAATTTTGTGCTGAATAACTTTGCCATTCATACTTTATGTCTAGCACTTACGGTTCTTGAGCTATTAGGATTTGTTTGTGGCATGCTGACTATAGCTTGATTTTGCTTAGAAAGGCCCAGGATTTACTGTTAACAGTATACAGGAGACAAGTGGTGCAACTTCAGAGAGCTCCTGTGGAGGCAATGACTTAAAGCGCACAACCCATTTACAGCTCTCCCTGTACTCCTCAGGTTGTACTAAATGGAATGTTTGCATGCCTCAGTAACATCCATGCAATATTTTTTATATTTGTAATATCATGTATGCACTCTAAGCTGTAGCTAGTAGCATGCAGTATCCCATTAGTTTATAGGTTGCTCTGGTACAAACCACCAGCTGAGTGTCTAACTGGGGCATGCTGCCTGTTGCTTAGTGACTGCTACAGAATAGTGCATGAGGCTCACTGTGAGTGGTGCCTGACATGGAGTGGATGCTACATGAAGGTCCAGTCCTCAGGAAGCTAGCCGGTGGGGACGCTGCATGAGGGTCCCAACCAGGACAGGGTCTTAAACTAGGATGCTACTAGAGGATCCAGCTTGATTTGTGCCCCTGATCAATGCATTAGGAGGTTTTGGGTTTTTTTTGTTCCTGGTGATAGTACAGGCATTTAGGAAAGTTAGGAGAAGATCCTAAGGTTAATATGTGCTCGTCTGTCGATGTGTGCTATATAAGAATAGGAGAAAGTGAAAAAGTGTAAAGTTTGTTGGAATAATTACCTGAGAGTTTTGGGAGCGATCAGAGATCCTGACCAGCCTCTAGAGAGTAAACTGGACAATGTTATCATGGCTGGGGGTTTGGCCTCTCTCTGGCAGTCCAAAATTTACAATCGTGCACCAGGCAATAGGATGGATGGAGGGTTACCCACTTGTAAGGAATGTCTGAGCACTGAAAAGGTTGCAGGGGATAATGGCCAGATACAATTGAGAAACAAGCATTTGTCAATGCCGAATGTTTGCTTGCTGGCATTGGCAGTGGTAGTGTAGAAGTTACAGAGCTGCATAATAGGAATGGCAGTGAAGTATTGAACTAAAGCCAACCCCACCACCACCCTGCAGAGAGCGACAGGCATTGGGGTGCGCCTTTGGGTCGTCAGGCATAACGGCCATGCCATTTCACCACACCCCACCCCACCCTGCAGACACTGACAAGTGTCACCGTGTGCCTTGGGGTCTTTGGCCCTTATGCACACTCCATTCCATCAGGAAATATGGTGAGATAGGTGCGGTATAGGAGAATGGGGTGAACTTTGGGGCCGAAGAGTCCAAGGCATACCTCGATGCCTCTCATTGGCTGCAGGGTGTGGAGTGGTATGAGCATTACAGGCAAGAATCCCAAGTCACACCCCTGATGCCTGTCATTTTCTACAGGGTGGGGCATTATGGTTGGAAACCCTAATACCTCAGGCATTCGTTGGTATTTTCACTCCAAATTTTCAGCATGTTTTTTTGTGACCCCACCTCATGAACAGTGGTAATATCAGTTTGTTAGTCGAAAGCTGCTTATGCACAGCGACTATGGCATTTAGCACCACAGGTGCACAAACATTCCAAACAGGATGTGAAAAATGGCAATGTTGCAAATCTGCAGTAAAAATATTAAAAAAACTAGTGAAGTCACGAACGTGCATAGAAACTGTGCGACGCACACGCGTAATGTAATTAGTTTGGGGATTTTTTACAGCATATTGTCAACACAGGTATTTTGGGACCTCCGATCATGAACAGTGTCACTGTGATTTTCTTTAGCTGTCCCGAACAATGATTTCCCACAGCGACCACGCATCTCTGCACTGAAAGTGTGAAACACATTTCGGCCATGTTGTGAAAAATGACAGCTGTACTGTTCATAAGGAAGTGTGGAAAAATGCCACTGGTGAAAATCTGGACTGAAAATATTACAAAGTCATGAACTTACGAGGGTGTGTGCAAACTGCGCATGCTCACTGTGAATAGCCATTTATGGACTTTTGTCACCAAATTTCAACATAGCCATTTTAAGACCTCTGCTCATGAACAGTGTAACTGTGATTTTCTTAATCTGTCCCAAACATTGCTTTCGCACCAACTGCCATTATGCGGCTACACGTCTTGAAACACATTTTGAAGCGACATGTGAAAAATGGCAGCTGTACTGTTCATAAGGAAGTGTAATAAAATGGCAATGTTGAAAATCTGGAGTGAAAATATTGAAAATTCACAAACTTACGAACGTGCGTAGGAACTGCGCAACGCATGCTTGTAAAACATTTTTAGGAATTTTTTCACCAAATTTTCTACATAGCCATTTTAAGACCTCTGCTCATCAACAGTGTCACTGTGATTTTCTTAATGTGTCCCATACATTGATTTCGCACACCGACAGCGCCATTGTGTGCTACATGGGCGGAGACATGTTTTGGGCAAGATGTGAAAAATGACAGCTGTACTGCTCAAAAGGAGGTGTGGTAAAATGGCAATGTTGAAAATCTGGAGTGAAAATATTGAACATTTGCGAACTTCCGAGCGTGCGTAGGAACTGCGCAACGCACGCTCGTAAAACAGTCATTGTTAGGAATTTTTCCACCAAATTTTCAACATAGGCTTTTTGAGAGCCCACCTTATGAACAGTGGCAGTGTCATTTAGTTACTTGGTCCCGAAAGGTGATTTCACGCAGTGACTGCGAAATCACCCTCCGGGCCCGATTAACGCCATGACAGTGAGAGCATTCATGAGAAGGGGTCCCAAAAACCCCATGTTGAAAATTTGGTGCAAAAATTCCAAAAAATGCCTGAGATATGCAGCAAAGTTGAAAAAACCCTATCTATCCCATTATACAGCTTACCAGCATTTCCTCAGTTCGCGGTTGGCTTTGAAGAGTGCAGACGTGTTCCCGGTCCACAGAAGATCGCTTCGCCGGAGTCCAGAGGTAAATATGGGTGTGGGGAGACAGGGTGCGCAGTGGGTGGGGCGGTGGGGGCAGAGACACCAAGGACCATTTTTCAATTTCAGTTTTTTTTTTTTAAATAAAGGACAGGCGGCGCGGGGCGTTTGCCACGCTGGGATAGGCTCCCCATCGTGGCACAAGGACGCTTGGGAGGCGTGGAGCCGGCGGGGGTTGGGCACCCCGTCGGTGACAGCATCTGTTTCCAACGCTGGGGTGGGCTCCCCAGCGTGGCACAAGTTCCAGCTTTGGAAGCCTGAAGCCGACAGGGATTGGGCACCCTGTCGGTGACAGTATCTGTTGCCACGCTGGGGTGGGCCCCAGCATGGCACAAGGGAGGGCTGTTTGGGGGGATTGAGCTGGACGGGGATTGGGCACCCCGCCAGCGACAGATCTGTTGCCACACTGGGATGGGCTCCCAGTGTGGCACCCTGTACTCTGGGGAGAGACAGGAGCCGATGAGGATTGGGCACCCCGTCCAGCTATACATGTGTAGCCAAGCTGGGGTGGGCACCCAGCATGGCATGTGGAACGCTTTTGGGGAAGCACAGCACAGTTGACGGGGATTGGCACCCCGTCCGGTTATACAGTGTGCGTGAGGGGTGCGGCACAGCATGCATGCATGCGGTGTGTGTAGGGGGAGCGCATGAGCAGGCGATAAGCTTATCGCTGCTCACTGAAGCGTAGCCCCCCCTTTCACCTGTACTCCACTGCATTTTCTACTGCTGTCATAGACAGCTCCAGCAGGCACTGGAGAACTGCGGCCGCGCCTGCAAACACACTGATTGAATTGGAAGAGGGCTGCCACACCTCTGAAAACTCGGATGATGGCACTATGTTTCTTGCACATGCGTGCAAGCAAACATAAAAAACCTCTAACATAAGCTGGAAAAAGAATGCCAGGAAGTGTCAGGATGAAAAAATAAATTCACATTAGCAGTTTTTTTTCTGAATTTTGGGTATACTACTCCTTGAAGTGAAAGATCTCACAATGAGGAGCTAGGACTGACTAGGAGAGAGAGCCCAGACAGAGAGTGTAAGTTTGTCTCACAGTCAGACAATGGTGCCCAGAGTCAGAGTCATAATCCAGTAGACCTAGTGTGGCAAAGTTGAATGCAAGCCACTGCTGCTGCTACCATAGCCAGAGTCTGGCTACTAGTTCCTAGCCACCCAAACTGTGTGCGCCCGGACAAAGAGCTCCAACATCGGCCACAAAAAATACTGTGTCACAATTCGGCTCAGCAGCATGCCGCTACCAAGTAGCAGGCAAAAGGGCCTAGGCCACCGACTCACATGCTGAGTGACTGATATACCAGAGCCAGAAACAAGGCCTAGCAGTGTGAACAGGGACAGAGTCCTGAGAACCATGAATAATCTCTAGGCTGGTGAATTATTTATTTTTTTTAATTATTTTTGTTTTTTGTTAAATTTGCTGTATTTGTCTGACACTGCAAGACAAAGTTTTGATAAATGGGACTGATGGAGGGATCAGTGAGCTGTCATGTAACTCGCAGTCCACGGGGTGCATGTGGCATGATGTAGGTAATGTGCTCTATGGCCTACTTTGGGGGCCTCTGTTGGACCTGGGCCTCCCCACTTCAACAAGTGTCTGCTGATTCTACCACAGTGTGTGCATGAATACATTTAAATGGCATCTCCATTTTAGCATCTCCGTTGGGCTTGGGGAGTTCAGAGGTGTGGTGTTCAATGTTACTAGTTATATTATTCCACACCACAGCTGGGGGCTCCTCAGTCACTGCTGATATTCTGAGAGACCCAGTGATCGTTAGTTACTTGTTGGTGGCAGACTGTGATGACTCCCTGCGACACAGGGTCATAATGCTAAACACAAAAACAGTGTGGCAATAAATGTCGCAACCAAAACAGAGTGCACTAAAATAAGGTCGATAAAAACACAGACTGTAGCACAAACAGCGTACCCCATTACAAATAATGGGACTTTCTTTTTGGAGGGGGTGGCTTTGCCCCTGCTCCCACTGGACTTTAAATAAACTCTGAGGGGGTGTGGACTTCAGGAATAGGGGGAAACTTAAGGAGGGGGAAAAATTAAAGTTTCAATAAAAGAAAAAAACTGCAACACCGGGAGACCTGGGGGGACCCAAACCGTGATCCCAGGTCTCCAACCCTGCCGTGTGCTGTTGCCTTAGCCACCCCACCATGGAAGCGGCTCATCCAGGCACCACACACACAGCAACTTGATTCCTTCCATATATCAGCGCAGTGACAGGGGCAGCAGTAATTCCCTACTGCTGTTATGTCCCTACCGCTCTGAATGTTTCCACAATTTACACAGCACGGTTATTGCAGTGCTATATTGACTCTCCCTGCAGCCGGGTTTGGTGTGCGGTTGTCTTTTCTGTTTTGTGTGTGTGTGGTCGAGACCCTCCCTGCTGCTTATTTTTGACAGGGGATAATGGGGAGTCGCTCATTATGGTCTTCATGGTTTTTTTTGCAGCGTGACTGGTCTGTCCTCCCTGCTGTTATTCTTTGTGGACTGTAATCCATGTCCAGGTACCTTTTCAAGGTGGGGGAAGGAAGGGACCTTCAGACTACATGGGCATGGCAAATTAACTTCTGTCTCATTAAGGGGGACAAGTCATTGTTGTGGTGGGCTTGGGATGATGAACCACCCTTTCTAAGGAAGTCCCCACCTTATTTATTGCCCGACTGTGTGACTGCTTGCCTCCTTATGTTAACGTGCTGTGTTACATGCTGCTCCATGTTCAGTGCTTTAACAGATTAAGGCTAGTGCGGCAAAAGAAACAGCTGCCAGGGCAAGTAAACCAATGCTGTTTTAATGGCTGCCAGTGGCAACCAGTTCAGTCAGGCACTACCTGTCTGTTTATATGTCCCTTCCCTTTGAACAGATGTCTGCTGATGTCACACACATGTGCTGTAAGCTAAGTGATGCATTTTGCACCAGATGACACCGGACACCTGTGAAGTGACCGGACAGATGGGATCAGTCTGTTGTGCACTGCTTTCTGACAGAGGTAGAGAGAGAGAGAGAGAGGATCAGTTTCCATCAGTGGGGTCAGGGGAAGCTGGCTGGCTCTCATAAGCAATCAAAGCTCTGTGCTGATGAGATGTCTTTTTTATCAACGGACAGCACGAACCTAGCTAGTGCTTAGGCAGTCAAGTCGGCGACAGAGCACAGAGGGCCTGCAGTCAGGGGAGTGACGAAAGAGCCTGGAGCTCTGTGATTACTGCCAGAGCTATTAATTCGACTGTTGAAAGAAAAAGACTTTTGTGTGGATTAAGAGCAAGGCTAACTAGCATCCCTTCCATACTACAGTCTGAGTCAATGTGACAGACACAGGCACAGTAGTCGGGGGATCATATTGTAAACAAAGCCAAGCCCAGGGTCTGTGTGAAATATGACTAAAAACTGAGTTAATGTACTTAATAAGGGAATTTACATGTAGCTGACACTATACTATGCTACACCATGCTGCATTACAGATTGTACATTTAGCTGACATGCATCACAAAATTGCTGGCAGCTATTTTTAGAAAAACTTTAAAAACTGACTTTATTTCTCACTTTTGTTTGTTCATATCAATACAGGTTTACAGGCATAATCACATTCCATGTGTTTTTTAAAGTATACAGCATTTTTCTTTAGAAAAAGTGATCACGGACATCACTGGATGTTAAAAACATGTAAACCACTGAAAACTGTTTATAAGTAGCTGACATAGCCGTGTTTATATGAGTGATGTGGCACAAAAGTGAGCTGGTGCAAGATGGTCCAAACCTGTAGTGTGCTGTATTGCTTCCATCCACACAGCAGGCGGTGCTTCACTGTAAGTTGCTCCAAAGTCGTCCTGGGAGCTCGAGGGGAGACGCTTGAATCATGGGAGCATGATGGTAGTGATTGACTTGCGTTGCAACACACAGTCCACACAGCAGGTGTTTTGGCTTAATACGCTGCACGATCCCATCCAGAAAGCGACTGTGGGAGAGGATTACTGAATGGCTTAACATGATGCGTTAAGTGTCCACACGGCAGTCTTGCAACGCTGCGACAGAAATGCACAAGCTTGTTTATTACAATCTCCGATAATATTTCTTGAGATAGAAGCTCTTTATATAGGTTCCACATTCATGTAAAGTACAAAAACAATACGAAAATGTGAGTTATACAGAGGGATATAACTAATCCTGGATATACAACAGGATATGTAGAACATAAATGCATATCAGGCAAAATATAAAACATGGCACGGATTAGTTACAATAGACAAAGCAGATCCAGTGCCACGTACGGTAGTAGATGGAATAACATTTGGATGATTAAGTGCTCAAGGGGAGTAGAGCCCCAAGCGTCCAGTAGGGGGGAGCATGGTGGGGCACCAGGTGGGCCAATATAGCTAGGAAGCAGAGAGAGAGGAGGAAGGGAAGGAGGGAGGGGAAGGGGGGAAGGAGGAGTCAAAGAGAAGGCAGAACAATGGAGGACACTGCAGAGTACTATTGAGGGCAGTCACAGCGGGAGTCCAGTACCGTCTGCTGCCTGAAGCTCGCTCTAAAGGCACCCAATGAGGGCAGGTTAGCAATGCTATCAACGCAGGGAGTTAAACCAAAGTGGTGCTCGGTATGCAAAGGACCTTTGTCCTTGGGATGTTCTGCATTTGGGGGTAAGGAAGAACAGGTGTTCAGACTTTTGAGTAGGACGAGGGTTAGTGCATGGAACAAGGAGCTGTGAGACCCCTGGAGGCATTTGACCAAGGTAGATTCTTTTGGCCAGAAACCAGGTTAGGTATTTTAAATGGTTGCTGAGCAGTAGCCAGTTTGCAGTGGTGTAGCGGTCACAGGTATGTGTCAGACGGAGCGCTCCTGTGACAAGATGACAAGCTCTGTTGAGCGTGGTTTTTAAGTGCTGGAGTGTAGTATCTGTGGAGGATCCGTAAATGGCCAGACCATAATCCATGAGAGAGACAATGGCGCCGCGGACAGCTATGTTTAGGACTTCGGGTGTCAGACTATGTTTATGTCTATACAGGACCCCAATGCGCGAGTTAATAGCTCTAGCAATATTAGCAATATGGAGGGCATTGGTGAGCATGTTATCGATGGTAATACCAAGGTATTTGAAATGTGGAACGAGTTTCATGGAGGACCCAGAGCTATTGTCCCGTTATGGAGAGAGGGTACAAACGGTGCTTATTGTGAGGGCTGGAGAACAGCATGGTTTTGGTCTTTTTGTTGTTCATTATCAATTTGTGGTCACTGAACCATTTCTCGATACTGGAGAAGTCCCGTTGCAGTTGCTGCTCCAGGGCACTTGGATCGATGCCAGCAGGGAAGACAACCGCGTCATCTGCATAGAGGAGGATGCGGTTCTGACAGGCTTGGGGGAGGCTGTTCAGAAACAAACTGAACAGTAGTGGGCACAGAATTGACCCTTGAGGGACGCCTGAGCAGACAGGTTTGTTGTCTGAGATGATAGCATCTATCCTCACTTGTTGAGAGCAGCATTCTAGGTAACTGCGGAACCAGGCGATGGTATCTAAGGAGAGACCAGTGGCAGCTAGTTGGTCAATTAGAAGAGCAAGGTTTACTGTATCGAAGGCTATCGTCAAGTCAATATACTGTAGATTGCCCCAACCAGGTGTCCTAGGTCAAAAGATGTGTGAACAGAACCTGTGAATTCCAATAGGGCTGTAGTGATGCTATGCCAAGCTCTAAAACCGTGCTGCTCCACACAAAGCAGCTGGTATTTTTCCAAGTATGCTACCAGCTGGTTAGCAATGATACGCTCGAGGGCCTTTGAGATGGGCCGGAGGATGGAAATAGGTCTATAATTCCCAGGCTTGGTCAGGTCCCCATTCTTAAACAAAGGATAAACTACCACTGCTTTCCACCTTTGTGGAATTTTGCGAGCCGCAGTGATAGGTTTCGGATTTGGGTAAGAGGGGCTAGGATTTCTTCCAACGTGAGAGAAACTAGTTTAAGATTGAGGTATCCCTTATATCGCCTTTACCTAGCACCTCGCGCTGATATTTTCTGGCTTCCTCCAAGGAGATAGCCTTGAAATAAAAGGGGGGGGCAGTGTTCAGGGGGCTGAATAGGCTCAGAAGGGCTGGTTGGGGTGAAGAAACAGTCAGGGAGGGCACCACTGAGATCAGTAAAAATGTGGGTTGAAGATGTTGGCTATGGACGATGGGATAGGTGTTCCATCGATATTAAGCATGGAGGGGGCAGATTTGGGCTCATGATCAGTGGCCTCTTTTAGGTTTGTCCAGAATTTTCTGAATTATTCCTCTCCCTTTTGTACTTGATGACATCAGATGGCTTCCCTGTGGCCCTGGCTACATGCTAGAGATGGTCCCAGTTTTTCATGAGTTCTAATATGGCATGGCCCAGCCAGGAGTTGCAATGTCCTTTCATTTTGCGTTTCTTGATGGGAGCATGTTTGTCGCAGACCAGGCTGAAGAGGAGGATGAAGTGGTCAAGTGCACTATTAACGTCACTGGCCCCACAGACAGCTGAACTGTCTGAGCCAAGTAGTTCAGCTTTCAGTCAGCCAGTGTGGCCTTGCTTTAGGACCCTATTTATAACTGTTCTTGGCAGAGGTTTAGAGTACTTGCATGACCAGCTGAAGCAGACAGGGGAATTTGTCACTGAGATCATCAGGGAAAACAGAGGCATTGGATGTGTGTTCAGGGCAGTTTGTTGATTACCCAGTCAAGCAGAGTGCTGGTACCTGTCTTGTAGTTGGTCCTGGTGGGGGTGTCGATAAGTTGCATGAAGTAGGCAGCAAGGAGTGAGTCTTTGAAATGGTTAGCCTCAGGGACGAGCCAGTTAATACTGAAGTCATCTAGAAGTATGACTTCAGAGGTGATGCTAAGGTTGCCAAGGCAGTCAATGACTGCTCGGAGGCCATGGTCCAAGTGCTTAGCAGGGATGTAGGTGGAGAGCAGTGTGATAGTTTTGTTATGGGCACCCAGGAGGGTCTTTATGGCCAGGTCCTGAGTGTGCTGGTCTAAGCTGGGTAGCTGCATGGCAAACCCTTAAAGGTTATTCCTAAGATAGCTCACACAGCCCACCCCCACGTTTAGATAATCGATCCTGCCTAAAAATCTTATAGCCTGGGAGAATGAATTTTAGGGGAGAGCCAAGTTTTAACCACTGACAACATGTCTGGGTTATGAAGGGCTACCCATGCTTGTAGATCATCCAGTTTTGCCACTAAGCTACAGATGTTAAGGGATGTAAAAGTTAGAGTGCCTGTTTTTTTTGAGGCCCACACCTGATTTATGGGGGGGGGGGCCTGGGTTGGGGTGAATGTTGCTGGCGAGGATGAGTAGGAGTGCATAGGAGCAAGGCTAGCTGAACCAGATAGCATTTAAAAGATTTTCAGCTAACAGTGTGCTGCCTTTTTGGGTTGGCCCTGGATGTGAGCTTGCACGAGTGAGTCACGAATATGAGAGGGAGCGTAAGTGGAGGAAGCCACTGCTGGGAGCCTTGCGGCAGGGACCAGATGTGTCTGTATGGGCAGTCATGCTTGCAAGAGCCTGGTAGGTTGCAGTCAGCCAGTGAAGTGACTGTACAGTAAGTATTAAGGTGGGTGCTTTCAATGATAAGGAGGCCAGTGGATGAGGGTCCCCTTGAGGCAGCCCAGTGTGTGAAGTGAGCTCTAGCAAAAGGATACAGAGAGGCAGGAAGCCAGAGAGTGAAGGCATTGTAAGGGGAGAGAAGAAAAAATTACTCACCTTAGTAATTGCTTTTCTTCTCATGGAGTCTTGCTATATTATGACTAATGCAGTTAGCCACTGCACTTGAACTGCCCCAGAGAGGAAAGAGTTAACTCCAGGGAGTCTGGAGTTCTACAGATGTGAGCGCTTTATGCTAAAGTTTCTATCTGGGCAGTTTCAAATGAAAACTGTCAGATCTTACAGGCTAATACTAAGCAACAAGTCTGTGTGGAAAGCTCACACTAGCCAAATGGCTACCTACTAGTAGAAATAACAACAATATAAACAACAATAACAATAATAACAATGAATAATAGTATTATTAGTTACCCCCTGACAAGCACCATTAGGACCCCCTTCCCCCAAGACTCAAGTCCAGGAAGGGGCCAATATATTACCTAAATAAAATAACCTAGTTCTCCATAAATAAAGAAGGTAGGGAAAAAACTACAATGGCATGACACAGTGCTTGCACTAATTTGCCACCCCTACCCAAGAAGAAGTTCTGAGAGGGGCAGGAGGGGAAATATAGCAAGACTCCATGAGAAGGAAAGCAATTACTAAGGTGAGTAATTTTTCTTCAAACACCATGAAGTCTTCATATTATGACTAATGCAGATTACACAGCAGTACCTCCATGGAGGAGGGTCAGAACCCATTTAGGAATAGGGCTCTGAAGCACAGCTGTGCCAAAACAAGCATCTCTCCTGGACTGAATATCCAGGGAATAATGCTTGGTAAAAGTGTGAACTGTTTTCCAAGTAGCAGCTTGACAGATTTCCAGAATGGGAATATCTCTAGCAGCCGCTAGAGATGCAGCTGTACCCCTGGTGGAGTGAGCCCTCAGTCCTGAGGGGGGTTCTCTACCTAGTTTTTGATAACAAAATTGGATACAAGAGACAATCCACCTTGCAATTGTCCTCTTAGTGGCAGGTTTCCCTTGCCAACCTCGCCATAGGTAAGGAAGAGTTGGAGGATTGAACCTGTGACCCTTGGTGCGTTCCAAATAGTAGCTTAGGCTCTTTGATGTCCAAGCTGTGCAGTCTCCTCTCACCTGAGGAAGAATGCTCAGTGAAAAATACTGAAGAGATATGGATTGGTTCAGGTGGAAATCTGAAACCACTTTAGGCAAAACTTTCTGTTAGTCCTGAGGACTAATTTATCTCTGTGGAAAGAGATAAAATCTTCTTCCACTGACAGGGCCTGTAGTTCACTTATGCTCTGGCAGAAGTGATAGCCACTAGGAAAACAGTTTTCCAGTTAGAAACTTGAGCTCTGCAGAGGACAGAGGCTCAAAGGGAGGTTGCATTAACTGAGCAATGCAAACATTCAGGTCCCAGGCGGAGCTGGTTCTCAAAGGAGGGTTAGTGTGAAGCAACCCCTTAAAAAACTTGGAAAACACAGGGTGAGAAGAAAGGGAAGCAGGCTTCCCTGCTGACACAAAAGCAGAGACAGCTGCCAGATGAACCTTTAAGGTAGCTGGCCTAAGGCCTAAGGAATTTAAAATGGACCAAATAGTCCAGTAAAATGGGCAGATCAGCAGATTCTGGGATAATCTGCTTCTCAGAGCACCAGATGGAAAACCTTTTCCACTTAGAATTGTAAGTGGCCCTAGTGGAAGGTTTCCTTGAAGCCTTTAAAATATCCAGAACACCTTGAGAAAGGTGTAAGTCAGCAATTTCTAACTCCTCAAGAGCCATGCCTTGAGATGGAGGGATTTGAGGTCCGGATACCACACTCTCCCCTGTGCACAGGCCAGCAAGTCGTGGACTCTGGGCAAGCTCAGGGCAGGGTGGACTGTCAAGGACAGAAGCAGTGGGTACCAGGGCTGTCTGGCCCAATCTGGAGCAATCAGAATCACTTTGCAGGGCTGAGATCTGATTTTTACTAGTACCCTGAAAAGAAGAGGAAAGGGGAAAGGCATACAGGAACTTCCCTTTCCAATCAACTGAAAGGCGTCCAGGGGACTGAGCCCAGCACTGGAGGCCTGCAACAAAACAGAGGAAGTTGGTGGTTGTCTGGGGCTGCAAAGATCTATCTGAGGGGTGCCCCATCTGGCAAAGACCGACCCCAGCACCTGAGGATTCAGAGCCCATTCGTGATGGCCCTGAGAAATCCTGCTGAGGGCATCCGCCAGGACATTGTCCTTCCCTGGAAGGTGAACTGCTGTCAGGGAGGTGTTCAGGGAGTAAGCCAGAGACCACAACTTCATTGCTTCGGTGCACAAGGCTGATGACCGAGTGCCCCCTTGCTTGTTGATGTACCACATTGTTGTGGTGTTGTCTGTCCTGACTTGAACTACTTTGTTCTGGACAGAAGCTGAAAATGTCTGAAGAGCTAGAAAGACAGCTCTGAGTTCCAAAAGGTTGATGTGGAGCAGAGATTCCTGAGGAGACCACACTCCCTGAGTGGACAGGTCGCCCAAGTGAGCTCCCCACCCTAACAGGGAGGCATCCATGGTGAGGGTGAGGGAGTGGGAGACGGGAATGAAAGGAACCCCTTGTTTTAGATTGCTTTGATCCTGCCACCAGTGTAGAGCCAGGATCAGAGTTTGGGTCACTGGAACCAATTTGGAAAGGGTCCCTCCTTTGAGACCAATAGGCTTCAAATGGAACTGAATGTCCCTCATCTGGAATCTTGCTCCTTGCACTACCATGTGGAAGCAGCCATGTGCCCTAGGAGTTGCAGAAAATGCCTTGCTGGTCAAGAAACCCGCAGGGTAAAGGAGGATGCCAGGGCAATGAGCCTGTCTACCCTTTCCGAGGGAAGAAATGCCCTGGCTAACTTTGTGTTCAATTCTGCACCTATGAAAGTTAGTACCTGAACTGGTTCCAGAACTGATTTTGGTAAATTCAGCAGGAATCCCAGGGAAGTGAGAAGCTGCTGGGTGACTTGCAAGTGGGACTTTACCTGATCTGGGGACCCAGCCCACTATGAGCCAGTCGTCCAGGTAGGAAACACAGCAATCCTTGCCTTCTTAAATGAGCCACTACCACAGCTAGACATTTTGTGAATACCCTTGGTGCAGAGGTAAGGCGAAGGGCATTGCCCTGAACTGGTAGTGGCCTGAGGGCAGTTCTGAACCTGAGGTACTTTCGTGAGAAGGCCTGATCAGAACATGAAAATAGGCATCCTTGAGGTCCAGGGAAGCCAGCCAGTCCCTGGCCTCAGGGAAGGCAAAATCAGTGCCAGAGTTAACATTTTGAACTTTGGTTTCAAAAGATGCTTGTTCAGGTACCTTAAATCTAGGATAGGCCGCCATTCTCCTGTCTTTTGGGGTAGAAAGTATCTTGAGTACAGCCCTTGCCCTGATGGCAAGGAGGACCCTACTGCTTTGCAGTCCAGAAGAGAAGAAACCTCTGCTTCCAAAGCAAGGGCTTCTGAAGGATTTGCAGGTGGAAAATGTCTGGCTCTCATCTTTGGAAACTGTTTGAAGCTAAGAACCAGACCCTGGCTTATTACCTCCAGAACCCATCTGTCCGAAGTTAGGGACACCCAGTTCTGGCTGAAATAAACCAACCTGCCCCCCACTGGTACAGGAGAATCGGCCCTGGGCACCCCATCAGGGTGCCTTCTTGGCAGTAGCCTTAGGCTGAGGGAAGGGGGACGGTTTACTTGTGCCCCGCCTCACCTCTGCCTCTGAAGAAACCCCTCTGTGCAAACGCAGAGGAGGCCTGAGATTGGTAAAAGGCCTGTGGAAAGGCCTGCCCTACCTCTGGGAGCGTGCCTCTGGGAGTGGCATGCTCTTCCTAGCCTGGCACTTTTGTAGGTAGTTCTGTATTCATCCATCTTTTTCATATAGTTTTCTGTTTGTTCCCCAAACAGAGAATTACCCACTACAGGAAAATCCATAGCCTTTGACTGAGTATCTTGGGACAGATTATGCATCTGAGCCATGCCAACCTACGGAAAGCTACAGAAGTGGCCATGACCCTAGAGGAAACATCATTAACATCAACAGCAGTATGAAATTGAACTTTAGGGCTTCAATGCCATCAGCAGCCACCTGTTCCAACTCACTAGCCAGCTGGCCATGTGCCTGCTTGGTTAACTGCAATACTATGTCCCATCTAGATTTCTGATATCTAGCTACATAAGCCATATAATTTGCCTGCCTGAGTCCCAAAGAAGCTGCCATATACTTTTTTACCATGGCATCAATCTTCCTGAATCCTTATCAGGAAGATGTGAGGCCAGGGGAATATTAGCCTTGTCACAGGCTGCAGCTTGAACCACACCTACATGACTACACTGCTCAGTGAGGAAGTCTGTATCAGAGCCTGACAAAGTATACCTTCTGTCCATTTTTTATCTACAGGAGGGACAGAATGAGGATTTTTAAAATCTTTGTTGTTGTTTCCTAAATGACTTATGCAAAGGAATAGACAACCTCCTAGACTCTGGTATATCCATCATTTCTACATAATCAGGCTCTTGCTCATCCACAGCCCTCTAAAGGAAGCTGGAGGGTTTCTGCAACCTTTTGTAAAACATAAATGAGAAGGGGACTCAGACAGAATAGGAGGATATTCTAAAGGTCTGTCTGGAGAAATGTCCGTTCAATGGGCACGCCCAGACCCTCCCAGCCACATATATATTGATCAAATTCCTCCTCCCTCCTGTGGTTCATAAAATTCTCAACATCATACTCTGAACCACTGGAACTGAACGAACCAACCTTTACCAACTGTTGGTGGTTCGACTGGACCCTGAGACAGTGACTGGACAATCTGTATGGCTTTAGCTATTTCTGCAGCAGTTGGAGAGACAATTTGGACTCCAACCCTACTGATTTCTTTGTCTTTTTCACTGGGACTGGTTCCTCTGAACCAGCCTTCCTTTTCTCGAGGAAGTCTCGCCTGGTCAGAGGGCAGTACCCTCTGGTCCAGTGGGTGCTGGACCGGCTGGCCATCTGGGTCACGGACTTTTGCTCTCGCCCCTGAGCCGCCCAATCTCTTTTCCAGGGTGGCTGCAGGGAAATTTTTACACACCTGGCAGTCTGACAGGAGGTGGTCAGCCCCCAGACAATAAACACAGTGGTGTGTGGTCAGTTTTGCAAGGCCTCCCACAGACATCGTAAGTGTTGGAAACCCAGTGGCCCGGTTTTTCTTTTGGGTTTCAGACATAATGCCAGCTAACCAAAACTTGCCTTTTGATGGCAGTGCCAGGCAAGACACCCTTATCGTTCCTAACTGTCACGGGTATTTGAAAACCCAAGTTTAAAGCAAGGTTTTTTTAGAACCGATAAGAACCGGGAACCGCACTCTAAAAGCCCAACCAACACTTTAAAACGTTAATTTCAGCAAACCGATCGGTTCAAAACCGAACCAATAATTGAATTTCCACACAGACTTTAATTTTTGTACTTACGGTTTACCAGATAGAACTTTTAACCGAAATGCGGTAAAATAAATACTTTTTGCCGGTTCAAATGAACCGAAAATACTCGCTTGAACCGAGAAATGAACCGAGCTGAAGGAGCTGATCTCCGGAGCGACTGTTCAGTGAAGCGGAGTAAAGAATCTGACAGTTTCATTTGAAACTGCCCAGATAGAGCTTTGGCATAAGCGCTCACTGTAGAACTCCAGACTCCCTGGAGTTAACTCTTTCCTCTCCGGGGCAGTTCAAGTGCAGTGGCTAACTGCATTAGTCATAATATAGCAAGACTTCATGGTGTTTGAAGGGCTAGTGAGACAGATATTGGTTAAGATGTATGCTGAGGGGCTACGGATAGGGTAAGAGAGTCAAGAGGAGAAGTAATCTGATACTATGCAGGTTTAAAGCTGAGAGCCCTGCAGGCAAAAGGCACGGCGAGGGTGAGTGAATTTAGAGATTGAGACCCTGCAGGCGGGGGCGGGGCAAGTACCAGAGAAATGTACAACCTGCAAGGTCAAGGCAATGCTAGGGACAATTCAGGTAAGGGAAAAGGGGGTGACCATTGGAGTGTTAGGGGAGGAGGCGTATTTAATAGTGGACGGGGGGTGGATGGGGAAAAAAAGTAGATTAAAGTTTCAAAATAAGCGTGGCAAAGAGAGAGACAGTTCAAGCACAGAGACAGAGAGCCTGGCTAAGAGCACAGACCAATGTTGTGCGCTCAGCAAGCGGCTCTGCCCAATCAAAGAAGTGGAGGCTAAGGTATGAGCCAATCTGTAGGCCGCGGCTTGTGGACATACCTTGGTCAGGAGCCAGGTGGGCCAGCAGGTGAAGGTGGCCGGCCGCGGTTCTTGGCCGATGCCGCAAGCCCGAGTCAGGCTGGAGTTACTGCAGCTCAAAAGCTGCCATGTAAACATGCCAACTGACAACTGCAATTAGTGTTCCAGGTCGGGAAAGTAAAGACAACATGCAAGAAACATTAAACTTGATTCCACTTGAAAACCGTTATCAATATGAACATAAAAAAGTGAGAAGTGAAGAAAATTTATACTTCTGTAACAACTACTGGCTACATGTAAACCCTAGTGTGTAGTGCAGTGTAGCGTCCCCTACATATAATCATCATCACTGCCAAGTTTGTCCAGTGTCCACACTTCCAACAGAGCCTCTTGCTAGTACATGAATAAATTCTGAAAATGATTCAAATTGTGTGTGTGTGTGTGTGTATTGGTTGAATTTTCTTAATGCTGTTGAAGTCATAAATTTCCAAGTAGTTAAAAAAAAAACAGCCAGCTGATGTGCAACTCAATACTAATTTGCAATTCACCTGACTCTTAGGTCTATATAACCCTCAATGCCATTCTCCCTTCAAAATTTGTCTAGTCCTGTTCTGAAAGACTGAACAACAGTGCTAGAACCCCGTCACTGGGCAGCTTTGTAGGGGGCACTGACCGTTACTGCCAGAGAGGCACCAACACCCCTACCCTACCCTTTCTGGGACCCTGATGGGAGAACTTGGTCTTGGGGCACCAAATCTGAAACTGCCCGAGCTGCGTCTGTTGCTGCCATGGCTGCTGTGACAAAAAGGGTCAAAACTAAAAGGTTTCTTCTGTTTCTGCCTTTTCAGGTCCATCTTGGAGGAAGTCATGGAATCGATGGTGGCGCTGGACTTCTCGATCCTAGTGAGGTGTCCTGCCACCCCAGGGCCAAAGAGACTGGTACCCAAGAAGGGAACACTAGTTAACTTGTGTTGGGTGTCCACAATGAAGGCGGAAATCTGCAGCCACATCCTGCAATGCATTGTGACAGTCACTGCCACAGCACGAGCGTCGAAACTGCCAATGTCCAAGGCCATCTGAAGCAGGTGTTTGGTCAGCGGTGGTCCCTGGTGTCAGACCACTTTTACTGCCAACTGCTTGTCAGCAGGAAGGAAAGGGAGGACATGATCCAACACTCCCTTCAGGGAGTGACGAAGTGGCCATCATCAGCGCGTAGCTAGCCAAGCGGAGACCTAGGGGAAAAACAGTGCAGACATGCACTGTGGTCAAGCTTCTTGGACTCCTTCCAGTATTGCTGGACTTGTGAAACTGTGAGTCAGCAACCAGTGCCTCGGCAGAGGGATGGTCTGAATATCTGGACAAAGTGTTGGTAGGGACCACATACTTGCGGACCATATGGACTGAGGGTGCCGGGCAGGAAGCTGGATGCTGCCAAAGCTCCAATGACAGCCAAAGAATGGCCTTGGATATAGGAAAGGTAACCCCCAGGGATTCGTCCCTATCCAGGATGTCAGTGAAAGGGTATCTGCCCCTCTCCTGGACTGGCTCCAAAGCGACTTACATGGACTCAGGCATAAGCCTGAGAAGGGTCCCAAATGACACTGGCCCCTGGTTGGTAGTCAGTTCATCGACCAAATCACAGTCGAATGCACGAGACCTTGAGGACTGCATCGAGGACCCATCAGAGTAATCCAAGGACTCGAAGACAGCCCTCAAACTCTTAATGCCGTGCACCGCATGAGAATTGTTTGAGTGGAAAATTTCCACTGATAACCAGCCTGGCAAGCTGGCAGTCGGACGAAAGCCCTTAGTAGGGGCTCCCCACAAAGGATATCAGGGAGGCAGTTCCACCTGTAAAGGTGGCGAGACACGTGTGGGTAGCAGTCGTCTCAGCATGACCAGCGTGGGTGTGACTGGTGTCAACCAACTGACTGCCCTACCAAGACCCATTGCTGCCAAAGGAGCTCCTCATAGCACTATCACATGCTCCAGTGCATCCTCCCTTTTCTAAGGATGAAGAGGAACAGCAGCATCAATGGTAACACCTCCCAACTGAGCGAGATCAAGAGTGCGAGGAACTCCTCAACCGAGACCCGCAATTTGAATGTAGATATTGAGGAGATGCAGCTGGAGGTGCATGGCACACAACCTGCACCAGTGTTGACTGCTCTACCCCGGGGGAGGCTGTTCTTGTGAGGAGATTACCAGGTTCTCCATCTGCTCCTGAGTGAGGCCCTGCAGGACCAGAGTCCTAGAGATTGAGTCATTTTGCTCAGTATTCACAAAAGAAGATGAGGAGGAGTTACCTAAACCAGACAACAGAAGCACTCTGGGTAGGGGGGTTGACACCAGTCCATTTACAGAAGAAAGAGTCCTGAAAGAACTCCTAAAACTCAAGGTGGACAAAGCAATGGGGCCAGAATCCTTAAAGAACTAAGGGAGGACCTAGTGACACCACTGACCACACTTTTTAACAAATCATGGGAGGATGGGGTGGTACTTGAGGACTGGAGGAGGGCAGATGTGATTCCCCTTCACAAAAGTGGGAGCAAGGCAGAAGCAGGAAACTACAGACCTGTAAGTTTGACCTCAGTGGTAAGGAAAATGATGGAATCACTTCTGAAGGAAAGAACTGTTGAGTACCTAGAGGCCAGCGGGGCACAGGACCCAAAGCAGCATGGATTTACAGCAGGAAGGTCATGTCAGACGAATCTAATATATTTCTTTGACTGGGTGATCAAAGTAATAGACCAGGGAGGGGCAGTGGATATGGCTTACCTAGACTTTAGCAAGGCATTTGACACAGTCCTGCACAAAAGATTAATAATGAAGTTAGCCAGCTTGGGAGTGGGTCCCTGGGTGGTAGCCTGGGTTGCAAACTGGCTGTACAACAGGACACAGAAGGTAATAGTGAGTGGCACACATTCCGAAGAAAGGGGGGGTCACTAGTGGAGTACCTCAGGGCCAGTACTGGGTCCAGTCCCTTTAACATCTTTATAGGTGACATTGCAGAGGGTCTGGAGGAAAGGTATGACTCTTTGTAGATGATACAAAGATCTGTAACAGAGTTGATGCACAAGGGGGGGTAGAAAGGATCAGAAGGGACTTGGCAAGGTTGGAGGAATGGTCAGACATATGGCAACTTAGATTCAATGCAAAGAAGTGCAAAGTAATGCACCTGGGAAACAAAAACCCAGGAGAAGAGTACACAATAGCAGGGGAGGTACTAACAACAACAAAAATGGAACGGGACTTGGGGGTAGCCATATTGGATTATCTAAAGGTGGGTAAGCAATGTGAGAAGTCAGTGAGGAGAGCCGGGGGATACTGGGATGCATAGGAAGGGGCATCATGAGTAGAAAAAGGGAAGTGGTTATCCCTCTGTACAGACAGTTGGTGAGACCCCATCTGGAGTACTGTGTGCAGTTTTGGAGACCTCATCTACACAAGGACATAGACAGGATGGAAGCAGTCCAGAGGAGGGCAACTAAAATGGTGCAGGGTCTGCATCAGAAATCATATGAAGAGAGACTGATAGAGCTTAATATGTATACCCTTGATGAAAGGAGGGACAGGGGACATGATAGAAACGTTCAAGTACCTCAAGGGAATCAACAAAGTCCAGGAGGGTTGCATCTTTCAAAAAAAGAGATGTGTAAGAACAAGGGGACACAATTTAAAGATAGAGGGGGGACGGCTCGGGGTAATGTGAGGAAATCTTTTTTCACGGAGATAGTGGTGGATGCGTGGAACTGCCTTCCTGGGGAGGTTGTTGGGGCTAAAACAGTGGGGGAATTCAAACATGCATGGGACAGACACAAGGCAATTGTAGTGAGGGGGTGGCAGGAAGTAAGTAGGCTGTTGGTTAAATAGAATCTGCAGCTTATCCAGTAGGTAGGGAAATAGGCAGACTGGGTGGGCCAAGTGGTCCTTATCTGCCGTCAAAGTCTATGTTTCTATCTTCGACCCCTTCCAAGAACAGATCGATAGGGTCAAGGAAAATCTTGACTTCCTGTTCAACCTGTGTGGAGGCTGACAAGCCTGACAGGGTTAATGTGAAGAAAGCAGCCTGTCCCTTGATCAAAAAGGGCTCAGGCCGAAGCCAAGCACTCTAGAGACCCTGAGCAGCTGGGTGGGGGGGGTCACAGGAGTGGGAAGAGCATGCCCATTCCCACGATGATGGCAGGTTTTCCTGGATTTTTCACGCTGCAGGAAGGGCTCTTCCTGAAGGTATGTAAGGCCCAGTATATCTCACAAAATTCCCACGTGAAGGGGGCTCCAACACTAGCTCCCAATGCAAGCAGTGCCAAGACCGTCAAGGTTCCTGTCACAGCCTTGGCCACTGTCTCTTCCATTGCTGCAAGCTGGGCCCCAGACCCTACAGCAGTAGGGGCCACCTTGCGGGCTGCTTTAGTCTTAAGCTTTGGGTCCTGATCACCTGGTCGATCAAGGAGAAGGCAAGGCTGGTGGTCTTCTAGGCACAAGGCAGCCTAGTTTGGCACAGGCCTCAAGCAGCAGCATCATGAAATACCCTCAGGCAATAGAGGCACGACACATATGGGTCCATCCAGGACATCTTCTGCTGGCACTGGATACACCATTTGAAGCCAGAAGCCAGATTGGAATCCTCACATTCCACTGAAGTTGGAAGTTGACGACAGCAGAACTGAGGAAACCACTAAGAACAAAACAGAAGCTGAATTTGAAGAATAAAGAGCAAGTTTGCCAAATTGTGCACTAAAAATTAGGCCTACATCGCACATGGAGCTGCAATGGAGGAGACCCGACTCTTCCAGCAGAAAGGAAGATCTGACATCATGGGGCAGAGCCAAGGGATAAACCACCTAGGTGGTGGGAGGAGCTTCTCTTAAAGATGGTCTGGGCCGGTCCGATGATGCTGAGGGTTGAGGCGCTGGATGCCACACCTCATGCCACGCCTGCGACCCGGATTCAGGAATGAGCCTGGGTCATCGGGGGTCAGCAGGGGAGAGACAAGATTGAGCACCCAGAGGGCTGTTCTCCTCTCCCGGGGGGGGGAGGGTGTCTGGGGGTGACCGACGCAATAGCAGCCTCTAATCGAGACTGGGGGTACAGCGCAGACGTCGAGTCGCAAACTCCAAGGGGGTGGGTTGATGGCAGGCTCCAGCGATGGAGGTGTTGCGCTGAAGGCCACTGCACACCACGTCCTGCGGGGTAGAAATGCACAAGAGGAAAACCCCTACCGTCTCGATAGGCGATGATGGGGACCAGTGGTGGGTCCCCACACCCAATGCTGGGCCTACCCGGCTGTACCTCTAGTTGCTCTCCCCCCTCTGGTCACTCCACTACATTGTTAGAGTGCCAGAGGAGTTGGCAGTCCCGCCTCGGGGGACTCAGAGTTGGGGGGTCATGCGATTGGAGGAGGATGGAGGGCACGGGCCATGGCCAGAGAGCGAGTCCAGGAGCTTCAGGTGGGCAGCAGAGACCCACCGAGTGCCCCCTCGGGAGACAGAGTCCGAGTCCGAGTCAGGTAGGAGATAAAGAATACGAAACAAAACGAAAAAAAAAAATGGCCCGGCAAATAAGCTTCTTAAAGGAAGACTGCCAGAAGTGTGGATAAGTGAACCATATCCACATCCGTACAACGTGGGCAGTAGTGCTTCAAACATGTTGGCAGATCAGCCTGTGAACTTCAAACTGGGTGGTGCGGAGTTTAAAATTCTTGGGGAGAACACCACAGTAGGAAATTTAAATGATGTGTAAAATGTGTGTTTGTAGATAACTGCAACGGATTAAAAGTTTAAACCCCCCCAATCCTTTAAAGTTTAGATTAAAGATTCATAACTTTAACCACAGAAAGGTTTTTCTCTGTCTACGTTACTACAGTACACAGTTATCAACTGAGAGGCAGGATATCTGAAGTGAGCAGTATGTCCGAGTGTGTTGATATGTCAGGGGCAGAGCACTTTCATGCTTTATGTATCTGAGTGCCAGGGGTAGTGTTTGTTCTTGATTAGGAAAGCAATCAGGTGCCCTCTCAATGGCAAGCCGTGCATGCATGAGCTGTGTCCTTCGGCGGTGTGGGAAGAGGGATGGCATGTGCATCACCTGCCATGAATGCACTGAAGAAGGATGTCAGCAAGACGCGTCAGGGTGTAGGGCTCTCAGCAACTTTTGCAGCTTGGGGCTCCAGGACTCTCCGAAAAAAAAACAAGATTTGGCAACAGCCAACAACGGCTGCTTTTGCTTTTTCTTATTTTCAGTTCTCCTTGTATGCATTTTTGCAAAGTATTTATGCAGAATACCCAAGTTCAGACACAAAATCTCATTTTCAGTGGTGTCCTGGTTTAAACATTTTTCTTTTTCTCCTGTGTTTCCCTCCTGGTTACAACGAACGCCCACCTTCTGGACCAGTCTCCCCAACACCATCACCTGGCATTCCTGGGACCTAACTACTCCACTGATGTCCTGCCACTGGAGTTGTCCAGAGGTTCCCAGTCGTTGGAGTGGGGCCCGGGAAGGACTGGAGTTGTCCAAAAGTTCCCAGTCATTGGTGTGGGGTCTGGGAAGGAGTGGGCAATCACTGTGCTGCGGGCGTAGATGTTTTCCTCCATTTTCTCCCTCTGGGGTTCACGTGAGTGCAATGATGCAATGTACATGCTCCACCTCCACGGAGATACCCCCTACGTCCAGACGGGGTCCCCCTCCCCTGCTGTCCCACATTGCTTCCACCTAGATGCCTATAGGTAGTAGCTAAACAGCGAGACATGCAGTCCCCACTCCCTGAAAGAGTAGGACTGTCTTATGAATAATCAATCCTCCCTCCAGCCAGCCCTGAGAGACTCTGGTCCTTTCCCAAACCTGGGCTGCCAGGCGGCAGGCTGTTAGGCAGCTAGTGCCTCAGCCTGCCACACCACTGGACCAGCCTTTATAATTTGGTAATCCAGGATAAACCAGCAAAAATGCCAGATTTAATTTTTAATGGGGTACTTACTCATTACAGTTGCATGGGCAGAGCTCGGCAGACATTATGCCATTATCTGTAGAACAGCACTGTGGAAGTACGTGATGGGACCGCTGTCTGGTGTGCTTCCACAGTGCTCTGGCAAATGTCCAGTCATACTGTTTATGTGGCCCTTCCTCTCCACAGGCCGCATAAACACACCCCCTTCATGGGGCAGTACTTTTTCTTTCGCAACTGCAGCAGTGACGGCCACCATGTCTAAGATGGCTGCTAACTCAACTGCACATGCCGAGTGCATCGATACATCGAAGTTCTGTCAGTGCTGCCATCTTTGGTACGAGACCGTGCAGTGAAAGTATGGCGAGAGCTCCAAGTATTCTTTTACTTGCTCTCACCGCACTGAGCAGCCATATCAGCTCTGACCAGAGTTTGTTTTTATACTGTATTAACACTGGGTAGCCCAGCTGACATGCACTATACCTTTTTCAGTAGGGTCCTTCTTTCGTCAATGTTTACCCTGTACTTATAATTATCAAACTGAAATGTATTTTTTTCAGTGTTCACACTTAAGTTTTTAGTTTAGTTTATTAGTCTAGGAATTAATACCTTTGAGCCAGGGCTCTTTTACAAAGGTTCCACGTCACAAAGAACATTTAACAAAGCACGATACACATTACAGGTAAAACCAGACAGGAAAGTTACATCATAAATTTGCTATTAATAGTTTAAGGCAGTAACGTTTTTAAGTTTCGTAGAAAAACAAGCTATAACAGGTTCAAGCGAGTAGACAATTTCGAGGTTAAGGAAACTTCCAGGGAGAGGGTGATCATTAGGCGCCAAAAGGAGGCTAGAGAGGAGGGAAAGGTGGTGAGCGGGAGAGTAAGTGAGAGGGGACAGGAAAAGGGTGGGGGAGTGAGTTTGGGTGGGAGACAGGAAGTAGTAGAGGTACCAGAGGGTTCATTAGTCAGGGAGGAAGAGGCCTCAGATGTGAGGATGGACATGAGGAGTAGTAGTCTTTATCTAGCACAATCACAGTTGCTGGTGGTGGTGAGGTGGGCATAGAGCATGGATTTGAAAGCTTCAAGCGAGGTTGAGGATAGAGTAGGTGGACTAAGCGCATTGAACCATGTCGGGGCCCTGTATGCGAAAGATCTTTGTCCCTGTGCAGTCCGGCATCTCGGAACCAGGAAAGGTTGGCGTTCAGATCTGGTGGAGGGTCGTGAGCCAGGATTCAGTCGGAGTAGGTTTTGAATATATAATGGAGTCAGTCCCAAGATAGATTTTTTTGCCACTGTGCAGGTGAGATAAATAAGATGATTTGATAGGTTCAACCAGCCTGATCCATAGTACAGATCACACGTGTGAGTCAGTCTTTGAGCCCCCGTGAGGAGCCGGCAGGCCTTATTTAGAGTGATTGAGATCGCCTTAGAGCAGTGGAGGTAGCTGAGCCATAAATAATAAGGCATAGTCAATGATTGAGATTATGGAACTCTGTATACTATTCTCAATGCCGCTTGATTTAGAAATTGACGGTTACGGAATAGTATTCCACATGCTGGTTCACTGTTTTCGAGTGTTGTCAATGTGGGTTGCAAAGGTGAGCCCTTGGTCAAAAGTGATGCCAAGGTATTTGAAAGTATTTACTTGGTCCAGTGTAATTCCACAGAGGTTTATATGGTGAGTGGAGTATGCCTATTTTGTTTTGGTGATTGGAGAAGAGCATGGCTTTTGTTTTATTGTGGTTTAGCACAAGTTTACTATCCAGGAACCACCTTTCAACACTAGAGAAAGCAAGTTGTAGGCTTTTTCGTAGGGAGTTTGGATCCTTGTGGGAAGAGAGAATTACAGCACCATCAGTGTATAAGATTATTTTCTCCTGGCAGATATCTGGGAGGGAGTTAAGGAACAGGCTAAAGAGGAGCGGTCCAATAATTGATCCCTGTGGTACACCCAAGAGAACTGGTTTGAAGTCGGAGAGTTCATTAGAGATTTTTACAGCCTGTGACCGATTGGACAGGTAACTTTTTACCCAAGCACAAGGACCTTCAGCCAGGCCTAGACTAGAAAGTAGGGAGGTAAGTAGGCCATGATGGACTGTGTCAAAGCTTTGTAAGATCGATAAAGACTGCACCTGTTTGGCACCCTTTGTCCAGGGCTGAGTGGACTTCTCAGAGAAATCAAGTAGGCTGTTGTTGTACTATGTCCTTTCCTAAAGCCGTGCTGTTGATTACAGAGTAGATTGTATTTGTCCAGGTAATCAGAGAGTTGGTCTGCCACTATTCGCTCAAGTGCTTTGGAGAGGGAGGGAGTATTGATATTGGTCGATAGTTTCCTGTTGAGGTTTTGTCCCCCTTTGTGCACTGGCATAACTATGGCAGATTTCCATTTGTTGGGAAATTGACTTTTGGCAAAGTGACAGATTAAGAATTTTGCAAGGGGAATTACTTCATCCAGGGTGAGACAGGATTTTAGATCTAGCGTGTCACTACTTGTTCTGGATTTGGAGCAGGCCTTTCTTATGTACTTGTGTGCTTCTGCACTTTGATTTTCTTGAAGTAAAATTGTGGTTTGTCACGAGGGGTGTTTTGTGATACTAGGCTAGGCACAGGTAAGTCCGAGAAGAAATCTGGGGGGAGGACCCCACTAAGGTCTGTGAATGTCTTATTAAGCGCATCTGCAATAGACTTTGGGTCAAGAGTGGTGGATCCATCAACTTTCATAATGGTAGGTGACGATTTTGATTGTTTACCCATTATGTTTCGGATGTTGTCCCAAAAAGCTGTGGGATATTATTGCTAACGCCTCAGCCCAATGCAACAAGGTATATGGGAGGGAGAGCAGAATTGTTTATTTGTGTGCAGAAGAACTTTGAGCTCAACAGCCCTTTTTCAAAGGTGTCCAAGTTGCTAGATTTTGGATTTTGTACTGTAATATTAGATCTGAAATATTGCTTACAATTTTAGATTTCCCAATAATATACCATAAGACTAAAATGAAAATCAAATAAAAGTACAATTTTATTCTGAGGGTTCAATAATTCAGGCAAACATACACAGATGTCAACATAACATTTCTATCCCTAGACCATTACGTTGCAGGCATATTACACAGACACAGAACACAATACATTTTCTTATTTGTACCTAAACTGCCTTGCCACCTAAACTTAAGAGATGCAGCTTTAAGGTATACTTACATCCAGACCACAATACATCTGGGGCTTCGTAGCACTGACATGATGCTGGATTCCATGTGGCAAAAAGAGAGAAAACCTCCCATGTTATATACTCTTTTAGATACCAGGCTATGGTTGGCTTCTGATTACCTCATGCATTCTTTAAGTTACAAAACATGTTTTCTACCTGCAACAGTTATCTCTTCCCTCTGTCTCCGAGTTGAATAAAAGAGACATGTTTTTCACCAAGTTAGACAGCAGGTGTCTTATCTCCCTGTGCTCAGACAAGTGGTCAGCAGAAAGGTTCATTCAAATTACGATGCAGCAGAAATTAGACATGGGAAGCAGGTAACAGTCTCATGCAGTGCTAGGCATCCGACATAACAGATAACATATTTGTTAAGCTTTTGAACATCCAGCAGTTTGGGCCGGACAACTTAACAAGGATTTCATTTTATTTCTAAATTAACCACTTCAGTCCGCTTACAGTGTATGAAAGTATATTGATTTGTGATAGATATATATATATATATATATATATATATATAGAGAGAGAGAGAGGGCCAAAACTCAGTTTAATGCATCAGTTAGGGTTGTTCCACAGCGACAAAAGCGAGAAAATTCGATGTTAGGTTGAAACCCTTTGCACCCTCCAGCCCACCCCCAACTGAATCAGCGACCAATACCGGGTCTAAGTGTCACCCCATCACATGTGGAAAGAAGCTGAGGAATAGGAGAATGGGGTGACAGTTAGGACCGATGATCCTAATGCACACCCCGATTCCAGTTGGAGGGGTGGGCTGGAGGGGTGCAAAGGGGGTTTCAACCCTAACACTGAACTTCCTCGCTTTTGTCGCTGTGGAACAACCCTAACTGATGCATTAAACTGAGTTTTTTGCCTAATTTCCTTCTTTTGAGAATGATATTGAGAAATAGTGAATGTAATGCAGCGGAGCGGCGGGTGATGTCTTGTCGCATTGTAACATTGTACCCGCAAACGCAAATCGAATGCGCGATGGTGACGCCGGGTAAACAGAAAAGGAAAAGTACTGTAGACAGAAATGTTAAAAACAACAGAAACGTAACCGCAAATGAAAACACAAAGGGTAACACACATGGTGGCGTAAACGCGAACGGTAAGTGAAACGGGTACGGAACCGCAAGCAGAAATGGTAATGGGAAGAGTAATGTAAGCGCACAGGCTGGTTTTCCCCAAAATGTGTATAGAGAAAGACAGTGAGTAGAAAGAATGTATGCAAAATAATGACTCTTGGAACACAAAAATCAGTAGTTGTAATAGTAAACTGCTTATATCTCAGTAACCGTACGACATAGAAACATTTTTTTTAAAGTCATATATATCGTCACTTTCCTGGCTAGTTTTATATATAGTGCCCGGGGCTATAATTTTTCAACAAAAACTCCGTATCTCGTACCGCTTTCGAGATAAGGCCCTCGTGCTACGCCGCGAACGCCTTTAATGTTATCCTCTATGGGAAAACAGAAGTTCGGACTGCCATAACTTTTGAACAGTTTAATATTTTTTCACAAAATCTTCAAAAGGCACATCGGGGACCCCGGCCGCACGTTCCCTGAAGATTTCAGGCTGGTCACGCAAACCGTGCGACCTGTAGGCACGACCGTAGAATTCCAGAAAAAGCGTAAATGCACGCGCAGATCACACTTAATAACTCTGCAGCCGTGTATCTGACAGGTACAAAACTTGGCAGATCCCAAGGCATATGGGTCTTGATCGTGTTTCCCAAATTTCAGGCAAATCCGTTAACGGTTGCAAAGTTATTAAGGTGCAGAATTTGGGGTTTAACATGTAACTGGCTCCTCAACCCTAACTATGGTAGAACTACCGTACTACCATATGAGCAATTATTAATATAATGCTTACGTAAATATGTATTTATGCTACTAATATGCTCATAGTAATTATATGCTTATAATAATGTGCTCACCCCTACATGTGAAGCCTAGCTACACAGTGTTCATATACACACTGTGCTTATGAATGTAACTAATAATATGCTCACCAACACAAGTCAGCTGGCCTTAAAGCAGAGTCTGTGTGTTTTGCTCACAGACAGAAATTGAAAAGGCTTTCTGAGACAACATAAGTGGGTTAAGTTGTTGGGAAACCTGCTGAAATACCGTCTTTATTATTGTCTGTAGGGTAAACTGAGACCAGCCACAGTAGCCCACATTTAAGGGGTATAATAAAGAGCTGTGTCTTGCCCTGTAGTTTGGGGGCTGGGTGAGCATTGTTTGGCCTGAGGCCTCAGCTAGGTAATAACTGGGAGGAGGGGCTGAGTGAGTCACAATTCTGATTGCAGGTTGTTTTGGATTGCTATACAAAGGCTCACTCACAACAGCCTATCGGGGCTCTCCTCAAGTGAGTTAATCAACCACTGCTGATATATAAGGAAGTATCCATCAAGCGGACCTCTGCATGGAGGACTGCAGCGCAAAGGACAACACGGGAGTCTGCCAGGGGAGGTAGCTGGGGGCCGTACAATCTGCCCCTGCAAACCATGAGTAGGTAACAGGGGTAAGCAGCTATCTACAGTCACATGGCATCAGGTAGGAAAAAAGGTGTAGTACCCTATTACAGGGCTAAGCTACAACAGAGGTTCAAAACTCACAAAAAAACTAAAAATCATTGAAAACACTCTATACAGGGTAGGGTAATAAAAGAAATTTAAAGGGGTAAAATAACAGAGAAAGCAGGTAGGATAGGATGATGGGAGTGGTGCAGTGCAGTGGCTGTGGGGCAGCAGTCTTCAGGCAGACTTTCTGGAGGCTGCAATGCTGCCTGGCTTGGGTTCGGAGGACCGTCTCCCCCACCCAGGGACCACCTAATAGATGCCTCTTGAGGAAGGGGTTGTTTGCCCTGAAGCACTGAGGCATCCAGCTTTGAGTGGGAGCTTTATTTTTTTTTACTGTCAATGTGACTAAAATACAGCATGTACAAGTATTTATCTTTATAAGTACTGCATAGATAGCACATCAAAATTACTTTTCACTGAATTTTTTGATGTCTTTGCCGGCTGTTTTTTTCTTACATGGACCACTAGTCTACCGCTGCTACCTCATAGAGGACAACAGTGGGTTCGGGGGAGGGTTAGGGTGGTGGAGCATAGGCACATCCCACACCCGGTTCCACTGCAAAACTCCTGTGCTGCACTAGCAGAGCGGGAACATCCCACAGAGGCACTTGAAGTAGTTACTGGGGTGTGTGGGGGGTCCTTCATTGTGGAGACCCCAAGGGGGGTGGCAGAGGACACCAGAGGAGGAGGAGGAAGTGAATCCTGGTAGGGGACTTAATAGTGAGGGGGGATAGAGTTGGGGACAGGTAAGGATGAGGAGAGGGAGGTTCAGTGCCTTCTCAGCATCATGGCTCGCAGAAATGGAAAGAAGATCCAAAGAATTGCTGGGGCAGCAGGGAGGGAGCGAGAACTAGATGTCATTGTCCATCTGGGGACTAATGACCTGGCTAGGGATGAGCCAGCAATAGTTCAGGAGAAGTTCAGGGAATTGGGAAGGGGTCCTGGGCAGGTGGCACAATCTGTGACCTTCTCGGAAGTGTTACCTGTCTACATACAACAGGGGGGAGGTCAGGATTCTCTGCACCAGGAACTTCACTGTTCGGTTGAAGGAATGGAGCAGAGAGGAGAGTTTCAACTTCTTTGGGGACTGGGGCCCCACCTGAAGGGATAAGGGCCTGTACAGGGGTGATGGCCTGCATCTGTGCAGGATGGGAACTGTGCTCCTTAGTGAACAGTTTAAATGCAACACTGGCCATCATTTAAAGTAACCAAGGAGGAGGCAGAAACACAAAGGGAGACATAAACTGCACCCCCCAGGCAAATGAGGTCAGCAAGGGGAATCCTGAGGGGATGAAACTCCCCAAAAGAATCATATAACAAAGGAATCCAGGGGATAGAAGGCAACAGTGATAATGAGGTAGATAGTGGAGAAAACAAAGGGGGACAAATGGGAAACAAGACGGTGGTGGAAGCACAATCTAGAAAGCCAGGTGTGCAAATGCTTTAAGTCTAGGCAGCAAGACTGCAGACCTAGAGGCCACCATGGCAGAAGCAGACCAGGATATGCTTGCAATTACAGAGTCCTAGTGCACTGAAAACCAGGATTGGGATGTGGCCATACCAGGGTATACTCTGTTCAGAAAAGACAGGATAGGTAAAAAAGGAGGAGGAGTAGCTCTTTATGTTAGGGACAAAATAAAAGCCACAGAAATACAGGGAGAGCAGGGAGGAGCTGAAGTACTGTGGGTCGCCCTGGAAACACATAAAGGGGCCACTGTTTGCATAGGAGTGATCTACAGACCTCCAGCACAGAGGAGAGAGGTGGATAAGGACATGGTGGAAGCCATCCAAAAGATGGCATGCAAGGGGCAGGTGTTGCTGTTGGGGGACTTCAATCTACCAGATGTGGACTGGAGCCTACCAGCTGCAGCAACAGTCAGAAATAGGGATATATCCTGGACATTCCTCAGGCAACTAGTTGTTAAGCCCACTCGTAAGCCACCCCGGTGGTGCTGGGGGTTGAGGCGCTGGACGCCACACTGGCAACCAGTGTTCGGGAGCGAGCTTGGGGTGCTGGGAGATGGCAGGAGCGGGAGAGGATTGAGCGTCCGCAGAGCTGCTCTCCTCCCCAAGGGGGGAGGCTGGGGGATTACTCGATGCATCAGCGGCTCCTGGTGGAGACCGGGAGTGCTGTAGCTTGCTAAGCAGCATGTAGTTGGCGTGACCTAACGCAGGCAGGGGTTGCTGTGCGTCAGCATGTACACACGCAGGGGAGGGGGGAGAAGTGCTCACCAGAACAAGAGAAAAACCCAGTCTGCGAGGTAGGCGACGGCACCTGCCCCCATGCCCACAGCCAGGTCCATCCTGCCTGGCCTTCCAGGTTCCTCTGCCTGGTCCCTCTACCACATCAGAGTCTGTCTGTTGAGAGCACCCAAACAGGAGGGGCAGCCCCACCCCGGAGGGGTTAAGCTGGGGGTGCCAACTGTGGATAGAGGAAGGAGGAGAGTGGAGGCACAGGTAGGAGGACTTCAGGCAGGGCAGGAGCAGGAAGGATGCCGGACAGAGGCCCATGGGGGGGCAATACTGGACCCGGTACTGGCAAACAGGGACACAGCCAGTGATCACCATACAGTGTGGTTCAGTATAAGGACTGGGCCAGATCCGAGCCGCACTAAGATAAGGGTCCTGGACTTCAGGAGGGCTAATTTCAGGAAAATGGGAGATTGCTTCAGGGACGCCCTGGCAGGGATAGAGGATCTGGGGGGAATTAAGGAATTATAGGCAAAAATAAAGGGAGGCATTGAAAAAGCAACAAATCTCTGTGTCAGGCAGGTTAACAAGGGCAAGAGAAAAAAGAGACCGCTATGTTTCTCTAAAGAGGTAGCAGAAAAAGTAAGAGCAAAAAAAACTATCATTTAGAAAGTAAAAAAAGACACAGGTTGAGTATAGGGAAATTTATCAGGAGAAACAAAGGGAGGCAGGGAAGATGTGCAAAGGCACAAACAGAGGAGAATACTGCACAATCAGCAAAAGAAGGGGATCAAGCTATCTTTAGCTATATAAGCGAGAAGAGGAAGATCAAAGGAAAAATAGTAAGGATAAATGGGGAAGAAGGGGTTTGTGAGGAGGAAGACCAAAAGAAGGCAGACATATTAAACACATACTTTTGTTTAGTAGTTACAGAAGAAGGCGTAGGTGATGGACCAAAGATAAGGGACAAGGGCATAAATGGTAGGGAGGTGGACACCAGTCCTTTTACATAGGAGAAAGTGCTCAAGGTTCTAGCACAATTAAAAGTAGAGCAGGCAATGGGACCTGATGGGGTGCACCCCAGGATACTGAGGGAACTCAAAGAGGTGCTGGCTGCACCTCTGACAACTCTCAATTTATCATGAGAAACAGGGGAGGTTCCTTGGGACTGGAGGAGGGCAGATGTGGTCCCACTTTACAAAAGCGGGAACATGGAGGAAGCAGGAAATTACAGGCCTGTCAGCTTGACTTTGGTAGTGGGTAAAGTAATGGAAACACTACTGGTGGAAAGGATTGTGGAATACCTTGTAGCCCGTGGATTACAGGAGCCAAGGCAACATGGTTTCACAGGGGGGAGGTCTTGCCAGACAAACCTGATCGAGTTCTTTGATTGGGTGACCAGGGTAGTAGATCAGAAAGAAGTGGTAGATGTGGCCTACCTGGATTTCAGACACCGTTCCATAAAGAAGACTGCCAAACAAGCTGGTCTTTCTGGGAGTGGGTCAGAAAGTTATAAACTGGGCAAGAAGTAGGTTAAGCAACAGGAGTCAGAAGGTGGTGGTAAATGGTGTCCACGTTGGAGAAGGTAATGTGACTAGTGAGGTGCCTCAGGCCTCAGTACTAGGCCCGGTCCTCATCAATGTCTTTATTAGTGACATTCTAGAAGGGCTAGAAGGGAAAGTATGCCTGTTTGCGGATGACACAAAAATCTGCAACAGAGTAGATACAACGGAGGGGATGAGGACTGGTTGGAAGAATGGTCAAGGGTTTGGCAGCTGGGTTTAAATGCAAAAAAAGTGCAAAATCATGCATTTGGGGCACAAAAACCTGGGGGCTCTGTACCAATTGGGAGGGGAAGTACTGGCAACCACCAAACAGGAAAGGGACATGGGGTAATCATTTCTGATGACCTGAAGGTAGCCAAGCAGTGTGATAAGGCAGTGGGGAAGGCTAGCAGGATGCTCAGGTGCATAGGGAGGGGTATCACCAGCAGGAAGAAGGAGGTAATATTACCCCTGTACAGATCACTGGTAAGACCCCACCTCGAATACTATGTCCCGTTTTGGAGGTCCCACCTCCAGAAGAACACTGATAATGTGGAGGCGGTACAAAAGAGGGCTACCAAAATGGTAAAGGGCCTGCATCAAAAGCCCTATGAGGAGAGACTCAAAGAACTGAATACGTACTCTCCGGAGGAGAGGAGAGAAAGTAGGGATATGATAGGAACATTCAAATACCTAGCCAGTATTAATAAGGTATGGGAAGGTAGCATTTTCCATAGAAAAAGAAGCCCAAGGACAAGGGGTTACACTATGAAGTTTGGGGCGGGGGGGCTCAGAGGAAATGTGAGGAAATACTTCTTCACAGAGAGAGTGGTGGATGCCTGGAACAGCCTTCCAGAGGATGTGGTGGGTCCCAATATGGTGATGGGATTCAAGCATGCATGGGCCAGATACAAGGGGACTTTGGTAGTAAGGCAAGGGGTGGAGATGACCAGAGACTGAGTAGGGTCTGTGGTGGCACAGTAGGCAAGGAAAACTGGGCAGACTAGGTGGGCCAAGAGGTCTTTATCTGCCGACAACTTCTATGTTTCTGTGTTTCAATAAAAACATCACAAAACATGATACACAAGAAAAAATTACTCACCTTAGTAATGTTGTTTCTTCTAATGGAGTCTTGCTATATTATAGACATTAGCAGTTTGTTCCAGCTCTAGAACTGCCCCGGAGTGAAATGGTTAAAACCATTCCAAAATAGAATTTTGGCACGAGAGCAACTCTATCTGTGTCATTTCAAACCTGAACTGTCAGATCTTTACGAGCCAAACTCACTAAGGTCTGTGTGGAAGCTGTAACCTACACTAGCCAAATGACTACCTAAATAATAACAACCACTGATGGTCCCAACACCCAAGACTCAAGTCAGGGGACCAGAAATACTAACACCATTCTAATAATATGAAAATGGAACATAAGTATAATAAAACACACACACGTACACATACACACCCCAAAGTCCCAAAGGGGACAAAATGCTAACAGGACATAAGTAGTGCCCACACTAAGTTGCCCGCACCCACCAAGTAGAGGTTCTGAGAGGGGCAGGTTGGGGAGGTCTATAATATAAAGACTCCATTAGAAGAAACAACATTACTAAGGTGAGTAATTTTTTCTTCAAACAACATGAAGTCTTGCTATATTATGAACATAACGAATACACAGCAGTACCTCCATGGAGGAGGGCAGAACCTACTTAGGAATAGGCTCTGAAGAACAGCTGTGCCAAAGAGAGCATCTCTCCTGGCCTGGACATCCAGGGAGTAATGCTTGGTAAAGTGTGTACCGTTTCCAAGTAGCAGCCTGGCAAATCTCTAATAAAGGATATCTCTGTGCAGCAGCTAGAGGCGCAGCTATACCCTGGTAGAAATGAGCCTCAAACCGGAGGCTCTGCCACTTTCTGATAACAAAAATGGATACAAGAGACAATCCACCTGGCTATTGATCTCTTAGTGGCAGGTTTGCCTTTCCCAACTTCACCGTAGGTAAGGAAAAGTTGGAGGATTCGAACCTTAGACCTTGGTCAGCTCTATATAATAACTAAGAGCTCTCTTAACATCCAGGCTGTGCAACCTTCTCTCACCCGAAGAGGAGTGATCAGTGAAAATACTGGAAGGGAGATAGATTGATTAAGATGGAAATCTGAAACCACCTTAGGCAAAAACTTCCTATTAGTCCTAAGGACTACCTTATCCCTGTGGAAAGAAATAAAGTCAGTCTCCACTGACAAGGCTTGCAATTCACTTATGCGTCTGGCAGAAGTGATAGCCACTAGAAAAACAGTTTTCTAAGTTAGGTACTTAAGCACTGCAGAAGACAGAGGTTCAAAAGGTGGTTGCATTCACTGGGCAATGCAAACATTAAGGTCCCAAGCAGGGGCCGGTTCCCGAAAGGGAGGATTAGTATGGAGTAATCCCTTAAAAAACTTGGAAAACACAGGATGAGAGGAAAGAGGGGATGACTTTCCTGCTGACACAAAAGAAAAAATTACTCACCTTAGTAATTGCTTTTCTTCTCATGGAGTCTTGCTATATTATAACATTAGCAGTCAGCCACTGCAGCTGAACTGCCCGGAGAGGAAGGAGTTAACTCCAGAGGATCTGAGTTCTACAGCGCGAGGCGCTGTGCCTAAAGCTCTATCTGGCAGTTTCAAATGAAACTGTCAGATCTTCACAAGCTAACATCAAAGAACAGAAGAGTCTGTGTGGAAAAACTACACTAGCCCATGGCTACCTACAAGTAGTAGTAACAACAATATAAACAACAAAGACACCCAGAACCATAATAACAAAATTGATGGTATTATGGTTCGTTTTACCACCCTTGACAAGCACATTATGAACCCCTCCTTCCCCCCAAGACTCAAGTCCAGGAAGGGGGCAATATAAATAACCTAAATGAAAGCAACCAGATCCCTAACCCAAAGGAAAGAGGGTAAAGGGATAACTACAATGGCATGACACAGTGCTTGCACCAATTCGCCACCCCTACCCAAGTAGAGGTTCTGAGAGGGCAGGAGGGAGGTGGTGATATATAGCAAGACTCCATGAGAAGAAAACCACCACTAAGGTGAGTAATTTTTCTTCAAACACCATGAAGTCTTGCTATATTATAACATTAGCAGATTACACAGCAGTACCTCCATGGAGGAGGGTCAGAACCTACCTTAGGAAATAGGCTCTTGAAGCACAGCTGTGCCAAACCGAGCATCTCTCCTGGACTGGACATCCAGGGAATAATGCTGGTAAAGGTGTGAACTGTCTTCCAGGTAGCAGCTTGACAAATCTCCAGAATGGGAATGTCCCTAGCAGCCGCTAGAGACGCAGCTGTACCCCTGGTGGAGTGGGCCCTCAATCCTGAGGGGGGTACTCTACCTAGTTTCTGATAACAGAATTGGATACAAGAAACAATCCACCTTGCAATTGTTCTCTTAGTGGCAGGTTTTCCTTTGCCAACCTCGCCATAGGTAAGAAACAGTTGGAGGGATTCAAACCTATGACCTCTGGTGCGCTCTAAATAGTAGCTTAAGGCTGTTTTGACATCCAAGCTGTGCAGTCTCCTCTCACCTGAGGAAGAATGCTCAGTGAAAATACTGGAGAGAGATAGATTGATTCAGGTGGAAATCAGAAACCACCTTAGGCAAAACTTTCTATTAGTCCTAGGGACTACCTTATCTCTGTGGAAAGAGATAAAATCTTCTTCCACTGACAGGGCCTGTAACTCACTTATGCGTCTGGCAGAGGTGATAGCTACTAGGAAAACGGTTTGTTAAATACTTGAGCCTGCTGAAGACAGAGGCTCAAGGGGGTTGCATTAACTGAGCAATGCAAATATTCAGGTCCCAGGCGGGAGCTGGTTCTCGAAAAAGGAGGGTTAGTAGGAAGTAACCCTTTAAAAAACTTGGAGAACACAGGGTGAGAAGAAAGGAGGCAGGCTTCTGCTGACACAAAAGCAGAGACAGCTGCCAGATGAACCTTCAGGGTAGCTGGTCTAAGGCCTAGAGAATTCAGATGGACCAAATATTCCAGAAGAATGGGAAGATCAGCAGATTCTGGGATAATCTGCCTCTCAGAGCACCAGATGGAAAACCTCTTCCACTTAGAATTATAAGTGGCCCTAGTGAAGGCTTCCTAGAAGCCTTTAAAATATCCATGACACCTTGAGAAAGGTGTAAGTCAACAATTCTAGCTCCTCAAGAGCCAAGCCTTGAGGTGGAGGGATTTGAGGTCCGGATACCACACTCTCCCTGTGCACAGGCCAGTAAGTCGTGGACTGGTAGGCTCAGGGCAGGGTGGACTGCCAAGGACAGAAGCAGAGGGTACCAGGGATGTCTGGCCCAATCTGGGGCAATCAGAATCACTCTGCAAGGTTGAGATCTGATTTTACTAGTACCCTGAAAAGAAGAGGAAAGGAGGAAAGGCATACAGGAACTTCCTTTCAGTCCAACAGAAAGGCGTCCAGAGGGACTGAGCCCAGTACTGGAGGCCTGCAACAGAAAAAGAGGAAGTTGATGGTTGTCTGGGGCTGCTAAAAGATCTATCTGAGGAGTGCCCCATCTGGCAAAGCGGACCCCAGCACTTGTGGATTCAGAGCCCATTAGTGATGGCCCTGAGAAATTCTGCTGAGGTCCGCCAGGTCATTGTCCTTCCTGGGAGGTGAACCGCTATCAGGGAGGTGTTCAGGAGTAGGCCAGAGACCACAACTTCATTGCTTAGTGCACAAGGCTGAAGACAGAGTGCCCCTTGCTTGTTGATGTACCACATTGTGGTGGTATTGTCTGTCCTGACTTGAACCACTTTGTTCTGGACAGAATCTGAAAACACCGAAGAGCTAAAAAGACAGCTCTGAGTTCCAACAGATTGATGTGGAGCAGAGATTCCTGAGGAGACCACACCCCTGGGTGGCAAGATCGCCAGGTGAGCCCCCACCCTAAGAGGGAGGCATCCGCAGTGAGGGTGAGGGAGAGAAATGGGAATGAAGGAACCCCTGTCTTAAATTGCTCTGGACCTGCCACCAGTGGAGGGCTAGGATCAGAGTTTGAGTAACTGGAACCAGCTTGGTAGGGGTCCTTCCTTTGAGACCAATAGGCCCTCAAATGGAACTGAATGTCCTCATCTGGAATCTTGCTCCCTGCACGACAGCTGTGGAAGCAGCCATGTGCCCAAGGAGTTGCAGAAAATGCCTTGTTGGTCGAGAGACCCGCAGGGTAAAGGAGGATGCCAGGGCGATGGAGTCTGTCCACCCTTTCCGAGGGAAGAAAAGCCCTGGCTAACCTTGTGTTCAATTCTGCGCCTATGAAAGTTAGGACCTGAACCGGTTCCAGAACTGACTTTGTAAGTTTAGCAGGAATCCCAGGGAAGTGAGAAGCTGCTGGGTGACTTGCAAATGGGTTCCACCTGACCTGGAGACTGACCCACAATGAGCCAGTCATCCAGGTAGGGAAACACAGCAACCCTTGCCTTCTTAAGTGAGCCACTACTACAGCGAGACATTTTGTGAATACCCTTGGCGCAGAGGTCAGGCCGAAGGGCATTGCCCTGAACTGGTAGTGGCCTGAGGGCAGTTCGAACCTGAGGTACTTTCGGTGAGAAGGCCTGATCAGAACATGAAAATAGGCATCCTTGAGGTCCAGGGAAGCTAGCCAGTCCCCTGGACTTAGGGAAGGCAATATCATTGTCAGAGTCAACATTTTGAACTTTGGTTTCAAAAGATGCTTGTTCAGGTACCTTAAATCTAGAATGGGCCTCCATTCTCCTGTCTTTTTTGGGGTAAGAAAGTATCTTGAATAAAGCCCCTTGCCCTGATGGCAAGGAGGAACCCTTTCCACTGCTTTGCAGTCCAGAAGAGAAGAAACCTCTGCTTCCAAAGCAAGGGCTTCTGAAGGATTTGCAGGTGGAAAATGTCTGGCTCTCATCTTTGGAAAGTGTTTGAAGCTGAGAACCAGACCCTGGCCTATTACCTCCAGAACCCATCTGTCCGTAGTTAGGGACAGCCAGTTCCGGCTGAAATAGGCCAACCTGCCCCCCACTGGTACAGGAGAATCGGCCCTGGGCACCCCATCAGGGTGCCTGCTTAGCAGCAGCCTTAGGCTGAGGGGAGGGGACGGTCTACTTGTGCCTCTGCCTACCCCTTACCTCTGAAGAAACCCTTCAAGTAGACAGCAGAGGAGGCTTGAAATTGAAAAAGGCCTGGAAAAGGCCTGCCCTACCTCTGGGAGCATGCCTTTGTGGCATGGCATGCTTCTCCTTAGCCTGGGCACTTTTGTAGGTAGTTCTGTATTCATCCATCTTTTTCATATAGTTTTCTGTTTGCTCCCCAAACAGAGAATTTCCCACTACAGGAAAATCCATAGCCTTTGACTGGGTATCTTGGGACAGATTAGTGCATCTGAGCCATACCAACCTCGGAAAGCTACAGAAGTGGCCATGACCCTAGAGGAAACATCATTAACATCAACAGCAGTATGAAATTGAACTTTAGAGGCTTCAATGCCATCAGCAGCCACCTGTTCCAACTCACTAGCCAGCTGGCCATGGGCCTGCTTGGCTAACTGCAATACTGTGTCCCACCTAGATTTCTGATATCTAGCCACATAAGCCATATAATTTGCCTGCCTGAGTCCCAAAGAAGCTGCCATATACTGTTCTTCGCCATGGCATCAATCTTCCTGGAATCCTTATCAGGAGGATGTGAGGCCAGAAGAATATTAGCCTTGTCACAGGCTGCAGCTTGTACCACACCTACATGACTACACTGTTCAGTAAGGAAGTCTGTATCCGAGCCTGACAAAGTATACCTTCTGTCCATTTTTTTATCTACAGGAGAGACAGAATGAGGATTTTTTAAAATCTTTGTTGTTTGCTTCCTAAATGACTTATGCAAAGGAATAGACAACCTCCTAGACTCTGGAATATCCATCATTTCCACATAATCAGGCTCCTCTTGCTGATCCACAGCCTCCTCTAAAGGAAGCTGGAGGGTTTCTGCAACCTTTTTGTAAAATAAAGAAAGAAGGGGACTCAGACAGAATAGGAGGAGATTCTAAGGTCTGTCTGGAGAAATGTCGGTTCAATGGGCACGTCCAGACCCCCAGCCACACATATATTGATCAAATTCCTCCTGCCCCTCCTGTGGTTCATAAAATCCTCAACTTCAAAATCCTGAACCACTGGGACTGAACGAACCAACCTTTTACACAACTGTTGGTGGTTCTACAGATCCCTGAGACAGTGACTGGACAATCTGAATGGCTTAGCTATCTCTGCAGCAGTTGGAGACACAATTTTGGACCCCAAACCTACTGATTTCCTTGTCTCTTTTTACTCAGGACTGGTTCCTCTGAACCAGCCTTCCTTTGCCGAGGAAGTCTGCCCTGGTCAGAGGGCACTCCCTCTGGTCCAGTGGGTATTGGACGGGCTGGCCATCCGGGTCAGCGGACTTTTGGCCTCTCGTCCCTGAGCCGCCCAATCTCTTTTCCAGGGTGGCTGCAGGGAATTTTACACACCTGGCAGTCTGACAGGAGGTGGTCAGCCCCCAGACAATAAACACAAGTGGTGTGTGGGTCAGCCTTGGCAAAGGCCTCCCCACAGACATCACAGTGTTGAAACCCAGTGGGCCCGGTTTTTCTTTTGGGTTTCTCAGACATAATGCCAGCCTAACCAAAACTTGCCCTTTTGATGGCAGTGCCAGCAAAGACACTTTATCGGTTCCTAAACGTGTCACGGGTATTTGAAAAAACGTTATAATTCTGTTTTTTAGAACCGATAAGAACCGGAACCGCACTCTAAAACCCACTGTACACTTTTAAAATGTAGAAATAACAAACCGATCGGTTCAAAACCGAACCGATAATTAATTTTCCACACAGACTTAAAATTTAGTACTTACGGTTACCAGATAGAGCTTTAAAACCGAAATGCGGTAAAATAATGACTTTGCGGTTCAAATGACCGAAAATACTACGGCAGACCGAGAATGAACCGAGCTGAAGGAGCTGATCTCGGGCGACTGTTCAGTGAAGCGGAGTAAAGAATCTGACAGTTTCATTTGAAACTGCCAGATAGAGCTTTGGGCACAGCGCCCTCGCGTTGTAGAACTCCAGATCCTCTGGAGTTAACTCCTTCCTCTCCGGGGCAGTTCAGCTGCAGTGGCTGACTGCTAATGTTATAATATAGCAAGACTTCATGGTGTTTGAAGCAGACACAGCTGACAAATGAACTCTCAGGGTAGCTGGTCTGAGACCCAAGGAATTAAGATGTACCACGTAATCTAACAAAATGGGCAATTCAGCAGATTCTGAGGAAATATTTTCCCCAGCACACCAAATGGAAAACCTTTTCCATTTAGAACTATAAGTAGCCCTAGTGGAAGGCTTTCTGGAAGCCTTTAGGATCTCAAGAACACCCTGAGAGAGGTGTAAATCAGCAAACTCTAACTCCTCAAGAGCCAGGCCTTGAGGTTGAGGGATTTGAGGTCGGATACCAAACCCTTCCCTGGGCACAAGTCAACAGATTGTGATTCCTGGGAGGCACAGGGAAGATGGACTGTCAGAGACAGAAGGAGTGAGTACCAGGGCTGCCTGGCCCAATCCGGGGCAATCAGAATCACCCTGCAAGGCTGAGATCTGATTTTGACTAGTACTTTGAATAGGAGAGGAAAGGGGAAAGCATAGAGGAACTTCCCCTCCCAATCCAGAAGAAGGGCATCCAGGGGAACTGAGCCCAGCACTGGAGGCCTGCAACAGAACAGAGGAAGTTTGTGATTGTCTGGGGCTGCAAAAAGATCTATCTGAGGGATGCCCCACCTGGCAAAAACTATCCCCAGCACTTGAGGATCCAGGGACCATTCGTGATGGCCCTGGGAAATCCTGCTGAGGGCATCCGCTAGGACATTGTCCTTCCCTGGAAGATTAACTGCTATGAGGGAAGTGTTCAGGGAATAGGCCAGAGACCACAACTTCATTGCCTCGGTGCACAAGGCCGAAGACCGAGTGCCCCTGTTTGTTGATGTACCACATTGTTGTGGTGTTGTCTGTTCTGACTTGTATCACCTTGTCATGGACAGATGCAGAAAAAGCTTGAAGAGCTAAAAAGACAGCTCTGAGTTCCAGCAAATTGATGTGGAGCAGAGATTCCTGGGGACCAAACTCCTGAGTGGAAAGGGCGCCCATGTGGGCTCCCAACCCAGAAGGAAGCATCTGTAGTAAGAGTCAAGTCGTGAGAAGGGGAAATGAAGGGGACCCCCGCTCTTAAATTGCTCTGATCCTGCCACCACTGGAGAGCTAGGATCAAGGTTCGAGTCACTGGGACCAACTTGGAAAGGGGGTCTCTTCTCTGAGACCAAAAGGTTCTCAAGTGAAACTGAATGTCTCTCATCTGAAATCTGGCTCCCTGCACAACAGCTGTGGATGCAGCCATGTGCCCCAGGAGCTGCAGAAAGTGTCTTGCTGGTCGAGAGACCTGCAGAGTGAAGGAAGAGGCCAGAGCCACTAAATTCCTTACCCTTTCTGGGGAAGAAAGGCTCTGGCTAGCTTTGTGTCCAATTCTGCCCCTATAAGGTGAGTACCTGGACTGGTTCCAGAACCGACTTTGGTAGGTTTAGTAGAAAACCCAGGGAGGTGAGAAGCTGCTGGGTGACCTGCAGGTGAGATTTTACCTGTTCTGGGGACTGGCCTACAATGAGCCAGTCGTCTAGATAGGGAAAAACAGCAATCCTCTGCCTCCTTAAGTGGGCCACTGCCACTGCTAGACACTTTGTGAATACCCTTGGAGCAGAGGTAAGGCCGAAGGGCATTGCTCTGAACTGGTAATGACCTGAGGCAGTTCGAATCTGAGGTACTTTCAATGGGATCTTCTGATTAGGACATGGAAATAGGCATCCTTGAGGTCCAGGGAGGCTAGCCAGTCCCCTGGCCTTAGGGAAGGTAAAATCATTGCCAGAGTTACCATTTTGAACTTTGGTTTCAAAAGATGCTTGTTCAGATATCTGAGATCTAAAATGGGCCGCCATTCTCCTGTCTTTTTTGGGGTAAGGAAGTATGTGGAATACAGAACCCTGCCCTGATGCAGGGGAGGAACCCTTTCTACTGCTCTGAGAGCTAACAGGGATGAGACCTCTGTTTCCAGAGCGAGGGTCTCTGAAGCACTTGCAGGTAGAAAAAGTCTGCTTCTCAACTTGGGAAACTTTTTGAAGCTGAGAACCAGACCCTGGCTTACTACTTCCAGAACCCACTTGTCTGAGGTTAAAGAAGCCCAATTCTGACTGAAGTAAGCCAGCCTGCCCCCCACTGGTACAGGAGAATCGGCCCTGGGCACCCCATCAGGGTGCCTGTTTCGCAGGAGCTTTAGGCTGGGGGGTGGGAGCAGGTCTGCCCACCCCTCGTCTGCCCCTGCCTCTGAAGAAGCCCCTCTGAGCATAGGCAGAGGAGGCCTGAGTCTGCTAGAAAGGCCTGTGAAAAGGCCTACCCCTACCCCTGGGGGCATGCCTTTGAGGAGTGGCTTGCCGCCTCTTAGCCTGGGCACTCTTGTAAGTAGTCCCATATTCATCCATCTTCTTCATGTAATTCTCTGTCTGCTCTCCAAACAGAGAATTTCCCACCAGGAAAATCCATAGCCTTAGTCTGGGTATCCTGTGACAAACTAGTACACCTGAGCCAGGCCAACCTACAAAAGCTACAGATGTGGCCATGACCCTAGAGGAAACATCATTAACATCCACAGCAGCATGAAACTGAACCTTAGAGGCTTCAATGCCATCAGCAGCCACCTGTTCTAGTTCACCAGCCAGCTGGCCATGGGCCTGTTGGCCAATTGCATAACAGTATCCCATCTAGATTTCTGATACCTAGCTACATAAGCCATATAATTTGCTTGCCTGAGTCCCAGAGAGGCTGCCATATACTGTTTTTTTTGCCATGGCATCAATCTTCCTGGAATCCTTGTCAGGAGGATGTGAAGCCAAGGGAATAATAGCTTTATCACAGGCAGCAGCCTGAACTACCCCAACATGACTGCATTGCTGAGAAAGGAATTCTGTATCAGGGCCTGACAATGTATACCTTCTGTCCATCTTTTTATCTACAGGAGGCACAGAATTAGGAGCTTTTAAAATTTTAATTGTTTGTTTCCTAAAAGACTTATGAAAAGGAATAGACAATCTCCTAGACTCTGGAATATCCAACATTTCTACAAAATCAGGCTCCTCTTGTCATCCACAGCCTCTTCTAAAGGAAGCTGGAGGGTTTCAGCAACTTTTTTATAAAACATAAAATGAGATGGGGACTCAGACAGCATAGGGGGAGATTCTAAAGGTCTGTCTGGGGAGATGTCGGTTCAATGGCACACCAGACCTTCCAGCCACATTCATACTGTTCATAATCCTCCTCCCTCCTCTGGTTCATAAAATCCTCAATATCATAATCCTGAACCACTGGGACCGGACGAACCGACCTTTACCAGATAGTGGTGGTTCGGACGGACCCTGAGACAGTGACTGGACAATTTGTATGGCTTTTGCTATCTCTGCAGCAGTTGGAGAGGAATTTTGGACTCCAGACCTGCTGATTTTCTTGTTTTCTTTACTGGAATTGGTTCCTCAGAACCAGCTTTTCTTTGCCGAGGAAGTCTGGCCCTGGTCAGAGGGCACTCCTCTGGTTCGGTTGGCACCCGAACGGGCTGTCCCATCCGGTCAAGCGGACTTTGGCCTCGTTCCTGGAGCCTGCCCAATCTTTTCCAGGATGGCTGCAGGGAAATTCTTACATACCTGGCAGTCTGACTGGAGGTGGTCAAACCCCAGACAATAAACACATGTGGTGTGTGGGTCAGCCTTGGCAAAGACTTCCCACAAACATCACAGTGTTGAAACCAGTGGGCCGGTTTTCTTTTGGGTTTCTCAGACATAATGCCAGCCTAACCAAAAACTTGCCCTTTAACGGCAGAAAAGCAGGCAAGACACCCTTATCAGTTCCTAACTGTCACGGGTATTGAAAAACGTAATAAATCTGCTTTTAGAACCGATAAGAACCGGAACCGCACTCTAAAATAGAAACTTTTAGTTTTAAATGAGTTTTAAACCCACTGATCGGTTCAAAACCAAACCCGATTACTTACAAGTTCCACAGACAAAACCTTCATTTACTTACGGTTACCACAGATGAAAGCTTGAACGAGCGGTTTTGCGGTTAAAATAAAACTATTCTCGGGTTAAATCCAACCGAAAACACTTTAAACCGAAATGAACTGAAAGACAGTTGGAGAAATCTCGGAGCGACTGTTCACTGAGGCAGAGTAAAGAATCTGACAGTTCAGGTTTGAAATGACACAGATAGAGCTGCTCTCGTGCCAAAATTCTATTTTGGAATGGTTTTAACCATTTCACTCCGGGGCCGTTCTAGAGCTGGAACAAACTGCTAATGTCTATAATATAGCAAGACTTCATGTTGTTTGAACATTAAGCATAGGAAAGATGAACACATAAAACCAGAGCCAAAATGCATAACACCAGACATGATATTTCCATAATTAGGCACAGGTAGAAGAACTGGGGCCACAAATATAGAATTAGCAGGGAGGCCAACTATCTAATAACATACTAAGGGCAGTGCTGTAGGAGGGAATGGGTTTCCAGAGTAACCAAAGTCTGGGATTAATGCTATGGGCATGCTGGGGTGTATACGTAGAGCATTCCCCAGCATAAGGAAGGAGGTGGTTCTGCCCCTCTACAGGTCCATGAAGAGACCTCACCTGGAGTACTGTGCCCAGTTGTGGATTTCCCACTTCAGAAAGGACAGGGACTACATGGAAAGGGCTCAGAGGAGAGTTACAAAAACAATACAGGGGCAGCAGGGGAGGACACTATGAGCAGAGATTTGGAGAACCTGAACATGTGCTCTCTAATGCCCAAGGTGGGGGTGGGGGCATGACTGAAACCTACAGCTTCTGTTTTCTACACCCCAATTCAATTTTTGCTCTCTAGTGTATCTGCGGGGATGTACCCCTTAGTTCAGCCCACTGGCACCAAAGACCCCTCTCACACCCAGTATCCCCCTGACCACCCAGGTGTGGAGGCCTGTGACTTGCCTCTCACTGCGGGGCTCCACTGGAGGACTGGGGGAAGAGACCAAGATCCACCTATAAACTTGCTGAGACTTATATCAGACATCATTTGGGAGGAGGAGGTCACCGGTCCCTAGGTGTCATGCTGCCCAAGCTTCCAGAGGGGTTTCTGCTTGTGCAGAATCCTTGGTGTCACAGATGTGCAATGACATAAGCACACACCGGGTGCACTCAGACGTTCACCATGTCTACTAGTTCTGGCTGATGCACTGGCTTCAGGTGCACCTGTTTATAGCCTCCGCTAGGGTCAGGGTACTGCCAGGCATCAGATCCTTCCATCCCTGCTCATCCCCCTACCCGGCTCTCCAGAGCCACGGGGTTTGCTCCCAAAACATCAAAAGCGGTAGTGCCACCGTTGCAGTGGCAAGCCAGCTGAAGGGTATCAGCAGGGTAGACTGCAGGGATCTACTCACATGGAATGAAAACACAGCAGCCAGAGGACATGTATGGGGGTTGGTGGACGGGTATTTCATATGGGAATTTAGGCAGTGTTTTTTCTACAGTGAAGGTGGTCATAGACTGGATGGGCCAAGCGGTCATTTTCTGTGGACAAATTCTGTGCTTCTACCAAGACAGCAGTAGAGGCCAAATCAGTGGCCAGTTTCAAACCTGGACAGGACAGGCACATGACCATAGTGAGACCTAAGGGAAGGCGAGGATAGATGTCGGGGAAGGGGGGGACACTAGGGCACGAGAAGGGCAAGAGGCCCAGTAACTATGGCCCAAAGTCAGGCTGGGCACAGAGTTTGGTAGGAAGTTTTCAGACTGGACTGCAGAATCCATGTATACCATTTCTCATTTTCAGTGGGGTACTGTGTTTATCCATTTTACAATATATTTGCCCACCTAAGACGAAATATCTAATTTTCAACAGGATCCTGCTTTTACTAACATACCTTTGCCAGCAGATTAGGCCTTACGGTCTATCGAGTCTGCTCGAACTTTAGATCCTTAGTTGGGTGCCGAGACCCTCCCATCCCTTGTGCTCCAGAAACCAGTATCATCCATCCCCACCCCCCTGGGACAGGACATCATCTGATACATCCACTTTCTGTGTCTGTCCCAACCTCTCTTGAAGCCCTCCACTGTGGATCTCTGAACTAGCTCACCAGGCAGTGCATTCCAAGGGTCCACCACCCTCTCAGTGAAAAACCTCCTCCTCTTTTCCCCCCTTACCCTTCCACCTTCCAACTTCAAACCATGCCCTCTGGTGATACCTCCCTGCTTTAGTCTAAAGATCCCCTCCATGTTAACCCTATTTATTCCCTTGAGGTACTTGAAGACCTCAATCATGTCCCCTGTCTCTCCTCTCCTCCAGTGAAAACAGGCAGAGCTCCTTAAGTCTGTCCTCACACGTCAAATCCTAGCCCTCGTGATCATCTTTGTTGCCTCCTCTGTACACTCTCTAGAGCTGTATGTCCTCTTTAAATGTGGTCTCCAGTACTGTACACAGTACTCAAGGTGTGGTCTAACCAGTCCATTGTACAGCGGCAGAATCACTTCCTTGCTCCAGAGGTGATCCTCACGATGCATCCCAACATCCTGTTTGCCTTGCTAGCCGCTCTCCTGCACTGCTCAGAGTTATTCATACATGCATCCACCATGACCCCTAGGTCTTTTTCCCCTATTGAGGCCTCCAGCGCCTCCCCTCCCATGGTGTACCTGTGTTTAGGGTTTCCCCGACCAAGATGCAACACCTTGCACTTGGTGATATTGAAATTTAATTTCCATGTGTGAGCCCAGCTTTCCAGGGTGTCCAGGTCCCCTTGCAGGGCCAACCTCCCCTCTTCTCCCTCAACTACTGCTCCCATCTTGGAGTCATCAGCAAAGAGACTCATTTCACACCCTATACCCTCCCTGATGTCCGATATGTATGCATTAAACAGGATCGGACCCAGGACCGAGCCCTGAGGTACCCAACTACCAACCTCTCTAGGGTTCGAGAGCTCCCCACAGACCACTACTCTCTGAGTGCGTCCAGCTAGCCAGTTTTCAATCCATCTGACCATCAAAGGGCCTACTCCTAACCCCATCAGTTTCTCCACCAGACCATTGTGGGGGACAGAGTCAAACGCCTTGCTGAAGTCCAAGAATAATACATCCACAGGCTTACCCCTGTCCAGTTCTGATGTTACCCATTCATAGAACTCCACAAGGTTGGTTTGACATGATCTACCTGGCATAAACCCATGTTGCCGATCTATCCAGACCTCCCACCTCCTCCAAGTACACCCCCAATCGCTCTTTAGTATACTCCATTAATTTTCCCACCACCGAGGTCAAACTGATGGGTCTATAGTTACCTGGTACTTCCTCGACCCCCTTTATGGATTGGTACCACATGTGCCTCTCGCCAATCCCTATTCCCTCCCTGTCTCAAGTGACCTGCTGAAAGCTCCGCCAGGGTGCAGCCAGTATGTCCGCCAATTCCCATAGTACTCTCGGATGAATGCCATCCGCCCAGGAGATTGTCTTTCTTTAGGGCCTTGAGGGCTAACCACACCTTTCTGGCAGAGATAGCATCATCCGTCCCTCCCCTTACTGGCCTTTTATCTTTACCCAGATGTGACACCCTGGGGTACCTCTCTCTCCCTCTTGCTCCATTTTTGTTGCTCCCTGATCCCACTTACTGATGTTTCTATCCCTTCGTGCCTTGCTTTGTAGATATCACATCCTCCCTAGTGAACACAGAGGCGGGCATCGTTAAATACCTCTGCCTGGTCCTCGCCTCTTCCACCCACCCTCCTTCTGATCTCAATCTGCTGAGATGGCTCTTAGTTTTTCTCCGCCCCCAATGTACCGGAAGAACCCCTTTTCCCCTCCATGTATCCCCTGTGCCAGCCGCTGCTCTTTACTGGACTTTGCCCTCACCATACGGGTGACTTTTCTAGATGCAAGCTGGTACATTTCTTATCCCTGTCCCTCTTGTTGTTTTATATTTTTGTAGGCCTCCTTCTTTCTCTGACTGCTACCTGTACCTCACTGGACCACCAGCATGGTTTATGTGACCTTGCTCCCTTACGTTCAACTTAGTGCAGATCCTGACTGCCTCATGAAGTCCCTTTTATGACCTCCCATCTCCTTTCCACACTTGTCATTGAGGTAATCCCCATCAAGTGATCCTTGAGAATATTTCCCATGCCCATGAAGTCTGCCCCCCTGAAGGCTTACCCCTGTCAGTGCCAGTGTCCTAGATCTCACCCCCTCCCCCATGCTTATTTGAAACCAGACAGTATTGTGGTCGCTCCCAGTCAGGGGTCTTGTACAACCATGTCCCTTACCAGATCCCCATCTGCCAGAACCACATCCAGGACATGCCCTCCCTTGTGGGCTCCATCACATGCTGTGTTAAGAAAACATCCTGGAAGCCATCCAGCAGCCTCTGCTCCTTGGCCACCTTAGAGGACATGGTTCCCAGTTTGTACCTGGCATATTAAGGTCCCCATCACACCACTCCTTCCCTTTGGTCCACACTGGGCAATGATGTTGTCCAGCAAACCATCCTCTAGAACCTCACTCATCCCGGGGCCTATATGCTACACCCAGCTTGACCTTATTTCCTGCTGAGGATCGTAAAGTGACCCATAAGGCCGCCGTTCCCTCTGCCTCTTCTACTCTAGCAATTTCTATGTCATCTCTAATGAACATAGCCACTCCACCCCTCTGCCCTCCTTTCTATCCTTCCTGAGCATAGTGTGCCCCGTACGTTTGGGTCCCAGTCATGGTTTTTGTTGTTGCACGTTTCCGTGACCGCGTCACATCCCCGAACAGCATGGCCTGAACTCTGGCAACTTGTTTCCCAAGCTCCTGGCATTTACTAACACCAACCCCACCCCTTATCCCTGATTCTCTTTGTCGAACCCCACCAGATTCCTTATACTTCCATCCTCCCTCTGCTCCTCCTGAAACCTCCATCCCAATCTGTTCCCTTCCCCTTGGGCGTGAAGGCTACTCCCCTCATCTGGAGGAGAGGGCTTCTGGTCAGCCCCTCCCTTATCCCTTCCCCCCCTCACAAGTTTAAACCCCACCTTTCTTGTATGTAGTCAACCATCCCCTGTTTCAGGACTTCATTCCCTAATGGGGCAAGATGAAACCTGTCCTTGGCATATAGTCCCTTATCCTCCCAAACTCCATTCCAGTTCCCTAACACCCCCAACCCACTCTCTTCACCCCACTTCCTGAGCCAGTCATTAACCTCTGTGAGCTTCATTTTTTTCTCCACTGAGGCCTTTGGTACTGGCAATATCTTTTGTCCATTCTTTTTCAATAACTTCATCACCTCTGATGCCGCCAACACAATCTTCAGGCCTGGAGCATACCCGTGTGGAAGTCCCACAAGCCCAGACTGCCTTTAGCCCCACAACACACATCAGTGTAGGTTCCATGGGGCGGCTCCCAAGAGCGCAGTCATCTATGGCATGTCATCTCAGTAGCATTACTGTGTTGTCCAGGGTTTTCTCCTTGTATCCTCTCTCCACCTCTTTCTGTGGGTGTAGCCTTTGTTAGCTTAGCGTACCATGCAGAGACAGCAAGATCTCCGACCTAACCTCCAGACGTTGCTGTGGTGTCAGACCTCCAATGTCAGCCCTCCTCAGCCAAGGGACACTGCCAAGCAGCAGCTGCCCCAGCTTGGCTTGCCTCCCAATATGACCACTCAAGCCCACTTCTAAACCCAGGGCACCAGCAAAGCCACCAGGGAGAGACCGCTCTTGCCCCTTTTTACAATGTGTTTACCTTGGGTAGTCCAGCTCAGATAAATATCTCTTTTTCACTAATGTCCTGCTTTCACCCATTTTTTGATCAGTGTTTACTCAGGATAGCCCAACTGAAATGCAATATCTTATTTTCATCTGGATCCTGCTTTTATCCATTTTTAGACCTTATTTACTCTGGACAGCCCAGCTGAAATGCAATTTCTCATTCTTAGTGTGCTCCTGTTTTTATCCATTGTCACACTGCATTTACCTTGGACAGCCAAGCCTAGATGAGACCCAATATCATGCTTTCAGTGCGGTCCTACTTTTCCCCATTTTCACACTGCCATCTGCACAGGAAAACCCAGACGCAATATCTAATTTTCCAACAGGTCCTGCTTTTACCTATTTTATACTTCACTTACCCAAGATAGCGCAATCAAATATGACATCTTATTTTTATGGAGATCCTGTTTCCACTCATGTTTGAGCTGTACTTGCCCACGATAGCCTGGTGGAGATGTAACATCTCGTTTACAGTGGGGTCCTGTTTTTCCCCTTCAGGGGAGGGTAGGGGGGGAGAATGCAGGAACTGTTTACTTGCAATGCAAACTGCAATTTAGATATTTTTGGTATCTGACAAATGGAAGTGCTACTGAGATTATGCATCCTGGCACAGACTACAAACAGCTATGTCCTACAAAATTGATTATCCTTCTTTGCATATTTCACCAGGACCGCATACTTGCAATTATGTTCACGTCACATGACGCACACTACATACTATACAATTACTCACGTACAGATATGGCGAGTTCTTGCCTTTTAGTGGTTACTGACAAGTACATTTGCAGTCCACTTCATCTTTAATGTCTCAAACACACTGTAAACACAGGTATCACAGAACTTTATTTTACAATTGATTTACCCAGGATAGCCCAGCTGAGACGCAGCATCTCATTTCCAGTGGGGTCCTGCTTCTATGTATTTCTGCAGCTGGGTAGACTGGAGCACTGAGAAGTTACATGACTTGTCCAAGGTTACTCAGTGAATATTTGACTCTAGCAGGGTTTGACTCTCAGGTCTCATGGTGTTCTAATCACTAGACCACACTACCTGCAACGTAGCACTTCCAGGTTGTTTATAGCATCGTCAATAGGTGAGTTGTACACACTTCACACAGATATGGGTGTAGGGGTACAAGATTACTTTGTTAGCATACTCTTACCTCACAGAGCACACTACAGACCTTTGACTTACAGGTCAGCACTGCTGATAACATTACTCTTCTTATCATTACAATTCTAGCTAACCATTTTATTAATTCTCTGGGTCCCTTCTCTCCCTAATCCTCTCTGTTTAACCCCTTGTCAACCCCTTCAAGCCATCAAAGCCAAAAGAAAAAAACCTTTTCAAATATTTTACTCTTCAGTTCAGGGTACCTTTTTCTCTGTGTATCATGCACATCTCTGTATTTTCAACAGGATTAATAGGTGCGTTTCCAAGCATAGCGAGTACTTCAAGACTTTAGTGGCCCAGAGAGCGGCAGGGTGTCTGTGGCCTACCTGTCTGAAGCAGCTCTGCTCGCAGCAGCCCATCCATAGTGATCGCATAAACTGTATATTTGTATCTTACATGCAATGTTATGGGGTTACCTTTGCAGACAGGGTTAGGTAGAGGCACACTCAAAAACAGTCCATGAGGAAAAAGTAATTTTTTTAATTTCCTCTTCCTGTCTGACACATACTTGACCCCAGTAGGTTTGCTGGCTATGTCAAGCAGTCTTAACTATTATGAGTTCCATGAAGTCCAACCACTTAAGCTGGACAGTGGACACTCACTTTTAGTAGACAGATCTGGTTTGCCAAAAGCCACTGCAATAGACTGCCATGTTAAAACTGCTGCATATATAGCTTTAGGACATCCACGTATAGCGAACGCTAGAAATGTTAATAGGTATGTTGATGGCATGTTCTTTAGGGCTGCACTGTACAAGGCGCTAACAACTGCACCCGTTCCCCAACAAAGTGTTACACACACGGAAAGCGATGCTGAGGTCACATCTCATGTTTTTTTTTTTTTTTTTTTTAAACGATCCCCCGCACTTCTGGCCACAGAGACTGCTCATACATCTGCCTTTTTTTTTATTAACATACTCTGCTGGTGGGCTAAATTGCCTACTGTGTGTCCTGTTTGCAAACTGGCAGTAACTAAGACCTCTCCCCTTCCTCAGCAGGTCACCCTAGTTAGCAGCTATATGGAGTATACTCCCAGTCCTGTGTTCTAGTAGCAACAGTGGTGGTAACGAAGTCTCACAGTTTAGGTACAGTGTGGAGTGCAGTCCTTGTCCTGTTTCCTGGTCAAAATGTGGCAGCAGCCAAGATCTACTCCCTTCCACAGCTTGCCAGCTGTGTGTGGACCCGGGAACAGAGGTAAAAAGCACAGAAAGTAAATAGCAGTCGCCATCCTGTGGCGGCCAAGCAGCAGGTTGCGGGCAGGTGATCACTGCTAACTGCAATATTAAAGTTATGGCTAGTTATAACTCATTCACACAGGATCCCCGCCCTCCCTTGCCACCTACCTGCAATGCCATACCAGCCTCCTCTCCAAGATCAGTGTACTGTCAACCTCTCCTTGAACGCAGGTGTTCCCCTGGCTTTGGGAAACTGGCTTCTGCAGTTTATGCACCAGCTTACAGAAACTCCCTTTCCTCTGACATATACCCCTCCCCCCAGTCATCTGAGATTTTTGCAAGGCACTTAAAGGGGCATGGTCAGCTTTGCTCGTCTATCTTTCACTCTATGTCAGCAGTGTGCCTCTTGGCACACACATACCACAGATTGCCCCTAATATGCCCTTATGTGAGTAAAACTTAAAGAATGTTAGTAGTTTACCTGAATTTTGAATTATTTGTTGCTCGCTCGACCGGACATAAACCCCCTGTAGAAGCAAACGCAGGAGCGAGACGCGTCTCCGGAATTGTCATTTTTGTACATTATGAGTGGAAAATGAAGTTAATCCAGTAGAGTAGCCCTTTATTAACTGTTGTTGCCATGTAGCACCAAAAATCAAGCAGAAAGCAAAACACTATTTAAAAACGGGACCGAAATCTCATGCATGCACACGTGTGACATAAGTAAAGATCCCTCACGTGCAAGAACATACCGCGATTGTGCATGCGTGGGATTTCGGTCCGGTTTAAAAAAAAGTGTTTTGCTTTCCTCTTGGTGCTCAGTTTTTGGCGCAGGCGCTACATGGCAACAACAGTTTACAAAGGTGTACTGAATTAACTTCATTTTCCACTCGCAATGTCCAAAAAAGACACTTCGGGAGCGCGATTGTGGCAGACGTGTGGTCTCATTTTGTGTATGCTTCCAGTTGGTGGGGGAGTTTAAGTCGGGTCAAGCGAGCAACAGATAACTCAAAATTCAGGTAAACTACTAACATTCTTTAAGTTTTACATACATAAGAGCATACTATGGGCAATCTGTGGTATGTGTGTGCCAAGAGGCACACTGCTGACACATAGTGTAAGACAGAAGAGCAAAGCTGACAGTGCCTCTTTAAGAGTTTCAGTGTGTTTACCAGGTCCTTGCTGCTGCTCCTCCTCTGAGGTCTAGGAGACTAGGCTAAAACTGTCTGGTTAACACTATGCACTTTCCCCGCTCATCCCATTAATGAGTCGTTGCCCACTTTTGCTAAATCAATTGCCATTTCAGGTCCAGACAAGTCATTTCCCCTGCTTTTGTCACCCAAAATTACTTGTAGCTGCGTTATTCACTCTCTGATGTAAATTACTCATTATAACTTATCACTGCTGTATTTTTGTGTTCTGTTTTTCCCTGAAAACAACTCTTTTATTGTTACTCAGTCACTGTAATATCTATATTTTCATTCCAGGATACAATGTCACTGTTTTCCTTTTCAATTTCATTACACATTGTAAGGTCCTATGATTGCACCTGCTGTGGTTTGATTCTGCACTAATGTTTTTTTCCCTGTATAATGTCGCTGTATTATGTCACTCCATAATGGGGTCTTTTTTTTTTCCCAGTTCTGTGGTTTTTTTTTATTGTTACTGTGCTGATGATGTAAGTTCTGCAATTCTCTCAGGTCACGCCTGAAAACAGGCATACAGGTATGTATGCCTAGTATATCTTACTTGGTATCAAAAATAAATAAATAAGTATTTTTGAATTTTTAAAGCTCAGTCTGCTTTATACAGTACTGAACTGTATTGTGAACGTGGTGGGTATGACAGAGTGTGGCATGTAGACCTCCGTGAGGGGTTGTGAACGCATGACAAAATTAACTTTGCCTATTCTGGACACCCGCCTATAATGGACAATATGAGTATTATTTATTTATTAGCTTTTGTTGACTAGGTAAGCACACTAGACAAGACAATTGCCTATTTTCAGCTACGACCTAGTAGAGTACAAAGAAGGACAAAGTCCGTACAAAGAACAATAAGATACAGCTAAGCATTGTACAGGATCAGGTAGAAACAGGTGACATCACATTACATAAGCAGTACAGAATATAACACAGTTGAGTAGGAAAGAGCATACATAGGATCACATAAGGTGAAGAACAGTGCAACAACAAATCACCGCCCGGGAGTGAGTACATTTCTGTACAGACATGGACCACTGAACAGTGTGCCCGACAAATCTCTGCCTAGAGCAGAGAGTATGATGGGGTGGTACCCAGTCCTCGGGTACCAACCCATCCTACCAATGATTTGTTAAAGAGGGTAGTCAGTGATGTCACTAGTTCTACCCTTAGTTCTTTTAGAATTCTGGGATGAATCCCATCAGGCCCCGTTGCTTTGTCCACCTTCAGTTTTAAGAACTCTGGTACCCAAGGAATGTAGGAGGGCAGATGTGATTCCCCTTCACAAAAGTGGGAGCAGGGCAGAAGCGGGAAACTACAGACCAGTTAGTTTAACCTCAGTGATAGGGAAAATGATGGAATCACTTCTGAAGGAAAGAACTGTCGAGTACCTAGAGGCCAGAGGGGCACAGGACCCAAGGCAGCATGGATTCTCAGCGGGAAGGTCATGCCAGACAAATCTAATAGATTTCTTTGACTGGGTAACCAAAGTAGTAGATCAGGAAGGGGCTGTGGACATGGCCTACCTAGACTTTAGCAAGGCATTTGACTCAGTCCCACACAAAAGACTAATGTACAAGTTAGCCAGCCTGGGAGTGGGTCCCAAGATGATAGCCTGGGTAAAGAATTGGCTGGAGAATAGGACACAGGGGGTAATAGTAAATGGAGTCCACTCTGAAGAAAGGGGAGTTACTAGTGGGGTGCCGCAGGGTTCGGTATTAGGACCGGTCCTCTTCCATGTCTTTATAAGCGACATTGCAGAGGCACTGGAAGGAAAAGTATGTCTCTTTGCAGATGACACAAAGATCTGCAACAGAGTTGATGCACAAGGTGGGGTGGAAAGGATGAGAAGGGACTTGACAAGGTTAGAGGAATGGTCAAATGTATGGCAGCTTAGATTCAATGCTAAGAAATGCAAGGTAATGCACCTGGGAAACAAAAACCCAGGGAAAGAGTACACAATAGGGGCTGAGATACTAACAACAACAAAAATGGAAAGGGACCTGGGGGTAGTCATATCAGATGACCTTAAGGTGGGCAAGCAATGCAACAGGGCAGCAAGGAGGGCTGGGGGGATACTGGGATGCATAGGGAGAGGCATCACCCGTAGAAAACAGGAAGTTGTTATCCCTCTGTACAGACAGCTGGTGAGACCCCATCTGGAGTACTGCATGCAGTTCTGGAGACCCAGTCTCCACAAAGACATAGACAGGATGGAAGCTGTCCAGAGGAGGACAACTAAAATGGTGCAGGGTCTGCGCCAGAAGACATATGAAGAGAGACTAAAGAAGCTTAATATGTATAGCCTCGAGGAAAGGAGGAGAGGGGACATGATAGAAACTTTCAAATGTACCTCAAGGGAATCAACAAAGTCCAAGAGAGAGTAGCATCTTTCAAAAAAAGAGGTGTGCAAGAACAAGGGGGCACAATTTGAAGATGGGGGTGAGGCGGCTCAGAGGTAATTTAAGGAAGTATTTTTTTCACAGAGAGGGTTGTGGATGCATGGAACGACCTTCCGGAGGAGGTTGTGGAGTCAAAAACAGTGGTGGAATTCAAGCATGCATGGGACAGTCATAAGGCAATTCTAGGGGGTGGGGGTAGGAAGAAGTAGGCTGCTGGTTAACTAGGATCTGCAGCTTATCCATTAGGTAGGGAAATGGGCAGACTGGGTGGGCCAAGCGGTCCTTATCTGCCGTCAAATTCTATGTTTCTATGTACAATAGGATACAAACAGGACCTTAGCAAACAAGAACCACCCTCAGGGCCCACATAGGAGCTGCCAGAAATGCAGGGACACAGTAGCCCAGTACAGGAACCATGATTGGATTATGGCGGTTTAGGACAACCACATGCGGAGGAAAGCCTCAGGTAAGTCTAGACAAGGAGCTCTGAAGGCATGAGTGAGAGGGTGAGGAGCGGACCTGGGAGGGACAGGAGTTCCAAATTCTGGGAGCACATACAGCAAAACTCCTATCCCCCATTTTCGTACGAGTGGCAGGGACTTTGAGAGCAGTAGAGCCCAAAGACTGGAGGAAGTAAGAAGAGGCAGCAAGTATGAGGAGCTCAGCCAGTCCTTTGGGGGGGGGGGGAGGTGCCAGTTCTGAGCACCTTACCTGTGAAGCTACCCAGGACAAAGCTCCTATATTTGGAAGGGGAGAGCCAGTCGAGCTTACTGTACAGGTCACAGTGGTGGGTGAGATGGGGAGCAGCAAGTGCAAAATGACAAATGTTACATAGGCTACATTCCACCTTGCGAGGTGATCTTTGGAAGTATGTGCATACAGGATGAGCCCATAACAAAGAGTCAGAAGAAACACACCTCTGGCCAGCACCCTGAAGGCAGCACATGTTAAGGTTGTTCTTCACTCTATAGGCTAGACCAAGCTTGCAGTTGACAGCCCTGCATGCATTTTGGATATGACGACCAAGGTCCAGCTGGAGGTCAAGTGTCACCCCCAAGTATTTAATGGAATCAGTGGTCATAAGAGGAGAGCCATCTTTTCCAGTGACGGGCAGGGGAGGACTTAATCTTGGCTGGGGACCCAAACAGCATGGCCTGTTTTTTTTTAAGATTGAGGACAAGCCTATTTGCCATAATCCAGGACTGGATATTCCTAAAATCCACATTCAGCTGGTGGTTGATGATCCCGGTATCACAGGAATGGGTGAGGATGACCAGGTCATCAGCATATAGAATGGAGCTACAATGGGCAGAGCTGGAGGGAAGATTATTAACAAAGATAGAAAAGAGGAGAGGCCCCAGGACTGATCCCTGAGGGACACCCGAGGCCACGGGGGAGGTATCAGAGAGGACCTTGCTGCTGAATTTGGTTAATTCATTTCTTCCATGGAGGTAGCTGGAAAACCAACTTGGAGGGGGGGGGAGACAGGCCGAGGAGCCAGAGCAGAGAGATGAGTAAGGCATGATCGACTAGGTCGAAGGCCTTAGATAGGTCAATGAAAATGGCACCTGAGAGCTTCCCCTGGTCCATAGCTGCCCTGATCCCAGAGGAGACAGTAACAAGTGCTGAGGACGTACTGTGCCCTTTCCGAAAGCTGTGCTGTTCAGGAGACAGCAGCTCATGGGCCTGGATGTACTCCATAAGTTGCTTGGCAACAACTTTCTCCACGAGTTTACTGATAACTGAGAGAATGGCTATGGGCCGATAATTGTCATTGATTTTAGGGTAACCCTGTTTAAGGACCGGGACAATCCTAGCCACTTTCCAGAGGTCGGGATAACTCAAGGGTGAACACATATTGAAAATATCGCTACAGGAGGGGCAATGTATGAGTCACCTAACTGGAGGAGCCTAGGTTCTAGGCTATCGTGGCCAGCACTAGAGTAGGGGGAGAGACCAGAGAAAAGTCTCAGCATCTCCAGTACTGTTACTGTTCTAAAGTAGAGCAATGGACGGGAGGTGGGGGGCCACCTGTGGGACAGAAGACAGGACTTGACTATCACTCCCACCAGCAGAGAATAGGGAGGTGAAAGCAGACAAATCAGTCAAGTGACAGTTGAATGCATTAGTAATAGTCAGGGGATTCTTATAGTGTGATCTGTCAATGAGCATGTCAGAGACCCCACAGTTGGAGGAACCGCTTACTATGTTTTTGATGTTCCTCCAGAAGTTCCGAGGATCCTTAGCTGATTTTAGTAATGCAGTTCTACAGTAATCACACTTGGCAGCCCTGATTGCTCTTTTACATTCATTCCTGAGCCTCCTGTACTGTTTAAATATTGTCTGATCCAACATGGCTTTAAAGTTAGCCCAGCATTTGTCCCAGGCCTGCATGAGGCCGAGAAGGCTCCCATGAAGCCACTTAGTAGCAGACCCCCTTACCCTCCTCCTAATGAGGGGTGCATGCTTGTCCTGCAGTGCCGAAAAGGTCCTGACAAAGTAACTAGCAGCAGTGGGACAGTCAGAAGCACTCAACCCCGCGGACCAGTCTGTGAGCCTCAGGTCCTCTTGGAAGGAACCAAGGTCAAACTTGGAAAAATCCCTAACTTGGATAACTTTGTGGGGAATGTTCTGGGAGGAAACCCTCCATACACAGTACACTGGGGTGTGATCTGAGATAAGAGTCAGGGAGGGTACCTGAGGAGGAAATCCTCTCTGGCCTATTGGATAGAACCCAATCAAGGAGGGAGCTGTTCCCACCGGTAGTAGACCACCTGGTGGGCTCTTGGATGAGTTGTGACAAAGAGAGGCCTACAAGCAGGGGTTCATATGCCTTGGCATTACCTCCGAGCCAATTTAGGTTGAGATCACCCATCATAAGTAGCTCATTGTCCCCAGTCTTAGCACCCGCAACATCAAGGAGGGAGGATAATCCTGGCACTCCACCCTTGGGGAGATTGTATGTACAAATGATATGCAGCTTTCTGGTATTGCCAAGTAAAAGAACCTTATGAAGCAGCTCACTAGGGGGCAGCGGGGGCTGTGGGAGAGCCATAACGGTTAGATTTAGGTGGCTCCCAAAGTAGATCAAGATACCCCCCCACCGCTTCCTCCCTGGCTGATCAAGCCTAATAAGTTCAAGGCCCGGAAGCATACAGGCAGAATCAGGGGTAGAAGGTTTCAGCCATGTCTCGGTGATGCCAAGGATGTCAGGCTTGTAATGAGAGACCCATGCAGGAAGCTTAGCCAGACTGGGCAGGAGGCTACGAATGTTGAGATGAACAATTTTTAGCCCTTTGCCTGACAGCCAGCTGGTAGGAAGGGAGGAGACTTGATGGGGGGCCTGGGTTAGGCTCAATGTCACCAGCCAGGACTAGTAACACCAGCAGGAGCCAGAGGAGATGCCTTAGGGGAGGGCACCCACCATGAGCCAAGGGCTTATGGGTGTGGCGCTTGGTTACCAGAGAAGTACAGAACACACCCGAGGTCAAGGCAGAAGACAGGCCAGAGGTGCTGACTGGCAAAGGCTATCCGGTTGGAGAAAGTGAAGTCACGTTCCCCAGGCTGTTCAAGAATACCCTAGGTGCCCCTCGAGGGAGGGGAACAATCCAAGCAAAGTAAGGGGAAGCATAGGGAGGTGGCCAGGCCAAGGAAGAGGACACTACTAACAGGGAAGTGCTTAGCAGTCTCTCTGGGGAGCTTGGGGACCAACATGACGAGAGTACAGACCCAGGAGCTACCCAGGACAAAGGCTGGAGAGGTTAGTCGTGGGCTAGTAACCACCTTAGGGTGAAACAGTGGAGATAGCTAGTGTAGGCAGCACTAGTGGCTAGAGAACTGGGGCATTACCCAGTTAGAATTGCGTATTCAAAAATTAGGCAAGCAGATAGTACCAGTTGTCACCAGCAAAGATTAATTGCGACTAACAGTAGTACATAAGTAACACCCAAGAGATAGACTCAAGCACGCATAGCTCATGGTAAAAACAATGTTAGATTCAAAACCTGATCCAGACTCAGAGAATATCACACTGTAACTAATATCACATTACACGATAACTAGCTGCTGTACATTGCAACGGGTAAAGTATGAAGGACAGGGGAGCTGATGGGTGTATCAATAGCCCACCTAGCTATAACGGGGCAGACTACTTGGAACAAAAGGGGAGGGATCCCTCACAAAATCAGAAGCAGCTAACTTAACCAACTAACCACCCAGCTGCCCCAACAGTACAGCAATTCAGAGTGAAATATACAAGTAGCCCAGGTGCTGGTGGAGTTCTCGTGGGGAAAAGAGCATGAAGAACCAGAAGAGAGCTGCCGGTAATAACTCCATATGATAGGACTCACAAAAGCCAGTGGGAGGGGCTTATGGGCATTTAAGGGGAGGGGGGAATGGGGCGGGCAGGGCGTAGGAAAAGGGTTCATCCACCTGTTCAGATTCTCTGGTCGGCAGAAAGTCCCCTTCCTCTGGATAGTGTCTCCTGCACCTTGCAGAGGCACCAATGCTTCAAAGACAACAGAGTGTACGGGGAGGTCAACCAGACTCAATGCAGCGAGCTGGCACCTTTACCCTGCTCCAAACACAACAGTCCAAGTGGTATGTGGGTGGGGGAGAGACTCACCAAAGCAGAGGTTACCCGCGCCCTTCTCTCTCTAGTCCTCAGAAAAAGTCCTTGTGAGAGCGGCCATGCGCTCGCCAGCCTTTTCACTAAGGCAGGGCTAAAAGTCATAGCGGTCCAACATCCAATATGGACACAGTGTTGTTTTTTTTTTTTAATTTGGCGCCGAAAACCTCCGGGACCCCCCAGGACAAACGGGAGGCTTAGCATGGATGCGGGAGAAAAGTTTGTACTCCTGTTCGTATTCCCTGGTTGGCAGAAAGTCCCCTTCCTCTGCATACTGTCTCCTGCACCTTGCATTGGCACTGATGATTCCAAAAGACTCCTCTGAGCCGGCCCGGTGGCGCTGAGGGTTGAGCTGCTGGACGCCACACCTTGCGTCATGCCAGCGACCCAAGTTCGGGAGTGAGCTCGGAGTGCTGGGAGACGGCAGGGGCGGGACAGGATTGAGCGCCTGCTGGGCTGCTCTCCTTCCCGGGGGGGGGGGGGGGTCGGGGATCGCTTGGTGCGTCAGCGGCTCCTGGTGGAGACCGGGAGTGTTGTAGCTCGCTGAGCAGCACACAGTTGGCGTTTCCCAACGCAGGCTAGGGCTGCCGTGCACCATGCCAGGATGCACATGCATGAGAGGGAGGAGGGAGGGAGAACTCACCAGATCAGGGGAAAACCCTGGTCTGTGGAGTAGGTGACGGCACCTGCCCCCATGCCCACAGTCGGGTCCTTCCTGTCTGGCATTCCAGGTTCCTCCACCTGGGTCTTCTGCCACATCGGAGCTGACTGTTGAGAGCACCCAAGAGGAGGGGTGGCCCCACCCTGGAGAGGTTAAGCTGGAGGTACTGATCGTGGCTAAAGAAGGGCGAGAGAAGAGGCACAGGTAGGAGGATTTCAGGCAGGGCAGGAGTAAGGCAGGATGCCTGAGAGAGGCCCTGCAGACCGCGACCAGAGGGAAAAAGAATCTTAAAAAAAAAAAAAAAATCCTCTGTACCAAATTCTAGATGTTCAGCAGTGTTCCCATGGAGTTGTTTTAATGCATCGAGCTACAGTGCAGGTGAGCACCAGGCAGCAGCTTGTGCATTCTGAGAAGCCAGCACTGCATCCCAGCAGCACTCTGCTCTGATGGCCGCACATCTCAGTGGGTTGCTGGTGGGCCAAGGAAGCAGGATCCTGTGTCCCTGAAAGCACTGATGGTGGAGCACCTGTTCCCAGGGAGCTGATAAAACAATGTACTCCTCAGTTGGGGGGGGGGGGGGTGCAATCAACAGCCTCCACTTGAACTGACACATCCTACTTGTGCAGTAAAGCTACATGGCTCAGAGTATTTCTATAATATGTGCGCATGAGCACTAGTAGATCCCGCTATGTAATGAAGTAGCACCCACAGGCCAGGAAACAGCAGTTGTTTTAGCCTAATCAGAGTCTGAAAATTAAACATTTAGCATTTTTCTGGGGAACGCGCCACCCACATGACAAAACTGCCACCACCTTACAAACATTCCAGACATGCTTGTGTGGGGGTGGGGTGGGGACTCTCTGAATAAGACATATCCTGGGCAGAGTGACTAATTCTAGATACTGGCCAAGTTTATAAATTATGCATCTGGGAAGGGGGTGGCAACAAACAGCAGAGTCCCAGCTTGTGCGGTAAACAAACTGCTCAATGAAGTGCTCCTGTGATACAGTTGATGGTGGTGATGGGTTGATACTGGGTAACTGAGCAAATTCTGCAGCACTCCGTGGGTGTGTGTTTGGGGGGGTTGCACTCAGCTCATGCGTTTCTTGGGGTGTTAAGTCACACCTTTGCTGGAGCTGCTGACCCCTGGATCCCAGCTTCAACAAGTGCTGAAGCTAGCTGGCAAGCATGGAGGACGCTTGCTAACACAGCTCCCTAGGGCAACGGTCTTAAATTGGTATTTCTAGCTGAACAAATCATACTGGACTACTCCTGTGATACTCTCTAACTTCTCTGAGTAGATGGCATCGGGTAAATAAAAAAAATAAGCAAACCAAGCTGCAATTTGGAGCTCGCATCTCCTCTAGAATAAACTAGAGTGGTACACACAGCTCTGGGCCTTCATCTCCAGGCGCTAGTTTGGAAAGTGTGCAGATAGAGGACAGCATGATGGAGCTTACAAAAACGCTGGCTGCAGATGAAGCAGGACATGAAGACTGGTTTTAACAATCTCAATATCCAATTCACCCATCTTCAATCAGTGGTGACCAGCTTAATGGAAACCACCACCACCCACACCTCACAAATCTGTCAATTGGAGCACAGAGTTAGTGAAATGGAGGACTCCTATGCGGGAGTTTCAGCCGACAGAAACGGGCTGCTATCCGCAATCGCTTGAACTCCGGGAATGCCTAGATGACCAAGAAAATCATTCCCGGAGGTCCAACATATGAATTATTGGGCTGCCCGAAGGGCTGAAGGGGCGAAATCCCAACCAAGAAATCCACTGATGGCTTGTTAATCAGCTGGGCCTTGCAGAGGAGGTGCTGGATTTTGAAGTTGAACGAGCGCATCGGGTGGGCCCACTGCCCAAGCCAGCGGAGCGCCCTCGCCACTGCCTAATCAAATATTTAAGATTTCGGGATAAGAAGACAGTCCTACGGAAGGCTAAACAAGTTGGGCCTATAAAAGCTAAGAACTCTACTATATATGTATACCAGGACTTTAGTAGGGAGCTTCAAACAAAGAGGCAGCGTTTCAATACGATGAAAGGCAAATTATACAAATTGGGCTGAAAGTTTTCGTTTTCATACCCTGCACATCTGCGGGTTGACAGGCCAGGGCAGAATCCTTGATTCGTTAACAATCATAAAGCGGCGGAGGAGTGGCTAGAGGAGGAGACCAGGAGGGATGGAGCATGGCCTAATGCTGAGTGAGTTGCACTTAAACCACTATTACTGTTGTTAATGTCTGATCTCTTAATTATATTTAGCCAAATCTGATCTCTGTGCTCTCCTTTGGAACACTGCTGGGGCTCTTATGTCTCCCTCAATGGCTACCAAGGTCTTGGAGTAAAATGCCATTATGATGGGCCTGGCTAGATCTTTCTAGATCGAATGGTGCATTTTTTTTCTGCACTCCCGACTGGGTCTAGGGACTCGGGTATCAGCAGGAGATATCATCTTGATTCTGCTGGAGCAGATGAGATGTAGGGTATAGCTTCCTCTGTGCAGGCTATACCTGTGACGAGGACCGGAGCAGAGAGGGCACATTTTATACCTGCAGTAACATGGCCGGGAGGCCGTTAAAACTTTTCTCAGTTCCTGATCACTTGATTTTTTTCAATACCGTTAATCTAGTTTGCTTTGGGCCCTTGTGTAACTGGCTGATTAAATTGCTAAGCTACTAACTTAAATTCCTATGGGATGGATGCCATGAGTCTCTGCTGGATCACGAGTTGGATGTACAGGCCTTAAAAGATTATGTCTCATCGCTTTCCTCTTAGTTTAGCGGCCCGTTGAGCCTTTTTCATGCGCAGAATTCTTTGCCTGACCGTGCCTAGGGGCATGGGTAGCAGTGGGCCTACATCTGATGTTTGAAGGGACATACTTCTTCTAGCTGCATTGGATAGCCCAAGCCATATACTTGGTAGCCATGTTTTGACTGCTACTATATTCTTAGGCCCTTTAACTTGAGACTCAAGGACATCTTCACACATATACTTATAATAGCTCTGCTTATAGTGCTGTATTGTTACCTCGGAGAGCACTGTTTCCTTATCTAACTTGTTCAGCAATGTTATTGTTACTTAATGTTCAGCTAGTTAGAAAGTAGTTTGCCTCTACTGCTTGGGCCATTGCCCCCCTTTCCATCTATGGCTAGCAAAGTGGGCAGGTTGATATGGTACTGCCTATTGTTTGTAGTGGGAATTCTAGTGGGTTTTTGCTCGTGAGGAGGGGGGTTCTCAGTCCAGTTTGTGGTACAGTGAGTCACTAATGGAGGCTGGGGGGAAGAGGGGGCATGTTTTATATATCTGGGAGGGGGAGGTCTGGAATACAAGGAGTCTCACCATTTGGTCTTTTATTTTTGTTACAGAAGGGGGGTCTGACTCGGATGCATCTCAGTCTGTTGTCTCGGGTGCAAGATGAGTTGGAGCTTCCTTTAATAGTGGAAATGTTGGTTTCACAAGCTTGGTTTAAAGATGGGGGTTCAATTGGGGTAATTTGATGCAAGCCTGGGTTGGGTGGGAAGGGGTTCTGGGGTGATCAGGAGGAAAATTATTGTTCTGTGTTTATGAAGGGGGGGGAATAGTTCAGAGGGTGGGGGGATAAATAAGGGGGAAAAAATGGGTGTGCTACCTGTTAGACTGAGTAAAGGACTGCGCTGGATCTGGCATGATGGAGGATGATCTTAAATTTATAACTTGGAACATCAATGGCCTTAAATCTATTCTGAAACATAAAAGGGTTGTTACAGAGATCCGCCGTTGCAGAGGTACAGTGATTTTATTGCAAGAAACGCACTTCTCTCCTGTTGAAGCATAAAAAACTGCTGGCTCTATGGGGGGTGTATGGGTTCCCTCCATTTTTACCTCCAAAGCTCTGGGGGCCTCTATCTGGATTCCCAGGGGTTCACCAGCTCAACTTTTGGATAGCATAATAGATCAGCAAGGCCGTTATGCGTTGGCAAAGGTCAGTGTCCCTGGCAAGGGTGAGCTCCTGGTTGGTTCTATATATGCTCCAAATATACAGTAGATAATCCAGGCTTTTTTCAGAAACTGGCTCTCGACATGGCTAGGAGGGAGGGTCCATGGCTACTGGTGGGTGACTATAACTGTGTCTTGGAAACGGTGTTGGACAGATCGAGCAAGACCCCTGTACTAAAAACACAAAATTCCAAAGCCTTGGAGGCATTGCAAGCGGACTATGATTTAATCGCTGCCTGGCGACACCTATATCCCTCTGGGAGGGAATACAGTTTCTACTCTCATGCACACAATTCTTATGCCACATAGACAGGTTGCTTATCTCCAGCACCCTAGTGGTGCACCTAAGAAAGGGGTAATACTTGCCTAGCTTTGTATCTGATCATGCTATGCACTGCATTACTATTAGAGGTGCAGGGACTCCGCCTGCCCCAGAGCTTGGAGAGTTGATCCCCTCCTGCTTAAGAACTAGGATTACCTTACATATATGAGGGGGAGTTTACAAGAGTTTTTAGCATTAAACTGCAAAGGGGATACCTCTCACTCGGCCTGCTGGGAGGCTTTAAAGGCCTATGTGCGTGGGCAATCTATCTCCTTTGCATCATATCTAAAGAGGTCTGCCAATGAGGAGTTAGAATTCCTCAAGGATAAGATTACAGCCTGTGAAAGAGCACATATGCGGAACCCCTCCACAAGTCTATATGCGGTTGTCCAGAAGCTGAAGTGGAGGTTTAACACATTGGCCTGGATATTCAAACTGCGCCAGGCTGTGGCGCAAGCTTGGGCGCAGCTCAACATGGCTGCGCAGGGGTGTGGACTGGGCGATATTCAACGGAGCTGCGTCATGGCTCAGCAGCTTTGAATATCACTCCCTGGCCACCCCCGGTGTGCATGGCGCAGTGCCACTGCGCCAGCGCAAGTGACCAGAGTGGAGCATGGAGATGCGCTAGCGCAAGTTCCATTGCGCCATGCACAGCACCAATGATATTCAAAAGCTAACATGCAAATGGGGCCATAATGTACGCAAGGTGTACATGGGGCCATTTGCATGTCACTATGGCCCAATTTGCATGCAGGTGCACCAATCCCGGCGACTGCGCCTGGTGCCCTGCCAGGCAGCAGCCGTCGGGGACCAACGCCCCCTGCAGCCCAATCACGGGCATTTGTTTTTTAAAAAAGATCCCCTTCCAATATCCCTGGTAGTCCAGTGGACCTCTATCTGCCCAATCGCAGGCATTTGTATAAAATAGAATAATTCGTCCAATATCCCTGGAGGTCCAGTGGACCGCTCTCTGCCCGATCTCGGGCATCTGTAAAAAAAAAAAAAAAAAAAAGTCCTATATCCCTGATGGTCTAGGGCCATTGTCTAATACACAACTGGAGAGAACCATACTCTTGTCTAACTTGGGTGCCTACTTTGATGGGGACAGGGCGGGGAAATATTTGGCATGGCAACTGAAATGAAAGGAGGCCACTAAATCAATCAGTCAAATCCAAGATGAGCAGGGAATACATGTCTGGAGTACCAGACAAATAGGCAATGCTTTTAGCGCCTTTTACAGATCTCTATATGCTTCTGAATGCAATCCCTCCCGAGAGGAATATGATAAATTTTGTGATGGGGTACCCCTTGCTAAGATTAGTGGGGAGGAAGCTGTGAAGTTATATGCTCCCTTGTCTAAGCAGGAGATTAAAGAGGCAATGCAAGCCCTTAAAACTGGAAAGGCCCCGGGGCCAGATGGCCATCCTACTGATTTTTATAAAACTTTTGAAAGTCAGCTTTTGTACCCCCTATTTGATGCTGTTACTGAAGGCTTGTTAAAAGGTGAGTTGCCCCATCCACACGGCCTGCTACCATAACAGTCCTGCCTAAACTGGGTGAGGATCCTAATAAATGCGCCTCTTATAGGCCCATTTCACTCCTCACAGTGGATTATAAGATTGTGGCGAAAGCCCTTGCGTCTCGATTGGAGGTGCTATTACCGGGCATTGTACACCTGGATAAATCTGGCTTTGTGAAGGTCGCATGGGGAAACATAACATTCGACGCACACTTAACATCATACTTGGATGGGCTTGTATCAAAAGATCAAATGGAGCTGCGGTGGTGGCATTAGGCACAGAAAAAGCTTTTGACCGTGTGGAATGGAGGTACCTGTTCTACCTCTTAGATAGGTTGGGGATTGGCTAAACCTTTTGTTCATGGGTTGAAGCTTTATATCACAATCCAATGGCACAAATATTGGTCAATGGACAATTATCAACTCTCTTTGGTTTGGACAGGGGTACACGACAGGGTTGCTCTTTCTCCCCACTGTTGTATGTTCTATCTCTAGAACCACTGGAAGCTGCCCTACAGGTTAGTGTGAGCATCAGGGGTTATTGGGGAGGGGGCAGGGAACATAAACTCGCTATGTATGGGGATGAATAACTGCTTTATTTGCAGTACCCTGACGAGGACTTGCCTAAGGTCCATCATCTGATGCAGCTATTTGGCACCATATCAGGACATAAGGTCAACTGGTCCAAGAGTGAGCGGATGCCAGTGGGATCTTTAAATCATGCTCAGCTGATAGCCCAACGGGGAAGGGGGGGTCTGCAACTGGTACATAAGCTACACTATCTGAGAGTCCTAATTTCAACCTCTGTAGGTGCGCTATCCCAGCTAAATTTAAAACCTCTATTAGTGGGGATTACAGAAGACTGTGAAAGATGGTCTGCCCTGCCTCTATCTGTGCTGGGGAGAATTTAGGTCATTAAGGTGACGATTCTTTCAAGGGCACTGTATCTCTATCAGACCCTCCCTATTAAAATCCCACAGGACCATTTTAAGCAATTAGATACCATACTGCACAAATTCATATGGCAAGGGGGCTGAGCTAAAATCTCTAGGTCCATATTACAGAAAGCTCCGGGAGAAGGTGGAGCGGGCTTACCAAATTTGAGGTTTTATTACTGGGCCGCTCAGTTGGCCTTTCTGCCCACTGGGAATTCAGGGTCAGAATGGCCATGGCTGGGCTTGGAAGAAGATATGCTCCAGGGGAATCTATATAATGACACCTTAGTTGGAAGCTTGCAGGATATGAGAGAGGAGTGTTTGGCTAACCCGTTTACTGCTAATACTTTGACAGCCTGGCTTTTGGCGCACAGGCGAGTGGGTTATGGATGGGGTAACTCCCCAAACCTTAGCTTGCTTAGTTTCATACAGTTTAAAGGGAAGAGCTCTGTAATATTGATTCAGAGGTTATGGAAATGGAGAAAGAAAGGTCTCTTCACAATTAATCAGATGTATGGGGGGGGGGTTCTCCTGAAAACGTTCACACAATTATGTCAGGAGTGGGGTATCACAGTGGGAGATTTCTTTGTATATTTGATGATTCATCAGCGGTGTGGAACCACACTCACTCCTGAAAATGGGTGAACCTCCCCCTCCCCCTTAGAAGAACTGTTTTGGTCCCAACCTAGGAGCAAACCCATGTCCATATACTATCACATGCTGCACAGAGCACTTCCTTGCGAGACCGACCTCAGTCGGGAAAAATGGAGTGAGGATCTCCAGTGCCTATCAGTTGGAGGGAATGGGAAGTGGCCTGTACCCACTACCGACACTGCTCCCGTAGCAACAAGCTACGACAGATACAGCTATTTTTTCTTCATCGGGCCTGTGCAACACCTCTACGGCTGCATACTATAGACCCTGCCAAATCACATCAATGTCCTAAATGTGTGGCTGATAGGGCGGATTTCATCCACCTAGCACTTACATGCCCAAAAGTGGCTCCTTTCTGGCATTTGATACATAGCATAATGGCCAGTGTCCTGGGTTATGCCCCTTCCAAATCCCCTCTGGAGTCACTTCTTGGAGTGGAACCTTTGCACCCAGGCTGTAGGGCATCAAACCCTCTCTGGTCAACTGCACTTATTATTGCAAGAAGAACTATTGTACAGTTGTGGATGGCTTCTACCCCTCCATCAGTTACTAGATGGGTACAAAATGTGAAAGCATGCATGCTGCTTGAAAGAGTGCAGATGAGTGCAACAGGCAAGCTATCGCAATTCTGGGAAGTTTGGGATCCTTGGATGTCAGCGGTGGAAGCTGACCTTATCCCAGACTGACCAACAAGTGCCTTACAGCTATGTGCTTCAAGATTACTCTATGCTCTAGTCTATGACTCCTGGGTGGTAATCTCTGTGCCTCACTAAATGTAATGCGTAAAATGTAATATGTATGAAGGTCATATTAATATTGTATAGTTTAATACTGTATAATTTAATGTGGTATAACTGTCTATGCTAGAAGTCTGATTGTACTGTAAGCACACCCACATCCTCAATAGATAAATTTTACAAAAAAAACAAAACAAAAAAACAAGTGCTGCAGCACACTTCTTGGAGGTGAGGGGTGGTGTGGTGTTTGCAATCACTGTGCTGAAGACATAATAGGCATTAAAAGAACTGCATTTTTATTTACAAGCAGTGTGACGTGCATGTATCTGAAATACAAATACAGCTAGTTCATTAAGAGAATATGTTGTGTGCAGGACTGTGTGGCTATCAGCAAATACTGGTGGCTGCATTTTGTGGTGACCAGTTTATTTGGCTCGAGAACCACTGCTTATAACTACATGCTACATTAGTGTATAACAGTGTGACACAAAATTATGTAAATGTTGAGTACAATCATTTAAAGATTACACAGGCCATGTTTAAATTTGAATTGTGTGTTGTGCATAGTGTTCAGGAAAACAAAGGAATTTGTATGACCAATGGTCAGAATCACTGATTGACAGTTTGTGTGGACCCCATCAAATGTAGTAGTGTAGTAGTAGTAAAACGTTTTTATTTATACCGGCTTAATTTGAGCAACAAAATATACCATTAAAGCTATCAACACCCTGTTTACAAGGTGTTCCTAAAAAACGTATTTCACATTAAAACAAGTACAACACACAGATAACAAGACTTGAAGAGCTACAATACTGAGTAGACACAAATAAGACACATATGCAATAAGTCTCAAAAGACATGGTTGAAATGCGAAACCTGGAAAATATTTGCAAACTCTGACCTGCAACTTGATGTCAAAGGTCAGCTGCCTAACTGATTTCTTAATGTGTGAGCACACATTAAAAGGCATGTCCACACTATAAGCACCTTTACATGCAGTGGCCTGTATAGGCCCGAGCTATACAGACACACTGCAACATTACCTTTTTTTGCATGTATAGGTGATTCAACTCCACAACTAAAGTGAGCGTTCACTGATTCCATGTTCCCTGCTTCCCTGGGTTCACCGTCTCTTGTACCGTTTTGCCGTGCTGTCTATTCATGCCCTGCCTCCTCATTTCAGTCCTATGATAACCTCTGGTAATTAAATCTCGTGTTCTCTTGGCTGCCCGGAAAGACTGTAAACAGTCAGGAAAGACCAAGAGAGCGATATAGGGAAGCGTGTCTACAGGGGACAAGAGAGCGCAGCAAATGAGCAGAGCAAAGTGTGTAATGGAACCGGCAATGCCATGTAAAAGTGCCTTAAGTTTCAAAGAACTGGTTGTGAAAGCATATGGAAAACATTTAAACATCATTGAGCGACCAGAAAAGTGGTTACCACCAGTCAAAATAATGGGGGCATGCAAGCAATAATACCAGACAGGGTGGGTGGTATTGGGTGAACCTGAACCACCCAGGGGCGTAATGAGGCCCGATGCCGCAGGCGGAGGGCCTTATATCCACTGGAACGTCCGGTATTGCCCATACCACCCACCCTGGAGGGTATTATTGCGCTTAGAAAATGGGCATATGCATCAGGTTCAATTAAATATTTAAATAACTGAGGAAATGAGTTTAAAATTAACAAAAAAACTAGAAGAAAAACTGCTGTTGGTAAAGTAGTCCCTCTGTTTTTTTGGTGCTGTTGCTTCTTGCGTTGCTCCACCCCCATCCATTCCCATGAATTTATCATCCCAACCCCCGCCACTGCTACTGCTGTCTCTGTGCAGTCTAGCTGCCACCAAAACTGAGGAGCCGAACTGTGAATTAATGTTTTTTTTTTTTTTTTATTTATTGCTGAGCATCCTGAATGTGGAGCAGCTTGGTAGGGATACTCCAGGAGCATGCGGCGAGATGGAAGTGAGTTTGAACAGACAGCAACAGTAGTCGCAGAAAACAAAGGATTTTTTCCCGAGTTTTTGTTATATTTCAGTTTTGTATACGGTCGCAGCAGTACCTTCATGCCTGAAGCACCGGAGTCCCATATTGATCCTGGCATTTGTCCCCAACCCCCACCCCCCGTGTGTTGAATCTCATGCTGCAGACCCCCGAGATCACCAACAACACAAGAGAATGAACAGAAGAAGTAAGGAGGCAAATCGTAAGCGTAAGCCACACTGCGGCTTAAATGAATGGAAAGGAGGCTACGTTTAAAATATTATTTAAAAGCCTGCAGGAACACAGGAAACCGCTCCCTGAGGGGAGAAATAAGATGGACTTGGCAGTGCTACATGTTTGGGAGCTGGCGTGCTCTAAATCATGATTATTTTTACAATTTTAACACAGTAGCTTTCTAAACGTTGTGTTTGCATTTGAAATGGGTAGCATTTTTGCCACTAGCTTGTTTACCGGCTCTGGACTTGGATCTGTATCGGGATGTATGGTGGCACGATCGGGCCAATACTCTGTCTTTTAGGTAAGCAGGTGAAGCCGTCACTCGTCCCGCTACAATTCCTTTCTTTTCAGAAACTGACATGCTCATTGAGACAGTTATGGTAGAGAAGGACTGTGGTCGGAGAGTGGTAAGAAGGAGAGAAGAAATTTCAGTCACAGTGATTTTTTGATTATACAGGGTGTGCGAGAGACGTCTCTTGTCTGGTGGGGGTGGGCATGCGGTTTGAATTTTTATTTGAGAACGTGGATTGCGAACGATTGAGCAGTGGAGCCGAGTTGTACTATGGAGTATCAGGGGTCACTGGAAATGGATGTTTGTAGGGTACTGGTACACCCTAATGATCTCAGCCTCTTCTGTTCCCCCTCCCCCACAGACTAAGCCCAGACTTATTACCCGGCATTCAGGTCCACGAGCCCGGGCTTCTTCCGCGCCCATCACTGCTAAAGCCACCTCTTGCCGTATTTTCACCTCAGACCCCGCGTCCTTCACCCGCTCTCGCCGGTGAACGGTTCCATGAGCCCGGACGCAGATCCTAGCATCTGCCGCACTTGCCATAAATTTCCCTCTCGCACCCCGGCCGAATTCCTCGGCTCCTATAACTGAATTAAGAATCAGTGGTCAGGACTTCGTCCTTGTTGCTGTTTACAGCCCCCTAACTCTGTGGGTCTCCCCCTGGCTTAACCTATTAATGACAGCCTGACTCTGTTTTTGGCCCCCCTCCTACAGTGTCTTCACTATACCTAGTTATGTGTCTCGCCTGTTGCCTTGCTTTGGAATTGCTCATTAGTTACTATCCGGCTTCCTAAGCTGCCTGTCTACCGAACCCCCCCCCCCATCTCCGACTTCTTCACTGGTTCCCAACCCGTGACTGAAACCATGAGACCGGGTACTCTTCACACGCTCAGGCTACTAAAACCGTTTCGCCGTTCATGCCCCCACATCCTGAAACACCCTTTAGCCAACTCATGGTTCCAGTCGCAGCCCCCTGCCTTTTCCGCAAAAGCCGTAATCGCTCGTTGTCGCCTAACTGTAGCTCAAATCCCACAGTAGCTAAACTCCCACGCCTGGTCACAGAACCAGAGGCCTGGACACTTTTCCCACTACCTTCCATTGATGCCGCAAGGTTTTACCGTCTTTCACCCGTCCCCCGCCTCCCGAATCATTCCAAGACGGCAATCGGTTCCATGAGCCCGGTTGCAGGCTCTAGCCTCCTGCCGCTAACGCCGTAATTTTTTTCTTGTCTCACCCAACTGGAGCCTGCTCCCTCGCCTGGCCTTTAGAACCAGCAGCCCGGACACTTTTCCTGCTCACAGTCACCGATGCAGCAGGTTACATCCCTTGCCCCCACCTGCTCTGCTAGCTGGTAAGCCTACCCTGACCCCGGTCTCTAGCCCCGCCACCTCCTGCTGAACTTAGCTGTGCACTTACCCTACCTATCCTTGACCCTCTCCCTTATCATATCCCCCCCTTTTTCTCTCTCTTCTACTCTGAAGTCTATCCCAGCACCAGTACCCGCTGTTCCCTCCTGTTGATTTGTAAACAATGTCTAATTACTTCAATGCACCTTATCATGTAACTGTCTTATTGCACTGTACTACGTATTGTGCCTGTACCTCCCGGGTCGTGCCTGAAAATAGTCACTTGCTGGCTAGTGCACCTACCCGATTAACAAAAACTAAATAAATAGATAAATAAAAAATGTTAAATATGGTTCGTATCAGATGCAGCACTGTTGATCAGTGTGATGTGGTGGAGTTTAGGTAAAACAGTTATTTACAAGCTTGATTTTAGGAGCATGAGTGAGCGGGTACGTGCAGGAGGGAGGAGCGAGGAGCAAGAGCACAGTTATCTCTCTGTTATTCTTGTATATATATATAAAAATGATGGGACATGGGAGATTGTGGCAGTTAAACTACATAGCATTGGGGGCCAGTATGTCTCGGTTAGCGAGACAAAAAGACGGCGGACATTTGAAAAGGTAAGAGGGGTTTTTAGCCAATTAGAGATGAGGGTGTGCAGCAGCATTCTGATGATGGGGTTGGCTGGGCTGGCACTTTTTTTTTTTGTGTGTGTTATTTATTTATCCTCCTTTCTGCCCTCGGTGTCCCCTTCCTTCCGACTGCTCATATCCGCTTTTGGCCCCCCCCCCGGATCTGCCCCTAGAGTGCTTCTCTCTCTCCTCTCCTTCTCCAGCACAGTGGGGTCTGTCCTAGGTGGTCTCTGGATGGGGCAGTCTTCATCTAGGACTACCGAGGGCTGGTTTCCACTTTCTGTTGTCCCTCTACCCCGCCCCGGGCATCCAGCACACAGGATATCGTCCCTAGAGGGGCGACATGCTGACGCACGCCTCCCTCAAGTGCCTAATGGTGTCCCCCCTCCCTGGACTCCAGGAATGGAGCCACTACCCCCCTGAGCGCCGGTGCTCCCACCAGCCTCTCAGGGTTGGCAATCCACCCCTGAGGGAGGAGAGCATCCATTGGGACGCTCAATCCTCCCTCCCCACGGTCGACCCCCATCGACCCGAGTCCGTTCCCGAACCCGGGTCGCCGGCATGGTGCGAGGTGTGGCGTCCAGCGCCTCAACCCTCAGTGCCACCGGGCCGGCCGGGCTGGTTCTTTTAATAGCTGGGCATCTATTGTCTGATAGATGCCCAGCTAGAGAAGTGCCTCAGCCAATCAAAAGTCTGAATTACTTTAACCCATTTTCTGAAAGGCAAAACATGCAACCGAGGGTCTTATGTCCCTAGGATTAGATTAATGAACCCCTGGAGTGCATTAGTGCAACTATTAAACTAAAATGTTTTTACCATTTTAAATAGATGCTTTCACAGCTAAAAGTCTAAATGCTCTATTGAATATATTCCATTTCCAGCAATTGTTTTATAATGATAGTTAATATCCGATGTTACCAATTTTAATTTCACTGTACTTTCAGATGACATATGTAAAGCAGGGTATGCAACATTCTGTATTTAAAAAAAAAAAAGATACAAAGCACAAAGCAGCAGTATTTGTTAGTCGCTGAAAAAATACATCATATAGTTTTTTTAGCATAAATGTATTTCTGACAACCTAAGATTCATGCTTAGTGTATTTTTTGCTTTCTCAGGTGTGTTAAGACTTTTTTCTTTACAGCTGATCTTGTAATTAATAACTCACGTCATTAAAGATGTCTGCTATTCGCCATTTTTTTTAAATCTCTTCCCCTGGTGTTACTTGTTGAATATGCATGCTAGATTTATGTGTAGTTACATTAGGAGGATCTTCTGCATGTTTCTGACAGTAAACAGCCCAAAATATTAATTTTTTTCATGGTGTGTGTGGCATGGGTGTGGCAACTTTAAAAACACTTCAAGACCCCATATCTTGGTTTAGGAATGAAAGAAAATGAAAAGAAAAATATGTATCTTGATATTTTTGCAAGGCAAACCTTATTACTGAAAAAATTTGTATGTTTATTAACAAGCACTGCTGCTTTAAAAAGGAGTTTGAGGTGCAATGAGGAAGGCCTAAGGTTGGCGTACAAGTTACTCAATATGTTTTAACTATGAAATATTCATTTATGTGCTGAATGTTTAAGAAAGACGCAGGAGATTAAGGTGGCTTGTGGTCCTGAACATACCTTCTCCTGTTAAAGTTATAAATAAGTCACTGTATGGATTTGTCTTGGTGCTTCAACTAAAATCCTGCATATTGTACTACTAGGCACAACAATTTACTTACTCTTTCCGTTAAGGGAAAACGCTGTAAAACCCAGAAAGTGCAGCAGCTGGTGCAGAAATGCCCGATTAGGGCTTTTAACATTTAATGGCATTTTTTATTTACCTGCTGCATTTGTGTTTTACTTTTAAAAAACTTGCCATCCATAATGCCTGCAAAGCCACCCGTGGCCAACTCATACAGGTAGCTTCGGTGTCTGAGTTTAGGCTGAAGGGATTTACCAACTCTGCCATTAGTTGTCAGCCTTTGTTAGCATAACCCACATGCCAGAAGCCGCCTGGGGTGCGTAAGATGGCTTCAGGCAGCTCCGCAGCCACTATGGCCAGCGCGGTTCTTTAAAAGTAAAACACAAATGCAGCAGGCAAATAAAAAACTTCCACCAGAAAATAGCCCCAATTGGGCATTTCTGCAGCAGCTGTTGTACTTTCTGAGTTTTCCTTTAACGGCAAGCATCTGGAAATTAATCAGGACATTTGATAGCGAACCAGGTCATCAAGTACAGTAGTCTGCCCATGTGGACAAACTGATGGGACAGTCTATTGTGGGTTGCCTTAACTTTTATAAATTCATGTGCACTGCTTTGCCATCCATGTTGTATGGAAAGATTGTTCTTCTGTAGTTCAGTGTAAGATCCAATAGGGTACACATTAATAGCTCTTTCTGATTACGTAGTAAGAATGCCTGTGTATTGTGCAAGAAAGACATTTATGTCATGTACATATTATGCCATTTAAACAGCTTGGGGAAACATGGCCAGCAGCATGACGGCCTGTGGCTGCCTTCCTCACTTTTAGTGAATTTTATGCGTCTTCAATCTATGGGATGGTCGTCAGTCTGTAATTTGATGCTGTGTGTGTCTTGCCATGGCGTTTGAACTGTGCAATAACGATAACTACTGCTACTCTTTGTTTATTTGTTAGTTAGTTATTGACTGTATTTGAAAATTGTTAAGCGGGAAAGGCACACCAAGACAAGACTCGTTTCCAGGTTCCACTCAGCAGAGAGGGGAAGGGGAGGATAATATTACAAAATTACAAGAAGTCATAGAATAGGTTACAGTGACAGTGTACAAAAGCGCAGTAACACAGTACTCAGTGGGGTCCTGCTTTTACCCATAATTAGACTACATTTGCCTAGGACAGCCCAGCCAAGGTGAGGTGAAAAATCATGCTTTCAGTCCAGTCCTGCTTTTCCCCATTTTACAGTACAGTAATCAGGTGATCAAAATCATGACAAACAGGAGAAGCCATAAATTAGCTTACAAATAAATCATCAACTTGGATAAGAGCAAAATAAAGTGCATGGTGCCTGTAGGTAAAGGTGATGGGACTTGTGCTGTGAGGAAGAGTCAAAAACAGGCATCTGTATTACATTCGGAAGAGCCAAAATCAAAGTGTTTTGGGGGTCAATAGCAGGGGGGAGGTCAGGCAATGGGTCAGGTAGTGGGTTGGCAGGAGAAGGAGAGTGCAGGAAGAAGTTACAGCTGTTGTCTAATGGAGGGAAGTGAGGGGAAGAAATACAGTGAGGAAGGGACAGATTCCAGATGGAGGGGAGGCAACAGAAGGCAGACTGCCCAACTGAGGAGTGCGGGTGTGGAAGGGAGAAGGTGTGAGGGTTCCTGCAGTGAAGGAAGTAGAAGGAAGAGGGGATGGGAGACAACTGAAGGGAGGGACCCAAACCAGTATTTGGAAATGAATGAAGCACAGCGGGCTGGCGATGGGAAGGGAGAGGGAGGATGGATAAGGAAAAGTAAAGGAAAATTGAAAATTTAAAAATACATGGAAACATATAATTTGATGGCAGATAAGGATCGCCTGGCCCACCTAGTCTGCCCATTTTTCCCTGCCTGCAGTATCACTGCAGACCCTACTTGATCTACAGCTCTTTCTCCCTTCCCCCATTCCTTTCCACTGTGATTCCCTTGTGTCTATCCCATGCATTCCTGAACCTCAGCACCTCTGCTGAAAGGATGTTCCACAAATCTACCACTCTTTCTGTGAAGAAGTACTTCCTTGGCCGTCCGAGCTACATGGTGGATGTGTTCTAGCCAAACTCCTACTGGCATGGATTTAAACAACGACAGATGTAGCTGAATTGTTGAACTTGACGACTAAATTAACCTCCAGTCATCCTCTGGTGACTCATGGCAGCAGGTAAGCAGCAAAAGCGGCAGCTCAAACACAATTTTGAGCCAGTCAGCTCGCAAACACTCTAGTGCCTATAACACGAAGTGCCCACTAGATCCCAGGCCTCAGCAGCACTCAAACCCAAGACCACAATGTCTGAACTGGAAAGGTCCCTGACTACAATCCCAGCCACATTAGAGAACATGCAAGCAGAGACGACTGTGGGCTTCATAAATGTATCAGCCCAAATCAGTCATATGCAAGGGATCACCACCACCCTGTTGGAGATGTCTGCAGCCCACACTTATTGCATCGATGAGCTGGAAAAAAGGGTGAATGAGCTCGAAGATACTGTCACTGACACTGGAAGAGACTGTAACAACCTTAAAGCTGCTCTAGAAGAACTACAAGCCCACAGTGATGACCAGGAAAATCGGTCACGAAGGTCGAACCTCTGTATTGTTGGGTTACCGGAGGGGCTGGAGGGTAAAGCTCCGGAGAAGAAACTTCACGCTTGGCTCATCAATCATTTAACAATGGATCCTGGGGCCCTAAATTCTGAGGTGGACAGAGCACATAGGATGGGGCCCAAACCATAACCTGGCGAGAGACCCAGACACTGCTTAAATATTTGCACTATACTGACTAAGAAGAGGTCCTTCAGCCAAAGCTCACAGCCCAATCCATATTGATAGTGGAAAACTGTCAGTCAAGACTACAGCCATGAACTGCAGCATAAACAACAGCAGTTCAATGGAGTTAAAATTAAAATGCACCACCAAGGATGGGCAGTTGCCTTTTTGTATCCTGCTGATCTTCGAATCACCAAGCCAGGAAGACTGACGAGATTCTTCCCCAATCAAGTGGCAGCCAAATGATTAATTGAAATGGAAGCTTGATCACACACCATGGAAATGGCTCCCACCAGATGAAAAGGCACAGGGTTTTAAATAAGCTGAAAAAACTGGTTAGCAGTTTGACGCGTGAAAGTGCTAATCAGAGGTGAAAATGAATAGCATTTGGCACAGACTGCTTAGCAAAGTTTTAAAAAGCTATATAGTTTTATCAATGTTGTATATTGTGCCATGGATTCACTCAAAAAATGGTTAGCAGTCTATGGCTAAACATTTCTGAAAATGGCTAGCATTACCCCATTTTGCTTAGCATTTATCTGTGCTATACCAGCTATTTAAAACCCTGAAAGGTATGTAAGCAATGATTGCAGTGTTCAACCCCCCGACCTTGTTGGCAGCCCCTATCTGGGCTTAACTTTGGTCGAAGTACAAACCACTCAGTTATTGCTGGCTCTGTTGTAACACAGTGATGGAGCAGTTCTCCTACTCACTTCCACACTTAGAAGCCTGAGCATGGGGCTGCAGGCCACAAAGATTAGCAGGGGAGAACTGTGTGATCTACAATGTTCACCTATGCTCCTCAACTCAATTGAAACGTATCCTGATCTTGCTCTATTCCTCACTTGCCTGGGGGTGACTAATGAGTGTGGTCATTTTCTACTAAACTCCTGACTGTGATTTGTTTTTTTTGTTCTCTACTGTGCTGTTCTGTTGCTTGCTGTGCTCCCATTATTCACAGGTTTTCTCCAGGGCTGAGTCAAGATGGGACAAAAATGGTAGCAGGGGCTCCTCTGCTTCTTGGGAAGCAGGTACCAGCAACCCCAAAAGGTGGGAAACTCCTCACAAGTGTTATTCCAGCTCGAACGTCTTGCTGCATGACCATACAATCGACAGTGCTCCTGCGATCTGTGGCACTCTGCCGCACCATTGCTTGAAAGTCCTGCCACTAACATGAGATGAGTAAAGCCCAAATTACTGTGCAATGTAAACTGCCTGGATTGCTCTATGGTACGTGACCTAAAGTTGGCTGCATACAGCTAGCTGGGACACCAGGATCCTTGACTTTCCTCCCCTGACTGCATCTGGGGATGCAGGTAACTGTATGTGTGTGTGTGTGTGTGTGTGTGTATATGTGTGGGGGGGGCGGGGCTTTCCATGCTCCTCCTTGTCTACAATATGCACCTCACCGCTCACTGATCATCCCTTCTGACTGCACGGACACAACTGATTCTCTGTCAAAATATTTGCTATGCAACTAAAATCTAATAAGTTTTTTTTTGTTTGGGGGGGGTTACAAAATGTTATAAGTTGTAAGGACTCCAACCTTACACTCTGTACAGTCAAAGGACAGATCTCTGTACCCATGTATATACCTAACCCCACAATGCTCTTGTGCTATCGATTGCTAAGTGCAGATGGCTGGGAGCCTGGTCCACCTGTGGTTTTACCTTATACTGGTACTGTCTGTATGTACTGCTGTGCAAAATAACACAAACTTGATTCATAATTCATAGGCTCTTACATATAGTGCTCTAAAATGCCAAACAAAGCTGGTGCATAAGGAGATGCCACAAAGAGACTCGTGGTATTGTTGTGGTACCGGTTGAGCATCGTGTCTCTGTTCCACTGCTACTACAGTCCAGCCATTCCATCTTCCTGGCATCCTCTGATGTAACGGTGGCAGGCTTTGTGGCCCCTGGGTGGGGGAAGAGGCCCCTTGAATCCTAGCCAACATGGCCTACAGTCTAGTGACCTCCTCCCTCAACCCAAAGAGGTATATGCAGATGGGGCAGCACTGCAGTTTCCAAAAGGCCTCTCTGAAAACTGCCACCCCACAGCCACTGCACTGCACCACTCCCAGTCTTCTCAGTTTTTATTCTCCCTGTGTTACCCGTAAATTCTTTTGTGCCCTTACCCCGATAGGGAGTTTCTAGTTTTCCCCTTTTCATGTTTGCTTGTGCATGCATAAGAAACGTTTTATTTCACTTAATGGCATTTCAGAGGTGTGTCACTGCCGAGCCCATTGTAGCTCAAACTGGAAGGGGCTTGACAGTACAGACCAATGAACACGTAGTATGGTCATGATGCCCCTTGCTGCTTGCTGGCGGAAACTTCATGTAGGTGAAAGGACCAAAGCTGCTCCAACCGGAGAGGGGGCTTTGGTCTTTTCATTTGCATGTAGCTGGTCAGCAAGCAGCTAATCGTCTTTCAGCATCAGAAGCCTGTCTGTCTGTCTGTCTCTTTATCTATCTGTCTGTTAAGCAGACCGTGGTGCCCATCCCCTGATACTGCTTCTTTTCCCCCATTCCCCTCTAGGTCGCTTGCCCCGCCCCCTTTATAATTTTTTTTTTTTGTGAATGAACTGGGGTGCCCACCCCCAGTACTGCTTTTCCTGATCCCCCCTCCAGAACATCTGCCCCCTTTCCCCAAAGAGCCCAATACTGGGGTGCCCAATCCCACAGTTGGAAAGTCGCTCAAATAAAGAAAATCAGCCCTCAAAGTTATTTTTTAACCTGTAAAACAGAAAACTGTCCCTTGCTGATCTGCCCCCCACCCAGCCCACCCCATCTCCCACTCAGCAGTCACCACCCCACACCCACCCTCACTCACCTGAACAGATCCCAGGGTGAACAGCCACTCTCCGATCAAAGACACGTTTTGCGTCTGGAACCACTAGCTGCAATATGAGAAACTTAGGTAAGTGCGGCTCAATGTAATTCAATGGAGTTTTGAACTTTGATGTGGAACTTTGTTAATTTTGCATATTATGGCCCCAAATTTTCAATATGGCCTTTTTAGGACCCCATCTCATGACCAATGGTGGTGGAATTATGCAAATCGGGTCTAAAAGGTGATTTCACGGTCACATTGCAAAATCACCTTTTGAGTGGGATATGAACATTCTGACTGCCCTTGTTTATGAGGTGGGGTAATAAGAAGACTGTGCTGAAAATTTGGGGTCAAAATATATCAAAATGGTAAAGTTATGCACATAAATTTAACTTTTTCTATGCCTGCTTGTAACTTTGGTAATTTTAAATATTTTCAACCCCAAATTTTCAACATAGCCATTTTTTCAAACCACCTCACGAACGTGACAGCTTTTTTTTTTTTTTAAATCCTGGCCAAAATGGGTTTTTGTACCTGTGGCACAGAATGACGTTTTGGTGGGGATCTGAAACTGTTCACCTACCCGGTTCATGAGATGGAGCAGTAAGAAAGCTATGCTGAAAATGTGGTGCATTTGATCGGAGAGTGGCTGTTCACCCTGGGATCTGTTCAGGTGAGCGAGGGTGGGTGGGGTGTGGGGTGTGACTGCTGAGTGGGAGATGGGTGGGCTGGGTGGGGGAGGTCAGCAAGGGACAGTTTTCTGTTTTACAGATTAAAATGGAAGACATATGAAGAGAGACTTAAGGAGCTTAATATGTATAGCCTCGAGGAAAGGAGGGAGAGGGGGGACATGATAGAAACTTTCAAGTACCTCAAGGGAATCAACAAAGTCCAAGAAGGTATAGCATCTTTCAGAAAAAGAGGTGTGCAAGAACAAGGGGGCACAATTTGAAGATAGAAGGGGGGGCGGCTCAGAGGTAATTTAAGGAAGTATTTTTTCACAGAGAGGGTTGTGGTTGTATGGAACGGCCTTCCAGAGGAAGTTGTGGAGTCAAAAACAGTGGTGGAATTCAAGCATACATGGGACAGTCATAAGGCCATTCTAGGGGTTGGGGGTAGGAAGAAGTAGGCTGCTGGTTAACTAGGATCTGCAGCTTATCCATCAGGTAGGGAAACGGGCAGAATGGGTGGGCCAAGCGGTCCTTATCTGCCGTCAAATTCTAGGTTTCTATGTACAGATACAGTAAAATGCCCAGGTTATGACTGAATGTTGCACTGTTTCAATGTTCACTCATAACTTTGCTAATTTTCAATATTTTGACTCCAAGCTTTCAGCACAGCTATTTTTCCACACCACCTTATAAACATGACATGGGATTTTTTAAATCCTAGACAAGATGTTTTTTTTCGCATCTCTGGTGTGAAATAACATTTCATCCAATATACTATAAATGGTACACGTCTTGTTTATAAGGCAAATCATAAAACAAGTTATCTTGAAAAGTTGGGGTTAAAATTTTAAAAATAAATAAAATTATAACTGTTTAACAAGCTTTGTGTGTAGTGCCAGTCTTCACCCCAGCGGCCATCAGTAGCGGCTCTAGCCACAAATGGTTACCAGGGCACAGCTGGGGCACAACACATGGCAGCCAGGGCACTGATATATTGTTACTATGGGGGAAGCTCTGCATCATATGGGGCACAGCATTTTTTTACTGGGGCACGTGCCCTGGTGGGCCCTGGTGTAGAGCCGCCACTGGCGGCCATGCTTTGTGATCCTGCCCCTGTGAGCTGAGTTTGGAGGTGAGCTCAGTGACACAGCTAGATGGGGTGAGGGAATGGCACAGTTATGTGACCCCCCCGGCCAAAGAATAAAGGATGCAGGGTTGTCCATATGGGCCCAGGTACCATATGGTGAAGACAGCTCTTCTCCTGGCATAAGGCCTTGTACCTCTCCACACGTGGGTGGCAGAGTGCCTTGTGTATTGGCCAACAAATGCACTCTTTACCCTGTGCAACTGTATTTGTGGCCACATGGAAGTGCAAGGACCTGCCCATCAGACAGCCCCGTGAATTCTTCACATCCGTTGCTGCACTCAAGTGTGGGGCCCTTGGACAGAGTCTTCCCTTGGTGCAGGGAATTTGCATCCATGCACTATCAGTACCAAACATCTGCACAGCACATACATGCAAGCAAATGTTCAGCATTGACAATGTTCATTTTGTTTATTTCCATTTGTGTTCCCCCTTGCATTGTTTAAATCTCTTTTATACACCTACCCTAGATAGGGTGTTGCGGTACCTTTCCTCAGTCGACAGGCAGAGCCCCGGCTTCCTTCTGCTGATGCCTAAGATGCTAGTCACCGGTTCAACTCCTTCACTGCTCCACTCCCTCACTGGACAGGTTAGAGTGGAAGTGCTTTTATAGTGCGCTTGTAAGAAGGCACTAAGCCGCTGTCAGCTCCATCCCCACTGATACAACCTTACAACTAATAGCCTTTATCTCATGGATCAAAGGAACTTGGTTTCTACATGTGTTCAGTGAGATTAGTAAAGTAATATACTTACCAAGTTTGAAAGGAATGGGGAAAACAAACAAGAAAATACAAACATGAAGTTTGACCTTTTGTGCCAAGATCCAATGGAAGAGACATTAATCTGAAACACAGTCTATAAATGGAGGCAGTGTAGCCTAATGGCTAACACAGCTGTAAACCTGAAGGCCGAGGTTTAAACCCACCAGTGCTATGTACTCGCTGTGTTGTCAGTCACTGCAAGCCCTGTGCTAAACCTTCCCTCTCTCACATGTAGAGAGGAGTTTAAATCAAAGGACTGCGGGGAAATAGTGTATTATTGCAGTGCTGTAGTCTGTTTGAATCAATGATGCTGGGGCAGAGAATTTTATTTTACTTAGAAACTGGTGACTGGGAAAGGGTTCAGGGAAGAAAAAATATCAGGACAAGCGAACTATAAAACCAGATAACTGTACAGTGTCAAACAATCAATGGAAACAGTGCAACACTATGGCGAGCACAGAATGTATGGAACTTGGTTGAGATTATTTCTACACCAAGATAACCTCTCGATGTGACACAGATACTATCTCAGCCTTTATATTTCTGTTTTTGTGACATGGTGTTATCTACTTGTGGCGGTGGCTATTTTGGAGGACTTATGAGGCCACAAAAGCACCTCAGAACTTACTCTATTATTTTTGAATAAAGTGGGTTCAGGCTGAGCATCTGCTTCAAATGTTGGGGGGTCATTCCATAAAATCTTGGGGGGGGCAGCTATCTGACTTGAAATAAGTGGAAATCTTTCAGCATGGTATACATACAGTCAATGCTGAAGCACAACTTTTTAATTTTGTGCTTCAAAATTCCTAAAAAAAAATATCCTACTTAGGGACTTGCTTACGGGTTTAACCCAAGCCTTGTGGCAGGCATTTGTTTGTTTAAAATGTGTATATGGCACCCTTGTTTATACAGACCTTATGGACGGTTCCTGCTTTTCATCCTAGGCGTGCGGCTTTTTGCTTATTTCTACTTTAAAGGGACACTATCAACCCACTTAGGCCTCAAAGTGTTCCTAGTTTAAAAAACACATTTTAAGACTGCCAACATTCTGTAAAAACTGCTGCTGTTTTTATTTATTTATTAAAATCTTGGAAGACACAAATTGAGTGTAAGCTCTTTACATAGGTTCCACGTCAAGTAGGATTACATAGTCGCAAAGAACTGTGACTTGCAAGCCCATAACAAAAATTACAACATGGAGAGAAACAGGTAGGACACAAAATCAAACTGTCATGGTAGGCTAAAACCTGGCAACATTTAATTACAGAACATTGTTACAACAAGGGAAGGTAACATACAGTATTCAAAACAATTACTGTACAAAGCAGGCCACAAAGGGGTGCGATGGGCTGGTAAGTAGGGAACGAGCAATAGGGGGAGGAATGGGAATGTATATTACTGGAGGGTAGAGGATAAACAGCGGGAGTAGGAAAGTGGGAGCGAGAATCAGCCCAGGGGGCCTTGTCGTTGTGTAGGACAGGACGAGGAGAGGAGGGAAGCAGTCCCAGTGGGCCAAGGGAGGTGGGAGAGGAGGGAGAGGATGAGGAGAATAAGTGACTGGGGGTAAGACAAGAAGGTTGGAAGATTAGGAGAATCAGATAGTGAGGCCAGACGGAGACCAGGCACAGGGTAAAAGCGGGGGGTGGGGAAAGTGAAGGATTTAGGTCAGGGGAGAGTGGGGGTGACAGGGGTTGTTAGGAGAGAGGCAGAGTTTTCAGCTGGGTGATATTTAAACAAAGGGATGTACAAGTGGGGGTGAAGGGAGATGGAGGAGTGGGGATGTAGTGAGGAGGAGGAGGTGGGGCATGTGTGATTGGGTGACAAAGGGGGGAAGGAGGAGTAGGGAAGGGGTGTAAAATTGGGCAACAAAAGGGGGGTAGAGAAATAGGCAAGAGCAGCAAGGGAGGGAGGATTCTCGAGAGTCAAGAGATGAGGAGGAGGGTAAGAAAAGGTGGTGAGGGTGGGAGTAAAGTAGTGGGGCACATGGGGAATGAGGTGCAGCAGGACACCGGGGAGGAGAGCTAGGGTGAAGGGGGTGGGAGTGGGCACAGAGGAGGGAAAGGAGCGGTGTTAGTGGCAGGTGGAGAGAAGTACTAGGGGAAGTGAGAGGGAAGAGAGAAGGAAGTTGGGCAAAGGTAGTGGCGGAATGGAGGATGAAGTGCAGCAAGTAAGTCAGGAGGGAAATCAAGTGCTAGTGTAACCCCTAGATGGCGCTATCCCAGGGGCTACTACCCCTGCCTGATTTGCCACTAACAGGTTGAGGGGCCTGGATCCAATGGCGGGTGCCTCCACCCAGAGGTCAGGGTTTGCAATAGTTAAACTAACTTGGTCACAGCCCTCTGGGACACTGCAACCCCCCTTTCTTCCCACTAGTGGCCCACACAATATATCAGAATTACCTTCACAGTATACACTTACCCCCAGGTCTGGTTCCGCACTGGGACCTCCTGTGAAATGAGATACAGTGCAACAATCACAGTACAGTACTTTAACATAGACAAATACCTCAGGCAGTATAACTTTGCTGAAACAAGCAGCTCTGATTTATTTAGGGGATATAACAAGGACAGGGAAATCAGGTTAATTAGCTTATCACTCTAATAATCTACTTATGGCTCTGTGCACAGCCTATCCCTATCAGTTACTGTCCCTGGGTACCCAAGCCCTAGTGGCTAGTCCAAACCGGTGGCAGCTGGTAGGGCCCTCACACAGAGAAAAGGAGAATTAAACAGTCAGCAGTACAGTAATTCCATTTGGATTTAATGTGGCAATTCAACAGGGAGCGACCCTGAATTAGTACTCACGACTCCAAATAAGATAGGGTCCTTCAATGTCAGCAGGGCTCACTTGAGGTACACAAACCTCTTCACACATTTATATAAAAGAAAGCACTATACCAGGCAGGCTGCATCTGTATCCCGATCGCAATTACTGCACAATACCGGGAGAACACGCAGCAGATTCAGTTCCTGACAGACCGAGTGCAATTTTCAGCAATTCTTCCAGTCTTCTACAGGGTGAGCCTGGTTTCTACTCTTCAGAGATCCTTTGATTCTTTTCACAGGACAGTTCAGTCCTAACAAGCTGCAGACGGAACTCTGGGCCTTACACACGCTTTTTGACTAAAACTGCACACTGAAAAGCACAGGGCTCCTTCCTTCTTCACTGCCAAAGCTCAACTCAAACTCCAACCGACAAAACCGGGCATTTCCTTTGAGTTCCTCCCAGTTCTTGACTGGATTGGCTGTCACTCACAATAGACTGCTGCTGTTGGTCCAAAAAGGCACTGAAGTCTAAACTACATCTCCCAGAGTCACTGCCCATACAATCCTCTGTGGCTGGCTCAGATTATGAGTCCAAGTTCTGATTCGTCCAAGGCACCATTTTAGAGCTAGCTTACCCCACATGATTGGTCCAGTTCAGCAGTTCAAAACTAGAATGGGAACTAGCAGACACAGTTCTGACTGCAAAGAAAGCAGGTTAGACAAACTGTAACTTCATTATTACTCTAAATAATTTCTGGCAAACAGTTACATCTTTCAGATAGGTTCCTTTGCACTCTAGTGACTGCAAAAATGAAGTGAATTGGCAGCAGCTCAATTGGTACTCAATCAAAGAAACACACAGTCCCCATACAAACTAATTATGTCTGCAAGCAGACAGCTCTTAAAGAGACAGTACCAGAGGCTCTAAAACACTCACTGATAAATGGCTTAAATGCCAAACACCATTCAGGCTTGGAGCATTCAAGCAAGCTCCTGAAGTCTTTGGGAACCCCATTTGCGGGGGTTACACCCTTCCTGGCCTGGGAAAGCTTGGCGTCCGCGTCAAGCAAGTACCTTATAGTTTCAACTGCAACCATATACATTTGCATTAGGCTCGCACATGTAATCATCAGTCAATATATCATTTACCAAGAACACATTTCTGAAACATTGCAGTACGTCACTCTTTACACAGTATTACATACACATTGTACCATAACTCAAGTTATTATCTCTTGTACATGAAACCTGAAGAGAGGGGGCCCTTCCCTATCAGTTACCTTGGGGCTGGATGGGGCAAGGGCACCATACTTAGAGGGCAACACAAGTAACTTGGAGTTAGCACTGATGCTCAGTTTGGGCAATGAGCTCGGGGACACATACACTCCTTTATGGACAACATTGAGAGGCAAGTCCACAGGCCTCCCAAGTGAATCATAACTGAGGTGCACCACAGGCTTTACAGCTCGACCAGTCTTTCTAGGGGGAACTGTTATAGTCTCTGCACTCTGAGCCTCATTTTCAGCATTGTCCTCACTTGTCGGGGAGTCTCCATGGGGTAGAGAGGCTAGAACTTGGGGCACTTTCAGCTCCAGGAGTTACAGTTTCTGAGTCCACAACATTTGGCTCGCATGGAGAGCTTGGACACTGGCAGTGGACTGTCAGGGCACTCAAAATACTCTTCTTGTTCGGGTGTATCACCAGTCTGCCCAATCTATCATTTTCCTCCCTGAAAGCTCAAACAGTTCAACCATGCACAATGATTCCATTTCATCTGATCTGATGCTTTGCACTTCACTTCTGGGAGCATTGGCTCCAGGGATGAAGCTGGGGCTTAGACAGTCCAGAAGGCCCAGCTTTGTCTCCAGTATTGACTAGGGATTGCCCCAGAACAATTGACTCAGTTCGTAAGAAGGATAGTATTCAAAGTCACTCTCACTTTCTTCTGATATGGACTGACAGTCATGCTCAACTGGGACTTGTGGAGGGAACACTTTAACTTTGCTTCTGTAGGTGCAGACTTTCTTGATCTTTTCTTAGCAGCAGCTCTAGTCACTGGTCCAGAGGGGCATCTTCTGGGGCTCAGACTCAATCAGGATTTGTCCAATGGGCAGTAAATGATTTCTATGCATTGTTTTTACATCTTTGAATTATTCTCAGGCCTTACTTTGTACACTGGCAGATCATCTAGTTTGCCCACTACAATGTGAGGGAGATGGTGCCATCTGTCAACAATCTTGTGCTTGCCATGCAGTCCCAGATTTCTTAGCAATACCCGTCTCCTCCTGGAGTTCCTGTGCTTTCACCTTTTATCATACCTTTCTTTGTTGGCCAGATTTCTTTTGGCAGCCATGGTTTGAGCCAGTTAGTGCGCATGAGTTAGCTGGGCCTTTAACTTTTGCACATACTGTAAATAGTTGTCAGTGTCTTTTGGGGACTGGCATTCCCTTTTCATGTGCCCATCTTTCCCACAATTATAGCAAAACATACTTTCTGGAGTTTGAGCTGGCCGAGGCGCCACACTGGGAGCCAGGGCGGGGGTATTACTAACTGGAAACCTGGGTGCCATCTCTGTCTGCGGCGTGATAAGCATTTGGAGACATCTCGTCAGTTTCTCCACTTCCATGGTCAAGGAATTGAGTTTGGAGCTGTTATCAGCAGGAGATACATGGTGGTATCCCACCCCCATAGCAGATGCAGTCGGATATAGGTCAGGGCCCGTACTTGCAGGCGTGGCCTTCATAAAGGGACTGTTTTTAATTCCCGGATCTCTCTCAACAGTTCGCTCCCATTGTGGCATATCTTTCCTTGTCAGAGCACTCATTGACTGTCAACCTCTGCCCCTGAACTTCACTTGATGGGTCACCCTCAGTCACTCGGGTCGTAGCCACAGCTGTTGGTGAGGTACCTCCAGGGTCGCCTTTTCTCAACTCCTCGAATTTCTCTCATTAACTCATCATAGGAGGGTGGGATTCCAGTCGGTTGCCAGGCGTAACTGAAGCAACAGCAGTTCTGAGAAGGGGCAGACTTAAGGATTCTGTCCAGTCTGGTTCGGTCCAGTTCAATGCTGGCAAACTACCCTTTCTGAGGCATTCTTGCAACAATTTTTCCAGCCGAGACATACACAGACAACAACTCCCTTGGTACTGTTGTGCATTTCTTACTCTCCACCATAGGTCCTCATCAGAATCTGGGCTCCACACACATTCTCCAAGGCCTCAAGATAGGCCTGTGCAGTCGCTTCAGGGTTACTGGCCCGCTTAGCACGGATGGTAGCCAGGGCAGGACCTCGGAGGCTCTCACCACTAACCCTCTTTCGCTTCTTGCTTCCGAGCATTGCCATTCTAGCACTTGGGGCAACATAGTCTATCCAGGTCTCAGTCATCCTCCCCTTGGGGGTGGGAGGGTGCCAGAGAAGATCCTCAACCTTCGTAAGAGTCGTGACTAATGGCAGGTGCAGAAATAGGAGTCTGCATTGGTTCAGCCACCATTACGGGCACTGGAGCAGGAGAGGGTGTTGGGGAGGAACACCCCAGGTGGCAAGAATAGTTTCTTCAAGTCCTCCACAGTTTTCCCTCTCCCAGCAACCATTCAGCAAATTTCTCCTCAAAAGTTTCAGATAGTGGTGGGGCTGATTCCCCGGTCTTTACTGTCCTTAGTTATCACTCTCCAAGCAGTGAGGGCTCCTCTGGGGTAATGGTCTGTGGCACTTGGAGCTATCTATGGGATCCTTAAACTCTACTAGGGCCAGGAAAGTGTGGGTGAGCAGATTAGCATGCCGACCCACCACCACAGGGTTTTGTAAACCTTCCACCTTGGAAAGTACTCCTGCACAGTGTCCGTATTGATACCCAGGGGATGTCCAGGATAAGCATAGCATTTGGGGGTCGATCTCTCCCCAGTACACCACTCCACCAGCCGGTGCACAGCCACTTCTGTCGGGTACCCATTTTTTCTTAACAGTGGTTCGTAGAATATGGCCACTAGAGGACACACAATCCCAGCGGTGAGCCTCCAAGATGTAACCCCTAGATGGCGCTATCCCAGGGCTACTACCCCTGCCTGATTTGCCACTAACAGGTTGAGGGGCCTGGATCCAATGGCGTGCCTCCACCCAGAGGTCAGGGTTTGCAATAGTTAAACTAACTGGTCACAGCCCTCTGGGACACTGCAACCCCCTTTCTTCCCACTAGTGGCCCACACAATATATCAGAATTACCTTCACAGTATACACTTACCCCAGGTCTGGTTCCGCACTGGGACCTCCTGTGAAATGAGATACAGTGCAACAATCACAGTACAGTACTTTAACATAGACAAATACCTCAGGCAGTATAACTTTGCTGAAACAAGCAGCTCTGATTTATTTGGGGATATAACAAGGACAGGGAAATCAGGTTAATTAGCTTATCACTCTAATAATCTACCTATGGCTCTGTGCACAGGCCTATCCCTATCAGTTACTGTCCCTGGGTACCCAAGCCCTAGTGGCTAGTCCAAACCGTGGCAGCTGGTAGGGGCCCTTTCACACAGAGAAAAGGAGAATTAAACAGTCAGCAGTACAGTAATTCCATTTGGATTTAATGTGGCAATTCAACAGGGAGCGACCCTGAATTAGTACTCACGACCTCCAAATAAGATAGGGTCCTTCAATGTCAGCAGGGCTCACTTGAGGTACACAAACCTCTTCACACATTTATATAAAAGAAAGCACTATACCAGGCAGGCTGCATCTGTATCCCGATCGCAATTACTGCACAATACCCGGAGAACACACAGCAGATTCAGTTCCTGACAGACCGAGTGCAATTTTCAGCAATTCTTCCAGTCTTCTACAGGGTGAGCCTGGTTTCTACTCTTCAGAGATCCTTTGATTCTTTTCACAGGACGATTCAGTCCTAACAAGCTGCAGACGAACTCTGGGCCTTACACCTTTTTTGACTAAAACTGCACACTGAAAAGCACAGGGCTCCTTCCTTCTTCACTGCCAAAGCTCAACTCAAACTCCAACCGACAAAACGGGCATTTCCTTTGAGTTCCCCCAGTTCTTGACTGGATTGGCTGTCACTCACAATAGACTGCTGCTGTTGGTCCAAAAGGCACTGAAGTCTAAACTACATCTCCCAGAGTCACTGCCCATACAATCCTCTTGTGGCTGGCTCAGATTATGAGTCCAAGTTCTGATTCGGTCAAGGCACCATTTTAGAGCTAGCTTACCCCACACTGATTGGTCCAGTTCAGCAGTTCAAAACTAGAATGGGAACTAGCAGACACAGTTCTGACTGCAAAGAAAGCAGGTTAGACAAACTGTAATTTCATTATTACTCTAAATAATTTCTGGCAAACAGTTACATCTTTCAGATAGGTTCCCTTTGCACTCCTAGTGACTGCAAAAATGAAGTGAATTGGCAGCAGCTCAATTGGTACTCAATCAAAGAAACACACAGTCCCCCATACAAACTAATTATGTCTGCAAGCAGACAGCTCTTAAAGAGACAGTACCAGAGGCTCTAAAAACACTCACTGATAAATGGCTTAAATGCCAAACACCATTCAGGCTTGGAGCATTCAAGCAAGCTCCTGGAAGTCTTTTGGGAACCCCCATTTGCAGGGGGGTTACACTAGGTTCTGGGTAACAGAAGGTTAGTGGAAGCCGTCACAGCTGGCATTGGTAACTAGATGTTGCTGCAACTTCTTCTTGAAAGAGCCCAGAGAGTGGCGGTTATGGTTACTTCATTGCTGAGGGAGTTGAACCAGAGTGGAGCTCGGTGTGCAAATGACCTTCGTTTAAGGGAGGTACGACATCGGGGGGATCCTAAAGAACTGACACTCAGCACTTCTGGTTTGTCTTACATTGTTTGAGGGTGAGAGGAGCGTTAGTACAATCGGCGGCATTAGTTCAAGGCTAACTTTTTTTGGCTAACAGGCAGGTTTGGTACATGAGCCTGTGCTTGAGCTGAAGCCAGTTCGCTTGGGAGTACAGACTGCAAGTGTGGGTCATGCACCCAGCACCAGTAAGGAGGTGGCAGGCTTTGTTTAGGGCTATACTGGTTTGGCTGAGGGCTGTGTCAGAAGCAGCTCCATAGATGACCAGGCCATAATCAACTAAAGAAACAACCGAGCTATGTATGGCCAGGTTAAGGGCCTCTGGGGTTAGTCAGCGTTTGTGCCTATAGAGTATCCCAAGGCGAGAACTAACTGATTTGGCAACATTGTCAATATGTGGGGTAAAGGACAAGGTATTGTCGACAGTAACCCCCAGGTATTTAAACTGTGGGATGAGCTCCAGCGGGGAGCCCAAGGCATTGCAAATGTTAAGGGAATACATCTTGTGCTTATTTTGATGATTGTAGAACATTGTGTTTGTTTTCTTATAGTTCATTATGAGTTTGTGGTTCCTAAACCAGCTTTCAGCTTCCAGAAATTGTTGCTGGAGTTGAGCCTCGAGGGTCTTGGGGTTAGGGTTGCTGGTGAAAATGACAGCATCATCTGCATACAGCAGCATATGGCCCTGACAAGCGGTAGGGAGTGTGTTGAGGACGATACTAAACAGGAGCGGCCCTAAAATGGACCCTTGAGGTACTCCTGAGTGGACTAGCCTGCTGTCAGAACGGACATTGCCCATCTTCACTCGCTGCGATCTGTTGTTCAGGTAGCTGCTGAACCAGTCAAAGGTGCCATCAGAGAGGCCAACAGCTCTTAGTTGATCGAGTAAGAGGGCATGGTGCACTGTGTCAAAGGCTTTAGTTAAGTCGATAAAAGCCTCACCAGCAAAGTGACCCTGGTCCAGTGAGCTATGCAGGAAACCAGTGAACTCCAGAAGTGCTGTTGCAGTGCTATGCCCCTGACAAAGCCCATATTGCTGGGGGCATTGGAGATGATATTTGTCCAAGCAGTCAACCAGTTGGCCAGCAACTATCCGTTCCAGCACCTTAGACAGTGTGGTAAGATGGAAATGGGTCTAAAATTCACGTGTAGGGTACAGACCCCACTCTTGTGTACTGGTGTCACTACAGCAGATTTCCATGCTTGTGGGAACTGCGAGAACCTGAGAGAAAGGCTAATGATGTGGGTAAGTGGAGCCAGGACTTCATCCAGAGCAAGGGCAATGAATTTAAGATCAAGGTCATCATCAGTACTCCGAGTTTTCCCCTAGAACCTTGAGGAAGTATTTTTTGGCTTTGTTTTGTGTGATGACTTTAAAGTACTGTAGAAAGGAGGGTGCATGGGGGCACAGTCGCAGTTTAGATGCATATCCTTTGCCTCACTGGTGCAGAAGAACACCACTGAGGTCAGTGAATGCATCATTGAAAATGCTTGCAATGATCCTAGGGTCAAAACTGGGGACACTGTCAATGTTTAGCATTGCAGGGGCAAGCTTGGGGTCATTTCCTGTGATTTCTTTTAGGTTTCTCCAGAATTTTTTTTCCCCATCGCTCCAGGATCTTGAGAGAGCTTCCTTGTAGTGTTGACTTTTGGCTGCACGGATATCCCTAGTGCAGGCATATCTAGATTTTTGTATGCCTGTATGTCAGATAGCTCCAACTCCGGGGCCATCTGTGGTGCAGGGCCAGAACAACGGGCAAGCTGTTTGATTAATTGTGGGGTGATCCAGGGATTTCGGGGGCCATGAATTTTGCATGTTTTGAATGGGGCATGTTTATCACATGCTGCATTAAAGAGAGAGCTAAATTTTTCCAGGGCAGCATCAGTATTGCTAGTAGAGTAAACTTCAGCCTAATCAAGAAGGCGGAGGTCCGATTTCAGAAGCTCCAGATGATCCTTAAGTAGAACCCTGCTGGTGATTGTTTTTTGTGGGGGGTTTGCTGAACTTATACAACCATTGGAATAGAATGGGGGAGTGATCGCTGATGGAGTCTGGAAGGACAACAGTGTTTGTGATTCGCAAGGGTCGATTTGATAGCACCCAATCAAGAAGGGTAGTAGTCCCAGTCCTCTAGTTTAGTTTTGTTGCTGACTCAATGAGTTGGGTGAAGTGGATGGAAGAGACAGACTCTCTGGAAGAATTTGCATCAGGTGAGAGCCAGCTAATGTTGAAGTCCCCTAGTATGATGACTTCTGTATTTAGACTTGGGCTATCTAGGCAGCTAGGCACCATGTAGCTGGTAGTTTAATTCTAACTCTTTTTTTTCTCTTTAAAAAAGTGAAAAACAGACTGCCCACCATACTGGTGTTACCACACAAAAAACAAGTTTGTTTACATTTCTTGATCAGCTCAAACTGCAGATTTGCTAGACTTGGGAACACTCACAACACAGTCGAGACACTCATGATGCAGTGGGAGGAAGAGAGCCTAAGGAATCATGTGTGACTGCACTGTTTGTGAGCGTTTCTAATGCTCAGGATATATGCAGTAAGAACAGATCCAGGATTGTAAACAAAACAAGGTTGTTTATAAATATATATTAGCATGCATTTCAGTTTTACTAAACAAGGAGACAGACAAAACAAACAGCAACATCAATACATTTTAGAGAGGGTAAGCAATCATAAAATGTAGATTTTTAACTAAAAATAATATGATGAAAAACAGGTTGACTTTAAACTATACAGCTATCTTTATGGTCTGTTTTGGTTTCTGTTAAGTAGACATTACACAGTCATATATATTCCTGCCCCCACCCCACCCCACCCCACCCAAGTCATTTTTTTATTATTTCCCTCTCTGGGCTTATCTACAGTACTCAGTGCTCCTCTTCTGCGCTCTCCATTGGGCCCTAATCCATACTGCAAGAGTAGGAGGTGCCAATGCTGAACTGAAATGGAGTGATAAGTGAGCATGAAAAGCTTCCAGCACTTTAGTGATTATCAGTCAGTCCCACTCCTTCAGTGTTGTCTGGGTCTTTCACAGTCTTCCCGCAACAGTGCAACTGGTGGGCCATCTGTATCGGTGAAAACTTCTTGCAACTGAACATTGTTAAACCAAGTGTGTTTTTTTTTTTTTTTCTTGCTGGTAATTTTACCTAATGTGGCTGACTGGGCCTATCTGGTAGTTCTTGAGATAAGCTTCACTACTAAAGAGGCGCTCATTATACATATGAACACACAACATTGCCAGCAGATAACGGCCTTATGGTCTATCAAGTCTGCTCAACTGTGCAGCTAGCAGCCCTTATACTGGCAGCTGCCCTTCTCCCCCCCCTCCAGTGACCTCCCCCTTACTGTGTCCCATCCCCTTTTGAAGCAGCCCACTGTTCTACAGGATACCACTTCCTCTGGCAATGCGTTCCACCCAGACACCGCCCTCTCTGTAAAAAAGTGTCTCCTCATTTCCCTCCTGAACCTTCCCCCTTCCACTCTCAGATCGTACCCTCAAGTGTACCTCCCCCCTCCTTAAGTTGAAAAGCCCTTCCGTGCCCATCTTATTTATTCCCTTTATGTACCTGAAGGTTTCAATCATGTCCCTCCTTCCCTCCTCTCCCCAAGGGAGTACATGTTCAACTTCCTCAGCCTGATGTCATAGGTAAATCCCCTAGTCCCTCGATCATTTTTTGTTGCCCTGTACTGCATCCCCTCCAGTAACCTAATGTCCTTCTATAGGTACAGTCGCCAGAACTGCACACAGTACTCAAGGTGTGGTCTAACCAGTGACCTGTATAGCACAGGATTACTTCCCACCTCCTGGAGGATATGCCTCTGGCAATACAACCCAGCATTCTGTTGGTCTTTGCAGCTGCCTTTCTATACTGTGCTGAGTTGTTCATTGCTCCCATTATGATCACCCTCAGATCCTTCTTCTCTTTCGTCTTGGCTAGTTGAACCCCCCCCCAGCTGGTAGGTCCTCCTTGGGGTTTTTTTGCACTGAAATGTAGCACCTTGTTTTTCTTGGCATTGAACCCCAGCTGCCAAGTGTTTGACCAGGCCTCCAATTTTGCCAGATCATCTTGCAACCCCTGTCACCCTTCCAAGTCATTTACTACTGCTCCTATCATGATATTGTCTGCAAACAGACTGATCTTGTTCTTGATGCCTACTGAGATGTCTGCTATGAAGATCCTAAACAACACTGGCCCCAGTACAGAGCCCTGTTGCACCCCACCTGTCACCGCCCTGGGAGGTGAGTGCTCCCTTCCCACCACCATCTGCTATCTTCCTTGCATTCAGTTCACTACACCATCTTTGCCCCACCCCTGTGCCTTCCAGCTTACTTACTAGCCTTCGAAGCGTCACCAAATTGAATGCCTTACTGAAGTCCAGACACGCTTTCCCATGATGGATGTGAGGCTTACTGGTCTGTAGTTTCCAGGGTCATCCTTGGGGCCACTGATGTGGAGGGGTACCACATGCGCCATCCTCCAGTCCTGAGTTACACCCCCAGAGTCCAGGGAGGCAATGAACAGGTCTGCCAGGGGTTCTGTCAGGAGGTCTGCTGACTCCTTCAGCACTCTGGGGTGTATGCCATCTGGCCCTGGCGCCTTATCCACCCTCAGTGTCCTCAAGACCTCCAATACGCTGTCTACTAGGATATCCCCATCTGTCACTCACCCACCCTCCTTGGGTATAGCTCCCACTTTCTCTTTAGTAAATACTGAGCAGAAGTACTCATTTAATGCTTCTGCCTGTTCTGCCCATTTCCACCCACCTCCCATCCTTCTTTATCCTTACTATTTGGTCCTTACAACTCCTTTTCTCCTTGATGTACCTGAAGAAGTCTTTCTTTCCCTCTTTGATACCCTGTGCCAGCCTGAGTTCCTTGGATGCCTTGGCTGACCTGACTGCCCTGGTCACCTCCCTTGACTCCTTCAGGTATTCCTTCCTGTCCTCCTCTCTCCCTGTTCTTTTGTACTTTCTAAAGGTGGATCTTTTCTTCCTTACTTTTTCCCATGACCCCCCCTGCTCACCTAGCTAGCTTTCTTGGCCCTAGCCCTCTTACTCTTGACCCTTGCACATGTTACAGTTTCCTCCTCAATTCCCAGTTTAATGACCTCCCACTTCTGGTTAGTGTCCACGTTTGGATGGATCCTGGCCAGATATCCCTGTACTACTTCCCTCATCCTCCCAAAGTCGGCCCTTCTGAAGTCTAACACTCTTGCGCCCATTCCTAATACCCCTTTCCCCACGTTTATCGTGAACCACACTAACTGGCGGTCACTCCCTGCTAGTGGTTCCTCCACCCCAGCTCCATCACAAACTCACCATTTGTCAGCACGAGGTCTAGGGTGTTCCCTAACCTGGTTGGCTTGTTGACCAACTGCAACAGGAAGCTGTCCTGGAAGGTATCCCAAAGTACCTGCTCCCTCCTATTCGTGGTGGCTGGGGTACCCCAATCCACTCCTGGCAGGCTGAAGTCCCCCACAGTCACCGTGCTGCCCCTCCCACAGGTCCTTCTGATCTGTCCCGCTAGTTCACTAACTCCTCAGTCTGAGAGAGTGACCTGTACACCACTCCCATCCTGAGGGTCCTATTTTTATACCACTGATTTAGTTTCACATCACCAGTCTAGTAGAACAGACATAAACATACAGGCTTGAAAAGGATCACAAAAGTAACCAGTTCCCTTTGAAGTACATCTACGGGCACAGACTGAAAAATGGCAAAGTTCTAATAATGAGTGAAAAACTACAGCCACCTTGCCACATCAGACACTTTTGGAACACTGTTGCTTCTTCCTCAAACAATGGAAATGCCGACAGAAACGAAAGACAATTACTGTGCCACCAACCTTATGGGGACCCAACATTTGATCAGTTTGCTTCAAGGCCACAGCCTCTTTTTTTGTGCATACCTCACTAGCAAAAGTCAAAGAACCACACACTTTGCTGGGACAGAACTGGAAGATTTTTCCCTTTTTTTCATTTTCAACATTGTGAGTAGAGCTTATAAAACTAATAAGGTTAAAGGTTTTCCTTCTCCCAGTACTCCCTATATTCAGAAGGTTATTTTTTTTTTTTTGGAGGTGCTTTCTGGTACTAGGGCAGTTACAAGTGGTGTCCTGCAGAGGTCAGTTCTCAGCCCAGTGTTGTGTACATTAATAGTACTGGGAGATCTTAGGGGGTGGGGGTGGTGGCGGGCATGGCTTGGCAGATTAACAGAACAGGCATTCCTTTACTGAACTCTTCTGGGTCAGAACCTAAAACTATCTAAAATTGCTATCTGGGCTGCATATTTTAAGTACTTCTGCCCGTTCTGTGTACTGGGAACTCATGAACTGCATTGACAGGTAAATTGAAGAATTCAGCGGCTTCTGCAGATATTTTCAAGCCTAAACTATCCCAGCATCGGGATGGCCAGTCTGCACAGCAAGATGGAGTCTCAGGCGATAGTAGCTCAGGTAGTGACGAGGTGTCACTCACGACGGTCAACGCAACATTGATCCAGCTGGTTAAAACTGTCCAGGACATGGACAAGAAGTTAGATGCCTTATCCCCTAGAGTAAGCTTTTATAGATCAATCCATTCAACGCACCGAGGGCTTGACTCTTAAGTCTGCTGAGGCGACGGCTAACTTGATAAAAGAAAATTCCCTGCTGCGAATGTGTCTGGAGAATGTGGAAAAACAGACTAGGGAGCAGAACATTCACATTATTGGGCTCCCAGAGGCTGCAGAGGGCGAGGATCCCCAGAGCTTTGCACAGACCTTTTTTACCGCAACTTCTGGGAATGTCCGAAGAGGATCCTGCATTTGCCCTGGAGAAAGCTTAAAGGATCACCCCCTGAAAAACAGCTGAGGGTGCCAAGGGATCTAGGAGCATTAATCAACAGGATGGGGGTCCGTGATCACATACTGGGCATAGCTAGAAGGAGGCGACAACTCCATTATGGAAAAACGGACATTTCTGTGTTCCCAGATCTTTCCTTCTCTACAACGCAAAGGAGAAAGGAGTTCAACAGGGTGCGATCAGAGTACTGATGGATGAAAATCAACACCAGCTTCTTTTTCCTGCCAGACTCAAGGTCCACTAGAATATCACATCTATTTGTTTAATGAGACTTCTGATGAGACCAAACTAATTATTCTTATTGAAAATGAAATGCCAAGGGAGAAAGATCATCATCAGAGGTGGAAAATTAAGAGGCAGAATGACCTTGGCATAGACTTGTGTCCCTGTTCTCACTGAGAATGTGTATAGCTACCCTGCTTTTGTGGAACTGGCTGGACTTTTGTTCTTAATTGTAAAAACACTGTTTTACTTTGTGCCATGATTCCACTTAGACTATCCCTCCCCTTACTTCCTCAGTCGTGAATGGATATGGGGTGCCGATTTTATACTTATCGCATATCTATCTATTTGTATCATGGAATTCTTCTGAATATCTGTTTTTGCACCTGGTTCTATAGTTAATAAAAATGAACAGTTGCCGTCTGTAAGTTGGAGGGAGGGCTGCAGGCCTGTTTCGACTATTATGCAGGGTGGGTATCCCTCTATATAAGATTGCTATTGTAAGTTTTCTGTCTGAAACTTATAAATAGATGATACAAAAAGATCTGCCCCTTTGAAGATAACATTAATCTGTGCGGAAGGGCAGACACAGACGATGGGGTGCAGGACATAAAGGTGGACCTGATGAAGCTGGAGTGGTGGTCAGTTATCTGGCAGGTGGGGTTCAATGCTAAGAAGGGCAAGGTCATGCACATACTGTACGTAAAGATAAATCCGAAAGTGCTGAGTACTAGGTTGGGGTGGGGGTGGGTCACGGTCACTGAATCAGAGGAAGTAAAGGACTTGGGGATTGCCATCACTAGTGACCTTAAGCAGACTACACAGTGCAGGAGGGCAGCAGTCAAGGCAGACAGAATGCTTGGCCGTACTGCTAGACGATTCACACACAGAAGGAAGGAGGTGATGCTGCCACTGTACAGATCCTTGGTGTGACAGCACCTGGAGTACACTGTGAAAAATGCGACCCCTGCGTAAAAAAGGATATCACCCAGCACAAAGGAGGGCGACAAAGATGATTCAGGGACAGCAGGGTAGGGCATATTAGGTCAGGCTAGGAGAACTCAACTCCTTGAGGAGAGGAGGGAGAGACAATTGAAACAAGTATCTGAAATGTATAAACATAACGGATATTGGGGAACTCTACTATCTCAGTAAAACCACGACCAGAAGAGGGCACTGTATTATAAGCCAGTGGGGGATTGGCGAAGGAGGTCGGGGACACTTCTTTACACAGAGGGTGGTGTCTGGTTGGAATGCACTCCCACTGAGGTCATCTCTCAAAGATGATGATGGTGGGGGGTTCAAGAGAGGGTGGGACAGGGCGAAGAGGAGGGTCAGGGCTATAGTGGAGGGGGTGGGGCCCACTGTAATCTCTCACTCAGAGGCTCAAAACAGATTCAATATACCAAAGCAGAGCAGATTCAATATACCAAAAGGCCTTCTTCTGCCAGCTATTTTCATGTTTCTTATGTTACATTATTAAACAAATTCTGCAGTTTTTCAATTTTTGTGTGAAATGACCCTTTCATTAAAGGAGATCATCAATATACCCAGCTCTTTTACAATAAAATTAAGTGTTTCACGTACTCACATTTTGTATGAATCAAGCAGTGTAAACAAAGGCATCCAACACACCTCTGTGACTATCATCGCAGCTGGGGAACAGCCGTGGGAGATTCTATGGGCTGTTATTACAGTTGGAGCTTTATACAGCCAGAAGATTTTAAATACATATGCGGCACATTACTGCAGGCAGTGCTCCAGATAAGGTACAGACATGCCCTACTTACATTTCTGAAAAGGGCTTATAAGCATCTTTTTTTCAAGTGGATTAAGTACCTAAAAGATGTATTAGGCTGCAGTATGGATTTGTTTCCCCATCTAAGCACCATGCAAATGGAGTTTATGATTCAGCTGTGCAAACCATTGGGCATAAAAAAAATATTCCTGTCCAGATCCTTGTACTGCCTCCTGACGGATGTTCTCACACTCTCCCCAACACAATGTGTCAGATTTGTGGGAAAGCATGGGAGCATATGGCACACTTGAGCGATGCTGGAATAGGAAGGGTGGGCAGATAAACGAGCTGCGGTGGTAATACATACGGTGCTATAAGCAGAGGTGCTTGAGCCAGTGGACAGAACACCAGTGGACAGAAGCACTGAGTTGCAAGCATGCAACAAGACAGCGTATTTAAGGTTAGGATCGCTGACTGGAACTGTTATGTTGTGAGGGAGGAGGCTAGTCAGTCATCAACATATGTTGCGTCGCACTGTGTTGGCAGGGGATATAACAAATTTGCATTCGGGTGCTGGATATCAGATTTCTTTACACAGACTATAATTTATTCAGAAAATAAATGCTAGGCTGGGTCTGAGTCTGTATGCAGTTTGTTTAGGCACTTCGAGTTTAGTTAGCAGTCAGGCTTGCATAGTGTGTGTGTGTGTGTGTGTGTGTGTGTGTGTGTAGGAGGGGGTATGGGAAAGGAGACTACAGATGGACTGATGCATGGGAGAGGCTGAATGCTGCTGTGTGTGTGTGTGTGTGTGTGTGTGTGTGTAGGAGGGGGTATGGGAAAGGAGACTACAGATGGACTGATGCATGGGAGAGGCTGAATGCTGCTGCTGCTGCTGGTGTGTGTGTGTGTGTGTGTGTGTGTGTGTGTGTGTGTGTGTGTGTGTGCGGGGGTTAGAGGAAGCAGACCACAGATGCTTAGATGGGAGAGGTTAGATGCTGCTGCGGGTTGTGTGTGTGTGTGTATGGGGGGTTAGAGGAAGGAGACCACAGATGGTTGGATGGGAGAGGTTAGGTGCTGCTGCGTGTGTGTGTGTGTTTGTGTGCGCGCGCGCGCACGTGCGTATGGGGGTGGATATGGGAAAGGAGACCTCAGATGGATGGGGAGGTTGGATACTGCTGCTTGTGTGTATTCATCTGCTCACGTGTATGTATGAGTATGATGGAGGTTGAGCGTGTTTGTGTGAGTGAGTGTTGAAGGGGCAAGAAAGAATAAAAGAAAGCTTAAGAGATAAATATTCAAGTCAGTGTACGAAAGACGAAAAAGCAACACTAAAGCTTAGGTATGGAAAATGTGGGCACTGAGCAAAGGAACAGTAAAACAAATACAAAAAAAAAAAAAAAAATCACACTGACACTTAAGACTTTTTTTCTTCATTTTAATCTTTATACGTGGCTTCTCCAGGTCTCCAGCACAGTAGTATTAGCCTTTGTTATTACATGTTAAAAAAAAAACAAATAAATAAAAAAGTACTTTTTTAATGTAAAAAATGTGGAGTACAATACTCATACTGGAAAATCTTATCTGGAGCACTTACTACTATAGAAACATAGAAGATGTCGGCAGATAAGGACCGCTAGGCCCGTCCAGTCCGCCCGTAGGCCTTATACATTGTATGTGGCCACTGACCCTATGTGATCAATGGCTTTTCACAGATATCATGGCAGGGCTAAGATCAGCAGATATGAAGAAAGAGTGCAATGTTGCGAGGGATCAAAGTATTTTAGGGATTGGAGAATGAAGGAAATGTACACCCAAAATATATTGTGTGGCCCCTAGGATTACAGGGGTGGGTATGATGACTCCATCCCCCACACCTGGGATCTCAAATGGAAAAACTGCCCCCCCAAAGAATTAATCAACAAAGAGAGAAGATGCGAGAAAGGAGTGGCCAAAGGGTGGAAAGAGGGTAGTAAAGTAAGAAACTATGAACTATGCATTTCCTGTTTCTTCTCTCTAGCTGTATCTCATCTCATTATTCTTGCCTGCATTCTCAGATTGGCACTAAGTCTTATCCTCTGCTCTGTGCTTTCTCACTGAACTCCTGACCCCATTCCAGATTTCCGACCTTGTTTCTAGCTTCATTGTCTCTCACTGCCTCTCCTCTTACTACTTTCCCTTGTTGTCTTTAGAATCTGCTTTTCCACAACCTTCCTATCATCCACCTTCTCCTCCCTTCCTTCCTCTCTCTACTAGCTACATTGTTGGGAACCATACTCCTTTATTCCCATACCTTACTCTGCTCTTTAAAATATCCTGAGGGCCAACGGTCTTCTGGACTCTGCCATGTATCTCCTCCATAAAACCTTGGTATCCTCATCTCCCTCTGTTGTGATCGTGGAGCCACTTGTTGATTCTTCAAATGCCTTCCTGCTCTCGTACCCAAATTGTTCATACCCAGCCCCAATCATTCCTTTTTATCCCAACCAACTCCTGTCCCAGCCTTCCCCACAGTTGTCTATCTCACCTCACTACCCTCATCTCTATCAAACCTTCTCTGTTTCTCCTCATTTCTTCTTCCTCTATCATATTTGCCCTCCTCAATATTCTCTTTCACTGGTAAATCCCTCCTTGTCTTTGACAAAATCCGTCTTTGACATCATCCATGTACCCCCACCCGGCAGGGGCTAACCTGTAATCCTGTTATGCTACCCCCAAACTCTGCCCTCTGTCACTTCTGCTTGCTTCAGCCCCAGGACTGCAGCTGGAAAGGGGACTGGAGGAGCCTGCTTGAAGACAACCGCAATGTGTGCACATTTGAGCAACAGCATGTTCAAACATGCGAGCTGGTCTCTGTAGTTCAGAATGTTTAAGCATGAAAGCACCTGCCCACCATGGGAGTTTCAAACTGCATAGGTGGCCAGCCACAGCACCCCTTCTACTGTGCTCCAGTCCCAGGGACACCAGTGTGCATGGGAGGGCTCCAGAGACTATGAGGGTGGAAAAAAAGAACTGGACTTGGCAATTTGGAGCCATGCATCTTTAAGAAATAAAGAAGCAGATGCAGTCACATAGGTGCAGTGACATTTTTGGCAGTGTCAGTGGCTCAGCAGGTAGCACACTCGCCTCTGAGGCTGGGAGATCGGAAGGCTGTGGGTTCTATCCCCACACCAGGCACTTGGGTTAATATCCCAATACTGACACTGCAGTGCAGCATGAGGGGGGTGCTACACTCCTGAGGTGCCGTCTTTTGGATGAGACGTTAAACCGAGGTCCCATCTGCCTGTTCTGGTGGTAGTTCAGGGGATGTTAAAGATCCCATGGCGCTTCTCAAAGAGTAGGGGGTGTTTATTAGGGAAACAAAATCATACAGTCAAGACGTCACCAAAATACAAGTAGTGAAAATAACATAAAGCACAAATTTTAGGGAAAAAAAGAAACAAGAAAATCCCCTAACCCCCAAACTCCATAATAAACTAAACAAAAAAACAGCACAAAATGAGTGAAGAAAGAGACAGAAAAACACGTGCTTTTGAAAGAAAAACTGATAAAAAAGTGTCTCAATGTCAAGCACTTACACCAATATGCATAAAGCAGAACACATGTCCTTAGCCTAAAACAGGCAATACAACAGTGAATAGTGGAACTGAAAATCCCAAAAGGAAACTGAAAATCAATAAATGCACAGAACAACAAAGCAATCATAGACCGAGTCCAAAACTGAAAAATGATACAGAAGAAATTAAACCAAAATAACAAAAATTTAAAATGAAGTAACAGGAACATCCGAGCCTCATGATCCGTGGAAGGTTCCTCCACGAAGCTCTGACAAACAAAAGCTGTGCATCTTTAAGTTCATTCCAGTAAACCCTTTTAAGGTCCAAATAATCAGATTGCCAATGCCTGAAAATCCATATCCTTCTGCTGCAAAGTAAACAGGCATCTGGAATTCCAGACATGCCAACAAATAACTGTAAAATCACCTGCAGAGTACCCAAATCTCATGCAGACCAGGCAGATTCCCAGGCGCCATAAATCAAAACGCTGTAACTAAGGGTACGAAACAAGATACTTGCCATAAGGCAGCTATAAAAGGCCAAAAATCAGAAATGTAGGAACAGGTAAAAAAGAGATGTTCCATGGATTCTCGTTGTATACAGCCGGGTCTGCTGCACATCAGTTCAGTTAACTGCTTGTGTTTCTGGTTCTCCTTCACATTCAACCTCCCATGACAACAGAGCCAATGGACATCCCAGACATGAGGGGAATTCTTTTGTTTCTCAATAGAGACAGCAATGAGGGCATACAAGCAGGAGGGCATTTGGTAAAAATAACCGGGTTGGTGAAATTGCTTACAAGATTCAGGTCATACTAGAGACTTTCTGGTGCCAATCACCACCATCCTGCTCGTGACATGCCAAGCCTTTAAATTTCAAAACTAATAGCCAGACAGAAGGTGATGCCTGATCAGTAGCACTCATTCCCTTAATTGACCCAGATCCCAGCGTCCGAACCATGGGCTACAATGAACAAAACAGTGAAGTCCAACATTTCCTATATTAACTAATAAGGGCTTAAGGTTAGTGAAAATAAATATGGAATAAAAGAAAACAAGGGGATTCACCATCCTAAGACCCCCATGATCCATCGGCAGGTAACGGACCTTTCGCTTGATGGGGTTCAAGCGGCTGCCCCATACTGCCAGAATAAAAAGGCTATAAAGCGTTGTTTCCAAATATCTAGGAGACAGAAAAATTGCACTCAAGTACAAAAAAAGGGGGATCAAAAAGGTTTTCACTAAATAAATTATTTTTTTCTTATACTTTTTTTGTGTATTCCACTGGGTAACCAAAGACTTACCTTCTTTGAGTCTGAAAGACCAATTCAGCTGTGCAATCGGTTCTTCCTCAAACCATATACCCAAAATCATAATAGGAGTAGTCAGGCAAGAGATGCCCACGACCAAAGGGACAGCAGCACCTGCAGCCCCCAACCATTTGCCCTAGCATTTCTGTAGGTTAAGGGAGGCCCCCGAAATCTCCCCAAATGCACGGCACACTTGGATAGCCTGTTCGGCTGAAGGAACATCTGAGACCAGTAAACAGAGGTCATCAGCATAGACCGTGGCTCAGTAAGGAACCATGCACTCAAGGCACTGTAATGGCCGAATAGTAGGTAAGCTGTTAAGCTGGCGGGTAAAGGGTCAATACTAAACATGTACAGCATGGCGCTAAATGGGCACCCTGCCATACCACAGTTTTAATAGGAAGCATTGGCCCTACCCAGTCATTTACTATGGGTGTAACCGTGGCAACCTTATACAAGCTTACTAAGCCAAGTCACAAATTTACAAGGACTGCCGATGATCAGGACAAACCAGAGATACTTATGGTTCACAGAATCAAAGCCCTGTTTTTGGTCCAAAGCCAAAACCAGGCCTTCCATCTGGTGGTTCTTTCCCTTCTTGAAAAGTTCCTGAAGAAGGACTAAACTGTCTGTTACCATACGGTCCCTAACTGAACAAAACTGGGCCAGATGAGGTAAATAACTAGCAACTTCAGAAAGTCTAGTCTGAGGGATCTTGGCCACGAGTTTAAAGTCACAATTTAGCAGACTAATAGGCCTCCAGTTGTCAGCCCTATGCTTGTCACCTTTCATACATAAAACAATGAGCGCACCTTAGCCATCTCCAGTGGAACCAGAGAGTAGAAATTTCATTAAAAACCCCAGCTAGATCTACAGCTAAATCCTGTCCTAATAAATCGAATACATCACCAGGCAGACCATCAGGACCTGGAGCTCTGTCCAATGGAAGGGAATGGATAGCATCACTAACCTCCTGGTGAAATATCCACTATGAGGGATTGAAGCACAGCAGGTGGGCAACTCGGTAAAACCAAGCCATCAGAAACTGCCCTGACTAGGGAGTATGTCCCTGCCATAGAAAATAAAGCAGTTGAATGCTGTGTCAAGACATCCACGATGCCCTTAGGTGAAGTCTGCACAGTGCCATGGACATCATACAGACCGACCCGTATAGCCTTTGTGCCACCCGAGACCTACAATGATCACATGGGCAGACCACCACTGCTCGTCTTGGGTCCCAAAACTCTGCTGTTGCTGAAGCCGGGCTGCCTGTGCAGAATGGAAACCAAGCACTGCAGACTTCACAGTAGCTACCTGGGCCAAATAATCCAACCCTGTGGTAACACTGAAGGAAATAAGTTTCTGAAGCAGTTTCCTATTCTCCATATAGGTCCAATAAAGCATATCCCTCCCTTTCTTACCTTCTTTCCGTAATAAGGCAATCAAATCTCCTCTAGTGTCTGTTCACCACTGAACACAGGAATCATAGAACACTAGAACAGATTTCATTGCAGCAAAAAATGGTGGAGATGTTGGATCAGCTGAAACTGCTCCAGTAGAGCAGGGAAAAACCTCCAGAGCCCAGGCCCAAACTCCATAGGAGTATGCTGACCTATTTGTAAAGGAAGAATTTTGTGATCTCAGAATTCCACTGGCTCTGCAGTAATCAAGTCAATTACCATACGCTGGAGGCTAAAAAAAAAAAAAATATATATATATCAATGCTGGTAGCTAAGGGACCATTAGAAAAGGTGGGTACAGGCCGGCACGTCGGCGCTGCAGTTGGATTTCCACTTTCGACGCCGGTGACCCAGGTTTGGGAACGGATCCGGGTCATCAAAGGGCCGGCTGAGGGGAGAAGGATCGAGCATCCCCAAGACTGCTCTCCTTCTCTGAGAAGGAGGGGAGGGTAGTGTTCGGCACACGAGAGGCACCTGGTGGAGGCTGGGGTTACTGCACCGCACCAACACTCACATGGTGTAAGGGCGGGGCAGACGCTGGCTGTCACTGCACGCTCCCGCCCTGCTTAGAGGGGAAAAAAAAAAAACAACCCGAACCTGGCCGTCTGTATGACGCTCTGCCCCCGGTGCCTCGATCAGCCAGTTTTATCACAGCCAGATATAGGGGGTCAGTGCTGTGACCCTGCTCTCTGAGGGGGGAGGGGGAAGCCAGGGATAACTGGGTGAGTGCGGGCATATCTGGAGGTGGAGGCAAGAGAGTCCGTGACCAGAGTGGAGCCTGACGGCGGGGTAAAGACAAAAAAGTATAAATAAAAAAAAAAAAAGCGAGTACAGAACTGGAATGAACAGAAAAAAAAAAAAAAAGCATCCTTCAAGGCTGCACTTCTTACAATGTTTCTAAGACAGGTCTACTGCAGTACACCTTTTGCATCCTCGCCCATCTTCCCCAATCCTCCAAACCCAACCCCCAGTTAAAATCTTCCCGGAAAATCAAGTTATGAGGTGTAAACAAATATGGTTGGAACATCTGAAATAACTCAATTCTCTCAGCTTTTGCCTGTGCAGCGTAAATGTTAATTAATCAATATAATAATCCAGCAATTTCAACATCCCAAATAAGAATCTTTCTAGGACATAAATCAACCAATTTCAGGAGTGTACCCTGAATATTGTGAAAAAGGATACCCACACCCGAAGAGGCAACCTGTCCAATGGACCAGTAGGCGGGCACAACATACCAGTCCTTAACCCCTTTAGAAACCTCTGGTAAGTAGTTGGGTCTTGTATCCTGTAGAAAAAAAATCCCTTGTCCCCTAGAAATCAAATTAGAGAAAGTGGCAGCCCTCTTCCTGTGTGATTTGATGCCATTTACATTACAGGGGAAAGAAAAAAAGAAAAATTAGTTATTTAGAAATTAGTGGAAGGGCAAAGCCAGAACAGTACCGAAATCAAGGGGGTTGCTTAAATTTCCCCTTCAAAGTTCTAGATATTTTCTTCTTTTTAAGGTAAGGATCGTCCTCCTCTGACTGCAGGAGCTGCAGTTTCCCAGATGGGACATCATCCTGATCTGTACCCTGATCAGGGATGGAGAAGCTAAGGGAGGAAACATCAGAGTCGTTCCCCGACAGATCAGCTTGTTGGGGCAGAACCTCAGACCTGTTAGTGAGTAGCAGGTCTGAGGTCTTGATCTGTTTGGGAGGCGGAGGTTTACTGCAGTCTCTTTTTCACAGGACCATCTGGTCAGGACCAAGGTGGGCTAATTGAAGGGGAGGAGGCATACTCTCCTTTTCAATGAGCTCAACAGAATTGTCTATCATTGTGACGCTTGGCCAGCTGGTTATGATTATTGTATGATATTTGTAAAATAAAAATACTGTATGTGATTATCTCACATAAGACATCCTGTGCTTCCATGGATGCGCTCCAGCCCCCCCCCCCCACATACACGTTTCAGTGAAGCTACAGGATGTATTAAATTGACCAGGAGATCTCTGTAATGTAATTAACTCCCTTGAGAAACTGCATTTTATTGCCTTTTATGATCTGTTGCTACTCTGAAGTTGGGAAACTAAAATATACATTTTATTACAGGACAGGACATCATAAGCCGATTCCTATTGGCTATATTCGCACTTAGGTGATGGATTGCAGGGTTGTAAACCTCAAAGGAACTGGGGGATCAAAGACTCACAATTTGGGAAATTAGTTTTTGCTGATGTCACCTTATTTAATATACCTCCTGACAGGACATCGTGTTTGTATTTTTCTATATTCTAAAAGCAGCTAGATGACTCTCCAAGGGGTGAGGAGATGGGGATGAAATGTATCCTTGTAACTGGGGAATTTGTAGCAATAACTCCGACAGAGTGTGTGGTTACTGGGGATTAATCAACACCCTGGGTGCATTGTGAGGCATTAGGCCACAGGCAGAGTATCATCACAACACCTGGGGTGTTGATTAATCCCTCAATAATCATGCACTTGGAGTGGGTTATTAAGTTTTATAACATGGCCTAAATATGAAGTGAAATTAGTAAAAACACTGTTGTTATATGCAAAAACATAGGGACTTTATTATGTGTCCTTCCAGCACATTAGGATGTTGTGCCACAAACCATTCTGTGTCCTACCACTGGAAAACATAGTGCCATTAATTGCTTCACAACCTTTCAATAATGCTTACAACATGTGGTTCCGGTTCCTGCGTAGGGATTTCATCTCAGAGGCACAACACAGCATCTCACCCCCCACAAACGACTTACTGTGAACACTGTCTGAGAAGCATACTCATATACTAATGTTATTAGTTTGTATCTTCTGTTGTCTGTCTGTGTCTTGGCCATGGTAGTATACGTGACAGTCGAACACCTTTTTTCACCCTGTAACACTTTTCTCTGTCCCACACACTTCTTCTCTGGCAACACCTTCCTAATTCTGCTCTTAACGCTAATTAATTTTGCCTTGCACATTGCGTACATTCCCGACCGATTTCTCCTGTCCGCCTCTTTTTCCCTTCCTCGTCTGTGCATCTTAGTTACTTTTACCCCAGAAAACGTTTTTCACTTTGAGTTCTCCATTCAACTTGCTTATTATGGCAATAATGTGCTTTCTTTGTGCTGTTAACTAACTTTATGTGAACACTACTAATTCACAAATATTAGCATTCCTAATCTTGTGTGATGCATGCTGTAACTAACAGGACATGGACCATCGCCTCGGTAAGCTGTCACTCATTCTTTTTAAGGGGAGATGTTCTACTTTGTTTGTGTCCCTAACGGGGGCTTCATTACTTCTCTAGCATTCCTTGCTGAGGGTACACTGTCAGCATGTGAAACTTTTGCTACGACTGACAGTGTCCATTGGGTGGGTAGGTAGGTTACTTCCCTCGCTAACTTAAGAACCAATATGGCTCCTTCACATTTCTTTTGACAGTGCTCTTAAATAAGATCCGTCCACTGCATTGATCACAACCTCTGTGCCTTTTCACGACATCCAGTTTGTGTTGAAATATTAACAATTAATCAACAGTCACATAATTAACACTAACCAATCACTTCACTGAACTACTGATGCCCATGTTGTAAGTCATTTTATTTTGGGATTCTGAGAGACACAGCTCTCCAACTTTAAAGGTGTTTACAGAGGTAATACATTAGATAACAAAGATCTAAATGTATCATGGTAGGAGTGTTTTGCTTTGTAATTTTCCTTGTTCTTTATGTGATTGTGAACTCTTTGATATATTGCTCTGTGTTTACATGTCTCATATTTTTATCATCTTTAGTAAAATCTTTTTTCCAGATACTGCCTGGGTGTGTCTTCCAAGTTCTTTTGCATGTGATGTATACATGGTTAAGTTAGACAGTGGTTCTGAAGAGCTTGAAGAGCTTGATGGTGTTACAAAACTGGGAAAAAGTAAGAATATACCTAAGGTCTCTTATAGAGTTTGTACCGCAATCCCTGAAGAGGGTACGTATCTGAGCTGCACATTGGGTACACTAGCATAAGGTTCACAGTTTGAATCCCCCAGAACTTGAGACTAAAGGTGATTGGAACCAAAAGCAGACAGGAGGGTTAAACTGTCTGTTACCTGTTCACACTATTGCACTCTGACATTGGCACTGTGGGAGCAGAGGGTCTGACCTGCCGAGTGCGCTTGTGACAGATCTGGATAGCTCAATATAATACTGTACAGCTCACTTGCAAAATAAGGCAGTGATTTTTTTTTTTTTTTAAAAGGAAACAGAACTATGTCATTTTGCTTACAGTCAAGTCCCTACCTGTTTTATTTTTTTCAAGGTGCAAGTTAGAGTAGCGATAGTTAGGGAAGAAGATGGCTTCCAACTACAGCGGGCACACTGCAGACTACTTCAGGCAGTTGTGCCAGGATAGAGGAGTCCTGCACTAGGGGACAGCCACCAAGCAGAACCTCGTGGACACCCTGATGGCAGCAGATGCCCAGAGCATCGCGTCACAGACTGTGACTGTAAAGGACCAAACCTTGGGCTTGGAGGGGCTAGCAGCCAGTGCAGTGTCCAGATTCGGTGAGGATGACAGCAGGGCCAGTGCAAGCCAAGGGCCACAGCAGCAGAGGAAGATCACCAGTATTCTGGAACCAGAAGCAATCAGGCTGCAGACTGAGTTGCGCAGAATGGAGCTGGAGTTCCAGGGAGAAGAGGGACCGTGAACAGCGAGAGGCAGATCGTGAAGAGCATGAGCAACAGAAGCGACATGAACTGGAGAAGTTACGACTCCAACCACCAGCACCAGAGTGGGTAAGTGGCTTGGGTTTAACTGGAACTACAGGACTGGGTTACAAATTAAATTTCAAATTGATAGCTGAATTTAAAGAGGTGGAGGATATGGACATCTTTTTAAATTTCTTTAAAAAAGTTTATATTCAGGAAAATATTCCTAGAGGGTCCTGAAGCTTCCAGATATCCCCGCTACTTACCAGGAAAGTTCGGGATGTAGGGTCAAGTGGACAATGAGGACAGTAATGATTACAGCAAACTTAAAGCTGCACTTTAAAAAGTTTGATTTAACTGCAGAAGCATACAGAGCTAAATTCTGTAAGCTCAGGAGAAGCCCTGAGATGAGCTACGAAGAGCTAGCCACGAAACAACGTTAATTTTTAAAACATTGGTAGGAAAGAATTGAAGCAAACTCTGTAGATAAAACTGAAAATGCTTTTTTGTTAGAACAGCTTTTTTGGGCATGCCCAACAGAGCTAAAAACCTGGCTGGAGGACTGAGATCCCAAAACAGTGCAAGAGGCTGCTGAACCTCGGATCGATATGCCAAGAGCAGACCTGCTCTGAGAGTGAATGGGGCAGGCGTGGCAGCGCAGAAAGGGAAAAGTGCACCTTCAGGGCAGCTAAAACCCTCACTGCCTCCACCGAAACCAGTTAGCCCCAGGTTTCAAAGAAAAGATTTCTCTGAGAAAAGAAACAAATGTTGGGCTTGTAAAGAAACTGGGCATATTGCCAAACAGTGTCCCAAAAGGACTAGCAATATGCAACATGGGGCTAGGAAAGGAGGGGGTTGTTTGTGTGTCCCTGGAAGCATGCCTGAGAACATGAGGGGACATATGCATCCAGTCACAGTGAATGATGTACAGACACAAGGGTTAAGGGACACAGAGGCATCCCTGACATTGGTAAAAAGGGATCTGGTAGAGCTTGGTCAGCTTATAGCCAATGAATTTGTAACTGTACAAGACTTCACTGGGGAGAAGAAAACATTGCCACTCACTAGTATTCTCCTAGACTGGGGTGAAACAGGGGAACTGTGCAACAGGTGGCTGTAGCCAAAACGTTAGCAGTTGATGTCATCCTTGGCAACAATCTCAAACAAGGGATGGTGTGTGCAGTTACCCGTGAGCCAAGCTGGAAAGGGAAACTGTAGTTCCCTGGACCCCACAGAAGCCACTGTGGAACCACTGGGAAGCTAGTTCCCAGCCTGTGTCTCCTGATAGGGAGACTAATGAAAAGGGGTAGTATGTCCCTGTAGCAGTTAATCCCACAGCTACAGAGGGTTACTCCGAAGAAGGAGGGGGGAACCATTGTCAGAGGGTTAGGGATGACAGTGATCCTGAGTGTCCTGATGCTAGTGCTAGGGACCCTAGTTCAGAGACTGAAGGGGACCTGTCCTATGTCATGGGAATGTGTAAGGAGTTTTCAGCTGTTCAGAAAAGTGACCCTAGTCTAGAGAAGCTGAGGGCTTGGGCAGACTCTGATGGAGCACAGGGAGATGATGGTAAACATAAGGTTTATTGGGAAAATGGACTTTGTGTACTCAGGATGCTAAGACAGAGGGAGGGGTGATAGGCAGGCAGCTTGTCGCTCCCCAGGGTACCATGAGCAGTTGCTCAAGATTACATAAACGGGCAATTACAGCTCCACTCACCAGAGGTGCGATACTTAAAACGAATCCACAACATGTTGCAAAGAATCGCACACTTTCATTTAAGTGTGGCCAAAAGAGTGATTTATTGATTGTGGCAGACATCACAGAACAGGCAGACTAAACCCCTTACCAGTTTCGCGTATTTCGTAACACCTCCTGGATGATGCGCCAGCATGAAACCGGTCAGGGTTTTAGTCTGCTACTGTTTCTGTGGTGTTTGACTATGCCTTTTTAATCAATAAATCAATTATTTGGCTACACAGCGAGTGTGCGGTTCTTTTGCAACATTTTGTAGTTGCTCAAGATTGCACACGATATTCCCTTGTCTGGTCATCTGGGAATCATGCACTATGCAGCTGGCGGCCCAGAATTTCTATTGGGCCAACTTCACCCAGCAAGTGAAGGAGTATTGCAGATCTTGTCACTGGTGCCAAAAAATAGGGAAGTCCAGTAAGAAAACCCAAGCTGCCCTAATTCCATTGTCATAGTGGAGGAGTCATTCCAGAGGGTGGTAATGGATATTGTGGGGCATTTAAATACCCCTAGCTCCTCCGAGAAGAAGTTCATCCTGACTGTGGTGGATTATGCCACCCGGTATCCAGAGGCAGTCGCCCTATCTTCACTGAGGACAAAGTGGCAGATGCCTTACTCAGGATTTTCTCCAGTGTTGGGTTTCTGCAGGAGATTATCACCAATTGAGGGGGTTCCTTCTTGTCAGGCCTGATGAAATGTTTGTGGGAGAAGTGTGGGGTGGTGCAGAGGCGCATGACACCTTATCACCGGCAAGCCAATGGACTTGTGGAAAGATTTAACAGTACTCTGAAGTCACTGCCCAAGCGCCTACTGAACAGCATGGGAGGGACTGGGAGAAATACCTTCCCCACCTGTCGTCTGCATACAGGGAGGTGCCCCAAGAGTCAACAAGGTTTTCCCCTTCGAGCTCTTATATGGACACCTAGTACATGGGCCCCTAGACTTGATCTGGGAGGACTGGGAAGGCAAGCACGCCCACCCAGGGAACTCCCATAGTGGATTACATCCTTAGATTTAGGGAAAGGCTGAAGGAGCTTATGGGGACAGCCCAACAGAAACAAAAAGTGTGGTATGACTGCAGAGCCAGAGCTCGCTCGTACATGGTGTGTCAGGAAGTCATGGTCCTTATTACAGTCCAGAAAGATCATAACTGTCTCTAGGGAGGACAGACCAGAGCCATCAGGATCACAGACAGGGCACTGTGGTCCCTGCTGCCAAGGCAGAAGAGGGACATGGCAGGACTTGCATTTCCTTGCCTTAACTATGGTGGGACCTCTGGGAGATAGATCGGGTGGGGGAGGGCCGTTAGTGGTGGTTGTGCAGATCCAGACATGATGCAAATACAATATAAAATGAGATAATGAAAGCTTTATTGATTGTTGATAATTTGGATTAGTGGGTAAATTACAGCAGAAGAGGAAGGGCCCAGGACCTCGGGCCAATGCACCTAAAATGGTGACAGGAAGTGAGGTTATGCTACTTCTGGTCACGCTGCCTAGCATATCAGATCTACAGGCTGCTGAACAGCTGTAGTAAAGGGATGAGTAGGCCCAGGTAAGATGGCAGTTGGTTGTGACATCACACGTCACATACCATCACATGCAGGGCACTAGACAGGAAGCTTCCTAAAGTTGATGGTCAGAAGAGACAGTCTGTCTCTTCCAGTCATTCAAGAACAAAGTGTGAGGGTACTCTCAGTGGTGTGGTCAAGATAGCACATGAGCATGTGCACATCTATGAGTTTTAAAACAGTGGGGCAACTACAGGCAAAACGCCAGTAGGAATCGGGCCATGGATGCAGTGCCTACAAAGAACATGGAGCGTGGCAAAACAGAGCAGAGGTTTTGAATAGGCTGACGCCTGCTCGAGCAGTCAGTGGTTAAAGTGTAGCTATACTAATAAATCTTTGTACAGCAGATGCCTGTAAAAGACAACAACCATATTAAGGGGTCCTGAATGTAGCTGAAAGGATAAACCTGTGGCCAAGTATCAAAGCCTGGCGTCGCTGCAGTAAGAACTCCAGGGAGGTACATACAGGAGAGATTTTAAAGCAGCAGTACTAGTTAGCCAACAAAAAATGTCATCCTACCTTTTTGAGCAGTAATGTATTCCTGATAATCTTAGATTCTTCATTTGGGTATTTTAAATTTAATCAGTTATTTTTAAAACTGGGTTGAATTACAACACTTGTAATTTGTGTGAATCTACATTAAAGATGGTAACCCCCAAGCAACTTTCAAAAATCTTCTCCCTAGAGATCACACACTAACAGTAAACACTGTGTTTATAATGCAGATATGCCAGGGTGCTACCAGCCCATGTTTCTGACAACCAACAGCACAGCACCATCTTGATCTGCTTACATCCATGGTGGTGGACCTGGCAAAGGACCAACAACTTTTAAGAACTTTAAAATCCACTATCTTGCCTCAGGAATGAAATAAAGCAAACCAGATATATTGGTGTTTTGGTTTGTCCTAACTGCCAAGTTATTTAAATTTTGTTAACTAGTACTGCTGCTTTAAACTGCAAAGCTGCACTAAGTAGGAGAGCACTGGATCGGATTCTTCCCTCTCTCCTGATGCGCAGGCCTGCTGAAGCAGGAGAGGCAGATTGCTCACGCTGTAAACGCTACTTCCACTAGTAATGGAGCAGGTGGGGAGTAGAGGCAAGGTGCTGATTTTTTTTGAAATTATAATCTTTATTTCATTTTACTTACTTTTAACAATCGATTCAGGCCCATATAGTACATATAAAGTAAACAGGAAGAGGTACTCACTGGGAATTCCACAGCACACGCTTATCAATTATTCCAGAGCTTAACTTAAGAAGAGTTCATACCAGATTGATTAATAACATTAGATATTGTAAGCCAGGAATCCAAGGCAATCCCCTTCGTGGTGGTTCAGGAGCCATGTAGTTCATGCATCAGATACTATATTCCAGAGAGAAATGTAGAAATTAAATGTATATCCTGCAGTACATTATACAGACATTATGGTTTCTCCTTTTTATCAGGTATAAAAGAGTGGATGGGGTGGGAGAACCCCCGGGATCCATGCAGGCACTTCTACAGAATCTGTTGGGGTAGACTGGGGTGAACTAAGGCACAAACGTCCTGGTCCTTGAGCATATAATATAAGCCACCTGTTCCATCTATCACTGAATTTCTCCTGTCTGTTATTTAGGCTATATGCTATTTTTTCCAACTGATAAATTTGTTTAGTGATTGTCCACCAGTTCTTCACAGTTGGGATTCTAGAGGTCAACCAATTTTTTGTGATGGCCTTTTTCCAAGGTGCTGATTTTTTAAAAGCTGAACTGGCATATGCGGGTTACAGGTATTACAGAAAACACCTTTCATGCAGGAAGAAACTTTTCTATCTATGACAGAGAGTCTCAGTGTGTCTGTGACCCAGAAAAAAGAGGAAGGGAGTCACAGATAGTAAGGGCAAGCCTAACAATTAGCAAGGTTGTTAGGAGTTGTAAAAAACTGATTAGAAAAGCTGAAAGAGGCCCAAATGGGAATAGCAGATGGATTAGTCACTGGCATAGTAATAGAATTTCCTTACCTGAAGAAAAATAATGTAAAATATAGAAATTCTTTGTTTCTGAAGCAGAAGTTAAGAGTGAGCATTGCAGTCTACTCCATGCACATAGGAGAACTGGAAATATCCTGAGAGGGTCTAGACGGGGGGGGGGGGTGTCAGAATCAGATTTCAAATCTGTCACATGTGCATCTTCAGCCTACTGGGTGGACATAAGAAATGAATGGACCTGCCATAGACACTGCGACCCACAATGACCAGCAGAGGTATGGGACAAGAGCTGGTGTCAGAACTGCACAGTGAGATGGAGAACAGGATGACAGAAGTGGGGGAAGAGGATCACTAGGTAGGTTAAACACCAGAAGTAACCCTTTGAGAACTGAATATGTGTGAACGTATATAGATTCTGGACGTATATATACGTCCACAGTCTTCTAAGGGTTTTAAATGAGGAACAGTAGAAGAGGTGAAGAGACTAAAAGAAATGGAGGGAAGGGATCAGTACCAAGTCAGAAGCAAAACAGCAAGAGTAAACAAGCATTTGTCAATGCCGAATGTTTGCTTGCTGGTATTTGCACTGGAAATGCAGGAGTTAGACAGATGCAGTGTAGGAATGGCAGTGAAGTACTGAACTTCACGCCAATCCCACCTCCAACCTGCAGAGACGTACAGGCATTGGGGTATGTGTTTGGGTTGTCGCCCATAACATTCATTTCATCTCACTCTATCCCACAGACACCGACAAGTATTGAGGTGTGCCTTGGGATGTTCATTACAGTCACCCCACTCCATAAGGACATATGCTGAAATGGGTGCAATATGGGAGAATGGGGAGAACTTGGGACCGAACAGTCCAAGGCATACCTCGATGCCTGTCACTGGTTGCAGGGTGAGGGGGGATGGGGTGGAATGGCATAAGCATTGCAGTCGGCAATCCAAAATACACCCCTGATGCCTGTCAGTCTGTACAGAGTGGGACGTTACGGTTAGAAACCCTAACACTTTGGGTGTTTGTTGGTATTTGTGCTAAAAATTTTCAACATGGCCTTTGACTACTGCAACTTTACCTTGGGTTACCGGGGGTTGATATCTACCGCCTGCAGCTTGTGCAGAATGCAGCAGCCAAGCTGTTGACTGGTTTGTCTAGGACCAGTCATATAATACCTGTGCTCCACGAACTGCACTGGCTGCCAGTACGGTGGTGGATCACCTTTAAGGTCGGTTTGCTGACCTATAAGGCCCTACACAACCAGGGACCTGGTTACTTGAAACATCTCCTTCAGCCCTACTGTCCTCCCGCCTCTCCGATCCAATGATGAGGATTGCTAGAAATTCCCAGGGTTCGCTTTAAAGACATCTAGCTAGGTCTTTAGTTTTATGGCCTCAACCCTGTGGAATTTCTACCTCATAGGTGCGAGAATGCCAGACCCCAAGTTTTAAGTCTTCAAGGCTACCTTATCTGTTTAGCCAACCATATATGGATTTCAATGCTGCTGTCATGAGTTTTATCTTATTTATTTTTTAATTTAGTCTTTTTATTTAATTTATAAATGCAACAATTTTACAGGCAGCAATACATCGCTATTATTACCAGTTGATAACATCACAATACATTACATGTATACTTGTAGCAGTCATATTAGGAAAATAACATCTTATTGCTTCAGTATCCAGAGAATCATAATTACTCATTTTAAGTTCAGTCTGTGATCCATTCAAATCAAATGAGGCATAGCACGGTGAGCCCTCCCTTTCCCTCCCAGATTTTATTCCCATTAAAATTCAAGGAGCATCACAGATCATATTCAGAGTATCTTTTCAGTGCAAAAGAAGAGCAAAATACATGTTCAGTACATGGCTTAAGGTACAAAATCTTCATAATGATTTAGTTGGTATGATATCCACTTTTGCCACTGTATACCAAATTTTTGAACTTTGTCTATCATCTTGGCGAGAGTCACTCAAGGCATATCTCCCTAGACAAAACAATCCAGGCTTTTTAGTGGATATTTTATTTGTAAACCACAGCCTAGTGATAATTTTGTGGGCTGCTGTTATAAATTTTAAATTTGTTTCAGCAAGTTTTGTCAATTCACAGACCTTTTGGTTTAATAGAAGTCAATATAAATGTGGGAGAATAAATCAGTAGTGTCATAAATTGCACTCAGCTCCTCGAGGATCTCCTTCCAAAACTTGGATAGCTTAGGACATGATCAAAGGACATGGCTCTGATTTGCTCTATCATCCCCACATTCTTTCCAATACTGTCCCTCCCCTAATTGTCCCATACTAGCCAGCAAGGCTGGTGTGCAGAAGAAACGAGAATGGAGTTTCCACATGTATTCACGCCAGTATGGTGATAAAATTTTTTTTATAATTGGTAAAGCAGAGTCATTCCAGTCCTGCTCACTGATTGATACCTGCAGTTCTTGTTCCCATCTAAACCTGATTGAGTTGGTCGAGTCTCCCTGTCTTTCATTTAAGGCCTTATATATATTACTAATCAGGTGATCCGAGGTCGTTCCTCTGATATGAGCTTGTAACAGTTGTATTATTTGGGTAGGGTTTTCAATTAGGGCCACGAGTGATCGTTCATATGGCTGAAAGTATGATTTAAGATGTAAATAAGAAATAAAATATTTATGGGGCAAGTGATATTCCTTCTGAAGGGAGACAAAGGGAAGGAGACCTGTTCTGCCCACTAACTGGAAAAATGAATAAAATGCCATATCTCTGCCATTGAACTACACAGGGCCTGAGGGACCTGCTGTCAAGTCTGCATTATACTTCAGTGATCCCAAGAACAATTTTTCAGGGAATGTAAAATAATCATTCCTGACCTTAAGCCATATTTTTAAGGGTTCCCTGGTGAACTTCAGATAATTCATTATCCCTTGGCACTTGGGGGGCATCCCAAAAAGGAGCTCCCGAGTGTTGTGTAGGTCTCCCCAGGTTACTTCTAATTGTTTCCAGTGTGTTTATTTAGTCTGTGTAGGACTACCCTTAACTACGCTGCCATCGCATACTTTTTGAGGTCAGGGAGGTTAAGGCCACCTCTCTCTCTGACCAGTTGCAGAACAGAATATCTAATCCTGGAACACTTTCCACTCCAAATAAAGTGGGATATCATTCTGTCCCACGCCTGGAAATATGTTTTAGCTGGGGTGAAGGGCAGTGTTTAAAGAAAGAACACTATGCAGGGAAATACATTCCGCTTAATTGTATCTATTCTACTCAAAAAGCTTAGGGGGAGACATGACCAACGAGAAAGCACTACTGTCAATTTTAGGGTTAAAGGTTCGAGATTTGAGAGTTTTGCATGAATGGGGTTTCTTGTGCGCTTTATTCCCAAGTATCTCATCTCTTGTCTGTGCCACTTAAAGGAGAAGTCTTTTTTGCAGTGGGAGGGAGGGAGGTAATTGTACGTCAATACCTCAGTTTTTGATTTGTTAATTTTATATCCTGCTAACTTACCAAATGTTTGTAGCGGTTTCCATACCTCTGGGATGGATTGTTCAGGCTCGGTAAGAGCCAGCAGAATATCATCTGCAAATAGTGATATCTTGTGTGGGCGACCTCCCAATGGAAGGCCCTCTATGTCCTGAGAAGATCTGATGGCAATGGCCAGGGGTTTGAGATATAGAGCAAACAACATTGGGGTCATTGGGCATCCCTAGAGTAGTGGCGGAGCCAGGTTTGGGAGCATTTGGAAGCCGGGGGGGGGGCCTTTCAGTCAATTATGGGCTCCACAATGGGCGCTAAACATTGAATAATGAAGGTAGTGGCACCACTACTCACACTGGGGCAACCAGGAGGGCGACCCCGACCCCCAGCCCCCGGCTCCACCACTGCCCTAGAGAGCTGGAATGTATCTGAAAGAGTCCCATCCACCTTAACATTTGCTTTAGGGGAGGCATAAATATTTTGTAATTGTTTTATAAGTTGTTCCGGGAATTCAAAGTGTTCCAGAGTCTGTCATAAAAAAGACCAGCTGACCCGGTCGAATGCTTTTCAGCATCTAACCCCAGTAGCACTAAAGGGATTTGTCTTTCTATGGCATAATCTACTAAGAAATGTGCACGCAGTATGGCATTGTGGGCCTGTCTGCCCTTAATAAAGCCCACTTGATCAGGGTCAATAATAGCTGGTAGTAAATGGTCTGTTCTAGAGGCCATGGCTGACATGAACATTTTGTAATCATAATTTAGCATTGAAATGGGGCAAAATGAGGAGGGGTGTTCAACATCTTTATGGGGTTTAAGTATGGCTGATATGGTGGCATACTGCCATGTGGGTAGAGGGGGGTTCTCCCTCCTGGTCTGCATGTAAGGCCGGGAGTAATATGGGTAATAGCAGCTTTTTGAATTTGTTATAAAATTCGGAAGGATACCCATCTGGACCTGGCACCTTCAGGGTCTGAGCTTTTTTTAGAACTTGGGAGTAATTCTCCCTCTTTGATTGGCGCCAGCAAGGCTTCAGCCTGTAGTGGGCCGATTCATGGTATTGGTAAACTCTGTAAATATGATTTGATGCTGTCTAGGGGAATTTCCTCTTCTTTAGTGTACAACTTGTGGTAAAACCACTGTAGAATAAGTCTAATTTCCTGGGGCCTTTTTGCTAATCTCCCTGTTTTAGGATCTACCATGCTGATTATGTTTCGCTCTGGTTCTCCGCTCTCTCAATTTTCTTGCTAAATTTCTGGAGGCCTTAGGTCACCCCTCACGATGTCTTAACTTCAGATAAAATAGTTTTGTTGAACCGATTGTTCTACTATTTTTGTAGGTTTTGTTTTACATTCTTAATCATTGTCGTACTGTGGAGTCCTTTTGATCTGGCCGATGCTGTAAATGTAATAGCTCCTCCTGCAGGTCTTTTGTGTGTTTTAACCTCTGCCATTTTTAATGACAGAAAATCAGTATGATCTCTCCTCTTCAAACTACTTTTAAAGTATCCCACAGAATTGTGGGGGCAACTGCATGTTACGTGTTTTCTTATTTAATTCTAGGTACAGCCTTCTGACCAATTCAAGGAACTCTGGGTCCCTAAGATGGGCAAGGTTCAGGCGCCAACTGGTTTGCTTATATTGTGTCCCTAAGTCCACCCTGAGATATAAAGGGGCGTGATCGATAAGAAGGTGATCCCATGCCATACATCACAAATGGAGTCTAAATGCTCGACCGTGGTTATAAAGTAGTCCAGTCGAGCCCCATTTCCGACGTGCAGGGCCCAGTGGGTGTATTCTTTTTTCTTAGGGAAAAAAAAAGTCTCCAGGTGTCCACTAAGCCCAGAGAAGTGATGGTTTGTTTTGTGTATTTTTGGACAGCATTAGATCTATGGGCCAGAGGGGTATCAGCATCCAAAGAGGGGTTTAAAGTGATATTCAAGTCTCCGCCCAGCAGCAATTGTCCCTCCATGAGGGACATTAAATCCACAAAGAATTTTACTGCTAAGGACTTCCCTGACCCAGGAGGGAAATAGACAGATGGCAGAGTAACAGGTCTTGAGCACAGCTTGCCCGTCACTATGGCATAGCAACCTCCAGGTCATTAATCTCACTTTGTTGTTCAAAGGGCACCTCCTGGGAGAGTAGAATCATCACCCCTCTCCTTTTCCCACCCCTATAGGATGATTCAGTTACTACAGAATACCCACACCTCTGAAATTTTTTATGTTTGGCTGAGGACATGTGGGTTTCCTGCAGCATAATAAGCCCTGGTCTCTCTCTTCTGAATAATTGAAATAATCAAGAGAGCTTTATCGGATTACCAATCCCATTCACATTTAAAGATAAAATCAAAGTTGACTTAGCCATATCTACTTCTGATCAGTCCTTGTATGCATATTTCCTGCATGTTAAAAGTACAATATATCCCCTTCCTACCGTAGTTATGCCTTTTCACCCCTATACTCAATGATATTGTATTATTAATTGCTTTATGTACTGTCACTGATATAAGCGAATTATAATGTCTGCGTGTTGTTCTATTCAAACACCATAATACTGTCAGAGTGTTTAAAACTACAAAAGGATCTAAAAATTCGGCACTAGGCCTATAACAACTAAACATGTGCAGGCCTGTTGCATTTTAACATTATACGTGATGCTCAGTACTTTTAGGCCTGCCAAAATAACCAAATGCCAACAGGGCATCAACTTTTTTGTACCAGCAAATTGTACCTGCAGTAACAGGTCACTAAACCTGGCAGAAAATACAAGCGGCTCCAAGGTAGGAGAGGACAGATACCTCTCCTTTGAAGGGCAGAAGTATCGCCCTGAGGGGAGTGTCAAGGCAGTTTTATCATGTTTAATCATGGTTTAGTTACTTGTTTTATTTATGGAGTTATTTTAATGAATTATGTACAAGCGCCTTGGTTTTGGAAAGGCGCTTTTTTATTAAAGTCTGATTTGATTTGATTTGTGACCCCCACCTCATTAGAGCATTTGGGACCTCTTCTCATGAACAGTGGCACTGTGAGTTTGTCAGTGTGTCCCGAACTTTATGAGTTCCCACAGCGACCGTGCCATTGTGCGCCAGATGTACGAAAACATAGATCAGGCAGGATGTGAAGAATGACAGCTGCACCATTCATAGGGAGGTGTGAAGAGATGGCAATGTTGAAAATCGGTGAGTGAAAATATTAAAATGCTCGAACTTCAAAGCGTGTGTGGAAACTGCTGGCGAATACACGTAACAGTTATTTAGTGGAATTATCTCACCAAATTTTCAACACTGGCATTTTCTCCCAGTGTACCACCTGCATTTGTGGGGAAGGAGATAGAAGCTGATGGGGATTGGGCCCCCCCGTCGGCACAGAAACGGGTGTGGGGGGTGCATGATGCCGAGGGGGACTGGACACACTCTCGGCACACAGCAGAAATCGAGGGGGTGGGAACATTATGCCGATGGGGATTGGGCTTCTCTGTCGGCAAACTGAACTGGGAAGGGGGAGAGTGAAGCCGACAGGGATTGGGCCCCCCGTTGGCAAAGAAAGACTGTTGGGGGTGCGCATGATGCCAAGGGGATTGGGCAGCCCCTTGGCACACAACAGAAACTTGGGGGTGGGGACATTATGTCAATAGGGACTGGCTCCCGTGAGCAAATGAAGGGGTGGGGCATGGGCACCACTGTCGACCCCAAGGCGCGCGATAGAGTCGCCATGTTCCTGGTGCTGTTACACCAGGCAAAGTACCATCCTGTAAGGACGGGTCGCCCCTCACTGCAGCGGAATTGCTGATGCTGCAATGACACAGCGGCCAAATCGTTTCAAGTTGATGGCACTTCTGCAGAACCAGTGTCATCAGGACACTGGGCCTGCATTGGGTGCACACTGTCAAGCCCACAAATGCAGTGCTGACACTGGCCGTCACACTGCCGCACCTCCACAACCCGCTTCTCTCTCCTAAGCTGCTGCATAATGTTTCTTGTGGATGCGCACAAGCAAACATAAAAAGGGGTCCAGTCTACAAGGATGGATTTACTGGTACCATTAATAGCGCTGCCAGACATGCTTAATTCTTCTGCTAAACAAGTGAAGCATTTTGTGACAGATTTTGTACAAAAGATGCTCTAGACAGTAACACAGTATTATAACATATGGTTAGCCCCTGTTCTGTATATAAAAATTAGCCTGTTTAAAATCCTTACATTATACAGTAAACATGTTTACCAGTGGTTTCAAATATTGTCCTTCATGGTTTAGAATGTTAAGAATGGCATTCCTCAGCTGAATCAATCAGTATCAGTTTGAATACTTCAGAATGTGAAGATCAACTTTACTCCGGCGCCATCATCAGACTCATGCTCCCACAACAGTAAATTATAGGAGCGCGAGTTAAGCTAATGAATCAGCACCCACTGAGCAAAACAAATGATAGCTCACATTCAAGGCACCAAACAGTGAAAACACCTTTACAGAAAGCGTTTCAAGTTAGTCATTGAATTTAAAATAATAAAAATTTAAAACTAATCTCGGTAATGTCGCAAAACATGCTTTCTGTTACCTTACATATATATATATGTATATATATATATATATATATATACATATATATATATATATATATATATATATATATATATATATACACACATATATATATATATATATATATATATATATATATATATATATATATATGTAAAATAAGAAAAGCCTTGGTGCTATGAACTCACAGATTCTCAACATCTTAGAGTGGCATGCATACAGCACTCAAGCTGTGCTCTCAAGCTGATAAGTCACCACTCTTACCTGTGTGGTGTTCAAAACTTGGTCTTCACGTTTTGGAATGTGGAACCCAATGTTCTTACTATTTGGAAATGTGAAGAACAAGTTTTTATATCCTTACCAATGAAAATCACACTCCTGTATGCCGCGTCACATAAGCATGAACTGAGCTTTCCCCAACCATGGAAAGCATCACGCACCAAATAGAAATCTGCAGTTCAAACCACAAAAAGTCACTTCAGCTTTGGTACTGGCAAAACCATTACCATTACTATTTAGCCACTGGGCACAATTTTTAACTCCATGCTTTGAAAAAAGCCAAGCCAAAAAAAAAGAAAAAAAGTTAGTTTTTGGACTTTTGCACGTTGATCCATTTTGTTATTTTATATGTGCAACCCTTTCCCTGGCGCTGTGGTCTGGAAAGAGAGAAGGGCTACTACCCCTGCCTGGTCAGTTCAGACCAGCTCAAACAAGGCTGAGAGGCCTGGGATCGGATTCTGATGGAAAGAAGGGGGTTATTCCTAAAGGTTAGGTAAATAGCGTGGTGCCTCCACCCAGAGTATAACTATACAGTGGTCAGATGTTGTTTTAGCAGTACAACCCTCCGGGATGCTATGCCTACCCACCTCCTTACAGTCATCCCACACACGGCACCTGAAACCAAATATCCCATTTTCCATAACATTTGCAATTAAAGACTCCAGCTAATAATATGTGCAGTCAGGTATTGTTCCAAAACAATAAAGCACATTTATTTACATGGGACAGTGTTAGAAGCGTAAACTGGAATGGAGGTAACAACTCTGGAATTCATTTTTGCATGTTTGAAAACATTCACCTTTCAGGTAACAACACACTTTCAGTGCCCACCTCCCACCAACAATTCCCTTGAATCATCACAGGTGTTAACCATATTACCCACTCCTAAACTGGTGCCGTATAACCCTATGAGCCCTATCTGGGTACCAGGTTCTAATTGCAAGCTTGTATGATGCAACTGGTTGGCCAGCAATTGGTGTACTTTAAAATCAGATCAACAACCCCATAACCCCAAAGGCCATGTAGTCGCTTAAATGGCACTGTAACTGTTATTTCTTTAAAACTTTCCATGCCTTAGGGCGTAAACTTGTAATTAAACTATTTACAGATCGCCCTGGGCAGGACAATCCCTGCATTTACTCACGGTTCTGCAGACAAACTGTGGTGGCATTGAATCTGGGGTTGATGTAACTTGCAGAAACCTGAAGACTTGAAAAGCTTGAGATATGATGCAGGTATCTTGCAGCTTGGGTTGCATGAGATAAAGGATAGCCGTCTTCACTTGTCAAGCCTTTCCAAACTTCACCACAATGGCCTTCGTAAATAGTGTTCACTCGACAGGCAACTATCACAGTATCATCTTCTCTCTGATGGTACCCAGGATGGGCGGGGGGGTTGACAAGTAGCTTCAGTCACCCTGCAGATTTCACTCCGTACTGTAGTCTCTCATTGCTTTACAGTTACTTGTTACTTCAGTTTAAAAGAAATCTGTCACCTCATGTGACTGGAAATACATTTTCGACCACCTACCAGCATAGCAGCTGTGGCCCTTTGCATTCAGTACACAGTCTCTTAGTTCAATTCTAAAGTCACTTCATGTGACAGGAAAGACATTTTCAACCACCTACCAGCACGGCAGCTGTGGCCCTTTACTTTAAACACACACAGTTTCTGGCTAACAAGAAAAAATTACTCACCTTAGTAATGTTGTTTCTTCTAATGGAGTCTTGCTATATTATGACATATGCAGTATAACCCCAGGTTAGAACTGCTCGGAGGTGAAAGGAACTTCCATGCAGAGCATGGAATCTTGAGCCATGACTCGATTGAACACTCTGTCTGTTGAAGCTCAAACTTAAACTGTCAGAATTTCCGAGCAAAAACTCACTAAGGTGCTGTGGAAGTCAGAACCCACACTAGCCGCTGGCTACCTAACTACAAAAACACTTTTTTTTTTTATCTTGATCCCAAACAAAGACTCAAGTCGGGGATTCAAGAAGAAACTTAAGCATAACACCTAAGCACCCAAGAAGGGTGAAATAAAGTGGTATCAAAGAAGTGCCAATATTGAACTGCCCACCCACATCCCAAAAACAGAGGTTCTGAGAGGGGCAGGTTGGGGGTCATAATATAGCAAGACTCCATTAGAAGAAACAACATTACTAAGGTGAGTAATTTTTCTTCAAACAACATGAAGTCTTGCTATATTATGACATATGCAGACTACACAGCAGTACCTCCATGGAGGAGGGACAGAACCTACTTGGGAAATAGGCTCTGAAGCACAGCTGTACAAATCGAGCATCACTCCTGGCCTGGATATCCAAGGAGTAATGCTTAGTGAAAGTGTGAACTGTTTTCCAGGTAGCTGCTGACATATCTCTAGGATAGAATGTCCCTGGCAGCAGCCTGAGATGCAGCTGTACCTCTGGTAGAGTGAGCCCTCAGGCCTGAGGGAGGAACCTTACCCAGTTTTTCGAACAGAATTGGATACAAGAGACAATCCACCTGGCAATGGATCTTTTAGTGGCAGGTTTCCTTTACCAACCTCACCATAAGTGAGGAACAATTGGAGGATTCAAAGCTGTGACCCTCGAGCGTTCTATATAGTAACTAAGGGCTCTTTGACATCTAAACTGTGCAGTCTCCTCTCACCAGAGGAGGAATGGTCAGTGAAGTACACAGGAAGAGACATGGATTGATTAAGGTGAAAGTCTGAAACCACCTTAGGCAAAAACTTCCTGTTAGTCCTGAGGACTACCTTATCTCTATGAAAGGAGATAAAATCAGGCTCTACTGACAAGGCTTGTAGCTCACTTATGCGCCTGGCAGAGGTGATGGCTACCAGAAACACAGTTTTCCAAGTCAAATACTTCAGCTGTGCTGAAGACAATGGCTCAAAAGGGGGTTGCATAAGCTAAGTGATGCAAATATTAAGATCCCAAGCAGGGGCAGGATCCCTGAACAGGGGATTGGTGTGAAGCAACCCTTTAAAAAACTTGGAGAACACAGGGTGAGCTGATAAAGAAGAGGGCTTACCTGCTGACAAGAAGACAGACACAGCTGCCAAGTGCACCTTTAGGGTAGCTGGCCTCAGCCCCAAGGAATTCAAACGCACCAAATAATCCAGGATCGTGGGCACACCAGCAGATTCTGGGGAAATATGTTTACCAGCACACCATATGGAAAATCTGTTCCATTTTGAATTATAGGTAGCCCTGGTGGAAGGCTCCCTAGAGGCCTTCAAGATATCCAATACACCTTGAGAAAGGTGTAGGTCAATGAACTCTAACTCTTCAAGAGCCAAGCCTTGAGATTGAGAGATTTGAGGTCTGATACCAAACTCTCCCTGGGCACAGGTTAACAGGTTGTGATTCCTGGGAAGGCATAGGGAGGTGGACTGCTAAGGACATGAGGAGTGGGTACCAGGGCTGCCTGGCCCAATCTGGAGCGATCAGGATCATCTTGCAGGATTGAGATCTGATTCTGACTAGCACTTTGAAAAGAAGAGGAAGGGGAAAGCATAGAAACTTCCTTCCAACTGAGAAGGAAGGCATCCAGAGGACTGAGCCCAACACTGGGGGCCATGCACAAAAAGGGAAGTTGGTGATTGTCTGGGGCTGCAAAGAGATCTATTTGCAGAGTGCCCCATCTGGCAAATATTACCTCCAGTACTAGGGGATCCAGTGCCCATTCGTGATGGCCCTGGGAAATCCTGCTGAGAGCATCCGCTAGGACACTGTCCTTGCCTGGGAGGTGAACTGTCGTAAGGGAGGCGTTCAGAGAATATGCCAGAGACCACAACTTCATTGCTTCGGTGCACAAGGCCGTAGACCGAGTGCCCCCTTGCTTGTTGATGTACCACATTGTAGTGGTATAGTCTGTTCTGACCTGAACAACCTTGTTCTGGACAGCTGTGGAGAAAACCTGAAGTGCTAGAAAAACTGCTCTGAGCTCCAGCTCCAGCAAATTGATGAGGAGCAGAGATTCCTGAGGGGACCACAGCCCTTGGGTGAAAAGGTCGCCCATGTGAGCTCCCCACCCCAAGAGGGATGCATCTGTAGTAAGGGTCAAGGAATGAGACTGGGGAGTGAAGGGAACCCCCTGTCTCAGATTGTTCTGATCCTGCCATCACTGGAGGGCCTGGATCAGGGTTCAATTCACTGGAATCAATTTGGTTAGGGGATCCGTCAACTTTGAGACCAAAAGGCTCTCAAATGGAACTGAATGTCCCTCATCTGAAATCTCGCTCCCTGCACTACTGCTGTAGAAGCAGCCATGTGCCCCAGGAGCTGTAGGAAATGCCTTGCTGGTCGAGAGACTTGCAGGGTGAAAGAGGAGGCCAGAGACACCAGGGCCTTGCTCTCTCCAGAGGAAGGAAGGCTCTGGCTTCTTTTGTGTTCAGTTCTGCGCCTATAAAGGTGAGAAGCTGGACAGGCTCCAGAACTGACTTTGGAAGACTGAGAAGGAAACCTAGAGATGTAAGCAGGTGCTGGGTTACTTGTAAATGAAGTTTGACCTGTTCTGGAGACTGGCCTACAATGAGCCAGTCGTCCAGATAAGGAAAGATGGCAATCTTTTGCCTTCTTAAATGAGCAATTGCTACTGCCAGGCATTTTTTGAACACCCTTGGAGCCGAGGAGTGGCCGAAGGGTATTGCTCTGAACTGGTAATGGCCTGAGGGCAGTTCGAATCTGAGGTACTTTCGATGGGAGCTTCTGATGAGAACATGGAAGTAGGCATCCTTGAGGTCCAGGGAGGCTAGCCAGTCCCCTGGCCTTAGAGAGGTTAAAATAATCCCCAGGGTCACCATTTTGAACTTTGGTTTTAAAAGGTGCTTGTTTAGATACCTGAGATCCAGAATGGGCCGCCATTCTCCTGTCTTTTTTGGGGTAAGGAAGTACCTGGAGTACAACCCTTTTCCCTGGTGTATGGGTAGAACCCTTTCCACGGCTCTGAGAGCCAGGAGGGCAGAAACTTCTGCTTCCAGGGCAAGTGCCTCTGATGGGTTTGCAGGTGGAAAAGATCTGGCTCTCATCTTCGGAAATTTTCTGAAGCTGAGTACCAGTCCCTGGCTTACTACTTCCAGGACCCACTTGTCTGATGTTAAAGACTTCCAGTCCTGGACAAAGTAAGCCAGCCTGCCCCCTACCGGTAGTGGAGAATCGGCCCTGGCTACCCCATCAGGGACCCTGTTTTGCAGGGGCTTTGGGTTGAGGAGTAGAAGCAGGCTTACTGGAGCCCCTTCTACCCTTCCTCTAAAGAACCCCCTCTGAGCATAGGCGGAGGAGGAAGCTTGGGTTTGGTAAAAAGGCCTATGAAAAGGCCTACCCCTGCCTCTAGGAAGCTGCCTTTGAGGAGTGACTTGCCTTTCTTTGGCCTGTGCACTCCTATAGGTGGTCCTATACTCATCCATTTTCTTCATATAATTCTCTGTCTGCTCCCCAAACAGAGAATTTCCCACAACAGGAAAATCCATAGCCTTAGACTGGGTATCCTGTGACAGGGCAGTACATCTGAGCCAGGCCATTCTGCGGAGTGCCACAGATGTAGCCATGACTCTTGATGAAACATCATTAGAGTCTACTGCAGCATGAAATTGCACCTTGGATGCCTCAATACCGTCCGCAGCCACCTGCTCCAGCTCCCTGGCAAGCTGGTCAGAGGCCTGCTTTGCTAGGGCCAGGACAGTATCCCACCTGGATTTCTGGTACCTAGCTGCGTAAGCCATATAATTTGCCTGTCTGAGTCCCAAAGATGCTGCCATGTACTGCTTTTTTGCCATGGCATCCATCCTCCTGGAATCCTTTTCAGGAAGGTGAGAGGCTAGAGGAATATTAGCCTGTCACAGGCTGCAGCCTGTACTACCCCACATGGCTGCACTGCTGAGATAGGAACTCTGTATCAGAGCCTGATAAAGCATACCTCTTGTCCACCCTTTTATCCACAGGGAGGATAGAATGAGGAGTTTTCAGAATTTTTACTGTCTGTTTCCTAAAAGATTTATGCAAGGGAATAGACAGTCTCCTAGACTCTGGAATATCCATCATTTCCACAAAATCAGGCTCTTCTTGATCATTAACAGCTTCCTCAACAGGGAGTTGCAGAGTGTCAGCAACTTTCTTGTAAAACAAAAAATGAGAAGGGGACTCAGATAGCCTGGGAGGGGATACTCCTGAGGGTCTGTCTGGAGAGATGTCCGGTTCAATGGGCACATCCAGACTGTCAAAATCACACTCACTCTCCTCGTACCCCTCCTCCCTTCCCTGGTTCATAAAAATCTTCAAAATCATAATCTTGAACCGAGGGAACCGACCGAACCGGGCACTTGCCCAATGGTACGGTTCGACGGAACTGGGAAAGAGACTGGACAATTTGGATAGCTTTGGCTATTTCCTCAGCGTTGGAGAAAGAACTTTGGCCTCAAACTAGCTGACCTTCTAGCCCTTTAGTTGGAACCGCCTCAGAGCTGGCTCTCTGCTTGCCCGAGGAAGCATCGCCTGGTCAGGGGGCACTTTCAGGTTGGTTGGAACCGAACCGGCTGGCCATCCGGTCAGCTGGACTTTTGACCTCCCTTTCCTGAGCCTACCAACTCTTTTTTCCACGGTGGCAGCAGGAAAATTCTTACAAATCTGGCAGTCTGCATTGAGGTGGTCAAACCCCAGACAATATACACAAATGGTGTGTGGGTCAGCCTTGGCAAAGGCTTCCCCACAGAGACCACAGTGCTGAAACCCAGTAGGTCCAGTTTTTCTTTTGGGTTTCTCAGACATAGTGCCAGCCTAACCAAAACTTGCCCGTTAATGGCAATCCACCAAGCAAGACTCTGTTATCGGTTCCCAACCGTGTCACAGGTCGTGGAAAAAAAACCGTAATAAAATCCAGTTTTTTTAGAACCGATAAGAACTGGGAACCACACTCTGAAGGGCTAGAAAGTAATTTTTAAACCCCTCTGATCGGTTCAAACCGAACCAAAAAAGACGTTTACAAGTTCCACACAGAAGAAAAAATAATAAATAAGCCTATCTATTACTTACAATACCACAGACAGTGCTTGAACCGACCATTGCGGTTAAATTTCGGTAAAATAAACTGAGAATTACACTTTAAAATCGACAAACAAACCGAGCAGCAGGAGGAATCTCCGGAGCGACTGTTCAGTGAGGCGGAGTAAAGAATCTGACAGTTTAAGTTTGAGCTTCAACAGACAGAGTGTTCAACCGAGCTCGCACTCAAGATTCCATGCTCTGAATGGAAGTTAATTCTTTCACCTCTGGAGCAGTTCTAACCTGGGGTTATACTGCATATGTCATAATATAGCAAGACTTCATGTTGTTTGAAGACACTTTTCTCTTCTTTCATCAACGTGCAGGTGCTGACGAACATGAAGAACAATTTACTGATCAGGTGCAGCATCAGATGCAGTTTCCATCACACTGGAAATTCAGGCAGACTCCTTTCAGCATTCAGTGGTCATGCAGGCACCCAAAAGACCTTCACACTTTCACAGACCTCACAAGCATCTGAGCAATCCCTCTCCTCCTTCAGGGAAAGCCCAGCCGATAACCTTGATTCTGTTTAAGATGTTCTCAGACCTCGCAGGCATCCGGGCAATTCCTCTTCCTTCAGGAACCCCAGTCAATTACCTTGATTTTGCTTCAGACACACCTCTGTGCTGGAAAACACTTTCTTCCTCATCAGAAGGAGACACGCAGGCACCTCCTGGGCTTTGTGGGTCATGCAAACACCTAGGCAGTCCTTTTGTTTCACTTAGGAGAACACAGCAACTGTCAGGCAACTTCCTTGCCTCAGACAATTAAATTTCTTTCTTTGAACTGGAGCACCTTCCAGGCATCAGAACTCATACTCCACTGCAATTCTTAGGCGTATCTATTTCTTTTGCCTCCACAGGATCAGAGAGCAAGGGGAAGGAGTCCCCCTCCCTGAGGAGGGGGCTCCAGTCAACACACTGACTGAATTCAAACTCGAACGCCAACCAACTAAATAGAACTGTACTGATCATCTCTCCTCATGAGCTTCAGAAAAAGAAAACAGTCTCTAATTGGTTGAACAGAACAATGGGGGAAGCCTAGCATCTGCCGACTGGTTGATGCCAGCTATCAGTTACAGAAAAGGCAGTTAATGGGCTTCTTTGATGCCCTATTGGCTGGCTGTCTTGCTGGCAAAAGCTGGCACCACCTCCTTTCCCCGGGAGCCTTCACAGCAGCTCCTCAGGATCCTGGCATTCTGACTGGCTGTTAGCAGTTACCAGGCTGGCAAGACATGGTTGCCAGTTAAGCATTTTATACAATGTCTCAACTTTAACATTAAAATACAAACAATCCATGAAGCTATATATAAACAGCCATTTGTGGCTGATCCTCTGCTTCGCGCGCGGCTTCTCTCTCTCTCTCTCTATATATATATATATATATATATATATATATATATATTGACTGCCTTAAAGCGATTTACTAAGTTTTGATATATGAATGCATGTACTGCAAGGTGACTGCATACAGAACTGATTTGCAATGTATTTTGATAGATGCATAGCCTATTTTAGCAAACTGAATCAGGTTTCCACCCTTGCAAACCAGGAAGTGTCATTTTGTGTACTGGAGCCTGTATTTGGTGATCTTTGACACTCATTACCTTTGCAATGTCACCACAGGGAGATCTGTGCTCTGCAATTAAAATTAGTTCTTGGTCACAGCAATTCTGTCTTGGTAACAGAGCTCTTGGTCACAGCATGCAACACAACAACGGTAATGTCAAACAGTTCATTTTCAGGGTCCAATGATGAAAGCATTATGTTGTCCTGCACTAACAATGATCTTTCAGACACTGACATAGTGCCACAATTTGACAGCCACTGCATAGTAAATCCCCATAGGGGTGACCCTATGACAGCAGCGAGAATGATGTGGGCAGTAGCTCAGGCAGTCACAGCAGCAATCCCGATCCATTCCAGCAAAGCAGCTAGAGCAGACTTAGCAACACGGACTGTTAATATTATATTTTGCTACTTAGTGCTACGGTTTAGTTCCTGTCATTTTACTGTGCAAAATCGAGGTACGGTTATGAGTGTTCTGTTACTCCTGGCATCGATCTGCCCACACAAATGCTAGTGATAATACCCTGGATTTTTATATTTCTTTTTTTTTGGGGGGGGGGATGCTTTCCTATGCTAATGAGTTGTTGGCCACTCCAGCTTGACACTGAGAGCACGGCTCAATCTGGTGGCATTGCTTGAGCAGGATAAATGGCTCACAATTTGTCCAAATCCAATTTGTCCCAATTCCTCACCTGGTACTAGTTAGTAGTGACCTCCCGCCAATTGATTTATCAGTCCCTCACTCTGATGGAGCACAGGGTGGAAATTACAAGCAGGCACCTTGTACCCTAACCACTCCAAACCCCCCAGCTGCACACATACACTTAGAAAAATGCTGCAGCAAAGACTTTTATTATCTGTAAATTATTTATACTGTCTGGGTCTGTCTTTGCCCGAGTGCCAACAGGTCTACACTATAGCTTTCTTCTCTATATATGTGTGTGTTTGGGGGTGGGGGGCCTGCTTGTACTTTCCCCCTTAGATGTATTAGTAATTGAGTAACGTGTTGAAGTCACTGGTTCCCCTGTTCACGGCATGTTATCAATTTAAAACTATCAATTATTGCACCAGCTTTGTGTTAGCTGTAAGCGCTCAGGAACTATACAGACTGCAGCTGTTGTAAGTGTCTGCACAAGCATCTGTAATACCATCCTGGCATTGGCTTATTGACTCTACATGTGTGCCTCCAGGTGCATTATGAATTGAGCAAAAAAATGCACAGTACAGTTGGTGATCGTCCCCCACCCCCCAAGGTTAAAAATGACACTGCCAATACCCTTCTCATGGAGAAAGAGACCACATTTATGTTTAGATAGCCTAAGTACCATCTGATTGGTCCACTACAAAAAGGGACATGTCCTTGCAGTAGGTACTCAGGTAGATTGTATTTGAACCACCCTTCCTCACTTATGTCACCATACTTCATTACCACTTTGGTCTGTGTCAAGCCATATATGTTTTCCCATTTTTTCCATTACAGTGGATCTCTGATGCACATGCATAAAGTGTACAGCAAATACAACAGATGCTGTACTATACTGTCTCCCATGCCTTACTGATGTCATGGTGCATTGTGTAGACTCCCTGCATTCATTGCTGTGTAGCCCATATTTTGGTTCAGACATTATTCCCCAAGTATGCCGAACTGACTAGCACACTTTGCAATATAACACCACAGAAGCCGTACATTGGTACCACAGTGTCGGGAGAGGATGGCAACTGCAGTCTCTTCTTTTTGCTGATGCTCTGGAGCACATGCAATGATGCTACAATCCTAATTATAAATAAAGACTGTCTTTGTGTTAAAATGTTAAAACAACTCAGTGTTTAATTTTGGGATACACTGTAAACTATGTACAGTATAACTATGTACAGTATATAACTGATTTTATTGCATTAGTTTATAAACTCAGTGAGGAGCTGGCAAGCTGGAGAAACAATTCAGTGCACCATGTCCCTTTATTCATGCACATCTAAGCATACTTTGGTGATCAGCCAACCAAACCGGCCTTCAAGTTGTCATCGACATCTAAGCCATCAATGATGTTCCCTGCTCCACCAGCATTTGAGGACCTGCTTTAAAGAAGAGTGGTAAGGCCTGGAAAAAAACTGAACCCATTCCACGACGGGTTACCAGACAGTTAAAATTCGACAAGGAGCAAATAGAAACTTGGCTGAGCTTACCCAGTATCGACTCTTTGATTTCAAACCTAACAAAGAAGACAATCATTCCTGCAGATGGTGGTACCACCCTGCAAGACCCAGTGGACCGTAAGGTGGATTCCTCCTTAAAGAAGGCTTTTCAGGCATCAGCGGCCTCCCTGAAGGTGGTAACAACTAACCTTTTTTCAGCTAGAGCCGCTCTTTCCTGGGCCATGGGCCTGGCAGGGAATTCCAAAAGGAAAAAGGCTACACTGCAACAACTTCAGCTCATAGGCATCACCGCCACCTATTCAGCAGATATTTCGGAAGATGCAATTTGGTGTGCGGCCAGGACTATGTTCTACCAGACCTAAGCTAGACGCAACCTTTGGTTGTTGGCATGGCAAGCAGATGCTTCCTCAAAAATACATCTGATAAATGCCCCAATATGAAGAAAACCTTTTCAGTTCTGCTCTCACAGAAGCAGTGAAGGAGTCTGGAAAAACGGCTAAGGTACACATACCCCAGTCAAGATCTAGGGGCAAATCTTGGTCTGGCAGATTGGCAGCCTTTCCATGGCCAAGTCCGCAAGAAAGGACAAAACAGAGATTTCTCAGGCAAATTATCCTGTTTTTCATCTTGTAACCAGTGCAATAACAGAGGTGGAGTCACAGTGAGACAATTCGGACCCGCTCGCATCAGGGCAGGTATCCAATTTCTTTAGGGAATTGGTCCATACCGCAACAACACATTAGTACTGAACATTGTCAGCAATGGATAACTAATTGCAAAAAGAAATAAAGCCATAAAAAATGGAGGGTAATGAGTACTAATGCTCGTAGTCTACGTAAAAAGCTCCCTGAAATGGTGACATTGATGGAAGAGGGATACCTGGATATTGTGACAGTCATAGAAACATGGTACACAGTGAACCATGACTGGGATGTCAACATACCAGGGTACACAATCTACAGGAGGGACAGGAAGGGAAGAAGAGGAGGAGGAGGAGTAGCGCTCTCTATGTAAGGGAAGGGATAAAAGCAACAGAACTAAAGGGTAAAACATGGAGGAGAGGAGGCACTGTGGGTCACCCTGGAGACTGGAAATGGCTCCACAATCCGCACAGGGGTTGTATACAGATCCCTGTCTCAGGGGGAGGAAATGGACAAGAAAATGATAAGCATCCTTGGGATGGCAGAGAAAGGGGAGATATTGCTGATGGGGGACCTGAATATGCCAGATGTTGACTGCAGCACCTTTGCTGCAGCCACATCCAAGAGCAGGGTCATTCTCGATGCCCTACAGGGGGCATGCCTTAGACAGCTAGTTTTGGAACCCACTAGGAGAGAGCAGTCTTAGACTTGGTACTCTCAAATGGGGATGGAGAGAGGACCTCTGATCTTGAAGTGGGCAGCCATCTGGGAACAAGCAACCACCAAACAGTGTGGTTCATGATAAACTTCGCTGTAGACTAAAGCCACACAAAAGTGAAAGTACTGGACTTCAGGAGGGCTGATTTTGTCAAAATGGGGAAGTGCCTCAGAAAAGCAAACAGGCGAAAAGGTGGGGTGGAGCAACAATGGGGAAACATCAAAACCGCCATCACAGAGGTAACAAGTCTTTGTGTGAAGCAAATAAACAAATCAAAATGAAAGAAAAAAACACTATGGTTCTCAAAAGTAATGGCGGGTAAGCTAAGGGAAAAAAGACAGCATTCAGGAAGTGTAAGGAAACACAGAAGGAGCAGGACAGGGAACTGTACCAGTTAAAGCAGAAGGAAGTGAGTAAGGCAGTCAGAATAGCAAAGGCCCAAACCAAGGAAAAGATAGCCAACTCGGTTAAGAAGGGGGATAAAACCTTTTATAGATACATTAGGGAGCAAAGAAAGACTAATGCAGGGATACTGAGGTTGAACAAAGAGGAAAGTGGTTGGGCAGAGAGCGACAGTGAAAAAGCAGGGATACTGAACAAATTCTTCTGCTCAGTATTCACAATGGAAAAGCAGGGGTAAATACCTAATCCAGTCAATAGAAGCACTCTGGATGAGGGGTTGATATTAGTCCTTTCACAGAAGAAAGGGTTCTGAAAGAACTCTTAAAACTGAAGGTGGATAAAGCATTGGGACCTGATGGGATTCACCCCAGAATTTTAAAAGAACTAAGGGAAGAAATGAAAATTACGTACCTACCGTAATTCTTGATCTTCTTGGACGAGTCTCCACCACTCATTCACACTAGTGGGATTAGCGCCAGAGGCACTAGGACCCATCGGGAGCAAACTCTTTGCTGGAGGGTCGGCGCGAGAGACGGCGCCGCGAGGCACGGTGCCGCGAGCAGTGGCTCGAGCGGCAATGACTATCTCGACGACGACCCTCCAACCGCCTCAGTACCTTTTTTACCAAGGAGGTGCAGCGCAACTAACGTAAAGAGTAAATCCAACCTTAAAAAACGGACATAAGATAGTCCGTATGACCCGTGTAAGAAGGGTCAGCAAAGAAGTCCTCACGGCCTAAAGATTTGAGGTAGTGAAGACCAACACAGCGGTGAGCTCGGGGGATGGAGGGTGGGCGTGTGAATGAGTGGTGGAGACTCGTCCAAGAAGATCAAGAATTGCCGGTAGGCAATGCATTTTCATATCTTCCTGGACATAAGTCTCACCACTCATTCACACCAGTGGGAGAGTACCAAGCTGATAATCCCCCAAAAGGGCGGCAGGAGAGTCAGAGCTCACGCGTCTAAGATAGAAGACCATTAAGGATAGTTCTGCCGAATGCGGAATGTCGCCTGGCATGAACATCCAGTGCATAATGCTTAACGATGTATGCACTGAGCTCCAGGTGGCGGCGTTGCAGATATCTGCAATTGGAACATTGCGAATCTCCGCTAAAGATGCCGCGACCACCCTAGTAGAGTGAGCGTACACTCTACCCTCCAATTTAACTTGAGCCATGGAGTAGCAATGTAGAGGCATGCCACTAACCATGATGAGATGCATCTGATAGCGACAGGTTGACCCAGCGGGTGTCGCTGAAAAGAAACAAACAGTTGCTGAGTCTGGAAAATTCTTGGTTCTATCTAAATAGAACCGCAGGCTCTCTTAACATCCAAGGAATGAAGAGATCGTCCCTTCATTTTGAAATTAGCGAAGTAAGAGGAAGTACCAGAGGTTGGTTTAGATGGAATTCTGACACAACCTTGGGAAGAAATTTAGGATAGTACGGAGAACTACCTTGTCTTTATGGAATACAGTATACGGAGGGTCCGTGAACCAAGGCATGAATCTCCGAGACCCCATGGCTGAGGTAATGGCCACCAGGAAGGCAGTCTTCCAGGTAAGAAATTTTAGCTCACAGGTAGCTAGGGGCTCGAAAGGCTTCCGAGTGAGCATGTCCAGCACCAGGTTAATGTCCCAGGCTGCAACTGGACGCTTAACAGGGGGTCTGGTATGAAGAATCCCCTTAAGAAATCTCTTCACCATAGGAAGCTGAGCCAGAGTCAAGGAAGAAACCGGCTCATGGAACGCTGAGATGGCACTAAGGTGAACTTTAACTGTGGAGTACTGGAGACCTGAGTTTGATAGGTCCAAAAGATACTCCAGAACTTTGTCAGGAGGACAGGAAAAGGATTCAAGAGGACTTTGCACACAGAGAAAAACGTTTCCATTTGGAGCGTCGTTTGGTGGCTGGCTCTAGCACAGAAGGATGTCCGAGACTCTACGAGAGATGTTGAACCGATTCACTTCTACCTCTTCAGGAGCCAAGCATGAAGGTGAAGTGATTTCAGGTTGGGATGGACCAACGAACCCTGAGTCAAAAGATTGATTTGCAAGGGAAGTGGTCTCGGAGAGGCTACCAACATACTGTTGAGCAGAGGAAACCATAGTTGCGAGGCCAGGAGGAACAATGAGAATCATTTTGGTCCCCTGAGACTCGAACTTGAGGAGAACTCTCTGGATTAGAGGAAGCGGTGGAAAGGCGTAAGAAAGCTTTTGTCCACCGCAGCCTGAACGCATCCTGACAGAAAATGCCAGGCCCTGGATTTCTGGAGCAGAAGAGAGCAGTTTTGCGTTGAGTGGGGATGCAAAAAGGTCCAGGTCTGGAGTCCCCCACTCTTCGAATAGTGACCGAGCTACGGCTGGATCGAGAGACCACTCGTGAGGGTCTGCCTCCATTCTGCTGAGGTGGTCTGCTAGATCGTTTTGTATACCTGGCAGATAAACCGCCTGAATCAGAGACTTGTGCTCCAAGCACCACTCCCACACCCTCATTGCTTCTCTGCAAAGGGGGTAAGAATGAGCACCGCCTTGCTTGTTGATGTAATACATCACAGCTTTGTTGTCCGTTTGAAGGAGAATGTTCTTGTGACAAAGGATATCCTTCAGAGCTCGGATCGCGTAGAGGACCGCTCTCATCTCCAGGACATTTATGTGGAGATGAGTTTCGAACTGAGTCCATACACCTTGAGTGTGAAGGGAGCGACAGTGAGCTCCCCATCCCATTAGCGATGCGTCTGTGGTGATGGAGATCTGATGATCCGGGGGAGCAAAGGGGAACCCTTCCAGGAGATTGCTCTCTTGAGTCCACCAGGTGAGAGACCTTCGAAGGGGCTCCGTCACCTTGATGGTATAAGACTGGGGGTGAGAGGTCGGAGACCACTGAGTGGAGAGCATCCATTGGGTGGTTCTCATGTGCAACCGGGCCAGGGGTACAGTGAACACCGAGGATGCCATGAGACCCAACGTGCGTTGCATCGAGAGTGCTGTAACCGATTGGTTCTCCCCGATGTAACGGGCCATCCGAAGGATGTCAAGTCTTCTGTCCTCTGGAAGGAAAGCCTTCGCGGAAGAGGTGTCTAGGAGCGTCCCTATGAAAAGGAGCCTCTGGGAGGGTTGCAGTTGTGATTTTTTCAAATTCAGCAGAATTCCCATGGACGTAAGAAGACGAGAAGTCGTTTGCACGGCTTCCAAAGTCCCTTGGCTGGAAGGGCTTGCTAGAAGCCAATCGTCCAGGTAGGGAAACACTCGGAGTCCTATCTTCCTGAGATGCGCTGCGAGAACTGCACAACACTTTGTAAAAACTTGCGGCGCCGAGGATAGCCCAAAAGGCAGGACTCTGAACTGATAATGCCGACCCAGAGCTACAAACCTGAGGAACTTGCGGTGGGTCGGGTGGATGGGGATATGCTGGTAAGCGTCCTGCATATCCAGGGAGGCCAGCCAGTCGTGCTGATGCAGCAGGGGTAACAGGGTACCTAGGGAATCATTTTGAATTTCTCCTGGGGAGAAATTTGTTTAACTTCTGAAGTCTAGAATGGGGCGCATTCCCCAGATTTCTTTTGGAACCAGGAAGTAATGGAGTAGAACCCTGTGCTCAGAGATGGGGGCACTAGTTCTATTGCCCTGTTGCTTAGAAGGCCCTGGATCTCGGCGGTGAGGAGGTCTGACTGAGAGGCCGACAACCTGGGTTGTCGTCTGGGAGGACAATTCGGGGGGGTTTCCAAAAAATTGAGAGAATAACCCTCGCGAATTATCCGAAGGACCCATTTGTCCGAAGTTATGGACTTCCACTGGTTGTAGAAGTACATCAGACGACCTCCCACCGGAGGAGAAAGTTCCACCTCGGGCAATGTGGATGGAACTTGGGCCAGCAATTCATAAGGTGGCACTGGGGGCTTTAGGCCCCTGCTCTGCTGCGCTTTCTTTTGAGGTTGGGCAGGTTGGCTTTTATGGAAGCTTCCTCTGCCTCTGCCTCGAAAGGACTGACGACTATGAAACTGGCGTCTGTTCACATGCCCCGAGAGGGAGCAGGCGGAGGTCTGGCCAACAATGGCCGACCTGGTCTTCTGAGTGGCCTCTAAGGCTTGTTCCACCTGAGGGCCGAAAAGAAAGGAGCCATCAAGGGCAGCGCCATTACCTGCTGCTGAGCATCATTCGTGAAGCCAGAAGTGCGAGCCAGGAATGGCGCCGGTACAATACCTCGGCTGCTGAGCGAGAAGCAGTGTCGGCGTCCATAAGCGGCTTTGACCTGTTGGTTATTGGACTCAATACTCTAGTAATGGTGAGAAGAAGCTCTGACTTGGAGTCCGAATCCGGAAGAGCTTCAACCATTCTTTTCAAAGAGTGCCACAGGATATACTCATACTGAGAAAAATAGCCTTGATAACTGGCAATACGACATTTAGAGTGGAGGCAGCAAAGACTCTCTTACCTAATGTATCAATCTTACGAGACTTTTGTTAATAGGTCGAGCTGTAGTAGTTGAGGAAGAAACGACCTTATCATTCTCTGCCAGGACTACAATAGGATCGCAAAGGCTTGGGATGCCAAAATGGGACGATCCTTGGGAGCTGAATACTTATCAATGGATTTAGCCACTGAGGAAATAAGAGCAGGATTATTCCATACCATTTGAGACAGCGTCTCGAAGGAAGGCTGGATCGGAGGAGTCAAATCCGTAGGGATCTCCGAGGCATGAAGGTATTGGAGTCTTAATATCTTCCCAGGATCGATGTCTGTAGTCTGGAGAGAAAGTGGATCTCAGGTTCTTCAACAGAGACTTAAAGGACAGGTCCTCGACCACAGGCTCTGTAGCAAAGAAAGATCCTGTTTCCTCCACTTCATCACCCAACCCGGTTGTCTGGGTCAGGCTCAACATCATCTCCTGATGGTCCAGGAAGGACTGTTTAGACAGGAAAGGAGTGAAATTGGAGAGAGGAAATAGCAGAGAAACAAGGAGAGTCCTAGAGGGCCCCGGCCGAGAAGGCAAAAGCGGGTTGAAAGCGGCACCCATGAAGGCACGGCACCGAAGAGGCACGGCACACGCAACGGCGCCGCTGAATCAAGCGGCACCGCCGACGGCGCCGCCAGACCCAACGGCGCCGCGGACGGCACCGCAAGACCACGCGGCGCCACGGACGGTGCCGCAAGGCCCAGCGGCAACGAAAACGGCGCCGACAAGCCGACAGACCCCGCGGAAGGCGCCGGAAACGCCCCAGGAACCTGGAAAGCTCGAGAAGGAAAAAAACCAGGAGATAAGGGCATCGGTGTGGCCCCCTGCGCCACAGCCATGTGAGGGGGGGAACACCTAAGCGCGGAGTCACCAGCACTGAAGAATGCGCCGCGCGACTAGGAAGGTCCAACCGCCCTACCCGATCGCCGGAGGAGCCCGGGGGCTCCGTGGCAACCGAGCCAGGCAGGAGAACCAACCTCCGAGCCCATCGCTCCATAAGAGCGGCCCACTGATGAAACTGCTCATCTGGAGCCCTACCTATAGGCGGGGAGGGGCCTCGATGTCGACGACGGCGAGTCACCGGCAGTTGGCGACTCCGAAGAAGGAAACGGCAACTAACTAGCGATAACCGACCGTCGCCCGCGCGAATTTACCAAGGCGACCTCGGTGATGCCTTCTCTTTGACCTGTGGGCCATAGAAGAGCTCGGACCCGAGCGGTTGCCAAGAATCCGACCGTTTATTTTTATGCCGGACGGGGACCGCCCATCCCCCGGCATCGGACTGACCGTTGTCGGAACCTCACTGAGGAGAAGAGGCTGACGGACCCAGCCCGGCTGACTGAACAGCTTTCATCTGAAGTCTCCCTACGTCACCTGACCTGCTCATGAGTGACTCCAGTCAGTAGGCGAGACTTCTTCAAGTAAGTTAAATTTAAAATATTAGAAAAATTTAACGAAAATAGAATAAATTAGCGATACTACTATCGTGATAATGTTACAAAAAAATAAACTGAAAACTATGCGCTAGTTTGAAGTTTGACTCCCGACAGGCGAGCGACGTCGTCACTGAAGCGCACTCGACGGCGGGAAAAAAGGAACTGAGGCGGTTGGAGGGTCGTCGCCGAGATAGTCATTGCCGCTCGAGCCGCTGCTCGCGGCGCCATCTCTCGCGCCGACCCTCCAGCAAAAAGTTTGCTCCCGATGGGTCCTAGTGCCTCCGGCGCTAATCCCACTAGTGTGAATGAGTGGTGGAGACTTATGTCCAGGAAGATCTAGTAACACCACTGACTACCCTTTTTAATAAATCATGGGAGGATGGTGTGGACCTGAGGAGGGCCGATGCGATTTCCCTTCACAAAAGTGGGAGCAAGACAGAGGCAGCAAACTACAGACCTGTCAGTTTGACCTCAGTGGTAGTGAAAATGATGGAATCACTTCTGAAGGAAAGAACTGTTGAGTACCTAGAGGCCAGTGGGGCACAGGACCCAAGGCAACATGGATTCAGAGCAGAGCAGAAAGGTCATGTCAGACAAATCTAATTGATTTCTTTGACTGGGTGACCAAAGCAGTAGACCAGGAAGAGGCTGTGGACATGGCCTACCTAGACTTTGGCAAGGCATTTGACACAGTCCCGCACAAAAGATTAATAAATTAGCCAGCCTGGGAGTGGGTCATAGGGTGGTAGCCTCGGTAAAACACTGGTTGGACAACAGGACACAGCGGGTAATAGTAAATGGAGTACACAGTGAAGAAAGGAGGGTTATTAGTGGGGTACCGCAGGGTTCAGTACTGGCGCTGGTCCTTTTTAATGTCTTTGTAAGTGACATTGCAGAGGGACTGGAAAGGAAAGTATGTCTCTTTGTAGATGACACAAAGATCTGCAACAGGGTTGATACACAAAGTGGGGTAGAAAGGATGAAAAGGGACTTGGCAAGGTTGGAGGAATGGTCAAATATATGGCAGCTTAGATTCAATGCAAAGAAATGCAAAGTAATGCACCTGGGAAACAAAAACCCAGAGGAAGAGTACACAATGAGGGGTGAGATACTGACAACAATAAAAATGGAAAGGGACCTGGGGTAGTCATATCAGATGACCTAAATGTGGGCCAGCACTGTGAGAAGGCAGTAAGGACATCTGGGGGAGGATACTGGGATGCACAGGGAGAGGCATCACCAGTAGAAAACAGAAGTTGTTGGCTCTCTGTACAGACAGTTGGTAAGACCACATCTGGAGTACCGTGTACAGTTCTAGAGACCCCATCTCCACAAAGACATAGACAGGGTGGAGGCTGTCCAGAGGAGGGCAACCAAAATGATGCAGGGTCTGCAACAGAAGACATATGAAGAAAGACTAAAGGAACTAAAGATGTATAACCTCGAGGAAAGAAGGGGGGCATGATAGAAACTTTCAAATACCTCAAGGGAATCAACAAAGTCCAAGAGGGTAGCATCTTTCAGAAAAAGAGATGTGCAAAAACAAGGGACACAATTGAACATGGAGGGGACGGCTCGAGGTAATAGGAGGAAGTATTTCTTCACAGAGAGGGCTGTGGATACATGGAACAGCCTTCCTGAGGAGGTCGTAGAGTCAAAAACAGTGGGGGAATTCAAGAATGCATGGGACAGACATAAGGCAATTCTGGTGGGGGGTAGAAAGTAGGCTGTTGGTTAACCAGGATCTGCAGCTTATCCGTTAGGTAGGGAAATGGGCAGACTAGGTGGGCCAAGTGGTCCTTATCTGCCGTCAAATTCTATGTTTCTATGTGTGGTGTTTGCATGAGAACAACAAATGAGCCCAAAAAAAAATATAAACTGTCTGTAATGATGGTGACAATTAGAAATGCAATAGCAAAGGCAGATTCCTGAAGCAATCACACTGGAGGCAGCACTTGCCAAAAAGATCAAGCTTATTGCAGTGTTCTCCTGGTATTAGATTGTGCAGCTCAGTGCCTATACTCTTACTGCACATTACAATTCTGAACTGTTAAAAAAGTCATCCATTTAACACAGACCTCTATGTACCAATACTGAAAAGCTTACTGCAATTTATAGATCTGCCCAGTTCAAAAGTCGTCCTTTTGTGTCCCAATACGCTACAGATTACAGCTCCACTCAGTTAAAACAATTAATTTTTTTATACAGACTTGTTATAATTATGTACTTGCAGCACTTACTAAAACTGTAACACTGTACTCAAGCAATGTAGATTGTGATGTGCCTAGAACTGATGGACCTAAGACACAGTGCTTAGTCAGATGAGTAAAATTTAAAACCGGGAGAAATTACCATTTCTGCAATCCCAAAAGCAAGTATCCGCCTCAGCTGCCAATATAACAAACAGTTTCAGTCATCAGTGCTGTAATTTTTGCCAGTTTAGTTTTGGATCTTCACTCACTGAGGCTGGGTCCAGGAAAGATAAATGAACAAGCAGTGAGAAAGGTGCAGTGGGAACACCTTCCCTGTGCTGATGTCACTCATGCATGTGGATGCACTGTTCATGTGCGAACTTCAAACAAAGAAAAAACATGCAGAGACAACTGTGGCACAAAAATGTTAAAAAACTAAGCATCTCAATATATTTAATACTTAACTTCAGGGCAGCTGAGCTTTGAATCACTCAATGAAGGGAAGGTAATCTGCAAACATGACAACGAGGGAAGTTGGTAAGTCACTTTAAACACTTCCATCAGGGCTTCATGTGCCTGTTGCTACCTTCATAGTGTTATCCCCCCAGGGCACTAGCTGGCTTATTAATATTCATAAACAGCACTTGCTGCACCTTAAAATGACAAGCATCCTTTTAGTTACTTCAACGCTTAAGAGCGCTTTAAAATCATTTATTTCCCCAAAGTGCCCCCAGACCCCCTTTCACTTCTATTTTGCCTGGGGCCAGGGCACACACTAACAAACTTCTCTGGACCCGCATGGAGCAGCATTCATTTAGCGCTCACTTCGCTGTGCGAGAGGGAGAAAGGGAGGAGCCGACCACAGCAGCTCGCACAGGAGCTGCGCAGCGATGTGGCTGTTTCTTTTAATTATTTCTGCTCTGCTGGTCCCCTTTAACAAACCCGGGGACAATGGGACTGGCAGGAGTATTCAAGGACCCTCTGGATCCAGGGAGCAAGGCGGCATCTAGGTAAGCCCCCAACTGTGTGTGTGTGTGTGTGTGTGTGTGTGTGTGTGTGTGTGTGTGTGTTTACATATGGCTGTCCTGTTAGATTTTTTTTTTTTTACTGTTCAGTGTGAGAAGAAATACAGACACTTTTAGGGTATGACAGTTGATACAGTGCAAGGGTGCTCAAGGAACTGGCTGAATCCCAAGCAGTGCTATTCAATAGCTCAGTTCAGACAGGGGTAGTTCTGAAAGACTGGAGGGGAGTGGACATAGTCCTGCCACACAAGGGAGGGAGACAATTAGCAACTGGAGAATTTCAGACCTGCCAGCATTGCTTCTGTAGTAGGTAAACTAATGGAGTCACTGATTAGAGTGGGCCTTGTAGACTACATAGACAGCAATGGTCTACAAGATAGTAAACAGCATGGGTTTGTGTTGGGAAGCTCTTGTCAACAGACCAGCCTGATAATTTTCTGTGACTAGGTAACAAAGGTAGTAGGTAAGTGCCACGCTGTGGACTTACTCTACTTTGATTTCAGCAAGGCTTTTGAGTCGGTGCTACACAGAAGACTGCTGAAGAAACTGGAGGACCAGGGTGCGGCTAGAATACAGACAGCTGGATAGGAAACTGGCTGAAGGAGAGACAGCAGAGAGTGGTGGTAAACAGGATCAAGCCAGATGAGAGGGAGGCCATGCCACAGTGATCTGTCCTGGGTCTCGTCCTCTTCAATGTGTTCACCAGCGACACTGGAGAGGCCATCCAGGACAAGGTAATGCAAAGGGATAAGGGAGGTGCAGAGAAGCCTTCAAAGGCTAGACAGGTTGCAAGAAATGATTTGCATTGCACGAGTTGTGACAACCAAGAATAACCAACACAAACATAAAAGTCCAAGAGGTTTATTATTGACACAATAAAAATGTAAAAACTAGCAGCTGATAACCAGACACCTAGACAACTAAATTGCAATGGTCGTACTGGGAGTTCTGGGTCTGATCTGCTGTAACCCTTGGCATTCTTTTTCCCTTCGGGATGGTTATGCAGCTCACTCACTGATCCGGGTATAAGCAAACATTTTTATACAGAACTGTTATGTAAGGCTGAGGCTCATATCTCATCATGAAAAACATCTCGTTATATCTTAGGAATACATACTTCTTAGAAAGTCGCTCAAGACCTTTTCCCTTGAAACAGCTAGGCAGTTTACATCAATAGCCAAGTAGTCACGTCACTATCAGGCAGCTGGCCCTCCCAACTGACATGCTGACAACAATCTCTCACTCTTCCAGCTAACAAGGAGATACCCAACCTCTCAGCAGCCACCCAGGCAACACCCAGCTGCCTGCCAAAAGATTATGTTGCTTACGAGGATAAGAGATAAAAAATTACAAGTTACTATATTTGTCACAATATATCTATAAACTAATGCTAACATATGTGTCCCTCGCTCTCTTATCCATAGTGTTTTTGTAGCAAGGCAGATCTGGCATAAGTCATTATCACAGTCTGCAAATAAGCATAAAATTGGTTCTCATTGCAACACTCCGAAATAAATTATAATCCCAACGTTGGTCTCTGTCTCTCCAAAAGGATACACAGTATTGTGACATAAGCACAATATTTTAGTAGGATATTGGGGTGTCATTACAAGGTAGTTTAAGGTTTGGTAGTTGAAATTCAATGCCGAAAAATCCCAGGTTTTGCACCCGGGGAAAAAAAAGAAAACACAGAACAGGGTACTGGATGGAAGAGGTTAAACCGAGAACTATGACAGAGGAAAAGAACATGGCAGTTATCATTAGTGACTCCCTCAAAAAATCAAGCCAGTGTAACACGGCCTGCAGTAAAGCTAATAGGATGCTGGGGTGTATCAGGAGTAGCACTACTGTAGCAGAAAAAAGAAGGTACTACTACCTCTGTATGTCACTGGTGAGGCCACACCTGGAATACTATGCTCAGTAGAAACAGGCTGAAGACGGTGCAGTAGGGAAAGGGAAAGGGGAAATTATTTAACTAGTAGCTTGCTCAGGGTCACACAGTACGTAAGCAGGGTTTGATGGGAATCAGACCCACATCTCCAGGTTTGCAACTCAGTGCTCTTAACCACTACACCATGCTGCCTGATTAGGAACAGGATAGATCTCAGGAAGATTATCTGAAAGCACTGAACATGTCCTCACTGGAAACCAGGTTGGGGGGGGGGGGGTCAGAGGCCCTCAAGTTCATGAAGGGAATAAACAAGGTGAACCGACGGAAACTATTTAGCGTGAGTATAGAGTCAAGAACCCAAGATCATGAGTGGGAACTGGTGGGGGGTAGGTTTAAGAGGGCTATGAGGAAATTCTGTTTTACAGAAAAGGTGGTGGAGCTGTACAACAGTCTACAACAGGAGGTGGTGGATGCCAAGAACATAAATGGTTTCAAACAGGGCTGGAACAGAGTGAACGGTTTGGTGGTTGCTCAGGTCGGTAGCAGTAGGGAGGGGAGCAGGGGGGTAGGCCAGGAGGTATAAAACCCTACAAGGACAGTAGTTCCAGGGGCAAACAGGGAACTCTGAAAAGACTAGATGGATATGTGGTCTTTTTCTGCTGTCACTACCTATGTTTCTGTGTATTATGAAACAGTCTTAGATTGTATTATAAACAATACCTCCCCCTACGGTTAGAAACTTGCAGTTCTGAACACCTCGTTAGATCGGTGACATCAAAAGGCACAGTGTTGAGAATCAACTCATTCTTAAAAAAGGGGTTAATTAGAATCAGCTAATTCTTAAAAAGAAATGGGTTAATTATTCTATATATTCGTAACACTGAAGTTATTCTCTACGCGTCGTGCCTTACAAACTGTTGTGTACATTCTAAAGTGCTGTACACATTCCAGCCAGTTCAGCACAGTTCAAAGGTCTTAAAATTCTCAATTACTTGTTCACCCCACAGCCAGCTACTCACTAACCACCCAGTGCTAAAAGTTGTTCCTTTTAAAATTACTGAAGTCTGTAACGTTAATGGTTTCTGCTTTGGGCTGTGTTATCAAATGGAAGCACTTCATAGCGCAGGACTGTCGCACGGCACCAAACTGTTTGTTCTACAGAAGTAATTAAATATAAAACTTCTAGAAAAGGTACAACTCTGAGCACAGGGTGGGTAGTATGCAGCTCAGAATGGGGTGAGTTTTTTTTTCATAAAACAATGAAATGTCAAGCTTTTTTTTTTAACTGGTAGTCATGTAAAATGACTAATGTGTTAAAAAAAGGGGGGGGGGTTATTTATTGGAAGATTTGGACAATACCTTTGCATTCAATTGCTCTTTTAAGAAGGTTCCACATCAGTTTACAGAGCTACAATCAAGACATAGCCAGCAAAACACAATTCCAGAGGAAATGTTTGTCAACAGTAAATATACATAACACCAAATAAGCTGAACAGCTGAATCAAACGAGGACATACTGGTTTGCAACAGGGTTGAAACATTTTTTTAGAGCAGGTGGTTTTAGACCTGACAGTGCTTTCTTGGCTACCAGACAGGTTTGTAATTTTATTCTACAAGCTAGGTGTAGACAATTGGCTTGTGCGTAACAAGTGCAAGTATGGGTGCGCCTGTCAGCCCCTAACACAAAGTGACATGCTTCCTTGCATGCATAGAAACATAGAATTTGACGGCAGATAAGGACTGCTTGGCCCACCTAGTCTGCCCATTTTCCTGCCTAACAGGTAAGCTGCAGATCCTAATTAACCAACAGCTTACTTCCTCCTACCCCCCACTAGGACTGCCTAATGTCTGTCCCATGCATTCTTGAACTCCCCCACTGTTCTTGACTCCACGACCTCCTCAGGGAGGCTGTTCCATGCATCCACAACCCTCTCTGTGAAAAAAATACTTCCTCACATTACCTCTGAGCTGTCCCCCCTCTATCTTCAAATTGTGCCCCTTGTTCTTGCACATCTCTTTTTCTGAAAGATGCCACCCTCTTGGACTTTGTTGATTCCCTTGAGGTACCTGAAAGTTTCATCATGTCCCCTCTCCCTGCTTTCCTCAAGGGTATACATATTAAGCTCCTTTAGTCTTTCTTCAGATGTCTTCTGGTGCAGACCCTGCACCATTTTGTTGCCCTCCTCTGGACAGCCTCCACTCTGTCTATGTCTTTTTACGGAGATGGGGTCTCCAGAACTGCACACAGTACTCAGATGGGGTCTCACCAACTGTCTGTACAGAGGGATAACAACTTCTGTTTTCTACTATTGATGCCTCTCCCTGCATCCCAATACCCCAGCCTTCCTTACTGCCTTCTCACATTGCTTACCCACCTTTAGGTCACCTGATATAATTACCCCTGGTCCCTTTCCATTTTTATTATTGTCAGTATCTCACCCCCCATTGTGTACTCTTGCTCTGGGGTTTTGTTTCTCAGGTGCATTACCTTGCACTTCTTTGCACTGAATCTGAGCTGCCATACATTTGACCATTCCTCCAACCTTGCCAAGTCCCTTCTCATCTTTTCCACTTCATCTGGTGTATCAACCCTGTTACAGATCTTTGTGTCATCTGCAAAGAAACATACTTTTCCTTCCAGTTCCTCTGCAGTGTCACTTATAAAGACATTAAAAAGGACCGGTCCAAGTACTAAACCCTGCGGTGCCCCACTAGTAATCCTCCTTTCCTCACTGTGGACTCCATTTACTACTACCCTTTGCGTCCTGTTGTTTAGCCAATTTTTTATCCAGGCTACCACCTTGGGACCCACTCCAAGGCTGGCTAACTTGTGTATTAATCTTTTGTGTGGGACTGTATCAAATGCCTTGCTAAAATCTAGGTAAGCCATGTCCACAGCCCCTCCCTGGTCTACTACTTTGGTAACCCAGTCAAAGAAATCTATTAGATCTGCCTGACACGACCTCCCATCGTGAATCCATGCTGCCTTGGGTCCTGTGCCCCACTGGCCTTTAGGTACTCAACAATTCTTTCCTTCAGAGTGATTCCATCATTTTACCTACCACTGAGGTCAAACTAACTGGTCTATAGTTTCCTGCCTCTGTGCTGCTCCCACTTTGTGAAGAGAATCACATCCGCCCCTCTAGTCCTCAGGTACCACCCCATCCTCCATGATTTGTTAAAGAGAGTAGTCACGGTGTCATTAGTTCTACCCTTAGTTCTTTTAGAATTCTTGGGTGAATCCCATCAGGCCCCATTGCTTTGTCCACCTTCAATTTTATTAGTTCTTTCAGAACCCTTTCTTCTGTAAATGGACTGGTATTTACCCTCATCTTCTCTCTTGTTTGGTTTAGGTACCTCCCCCTCCTCTTCCTTTGTGAATACTGAGCAGAAATATTCGTTCAGTATCCCTGCTTTTTCATTGTCACCCTCTACCCACATTCCCTCCCCTTTATTAAGCCTCAGTATCCCTCCTTTGGTCTTTCTTCGCTCCCTAATGTAACTATAAAAGGTCTTATCCCCCTTCTTAACAGAGTTGGCTATCCTTTCCTCGGTTTGGGCCTTTGCTATTCTGACTGCCTTCCCAGCCTCTTTCTGCTTTAACTGATAAAGTTCTCTGTCCTTCTCCTTCTGTGTTTCCTTATATTTCCTGAATGCTATCCTTTTCTCCTTAACTTTCCTGCCACCTCTTTTGAGAACCATAGCGTTTTTTTCCTTCGTTGTGTTTTGTTGATTTGCTTTACACAAAGGCTTGTTGCCTCTGTGATGGCTGTTTTGATTACTTTCCATTGTTCCTCCATCCCTTCTTCTTGCCTGTTTGCTAGTGCTTTTCTGAGGCACTCTTTCATTTTCCCAAAGTCAGCCCTCCTAAAGTCCAATACTCTTGCTTTTGTATGCCTTGATTGTATGGCTGTGTTTATCGTGAACCACACTGTCTGGTGGTCGCTTGTTCCCAGATGGCTAACCCACTTCTAAATCTGAGATTCTTTCTCTGTCCCCATTTGAGAGTACCAGATCTAAGATTGCATCCTCCCGAGTTGGTTCCAGTACTAGCTGTCTGAGGCATGCCCCCTGTAGGGCATCAAGAATGACCCTGCAATAAAGGTGCTCCAGTTAACATCTGGCATATTCAGGTCCCCTATCAACAATATCGCCCCTTTTTTTGCCATTCTAAGGAAGCCTTCCATCATTTCCTTGTCCATTCCCTCCCCCTGAGATGGGGGTCTGTATACAACCCCCATGCGGATTGTAGTGCCATTTCCTGTCTCCAGGGTGACCCAGAGTGTCTCATCTGCTCCCTGTTTACTCTTTAGTTCTGTTGCTTTGATCCCTTCCTTTACATGAAGAGCACCATGCATTTCTGCTTAAAGTTGAACCAGCATAATATTTTGTGGTGATTTGCATATACACCCAAAGATGCTTTGCATTATGGGGGGGTATGTGTGATTTTGTATGCTTTCTTGCAGGCCACCTTGATCTTGTTCAATACCGAATCACAGACAGCTGTGTACATAGGTAACCCATGGTCTAATAGGGACGGGAAGGAGCTGGCACTATCAATCACCTGCCGTATAAAGTAAGGTAGCTCCAGTTTCTGAAAAGGGCTCCCATCCTTCAGTTTACCAAAAATACCACATTTTCTATATGAGGAGCAAAGGATAGAGGGTCATCCAGAACTACCCAGAGATATTTGAGCGTTTCCACCTGTTCTAGTCTCTGACCTTTGTTACTGTGGGTGTCAAGGGGCAGAACTTTCTCTTCGTCTTTTGGCTAGTGAAAAACATGTTTTTTTTGTGGCTGAGGACTAGTGCATTATTAGAAAACCAGTTTTCTATGGCCTCAAAGTCACCCTGTAGACTAGCAGTGAGGTTACTAGGGTCATTGTTTTTAGTGTAGCTGACAGCATCAACTGCATACAGGAGAACACTGGCTGACCGACATGCACCAAGCACTTGATTAATGAAGAAACCAAAGAGGAGAGGAGAGGGCCCAGAGTTGCAGCCCTGTGGTATACCTATGACTACACTCCTGGAGTCAGACATGGAGCCATTGATTTTCACAAACTGTGTGCATTCTGATAGACAGCTCTGAAACCAGACTGAGTCCCAAGACAGGCGGGGTCCGAGGAGTTTATTGAGCACGAGTTCATGGTCAACCATGTCAAAGGCCTTGGTTAGATCGATTTAAATGGCCCTTAACATGTTACCATTATCAAGGGCCTCATATAGCTAGTTGGTTTACTGTACCAGTGCTGTGGAGTTTCCTAAAGCCATGCTGCTGGACACATTGTAATTAGTACTTTTCAGGGTAGATGACAAACTGGTCTGATACAATTCTCTCCAGCGCCTTAGACAATAGGGAGAGAATTGAGACTGGGTCTGTAGTCGGCTAAGCTGGAACTGTTACCACTTTTAAAAAACTGATATGACCAGCGCAGATATCCATTTATCTGGGAACCGTAGTGAAAAGCTGAATATTTTGGAGATGGGATAGGAGAGTTCCTCCAGAGCCATTGCTAGTAGCTGCATGTCTAGTGAGTACCCCATGCTGGTTTTGTGAAGGACTTTTCTGATATATTTGAGGGTGTCTTTAACTGCAATGGGCCTAAAGTAGAGTTTGGGGTGCCCTAGGTTGGGGACCTCCATGAGGCTTGCTCCATGATCAGGGCTGCCACAGGGGTGCTGGACCAGCTTACTGGGGATTACAGCACTGCATTCAGAAGGTATAAGGAGGGAGCTGCCCAGCCCTTGCCCTTTTCTTTCAAGCCACCCATCAGGCATTACAATCTATATTTGATTCCGACCTAATTCTAACCCCAACACTATATTTCTTTTTAGATTTCCCCAAAGGATATAGAGACCCCCTCACAGGTAAATTGGTGAAAATCATACGTTTAGCTGCCCAAAAAAGCAATAAGCAAAAGATGGCTGACCTATCAACGCATCACTCTCCACCAATGGCAAGATATAATGATTTCTATATATAGGATGGACGTCTTAACAGCCACAGTGAATAAGAGGCAGCCGCATAATGAAATATTATGGAAAAGGTGGGTGCAGTGTATGAGTACTCAAAGACCTGGCTTCATACCATAAAAGGTAAAGATCGAATATGGTTGAGAATGGTCTCTTCCCCGCTCCCCCCCTTTTCTTTACTCTCTCTCTCCTCCGGTGGTGAATAGGAACAACATACTATCCCCTTTCTTTTAGTTTAATAGTCAGATTACTGATCACTGGCTCCATTAATTTAATTTCATTTCTAAATCAATCAATTGCAGTGAGTGGATTTTACCTTCTTTTGTTCTTAATACCTGTTTTTAATCTCTGCATTGTTGTAATTTTAAGTTTGTGTGTCTGTATGAACGACACTTGTCAAATGTCTTGTGATGTATGTTAAAAAAAATCAAATACCTACTATAAATAAAGTTAAAACAAAAAGGAAGTACAAGGAGATGCAGAGGGAGGAGGATAGGAAGGGGCATCAGGGGAGGAGGAGGATAGGGAGATGTATCAAGGGAAACAGAGGGAAGCAGGGAAAGCAGTAAGGAGCACATAGGCACAAACTGAAAAGAGAATACCCCAGGAGGTAATGAAAAGGGTACAACATTTTTTAGGTATGTAAGTGAAAAAAGGAAAACCAGAGGTGGGACTGTAAGGTTAAAAAGGGAAGGGGTGACTGTGCAGAGGGGGACCAAGAAAAGGAAGACATCCTGAACAAATACTTTTGTTCAGTGTTCACAGAGAAAGGAGGAGGGAAGGGGCCACAAAAAAGTAACAAGCTTTGGAGGGAGGGAGGGAGGGAGGGAGGGAGGTAGACACTAGTCCTTTTTGGGAGGAGAGGGCCCAGAAGGGACTTGCTAATCTGAAGGTGGACAAAGCAATGGGACCAGATAGGGTGCATCCAAAGGTGCTGAGGAAGCCAGGGAGGTAACTGCCGCACCTCTGACAGTCCTATTTAATAGCTCACTGGAAACAGGAGTGGTTCCATTGGACTGGAGGAGGTTAGATGTAATCCCACTTCACACAAGTGGTAGCAGGGAAGAAGCTGCCAATTATAGGCCAACCAGCCTGACTTTGGTGGCGAGAAAGTTAATGGAATCACTGCTGAAGGAAAATATTGGGGAATACTTTGAATCCAGTGGGTTACAAGACTCAATGAAGCATGGGTTCATTGGTGGGTGGGTGGTGGGTAGGAGTCATGTCAAACGAATCTGACAGATTTCTTTGACAGGGTTACAAGGGAATTAGATTAGGATGCAGCAGTGGATGTGGCCTACCTAGATTTCACTAAGGCTGTTGACACTGTTCCACATAGACTAGTAAGCAAGCTGGGTAGCTTAGGAGTAGGTCCAAAGGTGGTAAACTGGGTAAAGGAATTGGTTGGGGGACAGGTAACAGAAGGTGGTGGTAAACGGAGTTCACTCTGAGGCACACAGGGAGACCAGTGAGGTGCCTCAGGGATCAGTGCTAGGACCGGTCCTCTTTAATATCTTTGTAAGTGACACTGCAAAGGAGCTGGAAGGGAAGGTCTGCCTCTTTGCAGATTACACCAAAATCTGCAATAAGGTGGACACTCTAAGGGGGGTGGACAGGATTAGCAGAGACCTGAGAAAACCCGAGGAGGGTATGACAGCTGAGTTGCACCTTGGGCACAGAAACCAAGGTGTGGAGTACAAAATGGGTGGAGCAGTGCTGACGACTACCAAGCAGGAAAGAGACCTGGGGATAATCATATCTGATGCTCCAAAGGTGACCAGGCAGTTTGACAAGGCAGTCGGGAGGGCTAGTGGAATGCTGGAGTGTATAGGGAGGAGTATCATCAGCAGACAGAGGGAGGTGGTGTTGCCACTGTATAGGTTGCTGGTAAGATCCCACTCAGTACTGTGTCCAGTTCTGGAGACCACATCTCCAGACAGAGTGGAGGCGGTCAAGAGGAGGGCAACTAAAATGATGCAGGGTCTGCATCAAAAGCCCTGTGAGGATAGACTAAAGGACCTAGAGAAACATAGAATTTAATGGCAGGTAAGACCTCTTGTCCCTCCCAGTGTGGCCAGTTCTCCCTACCTACACTATTCACTAAAAATACCACCTGCAGTTTTTGGTTCAATGTCACTTGGCATCCATCTGTATTACCCTCCCTGGGACAATGCTGAAAATAGGCAGAACTGTCTAGTCATCCTTTCCTGACCAACAAAAGCTAAATAAATAAATATTACTGCTGATCATGCCCGATCTACAGCTCCTTCTTCCTCTCCCCTGAAAAAAAATTTCTTTCAATTTATTAATCCAAGATAGCCCAGCTGAAATGCAACCTCTGGTTTCCAGTGATGGCCTGGTTTTACCAATTTCCACAGCTAGGTGGACTGGAGCACTAGGAGGTTTAATGATATGCTCAAGGTCACACTGTGTTTATCTGACTCCAGCAGAGTTTAAACCTGCCATCTCCTGGCTCCCAAGCCAGTGCTCTAACCACTAGACCACACAGCCACCACATATATTAAGTGCCTCCTCAGAATCAAAGTTTTTTTTACTTTTTATAAAGACAGACAGTAAATATGTGTTCTCACTGGGAAACAAACTTCTGACCCTTTGTTTGTAAAGCCAAGACATATCCAGTGTGCCACATGATGCCCCTTTAAACTGTAGTGTGTTTGGTACTAAACCAAGTTCCTCCTGCTGAATTTGAACCCACAATAAACCCAGTCTTTCTGGCCCAGAGGCGAGAGTGCTGCCAACTGAGACACTGCCTCTGAATGAGTAAACCTCAACATGTACACCCTGGAAGACAGGACGGAGATGGGGGGGAGATAGAGACCCTTAAATACCTCACAGGGGTAAATAAAAGACAGGAGGGAAGTATTTTTTTCAGGAAAAAAAAGGTGCTGAATAACAAGAGGACTTGCTATGAAGATGGAAGGGGGTAGATTCAGGATAGATGTGAGGAAGTACTTCTTCACAGAAAAAGTGGTGGATTCCTGGAACAGCCTTTCTGTGGAGGTGGCAGGGGCAAAAACAGTGGTGGGGTTCAAGAATGCATGGGACAGGCACAAGAAAATTGTAGTGGCAAGAAAGGCGGGAGGGAGAAAGCTGTAGATCAAGTACGGTCTGCGGTGAGAGTGCAGGTAGGGAAAAATTAGCAGACTAGGTTGGCCAAGCGGTCCTTATCTGCCGTCAAATTCTATGTTTCTAGCACTGAGGACAATGAAGGTTTCACTGACTCTTTTGGCTATCTCGTTGGATTCAAGGACATCTTTCCTATCAACCAAGGAGCTCTAAAACATTCTCCCAAAATCTTTCCTATTTTCCCAATTAAAGGTTTTCTGGGCCTTGCAGTACTCAGATTTGGCCAGCCCATCCCCTCTGGTGCATTTGTTTCTGGCTTCTTTATATTTTTGGGGGCGAGCCAGGGACCCAGTCTCCCAGGCCACTGACCACATCCTGTCCCCCTGTTTCACGAAAATAAGAAGCTCTGGTGTGAACTAGGCAGATGATGAGCCCCTGGCCTTACGTTTTTTGAGGTGTGTACATTTGTTGCAGACTTTAATGAATTCCATGGTTGATGTCAGGCATAGCACTGAGGAAATATCAATCAATTAGGGCTCTTTGGGACTTGAAATCAGGCAGCTTACATTTGTTAAGGACCTGGTTAGTGATGAGTCGGGGGTGGTGGTAGTGGCTTAGTGTGTTTAACTGCCCACACACACTGCACCGGCGACTGATCACTAAGGGTGTCTGGCAGCACCTTGATTGATTTAACCCTGTCAGGATGAGTTACCAGAATACAGTTGATTAAGATTTGTGGCAGTTCAATAGGTGGTTCTAATATATATACACAGTATATATAAATATATACTATGTTAAAATATGGGCAACTCACACACAACTCAGTGTGTTTCCATCTCAGGCTTGTGAAGACAACATGGACTCCTTGAGCTTTGCTCTCGCTCTACATGATGTCATCTCAGACACTCAAGGGAAACAGCCCCATTGTGTATGGTTGCCCCTACATTATTCTATGAACTGTTTTCCTGTATAAGTAACTTCAAGCTATGGTAACACCAAGCTATGGTAACACTTTTCCTGTAGACAGTGCACCACATTGTAAAATACAGGAAGACCCTGAAGGCCTGGGAGCATGGGTGATGGAACCGCAGGGTGGGGGTGGGGTGGGCTCCAGCAGCTGCACTTTTATCTCCTGTAAACAGTGTTCTTTATACCCTTTATAAATTTCATTTTTATTATGTTTTTTCAACATACATACATGTCATCAGATCACAGTTTGTCAATATTCTTTACACTTTTTGTTTATACAAGCAGATGAAGATTAATAAATAACTTTGACACACTTATTAGGCATTACTTATTTCATTCTGTAGAGGGAAGGTTAGTGTACTAGGAAGTACATGCTTACCCTTCTGGAAACAGATAATTTCTTGGGGTTGGTGAGTCTCTATCCATGTGTCTCTAAGTTCGTAATGCCAGCTTAATTCAATGCCCCTTACATTGTGGCCATCAGTCTAATCATCTCTCCTGTCTGTTGCTAATCTGGCTATTCAGTGAGAAGATTGTCTACTGACTTACTTCTTCCGATTCTGGGTTAGTCTTTTAATCGGTGGTATTCTAGTTCGATCACCCCTGTCCTCTGATTTTCCCTCAAACCTGTTGGTGGGATAGATCCCATTGTCTCGTAGGCTAAGCTCTTTTACAAACATAGACTTTGACAGCAGATAAGAACCACTTGGCCCACCTAGTCTGCCCGTTTCCCTACCTACAGGATAAGCCGCAGAGCCTAGTTAACCAACAGCCTATTTCTTCCTACCCCCCCCCACAAGAATTGCCTTATGTCTGTCCTGTGTATTCTTGAATTCTCCCACAGTTTTAGACCCCACAACCTCCTCAGGAAGGCTGTTCCATGCATCCACTACCCTCTCTGTGAAAAAATACTTTGTCACATTGCCCCTGAACCGCCCTCCTCTATCTTTAAACTGTGTCCCCTTGTTCTCACATGTCTCTTTTTCTGAAAGATGCTACCCTCTTGGACTTTGTTGATTCCACTGAGGTACTTAAACATTTCTATCATGTCCCCCCTCTCCCTCCTTTCCTCAAGGGTATACATATTAAGCTCTTTTAGTCTCTCCTCGATAGAAACATAGACTTTACATATAGGCTACACAACACAGGGCGACTGACCTGTGGATGGCCCTCCCCACTGCTCTCAGCCTAGGAGCGTCCATCTTTGTTAGGGGATATCTATCCTTTTAGGGGACGTAGGTGCAATCCTTCAACATGTAATATACCTGCCATTGAGTCCATCTCATACTGAACTTCTCTCCCTGCTCGTTTAGATTATGTGTTATTCTCTCCATACTATAGATCTGCCTTGTGATGTCCCACCAGTTTTGTATCGCAGGGATCTTGTTAGTCAGCCATAGTTTTGTAATTGCCTTCTTTGCCGCTGTAATGAGAAGGAGAAGGAGAAGATATCTAGTGTTCAAGCCTTTCAGCACTTTGGGGAGGTTAAAAAAGAGGAACATCTTTATTGTTAACTGGAGCTGGTGATCAAGTATCTCCTGCAGATGCGCCTGGAGAGCCAAGAGAAATGGTTTAAGGTGTGGACATGCCCACATAATATGAGTATGGTTTGCACTGGTTTCACCACAGGCACGCCAACACGTTGCTGTGTTGGATGGGGTGTAATGGTTGGTGATTAGTGGGGGTTCTAAAGAACCTTACAAAGTTTTTCCACGCATATTCGCGTCATTGGTGTGAGCTTGTCACCCGTGCAGCTCAGCCACAGGCTCGCTGTCAGGCCTCTAGTGTGACCGTGTATCCAGTTTCCTGACTCCACTACTGGCAGACCCCTTCTGTCTGGGATTCCCCTTGGGAATTCAATAGGCGGTAGTAGAATGATACTAGGTGGTCCTGTTGTTGGGTATTGTTCAGTTGAATCTGGCCATGAACCAGTGACGAGTACTGCTCAGGTATCCAGAGCCCTTTCGGAAGATTTTCGATATAGTGCCAAAGTTGCAGATACCTATACAAGTCTTGGTGTGGCAAGGGGAATTTTCTTTGGATCTCTGCAAATGACCAGATGTTTCCCTGTGACGTCACCTGTGGTACATATTTTAATCCAACTCTCTCCCAGCCTCGAAATCCACTATCTAAAGTATTTGGGGGGCAGTCACCCAAACCTGAGATAGGGCATATAAGGGTTTGAAAGGTGGTCAAGCGTTGGTCTTTCCTGATAGTTTGCCAATTTTTAAGTTGGAATGCAAGCCATGGGTTTGGGAGCTGACTCGTCTCTAGATTTGGTGTCGGATTATACAATATTTGGAAGTAGGTGTGGTCACCTATCAGGTCTCTTTCTAGCTACAACCACTGTGGGTTGGATGTCTTATTTTGCCGAGCCAATACTTGTGTCAGGGTCGCTGCCTGCTGATAACAGTTGCAGGTCAGGGAGTGCCAGCCCTCCCTCCTGACAGGGGAGGGTCAAGATTTTGAGGCAGATACGAAGCCTTCTATTTTCCCATATAAATTTAGATATTAATTGATCCCATTCTCGAAAGGTCTTCAGTGGGATAAAAATAGGAATGTTTTGGAATAGGTACAGCGCCCTTGGAAGTGCCACCATTCTGACCAGGTCTATCCGCCTTGCTATATTTAAGGGCAATGTTACCCATGAGTTTAAGTCTGCTCTTAACTGTGCCGTGAACAGCGAATGATTGTGCTTATAGCTGTTTGCAGGGGTGTGTGTTAGCTGAATGCCTAACTATTTCAGTTTTTGTTAGTTCCATCTACCCGGGATGATGTTTTGAATGCAAGAGGAAGGGGAGTAGTGAAAGGTTAGACTCTCAGTTTTGTTTAGGTTTAGCCTATATCCTGCTACCTGACTAAAGCTGTCCAAGATTTGCTTTACTGCTTGCGGGGATTTTTCGGGGTTCTGGAGATAAAGTAAAATGTCATCTGCATATAATGCTATGCGATGTTCCGTATTTCCTATAGTGATTCCTTCTATGTTTTGGGATTCATGGATTTGCTGTGCTAGTGGTTCAATGAACACTGCAAATAGGAGTGGAGTCAATGGGCATCCCTGCCTGGTCCCTCTCCGTAGGCGGAAATAGTCAGAGTGGTGCCCATCCACTTTCACACATGCTTGAGGAGCAGCATATATGTTCTGGAGTACCTTAATGAGGGACAGGGAAAAGCCAAATTTTTGTAATGTTAAATATAGAAATGGCCATGTGACCCTGTCAAATGCCTTTTCGGCATCCAGACTCATCAGGACCGAAGGTATCTCGGATTTATTCAGTTGATGCACCAGATGGAGAGTTTGCTTTATATTATCTGTAGTGGTACGAGATTTCACAAAACCTGTTTGGTCCTTGTGGATTAGTAGGGGGAGAAACTGGTCTATTCTGTGCGCTAGTATACTCATAAACATTTTATAGTCGTGATTAAGTACTGATATGGGTCTAAATGACTCACAAAATTGTGAGTTCTTATCCGTTTTGGGCAGGGTGCGAAAGTCCTATACCTTAGGTGCCCCAGGGCAGGCACTTTTGCTTCAGGACACCTACAGCTGTTTAGTGCCTGCCCCTTTGGGTACCTAAGGTATTTTCCACAGAGTTCCGTTTTTTTATTAATTATGTTTTGGTCACTGTCTGACAGACTGCTCTTTTTTTCTTTTTTCAGTCAGTTTGCCAGGCGTTGAGGAGCGCAGGCGCAGAGCTGACATCCCGAGAGCTGATCACGAGTGTGCTTGTCTGGGATGTCAGCTGACTGCTTGCTTGTCTGCTTAAGGAGTATGATGTGGCACAGAGTCAGTCTTCTTGAGTCCCTTGGGCACTATTGGAGATGGGCTGCAGCAGGCGTGTGCACCAATCGGCGCCAGTATTTTACCTTTTCGCCGGCCCCCTCCAGACAGTAACTTTCAAGGACACTGCATAGCCCGCCATTCTTTGGCTTTCTTCCGGGGAGACAGGTCCTGTTGCCGTGTAGGGAAACGCCAAGCGATCGTCGCGACTCTAGCGAGCCACCTAATGGGAAAAAAACAGCTCTTTTAAGAGCTCAGTTTGACTTCTGTTAAATAAAAACCAAAAAAAGAATGTTTTGCGAAGGGGGATTTAAATTAAACAGTGGTAGCCAGGAGAGGAGTCAGTGTGTCTGAGACCACGAGGGTCTCTCCATTCAGGAGGGGGGGCAGGAGAAGACTGTAAGCACAGTGAAAAAATAAACTAGGAAGCAAGCAAGTGTAGCAAAGCAGCCAGAAGCAGTCCTGACTGAGGTTAAGCTGCTCTTTCTGTTCAGCTGAAAAAGTCTAACAAGAAGCACTGCAGACAGACAGTGTAGAAGACTAGAGACTAGCTCTGTCTCTGTTCTGAATGCACTGTACCAGTCTGCAAATTAAATATCAAAATTGCCCAAACCCAAAAGTGACTAATTCTGCACTACCACTACTACTGTCTAGTACTGTCCTTTGGATCCTTCCTACGTTCCTAGCAATTTCAGTCTCTGAGGCAATAATAATTGTTACAGACTGCAGCAGAGTGAGGGATTGCCTTTTGCAGTCTATTTTTCTTGTAGTCCCAGCCTCAGCTTAGTAGAAGCTGAACTTACAGGGGAAATCTCTTTGCAAATTGAAATCTAGACTAGACAGTAGACTATATATTAATAATATACCCTGTCTACAGGCTGTCTGTATGTAATCTGCTGCTTGCTTGACATGATATAAACCTAAGCCTAGCCAAACAAAAAAAGACTCTCAACTTATTTGAGCTGAGGAGGTAGCTATTTGAAAAAGATTCTTAAGGCACTAAGGCAGTCGGGGACTGGGAGCTACTCATCTACCTTGTACAGTCACACTATAATTGGTCAGATAGTCACCTACTGAAATTCTACATACATCCTTCTGTCACTCTGTTAAATAAAGTCTCCTCCTAATAAAAGTTTAACAACAACAGTTACTTCTTGTGTGGTGTGTGTGAAGGAGTATGTATGGTACCTGGTACAGTACCTGAAATCTAAATAAAAAGGATCTTTATTCTTTCGATAAAGCCTCTTGATTTGGAATTTTGTTTTTACAACTACATGTGGGCTACCTAAAAAAATCCAAATAAAAAGAATTTGTTGTTGTGCTACTATTAATTAAAGGTAAGAAGCTGTACTCTGGGAGAGGAAGTCTGGGTAAATACAATTTTGTGAACTATCTAAAATCTGTAAAGCTTTTCACAAGCTACGCTGTGTGGAGTGGACCATCTAAAATCTGAATACTGTTATAAAAAAATAATCTGATTTACTTGGCGTGTTAAATGTTTTACAAGCTACGCTGTCTGTGGAGTGTGGACTATATACAATCTGAATACTGTTCTAAAAACAATTCTTAAGCTTTTTACAAGCTACGCTTGAGTATCTAAAATTTGAATACTGTTACAAAAAATAATCTGAGTGTTAGCTTTTTACAAGCTACGCTATCTGTGGACTATCTAAAATCTGAATACTGTTATAAAAAATCTCTAGCTTTTTAGAGGCTACACTGTGTGGACTATCTAAAACCTGAATACCTGTTATAACAAATAATCAGACAACACACAGTCAGGTTTTCTTGTTAAGTTTATTATTAAAAAAAAAAAAGACAAGACACACTTTTTTCCTTGTTGCATTTATTAATACTGAGTAACACAAATAAAAAATTCTTAAAATCAGTATTCACAAGTTCAACTCCGAACAGCCAGGCAGACACCATGAGTCTTTTTGAATTTGGATTTAAGAGAAAGCGTTTGATGAGACTGCGGGAGCTGACTCGGATTCCCTAACACCAAGTACTAGTAGTACTACTACAGGCACAGCTATAACCCCACCACCTCCTTGCCCAGACAGTGAAACTGTTGTGACCACTGAAGTTTCCTCAAGTGCTACTGCTTGTACTGAAAGCCAAGTTAAGGCCCCGAAAGTTAGAAAATTTCAGGAATCCTGGAAAAAGGGCCGGAAGTGGCTTACGATGACACAGATAAATGTGCCATGTTCTGTACATGGTGTCAGAGTTATGATAAAAGCCAAAGCAAAAATAATTTCAGAACTGGATGCAGTACTTTTAGAGTACACATTATCTCAGCACATGAAGTGTCCATGGCACACAAAAATGCTGAGATGGCATACATTGCAAATAAAACAAACGCTGGAGAAAGACCAATAGAGAAATCCATACAATTTATGGAACAAAAAGAAATGGATCAAATTTGTAAATTGTTCTGTACTGCATATTACGTTGCTAGGACCGAAAGGCCTTTCAGGGATTTTCCTGAGTTGATAGATTTACAAAGAAGAAATCATGGGATGATGCTATGAGTCACAGTTACAGCAGTGACAAGCAATGCCGTGTCTTCATTCACTATGTTGCACAAGATATTCAAAGCACTACTGCTAGTCTACTACAAGACAATGACTTCTTTTCTTGTTGATTCCTGCACAGATAAAAGTGTGACTGAGGAGGAGGCATTTATGTACGTGTTTTTGAAAATGGCCTACCTGTAACAAGGTTTCTTGCACTGAACCAGTCAGTGTCCCTAATTCAGAAAGCATTTTAAATACTGTAATTAATGCTTTAGAGGGTGAAGGTGGTTTAAAGGATGGTGGTTGGAAACATAAGCTGATAAGTGCGGCATCTGATGGTGCTGCTGTAATGTTGAGGAGCACTTCAGGTGTCCTTAGTTGAATAAAGCAAGATTTCCAGTGCCCACACCTCATTGACATACACTGCTGTGCACATCATTTAGAGCTTGCTGTAAAGGATTCGTTCAGAGACTGTCCCTTTTACAAGTCATTAGAACAACTTCTGCTGAACATTTACTCGTTTTACCACAGGTCACCAAAAAGTTGGAAAGGCCTACAGGAAACAGGATCCCTTTTAAATATTAATGTGGTCAAACCAGTTAAGACTGGTGGCACTAGGTGGCTTGCACACAGAGAACAGGCCATTTCTGCCCTTGAAAGGAACTGGGCTGCATTAGTGCCTCACCTCGAACATGTGTCACTGACAAACAAGCAGGATCATGGCCAAAAAGCACTAGGAATACTTAAAGTGCTTAAGACTCTAAAATGTGTTATATACATGAACTTTCTGAAAGTGTTTTTTGGTTACTTATCTGCTCTTAGTCTGTGCTTTCAGCAAGAGGATGCCACTGTTGAAAAAGTTCACAGCAGAGTAGAAAGCACAATTCAAAAACTAAATGGTCTGTCGAATCAAGAAACTCTTCACCGCATAACACTTACATCTGTAAATGAGAACCTAACTCAGTACAACAGTGTTGACCTAACTAATGAAACTAGCAGGCGCAGATCAAGTTCTCCTTCAGACATTGTAGAAGCCACAATTTCAGAGATCAAAAAAATTCTTCAGAAAACGTCACAGCACATTGAATCTCGCTTTCAGTTCTTCACGTCCAATAAAGTGCTACTAGCTGCAAGAGCTTTAAATTTTCAGTCCTGGCCAACATCCACAGAGGCACTTCAAACATATAGAGATCAAGCAATTCAAACAATCGTTGATCACTATAAAGTGGTCCTAGAGTCTCGTGGAGTTGATGTTACTTTGGTACTGCTGGAGTGGCTAGACTTAAAAAAGCACATACTTCACTTGCTGTCTGTTGAAAGTTGTAAGTCTCTGATATTGTGGCAGAAAGTGATTCTTGCGGATGTGCAGGATCAACAATTTCGAAATGTGCTGGCCATTGTCAGAATCATTCTCCTCATTCCTGTTCACACTGCTGCTGCAGAAAGAGGCTTCTCTCTGATGGGAAGAATAAAAAATGACTGGAGGGTTGGATTACGCCCAGACACCCTACACGACCTAATGTCTATATCTCTGAATGGACCCCAGCTTAGTGACTATAACTTTCAAGGTGCCATCATCATGGTGGAAAATGGCAAAAAGAAGGCCCACTACCAAAGCTTATGGCTCCAGAACACTGTCACTGCATGCTGCTTCTGCCAGCCCTAGTGGTGGTGATGAAAACGAAAGTGCTTGGTCCAGTGAAGATGACGTCTAAAATTATGTAAACTAAGGGACGGCATGTAAATAGTTTGTTGGGCATGTACATTTTCTTCTTACATGGCCAAGTGGGCATGTACTTTTTTTCACGAATTTCATACCCTGGTTTTGGGTATTACTGAGATGGTTGCATAGGACCAAGATGGGGGGGCGTGGGTCTCCCTCCAGTATTGAGTTAAACAGTTTTAGGACTGTAGGATTGATTTGTGTCTTGGCCATTTTGTAAAATTCAGAGCCGTACCCAAGTCCCGGTGATTTTTGGGATTTGCCGTTGGCAATAGTATTGATTACCTCGCCCTCAGTAATCGGCGTAGTAAGGGTTTCCTTCTGAGACTCCGCTAGGTGTGGTAGCGTGACTGTTTGTAGGTAATCCGGTATTTGTTGTGGAGATGGTGTGTACTCGGGGGTGTATAAAGTGGAGTAATATGCTGCAAAGGCATCTGCTATACCTTGTATTTTGGTTAGCGGTTGGCCTTCATTTGGGTGGTGAACAGAGGTAATTGTAGCCGCCTTTCTTTGTTTTTGGATCTGATAGGCTAAGAGCTGGGTGGCTCGAGGGCCTACCTCGTAGTACCTGTTTTAAAAAGGTCAAGGCAATTTCTGTTTGTGTTTGTACCAGCCGGTCTAACTCTAGCATAGTTTGTTGCAGCTGAGGCAGTAGTGATATGTCATCTTGTTTATGGGCCATTTGTAAAAAATGGAACGACTCCTCCAGTTTGGTCCTTTGTGCTTTTCGCTGCTTACTCAGCTCTGCTGTGTATTTTATGATGTGGCCTCGAAGTACTGCCTTGACAGTATCCCAATGTACTGCTGGGGAAGCGTCTGCTGGGGGGTTGTCGTTTTTGATCTCAGTAATTTTACCCGAGATAAACTCCCAGAATTGCTCTAGGCGCAGATAAAATGGGTTCAGCCTCCATCGTGTGTTCTTTGGTTGAAGACCCATATCCCAGGTGGAGACCAACGGAGCATAGTCGGAGAGAGAAACATCCCCCAGTTGCATGTCTTGCAAAGCTCCTAGATTCTCCACCTGCGCATATGTATGATCTATACGTAAACAGGTGCAATATGCGGCAGAGTAATATGTATAGTTTCTTGTTTGGGGGTGCAACATTCTCCAGGTGTCACACCATCCCACCTCTGCAACGAATTTACAGAAGAATTTCTGCATGGCCGATTGCTTGGGGTGTCTCGAACTTGAGGTATCTACGGTACGGTCTACAGTCAGGTTAAAGTCCCCGGCCAACATTAGTGTTCCCCTAGTTTCTTGCACTATCCTGTCATGCAGGAATCTTAGCTGAGGGACAGACAAGCACGGGGGGAGATATATACTAGCTAGGGTGACTGGCTTATCATTAAGTGCACCCCTCGCTATAATCAGCCTACCCTCAGAATCTGCCCACATAAATTCCATTTTGAATGGGGTATGCGGTGAGATTAACAGCTACACCTCTACGCCTACCTTCTCTGCTAGAAAAGTAAAAAACTTGCCCCCTGCTCAGCTTGGTGAGTTTTTCATGCTCCTTGTTGTTTAAATGGGTTTCCTGGAGATATAATAGGTCAGATTTAGACCTTCTCAAGTACGCCAACACCTTTGAGCATTTGATCAGGGGAGGTTAGGCCATTAATGTTCAGGGATAGCAGTTTCACTTTAGGGGACTGCATTTTAATAGTTCTTGATACCGAGTACTGCCTAACCCTTCGGTTTTGCTAAGAACACCATTCCATGCCCTTGTCAATCCAAGCTTTTGTGTAGGATTATAGGTAAATCTGACAACTTTTCTAACACCACAACTAACATAATAACAATAACATAACCAATACGTCTGACATTCAACAGCTACAAACATCAAACAAATATGCATTAGCGAGGTGGCCAACATGATCGCCTCGCTGAGTATTATTGAACTGGTGCTTCCAACAAGAAATAAACTCCTTATTACTAGTCTCTTGTGTGTATGAGACTCTGGGCCCTTGAAGTGCCCACTAGGGAAGGGAAAGTAGGGTAGATAACATCTATGGATGGACCTCAGCCTCCCATCTGAGATCAAGGATGTTCCTAGAGGATGCGCATGTCGACCAAAGGGACTCTAATTTGGAGAGCTGCAGTGTTGGGTTCTAGTCCCAAGGCCCCATAAATGTCACCCCGTCCCTGGAAAGCGAGGAGACAGTGAGCGGGGGCACCTATAGGACCTATATTCTGAAATCCCCCAACCCCTCATCCTCCCAGCCTGGTCCCCCCCATCCATTTCTCATCACAAGGTCTGTGATCCGCACTGCTTAGCACTTTCTATTCCCCCCCCTTTCCTTTTAACATGATTCTAATCACCAAAAATACCCATTTTCCCTCTTTACTGTTCCCTTGGGTTTCCCATCCCTCCCCTCGCACCTCCTATGTTAGGGGCAACTGTTGTGTTGATCTCCTGGGAGTCAACAGGACCAGGCTTTCTGGACCGGGATACTACTTCTGGCCCCGCTTAACCTCAGGATCTCGCACGAGCAGCCCTTAATAGTTCTCTGCCGTCGGGGGCTATAGGCCTGCTGGTGGCCGACTGGATGGTCCCACAGATTAGGGTCAGACAGCAGTAGGTCAGCGGACCATGCAGAGATCAGCGCCACCCACCCTCCTCCCGCCACCCCAAGGTACAACCGACTCTGCAGTATCTCCTTCCCCGCTATGAAGTCCTGGCCCCTCGTGTCACCATTAAGTCCACCGCTGCATGTGGCAGTCCCTGTCTAAGTTCGGCAAGCTGCAGGAGGTCCCTCGATTCGTTTTTATTTCCCATCCCCCCATCCAACACATTCTTAGCTCTAGCATCAAGCATGTGGATCTCGTCCACCTCCCAAAAGAGAACAGTCAGCCTTATAAGTTCTTGCATTTCCTCCCGCCACACCAAGGTACAGCTAACTCCTCAGTGTCTCCTTCCCTTTGAGGTCCCCCCATGTCCACCATTAAGTCCACCGCTGCATGTGGCAGTCCCTGTCTAAGTTTGGCAAGTTGCAGGAGGTCCCCCAATTCGTTTACATTCCGCCCCATCCACCCCACCCCACACATTGTTAGCACTAGCATCAAGAATGCGAATCTCGTCCACCCCTCCAAAAGAGAACAGTCAACCTCATAAGTTCTTGCATTTTTAGTCAGTATTTAGTTCTCAAAGGGGTTCTAAGATACAGTCCCTGCAGATAGTTCCGATTCCCTTATACTTGCTGTTGTTCAGCCATCCACTGCTGGTGGGTCTTCTCTGCCTTCCTCCGTGGACTGCTGTCTAGCCTTTAATGAATCCACTATCTGCTGGATTGCCTCCGCTCCCTGTGCATGTCTGGCGTCTCTCTGGGTGTTGCTCCAGGCCCTCTGGGATAATTTAGCTGCTAACGATGTTCCAGGAGTAGGGCGCTGCTGTGAGATTTCTATTTTCCTAGTTTTCAGCTCAGTTGCTGCTGCTGCTGCACTGTCAAAACTAAGAGGGCCCTCCCGAAAGAAGATCACCATCTTGGCCGGGTAGGGGGTCCTGAAGCGTATGCCTGCGGCCTTCAATGCTCTCATTATCGGGATGTATGCTCACCGACGTGCCATCACTTCTGGTGCACAGTCATTATCAAAGAACAGTCTCTGGCCTTTGAGGAGTACCGTACTGCTCTTCCAAGCCGTGTGCAGCACTGTTTCCTTATCTTGATGTCACAGAAATGTTATCAGCATAATTCGCGGGAGCGAGCTCCCAGTGCAGGCTTGGGGCCCAGGGTGCAGTGCGCAAATTCTATCTCAAATGACAAAGTCTCTGGCAATGGTAATATTTCCCACAGGGATTTTTGAATAAATGGTATCATTTCTGTGCCTTCTGTATTTTCAGGGACCCCTGATAGCTGGATATTGTTCTGGCGATTCCTGCTCACGGCATCTGCGCAGTCCTGCAGGGTCTTTAGGTTGCGATGTAGCTGTACCAAAGCCCGCTCAGCCTCATCCACACGTTGGTCTGTGGTTGTAGCCTGGGCTTCACTGGCCTCCTGCCTCTTCTCAAGCTTGCCGATGTCCGTTCTGAGCGCGGTAACTGTAGACCGCATTTCTTTTTCTAAAATTGCGGGGCTCATTTAGTACTTGTGCCATTTGTCTTTGTAGGATTGTGTAGGGGATCTGGTTGCTTAGTGCAGAGATATGGCGGGAGGCCAACAAGGCCCTGGATCCCCCGCTCTCCGAATCCTCAGCCTGTAATCTCTCTTCATCTCGGCGGTCTAAGGGTCTGCGCTTAGTGTCTCATTTTTTTTGGCATGTTGCAGCCTCCTGTTAGTTTTTTCTTCTTGTATTGTTAAAGCAGTGTTTAGGAGGCAATAGTTTTGATCTCATCGGGAGCCTCTTGTACTAGGTTGCAGCCTGGTTCATGACATCACCAGAAGTCCTCTTTATACCCTTTAAATGCACGCCCTTAAACAAACAAACAAAAAAAAATTCTTTTACATTACTTACAGTTGCAAACTAAACTAGTGTGTGAGAAACAGAAACTAGACTACTTCCTTTGATGTGCTGTATTCTGTCCGCAACAGAATAACACAAAAGAGGTGAAGAAGTGATCACTTGTCCAGTCATCCCATACACAATGTGCTCCACCCCCACAAGACTGATACACATAACACTTCACTTTCCCAGGCTTTGAATCTGCTGCACACACCTGGCTGCCACATACCAACAAAATAGCCTTTATTAATTGCTTTGCTGAATGCTGCTGTCTTCCCGGACTAACAAAGTGCTAAGTGCCGGTGATAAGGTCCGAGTACGTCAACAACCAGCCTAATCTAATCTCTGTATCTGTAGTATGCAGTCTGCATTTAGCACTCGGACCGATTCTAGTTCTGTCCCCAGTGTCAGTTCACACTCTTCTTTGGGGCTTATTTCTTTGATGTATGCCCCGAGTTGCCAGAGCTGGCGTCCCCACATCTCCTAAGCCTGCAAGCCTAAAAGTGTTAAAACAAGTGGGGAAGGAGGTGGAACGGAAGAGAAGTCAGGCTACTCAAGAGGTATAAAAGTTAGGTCCTCAGTTGCCCCTTCCTCCATTCCTCTTTGTTGCTAACAACCTAGACTGACTGACAGACCTTCTGACCAGCAACTTTAAGTTTTCATCTGGACCAGCTGGCTGACAGCTAAGCACTTTGCGTGGATCAGTGGTTGCCAGTGGGATCTCTTGTCTCAGCGCCAAAGCGCTTGCCTTAGTGCCCAAGCCTTGCAACTGTTGCCCTTACATTTTTTTTCAACTGTCTGACGTGACGCCTGAGGAGTCCGACTCTGGACTGTGCCACAGCCGCCCCATGCCGTGAAGAACCTGTTGTTGCCTCCAGTTCCTGAGCAACAGAAGACATCCTTTCAAGTCAAAGACCAGGATCCAGATCCTCTTGTATATTTGTTCGTTCCGGCTGTTCTTTGAGTCATCACCTGTTGGGCTGGTAGTGGCAGTCAACAACAAACAAGCCCGTGACAACAATGTAAGGTAACTAAGGTCACACTACTTTATGAGAATCTTAAAAAATAAAATAAAAACGCAGAGCTACTGCTGTTGATCGTTCATTTGGCATTAATTCTGACATGCACTGCCAAGTGCTGCCACATGAACCGTGGACTGTATTGGTTTTGACAGAGTCCAGACCTGCTCTTATTAAAATGAAAAAAGGTGTGGCAAGGTTAAAGAAATATTAATAATACTTAAAATTAGAAAAGTGCAAACTATGGGAAAAGGGACCTAAATTATGTATCTCTGTGTTATGCTTCTGCTGTTTTTCAATTTTAAATTGCCCTTTTCCTTCCCTGTTACCATGGCATGCTCATTCTTGCAATTAGTGCACTCATGTACGCCATGTACGCCTCCATCTGATATTACAAAGGCTTTGTTGCAATGATCTTTGCTCTGCGGCTTTATGTACGCCTCCATCTGACATTACAACGGCCTTGTTGCAAAGATCTTTGTTCTGCGGCTTTTTTTCTTTGCAGCAATGATGCCATTGCCATTTGAATAGGAGGAAAAAAGATGTGGGTTGAGTGATTTCTGTGGGTTGGTTTTCATGCTGCTTCTTGTACGGGTTCCACTGAAAGGGAAGAATTGACTTGATCACAGTTATAATGCTTAAAATGGCGCACAGATTTGGTTCCCCTGTGATCTGGAGCACAAGAATCACACTGGTGCACCTGATGATTGTGCACTTGCAGATATAAACATTTGTAGTCGTTGCTGTGGATAAATCCTGGTTTGATGCAAAAAAATTATGTTCCTATAAAGGACTGCAGCAGATTCTCTCTAGAAATGTTTGATTTGATTAGGAGGTGGGGAGATGCCCTGAAACTCTGGGCTGGTACATTCTTTGCAGTTCTGTGTAATGTCGTGTAACTCAGTGTTTGGGTCACTCCTGCAAAAAGGACACTGGCCCAGCAAGCCCCCCCCCCCCCAACAATATAAAAAAAATGTAGGGGTAATGCAGGAGGATTTTTTCCCCCTCAGAGGGTGGTGAACCTATGGAACAGCTGCCAGTTGAGTCAGTGGGCATGAAGACAGTATAAGCCTTCAGAGTAAGCTTGGAAACATTTCTGCTTACCAAGGGAATTGGGGTATCTTAGGTAGTAAAGTTGGTAAAGTATCCATGCAAATTGATGTGTTTGTACAGCATGCTTATTTCACTTCTACTTATGAAATGGGCGGAGGTGGGCTACATGGTGTGTCAGTGGTCATTCAGAGATGTTATTACTATGTAAAGTCCACTGCTGAAGTTCTAAAACTTGGAAATGTGGGGAACCTCACGGAGCCCCGTGTTTGGCTATATCTATAGAAGTTTGCCTGTATATTTTACTTTTTGCGCTATAAGTTGTGGGCCTCCAATCACCTGCATGCTTTTCAGTTAATTTGTTATATTATACTGGGTGAATTGAAACATGGGTTTCTTTTCTTGTTATAACTGGCTGCTTGCTAAGTAACTTGCATATGGTCTTATTTTCTTCTAGTATATAAAATACTGCCAGCAGAGCACACTGCTGCTCAACAGTACCTGAGAACAAGGCTAACCTGGCATTTGTTTTTTCCCAGTTTATTATCAGTCCACAGATGTAATCAGTCATTCATGGGCTGGTTTTATGGTTTACCCCTGAAAAATATTTTATTAGCTTTATTTGGATATCAGCACTTGCTATGGAGTGTCGTTTCATTATTTGAGAATTACTGGTGACCCCCTTTAATACACTGTGCCGAACTATGTTTCAAACACCATAATAACTGGGAGAACCAGTTATTATGCCATTCTGTGTTACTCATAGTTTCTACACCACCTCATTTACTCTTGCTATGATGGTGGGCGGGCCAAACACTGCAACAAAGATGGCGGTTACGTTTCTTCGTATGCGAGGACCCACATGGATCATATGCCTGACTCCATCAGTTCAGGTAACTTTATATGGTTTTAAATATTTATCGAATTGATACTGCCCTTACATTTTTTTTTTTTTTTTAATCTAATTGGTACATCCTGCAGCTGTTCAAACTCTTCAAGTGCGGCTTCGGCAAAAAGGGATTTTACTGGAAATGGCTCATACAAATACATACAAGCACAAATAAATAAAAGTAAAAATAAATGAATTAATGTACTTGAGAGAGGGAACGCTGTACAGTAAGTGTGTGTGTCTGTGTGTGTGTGTATAAAGGGGACTCAGTAGCAGCACGTACCTCAGCATTTCAGTGACAGCCTTTTTCACAGTGATTTCCTTGCACCACTAATTATAAAAAATAAAGCCCATGCAAGGTGTGTGTTATGAGGATTTTAAAATCTAACACATACCTGCACAGGCATTATTCTCTATTTACATAACTGTTATGTTGAATAGCGGGCACAAAGTTACGCGATTACAGACTCTGATGTCAATATAAATATTAGTGAATTAGGCACTGGCAGTAGGAATCTCTGGTCACTTAAACTGAGCCTCCAGCAATATACCTGCGGTCTGCCAATGGCTGCTAGGCAGTGGTGTCTGTAAACCATAAAACTGTTCTTAATTGCATTGAAAAATAATTAAAAAAAATGCTAACCAGAAGCCATTCAGTGGAAGAAACAAATGCTTAGATAGCCTTGTAATCTGGCATTGAGCAGCACTTTGTTACTTAACAAGTATGTAATATACTATACAAAAAAATAAGATAAATATGCAACTTAGCAATCAGCCAGTTATGAAAAGAACCCCATGTTTCAGGTCACCAAATGTATAACATATTAACTCAATGATCAACAGCAGTAGCATTATTTTTTTTCCAGATTGGCAAAAAAAAAACTGTTAGAATGCATAAATAAATTAAAAAAACTAGAGATTTCTTTACATACAAGTAAATAAAAGCTAATGAAGCATACATAGATGTAACGAACATAAAAAAATTGTAACAATGAAACTAAGGCATTGTTCATTTTTTCCCCAAACAGCTCAACAGCTCTAAGGAGTAAATAAAAGGTATATTCCTACACATATATTCATATGTCGTTACTATAAAATTAAAGGAGAGAGTAGCCAATACAACATATTAAAAAAGGTGAAGGCATGCACCTACAGTACATCTAAATTATCACACATGACCAGTGGTGTCAGCTACCAGGGATTTTAATACATACTGATGCTGGCTTGGCTTGAGGAAGGGACAGCATGGCCGGAGCCCCTTTGCAACCGAGGTGATCATGCATATGCAACAAATAAGTCCAGAGGCACTAACGTACCCTAGTGTTTAGTATCACAGTCTGTACAATAGGCAAGGCTTACAGTGATGAATCTTCAAATGATTTTGACTTGTGACAGTTCATAATACTTTATTTATTTTATTTATTGAAATGTTTCACCAGGAGGGCACACCGAACAACAAGTTGCTCGTATCACTGTATCAGTTAAAGCAAAAGGAAGCTGGGAAGGCAGTCAGAACAGCAAAGGCCCAAACCGAGGAAAAGATAGCCAACTCAGTTAAGAAGGGGGATAAAACCTTTTATAGGTACATCAGGGAGCGAAGGAAGACCAAGGGAGGGCTAGTGAGGCTTAATAAAGAGGAGGGAGGGTGGGCAGAGGGTGACTGTGAAAAGGCAGAGATACTAAACAAATATTTTGCTCAGTATTTACAAAGGAAGTGGGAGGTACCTAAAACAAACAGAAAACACTCTGGATACAGAAGTTGATACCAGCCATTTACAGAAGAAAGGTTCTGAAAGAACTCTTAAAACTGAAAGGTGGACAAAGCAATGGGGCCTGATGAGGTTCATCCCAGAATTCTAAAATAACTAAGGGTAGAACTAGTGACACCACTGACTACCCTCTTTAACAAATCATGGGAGGATGGGGTGGTACCCGAGGACTGGAGGAGGGCAGATGTGATTCCCTTCACAAAAGTGGGAGCAAGGCAGAAGCAGAAAACTACAGACCTGTTAGTTTAACCTCAGTGGTAGGGAAAATGGTGGAATCACTTCTGAAGGAAAGAACTGTTGAGTGTCTAGAGGCCAGAGGGGCTCAGGACTCAAGGCAGCATGGATTCACAGCGGAAGGTCATGCCAGACAAATCTGATAGATTTCTTTGACTGGGTGACCAAAGTAGTAGATCAGGGAGGGGCTGTGGACATGGCCTACCTAGACTTTAGCAAGGCATTTGACACAGTCCCACACAAAAGATTAATATACAAGTTAGCCAGCCTGGGAGTGGGTCCCAAGATGACAGCCTGGGCAAAGAATTGGCTGGAGAATAGGACACAGAGGGTAATAATAAATGGAGTCCACTCTGAAGAAAGGGGGGTTACTAGTGGGGTACCGCAGGGTTCAGTATTAGGACCGGTCCTCTTCAATGTCTTTATAAGTGACATTGCAGAGGGACTGGAAGGAAAGCATGTCTCTTTGCAGATGACACAAAGATCTGCAACAGAGTTGATGCACAAGGTGGTGGAAAGGATGAGAAGGGACTTGGCAAGGTTAGAGGAATGGTCAAATGTATGGCAGCTTAGATTCAGTGCTAAGAAGTGCAAGGTAATGCACCTGGGAAACAAAAACCCAGGGGAAGAGTACACAATGGGGGGTAAGATACTAACAACAACAAAAATGGAAAGGGACCTGGGGGTAGTCATATCAGATGACCTAAAGGTGGGCAAGCAATGTGAGAGGGCAGCAAGGAGGGCTGGGGGATACTGGGATGCATAGGGAGAGGCATCACCAGTAGAAAACAGGAAGTTATTATCCCTCTGTACAGACAGTTGGTGAGACCCCATCTGGAGTACTGCGTGCAGTTCTGGAGACCCAATCTCCGCAAGGACATAGACAGGATGGAGGCTGTCCAGAGGAGGGCAACTAAAATGGTGCAGGGTCTGCACCGGAAGACATATGAAGAGAGACTTAAGGAGCTGAATATGTACAGCCTCGAGGAAAGGAGGGAGAGGGGATGATAGACACTTCTCAAGTATCTCAAGGAATCAACAAAGTCCAAGAGGGTAGCATCTTTCAAAAAAGAGGTGTGCCAAGAACAAGGGGGCACAATTTGAAGATAGAAGGGGGGCGGCTCAGAGGTAATTTAAGGAAGTATTTTTTCACAGAGAGGGTTGTGGATGCATGGGACGGACTTCCGGAGGAGGTTGTGGAGTCAAAAACAGTGGTGGAATTCAAGCGTGCGTGGGACAGTCATAAGGCAATTCTAAGGCGTGGGGGTAGGAAGAAGTAGGCTACTGTTTAACTAGGATCTGCAGCTTATCCAATAGGTAGGGAAATGGGCAGACTGGGTGGGCCAAGCGGTCCTTATCTGCCGTCCAAATCTATGTTTCTATGTTTCACAGTGCGACCTAGGGGAAGGGGGTTACATAGGGTTGTGAAGGATGATCAGTTACAACAGTATGTGGGTAGTACAAACAATACAACATTGTAAGATTGTGCAACAGTTGGAACACAGGGTATTGTACAATAAACAGTAGTGGAACACTGGGTAAATTACAATACATGTCCAAAATCATACAAAAGAACATATAAATGTACAAAACAGTAATAATGCGATAGAACCATTTATAGTGCATGACTGTACCAGGAGCAGGCTCGAGGGAGTACGCAAGTGCTGTTGGAATAAAAGGTATGGGGTTAGGCTGTGCACACTGGTGACCCAGAAGGGCAGGAGAAGAGAGAGGGGGAGAGGCAAGAACCAAATATGAGGAGAAAGGGCAGCCATTTCCTGATTTCCCCCTTCAGGATGTTGAGAACCTTGCGGGGGGGGGTCATGGTAGGAAGGCAGAATCTGGGGATAGGTATTAAGGTGGGTTAAAGCAGGAATGGCTGAGGGAAAGGTAATTGCGTAGGGCAGAGGTAAGGGAGTAGTTGGAGGAGGAGTGATGTATTTCAAGGGGGAGGGAATTCCAGATTCTAGGGAAACGATGGGCAAAACCAGTCTGACCGATGAGGGTGGAGCGGAGAGGGACCGTCAAGGTGCAGGCATCATTTGATCTGAGAGAGAGTGGGTGGGGGAGGTGGAGGGAGAGAGGATGAGAGATAGGAGGGAGCCCCGAACCAGAATTTGGAGGTTAGTTTGCACAGTGAGAGATGTGCCTGTGAGACAGTGGAAGGAAGGTTAGAGAGCATAGAGTTCACAGTGGTGGAAGTGGAAGGGAGTCGATAGCAAAGCAGCAGAAGGAGTTAAAGAGAGTGTCCAACTTGGTCAGAGAAGATTTGGGAGCAGCACCATAGACTACGTCTAAGTAGTCAAAGATGGGGAGTATCATTTTCTGGACAGTTTCACGCCTCGCAGTCAGCGGGATGCAACTATGATTCCTGCACAGAGCACCAAGCTTGGGGCACAGTTTCTTCAGGATAGCATCGATATGCACAGAGAAGTTGAGGTGCTGGTCCAGCCAATCTCCCAGATATCGAAATGAGGAGGTGTCCTCCAAGATGGTCCCATCAAGGGTGTGGAAGGTGGTTAGGGCCCGGAGCCTAGAGAGTCTCTGTCTGGTGCCAAATGTCATTGAGACTGTCTTCTTGGCATTTACAAAAAGCTGGTGAGAAGTAAACCAGAGCTGAACTTGGTTGAAGTCATGCTGTAAGCTAGTTTATGACAGCAAAGGTTTTGCCGGAACTGTACAAAACAATATCGTCAGCGTAAGTGTGGATAGAAGAGGATGAGCAGGCTGTGTGCCGGGGGGGGGGGGGAATAGCTAGGCAAGACATTTTTCCCAATGACTGCCCAGTGTGATACAGTGGCTGGTGCCTTGCAAAGGTCTAACAAATTATGTCTATTGGTGTATTGTTATCCAGGAACTGGGTCATATTTTCATAGAGACAGATTACATTTGTGGCACGATTGTCCTTTTGTGTATCCCTGCTGCTCTCTGTCAGTGAAAGCATTGCTAGAGATGTGGCTAGTAGTAATTATGTCTTTAATCAGGGAATATAACATTTTACCCGGAACCTGTATTTATTATGTATTGCCTTGTGTTGTATTCATATTGTTCACTCTCTTTGTACAATGTGATGTGTTTAATAAATAAGCTCTGTGTAAAGTTAATGACTCTAGTCTGTGTCATTATTTCCCCAGCCTCAGGAGTTTACCTTGTTACTGGTGGTTGACCATAACTGCTAACTTCTATCCTGAAGTTTGTGGAACCAAAACCTCCTAACACATTTATATGAAAACTGTATGCTTGAGCCTGATAATACACATATTGCCATGCCATCTTTCATTTTCACCTGGGTGGCTACTGTATCAGGTTAAGCAATGGATGGTTAAGACTTCAAATGGAGCTATTGGAGGAAATGGGTTGCCAGCTGAGCTCTTAAGTAAGCAATAACCCACGACAGGGTGTGCGGTTACTGGGGATTAATGAACACCCCAGGTGTGTTGTGAGGCATGTGGCCGCAGGCCGAGTGTCCTCACAGCACCTGGGGTGTTGATTAATCCCCACTAACAGCACAACCTGTTGTGGGTTATTGCACTTATAACATGGGCCAAATTTGAAGAAAAATAGACAAAAACTGCTGTTATAAGAAAGAAAACATGCGGGAACTATTTACAGTTCCTCCACTGTTTTTGGCCTTGGAACCACAGTTTTATGTTTTCTGCCACAGTAAAAATAGTTCAGTAGACAGGAGTTTGTGGTGAACAGGCCACACAGTATACAATCATGGAGCAGGTGGAAATTTGTATTGTACTGTCAAAAGTACACAGCATGTTGTATTTGTATATTGGTATTCTGTGGTGACACTGCATATATATATATATATATATATATTTTTTTTTTAATTCTTAAACTGCAGTCTGATTTCAAAGATCGCTCACCTTCACAAGCAACACACTGAGGTCTGAACGTCCCCACTGCATGCAGATCACAACAGTAGTGAGACGCACAGACATTATTCGGGACAAGTTTACTACGGTACTTTAGATGTCATTAAGCACAATTGAAAACCTGCACTTACATGCACCACAATGGTCGCTGCTGCCATTCATGGAGCTGTACAACGCGGGTGACTGGGACACTGACAGGGAGACGCAGAGACTCCAGAAGGGAGCACAACATTGCAGATCTTCCCCATCTTGGCTTTGGACAAGGAGCGAGCAGGTTTTCCACATACGATCACTTGTTTGCGGACAACCGCAGTAGTTCCCTTTGCGCTCTGTCTAGGTAACCGACTGCTACGGCCTCACAGTTTAAGATAGGAGATGCGTGGGCATAACATGGTATCCGTCAGTTACCTTGCACAGAAATGTAATGTAGGTTTTCAAAACCTGTGTTTAGGACATCGCAAGAGCTATTTCTAGCTCTCCTGGAGTTACAAAGCTGAGATGCTAGGAGCTAGCAACAGCTTGAAACGCTCAATGCGGTCACGCTATCGCAAATCTATGTTTTTGCTGGATTGTAATGGTCAGTTGTTTAATTTGTACTTTCTATATGCGATATAGCATAAATCTCTGTACTTGCTTATTGCGTAGTGTCTGATTTCAGCTGGGACTTACAATGTCCATTGGGAGGTGGGTGGGTTCCATCGCTAACGCATTAACCAACATGACTGATTCTCATTTTCTTTTACAGCGCTGACTAATTAGTTTGGTACCTTACATAGCACCTCCTCTGCGACTTCTTACCACATCCGCTTACTGTTAAAACACCAGGAATTAATGAATGGTCACATTACACTTATTATCCAATCAGGTTTGCAAAACTTAGATGCCCATGTTATAATATGATGTTTTAAATATTCCTATGTGGTATAACTGCATTCTTAACAACATGATCGCCATCACTAATCTGCATTTACTCTATTTCTGTATAGCAAAAACTGGTTTAGAAATGTGTATTTTGTACCCTAATAAGTGCCCTTCTGACCCTCAGTCCCCTTAGCTTTCACTATCTTCCGGCACCCCTACCTGGGAGCACTTCAGATACAAGAAAGCTTTTTCAAAATCTAATCAAAATATGAGCTGGTCTGCAGAAATAACAGCCCGATATTCAGTTGTGCATCATACACCTTTAGTGTTACTACAGTAAGAACCCCCAAAAAAAAAAATCAAGGATTCCTATACTTGCTGCAGTGATTTGTGGACACCATCACTAGAAAAAATACTTTTCAATCAAAAATCCATTTTGATGATGCCAAATATTTTTGAGGTTCATTTAAAAAACAGCTGTAGTATTTTCTTGCAGATTGCTTCATAATCGAAGCAATCTGAATGTTTCAGTTTTTCTGTATAAGCAACAGAAGTTTATGTAACGATTTCCCTAAAACGCATGGACATGTCTCTGCATAGCTGGGACGAAGCCCAAATCGTCCATCAGCAACCCCGCAGTAAGAGCTGAAAAACTGGTTGGTTTACTCAAGAGATCTCTGCGTGTTTCCAACAACCTGTTGATCTACCTTTGCAGTTTTCTTGTTCTGGGCATAATTGTGGGTAGATAATTTTGTAGAAATGTATAGGACCCCATTTAACAGATTTTAAAGACACCCGCTAAAAGGTTTAGGAGTTCCGCCCTAATGAAATACCTTATTTGCATATCAAATGGCAATGATGGATAACAGAAAAATGAAAAAAAAAAGGGTTTTGAAATGAATAGCCTGTACATTCGACCCCGTGTCCTTCAGATCACGAGTCGCAAAATTCGCATGCAAAAGTCAGGGGATCTTGTCACCCCTCTCATGTTATAAACCGCCATACCTCTCAACCTCTTGCCTCACGAATCAGAGACAAGGCTTAAAAAAGTCAGGGACAAAGACCCCAAATCAGGGACACATCTTAAAATCTGATATTATTGACTCAGAAAGCTGATAGAATAAAGGGATTTGTGTTAATATGCATTTTCTGAAGAATAACAAGTCTGTTACTTTAATGTTTGACATTATTTTGTGCTTTTAATTCCCACTGTTCTGTCACAAGAACACAAATTTTATGAGGGACAGAGGAGAAACTTGAGGCAAAATCAGGGACAGTTGAGAGGTATGTAAACCGCATCTCTGCTCTATCACCATCAATAAAACTGATGTTTCACTCACCATCCAGCTGTAACAGCTCTACTTCGGAAACGGTTTGGCAACTGCTTCAACTGGGGTTCTGTAATCAATTTATACAACTCTTTTTTTGCGTTACAACAACCCTTGTTTTCAGCCAATCGGGGAAACCGTATGGTGTGTCGTCACCCTACCTGGCAACCTCCTAACAAGTAGCCACTGTCCTCGCGTGATTCCGGACCCATAGTAAGCCTGCTTGACAATAAAAATGTTAGCGAGCGTGTACATTTGTTGGTACACATACGAAGAACAAAATAAAAATGTAATGTAGTAATTACAAGATGTGGGTCAGTGTTTATTAGTTGAGTTGGCGGGGCGGTTGAAACTAATGTTTAGTGATACATTGACTGGTATTAAAAGTGTTATATGTATGATAACGTTGCTCTTTTTATTTCTTGAGGGAAAAAAACGTCAGGCAAAAAAAATGTTACGGCGGAATTCAAGTTTTGAAGTGAACAGGCCCCCTTGGTCACAGTGTCACTGCAACCAATATGGCGGCGCACTGGAGCGACTTGCTGTGCTAGAGTAACGAGGGAAACAGTCTTGTACTGAAACACTTGCGGGAGAGTATACAGTAAGTGTTGTACTGGTTCGAAGCTAATGTGGTGATTGCAGCCTGTGTTGGCACGCTATTCTTCTCATGTGCCGGAGGGGAGTATGGCTCTGCTCTGAAAAGTTGCTCTACAAAAATGCCAGAGATAGCTTTAATCTGTTGGCGCGTCTCAATCGTCAGCATGCAGAAAACGGAGACTTCATAGACTGGCTACACAATCGCCGGCAATCAAACATCACATAATTTACTACGTGGAATCGTTTCATCACCTCTAAAAAACAAGATTTGCACTCTGCACAAGACAAGCAGCAAGAATGATTTCGCTGCTGTGTGTTCCATATTACTGATTCTGATGTCCGGCATTTGAAAATGTTTGTTCATTATTTAGTTTTGGGGTTACTTATAAGGAATTTAATAAAACAGAAATGTTGGCCATTGTGATGCGGTGCGCGGCACCACGTGCTCTTGAGCAGACAGATTTGGGATTCGGAAAGTGATACCAAAAAACAACTGTTGCATTTCTGATGGTTCCAGTTTGCATGAAAGGATTTAACTGACTGGATATAGAAGTCTTGGAAGACGTCCATGTCAAGTCACATCACACCCTGTGCAGGAAGGGTTTCCGAGCAGCGCAGGCACATAACTAGAAGGAAAGACTTTGTTTTAGTTTTGTGGGTATGGCCATCCACTTGGATGCCAGTGTTCCAGACCCATGACCACCCCGTTAATGCGTGCGCGTGCATGCTTTCACATTCTGGGGACGATCCTCAGAGGTGCGCAACTTCAGCGTATCTACCCTCTCTCCTTAATTCTAAATCTCTCCGTTGGGTCCTCATCCGTCCCTACATCCTGTAAACATGCAGTGGTCCTCCGTCTCCCAAAGAGTGGTGACCCCTGCTCCCCTGTCAGCTATCGCCCAATCTCCCTTCTCCCAGCCCTTGCCAAGCTCCAAGAATACCTGGTTCTCTCCCAGCTAACCTCCTTCCTTGCTGACTCTTCCTTTTTCACCCCGTTCCAGTCTGGCTTTCGGAAGAACCACTCCACTACCATCTCCCTCCTCAGGCTCACTGACTCCATCCTCTCCGGGATGGACAATGGCCTCATCACCTCTGCCATCTTTGTCAACCTCACCAAGGCTTTCAACACTGTCTCCCATGCCCTGCTTCTCGACTCCCTTATGGCTGCTGGTTTGTCCACTCCTGCTCAACACTGGTTTAGAACTTACCTCACCGGTAGAACTCAATCAGTCAAGATTCAGGATGAAGTCTCCCCCCCCCCCCCGGCAATCTTCACAGGAGTCCCTCAGGACTCTGTGCTTGGCCCCATTCTCTTCTCCATCTTCCTAAATGACCTACCCACAGTCTGCTCCTCCTCCGCCTCCTCTCTCCACATGTATGCCGATGACATCGTCTTGTTCATCTCCATCAAATCCCCCGTCAATGTAGCAATCACTCTTCAGCATGACTTCCACCAGGTTCGGCTCTGGTTTGGCTCACATCAGCTATTCCTAAATGCCAAACAGACTGTCTCTATGACCTTTGGCACTAGGCAGAGACTCTCTAGGTTACACCCCTTACCATCTTTCCACACCCTTGATGGCTAAATCCTTGAGGACATCTCCTCTTTCAGATACCTTGGAGTTTGGCTGGAACAACACCTCAGCTTCTCTGGCCAGATTGATGCTATCCCGAAAAAACTGTGTCCCAAGCTTGGTACCTTATTCAGGAACTGTAGTTGCATCCCTCCTACGGCGCAGCGCGAACTACTTCAGAAGATGATCCTCCCCATTTTTGACTACTGTGATGTAGTCTATGGTGCTGCTCCCAAATCTTCCCTAACCAGATTGGACACTCTTTTCAACTCCTTCTGTCATTTTGCCCTTGATGCTCCATCTCGCATTCTTTATTGCGACCTCTACCATGCCTTGTCCTTTCCCCCGCTTGCAAACAGGCACCTCGCTCATTGCGTCAAACTCATCTCCAAATTCTGGCTCAGTGAACTTCCCCGTTAGCTTCCTGTGCCTCCCCCTACGATCTAGAGACTCTTGCACATTGCTGTTCCCCCGACGAACCACTCTCATCGGTCAGTCAAGCTACAATCATTGCTTCCTTAAAATCTGGAACTCTTTGCCCCAAATACAGCACTCTTCCTCCTCCTCCTCCCTCGCCTATGCCTTGCACAACTGCCATCTAGCTGCTCCTGTTTTAATTCTCCCTAAATAGTTCCCTATGTACCTTTGCCTCTCTATGCTCCTTCCCATCCAAATCCTCCCTGCTCCTTGTGCCAGTTACCCATCACTTTCACTCTTCTGCTACCTCTTACCCTCTTGCATCTTCCTCTCCCTTTCATCTACCCATAATAACTGCTTACCTGTGCTTAGTCCTGCCCACTGGCAGGGTTCTCAGCATCCTGGAGGAGTACAGTACGGAGCAAGCCTTTCACTTCTGTTCTCCTTCTCCACCATCCTTCTCTCTAGGTCTAGCCTTATTCTTGTGCTCTGGCAGGGTTCTCAGCATCCTGGAGAGGCCAAGGTGTTAGGCAATCTTCTTTCCTTCCCTCTCCCAGTCTTGCCCTTGCGTTATTTCTGTACCCTTTCTTCTACCCATATTAACAACTTACCTGTGCTTAGTCCTCCCCCCTGGCTGGGTTCTCAACATCCTGGAGGGGTATAGCACGGGGCAAGCCTTTCCCTCCTCTCCACCATCCCTTCTCTTGCTCTTGCCTTATTCCTGTATCCTGGTAGGGCTCTCAGCATCCTGGAGAGACCCTCGGTGTTAGGCAAATTTCTGTACTTCTCTCTCCCACTACTACCTCCCAACCACCTAACTTTGCACCCCTACCTAACCTTACTTTTCCCTGCCCTTCACCCTCTCTCTCTCCCATCCCTTTTTTCCAGTCTCCACCTCATTCTCTGCCCCTTGCAGGGGTCCCTGCACCCTGGAGGGGCTTAGCTCTTGGTTCGACCCGTCCTTCCCTGCCCATATTTCCCCTCACCCACACCTCCCTCCTGCCTATCACTCTACACTTTTATCAAATATTATACAATGGCAAGAAAGAATAAAGTTTTCTTATTGGTCAGTCTGGAACTGGAGCTGTGATGTTATCCTAGCATAACATCACGACTCTACTCCCAGCACATTGATGACCGCATGTAGTATGAAAAGGAAAAATTGCTCCACTGCCCACGAGCAGCGTCTCCAGTCCCCACTTAACTGTTCTGCTTGCTGCTCTGCTCACTGCTCCTACCCTTGCACAACTTAAAACCTGACCACAAAAACCACACAACAAAAGAAATGTATCAAGCAGAACACAGTGTCTTGGTATCCCATTTTTGAATGGATAACCATGACACTAAAATACAAAGACATTCATGCTGCCAGAAACACTGGAAATGAGTGAACGCCCAATGGCTTCACTGCTCCCACAGCACGTGCTCACTCGTCGCAGTAAACATCACGCTGTTCTTCCTTCCTTTTAAAAGAAGACATTTGAATACCTTTCCTCTCCCAGTACAGACATACTTTAACTGTACTGGAGAACCTAAATGCGACCAAAAATTAAAAAAACAGAAACGACAGGGTGGGGGCAGGGATTCTCACCAAAAGACCTGGCTGCTGACAGCCACGCCTCATCAATCTTCACCGGTTCCCCAGTCAGTAGCACGATCAAATCATTTAACCTTCTAAATAAAACACTTTTCTCTCTTATCTCTTCTGTGTGCGTGTGTGTAGTTTCAGGAGAACACAAATCTAGCACGGTATGAAAAAACAGCATACACATATACAAAGTAATAATACAGTAGGACTATTTTTCCTCTCTGTATACCTACCCACATAAAAAAATGACTTAAACATGCTTTAAAATAAAGGAATAATGCATGACAGGGTGTGTGTCGTGCTGGGATAACGCCATGCCTGGGGGTTGGGCACGAGGTCAAGCCTGAAGTGCCCAGTGCCCCAGGGGTATGCTATCCCAAACGGCACATACCCTGGGGTGCATTATTCCTATTATACAATGGCTTGTTGTTATAGATAAAATAAAAATAATAATTTTAAATAATGTTTTTATTAGAGTGGAAAAATATTTTTGTTTCTTAAGAGGAGATGCAAAAAAAGAGGGCAGCCATAATGATGACACTAGACCTGTGGCATTGAGCTGGAATAACGCCATGGGTTCAGCCCCAAACTGACCAATCACAGTCCAAGATTCTTTCTTGCCATTGTATAATATATTTTAACCAAGTTTTTTTTTTTTTTTACTTTTCTGCAATAGCGCCATTGTATAATAGGAATAATGCACTCCAGGGTGTGTGTCGTGCTGGGATAACGTCACGTCTGGGGTGATTAGTCACACTCAGCCGGCGGCCTTGTGTCTGATCACCCCAGGCGTAACGTTATCCCAGCATGACATACACCCTGTCATGCATTATTTCTTTATTAGCACATTGTACTAATTAAAATGCACTTTATTGCTCTGTCTGGTTGCTTCTAGGCATGAAAATCCTCAGTCACACTGCATGTATTGTTGCTTAATCCGCAGACATGCTAAGTGTTTAACAATATGCTATCCTAGTAATGCAATTGAATGTGACCTTTTTTAATTGTAATTATAAGTTTATACCAAATGTAAAAAGTTTGTAAAATCCTCAGTCATGCTGAATGGCAACTGTATGTCTTTCTACAAAATTAATTGTGTATTCTTTTTACAAATGTAACTGAATGTAATTTCCACTGTCTTGTTAAATGCTGTCTCTATGTTTAATAGTTAATCCATATGTAACCCCGGTCGCACTGGGAGATGAATACCTTGTTGTTCAGTGTGCCTTCCTGGTGAAACATTTCAATAAATACATAAAATCTATGGTGTGTCAGCCCACAGCTGCAGGAGCCGGCACACCTGCTGGTATCCACAAACCCTGCCCCCCACCCATGCACTGGGGTAGGGGGTGGTAGGGGTGGGTGGACCGGGTCCAGAACATGGGCATCCAGTTGAATGCCCATGTTGGTCTGCTAATGGATCCCTGCTCACGTAGGGTGGAGGAAATGATGGGATATAGAAATCTTCTAGGACTTCTAAGTGTCGTTGGCCACATGTTGTGTTTTTTTTTTTTTTTGGAATGTTGCTCTGGCTGTTGTCAGTAGGCCTCCCAACCTTCCCTAGTGGTGCAGAGTGTGTGGGTGCTTCTACTTGCTGATAGGGGGCCGTGGGGGTCTGGAGATTGGTTGGAGGGGGCACGTATGCACAGCTGCAACCCCTAGGGCATCCTAGCCTTAACCCTCACTACTGTCTATCGGCACGACATACATCCTTCTGTGGATGGGGTGCATGCCTACCCCCATTCCTTGTTCGACTGCATAGCAAGGCGCACTGGTGGGATTGGGCTCAAAAGGGACACGTGTCCTATTGTAGATTCCTTGTGGTGCCCTGATGGTGCATATCATGCACTTATGAGACTCTCTGTGGCTTTTCTCAGCCCTTCACACATGTGGAGGGGCCAGACCTTTTGAGGATCGGGCCCTATGTCTGCTGCAGATGAGAGAGACATGAGTCAGTGGTATACATTGTAAATATAGAGAATACTGGATTGTCAACTACGCACAACCAGTGCATTCTGCCACAAAGGGGTTCTGAATCCCTCTGACTTCTAGAGCAAGGCTCGAGGTCCATGGAAATCGGAACCCCTCTGTGGAGAACACACTGGTTGTGCATACATTGCTCATCCTTTATTTTTTATAGTGTGTAGTATTATGTAAAATGTACGCACAGTGGTTCTTTCATTTTCAGAATGAAACTGATGTGTGCAGTCTCTAGAGGTTTCAGAATGCTGTCGTACCACTGAAGGTACAATCACATCCCATGACCTTTGAGCTGTGGTACAACAGCATTATGAAAGGGATGGAATTCTGTATAGAGCAATGCTCTACTATACACTTCATATATTTTCAGGAATCTATGTATCTTTTTCGAGGCAATCTCTTGCAGCAGGTCATAACGTGTGGGATAACAACCGCAGGCGTCATTTCCTCTGGATGACTTTCTCAGCAGTTGACTCTGAGGCCTCCCCCTATCACCGCCACGTCGTGTTCACCTGGCAGGTATAAAAGGGGGAGGCCCCAGCTACTACTCAGTTCTTTTCAACTGCGACCTGCATGCAACAAGTCCTCCTTCGGAGTTCCTGCTTTCCAGTCATCTAAGAAGAGTTTTATCGACCAAACTTTTTTTTTTTACAAGTTTAAAGAGATCTACCAGGTTAGTGTTATGATTAGTTTGGTGGCGCCACCTCCGAAATGCTGCCGTTGTTTATAGTCTCAATATCGGTTATCAAGATAGCCGTAATATCTCACTGGTCCTGCCGCCCCGGTTTGATCCATCACTGCCATCCTCAAGACTCGGCAATGTATGATCCCAGGGAGAGCGGTGACAAGCTCCATTATATCTAGAGTTATTTAACATCATGTTAATGTATTGGGGACAGTAACCATCTGGTACTGCTGGCGCACTGGGGACAACATGAGCCTTGTTAGTTACCCGGTGCTCTTAATCGCCAGATGGTCACTGTAATACATAAACACGATATTAAAGTAGCCCCCCATAGACTATAACGGAGCTCATCCCTGAGCTCTCCCTGGGATCACTTAATAACTTTGCTGAGCGCGGGGACAGCGTGGGGGCGGATCTTTGAACCGGGAAGTGCAGGAGACCCAGTGAATTAAATTTTACGAGTGCTGTATCTTGCAAACCATTCGAAAATTTGGGTCCATATGAACAGCATAGGTATTTCAGGAGGTAAGGCACCAAACTAGGTGGTGCAAATCTCACTAGTTCCAACTGTATGAATCTCTTTAATATTAATGTCTTCCGATCCTTTATTCCGAAGTTGTTCCTGTGGCCACAGAATCGCTAAAGAAGACCTCCTCGAAGTCTGCGTTCATTGCCTTGGTCCTGAACACGACTCCGTGGAGTGTGCCTTCTATAATAGGTTCAACAGAGCCACAAAACACTGATGGCTACAACAGCTCCGTGAGTTTCTCATGGAGCAGAAAGTTGCCCTCCTGGAGCAGCAGCAATGCTCCTCATCCAGAGACCCCTTGGAATCCTCTTCAGGGTCTCACCACTGCACGGGAGACTCCTCCATGTCGACACAGGATCATGGCAAGAAACATGCCTCAAAAACTAAGCATGTCTCTACTACCCCTGTGTTTTTCTCAACGAAAGTGAGTATTAGGAAGGTAGCCTCTCACACATCGTCTTCCACACCATCAATGTTTGTGGGCTTCTCCTCCCTCATCGATGGCTCCTCCGTTGACGAGAGTTGTCTCACAGCTTCCAAAGCTGCCCCCCTTCCATGCTTCCTAGCCTTTGTCCTTCGACGATGACTTCAGGCTTGTCCACGTTTCTCTTGTCGACGGCCTTGCCTCATGGCCTGTCCACGATCCTTTCATCATCGACGATGCATGGCATTCCGTCGACGATGATCAAGGACACTCCGTTGATGATTCTGTCATCAACAGCTGGGGTTGCAGGCCTGTCAAAGATCTCATCGTTGATGACTGGCCTTGCCCCACAAGGCTTAATGATGGCACCCTTGTCGACGATCCTGGGGTCCTATGTACACCCATCGTCGATGGCTACTCGTTTGGTACTACCTGCTCCTATTCCGTCGGTGGTACCCATACACTCTGTCCAGTCTGCCACAGCTACTTCCACTGGACAGGTGGCCATGATAGATGTCTCTGGTAAATACCATCCTGAACCTGACTCAGACCCCCGGGAGTGGTCGACTCCGGTCTGTGTTCCTTCTAGGCCTCCTTCAGCCCAGCGGATGGCCATAGAATCTGTCAGCAGATAAGAACCATACAGCCCACCTAGTCTGCCCATTTCCACGCTTGGTTTGGCAATCCCTGCTGTTATCTGGAATGCCTTTTCCCCGCTCTGATGTACAGCAGGGTGCCTTTATGGTTATCCCTTGCACTTTTGAATCCCTGTACTGTTTTTGCTTCCACCACCTTTGCTGGTAGACTGTTTCACGGATCCACTACCCTCTTTGTGAAAAAATACTTCCTAGCATTCCCCCTAAGCTTCCCTCACTCCAGCCTTATGTTATGTCCCCTTGTTCTTGTGCACTTTCATCTCTGAAATATGCTCCCCTTCTGTACCCTGCTTATTCCTCTAAGGTATTTGAAAGTCTCTAATCTTATCCCCTCTCTTCCTTCTCCCAGTGAATAACTACTTAGTTCCTTGAGTCTTTCCACATAAGGTCTATGGTGCAGTCCATGTATCATTTTTGTTGCTCTTCTCTGAACTGCTTCCATTCTGTCTATGTCCTTCCTGAGATGCGGTCTCCAGAATTGGAAACAGTATTCCAGATGAGTCCTCACCAGTGACCTATACAGTGGCATCACCACTTCATTCCTCCTACTGGTTATGCCCCTTCCTGTGCACCCCAACATTCTGTTTCCTTCCCCACTGCTTTTTCACATTGGTTGGCTGACTTCAGGTCATCGGATATGATGACCCTCGGTCTCTCTCTCCTGACTTATGGTGGATAGAACCTAACCCCGCCCCCATCCTGTATTCCTCTCTTGGGTTTCTGTGTCCCAGGTGCATTATCTTGCACTTCTTAGCGTTGAAACCCAACTGTCAAACCCTTGACCATTCCTCAAGTAGTCTTAGGTCATTTCTCATTTTAGCTAGCCCCTCCTGTGTGTCGACTCTGTTACAGATATTGGTGTCATCTGCGAACAAGCATACTTTCCCATCCAGTCCCTCTGTAATGTCGCTTATGAAGGCATTGCATAGAACTGGACCCAGCACTGATCCCTGTGGAACCCTGCTAGTCACCTTCCCCTCTTATTTCATGCCATTTACTACCACCCTCTGGGTCCTGCCTTTTAGCCAGTTACCAACCCATTTTAGAGCCCACACCCAGATTCCCCAATTTGTTAAGCAACCTTCTGTGATGAATGGTGTCAGATTCCTTACTGAAATCCAGGTAGGCCACATCCACCGCCCCTTCCTATACCACCACCCTGGTCACCCAGTCAAAGATATCGATAAGCTTAGTCTGACAGGATCTATCCTCAGTGAATCCATGCTGCCTTGTTTTTTTTGCACCACTTGACACCAGGAACTTCACTACCCTGTCCCTAAGCAGGGACTCCATCAGCTTCCCCACCACTGAGGTCAGGCTTACAGGTCTGTAATTGCCTGCCTCCTCCCTACTTCCAGTCTTGTGCAGGGGGACCACCTCTTCAGCCAGCTCTTCCTCTGTTTCCCTGGGTCTGTACGCCCAGGATGTGGACATGGAAGACCCTTTCCTGCAGGACTGGGATCTGGCTGACCGGGAGGACGAGGATGACATGGATCATGGGGATTCCCCTCAGTCCTCCTCTGCCACCCCCTCTATTCAGGGGGAACCTACCCCTGACCTCCCTTGTTCTCCGCCAGATGACCTGACTTTTTTGGACAATATGATCCACCTCCAGAAAACGTTCAGTTTCCAAGGCACTGAGCAGGATACTTCTAGGAAGAAATTGGCTCAGTACCAGTGCTGGAATACCCACTCTGGTCGTCTCCCCCCACCCTTGATGGACGCCTTTGAAGAAGCTGTCATGGCTGCCTGGAAGCAACCTTTCAAGATTCCCTCTAATCCGTGGAAGGCTGATAGGATTTATTAGGGTCCGATTGATCACCCCTGTTTCATGTTGCCACCTCAGGCAGACTCAGTGGTGATCAGTGCCGCGCATGATAGGTCCTGTAGGCCTCAACACATGAGTGCCCAACCTCCGGATAAGGAATCAAAGAAATTGGATGCCATAGGAAAACGTGTTTTTTCCTTGGCCACCTTGTCCCTACGTATTCTTAATTACATGGGACACCTCCTGAAATATCAGGAGGCAATTCTAAAAGCCTCCCAGGCGACAGTCCAGTCCCTCCCAGTGCGTTCTGTCCAGGAGGAGCTGATGGTGAAACTGTCTACTGCGGTAGTGGTATGCCACCACCTGCTGAGTGCCACTTATTATGCTGAAGACACTACAGCTCGTACGTCCTCTGCTGGAGTCTGTCTCAGATGACACACCTGGCTCAGGGTGTCTGGATTTTCACAGGACGTACAGCAATCAATCTTAAATGCTCCCTTTAAAGGAGTTCAGCTGTTCAGACCCAAGACATCTTGAAAGATTTACAGGACTCTGGTCGTTCCCCTCAGTCAGTGTGGACCCTTTACCGTCCTAAAGCCAAGACACCCTTCAGTGGTTCCTCGATGGGCCCACTCCTACACGGGCTGTCCCTCAGCCAACAGGCAACTTACCTGTAAGAGAAAACCTCAGTTACAATAACCAGGTCCTAGAAATGCCCAGAAACCCCGTTACATCCCTGCTGCCCCCCAGCAGGGCCGGTCTTCCGCCTGAGGGTCTTCCTCCGGTCATGGGACCCTACCCATGGCTGTCAGGGGCAGGTTTTCCCCTGCACCTGCAAGGGTGGCAAGCTGTCTCTTCTGACCAATGGCTCCTGCAACTGATCAAGACAGGACATATACTGGAGTTCATGGAGATACCGCTTCCTTCACCACCCAGGGTCTCTCACTCACCCCCCCCCCCCCGACCAGGCACTGGTCCTACGGACTGAGATTGATGCATTGCTTTCAAAGCAGGCTATCAAACCAGTTCAACTTCCTCAGAAGGGTTTTGGATTTTACTCCCACTTTTTCTCTGGTTCCCAAATGGACAGGGGATTTATGCCTCATTTTGGATCTGAGGTGTCTCAACCTTTGCATCACTTATCAAAAGTTCTGCATGGTGTCACTTCCTATACTTCTCCCTTTGCTGAACACGGGAGATTGACTCTGCTCTCTGGATATGAAGGAAGCATATCTCCATATCATGATGCACCCGGCTCACAGACGGTTTCTCTGTTTCATGTTCCAGGGTCATCATTACCAGTTCAGGGCCCTCCCTTTTGAGCTTTCCTCAGCCCCGAGGGTATTTACAAAATGCCTAGCAGTGGTCGCAGCGGCCCTCTGCAGGGAAGACCTCAGTATCTTTCCCTACCTGGATGACTGGCTCCTGAAAGTGTCCTCCAGCCACCAGCTGTCTCTCATGCTTTCTCGAACCCTACAGTTGTTCGACCAAGTAGGGATTGCAGTAAACTATCCGAAGTCCAAAATGGACCCTACTCAAAGCCTCCCAATATATTGAAGCTGTGATAGACACCTCTGTGGGGAAGGCATAACTGCCCATTGCTGGGGCAGACACCCTGATTGCTTTGGCACGCAGCTTAGAGTCCAGCACATTAGTTTCCGCAAGAGACTATCTCCGCCTCCTGGGACATTTGTCGGCCACAATACCGACGGTCCCCAATACCAGGTTAAATATGAGGGTCCTTCAGTGGTCCCTCAGAGTCCAATGGGACTAGAAACAAGATGATTTCTGTACCTCAGTCCTTTTTTTTTTTAAACTTCAGGTTTATTGAATATCAGATGTGTTACACAGTTTCATAATACAATTGATACACAACCATCATCTGATTAACCAATATCAACTAGTACAAACTGACATGCACTTCATACTGTAAGTGTCTGAAAGCTTAGTTCCAAATGGACTTGAAATGCCTCATTATCTTCACAAATAAGTGATACTTGTTTCATACTTATTCTCTAAGAAGTTGTATGCTTAACTCAAATTACATTTAAAGAAAAGAAAAACCAGGCATAAACTCGTACCCTCTGTAAGTGATGGTTTAAATTATGGGAGATCTAGACTTAAACCTTGGACTTAGACCGGGGTGTCAGCCTGCCTTTGCAGGTGTTGGTGCCAAGGGGACCATGTTTGTATGAAATTCTCACTTTGTATTCTCAAAATACTAGTGATCTGTTCCATAGTTTCCAGTTGTGTCATTCTGTCTGACCAGTCTTGCATTGTTGGGAGGGTGGAGATAACCATCTTGAAGTGATACACTTCAGTGCTGCAACTCGCATCATATGGGCTAACTTGGTTGACCGTCTAGGGCCAAATAATAGGGACGGAAGGCCCAGCACCAGATCTGACCCCATAAAGGAAAGTTGTAGGCCAGTAATGTTTTGTATCAAGGTATGTACTTCCTTCCAAAAATGGAAGTATTTTGGGGCATTCCCAAAATATATGTGCCTGCATTCCTATGTCCCCACATCCCCTCCAACACAGATCAGACTGGTGATTTCCAAAATGTCTGACAGTTATAGGGGTGAGGAAGTATCTTAGCAGAATTTGCCAGTGAAATTCTCGTTAGGTTGGGGAGCTGGTTACAGGCCATCCTCTACTTAATCTTCTGTCCCAGACTGATTGAGGTATAGTGATGGATAGTTTAGCTTCCCATCTCTGTTTTATCTTTTCCAACCCTGATTGACTATTGCTAAGTAAAAGCTTGTATAACTGTGAGAGGGGGCGGGTGTTCCCTTTAACAGTAATAATAAAATAAAGTTTTCTAGTTCTATTCTATCCCTACTTGGCATGTGTACTCTATTCGAAGATAATATATAGTGACGGACCTGTAAAAATCTAAAGTGGTCTTCCTTACGAAGGTGAAATTTGTTGGATAGCTGTATAAAAGACAGACAAGATCTGTTTTCAATACATTTTGCAAAGGTGGAGAGATGCCGGACGGCCCATGTCCAGAATCCAGAATCTGATCTGGGTGGGGTAAACGAAGGTTCGAACCTGATCAAAGATAGAGGGCCTGGACCCTCTGGGGTGTGTGTAAGCTTTCTGAGTTTTCTCAGAATTTCAATGAAATGGGAGACCCAAGGGTTTGTCACTGCACATTGTATTTTCCTCGGAATACTATTAGTAGGGAGGGCCCAGAGTGCCCAACCTCTGAGGGACTCTTCTTCTAGAAGATACCAGCTGGAGTCCTCCCTGCATTTGGCCCACGTACATAGCCGTGCCCTCCTGGCAGCAAGAAAATATAAATAAAAATGTGGGAGGGCTAAGCCTCCTTTATCCCGAGGAGCTTGTAGTATGTTTCTAGCTAATCTTGGGCATTTATTGTTCCAAAGGAATCTCTGTGTCTCTTTTTGAAGTGAGATCCAGAAATCTCTGGGGGTTGCAGGGGAGGTTTGGAAAAGAAAAAGGAGCCTAGGTAAAGGCGTTCATTTTCAAGGTTTGTGTTCTGCCATATAGTGTCAAGGGTAGTATCTGCCATCTGGCTATGTCCGCCTGTAGATTTTGAAGTAATTTTAGGTAATTATTTTTGTAGAGTTGAGTGAGGTCAGTCGATATATTGATTCCTAGGTAATGAATAGTGTTTTTGTGTGCCCAGGTGAATGGGAAGGCAACCTTGAATTCCCCCGAGGGAGTGCCACTCAAGATGAGGGCCTCAGACTTATTAAGGTTAATTTTTTAGTCTCCCAGATTACCATAACCTTCTAAGGCTTTGATAAGAGCTGGAACTGATGTTTCCGGTTCAGAGATAAAAAATAGGGAGTCATCTGAATATAATGCGATTTTCTGAATGTGACCTTTGACCTTCACCCCCTTTATATGAGGGTGTGCTCTAATTTCAACCACCAATGGTTCTAGGGATAGTGCGAAGAGTAGCGGGGAGAGGGGGCAGCCCTGTCTTGTTCCCCTTAGTAAAGGAAATCTCTCAGAGAGGTGACCGTTTACTTTAATTCTAGCTTCCGGGGCATTATAGAGAGCTCTAATAATGGCTAAAAATTTGTCACCCAGGCCGAACCTCCTTAGGGTTTTTTCCAAGAATACCCAATCCACCCTGTCGAAAGCCTTTTCGGCATCCATACTGATGGCTAGTTGAAATTGTTTAATGGGCTTTTGGGCTGAAATTACATTTAATAAGCAGCGTATATTGTCCTGAAGGTAATGGGCGGAGACAAAATCTGTCTGGTCCGTGTGAACCAGAGTCCTTACAACCTTCTGTAAACTGTCTGCCATGATCCCTGTGAAGATCTTGGAATCTATTGAGAATAGGGAAGTAGGTCGGTAGGACTTACAGTCCTCTGGGTCCTTGCCCGGTTTGAGAATAACTGAGATCTGGGCCTGGTTCCAAGGTCTTGGAGCTGCCCCTTTCCTCACAAAAGCTCATCGAAAGCATCCTTGAGTGGGGGTAGCAGGATACCTGTAAATTCCTTGTACGCTACATAACCATCTGTACCTGGGGCCTTCCAATTTTTCAACTGTTTAATTTTCTGTATGATCTCTGATTTAGAGATTTATTTATTTTATTTATTTGCTTTTGGTAACCGGGTGGGTACACTAGGCATGAAAATGCCTATTTTCAGGTACGACCCGGGAGGGGACTCAAGCCCCAATTTCTGAGCTTCCGTTAATTTGAGCAGTGGAAGTTTTCATAGATAGGAGAGAATTCTCTCATGGTGCATTGGGCCTCTTTTTGCCTGATATAGGACATCGTAATATTTCTGGAACTGAGCAGTAATGAGGGCAGGAGACGTGATCGTGGAATTATTCCTCTCATTTCTAAGTTTCGGCACTGCCCTGGAGGCTTTTTCTTTATGAAGCTGCCAGGCCAGTAATTTCCCAGCCCTGTTACCTTGTTCGTAATATTTTTGTTTGGAATATCGAAACTGGCTTTCAATATTTGTGTCTAGAATTTTATTAAGTTTAAGTTTTAATGCGTCCAGTTCTAGTTTTATAGAATGGTCTAGTGTTTTTTGGTGGGCTGATTGTAGTTGTGAAATTCTGTATTCTAGCTCACAGCGTGCCTTGATTTTAGTCTTTTTTTATACCAGGAAGCATACTTGATGATGGCTCCCTGTATGTACCTCAGTCCTGATGTCTTCCCCGGCTCTTCGAGCTCTACAGTGGTGGAAGACAAGGGATACTCTCATGCGAGGCATGCCGTTCCGATCTTCTGTCCCGAATCTCATTCTGACAACAGATGCTTCCTTGACAGCATGGGGTGCTCATCTCCTGCACGTCAGATCGCAGGAATCTTGAATGTCAGTCTCCATATCAATGTCTTGGAACTGAGGGCGGTTCTTTACGCCTTGCAGGCGTTCGAGGCGCACCTCCCCTCAGGTTGCCTGCAAGTGCAATCAGACAATTCTACGGTAGTTCACTAACTAAACAAAGTGGCACCCATTCATACACTCTCTGCAGAGAATCGATGAGGGTGTGGTATTGGGCGATCCAGAAAAAATATTCATCTTCTGGCAGTACACATTGCAGGGGTGTCAGACACCCCGGCAGATGCACTGAGCAGATCCACTGCGCAGGCCCATGAGTGGGAAATCTTGTCATCCATTCTAAACGACATCTTCTGCTTGTGGGGCCAACCGGAGTTGGACCTATTTGCCTCTCCACAAAACGCAAAACTGTCACTTTACTGCTCTTTCATACGAGGTCCTGGAACTGTGTGGCGGGATGCATTAGCTCTTTCCTGGACAAGAAGATTTCTTTATGCCTTCCCGCCCTTTCCACTCGTTCAGAGAGTACTACTCAAACTGGTCCAGCATGGGGCGTCTATGACTCTTATAGTGCCGTTCTGGCTGAGACAGATTTGGTTCCTCTACAGCTCTCAAAACCAAAGCCAATCTTTCTGCCTGTTTGCCGGGCTTTACTGTCCCAGGCACAAGGCTCCCTGTTACACCCGGGACTTCGCTCCTTCCACCTGCACGCCTGGCTCCTGAGGACGTAGTCCTCTCGCACTCCCGGGTGTCCCCAAAGGTGTCGAAAGTTCTCCAGGCAGCTCGGAAGCCGTCTACCCAGTCTTCCTGTTCCATGAAGTGGAAACGCTTCTCTATTTGGGCATCTACACGACTTGGATCCTTATGAGTGTTCCCCCCAATGCATATTAGATTATTTGCTCTCCTTGTCAGAGGGTGGACTGAAATATTCCTCTGTGAAAGTCCACCTTTCAGCCATAGCCGCATTTCACGTGCCTGTGGACAACATTCCTTTGTCCTAGTTACCTTTAATTCAAACCTTTTTGAAAGGTATTCTGCACCTACGTCCCCCTATCCAGGATCCAGTCCCTGTCTGGGATTTGAATTTTGTGCTTGAAAAATTGTCCACAAGTCCATTTGAGTCCACTTAATCCAGCGATCTCTGTTATCTGTCATGGAAAACTATGTTTTTAGTTGCCATTACATCTGACAGACGTGTCTCAGAGTTACACGCGCTAATGTGCAAACCTCCACGCTTACAATTTCATAATGACCGGGTGTCTTTACCCACTAACCCGGGGTTCTTGCCAAAAGTTGTTCCTGAATTTACTTTAAATCAAACCATTAAATTACCGGTATACTTTGCGGAGCCCCAGAATCCAGGGGAAGCCCTGCTTCGTACTCTCAGTGTGCATAGTGCATAGAACATTGAGCATTTACCTCCTCCGCACTTCCACATTGCGTAAAACCAAACAACTTTTTGTTTCTTTTGCCCTGGGAAACCAGGGCGTTAGTGTTTCAAAGCAGGGCTTGTCCACATGGTTGGCCAACTGCATTATGTTTATGCTAAATATGAGGTACCTCTCACAGAAGTTGAAGAACCACATTCTACCAGAGGCATGGCTGCCTCTACAGTGTGTTTCCGGGGCATTTCTGCCTTGGATATTTACGAAACCGCCACATGGTCTACTGTACATACCTTCACCAAGTATTACAGTCTAGACATTGCTTCTAAGAGGTGAACTGTTTTTGGATGGGCCGTCCTACAAGGCCTACTGTCCTAAGCCTTCATGATTCACTTCCTCCTCCCGCTGGGTATAATAACTTCTTGGGAATCTTCCTACACGTTATGACCTGCTGCAACAGATTGCCTCAAAGAAGATAGTACGGTTGCGTAAGAACTTACCGTAACACTAGATCTTCAAGAGTAACAGTAGATCTTCAAGATTATCTCTTGCAGCAGGTCATGCAGCCCCACCCTCCTTCCCCCTTGCTGTTGCTTCACAAGGGTTCCTTCCTCCAACTCCTCAAGCTGCTGCTTTGATTTCCCTCCTCGGTTCCCATCGTAAGCCCTGAGATATGTTTACACATTTGGGTGCTAGGATGGAAAAATAACTGAGGAGTAGCTGGGACCTCCCCCTTTTTATACCTGCCAGGTGAACACCACGTGGTGGCGATGGGGAGGTCCAAGGGTTGACTGCTGAGAAAGTTATCTGGAGGAAATGACGCCTGCAGCTGTTATCCCACACATTATGACCTGCTGCAAGAGATACTCTCGAACATCTACTGTTACGGTAAGGTTTTATGCAACCGTACTTTCTAGTGTTGAAATTGTAACATTGCAATATGTCTTTGAAAACCTTCCTAACCTAATTTCACTGCAGTAGGGATCGAAGCCACAGAACTAGAAGAGGAAAAACTAGGATGGCAGAGCGTATCAGTGCTGCCGAACATGAGTTATGCGAAGCGCACCCCTATATGGCCACCATGTGGTTCCACTCCTACCTGGGTAGGGACGTAATCTGTCAAGGTTGGAAACTCCGTCTTCCCCCAACCTCCACAGGGATCCCCCAAGGCTCTGTCCTTGGCCCGCTACAGTTCTCTATCTTCCTAAATGACCTGCCCTCTACCTGCCCACACATCCATTCACATGTATGCAGACGTCACAGTCCTGTATACTTCTGGTCTCTCCACCTCTGATGTAGCAACCAGACTGCAGCACGACTTCAATGATGTCCAGCTGTAGTTTCGCTCTAATCAACTCTTCCTGAATGCCAAGAAAACAGTCTCCGTGTCCTTTGGCACAAGGAAAAGACTCTTTTGGCTCCCCTCCCTCCCTACTTTCCACACCCTGGATGGGACAGCGCTGGAGGACTGCACCTCCTTTAGACACCTCAGGGTCTGGCTCGACCAACACCTTGACTTTTCTGTGCACATCGAGGCCATCCAAAAGAAGCTGCACCCCAAGCTGGGGGCCATGTACCGGAACCATGGCTGCATCCCACTTCCGACCTGACGCGAAAATTGTGCAGGACATAATCCTCCCAGTCCTTGACTACGGCAATGTAGTCTATTGTGCTGCTCCCAAAACTACCCTAACCTCTTCCATTTCTGTCACTTTGCCCTTGGCAGTCCTCCTGGTACTCACCACTGTAGCCTCTACCAGGCTTTGCACCTCCCCTTCTTACAGGACAGGAGACAATCCCACTGCACCAGGCTTATGGCTAAATTTTGGTTCCAGTCCCTACTCTCCGTACTCTATCCTCTGTCCTTGCCCCCCCGCACTCCCTCAGAACCTCTGACAACTGTTCATTGGCTGTCCCTCACAGATCCACCTCTGTTGGCCAGGCAGCCTTCTCTTATCACACGCTCAAACTGTGGAACTCTCTCCCTCTGCGATTCATCATGCCCCCTCCATCCATCAACTCGGCTCTCTCCTCGAAGATCATTCAAACAACATGAAGTCTTGCTGTATTCTGACTGTATGCAGTTAGCCCTTCCAGTTCAACTGCCCTGGAGATGAGAGTTAGCTCTATGCCATAGCATAGAACGTTGAGCTGGAGCTTGGTTTTTAAACCCTCTGTCCGTGGTACATTCTATGTAGCTGTCAGATTCTTTACTCCGCCTGCATGTGAAGTTGCTCCAGAGATTTCTCTTCGATCGCTTCGGTTCAGAGTGGTGTTTTCTTCGTCGTTTTTTCAACCGTGTTTATTTTTCGGTTCTTCAGAATCTCTGTCTACAGTACAGATTAGACTAGATTAGGTCTAATTCCATTTGGTAAGTTTCCGGTCCTCTCTTCAGTTCGCGTAACCGGGAGGAGACCAACTTGTTTTCACTTTGAGGTAAATTCTTAGAGTTTAAGGTTTCTTTTGGGATCTGGCAGTTTTTGGTTTAAAAAAATGAGTCTTTATCTTTTTTTTTCCATCGACCATTGAACCGGTCATTAACTGAAAACTCGGTTAGTTACTCGAGCCTGACCACCATGCAAAGGGTAACTATGAATTTCAGTGCATTATATCCGAGAAACCCAAGAAAAAGACCGGTCCCACTGGGTTTCAGCACTGCACAGAGTGTAGGGAGGTGTTTGCCAAGGCTGATCCCCACCTCGTATGTGTTTACTAACTGGGGTTTGACCACCTGAAAACAGACTGCCAAATCTGCAAAAACTTTCCTAAAGCCGCGCTGGATAAGCATTTAGCCAGGCTTAAGGGAAGAATGCCCTGCTTGGCGACCCTAGGATCCATGGCCAGCCTTTTTTTCTGTAGGGCCCTGGCCCCAGGACGCTGCTACTTGGGGGGCACTACATAATCTCCCTGGATTGTCTGGGGGGGAGCCACCTGAGGGAGTAGGATCAAGCGTCCTAGAGGACAAACTCCCTGGGGCATGGGCCAGCCAAAGTGAGAAGAATCGAGCATCTCAGAGTGCACCATAGAGGTCTGTACGGCGGAGACTGGAGTGCAGACTGATGCAGTCAGCTTATTGGCTCAGCTGAAACCGTGCACTGGAAGAGGCTAGTATAGCCATCTGCTTGTTATTATTTGTATGATATTTTTGCTATAAAATAGATGTTTTTGAATTCTACTTGTGAAACATGGCAGTCAGCTCAGGCATCATGGGACATTGTTTTTTTTTTTTAAAGAGAAAAAAAATGTTCTGCCCTCCTGCTGACCTAAAGGGATAAGCTAGCTAGAACTTCCTTTCCTGTTTTAGCACCTATCTGCTAAACTTCCTGAGCTGTTATGCAACTTGCTTTGATCTAGGCCGGGCACTGGACTTTGAAAGCTTCCTTTTGGCAGCACTACATAAGAGATCCCAGAATGTTGTGAAATAGCTCATCAGGATGTTTTTCTGAAACATCAAAATAAGGGGTAATTCTGTCCTGTCATAAAGCATGCTCTGTGGCTCACTAACTATGAATAAAGTTACCAACTTTCCGAGGGCTAAAACTGTGACGACCCCCCCCCCCCCGACTGTGTCACTCCCACAGGCACCGCTGCAGACAGCGCTGCACACAATTAAATTTTGCTGTTTGCTGTGGCCATGCTGCCCCACAGTAACACCAGTAGCGAACATCCAGATTAAAATAATACATCATTCTGCTGCAGCATATTACAAATCATGATGTACAAAAAGTTTATTAGAAGCAAACATGCGTTAAATTGTGATCAGACATTTGCGCTGCATGTATTGCTTCTCCTGACAGTCCCATCCAACCTGCTTACACTCACCTCAATTGCTGAGCAAACTTCACTTCAAGTGACTCTCACCACCACACCAGATTGTTTTCACACACTTCCCTACAGCTGATCAGGTTCAGATAACTTAGTTCACTGCTGTCAGCCTCTTCTCTGTCTGGAGTCCCTCTCAGCTGCTGGCAGGCAGATGTCCACATGTGATCGTTTGCACAACTACCCAGTCTAATCTAACAGGAAGGAACATGCTTTACTGTGCTTCTACTGACATGCCTGCAGTGCAACACAGGTGCAGGGATTGAGGTTGCAAACTGCTGTCCAGCCCGAGCAGCGCCACAGTGGTGCTGAAATAACTGTCACTCACGGATTAGCAGTCAGCAAAAAAAAAAAAGGACAAAACTGGGACAAGTAAGCAAAAACCCGGACAAAAGTGACATTTTGTAAAACGTGTGGGGACACTGGGACATACTGCCTAAAATAGTGACTAAACTGGGAAAATAGGGACTGTTGGTAGCTTTGTGTATATATATATATATATATATATATATATATATATATATATATATATATAAAATTGGAATATTTAGCAGTGTGCAGGGGCATGTGACTGATCAATTAATTAGGATTAAGAGTGACCTCATGCCAACACCCAGAGCGGTGACATCACACGGAGGGTGTGACTTTAACTCTTTGATACTGGTGAAGCCTGCTGAAAGGCTGACACTCTTGTTCTGAACTTGGAAGGGACACTTGTTTCTGAACTCAAAGAGAGGCACTGCTGCCAAAATTGGTAATTTCAGCACCACTATTTACCAACTGAAACTGGGGTAGGATTAGTTATTCAGTACAAGCCAGTTTGTTTATAATTGTCCATCTACTTTCTGACTGTACCCTTAATGTATATATGTTATGTGTTTTGTATTTTATTTACTATTTTTAATTTTAGAACCCAAGTTATACCAGTTCAGCCAGTGCCTCAGAAATAAATTAAAAAGTGTATTAGTGTTCTATTCTATGGGGGAGGCCACGCTCCAGTATAAGCTTACGCAGTAAATAATTCAGCAAAAATATACTGGTTAACTTGCCCACTCACCCCAAAAAATGGCAAAATATGCTCCAATTCATTTCAAATATTCAAATTTATTATGTTAACATCCAGTCACATATTTTTTTTCTACGTTTCGGGAAATATCCCTTCATCAGGAAGACTGGTTCCTTTTAAAATAACAAAATAATAATGCTTAAACACATGTTTACATTTCCATAATTTTGAATCGTTAGGAGTAAGTGGTGGGAGTCGAATAACCTATGGAATGAAGGAACATGTGAATGAATTACAAGTATTATAAATGTAAGGGCTATATGTATGTCCTGTCTTGTTCATATAAATGATTCAAAATTATGGAAATGTAAACATGTTGTTTAAGCATTATTATTTTGTTATTTTAAAAGGAACCAGTCTTCCTGATGAAGGGATATTTCCCGAAACGTGGAAAAAATATGTGACTGGATGTTAACATAATAAATTCGAGTATTTGAAATGAATTGGAGCATATTTTGCCATTTTTTTGGGGTGAGTGGGCCAGTTAACCAGTATATTTTTGGTGAATTTTATTTTTAATTTTATTAAACTTGGTTTTTCCTTAAAACGCTGCCTGAGACGTGCTCATTTGTGTGTGAATGGTGGAACTGTCTTACTATTCTAACACAGCTGTTAATGCTTACTGTGTCACCTTATGCAGCCACACTAAGAAGGGTCTGTGTAAAGATCCATCAAGGTAAGAAAAATACCGGAGTCTCATTGAGTCAGAAGGGGGATTTGTGAACAGGGTTGGTTGTATGCCCGCAGGGTCAAGTATTGCGCTGCTTTCCCTGAAGAGAGTGTGATATTTGGACCTGTTACCTGGGTATGCTAGCTAAAAAGGGTTCATAATTGACCCCATGACTTGAGACTGGTAGTTGCTTGGACCCAGAACAAACAGGAGGTGTCCCTGTTTGTCCCCTGTTCACGAATCACACTTAAAGGTTAGGCATCATGGTTGCAGTGGGCCTGACCCCAGGAGTGGGTTTGTGACAGCTAGCACCAGCAGTTGGGTGGACCTTGTGTGGTAAGCACAGTATTAAAAAGAAATTAGAATGGCAGCGCCCCATGCTGAGTCACGTACAGTGCATCCCGGTTTGTGGACGGCAAAACTGCGATGTCTCCGAGGAGTTGCTGACTTATGTATAATTTTGTTTACAGCTGTTGGGGCAGAAGAGCGACTACTTATATTAGTGTAGATTTCATTTTTATGCATTTTGTCATGATGACAGAAAGTTCTTGCTCCACAGCAACGTGTGGTTTGTAAGCAGCGCCTCCTCTGATAATATGGTGGCTGTCGACATCAGCTGACAGCGCGAGTCTGCCCTCTAGTCTCCATAGTGTAGACCTCTATGGAGTATAATCTCCTTCTCTGGGGAGGAATGTAGCCACCGCAGCAGTGCCACCTGGGTAAACACAAATGAAAATACTAGTGTGCACACCATGAGAGGAAGGGGAGACACTGGCAGATGCCGGCCAACAGCATGCTTTGACATGCATGTTCTGTGCATGGCATCGTAAGAGCCAGCATCTCAGGAAGGGGACAAAAACATGTAAAAACTGCCTCGGTGGACTTCCGGTTCCGCCACGGACAGCTAGACAGCGCAGCAAAGGAGCTCCCTCCCTCGTTATATAAAATGAAAACTAATTAAACATCATCGAGAGTCTCAAAAACCTGAAATATCGCTTAGAATGTCTAAGGACACTAGAAAGAGAGACAAGGGAGGCACGCCGAAGATCAGACACATACCTAAAGTGAGAGTTGCAGACAGATTAGAGACGGAATATAGGCCGCAAAGCCGCAGTCGCTCGCCAAGCAGCACCCATGGCTCTGATTATGACACTGAGGGGGAACAAGATAAGCTATTGAGAACACGCTTTGAGATGATTTTGAGGGAAAATCGCAGCTCAAGGCTAGAAACAAAAAAAGACCTGCAAGGGCTCTCACAGCAGATAGCGAAACTCGATAACAGGATAGAGGAGGCTAAGACTAGGATTTCAGCGGTAGAGGATACCTTGATCTACCTCAATCAAGCAGTGGGGGCTTTGATCCAACAAACGATCTTTCTACAGGTGAAAAGCATAGATCTCGAAAGCAGATCTCGCCGCAATAATTTGAGACTGTATGGGCTGGCAGAAGGTGCAGAGATAGCTCCGATGTCGGCAGTTTTAGAAAATCTGCTTAGAGACATACTAGAACTCCCACCGAATTACAGTTTTAAAATAGAACGTGCCCACTGATCACTCGGACAGAAACCCCAGGACCCAAAGGCGCGCCCTTGCTCTATAATATTTCTGGTATCAAGTTATCAAACCAAGGAGGACTTACTTTGTAGAGCATAGGCGAAAAAAGAAATAAACTACTTAGCACCTACTTAACGTCCAAAATCACGATGGATCATGACTACCCGGTGGAAATCCAGCAGGCCTGACAGCAGTACTCCCCGATCTTGAGGGTGTTGAAAGAAAAGGGAATCAGGTTCCAGACACGGTTCCCAGCGAAGTTGAGGATCCTTTGGCCGGAGGGCACACAACTGTATTGGTCCCCGAGTAAAGCGATGGAAGCACTAAAACAAAAAGGAATATCCCTACCTATGGAGGAACGGGAACGGATCACCAGAAGCCAGATGTTCCCATCGGACGTTTGTCAGGTGGCAACCCAACGCAGAGGAACGTCTCCAATGAAGACACTCGGAGAAGCACTCGAGAAGCTGAAAAAGGTGGCGAAGAGCAACGCACAGGGAGAAGTTCGAGCAGGGCCTGAGATGGAAGGCTGAAACATGGACAAGGAAGAAAGTACTTGTAGGTACTTTTTGTTGGCTTTTTACGGAGGCTGAGTCCCTTGATCATAGGTGAAATACCTGTAAATACCCCATGCAGTCAGGAACTTAAGAACTGCCCTTTGGAGGGAATGGAATGTGCGCCCAGAAAGATGAAGTGTATACAGAGCTTGAGTAAGGAAAAGTTTGAAAACTGGGACATAACTAAAGAAATAAAACAATATGTATGTAATAGTGAAACAGAATTTGGGGTATTGGGGAAATGATACTCTTATATTACTGAAACAAGTTGTCGGGGGGGTAATTTAAGGGGTGAATTTAAATAGGCCGGAGGATGTGTTTAAAAATCCCACTCGCTGAAAAGCTGCTGAATCAGCGACTGGTTTGGGCTTGAGGTAGATTCTTGGGGAAATTAAAAATACAGCAAATAAATAAAGAAGCTTAGCCTAACCGAGAATGCCCAAACTGAAGCAGTAGTATACGAGAAGTTTATGCGGAGCGAAAGTGTGGTGGCATCCGTGAAAGATGTCTAGGGCCTATTACGAAACTGCAGATAGAGGTGTAGCATCTCTTCCGGAGCCTTCCCCTTGTTGGATAGAAGGGAGGAGGGAAAAGACAAGTCCCTTACTGAAGTAGGCCTCTCAAACTTAAGACTACCTGGGCTTATGATTGGAGCCACGATTAGCTGAAAGAAGGGCAAGAGATAGACCTCGACACAACCTCCATGCATGGGCCTTGGTCGCTACTTGTGACTAGAGACAAAAACTAAGAGAGGTAACCCGAGTACAAGAGGAAGGGATATCTATATAAATATAGGATATTAGATGGGACCTAGGGGCCTTGCGAGGGCCTATTGCTTGGTAAGATTTCTTCCTGTAATAAAAATAAATAAATAATGAGAGAAAATATAGCACAGTAGGGAAGAGGAGGAGATATGGTGAACTTGTCCCGTTGTGGGGGGCCTCCCACATACAAAGCACGCTAACAAGAAATAAGGGGGTTTATTTTCACATGTCCAATACTATGTGACATGGGGGAAAGAGATAAATACAGGGGACTTTGGCGAGGAAGGGAGGGTAGGAAATGGGAGCTAATTACAATAAAACATCGTAGCTGCGCTGCTGAGCAGTTCGAAGGTGACAATTGACCTAAAAGCTACTCTATAGAGAGAGCTTTCTCGAGGAGACTCCCCATGAATACGGGATAATTTCTACTCAAGACTGTCCTCAACACCATTTCTGGAGGGCAGAGAAAGGGACCCACTGAGCTGGGATCCCCTACCTTGGAAGCAACCACAGTTTAAAGTTTTGTTAATTAGATGGTTTTAAATGTTACTTTTTTTATATGCTTGTAGAAATATCTGTTGGATTACTAAAGTGCTGGGGGATTGGGATGTTAAGATCCCCTGGTAGGTTTGGAAGTAGTTTACTGTTTTTACAGAAGTTAAGTAAGCCTAAAATACATGAAAAGGAGAGGAGAGTGAATGCATATTATCAAAGCTGCCTAAGATTTACCACCCTTGTGATGACCTGTATGAAAGAATGTGGAGGGATTGATGGGAAACGGAGGGATAAGAAGGATTATAAAATGGGCATGTAAAAAGAAGCATTGTGATTGGCCAGAAATGAGGTGTCAAATATGTATTACACATACAGAATAAAAAGAACAGGTAACTAAATCAATGCCCATCAGAGCTAGGCATGGAATGTTGAGAAAAATGCAGTTAGCCATCTTGTTTTCAGCCTCCGTGTAAAGCACATACCAAACAGTGAACAATGTCGAGCTGTGGTCACGAGCTACCCCCCCCCAACTTGTCTCCACCGCTTACCGACCAAACTGCCATTCAACTGTTCTATTATGCTATGCCCATTTTATAAAGAACTGTAACGGAACTAGGTTGAGCCGCAGTCACCACTGTGATCCTGGCACCATCCCGACTCCACCGCCTCACAGCAACCACGCTTCCGTCACTACAGTTAACTCAAAAAACAGAAAAAATCTGCATCCATTATTCGTTTTTTTATTGCGAAAATGGCGCAAACTGTCGGAGGGAACCTGTTAATTCTGCTCACTTCATTCTGGTGTTCGGGCTGTCATGGGAATGGAGGAGCTACTTGACATTCAAACAAAAAGTATGTACATAGATAAACTTCTTGTTCTTCAATTGTTCTTTTAAAAGGACACAAACCTCTCCTAACCACATTTGTTCTCTTGATCAGGACGTGGGGGGGGGCACTAGCATGAATGGAAGACAATGATGTCATCACCTAGTAGGCGGAAGGACTATTTTATCTCAAATTAACACATTGATTTCAGTTTTCTTCAGTTTAGTAATATTTTTAAGGTTACAAATATTTAAAAAAAAGAACCATTTTTATAAAACGTGACTCTCCGAGGTGGTATGTGTGTTGAACAGATATTACTGCACTTCCAGGGGCTGAAGGCACTCGGCAGGGCCTCGTGCCTTACTACACCCCTGGGCGTGCGGTAATACCTGTTCAACACACACCCTGTCGTGTCTTATTGCTTACATATGAAGATGGATAAAACATTAATTTGTTCATTCAATGTTAATGGTTTGACAAACCCTATTGAGAGGAGCAAGGTATTGGCAGCAATGAAAAAGGAGGGTCCTGATTTTATTTTGCTGCAAGAGACGCACCTTACCCCTATAGAACATAATAAACTAGGGAAAATGGGCTTTAATTATGAAGTCAGTGTCTTTTACGGGCAGGGCAGAAGGTGAGGGGTTTCTATATTAATACCAAATAAAACAGTATTTGAAGTAATAGATAAACACATTGATAGAGAGGGGAGATATGTATTTCTTAAGGGCAAATTTCAAGGGAAACTGTTAACGCTGGCATTGGTATATATACCTCCCTGGTTCAAACTATCAGATATATAGAACAATATTGCTGAAACTACAGGAATGGGCTGAAGGACAAGTTATACTTGAAGGGGATTTAAATATAACCATAGACCTTCACATGGACAGTACAGCTTTGGGTGGGCGTAAGGAGAGGGGGACCTCGAAAAAGTTGGTGAAACTGTTGGGGGAGATAGGATATGTGGATGCATGGAGAGTGAGTCACCCTGAATAAAGCAATTTCACGTTCTTTTCCCCGCCGTACAAAGGTTTTTTGAGATTAGATTATTTCCTTTTACCAAAAGAAACAATGATAAAGGTGAAAGATAGCTGGATAGGCAACACTGTACTGTCGGACCATGCGCCAATATTCCTTCAAATAAATTTAGGAGATTTCCAGAAGAGAACATTCTGGAGACTGAACGTTTCATTGCTCCAGGACAAAGAAATCAAACAACAAGTGACAGATGCCATTAAACAGGCTATAGAGGAAAACACGACACCAGATGTAACACTGTCCCTACTATGGGATACGTTAAAAGCTATACTGAGAGGGAGATTGATATCTATAGCGGCATACAAGAAAAAGAAAAGAGAAAAGAAAATAGAAGCTTTAAGGGGAGAAATAGATAATTTGGAAACCCAACTTAAAAAGAAATATAATAAAGAGACTTTCAAAAAGTTAAATAAAATTAAACAAGAGCTAAATGGAGAATTGGACTACTATATTGAACAAAATTATTATTTATTAAGCAGAGATATTACGAAGGAGGGCCAAGAGCCACCAGGTTGTTCGCAGCCAGATTACGTATCCAGAGGGCGAAAGCCCACATAGCTAAGATAATACATCCTCAGAATAAGGGTACTTTACAAAATACACCAGAGATTGTAGAGACTTTTAGAACATACTATGAAGAATTATATACAGCCCCCCCCAACCCGAGATGAGATGGACATGGAACAATATTTACGAGGTATCCCACTACCCAAAGTCCCAGAATTAGCAAAAAGGCAGCTTGTGAAGCCTGTGACTAGAGAGGAATTGGTGGAAGAAGTATCTAGACTTAAAACAAATAAATGCCCCGGAATGGATGGATACCCAGACGAAATGTACAAACATTTCCAGAAACAGCTCATCCCCTTATTATTAAAAGTCTTCAATGAAACCCTCACATTAGAGGGACGCCCCCCAGAATCATGGGTGCAGGCAATTATCTCAGTAATTCCCAAGGGAGGTAAAGATCCAAAATTGTGTCCCTCTTACCGACCAGTCTCAATCCTTAATACAGATTACAAGCTATTTATGGCAGCTCTGTCCTGTAGATTACAACAAATTCTCCCACTGTTAATACAAGCGGATCAAACTGGATTTATCCCAGGGAGACAGGTGCAGGATAACCTAAGACGAACCACATATGTACTAGATCATTTAAATCGCACTGCGCAGCCTGCAGTTCTTCTTAGTCTAGACGCCGAGAAGACTTTTGATAAAGTCTCCTGGGCATTTCTGTGGGTGGTATTATGGAGGTTTGGGTTTCCGGAGCAATTTATTAACCTTATTAGAACAATCTGTGAGGCCCCTAAAGCTTATGTAAGAGCAAATGGGCATCACTCAAATGCATTTGGTTTAGAGAGGGGAACTAGGCAGGGATGCCCGCTCTTCCCATTGTTATTTGCCCTATACTCAGAACCTCTAGCCCAAGGAATTAGAGATAATTATAAAATTAAGGGTGTACAACTCTGGGGGAATGAAGCAAAAGTTAGCTTTATGTGCAGACGATGTTTTACTTTACTTAACTAACCCAGAAGAGTCTATCCCAAGCTTATTCAAGCACTTGAAAACATTTTCAAACTACTGTGGATATACGTTGAACAATACTAAAACAGAGGTACTGAAATTAAATTATACCCCAACCCCTCAGCTTAAAAATCAATATCCAATGAGATGGGAACCTCCCTGCATGAAATATCTAGGGATAAAATTAGATACTACATCTACCTGGTAAACCCAGATAAACTGCCCCACATTGGTAGAACAGATACAAGAGGATATACAAAGGTGGCGGCTTCTGCCAATGTCTCTATCCACAAGGATACAGGCAGTTAAAATGAATGTCTTACCATGTTTTTTATTTTTATTTCAATGCGTTCCTGCCCCAATATCATCTAAACAATTAGGGACATGGCAAAAAATGATATGGAGCTGTAGTTGGTTGAATAAAAAACCCAGAGTTAAAAAACAAACAATGTATCTCCTCAAGAGACTAGGAGGACTTGCAGTTCCCCTACTGGCTGGATATTGGATAGCAACCCGGACTAGAATAATACTATTATTGCAACATGTGGACTATATGGCTAGATGGAAGGAGATTGACCTAGAGGCTGTTTCGTCTCCTTCAATATTAGCACAGTGTACTACGCTAAACCCCAGAGAGGAGTGGGCGAATACACCCTATTTAGGGACAGAAACAGCAATACAGGGATATAGACAGGGACTTTCTAAAGGTGCTACTAAAGTATACCTTTGGAAGTATATATGGTGGTCTGTGAATATAGAGAATAACCCAGTAGCTGCTGACCCCTGGTATAAAAGGCAGGAAAGGCAAGGGTGTAGCACTCCGTGGCAGTTCCTTAAAGGGGATTGCGTAATTTCATTTGCAGAAGCTCAAACCAAATTTAGGTGGACAGGGAGAGAGCTCATCTATTACTACCAGATCAGAGATTTCATAGGGGAACAGATGAACAACTCAATTCAAAGAGCTAGAGGCTATTTAGCTCCAAATGTACTCGAGACAATTTGGAACTCGAGCAGAGAGGAAGGGGCTATTTCGATTCTGTATCAGAATTATATAGAAGATGTGCGGTATACAACAGATTATATAAAATTAAAATGGGAACAAAAATTACAGATTAAGTTAAACAACAGGGAGTGGACGACAGTTTGGCAAAACACCTGGAGCACCACATCGTCCCCAGAATGGAGGGAATTTATGTGGAAAATAAGATCTAGGTATTTTAGAGTGCCAATGCAAATGGCTAAATGGCATAAAGCAATATCTGGTAGTTGCTGGAGAAACTGTGGAGTACAGACAGCCAACCAAGCACATGTCTTCTGGGAGTGCCCTGATCTAAAGGAATTCTGGGAAGGGATACAGAGAGATATGAAGGCAATATTTAGTATAATGACACCACTAGGGCCAGAACATACGATATTAGGGTTGTGTCCAACGGAGCTCAGAGGGAGGGAGACAAGATACCTCTGGAATATATTGATAGCTGCAGCTGGTAAAGCAATTACCAGAAGATGGCTCACCTCAAATGCCCCTACAGTAGAGGAATGGAGGGAGGTGGTGGAAAAAATAAAAACATTCGAAAGAATTACCTATTTCCTGAGACAAAATGTACCGCAGTATCAAAATAGATGGACAAGATGGGAATTGTTTGGGACAGGAGAGCAGGATGGGGAAGGGATTTAAAAAATTAAATGATAAGAACTTAAAATATAAAGGGGAAAACAAAACTGAATTGAGGGTATGTAAGAAAAGTTGATATGGAATAGTGACGGACCTAGTAGAGATAATCGAGCTGATGTCTCTGCTTCCCCTTCCCCCTATAAAATTAGACAGAACTAAATATAAATAATTTAAAAACAAAAGAGGAGATGGAAATAAAAACCAGAAACATAAGGAATAGAATACAATGATTGATTTGTTGACAGTAAGAGGGGAATCAGGAGACTGGGGGGAATTGGGTGAGGAATTAGGAAGCGAAGTAGAGTGAAGATGAGCAAGATGTGAGGCGATGAGATGCTTCCTTTCTCCCCATTTTTTCCTTTTCTTCTTTCCCTTTTTCAATAGAGGTATCAATACCTGCAAGAAAGAGATGAATGGTGGGTTAGAGGTAGCAGAATATAAGAGAAATCAGTATGTTATAGATAATAGTACAATGCATTTGGTTCTTAAAGATGAGTAAATATAAACAAGATAAGAAATATGATTAAGTAAATGGAATTTAGGCTATAGTTTACTGTATTGAAAAGGTTGATGTGTAAGATAAATTAATGTCTGAATATTTGGAAATGTGGAAATACTGAAATGTCTATATTTGATGGAGATGGAATGTATGATTATCCACAGTTGAAGAAAATAAAGCTGAAGTATAAAAAAAAAACTGCCTTGGTGGCTATAGACGATAGACTCTGGATATCTGGGACCCCTGTCCTGCCAGTACTTACCACCTGATGAGCAGCTGCTGTTGGAGATACATCCCCACCATCACCTTCCCTAGGGGTGTGTAAACCAAGGCTCCATAGAGGGCAGACCTTGGTGGGGTGTAGGATCCAGGATGGTGCCTTGGGCTCCAGAAGGAGTCAGTTGCAGGGACAGGTAGGAGGTAAAAACTTACAGATTAAACAGATTTACTTGTCTGACTCAATAGCACAGCTGGGCAGCCACTTGGATTGCCACCGAGCAGGCTTCCTTCTTTAGTCTTTGGACACTGCTGATATATTTCTTTGACTGGATAACCAGGGAATTGGATCATGGTGGAGCAGTGGATGTAGCTTACCTAGACTTCAGTAAGGCCTTCAACACTATTCCACATAGAAGACTCATAAACAAGCTAGGCTGCCTAGGAGTGGGAACAAAGGGTGGTAAACTGGGTAAGGAATTGTGTAGTGGACAGGAGACAGAGAGTGATGGTTAATGGAGTTCACTCCGAGGAAGGGTGGGTGACTAGCGCTGTGCCACAGGGATCAGTACTAGGATCGGTCCTCTTTAAAGTGCAATTGTGAAGTGCTTGCCTGTGCTATGCATTAATTTAACCCGGCAATATGTGGTAAAAACAAATTAATAAATGAAGACAAATGAATTTTTTGCAGCATCTTAAGTTGTGCTCCTTACTCACCATATTTTGTTATTTGTATGCATCCAGATTTGGTTTTATTCACCTTTGTTCAAAAGTGATAAGTACAGTATTCACTCTGAAAAATTTTATCTGGAGCCCTTCATGGCACAGCACGATGTCGGCATCGCACGTGACACAGTGCAGTGTCTGCATTACATGTGGCAAAGTGCGGTGTCGGCATCACCATGGCACAGCACAGTGTCAATATGCCACATGGCAGTGATGTGTCGGCATTGCACGTGGCACAGTGAAGTGTTACAGCTCGCTGGTGGCATCACACAGTGCAGTGTATGCTTGTCATGTGGCACAATGTCTGCACAGCATGTGGCACAGTGACTTGCAGCAGTATGCGTGACACAATGATCAAGTTCTGCCACTGTGTTCAAAACCTCGTTGAAATACATTGAACCACATGTCCGATTTCCTCAGTTTACGGTCTGGCTTTGAAGAGTGAAGACATGTCTGCAGTTCAGAGAGGATTACGGCATTGGACCACTGGTGGTTAAGTAAAGGCTGGGGGAAGTGGGTGATGAGTGGGAGGGTCGGGTGGGAGGAATAATGGCGCAACAGAAATTGATGGACTGTTTTCTTTTCACAGGTTTAAAAAAACATTGAGGCATGGTTTTCTTTATTTCAGATACATTCTGACACTGGGATTGGGCACCTCAGTGTTGGGCTTGTTAGGGAACAAGGGTGGGTGACCTGGAGGGGAGTCAAGAGAAGCGATACTTGTGGTGGGTACCCCGGACCATCTACATTTTTAACAAATATATATAAAGATAGGAAGGGCCGGTGGGTGAGCGACCTGGAGGGGACAGGGAGAAGGAAGTGGTAGCGGGGTTGGGCACCCCACTCTACTTACAATAAAGGAAAATATAAAGATGGGACAGGCTGGAGGGCAGGCAAGTCACCTGGAGGGGATGGGGAGAAAGAAGGGGGTAGCAGGGGTTGGCACTCCGCTCCGAACACTGTCATCTTTTTTTTTACATTTCTATAGCCTGTGCATTCTGTGTCCTGCTGGCATTATTATTGGCCACAAAACACATAAATAAAGTAGGATGTCCCTAAATGTTACATTTTGTCATTTTATTAGCTAAAAGAAAAACAATTATTTACCATAGTAATATTGTTTCTTCCATGGGATCTCTCATTATACTTAACATATTCAGCAAGCCCAATAGGTGAAGCTGCTCCAGAGCTCAAGGTTTAGAATTTTGAATGCTGTTTGAACTGCTGCCCTCTAGGTGTCACTGACAACCACAGCCTAACGTCAGATCTTCCGAAGCCCAGATCAAGGAGCCCACTCATTCAATATTCTAAGCTATTCTATGCTAAACAAACAGAGTAAGGCCTAAAATTAATATGGCCCAGGCACCAAGTAAAACAGCCTAACAATGCTGTCATAAAAAAAGAGAACTTTGTGATTTGTGAATAAACAACAGGAACTAGGAATACCAAGTGATTACTATGGAACCTTTTCCTGGTTCTAGAAGGAGAGGCAGGGTAGGAGATTTAAGCATAATGAGGGATCCCCTGGAAGAAACAATATTACTATGGTAAGTATTTTTTTCTTCAAACCCTGGGAATCCCTCATTATGCTTAACATACTGTATGCAGACTACAAAACAGTACCTTGGGAGGCTAGGTACAGAACCTACTTAGGGAAAAGGTTCTGCAGAATAGCAGTGCCAAATCTGGCATCTGTTTTGGACTGTACATCCAGACAATAGTCCCTTGTAAAGGTGTGGACTGTTTTCCGTGTAGCCACTTTATAGATCTCTAGCAAGGGAGCATCTCTGTTGCCACAGAGACAGCAGTACCATGTATGAGTGAGCCCTAATACCCTGAGGTGGCTGTTTGCCAGCTTTAGAGTATCAGAACTGAATGCATGCGACAATCCAGCGGCCAATAGTCCTTTTTAAATATATTTACAACTGCCATAAAGGATACCCATGAGCTGCATGATGATTAATATAGGATATGCAAAGTCACTTTAAGTCCAGGGGGCGTGGCCTAGCAGCAGAGCGAGATGGCAGCATAAAGTTAGAGCTCTGCAACCATCCCTTGCAATCTCCTCTTATTTGAACTCATTTTCCCACCTTCAATACCAGAAAAGAACAGGGACGCAGTGCTGATGTCGTCCTAGCAAAAATCGGGGGAAAAAAGCAATCTCAGATAGCTTTTAAATCGACGCCTCGGAACCCTTCTGCCAAAGGTCCCATGCAGCCGGATAACTCTCCGGGAAACTCGCGGGCGACCCAGCCAGGAAGATCTCTACAGCCAACAGAGGGGAACCTCGGGAGAGAGAATCCAGAACCTAAATCTCATCAAGTCATGGCTGAGGGGGTACCTGCAACTAGAAAAGCTCATTAAAGACCTGAAATATGACTTGGGGTCTAGAATGGAGGCAGGCTTTGAGAACGTATCTGTCCAGATTCAAAATTTGCAGCAGGCCGTTAATGCCACTTTGGAACAAGCAGAGACACGTGAACGGCGCTTGACAGAGTTAGAGCAACGCCTCAGTGATCAAGAAGACAAATCCTCCACACAGGCGATCGAACTGACTAAAGCTCTGAAGGAAATGGACTACCTTAAAAATTCTTTAGATGACTATGAAAACCAAGAGCGCTGTTGCAACGTTCGTCTTATCGACCTTCCGGAAGGCTCTGAGGGGAAAAATTGCATCACTTATCTACAAGACTGGTTTAAAAATAATTTAAAGCTTCCCCAAGATACTTCTCTGGAGATTCAAAGGGCCCATAGAGCTCCGGAGCCGAAATCACATCCAGACCAGAAGCCCAGACACATCATTGTAAAATTCTTAAGGTATCAAGATAGGGTGCTAGTCCTGGAAGCAGCGAGGAAGGTTGGCATCATTCTCGAGCAGCAAAGGCGTGTTAGTCTGTATCCCAACTACTCTTGGCTCCTTCAACAGCAGCGCCAAGCATTTGCGGAGGTCCGCCGAGTGCTTCACTCAATTAAGTGCCCTTTTTCTCGGCTCTACCTGGCCCGGCTGATCATGCGCCCCGTGGGGGTTAACTTGAAGGCATTCACCGACCCAATGACAGCCATGGAATATGCCAGGGATCTGGAAAAACAGAAGGCCACATGAATTTATGTCCTGATCAAAGGTACTATCTTCCCTTGATCGCGGGGCGATTCTCTGGTCTATAACTCCATTAGGGGCCTATAAAGGCTGGATTCAGGGTTTCCCCCTTCCTCTCCCTCTTGGGGTGTATACGAAGACCTTCAACTTGAAAGGTGTTGGGACAGTCGATGACCTATTAACAGTTTTAAAATTAACTTAGCCACGAGTTATGGATGGCTGTTCCCTTTTTTTTTGCTTATTTGTTTCTTTCTCAAGAACTGTGTTGGTAATTCTGTAAGTGACATAGGAGTGAAGTTTACTTCGCCTAATACATGTTGATTTAGAATATAATATATAAAGATATGTAGGTGTTACTTAGTGTTTATGGGGAGACGAGTATTTTCTGAAGCTTGGGGGGGGGTGTGGTTCTGGGTTGGAACCACTGTATTACCTTAAGCCCTGGAGGTAAGGGCTTGGAAAGGAGGATTGTTTTCTAATATGTTTTTTAGTAAGAGCACTTGGGATAATGCTGAAAAATCCGTTGTTTTGAGCCCCCTGGCCCCTAGTTTGTTTTCAGTAGGGGGCAAAGGGTCTTAAAGATCTTCCATACACAATAATTTCAGTTTTATGCTCCTCTCAGCTGTTTTTTTTTATTATGATATATAAGAGGGTTTATCAAGTTTTGGTATTTAATACAGATTTTAGTGCTTAAAGTTTGCAAGGGATGGATGCTCAATCCTCGAGAAGTAGAGGGTAGTTCTAAGTTGGGGCTTTATTATGGGGTTGGGGAGGAGATGTGAGGTATTCTGTCTATTTTATCTGTTAGGTGGGTGGGAGGGGGAAGGGAAATGTTGTTATTGTTCATAAATGGCATTGTTTGGGGTGTTTGGGAGTTAGTTGTTTAATTCAAAGGTTTTATGGAAAAGATAAAAATGTTCTTCAGCAGTGGAAAGAAGGTTGTATTCTGTTATATGTGAAGGGCTGGCTATGTCGATTAATTTATCTTCGAACTCCAAATGGCTAAAATTGTGTTAATATCTTGGAATGTTAATGGGCTACGTACGGTGATAAAAAGGAAAAGGGTATATACCCAAATTAAACATAAAATGAAAGGGGATATTGTATTTTTGCAAGAGCTGCACTCTACCAGTACGGAACTAGAGGGTCTATGTCATTCATGGGGAAGTATGCTGATTGCTTCTGCGTTCACCTCTAAAGCCCGTGGTGTTGCAGTATGGATTAGAACGGGTTTCCCTCACAAAATTCTGTCTTCAGTGACTGATCCCCAGGGGAGATATTTGGTGGTAGACTAGGGAGGTACCCCTACTACTCTGGTTTCGGTCTATGGCCCGAATATAGATTCCCCGGATTTTTTTACTCACTTGGGAACTACTCTGGCTCCATTCCCAGATGATATCATTATAGGGGGACATGAATACATATTGGGACCCACTCTTAGATTATTCGGGTGAGGAAAGGTCCCTATCCTAAAAGTGTCAAAACCCTACACCGAATGATGGCTGGGAGATCACTGCAGGAGGCGTGGAGATTCTGCCATCCCTCCTCTAGAGAATGCTCCTTTTATTCTCATGCTCATAGACTCTACACAAGGCTAGACTATGTTTTCTTAACAAAATGTAGACTGGGTTGTGTCGTGGAAGCTGAATATGGTCCATTATTGATCTCAGACCATGCCCCCTTGAGAGTGATTATGGAGGAGGGGAGGAATCCCGAGAGAGTTCCCATGTGGCGTATGGACCCTATTCTATTGGGGGACTCAGATTTTCTTCATCAGTTAAAACGACACATCTCAGCTTTTCTTAAATCAAAAGGGAGACACAGACATTAGGACAATGTGGGAGACTCTCAAGGCTAGTATTCGGGCCGAGACCATTTCGTATGCCTCTCACAAAAAGAAAATGATTATTAAAAGGGAACGGGAACTAGAGGCCCAAATTTTGAAATTAGAGAAGGATTTGATGGCTATACCTGACCAATCTAAACGTCTTGAACTAAAAACTTTAAAAAGTGAATTAAACCAAATTTATACTCAGCAAATTGAGAGAGCCCTAAATTTGACCAAATCATATTCCTATTTTGAAGGGGACAAGGCTGGGAAGTGGTTGGCAGGTTTAGTTAAACATCAGAGAGCGGGAAGGACTGTTCTGGGGTGGAGGTGGCAGGAGAGGAGATCGGTTATGATCAGCGGAAAATAAACGACGCCTTTAAATCCTAGTACTCCCAATTGTATACTTCTGAGTACCTCCAGGGAGCCAACCCGGAGGAGTTTCTGAAGAATATTACTCTACCCACAGTGGGTGATTTAGACCTTGATAATTTAGATTCCCCTATAAGTTTGGAGGAATTGAAGGAGGTGGTTTGGAAGATTAAGAGGGGGAAAGCACCAGGACCTGATGACATCCCGGCAGAGATTTATAAATTGCTATGAGAGGAGTTGGGCCCATTAATGAAGGATATGATACAGGAATCCTTGGAGGAGGGGGCTCTACCTCCCTCGCAGGAACTAGCCACAATTACTATTTTACCCAAAGAAGGGAAAAAGACCCTATGGTGCTCCTCGTACCACCCAATTTCTTTACTCAATGCTGATTATAAGATCTTAGCGAAGCTGATAGCCAATAGGCTGGAAGGTGTCCTTCCCAAGTTGGTTCACCTTGATCAAGGGGGTTTTGTCCGTGGTAGGCAGGTTAAGCATAACATCAGACGGGTCCTCAACATAGTGCAAGTATGGTCAAAGGAAGGAAGGGGGGCCTACTATCGCTAGACGCAGAGAAGGCCTTTGATCGTGTCGAATGGCCTTTCATGATGGCAGTTCTGTGGAAGTTTGGTCTGGGCCCTAAAATAATGAAATGGTTGGGAGTATTGTATAGAGCCCCAAGAGCCCAAATACTAACAATATTATTTCATCCCCCTTTGCTTTGACGAGAGGAACCAGGCAGGGGTGCCCCCCCCATCCCCTTTAATATATGTCCTCTCTATTGAAGCTCTCGCACAGAGCATTAGATCTCACCCTAGAATCAGGGGTCTCACATGGAAGGGTCAGGAACATGTGATCTCACTCTTCGCAGATGACGTCCTTTTATTTTTGGATTCTCCGGGAGAGGCGGCGTTAGCATTGACCCAACTTTTTGATACATATGGTCCACTCTCTGGACATAAGATCAGTTGGGGCAAAAGTGAATGGTTACCTGTGGGGAAGGATAGGGGCCTAATCTCAAAAGCTCAAAACATAATTCACCCAGTTAAATCATTAAAATATCTGGGTATTCAAATTCCTTCTAGGATTTCCTCAATGATTGCAATTAACATGACAGGGTTGATCTCTAAAATAAAAGATAACTGCCTCTCATAGAGGCCTTACCTTTGACCCTGCTAGGGAGGGTAAACTTAATAAAAATGTCAGTTCTGCCCCAATTTTTATACTTCTTTCAGGTGATCCCCTTGAAGGTTCCCCAAAAATATTTTAACAGTATAGAAGGTGCTATCACACAACTCCTTTGGAATAATAAGAGACCTAGGATTAAGAAATCACTTTTGTGGAAGCCCCAAAGGACAGGAGGTCTAGGCCTCCCTAGTGTGAGACATTATTGGGTGGCAGCTCAGGCAGCTCATGTTCAGGACATGTTAAAGAACCCAGAGGTTCTGCCGGCGTGGGTGAGGATGGAGACCTCGGAGGATCCCTTGATGTACCACCGTTTCTTTGCACTTTGTGGTGGGTGGAGTCCTTGCCCAATCCTGTCAATCCCTTCACAAGGACTATGGTGAAAGCATGGAAACTTGCACATGATATGATAGGGATGGAGGTCGATTTGTCCCCTGAGGCTCCACTCACCAGGCTTTTACAGCAGGGAGGGGGAAGGACCATTTGGGATAATCCAGTCTTGAAAAGGTGGGTTATTGGGGGTGTTTCTCATATTCAACGTATTTTACAGGCTGGGAGATTATGCACTTTTGAATATCTGTTGAAAAACAAGTATATTAACAAATCTCACCTCCCTCAATATGTTAAAATTATGGAGGCATATGAGGTATTAAGTAGCAGAGTGAACCAACGAGGGGGGGCACGCTCCCTGTTAGAGGAATTATTCTGGGGGCAATCAGATCAACCTTTGTTTAAACCCCTAAGACGAACATATAGACTATTAATAGGGGCTCTACCGGATTATATGGAGGCCACCAAGGCCAAATGGGAATCTGACTTATTACCAGACGGCTTGACTGGAGTGGAATGGATCTTGATTTTAAGCAACAGTCTCAAATGTTCAGTAAATAACAGAGCTAAGGCCATTCAATTTAATGTATTACACAGAACATACCATACTCCATGGTTGGTATACATAATTAACCGAGAGGACTCCCCCCTTTGCCCTAAATGCCAAATCCACAATGGAGTATTTTATCATATGATTTGGCAATGTAACCAGGTCCAAAACTTCTGATTGGGAGTGCAGGAAATCCTCTGTAAATTAGTGAACACGCCTCTTAGGCTGGATCCAGTAGAAATTCTCCTTGGCTTGCCCCCAGTTGAGCCAGATGGGAAGAAAACTTACAGAAAACCTGGGTTTACTTTATGGAGGTTAGGAAGTGTGATGGGGCTGAAGGTATTGGCTATGCACTTGAGGCTTCAGTCTATTCCAACTATAGCCGAGTGGACAAATGCATTCTTAGATTGCATGAAATATGAAAGAATTTAGTACTCTGTTAGAGGGCAACTGAGTATTTTTAATGAGATATGGTCTCCAGTTGAGAAGGCATTGTTACAGCCCTGGTTCCCAGCCTTCTGAGGAATGGAGAGGAGGTTAGTGAGAGAATTTGAGACAGATGTTGAATGGCTTTTGCTCTGCTTGGATTAAATTGCACATAAAGTATTGGTCTGAATATTCGAGGCAGAACTAAGATATACCCTCAATATAATTTAACACAATTTTTTTTTTTTTTGTGGTTACTTATTTTTACCTCCTGGAGTCCTCTGCCCTGCATCTGACGTCCCCCTCCCGCTTGAGCACCGGGTGTGAGGCCCCTTCCCCCTGTACCTCACGACTTACCCTTCGTGGCAGGGGGTGGGGAGCGACTCGACCCACCAGACCGGATTTAGTGTTCGGGGAGGTACCTTCCCGGGCTGTAGCGAAGGGGGGACTATCGCCATTCACAGAGGACTCTCCATTTTCCCTGTTCCTTTATTCCCCGAGGTTGCGATGTGCAATGGTGCCAGCGGTGGTGGCGCGCAAGCTTCTGTGCGCACCCCCATCAAGTGCCTGCCACAACTCTTGCCCACAGTCTCCAGAGCAGACGCGCTACCTCCCAGCCTCCGCTAGGTGGCAGATGAACACCGAGCCCTGCAATCCCCCCTCCTCGGAGAAGGAGAGCAGTCCTGGGGACGCTCAATCCTTCTCCACCTGTAACCCCAGCGCCCATGTCCGTTCGAACACAGGTTGCCGTGGCGTGTGAGTGGGCGACCAGTGCCTCACCCCTCAGCGCCACCGGGCCGGCTGTAATTTAATACAGTTTAATGGGGGAAAAGCCCATGTAAATGAAGGTTTGGATGGGGGTAGGTTGTGTGAGACATGGAAGCCTGTAACCTCAAATGACTTACCAGAGTATGTGTATATAGTCTTATGTACTGCTGAAGTTGTTTAAATAAAGTGTACAAAAAAACAAAAGTCCAGGTTCCTCCCTATTAAGGGGATTGGGAAAATGCCACCATGCCTCTACCTTCAGATTGTGCACTAAATAGTGCATGAGAACTAAAGATATTCACTCTACCATAAGGTCTGCAGGATGCATTTTCTTCATACCATAGTTGAAACTTACAATAGCCCTGTAACATAATTGCTTCTTAACCTGTTTGCAGATGAAAGTTTTCTGTTTAACAAAATTGTCAAACATCTAAGGTGCTTAAGACAGCATGCACAGTAAGAGTAACATTATTTATGGAAATTAGCCATAAAAACAGAAATTGCTAAGGCTGCTATAAGGGGAAAAATAGGGGAGTGGAAACTGAAGCCCAAAATTCAAGGAAAAACTTCATAGAACTTAAACAATCAATTATCTGGCATACCTTAAAACATTTCCCTTTTGGGGCCTACATAACTCCTCCCCCTTCCTCTCACTCCTTATCAAGGAGCTGTTCATGGAGAAAAATTATACTAGTCCAAAAGCCTCATGGATTGTCCTCGTCTGACGACTGGTCTTCCTCCATTACTGCCCGAGCTCTAGGAGCTGCATTTCTTTGGCACCACTTTTGAGCCACTCCTGGATCTGAAAAGATGAAAATTTTACTCTGATGCATGATGCGGAGGCGAGCAGGAAACACCAGTCCATGTGGAATGCCCACCTCCCTTAACATCGCTCTCACTCCATCAAAACACTTCCTTTTCTGCCTTGTTGCATAGGATAACTCTGGGAACATTCAAATTTGTTGGCTGCTGTGCAGTAAGGTTCGCTTTCTCCTGGCAAGAATCAATAGCAGGTCTCTGGAGCTGAATCCATCCGTAATGAACACCACAGTTCTCGGGGTTGTCCTGGCAGCCTCGTGGAGTCACCCTGTATGCCTTCTGGAACTTTTGGATGACCGGGGCAGCTTCTTCCCCCAATTGTTGCACCATCCATTCCTGGTCAAATAGCAAAAGGTGGTCTCCTTCACAGCCCCTCTTCTAAGCCCAACAGTCAGAGATTAGAAGCTCTCGCTTGGTTCTCTAAGATTTCTAAGTGAGAGCGGAGATGGATATTTTCTTTAAGTACCATTTTGATGGCACCAAGGGCTGCATCCGCATTTTTATTGGATTCAATTGTGGCCGTATGAATTGTTTCCATACTGGTTTCCACTTGGGCCACCTTGTTTGTGAGGGCATCAAATTTGTCAGGTAGTCCCAACAGTGAGGTGATTAGGTGAATCATTTTTGCACCTAAAGGTTGCAGTGTTTCCTCCTGGGTTCCCTCCTCGAGTGCAGGCTCACGGCCTTGCGTGGCCCTCATGGCAGGAGCACCGGAGACTGTGTTATTTTTAGCTCCGCTCCATCTCCCATTTTATCCCTTTGAGGATTTCCCATAATGACAGGCTGGAATTCCACTGCTATTATTGATCATTTTAAGTTCTACTTCTGAAAAACATGCGATTTAAAGTTATTTTTATAGACCCGATTGCAGAGCTCAGTCAAAGCTCGGCCATCTTGCTCGGGCTCCACAGCACCCCCCCAATAGTCCTCTTTGAGGGTGGATTGCCTTTCCTCACTTCACCACAGGTGAGGAACAGCTGAGTGTGGGAAAACCTGTGGTCTTTGGTATGCTCCTGATAGTATTCCAGAGACTTCTTGAAATCCAGACTGTGTAGCTTCTGCTCGCTAGTACTAGAGTGCTCCATAAAGAACACTAGAAGCGTGATGGACTGATTCAGGTGGGGAGACCTTTTTGGGAAGGAATTTTCTCTTAGTACTAAGGACTGCCTTGTCCTAGTGGAAGATGTAGTTTGGGTCCGTGCAGAGGGCCTGTAACTCGCACACCCTTCTGGCCAAAGTGATGGCTACCAGGAAGACTGTCTTCCATGTGACATACTTCAAATCCACGGTGGCCATCAACTCAAAAGGAGGTTCCATGAGCTTGTCTATACAGACGTTCGGATCCCTTGGAGAGATGGGCTCCCTAACTGGAGAAAACTGATGTAGGAGACCCTTAAAGAACCGCTTGAAAATGAGGTGAGATGCCACTGTTTTCTGCTTACCTGCCGACGTATAGGCAGAAATAGCCGTCAAGCGAACCCTTAGGGTAGCACGTCTGAGACCTAAGGTTTGCAGGTGCAGAACATAGTCCAAGAGTGTAGGCAGATCAGCCCAAAGGGGTGAGATGTTTAGAGGTACACCATAATGAAAACCTTTTCCATTTGGATGCATAAATTTTCCGAATAGCTGGTTTCCGTGACACTTTTAGGACATGTAGAACCTATTCTGAGAAATGGTAATCAGAATATTCTAGCTTCTCAAGAAACAGGCTTTGAGCTGCAGGGACTCGAAGATCAGGAGGGTTATTCTGCCCCAAGACGTTGTCAGCAGGTTGTGCCTCAAAGGAAGGCCTATGGGCTTCCTGACAGATTGAGTCAGTAGATGAGAGTACCAAGGCTGTCTGGCCCAGTCCCGGGCTATTACAATCATGGTTGCAGACTGAGATCTCAGCTTCAGGAGAACTTGCAACAATGGAGGGAAGGCGTACAGAAACTTCCCCGTCCAATCCAGACACAGAGCCTCCTTGGTAATTGTACTCACTGCCGGAGGCCTGCAACAGTAGAAAGGGAGCTGAACATTTTCTCTGGAAGTGAACAGATCTATTTGTGGTGTGCCCCATCTCCTGAAGATGGTGGCTAGCACTTGCCCATTCAGTGACCATTCATAATGATCTCGGGTGATCCATCTGAGGGAGTCCGCCAGGACATTGTCCTTTTGCGGGAGGTGGATTGCTGTTAAGTGCACCTCCAGTGAGTATGCTAGACTCCAGAGTTTCATATCTTCTGTGCACAGCTTTGAGGACCTTGTGCCTCCCTGCTTGTTGATGTAGTACATGGCGGTGGTGTTGTCTGTTCTGACTTGTACGGATTGGCCCTTGACTTGTGATGAGAATCACTAAAGAGCTAGAAACACTGCTGTTAGCTCCAGTGAATTGTGTGCTCCCTGGAGTCCAGTTGGGACCACTCCCCATTCACAGTGAGGTTCTGGGTGAGCGCACCAGCCTATCATGGAAGCATCCATAGTCAGGACGACTGCAGGAGCCCGTGCCTGAAAAGGTACCCCTTCTTTGAGGTTTTCCTCCTCTTTCCACCATTCCAAGGCTTGTAACAGAGTCTTTGTGACTGGCACTAGCTTGGATAAGGGCTGATGCTTTTGGGACCAGTGGGCTCACAAGTGGAACTGAATGTCCCTTATTTGAAATCTTGCTCCTGTAACCACCAACATAGTGGATGCCATATGTCCTAACAGCTGAAGGAATTGTCTTGATGGTCTGGGCTGACCTATGGCAAAGGATTTTACCAGGTCTGTAAGGTTTCTCACCCTTTCCTGGGTTAGGAAAGCTTTCCCCCGCAGTGCATCCAGTTCTGCTCCTATGATGTTCAGTATTTGCACTGGGTCCATCTGAGACTTTTGCACGTTTATAAGGAATGCTAATCTCTCCAGAGTGTGCTGAGTGAGGAAGAGTGAGTCTTTGACCTGCTGGTGTGAATTTCCCAAGACCAGCCAGTCGCCTAAGTAAGGAAAAACCATAATTTCTTTTCTCCGTAGATGTGCTGCTGCTACAGCTAAGCACTTTGTGAACACTGGGAGTGAATAACAGGCTGAAAGAAAGAGCTGTGAAATAGTAGTAGCCTGAGGGAAGCCTGAACTGCAGGTATTTTCTGTGACTGGGCCTGATTGGGATATAAAAATATGTATCCTTCAGGTCCAGGGATGCTAACCAGTCCCCCTGTTGAAGGGATGTTATAACTGTGGACAGAGTGCCCATCTTGAATTTGAATTTTTTCAGATGCTTGTTGAAGAACCTGTGGTCCAGAATGGGTCACCAGTCCCTATTTTTCTTTTTTGTGAGGAAGTACCGTGAATAAAGGCCCTTTCTCCACTGGGATAGGAGCACTTTTCCTGCTGCATTTAACAATAGGAGTTTTTTACCTCCAGTTCTAGCAGACTTTTCTCTTTTGGGTGGGTGGTGGTGGAAATGTCTGTCTATGGACAAGTTTGGAAACATTTTAAAGTTTAGAGTGAGGCCTTGGCTCACTACTTCCAGGACCCACTCATCCGTGGTGTTTTTCCACTCCTGAAAGAAATGAGCTAACCTTTCCCCTTCTGGCACTGGGGTGGCGACCTGGACTCACACATCAGAGGTTCTGTTTAGGCTGAGCCCTGGAGGACGAAGCCGTATCAGGCTTTCAGGATGGTCTTTGTCCTTTGCCCCTGAAATAACCTCTAGAGGGAGAGTATTCATAGGACATGGGCATGGGGTAGTAGGGTCTTGTGTAATGACCACTACCCTGGCCTCTCTTTCCCTGAGGCCTGTAAGGCATAGAAGCCTTTTCATTCTCTGTATTGCTTTTGTAGGTGGTTTTATACTCCTGAACCTTTTTCATGTAAGCCTCCATTTTGTCCCCAAAGAGAGAGTTATTCTCATATGGGAAATCCATGGCCTTTGTCTGAGCATCGTGAGACAAATTAGTTGTCCTTACCCATGCAAACCTCCTAAGAGAGATGACATGGGCTTGGAAGCAGTTTCATTATTGTCCACAGCCATGTGGTACTGGTATTTGGTGGCCTCTAGGGCAGTTGTAGCAGTGTCTGCTATGTCCTGGGCCTGGTCCCCTGGTATTTGTTCACACTGGGACAGTAAAGTGTTCCAAAGGGCTTTCTGGTACTGAACTGTGTAGGCTGCATATGCAGCCTGTCTCAGGAGTAGGGAGGCTATCATACACATTTTCTTCCCCATACTGTCCAGCCATTTGGAATCTTTGTCTGGAGGCTGGGGAGAGAGGGGGAACCCAGGCCTTGTCGCAGGCAGCTGCCTGGACCACCCTCTCATGGTCAGGGTGCACACAGAGGTACTCGGCATTATGTCTATCCAGCTGGTACTTTCTATACATTTGTTATCCACCCCAGTGACAGATGTAAAGAGTGAAGAAGTTTGCAGGTTGTCCTCTTTAGTGCCCTGTGCACTGGTAAGGGCAGCCTTTTTGTGGGATTTATCCCCATCATATCCAAGTGGTCATCCTCTTCTTTTTCCTCACCTGTCTCTGGAGTTGGAACAGCTTGAATATCCACTACCTGCCTCACAAAGGCATAATGTGATGTATAATCCTCCTCCTCCTCCCGTGGAAGGGATCCAAAGTTTTGACAGGGGGAACCATCTGACTCTATGGTGTGTCCCTCATTCTCAGGTTCCTCTCAGCAGGAATCGTCACCCCTGTCTCCCAGGGTGGGGCAGAGACTGAAGAGTAACTGGTATGGTCATTGTGCCTCCCATGGCTTGGAAAGCTGGAAGAATCATAAAACCCTTGCAACCCCCACTTACAAGGCCACAGTTGCCTGGTTTACTGGCGTCACTTTTTGCTGTTCCATAAGAGGGACAGTGACTTTTTTGATATTCTGCTTATGTATGTCCACTGGCCTCTCCTTTTGGCAGGAGGGGCAGTGGCTTTCATCACTTTGTCTATATGTTCTCCACTGGCATCTCCTTTTGCCTTTCCGCAGGAGGGGTAGTGACCCTTTTTATGGTTATTTTAAACTGTCCACTGGTGTCTCCTTATGCCTTTCAGTAGCAGGGCAGTGTGTTTCTTTAGTTTGTGCTTTAAACTGTCTGCTGGCGTCTCCTTTTGCCTCTCAGCAGAAGGGGCAGTGGTATGCTTCAACTTCTGCTTCTCCTTAGAAGGAACAGACCAGGGACCTGATCCAAGGTTCACTTCTGACCTTTAGAGGGGTCCCTAGAGGTCTTAGGGGTGTTAACCTGTGAAGGACCATCTCCCACATCCTGGAGAAACTGGGTAGAGAGAGAGAAGACATTATATCACCGCAAACAGTAAAAAAAAACAACTTTTAATTCAGGGGTTGACTTTGGGGTAAAACCTGCTGGCCATTGGGCCAGTGACTGCCACTAATTTAGTGGCCCGCAGAAATATGTGGTGGTCCGCAACAGTTTTTGGAAATCCTTAGAAACAAGATGTTCATGTCCCCCACATTCACCATGGACTGCTGAGTCTACAGATTTCAAATAAAATAAAATTAGAACAAGAAAACTTTTTTTTAGTCCCCCCCCCCCCAAAAAAAAAGAATAGGTAGATACACAAGCAGCAAGCTCTGGGCCAGTCCCTGTCCCCATTTAGTTAAACCACTTTTTTTATCCATATATATCTTGTAGCATTTTTCCCATTTTCTCTGTGTAACCCATCCCTGTATTTGACGTATGCGTGCACATGTGGAAGCGCATTACCTACATCTCAAGGTGCCTCCACTACATGTTGCCCCCTTCACCAACGCTAAGCACCGGACCTCCACCCAGTGGCAGCGGGATGGGGGGGCTGCAACCACCCTGGGAGAGGAGAGCTGCCTTCTGGCTGCTCAGTCCTGCCCCCCTCCGTGCTGGCGCCCCGACAGCCCGAGTCCATTCCCGAACCCAGGTCGTCAGCATGGCGCGAAGTATGGCGTCCAGCACCTCAGCCCCCTGCACCACTGGGCTGGCTTAGTTAAAGCACTTCTGACTGAGCTGGAATTAATGTTTTTTTGCACAGTTTTTGTACAGCACCCAGTGTCTCCAAAATGGAAAGCACTTAACCATTTTTTTTTGTTAATATAAAATCGATCTTGGACAGACCAACATGGTAAAACAGAACGGGGCACCAGAGAAACACTCTTCTCCTCAGGGCACCACAGAACACTCCTCTCTTGTCAGCACCTAAGTTAGATCTGGTGTCAAGGCCAGAAGGGACAGTACTTACCCAAACACAGGATACCCTTCATTGGTTGTTCTTATCTAGCCATTGCTGATCTGCCAACCGACTGGATCTCCATTTGCACCGATCTTTCTGAAGGGTTGGAGGACACACTCTCTCTTGTGATCTTGTGATGCAAGTGGGAGCCCTGAAACCATCACGTGGTTTACATCATCACACCGTGCTGGGCTCCCACCTGCATCTACTGATTTCCCATGTACTCCATTCTGTCTTCGTTGATGTGAATGAGTGCATCCAACTGGTCGACACTGAAACAGCTATTTGGAAAAGCGTTGGCCAGTTCTTAAAGGAACAGTACATTAAAATGGCGGCAAGTACAAAAAGCGATGCTGGCCGTCTGAGCCAGCAGACAGTGTGACTCCAGTGGCCAGAACCTGTTTCTGGTGGCCTCAGGCCACCAGGCCACTGCTAAAGTTGATCCCTGGTAATTGGTTAAACAATCTGTTGCAATGCACAATATGACTGGTCTAAAGGGCTCCCAATGAAAGTAATGTGGAGCCTAAGTAAATAATTCTGATAGGGTACTTTTTTTTCTGCTTAAATGTTATGAAAGAACTGACAAGCAGCAAAAGGAAAAAAAAATTCTTCCCTCAGAGGAGATGCTGCTGACAGGAAAGTGTGTCTCTAAAGCGGGAACCTTTGAGAAGACTCGCTCTGCTGAGGGGCATTAAGGAAATGAAAACTATTCACAAATATTTAGTTTAAAAAAACAATAAAATAATCAGCAAACCAGTCTTCTGTAATTATGACTGAAAATGCTGAGAGGAACTTGGTTCTCCAGAAAGAGAGATGCCGGGGGAGATTGCGAGTAGGAAAGTAATGAAAATAAAACATTTTACTTGAGAATCACAATCTAAACTATTTAAATGACAGAGTTGTTTGAATAAAATAACAAAACGGCGTGAAAATATGAAAGTTGCAAGTTGCTGAAGAGAGCTCTTCAGGATGACTTGCTTCTTCGGGCAGAGAGAAAGATCTGACATTAGGCTGCTATTGGCAGTGACACCTAGAGGGCAGTGGTTCAAATGGCATTCGAAAATTCTAAACCTTGTGCTCCAGGTCAGCTTCGCCTGTTGGGCTTGCTGCATATGTTACGCATAATGAGGGCTTCCCGGGGTTCGAATTAAATCCTTTTTGACCCGACCCAAATGGCTACCAGCAGATGCGTCCACATGCGCCGAGTGCTCAGCAAGGCAGAGATGTGGGAAAACTCATCCTTGAGCGAGTTTTGAATTTTGTAAAGAACTTGCACAGATTACATCTTTCTGTAGTACTCACTCTTCTGATGCTGGCAGCGTAACTCTGTTTTTAAAAACGGGTGCTGCAACTATTTTTTTTTCTTTTTGTTTGAAAACTGAAACTGTAACTTTTAGGTTGGATTGAACAGAATTAAATTTTAGCTAATAAAATGAAATGTAACATTTAGGCCCATCCTGCTTTATTTATGTGTTTTGTGGACATTAATAATGCCACCAGGACGCAGAAAGCACAGGCTATAGAAATGTGAAAAAGCTGACAGTGTCCCTTTAACAGAGATAAAGACAGGCTCCTGATGCTTAAAGCCAACCAGCTGCTTGCTAGACCAACTTCATGCAAATGAAAGGACAGAAGCCTCCTCTGATTGGAGCGGCTTGGTCCTTTCAAGTACACAAAGTTTCTGCCCAGCAAGCAGCGAGTGTTGTCACAACAACAGTGTGTGTGGTCATTGGTCTGACTGCCGAGCACCTTTCAGTTTGAACAGCAATGGGCTCGGCAGCGACACACACTCTGAAATCCCCTTTTAGTGTAGCAAAACGTTTCTTGCACGTGCGCAAGCAAACATAACTAGTCAAATTCTTTATTTTTTAATTAATACTGGCCAATTCTCTACTATACCTTTTTGGCATGCTGAAGATGTTGACATGAGAAAATATAACTGTACTGTCAACAACTCTTTTCCAGCACACTAGCATCTTAGTAGGGCAGCATGTCACCATCAAATAGTTATAGTACCAGTGCTGTCCCCCCCAACAGCATCCACCACCGTCAAGATGACTCCCTCATTAGTCAGATATCTACACTTTAAATTTTAACATGCCAATATGAACTGAGGTCCCACTGCTTTCTCGCTTTCTTGTGTGGAAACCCACTCTCTGGTTGTCATCTTTTATATAGTGTGCTCTGGCCCACAAGGGGCTCAGAGGTGACCGTTGAGGAGTTCACTGATTAGGAGAAGGCTGCACCTCTTCTGTTTTAAATGCGGTGTTAAAGGTTTAGTAAGCTCAACCCTGAGTAATACACAGAGATTTTATCACATTTCTTGTAGTTTTTCCTAAATTTTTGCAGGGGTGCACCTGGTGTGTGGCCAAAATCAGAATCAAATAGCTATAGTACCAGTGTCATCATCCCCGCAAAAATAAAACAAACTTGAAAACCTGCATGTTAAGTGTAGATACCTGACCGATGCGAGGGTCACTTTGTTGGCAATGGCCAGGCTAATCATGAGTCAGCTGAATGAGGAGACCAAGAAACCCCTTAAAATGTTAAAGTGATAGAGTGAAGACAAAGTAAGAAAATGTAACTTAAATGAAATGAAGGCTATCAAGCAGCCTATTTTTTTGGGGGGGGGGGCACCAGTACTATAACCGATTCTGATTTTGGACACACACCAGGTGCACCCCTGCAATAATTTAAGAAAAATGTGTTTAAGAAATTAGATAAAATCTCAGTGTATTAGCCAGGATTGAGTTTACTAAAATGTTAAACAGCAACTGACACCTTCAGGAGAACTTTAACCAAACACAATGTTTAGACACAGTTCAGCCTGTATTTCACATTAGTTTTGTATTCCTTTTTTCCATTATTAACTACTGAGGTAATTTGCATGCAAACAGGATCTTTGCTCCGGAAGAGTTCATCTATTTCTGTTGCCTTTTCCCTACCTGAGGTCCTAATACACTGCTTGTGACATCACAGTTACTTACATGGCAACAGATTGTGATGTCACAACACAGGATTATGACTTGAAGTAAAGAGTAAGCTATAGAGGCAGGTAAACTCTAAGAGAACTCTGAGGGATAACGATCCTGTAGTCATACAAATTCACTCAGTAATAAATAATGGAGAAGAGAAATGTGCAAAATATATATGGAATGCAAGCTGAATTGTACCTAATTATTATGTTTTTCAAAGTTTTCGCTGAGAAAGCTGGCCCGGTGGTGCTGAGAGTTGAGGCACTGGATGCCACACCTTGCGTCACGCCGGCGACCCATGTTCAGGAATGAGCATGGGCTGCTGGGAGTTGTCAGGGAAGGGAGAGGAGTGAGAGTCTGGAGGACAGTTTTTCTCTCCTGGGGAGGAAGGACCAACGCTCCCGCCAAACGACTGCCACTAGGTGGAGGCCTGGTGGAAGTGCGGGACTGTGGGCATTGTGGAAGGGAGGGTGCTGTGGGACTTCTGCAGGCGCGTGCACGCCTTCATGTACGCATGTCCTGCGTGTATGCCCCAGCAACAGGGAAGAGAAGAAAATGGTGGAAAAACACCTCCAGCTGCAGGATGACCGACCCCTCACAAGTTCTGCACCTGGTGATCGGGGAGGGTTCTGGGCTGGGGAGTCAGTCAGAAGGGGGCAGCTGGAGGCAAATAAGGATATAAACACCTCTATATACATATATATGTATATATACATATATATGTATATATATATATATATATATATATAGTATATATACAATGTGTGTGTGTGTGTGTGTATATATATCGGTAGCTCTTTAACACTGTGTCACCATGCCATAGCTCAACTGAATAGTCCCCCAACCATCCCCCATAGTATCCAAAGAAAAAGCAAACTATCGAACGCTCAAATGGAGTGCAGCACTATAAAAAACAAATGACAAAAAAAACGAGCAAAAAGGTGCGCAAATGAATCCAGTACTCATAGAAGGGTAACTGATCAAGTGGTGTTTATTGTGCAAAACCCCACATACAAGTGCAACAAAAGCCCCAGGCATCTCGAACCCCTGCAGGTTCTTCAAAGGGGGAGTGAACAAGAGAGACATATTCAGTACATTCAAAGCCACAATTTAAAGGGGCATGCCCTCATTAAAGTGCAAAGTGCCAAAATACACATTTGAATGGTGCAAAATATGACAGTATTACACTAAAAAGGAAACCAAAATTATTTTTTTAATTAATTATGCAGTTATTTATCAAACAAACTATAAATACAGTAGTGCAATGAAAATGGGTTAAAATTTGACCCCACCTTTTTTCTTCCTGATGAATGCCAGATGACTTCCAGTTTATTTTGGTGGTAACACTTTCAAATTTTCATTGTCATTTAAGAATTTTATGAAAGTTCTGAAATAATTATTTCTCAAGAAAAAAAGATGGGCTCCTCATTTTTGCATAGAAATAATATTGAGGACCCCAGGAGGGTAAGGGTCCAAACAAAAATTCAGATGTACAGTACACAGCATAGGAAGCATCCAGAAAACCCAAATCAACAGTTCTGCCAATATTTTTCATAACCATAGCAGAAAATCAGCTTTATGGGAACCTCCACAAAGGAGACCCACAGGAGGGTGGCAGGGGAAGGAAACAACTCCTGGTGGGGGACTCCATTGTTAGGAAGGTAGAACTGGGCAAGGAAGGGGAGAGGGAGGTAAGGTGCCTGTCTGGCGCCATGGCTTGGAGGGACAGGGAGCGAATCCTCAGGATTGCTGGAGCAGCTGCACAGGGGAGGGAGCTGGATGTCATTGTCCACTTAGGGACAAATGACCTGGCTAAGAAAGGGATTAGAGAAGTGCAGGAAGAGTTTGTGGAATTGGGGAGGGCCTTAGTCAAGTAGCACACGGTAACCTTCTCGGAGGTGCTACCCATCTATGGCATAGGAGAGGCTAGGGTGTTCCGCATCATGGGATTCAATCAGTGGTTGAAAACTGGGTGGAGCTCAGGATTTGGCTTCATTGGGGACTGGGGGTCCACCTGGAGTGATGCAAGCCTATACTGGCATGATGGGCTGCATCTGTCCGGGAGGGGAACCAGGATCCTAGGTGATAGGTTTAAATGCCTCATTGGCAAGCTTTTAAACTAGCCAAGGGGGGAGGCACTGGAAAGGAGCTGGAAAATCCTAGCCCCCAAACAATCACGGTAGTAAGTGTGGCAAACACCAACATGGAGGTGTCGATAGGGAGAAGGGCAGGGGTAAATGGAGAAAGTGACAAAGGCAAGAAGGACAGGGATGGGGCAAAGGGGTAAGGCCATCAGGAAATGGAGGGCAATGAGCACTGATGCTCGTAGTCTGGGCAACAAGCTCCCTGAGCTGGTGGTGGCCTTAATGGAAGAGGGATGCCTGGATATCGTAGCAGTCACAGAAACATGGTACACAGAGAACCATGACTGGGATGTTAACATACCAGGGTACATAACCTACAGGAGAGACAGGCAGGGAAAAGAGGGGAGGAGTAGCTCTCTATGTAAAGGAAGGATAAAGCAACTGAACAAAAGAGTAAACAGGGAGGAGAGGAGGCACTGTGGGTCACCTTGAGACTGGAAAGGGCACCACAACCGCAGGGGTTTGTACAGACCCCATGTCAGGGGAAGGAATGGACAAGGATATGATGGAAGGCATTCTTAGAATGGCAGAGAAAGGGAGATACTGTTGATGGGAGACCTGAATATGCCAGATGTTAACTGGAGCACATTTGCTGCAGCGACATCCAAGAGCAGGGCCATTCTTGACGCCCTACAGGTGGCAGGCATTAGACAGCTAGTTTCGGAACCCACTCGTGAGGGAGCAATCTTAGACCTCGTACTCTCAAACGGGGGCAGTGAGAGGATCTCAGATCTAGAAGTGGGTTGCCATCTGGGGACAAGTGACCATCAAACAGTGTGGTTCACGTTAAACTCAGCTACAGAGTCAAGCCATACAAAAGTGAGGGTACTGGACTTTAGGAGGGCTGACTTTGGCAAGATGGGAGAGTGCCTCAGAAAAAGCACTAGCAAACAGGCTAGAAGGAGGTGTGGAGCAACAATGGGGAATTATCAAAACTGCCATCACAGAGGCAACAAGCCTTTGTGTGAAGCAAATAAACAAATCAAAACGAAAGAAAAAGCCACTATGGTTCTCAAGAGGTGGCTGTGAAAGTCAGGAAGAAAAAGATAGCATTCCAGAAGTATAAGGAAACACAGAAGGAGCAGGACAGAGAGCTGTACCAGTTAAGGCAGAAAGAAGCAGGAGGGAAGTCAGAATAGCAAAGCCCAAACTGAGGAAAGGATAGCCAACTCAGTTAAGAAGGGGATAAAACCTTTTATAGGTACATCAGCGAGAGAAAGACAAAGGGAGGGATAGTGAGGCTGAATAGAATGAACGGTGGGTGGGCAGAGGGGGACAGTGAAAAAGCAGGAATACTGAACGAATATTTCTGCTCAGTATTCACAAAAGAGGAGGGGGAAGTGCCTAATCCAATTAACAGAAGCACTCTTGATAGGGGGGCAATCCCAGTCCTTTCACAGAAGAAAGGGTTCTGCAAGAACTCCTAAAACTGAAGGTGGACAAAGCAATGGGTCCTGATGGAATTCACCCCAGAATTCTAAAAGAATTAAGGGAGGAACTAGTGAAACCACTGGCTACTCTTTTTAATAAATCATGGGAGGATGGTGTGGTACCCGAGGACTGGAGGAAGGCGGATGTGATTCCCCTTCACAAAAGTGGGACCAAGACAGAGGCAGGAAACTACAGACCTGTCAGTCTGACCTCTGTGGTATGGAAAGTGATGGAGTCACTCTGAAGGAAAGAATAGTTGAGTACCTAGAGGTCAGTGGAGCACAGGATCCAAGGCAGCATGGGTTCACAGCGGAAGGTCATGTCAGACGGAATCTAATAGATTTCTTTGACTGGGTGACCAAAGTAGTAGACCAGGAGGGGCTGTGGACATGGCCTACCTAGACTTTAGCAAGGCATTTGGACACACAGTCCCACACAAAAGATTATTAGTCAGATTAACCAGCCTGGGAGTGGGTCCCAGGGTGGTAGCCTGGTAAAACATTGGCTGGACAACAGGACACAGAAGGTAATTGTAAATGGAGTCCACTCTGAAGAAAGGGCGGTTACTAGTGGGGGAGGTTCAGTATTGGGTCCAGTCCTTTAATGTCTTCTATCAGTGGCATTGCAGAGGGACTGGAAGGAAAGTATGCCTTTTTGCAGATGACACAAAGATCTGCAACAGGGTTGATACACAAGGAGGCGTGAAAGGATGAAAAGGGACTTGGCAAGGTTGGAGGAATGGTCTGACGATGGCAGCTAGGATTCAATGCAAAAAGTGCAAAATAATGCACCTGGGAAACAAGAACCCAGGGGAAGAATACACAGTGGGTGGGGAGGTAGTAACAATAACAAAACAGGAAAGGGACCTGGGGGTAATCATATCAGATGACCTTAAGGTTAGCAAGCAATGTGAGAAGGCAGTAGGGAGGGCCGGGGTATACTGGGATGTATAGGGAGAGGCATCAGCAGCAGAAAACAGGAAGTTGTTATCCCTCTGTACAGACAGTTGGTGAGACCCCATCTGGAATACTGTGTCCAGTTCTGGAGACCCCATCTCCGCAAGGACATAGACAGGATAGAGGCAGTCCAGAGGAGGGCAACTAAATGGTGCAGGGTCTGCAACAGAAGCCGTATGAGGAGAGACAAAGGAGCTTAATATGTATACCCTTGAGGAAAGAAGGGAGAGGGGGACATGATAGAAACTTTCGGTACCTCAAGGGAATCAACAAAGTCCAAGAGGGTAGCATCTTTCAGAAAAGAGACTTGCAAGAACAAGGGGACACAATTTAAAGATAGAAGGAGGGCGTTCAGGGCAATGGAGGAAGTATTATTTCACAGAGAGGGTAGTGGATGGTGGAACAGCCTTCCTGAGGAAGTTGTGGAGTCTAAAACTGTGGGAGAATTCAAGAATGCATGGGACAGACATAAGGCAATTCTTGTGGGGGGCAGGAAGATATAGGCTGTTGGTTAAATAGGATCTGCGGCCTATCCTGTAGGTAGGGAAATGGGCAGACTAGATGGGCCTAGCGGTCCTTATCTGCCGTCAAAGTCTATGTTTCTATGTTTCTATGTTTTTGGAACAACTTTTCGCGTTGCACTGCTGCTTAAGTTGCAGCAGTAATTTATATTTAAAGTTAAAAAATGAGTACTATCAATCAGACAACACGAGATCTTCAAATTTATTTGGCTTGGTGGACGAAATATCCAGCTTCAACATACACAGACCTGGAAAAAATAGATAAAATAATAATACAATAAGGCACAAAAACTTATCTCCAAGTGGAGACTTAAAAAGGACAGGGAAGAAAAAGAAGGGAAAGGAAGGGGAGGGGAGGATGAAAAAGAAAGAGAAAGGAGAGGAGAGATGAATGACGTGACACTAAGTGAATGGGGAGGGAAGAGGAGCGGAAAGGAACGGGGGAGAAGAGGGAATGAAAGAAAGGAGAAAAAGAAAAGAAGAGGAGAAAAGTGAAAAATACAAAGGAAGGCCAGAATCGAAGCAAAAGAAAGAAAAGGAGGGAACAAGTAATTGAAGAACTATTTTAGAGAAGTTAATTCAATGGTGATGCAAATAAATATCACCAATAAAAGTGGTGCTATCTTAAAAAATGGTTGCAAATCCCAGCCATCATTAATTCCCACAGGGTGACATGCGTCTGAAATGAAAATAAGTCTTCTTTCTCTCTGTCTCAACAGCTGCCGTCTGCTACCACCCCTTGGTTGTGACTGAATATGGTCAAGGCCCATAAAGTGGAAACAGTTCAAGTCAGAATTATGGTGCGTGCCCCAATGGCTCCCCACTGGTGTATCACAGCGTCTGTTGGAGCGTACATGTTCCTGAATGCGTTCTTTAAGACTGCGTGTAGTCATCCCAACATATAAGCACGGGCAATCACACAATAAAGCGTAGATAACAAAAACAGTCCTGCAAGTTAGAAAGTATTGCACTCGATGTATATAGCCATTGGTAGGGCTCTGGAAATCAGAACCAGTGTGCATATACTTACAAATATTACAAGCTCCATATCTGTGACAACCAGGTCTAACTTGAACCATACTTTGGGTGTGTTGACAGCGGCAGGTAAGTCCCTTTATTTCACCTTACTTTGGGTGGGTAGACTGCAGTAGGTAATCCCTTTATTTCACCCTTCTTGGGTGGGTTGACTACGGCAGGTAAGTCCCTTTATTTCACCTTAATTTGGGTGGGTTGACAGCAGCTGGTAAGTCCCTTTATTTCACCTGACTGTGGATGTGTTGACAGCAGCACGCAAGTCCCTTTATTTCACCTTACTTTGGGTGGGTTGATAGCAGCAGCTAAGTCCCTTTATTTCACCTTACTTTTGGTGGGTTGACTGTGGCAGGTAAGTCCCTTTATGTAACCTTAATTTGGGTGGGTTGACTGCAGCAGGTAAGTCCCTTTATGTAACCTTACTTTGGGTGAATTGACTGCAGCAGGTAGGATTACCAGAAGTGAAGTGACATTTAGCCACTTTACTTTTAATGCTACTGCCTTTCCTGTAGACAACCCTAGGATGGTTCCCAATTGACTCTTGAGATCAGGATCTACATCAAGAATATGCCAGAATTTCTTAAGGGCTTCTGCTATTTTCGGAGAAATGTTGTTAAACTCTGTAATAAAGTTAATTGTTTCAGATTCATCAGTTGGTTTTGTTTGTAATTTTAATAAATTCCCTCTCTCTCACGATCTGGCATGTTCATATGCGTTATCCAATAGTTTAACATCGTAACCTCTTTCCTGGAACCTGTTTGTTAACTCACGGGCATGGTTATGTAACCACCACCCCTGCTACTTTACACAGTTAGCTACCCCTGGCACCCTTCACTGGGGACAGACACTTGGAACACATTTAGAAATAGTACCATCCCTAGCTTTGGGAATGAATACTAGGCTCATTACTTCTAGAGATCAAAAGGGGTGGGTGTGTACAAAAGCAAAATGACCTATAAGCTATTTACAAAAATCAGATCCTGGGGAGAGAACTTTTTGCGCGGGCTATGCTAGAGCTGTACTTCTGGAGAAGTACCCAGTAAATCCAAAGACACAGGAAGCAATAACGTAACTGTCCAAACCATCGTTGGGGTTCTAGAGTGTGACTTTATTCCAGAAGATGTTCTCTAAAGCAAGGGTGGACCCCCAAGGTTTACACGTTGTGGCACTAGGAACTTGCAGAACAACAAAATGACTGTATCTGACCAACTCTTCATATTCCTATATTTCATAGGACATTGAACATCTTGTACTGGCATTCCCATATTTCATAGGACATCTACATTTCTTCTAGTGGCACTGGCCACAACTGAACACACATTTACTGACAGAACTCTTTCATCTTGTACTCCCATTTTTCATAGGACAATTATATTTCTTCTAGTGGCACTGGTCACAACTGGAAATACTTCCAGTGGCATTGGTCACAACTGAACATACATTTGGCTAATAACTAGCACAACCCACTTCAAGGGGTAAAATCCTCTTCAGACATTGGCCACATGTCCAAAGTAAACAGGCACCCTTACTGAAACTGTAGTCCTGAACTGGTTACTCCAGATGGGGGGCTGTCCACCCTTTGTTTCCAAATCCATACCCAGACATTCTTCAGAGTTACACCTTAAACATCTTAAACACACTTGGAAAATGCTTTAAGGAATGATAGGTAAAGGGTTTACTAATCGACACATAGATCATTACAATACATAGACAATAATTTCCATTAAAACCTAGTGTCACTTAAATAGAACATCACATACACATTTCAATACATCTTTACATACATCATACATATTTGTAAAAAAGCATTAACTCATCTAAATATTTAAGTAATCACTAGTAGCAATCATAAATTATAGAAAAGCTATCATGTTGGTTTCCATCTATAAAATACACTAATACATATATCTGTATTATATTCCTTCCATTTTTCTCATTTTATATTCTAATTTTCTTTCTATTTTTTGCCACATTTGCAAAGTAGTTTGCTAAATCTTTAATGGTTACAGGGTCTTCTGAGTACATCAAAATCTGTGCTAGTGGAATTATCCCTATACCCAAACATTCTATGGAGTCAACATGGAAGATAGTTTTTATACAGATTTTTCTTTGTTTGCTATACCAAGTGCAGAACCAAAGGATATGCACTATATTCTTGTACCGCCTATATCACACTCACACTCAGTGGATAGAGTTTGTGTTTTGTTATATCGTGCCAATAGCACATTACTAGTAAAATTTTCAAATTTGTATGTGACAAAGACATTTCTTAGATTCTTGTCGGTGTGCGTTTCCGTGTAGTACTGTAATTGAAAATTACTTTTATAGTTTTTAGCAAACCATGAAGAATAGCCAGATTTTTACATTTCTTCCATATCTTTTTTGATCCAAAACTTCATTATTTATTTTACTATATACTTCTTATATTTTGAACTGAGAATTAGATTCTGCTCTGTATATTTTTTAAGAAATTGGAGTTGATACTTGTCTAGTAGTAAATACAAGCTGTGTAACCAACAGGCTTTATAACATCCTCTATTGTACCAACTGATTTTTTTTCAAATAAACATAGTTTGGCTACTCGTGTTTCAGGCAACCTAGTTAAATGAAGACAGTAGTTTAATTTTTTGGCATCAGAACTGGCATTGATAATTGCTAATCCCATCTCAGCCCTCATATAGTTGGCTGGAAAAGACTGGGGTACTCTCATAGTTCTTCTTAGTACTTTATGGATCAGTACCATTAGCTTCTCCCTCTGCTTAGTGTCCCATACCTTTTTATTTCCCAATTGTTTAACCAGGAGAGGCACATTAAGCTGCGAGCTTGTTTACAGGTGCGACCTGGGAGCACAGGGAAGTTAAGTGACTTGCTCAGGATCACACAGTATGCAAGTGGGGGCTGTGGGATTCAAACCCAGGTCTCTAGATTTGCAGCTCAGAGCCTTAAACCACTGTGTTATACTGCTTCCCTAATACCTTGGCTGCATAAGCAATTTGTGCCATATACTTTGCTCTAATGGCTTCAAGAAGAGGTTTCATGGACATACCTTCATAGAGATAGTTAAATTTATTCAGTGCAAAAGCTGTTTTGTTTGCTAAGGTCAAAACTCTCTCACTCTGTTTACTCCAGCGACTGTTTGTTGAAAAGACTAATCCCAGATATGCATAAACCCTAGTTCTAGTGATAGTCTGAGGTCCCAAATTCTAGTGGCCTGTAACTCTTTTGTTGCCAAAAACAGAAATTTGTGTTTTTGTAATATTAACTTGAAGGTTCAGTTCTTGTGTTTTAGCCCTCAAGATAATCCATTTTAACATGTAAACCTCTTTTAGTCAGGGAAAACAGAACGATGTTGTCTTCAAATGACATAACAGCACAAGTATTGTTAAATATTTTAGGGGAGTCAGATTGTAATAAATCAAGATCAGATAACAAGGTATCAATATATTTATTTTATTTAGTTTTTGTCGACTGGATAAGTGCACTTGGCAAATTTTGCCTATTTTCAGGCACGACACGGGGGAGGTGGATACAGATGAATGCCAACTGACCTTGAACCAGATTAAGTAGTTGGTGGTATTTTTAGTGAATGGGGGGAAATTTGGCCAAGGCACTGGGGAAATTTCCCCTGCTCTTTTTGAGAAGTGCCATGGGATCTTTAACATCCACCTGAACTACCACCAGAACAGGCAGATGGGACCTCAGTTTAACATCTCATCCAAAAGATGGCACCTCAGGAATGCAGCACTCCCTCATGCTGCATTACAGCGTCAGTATTGGGATTTAACCCAAGTACCTGGTGTGAGGATAGAACCCTCAACTTTCTAATCTCCTGGCCTTAGAGGCAAGTGTGCTACCTGCTGAGCTACTGACACTGTTAATTGATTGAGAAAAGTGTCAGGGCAAGTACTCAGCCTTGTCTTACCCCTCTTGTAATGTGGATTGGTTGCATAAGTTGACCATTTACACTCATTCTGATTTTTGCCCATGAATCCCTGTATAGATTGCTAATAATATGAATTAATTGTTTATCTATTACTTTTTTCCCGTAATATTCCATAATATATGACTTTTCACTGTGTCAAATGCAGATTTAAAGTCCATGGATAAACATAAAGATTTTGTTTTCTCTAATAGGTGTATAAAAAGACAGAACAATTATCTATGGTAATAAATTCAGTTCTAAACTCTGCCTGCGATTTACTCAAACCACCTGACCTCTCTAGCTCCCCTAGGAGCTTTTGGAGTATAATTGTTGAAAAAATCTTCAAGGAAGTATCAAGGAGACTTATTGGTCTATACATTGCGGATCCTGAAAATTGCCCTTTTTATGTATGGGGACGATAACAGCTTCTTTTCAGGACTGAGGAATGTATGATTCCTTAATCACGTTGTTAAACAGAATCCAAGACAAATCTATCCATATATTTGAACTGGCCAGAAACACTTCTGAAGGCATGTTATTCGGCCCTGGAGCTTTGTTTCATCTCATATTCTTGAGGGCCATATACACTTCCTGTCTAGATACAGTAATGTTATTATTATTAACAAACAGATATTGCTCACTTGTTATTCTCTCTTTTTCATAAAAAAAAATTCACTAAAATACTTCATCCATTGTTCTTCGTGGATATGCAAGTCCAGGCAAGGTATAGAACCCTTAGTGCCCTTGGCCACTAAGGACCAGAAAGTTTTATTATCCCTAGAGCAAATACACTGTAACATTTCTATTCATTTGTCCCAATAATATTGCTGTTGTTTATTTTTAAGAAATTGTTTATAAATTTTTCTTTGGTGATTCAGCTTTAAGGAATGAACTTTCACATCCAGCATTTAAACACACTACACTGGTAGTGGTAGAACTAAAGTCCCGAACAATGTGAATTAGTCGTACCTGTGGGCATCACTCTTGTCTACCAACTTTAAACTGAGAACAGTCTCAAACTTATGAACAGAAAAGTTATGCATTTCCCTCTTAGTCAGAGAAACACCACACCACAGGTACTTATTTTCTGCAGCAAAAAGTCAGACCTTGTTCACTGTTAGAACATTATAGGCAGCTTCAAAACATCCTGGATCAAAAAGGGGATTGCCCCTTGAATCCATCCACTAGAAGTCCTTTTCACCCCTCCGGGGATGAAAATCAGGAGATCCTGCTGTAAACAATGGTTTCCACCACTTCTTTTGGCAAACTGGAGAATATCAGGACTAGGGTGAGAAAGCAGTCTCTCCTCAGAGCCCTTAGCCGAGCAGTTCTCACTCCTCACACTTCAAGCTGCTGTCACACACAGTCTGCAACTGACTCTCTACCTGACTACCATCTCAAGATTCTAAAACTCCCTCCTCACAGCTGCTGTGGCTTATGCTGCTGCGAGAGTTCCAAATTAGCTAATCTCTCATCTCAACTGAGGCCAAGTAAATAAAAGCGTGAGTAAGTGAAAACCCAATTTATCCAGTTAATCACTAGCTGCCTCTCCCTGCCTAGCACTGACACTGAAGGGATTCTAGTAATCCCAGGGGACTGGGTGGTTACACTTATCAGAATCCCTAATGTCAGAACAGTTCCATCTAAGTCTTAAGTACTGCCCTTTGTGTATACCCGTAGGTGATGAGGGTGGCAGCTATCAAATCTCAACAGAGAGTTACCAGCTGTTGTTTTCTGAAAATTTTCAGCAACAATACTGCCATCTGGGGCGGCATGCAACCTGAGGTCCAGAAAGGTCACAGTAGTGGAATCCATTGTGTATGTAAAAGGCAAGTTAAAATCATTCCTATTCAAAATGTCCAGGAATTCAGTGACCTCAGACTCCGTGCCACCCCAGATGCACAGTATGTCATCAGTAAAGTGTCCCCAGTAGAGAATTTTGTCAGAAAACATATTAACACAGGGGTTGAAGATGGCAACCTCCTCCCACTAACCTAAAATCAAGTTAGCTTAGGAAGGTGCCATCGCTGACCCCGTGGCGGTATCATAGGTCTGTAAGTCGTATTTAGAGTCAAACAAAAATGTTACTGGTAAGCACCATTTCCAGAGACTTTAGAACAAATGTAGGATCAATAATGTCACTAGTGTGAAACAAATCCATAAAAAATGTTACCGCATGAAGTCCCAAATGATGTCAGATACTGGTATAGAGTGCCTTAGCATCAGTAGTTAGCCACAAGTGACCAGTATCAAAACTCTAATGTTGCATAGCTTCCAAAATCGTCAGGGTGTCCCTCTAATAGGAAGGTAAATGTATTACCGAAGTGTACAAGAAACTATTCAAAACTTTGGACAGGTTCTCACACAGTGAACCAATACCTGATATGATTGGATGCCCTGGGGCCTTAAGGAATCCATATGCATTTTTGGCAGTAAGTAAAATGTAGGGACCACAGGGTGTTCCTCGTACAGTTATCTGAATTCCTGATCAGAAACAATGCCCTCAGACCTGTAGTGAAGCAAAAAGTGTTCAAGTCTGGCTTGAGAGATGGCTGTGGGATTATTGTGTAACAACCTATAGTTATCCGCATTCTGCAGTTGCTGCAAGGCCTTAGCCACATAATCATTTGTATTGAGCATTACAATGAGTCCACTTTTATCAGACCCCTTAATAGTGATGTCTTTCATGTCTGAAAGTTCCTTGAGAACCATCATTTCTTCTTTGCTGATATTAAATGCTGAGTATTTGGTAGTTCGAAATATTCTGTCCACTTCGTCATTTACCAGTCTCTCAAAAGAAGTGATAGCTGGCGAAATATTCTTTGAGGGGCAAAATGCAGATGGTTTAAATTTACTCCGATCCCATTTACGGGTGTCACAATCAAAATTATCTAGTGCTCATTCAGGTTCCCATGATGCCAGCAGCATGTCCCAATCATAAGTACTTGTGGTGGTTCCACCATCAGAATGCGCCCGTCTGAGTGTACCTGTCATTAGGGCACCAGGGATTTAATTTTGAGTCTTGCTTTTCATGCAGGAGGCTGTGCCCCCCACTCCCCTCCTCCCCAACTAAATATACTAACTCCGGGGGGGGCGGACCTCGGGGAAGGGGCGGCGAATTTGGACTTTTGGCGCCCTATTGATGGGCACAGAGATGACTGGAAAGGATTTGTGGTTACCCGTGTGTTAGTTTCAATCGTACCAAGGCTTGCTGCTTCTATATTTAAAGCATTTATGTTTGTGTTACTTGATAGTTACGTAGTCGGGTGATCACATGATAGAGTACAGCCAGTTATATTAGCAGAAATCAATTCTGGTAGAGGTAGATGCCACATTCTTTCTTTTTGGTTAAAGAACTTTTTAACCTAAGTTTACAAAATGTTTTTTTCTAGATCCACCTGTGTGTTAAATCGATCCATAGTCAGAGAAGGGACAAAGTTAAGACCTCGTGACAAGACTGAGATTTATTTGTACTGGGGACGGGACTACGCTCGAGAGGTTAACTACCTCTCTGGCCCATACGTTGTGCTGTCTCACAGTTTTTGGCTTGCTGGAATCTGTTTTGCCTTTGGCCCCTTCTACAACCTCTTACGGTTTTCTTGTGGTTGTTATTATTCTTTAGGGAACCGTGCCCAGACGGCTGTTTCTTTGGGTAAACAAAACTTCACTTTATTGTTATTGGTGTTTGCTTGTTGATTATTTGCTGTCTGTTGGCACGTTTGGATCTGGATCTGTTTCTGTTCCTCGTATGGGACCAGGATCTCTCTCTTTGATATTGTATATTGCCCAACTGATAAACTTAATTGTTTTTAAAATCATTTGAGCCTCTTATAAATTTATATTGTTTACGTGAGATAACTTTTTTTCTCATGATTAACCAGTTTATCATTCAACCTGGCGTTTACTTCTGAGAAGTGGTCAGCTGTCTAAAATTGGGTTAGGTCAGTTTCAACACCTCCAATATCCTGCAGAATATCAGTATAACGCTCAGTTTCTTGGTCAGTCAAAATTTTTATTGAAGTAGTTGAGCACGTTTTTAAAGCAGTTTCCCAGTGTTGCTGGTAAATATCTTTGTAAAAGCCTCCCGATGGGCCCTTATCAATTCTAAGCTCCCTGGGGATGATTTTCCTGCTGTTGTATTTAGTAAGGCTGAGCACTGTGTAATACAAATTAATTTCAGTAAATGTAAGTCTCTCCAACTTATTAAAAATATACAAGACTCCATAGTATTTGCAGGGAGAACCCATAGCACGCTGCTCTGCTCAGATACAGGCATGGCAGAAAATGGTCGGAGAGGGTTCAGTGGCAGTTTTACATGTTGGCTTCTTTGGTATGCCCAAAAGGTGGATAATAGGATAATGTTTATTGGTTAGTACCAATTAACAACTGCTGGCACAACCTCACAAACTCCGTAATTCACACATCTGAATTACACGAGGTTCTGTCTCCATGGTTCCAAAAAATAGCCGAGTGCACCTGAGCATTTATGCGGCTGATACTCGCACTGGCCGCTTAACTCATGCAGCTTACAAAACCACCAGCATGAAAGACAGTCTTCTCACACAAGAAACAGGTGCAAAATCGGTGTGCGATACCCAGATAGAAGCCCTCAGGGTTTATGGGGCATTGCATACCTCGGGTGTGCATAAAATCCTTGTTAACCCCACTTCCCCATGCATTATTTGATATATATTGTCAAAAAAGAGTGTAAACGTTTTTTTTCTCTCTCCCTTTGCAGGCTGTGTCTCCATTGGGACCGACCGCAGCTGCTTACCTGGCATCTTGTTGGCTTACCTCTCCTCCCATGTCTGCCCCCATGGTTTAGCCAGGGTCGATGGATTAGCGAGTGATAGTGCTAACACTGTGCTGATGGGCTGGCTGAAAAGCACAGAATTTGCTATTTTTGGTTTTTTTTTGTTGTTGTTGCTGCCAGTATGCGTGAATGGGGGTTGGGGGGTGCTCCAGATCATAAATGATCAAAATACAGTGCAATTACTTGTCTTACCTTTTATTTATTTATTCATTTGTTAACTGGATTGGTGCACTGCACATGCCACATACTAGCACGTACAAGGGTAAGAATACAGTGTGAACAACAGCAGGGAATCATACAAGGACCATAAACAGGAAATAAAGTGCAAGTCAGGTTAGCAATATAGAGGTGCTGCAAATAAATAGAAATAAACAGCCAAGTACATCAACAAGGTGGGTATAATAAGATGTATGTAGACAGTAAACAAGGCTATGTAGCAACATCCTCTAACGACAGGATGGATAAACATCAGCAGAGCCAGCAACATCAGGTGATACCTGGAGTCCAACAGAAAGTATGTACAGGAAGAATTACAGTCGTCAATCAAATAGAAAAAAATGGTCTGTGAGACAGTATTCAGGGCGGGAGAGGAGAGCTACTAGTGGGGGGAGGAAGTAAGCGGGGTTGTATTGGAGGCATAGCAGTGCTATTGGGTTGTGGACAAACACAGGTCAAGGAGGACAGGAAGTGGGTTTTTAATAGGATGTTTAGATTCAGAGGGGGTCAGGGGAATGTAGTGAAGGGGAGGTCATTCCATAGTGAGAGTCCAGCCGCAGAGAAGGCTGTTAGGCCCATCCTGGTGGTAATGTTAGGATGGACGAATTGTAGGTGGGACGACAGACAAAGAATGTGGCTGTAAGTTCTGGGCTGGATCAGGATGGATAGTGGAGAGTAAGTAGGATTTTTTTTAAGCCATCTCCGACTGTCCGGGCCAGCAGGTAGGATTGTCATGCTTGAGGGGGGAGCCAGTTAAGGCACTGGTAGAGAAAGCAGTGATGAGTAGAGAGAGGGGTGTGAAGGGCAAAGCAGCACATCCAGTAAAAGGTAGTGTCTAGCCAGTTAAGGTCGGCAGTCAAGGTAAGGGGAGTACACCGGGCACCCATAATCAAGGCTGGGGGGAAGGAGGATGCCCCTGGCTACAGCAAGGTGGGCTTCAGGCGTGAGGTGATCGATTAAGCAATAAGGCATGACAGGGTGTGTGTTGGTGTGTGTTATTGTTTAATAACATCACCCCTGGGGTGGGTTGAAGCACGAAGCAAAGCTGAGTGCTTCCACCACCCCAGGAGTAACGTTATTACACAGTAACACACACACACCCTAGAGTACCTTATTGCTATTATACAATGGCTTGGAGTTAAATAATAATTTAAAAGTGTATAAAAAAAAAATTAAAGCGAGATTTTTATTGATTTATATGTTGTTTTTGTTGGCATGCATATATTGTTATGTAAAAAGTAGTCCAGTAGGTGATGATGCTGCCCCAAAAGTCTTTCTGTCATTCTGGGTGTTAGTTTGTGTGCGTGCCCTCCCTGACACACTCACACACACTAGTTTGTGGCCATATAGTTTCATCGAGGCACTTCTGGTGATTTGATTTACGTTTTTTTTTCCCCCAGTTCCTATGTGTGGGGAATGACCGCTGAGGACCGTGTATGCGCGCGCGCCGCCTGAACTATGAACAGTGCACAGCTGGAGAAATTTGACCTGGTACTCTGTTTTCTGGGACAGAAAAGGATTTAGATGTTTTTGTGAGTATTGTGTGTGTTGTTTTCACTCTGCCACAGTTCCGGACGATAGGCTAGGGGTGTTTGAAGTGAGCAGCTTCAGTGAAACTGCATGACCGGCAGTTACAGTCTTCCTGGTTCAGCTAAGCCGCTCGCTTGTGAGAGAAAAAGAAAAGTAAAGAACGGGCATGAAAGTTTATTTTCTCACATACAGTGCTGTATTTTATGTGACTGCTGCAGTTTTTGGGGGAAGTGGTGATGTTCGGGGGAGCAGGGCTGAAGTCTTTTAAAGCAGGCAGACCGGAGCTACCATAACTTGGGGGAGAGGAGCATGATTTAATAGTATGTCATCTGGTCGTATACATGCCTGGACTTCATACAGTGATGTTGTTGTTAAAAAAATCACTGTCCCAGGCATACACTGACCAATCAGGATACAAGTAATTTTCTTGCCATTGTATAATTAGGTGATAGCAAAGCCCTATCTTCTGATTAATGCGCTGGATTAGTGAGGCAGTGTGATCAGAGTAGGTAATTTGTGTTTTTTTTGTATACACAAATGTGTTTATTTATTTGAAAAGCTTTACTTGGAAAGACCAAACTGAGCTGGTAACAGCTCTTTTCCAGATGCGTCCTGGGTGGAAGGGGAGTTACGGGAGATCAGTCTTGTGCAAAAGGTAGATACTAGGTGCAGAGAAATACAATACCGTAAGGTGCATTGGGTTAAATAAAGTTGCAAATGTGCAAAAGGCAATATAAAGTACAGAGTAAGAACAGTAGCTGTAAAGAGGGAAGGGGTATGGGGGATGCACTAGTACAGATGCAGAGTGTAGGGAGAGCAGTGGCTGTAGAGTGGCGGACAGCAGCATCATGGCACATGGTCAAGAACAGTTGCAGGAGTGCATTATGAAGTCACGAACGAGAGACTTGAGGAAGTAGAGGGAAGCGGCAGTGCAGATGATTGGGGAAGAGAGGAACAGAATTGAGGGAAGTGAAAGGATAAGGCAGCTTGATCTGCAGTGGATTTCATTTGAGCAAGTAGAAGGGAATGAGAGTTAGTGTTGGGAAAGGGTATGGGGTGGTGGGGGGAGATGAAAGAAGAGATGCAAGGTGTGAGGGAAGGGAGCCAAGGCTGAATTTGGAGAGAAAGGAAGCACAATGGGCAAGGTGCCTGGCTTCTGCCTGGCATGTTTTTCTCTTATTCTGCTGAATAAAAAAAGATTTACTACTACTACTACATCGAGAAGGAGGAGGGAGAAGGAGGAGTTCAGGAACCAGTGGTGGGTGTGAGGGTGACAGTCCGGGGCAGTGTGGCAGAAAGAGGGAAAAAAGGGGTCCAGTCTGGCTACAGTAGAGTTGGGAGTGGCACTATGTACAGTATCATAGTAACTGAAGATCAGGAGTATAGTCTTCAATATGCTCTCTGAGGTAAAGAAATGGGGCACTTGCTTTCTTCATGTAACATGCACCATATTTAGGGTGGAGCTTTGGCGGATGGCATCCCACATGCACCGAGAAATTCAGATGATGGTCCAGCTAAATCCCAAAATAGTAAAAAGAGGAGACATCCTCAATCACTGCGCCACTAAGGATCAGGAAAGAAGGGAGAGGGGTTAGCCTGGCAAGCCTCTGCCCGGTGTCAAAGGTCATGGAGATAATTTTCTTGGCATTGAGGGACAGTTGATTTGCCAGAAACAAGCGCTGGATGATGGCAGACGTGTCATAGGGTCTCCACATTGATGGAGGCCATTATGTTTGTGGTATCATGGGTAGGATAGTGGGCTGTAATGTATGTGGGGCGGCAGTTTGGATGAACATATTGTAGATGCTTGGGGGTGTCCAGTCTGTCACAGGCTGAAAAAACTCGAGGAGGAGGTACTGTGGCTTGGTGGAGAGTTGGAGAGGATGGGGAGGATCTGGGAGAGGAGGGCCTCCCTTAAGGAGCAACATGAGGACACTGCAGGGGAGGAACATCTGGGAGAGGGAGGGGACAGGGAGGAGGTGTGGGGGCAAAATGAACAGGAGGCCTGGCACTGAAGGGAAGGCTCAGGTCAGGAGGAAGGAGCCAACACACAGTATTGCAGAGGGGGCAGGTAATAAGTTTATAGTGCTGGCGGCATTGGAGGAGGAGCGGATAAAGGATCTCCAAGAGGGGCAGGAGAGGGAAAGAGAGGGAATGCACAAGGGACAGTAGTTGGTCAGAAGAGGGTGGCAGGGGGTGAAAGGGGGAGGGGCAGAGTTGGAGGGACAGTCAAAGGGAGCAGGGATACAGGGGAGAGGAGCAGGGTGGATAGAGAGGATGACAAGGGCATAACAGAGGATTGGGGGCAAGGGTTGAAGGGAAGGATGTGGAGGATAGTGCGAGAACGGTGAAGGGGAGGGATGGGTCAGGTGTGGGGAGGGGAGCCACAGGAGGGAAGGGTGGAGCTATGAATGTGGCAGACTCGAGGATAGGTACCTAGGTATTAGGGTGGGGTGAGATGAGGAATGAAGAGGGGTGTACTGGTGCTGGGGAATTCCATACTAAAAGGGATCAGATGGGGCAGTAAGGGGGAAATGCATAGTCACATATGGGTGGAGGCCATACCTGGGTTAATGGCAGGCAGGGCGGAACAGTCCATTCTTAAGTGCATAAAGAGGGGTGGGAAGAAACCGCATCTCGTGGTGCATGCGGGTACAAACGGCCTGGTGGGGGAGATGGTAGAAGTAGTAAGGGAGAGATTTGAGGAACTGTGAAGGCTATGTGAGGAGTTCGGGGAATCAGTGGCATTCTCAGAGGTGCTCCCAGTGCCCTGCACAAGTACAGCAAGTTAAAGGAGGATTGGGGAGTTCAACACGTGGCTGGGGGAATGGTGTCTTGATCCATGGGGTACAGGTTGGTGGGTTGCTAGGGCAGAACCTGGGACAATAATGATCCATATGCAGGGGACAGGCTACACTTGCAGCGATCCCACGAAGGGGAGCCAAATGAGCTTACCCCACAAGCTAAAGGAGAAGGAATTGGGGTAGTGACACTGGGGGATTAGGAGTGGGGAAAAGCAGGGAGGGGTAGGGATGGAAACAGGGTGGAGGGTGGTCTCACTTAACGCAAGAAGCCTAGGTGACAAGCCAGCTGAGTTGCAGGCCCTTTTGGCAGTACGGAGGGTGGACATTGCGGCCGTCTTGGAAACGTGGGCCACCCAGTACCAGGACTGGGATATGGTGATCCCAGGGTATAGGATATTCAGGAAGGATAGGGATGAGAAAAAAGGTGGGGGCGTAGCAATCTGTGTACTGGAGGGGATAAGGTGTATAAGGGAGGAGCGGGAGGAAGGCAGAACAGAGGCCCTATGGATGCAGTTCCATGGCCCAAAAGGTAGGACACTGAGGATGGGGGTAGTTTACAGACCACCAGCTCAAAGGGATGACCTGGATAAAGAGTTAGCTGAGCAAATTAGAAGGGTCTGTAGGAAGGGGAACACCGTGATGGTGGGGGACTTCAACCTACCTGGGGTGGAGTGGAGCACCCCAGCTACCACAAGAGCAAAGGAGCAGGTCATATTAGAAGCATTTCAGGACAGCTTCCTGATGCAGTTGGTCCACAAGCCGACTAGATTGGAAAACACTCTGGACCTGGTACTGTCTAATGGGGAGGCTGTAAGGTATCTAGGGGTAGAGGACCCTTTGGCTGGGTAACCACCACTCGGTGTGGTTCACGCTCAGTATGGGTAGGGAAACGGGGTACGGGAACCAGGGTGATTGAATTTAAGTAGGTGGACTTTAAAAGGATTGAAATTTGGGGGTAGGTATGGCGAGAATTCAACCAACCATGGATGCTAGTCAAAAATGGGACATTATAAGGCTGCGGCGGCATTCGGAGCAAAGATCATCCAAGAACTGCACCCTGAGGAAGAGTCAGGCGAGGAGGGGCAAACTACTATGGACTGACTAATTGGGCAAATTGCCCTTATTGCCATCTAGGAAAAAGTACAGCCAGGTCTGTGGAACACTATTCAGGTTACTAAATTTAATGAGGTTATACTCCCCTCTAGTGGAGAAAGTTGGTGTTGTTATATATGTTTAAAATGCCAGGATGAAATCGGGCTTTGGTTCAAGTTGTTTCAGAGAAAAACAAGCATTTGTCAATGCTGAATGTTTGCTTGCTGGCATTGGCAGTGGTAGTGTAGAAGTTACAGAGCTGCATAATAGGAATGTCAGTGAAGTATTGAACTGAAGCCAACCCCACCACCACCCTGCAGAGAGTGACAGGCATTGGGGTGTGCCTTTGGGTCGTCAGGCATAATGGCCACACCATTTCACCACACCCCACCCTGCAGACACTGACAAGTGTCACTGTGTTCCTTGGGGTCTTTGGCCCTTATGCGCACCCCATTCCATGAGGAAATATGGTGAGATGGGTGCGGTATAGGAGAATGGGGTGAACTCTGGGGCCGAAGAGTCCAAGACATACCTCTCTCACTGGCTGCAGGGTGTGGAATGGTATGAGTATTGGAGGCAAGAATCCCAAGTCACACTCCTGATGCCTGTCATTCTCTACAGGGTTGGGCGTTATGGTTGGAAGCCCTAATACCTCAGGCATTCGTTGGTATTTTCACTCCAAATTTTCAACATGTTTTTTTGGTGACCCCACCTCATGAACAGTGGCAATATCAGTTTGTTAGCCGAAAGCTGCTTATGCACAGCGACTATGGTATTTAGCACCACAGGTGCAAAAACATTCTGATCAGGATGTAAAATGACAGCTGTACTGTTCATGGGGAGGTGTAAAAAATGGCAATGTTGCAAATCTGCAGTGAAAATATTAAAAAAACTGGTGAAGTCACGAGCGTGCATAGAAACTGTGCAATGCACACCCGTAATGTAATTAGTTTGGGGATTTTTTACAGCAGATTGTCAACACAGGCATTTTGGGACTCGATCGCGAACAGTGTCACTGTGATTTTCTTTATCTGTCCCGAACAATGATTTCCCAGTGACCACGATCTCTGCGCTGAAAGTGTGAAAACACATTTCGGCCATGTTGTGAAAAATGACAGCTGTACTGTTCATAAGGAAGTGTGGAAAAATGCCACTGGTGAAAATCTGACTGAAAATATTAAAAGTCATGAACTTCATTAGGGTGCGTGGAACCGCGCATGCTCACCGAACAAAGTCATTTTATGGACTTTGTCACCAACTTTACATAGCCATTTTAAGACCTTTCGCTCATGAACAGTGTGAACAGTGTAACTGTGATTTTCAATCTGTCCCAAATTTGCTTTCGCGACAATCGACTGCACCATTGTGCGCCACGCAGCGAAACACATTTTGGGCAACATGTGGAAAATGGCAGCTATACTGTTCATAAGGAAGTGTAATAAAATGGCAATGTTGAAAATCTGGAGGAAAATATTGAAAATTCGCAAACTTAAGAGCGTGCGTAGGAACTGTGCAACGCACACTCGTAAAACAGTCATTATTAGGAATTTTTTTACCAAATTTTCAACATAGCCATTTTAAGACCTCTGCTCATGAACAGTGTCACTGTGATTTTCTTAATGTGTCCCATACATTGATTTCGTACACCTACTGTGCCACTGGGCGCTACATGGGCGGAAACACATTTTGGGTGAGATGTGAAAAATGACAGCTGTACTGCTCATAAGGAAGTGTAATAAACTGGTAATGTTGAAAATCTGGAGTGAAAATATTGAAAATTTGCAAACTTACGAGTGTGCATAGGAACTGCGCAATGCTCACTCGTAAAACAGTCCTTTTATGGAATTTTTCCACCAAATTTTCAAAATAGGCTTCTTGAGAGCCCACTTTATGAACACTAGCAGTGTCGTTTCGTTAATCGGTCCCAAAAGGTGATTTTGCGCAGTGACTGCGAAATCACCCTTCAGGTCCGAATAACGCCATGGCAGTGACAGCATTCATGAGAAGGGGTCTCAAAAACCCCATGTTGAAAATTTGGTGCAAAAATTCCAAAAAATGCCTGAGATATGCAGCAAAGTTGGAAAAAAAAAACATCTATCCCATTATACAGCTTACCGGCATTTCCTCAGTTCGTGGTCGGCTTTGAAGAGTGCAGACGTTCCGGGTCCACTGGAGATCATCGACTGAGGTCTGGAGGTGGAGGGTGTGGGGTGGGGAGGCAGTGTCAGAGGGTGGGTGCGGGTTGTGGAGGGGCAGGAGAAGCGCAGGACAGTTTTTATTTGCAGGTGTATTTACTGAGATGACGAGGGACGCTTGCATACACTAGGGTGGGCTCCAGCTTGACAATTGAAAGGCTGTTTGGGGGCTGGAGCCGACGGCGGATTGGGCACCCGGCCGGCTATACATTTTGCCACGCTTGTGGGTGGGCCCAGTGGCACCTGGATGCTTTGGGAGAGGGAGCCGACGATTGGGCACCCCTGCCGGGCGACAGCATCTGTTGCCATGCTGAGGTGGGCTCCCAGCGTGGTACCCTGTACTCTGGGAGAGAGACAGTGGAGCCAACGGGGATTGGGTACCCATCAGGCTATACATGCGTAGCCATGCTGGAGTGGGCACAGCGTGGCATGTGTGGAGGACTTTGGGGAGGCGCAGCGCAGCCGATGGGGATTGGGCACCCCGCTGGCTATACAGTGTGTGCGCAGGGACAGCACGCAGCATAATGCAGCTCAGCCTGTGTGTGTGTGTGTAGGGGAGCGGCATGAGCAGGCAATATCTTTATCGCTGCTCACTGGAAGCGTAGCTACCCCTTTCTAATGTACTCCACTGCATTTTGGAGCTGTCATAGACAGCTCGAGCAGGCATTGGAGAACTGCGGCCGCGCCTGCAAACACACTGCCTGAATTGGAAGAGGGCTGCCACACCTCCAAAAACTCGGATGATGGCACTCTGTTTCTTGCACATGCGTGGAAGCAAACATAAAAAGGCACATTGACTGAGGGCAAAGCAGTGGTACACTACTAAATGGTTTAATTCATGGGCAGTATACTGATTGATATAAGGACAGGTGCAGAGTTACTCTGAGACGACTTGTTGAAACACAGAGCCTGATGGAGACCGGGAAGGTCCACAGAGCATTTAGAACCCACCTCACGGATAAAAATGGCTACAATCACAACAAAAGTATCATCCTATAATGTTAAGGGAATTAACCATCCCATTAAAAGAAAACAAATACAAAAATTCATTAGGGACCAAAGAAGTGAAGTCAGTTTCCTGCAGGAGACACACCCATCCCCCGCTAAAGCTGTTAAGCTCAAAACAAAGGGCTTTCCGGTTCTCTATCAGGCTTCTCTAGAGAAGGGGAGGGAGAGAAGTGTAGTGATCCTGCTGTCAGAGAGTCTCCATTTTGAGGAGGAGGAGGTGGTGTCTGATCAAGCGGCCCGCTACCTAATAGTGGTGGGGAAGGTTCAGGAAACTTGGATTACACTGGTCAACGTATATGCACCACCGGGGTCCCCATCCTCATTCTTCTCGAACCTAGTCCAGTTAATAGCCCAGAAAGCCAAGGGAGTGGTGGTGGCTGGGGGAGACTGGAACTTAATATTAAATAGAAGACTAGACTCCACCTCAAGGATCCCCACACAAGAAAGGAAGGTTGCAACTCATTTTGTCAGACTTATGAGAGATGGTGGTTTAGTGGATATTTGGAGGAAAAAATATCCTACAGCTAAAGAATACGTATTTTACTCGAGTAGGCACAAGATATACTCCAGATTAGATAGATTCCTTACCTACGGTAAGGAGATGTCTCCCTTTTTAATTCAATGTGGGTGGGTACAGCTACTTTATCAGCTCTCCAACCAGTTGTTTTGGAGCAAGATCTGCACCTTCCCATGAAACCCACACATTGGCGGCTGAATGCAAGCCTCCTAAGGGAAGAACCAATAAAAGAAGAGATAAGACAGGTGCTTAAACAAACTGTAGAACTCAATGACAGACCGGAAACGACTCCCCAGATTTTATGGGACACAATAAAGACTATGGTCAGGGGAAAGTTGATTTCTCTGGCCTCATACAGAAAGAGAGAGAGAGAGAGGCACAGCCTCTTAGACCAATTACAAACTCAAGAAACACAAGAGAAAAAACTATGGAATAAAGAAAGGGATATAGAAATCAAAGCTCTCAAAAGCCAAATACAAAAACTGAAAAATTTAGAAACCGAAAAAGTCCTGCACTACCTAAAGCAGACCTATTATGAAGGGGGAAGGGGCAGGGGAACCAAACAACTAGCATATCACCTTAGACAGAGGGCTGCCAAGGCCATGATAATTGGGATTAAAGATCCACGGACAGGTGTACTTAGGCAGAAATGGGAACAAATTACTAATTCCTTTGTTACCTGTTATAAGACCCTATGGGGGGGGGCACCCACAGCCCAGACATCTGAGTTTCTGAGAGACATGAGACTGCCTGGGCTGAGTACAGCCCACATACAAAGCTTGGAGGCCCCAGTCTCCACGACAGAAATTCAGGCCACTATAAAGTCCTTAAAGCCAAGTAAATGCCCTGGTCCCGATAGATTTGGAGGGGAGTTCTATAAAAATTTTGCCCCAGAAATGGCCCCACTGCTTAAAACTGTTTATAATTTGATTGGGGAGGAGGGAGACCCTGTCCTCCCTTCATGGAGCTATACTACCATAACAGTAATACCCAAAGAAGGGAAGGACTCCAAAGAATGCAGTTCCTACAGACCCATATCCCTACTGAACGTAGATTATAAGATCTTCACGGCCATTGTAGCAGCAAGAGTTAATCCTATACTGTCCCAAATCATACAATTAGATCAGACGGGCTTTGTTGAGGCTCAAGAAGGGGTTAGGAAAACACTAAACATAATCGACCTCATACACAGACATCGTACCCCTGCATGCTTCCTCGGATTAGATGCCGAGAAGGCGTTTGACAGGGTGGATTGGAACTTTTTGTTTGCAGTATTACAGAGGATTGGTTTCTATGACAGCTTCTTGGCAGCAGTTAAAGCCCTATATGCAGTCCCACAAGCTTATGTCAGAGTAAATGGGGGGATTTCACAAAGGTTTACACTTGGAAGAGGAACTAGGCAAGGATGCCCCTTATCACCATTGTTATTTGCGGTATACATTGAGCACCTTGCTCAGGCAGTAAGGGAAGAACAGGGTATCTGCGGTATAAGGACAGGGAGGGGGGAACAAAAAATCTCCCTGTACATGGACGATGTCATGCTTTATATAAGAAAACCAGAAGAATCCTTACCCAAGGTATGGGACATTCTAAATAAATTTGGTCACCTATCAGAGTATACATTAAATAAAAATAAAACAGAAATACTAAAGTTTTATTATGCCCCTTCCCCTAAAATAAAAGAACTGCTCCCCATAAAGTGGAACTCCCCTAAAATAAAATACCTAGGGGAATATGTACCTAAAAATTTAAATCATCTTCTTTCAGATAATTTTGCCCTCCCTTGTTGGACAGATTAAGCAAGCCATCAAAAGATGGGAGCTCCTCAGACTTCCCCTGTATTCTCGGATAGAAACCATTTCCATGAATATTTTACAGAGGTTTTTGTACCTCTTCCAATGCCTACCTTTTAAAATACACCCATTACAATTCAAGACTTGGCAAAGAATACTTATGAGATTTGTCTGGGATAATAAAAAGCCTGACCATGCAAAACTAATAAATTCTGGGGGGTAGAGCAGTTCCAGATTTAGAGGACAATTATCCAACCGCACAATTAAAGAATGCCTTGCTGTGGGCTGTACCAGGTTACCAAGCACTCTGGAAAGCAATAGAAAAAGAAGACACAGAAGGGGCATTCACCCCCACAATAGGAACTAAGAGTAAGGGAATTACCTTAAAATCAGTTAAAATCACTATAGAAGCAGTACACAGAATATGGGTCGAGCATAAAATCCAGGGGGACATGTGGACTCACCAATGGTTTGCCTGGGATGGAGAGTTCGGCCCGGCCAGGCAGGATCTCACTTTCCGGAGATGGGGTAGATTGGGCCTGAATACTTGTGGGCAATTTCTGGATGGGGCAATGATCAGGGATTTTACAGACCTTAAAACATCTTTCCAGCTCAGGCAGTCTGACCATTTTAAATATTTCCAAATTTGCACCCATATTTAAAAACTACAGAGACAATATGGGCAGAAGCTGGAACCTATTGGTATCCACGGAATTGTGAGGGACATACTGAACTCTCAAAGGAACAAAGGTCTTATATCAGCCATTTATGGGGCCATTAGAGAGTTAGGAAAGGAACACACTACCTCCATCAAGACCAAATGGAAGAGGGAGTTGGGGGAATCACTTACTGAGAAAGAGTGGGAAAGTATTTTCTCACAAGCCCATAAAACTACCTGCTCCCAGAGATGGAAAGAATTCGAATGGAAGATTCGAACAAGGTTTTTTTTATCACTCCGGTAGTTAAAAACAAATGGGACAATGGGTATTCAGCGAAATGTTGGAGAAAGTGCGGGGAGGCACAGGCAGATCATCTGCACATACTAGGACATGCCTAAACCTCACCCGATTCTGGCAGGGAATAGCAGAAGCTGTGGGAACAGTTTTCTCCCTTAGTGAGGCCCTAACAGTTAAACATCTGGTTTTGGGCCTGGTTCCTGCTGGGGTGTGGGGTAGGGATCAGGTTTACCTGTGGAATATTCTGGTGGCGGTTGCCCACAAAATTGTGACCAGGCGGTGGCTCTCACCAGAAACACTCACAATAGAACAGTGGTTTGAGATCATAGGAGAGACAAGAAATCGGGGAAATGACTCACAAGATCAACGCCAGACTCCCCCTGCTTGTGAACAGGTGGACCAGATTGATTAGGTTCAGAGTGGTGGATCCAGAAAGTGATGGGGTTGGAGAGAGACTGCCTGAGGAGATTTTTGGAGAGAATAAGGGGCAGGTCACTACATAGTAGAAACAAGATCAACAAATCATTCCCTCATTAAGAGGAGATGGACCTTGGACTTTCTGTCTGTGTTCTTTAGATACTTACAGCTGAGAATTGAAACTGGAGAGTACCCAGAACTCTGCACCTGAAATGGGTTAACAGAAAGTTGGAGATAAAATCAATTGTTGCTGTGATATATAAAGAAATGTATAACTGGAATCAAATCTGTACTGTGTGATCTAGGAGAAATACTGTGTAATGTTACCTGATTTTTAATAAACATGCACTAAAAAAAAAAAGCTGACCCCGGCATGACAACCTGCTCTCTCCACCGTCCACTGCCTCCGCCATCCACCGGGGATCCTGCCCATGGCCTCAACGGGGGATAAGCTGGGGCTCGCCAAAAGTGTCCTTTGGGAGGGGGGCAAGCCTGGGCATGGGGACGGCGGGCAAGTCAGAGGACATGGGGACTGGAACAAACACAAAAATTTCTGGACTGCCTCCACCCAGGTGATTGCTGCTTGTGCCACAAGGAGCACCTGGACGGTCTGCCACCCCACTGGGGTCCAAACCAGTCATTCCTCACATGGACCTTTCCCTGCCTCCACAGGTTCACCCCCTGGAAGCCCAATCACTGCAGCAGTCACCGGCCAGGGGAAAAGGGGTAGAACTGCCACCACTACACCCTCAACAGCCCAGGCTGCCACCTCTGCACTGCACCCCAGGCCCAATCTGCCAGAGCAGGCCCACCCACAGAAAATACACTGGCTCGCAGGCTGCACTCACCCATGGGCAAAACTACTCAAAATACAGGGTCCCCATCAGTGCTTACCCTACCATGGTGCTGGAGATCATATGGCGGGCCTCCATTGTGCTTGCTCCTTGGGCTCCAGCTGCCATACTGCACTGACAGGCTCTGAACTTATGCTGCACTGCTCCCCTTCTCTACTGCCTGAACCGTTGCTTCTCCATACGTGGGTCTTCAAGGGAGGAGGGCCAGGGTGGCAAACAGCCCAGCCTGGCCCCATTGCGGCCCTCTGGCCCAACTTGCAGTCCAAACCCCCTGATTCCTCTTCCCCTGGGCTCTCCTGAAATCTCTCCTTTTGGCACCAAGACCGTTCCTTTTGTATTCCAAAAGGATGGGGCCCCCCTGCCAGCAGCAAGCAGGCCTAACATCCCAGACCTACCAATACCAGTGCTCTCTCTCTCTCTGTCTGTCTCTCTCTCTATGCTTAAAGGAATGGCTTCATAGCCCAATACCTTATGCCAGCATGAGCTGTTTTTTGTTAAAAGTAATTTTTTTAGTCACTGGATGAAGTTATTGAAGGGATCGTAGCTGGCTCCTAAGCCACCATTAGTTGATCCCTTCCAGCTTCCTAGTTCCTCCGCTTCACCCTATACCCTATACAAGTCTGTGGGGTGTTTTTTAAAAGCCGTTGTATGAAGCTGCAAGCAATCTGACAGGGAAATGAAAGTTACCGCTCTAGAACTAGCTCTCAAGGTGCTATCAAGATTGGGTTTCAAAACCGGTTGCTCTAGCTGTCAAGGTGTTCTCAACTATGGGTTTCAAAAAGAGTTCCACTAGCTTTCGAGGTGTTTATTTATTATCATCTCGGATTAACACCTGTGAGCTAAGAGCTCTTTACATAGGTTCCACGTCAGATGAATAAATACAGGAGAACAGACAAATAAAGTGGGAGGCCAGATACAAAATATATTAACAGGTACATAGGATAGTTCACTTTTGGAGTAGGATAGCTATCGACATGTGGCATTGTACAATGTATGCCACGGGCACAACTAAAATACAAAATTGGAGAGAAAGGAGAGGTACAGCCCATTAGGCCAAGTCAAGGGTGTGATTCAGTGGACACAGGGAAAATAGGACTTAGGGGAGGAAAGGAAAGGGATGGCCCATGGCCAGGTAGGAGGGGTGGTTGGGAGAGCAGGGACAGCAGGAAGGGAGAGTTGGAAGAATCAGCCCAGAGGGCCTGATCAAAGGTGAGGAGGGGAGGAGAGGAGATGCAGGGTGTGTAGGCAGGGAGGTCATAGAAGGAGAGGGAGAACAAGGGTTGTGTTCTCAACTATGGGCTTCAAAAAGAGTTTCACTAACTCTCGAAGTGGCCTCAACTATGGGTTTCAAAAACTGTTCCATTAGCTCTTGAGGTGTTCTCAACTATGGGTTTCAAAAAGAGTTCCAAAATCTGTCGGGATGGTCACAATAATTTGTCTCAAAACCTGTTCCACTAGCACTGTTGGTGTTCTCAGCAATTGGTTACAAAAAAATGCTTTGCTGGCTGTCAAGGTATTCTCAACAGTGGGTTACAAAAACCATTCCACTAGCGCTTGAGATGTCCTTAACAATGAGTTTCAAAATATATTCCACTAGCTGGCCCAGTGGTATGGAGGGCTGAGGTGCTGGATATCATACGTCCTGTTACGCTGGTGACCCAGATTCATGAGCGAGCTCGGGCCACTAGAGATTGGGTGGGGTGCGTGAGGATGGAGCGTCTGGAGGACTGCTGTCCTCTCCTGGTGATGGAGGTCATGAAATGCTGCTCCTATACAGCCACCTTATGGAGGCATGGTAGCAGAGCAGTTGGCGCATCTCAGAGGGGGATGTCTGGTGGCCAGCGCATAGTGTGTGCATGCCACATGCACACACACATGCATCATTGTATGCCGCTGGATGTAGAGGAAACCAGTAAAATGGAAAAGAGCCTGGCTCTGGTGTATGAAGCCAGGCCCACCACCCAACCCTCACTGCTGCCCAGGACCGCCAGCAGCCAGATTGTGCTTGGGGGTGGGGAGGACAAACTGCCCTCACCTGGTCCTGCCACAGGGGAATCTGCGAAAGTACGTGTAGGTCCTGGCAAAGGTAGTTGCCAGTAGGGTGCTGGTTGGGGCTCATGGTCCTGCTGGAGTCTAGGACCACAGGAAAAAAGTTCGATTAACAAAAAAAATTGTTCCACTAGCTCTCGAGGTGTTCTCAACAATGGGGTTTCAAAAACGATTCCTGTAGCTCTCGACATGGCATCACAGTGGGTTTCAAAAACTGTTCCACTAGCTCTAGAATGTTCTCCACAATGGTTTTAAAAAATGTTCCAGTCTCAGTGATGGTTTTCAAAATCTGTTCCACTAGCTCTCGAAGTGGCCTCACAAAGGATTTTATAAACTATTCCACTAGCTCTTGAAGTGTTCTCAGTAATGGGTTACAAAAGCCATTCCACCACTTTTGAGGTGTTCTTAACAATGGGCTCAACAAATTGTTCCACTAGCTCTTGAGGCGTTCTCAACAATGAGTTTCAAAACCGTTCCATTAGCTCTCGAGGTGTTCTCAACAATAGGTTTCAAAAGTCATTCCTGTAGTTCTCGAGGTGGTGTCAACAATAGGTTTCAAAGTCATCTCTGTAGTTCTCGAGGTGGTCTCAATGATGGGTTTCAAAAACCATTCCACTAGCTTATGGGTGGCCTTCCAGTGGCCTTCACAAACTGTTCCACTGCCTCTTGACATGGCCTCAGAATGGGTTTCAGAAACTGTGCCACTACCTCTCTAGGTGGCCTCACAGTGGGTTTCAATAACTGTTCCACTACTTCTCGAGGTGGCTTCACAGTGGGTTTCAAAAACTGTTCCACTACCTCTCAAGGTGGCCTCACAGTGGGTCTCACAAACTGTTCCACTACCTCGCAAGGTGGTTTCACAGTGGGTTTCAAAAACTGTTCCACTACCTCTGGAGGTGGCCTCACAATGGGTTTCAGAAAACATGCTGCCAGAGCAGCAGTGTGAGGGAAAGCTGTTTAGAGCACTGTTATACAACTAAACCAGTTTAACCTGTGCAGTGTGAATAGGACTGAAAAAATACTCAGCCTGAAATCTAGTCCCGGAATCTAGTACTTACATCAAGTATACTTTAGTAACAGAAAACTTTTTTTGCTCCTTCTGAAACCCCTTGACCACCCCTCTCCTTTGGGTCCCTCGTGCCCCACTGCCACTGAACTCACCCTCTGCCACCGCTCTCATGGCATATCCATTCTCCAGTGACCCCCACCCTGTGCAGTGCACCAATGCCTATTGTTTGAGAGTGTCAGCTGGGGGGATCTTGGGAGTGCACAAAGGGACTTAGAGACATCACCACAATGTCACCACCAGGGGCCACTGAGTGGTAAGGTGCTTCAACCGCCTCAGAGTAGGATGTGTCCTTGTGGATACTTTGTGACTCTGCTTGTTGACCTCTGTTTCTGTCATCTCTGGCTGGGACATTAACCCAGATGGCCATTTTGCCGAGCACATGCCTTGCCTCTCAGCGCCACAGAGACGCCGCCTGGGAGATGCACAGTGGCTTCCCATACCACCACCCCTATAAACTGCCATACATAAATAGCTAAGTTGACATTCAGATCAGAACAAGTACATGTTTGTGACCAGAAACACTAGCTATCTGGCACACACAGACAGTTGGGCAAGACACTGCACTAACCAGTCACATAGCACACTGCCATACCAGTCATTTCCCCCGGACCCCAGATCCTATGGCCTGTTTGTGGGCCAAGGCACTGTTTAATGTTACTGTCCCTTGATAGTCTTTCGTGGTGGTCCATTGGCTCCCGACTGACCATTCCAATCAGTTCCATCCCCGATGACCAGTAGAACCTCCCTCCTTGTCTCCATTTCCCCTCATATTGTTACATAGTTGGTCCCTCACCAGTTGAAGCCCTGCATCATCACCTCAGTGGTGTCTCTCTCCCTGACACACTTTACAGCAGCCCTGTGGAAACGCTTTCAGCGTTGCTACTGGGGAGCTGCACTTCATGGCAGTCAGCAGCTGTCTTGGGGGTCAGGAAGCAGCTGTGCAAAGTACAGCACTTTATTGGCATAGTGGCCCTCCTTTCCCCTGTACCGGTGCAGCATCCTTTGCACCGGTGCAGGGAAAGCCGTGCAACCCTTTTGTGTATTGTACAAAAGTGTGCAAAGGTAAACTGTGCCGCAAAGCGTCCCTGATAACCACTTTCCTGCACACTTTTGCAACTGCATAGGGGACCCCTGATTTCAGTGGAGTCTGGCTTTTTTCCAGTTTTGCAGGTGGCATGGCTGAAACACGAGGAGTTCAAGACATTTGCTCAGGGTCGCACACTAAGGCAGTGGCAGCAGTGTGATTTGAAGTTGGGATCTCCTGTGTGGCAGCTTACTGTTCTGAATCTGACCATTGTCTTCCCTGGTTCATATTACGCTGTGTCTTGTCAGTTGTTTTTTCATATATGCAGGGCTGAATTTTATATTAATGTGGTGTTCTGAGCAAACCATAAATTATGTGTAGAATACCGGTTTCCGGCTGCTGGTAGTTAGTTTTGAATACTAGGTTTTAAAAACCTTTTAATAACTGGGGAGTGTTTTTTTCCCATAGAGAAATGCGGTTATAATAAAGGAATAATGCATGACAGGGTGTGTGTCGTGCTGGGATAACGCCACGCCTGGGAAGGGGGGGGTTGGGCATGAGGCCGCAGGCCGAGTTCGTCCAATGCCCCAGGCGTGGCGTTATCCCAAACGACACACACCCAGGAATGTATTCTTGCTATTATACAATGGCTCGTTGTTATATATAAAGTAAAAAAATAATTTTAAAGAATGTTTTTATTAATGTGGAAAAATATTTTTGTTTCTTAAGAGGAGATGCTAAAAAAATCATCAGGCTCATTATCCAACACATCATCTGCAGGTTCACAGTGAGGCTAAGACTAGACCTGTGGCGTTGTTCTGGGATAACGCTATGGGTCCAAACCCAAACTGACCAATCACAGTCCAAGATTCTTTCTTGCCATTGTATAATTTACCTTTATAACCAGCTGGTTATGACGGCGAACACGTGCCATCTTTACCTCACTCCACGCATTTGCCAGTCGCTGGACAATTCGCCACCTCTGACCTCTTGCACCTGGACTCCACAAACTACAGTACAAAAAAAAACACTTTTGGGACACTTTTTGGAAGTACAGTTTTGGGAGAGGAAAAAAGTAAACATTTAAACAGCCGCTCCAACCGTGACTGCACAGTGATGTGTTTTTTTTATTTTATATAATTGCTGTGGTGAAAAAATGCTCCCCAGCACTTATATAAAATAAAACATGGGGTGGTACTTAAAACTCAAATTTTACACACCCTCTGTTTTGGATCCTTAAATAAACCCCTTGAGCTTTGTTCTGGTTTTTTTTGTAGCATCCAACAACTCGGGTGTGTGTAAAATTCTTGTTAAGCACACCATCCAATGTATTATTCTATATATAAAATTACCACTTGGAGTTCATTCTAACCTGTAACCAGTTCCTAAAATTCTTCATCACACTCACTGTGTTGCACATGAGTATGTGTAATGGAGAACTGCCTTGTTCTCACACACTGCATCAAGCACAAGACACAATAACAGCTGCAGCTGCAGCTGCAGCTGAGAGCTGAGGCGAAATCTACTTTTGTTTTACAGTCAGCTCCCAGCCGTGGTTCCCTTAACCAGATGTTATAAAAAATATAGAAGCCTTGGTGTGCGATACCTTTACAAACTACTTAACATTTGATCTCGGGCTTATGTAGTATCACAAAACACATTACACAGTTGCCCTTGCATTTGTCTCTATTTTTTTTTAATTATGTAAAAGCACATCATAACTGTATTTCACCTGAAGTGGTATCCCAGACGTATAGACAGAATATGAAAATGCTAAATGTCTAGCCTTAGCGCGTCTGACAAAATAGAGCTATCATTTCTGTTTTTGTGTAGCATTCACCTGTTACTTGCAGGGCTGGATGGTGAGCAGTTTTATTAACTAATGTTGTTGCAGCCAATTCATCAACCACTAGAGAGGACTGTTGTTCTATTGAAATGAAATTCATGTTGAATTTGTTGCAGCCGGTGTATCCACCACTAGAGGATGCTGCTGTTCTGCTAAAATGAAATTCATGTTGATTACTTGGGGCCCTACCGACCCATGTTTATTGTATGAACATCATTGTGCCTTCAGCGTCTAGGCATCTTTGCAGTTCTCTTTTGTCTTATTTTGTTAGTTTCCAGAATTTGAGAAGGAAGGAAATGCAGGACAATGTCTCAGCCCTTCTGTATGTAATGTCCTTCCATGTATTACTTGCTTGTGCTTGCATAGCTCTATGTAACTAACCCCGGGTCGCCCCTGAAAAAGGGACCTCTGGGGCCCAGTGGGCCTACTTGGTTCACAAAATGTAATAAATAAATAAATACAAATTAGCATAAAGAACAAAAGGTTTAACTTGGGCGGTTTAAAAACAAAAACAAAGTGGGTATTTGTGCAGAAGGAAAGTACTTATTTTTTTTGTTACTTTCTTTTTATTCCCCCCTGCTCTCGGAGCCCCACACCATCGGGAGTCACCTATGGTGTCTGCCCCACTCTCCACCTACCTGAACCTGCGGGTGAACCCTCATGGAGCCGTGGCTATACCCCCCCCCCAGGCTGGTACGAGGTGGGGCCCGTACACCCCGAAGTCCTTCTTGTTGGGCACCCAGACAGGACAGGCAGGTGGGAGTTATGGGGTCTGCACCTGGGCACTCTGTCTCCCTGAGAGCTGATTTTCCCTGTTCTTGGAGAGCGTGACATGTGCCCAGACGTCAAGGCGCAACCGCCGACATCCGTCATGTCTCCACCCCTCAATGTGGCTCTGATGCTTGCTGTGGCTCCAGCCTCCACCAGAGGTCAGCCAAGCCCCGAGCCGTAACCCCCTCTGGGAAGGCAAGCGGTCCTCTGGACACCCGAGTCCCCCGGCCCTCTGTCTCCCGGGCTTGTTCCTAAACCTGGGTTGACGGCATTGCAAGCGGTAGTGCTACTGCTGTGCCGGCGGTGGGCTGGCAAAAAGTACTTTAGTAACTAGTTCTGAAAAAGTCTTTTCATGGCAAACTGTGTTTGTTTGTACCTTGCTCCTTTCAAACAGTGTTGCTTAACTTTGGACAGAATTATTTTTTTTTCAGTTTATTTACTCCGGATAGCCCAACTGAGATACAGCATCTCATTAACAGTGGCTGCTCAGTGTCACGCAGTGAGTATTTGGCTCTGGTGAGGTTTCAATCTGCAGTCTTATGGTTCCCAAGTTGGTGCTCTAACCACTAGACCATATACTGTGTATTCTTATATGATACGTATTGTATGACAGCTGCTGGGGTGCTGCTCGCGATGCTGGTGACCTGGGGTCAAGAAGGAGCTCTAGATGTTGCTATCCTCTTTTGGGTGAAAGAGGCTGTCCAGCTCCACCACACTAGCGCCACCTGGATGACCACAGGTCGTACTGCAGCTGGCAGAGAAGCGAGGGTGGGGAGTGGAAGTCGGCTGGCTTTGCAAGGATGCGCTTGCATGTTCCTGCATTGGAGTCCTTGCCACTGATGTCCCAGGAGGCTGGACTAAGAAACATGGGAAAAAACCCAGCCCAGCAGTATGAAGCAGTTGGTACTGTAGTGCCCCAAAACACTGTGGTCTCATGGAGGCTCTGTGTCAGATGGGTGCTGCCCTGAAGGCCCTGCCATGTGGGGGGGGGGGGATTCCATGGGGAGCTGGAGCCTCAGATCTCAGATGATGGTGGTTGGGAGTTAGCCAGGGGTGGATGAGCATGATTGCAACAGGCTAGGAGCGGTGCACACAGGACAAAACACAAAATCAAGTAGACAACTATCTAGAAATGCAGGGAAAATTTGTTGATGATATAACTCAATGCAGACAAAAAAACACATAACCAACCAACCGTGCAGGTGCTCCAGTGCTTCACTTGCTAGAGCTTCATTAGGACAAATCAACACAAAGGTTGGTGATGGGGGAAGGACATGTAAAACACACACATACACATGAAAATGTTATCACTCTGCACTGTTTATGGCGACACACTCATTTTGTACTGTATCCTTACATTCTGAATGGGGGAGGGGGACACCTGGACATGATCTTTGGCTCAGTGTGCCTATTCTGGTCAACCACTGAAAAATAAATGCTGACACTCTTGGAATTTTCCTTTTGGTATGTGTTATAATCAGTCACACACCAGTAAGTTTTCAGCCCCCAGAAGGTGCCAATAGCCTCCTTACCTGGGTTCATTCTCCAGCCAGGTTTCCTTTTTACAATATCTGTTTATTCCCCCTGTTGTTCTCAGCTCCAGTGCTAGGCTTCTGTTCACTGTGTCATGCACAGGGACTCCTGTACTGGGCTGGAGCCTCCTCCGGCACAAACACAACTGCCTTCAGCCAACCTGCACAGTCCTCGACTTACCCCCAATGTGGGACTTCCCCTGCTCAAGCATGGCCATGGTGAGCTGGGTGACAACTCCAGATCACATTGAATTTTACTTTCGGCAGTGGGGAAGGGAACATCCATTCGTAGCGTGCCTGTAGGACATGGGTAGAGGTCGGATGAGAGTGGATTTTTTCCTCCTTTATAGTCTAGCCCACCACTCACAAATGTGTGCACATGCACACAGTTTTGGGGGGGGTGCTTGAGAATGTGTGGTCACCCACGCTGGCAAGGGCATTGCCATATGCCTCCATTAGGTGTCTCCCCACATCTGGTGCAGAACATCCACTCACCATGGGAAGAAAGCATCTGAGATGAGACACTCTGAGCCCTCCCTGCTGGCTTCCACTCCTGACATCCCGGGCTCAGGGAACAAACCTTGATCGCCAGCATGCCAGAGCAATCCACATCACTCAGTGCCATGGAGCCGACCCCAGCTAGGTTTATATGTGGGAATGACAAGCTAAAAGTAAAGGGAATAAAGAGTTCCCCAGAGGAGCAATCGCAGTTCCAGCACTAGCTACTGCAGGTGTTTTTCTTTTGCACCACCATACTTTGTGCACTTCTCTTGTGTTATTTGATTAGTTCCCCAGAGGAGTCAAAGGGCAGAGATATGTAGCAAAAGTAGCAAAGAAACAGGAAGATGCAGCAGACACAAGTTGTACACAGAAAAATGAGGGGGGGGAGCCTTAAAAACAGTCAATGATCTGATGGAGAAGTGGCCATCCCCCCACAGCTAAGTTACTGAGCGGTGATGTGGGCATCAAACCAAGGCAGTGAAGTATCTGAGGCACTCAAGAAGAATGTTGTGATCAATGGTGCCAAAGGCAGCACCGTGGTCAAGAGTGCGTGAGAGCATAATTCACTGACCAGAGCTGGCCAGTAAAAAATGGTTAAGTGTTCCCAAGCTGAGTGAGCAAGAACGAGAGTCTGAATTCAAATTGTTTGAAAACTAAGGTTGTGATAGTTGGGTCAGCTGAAGAACTTTAACTCTAATAATCAGTTGATTGTTGTTGGTCATAATGGCATGATAATTCAGCACTGTACAGTATATACTGTAGCTAGAAGGATGGGTGGATTCTTCATAATCTTTTAAATTCTGGATTGAAGAACTGATAACATAAAAATTCAGCTTTTTTTTTTTCCATATCTGTGTAGAAATGTTGTCATAAGGGGAAACTGAAGTCATTGAAGACCCTCTCGGGGGCTTGGGGGGGCCGAGAAGGCGAGTACCCACTAGGTTGCTGGCTATCGAGCAGACACAACAGACCATTGGGCCCATTCTGCTGGCTTTTAGTATGTTAGTATATGAAGGCAGGATTAGGCTGGTTACACAGACACATCTTCATTTGGTTGATTACAAAGTTATGTAGTTGCCATTTGTATATATAAATATCCCAAACTCTACTTTCACAACATTTATTAATGAATTACATGGCTAGATGTATTCTAAGTGCGCTATATTCAAGACAGCATTGCAACTGGATAGAACACTGGACTGGCTGGACATGGAGAGATAAAGGTTACCGCAGTTCTTCCTATCTTTTCAGTATAAATCTGGTAAAGCCCCTTTTTACAGTATTTGGGTAATCAAAACTAAATCCTCTGAATATGTGAAAGAACGTGTTTCAGTTTTATACAGTGCTTTTCATACAAGCATTATCCCAATGTGCTTCTCTATTTAGGTGTGGGAAAAGAAATTTAGTTTACTGCTGTTTTCAGTGCACCTAGGAGATTCAGAGAGCAGAGAAATAGGTTAAAGATTACAGAGAGGTTATTTGACTTGATCTGGGACACACAGTAAGCAGCAGTTGTGTGATACAAACCACAGTCTCCAGATTTTCAGCTGGGCATGTTGCGTCTCTTTTTGGCACTTCCTTATTTATTGATCATGTCAGTCATTGGGTGGCGCTACCACCCTCTGTGTAGTTCTGGCAAAGAATTTACACTGAGTACACCAGTTACTTTATAATCTTGCATCGGACATTCATACTCTGTTTTTTGGAGACAAGAATGAGATGCACTGTGATCTGTCTGCAAAATAAACCGTATATTTAGGCACAAAATATTCACAGATCTGTGTTTTGTAACAAGGGGTGAAACAGCTTGGTGACAGATGTAGTTATTTTGGCAGTTTCTTTGAGATAAAGCTTCTCTCAAACTCGAGGCAGGAGTGATGTCAAACTTTGATTGCCTTTCTCAGACAAAAGGTTCAGTAATTTAAAGAGCACATTTCTCACAACATGAAAAAGACAAACAGAAAGCTCCCTTCCACTTCCTTACTTGTCACTACCCTGTGCACGGAAGCGTGCTCCATTCAGCACTATGTAGTGTCTTTTTGAAAGCTTATGTTACCTCCACCCAACTTTTGTCAAGTTGGACACCCCCCATTACAAGAACTAGTTCCCACATATGGCATACCATTTACTTTTGGCAGAAATACTAAGATTGGTACCACTCCTATCTGTAGAGTGTATACCAGGCTCATTATCTAGAGGAAAGAGGGTGGGGTACAGTTACCAAAAATGAACCTTTCCTTTTGTATGCTAGACCTAACTGCTGAGGGGGCCCCAATAATTTCACACAGAACAATGATCAGAATGTCCAATGCAGTAGCTGAGATTGTGCAGTATGGCTTTATTCACAGATGTTACTAAAACACCAATGGACCCCCAAGGGTCAGTCAAGGCAAACAAGTACACACATTTCCCAGAACTCTCCTTGCTAGGCAGCACCGTTCTCCACAGAAACAATTCCTTTCTCTTCCTCATGCTGTATGCACATGGACTGTTGCCACACACCCAAACCATTTCCATTTCCTATCGGTGTAATCACCCACCTCATCCCGCAGCAATGGTCTTTGCTCAGGGTAAACTGGTGTCCTTCAATGAATCAGTTAGCCCTGCCTTGTAGACTCCAGATGGCGTTCCTCCCACCCTTTGCCCCAACCGACAGTCTCTGCCATTCCTTCAGGGTTACACCACAGAAGCCTCCATTCCCCACTGAAATGCTAAAGACTCTGAACTTTACTTCAAATTACCACACTTGTTGAACAGGGATCCTGACAGGTGTGATCTAGCCTTGTCTTTGGGCACACGCACCTCAGATAACCTCCTAACTAGAGAACTTGTCTCCCAGTTTAGTACTTACAGAATAGTTGCTCCTTCCTCTTGTCATGGAAACAACCCATGAAGTACCCTTTTTCACAGATTAGTTGCCCCTTCCTTTAGGCATGGGAACAGCCCAGAAAGCACCCTTTTTTCCTGTATACTCACAGATTAGTTACTCCTTCCTTTGAGCATGGAAACAACCCAGAAAGCACCCTTTCCCATGGTAGCTTGTCGGAAATTCCACAGAGTCCTTTTCAGAAGCAGCTGCACACAAACTAGGATCTTCAGGGGATTGCCCCTTGGATCCACTGAACTAGCAGTCCCTTTCACTTCTTCTAGCGTGAACATCAAGGAATCCTGCTGAAGAAAGGTCTTCACCACTTCACTGGGAACTGGAGATTTAATCCAAACTAGGGTGAGAAACACAGAGCTCTCTGACACAGAGCGCCAACTGGCAGAGCTTCTGCCACTCTGACTGTCACTGATGAACTAACTGAACATTCTAAACTTCCCCAGAACAGCTGACTCAGAAATGGTTATGCTGCTGCGAGAGTTCTAAATGACATAATCATCCTTCCCTCAGGCTAGCTGAGTAAACAATGATGTCAATATGTAGGTAGCCCCTAATGAGCTCCTTACCAGCTGCCTTTTCTACTTGCCCAACACTAATACTGATGGGATTCTAGTAAGCCCAGGGAACTGGGTGGTTACACTTATTTTCCAATTTCCCTTGCTTCTATTTGTAGCAAGTCAGGTTAAAAATCAGGTCACTGAGGAATAAGACGGCAGTGATAGAGGGCTTCATCACCAACTTATCAGCTGACCTTGTTTGTATCATGGAAACATGGCTGGGGGATGACTCTGGACCTGTTCTGGGGACATCTGTCCCGCCTAGTTATTCTGTGGTACATTGCATGAGACGGGACCGTAGAGGGGGCGGGGTGGCCATCTACTTTAGATTCACCCTGGGAGTCACTGCACTCCTTATGAGAACTTTCAGGTCCTTTGAATGTGTGATGGCTAGATGTGGTTCAGATGTTAGCGGCAGAATCATTCTCAGCTACCGTCCCCACAGGGGTGGGAGTGGGTGGACTTCATTGCCATACAGGTGTTGGATGCCCCCACACTGTTGGTTTTGGGGTATTTCAATACATGGATGGACTATGAATCCTCACAGTTTGCTCAGGAGTTCCTTCAATGGATGTCTTAAGTGGGACTGACACAGGCTGTTACCTCTGCTAGCCACCAGCATGGTCACACACTGGACCTGATATTTTCATAAGGACTTCATGTTTGTGCAGTCAAGGTTGATCCGGTCTCCTGGTCATATTAACATACTAAACGCCATCAGACTAGGCCAAATGGTCTGTCTTGTCTGCTCGAAAGCCAGTAACCTAGTGGCTGCTCGCCTTACCACCAACCCAAGCCCTCAAGAGGGTCTTCTTTAGTTTGTTTCCCCTTGTACCTGTCCCACCCCTTCTTGAAGCTCTCCACTGTGCCTTCCTCCACCAGGCTCCCAGGCAGCGCATTCCACGGCTCCACCACCCTCTCAGTGGAAAAAATGCTTCCTACGCTCCCCTCCCCCCGTAGTTTCCTCCCTCCAGCTTCCACTCGTGGCCCCTGGTTGTTCCCCCTTCTTTAGCCTAAACAGCTCCTTGGTTCCACTCCTGGCTATTCCTTTTACATATTTGAAAACCTCTATCATCTCTCCCCTGTCCCTCCTCTCCTCCAGTGAGTAAAGCCCAAGCTCTTCCAGTCTCTCCTCATAAGGCCTCTCCTCCATGCCTTGAATCATCCTGGTCACTCTCCTCTGGACCCTCTCCAGCAGTGCTATGTCCTTCTTCAGATGAGGTCTCCAGAACTGTACACAGTACTCGAGCTGCGGCCTGACCAAGGCATTATATAGAGGGAGGATCACCTCCCTCTTCTGGACGTAATTCCCCTGGCTATGCAGCCCAGTATCCTGTTTGCTTTGGCTGCAGTTCTTCTACAATTTTCAGAGTTATTCATTTTTATGTCTATCACCACCCCTAAATCCCTTTCTCCCATTGTGGCTTGCAGTATGACCTCCCCCCCCCCTGGGTGTATACATGGCCTGGGTTTTTGATCCCCAAATAAAGTACCTTACATTTCCTGGCATTAAATTACAGTCCCCACCTCCTTGTCCACCCTCCAGGGTATCCAGATCCCCCTGGACCGCCTCCCTCGCTTCTTCACAATCCACCAGTGCTCCCAGCTTTGAATCGTCCTCAAAGAGACTCAAACTATTCCTAACCCACCTCCCTATATCCGAGATGTAGGCATTGAACAAGAGTGGCCCCAATACTGAACCTTGAGGGACCCCACTGGGTCAGTTCATCATGCAGTGTCATTTAAATGTGGGGTCCCCCCATTTTAAATACCTCCTCTGTGGAGACTATCCGGTGTCATCCTAAACGTAACTTGGAGCCTCACAAACTCCAGGAAGCACTGGATCTCTTGAGTATGTTGCTGGCATGTGTATATCATCCGAGTCATCCATGGAGCACTACAACTTGGTGCTTACGACTGCCCTTGACTCGATTGCACCTTTCAGTGTTCATCCCTTGACCTCCCATTGTAGTTCACCATGGTATTGTGCTGAACTGCATCAGTTGAAGACTAAGGGACAGAGGTTGGAGTGTTCCTGGAGGAGGTCCAGGTCTGTGGAGGACAAATTGGCACTGAAAATTCACTATGCTGAATGTTAGCAGGCAATCTACCTGATAAAGGCAGAGTTCCTGTCACGGTCCATTGCTGCAGGGAAAACTCACCCTGTTCAGCTCTTTTGCGCTGTAGAAAGGATGCTGGATCCTCCCTGTCTGCAGTGTGTTAGGGCATTTTCTGTAGAAATGTGTGAGGAGTGTGGCTGATTTTGTATTGACAAGGTGTCCGCCATTAGATCGAGTATCTCTCTGGGTGACCCAGTTTGGGCCAGCCATTGCCGTGCCTTGTGTGATGTAGATCTGCCTGCCTGGGATCAGTTTTGACCTGTTTCTGAGGCTGATGTACTCTGGGTGGTCTCCAGTTTGCGCCCTATCAACTGTATACTGGACCTGGGACCTACATGCCTGATCCTTGGTTGTGGTGAGTTCCTGGGTTCAGTATTCATTGAGATTGCTAATGGGTCCCTTAGGGAGGTTGTCTTCCAAACGGCCCTAAAAAAGGCTGTGGTTAGACGTCTTCTAAAGAAACCATCTTTGAGCCCTGACACTCTTGCAAACTACAGACGTGCTTCTCCTTCTCCTTCTCTTTTTGGGGAAGGATTTTGAGAAGGTGGTGGCGGAGCAGCTGACAGACCACCTAGAATCTTTCATCTATGGACCTCTCCATTCGTGTTTTCAGCCCCAGCATAGCACTGAGACTGCTCTCGTTAGGGTAACTCATGACCGCATCGCGAGGGATCGAGGGCAACGTTCTGTTCTGGTGCTCTTGGACCTATCATCAGCATTTGACACAGTTTACCATGAGGTGCTTCTGGAGAGGAAGGGGACATGATTGGGACCTTCAGGTGCTTGAAAGGGATAAATAAGGCTGATAAGGAGAGTCTCTTTAAAGATCATGTGCAACGGTTTCAACATATTTTTTATAGAAGCTTAAAAAGCTGAAATTCAAGTCCCTGTGTCATGATTAGTGTTTCCTGAAAATTTCATGCTGTATGGTTTTGTAGTTTTCTTTAAATCAGCATTTGTTAACTTGCTCTACAGTGGCTGAAAACAGTGGCGTTATTTCTGTCCTCTCAGTCAAACTTAGAGTGCGAAGACAACATTTTGGAGTAGCTTGCGGTTTCAAATTCCACATCAGAGCTGCACTCTGTAGAGCTTATGGTTTGCTGAGCTCTCCAGGTTTGTTACTAACCCAGTCTCTAGTTTGTGTTTAGATCTGCTTAAAATATATCATTTTCTTCCTTTGAAAAGCTGATCATTTCATTTTCAATGCTGAATTGAAGTAGTGGAAATCTTTTTCCGTGAGAAATCAGCTTGTCTGTATCACAACTCTTCTTAGTTGTAATCAAACCTCAATTGTTTTTCTAACTACATCATGCAGGGCTGTTTTATGGATATAAAATCTAAATTTTGTTCATTCACAGAAACAGTTGTTCTTTGATGTAGCCTTCTTAAAACAATCATGTAAGAACATTTTTATTTCATGTCAGATTGACAAACAGGTGCTTGTCACACTCTGCTACAGTATTTCAAGCACATGCACTTTCAGAACTCACAAATGTCAGTTCTTTTGTGGTTTCTGTGTGAAAATACATCATGTATGTGTATAACTAGAAACACTAGATGGCATTCTGATGCAACATGTGACTGCCCCACAGTTGAGGCAACTGCAGTCTACTGCCCTACAAGCCCCCTGCCTTCTGCTCCACATTCAAGGTTGCTGCACCCTGCTGCCCACTGTGTTCTCCCGCAGAGTCAGGGATTGTGCAGCCTGCTGCCTCCGTCCCCTGCCTAAAGAATCAGGACTACTGCACCCTGCCCAAACGACCGGGGTTGCTGCATCCTGCTGCCCTCTCTCCCCCACCTTCACAGTTAGTAATGCTGCACCTGTCGCCCCCTGTTCCTGTTTCCACAGTCAGGGCTGCTGTACTGTGCTAATCCCTAGAGTGCCAGGTTCACTGCCTCTACAGCTGGGGCTGCTGCACCATGCTGCTCTAGCTACCAGAGGTGGGGTGTTTGCTGCACTCACTACCCACTTCCATTGCACCAAATGGTCAGGGCTGCTGCACCACGTGTACCACATCACACAGTCAGAGCTGATGTACCCTGATGCCCCATATGTCCTGCTCCACAGTTGAGGCTTCTGCACCATGCTGTCTTCAATCCACTGTCACCACAGAAAGGGCTGCTGCACCCTCCTCCTTTCTACATAGTTGGGGTTGCTGTGGCCTGCTATGCCCTAGAGCACCATGCCTCTACAGTTAGGGCTGCTGTACCATGCTGCCACTTGCCATAGGAATCGGGGCATTTGCTGCACCCTGTTGCATGCCTCCACAGTTAAGGCAGTTGCACCCTGCTGCCTTCTTACCACCAGAGTCAGATCCTTTGCTACACCCTGCTGAGACAGGAACGGGGGCAATATGTGCAGTGTCCCTGACTGTGAGGGTGAGAGAGAAAGAGTAGCAGGCTGCAGCAACCCCAACTGTTCGGGAAGGGTGCAGCACAAGAGTAAGGGCATTTGCTGCACCCTCTCCCTTGCCTGTGGAGGCAAGGGGCTCTGTGGTGCAGCAGGGCACAGTGGTGGCAGGGGACAAAGGACACCATGGTGCAGAAGCCTTGACTGTGGGGCTGGACACAGGTGGGCATCAGGGTACAGCAGCCCTGACAATAGCACAAGGTGCATATTGTGCAGCAACCCAGCCTATTTGGGGCAATGGAAGTGCATAGCAGCGTTCAGCAGCCCCAACTGTGGATGCAGGTGGCATGAGACTCTAGGGTGTAGCACAGCACAGCAGCCCTGACTACAGAGATAGGAACAGGGTGCCATGGCCTTGGCCATGGGGGTGGGGACAGAGGGCAGCAGGGTGCAGCAGCCCTGAATGTTTGGGTAGGAGATAGGGGTGGCTTCAGGATACAGCAGCCCAAACTGTGGGACAAGTGCAGCAGCCATGCCTGTTTGGGACAAGGGATATGGGTAGCAGGTTGTAGCAAAGAATCTGACACTGGTGGCAGGGAGACAGCAGGGTGCAACTGCCTCAATTGTGGAGGCATGCAACAGGGTGCAGCAAATGCCCTGAATCTTATGGCCAGTGGCAGCATGGTGCAGCAGCCCAAACTGCAGCAACAAGGGGCTCTAGAGCACAGCAGGCCATAGCAACCCCAACTGTGTAGAAAGGAGCAGGGTGCAGCAGCCCTCTCTCTCTCTGGTGACAGAGGATAGAGGACATCATGATGCAAAAGTCTTGACTGTGGTGCAGAACACAGGGCATCGGGGTACAGCAGCCCTGACTGTGAGATGGAGTACAGTTGGTGCAGGAGCCGTGCATATTTGGGGCAATGGAAGTCGGTAGCAGGGTGTAGTAAAAGCCCCACCTCTGGTGGCTAAGGCAGCATGGTACAGCAGCCCCAGCTGTGGAGACAGGGAACCTGACACTCTAGGGCTTAGCACAGAACAGCAGTCCTGTCTGTGAAGACAGGAACAGGGGGCAACAGGTGCAGCTTCCCTACCTGTGAGGGTGGTGGACAGAGGGTAGCAGAGTGCAGCAACCCCAGCTGTTTGGGCAGGGTGCAGCAGCCCTGATTCTTTAGGCAAGGGATGGAGGCAGCAGGGTGCACAGTCCCCTGTGTGGGAGAAGACAGTGGTCAGCAGGGTCAGCAACCTTGAATGTGGAGCAGAAGGCAGAGGACTTGTGGGGCAGGGATAGGTGGCAGTAGACTGCAGCTGCCTCAGTAGTGGGGCAGAGACATGGTTCATCGGGATGCCACATAGTGTTTCTATTTATACACATACATTATGTATTTTCACACGGAAACCACCAAAGAACTGAAATTTGTGAGTTCAGACAGGTGCCTGTCACACTCTGCTACAGTATTTCAAGCACATGTACTGTTTGTCAATCTGACATGGAAAAAAAATGTTCTTACTTTAATGTATTTATGAAGGCTACATCAAAGAGAGACTGTTTCTGTGAATAAACACAATTTTGATTTATCTTATAGTGATTTAATAGTCCAGTGTTATTAGTTAGAAAAAAAATTAGAGTTTTGATTAGAAAGAACTAAGAGCTGTGACAGACAAGCTGATTTCCCACAGAGAAAGATTTCCACTTCTTCAATGGAACATTGAAACTGAAATTATCAGCTTTTTACAAGAAGAAAATTATACATTTTAAGCTGGTCTATCTAAACACAAGCCAGAGACTGGGTTTGTAAGAAATTTGGAGAGCTCATCAAACCATTAACTCTACAAACTACTGCTCTGATTGGGAATCTGAAACAGCAAGCTACTCCAAAATGATGTCATCGCACTCTGAGTTTGACTGAGAGGACAAAAATAACTCCACTGTTTTCAGCCACTGTAGAGCAAGTTAACAAATGCTGATTAAAAGAAAACCACAAAACCAAACAGCATGAAATTTTCAGGAAACACTAATCATGACACAGGGACTTGAATTTCAACTTTTCAAGCTTTTATAAAAAATATGTAAAAACCGTTGCACATGATCTTAAGCTGAGTGGCAAACATAACACGAGGGGGCACAGTCTTAAGCTAGAGGGTAGGAGGTTTAGGAGGGAGGTCAGGAAGCACTTCTTCACAGAGAGGGTGGGAGACACTTGGAATGCGCTGCCTGAAGAGGTCATCTCGTTGAAGACAGTGGGCAGCTTTAAGAGAGGCTGGGATAGGCATGGGGGAAGGTAAGGATCATGGGTAGGGAGGATGGGAGGACTGGGGAGGGAGGGCAGGGACATTAGTTCAGGCTGTGGACCCGGCAATACGAGCAGACTTGACAGACCAAATCGTCGCCTTCTGCTGGCTTCTTAGTATGTTTGTATGCTTATAAGGCTGTCATTGGCAACCAGTAGCACCTGCTGCTCCCTCACCTAACCACCATGTACACCTCCTCTCAACGTCTCCCATGCCCCTCCAACAGCTGCCATGCACCCTCTGCACTTACTTTAGCAGGCTTGCAAGATATATGCCACTAATGTTAATGACGTCCTGAGGCTACGAGTACCTTTGTTGTGAGGGTATCCTTTGCAGACCCGATACCAGGATATCCGCCATGCTGTACGACCCTCCCACAGCTTCCAGCAATCCCCTCCCATTCGCCGTTTGAGTGATGCACAGGAGCATTTGCTGCAAACTGCAGGAATTTGGTGCTGGAACTCCTACCATTCCTGAATCGGGTGCAGGATCCCTGGCGCACCAGTGATCAGTGCTTTGTGAATTCAGCCCATGGCCTCTAAAACCAAATCCTCCCAATTGTAGTATGGTTTTATTTTTTGTTCACATGATACATCCTGGGCCTGATTCACAAAGCCCCTTGGAGATCGATGCAAGCTGTGGGAGTGGTCCTGGCACCACACTCCTACAGCTTGCAGCAAATGTTGCCATGTACCAGAGGGAAGATGCAGGGGATATATTTTTGCTGCAAGCTGTGCCGTGGTCAGGCGGCATTGGCACCCATTGTTAAAGACCCGCCTGGAGGCTGGTGGGGTAGTGGAGGGCAGCACCAGGGGATGAGGAGGGCAGATAGGGGACAGATGGGTGGCCGAGGGTGGCAACAGCTGTCCGTCAGGAACACTGCATGGCCACTGCCATGCCTGTGATTTCCTGGGGGGCAGCATGCTGGGCAGTATGGGTGGGGGCCCTGCGGGTACTGCACCACGAACATCTCTGGGTGATGTGGGACGTAGGATACCACCAGTGGACGGTGGCACAGGTTCGCTCCCACACATTGACAGCTCTGGGGTGGTGCATGGGCCATTAGACCAGCCCCAGGCTGGTCTAACTGTCATGGACTGTGCACCTGTGGGAAGGGGATGTTCCTGAATCCCTCTATAGGGAATACTTCAGCTTGTGTCTGCCGCAAGCCGCCTAGCACTGGTGTGCACCCCTGGATCAGGCGCGGGGCTGGCACAGGCCCTGTTTGCTGCAAGGGGTCCTGAGGTTGCTGCAGCCTGCGTTCCTGAATCCCGGGTGGTGCAGTTTTGTGTGTCCGGTCCGACTGATGCAGCCACCTTGCATCAATTTTTGGGTCTCTTGATCTGGGCCCCTTGTCTTAGCTGGAATCCCCAGCCATCTCTTATTTATTTCATTTCATTTATTCATTTAATTTAGTGCTTTATTTCATTATGATTCAAGGCGCTGTACAAGTAAACAGATTCTATATAAATAATAAAACACAACATTAAATTCAATTGATTGATTTAAATGAACTCAGAGCAACTGGAGGGAAAAGCTTCTCTAAATAAAAATGTCTTTAGCTTCTCTTTGAAGGCATTAACCGACGGGACCTCTCTGATCGAACGAGGCAGTGAATTCCACAGGGTTGGTGCCACAAACGAAAATGCCCAGGCACCTGATGATTTGAAGTAAACCCTGGGAATCACCAGGAGGCCCTCATCAGCTGACTAGAGGGGATGAGATGGGTGGTAAGGCTGTAGGAGGTCTTGCAGATATTTGGGCCCCAGTCCATGCAGGGTCTTGTAGGTCAGCAAACTGACCTTGAAAGTGATCCAACACCTAACTGGAAGCCAGTGCAGAGAGCACAGCACAGGTGTAATGTGGCATGACCTCAAAAGGCCAGTCAGCCACCTGGCTGCTGTATTCTGTACCAGCTGTAGGCAGCAAAGATGGATCCCTGATAGCCCTAGATAAAGGGCATTGCAATAATCAAGTCATGACAGCACAAAAGCATGGACTAGCGATGGCAGATCGCCCAGGGGAATCTGGTGTTTAATCCTGGTGATGTGTCTAAGATGGGAAAATGCACTCTGGACCACGGCTGACACCTGAGATTTAAGTGTCAGGCCACAATCCAGTACAATTGCAAAATTCTTCACCTTGACAGAGTAGAGCAACTGAGATTCTCTGAACCTAAGCCCCGAAACTAGACTGGGTTGCACACTAACCCTCAGGCTACCAGATTCCACCACCAGTACTTCCGTCTTTTCCGGATTCAACCTCAACCAGTCAGCACTCATCCAGTCTTGGATCTTGCAAGGCACCGATTGAAGACTGAGATCGCATTCTGTTGTTCAGGTGCAAAAGACAAGTATAGCTGAGTATCATCAGCATAGCAATGAAAACTTAGTCCATACCATCTTATAATGTTCTCTAGTGGTAGCATATACACAGCAAACAACATGGGGGACAGAATGGAGCCCACAGGACCCCACATGGCAGGGGCAGTGGAGTAGAGGAAAAAATTCCCAGCACCACTCTCTGCATCCTGCCAGTGAGAAAAGAGTGACACCAGCTGAGGACTGTACCAGCCAGTCTGCAAAAAACCCGCAGGCATTCCAAAGGCACCCCATGGTCCATGGTGTCAAATGCAGCCAAGAGATCGAGGAAGACAAGGATGGAATGCTTACCTCCATCCCTCGCCACCAGAAAATTATTAAGCACCCAAACCAAAGCAGTCTCAGTACTGTGCCTTTTCCTAAAACCCAACTGGAGAGGATCGTAGATGTCGTGAGTTGATAAATGCCTCCAGTTGAAGAGCCACCACCTTCTCAATAATTTTCCCCACAACAGGAAGGTTAGAGACAGGTCTGTAGTTTGCTAGGCAGTCTAGGTCTAGTGATGATTTCAAGAGTGGTCTCACCACTGCCTCCTTCGGGGGCTCAGGGAAGACCCCTCTCGCTAAAGAACACTGGACTATCCCAGCCAGCAACTGGCTGATGGAATTAACGCATCCTACCAGAAGGCACATTGGACCTGGATCCAAACTACAGTAGATGGGCTTCAACTCCTGGATGACCTTTACGACATGCATGACCGCCAGCTGGCTGAAGTCAGACCAATCAGACAGAATGCCTGTGACCTCCAGCTTGTCACTGTATGCCCTTATAGAGGGCACTGATTTGATCCTTGATCTGACTGATGCAATCTTATCAGCAAAAACAGAGCAAACTCATCACACTTAGATTGTGAAAAAACTCCAGCAGACTGAAGACAGGCCGGGTTACACAGCCTGTTGACGGTTCGAAAGAGCTGAGCGGTCTATTAACTGCTGAAGCAATCTCGTTGGATAGGAACTCTGCCTTCTTACAGGAGATTGCTGATTGATGGTCTCTGTAGTGAGACATCAAAATAAGCTTATCCCCATCAGACCGAAATCTCTGCCAGCACCACTCCAACCTTGACCCCTCATCTGCAACTCCCTGAGAGTCCCATCAAACCAAGGGGATCCCTGGTGTGAAGTGAGTGGTTGAATACAGATTGGTGGGACAGAGTCGAGGGTCTCTGCAACAACCCTATTATAGTGTGATACCAACTCCCTGGCTCATTGCAAGCACTCACCATACCAGATAGGTCGAGTACCACCATAAGACCTTCCGGGGTCAAACCCCTTAAAGGGCGGTACTGGACCATCTCTGTAGGGGAAGGTCTAGTGGGGGGGGAGCTTCGAACGAGAACCTCACGACATAGTGGTCCAACCAAGTTACCAGTTCCATCATGAGGTCAGTGACCTCCAATCCCAGCGAGAAGACAAGGTCGAAAGAGTGGCCATGTACATGGTTTGCAGAGGTAACTACCTGAGTCAGGCACAATGGATGAATACATTAATTGGAGGAAATCTTATCCAAACGGTGAGAGCTCATTGTCGATCCAGGCATTGAAGTCGCCCAGAATAATCTATCTGAGCGGCTCCAATACAGACTCGACAATGAAGTCTACAACTTCCTGAAGGAATTCCCTCTCATTCCCAGGAGGATGGTAAACGAGAAGGATCCTGCAACCCCCTGAGCAGACCCACACACTCAAAGGATCCCATTGTTCCCACTGGGAGAGCTGTGGACTGCAAGTCCAATTTAAAACAAATCGTCACACCCCCACCCCCTACGATCTTTTCTCAGGCAGTGAATCACCGAGTACCCGGCAGGAACTGCCAGTTCCAAAACTGGGCCGGTGCTATAAATTTACTCCCTGAGTGATAAAAGGCTCCCCAGGTGGCTTGCAGTTTGTTATGCCACTCAGGAATTACAACATTATAGAGAATAATGGACAGGCAAGTGTGTGTTATGGATTTTCTTTACACACCCGACGGGTGTGATGACCCATAAACATCGAGGAGTGAAGCTCTAGAGGGTTATGAGGTCCTCGTACCAAGGGTGTGTAAAAAAAAAAAAAAAAAATCCTTAAACACACACTTGCCTGTCCTTTATGTTTTATAATTACAGGTACAGGGAGTAAGTGCCAACATTAGGTAAGCTGTTCTTACACTCACACCCACACATATACACACTCCCTGTCCAGTAAGGGCATTTTTTTTTTCTCATTCTTTCTTTTTTTTTTAAATGCTACTGTTGACTGGGAGGCAATTACATGGGAGATCGCGCTGAGTCAGACCAAAGCTATGATCGAAGTGCAACTACTACAGGATCAACCAGATAGATTTGTTTGGTTATCATGGCAGGATCAACCAGATAGTGAAAAGAAAAAAAAATATGACTTACATCGGAGGATGCCAGGCAAATGATTAGGCTGGGTGGGCAATTACTGTGATTCCTCAGAAACAGAGCCGCCATGTTGCTTGAAACATGCAGACCACACACACCCACAGTAGGAGCCAATTAGCTGTGGTGCTATAAATGTTTGGCAACAATGGTTAAAGAAACTTTTTCGGAACGCTGTAATAACCTGTTCTTGGGTTATTGTTTGAAAGTACTTGTAATCAGGTTGATAAATAGGGTCACCATTAATTACAACTTTTTTGACCCACCTGGTACTCACCAGTGTGTGCCTCATGATCATACCAGCTCTTCTGATTTTGCTGTGCCTGCAGGAGGCCCTCCAAGACAAATCCCATTTTAGTCTCTCCCTGAAACTCAGCACATATTCCACAACATATTACATTTGTTGTGGGGAACTTACCAGTCGGCCTCCTTCTTTACTAAATCAAGGGGACCCTTCAACTTTTATCCATATAGGTTCATAGGTTCATAGGTAAGTTACACGATCGAGGGACAAGCCCATTTAGATCATGCCACCTAGGCTAGGTGGGTACAAAATTTAGAATCATTCATAAATATGTCTAGATGTGATTTAAAATGAGACAGACTTACACAATTCACCAACTCATAAGGGAGTGAATTCCAGATAGGAACTATTCGCTGTGTAAAAAAATGTGATCGTTTGGTCGAGCGATTGATTGGTAAGAGTAATTTTAAATTATGGGAGCGAGTAGAAACAGTAGTAGTATTCCATTTCAAGTGAAGAGTATTAAACAAGTATTCATCCCTGGAGGCTTTGTATAACAAAACAAAGATCCCCGTAATGATCTGTATTCCATACTGTACAAATTAAGTTGTTTAAGTCTATCTTCATAAAGCAAGCTTCCCATTCCTATGATATTCTTAGTAAACCTTTTTTGCACCTTCTCTCTGGATGTTATATCACTCCTCTGTGTAGGGGCACAAAACGAAGAACAATAATCAAAATTAGTTCTTATAATACTGGTATAAAGGGGGACCATAATCGATGGCTCTCTGCTTTTGATGTTCCTAAATATACAATTACTGAGTCTAGAACATTTTTTAATAACGTAGTTTAAGTGTTCAGTAAATTTTAATCTGTTATTAATAACAACACCAAGATCTTTTGCAGTGGTAATAACGCTTAAGGCCTGTTTGTTCATGTAATATTTTGCACACTTATTGTTATATCCAAAGTGCATAACCTTACACTTACCAATATTAAATTCCAACTGTGTTTACTAACCCATTCGAAATAATATTTAGATTATCCTGTAATTCTGATATAGCTATTGGGTTGTTAACAATTCCTCCAAGTTTGGCATCGTCTGCATATTTAATTAACCAGTTACCATGATTTATTTTCATTCCTGTTATGAGTATATTAAATAACACAGGCCCCAGAACTGATCCCTGAGGAACTCCACTAGTAACTGGTATCCATGGGGAAACAAACCCCTCAAGCATACTTGTTGTTTTCATTTGACAGCCATTGCATTATCCATATTATCAAATAATTATTAAGTTCCAAACTAACTAGACATTTATATAATATATCGTGTGAAACAGAATCAAAAGCCTTCGCAAAGTCTAGATAAATAACGCCAACCGCAACCCAAGATCCAGAGCCTCACTGACTGGTTCAAAGAAATCAGCAGATTGGTCTGATATGACCTTCCAACCTGGAAACCATGTTGAATATATCAGTCAGGCCATTAGCCAAAATATGACTACCAATTCTTTTTAGGATTAGCCGCTCCATAATTTTACATACGGATGAGGTCAAACTTATAGGTCGATAGTTGTTTAACTCCTTCTTAGATCCAGATTTATGTATCGGAATAACTCTAGCATCACACCAATCATTAGGTACTAAACCCATCTTTATTGACACATTAAATAAATAGGTGAGAGCACCTGCTATTTCATGTGATAGTTTTTTTAGAAAAATAGCAGGAATATCATCCAGACCACATGATACAGATGGTTTTAGAGAATCTAATAGGTAAAAGGTTTCAGCCACGCTAAATACGATCTCAGGGTCTGAATTAGGTGGTTCAGAACACAAAAAATCACACTTTTTTTTAAGTATACTACCAAACTACTTATTAAATTCATTAGCTATAACCTGTTCATCATTGACATCCACATTATTAATAATCAATGGTCCTACTAAGGTGGGTGAATTTTTAAGGGAACCAATGTAATTAAAAACCTTTTTTTTGTTGTCTTGATGTATGTCAACTAGATTCTTTTCAAAAACTCGTTTAGGCTCTCTAATTGCATATTTTACCTTTTTGGATTTTATTATAAATTTAGACCAGTTTGTCTCATTAATGTTATTATTTATTTATTTTTTTTAAATTTGCATTTTTCACCTTCCTAGCTGCCGGCCACCCAATGTTCAGCCCGGTCACGGGCCGATCCACCCCCACATCGACCTCGGGTCCTCCGATGCCCGTAGCTTTTACGGTGGGAACTGCGGGATGGAAGGCGAGACATCCCGCAGAGACCGTGGTGGTCGGAGGACTGGCCTGGGGGCTAATCAAAGCCGCGCGGGCTTCACGGAGGGTGGCGGCGCAGCCGCCCATTCCTCTTTTTCCGGGAGGCGGGTCGTGCAATGACGCCCAGCGCCTGCCCCGCCTCCCGCATCCTGAGCTGCAGCGTGAGTGCTCCCTGGCCCGCTAGAGTCCCCATCGCCCGGATGCTAGCCATCCCTCCCCGGAGAAGGAGAGCAGTCCACGGATGCTCGATCCTTCTCCCCGGCCGACCCTCCGGCGACTCGGTCCGTTCCGAACCGGGTCGCCCGGCGTCGCGGCAAATCAACGCTGCGCTCGACGAAATGCCCATTAATATTATTTTTATATCTATTATACGCTTTTTTTGCTGAGACCAAGGTTTTGATTTCCTTAGTGAACCAAGGTGGAGACCTTTTAAATCCAATATATTTAACTCTTGTTGGTACCCAATTAGTGATACAATGTTGAATTTCTTCTTTAATTCTTAACCAAATATACTCTATAGGTTGCTCAGTTAAGTCGCTGCTTCCCAGGTCCAATTTGATAAATATTCCTTTATTGCCTGATAGTTCGCTTCTGTTGAAATCTTTAAAATTAGTTTTGCCACAAGATTTGTTAACACGGAAATTAAATGACCATTTAACTATCTAATGGTCACTATTTCCCAAAGGAGCATGAAACTAACCAAATCATTATCTCCTTTAATATTTGTGAAAATTAAATCCAAAATGTTTTTCTTTCTAGTTGGTGATCCTACCTGTTGATCTAAACCTAGGTGTGACATAGCACTAATAAATCTGTTCTCCTGGTTACTGGATCCTTTAACTGTTTCCCAGTTTATTCCAGGGTAATTGAAGTCACCCATAAGAATGACATCTGACTTAAAAACACGATTCTCCAAGTAATGACACATATTATCATTGTTTGCAGTGTTCATTGATGGAGGTCTATAACATAACCCTATGGTTAGTGAAATTTGTTTATTGATAAGTTGGATCCAAATTATTTCAAATCCCATAGGTGGTAAATTATCAAAAACAACTTCAGAACAAGACAAATTATCCCTGACATAAAGTGCCACACCACCCCCCTTTGAGTATATTCGATTTTTATTAAATAATGTGTATCCATTGATATTATGGCCCCACTGTCCATCACCAAACCAAGTTTCTGTGACGCCACAGATATCAATATTTTCATTAAGTAAAACTACCTGAAGTTCATCCAATTTATTACATAAACTCCTAGCATTTAATAGAAGGATATTCATGTTGATGTTTGGTTCTTTACTGTACCTACAAGATGTAGGTTCATGTATCAACTGTGCATTATCTGTTAACCTTTTATTATCAGTCCCGAGTTTGCATAAAAATAATCTATACATGAGTTAATTTTTTGACCCAGGTTCATTTTCCTCTCTATTCAAGTGTAGACCATCCTTAGCATAAAACCTTTATTGTTATCAAACTGTTCCCAGTAAGTGAGGCATTTTATTTCTTGTTTAAGACACCATGCTCTAAGCCAGCAATTAATATGTTTTATTTTGGAAGTAAAGCTAAAGTTAGCCCTAGGTACTGGTAGAATCTCAGATATCACAAAACGTATCAGTCTCACTTAAGATATTGGCTAGGCCAACAAATGCTTCTTTAATTGACTGTGTAGACTGATGCCAGATGTTATTTACACCTACATGTATAATAACTAGATCCTGACTGGTGCAGCCTTGTAATATTTTGGGGCACATTCTGGTAAGATGGCCAATCTTGGCCCCTTTAAAGCATGATAAAGTTCTTGTAGCTTTACTTGGATCACAAATAATTCTATCCAAGTTAGCTATTATAGAATCTCCTAAAACAAAAATATTAGGTGCATCAGTACCAACTTGACATGTAGATTGAACTTCCATGTTTTCCAAGTTAGGTACCTTGTGAACTTGATTGTCAGCAAAGTTAATAAGATCACCTTCGGAAAAATTACTAATGATATCAGTTTGCATAATGGATTTAATTGATTCATTTACTTCACTAGGTACTAGAGTTTCATTATTCCCTGTAACTTCAGTACTATGACTCATTAGGGCTTCGAATTTATTATGAGTTGGGAGTATAAAAGTATCAGCTTTTCTTCCCCTTTTATTGGTTTTTTAATGTTGGATTGTATACCAATCATTATCCAAATCAAGAGTTGCATCTTCTACTCTTGGTCTCTTTCTTGCTATACTAGCTATATAATTATTATCGTTGCTTACACTTGAACTAGGTACATCTAAACTAAATTGATCATTGGTGTTAAATAGTCTTTTAGCAGTTTTAGTTTGGCTATTTTCTAAATGTTGTAGTCGATCATCAAACAACCGTATTTCATTTTCCAATTCCACAATTCTTATGCATTTATTGCATAGAAAGCTAAACACTTATAGCCCCCATATCAAAATCGTACATATTGCAAGATACACATTTAATGCCCTTCTTGCCATCCGACATTATAATGTTGGCCTTTTTTTTTTTTTTTTTTTATCTAAGACTTACCCTGTGGGTTTATTAGGCAAGTAAAATATAGGTTGAGCCACAGTCCTTCAGGTAACACCCAAAACGCCCAACATGCCTAACAAGCGCAGACGCGCGTGTCTTTGCTGCTCGCGCGCGACGCACGCGAGCACGCCCTGCTCGTGCTCGCCCTGCTCGCAGCAGGGCAGGCTTTAAATAGCCAGCTGAACCCGGAAGTAGCGTAGTGAATTGCGCTCCCCAAACACTAAAGTTGCTTTAAAATGGTTTAACAAGTTAGTCAATAACAGAAATACAGTTTAAAAAGGAGGACACACAGAGTTAAAATAAAAATAAAAGTGAGATTGTAGTGAGGGAACCTCAGACTACAAACTCCTCCACCTAGCTAAGAGTTGGCTAGGACTCCAAATAGCTAGTACTCGTAAAGGAGCAAATATTCAATGGTACATAACAAAGTTGCATCTAGTTGTGAATTAAAACAGCATACAGCACTGAGTGCTCGCAGCAGGGCAGGCTTTAAATAGCCAGCTGAACCCGGAAGTAGCGTAGTGAATTGCGCTCCCCAAACACTAAAGTTGCTTTTAAATGGTTTAACAAGTTAGTCAATAACAGAAATACAGTTTAAAAAGGAGGACACACAGAGTTAAAATAAAAATAAAAGTGAGATTGTAGTGAGGGAACCTCAGACTACAAACTCCTCCACCTAGCTAAGAGTTGGCTAGGGCTCCAAATAGCTAGTACTCGTAAAGGAGCAAATATTCAGTGGTACATAACAAAGTTGCATCTAGTTGTGAATTAAAACAGCATACAGCACTTCAGATGGTGTGTACCCCATGGGTTCATGTGGCACAATCCATTGGGGGGGTTGTCAGCATATGCCTGTAGTATATATTTTAGTGTGGCAATACACTTTTACCCAAGCCCATGCCCTTGTGGGTATATGGAGAGTTTCTAAGCTGTCTACCTCCTGATTTTTCTCACAGATTGCCATGAGAGTTTCTGTCTGGCAACACTTCTTCTGGGAACCCCGCTCTGCTTAATATCTCCAGTAGTGCACCTCCCACTTTCTCTGCCTCCACAGGTGACATGGGGACTGCATCTGGATACTAGGTAGCACAGTTAACTACCACCAAGATGAACTTTTCCCACTGCGACTGGCATTGAGTCATAGGTCCCGAATGTCTGTTGTGACCTTGTAAAAAGGCTCAGTTATGAAAGGTAACCTGTCTTAGCCCTGTCTACTGTTTTTCCTCCTTTTCTGGCACCGTAGGCAAGTTCTGCAATACTTGGCGACATCCTGTAACATGTTCGGCCAGTAAAATATTCTGCGAAAGCATCCTCCTGGTTCTGGCTACCCCTAGTAAACCAGCAAGCAATATCATTGCTCTGATGATGGAGATATACTTTCCGAAATGTCAGCACATTAGAACGTAATTGCTATCACCTGATTGAGGAAGCACCGAGGAAGCTGGCTGGTCCAACGCAGAAAGGAGTAATGGCACAGGAAGCCAAACACAAGAAATAAGCAGAATGCTAAGCATTTGTGGACAACAGTAGGCTCTCTAAATTTCAGACAGAGGATACAAATGGAAGGTGCAATCACGATGAAATAAAAGAAACAAAATGAATATGGAGAGAGTTTGGAATAGGCAATAGAGCCACGAAGAGGAAACAGCTTGCCATAAATGAAGTATGGTAAAGTACATGTGTTAAAAACACTTTGCAATCAAGCACAAATGAAGAGATTTGAAGTGACATATAAATACAAATTGTTTTCAGTAATGACTGTAATATAATTATCTTCAGACTTTTAATGTTTAAACAAAAGAAAGGTTTTTTTAAATACGTTAGTTTTAAGCACATGCTAATGAAAATAAAACTACTAATCAATACCCAATAAGTGATGTTTTGCTGAAAAAAAGAAGCAAACTACATTGGAAAGGGAGTGCAGGTGGAAAGCACTAAGAGGAGTAGTGGAGTGCAGTTCTGTAGATATAATTTCCCTGCCACATATGCACCCCAAAAACCTTTAAGCCTGGAAAGAAAGGGTAATAGAGCAACACTAACATGGGAATGTGGTTTTGGAAAGTGATATCATTACTTGGTTACTTGGTAGGTAAGGACAAAAGGGGGCCATAGCCCATTGGGATTGCCTGCCACATTTGTGGGCCATTGGGTCATTAGGTCCAATAAGTTTAGGTAACGAGTCCAGTGTCAAGATGTCTTTTAAACATGTTGAAGTTGTTACAGTCCACTAGCTCTTGAGGGAGCTTATTCCATAGTTTAGGGGCCCTAATGGTGTAGAAGTGTAATCTTTTATTATTATTTGCTTTTTCTATGTAAAGCTGTCTTATTATGTAACCTGGGATCGATTTTTCTTTGGGTATAAGTAATGCCACATTGTTGCATCAAAGTGGGGGACTGGAGGATTTTATATAGTAGTAGTAGATCACCTCTGTCACATCTGGATTTAAGTGAGTAGAGCCCTGTTCTCTTTAACCTGTTGTCATAAGTGATGTGTGTTAGATATGGGACCATCCTTGTTGCCCTATGTTGGATTTGTTCAGTCTTGTTAATATCCTTTACCAAGTATGGGCTCCAAAAGGGTGATCCGTAGTCAGAATATGGTCAAATATGGGACCTGTAAAAGGTGATAATACATTCTTCGGATTTGGAGACAAAGGTATTATTTATACGTCTGATCAAAGCATTTGAAAGATTAGCCACTTTGTTGCAATGGTTAGAAAAGGACAGTTTATTATTAACAGTAATATCCTGGTCTTTTTCTTTGGTGGAATCCTTTAAGACGATGTTGTTTAAAGTATATGGCTGTTTGGGGTTGTTTTTTCCTAAGTGGAGTACTGCACATTTTTGGGTGTTAAAAGACATTGCGTTTTCTTGTGCCCAGTTTTCGATACTGGCAAGGTCAGATTGTAACGTGGACAGATTAGTTGGGCAGTCGGCTTTGCCCCCCAGTTTGGTATTGTCAGCAAATTTGGACAGTGTGTTATTTGGGCTGATTTTCATGTCACTTATAAAGATGTTAAATAGTGTGGGTCCCAGCACCAAGCCCTGTGGGACCCTGCTGGTGACCTTGACGTCAGATAGTACTCCATTTATTTTCACCCTCTGTGACCTTCCCCTAAGCCAACTATCGACCCATTTAGTTAAAGTAGTAGAGAACCCCAATTTTAGCAGTTTATTTAATAGTATGATGTGTGATACCTTATCTAACACTTTGCTGTAATCTAAAAGGATGATATTCACGGGGGTGTTTGAGTCCAACCCTATACTAATAAAGTTATAAAACGCGATCAGATTAGTTGTGCATGAGTGGCCTTGTTTAAATCCATGTTGTGATGAGTCTGAAACATTTAGGGATTTAGATTCTGTTCTGATCAGGTTTTTAATCATTTTCTCCATACGTTTACAGGGGATTGAAGTAAGGCTAATGGGGGTGGTAATTTTCTATTTTTGAGTGATTTCCTTTCTTAAAGATGGGTGTAACAGTTGCTGTACGCCAATCAGAGGGGACAGTAGATTCCTGGAAAGATTTATTGAAAATGATGGTAAACGGGAGGGCTAGTGCATCGGATGCTGCCTTTAAGAATTTTGGATGTAATTTGCCAGGTCCTGGACCAGTGGTTTTATTTAGTATGCTGGGTACTTTTATGGTGTCCGAAATGGTGATTATGTAGTCAGTGTGAGTACTATTAAAGTCCATAGGATTTTTTGACATATCTTTAGAAAAAAATGAGCAAAAGTAGTTGTTGAAGGAGTCAGCAGTGTCTTTATTCAGAAGTAAGTGGTGAGTTGTTAGTTATTATTGGGTCTATTGATCTATTGCTGCCTTTCTTTTCATTCAAGCAAGAAAATAATGACTTATGGCAATCTTTTCATATGTTTCATAGGTTTTCAAGCTTACATAGACTTGCGCCCTTATTGCTTGCCGGGTTTAATTTCATTAACTTAATTTATTACTCAAGTAAAATCTATCAAGACCTTTTTTGAATGCATCCGTAGTTTTGCTCATACCCACTTCACTTGGTAAAGCATTCCAAAATTGAACTCCTGTCTGGCTGAACCAATATTTTCTTTTTAAGGTATTCCATCTGTCTTGTTCTAATTGCATTCTATGACCTCTAGGTTCAAATAGGTAGATCTTTCTTGTTTTCAGTCCCAGACTTTCCCCCAAATGTTTATCTTGAAAGGCCCTGAATATAATGCACATATCTCCTCTTAACCATCTGTATTGTAAGGAGAACATGCCAAATTTATGTAATCTCTCCTGGTATGTTAATTTTTCACATCCTATAATTCTTTTTGTTGCTCTTCTTTGAACCCCTTCCAGCCTTCTGATATCTGCCTTGTTGTATGGGGACCATACCTGCGCACAATACTCAAGGTGCGGCCTCACCAATGCCTGATAAAGTGGTAGGATTGCCCTGCTGTCCCTGCTTCTTATATGTCTAAAAATACAGTTTAATACCTGATTTGCTTTTTTGACAACCAGAATACAGTGAGTACTAAACTTTAAATCGTTTGTTACTCTCACCCCCAAATCTCTTTCAGCCACTGATTTGTGAAGTACTGTACACTTCCACTCAGAGTGTAATTATAATTAATATTGCCTTTACCAAAATGCATCACCACACATTTGTCTAAATTAAATTCAAGTTTGTATTGCCCTGTCCATTGTATTAACAGGTTTAGGCTTTTTTTGTACATTTTGTATTTCACTAAGAGTGCCCCCCATCCTGCAGTCATCTGCAAACTTGCTCATGCACATGTTAGGGAATATGCATTTAATAGAGGATACGTATATATTGAATAAGCATGGGCCCAGCACTGATCCCTGAGGCACTCCACTCGTATCCTCCTCCCAATTTGACATTACCCCTTTAACAACAACTCTCTGCCTCCTATCCCTCAGCCACGCCTCAACCCAGTTAACTATATTAACATAGAAACATAGACTTTGACGGCAGATAAGGACCACTTGGCCCACCCAGTCTGCCCATTTCCCTACCTACTGGATAAGCTGCAGATTCTAGTTAACCAACAGCCTATTTCCTGCAACCCCCCACTATAATTGCCTTATGTCTGTCCCATGCATGTTTGAATTCCTCCACTGTTTTAGACCCCACAACCTCTCCAGGAAGGCGTTCCATGCGCCCACCACTCTCTCCGTGAAAAGAATTACCTCACATTACCCTGAGCCGCCCCCTCCAACTTTAAATTGTGCCCTTTGTTCTTACACATCTTTTTCTGAAAGATGCTACCTCCTGGACTTTGTTGATTCCTTGAGGTACTTAAAAGTTTCTATCATGTCCCCCTGTCCTCCTTTCATCAAAGGTATACATATTAAGCTCTCTCATCTCTCTCTATGGTTTCTGATGTAGACCCTGCACCATTTTAGTTGCCCTCCTCTGGACTGCTTCCATCCTGTCTTATGTCCTTACGTAGGTGAGGTCTCCAAACTGCACACAGTACTCCAGATGGGGTCTCACCAACTGTCTGTATAGAGGATAACCACTTCCCTTTTTCTACTTGTGATGCCCTCCCTATGCATCCCAGTATCCCCTGGCTTTCCTACTGACTTCTCACATTGCATACCCACCTTTAGGTCATCTGATATGACTACACCCAGATCCCTTTCCATTATTGTTGTTGTTAGTACCTCCTGCTATTATGTACTCTTCTCCTGGATTTTATTTCCCAGGTGCATTACTTTGCATTTCTTTGCATTGAATCTAAGTTGCCATATGTCTGACCATTCCTCCAACCTTGCCAAGTCCTTCTCATCCTTTCTACCCCCTTGTGTATCAACTCTGTTACAGATCTTTGTGTCATCCGCAAGAGGCATACCTTTCCTTCCAGACCCTCTGCAATGTCACCTTTAAAGACGTTAAAGAGGACTGGACCCAGTACTGAGCCCTGAGGTACTCCACTAGTAACCCCCCTTTCTTCAGAATGTGTTCCATTCGCTATTACCTTCTGTGTCCTGTTGTGCAGCCAGTTTCCTACCCAGGCTACCACCCTGGGACCCACTCCCAGGCTGGCTAACTTGATTATTAATCTTTTGTGCGAGACTGTGTCAAATGCCTTGCTAAAGTCTAGGTAGGCCATATCCACAGCCCCTCCCTGGTCTAATACTTTGGTCACCCAGTCAAAGAAATCGATTAGATTTGTCTGACATGACCTTCCTGCTGTGAATCCATGCTGCTTGGGTCCAGTGCCCGCTGGCCTCTAGGTACTCAACAGTTCTTTCTTTCAGAAGTGATTCCATCATTTTCCCCACCACTGAGGTCAAACTAACAGGTCTGTAGTTTCCTGCTTCTGCCTTGCTCCCACTTTTGTGAAGGGGAATCACATCTGCCCTCCTCCAGTCCTCAGGTACCACCCCATCTTCCCATGATTTGTTAAAAAGTGTGGTTAGTGGTGTCACTAGGTCTTCCCTTAGCTCTTTTAGGATTCTAGGGTGAATCCTGTCAGGCCCCATTGCTTTGTCCACCTTGAGTTTTAGAAGTTCTTTCAGTACTCTTTCTTCTTTAAATGGACTGGTATCAACCCCACTATCCAGAGTGCTTCTACTGTTTGGTTTAGGTAACTCCTCCTCTTCTTCTTTTGTGAATACTGAGCAAAAGTATTCATTCATTATCTCCGTCTTTTCACTGTCTCCCTCTGCCCACCGCTCCTCTCCTTTTACTGCTTAGTATTAATAGATAGATTAATACTAAGCAGTACCCCAGTCAGTTCTTTGTGTGGCTATTTATCGAATGCCTTAGAAAAATCCAACAACACAACATCCACTGCCTTCGCCATATCCAAGGCTTTGTTCACCTTTTCATAAAAGGTCAGCAAATTTGTCAGACAGGATCTTGTTTTTGTAAATCCATGTTGAATTTCATCAGTTTGCCCTTGCAATATTAAATATGCTAAAATGTGTTCCTTCAGAATGCCTTCAAATATTTTACCTATTATAGAAGTCAGGCTGATTGGTCTAAAATTGGCAGGGTTTGTAGTAGGACCCTTTTTTAATAAAGGTACTACTAGTGCATCTCTCCATCCCTGTACCACAACAGCCTGATCTAAAGACTTTTGAAAAATATAGGTTAAGGGTTGAAAAAGACTTTCTGCTAATTCTCTCAGAACTCTGGGATGTATACCAACTGGGCCTGGGGATTTGTTAATATTAACCTCCTTTAGTCTTTTAAGTACTTCATCAGGATCAATCAGAATTTGCTGAACCTGTGAACACCGCATGATTCTATTATTCTTAAAAGTACTGTTGTTAAATATGGAACTAAAATATGAGTTCTGTATATCTGCCAGCTGTTTATTATCAGTTACCAGTGCTCCTAGTGCATCTAAAAAGGGACCAATGTTATTTTGCACCTTCTTTTTCGTGTTAATATATGTATAGAATGCTTTATGATTATCCTTTACCTTAACAGCCAAAGATAATTCATAATTTGCCGTAGCTTTCCTTATTTCTTTTTTAACTGTTTTACCGCTTGCCTATACACTATCCATCCTTCATGGTCAGATTGCATATCAACTCTCTTAAAGATGTTATTCTTGTTTTTAATCATTTTTTTAATTTTGGCATTAAACCATCCTTTATTGCTCTTCCTGCTTTCAGCATTGCACGTGCTAGGTACATACTTATGCACCTCACTCAAAATTTTATCATTTAGCTTTACCCACATATTTTCAACTGACTGATTGATTGGAAAAGTCAGCTTCCCAATCCCAGATAGTCATTTTGTCATTTAGTCCTGTGAAGTCTGCTTTATTAAAATTAAATTTTTGCGTAATAGTTGTGCCACTTTTTATATTCAATTCATTTGTCCATTTAAAAAATACTGTATAGTGATCACTACTACCTAATGGGCTTCCTTTTGATATGTTATTTATCTTATTCCCCATGTTAGTCGGGACCAGATCTAAAATATTGTCCCCTCTAGTTGGTAATAGAACCTTCTGCTCTACTCCAATTTGGTCCATTATTTCCAGGAATTTCAGTTCCACATTCGTTTTGCCACTTAATTTCACCTAGTCTATATTTGGCAGATTGAAATCTCCTGTTATTAGAATATCATCAGTAGGATCCAGTCTAGCAATATACTCAGAGACAATCATTATCCTGTTTAGCTAAGGCTGGAGGCCTATATATATCAGCCCTAATCTTTTTTTCAGTTTTGAATTTGTGCATTATTTTGACCCATATCATTTCCACATTTTCTAAGTGAACTATTTCCTGTTCACAGTTGATGGAGTCTCTAATATATAAAGCTACTCCACCTTCTCTTTTGTGGTTTCTATATCCAGCAAATAATTGATAACCTGCAGTGTTTTTCTCCCAACAATCAAGTCCATCCCACCAAGTTTCTGTCGCTAATGCAGTATCTATGTTAGCATATCCTGAAATTCATCAATTTTGGATGCTAAGCTTCTTGCATTTAGCAACACCAGATTCCAGTTGCCAGTCTTTATATTGTCCAGACTATTTTCTTTTGCTACTCCTACGATTGTAGAATCCTGCCCTCTGCTGCCAGTTTAAACGAAACTGCATCACCTTATTTAACTTATTTCCCAGGACCCTAGTACCTGCTATATTTAAAAGCAAACCGTCATATTTGTACATTGCTCTACTTTGAAATGTTCTTGAATTGTCCATAAAACCAATATTTCTGAGTGCACAAAAGGAACGTAACCAATTATTTACTAAATGTATTTCTGGGTTTTTATACCCATGTAGGCCTATGTTGGTAAAATCCCTGAAATTAAAAGTTCTCCACCTTTTTCTTGTATACGCCTTGCTATGTTCCTAAATGCTTCTTGCATGGTCGTTCTTTGGGTTTTACCTACATCGTTTATCCCTACATGCAGTATAACTAGAGGTTCATATGTATTTTCCATTAGACCATCCAACAATCTGTCCAAATCCACTATCTTAACCCCAGGTAATGTACTCACTGTTGTGTACATTTTTCTGTTTTTACACACAATCTCATCAGTTCCCCTTGTAATAGAGTCGCCAATAACCAGAATATCCTTCCTTTTTTGTTCACTTAACCCTGTTGTTTCCTCAGTTTCTAAGTGCAATACTACACTTGCATTTCTACAATTTATAGGATCCATTTCCTGATTGGAGGATCGTTCTTGAGTCGCCACCTCTATTGGCTCACAAGTTTCTATCTCTTCTCCATGTGCTTTATCCAGTATTTCAAATCTATTACTTAAATGAAGAGACTTATTTTGTTTTTTACTCCCCTTGTTACGTTTAGATTTTCCATTTTTTGTTTTCATTATTAGGCTGTTTTTGTATGGCTACTTACTTTCTGTTTATTACTTGCTAATAGACTACCTGGAGTACTGGTCACAATAGTCGCAGTTTGGGTCATAAGACTGTTTGATGCTATATCAATAAATTCCTCCAGTTCTCCTATGTCCTTTTTTTTACTTCCTACCTACCTAATAATATTTGGATTTCCTCTTGTAGGGTTGCCACCAATAAACAATTGTCACATCTAAAATCCAGCACCTTGACCCCTTCTGTGTACATCTTGTATTGCATGCATTGTTTTTGTATATACTCCTAATTTCCCTCTTTCAAGGACTCTGATTCCTGTTCCTGGCGTCCGCAGCGGACACAGCAGACACGCGTAGTGGGCTATTTTGAAATCCAAGTTTCTTTTGGCCAGTAAAATAGATTTTGTAAGTCTTTAACTACCCCCTTTAATATATGTAGTGTCCTATCTTTTTCAGTAGAGGGGCATGTTTTTAAACGAAGAAAAAGTTTTCTTTTTCATGAAATTTGTTTTTTGATATTTTTGTTAAACCATTGAGCGATTTTACCTTTTTTATTGTATTTGACTTTAGTAGGAATATACAGGTTTTCCAGATTTAATATTTGTGCTTTTAAGTAGTCCCATGCTTCTTCGAGATTGAGGGGGGCTAGTATAGTTTCCCAGGGAGTGTTTATTAGATGATTGTTTATTGCAATGAAATTGCCTTTTTTGTATTGTTTAAGTTGTAACTGGTTATTATATGGTTGGTAGTTGTATAGCAATTGGAAGTAAATGGACATATGGTCGCTATTTCCCAATGGGTCCTGAATGATAATTTTTGAGATATTATGTTCCATATTAGTTAAAATGAGGTACAGTATGTTAAGGCCCCTGGTGGAGTCCCTTATAAGCTGTTCAAGGCCAAGGTCAATGATGGCGGACGTCGGGGTTTTCTCATGTTGTGTACTGTCCGTCAAGGAATCCCAGTTTATTGTGGGCATGTTGAAGTCACCCAGAATGAGAACATTACCTTTATTAGCTAAATGTTTAATTTCAGACACTCTAGATCGGCAGAGGGTGGTCGGAAGCAATTGCCAATGAGGGTTTGGGGGAGACCTTTTAGTTGTATATTGACCCAAATACTTTCAGTCTGAGTGGGGTAAGGGACTTCGAAGGAGGGGATGTCATTTCTCACACATAGGCAGACACCACCACCTATTTTATGGGTATGATCTTTGGAGTAGAGTTTATAGCCAGGTAGTTCTCTTAGCCATAGTGTATCTGAATTCCCCCATGTTTCAGTGATAGCAGTTATTCCAAGTTGTAACTTATGTGCCTCTAATTCAAGTTCTGCCATTTTGGTAGTATTTAGTGACCTAGCATTTAATGATAGAATATTACTCGCCTTTTGGTTTATAGGTGAGGTAGTTATTGTTGATGTCAGAGAGTTGGGCAATATCCCATTCTCCCCTCTAGATTTAAGTTTAAACGGTTTTGTATGAAAGAGGATACTTTTCTTCCTAGTAATAGACATCACATGTAACGATGTATTTTTGGCAACGACACTGCAGGGAGTTGGTTGCTGTGATGCAGTTTCTGGTTTGTTCTTCTCATTTCCTGCTAGGATATTGCTCCATTTTAGCTGTTGGCAGAGCTCACAGACCAGTAAGTACTCAGACTGGATTCATTCCTGTGGCCTGTCATGGTCTTAATTTCTCTGGAGATCAAGTCCAGTGGTAGAGAACACTTGGTGTAGCCTTGCAAAAGCCCCACCACCTTACTAAGCCATGGCCTCATTGAGGACAATAAAGTAGTGACACCTATGTGATAGTTTCAATACCGGGTTTGTAAGGCCTTTAGGAAGTGCTGGGAAAGGTGTTTAGAGTGCAAATAGAGGGCAGCAGCATTCTTCAGTAGTTTATCCATGTGCTTTTTGATTTTGTCATGTGCGCAAGCGCAGACAAACTCATTGAAATGAGAATTGCTATACAGGGGTGTGGGGGGTGGTGTCCACTGGAGAGCTCAGTTCCATGGGGCAGGTCAGCAGCAGGCGAATCAGTAGGCAGGCTGGTGATGACTCACTTTCTGTTTTTGGGGTGGAGTTGGCAAACCTTTCAAAGGACAGAGCCGAACCAATAGTGGCGCGGCTCAGTCCTTTAATGTGTAAAGACCTGCATTACATTGACTTCCAGGTTGCACGTTCACACTGCCATAGCGCTTACAGTGTGAACACGCTGAGCCTGCCCACTACTCCCGTCCTCTCTCCGTTCCCGTTCGAGCCCCCCTGCCAGAAAATCACTCCCTCCTGCTTCCTCTCACTGCTGCTGTCCTCCCCACACCCTCATTCTGTTCGAGGGCCCCCCCAAACACACACACAACAGAGCCCTCCCTCTCCCTCCCACTGCTGCTGTCCTCCTCCTCGCACCCTCCGTTCCCCGTCCCGCCGGACTCTGGGGAGCACACTCCCAGTGTCCCGAAATGTTCACATCCTTTCCTATTAAAAAAAAAAGAAAACCATCCCCAATTTCTTTAATCCTAAAAAAAAAAAAGGCCCATCGTTGTCTCCCTGTCCCCTTCCCCCGTCCCGACCCTCCTACTGTGCACCCACCTCCCCTTACCATCCCCTTACCCATACTTACCTCCGGAGGTCGGGAGCAATGATCGTCTGTGGACCGGGACATGTCTGCACTCCTCAAAGCCGACCGGCAAAGTGAAGATTTCAAGGTAAGCCATATAATGGGAATCAATTGGGGGGGGTCAACTTAGGTTGATATCTCAGCCATTTTTAGGAATTTTGGCCCCAAATTTTTCAACAAGGGATTCTTCGGACCCCATCTCCTGAACACTGTCACTGTCATTTCATTACTCAGTCCCGAAAGGTGATTTTGTGGTCACTGTGCAGAATCACTTTTCGGGACCGATTAATGAAGCGACAGTGCCACTGGTCATGGGTGGGTCTCAAAGCCCATGTTGCAAATTTGGTGAAAAAAGTCCAAAAAATTACTGCGTCATGAGTGTGCATTGTGCAGTTTCTACGCACCCTCCTAACTTCGCCAGTTTTTAATATTTTCACTCCAGATTTTCAACATTACCATTATTTCACACCTCCTTATGAACAGTATAGCTGTAATTTTTCATATCCTGCCTGAAACATGTTTTCGCACCTGTGGCTCAGAATGGCCTGGTGGCTCTACAAAATCACCTTCCGGGATAAGTGAATGAAATGACACTGGCACTTTTCATGAGCTGGGGTGATAAGAATGCTACATTGAAAATTTGATGTGAAAATATTAAACAACAAAGTTACAAGCATTCACTTAAATTAACAAAAGCAGGTTCGTACCTTTGGTACTTTTCAATATTTTGACCCCAAATTTTCATCATACCCATCTCTTCACTGCACCTCATGAATGTGACAGCTGCCATTTTCCAGATCCTGGGCAAAATGTTTTTTTGCATCCCGAAAGTTGATTTCGCAGCCACTGTGTGAAAGTACCTTTCGGACAGGAGTTGAAATTGAACTCTTCCTTTCTTCGTGACGTGGCATAATAAGACGGCTATGTTGAAAATGTGGTGCAAAAATATTAAAAAACAATGAAGTTATGGACCCGTGTTGAAATTTGCCAACACTGGCTTTAACCCCCCACACACACACACACACGATGGCTCCAGTGCACATGATTAACTTCGCTTTGACAAATGCTTGTTAAAACTTGCAGCAGGACAGAGGGAGCTGTCTGGAATGACATACATGAAACCTTATCATGGTGCTGTTCCATGTTAGGCTTATCGTGACATTTGGTATGTTTGTTGAAAGTTCAGCAGACAAATTCCTTTTGGTTTTCCTTGGCTTTCACTTCAAAAAAATGAGGGTTTCAGGTTACAGAGCCCCTTTTGACTGTGCATGGCCTTAAATAAGTGCAGTTTTGGCTAAACCTTTGTGATGAAACCTGAGGTGGATAGCGGAGACTTTGCTGGAGACTGCCTGAATTTTATCGGTTAAGTGGTGGTGATTGGCAGATGATGCGTTGACATCTTTACTAAAATTCTGATATTGTTTTTATTTTGGCAGGAAAACGTTATTGCTGGGTTTAAACTCTGTGTTACTAATTATGTTTACAGTGCAGCCTACCTCAAGCGAAGTTAAGTGAAACAGAAAAATAGAATTTGTTGGCAGACAAGGATCACTTGGCCCACCTAGTCTGCCCAGTTTTTTCTTTGCCTACAGTGTCTTCGTAGACCCCATCTGATCTCGAGTTCTTTCTCCCTTCCCCTTTGCTTTCTACTAAGATTCCCCTATGCCTATATCATGCATTTTTGAACCCCACCACTGTTTTTGCAACCACCACATTGGCTGGTGGGCTGTTCTAGGAATCCACCACTCTTTCTGTGAAGAGGTACTTCTGCATATCTCTCCTGAATCTACCCCCCACCTTCAACTTCATAGCATGACCCCTTGTTTTTGTCAACTTTTTTTCTGAAAAATACTTTCTTCCTGTACCTGATTTACCCGCCTCCTCCTGTACCTGGTTTACCCCCGATGTATTAAAAGGTCTATATCATAATCCACCTTTCCAGGTTGTGCATATTGAGTTCCTTTAGTCTTTCCTCATAGGGTTTTTGATGCAGATCTCGCATCATTTCAGTTGCCCTCCTCTGAACTGCCTCCACTTTGTATATGACCTTCCAGAGATGTGGCGTTATTTTGCACTTTTTCACATTGAAACCCAGCTGCCACTCCCTTGTCCACTCCTCAAATGTTCTCAGGTCTCTGCTCATTCATTACATTACAACCCCTCCCTTCCCCGAGTATCCACTCTGTTCCACATTTTGGTGTCATCCACAAAGAGACAGACCTTCCTCTCCAGCTCCTCTGCAATGTCACCTATAAAGACATTAAAAAAGGATCGTTCCCAGCACTGATCCCTGAGGCCCCCTGCTGGTCACTCCCCTGTCACATAGTCTTCCAGTGGAATGGTGTCCGATGCCTTACGGAAATCTAGGTAGGCTACATTCACTGCTCCACTCTGAACTTATTTCTTGGTCACCCAATCAAGGAAATCTGTTATTCATTTGACATGACCTCCCACCCGTGAATCCATGTTGTCTTGAGTCTTGAAACCCATTAGATTCAAGGTATTCCACAATCTTCTCCTTCAGCAGTGTTTCCATTAGCTTTCCTACCACCGATGTCAGACTGACTGGCCTATAATTGCGAGCCTCCTCTCTGATACCATTTTTGTGAAGCAGGACTACATCTGCCCTCCTGCAGTCTTCTGGAACCACTCCTTTTTTCCAGTGAGCTGTTAAACAGAATTGTCAGAGGTGCAGCCAGCACCTCCCTCAATACCCTAGGAGGTACCTCATTGGATCCAATTGCTTTGTCCACTTTCAGATTAGTGAGTCCCTTTAGTACTGTCTCCTCTGAAAAAGGACTAGTGTCCACCACTCTTCTTTCAGAGTTCCTGTTACTTCTTTTTTTGGCCCCTTCTCTTCTCCTTCCACAGTGAACACTGAACAAAAGTATTTATTCAGGATGCCTCTGGGCCGATCCTGTGGAACACGCTTCCAGCTGCAGTCCAGGAGGCCCGCTAGACTGGTGTCTTTAAGCAGAGGCATAAGGCCCATCTCTTCTGCCAGGCTTTGGGGATTAAGCCATCACCCCCATTTCCCGACCCTCAGCTATCGTATATTTATACCGCATATTTACATTTTATATTTATGCTTTTAAGAATGTTGTTTTAAATATTTTGCTACTGCTCAAATGTTATTTCTGTATTTGTATCCTGTTTTCAGTGTGTATGGCGCCCAGAGCCTCCAGGATTGGGTGCCTTAGAAATAAAGTTGACTTGCCTTGCCATGTCTGCCTTTTCCTGGTCCCCCTCTGCACTGTCCTTCCTTCATTTTTTTTAACCTTACAGTTCCTCCCCTGGTCTTCCTCTTTTTACTTACATACCTAAAAAATGTCTTGTCCTCTTCCGTTACTTCTTGTGCTATTCCCTTTTCAGTTGTGCCTTTATGCTCCTTACCGCTTTCCCTGCTTCTCTCTCTTTCCCCTGACACACCTCCCTGTCCTTTTCCCTCTGTGTCACCTTTTATATACTAAATGCCACCCTTTTAGCATTTACCTTTTCAGCCACCCCTTTTGAGAACCATAGCACTCTCCTTTTCCTCTTTCACTCACTTGTTTGACGCAGAGTTTATTGCTTTCTCTATGCCCCTTTTAGCTTTGCCGACTGTTTTCCACCTGACCCAGGTCAACCCCCACCCCACCCCTGCAGGTCATCCCTGCAAGCATTCCTACTCACACCCATATTTATAAAATCTGCCCTCCTGAAGTCCAGGACCCTCGCCTTAGTAGGGTTTGATTCCATAGCCATCTTTATATTGAACCACACCATGCAATGATCACTAGTCTCCAGGTGGCGTCCCACCATGACTTTTGCCACACTGTCCCTGTTTGTGAGTACCAGGTCTAGTATTGCCCCATCACAAGTGGATTTACTAATTTTCTCAGGGACATCACCTGCAGGGAGTCTGGGATGTTCCTTCTTCTAGTTGAAGTTGTAGCTGGGAGGCTCCAATCTACATCTGGCAGATTGAAGTCCCCCAACAGCAGCACCTCCCCCTTTTCTGCTGTCTTGCCAGTGGCTTCCACCAGGACCTTATCCAACTCTTCCCTCTGTGCTGGGGGTGGGCAGATTCTCAGCTAGCGAATAGTGGCTGCGTTCCTTCTTTAGGACCAACCTACAGTATCCTTGCCCCACCAGCTAGCACAGACTCCTGAAACCTCCTCCACACAGCACAGAGTACGGGCCGTAACACTGGGGAGGCAACATCTAAAAATTTTTTTTAATTAGAAGCCCAGCCAGCGGCGTTGCCGTCATTAAGCCATGGCAAGGGCAGGCAGGGGACAGGGGTCGCAAGCCCTGTCATAGAGGTCGCAAACTTTTCATAGAGGTCGCGAATGCAACCTCTGGTGACCCCTAAATGATGCCCGGCCCCCATATTCCCTGTATCTCTGTTGCTTTTATGCTTTCCTTCACATAAAGCACCACATTCCCTCCTTTTCTTCTCATGCAGTGCTTTCTGAACATTTCTTCCTGGTATGAACATGTCCCAGTCATGGTGTTCAGTGCACCATGACTTGATAATGGCCACAAAATCCAGGTCAGTCACTGCCGTGGTGGCCTCTACATCCATAATCTTATTTCCTAGACTTCTAGCATTCGCACACGTGGCCTTCTAGATTTTGCTACCACCAATTATTTCCCCTTTCTTTCTTTTTGCATACTCTACTTCCCCCTAATTTTTTATTTTTATGTAAGTACTTTTACCACCAGAGCCCTAGCAAGCAGCTAGGCCCTCTGATCAGAGGACTCTCTCTGGTTCTGCCGCTCCCATGCTAGGCAGCCCCGTCACTCCCCATGGTTGTCCCCAGGCCGGGGCTGGGAGGAGGTCGCTGGCTTCTCTCCCTCACAGAGACCATTCCAGAATCAGGGACCGCTCCCAGGAGGCGGTGGCCCATCATCAAGTCTACCAGTCTCGTTTTCCTTTTCACCCAGGCCCCCCTTACGTGGGGACATCGACTAAGCTTCCCGACCCGTACTGCCCTCCAGCCACCGCCAGAGGGCAGTCAGTGTACAGACGACTAGTCCCCCTTCCCCGAAAGAGGAGAGCAGTCTTCCGGATGGTCAATCCTCTCTCCCCCCTGCTCACCCGACAGCCCAGGCTCGTTCCCAAATACGGGTCACCGGCATGGCACAAGGTGCCCCCTCTGTCTTTACTGCTCCTGTTTCTAGTCCCCTTCATTTCTACCACCCTGCATCCTTAATTAAGTTGCACTCTGAGGTACTTCAACCCCCTCAGGTTCTCTTGTCTTCGTACTTTAGCCTGCAAGGAGGGGAGTTACTGCCTCCCCAATTCTTCTGCCACCACCACCCCTCTTTGGCTGTTTTTTTTTTTTTTACTTACTATTTAAGCTCCTTCTCTCTCCACATCCACCCCTTTCCTTGGGGTCCCAGTGCACCGCACAGCTATGCCAGGAGGAACCGGAGACACTAGCTCCTATAAGTGCCCGCTTCCAGGTGAACCTGTTAACATCCTGGATGGGGTGGAGGAGGTCTCCCCTTACCATCTCTGAGACCTCACAGGAGCACCCCCTCTGGTCAATGGTGCAGGGCCCGTCTCCTGGCATGAACGTGGGGCTTTGTCCTTGTTCTGGTCCCACCCCCTGTAGACGTCAGTACTCGGGAAGGACCAATGAGATGGAGGCATGCAGAGACGTGCCTTCGCTCTGGTCCTCGGCTGACATCCACCCTTCCCAACTTTACTGCATCCCCAGCTACACCACCACCGTGGTCACCCAGGTGGCGGAACAGCAGCGGGGAATGCCGCCCACCCTCCCTGGAGAAGGAGAGGGGCCCATCATGTGCTCAGTTCTTCCCCCTGGCCGGCCCTCCAGCAACCCAGGCTTGCTACTGAACCTGGCTCGCGCTCAAGCAGTAGCGCTTACTGAGCTGGGCTGGCAGGTCGGATTACCTTGGCTGCTTTAAATGTTCATCGAAGTAACATTTAAACCGTTCACTGAGGACTGTGGTTCCCTTCCAGGATGGATGAAAGCCATCACCCCTATAAAGTCCCCATCCCTCCAGGTTGAACTCCAGTCTCCAAATGTAGCTGAACCCCTCCTCTCTGTACCATTCCTTCAACCACGAGTTAAAGGTCCTAGTGTGTGGCGATCTCGCTCTTTTCCCCCACTGTCATAGACAGGCAGCACCTCTACAAAAGCCACTGAGTGCGCTACTTATCTAAGACATCTCCCCTAGCTCCTTGAACTCCACCTGCTCTATCCCAGCCCTGTCCTTTGCCAGGTTATTAGTCTCCAGGTGTCCATTTAGCCTGGCTCTGAGACTGAAGAAACTGCTGATGGCATACTTGCAGGGGTGTTCAAATCCTAGTGCCCCCAGTCCGAGGTAAGTAAATTTCCTTGAAGGGCAAGTAAAAAAAAGTGAGCTAATTTTATTTTAATGAACAGGGGCAAGTGAAAATATAGCCACAGTCATGACTGGGCAAGTCCTGACAGTTTCGATTTGAACACCCCTAAATACTTGGAGCAATCTGCGACTCTGACTTCATCATCAAATTCTCAAAATATATTATTTAAATCCTGTAAAGAAGCTTTTCACCAGTCAACAGTAATTTGATTTGCTGCAGCCCAGTCATTAAATGCTGCTGTTATGTCCACACAGTTGTTAGTGTTGAGCTAGTCTTTATTAATTATGAACTTTTTTTTTTTTACAGTAGGCAGGGAAAATGGGCAGACTGGATGTGCCAAAGAGGTCTTTATCTGCCGACAACTTCTATGTTTTTATGTTTCTATTTGACCATTAATTTCAATGTCTTTTACTTACTGGACTGTTGTTTCCCCCTTTTTTAGTTGGCAGCTCGGGCACAATTGGAGTGTCATCCTGTTGACGGAAGATTTCAGCAGCTTTTGCAGTCAGAAAATTTCACGTATATCTCAGGTATGTCAGACATGGCAAGTTATTTTTACTGAATAAGTTATTTACTGGGCACCTATCTGGCACTTGAAAAAGTGGCTACCTTTTTACAAAGTGAGAATTCTAAAGGTGTGGCACATTGATAAGGCAAGTGCTGCATCTAGGTTGGCAGGATTTTTTTTTTTTATCCATTGGTTTGTTGTCTCCCAATGCAGGCGTCCTGGCAAACCAAGGTGCAGCTACTTCCCTTCCCACTATAGAATCAGACTTATAGAATGGGACGTAGCAGTTTTGGCTCTTTATTGGTTGAAACCTGGTCACAGTGGGTAGGCTATTGGGTATTATGAAATGAGTACAAAAATTTCAGAAAAATTGGTCGAGGAGCTTGGAACCCAGTGTTGATATCCCAACACAACAGTACTGGAAAAAGATCCCTGACAACAACATCACAATGGTTCAGTGTGACTGTTTATTTCTTTTTCTTTTTTTTTAATTATATAAAATTGAATATGTTTTTATTGTAAATTATTTCTTTGCTAATTCTTATGGACCAATTTTGTAATTGCAATAAGGCACTCCAGGGTGTTCTTTGTGCTCCAGTAACAGCACTTTTGGAGCAGTGAAGCACTCGCCCTTTGGCCTCGTGCTTCAACTCACCCAAGGTGTGCCATTTTCCCAGCACAAAGCACATCCTGCTATGCCTTATTGCTTAAATATAGCATGGCTGGAGGATATACTAACCAAAGCTAGTAACATATACCTCCCACAATGCAACAATTTGTTATGCAAATACGTGCCCTTATTGCTCTGCAAAGAAAACAAACTTCCTTACTCCTTCACAAAAATAAACAAAAAAAAACTACATACTGCACAGAAAACCTGTAATACCAACTGAAAAGCTGCCAGCAAAACTTATGGAAGGTAGAAAGCACAGCCCCCTCAGCTGCCCTGCAAAGAAAACAAACTTTCTTACTCCATTACAAAAAGATAAAAAAGCTACGTAACAGCACAGAAAGCTTAAAACTGCTATAGTAGCAGTAGTTACTTAAGATAGCAACAATACCACCCAAAATAAAACTAGCTAAACTTTTAAACATCTGTCCACAGACATACAGCTTCACTAAACAACTCTTTCCCACGTAAAACAGAAAAACAATGAAACAAAAACTTTTCATTACAAAAAGTAACAGAGTAAAACACTGGATATACCAGGCATGGCTCCTACCGTGCACCATGGAATTGAAATTCAAAAGGAGGCAAGCCGTGAGTCACCTGACAGAAATAATCTTTCCTTACGTATTCATTATAAGCTTCTTTATTATTAATTTATTTATAGAACTAATGTTTAGTCATTTCTTTAAACTTTTTTTCTGTGTTTTATAAGATAAACTTACAGATGATCCACAGAGAGAATGCACAGCATACCCTCAGTCTTATGTACGAATACATTACCATAGCAAACAATAGTCTCCCCCAGGTTGTTGTAGCATACAGAACACTTTCAGTTTGTTGTAAATTCTGGTTAATCTGATGTATATAACACAACCACAGACCATATAATAATTATAATGATATATTAATATTAAATTATATTTGCATAATAATTATAGTGATATTTATTTTTATTTAACATTTGGTAGCTGGGTGCGTGCACTGGGTCACATGACCCTTTACAGACATGACTTGGATATGAAAGACAAAGTCAAAGACAAGATATATTTTTGTACAGTACATAAAACCTCATTAAAGGGACACTGTTAACCTCTTAAGCCTCAAAGTGTGTCTCTAGTTCAAAAAGCACAATTTATTTTTTTATTTTATTTTATTTTTATTTATTTACTTAAAATTTGGTGACTGGGTAGGCCCACTGAGCCACGAAGGTCAGGGCGACCCGGGATAACAATACATATTTTCATACAGAGAAAGACTTGGGTTACAGAGTAGTTTCAGGTGTGTGAGCAGGTTACAGCCATGGTTATCGTCATGCGTCAGTCCTTACAAATATGTTGACAGTAGAATTAACAAAAGGTGCAGAAGAAATGTAATTTTACATAGTAAGCTCATTGTTTACTACTGGCATGGTTCAGTGGAAAGTTAGCTATGGTACTATACCTAGAGGGAAGCACCGTGGAACCTGATAAGGTGATTGGAGGATCTGGATATTAGGAGGATAGAAGCAAGTGGGGGGGTCATGAGCCGTGGCAATGACAAGTACTAGTATCAGACATATAGGCTTTGAGAGAGAGAGAGAGAGTAGGGGCTTGAATAGGGGGAGGAGTTGCACTACAGAGCAAGTTCTGAGGGGGAGGGAAAGCTCTAGTGGCAGGGAGATCGCACTTGGAACGAGGTAGGGAAAGCACAACCATACAAATAAACAATTTCTGAAAATTAATTTGCAGGATTTAGCTTAAAAATCAGATTACAATGCAGTCCTGAAAAATTTCAGCTTGAAGGAGCACAGCTAGCACAGCTAACACCAGGTAAATGCAAGCAGCTCCCTCTGAATAGCAATTAAATTTAATTGGGCTACTGCACCACAAAAAGTGGCAAGTTCAAAGGCTTCGGTGCACACAGTGCACTCAGGGCTCCTCCGTGTCCGTACCTGCGAGGCAAATTCCAGCTGTGAGCTGTCCTAGGTTGGGCTGGGGAGGACTGCAGAAGCAAGCCCTCAAACCCTGTGAGGCAAATTCTGACGGTGAGCTGTCCTAGGTTGGGCTGGGATGATCGATCACATTCTAGGAAGATTGCTTACGTAGCTGGTAGTTTGATTCTGATTTTTTTTTTCATTTTAAAAGTGAAAAACAGACTGTCCACCATACTTGTGTCACCACACAAAAAGTGTGTTTGGTGGCATTCCTTGATCAACTTCGTTGCATCTTTCCTGGGCTTGGGAACATCCTCAACACAATCTAGCCACTCATTATGCATTGGGAGTGGAGGAGAATATTGCACCATGAGTGGCTGCACTGTTTGGGGATGGTTCTAATGTTCAGGAAGAGTGCAGTAGGAGTAGATCAAAGATTTGAAACAAAATAAGGTTGGGTATAATTAGCATGCATTTCAGGTCTATTCAGAAATGAAGCAGATAAAATAAACAGCAACATGAGTGAATTTTAGAAAAGTTAAGCAATCATAAAATGCAGGTTTTCAACTAGCATTAATATGCTACAAAAAGAGTTGACAGTATCTCTTAATGATATCGACTGTCTGTAAATACATCAGCATACCTGTCTTGCCATTAATAAATATAAAGCTGTAGTAGAATCAGACAGGCTGAGCCAGGATACCGGCTCTCCTTGATTCCACCACAGCTGCCACTCAGATCCCCTGTCCCCACACAGGCACAGACAAGCTGAGCCAGGACACCGGCTCCTCAACTCCACTGCAGCTGCTCCTCAGACCCACGTCCCCATGCAGGCACAGACAAGCTGAGCCAGGATGCCAGCTCCTCAACTCCACTGCAGCTACTTCTTGGACCCCTGTCCCCACACAGGCACAGACAAGCCGAGCCAGGACACTGGCTCCTCAACTTCACTGCAGCTGCCACTTGGACCCCCATCCCCACGCAGGTGCAGACCAGCCAAGCCAGGACACTGGCTGCTCAACTCCATTGCAGCTGCTCCTTGGAGCCCTGTTCCTATGCAGGCGCAGCCAAGCCGAGCCAGGACTCTGGCTCCTCATCTCCACTGCAGCTGCTCCTCAGATCCACATCCCCACGCAGGCGCAGACGTGCTGAGCCAGGAAACTTGCTCCTCAACTCCACCACAGCTGCTCCTCGGACCCCTGACCCCACAGAGGTGCAGACAAGCTGAGCCAAGAAACTGTCTCCTCAACTCCACTGCAGCTGCTCCTCAGACTCCCATCCCCAAGCTGGCGCAGACAAGCTGAGCCAGGACACCGGCTCCTAAACTCCACTGCAGCTACTTCTCGGACCCCTGTCCCCACACAGGTACAGACAAGCTGAGCCAGGATACCGGCTCCTCAACTCCGCTGCAGCTGCTCCTCAGACTCCCGTCCCCACGTAGGCACAGACAAGCTGAGCCAGGGCACTGGCTCCTCAACTCCACTGCAGCTGCTCCTTGGACCCCTGTCCCCATGTAGGCATAGACAAGCCGAGCCAGAACACCAGCCCCTCAACTCCACTGCAGCTGTACCTCAGACCCTCGTCTCCATGCTGGCACAGACAAGCTGAGCCAGGACACCGGCTCCTCATCTCCACTGCAGCTGCTCCTCGGACCCCCATCCCCACGCAAGTGCAGACAAGCTGAGCCAGGACACCGGCTCCTCAACTCCACTGCAGCTGCTCCTCAACTCCACTGCCCAACCAAGGGGCGGACAAGCTGAGCCAGGACACCGGCTCCTGAACTCCATTGCAGCTGCTCCTCAGACCCCCATCCCCACGCAGACAAGTTGAGCCAGAACACCGGCTCCTCAACTCCACTGCAGCTGCTCCTCGGACCCCCGTCCCCATGCAGGAACAGCCTCCTAAGTTAGATCAGAGGACCTGTAGTGATTGTTTTTTGAAAACAATATGTTCTGTTCTGTTTGGGGTATTTGGATGTTTTTCCGACTGTTCTTTAAGGGCTACTGTGTGCACTATGCAAGAGCCATTTATTGCTGATACTGTCTGCTGAGAATTTCTATCTGCTGCCTATGTATTTGCTGAACTGCTCGGAGCTTACCTGCAGCAGCTGTTGCTGATTTTCACCATGTTTTCTTTTCCTACAGCAGTGTTCCTCTAGCTACCCCCACCCCTCTCGCTAGTCAGCCTTCCCGCCTTGACCATGCCTTTGTTTGGGATGACCCCTTAATCCCCTGCTCTTCCACATCTCTAAAGTCTTTCTGTTTCCTCCATTAGGTGCAGACAAGCTGAGCCAGGACACTGGCTCCTCAATTCCGCTGCAGCTGCTCCTCGGACCCCCATCCCCATGCAGGTACAGCCTCCTGAGTTAGGTTGGAGGATCTGTATAGCATGCTGCCGCTACTATGGTGGCTGCCCCACCCACCCCAGACATTTCTTCTATAGCTAGTCCCCCATCACGTGATCAAGTCACGTGACCCCTTCCATTACAAACTATCTCTCCAAGTTTCCTTTAGCTCACTATATGCCTTGACCACTAGAGGGTACTATTTTCACCCCATTGATAGGTTCTAACATTATACGACCCCTCCTCTATTCATTTACAATCTAAATTGCATTAATCCCCCCACTCGCCTTAACCCTTTCCACCCTATTACTCTCCTTACTCCCCCACCTCGCTTCCTGCGGCTGCTTTGAACCCATGTCTCTCGAGTCAGTGTTCTGCCCTAGTCAACCATTCTAACCACTAGGCCCCACAGTCTGCTAGGGAGTACCTGTCCACTACCTTTGGTATACCTCATCGCCTAGTGGCCACAAGCAGTACTACACCTCATCATGTTAACCTGTTCTGTGGTCACTACTGCTACATAGCTTGTGTCTTGGCATAGTCTTTGGCACTCTTTTTCCACACGCACTGCAATGCATACTGTTATCTTCATTTGTCTTGGCCTCGCTCTTCTGTCTTCACTGGTGTGTCTACCTCCTCTCTTTCAACCCTCTATCCCCTGCCTGCCCCAATACACTCAACCCACTCCCTAACATACTATACACTCTCTGTTCACCCTACTCCAATCAATTACCCTGGCCTCCCCTTGCTTCCATACTCCCCCCCCCCCATATCTCTTTTAGCTGTCCAACATTTCTCCAAACTCCTCTCCCCCACCCCACCAATCCCCTAGCTCTGTACAACCAAAAGCTACCAAATGGGTCTACTTAGTGTCCAAATCACTTATCACCCTTCTACTCATTTCAGCAGGTGTCACTGAACTCAACCCTGGACCTACTCCCCCTCCCCCTAAGCTCCTCCCAAAAGGTTTCAAAATTGTTCACATCAGTAAAAGAAATCTACTCCTCCAAATCACCCTACTCCAGCCAATCATGCTAGATTTACATCCAGATATCCTGGTACTCTCAGAAACCTGGTTGTCACATAAGATACCAGACGACACCAATCTCTCAACTCCTGGCTACACCCTTATCAGACAAGATAGACCTAGTAAGGGTGGAGGTATAGCAGTGTTTCTATCCTCCAGCCTCCAATACTCACCTGTATTGTCTTTCTCTTCCCCAGCCCAATACGAACTCCTCCTATTCAAGCTATCCCTCCCTTTTTCTCTGCCTATCTTCATAGCTGGCACCTATTGTTGCCCCGGCCTTCCTACATTAACCATAGCTGAACGTATCACCACCATCACCTCACATACCACCTCTGGTGAGCTATATCTCCTTGGTAACTTAAATATCAATTGGCTTTCTTCTGCCAACATTAATATTTGCACCAAAGTAAACTCTCTAAACTTAACACAACTAATTATCTCCCCAACTCGGCTTAACCACAAGTCACTTAAGCACACTCTGATAGACTGCACCCTCACCTCCCAACCCACCAGATAATTGACTCTGGTATTCTCCCAGACTCCCTTAGTGACCACCGCATGATTTACTGCATCCGTAGAGTCCATCAGACTAAAGCCCGTCCCCCCAAACTGATCCCTCTATGCTCTTTTTTGCTTACTAAACCTAGCTCCCCTACTAAATGACTTACACCGCACCGACTGAAACATAGAAGCATAGAATTTGATGGCAGATAAGGACCGCTTGTCCCACCCAGTCTGCCCATTTCCCTACCTGATGGATAAGCTGATATGGTCCCCATATCATCAGCATCCACAATTGGTACTGCCCTCAATTGCTTCCAGACAGAATTCCTGGAAATCTGGGACCTACATGCGCAACTCCCCCCCCCCCCAAAACTAACTAGGCTCAAAGGTGCCCACCTCCCCAGGATTAATGCAGAACTTACATAAATCCAGATCTTACGCTCACCTTTTCCAGTACAGACAACTTAGAAATGCATGCACCAAGGCCTCCAGATATGCTAAGCCTGAATATTTCTCCACTTCTTTCTACACAAATTTAAGCCATCCCTCTAAGTTCAAGACAGTTGTCAAATCCTCTTCTCTGCTCCCTCCAACCCACCCACCCATCCCCTCCCAACCCTCATCCAAGGTAATACTACACTTTCTAACCCTCCATCTGTCGCCTCTACTTTCAACACTTTCTTTACGCCTTGTGCTTCCTCGCTCTCTCCACTCTCCCAACTCCCCACTTGCCTTCTGCCTTCCCAGACCCCCCACCTACTCTTAACCTCTCCACCCCCCCTTTCTCATTCACTTCTATCTCGCCTAATGAAGCTCTAAAGCCACTCCATGCCTTGAACTCCTCCAAGGGTAAGAGCCCAGATGTCCTAGACCCCAGTTTGCTCTATCTCTCCACCCCTGCTATAGCTTCTCCCCTAGCCTCTCTTCTCAACCTATCTTTTACTCTAGCCTCAGTTCCCTCTATCTGGAAACATTTCACTGTCATTCCTGTCCCCAGAGGTAATGATCCCATTACCCCTGGGAACTATTGCCCAATCTCTCTACTTCCTATTCTAGCTAAGCTCCAAGAACACATTGTCCTCACTCAGCTCACCTCTTACCATGTCTGCATGTTGGCCCAAGGAAAAAGTGCTCCACTTGCGGCGCACAGATCCTGCACGGGGACAACCACTCCCGTTGCGTCCTCTGCCTGGGACCTAAACACAAAGCCGCAGATTGTTCAGTCTGCCAGGCCTTCAACCAGACCATCGCATCCGTTGCCAGAGGACCCTTGATGCCCACTTATTAAAACGAGTGGCATAGATGGAAAAAGAGCTCCAGTAGCTGAGGGAACAATCGTCATTGCCTGCCCTGGAAAAAAGAAAGGAGAAGGAGAAATGCCGGGAGCAGAGCTGTTCTTCTTGGAGGAAAAGCCACCAGACAACCGTCGCCACATCGGGTGGGGCCTCCACCCCACTGAGTACCCCACCTCCGGGGCCTTCTTCCGCTCTGGTGGATCGGACACCTTCTTTCCCCCTGCTGAGGTCAGTGGGCAGTCTAGGGTTTCCTCTTCAGAGGAAGTGGTTCTGGAGCCTGTCGTTAGCTCGGCCGCTAAGTCGACCTCCAGCTCCTCCACCGGGCACCTGGCCCAGGTCAATCAGCCTTACTTGAGCCTCCCAGCTTCTGTCAGCTCGATCGTGGTCTGTAAGTTGGCCATCGGCTCCTCTGCCGACTTGCCTCCTCCTCCTCCTTCGTTGGGCCCAACAGGTTACTACTTTGGCTACATGCCACAGTTTCCTCACTACCCGACGCCGGGTTACCTGCCTCTGATGCCAGGTTACTCGATGCTGGGTCAGGCTCACCAGTATCGGGGTTACCACCAGCACCCCTACTGGTACCAACCACCTAGTTACCCCTTCTATTCTACGGGGTATCCAGGATACCCTTCACCACCACCTCCTCCACCTCCTTAGCCAGAACCTCAAGAATCCATTCTGGCTTGGTGGAAAGATGCCAAGTCCCAACTCCTACAAGAGTTGGGTCAGCCCCAGTTGGTAGTCTGTACTATCCCAACCCATAGGGTGCCACAAGGAAGCCCTGCCCCTTCCAGCAGAGTATCCGACAGAGACACAGGTGGTCTGCTGTCGGGGATCAGTCTGGGGGCCAAAGTCACGGAGGCAGTTCCAGTTGCCACTTCTTTGCTAAGCAGGCTGGAGTCCTCTGATTAAGATGAAGATTCCGACTAGGGGGACCAGTCGGAACCCCACTCTCCCATAGAGCCTCAGCCAAAGGAGTCACCAAAATGACCACTGGAGGATCTGTCTTTCACAGAACTCCTCCGGTCCATTCAACAGTCCTGCGGTTGGGCATCCCAGGAATTGGACCCTAGGCGCAGAAGACTTGCTGAGCATCTGACCTGGTTAATGCGGACCCTCCCTATTCCACCCTGAACGGGCCGCATGAAGATCTGACATCCACCATTTGGCAGCAACTGTCGCCCTTTTCGCGTGTTACAAGAAAGTCAGTGCCTACCGCTAGGGATGGGTGAAGTGGGCAAAACTACTCATGGAGTAATCTGTAAATTCCACCCATTTCACGGAGCGTAAATGAAATTTCACCTGTGGAGTGGCTGAATTTCGCCTCTGGCTTAACGGGCAAAATTTCGCTTTTCTGGTGGCAAACTTCTGCCTTCCATGGCAAAATTTCGCCCGCAGAAGGCGAAATTCCGACTTAGGCGAAAAAATTTTGTGAATTGCTCCACCAGGTGAATATGGCCACTTTGCCAGTGGAATTTAAATTCACTGCATCCCTACTTACCACCCCCCCGGAAGGGGTTTCCCACCTAGTGGCACAACCTAAGGTGGATTCTATCGTATCACTACAGCCCATGATAGAGTGGCCCAGCCCAAACAACTCAGTGCCTCTCCTCCTGACAAGAAGTTGAAACAAATGGACCAATATGGACGCAAGGACTGTACTTCCTCTACCTGCACCATACGTTCCCCTAACTACGTAGCCCACATGGTGGCTTTCCTAAAGTCGGCTCTGTCTGACCTGGAAAAGAACATCCAAGAAGTACCTGATGAACAGCTCAGGAATACACTTCTGTACAAAGATGGAATTAACAAATCGTCCTGCCGCCATGCTCTACGAGCCACCAACAACTGGGTTGATTCGGTGGCACGTTGCATGGCTATGGGCATCTGCTTAAGACGCTTGGCCTGGCTCTGTCTCACAGGTTTGATACAGGATGCACAGCACACCTTTCTAGACACTCCATTCAGGGATCCAGTTCTGTTTGGGGGCGATGCCAAAGATATAATCACCAAACTACAAGAAAGCGACAAATCCCTGAAGGATGTCCGATGTATGTGTTGCTCAGGTCAAAAACCCAAGCAGAATTTTCATTGCCCCAAATGGAAATGGAACAGACAGAACCAGGACAGACACCAAAACAAGCGTCAGGCCACAGGTTCAGGCACCCAAATTTCCCAGGCTACATTTCCAAAGGCAGCCAGTGGGGGCAAGGCACCCCTTCCCTCTGCATCCTGACTTATAGGCCCCCCATTACCTCCCCTCCCCATGGAGGAACCAGTGGGGGGAAGATTCGGCCTCCATCTGGAAGCGGAAGGCTGTAACCGCAGACGTGTGGGTCCTACAACTGGTCACAAGAGGTCACTCAATAGAGTTTCTGGACAGACCTCCGAGCAACCCGCCGGGCAGGTCTCATTACTCATCGGGACAACAAAGTCGTGTCCTACAGGAAATTCGAGCTCTACTGCAAAAATCAGCCATAGAGCGGGTTCCAACAGAACAAATAGGAAGGGGATTTTACTCCCACTTCTTCCTAGTGCCCAAAAAGATGGGAGATCTCAGGCCCATCCTAGATCTCAGCATGCTCAACCTCTTTGTAGTTTACAAGAGGTTCCACATGTTGACCCTCCAGGGACTCTTGCCCCTGCTCCAACCAAACAGTTGGCTATGTTCCCTGGATATGCAAGATGCTTACCTTCATATCCCAATTCTGCCGGCCCACCGCCACTTTCTGAGATTCTCCTTTCAGGAGGAACATTTTCAGTTTAGGGCCCTCCCCTTCGGCCTTTCTTCGGCACCTCAGGTTTTCACCAAGTGCCTGGCAGTGGTAGTGGTGACCTTGTGTTGCAAGGGCATTTATGTGTTCCCTTACCTGGACAACTGGCTGATTTCAGTCCCATCCCAGGACAGTCTGAAGGATTCCCATTCCTTCACCCTAGACCTTTTCTCCAGACTTGGCAATACAGTCAATTATCCCAAGTCTCAACTGTCATCCTCCTAGTGCCTCCAATTCATAGGAGCAGTGCTGGACATGGTTCAGGGCAGGGCCTTCCTTCTCACGGACAGGGCAGAGACCCTTATCATACAAGCCGCACTGGTGGCCTTCTCTCATTGAACCCCAGCACATTCCGTATTACGACTGCTGGGCTTGATGGCGACTGCCATACCCACAGTTCCACTGGCCAGACTGCACATGAGGGTGACCCAATGGTGTTTTCAAGTCCAATGGAATTAGCGCTTGGATGACATAAACCAGAAGGTGCTAGCCTCCAACAGTCTGCAGAGGCATCTCCTCTGGTAGAAGGACCCTTCCAATCTCTTGGTGGGGTTCCATTCCACTCCCCGTCCCCCTCCATGACTCTTACAACAAATGCCTCGAACCTTGGATAAGGGTCACATTTGGTAAGACCATCAGACACAAGAGACGTGGTCTCCCATGGAGGAAAATCTTCACATCAGTATTCTGGAGACAAGAGCAGTGCTCTATGCTCTCCAAGTATTTCAGTCCCTCTTAGTTCCGGGAACACTTCTCATCCAGACTGACAACATGGCAACGGTCTGGTACATCAACAAACAGTGAGGCACACATTCATACCCCCTTTGCAGGGAGGCAATGCGGATGTGGTACTTGGCTGTTCAACACGGCCTGTTCTTGACAGCAGTCCGTGTTCCAGGTGTTCACAGCATTCTGGCGGACAGTCTCAGCCACTCGGTTGCCCGGGCTCACGAGTAGGAACTAAAGCAGCAAGTAGTGGAAGATCTCTTCCTTCAGTGGGGTTGGCCAGAAATAGACCACTTCGCCTCCTCACCCAGTGCAAAAATACCCAGCTTTTGTTCGCTTGTTCCCAGGCATGGTGTTTTTTGGCAAGACGTACTGTCTCTGCCTTGGACAGGGAGAGTTCTCTGTGCTTTCCCTCCCGTTCCTATTCTGCAGAAGGTTCTGCTGAAGCTACAGGCAGAGGGGGCACATATGATCCTCATTGCCCCCCATGGCCTCAGCAGATATGGTTCCCCCTGCTGCAACAGCTAGTGATGGAACCCTCAGTACCTCTACTTCTCTCTCACGACCTTCTGTCCCAGGAGCAGAGCACCCTGGTACATCTGAGCCTCAAAACGCTCCACCTTCATGCGTGGTACCTTTTGGACATAGTGGTTCTAGGGATGTGGATATGTTGTTCTTATCCACACTTGTTGGCATGTCCCTTTCCCCTTTAAATCATGCCGGAAGGTCTTCAAGTTGGCTCCTCCAACCCACTCGGGTGGTATAACCCTCAGCTCCGTCCCATGACACCAGATCTTCCTTTCCGCTGGAAGATTCCTCAGGAAGATAGGGAGGAAGTATAGTGCAGTGGTTTAAGGCTCTGAACTGCAAATCTGGTGACATCCAGCAGACCAGACCTGGGTGTGAATCCCACAGCTTTCACTTGCATACTGTGTGACCCTGAGCAAGTCACTTAACTTCCCTGTGCTCCCAGGTTGCACCTGTAAAAAAAAGCTTTCAGCTTCGTGTGTTACTCCTGGTTAAACAACTAAAATAAAAAAAAATAAAAAAAGATACGGGTTGCCTCATCTCTGCTACCGTGTGTTGTAGGCCCTGGCTCAAAAAATATCAGACCCGCTGAAGATTACGCTCCTTCAGGTTACCGATTGTAGTAGCTGCTTCTCGATAATGGAAGATAAATCTTCCCTTGGTTTTCACCAGTGCCCGTGCAGACAGACAGTGTCATGCACAGACCCACACACCATGTGCGTTTACTGCTTGGGTGTCGGCCATGACACCCAAGCTTGCGAGTTTTGCCTCATGTTTCAACCAGACGTCCTCGACGATCATCTTACACGCTTGAAGCTGGGCAGACCCCAAAAAACGGAATCCACTGGTGAAATCCAGAGAGTCTCAGTGGGCAGTCTTTGCGGCTGCGGGGTCTGCTGAGCAATTGGAACAGATACAGGCCTTCGAGGAAGAGGTGGTGCGTGCTGCGGAGCGTTCCTCTCGGTCGGTATTCATTCCGCTCAACCTGGTCTCCACTTTCTCGGGCTTCTTTCGGGAGATGTGCCTTTCTCTCCTCACTAAGGGCAAGGGACCTGCGGGCTCACATTCCTCCCGGTCCTGTAAAAAGGACAAGGAACCGAGAGGTTCTTCATCTTGGCAAAGACGTACTTGGGATCGAGAGTGATCTCGGTCCCAGGAATCTCCACCCTCAACCTCGGTCAAGATTGCAGCTTTGGCCACTGGCTTCTCGGTCCTGCCGTCAGGCCAGCCAGCTGAAGGCTCGATCGAAGATATAGTTGAGTTAACCCTCGACTCTGTCGATCTGCTGTCAGCTTAGGAGGTCGACGACTCTCTTAACAAGACTCCAGCCTTGTTTATCCTCGATGAGGAGATCATGTCGAGGAGCCAGTCCCAGATCTGGTAAAATCACCAGTTCCACCGATGTCTCTCAAGTGACCCAGTTCGCCAGTCCGATCAAGGTCGACATCTCGGACTCCCTCGACCGACAGGCCGAGGAAGGCACATAAGTGCACCATAAAGAGGCGACATCACCGCTCTTTGTCCTTCTCAGATGAGGGGAGACTTTGGTGGAAACTGTGTCAGCGCTATGAAGATTTGATGTGGCAACAGCTCATTCTGTCTGGGCAGAAGCCTTCCCCAGTTTCTACCCTGGCCATTACGTGGGTCTCACCTCCTAGGCTGAAGCAGACTCCCTTGGAACAAATAAAATCAGTTCTCCCAGCTGCAGAGCCAGTAAAACCTGCCCCAGTTTACCAAAAACCGGTCTCTCCACTGATAGTGGTGGAGCTGCCACCAAAACAGTCCTCGGGAGGGGCTCCTATGAAGGATTCCCAATCAGTCCCGGGTCTTTCTCGTAGAATATCAGTCAGCCTTATGCCTGATCATTCCAGGCATGTTCAGGGGGACCTTGGTGGTCGTCCAATTTATCTGGATACCTCGGATTCTGACGACACCGACCTTCACTCTCACCTGCTGGATGATGAGTCTGTCGACGAAGGAGATTCTCCGTCTCATCTCCGAATCCACAGAGATGCCCCTGGAACCTGTCCAGAAACAGGCACAGTACCCTCTTACTGATATTCTCAAAAGAGGGGATACTCCTATGGAAGCCTTTCCTGTGGCCGAAGCCATTGTTGACCGAGCCTTGGAGCTTTGGCAAAATCCTGCCTCCTGCCCAGCGCTGTCTGCTCAGATGGCCCGCAAGTATGCGGTGCCCATTGAATCCCTCTTGTGGTTCACGGAACATCCCTCAGCTGAGGGGTCAGTGACTGCCTCTGTGTTCAGATATACAGACAGCTCTGCTGATACCGACAGACTTCCAGATAAGGAGTCCAAACAATCGGACCACTCTGCCAGGAAGGTCTGTGCAGCCTCCTCTCTAGACTTCCATCAGGCAAGCTTGGCTGTCATCATGGTGCACTTCTCCCATACCCTTCTACGGTTCTTGGATGAAGTTCTCCTGCACCCCCCCGTGGACCTTCAGACTGCAGTCAAGCAGGTCTGTGACCAAGGCCATGCTGTTCCCAAGCAGCAACTTCAGACGGCTTTGGACCTTGGGGACTCTTGTACCCGTTCGGTGGCAGCCGCAGTTGCCTCATCCTGCAGGGCTTGGCTGAGGCTTTCCACCTTTATGGCAGATACCCCGCATAAACTCACTGATGTTCCTTTCCTGGGCACCAATCTCTTTGGCCCAGGTGTAGATGGTCACCTTCAGCGAATCAAGCAGTCCATTGCCACCTTGGACTCAACCACTTCTGCTCAAAGTGCTCCTGGCACCAAGAAGCAGCAGAAAAAGAAGAAGCCTTTTCAGCACCCTGTTTCTGTCGCTCAGCAGCCCTTCTTTCATGGTGGACACCAACAGCAGGCACAGGCTTGGTGCCCTCGGCCCATGTCTGGGCCTCCACTGGCCCGCAGAGCAGGTCGGGGTTCAGGCCCTGGACCCTCTTTCTCCAAGCTTGCCCAGTGACGGGGATAGGGGTTGCCACCCCTATCCCCATCACAGCAGCTCTGGGTCCTCCCATGGGGGGCTGGCTCCATCACTTTCTTTCCGCCTGGTCTGCTGTTACCACGGACAGGTGGGTCTTAGAAGTGGTTGACCTGGGTCTGCCTCTGGAATTCGAGCAGTACCCTCCCAGCCGAGCCTGCCCCCCCCCAGGAGGAGAGAGTATCACACTTGGCCATTTCTGAGAGAAGACAGAGCCCAGCTCCTCCTCAAGGAGGCAGTGATTCGAGTGGCAGATCCTCCCATCAACCCAGGGTTCATTTCCAGGTATTTCCTGGTCCCGAAGCAGACAGGGGCTGGTGCCCCATTCTAGATCTGCATGACCTGAATCAGTATCTCAGGACACACGCCTTCAGGATGGTAACTCCCAGATCATACCATCCCTGGAGCAAAACATGTGGTTCTGCTCACTGGATCTCCTGGATGCATTCTTTCACATCCCAATCCGTCCATCCCACCAGTGGTTCCTCCACTTCAGGGCAGAGGGAACCCTGTACGAGTTCTGAGCCATGCCATTCGGTCTGTCATCGGCCCCACGGGTCTTCACCAAATGCATGGCAGTGGTGGCAGCCCATCTCAGGCGTCGAGGGGTCAGAGTGTACCCTTACTTCAACAATTGGCTCTTCGCAGATTCCACCCAGCAAGAGGTGGAGAGGTCCAAGGACCTGACCCTCCAGACCTGCTCTCAACTTGGCCTCCTGATCAACGAGGCCTAGTTGGAGCTCGCACCTTTTCAGGTGAGATGCTTCATCGGGAAAGAAACATAGAAACATAGAAACATAGAATTTGACGGCAGATAAGGACCGTTTGGCCCACCCAGTCTGCCCATTTCCCTACCTGATGGATAAGCTGCAGATCCTAGTTAACCAGCAGCCTACTTCTTCCTACCCCCACCCCCTAGAATTACCTTATGACTGTCCCATGCATGCTTGAATTCCACCACTGTTTTGACTCCACAACCTCCTCTGGAAGGCTGTTCCATACATCCACAACCTCTCTGTGAAAAATACTTCCAAATTACCTCTGAGCCATCCCTTCTATCTTCAAATTGTGCCCCTTGTTCTTGCACACCTTTTTTTTGAAAGATGCTACCCTCTTGGACTTTGTTGATTCCCTTGAGGTACTTGAAAGTTTCTATCACGTTCCCCCTCCCTCCTTTCTCGAGGCTATACATATTAAGCTCCTTAAGTCTCTCTTATATCTTCCGTGCAGACCCTGCACCATTTTAGTTGCCCTCCTCTGGACAGCTTCCATCCTGTCTATGTCTTTGCGGAGATTGGGTCTCCAGAACTGCACGCAGTACTCCAGATGTGGTCTCACCAGCTGTCTGTACAGAGGGATAATAACTTCTTGTTTTCTACTGGTGATGCCTCTCCCTATGAATCCCAGTATTCCCCCAGCCCTCCTTGCTGCCCTCTCACATTGCTTGCCCACCTTTAGGTCATCTGATATGACTACCCCAGGTCCCTTTCCATTTTTGTTGTTGTTAGTATCTCACCCCCCATTGTGTACTCTTCCCTGGGTTTTGTTTCCCAGGTGCATTACCTTGCACTTTTGCATTGAATCTAAGCTGCCATACATTTGACCATTCCTCTAACCTTGCCAAGTCCCTTCTCATCCTTTCCACCCACTTTGTGCATCAACTCTGTTGCAGATCTTTGTGTCACCTGCAAAGAGACATACTTTTCCTTCCAGTCCCTCTGCAATGTCGCTTATAAAGACATTGAAGAGGACCGGTCCTAATACTGAACCCTATGGTACCCCACTGCTAACCCCCCTTTTTTCAGAGTGGACTCCATTTACTATTACTCTCTGTGTCCTATTCTCCAGCCAATTCTTTACCCAGGCTGTCATCTTGGGACCCACTCCCAGGCTGGCTAACTTGTATATCAATCTTTTGTGTGGGACTGTGTCAAATGCCTTGCTAAAGTCTAGGTAGGCCATGTCCACAGCCCCTACCTGATCAACTACTTTGGTCACCCAGTCAAAGAAATCTATCAGATTTGTCTGGCATGACCTTCCCGCTGTGAATCCATGCTGCTTTGGGTCCTGTGCCCCTCTGGCCTCTAGATACTCAACAATTCTTTCCTTCAGAAGTGATTCCATCATTTTCCCTACCACTGAGGTTAAACTAACAGGTCTGTAGTTTCCTGCTTCTGCCTTGCTCCCACTTTTGTGAAGGGGAATCACATCTGCCCTCCTCCAGTCCTCAGGTACCACCCATCCTCCCATGATTTGTTAAAGAGGGTAGTCAGTGGTGTCACTAGTTCTATCCTTAGTTCTTTTAGAATTCTGGGATGAATCCCATCAGGCCCCATTGCTTTGTCCACCTTCAGTTTTAAGAGCTCTTTCAGAACTCTTTCTTCTGTAAATGGGCTGGTATCAACTTCTGTATCCAGAGTGTTTCTACTGTTTGTTTTAGGTACCTCCTTCTTCCTTTGTAAATACTGAGCAAAATATTTGTTTAGTATCTCTGCCTTTTCACAGTCAACCTCTGCCCACCCTCCTCCCTTTATTAAGCCTCACTATCCCTCCCTTGGTCTTCCTTTGCTCCCTGATGTACCTATAAAAGGTTTTATCCCCCTTCTTAACTGAGTTGGCTATCTTTTCCTCAGTTTGGGCCTTTGCTGTTCTGACTGCCTTTCCAGTTTCCTTTTGCTTTAACTGATACAGTTCTCTGTCCTGTTCCTTCTGTGATTCCTTGTACTTCCTGAATGCTTCCTTTTTCTCTTGAACCTTCACTGCCACTTCCTTTGAGAACCATAGTGGTTTCTTAGCTCGATTCTTGCTGAGCCAGGGCACAGCTCCCTTCTCCTTTGCCCAGTCATTTCTGGTTGGGCACTTGCACCCTGCCTGGGACTTTCTGCACCTTCTGGGTTACGTGGCGGCCTGCACAACCATGGTCTGATGGGCCCAGTGGCATATGTGACCCCTTTAATGGGAGCTGGCCACCGAGTAGACTCAGCGCCTAGATCATTTTGACCAGCTGATCACTGTGACCCAGAAGATGTGGGACACCCTCCTGTGGTGGACCATCCTAGACCAGTCGGAGTAAGGGATCCCATTTGTCCGCCCCAAGCCGATGTTCATCCTCACTCTCACAGGCTGGGGAGCCCACATGGGGAACAATAGGGCCCACAGGTTCTGGACCCCTGAAGAATCCCAATACCATATCAACATGTTGGAGCTCAGAGAGGTCAGACTGGCATCAGCATTCTCTCAGCAGCTTTGGGGTCAAGTGGTTCAAGTCCAGACGGACAATGCCACGACCATGTACTAGCTCAAACAGCAGGGCGGCACACACTCCTGGCTGCTGTGCAGGGAAACACTCCACATCTGGACACTCGTGAGCTAACTGGAGGTGGATATCCTAGCCATCCATGAGCCTCAAATCAACTGGTGGATGCTCTCAGCCACATAGGTGAGACATCCCATGAGTGGTCTCTCCATTAAGAGGTAGTTCACAGCCTGTTCTCCTGCTGGGGCAAACCGATGGTGCACCTGTTTGCCTCAAGGGAAAACACCAAGCTGAGACTGTTTCACGCTCCCCCACCCTCAGCGGGGATCACTGCAGGAGGATGCCTTCTTGAGGCCGTGGACCCCAGGCCTCTTCTACGCCTTCCCTCTCTTTTTCTTGATCTACAGGGTGCTTCTCAAGGTGAGGAGAGACAAGGCGTAGGTGATCCTGGTAGCCCCAGACTGGCCCCACAAGTTCTGGTATCCAGATCTCCTCAGCCTCAGCAACAAGCTCCCGAGGCATCTTCCAGCATGCCCAGACCTGATATCAGTCAGTCAGGGAAAGGTACTCCATCCGGAACTTCAATCCCTGCAGCTGACAGCCTGGTACTAGAGCGGCTAGAGTTCCAGGCTTTGGGTCTCTCTGAGAATGTACTCACAGTAGTGGAAGCATCCAAAAAAGAGTCGACCAGAAAGTGCTAAGCCTTCAAATGGAAAAGGTTTTCCATTTGGTGTCCAGGCAAGGGCCTGGACCCTCTGTCCTGTCCTGTTGTGAGCATTTTAGACTACCTTTGGTCTCTATCCAAAGGGGGTCTTTGGTCTTTGACCCTTAAGGTGTAGCCATCTCTGCTTGCTGGGCGATGGCCGGTCAGCAGACAGTGGCACAGGAGAAGGTGATCTGGCACTTTTCCAAAGGCCTCAATCACATAGCCCCTCTGGTGCATGAACCTCCACCACCTTAATCAGGTGTTGACTCAGCCTGTGTTCTGCCCGAACTACACCTCAGATGCCGAGTACAGGCTCCATACTCTGGACCTGAGATGTGCTCTCTCCTACTATAAGGAGAAGACGGCGGACGTTCAGGGAAAGGTTCGCCAGCTGTTTGTCACCTATGCTGAAGCCGCACCTGGCAAACCTGTAGCAAAGTGGATGATTGGCAGATGGATTACATCCTGTACTGATCTCTGCTATAAGTTGGCAGGCAAGGAGCCTCCCAGAGGGATAAGAGCTCATTCTACCTGCCATACCGCTGCATCGATGGCTGCTTCAGGGATACAGTATCTCTATCCAGGAAATCTGCAGGGCTGCTACCTGGAAGACAGCAAACACCTTCATCACCCATTACCACATCGACCTTGAGTCACACTGGGATGCTGATTTTGGGGCCTCAGTTCTTCAGTCTCTTCCCTAAGTAGGGGGTGTGCACTTTGCCTCCCTCCTCACGGAGAACTGCTAGGAGTCTGCCAACAAGTGTGGATAACAACATATCCACATTACTAGAAAAACAGGTTACTCACCTGTAACGGTAGTTCTAGGAGTGGTATAAATCACAAAAACATTTCATGGATAATGGTCATAAAAGTATCACATGCCTCCCGAGATAGCTTGCTTCAGCTTCTGTCTGTTTATATGGCTGGAGGCTGATTCTTCATAAATAAAGGATTCTTTTCCTCTTTTCAGTTCAATTTTGCTTTTATTTCTTGCCCCTATGTTTTGCTGTATAATAGCTTGCTCACGGGGATTTTATCTGTTCGAAACACATTCAGTTAGTTACAACCTTTCATTATGTGCTTCAACAAAAAATCTTATAAATGAATTCTATAGAATGACATTTACAAATGGTTTACCGCTGAACTGTATTCTTCCTTCTGCTTGTTATAAATATACTGATATTCACTTTAACTATCTGTGGACATACAAAACAAACTTCTCTTAGTTGTCCTATATATGTATACATATATATATATATATATATATATATATATATATATATATATATATATATATATACACATACATATAAGTTTGCCAGTCACCACACCACATGTGATAAAACACTGAAAATGTGGTTTCTGTTATAAACCTGTACCATGAATTTAACTATACACATACCTCATTCGCCAGCTAGAAGTGAATAATGTAACTGATCACTGCCCAGAAATGCTTAGAAAAGTTTTCTACGGCTTCAACTTGAAAATCATATTAAATCCTCATGAGTTTACTGCACCTCTGCAATACCCTCATGTTTAGTAGATTTAGTTATTTGGACTATTATTGTTAAAACTTTTTACCTTATAAGTTTCCTTATGATTCCTTTTGCACTGGCTGTGTGCTTAACTCTCAGTGGTGCCGAATGCCAAATACTATTACCACCAAACGCTGGTGTGTGATGTTCCTCTTTGGCCCTCCTATTTAAATGCAGCGGCAAAATGACACTGCATGCTACTCTCGTGCGGCCTGGTATGGACACATGAAAATGCATTCTGCCCAGAGGGCAGATACGTTTGCACAGGAGGGCCAGTTGCTCAGTGTTTACTCACACAGTGCTTGGTTATTATTACAATTTGAAGACTGAAAGCAGACACTCCTTCCTGGGAGGTTACGGTCAACAAAAATAATTTTATCTATGCTACATAGAATAAAAATGATACAAAAAATCAATTTGGGGGGGAAGGAATTATGGCAGATTTGGGGGAAAAATGTCATGCTATAAACATATAAGTTCTTATCCACAAACATGTAAATTGTAGGTAAACATTTGCATATTTAATATCTTAAATACCTGATTTTGTTAGACTTAGTGTGCTAAATAATGGGTATACAATGTCACTCCTAGCATCATTTTGCTAATCACAAAACAACAATAAGTATCTTTAAAAATAACTCTCTACAATTATACACAGGCTTGCCAGTTGCTCTTGATATTCATGCCAATATTTGGATCTAATGTTTTTAGATAAAATATCCATTTCATTTCAGCTCTACGTAGCTGTTGTTTAAAGCTGCCACCTCTGGCAGGTGGTGTTACCAGCTCCAAACCACAAAATTGTAAGGATGCTCCTGTATGTCCTTCACTGTTAAAATGTATTGTTACCAGTGACTGATCATATTTATTCCTAATGTCTCCCTTATGTTCCAATATACTTTTTTTAACGCCCTTTTAGATTGTGCCACAAATAAATGGTCACAGGGACACTGAATGACATAAATGACACTCTCACTATTGCAATAGATGTGTTGTTTAATCTGAAATTCGTGCTGGAAATGAGGATGTTTAAAAATCTGTTTTTTGCTGGTGTGGTCACATACAGAACATCTGCCACACTTTGTCATATTTGGCATTAAGGGTCCTAACAATAACTGTGTTTGTCGGACCTCTGTTTTTTTAAATAGTGAATGTACTAATTTATCCTTCAAATTGTCTACTTTTTTAGCTGCTATAGTGGGTCTTTGCTGTAAAATAGAGATTTTGGGGTTTGCTGTGCTCACCAAGTGCCAGTGTTTATTAACAATTCTACATATGTCAGACGTTCGATGATTGTATTTGACAGCCAAAATGATTTTCTCTGAATCGGGCTATGTGCCCTTAGGTGTAAGAAGCCCTTGTCTTGTTTTACTTTCTACCCTTCAACTTGCTCTTTCCAATACTGTGTTGTTGTACCCCCTGTTGTAGAAATCTTTGTATCATCTCCTGTTTGTGTTCTCTATAGTCTTGTTCATCTTTTCAATTTCTCTTAACCCGTACCAATTGTGAGTACGGTATACTATTTTTTTAATATTATTTATTTATTGTATATTTTCATAAAAAGATATATACATCAACTCAAAACTATATAGAGATACACCAATCAAATAATTTGGTTTACAAATTCCATAATGCGTTCAGGACAGATAAGATTATATCCTGTACCTGCAGTGGTAATACACAAATGTAGTATGTTATTGAACTCTATTGGGGCTTTAAATAAAAAAAGGAGGAAGGGACATCTCCTGCCCTATAATCTAAGCAGAAACCAGGGAGCATAAGGAGATCCCCGAAAGGGGCATTGTACTTCACTCGTCCTTCTGTTCAGAAGCTTAGATCTTATGATCAAAACAAATGGCCAAAGTCAGGGTATGAAATTAGGGTCTAAAGGTCAAATATAAAGAATCCATTTCTGCCATCTAAGTTCAAACAGTGGCCATCTGTCTAAGCATCGAGCTATAAGCCTTTCCAATGTATAAATCTCTACTATAATTGCATACCAAGCCTGAATAGTAGGAGGAGCTCGCTGGCCCCAATGTCTAGTAATAGTTTTTTTAGCTGCCAAAATATAAGTAGTCAATAAAGATCCTCTCAATAAGTGAAGATCTTCTGGTGGGACTGACACAAGGACTAATTCAGGCATCAGTACTGCCTCCATCCCCACCAGTTCAATTAAGGCCCCAGAGGTATTCCTCCAGAACCCACCCAATCAGGGGCATGCCTTGAAAGTATGAGCATGGTCAGCCAAGGGGTTCCCCACAGTCTCTCCAACAGCACCCCAATGCTCTAGGCGAGAACTTGGCCAATTTCGCTGTGGTATGGAAAAATCTACTCCTCATCTTCCATGCAAATTCCCACCAATAGGGGGCGCCAAGGATTCCCATAGAGAATTTCATATTTTTTTCCCCAGTTCTCCTCTGAAATTGGGATCGGGAGCCCCCCTATTCCATGCTGCTAAAATTCCTTTAGTCGAATGTCTAGATAACTCTTGTAGTCTCTTATATTGTAATCCAATAAAGTGAAACCATACTTGTCCTCTCCTAGTAGTCATAGCTAAATTCAGCAGTAGAGGTGGGGGGTTAGGCAATGTACTACGGCTCTCTCCCTTCTGCTCTATACATTCCCTAAGTTGTGTGTACACAGGGAATCATGCTGAGGAATGTTAAAGATCTCCTGGAGTTTATGAAAACAGAGGACTCCTATAGCATCTATTATATTAAAAATAAAGGATAGACCTCTTTGCCTCCAGTGAGCCAAGGTTTGTTCCATCTCTGGAGAGGGGGATGGGGCGACCAAGCTTAACAAGTTAAGATAAAAGCAAATTGGTTCCAGCTCAGCAGAGTGGCCAAGTCTGCACCAAGCCTCTAAGTTAGATTGAGTGCTTTGAGAATAAACAGGTTTCCTCTTGGTGGGGAGGTAAGTTGAGTATAAGAGGTCTGGGCCATCCTGTACCATATTCAAAGCAAACTCCAAGCTCTTCTGTGGTATAGTGTAAGCTGGATTACTCCAATTAAGGACTCTGGCTAAGACAGTAGCATACGCATATTTCTGAAGGTCTGGCAAATTCAGACCTCCTTTATCCTTGGGGAGCATCAATATGGACCATTTAATTTGTGTTTTTTTGCCAGCCCAAACAAATCTAGCTAGAGATTTATTCCAGGATGGGAAATATATTGGGTCTGGAAGAATTGGTATTGTTTGAAATAGATATAACAGGCGAGGGAGGATATTCATCCGGATAAGGTCAACCCTGGAATATAATGGTAGATGAAGCTGGGACCACTGATGCAAATCAGTTTCTGTATTTAAGCAATAGAGCATGACCAGGGGTTATGTTAATGGTCTATTAATCACCCTCTAGGGGAGTAATGTGGCATGAGGTGTAGCCGAGTGCTACATGCACCTAGAGGGTGATTAACTGACCATTAACATAACCCCTGGGAGTGCCTTATTCCTATTATAATGCAAATGTTTTTTAAATAGTGTGAAACCTTGTTCAGCATATGATTAGGCTGTACACGTATGTTAATCAAAGATTAACATAGGGCTAATAGAATGTTTACAACCAATCAGAAAGCTGTATTTCTCAGACCCTTTTTATAATATGTGTAAGAGGTTCGTAATTTACCAAGGTAAGGTTTAATAATTGCCGTGGTAGATATACAGTATGCCTAAATATTTCACTTTGGTACCATTCCAGTGCAGAGGCAACCTTTTCTTTAAGGCCTGTGAGGGGGTAAAATTAAATGTTAGGACCTCCATTTTAGAAGAGTTTATTTTGTATCCCGAGATTTGGGCAAATTGTTCCAAATCCTTCCAGATTGCCGGTATGGAGGATTCAGGGTCTGTTACTGACAGTAGTATATCGTTGGCATATAAAGCTAATTTCCAAACCTGGTTGCCCACTTGAATTCCTGATACTCTAATAGAGTTCCATTGCATTATAGCCAAGGGCTCAATATAAATGGCAAATAGCAACGGAGATAGGGGACATCCCTGCCAGGTGCCTCTCTCTCCAATGTAATGGGGGATGTAATACCTCCGTTAATTTTAATATATGCCTTTGGGGAGGAATAAAGCTGCTCCAACCATTTAAAAAACTTTCCAGGGAAGCCAAAAGAGGCCAGAACATCCCATAAAAATCTCCAAGAGACCCTACCACAGGCCTTGTACATATCCCAAATTTAAGAGGGCTGAGGGAGTGGCTGATTTAATCATATAGTCCATTAAGTGAATTGTCCGCTGGACATTGTCTGCAGTCTGTCGCATCTGAAGGAACCTGGCTTGATCTGAATGGATCAGGTGTGGCAGCAAATTTTCCAGTCGATTTGCCCAGGCTGCCATGTAAAACTTATAATCACTATTTAGTACTGAGATAGGTCTATAGTAGTTAAGTGAAAGTGGATCTTTTCCCGGCTTCAAAATGATGGATATTGCCGTATAGGACCATGAGGCGGGGGGCTCTCCCCTCTGTACTTCCAAGAAGGTCTGTCTCATAGGACGGAGCAGCTTAGGGAGGAACGTTTTGTACCATTCAGCCCCAAAACCATCTGGACCTGGACTTTTTAAAGTTTTAGAGTGACTAATAACTGTCTGAATTTCTTTAGAGGAGATGGGGCTCAATAGGGATGTCTGTTGTGACCTGGTCAGCTGAGGGAAGTTAAGAGGTGACAGAAATCTACAAGCAGATTCTGGAGATGGAGGGGTAGGATCTGAATGAGTGTTGTGTAATACTGTTGAAATGTTCTCATAATATTAGGTGCCTGATGAAAGATAGTCCCTGACTGGGGGTATCGAATTTGTGTGATTGCTTCTGACTGCTTAAAACCTCTAGTTCTTTTAGCTAAATTTCTAGTGCCTTTGGGACCGCCCTCATAGTAACATTTTTTAAGGTATAGGAGGCACAGCTATATCTTATGGTCTAAGATACTTTGTATTTCTGATTGAACCTGTCTAAACTTGGCTTGAGAGACCCACTCCCCTCGGGCCCGTCTTTCCTGTAATTCCTGTAGAGTAGTCTGAAGCAATTTGTATCTGGACTCTCTGTTTATTCTGTCTAGAGGAGTAGGAAATAACCTCTCCTTGTATCACCGCCTTCATGGTATCCCAGAGAAAAGTGGTCGAAACAGTAGGGCCAGAATTCTCATCAAGAATTTGAGTAATACGATCAGCTATTTTAGACTTAAATTCCATATCTTTCAATAAAGAAAGATTCAACCTCCAGAGAAACGTTTTCCGAGATTTGTCTAAGTCTACCTTGATTAAGAGAGGTACATGGTCAGAGAGGAGTCGAGCCTCCAAAGAAATATCCTGGATTCTATCCAGGTATTCCGTGGAGGTAAAAAAGTAATCAGTTCTAGAGGAAGTATGGTATCTATGAGAGAAAAATCTGTGGCCTTCTAGGGAGGGAAAAAAGTGTCGCCAAATATCTGTTAGGCCCAACTTAGGAATCTGAGCCTTAAAAAGCTTTTGAGTGGGAGTAAATCTATGTCATTTAAGGGAGGAAGAATCTTTCTGTGAAGACATAATCAAATTCAGATCCCCTCCAATCAGCATTAATCCCTTTTGCAGCTCTAACAACTTATTTAGAAAGTACCTAAGTAGCAGAGAGGTGGCACCAGGTGGTAGGTATACACTAGCCAATGTAACCTCACTCTCAGACATCCGTCCCTGTACTATCACAAAATGACCATTTTGATCTGAGTATTCCCTTTCTTTGGTGAATGGAGTGGTATCAGGAATCAAGATCGCCACTCGTCGTCTCTTCCCAGTCTTATTAGAAGAGGAAAAGACTGTGTATCAGTCCCCCGCAGAAAGATTAGCATGTTCGCTCTGCGATAGGTATGTCTTCTGCAGATAGACACAATCAACTTTATGCCGACTCAGATACTGTTGCAGCCTGGCCTTCTTTATAGGATGATTAATACCATTAATGTTTAATGATAATATGTTCATCAGCTCTACTGCCATATTAAATATCTACTGAGTAAAGCAGCCCTGGCCACCACAGCCCCTCCCCTCCAAAATGGAAACACCACCATTAGTAAAAGATTAAATTGTGTTAAAGACTTATATGGAGTATTATTAGGCAGAGAATTTCCATTAAAAGAAATATATCCTATCTTCCATTAAAAGAAATATATCCTATCACAGATCTGTTGCCCTTGAACATAACATATATAGCACTGCTTTCCAAGAAATCGGAGATGTAGCTCGTTATTTTATACAAAACAAATAAACTGCAACTTATAAACCAGGTGTGTAGAACAAGATAAACTATCTGGGTAAAAATCTGCCCAGTCACAAACAGTAACAAACATTTAAAGTATTTACATAATCTTAGCTCTTGTATTAAAAGTTTACATCTGCTAAAGATAAGGACTTTCAAATATGTGGAGAGAAACCAAGAACTCCATAACCCCAAAAGAACATTCTCCTGGTGTGTCCGAACTCTCCCTAAAGATGAAGGGAGTCCCTTAACAACAGTATACTATTTTTGAGCCTGGGTTCATGATAGCCAGTGCTATGTAATAGTGTGTTCCTGTCTGTTTCTTTTCTAAATAATGCAGTACTAAATTTGCCCTGACTCAATCTGATAAGCAAATCCAGATAAAGAATGCATTCTTTGTGATAATTCATAACAAATTTTAAGTTTGGGTCCCAGTTATTTAGTTCTGTATTGAACTGTGTCAGCTGATCATGTGTGCCCCCATATGCAATATGTATCATCATTAAACCAATACCAAGCCACTATGCTGGTTCTGTGAATATTCACCAAGTCTTTTAGTACATAACATTTTTCAAAATTGGACATGTACCAGTTTGCATAAGCAGGAGCCATGGTGCTGCCCATAGCGGTTCCCCTAACCTGTTTGTAAAACTGTCCATTGAATTCAAAATAATTGTTTGTCAGAATGAACTGGGCCAATTCTTGTAATACTGATGTCATAGGGGTACTTCCTTCCGTTCTTAAATTCAACATTTTACCCAGATGTTGCACCCCTTTCCTATGGGGAATAGAAGTATACAAATCCGATACATCAATGGTAACCAACAACACATTGTTTAAGTCCAAGTTCTGAGATAGATATTCTACAGTAGTTTCATCATGATGTCAGTTGAATCCCTGATGTATGTTTCTGTTCTTTCTACTGTTGGCTGTAAATAAAAATTAATCTATTTAGATATAGGGTCAGGTATTGAACCGGTACCCAATATAGTCAGTCATCCTGGATACCCAATACAGTCAGTCATCCTGGGGGATTAATTAGGTTCTTATGTATCTTAGGTGTACCGTAAAATGTTGGCAGTCTTGGATATTGTTGAATTAACATTGTCATTTCCCAGTCCTGAAGCCAATTCATATCCATAAATTCTGCTAACATTTCCCTTATTTCTCCTTGTAATTTAATGGTGGGGTCTTGTGACAGAATGTGATACAGTAGTTAGTTTTGTCTTCCAAAAGTTTCATACACATATTCTGATATTGTGTAATATTCTGTATAACTATCCCGCCCCCCTTGTCTGCTGGTTTGATAATTGTTGTTTGATCAGAACTTAACTTGTTGAGTGCAGTCCTTTGTTTGTAGTTAAGATTACGTTTTTGAGGCAATAAATGCTCTGATGTTTGATATAACGACATTATTTCTTTTTCCACTACTGTGCAAAATGTTTCAATTCCATGGTTTCTACTTATGGGAGGTGAAGAAGTTGATTTAATGTTTAATGCTGCTTTTAATTGCTGCTGTTCTGCATTACCTGTTTTTTGTTGTGAAAACATGTTCTTTAGTCTTAAAGTCCTAAAAAATCTTTGCAGGTCTACTTCTAGATTGAATAAATTAACTGTTTGTGTTGGAGTAAATGATAATCCCATTCCCAGCACTTTGATTTCAATGTCCGTAAGTATTTTACTGCTCAAATTAAATATTGGTATCATCTTGGGGTCTTCCTGCTGTCCCCCCTGGTTGGTGTGTCATAGGTGTGCCTTTGTGCTCTTCCACCTGTCCCGCCTCATCCCAACCCCAGTCGCCCCTCCCCCGAAACTCCGACTGTACCCTGGTATACCCCTTATTAGTGTTGTAATTCCTTAATTCATATCTTGGTATTTCCTGTTCTATATTTGAGGTACTTGGTTGTTGTGACTCCCCAGTGTATTGGCACTTTTGTTGAGCAATAGCTTGTGAATCTCTTGTGTAGCTGTTATCACTATCAGTTCCACTATCTGATTGATACTGGAACTGTCTTTTCCTATTATATTATTTATATGTATAAACTCTATTAACTCTGTAGTCGTTGATATCTCTTATGAACTTTTAGATTTTTTGCTGTTTAAGCCTTTCCTCATACTCGGACAGTTTTTTCTTTATTTCCTCTAAAGTCCGTGCAAATTCCTCTGCTTCTATTTTTAACTTGAGAGCCTCTTCTATTCTATTCTACATCTCTGTTACCCCTCATGGCTTGAAATAGCTGCTTTCTGCTTTAATAGATGATACAAGAGGGCAGGCAGTTCATTATTGGATGTTGGTCAATAAAAATATTGTTACAAAAATGAATCTTTAGGACCATTAGCATCCATTTAAACAAGAAGCAGCTGAACTGTTGTATTATCTGTTAATTTTAGCACACAATGAATATGACAGATAAAGGGCACGCTGCCTTACAAGATATTGGTAGCAGTGACCAAAACAGTTTACAATTTGTGACATTTTCTGAAAATGAGAGAAAGCAGCTATTTCAAGCCATGAGGGGTAACAGAGATTTATCAACACAGATGGGAGAAAATTCAAAAAATTTAACACAAAAAATAGAAAATCTTCAATTTCGAGATACTAGATTGGAGTGGCATGGGCTGCCATTAACCCAATATTTAGAACACCACAGGATACCTAGAGGATTGAGCATAGCAGTAGAACCTAACATTGGTATTAATTCAGACAAATTAGTGAACAAATGGGATGGTATACGTAATAGAGCCTCATGTGACTTCATGTACGCCCTTATTGAGATGATAATTGATGAAAGAAATACCTTAGTAGAAGACACTAATAGAAGAGAAGAGACTCTCAAGTTAAAAATAGAAGCAGAGGAATTTGCACGGACTTTAGAAGAAATAAAGAAAAAACTGAATATGAAGAAAGGCTTAAATAGCAAAAAATCTAAAAGTTCGTAAGAGATACCAACGACTACAGAGATAATAGAATTTATACATATAAACAATATAATAGGAAAAGACAGTTCTAGTATCAATCAGATAGTGGAACTGATAGTGATAACAGCTACACAAGAGATTCGCAAGCTATTGCTCAACAAGAGTACCAATATACTGGGGAGTCACAACAACCAAGTACCTCAAATATAGAACAGGAAATACCAAGATATGAATTAAGGAATTACAACACTAATAAGGGGTATACCAGGGTACAGTCGGGGATTTGGGGGAAACAATGGGAGCTGGGACAAGGCGAGACAGGTGGAAGAGCACAAAGGCACACCTACGACACACCAACCGGGGGGGGAGGGACAGCAAGGAGACCCCAAGATAATGCCAATATTTAGTTTGAGCAGTAAAATACAAAAACAGCTATTGTTAGGACCCTTAATGCCAGGTATGACAAAGTGTGACGGATGTTCTGTCTGTAACCACACTAGCAAAAAACAGATTTGTAAACATCCTCATACGCAGCAGGAATTTCAGATTAAACAACACATCGATTGCAATAGTGAGGGTGTCATTTATGTCATCCAGTGTCCCTGTGACCACTTACATGTGGGACAAACTAAAAGGGCGTTAAAAAAAGTATATTGGGACATAAGGGAGACATTAGGAATAGAGATGATCAGTCACCGGTAACAATACATTTTAACAGTGGAGGACATACGGGAGCAACCTTACAATTTTGTGGTTTGGAGCTGGTAACATCATCTGCCAGAGGTGGTAGCTTTACAACAACTAGATAGAGCTGAAATTAAATGGATATTTTATCTAAAAAAATTAGATCCAAATATTGACATGAATATCGAGAGCAATTGGCAAGCCTGTGTATAATTATAGAGAGTTATTTTTAAAGATACTTATTGTTTTGTGATTAGCAAAATGATGCTAGGAGTGACATTGAATACCCATTATTTAACATATTAAGTATAACAAAATCAGGTATTTAAGATAATAAAAATGTAAATGTTTACCCACAATTTACATGTTTGTGGATAAGAACTTACATTTATAGCATGACATTTTTCCCCCAAATCTGCCATCATCCCTCCCTCCCACCAAAATCCATTTTTTGTATCATTTTTTATTCTGTGCAGCATAGATAAAATAATTTTTGTTCACTGCAACCTCCTGGGAAGGAGTGGCTGCTTTCAAGTCTTCAAATTGTAATAATAACCAAGAACCATGTGAGTAAACACTGAGCAACTGGCCCTCCTGTGCAAATGTATCTGCCCTCTGGGCAGAATGCATTTTCATGTGTCCATACCAGGCCACCCGAGAGTAGCGTGCAGTGTCATTTTGCAGCCGTGTTTAAACAGGAGGGCCAAAGAGGAACATCACACACCAGCGTTTGGCGTCATTGAGAGTTAAGCACGTAGCCAGTGCAAAAGGAATCATAAGGAAACTTTATAAGGTATAAAGTTTTAGCAATAATAGTCGAACTAACTAAATCTACTAAACATGAGGGTGTTGCAGAGGCGCAGTAAACTCATGAAGATTTTAAATTATTATTTTCCGGCTGAAGCCATAGAAAACTTTTCTAAGCATTTTTGGGCAGTGAGCAGTTACATTATTCACTGCTAGCTGGCGAATGAGGTATGTGTATAGTTAAATTCATGGTACAGGTTTATAATAGAAGTCACATTTTCAGTGTTTTATCACACGCGGTGCTTGGTGATTGGCAAAATTATATGTATAACTATTGGACAACTAAGAGAAGTTTGTTTTGTATGTCCACAGATAGTTAAAGTGAATATCCGTATATTTATAACAAGCAGAAGGAAGAATCCAGTTCAGCGGTAAACCATTTGTAAATGTCATTTTATAGAACTTATTTATAAGGTCTTTTGTTGAAGCATCTGATGAAAGGTTGCAACTAACTGAATGTGTTTTGAACAGATAAAGTCCCCATGACCAAGCTATTATATAGCAAAACATAGGGGCAAGAAATAACAGCAAAATTGAACTGAAAAGAGGAAAATAATTCTTTATTTATGAAGGATCAGCCTCCAGCCATATAAACACATAGGGGCAAGAAATTTGTAAATTTCGCCGACACCACCAGTATATGGCACCCAATATTCCCTTCACCATCCTTGTACTCATTATGTGAGTGACTGTCATGGCCCTCATTGTGATATATATGTATTGTACATATTGTAGATGTTAGTTTAACTTTCTCTTGCCAAGCTTTAACATGTGAATTCTCTGTATATTATTGTGTTATAAATAACATTTTCTTGTTTTTGTATGTATAACTGTCTCATAAGTATGTGATGTAATTGCTGTGCACCAACTCGAACCTTGACCTTATCAGGTCCATCTTGTAAATGAGCCTTGCTCAATGATGATCGCCTGAATAAATAAAGATTTGATTGATTGATTGATTGATTGATTGAAACACACAGAAGCTAGGAGTGGTATATGTTGTTCATCCACACTGACCCACCCAACCTCCCCGGCTGCATCGTGCAACCTGGCTTGGGCTAAGATCTGGCGTCATGGGGCAGAACCAAGGGTTATACTACCCGAGTAGGTGGGAGGAGCCAGCTTGAAGACCTTCTGGCAAAATTTAAAGGGGAAAGGGACATGCCTACAAGTGTGGATGAACAACAAATACCACTCCTAGAACTACCGTTACAAGTGAGTAACCTGTTTTTCCCTGCTATGGCATCTCTTCCAAAGTCCCTCAGGTCATAGTGAAGGCCAGGAAGCCCTCCACTAGATCCATGTATGCCAAGAAATGGAAAAGATTTTTGATCTGGGACACAGCCAAAGGCCTAGACCCGTTTTTCTGCTCAGCTTCCCAGATCCTAGAGTGCCTCTTGCACCTATCAGAGTTGGGTCTCAGTTATTCCTCTCTGAAGGTCCACCTCTCTGCGGTTTCAGCCTACCACCTTCCAGTGGAGTGCAAAACCCTAGCTCAGCTAGAGGTTTCCAGAACTTTCTGAAGGGGATCCTTCACCTCAAACCTCCAGTCCGGAATCCTGTTCCCCCCCCCCCGGGATCTTAATTTTATTTAAGAAAAACATACTTTGCCCCCTTTTGAGCTGGCAGCAAGAAATGATATGCGTTATCTTTTGTGGAAAATGCTCTTTTTAGTTGTGATCACTTCAGCTCGAAGACTTTCAGAGCTTCAGGCTCTAGTTTGTAAAGAGCCTCATTTAATTTTCCACAGAGACTGGGTGGCTCTGTGAACTAATTCTTCTTTTCTTCTGAAGGTAGTTTCGGAATTCACCCTAAATCAGAATGTTGAACTGCCAGTGTTTTACCCAGAGCACTCCAGTAGTTGGGAGTATCTCCTGCACACCCTCAATATGCACAGGAATTTGAGATATTACATCTCATGGACTAAGGAGGTTCACAAATCGGATAAACTCTTCATAGCCTTCGCTTCTAAGTGCCAGGGCAAGGCTATTTCTAAACAGACATTGTATAGGTGGCTGGCAAATTGTATTCATTACATTTACCAGAAGTACGAGAAGCCCCTTCCGGGGACACTCAAGGGCCACTCAACTAGCGGAGTGACCACTCCCACTGCTTTCTTTAGAAACATGTCCACTGCGGACATCTGTGCAGTGGCCATTTGGTCCTCTGTCCACACCTTCACAAAATGCTACACTCTGGACATTGCTTCTAGGCGCAGAACTGTCTTTGGTCTAGCAGTCCTGCAAGGACTTCTGTCATGAGCAGACTGTCGTTGGAAGACATTTTCCTCCTCCCAGAACCTAGTCTCCGACTCTTTCTATTTAGTTGACTGCTTGGTATTCAGTCCTACTTGTTAAGACCTACTGCAGAAACCCTCTCAAAGTAAGATATAACAGTTACGTAAGAACTTAACGTAACAGTAGATATTCAAGAGAGGTTCCTGCAGTAGGTCTAGATTTCCCACCCGCCTTCCCCCAGCTCCTGTGTTTTTCCCTCTTTATTCCCTTCCCAGGACTTTGTTTTATCCAAGGCTCAGGGTATCAGAAGTTTTCACTTCTCTCTCTCCTGCTTCCTCTTTCGAGGTCTCCGACTGGAGAACTGGAGGGTGGGTGGGGGACTGCCCCTATTTATAGTCCCGCTGATGTCCCATCACCTGACGCTGGGGGCAGTCCTCCGCTGAAGATTGCTAACTACAAGTTTGTCGTGCAGTCATGACGTCAGGGGGTGCAGTCCTACTTGTGAAGACCTGCTGCAGGAACCTCTCTTTAAAGATCTACTGTTACGGCAAGTTCTTACGTAACTGTTACTTCCTCACCTATGGAGAAGTAGGCAGAGGAAGACTAGTCACCAAGAGGACCATTTCTTGTTGGATAGGTTTAAAGCAAAGTTATTTCATGTTTCTATCTATGGTTCATGCTGTTTGCACAATTTTTAATTGCTGTTGTTTCATACATATGAACGTGTACCCATTTATCTTCGAAAGAATTCTGGTGCCTTCTCAAGCAGTCTCTCCTCAGCACAACCCCAAGCTCTTTCCTGATTGGTCAGTTCATAAATTCATTACCATGCACCTCCGGGGCAGTTCAACCTAGCCAGCTAACTGCTATTGTTACTGACCCCTTGGAAGAAAGATTACTATGGTGAGTAATTTTTTCTCTTAGGACACCAGGACTGCTCAGCTTCACAGTTCTCTCACCCTAAGGATGTGCATGGAGATGAGGGTAACTCCAAATCTGATTAATGGAATCAGATCCATTGGATTCTGATCTGTTTGTTAGATTTAGGACTTTTGGAATTGAAGACCAAAAATCTAAAATACTAAAAATGGTCAAATCGGACCCACATAGGGATTCCTAAATCTGATTCTGGAATTCATGATCCAGTTTTGATGCCATTCAAGAAGTCTTGTCTGCTTGGATTTTTAGGATTTTGGATCCTGATTTGGAAACTGATGTTCCGAAATCCTGTCAGAATGGATTTCTGCAAATCTGAGCATCCCTAGTGGAGACAGTCTTACAGCCATCAGCAACTTCCCAGCAGTCCCCATAAACTTATATTTAAGGTTTTATAGCAGGCAGTTATTTTGCTCCCTGAGGCCCTGTCCACACTTGAGTTCTTGTAACGTTACCGGCTGTCTGTAATGTTACAAGAATGGCAAACATGGATTGCATTCACACTGTAACACTGTAAAACCATGCTAAAAACTGTGTTTAAAAATCGTGTTGGGGGAACTGTGGAGCAGGCTTGCTGATAAGATGTACTTCACTGCGGTTCCATGAGACAGACTTCTTCAAACTTAAAAATTTCTATTCCTGCTAAGTGAACCAGTTGAAGACTGATACCATTACACAGAGCTTCTTACCAGGATTGTTTTGATACCAAAAAGAGGAGATGGGTCAACAAAATAGAGGTGGAGGAGCCGGGGGGAAAAATCTGCAACCACATGGAGATCAAGAAGGGGCAGAAACCACTACGAAATCGGCAACTATAGTGGAGGGCCATGCCATGAAAGTCCTGCCTACTACTACTAAATTATTACAAGAAAATTCACAGATCCGGTACCGCATCGAGGCCCTAGAAAATGCACACCGAACAGCGAATGTCAGGTTAGTGGGACTGCCGGAAGGCAGTGAAGGAGACAACCTGGTGGAATTCCTAATAAATTGGATGCCTGATACCCTACACATGGAAAAGGAAGCCACTGCTTTACAAATTATGAAGGCCTATCAGATCTCTCCCAGATCAGTAGCAGGACAACAGGAGTTACCCCAGACAGTGCTTTGTGTCACAGTAGGAGTGGTGGCACGAGACGTAATGTTGCAGGTGGCTTGTAACTCTCTTGGCCTTAAATTTGAAGGACATGCTTTGCATCTCTTCTCTGACCTTTCTTTTGCTACCCGGACAAGGTGGAAGAAGCGTGATGCAGTCAGAGCACGTCTGAAGAGCCTGGGAGTGGTGCACTCACTATTGATGCCAGCTCAACTAAGAATCCACTACAGGGGACACATATCAACTCACTGACCCTTCAGAAGCAGGAAAATGGATCAAACAAATTGAGAAGGAGTTCATGGTGACAGAGGGTAATGCTCTGGTGCAGGAAGATTCGGATGACAATATCCGAGTCTGGTAACCAGGGAAGGAGTTATACCTAACTGTGAGAGCACTGACTATGACTCTGGGCGGGTGGGTTGTGACGTGGAGGGGGCTGTTTCTCTACACAGTAAATAGATAAATAAAGTACAGTTCTTGATATTGTTCCCTGTGACCACTAAATCAGGACTAAATGGTGGAATATTCTCTTTAAACTTGGTCGGCTATCTGTCGCATTTCATCTACTCATCCTGACTAATTGATGAAATGGCCGATACACGTGAGGAGTCCCATGTTTTTACTCCATGATTTCTACTGCGTTAGAGGAACATATGTTATGGGCTAATGCTTTCCCTGAAGTGCGAGCCGCCCAGCTCAGGTTTGCCCCAGTGCTCACGATGTGTTTTACTAATTAGAGTGAAACCATTTTCTCTTTTGCAAGTTATAGATGGCAACAAGTAGAGAGGGTGTTAATAATAATGCCCTGAGTTAAAAGTAGGGAAATAAAAAGGTTAACTATTGATTCATAGGAGGAGTCTGTTTGGGAGGCAGTATAGCGCAGTGATTTAAGGCTCTGAGCTGCAAATCTGGTGACATCCAGCAGACCAGACCTTGGTTTGAATCCCACAGCTTCCACTTGCATACTGTGTGACCCTGAGCAAGTCACTTAACTTCCCTGTGCTCCCAGGTCACTCCTGTAAAAAAGCTTTCAGCTTAGTGTACTACTCCTGGTTAAACAACAACAAAAAAAAAAAGTCTGTTGTGGGTAAGGGGAAGTAGTACTTCCCATTTTTGATGAACAGAAAAATGTTTGGAGGGAGATCACATCAGCTGTGTTGGTTGAATATAAAATGTTTGGTAATATGAAAAATTGTTTTTTTTCAGGCTAGATCGATGTAATTTTGCAAGCCACAGCATATTTTGCATGTATTAAAATGTAAGCTACTCTTCATTAACCCTGGGAGTTGTACCCCCACCTCCTAAATCATAACTGTTCAGACTGTTATTTGTTATTTGTACTGCTTCTTACTCATCTGGCAGGAGTATATGCTGTATTGCTGTTGTTTTTACTGAAAACAATAAAATATAAATTAAAAAAAAATTGTGCTAAAACCCTGATCAGAGCAAGGTTTTAACATGGTTTCAGACCAACATGGTTGCTGCTTGGGAACTCAAGGAGGCAAGCACAGTGTCAGAGCGCAGTGTGGACGCTCTAACAACCGTGCTCAAACACGGAAATCAAAACGTTTTTGAAAAACGTTTTGAAAATGCGGGTCAGTGTGGACAGGACCTAAGTTTCTGTCCTTGATCCTTGCTGTGCACTAATACCTGAACAACATTCTTTAATTTATGAATTATATGTGCTGCTCTCAGTCGTGCTTTTTTGGACATTGGGCCTTCTATGGGCTTATCCTATGATCATCTGAATAACATTTGCCCTGTACCATAAGGTCAGCACAGTCACAAAGGCTAAACTTGGAGAGTTCCTTATGTCCCTTTACAATAGTTCATGTTCCAGTTCTTGATACTCTGTGCCTACTAATTTATGTATTCTGTTCAGCCGTTCTCTATTGTGGGAAAGTTTTTGATATCTGCTAATTACTTTTCTCCCACACTTATTGTAATGTATGCTGATTTAACATATGGATTTCGGAAATAATACTATTCTAAAGTATACAAAAAAATTCTCATAATAGCATTGCCCCTGAAGCAATAATAGTATAGTTGGCAAGTGATAATACTATATCGTTCTGAGCCCGTAATAGTGTCGTTGGGGGCTCTAAATGATAGTATTATCACAAAAAGTCAACAGCGAATGTGCAAGCACAGCACCCTACATGACTAGTGTCAATCAGACAGTAGCATCTGAACACGCGGCTCATGATTGGCCAGTTTCTCTCTCTGGGCGGGCAGAACATTTTGAAGAACATGGCAACCATCTCTCGCTTAGCAACAGAGAATCACAACTGGGGCATTTCTCCTTTTTTTAAAATGCTTATGGAAAATGGAACTATCTGGTTGATCCTGCGTTCTGGGGGAAAAAAAGAAAGAAAAGGTAGGTCTGCCTACTGAAAATAATCTTTTTCACTTGAGAGGAGTCAGTGCCTGGCTATGGGAGGGGTTAGAGGAGCAAGACAGTGCAGCAGGTGAGAGGAGCGAGACAATGTGGCGGTAGGCCAGAACAGAGTCTTCCCACAGCAGCTGACTGCCCATTACAAAATAAAACCGGATCCATATATTAAAAAAACTAACAAATACCTAAGTGTGTATTGCCAAGCAGCAATCCCATCTCGAGGCAAGTCCCCAACACCTCTCGGTAAGATGACTGCCTGGTAATACACACTTAGGTATCTGTTATTCTGTTTGTCTACTCCATCCTGATCTTTCGCGTCTTAGTTACTTGATGCTCCGTGCCAGCTTCAGTTTTGACTTCCACTCTGTGCTACTTTATTGAATGCTATCTGGTTATTGTTAATTCTGCCCTTAAGCACTGCTGGCTTGTAGACCGATTGTCTGCCTAATCTTGTATTATTGTTGCATTTATTGTTTACTGTTGTATGATGTAATTCTCCTAGGCCGTGCCAAATAGACATTAATTTGTCTAGTGCACTTACCTGGTTAACAAAAACTAAATAAATAAATAACTCATCTGGTGCTTTTAGTCATATTACATTCTCTGCTGGGTATTAACTGATTTCTCCTCTCCCGGGACTCTTTAGTTCATTATACTGGCTGTGTTTTGGATCCTTGTTAAGCAACGTGCTTTTTTTTCCTTCCACCTTGGCAAACATTATTAAAGGTCATAGTATGACTCATCATGATACAGAAGACATTTACCAGCATTACAAAAATGCATTCTAGCATTTAAGAATAAGTGGAGCAGGACTTCCTTGCTGATAACTTTGAGATAGCAGAAGCATTCATGGTTAGAACTCTGAATGCCTTGCAAAGTTGCTGTTTTGAACTGTGGCGGTCATTGTTTCCCTTTCAAGCTAGTTGCTTGAGTATTTCCATGTATTTTGTCAGTTGATAGATAATCTTAAACAACTTTTTGTTAGGATTTTTTTTTTACTTGAGAAAGTGCATTTGGTCTTATGTGGATCTCCTCTCCATACTGCTTATAAATTAACCATTGCCTCTGGCTGCTTAAAAGAACTGATCACGGCAACTTGGTTTTAAAGGGGCACTGTCAACTCTTTTGCATCGTAGTGTTTCTTGTTGAAAACCCACCTTTTATAAAGGCTGTCACTAAAATTCATTGATGTTGCTGGTTGTTTTATCTGCTTCCTTTTCTAGTAGAACTGAAGTAAGTGCTAATGCATGCTAATGGTATAAATATACCCAAACTTATTTTGTTTCAAATCCTTGATCTACTCTTAGGAAGACCCCTGACCAGCACCGCATGTCATAATGTGATAATCTCCTCTCCCACCACTACATCTTGAATGTCAGTTTTAATTGCGTAAACAGATTTATTTTTGTGTGGTAAACACCAATATGGTGGGAAGTCTGTTTTTTTTCCCCTTTTTTAAAAAGACAAAAGGAATCAGAATTAAACTACCAGCTACATCAGTAAATTCTACAGAACGTGAACAATCATAAACTGTGTTTTTTAAACTAAGGACGATTTGAAGCCTAAGGTGATTGACAGTGTCCCCTTTAATTGACGTCCCAGCTGGGACTTGAACATCCAAATGGTACAGAATACGAACATATGAAAATTGCAAGCAGAAAAAGGCCTTTATGGTTTACCAAGTCTGCTCGATGGCGCAGCCAGCAGCCCTTATTCTGCAGCTGTCCCCCCCCTCCATTCCCTCCCCTCCTTTGACCCGATCCCTCTTGCACTGTCCCATCCCCTTTTGAAGCTGCCCACTGTTCTACTGGCTACCACCTCCACTGGCAAAGTGTTCCACCCAGTCACCACCCTCTCTGTGAAGAAGTGTCTCCTCATCTCCCTCCTGAACCTTCCCCCATCCAGTCTCATATCATGGCCTCGGGTGTCCCTCCCCTCCCTTAGTTTGAAGAGCCCCTCTGTACAGTATTTGTTTAATCCCTTCATGTACCTGAAGGTCTCAATCATATCTCCCCCCTCTCCTTCCTTTCCTCCAGTGAATACATGTTCAATTCCCTCAGCCTGCTTTCATACAGTAAGTCCCCCAGTCCCTTGATCATCTTTGCCATCCAGCACTGCATCCCCTCCAGTAATCTAATGTCCTTCTTCAGGTATGGTCGCCAGTACTGCATGCAGCACTCCAGGTGTGGTCTAACCAGTGCCCTATACAATGGCAGAATCACCTCCCTCCTTCTTGAGGATATGCCCCCTAGCAATACAGCCCAGCATCCTGTTGGCCTTTGCAGCCGCCTATCTACATTGTGCCGAGTTGTTCATTGCTCCTGTCTCTAGCACCCACAGATCCTTCTCCTCCTCAGTCACAGCTAGCTGTTCTCCCCCCAGTAGGTAGCTCCTCTTAGGATTGTTTGCCCCAAAGTGCAGCACTTGCATTTTTTGGCATTGAACCCCAGCTGCCAGGTGTCCGACCAGGTCTTCAGTTTTGAGAACTCCTCCTGCAAACCTTGCCGACACCCAAGATCATCCACCACTGCTCCTATCTTGGTGCCATCAGGAAACAGACTGGTTTTGCTCTTGATGCCCACCAAAATGTCTGCAGTGAATATCCCAAACAACACTGGTCCCAACACCGGGCCTTGCAGAACTCTGCTTGTCACCACCCTTGGGGATGACAGCTCCCCATCCACCACCACTCTCTGCTCTCTTCCTTGCAGCTAGTTAACTACCCAGTCCACCATCTTCGCACCCACCCCTGTATTTTGTAGCTTATTTCCCAGTCTCCCATGTAGTACTGAATTGAATGCCTTAATGAAGTCCAGGTACGGGACATCTACTCCAACTGCATGGCCCTTGTCCAGTTGTCTAGTTACCCAGTCATAGTTATCCACCACGTTGGTCTGACAGGATCTGCCAGCAACAAAGCCATGCTGTCTATTGTCCTGCAGTCCCTGGGATTCCAGGAGGGCCACCAGCCTCTCCTTCAGGATTGTCTCCATCAACTTACCTACGACGGATGTGAGGCTCACTGGCCTATAGTTCCCTGGTTCATCCTTGGGGCCACTCTTGTGGAAAGGTACCATGTGAACCATCATCCAATCCTGAGGTACACACCCTGAATCCAGTGAGGCATTGAATAGGTCTGCTAAGTGCCCTGCTATGTCCTCTGCCAGTTCCTTCAGGACCCTGGGATGCATACCGTTTGGCCCCTGGCGCCTTGTCCACCCTCAGTGTCCTGAATCCCTCCAGCACCATATCCCCTGTTATTACCCTGTCCGTCACCCCTCCCCCCCTTTACCTGACCTCAAGCCCCCCTTGGGTATCTCCCCCACTTTTCTGTAGTAAATACAGAGCAGAAGTAGTCATTTAGCACTTCTGCCTTTTCTCCCCCTTCCTCCACCCAACCCCCTTCCTTTTTAATCCCTGCTATATTTGTCCTTACTGCTCCTTTTCTTCCTGATGCACCTGAATAATTCCTTCTCCCCCTCCTTAATACCTTCTGCCAGCCTGAGCTCCTTGGATGCCTTAGCTGTCCTTGTCACCTCCTTCGCTTCCTTCAGGTACTCCTCCCTGTCCTCCCCCCTCCCTGTTCTTTTGCACCTCCTGAATGCGGCTGTTTTCTTCCTTACCTTTTCTATGACACCTTTGCACACCCAGCTAGGTTTCTTTGCCCTTGCCTTCTTACTCCTGGCCTTGCTGCAAGTTTTAGTTGCCTCCACTACCCCCTCTTTTATGAGCTCCTACCTCTGGTTAGTGTCCATGCTAGGTTGAATTTTGTCCAGGTACTTCTTTATTACCTCCCCATCCTCTTGAAGTTGGCCCTCCTAAAGTCCAACACCCTTGTGTTGGATTCTACTCTTTCCTTACACAAATTCAACATGAACCATACTGATCGGTCGTCGCTCCCCGCCAATGGTTCTTCCACCCTCAGTTCCCTCACAAATTCCCCATTTACCAGCACGAGGTTGAGGGTATTCCCTAACCTGGTTGGTTTGTTCACCATCTGCATCAGGAAATTGTCCTGGAAGGTGTCCAGCAATACCTGCTCCCTTCTATTGTTTGTGGCTGGGTTACTCCAACCCACCCCTGGCAGGTTGAAATCTCCTATGATCACCACATTCCCCTTTCCGCTTGTTCTCCTGATCTGGGCTGCTAGTTCCCTGTCCAACTCTTCTGACTGGGAGGGTGGTCTGTATACCACTCCCATCCTGAGAGTCCTATTCCTGGAGTCCTGGATTTGCATCCACAGTGACTCTGTCCTGCCCCTTCCCCCTCCTCCCGTGCACACTTCAGTCCCTCCCTCACATATAGCGCCACCTTCCCCTCTTTCCCCTTTACTCTGTCTCTGTGGAATATTCTGTATCCTGGTACCACCAAGTGCAGTCATGGTACTGGGTGGCCCATGTTTCGGTAATGGCTGCTATGTCCCCCTCCCCCTCTGCCGTGATGGTCTGAAGCTCTGCTGTTTTATTTCCCAGGCTTCTAGCATTCAAGGTGACCATATCCCCCCTCCTCCTTCCATCTCTTACTAACATCCTCCCTATTCCTTGCCCTTAATTCCATGTTTCTCTCATGGTGGGTAAGCTCGTCTGTCTTCCCCACATGTGGCCCCAGCATGCCTCCTGCCCACTTGCCACCCCCCCGTGTCTAATTTAAATACTCAGCCTCATCTATGTAATCACTAAGCCCCCTTTTAACACTTTCTTGCCCTCCTCGCTAAAGTGTAGTCTATCTTTTGAGTAAAGACTACTGTCTCCCCCGGTTCCTCCCCACCTTCCCACCAGCCCATACCCTTTGGCCTGACACCAAGTTCCTAGCCATTTATTAAATTCTTTTATTCTCTGTTTTCTTGCAGTGCTTGCCTGGGGAAAAGGAAGTATCTCTGAGAATGTTACCGATCATCCTGCCCTCTCGCATATTGGTCCTAATTCCTCTAACTTCTTCTGCACTAAAGCTACTGTCCCATCAGCCAGGTTGTTTGTCCCCAAATGCAGAATTAAATGCATTTTCTCCCTACCCTCCTAGCGTACCTCAAGACAGAATGCCCCATCCTTTCTGCTGCCATTCCTGGCATGGCCTCCACCCATATGCAACTATGCCTCTCCCCCTTGCCACCCCACCTGACTCTCCTTAGAACTGAGTGTCCCAGCACTAAGAGTCCACTCTGGTGTTCAACCTCTTGTTCCCCTTCCCCCCCTCCCCCACAACACCACTTCTTCCTCCTCCTGCACATTAGTTCCTCTTCTGCCCCTATTATAATTCCCCATCTGTACCCCCATCCCACTTTCATCTTGGCCACCCCAGTTACACCTCCAAGCTCATCCCCCTTTCCTACTTAATTTCCTTCCTGGACTATGTACTGTTTTTCCAACAACCTTTCTCCTAGACCTACTCCTACCGCCCTCATGCTGGCATAAGTATTCTTATGTCAAAGAAATGTAATAACATGACCTCTATTTTAATTAGGTGTAATTGGCTTCCTATCCACCAAGATATAGAATCAAACGATTCTTTTAACTACCATCTACTGCTAATCTGACCAAGCTCCCAGCTACATATCATTGCTCCTTTTAAGCACTAACCAAGAAGATACCTTCAGTCAGCGGATTTTTTTTTATATGTGTTTCTCAAAGGGAAGCTGCCCTTTTCATACAAACACTTTTTATAGACACCGTCACCCCCAAAGCCCCCCTCCCGCTTTTTAAGTACATGTAAAATGTGCCAGGAGTTTGTATGAACCACCCTGTGTGCTGTTTGACTGATTGCTGTAATTTGTTGAACAGCACAAAATAAAGAAAGCTCACTGGAACCTCCATTTAGTGCTTAAACTTTTCAGTGCAAGAAAGCAGTTGATGGGTGCTGGTTTTGTGCGTTTAGCAGTTTTATTTGAATTATTCCTTCGGTTTGAGGGTAAATACAGTACACAGATTAGGGGAGCAGAGTCTTTCCCCTCGGCAGTCATTAGGAGGGTGGCATCACTGGAAGTCCCACAGGGACAGTGTCAGTGTATGGTACCTCTCGGAAACCCAGTGTAGAGAGCTTGGGGGCACTGGCCCTGGCACCAAAAGCTTCCCCCTCCTAACTGATCCATAGCTTTTGAGCTTACTTCTGGGACAGAGTTGAAATAAATGGCCTCCTCCTGAGGATATTCCTGCTGCCCCATTAGCCCCTCCACCCACATAGTAGCCCCTTTTCATTCTATGGTGTACAGTAGAACCTCATCTCCTTTATCTGATTCCCCTGCACTGCATACTAGTCCCATGATATTCTCCTTCCTCTGCTGACTCTCTTAGACCCCATTTTAGCTTTGCAACACGTCTACTACAGCCTGCCTGTAACTTTTTTTTAATTTTATCTTAATGCCTTCTTCACTATTGTGCCCCCCCCTTCAGTCGGCCCCAGCCCTAGCCTCCGAGATCCCTAGTACTTAACCCCTCCATGCCCCCTGGAGTCAGTTCCTGAGACAGGGTCTGGCCACAGCCAGGCAGTATCGCTTGTCCCTATCCAGACCTGGGGTCAGGTGAAACCCTTGGTGGAGGGGTGGCTAGTGGCAGGAGGTGGGGCCCGAGCGTGCTGCAGGTCATCCTGCATGCACCAGCCATTTTCCTTATGGATTTCTCCCCAGACCCTCAGGATGCCAGTATGCGCGGAGCTCCGGGCACATGCAAGTGTATTGTGCATAGCCTGGCCGACGTCCCCCTGCCCATTATGATTCCCCCACTGCACTGCCATCTGTGTGCACCCAGGTGGAAGTATAGCAGCGGTGGATTGCATCCCTACCCCCCAAAGAAGGAGCGCATCCTCTAGGATGCTTAATCTTCCTTTCCCTGGCCGGCCTCTGATGACTCAAGCTTGATCCCGAATGCAGGATGCCAGCGCTATGAGCAGTAGCGCTATCACTTATAGGTCAACTCATCTGTAACAGTTATGTAGACAGTAGGTGCCACAAAACTCTGCGAGAGGGTTTCTGAGGGTCAGTATAGACTGTGAATGCCCCTGTGAAAATTCCAGTGATGTTTTCTCCTAATGGTTCAATTTCAGCTGGTTACCATCTGTATCCCCCCACCCCCACCCCGGTCACCCCTGAAAAAGGGACTTCTAGTCTCAGTGTGCCTACCAGGTCAACAAAATTCAATAAATAAATAATGGCTGCCTAGAGGAAAGGCTCCGCTCACCTAACTCATATATTTACTCTCGAAACTAAGCAATAATCAAAACAAAACTGCTAAATTCACAAATTCAAGAAGGATAAATATAAAACTACCAGATGATGGTCAAGAGATCCCTGGAGATGTCTAATGGTGGAAAATTCTTAGTAGAGGGCAGAGATCACAGTCTGAGTGCCTCTTAAGAAAGCACAAGAAACTTGCACCACAACACAGACAGAGAAAGTGATGTTTATTTATTTAAAAGCATTTCACCAGGAAGACATACAGAGATGCACAAACAATCTCGTTTACAGATGTGACTTTGAGGAAGGGCAAAGGGGGAACTATTATGCAGCAAATACAAAAATAAGCACTATAAACACATTACACAAAATCAGAGAAGGTTGCAGATTCATCAGGTACATTCAACAATTAGTAGACAGGTATACAACAACAGTTTTACTAGCAAATCAAGAACAGTCACAGTAGGACACAATTGTATTCCTAAGAAACAATTTAGCAGAGGCAGTACTGGAGGGTGAACTGTTGCCCAAGGTAGTTCCATACCCGAGGAAGTCTGTAACTGAAAGTCAGTTGCCTGAAACTCAGTTTGCACTGTGGGACAACGAACCTGTTTCCAGAGTGAGAGTAAAGATGGTTTACTGGCAGAGCAGTGGGAGTGAGAAGGCAGCACAAGTAACCTGTCAGCTTGTTAAGCCAGTGTTTAAATCTGTAGAGAGCAAGGTGTTGTACACATCTGTTAGACAGTTAAGGCCAGCTCACGCGGTCATATAACATGCTATGATGCTTCTGGGCAGGGGCAATTAGGATAAATCTACAGAGGATATCCAGTTTCACTAACTGACATTTTGAGGCAACATCATAAACCATGTCTTCAAAGTCAGTAACTGGAAGAACTAAGCACTCAGTCAGGCATTTGCGCATACTTGGGGAGAGGCAGCCACCCAACTGATAGAGGGCACCAAATGTCTTGTGGGATTTGGAAACTAGTGTTTGGATATGCATGAGAAGTCAAGGGAATGATCCAGAATGACACAGAGATATTTATAGTGGAATACTGAGGATAATGGGACACCACTTGAGTTATTAGCAGTGAAGGTGGAGATGGCAGCTAGACATTTTTTTTGTGCCAACGGACATAGAAACAGCTTTGCATCGACTGAGACCCAGACGATTTGCATAAAACCAGCTTGACAGTATGTTGAAGTACGATTGCAGGGCAGCAGAGATATCAGCAGGATGACGCCCAGATGAGTGAAAGATGGTGTCATCGGCGTTCATTAATTACAGAATTTTACAGACTGCGGCAAGTCATTTACAAAAATTGTGAAAAGGAAGGGTGCTAGAACAGAGCCTTGTGGGGGCCCCCATAGTAACATGTTTAGGATCAGGTAATGCTAGGCCACTGGAGACAGATTGGGTGCTGCCAGAGACGTAAGATGAGAACAAGGAACAGGAAGGGCAGGTGAGGCCAGAGGCAGTGAGTTTATTTAGAAGAAGGGAATGGTCAACAGTGTCAAACACTTTGGCTGAATGAAAGAAAACACCAGTCTGTAGACCAGTATTTCTGTTAGAAAGAGTAAAATCATCAGTGAATCTGAGCAGAGAAGTTAATGTAGTACAGTATGTGCTGCATGAAACCTGACAGGTTGAGCAGAAACTGGTTTGAAGTGTTGTTGATGAAAATAAAAATAATTACTGATAAAACTGAAAAAGAATGATAAGATTTCAAGGGCAATATGGCCACTTTCCAAAAAAAAGACTTGATGAACCTGAAAGCAGAGTGTGTGCCACAGAAGACAATACACAAAAAATGTGACCCGGCAATTGAGCAGATTTTAAAGCAGCAGACTCAGATTATTAACAAAATGTCAGCGTCTACAGACTTCTTGAGGGTGTTAAGAGAGGAGAAATGAAGACTGAATACAAAGTGGGTACTAAGGTGTCTGGATATCGCTCCAGAGAAAGAGCTTCAAGTTGAAAGGGCATTCAGGACATTGCTACAAAGACCAGAGGATCATTAAGTGAGATATTGTTCAATTGTCTTGTGCTCTCTAAGTTGTAAAATGAAAGAGGAGGTACTAGGGAAAGCTTGCAGAAAAATGGAGGTTAAATGTAACAACTCAAGACTATATTTTGATCACCCCCCCCACACACACACACACACACACGAGGTATAAAAGAAAATGCAAGAATACACCACCACCAAATATTTTACTCAGTGAACATAAAATTTAAGTTCCAAATCCCATTCCCCCTTAAGGTTAGAGTGTTTTGGGAGGAGAAGGATCTTTTATTTCATTTTTGGTTGACATAATTATTTGGGTTAAACATCTGGGCTCACAAACATAAACAAGCTCAGAAAGGCTTCAGAATTTCTGGACTATCCAGACAAAAAAGAAAAAAAAACTGTTGCAGTACTGGCAGCGGATGTGTTTGGAAAAAGGATTATTTCTAACAAAATATGTGTTTGGAAAAAGGATTATTTCTAACAAAATATGGGAAAAGTTGAATGTTATATGGGGGAGGGGTGTGGGGACAGCAAATTATGATCTTATGATGTTCAGGGTACTCTACGGGTTTCTTTTCATATTAGGAGTGCTGGGAGGAGGATTAACTGTAAAAGCAGCACCAGAGATTTGGTAGTGTGTACTACCTACTGCTGCCTATGGGTGCAGACATTTAAGTAACACAGTAAAGGGCTGCAAAAGATCCCAGTTAGAAGGGAATCTCTTCTTAGAAGCAGTCAGAAAAGGGAAAGAGGACTAAGAGGTATGATATGGGGTAGGTTCTTAGAAGCAGGGCAGTACCCACAGGATTTCATGTATCGTGTTATAAACATTTAAGTTGTGGTTTTTAAAGTTCACTTGTCCTACAAACAAAGAGTTTTGGAACAGTATCAAATAGATGTAAAGCAGTATACATTTCCACTGCAGAAATTAATAGGAGTTCCCGGAAGGGAGAAATGGGAGGGCATCAGTGCAAGTGAATGAAACCAAAATAATGTTACATAGTGTAAATGCTTTAAAAAAAATTCAATACAAGGAACTCCGGTATTGAAACAGATTGGGCAGCAAAAAACAGGAATAATTTTCCTCCTAAGGCACATTTACGCAGCCGCATGGCAGACTGCAGCGCTTGCCTCCGGCTGTCCCTCCTGCTCCTGAGCCAGTGCATGAGCTCATTTCTAGGACCCTACTGAATGCCAATGCAAGCTGCACACGAGGGAGGCCATGAGTTCGGAGGAGTGCACGTGTGACTCTTGCTTCTCATCAGTTCGGGGGCAGGTGGGTGCTCCGTGCAGTGATGTGAGCAGTGTTGGTAGTCCACACGCCAGTTTACACACTCACATTGCTGTGCGTTCCAAAATCTGCAGAGGATTCATGATCCAGGAAGTGTCCGCTCTCCCACTTTTGCACTGCAGCAACCCAAGTGCTCAGGTTGAGGCAGTGCAAAAGAGACAGTGTAAACAGGACTGTAGAGATGCACTTCTCTAAACAAGGACACACAAAATTCCATAAGCTCGGTTCAAAGGGTCATCAGGCTCTTACTGTATGTACGAATGATTTAGGACTGAATAAGGAGGACTGAGGTAGTTGGTAGTAGTACATGACTGCTTGTACAGCTTGTTTGTACTTTGGCTTACACACTGTCTCTGTTCTGCTATAGGGACTACCACCCTGTTTGGGTGCCGAAAAGATACAGAAAAGCTCAAAAAAGTGTTTCAAACCCTCGAGGTGTCACAGCGGACAAAGTCCCCAAGAGTAAACTCACATTAGGGAGGAAGGCCCAAAAGAACGACACTCAGGAGAAACCTGGTATTATGACATTTGGTGTGGAGGAGAAGAAAAAACCCTTGTGGAAGAAACCTCTGGGGAACCAAGGGTGAGGTCGCTATCCCTCTAGGCTAGGAGCAGAATTAGTGACTGCTTGCTTGGTGTAAATTTGGAAACCCAATTTGCGGTAGAACATTTAGCAAGAGGGGCTTTTACTCTATCACTTTAACAGGATAATTCCGTGAGGTGCTGCTGAGTTTTTGGACACAGCTAAAGGGGCCCTCTCCCCACTCAAGGAGGAACCCCACCCACACAGCATGCTTTGAGGAGAGTAGTAGATGCTGCACAGAGGTCACCCAGCCTCAACACTGGGAAAGCCTATCCTTAAATGGTAAGTAAAGGGAAGGGCAACAGAGATACCAGGTGACTTGTAGGCAAATACAGGGAGGATTGCTTCAGGAGGTGTTGTCGAGTTGATCTGCATGATGGAACATAAGAACATAAGAATTTGCCAGCAGAAGGAGACCGTGCGGTCCCTCTAGTCTGCTCGAGATGTCTACCCCCACCACCAACTGCTCTTGTTGAGGTGACCACATTAATTGTCCCATGCCTGTCTGAATTCTGTGACAGTCTTAGCCGCCACCACCTCAGGTGGCAGGCTGTTCCAAGGGTCCACGACCCTCTCTGTGAAAAAGTGCTTCATAACATTGGTTCTGAATTTACCACAAGCCATGCGTAAGTTGTGCCCTGATGTACGCGCAGTCCTATTTTCCCGAAGGAGGTTATCGGTATGTACTGCATTTATCCGTTTAACAAATTTAAATCTTTCTATCATGTCTCCTCTGTTCCTTCTCTGCTCTAGGGAGAATAGATTTAACTGGCTGAGCCTATTTTCGTAAGGTTTGTGGTGTAGTCCCTGCACCTTCTTGGTGGCACTCCTCTGCACGGATTCCAGACAGTCCATGTTCTTTTTTAGGTGTGGCCTCCAGAACTGCAAACAGCACTCCAAGTGAGGCCTCACCAAGGACCTATAGAGTGGGATGCTTACCTCATGCTTTCTGCTAGTAATACCCCTACCTATGCATCCAAGAACTCTGCTTACACTTAGTGCTGCTTTTTCACATTGCTTTCCTACCTTTAAATCGTCCGATATCAAAATTCCTAGATCCCATTCTATTTTTGTCTTTTCCAATTGCTGCCCTTCCAGGACATAGTTATTTCCTGAGTTCCTCTTACCCAAGTGCATTACCTTACACTTTTTTTTTGCACAATTTGTTTATTGAGTTTTGAATATCAGACATAAACAGTTAATACAGAGACAATCACAAAAACCATCCAGACAAAACCAAACAAAAAGAAAAAAAAAATGCCATGTTCATAAGTCCAAGCCTTCCTGCTAAATTTCCTTGTATAAGTCCTTCGGCTACACACAGGACAAGGGAAAAAGAAATAAAATAAAAAAAGAAATTGTAATAAAGTAAATTATTTGTTGTTAGCCGGCCCGGTGGCGCTGAGGGTTGAGGCACTGGATGCCACACCTCGCGCCACACTGGCAACCTGGGTTCGGGAATGAGCCAGGGCCACTGGGGGTCGGCGGGGGGGGGAGATCGAGCATTTGAAGGACTCCTCTCTCTTCCCAGGGGTGGGTGAAGGGTGCGCACGCTCTTGGAGCGACCTCTGGCGGTGGCTGGAGGATCGCCGACTGCAGCAGAGTGGCGTATGCCTGGGGGCGGATCCACGGCACTCCGTTGCCTTGTCGGCCAGGCTCTGCAGGGGAGAAGGAGGGAACTAAAAGCACAAAAAATCCTTGGCTCGACAAGGAGATGATGAGGGCCCCAGGGATCTCCCTCTTATTCCAGTGCCGGGCCAGGCCACACCGGGGATCCACGGCCGACCTCCCAGAGGGATGGACCCTCTAAATTTCAGAAAGACCACCGAGGGAGCGGGCCCTGTTCCAGGGGGTGATCCGGAGCACTGGGAAGTTCCACTGGGAGGGGTGAACCAGTGATGGCTGGCCATGGCAGGAGAAGAAGGGTCAGGATTGAGAGGGCATCTCTGAAGGATGCCTCGGTGAGTATCGGTGCATAAACATAACTGGAAAAAAAAATTATTATTATTTGTTCTTATAGCACATATAATTTACCCACACACACTGAGTTCATTATAAATTATACACTCAAAGTACATTCAGGAACAATAGGGATTATTCAGTCATCCATAAGGTCTCCCCTAGAGCTTCTCTACAGTACTGTAGGCCTTCTCGTAATGCTGCGGCCTTGCCCGGTGAGAACGATGCAAGTAAAAGTTCCCAAGCATGTAGGAAACACTCCTCTTTGTTTTTAACAAAATATGACAGGTGCTGCAGAGCCAGAATCTGTATGGTCATGGCACGCCATTGTTGGACCGTTGGTATCGCTGCTGATACCCAGGTATTAAGAATGCAGTGTCTAGCCAATACCAGCAAAACCCTAAACCACCTGGGAAAGGGAGCTTGTTTCTCAGGATTCATTTCATCAACCCCAAACAGGAGGCACAATGGGGCTACTACCAACAGGCTTCCCCATATTTTCCCTAACTCCTATGCAATCCCCTCCCAAAACCCTTGCAGGATGGGGCAGGACCAAAAATAATGAAAATAGGTACCAAGCTCAGTTTTGCACTGTCCACACAAAAGAGAGACTGCAGGGTTAAATTTGTGTACCATTATTGGAGGGCAGTACAACTTGTGAACGAACTTATAAAAGACAAAGAACCTCTGTGCGTAAACACTGAGGCAAGGGTTACCCCAAAGGGCATTCGGCTGGGAAGCCAAGTTTCAAGAAAATACAAAGTCACACATGCCCCCACAATGCAAAGCATCATGGGCTACATATGCAAATCACCACAGAATGTTATGCTGGTCCAACTTTAAGCAGAAATGCATCGTGGAGAGGAGGAGGGTGTGGTTGACCATATTGAAGGCTTTAGATAGGTCCACAAAGACGGCACTGGTGGCATTCCCACAATCCATGTTTATGAGAATGTGGTTGGTAACTAGAGCTAGGGCCATGGTAGTGCTGTGGTGCTTCCTGAAGCCATGCTGCTGGCTACATAATAGATTGTACTTGGTGAGGTATTCAGACAGTTGGTGATACACAGTCTTTTCAAGGAGCTTACTGAGGTGGGGGAGAATGGAAATAGGCTGATAATTGTCAGAGGATAGGGGGTCACCAGCTTTATATATTGGAACCACCTTGGCAGATTTCCAGGGGGAGAGGCATGGAGGAGGTGGTCAGGGCAAGATTGAAAATGAAGGTGAGCGGCTTAGAGATCTCCGTGGAGACGAGTTTGAGGCAAACAGGGGTGAGGCCATCAGAACCTTGGCTACCCCAGTTGGGTAGATTCTTTAAGAGTTTAAAGGTATCCATAGGGGAGATGGTCTTGAAATAGAAGGGGGGTGAGGGTGGGTAGGGGGGAGGAGGAGGGCAGGAGGGTGGCACAGGTTCCCAGGAGGAGGACTGACTGGTGGTGGTGGGGGCATAGAGAGATGGGAGTGGGGGAGGAGGAGGAGGAGGAGGTGCTGGATGCCGAATGGGTGTGACTAGGAGCAGGTAGTTTGCAGAGGAGGGCTGACAGGTCAGTAAATTTGATGTTGAATGCCATAGCCACATCAGTTGGGTCAGTCAGTGAGCCAGAGGGGGAACTTAGGTGAATTGTTGGGCTGTTGGTATGGGGATTTAGGTAGAGAGTTAATGGAGTCCAAAAATTTTCTGGGGTTACCAAGGCTCTCCCATTGGAAGTTGTGGTAAAAATTCAATTTTAGCGATCTGGCCAGCTGTTTACAGCGATTGCACAGGTGCTGGTATTCATTCCACGGGACAGGGCTGGGGGTGATTTTATGGGCGGTCCATTTTTGGTCTCTCCCCTTGATGAGGGTGAGGAGTTCTTGTGTGATCCAGCGTGTACACCTACCTCTAACTCTCCGGGCTGTAACAGGGAAGCGGCGATTTTGGATGTCCAAAGGAACTTTGGAGAAATAGGTGACGGCAGGTGTCATGTCAGTGAGGGCATAGAGGCCCTGCCAATTTACGGCTGTGATATCCTTTAGGAGGAGGGACTTATCAGGGCAGTTGAAATTCCATAAGGATAGGTACTGGGAGGGAGGGCGGAGGTCTTAGAGGACCAAATGGCATAGGCAGGAGTGATCGCTAGAGAGTCAGAGAGCGTACAGCCTGGATGACTCTGTCCCCACTATTTGTCATCACCCAGTCAATTAGGGAGTCGGTAGAGGTACGAGGGTTGAGTCGGGTAGGGAGGGTGATGATTTGTTCAAGGTTTAGTGACTTGAGCAGGTTGGCAAAGTCAGTTTCTTGGGCACTTAACCAGTTAAGGTTGAAGTCACCTAGGAGGATGGTTTCCCTGGTCGGGGAGATAGAGCCAAGCCCATTGAGCATGCTTTGGAGGCCTGCTATACCCCCATTTGGTGGGTTGTAGCAACTACCCAGGTAGAGTTTCTTAGCTGAGCCAAGAGTGACTTCTGTACTACGCCAGTCACTGGGAGAGTTGTCCACACAGAGGGTAGTGGAGGCAGGGAGTGGTTCCCCAATATATATAGCTGCACCGCCACCCTTTTTTTTTTTACCAGGTCTGTCTTTGCGCAGCAGAGTGTAGCTTGGTAATTGGAACATGGAGTCCATGTGCTGAGGCTTCATCCAGGTTTCCGAGAGACAAAGTATATGGGGTTTGTAAAGTGAAACCCAGGGCTCAAGATCTGCAAATTTAGCAGGGAGACTACATATATTCATATGTGCAATTTTTAGTCTAGTTGAGCTGACCCAGAAGCTGCATGTGCAGGGCCAGGGTTGGATTCTACATCCCCACCCAGTAGGAGCAGGGAGAATAGGGGATGATAAGGGCACTGCAGACCAGGAGATGACAGGGGGATGGAGAGTGAGTATAGAAAGTGGCCAAGTAACCGCTGATCGTGGTTGGAGAGGAAGATGAGTGTGAGGGGTCCAGGCAGGGTTGTTTCCCATTGTATACAAAGTGGGAATGGATCGAGTGGGTACTCAATGTCATTGAAGTGAAGTAGGTCTGCCTAGTCAGTGGAAAGTACCAAGGCACAAATGTCGGTTAGCAGGAGGGTTCCTAGCAGAGAGAGACTGCGATTAGGGGTATAAATAGAGCCTTCATATTAGGGGATTGGACAGGTAATGAGGGATCAAAAATCAGAAAGCATTATCCTGGGAGAGAGGGCTGATTACAGTAGTGATTGAGTTGTTGTCAAAATGAGCCCTCTAATAGTGGGAAAGTAGAATGAGCGAATAGAAAAGTAGACACTTAGTAATTCACAAGTGCTACATGTGATCACTGTCAGATATAAAAGTTCTTCACCAGATAGGGTGGGAGGGGGGCAGGAACATAGAAATGTAGAGAGGCAGCTGGAAGCACAAAAACTTAGGAGGAGGCTCTGTGGCCACCGGTCCCGTACCTGTTAGGCTGTATAAACTTGCAGGAAGGAAAGTCAGAAGAAGCGGGGATCAGTACGGCGAGCGTCGCATTGCCAATTCAGGATTCAGCAACCAGTCAGGGCTGGAGAGCTGTTAGGCTGTAGAAATGTGCAGGAAGGAAAGGCAGCAGAAGTGGGGATCAGTGCAGCAGGCGGCAACTGGAAGGAGCGCCGCACCGCTGATCCAGGATTCAGTGCAGGGTCAGGGCTGGAGAGCTGTTAGGCTATAGAAACTTGCAGGAAGGAAAGGCTGGCAGCAGCCATAAGAAGCATATGCCATAAATATAACACCAGAAGGTGCCACTGAGTCAATCTGCATGACCAAAAGGGTACCTATTCAGCAAGGGGCCCACTGTCCAGGAGCAGGCTTCAGGGCAGCAGGAGAGTATCGGGCCTCCTTGTCTATTGACCAAGAGGGACCATAAGGAAAGAAAGACCTATAACTAGGGGCGAAACTGGAAAACATCATGTTACAATATAAATGGTGGAAGGCAACTCAAAATACAGGATTGTGTGACAGGGTTTGCTAAGACCCTGTCCCATTTGTTATGCAGAGGGAGTTAAAAGCAAGAATATATCTTGTCCTCTCTTATTCTGCCACTTGTCTGTCTCTTGCGTATTTGATTGTGCATCAGATTTTTCTTGCGGCACCTAGGAATTGATTACTCTGATGGTCCCACAATTTCCCCATTATCTCCCATCCTTCACCTGCTGTTTTTATAATTTCTTTCTCATCTTGCTTTTCTGCAGTTAAAAACATATATATAAGTGAATCTTTATGTGAAACTGGGATCTTGTGTTGAAATGACTACAGAAAGCTATTTGGGTTTATTAGTAAAGACAGCATTCTAGGGACATGGATATGTTGTTCATCCACACTCATTGGCAGTATCCTTGCCGCTTTAAATCTTGCCGGAAGGTCTTCAAGCTTGCTCCTCCCACCCACCCGGGTGGTATAACTCTCGGCTCCGCCCCATGACGCCAGATCTTCCTTACCGCTTGGAAGCTCAGGTTCCCTCCTTAATGCTCTGCGTTTGTGACTGGTTCCTATTTCTCCGTTTGCGGATTTAAAAATAATATTTTGCAAAAAGACTTCAGTCTTCGATCCCTCGCGGCTGCGATGGATCATCGACTCCCAGTTCCGGAGATGCCCATGCGGAGAAGATGTCTCGACGGATCCACACTCCACGTGTCTACTGCTTAGGCCTTGAGCACGACCCGCAGGCTTCATGACCTGTGCTCATCTTTCTCGGCCTCACGCCCCTCAAGACCTGGCTGCCCGATTGTAACTGGCTGGCCCCTGAGAAGCCGCTTCTCCGGTGAAGTCCAAGGAGGCCCGGTTGGCGTGTCCGCGGGCGGCGGGAGCTCGGGCGGATCAGCTCGAGCGATGGTCGCCTCGAAGAGGAGGCGCGCGCGGGCCGTATCTTCCTCGGCCGCGCATTTATCCCGCCTCTCTGGGTTCTTCCTACACGGCTTCCTTTAAGGAGCTTTTGTCTGTCCCTCTCCACTAAAGGAGAAGGGCTCGTGCCTGCTGGACCTTTTTCTCGGTCCAAAAGAAGGACAAGGGTAAGTCCCTCCGTCGACGCCTTGGGAGCGGAAAGGTCCTCTCTCGGCCGCCGACCGCCGGTTGCCGACCGCTTTGCCGCCACTGGCCTCACGGTGTCCCCCGCCAGGTCAGTTGACCGAGACTCCCCACTGATGAAGTCGAGATTTTTCTCGACTCCATTGGACGGGCTGTCGCCTTTAGCAGCCGAGATTCCCTCTCTCCGGTTCCCCGGAGGAGTTGAGGATCCCGTGGGCTCGCCTGTGCCTCCGGTTCCGAGCCCTCGGATGGACCTTCCGAGCGGGCGAGGAGTGTCGGTTCCGGCCGCACCTCCTGCCCGACCCGAAATTCGGGACTCGGTCGGTCTCGACCTCGCGGTCCAGCCGCTCCCACCGTCATAGGCGGTCTCGGTCTCGGCACCGCTGATGCGTCGCCGCCGTCCCTCGTCCTCCTCCTCGGATGAGGGAGGCTTGGCGAAATTACGCTCGACGGCACGAGGACCTTATGTTGCAACAGCCTCCTGGCCGGAATAAGCCGACCGCGCCTTCCCCCGCCATTAATGGCTGTCACCGAACGGCCGACACAACCCCTCGACTTGCCCGAGGAGTCTATACCCAGGCCGTTGTCTGCCAAACCAGCTGCTCCACCGATTGCGGTGGAACCTCCGCCTCCACAGCCACCACTGGGGCTCCGACCATGATTCTCGGTCGGCTAAGGGTTTACCCCATCGGCTGTCAGTTACCCTCACTCCCGACCGACTGCAGGTGAATGGGTGGCTCAGGCCAGAGGCAGTTTTCGAGGACTCTTCCGAGTCCGAAGATGATTCCTCCTTCTCTCCAAGCGACTGGACTTGGAGTCTTCAGGAGGTCAGCCAATGGACTATAGCCCGTCGTCCTTCCTAGGACTGCTTCGCTCATCTCGGAGTCTACCGGATGGAGCTCGAACCCGCTTCCAAACGGGCCAGGTATCCTCACGAGATTCTGGACCGAGGGGATCTCGACGGAGGCCTTCCGTGGCCGAGCCATCAGTGGGTCCAGCACTGGAACTTTGGCAGCGCGCCTGCTTCCTGCCCTCGCGCTCGGCCAGGATGGCCAGGAAGTATGCGGTCCCTACCGTTCCTTGTCCGGTTTGGAACACCTCTGCTGAGGGTTGGTTACCGACAGCGCTCGCGGCCCGGCAACGCCAGGATGTGGACAAACCTCCTGACAAGGAGTCCAAGAAATTGACTATGTCGGGCGTAAAGTCTACGCTTAGCCCTTCTCTCGCCTTCGCCAGGCCAGTTCGCCGTCTCATGGCACATTTTTCTCATGCCCTGTTGGGCTCCCTGGATGAGGTCATCCCTCATCTTCCCGCCGATCTGCAGACTACGGTTAAGCAGGTGCGGGACCAGGGCAGGGCAGTGGCCAAACAGCAGCTCCAGACTGCTTTGGATGTAGGGGACTCATGTGCCAGATCGGTGGCGCCGCAGTGGCTATGTGCGGGGCTTGGCTGAGGATATCCACCTTTACTGATACCCAGCACAAGTTGGCGGATGTTCCTTTGGGACTGACCTCTTCGGCCCTGGGGTGGAAGGTCACCTGCAGAGGATCGAGAAGTCCAATGCCACCTTGGACTCGGTCCTTCCGCCAGAAGGACAAAGGCCGCAAACCACAGCCTAAGCCCTTTCGTCCTTCTGTGCCCCCGGCGCGCCCGGCCCAGCAACGTCAGGGCCAGCAGGCTCGGCCTTGGCATCCCAAACCCAAGCCGCCGGCTTCCTCTAACAGGAGGCAGGGAGGAAAGGGCCCAGGAGGTCCCTCGGCCGGTCCCTCCTCCAAGCCTGCCCAGTGACGGGCTGAGGGGTGTCGCCCCCATCCCCGTCACCTTACCCCTGGGTCCCCCCGTGGGGGGACGGCTCCGGCACTTCCGTTCCGCCTGGTCCGCTGTTACCACGGACAGGTGGGTCTTGGAGGTGGTGGGAAGAGGCCTGCCTCTGGAATTCGAGCAGGCACCACCCTTCAGAGCCGCCGCCTCGGGGCTTCGGGATCCCCAGCTCACTGGCGGCCTCGCCGAGCCGACATCACTCTCCTCCTCCAGAAGGAGGTGGTAAGAGAGGTGGTGGACCCTCCTTCAGACCCAGGGTTTGTGTCCAGGTACTTCCTGGTTCCAACGGACGGGGCTGGCGCCCCATTCTCGACCTACACGACCTAAACAAGTTCCTAAGGTCTCGAACCTTCAGGATGGTCACTCTGGCTCAGATAATACCATCCTTGGAACGCGGCGTGTGGTTCTGCTCTCTGGACTTGCAGGACGCGTTTTTTCACGTCCCTATCCGTCCGTCTCACCAGAGATTCCTTCGCTTCGAGCGGAAGGATCTCTTCGAGTTCAAGCCATGCCCTTGGCTTGTCTCCAGCTCCCAGGGTCTTCACCAAATGCATGGCAGTGGTGACAGCATTCCTGCGGCGCCGAGGGTCCGGTGTGCCCTTACCTGGACGACTGGCTGATAGCAGCTCCTCCAGGAAGGAGGCGGAGTGGTCCAGAGATCTGGCCCTCCAGGTCTGTTCTCAACTGGGCCTCCTTATCAACGAGGCCAAGTCGGAACTCGAGTCGAAGCAGGTGATTTTATTCATCGGGCGCAGCTCGACTCTTCTGAGCCAGAGCGCGCTCCCGCGGACAGGGCCGAGGTTCTTTCCTCCTTTGCCCGATCATTTCTGGTTGGGCAATTGCGCCCTGCCGGGACTTCCTGCGCCTCCTGGGTCTCATGGCGGCGGCCTGTACCAGCGTGGTCCGTTGGGCCCGCTGGAACATGCGCCCTTCAGTGGGGACTGGCCAGCCAGTGGTCGACAACGCATGATCCCTGGACCAGCTTGTAGTCGGTGACACAGGGATGTGGAATGCTCTCCAGTGGTGGACCGTTCCAGATCATTTGCAGGAGGGCATCCTGCTCGTCCGCCCGAGCCGACGGTCTCTGTCGACCGATGCCTCTCTGATGGGTTGGGGTGCCCATCTGGGGAACACGGGCTCATGGCCTCTGGTCCCCTGGAGTCCCGATGCCACATCAACCTGCTGGAGCCTGCGAGCGTCCGCCTAGCTCTCACCGCCTTGTTCCGCTTCCTCCGGGGTCAAGTGGTCCGAGTCCAGACGGACAATACCACGACCATGTACTATCTAAACCGCCAGGCGGGACGCGCCCATGCTTCTATGCAAGGAAGCTCTCCGCATTTGGTCACTGCGGCAGCCTGGAGGCGGATCTCCTAGCCATTCACGTGGCAGGAGCCTCCAACACCCTGGCCGATGCCCTGAGCCGGATAGGGGCTGCATCCCACGAGTGGTCTCTCCTGCCGGAGGTAGTACAGCATCTGTTCTCCCTTTGGGGCACACCTCAGGTGGACCTGTTTGCCTCCATGGAGAACGCTAAGCTGAGTCTGTTCCATGCCCGCCCCCCTCAGCAGGGCTCGCTGCAGGGGGATGCCTTCTCGAGGCAATGGACCCCGGGCCTCTTTTACGCCTTTCCCCCATTTCCCTTGATCCACAAGGTGCTTCTCAAGGCGAGGAGGGACAAGGCGCAGGTGATTCTGATAGCCCCAGACTGGCCTCGCCAGTTCTGGTACCCAGATCTCCTCAGTCTCAGCTCCAGGACTCAGCGGCAGCTTCCAGCTGCCGGACCTGTCTCAGTCAATCAGGGAAGGTGTTCCATCCGGACCTTCAATCCTGCACCTGACGGCCTGGTTCCTGAGCGGCTAGAGTTCCAGGCTTTGGGTCTTTCCCGACGAGGTCCTCAATGTAGTTGAGGCGTCCCGTATGAGGTCCACCAGAAAATGTTATGCCTTCAAATGGAAAAGGTTTTCCATTTGGTGTCAGGGCAAGGGCTTGGACCCTTCCTCCTGTTCCTTGGCAAGCATCTTGGACTATTTATGGTCCCTTTCTAGTCAAGGGCTTAGGTCGACGACCCTAAGGGTTGCACCTGGCAGCCATCTCTGCTTACCGGGCGCGGGCCGGGAAGCAGTCGGTGGCGCAGGAGAAGGTGGTCTGGCGCTTTTTCAAAGGCCTTGATCACATTTCCCTCCAGTGCGGGAACCCCACCTCCGTGGGATCTACTGCTGGTACTGGCAAAGCTCATGGGCAGCCATATCTGAATCCTATGCACAGGTGCGCCTCTCTCACCTGTCGGGGAAGACCGCCTTCTTGGTGGCTATCACGCCAGCCAGAAGGATGGGAGAGCTCCAGGCGCTTCCATCGAGTCTCCTTACCTGGTCTTCCACAGGGACAGTTTCCTGCGCCCCCACCCGAAATTCCTTCCCAAGGTGGTGTCGGAGTTTCACCTAACCAGGTGTTGACTCTGCCGTGTGTTCTACCCCAATCACACCTCGAGGCTTAATATAGGCTCCATACTCTGATCCTAGAAGGGCGCCGCTTATTATAAGGAGCGCACGGCTGAAATTGGGAGAGGTTCGCCAGCTGTTTGTCACCTACGCTGAAGCCGCATCTGGCAGACCTGCACCATAGCGGACGATAAGCAGGTGGGTAACCTCTGCATAGATCTCTGCTATAAGTTAGCAGACATGGAGCCTCCAGAGGATAAGAGCTCATTCTACCCGCCTATACTGCTGCAACGGTGGCTGCTTCCAGGGACGCCCCTATCCAGGAAATCTGCAGGGCTGCTACCTGGAAGTCAGCAAACACCTTCATTACCCACTACCACATCGACCTTGAGTCACGGGATGCTGGTTTTGGGCCTCGGGTTCTCAGTCTCTCTTTCCCAGAAGTATAAGTATATGAGTTATAGTCTTGCCTCCTCCTCCCGGGACTGCTAGGAGTCTGCCAATGAGTGTGGGATGAACAATATATCCATGTCCTTAGAACAGGTTACTTCACCTGTAACAGGAGTTCTAGGAATGGTATATGTTGTTCATCCACGACCTTGACCCGACCTCCCGCTTCCGGGACGCACAACCTGAGCTTCCAGCGGCCAGATCTGGCGCCATGGGCGGAGCCGAGTTATACCACCCGGTGGGTGGGAGGAGCAAGCTTGAAGACCTTCCGGCAAGATTTAAAGCGGCAAGGATACTGCCAATGAGTGTGGATGAACAACATATACCATTCCTAGAACTCCTGTTACAGGTGAGTAACCTGTATATCTGGGACGTAGAGGATAGACTTTGAGATGCATTTTGACCTTCACAAGCTTGTTTACTGAACTGTCAACAGGAAACCAGACCTGGGACAAAATGTATAATTTTTTTGCATCTATTAAGACTAGATGTGCTCTTCAGGCTGGCCTCAGGGAGAAAATGACAACGCTTTGATACATTTTGTGAAAAACAGGAGATGTAACTCAGAACTGCCAGACAAAAACATCTGATATAATCAGAGCAGTGCTTATCCAGGGGGAAGCTCAGCTGGAGGACTTCATCGTGTACAATTTTATTATTTCTGTTTTGTTAATATTGATAATAATAAAACACTATTTGTGAATTTTATCATTTCTCCTGGTCTGCCTGTGCTTCCTGACTTATGTCTCTATGACAGACTGGAATCAAAACATAAGGAAACATAGGAGTTAACCAGTAATTGAAGGGCCCATGTCTGAGGTACAGTAATGGTCAAGCAGGACTGAAGTAAATCAACAACAAAACACAAGACAGCTGTAGTATTAGATAACTGATGGCAATACTGAAGGAGCCATTATAATCCAGGAGACTCAAAGCTATGCAGCTAACTTTGAGAGTGAGCAGTAGTGTAAGAAATTGTTGGGTAAAGTATCAGTTGGATAGCATGGGAAAATGAGTAGCAGGGTAAATTGGCGACACCTAGGTACTGTACGAAAGGCACAAGGAAAAGCAGAATACAGCACAGAACAAAAGCCAAAAGAGGGCATGAAGGGACAGACAGCAAGTGGCAAAGATTCAGCAACAGAAGGTAAGGGAAAGCGGAGAAGCTGGAATACACTGGCACAAATCAGAAACACACAAACTGGAAAAGCACAGCAGCAGGATGAGCTGACAAGGAAGGAGAAAGGAACTGAGATGCCACCAGAACAGCCGCATGGTTGCAGAGGTATGGGCTGGCAGGAAAGAGCAGCGGCATGGCAGTAGCGAAAACCAAGCATCCAGAGAACACTTGAGTGTGCACAGATAAGCACCGCTCAGAGGGGGACATTAAAAGTGACACCCATGACTCTCTGTACTGTGGCCCAAGCCCTTCCATTTTGAAAATATACTATAGTGTGTATTATTCCTCATACAGAGATGGTAAATGGGTTGATATTTACTCCACCTCCACCCCCACCCCCGAGGCACATACCATTTAGAGGCTTGAAGTAATACAGGGCCTAGAAAGGAGAGTTACAGTACTCACAAGGAAAATACAAACCCTCCAAGTGACACTGGTGAACATATATTTCCCCCTTACACACACACACACACACACACACCCCAGCTCAGATATTCAGTTTTTTAAGTATTTCTGTAATTAATTGCTCACAAAGTTTCAGATACCTTGATTAAGGGTAGAGATCTAAACTTTATACTGAATGTCCAAGATTAGATAACACCACACAGATACTAGAAGAGAAATGAAAGGGGCAAATAAAGTAAGAAAGCTCTTGGAAGATAGGAATAATAGACATGTGGAGACATATACTGTACATTACTGAGTACCCCATAAAGTATTGACAGCATTGGATTACTTTCTTATAATGTATGTTAGAACGCTGTTAACCTTAGGAAATCATAATTTCCTAAGGTTGTTAACCTATTGATGTGACGTAGATATGTTATTAACCTATCGATCCTATGTCACATCGATAGGTTAACAACAGCGAGTGGTCTGCGCATGTGCACGCTTTTTTTTTTGACGGGAACCAACTGAAGGGAAACCGAGGGGAAGGACTGAAGGGGCACGCGTGACTTTTAAAAACGTAGTCGCTTAATTTTTGATAGGAGACCATACACTATAAAATAATGTAGTGTCCTCTATCGGCAACCGGTCATTTTAATCGCCCGGAGATGTTATGGCGCACGAAACCTCGAGCTCGCCTCCGGGAGGTTTACATGGTCGCCCTGAAACCTCTCTTCTATGTTAACCGACTGGTTAACGATAGAGGACCATACATTATCCTCTATATAGTGTATGTAGAATGTTGTTATGGATAGAAATCCATAACTATAATGGAGTTGTTATGCTGCAGTAGCTATGTCATCACAGCTGTTATGCTGCACTAGCTATGTCACTACTGCAGCATAACAACTTGGAATGCTGCCACATAGTTGCTTTCCTCAATCCAGTTAAACTGGAAGTTGCATTTTTTTTTAAACTTGAACTTGCAGAAACATCTGCAGCACACTGTGTCAGTTAAAAAAAAAAAGGAAAATGTTAAAATTTCTATTCTCTGTTGTCTTCTCCAGCTGGTTTTGTGTGATTTTCTATGCTGTGAGTGCCCATACACTATAAAAGATTGTGTATGAGCAGTCATATACAAACAAGGACATTCTTGTATCTTGAGGTTCCCTCGGTAACAGAGTACCTCTCGAGCTGTGCTCTCGAGGTTATCTGTTACCAAGAAAACCTCTCGATACAAGAATATCCTTGTTATGTATGACTGCTCATACACAATCCTCTATTTTTTTTAAACTTCTTTATTGCAATAGTCATGCAGAATGAGTAACACTGACATAAGAGTGAGACAGTTTTACAGAATATCAAGTTTCAGAAAGCCTTATACAGTTTCAAAGCTAATGTTATAAACATTCTCCATCAACATTGAAGGTATTGTTGTCCCAGTTTGAAGCAAATCAAACACAGTGTCTGTGTTTGGTAAAATAAAGTTCTAATTACTCCTTGAGTCTCTTGTGTTGTTATTTAGGAGGGAAAAGAGGCCAGACATTCTGCCTGTGTAATATAATAAACAGTACCTTATTGTCCTCGTAACAGTCTACGACTACTGCTGTTCTTAATACAGTTTCATGCCAGGAGACCCCCAAAAAAATTACATATATATATATATATATATATATATCAAAAAATGAGCGTTCAAATGGAATGAAGCTAAATAAGTAATTGAATCTTATGTCCTGAAGTGAAATCCAGGTAACCGGGTGTCACAACCGGACGATTAGTATGTCATGCTCGTTGAGACAGGACCAATCTCCCTCCAGTTCTTCAGTTAAACACATAAATGGGAGCATTTTACCTGTCTGAAGACAGTTCAGCAGTGATTTTTTTCCATTCGGTATATAGTTTTGACTATAGAAATCTAATCATCTAATGCATGGGGTATCTGGGTCGGCCATCTTTTAGCTATTACCTTACCTGCTGCTGCCAAGAGGATGCCCAAAAATGTTTTTTGATGATTTGATCGTTTACCTTTGGGAAGTTTACAGAGAGTCAAATGTTCAAAACCTGGTGTACCAGATATCCCTGCCATTGGGCCATATTTCTGCCCTATCTCAGTCCAAAGGACTGAATCTAGGGGCAGTCCCAAAAGATGTGGTAGGGAGTTCCCTCTGCACCACACCCCCTCCAGCAGCAGTCAGTGTTTCCCATCGCATAATGCTTTATCCTAGATGGAGTGAGGAAGTAGCGACTTACGATCTTCCACCTAAATTCCTTCCAATTATTGGAAGCTGAGGTACAGTATACACCTTCCCAGGTATACTTCCAGACTTGAGGGTTGAGTTTAGGCTTAACCCCAACTCCCTCTTCCATGCCAATTGAAATGAAGGTGGTGGCTCTTCCCTATGATGTGTAAAAGATTGGACGAAACATAGAAACATAGAATTTGACGGCAGATAAGGACCGCTTGGCCCACCTAGTATGCCCATTTCCCTACCTAATGCATAGGCTGCAGATCGTAGCTAACCAACAGCCTACTTCCTCCTCCCCACTAGAATTGTCTTATGTCTGTCCCATGCATTCTTGAATTCCCCCACTGTTTTTGACTCCACTACCTCCTCAGGAAGGATGTTCCATGCATCCACAACCCTCTCCGTCAAAAAATACTTCCTCACATTACCTCTGAGCTGTCCCCCCCTCAATCTTCAAATTGTGCCCCCTTGTCGTGCACATCTTTTTTTCTGAAAGATGCTACCATCTTGGACTCTTTTGATTCCCTTGATGTACTTGAAAGTTTCTATCATGTCCCCCCTCCTCGAATGTATACATATTAAGCTTCTTTAATCTCTCTTCAGATGTCTTCTGGTGCAGACCCTGCACCATTTTAGTTGCCTCCTCTGACAACCTCCATCCTGTCTGTGTCTTTGCTGAGATGGGGTCTCCAGAACTGGACGCAGAACTCCAGATGGGGTCTCACCAACTGTCTGTATAGAGGGATAACAACTTGTTTTCTACTGGTGATGCCGCTCCCTATGCATCCCAGTATCCCACCAGCCCTCCTTACTGCTTTCTCACATTGCTTGCCCACCTTAAGGTCATCTGATATGACTACGACTACCCCCCGGTCCCTTTCCATTTCTGTTGTTGTCATTATCTCAACCCCCATTGTGTACTCTTCCCCTGGATTTTTGTTTCCCAGGTGCATTACTTTGAACTTCTTTGCATTGAATCTAAGCTGCCATACATTTGACCATTCCTCCAACCTTGCCAATTCCCTTTGCATCCTCTCCACCCCACCTTCCGTATCAACCCTGTTGCAGATCTTTGTGTCGTCTGCAAAGAGACATACTTTTCCTTCCAGTCCCTCTGCAATGTCACTTATAAAGACATTAAAGAGGACCGGTCCCAATACTGAACCCTGCAGTACCCCACTAGTAACCCCCCTTTCTTCAGAGTAAACTCCGTTTACTATTACCCTCTGTATCCTGTTTTCCAGACAATTTTTTACCCAGGCTACCACCTTGGGACCCACTCCAAGGCTGGCTAACTTGTATATTAATCTTTTGTGTGGGACTGTGTCAAATGCCTTGCTGAAATCTAGGTAGGCCATGTCCACAGCTCCTCCCTGGTCTACTACATTGGTCACCCAGTCAAAGAAATCTATTAAATTCGTCTGACATGACCTTCTTGCTGTGGATCCATGCTGCCTTGGGTCCTGTACCCCACTGGCCTCTAGGTACTCAACAATTCTTTCCTTTAAATGTGATTCCATGAGGTCACGTGATGAGGTGGACTGAGCAGCAACCTTCTTGCTGAGCTCCTGCCTTTTTTGAGTAAAAACGACCTATTTAAGTACATTAAAATACTTTCTTAGCTTCTTAACAGACAACAGCTTAATCATCTGACATCAGAGAGCTGCATCTGCTACATTTTGGGAGTGACAATGGAAGCTGAGATGCGCTCAGTGCCTCCTAAACATACACCTCCTCCCACCCCAGAGAAACAAAGCAAAAAATCTAGGCCGCAAGCCTCAGCCTTGGGCAAAACATCCAGTGCCATCACTGACCCGAATCTCCTAACCTTAGAACGCTTCTTGGAGGCATTCCAACCCTTTAGGGAAGAAATTAAATCTCTTGCCTCTGAAATGAGAACCATGGTGACGGCACTTGAAGATCTCTCCAGGCGCACAGGAGACAGTGAGGTGCGCATCAAGTCACTGGAAAATAAGGCAGACCAAGTGGATCCTGAATTTGAGTTTATCAGGCAAAGGATTTCACGTTTGGAGGCCAAAGTGGAAGACCTGGAGGGAAGAAGTAGGCGTTCTAACGCCGTTCTGATAGGTCTGCCCGAGAAGGTGGAAGGAGGGAATGCGGTGGCTTTTATACAGAAATTAGTGCTGAAGCTAGGCAGGTCCTTCTCCATTTGGTCCTGCTTACTGCATCGAAAGGGCCCACAGAGCGCTGAGGCCAATCCCCCCACCTGATGCACCACCGCGACCCCTCATCTTCAGATTTTTAAATTTCCAGGAACGGCAACATTTCCTGCTGAAAATAAAGGAGTTGCACAAAGTGAAATAGAGGGATCACTAAATCCGCATAGCTCAGGATCTCCCTGCCACGGTTCGTCAACGGTGCACGGCATTTCATCCGATTGTGTCCAAGTTAATCCCAGCTGGAGTGAAGTTTAGGATGATGTACCCCGCTAAACTGCAAATTCACCTGCAAGGCCAGTGGAGGAATTTTGAATATCCTGTAGCAGCAGAGTCCGATCTTAAGCTAGCCCTCCCTGACCTCTTCAAGCCCAGATGAACACTCGGAGGACAGTACCTGAAAGCGGTTTGTCTTTCTTTAAAACTACAGTGTTTGGCTTTTTGTTTTACGAATAAACCCCTGAGCTTATTATTTATATGGGCTCCTGATCTGTCCAAGTCAGCATAACCCTGTCTAACCGTGTCCCCATGTGCATCTCCCGTAACACGTCATAGTGTGGGTTGGGGTCCGGGCTCTGGTTTTATTTATATACTTGGGGCAGTGGAGGGAGGCTGTGGGGGGTGGGAGACCAGTGGCATCACTGGTACTGAGACGCTTCAGTTTCCACCTTGATTCACCACCGACTATTTACATGGCTATATGGCGGGACAGATAAAACTTTTTTTGTGGAATGTGAGGGGCGCCAGAAACAAAACAAAGTGCTACCAAATCCTGAAGCACTTAGGTCACCTTAAGGCTGACATCACCTGTCTGCAGGAGACACACCTGCTGGACTCTGAGTCAGGACTCATTCGGAAACAGAATATTGGCCAAGCATTTACATCAGGGTCTAACACGCAGAGCCGGAGCATAGCTATTCTTATAGTCCGCTACCTAGCTTTTACCTTCCTGCAGATACTCCGGGACCCCAACGGACGATATCTACTACTCAGAGGGACTCTAGACCACATTGAATTGATTATTGGATGTATATATGGGCCTAATGTAGACTCTCCACAGTTTTTCTCTGAGATTTTTTAGCTCCTAACACCTTTCTCCTATCTTCCAGTTCTCTTGGGAGGAGATTGGAACCTCCCTTTTACTCCTGATTTGGACAAAACATACCACAGATCCCAAGGGCTGCCACCGGCCCAGAGGGCCTTAAGGGACCTGGTGGACCACTTCAGATTGCGTGACTCCTGGAGATCTCTCAATCCGTCTTCCAGGGAATACACATTCTACTCCCCAGTACGTGGCTCCTCCTCCATAATAGATTATATTCTGTTGAGTCAAGTTTCCCTAGCAGGAGTCAGTGGATGCAGAATAGAGGCTATGGTCCTCTCAGACCACTCCCCGGTTTGGTGCATGATGTCCCTTGCCCTTCACCAGCAAAAAGACACCATGTGGAAGCTGAATAATCGGCTTCTAAAGGATCCAACTACAGTCAGACAGCTATCCCAAGCCATTGAACACTACACGGCTGACAACTTACACTCCACAGGAAAGCCTGACACAGAATGGGCAGCATTAAAGTGCTCTCTTAGAGCGGAGCTTATCAAGTTAACCTCCCATAGAAAGAAGCAGAGGGAAGCCCAGCTTTCCAGCATACTGTCCCAAATTCGACAGTTGGAAGGCACCTTACCTTCAGTCAGAGATGAACACACTAAGACTGCTCTTGTAAAATTATGAGTGTGTTACAGTGAACTGCTACGTGAAAAGGTGGAATACACTATTCTCAAGTCCCACTCACTCTACATAGACCAAGGAGAGAAGGCTGGTCACTTACTTGCTCTGAGAGTTAAATATCAGGAATCTGCCAGACTTGTGCAAGCCATTAAATCATCTGTAGACGGCTCCATTAAAGTTACCCAGGAACATTGCTTCTGAATTTGAACAGTATTACTGGAGGTTATATAGTGCTAGGCCCAACCCCCCTTCTCCTCAGGCAATAGAGGCCTATTTGGATTCTCTCCCCTTCCCTCTCTGGGTGAAGCAGAGAAGGATATGTTGTTAGCTCCCATCACAGAGGTGGAAATTAGAACAACAATCTGCGAGCTCCCAATGGACAAGGCCCAGGGCCCAGATGGTTTTCCCCAAATTTCTATAAGAAATTTCAAAATCAGTTAGTTCCATGGTTATGCAAGTTTTACTCATATATACTGTCTGAATGCCCCTCAGATCCCCGCATATTGGAGCCCCTCATAATTGTATTGCACAAATCAGGTAAGACAGAGGATTCAGTCACGAGTTACAGGCCTATCTCTCTCATTAACAATGATATTAAGATTTTAGCCAAATTACTAGCAAATAGACTAGGTAGGGTGCTTCCTAATTTAATAGGTCCAGAACAAGTAGGTTTTATGGTAGGTAGAACCTCCCAAGATCACCTACGGAAACTGTCGCATATTTTCTCCGTATCCAGGGATTCCGAACACCTTGCAGTGCTGGTGTCCCTGGATGCGGAGACAGCATTTGATAGGGTGGACTGGGAGTTTATGTTCCGGGTTCTGGAGAAGTTCGGCTTCCCAGACCTGTTTATTTGCTGGATCAAAACTATATATACTGATCCTACTGCCAAGATTTATTGCAATGGAGTGCTTTCTCCCTCCCTCCTTCCCCTTAAAATCAGGTACCCAACAAGGATGTCCCCACTCCTCTTCAACTTATACCTGGAGCCCCTGTTGTGGAAACTTAAGAACAACCCCAGTATCCATGGTATTCAGGTAGGCTCACAGGTTCTGAAAGTATCTGCGTATGCAGATGACATCTTGTTACATCTTGCCCAACCCACTGCTTCTGTCGAGGCTGTCATGGAGACCATTAAGGCCTTCAGTGTAGTTTCCAACTACAAAATCAGTCCAGATAAGATGGTCATTTTCCCCCTGAATAATAAAACTTGTAGTGCATTTACATCCCACACCGGCTTGCAATGGTCCCAAAATACCCTCAAATACTTAGGTATAACCTTGGCGAGAAGCAACTCCAAATTGAAATCCCTCAACCTAGATTTCTTGTTGTCCACACTACAACAGGACTTAGCCCGTTGGAAAGAAATGCCTCTGTCTCTCTAGGGACGGATCAGTCTAAGTAAGATGAACCTCCTGCCCCGTCTGTTTTATCCCTTGTCTATGCTAAATTTGTGGCTGCCCCTTACATGGTTTAAGAAGCTGCATGGGATGGTATTGAACTTCCTCTGGCATGGCAAACCTCCTCAACGGGCCAATCATAAGCTGGCTGCCCCGAAGGAGAAGGGAGGATTGCATCTTCCTCATTTCAGCTTATATTATTGGGCCAGCCATTTAAGTAAATATCTTAGGTGGCTGCGTCCGGTAGAGGCCTTATACTCATTGCCATATGTCCTGTCTTGGCTTTTCATTGAACAGGAGCTAATCGACTCTAGTGGAATATCTCGGGAAGCTATTTTACATACACGGGCAAGAGACCTTCCTGCCTCTTTGCTTGGCTCCCCCATTGCTACCTCATTGAAGGTACATTTTCAATTATGCACTGACCTAAGATATAATTCCCTGAGAGATTCGACACAACCTATATTGCAGAATGTTAATCTCCGCATTGGGGGGGGCCCCTCTCTCAGCAGCCTGGCTCCCCTCACTAGCTGGACAGTGTATCCAGGACTTAGCTTCTGGAGACTCCTATCTTTCAGTAAACGATATGATATTAAAGTTTCCGTCGGGCCCAGGGGGTTTCTTCAGATTTTATCAGATCAGTCATCTCCTGCTTGCTAAGCAGTTCATACTGGGGATACCTATAGGGAAAGGAGAGATTTTTTTACCTTTGATCGACCGGGCCTTAAAGGCTCACTTGGTTTCCCATATATACATTTCTCTTTACGATTTGGTTTTCCCTCTTATTGATGGCACCTCTCCTCACTGGGCAGCAAATTTTCCCCAACAGTCCTTCAAGTGGGAGCAGATATGGTGATCCTTTTACTCACACATTACACAAGACAGTCTGCGTCTTATGCAGTTCTCGATTTTGCACAATACGTATCTGACTCCAGTGAAGTTACACAAGATGGGTAAACTCCCCTCCCCACTCTGTAACCATTGTAATCAGGCAAAGGGTAACCTCTACCATATTTTCTGGGCTTGTCCATCAATTGTAGCACTCTGGGAGACTATTAAACAAAAGGTAGACCCCTTGTTGGGATTAGACAATTTATTTACTCCGGGAATTTGCCTTTTGGGAGACTACACTGGAGTCAGGGTCAAGCAGCGCAGGCTTCATATGTCAATGATAGCCCTTTCCCTTAAAGCCTTGGTTCTCCATCATTGGAAAGATTCCAAGGCTATCTCCTACACAGAATGGCTCCAAGAACTGTTAGCCAACCTGTGCGTAGAAAAAATGGTGGTGAGTCTACGTAACTGCCCCAAGAGGTTTAAAGATAGGTGGAAACTTTTGTACACTTTATATAGTCTATGACAATCTAGTGTAGGTACAGCCTTGAGTAGAGTGATGCCTTGGGGGGGGGGGTTGTATGTATGTTGTTTGTATGTTTAGTTGTATGTCCGGTTTATTTTGCTATATCCTAGTACACTATTGTACTGTGTCCGTTGTTAATGTGTTTATAATTTTTTGGAGAAAAGCTTAATAAAGTTGAATCTAAAAAAAAAAGTAGTGATTCCATAATTTTTCCTATCACTGAGGTCAAACTAACAGGTCTGTAGTTTCCTGCCTCTGTCTTGCTCCCACTTTTGTGAAGGGGAATCACGTCCGCCCTCCTCCGGTACCACACCATCCTCCCATGATTTGTTAAAAAGGGTAGTCAGTGGTGTCACTAGTTCTACCCTTAGTTCTTTTAGAATTCTTGGGTGAATCCCATCAGGCCCCATTGCTTTGGCCACCTTCAGTTTTAAGAGTTCTTTTAGAACCCATTCTTCTGTGAATGGACTAGTATCGACCTCCCTATCCAGAGTGCTTCTATTCTTTGATTTAGGAACCTCCCCCTCCTCTTCTTTTGTGAATACTGAGCAGAAGTATTCATTCAGTATCCCTGCTTTTTCACTATCATCCTCTGCCTACCCTCCCTTTCCTTTAGTAAGCCTCACTATCCCTTCCTTCATCTTTCTTCGCTCCCTAATGTACCTATAAAAGGTTTTATCCCCCTTCTTAACTGAGCTGGCTATCTTTTCCTCAGTTTGGGTTTTGCTATTCTGACTGCCTTCCGCACTTCCTTCTGCTTTAACTGGTACAGTTCTCAGTCCTGCTCCTTCTGTGTTTCCTTATACTTCCTGAATGCTACCTTTTTCTTCTTAACCTTCCCCACCACCTCTTTTGAGAACCATAGTGTTTTTTTCCTTCGTTTTGCTTTGTCGATTTGCATCGCACAAAGGCTTGTTGCCTCTGTGATGGCTGTTTTAATTTTTCCCCATTGTTCCTCCACCCCTCCTTCATGCCAGTTTACTAGTGCTTTTCTGAGGCATGCTCCCATTTTCCCAAAGTCAGCCCTCCTAAAGTCCAACACTCTTGCTTTTGTATGGCTCAACTCTATGGCTGTGTTTATCGTGAACCACACTGTTTGGTGGTCACTTATTCCCAGATGGCTACCCACTTCTAAATCTGAGATCCTTTCTCCATCCCCATTTGACAGTACCAGGTCTAAGATTGCTCCCTCCCTAGTGGGTTCCACCACTAGCTGTCTGAGGCATGCCCCCTGTAGGGCATCGAGAATAAACCTGCTTTTTGATGTGGCTGCAGCTAGGATGCTCCAGCTAACGTCTGGCATATTCAGGTCCCCCATCAACAATATCTCCCCTTTTTCTGCCATTCTAAGAATGCCTTCTATCATTTTCTTGTCCATTGCCTTCCCCTGAGATGGGGGTCTGTATACCACCCCTGTGCGAATTGTGGTTCCATAACCTGTCTCCTGGGTAACCCACAGTGCCTCCTCTACTCCCTGTTTATCCTTTAGTTCCATTGCTTTGATACCTTCCCTTACATAGAGAGCTACTCCTCCTCCTCCTCCTCTTTTACCCCTCCCTGGCCTTCCTGTAGATTGTGTACCCTGGTATGTTGACATCCCAGTCATGGTTCTCAGTGTACCATGTTTCTGTGACTACTACGATATCCAGATGTCCCTCTTCCATTAAGGCCACTAGTTCAGGATGCTTGTTACACAGACTACAGGCATTGGTACTCATTACCTTCCATTTGTTGATGGTCTTACCCCTTTTAGCCCATCCCTGTCCTTACTGCCTTTTTCTGCATTTACCCCTGCTCCCCATTAACTTCTCTACCTTGGTGTTTACCTCTCTAACTACTGTGTTTTGTGGGGGGAGGCTGGATTTTCCCCGCTCCTTTTCAGTGCCTCCCCCTTTGGCTAGTTTAAATGATTGCCAATTATGCATTTAAACCTATGACCTAGGATTCTGGTTCCCCTCCTGGACTGATGCAGACCATCATGGCAGTACAGGCTTGTATCCCTCTAGGTGGGCCCCCAGTCCCCAGTGAAGCCAAAACCCTGAGCTCTGCACCAGTTTTTCACCCATTCATTGAACCCCATGGTGTGGAGTACTCTAGCATCACTTTTGCCATAGACAGGCAGCACCTCTGAGAAGGTTACTGTATGTGCTACTTGTCTAAGGCCCCTCCCCAACTCTTCAAACTCCGCTTGCACTGCTCTGATCCCATTCACACCCACGTCATTTGTCCCTAGGTGGACAATGATATCCAGCTCCCTGCCTCGTGCAGCTGCTTCCGCAGTCCTGAGGGTTCGCTCCCTGTCCTTCTAAGCCATGTTGCCAGGCAGGCACCTTACCTCCCTCTCCCCTTTGTTCCCCAGATCTACCCCCTAATGATTGAGTCCCCCACCAGGAGTTGTTTCCTTCTCCTGTGGGGTCCCATGCCACCCTCCTGTCGGACTCCTTTGTGGAGATTCCCAGCATCCTCCTTGGTCTCCACTGCAGGTGCCTCCATAGAGGAACCACTCTCCGCCAGACGAGCGTATGAATTGTAGAGCAGTACAGCTGGAGGAATGTGCCTCTGTTCCACCACCCTCTCCCTGCCTGAGTCCACCTTGGTCCAACTGCTTCTCTTTCTTGACAACCTCTGAGGTAGCGGCAGTGGTCCTGGTGGTCCCTGGGTGGGAGAGGAGGTTTCATAAATCCTAGCCAAGTTAGCCCAGAATCGAGCAACCTCCTCCCACAGACCAGAGAGATGTCTACAAATAGGGCAGCATTGCAGCCTCCAGAACATCTCCCGGAAGACTGCTGTCCCACAGCCAGTACATTGTACTACTCCCCACATGTCTGTCTTCTTTCCTGTTTCTCTTGCGTTAAAGCTTTTTTTTTTTTTAATTCTTTTGGTTATATATAGTTAGTGAGAGAAAATACAAAATCACACATGCCCCCACAATGCAAAGTATCATGGGCTACATATGCAAATCACCACAGAATGTTAGGCTGGTCCAACTTTAAGCAGAATTGCATGGTGCGAAAGGCCTCTCACACAGTTTGCAAAGGGTGCTAACAGAAAACATAGACACGTGTTTCGTCCTACCAGGACTCATCAGTATGCCTCGTCTGTTTGACACCCCAGTGGCATGGACCAGCTACCCCTAAGGCAGTGTGCCTGGGATATATTGTGGTGAACCCATTAAAATAAAAACAATTTAAAGACAAAGAACCTCTGTGCAGAAACACTGAGGCAAGGGTTACCCCAAAGGGCATTTGGCTGGGAAGCCAAGTTTCAAGAAAATACAAAATCACACATGCCCCCACAATGCAAAGCATCATGGGCTACATATGCAAATCACCACAGAATGTTAGGCTGGTCCAACTTTAAGCAGAATTGCATGGTGCCGAAAGGCCCTCACACAGTTTGCAAGGGTGCTAACAGAGACATAGACACGTGTTTCGGCCCTACAGGACTCATCAGTATGCCTCGCCTGTTTGACACCCCAGTGGCATGGACCAGCTACCCCTAAGGCAGTGTGCCTGGGATATATTGTGGTGAACCCATTAAAATAAAAAACAATTTAAAAGACAAAGAACCTCTGTGCATAAACACTGAGGCAAGGGTTACCCCAAAGGGCATTTGGCTGGGAAGCCAAGTTTCAAGAAAATACAAAATCACACATGCCCCCATAGTTAGTGAGTGTGCTATTACCTTCAATGCAGTGTGCTGTGCTGGTAAGGATACGAGCTGTATGCACCTTCCCCTTGAGAAAATGATGTCATAACCCCTGCTATAAAGGAAATGATACCGGGGGGGTGTGGGGAAGGGTGGGTTTGGGCCTAAGCTGTGCCCTCAGGAACAATCAGCTACAAGCTCTGACCCACCACTAGAATGAGTGTTAACCTTCCTTTTAGCAAGACAACCTGCACAACAATCAGGGGAACACATTCTTCTGCACCTGAGGCTGTCTGTGTTTCCACAACTGCAGCTTTTGCTATAACAACTCCTTGGCCACGAGTAAATTATATAAAATAGTTTAACTGTCACTAAATCCTAGTAGTCAATCCAGCTACCCCCAAGGGACAACCAAAATGCAGTATTTCAACCCTTCTGAAGTTACTTCCAAGATGAGCAGAGCTTGCAAGCCCCTTCTTCAACTCCTCGGCCACCTGTAAATTATTTAAAAATAGTTTAATTGCCACAAAATCCTAGTAGACAATCCAGCTACCACCAAGGGAAAACCCAAATGCAGTATTTTAGTCCTTCTGAAGTTACTCACAAGATAAGCAGAGTTTGCAAGCCCCTTCTTGGTTAAACACCAAATAAATATATAAATAAAAAGCAAATTACCAAGGGTAGTTAGCTTCACCTCCCACAGAATTGAGCAAGAGTATGCAGTTTGCAGATATCAAGTGCAATATAGAATCTCCCGCACAGCTCACAGCTGAATAAAGTAGTAGTTTCCTTCAAGGTCAAGAACATGTGCTTTGTGTCTTCAAATGTTATACACACCAGTAGCTTATAGTAATCTGATCAAGTCTGGTATACTCCACCCAGAGCAAATGGTTGACAGTGGTTATTATGCAACCTTTCCTGATCCAGTACAACACTTTGTGGTCTGAAAGCAATGAGGAAAACAATTTCCTGCACCTGAGGCTGATAAGCAGTAAAATAAATTTTTTCACAGTTGTCCATCTGCTGCATGTTCAATAAGCTGAAATATTGGATGTGGATCTGTCTGTGCCTCGCTCAATTGGTTGCCTGTCCTAAGGAATGATACTACCTGGAGGTATCGGAAGAGGTCAGCTCTTCATAGTGTGAACTGTATTTGCATTTGTACAGATGACTTGGGTACCCCTTCCTGCAGAAACTGTGAGAAGCGGATAAGCCCTGGTCTCTTCCATCTAGAAACTGTGACATCCATGCTAGGAGGAGTGAAATCCAGACATATATCTACATGTGTAAGATAAGTTAGAGAACTATCAGTTTTAATCTCCTGCTGTACCGTTCCCCAGGTCCGACAGAGCTGCTGAAACCATGGGTTTGTTGTCGCTGATGAAATCAGTCTCTCTGCCGAGCATCAGACATCTCCAGTGGGTGGCTACCCTGATTACTGCAGAGTTTCTGTGAGACCAAAACATTCTCTGGATCATTTTTCTTACAGTCAATCCAGGGAAGTAACTGAGTCATCTGATACTAAATTTTTAAATTGGGGAGCCCCACTCCTCATTGATCTCTAGGTCTCTGTAAATCTACCCAGCGTATACTAGCTTTTTTCTTACCCCAGATAAACTGATCTAGCACTTTATGAAATTTAGTCCACCTTGTTCGGGGAACGTTCAGAGGGAGTGTCTGGAAAAGGAATAAGAACCTAGGTAAAACATTAATACAAATAGAATCTGCCTTCCCTAGCATAGATAAAGGGAGCAGATCCCACCTGTTTAGGTATGTTAATACCTCATTTAGAAGTCTACCATAATTTGTCTGATAGAGTCCCTTCAGGCCTACTGGAATGCGTATCCCCAGGTAACAAATTTGAGAGGTAACCCATTGGAAGGGGATTAATTGCTTGTGTGTGGGCTTGAAGGTGCCACTAAAATGAGATTGTTTTCTCGCACAAAAAGAAGAGTTAGTAGAATAAAATCAAGCCAGATGGGCACCTTCATCTTATCATGCATCAGTGTTCTAGGAACAGATTCTGGACATACTCAAAACGAACATGTTTTTGTGACAAGGACACTGGATTGCTAAAAATGGCGATGCTGGCAAATTTCAAGATTTTGTGCTGAGTTTGCGTCATCCAAAGTGAACTGAAACCATTAAATGCTATGCTATTTTCAAATGTTCTGACACATTTGCAGCAGTTCCCCTGCTTTATGGTAGTGTGCAAAACAAAATATGCATGCATCATTTTATGTGAATAAGTTGAGCAGTTGCACTAAAACCATGCTACAGATCCTGAACACAAAATTCCAGTCCGTTATTTCATCCTGTTAAAGACAAAGCAGGCAAGGAAATTAACCCTTAATAAATTGCCAGAATTAAACAGGAAAATGAAATGTCAGAAACCAGCCTGGTTATACTATTCAGAACAATAAAAATGTGTTTTAGGGAAAATTAATTAAAAGAGCAGCACAGAAAAAAATGGGACTGATTAGCAAGACAGGGGGATCTAGAAAATAAAATAAAGGAACTGACCAACCTTTAGAAAGGACCACCTGCCTATGACTCTCTAAATCAGGGCTGACTGTGGTCTTGGCCTCCAGTTTGCTCTGTAATCAGTGTGGTGCATAATTTATGCACTCTAGCACGTATTGTTCATTGTATCTATGCAGGAATCTATGCTCTGTTCATTTTATTCAATGCTAGATTCCATGCTTTTGTTAATCCATGTGCTACTGCGCACTTAATCACCTCAGTTAGACTGCTTATGTGATGGGTGTTTACTCACCTGGTAAAGGTGATTGTGTTAGTTGCATCCATGACACTCCAGATATTACCTCTTGGGTTCCCAACCCACCTGATAGGCTAGTGATGCACATGTGACCCAGATCAAATTTCGCAGTACACCTCGGTCCCAGAAGTCCCCTGTCTCCAGTTCGAGTCTTCCATAGCTGAAAAATACAACTTAGGCCAAAACAGAAACCTCTATCCTGTGATTCCCCAGCAACTCCCATGTTTAAGAACAAAAGTCGAATTCAGAGTGCAAATGTACTGCCACCTTAGTTTATTGACTAGCTGTACAATTCTAAACTCGGTCCCCCTAATGGTACCGACGGATATTAACATTTCAGGTTCATATAACCAAGCATGCACATAGTAGTCTACTAGAATTCTTAACCCGTGTGTGTTCTGTAAGCAGCGTGAGACACAACTGCCTTGATCGTCCTGATGGAAGGGTCCTGGAGTGTCATGGATGCAACTAACACAATCACCTTTACCAGATGAGTAAACACCCGATGTGTTAGTTGCAATCCATGACACTCCAGACATTACCTCTTGGGTTACTTATAAAAAGCAGTTCACCAGTCCTTCAGGGCGGGGCAAGGCGATCCGAAGGCAAACTGTTGTGGCCCGCTGTTAATAGAACTTGATTGGCAAAATGAGTTCTCTGTCTGTATAATGTCTCAAGTCTGTAATGTCTTGCGAAAGTATGAATGGACATCCAGGTTGCTGCTCTGCAAATGTCTTCCATGGGCACATTAGCTCTTTCTGCCCAGGATGTGGCCACTCTCCTTGTGGAACGAGCCTTTATTCCGTCCGGTGGTGTGAGACCTTTTGATTTGTATGCCTCTTTAATAGTCCTCTTTAACCTGCAGGCAATGGTGGTCCTGGAGGCTGCCATTCCCTGCTTGTGACCTTTCGCTATCACAAAGAGCCTCTCTGATCGTCAAATCGGTTGTGTCCTTATGATATATTGTTTTAATGCACTACCTACATCCAAGGGGTGTGAGTTCTTGTCTCCCCCTGTTGTAAATGCATGTAGAAGGTTGGCAGTTCCACAGATTGCTCCCTATGGAAAGTGGACGTGACCTTGGGGTGGAAGGCAGGTACCGTTTTCAGGAACACCCCTTCTGCTGTGAAGATGGTGTATGGTTCTTTACAAGAGAGTGCTCCTAACTCACTAATTCTACAAGCAGAGCAAATGGCAACTAGAAAACAGGTCTTCAGGCCCAACCAGTAAAGTTCTGACTGTTGTATGGGCTCGAATGGGGCTTCCCCTAGGAACTCTAGTACCAATGGAAGATCCCAAGGGGCCACCAGTGCTCATGAGCGGGGCTGTAGGGCCTCTGTGGCTCTGAGAAATCAGATGGCATCTGGATGTGCTCCGGGCTGTGTAATCCCAATGTTTCCCCTGGCTGCACCTATGGCTGACAGTTGGACTCTTAGGGAAGAAGGGGAGAGGCCCTTGTCTAGTCCTTGCTGTAAGAACAGCAGAATCAGGGACATGTTAGCCTGCAGCGGGTCAACTTGCGCCATCTTGCACCAGTTAGTAAAATTGTTTCACTGCCTACTATAAGTGGCTGTGGTAGACGATTTTCTGGACTGTAAAATGGTTGAAGTGACAGATTCGCGATACCCTGCGGTTAATGATCTTTGCCTTTCAGGAGCCAAGCCGATAACTGTAGGGTGTGAGGTGCTGGATGCCTCAGTGGACCCTGCAACAGCATGTCCGCTCTGTATGGGAGTAGCTATCTGTCCAGGCTCATGGCTACTGCTGAGGCAAACCAAGCCCTTCGTGGCCAATATGGTGCGACCAGGATGATCAGTCTCCGGGATAGCCTGATCTTTGTTGGCACCTGTGGGATCAGAGGAATTGGAGGAAAGACATACGAATGGTTCTGGTCCCAGGTCTGGGATAAGGCATCCGTTCCTAGTACTTGCTTCTCCCTGAATCTGGAGAAGTAAGCCGTGACTTGGGTGTTTGATTTGGACACCATTAGATCGATTGAAATGTGGCCCCACCTGTTCTGAATCAAGTTGAACAGCTCCGGATGCAGTTGCCACTCCCCTGGGTGCACCTACTATCTGCTGAACGAGTCTGCTCTGACATTCAGCTTGCCTGCCAGATGGACGGCATGAATCTGAGTGAGATTGGACTGAGCCCATTTGAGCACCTTGGCTGCTTCCCTGAACATGGTCTTGCTGCGTGTTCTGCCTTGCTTGGCTGTGTACGCTAACGTGATCTTGTTGTTGGACTTTACGAGGACCGATTTTCTGAGGATATTGTCTCTGAAAGCTTTGAGGGCATTGAATACTGCCCTCATTTCCAGGACGTTGATAGGCAGCCTGGCCTCTGTCGTTGTCCACCTGCCTTGGGCCGAGTGACTGCCCATGCAAGCTCCCCGACCATACAGGCTTGCATCGGTCTCCTGTGACATCTGATATGACAGCTTCAAGTGGGGGGCCCTTCAGGAGGTGAGGGCGATATATCCACCACCGTAGTGATTCCCTGACTGTGTGTGGTAGGAGCATCTTCTTGTTGAGGTTGTCCTCCAAGGGGGAACTTTGCTGTAGTATGCAGTTCTGCAAAGGGCACGTGTTCCACCTTGCCCAAGGGACTAGGTCGATGTATGATGCCATGCAACCCAAGACCTGCGTTGCTTGGCCTGTCATCGGATCGGGGTTGACCTGCAGAGCCTGGACTAGTGAGATGACTGAGTCTGTTCATTTGCACGAGGGCCTTGCCATTCCCTCGGCCGTATTTATTTCTGCGCCGAGATGCTCTATGCATTGAAACGGGTGTAACGAACTCTTGCTCTGATTGACCACCCAGCCATGCTGCAAGAGGGCAGCCAGCACTAGGTCTTTTGTCCTTCTGGGACTGTTGTCTGGAGCGTGATCTTATCAGCCAATCATCGAGATATGGAATAATGTCCACTCCCGTAGCTGGGCCGCCAAGACAGTGAACACTTTTGTGAACACCCTTGGTGCTGACGCGAGACCGAATGGTAAGGCCTGATACTGGAAGTGTTGACCCAGTATGTGGAATCGAAGGAACTGTTGGTGACTGGGCCTGATGGGGATGTGTGTGTATGCATTCTTCAGTTCCACTGAGGTGAGGTAGTCTCCTGCCTGTACGGTCCTCTGTGTGGTTCTGAGTGTTTCCATCTTGAACTTCGGGGTGGTTATGAACTTGTTCAAGAATTTGAGGTCGAGGGGGCGTGGCCAGCTATCCAGCCGATCGGATGCAATCACGGAGAGCTCCCTTTACGGCACTTATAATTGATTAAATTCAGAAAGACTAATCGATTAATCCGACTACTTTAACAACTTTATTGGACTCCTGGTGTCTCGTGGATCCTGGCTATATCAAAAGTTGACCAAATGGGGAAGAAAAACGCAGAATCGAAAGCTAGGTTCTTTACCCCTCTTGGCGGGGCCTCTAGACCCCTATCTGCTCCTGTAAACCTCTCGACAACCGTAGCAACGAGTGGAGAGACTGGCCCGGCTTCCCTGGAGTCTGTGCAACTGGCGGTACTGAATCTAACCAGAACCATTCAGCGGATGAATGAAAAAATGGACGGGTATAATACCAGACTGTTACAAGTTGAACAGAAACTGGATGGCCTTACAGAGACAGCACACAACACTGAAAAATCTTCTGAATGAGCCCAAGCTACCGCTGCTACCTGTGTAAAGGAGCAGAATCTGCCCCATTCCCGACTAGAGCATCTTGAAAACATCACTCGTGCTGCCAATGTCAGAATTCTAGGGTTACCCGAAGGCAAGGAAGGAAACGACCTGCATAAATACTTAAGTTCTTGGCTACTGGAAACCCTTGGACTGGAATTAGAAGACCAAATCATACGAGCCTACAGGATTAATGTCCGGAGACAGATGTCCTTGGAAGGGGCCAGAACCATAATGCTGGTCACCACATCTGTGTCAGTGAGGGATCATATCCTCCGGGTAGTTCGGCAGCAACGAAAGGTCGAGGTGGATGGCTCGAAAATACTATTTTTTCCAGATCTCTCTTATTCCACGCGTATGAAGAGGAAGGCTTCCGACGGGATTAGGAGGTGCCTTAGGGCCTTGGAAATTCCCAATAATTTGTTGATGCCGGCTGGACTCCATGTCACGGTTGGGAAGAAGGCCTACATATATATCGAGCCTAAAGAGGCTATGAAGCTGCTCGAAAAGGTCGAAGTAGAGAGGACTGCTCAGGAGGGAGACCTTTCTTCAGAATCCGAAGTGGAGGACACTTGAAATAAAGCAGAACTGGCTAAGTCCATCTATATTTTGTTAATTTAATATAAAGGAACGATCGAGCCTTTCTGTATGGTTGAAGATGGACCTTTCACTTAAAGGGTGAAATTACTTATAAAAGCTGATCGATAAGGACATTTTAGGACCCCTGCTTTATTTTTTTTCCTTAAAGCTGAACTTCTTGAGTTGCCCTGATAAAGCTCATACTAAATAGTTAAGCTGGATAGACCCTAGAATTTTTCGATAGCAATATAAACATTTGTCTTGAATATTCTTTTTAAAGTGCTGTGGGAGCATACTGGGAAGTAATATTGGAGCCTTTTAAAGTTAAGAGTTATTTACCAATTAAAGGCGTACTAGCCTGGTCTTTGTTCCTCTAGTTTAAATATGTTAAGTGCTGTTTAGATGTTAAGAGCATTGATAGCTCATGGCCATTCGATATTTAGAAATTGTTGAACTAGTTAGCTAATAACTACATGGAATTCCCCCTGAACTTGTACCAAATGTTACAGTGGTTCACAAACTCGAATGACTTTTTAATGATGCTTTCCTTATGGAGTATAACACTGTACAGTTTCCAGTAGTGTAATGTACTTGCATAAACTCTATAAATAAAAAGTTAAAAAAAAAAAAAAGGAATTTGAGGTCTAGAATAGGCCTGAGGTCCCCATTCTTCTTTGATACTAGAAAGAAGATGGACTAGATCCCAGTGCCCACCTCGTTGTCGGGTACAGGCTGTATTACCTTATTCTCGAGCAAGTCTCGCAAGACATCCTGCACCTGATGGGCTGTGGCCCTTTTCTTCGACATGGGTGAGATTACCACCCTGTCTCTGCAAGGCTTCTTTGAAAATTCTATAGCATATCCTTGAGATGTGATCTGCAGGACCCACTTGTCGGTGGTTGTTTGCTGCCACTGTTGTAGGAACAACGACAGTCTCTGTCCCACTGGTGGGTAACTGTGTTGAGAGCTGAGATAGGACGTGGCATGAGGGTGGTAGTCAAAACCGCTTTGGCTTTCTGCCTCTGCCTCTGCCCCGGAATCGGGGGTTCCTGCCTCTGAAGTTAGAGTGGTTACCTTGGGAGGTGCTTCTGAATTTACTGCTGTGGCCTCTTCCACGAAAGAAAATAGAGTAAGTTTGCTTTTTGTTTTGTTGGAATCTACCATGCCCTCGAAACCTACGCCAGTTAGAAGGTAGGTAAAGGGTTCTTTGTTTGTCCTTTGCAAGATCTTTTCCTTCCTCCTTTAGCTTTAGGTATTCATTTAGGCCTCCCCAAAGAGATTGTTTCCCTTTAGGGGAAGGTTTTGCAACAATGCTTTTGATTCATCGTCCGCTTCCCAGAGTTTTATCCATAAGGCACATCTGGCTCTGTTTTTAGGGCCCCTGCTCTGGCCTCCAACTTCAGAGTGTCCACAGCCATGTCCTCCAGGTACTTTGCTGTGTCTAGAGTGCATTCTAAAAGTTCGGCTTCTCTGGACTTGGGGTCCACTTTTTCCATTACTTCCTCTAGCCAGCGAATTTGAGCCCTGGCGGAGTACACTGCTGACACTGCCACTTTGGTCACCATTCCTGTGATTTCGAACAGCTTTTTCAGAATGTCTTCCACTTTTTTGTCAGTGGGGTCTTTGAGTGAGATGGTGCCGCAAGGTAGCACTGTTCTTTTGCTTAGTGCTGCAATTTGGGGATCTATGATAGGTGCTATGTACCACAGTTTGGCCTTTTCCTATTATATCGGGTACATCCTGTCCATATTCCTTTTCTCAGACAGTCGCCCCAGTTCCGTGGATTCCCATTCTTTTGCAATTATGTCATCAGTGGCTGGAAAGCTTGGGAAGGTGTCCTTGACATGCTGATTTTGCTGGATCATAGGATCTAGCTTGGATTCTGGCTTTGGTGTCTCCGTGTCAAACCCCATGGTGGACTTAATGGCCCTCATTAGCCCTGGGACCAGGTCAAAGGAGCAGAGTTTAGATGTCAATGAGGGACAGTCAGATACGGTGTCCATGTCATCATCCCCCGATTCTGTGTCTCCCCCCCCCTTCTGGAGCATCCACGTGGTCCTCATCCACTGGTTCGGGGGGGGGGGCTGTGCTATCCTCATTGTCCATATGGGGTGTGGGTAGGCCAGGGTTTGGTACTGGCATGGGCGATGGTAGAGGCCTAGCCTTAGTTAGGGATTACAACTTCTCCATGACCTTCAGCATGAAGTTTTGCTGACTCTCCATCATAGCGATCGTTGTCTGCTGGATCTGGATGAGGAGAGCCCCTGGATTCATCCAGGCAGATGTGCTAGGTGCCTGGATATCCAGGTCTGTGTTTTGGGTCTGCTTGGCTTCTAGCTCCTCTTCCATGTGTTCGCAGGTGGGGCAACGTGGACCCAGGTTGTGGGGCAGGAGGGTGGCACTACAAGAGGTGCATTTCTTTGCCTTTGCCATCTAAGGGATGAGAGAAGGACAGAGAAGAAGAAGCAGAATGTTAGAAATCATGCAGTCATGGGAGTTACCTGCAAGAGGTAATAATTCATGAGCAATGCCTTTAGAAATCTTGCAGTCATGGGAGTTACCTGCAAGAGGTAATAAATGCCTTTAAAATGTGGAAGTAGTAGATATAGATGTGCTCTGAGGTGAAGGATTAAGGACCCCAAGAGACCACGGTACTAGAGGAATGATTTCATAGGCCCCATCTTTAACCACAATAAAAGCATGCTTCATAATAAAATTGTCAAAATACTCCTGGCAATGACTTAGATAGTTCGATGTAGGGAATAACAAGCACTGTGTGTTTAGGCGACTGTAAGGCCTCTCAGCCGAAATGGTGGCTTGAGAATCTGGCCCCCCCCACCTAAAATGGTGGCTTAGGAAGGATGCTGTCTTCCTACACAAACTGGAGTCTGAGTCTAACAGTGGGAGAATGAGAGAGGGAGAGGCCTCATGTAAAGGAGCTGATTCCCACAAGCCAGAGAGAGTGGAGCCTCATACTGCTTTTCTTTTACAGAAGGAGAAATAATTCTTAAGTTGGGGGTTCTCCTGCCGCCTGCATGGTGCCTGCACTGAAGTGAGAGAGATAATTAGCGAGCCGCACACCAGTAGGCTGCTACCACGAGGTGCCTGCTGTTTCCAAACAGCATAAAAAACAAAATGGTTGGTTCTTGGCATCACCGAGCGGTCGCTGAGTTAGGGACCGCATCGGGTGTCTTACTTTGGCTCCAGATAATTTGTGTGTGTGTCCAGGATGCCACGTGGCCTCCGCTAGTGAGAGGAGAGTCACGTAATGGTGCCCGGCACCTGAACAGCCTGTTAGTGTCCCGCTTGTGGGGGGAGACCAGGGCTGTAACAAAATGGCGTCTGATGCAGTGATGAGGTGATTTCGGGACATGCAGCAGCGAGTAACCCGCTTGTGAGGAGGAGACTTGTTGCGGCAGAGTGCTTCTGAAGCGCGCGGCGAATTTAAATGTAAGTAGAAACCGTGCAGAAGTGAGGAAGGGATGCACCACGCTGATCGCAGTCTGGGCATTATGCTATTTTAAATTCAAGATGTAGCTGGCTGTAATTAAGTGAATGCAGACTGGGTAGCAATTTAGCTGTGGCTCTTCAACAGCAATTGACACAAACTCCTGCTATTAAATCCTGTAAAACCAGCTATACAATAAAACTAGTAAGCCCCTGCTATATAAATACAACAAAAAACACGCAGTAGGCCCTTGCTGAGTCTGTCCATAAACAGAATCATAGCCATAACCTCAGGAAAGCAGCCTTTGGGAATTCAAACGAACAAATTACCAAATTACTCCTCAAACTAAACAGACCTAACAAACATAGATCAATATAACAGAAAAAACTGAGTTAACAGGAGGAATCAGAACTCTTGTATTAGCAGGAGCTGTACTGATCTTTTCTTTACTAGATGCCTTTGAAATTAATCGGTTAGGAACAATCAGTATCACAGGCTTTCAAACCTCTTGTATCAGCAGGACATTTGAAATTAATCAATTAGGAGCAAGCAGTTTCACAGGCCAGGACATTTGAAATTGATCAATTAGGAGCAAGCAGTTTCACAGGCTTTTGGCCTACCTTAGATAATTTGCTGAACAAGGGACTCCTGGTGTGCTTGTAGCCTCTTCAGATGCAAAGGTTGAACTGGACACGGGGGACTTCTGGGACCAAGGTGTACTGTGAAATTTGATCTGGGTCACATGTGCATCACTAGCCTATCAGGTGGGTTGGGAACCCAATGTCTGGAGCGTCATGGATTGCAACTAACACAATTTGTATTTTGTACTTCGGATGTTTGTAGTGCTCTTTATGTCTGTATTCCATTCCCCCCACTCCCTGATCACACCTGGAAACAAGCATTGGGTCAGTGTGCCTTTCCTGGTTACCAAATTTTTAAATATATAAAATGGGAACAGAGCAGAAAAAAATAAATGAAATATTAAAAAAGAATATAAAGAGTTGCTGAAATACTTAATGCTAGCGAGGCCAAAGTTTTACTGGGCGGGGGAGGGGACTAGAAAATACTGCCATACAGACTTAAGGGAAAAAAGGTCTTGGAAGCTAACATATGTAACAACAAGCTAATCTCTATCTGTGCACCAGCTGGATCAGAATGACACTGTAGATAGTTTAACCATGATTGATTATTTCACCCTTAATTGACAATGGCTGAGCTGCATCGGCGGCTGGAGGAGTGAACCGCATCTGCGGCAGGAGGGTCTGGCAGTTGTTGCCACATCGGGAGTTTCAGCTGGAGGAGCGAGCCGCATTAGCGGCAGGAGGTTTCGGTGGCCGTTGCCGCATCGAGAGATTCGGCGGTTGTAGTTGCAGTCAGAGGGCCGCATCGGTGGCTTAAGTGAGCAGGCCAGTCGGGAGGCAGGGCGCACAAGTGCACCAAACTTGAACTAGTGGCTGGGCTATAAAAGCCTGAGGCCCAGACTGCCGAACACATCATCTGCCTATTTTCAAAGGGCTGAGCCATATCAGCAGCTGAAGGAGCGAGCTGCATCTGCAGCAGGAGGGCCCGGCAGCCATTGCTGCATTGGGAGTTTCGGCTGGAGGAGCAAGCCGTATTGGTGGCAGGAAATCCAGCAGCTGTTGCTGCGTTGGGAGATTCGGTGGCCATAGCCACAGTCAGAGGGCTGCATCAGCGACTTGAGGGAGCAGGTCAGTCGGGAGGCAGGTTGCACAAGCACGCCAAACTTAAACTGGCGGCTGGGCTATAAAAGCCTGAGGCCCAAACTGCTGATCACATCATCTACCTATATTTTCTCCCACCCCACGCCGCACCACCGCCCTTATTAAATGGGCTAGCTGCACCAATCACAAGTGAACAGGGGGCGGAGGAAACCATAGTAAATGGCCACAAGCGATCCTTGGGATAGGGGCTTCATTGGGCTAAAGGGACACACAAAGCAGATTCTTCTTTGTTGTTCAAGATACCCATAATTGGCTAGATAGAATCAGCACACAACCTCCACCACAACTTGTTGACTACTCAGAGGGTTGAGATGGGATAGACCACCTACTGGAGGAGAGGAACAAGAGGCTGAGCCCAAGGAGGAAACCGTTCTTAAAGGGGCTGATGATCTCTTCAATGAAAACTGGATCTAGGCATTACACAGGCAAGCGCTATCCTGTGGGGCAAAAATACTGGTCGAGTAACTTTAATTAATTAGAATTGACACACTCTTGTTAATGGGGCTGTTCTCTAGTACTGTGTTAAATTTACACTCTCGCGTTAAGAGGGCTGCTCTCTAGTACTGTGATAAAAGATGCATGTTGTTAGAAAAATGGTATATTTATAAGGGGATACAGAACGGGCTGAGTTTATAGATTTGATTTAATGAAAAAAAGGATACAGTGCATGATGAGACTGTGACACATGGGATAAAGTTTATAGATTAGAGATAAAAGTGGGGATTATTAGAGGGGAGGGGATAACGGGAATTATTAATGCTGTGCATTTAGCACCCACGCTGCCTGAGGTTTAATTAGTCAATGATTTATTGCAATATGTGCTAATTTTCTAAAACCTTATCTCTAGGCGTATCTCAATTAACTTTTCATTCGATTTACTACTACTAAGGATCCCTATCCCCTCTTCTCCAGATAGCCTCTGATTTGAGCTTTACTTGGGTAAAAATGCAGTCCTTGGGAGTTACTGCTTCACTTGTTTATGCAGCCGCTGTGCTATTGGTAGACCAGTTTCCCCTCCACTCTGTGCCTCCCACTACTTGGGTGGGATCCTCTCATCTTCCTCCCTATGGGTCCCACTGGGTGAGGACTGAATGCATCGACCCCATACTTATTTCACTACATGGCCTTACACATCATGGACACTGTTATAACCTGTTCCTTAGCTGTAATCTACCTGGAAGAATGAGCCTTCTAACCTATCCGACTAAACTCTTTAGGTATCTGGTGAAACTGAAATTGGCATTATGTGGTGATATTGAACCTAACCCTGGTCCTGCCCCTCCCAACTATATATTAAGCTCCCCAACTAATACTTGTTGGTCTACTGTCAAGGGTCTCAGACTAGTACACATGAACGTCAACAGTCTGAGGCATAAGATGCAGGACCTCGAGGCTTGGGCTACCTTATACTAACCAGACGTGATTGCTGTGTCTGAGATATGGCTCAAGCCCCAGGTGCTGCCACATGAAATAGACCTACTGGACTTCAACATATTCAGAAAGGACAGAATTAGGGGGCGCTGATGAGCAGCCAGCAATGAAGATGCGGGTTCCTGCAGCTCCCACGCCCACTATAAATAAACATATTAATTTAACAGCGTCTGTGAATAAAAGTTTACAAAACGCGCAGGAAACAAAGGGGAATTTAGAATGGAGGAATATTTGCTTCCAACTTCAGGGAAAAGTCAACGGTCAGCAACAAAAAAACAGGGGAAAAGGGTGACAGCAAAGTCCTTGGAAGTTATGGGCTCGATCTCGGCAACTGAAATGGCGGTATTAGGCCGCGAGGTGTTGGAACAAGTTATGGAGGTGCTGGAGGGGAAGTGGAGCAAGCTGGAGCAAAAAATCGATAATCGGCTGCAGAATTTAATGGAACAAGTGGCAGCACAAGCGGATAGAGTTTCGGAGGCGGAGGAGCGGATCTCAAAGATAGAAGACGACATGGACCCGATGGCTGCCCGCGTGGCCAAGTTAGAGAAGGAGCTTGCAGAGCTAGTCGAGCAGCATGACTACCAGGAAAATTATGCCAGGCATTTAAATCTCCGCCTTCGAGGGCTCCCTGAGGGGAAGGAGGGCCCTGATATTCTATCTTTCTGCTTGGAAAAGTTACCGAATATGCTGGGCATGAAGTTGAAGAAAGGGAGGCTGAAATTGGAGCATGCTTATAGAGCGGTGGCAGCACGGCCGCCGGTGGAGCAACCCCTGAGACAAATTATCTTCCGATTTCATAGCTACCAGGATCGGGAGCAGATGTTGCGGGCCTACCGGGGAATGAAAGAATTGAGATATGAGGGAGAAAGGCTTTATTTGGTACAGGATTATTCTAACAGAATCTTAAAGAAACGAAGAGCCTTTAATCTCATGCTGACACAGCTCAGGGAGCTGAAAGTGGACTGTTTCATGATATTCCCTGCTATTTTGAAAATCAAACATGAGGGGGCCACATTCTCATTCTGGGAGCCAGAGAGGGCGGCCGCCTTTATAGAGGATCTCAAGAAAAAGACGGGCTGAGAGCCGCTGGCCGGGAGAAGCTGTGAGGAAGGGTGCTCGTCGTGGCCACGACTGATACATGATTGTCGAGTGATTTAAAAGTTGTTGGACATTAAGAACTGTTGCCTCCTTGTTTCGGTAGGCCAGAAAGTGTGTTTCTGTTTTTTTCCTACTGTTGTGACACCTTTCCTGGTGCCTCGCTGGAGTGGCTAATGGTCCTATGCAGATTGGAGTGTGGAGGGCTGCGATGCGCTGAAAAAAAGAAAAAAAAAAAAAGAGGTAAAAAGAGAAGAGCCCTTTGGCATGCAGAATGACAACCAGATGTGTGGACTGCTGGAAGGCGTACTGCCGTAGAAGATGACCTGTGTCCTAATAGGAGACTTGCTCGAGGTGGGACTTTGCCATGCTAGAGGGGCCAGGCCTTATCCTGGGAAAGCAGGACGTTGCTGAAGTCTGCTAAGTGGGGCCTTTGGGGGGGGGGCCGACGCTGCGTGAAATTCTAGGGCAGCGCCGGTGCTTCTGAGGCCTCTACAATTTTTTTGAAGTGTACCCTGCGGATTAAGGAGAGGGAAAGCATCGCGGCCTGTCGAGGGGGTGAAGTCCAGCAGGGCAAGGAGATCGAGTTGGAAGCACAAGGAAGGAGCAGTTATTGTTCCTGTTTAAGGACACTAAAAATTAGTAAAGTGTTATCACGGCTGCATTGCTGACTTAATGACAAGTTGGGGGGAATTTATCTGTTAAGACTATGGGGATGCTGTGTGAAGTTAGATAAGCGGAGGGGGTGGGGAACGGAATGTCTGCATTGTATGAAGTAGGTCCATTCTAGGATTTGAATTGCAATGAGGCAGTTAGTGTTTAGAGGGGGTATATATAGTGATGGGATTTATTTTCTGATTGGGAAGGGAGGGTGGGGGAGGTTATGTTGGATAAGGGGTATGTTAAAGGTATGTTTATATGATTTTCTACGGGAGTGTGAATGTCTCTCATTTTTAATCATAGCGAAGAATGTAATATTAATGTATGACTTTGCAAGTTGTTGTAAGCCTGGGATGTGGGGAAACTGGCTCAGTATAAATGCAATAGAAGGGGTGAAGGGAAAGGTACTATGACCTCATGGTTAAGCACAAAACACTGGGGATTGTTTCATGGAATGTGAACGGGATCTCATCACCGATTAAGCATACTGGTATATTGACAGCCTTATGTCATCAGGGTACTCAAGTAGCCCTCCTACAAGAAACGCACCTAACCAGCCAGGAGCATCGCAAGCTGGAGAGAGGGTGGATGAGTAGGTGTTATGCGTCTCCTTATAATTCACATAAAAGAGGAGTAGCAGTGCTGATAGTTAAAACAACCCCCTTCACCAGCACGAGGGTAGTTGCAGATAAGGGGAAGGGGAGATATATTTTTGTGGAACGGATATTATCTGGTGAGAAGATAACTTCTGGAAGCATTTATGCCCCCTCAGTTTTCAACCTGGCCTTTTACCAGGAAGTTTTGGATGTGCTGATGAGGGAGCAATTTGAAGGTTTAATCATGAGCGGGGATTTTAATGCAGTTATGCAAGGGGAGTTAGACCACTCAGAAGGGAAGAGCAGATACGGAGGAAGGCTGAAACGTTGGCAGGAGGGGGTGCTGGATCTGGACGTGATAGACTGCTGGAGAGCTCTGCATCCAGCAGAGAAGGGGTTTACCTTCAACTCGAACCCGCATAAAACCTGGACCAGGAAAGACTATATGTATTTACCCCGGTCTTAGCTGAGCAGGGTGCAAAAGATTGAGCACAGTCCTATTCTCCTATTGGACCATGCTATGGTCCAGACGGTGTTGGAGATAAAGGAGCAGAGGGAGGGTCCTCCGCCTTGGAAATTCCCGAGGTATCTGTTGGGCAAAAAATAATTTATAGAATATCTTAAGCAGCAATGGCAGTATTATAAAGAAACGAATGAGAAGTCGGTGGAATCCCCGAGGGTATTCTGGGAAGCTGGCAAAGCTTTCATAAGGGGAGCCATTATTAGGTTTGTTGCCCAATATAAAAAAAGGAAGGAAACCACCCGAATGGAATTAGAGGAAAAGGTGAAAAGGTGGAAAAGGGAAGTAATGGGAAGAACAACAGAGGAGGGGTTAAAAAATTTGAAAGCTGCAAGGGAGGCGCTTAATGCTTTTCTTCTGGGAGAAGCACAAATGGCAGGAATGCTTGCTAGAAGTGTCTGTTCGAATGGGGGAACAGATCTGGCCCACTGATGGTCCGGTTAATAAAGGGAAGGCGAGTATGTGCACACATTACGGAAATTAAAGATAGGGTAGGGAAGTTGGTGACGGACAAGGACTCAATAAGGAACAGATTCGAGCAATTCTATAAACAGCTTTACCAGGCAGAATGTACTGGTACAGGAGACATAGCAAAGCAATTTCTCAGTGGAGTTAAAATCCCCAAAATAACTGAACAACAACGAAGGCAGTTGGATGGGGAGATCACACACCTGGAAGTTAGGCAAGCAATACAGTGCTTGAAGCAGGGGAAAGCTAGTGGACCGGATGGATTTCCCATAGAATTTTACAAAACATTGCAGGAGCATGTAGTGGAACCTCTGCACCGGGTGTTCTTTGAGGTTGGAGGTGGGGGGGAGACCTTCTGGTCTCATTTAGAAAAGCGGTCATTTGCTTGGTCCCAAAACCAGGGAAGGATGGACAGGAGTGCTCGTCATATCGGCCGATCTCCCTATTGAATTGTGATGCCAAGATCCTGGCCAAGGTTTTGGCCAGGAGACTGGACCACTTCCTGCCAGGGTTGGTACACGCAGACCAGAGAGGCTTTGTCTCCGGTAGATGCTCATATCATAATATGAGAAAACTCCTCAATGTAGTATGGAGAGCTTCCCATGGTCAAAAGAATATGGCAGTCTTAACAATGGGCGCCGAGAAGGCGTTTGACCGTATAGAATGGGAATATCTATTCGGGGTTCTTCGGATGTATGGGATGGGAGAAGGATTTATAGGATGGGTCGAACAGAGCCCCAGCGGCGAGAGTATTGGTGAATGGAAGCCTAACTGGGAAATTTGCCCTCCATAGGGGCACTCGGCAAGGCTGTCCCCTTTCACCACTTTTATTTGCATTGGCTATAGAGCCATTAGCGATTGCAATTAGAAGTTCAGTGGAAATCAGGGGGGTGGTAGGGAGGTCAGGGAGAGAACATAAGGTCACATTATATGCAGATGACATGTTGTTGTATGTCTGAGACCTGGCTAGATCTGTTCCCCCATTGCTGGCAATGATGAAGCAGTTCGCAATGTTCTCTGGATATAAAATAAATATTCATAAGTCAGAAATTATGCTGTGGGGAGAAACTGAAAAAGAATTTGGAAATACGGCTTGGGGTCTTAAAAAGGCAAAAACAGAATTTACGTATCTGGGGATTCGAATTGGGCATGAGCTGAATCAGTTATTTAAATTAAATTATGGACCAATGGCACAGAATATAGAAGAGGAGCTGAGAAGGTGGAGGGACCTGCCTCTTTCGTGGCTAGGTCGTATAAACCTTATAAAAATGAATACCTTGCCTCGGATCTTGTATCTGATGCAAATGTTGCAGATAGGCCTAAATAAGAAGGACATGAAGAGGATGGATAAGGCTTTCTCGGGCTTTTTATGGAGGGGGAGAAGGCCCAGAGCAAGCCTTCGTAGGCTTCAGGCAGATGGGGATAAGGGTGGCCTTAATCTACCCGACTTAAGGAATTATGCATTGGCTATGCACTGTAGACTTTTAGGGGACTGGGTGAATAGGCCGCCAGAGGCAGGGTGGTTAGATTTAGAGGAAGGAGAGGGAGTGGTGAGGGTCTCAGCATACCTGAGAAGGGGAGGGAAAAAGGCATATAATGGACAGGCGAAACCAAATCCACTGGTCGTCTCAGTCTTAGAGGGCTGGGAGCAGTTGTTGAAATGGGTTGGGGTGAAACTAGGGGAAGAGACATTGCTGCTCCCACTGAGGGGAAACCCGGGTTTTGTGGTAGGTTTGGAGGATACAGGTTTTCTACTCTGGGAGGAGAGGGGCGTTAAATGTGTAAAAGACCTGTGGAAGGGAGGGAAACTAATGACAGGGGAAGAGCTAGGTGGGTGTATGGGGTCAAGAATTTTCCGAATTTTTCAGGCGAGAAATTATGCTTAAACAATTGACAGAGATCGAATAGCGGGCTGTCCCATAGAGCAGGGTGAGCATATGGTATTCAGTACTCGGAAGGGAGCGGGAGGAATAATAGGAAGAGCGGCAAGAATGGGTCGGCAATATTTACCGGTCTCCACTTGTAAAACCAGGATGTTATACAGTAGAGACTTACAGAGGGAGATACCAGACCAGGGGTGGGATTTACTGCTACAGATGCATAAGGGGTTACTGGTGTGTAATAAATACCAGGAGTCTTATTATAAGTTTCTACACAGGCTCTATTGCCCCCCCCAAGCATGGTTCACAGATTCCACCCTGAGATATCCCCTCTTTGTGGACGATGTAAGAAAGGGAAGGGCACATACATACACTGCTTTTGGGAGTGTCTGCCCCTAAAACAGTTCTGGGATGGGGTAGCCGGAGAAGTGGGTAGGATATGGGGTAGGCAGGTGGAGAGAAATCCAGTGGTCATGCTGTTTGGGGTGGATGACTCAGAGGAAGAGGATTGGAGACCCCTTCCTAGGTAGGTACGGATCCTGGTTGTTTTAGCCAGGCATTGCATCCTAAATACATGGGTTTCAAGTGAAATTCCCACTATGCAGCAATGGAAAAACCTGTGTCTGCAGGCCCTTGGCCTGGAAAAGTTATATTATATGGCTAGAAACAGGGAAGACCAGTTCTGGAGAGTCTGGGGAACATTTATGTCCTCGTTACCCCCAGAAGAGATGGACATGTTGGGGAAAGGGTTGCAAGGATAAAAGATAATGGCTGAATGATTGTGAGGGTAGAGGAGACAGTTGTTAAAAGTGAGCCAGGATGGGGAGAAGTCACTCTGGGCTGGATAAGGTAGAGGGTAAATAAGTGAGAGACAAAATGTTTATAATGCAGTAGCAGTGTACAGAGTCAATGGATATGAGGTGTGTGTTTATTTTTAATTGGGGAGGGAGAGTGGATAATCTAATAAATTGATGTAAGAGGGAGATACTGGGGGGGTATAGGCAAGGCCCCTACTTTTCTGCGGCACAGTGGGACCAAGTTCTGCAGCATGACTACCATTTGCCGCAGAACTTCTGTGGCAGTGGTTTGTAATTTCTGCAGAAGTTCTGCGGCACAAACAATCTACCATATCACAGTGTCAGCTTGTCATCCTTACTTCACTTTAATGGCAGTGGTTATAGCAGTTGGGATGGGGGAAGCACAGAAACACTAGTTCAAAAAATAACAGACTTACAGAAATAATTTTGTGCCTAAAAAGGCAAAATAAATATCTCTCTGCTAAGGTCCTAGCCTATTGCATAAATGAAATATGCAGAGGGGACCTTATGTGATAAATAAGGTATTTCTATATGCATAGTATCTATACCACTAATGAGGTCTCCACTGTGTATCACATATATATTTATATGTGCTTTCTACAGCACTCATGAGGTCCCCACTGTGTATCACATATATTTATATGCAGTTCATAACATACAAACAAATGTGTGTGTGTGTGTGTGTGTAGTGAGAGAGAGAGAGACAGACAGAGATACTATATATATGTGTGTGTGTGTGTGTGTGTGTGTGTGTGTGTATGTATATATATATATATAATTATATTTTTAAATTTCCATGAAATTGCATCCCCATTCATACAAGTCCCATTGGAAATGGAATAAACAGAATAGAGGAGTTATAGCAAAATTCATGTTTCATGCCAACCTACTTCTCCTAACACATTACATAACACCATCTGGCCATGACATTCATGTGAACTGATTGTGAGATAAAGCTCTCCAGCCCATCACAATGTGTCCACCGTGTGACAGAACACTGCACCATACCTTTTCAGGCTCAGAGCAGTGACATGCTCCCCCAATCCGCCCAGTCAGCTCCCAGAGCTAATCTCTGAACCTGAGTTGCCAGCCAGGGCCGGATTAAGACATAGGCAACATAGGCACAGGCCTAGGGCCGCAGCCTGCCAGGGGGCCCTCAGCAATCCCCAACATATATTTGCTATATATCCTTTTCTTTCTGCCTGAGCTGCATGTTTTTTGTAAAGGACTCGGCCACTGAGTAAGTCAGGGGCTGAACTGTGACATGACTCTCGCCTCCCTGATTAGGTGTTAAGTGCAGCTGGCAGCTTAAGGGGCCCCAGCCAGGATGACTTTTAAGGTATGAACAAGCCCATTTCCTTTGCTTTGTCTCCCACACCCATTTAGAATCCCAGATTAGAATCTTACTCTTAACTACAAAAGAATAGCAGTGCAATTTAGTGTGTATGCTTTATATTTTATCTTAAGTATCTGTTTTATTGGCTTAGGAAACCTTGAATCATCCTTGAAATGTGAATGTAAGCAATAGCTTAATTTGCTTGAAATCTTTGTACCATGCTTGACTCTGGGTTGTTTTACCCTCCACATTCAGATGAAATACCTTTCAATGCATTACTCATTACCTTTGTATTATACTTGACCCTGGGTTGTTTTACCCTTCGCAGTCATTTGTAATACCTTTCATTGTATTGTCCATTTCTTTTGTTTTGTACTTCCATGATGTGGAGCCTTTGTAAAGATGTCTCTGACACAAAGGTTTGTAATTCCGATATCTCAATAAATCAAAAATAAATATTTCGTCTCACTCCTAAAATTAAGAAATCTACAATAAGTTTCAGTGATACCATTAAAAATCATACTCTTTTTTTTTTTTTTTTTCAATTCTCTCATCTCGCTTATACTGAAGTGCTGGCCTTGATACAGCTCTGTTTTCAGGGTGAACAAATGAATGTATTTCAAGATTCCCATCAGTAAATCTTGCCATTTATGGATCCTGGCTTACTTATCAGTAACAGAAATGTTTGATTTCAAATTCTTCCAATAATCACTTGCTTTGTAGTATAATCTCTAAAATTCATAACCCCATAGTAAACCACAAACTTAACTCCTACACCACCCAGGACCTAGCCTGTCTTAGAGATTGGTCCCTACCCAACCCAACAAAACTCCCACATCATGGTCCATACTACCTGACAGGACAGTATGATAAGACCCAGACTGCGAGTGCACACATGTGTGTTTGGAGGTGGGGGGCTTTGGAGAAGTGCAACTCATGACATTTCACATACAAAAAATTATTTTTATTATGCCTATTAATAATTATTTTTTCTAAATTATCAAAACTCAGGCTATTGTCATTTTTCCATACTGACAGTATTAGTTTCATAATTTTTTTTTTTACTGTCTCTTTATACTCCCCCTTGCACCGTGACCGGTCCCTCTCTCCAGGCATCCCAATGCACCCAGTCTGCACCATGAGGACCATGAGGATGCTCCCATAGGTGCCCCACTCCTATACAACTATGGAGACCCGGTTTGACCCCCCGGGTGGGGCAGAGGAGTCCATCCTACCTTCTCTGATCCTCAGTGAAATGTGCAACCAAAGCTCCTTCCCGGTTCCTCCATGGTCACAGCAGTGCAGGAGCCCTTCACCTAGATCAGCCATGGGGTGTTTTTTCCTTGTTCTGGTCCACCCCCTGTCAACGTCAGCGCTCGAGAAGGACCAACAAGATGGAGGCACGCTGAGACGTGCCTCCTCTCCAGTCCTTGGCTGACGTTGGCCCCTCCCTGTCTATCTGCTTTCCCAACTGCTCCAGCACCACCTGTGATGACCCAGGCAGTGGCGTTATAGCAGCAGGGCCAGCATCCTACCCCTCCCCGGAGAAGGAGAGCAGCCATTAGGTGCTAAATCCTTCTCCCCCCCTGCCATCCAGCCAACCCCCAGTGACCCGAGTCCATCACCAAACCTGGGTCACTGGCATGGTGTGTGAGGTGTGGCGTCCAGTGCCTCAACCCTCAGTGCCAGTGGGCCAGACAGTTTCATTAATTTTGAAGCATTCTGTGCCACTTTTTAGGGACAGTAAGAACATTGTTTTCATGTTTTAGTAACTGATATGCAATAGCCAAGAGGTGGGGTCATGGCGAAGGGGGATGGTTATGGTGAGGGGGGCCCCAGATTTCTCTTGGGCCTAGGGCCCCAGGTTGCCTTAATCTGGCCCTGTTGCCAGCATGGAAACACAACGTGCTACCCTCTCACCCAACAGCTGGCCCTGAACACATTTCTCCATAACTTTTGGGTGACTATCAACCAGTGAAAATATGTAATCAATAACCCTGGCAAAAATCTGTACAGCACAATTATTTATTTAACAGTTTTTTTCTTTCAGCAGGTCTGCACATTATTATATTCCACTTTTCTGGGCATAATTACTTTATTTTTCTTAAAAGTGACAGGTAAATTCATTTTACCAGGTATTCATTTCAGATGGCATCTCCGTACCTTAAAGGCACAAATAGGTCTGTACAAAGTGAAGTATGAACTTAACAGGTCTGTGCTATTGAAAAGGTTTTGTTTAAGTTGGCCCTAGTTCAATAACGTAAGACTGAAAATTATATTAGGCTGTAGTGCAGGTTGAGCAAATATCACCATGCCTGATGTGCTGTGCCACCGACTCTGTCAATGGGAGTTGTGGTAAATAAGTTGCTGTTCATTTCTGTTGCAGGATGCAGCCATTTCATTAGCTAATTTATGATGTTAGAGCAATGATAACATCACATTCTGAGCATAGAGGGAATTTGGATATAAAAAGAGGGGAAGGGAACCAGATTCTGTGGATAAACAGAAATATTAATAAAAAATCACCAAGAACAGTGAATTGTGCGGCACTGCAGAAGTTCTGCGGTAAATTGCAAGTTCTGCACAAAATTCTGCGGCCGCAGAATTCTAGGGGCTTTGGGTATAGGTATGTGTTAAATCAATGTGTGATTGTTTTTCATGGTGTATGTGTGATTGTACCTTTGTTTAATGTTGGAAAAACTCAATAAACGTATTATGCAAAAAAAAAGAAAGGACAGAATTGAGGAAAGGGGGCACCTTATCTATGTCAGCTCCAAATTCTGTTCTTGAAATTTATGTTTAGTGTTTTATAATAAAACAAGTAGAAACATAGAATTTGACGGCAGATAAGGGCCGCTAGGCCAATATCACCACATAATGCCAATTAATAATAATAAAACAAGTACATACTACATTATTCAGGGTAATACAATAGATATATGCTGCAGTACAGCTGATCAAACAGTTGATAAACATTTATATAACCCCTGTAATATTTTACAATAGGAAGTGGGGGTTCCCATAATATGGTTATTTAAACTTCAATTTACTCATCATGCCAGCCTTCTCAGTGGCAATGGAATTCCCTAAATTAGGTAGAACTTATATAATGATTAGCTGCAGTCACATAGTACTTCTTTGTATCCAAATATCAGTTTGATTTTAAATCTTAGGAGTATAGTGCTCCCCTAAGCCTACTATGTAGCACTGTCTTTAACAAACTTTTGGTAATTTTACCCAACAGCTCAGAACTTAAAATAGACTTCAGTCAATGCAACAGGCAAAATGACAGGCTTTATATTGAGACAAGAACATTAAATATTTCCTTCCCCCAGGTCCAGAAAGGCAGGAGAATTATCCACGAGTGGTGCTAAATCACCACAAGGGCCCAAGCATCCTGCACTAAGGCGCCTCACCAAAGAAAAATGTTTCTCCATTAAATCCCACCCTTCTCCACCTTAGAGTAAGAGAGATTCTTTAAAATGTTAATACAACATGAAAATGTCCCAGTAGTCTCAATTAAACTTTTAACTAGCATATAGTTCAGGAATTAGTCCAGTTTGGTCAGTCCTCACCCGAGTCTTCTTCGGATATATCCTCTCTAAACTGGGCCTTTCCTGGGAGGCAAACTCCATTTTGATTCTCTCCAGCCACTTTCCCACATCCTTCGGTTCAGAGAATTGCCAGGACTTCTCTGCATAGGTAATTCGCAGTCGCGCTGGCAGGAGAAAAGAGTGAATTATACCAAGTGCCCTTAACTTTTGTCTGGCCCCATCAAAACGCTTTCTGCGGGCCCTGGTTGGAAGGACAAGTCAGGGAATCATTTCACATCTGCATCGTTGATGGATAATGGGTAAGCTGCACGAACTGCAGAAAGAATTACATCTCTGATGTCTGCTGCCATTGTCCTCACCAGAATAGTACGAGGGGTATTTGTGTCCGTAGGTCTAAATTGTGGATTTATTTGGTAGGCTCGCCTTAGGTTATTCCACTCAAAATTGCTGGGAACTGATATTGACGATTTAAGTCACTCCACCATAAATGCCAAAAGCTGAAGTCCCTCAGCCCCTTCAGGTACTCTGACAAAATGCAGATTGCCTGCCCTGACTTAGTTTTCAAGGGCCTCCATCCTTCCCCAAAGCTGCGTATTTTCCTGTACCATTGTAGTGACTGTTGCATGAGTGGAGAGAGATCTTTTTTCACACTCCGCAACAGCCCTTCCCAACTCTGTTAAAGCAGCATTGTGTTTTTCTAGTCTGGCCAAGGTTTTTTCCATTTTAGAGTCCATCGACTTCATAGTCGCCAACATCTGCTGCCATGGCGGGCCCGTTGAGGAGCTTGTCGTAGCTCCTGGTTCCTGGCCTGAGGTCTTTTCAGCCTTCCTGGATATAGCACCACTGAGTTTAGGGGCTGTTGTCATAGCGCCCTGTTTCTTCCCCATGGTGAGTTTAGGCTCAAAAGAACGCATGTTAATTCCTCTATCGAATTTGCCAAAGAGTTCTTAGATTTTGTAAGTTTCGAGTTGTTATTTAATAATAAATGTCTGGCAGAATTGCAGCGTGCTCAAGAAAGCTTCCTGCCTGGATATCGGCCCCCTCCCCCAATCAGCTCCAAATTCAACGCCTCCCTGGTAGATATCCCCTATTGAACAACTCAGTGAATGAATTTGTAATAGTTAAATTGTTACTTGGTGACACAAAGCCACTATACGTGGGTTGCGTTTACTTACCCCCATCAACAGCGGCCTCCTCCCTAGCGTCCATCACCCAGGCCCTAGCTGAACACACACCTCAAAATTAGGTTTCAAAATGCAATGATGGACTTCAGGACCTAGTTCTCGATGCCTACCTTACACAAGTAATCAGCTTGCCCACCAGGTACAATGCCAAATCCGGCAATCACACTTTATTGGACTGGGCACTAGTCACTAACCCAGAAAGAATGCTAGCTGCCGGAATTTTATCAGAGTCACTGAGTGACCACTCGCTCATCTTTTGTATATGGGCCAGTAAGTTCCCCAAATTACCCCCCAGGGTCTTCATGGCCAGAGACTATTACAATTTCACCCCTGACAAGTTCTGCTCGGCCCTATCGTCAGCCAACTGGAACCCGATACTAACACTTCCTAGCTTAGCTGAGGGCATAGATTACTTCTCTAATGTCTTCATGTCTGTGGCTAACCTTCATGCTCCTTGCAGGAAATTTAGAGTGATGGGCAAATGCCACAAATGGCTCAGTGTCGACCTAAAAAAGGCTCATGATACTTAGAGATAAGGCCTGGGGGCTTTACAAGGCCTCACACCTCTGGTCTGACTGGGAGAAATACAGGGATCTTAGAAACAAGTGTAAGAAAGGTGTCAAGGCAGCAAAAAGCCAGTGTCTGCGTGGTTTCCAGAACCGAGATCTGCGAGACCCCAAGAAATTGTGGAGTCACATTAATACATTACTGAAAGGTGGCGCCAGTACTCAAGATGGAGCAGTTTTGGTCAATGGTCAACTATTGGATGGCCTTTCCATAGTAGCTGAGGCCTTCGATGCTTTCTTTACCAACCTAGACAAATATAAACCCAAAACTCCAGCTCCCTGTCCTCTACAAAGGACACCACAACAGGTGACCCTCTCTGCCCTCAATTTCATCTTAAGCTGGTCAGGACATCAGAAGTGCTGCCTCTACTGAGGCGTATAAAACCTGACTCATCCCCCAGCTTCGACCATCTTGAACCACGACTGTTCAGAGCTGCAGCCCCAGCAATTGCTCTACCTGTTACTATGCTAATCAACAGGTCCTTCATGGAAGGATGTGTCCCTAGTAAATTAAAGGTGGCCATGGTAGCCCCCATCCACAAAACGGGGCCATGTGGAAATATAGAGAACTACAGACCAATATCCATTCTCTGCCCTCTGGCAAAGGTGCAAGAGAGATTGGTTTACAACCAACTGCAGGATTACTTAGAGTGACACCACCTTCTGGCTGATAATCAGCATGGCTTTAGAAAGTGCCATGGCACTGACATGGCCTTGATTAAGTTTACAAGTGATACCCTGAGTGCCATGGATAATGGGTCCCCCACTAGGGCCTTATTCATCGATTTGACAAAGGCATTCGACCTGGTCAATTATGGGCTGCTCCTTAGCAAGCTGCAACTCCTAGGTCTTGACTCGCTCTCGCGCACCTGGTTCACAAGCTATCTGGTGAACAGAACGCAGAAGGTAAAGTGGAGAGGGGTGCACTCAGGCTGCCAACCAGTAACTGATGGTGTACCCCAGGGCTCTATTTTAGGCCCGCTACTATTCACCCTTTACATTAATGACATTGGTCAAAACTGTGGCACAGGGAACTTAATTCTGTATGCGGATGACACTGTGGTATACTGTAGTGACCTCCAACCTAGTGCCATTGCTGTAAGCTTAGCTGCCTGTCTTAACTCCCTAGAAAACTGGTTTGCATCTAATTTGCTAGTTCCGAATGACAAAAAGACCAAAGCTGTCCTTTTTGGTACCAGTCGTCTGGGCGAGCATAAGCAACACCTGCTGCCGCTCTACACTGCATCAGGTTCACAGATAGAAGTCGTCAACAAGGTTAAATATTTTGGTGTCTATTTAGACCAAGAAATGTCCTTCAAGCCACATGTAGAGACTGTCACCAAGACCATACAACAGAAACTTGGCCTTCTCTACAGGCTCAGTAACGCCTTGACTGATGACTCGAGGATTGCCATAGCAAAGAGCACCTACTCCCAATCCTATTTTATGGTGCACCGCTTCTACAATTTTTTTTTTTTTTGCATTATTTGTCCCCCCCCATCTCCCCGCTCAGATGCTGCCACTCCTTCGGGGGTTCCTAGGACCCCTCCTGCCCTCTGCACTCCCCTCTCGATTCCTGACCTCCTCCGCAGGTCCCACATAGCAGCCTACCTCATGGTATCCCAGCGTTTCCCTTCGCTGGACGGGTCCCTCTCCTCCAAGGGGGAATGCACCAGTGGAGGGGTGACACCAGCACTTCTTTTTCTAGGCCACGGGGTGCTGCTGAGGCCTGCGGGGAGCAGCTCCCTGGAGGAGGCAGACGGGCAGAGGATCCAGAGGCTATCATCCGGCAAGCATCCAGCCATTTTCCTCCTTATATTGTGGAGGGCAGCGTAGTGCCAGCAAGGCGAACACCAGCATCCGCTCCTCCCTCCTGTTGCAAGTTGCTTCGTGCATCCTCTGTTGCTCCTAGCCTCTGCTAGGAGCCAGCAGGCACCGGAGCTATCCCACACCCTCCCCACGGAGAAGAAGAGCTGTCCATAGGACGCTCTATCCTTCTCCCCCCGGCCGGCCCTCTAGTGTCCTGGGCCTGCCTTCAACTCTGTCACTAAGGCTGCAGTAGAAATCCAACCGCTGCGCCAATGGGCCAGCTTCTACAATTTCTTAGGGATAATGAAAAATACAATTTGACAGTTCTATATAACAAGATTACTCATTGTGCAACTCGCTGCCCTCCTCGGAGACATCACTGTGAGGTCTTTTCTGACTTAAATTAGCCCTCCCTAGAATTCAGGCTCTCCTACCCCTTACTCTGTCTCATCTACAAACTCTCCAATGTCTAACACACCCCCCCCCAACCTGGTAGGCCTGCTGAACCCTAAGGATTCTCCGTCGAACCTTTCGCTCCTCAAGTAGCAACCTACTTGAAATTCCGCGGGTACGTACCAGCTTAAGTAAAAGATCATTCAGGTACTCGGCACCTTACTACTGGTACACGCTTCTAGAGAACCTGACCAATAGCTCAACGCTAGAAGGGTTTAAGGCTGGTCTAAAGGTGTACATGCTAGAACACTGCCACTGCAGCTGCTACTGTTGAACCACTACCCTTGCCCCTTGGGGTATGATACTGTGCACTGTTTCCTGTTCTAACTGAACTATTATGGTTATTGAGTAATGTAAGACCCTCTGGAAATCATTTCTTTATTTCTGATCTCGGATTAACCATTTGAGCTCAGAGCTCTTTACATAGGTTCCATGTTAGTACATTTAGAACAAGTAGGTGCTTATACAGAGGATTGAGACAAACAAGGCAATAGAATTAGAATGAGAACATTTAGGTACATTTGGTCTTTAAACAAAGGAATGCAAAAATACAGTGAAAACTAAAACTGGAATAAGTAAACACAGTCAGATACATACAGGAACAGACTGAATAACTGCCCAACAGGGAGCCTGTTAGTTGTCAGAAACACGAGGGGGTTAGCGCATAGAAGTGCTGGAGAGGTGGGGGGGTTGAGCCCCAAGTGCAGGGTGACCAAGAGAGAGAGGGATCTGTTTGGCAGAAGGGCAGATGGTAGGAGATGCCTTTGCTAGGTGCTAGCGATGGCAGACACATTGAGATTCCTGTATTAAATGGTTCTTTAGGTTGTTTCTGAAGGTGCACAGAGTGGGCAGACTAATAATGTTCTCATGGAGGGAGTTGAACCACAACGGTGCCCAATAGGCAAAGGACCTTTGTCCTTGAGATGTCCGACATTTTGGAGTCAGGAAGGACTGCAGTTCCGAATTTCAGGTGGGCCTGGGATTAGTGCTGGGAATTAGGAGTTGTTGGACCCCCAGTTGGGAGCTGACCAAGGCAGATGTTTTTGGCCAGGAGGCTAAATTTATATTTTAAGTAACCAAAGAGAGTTTGCCAGTGAGCCTTTGCATAGAGATTGCAGGTGTGGGTTAGTTGGTGTGCCCCTAAGGTAAGCCTGCAGGCATTGTTAAGGCCAGTTTTTATATGTCGGAGGGCAGTATCTGTGGCAGAGCCATATATTGGCAGTCCGTAGTCCACTAGGGAACCCACTGAACTGTGAATCGCTATGCTGCGGGCTTCAGGGGTCAGGCTCTGCCTATGGCGATAAAGTAGCCCTAAGTGTTTGTTGATTGCTTTAGCTATGATATCTATGTGGAGGGTGTAGGAGAGCGAGCTTTCAAGAGTGATTCCAAGATATTTGAAGTGATGAACACGTTCAAGAGGAACACCACCCCTATCACACATTGATAGCGGGTAGTTTTTGTGTTTGTTCTTAAGGCTGGTGAACAACGTGTTTTTTGGTAGTTCATTATCAATTTATGATTTTTGAACCACGACTCACCGCTGGTGAAGTCATGTTGTAGCTGTTGCTCAAGAGCAGTGGGGTCAGAGCCAGTAGAAAAGATAACAGCATCATCTGCGTAGAGGAGGATACGGCACTGACTGGCTAGGGGGAGGCAATTCAGAAATAGGCTAAAGAGGAGGGGGCCCAGTATTGACCCCTGTGGAACGCCTGAGCACACAGGCTTGGTGTCAGAGAGAAAGGTATCTATCCTGACTTGCTGTGAATAGCAGTGCAGGTAGCTGCGGAACCATGCAGCCGCCTCAGGGGCAAGGCCTATGACAGTGAGTTGGTCAATTAGGAGGGCATGGTTGACCATGTCAAAGGCCTTTGTTAGGTCAATATAGATTGCCCGACGAGCTGGTCAAGATCGAGGGAATTGTGGATGAAGCCTGTGTATTCCAGGAGGGCTGTAGTGGTGCTATGCCCAGCCCTAAAGCCATATTGCTGTGCACATAGGAGCATGTGCTTGTCCAGATAATCAACAAGTTCGTCGGCAGCGATTCGTTCAAGGGCCTTCGAGAGTGGTGGTCATATAGAGATGGGTCTATAGTTCACGGGGAGAGCACGATCCCCACTCTTGTACACGGGGTGACTACTGCAGCTTTCCATTTTTTGGGGAATACTGCGAGACGGAGTGAGAGGTTAAGGATATGGGTGAGAGGGGACAGGATTTCTTTGAGTGAGAGTGAGATTAGTTTCAGGTCGAGGTTATCCCCACTGAATCTCCCCTTCCCAAGCACTTTGTGCAGATATTTCCTGGTTTCTCCGAAGGTTATAGTCTTGAAGCGAAAGAGGGGATGAGATGGGGATTGCATGGGTGCAGCAGGAATGGTGGGGGAGAAGAAATTGGCAGGGAGAACATGCTACAAGTCAGTGAAGGCATTAAAGGTGTTGGCGATAGATTTAGGGTCAAGGATGGGAGAGCCATCAGCGCAGAGCATGATAGGGGCCATTTGGGGTTTTCGCCTGGTGACCTCATTTAGGTTAGCCCAGAATTTGCACCTGTCATTCCAGTTCTTGGTTAGGGCATCTTTATAATATACGTTTTTGGCTAATCGGATGGTCCTGGTACAGTTGTTCCTCGTACATTTGTAGTTCAGGATATCAGACTGCTTGTCAGTGGCCCTAGCTATATGCCAGAGGTGGTCTCTTTTCATTAGTTCAGGGGTATCAGGGCTCATCCAGGGGTTAAAGTAGCCTTTGATCTTCCGCTTTTTTATGGGAGCATGGGTGTCACAGATTATATTGAAGAGGAGGATGAAATGGTCGAGCGTGTCGTCAGTGTCGGAAGCCTCAAAAACTGAGGACCAGTCAGCATTGAGGAGATCCATTTTGAAGCGATCAGCATGACCAGGTTTGTGAACCCTGCTGGTGATTGTTTTAGGAGGCAGTTTAGAGAAATTATTAGCCCAACTGAACATGGCAGGGGAGTGGTCACTGATGTTGTCCGGGAGGGCGGAGGCATTAGAGGCATGCTCAGGTCGGTTGGTGAGCACCCAGTCAATCAAAGTACTGGTGCACGTCCTGTAGTTAGTTCTAGTGGGTGTTTCAATGAGCTGGGTAAAGTGGATAGCCTGAATTGCATCCTTGAATTGGTTAGCTTCAGGGGCAAGCCAAGTAATATTGAAATCACCTAAGAGTATAACCTCAGAGCTTAGGGTTAGGCTTCCAAGACAGTCTATGACAGCATGGAGACCTTGGGCCGAGTTCTTTGGAGGGGGGATGTAGACAGATAGAATTGTGACAATTTTGTTGTGGGCCCCAAGAAGAACCTTAATGGCAAGGGCCTGGGTGAACGACCCTAGGCTGGGTAAATTCAGGACTATGCCCTAAAGGCTGTCCTTAAGGTAGATTGCACAGCCGCCACCTCTTTTAGATTTTCGATCTTGCCTAAAGATCGAATAGCCTGGCAGACTGATGGCTCCATCAGGGATCTGAGAGTGAGCCATGTCTCTACCGCAGACAGTACGTCTGGATTATGTAGGGCTACCCAGGCTTGAAGGTTGTCAAACTTTGCTGTCAGGCTGCGGATGTTTAGTGATGCAAAGGTTAAGGTGCCTGGTTTCGGTGTACTCAACCCCTGATATAGAAGGGGACCAGGATTAGGGTGGATGTTGCCTGAGAGCAGTAGTAACAGGAGTACCAATCTGACCAGGTAACCTTTAAAGTGTTTAAGGTTAGCTTTGCGCTGTCTTTGTGGATTCATTCAAGCTGCATACTTATCAGAGAGAATGGCCAGTTTAGGCAGGACTGTGGGAGGGGGAAGCCCTGGCCGAGCTGGATGCGTTCTGGGCCAGGTAAACCAGGGTGTGTTGTTAGGCATGCAGTTGGCACGTGGGCCACAACTATGCATGGACGTTCTAGTGCTGTAGATGTTGCCATGGGGGTGATCCGTGATAAGAGGGTCGGCTGATTTAGGGTCATTCAGCGGCTGCAAACAGAGAGTGGGCAGGAGTATAAGAATTAGCATTAGTCTGGTTGTCATGTCCAAGATTGGAAAAGGGTGGTGGCACAGCAAGAAGGGTCTTGGGAGAGGGAGGAAAGTAAAAGAGATTAAGATGTGATGGAGCTAGGAGGGTGTCCTGGCCTTATAGGCTGCTGTGTACCCTTACAGTTTGGTGGTGACCTAAAAAGGAAGATGTCTTTAAGGGGAGGACAGGACAAGTGTTAAGCCTAACAGCTGCACTCTGTATCTTTAAGTGGAGTTGCAATATTAGTGAGAAGGAAGGATGAATTTTGCCTAGGGGTGGTGCCGAGGGGGAAGGGAGTATTTAATAAAGGCTGCTGGTAGAGGAGGGATGGTGGGCATAAAAATTCAAGCAGCAAGGAGACAGTAGGAAAGAAAGTGAAGCAGAAATTGGATTATTTGCAGGGCAAAGCTTACAACTGTGACCCAAATGAAATCTAGTCTAAACAGAAAAAACTGTTTCACTTTAAACTTAGTTTCTGATCCAGGGTATATTATCACTGTACCTTAAAACAAAGAGAGCTGTAATACTTTAAAATCTACAAACCTGCAGCCTAAAAGAACTTGCACTTCAAACTACCCTTGGAGTGCAAAATTGCTGTAAACAGGCTTAGGTTCACGTTTAAATTAGGATTCACAGGACAATTTGGAGAGGCTTAAGCAGTACCACAACCAGTATGTAACATTAGCTTAAAGTCAAAAGTCCAGAAGGAGATGGAGTAGCAAAGAAATTAAAGAACTGCAGCAGCCTGTCAGCAGGCAGAGTCGATGGATTCTGGCTAGTCAGGTTTCAGCAGCGTACCTTCGGTTTGGTGATCGGCAGGCAGTACAGCGAGGAAGGCAACCGGTGGACAGAAGAGGCCTGCCCGGCTGCTTGCAGCAGCAGAGGCACCCGTGTCAAGGGTGAAGCTTTGGTCTGGTGATTGGCAGGCAGTACAGCAAGGAAGGCAACCGCGGGACAGAAGAGGCCCGCCCGGCTGCTTGCAGCAGCAGAGGCACCCGCATCAAGGGTGAAGCTTTGGTCTGGTGATCAGCAGGCAGTACAGCAAGGAAGGCAACCGCGGGACAGAAGAGGCCCGCCCGCCTGCTTGCAGCAGCAGAGGCACCCGTGTCAAGGGTGAAGCTTTGGTCTGGGGATTGACAGGCAGTACAGCAAGGAAGGCAACCGGCAGACAGAAGAGGCCCGCCTGGCTGCTTGCAGCAGCAGAGGCACCCGTGTCAAGGTTGAAGCTTCGGTATGGTGATCGGCAGGCAGTACAGTGAGGAAGGCAACTGGCAGACAGAAGGGGCCCTCCCAGCTGCTTGCAGCAGCAGAGGCGCCCGTGTCAAGGGTGAAGCTGAGGAGAGAAATTACCCAGACTATGTCTGTTGTTTACACCATGCCCTATCCATTGCTTCCCACTGATCAATGTTGATTAATATATGACTTTCCTTTGTGACTAATTAATACTGTAACTATGTATCCATCTCTGATGTGGTCCTCTGTTCTTGATTGTGTAAACTGTTGTACTATATATGCTGTATGTAACTAATTCCAGGTCGCCCCTGAAAAAGAGATCGCTGGTCTCAGTGGGTTTACCCGGTTTCCAAAATGCTATAAATAAGTAAATCAGCTTTTGTGCAGATTTTCTTGTAATAACATATTTAGAGTTGTAATTCCAAGGGGGTTCCCCAGGCCAGGATGTTTAATTGTAAATCTTTATGAATCATTATAATCTTAATAAAATGTTAATTGCAAAAAACCAAAAAAAAATAAAAGGTCATGGTTATTGTGTCCAGGGTTAGAATGCTCAGAATGGGACAACAGGCAACCCCCCACCCCAAAAAAAAAAACAGAACAACACAGGCCTTTTTCTTTTGTGCGTTATTTCTTTATACTCCCACCCCGCACCCTGGCCCCACATGGATCCTGTCACTGGCATCCCCGACCCCGCCCCATATCCCAGCAGCCAGGCATCCCGATATCTGTGCCTCTGGGAAGGAACCACTACCTTCATAGGGATGAGCCTTGATGGCCATTCCAACAATCCTAGGTGCTGCTGGCGGTGGTGGATAGGGAGTCGGGAGAGCTCCGCAGTGAGGGTCCGGGGAGGCCGTCCCCGACGGCCAGGCGTCATTTTCCTGTTTTTCTCCCGGGGGGTGGCGTGCCACAGGCGTCCAAGGCTAACACCGATGTCCGCCACTCCCTAAGTCATCTGAGGCCTGGCGTCCTGCCATACTCTGGCCTCTGCCAATCACATCCCACTCTCCCCTGGAAAAGATGAGCTGTCGCCGAACGCTTCATCCTTCTCCCCCGGCTGGCCCTCCAGCGACCGAAGTACGTTCCTGAACCCGGGTCGCTGACATCGCAGATGGAAATCCAACCGCTGCGCCAACGGGCCAGCATCAGCACAGGCCTTTTTCAGCTATTACAAGGATTTGCTGTATATAGTAAGCATGAAGAAAAACAGCAGAGCAGACTGATGGCTTTCTTAATAAATTGAATCTATCAGAGGTAATGGAAGAACAAATGGTGATACTGAAAAAAGAAATGCAGTAAGAAATTATTGATGCTTTTTAAGACAGGAACCCCATAAATGTCCTGTGATAGATGGGCACGCATCAGAATTTTATAGTGTTTAGAGAATGTCTTGCTCAACTGTTGAAAAAAACACACACATTTATGTTTGCTGTTGGGGAAGGGGTATCCTAGCACGATTTTGGGACTAATGATCAGCTCTGTAAAACTTAAGGAAGGCAAGGATTCCACATTATGCAGACCATATAACCTGATACAGTATCTGTTAAACATAGAGTTGCTAACAGCAATATTGTATTAGCAAAAAAGCTAGAACAAGTCCTCTCACAAATAATACTTGCTCAGTTGGTAGCACATCTGACTCTGGACCAGAAAGGTATGGTCTCTAGTCCCACACTGAGATTGGGCTCATACCATAAAAGCTGGCACCCGAGTGCAGTACTAAGGGGATGCTGTACTGTTGGGGTGTGCCATCCTTTGGATGAGACTTTAAACCAAGGTCTTGTTTGCCTGTTCTAGTGGTTGTTCAGGTGGACATTAAAGATCCCATGGCACTTCTCCTTGAGAAAAATAGGGACTTTTTTTTTTTAAAGAAAAACTACAATAACAAATAACAAAAACAGACCACAATTAGTCATAACAGATTATATGGTGGATATTGCACTTCACACAGAATGCCTTCTGTACTTAATTAGTGGCACTTACTGCCACCAGCACTGCTCTGGAGGGATTGGGGGGGGCCTGACTGACAGATTGTCCTTCCTCCATATCACATCTTATTGATGGACCACAAGCACCAGGGCACTGAAACAGCTGCTTCTTCCTGGTTGGTGAAGCCAGCCTATCAGCAGCCAGGGTTGTTGAAGCCATGCCTCTCATGACTGAGTGCACCAATCGGATGCTGCCTGCATGTCAGCCTGGGACAAAATGAGGGGGGGGTTCTCCTGCCTGCTTCCTATGAGTGGTCTGCTGTACTTCAGTAGTGGCCCTCACTGCCACTGTCACCACCGCTGCTTTGGAGGGCTTAAGAGGAGGCCTGACTGACTGAGATCTTCCCCAACCCCCACCCACACCGCATCTTATCACCAGACAGCAAGCACCAGGATACTGAAACAGCTGATTCTTCACGGTTGGTGAAGCCAACCTATCAGTGAACAGGGTTGTTAGATCCACATTTTTCCTGACTAAGTGCACCAATCTGGTGCTGCCTGCATGTCAGCGTGGGACAGAAGAGTGGAATTTAAACCATGCTCCTGCCTGCTTTGTATGAGTGGTTGCTGTACTTCAGTAGTGGCACTCACGCTGCTCCTGAGGGGTTGAGAGGTGATGTGACTGACCGAGATCACCATCCCCATGCATCACATCTCACTGCCAGACCTCTGGACTGCAAGCAATAGGACACTGAAACAGCCGCTCCTTCCTGGTTTGTGAAGCCAACCTATCAGCGGCCATGGTTATTGAAGCCGCACTTCTACTGACGGAACGCATGAATTGGGTACCGCCTGCACATCAGCCTGTGACAAATGAGGGGGAAATTTAATTGCACTCCTGCCTGCCTCCTACAGGTGGTCTACTATACTTCACTAGTGGCACTCACTGCCATCACCGCTGCCTCAGAGGAGTTGAGAGGGGCCTGACTGACAGAGATGGTGCCTTCCTCCGCACTGTTTCTTATCGCTGGACTGCAAGCACCAGGACACAGAATTGCTGAAGCCACACCTTTCCTGACTGAACACACAAATCGAGTGCTGCCTACACATTAGCCTGGGACAGATGACCACTCTTTAAAATGCCAACCTACCGAGTGGCTTTCCATGCTGCGGCCCTCCACATTAAGGACCGTAGCACAAAGGACGTCAGGAGAGTCTACCAGGTAGAGTCAGCCAGAAGAGGTAGTAGGCAGCCAGAAACTCTGCTCATCTCATCTCAAGTAAAATTGTATATAAACAGTTAACTGAATTGTTTGCTGAGAGTAATACAACTAGGTTCTAGCTGCTACCTATCTGGGTGAGCGCTGCTGGTTAATGGAGTAGGCTGCTTCTGCTACAATAGTGCTTATTGCTATTATAGGTTTAATTTGCTAGGCAGTTTCTGTGTTACAGTTACATCATACAGCTACACCCTATCTGGGTGAACACTACGAGGTACATTTTATTCCTGTTTTCTGGGCTATCTATAACTGAGCCTTACAGCTACACCCTATCTGGGTGAGCACTAGGAGTTAACTTAGTGCTTGCTGACTTCTGTTTAATGTCATAGGCCAGGTGACTATCACACATTGTAAACTGTGAATTTGTTGTTGAAATCCACATCAGCCAGAGCCTGTATTGGGACATGCCCTGGATGGGGGCACTGCCCATCTACAGAACCATGGCAGAGCTCCAGCCTCAGCTGGTGTAGCAAGGGTAAAAATATCTCAGCTGCATCACCAGCTCAACCGGAGCCCACCCTGCACATCCGGACTCCCCCAGAAACCCACTGGTCCCAAGCATGGAGAGTGGTGGGGGTGGGAAGGGGAGGTGAGACAGGGGTAGCTATAAGGAGGTTGTCCAGCCCAACACCATCCAGACAGTGAACTGCTTTGCACCATTAGAGGAGGCTCAAGCATATGACTCACCGGGGGTGTCCGAGTCAGTCAGTGGAAAAGGGCAGGACAATGTGATGGCACCCAAGGGAGAAGCAAGTCTACCAGGACAGTCGTAGTGGTTGGGGTCTCAATGATTAGGGGAGTGAAGAGGGTGGTGGAGGAGGGGTTAGACTGGAGATGGATGGTCTGGTGCCTTCCTGGTGCATTGGCCTTCCAGGATTTATACAGGATAGGGAGGATGGCAGACAGGGAGCAGGGGGAGTTGGTGGTGCTGGTACACCTAGGTACCAGTGATCTGGTGAACCAGTAAGTGGAGATGGTGAAGTGGAACTTGCGTAGACTGAGGGACAGATTGACAGCACACTCAGCCTCCCTGCACTTTTCCAAAGTTCTCCATGTGTGGGGCAGTGAGCTGAAGCAGGATAGGAGGAGTGATGTAACAGAGGAGTTTAGTGGGTGGCTTAAGGGATGGTGTCAGGAAAAGGGGTACCACTTTGGGGGGATTGGAGGGACTTCTGGGACCAGAGACTCCTCAAAGGTGATGGACTTCACCTGATGAGAAAGGAGGCCTGCGCACTTAGGCAGAAATTTGACATCTGTATCAGACGTTTAAACAGACTGCGGTGGAGACTGGGCCTAGGGAAACCATGGTGAGGGAAAGGGGATCCTAGCTGGTACTCCCCCACATCTGTGGGCTTGTAGCAGCACTGCGAGTGCAAAAAGAGCTGTGGCCCTAACTGGACTAGTTAAGTAGACATTTGAGAGAGGAATGCAAAGTGTGCAAACACCAAGAAGAACAAGAGGATGAGTGGACAGGGAAAGCACAAGAGTAGTAGCAAAGTAGGATTAGGAGTCAGATTGAAGGGAGTATGCCTTAACGCCAGGAGCCTGGGTAACAAAATCAGTGAGCTCCAGGTGCTGCTGGTGGGCCTTGTGGCGATCTCAGAAATATAGGCTTTGGAAAATAACGACTGGGATCTAACAGCCCCTGCGTACTCAGTGCTTAGAAGGTATTGAGGAACAGACAGAGTGGGAGGAGTAGCCCTTTTTGTCAATGTTGGCATTGAGGTGGTGGAAGATGGGAACATCGGGGGTAGTAATGGGTAGACAGAGTCACTGTAGGTGCAGTTCACAGTAGCCTCAGGAAAGAAACTGCGCTTGGAGGTGATCTAAAGCCCTCAGGGCCAAGAGGAAGAGAGGGACAGAGAGCTCAGGGAAGAACTTGAAAGAGGGGTGGCAAAGGGGGAGGTAATGGTGGTGGGCGGTCGGAACCTACCACACATCGATTGGGATGTTCCAGTGGCCAGAAGCACCAGAAGTCAAGCCTTGCTGGATGCCTTCCAGGACTGCCTACTGGTACCGCTAGTTAAGGAACCCACCAGGCAGTCTGTAGTCCTGGAGGTGGTGCTCGCCAACTGTTTTGTGGTTGGAGCTGTGAGAATAGAAACATAGAAAGTGTTGGCAGGAAAGGACCAGTAGACCGATCTAGTCTGCCCTATTTTCCCTTCCTAACACTACATCCTGGACCCTGCTTGGTCACAGATGTGCCTCCCTCCTCCCCTATCACTATTTATAATACCCAGCCATATGCCTATCTGTGCATGCTTAAAGCTCTCCACTCTCTTGGCCCCTACCACCTCTTCTGGCTGGCAGTTCCAGGCATCTACCACCCATTCTGTGAAGAAGTATTTCCCTCTTAAGCTTCTCCTCCTCAAGTTTCATAGCATGCCCCCATGTACTGATGGTCCTCCTCCATTGAAAGAGGCTCCCCCTTGCACTTTGTTCACAATTGTGCGTGGACACTGCGAAACACGCTCATAACATAGTCACTTTGTGGCATTTTGGGACCTCTGCTCATGAACAGTGTTACTGTGATTTTCTTACTCTGTCCTGAACATTGTTTTTGTACAGCGACTGCGCCATTGTGCACCAGATGTGCGAAAACACATTTCGGGCAGGATGTGGAAAATGTCAGCTGTACTGTTCATAAGGAGGTGTGAAAAAATGGCAGTGCTGAAAATCTGGAGTAAAAATATTAAAAAATTCTCAAGCTACGGCGGCATGGAAACTCTTGTAGCCTTGCGCTCATAAAACAATCCATTTTTTGGAATTTTTCACCAACTTTGCAACATAGGCTTTTAGAGCCCACCTCATGAACAGTGACACTGTCGTTTCATTAATTGGTCCCGAAAGGTGATTCCAAGCAGTGACTGTGAAATCACCTTCTGAATCAATCTTTATGATGACAGTGACTGAATTCGCGTGGTGAGATTGCCAGAACCCCATGTTAAATTTGGTGTCAAAATTTGCAAAAATGGCCGAGATATGCACCAAAGTTGAAAAGAAAAAAACATTTATGCCATGATACAGCTTACCAGCATTTCTCCAGTTCGCAGTCGACTTTGAAGAGTGCAGACGTGTTCCCGGTCCACTGAAGATTGTTGCACTAGGCTCCGGAGGTAAGTGTGTGGGGACGTGGGGTACGCAGAGGTGGGCGCAGGTTGGGAGGGGGTTGCAGGACACATCGAGGGACCGTTTTCCCATTTTTCAGAGGGTAAAACAGGAAAAAAAAAAACATAAAAACAACGCAGGTCATTTTCTTGTTTTGCAGGTGTGTTTTGGCACACTGGGGTGGGCTCCCAGTGTGCCACCTGTATTTTTTGGGAGGGAGACTAAAGCCGGCGGAATGGGCCCCTGTCAGCACACAAGTGTGTCTCTGTTGGGGCGCATGATGTCGAGGGAGATTGGGCACCCTCTCGGCACACATATTATATATTAGGGGGCCATTATGCCAACAGGGATTGGGCTCCCTCATTGGCAAATTGAACTGGGAAGGGGGCATGCCGACAGGGGTATTGGGCACCCCCAATGTCGGCTTATTTGGGAGTGTGAGAGGTTGATGGTGACAGCCGCCGCCAGGTTTCACTGAAATGTAACACCATGGAAGGCACGCCCTGCAATGAGGGGGAGCTCCCTCACTGCAGCAGCAAAATCGTTTCAAGTTGGTGGCATGCTCTTGCACTGCTGTCATAGACAGTGTGCACTCTAATTCGTGCCACAGAGCCCAGCCCGAAAAAGCAGTGGCCCCACTGGCCACAGCACAACCGCACCTCCAAAGCCTACTATTCCAGACTACCACAATATGTTGCTTGTGCATGCGCAAGACAACATAAAAACTAGTTCACATCTGTCAAAACTCAATTAGCAAGAGCAAAGGAAAGTAAACAATCATTTATCAATTCCGAAGGTTTGATTGCAGTGTAACAGGGCTTTAAAGAGCCCCTGATGTTGTTGGGACAACTCTGAAAAACATAATATCTAGACACAATTTAGTTATATTTCACCTTTTTTTTTTTTTTTTTTTGCAATTGTCACCCTTATTTGTTGATTATTAAGGACATCTGCATGGAAACAGCATCTCCACCCTATTTGCTCTGTCTGCTTGCCTACTTCTGCAGTCACAGTTCTGTTTATGACATCCCAGTCTGTTACTCTGGAGATAATTATGATGTTGTAAACAGGGCATTATGATGTCATGCGTTGACAAGCAGCCAAAGTTAATAAAGTCCAAGGGACAGTAATCTTTTTTTTTTTTTAATGTCTCTTCCCTCTGTAATAAAATGGATAAAGAACTGCAAAAATATAGTTCTGGCTGAATAGTACAGATAGTAAGAGCACAGAACTGTAGAACAGTGGTTTGCAAGTTTAGCTCTCATCAGGGTCACAAACAGTATTGTGTAAGAAAATCTGGGCTACAGTAAACTTGTAGCTGGGCCAGTGGCATGGAGGGCTGAGATGCTGGATGCCTCAGCTCCTGCCACACCTGGGTTCAGGAATGGACCAAGATTGTTTGGGGGCTGGGAAGGAAGATTTAGCACCCGTCAATGGATCTCCTCCTTGGGGTGGGGTGGGGTGGGGGACAGTGAATACTGCTGCTTGGCTGCCACCTAGTGAAATGTAGATGGCACAACATTGGTCACCAGCACTGAAAGTCAGAGGCAGGCACTGAAAGTGTGCACTGTCTTCACAGCCTATGTGTGCACCGTTGCAGGCTGCTGGCTCTGACTCAAGGGGAGTAATGGGTGGAAAAGAACCCGTCAGTAGAATGAAACTGTGACCCTGAAGGCACCGCACCACCACTATCCATGCTGCCCACTCACACAACAAGGTAAGAAGTAGATGGGGTAAGTCTAGGAGGTGGAGTGTAGGGGCTGGGGGTTGTCTGCTTAAGGGGGCCAATGGGAAGGGGCAGGAGGATAAAGTCCATATAAAAAAAAAGGATTGCAAAAATGTTTAAATGATAAACTGAACTGTGTCTAACTCACATTTTTCAAAGTTATCCAACTGATATCAGAGGCTTGTTTAAAGGGAACATAAACAATATGTAATTTAAATCAACCATTACTGGTGTTTTCTGTTCATTGTTGACATGCTGCTAACATTTTGGAAGCCAGTATATTTTCCTTTTGTGTGCTTAGTGGTTAAATTGGAAATGTTCAGGTGGGGGAGCTCTCGCATTTACATTTCTAGGTGGCGGAACTGTCTTTTCTAGTTGGTGGAACTCTCCTATAGTAGTCAGTGGAGAAAGATGACAGAGATGGTGGAATTGTCATACAATTTTTAAAAAGGTAGTGGAACTGAATGTGTGTGGACTTTTGCCCAATTTAACCCCTGTGCATTGTGTATTTTCCCAAACTCTGTTTAGTGCTTTCAGATAGGTGTTCCCCCACCTAGGGGAAACACACACACACACACACACACACACACACACGAACACACATGTGAGGCTTGATGTTTATCTTCAAAGCCTGATGATGTCATCTAGCTGGCTAATGGGCACAAAACCAGTTTGATTGGTGGGGCTTTATCCTTTGAACTACAAGAAGTTTACACCGATCAGCCAGTCGAACACTATCTTCATCAGTCTTCTCAGCATTGGCTTTTGAGAGGCAAGCCTCCTGCATTTCTTTATTCATTGGCTTATAGAGTATGCACCTACACAGCCCCCTACACTGCAGTAACAATATGTTCGCTTGGCACATGTGCCCAAGCAGACATAAAAGGGGGGGAATACAAAACAAGAAGAAAAGGAAAAACCAAGAGGAAAAAGAGAAAATAGTGGGTTTTGCTGTTTAGATGTCATGAAAACTAACTTGCTCCAATCCTTGACAATCGAGAAGAGTAGGGAAATTATTCTTTTATTTAAATCATGACAGAAGTACAAATCATAGTTAAAGTTCATGTATTCTAAACACAGTATTCAAATGGATTGCTACCTACAAAAATAAGAGAGAAAGAAGAACATAGAGGAATTTCTAGGGACATGGATATGTTGTTCATCCACACTTATTGGCAGGTATCCTTGCCGGAAGGTCTTCAAGCTGGCTCCTCCCACCCACCCGGGTGATAAAACTCTCGGCTCCGCCCCATGACGCCAGATCTTCCTTACCGCTTGGAAGCTCAGGTTCCCTCCTTAACGCTCTGCGTATAAGACTGGTTCCTATTTCTTTGGTTTACCCGAAATTACTTTTAAGGTTTTCAAGACTTCGGTCACTTACTTCCCTCACGGCTGCGATGGACAAATCGACTCCCGGTTTCCGGAGGTGCCCGTGCGGGCAGAAGATGTCTCGGACGGACCCGCACTCCACGTGTGTCTACTGCTTGGGCCTTGGGCACGATCCACAGGCTTGCGACCTGTGCTCTTCTTTTTCGGCCTACGTCCTGGAAGACCGTGCCGCCCGTTTACAACTTGGGCGACCCGAAAAACGTTATCCTCCAGTAAAGTCGAAGGCGGCCCGGTTGGCGGTTTTCACAGCAGCGGGCTCGGCGGAACAGCTTGAGCAGATGATCGCCCTCGAGGAGGAGGCGGCACAGGCCGCATCTTCGTCTTCCTCGGCCACGGCATTTATCCCGCTCTCCCTGGGATCCTCCTATTCAGCTTCTTTTAAGGAGCTCTGTCTCTCCCTCTCCACTAAGGGAGAGGGACCAACATCTTCAGGGCCTTCCTCTCGGTCCAAGAAGAAGGACCACAAAGGTAAGTCCCTCCATCGATGCTCTTGGCAGCGGGAGAGGTCCCTCTCACCGAGTAGTCGACCATCGACCTCGGTCGATCCTTCGGCTTCGGCCACTGGCTTCACGGTGTCCCCGTCAGGTCAGTTGACCGAAACTCCCGTCGAGATTTTTCTTGACCCGTTGGACAGGCTGTCAACCGGTGGAGCCGAAAACCCTCACTCCCCGGTTCCCCCGGCGGTGGATGAGGAGTCCGTGGACTTGCCCGTGCCTCCGGTTCCGGAGTCCACGGTTGAGCCCTCCGAGAGGAGGGCGGGTTTCCCCCACTCTACCCCCGTACCCTCCTCGGAAAAGCCAAGGTTCGCGGTCTCGGTCTCGGACTTCCTCTCGGTCCAGCCGATCCCGCCCGTCTGGCGGTCTCAGTCTCGGCATCGTGGCAGTGGCGCTGCCACTGGTCTCCATCCTCTTCTTCGGATGAGGGAGGCTTCGGCATGAAGTTGGAGCGATCGAGGACCTCATGATGGCAACAGTTCTTCTGTCCGGGAGCAAGCCAGCGTCGTCGCCTCCCGGCTATCAAGTGGCTGTCACCGGAGCGGCTAAAGCAACCCCTCACCTTAGCTGAGGCACCTACTTCCAGGCCTGTTGCTCGGCCAAACCCGGCTGCCCCACCGATTTCGGTGGAACCTCCACCTCCTCAGCCGTTGTTTGGTGCTCCAACCAAAAATTCTCAGTCGGCCCAAGGTCTGCCCCATAGGCTGTCTGTCACCCTCACTCCCAATTGCCCTCAGCAGGTGGAGGGTGGCTCAGGCCCAAGGCAGCTCTTTGTGGACTCCTCCGAGTCCGATGACGATTCCTGCCTGTTCTCCAGGCGGGTCGACTTGGAGTCCTCGGGAGGTCAGTCACTGGATGATAGCCCTTCGTCCTTCATGGGTTTGTTTAGGCTCATCTCAGAATCCACCGGGATGCAGCTTGAGCCCGTATCCAAGTGGGCCAAGTATCCCCTTGCGGAAATATTGGACCGAGGGGATTCTCCTATGGAGGCCTTTCCGGTGGCTGAGGCCATTGTAGGCCCGGCCTTGGAGCTCTGGCAGCGTCCTGCTTCCTGCCCTGCGCCTTCGGCCAGGATGGCAGGAATCTGCGCGGTCCCTACGGTTTCCGGAACACCCCTCAACCCGAGGTTAGTTACCGACAGCGTCTTCCGGCGTGCCGGAAACGCCAGGGACGTGGACAAACCTCCCGACAAGGAGTCCAAGAAGTTGGACTACGCCGGGCGAGAAGTCTATGCTGCGTCCTCCCTTGGCCTTCGTCAGGCCAGCTGGGCCGTACTGATGGCTCATTTTTCTCACGCCCTGTTGGGCTCCCTGGACGAGGTAGTCCCTCATCTCCCGGCTGACCTGCAGACCACGGTTAAGCAGGAGCGGGACCAGGGCAGGGCAGTGGCCAAGCAGCAACTTCAGACTGCTTTGGACATCGGTGACTCATCGCCAGGTCAGTAGCAGCTGCAGTGGCTGCTCGCGTTGAGACATGGCTGAGGATATCCACCTTCACGGCGGATACCCAGCACAAATTGGCAGATGTCCCTTCCTGGGGACCGACCTCTTCGACCCTGGGTGGAAGGCCACCTCCAGAGGATCGAAAAAGTCCAATGCCACTTTGGACTCGGGTCTCATCCGCCCAGAGGGACAAGGGCGCAGACCGCAGCCAAGCCCTTTCGTCCGTCTGCGCCCGCGGCACGTCCGGCCCAGCAGCATCAGGGCCAGCAGGCTCGCGCTTGGCGTCCCAAACTCAAGCCCGCGGCTTCCTCCTCCAGGAAGCAGGGAGGTAAAGGCCCAGGAGGTCCCTCGGCTGGTCCCTCCTCCAAGCCTGCACAGTGACGGGTTGAGGGGTGTCGCCCCCAACCTCATCACTTCACCCCAGGTTCCCCCCGTGGGGGGACGGCTCCGCTACTTCCTTTCTGCCTGGTCTGCTATAACCACAGACCGGTGGGTGTTGGAAGTGGTAGGAAAGGGCCTGCCTCTGGGTTGAGCAGGCCCGCCCTTCGAGCAAGTCGCCCCAGAGTCTAGAATCACAGCCTCGCTGTCGGCTCGCCGAGCCGACATCGCTCTGCTCCTCGAGAAAGAGGTGATCAGAGAGGTGGCAGACCCTCCCTCAGATCTGGGGTTTGTGTCCAGGTACTTCCTGGTCCCAAAACGGATGGGGGGCTGGCGCCCCATTCTCGACCTGCACGACCTAAACAAGTTCCTAAGGTCTCGGACCTTCAGGATGGTCACTCTGGCTCAGATAATACCATCCTTGGAACGCGGCGTGTGGTTCTGCTCTCTGGATCTGCAGGACGCGTTTTTTCATGTCCCTATCCATCCGTCTCATCAGAGATTCCTTCGCTTCAGAGCGGAAGGATCCCTTTTCGAGTTCCGAGCCATGCCCTTTGGCCTGTCTCTTGCACCCAGGGTCTTCATCAAATGCATGGCAGTGGTAACAGCATTCCTGCAGCTCCGAGGTGTCCGGGTGTACCCTTACCTGGACAATTGGCTGATAGCAGCCCCCTCCAGACAGGAGGTGGAGTGGTCCAGAGATCTGGCCCTCCAGGTTTGCTCTCAGGTCGGCCTCCTCATCAACAAGACCAAGTCGGAACTCGAACTGAAGCAGGTAATTCTCTTCATCGGGGCAGAGCTCGACTCTCTTCAAGCCAGAGCACGGCTCCCGGCGGACAGGGCCGAGGTTCTTTCCTCCTTTGCCCAATCATTTCTGGTTGGGCAATCGCGCCCTGCCCAGGACTTCCTGTGCCTCCTGGGTCTCATGGCGGCCTGCATCAGCGTGGTCCGTTGGGCCCGCTGGAACATGCGCCCCCTTCAATGGGGGCTGGCCAGCCAGTGGTCTCAGCGCTGCGTCCATTGGACCAGCTAGTGACGGTGACCCAGGGGATGTGGGCAGCTCTCCAGTGGTGGATCATTCCAGCTCATCTGCAGGAGGGCATCCCATTTGTCCGCCCGAGCCGTGGTCTCTCGACCGAGCGCCTCTCTGATGGGTTGGGGTGCCCATCTGGGGAGCACTGAGTGCACGGCCTCTGGTCCCTAGGAGTCGATGCCATATCAACCTGCTGGAGCTCCGGCGGTCCGCCTAGCTCTCACCGCCTGCTCCGTTTCTCGGGGTCAAGTGGTTCAGGTCAGACGGACAATACCGACCATGTACTACCCTAAACCGCCAGGGGCGGGCCAGCGCTCCATGCCTCTGTGCAAGGCTCTCCGCATTTGGTCGCCCATGCGCAGCCTGGAGGTGGATCTCCTAGCCATTCACGTGGCAGGAGCCTCCAACACCCTGGCCGATGCCCTAAGCCGGATAGGGGCTGTATCCCACGAGTGGTCTCTCCTGCCGGAGGTAGAACAAGATCTGTTCTCCCATTGGTTCACACCTCAGGTGGATCTGTTTGCCTCCAGGGAGAACACGAAGCTGAGGCTGTTCCATGCCCGCCCCCCTCAGCAGGGCTCGCTGCAGGGGGATGCCTTCTCGAGGCCGTGGACCCCGGGCCTCTTCTATGCCTTTCCCCATTTCCCTTGATCCACAGGGTGCTTCTCAAGGCGAGGAGGGACAAGGCGCAGGTGATTCTGGTAGCCCCAGACTGGCCCCGCCAATGCTGGTATCCAGATCTCCTCAGCCTCAGCTCCAGGCTCCCGAGGCAGCTTCCAGCTCTCCCGGACCTGCTTTCAGTCAATCAGGGGAAGGTGTTCCATCTGGACCTTCAATCCCTGCACCTGACGGCCTGGTTCCTGAGCAGCAAGAGTTCCAGGCCTTGGGTCTTTCCAACGAGGTCCTCAATGTAGTTGAGGCGTCCCGTAAGGAGTCGACCAGGAAATGCTATGCCTTCAAATGGAAAAGGTTTTCCATTTGGTGTCAGGGCAAGGGCCTGGACCCTTCCTCCTGTTCCTTGGCAAGCATCTTGGACTGATCTATGGTCCCTTTCTCAGCAAGGCTCAGGTCGGCGACCCTAGGGTGCACCTGGCAGCCATCTCTGCTTACGACGTGGGCGGGAAGCAGTCGGTGCGCACTGAGAGAGAGGTGGTCTGGCTTTTTCAGGGCCTTGATCACATTCCCCTCGGTGCGAGAACCTCCACCTCCGTGGGATCTACTGCTGGTACTGGCAAAGCTCATGGGCAAGCCATTCGAACCAATGCACAGGTGTGATCTCTCTCACCTGTCGTGGAAGACCGCCTTCTTGGTGGCTATTACATCAGCCAGAAGGATGGGAGAGCTCCAGGCGCTTTCCATCGAGTCTCCTTACCTGGTCTTCCACAGGGACAAGGTTGTCCTGCGCCCCACCGAAATTCCTTCGAAGGTGGTGGGAGTTTCACCTTAACCAGGTGTTGACTCTGCTGGTGTTCTACCCAATCACACCTCGGAGGCGAATATAGGCTCCATACTCTGGACCCTAGAAGGCGCTCGCTTACTATAAGGAGCTCACGGCTGAAACGGGGGGAGAGGTTCGCCAGCTGTTTGTCACCTACGCTGAAGCCGCACCTGGCAGACCTGCAGCCAAGCGGACGATAAGCAGGTGGGTCACCTCCTGCATAGATCTCTGCTATAGGTTGGCGGGCATGGAGCCTCCCAGAGGGATAAGAGCTCATTCTACCCTCCATGCCGCTGCATCGGTGGCTGCTTCCAGGGACGTCCCTATCCAGGAAATCTGCAGGGCTGCTACCTGAAGTCAGCACACACCTATCACCCACTACCACTCAACCTTGAGTCACGCCGGGATGCTGGTTTTGGGGCCTCGGTTCTCAGTCTCTTTTCCCTAAGTAGGGGTGTCGTCTTGCCTCCCTCCTCCCGGAGAACTGCTAGGAGTCTGCCAATAAGTGTGGATGAACAACATATCCATGTCCCTAGAAATACAGGTTACTCACCTGTAACAGGAGTTCTAGGAATGGTATATGTTGTTCATCCACACGACCCACCCGACCTCCCCGGCTTCGACACACAACCTGAGCTTCCAGCGGGCCAGATCTGGCGTCATGGGGTGCAGCCGAGAGTTTTACCACCCGGGTGGGTGGGAGGAGCCAGCTTGAAGACCTTGCGGCAAGGATACCTGCCAATAAGTGTGGATGAACAACATATACCATTCCTAGAACTCCTGTTACAGGTGAGTAACCTGTATTTCCTGTGCCCTGGCCAAATTTCCCCCATTCATTAAAAATACCACCAGCTGCTTAATCTAGTTCAGTTTTCAGCTGGTTTGCATTTGTATCCCTCCTCCCTTGAGGATGAGGCTGAAAATTGTTTATTTAGTTAGTTATTTATTTATTTAAAAGTTTCACTAGAAGAAGCATACTGAGCACTGATTGCTCGTTTCAAGATGTGTTCGGGGGGGGGTGAGGGTTAGAAGAGTACTAGCACCTAGCTAGTAGCACCTAGCTGTTTCTGCCATGTCCCTCCCTAATTCCCTCCTCTAAGCCCTAGAAAAACCTTATCCCACCTTCATTTTACCCTGTGCACCCCCATCTCCAAAATTTCTCTCTCTCCTCCCCTTCCCCCAAATTGCTCCCCCTTACTGGCCTCCCTTGATCTCTCACAGAATGTAAGGGACCCCGAATGCTCTCCATGGGACCCTCTCCTACCCTCTCAAGGGGCTTGTATCTCTCATCTACTCCCTTTCCCCACCATCCCTCCTATCTCCTTAGACTTGCAGTCCTCTTGCAGGGTTCTTAGCATCCTGAAGGGGTCCTACTACATCTAGGCTTGTCTTCTTTCCTCCCCCCTCCCCCATCTACCTGTACCCCTAGCCTTTGCAGTCCTCTTGCAGGGCTCTCAGCATCCTGAAGGTGCCCTACTGCACCTGGGCATGTCTACTCTCCTTCCCCTTCTCCATTCTACCTTTTCTCCCTAGCCTTTGCAGTCCCCTTGCAGGGTCCCAGCATCCTGAAGGGGTCCTACTGGGCCTAGTCTTGTCTCCTCTCCTTCCCCTCCCCATCTACCATTTTCCCTAGTCTTCACAGTCCTCCTTGAAGGATTCTCGGCATCCTGAGGGGGTCCTACTGCACCTAGTCTTTTCTCCTCTGCTTCCCCTCCCCCACCTTGCTCTCTGGCTATCGCAGTCCCCTTGCGGGGTTCTCAGCATCCTGAAGAGGTCAAATTGAGCCTAAGCATATCTCCCCTATTCTATCTAGCCACTATCTTGGCTTTCCATGACTACTAGCAGGGTCCAGTGCATCCTGATGGACTATTGATTAGGCCCCATCCCCTCCAAAGGTGTGAATTCTCTTCCCCTCAAGGGTTCAATTCTCCCTCCCTTCCTCTCCTGTCACTCTCTTAATCCCTATCTACTGACCTTCCCCAACCCCCTTGCAGGGTACCCCGCATCATGAAGGGTCCTCTCTTGGGTTAAGTCCTGTTCCCCCTCCTAGAATTAAGTCACACCTCCTCCTTCTCTGTCCTCCCTCTTTAAATCCCTACAGCCTTCTCCCCCTTTCTATCTAGCCCCACAGCTCCCTTGCAGGGTTCCCCACATCCTGAATCGGTCTCTCTGGGACATTGCCTTATCCCCTTCTCTCTGGTCCCCCCAGTCCCCTTGCAGGGTTCCTCGCATCCTGAAGGGGTCTCCAGGGACACGACTCTTTCCCTTCCCTCTCTTTTCCCCCATTTCTTTCACGTAAGCACTTGTTTACTTATCAACCTGGCACTTATTATTGTCCATTCTTTCCACCTATTATGCGCAACACTGTTGTAATACTGTTTGTAACACCTGCCTTACAACTGTATATTAATGTTGATCTTGTAACTTGAATGTTTAATGTCTCATTCCTGTTGTACCCCATCCCCCCCCCAGGTCGCACCGGGAGACAAGCGACTTAATAAACAAGTGTACCACTCCTGGTGAAACATTTCAATAAATAAAAATATTCATTGGTTACTGGAGTGCACACATTAGTGTGTGATAATAAGAGCATTTGAACATTAATTGAACACAGCAGTACAGGAAGGCATGCGCAGCATGGCAAGAGCAGGTCGAAAATGGTTGTGAACAATACAGCAGGTTCAGGAAACATGCACAGCATGTCAATAACAGGTCGAGAACTGTCGGGAACAATACAGCAGGTTCAGTAATCGGGATATATGTTCACCCGAGATAAGGCATGAGCCAAAGCAGTGACAAGACTAGGACAATTAACAGCAAGTAGCAACCATTTCATATGTGGTTTGTTTGACAAGTGCAGGAAGGGGATATGAGGTTGTGGAGGAAGGAAAGAGAGGGTCCGAGGGGAGGGGGCAGTTTTGATTGACCAGGGAAGGGTATTCCAGATTTTAGGAAATCAGTATGAGAAGGTGGCTTGGCTTGCAGTTGTAGGCCTATGAGGGAGAGCAAAAGTCTGAAGTCCAAGGATATGAAGGGAGTAGGACAGGGCCGGTTTTAGGACTTTGGGGGCCTCCAGCAAACTTGATGACTGGGGCCCCACAGACAGGCCCCACCCCAGCTAGCCCTGGGCCCTCCCCCCCATTAATCGTCCCACATATAATTTATATTTAAATCATTTTAAAAAAATGATAAAAAACCCTTCCTTAACTGCCCCTCCAACTACTGCACAATTTGTCAGACTCCGACAGAAATAATTAAGGACCTGAAGAGCAATACTGTCTAGAAATAATATAATTGCAAAAAAAAGGTTCCTCCAGCCCCAGCTGCTGCTAATGTATTTTACCCCTGCTCCTCTCTAGGTATGACATCTTCTCTCCAGACACCCACACTACTAGGACATTATGGTCCAGACCATCACATCTCCCATCCCATTTTGGTTATTACCTACCTAAAAGAAAATGAAGGCGGGCAAGGTCCTGGTCTCCAACTGTAGATAATCCCCTTCTCTGGGTTGTTCTGTCTCCTCTGGGCACTCTGCACAGACTGGCAATGCTAAGTGAATTGCTTGCTGTTTCTGGCTGCCTAGTGCTTAGGTTTTGTCTCTCTTTTTAAAAAAAAAAATGAATTACAGCAGCACTGACAGTAGCAGCAGGTCTGTGTCGGAGGGTCTGGAAGGTCTCTGGCTTCTTCTGGGCTAGTTGCGTTGGGCGGTGGTACTCTCTCCTCACTGGCTGGTTCAACTTCCATCAGGTCTCAGGGTAGCAGCTGGAATTGCACTGGTTCTTGGCTGTATGTGGTTCCAAGGGCTCCGGAGGGCTCGTATTTATGCTACAGACACAGAACTGGTGGGGGGGACAGAAATTTTCAGGTCCGAGGTGGGAGGAGGTGTGATAAACAGAAACGGACCTACTAGGGCCCTGTGATTGGTTCTAGTACAGCACCTCCTCCTCCCACATCAGCAAGTGCTGTGTAGCACAATAGGGGAACATGTGGGAACATCAAACAAAGCTGCCTGGAGACGGAGTTGAAGATGGGATTTGGCGTGGACCGCGTGGTTTCAGCGTAAACTTCAGGGAAATCGGGCAGCTGGCAGTTGCAGACACAAACATTACCCCCACACGAAAGGGCAACAGGTCCTGATCAGAATAGCCATGTGTATGTCCGCGACATCACATCACATGTTGCTGGGGAGCCAGAGAGGGCATGATGAAGGAAGGATTAACAAAGGTACGCAGGGGTTCGCTGGGCTATATAATATATGTTGATCAGTGAGGGAGCCAGGAGAAAATAAATAGGTATTCTGCTGTGGTGATCCAGGCGGGGAGTGGGACGGACATAAAATATCATGCTGCTGGTATTGGTTTGCTGCTGATGACTGTGCTGGGGCCCACCGCCGGTATCTGAGGGCCTCCCACGGCAGCAGGGGGTAGGGAGAGAGCATTGGTGATGTAAGGAGGGAGGGACCCGAACCAGTATTTGGAAATGAAACTAGCACAATGGGCGAGGCGCCTGTCCTCAAGGGATGAGAAAGAGAGGGATATTTAGAGGACACTCTAGTAGTATTGCCTAGCCCTCCTTTCCCAGTCAACAAAAACAAATAAATAATTTGTCTGGATCGGACAGGTTTTGTACCAGCAGAGAACCATCTAACAATACCTCTGAGTGTGCTTATTACTTGAAACTCTGTGGTCTGACTTGGTATTTGGTTGGATGGAGAGTGCACTGATTTTGAAAAGTTCCAACAAGACAAAACAGATGTGTCTGCAGTTTGTTGCTGCTGGTCTTGTCTGAAGCAGATGTAAAAGCCTGTATATATGTCGGGTCACTTTGTCAGCCACCACCTACACAAGGATTTGCTTACCCATGATGCTTTATGCTGAGTTTTGAGGTGTCTGGGTTATGTGTGTGGCTTGGAGAGAGACACACAGAAACCAAACTAATTGGTAAACTGACCCAGAATTCCGAAGTGACAGTGGTCAGATTTTCCAAAGAAATATAATCGAGATCAAGAGTTGTGGGACTATAAATTGTTCACAATGGACAAAGATTTTTCCCCCTCCACAATAGATGAGGAGCATAGATACTTACAGTATAAAGACAAGGCCTGTATGCCTCACAACACTTATTGGAGAGGGTAAAGCTATTTTATTTGCACAGGAAAAGGAGAACGACAATTTAAGAAACGTGGAAGGGTTCAGGAATCTTTAAATGAGGGGTTATCTGCAGAAGTTGATGAGAAATACCCTTAAGAATGCAAAATTTAAAGAATTAAAAGACACAGTAATGAATGTGGCAGAGGGCCCAGCGCAAGGCGAATAGTCTCAATCCTGTGAAAGGCAATGAGGAGCTTACAGGCAGACCATTCACACAAAATTAAAACAAGACAGAAAACAGTACTATACAAACAGCAGAGGAAGAATGAGCAAGCATAATGAGTGGGGCACACACACAGTTACTTGATCCCAAACATGTAACATGGCACAAACTTGCCTGGAAAACCAGAACTCAATACTTCTGTATTTCATACAGTAATTACAGTCAGAACAAAGGGGATTCACCACAGCCTCATGTGAGAGAGAGAGAGAGAGAGAGAGTGTGGGGAGTTGATAGCCACATTGTGCACCACGTTAAGTTCTAGATTGATATCAAGGTGGCTGTAAATCCAGTAATAGGGGTCAGCAGCCCACTTACTATTTCACATTGTGTACTGAGATTTTCCCACCAGAAATAAGTAGGGCAGAGCCCCTGATATCTGTGAGAAATAATTATTCAGACAGTGAATAAGGAGACCACCAGGAAATATAATGGCTGTACAAAGAGGCTCCAGACCTGGAGGAGTGGGAGCAAATGGTGAATGTTGAGGAGTGGGGATTTTGAATGTTATAAATGAGGACTGGATGGGGGGGTACCACTGTACTACCAGGAATGTTTTTCATTCTGTCTGGTGGGGCGGGGGTACCACTAAACTGCCAGGAAAGTTTCTAACATTATGTTGAGGATGGGGATGGGGGCTACAGTAGACCACCATGGAATTATTTAACGTTAGGAGATTGGACAGGAGGGGGATGGTCACATCAGTGAATGGCATCACTGCTGCTGGGGCGAGGGGGGGAGTCATGCACTGCTGTAGGCATAAAGAGTAGTCTTTTGGAAGCAGTAAAGAGTGTTACCATGGCAGCCTTTTACCACTCCCAAAATCTGCTGAATACGCCACTGCACCTTGTATGCACTCACTGTGCATAAAATGATGTGCGAGTGAAGACATTGTCACTAAGTGGTTGTTGCAGCCCCTTGGCAACAATCCCTTGGAACTATGTATGAAGCCCTTGTGTCCAAGCAACATTAACCCGTACACTTTTTTTTTTTTTTTTAAATTGTAGACCGTTCCCCTCTGTGACTTTCAAAACAAAGAAAATTAATAGGATGCTGAAACTGTCTTCTCATTCCATGCCAAACTCATTCACAGTAGTGTCTTTCCTGTGGTGTATTAGTGTTCCGGGACGCGTCGCCATGTCTGTGCATGAGCATAATGAATCATAATTTAATTTTAAATCTTATGTCTGTTGAATCATCATAATAAAGAACATTAGCAAAAAAAAAGTTAAGGAAAATCATGGTTTAATAGAAGGTTTTGGAAATTAGTTAATGTGCTGCAGTTTGAAAATTAAAATTACAAATCGGGTATTCCAGGACCCGATTCTGAGCTGCAAACCGTGAAGATGAAAACCAGAGGGCAAGTGTCCATCCCATTTTGCCACTCTACTTTAAAACTACTGGTATACATAGGAAGCAGTTTCAGTCCCTATCAGGAGGTGTTCCTCCTGTGACTATGGCAGAATGTCAGTTAGGGTCGCCAGATTTTAAAGTGAGCAAAAATGGTTTGCAAATGCTAGCACCTGAAATTGGGACATAAGCCTGTGTTACAACACCAGTTGCATGGTGCTAGTGACTAGTGGGTTCTGTCACTATTCTGTATAGACTGCAAGTTCAGGCACTCACCACCATGTAGAGAAGGACAACAAACCGCATTTAAAACCTTGCTTCATTGCCTATTTATTTACAAGACAATCCATCATACAAACAGACAAACACCCTTTTTAGTGCCCGCCTGATGCGTTTTGGACTATGTCCTTTATCAAAGGCCTTTGATCACTGGCCCCAGCGCAGTGGTTGGATTTCCGCCTGGCGCTGATGATCCGGGTTTGGGAAATGGACTCGGGTGTCAGAGGCGGCCTCTTGAGAGATAACGGCGTCCAATGACCTCCGCCTTCTCCTGGGAGGGTTCATGGCTCAGTGTTTGCCTGCCCTTGGCAGAGGCAGGGGACACGGCAACATGTCGGGCCTTGCTGTGGGAAGGAACATGGCGGATGTTGGCTAGTGCCTTGATGTCACGTGGCATGTCATGCTCCCTGAGAAAATTAGAAAAGCTGCCCGTTTGGCCAACCACATGACGGCTGCTGGTCCCTCCACACACTTGAAGCCCAGACAAGAGTGTCCATGACGATCCTTGCCATACCCAGGATACTTTGGAAGCCCTCCCGGGCAACCCTTCTCCCCTGGCAGCCTCCCACAGAGATAGGGGCCCACCTACTGAAGGGTTACGTCAGGGACATGGTGGTTAGAGGCAGTGGATGGGGCAGTGGATGGTGTTCAGGACTCGGCAGCAATGGTACAAGCCGTGGATGGCCAGGGGAACAGAGGAGCAAAAAAAAAAAAAGACCGTTGATAAAGGACATAGTCCAAAACCCATCAGGTGGGAACTAAAAAGGGTGTTTGTGGCCAGTTCCATGGCGCCGAGTGAAGGTGTTTGCTCGGCACGTTGGTGACCTGGATTTGCGCCCCAAGCCCAGGTATCAGGAGCCAAGTCCGACGGGGAGGGAGTTTAGAGCTCGCTTCCCTCCCGGGGGGGGGGTGGCTTTGAACTGCTGTTTGTCGGCCCCTGGAGGTGGCTTGGGGTTGTATTCTTGGCGGTGTGTGCCCTTGACACGCCACCGAATATCCCTACCCCCAGGATGCCTCCGGGGCCAGCCCATCAGGTGGGAACTAAAAAGGGTGTTTGTGGTCAGTTCCATGGCGCCGAGTGAAGGTGTTTGCTCGGCACGCTGGTGACCTGGATTTGCGCCCCAAGCCCAGGTATCAGGAGCCGAGTCCGACGGGGAGGGAGTTTAGAGCTCGCTTCCCTCCCTGGAGGGTGGTGGCTTTGAACTGCTGTTTGTCGGCCCCTGGAGGTGGCTTGGGGTTGTATTCTTGGTGGTGTGTGCCTTGACCGCCACTGAATACCCTAGGCCCAGCGATCGTAAGGGTGGGCCAGGAGAAGCAGCATCGCCCTCGGTTGACCAGGATGACGGCCACTGGTCCCCATCACCATGGTAGCCCAGAAGTGTCCGTGCTGACCTCGCCATGCCCGGAATACGTATTAGATGCCTGAGGGCGTTTCTCCTCCCCTGGTCACCCACGGGGCAGGAACCCACCTGATGAAGGATTACGTTGGGTTACCTGGGGGTCACAGCAGTGAAGGGGTGGCAGATGGCGACTGGGCATGTGGTGGCGGTGGACCTTTGTGATCTGAAGGAGTGGATGACCAGGGGCTTGGGAGGAGCAAAAAAAAACAAAGGGTGTTTGTCTGTTTTGTAAATAAATAGACAATGAAGCAAAGTTCCAAATGCTGTTTGGTGTCCTTCTCTACATGGTGGTGAGTGTCTAAATTTGCAGTCTATACATTTTATGGTTTTTCGTGAGCACCACCTTCCCAGTGCGCACTTTTGTTGTTCTTATGTGTCTCACTATTCTCCATCCTGCACTGTCTGTTTCTAGCAGCCACAGAGTTCCTACACCCCTTCCTCCTGCCTTTAATAGTCCAGTTGCACTGTTAATCAATAGGTCCTTCCTCTCATATACCATATCAGATAAATGAAAAATAGCAATAGTGGTCCCTGTACGTAAGAGTGGCCCAGCTAACCTTACCGAAAACTACAGACCAATATCTGTACTGTGTCCCCTAGCAACAATTCAAGAAAGAATACTCTATAATCAGCTATACTCCTTTTTAGAATTAACAAGTGCCCTTAACGTCTCAGCACGGTTTCCAGACATTGCATGGGATGGACTCTGCTCTCCTAAGGGCCACTGCGGATATTTTTCAAGCTGTGGATCAGAGGTGTGCCACTAGGGCTGTCTTTGTTGATCTCATGAAAGCATTTGACCTTGTTAATCACCAACTACTCCTAGCTAAACTTATTTGTTTGTTTCTTTATTTCTGTGCCCTACCTCCTCGGCTGTGGTGTTCCCTATGGTTCCCCTTCCAGTCTGTCTCGGCGGCTTCTGCATCAGGTGCCATGCCTGAGCTCCAGTCTCCTCTGTCACCCTTTCTTAGGCCACATTGTGCTCCCCCACAGCACGTAAGACCAAGGGGTCAGAACAGAGGGAGCACCTAGGAGCGTCCGGTGCAGGATTGTGGACAGACCTTCACGAGCGCCGGAGGATTCAGGCATTTTTATTACCCCAGAGTTTCCCTCTATGGCGCGGGTGTGCAGTGATGCCAAGGACACTGCGGCACATGCTTCCACGTGCTGCACGACAGACGTCTGTTCGCACCGACCCCTCCATTGCGCCACAAGTTGTGCTACCTCCCAGCCACCGCCAGGAGCCAGCACCTTCGCGGATTCCCATCCCACCCTCCCGGAGGAGGAGGAGGAGAGCAGTCCTGGGGATGCTCAGTCCTCCTCCCCCCAACAATCTGAGTCCACACCCGAACCCAGGTCGCCAGTATAGCATGAGGTGTGGTGTCCAGCGCCTCAACCCTCAGCGCCACCAGGTCAGCGTACTCCTAGCTAAACTTAACAAACTTGGTCTTGACTCCAGTACCCTTTTGTAGGTTTCTACCTACCTGTCTAATCGACTACATTGCGTCAAATGGACTGCTGTTACCTCTCCCCTGGCACACATCAGACAGGCTCCCCCAGGGGTCAATACTGGGCCCTTTGTTATTTTCCGTATTCATTAGTGAGCTACCCAGCAATTGCGGTGGCAAGTCGGCACAACTCTACCCAGACGACGCTATTCTATATATATCTGAAAGAAGTATCTCCTCCATCAAGTCGGGCCTTGAGGGTCACGTGATGCAGAGGAACTGAAAGCAGCTTGCTGCTGAGCTCCCACCCTCCGCCTCTAAAATCATTTATTTTATCGCGCTAAATTCGTCTTACCGGATCAAACGCAAGTGGAAAACACCCTAGATTACTTCAGGATCATCCAAAATATTTAGAATAGCGATCGGTGGCCCTTAAAAGTGATCGCGACGATGGAGTCTGAAATGAAGGCAGCTGGGGTAAGCACACTCCCCAGCTTCACCAGAAAAGGCCTCGAAAAAGCCAGAAACACCAATCCTGGCCAAACGACCAAACAACCGACCAGCGGGCATCAGGCAATCTATTAACGGAGGCGTTTTTACAAAACTGTCCCGTTTGAAAGCACTTCAGGAGATCTCTAAGGAGATCAGATCGCTGAGCATGATTTGCTGACCTCTCGAGGAGAGTAAGCGACTCTGAAGCAAACGTCTTCCCTTGAGCAATGGCAACACAAGTGGACCAGAGATTATCAAACTAAGACAGCAAGTCCAAAAGCTGCAGATGAAAGCGGAAGACCTCAAGGGTAGGAGCAGACGGAACAATGTTCTAATTCTGGGCCTCCCGAGTCGGAAGGGGGACACCTTGTGCTTCATTCTACAATTTTCAACAAAGTAGTGGGCCTTCTCCTATACACCAACAGTACCACATTGAAAGAGCCCACAGATCCCTCAGACCTAGACCCTCAGGCGCTCCTCCCAGACCCATTATCGTCAAATTCCTTAGCTATCTGGAGCGACAGCATGTCTCACACAAATTAAAGAACTAGAAGCAATTCATTGGAATAACACTAAGCTAAGGATCACTCAAGATCTTCCTTATGATGTCCGACAGAGACGTACTACGCTCCATCCGACTGTCAAGAAGCTCATCGCTGCAGGAAAGACTTTTAAAATGAATTATCCTGCCAAGCTCCTGGTCAGATTGATGGCGCATGGCATGCATATGAGAATCGGAGCTCGCCTCGACTGGAGTTGTCCAAGCACTTCCGGATTTGTTTTAAATGACTTCTTTTTCGTGCTTGGGCCCCTATCTGTCTGGCTCTCTATAGGCTGGCGAACTTTAGCTACCTAGATATAAATATCTCCTTGACTTGTAGGATTGGTAGATAGATCAAGTTAGTTGTTACCTGTCTTAAGGCATGCCGAGTGCTCTCCGGAGGAAGGGCGTCTAGAGTCGAAGTAGGCCGCGAGGCCTGTTCAGCCTGCCACTCGCTTTTAGCCCGCACCTTCCTTTGATCCCTTCCTGGGCACTGATAATCAGGGGATGTGTTTCCGGAGGGCGCTTTTACTGACGGACTGTTTGGTCCGACGGTAGTGTCTCTCCCCATACTTCCACATCTCCTGGCTTCCGGTCGGAACCCTGGCGGCCCTCCTGACGAAATCTAGATGTCCTGAGTCAACGGGATTCCTCTCAGGTACTCTTTCTGCCTCCTTAATTTGGCGATTACTACTGTGTGCCCAGTTCAGGCCAAAGGATGAGCTATTGGGGTTAGCACTCCCCCGGGAACATAATCCGACCACAGAGGCCTCCTTCAAGACAGCGCCTTCCTATTTAAAGTTTTCAATCTCCACCTTTTGGAGGGGAAGGGGGGTGGGAGGCTCGGGCAGATGAGTCGCCTCGGAGCCCTGCTTTGCGACCTTGTTAGGGTTTGGGGGGTACCTGATCTGGTGCAAACTACAGGGGTTAGTCCCTCTCTCTTTGGTTGGCTGTTAATAATTGTGGATCAGCTTGAATTCATTCATAGTGTAGTCTTCATGGTCTTTTGGGAGTATTTATGGTACCCAGTGGGGGATAACCTGGTTTAGTTTTTTACTGTCATATTTTTCATGGTTCTGGGATTTGATTGTAAATAGTTTAGTGAGTTTAAAAGGCGCAAGCGGAGAGGTTAAGGGGAAGCTCGCCTGCCAGGTGCAGGGTAATAATGCTGGAAACTTTGTCTGGTTCAGGTTTAATTGCAATAGTATCTGATTTGCCAGTTTTTCTGCAGTGGACTTTTTGTACATGTTACTATTTGGGTGGGAGTGGGGTGGCGTCGGGGGGGAGGGGTAATAAGAAGGTGTCACCGCTACCCAAATTACCTATGGGGATACATGATCCAGCCTGTTTCAACATTTTTATCGGAATAACAGATGGTCTCGGAATATATTAAAGTAGCTACCTGGAATATTAGAGGTATCAGGGAGGCGAACAAAAGGAATCAGATACTACTAAATTGCTCCTTGCTTGGAGTTGACATACTCTTTTACAGGAGACCCATATCACAGTAACGGAGGCCAAATCCTTAAGAATTAGAGGGTTTCCCAGGTTTTGTGGCAGCGAATCCACCGATTCTAAAGGGTAGCCATTATGATAAGGTAAGGTAATGCCTTTTACACCAGAGAAGTGTGTCCAAGATCCCGGGGTAGATATGTAATTGTACAGGGCCTCCTCTACAACTCAGATATAGTTCTCGTGCCATATATAGCCCGTAGGAGGTGACATTGACTTCTTGATGCAGCTAACAGACAAACTAAGTGCCTTCTTACCAGCACCCTTCATCCTAGGGGGTGACTGGAATATTGCCTCCCACAAGAACTGGATAAAACTATAGGCCCTTGAAATCCCGTCACCAGCGCAATTAAGCGCGATGGAACTGTGTGGCATGTTAGGTTTGGAAGATCCATGGAGAGTGTTAAACCCTTCTACCAGGGGTTACACTTTCTTTTCTCCGGTCCATAACTCCTGGTCAAGGCTGGACTACATTTTGGTGAGCACCAGTTTCATAGCTAACATTTCACTCACGGGCATTGAGCCTATTGTGATCTCTGACCACGCCCTAGCTTGGATTAGGTTCACACCAACTTCTCCAGGGCAACGTGACACTACATGGAAACTCAATACCCAGATTTTGAAGGATGAACAGTCCATTGCCCATATTGAACTTTAATCCGGTCTTTTTGGAGACTAACCAGGGCTCAGTTTCTAGATATGACCTAATATGGTGCTCACTAAAATGTTTCCTCAGGGTGAATTCATTAAAATATCCACTAGGAGGAAGAAACTCAGAGTAGAGAAGCTTGCCTTTCTATCTAGTCAGATTAAATCGGCGGAGGAATCCCTTTCCTCTTCCAAGTCCCAAAAGAGTCTTGAAAACTTATATAAACTTAAGGATGAATATGAAGATCTAATCAAAGAAAAGACCGAATTTGCCATGCTGAAATCCAAAACAAAATACTTGGACCAGGGGGAAAAGCCGGGTAGGCTACTGGCCCTCAGACTCAGAGAAATGGAGAGTTCCAGATTAATTCCCGCCTTGAAGGCAAGTGACGGCTCCATCAAGACCGGCCCCAGGGATATTGCGGATGTCTTCCGAACCTTCTATCAGAACCTGTATGGGGATAGAACAGGTTCATCTTCACTTCCTGATATCAAAGCCTTCTTAGAGCAAATTTCCTACCACATCTCACGGAGGAGCAATGTACTCTCCTTTTAGCTCCCATATCTTTGAGAGAGGTGGAAGATGCCATCCATAATCTTACCCCAGATAAAACTCCGGCCCTGACGGCCTACCTTCCAACTTCTGTAGGACCTTTCGCAGTGATTTGGCACCAGCTCTTTAGACACTTTTCAACTACATCCTCTCCTCTGACTTATTGGATCCATCCCTATTAGAAGCCACTATAGTTTTGATTCCCAAAGCAAATAAATCCTCCCTAGACCCAGCCAATTACAGACCCATCTCATTACTCAATTGTGATGTTAAAATTTTATCCAAGATTCTTTCACTGCATCAAGCAGGTGTGGAAACAATTTTAAGCCGAGAGCAAGTGGGCTTTGTCCAAAGGCAGATCGGCAGCAGACCACATGAGAGTTCTCTCATATATTTTCCAGGAAGCCCAAAACACTCAAATACCCATGGCTCTAGTCGCCTTTGGGATCACCGAAAAGCCTTCTGAATGCTGCAGAATTGGGATTTCCTGTGGGCCACATTGGATAAATTTGGTTTCCCAGACAATTTTACTCAGTGGATCAAGGCATTATACAGAAGCCCTCGAAAGAATTTACTGCAATGGGGTATTCTCACCCGCTTCCACTTGTACTCGGTACTGACAGGGATGCCCTTTCACCATACCTTTTTAACCTTTATTTAGAGCCCTTATTAATACGTATCAAAACAGCTCCCAGGATCCTGGGTTGTGCCATTGCTCAACAAACCTTAACACTGTCGGTCTTTGCAGACGATATTCTGCTGCATCTGACCAACCCGGCGGATTCCCTGCATGAAGTCTTAGATATAGTAGAGCAATTCGGTGCTGCATCAAATTATAGATTAAATCTTTCCCCTCAATCCTTACACGCTTCAATCCAATATGGCCCAATTTGGCATGAAATGGGCCCCACACCATCTTAAGTATTTGGGTATCTATTTGGCCCGGGAGGAGGGGACAGTCAAGAAGCTTAATTTGGAAGACCTAGTAGACAAAATCCAATCCGACCTAAGTAGATGGGATAAGCTTCCTTTATCCCTTGGGGGAAGAATTAGCATTATTAAAATGAGCGTCCTACCACGTTTATTTTATCCCTAATTATTAGATATTTGGCTTCCCAAAGTCTTTTTCAGCTACATTCAATGCTGATCAAATTTATCTGGAACCAAAAGCACCCCAGGCTGAGCTTTTACAAACTCTGCTTGCCCAAGGATAAAGGTGGTCTCCGCCGCAAATTTTGAATATTATTACTGGTCTAGTCATCTGGTCAAAATGGGTAAGTGGCTTATGCACCGTAATGCTAACTATACCTTTATGGCTTAATTTAGACCTCAAACTCATGGCGAAACACAATATAGACCCCTCCAGTATTTTTTACTGCAACTTCTGTGCCTTACCTAGAGATGTCCAAAACTCGGTAGTAGGCGTGTCGGTGAAAGTTCTGAATCAATATTATTCTGCTGCCAAAATCCGACATACAAAAGACCCAGGTCAACCACTGGTTTTTAACCCTAATATCAAGATTGGGACTAGTTGGCTGACACCGTTATGGTTACCCCAAATTCAGGAATGTCTGGTTGAAGACCTATATATACGAGGACGTCTTGGTACGTCGAGTGAATTGCTGGCAGCTTTAGACATCCCCTCACAAAAGATTTTCAAACTATATCAAGTGAGGCACTTCATCAGTAAGGAATTTGGCACTCAGTTGCCAACTCCGGGGATTAATTCTCTCCTGACCCAGCTCAAAGAGTGTGCGGCTAAACCCCATGGAGTATCTAACCTATATCTATCTTATGCATACCAACACCCCAGAGGTGTTGGTAGGCTCCAAATTTGGCCTCTATGATCCCGGACCCTCCTTCTCCTGGGCTCAAGTCTGGAGAGACCTATATACATATAACACCCTAGATAGGAATAGACTCATTCAATTCTATATTATTAATAACATGTATTACACACCTTTGAAAAAGGCGAAGTTTGACAGTTCTAGCTCCCCCAACTGCATCAGATGTGGTAAGGAATTGGGTAGTATCCCTCATATGTTTTGGTACTGTCTCAAGGTAGCCCCACTATGGAAACTATCCGTGACAACTTAGATCCTACCCTAGGATTGTATGAATTTTTCACTCCTGAAATCTGTATATTGGGTAACTACTCCAGTATCGGAGTCAAGGAAAGGAAATACCACATGGCTCTTATCTCAATGGCGGTCAAAAGGTTAGTGCTACGCCATTGGCTGGATCACTCAGAGATCTCCTATTATGACTGGGTGGAAGAAATGTCCCTCTGCTTTAAAATGGAGAGATTGATAGCTAGTTCCAGACATGCCCTACCTACTTTTCAAAAGAAATGGGTAAACTTTATGCTCTATACCTTCACTGAACCTCAATTCCGTGATCACATAGATGCAAAATATCAGCGTTAGATAGGCCTCCCTCCTCGCAGCCTGGCCAATTCTAGTCAGGGCTATGTTCCACTGGGTGAACCACCTTGGTATTCAAAGACAGGCTGGGGCTTTCGTTGTGAAACAGTTTTTCCCCTTTTCCTTCCTTCCTTTTATGGTGACACCTTCTGGGGGCGGGGAAGGAACATTTCATGTTTATATACTATGTATTTTCTGCTATCATGTGTATATTTGGTTGCATTTGGTCTGTGTTAATTGTTACCCTGCTGTCAAGTAAAATGAATAAAGTGAGAATTTCAAAAAAAAAAAAAGTCGGGCCTTGAGAAAGATTTTTGGCTACTCGAAGCCTGGTTTAGGCAAAACCTACTGGTGCTCAATACCAACAAAACAAAAACAATGCTGTTCTGTCACACTTCCTTTGACTTGTCCACCGAACAACCCTTTGTAATCAACACCTCTACAGGCACATTTCTCGAAGTAGTGGACTCCTTTAAATATTTAGGTGTGACCCTGGATGAAAATCTATCCCTCGAAGCTCATGCCCATAGAATTATCAAGTCTACACATCAAAAACTGGGCTTATTATATCGAATTGCCCCTTACCTGACCCCCCAATCCTGGAGAACACTTGCCTCAGCAGCTCTACTCCCTGGTCTCTTTTATGTAGCCCCTCTACTTCATTCGGCTAAGTCATCTATCCTGTCCAAACTAAAGCAAACCTATCACAGAATCGCATGCTTCACCACAATAGCACCTGCTTGAACGCACCACTGTGATGTCCTTTAAGCCCTAGGATGGTCGTCCATCGTGGCAAAGCTCAACTTCCCCCTACTCTGTACTATGTTCAAACTCATACACCTTCCCTCCCCACCTATCCTTACTAACTTGCTCACTTTGAAACCCATCTGTAGATCCCTACGCCCTTCTCACCTACCTTTGCGAAGTCTTCCCAAGACACGATTAGCCATAGGAAAGAAATCCTTCTTCTTTCTAGCACCCCAAAAATGGAACAACCTCCCGCACGGACTACTTTCCTGCACGTCTCTCCCCCAGTTCAAAAAGTGCTTTAAAGAACTCTTCTTTCCTCTGCCAGTCTGCACCTGTTACTAAGACCTCCATTCTCACTCTTGTCCCCCCCCCACCTAATCTGTACTTCCTAATCCCTACACTTCGCTTCCCTTTATGTTACCCTCCCTCAGTTCCTACTGTTCAATTCATACCTCTTATTGTAAACACTATCTCTGTAGTATAAATACTCCTACCTCATTGTCTTATCTCGACTTATGCTAAACTGTGTGTATGAATGATGGATTTGTTATTTATTCTGTAATCCCAATCCTTGTTATGTTTGTAATTACTTGACCATGGCACTTTTAGACCGATTGTTAGCAAACATTATTCTGAAGATTGTTCTCTGTAACTCTTATTGTGACTCAAACATTATTCAGATATACTCGAAATGGCCGGCCCAGTGGTGCAGAGGGTTGAGGCGCTGGAAATGGCCAGCACGCTGGCGACCCGGGTTCAGGAACAAGACCGGGTCGTTGGAGGTTGTCATGGGGGGGAGCGGAGCTGGATGGAGCTGCTGGCAGGCAACTCTCCTCTCTGGGGTGGTGGCGCGGCATCCCTCAGCTAATGGCTGCACCCTGGTGGAGGCCAGGGGGCAGTGCAGGCTCTGAGGGTGCCAGTCATTAGGCCAGTGGAGTGGGCAAAATGGGGTCTGTGCCAGGGCTGTAATGTGCGTGCACGCCTTCACGCGCATACATCCTTCTCCTGGGGCCCTCTGGAGAAAATTGGAGGAAAAAATCACCAGCGGCAGTATGACGATCGACTCCCGGCAGGCGCCACTCCTGGGCCGGGCATAAGGTAAGTCCCGGTAATTCCGGGTGACGATATAGTGGAAATGTATTTCCCCAGTTCGCCCCTGAAAAAGGGATATGTTTATCTCAGTGGGCCTACCTGGTCATCAAAATTCAAATAAATAATGCAGGGGATGTTGGTTAAACTCCTGCACCCACTTATTTGAGGGTTAGATGCATAGATACATAGATAGTGATAGCAGAAAAAGCACACCAGATCATCCAGTCTGCCCACCTGACCCAACTACTCTGCACTGGCCCTAGTGGCTGTCCCTCCCCTTTGTTTCTGCTCCCCCCCCCCTTTCTAATTAATCCCATGTGCCTGTCCCATCCCTGCTGGAAGCTGTTCACTGATTTCACTGGTATCACTCCCTCCAGCAGCTTGTTCCACTTGTTTACTACTCTTTCGTGACAGTGCTTACGGACATCCATTTTGAATCTCCCCCGTGTGGGTTTAAGTGGATTCCCTGTTGTACCTGTATTTGAACTCAAGGAGAAAAGTTTCTTGGCATCCCCCATTTATCCCATGCAGGTACAGTACTTGTATATCTTGATCATGTCACCCCTTTCCATGCTTTTCACAATGATGTACGTGGTCAGGTCCTGCAGCCTCTCCTCTTATGTCTTGCCCCCTAGTCCAAGGATTGTCATGGTTGCCCTGCACTGTACTGTAGTAACTAGCAGTAGTAGTAAAACATTTTTTTTCATAACTTATATGAGCAAAGGATATGCTTAGTTGAGCCTAAGCTCATTTACAACGAAGTCCTTGAAGCAGCATTGTTACAAATCAAGACGTTACCAAAACATGCAATAATATATACAGCCAGACAGTACTTCTACAATAATACATACAGTATATTCATTACCAACTTTTTCAAATAACATATAGTAGTTTTACAAATTCATTCAGCAAGCCACCTTCCTACTGCTTCCACCTTGTGGCCGTCTCTCCTCAGGTGTGGGCTACAGTACCTTTTACAGTATTCCAGTTGTGGTCACACTAGTGACCTGCACAATGGGTGGATCACCTACCATCTTCTACTGATTATCCCTCCATATACAACACAGCATCCTGTTAGCCTTTCCCACGTATCTATTATGATGTGCTGTTGTGTTTATGCTTTCTGGTATCATGACTCCTAGGTCCTTTTCCTATGTGGTGCTTTTCAACACCACTCCTCCCTTTTTATACTGCACTCTTGGTTTTCTCTTCCCAGTGTGCATCACTTTCAGTTTTTTTGCATTGAAGCCTGGCTGCCAGAAGTTTGACCAGATGTCTAACCTACTCAGATCCTCCCTGAGTTCCCTTATCCCTTCCTCCATGTCCACCCTTGGCACAGATCATTGTGTCACCTGTGAATAGGTAGATCTTGCTCTTGATGCCTTCTCCTATGTCACAAATGAATACATTGAAAAAGACCATGCCCAGCACTGACTCCTGAGGTACTCTGCTTGTTACTTCCATTACCTCTGAAAACTCCCCATTAACTACTACCCTTTGTGTTCTTCCCCTCAGCCAGTTCCTCCCACCCTAAATTCTTTATCTTTTTGAGCAGCCTCCTGTGGGAGACAGAGTCCAATGCCTTGCTGGAATCCAAATTTACCATATCTGCTGCCTGTCCCCTATCTGCTGCCCTAGTCACCCAGTTGAAGAAGTCAACCAGATTCGTCTAGCAAGACCTTCCCCTCATGAACCCATGTTATCTGGGTCCTGTAGCTCATTTCCCTCCAGGAAGTCCACCAGTTCCTCCCTTAGTAAGGACTCTATAATTTTTAGCATTATAGATGTCAGTCTGTCTGGTCTATAGTTCCCTGGTGCATCCTTCCTTCTGCTGTTGTGCAGAGGGACTACATCCACTGTTCTTCGGTCCCTAGGGGCTGCCACAGTGGCCAGCGAACAGTTGAATATGTCTGCAAATGGCTCTGCTGTCAATTCACCTACTTTTTCCAGCATCAGGGGCGCCGACTGCACGGGTGCTTAGGTGCCCCAGCACCCACAAAGTCATTTTGGGCACCCACAAAAAAACCCTTCATATAGCCACTTTAAAAAAGGCACCTCGCTCCGTTTCCACCTCTCGCCACTAGCCCCACCCAGTGGGCTGACCCTGATTGTGAAAAGCTGTACTCATAGGCTCTTTCTTGCTTTGTCTCCTCCTCTTTTGCGCTGGCCCCCATCCAGCAGACTGGCCTTTAACTCACCCTTACTGAAGCTTAGCTGCGGTGCTCCTCGGCGCTTGCTGTGCTCTCGCTGGTCATGCTGCAGTGAGTCGGTCGGTCAGTTCAACCTGTCCGTGCTCATCAAGTTAGTTCTTCCGTGCATGGAATTCTGAAACAGCGGACGGAGACCCGAGACGGAGGGACTCAGATACCAACCTGCAACTGCATCGGTATTTTTTTGTATCAGTATTTTTTTATGCTTCTGGTTGGTCCAGACATGGTGGGGACTTGGGGAGTAATTTTGTGAGGGGTGGGGGGCATACCGAGTCTCAACTGTACCACATTGCGAGGAATGATTCCTCATTTCCTCAGGAAAGCCCTCTGTAAGTTCCATATTGAGATTTAGGTGTGTACTGTCCAGCATTATAAGCTAAAATTTTACAGTAGAAATCCAAACAGTGAATGTAAAATGTGTTGCTCAATACAAAAAAAACTTTGTGAACATAAACATTAGTAGTAGTACACATTTAAACAATATTCTTTTATTTTGTGATATGATGAGATGTTCCACTGCCATTTGCCCATTTGTTCCACATTTTGATGTGCAGTATTATACAGCTTTTGTTTTTTGGGGGGGGGGGGTGGAGAGTGACCAGAGCTGGTTAACTGGGTCAGGAAGGCCAAACTTATAAAAGCAGCAGGCTGCTGCATCTACAAAATGCCCAGGGCTTTTGCTGATTTGTGGGATATGACTTTGGTGATGAATGGGCGCAGAGGCTACAGAAAACCAAACTTGCTGCTAGAAGAAAGAAACAATTTTGGTGACTGGAAGGCCACATAACTTGAAAACAAGCAGTGTGGAGCTGACAAGTTAATATATTTGCTGTTAGCCTGACAGCCTGTTACCGGTATGGAAGTTCCAAAAATACCAGTGACAGCAAATACATTGGAACACTGCTAAGCAAGCTTACAGGTATTTTGTAGTGTGTGTGTGTGTGTGGGGTGGGGGGGACTGGGCCAGGAGCGCAAAATTAAAGTATGAGGTGGCTGTTGTTAATATGTTCAAAAAGCAAATAAAAAGAAAACAACTGTTGATTTGTGGGGGGTTAGGGGGAGCTAGCCTAGAAAAAACAAACATATGTGTTTGGGGGTAGTAATAAACAGTGTGGAACTGACTTCAAAATCTATAATTTGCTGTTAAGTGGGGTTCCATTAACAGCAAAGGGTGGTAGCAGGTAACAACCAGTGTATTCAGAATCTTGAGAGAAGCAGTGTGGGCTGTGGAGGGATGGGAAGGGCTGCTGCCTGGACTTGAAGTGTTTGATACAGGTCATACCCCGCTGTCTTGGTGTGGTCACTTCTCCTCCTCCTCCTCCTGTCCACTCTATCTAAAAAAATAAAATAAATCCTAAAGAAACTCAGGATTAAGGGAAGTATTAAAAAAAGGAAAATCAATTTGCACTTTTGGCAGCCTTGGAGAGACTTGGACAGGCAGTGTGTGAGGGAAGGGGATTTTCTGCTGCCTAGAGAACCTCTGTGAGGTTTAAGGAACCACATGGTCAGAGCTGCACTGCACAGACACAGAGCTTGGTACATCGAGCATGCCTGAGTTTAATTCCAGCAACTTCCACTTGCTTGCGTACTGTGTGACCCTGAGGGCTGAGCAAGTCGCTGCTTATCCTTCTTGCAAATAAACATTTTTGGTTGGTGGTCTGACTCTGTTGTGAGACGAGGCAGGCAGAAGCAAGTGCAGGACATGTGGGGAGGGAAGGGTAGCTGTCTGAACTTGAAATGTTTGTGTCATGCTGTCTTGGGAGGTCCTCTTGTCCACCAAACTAAAAAATAAATAAAACTTACAGAAACTCTAAGATTAGGGGATAAAAAAAGGAAAATCCCTACTCAATTCATGATTGCAGCACTTGGCAGCAGCAAAGAGCCCTCAAAGGCACCATTGCATCCTCTGTAGTAGAGTACTGGTGGTGACTAACAGCAGCTCCCCATCTCGTAGTTTTCTCCGGGTTTCCATTCCCCGTGCATGATCTTACATTTTTAGCACTGAATTTTGGTTGCCACACCTCAGGCCATCTTTCCAACTTCTCTAGGTCTTTTCTCATTTACCACTCCCTCTGGTGTATCAACCCGTTGCAGATTTTGGTGTCATCTGCAAACAGGCAAACCTTCCCTTCCAGACCTTCTGCAATGTTGCTGATTAAGACACTGAAGAGGATTGGCCCCAAAACTGAACCCTGGGGTACTCCACTGGTCACCTCCATTTCCTGAGACTGGGTTCCATTTACTGCTATCTTCTGCCTTCTATCCCTGAGCCAGTTACTAACCCAGTTCAACACCTTGTGGCACAACCCCAGACTACTCAGCTTTTTGACCAGCCTTCTATGTGAAACGGTATCGAAGTCCAATTTGCAGAAATCTAGGTAGGCAACATCCACCACACCCCCTTGATCCACTACCTTTGTTACCCAGTCAAAGAAATCGATTAAATTTGTTTGGCAGGACCTTCCTGATGTGAATCCATGTTGCCTAAGATCTTGCACTCCCATGATTCCAGGTGTTCCACAATTCCTTTAAGGAGTGTCTCCATGATCCTACCCACCACTGACGTGAGATTTACTGGCCTGTAGTTCCTGCCTTCTTTGCTGTAGCTCTTGATCTTAAGAAATTAATAACATTCTGTGTGAGTGTTTCAGCAGTGGGGAGAGGAAGAGCAGTGTGTTTTCTGACTCACAGGACGCTGCCTGTTGTTAGTCTTTCTCCAGTCCAGTCAAAGTAGGTCACTGCCTAGGACAGCGTGGGAGGCGCTACCAAAAGCTTAGTCCTCCTAGTTTGATCTGTCTGTGAGTGTGTGAGCTGTTGGGTAAAGCAAAAGCTGACTTCTGAACTTGTCAGTGTGTATTCTGACTGTCCTGTCCAGTCAGAAGTGTCCACCCCTAAAAAAAACTAAAGGAAACTTAAAATAATTAAACATTAAATAAAGGAAATAAAACTGGCAATCTGTCTGTGTTTGTGTGTGAGGTGATGGCAGGCAGTGTTTTCTGGGGTTTGGTTGCTTGCTACCTAATGAAACTCAGTCTGTAAGTTTTAAGGAATGACAAGAACAGACAACAGAGCCATCTGAGCTTGAAGCCTGACACTCTTATACCCCTGTGGGGAGGTAGCACTGTAATCCAAAATTTCTATTCGAGCATCCTTGCAGCCCTGGGGTACCAAAGAGCCTTCCAGCGCACCTTCCTATGGTCCTTGGCACCTTGGTACATCAAAGAGCCTCCAGGACACTCTTACACCTTATGGAGTGGTGGTACTGTACCCTGAAATCCATATTTGGGGCATGCTGGCAATACTCGGGGCATCAAAGATCCTCAGAACACTCTCCCTATGGGTCTTAGCACCTTGCGGGCCTCAAAGAGCCCCAAGGGCACTTGCATCCTCTACAGTGGAGTAGTGGTGGTGGTGCATATCGTTCTAAAATGTATCAAAATACCCCCCAAAATGCACCACCAAGCTTGAAAAATCCTGTAGCTTCTTGGGATATAGGTGGCTCCCAGATCCCCGACCTTTTATAAATTCTCTGAGCACCCACAATTTTTTTCAAAACTTGGCACCCCTGTCCAGCATCCTTTAGTATAAGTCATTAGGCCCCACAGAGTCATCTACTTTCAACACTGTAAGCTTTTGCAACATGCTTTTCTCCATTGTTTTGACCATGCCACTTGAGCCCTTGCTGTCTTCCCTTCCCTTCTCAACCCCACATTCTGGCAGTAGCCCATCCTTCCTAATGAATATGTAACAAAAATATTTAACTATCTCTGCTTTCCCTTCATCCCCCTCCTCTTATCCTTCCACACTCTTCAGTCTCACAGTACCCCTTTGATCTTATTCTTCTCCTGGATGTCCCTAAAAAACACCTTTTCCTCTTGCTTCACTCCCTTTGCCATATGGAGTATTGTCTCTGCCTCACCTTCCTTCCTTCCTGCTAGCTATCGTTGTTGAATTTGGGTACTTCTCCCTGCTGTCCTCCTGTTGGCTTTCCTTATACTTTAAAGGTGCTCTCCTTTTGGCTTTTACCACCATCTTTACTGTGGCCATGGCCCAGATTGGACTCCTTGCCCTTTTTCCATTCGATACCTTTGTAATTGAGCTTTCTGTTTCTTCTGTCATTGCTTTTTTAAGTTCTTCCCATTTTTTCTCTGCCTCCTCTACCTGCTGTATACGCTTTGTGTTTTTTTTTCCAGCTGTTCCCTTATCTTGCCAAAATCTGCTTTTTTCAAGTCCCATACCCTTACTTTATTTGCCCCATTGAGGGTCCCTGTCTAGGCCTCCAGTGCCAGTGTACTCCCTGGAACACAGTGGTTCCAGAACTGCTACATTTTGGATCCTCTCACTGTTGATGAGTACTAAATCCAGCACAGCCCCTTCCCTTGTTGGGCCCCGGACTAGGTAAACTAGGAAGGCCTCTTGGCATGCATTTGCGAAATACTAATTCCTAGTACTTGCCAGAATTGGAACTTTCCAGTCCTCATCCAGCAAAGTAAAGTCCCCTACTACCACCACCTCCCCTAAATTGGCCGCCATCTTAACCATCTCTCCCAGTTCCTTGCCAGCCCCCTGATTCTGACCTGGTGGTCTGTAGACCACCCTAATCCTGCTTTATTTCCCATTCCTTGTTGCTGCTGCTAGCGCCCACAGGGTTTGTAGTTTACCCGACTCCCCTAGGCTGCCTTTTCAGTTGCCTGTATCCCCTCTTTTACATACAGTGCTTCTCCCCTCTCCTGTCCTTTGCTGTGTCCTTCCTGAACAGTGAGTACCCTGGTATGATCATTTCCCATTTGTGGTTTGAGGTTGCCCATGTCTCTGTGACAGCCACCAGGTCAGGGCTCCCTTCCGTGGCAATCAGCTGAAGTTCCAGCATTTCACTGCCAAGACTCTTGCATTGAAACACATCATTTTCCAACATCTGTTCCTGCCCCCTCTTTTTTTCTTTACTCTGGGTATGTATGATTCTACCATATTGGTTGATGGGAAGAAGCCAGCAAGGACCACCTTGTTTCTGGCATCTTGTGTGTCCCTTGCCACTCCAACTCCCCCCCTTCCCCCACTAGTTTAAGTTAGCTATATGCTGTGCCCATCTTTCTCCCAGCACCCACCTGCCCTCTTTGTTGGGATGCAAGCGGTGCCTTTTATATAGCTTCCAATTCCACCAGGTCATGGTCCTAGTCCCTGAAGAACCAAAATCCCTCTTGCCTGCGCCTAGCCTTTAGCCATGCATTGAACTGATGCACATGGAATTGTTCCTTCTGATGCAGGCATGGCTGCTGTAGAACCTTGGAGAAGTTACCACCCCTACTCTCTCCTTTGCTACCTTTCCCAGAGCATGGAAGTCTGACATCACCTCTTCCACGCTCCACCTACTCAGATCATTCGTGCCCACATGCTCAATTAGAACTGGCCTTCCCTTCCCCTCTCCTGTGAATTCCACCACTCTGGCTGTAAGTTTGTCTGCTGTCATTCCAGGGAAACAGCACTCCAGGGAAACAGCAGACTACTTCTTTACCATCTCATGTGAGACCCTGATCCCTCCCTGTGCCCCTTTCAAATTGCCATGCTTTGAGAATGACCAGGCTAGCAGTTTGCATGGTGACCCCTGACTTATCCAGTACAACTCTGCAGCATGATTGCAGATGTGCCAAAGGGGCCTGCAACCCTTTTTCAGCATAGCTCAGGGGTCATAAACGAGGGATCAACATGTAACTGCCCTGTGCTCCTGTATTTTAATAGCTTTTTATTTAATTATGTAGCTCTGACAGGCTTGCTGTTTCTGTTTCTCATCATCATCCTCATTATTCATATGCGGTAAGTAGGAAAGTATTTGTACACTAAGTTATGGGAAACTTACATGTTGTTCTCTGTTCGAGTTCCCGTCAGCTGACTTTTATGAGTGCATTTCTTAATTATTTAGCTACTTCCTGTTCCTTCCATAATGTGTAGTTTCTTGTCCTTCCGTGTCTGTATTTTACTTAATTTTTTTATTTTCCTTTATTGTTCCTTTTTCTTTCTTTATCTGCCACAGCCACCTTATTCTTTCCTTTTCTTGAGCTTTACCACAGTTTGGTACTGTCTCTTTTAAGAGCAGATGCTGGGACATTTTGTACTAAAATAATCTATTGGACTCTGTGTGTTGAATCATCTACTTAGATTGCCTGCAACCCAAACTGTACATTCTGTTCTGTATTCTCTTACTTAATTTAAATTTATTTAAATGTTGTTATACAGGGTGAGTGGGTGATTAGAGTAGCACCAAATGCCGAGTGTATGGGTAGGAAGCAGTTAGTGTATTAGCTTAAGTGTGTATATGAGGTATGAATAGTTAGGAGAATGGAGGTGGCTACAGGTATTTTGTGAGTTAATAGTGACTGGTGTGGGATTTATGGTTTTATTGTATGGGAAGGTTTTTAGTTGGTGGCTGTATGTGTGTAGGATTTCGGACTCCCAGGCTTAGCTACTCCCCATCCCAGCTGCTTGACCTGTGCCCCTTCGATGACTCACTTACCAGCGGTAGCATTTAGGCATTACAGGGAGATGGGTGTCATAAGGAGACAGGATGGTAGGCGATGGGGAGTACTAATGGGGGGAGGGGGGCACTATAGGGCTGAAGTGGACCAAGAGGCACCAGGGTGCAAAATGGAACGTAGAGAGAGGCTAGACATGGTTGGTGCCCATACCAAGGTCTCCCAAATACCGAGTGGGCAGGTAGCCAGTAGGCTAGCAACCTCCATTCATTCTCTGTGGACAATGCTTGCAATGCCAGAACAATGAGGAACAAGACTGCTGTTATGGCAGGGTTAATGTCTTGCTCTTATTTTGATTTGACTTGCATCACAGAGACCTGACTGAGTGATGATGCTAGTGCAGTATTGGAAGTGGCGGTCCCAGATGGATTCTCCGTGGATCACTGCCTGTGGACAGATTGCGGGGGTGGTGGCAATTTGTTTTAGACTTGAATTGAACTTTACTGTGCACCCAGTGGGGGAAACTTTGTTGTTTGAATGTGTAGGGTTCCAAGTGCAAGTTGCAGGATCCTTCTTGCTACCAGCCTTTGGGGCACAAGAAGGTTTTCCTGCAGGACATCATGGACTTCATCCCTGAGATGATATTGGAATTGCCTGAAAAATTGATTCTGGGTGCTTTCAGTGCCTGGATTAAAGGTGAACTCTTGCAGTTTGGTCAGGATTTCCTCCAGGTGATAAAATACCTGCGCCTAGCACAAGTAATTACTTCTGCGACCCACTAACACATACATGTCTTGGACTTAGTTTTCCTCACTGGGGCTCAAGATTAACAACTTTGAGATTAATCCAGTCTGTCGGATCACCACACAGTGAAGTTCTCATTCAGGGCTACCCCTCATAGTCCACTCCCTGTGGAGCTGGTTCACTACCGCCCTTTGAAGGGGTTATCCGTAGAAAGACTCCAAGCAGTAATAGATCTCTTGGGTGTGATGGCTTGGCTGCTTGTGGGACTGCATCGGAGGAGGTGGTGGTGGCCTATAATAGGTCCATTACCTCAGCTTATGATGCGGTTGCACCAGTTCGTATACCACCCCAGGCATCGTGCTTGAGATCCCTGTGGTTTGACAGGAGCTCAGGGAGAGGAATTCTTGGGGGTTGAAGGTTGGAGTGCTGGTGGATGATCTCTGGGTCCAATGAGGACAATCTGGCTTTGAGGACTCACTATGGAGAGTATCAAAGGGCAGTTTCGTGTAAGAAGGCAGCATTTCTGTCCAGGGAAATTGCTGCAGTGAGAAACCGACTAGCTCAGGTCTTCCAGACCGTTAACAGACTACTTCATTCAGTCTATCTACAACCAGTGAAAGCTTTTTCATCCACCATCCACTTGCTGCAAGGTGTTTGCTCAGTTTTTCTCTGAAAGGGTGTCCTCTGTTTGGGCGGAAGTTGCCCCAATCAGGTCGTCATGAGCCAGCAAAATTAACCTGGTTGTAAACAGGTGCCCTTCTCAGTTTTGGGGAGAGTTCAGGTCAGTTTCAGTGCAAGAGGCCTGTAAGGTAATCTCAGCGTTGCAGCCCACCTTTTGCAAACTGGATCCAGGCCCAACACACCTCTTAGTGAGTTGTGTGGGATTTCTGGGGCCAGTGTTCGCCAAGAAAGTCCAGTGTTCCCTCTCAGAGGAGTCTTTTCCAAGCTTATTGAAAGATGCTCTGGTGAGACCTCTTTTTAAGGAATCATCTTTGGATCCGGACTGCTTGGCAAATTACAGAGTAGTCTTTAACCTCCCTTTTTTGGGGAAGATTATTGAGCAGATGGTGGCGCTGCAGCTTGAGGCACACCCCATGACCTTCAACATATACAGTATAAGCCTCTCCAGTCTGGATTTAGGTCCAAATGCAGTACAGAGTCCATACTGGTCAGGGTGCATAATGACCTTCTCAGAGTGAGAGATAGAGGAGAGTGGTCAGATCTTACTTCGAGAGAGCTCTTGCAGTACAGTAGGTAATTACATATAGGACTGAAGCTGGCAGGCGTCAGGACCCCGCGGAAAGATTTCTAGCTAGCCATCTCTGGCGGGGGACTGCCCCCACATCAGGTGATCAACATCAGTATAAAGGGCAGTCCCCCATGCCCGCCTTCCAGTTCTTTCCCGCTGTTAACTTGCGAAAGCGCCTCGCGGTTAAGTTCCTCTGCTTTGACAGTCTGTCGTCGGTAGTTTTACCACCATTTTTTCTTCGATTTCTCTTGAATTTTTGTCAGGTTTTGTGCAGTGTATGTCATCCCCTACTCCCTCCGAGCACAAAAATAAGTGCGACTCGTGCGGCGCCCAACCCTCGGGTATACCTCTTTGCCTCTCCTCTCAACGCAAAACTTCCCATCTTCTGCTTGCTTGCTCCAGGGCGTGGAGTTTTTTGGAGAGACACTCTGTCTCTGGACTGGAAAGGCAGATTCGTCTATGCTTTCCCCCCCGATCTCGTTGATTCCAGGGGTCTTACACAAACTCAGTTCAGAAGGAGCTTGCATGATCCTCATCGCTCCATTCTGGCCCAGGCAAGTTTGGTTCTCTCTTCTGCAACAGTTTTCAGAGGAACCTCCGCTTCCTCTGCCTCTATCGCAGCTCTTGTTGACCCAGGATCAGGGGACCCTGGTCCATCCAGGACTCAAATCCCTTTAGCTGCATGCATGCATGACTCCTGTAGACATAGTTCAAACCCGTTCAGGGTTTCGCCGCAGGTGGCGGAGATTCTAGTGGAGGCCAGAAAGCCTTCCACTTATTCTACCTACGCCATGAAATGGAAAAGGTTCTCTTTTTGGACCTCTTCCAGAGATTTCGAGCCATTCTCCTGCCCTGTTGGGAGGCTCCTGGATTACATGCATCACCTCTTCGACCTGGGTCTCAGTCATTCCTCTTTGAAGGGTTCACATGGCAGCTCTTTCCGCTTACCATGTTCCTTTTGGGGACAGATCTTTTGCACAGCTGGAAGTCGCTAAGGCCTTTCTGAGAGGGGGTTCTTCACTTGAGACCCCCTATTCGTGCACCTGCCCCTCCTTGGGACTTGAATTTTATTCTCGAGAAACTTACCCGGCCTCCTTTCGAGCCAGCAGCTTCAGCAGACCTAAAGTTCCTTTCCTGGAAGACTCTCTTCCTGGTGGCCATTACTTCTGCTCGACGTATTTCCGAGCTTCAGGCCTTAATGTGCAAAATCCCGTACTTGATTTTCCACAAGGAACGTGTGGCTTTGTGTACCAACCCTAAGTTTCTCCCTAAGGTGGTAGCGGAATCTACGCTGAATCAATCCATGGAACTGCCTGCGTTTTTTGCACAACATTCCAATCAAGAGGAGTACCTCTTGCATTCTTTGGGGATTCTGAGATACTACTCCAACAGGACAAAGGATCTCAGAAAGACTGATCAACTGTTTGTCTCTTTTGCTCGCAAAAGAGAGGGCAATGCTGTTTCCAAGCAATGCCTTTCGAAATGGTTGGCTCATTGTATCACTTTCTGTTACGACAAGTATCACAAGACCTTGCCAGGTCAAGTCAGAGGCCACTCCACTAGGGGTGTTGCTGCCTCTGCTGCTTGTTTCAAGAATGTGTCAGCAGCTGACATCTGTGCAGCCGCAACTTGGACTTCTGTCCATACCTTTATGAAACATTACAGTTTGGACATTGCCTCTCGCTGCAGAGCTGGCTTCGGGTTGGCTGTTCTGCAAGGTCTTCTTTCCTAAGACCTTCACAGCCAGAGGATCTATGTATGAGTAGTTTCCTCCTCCCGTGAGCTTCTCTTTGTTCCAGACTGCTTGGGACTCCGTCCTATATGTAATTACCTACTGCAAGAGCCCTCTCGAAGTAAGATTGTACAGTTACATAAGAACTTACCGTAACAGTAGATCTTCGAGAGAGGCTCTTGCAGTAGGTAATACCTTCCCGCCCTCCATCCCCTTTAGCTTTATCAGCTCCTTTTCCAGGATGGGAAATATCCACTTCTCTCTTGTCTTGCTTTTTTTCCTTTGGCGGGAAAGAACTGGAAGGCGGGCATGGGGGACCGCCCCTTTATACTGACATTGGTCACTTGACATGGGGGCGGTCCCTCACCAGAGACTACTAGCTAGAAATTTTTCTGTGAGGTCCTGATGCCTGCCGGCTTCAGTCCTATATGTAATTACCTACTGCAAGAGCCTCTCTCAAAGATCTACTGTTACGGTAAGTTCTTACGTAACTGTACTTTCTCATCCTCCTCAATCTCTCATCAGCTTTTGACACCGTGGACCATGGGTTGTTGCTGGACCACTTCAAGGAGTACTGTGAACTTGCCGCCACAATCATCAACTGGTTTGAGTCCTTCCTTAGAGATAGGGCACCGAGGATGGTGTTGGGGAATTTCTCCTCATTCCTAAAGCCGCCGCTCTCTGGTGTACTTTAGGGGTTGATCCTCTCATCCATGTTGTTCGCGGCATACATGCTGCTCTTAGAAGGGATCATTAGACATTACAGTTTGGGTTTTCAATGGTATGCAGATGATATCCAGCTGTATATGTCATTTGCACCCGGGACACCTGATGTAGCCGATGTACTAAATTTGTGCTTGGCCAAGATCCAGGACTAAATGTCTTCAAGCTAGCTAAAACTTAATCCAGATAAAATGGAGGTATTGCTGATTGAACCTGGTTGGATTAGGGATTCAGAGGTCGCCGAGGAGATGACCAGCTTTGTACTTGTTTCCTCCAGACTTGTGGCCTCTGCTAAGGTGAAGAATCTGGGAGTCATTCCGGATGAAAAGCTGACATTTGAGGCTCAGGTGTTGACTGTAGTCCTGAATGGCTTTACCACCTCAGAAACATCACCCAGATTAATGTCCTAATCCCTTCAGAAGACCTGCCATCATTGGTGCACACATTTGGCACTTCCAGACTGGATTACTGTGATGCTCTGTACCACAGGGTAAGTGTATGTGTCCTTCAACACCTGCAGCTAGTGCAGAATGCAGCGGTCCAGTTATTGTTATGCCTTCCTAAGTCTTGGCATACGACCCTGGTACTGTGTGACCTGCACTGGCTGCCAGTGAAGTGCTGTATCACCTTCAAGGTCGGCTTGCTGACCTACAAGGCCCTATATGGATTGGACCCTGGTTATCTGAGCCTCCCGCCCCCTCCAGTCCTCCGAGGTGGGCCTCCTCACTGTTCCGGGGCTAGACTGAAGCCATCAGGTGATCGGGCTTTTGAGTCAGCTGGCCTGGCCCTGTGGAATAGGCTACCTAGATCTCTGAGGGAGACCCCCCATCAGTGTAAGCCTTTAAAAGGGGCCTTTTTCAAAAGGCCTGTGCCATCATTTAGTAGTCTGTTGCTTTCCTAGTTGCCACCAGTTTTTACTGTTTTTACTATCAGTGTTATTTGAACTGTGATTCGATATGTACTAAGTTATATGTATTGATTTAGGTTATGTTATTTGCTTTATTTATAATTCTGTAAGGCACTTTGTACCTCAGGGAATGGGCGCTCGATAAATAAACACGACTACTTTTGTGCTCCACTCTTATTTTTTTATTTTGTCATGTCTACTTATTTTTCTGCCATTTTGAGTCTTGTCTTCCTTCTTGTTTTTAACCGTTTAAGATTAAGCTGCTGGCCATTTAGGCTTGTCATTTTTCATTAGCGGACCCAGATTCAGAAGACCGTCATCTGCAGGTAGACAAGATTAAGGTCTGACACAGCTACTGCCCTATTTGCGCTCTTCTTTAATGTTGGCATTCAACTAATCGCTTGTAAATTTGATAAGTAAAAGATAAAATATTACATTATTGCATATGAGATGTTCTGAGTCTGCACACTCATCTCCATTGAAAGTAAAATACTCCCTCCTTCTTCGCCCAAGGAGGGGCCTAAAACCAGAGCAGCACTGAGGTAGGAAACTGGAGGGGTTCAGGGTTTGGCAGATCTAGGCACCTTGGGGACCCTGAGGGAAAGCTGAGGTGATGGCATAGCAGTCTCCCAGCTGACCACCTACGAGTCACTAGATTTTTGCACTCTATATGGAAGTGAATATTGAGAAGCTTGAAAAGAGTCTCAAATAAAAAATGGAGAATAGATGCAGCTCAGATAACAAGATAACAGTTGCAGTTTTTACAATAGGTTACCCAGCCATAGTGTTTACCTTGTGGTTTGTGGTTGGGCTTTATCCAAATATCAGCTGACATCATGACTGAAAATCATAGAGTGAGTAAAAAAGTAAAAACATTTAAGCCAGCCCAGTGGTGCTGAGGGTTGATGCGCTGGACGCCACACCTTGCGGTACACCGGCGACTCGGGTTCGGGAATGACCTCGGGTCATTGGGGTGCCGGCATGGGGTGGGAGAAGCGGGATTGAGCATGCCATCAGGCTGCTCTCCTCTCCCGGGGTGGTGGGGATGGGTTGTCGACCCTCCTGTAGTTCCGTTCCCACCGGGTGGAGGCCCAGTGGGGTAACGTAGGTGGGCAGGGTGGCAATACTGGTGGGCGGAAGGAGCTGAGCTGGCTTCCGGTGTGCATGCGTGCGTGCCTCCATGTGCATGTACAGCCATGTGCCGGGGCTCTGGGAGGCGAACCGGAGAAAAACCCAAAAAATCTAAATCTAAAAAAAAAAGAGTAAAAACATTTAAAGGATTATAAGCTCTTTTATGAACATACGAAGAAGCCAGCAGAAGAAAGCCATTTGGTCTATCAAGCCTGCTCGTATTGCAGGGTCCACAGCTTGAGCTAACATCCCTGCCCTCCCTCCCCATGATCCTCCCATCCTCCCTCCCCATGATCCTTACCTTCCCCCATGCCTATCCCAGCCTCTCTTAAAGCTGCCCAATGTCTTCAACAAGATTACCTCTTCCAGCAGCGCATTCCAAGTGTCCACCACCCTCTCTGTGAAGAAGTGCTTCCTGACCTCCCTCCTACACCTCCCACCCTCCAGCTTAAGACTGTGCCCCCTCGTGTTATGGTTGCCACTCAGCTTAAAGAGACTCTTCTTATCAACCTTATTTATCCCTTTCAAGTACTTGAAGGTCCCAATCATGTCCCCCCCCTCCTGTCTTCCAGAGAGTACATGTTTAGTGCCCTCAACCTCTCCACATATGCCTTGCTCTGCTGACGGGCTATCATCTTTGTAGCCCTCCTCTGGACCTTCTCTAGCAGGTTAATGTCCTTTTTGAGGTGTGGGCACCAGTACTAAACTCCATACTCTAGATGTGGCCTTACCTGTGACCTGTACAAGGGCAGTATAACCTCCTCGCTCCTACTACTGATCCCCCTACCTATGCATCCCAGCATCTTGTTTGCCTTTTCTGCTGCTTTCTTGCACTGCATGGAGTGCTTCAGGTCACTAGTGATCATCACGCCCAGGTCCTTCTCCTCCTCTGATGCAGATACTCGGACTCCACCCAGGTAGTACTCTGTCCTGGGATTCTTGGCGCCAATATGCATAACTTTGCATTTCTTGTCATTGAAGCCAAACTGCCAGATCCTGGACCACCTCCCTAGCTTTTCCAGATCTTCCTGTAGGTCCTGTATCCCTTCAGCTGTGTCCACTCTCCCACAGAGCTTGGTGCCATCTGCGAATAGTCACACTTTGCCCTTAATGCCATCCCCAATGTCATTGATAAAGACATCGAACAACACTGGCCCCAGCACCAAGCAGCTGTTTTTTAATGGGGGCTGGGGGAGGGTGTACTAGATTTGTTGATTTTTCTGATATAAGCCACGTACCAGCAGCACCCCTAGAAAAATAGGAACTTAAAAAATAAGAAATTTGTTTGAAACATGATGAATGAGCAAAGGTACAGCTTGCTACATTCTAATTTTCATAAAATTTAAAAAATGCTATTTAAGAAAAGGGCCAGATTTGTTGTGAAGCTTGGAATTTCTGTTACGTATCTTTAAGCAGTTAGGAAGTTGAGTAAGTGGGATAAGGGCTGAAATTGCTGTGGCAATTTAAAAATACAGACCAAAAGAATGTATTGATTTATTCATTTTCCTATTGAAAATTGGTAACTGAGAAAGGCACACTGAGGCAGGGCTTATTTCCAGGTGCGACCGGGAGCTTTTTTAAAGAAGTTGTTAGTAAGTTGCAGAAAAGTGCTACTTTTGTAGTAGAGCGTGGTGTTTTTATTGCATGCTGCAATGTGGTTTGTAAGTGTTCGGAAGGAGTGTAAGTGTAGGAAGACTGAGTTGAGTGGGTAGGTGAGCCAGGGCATGTGTCAGAATATCTGAAAACTGAGCGCATGATATTTTAATTTAAAGCACATTTTAACTTAAAGCAGCTTGAGAGAGTGACACGCAAATGCCCTTATGTACAGAAAACAGTGTGTAATGGAAAATTATGCACTGTGATCTTCCTGGACTAAGTCTCCATCACTCATTCACACTAGTGGGATAGCGCCAGAGGGCGGCGGACCAGACACAGCCTCTCTGCCATAAAAACGTTCAGATGAAGTCCTCCTACTGTCACCGCTACTGTCTAAGGACGACTCCGTTGATGGCAGGAAAGAATTTATTTTTCTTCATAATCTTCTTCTTGTTCGTAAAATAAGAAATTACTACTTAAAATATTAAATTAAACGTTAAAAGCTGCTGTCGTATAGACGAAAACTTAGACTCCGGCAGATGAGCGACGTTGACATCCAAGCGCACTCGACGATGGGAGAAAAGGAACTGAGGCGGTTGGAGGGTTGACGCTGAGATAGCCTACACAGGCACATGCTAGTTTCGTGGTGCCACGCATGCGTGGTCCTGTCTCGGCGCCGACCCTTCCGAAAATTTTAGGCTCCCGCTTGGTCCGGCGCTATCCCACTAGTATGAATGAGTGATAGAGGCTGTCCAAGAAGATCAATAATTATGGTAAGTAAGTAATTTCCATTTTCCGGTGTAAAATACAGGGTCACCAGTAATTATAGAGTTCTAGCAACCCTGCAGTAGGCATTATTTTCTGCAGTACTGTTATGACTGGATTAAAAAGAGGGCAAAAGGGACACTGTCTCGGGGCCCAAGTCTCCAAGAGGACCCTTAATTTTCAGTTGAGATGCAGGTGTGCTATCTGCATATCCTAAAAATGTGATCCTTTTTTTATGTCATCCTAAACTTTTGGGCTTTTCCCATCTGTAAGACTACGGGAAGGGGGGAGAATTCCTATCAAACGCTTGTTAACTAGAGTCCTAATTCTTAAATCGTCTCAGTTGTGGTTTCCTCCTTGTTTTTCTTTGCATTTCTGTTATGGATAAACTGTGTGTTACGTATTCTCCATCCAGGCCTATAGTAGTGATTCATTCACAGTCTTAACATGAGTTCCTCAAACCTGAACTTAGAGGGGGCTGTAAGTGTACCAGATTCCTCACATTTTGAAAGCCCGTGGAAAGATCTTTCCAACAAGGTATTGGACCTCCCTGTGGGTGTTCACAGTCTGGATATAAATATCTAAATCATCCATAACTTAGGTTAAGGTACTGTGGCAACCATTTCCTAGCATCTTGAGACAGAAAGTGATACAACCAGACACACCTATCATAATACTGAACAGGAAATTCATAGAATGGAAAGTTAACAGTGACCATTCATGATAGGTCCAAACAGTTCATTTCTAAGTGGCAGCGCTGGGTGTGGTATTTTTCCAATACTGATGTTGACTTTGTCCCATAGGGTATTAAAGATGTACCTATCTCACTTTGCTCTAACAGCAAGGCAGAGATCAGAGAATCCTTCTAAATGAAGTCAACTGCCATGAAGTGTACACAAATTGCAGCTGTGGGGGTGGGACCCTTGCCCCGCATCAGGGGATTTGGAAGATCACAATAAACTCTTCAGGAATGATATAAGGGGGAGAGCCTAGGATATAACAATAGTCAGGTAATATCTCTCAAACTATAAACTTATTTATTTATTTGAATTTTGGTAAATTCTTGAATGAACATTGTAGAATCTTGTAACTGCACCTTGTAGAACATTGTAACTGTACCATTGGTTGAAATAATTTTTTTTTTGTAATTGTCTTTTTAGTAAAAAAAAATTTTAAAAACTGAAAGGCAAGGAACCATCAGTAGATACAGTTCCAACTAAAAGCAGTTGACAACCTACATCATGTAATCCAGAAGGCAGTAGTGGCACAGGAACCGTTCCAAATAAATGTTGCAGTTACATTGATCCGCAAATAGAATACTAAAATAGATATCTATACAAAACAGTACTGAATTGTCCTTGCTTCCACAATATGGATGACCCAGGCATGTATATCGCCAGATCTTACTTTGAGGGAGGCTCTTGCAGCAGGTCGTCACCGGTAGGACTAAGCTGTCAGGCGCCAGGACCACATAGAAACCTTTCTAGCTAGCAGTGTACCATGGGGGACCGCCCACCACTGATGTCACTGCACTCACGTCAACCTATCCTGAGGCAGGCGGTCCCCCACACTCATCTCATTTCTTTCCCACCATTGACCCTTGCACATTGAACCACCAACACCACCGCAGCTACAGTTGACCGCCATTTCCTGCGCTTCGCAGCTTTATTTATTTTCCTTTTTCTTTAGTAATAACATTGATTTTTCGGGTTACTGGATTCAGGTTTGTGTCTTCTCAACCTGCCTCATCTTCCAACCACTCCACAAAGTATGCCTGCGGCAAACAGATTCCAGAAAAGGACAGACATTCTACTTGCATCCTGTGCCTAGGCCCCAGCCACGACACTGAAGCCTGCCAGTTTTGCCAGAAATTTAAGCAGGCCATATTGGAGATGTCGCCTGAAAATTCTGGAGAGCCATCACCTCAAGCAGAAGCTTGTTGCAGTGGAACAGGAGCTGCAGACCAGGAGCTTTTCATCATCAACAGCACAGTCCTCCAGGGCTTCCTCCTCTTCTTTACCTGGGAAGAAATCTAGCAGGAAGCATAAACACCGAGATAAAGACTGGGCCTGGTCTGCTTCCCGCTCGTGGTCTCCTCATAAGCCTTCGACCATGACTGGGTCTTCCTCGGCCCTGCCAGCCCTTACTCCTGCTGGGCTACCAGTAGCCCCCCCCGGCTGCTCTTATCTTGGTGGTGGGCAGCAGCTCCTCAAGACAGGGGACTTTGTCTCCTGCTCCCCGGACCCTGATGCTTAGGCCCCTGACTTCCATGGGCTCTTAGCCAGGTGGCTTGACCGGTATTGGTTCTTCAGGTGCCGGCTCCTCTGCCAACACCCCCAGCCGTGGCACTGCCTGCATTAGTCCCTCCATGGGGGATGGCACCATCCCTTCTAGGCTACCGGCATCTCTCCATGTTCGATCTTGCTTCAGCCTTCACCTGGGATGTGTCTGTCCCCCCCGCGCCAGTCTCTCCTCTCCCGGCATGTGTGGGCACTCCTCCCAGACTCCGGCAGACCATACCCGCTGGGCCGCTGCTAGTGCTGCCTCAGCCTAAACCGGTGCCGGCAACCCCTTCTGCGCCTGCGGGACCTGTGCCGGGGTACCCAGTTCCGGCCCCAACTGGACTGACACCAGCTTATCCCTACCCAGCACTGGCCTGTCCATGTCCTCCAGTATATAATTATCCTCCACTGGTGGATTATAATGTCCTGTTTACTTCTTGGTGGGCTTTTATGCAGAAGCAGAACCCCACCCCCGTGGGCCCGCCGCCAGCGTCACCCTGACACCCCCCTGGTCTCAGACTCCTCTGGATCTTGTCTGGCCTGGTCCCAGTGACCCTCATACGTTGGGTACCAGGTCCAGTGTTGGCTCAGGGGGCCACCTGGACTGACCCCTGACCCCTAAAAGTGAGCTGAACGAGGAGGTGAAAAGGGCCCTGATTATTCAGAGTCTTCCTCCCTTGAGGGGGTGTCATCTGAAGATGTGGAGCTCCCTAAGGCAGTCCCCAAATCCCCTTCTGATGATCCTTCTTTCCTGGACATCATGAGGCACATTCAGACAACCATGGGTTTGGGAGGCTGAGGAGCAGGACCCCGAGTGATACCAGTTGGCCATTTCCCTGTACCAGCCTGATGCTTTCCCATTGGTGGTTCCCCCCTTGATTGACTCCTATGAAGATGTCACTAGGGTACCCTGGAATCACCCTTCTACAACTCCGTTGGTGCCCAAGAAGGCTGACCGCCTTTTCCATGTCCCCACCGCTAGACCCTTCTTTTGAGTGCAGCCTAAGGTTGACTCAGTGGTTATCAATGCGGCCCGTGACCGCACCAAGACACCTAAGCACCTTAGTGCTCTTCCCCCTGACAAGGAGTCCAGACAGCTGTCTGCTTTGCTGCTGTTGGTGGCAGATTCAACAACTTGGCATACATTGAAACAGTCTTTTTTTTCTTCTTTTTTTTTCAATTTCATTTTTATTGAGTGAGACAAGTTATTACATACAGTTGATTTCTTTAGATTCATCATCTATGACATTGTAATACAAAAACATCATAATGTGAAATCAAATACTAGATAGGGTTGATGACACCTTGACTTACAAAAGGGTAAATGTAAACTGGTCCTCCATGGCCCAATCTCAGAAGAAAGAGAGAAAAAGGGGGGATAGAAAGGGAATAAAGAGGTGGCACCCAGCGTGGGGTGTCCTCACCTCTGGTTATGACCACGATTCTTTCAAACCCAACCCTTACTTATGGAACAAATTCTGGGTCAACCACGGCTAAATGCATTATCCAGCTACGCCATTTACTTAGAAGGGAATCTGACCTATTATGAATTTTGGCAGATAGAAGCTCTAGGTTATATATTTCCAGAGTTATCTACCGCCAATCCAACACCATAGGGGCAATATTGGACATCCATCTGCGAGTAATAGCTTTACGTGCTGCTAATATATAAGTTGGTAATAATAATAAGGTATGCTCCCATTTTGGTCTGTTAGGGGGGGTATATAGAAAGCACGGCAATTTCGGCCGTCAGTTCTGTTTCATCATTCAGGCATTCCTTCAGTTCCAGTTGAAGGGAGCACCAGAAGGGGGTAAGTTTGGGACAGAACCAAAAGATATGGCCTAGGCCTGCTAATGTACAACCACACCCTCTCCAACAATATCCGTAGGTAGCCGGAAGGAAACAGTCTTTTTTTTCCCTTTGGAAAATTTCAATAAAGCTTTTAATTACAGTTTAGACAATACAGATGCACAGATGCAGTACATTAGTGATTCTGTCAGAAGAAAACAGTTAATATGTGTACACTCATTTGATCATAGCAGTCAGTATTACTGGTATAGGGTCTGTCTGTGTACAGGGATTCACTTTGATACTGATCTGTAGCAAAATGTAAGCTTTCTTATGAACATTATTAACAGTTAAGATGTAATAGTTAAAATCTAGAAACCAACAACTGTATGATGACAAGACCTGCACAGAAAAACAACATTTAGGAGGCAGTAGTGTAGCTGTATCAGAAAAGAGGCATTCATAACACAAGAAATGGGAGGAGAGAACGTCCACCCAATACACATGGAGTTGCAAAGAACCATAGTGCTATACTGCACTTTGTCTCATCTCCTTTCCCTTTAGGTTACTGCCCCTTTAAGATATTGTAGGTAGCAGCCCCACATACAAGTGTTCCCTTGGCATTTTCTCAGGGCAAGGTGGCTGAGGCGTTCACTGTGTGCTAGACTGACCACATTCTGCTTCCAGCTATGTGAGGAGGAGATTTCCAATGTACACCACTTCTGTAGAACAGTGCGTTTAGCCTCAATAGCCACTGTACCTGGTAGGTAGTATTGTGTGTATTATCATGGGGTAGACCAAGAATATAGGTTAAGGAAGAGGATAAAAAAGTAGTGCCCAAGATTTTTTGGCTTGTATTATGTACCCCCTCTCCAGAAGTCTGCAAGAGCTGGGCATTGCCACAGGTATGCAGTAGAATCTCTTCCAGTGCCTGACACCAATTCAATTGATTGAGTATCTGTGGAGTCCTGTACCAGTAATGCAATACCTTGTTCTGGATAAGACGACTCGTAGCATCTCAGCATGCAGCATGTGCACTGGTCCCGCACTGGGACAACTGTTCAGTAGAGATGCTGGCTGGTAAGTCCCTTTCCTGGTGACCTTTTGCATAAAGAGTCTGGTCTGGTTGTGTATCCTAGGGGTACCAATAAATGCATCCTGCTCTGCCTCTGGGCAGTCGAAGCCAGCTTACTGGAAAGAAGGCCGAAGACAGGTTGGGGGGGAGGTGGAGTCAGCTGGTCATGGTAAGGCTTGCACTGCAATTCTAATTTGCAAATACTTCGTGATCTGATCGAGCAATGCTGTATTGGGTGCACATCTGTTCAGAAGATTGTATTGTGTGGGAATGCGGAAGCAGGAAGTCTCAGATACAGTGTATCCCCTCAGCCTTCCAAGACTCCCAGTAGAGGTGTTGTTTGTCCACCTGTATTTTATTATTGCTCCATAGTGGCAGGAGTTCCACCGATGTCAGATTCTGCTTAAGGATTTTGTCTAGAGACCTCCAGGTTTATTTGGATGCTGCAGTAGTGGACACAGTTCCTTGTGGCACAGACCCATACAGGAGCATTTTGGGTGATCTGTTCACTATCAGTTGCTGCTCCAACCTGAGCCATAGGAGAGAACACTTTGGATTGTTTTCAGATCATCTAAGAGCCTGTGAACCCAAAAAAGCCAAATGGTAACCTTTTATCCATGGAAGGCCCCAACCTCCCAGTTTTCATTCTGCCCTGAACTTCCCTCGACTGTACCTCGGGGGTTTACCCTACCACAAGAAGGTGCCAAATAGCGTATCAGTTTTGGAGAACCAAGCATCACCTATTGTAATAGGGAAGCAGCTCATCAAGTGTAACAGTTTTGCTGCAGTGCTCATTTTCCATGCTTCAGTCTTGCACGCTAGTGACAGGTGCAGTGCCCTCCAGCAGTCACATTCTATGTCAAGTGTGCACAGCAGCGGGGTAAGGTTCAGTTTGGGGATAGAGGGAATGTGTGCATTAACTTTGATTCCTAGGTATGTGATACCATCTTGTGGCCAGGTCAATCCTTGCTGTATAAAGGGATGGGAGCTACAGTCAGTTGTCAGTAATGGGCAGCACTTGGGTTTTGCTCTTATGATATTGAGACCAGACACTTCTGCAAATTCCTGAAGCACTCTAAGGAGGGCTGGCACAGAGAACTCTGGAGCTAAAAGGAGAACTAAAAGGTCATCTGCATATAGCAATATGGAGTGCGAGTCCTGCCCTACCCTGACGCTTGCTATGTGGGAGTGCACTCTAATGGTGATGGCCAATGGCTATATAGCCAGTAAGAATAGTAATGGTGAGAGGGGGCACCCCTGCCTGGTTCCTTTCTGCAATGGAACAGAGAGGATATTGAGCCATTTATTGTGACCCTGGCTGTGGGATCGCTACATAGTGCTTGGACTCACTGCAGAAAGTTTTGGCCGCAGCCAAAGTGCTGCAGGGCCGCATTAAAATGTGGCCAGCTGACTGAGTCAGAGGCCTTTTTGAAGTCTATAGAGACTGCTACATCCTCTTTCTTTGACTCTTGAGTGGCCTTCATGATCATAACTGAGATCTCAGGTGATTCGACCCTAATCAACCTTTGATGAAGCCTGCCGGTGCCGGGTGTATTAAATAGGGGAGGAGGTCTTCCATCCTAGTGGCAAGTACCTTGGCTAGGACCTTGCAGTCCGTGTTGATAAGTGAGATAGGGCAGTAGTTGGAACAGTTTGTGCTGTCCTTGTCTGTTTTGGGCAATACCATAATAACCACCCCTCAGAGTAGGTGGTAGAGATCCACAGTCCAAGGCCCCAAACAGATATTTAATATTTAATTTTTTTGTTACATAGGCGATGATGGTAGAAAAGGACCAATGGTCTATCCAGTCTGCCCATATTACCCTGTTATACCCCAGGATCTATTGTCTCTGTGGGGTCTTTGCTTAGACTATTCCCTCTTTTGTTATCCATTATTCAGTCCCTCACTTCCGGCGGAGTAGCTAATACCCTCTTGACTCTATCCCAGCCTGGTTTGAAGCCGTTTATAGTTTTTCAACCCACCACCTCTGCCAGCAGACCATTTCATGGCTCAACCACTCTTTCTTTAAAATAATACTTTATTTTATGTTATTGTTTTAAACTTAGGTACTTTTCTTTTCCAAATATGCCCATTTACCCATTTTATAAGCTCAATAAGACACTCCAGGGGGGTTGGCTGTTGTGCCACAGCCACACATCTAGGGGCTGAAGGCACTGGTCCTCTGGCCTCTTGCCTCACTTGTACAGTTGTGGCACAACAACCAACCCCTGTTGTGTCTTATTGCTTGCTTAGTGCACCTGTGTATGAATGTACCAATGAAAATTCATTTGCTTTGCAGGAGATGATCAGGTTATTGGCACCTGATGGGTTAACAACCAGTAGACATCCCCCTTCCCAATAAGTTCTAAAGATTATTATTATTTTTTTTTTACAAAAAAAGCACTGTGCTTTCACTCTCTTACTTTTCTTCACGCAGCCTTGGTTTCATAACCAGTTCTTTGTTTTGGGAGGCTTTCTAAGACTCACTTCACTTTGGATGTGCCACTATAAGGAACCACTGTGCACATCACAGCAACAGATGTGCTGGATTTATTTGACACTGCTGATCCCACAGCCAGCACAGAGGGCATATCTTTGCTCACGAAGCAGTTAACAGGAAAAGTGCCTCAGGCTGCAAACCAGGGTAGCGTGTATAACAAAGCCTTTGCTCTAATCCAGAGAGCACACAGTGCTAGAACAAGATAGCTTCTTGGCACCTTTATTTTTTGAATAATTGAAGAACTTGTTTTTCTTTTACTGCTAGTTTTCTCTTTGTAAAGAAAACCCATCTTGTTCTTTTTTTTTTTTTCTATTCTCTTCTATTGTATTTCATGAGACTATCCCAGATATAATATAATTTTTATAAAAATAACACAAATCAGAATATTATCAAGAATCCTCCATTTTCAAACTGATTCTGCAGCCCTATACCCAATAAGTCCACAGTTTTGGGTGAGATTGGTAATACAAATAATTAAAACTTTTCTCTTTTCTTTCTTTTTAGTCCATACTGTACTAAAAGTATTACCGCTGCATTTCTTTACAGTCTGAACTTTTGGGTACCCCCACCACATCCAACGATTCATCTGTCTTTCTCTCTCCTAGAAGGGCAACAGTCATTTGTCATTTCTCCAGCTTCTCTGAAAAATTGCAGGACTCCAAAGCCAGAGAACTTGTGTTTTCTATGATTTGAAATGACCCGTATACCGTTATGTGTGTGAAGCAATTAGGGTGCCACAACCAGTTCATCTGTCATGCTGGCAAACTGGATTTTGTGGCGCTCAGCAGGGACAGTGCCGTCTCAGTGTTGCGCCCCTTGACCCATACACCTCCGACCTGGAAGTGATTATATTTTAAAGAGCTAGTGTACTGTCTGGAAACTGCCTGCAATTAATTGTAACTTTCCGATGTAGTCAGCTATCACATCTTATATTGCAAGTATTTTTATGTTGGCTTGCGCACATGCTCAAGCAACATCTTGTGCTAGTAGCACATTTCAGAGGTGTGTCAGTGTTGGCGAATGCAGAGCATGCTTTAATAGGTGCATCCCTCCTCCAATAAGCCAGCATGCTAGTGCTGACACAAGCATTATGCAAAGTGGACACAACCTGTAAGAAAAGTGCCGCTGCAATCAGAGACAAGCTCGTCATGCAGCGGCACAGATGACACGCCTCCCGATGTGGCTTTCCTAGCAAAACATTTCAATAAACATGACAGCGAAGCCGCCACCACACAATCCCCAAAGGAAGCCAACATCGGGGGTGCAATGCCCGTGTCAGCATCATGGACATTGGCAGGCATACGCAGTGTAATCTGGAGCGTATAGTAGAAATTCGGTGGCTCTGGGGCAACAAACGAGAAAGCAGTTGTTTATGGCTGCCCCAGCAACAAGAGAAAAACTTCTGCATGTCTGATGACCTACTCCGACTTTGGTACACAACTAAAGTGTGTGTGTGTGTGTGTGGGGGGGTTCTTCTTTGTTTTGTTTGCGCCGCGGTCACTCAGAACACACGAAGAATCCCACCCCCCTGCCTGCAGTCAGTGCCGAGTCGCTAACCCTTTCCCTTACCGTTTTCCCCATGGTCTTTGCTGTGTGCCTCACATGCATGCGCGCTCACTCAAGTCCATTTTCTTTTCTGGGTGCCGGACCGCGGTGTTTATATGTCTGTGTAGCCCGCCCAGCTGGGCCTTTAACTGCTAATCAACTTGGTTGGCAGAGGTACAGTGAGACCACACAGGTGGCACACGGCACTGGCTGGGCATGGCATCGTGATGATCATCAACAACCATGTTGGAGTTGGACTGTGGAAATTCAAGCAGAAGCTTCTGCTTAAGCAAGGATGATCATGGAAGAACCTGTAAATCAGTGGGCTCCGGCTGTGTTTATCAGTGGCAGACTCAACAGGAAGCAGCAAGTTAAGTAGATGGATGGAAATAATCACTTTTATTATTAGTTAGAAAGTGGAAACAGAAACAGCGCTCGCTTACCAGTGGCCAGTACTGCCAACAGTGGGGTTGGGTTTGTGACACTGAGGGGGCCAGAGACAGTCCACCTTACTGGGATGGGGAGGGAAGGGAGCAGCCAGGACAACTGAATCCGAGGGGGAGGGGCAGCAGGCAGCCGTCAGCCCAGGACAGTGGACACTGAATCCAAGGGGGACAGCCCAGGACACAGAATCCCTGCAAGGGGGTAGGCCAGAACACTGAATCCCTGCAAGGGGTGTGGGGGCAGTCCAGGAGACGGAATCCCTGCAAGGGGAAGGGGGTGGCAGCCCAGGATACACTGAATCCAAGGGGGGGGGGCGGCAGCCCAGGACACACTGAATCCAAGGGGGAGACACAGCCCAGGACGCTGAATCCCTGCAAGGGGGGGCAGCTCAGGACACTGAATCCCTGCAAAGGGGACAGCCCAGGACAGTGAATCCCTGCAAGGGGGGGTGGAGGCAGCCCAGGACACGGAATCCCTGCAAGGGGGGGGGGCAGCCCAGGACACACTGAATCCAAGGTGGGGTGGCAGCCCAGGACAGTGGACAGTGAATCCAAGGGGGACAGCCCAGGACACTGAATCCCTGCAAGGGGGTTGGGAGCAGCCCAGGAGCAGCATGTCCAGCCCCCCACATTGTGTGGTACACTGGGAGCCCACCCTATTGTGCTGCCGCTCACAGTAAGCCGACCGCATCGGCGTGTTCTTGCCCCTGCCCCACCCCCATTGTGTGGCACACTGGGAGGCCACCCCAGTGTTGCCAACATCAGGCCCCCCTGAAAGTCATGGGGCACACTGGGAGCCCACCCTAGTGTGCCCAACATTTGTTTTCTTTCACCTGTAAAGAAAGAAAACTGTCCTATGGCTCAATGTCCATTTTTTTTTGGTACCTAAAAAGAAAACGGTCCGTTGTCCACAGCACCCCTCCCCAACCCGCACTCCACCCCTGCACCCCACCTCCCCACACCTCCCCACCCCATACTAACCTCCAGAGGTCCAGCACTGCGATCTTCGGCGAGCGGAAACACGCCTGGACTCCTCAAAGCCAAACTGTAAAATGAAGAAATGCCAGTAAGCTGTATAATGGCTTAAAGGGAGGTGGGGGTGGGTCAACTTAGGTGGATATCTCAGCCATTTTTTTTTAATTTTGGCTCCAGATTTCAACATGGGGTTCTTGGGACCCCACCTCATGAACACATGTACTGTCATCTCGTTATTCAGTTCCGAAAGATCATTTCATGATCACTGCACAGAATCACCTTTTGGGACCGAGTAACAAAACAAAGCAGTACTACTGTTCATGAGGTGGGGAGTCTAAACTATATTGTCATTTAGTGAAAAAATTTAAAAAAATGACTGTGTTATGAGCGTGCGTTGTGCAGTTTTCCACACATGCTCGTAACTTCGACAATTTTTAATATTTCCACTCCAGATTTTCAACACTGCCATTTTTTCACACCTCCTTATGAACTGTGCAGCTGTCATTTTTCACATCCTGCCCGAAATGTGTTTTTGCATATGTGGCGCACAATGGCATGGTTGCCGTGTGAAATCAAAATCACAGTGACACTGTTCATGAGCGGAGGTTTCAAAATGCCTATGTTGAAAATTTGGTTAAAAAAATCCCCCAAATAATTGTGTTACGGGCGTGCGTGGTGCAGTTTCTACGCGTGCTCGTGACTTCACCAATTTTTCATATATTCACTCCAGATTTTCAACATTGTAATTTTTTTATGGCTCTTCAAGAACAGTACAGCTGTCATTTTTCACATCCTGCCCGAAATGTGTTTTCTCAGCTGTGGCGCCAAATAGCGCAGTCGCTGTATGTAACCCCTAGATGGCGCTATCCCAAGGGCTACTACCCCTGCCTGCTTGGCTAGTAGCAGGTTAAGGGGCCTGGGTAATGAAACGGTTGCCTCCACCTCGAGGTCAGGGTTGTTAGTGGTCAAGCTAACCTGGGCACAGCCCTCCAGGACACTGTAACCCCCCTCTTTCCATTCTAGTGGCCTGAACAATATACAATAATTACTTTTACAATGACCCTTATTCACCAGGCAATTACCCGCACTGTTTGCACTTACCACCAGGGCTGGTTCCTCTAGCTTGACCCTGGGGACCCCCTGTAAAACAAGGTTAAGCACAGCAAATAGCAACAGTACAATACTTTTTGCACAAACTGGAACCACAGTCGGGTTAAATGCAAAGAAAGTTAAATCTGATTTGTTCAAGGGACTTGAACAAGGGAGGGGTATAATCAGGTTGATTTGCTTAAAAGCTATATTAATCGGACAGTTATGCATACAGGTCAGAGTCCCTACAAAGTCACACACTCTGGGTACCCAGGTAGGAAAATGGTGGGCTAGCCAGGAACGTTGCAGCTGGTTGGGGCCCTGTGATGGAAGAAAGCAACATGCACAACACACACTTTTTGTAATCCGGAGCTGGAGTGCTCAGTTCATGAAAGAAAAGGCAGCAAAACAATCAGATGACAACAATTTTAGATTTAGCTGTTGTTGCAGGGAGCTACTCTGATGTTTACTCACGATACCCAATCCTGAACACAGGCAGGATGAAATTGAGACTGCAGGCTGTTGAGCTGGAGTGCCCGGAGAAGCAGGGCCCACATGAATCACCGAGGCGTCGTTCCTGTTCAAGGCGTTGAGCAGGGGGCTGATCCCCAGGCTGGTCTCTCGTCGATGACTTTCTCTGCGTAGCAGGTATTCTGGCTGGGCCAGTGTAGCAGGGCCCAGGCAAATGGAAATGGATACAGATTCAGTCCGTGGAGCTGGATACAGCCTCCAACAGTCAAAACACAGTTCAGACACACAGTGGGGAACCAAATCACGACTCACTATAAGCACACAGCACATTCACATATAAGGAAATTCCACTGTATCAGGCAAATGGCTCTCCAGTTGCAATTACAGAGTCTCTGCGCAATCCAGGAGTTCAGAGGTAGCTGGAAGTCCTGAGAGGCCGATCGCATTCAGCAAATCTTCAGTCTTCTTCAGGTTAGAGCCTGGTCACAATTCAGTGGTTTAATTCGCTCTCCAAATTCGGATTCAGTCCGAAAACAAGCGCAAGTTCCCTCTCAGGAACAGCAGGCAGGCATTCAGGCCAACCCAGGCCTTTCCACAGTTCTCCCATGCGAATCCACTATGGATTGCTGCTCAAACTATCTCGAGCTGTTACTTCTTCACTTTCCAACTCAGATCTAACTAAAACTGCAAGCAGTGTGGGAATTTCCCCAAGATCCAAAAGGTTCGGTTGGCTGATCTGTCTGTCAGTCACAACAAGGGCTCCCCCTCCAGGTTATTTTAGGCGCCAAAAGCCCAAAACTACAATTCCTACAAGTTTTGGCCCCACCAAGCCCCTGTAGGCAGTCTCCATTTTAGAGTCCCAAATGTACTGATTGGCCCATTCTGCAGTCCAGGACCAAGATGATGGAAACAAACAGAACTGTCTATGCTGCAAAGAAGGCAGGTTAGAACAAACTGCAGTATTATTACTGCTCTAACAAATGCTCAGCAAACAAGTACATGTTCTAACAGGGCAGAGCTCCCTCTCAGATTAATTATGACTGCAATCCAGGCAGCTCTTAAAGAGACAGTACACAGAGACTATACAGGCACTCTCTGGCAATACATTTAAACTGCTAAAACGCGGGACACCAGCCTGGCAGTGAGCATTTAAGCAAGCTCAAGGAAGACTTTTCGGGAACCCCCATTTGTAGGGGGGGTTACATGTGCAAAATCACCTTTCAGCTAACAAACTGATGGTGCCACAGTTCATGAGATGGGGCCACAAAAAGCCCACGGTAAAAATGTGGAGTGAAAATACCAACAAATGCCCAGGGCATTAGGGTTTCCAACCATAACGCCCCACCCTGTAGACTGACCGGCATCAGGGGTGTGACTTGGGATTGTCGGCTGTAATGCTCATGCCATTCCACCCCCAGCCCCACCCTGCAGCCAGTGACAGGCATCGAGGTGTGCCCTGGACTTTTTGGCCCCAAAGTTCACCCCATTCTCCTATACTGCACCCATCTCAGCATATTTCCTTTTCCTCATTTTTCACATCTTGGCCGAAATGTGTTTTCGCACTTCCAGCACAGAATAGCGCAGTCGCTGTGGGAAATCAGTGTTCAGGACAGATTAAGAAAATCACAGTAACACTGTTCATGAGTGGAGGTCCCAAAATGCCTATATTGAAAATCTGGTAAAAAAAATCCTCCGAATAATTGCATTACAGGTGTGCGTTGTGCAGTTTTTATGCAAGCTTGTGACTTCACAAGTTTTTGTATATTTTCGCTCCAGATTTTCAACATTACCATTTTTTTACACCTCCTCATGTTGGAAATATGTTTTCGCACCTGTGTCGTTAATGGCGCAGTCACTGTGCAAAATCACCTTTCAGCTAACAAACTGATAGTGTCATTGTTCATGCGGTGGGGCCACAAAAAGCCCATGTTGAAAACTTAGAGTAAAAATACCAAGACATGCCCAGGGCCTTAGGGTTTCTGACCATAACGCCCTACCGTGTAGGGTCTGACAGGAGTCCGTCGTACCCTGTAGGGAGTGACAGGCGTCAGGGATGTAATTTGGCATTGTTGACAGTAATGCTCACGCCATTCCACCCCCACCTCCCCTGCAGCCAGTGACAGGCATCAAGGTGCTCCTTGGACTCCTTGGCCCCAGAGTTCACACCATTCTCCTATACTGCACCCATTTCAGCGTATTTCCTTATGGAATGAGGTGAGTGTAAAGCCCAGACACCCCAAGGCACACCTCGACAAGTGTCAGTGTCTGCAGGGTAGGTTGAGGTGAAATGTCGTGACCATTATGGGTGACGACCCAAAGGCACACCCCAATGCCTGTCCATCTCTGCAGGTTGGGGGTGGAGTTGGTGCCATTCCTATACTGCATCTATCTAATTCCTGCACTTCCACTGCTGTTGCCAGCAAGCAAACATTCGGCACTGACAAATGCTTGTTTTTATTTTCAGTGTTCCTTTCCACGATTTACAGAACATCTTGGTAGTCAATCTAAAAAGTCTGTACAGAAAACATCTGAAAACATTTGCCTCTTCCCTGTTAACCTCACAGTGAATTTGTTTATTACATCATAGTGTTTCCATGACAACAGACTGTAATGTCACAGACAGCAATTGTGTGGTTAGCAGCTGAGAATCTGATACATTTTGAAAGACTCTGTGAAATAAGTGCTGCATTAGCTACAATACTTAGTATACCAACAGCAGGAGAAAGTAAAAAGAAAAGAACGAAGAACTAGAAAACAAGTTAAAATATAAATGGTATAAATCTAGTGTTTTTAAGTTTGTTTTTTTTTATAACTAGAGAGTTGCTGTTCAAGAAAATTAATATTAGGAGGGGAAAAGGGCACCATTAACAAAGGACCATGAATAAGGAAAAATGAAGACTATTTCCAAACACACAAAACAATACACTGAATATATTAGTGACTTCACACATGCCACAATTTCACAATTATAGTAATAAAAAAAAAAGAAAAAGGGTTCTTGTTCCCTTTAAATATATATTACATATTGGTAGGTGTGTACCGGTTCATAAGCCATAAGACCTGGCAGGGAGGTGATTGTCATGAGATAAGAAGACAGCCTGGTGGGTTGTGAGGCACAAGGCACTGGCACCAGAGACCTTCAGAACCTGGTCTGGGGTTTATCCTTTGACAGACCAAGATTATGAGCAGCCGACCTGAAGTGTTTTTTGACATGTCATCCAATGAAATTGCAAAAAAATGTACACATCCTGGTGAAAATGGTGACTATCCTACATAGATGCCTGTCAAGAGAAGTAAAAAAAAAAGATCAAATGTGAGTACCCACATCGAACTGACAGTGTCTGGTGATCTAGAAATGTCTAAAGATGAAGAGAACTGTTCAGTACTGTGGCGCTTCTGTGCTGAAGTCTGAAACAGTGCTGGGAAGCAGTACGCGACCTCCTTCTACTGTGGCCACATCAGGACCTGTGAATCTTTTATTCACATCATCAGGTGACATGTCAAAACACACTTCATATGGGCTTCTCATTCTTTACTTCACCCAGGAATCTGGCTACTAATTAAAAAAACAAATACTACTAATTTAAATTTTAAACATTCCGAAAATGGCTCAAGGCTGTTTAATATGGTGCATCCTGGTTGCCTCAAGTTTTACCCGCAACCCAGCAGGTGATTGTCACTCCTTAAGCACTTTAGCTGAAGTGTTCCTCAGTGCATCAATATACAGGAAATCTCCTACCCATTTTATAAAAAATCTATAAGCATACACTGATAATGTGGTACATGCTTGCAATAAGACCTGACAAAGTGTGTGATTTTGGGGGGGAGAATTGCACGGTTCAAATGCCTTGCTTGGTATGAGGCACTTGCACCAAGTGCCTTTAAACACACAAGAGTAAAGTGCAGTTATTCCCCCATAATCACACTTTAGTGAAGTGTCTTGTCACATTTATAACAGAGTGCGAAAAATGTCTTTCTCATCTTTATCCAAAAATAAAGACTGTATTAAAGCAGTGAAAATAAAGAATTTGTTGTAAATATGGATAATGTAGACCCTTTGAACAGTAAAGGGGTAATAAAACTGTATTGCTAACTGTAACTCTTATAATTTCTATTACAGTACTAATCAGCGGGGATCCATTTAGTTTCGGTGGTCGTAGCGGGGTACTGCGTAGTAGCAGCCATTATTACTGGTATTGCTAGGGATTGTTAGGCGAGCAGAGATCCATTTATGTTCGTTGATGGCAGCAGTGGACCCAGTTTTATTAGCAGTGATATATGTACCTGTTGGTTGCTTGATATTAGTGGTCTGAGCGCAGTTGCTAGTCTCATTTACCAGCGTTATGATGTCACTTACTTTTTTCATGATGTCGATCGAGAGCCAAAGTTTGCTGTGCCATAGCACTGTTGCCGAAATGGGGCCTGAGCTTGTCATCATGGCTATGCGTGCCAAGGTACGGTGGTTTTCTGTCAAACTGCTCCGTTGTACCTTTGTAGGCTGATGACAGTCTGAGTGGCATGGTGGAGTGTAGTGATTTTTTTTTTTAACTCATGTTGATGTTTATCGAAGATCAACATATATAAACAACAGTTGGCTCGGTGGTACTGAGGGTTGCGCTGGACGCCACTCCTTGCACCATTCTGGCGAACGGAGTTCGGGAGCAGACTCTGGGAGCCAGTGGTCAGCAGGGAGGAGAGGAGAGAGATTGAGTGTCCGGAGGACTGCTCTCTCTTGGGTGTGCGTGCAGGGATCGTCGCTCTGTAGTGGCTGCAGGTGGAGATCGGGGCACCACAGGGCGAGCTGCTGGAGACGAGACGTGAATGGCTGAGGGGCCGCCCAAGGCGCAGATGTCATTATATGTCCACGCCTCAGAGGGGCAACTAACCATGTCGGGAACCCGCCAGCTTCCTGGGAGGCGATGGCGGGGCTCAAGTGGCTGAACCCACATGCCCAAGGCTGGCCCTGATCCCAACTTGACTCTCTGTGGTCCCCACCTCCTCCCGTTCGGGTACGCAGGAGAGGGGGACCCAGCACCCGATTCCTTGGTCAGGGGAGGGGTTATTTTTTTTTTAATTCATGTTTATTGTAAGTTTATGCACAGATACACATTATACCTTTCACCACAGAACATTTGGTACAAGTTCTAATTTATCACATTATAGTTCTTTTCCTATTGATCTAAAACCAATAGTATCATCTCAGTAAGACAATCTGACACATATCTCTTCATTTCATTATTTCTTAGTTACAGTACAAGTATGACTTCTAGATGATTTATTTTATTAACATCCTGAGCCCTGTTTTACCCCAGATTTGTTCCTCCCTTTCTTCTTTTATTCTGCTGTGTTACTATCTTTCCAAACCAACCACTGTAGCCATCTACGAACAAAGGCCTGAGTACATAAATTAATTTTATGGGTCAACTCCTCCATTTCCTGTATTTCTTGGACAGTGGCTAGCCACTGTTGAATAGTGGGAGGTTCTGGAACCTGCCACTTCCTGGTAATAGCTTTATGAACTGATATTATCAGTATGTTCCACATATAAATTTTATCTCTACCTCTCACCTCCCTGGGCATTAGACCTAAAATCAAATGTTCTATGGACATAGATATGTTGTTCATCCACACTTATTGGCATTGTCCCTTTCCCCTTTAAATCTGCCGGAACGTCTTCAAGCTGGCTTCTCCCAACCACCCAGGTGGTATAACCCTCAGCTCCGCCCCATGACGCCAGATCTTCCTTTCCGCTGGAAGATTCAGGTTGCCTCCATCGTGCTCTCACATTCTGTAGGCCCTGGCTTCTCAACCTTCGGTTATTCCAAAAATTAAACTTACTCATGTTAGCGATTGCGACTTTTGCTTCTCAATCATGGAAGACAAGTCTTCCCCCGGATTTCACCAGTGCCTGTGCGACCAGAAGATGTCGCGTACAGACACGCGCACCGTGTGCGTCTATTGTCTTGGTGTTGCCATGACACCACGACCTGCGAGTTCTGCCTCACTTTTCAGCCTAATGTCCTCAACAACCATCTCGCACACCTTAAATTGTTCAGGCCCAAAAAACAGAACCCGCCGGTAAAATCTAAGGAGGCCCGGTAGGTGGTTTCCATGGCCGCGGGATCCACAGAGCAGTTGGAGCATATGCAGTCCTTCGAGGAGGAAGAGGCTCGCTCCACGTAATCTTCCTGTTGGGGCTTCTTCATTCCACTCAGCTTGGGCTCCACTTTCTCAGGTTCCTTCAAAGAGTTGTGCCACTCTTTCCTGACTAAGGGTGAGAGTCCTGCGGGCACGCACTCCTCTCGATCCCATAAGCGCAAGAGGGACCCGGACCATTTTCGTCTCGACAGAGACGCTCTTGGGATCGGGATAGATCTCAGTCCCAGGAGCTGGCCATTTCGACCTTGGTCGAGATTGCCGCTTCAGCCGCTGGCCTTTTGGCTTTGCCATCGGGCCAGTTGACCGGAGTTTCGATCAACGAAGTTGAGATTATTCTCGACCTGATTGACCCTTTGTCGCCGACTCTGGTTGACAACTCTTTCAGTCGGACTCCGGTTCTTTGCTTCCGCGACAAGGAGATCCAGCCAGCTGGGAAACCTGCCGAGGAAGTGGTCCCCGACTCTTGGAAGTCTCCGGTTTTACCGGTGTCTCACGAGCGACTGAGTTTGCCTGCCTGATCTCGATCGAGGTCTTGGACCCCCTCGATCGATAGGCTGAGGAAAGGTGCACAAGCACGCCAGAAAGAGGCGATGTCATCAGTCATCCTCTTCCTCCTTGGATGAGGAGAGGTTTTGGTGGAAACTCCAATGCTATGAGGACCTCATGTGGCAGCAGCTGATTTTGTCCGGGCATAAGCCGACCCCGGCTCCTACCCCAGCCATTGCTTGGCTTTCGCCTCCCAGGCGGAAGCCGACTCCCGAGGAACCGATAAAATCGGTTCCCCTGCCCGCGGAGCCGGCAAAACCTCTTCCAGTTAGGCCTAAATCAGTCTCTCCAACAATTCTGTTGGAACCACCGCCTAAGCAGTCCGTGGGAGGGGCTTCTTCCAAGGAAGTTGGGCTGGACACCGGGTTCCGCCAGCTCTGGGTCCTCCCGTGGGGGGCCAGCACCACCACTTCCTTTCCACCTGGTCCGCTGTTACCACGGACAGGTGGGTCTTAGAAGTGGTTGACCAGGGTCTGCCTCTGGACTTCGAGCAGAACCCTCCAAGCCGATCCCACATCCCACAGGAGGAGAGAGTTTCCTCCACACTCAGTCGGCTCTTCGAGACGACATTGCTCAGCTCCTCCTCAAGGAGGCAGTAGCTCGAGTGGTGGATCCTCCACCAGATCCAGGGTTCGTATCCAGGTACTTCCTGGTCCTGAAGTGGATGGGGGGGGCTGGTGCCCCATTCTAGATCTGCATGACCTGAATCAGTACCTCAGGCCACGCACCTTCCGGATGGTAACTCTGTCCCAGATCATACCATCCCTGGAGCAAAACACGTGGTTCTGCTCACTGGATCTCCAGGATGCATTCTTTCATGTCCCAATCCATCCGTCCCACCAGCGGTTCTTCCGCTTCAGGGCAGAGGGAACCCTATACGAGTTTCGAGCCATGCCATTCGGCCTGTCATCAGCCCCATGGGTCTTCACCAAATGCATTGCAGTGGATGGCAGCCCACCTCAGGCATCGGGGGGGGGGCAGAATCTACCCCTACCTCGATGATTGGCTCTTAACAGGTACCACCCAACAGGAGGTGGAGAGGTCCAGGGAAGTGGCCCTCCAGACCTGCTCCCAACTAGGCCTCCTGATCAACGAGGCCAAGTCAGAACTCGTGCCTTCTCAGATGATGTATTTCATTTGTGCAGAGCTCAACTCTCGCTGAGCCAGAGCCCGGTTCCTGGCAGACAGAGTGGAGGTTCTCTCCTCCTTTGCCTGATCATTTCTGGTTGGGCAATTGCGCCCTCCCCAGGACTTTCTGCATCTTCTGGGTTACATGGCGGCCTGCACGTCCATGGTCTGTTGGGCCCAGTGGCATATGCGCCCCCTTCAATGGGAGCTGGCCACTCAATCAACTCAGCGCCTAGGTCATTTTGACCAGCTGATCACTGTGACCCAGAAGATGTGGGATGCTCTTCAGTGGTGGACCATCCTAGACCGGTTGCAGGAAGGGATCCCATTTGTTCTCCCTGAGCCAACGGTTGTCCTCACGACCAATGCCTTTCTTATGGGCTGGGAAGCCCACATGGGGGACAACAGGGCCCACGGGTTCTGGACCCTTGAGGAGTCCCGTTACCACATCAACCTGTTGGAGCTCAGAGCAATCAGACTGGCGCTGTCAGCGTTCGCTCCTGAGCTCTGGGGTCAAGTGGTTCAAGTCCAGATGGACATCACCACGAACATGTACTACCTCAACAAGCAGGGCGGCACGCATTCCCGGCTGTTGTGCAGGGAAGCGCTCTGCATCTGGACACTCGTGAGCTGGCTGGAGGCAGATCTCCTAGCCATCCATGTGGCAGGAGCCTCAAATCAACTGGCAGATACTCTCAGCCGTATAGGTGAGACATCCCACGAGTGGTCTCTCCATCCAGAGGTAGCTTACAGCCTGTTCTCTGACTGGGACAAACTGATGGTGGACCTGTTTGCCTCCAGGGAAAACACCAAGCTGAGGCTGTTTCATGCCCGCCCCCCCTCAGCAGGGCTCACCGCAGGGGGATGCTTTCTCAAGGCCGTGGACCCCAGGCCTCTTCTATGCCTTCTCTCCATTTCCCTTGATCCACAGGGTGCTCCTCAAGGTGAGGAGGGACAAGGCGCAGGTGATCCTGTTAGCCCCAAACTGGCCACGCCAGTTCTCGTATCCCAGATCTCCTCAGCCTCAACAACAGGCTCCCGAGGTGGCTTCCAGAATGCCCGGACCTGATTTCAGTCAATCAGGGGAAGGTTCTCCACCCAGACCTTTAATCCCTGCACCTGACAGCCTGGTTCCTGAGTGGCAAGAGTTCCAGGCTTTGGGTCTCTCCGAGGATGTACTCACGGTAGTGGAAGCATCCAGGAAGGAGTCAACCAGAAAGTGTTATGCCTTCAAATGGAAAAGGTTTTCCATTTGGTGTCAGGGCAAGGGCCTGGACCCTCTGTCCTGCCCAATGGCTAACATTCTAGACCACCATTGGTCACTCTACAAAGGGAGTCTTCGGTCATTGACCCTTAGGGTACACCTGGCAGCCATCTCTGCTTACCGGGCGCAGGCCGGTCAGCAGACGTTGACGCAGGAGATAGTGGTCAGGTGATTTTTCAAAGGCCTGGATCACATATCCCCTCTGGTGCGTGAATCTCCACCTCCATGGGATCTACTGCTGGTCTTTGCACAGCTCATTGGCAAGCCATTCGAACCAATGCACAAGTGTGAGTTGTCACACTTGTCGTAGAAGACGGCCTTCCTGGTGGCTATCACATCTACCAGAAGGACAGGGGAGCTCCAGGCGCGCATGGTGGACTCCACTTATCTGATCTTCCACAGGGACAAGATTGTCCTGCGCCCCCACCCGCAATTCCTTCTGAAGGTGGTGTCAGAGTTTCACCTTAACCAGGTGTTAACTATGCCGGTGTACTGCCCCAATTAAACTTCAGAGGCCGAGTACTGGTCCATACTTTGGACCTGAGACAAGCTCTCTCCTATTATAAGGAGAGGGCGGTGGAAATTTGGGGAGAGGTTCGCCAGCTATTTGTCACCTACTCTGAAGCCACTTCTCGCAGACCTGCAGCAAAGCGAACAATCGCAAAATGGATTACATCTTGCATAAGTCTGTGCTGCGAGTTAGTGGGCAAGGAGCCTCCCAGAGGGAAAAGAGCTCATTCCACCTGCCATACCGGTGCATCAGTGGCTGCTTCCAGGGACATCCCCATATAGGAAATCTGTTGGGCTGCTACCTGGAAGTCGGCAAACACCTTCATCACCCATTACCACATATACCTTGAGTCACGCCTGGATGCTGGTTTTGGGCCTCAGTTCTCCAGTCTCTATTCCCAAAGTAGGGGATGTGCACCTTGCTTCCCTCCTCCCAGAGAACTGCTAGGAGTCTGCCAAGAAGTGTGAATGAACAACATATCCACGTCTCTAGAAAAACAGGTTACTCACCTGTAACAGTAGTTCTAGGAGTGGTATATGTTGTTCACCCACATGGACCCACCCGACCTCCCCGGCTCCGACACACACACTTGGCTTCCAGTGGGCTAAGATCTGGCGACAAGTGTGGGCAGAGTCAGAATATGTTGAGGTGGGTCGCCCCCGGTTCCTGGCACCCCTTCCAGCATGTTGGTGAGTAGTTTCTTCCCCATTTGTTCTTCATCACCAGGGTGATAAAGAAGTGTGTTCTAACTTTCCATTTATACTCTCTCCACATCGGTGAATATGTGGTTTTATTTGCTTGAGAGAATATTGTTTCCCATTCCATCCTGATAACTCTTCACCAAGCTCATTTTCCCATCTGTTTTTAAGGAGTCTAGACTGTTCCACCCACCTGTCTCTGAGGGCCCCATATATTGCTGAGATATGACCTCTGCTTCTTTGAAGGGTCATGATACCTTCTATAATGTCCTGTATCCCCCCTGGGGCTGGATCCTGTTCCTCCTGATTCTTTAGGGTGTGAATGTGGGTTCTAATCTGTCAAAATCTGAAATGGTCAGATTGTCAAATTGATATTTTTCTTCAATTTACCCAAATTGTTGTATGTTACCCCCCTCTAGGAACTGTTTTAGCGTATGTAGCCCAAGTCTCCCCCACCTTCTAAAAGTGAGATCTTGGTATGCTGAACCATCTCATTGACCACAGTTCTTTAGTGAGTCTGTATTTTGACCATAGCCTTCGGACCGCCCCAGTGTGTTCCTTACTACAAACATGGAATGTTGCTGTCTTTGTGTACCAATTCTGGGTTAGCCACCCTAGCCCATAGGGGAGCCGCCTCTGTACTTACTGTCTCTATGGTTTTCCAGTGGGCCTTATACTTATTTGTTGACCATAACAGGGCACTCCTCAAGTTAGCAGCCAGGTAATAGTCCTCTATGTTTGGTATGGCCTCCCCCCCATGCTTTTTGTTAGTAAGCGTAACTGCATTCTTGAATCTAGGCCTTTTGTTTGCCCACACAAATTTCATGATAGTTCTCTGCCAGATCTTTAGTTGACTATGGTGTATTTTTAGTGGGAGGCATTGGAATAGGTAAAGATATCTAGGCACTATAGTCATTGTTATCGTTTGGATGCTAGTATATAGAGACAATTTGAGTAACTCCCAGCTTTTCATGTCCTGTTTGGTTTGGTTTACCAGGGGATCAAAATTACTAGTGAATAATGCTGATAGATTTTTGGGGATAATGGTGCCTAGATATTTTAACTTTAGATTGTTTCCATTCTGGGAAGCCAGCTGGCGCACCACTGAAGAAGGGTTATAAAGAATTTAAGCATTTCTGTTTTGTGTTTATTAAAAACATAACCTGAATACAGGCCAAACATGTCGAGCAGGCCCCAAAGCCTGGGCAATGATTCCTCTGGGTTGGTCATGAAGAGGAGGACATTGTCCGCATAAAGTGATATTTGTGTTCTACCCCAATTTCCACACCCTGATCTCTTGATCCTCTCTAACTGCCTGAGCTAGTGGCTCTATGTAGATGGCAAAAGAGCAGCGGTGAGCGCGGACATCCTGAGGTGCCCTTCCCTAGGCTAAATCTCTGAGAGATATCTCCATTTACCCTGACGTAGGCCTGGGGGGATGCATAAAGGGCCTTTATTGCCTCTGTGAACGCTGGTGGAAAGCCCATCCTTCCCGGGACTGCAAAGAGGAAGCTCCAGGTAACCTTGTCAAATGTCTTTTTGGCATCGAGACTCATGATACATGTGGGAATATGCTGTCTATTAATTATGTGTATTATATTTATGGTCTGCCTTACTCCTTCAAGGGTCTGTCTGCCCTCAATAAATCCTGTTTGGTCTGAGTGTATTAATCTTGTTAATGGGGTTAAGTCGGGCTGCCACTACGGCCATGAAGATTTTATAGTCTACATTTAGTAGTGAAATGGGCCGGTATGAGCCACATTCTTTGGGATCCTTCCCCTCCTTCGGTATTACCGTGATGGTTGTATAATTCCATGAGGGAGGCACTGCCTCCCCCTCAAGCCAGACCAGATTGTAAACATTCTTTAACAGGGGTGTTATTTCTGTGAAAAGGGTTTTGTAAAATTCACTGCCGAAACCATCCTGTCCCGAACACTTACCTACCTTTAGGGCTTTTACGGTGGAAGTGATCTCGACCATGGAGATTGATGTCATTAATGCTTGCTTTTGGACCTCGTAAACTTGGGGAGCCTTAATCCACGTAGAAAAGTGTTAGCTTCCTCTGTGTGTGTGTGTGTGTGTGTGTCTTTCTGTGGGTGGTAAAGTGATTTATAATATGTGACTAAAGAATCTGCTATCTGTTACCATCTATGTGAGACAAAACCTGTATTGGGATGGCGAAGGCCAGTAATGTTGGCTCGTGCGGCCTGTTGTCTCAGTCGGTAAGCTAGGAGCCTAGTTGCTCTAGGCCCTCCCTCATAAAAGGATTGCTTTAGATATTGGAGGGCTTTTTCTGTTTCAATTCTGTTTATATTTTGTATCTTGCCTTTAGTGTCCTTTATCTCGACTTCCCTCTCCCTACACCATTTTTGTTTTTCTTGCACCTTGTGCATTCTCAGTTGTTCATGTAGGTTATCCAATTGTTTCCTTCTTTCTCTTTTTTTAATTTGTTGCTATGGATATTAATTTTCCCCTTACCATTGATTTCATGTCCCATAATATTTGTGCTGCTATTCCAGGGTTATCATTTGTTTCAATTGTTTGTTTGATTACTTTCTTTACCTCTTCCCTGACCCCTCTTCTCGTAGCAGGCTAGTATTCAGCCTCCACTGAGCTGGCTTTCTCGGGAGTTCCAATTCTACTTCTGCTAGTATGGGCTGATGATCTGACAAGGTAGCAGTACCTACCCACATCGATCGAAACAGAGAGAGGTCTCTGGCATACGTGAAGAACATATCAAGTCTAGAATGGATTTTATATCTGGAAGAGTAAAACATAAAATCTTTAGCTAGTGGATATTTCTCTCTCCATATATCCACCATTCCCATGTCCTTCCATGAGCCTAGAGAGCATCTTTCCCATTCCACCATCTGGTGTAGGAATCCCTGAGGCAGAGTCTAGTTTTCTGTTTAGGATCACATTCCAGCCTCCCCCTGCTATGATAATACCCTTAGCCTTCTCTGCTATGGTTTTAAACAGATCTGAGTAGAACTTAATGGGCGAACCCGGAAGGCCATATACGTTAATCATGGTCACCTGAATGTCCTGAATCCCCCCCCAACCATTAGCATATAATCTGGCTCCAGTATCCACCACCACCACCTCAGTCTCTTCGAAAGGAAGGGAGGCCGACAGCAGAATGGCCACCCCCCTCTTTCGCCCTTTATCCATAGAAGCGTGGTAGAGAGTCGGGTACCCTTTTTTTTTTTTTTTTTTTTAGTTTTTGGGCCTCTGCTGGGCTCTGGTGGGTCTCCTGAATAAAATTAATATCACAACTCTGATTTCTGATAAATTTTTGTAACTGTTTCCACTTAATAGGATGGTTTATTCCATTAATATTATAAGATAATATTTTGGTTCTAACTTGGGTCATCATCATTTCGATATAGTCCTTTTACTGCTGTGTTTATCTTCTTCTCCATGTGTCTGTCTCTTACCTTATCCCCTACACAATCCCTTCCCCCATTCTTTAGAATTATATTGACCCAGGACCAGTTATGTTTATTTGTCCTGTGGTGAGCACAACCATTGCTTAATAATTTATTAATTTTAATCCTGTGCTTCCAGTTATTAACCTGACATAACAACATAAACTTGTCTCAAATCTGAGACCTTAACTGAGTAAGCTCTTTACCTTTCCCCAACTTTCCCCACTAGAAGGGGGTAAAACATTACTATTTCTATTCAGCCATCTTTTACATTTCTTAAAACTGCAACAATTAAACCATTTGATAATTAAATGATATAAAGCTGGGATCAGCCTGCCCTCTGCACCCCCTCCAGGTCCATGAAGCCAGGCCGAGCCCCACCTCAACAAGCTGATTTAACCCCTTTTCATTGAAATCTATTGTATTCACATCCCTAACTTGGGATGTTATCTTATTATGAGGGGTAATCCTCCTGTGAGCGTAGACACTTCCTAGGTCAGCCCAGTTCAGCCGGGTTGAGCTGGCTTGTGCCTCTCTTGAGGCACTTAGCCCACTATGTTGGTATTGGGGTTGCCTATTCAAAGGGCAATCTTTAGGTATACACCTAAGCCCCTACGGCATGGCCAGCGTCGGCAGCGTGAGTAGTAGCAGGCACAACATGTAAACCATCGTTAGGAACCATCTCCTCTCACCTGCCCTTATGTTTTCCTGAAAGGGGAGGGAGTCCCTAGTCCAAAGATCTGAGACCCCACTCCACCCCTCATTGTCAGAGGCATCCATCCTTCCCACTTTGGGAATCAGCAACACCGGAGATACCGCCACGGTGGTGTCCCCCCCTTCTCCTCCCCGCAGACAATGCATTACTGACCCCCCTCGTTTATGTCTACCTTATAACCAGTAAATCATTTCTGTTGTATAATGGACTGAGTCCGGTTCCCCGCTGGAATCTGTGAGTCCATGACTGAGTTGGCAAGCTATTAATGATGACTATCTTTTTTATCAACGGTAAACATATTTGTCAATAAAACCCATGTCTCCCAGTGCCCATGCAGCTCTCTTTCTGCCTCTTCCGCACATCATGCTGACACTGTGAATCCCTCCCCCCCACACACAGCCTTCTCTTCGTTTTAATCCTGGACAGAATGCACTCAGTCCAGTGAAAGGAAACTCCATCATTCACCAGAGTCCCGCAGGGCCCACTCAGCTGCTTCCCTGGACCCAAGGCCCACACAATCCTGTGTCTCCCTAGTGGGAGAGGGAAGGCCACAGTACCATCATCCATGTCAGCAAGACCCACAGAATCTGCCGACACTGTCTATGTATCTATGTAAATGATGAGGGGAGAGAGAGGCACAGCAGGCCATGGCAGGCCACGGCACTCACAGGTGCCCCGTGATGCCTCGTATCAAATAAAGTTTGCCTATCTCCTTTATTTTGTTACTCCCCGAGAGCATCGCAATCCCAGTATTCACACATTCCCTCCATTCCCTCCCCCCCCGAGCTTCAGTAAAGTAAAAGGTAAACCAAGGCAGAGACCCTCTTCAGGCCACGAGTACTTCCCAAGGGTACACCAATGAAATAAGGGGCTCTCATGTCCATTCGGAGTTCTAGTCTTTCAGTCGACAGGGTCAGCGTGAGCCCAACCTCTCAGGTCTCTCTTTGCAAGATGCACCCCCCCCCAGGCGGCCCTCTGAGTTCCAAGGCCAAAGTATTCAGAAAACATTAGCACCACAGTACCTTGCATTATCCGTGGTGGGCCAGGGGTGAAGAAAAACGTAGAAAATTGCCAGAGTTCTTACTCAAACAGTCAGGGTGCCAAGTCAGTTCCATCCGCTTTCATCTCCTCATAGGTTCCTGCCAAATCCTGTTTGTCCCGTGCCGAGATTCCCTCTATTAGCACCGTGGAGCTGTAATTCTTTAGCATCATGCAGATATCCGCCCTCAGTGTTGTTGCTTGAGCTGGTCGAGTTTGGTGCGGTTTGGAGGCTCCTTTTTGTGCTACCGACCATACTGATTGTAGGAGCTCCTTCTCCAGGCGTTCCTTAACTAAGTGTGGGACTGCGATCCCCATGCCCTCCAAAAACCGTGAGGCTGCCTCCAGAGCCTCAAAAACTTTCGTGTCTTTGCTCGTTTCAACTCTCAAACAAGACGGGTACAATATTTGGGCTTTTAGGTTTTTGGCTCGCAGCTGTTTCAAGATTGGCCAAGATTGCTTTCCTGCACCACTGATGTGTAGTCATTGTCTAGTGTAATACAATGGTCCTCATAGGAAATTGCTCACATTCTCCAAGTCATATGAAGGATCTCCTCCTTGGCACCATATGATGTTAACTTAGCAATTACTGTAAAGATCTCGGACGGGTGCCCGGGGTGTTAGGTTTCTGAACCAGCGAGCGATGTGCCCTGTCCATCGCAACATCAAAGTCAGGGGGGAGTTTCAGGGAGTCACTCAACACTTTTTGAAGGAAAGAGTTCATATCTGCAGCCCCCGATTCTGCTCCCTCCGGTACGCCATATACTTTTATGTTTTGGCGTCTGCTCCTTCCCTCAAGGTCATCCAGTTTATTAGTTAATTCTCTCTCTCTGGCAAGGAGGAACAGAAGTAGATGGTCATGGCGGTCTGCTTGGTCTGTCACGTTCGTTAACCCCAATTTTAACTGGTCAGCTCTGTGTTCAATTTTGCTTATGTCCGCTTGCAGCTCTGTTAGAGAGACATCTATTTTTGAGACAGTCTTTGCAGTTTGTAAGATAGATGCTACCAGCTGTGAGCATTCTTCTTCCGAGGTGGTCGTTTACGCCATGTGGGCCTCTTCCTCGCCAGTCCCAGACAATGGAGTCAATTTTTTGGTCTGCAGCATTAGTTGTAGTTTCTGTATTGGAGTCTGGGTATTCCTGGAGAGGATCGCTTTCGATCTAGTAGATTTTGCAGGCAATTGCATGCTGTTCTAACGGTGTATGCCTATTGATTATATTTGGAGCTAGACAGAGCGGAGAACTAAGCCGCCATCAAGCCGCTGACGTCACTGGAAGTCCTCAGGGAAGGGATTCTGGTGAGCGGTAGAGGTGAGGCTGGGTGGATCCCCGCCTGAGAGATGCTCAGGCGGCCATCGACCGGAAGGAAACCTAGTTAAAAATATATATATAAACAATACATCTTATCCAGAGATCTAGAAAATACAATCTTGTAATAGTAAAATAACAGTTATTCTGCCTAGTTATACAAATCAAAACTGCATGGAGCTGAACTATTCAGCTAGAAGAATGGTTCAGGCTTGGATGGATGTGAGAAAGTCCTTTTCCATTCTCCTTCAAAATTAGAAGGACAACATGGGGTCTCTCCCAAAATTAGAAAAGACACAATGACCATAAAGAAACAATGTACATGACAACCAGTAGGAGGAAAACCAAGAATTATGGTACAAGCAAACAGATAATCATTAACCACTGATGAAACTTCATCATAAACAGCAACAAGTGTCTGAAAAATGTAACTTTGGTGCATATTGCAACCTCCCCCCCCCAACCTAAAGGCTGTCCCAATTATATAAGCAGTTTCTCATCAGGAGGAACCCCTGTCAGGTGTGTGGAGAATATCCTAGGCCCTCCTATCATTCCTCTGAACGGTCCCATTATATTGGCCCAGACATAAACCCTTCAGAAAGTGAGCCTGTGAGAGAAATGACAATCAGTAAGCTGTCTCCCATTGTTGCCAGGGATGCCATAGGTCCAAAAATGTTTCCGTTTCTAATCTAAGGGTAAAGTAATCCTTTCCATACGTTCTGTGTCCACACCCTAGAAACTCACTGTTCCAGTGACGGGGGACAAGGGGGATAGCCAGTTAGAAGTGATGCACTGAAGAGCTGCAACTCTCAGTGTTTGACCAAGCTGTCTAACAGAGCTGCTACTGAACAACAGTGCGGGAAATACCAGCACCAACTCTGTGAAGGCAAAGGGGGAATACTATCCCGGTTAGTCTTTGGATCTCGGTATGCACGGCCCGCCTGAACTGTTATTTAGAACACGCCCCAAAAAATATGATAGTGTGTTCCCCTCGCACTTCCACGTTGTCTTCAGCAGTGATCAGAGTAGTTCAGGTGGAAATGTTGAATATCTTTGTTTTAAATGTTCCAGAAATGTTTGGGAATGGAATCAGAAATGATTGAAATAAAAAGAGGAGATGGGGAAGAACATTAATTTTGGCAGTTTGCATACGTCCATATAACATGAGTGGCAAGAGGGTCCAGTGGGCAAAATCTGCCTGCAGAATATTGTGTAGTTTAATGTGATTATTCTTAAATAAGAGAGAAGTATCCACGGATATTTGTACACCGAGGTATCTGAAAGTATTTTTTTTTTCCTATGTAAAAGGGAATTTATCATAGTATTATAGTGATGTGTCAGCAGGAAAGGACCATCCTTGCCCATCCAGTCTGTCCATCCCCCCCTCACTTGTCACCGGTGCACAAGGAGCCTATCCTCTGTCCTCTAACCAACCCCATATGTCTATCCCACGCTGTCTTGAATCCCTCCACCGTTTCGACAGTTACTACCTCCTCAGGTAATCTGTTCCAGGTTTCAACCACCCTCTCAGTGAAATAACACCCCCTTACATTACCTTTAATTATACAATGGTGCTTCAAAATCAGGAGATCTGATTGGTTGACTGGCACCTTTACAGCTCTGTAAAATTCAGCATTACCAACGCAAAAAGTGCCAGCCAGCCACATCTCAGTAACTCCAAAAAATTTTTTTTAATCATTCCGAGCCACCATCTTATTGTCCTCGCTAAACGTTGCTGTACCAACTGAAACCTCAAGACTGCCTGGCATAAACGAGCACTCCATTATTGTTCAAAAGAAATTCCACCGCCACAACGTTTAAAAAAAAAACAACTAACCACAGCCTAAAAACTAAGACGACAAACCTTTTCAGCACTCTCTCCCTCCTCAGTACATGTCAGTCACCACAGCACAACTGCACTTTCTGTCTCCCAACTCCGTCGCTCAAACACCCTTCTTATCATCTCAGAACTGCGCCACTCAGCATTCCTCCAGTGTGTAACAAAAGAACCGATAGTATCCAGCAAAAGAACAGTTTCCTGATAAAATAAAAAAACTTTATTCCCCCGAGTACCACTGCTACTTCCTGCTGACCACAACGTAAAACCGGAAGCATATGCTCAATCAGGCATAGCAGACCGTCACCACTCTCACCAAACCAACAATCAACTGCCTTCACAACCTGCAAGTAAATCAATAGTACGTCACCCGCTTTATTAAAGCATATTACTGTCTCGGGGTACTCCTTTCATGTTATGAAACATAAAGGTCTCCCTAGCAACACAGAACCTCCTTAGCAACCTAGGACTATTTTTTTTTTAGCGGAGCAATAAATGCAACAAAAATAATTTCAAATGCATGAAAAATCTACTTTTTCTTTCTTTTTCTTCTCACAAAAAAAAGGACATTGTATAATCGCAATAAACCATTCCAGGGTGTGGGTGATGCTGGGATTTACCACGCCTGGATGGTTTGGTCACGAGGCCGTAGGCAGGCGTGGGTAAACCCAGCATCACCCACACCCTGTCATGGTTTATTGCTTAAATCTTCCTCCTTCCAATCTTAAAGTATGACCTCTTGTTTTAACTCCGACTTTCCTTTTAATTAGACTTCCTCTCACTTTATTCATCCCCTTCATGTACTTGAATGTTTCTATCGTGTCTTCTCTTTCTCTTCTAAACTCCAGCGGATACATATTTAATTCTATCAGTTTTGTCTCATATGGTTTCCCTTGCATACCCTGCACCATCTTTGTTGCCCTTCTCTGAATCTTTTCTATTACATCTATGTCCTTTCTTAAATGAGGCCTCCAGAACCGTACCCCGTACTCCAGGTGCGGTCCAACCATGGTCTTATATAATGGCATCAGCACCTCCCTCTTCCTACTAGTTATGCCCCTTCCTATGCACGCCATCATTCTGTTAGGTTTGCCAAGTGCCTTACTACATTGGTCACTTACCCTAAGGTTGTTTGATATTATAATCCCCAGATTCCTTTTCTGTTCTGTTTGCTTTTTCTGCTCTGCTCCCAGTGTCTGAGTTTCAAGTTTATTGTTCGATGCAGATTGTCATTACATTCTGCCCCAGTGAGTATTTGGCCAGTCGATTTTTATGCCCTATATGCATCACCGCATACTTCTTTGTATTGAACTTCAGCTGCCATGTTTCTGACCATTTTGCTATTATTATTATTTTTTTGGTTTTTGTTTTTGTTGACTGGGAAGGAGGACTAGACAGTTTTTTGCCTGTTTTCAGCCTCATCCTGGGGGGGAGGGGGATACAGATGGATGCCAACTGGAATACTCAAATCCCATGGCCTAAACCCACTCCTTCGTTGTCAACCCTATTCCATAACTTTGCATCATCTGCAAACAGACACAATTTCTCTTCAATTCCCTTTGATATATCACAAATGTATATGTTAAAAAAGATCGGTCCTAGTACAGACCCTAGAGGAACCGTGCTGGTAACCTTCCTTACCCCAGAATGTACACCAGATGTACACCATTTACCACCACCCTCTGACTTCTATGCTTCAGCCAGTTTTCCACCCATCTAGTTATTTTCTCTTCCACCCTCAGGTTCTGTCTTATTTACTAGCCTGTGGTGAGGGACAGAGTCAAAGGTGTTACTGAAGTGTAGCTAGACACCATCAGCTGCCCCTCCTTGATCAATCACCTGCGTTACCCCATCAAAACATTCTGTCAGATTTGTTTGGCAAGATCTCCCACTAGTGAATCCATGTTGCGTTTCATCTAATAGTTTGTTGTTCATTAAGTATTTTACCACTCTTGCCTTTATTAGCACCTCCGTCACCTTGCCCACCACTGATGTGAGGCTGAGAGGTCTGTAATTTATGACGGAAAGCCTGAGAAGCAGTGCCACTCAGAATCATAGCTTCAGATTTGTTAAATTTAATTTTGTAGCCAGCCTGGTGGCTCTGGAGGTTGAGGCACTGGACGCCACATCTCGCGCCACGCCAGTGACCCAGGTTCAGGAAACGAGCCCCAGGCGCGGGGGGATTAGCATCCAGAGGACTGCTCTCCTGTCTCAGAGAGGGAGGATTGTCATCCCGCCTGCTTGCTGCCCTCTGGTGGGGGCTGGGGGTAGCGAGGTAAGGGAAGGCACAGCAGCTGGTGATTGTGGCGTGTTGGATTGTGCTCTGGGGAGGGGGGGATGCTCCCTTCCTGGCCCCACCATGGGGGGCAAGCCTTTGGGGGTCTTGGGGATGGTTGGTGGTAGGTGGGGGTGCAGGCGGGCGATACAGGGCTGAGTCCTCATCCCCCGGCACGCAGGAGTAAAAATTACGAATAAAAACAAAAAGTTAATTTTGTAACCTGCCAGAGTTCCAGATTCTTGGAGCACCTGCAGTAAATGAGGAAGGGAGGACTCAGAGTCTGCAAGAGAGAAAAGTGAATCATCAGTATAAAGGGCCAATTTTTGTTCTGCTCCCCCGTCCATAACCCCTTTGATCTTGAAATTGCCTGGAATGGCTATTGCCAGTGGTTCAAGTGATAAGGCAAATAGCAAGGGAAACAGGGGTGAGTGTAATGATTTTGAACTGGTACACAGGCTCTTGGTCTGAAAGAAGTACAGGAGTGTAATTATGGTCTCTCACTCCCTTACTGGTCTCTCAGCCAATGAGATTGCTTACATTTTTCTTACTGTGTTGTAATTAAAAATAATAAAGTACTGTAAGTCGCAAAATTGAGGTGAACCTGTGGCTTATTCAGTTCCATCACACAAAAGCTGAGATAATACTGTTGTATTCAAAATATGGATTTTTTTTAATATACAACAGGCGCAAAAATAAATTGTGGAGGATGCAAGTGTTATCTTGGCAACCAGCCTGCAAGACAACATGTTATCCTGCAAGTTGCGTTTGTCACAATCACTATCTTTTTTTTCTAATTTATTGTTTGTATCCCTGTGTTTTCAGCCAGCTCCTGCAGATTCCCCTAGTTTCTCCTGGTCCCAGCTTACCATCCTCCACTTGCCCCCATGTAGCTCATGATTGATCCCCTAAGCGGGGTGCTGTGCTGGGGGGCATGCATCTCTGATCCTGAGTTCCACTGGGTGACAGAGGACATACCAGGGTGCTGTAGGAGCTGATGCCAGGGACAAGCACTTTTTCGCATTTCAGCACCTCAGAGGATTTAGGCATGCTTGGGGGAGGCAGTGCACATGCCCATGCCATACATGCCCAGAGGGGGTCCCCAGCATATGTCTTACACACCCACTTATCGTCCTCAACTGCGCTGTCACTGTGGTCACCCAGGTGGCAGTATGGCAGTGAGGACTGCACCCCTCCCTCCACTGGGCATGCTTAGTCCTCGTCCCCCTGGATCGACAGTATAACAAGCTGTAATACCACCACTGAGCCCGCGGGCTGACACCCTCAGTCACTATCTTGAAGGCTGGGTACATGCTGATGACATCCTATTAGCCCAGTGCTGCCCTGAAGCCAGCAGTTCAGTTCAGGGAAGCACTTAAAATCTTCACGTAACAGATGATTTAAAAGTTAGTATTAGTAAACTGATGTTGTATACCTAACACGCAATGATCTGTTTCAAAATACACAGTTGATCATTACTTGTAAGTGGGTAGGACTTACGAGTTGTGGTCCTGCCCCCTCACACTTGAAGGTAAATTGTTTAGAGTCAGGCCATTGCATATTTTCGAAATCTCATTAAAAGAAATTTTGATGCCGTCGCAGTGGTGTAGAGGGTTGAGATGCTGGCGCCTTACCTCAAACCATGCCGGCGACCCAGGTTCGGGAACGGACTCGGGACGCCGGGGGCTGGCAGGGGAAGGAGAGGATTGAGCGTCCGTGGGACTGCTCTGCTCTCCTGGGTTGGGTTGTGGGTCGGCATCGCGCTGCAGCGGCCTGTGGTGGAGACCAGGAGCTCTGCAGATGCACGTAGGAGGGAATAGTAGAAAAGCGGAAAATCCGCTTTGCGACTGACCAGATGACGGCTGCCGGTCCACCACTGCCGCTGATGCCCTAAAGGAGACCTTTCACCCCAGCAGCACCCTGGGCCAAGAATGTGCTGGCTGCCCCCCGTGCCTCCGGAGGAGGGGACCTGCCAGCGATGTGTTACGTCCGGGTTACCCCAGAGATGGCTGCGTTTGAGGGTGGATGGCTCAGGAAGGGACAGGCGGAGCGGATGGGACCTAGGCAGCCCGAAGGAGTGGTGGGTCACAAGGCATAAGGGGAGAAAAGAGATAATACAAAAAAAAAAATAAAAAATTAATTTTGTTAGACTTACATAATTTCTGTTTCTGTTAGCTCCAATGTTGTCACTAGTAAGTCATAACAAAATGAGATATATGCACTCCTGCTAGGGACACTGGCACAACTCAAAGCTGTGACAGCAGCTGTTTCACTAGAAACGGGAGAGGGGCCAGGGGACTTGAGGAGGGCAGATGTAGTCCCACTCCACAAAAGTGGAATTAGGGAGGAGGCGGGAAGTTACAGGCAGTCAGCCTGACTTCGGTAGTGGGCAAAATAATGAAATTACTACTGAAAGAAAGGATCAGAGAATACCTTATTATCAGAGGTCTGCAAGATCCAAGGCAACATGGATTCACTAGGGGGTGGTCCTGCCAGACAAACCTGATCGAGTTCTTTGACTGGGTAACAAAGGAAGTGGACCAGGGAGTGGCAGTTGACCTGGCCTATCTGGATTTCAGCAAGGCCTTCAACACCGTTCCACACAGAAGGCTGGTAAACAAGCTGAGTAGCCTAGTAGTAGGTCCTAAGATAGTAAAATGGGTGCAGCGTTAGCTTAGCGATAGGAGCCAATGAGTGGTGGTAAATGGGGTACACTCTGGGGAGGGCAAGATTACTAACGGGGTGCTGCAGGGGTCAGAATTAGGCTTGGTCCTCTTCAGTGTCGATTTTAGCAACATTGCAGGAGGACCGAAGGGGAAGGTGTGCCTATTTGCAGATGACACAAAGATTCGCAACAGAGTAGACAAACCAGGGGGTCTTGAAAGAATGAGGGAGAATCTAAAGAAGTTAGAAGAATAGTCATGAGTTTGGCAGCTAAGATTCAATACAAAAAAGTGCAAAATCATGCACTTAGGCACAAAAACCCAGGGGCAATGTACCAGCTTGGGTGGGGGGGGAGTATTAGCAGTCACAAAACAGGAAAGAGACCTGGAGGTAGCTAAACAGTGTGACAAGGCAGTGGGAAAGGCTAGCAGAATGCTCGGATGCATAGGGAAGGGTGTCACCAGCAGAAAAAGGGAGGTAATAATACAACTATATAGATCGCTGGTGAGACCCCACCTCAAGTACTATGCACAGTCCTGGAGACCCCTTCTTCAAAAGGGCATAGATAGGGTGAAGGCGGTGCAAAGGAGAGCAACCAGAGTGGTGCAGGGCCTGCATCAGAAGCCCTATGAAGAAAGACTTAAGAATTTTGTGCAGGGCCTGTATCAGAAGCCCTATGAAAAAAGGCTTAAGGATTTACATATGTACTCCCTAGAAGACAGGAGGAAACAGGCGATATGATAGAAACATTCAAGTACTTCACAGCAATAAACAAGGTACAGGAAGGGATCATTTTCCAAAGGAAAAAATGCTCAAAGACAAGGGTCACAGTATGAAGCTGGGGGCTGAGAGGAAACGTGAGGAACTACTTCTTCACGGAGAGGTTGGTATTTTTTTCTTCTTCTAATTCTATTTATGCACCCCTGCCACTAACCTCTCTCCAGCAATGCCTCTTGATTACTGGCTCTGCCCGTCTGCCTGAAGCTTCGACAGTCCACTCCTGGCTGGAGTCGCCTTCTCCCATGGGCTCGCCTTAACCCCTCAGCGCTGAGTCCCCTGAAGAAGGACCGCCACTCCCGCCGGTGCCCTATCTACAGTGCTGGCAGGCTCACCTCAGGGGGAGGAACCAGGTAGGATGTCTGGACGCCCGGCATTGGACGTGGGTCCACAACCACTGGGCCCGTCTTTGCCTGTCAGTGGAGGGGGGATTTTTCTTGTTATGGTTACCCTTGGAGCTCGGACATGCAGTGACATCCATGGCACAGTGTGCCTCTGTCCCTGCTACACTTGAGCCGCATGTTCTTGTGCTGCCCCCGACTGCCGTCAGAGGCCGCTCAAGAGTGGCACATACCCCGGAACCCTGCCTGGGAAGGGAGAGCAGTCCTCTGGATGCTCGATCCCTTCCCTCCCCTGCCGACCCCCAACGGCCTGAGTCTGTTCCCGAACCTGGGTCGCTGGCATGGCGCAAGGTGTGCCATCCAGCGCCTCAACCCTCAGTGCCACCAGGCCGCGGAGAGGGTGATAGACGCTTGGAATAGCCTCCCAGAGGAAGTGGTGGGGGCTAGAATGGTCACAGGATTTAGGAACACATGGGATAGACACAAGAGAATCTTAGAAGCAAGAGGGTAGTGTAAGCCGGAGTCCAAGTAGGGTCTCCAGTGGCACTGTATGTAGGGAATTTAGGGCAGACAAGATGGGCCAAGTGGCCCTTATCTGCCCACAACTTCTATATTTCTGTGTATCAAAACAGAATATTGGTGGCATGAGATTTCTGCGGCCTCTGACTAATCAGTCCTAATTTCTTGTAACACAGTATAACCATTGTAACACTAGTAACAATAATGATCGGAAACCCCACTAATATAACAACATCACCAACCACATATCCTGAATGATAAAAAAAGAAGAGAAAAAATTGTACAGTACCTTGAGGATTAATTAAAATGCCCTCGAACTGTGTCTGGCTTCTACACGAGCCAGATATTTCTGAATGGCCTCATAGGCACCCAGGGGCCTTCCGTGCAGAATGAAAAGTGTAAGGTGAAACTACTACTGTGACAGAAGTCTCCAGCTGAAAGATTAAAAAATCCACTTCTCAGAGCATCGGAAAGAGAAGCTACATGCCTGCATAAACACATTTGTGCATTAGAATGCATTTCAAAGCTTGTCTTCAACAGAAAAACAGAATGCATATGTACTGAATCATATGTAGTGGAATGACAGAGAAGGGTTTGCCCTCTGGAATGTCGTGCGATAGGCCGCTAGGAACACTTGGAGACACAAAATGGCCTCGCACACCCTCTACCAAGACCACCACACTGACTGAGAAATATAAAATGGCAAACAGTTCATTTATAGTATATGGTTAGCCTTTGTTCTATATACAAAGCTGCCTGCTCAAAATCCTCGTTGTGCACATTCTAAACTGTTGTGTGCATTCCAAATTGTTGTGCGATTTCCAAACACTTGTGCTGCACAGTTCAAAGATCATAAAATGTTAAATTCCTCAGTCACCCCACTGTCAGCTGTTTACTAACCACCCAGTGCCCAGAGTTGTACCTTTTAACTCGCAAAAGTCTGTAAATTTAATATCAATCATGGAACACAACAAAGAAATGGTAGGGGTGTCTGTGACTCCTGTGTAAAAAGCATATACTATATAAAATAAGATATGGGCTACACACAACTTGGCAAGTGTTTCCATCTCAGGGTTGAGATGACAGCATGGGCTTCTCGAGCTTCGCTCTTGAGGTTCATATGCTGTTATCTCAACCTCTCGGTGGAAACACAGCCTTGTTGTGTATGGTTGCCCATACATTATGCTCTATCTTTATTTACTCATGCAAACAGATAGGGCATGGCATATAGCCTGAGGGGCTCATCCCACATCCTAGCAGAACCCTAAGGTGCCCACCCCATAGCCTAGCAGAATCTCCCAATGCCATGTCATGCCATGATCAACACTTTTTCAGGGGCAACAGGTCTGTCTGAAAATTACCCCATTTATACACATCAATTCTAGGGATGTGGATATGTTGTTCTATCCACATTTGTTGGCAGTGTCCTTTCCCTTTAAGATGTGCTGGAAAGTCTTCAAGCTGACTCCTCCCACCCACCCGGTTGGTATGTCCCTCGGCTCTGCCCCATGACACCAGATCTTCCTTTCCGCTGGAAGAAGCAGGTTCCCTACTTCGTGCTCCCGTGTTGTTGTCCCTAGCACATTTTGATCCTTACGGATTGCTTTCTAAAAAATTTGCTGCCGTTTCGGTACTCGTTTTCGAGCTCCCAACTGCGATGGACAGTAAGTCCGTGCCCAGATTTTGCTGGTGCCTGTGCGGGCAGAAGATGTTGCATACCGATCCACATGCCACGTGTGTCTACTGCCTGGGCCACTGACATGATACCCAGGCCTGCGACATTTGTTGATCATTTCACATGACAGTTCTCGAGGACCGCCTCGCCCACCTTAAGTTGGGCCGCCCGGAAAAAGACATCCGCTGGTCAAGTCTAAAGATGTCCATTGGGTGGTCTCCATGGCTGCAGGGTCTGCCCAGCAGCTGGAACGGCTTTCGAGGAGCAGGTGGCATGGGCCACTGTTCAGTCCTCCTCAGCTTCTGCCTTCATTCCGCTCCAGTTTGGCTCCACTTTTCCGGGCTCCTTCAAGGAGCTGTTCCAGTCCCTCCCGACCAAGGGGCAGGGCCCTTCTGGATCACACAGCTCCTGCTCTCGCAAAGACAAGAAGGAGTCGAAGAAAGCGAAGACTCATCGTTGACGTTCCTGTGACTGGGAACATTCTCGGTCTCAGGAATCCCAAGTTTTGACCACAATTGAGACTGCGGCCTTGGTCGCTGGCAGCACGGAAACCCCGTCGAGCCAGTCGGTCAAGATGCCCACCGATGATGCAGCCGAGATTTTTCTCAACCCTATCGACGAGGCTGACAATTCTCTCTTCAGGACTCCAGGGCTGCTCAGACTGCTGAGCAGAACCTTCGGTCACCGACCAAGACTAGGGGGAGCCACGGTATTCCCCGGCTCCCTCCAAGATCCCCCATCAGCACCTCCGGCAGCCAAGGTCGAGGTCTCGGTCCTCCTCCAGTGGGTCATGCAGCTCCCACTATCCTTGACATTCCTGCTCTCAATGCCACAGGAAGCAACACGCCGCTCATTCCTTGTCTTCATCTTCCTCGGGTGCTGAGAGGCTTCAGCTGGGAATTAGTCGATCTTTCTGAGATCTCATGGCAACAGTTGGTGTTGGCGGTCCAAAGTTGATCCCGGCTCCCACACCAGCCATCACTTGACTGTAACCCGACAGGCCAACCTCGACTTCCCTTGTAGGGCCAGTCGAGACCGTTCCTTCTACAATGGAGCCAGTCAAGACCATCTTGGTTTGGCTGAAGCCAGCCTCTCCGCTGACTGTGGTGGAGCCACCGCCCAGGCAGCTGTCAACCAATGCTCTGACTAAGGAGTCTCAGCTAGGGGTTTCCCCATCGGCTTTAGGTCGCCATTACACTGGACCACCTGTGGAGGGTTGAAGGTGACTCAGGAGGTTGGACGCTTTATGTGGACTACTCTGAGTCTGAGGATTCCTCACTGCACTCTCGTCCAGTCAACAAGGAGTCTGTGAAGGATCTCTTGATGGAGCACACTTCCTTCCTGCGCATCCTACACCTCATCTCCGAGTCCACGTGGATGAAGATGGGGCCTGTCCAGAAGCAGGCTCATTATCTCCTTACAGAGATTCTGGACAAAGTGGACTCTCCGACTGAGGCTTTTCCAGTGGCCAAGACCATTGTCAGTTCAGCCCTGGAGCTTTGGCAGCACTCTGCATCTTGCCCAGTGCCTTTGGCCCATATGATCCTCAAGTATGCGGTGCCCATCGGTACACTCTCGGGTTTCGTGGAGCACCCCTCAGCCTAGGGGCTAGTGGCCGACTCCGTGTTTCAGCACTCGGTCAATATCTGGGACATCGACAAGCCACCGGACAAGGAGTCCAAGAAATTGAACCATTCAGCGATAAAACGTTATGCTGCCTTCTCGCTTGGTCTCTGTCAGGCGAGCTCAGCCATCTTGATGGCACACTTCTCCCATGCCCTCTTGGGCTCTTTGGATGAGGTGATTCTTCACCTACCTGCAGACCTCCAGACCACAGCCAAGCAGGTCCGAGATCAGGGCCAGGCTGTGGCCAAGCAGCAACTGCAGACAGCTCTGGATCTGGGAGATTCCTGTGCCTACTCGGTGGCGGCTGCAGTCGCCATGCACCGTAGGGCTTGGCTGCGAATCTCGACCTTCACAGCAGACACTCAGCACAAGCTGGCAGATGTTCCTTTCCTGGGCACCGACCTGTTTGAGCCCAGTGTGGAAGGTCACCTCCAGCATATCGAGAAGTCCAGTGCCACCTTAGACTCCTTAAAATCCATGCAAAAGGATCCCAAGGGCTCCAGGCAGAAGAGAAATCCCTTTTGGTCTTCCACTCCTGCTACAAAACCAGCCCAGCATCAGCCGGGCCGGCAGGCTCAGTCTTGGTGACCCAGGTCCAAGTCAGCAGCCTTGGTGGTCTGTAAGCCCAGAGGGAAGGGACCTGGTAGCTCCTTAGCTGGGTCCTTGTCCTCCAAGTCTGCTCAGTGATGGGATGGGTGGTGCCACCCTCATGCCCAGCTCGCCTCCCCTGGGTCTTCCTGTGGGGGGCTGGCTCCGCCACTTTCTTTCCGCCTGGTCTGCTGTCACCATGGACAGGTGGGTTCTAGACGTGGTTGGTCAGGGTCTACCTCTGGAATTCGAGCAGCACCCTCCAAGCCAAACCAAGCCCCATGGGATTACTTGGTATCTGCAGACACTCGGTCAGCTCTTTGAGGTGACATAGCCCAGCTCCTCCGCAAGGAGGTCGTGGTCAGAATAGTGGATTCTCTGGAACACCCAGGGTTTGTCTCCAGGTGTTTCCTGGTGCCAAAGTGGACAGGGCCATTCTAGATCTGCACGACTTGAACAAGTTCCTCAGGGCACATACCTTCAGGATGGTAACTCTGTCTCGGATCATACCATCTCTAGAGCAGAACATGTGGTTTTGTTCCCTGGATCTTCAGGACGCGTTCTTTCATGTCCCGATCCATCCGTCCCACCGAAGTTTTCTCCACTTTCGAGCTGAGGGAACCCTCTACACATTCCAGGCCATGCCATCCGGCCTCCCCTCGGCCCCCAGGGTCTTTGCCAAATGCATGGCAGTGATGGCAGCTTACCTGAGGTGCCAGTAGGTCCGGGTGTACCCCTACCTGGATGACTGGTTGATTGCAGGTCCCTCCAGGCAGGGGGTGGAGCGGTCCAGGGACCTGGCCCTCCAGACCTGCACCTTCCTTGGCCTCCTGGTCAATGAGGCTAAGTTGGAACTCCTACCCTCATGGGTGATCAGCTTTATCGGGGCAGAGCTCAACTCTTGCTGAGTCAAAGCCTGGCTCCTGGTGGACAGGGCAGAGGTTCTTTCCTCCTTTGCTCAATCATTTTGGGTTGGGTAATTGTGCCCTGCCCGGGACTTCCTGCGCCTTCTGGGTTACATGACAGCCTGAACCAGTGTGGTCCGATGGATCCGTTGGAATATGCATTCCCTGCCATGGGAGCTGGCCAGCTAGTGGTCTCAGTGCAAAGGTCACTTCGACCAACTTGTCACCGTGACCCAGAAGATGTGGGATGCCCTTCAGTGGTGGTTAGTCCCAGAGCATCTGTAGGAAGGGATCCCGTTTGTCTGCCCTGAGCCGATGGTCATCCTGCTGACCGATGCCTCTCTCCCGGGCTGGGGTGCCTATCTGGGGGAACACAGAGTCCATGGACTCTGGACCTCCGAGGAGTCCCGATGGCACATCAACTTGCTGGAGCTCCATGCTGTTCGGCTGGCGCTGACTGCATTTGCTCGATATGTTCGGGGTCGAGTGGTCCAAGTCCACACGTACAACATCACTACCGTGTACTACCTCAACAAGCAGGATGGGACGCACTCCCTGCCTTTGTGCAAGGAAGCTCACCACATTTGGACCCTCGTGCACAGCCTGGAGGTGGATCTCCTAGCCATCCATGTGGCAGAAGATACCAATCAGTTGGCGGATGCCCTCAGATGGATAGGGGAGGTGTCTCACAAGTGGTCTCTCCATCCAGAGGTAGTCCACTGTCTGTTCTCCCAGTGCGGCACCCTTCAGATGGACGTGTTCACCTCCAGGGAGAATGCAAAGCTGAGGCTGTTCTGCGCCCACCCCCCCTCAGCAGGGCTCACTGCAGGGGGATGCCTTCTTTGAGGTTTTAGACCCCAGGCCTCTTCTATGACTTCCCTCCACTTCCCTTGATCCACAAGGTGCTGCTCAAGGTCAGGAGGGACAGGGCACAGGTGATCCTGGTGGCTCCAGACTGGCCACGCCAGTTTAGGTACCCCGATCTCCTCAGCAACAGGCTCCCAAGGCATCTTCTTCTCCGCTCAAACCTGCTCTCCATCATGCAGGGGAAGGTACTCCACGCAGACCTTCAGTCCTTGCAACTGACAGGCTGGTTTCTAAGCAGCTAGAGTTCCAGGCTCTGGGTCTCTCCAAAGATGTCCTCACCATGGTGGAGGCATCTAGAAAAGAATCGACCAGAAAATGCTATGCCTTCAAATGGAAGAGAGTCTCCATTTGGTGTCGGGGCAAGGGGCTGGACCCTTTGTCCTGTCCGTTGGCCAGCATTTTGGACTATCTGTGGTCTCTCTCTAAAGGGGGACTTCGGTCGACGACCCTTAAGGTGCACCTGGCAGCCATCTCTGCTTACCAGGCATGGGCTGATCAGCAGTTGGTGGTGCAGGAGAAGGTGGTCTGGTGCTTTTTCAAAGGCTTAGATCTCATTTTCCATCCGGTGCATGACCCACCACCACTGTGGGACTTGTTGCTGGTTTTGGCAAAGCTCATGGGTAAGCCATTCGAACTGATGCACAGGTGTAACATGTCTCATTTGTCTTGGAAGACCACCTTCCTGGTGGCTATCACATAAGCCAGAAGGATCAGTGAACTCCAAGCACTTTCGGTGGAGTCTCCTTACCTGGTTTTCCACAGGGACAAGGATGACCTGTGCCTCAACCCGAAGTCCCTCCCAAAGGTTGTGTCAGAGTTTCACCTGAATCAGGTGATGACTCTCCTGGTGTTCTTCCCGTATCACACCTCAGAGGCCGAACACAGGCTCCATACTGTGGACCTGAGGCGAGTGCTCACTTATTACAAAGAGCACACAGCTGGAGTTTGGGGAGATGTTCACCAGCTGTTTGTCACCTATGCTGAAGCCGCACCTGGCAGACCAGCAGCCATGCAGACGATTGGCAGGTGGATCACTTCCTGCGTTAATCTCTGCTATAGGTTGGTGGGTAGGGAGCCTCCTGGAGGGCTAAGGGCTCATTTCACCCATCATACTGTTGCATCAGTGGCTGCTTCTAGGGATGTCCCTATCCAGGAAATCTGCAGGGCTGCTACCTAGAAATCAGCACACACCTTCATTCCCCATTACCACATTGACCTTGAGTAATGCCAGGATGCTGGTTTAGGGGCCTCAGTTCTCCAATCTCTGTTCCCTAAATAGGGGGTGTGTGCCTTGCCTCCCTCCTCCCAGAGAACCGCTAGGAGTCTGCCAACAAGTGTGGATAGAACAGCACATCCATGTCCCTAGAAACACAGGTTACTCACCTGTAACAGTAGTTCCAGGAGTGATATATGTTGTTCATCCACACAGACCCAACTGACATTCCCTGGCTCAGGGGCACAACCTCTGCTTCGATTGGGCAAGATCTGGCATCATGGGGCGGAACCGAGGGATATACCACCCGAGTGGGTGGGAAGAGACTTTCCAGCACATCTTAAAGGGAAAGGACACTGCCAACAAGTGTGGATGAACAACATATATCACTCCTAGAACTACTGTTACAGGTGAGTAACCTGTTTTTGTGACATAATCACCCTGTCATGGGTGTACACAAAAGAGCTCCCATAAAGAGACAAGTGCATTAATAAGTACATTCAGATGTGCTTAGATGAATACATACTTCTATAAAAACAATCTCATGAAGATACTAAAGTTTTAACTTAGGTAAGGTGGTCTAGGAAACTGTCTACCCTTAATGTGCAGCTCTGCAGAGCCTGAATAAGACTTTTAGGCCTGCAAAAATCTGTGACCTTACCTGGTTCATTCTGGACATTTTGCACACAAAGACCTTGAGAGTTTGTGCCAAGAATCTTCCTTAGGTTTTGTGGGTTTAGGAAAAATCATGATTAACACTCTAAACTTTGAACTCTATGGAAAAAGAAGAGAACACAGTCCAGAGGATGACATTTTCATGGTGAAAAGTAAGATGATAATCTTTTCAGGAAAAAAAGGCCTGGAGTCCATCAGGCCATCTGGTAGAACAGACAGCCATCTGAAAAAAACATATATTGATGCCAAGAATCTCTTCGATAACAGAAGCTTGAATAATCTCGGAAAAATCAAATTCCTAGAATGTTTTCAATAACAGAGACTAAAATAATCTCAGAAAAATCCAGTTCCTATTGACCTCTGACACTCACATTGAAACCCCTTTGAGGGCACAGGCAACTAAAATGAAAGCTTGAGTATTGTGTTTGCTGAAAGAAAACCTAATAAGTCCAAGAATGTTCTGAGCTAGGAACCATCTATGAGATTAAATAGCACAATGCTGAAAACTGGCCCCAAAAGCAGTTAGGGCTGGAACTCTGACTACTCCGACACATTGGAAGATGCACGCTGTAAGCACTATGGCATTCCTTGGATTAAATTATAAAACTTGTGTCCAAGAGGAGAAAGGTGTTCCAGACCCATTCACGTGCAGAGGACATAGAGATTTCACCTGGAGGGCAAGATTGTGTTCACCACCTTAAATGAGTAAGCAAGCTTTAGCAACTTCTCTTCTCAAGAGGCAGGCTGTGAATTGCAGATTCTCTGGATTTGGGTGACAAAATAAGGTCCCACCCCAACTGGTTCCCATTCAGAACAAGACTAAGCAGTTCCTGAATCAATAGGTTTACCATATCTGAGAAAGTGGAGTGCACAGTTGGAAAAATTTGCTTTGATAATTCATTTGTGAATTCACCACAGTTCACGAAGTGAATCCACCTTGAGAAGTGCCAATTCGCAGTATGGGGATAACTTTGCAAGTTGCAAATTTGGTAACTTCACTGGTGAAGTGGGGCCCACAGCCAAAGTTCGCAATGTACTATGGGACTGTAGGTCATATGGTACTGAAATGAGCTATATGCCATGCAAGGGCTGTGTTGAGTGCAATCTTCTGAAAACAGAGTTGGAAAGAAGTCTATACCTGTTTGTCGGAGCAGAAAAAACATTAAAATCAATCATGAAACAGTCTTTTGAAACAAAAGTGCTCACAAATGAATCTAGAGGGCCTTGAGCTGCTAGATTAGTGTTGTTTCTTTCTGGTTTTGCGAATTAGTTTAAAGTAGTGGTTTGGTTTTGTCTAGTGAATCACAGCTGTGTGGGGAAGGGAGGCATTTCGGTTAGTGAGGCAGCCCAGACACATCAGTGTCTTTGAACCTTTTTTTTACTGTGAGCACTAGTCTGTGTGCAGCAGATATCTCGTATTAGTTTTCCTAAGTCTTGTTAATAATTTTTTGTCTGTAGTCTGTGATTGTTCATTTTATTTCTGTAGTTCAGTTTGGTGTGGTTACATGAAGTACAGTATTGTGTCAGTCTCTTTCTATATTAGTTTTAGTTATTTTGTTTAGTTTTTAAAGTAACAGTGTTCTGTCACTTACACTGACTTGTTAATTACCCCTGTTGTGTGTGTCTTTTCAATCCTTGTTGTGTTAAAAAATAAAAATAAAAATGTTTTATTTGGTGGTTTTACTGTTAGCTGAGTAAACCAAGTAACTGTTTTGTTCAGATCACACCACTAATCCCTCGGGGGGAGGGGGAGGGGGGATGTTTTCTGCTGCTGCTGCTGCTTGGTCTTACTGCAGAGTTCCTTAAAAATGTTTTCCTCATAATATTACAAATCTAAATATATAAAACGAATGGGAAGAGACACTCGACTAAAGTGACAGGTGCCAGGGAGGCAGCAAAGAAGTGCTGAAGTTCTGTGAGGCAAAAGGGTGTTGCAGCTAAAAAAACTATGTCTGCAGCAGTGTTATCTATTGGCTCCAGGGCCAGTAGTAGTAAAGGAATAGTTGGGGCAGTTGCATTGGCATTAATGTGGCCAAAGGTTTCTCTGCCACATCTGTGATATCTGTGCTGGTGAGGGCTGGGGGAGGTGGTGACAGAGGAGCAGTCCAAGAGGTAACTAAATCTCTGGCTCATGCACAGTGGTCAAGGAGGAGGCTGTTGGTGTCCCCATGACTACTGGTGGCGGAGGCATTAAGCCTGGTCTCGATGATGGTTTCCCATTTGCAAGTGAGTGTGCTGTTTGACTGTGAGTCAGAGCCTGAGGAGGGAGAGCGGACTGTTCCGCATGCATTTAATATTATCTTTTTGTTTTGTTTTCAGCCCACGTGCTGATGCAGCACCTTGTTTTTTTGATTAGTTAGAGGCCGCAGAACTCTCATGCTACAAACATTCTGTACTGATGTCATAGTTTTGAGCTGTGCCAGTGTATCTATTAGGGGTGCGTATAATTAATTTTGTTATGACTTCCCAGTAACAACATAGAGCAGTATAGAAAGGCTTGTCTTCTTCTTCATCTGTAAGTGCGTCTGAGTGAGAGTCCAGATATGCCTCTCTGGTACAGATCTTAGAAAACGTGTTACACGCCTTTCTTTCTGTTTTAGTGTGCTGTCTGTGGACAATGAAGAGTTGTGTTTCCTGAGCGAATATTGCAGTGCTGAGGTCCTCTTTGGAGTATGTAGTTAGATTTGCAAACCACAGCCTTAGGGTTTTGTAAAAGAACGTATGTTGTGTGCAGAAATTGTAAATGGCAACCAAGTTTAGCAGTTCAACCAGAAGCCATGTTTTGCGTGATCTGTCAACAGCTTAGCAGCAAGACCTAAACAGCAGTCCAGTTTTCTAGACAGCTATAGCTACAAGGGATAGAATATGCTGTGTTTATTTATTTAGTAGGAATATTTAAACAGGTGACAACTCCTTGGGCATACAAGTAGTGTGCTTTCAAGCATGCCCTGTGGCTGTGTGTTCAGATGTGCAATGCAGCCTTTTTTACCATCCAGTTCTTTCCATGAGGACAGCCATAAAAATGTTGATTTGTCTTTTTCCCTCAACACTGCAAGGTTTTAGTCAACCTGTCAGTCACCCCCACTCCCCACCGCGCACCCAGCCAGAGCAAACTGTAGTCAGTCTCCCACTCAAGAACTTCAGCGGGTTCCAACAACCCTAGTGTGCAATAGACTATGCAGTGAGGTTGTAGAAACTAACATTTTTCAGGCTTTCAAAGCAGGACTCAAGTGATTTTCTGAAGGAGAATGACACTGAGGGTTACTTACACAGCATGAGGAAGGGTAACATTTCAGCTAAGTTTGGATGTGTGTACGTACTCAAACTGGGTATGATTGCTGACAAGCATAGAAGGGGCAGGCCTGTTGTATCCTAAGTGCCTTCCATCATCACAGTAACATAGAAACAAAATCTGACGTCAGATAAGGACCTCTTGGCCCACCCAGTCTGCCCATTTTTACTACCTTCATACTTGCCACAGGCCCTGTTTGATCTACAGCTCTTTATCTTCCCCCCTTCCTTACCTATACAATTCCCTTGTGCCTAGCTCAGGCATTTTGAGCCCCACCACTGTTTTCGTCCCCACCACCTGCTTTGGAAGGCAATTCCAGGCATCCACCACTCTTTCTGTGAAGAAGTACTTCCTTACATCTCTCCTGAATCTGCCCACTTCTAGCTTCGTAGCATGTCCCCTTGTTCTAGATCACCTTTTTTTTTTAAATATACTCCTTTTGTATCTTATTAACCCCTGTACGGTATTTAAAGGTCTCTGTCATATCTCCCCTCTCCCTCCTCTCTTCCAGGGTGTACATGCTTGGGACATCGAGTGTTTGAAGGGGCCGGCCTAGCCCTCTGGAACTCACTTCCCAGATCTCTGAGGGAGGCCCCGTGTTGCTGGAGGTTTTTAAAAGGCATCTTAAGGCACAACTTTTTAATCAGGCATTTTGTTATATAGTTACTGTTCTGCTCTTACTGTTATTTAGTTACCTAATTTTAATTGTTGATAACTATTGACCTTGTTATTTATTTGTAAAATGTAATGTTGTATGTCCTTGTACTACCTTGTATAGCACCCAGAGCCTCTGGGATTGGGCACGGTATAAATAAAAACTTACTTACTTACATGTTGAGGTCCCTTAGCCTCTCCTAGTAGTGCTTTTGATGCAGACCCCATATCATTTTTGTTGCCCTCCTCTGGACTGCCTCCACTCTATGTCCTTCCGGAGATGTGGTTTCCAGAAGTAGACACAGTACTCTAGGTGGGGTCTCACCAATGATCTAAACAGGGGCAACACCACTGCCTCTTTCTGCTGGTGATACCCCCACCAGTGCACCTCAGCATCCATCGTACTAGCCTTCCTGACTGCCTTGTTGCACTGCCTGGCCACCTTCAGGTCATCCATTATGATTACCCCAGTCTCCTTCCTGCTTTGTCGTTGCCAGTAGCATTCCACCCATTTCATGCTCTTCCTCCAATTTCTGTGCCAAAGTGCATTATTTTGCACTTTACTTTATATTAAAACCTAAGTGCTGTACCCTTGACCACTCCTCTAGTTTTTTCAGATCACTACACATCCTCTCCACACACCCCCACCCCCACCCTGGAGTGTCCACCCTGTTGCTGATCTTGGTGTCATACACAAAGAGGTAAACCTTCCCTTCCAGGCCCCCTGTTATGTCACTTATAAAGACATTAAAGAGGACTGGTTCCAGCACTGAACCCTGAGGTACCCCGATGGTCACCCTCCATTGCTTGGAGCGAACTCCATTAACCACTACCCTCTGCCTCCTATCCCCTAACCAGTTTGTCACCCAGTTTGCCACCTTGTCACTCACCCCAAGCTGCCTTGCTTTCTTACCAGTCTCCTATGTGGAATAGTGTCGAAAGCTTTACTGGAGTCCAGGTAGACTATGTCCACTGCTCCTCCTTGGTCACCCAGTCAAAGAAATCTATCAGATTTGTTTAGCATCTCCTCCCACCATGAATCCATGCTGTCTTGGATCCTGCAACCCACTGGCTTCGAGATCCTCCACTATGCTTTCCTTCAGCAGTGTTTCCATTGTTTTTCCCATGATGGATGTCAGGTTGACTGGGCTGTAATTGCCAGCCTCTTCTCTGCTACCACTTTTGTGAAGTGGGACTACATCTACTCTCTTCCAGTCCTCCAGAACCACTCCAGTCTACAGAGATTTGTTGAAAAGGGCTGTCAGAGGTGCAACCAGCACCACTCTGAGTTTCCTCAGCACCCTTGGATGCACCCTGTCTGGCTCCATAGCTTTGTTCACCTTCACGTTAGCGAGTGCCTTCAGGACTCCCTCCTCTGAAAAGGAACTACTGTCCACTTCCCATCCCACAATATTCCTATTATGTTTGTGTGGTTCCTCCCCTTCCCTTTCCGTCGTGAACACTGAGCAGAAATATTTGTTCAAGATGTCTGCCTTTTCCTGGTCTTCTTCAGTGTAGTTCCCCCTCCCACCTTTTTAACCTTACAATCCTTGCCTTTGTCTTCCTTTTTTCACTTACATACCTAAAACAATGTCTCGTCCCCTTTTGAAGTAAAGGACAACTGCATTGAACCTTTAAGTCCCTTTTCCTGTATATGCTGTATTTTATTTATTTATTTAGCTTTTGTTGACCGGGTAAGTGCACTAGACAAACCCTGCCTATTTTCAGGCACGACCCGGGGGAGGGGGATATAGATGAATGCCAACTGACCTTGAACCAGATTAAGCTGTTAGTGGTATTTTTTTTAGTGAATGAGAGAAATTTGGCCAGGACACCGGGGAAATTCCCCTACTCTGTGTAGGTGGAGCCTTGCTGCTGGTCGCGCGATGGCCAGTCCGCACAATCCCTCGGAGGAGTTGGACGTCGGCAGCTCTGGGGAGTGGGCCTCCTCCCCAGTGCTATCTACCTTAGAGGCCACTGAGGAACGTCTGGTTGTAGCGCACGGATATGCTGACACTATTGTCGTATCGGAGAAAGAAGAGAAATGTCTGCTCACCCCAGTTTGTTCAGAGCTCCTCGAAAAACGCTCTGTTCTTGCTCTCCAGTTACAGTCTATCGATTCGGAAATTGCTGCATTTGGTCCGGCACCTCCGGAACAGCCAAAGGACGTCGCAACGTTGATTAAGCCCCCTGTCAACGTCATAGCTGCGACGGATTTCTGTGTATCTCCAGCACCAGCGCCTACACGGAAGAAGGCTGGCAGTTTTTCGAGGATTCCCTCGTCGTGCCGAGAGCCTGAATCAGACCTTCAAACTCCGGGGACTGACTGCCTGACAAAACGCAACCATCTCGCTGACTCTGTAAGTCCTGTCCTCTTCTCCCACCTTACAGTTTAGTCCACAGACTACCTCTAAATCTGAAGTGTTCCTTTTTCGTGGATAAAACCCTGGCTGGTCTAAATGTGGGGTACTTTATTCAAGGTCCCAGGAAAGCCTCTTTCTCCTTCTAATATTGATCCCCACGAAACGTGGTCCCCTGATGTGGCCCTTAAAACGCTGGCTGGGAAAAAGGGGAAGGAGGATTTGGTCTCCAGACTCTCAAGATCCTGTATATCTCAACATGTTGCAAACTGTTCTCATGAGCTCCAACGAACCCTGGGTGAAGATCGTTCACCTGCTCACACTGGACTGCAAGTTAAAATATGGTTGATAATTATGGTATCACTGTTGACGATGGTGTTTCTCCTGTTAAAGGCAATAATGCCCTGATACTGTTTTTCTTTCCAGCATGCTAAACCCTCTATTAATGCTTCTACTCCTGTTGGCAACTGAAAAAATTTAAATTTGGGTCGGCCAGCCAGTTTTAAACTGACTGACCTATTTCACTCTTAAAGGTGAACCTGCTCCACGGGCGTGAACGCAGCACGCTCATTATACAAAGGGGACTGAAGTACCGATAGGTCTATATCGCCAAGACGTTATTAAAGGGTCTATGAAATTCTTTGCTTCTGAAATATTTGCTTTAATTCATCTGGGAACTCTAATTTTGATGTAAGTTTCAAACAAATCTCAGGACTGGATAGATTCTGGGCTCAATATGATAAATTACAGACTTCTCCCATTTGGTCCTCCTTTCAAGCTATCCCTCTAACTAAACCTGCAATTAGAAACGTTACCATAGTTTTCAAAAATGAGGGGTCCATGTTGAAGATATTCTTTTTGGCTTAATAAGAGATGTGAAGTTTTAAATCGACTCCACGCCACATTAGACAGTGAACAGATTTGGGACGGCAGTTGGAAGGTTCGTGTAAATTATTCCCCACTAATACTGGGCGAGACATTTGCCTAATTTTTTCTTTTTGGGTAAAGATAAGGTTTTGTTTTCTATGCTGGCCAACCTAAATCCTGTTTCAAATGTGGCTCTAGAACACATCTTAGTTCTGCTTGTGATGTTCTAAGATGTAGTCACTGCTTTGAATATGGACATAATTCCTCTACCTGCTCTAATTCCTTTAAATGTAACTTATGCGAAGAAGTTGGCCATTCTTATGGTCGCTGTCCTTGGGCATCCATAACAGGAAGACTGACCCTCACATGACGGGTTAATTACAATTGCCCAACAGCTGCAAGCACAAAAGACCACCTTCCATGATGACCTCCTCCTCTGATAACTTCTAAAGCTAAAGACTCTACCTCAAACTCTATTTCAGATCCTCATATTCAGGAGGAAGCTATTATCTCTCCTGAGTCTAATGACCTCTCTAAAGAAAGTAATGCTAAAACATCTGATGTTATAATGCCCCTCCTCTCCTCCCCACCTTCTATTCCTGACTCTGATTTTGTTCCTGTTACTCATAAAGGACTAGGAAAGGTCTGGCTGTGGTTTGCCGACCTAAAGATAATATAAGGCCTTAATTGGCAATCAATAATAAATTAGCTATTCTTTCTATGGATTTTCTGACAAAGATTCTGGTGGGATGATATCGGATACTTCTTCTGTCCGTTCCTTTCCAGATCTAGAAGGAGGCACTCGACACTGATCCAATTGCTAAACGTACACGGCAATCTCAGAGGGTAAATCTCCAAATAGCTCATAAATGGCTTCCTTTCAATCTGCTCTTTAAATGTTAACAGCATTAAAGGCAAGAGAAGTTAGGAGGTGTGCTTTTGACTCTTAAAGACCTTAAAAATGATATTTATTGTTTGGTTGACACAAGATTAAAACCCATGCTGAACTTAGACAAGTTTCCATGCCTGGTCTAGTGGCCTCTTTTTTGGTCAACTGGCCGGATACCTGTGATGGCATCGGCATTCTGTTCTCCAGCACGAATTTCATGTCTCTAGACTGGTGGATATTGTACCTGGTAGAGCCCTGCTATTGGATTTTCTTATAAACAAGAGAGGTTTCACGTATTATAGGTACTTATGCTCCACAAACTAAAGCCCAAAGAGTTGCTCTTTTTCATACTGTGAGGCCCTTTTTACATACCTCTAGATTACTTTTATGGGTCGGTGACTTTAATTGTAGTTTGCATCAATCAGATAGAGGTTTACAAACCCCTAAGCTTTTTTGTGATTCAGTTGCTTTAAGGGAAATTACATCCACAGCTCTTTTAGTAGATGCCTATAGGTACTGTCATAAAACTGGTGGTTTCACCTTTTTTAAAGGTCCCTTACGAACCAGAATTGATTTTATTTTTTTGTCTAAAGTATTGTCAATTCTTTCATGTCAGACAGTGGGGTGTGAATTTTCTGACCATGTGGCTCTTCAAGCCTCATTTACTTGGGGTTCAGCCCCCCGTTGTAAAAAAAATATTTGGCGACTAAATGACTCTTTATTAGAGAACCCCTCTTTTTTAAATTCTTGGCATAAGGAATTTAAGGCTCGCATATCAGTCCTTGAATTATACGACTCTGTTATTGATTGGTAGGAAGACTCTAAGTCGAGCTGGAAATTGGCCTTTAAAAAAAAGCTGCAGTTGCCCAAAATAATAAATACCTAAATTATTTGTCTCTTCGACAGCAGTTGCAGCATCTGATTTCCTTGGCTGATTCTAATCATCTCGATTACAGCAAACAGATTGAAACTATTTGCTCCCAAATGAGACAATTTCAATACGACCGAGCCAGTTCTTTAGACCAAGAAGCTCGTTTTGGTTCCCAGTCAAGCAAAAATAACCTTGACCCTTTCAAAACGTGTAAAGGTAGGGTGGACTCTAAATTAATTCCATCCCTAATATCACCGACGGGTGAACTTATGACTTCACCTGAAGCTTTAGTTGATATAGTTGAACAACATGTTTCTTCTTTATTTGGTTGTTCGCCTATTTACAAGGATGCTGACCTTTTTATAAACTCATTGAATTTGCCCAAACTCTCTAACTTTGAAAAGGAATTGTTGTCAGCAGATATTTCTGAAAGTGAAGTAAAACAGGCCATTGACTCCCTGTGCTCAAATTCAGCTCCAGGATCTGATGGCCTTACTGCAAAATTTTACAAAACATTTTCTGTGGAATTAACCCCTGTTTTGACCCCACTATTTAGGGAAATGTTGTCTTCAGAAACCCTATCTAAATCTATGAATGAAGCTATTTTAATTTTCTATATAAAAAAGGTGATTTCACTGATATCTCCAACTGGAGACCTATTAGTCTGCTAAATGTCGACTATAAAATCCTAGCTAAGATTTTATTAGTTAGAACCCTCAAAGTTGCCAAATATATTAGCCCTGTTCAAACGTGTGGCATACCAGGAAGGCGTCAGCAGGATAATCTCATTCTCTTACGAGAGTTGTTTGTTTTAGGAGAGAAAAAACGGATTTCGGGTTGGATATTAGGACTAGATCAAGAGAAAGCTTTTGATAAAGTCTCTCATGAATTTTTGTTTCAAGTTCTAAAAGCCTTTGGTTTCCCAGAAACGTTTTTATCTTGGATTCTTTCACTATATAAACACGCTGTTATACTCCCCAATGTTAATGGCTGGATAGGTGCCATTCCCTCTCCCGAGGTGTAGGCAAGGTTGCCCATTGAGTCCGTTGTTTTATAATTTTATATTGATACCTTAATAAGAGCCATTTTGCTTTCTCCTCAGATTATTGGTCTGACAGGCTCTCTTTCTTCTCCGTCTATCAAATTGTTAGCTTATGCTGATGACTTGGTTTTAACATTAGACCTGAAAACGAAACAGGAGGATCTTATCCAGCTATTAAACTCTTTCTCAGCTGTATCTGGCTCATCAGTTAATTTTAGTAAAAGTATAGGGATTCCGATTGGCCATGACTCTCTTCCGGAAAATGGGGTTTTTTCGGGGATTCCTGTTAAACTGGAGGCTTTTAAATATCTAGGGATTTATTTTGGACAACCTAATATGGCTTCCTATAATTGGACTAAAGCTTTGGATAAAGCTGACAGATTAGTTGCAAGTTGAAGTCTCACCCTTATTGGTAAAAAAGAGTTATTTTGTTAAAATCTTTAGTTATTCCTTTTTTATATCTTAGTTATATATTTCCACCCCCTGTTGCTCTTTTCACTAAATTGTTTGGGTGTTTTTTTAAAGGTTTCTGGGGATCTAGACTAAACCCTATAAAACGCAACATTACATATAGACCTATACATGAAGGAGGTATTAATATGGTACATCCCGTTGCTTTCTTTTATAGCTTGTTTTTCCATTATAATTTTGGTAATGCTTTGAAACCTGGGAATATAATTTGGAGACCGTATTTTATGGACTGGTTCTCTCTGTGTATTGGTAAATGGGATCTTAATGGGAGAAACATTCTTTCTCGCTCTTTAGAAATACCTTCATATGGTAAAGAAAGTTTCAAATTGGCCTTATCTTGGAATCTTTTTCCACCAGATCTTTGTATTTTATCTAGACGGTCTTTATATGATAAGATTTGGAGAATGGAAGCCCAAGAAGAGGTACTATTTCCTCCTGTCCTATCAGTCATCACTCTTGGGTTCTTTTACAACTCCGTAACTCCCCGCCACCTCCATATGTATGGGACATGGTATGGCTAAGTAATTACGACAGATTGGGGGTCAGGAATAATCATAAACACAAAGCTTTGAATTTACGTTATTGTCCTAGAACTGACTGTCTTGATGTTCCGAAACCCAACAACACTTATTTCTTGAGTGCCCATTCTCTTCAGATATTTGGTTTAGTTTAGCTATGATGTGGTCGGAACCTTCCTTCCTTCAATTGTCTTATGAACATATTATGTTTTGCACCAATGCTCACTTGAATGCTAAGTATCATTTAGATACGTTATATATAATCTTTGCTTTAATTAAGTATTCCTTATGGCAAGCAAGATGTATGCTTGTTCTACATCAAAAAGTTATACATAAACAGGAAGTTATTGGCAATATATATAAGGCTTTATGTTCAATTAAAAAGCAAGATCTTCATGTTTATAACAAACACCAAATTGACTTGATGTGGCGCAACTGTGATTTACTGTTCAATGATTGTTCTTGTTGATTTGTTTCTTTTGTATATTTGACTATTGTTTGTTTCTTGTAATGAAGTCCACTTCTCAATAAAATTCCCCTACACTTTTCGATAAGTGCCATGGGATCTTTAACATCTACCTGAACTACCACCAATCTAGGCAGATGGGACCTCGGTTTAACGTCTCATCAGAAAGATGGCACCTCAGAAGTGCAGCACCCCTCTCATGCTGCACTACAGTGTCAGTACTGGGATATTAACCCAAGTGCCAGATGTGGGAACTGAACCCACAGCCCTCTGATCTCCCGGCCTCAGAGGCGAGTGTGCTACCTACTGAGCCACTGACACTGACACTTAATACTGGTCCCCATTCCATTCTTGTACCATCTTTACTGGCCTTTTGGTAAACTCAGTGGGTGATTCTGATTTACACACACTGGAGATAAGTACAATTTTAGAACTGTAGGCTGGTGCTTCTATCCCTCTCAGCCACAGAGTTCTGTAATAGAACACAGATGCATTGTGCCAACAACCAAAGACTTGAGCAAGGTCATAAACTACATCATACAGTTCTAAAATGGTTCTTACCCCCAGTGTGTAAGTCAGAAATACAGCCACGGTGTTTACTAAAAGGCCAGTAAAGGTGAAACAGTAACAGAATGTGAACCAGTATTTAAAAATCGGGTTCCACAAAACACACAGGCATTTGGGTGTGGAATACCTTGCTTTGATGCGGATCTACTGAAGTTCTAGGTTCAGATTCTAGTCTACAACTTGTTAAAACATTCTAGGGTTGTAATCTCTTTTAGAACTTGCATCTCATTTTGCACACTGAGAAGAGGATTTAAGCAATAAGGCACGACAGGGTGTGGGTTATTGGGGGATTTACCAACGCCTTGTGTGGTGTGTCATGAGGCACAGCCGAGTGACTTAACCACACAAGAAGTGGGTAAATCCCTCAATAACCCACACCCTGCAGTGCCTTATTGCGATTATACAATGGACTGCTGTGTAAAATAAATGTTAAATGTGTTTAAGTATGTTTTTTATAAATGCCATTTCTCAGCCGTGGGTTATTACAGGATATACCACGGTCATGTGATGTGTTTTGACCAATGAGGCTACAGGATTTTCATACCCCATTGTATAATATGCAATACACGTCATGGACCAACGTACCTAAACCCCCAAACTATTACTGACCTCCCCAGTCACAAATTGTAGTGAGAAAGAAATAATGTGACCTTCTGGGGATTGAACCCAGGCCCACAGAATACCATCCTGGTGCTCTAACCACTGAGCTATAGGTGCATCTAATTATTATCTCGATTGTTCCTAGTTGCAGGATTTGCAATACCAGAGAAAGGAAGTGTAACCAGGAAGAGTAAGGTCCAACCATGTAAGCCTATATCTCAGTGGTTAGAGCACCGGGCCGGTATTCCGGGGCCTGTGTTCAGTTCCTAGTAAGTCACATTATTTCTTTCTCACTAAAGTTTGTGATCTAAATTGTTTAGCAGTGGCTAATATTGCACCAAAGACATCTAATTGTCATGTCTCCTCGCCATTGTCAACAGAGCACAGTACAGTGCTGGCAGGGCCATCATTTTACCAAACTGTAGGAGTTGTAAAACCAGAAGAAAAAAAAAAGTAAATGAAATGTACATAAAAATAACAAAAAGAGTACCTGCTTGTCTGTGCAGTATGCAAACAGCACACAGCATTCAAATGTCACACAGGTAACAGTACAGTAGCAAAGCAACCAAGCTTATCCACAAAAAAATCCTATCTGGAAGTTTGAAACACATAACCCAGCTATGCTCTACGTGTACAAGCTGCAGCAAAAGCATTCACTAGTCTGTCACAGTTTCAAACTTTCAGCATCCCACAAATAAATTATACTGATGTGCCAGTCAGATTCCTTAACTCACCACCAGTGAATAGTGCTGGTGCACAAGTTTAAATATTGTATTCACAAGAGTGCGATGTGCATATATGTGGAACCCAACCAAACAGATGAGAGAAAGAAATGAGTGCCTTAGCTGGGATTTGAACCCAGGTCGCCCGAAATACTGTTCCATTGCTCTACAAGCTGTACCACTTAGGCAACTGGAAATCTGTGTCTCCCAGAAGCACCCTACTCTTTCTATAATACACAGCCTGGTGCTGCACAGATAATTACATTTTATTCACTAGAGTGTAGTATACATATACAGTATACGTAACCCAAACAAACAGTAGAGAGAAGGAAATAGGTGCTTTAGTTGGGATTTGAAACCAGGCTGCCCAGAATACCATTCTGTTGCACTACGAGCTGTGCCACCAGGGCAACTGGAAACATGGGCTCCCAGAAGCACCTTACTCTTTCTCATATGCACAACCTGGTGCTGCAGAAAGAATTACATTTTTTTTTCACAAGAGTGTAGTGAGCATTTATGTGGAACCCAAACAAATAAAGAAAGAAATAAGGGCCTTAGCTGGGATTTGAACCCACGCTGCTTGGAATGCCATTCAGTTGAGCTATCAGCTGCACTATCAAGGCAACTTGAAACCTGGACCCCCAGAAGCATCTTATTCTTTCTGCAATGCACAGTCTGGTGCTATACGGGTAATTACATTCTGGGTTACAGATATACATATGCACACTGCACTACTGTAAATAAAAATGTCCATCCCATATGGTATAGTGGTTAGGAATCCTTCACCAAGGCAGCCTGGGTTTGACTCCCGGTGTGGTAAAAAAAAAAGAGTTTTTCAGTAGGGTAGACAGTGACAAAGGGATCAAGGCGAAGCAGAGGGATCTACAAAGGCTAGGGAGGCTGTCTAAGGTTTGACATATGAAATTCAGTGCCAAACAAATGCAACGTTATGCACCTAAGGGGTGGGGGACAGGGCAGAGTACTGGATGGGAGGAAACCAAAACAAGAAAAGAGCACTCCAGATGGAACTTTTGCAAAAAATAAATGCTGAGATAGCCTTTATTGCATGCCAGAAATCAGGCCAGGAACCCTAGGCGTTGTGCGTTCGTGTCTTCAAAGGGGTATACCCTTTGAAAGAGCACTAACGCACAATCGCAGGGTTCCTGGCCTGATTTCTGGCATGCACAAAGGCATCTCAGCATTTATTTTTTGCAAAAGTTCCATCTGGAGTGCTCTTTTTTTGTTTTTGTTTGCGGACTTTGAGGCTAGCTACCGCCTGTAGGATTACCCCCCTCAGCAGTGTTGCGCTGCTGTTTTCTCAGTTGATCTACTGGATGGGAGGGGTTGAACTGAGCACTTAGGCAGAGAAAAAGGGACCTTGGAGTCATAAGTGACTCCCTCAAACAGTCAAGGCAGTGTAACAATGCTTATAGTAAGGCTAATAGGATGCTGGGTTGTATCAGAATGGGGTATTGACAGCAGGAAAATGGAGGTGCTGCTACCTCTGTATAGGTCACTGGTGAGGCCACACTTGCTACGCTGTGCTCAGTTCTGGAGTCCTCACCTAATGAAGGACAGGGACTGGCTGGAAATGGTGCAATGCACGGTGACCAAGATAATTCAGTGCCAACAGGGCAGATCTGACAAAGATCATCTTCAGGCACGGCACATGTACTCAGTGAAGATCAGGTGAGAGAGCGGGGTTATGATAGAGACCTTCAAGTTCCTGAAGGGAATAAACAAGGCAAACTGCAGGGAACTGGTTAGCAGGAGTGCAGAGTCAAGGACCCGAGGTCATGAGTAGAAACTGGTGGGTGAAGGTTTAAGAGGGATGTGAGGAAGTTCTAATTTACAGAAAGGGCGGTATTGCCATGGAACCATCTGCCAGTGGAGGTGGTGGATGCCAAGACCATAAATGGTTTTAAGCGTGGCTGGGACAGAGTGAAGGGTTTGGTGGTTTCTCAGGTCGGAAGCAGTGCGGAGGGGAGCAGGGGGTGGACCAGGATGGATAACACCTGTATGGACAACATAACTCGGGGCAGATTGGGAACTCCAGGCAGAATAGATGACCTTTGGGCTTATTCTTCCGTCATTGGCTATGTCTCTATGTTTGTGTGGGTTACATATATATGCACACTGCACTCGTGTGAATAAAATGAAATCATTTGTGCAGCACAAGGTCGCCCGAGCGGTGCCACACTCCTCGAGGCGTAGCTCCAGGGCTTTCTCTCCAGCCGCCGCCCACCTGGAATTCACTATCTTGGGCCACCCTAGCGGTCCTCCAGTTTGAACCACTCAAGCAGGCACTACCGCCCGAGCGGCACCCCACTCTGCGAGGCATAGCTCCAGGGACGTCTCCCCGGCCGCCGCCCGCCTGGAATTCACTATCTTCAGCTGCCCTCACAGTCCTCCAGCTTGGACCACTCAAGCAGGCACTACTGCCCGAGTGGCACCCCACTCTGCTAGGCATAGCTCCAGGGCCATCTCTTCGGCCACCTAGAATTCACTATCTTCAGCCACCCTCATGGTCCTCCAGCTTGGACCACTCAAGCAGGCACTACCGCCCGAGCGGCACCCCACTCCACAAGGCGTCGCTTCAGGGCTGTCTCTCTGGCTGCTGCCCACCTGGAATTCACCATCTTCAGCCGCCCTCACGGTCCTCCACCTCGGACCACTCAAGCAGGCATTACCGCCCAAGTGGCTCCCCACTCCGTGAGGCGTAGCTCCTGGGATGTCTCGCTGGCCGCCACCTGCCTGGAATTCACTATCTTTAGCCATTATTGCGGTCCTCCAGCTTGGACCATTCAAGCAGGTACTGTCGCCATTTGAATCCTGAGTCATCTATCCCTGGTGGCCGCCGATTGGTGCGGTGCCTCAGCTAGCCGACCATAACTGGTCCCTCTGATGAATAAACCTCTTCCGATTGGTGCACCTTTTTCCTATTCCTGACAATGGATTTCTAAGCGCCTTTCTGGTGCTTTTCTCTCGGGACCTGCAAATTTGACTCTTATTTTTGAAATTATTGTATTTGTGCACTGACTTTATGTTTTGATTGCTGCCTTTTAGCTTTAATCTTATTACTGTACTGTTTGCAATAATTCTATCTTGCTAGAGTAGCCTGCCTGTTAAATATAAGTGCTTAAATCCTCAGGGTTAGCTGCTAATTTCACTGTTAATTTTTCCCACTGATTCCTCTGTCCACTCCCTCCTGCTTTTGACTCTTCTGTAACTCCTGCTCCCTGCCTGTTTTCTGCTATTACCTCTCTCTGCCATTTTTTGTTCTTTCTAATCTCTACCTGCCTAGCCATCTCTATCTCAGCCTGTAATCCTCTCCCTCTCTCTCTGATACCCTCCCCCTCCCTGGCTACTGCTCACTCTCAAGCTTTGTCTTCAGCAACCCCCTTCCCCGTCTATCTTTAGCCCTGGCCTTTTGTCTCTTTAATCACCCTCACACCTTGCTGACTGTCTGCTGTCAGCCACCCGCCCCTAGCACTAGCTGCCTTGCCCTATTTAATCCTCTCTCCTCTTTGCTCCCTAGGCACTACTGCCGGAGCGGCACCCCACTCCGCGAGGCATAGCTCCAGGTCCGTCTTTCCGGCCGCCGCCCGCATGGAATTCACTATCTTTGGCCGCCCTTGCAGTCCTCTGGCTCGGACCACTCAAGCAGGTACTTTCGCCATTTGAATCCTGAGCCATCTATCCCTGGTGGACACTGACAGGTGTGGCACCTCAGCTAGCTGACCGTGATTGGTCCCTCTGCTGACTAAACCTCTTCCGATTGGTGCGCCTTTTTCCTATTCCTGACACTGGATTTCTAAGTGCCTTTCTGGCGCTTTTCTCTCAGGACCTGCAAATTTTACTCTGTATTTTCTCCCGCCCAGGCCACCATTAAATACACTTTAGCACCTCCCTCCTCTGTGATCTCCCTTGCCATTGGCCTTTCCGTGCATGCTCACTGTCAGCCCTTGCTGATTTCGGAATATAGCACTGTGCTGAAATTGTTTGATTACCAACCTTTACGTCTAAACCCAGTTCTGCAAATTGTGTACTGCTCCCCTGATAGTTTACCTTCAGTCCATTGACAGTTAAGTTTGCCTGCCAGCTCACTTTTTCTACTCCTTGATCACCCACTTATTTTCTGTCGCTAGTTCTACTCGGTCTACACTTATTTTTCTGTCTCTAGTTTGTCCACTTGGTCCTTTGTTTTAGTTTCAGCCTGACTCCTATCTCAATCAGGCACCCTACACCGGGTTTCAAACTCTCGCTGGTTATTTAGCTCCTAGGTATCTCAGGACTGCGCCAGCCACGTTCCACTCCATTACCCACCCACCCAACACAAGCACCCCAGGAACTCCTGTCTACCTATCTGCCTATAAACTGATCAATATGAACCAATACATGGCGCTGTTTCTTCTTGCAACTACTCTGCCACTGCTCCACCTATCAATGCTAGATGCATCTCGAACTGCATATGCTCTCCTTAATTTCTTGCCCCATGATTACTACTACTCACACCTTCTAATAATTCCTACCCTGAGATGCGACTCCACTCCGATACTATCTAACAGAGCCTGGATCCTCCTGGTTGCCCATGCCCAGAAAAGCTGTCACCTGCGTTTTCGTACACTATGTCCTTTCCTGACCCGTAAGCTCTGGTATCTCCTCCTACTTGCTATTCTACTCTCCAGCGATGTTCAGCTTAACCCTGGACCTGTTAATGCTTTACCTGATCCATTTTATCATGCTAAAAGTCTCATTGTTGTGCACCACAACATCAGGAGCCTTGCACACAACTTTGCAGAGCTGGAATCCTGGACTTCCCTCTACAAGCCTGATATCATCTGCTTAACCGAAACCTGGCTAAAATCTTCCACCTTTGACTCACTATGCTCCCTTCCATCCTATAATCTCTTGAGACTTGCTAGACCAGCACCCAAAAGAGGGGGCGGTACAGCTGTCTACTTTAAAGATCATCTCCATCTTACTGTCGTCAGCTCGTCTCCTCTAACCCACTGTGAAGCGCTACACATCCTTCTCACTCTCGGGACAAAAAAGCAACATATTGTATGTGCCACTAACCCCCCCTAACAGTGGCTTACAAGGACTGGATGAGTTGTTGGATCAAACTTCATTCCTTGCTGGGAGAAATGGGGTTCTTATTCTGGACAACCTTAACATAAGGTGGTTGGGTAGCACCCAGCCCACATCCTTGTCCAGGCTGCAAAGTGTTAACCTGCAGCAGCTGATATGTGAACCTACTAGAATTGCCTCTCACTCTAGCACGAGTACTCTGCTGGATTGGATAATGACTAACCACTCAAAGCACACAATTGCTTCTGGCGTATTACCTGATGCCATCACTGATCACTCCCCCGTCTACTCTATCTGGGGGAAAGGTAGACCAGCTCCGACGCAGCCCCACTTCATTACCCTTCGTAATTATGTGAATTTTGACTCACAGTCTTTCTTACTTGACATCACCACCATAGATTGGTCCTCCCTTCTTATAGCTAATGATGCTCAGTATGCCCTTAATCTCTTGCTGACCCACTTCCTTGCGCTTTAAGACAAACCCTGTAAACTTGTAACCCGACGGGTAAAAAATAAGCAAACCCGCTGGCTAAAATCTGACCTTCTCTCTAGACTTAAGCAGAGAGACAAAAGCTGGATCCATTTCAAGTGCACTGGGCTAACCTCCGACCTAAATTCTTACAGGTCTCTGCGCAATTCCTGTAAAATGGAAATCAAACAGGCCAAAAGCTCTTATTGCAAAGAACTATTAAACAACTCCTATGGTGATTCTAAAAAATTCTAGTCCCATATTAAGTTTTTCCTGGGGTTGAATCCGGCCTCCACTCCGAATGACATGTCACTAAATGGAGTCCACTGCAATAATCCTCTGACCATTGCAAACGTTTTTAATGAGAAATTTTCCAACTTAACTAACTACACCTCCTCCTTTCCTGTCCAATTGAACATTAACACCCCGTCTGGTGCCACTGGCCCTCAATTATTCTTCAAGTCTGTCTCTAGGCGAGAAGTGCTTAGACTACTAAATAATATCTCTGAGCATGCTGCAGCAGGATCTGATGATCTTGAGCCCAGCCTCCTCAAATTGGCTGCCCCTCACATCGCTGCTCCCTTGACCAAGATGTTCACCCTTTGCCTGTGCCGGAGTCATGTCCCTGATATTTGGAAGGTTGCCAGAATTACCCCTGTGTTTAAAAAATGTGACCGTATAGATCCTTCAAACTATAGGCCTATTGCAATCCTCTCAGTTCTTAGTAAAATTCTTGAGAAACTAGTAGCCACCCAAACTCTAGAGTTTCTCCTGAAACATGACCATCTTACTTCTGCCCAGTACAGTTTTTGGAAGGGCCACAGTACTACCACTGCCCTTCTCAAATTTACATCTGACGCCTTAGTGGCCATGGACTCTGGTCTTCTCACAGTGGCTATTTTTATAGATGTGACAAAGGCTTTCGACCTAGTTGATCACTCTATCCTCTTAGCCACCGTTAGATCTCTAGGTTTCTCGACAAACGTTGTCAGGTGGTTTGGTAGCTATCCATCTGACAGGGCCCAAATTGTAAAATATAACTCAGCCCTCTCGGACAAGGCCATTATAAACATTGGGATGCCACAAGGGTCCATCTTTGGATCTTTGCTATTCTCGGTCTTCATAAACAATATCACCTCCAACCTCTGTAGGACTACCTCCCTGCTTTACGCAGATGACATTGTCCTGTACTCTAGTGCTAAAAGCATTGAGGACATCAATCAACAACTCTCCCATGACTTTCAGTTAACTCAGCAGTGGCTAACCAGTCACAAATTTGTCCTAAGTGAGACTAAGACCCAAGCCATGCTGTTAAGGTCAACTGCCAAACTTAAACACTCCCAACCTAATTTTAATGTCACCTCCTCCAGTGGTACATCTCTTGTGGTAGTGCATTCATTTAAATATCTGGGTGTCACACTTGACCCATCCCTGTGCTTTGATCTCCATATCCAACAGACTTGCAAGACTGTCAGCACTAAACTGGGAATAGCCTACCATACCAGCTATATGCTTACCCCCTCACTTAGGCTTGCCATTGCACGTGGCATACTCCTACTGTCTCTTACGTATGGTGTTGCCACCTACACCTTGGCATATAAATCATGTCTTAGGAAAAGGGATGTCACATATAATAACATTTGGCGCTATTCATCCTCCTCCTCTCATCGGTTGAAACACCACTGTCTCCTTTATTGGGATCTGGGATGGCTTCCTCCTCATGCATTAAGGCGTTATGCTTATGGCTCTGTCATTAACAATATTGTCAGGTTACAAATACCCAAGCCCCTGGCTGGTCTCCTCCTAAATCAGACACCCAACTACAGTTTACGGTCTGCAGACAAAGCCGCTGTCTACATCCCCAGACATAATACCTCCAAAGGTGCTAGTGCTTTTGCCTGTCACGCTGCTCAATACTGGAACTCCCTGCCACTAACCTTAAGTCAATTCCTATCCCACGCCTCTTTTAAGATAGGGTTACAAAACCATTTTGTCTCCTCCAGCAAATGCTTCTGTTTCAAACCACCTCAGCTCACTATTTCCTACCTCCTTTCACCTTGCCTCTTCTGACCTGCCTTCTGAACTCACAGCACTTTTCCCCTCCAGTCTGTTCCACCTTGCTTGTTCTAATTCTTCATACCCCTTACCTTTCTCTCTTTCACAACTCTTTTCTGCCCTCTTGCCTCTATTCTTCCTTACCCCATCCCTCCCTCAACTCTCCTATTATCTATCCCTCAGTACTGCTATAATGTATTTGCTCACTCATTTGTTTTTCTCCATAACTATAACTATGTGCTGTGGCCTAGTTCAATGCACTGTAAACTGTTTATTTTTTGACACTGTTAAGTATTTACCTTGCCTGTTGTTTATTTTTTCATACCTGCTTTGTATTTTCATTTGTCTACTAAATCTAAACTGCAACAAATGTTTATCAGTATTGTTGTTCTGTACCCTACCGGGTCGTGCCTAAAAATAGTCATTGCTATGGCTAGTGCACCTATCCGGTAAACAAAAACTAAATAAATAAATAAAAGAGAGTAAAGTGCTTCTGGGAGTCCCAGGTTTCCAGCTGCCTTGGTGGTGCAGCTCATAGTGCAGTGGAACAGTAATCCAAGTGGCCTGGGTTCAGATCCCAGATACACTAATTTCTGGCCGGCCCGGTGGCGCTGAGGGTTGAGGCACTGGATGCCACACCTCGTGCCTTGCCGGCGACCTGGGTTTGGAAACAGACATGGGCCGCCGGGGGTCGCAGGGGAGGGAAGAGGTTGAGCGTCAAGAGGACTGCTCTCTTTTCCTGGGGAGGGCTCCGGGGGATGCGCCACGCAGGAGCGGCCTCTGGTGGCTGTCGGAGGTGTGCCAGGAATGTGGCACTCACGCATTTGGGGGCAGAGCTGCAGCAGGCATTGACACTCTGTGCCCAGATGCCATTGCACGACCGAGCTCTGGGGGAAACAGAACAAGGAAAAAAAAATCTTCCCATTGGTAGGCGAAGTAGGGTCTAGTGGCACTGACACCACATCCTACACCAGGCCGAGGCACTTTCCTGGTCTCCTCACATCCGTCTTCACCAGACACTTAGAAAAAGTGCCAGTAGGAGTTGGCAGTCCTTGCTCCCGGGGGACCCAGATCTGGGGGGGTGCGGAGATGTGACATGGGGGGAGCAGTACCAGAGAGGACATCGGAGCATCAGGTGGACAGGAACAGTCACAGTAGCCCAATGTCCCAGCTGGAGAGAGTTCAATAAGGTAGGGTGAATAAATGAAGTGTACAAAAAAAAAAAAAAGACAGTTATTTCTCTCTCCTGTTTATTTGGCTTCCGTATACATGTGTAACCCCAGGCAGCGCTACTCTAAGGTCTACTATGCCTGCCTGTATGACTATACACAGGTTGAGGGGCCTGAGTTCTCTAACAAGGTGCCTCCACCCAGAGAAATGGTATTGGGGTTGCTTATCTGCTCTGGTATAGCCTTCTGGGAAGCTGTAACCACCCACCAACCCTCCTAGTGGCCTAAGATATAACAGTGGCAGACTCACAATCAATAGGCAGCAGCAATAATGTGCTCACACCCTTCTCACTTACCACCAGGGCTGGACCTGCAGCAACTGCACTGAAGACTGCCTGAAAAATAAGGTTAGCAATGCAGCAATACAATCTTAATACTATAACCCAACTAATAATATGCACACTAGCCAGATTAAATGTGAAAAAGACAATCAGATTTATTAAGGGGACGTGAACAAGGGAGGGGCGTGAATCTAGTCAAATGATTAATAATCTGACTTAAATCAGGCTGCTTTGGCATGCACTTTAAGTCCCAAAGATACAGTTCCACAACCCTGGGTACCCAGATGGTAATACAGGCTAGCCTGAAGCATTGTCCGGGCGTGGCCGGCATTGCAGCTGATGTTGGGGCCCTTGGTGGGAGAAAAAGCAGTTAAACATGCACACAGCCCAATTATTTGTAATCCAAGCCAGTCAGCTCAGTCTGTTGCAAACACCCAATAAATGAAGAGAATTAGTTGGTACCACAGTGATTTTAGGTTTCATTGCAGGGAGCTACCCTGATTTGTACTTACGCTACCATGAACCTGCTGCACTGCGTGCAACATGTAGACCTCGTGATGAAGAGGCAGGGGGAAGCTGGGCTGACACGACGCACCTCCAGATGGGTGCAGCTTGCTCGATGGTGTTGTGCAGGGGCTGAATCCCCAAGCCGGTCTCTCGCGGAAACGGTCTCTGGTGCAGCAGTAGCGGCCTAGGCCGAGATGGCATGGCCCAGGCAGGGTGAACAGTTCTGGCAAAGCTTGTGATCTTCTGCTGGTGCAGCCTCCAGCTGGCATAACAGATTTGATCAGGGGGAACCAAACCGCAACCCACAAAACACATTCAGCACATTTAAATAAATCAGTACATCTCTCAACAGTTCAGATTCAGTCCGGTGGCAAATTAACAGCTTTACTGCGCAAACCTTTCGATTCGAGTATGATCCACACACAAGCTGGGCCGATCACTTCAGGAGCAAGTTTTTGGTCCAGATCGCAAGTGGCACTGGCAAACTTCTTTGTCTCTTCTGCCGCAGTTCCAAGGTTGAAATCAGACAAGTCCGACTTCTGCAATAGGCAGGTCAATGCAGGAGAAAGTGACAGAAAGGCACTGTATTCATACTCTCCAACTAGTACAGTCTGTATACAGATGAATTAATTCCATAATTATGCAATGTGGTAAATCCAATGTCCCAAATCCTGCATCCTGATTGGTTGGCTTGCACAATTACCACCATGATAAATCCTTCAGTGTACCCACTGGAAAAAGTGGCAGCCAACCCTATGTCGTGCTAATCCAGTCGCTTTCACTTCAAACGAAACTGCCGCGATTTGTCCTTTCGCCGCTTCGCTAAAACACCGTGGTAAATTGTTTACAAAATGACATCTTCTTTCGAAGTGTAGGGACCTCAGTGAGTTAGAAAACAGTTAAAAAACATTAATTATACAATGTGGTAAATCCAGTGTCCCAAATCCTGCATCCTGATTGGTTGGCTGGCACAATTACCACCGTGATAAATCCTCCAGTGTACCCACTGGAAAAAGTGCCAGCCAACCTTATGTTGTGCTAATCCGGTTGCTTTCACTTCAAATGAAACTGCTGCGATTTGTCCTGTCACCGCTTCACTAAAACACCGCGGTAAATTGTTTACAAAATGACATCCTCTTTCGAAGTGTAGGGACCTCAGTGAGTTAGAAAATAGTTAAAAAACATTAAAGAAACAACATTTGCCATTATATAATATAAATTTATCCCTCCAGGGTGTGGGTACTCTGGAGGACTTAACACAACTGGTGTGGTAAATCCTCCAGTGCACCCACACCCTGGAGGGATAAATGGCTTAAAGAAACAACATTTGCCATTGTATAATATAAATGTATCCCTCCAGGGTATGGATACACTGGAGGACTTAACACAACTGGTGTGGTTCGGTCATGAGGCGCACACCAGCCGTGGTAAATCCTCCAGTGTACCCACACCCTGGAGGGATAAATTGCTTAAATATTCCTCATGGTTTCTGGTTACTTTAATAATATCTCCTCCCTTGAATAAATCATCATCTTCATTTATTTATTTATTTGTCACCTTGGAGTTGCACCTTTAAGCTAAAAGCTCTTTTTGGAAAGGTCCCACGTCAGGTAAAGTTCAAACAATTGGTATATACAGAATAAAAACATAAGGTATAGACATAGTCGAGTATAACACATAATTTACAATCGTTGGTGAAATCCTAGGGTTACAAAGAGGAAAAAGCTATGCAAAATGAAACTGTACTTTATACAAGAAGCAAATGCATTAGTTCATATGATGACGTACAAACAGTATTTATGACAGTTTTGATAAGCTATGAGCGCTGGGGTCACAGAACTAGTGCGGTGAGGAGAGGCGGAGCGGGTAGACAGTGGAGCAGTCGGGGATGACTATGACAAGGGGTAAAGGGGGAGAGGGCTGGGGATGGGGTAGAAAAAACATGGCGCAGACAGAAGTGTCTTGTCAGTGATTATTGGGGAGGGTGAGCAAGGGGTGTTGGAAGGGGATGGTGAGAGAGGAGACAATTACAGGGGTGGAATGAGTAGTGACAGAGGGGTTGAGGGTTGGGAAGAGAGGGAAACGTGAGGGGGTAAGAGGATATGGGGGGAATGACTGAAGAAAAAGGAGAAGGATGAATGGCTGGGCACGGTGGTCAGGGAATGGAGAGACAGAAGGGGGGTGGTGGGAGGTTAGAACCTGCAGTCAGAGGAGCCGAGTACTGCCAGGTGTTTGAGTAGGGATTTCTTGAAAGTTCCAAGGCACATTTATTACTTCTGGGGGTATATCATTGAGCCAGAGGGGTGCCTTGTAAACGTAGGATCTCTGTGCAAGTGCTGTGTGATGGAAAGGGATATGTGTAGCATTTTGTGTTTTTCCTCTGGTTTGGTGCGAGTTAGATGCAGGTTTAAGAAGGTCTGTAATGGGTTGAGGAGTTAGACCGAGGAGAGCTTTTTTACTGTGGGAAAATTATATTTGCTATTTGTCAAAAGCAATAAAATGTAAGTTTAACAAACACAGGGTGATCAGTTTAATTAGAGTGCTGTAAGTGGTCACAAATGGCACTCAGTGCAAGAGGTAATGCAGAGTAAAGGAGTTGAGTGGAGCCAAGTGATCATTTTGTGGCTTTAACATTAAATGTTGTGTTATGGTTATGTATGTGTTATGCACATAGACGAGGGAATGTACTTTCTGCTATAGAATTTGTATTCATCAGGAATGTTATTGCATCTTATTGTGGTAATTCGAAATTTATGTTTATTGAGTTTACAAATACAAAAGAATATCCACCATATTACATTCAATAATACAGTAGTATTTATAAGCAGTACAGCTCCACCAGGTACATGTCTGAACAGTAACAGAAATGTGCAGAGTAATAAGAACAACAGCAACCCCCTGGCTAAGTTTAGACTGCTAAACAGTTAAAGTATAACAGGATTAAAGCTAGATAATATTGTAGGACCCAACACTCTCACTTATTCTGCTTCCCATAGTATCTGTACCAATATTTCCGCCTCCTGCAGGAGCTAAGATATATATGGAGGGCTGGAAAGACCCTAAAAAGGGGAGGTAGTGTTTCTGTGTGAATCATACCAGGTAACCTTGGCCCAATTAAGTTGCGTAGCATCCCCATTTCCATTGTCAGTCCTGCTGACAAGTAGGGAGACAGGAGCAATCTTTGGAGATTTTTTATTAGTTCACAAATTGAGTGGGGTATAAGCCCCTAACTAGCACAAACCCCTTAACAGGCAGGAGATTAACACTCAGTATGTGCACTATAACCAACATGGCAGCAACAGGATAAAATAAAAGAAACATGGTAAAGGTCAATGTTAGGCAATGTTCCATTCACTAAATAAATCCAGTTACAGAAGGGTCAACAACCCTACCAGAGAAAACACTGCTGGTATAAGAAGCAAAAAGCCTCTAGGAGACTATTATAGGAACATTAATTTCAGTCATTTGTGTCGGAATCCGACTCAGGATCTCTTTCTTGTGTAGCTGAAGCCATCTGAGCCCCAATTAACTTAGATGCAAAGCCAACATCCACTTATTCGCGGATGACACGGTACTGTACTTGAGTCGTCCCACGCCAGAAGCAGCCTGTGAGGACCTCCAAGCTGAATTTAACCTTCTACAATACCAGCTCATAAACAAAAAGCTTTTGCTCAATGTGAAAAAGACAAAAGCCATGCTCTTCTCCCCCTCCTTGCATGCGGCAATTCCTGCTGGAGGGGGGCTATCCCACAAATTACCACTGTTCTTGGAGAAACACTAGAGTATGTAACTAAATTCAAATATCTAGGAGTTTGGTTCGATCATGAACTTTCCTTCGCTGACCATCTCGAAGAACTACAGAAGAAACTAAGGCAAAGATTAGGACTATTCTACAGAATTAACCACCTGCTCACAAAGGAGGCCAAGATTCAACTGGTTCAAGCTACCTTCCTATCTTTAATAGATTACGTGGATGTTCTTTACAGCCACTGCATTGCCTCTGCACTGGCTAAGTTGGACACCCTCTACCACAGAGCTATCAGGTTCATTACTGGCCTTCTACTTTCCACACACCACTGCTCCCTGTACTCATCGTTAAGTTGGACTTCCCTTCACTGTAGAAGGAATACAAATGCGGCCCTATGGGCCTTCAGAACGGTGACCAACAAGCTCCCTTCATATGTCTCAGATTGTATTCCCCGGAGTGTGTTAGACATCTGCGATCTAAGGAGCTATTCCCTAATTGCCCTCCAAGTTCCAAGGGTCAACACTCATTTCGGCAAAGCTGCTGTAAGCTTCTCTTTACTCACATTGTGGAACGGTTTACAAAGGAACTTGAAGCTGAGCTGCCCTGTTAGCCTGAATATCTTCAATATGCTCTACAATTGCTACATGAAAGCACCTTGCAAATGTTTTCCTCACCCCTAGCCCACTAATTCCGCAACTCCCCCTTTTCATCCTGACGCTCGCCATGTTTCTACCCCTGGCTCTCACTTTTTCCCTATTAACTCTTCCTGCTGCACCCACCCTTCCCTGTCCACTCCAGCCTGGCTAAGGTCCCACCTCATCCATAGTAGTGTCCCAATTACCTACCCCCCCTCCGTCATTATCATAATAAACAAGTACACAACAGCCATCATCACTTTCTGTGGTTTTAGCCCAATTTTTCCCTCAGTTGTCGGTAATATATCCCTCCTCTTCTTTACCTCTCTAACCTGCCACCCCATACACAGCCTCTTTCCTCTATATGTGTAGATGCCGGCTGCCTCACTCAAAAGATCTCTGCTTTTAACCCCTGTATGCCTATGGTTGATTGTATATCTGCTGACTTCTTCAATTGTAAAATAATGCTGTTTTTTTATTTATTTCAACCTTGTACTGTGCTGTATATACTGTGTATACTTTTTCTTCCTTGTATGTTATTGCTTTTTGTATACCTGCTTCTGTACTATACTTTGATGTATTCATGACCAGGTCCACCTTGCAAATGAGTCTTGCTCAATGGTGCCCGCCTGGATAAATAAAGATTTTGATTGATTGATTGATTGGCAGCCACTGCGTCTGCGTTGGCCAAGACATGAGTCTTACCAGCATTCCAAACCTGGAGCTGAGCTGGAAACAGAAGCTGAGCCACTATCCCATTCTCTAGTAGATTTTTCTTTATTAGCTGTAAAGCCTTTTTCCTGTTCTGCGATTGGGACGAAATGTCCGGAATGAAAGCCACCTTACTGCCATCCCATATAATCTCTCCTCGTTGCCTCACAGCACAGGGCAAGGGAATTTGTGCATTGGGACTTGAAAGAGTAACAATAGCAGTCATCGGACGTGAGTTACCAGAGTCTCGGGAGTGATGACGCATAGGAATTGTGAAGGCCTTGAGCACTGTAACTCCAGAATCCTCAGGTAATAAGGCTGGGTCCGAAAATATAATTTTGGTGACTGCTGCATGAATTTCGGTATTGTTGGCAAATCTAGGCAGGAATCCGACAATTCGAACATTGGGCTGCCTCTGAGCATTCTCTAGGGCCTCAACCTTTGCCCTGAGAAAGTTAAGATCTTTTACAAATGCTACATTCCAATCCTGTTGCCGCTCGCCCTCAGCTCGGATTTCCTTAATATTAGTTACATTTGCCTCTATTTTCTAATCCAGTTCCAGAAACTGGGCTTCAACTGCTGCCATACGGCGGTTTGTCTCCTCCTCAGTCACTTGAATCTTCTGCAGAACAGCCATTATCTGGGATACGGGACCTCATGCGCCGCTCCGGAACTAGATGTGGCTCCGACTTCTCTCAGGCCCTTCTGCGAGGAAAGATCGGCATCCAGTTTAAGTGCCGCTTGTTTGTTCTCACGCTTAGGGCTCATTATGCAGTCTCCAGCTACTCCGATCAACTCCACAGCTTTTAAAAACTCTCCGGTGCAAATTAATAGTGAAAAACCAGAAATATTGCTAGATCGTTTGCAAGGATTAAAACCTAGTTGCTGCCATGTTGGGTGCTCAACATATTGTGATAATTTAATGTGGTAATGCTAGCTTTGTGGGTGTGAAAGCCAGCATATTTTGTATTACCATTGTGAAGATTGCTAACAAAATGCATATCGCTCCACAATCCACCAGTGCTTTTACCATTGTGAAGATTGCTGACAAAATGCATTCTGCTGCACAGTCCGCTAGTGCTTTTACCATTGTGAAGATTGCTGACAAAATGCATACCGCTCCACAATCCGCTAGTGCTTTTACCATTGTGAAGATTGCTGACAAAATGCACACCGCTCCACAATCCGCTAGTGCTTTTACCATTATGAAGATTGCTAACAAAATGCACACCGCTCCACAATCCGCTAGTGCTTTTACCAGTGTGAAGACTGCTGACAAAATGCATACTGATCCACAGTCCGCTAGTGCTTTTGCATCATACTTTTTGTGATACTGAAGAGAGGGTGAAAGTGCCACACTGCAGCTGAGCAGTGGGTAAGAGAGTGTGCTATCTATGTATCTGAAGAGTGCGTGGGAGTGCTACTACATCACAGGAATGAGTACAGTTTGACTGCTTATGATACTGCCGAAGACTGAACAGAGTGCTGTTGGCACGAGTGGAAGAGAATACCATGGGAATGTCGGTAGCTTAGCTGAAGAGTGAGTGGCAAAAAGTACCATCAGCAACTGGTGTGGAACAAAATATGTATGAGAGAGTGATGAACCCTTGACTGATTTCCAGATGGGTAAATGTTCCAGTGGTGTAGCTAAAGTGTGGGTGCAGAGAAGTGCAGCTGTCTTTTTCCCAGTTTATATACCCAGAGTTTCTCAACAAAGATGAAACTTACTGTTTACGGCAGGGTCCTGTTTTTACCCAGTGCTACAACTGGGAGGAATACAACACGGCGAGTTTAAATGATTTCCTCAAGGTCTCACAATGAGTAAGTGACTCTGGATGGATTTGAACCTGGGTCTCTTAATTCCTAAGTCTGCACTCTGAACAGCACACCAAACTGTCTCTCTAGCCCTGTTGGTGTGCCATGAAATCAGATGAGGAGTTAGTGAGAGAGTGTTACACTAGCAGCTGAAATGGGAGTGGGTAAGTCAATCGAGTCTGATGGTCACGATGGAACAAACCATTTTTTAAAATGGCTTGTAAATTTTCCGATTGGCTGAATAACTTCTAAGACCCATTTGTTTATTTATATTTATTAGCTTTAGGTAACTGGGTAAGTGCATCAGGCAACAATCCTGCCTATTTTCAAGCACGACCTGGGAGAGTACAATTTACGAACAGGTACAAACATACAGTTCACAAAGTGCGGTTTTCCAAAATACGGGGTAAGTACAGTACTACAGGAGATCACAGGGATATGACAATCAGGGATAACATTGTTGACCCCGTTGAAGGTGTAGAATTATAACAACAAGGCTAGGGCTATAGGACAGTCGAGAGAGCAAACACAGTAGAATAAGTGGAACCAGTAAGCAGGACACAGGGTAACTGAGAGGAATTAGGTACAGACACAGGAATCAAGTGCATGAAGGTGGGAAAAAAGTGCAGATTTAAAAGCAGAGTGAGATGAGGAGCCCTTTAAATAGGCAGGTAGGGAGTTCCATAATTTGGGTGCAAAATGGGCAAAAGCGAGCTCCCCCATGTTTGTCGAGCAGAGATGGATGGAGAGCAGAGATGATTAGAGGACCTCAAAGTTCGGGAATGGATCATGGGAGTGAGCATGGCTGCAGTACTGTCAGGGCGGAGTGCTGTACTCATAGAGTCAATAAAGCAACCCAGAGAGAAGGATCGCTGTGATTTTAGGGGACAACCAATGCAAGGAGGAGTATAGGAGACAGTGGTGGGTAAGGCAAGGGGCAGAGAGGGCAAATCTACTGATGTTGTTATAGGAGGTGTTCCATTTATGAAGGATACCCATGTTTTCATGAGATAGAGTGGTGAGAGCGTAAAGTAACCTAGAAAGCAGTACACCTTGCGCCACAGAGGTTCTGGCAGCAGGGGTAAGGGAGTATTGCATATGGTAGGCTGCGCCTAACTTGGCATTTACAGATCTACATACCTTATTTATATGTGCAGAAATATCAAGCACAGGATCTAGGGTCACTCCAAGGTATCTGAAGGTATCTGTTGACTTAACTACCATCCTATCATAGCTGAGCACATGAAGCTTGGTAGACTCAGCATGGACTTTCCTGGCAGATTCAAAGAGCATGGCCTGAGTCCTTGGGAAATTGAGAATGAGTGAGTTGGAGGAGAGCCCGTTTTGGATCAGTTGGAATGAGGAGTAGAGGTGAGTATTAATTTCAAGGACAGATCGGGAGGCAGCGTAGAGCACCAAATCATCAGCATACATGATAGAGTGACAGTGTGCAAGAGAGGAGGGAGTATCATTAGTAAAGATGGAGAAGAGTAAAGGTCCTAGAATGGAACCTTGAGGGACACCACAGGTGATAGGGGCAGGGAAAGAAAGAACTTTCCTGAAGGAGGTGGATTGGGATCACTTGGAGAGGTAGCTGCTGAACCAGGACAGGGTAGATCCAGAGGCTCCTAGTAAGTAAAGTTTGTTCAGGAGCAATGGATGATTAACCAAGTCAAACGCCTTGGTGAGGTCGATAAAGATAGAACCAGTGAGGAGTTCTTTGTCCATATTAGATTTGATCTCGCTGGTGAGAAGCGTGAGGGCCGTGGTGGTGCTGTGTCCAGCCCTGAAGCCATGTTGAGCGGGAGATTGAATATTAAAGTTAGATAGGTGTGTGGAGATCTGGCAATGAATGAATTTCTCTAGCATCTTACTGAGGATTGGCAGTAAGGCTATGGGCCGGTAATTGGCTAGGACTTTCGGGTCGCCTTTCTTGATTATTAGTATAACCATGGCAACTTTTCAAACTGTAGGCACTGTAGAGGTGCAGATAGACAAATTAAACAACCTGGTAATTGGGGTAGCGAGGAGGAGTGCACCAAGCCTAATTTTCCTTGGTTCAATACCATCAGGCCCTGGGCTACCTCGGGGGGGTGGGGGTGGAGATGGACTGAAGTAGCCTGAGAACATTCGACCGTGCTATATTAGGGGGGGTAAGCGGCGGAGGAGCTGAAGAGGGGGGATGGGATCACAGGGTCCTGAAGAGAGAGAGATGTTGGCCTCGGTGAAGAGTAAGTTAAAAGCATTGGCTACGGTACGACGGTTGTTGCACAGAGTATTGTTTATTAGCATATCCTTGGGAGATGGATGCCTGGCGTTACCCAGTATCTCGTTAATCTGGCTCCAATACTTCTTGGGGTCAGAGGCAGAAGACTGGAGGAGTTTCCGGTAGTAACTGCTCCTGGCAGCTCGGACCTCTTCTTTGCAGGCATTACATAGTGAACGATAGGAGTCAAAGTCGGGTTGAGCAGAAGAGGATTTCCACTTTTGCCAGGCCTTGTCCCGTTCCTTGATTAGGTGCAGGAGGGGCCGCTGCAGCCACTTAGTCGTCCACCCTCTGACCCTCTGTGTTTAGACAGGGATATGTTTAGTCTGTAAGGCTAGCAGAGTGGAGTTGAAGTGGTCCGTGGCCAGGTTAATGTTGTTTGTTAGAAATAGGGGGAACCAGTTGGCATGTTTTAAGTCGAGTAGGAATGCTTCAATATCCAGATAGGAAAAGTTGGAGAAGGACAGAATCTCAGGTGGAGGGTGAACAGCGGAAACCCCCCCTTACACAGTAGACAGGGCAGTGGTCACTAATAGTGTCAGGTAGAACCCCAGTAGAAGAGTAGCAGTCCTTGCAGTTGGTGACGATCCAGTCAATCATTGAGCGACAGTGGTTATTCTGGATTATCCGAGTATGGGAGGAGATGAGTTGCTCAAGGTTTGCCTTGCTGATAGTCGAAGCAAGTGAGGAGGAGTTAGGACCCAGCCAGCCAGATTAAAGTCACCCAGGCAGACTACTTCATTGTTCTTAATTAGGGCAGGAATCAGACCAGTGAGCTCCTCGAGACCAAGTTTACTATCACGGGGGGTGAGTACACCCCAAGTATATGCAACTTCTTGGCCCCCCCAAGGAGCAAGAGAGAATGTGGTACCTCGCTATAGTTCAGACGGGGGGATGGCAGCAGAGTGACGTTAAGATGTGACTTGGAGTACAGTGCCAGGCCACCCCCTCTTTTTGGGGATGCATGGTCAGCGCGGAGTAAGTTATACCCAGGTAAGGCACAGCTTTTGTCCAGAACAGTTGGTTTTAAATATGTTTCAGATAGTACAAGAATGTTTGGGTTATTAGCCAGAACCCATACTACCAGCTCGGGGAGATTCACTAGTAGGCTGCGGATGTTCAGGTGCATGATGGACAGGCCCTGAGTTTGAGGAAGGAGATGAGTAGCAAAGGGGGTGGGAGTGTTAAGGGAGGTCAAGGGACCAGGGTTCATTTCACTGTCTCCAGCTAGAGTAAGAGTGAGGGTAGTGACCCATAGAAGAGCAGTTGCCATCGCCTGGGGGACAGAAGTAGGGGAGATAATCCTCCTATACACACCAGGTGCCTTAGTAGAGACCCAGTGAGTTTAAAGCTTAGGTAGGCTATAGGAAGAGGAGAGAGGGAACCTTCAGCGATCATGTTTGAGAAGGTCAAATTCCTAAGGGATTCCTCAGATATGGGAGGGGAGCCAGCCACAGGGGATACGGAGCTAGAAGCCAATAGTGCGAAAAACAAGGGCACAATTAGATATAGAAATTGTCTAATCTCCATGGTTGACCTGGTACTCAGGAGAAGTGGTCTGAAAGAATAAATAAAAGAATAGATAAAAAGGAGGGACAGCCACAAAGGGAGACCTTAGGGACAAATGGAGTGGCCCGGTGAGGGAGCAAAGGACGTAGACAGGGTGGAGTGCAGGGCAGACAGAGAGTGCAGCTACTAACAGAGGACAGCAGGAGAAATGAGCTGGTCTAGATAGTGGAGATGCGACACCTAGTGGAGAAAAGTTACAACCTGCAGCTGAGATTGTAGACAGAAAAAAAAAGGGTGAAATCTTACAAATCCCACGTGGAGTCTGAGACCTATTCAAACAAACACAGCTTAGGGTTGGAGGCGGGTGGGGATCCCAATACCCAGAGCAGAAAGCAGCTGAAGCAGCGGTTGCCAGGAGCAGGGGGAGAGCAGGTGCAGTCAGACCCACGCTACGGCTGAGGAGTTGTACGGAGCGCTTCCTTGGGTGACACAAATTGGGTTGCTTGAATTAATCAGGTACTGGAGTGAGAATTAAGACAGTAGCCTGCACAATTTAAATTATTCAAGCCTAGAGGGGAAAGGTCCTTCCCTCGGGTCACAGGGAGACAGTGCTGCTGCCTAAGGCAGCCTCGGGCATTCAGTAAACAGATTTTAAAATACTTTGCTTGATTAGCAGGGACTGGTGTCAGTTAAACAGTAGCCTGCACACTTAGGATTGATTCTGAGCCACGAGGGGGAAGGTCCAAGCCTTCAGCTCACAAAGGAGACAGTGCTGCAATATAGAGCAGCCTCGAGCTATGGAAAAAGACTTGTGTTAGGTAGCCTCTTAAGATTAATGAACAGATCCTTAAAATCTGAAAGATCAGTAGTCCTACTCGAGCCAAATGTGCAAGTTAGCTCAGAATCTGGAAAACAATTTAGTAGTCAGGTGGAAATTGTTTCAAACAAAGTCGCGTAGAAAAGGCGCAAAATTTGAAATTGGGGCCAGACGTCATCTGTTCTAGTACCTGTAGATTTATTCGGCGGATGATCCCACAGCAGCTACATGGGCAGAGAGCCCCTTCGGTTAAGGAGTAGCTGTGGAGAGAAATTCCCTGAAATGCATAGACTGGAACAAGTTCAGGCAGTGGAATTTGGAATTTGGGAAAATCGCATACAGAACTTAGGGCCCACTTCACTCATCCTTGATTGCCATCACTGGCATGTCTGCCACCATTACTCATTAAAAACCTTCAACAAGTCCCTAGAAAGTAATGCTGAAAAACAAATAAATAAATTTGACATTCTTTATATTCATGCCTCCCTCCTTACATGTATAAATAAATTAAATTTGAAGTACCAAACAGTATTATGCGATGCTAACATGTGGAACTGTCATTTTTGTATAGTGAAAGACACATATACATGGTACACTGTGTACATGCAGATGTTGCACAATACAGACATGTACATTCGTGCAAGTACACACATGCACCTCAAAAAATAAACTAGTATACCACACAATATGCAGACTCAGAACTTTTAACCTGATTTGTTCATGCACTAGGGCCTCTAGAGTCAGCATTATCTTTTTTCTGGGGATCAAACCCAGGCCCCCTACCCACTACTGTATGGTAGCCTTTAGCTGTGTTACATTACTTTTTAATAGGAAGTGTATGCTGTGCAGAGCATATCCAGCACTGAGTTCAGACTTCCCTCTCAACAGCTGCTGGGGATTTATTAATGAACCAGTCCGTTAATTTGAAGTAATGTTTCCCAAGTTGCAGCCAAACCTCAAAGTCTCAGCTGTAACTTTTCAAGTTATCAGCAATATACAACTTCAGAGTTTGCTGAAACTCTATTAATGACATCTAACAATTTCTCTCAAATTACACAAATTGTAACGAGAAAGAAAAACTGTCCTGCACTGGGGATTGAACCCAGGCCCCCTACCTACTATTGCTTGAGGCCAGTAGCTGTACCTCTGCACTAAAGCTCCTTGTCTTGACAGGAAAAGCATGCTGTGGCAAAGGATATCCAGCACTGAGTGCAGGACTCCAACCCCACCAATGCAGTAGATTTGTTAATGAGGCAGTCTGTGAATTTGAAGTAATGTTTCCCAAGTTGCATTGAAACCTCAAAGCCTTAGCAGGAACATTTCAAGTTATCAGCAATGTAGAACTTCAAAATCTTGCTGAAAGTCTATCACTAACATTGGCAATGAGATGTAACAATTTCTCTCAAACTGCATAAATTATAGTTGAAAAAAAAAAAAGCCCCACACTGGGAATCAAACCCAGACCACTTACCCAGCACTGCTTGGTAGCCTGTAACTCTGCCACTGTACTAAAGCTCTTTAACAGGAAATGCATGCTTTGGCAAAGGACATTCAGCACTGAGTACTGGTCTGTCAGTTTGAAGTAATGTCTCCAGAGTTGCATTCAGACCTCAAAATCTCAGTTGTAACTTTTCAGTTTATCAGTAATATAGAACTTCAGATCTTGCCAAAACTCTTATCACTAACATCAGCAATGTTATCTAACAATTGTTCTTATACTACATAATTTGTAGTGAGAAAGACAAACATGTCCTGCACTCGGAATTGGACGAAGACCTCTGACCCACTACTGCTTGGTAGCCGCAGAATGGACAGCAAACAACTGCTTAAGCTCAGTGAGAAGTCCATCACAAGGGACCACAATTAGAAGATGGCACAGGGCAATTTAGGATAGTCATGAGGAAATACTTCTTCATGGAGAAGGTGGTGGACGAGTGGAGTAGTTTGCTAGTAGAGCTGGTTAATGTCAACATTGTGTCAAGTTTCAAGAGGGGGTTGGATAGCATGGGACTGTTGAGATTTACAGGGAAGGGACTGGTTATAATAGAAGTAGAGATTTAGTTCAAGCAGAACTGAGTGAAGATTGATCCACCAGAGGTCTAGTCAGTGCTGGACTGGTAAAAGCCTAGGTAGGAACCAAGCAGACTGGATGGACTATGAGTCTTTTTCTGTCTGTAACATCTGTGCCACTCCAGGGTGTGGGTCATTATGTGATAATTCCATTTTCAGGTGCTGAAAGCACTCCACATAAATGCCTCATGCCTCACAGTGCACCTGTGCTTGTGGTTATCACATAATAACTCACACCTTGTTGTGTCTTATTGCTTACTTTTGGGATGGTGGTCAGTTGACCATTGGCTTTTTAATTCTGATAGCCAGACCAATTTTTATCAGTGCTCCATTATTTTAAGGGTTCTGTTTAGCATTACTCCCCTTAAACGTGCTGTAGAAAAAACACAGTATCTAAACCAAATCGCAATGCCTAAAACACTACATAATTAAATACAATGTTTCCTCACTATAGCCAGACCTACTATAAACCTCAGTTGTACCGAATGCCATGTGTGGCTTCCATGAGAACTAAGTCCTGTATCAGCTGTTATTTATTCGGCTATCACGGCTATGAGAAATCAGCAACGGAGCAGTATACCAACACATTATGCCACACCCCTTTTGTAAATACAATATAATGGTATGGTGTAGAAATTTAGCAATCTCTTGCACAGTTAGAAAAGTATACCAACTGGGCTGGCACAGTGGCATGGTGGTAGTGCTACTGCCTATCACACAGGCAACTTGAGTTTGAGAGCAAACTGGAGTCACTAGTGGGAGAGGACTGAGCATCTGGATGACTGCTTTGGTCTCCTTTGGAGGGTGGTTTGTGCTTCCCGCAGCATGCCTGACATCCAGTGGAGACTGGATGTTCGAGCAGCTAGGAAGCCCAGTAGGGTGGGGTTGGGGGGTCATCACAATGCTGTGCATCCCTTGCATGTTGAGAGAGAGCGAGAGAGAGAGACAGAGACAGAGAAAGAGACAGAGAGAGAGAATCCTGCCTTGCAGGATGAAGTCTGCCTTCCTGCAAGTCTGGCTTCTCCAGCCAGGCACCCACACTGGATCCTGCTTCGGGAGGGACAAGGGCAAACCTCTGAAGTACCTGGCACGGGGATTATGTCATAGGAGCACCAGAGATATAACCTGGGGATGGTGGATGACCAGGCTGGAGAAGGCCATCACAATGGGGGCAGGAAGGACAGGATACAAAATGGGAAAAAAAAGTATGCCAAGCGACATCTCTGGGCTCTGTGCGTGGGCATCATGACCATCCATCATTGCAGGCATCTGTGTCTGTGTCTGACATTCCCCGTGTACTACAGACACTGACTGCAGGTTAAGCTAGGACTACTTTTCAACCCGATTAAATGAGTCAGTTGTCTGCATGACTATTGAGAGCATGGGGGTTCAAAACGTTAGCAAATTATACTGCAAAGCCACTAGAGGGCAACAACTCTTGGAGGTTGCATTCCTCTTCCAACAGCTCTCCTCTAAGCACTTCTCATCCAGGGTCCTTCTTCCCTAAAGCAAATTACTACACCCTAACAAACCATAGTCCGTCATCCTACCGCTGTGCCCTAGAGACCACCACAATTATGGGTATCAGAGAGCCCCCCCTTATACCGACACTGGCCACTGCCCCCTTATCACCACTTGCTGGGCACCCATTGTCACGCGGACCACCTAGGCTCCTACTGATTGCTCTTACTATCCTACTTCTTGGACCCCTTAGCCCTCACCTCAAGGGTCTTCTTCCCACACCTCCCACCCCCAGGAACCATCATCAAGTGCCACCCACACTGCCACTGCCTGGCATGCATCTCCCATCCCCCCACATATCTCTCTGCAGTCATGTTCCACCATCATCCTCCATGCCAGATCACATTTCTATCCTTTCCAACTCTTATCACCCTGGCCATCCCATGTACTACCCGCACTATAACTAGGCGGCAGCTATCCTTGACAATAAGGCAACGATCTTTGGCTCTCCTTAGAGTCTTTGCCTTACTTCTATTAATTTCAGGAAATGTTCATCCTAACCCAGGCTCCATCTCGCCCAGCCCTAGCCTCTCGCACCACGGGCTTAGAATAGCTGCAATGAACATTTGCAGCTTAACCAAAAAGACAACAGGTCTCCATTGCTGGATACTGCAACATCAGCCAGGTGTGCTAGCCCTCATAGAAACCTGGCTCTCCAAAAAAACACCTGACTCCTTGGTCGCCCTCCCAGGTTTCACCCTTCACAGAGCCGACAGAGTAGGCAAACGTAGTGGGGTGTGTGCTGTGTACGTCCGTGATGCCTTGATATGCCATGCCCTTCCAGCACCTTCATTAGGCATGATGCCCAAGCCTTATCATTAAAATGAACTCCATATCCCTCCAGAGCCCTGTAACTCTTACTGTCACGTATGTCCCCCCAAGAAACCAAGCTCCTGCTATTCAGTCCCTTGCTAACTACATCTCCGGCCCCCAAAACAGAACACATCATAGTTGGAACTTTAATGTGAACTGGCTTGCCAGTTCAGCTTCCCACACCAAGGACACCTTTGCTGCACTGGACCTGACCCAGCTGGTCAGCCAACCTACCAGGGTGAACCCCACTAATGGCTCTAGCACCCTGATCGACCTTCTCTTCACAAACCATCCCCACAGAATCTCTGACCTGGTAGTCCTTCTGGACTCCTTAAGCGATAACTCACCCATCCTCTTTTCCTGGTCGTGTCTTCAGCAGAAACCCAAACCAAACTATATTGCCCGGCATTGTCTCCGACCCGGAGGCCTCACAAAACTAAGAAACTACTTAACTCAATGGGACTGCTTCCCCATCTTCCAGGCCCCTACTATAGATGAAGCCCTTGATTATTTCACCTGTTCTTTTAATAAAGCATGTGACATATATGCCCCACTAGCAAAAGTGCAATCCAAGAAACGTAATGCCCCTGGGTCATGCCTGCACTGCTCCAACAGCTAAAGCACAGAGATGATCTCTGGCATAAAGAAGTCACGTCCGGCATGCAGCCAGACAGGCAAGCGTATAAAGCGGCTCATAACAGATGCACTTGGACCATAAAACAGGCTAAATCAGGCTACTACAAAACGACCCTTGCCTCCTCTTGGGGGAATGCTCAGTTGTTCTGGGACAATATCAAGGAACTCAACGGCAAATCCTGGCTCCCCCCTCCCTACTAACTGTCAACAATGTCCCTACCACCGACCCACTGGCCATCGGCAACTGCCTCAACTCATCATTCTCTGACCCTAGTGCAGTACTCCCAGATAACTTCTTCGTCTCCACTCCTGCAACCCTGCCCCCTAACACCCAGCATCCCCTCTTCCATCTCCGGGTGATCTCTACGAATGTGGTAAGGCCTTATCTCATTAAAGCACTCAGTGGCTCTTGCTATTGCAAAGATTCTTTTGATATGAGAATCCTACATATAGTACTAGATACAGTCCTCTCCCCACTGACTGACCTCATTAACCGCTCCCTGAGTCTGGGGCAGTTCCCTGCAGCCTGGAAGACTGCCACAGTCACCCCAATACTGAAGAGTGGTGACAGCACCTCCCCAAATAACTGTCATCCCATATCCATTCTCCCACCGCTCTCGAAAGCCCTCGAAAAAATTATAGCCACCCAACTCACTGAGTACCTGCTTGCTCATAAGCTTCTTTGCAGGGAGCAGCATGGCTTCAGATCTGGGCACAGTACAATTACAGCTCTCACTGAGTTCTCTAATTTTATTCACTCTGCCCTGGATAGAAAACACCTAGCTGGAGCTGTCTTCATCGACTTGTCAAAGGCCTTTGATACAGTCTCCCATCCCTTACTCTTAAGCACACTCCACCACATAGGTCTGTCCCAAGGACCCATCTCCTGGTTTACCAGTTACCTCACAGCTAGATCACAATGTGTTAAAATAAACAACACCCTCTCAACCACCTTGCCAGTCCACTCTGGAGTTCCCCAGGGCTCCATCCTCAGCCCTTTATTATTCAGCATCTACCTAAACACCTTGCCCAATTTCTGCTCCGGCAACCTAGTACTCTATGCAGACAACGCAGTTCTTTTTGTCTCGCACCCGGATCCTACAGTATTGCAGTCCTCTCTCCAAGACACATTTAACCAGATTGAAAACTGGTTCATAGACCAAAGACTTGTGGTCAATGTAAAAAAGACAAAGACCATGCTCTTTACCCACCGACAGAATAAGGCCAAGAATGCGCAGCTAACAGTCCTCTCCTTCCTCTAGAACAGGTCCTTACATATAAATACTTGGGCCTTACATTTGATCCATCCTCTCCTTCCATTCACACATTGACACTCTGTCATCAGCCATAAATGTCCGTATAGGTCTGTTGTATCGGCACAAGGATTGCCTACCTCCGGAAGCCCTTAATCTGGCTGTCACCTCCTCAGTCCTCTCCCTAGTCGATTATGGGCTCATTATCTACTCGGCTGCTGACCACACAGCCCTTAACAAAATCCACCTGGCCATAAACAAAGTGTGCAGACTCCTCTCCGGGGCAGATAAGCGTACCCATAGATGTACCCTATATGCCCTAACAAATCTCTTCACCCTGGAGGAAAGGCTATTTTAACAAACATGTCTCCTCACAAAGAAAATACACCTGGGGCTTAGCCCCTTGGGGGTTTCTGCCTCTCTCCTATCCTTCCACACCTTGGTGAACACCCACACTGCCAACCGACAGGTGTGGTCCATCCCAAGGGTTAGAACCTCCTTAGCCCAAAGGTCATTCCCACACAGGGCACCAGCCTGGTACAACGAACTCCCCTCTGACGTCTCCACCATCACCAAATTGGGATCTTTCAAGTCAGCCCTCAAAGAGCACATTCTCACTTCACAGCACTGCCAATGTACCAGCTAGTGCTGGGTCATCTGTCTATCATCTTAAGGGACCACCCCGCCACTGAGCTCCTACCAGTAGCACTACCAAACATTACCTATTAGCAATGCCTCCTTTGGCTACACTCACAAGATATCTAATTCTCTACTCTGTAAATATCAAACCTGTTACTCCCTCCCTCTATCAGCAAACTTACTGTTCTCTTGAAAACTGTAAAATTCAGCTCTTGGCAACCCGTTCAATGCAATGTACAGCTGATCCTGATTCTGCAATATTGTATAACTGAAAAAACAGTAACCTTTAGCTGCCATTCTATGTCCATATGTATTAAGTGTTTATGTTTGGTTTTTTTCTGACGCAGGGCCTTTGTAAATAAGTACCTGACTCAAAGGTTGTAATCCTAAAATCTGTTAAATAAATAAATAAAATAAACAGCATTTGGGGAGGGGTCAACATAGTTAACAGCTTACATTGGAAGCAACAGAGGATAACAGTAAGCCAAGCTGAGTGTTCTTTCTTCCTTTTTAAAGAGTGGATGGTCTAATCAGGTCAGTCAGTTGGGGAAGAGATGGACAGAAGCATGTTTGGAGAGCAAGCTTCTTACATTTTTTCAGTTATTTACTACATTAATCTCTCACGTTAATTCAGTGCTGTACTCATATGGAGTGGGTTTGACATGTGAGAGTGATATGCACACTGGCTGATAGTACTGTTTACAGTTGTCCCTCAATGTAATGAACAGGGAGCTGTAATGAGCACAGGTTGTGGCTCCCATTTTATTCGTTATAGTGAGGGACTACTGTATGAGGATGACTATAATGCTGTTTTGATAACTGGTTTCCCTTTTTTCCCGTTGGGAAACCGTGGCATAATTTGCCATAATGAAGGAGTGTTCATTATGGCAAACACGCGCATGGGTTTCCCTTACTGTGCGCATGTGCCTGACGGAGTTCCTTGCTTCTCGACTGCTCCACTTTTGCATTCTCACCGAACCGCCTAAATGGATATGAAACCGCCACTGGGAGTTGGCGGTAACTACTTAAAATATGTGTGCCTCTTCCTAACTTAACCTGGCAGCCCAAAAGAAACAAACAAACAAAAAAAAAATTAAACAAAAAAGGCGACCGCAGCCATGCGCTGTAACCTAAGTGGACTGCGGTTGCACATTAACTCGTTTTATTTATATAATTGCTGAGGCAAAAAGGAAACCCAGCAGTTATATAAAATAAAATGTAGAATGCTGATATAAACTCAAGTTGCACACACAGCCTCGAGTTAATGCTTGCACAAACCCCTTGAGCTTCGCTCTTGGGGTTTATGTAGCATCTAACCCCTCGGGTGTGTGTAAACTTCTCATTACACACAGCACCCCATACTTTATTCTATATGTTATGCCCTCCCCAAAGCCAGTGATTATCCACAGCATTCGTCAACTACTTGTGAAGTGTGACAAGGATGTTGTCCTTCCCTGCATTCGAAGTGGAGACTACAAAAAGTAAAGTACGATATGAATGCAGATCTATGGTAGCAGGTGTGCTTTTTATTAAAGTGCAGCATGCAGACACAAAGAGCTGTGGCCCTTTCAGGGGGGCCCCTACTCCTTCTTCAGGGAACCTCTCAAACGTGCATCCTATATAGATGCAATAAGTAGTGTGACACAATCACGTTTATGACCTGACAATGTGATATAGTTCTGAATTCAATGCTTTTTTCATTTGCTGCACACCTTTCTAGATTAGCATTCAAATTGTGTCTTTTAACAGGATAGGTTGTTGCATTATATTGCACTGTATGTTTAGCTGTCTACATTTTATTTTGAGCTGTCTACACTGTGTCTAGCATTTAGAATTTTGCATACTGTTTATGCATTCTTGTTTTTTTCCTGCTGAGCTTGGTCATGTAGCACCGCTTTGGCTGATATGCCCATAGTAAGCACTGACCTTTTATTTATGTCTTACGTATTAAGTTTCTGAAGTGGGAACGGTATAACCAATAGGATGCCTTTTATTACTGAGTCATTTGTACTCAAAATTGAAAAAACATTTCTTTAAATAACAAGAGATGCTTACCTTAAAGATAACAAATGCAGTATGGGAGGTTTTGTCATAAACATGTGATTGTGTCACACTGTTTATTTTATTTTTTTTTTTTAGTCTTTGGTAACTGGGTAAGGCCCACTAGGCACAAGTGCCTGTTTTCAGGGGTGACCTGGGAGCACTGGGCAGTTAAGTGACTTGCTCAGAGTCACACTGTATGCAAGTGGAGTTTGTGAGAATCAAACTCAGGTCTGGGCTGCTGGATATACCAAGATCGTTCACATCTCGTTCCTCTAACCTCTAGGCTATACTGCCATTGTGCCTATGTAAGCTATACTTTTGAGAGGCTCCCTAAGAAAGGGATAGGGCACCTTGAAGTGACAGAGCTGTTTGTGTTTGCACGCTGCACTTTTTTTTTTTTTATACTTACTATTTATGCCCTCTTCTCACTGCTCCAGGAACCTCTCTACAGGGATCCCAAGGTCATGCGCTTCCGTAGTCCCGCCCCAGGTACGTCCATTATGGGTACCAGCTGCCTGCCCTCATCCTGCCACGGTTTACCCCCCGGGCGGGGAGGAGAGGGTCTCCCCTTACCCTCTCTCATACATCAAGTATGCATCGGGAGGTCAGCTGGCCCCATCTCAAGAGCCCAGTTATGGGTTTTCTTGGGACGACCGGGTCCTGTCTACCGGAACCTGGAGCAGTGTATTTCTGTTTTTATCCCAGCCCACAGGGCATCTGCACACAAGGGGGGCCAAGGAGCGACAGACGTCAAGACGTGCTAACGCTCCAGCTCCCGGCAGATGTCCTCCCTCCCCTTGTATGCTGTCTTCGCTGCACCTCCACCCGTGGTTACCCAGGTGGCGGTATCGCAGCGGGACCTGCATCCCACGCCGCCCGGAGAAGGAGAGCAGCCCATGGGCGCTCAATCCTTCTCCCCCCAGCCGGCCCTCCAGCTGCCCGAGTCCGTTCCCGAACCCAGGTCACTGGCGCCGCGAGTGGTAGCCCTACCGCTGCGCCGGCGGGCCGGCTGTACGCTGCACTTTAATAAAAATTACACATGTTAAAGTCTATCTATATTTGTGCCATACTTTTCTTGTTGTAGATTGCATTCTTTTTTATCATGTTCTTTGTTTATTCCCCCTTCGACACCACTGCCTCTGTTCTCCCTCAGGATCCCCAAAGTGCCTGGCTGTGCCTGTACTTGATCCCCTACAGCTTCCAGCCTCTATGCATTCCTGGCATCAGACCCCCCTGTGGGGGAAGGAGTGGCAGAACCACCTCCTGCCTGCATGAAGTCCTTGTAAGGTGGATGCTGAGGGTTCCTGATGCAGTTTGTGTTCGGTCCACCGGGGCTGTTGTCAGCATTGGCAGCGAGGTTTTTCTTTGTTTCTGCCAACCCCCAAAGACATATTCATGCATGGGAGATACAAGGAGCATAGGCATGCTATTGTGTGCTGCCGCTCCATTCCTCGTTCTATGTCTCACCCTCCCACAGCGTCCTCGACTGCATTGCCACCTTTGGTCACCCAGGTGGCAGTACTGCAACAAGGATGGTAACCTACCCACACTGGAGGAGGAGAGCATCCCCTGGGGTGTGCGCGCTACCTGCCCCCTTCCGGCCAGCCCACGTCAACCGGAGCTCAGTCCTGAACTCGGGTCACCATTGCCATGAGCGGTAGCACTGCTGCTGTGCCAGCACCAGTTTGTATTCTTGACATTTTATGGCTACATTGCTCAACCTGTTAGCCCAGCTGTTCGGATATTTTATTAGTAGAGTGGGGGGGGGGGCACTCTACCACTGTGACTTTCTCTTGTAGTGGGGAAAAGCATGTTGTGGGCTGTTGGCCAGTTGGTCACTAGCTTACGAATTCTGGCAACCAAATCACTTTTTTTAGTAGCTATTAGCAACCTAACTATCTGATTCATCCCAGGCTGTTATAATGAAGCTAGGAATGCATGGTTGAGAGTGCTGCTGGAGTAAGTAGCAGTGTGCTGTTGGCATGGCTAAAGAGCAGCTTCATGATAACCTGCCAGCCCCTTCAAAATGTCTTTGTTGTGATATAAATAGTTTAACATTTCAAGTTCTGACATTGTCTGTTCCTCTTGCAGTACATGAAGAGAAGATGCCTATTACTACAAGGGCTCTGCAGCAGATGGCCATCTATCTAGGAATCGTGAGTGGTGGAGGGTGTGCAGTAATGTACTACCTAATGCAGAGTAAGTATAAAGGAACCAGTTATGTGCTTGGTAAGCTGCTTCACTTTAGAACAGAACAAAATACAGATTTTTGTATGTATTCCTCCATGTACAAAGTATCTAAAAACACTTTATAAACCAATGTGTTAGATACATCTAGCACATGGACTATGCACAGACAAAAGTGGAGGGCTGGAGGCCAAGGTATATGTAATAGTACTCTTGTCATATCTACACGCAGCCATAGACAAACTATGTTGTGATCTGGGATTTGGGAACGGAGGATTAGACTGCATGCATGGGGAGCAATCAGGAGGGTGTTTTAAATCTAGGCTGGGGCTGGGATTTGGGAAAAGATGGTGGGGGAGCACGCAGAGGGAATGAACAGGAGGGTGTTTTAAATTGACACCGATGGTGGGGTGGTATTCAGTAACAGAGGGTGGACAGCACACAGAGGGAACAAGCAGGAGGGTGTTTTAAATTGATACAGGGAGTGGGGTGGAATTCACTAACAAAGGTAGGACAGCATGCAGAGGGAGTGAGCCAAAGGCCGTTCTAAGCTTACACCAGGGATAGGATCTGGGGATGGAGGCTCGGATAGCACATAGAGGGAGCAAGCAGGAGGGTGTTTTAAATTGATACAGGGAGTGGGGTGGAATTCGTTAACAAAGGTAGGACAGCATGCAGAGGGAGTGAGCCAGAGGCCGTTTTAAGCTTACACCAGGGATAGGATCTAGGGATGGAGGCTCGGACAGCACACAGAGGGAGCAAGCAGGAGGGTGTTTTAAATTGATACAAGGAGTGGGGTGGAATTCGCTAACAAAGGTGGGACAGCATGCAGAGGGAGTGAGCCAGAGGCCGTTTTAAGCTTACCAGGGATAGGATCTGGGGATAGAGGCTCAGACAGCACACAGAGGGAACAGGAAGGGGGGTATTATAAACTTATACCAGTGGAGGGATTTGGGAATGGAGGATTGGGCAGCATGCAGAAGGAGCGAGCAAGAGGATGTTTTAAATTGACACTGGGGGTCTGGATAGCATGCAGACGGAGCAAGCGGGAGGGTGCTTTAAACTTACATCAGGGATGGGATTCTGGAACAGGGTTTGTAACAGCATGTAGAGGGCACGTGATTGAACCTGTTGTTCCTGGCAGCCGCTAAAGCTGCACTTATTTGGTTTGCTTGCTGAGGCAGCTGTTTACATGGTCCCACTAGACTTAGTCTGTTAACCTTATTAACTTGCAACCAAGGAACAACCTGTGATGCTCATGCTGTGCTTTATTGTCATGAGGGGGCAAGGCAAGCATGCAGTGGGGAAATAAGTAGGTTAGCTTTCCTTCAAGAGTTGCTTCACTGCTTCATCAATCCCATCCCAGCCCACCACGTCAAGAACGTGTCTCTAGTAATGAGATGGGAACATGTCTGCCATGCACATCAGGTCTGATGGTTCTGATTTCAAACCACCACCACCACCACCACTAGGTACTGGGCAGAGATTACAATCTCCAAACAATAGAAGTAGGTGGCATAAGTCAGTCACACAAAAAAAAAATGAAGTCAGTGGCAAGCAACCTCCCCCCATTATCCGCTGCCAAAAATAAGCAACAGGGAGGGAGTCGACTGCCCCCCAACAAAAGGTACCAGCCCTCACAAAACCCAGCAGCAGAGAGTCACTAAGGTCCGGCACCAGCAAGTAACCAACTAGCTCCCCTGAACCCCCAAAAATCAGCAGCTCCTCCAGGGTAATATAACACTGAACACCGCAGCTCCAAATTCCCCAAACCAGGGGAGGGGCCATGGTTCAGATTTGTTCACGTTTCTTTTTTAAACTTTGGCATTAGACATTACAGCACAGATGTGTGGTTGTTTTAGATTCCATGTAGACTTATACTGGCCACATTGTCATAACATAGCATGTAACTAGTACATGCATATCACCTGCCAAACATTTCATGATGACATGAGATAATCCCCTTGCATGAAGTCCAAATAAGAAATGTTGTCCCTTGCAGAATCTACTCATTTGTACATGTATTGTGCGAAGTACATTCTCCTCAGTGCTTTGGTGAACACTGATTACTGAACTATACAAAAACCAGCATATAAAAGAGAAAGCAAAACTTTTTAAACAACTCCAAAAACAGCAATAGTTGGTACTCATGAAGTAATGAAAGATTTATTTATTTGTTTAAAAGTTGGTAACTGGAAAAGGCACACTGAGCCAGGGCTTTTTTTCCAGATGCAGCCCGGGGAAGGGGGTTGCAGGGAGTAAAGACTTATAAAACAAATACAGATACAGATGCAGCATTACATAACGAAATCATGAGTACAATACAGAGGCAACAGTAGATGTGCTAGGGCACTATAATAATAGCTTTTGCACAGCAGTGAACAGTAAACAGTCATGTGAGGCAAAGTGTACAGTGCATGTTGTGGTAGGGGTAGAACAGTGAAGAGCAAAAGGCTGAGTAGAAGAGGGTCAAGGGAGAGGATATGAGGTTAGAAAGGGGGTAGATAGGAACAGGAGGGTGCAGGAAGTTGCCTTACATGGTGTTTAAAGGTGGAGAGAGAAGGGAGAGCCGGGGGGAGCAGATTCCAGATGGAGGGGAGGCAGCACAAGTAAGAGAAGTCAGCTTGGCCAGCAGAAAAGTGAGGGTGGCGAATGGAGAAGATGCGAGAATCCTGGAGTGAAGTAAGTAGGAAGAGTAGGAAGTCAAGAAGATCAGGGAGAAAAGGTAGGTGGGTAGGGATCCAAACCAGAATTTGGTGAAGAAAGCAGTGCAGTGGACATGGTGACGTGACAGCAGTGGAAGGATAGAGTAGTAGTAAAAAAATTATTTTTAAACAGGAGAGAAACATGTCATTTGGGCTGGGAAGCCCAGTTTACTGCCTCAATAAAGGCATTACATTTTATTTCAATACGTGTTGTAGGAGGAAGCTTATTCCAATATACTGCAGCTCTAGAAATAAGAGTTCGATCACCATATTTATTGAGACATCTTCCTTGGTAAATTTTGTTCAATTTTACAGATCTTGTTAGTTCTTTCCTTGGGTTTGATACATCAGGAAAAAGTTTATGTGTGATATTATGCTCTGGGTAATATATTTTGTATTTAAAAATTAACTTTGCCCAAGTTCTAGAGAACTCAGAGTTAAGAGATTGCCACCCCAGACTCTCCAGCATTAGGCAATGGTGCGTCCCATAGTTACACTGCAAGACGTACCTTGCTGTAATATAATGTAATTTATCTGTCCTATCCAACAGACTATTATTTGCCACCCGATAGATCGATTCCCCATATCTCAAGGTGTGCAAAATAAGTTGTTCTGCTATTTTTTTCGTATCTTGAATTTTTAAACCTCTAGTGGTTCTCCTCAAAGATCCAAGTTTCCCGGTAGTTTTTGTTATTAATGCTAAAATATGATCTTCATAAGTCAAAAATGAGTCAATAAGTACTCCAAGGTAACAATAACTGAATACCAATTCAATCTGAGTAAGAGAACTTGTAAAGATCTGCAAATGTGATGTATATTTTTTATTTTTAGGAGCTAAGTGCATCAGTTTAGTTTTCCCTATATTAACAAGCAACTGTGACCTAGTGAACCTCTCCTCCACCCTGCTGAAATCGGCCTGGAGCTTCGTCCAAAGGTCCAACTCATCTACCCCTGAGGCAATTAACACTGCATCATCTGCATATAATCTAATATCTGACTGCTGTACCACAGAAGGCAGGTCATTAACAAAAATCAAGAATAAAAGTGGTCCAAGGATGGATCCCTGTGGGACCCCTCTTGATACTATATTGCAACCCTCTGGGTACGTCCATTTACATAAGAGTTGAACCAGTGTAAAGGGCCTTCGGCAAAGCCCAAGCCCTGCAATCGCTCATGCAGGAGGGAGTGGTCCACCAGGTCAACGGCCTTGGACAAGTCTATAAAATGGCTGACGTTTCCCTTCCTGAGTTCAAAGAGGTACAAATGAGGTCATTAAACTCCAAGAGGGTCGTTGTTGTAGAGTAGCCCCTACGAAAACCTGATTGATATGGTGTTGACAGCTTATCTTGATTTAGGTAATCACATAACTGTCCATGTATCAGCTTTTCTAAACATTTTGACAGAACTGGTAAAATGGATATCGGGCGATAATTTCCTGCCTCTGCTGGGTCCCCACCCTGATGAGTAGACACGAATTTGCTTCCCCTCCACATCCTTGGGAAATACCCTTGTTGAAGACTCCAGTTAAAAATATATGTAACTATTGAAGCTATATTATTAGCTGCTAACTTTAAAAATGTTCCCTCCAAACCATCCAACCCAGCTGCTTTATGAATATTTATTTTTAATAATTGTTTTTTAATCTCTGAAATAGTTAAAATCCTAATTCTAAATGGTGGATGTTTTTCGGCAAATGAGCTCTTGTCATTTATCAAACTTTTTAAACCCATACTAAATGAATTCCCAAAACCTGGAAGGACAGAAAAAAAGGTACTTAGGAAGTCCAAAGTCACTTCAGGAGAATCTGTTAAAGTATTTCCAATTTTAAGAGTTGAGGCTTTTTGACTACCACTACCCCCAGGATTTGTTAACTGCTTAGTAACATCCCCAGACTTTTTTGGGTCCAAATTCTGATCCATTTTGTTTCTGTAGTATTTCATTTTTGCCCTTTTTGTTAATTTTCTACATTCATTTATTTTAGTTTTAAACACTTCCCAATCTGCATCCAATGTTGATTGTAATGCTTTTTTCCAAACCCTATTTTTAATCCTAATCATTTTTAGTAATGTCTCTGTTATCCATGGAAATCTAGGAAGCTTATTATTTTTCTTATTCACTTTGGGGGCATGAGAATCCCGTATACTTTGAAAAGTTTCAGTAAAATACTTGATTGCCTGTTCAAAATTAGGAATGAATTTACAGTGTTCCCATTTTCCAGCATTCACACTTTGCAAAAATTTAGGTTCAGAAAATGTTCGCATATCTCTTGTTTCAAATGTTTTTGAGAAAAGATTAATTGTGAAGTATTCAAAATTAACCAAATGGGATTGTGATCACCAAAATGGGGAGGTAGTGTTCCTGAGGCAAGAGGAGAGGGAAGAGTAGCAGGAGCAGTGATGTGTACAGAGGGGAGAGTTGGAGGAAAAGTGGCAGAAGGCATTGCGCAGAGTATGCAGTCTGGCAAGGGAGGCGGAGGCAGTGACACCATAGATTATGTCCGCATAAAGAAGCACTGGGAGAACCATTTTGGTTACTAGCTCCTTGTGGACCTGGAGGGAGAGACAGTCTTTACTGGGTACAGGACACCTAGTTTGGGACAGAGTTTGGCGTGGATGGTGTCTATGTGGACAGAGAAGTCAAGCCTGCTGTCAAGCCACACTCTAAGGTACTTGAAAGCAAGGACCACTTCCAGTGGGGTGCTGTCTAAAAGTGATGAAAGCAGAGGGGAACAAGAGCCTGGCCAGTTTCTGGCAGGTACCGTAGGTCATGGATACCATCTTCCTCTTGTTGACCTTAAGCTGGTTGTCATGGAACCAACGCAGTATGTTATAGAAATCCTGCTGAAGTGGCCCAACCATGGTAGAGACCATGGTGCCGGAAGTATAAATGACAGTGTCATCCGCGTACATGTAGATGTGTGAGGAAGTGCACACTGAGGGGAGGTCATTGAGGAAAATAGAGAAGTGGATGGGGCCCAGAATGGAGCCCTGTGGGAATCTGGCTAGGATGGGGGGGTGGCAGGACACCGCCCTCCTGTACTGACTGTTGATGGCCCGAGAGCTATGAACAGAACCAGTCACCAGCGTCAGTTGTGAGGCTGGCAGAGCACAGTTTGTTAAAGAGGAGAGGGTGGAACACCGAGTCAATGGCTTTGGCTAGGTTGATGAATATAGCTTAGGTGATGTGGCCCTAATCTATCCCAGAGAGGATCAAGTCAGACCTGCAGTATGGAGGATACAGTGGAATGGTGCTTCCTAAAGCTAGACTTGAATGGTGAGAGGAAATCAGACGAGTGAAGGAAGTCAGCAAGTGGAGTAGACGAGAGTCTCCTGGAGCTTAGCAAGGTAGAGGAGGAGAGAGATAGGTCGGAAGATTCCAGGGGAGGAGGGGTCACCCTCTTTATGCAGGGGAAGTACCTTAGCAATTTTCCAGGTCTGGTGGACAGCACAGAGGGAGATGAAAGATTCAGAATATGAGTGAGTGGGAAAAGTGGAGACAGCTGGGGATTCCCTATACATATCAAAGACTAAATGAAACAGGTATCCTTTCTTTCGAAGAACTGCGGACAGGATATAAGCTCCCATCAGGGGACCATTTCCGTTTTCTACAACTAAGGACCTATATCCAAAACCAAACCTTAACTAGAACCCGACTTCCCAACCCCAGACCGCCCTTAATGAGCTTCTTAATAGAGACTCTTGGTGGTAACTTAAGGGGACATGTGTTAGGCCGCATGTATAAAATACTAAGAGAGATGCTGGGAGACAATACCTTATCGGTGCTTCAGAAATGGAATACTGATCTGCAAGTTTCAGTAACGCATGAGGCCTGGCAGGCCAGTGCCTTATCAACGGTCAAAGTCACCATCTCACACATATGGTGAGAATAAGCCTGGAAGTGCCAGTACAGATTTTTATGTGCACTGGCAGTTCTAGTCAAATATTTACCTCAAAGCTATGGCCAATGCTGTCGTGGCTGCAGTTGTAGGATAGCTGACTCAGGCCATATTTTTTGGGAATGCCCCTTGTTGACTCCATTTTGGTGCATAATCCAACTTACTTTACAGGAATGCTTAGGAGAGGAAATAGAATTACATAGAAACATAGAAAGTGACGGCAAAAGGGGACCGCATGGTCCATCTAGTCTGCCCATAAGCCTAGCCCCCCTCCCTTAACTGCTATTTCCAGGAGAGGCATCACCAGTAGAAAACAGGAAGTTATTATCCCTCTGTACAGACAGCTGGTGAGACCCCATCTGGAGTACTGTGTGCAGTTCTGGAGACCCAATCTCCGCAAAGACATAGACAGGATGGAAGCTGTCCAGAGGAGGGCAACTAAAATGGTGCAGGGTCTGCACCAGAAGACATATGAAGAGAGGCTTAAAGAGCTTAATATGTATAGCCTCGAGGAAAGGAGGGAGAGGGGGGGACATGATAGAAACGTTCAAGTACCTCAAGGGAATCAACAAAGTCCAAGAGGGTAGCATCTTTCAAAAAGTGTGCAAGAACAAGAGGCACAATTTGAAGATAGAGGCTCAGAGTAATTTAAGGAAGTATTTTTCACAGAGAGGGTTGTGGATGCATGGAACGCCTTCTGAGGAGGTTGTGGAGTCAAAAACAGTGGTGGAATTCAAGCATACATGGGACAGTCATAAGGCAATTCTAGGGGTTGGGGGTAGGAAGAAGTAGGCTGCTGGTTAACTAGGATCTGCAGCTTCTCCAGTAGGTAGGGAAATGGGCAGGCTGGGTGGGCCAAGCGGTCCTTATCTGCCGTCAAATTCTATGTTTCTATTTAGTGTTGTAATACCTTTGTGCATATCCTATGCCTTCTTGAACGATCTGACTGACCTAGTCTCCACTACCTCTGGTGGAAAGCCATTCCAAGTATCCACCACCCTCTTGGTAAAGAAGAACTTTCTTGTGTTACTCTTGAACTTGCCTCCTTCCAGCGTCATGCCATGGCCCCTCATTCTTGCATGATTCTTGATCTGAAATAGGTCCTGAACCTGGACCTTGTTTATTCTCTTCAGGTACTTGAAGGTTTCGATCATGTACCCCCTTTCTCTGCATTGTTCAAGGGAGTACATGTTTAGGTCATGCAGACATTCCTCGTATCTCTTGTTGTGGAGTTCAAGTATAATTTTTGTAGCTCTCCTTTGCATTGTCTCCAGTCTGTCTATGTCCTTTCTGAGGTGAGGTTTCCAGAACGGCACACTGTACTCCAGGTGAGGCCTTACCATTGATCTGTACGGTGGCATAATCACCTCCCTCTTTCTACTTGTAATTCCTCTTCCTATGCAGCCTAACCTATTGTTCACCTTTAACGCTGCTTTTTCACACTGCTTGGATGTTTTCAGGTCATCTGTTATAATCACCGCCAGATCCTTTTCCTGCTTTGTGGCTTCCAATTTCACTCCACACAGGAGGTATTCCTCACAAGGATTTTTCCTCCCTAGGTGCATGACCTTGCACTTTTTGCGTTGAAATTTAATTGCCAAGTTTTTGTCCATATTTCTAGTCTTTGAAGATCAGCCCTCATCCTTTCTACTACCGCCGGAGTGTCTACCCTATTATATATCTTTGTGCCATCTGCGAATAGACACAACTTGCCTTCTAGGCCCACAGATATGTCACTGATAAAAATATTAATGAGGATAGGCCCCAGCACCGATCCCTGTGGCACACCACTAGTTACCTTTCTCTCCTCTGATAGTTGGCTGTTTACCAGTGCTCTCTGAGTCCTTCCACTAAGCCAGCTCCCTACCCAGTTTACCACTTTATGCCCAAATCCTGTACTGGCAAGTTTGTTCAATAGTCTTCTATGTGGGACCGAGTCAAAGGCTTTGCTGAAGTCTAGTTATATTACATCCACAACACTGCCCTGATCTACAGTCTTTGTTACTCAATTGAAGAAATCTATTAGGTTTGTCTGGCATTATCTTCCTGTTGTGAAGCCATGCTGTTTTGGGTCCATTATATCATTTTCTTTGAGAAAAGATATAATTCTTTCCTTAATTAGGGTTTCCATCATTTTGCCGACAGTTGAGGTCAGGCTTACTGGGTGGTAATTGCCAGCACTTTCCCTACTGCCATTTTTATGAAGAGGGATAACTGTGGCCTTCCTCCAGTCCACAGGAACTTCCCCGACCTCAAGCGAGAGGTTGAACAGTTCAGTCAGCAGTGCCACCAGGTCTTCTGTAAGTTCCTTCAGTATCCTGGGGTGTATTTCATCAGGACCCATGGCCTTGTCAACCCTAAGTTTTTCTAGCTCCTTCAGGACACTATCCCTTGTGAAAGTTGCCAAATTCATATTGCTGCTGTCTACACTTTTTTCTGTCAAGGTGGGACCACAACCACCTTCTTCCTTAGTAAATACTGAGCAAAAGTATCTGTTAAGGATTTATGCTTTGTCCTTGTCATCCTCTGTGCATTCCCCATTTCCCCTTTAAGTCTGACTATACCTCCACTGGTTTTCCTTTTCTCCTTGATATATCTAAAGAAGGTCTTGTCTCCCTTTTTGACCTCCGAGGTGATCCTTTCTCCTGTATGCACCTTAGCCACCCTGATTTGCTTTCCTGTTTCCTTCAGTTTCTCCTTGTATGTGTCTTTTTTACATCCTGTTTGCTTGTATCTTTTGAAGGCTATCCATTTTTCCCTGACCTTGGCGGCCACTTCCTTGGAGAACCATAAGGGTTTTCTTCTCTTCTTGGCTTTACTCACACATTTCATACATTGTTTTGATGCTCATATGATAGCTTCCTTTAGAGATGCCCAATACTTATCTACTCCCTCTGTCTGTGTTAATTTAGCCAGGTTAAGTCTGAGCTTTTCCCTCCTTTTATCATAATTTACGCATCTGAAATCCAAGATTTTAGTTTTAGTGTGCTTGATTTCGTTTTCTGTTTTAACCTGGAACCACACCATCTGGTGATCGCTAGATCCTAGGTTGCTCTTGACTTCCACCTTTGATGTGATGTCACTGTTGGTGAGTAACAGGTCAAGGATGGCTTCCCTTTGTGGGTTCCTTGACAAGCCGTCTTAGGCCCAATAAGTGCACAGTGTGAAGGAAGTCTTTGCTTCTTCTTGTAGCAGTAGAATGGTTTCCCCAATTTATGTCTGGAAAATTGAAGTCGCCCACCAATACTACTTCCCCCTTAATACTCATATTGTAAATGGATTCTAGTATCTCCTTGTCCCCTTACAGTCTGATTGCTGGGGGTCTGTACAATACTCCTACTCTAGTAACTGCACCTGTTCCAGCTTTGAGAGTAACCCAAAGAGCCTCAGCTTCAGTGTCAGCCATGGTAGCTTTTATTCCCTCCCTAACATGCATTGCTACCCCACCCCCTTTTCTTCCAGGTCTGTCCCTTCAAAAAAGACAGTATCCAGGAATAGTTACCTCCCAGTCATGGTTGTCCTTAAACCATGTCTCCGTGATGGCGACCCGGTCTGTATCAGCCTGTGCGACAATAGCTGTAAGGTCAGCCATTTTGTTTGCTAGGCTACGTGCGTTTATGTACATGGCTTTCCAGGCCTGGTTTTCCCCCCTTTTGGGGCCCTGTTGCAATACTGAGCCTTTTTCAGTATTGTTCGCTGAATGCAACCTATCCCGTTTCCTGCTCCATTCTTTGTTTGTCCCCTCTGTTAGGGTAAATTTATGGGAAGGGGTAGTGAATTGTGTTTATGTTTCTACCCTCTCCCCAGTGCCTAGTTTAAATGGTCCACGAAGACGTTAAATTTCTGCCCTAGAGCTCTAACACCTTCTTTGGTCAGGTGCAGGCCATCGTAATGGAAGAGACTCCTGTCCCAGAAGTCCCTCCAGTTCCCAATGAAGAGGTATCCTTTTTCCAGGCACAAGTTTTGGAGTCAAACGTTCAGCTCCCTGATTTCCTCTCTGCGGATTTCCTGCATGCTGCCTTCTCTGTCCCATACTGGTAGGACCTCTGAGAAGGCTATGATCGGCGATTATGATGATAATTTTTCCCCTAGATGAGATAAATGGTTTTTGGTCTCCTCAACTGACTGATTTGCCTGGTCATTTGTGCCTAGGTGGACAAAAATGCTAGCGCACTTTCTTTCTCTGCGTATAAAACTGTCAATATGGTCGGTATCTCTCTTTGCAGATACCCCGGGTAGGCACCTGGTAGTTCCTTGAGTATCAGGGTGTTGAGTTAGGTGGGATTCCACTCCTCGAACCATGGAATCCCGGTCGATAACAATTTTCCTATTTTCCCTGATGTTTTGTTCCTTTGGGGTGCCTCCAGTGCTTACTTTTTGTTTTAAACTTGTATGTTGGTTAACTGGACTAGGTTTGCCCCCCTTATTAATTGCACTGGCCAAGGGTGCAAATCTTTTCGACGTTGGGATGCATGTATCCTGATTTGGGGACTGCTGCTGAGACCTATGGAACCTGCCCCTGCTCCTTCTTACCATCTGCCATTCTCCGGTGCCAGATGCCCGAGGATGGCATGGGCTACTTCCCTGGTGTATGTGGTGTGGTGAATGGGGGCCAGTGGGTCGGCTGTTCCTTAAGAGGTGATGGAGATATGTTATGTGGTTCCAGGCCTCTGTGAGCTGTTTTTTTTAGTTCCTCGATTGTCCAGCATGTTGGACAGTGCCTACATGCTTTCTGGAAGGAAGAGCCGCACCACTGGCAATTTTTGATACTTATTTTCCTAGAGGACTGAGGTGTGGATGAAAGAGGAAAAAACAGACAAATGAATATATCAGCTTTTTGTGTTCTTGTATTTTGCAGGAGGAGTGGGCAGATGGTCCCTCCTTTGAAAGAGGTGTGGATGAAAGAAAAGGGAATTTTTTTTTTTAATAGATCCTTTATCTGCCCTGGGGCAGGAAGTGTTGGTGATGGAGAGGTGTGGTACTGTGCAATCACGAGTGCTGCAGGAAGGTGCAGTGCCCAAGAGAGTAACACCTTTTTTTTTTTTTTTGTTTCGTATTTGTTTTGTCCCTGTAAAGATGTCTTTGTTGTATTAGGCTGGAACCGTGGATGAGCGGAACAAAATTAAGATGCGCCTGGGAGAAGGATTGATGGAAATGACGGCGTTTTATGAGACGGAAACAGTGACGCTACAAGTTCCCCTTCCTGTCGTGGAGATGGGTGGTCCCCGTAGTGTATATTAGTAGATGGCTTGGGGAAGGGTGGGAACAGGGGGAGGGATGGTGGGCAGTTTTGTGCTTCCCCACCTACGGGAGGTAAAAAAAAAAAACAGTCAGTTCAGACTGCGATGCTCTTCACAAGTGCCGCCGATGTGGAGGTTGTGGGCTGCTCCCCTGAGACTTTCAACTGTGCCCGGAATGAGCCCCGAAGTCGCCGCTGAGATGGTAGGAGTATGCGGCTTCCAGCAGAGTTTGGAGTATCTGCAACAGTGTCTCCTAGTCTGAGCCCTTCTCAAGCACGGTGGACAGGGGATCTCAATTTAAATCCCCTTGTCCTTTGATGTGCTTGGCGCTCTTTCCGTGGAATTTCCTGATTGGGCAATCTGGTGGACATCACCACTTGATGACATTCCTTTTATCCCTCGTCGAGACCAGAGATTCTGTACTTTCCTACCTACGGGAGTAAAAAAAAAATCAGTTCAGCCTGTGATGCTCCTCGCAAGCGCCGCTCATGTGGCAGAAATGGTATTAATGTCCGCCATGCCACCCCACAGCCCGCTCTGGAGACACACCCTGTTGCCAGTCTACCTTTTGGCGGCCAAAACAGCCATCACCAGATGGTGGATGACTAGAATAATTCCTTCAATAGAAGAATAGAGAAATATTGTGATGATCATATATCAACTGTAAAAACTCATAGCAGCCTTACAGGACAAAACTACACAATTTAATGACAAATGGCAATGATGGGTGATACACATGATGCAGATTGATGCATCTTTTGTACCTTAAACACATGGATACAGAGGAGGACGAGGTGCACTGCTCTCAATGGGGGGTTGTCCGGTTGTTGCTAAAACTACAATGATGCTCAGTCTTCATAACATAAAGTGACCTGTGAAGATGTCTGTTGAATTTTAAACTGAGTCACTAGAGAATGGACTTACTTAATATCAAAATGTATGTGTCTTGTGACCATGGATGTAATGCAGTGGTGCGTATGCACCTTTTCATTGGTAGTATGTAATGTGTGTTTCGTTTGTATAGACCTAATAAAAACTATATTATAAAAAAAAAAAAAAAAAGGAATGTGAGCTAGTGGGGAGGTAATGGCTGGGGCTGAGATAAATGGGAGTTTGGGGTCTACCCCATCAGGGCTGGACTTACAGGGATTGAGTGAGGTTAGGGTGAAGAAAACTTCATGGGGGGAGCAGAAGCCTCTGGGTGAGAGTGGAGGATGGGAGATGTGGGGGAGGCTAGAGGAGATGGGGAAGGGAAGAGCACAGGTGGTAAAGAAATTATTAAGATGAGCAGTGACAGAGGAAGCGTCAGAGACTGATGAGCCATCCACAGTGGGGGGGGGGGAGTGGGCTGGACAGGGGGGGTCAAAGATGGAGTGGATAACTTTCCAGAATTTCTGAGTGACCTGTAGAGAAGGAGGTTGGGTAGGGATTGGGAAAATTTAAAACAGGCCCATGCTTGGTCACGGGATTTACTCCAGGAGTTGTCCAAAGATGGTGAACTCTCTTGGCCCTTAATTTTCTTAGAGGGGCATTAAAGTTCCAGGTGTGAGTTAGTATGGTTTGGAAGTGGGATAGGGCAGTATGAACATCAGGGGCATGATAGACAGGTGACGAGTTGGAGGCAGCAAGGTTGTATAGTAGAGCATGGACGTTGAAAGACTTGAATGATCTAGAACATGTATTTGGGGGAGGAGTAGGCAAATCTCACTTTCCTGATGCAGTAGGTCATGCTGTGGTCACTGACGGCATCTGGCAGTGTGCCTACTGCTATGACACAGTGGGGGTGGGAGGCAAGTACCCAGTCCAGGAGGGAGCAATTGGGGGAGTGAGGGTTGATTACAATATAATTGCGTAGTTTCTCACCCCAGGAATTCTTCAGTATTCCTACTTCTTGCAGTCAGCCTTCTGAGTAGAACCGCCCAGAGAATGGAACGTATGTAAATGATGGAACCCATCACTGTCTTGTGCCACTATTCAAATGCTGCCCTTACTAACTGCTGCATTCTATATCTCCTCAGATTTCATTCTCCGCCTGCGAAGTCAAGACGCCTCGGAAATTTCTCCTCTCAGTCGTAACTCTTCTTAAATGTTACTTCAAGATATTTAAGTATTTTTAAGTCTGTTTTCATCTGCTGCCTTTATTAGCTGTTTTTATAAGTAGCGCTAGTTTATTCAGTTTAAATAAATGTTAGTTTAGCAGTTCCTCTCGGTTCCTGGTAACCACTGAGGAACTGACGTTTCCATTAGTTTTATTCTTTTTCTTTAATATTGTATTAGTTTTTTAGTTTAGCCTTACGGTTAAATTTTATTCTTTGTCAGAACCGATATTTTCAGTTCTTTTTTCGGATTATGGTCGCAGTTCCTGACAGGATTTAACCGCGATTGTGGAACCGAGTTAAACCGCAAAATAAAAAAAAACTGTATTGCTGTTACCATTGTTTTTTTCTTTTTTACTAAAATGTCTGAAAAACCAAAGCAAAACCGGGGCCTGCGGGCTTCAAAAACTGCTCTCAGTGTGGAGAGGTGTTTGTCAAGGTAGACAAACGTGATCATTGTCTTGTCTGCCTTGGTGAATCACACTTCACAGCTGACTGTGAAATTTTCCTTTTCCACCTAAAACCATATAAAAGCAGATGGAAAGATTTAAGAAGAAGTTGGCTTCAGAATTAGGCGAGGGAGACAATGGCTCTGACCAGCCTACTCCGCGGGTGAAATTGCTAAACCGAAGCTAACCACCCCAGATACGGGTACCACCCCTGGACAAGAGGGTGGACAGGAAGTATCAAGTTGACAGAGAAGGGGCTGAATTTCTATTTACCCACCCTGATCACCAAGAGGTTGTTCAGACTGCGACCTGTGATAGGGCTAGGGTGCCTTTGGCATCCCACCCACCAGAAGAGGATTCCAGAAAGAGTGACAGCATGGCCAAAAAGGGCTATCTGTCAGCTTCACTGTCTATTAGGCAGGCCAGTTACCTAGCATATACTGCCCAGTACCAGAAGTCACTATGGCAGTGGGTTCGGGCTATGGCTGATAAGGCCCTTCCTGGGCTATTAGCTGACCTGGCTAAAACTGCAAGATTTGGTTTAGAGGTATCCAAATACCAATTTCAGAGGGCAGCAGATGCTAGTGACACTGCTGCCAGGTGGATGGCACTCACAGTGGCTCTCAGAAGATTTGCGTGGCTCAGAGCCACTAACCTCACGCAGGATGCCTAGGCAAAGGCAGTGGATTTTCCTGTGGAAAACAACTCTCTGCTTGGGAAGAAGACTGAAGCTTACATGAAAAAGGTGGATGAATATTAAGCCACCTATAAAAGCAATTCAGCAAAAGAGAAACCCTCGCCTTCCAGTAGGCCACAGGGAAGGGGGGTTGGGGATAAGGGTAGTGCTGGTTGTACCAGGCCCTTCTTCCAAGCATAGGCTATACAGCAGTACCGGCAGTATCCTCAGCAAACAGGGTACTTCAGGGGCAGAGGCTGGCTGGGTCCAGCCCCTATCTAAACAGAACCCTGATTTATTTGCCAAGGTCGCCTCCTACATTCCATTAGAGGGCAGACTAGCTCACTACTTCTGTGCGTGGAAAAACATTACCACAGACAAGTGGGTCCAGGAGGTAATGAGTCAGGGTTTGTCCTTCAGTTTCAAATCCTTCCCAATATTAAGAACAAGATTGTTCAGACCAGCTTCAAACTCAGAAAGAAAGCTGCTGGAAGAGGACGTAACAAACCTACTGTTGTTGAATGTGGTGGAACCTGTCCCAAACAGGGAAAGGGGAAAGGTTTTTACTCAAGATACTGTCACACCACAAAGAAAAAATGGGGAGTGCAGCCTATTCTAGACCTAAGGTTGCTAAACAGGCACCTGGCAAAGCCAAAGTTTAAAATGGTAACCTTGGCAATGATTCTGCCAATTCTTCAAAAAGAAGTCTGATTGGCATCTCTGGACCTAAAAGATGCTTACATCCACATCCCCATAAGGGGATCTCACAAAAAGTACCTCAGATTAAAACTCCCATCAGGTCACTACCAATTTTTAGCAATGCCATTCAGCCTCACTTCAGCCTCAAGGGCATTCACAAGGTGTCTGGCAGTGGTAGTAGCTCATCTAAGAAGGCAAGGGATAACCATCTTCCCTTACTTGGATGACTGCCTGGTAGTGGGAAAATCACCACAACAGGTGACAGAGTCTCTAAAGATGACCCAGGTCTTGCTGGAGGCCCTAGGCTTCCTGGTAAACTTAAAGAAATCAGTCCTACAACCTGTGTAAGTATTGCACTTTATAGGAGCAGAGTTGGACACACTGAAGGGAAGGGCATTCTTACCCCGGGACAGGGTAAGCAGAGTCTTTTAAACTAAACAAGTCAAGTCCGGCAAGTCAGTTCCTGCAGCTTCTAGGCCACATGGCAGCAGTAAAAGGAGTTGTTTGGGCAGCAAGTTTCCAAATGAGAGACATTCAGTTCCACTCAGGGTACACTGGTGCCAAAGAAGGGGCTCTCTTACAAAGTTGGTGCCAGTAACTAAAACTCTGCTACAGGCACTCCAGTGGTGGCAGGTAGAGGACAACCTCAGAGAGGGAGTTCCTTTCCAGCAAGAGCTACCTTCAGTAACCTTGCCACAGATGCTTCCCTCTGGAGGGGGCACATCTGGGGTCTCATACAAGTCACAGCACTTAGTCAAGTGCAGAGTCACTCCAGCACATAAATCTGCTGGAACTCAGAGCAGTGTTTCTGGCCCTGCAGGCTTTTACATCCATGATACAGGGCAAGGTGGTACTGGTCAGAACAGACAATACCACCACCATGTACTACATAAACAAACAGGGAGGAACAAGGTCCAGCCACTTATGCACAGAGGCAATGAAAGTTTGGTCTCTGATCTACTCACTTCAGGCCTCTCTAATAGCCATCCTTCTGCCAGGCAAGGATAACACCCTGGCAGATGCCCTGAGTCTAATCAACTGGGACCATCATGAATGGTCCCTCAACAGGCAAGTACTGGAGGTAGTATTCAGGAGATGGGGCACTCCAGAGATAGATCTCTTCACATCCCACGAAACCACCAGTTGCCAAAGTTCTGTTGCAAACCACCAGTAATGGGCACTGTTCCACTGGACACCCTGGCACTGGACTGGTCTGGAATGAAGCTTTATGCATTTCCTCACCAGGCAAGGATAACACCCTGGCAGATGCCCTGAGTCGAATCAACTGGGACCATCATGAAAGGTCCCTCAACAGGCAAGTACTGGAGGTAGTATTCAGGAGATGGGGCACTCCAGAGATAGATCTCTTTGCATCCCACGACAACCACCAGTTGCCAAAGTTCTGTTGCAAACCACCAGTAACGGGCACTGTTCCACTGGACACCCTGGCACTGGACTGGTCTGGAATGAAGCTTTATGCATTTCCTCGTTTTCCTCTATTGCTCAGGGTACTGATCAAGCTCAGGTCCCAATCAGTATCAATGATCTTGATTGTTCCAGACTGGGCCAGGCAGCCATGGTACTCCTTACTGCTCTCCATGACTGTGGCCCATCCAATTCTTCTCCCAAGGAAGTACAACCTATTGACCTCCTCCCAAGGGAGAATCCTGTGTCCGGACTTCAGATCCCTCAGACTCAAGGCTTGGCTCTTGAGGACTTAGAGTATGCAGGCCTGCATCTCTCTGAAGGCATTTTGAATGTATTGAGAGGATACAATAAGCCCTCCACTAAGAAGACCTATGCCTCTAAGTGGAAGAGATTTTCTTTATGGTGTTCATCTAATGATGTAGTCCTCTCACAGGCAGGGGTGCCAGCCATGCTGGATTACTTTACCCATTTGCACTCCCTAGGTCTGCAGCCCACTACACTGAAGGTGCATTTGGCTTCTGTTTCAGCATATATCTCAACTGGTAAAGATGTATCATTAGCTATTCTATCTTGAGGAAGTTCTTTAAAGGATTGGCCCACCTGCACTCACGTTATAGGGAACTAGTGTCTGCATGGGACCTTAATGTGTGCATTGCTAAGCTTATGGGACCACCATTCAAACCAATGTTATCAGCCCATCTGAAATATGTTACATGGATAACAGTGTTCCTGGTGGCTATCACTTCAGCCAGAAGGATCAGTGAGCTTCAGGCTTTGTGTCTTGAACAGGACTACATTTCCTACCAGACGGACAAAGTAGTGCTCAAAACAAATAGGAAATTCCAACCTACGGTGGTGTCTGATTTCCACCTTAACCAGTCTATTACTCTGCCTGTGTTTTTCACTGAACATTCTAGTTCAGGTGAACGCAGACTTTATAGTCTTGATGTCAAGAGAGCTTTGAGCTACTACATGACTCCATACTTAGGACCATAGGCAGGACTGACAACAACTGTTCCTGACCTATGGGGATGTGGGTAAAGGAAAACCACCATCTAAAGGAACCATCTCTCATTGGATTGTTAATTGTATACAATTTTGTTACTCAAAAGCTGGTAAGGAGACCCTAGTAGGACTAAGGGCCCATTCCACAAGGGGTACAGCCTGCTACCATAGCAGCTGCCAGGGATGTCACATTACTAGAAATCTGTAAAGCAGCTACATGGAGGACAGTACATACATTCACAAAGCATTACTGTTTGGATGCCCAGTCCAAGAGTGATGCTAGGCTTGGCACAGCAATTCTGCAGAGCCTATTCCCAAAATAGGTTCTGTGCCCGCCTCCAAAGGTACTGCTTAGTAGTCTGCAAGAGTTAGGAATATAGAAGAATTCCTGGGGTGAGAAGAAAAAATTACTTACCATAGTAATATTGTTTCTTCCAAGGTATTCTTCAATATTTATAACTCTCCCACCCTGCCTCCCCTTCCAGAACCTGTGACCTCTGCATCTCAAGCTGAATAACTGTAGGTATTACAGACATAAACTGGCTGGGTCACAGGTTTTTGAGCCCTGTTGGGCATTGTTTATCTTTTTCAGGTTATTCTGCCATTTTGAAGAGTTTTCTCCTCTGTTGGGAGGTTTATTAATAGGGTGTTATAGTCATAATGGTAGTTATTACTATTTATTATTATTAGGGATTATAGGACCCTAGGTTCCTAGTTGTTAGGATAGTTAGGAAGGGCCTTTCCTTGCAGGCTCTTCATGAAATCTGAGGGGCTAAAGAATGCAGCAGTTAGTAAGGGCAGCATTTAAATAGTGGCACGAGGCAATGATGGGTTCCATCATCTACATACGTTCCATTCTCCAGGCAGTTCTACTCAGAAGGATGACTACAAGAGTTGGGAATATTGAGGAATACCTTGGAAGAAACAAGATTACTATGGTAAGTAATTTTTCCTTTTTGTTCAAGGTTAAATATATATGCCCTGCACAAGCATCAGATCCTTGCACAAGTTGCTCTAGTGTTGGAGTAACCTCTTGCTTCTTTGAAATCGAAAAAGGGAGCCAGCATGAGTTGAATTTATCGGCATTAACTCTAAGTAAAGCCATGATGACTTTGAATTTGCTCACATACCTTTAAACATTCTGAGATCCCAGGGGTGTGAACAGCAAGCCATTTTCTAATACGTTTCCAGTGGCTGGAGTTAAAATTAGGAAAAAGGTATTTCTTGTTGCCTTTATCTGCTCCCCTTGGGGGCAAGCCCAGGATCAGGTGTTAAGAGAGTTTGGGAGTGCCAGAATTTCCTAGACAGTGATTCTGACCTCCTTCCAGCATTTGCTGATAGTTGGGCATCCCCAGAAAATATGGTAGGGAGTCCCGTGCCCCACATATTGTCAACAGCAATGGTCTGTGTTTGAATGGGCAAAATGTTTGGACTTAGTGAGCATGTGGAAGAATCTGGCCACCACCTGCCACCCACATTTCCTCTATGATGCTGAAGCAGAGGTTTTGTGGATGCTTGACCAGATATGACCCCACTGTTGGTCTGTAAGACTGACTCCATCCTCCCAATTCCCATTTTCCTTATACAGCTTCAACTACTGATTTGTCTGATTCTATTATTAGTATTGTACAGTTCATAGGGTAGAAATTTCGTGTGATTTTGGCACTGCCTAACTAACATCTTAAAAGTATTTAGTGAGTAGTGAAAGGGGGTGCAAACTTCTTCCTATATATCATCTTTTAACAAGAAGCTGCAGAGCTGAAGGTACCTACAATGGTCTAGATTTCAGAGGTGAAATTCTCTGCTAAGCACCTCAAAGGATTTACAACAAATTATTTTATAATCTCATTTATTTTCTCTTATCTCTATACTCACTCGTACACACACTGTGATAGAGTCAGCAGACACTTACTTGGAGAAGACTGGGAGGCCCAGTCCATCAGAAGCATACAATACTTCTCAGTAGAATACATCACCCACCCCACCCGCATGCACCACATAGATGACGAGTCATACAATGACTTATTGATCCCTCCATCTGTTCATTTTGTCAAAACTTTGTCTAACATAATACTAAAATAGGTTTAACAAAAAACAAATAATAAAATATATATTTTTTACTAACCTGGAGATTACTCTTTGTTCCTGGGACTTACATCCTCCATGCTTCTTGGCCTCTTCATTGGCCTGACTTTGGCTCATCAGTTAGTCATTGAGTAGGTTGGGGACCTAGGAGGCCCTAGTAAGGGCCTACTACTTGGTGGCAGTATGCTGCTAAGCTGGATTGTAGCACAAAAACTGTGTGAGGCCTGTGGAATCTGGCGATGCAGGGTCTCGTCTGACTAGTGTGCACATGTGGAGGAGCCAGGAGCTAGTGTCCAGACAAAGGCTGCAGGTGCAGTCAGCTATGTTAGCAGTGGCAACAGTCTACACTGCCAGTACTCTACTTTGCCAGGTCTGACCTTGTGGATAATAACACCACCTCACTCTGTTGCCTAAACACTCTTGGTGTGTAGGGTAAATAATAATAATACTAATAATAATTATTATGTCTTTGGAGTCTGCCAAGAAACATTCATAAACAAGCAAGAGTACTAATCAATGTTTATTATGCTACTTACACCAAGCATGTGACGAAGAAAATCACAAGGGAGATGGGTTTCTCACCACTCTCCTGAAGAATGTACATAATCTCCAGGATTGTAGGATCTCAGGTTTGCCAAGATCTCGTTCTCTCTCCCCCTGCTCTCCATGGAACTGGATTGCAGCAGTCTAAATACTACAGATAACAGCATAGCAACAGAGATTACCTCATAGTTACAGATGTAAGAAACAATATGTATTGGATAATGACTTAGGAGACAGAATTACTAATGAGTATCATATGAGACAAATAATATGCTTCCGTTTGCATTATAGCCTGGACAAAAGAAATGCTGACGGGTTCAAGCTACACGTGGCATTTCTTGCCTGTGTATAAGACATAACAAAGGTTTTCTCTCTGTGTCAGCTAACTTAGACAAAGAGAAGTGCTGATTGGCCACAACTACATATGATTATATGAGAATATATACATAGTGTATATGAGAATATATATATATATAGTGTATAAAGTAATCACTGATGATCCCTCAGAGTCATCTTATCAGTGATAAGGTAGATTTTATATGGAATATATGTAAAAGACAAACATAATGCATTATAGTGAGGCATAATAGTCATGTATGATCTAATTTTCTACGTCCTCTTCATACAAAGAAGCAGTGCTCGCCTACGACCTCACTCAAATGGTCCAGTCCCCGACCAGGTTAGACCCAAAATTCGGAACATCCACCCTTATCGACCTTATCCTCACCAACCATCCTAAAAACCTTTCCCATATCAAGGTGCTCCCTGACTCGATAAGTAACCACTCCCCGGTTACCTGTTGGTGGTCTAATAAAATTCCCCATAACCCCCCCCCCAAAACCACAGTGCAAAGACGCCTAAGGAAAGAGCCCTCCTACGCCTAAAATCTTACCTTGCTTCCATTGACTGGTCTCCTATCCACACTGCTCAAACAGTTGATGCTGTCCTCGCCTATTTTGTTTCCTCCTTTAACTCTGCTTGCAACATTTTGGCCCCCTATACTAGACATATAGTAAAAACCTGGGACACCCCCTGGATTTCCTAGTCGCTACTTGACAACATGCGAAAGAGGGATAACCTATGGCACAAGACCCTTGCCTCACAACTCCCCCAAGACAGGCAAAATTACAGGGAGGCTCGAAATAGCTGCACTTGGGCTATCCACCAAGCCAAAGCCGAGTATTACAACCATGCTCTTACCTCCTCCTGGGGCTCTGGTAGCAAATTCTGGAAAAAACATTAAGGAACTAACTGGAAAAAATGTATCCCCTACCCCTATGCAGCTTCAAATTGATGGGGTGACCTCCCAGGACCCAAAATCTATTACTGAAGCACTAAATAATGCCTTCTCAGACCTCAGTCACATTCTCCCCCCAAACTTCTTCGACCTGATCAGTAACTGCCCCATAAACCCCCCCCACCAATGTCAACCAACCTCCTTTCCGACTACGAATCATCTCCTGCAATGAGGCAAAACGCTACCTAGGCATAGCACTGACAAACGCTCGCTATATTAGTGACAGCCTGGACCTCAAGCTAGTTCAACTAACATTGGATGAGACATTGCCCCATCTCACCAAAATATTTAACCTATCCTTATGTCACAGCCAGTTCCCCACTTCCTGGAAAAGAGCAGTCATAACTCCTATATTAAAGAGTGGTGACCCCACTTCCACCAGCAACTATAGGCCAATATCCATACTGCCCCCCCTCTCTCAAAGGCCCTTGAGAAAATAGTGGCGGACCAGCTCACGGACTACCTGACCAAACACAATCTGCTCTGTCAAGAACAACATGGTTTCAGGAGGGTTCACAGCACCGCCACGGCACTCATCAAATTTACTTCCTATATACACGAGGCCCTGGATCATGGTGCAGTAGCGGGGGCTCTCTACATTGATCTGACCAAAGCTTTTGATACGGTCAGTCATGAGTTTCTTCTCCACACTCTTCCATCCCTAAATATCGCCCCTGAAGTCACCGCCTGGCTCAATGACTATCTCAAGGACAGGACCCAGCAGGTTAAAACAAATGGGACCACATCCTCTAGAAAAACAGTCCACTCAGGGGTCCTACAAGGGTCCATATTAGGCCCATTGCTTTTCACCCTCTTTCTGAACTCTCTCCCCAAATCCTGTAGTGGGAAGCTTCTGCTTTATGCTGATGATGCTGTAGTCTTCTGGAAACATCATCATCTCAGCACCCTACAATTCCCCTGCAGACCTTCTTTGGTGAGCTCGAAACATGGTTCTCTGAACACCGCCTAATACTTAACTATAAGAAGACAAAAGCTATGATCTTCACACATCGCCAAAACCTGCTCTGTAATACGCCTCTAATCATCACAAACTCCCATGGCATCGTTCTTGAACAGGTTAACATTTTCAAATACCTGGGCGTCTGGTTAGACTCCTCCCTTACCTATCACACTCACATCCAACAAGTATCCTCCTCGGTCAATGCCAGGTTGGGGATCCTATACAGACATAGGCACTGCATTCCCCCACAGGCGATGCATCTAGCGGTGTCCTCCTCTATACTACCCTTGGTTGACTACGGCATAGTAATTTATGGGTCTGCTGATCAGACTGCCCTGCGTAGCATCAACCTCGCCCTCAATAAAGTTTGCCGCCTGGTCTCAAATTGTAACAGGCTAACCCATACGTGTGAGCTTTACAAACTCACTGGCTGGCTAAACTTCCAAGATAGGGTAAAATATCACACCTACCTTCTAGCGAGGAAGATACTACACAAACAAGCTCTGACTGGTTTCCACCCTCTTATTCAAACAGCCTCACCCAGGAGGGCACGAAGACATTCTGCTAACCCCCCCTTACTAGTACCACACTGTAGAACCTCCCTTGGGCAACGGTCCTTCCATTATCGTGCCCCACTGTGGCTAAACAACCTACCATCCACAATCTCCCGTACATCCAGTTCCGGTCAATTTAAAGCTGGGCTTAGGACACTCCTCAATTCGGCAACCTGTGACTGTAGATAACGTTAAATCCAGGTTCCAATGACTCCTAGGTGGGACCCCCTCGCCAACCAGTACTCTCGTCTAGTCCCCAAAGCTAGTATCCTCAATCTCACTGTAATCATATCCTGACTCAGGGCCTGTTGTGTAAGACACTCCGAAACTGTAGTACTGTTATGTGAGTCTAAGTGTAGACCCGGGACCTCCTTTAAAGATCCCAGATGATGTAACCCTACATTTACACTGCACCAAATGTTTAATCCTCTATCAGTGTTTTAAGTTTACTACCGTGCCGTATGTTTTAAGTTTGTACTGTTGCCCAATGTATAACAGTTGTACCCAATGTCAAAGTTTGTGATCCTTAGTGTATGTTCTCATTGACGTGGAGCCTTTGTAAAGGAGTCGATGACTCAAAGGATTGTAATTCCGATATCTTTCAATAAATAAACATATAAATAAAAATCCTATGAAGGATGTAAACATTAGCAAATATTAGCAGCAAAGCACATTCCTGGCACTCAGTGCTTGTAAGATAGATGCCTAAAATCTACATGTTAGTGCAAAATAGCAGTATCACAGTATAATGGACCAGAAATACAGTGTGAGGAATATGTGAGGTGCATGTGGGATGATAGGGGGGGCGCAACCCAGGTGCAACAACTGTATTAGACAGACTTCCACTCAATGTCTGGTCTCTTTCAGCCAGTCCTGACTCCATATTATGAGAAACTGTGAAAGCAGGCCAGGATAGCAGCTTGCAGCTGTGCTGATGACACCCACCCAGTCTGGGCCAGCTGACTGCTCCTTGAACCTTCACTGAACATGACGGATGGATGGACTGCCACTGCTGCACTGACCGATGCAGGAGACGAAGTATAGAAAGCATCACCTAATCAGTCCACCTGCACCACCTCGAGTGGAGCACCTCAAAAACTTTACTTTTAGTTCCCGTGCGTCACACCGACTTGACTTGCCACCTACACTCATGCCCAGCGACATCTGCTCACACACTTCACCAGATGGCATGGCACACTACTGGTCAGTCCTCCAATCTCACTTGCTGACTGGGTGCTATCTGAAAAGGGAAGAGGAACCACAACCAGATTTGTGAAGGCAACTGCCACTCAAACCTAGATACACACTATTTGCACACACAACACCACAAGCATTGTTAAATTGAAAACAATTCAACTGCTGACATTCCGTCTGCAGCACACAGTAGTTGTGGTCAATTTTGACTTTTCAATATTGCGTTTGTCGATCCTGATGGTTTATACCGGCACCGGGATCTAATAGTGGGGGCCAGGAACAGAGGGTGGGGGTGGGAGAGCACACAGAGAAACTGCTGGGAGGGGTCTTGAAGGTCTGAGCAGCAGATAATATTAGAAATCTGGGTCAAATGGGAGGGGGGGATGCTGATTCACCGGTTGAGGACGCTCATGAAAGGATACAGCTGTACTGTGGTAGGTGTGGCTGCATCCTTTCATATGTGACTAGTTATCACCCATCAGCCAGAACAGCAGCGTCAGCAGCAGACTTGACAGGATTGGGTATTGGCTCACACACCTCCTGCAGGCTTAGCTGCATTTTCTGCATACAGCGCACACCTCTCCAGCCCCTACACTGCTGGGGGGGCACAGATATGTAAGCTTTGCACATGTGCACAAGCAAGCATAAAAAATGGATATTTTGAAATAGAGTTGTACCCTGTTTAGGACGCGATTAGACACTATATATATATATATATGTAAGTAAAAGTAAGTAAAATTTACTTGTAAGCACTTTTCAAAAAAAACCAAAGCGCTGTACAGACAACATTTAAAAATAACAAGCATTAAAACAGTAATAAAATAGTTCACCATAAGCTTTTAAAATTAAAAAATGTTTTTAACTCCGTTTTAAAGCTCTCGACGGACAGGCAGCCTCGTATCTGACTAGGTAGAGAATTCCACAGGGCTGGGGCAGCGTAAGAGAATGCGTGTGCCCCAGATGTCTTCAAACAAACCCTGGGAATCTCTAGCAATCCCTCATCTGCGGATCGGAGTGAGCGAGAGGGGCAGTAGGTAGTAAGGAGATCCTGCAGATGCTGCGGTCCCTGTTCTTGTAGGGCTTTATAGGTCAGTAATCCGACCTTGAAGGTGATCCGCCACTGAACTGTTTACCTAAGATTAACATAGGCCTAATAGAATGGTTATAGCCAATCAGAAAAATCCGTTAAACTAACTCTTTTTAATATTTTAAATGATGCTCCTGAACAAGTATTTGTTTACATTGAAGACTGATTGTAAAATTGGAAACCTGTTGAATATAATTTTTGTAAACTAAATTTATTTAACTTTTTTTACTGTAGTACAGTAAATGCACACTTTCTAAGGACATTTGAGTTTCCTGCCAGTGGCCCAGAGATTAAACTGATAACTCAACAGTTCTACTGGTGTATTAGTAAAATGATTAGCCATGCAATGACTGTAGCGCAGTCACATGCTTTGTGGATTCTGGGGACTTCTGTGCTGCAGCTATGTTTATCTCAGGAATTTGGAGTAAAATGTCCCAGCCAACATTCTGCATATGTAGTTGATAATAACTCTGCCTTCTCATCAGTTTTGGTTTCCATTTAAGAAAAAAATAAGAACTGATGAGCAAACACGGAAATGGAGATTTTAATTTTACAGTTTGCTAGCCAATAATGACTTTTATTTGGAACAGATCTCAAGACAGTATAATGATAACACATGGTGCCTAAAGTGATTATCCAGTGTGCTGGAAAACTTTATAAAATATAAGCAAGTAAGTGTGGTTTCACATGCCGAGCTGTTCTGTAATGCTAAGAATGCAAATGGAGCCACTCTTATGTGTTTATGGCTGCCAACAGACCAGTATTACCACGTAAGAGAACTGGCAAGTCAGTTTTACTATACAAAGTCTTCTCCTGACATTAAGATGCCTGTGTAACATTGTCACTCAGCTGTGCTGTTCTAGCATAAGTGGTTGCCACAGATATAAACAGCTGAGTCAGAGCAGTGTGTGAAGCATTCTTGACATTGTAGGAGTGCCTCACACACTGTCAAAGTACATGTTCCGATTGGCTGGAAATGTTATGAGGATCTCTTATGGAAATCAGGGATGACCGAACTTGGTCATCCAAACCCCCCTGCCTGAACTTGTTACAACCCATGCATTTCCAAGAGATTAACATATGGGTCTCAGAACTTATTTGGCCAATCAGGAAGCATGACTTTCCAATCTATTTTATAACTCAGGGATGCTGTAGCATCGCACCATTGAGTGTATGTGCTGCCCTCCAATACAAGAACATTCATTGGTGGGGCAACAAACTGGGGGGTGGTATAGGTTTCTAAAGGTTTTAAGCAAAGATCGAATGTAGCTACCCCAGGACACTTTAATGGGCATTGGATGGTAAGGGTGAGCTGGTGCTGAATTTGAATTCATTGGATGTGCCCAAAAACTTGTTGACACTGACAAAGCAGGTCCGACGAGACTCAGCTTCACTTCAACATTTTTGGCAATTCAGTATCATGATGCGATTTTTTTTACAGGGAGCACAGACAGCATGTGCAAGTTGTTCATGAGCCCCACGATCTGCAGCTGCTAGTTAACATCATCTGAGGTCGAGAACTCCTCACGCTGTGCACGTCTCAGTGCCATTCCAGCTCTGTCAGAGGAGAAGAATCTGGTAACTGGGAGCTTTGCATTTCTTTGCAGAAAGAGTAATTTGTGAAGAAAAGAGTTATAATTCATCACAGAATCATGCATGATCGTAATCATGATGGACATCATTATCATATTTTATTTTTTAAAGCGCCTTAGTTTAGTTTATTAATTTGTTAGAGTGCACTATCTCATTGCGACTCTAGGCGCTTTACAGATACCCAAACAATGTAGACAAAATGATAAAATACATGATAATACATATTCAATTAATTAGAATATGTTAAAAAGAAAGGAAGGCTTTATTAAATTAAAAGGTCTTCAGATCCCTCTTGAAGGCACTAACCGAGGGGGCCTCTCTAAGCAACCGAGGCAGTGAATTCCACAGAGTGGGCGCCTCGAAGAACCAGAATCCCTCTAGTAACAAATTAAAGTTTGGAGGTTCCTTCAAAGGTCAAGGGAACAGATGGGTTTTTAGGGCCCTTTTAAAAACCTACATTAGGGAGATAATTGTAGTTATCAGTCTAGTAAGCAAGTTCCCAGCTAAACTGTGTACTGCTGCAGAGGAGAGGTGTGTGTGTGTGTGTGTGTGTACACCTGCCAAGTAGGCTGCTGTGTGAGACACTAGACCTTCAGTCTCTCAGTGGGACGGGGTGAGGGTCTGCCAGTGGGGTCAGAGTGTGGTCTGATGTTGTCACTCTTGCTCATCTCACTCAGTTCCCAGTTACCTTTGAGTCATGCAGAACTGTGGCATGTGTGTGCACCCTGCGTCTCATGGGCATCCAAAACTTGTCGGTGACTGTTGTGAGTCACAATAATGAACCATCTGCATCGTGTTATCATCTGTTGTGCATGTGCTGTCGACATAAGCAGAATATCTAAGGAAAATAACGGCAAGAGAAAGGGATGCATGGGGAATGAAACATGCAAATAAAGGTTTCACCAATTAAAAGTGTTGCAAGCAGTGGTGGTGGAGAAGGAGCTGGTCATTGTGGGAGAGGGACGTGGAGTCATAGTTGTGGGGCCTTGAGGACTAGAAGTGCGGGTGCACGATGGTACGACCAAAGAAACCATAATGCATTAGTCCTCAGAAGTCTACTGGTTCCACTCTTACTGCAACAGCCTTCCCAGCAGGTTATGTAGCACATCTGCTAATGAAACCACTCTGAGCAATACATAAGCACACTTGTTTCCCCCTCTTCCTTCTTGAAGTGCTTCCAGTTCCTCTACCTAGGACAGAAAAAATCCCACCAAAACTGTAAAGGCAATCTCTTCCTACTGTCCGTCTCATATAAACAAAATGGCAGTAGCTGCCACAGCCACATGTGCATGTGCGACAACAAACTGCCAGTCCACCTAGAACCACTGCGATGCTCCCCAGCCTCCAAATCACACATCAGCACCATCTTGCAGTTCAGTCGTAACATGAGGAAAGAGACCCTGAGTTTGGGTCCAGCATTGACACATCAGATCCTGCTGTTACCTTGCCACCACAGGAAAAAGTACTGTTGTTCACTGGAGATGGGGCAGGGCAAGGTCTGCCAATCCCCCAGTTCTGCAACAGCAAGGTAGTGGCACCACTACCAAAGTAGCTGGGAATGGAGAGTGCCAGTAAGGAGGATATGGAAGTGGACCTATCAGAATAGAGGGATGAGACTGTGGCAGTAGAGAAAATCTCAGAGAGACCTTCTGGAGACTGAGGTGCTGCCCCATCTGCACACATTTGTCTAGGCTGAGGGAGGAGGTCGCTGGACTCTGGGCCAAGTTGACTAGGATTTGGCAGACCTCTTCCCCCACTCAGGGCCACCTAGTCTACCACTGATGCCCCAGAGGATACCTAGGAGAAGGAGGGCCGACTGGACTGTGGTGGGCTCTGGGAGGGTGAGGGTGGCGTATCAGGGGCACAGTCCTCAGTCAGTGCCATTATGGAACTCATTTGCCACTCTGGTGGGACAGGACTACCAGGAAGAGGCACCTGCAGTAGTAGCCAGGGAGGATATGGGTATCCTCTAGAGGGGAGGCTCCAAAGTGAGAAGTAGAGGCCCCCAGCACAGGGGATAGATTTGGGAACAGGAGGGGGGGGAGAGGGAGGTGAGGTGCCTACGTGGTGCCGCAGCAAAGGAGGGAAAGAGAGTGGATCCTAAGGATCCTTAGGGGGTTTGGGGCAGGAGAGGAAGCTGGATGTCATTGTCCACCCAGGGACAAATAACCTAGCTAGGGATGGGGCTAGGACTGTGCAGGGAGATTTTAGGGAGCTAGGGAAGGGTCTTAGGCAGGTAGCACGCTTGGTGGCTTTCACTGAGGTGCTGCCTATCTATGACTGGGGCGAGGATAGGGTTCTCTGTACCATGAACTTCAGCTCATGGTTGAAGGAGTGGTGTAGAGAACAGGGGTTCAGCTGTGTTAGGGACTGGGGACCAACCTCGAGGGATCTGGGCATATATAGGGGTGATGGCCTGCATCCATCTGGGAGGGGAACCACAGTCCTCAGTGGACAGTTTAAATGTTACTTTGATAAACATTTAAACTAGCTGAGGGGTGTGGCTTAAGAAAAAAGGAAGGCATAACCTGCCCCACACACACACAGACTGAAGCATAGATTAGTGGGGACCCAAGGGGAGGAAAATCCCCAAGAGTGTAAAATAAACAAAAACGCAGTGTGGTAGAAAACAAAGGGGACAGGAACAAGAGTTGTAAAAAGAGAGGGGAAAAGGAGGCAGGGGCCAAAGGAGAAGACTGGGGTAGCAGGCAGAGTGGGAACAAAAGTGTGGAAGGCTATAGCCATGCAAGCATGAAGTCCAGGAAACAGAATTCTGGGCCTAGAGGCCATCATGATGGAGGCAAACCTGGATATCATGGCTATTACCGAGTCATGGTGCACAGGAAACCACGACTGAGTCATGACCATACCAGACTATGCTCAGTTCAGGAAAGATAGGGTAGGAATGAAGTGAGGAGGGGGTGGTGCTGTATGTAAGGGAGGAGGGGGTGGTGCTGTATGTAAGGGAGGGTATCAAAATGATGGAGGCACAGGGAATCCAGGGGAATGGAGGGATTAGAGGTACTGTGGCTCACCCTGGAGACAGGAATCGGAGACACTATTTGCACTGGTGTGACCTACAGACCTCCAGCACAGGAGAGGAACTGGATACGGCATGGGTGGAAGCCATTAACACAGTGGCAGGAAAAGGGAGGGTTGCTGCTTGTAGGGGACTTCAGTCTGCCAGACAGAGATTGGAGCCTCCCAGCCGCAGCTTCAGGTAGAAACAGGGACATCCTAGACTCCCTGCAGGGGTGTTTTTCAGGTAGCTAATCAGGAAGCCCACTTGTGATGGGGCAGTACTAGACCTGGTGCTCACAAACTGGGACACTACTGCAGATGTCAAGGAGTGAGGCCACCTGGGGACCAGCGATCACCGTACTGTGTGGTTCAACATAGTGATGCCAGTGGAAGCAAACCACACAAGGAAGAAGGTGCTGGACTTCATGAGAGCACATTTTATAAAAATGGGTGAATGCCTCAAAGACAACCTAGTTGGGGGGGGATGACATGGGTAGGGTGGAGGAACAGTGGGCTAAGTTAAGGGAAGGCATAGTGAAGGCAGCAAACCTTTATGCAAAGGAAGTAAGCAAAAACGGTAGGAAAAAAGAGATCGCTATAGTACTCAAAGGACATGTGGCTGAAAATGTAAAGACTAAAAGGGTAGCATTCAGGGGGTATAAAGAGACACTGAGGGAAAGGGACAGGGAGATGTATCAGGAGGCACAGAGGAAAGCAGTGAGGAGTGCCAAGATGCAAACTGAGGAAAGAATAGCCCATGGATTAACCAAAAGGGACAAGACCTTTTTTAGGTACATAAGTGAAAAGAGGAAGACGAGGGGAGAGATTGTGAGGTTAAGGGGGGGGGGCACTGTTTGGAGAAGGATCAGGAAAAAGGAGATATCCTGAACAGATACTTTTGTTCAGTCTTCAAAGCGAAAGGGAAAGAGTCGGCCCGGTGGTGCTGAGGGTTGAGGTGCTGGACACCACACCGGCAGCCCAGGTTCGGGAACGGACTCGGGTTGCTTGGGGATCAGCAGGGGTGAGGAAGGATTGAGCATCTGTAGACAGCTTTCCTTCCTTGGGGAGGAGGGACAGTACTGTGCATGTAGACTGACACCCAGCGGTGGCTGGGTGTCAGCACAGGTGCGCTGCCCAGAAAAGGGAGGGCTCACGTCCAGGGCATATGGCTGCTTCTGCGGAGGTGGGGGCCAGCTGCTCTGCCCATTGCACGGTTCATGGGCCCCAGGGGAAAAACAGGTGGAAAAACTGGGAGCCGACAGGGTCCATGATGACCCGACGTGTCCCCCCTCAGCAACATACTCCGCGCGTCTGGATTTGTGTCGGGGGAAGCCAGTGCTCCTCTCCTGAGCCCCGCTGGGGGCATTCCCAGGGAATTAGGGAGTCTGGCTGAGCAGAGGACAGTCGAGGTCAGTGGATGAGTGTCTCCGAGGGAAGGCCAGAGGTATCTTTCAGCTCCGTGGAGAAGCAAAAAATGTAAATAAAAAAAAAAAGAAAGGGAAAGGAGATGGGCCACATAAAAGGAGCACTGGGGTGAGGAAGGAGGTAGACACAAGTCCATTTAAGGAGGAGAGCATCCTAAAGGGACTTGCAAATCTGAAAGTGGACAGTGCTATGGGGCCAGATGGGTTACACACAAGGCTATTGAGGGAGCTCACACATACGGGTATTGAAGGAGCTCAGGGAGCTACTGGCTGCACCTCTGACAGCCCTATTCAACAATTCAGTGGAAACAGGAGTAGTTCTGGGGGACCGGAGGAGGGCAGATGTAATCCCACTTCAAAAAATGTGGTAGCAGGGAGGTGGCAGGCGACTATAGGCCGGTCAGTCTGACATCAGTGGTGGTGAATTTATTTTTTTTAAACTTTGTATTTATTCATTTACAATAGGAAAGCACATACATTCCTTGATTTCAGGTGTAGGATACAACATACTCATATAATAATTACGGTAGACAATACGTATCCCTGCATTCACTGTCACAGCATTGTGGAGGAAAAAGCATGCTATTAAAATAGAATATTGAATAAGTTCACAACTTAGGCCATTGTAACAAGACTATGGACAACCAATTGATAAACGTTTTTGCTGTAAGTCCAAAGAATCCCTTTTATAAGATGGGCTTTTGTCAACGACAAGCCCTGGAGTCCATGAACCTAGATTAACACATGGAACTTCCCTTTCTTAGGTTAGAGAAATATCCCCACCTTCATCCCAGCTACCCACAGCATAAAACTTCCATTAGGTAATATGAATGCTAGCTTAAGCGTATAAACAAAGATATCTGTTAACATCGCTATAAAGAACAGAAAATTATTTTCATAACTTCAGGTCGCATCTGGAATCGAGCATGTTGCTCAGTATGCCTTCCTGGTAAAACTCGTAAATAAATAAATAAACTTGCAACACAACCTTGCCACGAAAATGGCAGAAAGGTCCCCCGACATTGAACAATCCTTGCAATAATTTTTATTCTAACATTTCTTTACTAACAATAATAAACAAGGATTTGCAATTTTAACTGCCTAGAAAATTAGCAATAAACTTTTTTGGCTGGAGATAGAAACGGCCGTCTCCCAGCCACATATGGATCGTTACCCTCCCATGGGAGAGAAGAGAATGCTACTGTATATTTATTTTATGACTAATCCAGGTCTGAATCCTCTGCCTCCCAATCTGCTGGCTGTTGTGAAGTTGAAAAAATCCTTCCTAGTGTTCTCCAGCTTCTGACCAGCATCAGCAGGGTCACTGAAAATAAAAATATTACCTGCGTAGAAGATTTTAAGCCTGACAGCCATTTGGAGAGCATGATTTATTCCCAGCACCCGTAACCCTGCTCACACTGCATCAAACCCCCGATGTCTCATCCTAGTGGTGTAGCTTAAGTCTGGAAAACAATGCAGTTTTGATCCATCCAGTAAGGTAAGCGAACCAGCTGACTTTGCTTTCTGGAGAACAAGGTCCCGAACACGTACCCCTGTTGTTGTTACCAAAAAGGTCTTGGGGAGATCCGGGTTATTGGGCCGACGCCTGGGGGAAACACGGTAAGCCCTTACCACGAGGTGCTCCACTTCTATATGGAAAACATCCAGGATGAGTTGCTGCATATAACCAAGAGGATCGATTCCTTCGGGAACCCTCCGGAATCCCCAAGAAGTGAAGGTTGCAGGCACGTGCCCCATTCTCCAAATATTCAAGCCTGGTCAGGAGCAATTTATTCTCCTTGAGAACACCATCCGTGACCAATGCCACTTTATTTACGGTATTTGTAAGTATCGAGTGATCTGTTTCAAAAGCATCGACTTTGGTTTCCACCTGGGTAAGCCTGCCATTACATGTTTCCAACTTTTGATCGATTTGTTGGACTGCCTTCAGAATAGCTTTTACCGTGGCCTCCAGATCCCCGGCTTTTTCCATCATCGGTGCGCCACCTGAAACTCCACTAGCGGCTGACGCAGGACCTTTTCCTCTGCCTGAATCTTTCGAGGAGTCTGTTTTAGTTCTTCCCATGGCAGAAATCACTCCAAATTTATAGAGTCCTGAGGTCTGATGTTTTCAGGAATGGGAGGTAACTTGTAATAAGTAGATTAATCGCAGTTTTTAACACTTTTTAGCTATCTACATTAGGAGCCAAGTGAGGAGCGTCTTCTCCCGTCAGTTGCTGGCCATGCCCTCCAGTGGTGGCTTTGAGCGGTTCAGCTAGCCCTCACTGCCTTCGCTCCGTTTCCACTCCTTGCATTTGCAAAGACAACAACATCCGTAATAGAGTAGACACTCCAGTGGATGTGGAAATAATGTGCAGAGACCTGAGAAAACTCAAGGAGTAGTTAAGGGCATGGCAGCTGGGATTCAATGCAAAAAAGTGCAAAATCATGACCCTAGAGCACAGAAACCCAGACGTGGAGTACAAAATGTGAGAGGAGGTGTTGGCAATCATCAAACAGGAAAGGGACCTAGGGTAATCATATCTGATGACCTCAAGGTGGCAAGACAGTGTGACAAGGCAGTGGGTAGCGCCAGTGAGATGCTGGGGTGCATAGGGAGGGGTATCACCAGCAAAAAGAGGGAGGAGGTGTTGCCATTGTGTAGCTTGCTGGTGAGACCCCACCTGGAGTGCTGTGTCCAGTTCTGGAGAACACATCTCAGGAAGGACATAAGCTGTCCAGAGGATGGCAGCAAAAATGGTGAAGGGGCTGCATCAGAAGCCCTACAAAGAGAGACTGAAGGACCTCAATATGTGCACACTGGAAGAGAGAAGGGAGACATGATAGAGATGTATAAATACCTCATGGGAGTCAAGAAGGTACAGGAAAGGAGTATTTCTCAGAGGAAATGATGAACGAGAACAAGGGGACATGCAGTGAAGCTGGAAGGGTGAACATTTAGGAGAGATATGAGTGAGTACTTCTTCAGTGAAAGAGTGGTGGATGCCTGGAACAGTCTTCCAGTGGAGGTGGTGGGGGTGGAAACAGTGGTGGGCTTCAAACATGCACGGAATAGGCACAGGGGAATCTTGGTTGGGAAGCAAGGGGAAAGGCAGCTGGAGATCAGGTAGGATCTGTGGTGACAGGATAGGACAGGCAGGGAAAAATGGGAGACTGGGTGGACCAAGCATTCCTTATCTGCAGTCAGATTTTATGTTTCTAAAGCCACATCCCACCCCCACAGCATAGTGTACCCCATAACACTGTACTGCTTGCTGCCCTTTCTGCCTCTCCCCAGCTAGGTCTTTCCATCATGATTGGAAAAAAAATGAAATCATCTCGCAGTTGCCAGTCAGTTCCTCCAGAAGTACTCCCCAGCCCATCAGTCCACTGTACCTAAACAAAAGAAATAACAACAAAGAGATCCTGTGCAATGTGGGAGTATTTTACAGATGACTGCACAAATCCACCGAAGGCATATTGCTATCAGTGGTCAAAAGGTCAGTTGGGAACAGTGAAATCTACTCAGACTTTGGGAGACAAACTGAAAAAAATGGCACTGAGGAACACTGTGAGTGCTATGGTAACTAAAGTACAGGAAAGCCACAAAAAAAAAAAGAAAAGTATGTGCACATGACGTGTTTTGGCTTCCATATTATGGGAGTCAGTGTTCTGGCCAATCATTTAAAATGGTACCATGGCATCCTCCTAACAGCCACATCCACGCCCCGTCCCTACTCAGGTCAGACAGGCCAGCAGCAGTAGGGACATTCGGGTCAGGTATGGGAAGTGGCAAGCTGCGTCAGTTCATTCAAATAATCCCATCACCATGGTAGCAGCCAAGGATGACCGATGCATCCTTTGGCACCAGCACTGCTTCACAAGAAGTCAAACCATCACCAGTCAGAGCGGGGCCCAACATATGCACTCCAGCCCTGGTAATGAAGTTGTTGTAGCAAAAACAGACTGCACTGTCTGAGTCATTACATGCCTGTACTGAACTGCCAGTTACTTATCCATATTCTTTACAAATGACACAACTTATGGGGAAATAATGGCTTTTGATCTTTAGCCATTCTGCATGCTTGTAGGAAGTGAAGCCCAAATTCAAACAAAAAATTAAAAATTAAATGAAACTCCTGAGTAGCAAACTACAAGTAGATATCCCAGATTGTTTAGTGCAACTGGTGGTGACACCATCCTCAGCAGTCCAGAAGCACACTAGAACTTCTTCAGGGGTATCTCAGTTATGAGGTCACACTGTAGGAATTCCACTATTGGTGAAGCAGGATCCACACGGAAGATTTTCCAGCAGTACAGCTGGGGCCAAATACATCGACGTCGTCAACCGTATAAAGGCGTGAGTGGCTTCAATCCCTCCTCAGTTCTTTCCCAACATCAACTCTGTTCACATGGGTCTCTGCGGAAACTCCATCGCAGTTTGCGCCTTTTTTGCCTACGTTTTTTTCTTTACTTTAGTATTTAGAATCTCTTTTTTATGAGATCCCTTTTTCTTCTTTATGTCGAGAATTACTCCTCCCACATCTCTCTTCTGCCACTGCCGCTGCAAAAAGAAGATTGCTGCTTCAGATAACAGTAACCTCTGTGTTTGCTGTCTTGGGCCAGGCTACGGCGTCTCTGACTGTGAGCTCTGCAATAAATTCAACCTTACAACCCTCAGGTGACGCAGAAAGGCTTTAAAGAAATTCCTCATGGAGCAGTAGGTAGCCATTTCTGGGTAGGGCTCCTCCAGGATCTCTCCTTCCCAGTCGCCCTTGGGTTCTTTGAGCTCCTAGGCCTCAAAAGTCAGGGATAAGTCCTTGGGGAAAAGTCATAAAAAGGACTGAGATCGGGACCGCTCCCCCCAATGGTTCCCACTCCCCAACGGCTTCTTCTTCTTCTTCTGAGGGTACTGCATTGGCTGCAGCTTTACTGACATCCTCTGTTGTCCAGGCCACTGCTTCTCATAGGCCCCTACCAGCAGCACCTCCTCCCATTTCTCAGGGAGAATGGCTATCGACCCTGAGGTCATCAGTCCCTCGGTCATCTACCTTCGGGTCGTCGACATCTGCCCTCCGTCACAGCCTGTCAATTCTCCAGGACCTCAGATGTTGGGGCCTTCGGGTTCTCAAGACCCAATGGATGGTTCGTCATGCCCTGTGCTGGTGACTCCTCCGCCGTCGACGCCTCCTCCTCCTGCCCTCAACCTGAACTCTATTTTGACCCAGATCACCACAGCCTTGGTGCACCAATTGGGCTCATACAGACCTGGATCCCCCATGCCATCAACTGTCCTGTCGTCATCGACGCTGCTTGAGCCTTCACAGGTTCCACCCCACAGGCTGCTGTCAATCCATCACTCGTCAGACCTCGAGTTAGGACAGGTCGATGTCAAAGAGGAGTACCACCCTGACCTTATCCTTCCTGAGGAAAAGGAGAAGGAGGAGGAGGAGCCTCCTTCCTCAGATAGGTCTGCTGCTTCTTCAGTGAGTGAGGACCAGGTCCCCTCCTGAGGATTCCACCTTCTTCAATGTTATGAAGCAGCTGTCCACAGCTATGGGCTTTCAGACTGAGGAAGAGGATGCCACCAGGAAAGATCTGGTGGACTATTTGGAGATCCTAGAATCTCCTCCCAAGGTCATTCCTCCTATCCAGCCAGCCTTGAGGAATGCCACTACTATGGTTTGGCACAGTCCAGACATGGTTCTTGCCATGTCTTGCAGTGCAGATAAACTGTATCATGTCCCCCAGGGCCTGCCTTATTATGCTGCCCAGCCAGAGACAGACTCAGTAATCATCAAGGCAGCTCATGACCGGTCCAAGGCGCCCAAGCACCTCAGTTCCCTCCCCCCCGACAGTGAATTCAGATGGTTCAACCTCTGGGGCAAGAAGGTTTATGCCTCCTCCATCTTGGGGTTTCAGATTGCTAATTATTTATTCCATATGGTTAAGTACCAAAAACACCATCTGGAACAAGGATTAGGAAGCTGCTCAAGCTCTCCCAGAGGGCTCCCAAAAGCAGGAGATTCTATCTCCCTATTCAGCAGCTGGGGCAACTGCGGAATAGGGAGCTAACTGCAATCTCGAGCAGCCTAGACAGACCATGATGGCCTTTTGCTGCTGGCAATTTTCGTATGTTTGTATATTCGTAGGTCCATGCAGGCCGCCAAGAATGTTACTAAACACCTCCTCAGGACCTTGTATGATATTTCTGATACTGGTGCCAGGGCTGCTGCCATAGGCATTTGCCTTTGTTGGCACACCTGGCTGAGGGTCTCAGACTTCCCGGCAGATATCCAACAGAAGGTGCTGAAATCCCCCTTTTCAGGCTTTAAGCTCTTTGGGCCAGATGTCCAGGACATCATAAATGACTTAAGGCCTCTAATAGGGCTACTAAGTCCATCCATTCACTCTACAATACCCAGCCCAGGAGCAGACAGTGCCTGTCCTTTCGTGAAGTCTTCTACAAGGTCGGAGCAGGCTCCGGCCCCCAGGCCAAAAGGAAGGTCACCTCTGCCCTGCCTGCCCCTCCACCTCTGGCCCTGCCGTGAAACGGCCCAGAGGCAACAGATCCACCTCAGAGGCCAGACCTGCCTCTGCCTGACTCTTTGCCAGACCCCCCTGTTCCGGTCCCTGACCAGGAGGTGGTGGTTGGAGGTTGGTTCTTCCTCCATCTCATTCGATGGAGAACCATCACTTCAGATGCCTGGATCCTCCAGATTATAGAAAGGGGTCACACTCTGGAGCTCGTGGATCAGCACCCAGAGACTCCTTCGTTACCCTCCACCTACCCTCTGGCCCATGCAATGGTTCTTCAGGAGGAGGCATAGTCCCTTCTGCGAAAGTGGGCCATCGAGCCAGAGCCAAGATGGCAAAAGAACAGGGGCTTTTACTCCAGGTTCTTTCTAGTTCCAAAAAGAACCAGAGATTTGAGCCCTAGCTGCTGGAGGTCTGAGTCCGAGCAAGGAAGAAAGAGACTACTAAAGACTACAGGAAGTCTCTGTCCCAGAACAGGAAGAGCAAGTGTTGTAAGGTCACATAGACAGTAAGAAAGTAGGTGGAAAAATACCTAGCGGGAGGAGAGAGTAAGCATACAAAGCAACAGGAGACAGGACGCAAAATAAGTCATGATGGGAGTGGTACAGTGCAATGGCTGTGGGGCGGCAGTGTTCCGGGAGACATTCTGGAGGCTGCGATGCTGCCCTATTTGCAGGCACCTCTCTGGTCTGAGGGAGGATGTTGCCCGTCTCCAGGCTGACCTGGCTAGGATTCGTGAAACCTTCCCTCCCCCCAGGGACCACCATGGCCACTGCCGATACCTAATAGGTTGCCAAGAAAGAGGAGCGGTTGGACCAAGGTGGGCTCAGGGAGGGAGAGATGGTGGAACAGAGGTGAATCCCTCAAACTGTGCCTCTCCACAATTCATATGCTGTTCTCGCGGAGAGTGGTTCCTCTATGGAGGCACCTGCAGTGAAGCAAGACGCTGGGAACCTCCACAAAGGAGACCCACAGGATGGTGGCACAAGACCCCACAGGGGAAGGAAACAACTCCTGGTGGGCGACTCAGTCATTGGGGGTGGAAGGGGAGAGAGAGGTAAGGTGCCTGCCTGGTGCCATGGCACAGAGGGACATGAAGCGAATCCTCAGGATCACGGGATCAGCTGCACGAGGGAGGGAGCTGGATGTCATAGTCCACCTAGCGACAAATGACCTGGCTGGGAATGGGATCAGAGCAGAGCAGTGCAAGAGGAGTTTGTAGAGTTGGAGAGGGGCCTTAGACAAGTAGCACGTACGGTAACCTTCTCGGAGGTGCTGCCTGTCTATGGCAAGGGTGATGCTAGGGTACTCCACACCATGGGATTCAATAAATGGTTGAAAAACTGGTATGGAGCTCAGGGTTTTGGCTTCATTGGGGACTAGGGAGCCACCTGGAGGGATACAGGCCTATACTTGCGTGATGGTCTGCATCTGTCTTGGGGGGAACCAGGATCCTAGGTGATAGCTCTGGAATGCGCTACAGAAATCACTGAAACTGAGGACTCCTGTTAGGCTCACTGTGTTTAAGACCTTATACTCAAAATACATTACAGAAGCCTGCAACTGCTTCCAATGATCCTAACTTACTTACACCCCCCCTTCCACATCCTCCCTGCTTTTCCCATCCTCCTTCCTTCTTGTAGCAGTGCATAACTTGTCCCTGAGCCACCTACTTATCTACTGCCCTAAATCTCACCCTCCCTCACCCACCTATTCCTTGTATACCCACAGCATCTCATTCCTTCGCTCCTAGTATTATCCCAGTTCCAGACCCCCCCACTGGCTGCCCACTTCTCCCTACACATGTCTTCCCTTCATACACCTGGGTCATTTTAGACTGACTATGTATGTCTCTTCGCTTGTAGCATCTACTTCAACTAATCTCTTCGCTGGACTATAATGCCTTTACCTTACAGGAATACTAAACCATGTATGACGTTGTATCTGGTATAAATTTTTACTGACTTGCTACCCTATTGTTATGTATGCCCTTACTGACTGTCTTTTACCTGAACCCAAATGTATTTTTACTAATCCTGTCTATTGCAAGCCTACCTGTACTGTTGTACTCTTGGATCTACTGTCTATTTGTCTGTATATAAATGCATTGTTACTTGACTTGTGTAATGCAGGTCCACCTTGTAAATGAGCTTGCTCAATGGTGTTCGCCTGGATAAATAAATAATTTGATTGATTGATTGATAAGTTTAAATGCTTCATTGGCAAGCATTTAAACTAGCCTGGGGGGGCACTGAAAAAAGGAGCATGGAAATCCCATCCTCCCCCCACAAAACATAGTAATTAGCGAGGTAAACACCAAGGTAGAGAAGTCATTAGGGAGCAGGACAGGGGTAAATGCAAAAAAAGGCAAAGGCAGTAAGGACAAGGGTGGGGCTAAAATGGGTAAGGCCATCTGTGACAGGGTAAACAACACACTGGGAACAAAGAGTTAACCCCTGAGTATAAACTAAGAAAGTGTAGAGACTGCAACAGGCCAGGGGAGGGAAGGCATCCTTAGGTGTGGCCAAGTAGAAAGAAGGCAGGAGAATTCAGCAGAGGGGACAGAGTTGGAAGCTATTGCCTGAGAGGGAGAAACCAGGACTGAAACAAGAGAGAAAGGTTTAAGCTGTGCAGGGAGCTGTAGAGGAAGAGAGGTGAAGCCTGCTTTGGGAACTAGATGGTGTCTGAAACACAGAACTCTGAAATCAAGGACTAGTGTGTCCAGTGGAGCCAACAACAGTGATTAGAATCAGCTATTGAGAAGTGCCTGAAGACAAGCCTACTCAGGGAAACTGTTGTTGCCTCATTCAGAACTGTATTATACATAAACTGTTAGCCTATGTAAAGTGGTGAGAAACTCCTGTTTCAAGTCAGGCTGAAGAACTGTTTTCTGTTACATTTTATGTTGCCTGACCAGACTGGGGAAAGCTGAATTGAATACTTATGATTTTCTGGACTACAACTTTATGATTGAGAACAATAAAAGGGCAGTTTGTTATATGAACCTGAAACCTAGCGTTTTGCCTTTCAGTATACCATAGACAAGCTTGTCACACCATCAAAAAATGGAGGGTGATGAGTAACAATGCCCATAGTCTGTGTAACAAGCTCCCTGAACTAGTGGCCTTGATGGAAGAGGGATGCCTGGATATTGTGGCAGTCACTGAAACATGGTACACAGAGAACCATGACTGGGATGTCAACATACCAGGATACACAATTTATAGGAGGGACAGGGAGGGTAAAAGAGTAGGAGTAGCTCTCTATGTAAGGGAAGGGATAAAAGCAACAGAACTAAAGAGTAAACAGGAAGTAGATGAGTTACTATGGATCACCCTGGAGACAGGAAATGGCACCACAATCCGCATGGGTGTTGTGTACAGGCCCACATCTCAGGGGAGGAGGGAATGGACAAGGAAATGATAGAAGGCATCCTTAGGATGGCAGAAAAAGGGCAGATATTGTTGATGGGGGACCTGAATATGCCAGATGTTAACTGGAGCACCTTTGCTGCAGGCACATCCAAGAGCAGGGTCATTCTTGATGCCCTACAAGGGGCATGCCTCAGACAGCTAGTGTTGGAACCCACTGGGGAGGGAGAAATCTTAGACTTGGTCGTCTCAAATGGGAACGGAGAAAGGATCTCGGATTTAGAAGTGGGTAGCCATCTGGGAACAAGTGACCATCAAACAGTGTGGTTCACAATAAACACAGTCATAGATTCAAGCCATACAAAAGCAAGAGTACTGGACTTTAGGAGGGCTGACTTTGGGGAAAATGAGAGAGTGCCTCAGAAAAGCACTAGCAAATGGGCAAGAAGGAGGGGTGGAGGAACAATGGGGAATAATCAAAACAGCCATCACAGAGGCACAAGCCTTTGTGTGAAGCAAATCAACAAAACAAAGGGGGGAAAAAAACACTGTGGTTCTCAAAAGGTGGCAAGAAAGGTTAAGGAGAAGAGGTTAGCACTCAGGAAGTATAAGGAAACACAGAAGGAGCAGGACCGAGAACTTTATCAGTTAAAGCAGAAGGAGGCAGGGAAGACAGTCAGAATAGCAAAAGCCAAAACCGAGGAAAAGATGGCCAACTCTGTTAGGAAGGGGGATAAAACCTTTTATAGGTACATTAGGGAGCAAAGAAAAACCAAGGGAGGGATGCTGAGGCTTAATAAAGGGGAGGGATTGTGGGCAGCTGGTCACAGTGAAAAAGCAGGGATCTGAATTAATATTTCTGCTCAGTATTCACAACGGAAGAGGAGGGGGAGGTACCTAAACCTAACAAGAGAAACACTCTGGATAGGGGGGTCGATACCAGTCCATTCACAGAAGAAAGGGTTTTAAAAGAACTCTTGAAACTGAGGGTGGACAAAGCAATGGGGCCTGATGGGATTCACCCCAGAATTCTAAAAGAACTGAGAGTAGGAGTAGTGACACCACTGACTACTCTCCAACAAATCATGAGAGAATGGGGTGGTACCTGAGGACTGGAGGAGGGCAGATGTGATTCCACTTCACAAAAGTGGGAGCAGGGTAGAAGCAGGAAACTACAGACCAGTTAGTTTGACCTCAGTGGTAGGAAAAATGATGGAGTCACTTCTGAAGGATAGAATTGTTGAGTACCTAGAGGCCAGTAGGGCACAGGACCCAAGGCAGCATGGATTCACTGCGGGAAGGTCGTGTCAGACGAATCTAATAGATTTCTTTGACTGGGCAACCAAAGTAGTAGACCAGGGAGGGGCTATGGCTATGGCCTACCTAGATTTTAGCAAGGCATTTGACACAGTCCCACACAAAAAAGATTAATATACAAGATAGCGACCTTGGAGTGGGTCCCAAGGTGGTAGCCTGGATAAAAAAAATTGCTGGACAACAGGACGCAAAGGGTAATAGTAAACGGAGTTTGCAGTGAAGAAAGGAGGGTAACTAGCGGGGTACCGCAGGGTTCAGTACTGGGGCTGGTCCTCTTTAATGTCTTTATAAGTGACATTGGAGAGCACCTGGAAGGAAAAGTATGTCTCTTTGCAGACAACACAAAGATCTGCAACAGGGTTGATACACAAGGTGGAGTGTATAGGATGAAAAGGGACCTGGCAAGGTTGGAGGAATGGTCAAATGTATGGCAGCTTAGAGTCAGCACAAAGAAGTGCAAGGTAATGCACTTGGGAAACAAAAGCCCAGGGGAAGAGTACATAATGGGGGGGTGAGATACGAACAACAAAAAAAAATTGAAAGGGACCTGGGAGTGATTGTATCAGATGAACTAAAGGTGGGCAAGCAATGTGAGAAGACAGTAAGGAGGGCTGGGGGGATACTGGGATGCATAGGGAGAGGCATCAACAGTAGAAAACAAAGTTCTAGGGACGTGGATATGTTGTTCAATCCACACTGTCTGGCAGGTTCCTTGCCGCTTTAAGATGGGTGGGAAAGTCTTCAAGCTGGCTTCTCCCACCCACCCGGGTGGTAAAACCCTCTGCTCCGCCCCATGACACCGGATCTTCCTTACCGCTTGGAAGCTCAGGTTCCCTCCTTATCGCTCTACGTTTGTAGGTCTGGATCCTAATCCTTCGGTTTTTCCAAAAATAATTTTAAAGTTTATGAGACTTAAGTCTTCTACTTCCCTCGCGGCTGCGATGGATACAAAATCTACTCCTGGCTTCTATTGGTGCCCTTGCGGGTAGAAGATGTCTCAGACCGACCTGCACGCCACATGAGTTTACTGCCTGGGGCTTGCTCATGATCTGCAGGCCTGCTATCTATGCAAGTCTTTTGCGCCTTCGGTTCTAGAGGACCGCGCTGCCCGACTTCAACTGGGCCGCCCCGAGAAATGGTTTCCACCAGTGAAGTCAAAGGAGGCCCGTTGGGCAGTGTCCGCAGCTGCGGGCTCTGCGGAGCAGCTGGAGCAGTTAATCGCCCTCGAGGAGGAAGCAGCCTAGGCCGTGTCTTTTTCCTCGGCGTCGGCATTTATCCTGCTCTCCTTGGGTTCCACCTACACTGCTTATTTTAAGGAGCTTTGTGAGTCCCTCTCCACCAAGGGAGAAGGGCCCTCAGGGACTCACACGAGTAGGTCAAAGAAAAAGGAACCGAAAGGTAAGTCCCCACCGTCGACGTTCGTGGGAGCGGGAGAGATCTCATTCCCCGGAGCATCTGCTTTCGACTTTGGTTGAGGTTGTGGCTAAGGTCGCTGGCTTCACGGTGTCTCTGTCAGGTCAGCTGGCCAAGACACCCGTCGATGCGGTCGAGATTTTTCTCAACCCATTGGACAGGTTGTCGACTGGAGAAGCCAACAACCCTTCTTCACCAGTTCCCCTGGTGGTTACCGAAGACTTGCCCGTGCCGCCTGTGCCGAAGTCTCTGGTCAAGGACCCTGAATCAAGGGATGAGCAGGTTTCCCCGCCACTTTTTCGACCCACTATCGGTGACCCTGATGGTCTCGGTCCTCCTTCATGTCGGGTAGATCCCGCCAACATCGGCGGTCTTGGTCCCGGGATCACGGAAAGTGGTGTCGCAGCTCGTCCTCTTCGGAGGATAGGCTCCGGCGCAAGTTGCATCGGCACTATGAGGACATGATGTGGCAGCAGCTCTTACTGGCCGGCAACAAGCTGACTCCGTCACCTTCACCGGCAGTTAAGTGGCTGTCGCCCGTACGACCAAAGCAACCTCTCGCCATCGGCTCCTTAGTCGAGCCGACTCCAGCACCAATTGCTCGGCCGAAACAGGCTGCTCCACCCATTGTGGTGGAGCCACCACCTTTGTAACCTAAGACTGGGGCCCCAACCAAGGATTCTTGTTCAGGTCAGGGCTTGCCCCACAGGTTGTCGGTCACCCTCACCCCCGATCGGCCTCGACAAGTGGAGGGTGGCTCAGGTGCTCGGCAGCTGTTCGCGGACTCCTTGGAGTCCAACGACTCCTTCTATTTCAGGCCCCTCGACCTGGAATCTTCCGGGGGTCAGTCAGTGGATGAGAGCCCATCCTCGTTCCTGGGGATTCTTCGGCTCCTCTCGGAGTCTACTGGGATGCAGCTCGAACCCGTACAAAAACAAGCCAGATATCCTCTCACAGAGATTCCGGACCAAGGGGATTCCCCCACGGAGGTCTTACCTGTGGCCGAGGCCATTGTTGGCCCGGCACTGGAGTTGTGGCAGCGGCTGCATCCTGTCCCGCGCTTCAGCCAGGAAGGCTGCAAGCGCAGTCCCACTGGTTCCTCTCCGGTTTTGAGCACCCCTCAGCTGAAGGGCTGGTAACCGATAGGGTCTTCGGTGCTCGGAAATGCTAGGGATGAAAGCCCCGACAAGAGTCCAGAAGCTGGACTACTCGGGCGCAAAGTTTACGCTGCCTCTTCCCGAGGTCTTCGACAGGCTAGCTTGGCCTTGCTGATGGCACATTTTTCACACGCCCTTATGGGTTCCCTGGATGAGGTGCTTCCTCATCTCCCGACTGACCTTCAAATGACGGTCAAGCAGGTGCGGGATCAGGGAAGGGCAGTGGCCAAACAGCAGCTCCAAACTGCCTTAGACATTGGAGACTCTTGTGACCGGTCAGTAGTGGCTGCAGTAGCCATGTGCCGCAGAGCTTGGCTGTGGATCTCCACCTTCACGGCGGATACCCAGCACAAGCTGGCAGATGTTCCCTTCCTGGGCACCGACTTGTTTGGCCCAGGGGTGGAGGGCCATCTCCAGAAGATCAAGAAGTCCAATGCCACCTTGGACTCGGTCATGTCTGCCCAGAAGGACAAAGGCCGCCAGCAGCAGCATAAGCCCTTTCGCCCTTCTGCCCCTGTGGCACGTCCGGCCCAGCAGCACCAACAACAGGGCCAGCAGGCTCACACTTGGTGCCTCAAGGCCAAGTCTGCCGCTTCCTCCAGCAGGAAGCCTGGAGGGAAGGGTCCAGGCGGCCCCTTGGCTGGCTCTTCCTCCAAGCCTGCCCAGTGACTGGTTGAGGGGTGCCACCCCCAACCTCGTCAGTCCTTCCCTGGGTCTTCCCGTGGGGGGATGGCTCCACCACTTCATTTCCCCCTGGTCTGCTATTACCACAGACATTTGGGTGCTGGAAGTGGTGGGCAGGGGTCTGCTTCTGGAGTCGAGCAGACCCCTCCCTATCGAGCCGTCTCCCCTCGGGGGCTACCGGTTCAGCAGCCTCTCTGTCGGCTCGTCGAGCTGACATAGCTCTGCTCCTTCAAGAGGAGGTGATCAGAAAGGTGGCGGATCCTCTTCCAAACCCAGAGTTTGTGTCCAGGGTACTTCCTGGTCCCAAAGCTGTTGGGGTGGGCTGGCACCCCATTCTCTATCTGCATGACCTGAACAAGTTCCTAAGGCCGCGCACCATCAGGAGGGTCACTCTGGCTCAGATCATTCCATCATTGGAACTAGGCATGTGGTTCTGCTCTCTGGATCTTCAGGACGCATTCTTTCATGCCCCAATCCGTCCGTCTCATCAGCGATTCTTCCGCTTCAGAGCAGAGGGATCACTTTACGAGTTCTGGGCCATGCCCTTCGGCCTTTCTCCAGCTCCCAGGGTCTTCACCAAATGCATGGCAGTGATGACAGCATTTCTGCAGTGCCGAGGGGTCCGGGTGTACCCTTACCTGGACGACTGGCTGATAGCAGCCCCCTCCAGGTTGGAGGTGGAGTGGTCCAGGGATCTGGCCCTCTAGGTCTGCTCTCAAATTGGCCTCCTGATCAACGAGGCCAAATCGGAACTCGTGCCATCGCAGGTGATTCAGTTCATTGGGGCAGAGCTCGACTCTCTTCGAGACAGAGCCAGGCTCCCAGCGGACAGGGCCGAGGTCCTTTCCTCCTTTGCCCAATCATTTCTGTTTGGGCAGTTGCACCCTGCCCAGAACTTCCTGTGCCTTCTGGGCCTCATGGCAGCCTGTACCAGCGTGGTCCATTGGGCCCGCTGGCAAATGAGTCCCCTGCAATGGGGGCTGGCCTGCCAGTGGTCTCAGTGCTCCGGTCCATTGGACTAGCTAGTAACCGTGACCTAGAAGATGTGGGATGGCCTGCAGTGGTGGCTCGTCCCAGCTCATCTGCAGGAGGGTATCCCATTTGTCCGCCCGAACCGACGGTCGTCCTTACGACGGACGCCTCTTTGATGGGTTGGGGTGCCCATCTGGGGGAACTCCGGGCCCACGGCCTCTGGGTCCCTCATGAGTCTCAATGCCATATCAACCTGCTGGAGCTTCGAGCGGTTCAACTAGCCCTCACTGCCTTCCCTCCATTTGTATGGGGTCAGGTGGTTCAGGTCCAGACGGACAACACCATGACCATGTACTATCTCAACCGACAGGGCGGGACGCATTCCTTGCCTTTGTGCAAGGAAGCCCTCTGCATTTGGTCTCTCGTGATCAGCCTGGAGGCAGATCTCCTAGCCATCCATGTGACAGGAGCCTCGAACAGTCTGGCCAATGCCCTCAGATGGATAGGCACTGCATCTCACGAGTGGTCTCTCCTGCTGGAGATAGTTCAAGACCTGTTCTCCCATTGGGGCACCCCTCAGGTGGACCGGTTTGCCTCCAGTGAAGACGCAAAGCTGTGGCTGTTTCATGCCCACCCCCCTCAGCAGGGGGATGCCTTCTTGAGGCTGTGGACCCCGGGCCTCTTCTACATCTTCCCTCCATTTCCCTTGCACCAAAAAGTGCTTCTCGAGGCGAACAGGGACAAGGCACAGGTGAGTCTGGTAGCCCCAGACTGGCCCCGCCAGTTCTGGTACCCGGATCTCCTCAGCCTGAGCTCCAGGCTCCCGAGACGGCTTCCAGCTCATCCGGACCTTCAATCCTAATGCTAGAGTTCCAGGCCTTGGGTCTTTCCGACGAGGTCCTCAACGTCATTGAGGCATCCCGTAAGGAGTTGACCAGAAAATGCTATTCCTTTAAATGGAAGAGATTCTCCATTTGGTGTCAGGACAAGGGGTTGGACCCCTCTGCCTGTCCTTTGGCTAGCATTTTGGACTACCTGTGGTCCTTTTCTCATCTAGGGCTTCGGTCGACCCTTAAGGTGCACCTGGCAGCCATCTCTGCTTACCGGGCGTGGGCCGGCAAGCAGTCGGTGGCACAGGAGAAGGTGGTCGGATGCTTTTTCAAAGGCCTAGACCTCGTATCCCCTCAGGTGCAAGAACCTCCACCTCCATGGAATCTACTGCTGGTATTGGCTAAGCTCATGGGCAAGCCATTCGAACCGACGCACAGGTGTGACATCTCTCACCTGTCATGGAAGACTGCCTTCTTGGTGGCTATTATGTCAGCCAGAAGAATGGGAGAGTTCCAGGCGCTTTCCGTCGAGTCCTTTGCCCCCACCCGAAGTTCCTTCCAAAGGTGGTGTCAGGGTTTCACCTGAACCAGGTGTTGACTTTGCTGATGTTCTACCCCAGTCACACCTCAGAGGCTGAATATAGGCTCCATACTTTGGACCCTGGAAGAGCGCTCGCTTATTATAAGGAGCGGACGGCTGAAGTTTGGGGAGAGTTTCACCAGTTGTTTGTCACCTACCCTGAAGCCGCACCTGGCAGACCTGCAGCCAAGCAGACGATAAGCAGGTGGGTCGCCTCCTGCATAGATCTCTGCTATAGGTTGGTGGGCATGGAGCCATCTAAAGGGATAAGAGCTCATTCTACCCGCCATACCGCTGCTTCGGTGGCTGCTTTTAGGGACACCCCTATCCAGGAAATCTGCAGGGCTGCTACCTGGAAGTCAGCACACACCTTTATTTCCCATTACCACATTGACCTAGAGTCACGCTGGGATGCTGGTTTTGGGACCTCAGTTCTCCAGTCCTTATTTCCCAAGTAGGGGTTGCGCGCCTTGCCTCCCTTCTCCCAGAGAACTGCTAGGAGTCTGCCAGACAGTGTGGACTGAACAACCTATCCACGTCCCTAGAAATACAGGTTACTCACCTGTGACAGGAGTTCTAGGAGTGGTATATGTTGTTCATCCACGCTACCCACCCAACCTCCCTGGCTTTGACGTGCAATCTGGCTTCCAGCGGGCTAGATCTGGCATCATGGGGCGGAGCAGAGGGTTTTACCACCTGGGTGGGTGGGAGGAGCCAGCTTGAAGTCTTTCCTGCCCATCTTAAAGTGGCAAGGAACCTGCCAGACAGTGTGGATGAACAACATATACCACTCCTAGAACTCCAGTTACAGGTGAGTAACCTTTATTTGTTATCCCTCTGTACAGACTGTTGGTGAGATCCCATCTGGAGTACTGCTTGCAGTTCTGGAGACCCTATCTCCGCAAAGACATAGACAGAGTGGAGGCTGTTCAGAGGAGGGCAACCAAAATGGTGCAGGGTCTGCACCAGAAGACATACGAAGGAGACTAAAGCAGCTTAACATGTATATTCTTGAGGAAAGGAGGGAGAGGAGGGACATGATAGAAACTTTCAAGTACCTCAAGGGAATTAACAAAGTCCAAGAGGGTAGCATCTTTCAGAAAAAGAGATGTGCAAGAACAAGGGGGCACAATTTGAAGACGGGGGGGGACGGTTCAAAGGTAACGGTTCAAAGGTAATGTTAGAAACATAGAAACATATACTTTGATGGCAGATAAGGACCACTTGGCCCACCCAGTCTGCCCATTTCCCTACCTACTGGATAAGCTGCAGATTCTAGTTAACCAACAGCCTATTTCCTGCAACCCCCCACTATAATTGCCTTATGTCTGTCCCATGCATGTTTGAATTCCTCCACAGTTTTAGACCCCACAACCTCTCCAAGAAGGCGTTTCCATGCGTCCACCACTCTCTCCGTGAAAAAGAATTTCCTCACATTACCCCTGAGTCATCCCCCCTCTAACTTTAAATTGTGCCCCCTTGTTCTTACACATCTCTTTTTCTGAAAGATGCTACCCTCCTGGACTTTGTTGATTCCCTTGAGGTACTTAAAAGTTTCTATCATGTCCCCCCTGTCCCTCCTTTCATCAAGGGTATACATATTAAACTCTCTCAGAAAGTATTTTTTCATGAAGAGGGTTGTGGATGCATGGAACAGCCTTCCTGAGGAGGTTGTGGAGTCAAGAACAGTGGGAGAATTCAAGAATGCATGGGATAGGCATAAGGAAATTCTAGTGGGGGGTAGGAGGAAGTAAGCTGTTGGTTGGCTAGGATCTGCAGTTTATCCATCAGGTAGGGAAATGGCAGACTAGGTGGGCCAAGCGGTCCTTATCTGCAGTCAAATTCTATGTTTCTGTATTTGAGGCCTATCCTAGATCTCAAAGACCTCATCCTCTACATCCAGTACAAAAAATTCTGCATGATCTCTCCTCCAGGCCTGCTACCCTGCTCAGACGGAGCAACTGGATGTGTTCCCTCGATATGCAGGACGTCTACCTGCACATTTCAGTTTGTCCCCCGCACAGACGGTTTCTCCTTTTTCTTCAGGCAAACACCATCCATTCAGAGTCTTGCCCTTTGGCTTATCCTTTGCAACTTGGGTCTTTGCAAAATGCTTAGCAACATTAGCGCCTACTCTTCGGTGGGAGGGTCTGTACGTCTTCCCCTACCTGGATAACTGCCTTGTCAAAGCTTCATCCTGAGACCAGCTCCTCTGGACCCTGGAGATGACCCTCCAGCCTTCACTCCTTGGGCATCACTGTCAACCTGCCAAAATCTGTCTTGGTCCAGTCCCAGAGGCTACAGTATATAGGGACGATCCTTAACTTGGTGCAGGCAAGGCCTTCCTGCCTCAGGACAGAGCAAAGGGCCTCATTTTCCAGGCTCAGGAGGTAGACCAGAGCCATTGTGTTTCCGCAAGGGTATATTTGAGACTTCTAGGCCTCATGGTGGCAGCCATTACTACAGTCCCCTTGGCCAGACCGCACATGCAAGTGCTCCAGTGGACCCTTCGGGTGCACTGGGACCAGTGTATGGACAACCTGGAACAGCGATTGCTGGTCTCCTCGCCTGTCAGAAAGGTGCTCCAGTGGTGGATGGAGCCCCAGCACCTTTTTTAAAGGGGGTCACATTCCTGATCTCCTCTCCTCAGCAGATTCTCACCATGGACGCCTCTGGTCTGGGCTGGGGTTTGTACCCAAGTCCTTTTTCAGACTTAGGGGACCTGGTCTCCACTTGAGATATCTTTCCACATAAATGTCTTGGAGATGCAGGCGGTCCAGGACTATCTCCTCCTGGGCAGTTCTTGATCCAGTCAGACAACATCAGTGTTGTCTACTACATCAACAAGCAGGGGGGCACACATTAGTACCCCGTATGCTGGGAGGCAATGAGAGTCTGGTACTGGACTCTGGACCGTGGCCTGGACCTCTTGGCAGTCCATGTTCCAGGCTTTCTCAACACCTTGGCAGACAGTCTCAGGCGGACTCAGTCCAGGATGCATTAATGGGAACTTCTGTCATCCATCACAGAAGATCTGTTTGACAGATGGGGTCATCCAGAGTTTGACCTTTTTGCGTCCCCTCTCAGTGAAAAGCTGCCCAGTTTTTGCTTGCTACATCCAGGGCCTGGAGTTTTCTGTTGAGACGCATTGTCCCTCTCCTGGAGTGGGAGGTTTCTTTACATCTTCCCTCTATTTCTTCTGATCCAGAGGGTACCAATCAAGCTTCAGATGGAGCGGGCCAGCATGATCCTGGTTGCACCATGCTGGCCAAGGCAGATACGGTTTCCATTACTGCAGCAGTTAGCAGTTGAACCTCCGGTTCCTCTGCCCCTCTGCAGAGATCTACTGATGCAGGCTCAGGGGACCTTGGTCCATCCAAACCACAGGTCCCTTCATCTGCATGCTTGGCTCCTGAGGACTTAGCCATTGCATGGTTTGGGGTCTCTCGGAGAGTGGTGGATGTCCTAGTGGCAGCCCGAAAGCAATCCACTAGGGCCGCATACACCATGAAGTGGAAGAGATTTGCCATCTGGGCTGCTAAACGCCCCCTGGACCCCTTTACCTGTCCAGTAAGCCAGGTTCTGTATTACCTAATATGCTTTTTGGACGAAGGCCTCTAGTATTCCTCCTTCAAGGTGCACCTTTTTGGCTATTTCTGCCTTCTGTGAGCCAGTGGACAGTCGTACTGTGGTACAGCTGGATGTATCCCAAACCTTTCTCAGGGGCATCCTGCATCTGAAACCTCCAATCTGTTCTCCTGTCCCAGCTTGGCATTTAAATTTCGTTTTGGAGAGCCAGCACGGTGTTGCTGAGGATTGAGGCACTGGATGCCACATCTCACGCTAAACTAGTGACCCGTAATTGGAAGCGAGCACGAGTCGCCAGGGGTTGGCAGGGTTGGGGAAGGATCGAGCATCCGGAGGACTGCTCTCTTTCTCCGGGGAGGGAGGGTCATTAGCAGTCGGTGGCGTGCCTGCCCCAGTGGAAGCTGGGGGCAACACCACTGACACTGCAGATGTAAGGGGCGGAGGAGGCAGGCGCCCGGGAAAAGCCCATGCGGAGCGCTGCGTGCTCATCCATTAAGTCATTGCACACCCTCCTCCAGCAGAGAACCACTCCAAGAATAAATCCCCAGCAGCATGAAGGCTGCTTGTAGCAGTCTCTCGCACAAGTCGGCTCCCTCTAGGTCCACCCTCCTGGTCTCCTGCGGTGTGGGTACATACCCACCTTGGCTGTAAGGAAGGGTAGTGACGAGGTGGTCAGAGCTCTGCCGGGACCATAGCGGCAGCCGGCCTAGCTGGCTAAAAGGTGGGGGGAGGAACCAAAGGCAGAACCTCCCCCCAGCTGTGGAACTACAAATAAATAATCAAAAAAAAAATTGTTTTGGAGAAATTGACCATGTCTCCTTTTGAACCAGCTGCACCTTGTGAACTATGATTCCTCTCTTGGAAAGTGTTGTTTTTGGTTGCCATTACTTCTGCTCGAAGAATTTCTGAGCTTCAGGCTCTCTGGTGTTAGAAGCCTTATTTGATTTTTCACAAAGACAGAGTGTCTTTGCACACGAATCTTAACTTTCTTCCTAAAGTGGTGTCTGAGTTTACTCTTAACCAATCCATACACCTCCCTCTCTATTTTCCATAGCATGCCAATCCAGGGGAAGCACTGCTCCATACTTTAGATGTGCGCAGAATTGTGAAGTGTTTTCTGCTCTGAACTAAGGATTGCAGAAAATCAAAGCTGCTTTTTGTTTCTTTCGCCCCAGGAAGAGAGGACATTCAAGATCTTCTTTGAGATACAGCTCTTGCAGCAGGTTACACCATTAGGACTGAAGCCGTCAGGCGCCAGGACACCACGGAAATTTTCTAGCTAGCAGTCTTCAGTGGGAACCGCCTCCGGCGTCGGTCCGCCCCGGCGTCAGGCATAGTACATAGAGGCGGTCCCGCCCAGAATCCCCAGTTCTTTCCCGCCGTCGATCATGCAAGCACGCCTCTCAAGTTAGTTCTAGCACGACGTCTAGGAGAATTTCTACTGTTTTTTCTTCAGATTTCTTCTGATGTCCTCTCCAATCTCCATGGAGGGCCATTCTTTGAAGTGTGCCTGCAGCAAACAAATTCCTTTTAAGGATCCTCACTCGGCTTGTGTCCGCTACCTAGGCCTGGATCACGACACCCAGGCCTGCTCCTTCTGCCAGGGCTTCAACAGCCGCATGAGGATCCGCCACCAGAAGGCCCTCCAAGCTTTCCTCCTTGAGGAGAAAATCAAGGCTATGGACCGTGACCCTCCCTCCTCTATGCCTTCCCTCCTTTCCCGTTGATCCAGAAAGTTCTTCTAAAACTTCGCAGGGAGCATGCGACGCTTATCTTGGTAGCGCCTTTCTGGCCCAGACAAATCTGGTTCCCGCTGCTACATCAGTTATCCCGGGAACCTCCGCTTTCTTTGCCAATCAGCTCCCATCTGTTGTCTCAGGAGGAAGGTTCACTAGTCCACCCGGACTTGCGTTCATTGAACCTACATGCTTGGCTCCTAGAGACATAGCCATGATGCGACACGGGGGCTCGCAGGAAGTGGCAGAAGTACTGTCCGCTGCTAGAAAGCCGGCAACACACGCGACATACGCCATGAAGTGGTGCAGGTTTTGCTTATGGGCTCAAACGCGTTGTTTCTCGCCCTTAGACTGTCCCGAGAAGCTGGTCCTGGAATACCTGCTTTCGCTTTTTCAATCCGGACTAGCCTTCTCCTCGATTAAGGTGCACTTGTGTGCAATTTCGGCTTATCATGCCCCCATCGGCCATCGTATGGTGGCTCAATTGGACACTACCCGTGCCTTTTTAAGGGGGGGTTCTCCACCTTAGGCCACCTATCAGGGATCCGGTTCTTCCCTGGGACCTGCCCTTTGTCCTGGAGCAGCTTACGCTGCCACCTTTTGAGCCAGCCGCGGATTGCGAGCTACATTTTCTGTCGTGGAAAACGTTTTTAGTTGCAGTTACTTTGGCGAGAAGAATCTTCAAATTACATGCGCTCGTGTGTAAAGAGCCCTATTTAGTTTTTCACCAGGATAGGGTGTCCCTGAGGACAAATCCTAAGTTTCTACCTAAGGTGGTTTCAGCCCTCACCCTTAATCAGGATATCGACTTACCAGTGTACTTTCCTAAGTACACCAATCGAGGAGAAGCACTGCTTCACACCCTGGATGTTCACAGGTGCCTCAGATATTATCTGACCGGAACCAAACAGTACCGGAAAGCGGATCAGCTGTTTGTATCCTTTGCTGAGAGGATGAAAGGGGCCCCTGTTTCGAAGCAGACCATTTCATGTTGGCTCATCCAGTGTATCTCTTTCTGTTATGACAAGCGCAGCAAGCCCTTGCCAGGCATGGTTAAGAGCTATTCTACCAGAGGAGTGGCCACCTCCTTTGCAGCGCTTAAGAACGTTTCCACTTTAGCTATCTGTGCTGCAGCTACTTGGAGCTCGGTGCATACCTTTATTAGGCATTACAGCCTGGACATCACTTCTAGGTGAAGGGCAGGTTTCGGCCTAGCCGTCCTTCAGGGACTTCTGTCCTAGGCTCTGACAGGGTCGTAATCTCTGTCTTTCCTCCTCCTGGTGGCGTAAGATTGTTGCCATAGCTTGGGAATCAGTCCTAATGGTGTAACCTGCTGCAAGAGCTGTATCTCGAAGAAGATAGTACAATTACCTAAGAACTTACCGTAACAGTAGATCTTCGAGAACGGCTCTTGCAGCAGGTACCTTCCTGCCCACCATTCCACCTTGGAGGAGGTAGGTTATAGCCTAACATCCATCTTCTGGGATAGAACGGTTTATTTTTAGTCTTGGCCATCTGATGGTGGATCCTCGGTCTCCTCTTCTGATGTCATCCAGTGGCCGGGAGTCTCCGGCGGGAGAGACTGGGGATTCTGGCGGGACCGCCTCACCTGTGTACTATGCCTGACGTGGTAGGACCCGGCGTGGGGCGGTCCCTGCTGAAGACTGCTAGCTAGAAAATGTCCGTGGGGTCCTGGTGCCTGACGGCTTCAGTCCTAATGGTGTAACCTGCTGCAAGAGCTGTTCTCGAAGATCTACTGTTACGGTAAGTCCTTACGTAACTGTACTTTTCCAAACAATGTTTGTCCAAATGGTTGGCCAATTGTATTGTATTCTTCTACAACAAGCATGGCAAGGAATTGCCGGGGGTGGTCAAAGCTCACTCCACAAGGGGCATGGCTACCTTTGTGGCCTGTTTCAAGGGGGTCTCAGCCACTGACATTTGTGCTGCTGCCACCTGGAGTACCGCCAGTACTTTTACCAAGCATTACAGTCTGGACATTGCTTCCTAAGCCCGAGCTGGTTTTGGCTGGGCTCTTCTTCAGGGTCTTCTGTCTTAGGCCTCGGCTTGCCTTCCACCCAGCTCTTCTGCTACACTTGTAGCTGCTTGGGGCTCATTCCTATGGTGTAACCTGATGACTGAGATACCCGAAGAAGATAGAACAATTATGTAAGAACTTACCGTAACAGTTGAGCTTCGAGGGGATCTCAGTCATCAGGTCAGCCATCCCTCTGATTGGGGTTCTTGCATCAGACTGACTATCTGGTGTATCCAGCCTTTTATTCTGGCCTGGGCACCTCTTTATCTCCTCAGTCCCCAAAGGCCTGGGTTTGCTCCCTTAGTCTCCAGGGGAAAGAACTGAGAAGAGAGAGGGGAAGCTCACGCCTTCATAGGATTGATGATGTCAGTGTGGACAGCCCCCGTTTTACTGCCGGAAAATCTTCCATGTGGATTCTGCTTCACTGATGGTGAAGTTTCTATGGTATGACCTGATGACTGAGATCCCCCGAAGCTCCACCGTTATAGTAAGTACTTACATAACTTCTTTTCTTCCTGTTTCTTCAAGCGCTGCCAGTCCCAAAAACATCTTGTCTCAAGTCTGGCTCCTAAAACAACAAATTCAGTTCCACATAACCCTGTCTCCATTTTAAATCATGTTTTCTCTGCATTAAAATACAGAAATAATAATTATATGTGCACTAAAAAAAAAGTCAGATGGTTATGAAACCACATCCTCTTCCATACCATCCTACTCCCATCATAAATCACATTTTCTTTGCATATAAAGAAAACAATAATAATAATATTATTAATAATATTGTTGGCACCTGGACCCCTCTGAGTATAACAATGGGTACCCAAGGGCTGGGTCTAGCAAGCAGAGATCCCAGTGGCAGACTTGCCTGGACACCGCAGATGGAAGGGACAGTATCCCATGTTAATGGAACCACCTCTGCACCCTCACTCACTTGAGGGCTAGGCAGGGATTTCAAAGAGTGAAGAGTTATCTTGGAAGCCTGCAGATAATTAAGCGTAAGCTACTGTACACATCGTGGCCAAATAGTTTCTGATCCTGAAAGGGCAAATTAAGAACTGACTGCTGAACATCTGTAGCATAACCAGATACTCGCGGCCATGAATACTGGTGGAGGCAGGTACCAGAAGCAGCTGCATAAGTGGAAGCATCAGAGAGATCATAAGCAGAATGCTTACCAGCCTCCAGTCCTTGTATAGCACACTTCTGGTCTTCGGTTTTAGAAGAGCCATCAAGCAGTTTATCCACCACAGTAGACAGAGACTTCCACAGGCAAGTCTGATGCTCCTTTCTGTGTAAGGGAAAGGGGAAATTGTTTAACCAGGAATGGCACACTATGCCAGAGCTTGTTTCCAGGTGCTACCTGGAAGCACAAGGAAGTTAAGTGACTTGTTCAGGGTCACACAGTAGGCAAGTGGGGGCTGATGGGATTCAATCCCAGGTCTCCAGGTTTGCAACTCAGTGCCCTTAACCACTGCACTTTACTGCCTGGTAATTGATAATGCAGAGGACAAGTGAGGCAGAGGCCTTCGTCCATTTGCCCGTAACATCCAGCTATCTGGAATCCTAGTCAGGGTGCAGAGATCTTATATGTCAGGGTGCCAGAAACCGACCGTGAGCAGCCATAATGACCACCAAGTAAAATTCATGCTACGTGGCATAGAAGACCTTGGTAGAAGGGACAGGGATATTGTCTATCTGTTTTGCATGGGACATCAGGTAATGTACTTTGCCTGTGCCAGGCAGCCATGGTAGCATCCTCCAAAGTAGGGTACTGGATATGGGAGGAATGGTCATGGAAGGGAAATGGAGACTTCCAGGAATTTATACAGTCCTCTTAGTGGAGTCCTCCTCTTCAACAGTTAAGCCTAGTTTGTGTTGCATAAGGCAGGGGGAGAACCGGCTGTATAAACCACAGTGTCTTCACTGCAAGAGAAGAGGGGAACTAAAGGTAAAGCCCTAAATGGGTTGCTTTCCCATAACATGCTCCTCATCCATATGTAGGATAGTGTTATATTCATCTTCTTCCTCTTCAGAAAGAGGAGGGGGGAACCACAGAGGCCGTGGGCTGCTGAGGCAGTAACAGTAGGGGCACGGGGTCGGGGGCAGCAGTCCTGAGGAAGGACTGGCTGCCATTGATCAGTAGCAAGAGCTGGGCCGTCAACACAGTAATCATCAATGGCAAGGAAGGCAAGAGTTGCTGAAATAATTCAGAGACAGTAGCCAGAATCATAGTGCTGTCATCAACAGTGCCAGCAGGCAAAGACTATGAAAAAATCAATGATGGGACAGTGCTTGACACCAGTGCGCCAGAAGTGAACTGCACACCGCCAATGAGAGAGGAGTTGGAAACTGCACTTGCCCTTGGTGCCTAAGCAGTGGTCGAGTCAGCAGCGGGGGCCAATAATGCAGCTATAAACTTTTCTTCATGAGGATTCAGCTGCAATCTGGACCAGGAGAAAGACTTAGAATGTTTCAGTAATGCTCTGTTGGAGAAGTCTTTTTGACTTCTTAGTTGAATGGCATTTTTTCCCTGAGATGGTGACAGCATGGGTGCCCCAATAGAAGACCAGAGGGGTTCCCCAAAAACAAATCTGGTACAGTGAGTCGGGGACCCAAGGGCAACGCCAAAGTCAGCCGCCTGGCAGTTTGCATTTTTTTTGTAGGAAAGTCTTTAAAGCCTTTTGGCAATGTCTCCTCATGACCTGGTTGAAGCCTTGACCAACTGCACAGTTCATCACATCACATTACATTATGTGAGAGGCCCAGGTAGCAAACGCAGAGTGTATTAGTATTGGTACAGTACATCTTCACACTGCACCAAGACAAGCAAGAAAAACAGAGGCTTCTTCAGAGGAAGCGATGATGGCATGCGGTAACATTTAGTAAGTATAAGAATATAGATGAATGGTCAAGTTTGTTAATGATGTGAAAAAACTAGCAGAATTATATGACAGTTTTATGTCTCATGATTTGTATCTGACAGAATTGAAGCCTTAGTACATTGTACTTTATTTTCCATTTTTCTTTATATATTATTGTTTCTTCTGAAAAATTGATCAATAAAAGTTCAATAAAAAAAAAAACATTTAGTAAGTAAATAAAATAAATAGAACATCAAACAAAATTGAAGTAGTGGACCTGCTGCTGATGGTTTACAGTTTCAAAGTGGCTCTGTGGAGGGAGATGTCCTCAAAGACTATTTTAAAAATATAAAAAAAGGAAAAGAAAATCTTTAAAGGGACACTGTCAACTGTAATGTAATGTTTCACTTGGGCAGTGATGTTATATCCCCAGTAGCAGCAAATGCAGATATTCATCTAAATGTGCCTTTATTTTTTTGTTGGATACTGTCTTTGTAATAAAATTTTATTGTGCAACATTTACTGCATACTGCACTGTAAAAGAGAAGTTGCGCCGTCTCTGAGCTGCACTGTTTACATTCACGCCAGCGCCACGATGTGTGATGTTTCATCTCTTGAGTGCATATGATCTCTTGTGTACGGTCCCACAAGTTACATGACTGCGCATTCTCATGCTGTGCTCACTCGCGCACTGTTGGCTGAAAGTGTCAACATACGTAACGGGTGACGCTTCTTCAAAATAGAAAGATTTTTCTGAGTTTTAACACAAGTAACTGATATTAGTAATCCAATTTTGACAGAAAGTCTCTGTCATGAAGCCACTGTCAGACGAGCAGCCTGCTTGTGAGTCCATGTTTTATTTTGAATAGAACAATGTCAGTGGACTAGTAACTAATACCGAATAACACACTAGTTTTCATTGGTTATGTACACTGCTCACTGACAAACTGATGGCATTTACAGAGGGGAAATAATTTGGCTGAAAGCAATTTAGCCGCACTATACATGCAGAAAGGGAGAGAGTGAAACTGAGAGAGTGAGACAATCAAGAGAGACGTAGTGACATCAAGGACAAACTGTACCATGTAATACTTTGGATCTATTGCATTATACGAGAAACTAAAAAAAAAATTAAAAAAATAGATGTCTAAGGTAGTACTATTTACGATCTATAATCTGCAGTCACTATAGCCACTGTAACACATTACTGAATTGGTAAATGCTGCTGTTTGTGCTTATTCCATCTGGTCTGTTTGAGCTAGCACCTGCTCTGCTTATCTGACAGCCTGTGGTCTTTTGTGTTAGTCTTGGAAAACAACGCATGTGTGTGCCAACTACACAGCCACGCTCATTCACCCATGCTCGCGACAGGTGTCCTTCAGCCGCGAACACGTATGGGGACGAGCATCGGCAGCGTGGCTAAATCTAAACGCACCACATCAAGCGATGTGGTAACATTGTTATGGTCGCTGATGCGTTTTTTTTTTTTGTTTGTTTTTACATTTATTTGAAAAAATAAGCATCGTTTCACAAAAACAAGCACAAATTCAGACTGCTTGTGACTTACTGAAAGCCAACCTGTATTAGGAAATGGATACTGATAAAATTAACTAAAACGGGTGTTGACAGTGTCCCTTTAACTGTGGATTGTAAATTATCCTGAAGGGCAATGCAGTGCTCTAAATTTAATGTGCTTTCGTTTCTTATGTTTTTAATGCATTATATATATTTTTTTGGGGGGGTGGATATTATATAAGGAATAAGGCATGACAAGGGGTGAATTGTACTTTGTTAATGAACAGTACAGGTGCTGAGTTGAAGTCCCGAGCCCAAAGGACCACCACAAGGTACGTTAAACAAACATAATCCTCCCCGTGAAATTGCCTTATTCCACTTATAAAAGGGATTTTTGAGAAACTGTGTAGTTCAGTTAATGCTGTGATGTACAGCTGATAATTGTGCTGTTGGGTTCTGATTTTCATTTTGTAGTTTTTGTTTTTCGTTGCCTTTCTGTGGCTGTCCTGCTGTATTAATGGTCCTGTGGAAGATTTTGCTTTGTTGTGTAGTTGTGCACAGTACTTCTGTGAACATTTATGATTAGGATTTGCTGCAGTGGGAAATTTCACTTACGTTATCACATTGTCTGCAAATGCTGTGATATTTACTTATTTATTTATTTATTTATTTGAAAGAGCACTGATTGGCAAGCAGGCAGTTTAGGCTGGTTAAGAAATGCAAATTATACAATGTCAAGAAAATGTTCTGGGCTCTGATTGATCAGTGTGTGCCTCAGATAGTGCTGTTATTCGAGCATAACATCACTGTATCAAGTGCAGGCACACACGACTGCAGGATATACTCATGGATCACAGCTCCTGTCCAGAAGTTACGGCAGATTCGAGGTGCTGCTGTAAAAGACTTCAGGCCCCCCCCCCGCCTCCACCACCCCAAACAATTCATGAATAAGTGAATGGCCCCAAAAAAACACAACACTTTTGGACAGTACAAATTTAATTTACATGCCTGTTTTATTTATTTATTTCTCTTAAGCCAGCAGCTTCACTGAACCGCGCTCACCATAACTGCCAGTCACACGGTTCACTGACTGTGCTCTGTACATAAAAGTCCCTCTACGAGCACCTTCATACAGTAAACAGCATGTGCACTCGCTCACCTTGCAATTTACAAGTCCTCTTCCAGTAGCTTTTTCTTTATTTTGTTTTTCTGCTCCCAGGGCACATAAAAGGGCATTACCCCCTCACAAGCTACTGGCCACTTACCAACCCATTTTGTCAAACTGGAAGTCTCGCTCCTCTCCTCATTTGTTCCCAGTTCGTGGTTTCATGCTATACAGGATAACAGGTCCCAGAGCAGGCAGCGGGGCCAGTTGAATAAAAGTCGGTGAAGACAATGGACTGCGAGAGGGAAGCAACAGAAAACAAAACATAGAAACATAGACTTTGACGGCAGATAAGGACCACTAGGCCCATCTAGTCTGCCCATTTCCCTACCTACAGGATAGGCCGCAGATCCTAGTTAACCAACAGCCTATTTCTTCCTACCCCCCACAAGAATTGCCTTATGTCTGTCCCATGCATTCTTGAATTCTCCCACAGTTTTAGACCCCAGCCTCCTCAGGAAGGCTGTTCCACTATCCACTACCCTCTGTGAAATAATACTTCCTCACATTGCCCCTAGATCGCCCTCCTTCTATCTTTAAATTGTGTCCCCTTGTTCTTGCAAGTCTCTTTCTGAAAGATGCTACCCTCTTGGACTTTGTTGATTCCACTGAGGTACTAAAAGTTTCTATCATGTCCCCCTCCCTTCTTTCCTCAAGGGTATACATATTAAGCTCCTTTAGTCTCTCCTCATATGGCTTCTCTTGCAGACCCTGCACCATTTTAGTTGCCCTCCTCTGGACTACCTCTATCCTGTCTATGTCCTTGTGGAGATGGGGTCTCCAGAACTGGACACAGTACTCCAGATGGGGTCTCACCAACTGTCTGTACAGAGGGATAACAACTTCCTGTTTTCTGCTGGTGATGCCTCTCCCTATACATCCCAGTATACCCCCAGCCCTCCCTACTGCCTTCTCACATTGCTTGCTAACCTTAAGGTCATCTGATATGATTACCCCCAGGTCCCTTTCCTTTTTGTTGTTGTTACTACCTCCCACCCATTGTGTATTCTTCCCCTGGGTTCTTGTTTCCCAGGTGCATTATTTTGCACTTCTTTGCATTGAATCCTAGCTGCCATACTTCTGACCATTCCTCCAACCTTGCCAAGTCCCTTTTCATCCTTTCCACGCTCCTTGTGTATCAACCCTGTTGCAGATCTTTGTGTCATCTCCAAAAGGCATACTTTTCCTTCCAGTCCCTCTGCAATGTCACTGATGAAGACATTAAAAAGGACTGGACCCAATACTGAACCCTGCGGTACCCCACTAGTAACCCCTCTTTCTTCAGAGTGGACTCCATTTACAATTACCTTCTGTCCTGTTGTGCAGCCAGTGTTTTACCCAGGCTACCACCCTGGGACCCACTCCCAGGCTGGTTAATTTGACTATTAATCTTTTGTATGGGACTGTGTCAAATGCCTTGCTAAAGTCTAGGTAGAGCCATGTCCACAGCCCTCCTGGTCTACTACTTTGGTCACCCAGTCAAAGAAATCTATTAGATTCAGTCTGACATGACCTTCCGCTGTGAACCCATGCTGCCTTGGGTCCTGGTCCACTGGCCTCTAGGTACTCAACTATTCTTTCCTTCAAGTGACTCCATCACTTTCCTACAAGAGGTCAGACTGACAGGTCTGTAGTTTCCTGCCTCTGTCCTGGTCCCTCTTTTGTGAAGGGGAATCACATCCGCCTTCCTCCAGTCCTCGGGTACCACACCATCCTCCCATGATTTATTAAAAAGAGTAGTCAGTGGTTTCACTAGTTCCTCCTTAATTCTTTTAGAATTCTGGGTGAATTCCATCAGGACCCATTGCTTTGTCCACCTTCAGTTTTAGGAGTTCTTGCAGAACCCTTTCTTCTGTGAAAGGACTGGGATTGACCCCCCTATCAAGAGTGCTTCTGTTAATTGGATTAGGCACTCCCTCCTCTTTTGTGAATACTGAGCAGAAATATTTGTCAGTATCCCTGCTTTTTCACTGTCCCCCTCCGCCCACCCACCGTTCATTCTACTCAGCCTCACTATCCCTCCCTTTGTCTTTCTACGCTCGCTGATGTACCTATAAAAGGTTTTACCCCCTTTGTTAACTGAGTTGGCTATCTTTTCCTCAGTTTGGGCCTTTGCTATTCTGACTTCCCTCCTGCTTCCTTCTGCCTTAACTGGTACAGCTCTCTGTCCTGCTCCTTCTGTGTTTCCTTATACTTCGAGATGCTATCTTTTTCTTGCTGACTTTCACAGCCACCTCTTTTGAGAACCATAGCGGCTTTTCTTTCGTTTTGATTTGTTTATTTGCTTCACACAAGGCTTGTTGCCTCTGTGATGGCAGTTTGATGATTCCCATTGTTGCTCCACCTCCTTCTAGCCTGTTTGCTAGTGCTTTTCTGAGGCACTCTCCCATCTTGCCAAAGTCAGCCCTCCTAAAGTCCAGTACCCTCACTTTTGTATGGCTTGACTCTGTAGCTGAGTTTAATGTGAACCACACTGTTTGATGGTCACTCGTCCCCAGATGGCAACCACTTCTAGATCTGAGATCCTCTCACTGCCCCGTTTGAGTCGAGGTCTAAGATTGCTCCCTCACAGTGGGTTCCAAAACTAGCTGTCTAATGCCTGCCACCTGTAGGGCATCAAGAATGGCCCTGCTCTTGGATGTGGCTGCAGCAAATGTGCTCAGTTAATATCTGGCATATTCAGGTCTCCCATCAACAGTATCTCCCTTTCTCTGCCATTCTAAGAATGCCTTCTATCATATCCTTGTCCATTCCTCCCCTGACATGGGGTCTATACACAACCCTGTGCGGATTGTGGTGCCCTTTCCAGTCTCCAAGGTGACCCACAGTGCCTCCTCTCTCCCTGTTTACTCTTTTGTTCAGTTGCTTTTATCCCTTCCTTTACATAGAGACTACTCCTCCCCTCTTCTCCCTTGCCTGTCTCTCCTGTAGGTTATGTACCCTGGTATGTTAACATCCCAGTCATGGTTCTCTGTGTACCATGTTTCTGTGACTGCTACGATATCCAGGCATCCCTCTTCCATCAAGGCCACCAGCTCAGGGAGCTTGTTGCCCAGACTACGGGCATTGGTACTCATTACCCTCCATTTTCTGATGGTCTTACTCCTTTTGCCCCATCCCTGTCCTTCTTGCCTTTGTCACTTTCTCCATTTACCCCTGCCCTTCTCCCTATCGACACCTCTATGTTGGTGTTTGCCGCACTTACTACCGTGATTATTTTGGGGGCTAGGATTTCCCTGCTCCTTTCCAGTGCCTCCCCCTTGGCTAGTTTAAAAGCTTGCCAATGAAGCATTTAAACCTATCACCTAGGATCCTGGTTCCCCTCCCGGACAGATGCAGCCCATCATGCCAGTATAGGCTTGCATCACTCCAGGTGGACCCCCAGTCCCCAGTGAAGCCAAATCCCTGAGCTCCACACCAGTTTTTCAACCACTGATTGAATCCCATGGTGCGGAACACCTAGCCTCTCCTATGCCATAGATGGGCAGCACCTCGAGAAGGTTACCGTGCGTGCTACTTGACTAAGGCCCTCCCCAATTCCACAAACTCTTCCTGCACTTCTCTAATCCCTTTCTTAGCCAGGTCATTTGTCCCTAGGTGACAATGACATCCAGCTCCTTCCCCTGTGCAGCTGCTCAGCAATCCTGAGTTTGCTCCTGTCCCTCAAGCCATGGCGCCAGGCAGGCACCCACCTCCCTCTCCCTTCCTCCCCAGTTCTACCTTCCTAACAATGGAGTCCCCCACCAGGAGTTGTTTCCTTCCCCTGCAGGGTCCCCTGCCACCCTCCTGTGGGTCTCCTTTGTGGAGGTTCCCAGCATCCTCCTTGGTCTCCACTGCGGGTGCCTCCATAGAGGAACCACACTTTGCCAGAATGGCATAGGAATTGTGGAGAGGTACAACTGGAGGGATGTGCCTCTGTTCCACCACCCTCACACTCCCTGAGCCCACTGTGGTCCAACCGCCTCTTTCTTGGCAACCTCTGAGGCAGCGCAGTGGCACTGGTGGTCCCTGGATGGAAGAGGAGGTCCACAAATCCTGGCCAACTCAGCCTGGAGATGAGCAACCTCCTCCCTCAGCCCAGAGAGTGCCTGCAGATGGGACAACACACGTCTCAAACGTCTCCCGGAAGACTGCTGCTCCACAGCCACTGCACTGCACCACTCCAATCATGTCTTATTTCTGGCCCCTTAACTGTTTGCAATCCTTAATCTGTCCTCTGTTTTTTTTTCTCTCTCTCCTTACTTTCTGCCTGTGTGCCCTTTAAGCTCCTGATTGTCCTGTTCTGAGACAAGAATATCCTATATTTCTCAGTAGACCACTTACTTGCTCAGAGGCAGACCTCCAGCAGCTAGAGGGGGGCCGGAGAGCTACTCTTGCCCTTCTAGGATGGTGGGTCTTTGGTGGTTCTGTGATCACTCACTTCCTGCTCCCAAACAGGAAGTTCCTGTTGTCAGTCAAATCCTGTGCCTATAAAAATAGGACTAGCTTTGGAGGGAAGGGAAGAAGGGCAATATAGTCCCAGCAGAGAAGTCCAGTCACACAGCAGTCCTTTCTCCTGGTGTCTTCTGCCAAGCTATTATCAGAATCTTTCTAAGGCAGTCTTTAAATGTAGCTACCTTCTAGCTAAGCCACTCCCCCTACTTACTAGATCTTTCTACAAGTAATTTAAACCTCACAGCAGTTAAGTCCTTTCAATCACCTGAGATTTACACCCAGATAACTGTTCAGATACCCATTCAGTTCAGTTAACCCAGACAAACACACACTTTTTTTTTTGTTTTGTATGTTAGTTTTAATTTTTTTACCCTAAACTAAAGGTCCAAGTACAAAAGTTCTTCTACTTTAGTCCCAGCAGAGAAGTCCAGTCACACAGCAGTCCTTTCTCCTGGTGTCTTCTGCAAAAGATGGGGGAGGGACAGAGAGACCCACAACACAAACAGAAAATTGTGTTTTTTGGGGGCAGCCTTATAAGGAAAACAGAGCCACTTATGTAACCCCCAGAGGGCGCTATCCTAAGGGTTACTACACCTGCCTGCCTTAACTGTAACAGGGTGAGGGGCCCAGATCCGTTGACAGGTGCCTCCACCCAGAGGTCGGGGTTAGAACAGTCAAGGTTGACTCGCTCACAGCCCTCTGGGTTGCTGCAACCCCCTTTCTTCCCACGAGTGGCTCACACAGTTTAATTACAGTGTCCTTACCCTGAACACTTACCCCCTGGCTCGAACCAATCAGCTTACTCCGGGAACCCCCTGGAAAGTAAGGTACAGTTATCAAATATTCACTGTGCAGTATTTCACCATTAAAACACAAACCAGCCAGTGTACTTTTGCAAAACAAGTAATCTGATTTATTTAAAGGGAGATAACAAGGACCGGGGGAAATCAGGGTGATTGGCTTATTACTATAATATATGTTTGTCTACCTAGGGCTCTGTGCACAGGCCTAACCTATTAATTACTGTCTATGGGTACCCAAGCCCTAATGGCTAGTTCCTCGATGCAGCTGGTTGGGGCCCTGACACAAATGAGCATTTAATTCCTGAGCAGATCAGATGGAGCCAGAAAGCTCAATTAGTACAGTCAGCAGTACAACAGGAAGATTTTGCCCTTGCTTGTAACCTTTAACAGGGAGCTACCCTGATTCAGTACTCACTACTCCAGCAGAGAACCACTCTTTCACCACTCTCAGGGCTGAGCCTGAGCTTCAAAGACCTCCTCACACATTTATAGGGAAAACAACAGAGGGGTACCATACCAAGCAGCTGCTTCTAGGACCTGACCGAACTCACAGCTATCCGGGCGTCTTACTGCAGCTTCACTTTCCTGACAGACCGAGCGCGATTTAGCAGATTCTCCAGTCCTCTACAGGGTGAGCCTGGTAGGTAGCTGCGCTCCTGCACAGCCTCCTCTGACCGCCGCCCGAAATTGGCCTTCACCACACACCTTCCTCGAAGACTCTTAGAGCAAGGCCCAGGGCTCCTTCCTCGCTCACAGCCACAGCGTCTCTGCCCTTTGGCAGTTGGGGCAAGTCTCTCCAGTCGGGCGCCACCCGATCCCATTGGAGGGCTGCAGATGCCAGTCACTCAGTATTGCCCTCATTGGTGCTAAAAGGCGCCACTTCCCAGAATGCCACTTCCCAGAATTACAAGCTGTATCCCTATTGGTCAGCCGGCTCCATCTAGAGTCCTGATTTCTGGTTGGTCACTTCCACGCCATTTTAGATGCCTCCTAGCTACTATTGGACCCCTTCAGCACAGTCCGGGTCCAAAATGGAAGGGCACAGCACAAAGTCCCAGCTGCAATGAAAAAGAGTTAGACAAACTGCAATTTTACCAATACTATACATGTTCTCAGGGGAACAACTACATCTTTCAGATGGGCTCCCTCAACGCTCCTAGCGACTGCAGAAATGGAGCGATCAGACAGCAGTCCAGGGCAGGATTCGAGCAGGGAAACCCCAGTCCCCCTATTTGTACCACTAAAGCCTGCGAGCAGGCAGCTCTTAAAGAGACAGTACGGGAGGCTTTAAAATCACTCACAATGCCCGCATTTAGCGGCCTTACGCTGAACACCAGCCAGGCATGGAGCATTTAGGCAAGCTCCGAGAAGGCTTTTAGGAACCCCCATTTGTAGGGGGGTTACACTTATTTACCAGCAGCACCACCACCTACTGGCTAAAGGGAACTATTTATTTCCTCCATATGCCTCCACATTGATAAATGAATTGAAAATCTGCTCAAAACATGCTTTTTAAATCTTTCTTTGTTTTTTTAGTTATAAATGAGCCATTGTATAATAGCAATAATGCACTCAAGGGTGTGTGTTGTGCTAGGATAATGTCACATTTGGGGTGTTGGATGCACTCGGCCTGTGGCCTTGTGCCCAGTCACCCCAGGCATGACATTATCCCAGCACTACACACACCCTGTCGTGCATTATTGCTTAAATCACACATATGCCCATAATGCAGAGCATCATGGAAAATATATGAAAATCACCATGAAAATTTAGGCTGGTTCTACTTTAAGCAAGACTGCATAGTGCCAAAGGGCCTCTCATACAATCTAAAAAGATTGAGAACAGAAGACACAGGCACATGCCAGTGCCCTATCTGAGTAATCCTCATCTCAGTGCTTTTGTGCTGAGGTTCTTTGTCATTTTAGGCAGCTTAGGTTGCAGTTGGGCCGCTGCACTAGTCTCATTCAGCTGATGGTGTGATAACCATGGGTAGGACGACCATGCTAGCATCTTGATGTGCGGCTCATTGTAAATACAGTGTTGTCCCTACATTATATGGGGATTGTGGGTAAGAGTAAAAGTCGTAGAAGATCTGAGGTTCCTGTAAATGTTGCTGTTCAATGTTCATTATAGCGTGGAGGATGGTGGCTTAATCTTTTAACCCCTGGAACCCTCCTGGCTGGCCACTCCCTCGGGTGGCTAAGGCTCCACCTCCACCAAACTCCTCCCATTGCTGTGAGGCTGCCTCCATTGCTGCAGGTGCTCCGGTCAAACCGACGTATCACTTTGTCGGGGGGGCCCTTCCCGGGGTCACAGATTGGGAAGGGAGACTTGCCCAGTGGTGCGCCATTCCTCACCAGGCACAGTGAAGGTACAGCTTGGACACCTCCGGGCTTTGCGGCACATGGGGGGCCAGACGCCATTATCCGGTCGGCCAGGCAGCCATATTTTCTATTCGTGTTGCCCCACCCTCCCATTATGGCCATATACTCATGGCTTCCTAGCTGAGTGCACCTGCGGTGCGTGGTCACCCACACCACAAATGTGTGCTGCCACTACTGGCCACTAGGAGCAGCTCAAGAGCAGTGCAGGCTCAGGCCTACTCCCCGAGGGAGGAGAGCATCCCAAGAATGTTCTGAACACTCCCCGACTGTCTCCGCTCCTGTCGTCCCAGGCTCGGGCACAAACCCAGATCGCCAGTGTGCCAGGCAGTTTCCCCATTGCCAGGCACCACAGAGCCAGCAAGAGGTAAGTTTCTTTGGTTCTATCACAGTAGTTTGTAGTGTTTGGGTGAAGAGTGGCATTTGTTTTTGTGTGTGTGTGTGTGTGTGTGTGTTCTGGTAGGGTTGTATAGTGGCTTGTGGAGTGCTGTGGCTCTGGTATTTTGTCTTTGTGGAAACCAATATCTTCTCCGTTTCTCTCATTCTGTTGTTTTGTCTTTGTGGCCTTGTAGCTTTGTAATCAGTAGTTGTTTGAATCTGGGGATGGGGCAAGAGGGGTTATGTTGGGTCATTTGTTTAAATATTTATGTAGTTAATTGAATATGTGTGGTGGTTTGCATATTGACTTTGTGACCTTCAGATTCTGAAATCTGAACATTGACCTTTTTCACCCCGACTGGTTGTGGTCTTGAAATGATGCACCCGTATGATGCTATCAAGCAGGGGCATGTGGTTCGGTAATGCGGTACCGTGTGATGGAGTTCTGACCAATGAAGGTCCAGAAGTGGCCAGGCCCCATTTTGTAAATAATTGGAAAATTTATGTGGCCAAAGAGGATATAGTAACTGGCATTAAGGGAAAGTGGAGACTATGGGGGGAGCCCTAAGCTCAGCAGTTATTGTTAACTATTACTGCCGCTCAGCACTGGACTGTGGTGGTCCCACTAGGTTGCAGACTGTGTCATCAGAACTCCTCAAACAGAAGAATCCACAGAGTGCCATGTCAACACCACCTGCCTCAAGTAAGTCACAGTAATAACACAGTAATAAGTATTAGTTAATGACCTCAAGTCTTTTTACCCCCCACCTCCCATCTATTTGTAGACTGATCTACCCATGGCAGTTACTGCATTGGGAGCCAAATTGGTCTGGTCAAATTATTAAAGCCAAACAGAATATATGAGGCCCAAATCTAAGTCAGACCAAACTTGCCAGTTGCCCACTTCAAACAACATGAAGTCTTGCTATATTATGACAATTGCAGTATGACCGCAGGTTAGAACTGCTCCGGAGGTGAAATAGTTAATTTTCCATGCAGACATGGAACTTAGAGCGCGAGCTCGGTTGAAAACTCTGTCTGTTGTGCTTCAAACGCAAACTGTCAGATTCTTTACTCCGCCTCACTGAACAGTCGCTCTGGAGATTTCTCCTTCTGCTCGGTTCATTTTGTCTGCAACCAGTCGGTTCAAGCTCTGTCTGTGGTAATGTAAGTAATAGATAGGTTTTACATTTATTTTTACTGTGTGGAACTTGTAATTCTTTATCGGTTCGGTTTGAACCGATCAGGTTGTATTTAAAATCTACTAGTAAGTGCGGTTCCCGGTTCTTATCGGTTCTAAAAAAAACGGATTTTATTACGTTTTTTTCCACGACCCGTGACACGGTTGGGAACCGATAAGGGTGTCTTGCTTGGTGGATTGCCATAAACGGGCAAGTTGGTTAGGCTGGCATTATGTCTGAGAAACCCAAAAGAAAAACCGGACCCACTGGGTTTCAACACTATAGTGTTTGTGGGGAAGCTTTTGCTAAGGCTGATCCACACACCACATGTGTCTATTGTCTGGGGTTTGACCACCTCAATTCAGACTGCCAGATTTGTCACAATTTCCCTGCTGCCACCATAGATAAGAGAGTTGGTAGGCTCAGGGAAAGGGAGGCCAAAAAGTCCGCTGACCCGGATGGCCAGCCCGGTTCGGTGCCAACCGAACCGGAGGGAGTTCCTCTGACCAGGGCAATACTTCCAGGCAAACGAAGAGCCAGTTCTGAGGAGCGGTTCCAGCAAAAGGACTAGAAAGTCAGCTAGTGTAGAGCCAAAAGTTCTCTCCCCAACTGCTGAGGAAATAGCTAAAGCAATTCAAATTGTCCAGTCTCTCTCTTCTTCCGGTTCGACCGAACCGACACCTTCAGGTAAGCGTCAGTTCGGCCGGTTCCACCGGTTCAAGATTATGATTTTGAGGATTTTTATGAACCGGGAGGGAAGAGGAATATGAGGAGAGTGAATATGGTTTTGAAGATCTGGATGTGCCCATTGATCCGGACATCTCTCCAGATAGACCCTAGGGTTTCTCCTCCAAGGCTTTCAGTCCCTTCTCATTTCATGTTTTATAAAAGTTGCTGAAACTCTCCAGCTCCCTGTTGAGGAAGTTGTTGATGACCAAGAGAGCCAGACTATGTAGAAATGATGGTTATTCCAGAGTCTAGGAGACTGTCTATTCCTTTGCATAAATCTTTTCGGAAACAGACAGTAAAAGTTTTAAAAACTCCTCACACTATACCTCCTGTGGATAAAAGGATGGACAAGAGGTATACCTTATCAGGCTCCGACACTGATTTCCTCACTCAACAATGCAGCCATGTGGGGGTAGTGCAGGCTGCAGCCTGTGACAAGGCTAATATTCCCCTAGCTTCACACCCCCCTGAGAAGGACTCCAGGAAGATTGATGTTATGGCAAAGAAACAGTACATGGCAGCATCTTTGGGACTCAGACAAGCAAATTATATGGCTTATGCTGCTAGGTACCAGAAATCCAGATGGGATACTGTGCTGGCCCTAGCGAAACAAGTCCCTGACCAGCTTGCCAGGGAGCTGGAACAGGTGGCTATGGATGGTATTGAGGCATCCAAGGTGCAATTTCATGCTGCACTGGACTCTAATGATGTTTCATCAAGAGTCATGGCTACATCTGGCACTCGGGACAATCCAGCAACTGAAGCAATTGAGGCAACACAAGCAGCTCACCTGAGTAGCTGAGGAAGCCACATCTCCAGCCTGATAACTTTCGAGGTAAAGAGAGCCTCTTCTCTTCGTCTGGACGCCTGCAGAGGGGTGCTACCTGATGAACACTTATATTTTATGAACTTTGTTCCTGTTCACTACTGGGTGGGCTTGTTATTTGCCTCTCTTTGTGCTAGTAATGCTGAAGTGTAAAGCTAAGGACTCACTGGTTTTTCTAGAGTTGCCTTGCTGATTTCATCTTAAAGCCAGATATACCAAGCAGCTAATATAGATCAGACTTGTTTAATATGGTGGTATTTGGAGCTAATTGCTGATTACATTTTAAAGCCAGATATACCAAGCAGCTGATATAGATCAGACTTGTTTAATATGTGTGGTATTTGGAGCTAATTGCTGATTACATTTTAAAGCCAGATATACCAAGCAGCTGATATAGATCAGACTTGTTTAATATGGTGGTATTTGGAGCTAATTGCTGATTACATTTTAAAGCCAGATATACCAAGCAGCTGATATAGATCAGACTTGTTTAATATGGTGGTATTTGGAGCTAATTGCTGATTACATTTTAAAGCCAGATACATGAAGCAGCTAATATAGATCAGACTTGTTTAATATGGTGGTATTGAGGGAATTGTGCTTGTAACTGAAGGCATTAGGTTAGCTGGGTCCTAGTGTGACCTCATTTTGGAATAGCCCTGTTTGCTTAGAGTGGAGCTCCTTTGTGTAAGTCACAACATATTCTCCCGCTGCATAGTAATGAGAGGCTTTGTTTTCTCCACAACATAGGCAGCCCCCCAAGCTAGGCACTCGGGACAATCAAGCAACTGAAGCAACTGAGGCAACACAAGCAGCTCACCTGAGTAGCTGAGGAAGCCAAATCTCCAGCCTGATAACTTTCGAGGTAAAGAGAGCCTCTTCTCTTCGTCTGGACGCCTGCAGAGGGGTGCTAGCCCGCCCCAAACACCCTCCCACCCTGGGGCGGCTGTCAATTTATTGATCCACCCGGTGACATCACATCCGGTGTCATCACGTCCTGTTGCCCAGAACCTATCTCCCCACTTTCCCATTTTCAGGTTATACCTGCTGGCCACTAGAGGGACCTATGCTCCCTCACTACTTCCTACTCCTACCTGTACAGCACTACTTCCCTGGGATCTTGCTCACCACAATGTATTGGCCCTGCATCACGCTCTTCCTGTGCCTATCCCCACAAGCAGTGCACTTACCCACTTACCCATCTGCTAGTCCACACTGTGCCCTGGCACCCCTCCCTCCCCTTGCTCCTGAACCTCCTCTCCTGCCCCTTGGGACCTCTGTGTGTCCCCATCCTCCCTGCCTCCCCATAGCTTTCTCTTCAACTCAGGCACATCTGGGTGTCTTCTTATTCTTGCTTTCCCCTCCTGTACCTCCCTGCCCACCCCCTGCTCCCTTAGCCTCCTCCCCTCTCATGTCAATCGTAGGAAAACCTCTCACCATCTCCCAGCCAGGGTGTTAGTCATGCTACTACTCTTGTCAGGGAACATTCATCCAAACCCTGGCCCGGTTCCCAGGAGCTCCCCAACTCGCACCACAGGCCTATGCATGGTCTCCATGAATATCTGTAGCCTCCTAAAAAAGTTTGACTCACTACAATGCCTGGTCACATCAATTAACCCTGATGTTATCACCCTGGTTGAGACTTGGCTGTCGAAATCCTCCCCTGACTCCCTAGTCTCCCTTCCTGGTTTCACCCTTTTCCGGTCCGACCGTGTTGGGAGACGGGGCGGCGGCTGCGCTATTTATGTCAAGGAATCTCTCCCCGTATTAACCCTGCCCGCTCGCTGAAACTAACCCCTGACCCTTTAAAGGGACCCCTTTATCTGACTACTGCATACGTGCCCCTCAGGGACCAAATGCAGGCCATTGCCTCTCTTACAGAATACCTTACCTCTCTACCTCCTACCGCTGATCAAATTCTGGTGGGTGACTTAAATGTCAACTGGCTCAGCCCCTCCTCCTCCTCTACCCAAGACTCCTTTCTGCAATAGACCTAACGCAACTAGTTACCCACCCTACCAGGACTAACCCCAAGAGAGGCTCCAGTACCCTGCTTGATGTGGTACTCACCAACGCCCTAATCGGATCCCCAATGTACAAGTCCTCCCAGACTCTCTCAGCGATCACTCCCCATTCTATTCCACTGGTCAACCTCAGTCCCCAAACCCATAGCACAGTCCACATGCAGGCGTCTAATACCTGGTGGACTGATAAAACTTAAGGAACTTCTGTCCCAAATTGACTGGTCTCCTATACTGGCAACTCCTGACATCGACACAGCTCTCTCCTTCTTTACCCAAACTTTTAATAATGCCTGTGATATCTTTGCCCCAGTGTTGACCGCCGTTCTAAAAGGAAGAATGCCCCTGAGTTACCCAGCTTTGATCCACCAGCTCAAACATAGGACAACCTATGGCACCGTGCAGCTTGAGACTGGCCGCCCAATGACAGGCAGTTATATGCTGCCTCAAACAAGTGCACTCTGGCCATCAGAAAGGCCAAGTCTGAGCACCATCGGTCCTCACTCACTGCCTCATGGGGAATCCCAGAACCTTCTGGGATAACATTAAACAGTTAAATGGGAGTGCACTCCCCACCCACCAGATCAACATTAATGGTGTGATCTCCTCAGACCCAGCCCTCATAGCCAACCACCTCAACACCTCATTCACTGACCTTAGCCCTATCCTCCCTACAAATTTTTTTGACCCTCCTCCCCCAGCACCTGCCGTAAATCTTTCTCGCCCTTATTTTCTCCTCCACCGTGTTTCTGCCCAAGAACTTAGGCCGCACCTTGTCACTGCTCAAGAGTAATAGTACGGGCAGTGACACCCTGGATCCGTGTATCCTACGGCTGGTCTTAGACACAGTCCTTACCCGATCACATGCCTCATCAACCACTCTCTTTGCCTGGGGAAGGTTCCAACTGCCTGGAAAGTCGCCACTGTCACCCCTATCTTTAAAGGTGGTGATAGGACTGTGGCTGGAAACTATCGACCAATCTCCATTCTCTCCTCCTCTCTCAAGGCCTTGGAAAAAGTGGTGGCCTCTCAAATCTCGACTACCTCTCCACCTACAATGTCCTTTGTCCTGAACAGCATGGCTTCGAGCGGGCCACAGTACCAACACAGCCCTCCTAGAGTTCTCCAACTTTCTCCACCTCCTTAGACACTGGTTCTCTGGCTGGTGCTGTCTTCATTGACCTCTCAAAGCTTTCGACACTGTCTCCCACCCCTTCTTCTTGATGCCCTTAGTCTCTCTGGTTTTGCTGCTGGGCCTATCTCCTGGTGCACCAGTTATCTGTCTGACCGCTCACAGCGTGTAAAAATTAATGGGACCTGCTCAGACATCTGTCCCATCTTTTCTGGGGTTCCCCAGGGCTCCATTCTGGGCCCCTTACTATTCTCCCTTTACCTTAACACCCTTCCACACTCTTGCTCGGGGAACATTCTATTGTACGCTGATGATGCAGTCATCTTTGCCTCAAGTCGTAACCCTATTGCCCTCCAGGACTCGCTGCAGAAGTCCTTCACTGAAGCCGAGGGCTGGTTCAAGGAACATAGATTGGTGATAAATCTTAAAAAAACAAAAACTATGTTCTTCTCTCATCCCCAAAACAAGTCCTGCAACTTCAAACTCCTCATTCACTCTGGGTCCTCATTCCACTCGAACAAGTTTGCTCCTATAAATACCTAGGGATCCATTTTGACCCTTCCCTCTCCTTCCATGAACACATCGCTGCCCTAGCCACTGCCACTAATATCCGATTGGGCATCTTACATCGGTATAAACACTGCCTCCCCCCGGAGGCTCTTCGACTCGCAGTCACCTCCTCCTGTCCCTAGTGGACTATGGACTGCCGGTGTATGGTGCTGCTGATCAGACCGCACTCCATAAAATTCGCACTACTCTGAATAAGGCCTGCAGGTTTATTACTGGAGCACCTAGGATGACACACACCTGTCTACTGTATGCTAAAGCGCTGGTACTTGATCTCGACGAGTGCCTCAAATATCTTACCTGTACCCTTACAAAAAAGACCCTCCTTGGGCTTTCCCCACCAGGATTGACCACCACCATACGCTGCTCTGTCCCACTAGTTCATACTCGGACCTCTGGGAAAACCTCTCTTGTTATCCCTAGAGCTAGGACCTCTCACGGCCAAAGAGCCTTCAGCTTTAGGGCCCCCTCCTGGTTCAACACACTGCCCCCCTCCATCTCCGAAGCTCCAACTATATCGTGCTTCAAAACTTCCTTACGTAACCACCTTATTAACACCCGATGCTGTAACTGCCGCTAGTCAAAGCCGTACTCAATACTTATGACAAAGCTTATTACTAAGCTGCTAAGGACAACATAACTCTGGTATTGTTTGCATCCATCCTACCTGTACCAGCTTGTTTGTATCTATGTCTTAATTTACTGTTATACCTATGCTGTACTGCTATACTGTGTATTTTGGTTTGTCTTACTGTGACAAGGTACCTTAGTAAATGAGCCTATGGCTCAAAGGTTTTCCAAACTGCTGTTTAAATAAAATTAAAAAAAATAAATAAAATAAACATCTGTGGCACTACGCAGGATGGCTTGGCTCAGATGTACTACCCTGTCTCAGGATACCCAGTCTAAGGCCATGGATTTTCCTGTTATGGGAAATTCTCTATTTGGGGAGCAAACAGAGAATTACATGAAGAAAATGGATGAATATAGGACTACCTATAGGAGTGCACAGCCAAGGAAAAGCAGGCCACTCCTCAAAAGCAGCTTCCTAGAGGCAGGGCAGGTCTTTTCATAGGCCTTTTACCAAGCCCAAGCTTCCTCCTCCGCCTATGCTCAGAGGGGTTCTTTAGAGGAGAGGTAGGCGGGTACAAGCAGGTCTGCTTCCACCCCTCAGCCCAAAGCCCCTGCCAAGCAGGCACCCTGATGGGATTGCCAGGGCCGATTCTCCTCTACCTGTAGGGGGCAGGCTGGCTTACTTTGTCCAGGACTGGAAGTCTTTAACATCAGAAAAGTGAGTCCTGGAAGTAGTAAGCCAGGGACTGGTTCTCAGCTTCAAAAAATTTCCAAAGCTGAGAACCAGATCTTTTCCACCTGCAACTCCATCAGAGGCACTCGCCCTAGAGGCAGAGGTCTCTACCCTCCTGGCTCTCAGAGCTGTGGAAAAGGTTCCTCCCCTACACCAGGGCAAAGGTTTGTACTCCAGGTACTTCCTTACCCCAAAAAAGACAGGAGAATGGCGGCCCATCCTGGATCTCAGATATTTAAACAAGCACCTTTTAAAGCCAAAGTTCAAAATGGTGACTCTGGGAATTATTCTACCCTCTCTAAGGCCAGGGGACTGGCTAGCGTCCCTGGACCTCAAGGATGCCTACTTCCATATTCTCATCAGAAGCTCCCATCGAAAGTACCTCAGGTTCGAGCTGCCCTCAGGCCATTACCAGTTCAGAGCAATGCCCTTTGGCCTCACTTCTGTCCCAAGGGTATTCACCAAATGCCTGGCTGTAGCAGTTGCCTACCTAAGAAGGCAAAAGATTGCCATCCTTCCTTACCTGGACGATTGGCTCTTAGTAGGTCAGTCCCCAGACTAGGTCAATTTACACCTTCAGATAACGCAGCAACTGCTTACCTCTCTAGGTTTCCTTCTGAATCTCTCAAAGTCAGTTCTAGAGCCGGTCCAGCTTCTTACCTTCATAGGCGCAGAACTGAACACACAGGAAGCCAGGGCCTTCCTCCTCCTGGACAGGGCAAAGACCCTAGTCTCCCTGGCCTCCTCATTTACCCTGCAGGTCTCCTGGCCAGCAAGGCATTTTCTGCAGCTCCTAGGGAACATGGCTGCTTCCACAGCAGTTGTGCAAGGAGCAAGATTTCAGATGAGGGACATCCAGTTCCATTTGAGAACTTTTGGTCTCAAAGAAAGGTTCTCTCCTAAGCTGATCCCAGTAACTTGAACCCTGATCCAAGCCCTACAGTGGTGGCAGGATCAGAGCAACCTGAGACAAGGGTTCCTTTGTCACTCAGTCTCATTCTCTAATCCTTACTACAGATCGTCCCTCTTGGGCTGGGAGCTCACATGGGCGACTCACCACCCAGGAGCTGTGGTCTCCCAGGAATCTCTGCTCCACATCAACCTGTTGGAGCTCAGAGCAGTTTTTCTAGCACTTCAAACTTTTTCCAAATCTGTTCAGAACAAGAGTATTCAGGTCAGAACAGACAACACCACTACAATGTGGTACATCAACAAGCAAGGGGGCACTCGGTCTACGGCCTTGTGCACGAAGCGATGAAGTTGTGGTCTCTGGCTTACTCCCTGAACACCTCCCTTACGGCAGTTCACCTCCCAGGCAAGGACAATGTCCTGGCAGATGCTCTCAGCAGGATTTCCCAGGGCCACCACGAATGGTCACTGGATCCCCTGGTCTTGGGAGTAGTATTTGCCAGATGGGGCACCCCGCAGATAGATCTTTTTGCAGCCCCAGACAATCACCAACTTCCTCTTTTTTGCTGCAGGCCCCCAGTGTTGGGCTCACTCCCACTGGATGCCTTAGCCTCAGTTGGGAGGGAAGTTTCTCTATGCCTTCCCTCCTTTTCCTCTCCTGTTCAAAGTGCTAGTCAAAATCAGATCCCAATCATGCAAAGTCATTCTGATAGCTCCGGATTGGGCCAGACAGCCCTGGTATCCACTCCTGCTGTTCTTAGCAGTCCATCCTCCCCTGTCCCTTCCCAGGAATCACAATCTGTTAACCTGTGCCCAGGGAAGGGTCTGGTACCCGAATCTCAAATCTCTCAATCTCAAGGCTTGGTTCTTGAAGAGTTAGAGTTTGCTGATTTACACCTTTCCCAAGGTGTAATGGATATATTGAAGGCCTCAAGGAAGCCTTCCACCAGGGCTACTTACAATTCCAAATGGAAAAGGTTTTCCATATGGTGCTCGGAAAAGCATATTTCCCCAGTCTCTGCTGATCTACCCACAGTCCTGGATTACATGGTCCACCTGAATTTTGGGGCTGAGACCAGCTACCCTGAAGGTGCACTTGGCAGCTGTGTCTGCTTTTATTTCAGCAGGTAAATCCTCTTCTCTTTCAGCTCATCCTGTATTTTCCAAGTTTTTTAGGGGTTGTTTCACACCAACCCTCCATTCAGGGATCCTGCCCCTGCCTGGGATCTTAATGTTTGCATTGCTCAGCTTATGCAACCCCGCTTTGAGCCCTTGTCTTCAGCTGAGCTCAAGTACTTGACTTGGAAAACTGTGTTTTGGTAGCCATCACCTCTGCCAGACGCATAAGTGAATTACAAGCGTTGTCAGTGGAGCAGGAGTTTATCTCTTTCACAGAGATAGGTGGTCCTCGGACTAACAGAAAGTTCCTGCCTAAGGTGGTTTCAGATTTCCACCTTAATCAATCTATTTCACTTCCAGTGTACTTCACTGACCACTCCTCCTCTGGGGAGAGGATGCTGCACAGCCTAGATGTGAAGAGCCCTTAGTTACTACATAGAGCGTACCAAGGGTCATAGGTTTGACTCCTTCAACTGTTCCTCACCTATGGTGAAGTTGGTAAGGGAAGCCAGCCACTAAAAGATCCATTGCCAGGTGGGTTGTCTCTTGTATCAACCTGCTATGAGAAGTTGGGTAAGTTCCCCTCAGGCCTGAGGGCTCACTCTACCAGAGGTACAGCTGCTTCTCTGGCTGCTGCCAGAGACATTCCTATTCTAGAAATATGTCAAGCAGCTACCTGGAAAACAGTTCACACTTTTACCAAGCATTACTCCCTGAACATCCAGGCTAGGAATGATGCTCGGTTTGGCACAGCCATGCTTCAGAGCCTATTTCCTAGGTAGGTTCTGTCCCTCCTCCATGGGGGTACTGCTGTGTAGTCTGCAATTGTCATAATATAGCAAGACTTCATGTTGCTATATTATGACCTCCTTCCCTGCCTGCCCCTCTCAGAACCTCTGTTTTGGGGATGTGGGTGGGCAGTACAGGGTTGGCACTTTTTTTTTTTGATGCCCACCTTGTTGTTTTTCACCTACCTTTTTGGGTGAATTGGTGTTGTGTTTTTGCATTTTTGGGTCTCCTGACTTGAGTCTTTGTTTTAGGCCAAAAATGAGTGTTTATGTTAGTAGCCAGTTGGCTAGTGTAGGTTTACAGCTTCCACACAGAACCTTAGTGAGTTTTAGCTCGTAAAGATCTGACAGTTTGCATTTGAAGCACAACAGACAGAGTTTTCAACCAAGCTCGCACTCTAAGTTCCATGCCTGCATGGAAAGTTAACTATTTCACTTCCGGAGCAGTTCTAACTTGCGGTCATACTGCAATTGTCATAATATAGCAAGACTCCATTAGAAGAAACTTTACTAAGGTGAGTAATTTTTTCTTCTCTCACCCTTACAAGATGGCTTTAGTTTGTCCTGATCGAGGATGCCCGACCTAGGAAGGCCTTGTTGCAGGGGAAACAGCAGGAGGCGGCCTTGAGGTGGTGGCAAAACCATATGCTGGGCAGTATACCCCTGATCTGATGAGGATAAAATGTGCGTGGCCAAATGAAAGATTTATTATCACTGGAATAGCAGTAGGCTGACAAATCAGCCTTGTGAAGGTTTGATGCCTAACGGTGCATTGCTACACCATCTAGACACTGTTGTCTCATGTAACTCAACTTGTTTTCCCAGCCTTGAATGTTTTAGGATCTGTGAGCAAAGAAACTGGATATGATACATGGGCAGATGTGACATTTTCAGAAGGATCTCTCCCATTCCGTGCCTATGGTAAAAATAATTTGAAACTAGGGCACCTAGTGTTTAGATCACGCATGCCATGAGAAAAACGGTGAATACTTGACTTAGGGAATTTGTTGAATACCCTGCGGCATTCAGACTATTACGCTTACAAATCACAGGTTGTTATTTTTGAAGATCAATTATATTTTCATGTTTGCCGTTGTATGGAACAGCGAAGTATCAAGTTAGGCACGTGTAACTGGAAACTATACAGGGGCAGAGCTGACTGTTGTGTTCAAATTACTCATGACCATGAGAAAATTACTGATACGCTCTGAATAATGCTGGCTTTGTTACACGTTTGTCATGGTCTCTGATAAATTGCAAAGGAATTGTTTTACCACTTGTCTGTGGAGTATCTGAGTACCCAAAGTCATGTGATTCTGCAAGCACTTGTTCCCATGTCAGATAAATCAGTGGCTCTTCTTTATCTGAAATATTCCATTCCTGTTTGAAAGAAAGGTATGGTGTACTTCCGGAGAAACAAATGCGCTTTGACAACATACCAGGTAACATATTTTTAATGTGCAAAGTGCAGATGGTGATGCCAAGGTGTTATAAGCTACAATATACATCAGTTGTCCCAGTGACTTTGTGCAGTGGTGTATTCACCCTTTGTATCCCACAGTAGTGAGCTTGAATCCAAGTACCTATGGTTGGGTTCCCTAATCATTTCCCAAATGCCTATAGGGGCCCCACAACAGGAGGCAGTATTGCGCAGTGGTTTAAGGCTCTGAGCTACAAATCTAGAGACCTGGGTTTGAATCCCACAGCCCTCACTTGCATACTGTGTGACCCTAAGCAAGTCACTTAACTTCCCTGTGCTCCCAGGTTGTATCTGTAAACACGCTTTCAGCTTAGTGTGTCTCACCTGGTTAAACAATTTTCAGGGGGGGAACAGTGTAAGAGATTAAGCACATTTGAGGATGCGAGCACTCTGTTTTTTCTCCATTCTCACCTCCAGTTCCGACTCCACCTCAGACAGACAGTAACCTAGTTACTTATTAATTTATTGACAGGTTGGTTACTGGGAAGGCACATGTTTTGAGGGTGAGTACAGGAGGAGGAGGGAGGGGTACAGTAAAAATTCTGCATCAAAAGCAAATGCAGTGAAGGGCACAAGGAAAAGTGTATGTACAGTAAAGCAATTCAATAGCAATTGAATACTTAAATAATAAAAAGTAAATGACACACACAAATAAAATGAGGTAATGAGGTTTTCTTTGTTTTTTTTTAATGATTCTTTCATAACCAGGTAAGGCCTACTAGGTAGTACAATTCCTGTTTTCAGAGATGATCCAGGAGCACTGGGGAGGTTAAGTGACTTGTGCAGTATCACACAGTATGCAAGCGGAGGTTGTGGGAATCAAACCCAGGTCTGCTGGACGTACCATGCTCATTCACAGCTTAAGTCTAACCTCTAGGCTATACTGCCAGCCGTATAGTGAGTATAAATGGGGTAGTGCAAATACTACAATTGAATAAGGTGCAGATAAGGGGAGATTGCCCAAAGTAAACACTTTGGAGTGAAGAAGGGGCACTGACAAGATGGGGGAATGGTATGACAGGGGGCACAGAGAAAGGGGAAAGTTTACCAAAGAGCATGGGGCAGGTAGGTGCTGTCCAAGAGAAGACAGAAGAGCTAAAGGCAGGGGAGGTTAGAGGGAGACAGAGATGAGGGGGGAGGATAGTTGCAGGAGCAGGTGTGGGTGGAAAGTTCACAGAGGAGGGCGGGAGGGCTTTTTTTTTTTTTTTTTAACTTTGTTTATTCTCCTCTTGGCCACAGGCTAGGATCTCCTTCAGTGGCCACCAATGTGAGCTACCCTCACTACTGAGATCCTGCTATGGCACTTTCAGGTCCCCCCAACCACCTGCGACACACCTCTGTGCTGTTCCTCCCCCCCCAGCTTACTCCATAGGGCCAGGTATGCCTTTGGCTCCTTCCATATTTCTTCCCTGCATACAGCTGGCCACCTGAAGTGGAGGTGAAGGTGTGGAGATTTGTCCTGAAGAGCCACTGCTTGGATCCATTGTGGGAGTGGGCCGCTGGTGTCGCATCAGCTGCCCAGCACTGTGCGCACTGTTTTTATCCTGTTCTCACTCCCACCCACCAGGAGCGCACAGCAAGATAGGTTGCCATTGAGGCCTGATGCAGCCAATCCGCAGGCACGTTCCAACAGTCCCCAGTCCAATCTGTGTTCCCCCTGCATTGCCAACTGTGGTCACCCAGGTGGCGGTAAAGCAGCGGGATGTGATCTTCCCTCCCCCCACGTAGAGGAGGAGAGCGTCCTCTGGGATGCTCAGTCCTCCTCCCCCCGGCCAACCTCTGTTGGTCCGGGCTTGTTCCTGAACTCGGGTCATCGGTGTCATGAGCAGTAGCTCTACCACTGTGCTGGTGGGCCTGCACAGAGGAGGGATTTTAAGGTTATGGAGGAGGGGAAGAGTGGAGAGCCAGAGAGAGGTTGTGCCAGAGAAGGGGGAGGTGGGAGGAGAAGGAAAGTAGCATTTTATTTTTATTTTATTTTATTTTTTTAGTTTAGTTTTTGTTGACCAGGAAAGGAAGACTAGGTAATTCTGCCTATTTTCAGGCTGAGAGGGTTGGGGGGTGGGGAGATATAGGTGGAAACCAACAAAACTGGAACCAGATTAAGCTGTTGGTGGTATTTTTAGTGAGTAGTTTGCAGTGTTGGGGTAAAGAGCAACATTTACTTTATGTTCTGGTAGGACTGTATTGTCATTTGTGGGTTGTTGTGGCTCTGGTATTTTGTCTTTGTGGAAGCCAGTATGTTACTCCGTATCTGTCTTCTGCTGTTTTGTATATGTGGTCTTGTATTTTTAAATCAGTAGTTATTTGAATCTGGGGAGGGGGCAAGGGGGAGGGGTGATGTGGTTAGGTCATGTAGTTAATTGAAATATTCATGTGGTTAATTGAATATGTGTGATGATTTGCATATTGACCCCAGTTTGGCCTGTTATACAATTTGAATACAGAGCTTTTGAGGGAGAGGGAGATTTTGGATCTGGGAATGGAAAAAGGAATAGAAATAGAAGACTAGAGGTAATAGGAGGCGGGAAGGGGAGAAGAGAAAGGAGAGGTAGTAGAGCAGAGAGTGACATGAGAATTTGGAAAGGAAGGAGGCCCAGTGAGATACAGTAGGTGCTGGGAGTTATGGGAGAGGAAGAAGAGGTCAGTAGAGGAGAAAAAGATGTATGTAAAGGGCGGTGTTGAGAGCAAATTACAGAAGGCGTGAAAAAGAGGATCCACTTGGGCTTGGTCAGATTTGGGAACAGCACTACACACCATATTTGTGAAGAAAAACACAGAAGAACATCTTGATGGTTGTTGCCTGGCAGATAGGAAGTGGGAGGCAGGATTTTTTGCAGTACGGTGCATCACGTTTTGTGAGATGCTTCATGTGAATGGCATCAATATGGATGGTGAAGTCAAGGCTTCAATCCAGTCATGCCCCAGTTTACTTAAAGTGAGAAACTTCTTCAAGGGGAGCAATCCAGTCCTGAATATGAGTAGTGTGGAGCCTGGCAAATTTTTTTTTTTTCCTACCAAAGGTTATGTAGTGACTGTTTTTTTTTTGTTTTTTTTTTAAATGCATTATGAGAGCTGATTTGAGTGAAACCAGTACTGAATGTTATTGCAGTCACACTAAGGAATAGTCTAGCTCAGGGAATCATATTTTGGAAGCAAAAAGTACAGCGTTGTCTGCATACATGTGTATATGTTTGAGGAGACACTTACTGAGAGAAAGTCATTCAGGAAGAGGGAGACTAGGATGGGGCAAAGGATACAGCTCCTGGGGTATTCCTGAGTTAATGGGAGGATAGGAGAGGATGTTGCCTAGTTGGACTACTTTCAGTCAGTCAATCAATCAATCAAAATCTTTATTTATCCAGGCGAACATCATTGAGCAGAGCTCTTTTACAAGATGGACCTGGTTAGAACAGGGTCGGGTAACATCCATCATAAAAACATATAAATACATGTAAATAAGTATATAAACACAAACACAATGATGCAGTAATAGGGGAGTCAAATGATAAAAGGAAGACGAGGCAAGCCATAACAGAGGCAGATTCAAATACAAGGGGGCAGGTCCACCACTGAACCATGCAACTGTATATAAACCATGTTCTCTGTATAGAAGTACCAGTTAGTTCACTTACCAGGGGCAGTCACTAGTACTAGCCATGAAAATGGCTTGGAGAACCACCAACTAATGGCAGATGGGGTACCTGGAGGGGTATGTAATATGTTAGCGAAGGATAAATATTGTGAGAAGTGAAGGCCCAAGGATAGGTCGGTAGAACTGATGCGGTGGTGGGGGCCTATGGGGAGAGGGAAAGGGGAGTTAGGACTTTTATAGTATGATTGCGTGTAGATTGTGGATGAGTGCAGTATAGAGTTGTGAAAAGAAGGCTGGAGAAAGTGGGAAGATAGACCAGTATCAAAGGGAGGACAGAGACATCAAGGTGTTACATGAAAGCATGATGACAGACCAGGGCCAAGGAGGAGACAAGCACTAGAAGTAATTTGTTTATAGTTAAATGGTACAGGTTAGCATTATGGCAATTCATGTTCATGGGAGACAATTGCACTGATCATTTCTGAGACGTGAATATAACAGCTTGAAAGATGAGATGCCAATGGGTGACCTCGGTTTCAGTTTTTTTTTACAATTTATTCCACAAGGAGGACAGTGTAAAGCTTATAGCAGCCCTGCCAAAGCGAGAGTTAACTTTGGAAACCATCAGTAGGAGAGATTTGCAACTTCTCGGGGCGTAATTGCCTATTGGTTTTATAGGAAGACAGTCTGTAATGTATTAGGGCAGTTTTTTGGAGATTGCTCTCCGGGTCCATAAGGCTGCATTTTTATCACGCCTGAATTGAAGAGCACTCCACTCAAATAGGTAGGAGCAAAACCAACTGACCGATAGGTCAGATAGAGCCACCCTTCTACTAGTTTGTGAAGCAGCAGGTGATGGGGAAACAATGCTGAAATCCATTTCAGGTTCAACAAAAACAGTAGCAGTGAACACCCCCTGTTCCATTCCCTTCTGGATGGAGTCAGTGAGCTGCAGAAAGGAGGAAACTGGAATGGGTTTTACAAAGCCCAGTAGTAGAGGTGAGGGAGATTCAAACTCCTGTAGTGTTTCAAGGACAACATTTTACATAAATTAAACACATTAATAGCCATCTATTAGTCAAAGTCAGCATTTTGTGGCTGTAGAGCCTCCTCTTCAAGGCCTACAGTGGTCCTAAAAACAGTATACATAATGTTAGAGACTATATGCAGTCCTGGTGGTTTTCAAGTATTACAATGATAATCCCCTAAGACAGTCACCACAGTAGTGCCTTTAAACTTTTTGTAATTACCGGTGATCATTTTTAATATCTGGATAACCAGATCTTAAAATTGCGTTACAACCGCCCGGCTGCTATTTTGCATTACAGTCGGGTGGTTGTAATGATCAGCTGTCAATCACTCTCGTGCTCACATAGATGTGAGCGCTACCAAAACTACTACTGATTTCACTTTCTCAAACATGCAAACCCACACTGATTAAAAATGATCACCAGTAATTATAAAAAATAAAACATGGGTGGGTATACATAGAACCAGAAATTTACCAGCACCTTTGGTGTGTGATGCTTGTATAAACCCCTTGAACTTCGCTCCCGGAGTTTATGTAGCATCCCACACCTTGTGTGTGTGTGTGTGTGTGTAAATTTCTGGTTACACACACACCCACCCATGTATTCTATTTTTAATAGACACTTAGGTAATTGAATGAATATATCCTTGAATAGTAACCTATACCCATTATCATGTTATCTTTTCCATATTAACTGTTCCCATCACTGACATCTCAGAATTCAGATACTGACCCTTGGTGCTTACTACTTATATTAGTAATTGTCTGCTATAAAGTGGCAAAATAAATTCCTCTTCTCTGATTGGTCAGTGCTGACCTTCAACAGTGTTGTTATCCCAGCACAGCATCATGCCCGTTCAAAAGCAACTAAAGTTGTATTTTAAAAATGTATTTTTTTTTTACCTTTTTATTTTTTTTTTTAAGCAAGCCATTGTATAATTGCAGTTATTCACGCCAGGGTGTGTTTGTCTTGGGGATAACATCACTTCTTGAGTGTTGGATGCACTTGGCCTGTGGCTCTGTGCTCAACCACCCGAGGCGTGATGTTATCCCAGCACAACACACACCCTGTCATGCATTATTGCTTCATTAAGAAAATTATGTATATTGTGTTTAGTTTAGATGACATTTTGACTTTGAAACACTACAGGAGCTTTGGTCTCCCTCAACTGCATTTGGATCTATTGCTCAGCAGAGACGCAGACTCCCACAAATAATCATCAGTCCTTTAATTCCCCCCCTCCCCATAGCTGCATGGGTTTTATGGAAGCCAGATTGTAAAGGGCAGAGAAAGGAGGAGAAGTGAAGAAAGGAGGGGATGTTGTAAAGGACAAGTATTCCTGCCCGTTTGCAGGAGCAGGGAGGAGAGATATGGGGCAGTAGATACCTGGGAAGGAAGGGAGGGTCACCATCTTTGTGGAGGGGGAGGACTTTTGCATGCTTCCAAGCCTCAGGAACTTTGCCCAGTTGGCAAGAAATGTTTAGTAAGGATGGGTGAGCAATAAAGCACTAAGGGCAAAGTGGCAAAAGGAATGAAATGGGTGTGTCCAGCGTGGCAAGTGTAGACTTTGTGGCAGCACTGTAGACTACATCCGCTTAGTCAAAAACTGGCAAGATCATCTTGAGGATGTCTGGGAGAGGAAGGCAGGATTTGTTTTGATACAGCACACTAGGCGTAGGACAAAGTGTCTTATGCATGGAGTCAATGTGGGTAGAAATGATGAGGTTCTGGTCCAGCAGCACCACTAAGTGCTTTTAGTTGGGTACCTCTTCAAGCAGGTTGCCAGTCAGAGTCTTGAATACAGGGGTATGTTGGAGCCTTGCTAGTGTTTGTCTAGTGCCTAATGTTAGGGAGAGAGTTTTTGATGTTTAGTGAGAACCAGTTTGATCAGAACCAGCAGTGGGTCCTGTCAGTTATGCTAGAGTGACCATTCCAGCTCAGATACTGAAAACCCAGAAGCACAAGAATTGTATCATCTAACCAGCCTGGTGGGGCTGAGGGTTGAGGCGCTGGACGCCACACCTTGCGCCATGCCGGTGACCCAGGTTCGGGAACAAGCCTGGGTCGTTGGGGGTCAGCAGGGGAGAGAGAAGATCGAGCGTCCAGAGGACAGCGCTCCTCTCTCTGGGGAGGGTTCCAGGCTTGCCCGGCACAGCAGCGACCCCCAGTGGAGACCGGAGGCACTGCGCATGCCGGGGCAGCAAAATAGTGGGGCGGAGCTGTGGCAGGCGTCACAAGGCGCCATTGTGCGTCCGAGCTTGGGAAAGGCAACGGCGATCTCCAGTGGCCAAGGCCCACCCGCCCAATGCCAGCTGCAGCCCCTGACTCTACCCTCTGGGGAATCCCAGCCTCTCTAAGGCGCTGGGGGAGATGGGAGTCCTGAACCAGATTCAGAAGTCGGGGCCGGGGGGGTTGCGGTTCAGGCAGGCAGTTAGGAGCCGTAGGTCGAGCGAGGGAACCTGAGAGATGTCTCAGTAGGTGGGTGAAGAAATAGAGTTAAAAAAAAAAATTGTATCATCTGCATACGTGTGCATGTGTAGACACAGATGGATGTGAAATAATTTTAAGATGAGAATAGGACTGGGCCAACAATGGGGCCCTGGGGGATACCAGACTTGATGGTCAGGGGGGTGGATAGGGTATAACCAACCTGGATCTAGGGGAGCCGATTAAAGAGGTAGTAGCAGAATCACCCAACTGCCAAGTCAGGCCCCCAGCACCTAACTTATCCAAGAAAATGGGATGGGCCACTGTATCTCAGACCTTTGCTAGGTCTATGAAAATGGCTGCACTGACCAGGCCCTAGTTCGTGCCTTTCATCAGAGTCAGTGATCCAGAAGAGGGAGGAGATAGCGGAATGGTATTTGCTGAAGCTAAACTGGAAAGGGGATTGGGTGGATAGCTGGGAGATAAGTTTGTCATGATTCTTAGCCAGGGCAGGAAGGAACAAGATGGGCCAATAATTGCCTGGGGAGGAAGTGTCGCCCTCATTGAGGGGGGAGGACTTTAGACTGCTTCCAGGACTGGGGGACAAACCCAGTTGGAAAGAAAGATTGCAAAGGGAGGCAAGAGGGGAAGGGATGGTGGCACAGAGAGTTGAAAGAGATCAGTGTCCAGCCAGACTGGGGCTATGCCCCTTAGAGGTATTGAGAGAGTAAGGCAGCAAGGGTGGTCTCAGAGGAGACTAGGAAGAAGGAAAACGATGTTGGGGTAGAGGTGGGTGGTACGGGGGCATTTGGTGGGAGACAGGGCAGATGGTGGTGGGGAGAAGGAGGAGGGAGAAAGTAGGGAGAGAACACAGGATTTGAAGAAATTGTTAAAGGTATTGGTGACTTCAGTTGGGTCAGAGGTGAATTTCCTAGTTTGAAGGTTTGGGGGCAAACTCTCAACATAAACTCTCAAAACACTAAGTATGGGCACACGAAGTTAAAGCACAACTCTTTCAAGCCTTGTGTGTCTTGGCCATATGCAACCTGCACAAAGCACGGTAGGACTTGCGTCTAGACTTACACAGGTCCTGCTTCCTGCGGCCCCGCGTGAAGCAGTTAGGACTTACCTCTCAACCGGTCCTGCATAAATTAACTTCAGACTTATCTCCTCTTCTGCAGATTTGCGCTAGGTTGCACTGGGCCCTGCGCGATGCATCCACTAAGATTCATTGGCTAACTAAAAAAGACAGGAAATTATGAAAGCCCAGTGGCGTGGAGGGCTGAGGCTCTGGTGCCTTACCTCCTGCCACACCAGCGACCAGTGTTCAGTGGCGAGCACAGGCTGCTGGGGGTTGGCCAGGGAGGGTAAGGATTGAATGCCTGAAGGCTGCTTTCCTTTCCCGGTTGGGGGATCTGCATGCTCTGCCAAATGACTGTCACCTGGTGGAGGCCAGTGGTAGTGCAAGTCGAGGAGGGCATTGGAATGGAGGGCTGTAGGACTCCGTGGCGTGCGCATGTCTCCACCTGGGCACATCTGTGTGCAAGCCCTAGCTTGGGGAAGTCATGAGAAAATGAAAAAGGTATGGCTTCGGCTTTGCGAAGCCCTACCTGCCTGCCCCCGCTCCTGTGTCGTCAAGTCCACTGCCCCAACATACGGGAAGGGGAAACGGTCAGGCTTGTAGACACCAGGTGGGGGGGGGGAGTAACAGGGCTGATAGCTGCCAGAGCCGAAATGCCTGGGGGAAAAAAAACCTCTATGAAAAAAGAGAAACAGGAAATTAATGGCAAAAAATTAAGTTAAATGTTGGCTAAAGTTTGATAACTTAGAACCCCTGTTTAAAGCATAAGTGGTAAGAATGAGAATTAAAATAGAAATTCTCCGTCACAGGCCTTTTAGAGCAATATGGGGAGAGCACAGTGAACTTTACCTGTTTATTGATACTAGCCACAACCAAGAGCACCCTCAAAATAAGTAAATTGATGAATCAAGTCCGGGCTAAGCGGAGCACACTTTGAATTTGTTCTGAAGGTTGTAGGCAAAATAAATTGATTTGGCCTCCCTGGTGGCCTTAGTAGTGGAGTTACGTAGTTGTTTGTATCTCAGCAAGTTCTCAGGAGAGCCTGAGGCCTTATGGAGATGCCAGGTAAAATCACGAGCTCTGAGAAGGTTAAATGACCTCTGCAGAAATCCAGGAAAACTGGAACCTGTGGACTGAAGACCTCCTGAGAAAGACCATGTTTATCCCATATTGCAATGAATGTGGCCATGAAAAATGCAAGGCAAAGTTTATTTGGTGCCCATTTCTGGGGGCTCTGGGCAGCTTACATAAAGACAAAAGGGGGAGTAGAAAAAGGGATTTATAAATCCATATTTAAAACAATGATAAAACAGATAAAATAATACCAATAAATAAGCTCAGTAATCAAATTAAATAACTATGTCTGGGAAGTCCAGAGAGAAAAGGTGGGACTTCAGTCGGCTCTTAAATACCTCAACTGAAGGGACCTCTCAGATGGCAGAAGGAAGCGAATTCCACAGGATGGGGCCAGTGACGCTAAATGCCCTGTCACCAGCAGTTAACCTTTACACAACATCTGTATCAGTGGTTAGTGTGAGCACTGATCAGTCTGTGGCCAGAAGATCATCCAGCAAGGAAGGGAGGTCAAGAGACTAGAGTGGCCTAGACCAGACATACTTTAGTGGGGCTTTAGTAAAGACGATCTTGCAGATGCAGTAGACCATGTGATGGTCACTGAAAGCATCTAGTAGGGTGCCAGTGGAAATGAGGTGGGGGTGTGAGGACAGGACCCAGTCAATAAGAGAATGATTTGTGGAGCTGGGATTGAAACTTATTGGCTCAGTAATGAGCTGCACAACATTGGGGGACTCGGTTTGTAAATGGTATTTTTTTTGCCAAAGTGGAATGTCAGTTTATATTTAGATCCCTAAGGATTAAGAGCTCACCTGACGCTCAGAGTAAGGAAATGGTTGAGAAAGTGGCAGGACAGGAGTCTGGCTTAGCTTTGGGGCAGGAGTGATGTTGCTGTCCTCTGCAGTACCTATCTTCTTGTCTTATGCTGGCCATGAAACTTTTCAAGGCATAGTAAGTGCTCTGCTGTTCTCTGTAGTTTAAAGTGTATCTGAGTTTAAAAACAAAATGCTTTTAGAGAATACAGGGACTTCATAAGGCATGTAACAGGACTGAATGAGAGAGTAACTTCGGCTGGCTTGTGCAGGTATGTATCGTAAACTCCCACGATGCCTTGCATGGGTGGGGTCTTGACCTTTGCAATGGAGACAAATTTTCACACTGGGGCAAAACAGAGTGAAGCAACCACCTCATTTATATTTAAATTAAGATGAAATTAGAGGGATGCAAGAGAGGGAACCATTGTTCGTGCTTACAAACTACACAAGTATACTGAAAATAGACAGGAAAAAACGGCAACTAGATGATGAAGCCGAGCTACAAAATGTATACTGTGCTTGAAAGCACAACAGGACGGAGTCGAACTCAGGCACCACTAGAATTAAAACCCAAAACGGGCCGGCCCGGTGGCGCTGAGGGTTGAGGCGCTGGACGCCACACCTCGCGTCATGCCAGCGAACCAGGTTGGGAACAGCCCGGGAGCTGGGGTCAGCAGGGAGGGTAGGATTGGCGTCCGTGGGACAGCTCTCCTCTCCCGGGATCAGGGTAGCCCAGTGCAGGGGGGCCCGGTGGAGACGGTACCACTGCCGCTGGGAACACAAGTTCAGAGCCTGAGGCTGACGCCTGGCTAGAGTGTGACGGACACGCGCACGCTCATGGCCATTGGCATCAGTGCACGCCTGCCGGCTCAGGGGACAGAAAAAGGGGAAAACTGGGGCACCAGCCGTGGCGGCATGATGGCCGTCTCTGTAGCAGACTCTCTCGGGCGCCTGAGGCGACGGTGTACTGGATCCTGATTCGCTGCTTGAGCCCGGAGGGAGGTTCCCACCACCCCACCGCGGGGGGCAAGCCGTGGGGGTCACCGTGAGGCCCGAATGTGGACGCGAGAGGCAGTCCAAAGGAGAGATGGCGGCCGGATGGACCTGAGGGAGATGCCGGGACGTGGGAAGAGGTAAGGCAGACTGGTGGCTCCTGGGGGGGATAAAGAAAATAGCAAAAAAAACAAAATAAAAACGGTTGGGTATCTGATTCAAAATACCACTTTATTGTTTAAAATGGAGCAACTACTTCCAAACAAAATGCCAAACGTTTTCGGGCACTACCTCTGTGCTCTTTCTCAAGGCATAAATTGGTGCTCACATGTGTGCATTTAAAAAGCGCCCACTTAAAGGAGCCGTACATACAAAACACATTTAAATGTGCACAATAGTGGTTAAAACGGAACTGATAAAAAAAACCTTTATCTTGCACCAAATAGACATACAATTAATCCCAACCAAAGTGCTTTATAAGTATACAGCATATGGCCATATTCTATCTGTTACCAGCTTCTAAATGTTACAATACCTTTGGCCACATAAGATGACCTCCTACATGGGAGGTCACATGTAACCCCCAGGTGGCGCTATCCCAAGGGCTACTACACCTGCCTGCTTGACTACTGACAGGTTGAGGGGCCTAGGTTCTACGGCGGGTGCCTCCACCCAGAGGTCAGGGTTTGTAGTGGTTAGACTAGCTTGATCACAGCCCTCTGGGACACCGTGACCCCCTTTGGTTCCCTCTAGTGGTTCACACAGTACACAGGAGTTACAGCCCCAATACCCCACGTATACACACTGTTCACTCATAAAGCACCACTTACCCTCGAGACTGATTCTGCAGCACGTCTCTGAGGACCCCCTTTAAAATAAGATTAAACAACATACACAGCAAAATATAATACTGTTTCCATAAGTACCAACACCATAGACAGTATATAGTATAACAACAACAAATCTGATTTATTTAGGGGACAGTAACATGGGAGGGGGAAATCAGGTTAATTGGTGGCATTAAATCACAGTACTGTGCACACATACAGGGTCTGAAAAGTCGCCTCTGGGTACCCAGGTTGGGGTGGGGGCTAGCCAGGTCCGTTGTCGGGGTTGGCTGGCAGGTGCAGATGGATAGGGCCCTGTAGAAGAAAATATATGCACAACACCCAATTGTAATCCGAGCAGGATGGCTCAGTCCATGAAGCAGTGAAACAAGAATTAGATGACACACTTGTGATTGAAAACAGGCTGCAGGGGAATACACTGATTTGTACTCACAGTACCCAAGCTGAGAACCGGATGGTGGATGTTCTCTGGATTGTCAGAAACAGGGCATGGAGACAAGGTCCTTGTGACTGGACCCCACTACAGTTTATAGCAAACGGATTTAGTCCGAGACAAGCTGGGGTTTGCTTCCAGCTTCCACACAGCACAGGGGATTGGAAATGGCGATTCCCCACAAGCACTGTGCACATTCATATGTAAAAGGAAAGTACTATACCATGCAAGCTGCTCCTCGATCCCGATCGCACTTACTGCAAAATACCCAGGAGCACACACAGCAGCTTCAGTTCCTGACAGACTGAGCACGATTCAGCAATTTCTCCAGTCTTCTACAGGGTGAGCCTGGTTTCCACACTTCTGGTGCTTCTTTCTCCTCACAACTTGAATTCAGTCCAAACTGGCACTCACAACGGCTGCAGGCCGAAACTCAGGGCCTCACACGCGCTTCTCGCGCAAAACTATACACCGTAGAAGCACAGAGCTCTTTCTGTCTTCACAGTCACAGAGCAGGGCATTTCCTTTAGCGCCATACCATTCTGTTGGCTGGTTCGGCTGTCACTCACAATAAGACTCCCTCTGGTGGTGGAAAAAGGCACCAAGGTTAAAACTACATTTCCCAGAGTTACTGCCCATATAATCCCCTTGTGGCTGGCTCAAAATTGAGAGTCCAAGTTCCGATTCATCCACAGGCTCCATTTTAGGGTCTCCCTATCCTCCTGTTTGGTCCAAGTCAGCTATTCAGGACCAAAATGAAAGAGTTACACTGAAACAGTTTGTGCTGAAATGAAAGCAGGTTAGACAAACTATATTTTCTCAGTCACTCTAAATGATTTCTGTCAAACGGTTATATCTTTCAACAAGGCTCCCTCTGCACATGTAGCAATGGCAGAAACGGAGCGATTTGACAGCAGCCCGGGCGGGATTCGGTCATTAGAACACACAGTTCCCCCCATACAAACTAAGTCTGCAAGCAGACAGCTCTTAAAGAGACAGTACGTGGAGGCTCAAATAGCACTCACTTGGAACCACATTTAAACAGCTCAGACACCGAACACCGCCCAGACTTGGAGCATTCAGGCCAGCTCCTGGAAGACTTTTGGGAACCCCCATTTGCAGGGGGGTTACAGCCATATTCGTAAAAACCTTTTTCTTTGAAAAGTTATTTTCTCCAGTAAGAGTGAATAACATGCAAAACCAAAACATAAGAAAAAAGACAAACACTAGACTGACAGCTAATACCTTGTATTGCACCTAAGGTAAACTGCCAGAAACGTTCACACTGTAATAACATATCATCTACATTGTCTCCCTCTAGATGATATGGAAACTCTCTCAATACCCTTAAATTTAAAATAATTTGACAGACCCCTTTTCATAACATGTACAGCCAAAGCATGTCTTTCATCTCATCTCTCAACTGCTCTAAGATGTTCACTTATTCTAACCTTCAATTTTTTAGTAGTCTCACTGATGTAAAAACAATTGCATTTACATGTAGCTTTGTGTACTACGTTTTCACTGTTGTAATCAATATTTGCTTTGATTTCAAATGTTTTCTTATTGTGCGGATTTTCAAAGGTGCTACCTAGCATCACATGTTTACAGAAACTACATTTCCACAAGGCAGTATATTATTGTTCTGCACCGAGTCTGGTATGTATTCACTTTTCATAACACTGTCCTCCACATTTTTCCCCCTTATATGTGAAACATGGATTTGTCTGCGTCCATTCTCTGAGTTTAGGCTCCAGTTGTAAAATGTGCCAGTTCCTCAGAATTATGTCCCTGATAGCTCCTGATTGCGGGGTATATGTGGTAATAAAATTTAACTGTTTCTGTTTACGTGAGAATCTCCAGTTTCAAGTCCATTTTTAAGTTTGCCACGCCTGCTGGCTGCAAACTTATTGCTATAAGTGGTTAGTGCGAAAACATGAAAAAAAAAACTGCCGAACAGCTGATCACTGTTCGGTCACACAAAAGAAATATGTGTGGATTGGCCTATTCCGCACATGTGCAGTACACGCCACCGCGGCTGCCTTGGTGCGAAACGAACAGCTTGGGACATGCTGCATGTGAGCCTTTAATAGAAGCACTTTTAAAACTATTTCAATAAATAAATAAGCCACGCACGGCTTTCCACATTGGCAACTCCTGCCCACCACACACTCCCTGAAAGCTGACATGAGGGTGCCCAATCCCGTGTTGACATGTATCCTCCTGTCTCCATTAATGTGGCACACTGGAGTCCACCCTGGTATGCCAAAATAATTTTTATGTTCCCGACACGGGATGCCCTCCTGGTGTGATGCTCTCCCCAAACCGTCTATTTGCCAACATCGGTACCCAGTCCCTGTCTGGCATGTAGCCCCTTTCCACTTAACTGTAGCACACAGTGAGTCCTCCCAGTGTGCTGAAATAATTTTATTAATTTGTTTTTCCGACACCAGGATGCCCTCTCCTTGTGTCAGATGACCCCTCCCCCACCCCCGAATATTTCAAGTGCCGACATCGGGGTGCCCAATCCCCATGTTGGCATTTCCACACACACACAGACACACACACACACACACACACACACACACATACTGCTGTGGCACACTGGGAGCCCACCCCAGTGTGCCTAAATGTACTTAATATTTGGTAACCTGTAAAATAAAGAAAATCATCCCCCAAAGTCTTTATTTTTCCCCTGTAAAAAAGAAAGTGGTCCCTCGTCATCTCCCCATCCCCACCCTCCCTCTACGGATCCACCTCCCACACCCCACCTTACCCCATACTTACCTCGGAGGTCGGGAACAGCGGTCTTCTATGGACCGGGACACGTCTGCACTCTTCAAAGCCGACCAGCAAACTGAAGAAATGACAGTAAGCTGTATAATGGGAAGCAATGGGGGGTTTCAACTTAGGTTGATATCCAAGCCATTATTAGGAATTTTGGCCCAAAATTTTCAACATGGGGTTCTTGGGACCCCACCTCGTGAACACTGTCACTGCCATTTGGTTACTCGGTCCTGAAAGGTGATTTCGCGGTTGCTGCACGGAATCACCTTTCAGGATTTATTAGCTAAATGACAGTGCCACTGTTCATGAGGAGGGGTTCCAAAAAAACCATGTTGCAAATCTGGTGAAAAAATTCCAAAAAAATTACTGGGTTATGCGTGTGCGTTGCGCAGTTTCTACGCACGCTTGTAACTTCACCACTTTTTAATATTTTCACTCCAGATTTTCAACATTGCCATTTTTTCACACCTCCTTATGAACAGTACAGCTGTCATTTTTCATATCCTGCCCAAAATGACTTTTTGCACCTGTGGCGCAGAATGGTGCGGTCACTGTGGGAAATCAACTTTTGGGACAGATTAACAAAATCACAGTGGCACTGTTCATGAGGGGAGGTCCCAAAATGCCTATGTTGAAAATTTTGTGAAAAAATGATTGTTACGGGCATGTGTTGCGCAGTTTCTACGCTCGCTTGTAACTTTGCCAATTTTTCATGTTTTCATCCAGATTTTCAACATTACCTTTTTTTTTCACACCTCCTCATGAACAGTACTGCTGTTATTTTTCACATCCTACCCAAAACATGTTTTCACACCTGTGGTGCAGAATGGTGCAGTCACTGTGCAAAATCACCTTTTGGGATTGAGCAACGAAATTATAGTGCCACTGTTCAAGATGTGGGGTCCCAAAAAGCCCTTATTGAAAGTTTGGAGCAAAAATACCAACAAATGCAAGGGACGTTAGGGTTTCCAGCCATAATGCCCCACCCTGTAGAGACTGACAGGCGTCGGGGGGGGGGGCGGTGACTTGGGGTCATCGGCCGTAATGCTCACGCTATTCCACCCCCACCCTGCAGCCAGTGACAGGTATTGAGGTGTGCCTTGGGGTCTTCAGCCCTAACGTTCACCCTATTCTCCTCTACTGCACCCGTCTCAGCTTATTTCCTTATGGAATGGGGTGAGCGTAAGGGCGAACCCCAAGGCACACAACACCTGTCGGTGTCTGCAGGGTGGAGTGGTGGAATGGCGTGAAGTGTAGATGACAACCACAGGCGCACCCAAACGCCTGTCAGTCTCTGCAGGGTGAGGGTAGGGGGTTGTTTAGTTTGATACTTCACTACCATTCCTATTATTTTTTATTTATTTATTGAAAGTTTTACCAGGAAGAACATACCAAGCAGCAAGTGCTCATTTCCAGATGTGTCCGGGGGGCAGGGGAATACAAGCCATACAGAATAGGAACATTCAGTACAGCAGAGATGATATACATTGAATTCCAGTACAGTTACAAATTTTTTTTTTTTTACATTATAGTACATAAGTGAGGTCAGATACTTTTGCAAGTATTACAGTGCAAATGCAGGGAGATCACCCTGGAATCAGTGAGACCAGAGTGGGATATAGCTGGGGGGGGAGGGCACATGGGATATTAGAAACAGGTGCAGGAGGAGCTGAAATGTTTTTTAGTGAGGTAAGTGCGAACATGAGGTAATTGGGCAAAGCGGATGTTGTATGGGAGGGAGTTCCAAAGAGTTGGAACCCCTATAGGAGAAGGCAGCCAGACCTGCTGAGGAGGTCTGACTGGGGACAAACAAGGTGAGAGGGTCTGAATTTCTTAGTGAATAGGAGGGTGGTAGAGGATGGAGAGGGAGGAGGATAGATAGGAAGGCAAGGACTGGTCCCAATATTTATCCACAAAGGTGGCACAATGGGTACGCTGTCTGTCGTCTAAGGAGGAGCGAGAGAGAGTGGTAAAGGGTACAGTGGTGAGTGATGGGGGGAACAGTCAAGGGCAAAGCGGCAGAAGGAGTGGAAGAGTGTGTCCAGTCTGGTTAAGGAGGAGGAGGAGGAGGGAGCGGCACTGCAAACCACATCCCCATAGTCGAAGATGGGGAGAATCATTTTCTGTACAATAGACCGGCGGGCTGTCAGTGGGATGCAGTCCCAGTTGCGGTACGGGGCACCCAGTTTAGGTTGCAGTTTCTTGGGTAAGGCCTCTGCGTGTGCAGAAAAACCGAGGTTCTGGTCTAGCCAGACACCAAGGTATCTAAAGAAGGAGCAGTCCTCGAGCAGAGTCCCATCCAGGATGTGGAAGGTAGGAAGGGAGGGTAACTGAGAAAGTCTCGGCCTAGTGCCAAAGGTCATGGAGACTGTTTTCTTGGCATTCAGGACAAGTTGGTTTGAGCGAAACGACAGCTGAACATTATCAAAATCACTCTGGATTCTGGTCGCCACATCGGTTATGGAGGGCCCAGTTGCATACAGGATGGTGTCGTCTGCATACATATGGACAGAGGTATTGGGGCAAGCAGAGGGCAGGTTGTTTAGGAAAACGGAAAACAGCAGGGGGCCAAGGACAGAGCCTTGGGGCACACCAGTGGTTATGGGTAGAGGTGGGGAGGGTGAGTTGCAAACTCTAACGGATTGAGACCTACCTACTAGGTAGGACTGGAACCAGCTTGTGGCCTTGTTGGAAAGCCCTGCACTGGCCAGATTTGTGAGGAGGCAGTGATGTCACAGTGTCGAAAGCCTTGGCAAGGTCGACAGAGATGGCAGAAGTGATATGTCCCTGATCCATACCAGTTTGGATGGAGTCAGTGATCTCAGTAGGGAGGTGATGGCGGAGTGGGATCTCCTAACACCAGACTGATATGGGGTGAAAAATGAAGTGGAGTCAAGGAAGGAGGAGAGCTGAGATACCATTAGGCATTCCTGCAGCTTGGCAAGAATGGGGAGGAGATAGATAGGGCGGTAGATCTTACTTCGAGAGGGCTCTTGCAGTAGGTAATTACTTGTAGGACTGCACCCCCTGGCGTCAGGACCACACAGAAACATTTGCTAGCAGTGTCTGGGGGACCGTCCACCCAACGTCACGTGACTGACATCAGCGTGATACTATATAGTGGGCGGTCCCCACGTCCGCCCTCCAGTTCTTTCCTGCCGTCGACCTGTGCATGTTGGAGCTTTCTAGAGCTCGTCACAGCACTTCAGTCGCCTTCACTTCGGATTAAGTATCCGTTTTTCCTTTTTCTTTTTCCTTCAGTAAAAATTTTGTATGTTGTCCTCATCGATGGAATCGCATAAGAACTCGACAGTCGCATAAGAACATGTGCGATTTGTGCAGCGTCCAGCTACTGCACAAGGACCAGCATACCCTCTGTCTCTTCTGCTTGGGCCTGGATCATAACGTCAAGGAGTGTGAGACCTGCGCCCAGTTTAACCAGGCCACATGGAAAAGGTGCCAGCAGTCCCTCGAAGCCCATCTACTCAAGCTGACAATGGCTTCAATGGAAAAGAAACTGAAAAAACTTAAGAGCACCCCCGACCGACTCCCATAATGAGAAGAAGAGGGATAAGGAAGAGCATCAGGACTGGGAGCAGTCCCCTCCACCTCCTTCGAAGCCGCCTGTGGGCTCTTCGGTGGTGGAACGGTCCTTTTCCTCCGGGAAGATGAGCATCATGGCCAAGTCTGCGCTCCCACCTACAGAGCAGGCTTCGCGCCCCCGCCACCACTGGTTATGGTGGCTGTGGGTGCCTCTGATTCTTCTGAGGCTGCCACCGACTTAGGTCCATTTCTACCCCAGGCTAAGTCGGCAGGCGCGGCCGATAAGTCGCTCATCGGACCCTCTGACAAACGCCCATCTGGGGTCATTAAGTCGGGGGTCGGAGTTTCTGACTCCCATGTGGCCCAGGTTGATAAGTTGGTCATCGGACCCTCCGACGATTGCACAACCATCTCACGTCCGTCAGACACATTGGGAGGCTCTGACGATGCACAGCCGGACTTCAGATCCATCTCGGCTGAGGGGCAAGGGTCGCCGCGGGGCTCTTCTCATAGCGAGCCCCCGTTTCCTCCTTCGCCAGAGATTCCTCTGATATTCCCAGGTCTGCAGGACCCAACGGACGGAGACCATCCGTCAGGTGTACCTGACGACAGAATGTCCACCAGTTGGACGGCAGCTTGCCACCCCTGGCTGGAATGCCAGATCCTGCACCTCCCCAGCGCCTGTCAGCTCCTTTGTGCCCACCGTTGGGGCCGCCATTGGGCCATCCTCTACAGGGGCCTCCATCAGGATTACCACCTGCAAGGCCACCGTCTGGTCTTCCACCTTCGGGCCCTTCACCTGGGTTCCCCCAGCAGGACCACCGGTGGGTCACCCACCGCCTTTAGGCTATCCCCCGTCGGGGCCTCCATCATGCTATCCCCTGTCGGGGCCGCTGTCCAGCTACCCTCCATCAGGGCCTATGCTGGATCATTTTTCCACAAGTTATTTCTACCCAGGGTACCCTAGGGGCCAGTCGCCTCTCTTTCATGCGCCAGGATATGCCCACCATTACTCTGCCTCGGGCTTCTCTTCATAAGGTCTACATGCCTCCGGATAGAGCTCTCGTGCCTATCACCCACCACCTCCTCCAGCTCAGCCACAGGTGGATTTCAGGGAGGTATTGCCGTCCTGGTCCAAGACAAAATCCCAGTTGGTATCGGAACTGGACAGTAGGCATGCTGAACCCTCGGGCAAGGAGCGTTCAGGACAGATCCCTAGAGCGCCCTCACCAGTAACTCTTCATGCCTCGATGTCAGGCATGACATCTGGCCATTCACAGAGTCTGGCGTCAGAGGTCATCCATTTGGAATCGATTTTCGCACTTCTGGACCAGGAACCTGCGGATTCCGGTGACTCTGATTCAGATTCTGAGTCATCCTCTAAGGGTTTGGGATTTGAGACCCCCCCACCCCCGCTCGGAGGAGCTGGTCCCAAGGGAGTCTTCCAAGTTCCTTCCCGAGGATCTGTCTTTCGTGGACCTTTTTAAGACAGATCGCAGAGGCACAAGATTTGAAATCTGATGCTCAGGACCCAAAGTGTCAGAGGTTTATTTATTTTATTTTATTTATTTCAATCTAGGATTACAATACCTTTGAGCCGAGGCTCTTTTACAAAGGTTCCACGTCGGCATGTGCAACAGTCATCATTTTTAGTTACAAACATATAATCATTGACTTACAGACATGTAATAACCAGTACAAAGACTTGAGCTATGGGCAAGATAAGGGAAGGGGGTGGGTGGGGAGGGAGTGAGGGTAGGAGTTGAGGTGGGAAGAAGGTGTAGGGGAGTAAGGGGTGCGAGAGGTGGTTGGGGTGGGGGCAGGAGTGGAGTTACGGGGGTGGGCGGGCGGAAGACAGTGCAGCCAGGGGGCCTTGTCGAGGGAATATGACAGGTAAGGTGCTAGGGGTGCAAAGACTGATTGTAAGTGCTGGGTGCTGGGGCATGTGCAGCTGGAACGGTGGAAATGTTAAGATGGGCAATCACAGGATACAAGCAATGAGAGGCGCAGCTTGGACTTGAAGAGGCCAAGTGTTGGTTAGCTGAGCATCTAGACTTCCCAGAAATGAGTCTGTTTTTCACTCCTTCATGGCTGGAACCTCACGAAGATTTGTCCTCCACCATCTGGCAAAGGCCCTCCTCTATCCCGGCTATGGCTAAAAAGGCCGACCAGGTATACAGGACATCAGAAGGTAAAGATCACCTCAGCGTACACCCTAAGGCAGATTTGGTGGTCATTGTTGCGGCCCATGGGAAATCCCTCAAGCCAAAGCACCTCAGCACTTTTCCTCCCGACAAGGAATCCAGACAGTTGGACCAGTTCAGGAGGAAATTTTACTCATCCTCTACACTAGCAATTCTTGCACTCAACTATGTGGTGCACATGCTAGTGTACCAAAAATCTTTGTTCTGCCAGCTCGAGCGCATAGCCGAGGCCCTCTTGGACTCAGAGGCTAAGTCCACCTTGGCTAATACCCTTAGGTCTGCTAAGGTGGCTGGACCATGGATTTGTTGGGTACAGGATGGGGAGCCCATCTGGGAATTCACAGGGCCCAGGGCCTGTGGTCACCTGCCAAACTACACTTGCACATAAATGTGCTCGAGATAAGAGCGGTTCTTCATGCTCTTCAGGCTTTCCAGCACATACTTCAGAAGGACACATTGTTGAGCCAGTCAGACGTGTGTGTAGTGTGGTATATCAACAAGCAGGGGGGCACTTGCTCGTATCCTCTTTGCAGAGAAGCAGTGCAGGTCTGGAATTGTGCTGTCCTGAACAGGGTTCACCTTCTGGCGGTTCATGTGCCAGGTGTGCAGAACGCTCTTGCAGACAGTCTCAGCCACACCAGGGTAAGAGCGCATGAGTGGGAGCTAAAGCAGGAGGTAGTGGATCACATCTTCGACCTTTGGGGTCATCCAAACATGAATCTGTTTGCAGCCCCATCAGACACAAAAGTTCCCATGTTTTGCTCGCTCGGTCCCGTGCATGGTGCTTTCTGGCAAGACGCGCTGTCACTTTGTTGGACAGGGAGGTTTCTGTATGCTTTCCCTCCCTTTCCAATTCTACAGAGAGTGCTGATCAAGCTACAAATAGGAGCCCGAATGATTCTGATAGCTCCATTGTGGCCTAGACAAATGTGGTTTCTGCTGCTTCAGCAGCTGGCAGCGGCACTCCATTCCCTCTTCCACTTTGTCACGATCTCCTGACAGAGGAAGGGGGCACGCTGGTCCATCCAGGGCTGAGATCCCTTCATCTCCATGCATGGCTCCTCACGACATAATCACTTCCAGGTTCGGAGTCTCCTCTAGGGTGGCTCAAGTTTTGGTAGAGGCCAGAAAGCCTTCTACCAGAACTACATATGCCATGAAGTGGAAGTGTTTCTCCATTTGGGCCACCTCGAAGGGTTGGGACCCTTTTTCGTGTCCTGTTCCTCAGGTCATGGAGTATCTTCTTCACCTTTCAGACTTGGGCTTCAGCTATTCCTCACTGAAGGCGCATCTACCGGCCATCTCTGCCTATTATATTTTACTGGAGGGCAAGACTCTGGCTTAGTTGGAGGTGTCTAAAACTTTCCTAAAAGGAATCCTGCATCTGAAATCCCCAGTACGTAACCCTGCTCCACCGTGGGACTTCAATTTTATTTTGAAAAAATTTACCTTACCTCCATTTGAACTGGCAAGCACATGTGAAATGCGTTTTTTGTCCTGGAAAGTACTCTCTTTAGTTGCGGTTACTTCGGCTCGAAGAATTTCCGAGCTTCACGCCCTGATGTGTAAGGAGCCTTATTTGATTTTCCACAGAGACCATGTGGCTCTGCATACTAATCCTAAGTTTCTACTGAAAGTTGTTTCAGAGACCACCTTGAATCAGTCTCTTCAGCTGCCAGCACATTACCCTGAGCATTCCAATCAGGGGAAGGCAATTCTGCATACGTTACACGTTCACAGAATGTTATGTTATTACACAAACGGGAGAAAAGATGTCCGAAAATCGAACCAGCTTTTTGTTTCTTTCGCACCAAAGAGAGAGGGTGCAGCAGTTTCCAAACAATGCCTTTCCAAATGGTTGTCTAACTGTATTTGTTTTTGTTACCAGAAGTATGGTAAGGTCCTTCTGGGGCAGGTTAAAGGACACTCTACCAGGGGTATGGCTGCCTTGACGGCCTGTTTCAGGATTGTATCTGCTGCAGAGATTTGTACGGCGGCTACTTGGAGTTCCATCCACACTTTCACCAGACACTACAGTTTGGACATTGCCTCTAGGTGCAGGGCTGGTTTCATACTAGTGGTCCTTCAGGGACTCTTGTCCTAGGTTTTGGGCTAATTTTAGCCTGTCGGTTCCTGCCTCCTGTAAGTTTCTTTTTCTGTCCCTCAGATTTTACTGCTTGGGACACAGTCCTACAAGTAATTACCTACTGCAAGAGCCCTCTCGAAGTAAGATAGTACAGTTATGTAAGAACTTACCGTAACAGTAGCTCTTCGAGAGAGGCTCTTGCATTAGGCAACATTTTTCCCCTCCCTTCTTCCCCCTTTTTAGTCCTTAGCCATTTTCCTTTAAGTCTTTTCAGGACTTCAGGAGCCTCTTTCCCATTCTCCTGTCATGACTGTTAGAGGGTCTCCAACGGGAGAACTGGAGGGCGGATATGGGGACATGTGTCACGCTGATGTCCGTCACGTGACATCGGGTGGGTGGTCCCCCGTCAAACACTGCTAGAAAAAGTTTCTGTGTGGTCCTGACACCAGGGGGCGCAGTCATACAAGTAATTACCTACGGCAAGGGCGCCTCTCGAAGATCTACTGTTACGGTAAGTTCTTATGAAACTGTACTTTTCCAAGGGAGGGAGGGGAACTACTGTAGCAAGTTTCCATTCAGCCGGAACAGAGGAGAGGGAGAAGGAAAGGTTTGGTAGGGAGGCGAGAGGTGTTGCTATGCCATCTCTCTACATCCTGCACTACCAATGCCAATACCAGCAAGCAGACATTCGGTATTGACAAATGCTTGTTATACTTTCCAGTGACGATTTTGTCAAAGAAAGGCAGTCGCTTACCTAACAAGGTTCTTATTAGTTAAGCGACTGCCTTTGTTTGACAAAATCATCACTGGAAAACATTAAAACAACCTTTTAAACATTGCCCCAATTAAACAGTATGGAGCGCGTCCCTGCACTGTTCATTTAGAAACATGGTGAACTTTCGGCATTGACAAATGCTTGTTTTTATTTCTGTCTCTGTAGTTTAAAAGGTTTACCCTTTGGACCTCATTCACCTTTTGTACAGCGTTGTTTATGCACTGAGTTCTGTACCCTCCTTTTTTCAAATCTCTGTCCCATTTCATAAGAACCCTTAGGGAATGCTTCCTCCTCAGAGCAATTTCACTTAAATCTGATAAATTGACTGTACGGGATATTTTCTATTAGGTGCCTCGGATGGCAACTTGTGAACTGCAGTAAGACATTTCTGTCTGTTTCCTTATGGTACAAAGCAGTATGGACACCCATTTCTGACGTACCATCTTTTGTAATTTGCAAATCAAGGAAGCTTATGGTATCCTGATGCACAGTAACAGAGAAGTGCAAGTTAGTATTTGTTGTCTCCAAATCCGTAACAAAATTGAGCTCTGCTGTAGACCCCTTCCATACCATAAGAAGATAGTTTATGTATCTATCTTCAGTAAAGATCTATATGCTCCCAACTGTTTACATCCTGATCCAGCACATACTTCTGCTCCCAATCAGCCACATAAATATTTGCAGATATAGGTGTAAATACTGTACCCATGGCAGTTCCCTTGATTTGTAGGAAGTACTTACAAATAAATTCAAATACATTAAATTCCAGTACATATACTGCTAAAGTTAGAATGAAGTCAATATGTTGCTGGCTGTAATTTGTGTATTTTATCAGACCCTCTCTCATCGCCTGCAATCTGTCTTGTTGCAGAATATTAGTATAAAGAGAAGTGACATCAAGGGTCGCTAACCACCATTCAGGTTCGATACTTATGTCTTTCAGTACTTCCAATATGTGGGTGCTGTCCCTGATATAACTTGGAGTCTTATAGGCCAAGTTCTTCTTTTTCTCTTCCACAAAATGCGGTAGAGGGTTAGTTAATGAGCTTATCGAAGATACTATCGGGTGGGCGGGTTGTACAAAGTTTTGTGATTTTTGAATCAGACACCCCACTGTTTGGGGTTTTAATTCTGGTGGTGCCTGAGCTTGTCTCTGTCCTGTTATACTGGAAATAGGTTAAGGGGACTTTCCCTTTAAGGCTGTGAGGTATGTATAGAAGCACTCTACCACCTTACTTCCCATGGTCCTGTTTGTGAACCTTGCAACTAATGATTCCGACTTCTTCACTGAATTGGGTAGAGAGCTTGGTTTTTTTATGATCAGGACATCAGGATTGTAGTGTACGGCTCAGAGCCTTAGCTGGTCAAGCTTGGGGAGTAGACTCTAGATATTTATAAGAAAAATGTTAAGCCCTTAGGTCATCTAAAATGGAGTAAAAAGGTATATTGCACATTCAAAAATGTTAGTATAAAATGCACAGCTATGTTAGTCTCATCAGCTGCAGGAAAGCTGTGCTTTACAGTTTTTTTTCCTTTTGTATTGGTAATATAGCTGACACTAAATTTGGCCTTGTTACAAAACCTCGTTTTTGATAGGAAGTAAGTCCTCTAATGTGTGTGATTAATTTTTTCTATTTCTTTCTAGAAAACTTTGCAAAATCCGAATACTACCAGCTGGCTCTGGAATGCCTCCGCAATCATCACACGGCGCTGGAGAGACTTGGTGCACCACCACTAAAGGTCCACAATATCCGGCTCACTGACAGGAGTAACCGCATTGACAAGTCAGTTGCACAGGTAGGTCTTGCTTCAAATAACTGTATTCAGGTTCACAGGCTTTGGACGTACTTTAAAATATTTTCATTTCCTTAAGGGTTTACGTGGCTTACTTACTGTATGATAAATGCAAATGCTAGTGAAAGGATTGGGACTATTGTCCATGGAACCTACAGTCCTTCATGTTCCAATCAGATACTCTACAGGCATCTCTCTCTGTCTGTCTGTCTCTCTCTCTCTCTCTCTCTCTCTCTCTCTCTCTCTCTCTCTCTCTCTCTCTCGCTTTCTCCAATATTTATGGTTTATAACCTCTCACCTGAAAATGTCCTGATGCTTCTCTTTCTCTTTCCTGACAAGTCTCCAATTCTGTAAAGTTGTTTTATTCTAAGCACTAGTGAGATCAGCTCTTTAACAACACTGTAAAGCTGTGAAAGCAGGTATGCAACTATTTTGATTTGCTGACAGCCAGTTGTGATTAACAAGTCACAAACTGTAACATACTACTGATGGGAAACTATAAAATGAAAGACTGTTTATATCATAGATACATTGTTTGAAGTTGATATTTGTTTAAATTCCCTGAAAAACACTAGCTGAGAGCATTAGCTTGTAGTATTACATACTATAGAAAGGTTGTATTTTACAGAAATACCTTTTCCCCTTTATATGACTGTTAAAGGGAAACGTCCACAAGCTGCCTAAAACAGCAATGGTTAGCATGGTGCCTTGGTAGTACAGTCGCCACTCCCAACATAAAACACATCTAAAGAGTATCTTTCTCTTTATATTTTTAGCGTTTCTTCAGTCCCTCCTCCATTTTGCCGTGTCCGTGACCCCTGCTGATCTTTGACTCACTATGACCCGGAAGTGACGTGTGATACCGGGGAGAAACTCATTCAAGTTTGTGCTTCTGCACTTGCTACCACTGCTTTGCTGCTCTCTTGTAAGGGAATTAGTTGAAATCGAATCAGAGATTCGTATTTTTCATTTTTATTTTTTGCAGCCGAAGCAGTGATTACATATATACTCCCAACATGGCTGTGTGCAGTTTTATAGTCCAGATGCCTGTGCCAGTTTTATTTGTCTTGTCCTGCTCCCGTCCCACTGTGCTGTGAAGTCCTACTCTCGTTGACATTGGTTCTGAACTTGGGCTTCATTGAAAGGCTTCTTCTACCAAAAAAAACACACAGCATGGCTCCAAACAGACGACAAATAATTCCACCCAGATCACGCTCGGTCACAGGATACATCCTAACTTATTCTGTCATTTGCCAAACAGTTTGATAGCCCGCTGAACAGTTTTGCATATGATCACTTTGTGAAGGTATGCCAGATGCGATGCTGACTGCTACTTGTTTTGAGCCATACCGTGTGCTGTTTGTTAGAAATCAGCATTCATATATTGCATATTGATGCATATTATGTATTTCATCTATTGTCATTCACTGTTGCCGTGCAGCTGTCATGGCAACAGTCAACATACAAACACAGGCAGGTGGCAAGTCAGAACTGCGGTGAAGCAGTACCATGCAAAGAAATAGGACAGTCATTGCAGTTTGACTAAATATGACATTTCCTGATGCTTTCTTGTTGTATGGGGATGTAGGTTGTACAGACATAAAGCAGACATTAGTACAGTGCAGGGAACGACCAAAAACTGGAATGTGATGTCAGTAAATCTACTAGTGTTTGCAGTGCTCCCTTGGCAATACTAACAACTGAAAGGTGAATGAACAGCTGAGGCACAATACCTGAAACAGGACAAGAAAACAATGGGTAGTGAGCTCTTAACCGTCTTTTTAACAAGGCCATTGAAAAGCTGTGTCCACCAAATAGACACACGTACCTGGACATTTCTGGAGCTCTCTGCATTACCTTTAAATTGCACCTACAGTATAGCTTTCTGCATAGAAATGCGAAGTGCACACAGCAGTATTGTGGCTCTGTATATCAGGCAGTCTGTCTTGCTTGATCCATGCTACCCACACTGATAGTCGGCCATCATGGGGGAACATGTGACAGGACAACTCGCAGTACTCGACTTTGCGGCTGTCGCTTCGGCAGCCCACCACACAGCAGTACACTGTTTTTGCGATTGTGAAGGTCCAAAAAGAAAAGGACCAGCACAATGCAATAGTGGCAATAGTCAAGAAGAAAAAAAAAACATACTCGGATGTTGCAAGAGGGACTGTGCCATGTAAAACTAAGGCAGCACTTGAAATGTAGCAAACTGCGGCTCTAACTGTATGTTTAATGGCTAACAGTATTTGACAGTAGATTGTCACGGAGGAAAAAACCGGGGCAAACAATACAGGCGAAACAAATCCCTTCCTCACTAGAAGATCTGACAATATCTAGCTGATTCATAACTTAGAAAATAAGCACTACGGGCTTTATAGTAGTATCCCTGTATCCTACGTCACACTCCAGAAGTGTACTAGGGTGCATGTGTAAGCCTTCACAGCATGTCGCGGCTGAGGGCGGGTGAGAGCATGGAACATGCATTTTTGCAAGCAAAAATAGCAAAACTAGGGCTAAGGTAGGAAAAACCTACTGTGAATAAACAGTAACTACTTCTGTGTGACTCTCCTGGCTGTCAGTATGTGGACATTTCCGTTTAAAGTGGGGAGTTCATTTGCATGAAATTCCTCTCTCACAAAAGTGTTGATACCGAATAAAAGTGTGAAGGTACTATACTTGGGTACAAAAATCCACAAGCAAAATTAAAAAGATTTTGGAAATACCCAATAATTACAATGTCATGCAAGTTTTTTAGTTATCTACATTGTGTATATTAAAGAGGATTACTAAAGCAATGATTAAAGGAGAGCTGGCCCAGTGGCGCTGAGGGCCGAGGTGCTGGACGCCACACCTCGCACCACGCCAGCAACCCAGGTTCAGGAGCGAACTCGGGCGCTGGGGTTGGCAGTGGCAGGAGAGGATTGAGCGTTCGGAGGACTGCTCTGCTCCCCGGGGGAGAGCTGTGGGATTGTCTGGTGTCCTGGAGACCCCCGATGGAGATCGGGGGTATTACAGGATGGCAGACTAAATTGCTGGGGTGAGCGTGGCAGATGCTGGCAGGGTTGCCGTGCGCCATGGCGTCATTGCACACCACTCTCACGGGAGGAATGGGCACTACAAAGAAAAAATCCCCCACCGGCCAGCGGAGATGAAGAGGGCTTCAGGGGATTGGCCCACATCCCAACGCTGGCCCAAGTGCACCAGGAAGCTCCTTGGGCATAAATCCAGCCACCAGGTAGGCCCCTTGAGTCTGCAAGGTTGCCAAGGGCAGGCATGCCCTCACCCGGGGGTACCTAGTTGCCGGGGGACTGGGTTTTACCGAGGTGGCTGGGTGGAGAGTGTACTGACAGTGTGGGGGGGGTTCAGGCAGGGAGTGAGAAGCCACCGCTGAGTGGGCAACTTGGTAGGATGCCGTGACCAAGATGGGTGCATAAATAGAATCAACAAAAAAAGCAATGATTAAAGGGTGATTTGCATTTCATACCTAAATCTCATTAAGAAATTAAACATGATTATTTATCTAGATCAATTGCATGATAAAGCTGTTAAAAACAACGAAACATATATTGGAAGAATAAAACTGGTCTAAGTTGAGTACGATTTCCTCTTTGTGTTTATTATGGGCAGATCATGCCAAACCAACTTAACTATCATCTTAAAGAGAGTTGATGGGGGCAGGGCTGTAGACATGGTCAGTCTGGATGACAGCATAAGCTTTGACACCGGCACGTGACAAGCTTCTGGACAAAGTACACGAATACGGTATGCATGAGGCATACACAAGGTGGATTGTTAACTGGCTTGAGGACTGAAAGCACAAGGTATTGGTGGATGGGCAATATTAAGATTGTAGAAGGGTACTCGGTGGCATCCATCAAGGATCAGTGCTCAGGCCACTGGTGTTCAATATTTTCATCAACTATCTGGATGTTGGGGGCAGGATGCCTAAAATTACTGATGACACAAACATGACCAAGATGGTGGGCGTCCTTGAAGAGGGGGACAACTTTCAAGAGGACCTGAACAAACATGATGATTGATCGGACTTATGGAACCTCAGATTAAATATTGCAAAATTCAAGGTGCTACTTTTGGAGAGGAATATCAGAGATAGGGCCAACACACTGTGTGGGTTCCTCTGGTTGCAGTGGAGGGAAAGGATCTAGAGGTTATAACAGACACGGGTCTGAAGCATGACAAGCAGCGTGTGGCTGCTGTCAAGAGGGCCAGCAGAATGCTGGGGTGCATTAAAAGTGGGTGACCAGCAAGGCAGGGAAAAAGATCCTGCGTCAGATACAACGCCCTGGTCAGGTTCCACCTGGAGTGCTGAAGGCACTTCTGGGCTCCTTAATACAAAGGAGACATTGAAGCAGTAGTTTACATGTTTACAAGTGTAACACAACCCCCACACCCAGTCTTCCTACTGTACTGTCCCTTGATTGGGGTTGGGGGATAGGCAATAACCTCAGAAGTGACTCCTGTGTCTTGGGGTATTGGAGGGAATGTTCTTAATGGGAACCACCCCCTGTGCATTCTTCAGACCCAGGCTTGACACTCTTTGCACACTCCTTGACACATGGTCCACTGGGTGCTGCTGTAAGAGTCCCTGTGCACCCGGCAGTCCTTGCCTGGACCATGCTATCTGTGGCCCTTCAGTGGAGAACTGCCTACCTTCTTCACAGAGCTTCCCTTTGCTGCACAGATAAGGACTCCACTTCACATTTGTCAACCCCTTCCATATATTGGTTTCTGTGGTGCTCTGCTTTACTGTCTAACTGGAACAGTTACTGAATCGGAACCAGTCTTAAAACATAAGCTTCTACAAGGAAAACTGGCTTACATGTTGAGTGTTGCTCTCTTTTGGCAAATGCACTAAATGTTTGCACAGTATACTTATTCATACCTGCTTAGGAGGCAGGCCAGTGGAAATAATGGAATTCGAGTCCCTTATGACCTTAAACTATTGTGTTACTATCGTAATGCTGAGTCATTGTGACTCAAGCTAAAGTTTAAACCAGGATCTCCAGTGTTGACAGGTGGCTACCTAAACATCCCTGGGATATTTTTGCAGGACATTTTATTTAAGTTACAAACAGAAGAAATTCTATTAGACTTACCATGATTTTTTTTTGTGTTAGCTTTAACATATATAAGGAGACTGGTACAGCTCAAAGCTGTGACTTCAGCATGGAATGTTGGTGGCATGAAAGTTCCAGATTCTCTAACCAGTCCACACTTCTTGCCACACAGTAAAACAGCTATAATAATTATAACCCCACTAATGCCTTAATTATAATATGCAAGAAAATATCTATGTAACATAAAGAATAAACAAGCATTTGTCAATGCTGAATGTTGTCTTGCTGGCATTGGCATTTGTAGTGCAGGAGTTGGAGAGATGCATATTTGGAATGGCAGTGAAGTATTGAACTAACGCCAACCCCACCCCCACCCTGCAGAGACTGACAGGCATTGGGGTGTGCCTTTGGGTCATTGGCCATAACACTCACGCCATTTCACCTCACCCAACCCTGCAGACACCGACAAGTGTTGTGGTGTGCCTTGGGGTCTTCAGGCCTTATGTTCACCCCATTCCATGAGGAAATACATTGAGATGGGTGCAGTATAGGAGAATGGAGTGAACTTTGGGGCCGAAGAGTCCAAGGCACACCTCGATGCCTGTCTCTGGCTGCAGGGTGGGGGTGGAATGGCATAAGCATTACAGCCGACAATCCCAAGTCACAGCTCCGACACCTGTCAGTCTCTACAGGGAGCGGCGTTACAGTTGGAAACCCTAACTCCCTGGGTGTTTGTTGGTATTTTCACTCCAAATTTTCAACATGGGTTTTTTGTGACCCCACCTCATGAACAGTGGCACTACCAGTTCGTTAGCTGAAAGGTAATTTTGCTCAGCGACTGCACCATTTGGTGCCACGGGTGTGTAAACACATTTTGGGCAAGATATGAAAAATGACGGCTGTACTGTTCATGAGGAGGTGTGTAAAAAAAAAAAATGGCAGTGTTGAAAATCTGTTGTGAAAATATAAAAAATTGAAGTCACGAGCATGCGTAGAGACTGCACAACGCACGCAACGCAGTTATTTTGGGGATTTTGTTTACCATATTTTCAACATAGGCATTTTGGGACCTCCGCTCATGAACAGTGGCACTGTGATTTTGCTGATCTATCACGAACATTGATTTCCCAGAGTGAGTGCGCCATTGTGCGCCAGATGTGTGAAAACACATTTGGGGCAGGATGTGAAAAATAACAGCTGTACTGTTCATAAGGAGGTATGAAAAAAATGGCAATGTTGAAAATCGAGTGAAAATATTAAAAAAATTGTCAGTGTTATGAGCGTGCGTGGAAACTGCGCAATTCACACTCGTAATACAGTCATTGTTTTGGAATTTTTTTCACCAAATTTGCAACATAGGCTTTTGGGACCCCACCTCATGACCAGTTGCACTGTTTCATTAGTCGGTCCCGAAAGTTGATTCCGTGCAGTAACCACAAAATAACCTTTCGGGACCGAATAACGAGATGACAGTGCATATGGTCATGAGGTGGGGTCCCAAGAACCCCATGTTGAAAATTTGGTGCCAAAATTCAAAACAATGACTGAGATATTCCAGTGAGTTGAAACCCCACCATTGATGCCATTATACAGCTTACCGGCATTTCTTCACATTGCAGTTCGGCTTTGAAGAGTCCAGATGTGTTTCCGCTTTACTGAAGGTTGTAGCACCAGACCTCCGGAGGTAAACATGGGGTGGGAGGGTGTGTGGGGAGGTGGGGTGCGCAGAAGGTGGGTGTGGGTTGGGAGAGGGGGCGCCGCGGACTAGTCGAGGGACCGTTTTCTTTTTTTCAAGTATGGGAAAAAAAAAAAACATTACGAGACCATTTTCTTTCTTTACAGGTGAAATGAAACAAATGTTGGGCACACTGGGGTGGGCTGCCAGTGTGTGTGTGCTCCATGACTTTCGGGGGGGATGTTAGCCACACTGGGGTGGGCTCCCAGTGTGCCACACAATGGGCATTGGGGGGGGAGGCTTTGTGTGAGCAGCGGCACACTGGGGTTGCCACACAATGTGGGGGCATGGGGGACATGCTGACATGGGGATTGCACCTCTAATGTTGACTTTCTTGGGGATTGTGTGGTGGCGGCTCCTTCCGACAGCATTATTACTGAAATGTTTCACCAAGAAAGGCATGTACAGGAGGCGTGTCATCTGTGCCGCTGCATAACGAGCTTGTCTCAGATTGCAGCAGCACATTTCTTTCAAGCTGGTGGCACTTTACATAATTCTTGTGTCAGCGCTAATATGCCAGCTATTTGGGGAATGAGGGCTGCACCTACTAAAGCGCACCCTGCATTCAACAACACTGACACACCTCTGCATTTCTTCTACTACCACAAGATGTTGCTTGTGCGTGCGCAAGATGTACCATAGTAGAAGTGTATCTCCCCCCAAGTTAGGGCTAACCTAAATGGCTCCCTGAAGCCAAGACACGCTGCTGCTGCCTTGATCATGCTTTCTCTGGCATCGGAGGACTGCCTTTTCTGTTGCAGGGGACCAGAGGAGCATGCTACAGCCAGAAGGGGCTGTTTACTTCAGCACAACTCATGCCCAACTGCTGCATTCTCCGGCCAATGGGGGTGGGGGGTGGGGAATGGTTTCTTCAGTGCCTCTTGGGTCATCAACGAGAGCAGCTCCCATGCCACACATTAAAGGCCTGCCCTTCACTGATAAGGTAGAGTGTGATTGACACTTACAGCAGTCTGGGAAATCCCTCGCTAACTCACCTAACCATCTGGACTGTCAGTATGACCATGCACAACACAACAAGAGGGCAAAATAATAATTTTAAAATCAGAAGCTCTATTTTGCTTATTTATTTCTCCCCTTCCCTGGCCCTGGTCAGCTCCTCGTCCGGCTGCCATCCCATCGCTCCTCCTTCAGGCCCTCACACCCGTGACCCCCACAGCTTACCCCCTGTGGTGGGGTGGCGGGGAGTCCCCCTTACTCACCCACCAAGTTCGAATCCAGTTTCGAGGGCGTTGCCTCCAGAGCAGAGCACAAGGACGCCCATCAGGTTGCAATGACCAGCCAACAGGGTCTTTCTTTTTCCGTTTTTCTGCTTCCCCATGCTGGAGCATGGCGTGCAATGACGTCTGCGGCAGGCCCACAGACGCACCCGCGTGTGGTCCCGCCAAGCATCTGCCATGCACCTGCCCCGTGTCCTTTGCGGTGGAGTATCATCGAGACCCAGCCTCTGCTAGGGATCAGGTGTTCACTGACAGCTTGTCACCCCCGGAGATGGAGAGCATTCCACGATGCTTGATCCATCTCCTCCTGCTGACCCCTCGGGCGGCCCGGCGACTGCTCCTTCTGAATGTGGGTCACCGGGCGTGGTGTGGCGTCCAGCATCTCAACTCTCAGCACCACCAGGCAGACCAGAAGCCCTATTTAAACTGTACATTTGGGGCCAGTGCCCTTCAACTCCATAGGGCACCACGATATTGCTGACCCCTGATCATGGAAACAGCTGATCAGGGAGTTGGAGCTAAAGGATAGCAGCAGAGACCTATAGAATACTGAAGACAGAAGGAATCTTGGTGTTTTTTTTTGTTAGCCTATAGGGCATCAAGTTATGGACCTTGAGGTCTGCACACTCTGATTTACAACCAAAAGGATGAACGTGGAGCTAACTTATCCCAGTGGAGACCAGGAGGCTGTAACAGGACTAGTCAGTCAGCAGTTGGCTCTGTGAGAGAGCACACCTGACGGGTAGAGCTGCTGTCTGAAACCCAGTTTTGGGAAGCCTGCCTGAGGTTTCCATGGCCAGAACTGTGGGGCAACTGAAGGCTTTTACAGCCTGAAAGGAGGAGAGCCTGAGAGCAGTGCTGCATCAGGCTGCTCACTTGTCCAAATAACATTGCTGAAGGAGAAGCCGTTCCTGCCTCAAGAAAAAGAGGTAATCGCATGCTAGCCCAGCACAAATGCCACAGCTGTGAGCCAGCAATTGCCTGCCATCAGTCTGAGGTGCTGGCCAGTCATTGCTACAGCCAGGCACCAGCTATTGTCACCCACTGGGGACTGGATACCAGGACACAGTGTGGGACATGCAGCCCCTGGGTTCCTGGAATGGGCTGCCTAGCAAGAGAGATAGAAAGGAAGAGGTTGCTAGCCAACTGCTGAAGCAGAAGAACCCTGACCTCATCAACAGGACATTTGAGACCTGCACCACTGAAAAAAACAGATAAACTGAGCAACCAACCAAGAGAGCTGCGTAAACAGAGAGAGAGAGAGGAGCCCAGATTCATGTGGGAAGACTGAAAACAATGGAACCATGAAATCTTTCAGGGCTTGCCTTGTAACTGGGACTGTAGACTAGTTGGTGACTAGTTAAGCTAATCTGACCAGCGAGTCGGGAGTTACAAATACCTCATTTGAGGTTTGCCATTTTAGCAATTTCATGGCCTTTGGGGTTTTCGTTTCATTTAAAGCATTGCTTGATTTGTTTATGTAGACCACCTCCTGCTGACTTGCTCCAGTACCAGTGGGCCTTCACTGTTTTCATGACTGGGTGCCCAGTAAAGCAGTAGGAGCTCCCTAGTAGTAGCCAAGGGTAAAAATGCACTGGTACCAGTGGGGAGAGGGTAGTGCCCCCAAGTACAGGAGGGCAGAAAACAACAGAGGTAAGTACTGTACTGTGCTCTGTGTTGTGTTTACCAGATGTGCCTAGGAGGACATTTTTAGCAACAGCCCGGGAACATGTCATTTTGCTGTGGATGTGTAGAGACCTAATAGTGGTCTCTGAGCCAAGCCCACACAAGACACCTAAATATCATCCAGTGTACAGCTGCTTTGCTGAGGTGATAAAATTGACCAACTAATTCTTTCCTTTTCTTCTTAGAATAGTGTCTCCCCCTCCCAACTTCCCATAGCTCCTTTTTGTTATTTTTTCAAAATCTTGATTTGTGAGCGTAGTATTAATTGTGAGCATATTATTAGTAGGCTGCTAATAATTACATTTTTATTCAAACAGTTATTGCATTGTGTGGTTTCACGGGTGGGGTGATCCTGCGAGGAGGTACTACACCCCAGGGAGGTGTACTGTTCTAAAACCAGGTCCACTTAAAAAGTATCTCAGAGTGAATGCCCCAAGTAGTTTAATCATTTTTATAGATATGACCCCCACCCCCACCCAATCAGGAGTTTAATGACTCAGGCCCTCAGCCTTTGAACTTTTATTTATTTTATTCTGTTTTTGCTGACTGAACTGTTTGAGCTTACAAGGCAGGGGTAGTAACAACATCATACACAGTGACCCAGTTACAGAATAATCAAATCACCTTGTTCAGATTGGATTCCTGGAAGAACTAGAACGCTCTTGATTAGCATCATGGACAATCTTGAGTTGATAAATTCTGGACAAGCAGGATGTAGTGAAACATACTGACTAAATAGTAACTCTCCAAACTGAAAGATTAAACCGTGCAAAATTTCAAAGCTCACTAAACCATCTGGCAAAACAGAGAGCTATCCAGACAACACACTGTGATAGAGAGAATATATTCATGAACAGTGGCCAAAGGCTCAAAAAATGGTTCACAGAGAGTTCTGAGGATCAAAAGAAAAATCTCCTGGAGGCACAGTTGACTGCAATGAGAGTCTGGCCCTACAGACCACTGGAAAAACTCTGCTTTTGCAGGGTATTAAGTAGCTGGTATATCTACGCCAAGTGCTATGCATTTTCAAATCTGATTAGCACTTTCACACGTCAAACTGCTAATCATTTTTTTCAGCTTACTTAAAACTCTGTTATATCTAAGAGTCTTACAAGTGAGGAATCATCCTTATGGCACAAAACAGCCCTCAAAGCTGAACAAAAAACAATGCCCCAAAAAAAGGCTTAGGGCTTAGCCCATATCTGACATGAGCTATCGTTTTCAGGTGTGCAGCCCCAGTACTCTGGAACTCCCACCGACATCATCTAAAGGCAAACAAACCTTGGGTACCTTCAAAACAGCCCTTTAAAAGATGCCTCTGTCACAAACATATGTGTGAGTGCTTCACGTGGAACGTGGCCTGATACCTGTAAGTGCTATATCATGTTATATGGGAGCTCTGTAAATGCATTGCATGTGTGAACTGCTTTACTGTGGAATGTCTTCTGCTGTTGTACATGCACTTGTAACCCCCCCTGCAAATGGGGGTTCCCAAAAAGTCTTCCAGGAGCTTGCCTGAATGCTCCAAGCCTGACTGGTGTTTGGCATTTAAGCCGTTTATCTGTGAGTGCTTTTAGAGCCTCTGGTACTGTCTCTTGAAGAGCTGTCTGCTTGCAGACATAATTAGTTTCTATGGGGGGGGACTGTGTGTTTCCCTGCCCGAGTCCGACTCGAGCTGCTGCCAAATCGCTCCATTTCTGCTGTCACTAAGTGGGCAGAATGAGAACTTGTCAAGGATGTAACTGTTTGCCAGAAATCATTTAGAGTGATAACGAAAATACAGTTTATCTAACCTGTTTTCTTTGCAGTCAGAACTGTTTGCCTAGCCCTCCATTCTGGTTGAACTGCTGAACTGGACCAATCAGTGTGGGGGGACCTTTGAAAGAGAGCCTGCTGCTGGCAAATCAGAACTTGGACTCTCATTGTGGAGCCTGCCACCTATGTACTGTATGGCCAATGCTTCTGGGAATTGTAGTTTGGACTTCGGCGCCTTTTTGGGGAGTCTGATTGTGAGTGACAGCCAAACCAGACAACTGAACTGGGAGGAACTCAAAGGAAATGCCCAGCTCTTGTCTACTGGAAAGATCATATCAGTTTGGGCAATGAAGAGACAAGGAGCTGTGTGCTTCTTCAGTGTGTAGTTTTAGTGCAGGAAACATGTCTAAGGCCATAAGTTTCGGTCTGCAGCTTGTGCAAATGCCCATTCAGACTGAATCCGACCTGTGAGGAGAATCAAGAAGATCTGAAGAGCAGAAACCAGGCTCACCCTGTAGAAGACTGGAGAAATTACTGAATCGCACTCGGTCTGTCAGGAACTGAATCTGCTGTGTGTTCTCCTGGGTACTGTGCAGTAATTGCGATCGGGATAGAGAAGCAGTCTGCCTGGTATAGTACTTTCCTTTTACATATAAATGTGTGTAGTGCTTGTGGGGAATCGCGTTTCAAATCCCCTGTATAGTGAATTGAGTGCATGAGGCTGGAAGTAAACCCCAGCTTAATACAGACTACATCCATGTGCTCTAAACTGCAGTGGGGTCCACTCACAAGGACCTTGTCCACATGGTCTGCTCCTCCTGGCAATCCAGGACAATCTGCCTTCCATCAGGTGATAATATCATACACAGCGGTAGGTGTACCTATTTGTTGATGATACGAAAATATGCAGTAGGGTGGACACCCCGGGGGGGGGGTGGAGGACATGAGGGAGGACTTAAAGATGCTTGAAAAATGGTCTGGGATGTGGCTGCTGAAATTTAATGCCAAGAAGTGCGCTGTGATGCACTTGGGAGTAGGAACAGAAGAGCAGGGTACACCCTAGGTGGGGAGGAAATTAAAGTAACAGAACAGGAGAGGGATCTGGTGATCAGTCTCCTCGAACCTTAAGGTAGGAATCCAATGTAGCAGAGCAGCGGGAAAGGCCAATGGAATGTTGGCATGCATAGGCAGGGGCATTACTAGCAGAAGTAGGGAGGTAATAATGCCCCTTTACAAAGTCATGGTGAGGCCGCACCTGGAGTATGGGGTTCAGTTCTAGAGACCACATCTCGACAACATTGCTCAGCTCCTCTGCAGGGAGGTCGTGGTTCCTGTCGCAGACCCTCTGGAACACCCAGGGTTTGTCTCTAGGTACTTCCTGGTGCGGAAACAGATGGAGGGCTGGTGCCCCATCTTGGATCTGCATGACCTGAACAAGTTCTTCAAGTGGCGCACCTTCAGGATGGTCACTCTCTCACAGATCATACCATCACTAGAGCAAAACATGTGGTTCTGCTCCCTGGATCTAAAGGACACGTTTTTTCACATCCTGATCTGTCCGTCTAACAGATGGTTCCTTTGCTTCTGAGCAGAGGGAACCCTGTACGAGTTCCAGGCCATGCCATTCGGCCTGTCTTCTGTCCCCAGGGTCTTCAAGTGCATTGCAGTGGTGGCAGCTTACCTGAGGCACCAAGGGGTCCAGGGTTACCCTTACCTGGACGACTGGCTGATCACGGGGTCCCTCCAGGCAAGAGGTGGAGCAGTCCAGGGACCTGGTCCTCCAGACTTGCATCTCTCTTGGCCTCCTGGTCAGTGAGGGTGAGGACAAGTCTGAACTTATGCTCTCACAGGTGATTAGCTTCATCAGGGCAGAGCTCAACTCTTGCAGAGCCAGGGCTCAGTTCCTGGCGAACAGGGCGAAGGCTCTCTCCTTCTTTGTCCAATCATTTCTGGTTGGGCAATTGCGTCCCGGCCCGGGACTTCCTGAACCTGCTGGGTTACATGGTGGCCTGCACCAGTGTGGTCTGATGGGCCCACTGGAGAATGCGCTCTCTGCAGTGGGAGCTGGCCAGCCAGTGGTCTCAGCACAGGGGTCACTTCAACCAGCTGGTCACTGTGATCCAGCACATGTGAGGCACTCTCCAGTAGTGGTTAGTCCTGGAACATCTGCAGGAAGGAATCCTGTTTGACCACCCAGAGCCGATGGTCATCCTGATGTCCAATGCCTCTGTCATGGGCTGGGAAGCCCAGATTGGTGGGGGGGGGACACAGAGTCCATGGGTTCTGGACCCCCGAGGAGTCTTGATGCCACATCAACCTGCTGGAGCTTTAAGCAGTTAAGCTGGCACTGACTGCCTTTGCTCCTGACAGTCGGGGCCAGGTGGTCCAGGCCCGGACGGACAACACCACGACCATATACTACCTCAACAAGCAGGGTGGGATGCACTCCCTGCCTCTGTGCAAGAAAGCTTTCTGCGTGTGGACCCTCATACTAAGCCTGGAGGTTGATCTCCTGGCCATCCATGTGGCCGGTGTCTCCAACCTGCTGGCAGATGCTGTTTGCCATGTGGGCAAGGCATCTCATGAGTGGTCTTTCCACCCAGACGTAGTAAACAGTCTGTTCTCCCAGTGGGGCACCCCTCTGGTGGACCTGTTTGCCTCCAGGGAGAAGCAAAGCTGAGGCTGTATTGTGCCCACCCCCTCAGCAGGAAACACTGCAGGGGGATGCCGTCTTGAGGCCCTGGACCCCAGGCCTCTTCCATGCCATCCCTTAATCCACAGAGTGTTGCTCAAGGCCAGGAGGTACAAGGCACAGGTGATCCTGGTGATACAAGTGGCCACAGACTGGCCACGCCACTTTCAGTACCCCAATCTCGGCCTCAACAGCAGGCTCCTGCGGGGTCGTCCTCTCTGCCCGGACCTGCTCTCCCATCAACCAGGGGAAGATGCTCCATCCCGGACCTTCAGTCCCTGCACCCGACAGCCTGGTTCCTGAGTGGCTAAAGCCCCAGGCTCTTTGTCTCTTCAGAGATGTTCTCACTGTTGTTGAGGCATCTCAGAAGGAATCAACCAGGAAATGCTGTGCCTTCAACTAGAAGAGGTTCTCAATTTGGTGTCAGGGCAAGGGGCTAGACTCTCTGTCCTGTCCAGTGGCTAGCATCCTTAATTATCTGTGGTCCCTCTCTGTCGGGCCTTCGGTCAACGACCCTCAAGGTGAACCTGGCAGCCATCACTGCTTACCGGGCGCAGGCAGGTCAGCAGTCAGTTGTGCAGAAGAAGGCGGTCTGGTGCTTTTTTTTAAAGGCCTCGACCATATTTCCCCTTCAGTGCATGAACCACCACCACCTTGGGACTTGTTGTTGGTGTTGGCAAAGCTCTTGGGCAAGCCATTCGAACTAATTCATGGAAGACCGTCTTCTTGGTGGCTATCATGTCAGCCAGAAGGATCGGTGAGCTCCAGGTGCTCTCTGTGGAGTCTCCTTACCTGGTCTTCCACCAGGACAAGGTTGACCTTCGCCCCAACCCGAAGTTTCTCCCAAAGGTTGTGTCTGATGGCCACCTTAACCAGGTGATTAATCTCCCAGTGTACTTCACCAAACACACCTCGGAGGCCGAGCACAGGCTTCATACTTTGGACCTGTGGCGAGCGCTCACATATTACAAGGAGCGCACGGCTAGTGATCGGGGAGAGGTTCACCAGTTGTTTGTCGCCTACACTGGAGCCACACCTGGCAGACTGGCAGCTAAGCAGATGACTGGCAGGTGGATTGTTTCCTGCATTGACCTCTTCTATAGGTTGGTGGGTAGGGAGCCTCCCATAGGGTTTAGGGCTCATTCCACCTGTCATACGGCTGCTTCCAGGGAGATCCTGATCCAGGAAATCTGCAGGGCTGCTACCTGGAGGTCAGCACTCACCTTCATTTCCCTTTACCACATCGATCTTGAGGCACACCGGAATGCTGGTTTTGGGGCCTCAGTTCTTTAATCTCTGTTCCCTAAATAGGGTGTGTGTATACCCCCCCCTCCCCGGAGAACTGCTAGGAGTCTGCCAACAAGTGTGGATAGAACATCATATCCATGTCTCTAGAAAAGCAGGCTACTCACCTGTAACAGTAGATCTTCTACGGACTGGTCTCTTGCAGTAAGTCATTACTTATGGGAGTATCCACCAGGTGGCGCTGTCACATGGCAGCTTCTTCCAGCAGTCTTCCATGGGGGCCACCCACACGACATCACTTCCTGTGGGTGTGTATAAGAGTGGGCGGCCCCAGTACCCTCTGTTCATTTTCCTGCCGGCTTCAGCTCACACAGTCAGATCTCCTGACCTCCTGGGTTGCAGTCTTCGACTCAAACTTGAACCAATTGTTCTACCTTCTGTTCCGGGCCTGTGGCCTACTCGCAATACCCCCAGACTCCTTTTATACAGCAGGCCCGGTGTTCCATTAGAGCTCCCAGTACACCTGCTGCTCCCTGGCCCAGGCACTCTTTCTGGGTCTTGGGATTCACTAGGGCTGCTGTTAACAGCCCAGCCTGATTTTCACTTCTCTCTGCCAGGCCTGTGGCACACTCCCAGGCCCTGGCTCTTCTGCTTCCAGGACCCAGGCCTGTGCACCACAAGCTGCACCCCCGGCTCCTGCCTTTGGTCCTGGGTATGTGTACTACTCCCAGGCCCTGGCTGTTCTACTTCCACTAGGCCGGGCCTGTGCTCATCTCATTGCCCCCGACCCTCCTTGCTCACAGCACCCCTACTGCTCCCTGGCCCAGGCTGTCTTGCTGAGCCTTGCTCGTGGCTGATCATCCAGCTAGGCCAGAATGGACTTTGGTGGCCACCTTAAAGGCTCCATGGTCAAGGGCACTCATTTCAGGCATAGGAGGGAGAAGGAGTCACACTCCTCACACCCCGTCTGCCTTATTCCATCGACGGTGACTCCTCCATCGTCGACGAAGCATTCCTCGTTGGGGCTGCTCCCCATGTCGACTGAGCCTGCTGGGCTTGTTTCATCTTTGACGGGCCTCATCCCATCGATGGAGCTTGTTTTTGAATGTCTCCCGTTGATGGGCTGTGTTGCCCCATCAGTGGAACATTCCTCGTCAACGGGGATGCCTCCCCCGTCGACGACGTATGTTCTTTGCTCTCCCTCGCCGACGAGAGCTCTTCTCCCGTCGACGGGGCATGATTCTGCTGTTCTCTCATCAACGTAGGCTTATTCTCCGTTGATGGGCAAGCCTCTCCTGTCAATGGAACTGCGTGTTTTGCATGCCTCATCAACGGGACGGCTGCCACCGTCGACGGAGAGGCTTGTTTCTGTTCTCTCGTCAATGGGGATGATTCCATCATCGACGGAGGAGCCTCTCCTCCTTCCCTCCTTGACAGGGATGCTTCCTTTGGCGATAAGGGCCTCCCACCCTAGGACACCCCTGCTCGGGACTTTGCTCCTGTACCCCCCCTCGCTCATCCGGCACCTTGTTTCAGCGACCTTGGGGGTCTCTCCCCAACCCCGTCGCCAATTTTGCACCCTTTGGATACAGCTTTTCTCGGGCCTTCGTCTCCGCTGAGCGGACCCAACTGTGAGTCCCTTACCACTTTGCCAGTCCAGATCCACAAGGGTTGGAGTGCCTTCCCCACTATTCAGGGGTCAGCAGGTCCCGGGATGGCTCGCCCTCCTCCTAGCACCACCCTTGGGTGCCCTCCATTCCTGGACCTCCCCCCCCCCCATCACAAGTGCCGGGTGTCACCCACATTGTGCTGGAGGTCCTACGGTCCATGGGCCAGGGTCCAGCCTTGTCCCATTCCCCTTCCCCTCCGTCCGGGCGCCTGCGCCTGGATCCGGCACTTCCTGCCTGGTTCCCCCCTCCCATTTATGTGGACTCCCTTTATGGAGGTTCCGGGATGGGGGATCATTTCATGGGGGTTGTTTCTGGTGGAGACCTCTTCTCCTTTTTGGAGGCCACCCCGCCTGAACCCCCTGATCCCTCCTCTCTCCCGGATCCCTCCTTCATGAAGCTCATGCTGCAGATCCAGCATGTTGGCTTCCCTGCTGCGGATCAGGACTCCTTTCATCAGGACACGGCTGCCTACCTTGACATTCCCGAGGAGCCTGCCATGGTTGTCCCACTTTTGATTCCTGCGTATTTTCATGCACTCTCTCCTATTTGGTCTCATCTTGCTTCCGCTCAGCCTGCCCCTTGTGGCCCTGATCAGCTCAGCTGCTGCTTGCCATGCCCTCCCTTTCCCGTCATCTGCTGCATGCGTGCTTCAATACGGTTGACGCATCGGCCCACCTCTCTGCCTCCGGCATTGCCCTTCGGTGCTTCGCCTGGCTGTAGGTTTCAGGTTTGCTGCCTGGCATCCAGCTGTCAGTTGCAGATGCCCCTTTTTCTGGGAACCTGCTGTTTGGACCTGGTGCTCAGTCCGTCCTGGATTGGCTTCAGGGCATTCTCTCTGGTCTGTTCAGGACCTTTATCATGCCCCCAGATCCAACCCCTACGCCTCCACAGGTGGGCCACCTCATGCCCAGCCCCCCCTTACCGGGGTGCCTCTCAGGACCATGGTAGGGCCTTTAGGGGGTCTCTCAGTGTGCCCCTCTGCGGCATGCCCACCCCTCATGTGGGGTGGGACCTGCTTCTCTGCCTTAAACTGCTTTTCAGGGTTCCCCCACCTCCTTTTGCAGGCCTCAGAGGCACCTGGGGATCTCCTTAACTTTTCTTGGACACTTGCTCCTGGACTGGAAGCTTTGCTCCTTCATGTAGATCTGATTGGAACTCCTGCTACTCTCCCTACTGGAGCCCCTTCAGTTGTTCCTTCCTCTGACCATCGGCATGTTTTTCCCCCCAGTGCTGCTCTTTCTGCTTTCTGATACGCTCTACTTGTCATTCTACTGGATTTGACTTTATGCCAGAGCCTGTCGACCTCTGCCTTGTCAGGATGAATCACTGTGCCTGTCCACCTACAGTTCTTTCTACATCATGCCTTCTGCATGCTGTCCTCACCCACCTTTGAGCCTGTCTGCCTGAGCGGGTGTGGTTTGAGTTGACATTTCTCTTCGATTTCATGACAGTTGTCTTTGCCTAACCATTGGCCTATCTGCCTGCATGGAAGAGGTTTGAGTTGACATTTCTATTAAATATAATACATGTTGTCCTCCCCACCTTTGGCCTATCTGCCAGAGTGGGTGCGGTTGCAGTTGACATTACTTGGAAGTTAGCTTCTTTGACATCGTGGACAGCTGGATTTTGCAAGGGCTCGACTGTCAAGAGTGCCCTGTGGCCCAACTTCCAGCCTTGCCTTTCCTCCCATTTGGATTTTACTGCTTGGAAATCTCCCATAAGTAATGACTTTCTGCAAGAGACCAGTCCGTAGAAGATAGTAAAGTTACCTAAGAACTTACTGTAACAGTAGATCTTTCGAGGATTGTCTCTTGCAGTAAGTCTTCCTCCCTCCATCCCCCTGCTTTGTTGCCTCGAATCTGCAACTCAGGACGTTGGATGAGATCGCTGTTCTCTGTTTTTCCTGGACCTCGTTTACCTCAGTCCATGCCGTGCTCGCCAAAGCTGGCAGTGAACAGAGGGTACTGGGGGCTGTCCACTCTTATACACATCCACAGGAAGTGATGATATGTGGGTGGTCCCCATGGAAGACTGCTGGAAGAAGCTGCCATGTGACAGCACCACCTGGTGAATACTCCCCTAAGTAATGACTTACTGCAAGAGACAGTCCTCAGAAGATCTGCTGTTATGGGTAAGTTCTTACATAACTGTACTTTCTAGGAGTGGTATATGATGTTCATCCACACAAACCCACCCGACCTCCCCCGGCTGTGGTACACCTTTCTACTTCCAGCGGGCAAGATCTGGCATCACGGGGCAGACCCGAGGGTGTTACCACTGGGGTGGGTGGGAGGAGCCAGCTGGAAGACTTTCCAGTGAAGTCTTAAAGAGAAAAGGCACTGCCAACAAGTGTGGATGAACATCATATACCATTCCTAGAACTACTGTTACAGGTGAGCAGCCTGTTTATCTGTGGCTCCCTAAAGTGTATTCACAGTAGATGAAACCCATCTGCATTCAGAGATGGCTTTCCAAGATACTCTGCCTAATGACTGAGCCAGTCTGCCTGGACATGAAGCACTCCCACTAGATAAATGACTCTCAGAGATGGGAAATTTTTTCTGCCCATTGGAACACTTGTAGGGCTGCTGTAAGAAACTTTTTCTTGCTTGTAATCTTGAGCCTGTTTGACCGGGAAACATTGGTTCTGACACTCCTTAACTTTGTTGTCCTCCAGAGAGGATTAACATTGATGCTGTGTTCATCAACACTACAAAGACCTCATGTGGCAGCAATGGTCCCTCACAGGGTAGGGCAGGGTGCTGCTCCCAGGGCCAGTGGTCCCTTGGCTTCCTCTGTATGTTCCCTCGACATTGACCCAGCAGGCCATGATGTATGCCACTTATCCTCTGGTGGTGGAACCCCCTTCACCCCAGCCGTGGGTTGGGGCCCACTACAGAGTTCCACCCTGCTACTGGGCTAACAGGTTGCCTATTAGTGAAACTTACTCAAGAAAACACCAAGGTCCACAATGAGGAGTTGACCAGGGCTGTGTGTGAGTCATCAGACTCTAAGGGTGAGTCCTCAGTGACCTCGATCAGAACTTAGCTCTTCGACCGAGGTTCCACAGTCGGTCGATCTACCTCATCAGGCTTCACCTTCTTTGGAGCATTGCTCCAGCTGATGTCAGAATCCATGGAGGTTTGTCTGAAGCTAGTTCAGTAGCGGGTGAAATGCCCATTCACTGACATCCTTGATAGGGACAATTCCCTTGGGGTCATCTTCCTGTTAGCTGAGGCCATCTTGGGACTGGCTCTATAGCTTTGGAAGCACCCAGCATCCTGCTAAGTGCCCCCCACCTGAATAGTCTGCTGTTACACAGTCCCCAGAGACATTGTTTTGGAGTTTTCAGACCACCCTCTTTGGAGAGACTGGTCTCCGACTCGGTCTTTTGTAAGTTGAAGGGCCAAGGGGATGTGGATAAGGAATTCAAGAACTTGGATTAAGTGGCAAAGAAGGTCTATGCAGACTCCTTGCTTGGTCTCTGGCAGGTCAGCTATTCAGTCATGATGGCTAACTTTGGCTACTCCCTATTTGGGTAGGTTGGACTCCTCCTCCCTCTGCTTCCTGCTGAAAAGCAGGAGTGGCCCAGCAAATCCAGGACCAAGGCTGCCTGCTGGTGAAGCACTAAGCTCCAAACGCCCTTGGACGTGGATGTCTTCTGCACCCGGTCGATATTTACAGCTGTCTTTATGCTCCAATTAACTGAGGAGGGATGCCCTGTGTGTTTTAGAGCCATATAACATCGCCTGGGTTTTTGAGGTGATGAGAACTAAGTTGCTGACCTCAAGCCAATTTTATAAGAGGGAGCAGTCAGTGTTAATCTAGGCATTAATTTGTGGGATGTTTTTGGTGCTGTAGTAGAAAGCAGTAGCATCAGCGTACATGACGATAGCACATCTGAAGGAGACAATGGGGAGGTTGTTTATGTAGAGGGTGAAGAGGAGTGGTCCTTGTATGGATCCATGGGGGATGCCTTGAGCGACTGGCAAGAGGCTTGAGGAGGCATCTCCAAATTTGACAAATTGCTGCCTGTTAGTCAGATAGTTAGTGAACCAGGCAGTGGCATGGGAGGAGAGGCCAGTATCTGTTAGCTTTTGTGTTAAGAGGTTGTGGTCCACTAAGTCTAATGCTTTGGATAGGTAATTGAAGACTGTAACTGTGAGGAATTGTCTGTTCATGGTAGTTTTAATGTCAGCAGTGACCTGGATGAGGGCAGGGGTAGTACAGAGTTCCTTATGGAAACCATGTTAAGGAGTTAGAAAGTTGCATGACTGTAGTTAGTTGGAAAGCCACTGCCTTTTCAAGTAATTTGCCTAGGAGAGGCAGTTGGGCAGTAGGCTGATGTTCTGTGAGTAGTGTACAGTCACTCTTTTTGGGGACAGGAACAATTCTGGCTGTTTTTCCATTAACATGGGAGAACCCCAAAGGTAAGTGAAAGGTCAAAATTATGGGTGGCGGGCAGAGCAAGTGCAGAGGTGCCAAGCTGCAGGCTATAGTACTCCATTCCATCTGGGCCAGTACTTGCTTCAACAGGCATGGAGTTTAGTAACTTAATGAGCTCCGTTCTGTAGACCTTTTTTCATAGGAAAAATGGTTAGGTAGAGTGGGAAGGGGGGTTGGAGATAGCGGCTTGTCCAGTAGTGGGGTAGGAGGGGAAGTAAGAGAGATCAGCAAATTAGGCATTGAAAGCATTTGCTGTTGTGGTTTGGTTGTAATGTACACCCTCAATGACTATGTCTCTGGTAATAGATTTGGAAGGGTCACCCAGGAGCCCTTTGATGTGGCCCCAAAAGCCAGGGCCAGCAGTTGCTTGCAGAAGGAGCTTTTTGCAGAGCCTTTTTGCATGTATTGCACATTTGCATGTAACAGAGCCAATCTTGAGGCTTGGAAGAGGCCTTAAAGGTTGCCCAGCATTTGTCCCTGAGCTTGAATAGGGATAGAAGGTCAAGAAGCAGCCAATGGGTTGCTATGCCTCTGACTCTTCTCTTGATTTGGGGGGGGGGGATCCTGTCTTGTAAGCTGACTAAGATGGACTGAAAAAGGGCTAGAGTTAAATTGATGTCTGTGGAGGCTAGAATTGGGGTCCAATCAATATCAGAAAGCTCAGCACTGAGGAGGAATGCTGGGTCAATGTTTAAGAAATCCGTGAGTCAAAGAATTTTTGGTGGGACTTTTGGGATCTTGGATTTCCAGAGGCAGTAGATGGGGGAGTGGTCACTGATAGAGTAAGGAAACACTCAGGATGCCAGAATTATATCAGAACTGTTTGTGAGCATTTAGTCTACTAGGGAGGCAGACTCATCATGGTTTGAGAGGCGAGTGGGACCGGAGATAACCTGGGAGAGACTGACCTTACTGAATATTAGTACATATTCCTTGGTGTTAGGGCTGAGCCGGTCTATATTTATGTCTACCTTGATAATGGTCTCGACACAACCAATTTTAGGCAGATAGGCCTGGTACCTCTGTGTTGGGAGGGTTGTAACTGCAAACGATGTGTAGTGTTTTGGAGTGTCCAAGCAGGAGGGATGCTTGAAGGATTTCACATGTGGAGCCAGTGCCAGATTCATATGGAATCTTAGATAGTTGTAGGTGGGACTTACAATAGATCAGTAGGCCCCCTCCTCTTTTGGAGGAGGGACAGTCTGCACGAAAGAGACTGTAATTGGCCAGAAAGGAGTTGAGAATGCTTGGTTTGAGCCAGGACTCAAATATTCCGATAATGTCCGAGGAGTAGTGGGCAACTCATGTGTCTGTTTCAGTTTTGTTGGCTAAGAGGATGTGCACACATTTATGGGGCAATTTTAAGCCCATTGAGGTTTGACCATATTGGGGAGGGGGTTAAGAGACCAAGATAGGGTACAGTGTCCCTTGCTAGGCAAAGCTATAATGTCATGGTCCATAGGACTGTGATTTTAAGCTGGGATCACAGTGTGTGAGAGCAGGGTGATGTGATGAAGTATGGTATATTAGGAGGAGGAGGAATCTATTTGCTAAGGAGAGCTATGACATGTGGAGATGTATAGGCCACTGCCATTATGCTGCAATGGTAGAAATCCTCAAGAGGATTTAGTAGGGAATTGACTGCATTAGTTATGGGAGCTGGCAGTGAGTCTGTTATGAGGAGGAAGGAGAGCAGAAGTGCTGCAATGGGGACAGTAAGCAGGCAGGAATTCAGCATGCTTAAGAGGGACAGCTGACAGACCAGGGGAATATAAGCAGCAACTGCATGGGAGCACTAGTCAGTAGCCAGTTACGCCAAAGGAACCAAGCAAAAGCAGGTTTATGGTAACTAGGGTAATGAGAACTTACATATTGACTGGGCAGGGATCTAAAAACCTGGAGTGGGGGCACTATGACTATAGCACAAGCAGCTGGTGCAGTGGAGGCCTGAGGACTGGGGTTTAATTCCCAGTCTCCCAACATTGCCCCCACCAAAAAAGCTGCATTCCCTCCCAAGTTTCCCTTCCCTGGTCCACACCCACCTCAGAGTTAGTTAATTTAGTTGGGGCAGTGTGGGGGGGGGGGGCAGAGCCCCACGCAAAAACAAAGATTTTGTTGTGTGTCCCACTGGTGTGGGCTTTTGTTTCGCTGTCGGCAATTTCTGCTGACTTTATTTTGCCGCACGCCGTAATGTCTGCGGCGTTGTTGATTTGCACGGTTTCGTCCGTGACATAATGACCCCGTGCCATTTTTTAGCTGCAGTGCAGTACCAAACCCAGAAAAATAAGGAATGGTTTGCAAATCTGGCAGAGAAACTTTATGATGCTCTGCTACAGCCGTGTATATCTGTCTCAACCCCCCTTGGCCCGAGGGACCAACCTGAGATTTGAGTGTCTTCACAGGTGTGGCCTGCAGGTTTTTGTTGTGAAAAAGATCTCAGTCAGATGATGAAATAGGGGATGGTGTAACATAAATTTGTCCCATCCAAATAATGAGCCAGGCATATTCTCCCCTGCGACACCAGTAGACTGGCTGTTGGGAGCCAAAATGTTTGCATTGGATTTGCCAGAGCAAAAAGGACAGACATACAAAAGGGAGACTGCCACTTGTCCATGAGCCATACTTTGCACTTTGGGAGTGGCAAATGGTCTGCAGAAAACCATGCAGCCAAATAACACAGTTGTACCAATTATGGTCCCCCAAGCACATGAATCTATGAGTTTAAAACTGTGGGTGTCTACTATCCCATTACACAAAAACTAATGCAAAAACAAAACAGTTTCTTCTGCAAATCCAGCAAAAGTGTGATCTGCAGAAAATAAAGATGTAGACTGTATAAAAAAAAAAGTTGGTCTGCATCCAAAACAATGTCCCAACCACAGCTGCAGAAGCAAACAAGGATGCACTAGTGGCAGAAAATGCGGTATGTGCACATTTCTTGCTCCAGTCAGTTAAAACAGTGCACGAAAAATGGCACTCACATTCACAAATGGTTCTGAGGCTTTTGAAGTTAAACATATTAAAGACCGATTACAATACAAAAAAAAATAGTTAGTCCCACTGAGAAAACACTTATAACAGTAAAAACACAACACAAGGCTGAACCTACCAGGAACATATTGAAGTGCAGTTAGACACAGAGGGATGAAACTGTCAAAAAAGGAAATACGTTTCCCAAACATACCTTGGGCACCAGGCTAAGACAGGGTGGATCACAAATAGTGTAAAGGCTCTTATACTTATTCTACACTCTTAGTTCCTGTGAAGACAGGCAAACCAGTGCTTCACACAGACCTTCACCCACAATACTGTTTGTGAGAAACATGCAGGCTTGCCAATTGAAATTTATGACAGGCACAATTGACTTAAGTGAGTACTGCATGTAGAAACAAACGGAACCAGATTTTCAGGAGCGCGCATCAAGCCCTGCGTCAAACCTGTTTTTTGGCGCAGTTGCGCCAAGCACCTTTGCTGCAGTTGCACCTGATTTTCTATTGTTGAATGCAGTTGTGACAGTTTCCTCACCTGACAGCAACTTGCACCAGAAGAGGGTCATCCCCTGAATGCTGCAAGCTAGATCAGAGAAAAGCTGGTCTAACTTGCAGCACTTGGCACACACTAGTGAAAATCCCGATCGCCACCCCAGAGAATGGCACAAGCCCCGTGTGCCAGATGATCGGCACACCTGGGGCTTGCAGCATGGGCTTTAAAAATCCAGCCCACAGTGTCTTTCTGCAAGACATACTTTTGGAAGGGAAAAAAAAACAGTACAAATTGTGAAGATTTCAGTCATGTTCAGGAGCTTCCTGGAAAGTGCTGCTGTCCCTAACACTGGTACAGAAAGACTGATCAATTAGAAGCAGTGTAATTCTCATGCCACCCTGATGCTGTCACAGCTTTGAACTGTGCCACTGTTCCTAGCAGGGGTACATTTTACCCATAGCTTAAGCCTTCCTAGTGAAAATGTGGAGTGCTACAGAAACCTCTTGTTTGTTTAGTTTTTGTTTTGATCGAAGAATGAGGCCTAGGCAATTCTGCCTATTTTCCCGCTTCTGGGGAGTTACAGATGGAAACCAACTGAAACTGAACATCATTAAGCTGTTGGTGGTATTTTTAATGAGTCAATGAAATTTGGCCAGGACAGCTGGAAAATTCACCTGCTCTTCTTGAAATGTGCCATAGGACCTTTAACATCCACCTGAAACACCATCAGAATGGATGGGCCCTCAGTTTAACATCTCATCCAAAAGAGGGCACTTCAAGAGTGCAGCACCCCCTCATGCCAGTATTGGGATTTTACCCCAAGTTCCTGGTGTCTGTTTCGATAAGAATACAACAATAACATGTTGGATCTTTAACAGCAAGAGAAACAAGTGATAAACTGACATTTCTAATCAGAATATATCCAAAACAGGGTCCACTCACCCAAAATATAATATTTTCAAAAATGTATTATTCAAATCTTGCAATGCCAGATCATCTGTACAGTGCTGCCTTGTCGTACTGATATTGTGAGGATGAGCCACTTCTATAAGGTATGTGGTTACTAAAGATAATTAACAAACAACTCCATACTTAGAGATTACTTATAAGACATCAAAGAATTTTTCTAGAAATTTATCCCCCCAAAAAAACTGTAGGGGAGACTACAACCCCTTACTGTGTTCAATAACAAAGTGCTATAAATGTTTCATATCTTTGTCCATATTTGATACCATTCTGTTGGTGATTTCATCCTAACTAAAAAATAGAAATGACATTGTGCCATAAAAAAATAATATATACTATACCTATTTTGCAATGGCATTACTTAGATTGTTTCAATCAGATAAATTATTGGTAACATCCATTTATGCAAAAACATTCTGTTATACATGTTGCTAAGTGAGTCATTGTCATTATCAAAGCATCTCTGCTGTATCATCAGTGTAAAGATTTCTAGAGACTGGGAGCAGCTCAGAGAGGCCACCTACTCTTAGTGTCACCCTCTGATTGCAGCCTACTGTAACCCATGTGGGGCTACTATCTCTTGAAGTTTCCCTTGCACTTGCATATCAAAAGTGTTAGCCACTTTACTGGAGCCAAGGCATCAGTGCTATGCAACAATTGGGCCCAGATTTGCTTGCTCATTATATCGACTGAACTGGATGTGTGATCTCACCTGAGCAAGACAGGTTCGGGGTGTGAAATACTGCTCAACTCGCATTGTTTGTGCATATAAGTACTTTTGTGGAAAACCATCTTTGGACTACAGTTTGGTCATTATTTTCATCCTCTCTGACCGGCAGTGGGGTCAGAGGGTGACTTGCTGACCAGTCAGGTGTAGCAGCCTGAGCTGAGAGCAACAAGTACTGCTGCACCTGAGAGGAACCTCATTAATATTCAGACTTGCAGCTGCCAATTGTCTGTCTAGTGACATACCTCCAGGATTGCCTGATTTGACTGAGAGTTTGGACTACAACGAAGAGCTTCAGATCCCTCAGTGAACAGTAGAGGCTGTTCCAGACTTCATGCAGATCTGCATGACATCCCAAGGGAAGCAGGTCCTCAAGTGACTACTGTAGTTGCGTTGAGAGAGACTGCTCGTGCTGCAGAGACCAACTGTGTCTGCCTGAGATGGAAAATCAGTGTAAAGCAGAATTTCTGCCTACTGATAAGAGAGGTAATGGCATGCTGATTGCCACATGAGTTTGAGACTGAAAGCAGCTTGTATAGAGACTTTTACTTACCCTGCAGCAGGATACCATAACTGAACTGCATGATCTGTGCTGTACCTAGATGCTACTTGTTGCCACCCACGTGGGACTGAATGCCTGGACATGTTGGGTGAGGCAGATCTGCAGAGATGGCCAAAGGAGAAGCTGCCCTTTGAATAGAAGTTCGACTGTCGATTGCTGTAGCCAGCAAAGGCCTGGCCTGCATTGGAGGGACAGCCAAAGCCTTGCGACACCAAACACAGTCACAGATAGGCGTGAAAGAGAAAAGTGGAATGTAAGAGTGACACTAGCAGAAAGGGCCTTGTTGCAAAATGTGCCCATCAACCCTTGTACTGCGAGGGAAATCCTCTGGTTCAAAAAATCTGTATAATAGTTGGAAGCATTTAATGGACTAGGCCATCTTGCCAGGAGTGCTAATATTAGAAACATTTAGGTTTGGGGAGTTATTTCATGAGGAAGTGCTAATAATTTTTTTTAGGTGCACCACTACTGGCAAACAACTTGCATCATTGAGCTGACAACATTTTCATGGCTGGATAGCCAGTGAAGCACAGGGAGCTGCCCAGGTTGAATCAAGGGTATTACACTGATTCCAGTGAGGAGAGGATAGTGCCCCCAGTACAGGTAGGCTTTCATACAGCTACTGTGCTGTGCATGAGTGGTGTGGGTTATGGGCACAGTTGAGGGCTGAGCCTGTAAAAGCACTGAAGCACAGCCCGAGAAAGTACTGCTTAACTGAGCCTTGAAGGGCATTGAAGAATGACTTGTACTGATGTAGATTGGGCCTATACAGGCAAGGAAGACCCAGCTGAGGAATACTGTAGTGCACTACCTCATTGCTGCTTACCGCCATCTTCTTCCCATTTAAGGCCTGAAGCTGACCCTAAATAAAATCTGTCTGTTGTTTGTTTGATTACATGTCTGAGTGTATTTGTTTAGTGTGTTAAGTGCATGCATTATGGGGCTGTCAGCTGCATTGCATTGGTTCACTGATGAGGTGATCTAGTGGGGAGGCACTGCATCCCAAGGGTTGTACCATACTTACATTGTGCCCACTTAAACTTTTCTCTGGAGTACTGCAATATTTTACATGCTAACTTTGGATATGAGCAGCCCGCCCAACAAGGAGATTGAAGGACCCAGGTGCCTCAACGTTGAGTTCATAAGGCAGGGATAACTGCTGTTTCACCAACCGTGACCAGCTGGCGTTGTAAAGCAGGACTGCTTCACAGCCCTCAGATACTCAGGAAGCCAACCCTTATTGTAACTCCCCTGTTACCTGGGGTTACTAGAATCCCAGTAAGACCTAGTGGTAGGCAGGGAAGGCAGCTTGTGAAACTCCAGTTAAACAGATTTCACACTCTCACTCTGTTCTCAGTCTCAGCTGAGACTGAGGGATGACATCATTTTTAAAACTTTCGTAGCTGCATAAGCCATACTGGAATGTTGCAGTTGGAGGTTAAAGTAGAACATTGGGGAATTTGAAGCCAGTCTGTGTGCAGTCTGAGAGAGACAGAGAGAGAGAGAGAGAGAGAGAGAGACTGACTGTAGTGCAGCAGTGTGTGTGCAGGCTCTCAGAGCTTTAAGCTCTGTTACAGAGCTACTTTTGTTTTTGGTGTGTATTTCCACCTGAAGAGGAACACAGGAACTGGTAATTGAAGTGGTGGAGATCGCTCTCAATGATTCAGAGCCCCATCCCTGAGGGGATGGGGGGAGGAAGGTGTCTGCCTGTTTTCCAGGCTATGGGAAAGAAGCTGCCTGTCTGAGTTGTGCATGAGGCACCAGAAGCTCTGTAAGAGATTCCTTTTGGAAGAAATGACTGTGGGGCACCTGCAACCAAAGGGTAAGTTCGCTCTGAAAAAGGACCAAGTGTTTTCACCTGAAACGCAAGGAAACTAAAGGGACTGTTACTGTGGGGTCAGGAAAAGACAGCCAAGTACAGTTGGAAGATGTGGGGATTGGACTGCATAACTCAGTGGGGAGTCTAGAGTAATGGACAAAGCTATTTATAAGTATATTCAAGGCCAGCACAAAATGGAAAGAATGAATGTGGGGACTGGACTGCTTAACCTGTTGGGGGTCTAGAGTAATGGACAATGCCACTAATTTTTAAGTATGTTCAAGTCCAGCACAAATGGGAAGCAAGACAAGTAGACTGAATGTGAAATACGTTTAGCAAGAATCTACACAGCAAAGTGCTAAAGGATGAGGTGTTTACAGTCCAGAGAAGTGGCCGGGTATGAATTGTGGGAGCGAGAGGTGGGAGACCCTCCATCAGTAGTAACCAAATTCACCTCTACGGATCTGCTCTGAGACACCTTTTGCTTTCCCTCAGGTACTTGGCCAGTGCCTGAGGAAAGTACCCAGACATGGGATTAAAGAGGAGGATTCCCTGATGGAGCCGAGGTGCTCTTAGGTGGTTTAGGGAGCCACCAGAAAATGTTTCCATGAAGTATGAAAGGTGTCCAAGTGGCTGGCAAGGGAGCCGAGCCAGGAAACATCCAAAGTAGTGTACAAGTTCGGACTGTGTAACCCAAAGCAGTGTACAAGTCCGGGCTGTGTGCCCAGTGTGTTGTAGAGCCTGAGGGCTAAAGTGATGAGGATGTGTTCTGGTCTCCTTTAATCTGCATTACCAGGAGTGTAGCCCCGTGGGGGTCCATCTATGCTTTGTTTATTCTGTTTGGATGTGAATAAAAGCCACACTTTAGAATCCCACTTCTGGTATTGGACATTAGTTATTGCTTCCTGTGTTCGGAGTTACTTGTGTGCCCCTGTGCAGAGTAGCCAAACCTAGCCTTTGTGCCGAATGGCCTATTCCTCCCCAAACCCAGCCTACCTGGTAGAGCTGTCGGATACAAACGGCATACTGGGTAGGGGTTACATTATTGTTGCTGAAGCACAAGTCAGGAAGCACAGGCAAACCAGGAGAAGTAATAAAATTCGCAAGTAATGTTTTATTATCAATAACAATAAAATTAAAAAAAATTGTGCAGGATAGCTCTTATATAGGCAGTTCAAACAAAACAAAGTCCTTCATCTAAGGGCATATATAAATCTGTCTCTTTTTCTCCCTCTCCCTCTCTCAACAGACATTGCTCTCTTTATATATAATGGCCTGGATATTCAAACTGCGCCATTCTGAGGCGCAAGCCCTTGCGCTGCTCAAAATAGTTGCGCAGGGGTGTGGCCGGGGTGATATTCAAAGGAGTTGCTATGCATAACTCAGCACCTGAATATCACTCGCTCACAACGCTGCGCGTAAGCGCAGTGGAACTTGCGCCACCGCAAAGTTGCCAGAGATGAGCATTAAACTTGCCGTATGCTAGTACCATTGCATGCGCCAAATGTCCGATATTCAAAAGGTGGCATGCAAATGGAGCCATAATTTATGCAAGGCGCAGGGGGGGCCATTTGCATCTATTTATGGCCCCATTTGCCTGCCATTTGCATGTAGGTGCGCCGATCCCCGAGGACTTGCGCCACCCTGCCAGGCAGCAGCCGTCGGGGACCGACGCACAATGCAGCCCGATTGCGGGCAGTACAGGTACATGTAACACCCCCCCACACACATATTCTGAAGCCCGATCGCGGGCAGTACAGGTACAGGAAACACCCACACACACACACCGTGCGAAGCCCAATCGAGGGCATAGCGTATATGAACCCCCCAGTGCCCGATCGCGGGCAGAATGTAACCCCAACCCGAATATCTCCCTGGTGGTCCAGTGGACGTAAAGCCCGATCGCGGGCAGAATGTCACATCACAACCCCAAACATCTCCTGGTGTCCAGTGTCCCCCACCCACGGGCCCCTCCACCCGCTCCCCCGCAGCGGTGGGCGACAGCATCCTACCCGCCTGCCGCCCTGGCACCGCCGACTGATCAGTCCGTAGGCTGCACGCCCATTGGTGCAGAGCTACAGCCAATGGGCGCAGCCCATACCGCATATGACAGTCCAGTTCACGTTGTGATGTGACATTCTGCCCTAATCGGGCTTTACGGTCCACTGGACCACCAGGAGATATTCGGGTTGGAGGGGTTACATTCTGCCCGCGATTGGGCACTGGGGGTTCATACATCGCGTCCCACGATCGGCCTCGGCACGTGTGTGTGTGTGTGTGTGTGTGTGGGTGTTTCCTGTACCTGTACTGCCCGCGATCAGGCTTCGGATATGTGGGAGGGGTTACATGTACCCTGTACTGCCAGCAGTCGGGCTGTGGGAGATGTGTGGGCGGGGGTGCGTGTTACACTATGCCCTGATCGGGGCTGGTGGGGAGCACAGGACCGAGTTGGGGGCCAGCCAGTGGCAGCGCTGTGTTGCACCCTGCAATGCAGCAGCTCACCTGGGCGGATGGCCCTCAACTTAAACCTTTTGGCTCAGGTTGTGCAGGCGCAGGTTGAGTTAAGATGCACAAATCCCTTCGCACAACCCCGACTGAATATCGGGTTGCGCAGGTTATGCATGATCCTTCCTCCTGTTGAGCATGCATTCATTTGCATTGCTCTCTTCGCAACCTGGTGCCAGTGGCATAACTGGCCTCCTGCTGAATATCGCAGAGTCGCGATTGGACTTATGTTAAGAACTTTTGTTAAAAGTATGGCGCAACCCTTTTGAATATCCAGGCCCATGTGTTTTCCTGGCAATTTACTTCTGCATCTTGAGCCTGTTAAAATACATTTTCTGTTGTTAACAAAATGTATCAGAACGTCGTCACTTTATTTCCTCCAGGTACAGCAAAATAGAACATTGTGTCCCAGAACTGATCTCCTGTTGACAACTCTGCAAATGATCTTGTGGAGATCAAACTACATCTCAAGGTTAACCCCCTGAGTTCCAAATAGCTTGGTGCAATAATTTCAACAATATAACTATATACGTTTGCAAACCATGGGATCTCGGTTGCACATAAAGATTCACGTATAGGTTTTCACTGCAGAGAAGAAAGGGAGGAAGAAAAGATAGAAACAGCAAGTAAAGGTGGGGAGATAGCAAGGGGGAAATTGTGGGTCCATCGGAGTGGCCAATTCCTCCAGTTCGTAAACTTTTAAAAAGGATCCTAAATTATAATGCCAGTGAAATTAGTCTGTATACTCATTAACCATTACTTTTTCTAATTGTCATACATTACAGCTGATAGAAAACAGTTTAAGGACTTTAAATGATGAAGATAACTAAACTTCTACTGGTCTTGCTTCAACTTCTGTTCATACTTGAACCTGTTCTTCTTAGGTTAATATGCACCTGAATATACCGTAAAGAGATCTCAGACTAAAAACATATGGATTGAAACAGTCTCTTAACCTGATAAAAAAGGAGACGTTTTGATAATAGCAACAAACCTCTTAAAAGCTTTGCAGCATGTATACTGGAATGTTTCTGCATTTTAATTTACCCAGGAAATGCATTACTTCTCAAGAAACCAATGCCCTGTAGTGGATTATTGCACTTATAAAACGGAAAATGGTTGTTTTCCCCCATTGCAAAAAGTTTTTTTTTTTTTTTTTTCCCCTTCTGTTTATACTCCTCCCCTCCCCTCCACCGGGCCCGTGTCACTCCACTCTTGGAAACACCATCTGCCTTGTCAGTCCCCGTTCTCCTACCTGTACCCAGAGCGGTCCATCCCCCTATGGAGCCGTGGTTCTACCTCCCCAGGCGGGGTCGAGGAGGGGCCTGGACACCCCATAATCCTTCATTTTGTCGGGATGCCGATTCCTGGTCAGGTAGGAGGCACTGGGGATCAGAGCTGGTGCTCAGTTTACTAGAGGTGCCGCAGGCCATTTTTTCTCCTGTATTTGTCCCTTCCCCCTTGTGTGGTGTGCACCCTGACGTCAAGGCACATTGCATTGATGTCCACCACACAACTCCCACCGGCCCGACCTGCAACTGCAGGACTTGCTGTACCTCGGGCCTCTGTCCGGGAACAGGCAAACTGCGGACCTTGGTCCCCACCCTCACCCCAGAGAAGATGAGCAGTCATGGGACGCTCAAGCCTTCTCCCCTGGCTGGTCCTCCAGCGACCCGAGTTTGCTCCCGAACTCGGGTCACCGGTGTCACAAGCGGAAATCTAACCGCTGCACTGATGGGCTGGCTTGCAAAAAGATTTTTTTCTAGGATCGTGGATGTGGTGTTCTATCCACACTGTTTGGCATGTCCTTTCCCTTTAAGATTCTTGCCAGAAGGTCTAAAAGCTGGCTCCTCCCACCCTCCCGGGAGGTATGTACCTTGGCTCCACCCCCTTGATGCCACATCTTCCTTTCTGCTGGAAGATTCAGATTCCCTCCTTATCGCTCCCGCGTTGAGTAGGCCCTGGCGAACAAATCTTCGGATTTACCTAGAATTAAACTCGTTCAAGTTTCTCCGCATCACTTCGCGATCACAGCCATGATGGAGGACAAGCCTTCGCCCAGGTTCCGCTGGTTCCCTTGTGGGTAGAAGATGTCTCGCACCGACCCGCATCCCTCATGTGTCTACTGCCTGAGCCATGCCCATGACACCCAGGCCTGCAACTTGTGTCCCGCATTCCACCCTAATGTTGTGGACGATTGTCTCGCACTTCAGTTCAGCAGACCGAAGAAACGGAACCCACCGGGTCAAATCAAAAGAGGCCCATTGGGCGGTCTCCGCAGCTGCGGGGTCCGCTGAGCAGCTAGAGCAGATGAAGGCTTGGTCCGCTGATCAGTCCTCTTCCATGTCGGTCTTTGTCCTGCTCAATTTGGGCTCCACCTTATCAGGCTCCTTCAAGGAGATGTGCCAGTCTCTCCCGACCAAGGGGGAGCGTCCTTTCGACGCGCACATCTCCCACTCCCATAGAAAAGGACAAGGAGTCAAGAGAAGGTTTGTCTCGTCGATGACGTTCTTGGAATCGAGAGAGATCTTGGTCCCAGTAATCTGCTGTTTCAACTTCAGTTGAGATCGTGGCCTCAGCTGCTGGCTTCACAGTACCCCTGTCAGGCCAGCCAGCTAATATGCGGGACGATGACCCGGTCAAGATTGTTCTCGACCCCACTGACCCGTTGTCGCTAGATGAGGCTGACAATTCCTTATTCAGGACCCAGGTCCTGACCGAACCCACTGAAGAACCTCTTTATGGCTCCTGTCTCTGGCCTGGAGGAGCCACTGTTCTCCACAGCTCCTTCTGAGCAACCCCATCTGTCTCCCCGATGGTTAAAGTTGAGGTCTTAGACTCTTAGACCGATAGGCTGAAAAAATCGCATACGCATTCTAAAAAGTGGCACCACCGCCATTCATCCTTGTCCTTGGAAGAGGAGAGGCTTCAACGAGACTTGCGTCAATGCTATGAGGACTTGATGTGGCAACAATTGATTATGGCTGGTCTGAAGTTGATCCCGGCTTCCACACTAACCATCACTTGGCTGTCGCCCTCCAGGCTGATGCCGACTCCCCAAGAGCAGGTCAATACCATCCCTCCACCTGCGGAGCTGGTGAAGACCCTCCTTGCTCAGCCAAAACCAGCCTCTCCACCAATTCTGGTGGAGCCGCCACCTAAGTAGCCTCCCTGTGGGGCTCGCCGTCAAAGGCCTCCCGAACAGGTTGTCTGTCACCCTCACTCCCGACCGTCCCGGCGGGTCCAAGGTGACATGGGTGGTTAGCCGATTTATCCGGAATCTGAGGACTTCGACTTGCATTTCTGTCCCTTGGATGAAGAATCCGGAGGAAGGTCCGATGTCCTTTATGAGCATCCTCCATCTCATCTCCGATCTACGGGGATACCATTGGAGCCCGTTCAAAAGTGGGGTGAATATCCCCTCACTGATTCTCAAAAGAGGGTATTCTCCGATGGAGGCCTTTCCTGTGGCAGAAGCCATTTTTGGCCCGGCCTTGGAGATGTGGCAGCACCCAGCCTCCTGCCCTGCACCCTCAGGCTGGATGGCCTGCAAATACGTGGCTCCCATTGACTCCCTTTCAGGATTCACAGATCACCCTTGACCTGGGGTTGGTAGCTTGGTGTGTTTCGGCGCTGAGGTAGTTCGGGAGATGTCAATAAACCTCCGGACAACGAGTCCATAAAACTGGACCACTCTGCCAGGAAAGTCTATGCTGTCTCGTCACTTAGCCTTCATCAGGCGAGCTTGGCTGTCATCAAGGTGCATTCCTCTCACGCCCTCTTGGGCTGTTTGGATGAGGTACTTCGTCATCTCCCCGCAGACCTTCAGACCACAGTCAAGCAGGTCCATGACCAGGGTCAGGCAGTTGCCAGACAGCAACTCCAAATGGCTCTGGACATCAGGAATTCTTACGCCCGCTCAGTGGTGGCCGCAGTCGCCATGCACTGCAGGGCCTGGCTGAGGGTCTCAAACTTTACGGCAGACACTCAGCACAAATTGACAGATGTTCCCTTCCTGGGCACCGATTTATTTGGTCCAGTAGTGGATGGTCACCTCTAGCGCATAGAGAAGTCCAGTACCACCTTGAACTCCATTACTTCTGCCCATAAGGAATCCCAGGGTTCCAAAAAGCAGAAGAGAAAGACTTTTGGGTCTTCTGACCCTGCGACCAAGCAGCCCCACTTTCAGTCGGGCCAGCAACAGCAGCAGGCTCAACCTTGGCACCCTCAGACCAAGCAAGGGCCCTTGGTGGCCCGTAAACCCAGAGGGAAAGGCCCCGGCGGACCCCAAGCTGGATCCTCCTCCTCCAAGCCTGCACAGTGATAGAATGGGGGTTGCCAACCCCATACCCATCACACCCACTCTGGATCCTCCCGTGGGGGGCCGGCTCTGCCACTTCCTTTCCACCTGGTCTGCTGTTACAACAGACAAGTGGGTCCTGGAAGTGGTTGGCCAAGGACTGCCTCTAGAATTTGAGCAGTACTCACCAAGCCGAGCCTGCGCCCCATAGGAGGAAATTGTTTACATGAACACTCAGTCAGCTCTCCGAGACATCGCCCAACTCCTCTATAAGGAGGTAGTGGTCAGAGTCGTGGATCCCCCTGTCAACACAGGGGTCATTACCAAGTACTTCCTGGTCCTGAAACAGACAGTGGGCTGGCACCCCATTCTAGATCTGCACGACCTGAACAAACTTCTCAGATCTTGCACCTTCACGATGGTGTCTCTGTCTCAGATCATGAGCATGCGGTTTTGCTCATTGGATCTGCAGGACACGTTCTTTCATGTCCCAGTCCGTCTGTCACACCGAAGGTTCCTACACTTCCAAGCAGAGGAGCCCTCTTCGAGTTCCAAGCCATGCCGTTCGGCCTGTCATTGGCCCCTCGGGTCTTCATCAAATGCACTGCACTGGTGGCGGCCCATCTTTGGCATCGGGGGATCAGAGTGTACCCTATCTCAACGATTGACTCATAGTGGGTCCCTCCAGACTGGAGGTGGAAAGGTTCAGGGATCTGGCCCTTTTAGACCTGCATCGAACTTGATCTCATCGACGAGAACTTGTGCCTTTGCAGGTGATCTGCTTCATCTTGGCAGAGCTCAACTCTTGTTGAGCCAGAACCAGGCTCCTGGTGGACAGGGCAGAGGTTTTCTCCTCCTTTGCCCAATCATTTTTGGTTGGGCGCTTGTGCTCTGCCTGGAACTTCCTGCACCTTCTGGGTTACAGTGGCCTGCACCTCCGTGGTCTTTTGGGCCCGGTGGCATATGTGCCCCCTTCAATGAGAGCTGGCCAGCCAGTGGACTCAATGTCATGGTCATTTCGACCAGCTGGTCACTGTGACCCAAAAGATGTGAGACACTCTCCAATGGTGGACCATTCTAGAACATCTGCAGGAGGGGATCCGGTTTTTCTGCCCCGAGTTGACCGTCATTCTTACTATCGATGCCTCTTATGGGCTGGGTTACCCACATGGGGAATCAGAGTCCACGGGCTCTGGACCCCTGAGGAATCCTGATGTCATATCAACCTGCTGGAGCTCCAAGCAGTTTGGCTGATGCTGACTGCATTCACTCCATTGCTCCAAGTTCAAGTGGTGCAGGTCCAGATGGACAATACCATGACCACGTACTATCTCAACAAGTAGGGCGGCACACAGTCCTGGCCTCTGTGCAGAGAAGCGCTCAATATCTGGACCCTCATGAGTCGACTGGAGGCAGATCTCCTAGCTATCCATGTGGCAGGAGCCTCCAATCAACTGGCAGACTCCCTCGGCTGTGTGGGAGAGGCATCCTGTTCTCCCAGTGGGGCACCCCTCAGGTGGACCTGTTTGCCTCCAGGGAGAACATTAAGCTGAGGCTGTTTCATGCCTGCCCCCCTCAGCAGGGCTCGCTGTAGGGGATGCCTTCTTCAGGCCATGGACCCCAGGCCTCTTCTATGCCTTCCTTCCACTTCCCTAGATCCACAAGGTGCTCCTCAAGGTCAGGAGGGACAAGGCATAGGTAATCCTGGTGGCACCTGACTGGCCCCGCCAGTTTTGGCACCCTGATTTCCTCAGCCTCAGCAACAGGTTCCCGAAGCGTCTTCCAGCATGCCCGAACCTGATCTCAGTCAATCAGGGGGAGGTTCCTCCACCCAGACCTTCAATCTCTGCACCTGATAGCCTGGTTCCTGAGTGGCTAGAGTTCTAGGCTTTGGGTCTTTCCGAAGATGTTCTCACCATGGTTGAGGCGTCTGGGAAGGAACTGAGCAGGCGGTTCTATGCCTTCAAATGGAAGAGATTCTCCATTTGGTGTCAGGGCAAGGGCCTGGACCCTCTGTCCTGTCTGGTGGCTAGCATTCTCGGCTAGCTCTGGTCTCTCTGCAAAGGAGGTCTTCGGTCTTTGATCGTTAAGGTGCACCTGGCAGCCATCTCTGTTAACCAGGTGCAGGCTGGTCAGCAGATGGTGGCACAGGAGAAGGTGGTCTGGTGTTTCTTTAAAGACCTTGATCAGATTTCCCCTCTGGTGCGTGAACCACCACCACTGTGGGATCTACTGCTGGTACTGGCAAAGCTCATGGGCAAGCCATTTGAACCAATGCACAGGTGAGATGTCACATCTGTCATGGAAAACCACCTTCTTGGTGGCTATCACATCATCCAGAAGGACTGGGGAGCTACAGGCGCTCTCTGTCGAGTCTCTCTGTCTGGTTTTCCACAGGGACAAGGCTATCCTGCGCCCCAACCCAAAGTTCCTTCCGAAGTTTGTGTTGGAGTTTCACCGGAACCAGGTGATGACTCTGCAGGTGTACTACTCCACTTACACCTTGGAGGCCGTGTACAGGCTCCATACTTTTGACCTGAGATGAGCACTCTCTTATTACAAGGAGCATATGGCTGAAGTTTGGGAACAGGTTTGCCAGCTGTTTGTCACCCACACTGAAGCCGCTCCTGGCAAACCTGCAGCCAAGTGGACGATTGGCAGATGGATTACATCTTGCATTGATCTCTATCAGTTGGTGGGCAAGGAGCCTCCCATAGGGCTAAGAGCTCATTCCACCTACCATACTGCTGCATTGGTGGCTGCTTCTAGGGTCGTCCCTATCCAGGATATCTGCAGGGCTGTTACCTGGAAGTCAGGAAACACCTTCATTTCCCATTACCACATTGACCTTGAGTCGTGCCAGGGTGCTGGTTTTGGGGCCTCAGTTCTCCAATCTCTGTTTCCCAAGTAGGGGGTGTGTGCCTTGCCTCCCTTCTCCCGGAGAACTGCTAGGAGTCTGCCAAACAGTGTGGATGGAACAACATATCCATGATCTTAGAAAAACAGGTTACTCACCTGTAACTGTAGTTCTAGGAGTGGTATATGTTGTTCATCCACACAAACCTACCCGACCTCCTCGGCTTCAACGCACATCCCTCTACTTCCAATGGGCAAGATCTGTTGTCATGAGGTGGAGCCAAGGCATATACCACCCAGGTGGGTGGGAGGAGCCAGCTTTTAGACCTTACAGCAAGAATCTTAAAGGGAAAGAACATGCCAAACAGTGTGGATCAACAACCTATACCACTCCTAGAACTACTGTTACAGGTGAGTAACCTGTTTATTTTCCTGTGAGGTTGTTGCTACGTAGAATATGTGAGTTTGGTAATGAAGGCTGAATACTTTTAAACTGATTCTGGAAAGTACAATTATTTTGAGGAAACTATGCCTTATTATGGGTTATCACATTTAAAAAGATAAAAAAAGTTTCTATAATGGAAAAGGGGTTTATTGTTGTTTAGCTAGGCTGTTGCTAGGTAGGTTAGGGTAGGTTATTAGCAGTTTCTAGGAAATCAATCAAAGTTCAGGTGATGTGTTTTGACCAATGAAGTTTTTAGGTTTGGTCAGTTTTTAAGGCTCCCTTCCCCCGGTTTATAACAAACAATTACACCACGTCAGTATTAAATTAATACATTTATAGTTACTAGATTAATTGTATATTGAATGCGCGGAGGAATGTCATAAATCTAGCTGCATGTTTTTTCTGTAGGGCTGTTTCATCTACCTTACTGGTCTTCACAGTCTTCAAGTTTGACTCAGGATACTCCCCCCCCCCCCCCATTCCAGAAATGGAGATCCATGCAACACAAGGCCCTAGAGTATCTTGAGTAGGCATGGTGGTTTTCTCCCATTTTGTTCTGAGGTGATCCATGATGTTCCCTCCTCCTTGTGGCAATATGTAGATTGGTGATGGTTCTCGCATGTGCAGCATGCCTATAGTGGGGGGGGGGGTAAGTCACCTGTCACACAGTCGGGGTCACTGCAGCAGCATGCAGACATAGAAACGGACAGCAGGTAAAGGCTTAGTGCCCCATTCTATCCACACAAAGCCTGTCTAATCCTGGGACTTTGCCCCTGTCAGTCCTCCCTGCTTCCCCATCCCCCCAGCCTGCCTTCTTACAGACTATTCCCGCGTGCCTGGCACATTCCCTTTTGAGACCCCAGTTTGTTGACTTATTTATTTTTTTAATCCAAAGTTTGTTGGCATATCTTCATACACTGCACAATACAGAGTCCAAAATAGGAATAACCAAGAACAGACTAAGAACAAGTAGCAGCAGGGTACAAAAACATAATAGCAGTGAAAGCACCACCTATACAGCTGTCAAATGGGAAAAGATAGGTCTTGAGCTTTCTACAGGTATTCATTGTACAACTCCACACATAGTGCCCTGAACTGGTCCCAGGAGTCCCCAAGACACTGATTTCCCCCCAAAAGTATCAAAACACAGAAACGAGGCTTCAGAGCGCAGCACCATTTCATGGCATAAAATCTGGGTTAGTATCCATCTGATAAACCACCTCTCTCATCCAAAATTCTGCGGCTTTAACTGACTTATCATGAATGGAAGCCATGAAACTTTCAGTTCTGTAGATATTATTAACCAATCTACCCACTTGGACCTTTGCTGATGGGTTCCCCATAACCACAATTTAGTGATAATTTTTTTTTTTTTTTTTGCTGCCAGTATTGATATTAACAGCAGTTTCAGACTTAGCCCTTTAATAGTGTAACCCCCCTGCAAATGGGGGTTCCCAAAAGACTTCCAGGAGCTTGCTTGAATGCTCCAAGCCTGAATGGTGTTTGGCATTTAAGCCATTTATCAGTGAGTGTTTTTAGAGCCTCTGGTACTGTCTCTTTAAGAGCTGTCTGCTTGCAGACATAATTAGTTGTATGGGGACTGTGTGTTTCTTTGATTGAGTACCACTCAAGCTGCTGCCAATTCACTTCATTTTGCAGTCACTAGGAGTGCAAAGGAACCTATCTGAAAGATGTAACTGTTTGCCAGAAATTATTTAGAGTAATAATGAAATTACAGTTTGTCTAACCTGCTTTCTTTGCAGTCAGAACTGTGTCTGCTAGTTCCCCATTCTAGTTTTGAACTGCTGAACTGGACCAATCAGTGTGGGGTAAGCTAGCTCTAAAATGGTGCCTTGGACGAATCAGAACTTGGACTCATAATCTGAGCCAGCCACAAGAGGATTGTATGGGCAGTGACTCTGGGAGATGTAGTTTAGACTTCAGTGCCTTTTGGACCAACAGCAGCAGTCTATTGTGGTGACAGCCAATCCAGTCAAGAACTGGGAGGAACTCAAAGGAAGTGCCCGGTTTTGTCGGTTGGAGTTTCAGTTGAGCTTTGGCAGTGAAGAAGGAAGAGCCTGTGCTTTTCAGTGTGCAGTTTTAGTCAAAAAACGGTGTAAGGCCCAGAGTTCCGGTCTGCAGCTTGTGTAACAGCTTGTTAGGACTGAATCCGTCCTGTGAAAAGAATCAAAGGATCTCTGAAGAGTAGAAACCAGGCTCACCCCGTAGAAGACTGGAGGAATTGCTGAAAATTACACCCGGTCTGTCAGGAACTGAATCTGCTGTGTGTTCTCCGGTATTGTGCAGTAATTGCGATCGGGATACAGATGCAGCCTGCCTGGTATAGTGCTTTCTTTTATATGGATGTGTGAAGAGGTTTGTGTACCTCAAGTGAGCCCTGCTGACATTGAAGGACCCTATCTTATTTGGAGGTCGTGAGTACTAATTCAGGGTCACTCCCTGTTGAATTGCCACATTAAATCCAAATGGAATTACTGTACTGCTGACTGTTTAATTCTCCTTTTCTCTGTGTGAAAGGGCCCCTACCAGCTGCCACGGTTTGGACTAGCCACTAGGGCTTGGGTACCCAGGGACAGTAACTGATAGGGATAGGCCTGTGCACAGAGCCATAGGTAGATTATTAGAGTGATAAGCTAATTAACCTGATTTCCCCCTGTCCTTGTTATATCCCCCTAAATAAATCAGAGCTGCTTGTTTCAGCAAAGTTATACTGCCTCAGGTATTTGTCTATGTTAAAGTACTGTACTGTGATTGTTGCACATTTCACAGGAGGTCCCAGTGCCGGAACCAGACCTGGGGGTAAGTGTATACTGTGAAGGTAATTCTGATATATTGTGTGGGCCACTAGTGGGAAGAAAGGGGGGTTGCAGTGTCCCAGAGGGCTGTGACCAAGTTAGTTTAACTATTGCAAACCCTGACCTCTGGGTGGAGGCACCTGCCATTGGATCCAGGCCCCTCAACCTGTTAGTGGCAAATCAGGCAGGAGTAGTAGCCCCTGGGATAGCGCCATCTAGGGGTTACAATAGTCCATGGTGGAACAGAAAGAAGGACCAGCTTAGGAGTGAGCAAGTCTGTTCCACAAACATAAACATAAAAACTGATGGCATATAAGGACCGCTAGGCCCACCTAGTCTGCCCATTTTTTCTACCTGCTGCTGAAACCACAGACCCTACTTGACAGGGTATTAAGGGCCTCACCAGTCCCTTGCCAAAACATAGTAAAGGAGGGGATGTCCAGAAAACATGAGTGTGAGTGGCAAAATCCTCTCCACAGCCTCTCCAACATTTCCTCATGTGTTGACCCATATAGTTTACCGGTATTGCAGGAGTACGGAAATGGCGCTCACGGCATTTCCATGAATAATCTTGCCACTGTTAAAGAAGAGGTTAGCTGATAACGTGTCAAAGCGTATTATCCACTCCTCCATGGTTACGTGTACATTTTGTTCTTTATTCCATCTCTCCAGAATGTATATAGAAGAGGTGGGTGATAACTCAGTCAAAGCTTTATGAAGATTGCCGGTTAGATGAGGCCAAACAGAACCTTGTTGATGAGCCTTTAACAAAGCAAATAATAACGGGAGACTGTCTGGGAGTTGTTTAAATTGTGAGCCCATTCCCAACAAGTAGGATTTTACCGGCAAATATCTAAAATGAGCCTGACTAGGAAAAGCATATTCTTTTTGAAGGTCTAAAAAGGAGTTAATACCCTGTGTCGTATATTACTGGTAAACATATTTTAAACCTCTGGAGCCCCAGTCCAAGAGAGCTGTGTCATTCACATTTGGTGGATATGTTTTGTCATGTACTAAAGATCTAAGTCAAAATAAAATCTGTGGAGGGGCATGACTGGAGCAGCATTTCCTCAAAAAAGTTACTGTGATTGCTGTGTACCCAGTGAATCTGATTAAAGGCATCTCCCCTAATGGGTGCACAAAAGTGTATTTATCAATATCAAATCATTCAACGAGAATTCTATAAATTTTCAATGTGGCATATCAGTTAGAATTAGCCAACAACAAACAGATTCTGAGGTGAAAAAGCGTGTAAGTATAGGTTTGGCAAATGTAATCCACACTTTTCCTTTGGCAATTGCAAAATACTATACTTTATGCAGGGGTGGCCACCTCCCCAAGAAAGCAAGAGATTATTCGATTCCAGTAATTAAAATAGGTTTTGTCTGGTACTACTGGAGGAGCCCTGAAAATAGTGTAATAGTATAAGTAGAACATTTTGTCTAATGACGTCCACCTTTTCCAGAAGGGAAAATGGTAAGGCTTGCCAAAGGTGGAGATCTCTGGCAATTTGCTAGGTAATAGGCTCATAGTTTAAAAGTTCAGTGGTATGATAAAGGAATAATGCATGACAGAGTGTGTGTCATGCTGGGATAATGCCACACCTGGGGGGGTTGGGCACGAGGCCACAGGCCAAGTGCATCTAATATTCCAGGCGTGGCATTATCTTAGCATGACACACACCCTGGAGTGCATTATTCCTACTATACAATTGCTTGTTATACAGAATAAAAAAAAAATAAATTTAAAGAATTTTTGTTAGTGTGGAAAATTATTTTTGTTTCTTAACAGAAGATGTAATGATGGTCTAAATCCAACAAATCCAATGCAACCTGTCAGAAGGTTCATAGTGCTGAGACTAGACCCGTGGTGTTATGCTGGGATAATGCCATGGGTCCAGCCCCAGACTGACCAATCACAGTCCAAGATTCTTTCTTGCCATTGTTTAATGATCTTTTACCAATTGTATTAAAGAGGAAGCGGGGAACTACAGACCAGTCAGCCTCACCTTGGTAGTGGGGAAGATCATGGAAGCACTACTGAAGGAGAGATTGGCGGAACATCTGGTTGTCAATGGACTACAGGACCCAAGGCAGTATGGTTTCACCAGGGGGAGGTCATGTCAGACCAACCTCATTGAATTTTTTGACTGGGTGACTAGGGAGGTGGATCAGGGAGGGCAGTGAACATGGCCTATCTGGACTTCAGCAAGGCCTTTGACACTGTGCACATAGAAGACTATTGCACAAACTGGGGAATATGGGTGTGAGCAGGACAGTAGTGTGGTGGGTAGGTAACTGGCTGGGTGGCAGGACACAGAGGGTGGTGGTAAATGGCTGTCACTCCACAGAGGAAGAGTGACCAGTGGGGTACCACAGGGATCAGTGCTGGGACGGTCCTATTCAATATCTTCATCAGTGACATTACTGAGGACCTAGAAGGCAGAATTTCACTGTTTGCTGATGACACAAAGCTCTGTAACAGATTAGACACACAGAGAGTGTAGACAGAATGAGAAGGACCTGCAGAAACTTGAAGAATGGTCAGGGGTTTGGCAGTTGAAATTCAATGCAAGGAAGTACAAGATAATGCATATGGGGCACAAAACCCTGGCACAATATATCAGTTGGGGGTGAGGATATAGCATGTACCAAGCAGGAAAGGGATCTTGGGGTTATCATCTCTGATGACCTCAAGGCAGGGAAACAGTGTGACAAGGCAGCAGGTAAAGCAAATAGGATGCTGGGATGCATAGGCAGGGGCATCATCAGCAGGAAAAGGGAGGTCATAATTCCACTATACAAGACACTAGTGAGGCCCCATCTGGAGTACACTGTACAGTTCTGGAGACCTTACCTACGTAAGGACATAGACAGGATAGAGGAGGGCAACAAAGATGGTGCATGGATTGAATCATAAGTCCTATGAGGACAGGTTGAAGGAACTGAACATGTACTCCCTGGAGGAGAGGGGGGATATGATAGAGACATACAAGTATCTTACAGGGAGGAACAGTGTGCAGGAATATACTATTTTTAAGCGAAAAAGATGTTCTAGGACTAGAGGGCATGGGATGAAGTTGGAGGGAGGACGATTCAGAGGAAACGTGAGGAAGAATTTCTTCACAGAACGGGTGGTGGACAAGTGGAACACCCTGCCAGAGGAAGTGGTGGGGCTGAAAAATCACGGGATTTAAGAATGCATGGGATAGACATAAAGGAATTCTGGAGGTCAGGGGTAAGGGGCAACAGACTCCTTGGAAAACATAAACTGAACTTACAAGCTCAAATGGGCAGACTGGGTGGGCCATAGGCCCTTATCTGCCGACACTGAGTATGTATCTGTGTATCTTCAAATATTGTATGGTGTTTCTGTTCCGTCAAATTGGGGATCTGTTTTTTATGTTGGCAAGGGTGAAAAATTAAAGGTTAAAAATGTCAGTTTTGAGGGTGTTTATTTGAAAACCAAATACTGTACAGCAGGAAATATTAGCTTTCAGTTTATTTTCACTATATTAGCTTAACTGACAAAAGCGCTAAAATAAGCTGATCGCTAATATGATAAAGAGCATAGTGCTGTAATTGGACATGAAGCTGATGCGCTAATTTAACAGGGCACTAAATAATACTGTACCCTGCTCCGTGCCAAATAAAGAGGGCGCTAATATAAGCTGCTGTACAGTAACTTGTCATTATAATCTATGATGGTCCAGACTTGTAATAGGAACATTTCAGGTTTGGTAAGGGTAATATAGTATCATCTGCAAAAAGTGCTGTTCTGAAATCTCCCCAAAGGAATACAGACGATGCTCTCGGCCTGTCTAATCGCTGCAGCTAGGAGCTCAACATGCAGCGTGAATAACGGGTGAAAGGGGACAGCTCTGAGTTCCCTGAGTTAACACACAAGGTGGTGAAACTGCCCATTTCCCCCTCACATACAGTGTGCCTAAGGTGAACTATAAAATGCTTAAACAATGGTTAGTAATTTCTGAGGGAGGTTCATAATTTACAAAGTGTTCCACAAGAAAGATCAAGGTAATCTATCACATGCCTTTTTGGCATCTAAACTAACCACTACAATAGGTATCTGGCATTGTCATAGTCAATGAGATGAAAAGTGTGGCATACATTATCATAAGTCTGTCATTGGCAGATAAATCCAGCTTGATCCCTATCTTGTAAATGTGGTAAAATGTTATTTAACCTGTGCCCCCACATGCTAGTAAATAACTTATCAACGGCTAGCAAAGAAATTTATCAGTAGGAAGACTGATCATCTGCTGATTTACAGTACTCTGTTTTAATAATATCACTATAACAGCATAGTCCCAGTAACAGGGAGGCCGTTCACTTTCCTGGACAGGTTGATAAACCACAGTCAGTATGAGGGCGAGGAGATCTGTGAATTTTTTATAAAACTCTACGGGATATTCAGCGGGCCACGGGCATTTCCCTGTGCTAGCATTTTTAAGGGTAGTTATTAGTTCTGTCTGTGTTATAGGATTGAGCAATCACTCTCTTTGCCCTTATGTAAGTTTTGGAAGCCCCAACCACATCAAAACAGTTTTTACTTTTGGCCGAATCTGAAACAGTCGTCTTCATATAGCACAGTGTAGTAATCTGCAAAAATCTTCTGAATATCTGCATGACTCCAGGTGAGATCCCGTGTTTTAGAATCTTGCAGATACACTATACAGGCCTGACTATTTCTTATACGCAGCTGCCGAGCTGTTCTGCGGGAGCCACGTGCTCTGCCCTCATAATAATATTGTTGAAGATACCATAGTGCCTATTCGACTTTCTGATCTATTAATTTCTGTAATTCCTGTTTAGTTTGCGTTATTAATTGGTGTACTACCCTATCCTTTGGAGTAGCTTAAAGTTGTAATGTTTGTAACTTTTTTAGAAGTGCGTGGCATTTTTCACCCCTAAGTTGTTTTTTTTTTGTGTTTCACCACCTCTATTAACTGTCCCCTAAGAATACTCTTCAATGTGTCCCATAATAGCGAAGGGGAGATGTCCTCTTTAGTATTATCGGCTATGATATTGGGAACGCTGTCTTGTACCAACTGAGTAACCTCTGGGTCCTTAAGAAAAGATAGATTAAGCCGCCACAAGGTGGGTTTCCTGGTTTTCCCAAGATTAATTTTTAAATAGACTGGGGAATGATCTGATAGACATCTAGAGCCACAGAATGTATCTTGGACTTTCTTAGAATGTTTCTTTTTTGTAAAATTATCCCCCAGTCTGTTTTCTGATCTCCTCTATCCATATTACCACTCATTATGAACAGTTCACTACCATCCACTTTGTTTGTTCCATGGAGTTACTTGAGCATCTCGGTCATGCCCATCCACCCTTTCTTCTGTCCTCCTCCAGTGTGCACATGTCAAGATCCTCTGAATGCTTCCTGTAGGATTTAACCTTTTGCTGCTGTATCATTTTGGTGGCTCATTTCTCTACTGCCTCTGGCCCGTCCCTGTGCTTCCACAGTGTGGCCTCCATTATTGCACAAATGGACCACAAGACCCCCCCGAAGTTGATATGGGATATCTCCCAGTAGGTTACCCAATTGGTTTGTACCCTCTCATAGCCACTGGCTCACTGTGCATCCCTGAGCAGGTCATGTGACTTCCCTCAGATGCTGTCCTAGTTGTAAACTAAGATGGGAGTAGGACCCTGCTGGAAAAAAAGTTTTATCTCATGTGGGTTGTTGTATAGAAATAAAGGAAGGATTGACAGCCAGCCAGGAGTTTATTTGTTAATACCAATGAGAACAACAAACTCGGCACTCCTCCACTTGGAGGAGTGCCACAAAATGGAAAAAAGCGTCTGCTTTTTTTTTCATTTTAATAGATATGCTTGTTTGACGCCAAGTGGAGGAGTGCAGAGTTTGTTCTTATTTTTGTTATTTGAGCACCCTCTTATAACAGTTTGAGCTGTTTTTGTTTGGATTTCTTATGTGTTAATACCGCCAGAGTAAGAGAAGACACAGAAGTGGTATATGTTTGCATAGACACGTGTGTCACAAACGCACTCCGCAGGTCCGACCCTCTGCTCCCACAGTGCCAACCTCAGAGTGCAATACTGTGAACAGGTGACAAACAGGGTAACCCTCCTGTCTGTTTTGGGTCTGAATCACCTACTAGCCTCGAGTCTTGGGGGTCAGATGTGAACCTAATGCTAGCATACCCAGTTAACAGGCTCGGATATATATTCTTTTCGAGGAATTGCAATATAATCTTTCGCCCAGGGGTACCCAGCCAGGTCTCCAAAATGCACCCTTACAACTCTAGATGAGACCTAGGTATATTCTTAACTTTTTTTAAGCAACCTTAGTAACACATTCAAGCCCTTACAGCTGTTGGACTTAACTCATTTGCTCCCGGTGGCCATTTTGAGTCCATTCAAGCAATGGATGGTTCAGACTCCTTGTTGCATCTATGGAAATGAATGAGTTGAACACAGGCTCAGCAATCACATGCAAAAAGGACTGAGAAGACACAGGTAGTATAATAAAGAAAAGGTGTTTACTAAAAATTGTAAAACAGGTCAAATCAAACACAGAAATAATGATATCATTAACTTACAGTCACATAAAATGAATGGGAAGTTACAGAACACCACAAACATTTAAAGGTTCTTGCTGAATTATCCCTTCCTGAAGTGCATAGTTACCAGTCCACAGACTGTGTCTTTTGAGTTTCGGAGTCCTTCTCTCAAACTTCTCTTGCGAGCAATATTCAGTAGACCGTTTCTCCGCCTCCTAGTGATGCTACCTATGAGGTCACAGATGCTCCCATAGATTTTTAATTTTCTACTGGGGAAATCAAGCAGTCAGCAATTTTTAAAATATGAGTCTCTGATCAAAACATCTCTCTTTGAACTGTCTGCTGGTTCCTGTTTTCCTAGGGAAGATCTAAGGTTTACAACTTATAACACAGCGCTGTTATCAAATGGCCTGTTCCTGCAGGAAATCATAACAGTTTGAGGCCTATATCCTGGCAGATGGCCAGAAGCTTTAATTAAAACAGAACAGGAAACCTTTTGTTATAGTTTTCTCTTTACTGGTCCTTTTGACACATCCTGCAGCTGTCAGCCACATTGACACCTGAAGTCAAAGGTCAAGTCTCTCACTCACTGCAGCAGTCAGTCTGGTTTTGTGCATAAACAGACATTCACATTTGTTTATAATACAAATATTATACAATAATAATATTGGAGGGTTTATCACGTCACACTCCTTCCTCCTTAGACTGAATATGGGGGATCTATTCCTGTACGGGATGAGTTCCCCAAATTCAGTTTACATCTCAAAGCTATGAGATAAACCATCAGCATTTGCATTCGCTGCCCCAGCCCTGTGTGAGACGGTCATGTCATACCCTTGCAAGGCCAGACTCCATCTTAGTAGTCTGCCATTCATTTTACCCATTTCTGCCAGCCAAACCCGGGGGTTGTGGTCAGTTTGTACCTCAAAGTGTTGCCTGTATAAGTATGGCTCTAACTTCTTTAGGGCCCACACCATGGCAAGATATTCTTTTTTTCTCCACAGTAGAGTAAGCCTGTTACCTGAGAAGAAACTTTTTTACTCAGGTACACTATGAGGTGATCTTTCCCCTTGTTTGGATGTCTGACTCAGCACTGTCCCAATACCCGTATCTGAGGTGTCAGTCTGGACTACAAAGGGTCTGCTGTAGTCTGGTCTGGTCAGTACAGGAGCCCTGCACAGTGCCTCCTTCAGTCTGGTAAAGGCTTTTTCACAGGCTGGTTTCTAGGTAATTTTCTTAGGCATCCTTATCTTTAAAAGGCCAGATAGAGGAGTGGCCAGGGCACTGTAATTTGGACAAATTTCCTGTAGTACCCTGCTGTCCTCAGAAAACTCCTGACCTGCTTCGGCGTTTCTGGCCTGGGCCGTGAGTTGATTGGTTGATTGCCTCTATTTTCACTTGGTTAGGACGGAGCTGTCCCCTGCCTACAACATGCCCGAGGTATGTCACTTCAGCCATGGCCACCTGGCACGTCTCAGGTTTGACAGTGAGCCCGGCCCTCTGTATCCTTCCCAGCACTTCCCTAACGTGGGATACATGTTCCTCCCAGCTGGCACTATAGATGGCATTGTCATCCAGATATGCCACCACATACTCCTCAGCACCATTTAACACCTGGTTCACCAACCTTTGGAAAGTGGCCGGGGCATTCTTCATTCCGAAAGGCATTACTTTAAATTCAAATAACCCTATCGGAGTGACGAAGGCTGACCTCTCCCTAGTTCTGGTAGTTAACTCTGCCAGTAACCCTTTGTCAGGTCAGTAGTTGTAAGGTATATTGCCCCTCCCAGCTTGTCCAGGAGTTCGTCCATACGTGGTATTGGGTGGGCGTCTGACTTCGTGACTGCATTCAGTCCACGATAGTCCACACAAAAACAAGTAGAGCCATCTGGCTTGGGAACAAGAACCACAGGTGAGGCCCGGGGCTGTGGGATTTCTGAATTACTCCTAAATCCAGCATTTCCTTCACCTCCCTCCTAATGTCCTTTTTGGACAGCCTCTGATACCTGATATGCTGTTCGCCGGATGGGCACCTGCATCCCTGTCTCCACATTGTGCATCGCTAAGGGGGTTAGTTCAGACTTGGTGCTAAACAGTAGGGCAGAGCCTTCTAAAACCTCCCTTACTTCCTGGATTTGGTCCAGGGTCAATTGGGGCGACATTTTAATTACTTCCGCAGAGGACTGCCGCCTGCTTTCTTCCAGCAAGTCCAGAAGGGGGTCTCCTTCATCCTCAGGACTACTCACTGCAAACACCATGTCAGCCCTATTAGCATAGGGCTTCATCATGTTGACATGGCACATTCTTTGTGTATGTCTCCTGTCGGGTAACTCTCTAATATAGTTCACATCATTTACCTATCTCATTACTTTCTACGGTCCTGCCCACTCAGCCTGCAGCTTGTCTTTCCAGACTGGGGTTAGGACCATGACTTCCTGACCCACGGTGTATCAGTGAGCTGTGGCTCTGCAGTCATACCACACCTTTTGTCTTTGTTGGGCAGCTGCAAGATTGCTTTGGGCTGTCCCCATAAGCTCCTTCAGCCTTTCCCTAAACCTAAGAACTTAATCCACTATGGGAGTTCCCTAGGTGGCGCGCTTGCCTTCCCAGTCCTCCCAGATCAGATCTATGGGCCCATGTACCCTGCGTCCATATAAGAGCTTGAATGGGAAAAACACTGTTGACTCTTGGGGCACCTCCCTGTATAATAACAGGTGGGGAAGGTATTTCTCCCAGTCCCCTCCATGCTGTTCAGCAAACACTTGGAGCATTGACTTAAGAGTACCATTAAATCTTTCCACAAGCCCATTGGCTTGTGAGTGATACAGTGTCGTGCATCTCTGCAACACCCCATACTCCTCCCACAAACATTTCATCAGGTCCGACATGAAGGAACCCCCTCAATTGGTGATAACCTCCAGCGGAAACCCAACATGGGAGAAAATCCCGAGTAAGGCATCTGCCACTTTGTCGGTCCTCAGTGAAGATAGAGCAAGTGCCTCAGGGTACCAGGTGGCATAATCCATCTTAGTCAGGATGAACCTCTTCCAGGAGGAGCTGGGGATATTTAAAAGCCCCACAATATCCATTCCCACTCTCTGGAATGGCTTCTCCAGTATGGGCAAGGGAATTAGGGCAGCTTGGGTTTCCTTACCCACCTTCCCTATTTCTTGGCACCAGTAACAAGACCTGCAATACTCCTTCGCCTGCTAGGTGAAGTTGGGCCAATAGAACGTCTGGGATAATTGCCGCGTAGTGTGCGCGATTCCCAGATGACCAGACATGGGGATATCATGTGCTGTCTTGAGCAACTGCTCATGGTACCTCTGGGGAACAAGCTGCCTGCCTGTGTCTTAGCATCCTGTGTATACAGCAGTCCATTGTCCCAATAAACTTTGTGTTTCCCATCACCTCCCTGTGCTCCATCAAAAGCCCTCAGCTTCTCTAGACTAGGGTCACTTTTTCTGAGCAGCTGCAAACTCCTTACACTTTCCAAGGCATGGGACAGGTCCCCTTCAATGTCTAAACTAAGGTTCCTAGCTCTAGCATCAGGGCAGTCAGGATCACTGCCATCCCTAACCATCTGACAGTGGGTCACCCCTCCTTCCTCAGAGTAACCCTCCGTAGTGCTTTGGTTAACTGCTACCTGGGGAATTTCTACCCCCTTTCATTATTCTCCATATCAGGAGACACAGGCTGGGGAACCAGCCTCTCAGTGGTTTCCACAGGGGCTTCTATGAGGTCCAGGAAACCACAATTTTCCTTTGCCGCTTGGCTACGGGTAACTGCACACACCATCCCCTGTTTGAGATTGTTGCCAATGATTACATCAACAGATAAAGTTTCTGCTATGGCAACCTTTTATACAGTCCCCCGTCTCACCCCAGTCTAGAAGGACACTAGCAAGTGGCAAGGGTTTCTCCTCCCCAGTGAACCCCTGTAGAGTCACAAATTGGGTATAAGCTGATCAGGCTGTACCAGATCCCCTTTTACCAAAGTCTGGGAATGCCCCTGTGTCTAATAACCCTTGTGTCTGTACACCATTCACAGTGACTGTGTGCATGTGTTCCCTCATGTTGACTGGCATGCTTTCAGGGACACACAAACAACCCACTTCTTTTCGAGCACCACTTTGTGTACTGCTTGTCCTTTTGGGACACTGTCTGGCAGTATGCCCAGTTTCTTTGCAAACCCAACATTCATTTCGTTTCTCAGGTAAATCTTTTCTTTGTAACCTGGGGCTACCTGGTTTTGGTGGAGGCAGGGAGGGTTTTAGCTGCCCTGAAGGCGCGCTTTTCCCTTTCTGCACTGCCACACCTGCCCCATTCACTCCCAGAGCAGATCTGCTCCTGGCATAGCGGTCCGAGAGTTCAGCAGCCTCTTACACTGTTTTTGGATCTCGGTCCTCCAGCCAGGTTTTCAGCTCTGCTGGGCTTGCCCAAAAAACTGCTCTAACAGTACAGCAATTTCAATTTTTTCTACAGAGTCTGCTTCAAGTCCTTCCCACCAACATTTTAAAAACTGACGTCGTTTCGTGGCTAGCTCCCCATAGCTCATGTCAGGGCTTCTCCTGAGTTTACGGAATTTAGCTCTGTATGCCTCTGCTGTTAGTCCATATATTTTTTTTTATACTTTATTTTTATTCATTTTTCACTGTGTAATACACACAAGAAAGGATACATTCGAGAGATAGCAAACTCAGAATTGTATAATAGCAATACAATTACAGGATTGGTGTACTATTACTTGAGTTACCAAATTTTGTGGGGTCTCTGTATACTAAAATAAAAAGATATTCTCCTTCAAAGTTCAAGAGGAGACCATTTGCAGCATGCACATGGACTAGAGAAACGACAATGTTCCTGATAATTACCTAGGTGCCAAACATTCCTCAACACATCTAGTGCTTTATGAGTCCATGTATTACTCGATAATGTACATTCACAGGAAGTGCAGAACTATACTTGTACAGGATTTTAGCTCCTATAAGCCCTTGGAAACAGTTACCTATAAACAGTACTACCCCCATCATTTGGCAGTAAACTTCTTAAAGCTACTATGCAGAAAAGAAACCAGTTGACATGTTAGTTATAAGGGAATCGGCAACTGTGCCCAAAATAGGATTAACTTCCCAGGCCTTAAGTAAAATAGTCAATAACTTGCTGTGAGAACAATATTAAACATATTTCAACTGGTGAAAACAGAGAGATGAGGTGTGCTAGACTCCTGGTGTTAGGGACATAGAGTTCCCATGCCTTATACAATCATTTATGTAAATTATATATATTTATTTAAATGTTTCAGATGTAGCACCACTCCCAGAAGCAGTATTTTAATTTGTCCATCAAGATTTTACTTAATCCTCAGTCCCCATCATCTTCATCATTAGAGTCTCTAGGACGATGAACAAAGTCCTGCGTTATGGCTTCGAGCCTTTTCCCTACTTTAGAAGGATCAGTGAAAATATATCTTACTCGCATAGTGAACTCTTAATTGGGCTGGTAATTGTAGGGCATGGTTGATGCCCAATGCTCAGAGACCTGCTCACACGGTATCAGAACTTTCATGCCGTTGCCGCGTGGCATAGCTCAAGTCCAGAAAGAAGTATATTTTGTCCTCCGTCTCCAACTTCAATGGGCCTGCTGATTTAGCCCCATCCAAAACCATGTCCCAAATACAGGCTCCAGCCGTGATGATTCTAATAGTACATGGTACCTCTGCCACCGGTCTCCAAGGGTTGAGACGGTAGGTCTTCACTATTTGCCCCTGTAAATCCAGATTTAGGAGTTTGTAGATCAGGGAATGGATAAAATCCAGCAAGTGTTCACCCTCTTGTGTTTCTGGGACCCCTAATAGCTACAAATTGTTGGCCCGCATGTTGTTCTCCAGTGATTCCAACCAGAGTCGTGTGGTCTTATTTTTGTCCAGGATCCCAGCCATGGCTGCCACTGATGTGCTTGCCGAATCCACTGTGGTTTTAGCCTCTGAAGCAACTGCATTCAAGCGGGATTCCATGAGAGAAAAGCACGTGCCCAGGCCATCCACCTTTCTGTTCAGGTCCCTGATAGCATGTAGGACTGCTGTAATAGAGGGTTCTGAGGTTTTCCCCTCTGCTGCTAGGCCGGTGCTATGTGGCGTTACTTGCTGGATTCTCTGCTTGTTCGAGTCTTATTGAGGCGTCTGGCATGATTTCCCAAAGGTAACTAGCCGAATCGATCCTCAAAGCGATCATCAAACACCAGGTACTAACTTTTCACTGGAAAATTAGAAGTTTTATTGTTTATAAGTACTGTTTTATATGAAAATAGGCAGGAGCTCCTGTAAAGCACGTCTTATCTGTCTGGCTGCTGGCCAGGCCCCATCCCATATTTTTTTTAAAGTGCAGCTTTAAGTTTACTGTAATCATTACTTTCCTTATTGTCCATTTGACCCAATGCATCCCGAGCTTTCCCGGTAAGTAGCGGGGATAGCTGAAAGCTCCAGGACTCTCTAGGAATATTTGCCTGAATACATATTTTTTCAAAGGAATTTAAAAAGGCATCCATATCTTCCCCCTCTTTAAATTCAGCTATCAATTTAGAATTTAATTTGTAACCCAGTCCTGAAGTTCCAGTTAAACCCAGGCCACTTATCTGCTCTGGTGCTGGCATTTGGAGTCGTAGCTTCTCTAGTTGATGTTGCCACTGGTGCTCACGCTCTTCTCGCTCAGCTTCTCATTGTTCTCACTCAGATTCTCTCCGTTCTTGCTCCATTTCTCGCTGAAGCGGTCTCTCTCTTTCCTCTGCAGCTCGCTCCTCTCGCCTCTCTTCTCTCTGGAACTCCAGCCCCATTCTCCACAACTCCATCTGCAGCCTGATTGCTTGTGGTTCCTGAATGCTGGTGACCTTCCCCTGCTGCTGAGGCCCTTGGCTTGCACTGGCCCTGCTGTCCTCTGCACTGGACCCTGGCCCCTCCACACCCAAGGTTCGGTCCTTTTCAGTCACAGGCTGTGACTCAAGGCTCTGGGCATCAGCTGCTACCAGAGCCTCTACAAGGTTCTGCTTGTTTTCTCTCCCCTCATGCTGTACTCCTCTCTCTTGGCACAGCTGCTTCAGGTAGTCTGCAGTGTACCCGCAGTAGTTGGAAGCCATCTTCTTTCCTAACTATGGCTACTCTAACTTGCACCCGAAAAAAAATAAAACTGGTAGGAACTTTGATTGTAAGCACAATTATATAGTTCTGTTTACTTTTTAAAAATCACTGCCTTATTTTGCACATGAGCTGTACAGTATTAATCTGACACGCTGAACTGTTAAAGCTTGTGTTACCAAATATTTTTAAATCGCACCACTGCCAACCAAATCTGTCACAAACGCACTCCGCAGGTCAGACCCTCTGCTCCCACAGTGCCAACCTCAGAGTGCAATAGTGTGAACAGGTGACAAACAGGGTAACCCTCCTCTCTGTTTTGGGTCCGAATCACCTACTAGCCTTGAGTCTTGGTGGGTCAGATGTGAACCTTATGCTAGAATACCTAGTTAACAGGCTCAGATATATATTCTCTTCTGAGAAAGGCAATATAATCTTTTGCCCAGGGGCACCCAGCCAGGTTCTCAAAATGCACCCTTAGAACTCTGTATGAGACCTAGGTGTATTCTTACCTTTTTTAAGCAAGCTTAGTAACACATTCAAGCCCTTATAGCTGTCAGACTTAACACAGGCTCAAAAATTGCATGCAAAAAGGACTGAGAAGATACAAGCAGTATAATAAAGAAAAGGTTTTTACTGAAAATTGTAAAACAGATAAAATCAAACACAGAACAATTATATCATTAACTTACAGTCCCATAAAATAAATGGGAAGTTGCAGAACACCAATACGGCTACCACAAACTGAATTATCCCTCCTAAAGTGCATAGTTACCAGTCCACAGATTGTGTCTCTTTTGAGTTTGAGTCCTTTTCCTCTCAAACTTCTTTTAGTGATGCTACCCATGAGGTCACAGTTAGATCCTCCCATAGATTTTTAATTTTCTAATGGTGAAATCAAGCAGTCAGCAAATTTTAAAATACGAGTCTCTGATCAAAACATCTCCCTTTGACATGCCTGCTGGTTCCTGTTTTCCCAGGGAAGATCTAAGGTTTACAACTTATAACACAGCACTGTTATCAAATGGCCTGTTCCTGCAGGAAATCATAAAAGTTCATGAGGCCTATATCCTGGCAGATGGCCAAAAGCTTTAGTTAAAACAGAACAGGAAACCTTTAATTATGGTTTCTCTTTACTAGTCCATTTGACACATCCTGCAGCTGACAGCCACACTGACACCCGAGGTCAAGTCTCTCACTCAATGCAGCAGTCAGTCTGGTTTTATGCATAAACAGACATTCGCATTTGTTTATAATACAAATATTATATAATAATATTAGAGGGTTTATCACGTCACAGTATATCGAAAAACCTTCCCAAAATGTTTTCATTTGCAGGGCAGCTGTATATGAGACAAACAGGGAAAAGAAGCATTCTGATTAGTTGGGAGCAGTCCTTCAATCTGTATTGAAGAGGGACATGCCCAAGGAATGGACCTTGGACCCCAACAGAACTGTACTTGTCCAGATAAAATGTCACCCATCCCTTATCCATGGACTCTTTCAGTTAGAGCTACGGAGACCACTGTGTTTGCACAAAATTATGCGGCGGCGACATGTGGCCAGAGTAACCTCATTCCCTTTGTATGTTGATAGGGCCATTGAGATCACGTATACAGTTGTAAGAGTTGTCTCACGTGCATTCTTGGGCCATGACAACTGTGAACTGAAGGTAATTGAAAGCACTCTTGAAACTGTAAGAGTGGTGCCAGTGGTGGTATTATATTATTGATCCAGACTGATAAAAAAAAAAAAAAACTGTCCTGACATGCCCATTTCCAGAGCAGCTGTGCATGTGACACTCACAAGAGAATAAGAGTGTCCCAAGTGCAGAGGATATGAACACTTAGATTGGTCATGAGCACTCCTTGATCTATAATTTATTATAACCAGGTTCTGAGAAACAGAGCTTTCTGATTGGCTGTAAGCATCTTATCAACCTTACATTAATGTTTTTATTTCATTAACGTACATGTAGATCCTAATTACATGCTAAAAAAGATACAACACTATCTGAGAGAAGATTTTTATTATAATAGCAGTAAGGCATTTCCAGGGGTTATGTTAATGGTCACTTAATCACCCTCTAGAGGCATGCAGCATTTGGCTATGTTTCATGCCACATTATACCCCAGAGGGTCATCTTTCTTCTCTTCTGGCCTTCATGGTGGACTCCATGTGGGATCAGGGCAGCTCACTCTTTTATCATCTCTCCCGCTGGCTCCTCTAACTGCATTGCCACATGGGGTCACCCAGGAGGCATATATCTGCCAAGTCTGCATCTCTGGAGGAAGAGAGGATCCTTTGGGACACCCAGTGCTTGCCAAGACCAGCCCCTAATGTTCCAGCTTGTTCCAGAACCTGGATTGCCGGCATTCTGCACCAGCAGGCCAGCAGCAATAGTGTAGAGATTCATCTGAGCCCGTCTCTTGATCAGTTAATGCCTTTAAGCTGACACAATCCTGTCACTTCTTGAAGAATAATCTCACCCACCAAGCTAGTATCTGAAGTCTCATGACCTTATTTTGTTTTTTCATGAAGGAGACAGAAGTGATAACTAGAGTCAAAGCCAACGTTTTGTGACATATAGTCACTTTCTCTGAGCATTGCAATCTCAGTTGCCTCCTTATGATGTATCATTTAAAATGGATTGGAAACATCCTGCTTCCTGATTGGCTAAATAAGTTATGAGAACCCTTTGTTAATTCACCAGAAAAATACACCGGTTGGAAGAAGTTCAGGCAGCAGGCTCTGAAATTTGGGTAAGTCGTGTGCCAAATTCCTAACCCACTTCACTCATCCTTGATTGCCATCACTAACATGGCAGCCACTTTTCCTCACTGAAACCTTCAGCAAGGTCCTAAAAAGTAAAACTCCTTTAAATTTTTACAACCAAACATTCTTTCCTTTCCTGATCCCCCTCGTTATACGTATAAACAAACATTTAAAGGTGACCTGTAAAATAGCATTGCAGCCCCTTCCCGTCCTCACATACCTTACAATACTGTTGCTGGAGTCCAGGGCTGCAATCGGCATAATTTTTTACATACAGGTTTAATTTTAATAAAGCACCGAACTTTTTGGCTGAATGCGGAAGTGTGGAGGGAACCCGACTGAGTGCGTGCAAGTGTTCATGGGTATTTCACCCATTTAGTGACATTGCTGCCACCACTACTATTATGCTGATTTTATTGATTTCCCCAGGGGTCTTGACACCCTAAATATTACTTACTGCAACACTTAGACAGGCTGCTGCAGTAAGTAATATTTAGGGTGTAAAGACCCCTGGGGAAGCAATAAAATCAACATAATAAACAACTACTAATGCTGCTATTATAAGGGTAGTGGGGGGAGCAACGTCACTAAATAGGTGTAATACCCATGAACACTTGCACCCCCTAAGTTGACCGGCACTTCCACTTTTGAATGAAAAGTTCAGCGCTTTATTAAAATTACACCTGGATGTAAAAAATTATGCTGACTGCAGCCCTGGACTCCTGCAACAGTGTTGTAAGGTATGTGAGGACGGAAGGGGGCTGCAATGCTATTTTACAGGTCACCTTTAAGTACTATTCACAGTTATAATTTTTGGTGTTTGCTGACTAGGAAAAATTCCCCCCCCTCCCCCCTCCTTAACAGCGGCTAAGGCAATCTCTGCTGCTTACCCTGCCACAGATAAAATTGAAACCTTGGTTCTATTTAACGATTTCTGTCGTGTGTGTGTGTGTGGGGGGGGGTGAACATTTTGCCAGAGGAATTCTTCAGATGTTTGAATTCCTTTATTCCATGATAAACTAACCTTCCTTCAATTGAATGTGTGGAAAGGCAGATGATTGACAAGTGGGGATATACTACTATTTAAGGGTAACTTTTAACAAAAGAAAATATCTGTTTTTTAATTAAAAAAAAGTTGGCATTTTGTTAAATAATTTCTCAGTTTACCCATTTTATAAGTGCAGTATGACACTCCAGCATGTAGGTTGGCTGATTATAAAATGGGAATCCAAAATAAAGAAGTCTTATTGGTCAGAATATATCATGGGACCATGCATGAAATCTATTTCATGCACAGTCATCCTGGTCCTAAACCACATCACATAATTAGTAAATCAGTCCTCCTACAACCAGAACTATATTCTATCAGTTCCCCTACAACCAAAATTGATCTATCACAAACATGGCTGTTTTTCTTTACACTGTAAAATACCTTTAACTGTACCCTAAAATTAAAACTACCTTAAATAAAAAAAAAATAAAACAAATTCATTAAATGTTGTTTCCCGGATCATCACACTTCCCTTACACACATAAACAAATTGGAAACATTAAGTATTGTTTATAGTTTTCATTACAACTGTTTTTTTTTTTTTTGCTTCAATGGAAAAATTCCCCCTTCTGTCTTTACCTGCTAATCAGGGAAATCTCTTCTACTTGCCCTGACAGTGAGATAATCGAGTCTCTGACTGTAGAATAGACATTTATAATAACTGGTGAGTGATTTTTTTTTTTTTCCCTAATGGAAATCCAGTTATAATTTGCCGTTATAACCAGTTGGTTTTAACAGCAAACATGCTCGGGGGTTCCCCATGCTCCACGCATGTGCCAATGTTAAGTCTCCCCTTCCTATGCCGCCAGCCGCCCCAGGACACTTCACCAGAAATGGCACTCAGTGGTGAGTTAAATAAATAAATAAAAATAATTACGATACAAAGAACAGCACCCCAGCGGAGGTAGGAGGGAAGGGATGACACAGAAACACAAGCCAGACAGACAGCCGCAGGGGAGCTAATAGGGGCAAGTTAACTGTAGGAGAGGTAAGATTGGAGGGAGTGGAGGAAAGAACAGGTGACAGCAACTGGAAGGAGGGAGGGTGTAAACACAGACAGCAACCTGCTCAGCTAAATATCTGTGTTTAATTAAGGAAAAAAGGAGAAACTTTCCAGCCAGCTCGGACCGTGCTTCATCCAATTGTAACACCACTGGCAACAGATGTACCTTAATTTTGTATAATTGCTGTGGCGAAAAATCACCCCCCCAGCAATTATATAAAATAAAAAGCTGGGTAGGTGAGTAAAAACTTGAATTTTACACACACCCTCAGTGTGGGCTGCCTTCATAAACCCCTTGAGCTTCGTTCTCAGGAGTTTGTGTCATCCCACACCCCGGGGGGGGGGTTATAAAATCCTCGTTATAAACCCCTACCCAGCCATTATTCTCTATGTAATAACTGCCATCAGTTTTGGTTTTTTTACATTGAGAAACCCAGTTATAATTCGCCATTATAACCCATGGGTTATAACGGCGAACACGTGCCAGGTTTCCCCACACTGTATGCATGCTTAGTGCTGTCATGCCAACAACTCTATTCATTTTCTGAGAAGAGCACTGAGTCGGTGGGAAGACTGAGCTACTCACTGAGTCGGCAGACAGTGATCGGGGTTGGGGGGGCAATGACCAAAACAAGGCTGTCTTCTTTCTCTGAATTTTTTTTTTTCTTTCAGTTTAGGGCTCATGGAACTCAGCCCGACTGGTAGCCGCCAACCGCAACTGCCGCATTTCCTCCCGACGATGCTGCTGTTCACTCTAGCAAATGGCACCAATGCAACTACATTACAGCAACAACAGCAAAAATATCTAAATGAACAGCAGGACATAATAAATTTAAAAAAATAAAAACAGTCCCCACAAATAAGGACATTGTGTGCAGCAGCACCATCTACTGGCCAGTCAAAATGCCTCGCGATTGCCCAGAGTACTCTCATGCCCCTTATTGACTACTGTTCCTTAGTGTTCTCTTCCATGTCCTCCTCACTTCTCACTCGCCTGAGCACCACACATAACTCAGTCTTTCGCTTTGCCCTTTAGGTCCCCTACTCCACTTATCACTGCTGGCTATACCAGTCCCTAGGCTGGCTATCTCTGCAGGGCCATGTTAAATTTGTTTTGGGCTGTCTAGTAGACACCTCTCCCAGGAGCCCACAAAAGTCCCCTTACTCCTCCTTTCTCACTGACCGGGTGATAACTAGGTGCCTCAAGGTCTCTTCGGCCCTCCCCCGGTTGTTCCCCGTGTATCCACTGTCATGGGGAGCAAGGCTTTCTCTGTCTCTGCCCCCTCATTTTGGAATAAACTGCAACCTGCCTTCTGTATGCTACCCTCTCATCAGTCTCTCAAGCTGAAACTAAGAGATCCGCTTGTATCTCAGGCAACCTGTACCTGCTCCCTAGGTTACACCCTTGCCAATAAACCTCCTTGAGGGGCCCAGAATACACACTGCCTTATTTCCAATGTACTGGTTACTATATAAACAATTATGTGGGCTTATTACTCTGTGTGAACGCTGTTGAAATGTTATCTCTTATGCCCTGTATTTTATCCATCTATTGGCTAAAATGTGTATCTTTTGGAAGTATATTGTCCTGCTTCTATGCATGCAGAGAAACATTGCCTATTCTGTGATGAACTTGTTTCTATGTTAAACCTCTATCTTATGAGGTGATGTAATGTATCACTATTTCTGACACCTCTACACTTATTGTATTACAGTAAGTTATTCCACTGGATTATAACTTGCATCTGTTTTGTCTTGCCACTGTATGGCTCGGGTCACAACTGAAAATGGTTCATTGGATCAGTCTGTATACCCGGTTACCAAAAACCTAAATAAATAAAATACAATTCTTGGAACACAAAATGAATCCTAAGGGCAGAAAAAACTGATGCTAGCAATTACATAAAACAACACATGGGGAGAGGCCAAAACTTGAATTTAATGCACACCCTCAGTGTGGGATACTTTGATAAACCCCTTGGGCTTTGCCCCCAGGGTTTTTGTAGCATCCCACACCTTGGCATGCATTAAATTCTCGTTATACACTCTCCCTCCCCATGTATTATTCGGTTTCTTATTACTATTCTCATGGCATGAATGACACTAAAGTTTTCTGAAATCTGCAGAGTGCACCCCCACCCCAATGCACCTGTGATCTGGACCATTATCTGTGGATGTTACATAGTGATCAAAAGAAAATGGTAGACTGATTTTTCATGTGTCCGTACCGATCTTTTTTCTTCCCACGTAAGTGGGCAAGCACTTCCTGTATTTGCTCACATTCTTGCCTATAATAGCCACAATCGTTACATTGTGGTTTTTTGGGGTTTTTTTTCAGTTTTGTTTTTTTGCATCCTGGATCGCTGGCCCTCATTCTTTAAGGTGATGGGTACAGTAAAGGCCTTGGCCTTAGTAATAAAACTTCATTTAGCAAGCTGAAATGTACAGACTATAACTCTGACCTGATGTCATTTGATCTTTGCAGATTAAGATCCCAGTATCTGGAACAAAGTCAGCTGGCTACCTGTACACTTCCTCAGTGAGAGATACAGTATTAAACAGGTAACAATAACTGCTAATGTGTGCTTCAGATGCTATAGATTGCTGTAATACATAAATATGGCATCACAAACCCCATTATACATGGTTGTGATGTCATACCCTTGTATAATATGAGCTTTAGAATGTTAAAAAAAAGTGTTTGGTGTTTTCTTTTAATTTATTATGCATTGTGGTCCAGTCCCAACTATAGCTCAGACCCTGCCCCTGTAGGGGAAGGCAGAAACCAATATTTTGAAAAGTATTTGATCTGTCCCAGATGAATCCCTCTATCTACGTTATGCATGTTACAAGCTTTAAAGTTTCAAACTGAGGGATTGCCATATCCCTCACTAAAATTATAATGTGAAGCTTTTTATAAACATATACCTTTTGAAAAACAGCCTTGGCTCATATTGCTTAACCAGTGAACAAATGTTTAAATAAATAAATAATTTTGTCAGTGTAGTTAGAGGTCCACAGAGAAAGGGGTGACTGTTTGTCAGTGTGAACAGTTCAGTTACTATAACAGTAGATCTCAAGAAAATCTCCTGCATTGAGCCACACATATGGAACTGTAAACCCTCAGCATCAAGACCACCCAGTAACTTTTGCCAGCTTGGGCCGCCCATGGTGATATCCATCGATGCTGCCTATGTAACATGGGTGGCTATATGTTTTCTCAATTCCAGGCCTGAGATAAGTTTGAAGGATGAATAAAACTGGCAGGGACCAGGAAAACCAAAACCACAACCAGAAACATTGGAGATGGGATGAAGCTGGATAATGTAGCCCCAAATGGGGCAAATGGAGAGTACAAAGCATGCAAGACCATGCGGAATTTCCAGTAAATACCTCCTGAAGTTGAGAAAGGGAAAGGTTGGAGGATGAGCAGTGGCCCAGTGGAGGAGATTCTCTCTGAGATTTACTGTTACAGTAAGTAACTGCGCTGTCTTCTTCACGGACAGCTGTACCTATGGATCGATTCCCAAGCAGTACATTAGGCACTGAAGTTGGCAGGTAAGATAAATCTGACCATAAGACAGAAGGCCTTGCAAAAGTGACTAAAGCCAGCAGGCCTACAAGAGACAATGTCCAGACTATATTGTTTAGTGAACGTGTGAACAGAGCTTCAAGTGGCTGCAGAGCAAATGTCAGCAGCGGACACACGGGGGGGGGCCACAGAAGTAGCCATGCCATGAATGGAATGACTATGGACAGGGCCTGGAGGCTCCTTACTGTGCTTCAGGTAACAGAAAACAATACAGGATGTCAACCATGTGGAAAGACATTGCTTAAAAACAGGGGAGCCCACCATCCAGGGGGCAAAAGACACAGAGTTTTGAGGATTTTCTACAACCCTTGGTATCATCCAGGTGGAAACTATCCTGCAGATATCTAGGTTACCCTTTATTAAAGTTGAATAGTCTGATTCAGTCTGAAGTGGGACACAGCCTTTGGAAGAAAATGAGAATTAGTCCTATGAGCAACCCAGTCCTTTGGGGGGAGGGAGGATAAGGTAAGGAGGATCCGCAACTAAAGCTTGCAGTTCACAAGTTCACACACACTCTTCCTGCTAAAGTAATAGCCACCAGGAACAACATCTTCCATGACAGGAAGTGCATTTCTGGGGGGGGGGGGTGCTGTGGAGCTCGAGCAAGGTGGCTGCATAGAGATAGAGTTGTGTACAAGAATTGTGTATGTACAGTGTAAACGCACAACAAATGGCAAATGTGAGTAAACTTTGCTATTTTGGGTGCTGGAACAGCTATTGAACAGAATGGGAAATCTGCATAAAGATACACCACCTGGATGTGGAACAAAAAATAAAACTGTTTCTGGAGCTCCTGCCACGCGGTTAGCACAGGGCCGTGACTTGGAGCCTACCAATGATGGAGCAGAAGAAACCATGCAAACACTAGGCTCCAAAATTAATCAAATGCTCATATTGGTGTCTGGACTGTCAGAGAAGTTTGATAACCTCACGAACAAAGTGGCCTCAATTGAAACCATGGTGGATTCTGTAGAGGTAACATCTGCAGATTCAACTAAATGAGCCAACGCAGCTTTATGGGCTGTCAACACAATAATCAAAGAAAATTCCTACCTGAAATCTAGACTAGAAAGTCTAGAGAACCAGGCTCATGCTTGCAATTTGAGATTGCTGGGGCTGGTGGAGGGCTGCGAGGGCGACCATCTGCTGCTTTACTTGCAAGAATGGTTGGTGCAGCAACTTGGAGAAGAGGTCACCCCATGGTGCAGAAATTCCAGAAGGCTTTACTGGGTTGGTTTTTGAAGACACCCTGACAATGTGGAGGCACCGAGAACAGTGCTGAATATAACGGATGGGGTCGGTTCAAGGGATTATCTGCTGGCGATGGCATAATGCAAGAAAACACTTCTGTAAGACTGCCAAGTCATCTGAATGTTTCTGAACTTGGGACATGCTACAAGGCAAAAGCGCACGCTATTTGATGGGTTCTGAACACTGTTAAGGGAAGCAGACATCCCCATGGCATCATCTTTTCGGCCTGACTGAGAATTGTACATGGCAGGAAAATCTTTCTCTTCACAGACCCAAGTGAAGCACTCAAATGGTGCCAAAAGAATTTAACGGCTCATCTTTGGGAACCACTCAGAGAAGATTCTTCCTCAGAAGACGATGGTACATGAACTTCTAGTTCCAAATTGACTTTCTTAGGAGATTACCTTGTCCATGTTAAAGTGGGGGGAAGGGGAGGTGTATTAACACCTAGGTTGGCTGTTTTTGCCTGTAGTTTACTATTAGTGTTTCGATATATAACCTGGTGTTAAGTCACATGTCCCATTCCCTCTTGAAGGACTGTTTTTCCCTTGTTCATATAGTTGGCGATGCAGCCCTTGAAATTTGGAATTTTCTGATGTTATGTAGCTGCCCTGATATCGATATTTTGTTCTGTTCTGGATTAGCTCTTGCGCCCAAGGTGTGCATAGTTCTTTAAGCAATAATCTGTAATTGGTTAAGATCTACATGATTTCTATTTTAGGAGGGGCTCTATCTATTTTTTGAATTGTGGAATTAGTGCACAAAACAAGAAAATACGTGGTGGACTTTACCTTTAGGGGGCTGGATTTTTGGAACTATCAGACTATGGTCATACCAAATATACCACGCTGCTCATGAGTTTCAACTCACAGCTTATTTGGATTAAATAATCATTGTAAAAGTATTACTATACATTCTATATCACCCTAATGACGTATCTTAGCTTTGGCAGGCAATTAGAGTGTATTAAGAGGCGTGGGGCCCTCATAGTTTTAAATGTCTTGTGCTGAGATATCAAAGCTAGTAAATCTAACGGTACTGTATGTTTGTTATAATCAATAAACATTAAGTTTAAAAAAAAAAAAGTGCATTTCCCAGGAAGTAGCTGGTTCAAAAGTGTCAACAGAAGGGACTTCTGGTGACGTCATTGTGCTAATGGCAGCTTAGCTCTGCGACTCCCACCTCGACGCGACAAAATCTAAAGCCATCATCGATAAAACTGATGCCTTCCCCAGCCAAAGCCACCAGAATGAAGGCTAACAGACCCTCACACACCCCAATGCAAAAACTCAGAGAAGTATTACAAGCAGAACAGGAGGATATTGCAGAGGCCCAAACAGGGGTGGATGGCCCTCAACTACCAATACAGCAGGATACCGGACTACGGACAGAACTCATCAAAACAATAATGTAAATGGCACAAATGGTCCAAAATATAGATCAAAAACTTTCTGACCTCTGTGCAGAGTTAAATAACATAGATCACAAGACAGAGCAACTGGAACTCAGCCTAACCCAAACATCGGAACAGACAGACAGACAGGCAGGACCGACTACTATTATACCTCTTGGCTAGAGACAGAGAGCTGACCCAGCAAATCGACGATCTAGATGGTAGGTCCATGCGGCAGAACACTAGATTTTATGGGATCCCGGAGGGTGCAGAGGATAAACATAAGAACACCGAAGCATTCCTGAAGGACATACTGCTAGACCGCTTGTCCCTCCCGGAAGGCCTCGACATCTCAATGGATCGAGCTCACCGATCCCTGGCGCCCAGGCCCTGCGACCCTAATGCTAGGCCACGGCCGCTGATCACACGCTTTACCTACTACAAATCGAAGGAGGAGGTGCTGAGATATGCCTGGCAACAGAGTCCTTTGACCTGCCAAGGCCAAAAAATTACCCTTGATAATGATCACACTACCTCAGTTCAAGAGGCAACAAGAAGAGTTCTCTGACCTATAGTGAAACTTCTAAAGGCCAAATCCATCAAGGCTCAAGTACTCTTTCCTGCACGATTGAAAATGACAATGGATAAGGAAGTGAAAATTTATCCCGACCTACTTGCTGCCTCTCATTACCTAGAGTCTTTCTCAATACCCATCCCAACGCTGTACAAAGAGAAATTGGAAAAGGACCTACTGGCATCTGCGGTCAGTGGCACAGAAAGGAGTGACTCTTCAAGGCTCTGCTAAGAAATTCCTTTCATCAGATCTGTGCTCGGAAATCCCATCGCTACTATGAAAATATGGTTACCGCTCCAGATTTAATAAACAGGCGCAGCACCTGAGAGCGGATTCGGCCCCAGCCAATCAGAAGTGATGCACACCTGAACGGAACGATCAATCAGGTCGATATTTTTCTTCTTTGACCTCCCCATGAGTTTGAACCAGTTGGATCCTCCCCATTGGGCCCTCTCCCCGGCAGCTGAATGACGAATTTTCTTGTTCTCTCATTCCGCTCCTCCAACTGTAATGCGTGATCAACGCCTGGCTGCTGAAATTATCGTGAGGTGCAGTTGCACCAGGGACTGGACTGCTCGATCTCGGCAGAAAGGACTGTTCCAATTCTATCTACGTAAGATAGGCCCTATGGCCCGGTCTGTCGTAAGGGGGGAGGGGGACCTTGATAAGAGAACAAGTTGGGAACGGGAAACCCTCTCACTCGAGGAGGGTGGGAAAGAGCGTCTGACCTGGTAGGAGGGAGAATCGGGGTCTGCTGGATGTTATGGGGAAGGTTGGAGGCATGTTACCAGGAAAGGGGGTGTTACTTCCCCCACTCTGCCCTGAGAGGTATAGCCCCAGCTAGCAAGTCCACTGATATGTCAAAGGACCCGGAAGGGTTGGGTGGGGGGCTGTATCTATTCACCCTAAGGAAAACCACAGAGCTCAGCCAGGAAAACACCTTTGCACCTTGAAGTTTTCCATTGTCCTCTCCTATACTGAATACAGGCCTCCAGAGAGAGGGAAAGGCATACTTTCCAGAGGTAAAATGGCTTTGCATTTTTACTTATTATGTAATTTACATTCAGGAAGTCGTGTGGGGGGAGCGGGTACTGCCGGCCGGTTTAGGTACTGGCGTCTTGGGGCTGTGCCCTGAAAGGGAATTTTCCCTTGGGCTAATGGGGTGTCTTATTATTTTCTTGAGTCCCCTATCTTAAGCCTTAGAGGCCAACTCCCACAAGCTGGACTCCTTCTAGCTTAGCCTAGGAAGTCAACAGTGTTCTGAAGCTGCGAGGATAGACTGGGGCCATACTACCTGGCTATTTACAAAGCACTACAGTCCCAGTGCTTACTTGGGAGTTATGACAGTGGAACAGGTTATAGTTACTTGGTTACAAAGTCCAAAAGTTAGTTTCCAGTTTACAGTTGCTAGTTGTATCGGCAGTAGTTGTATTACTTGTCAAAACAACATCGGACTTAAGTCAGAAAAGTGTTGTAAGCACAGCAAGGGAAAATGGCACAATATAAATATATTGCATGGCTAGACAGCCTTCAAAAATTCTCTCATTTAATATAAATGGTTGTGCTAGTTTGATAAAGAAGTTGCTGATTTTCTTCAAGAAACACACGTATCTCTTTCAGAAACACTGGAGCTGAAGTCCAGAAGGTTTCCCCAGGTATTCCACTCCTCTTCAGAATGGTAGAAAGAGAAGAGTCGCAATTTTACTTGCGGCTTCACTTCCATTTGAAGTGCAAGAGGTGGTGGAGGACCAGGACACCAGATACAGTAAAGTCATTGGCAAGATACAGGATACACTGATCACACTTGCCAACATCTATGCCCCTCTGGTCTCACCAATCTCTTTCTACTCCTCCCTTATACAGCTGATAACAGAAAAAGCAAAAGGTACTTTAGTTATGGGGGGAGAATGGAACCTAATCTTTAACTTTAACTTCTTGAAGGAACTGGAAGTAATAAGAGTTGATAAAGCAATGGGGCCAGATGGGGTGCACCCCAGGGTCCTTAAAGAACTAAGAGAGGTGGTGGCTGAACCGCTGGCTATCCTGTTTAGCCGATCACTGGAAACAGGGGAGGTACCCAAAGAGTGGAGGACAGCAGATGTATACAAAAGTGTAAATTATACAAAAGTGGGAACAAAGAGGAAGCAGGGAACTACAGACCAGTCAGCCTTACCTCGGTAGTGGGGAAGATCATGGAAGCACTACTAAAGGAGAGATTGGTGGAACATCTGGTTGTCAGTGGACTACAGGACCCAAGGCAGCATGGTTTCACCAGGGGGAGGTCATGTCAGACCAACCTTGTTGAATTTTTGACTGGGTGACTAGGAGGTGGATCAGGGAGGCAGTGGACATGGCCTATCTGGACTTCAGCAAGGCCTTTAACACTGCGCCACATAGAAGACTATTACACAGACTGGGGAATATGGGTGTGGGCAGGACAGTAGTGTGGTGGGTAGGTAACTGGCTGGGTGGCAGGACACAGAGGGTGGTGGTAAATGGCTGTCACCCACAGAGGGAAGAGTGACCAGGGGTACCACAGGATCAGTGCTGGGACCGTCCTATTCAACATCTTCATCAGTGACATTGTACAGGACCTAGAAGGCAGAATTTCACTGTTTGCTGATGACACAAAGCTCTGTAACAGAGTAGACACACCAGAGGGTATAGACAGAATGAGAAGGGACCTGCAGAAACTTTTGAAGAATGGTCAGGGGTTTGACAGTTGAAATTCAATGCAAAGAAGTGCAAGATAATGCATATGGGGCACAAAAACCCTGGCACAATATATCAGTTGGGGGGTGAGGATATAGCATGCACCAAGCAGGAAAGGGATCTTGGGGTTATCATCTCTGATGACCTCAAGGTAGGGAAACAGTGTGACAAGGCAGCAGGTAAAGCAAATAGGATGCTGGGATGTATAGGCAGGGGCATCACCAGCAGGAAAAGGGAGGTCAATAATTCCACTATACAAGACAAAGGAAAGGAGGGAGAGAGGGGATATGATAGAGACATACAAGTATCTTACAGGGAGGAACAGGGTGCAGGAATACACTATTTTTAAGCGAAAAAGATGTTCCAGGACTAGAGGGCATGGGATGAAGTTAGAGGAAGGACGATTCAGAGGAAACGTGAGGAAGAATTTCTTCACAGAACGGGTGGTGGACAAGTGGAACACCCTGCCAGAGGAAGTGGTGGGGGCTGAAACAATCACAGGATTTGAGAATGCATGGGATAGACATAAAGGAATTCTGGAGGTCAGGGGTAGGGGGCAACAGACTTCTAGAAAAACATAAACTGAACTTACAAGCTCAAATGGGCAGACTGGGTGGGCCATGGGCCCTTATCTGCCAACACTGTCTATATAGCTATGTATCTATGTTAACAGGACCTTTGACACCACCTCAGATGCCAACTACTGATCTTAGAAAACCACACTCTGTTAAAAAAATATTGGAGCAAATGGGGTTAAAAGATGTATGGAGAGAGAAGTATCCTAGGACAAGGGAGTATACCTGTTGTTAGTCCCCTAGGTTTAAGATTTTTCCCAGGCTGGATACTTTACCTTCTCACAGAGCCTGGACGAGATTCTGCCATGTGGGTGGGAACATGCTTAATCTCAGACCATAACCCGATATTTCTAGAAATAGACTTTAATCTTCCAACCAAAAAAAACACACTGGAGATTAAATTGCTCACTCCTCCAAGATAAGGACACAGTCCAAGAAATTAAACAACATATTGCCAGAACCCTAAAGGAAAATGTTAGCGGGAACTATCCCACAGATGATTTGGGACACTGCTAAGGTCACGATTAGGGGGAAACTCATAGCTATTGCCTCTGCAAAAAAAAAAAGGAGACAGCAGGAACTTTTGTTGCATATTAAACATCTAGAAGATGCACAAAAGCTCAAATGGGATAAGAATAGGAACCAGGAGCTCAACACAAAGAGGAGGGAACTGGTGGAACTCCAAAGAGTGGTGGTGGAGGTGGAGAAGGCCTTATTCTTTCTGAAACAAAAGTTTTATGAAGGAGGACCTCGGGCATCTAAATTATTGGCCTACAGACTCGGGTGACAGCAGGCTATCACCACTATTACTAAAATAACCTTCCCCAACTACCGCTAGAGTGGGCACCAGGCTAGGTGATATTATTAAGTCCTTCATCTCATACTTCTCCAATCTGTACCAAGCTCCTGAAGAGACAACCCTGCTGAGAGGGAGAAATTTTTGATATCCCTTTCGCTCCCTACTCTTTCCCAAGAAGCGGGCCAATCCTTAACCAGACCAATCTCGCAATCAGAAATCTTAAATACAAATAAATACCTAAAAGCAGGCAAATGTCCTGGACCAGATGGCTTCAGTGCTGAGTTCTACAAAACATTTTAAAAGGAGGTGATTCCCCTCCTTTCAGAGGTTTTCTCTACCATCTGGGGAGATTGTTGCTCTGTCCCACCCTCCTGGCAATATACCACTATCTCACTGATTCATAAGAATCATAAAGGTCCAACCCGATGCGAATCCTACAGGCCCATTTCGCTACTTTATTCAGATTACAAAATTCTCACCTCGATTTATACCCTCTCGATTAAATCTGCTTCTTCCGGAACTGATCAACATAGATCAGACGGGATTCATTTCTGGGCATCAGGCCTCGGGTAGTGTTCGAACCACTTTGAACACCATTGACTCCATTCATCGGGCCCGAACACCAACGTGCCTCATGAGCTTGGATGCGGAGAAAGCCTTTGATAAGGTCTTCTGGAGTTTTCTAATTTTAGTGCTTGAGACTATGGCTTTCCCGTGCCCATTCATAGACAGCATAAAATCACTGTACACTAGTCCACAGGCATATATCCGGCTAAATGGGAGCTTGTCAGAGAGGTTTAGATTGAGTAGAGGAACCAGGCAGGGCTGCCCCCTTTCCCCTCTACTATTTGCACTTTATATTGAGCCACTGGCTGAGGTCATTCGCCAGTTGGAAATTATCCGGAGAACTGAAGTGGGGGGACTGGAGAGGAGAGTCTCTCTATACACGGATGATGTGCTCCTCTCCTTTGCAGACCCAGAGCTGTCCATCCCTGAGATGTGGTCAGTGCTGGAGGAGTTTGGGAGGCACGTGGGGTACTCGGTTAATAAATCCAAGATTGAGGTACTCACGTTCTGTTACACCCCATCTCGAACAATTTTACATGCCCTACCCTTGAAATGGGGGGCTGAGAAGATGAAATACTTAGGTACGCTGATAACTAAACACCCCTCCCAACTCTTCAAAGCTAACTATACTCTCCTAATAGATCAGATTAAAAAATATTTTGAGAAATGGTCCCTAATTAGTCTACCAATGTACTCTAAAATCCAGATAATAATAATGAATGTTCTTCCTAGGTTCCTCTATCTGTTTCAATGCCTACCACTACATATATCAAAATCCCAGTTTTCTACATGGCATACATTAATATCCAAATTCATTTGGAATAGCAAGAGGCCTAGGATCAATCTACGAGTGCTCCAGGCACATAGAAGTGGGGGGGGGTAGATCATTGCCGGATTTAGAGGACTACTATCCTGCAGTCCAACTGAAGATGGCCCTGTGTTGGTCCACCCCATCGTACCTCTCGAATTGGAAGACAGTAGAACTGGGAGAGACAGAGGGAGAGGTCCCTTTAGACATAAGAATCCTGACCTCCAGAAACCGGCTAGGAGTACCTTTGCACCTACTTATGGCTATTAGAAACACTATAGCCGCCACACACAGGATTTGGCAAAAATGGAAATTCACAGGTTCTCTCTGGCCCTTGTTTAGAATAGCCTGGGCCCCTAGTTTCCTCCCAGCACAGTTAGACCATAACTTTAGGACATGGGAGAGACTGGGCTTAACCTACTTAGACCAGTTTATCCAGGGAGAACAAGTTGCCACCTTTGCTACTCTTAGAGACACTTGTACACTCAGGGAGGTGGATCATTTCAGATTCTTACAAGTAAGAGCATATGTAAATCAATGTCAGAGTCTGGATCACACCTCAGTCAGAGCAGCCCCCCTCCTAGACTGCCTTTGAGCTATCTTATCAGGTCAGATCCAAAAAGGGCGTATTTCAATCATCTATTAAACAATATCAAGATTAAAAAAAGACCCCTTAGAATTAAGGCTAGGTGGGTGGAGAAGAGCAGGTAAGGCCTGGAGGAGAGGGATTGGGACAGGGCCTTCCATGTCACCACTAAAACCACAGGCTCACCCTACTGGCAGGAGTTCAAATAGAGGGTTAAAGTACGCATTTTCTCACCCCTGCAGCTCTCAACAAAAGGGACCCCACCCAGGTCTCAGAGTGTTGGAGACAATGTAATGAACAGGGGGCAACATATCTACATGTTTTTTTGGAACTGCCCGAAGTTGGGGGCCTTCTGGGAAGGGATACAAACCACCTTAACAGATATTTTTTCATTGAATCAACCTTTAGGGTGGGCAAACATGATTTTGGGTATACCTCCCCTAGGTCTTGGTGGACCTGATGCCCTTTACCTCTGGGCAGTACTGCTAGTAGTAGCACATAAAACCATAACTTGCTTTTGGCTCAGGCCTGACCAACCCTCACTACAGGTTTGGTACAAGATAATACTTGAGATCTCCGAGCTGGAGGAGTTGAACTTTAAACTCAACCATAAAAAACACATCTATACAAGAAGATGGACAAGGTGGTTTCTTTGCGGTGATATATACCCAGAAACATCCCTCTGAGTGTGGGCGGAGAGAGGGATGGGCCTGGCTGGTGAGAGGGGGTCTGGGGCGGGTGAACAAACCTCCAAAATTGAGTCATTAAACTTGAAGTGACAAGATTTCCTGAGATAAAATTCCTATAATTTGGACAGTTTGATAAAATCGTATTGTATAAGTGTAAGATACAATATACTCAGGAAAAATAATTAACTATTTAATTGTGTACTGGCTGCAAAGTGAACTCATAAATTAATGGATCTGATGAATACAAATGTTTATGCACCCATTTGTTGTCAATAAACTTGAGTTTAAAAAAAGTGTCAACAGAGGAGGCATCGAGTTGATTATGAGAGTCAAACCCGCAGTACCTAAAACTGATATCGATGGGGTTAACGGACTGGTCTGCAGAGACTATGCCAAAGGCATCAATGGTAGGGCCTTATTCAGGAACTACATGAATAGAGCCAACATGATCCATAACATGATCTGTGTGCTAACAATGCCCTTCTTAGGGGTTGATAACAAAGCCATTGACGGGCCAAAGCCTGATTATGGAATTGACTGAGATTCGCTATCAGCAACAGTCTGTTCCAAAATGTGATCTTAATATCTCAGTGATGAGACTGGTGGGGGGGGCAGATCCCGAGGTTGCAGCTACAGCTCAGACTACATAATTCCAGGGCCTCCATGATGTGGAGCAGACCTGGAACATCAAAATGTTGAGGTAGCTCAGAAAGAAAATTAGGGCACAAGGGCAAAAAACAGTATCAATCATGCAAATAGATAGCCCTAGCTCACAGCCTGAGATTAAACATCCTCACCAAGTTCATTATATATGAATTTTTCAAATTAGCAACCATAGTGAACAAGAACTCAGCATTTTGCACAAACCACATGCTTTTTCAAAAGACCTGGAACAGAAAGGAGAAGTACACCCCTGGGAATCTTTGTCTGTCAAACATCAACAGAGGTGCTTAATCAGGAGGAGTTTAAAAATTGTGCCAAATCAATCGAGTTACATTCAAAATACAGAATCAGAAAAGGCACCACTTTACTACTGACTTTCTTGCACTTTTTTATGTATAAATGCAAAAGGCTTAGGACTGCTATAAAAGTTTTATTAAATCTTCCATAATAAGAATATTTAAAAGTGGGAGAATGGTAAAAAAAGAGAGACCTCAACAGTTGTGCGCTAACAAGTGCTTTCACAAGAGGACTGTTGAAGTACAAACAACATCATGGGCCCAATTCTTTTATTCATTTTTTTTTTTTTTTTTGAAAATATCATTTTTATTAGAGAAGATTATACATGTTTACATCATTTGACATCCAGTCCATTATTCATATTAAAAAGGAGAGAATAAACTATGTCATTCACCATGCAGAGATATCAATTCCTTGACGGGCTATCCCACAGTTATCTAAATAACTTTCCTATGTCAGTGATCTCGGCTTATATGGTCTTCTGTCCCCTCACCCAAATCAATTACTATTCCTGCTTTAATTTCCTTACCCCCCCACCCTACCAAAAGGCCCCTCCCAGTCACCCACACCACCTCCTCTCTAATTATAATTGTATTTAACCAACCAAGTCCAAACTGGGACCAAAGCCCCTATACCATGGATTGATCAGACAAGCAGGGGTGGTGCTCTCTCAGGGAACAAAGTGAGGGTCCTTAGTCATAACAAATATAACCCATCTCCTCCACTTTAGGGAGAAAAGTTCTGCCTGTTTATTTAGGTTATGAGTTAGTTTTTCGGATCTATATATATCATGTACTATCTCCCTCCATCCCGAAATAGTAGGTGGTTCAGCCGTGAGCCAGAGCCTAGTAATAGCTTTTTTCGCTGCAAGAAGTATGTTCAGAAGATAACGGGTGTGGGGGTCCCGCAGCTCCAGTGGGACACAATGAAGGACAAAAAGACTACCCTCATAAGGAAGCCTAAACCCCAGGAAGTCCTTTAGTTCCCTGAATAGAGCCAACAAAAAGGGCTGTAGTTTTGGGCATGACCAGAAAACGTGGGAATGGTGTGCTGCAGCCTCATCACACAATCGCCAGCACGCTGCGGAGCGGATAGCCCCATAGTGCGAGGTTATTACCAGAGTTCGGAAATATCTTATTAACACTTGCCATGAAAATAGCCTCCAAGCACAGGAGCTTGTAGTTTTTGATACCATACGCCAGAGAGCTACCCATTGTTGGGGTGTGATTTGGGAACCTTGTTCCTCATTTCACTTTTCCCGTATCCCAGATGTGTCCCCCCCCCCCTGCTGTTTCCAGCAAAGATTTATATATTACTGAAACCACATGTGGTATTCCCTGGGCAATAAGTATTTGCTGGACCACTCAAATCACCTGGGGGTATGCCTCAGGGTTACAGACTCTGAGGGGTAGGGACTCAAAGTAGTGCTGTAGTTGCAAATATCGGAAAAAGTCAGACTGTGGTAGATGGAATTCCTGACTAATGGTCTGAAATTCTTTGAGATTGGGGCCCATCTGCAGCTGTGGGAGCCGCGAAAGATGAGTGTGTCTCCAGTCCCGGAAGGTCTGGTCCAAAAGGGCTGGGGGAAATCCTCCAGAAGATCTATCGGACAGAGCATAACCAGGAAAGGCACAATCCCCAAAGTTCTCCGCATCACCCACCAGACCCAGGCCTGGTGTGCCACCCAAGGACCCCAGGTAGGTCGGGCCACCAGGGGTGGTCTTTTATGTAAGATCACCTTCTGGTATTCCCAAACAGGGAGCAAGCCTTCCTCAATCTCCCTCCACCGAGCCCGGGTGATACCGATCAGACGGTACAATATAAAAGAAAGGTGGGTAGCCCAGTAATAGAACTTTAGATTGGGAAGAGCCAATCATACCTTCTCCTTAGGGAGGAAGAGAATCCCCTGTCTGATTCTCAGTCGCCTACCCGCCCATATAAACATCATCAGAGCCTTATTCCAGACTTTAAAAAGGCTGATCGGGAGACTGAGAGGTACATTTTGAAGGAGATAATGAGCTCTCGGTAAAGTTACCATTCGGACTACTTCAATACTCTGGAGCGTATTCATTGGGAGAATGCTCCATCTCTCAAAATCTTGTTTCATCTGAGCTGTAAAGGGGTGATAATTGTTATTCAATGCCTCCTGTGTCTGATGCGAGAGATAAATTCCCAGATATTTCATCTTGGTGAGATCCCAGCGGAAAGGGTACCTTGCTTTAATTGTTTCAGAGGGGGTAAAATGAAAGGTGAGAGCATCCGTTTTATTAGTATTCAGTTTGTACCCTGAGTGTGTGCCGAATTCTTCTAAGAGACAAAAAATAGAGGGAATTGAGTGTTCGGGTTTAGTGAGGAACAGCAGGACGTCATCCGCGTACAAAGCTACCCGGTGTTCTGTCCCATCTATTCTCACTCCCGAAATCTCAGAAGATCCCCTAATTGCCTGGGCTAGAGGTTCAATAAAGATGGCAAAAAGGCCTGGGGACAGAGGACAGCCTTGACGTGTTCCCCTGTATAGGGAAAAAAAGTCTGAGTGGTGTCCAGATGTTTTAACACATGCCTTGGGGGAAGCATAAATGTTCCTCAGAATGGCTATAAAGGGTGTCGGAAATCCCATAGCTGCCATTGTGGCAAACAGAAATGACCACGAGACCCGATCAAAGGCGCTGAGAAGGACCGCTGAATCCCGCCGCGATTTCATCACATGGACCAAGTGTATTGCTCTCCGAGTGTTATCTGATGTGGTCCTGGAGCTTATAAATCCTGTTTGGTCGAGCCCAATCAGAGTCGGCAATATGGGGTTCAAGCGAGCGGCCAGAATGGACATAAAAAATTTGTAGTCCGAATTAAGAATCAATATCGGTCTGTACGAACCACACAGTAGGGGGTCCCTCCCTAGTTTGGGAATGACAGAGATTGTAGCATACTCCCAGCTGGGTGGGGTGCGATTCATCTGAGAGAACCTCGTTAAACATTGGCACCAGTAAAGTACTCAGCAGCTGAGCCAAGCTTTTATAAAACTCAGCCCTGTAGCTGTCAGGGCTGGGGGCTTTTTGGGTCTTAGACTTCGTAATGATCAGCTTCAGTTCCTCCAGCGATATAGGTCTCATCAGGTGGTTTTACCACATAGGGTCTAGTGTAGGCAGCTTCAGAGCCGCCAAAAAAAGACTCGGTACACACCGGGTCTGCCATGTGATCCAGCGTATACAAGGTTTTGTAATATTTGCAAAAGGCTTGTGATATGTTTTAAATTTAGTATGGTATTCTCCCGTCTCTGGCTCTCTTATCATTGCAACTGTAGATAGTTTACGGTGTTGGCGGAGTCAGTAAGCCAGCAAATGAGAGGCTCGGGGCCCGACCTCACCATATCTCTGCCGAAGGTATGCAAGGGCCACCTCTGTTTGTTGCAGACACAAGGAGCCCAGACTGTTCTTAGTCTGCTTTATCTGAGGGAGAACCGAATCATCACCTTGCTGATGGGCCATCTGAAGGAACTGAATTGTTGTTCCAGCTGTAGCTGCTTTTCCTTCTGTGCCTTCACTAGCCCTGCTGAGTACTTTATTAAGTGACCTCTCAGTACCACTTTTAAAGTATCCCACAAGGTGGTTAATGGGGTCTCTGGATTGGAGTTGTCCCGTATAATTTCTGCTATTTTATCAAAAAGGAACTCTTTAAACTGTTCACTTTTTAAATGTATCGGGTTAAATCTCCATCCAGTATTTTGCCTCTCAAGGCCCAGATCCCACTGGGTGATAAGCGGGGCATGATATGAATGAGCTATAGGACCCATTGTGGCCTCGACCAAGGAGTCGAACCGCTCCTTTTGGGTGTAACAATGGTCGATTCTCATATATGTCGCATGGACTGCAGAGTAATAGTTATAACCCCTATCCTTAGGGTGTAAGGTACACCATGCATCTAGCCACCCCACCCCCTCTATAAATCACTTAAAGAATTTATGCGAGGCCTGTTGCGTCGTAAATCAGGGTTTAGAGGTGTCCAAAACCGGGTTTGGAGCAATATTAAAATCACCTGCCAAGATCAAGGTCCCCCTCGTCATCTCAATTATTTTATCCAGCAAGCACCGGATCGTTGAGGAATTCGAGGCCTGGGGGAGGTAGATGTTGGCCAGGGTCAATTCTTGCTCAAATAAATTCTCTCAGACTATCACTAATCTACCGGCTGGGTAGCTCCACTCCTTAACTTTCCGAAATGGAAGAAGTGAGGAGACCAGCATGGCAACCCCTCTTTTCATTTTCTCTGGCATAGCTGGGGAAAAGACCTGTGAGTAGCCCCTTCCTCTGAGCTTTCCATGTTCCACTGAGGATAAGTGGATTTCCTGCCAGTAAAACTATATCTGCTTTTGCCTTCCTGGATAGCGTTATCATTCTGGACCTCTTAACTGGACTGCTCAAACAATTTACATTCAATGAGTATACTTTTAAATGTTTATGAGCTATTTATCTCTCTGTAGAAATATTTCTACTTCTGAACATAGCCTTACAATCCTCTGGTGGAATAGTTTTGTTACTAATATATTTGCCATCAAGTCTTGACTGTCATTTTTCTTTTGGATCTTGTTCTTCTCTATTATATCAAATAACCTTCGCATAACATAGCAAATGCCCACATAACTGCCCTGTGGGCTAAACTGTATTGTTTTAACTAAACCAGCTTCGAACGTGGCTAGCCTTATACCAGCCAAATTACCCTGCAGGCTTCTCCAAATCCCCAAACATTCCTGGTGCCCAGGGAGCCTTAAACTCAGCCTGAACCATCTAGGTTCCCCAAACATTCCTGGACACTGGGAGAGCCCTTGGGGGGTACACCTCCCAACCTGTACCACTTCATATGGTGATACTTGGGGTGATGTGGGAGTCTGTGCTGCTCTCTGCAAAACTTCAAGTGGAAATATAACTATATACAGCACCCTGCACAATGTCAGGGTGTACCAGTATGATAAGGGGGGGAGCATCCGCGTAATACGAGCTGGGTGCTCCTCTCCCTTCACACTGGATCTGGAATGACTTCCAAGGGCTGCTGACAATGATGGATCAGCAGTGAGGCAACTGACTGAATGCAGTATGCGAGGAATCCCCCAACTATTAAGCTGGGGAAGGGGTCCCCCCGCTCTAGGGAAATATCCCTGAAACGAGCTTGCCTCTAAATCAGCGGGAGCTAATCTAGGCTATTCTGCCCTGTGGTCCCCAGCCAGGCCAGCATAGCTGTCACGTAAAATGGAATCGCCTATTTAATGTACAACATGTAGTGCCGATGGGGGAAGATCCACCAGGGTTGACCCATATGGAGCATAAGGGGGAGATCCACCCCCGGGGGGGGCAACTCCCCACCCAGGGAGCCCGCACCAGCGGGGACTAGGAATCTCCGTGTGGAGCCATGCACTCCGAGCTGGCAAGCCATCCCACTCCCCGGAGGCCGACCAGCCCACCACTCCCATGCAAAGCGCCGGGGCAGCCATCCCCCCCCATCCAAACTGGTCGCACATACCCCTATCCAGGAGGGAGGTGAGAGTCCAATCCATTTAATCATGCAGTAAGGATCAGTCCTTCTGTAGGCAGGAGGAGTGTTGAAATACTAGGTCCGTGGCATTACTCAGCCCAATTACTTAAAATATGCATCGGAAGAGCACTGAAGTGTAAAGCCCAAACCTTACTAGTCGCATCCATATTGTAACTTCCTCTAGCTCCACCCCACCTACCCATCCAAAGGGACAATTCCAAAATAATACATTGCCCGATCCTTACATCCGTTGGCGGTTCCCTCTCTGGATCCTAGATTACTGTCATCAGTGCACGCCTATTCAGCAGGGCATGCGCCCCCCACGGCCATAGCAAAAGGCAACACCCGCCTCGTGCCAACCAGGGAGGTGCCAGACATTCTTAGCATTAGGAAAATAGAGCTGGACTCGGGTGGGTCCGAATCTCCATGTCTGGAAGGCCCAAGGAACTAGATCATGGTGGGTGTTCAGATGCCGGAAAGCGGGGAGGGGCATCACGATTCCCCATCCAAATTGGTAGTGTTGAGGGATAGGTAGAGGGGGAAAAGAAAGGGGAAAAAAAAAATGTTCTCCTCTTCTCTCCCTCCCTCCCCCCTCAGAAATTATCTAGATGTGGCCCAACTTCACATAGAGACCGTGGTCCCTCTCATGTAACCATCTGGTAACATTTGCCACCCAAATTCCCCCACCTCGCCCAATTGCACAAAGGAGAGAACCTCACCCCCGCGCCTTCATATATATTACTCACTCGTGCACTAACAGAGGACTGTGATAACACTGTTGGTATGATTCTCCTCTGCAGGGAGAGAACCTCACACCCCCCTTCCCCGCGCCTTCATATATATTACTCACTGCGTGCACTGAGGACTGTGATAACACTGTTGGTATGATTCTCCTCTGCTCATTCACATGTGCTTTAGTCCAGACTTTCTTATAGTGTTCAGAGCACAAGGTGAGAAGGAAGGAGCCACGCCAGTCAGAAGGAAGAGAGAGGGCCCCCTGCCTGGAGAATCGTCCCGAAACCACAGCATATATCAGTTGTGAGTTCATGTATTCGCCAAATCTTGTTGCACGTTTTTCTGAGTGGGTCCCTGGGAATCCAACTGCAGATGCGCCGCCTTCCTATCGATCCTGAAGGGGTCACCATACCTTCTCAGTAGCACTGAAATGTCTGCTCGCAAGTTTGTGCATGAGGATCTCTGTAGCGAAGCAGGCCCTGAAGCCCCTTTCTGCGAGACAGCCCAGGCTGAAGCCAGTAAGTCCCTCTCTAGCTTTTCCTTGGTGAGGGGGGGAGACAATCCCCTGTGCACTCGAACGAAGAGGCTGCCAGTAGATCTGAAAAGATTTTAGGGCCTGCATCTGTAGAAACTTTCAGCCTTGCAGGGAATAAAATCTGGTTAGCCTTAGGACGGATAGATCCGGTAAGCAAGGTGGAGGCTGCGGAATATTCATTAAATCAACACTCTGCGCCACCATCGTTGATACCCCCCCCCGAACATGGGGCCCAGACTCTCGCAGTCAAAATTAGATTGGGGTCTAAAACAATCATCATCATCTCAGCCTATATCCCCCCGAGAAACCAGAAACCCGCATTTGAATCCATCCTTCCTGCTGTCTCACACCTCCCAAATACTAATGAAACCATATTAATGGGTGACTTCAACATGGACTGGGCATCCCCATCCTCCTCCGTCTTCAGAGACGCTGCCCAGGCTACGGACCTCACCCAAATTATCACCTCCCCAACGAGGCGTGACACAAGAACCGGGACATCCTCACTTCTAGATCTCATTTTTACCAACAGGCCAAAAAATATTACCCAGGCCTCAGTGCTCCCTGACTCTATCAGTGACCACTCCCCGGTTATCTGCTGGTGGTCGGGCAAACTGCCCACTGCACCACCCAAAACCACATGGCACCGAAAACTCAAAAAAGGAGGCATTAATAACCTCAAAGAATACCTAGCCAATAGTTACTGGCTTCCCTTAAATAATGCACAATCAGTTGATGCCGCTCTCACCCACTTTATAGCTACCTTTAACAAAGCCTGCGATATATATGCTCCCCTCACTAGGCAGGTCGTGAAAACCAGGTCTACACCATGGATAACACCCTCCCTCCTAAAACTCATGCAACACAGGGACAACCTCTGGCACAGGGCCATAGACTCCCAACGCACCCAGGACAGACAACTCTATAGGGAGGCTCGAAATAAATGCACCTGGGCCACACGGCAGGCCAAGGCTGATTACTATCAGCACACCCTCTCCTCCTCCTGGGGAGATGGGAGAAAGTTCTGGAGTAACATACAAGAAATTAGTGGCAAATCACGTTCCCCCACCCCTACCCAACTAAGTCTGAACGGGGACGTTACCCAAGATCCTGCTAAAATCACTGAAGCCCTCAATGAAACTTTCTCAGACCTCTCACATATCCTCCCGCCTAACTTCTTCACCCCCCAAACCCCCCTCTACTCCACTTATGGTGAGTCCAGTCCTCCCTCCCCCTTTCCGGTTCCGTACCATCCCCTGCTCCTTAGCCAAGCGCTACATCTCCAAAGCAATCGCAAACACTCGCTTCAGCAACGACTCCCTGGACCTAAAACTCATAAGGCTTACCCTTGATATCACCATAACCCATCTCACACAAATCCTAAACCTCTCGCTTTGCCTCGGCCAATTCCCCACTACCTGGAAAAAAGCCGTGATCACCCCTATCTTAAAGAGCGGTGATCCCACCCTCCCCGGGAATTATAGACCAATCTCTATACTCCCTCCTCTCTCCAAAGCCCTGGAAAAAATAGTCTCAGACCAGCTTACTGAGCATCTAACAAAACACAACCTGCTCAGCAAGGAACAGCATGGGTTCAGAGCTGGCCACAGCACCATCACGGCTCTCGCTGAGCTCACAACGTTCATCCATGAGGCGCTCGACCAAGGGTCACTAGCAGGGACTATCTTTATAGACTTAACTAAGGCCTTCGACACGGTCAGCTATGAATTACTCCTTCAAGTCCTGCCGCAACTAAATGTAGTCTCCGAGGCCGCTGCCTGGCTAAAGGACTACCTCACAGAACGCTCGCAGCAAGTAAGAATCAACTCCACCATCTCCACTCCCAAGCCTGTTCGCTCCGGTGTTCCGCAGGGGTCAATCTTAGGCCCTCTGCTTTTCACTCTCTTCCTTAATTCTCTCCCCAAAGCCTGCAGCGGTCATCTCTTACTCTATGCCGACGACGCGGTTCTCTACTGGAAACACCCCCAACCGTACGCACTCCAGCACACCCTCCAGGAATACTTCAGGGAGCTGGAAAATTGGTTCGCTGACCACCGGCTGATCATTAATCATTCCAAAACCAAGGCCATGACCTTTGCTCACCGCCAAAGCCCACACAGCCAGATGGCTCTTCACATTTCCAACGCGGATGGTTCCCTGCTGGAGCACGTCAATCACTTCAAATACCTGGGGGTCACCCTGGATACCTCCCTCTCCTACCACAGACATGTACGCCTCCTCTCGGCAGCAATCAACTCGAGAGTGGGTACCCTCTACAGAATCAAAAACAGTCTGCCCAGACATGCCATGCAGATAGCTGTCACATCCTCCATCCTCTCCTAATCGACTACGGGATTGTAATTCACGGCACTGCTGATAACTCCACCCTAAGCTGCATAACCACTGCGCTAAACAAAGCATGTCGCCTTGTCTTTGGTTGTACAGACTCACCCACACCTGCAACCTATACAAACTGACTGGCTGGCTTAATTTCCATCAAAGGCTCAAGTACCACACCTGCATTCTAGCAAAAGATCCACCTCCAGCTAGCGCCAACAGCCCTCACCCATCATCAAACCGGCCCTCTCCAGGCGTGTCACCAGACTCATGGCTACCACATCCTCGTGGTTCCCCATGTCGAACGCCCCTATGCAGAGATCCCTCCGCCACCAGTGCCCCAATTGGCCAAACACTCTTTCCGCCTCCCTCTCCCAATCCCAGCAGCATCCATCTCTTCAAAGTGGGCCTAAAAACCTTCCTATTAGGTAGCTCAAAATGTGAATGCTACGTTGGCCTACCTGTCTCCTCTCCCTTCCCCCACACACCCACACAGGGGCCCCTCAGGCCTATCTAAACCCCCTCCATGCTCAACCCAGGGGTCGCAGGTATGTCTCCTACCTGCCCAAACCAGAGGGGAAAAAAAAAAAAGTCTCTCTGCCATCATACCAACAATTAATTCAGTAATACCACTTGTTTATTATGTATTGAAAGTTGCCTTCCATTGCCTTTACTGTCATATGTCTCTCCACCCTCTGTAACCACCGGAGAGCTAATGTTACTAAAATGCGATTGTACATAAATCTGTAAATAATTTGTGCTTGTATATAATTTGCCTGTTCCATCTGTCTTCCCCCAACTCGTGTTCCCCCCTCCACCCTCTGTAACCGACGTGGAGCCTTTGCAAAAGAGTCTTTGACTCGAAGGTTTGTAATTCCGAATTTACAGTAAATAAATAAATAAAATAGCCCAGAGCTGTTTTACTATCGCCCATAGGACCTTCCTAGCCTCCTGGACTGCTGTGGTATGGTCATTGTCCAGGGTAACTCAGAAGCCAGAATAACTCAACTGGCCCTTCTGCCAGGCTCTCCGGAGCAATTCTTCCTTTACCTTGTAGGATGTGATCTTAGCGACAATCAAGCGAGGCTTTACCTCTGATTAGTGGGTTTGGGAAGAAGGGCTCTATGTGCTCGGTCCATATCTATCTTGAATTCTGCAGGCAGCTCCAGAATTTCCCTCAATAAAGCCTGAAGGAAGGCCATCATAGTGGGGTGTTTGTCTTCCAGGCCCTCTGGGACCCCATAGATCCGGAGGTTCTGCTGCCGATTTCTACCTTCCAGATCATCCAAGCGGTGAGTAAGCTCGCAGTCCCTTGCCAACAGATACAGGCTCAAACGATCCTGGTGATCCGCCTGTTCGGCAGCTTGAGCTGAGTACAATTCCAGCTGATCCGTTTTGTGGCTGGTGTTATTGATGTCCGCTTTAAGTTCAGCCAGGGACTGGTCGATTTTGATAACTGTATGGGCCGTTTGCTTGATAGTGGGCACCAGGTCTGCTTGTGGGCCCTCTTCATGCGGGTTGACCTGAAGAAAATCGAGAGGCGCTTAGTAAGAATCCGAGGCATCGCATTGCTCCTCGCGCACCAGAGCTTGCAATTTTTGAGCCTGGGTAAGCTGGGGTCTTCCTGACCTGTTCTTCTAATTTTTGGCCAGCGAAGACATTCTACTTGTGGCGATTTGTTAAGGTTTAAACCGGCTGGGGAACGGAGCTCTGGGGCTAGGCAGCCATCGCTACGCTGACGTCACCGGAAGTCATGGACCCAATTCTTAAAGCCCCCGGCACAGCACAAGGGGCTTGTGCCACAAGGAATAGCGCAAAGGGCCTCTTACACAAAAAGATCTGTTGGGAGTAATTCTCAGTCAGCTTGCATCACCTTCAGGCTGCCTGCACCAAATGGGGCTTGCACTGCCTGTGCACTACAAAATGGGCTGCAGCAAAGCACTAGGGACGTGCGACAGACACAGGCTGCTAAAGCTCCTCAATCAGGATTCTCAAACTCATCCAGAGGGGGAATTTCTAAGTATTGTTACACCAACCAGGGCTGGTCTGTGGGTACTTAGAAATTCGCCCTCTGGGTGAGTTGAGCACTTTGCGACAGTGTGGCACTGTCCCCCACCCCAGTCCCTCATTATAAATATAAGAATATTCCTGGTAGTCTAGAGGCCCTCGAAAGCCCCGATCTCCCGTTATATCAGTAATATCCCTGGTAGTCTAGCACCCGCCTCAAGCCCCAATCTCCCGTTATAAAAATATCTCTATCAGTCTAATGCCCTCCAAGCCCCGATCTCCCATTATAATACATCGTACTTTTGATTGTATAACATTTATATACCCAGGTGGTCTAGCGGACTGCCACAGCCCTGATCTGCTCTTAAAAGAAATCACAAACTTCCTGGTGGTCTAGTGGACCCACCACCCCTGTACCTACCACCCCCCCAGCCCATAATTGAGCCAACTACTGGTACAGCCTGCCCACTGCTCACGGCCAGCTGCCAACAGCTCTGAATGAGCGCGTCCTGTATTTAGTACTTTCTCAGTGATTGACCTGTCAATCACTGAGTGTGTACTGTATACAGTGCTCATTCATTCAGAGCTCAGTCGACAGCTGGCCATGGTGGTGAGCCATGGGCTGTGCCAGTTGCCGGCTTGGTTGTGGGTTAGGGGAGCAGGGTGGTAGGGCACTGTGGGGTGGTGGGTTCACTAGGCCACCAGCAAGTTCAAGATTTCTTTTAACAGTGGATCGGGGCTGGGGCTGCCTGCTAGACCACCAGGGTATATAAATATTTTATTATCAATAGTACTATGTATTATAATGGGAGATCAAGGCTTGGGGGGACCCACTAGACTACCAGGGATATTTTTATATTTATAACGGGAGATCAGGGTGTGGGGGGGTCACTAAACTACCAGGGATATATTTATAATGGGAGCTTAAGGCTTGGGAAAGCCTCTAGACTACCGGGAATATTTTTTATAATGGGAGCTTGGGGGGGGGTGTTATCTATCAGGGACTGCTCGGGGACACTGCTGCATAGCCACCCATGGCTTGCTGCAACCTGCCTGTGTGCGCCCTCAGTTCAGCGCACGCTACAGTTGCTGCAAGCCATGGGACTTTGCCACTGGAACCCTGCCTGATAAAGAATGGGGCACACAGTTCGTGGCACACCAGCAATTGAAAGCAGCCTTAGGTGCGGTTTGCACCGAGTTTTGAGAATTGGGCCCCATATGTTTAAATACCCACACCAATAAAATAAATCGCTAATTAAATACATAATTCACCACAAAAATGTGCAAGTACCCCCAACATCATTACTAAAATTTCAGTAAACAGTGTAGTGTCATTAAATAGAAAATAATGGATAGGTAAGTTTGATGGATTCTTTTCACGTACCCGAGGTGTGTGATGACCGATAAACCTCGAGAGCGAATCTCGAGAGGTTTGTGTCATCATACACTGAGAGTGTCTGAAAAGAATCCATAACATCAAACTTACCTATCCATTATTTTTTATAATTGCTGGTGTGGAGGTTTAGACTGTATTTCTAGCAGCTTGAAAGAAAAAGATGTTTTTTAGTTGGAGTGCAGATTTATTTTTGAAGCAGTGAACTGTACATGAATAAAACACAGATGAAAATACTGCAGTTGAAATACTTTTTGTGAAACAATGGAATGCAACAATTTTAAAGTCTTTTCTTTGGGGAATGTCATATCAACCTGATTTTGAGTTATTATGAAGTAGTATATCAACCTGATTTCGGGTTATTATTGCCTTTGGAGCCATGGAATGTACTGCCCAGGGAGCTGGTAGAGATGCAGACTGTGGGTGGGTTTAAGAGGGGATGGGATAGAGAAAGCGGGAGGGTAAATCTGACCAGGCCCAATACAGGTGGAATATCTGGGACTGTATAACCCAAAGAGGAGGGGGAGACACCAAAATCAGCCCTCGGTGTGGGTGCTGGAAATCAAGCAGACTCAAGAGACCGTTGGGCCTATTCTGCTGGCATTTTAGTTTGTTAGTATACTAACCTGAAATCTAGTTGATGTGCATTTTTAACAAAACGGTAATCTGGTTGATATTTATGGTCACTAATAATTATAGTCTTGATTAATTACAACCATTCCACATATTGTTCCCTTAATTTAACTTAAATCATCTCGATAGTTAGAAGACAATAATTTAATAAGTTCATTTTTCTGCTTCTTGCATTTCACGGACACTTCTCATTAGTTCATTATGTTTCATGGTCCTTGTTGGTCTATTTCAAAAAGTGCAGCACCACCAACATTGTTTCAGGGAGATTGCTGTGGTACTAAAGACTTCCATCATTTAGGTCCCATGTCAACTATGAAACAAGTAGAAAAAGAAAAGAGATTTTGAGTGCGCACATCACTTATATTTCAGAAAGGGGTCCGAGCTAAACCTCCCATTAAGACATGATGTGGTACTAGATACACTCCTATTTCCAGACCCATACGTTTAAATACATGATTATTCCATATTTCTTGATATGCTTTGCCAGTGCATTATCAATGTATGCATGTCTAATACTGCTTAAATGTTCACATATCCTATTTTTTTTTATTTTGTTTTTATTATAGTTTTATGGACATACAAAACGATCTGTAATTGTACACAAGAAAGATATTGGGTACGCAGACCCCCATGCAGCATGTAATATATCTTTTTAATGAAACAACAGTACCCAAAGATACACTTATTCATGCAGCCTAGGTAAGCCTCGTGGCTTAGTTTAAGGAGAAAAGTCCAGGTGGATTAAAATGTAGATATATGCTACTCTCACCTCATCTATTCTCTTTACAAAACTATATCGCCATCTTCTCCTCCTCCTCGCAGAAATAAAATCTTAACGGGGAGACTATAGTATCCAGGAGACGGTGGACAATAACTATATAGAGGACCTGGACTCAGTTAAGCTGCATTTTCAAACCTGCACTAATCGGTGATATAAACACCCAGCAGGTTTTCAGATATTAAAGAGAAAGGCTATTTTTAAGCTCACAAACTGAGTAGTGCAGAGCGCACCTTCACTTCTCCACCCTCCCCTCCTGAACTACTATATCTATTAAACAGTAACAATCTACTAGAGCAGCATCTGGGTGAACGTATCGAAAAAGACATTTAATTAGCTAAAAAATATGTAACTTGTCTCCTAACTTTAGATTCATCATTACTTTCCCAGTTACTAAACTGCCCCTATTAAGACAACATGAGAAAGGGCCTTGACTATTACAACCCCACTATCCAACCCTAGATAGGAACGCATGGGGTATTAAAAATGTTACTTAATGTCCCAATTATAGTCCCTTTCAGCCTTCCTCATCTTCGTCTGAGGCCACTGGTTCTAGATTCAGCTTCTGGATTAATTTCCCTGTGAATTCTGTCGCTTGTAGTGGATCCATGAAAATGTACGTCTTGGATTCATGTCGCACCTGCAACCTCTCAGGGTATATCAACTGGGCCTGTATACCATCCCGTAGAAGGTCCTTTTTTATAAGTTGCAGCTCCTTCTTATGAGTTTGGGTCTGTGCCAACAAATCAGGGAATAGAGCCAGGTGACAGTCCTCCCAAATTATATCTCCCCTGGCCCTAGCCGCCTGCAGAAGAGGGATTCTTGCCTCTGCAGACAACAGCGTAGCGATCGCTGTTACAGGCTTTTGAGATATTTCTCCCCGAGGTCGTGGTCTTTGTGAGATAGTGAAGGCCTTAATTATGGAGATCCCAGAGTCCAGTGGCAGTAGATTTAGGTCCTCAAAGATCATTTTCTTTAGGTTATTTAATAGGTCTGTTCGGCCAGCGAGTCGCAGTGGGAATCCTACCACCCACACATCAACCTGTCGCTGAGAGTTCTCCAAAAACTCCAACTTGTTCTTCAGAAAATGTAAGTCCCGGACAAACGAAGCATTGCACTCTGATTTCTTCATTTTTGCTTCCGATAGGTCACTGATCGCTGTCGAGTGCTCTTTAATCGTATTGTCAATGTCATTGAGTTTAGACTCGACCACAGACAGCCATTTAATGGTTTCCTCTCTGTTAGCCTGTATTTTAGTGAGTAGGGCCATTACTTGCGCTGCTGGCAACTCCGTGGTCGTACTGCCACTCGATAAGCCGGGCCCTGAGGTTGTGGTGGGGCTCGCTGAAGAAAGGAACGAATCCAGACCACGGTACCCACACTTCCCTTCTCTCTTGGGTCCCATTTCATACTAACGTAATTCCGATCGCTGTTTACAACAAATTTGAGGCAGTAATTCCAGTACTTAAGTTTAAATTCAAGGTTTTGTAAGCCAAGTTCTGGAGATGAAATGAAAAGACGTCCATCACTGTGCTGCTCCAGAGCGCCCCAGCCACATATCCTAATTTTTAAATTTCCTTTTTGTTTTTGAGATTTAAAATACCCCGGAGTTGCAGTTGGTCAAATAAATTATACCCTGTGTATCACAATTAAAAAATCCAAACCCATATGGAGGCCTGCTCCTCCAAAAGGCACACATGGGAAATGTGTGTATTGTAAAGATGTTGTGAAACGACATACTTCTGTAAGAAGGGTCACAGGAAAAATGTACAAAGCCAGGAGTTTTTTTAATTGTGATACACAGGGCATAATTCATTTGGCAGAATGCAACTGCGGGGTATTTTACATTGGAAAAATAAAAAGGAAATTTAAAAACAGGATATGTGAACATTTAAGCAGTATTGGACATGCATATATATTGATAATGCACTGGCAAAGCATATAAATAAATATGGAAATAATCATGTATGTACATTTCTGGGTCTGGAAAAGGAGTTGCCAAATCCCAGAAGGGGAGATTATGAAAATGTGTTATGTCATGAAAGTTATTGGATTTATGTTAGGAGGCTCTAGCACCACATGTCTTAATGGGAGGTTAAGCTTGGAACCCTTTCTGAAATATAATTGATGTATGCACTTAAAATCTCTCAGGGTGCAGGAGGGGAATCTCTTTCAAATGAGAAAGAGCACCAGGACCAGAAGGCAAGCGATAGAACCGGGTGGGGGTGGGGGGAGTTTAAGAGGGATGTGAGGAAGTGCTACTTCACTGAAAAAGTTGTGGACACCTGAAACAGACTGCCAGCAGAAGTGGTGGAAGTGAAAACAGTAGGGTGCTTCGAGCATGTGTGTATCGATATAGAGGAATATTGGTAGACAGGCAGGAGAGAGAGGGTTGCCAGAGACCAGTTAGGATGTGTAGAGACGGACTAGGCAGGGACCATTTGGGCAGACTGGGTGGGTCAAGCAATCCTTTTCTTTTGAGAAATTCTATGTTCCGTGCTCAGTGTTTCCCTTTATTTTCGCCCGCGTATGAGTTTAGTAATTTAATTTTGGTATTGCGTTTAATGCCTGGAATTTGTTTATATAATGCATGTCATCTCATATATACCACGCAATAAATTATGTACTCTGTGACAGGGACACCACTGCTAATGAACATCAGCTCAGTGGTCTTCCACCACCTCACCCCTTTTGATGATGCAAATAAACAGACTGATTAAGAAAGCCACAACACAGAGTACCTCACCCCCGGATTAAGTTTTTCACAAAGTAAAGCCTCTGCCTTCCCTGCTGAACTTACTTAATTTTGAAAGTCTGGGAGGAATATGGTGGATACTGGGCTCCATTTTAGTGCAAAAGTGTGGCACCAGACCGCCGCTTCAGTACAAAAGTATTTTACACTAAATGGAGCCCTTGCAGCATCCGCCATATTCCCGACTCCCAGACTTTTCACAAGTAAAATAAAGTAAGTTCCAGCGGGGGAAATGAAGGCTTTTCTTTGCGAAAAGCTTAATCTTCGGGTAAACCTCTGGGGGGGTGGAGCGCTCTGTATTTGGCCAGCTTTCCTTTAAAGAGCAATTATTTTATGTAGTTTTGCGTGTGCTTTCATAAGCCATCATGATTCTGCAATTCTAATTCACTAGAAAATACATATTATTAGTTTTGAAGTTTTTTTTTTTCCCAGAGTTTGTAATACATGAGGTGGTCATTTTTTTTTTTCCCCCAGTAGGGAATCGGTAGCATCACCAACTCATAATATCTTCATTGTGACATCAGGGCTAGAGTCACAAAACTTTGCCCTGGCACTAACCCAATTTACGTGGCACAAACTAGGTTTTGCACCAAGATGTTATTCACAAAAGCCCAGCTTGCACCCACAAACCGGGTTTGATCAGGGGCAAAGTCTGGAGGGGTCTGCAAAGCAAATTAGGGGAAGGGGACCTGCATGTTGATGCAGTCCCATCCACAAAGTATATTCACCTGGCAAAGACCATTTGTGGGGTTCCCTTGCATGGAGAAAATACTGCTGAGGAAAACTTCCTCTTAACTCCTCGCAGCCCTAGTGGTTGGCAGAGGTACTGTACCCCCCATGTCAGTCGCTGTCCCTGGGAATAAAAATTACTTACCCTGGTGGGTAGTGACCCCTTCCCCCCCATCGATCGCCGTCCCGAGTAATGGAAATAAATGTCCCTGGTGGCTAATGGTCCCTCCCTCAATCCCCATTCTCCAATTGCCACCCCAGTACAATGAAAAAAAAAAATTCCCTGGTAGTCCAGTGGTCCTCCCCATCTCCGATCACATCCCTGTATAATAAAAGCAATCTTGGTGAGTGATTCCTCTCTTCCCCATTTCTTCCATCACCATCCCTTATAATAAAAAAAAAAAATTCCTTGGTAATCCAGCGGCCCCTTCCCCCTCCCCGAACGCTGATCACGTCTCTTAATATATTTCTTAAAATTTTCCTGGTAATGCAGTGGTCCCTCCCTGTCCCTGATCGCCATCCTGTGAAATACTAATTAACGTATCCCTGTGGTCTAGTGGACCCCCAACCCCGTTGGGTAGTGCCCCAACAACCCACTCCCCCATCCCGAAACTGAGCCAGCGACTGGCTCAGCCTTTCTCTCACCACCATGGCCATCCAACAACTGAGCTGTCATGGAGCGTACTGTATACAGTACTCAATCAATGGGCACATACCGTATACAGTACACGCTCCATGACAGTTCAGTCAGTGGCTAGCTGTGGCGGTAAGAGGAGGGTGTGCCAGTTGACGGCTCCGTTTCGGGACGGGGGGAGCAGGATGGTGGAGTACTACCTGGCGGGATGGGAAGGGACCATTGGACTACCAGGGAAATTTTAAGAAATATATAACAGGACGGTGATCTACGATTGGAGAGGGGAAGTACCACTGGACTACCAGGGAATTTCTTTTATTATAGGGGGATAGTGATCAGAGAATGGGGGAGGGAGGAGGGACAACTGGACTACCAGGAAATTTCCTTTTTTATACAGTGTTGGCGATCTGAGCATGAGGTGGGACCACTAGACTACCAGGGAATTTATTTTATTATACAGGAACGATGATCTGAGCATGGGGAAGGGATCACTGGACTACCAGAGAATTTCTTTCTTTATACGGGGACGGCGATCTGAGCATGGGGAAGGGGGGAAGGACCACTGGACTACCAGGGAATTTATTTTATTATATGGGGACAGCGATCAGAGAACAGGGAAGGGGAGAGGGACCACTGGACCACCAGGGAATTGAGTTTATTGTACGGAGATGGTGATCGGCGAGCAGGAGAGGAGGAAGGGACCACTAGACTACCTGGAACTGCCGCTTTAAGTTGAGTGGGGACTGAGGGAGTGCTACACTCCATCTCGGCCCATGTAAATGGGCCAATAATGGGTATGCAAATGATCACCTAGTGACTTGCGTGCCCAATGGGCTCACTTACATGGCTGCTTTTGTGAATAGGAAATAGGGCCCCTGCACTATTCTTTGCGGGACCATGCTCTTAGCTGCATGTCAGGGTGGTGCTACTGGGGTAGCACAGACAGTACTGGGGTTACCACTGCCTCGGACCACCCCTCTTTACAGTCAGATAGCACAGGGTGCTATCCGACTGTGAATAGCAATTTTTGATACCAGTGCAACCACAAAGCGCAACGCAAAATTTTGCATTACATTTTGTGATTTTTTTTTGGGGAGTGAATTGGGCACAGATGAAATGGTTACTCACAGTAGTAACACCTTTTTTCCATAATGATTACAACATCCAGTACAACTCCGTGCATCATATCCGTGTTAAGGATGGTGTATGGGAACATAAACTCTTTTTCAAAAGAATGCTCTTTCCTATGTACTGATCTTAACTAACAGATCAATGAGCTGGAGAGCCCAGGAGTCTGGAGACCTATAGTATTTTGAAAAAGTATGGAAATTGAGGAAGAGCTGGTTGCTTGGGGGGTTAGTTGCTTGCTTCTGATTAAAGAAGGTCCTAGGTTTGATTCCTTTAGGGTGGCCCAGTGGTGCTGAGGGCTGAGACGCTGGACACCTTATCGCGCATCACACCAGTGACCCGGGTTCATGAACAAGCCTGGGTTGCCAGAGAGCCAGCACGGGGGGAGGGAGGGAGCAGGATTGAGCAGCTGAAAGGCAGCTCTGCTCTCCCGGGGAGGAATCTGTCACCTGCCATAGTTCCACTGCCCCCAGATGGAGGTCTGTGGGCAGTGCAGGTGAATGGGCAGCAAGCAGTGGGAGGACATCCCGGTACCATGGTGTGCACATGCCTCCACACATGTGTGCGCAGCTGGGATAGGATCGGGAGAAAATAGGGAATCAATACGGGGCATAAACACAATAATAAAAAAATAAAAAAATATGGAAATTGAATAGTATTAAAATAAATAATATAAAAGAACAGAAAACCCTACGGTCTATAAGAATCATAAATAAATACGTAGAAACTAATGTGTTTATTCTTAGAGCAATCATTAGTATCTTCTGAGCATTTAAAAAAAAATTATCTTTTATATTTTGTAATGTTTGAAATTATGTTTTAAGGGCAGAAACATTTGAACTGTTAATTGTAGAAATTAAAGTTTTTTAAATAAAAGGCAGTACTATTTTTGTGTTGATACTATTCTGTACTTAAACTGTTTGAACCAGCTTTTCCAGTATACTATCAATACATGTATTTTAGTTGTGAAACAGTCAAATAGTGGCAAACACATGTATTAATACACTCTATTGGTACAAAAAAAATAGTAATGACACTATCGGTGGGATATTCAGAAATGCGCCAGACACCGGCGCAAGTCCAATGTGCCATGGTGCACTGAGCGCGATATTCAAAGGTTGCGCAAGTCGGCATGTGCCAGCACAACCTGGCTGAATATCGCATGGATGCACAAGAGCTCTGTCAGGGGTGCACTAGGGAGCAACTCAGCATGCGCAATAGCACAACCATGGATGCGCAAGGGGCTGAGGAAGATGCGCCAGGACACACATGGACCAGCCACAGGCACAGCAAGGAGCAAGGCACCGGGGAGGAGAGTGTGGCCGCTGGGGAGACGGGGGAGCCAGGCGAGAGGCACAGCTGGCCCATGATGGAACACCACCTGAGGAGAACGGGCATGTAGCCAGCCCCAGCCCACGTGCACCACAGCGGTGGACATAGAAGGGGTGGTACCAACGGCCATGGGTGGACTGCCTCCTGCCACCCCCCTGCTGGATGAAACGCACCATGCCACTCGGGCCATAGCCGGCAACAGCCAGGCGAACGGCACACAACCCGAACAGCCAGCGCATGGCCACCCACTGACTGATGGGTGGACACCACCATGCACAGCCCTCAGAACAACACAGGCACACCACACAGCCGCCCAGCACACCAGTGCAGCATGGCTCCACTTGCCAGCCGCAAAGCAGACCTGGACACAGATGGGTAACCATAACAGATCTGTATTAAATAACAATGGACCAACAACAAGTAAAATACATTCAACAAATAAAGCAAAGCAACGGGGAATAAGGAAGAGGAAACTATATACAGAGCCGGTAGACTGCAGGGAAGGGAGGGAGGTAAAGGAACAGGGCTATACAAAGGGACAGGGAAGGGCATGGAAAGGGAGGACAGGTGAAGGAACAGGTGGTGCAGGCCAGACAGGTCCTACGGGCGGCCCCGTCCTGCCGCTGCCTACCACTGTCCGCACTGCAGGAGCCGATGCGCGTGTCTTGCAACCTCCAGTGTGGCGGTGGTGATGGTGATAATCCTCCTCAGGAGGCGGCTGTTGATAGCCTGACGAGGCCCTCGTCAGACACCTATGACAAAGGAGGGAACACGCGATCAGTGCATGTCCAGGACACCCCAGCCCCCCACCGTGTGCAGTGGACAGGTGTGACATGCACCCTTGGGGTGGCACCACACCTGCTGCCGACCTGGCATGCCACAGCTATGCAAAGCGCCAGACACCACCACCCATGGGCCAGCCGCCAGCAATGTGGTAGGCAGGTGGCATGGTACAGCAGCGGGACCGCAGCGGCACAGGTGGCAGCTGGACGCACCCACAGCCCACCTGCAGCAGCCACATTCGTGTAGTGGCTGCAGCATGGCGCCATGCACACCGCGGGCAGTACACAGTTGCCACTGCTCAGCGCACAGGGGGCCGTGGCTGCACCCCCACCCCCGCCGTCCACCCTGCACAACATTGTAGTACTACACTGTGCCTACCTGCACGCTGTTGCGGCTCCTCCCCTCTGTCCCGAATCCCGAGCCATGGGTCCCTCGGCAGCCTGCTGTGGCCTGCCAGGTGCACCTGCTGCCCTGGCTCTCCTCCTGTCCTCAGGGCCTAGGACGGAAACATGAACATGCACACATCAGTACGCAGCAACACCATGTGCCCACCGCCCTCATCCCCCCTGCACAGAGTGCACCCCAGCCCGGCATGGCCATAGTGCGGTGGCGCAGTGCACCCAGGGTGCGCTGCCACAGGGCACGCAGCACCAGCGCCCCCACCCAGCATGCAGCCCTGCCAGCCCCATTGAACACTGGATGTGCACAGACTCTGGCGGTGCACACTTACCTGGCCATGGCACAGCTCCCCTCTGGATGCGTGCCTGCAGCGTCCTGAACTGCTCCAGGTCCCATATCTGCAGGTCACCATACCGGTGGCGACACTGTTCCCAACTGCGCCGCACACCAGTGGCCTGCTCCAGTCCATCTGCCACTTCCTGCCAGACCTCTGTCCTAGGCCTGGTGAGGAGCAGCAGGCCAAACAGGCAGCCTGCATGGGGCTCCACCTGGGCCACCAGATTCACCATTTGAACCTGGTTCCAGTTGGGAGCCCGTGGTTCTGTGCAGCGCAGCATTGCAACTCCACCATGTAGCAAACCAAAATGGCGCCCTGTAGTACACATGCTTCACGTGCCAGAGATGCATGCCTCGCTTGGAGATGCGCTGCCCTTGTCAATCATGCAACCCCGGGGATGCGCGGTACGGGTGTGGCCGCACTGCAGTGTGGGGCAGAGGCCTCTGGGGGCATAGGTCTGGGGTCAGCAAGTGCACTGTGCGCGAGTGCAACAGGGGCCTGAAGGCGGCACGGACTACAGGCCCTATGGTGCCTGAGTGCCATTGGCCCTATAGTGCCTGTGTGCCATAAGCCCTGTGGTGGCCAAGCTCCATGTAGCCTATGGCACATCTAGCGTACGATGTGCAATTGACCTAGGCACAGGCCATGGTGCATGCACACTGATGGCTGCACTGTGCACGTCACAGCAGTGCGCCATGACTTGTGCCAGTGCAAGTCCATTGCACAAGGCGCAACAATGAGATATTGAGCCGGCATATGCAGATCAGCTCATCAGCCTATCCGTGGTGCACCGGGGAAATTAGCATCTCATTACAGTTGCACAACAGCTCATTTGCATGCGATGCGCTATAAAGGCACCGATGGACTGCACAGGACATGGACCGGTATTGCAACAATTCGTAGTAAGTTGTGCCAGCTGAGGGGATACACAGCAGAGTGGGATGGGTTGCAGGAGTGGGGTGCTGCGGCAACTGATCACATGTCATTGCCCACAGGTAGCTTCATGTCCGAACGAGAGAAAGGCGATGAGCGTGGGCCTGCATGCAAGTGCAGGCCCAACTTTTCGAAGGCAGAGGCGGATGCCCTGTTCAAGGTGTACCTCGACAGGGAGCCTCTGCTGAGTGGCGCAACCAGCACATCCCAGGCAAGGGCCGCAGCCTGGGTGGAGGTGGTGGAGGCTGTGAAGCAGCAGGGCAGCCACCAGTGGTCAGCACAGGAGTGCAAAAAAAAGGTCGGCAATGACAGGCACATGATCAGTGAGAAGGTGGCAGCCATGGGTGGGGGCCAGGCCGCTGTGCCACAGCTGACACCGCAGGAGGTGCTGGTGGTGGCCACCATGTGGCACAGCGCTGTTGAAGGGGTGCCAAGCGGTTGCTTCCAGACCAGAGGGGCCCATCACAGCATATTAGGTACAGCAGCATCAGGGTGGGGTGGTGGCTGGGGGCGTGGGGGGTCTCTGTATCGTCTGCACTAATGTGACTGTTTTCCCTTACAGCACCAGAATACCAGCATGCAGTGGCGGGGCAGTGGAGTCTGCCGTGGGTGCAAGCCCAGCTCTGGAGGACCAGCCGTCCACCTCCACTGGCGTCCGGGGGCCTGATCGGCTACAGCACACCACCGCTGTCCAGCCGGATGTCCTGGGCATGGTGGCGGACGAGGCCCTGGCTATGTTCCAGCGGGATGCCTGCCATGGCGTGCAGTGTGCGGAGACACAGATCAGGGCAGGGTCCAACACTGCTGACAATGCAACCATTGTCCTGGACAGCAGGGGTGTTGTCAAGGGTGAGACACCTATACCATACATCATCCCTGGCAGCGCTGCCAGTGCCCTGATGGTGGTGGGTCGGCCACCCACCACTGCCTCCAGTGCCACCGTGTGTGACAGCGGCACGGCACCAGCGGACGGTGGTGGGGGTGGTACAGCCGCAGGCGCTGTCCAGCGCACAGCGGCCGGAGGGGCGGCAGGCGGCTGGGGAAGTTAGGGGGTTGGGTGCAATGTCCACCACCTGTGCACCAGTCACTGAGCAGCCCGAAGGAGACCTCGCTGTGCAACACCCACCTGAGTGGGAGCTGGGTAACGCGGTCGCACACCACCCGTGGGTCAGCGCAACGCCCATGTGCCCCCGGGCACCAACCCCTTGCCAGAGCACACCCGACTGCTGCGAGCCTCTGTGAAGCAACAGGTGCTGCTCATGGCTGGGGTGCGTGCACTCCGCACCGAGGTGCATCAGGCAGCTGGGCAGCACGACAGTGGCTTCATGCAGGTCCAGGATGCCATCAGTCGATTGGGGGAGCATGACTGTCGCCCTGGATCGCTTTACCACTGTGGTCACGGTCGGCCTAGCCCCACTGGCCACCATGGGGTGCTGCTGGCCACCACGGACCCCGTGGAGTGCTTTGTCCACTCCACGTTCCCGGCGTCATGCATCCCCTCTGTGTTGACGCCGGGATCTGCTGTTGGCATTCCGGGCACGCCCAGTGAGGGCCTGTTTGGAAGCCTGCAGACTCCTGCGAGGACACAGTTGCATTCCCGCAGTACCACCCCTGGGGGACCATTGCAGACACCCTCTGTGGCCGTCACGCAGCCTGGGTCTGCTGGGCGGCCTTGACGGGGCTGTCCAAATGTCCGGCAGCCGTGTGACCATGCGGCAGACTTGATGTGCCCGCCTCCCTGGCTGCAGTCTGCTGCTGCCACCCTGTGTGCACATGGATGTTGTGTGTGCATGCCACGGACTTGGCATCCGTGGACTGTGCGACACACGTGGCATGTGCATGATGATGCCACCACAGCACCAGATGCACCTGTGCACCAGTGTTCTGTGTCTGATCCACGCCTGGTGCTAGCTCCCAGGCACGTGCCTTCGGGTGCCAGTGTGTGGGGCTGTGTGGGTTGGTGTGGGTGGGGTGAGCTGTGCTGTGTTGCATGTTGTTGCGTGTGGCCATGTGCACTGGCCCCACGCCCGCCCATGCCCCCCACCCAGCTGTACAGGCCGCAGGGCACACCCACGCATGCCAGTGTGCCGTGCCACTGTGGCCATCCCGTCCGTGGGTGTTTGTCCACCTACCTGTGTGTGCAGTAGTGCTCCTCCACTATTGTGGCTCTGTGTTGACATGCCATCCTGGTCAGCTGGAGATCCCTCCTCTGGGGGGGGGGGCTGCCCACCGCCACACGGCCAGACATCCACGTTGTCCCCACTGCTGTTCCCCTCTTCAACCTTGACTGCTATCCCACAGTCAGTGGCCATGTTGTGCAGTATACAGCAGGCCAGGAATAGGCCGCAGGCCTTTGAGGGGCTGTAGGGTAGGGCACCACCAGACCTGTTCAGGCAACGGAACCATGCCTTCAGCAGCCCAAACACATGCTCAATGATGTTCCACATGCTGGCGTGTGCCTTATTGTACCGCTCCTCTGCAGGGTCGACGGGCATCGGTAGGGGGTGAGCAGCCAGGGCCAGACTGGGTAGCCACTGTCACCTGTGTGGAAGGAGAATCTGGTAGCCTGGTGTCCTATGTTGCTGCACCCCTCATCCTTCCCAGCCACACCCTGTGGCGCCCCTGCCCTGTCACCCCCCCATGCTCTGTTGTACCCAGCTGCTCATGGTATCGGCATATTCACCCACTAGGTGGCCGGTGGGGATGTCCCCACTCTCAAACCTGTGGCACAGTGCCAAGCTGTGCCAGATGACTGCATCATGTGCTCCCCTGGGGTGTGTGGCACAGACATTGATTATGCACCCCCTGGCATTGCACACCACCTGGCAGTTGATACTGGGGTAGCCCTTTCTGTTGACCTATGCTACCCCCTCCGGGTCAGGTGGCATATGGATGTCTGCATGGGTGCAGTTGATGGCCCCAGCACGCCAGGCATATGTGCTACCCTGTGGAACTCCTGCATGTTCGCTGTACACTCTGCCTGTGTGCTGGGGAAGTGGATGTATTCCGGAGCGTGTGGCAACAGGGCATTGAGGAATTGTGTGAGGAGCCGTGACGCGGCCGACTGGGTTATGCCTGTGGTGTCCCCTGTTGGTCTCTGGAAGGTGACCGTGGCAAGCAGGCACATGACGGCTGTAACCTTCATCTCCACCGTCAGGGCATGGCTCTGTCTAGTGGGTGCCTGCATCTCCTCACTGCACAGCTCACAGAGCTGCCTCAGAATCGCCCCGTTCAGGCGATACTGGCCCACCTTCTCCATATCGGAGTAGTTCTCGAAGGTTGTGTGGGCACGGTACCACCTGTTCTGGGTGTACTGCCGACGGGCCCTTACATGGCTACACCGCCCTACCTCCCCACACCCTTCATTACGGCCTCCTTCTGGAATATGGCACTGGCCATGGCCCCTGTTGTCCTGTCCCCCCTGGGTGCCTGACTTCACTGGCCCTCCCACCTGTGTGCGGCTGTGCGGACTGCTCAGCAGGGCCTACACCTGTGTGCCCTGCCCCCAGCTGGCTGCCTGTTGCCTCTGACTCCCACCCCTATGGGTTCCTGTGTTGCTCCTCACGGGCCTGGTGCCACAGTCGCACACATTCACACCGACGCTTCCCTGCCTGTCACACTCACACAAAGTCACTCTCACACACTCAGTCACTCCCTGTCTGTCACTGCCTCTGTGTCCCTCTCCTTGTCTCCTAGTCAGTTGTTTGCTGGCCTGTCTGTCTCCCTCTCTCCTGCTCCCCTCTGGCACAGGTGCCCTTCTCCTACTTGCTCTCTATATTTATGGGCTCAAGTGTGCTCCGTGTAACTGCCGTTTGCTCCATGCTTGCACTGTTTGTCCAGTGTTGAATATCACACTGAGCCACATATTCATGGCTACGCCCCCTGCCCTTACGCATGCATACATTCCCATTGCACAATGGCGCACTGCCACTTGCGCTGTGCAGTTGCTGCCACTGAATATCGCTCTTCGGCACAACCCAGTTGTGCAATGCGCAACTGCTTTGAATATCCCACCCTATGTGTTTGTCATTTTTTAGCTGTGTCACAACTAAAAAATAGGTATTGATAGTATTATTTGTACATATATATATATAAAATAGCATAACAGTTTAAAAACATTTTTAATAAAATATATTTTTCAACTTTTTCTGAGTTTTAGTATTACTGCACAATATTTAATCGGCAACTGTGTAGTTTTCAACTTAATTTGACCTGAATCATGTTACGAACATTTCAGTCTCCCATCTAGCAGTACTTGTTCTTCCTCACTTTCACAGGCTTTGCCAGCATTAGAAGATAAACAAGCATTTGTTAATGCCAATTGTTTGCCTGCTGGCATTGGTAGTGTAGGAGTTAGAGAGATACATAATAGGAATGGCAGTGAAATGTTGAACTGAAGCCAACCCCACCACCACCCTGCAGAGACTGACAGGCATTGGGGTGTGCATTTGGGTCGTCTGGCATAATGGCCATGTCATTTCACCACATCCTACCCTGCAGACACCATCAAGTGTCACAGTGTGCCTTGGAGTCTTTGGGACTTATGCTCACCCCATTCCATAAGAAAGTACGGTGAAATGGGTGCAGTATAGGAGAATGGGGTGAACTTTGGGACCGAAGAGTCCAAGGCACACCTCAATGCCTCTCACTAGCTGCAGGGTGGGGGTAGAATGGCATGAGCATTACAGGTGACAATCCCAAGTCACACCCCTGATGCCTGTCAGTCTCCACAGGGTGGGGCGTTATGGTCAGAAACCCTAATGCCCCAGGCATTCATTGGTATTTTCACTCCAAATTTTCAACATGGGTTTTTTGTGACCCCCACCTCATGAACAGTGGCAATATCGGTTCATTAGTGGAAAGCTGATTTTGCACAGCGACTATGCCATTTGGCACCACAGGTGTGAAAACGCATTTTGAACAGGATGTGAAAAATGACAGCTGTACTGTTCATGAGGAGGTGTAAAAAATGGCAATGTTGAAAATCTGGAGTGAAAATATAAAAAAACTGGTGAAGTCATGAGCGTGCATAGAAACTGCGCAACACACACCTGTAATGTAATTAGTCTGGGGATTTTTTTTACAGCAGATTGTCAACACAGGCATTTTGGGACCTCTCATGGACAGTGTCATTGTGATTTTCTTAATCTGTCCCAAACACTGATTTCTCACAGCAACCACGCATTTCTGCGCCGGAAGTGCCAAAACACATTTCAGCCAAGGTGTGAAAAATGAAAACTGTACTGTTCATAAGGAGGTGTGGAAAAATGCCAGTGTTGAAAATCTGAACTGAAAATATTAAATTCGTGAACTTACGAGGGTATGTGGAAACTGCGCAATGCACGCTCGTAACAGTCATTTTTTTTACTTTTGTCACCACATTTTTAACATAGCCATTTTAAGACCTCTGCTGAAGAACAGTGTCACTGTGATTTTCTTAATCTGTCCCGAACATTGATTTTCGCACACCGACTGCACCATTGTGCGCTACATGTGCGAAAACACATTTTGGGTGAGATGTGAAAAATGGCAGTTGCACTGCTCATAAGGTGGTGTGGTAAGATGGTAATGTGGAAAATCTGGAGTGAAAATAGTAAAAATTTGTGAAGTTACCAACGTGTGTAGGAACTGCACAATGCTCGCACGTAAAAGTCATTTTTGGGAAATTTTTTCACCAAATTTTCAACATAGGGTTTTGGGGGCCTACCTCATGAACTGTGACACTGTAGTATCGTTACTCGGTCCCGAAAGGTGGTTCTGCACAGTGACCACGAAATCACCTTTCGGAACTGAATAACAAAATGACAGTGCCTGAGTTCATGGTGATTCATCCTGTTGAAAATTTGGTGACAAAATTCACAAAATGCCCAGATATGCACCAAAGTTGAAAACCCATTTATGCCATTACACAGCTTACCGGCATTTTTTCAGTTCACTGTCGGCTTTGAAGAGTGCAGACGTTGTTCCCAGTCCACCAAAGATCATTGCACCGGCCTCCGGAAGCAAGTATGGGGTAGGGGTGTGTGTGGGGAGATGGATGCGCAGAGGGTGGGTGCGGGTTGGGGACAGTCAACGAGGGACCGTTTTTATTTACAGGTGTTTTTAGACTACACAGGACTTTTGCCATGCTGGTGAGGGGCAGTGGAGCCCTCACAGGGATTGGGCACCCCTGTCGGCCATCGGTTTTGCCATGCTGGGACCCTACGAGAGATTGGGCACCCTCTTATAGCCGGACTTTTGCCACGCTGGGTGGGCTCCCAGCGTGGCACCTGGAAGTCTGTTTGAGAGGGGCCAGTGGAACCGATGGGGATTGGGCACCCCGTCAGTCGCCACAGTGTGCGGGGTGGAGGGAGAGCATGGTGCCGCTGGGTGGGCTCCCAGCGTGCTACATGGAGTGTTCGGGGAGGGGATGAACTGTAGACAGTTCAGATGTGAGTTGAGTGGTAATTTGCATACTGCCAATGGCAGTATGCAAATTGCCTACATAGAAACATAGAATTTGACGGGCAGATAAGGACCGCTTGGCCCACTGAGTCTGCCCATTCTCTACTCTGATGGATAAGCTGCAGATCCTAGTTAACCAGCAGCCTACTTCTTCCTACTCCCAGCCCCTAGAATTGCCTTTATGACTGTCCATGCATGCTTGAATTCCACCACTGTTTTTGACTCCACAACCTCCTCTGGAAGGCTCCATACATCCACAACCCTCTCTGTGAAAAAAATACTTTAAATTACCTCTGAGCCAGCTCTTCTATCTTCAAATTGTGCCCCCTTGTTCTTGCACACCTCTTTTTTTGAAAGATGCTACCCTCTTGGACTTTGTTGATTCCCTTGAGGTACTTGAAAGTTTCTATCATGTCCTCCCTCTCCCTCCTTTCTTCGAGGCTATACATATTAAGCTCCTTAAGTCTCTCTTCATATGTCTTCCGATGCAGACCCTGCACCATTTTAGTTGCCCTCCTCTGGACAGCTTCCATCCTGTCTATGTCTTTGCGGAGATTGGGTCTCCAGAACTGCATGCAGTACTCAGATGTGGTCTCACCAGCTGTCTGTACAGAGGGATAATAACTTTGTTTTCTACTGGTGATGCCTCTCCTATGCATCCCAGTATCCCCCCAGCCCTCCTTGCTGCCCTCTCACATTGCTTGCCCACCTTTAGGTCATCTGATATGACTACCCCCAGGTCCCTTTCCATTTTTGTTGTTGCTAGTATCTCACCCCCCATTGTGTACTCTTCCCCTGGGTTTTTGTTTCCCAGGTGCATTACCTTGCACTTCTTAGCATTGAATCTAAGCTGCCATACATTTGACCATTCCTCTAACCTTGCCAAGTCCCTTCTCATCCTTTCCACCCCACCTTGTGCATCAACTCTGTTGCAGATCTTTGTGTCATCTGCAAAGAGACATACTTTTCCTTCCAGTCCCTCTGCAATGTCGCTTATAAAGACATTGAAGAGGACCGGTCCTAATACTGAACCTAATGTGCCCCACTACTAACCCCCTTTTTCAGAGTGGACTCCATTTACTATTACTCTCTGTGTCCTATTCTCCAGCCAATTCTTTACCCAGGCTGTCATCTTGGGACCCACTCCCAGGCTGGCTAACTTGTATATTAATCTTTGTGTGGGACTGTGTCAAATGTCTTGCTAAAGTCTAGGTAGGCCATGTCCACAGCCCTCCCTGATCAACTACTTTGGTCACCCAGTCAAAGAAATCTATCAGATTTGTCTGGCATGACCTTCCCACTGTGAATCCATGCTGCCTTGGGTCCTGTGCCCCTCTGGCCTCTAGATACTCAACAATTCTTTCCTTCAGAAGTGATTCCATAATTTTCCCTACCACTGAGGTTAAACTAACAGGTCTGTAGTTTCCTGCTTCTGCCTTGCTCCCACTTTTGTGAAGGGGAATCACATCTGCCCTCCTCCAGTCCTCGGGTACCACCCCATCCTCCCATGATTTGTTAAAGAGGGTAGTCAGTGGTGTCGCTAGTTCTACCCTTAGTTCTTTTAGAATTCTGGGATGAATCCCATCAGGCCCCATTGCTTTGTCCACCTTCAGTTTTAAGAGCGCTTTCAGAACCCTTTCTTCTGTAAATGGGCTGGTATCAACTTCTGTATCCAGAGTGTTTCAACTGTTTGTTTTAGGTACCTCCCCTTCTTCCTTTGTAAATACTGAGCAAAAATATTTGTTTAGTATCTCTGCCTTTTCACAGTCACCCTCTGCCCACCCTCCCTCCCTTTATTAAGCCTCACTATCCCTCCCTTGGTCTTCCTTCGCTCCCTGATGTACCTATAAAAGGTTTTATCCCCCTTCTTAACTGAGTTGGCTATCTTTTCCTCGGTTTGGGCCTTTGCTGTTCTGACTGCCTTTCCAGCTTCCTTTTGCTTTAACTGATACAGTTCTCTGTCCTGTTCCTTCTGTGATTCCTTGTACTTCCTGAATGCTTTCTTTTTCTCTTGAACCTTCACTGCCACTTCCTTTGAGAACCATAGTGGTTTCTTACCTTGTTTCGTTTTATTTGCTTTACACAAAGGCTTGTTACCTCTGTGATGGCAGTTTTTATTATTCCCCATTGTTCTTCCACCCCTCCTTCCTGCCCATTTGCTAGTGCATTCCTTAGGCACTCACCCATTTTAGAAAGTCAGCCCTCCTAAAATCCAGTACCTTTGTCTTTGTATGGCTTGACTTATTGCTGTGTTTATTGGGAACCATACTGTTCGATGGGTCGCTAGTTCCCAGATGGCTACCCACTTCTACATCTGTGATCTCTCTTCATCTCCATTTGAGAGAACCAGGTCTAAGATTGCTCCCTCTCGAGTGGGCTGCAATACTAGTTGTCTAAGGCATGCCCCCTGTAGGGCATCTAGAATAACCCCACTCTTCGAAGTGGCTGCTGCAACTGCACTCCAGTTAACATCTGGCATATTCAGATCACCCATCAGCAATATCTCCCCTTTATCTGCCATTCTAAGTATACTTTCTATCATTTCCTTGTCCATTTCCTCCCCTGAGAGGGTCTGTATCTAACCCCTGTGCGGATTGTGGTGCCATTGCCTGCCTCCAAATTGACCCACAGTGCTTCTTCTCCTCTCTGTTGCCCTTCTAAACGTTGCCACCGCTGATTGTGGCAGTGTTTTGCTTAGAACTGTACGCCACTACATCTGAATGGCTGTCATAGACAGCTCAGACATTCATTGGCGCGGTGCAGCCGGGCCTGCAAAAGGGAGCAGGGCATTGGAAGTGTGGGAGGCCCACCTACAAAAACTCATATGATGGCACTGTGTTTCTTGCACATGCGTGCAAGCAAACATAAAAATGCTGAGGAATCTAGTATTTTCCTTCTCCTGAAAGGAGAGGAAAGAAGGAAGGGTGAATTATACTGGCTGTTCTAATCATTTAGAAGAAAGCTGTTACTACAGCAAGTAACTTTTCCTTCTTATAACAATAATCAGTACATATTGTCCAACTGTGTACAGACTCCATACTGTATCCTGGGTTGGAGAGTTTTAGGGCTATGTTCAGGAGACGAACAAAAAGTGAATATTTTTGCTAGTAAAGATAATACCTTTATTACGCTAATGAAAGCTAAAGGTGCAAGCTTTCGAGCCTATAAACCCCTTCTTCAGGGATGTTACAATGTACTGTAGGCTGATGTGCCCTTTATAGCAGTTTGGGTTTGATTAGCAATGTAAGGAAAAAAAGAGGAAAACTGCAAAGGTTTAATTAAATTTTGAAATGTTAATTAACATCAAAGCAGTAGGAATAATGTCACTATTTATATTCTAGCTGTTATCACAGTATACACAGGAAGTTTGTTTTTTTGTGGATTTTTTTTTTTGAGACATGTAGACAGGAAGCTACAGAGATTTTAAAGGCTGGGCAGGTAACTCATGCCCAATAGTTGTCTGCCCCAGGACCTAAAATAGCCCTGTTTTCATTTGTTTTTTCTAAGTGGTTGATGAGTTTAACTTACACTAGGAGAAATTCTACTTCCTGTTGGCACCAAACCTGCTGACTGCCTGCCGCAGCCCCATCCGGAAAACAGCATTTTGATGACACTAAGTAGGGAAGGGGCTGCAGGGATATAGGTGTCAGTCTGTGCTAATGTAAATTATAACAGGCATTTGCACATGTTAAGGGGGGTTAGGATTACATGTACTACCCCCTTTAACATGAACAAGTACCTGTTATAAGTTACACATTGGCATTCAAAGACCACTACTGCGCCCAATAGCATTACAGTGCTCTCTATAGCCCTTCAGCCTCTTCCTTACTTAACATAATCAAAACGCTGTTTTCTGGTTAGGGCTGCCACAGGCAGTTGGCTGCTTCAGCACTACCAGGAAGTACGATCATTCCAACAGTATGTTAAAAGAACTTACTGACCACTGAGAAGAAAGTTTTAAAAAAGGGCTATTTTATGTCCTGGGGCAGCCAGATATTCGGCATGAGTTGACTGCCTCAAGTAATAGAAGGTGTCAGCAGTTGTTCAAAACATTAGGGTGATGTTTGAAAAAGGTTCTGAAGCACATAAATCCCAAACCTTTCACCTTCCCTTGCCTGAGTGTCCAGGCAATAGTGGGCTGTGAATGTGTAAACTTTGACAGGCTAGCAATCTTCCATATTTCCTGCCAGAGCTACATTTCTTTTGGTTGCCACTGAGGTTGCAGTACTCCTAGTGGAATGTGTTTATACTCGCTTGGGTACTTTCCCTGCTTTTGTGTAGAAGTAGCTTATTGGAGATACTGTCCACCATGAGATAGTCTGCTTGCTAGCTTGGTGTCTTTGTGACATCTCTCCATAAGTAACAAATGTTCGTTCTTACCCCTGCCGCTCTCTGTTCTCAACTTGTAAGAACTGAGGGCTCTCTTGACATCCAGAGTGTGCAGTGTTTTCTCTCTCTTATTGGCATATGGCCTTGGAAAATAGACTGGCAATGTAATGGACTGATAACAAGTGAAATGCAGAGACAGCTTTGGGGAGAACTGCTTACTTGTCCTTAACACTACCTTTTCTGTTTGGAAATTTAAATGGGGGAATTCAGTGCAGAGTGCATGCCACTTACTGATGTGATAGCCGCCAAACTCAGTGTCATCCAGGTGAGATACTTGAACTCGCCTTTGGCCACTGATTCATGCATAGGGGGCATTAACTGAGACAGAACCAAATTCAGGACCCATGCTGGGACAGAAAGCCTTACAGAGGGATCCATGAGTGACAGGCCCTTGAATTTTTTTTAAATCTGTTTGTGCAAGCAGGGACTTGGCCAAAGTTTTAGATTGGAGGCAGAAATTGCAAACAGGTGCACTTTGAAGGAGCTGGCCTCAGCTTCAATGGTTAAGGTGCATCAGATAATCAATAATTAATGCAGTGTTTGCATTCTGTGCAAAATGTGACTTGTGCTCACACCAAATAGTGAACTTTTTCCACTTTTAAGCACAAGTCTTCCCAGTGGAAGGCTTTCGAGCCACCTTTTGGACCTCTAGAAGAAAAAATGACTAATAATGTTGTTTCTTTTCAGTGATCGATCAGTGAGCCTTACAAATGGTATCTGTCCACATGAGTGGGCTGCCCCGGAGACGGAACTTTATGCCAGTTGTAGAATTTAGAATGCAAGTTCAAACTCTGCAGTGTGATCACACTTCCACTGTTGTTCTAATGTCAAATTTGATATTACTTCTGGATATCTCTTGCAGTAGGCCATCACCGGTTGGCTCTGCAGTCAGGCATTAGGACCACACAGAAACCTGTCTAGTTAGCAGTATACCAAAGGGGACTGCCCACCTCCGACATCAGTGTCTGACATCAGCCTATCCTATGTAAAGTGTGGGGCCCCCCCCACCAAGCCCTCCTCAGTTCTCTCCTACCATCAACCAGCACACATCGGACCACAGACTGTTGCAGCCACAATCAGTTGCCTGTTTTCATGCATTTTCATCGCACTTTCTTGTTTTCATTACACCGAGTAAACAACAAATTTTTTCGGTGTCTGCTCCTTCTTTTATGTCTTCTCAGCCTTCTTCAACTTCCAAATGCTTCACTAAGTGTGCCTGTAGCAAACAGATCCCTGACAAGAACGGCCATTCTGCTTGCCTTTTCTATCTAGGCCCTGACCACGACGTCCAGGCCTGCAAGGCCTGCCAGAAGTTTAATCTAGCCACCAGAAAACAATGCCAGAGGACCCTCGAGAGCCACATTCTCATGCAGAAGGTCACCCAGATGGAACAGGAGCTGCAGGCCCGGAGCTCCTCCACTTCTCCGGCCTAGTCATCTGGCTCTTCTTCCTCCAAGTTGAAGGACAAATCTTTAGAGAAGCACAAACACCAGAGCAAAGACTGGGACCATCCCCAGTCTTCCTCCCGCTCGCAGTTGCTGCATAAGGTTCCTCCATCGACCGTTTCAGGGTCTTTCTCCCTCAGGAGGTTGACCTCCAAGGCCCAGCATGCACTTTCTTTCTTAGGGCTACTGGTGGCCCCTGCCACCCGCCTGGATCTCTCTGACTAGCAGTGGCTCCTTGGGGCAGGTAGATCAGTCCCGGCCCCACAGCCCCTGCCTTTCAGCCCCTGTTTTCGGCGTGCTCTTCTGCAGAAGACTTTTCAGCTCGGGTGCTGCTGGCACCAGTTCTTGCCTTGCTACCCTGTCACCCACACCTCAGATGCCAGGCTCAGTCTCTGGAACCTCCATCAGGTCTACCCCTCAGTCACAGGCACAGGCATTGCTGGGTACCAGCATTTCTTGGAGCCCGGTTTCCCCCAGCCATCACTGGCAGAGCCCTCTTTTCTGGCACTGGTCTCTTCTCAGCACATGCCAGTGCATTCTGCCCCAGCATCCCCCAAGACTGTGCCCACTGGGCCACCCTCTATACTCCTGCAGCCCGTTAGTCCGGCATCAGTCCTACCCCTGATGCCATCAGGGCCTTCGCCTGTTGTCCCTCTGCCTATGATAGGGGGACCTACTTCCAGCCTCACTACTGCAGCTTGTGGGACCAATCTCTACCCACACCTGCTGGACCGCAACCTGGGTACCTACTGTCGATACCTGGGGGTCCAGTGCCTGCCTACCCATATCTGGCTCCCACAGAGCTGATGCCTGCGTACCCATATCCTGTGCTGGTCATACCCCAGCCACTATATAACTACCCTGTGCCTGGGGGTCCAGCTCCAGCACCTGTGGATCACCATGGCCTGATCTTGGCACTTTGGGTATTTATGCAGTCGCATGCTCCTCAACCAAGCCTGCCTCGGCCATCTCGCCCACAAGGTCCTCCAAGGGGAACTGCATCTCCAGCCCTGGGTTGTCCGCCACCCAGCGCTCCTCCTACATGCATGGATGCTGGTATCCCCATTTGCCTGACTGATCCTCCCCAAGGCAGTAGTGGAGTAGAGGACCCTGCCTCAGATGACGAAGTCAGTTCCGAGTCCTCCTCACTTGAAGTGGTCTCTTTGGGGGATGACAGTGAGCCCACTAATGTCCCCAAGACTCCACCAGATGACCCAACCTTTATTGATATAATATGGCATATCCAGACTACGATGGGGTGGGAGACCAAGAAGCAGGACCTGGAGCGTCGACACCTGGCCATTTATTTCTGCCAGTGCAATGCTCCCCCTCTGGTGGTCCCCCCGATGGTTGAGTCATATGATCACGTTACCAGGGCCATATGGGTTCACCCTCACACAATCCCTGCATTACCCAAAAAGGCATGCAGACTATACCACCCTTCGGCTGGTAAGTCCTTTTTCGGGGAGCATCTGAAGGCCAACTCAGTGGTCATCAATGCGGCATATGACTGCACCAGGCATCCAAAACACCTCAGTGCCCTCCCTCCAGATAAGGAATTGAGGCAGCTGGACCAGGTGGGCAAGCGTGCCTTTGCCTCGGCCACCATTGCTATCAGGACCCTTAACTACCTGACTCACATGGTGAAATACCAGAATTTATTTTGGGACCAGGATAGGGAGGCGGTAGCGGCGATGCCTGATGACCCCTCCAAACAGCAGACTTTGGATGGCCCTGAAGACCAGGTCCAACTTCAATGCCCATGTTCTCCAGGCAGCTTATGATGCAATGGACACCTCTGGATGAGCAGCGGCAGCAGGCATTGATGTGCGGCGCCATGCCTGGCTTAGGGTCCCAGACTTCACCCCCGATGTTCAGTCCAGTATTCTGGACGCCTACTTTTGTGGATTTAAGCTGTTTAGGGGCAACATCCAGCACATTAACACTGAGTTCCAGAACTCGAGACGGGTATTAAAGTCAGTCCACTCAATGTACCACGCCCAACCAAAAGCGGGTCATAGGGCCCCTTTTCATCGCTCCTGTAAGAGGCAGCCCGGAGCCCCTCCCACAGCCCAGGGCAAGTGCAAACAAGGTACTGCCCTGCCTGTGCCCTCCTCTGCCCCTCCCCGGGCAGTCTGAGGTGTCTCTGCAGCCCAGTCAGGGGCTGTCCTGACTTCCTGACTCCTTGCCACCCCCTCCACCTCTGGTGGAGTTTCAGGAAGTGGCTGAAGGGGGTTGCTTCTCCTTCCACCTAGACCAATCAAGGGCCATCACAACTGGCAGCTGGGTGCTTCAGCTCATAGAGCATGGGCATACTCTAGAGATTCTGGAGTGACCCTTCCCTCCCTCTGCAAATCCGCCAAGGGTATCCGCAGATTCACCAAACCGTGTTCCTATCATAAGGGCAGAAATTCAAGCCCTGCTGCAAAAGAAGGCCATAGAGCCCATCCCTAACTCCCAACAAGGTTGGGGGTACTACTCCCATTTCTTCCTGGTTCCCAAGAAAATGGGGGACCTTCATCCCATCCTGGACCTGAGCAATCTCAACTTGTACACAGAGTACAAACATTTCAGGATGGTCACTCTACAGGGCTTACTGCTTCTGCTCCACTGGGGGGATTGACTCTGTTCTTTGGATATGCAGAATGCTTATCTGCACATCAAAGTCTTTCTGGCCCACAAGTGTTTCCTCCATTTCCATTTCATGGGGGAGCACTACCAATTTCGGACCCTGCCCCCTGGCCTTTCCTTGGCCCCCAGGGTGTTTACCAAGTGCCTGGCGGTAGTGGCGGCAGCCTTGAGGCGGCAGTGTTGCTATGTTTTTTCCCCTACCTGGATGACTGGCACTTGGCAACCCCATCCAGGGACCATCTCTTGTAGACTCTGAATGTCTGGAAGGTACTTGCAGTCTGTTCCAGTCCCTGAGCATTACTGTCAACCTGCCCAAGCCCATCCCTACCCCCTGCCAGCACCTCCTTTACATAGGGGCTGTCCTGGACATGGCTCAGGGGCAAAGTCTTTTTGCCTCCAGACAGGGCGGAGCAACTCATGACCCAGGCCCACTTCCTGCTCCACAACAGCCATGTTCAAGCAAAGGAATTCATCAGGCTCCTGGGGTTTATGGCAGTAGCCATTGCTACAGTTCTCCTAGCCAGGCTACCTATGAGGATCCCTCAGTGGACCCTATCTGTGCAATGAGACCAGCGTATAGACTCCCAGATCAGCCAGCGCTGGTTTTGGGCTTCATCAAGAAGGCACTTCTGTGGTAGCTGGAGCCCAACAGTCTTTTTAGGGCGGTGGCTTTACTTCCCTTCCCCCTCAACAGATTCTCATGACCGATGCTTCAAGCCTTGGTTGGGGTGCCCACATGGGGTCTCACCAGACCCAGGGGACTTGGTCTGAGTTCGAGCAGGATCTCCACATCAGTATTCTGGAAATGCCGGTGGTCTTGTATGCCCTTCAGGCCTTCCAGACTGAGCTCTCTCCGGGTCCGCTCTTGGTTCCGATGGACAATATGTGCATTCTTTATTGCATAAACAAGCAGGGGGGAACTCATTCCTACCTCCTATGCAGGAAAACAATGAGGGTCTGGTGTTGGGCCATCGAGCATGACCTACCACACTCAGCCATCCATGTTCCTGGCATCTAAAATGTCCTGGCGCACACTGTAAGCCGGTCACAGTCCAGGGCTCATGAGTGGGAACTTCTGTCTTCGGTGGCAGAAGACCTCTTTGACAGATGGGTTTGACCCAAGTTGGACCTCTTTGCATCCCCAGTCAAAAGCAAAACTGTTGCATTTCTGCTCGCTAGATGTCAGGCCGGGAGTTTTCTGGTGAGACCCATTGTCCCTCTGCTGGACAGGGAGGTTTCTATATGCCTTCCCTCCCTTCCCACTCCTTCTGTGGGTTCTAATCAAACTCCAGATGGAGGGGATACCAGTGATTCTCATTGCTGCCTTCTGGCCTCACCAGATCTGGTTTCCCCTCCTGCAGCAACTGGTGGTGGAACCTCTGCTTGCGCTACCCATGTGCACTGGCTTGCTGTCCCAGGACCCTGGTTCATCCAGACCTCAAGTCACTTCATCTACACACCTGCCTTCTAAAGACGTAGCCATAGCCAGATTTGGGATTTCCCCCAAGGGTGGCTGATGTGTTGGTGGTGGCCGGGAAGCCCTCCACCCAGGCCACCTATTCCATGAAATGGAAACACTTTGCTCTAAGAACTGCTTCACACCATTTTGATCCCTTCACCTGCTCAGTGGACCAAGTCCTAGAGTACCTCCAGTCCCTCTCAGACTTGAGTTTAAGATAATCTTCAATTGAGGTGCATCTTTCTGTCATCTGTGCATACCATGTACCTGTGGATGGGTGCACAGTGGCCCAGCTTGATGTGTCCCGCACTTTTCTGTGGGGAATTCTGCACTTGAAACCCCCAATTTGGGATCTTGTCCCACCTTGGGACCTAAATTTTGTGTTGGAAAAGCTTACGTCGCATCCCTTTGAACTGGCCATGTCTTGCGAGCTACACTTTCTGTCTTGGAAAGCGTTGTTTTTGGTTGCCGTTACTTCTGCTCGAAGGATTTCAGAGCTTCAGGCTCTCACGAGCAAGGAGCCTTATTTAGTTTTTCATAAAGACAGGGTGTCTTTGCGTACAAATCCTAAGATGGTGTTGGAGTTTACTTTAAATCAGTCCATCCACCTGCCTCTTTACAGTATTTCCCAGGGCATTCCTATCAGGGAGAGGCATTACTCCACACCTTGGATGTACATAGAATTCTGAGATGCTATACACACCAGACTAAGGACTCTTGTAAGTCCAGTCAGTTGTTTATTTCATTTGCCCTTGGGAGAGAGGGCTCCCCAATTTCCAAACAGTGTTTGTCTAAATGGTTGGCAAATTGTATTGTTTACTGTTACCAGAAGTATGGTAAGAAATTTCCTGCAGCTGTCAAAGGCCATTCTACAAGAGGCACGGCTGCCTCATTATCTTGCTTTCACAGTGTGTCTGCTGCTGACATGTGTGCTGCAGCCACCTGGAATACTGTTCACACTTTTTTACCAAGCACTACAGTCTGGACATTGCCTCTTTGAGGCATGCCAACTTTGACTTGGTGGTTCTTCAAGGTCTTCTCTCATATTACCTGCCTACTCCTCATCCTGACTGTATCTGAAATGAGAATTGCTTGGGACTTAGTCCTGCTGCACGAGATACCCTCAAAGTAACATAGTACAGTTACGTAAGAACTTACTGTAACGGTAGATCTTCAAGAGGATCTCTTGCAGCAGGCCCTGCTTTTCCTTCCCTCCCCCCCTTTTTTTCTCTGTGTTTCACTCACTTCCATCGGGGTGCACCTTCTGCTTTCTCCTTTACTGCAGGTTTACCTTGGTTCCCCCTTTCTGGAATCATGCTTCTGGTCTCTGACGGGAGAACTGAGGAGGGCTTTAGGACCACCAGCCTTATATAGGGTAGGCTAATGTCAGACACTGATGTCAGAGGAGCGTGGCCCCCTGTGGTATACTGCTAGCTAGAAAGGTCTCCATGTGGTCCTAGTGCCTGACAGCTGAGTCCTACCAGCGATGGCCTGCTGCAAGAGATCCTCTCGAAGATCTACTGTCTTGGTAAGTTCTTATGTAACTGTACGTTTCTATAGCCAGACCTGAATACTTTTGTCTTTTGCTAAAGGTGGTGTCTACAGGAGGCTGTGCTACAGCTCAGGGATGGTCAGAGGATTCCTGTTATTGACACAGTTGGGGAAGACCTGCAACAGCAGGAGGAGGACTGAGGTATGACCAGAGCTACTTTGGAAGCTTCCTAGGGGTCTGTATTTTGGCACTGTCATTATTCAGTGAGAAACTATGTTCCTGGCACTGGTGAATAAAGGTGCTGATGAGACAAAGCATGTCTGTTCCTCATTCAGTCTACCCCAGCATGCCATTGCTTTGATTTTTGACTCCCTTCAGTAACCCCCCCCCCCCCAAAAAAAATACCTCCACAAAAATAGGTCCGAAGCCAAACCATTGGTGTCTCAAGAATGAATTAGTTCACATGTTATCATGTCACTGTTACTTGGAACTAGAGCAAAAAACTTATTACATCCATGCATGTTAACGGCCCAACTTGTGACCTATACTTTTTTATTCTATTTAGAGAATGCCCTTTATGTCATGTTTTGTAGATACCCTTTGTTCTCCATTTTGAGTCTGCTTTAGTACTTTATTTTTACATTTGAAATATTAGTGAAGCGCTCTGTTTAATATGATTATACCTGGAATTCATCAGTATTTTCAGCTATGTTTGAACACCCATTACGTAGTCACTTTTCTTGTGATTAAAATGAACTAGCATGTAATAGACACTGCTCCAACCTTGTTCCTAAACAGCTGAGTATAATATAAAAACATGGGGACAGCAATTAAAAAGGAGTGTTCATTTTATTATTTCAAATGTAAACAGACTTGCCAAAGCAGGCTGCAAATGGGGAAAACATAGAAGTTGACGGCAGATAAGGACCACAAGGCCCATCCAGTCTGCCCATTTCTTTTCCTACCTTATAAATGTGCCATCGGCCTTTGCTCTGTCAATTGCCTATCTATTCACACTCATCTGTATTGCTCCTTTATGCCTATTCCATGTCTGTGTGAAGCCCTGCACTGTATTCATATCCACCAATTTCTGAGGTAGGCTGTTCCATGCATCCACCACCCTTTCTGTGAAAAAGAACGTCCTCACATTACCCCTTAAATGGCCTCCCCTCTAATCTCATGCTGTGTCCTCTTGTCCTGCTATTTTTCTTATATTGAAACATTAGACTCTTTCACCTTGTTAATGCCCTTAAGGTGTTTGAATGTTTCAATCATATCACCTCTCTCCCTCCTTTGATCTAGGTTATACATATTGAGTTCAGTTAATCTGTCCTCATATGTTTTCTGATGCAGTCCCTGCACCATTTTGGTTGCCCTTCTCTGGACTGCCTCAATTTGGTTAATGTCCTTGTGAAGATGTGGCCTCCAGTACTGCACGCAGTACTCCAGATGGGGCCTAACCAGTGTCTTGTAAAGAGGGATCATTACCTCCCTCTTCTGACTTGTGATACCCCTACTAATACACCCTAACACCCCCCTAACCTTACCTACTGCTTATCTCACAAGACAGGAGATCGGGGCAATCTAAAACTGGATAACAGGTGTAGGTTAAAGTATTCCTTGCAACGTGCACTACTGCTTCAGCGGATAAAACAGATGAGATAAGCTTGGCCAGTGGCCATTTGTGAAGTGCATCTTTTTTCTGGATTAGATAATGATGTATTCGGGTAATTGTTCAGGCTATCTGGGACAGGGCACAGATCATAAACTTTTTTTTGCAGTTAATTCCTTTATTAAACATTTTCCAATATCCAAGAGGACAACAGTTTAATACAGACCCAATAAGAAAAAGAAACATGGAAGAGGGGATCTAGTTACACATAACTAAACCTGATTCAGATACAACAGCACAACAATGCAACCATACAGTATAGGTTGTGAGTACAGTACAACGTGGCAATGAGCTACACAAAGCTAGCATTATCAACACGTGGGAAGAAGGGGAGAGAACCATGTTGGGGGTGCTTCAAGGGGACCGCAGCAGGTCATTGCCATTCCTCACTGGGAAGTGAGGATCCACCTGGCATTGTGGCAATGCTTTGTACGGAGCCCAGATGCCATTGTAACCCCTAGATGGCGCTATCCCAGGGGCTACTACCCCTGCCTGATTTGCCACTAACAGGTTGAGGGGCCTGGATCCAATGGCGGGTGCCTCCACCCAGAGGTCAGGGTTTGCAATAGTTAAACTAACTTGGTCACAGCCCCCCGGGACACTGCAACCCCCCTTTCTTCCCACTAGTGGCCCACACAATATATCAGAATTACCTTCACAGTATACACTTACCCCCAGGTCTGGTTCCGGCACTGGGACCTCCTGTGAAATGAGATACAGTGCAACAATCACAGTACAGTACTTTAACATAGACAAATACCTCAGGCAGTATAACTTTGCTGAAACAAGCAGCTCTGATTTATTTAGGGGATATAACAAGGACAGGGAAATCAGGTTAATTAGCTTATCACTTTAATAATCTACCTATGGCTCTGTGCACAGGCCTATCCCTATCAGTTACTGTCCCTGGGTACCCAAGCCCTAGTGGCTAGTCCAAACCGTGGCAGCTGGTAGGGCCTTTCACACAGAGAAAAGGAGAATTAAACAGTCAGCAGTACAGTAATTCCATTTGATTTAATGGTAATTCAACAGGAGCTGACCTGAATTAGTACTCACGACCTCCAAATAAGATAGGGTCCTTCAATGTCAGCAGGGCTCACTTGAGGTGCACAAACCTCTTCACATCCATATAAAAGAAAGCACTATACCAGGCAGGCTGCATCTGTATCCCGATCGCAATTACTGCACAATACCCGGAGAACACACAGCAGATTCAGTTCCTGACAGACCGAGTGTAATTTTCAGCAATTCCTCCAGTCTTCTACAGGGTGAGCCTGGTTTCTACTCTTCAGAGATCCTTTGATTCTTTTCACAGGACGGATTCAGTCCTAACAAGCTGCAGACCGAACTCTGGGCCTTACGCACGTTTTTGACTAAAACTGCACACTGAAAGCACAGGCTCCTTCCTTCTTCACTGCCAAAGCTCAACTGAAACTCCAACCCACAAAACCGAGCACTTCCTTTGAGTTCCTCCCAGTTCTTGACTGGATTGGCTGTCATTCACAATAGACTGCTGCTGTTGGTCCAAAAGGCACTGAAGTCTAAACTACATCTCCCAGAGTCACTGCCCATACAATCCTCTTGTGGCTGGCTCAGATTATAGTCAAGTTCTGATTACGTCCAAGGCACCATTTTAGAGCTAGCTTACCCCACACTGATTGGTCCAGTTCAGCAGTTCAAAACTAGAATGGGAACTAGCAGACACAGTTCTGACTGCAAAGAAAGCAGGTTAGACAAACTGTAATTTCATTATTACTCTAAATAATTTCTGGCAAACAGTTACATCTGTCAGATAGGTTCCTTTGCACTCCTAGTGACTGCAAAAATGAAGTGAATTAGCAGCAGCTAGGTGGTACTCAATCAAAGAAACACACAGTCCCCCATACAAACTAATTATGTCTGCAAGCAGACAGCTCTTAAAGAGACAGTACCAGAGGTTCTAAAAACACTCACTGATAAATGGCTTAAATGCAAAACACCATTCAGGCTTGGAGCATTCAAGCAAGCTCCTGAAGTCTTTTAGGAACCCCCATTTTGCAGGGGTTACACCTTCCTAGCCTGGGAAAGCTTGGCGTCCAGCGTCAAGCAAGTACCCATAAGTTTCAACTGCAACCATATACATTTGCATTAGGCTCGCACATGTAATCATCAGTCAATATATCATTTTACCAAAAACACATTTCTGAAACATTGCAGTACGTCCTCTTTACACAGTATTACATACACATTGTACCATAACTCAAGTTATTACCTCTTGTACATGAAACCTGAAGAGAGGGGGCCCTTCCCTATCAGTTACCTTGGGGCTGGATGGGGCAAGGGCACCATACTTAGAGGGCAACACAAGTAACTTGGAGTTAGCACTGACGCTCAGTTTGGGCAATGAGCTCGGGGACACATACACTCCTTTATGGACAACATTGAGAGGCAAGTCCACAGGCCTCCCAAGTGAATCATAACTGAGGTGCACCACAGGCTTTACAGCTCGACCAGTCTTTCTAGGGGGAACTGTTATAGTCTCTGCACTCTGAGCCTCATTTTCAGCATTGTCCTCACTTGTCAGGAGTCTCCATGGGGTAGAGAGGCTAGAACTTGGGGCACTTTCAGCTCCAGGAGTTACAGTTTCTGAGTCCACAACATTTGGCTTGCAGGGAGAGCTTCGGACACTGGCAGTGGACTGTCAGGGCACTCAAAATACTCTTCTTGTTCTGGTGTATCACCAGTCTGACCCAATCCATCATTTTCCTCCCTGAAGCTCAAACAGTTCAACCATGCACAATGATTCCATTTCATCTGATCTGATGCTTTGCACTTCACTTTCTGGGAGACATTGGCTCAGGGACGAGTTGGGGGCTTAGACAGTCCAGAAGGCCCAGCTTCATCTCCAGTATTGACTAGGGATTGCCCCAAACAATTGACTCAGTTCGTAAGAAGGATAGTATTCAAAGTCACTCTCACTTTCTTCCGATATGGACTGACAGTCATGCTCAACTGGTACTTGTGGAGGGAACACTTTAACTTTGCTTCTGTAGGTGCAGACTTTCTTGATCTTTTCTTAGCAGCAGCTCTAGTCACTGGTCCAGAGGGGCATCTTCTAGGGCTCAGACTCAATTAAGATTTGTCCAATGGGCAGTAAATGATTTCTATGCATTGTTTTACATCTTTTGAATTATTCTCAGGCCTTACTTTGTACACTGGCAGATCATCTAGTTTGCCCACTACAATGTGAGGGAGATGGTGCCATCTGTCAGCAATCTTGTGCTTGCCATGAAGTCCCAGATTTCTTAGCAATACCCGATCTCCCTCCTGGAGTTCCTGTGCTTTCACCTTTTATCATACCTTTCTTTGTTGGCCAGATTTCTTTTGGCAGCCATGGTTTGAGCCAGTTGGTGCATGAGTTAGCTGGGCCTTTAACTTTGCACATACTGTAAATAGTTGTCAGCTTGAACCCCATCAGGAGAGACCCCAAAACACACATCTACTGGTAGTCGAGCTTCTCTTCCAAACATCAGGCGGTGGGGGAGAATCCAGTGGCATCACTTTGGTGCAGTTATAAGCATGTACCAGGGTGCTAATTTGTTGGCTCCATCTAGGCTTGTCCTTTGGGTGCAGGGTGCCTAGCATATCTAGCAAAGTGCGGTTGAAACGTTCAGGCTGTGGGTCCCCTGGGGTGGTAAGGAGTGGTTCTGGACTTCGCACTCCCCACAGAAAGCATCTCTTTGATCAGGCGACTCTCAAAGTCTCTTCCTTGATCAGAATGGATTCTTTGTGGAGCCCCATAGTGAACAAAAAAGTTTTCTACAAGTACTTTGGCCACAGTGGATGCTTTCTGGTCTTTGGTGGGGAAAGCTTGGGCATATCTCGTGAAATGGTCAGTGACCACCAGCACATTACTGATATTTCTTTGATCTTTTTCCAAACTCAGAAAATCAATACAGACCAGCTCCATGGGTGCACTGGTGGTGATGTTAACAAGGGCAGCCCTCTGGGGCAAAGCTTTCCTCTAGGAGCGACTACAAGTTCAATGTGTTGCTCCACATCAGCCCCATCTTAGGCCAATAGAATCTGGATCTCACCAAGTCAAGTGTTCTGTCTATACCAAGGTGCCCCATGTGGTTGTGCAAGGACCTCAGTACTGAGTCTCGAAAGGCAGTGGGCAGCACTAGTTGTTGTTTGTCTACTTGTCCCTCTGTCTACTGTTTCTCTGTATAACAGTTTATTGATCAGTTTCAACTTAGGACCTTCTTTATATAACAGTGCAGTTCTCAAATCAGTGGACGTAATTTGGACACATCTTTTCCTGCATAGAGGGCTTCTAAAGCTGCTTTGATCATGGGATGCTGCGGATTGAGCCATGAATACTATCATTGTCCAGCTGAGGCAGTGCACCAATGTCTATTGCAGAAAAGTGGCAATAAGCAGCAGGTATGCAATTCTCAGAGGCTCCCAAGCAATCCACCATGCAGTCCACTGCGTCCGTGGACATTTGTTCCTCCCTGTCAAACTTCCGGCAGAGTGCCGAATGTCAGGTTCTGCCAATTGGACCCAATCATTCTGGGGAACAGGCCTCCGGGAGAGCATCAGCATCTATGTGGTTCAGACCTGCTCGGTATTCAAGAGCATAGTCATATGTAGATAATGCAGAAAGCCACCTATGGCCAGTGGCATCCAACTTAGCTGAGGTCTGCACATAGGTCAAAGGATTATTGTCAGTTTTTACTAGTATTTTAGCCCCATACAAGTACTCATGGAATTGGTCAACAATAGCCCACTTCAAAGCTAGGAACTCTAACTTATGTACAGGATAGTTCTTTTCGGATGGGGTCAGGCTTCTACTGGCAAAGGCCACTGGTCTCAGGCCATTCTCGTGCTCTTGGTACAACACAGCCCCAGCCCTTGCAAGCTAGCATCAGTCTAGGGACGTAAGGTTTTCTTGGATCGCATAGGCCAGCACTGGAGCATGGGTAAGTTGATATATGATCTCATGAAAAGCAGTCTCACAATCAGGAGTCCAGCGGGCCCCAAATACTTCACTCGGATGAAAATACACTCTTTCAGTCTTGAGGGACGCTGACTTTGGTATTTTTGTGGTTGGGGATACCCTTGAGTAAGGTTAAGTAAAGGGCGGATCACTCTTGAATAGTCCTTGATGAAGCTACCGATAATAACCACAGAATCCCAGGAATCTTTGCAGTTCTTTTAGATTTTGGGCTGTGGCCAGGTGGTCAAGGCCTCAACTTTACTTGGTCGGTCTCTATTCCTCGGTGGATACTATGTGTCCCACTATACTTTACTGATGTTTGAAAGAATTGACACTTATCAATGGACAGTTTAAGGCCAAAGTCCTCCAGTCGGTCCAATACCTTAAATAATCTGCTCTCATGTTCCTCCAGTGAGCTGCCAAACACAATAACATCATCTAGGTATACCAGGCACTCTAGTAAGTTCATGTCCCCACTGCACGCCCATCAATCGTTGAAAAGTGGCTGGGGCACCTGAAATCCCTTGAGGCATCCTCATGAATTCATAGAAGCCAAGCGGACAGATAAAGGCCGTCTTCTCACGGTCCTCTGGGGCCATCGGGATCTGGTAGTACCCACTGCGGAGATCCAACACAGAGAACCATTTGCTCCCGCTTAGGCAGTCCAGCATCCTGAATGCGGGCATTGTGTACTGATCAGGATAGTCCGACGGTTAGGTGCGATAATCCACGCACATCCTTACTGTTCCATTCTTTTCCTCACTACCACAATGGGGAAGCTATAAGGGCTTCTGGATTCTTGTATTACACCAGCAGCTAACATCTCTTGCAGATGCCGTCTCACATCATCTTATGTCAGCAGGTGCCCAGGGCCGAGACCTCTCACGAAATGGTCTTCGTCATGCAGCGGATATTGTGCTCAGCTCCTTGCACGCATCCCACATCCCATTCCTTTAAAGAAAACACCTGGTCTCTCTGGGCAAGCTTCTCACTGATCCTCACTTTCCATTCAGCTGGCAGCGGAGTCGCAAATCAAACAAGTCAGGCTTACTCTGTCATTCTTCCTTGAACTCTTGCTGCTGGGTAGCACTGCAGTGTCTGCACAATGCACATTAGCCAGGATGCAACCTCTGTTTACTCGAATGTCTCTTCAGACACATTATGAACTTGGACCATTACCCTTCTGGCATAAGCATGGGCTCTAGCGGACAAAATACTAGGCTTGACCAGCAGTCCCTCTGGCAATTTTCCATCGCCTGGTGCATCCAACATTAATATTTTATTCTAACATCCTTTCTGATACGGACCTCCCCTGTAAGGTACACTGGGCATTTGGCACCAGGATCAGAGACTCAGGATCCTTCTTCCATACAATTCCGACCGGTTCCTCTGGTTCTGTTTTTCAGCATCTCTCTGTGCCTCATAGGCCTCTTAATTAAAGCCGAACTCTTAAAGCTCTACTAGTCTTTGACCCCTGTTTTCATAACACAACTGTGCCAGCCTTCCGAACATATGAGCATTTGTTCCAATCAACAAAGGGACACCATCATACAGTCCAGTGGGGACACTAAGGCTAGGGTCTCTACTTGTTCGGCCACTCCAGCCACGGAGGTGGGGAAAGACAGCCAAATTCGGATATACCCGAATAGGGGTAGGCCTTCTCACTTAACCCCCATACATGCAGTCCTTCTAATGGTTGTATGGGTACGCCTGACAAATGCTTCTGATACCAATCCTGGAACATAATTGTCACTTGGGAGCCACTGTCTAATACAGCTCTTGTAGACACTCCATTCACCTTTACAGTGGTCTCCATGGAGGGACCCACTATTCTGGACCAGTCTGAGAGGCGGTGGGGGGCCTGGGCAACTGACCTTGCCACAAAAGGACGCGGAATTAGCATTTTGGTGCCCTCACTGGGATCATGTCCAGCACCTCTTAACCACTGATTTCTTCTCCAAGCTCTCCTTGTAGCCTATATGCAACTTTGTCAGTGTCTTTTGGGACTGGCATTCCTTTCATGTGCCCATCTTTCCCACAATTATAGCAAAACATACTTTCTGGAGTTTGAGCTGGCCGAGGCGCCACACTGGGAGCCAGCGGGGTATTACTAACTGGAAACCTGGTGCCATCTCTGTCTGCGGCGTGATAAGCATTTGGAGACATCTCGTCAGTTTCTCCACTTCCATGGTCAAGGAATTGAGTTTGTAGCTGTTATCAGCAGGAGATACATGGGTGGGTACCCCACCCCCATAGCAGATGCAGTCGGATATAGGTCAGGGCCCGTGCTGGCGTGGCCTTCATAAAGGGACTGTTTTTGAATTCCGGATCTCTCTCAACAGTTCGTCCCATTGTGGCATATCTTTTCCTTGTCAGAGCACTCATTGACTGTCAACCTCTGCCCCTGAACTTCACTTGATGGGTCACCCTCAGTCACTCGGTCGTAGCCACAGCTGTTGGTGCAGGTACCTCCCGAGTCGCCTTTTCTCAACTCCTCAATTTCTCATTAACTCATCATAGGAGGTGGGATTCCAGTCGATTGCCAGGCGTAACTGAAGCAACAGCAGTTCTGAGAAGGGGCAGACTTAAGGATTCTGTCCAGTCTGGTTCGGTCCAGTTCAATCGCTGGCAAACTACCCTTTCTGAGGCATTCTTGCAACAATTTTTCCAGCCGAGAGACATACACAGACAACAACTCCCTTGGTACTGTTGTGCATTCTTACTCTCCACCATAGGTCCTCATCAGAATCTGGGCTCCATACACATCTCCAAGGCCTCAAGATAGGTCTGTGCAGTCGCTTCAGGGTTACTGGCCCGTTTAGCACGGATGGTAGCCAGGGCAGGACCTCGGAGGCTCTCACTAACCCTCTTTCGCTGCCTTCCGAGGCATTGCCATTCTAGCACTTGGGGGCAACATAGTCTATCCAGGTCTCCCAGTCATCCCCCTTGAGGGTGGGAGGGTGCCAGAGAAGATCCTCAACCTTCGTGAGAGTCGTGACTAATGGCAGGTGCAGAAATAGGAGTCTGCATTGGTTCAGCCACCATTACGGGCACTGGAGCAGAGGGTGTTGGGGAGGAACACCCCAGGTGGCAAGAATAGTTTCTTCAAGTCCTCCACAGTTTCCCTCTCCCAGCAACCATTCAGCAAATTTCTCCTCAAAAGTTTCAGATAGTGGTGGGGCTGATTCCCCGGTCTTTACTGTCCTTAGTTATCACTCTCCAAGCAGTGAGGGCTCCTCTGGGGTAATGGTCTGTGGCACTTTGGAGCTATCTATGGGATCTTAAACTCTGCTAGGGCCAGGAAAGTGTGGGTGAGCAGTTAGCATGCGACCCACCACCACAGGGTTTTGTAAACCTTCCACCTTGGAAAGTACTCCTGCACAGTGTCCGTGATGATACCCAGGGGATGTCCAGGATAAGCATAGTATTTTGGGGCTCATCTCCTCCCCAGTACACCACTCCACCAGCCGGTGCACAGCCACTTCTGTCGGGTACCCATTTTTCTTAACAGTGGTTCAGAATATGGCCACTAGAGGACACACAATCCCAGCGGTGAGCCTCCAAGATGTAACCCCTAGATGCGCTATCCCAGGGGCTACTACCCCTGCCTGATTTGCCACTAACAGGTTGAGGGGCCTGGATCCAATGGCGGGTGCCTCCACCCAGAGGTCAGGGTTTGCTATAGTTAAACTAACTTGGTCACAGCCCCCCAGGACACTGCAACCCCTTTCTTCCCACAGTGGCCCACACAATATATCAGAATTACCTTCACAGTATACACTTACCCCCAGGTCTGGTTCCGCACTGGGACCTCCTGTGAAATGAGATACAGTGCAACAATCACAGTACAGTACTTTTAACATAGACAAATACCTCAGGCAGTATAACTTGCTGAAACAAGCAGCTCTGATTTATTTAGGGGATATAACAAGGACAGGGAAATCAGGTTAATTAGCTTATCACTTTAATAATCTACCTATGGCTCTGTGCACAGGCCTATCCCTATCAGTTACTGTCCCTGGAGTACCCAAGCCTAGTGGCTAGTCAAACCGTGTGGCAGCTGGGGGGGCCCTTTCACACAGAGAAAAGGAGAATTAAACAGTCAGCAGTACAGTAATTCCATTTGGATTTAATGTGGCAATTCAACAGGAGGCGACCCTGAATTAGTACTCACGACCTCCAAATAAGATAGGGTCCTTCAATGTCAGCAGGGCTCACTTGAGGTGCACAAACCTCTTCACACATCCATATAAAAAGCACTATACCAGGCAGGCTGCATCTGTATCCCGATCGCAATTACTGCACAATACCGGGAGAACACAGCAGATTCAGTTCCTGACAGACCGAGTGTAATTTTCAGCAATTCCTCCAGTCTTCTACAGGGTGAGCCTGGTTTCTACTCTTCAGAGATCCTTTGATTCTTTTCACAGGACGGATTCAGTCCTAACAAGCTGCAGACCGGAACTCTGGGCCTTACACACGTTTTTTGACTAAAACTGCACACTGAAAAAGCACAGGGCTCCTTCCTTCTTCACTGCCAAAGCTCAACTGAAACTCCAACCAACAAAACCGAGCACTTCCTTTGAGTTCCTCCCAGTTCTTGACTGGATTGGCTGTCATTCACAATAGACTGCTGCTGTTGGTCCAAAAAGGCACTGAAGTCTAAACTACATCTCCCAGAGTCACTGCCCATACAATCCTCTTGTGGCTGGCTCAGATTATGAGTCCAAGTTCTGATTCGTCCAAGGCACCATTTTAGAGCTAGCTTACCCCACACTGATTGGTCCAGTTCAGCAGTTCAAAACTAGAATGGGGAACTAGCAGACACAGTTCTGACTGCAAAGAAAGCAGGTTAGACAAACTGTAATTTCATTATTACTCTAAATAATTTCTGGCAAACAGTTACATCTGTCAGATAGGTTCCTTTGCATCCTAGTGACTGCAAAATGAAGTGAATTGGCAGCAGCTTGAGTGGTACTCAATCAAAGAAACACACAGTCCCCCATACAAACTAATTATGTCTGCAAGCAGACAGCTCTTAAAGAGACAGTACCAGAGGTTCTAAAAACACTCACTGATAAATGGCTTAAATGCCAAACACCATTCAGGCTTGGAGCATTCAAGCAAGCTCCTGGAAGTCTTTTGGGAACCCCCATTTGCAGGGGGGTTACACCATAGTAGGAAGATAGGGAACCCTTCACTGTGTTTGTGCTTCGTCTGTTTCCCTGTTTACAGTTTAGGAGATAAGGGCTATAGCTAATAGCACCTTAAAGAGCAGACACAACATCCTGTTAATTTTTTAAAGTAATCGTGTCATTTTTAATTTCTTAAGTATTTTTAGTTTTCATTTTTGCTAAGTAGAAGATTTTGTATCCACTGTATTACAGGGTGCGGTATGTGAAGCAGTACTCTACCTGGCAGCTAATATACAAAATTTAGTGCTATTCCCCTGCATAGCCTCTCAGAATTGTGACAACCCCCACTGTGACGTCTCCAGTGACTAAGCTGGCAGAAGGCGATTGGATTTTCTTGTTCACTCATGATGTCACAGTGATTATGATCAAAGCCACTGATATATGGTGATTGAAGTAATGAAATTCTATTTTCAAGACTGGAATTCTGGGATTGCACCAATGATTGCCGGTCTAATTTTTAGATTTCACAGAGATTCTGTCAGCCCTTTAGCACATGTATAGGTAATCAGAATAAAAAAAACTTAATAAACGGCAAAGTAAATAAAGCAAAATGAAAATAGTACCTGAAGCAATTTAAAGAAAAACGCAGATCCTGTAGATTCACTAATCTGGTATAAAATGCAAAATTCCATTAAATTCTGTTTTTATCAGTTTGCATGCAGTCTGAATTCCAGAATTTTGTCAGGTTTTCTGGTAACAAAAAAATGGTGGCCTTGATTGTGATATATGAGGGAGAATAGAACCAGATATGTCAGCTTCCAGAAAGAGTACTGATACTAGGTGTAATATATTCTAAATAGCAAAAGGGAAAAGAAAAAGTACTTCAGATATAACACTTAACTACTTTTAAAGTTTCAGTAAATTTCAGGTGTTGTTCTAGCCTACTTAACCATATGTTGAATGCTTTCCTGACATGAACGAAAGTAATTTGGTTTTATGTAGCATTTTTCATACAACCTGTATCCCAAAATGCTTTACAGTCCGGAAAGGGAGATTTTTGCTGCCATTTTAAGGGGTGAGGGAGATTTCATGCAGCACAGAGATTAGAAGGAACTCGGTAGAAGGTGGCAGACAGCTGGAGCTAGAAGATGAGTACTTTATGCTGTTTGTTTTCTTTTAAGATTGAGGTAGCATTTCATGGGATGGCAATGTGTGCTGTGTGATTTAAACAGTGTAACTTCAAAACAAATGATTTTATCTTGGCTGGGAGGAGGGGGAGCATTTAACTAAGGGAGGGAGGGAGAGGTTGACAAATACACAGGAGGGGAGGGGTGGTCACGTGACTCAGACCAGCAATAGCGGGGCTGGGATCCAATTATATTTCAAAGGGAACCAAGCAACTGCAAAGCTTGAGTACTACGAAGCAGGAGTGTAGCATCTTGAGAAGCATCTGCAGGGAGGTCAGCAGGCAGCGGGCCACGCTAGTAGTTAGGCTTTTCCCTGTCTGGGAGTGCTGCATATTTCCTGTACAGACATGGGGAGTCCAAGGTGGGGTAAGGGTTCCATGTAGTGGGGTAAGAGCAGGTTAAGAGAGGAAAGGATGAGCAGGGGCAGTCAAATAGGGCAAGAGATGGGAAGAGTTGTATGTTGCCAAGGATGTGAGTGGCTTGGAGGTTAAGGGGTTGTAGGGTGTGTTGGCAGATGGGCCTGCTCAGACAGGAAATAGGGTGGTTGAGGAGGGAACTGGAGGCATGGAGGAGACAGAATAGGAGAGAACACAGCCAGGCAGAGAAACTAATGAGGCATCCAAAAGAGCTCAAAACAGGCAAAAATAAGGCGGAACTAGGTGGGACATCAGGAGGGCCGCACAAGCGGGTGCAGCCAAGGGAAGGAAGTGTTGACTGGAGGAGGGTCAGGCACAGGGATATGACTAAGACTGGGTCGGAGCAAAGATATCAGCCTGTGGGGAGGGGAACTGGACTCATTCAAGGAAAGGAGATTAGCACTGCAAACAGATTCTCAGGGTTGACTACTCCAGAAGTCCAGGTAGCAGAGAGGAGGGAAGTTACAGTGAAGGAGCAGGGAGAAGATGTTACAGGGAAAAGTTACACAGTGAGAAGGCAGTAGGCAGTACACCAAGAAGACACAGTGGCGAGGTGATGGTGATGCAGTCTCTCTGGAGGGAAAGAAGGAGCAAGGAGACAGGAGGATGGGGGAGGAGGCAGGCAGCCTGGGGAAGGCTAAGGATAGGGAGAGGAGGGGTGTCAGAGTGGGGGAGGGCCACATTTCAAGGAAGACATGGGGAAGTAATAGCAGAGGAGGTGGTAGCGTGGTGGACGGAGCAACAAATGAGTACAAAGGGGAGGTTCTATAGATGGAAAATAGCTTGGAGGTGGAGGTCAGCACACCAGTCATATTTTCAAGGGGAGAGGACAAGGCAAAGGGGCAGGCGGACGGGGGATGAAAGGGCCTCACAAGTTGGGGGGCAGGGGAGTGAAGGGCAACAAGAGGGTGAGCAGGATAAGCATCAGAGAGTCGTAATTCTAGGGGATTCTATACTTAAGGGTAGAAGATGGGGGGGTGCCAGAAAAAGTAACATCTGGGTAGAATGTATGTCAGGCATGACAGTGATTAGAGTGGGGCAGCATATGGGTAGCTATGTGGGGAAGGTGGATGGGAAGCAGCACATTGTGGTGCATCTGGGAACAAATGATTTGGAAGGGAGAAGGATAGAGTTAGTATAAGACAACTTCAGGGAAGTGGGAAAACTATGCAACAAAGCGGGAACAATGGTAGCTTTCTCAGAAATTCTGCCAGTGCCAAGGGCTAGTACAGACAGGAAGAAAAGAATCAGTGACTTCAACAAGTGGAAGAGGGAATGGTGTGGGACCAAGGGGTATGGATTGGTGGGGTACTGGGGAAGCACATTGTATAACACAGATCTTTATGCAGGGGATAGGTTACACCTCAGCAGGGCAGGGTCACAGGTGTTGAAGCAGAAGCTAGGGGATTTCATCAATGAGGGATATCATTTAAACTAGGTAGAGGGGAGGCATTGGAGCTGGGAATCACCAGGTGAGGGGGTCTCATGCACCTTCCCCCCCGCCACAGGGATAGATACGACCTTAGGCGAAATAGGGGTTGAAGTGAAGGGTAAGGAAGCAGGAAGGATAGGAGCAGCGTGGAGAATGGTTTCACTGAATGCTAGAAGCCTATTGAATAAGTTGGCAGAGTTGCAAGCATTAATGGCAGAGGGGGAGGTGGACATAGCTGCTATTACTTAGATGTGGGCAACCAGGCACCATGACTGGGACCTAATCATCCCAGGGTACAAACTATTCCGGAGGGATAGAGATAAAGGGAAGGCTGGGGGAGGAGGGTTACCATTTACGTAAGGGAAGGGATCAGATGTAATAGGAAGGAAGGGGAGGAGGGTAGGTTGGAAGTAATATGACTGCAACTACAAAGCCAGAAATCCCAAGATCTGTCTGGGGGTTGTTTATAGACCTCTGTCCCAGGAGGAGGACAGGGAACTGGGGGAGCAGATAAGGAGGCATAGTGGCAAAGGGAGCATAATGGTGGTGGGGAATTTTAATCTACCGGGGATGGATTGGAGCATCCCAACAACCACTTATGCCAGGGAGCAGATCCTCCTGGAAGCATTCCAGGATGGCTTCCTTACCCAGATGGTAATGGAGCCAATAAGAGAGGGGAATATACGAGACCTGGTACTGGTAGATAGCGAACAGGTCAGGGATGTTAGGGTAGAGGAACCTATAGCAAGCAGTGACCACCACACAGTGTGGTTCTCAATCAATCTGGGTAGAGAAGTAGCCACTACAAAAACTATGGTCCTGGACTTCAAAAAGGCAGACTTTGGCAGGATGGAACACATACTGGAAAGTCATATGGCAAGCATCCACCCAGAAATGGGCACGGAACAAAAATGGGCAGTCATCAAGGTAGGATTGGCTGAAGCCACTAAAACTTGTGTCAAGAGCCAGAGCAAGAAAGCCAGGACCAATAAACCTAGTTGGATGAGTAGAGAGGTTGTGGAGAAGGTGAGGGAAAAGAGGAATGCATTTTGGATCTACAAGAGCTACAACAGGGCAGAAGACAGAGAAGAATATGTGAAGAAATTCAGAGAAGTGAGCAGAGTGGTAAGGGCAGCAAAGGTGGCTAGGGAATGGAGGTAAGCGCAGGGGATCAAAGAAGGAGAAAAGGATTTCTTCAGATACATCAGAGAGAAGAGGAAGAACAAGGATCAAATTGTTAGGATCAGGAGGGGAAGTGGGTGGGTAGAAAAGGGGGCTGAGTAGGCAAAGGTACTTAATGAATACTTTGTTCAGTCTTCACCAGGGAGAAGGATGAGCTCGTACCTGAGGGGATTAAGCCTGCCCCCAGTGTTTTTAGGTGAACAGAGACTGGAGGACGGATGACCCAAAAGCAGCATCCTGATGACCCTGTGGGTCAATGCTATAGTGAGATATAAAAGCGTGTCCACTGGATCAGGTAACAGTCCTGCATATATCTCGGAGATGGGGATGTACCTGGCAATGGCAACAGAGACAGCAGTATGCAGTGTTCATTTCAGGCCGCGGGGTCGCGCCAATGGCGCGCCCGGCGCCAAAACTGGCCACTATTTAAACTGCTCTGTGAGCCTTTTAGGCGCGTCTGTGTTGCTTTAAGGACTCAAGGCCAGTTATGCACGCCAGCCACGACAGTCAGGAGTCTGTGACTGTATATCTTATCCCGGGAGGCATTTTAGGGAGGTACCGAGAGAAGCCCTTAAAGCAATACAGACGAGGATGGAGCTGCTGTGAATGAAGAATGCCCTTGGGCTGGGGCATGTTGCAGTCTTCAGCAGCTGTAGATTGGAGGAGTCTCGTCCCTCCATGAGCTTGAGAGGCACACTGACTGTGCCAGGCAAGAATGCACTTTGGGGCGGTCTCTCAGCCGCTCTCTCACAATAACTGGTGCCCATAGGTCCAAGACACATCACCAGCCCGAGATGGGCAGATTGGGGCAGGAGTTAGCGCCTTCATCAGCCACGGAGTGGTTGAAATTGTTTGATGGGCAGGCATTTCGATCCTGTACCCACATGTGATGTGCACAGAGACGCATCACATGGTACAGATTGAGCTACCAAGCACCAAGGCTGTTTACAGTTGCTTGCGCAGATGGTTGGAGACGCGTGGAGTAAGCAGGCAGCACATTCCCATCGAGCGACAGTTCTCACTTCAAACTTGATCTTTAGTTAACATAGGCTATTACAGCTTCTCGTATTAACAGCCACACCAGTCGATAACTTTATTTGGCAAAAGATTTTGGCTTTGAGCAGCAGCAAGTACTTTAGTAGGAGCCAGGGCTGATTGGGGGGTCTCTGCCTTAATGATCTCCAGGCAGACCAAGCTCCTAAAAATCAGTGGTTGGGTGGAGGCAGTGTGTGTGTTCAGTGGGGGGTAAAACTTTGGAGAATTGAGTCTAAGAACTCTGTGGACAGTGATGACTGCAGCTTAATCTTAAGGAGAACAGGGGAGGTTATTTGAATATGAGACAACAGGGATAAGAAGGGTCACTTCATCAACAAGTCAAGTGACTAAAAGAACTAAATATCAGCAAGGAAATCACTGAATAAAATAGATCAGTTGGTGGCTGTGCAGTGTGTGAAGTAACTTGGTCGGGGTTCTTGTCACAGAAAGCCACAGCAGTCTCAGACTGTTGATAAAACTGAAGGGGAAAAAAACAGAAAAAACAAAAAAATAGATAAATTATAACACTTGAGCAGAGGAGTGTGAGGAGGGGCTGTCACAGTAATTTTTCACTTAAAAGGTGGCAGTTAAGTCACAGAACAGAAAACAAGAAAAAGAAATAAAGCAGAGGAAAGCAGTGTGTTTGTTAACTTTAATAGTTTGTAAGAGGCGAAGTTAGTGAGTTTGAAGTAAAGAAGCAAGGGCAGGGCTCTGTCTTTGCTTCTACACGTTTTGGAGTGGAGAGTTGCATTATTACAAGGAATGGTTAAAAAATATACATATCTGCAATTACATTGCTATAGAAAAGAAAGGAAAATAACTTTAATTTTAGGAAAAAGCAGGGTGGGTGGGACAGAAAATAAAGGAGCTGCAAGCAGACAGTGACTGCTAGAGTTCTGAATTCCTCTGACTGTACTACCTTGTTTGCATATGGTGTAAAATAAAATAAAAGAGTCGGACACAGACATCTGTCAAATTGTTTTTATTAAAACATTTTGTCAGTGACACAGACACTGCCAACCATATTATTTGGGCATTCTTACTTACTTTCTCAGTCACCCTCCTCGTAAGAATATAAAAACAAGGCCTGTTGAGATTTTGTAAAATAAAGCAGTCATGGCAAAAACAAGTGAACATTAAAACATTTTTCATGTCTTCTGCACCTAAGAGACTATGTACTGCTGCATCAGGATCAGGGTCTTCTAAAAATTCAAATGGGAGCAATGTGGTGCCAGTTCTGTCCTCTGAGAAGCAGACTGTGTTGTCCGTCACTGTGGCGACACACAGTTGGAACCTGGTGACAGTACTAGCCAACTTGATTTAGACGCAGAGTCTGCTGCTTGTGAACTACTCAGTAGCCAGTCCCATGTGGCCAGTATTAAACGTAATTTTCAGGGCCGCTGGCTCACAATGTACAGGTGGTTGAGATATAATTCAGAAAAAAATGTGATGACTTGTGCTGTGTGCATCAGTAGAAAGAAACAAAATACTCTGACTTCTGGCACTGACAATTTCAGGACAAGCACCCTGACTAGGCATGCTGACTCAGCAGATCACAGAGATGCTATGGCAGCTGAAAATATGCAGGGGCTTTGCAGCATACATTCAGAAAAGCTATATCTGAAAAGAACAAGCTATTCTAGTTGCCATGAAGAGTGTTTATTGATGGCCAAAGAAAACTTGCCAGTTCATAAATATACAAGTTTAATGGAATTTTGTCTAGTTTAGACTGTCCTTTTGTTGACAAACTGTCTGTGGCCAAGAATGCCTCATATTCATCAGAATCTACAGCCAATGACATCCTCGAATGCATAGCCTTTGTAATTAGGCAGGAAACAAGTAGAAAATTAGAAAATAGCCCATACATCACATTAATTTGTGATGAGAGCACAGACATCACTGTCGCCAAAAACTAGTATTGTATGCAAGAGTGCTTGATCCTGAAAGTTTTGTACCATCTACTCATTTTCTAGAGAACTTACAGATCTCTGATGCCACTGGAGCAGGGATAGCTAAAGAATTAAAGCAATTCCTAGCCAGGAAAAAATCAGCATGAAAAAGTAATGGATTGGGAAGTGACGGAGCAAAAGTCATGACAGGGACTGATGAGGGAGTCACTGGGCACATGCTGTGAAAACCCAATGCTAGTAAATATACATTGTGTTGCTCATAGGGTTGCGCTCATGTAGTTCACAAGCAGCAGACTCTGTCCCCTACCTAAAAGAATACCAAGAGGTGCTAACTGGTGTTTTCTACCATTTTAAAAGATCAGCCAAAAGAGTTGACAAACTAAAACAAATACAAGAAATGCTGGAGGAACCAACTCTAAAAGTGAAGGAGGTCCATGATGTGAGGTGGATAGCAGTTTACAAAGCGGTTGAGACTGCTCATCACACTCTAGACTCCTTCTCACTTTTTTCTGCAATGAGACGAATGCTAGAGCAAAAGGTTATGCCTTAAAATGTCCAAATATGACTTTATAATGTCAACCTATATGCTAATGGATGTACTTGCTGTAATTACCCAGCTTAGTGTAGTGTTTCAGAAAAGAGATCTGGACATCTCGATGGTCCATGTCAATCTGAGAAGTGCTTCTCTGATTTAGAAAAATAAAATCTGGAACAAAGGAAAAATGTATCTACATGAAGTGGAGAAGGATATCCAGGAAGATGAGGAGGAAGGCTGGTGTTCAAGGGCATCACATACTAAGGAGGCAAAACTTTTCAATCAAGGACCATTTCATTGACCATTTGGTTGCAAATTTAAAAGACAGATTCCTGGTATGACAGAAACAAGTTGGCTGCTTTGGAGTACTGGGTCTTAGGCCTGTCAGCAGCCTTTCTAAAGACGATCTTGAAACCTGGGGAAATGAATAATCTGCGTGCTTGATCATTACGGTCAAGAGCAGAAACACAAACAGTTTGAGACAGTGGCACCACCACTTGTGGATGCAGACCACACCAAAGCAGAATGGGAACTGCTGAAGTCACTTGTTGTGAGAGAGGGATACCGAGGGACAACATGCAAACTCTTTGGGGTTCATTAACAAATATCATAAGTCAGACTTCCCAAATCTTTTGACACTGGCTGCATTGGCATTAACTGCCCCAGTCCATACAGCAGACTGTGAGAGGGCTTCAGTGCCCAGAACATTGTAAAACTAGCATGAGAAATAGACTGTCTGCTACTAGAGTCAGTGATCTGCTGACTGTTATGGTTGAGGGACCTTGCCAGGCTGAATTTGATTTTCTTTCTGCAATCAATATTTGGAGGAGAAAAACAGAGGCGTGTTATTCCAACATGGGGACTGCACTGACTGACTTATAAGTACACATAACCGAACTGTGACTGATATTTTAATTTATCCCTCTTGATATCATGCTGCGGCTGGCTTATATTAAATTAATAGGGATATTATAGTTAGCTGAGGGAGGCTGTATGTTAGATCTGTTACTGTAAACTGCCATCAGGACTCTACTAGGGCTGTTAATGCCTGTGTATTCTTCCAAAATGATCAAATATCTCTTATCTCTTATCTCTCTCTCTCTCTCTCTCTCTCTCTCATAAGAGTGCAAGGGTCTCGTCTGGTGCTTTTTTTTTTTTGCTGGCAAAAATTCACAGTTTACTACATTGTGAACACTCCAGACACAACTACTGGATGGACACACACGACTGTGGCTGTTGCCTGAGGCCTATGATCGTCGATGCTCGGCAGTGACAGAGATATCAGTGCCTTCTCTTGTAAACTGCTATCCACCTCTGACATCATAAATGCAATTTATTTTCTGAGTCACAAGTTACACCTCCCAGTTGATCTGCACTTGCTAGTTCATCAGCTTTGCTTATGATACTGATGCCGCGTTAGTTAAAATTCTTTCTGTATACAATTTTTTTTAAAGAAATGTCATGTATGACCCCACATTTTCCTAAAATGACCCACCTTTTCAGTGGTCAGTGGGTCATTGACCCACCAAATTTGGTTCCTAGAATGAACGCTGAGTATGTCTGGTGGAATAAGCTCATAACGTTTCAGACAAATATTTCCCAGCCACCTGATGATGAAGCACAATGCAGTACATGAGCCACATGGCAATGGTTTGTTTGGCTAGCAGTCTGCCTTGGGTGGCTTCAGCATATGTGATAAAACAGCTGGCAAGCTCACCACAAAACACTGCCTTGCAGCTCCAGCACAAGGGCAGAGCCCAACAAATGTCTAACGCATGGAGAGTTACCACGACATTTGAAGCACGTGGCTTTATAAAAAGACACTTAGTACCAAGGCCCAGTTCAGACGGAAAGCAGAAACTACCTCGGATTAGAATTTTTTATGGGGGCATTTGACAATCTTGTCCTTATGGAAAACCAGATTCATTGACTTCACAGTAGGTGCCTGGAATTCATTCATTCATCTGGCAGTGGTGGTAGTGACTAAGAACATGGTCTTCATGTTCCTGAGTAGTGACGTGTTTCTTAGGCAGTGTTTAGAAGGTACCTTTTTTCTCTACAATTGTTTGCTGGGAAACTTCTAGGTTTATTACATTTCCCTCCTCCCCATCATTTATGTCACCCTCTTACTGGTTAGAGGGTTAATTAACCACTTCATCTGCTGGGCTTCATTGATTTTAGCCTTACACTTATAGTTCTGGTGTGGGGTCAGACATGGGATTCATCGGAGCCAAGACCCACAGTGTTTCTGGGTTGGGAATTCAATTTTCTGAGGTTCCCCAAAACCCACATCACAGTAAGTGGTAACGACGCCCTTGGTGACCTTGCCTGTACTGTCTAGGCCAGATAAAGATTGCTCATAGTGAGTAATCTAGCCTCTTTCCCCCTTTACCTTTTCCATTAGCTTGCAAAAATGAACCTAATTACTTATTTTTTTTTCACTAAGATTGTTGTTGCCTTAGGATTTTTGAACTTAAAGTTTAAACTTGTTCTTATAATGTTACAGTTTACAACAACCGTGTGTGTGCTCCTGCTGAATGCCGGAGGTGTTGGTCTGGACTTGGCTAGTCATAATCCTCCATTATGGCACAATTAAATATAGCTACCTATAATGTTAAGGGCCTCAATCATCCAATTAAAAGAGCTAGACTTCTTCAGGAATTACAGAGGGCAGGAGTTAGACATAGCTCTACTACAAGAAACTCACCTAACAGCGATAGAACATAGTAAATTAAAGAGTTCTTGGGTGGGAGAAGTTTTTGCTTCCCAATATGAGGCCCACCTCCATAAGGGCGGATGTCGCAATTCTGATCTGAAAGAATCTACTGATACAGGTCTCCCAGGTCTAGACTGACCCCAAAGGGCAGTTTGTTCAAATCAAAGAGGAATATGGGAGATGCCCCTACACCATACTTAATGTATATGCTCCAAACGAACACTATCTTCATATCCCTTTCCTTACCAGAGTGATCACTGAAGCTACTACTAATGTTCGAAGCTTATTAATTATTGGTGGTGATCTAAATACTACCCTTTCACCCCAGGTAGATAAATTGTGGAGACACCCTGGGGAAAAAATCCAGAGCAGTAAACACATTAGCACATCTTCTCTCTCAGTGCTGCCTAATAGATATTTGGAGACATCTTCACCCCACAGTAAGGTATTACTCACACAGTATGAGTAATGGGGTGAAGATGTCTCCAAACATCCACTAGGCTGTACTCTTAGATTGAGGCTATACTGAAAGATCCATCAGAACCACTTCTGTGTGAGTTTTTTTCCGTTTCAAAAAATATAGCCATATATTTCTATAATATATAATTTTATATATATTATATTATATATATTATAATATATATATAAATATATATAAGACATATAATATATCTATTTTTGGACTGTGAAATGCCATGAAATTGCCCATTTTTCTCTGTGAAAAAATTACGGCCTTACTCATACTGTTCACCTAGATACAACCAATACTCCCATATTGATTATTTTTTTTAATCCAGGCTGCATGGATACGTACTGTAGAGACCTCCCACATTGGACCCATCACTGTATCTGACCATGCTGTAGTTTTATTTTTTTTCTATTTGTTTATGCTCCTCAGCCTGGCAGATGGCTATGGCCCTCCCTTGGAGGGACTCATTCTCTGGCCCCACGCGTCCCTGCTCATGCCAAACCCCCCAGTATTTTCCCCACAGCTGGGCCATGGAGGAGAGCATGGTCTCTTCCCCCCCCCGCAGCACAATCCAGAAGCCGGGACAGCACAAGGATGCGGGCCATCATGGAGCCTACCAGCTTCCTTTTCTCCTGTAACTCCCTCACCGACGTGGGGATGCCGGATGTGCCTCCTGATCCATACTGCCCTCCAGCTACCACCAGAGGGCAGTCAATGAGTGGATGTCAGGCCTCCATCCCCCCGAGAGAGAGAGCAGTTCTCCAGAGAAATGACTGCATCATCCGCACAAAGGAGAAGACATCGGCAGTTGACTCAGTGGTTGGATTTCCTCTTGCGACGCCAGCAACCCAGGTTCAGAAACAGACCCGGAGGGCCGGCCGGGGGAGAAGGCCCGCATGTTGGAAGACTGCTTTCCTTCTCCCAGGGGAGGGCAGGGATGCTGCCCGGTGCCTGGTGATTCCAGGCGGAGGCTGGGAGCACAGCAGCATGCGGGGCTCCAGTGACTAGAGGGGCGTGGCAGATGTCAGGATGCACCTAGACATGTGGATGCCCCGCCCCCGGGGGGAAAAAACAAGGAGAAGAAAAAGCATCCCTGGGCTGACCGAAGCTTGGCTGCCACCCCCCGCTGGCACAGAAAGCCTCAGACAGCCATTCCCACCTCAGCAGGACTCCAGGGTCAGTTATAGAGCGCGCTGGCTGCCCCGTGCCTTCCCCCTCGGAGGAGGAGGATCTGTCCAGCGAAGGGATACACTTGGTTACCCTGGGGCTGGCTGCAATGTGAGGTGGAGGCTGGGGGGGTATGGTGCAGGTAAAGGACTAGAAAGGCCCGAAGGAGTGTCCAGACCGGGGCAGGAAGGAGGGGGAAAAAAATGAGAAGACATCTGAAGCAAGCCAAGGGGAGCGAGTTCAGGTTTAGAGTAAAAAGAAGTGGGGCAAGAATGGAGCCCTGGGAAACCCAAGAGCGGACCTGGGAACTAGAGGATAGGGTGCCAATTATCTTGTCTTGCTGAGATCTCCCACAAAGGTAATGGGCGAACAAGGCAGTGGCTTCATGGGGATAGGCCGGTGGAATGGAGGGAGTTCACTAAAAGGGAATGATTGACAGTATCAAAGGCCTTAGTTAGATCTATGTAAACAGACCCAACCAAGGCTCCTTGGTCTAGGGCATCATGGATGTTGGTGGTATACTCCAGAAAGGCCATAGTGGTACTGTGGCATTTCTGAAACCATGTTGTTACAGGCAAAGAAGGTTGTGAGATTCCAGGAACTGAGTAAGTTGGTCAGAGAGGATTTTCTCAAGTGCTTTAGATGGGGGGACAGAATGGAAATAGGCCTGTAGTTATTATAGGAGGTCCTGTCTCCACTCTTATGGATGAGGTGACCACTGCACATTTCCACTGGGATGGGAACTGACCAAAGCATAACAATATATTTAGAATCTTAGTCGGGGGTAAGACTGTGTCAGGAGACAGGTTGAGCAGTTTAAGGTCTAGAGTGTCGCTGCTGTTTCTGGATTTGCCAAGGAACTTTGAGAGATAGGAGCAGGTGGTTCTCGAGGAGATGGTCTTAAAGCGAAAAGGTGAAACACCAGTGGGAGGAGTGGGGGAGAACAATTTCTGACCAGAGGAGGCGAAAAAGAAATTGGGGGAGAACTGAGCTAAGGTTAGTAAAAGCAACGTTGAAAGTGTTGGCAATCTGTTCAGGATCTTGAATAGGCACCCTGTTAATGTTCATGGTGGGGGATTTACTATTCAGTTCCTTGATGTTCTGCCAGAAATTACGTCCCTGCCCTCAGGAGGCAGTGAGACTGGGTTGGTAATAGACTGCCTTGGCCTGGCAAATTGCCCATGTGCAGGGGTTTCAGGTGGCACAGTACAGTTGTCTGTCTGCGGAGAGGCCAGATTCCAGGGCTTGGTGCCGTAGGTTGTCATGATCAGTCATTTGTTCAAGTATAGACTGGCTGATCCAGGGAGTGGAATGATCTTTCACCACCCATTTAACAAAGGGAGCAAAGATATGACAGGCGGTATTAAAGAAGCTAATAAAGGAGGACAGCACATCATCGACGGATGTACAGTAGTCGAGTGGGGTCCAGTCAAAGTTAAGAAGATAGTTACGCAACTGCCCTAGAGATCCTTTCTTGAGGAGTCGTCGTCTGGATATACGGGAAGGGGGTGGTCTCCAGCTGTTGGACCAATGGCAGGTGACTGGGGAGTGATCACTAAGTGAGTCTGATAGAATCTGGACATCAGATATGCGTTCAGGATGATTAGAAAAAATGAGGTCAATGAGAGTTCTGGTGCCAGTGTTTCATTTAAGCCTGGTTGGAGAGGGGACCAGTTGAGTTGGGTTTTGGGCGGCAGCAGCATCTCTGAAATGCGTTGATTGCGGGACCAGCCAATTCGTGTTAAAGTCGCCAAGTGCGATAATCTCAGAGTTTTGGGGGAGTTGGGATATGATGTCTAGAATCAAAGTGAATGCCACCTTCTGGTTGCGGGGCGGGATGTATATTGACATTAGGTATATGGATTTACCAATGGTTCCAATGGCACGTGTAAGGGTAAGAGATTGAGCGCTGGCACTAGGAGAAGCAGTCAAGATTACATGTCCTCGTAGTATATCACGAAGATAGATAGCGCAGCCCACCCCATTTACCCATTCTATCTAATTTGTAGGGTGTAGCCAGGTAGTGCAGCTGCCGAGTCAAGGGTGTCGGGGGTAGCCAGGTTTCAACTACAGCAAGTGCATCAGGATTGTGTAGAGAAACCCATGCTTGGAGTTGTGTATGCTTCTTCAGAAGGCTACATATGTTCATGGAAGCTAACAAGGCCACCGGCCTGCTTGAGTTTTGGAGAGGGAGTGGGCATGGGGCCCAGGTTGGGATGAACATTACCTGAGAGGAACAAGAGAATGAAGGAAAACCTAAACAGTATTAGTTTGGGTAATTAAATGGAGAGAGGGGTGCCCCTAGTTGGGGGGGGGGGACGGGGACTGACTTGATTTATGGGGGACTGGATGAAGGATAGGATATCAGGGCCCCAAAGGAGTTTAAGGGAGAACAGGTGCATTACGGGTGTGCAAGGAGGGGAATTAGTAAGCGGAGGCTCGCAGGACGTAGTACCAAAAGGAGGGGTAGAGAGGCTCATTATGGTAGCAGTAACAGGGAATGTAGTTGAAGGGGGGGTAAGTAAGAAAAAAGGTTAGTAAAAGAAGCCTAGGAAAAATTGTAAAGGAGAGAAATCCGTTATGGGCAAGAAAAAAAAAAAACTAAGTGGAGAGGAGGACTGAGAATGGTGACGGACTGGGGGCAGGGAACAGGATAAGGGAACAGAAATACAGGAAGCAGATGACACTAGTGAGTGGTGCAGCAGAAGAGTGCCCACCTGTGGAGCAGATGATCAGATATGGTGTGTTACAAGGCAGTCAGGAATGGTAAAAAAAGGACATAGTGTGTCCCTCTTTTCTGTTTGTACTCCTCCCCTTCCGCGGTACTCCACTCCCTTCGGGAGATGCCTATGGCCATTCTAGTCCCCACCTCCTACCTGTATCCCATGGTGGTCCGTCCTCCATGTAGCCTTGGCTTACCTCCCAGGTGGGGACAAGGTGGGGAGGTAAGCACCCCGAATTCCTGAGTCTTGTCAGGACGCCAGTCACCGGGGCAGGTAGTGGTATTGGGGATCAGGGCCTGGTGCTCCGTCTACCCGGGAGTGCTGTGGGTGTTTTTCCGATGTTCTGGGAGTGGCCCACGCCCCGACATCAAGATGTCACTGCCAACATCTGCCACATCCCAACTCCTCTGTACGCTCATGAGTCTGCTATGCCTCCGGCTTCCGTCAGAGGCCAGCAAGGCACCGAGCTTGTATCCCCCTCCCTCCTGGGAGAGGAGAGTTGTCCTCAGATGCTCAGTCCTCTCCCTTCCCTGCCGACCCCCAACATCCGGGGCTCATTCCTAAACCCGGAGCACTCTTGGCACCAACTTCGCAGACCTGGAGTGGCGAAGACAATGGCACTTAAACCTAAGTAGTCAAGCTATCTCTTCAATACAGTCTGAGGTCCCCCCCACCCCTTTGTTTTAACTGGCAGGAGCAGTGATGATGTGCCATGCACATGGTTTTATATTTTATATGTTATATTTCATACTACATTTTATATTTTATTTTATCTAAGATTATTGAACTTACATGGTTTCTTTTATACTGTATGTGTTTAAATGTTCTTCAGCTTCTTTTTATATGGTTATGACTGTTACAGATGCATATGTCTGAAGTTCTGTCAGCAGACCTTATTTGTTCTGATTCATAATAAGTTTCATATTAAAAGTTGATAGTTGTAACTCAAATTATATTTAGAAGGAATCACCATATGAAATTCCTAGATATATAATTCTTGATAGCTTGGATATACCATAGTTGTAAGAACGACCCCCAGCTCTAATGAGGGTCTAGAGAGGAACGGAATATGCTTTTCTTTTACAAATGAGATTGTTGTACATGGTGAAATTAATTATGATTGATGTGTTCTTTGTATTGTGTTACACAGCTGAAATAATTCAATAAAAATTAAGTTACAAAAAAAAATAGTCTTCCAAAAGTGTTGCAAATGACACTTGTCCATGGGCTAAAGCAGCATACTCATGAATGTCCCGGGGTGGAGGTAGTTCACGCACCAGCAGTAACTGGTGGTTCAGTCCTTTGAAAAATTATGAAATCTTACTCTTCTGCACACCTACCTTGGTGCGGTAAGCCAAGATGACAGTTTGGCATACCTTATGGGATGTGGCTTGCACCCCTGTCTGAGTCATGGACAGAAGCAACAGAGGACTTGGTTCTTAGAGCAGGAAAGCAGACGGTCCATGCTTTTCACACCAGTACAAGAACATCTTCCAGTTCCAGCCATGGGTTTTTTGAGTTGACTTCTTTCTTTTTCCTATCTAGATTTTTATTCCTGGCCCTGCTGCCATCATCATTCTGCAATATACCCTGCAGACAGGAATACACCCTGTTGAGGCCTAAATGGCAACCCTAACTTTTCTCCTTTGTTTTCTCCCACAACCACCCTTCTCCCCATGGTGTGGGCAGTGCACGTAGGCCTTTGCACACACAGCATGTCCCTGTGGCAGCAGCAGGCTCTATGACTCATCCATAGTGGTCACTGTTGCACCGAAACCCACCACCCACCCTCCCTAACCAAGGCGCAATGCCTCCTGGCAGCTGTCTCAGCCTGGTCTGCCTCCTGACGTGGTGATCTGAGTTTGCACCCAAACTCGGGTCGCCTGCAGAGCTGCATAACTGGACCAGAAGGATATCCTCAGAAAGCCTAAGGCCTGGAAATTTTGCCCCGCACCAACCAGGCTGCTGTGGGTTCAGGGACTGCAGGTCCGGGTGCCTGAATATCTCTTTGGACCTCATCAGGAGGTCCAGCCAGCATGGGATTAATCAAGTTGCTTTGCTGTGTGTTTTTTTTTTTCCTTCCCCACTTGTGGTCAGTTTCTACAACCAAGTGCGCTCAGAATGTCTGAGCAGAAGCACATGAAGGCAGCCTTAACCTCTTGAGTTCGGGAGCAGTGCTAGCTTAATTTTTCTGCTTTTAATAATCCACCAACCTTCAAATCTTAATAGGAACTTATGCCACTTGAATGGCTATCCATGTAACTGTTAGAAATTTAGAGATATGTATAGAAGAACACAGCCATAAAAAAAGTGAAGTGCTTCTTATAATGTGCTTTGTTGGGAAAAACAGCTTCTTGCCTTTTTCCACTGGTTGCACCTTGAAAGTTGCTTTGGTTAAGTGTACCTATCTCAGTCACACCATTTTAAATAAATTTGCTGCTTAGATGGAGAAGATTCTGGTACCAAAACCGGCAAGGTTAAAACAGACATCAGGATGAGGGTCACTCATTCCCTCTGAGCTGTTAGCATCCCTTTCTGGACCAGAGTAAACAAGGGAAGGCATATAAGCCTTTTGGCCAATGCCAGGCAAATGTGTTCCAATTCAGGGTGCCCTGCTGAAGGGGACAGACACAAAACAACCTCAGTTTCCTTTCACGTAAGAGGCAAACATGTTCACCACTGGCATTCCCCATGCAGAGAATACCTGGGTGCTACGCATGCATAGGGAACCACTCGTGGGAGCCCCCCCCCCACTCAACTGAGGGCATCCGCCAGCTTGTTGTGTGCCCTTGTTACATGGACTGTCACTAGGTCTGCCAAGACTGGCCCAGAAACTCTGACTGCAGTGCCGCTGACATATCAGGAAGGATTTAGTACCCCTGATTGTTCAGATAGAACATGATAGTCATGTTGCCCACGTTGACCTGGACAGCTTGGCCCTAGACCACTTAAACAAATTTCAGGAAAGCCTGGTGAATTACTTGGAGTGCCAGCAGATTGATGTGCATCCTAGACTTGCAAGGCGACCAGATACCATGTGCCCTGCAGTCCTGCAAGTGTGCCTTCTACCCCTAGACGATGATGGAAGCATCCATCCTCAGGTACACTGAGGGCTCCTGCTAGACAAACAGTATTCCCTTCAGGAGGCGAAAAGGAAACAGCCACTAATGGATGATGTCCAGCACAGGTTGGATCACGTGAACTGACTGATCCAGGACTTAGTACATTTGGAGCCACCGGAGAGTTGGTGGTTCCCACTAGATAAGCTGCATACATCTCATGGACCATGGCAGTGGTAGATGCTGTGAAACCCAGTAGCTTAAAGAAATCCTGAGCTGGGTGCTATTTTCCAGCCACAAGTGACTGGGCAAAGGACAAAAAGATCCTCGGCCCTGCCCAGAGGTAGACACTTACAGGTCTGCAGCAAGTCTAGTTCCACCTTGAAAAACTGGTTTAACTGCCTCTGTGTTAAATCACAGTTTCCCAGGCTGGGCAGAAGACTCTGGTGCAAAAAGATCTGAATGGCCTGGTCTATGTCATGCACTGTGCTGCCTGTGAACAGCTAGTTATCAAGGTAGGGAAACGCCTTGCCACCCTTGCATCTAAGGAAACTGCCACCACTGGTAGAAAAAAAAAAAAGGTTCTGTGCAGTCTATTGAGCCACCTGTAACTTTATTTTTTATGATAAATCAGTACTTTTGCTGCTCACCTGAGTGCACCATCAACCATTTGTAAACACCATCAGAACCAATGATAGCCCAAAGGACATGGCTCAAAACTAATACTGTACAGGGTTCCATTCTCCTAGAACCAGAGCAGCTATCTATGAGATAGATAGACAGATGGAGATGCAGAAGTGCATGTCCTGGAAATTTAGGGAGCAGAACCACACTTCCAACTCCAGCGATGGGTTGATCTGGTTCACTTCAACCATACAGAAATGGAAATTACGTATCTACCGTAATTCTTGATCTTCTTGGACGAAGTCTTCACCATTCATTCACATTAATGGGAACTACTCTGGAGGTGCTAGGACCCAACGGGAGTCAAAAATCTTCAGGAGGGATGGTGCCAAGGTAGGATCATGAACGCGCGGCACTGTGAGGCTGGTTCTCACCTGTATGGGCTATCTCAGCATCGACCCTCCGACTGCCTCAGTTCCTTTTCAACCGAGGAGGTGCAGCGTAAACTAACCTAGGAAATGCCTGACCTAATCCGGGTATAAGAGAGCCCAGATGACCCAAGTAAGAGGGTCTATTCAACAGCGTCTTCACAGCTCAAGCAAACAAGGGAGTAAAGACCAGAAGCAGGATGAGTGAGCTTGGGGGATGGTGGGTGAGAGGTGAATGAATGGTGAAGACTTTGTCCAAAAAGATCAAGAATTACAGTAAGTACATCATTTTCATATCTTCCTGGACTAAAAGTCTTCACCATTCATTCACATAGATGGAAGAGTACCGAGTTGAAAACCAATCCCCTGAGCAGGGTGGCAGGAGACAGAGCTCACTGAGGACAGAAGTCTATTAAAGATTGTCCTGCCAAAAAAAGTGTGCTGTCCAACATGGACATCCAGAGCGTAGTGCTTCACAAAGGTGTGCACTAAGCTCCAAGTAGCCACTTGCAAATATTTGCCATGGGTATATTATGAATTTTTCCCAGGGATACCACAGTCACTCTGGTAGAGTGGGCATAAATGGTAAACTTGGCCTTCCAACTTGGCCTGCACCATCAAGTAGCAGTGACGAAAACATGCCATCAACCATGCAGAAATGCATCTAATGGCAACAGGCTGACCCAACCAGGCCATACTGAAAGATACCACAAGTTGCTTGGATTTGCAAATCTCTTAGATCTTACTTCGAGATACAGCTCTTCCAGCAGGTAACACCATTGGGACTGAAGCCGGCAGGCATCAGGACCCCACGGAAATTTTCTAGCTAGCAGTCTTCAGCGGGGACCGCCTCTGATGTCGGTCCTGCCCCCGACGTCAGACGTAGTACATAAGGAGGTGGTCCCGCCAGATTCCCCAGTTCTTTCCCGCCATTGACTTGCATGTCTCGACCCTTCAGTTCGTTTCTAGCGCGCAACGCCTGGTTAAGTCCTTCTGTTTGGAAAAAAGTTTGTTTTCTCTGCAAAGTTGCTGTCTGATGTCCTCTCCGACCTCCGTGGAAGGCCATCCTTTGAAGTGCGCCTGTGGGAAGCAAATCCCGTTCAAAGACCCGCATTCGGCCTGCGTCCAGTGCCTAGGCCCAGATCACGACACCTGGGCCTGTACCTTCTGCCAGGGATTCAACAGCCGGACCTGGATCCGTCGCCAGAAGGCCCTTCAGGCGTTCCTGCTCGAGGAAAAGCTTAAAGCCATGGATGCAGCCTCCAGGGAGGAATCTTCTGACAAGGCCCAGAGACACCTTGAGAAGCACAGGGAGAGGGTGAGATCCAGGTCCCTGTCTAGGGTCTCTGACTCCCGTAGCTCCGGCTCCCAGTCCAACCGCTCCCCTTCCCGGGCCTGCTCTCAGCCTCCCCCTGCAGCGGTGAAGACTCCTTCGGGTTCCTCCTCTCTTCCTCAGGCCAAGACCTCCAGGCCCCCTTCTTCTTTGGCTTCTAAGGACCTGTCGAGGTCGGGGGACCGTCATCACCACCACAAGTCCGGTTCCCGCCATTTGGAGCCCGACGCCAGGTCTGTCTCTTTGCCTCCTCCTCCTCAGCAGAAGACCAAAGAGCTGACTTCTCTTAAGAGATCGTCTGATCTGATGCCGGCCCACCCGACGTCGGCCAAACATCGGTCCCGAGAACCGATGACCGCCAGATGCCCGTCGCCGGTTAGGCCTTCGCCTCCACAGACGCTGGCCGTGGGACCGACGTCCGTGTCTACAGAGAGAAGAACCCCTACACCTCCCACCGTCATCGGTCAGGAGGCGATCACTGAGGAGGAGCTGACCCAGCCCGAGGACCAGATGGGCGAACCTGGTCGTGTCGCACCCCCCAGGGCACCCTCTCCGGAACCTGAGGCCCCTGGGGAGCCGACGCTGGAACCCGACGACCAACCATCGGCGCCCGATCCGTTGTCGGGCCTCAGCTTATCTGAGGTCAAGGAGTTGTTTACCTACTGGTGGGATGCCATAAAAAGGGATGTGGTTCCCACACCTCCTCCTCCTCTTCATCCTCCTCTACCTGTGACTCCATCGGCCCCCGTGCCCTCTACTCCACCCAGGGCTACGGGCCGAGCACCTTCCCCCCAGGAGCCTATAGACCCTCCTTGGGGTAGACCAGAAAAAAGGAGACCTCCGTCCAGATCTTCTTCGGGGTCACCCAGCCCCAAGAGACCCAGAAGACACCGTCATTCGCCTTAGACGGAGGACACGGGATCGGACTTCTCGGATGGATCCAGATCCCCCTCTCCGATCAATGTCCCTTCTCCAGACCCACGGGAGCTTCCAAGATCTCCTCCGGATGACCCATTGTTCTCAGAGATTATGAGGCATATCCAGGAGAACATGGGCTGGGACGCAGAGGAACTAGACCCCGAGAGATTACGTCTTGCCAGATATCTTTGGCAGAAAGATCCAAAGCCTGTGGTGATGCCACCCTTGGTGGACACATTCGTGGATGTCACCAAGGCAGCGTGGAAACGTCCACACTCGCTTCCGGCGATGTCAAAGAAAGCTGACCGCCTGTACAAGGCCCCTAGGGAGGACCAGTACTTGGCATCACACCCTCTGGCCTATTCTCTGGTCATCACAGCCTCTCATGACCGGTCCCAGAGGCTGCAACATTTGAGCACCCTGCCACCGGACCCAGAGTCCAAGCAGCTGGACGCTATGGGCAGGCACATGTATGCATCCGCTACCTGCGCCATCAGATCCCTCAACTACTTGACTCACATGGTACAGTTTCAAAACGCCTTGTGGGAGCAGGGACTGGATCTGGCGGATAAGATGCCAGAAGGTGAGCAGAAAAAGGAGTTGCTGCAACTCCTCCGCACGGGTTCGGACGTGGGAACCCAGGTGCTGCGAGCCGCATATGACTCCGCGGACTCCTCGGCCAGAGCGGCAGCTTCAGGTGTATGCCTCCAGAGACACTCATGGCTCCATGTCTCCGGATTCACCCTGGACGTCCAGAAGTACATCCTGGACGCCTCGTTTCATGAAGAAGTTCTCTTTGGTCAGTCCTCGAAGAAGGTCCTCACCAAACTTCAAGAGGCCGGGAAGGCAGTACGGTCTGTCCAGGCCATGTACAGATCCAAGCTTAGTTCCTTTCACAGGAACCAAAGCCGTTTTCGAGGCTGGATGCAGAGACAGTCCCGCGCTGGCCTGCAACAGAGGGGCTCTTTCCCCCGCAGAGCCCAGGGGAAGTCGTCCGCGGGCCGAAGCCAACGTCCAGTTAAGCAGGCCCAGCCCGCTGGACCTTCAGCCGCCACAGCATGACTCCTTCCTGGCCCCCGCCCCTCAGGATCAATGGGACACCAAGGCCGGGGGTCGCATTGCGGACCACCTGCCAGGGTGGCAGTCCATAACCACAGACAGGTAGGTTCTTCAGTTGGTCCAAAGAGGCCACTTCAAAGAATTCGTGGACAAGCCACCCACAAGACCTCCTCTGCTCTCCCGTTACTTGGATCAGCACAGATCACTCATCAGGCAAGAGGTACTCGCGCTCCTGCAAAAGGGAGCAGTGGAGTATGTACCAGAGAACCAGATAGGATCCGGATACTATTCCCACTTCTTTCTGGTTCCAAAGAAAACGGGGGACCTCCGTCCAGTCTTGGACCTCAGCGACCTCAAGATGTCGGTCGCCTACAAACGTTTTCGCATGGTGACCCTTCAAGGACTCATTCTCATGCTGAAAAAGGATGCCTTCTTAGTGTCCCTGGACATGCAGGATGCCTACCTGCACATCCCAGTAGCTCAAGCGCACAGGAGGTTCCTGCACTTCGAGGTTCTCGGCCACCACTTTCAGTTCCGGGCTCTTCCGTTCAGACTGTCTTCGGCTCCCAGGGTCTTTACCAAGTGTATGGCAGTCGTGGCAGCGTCTCTAAGGAGACAGGGCCACTACGTGTTCCCGTACCTGTATGACTGGCTTCTCATGGCCGCCTCCAAAGAGGCGCTGTTGCTGGCTATTCAGAGCACCCAGGATCTGTTCCAGTCTCTGGGCATTCTTATCAACTACGAGAAGTCTTTCCTCGTACCGTCCCAGAAGCTGCAGTTCATAGGCACAGTTCTGGACACCGTCCAAGGGAAAGCCTTTCTTCCCAACGAAAGCGCGGAACACATCAGATCCCTCATCAGGGATCTCTTGGCGAAGAAGACTGTCCCCGCAAGGTTGGTCCTTCGCTTGCTCGGACACATGGCTGCGGCCATTCCAACCGTCCCTTTGGCAAGGCTCCACATGTGGGTAACTCAGTGGATGCTCAAGGTGCAGTGGGACCAAAGGTAAGACCACATGCAGCATCCGGTCAGAATCACGAACGCCGTGATTCGAGACTGGCAATGGTGGCTAGACCCAGGGACACTTTCTGCGGGTGTCCCATTTACAGCGCCATCCCCAGAGGCAATCCTCTCCACAGACACCTCAGGACTGAGATGGGGAGCGCACCTGAACGGGGTGAGGTCCCAGGGAACATGGACCCCTCAGGAAGCCCACCTCCACATCAACATGCTGGAGATGAGGGTGGTCCTTTACGCCCTGCAGGTACTTCAGTCAGAAATCCCTTTGAGTGCTCTTCTGCTTCAGATGGACAACACGGCGGTGATGTAGTACCTCAACAAACAAGGAGGTGCACACTCTTACCCCCTTTGCAGGGAAGCTATGAGAATGTGGGATTGGGTAATCCGATACGGCGCAAGCCTGATTGCAGTTCACGTTCCCGGAGTGGACAACACAATTGCAGACGGTCTGAGTCGTTCCCAGGCCAGAGTCCACAAGTGGGAACTTCTTCAGGAAGTAGCAGAGGATCTGTTTCTTCGATGGGGCACTCCAGAGTTGGACTTATTTGCTTCCCCATCCAATGCAAAACTGCCCAGTTTTTGCTCGCTAGATAAAGGGCCTGGTGTTTTCTGCCAAGACGCGTTGTCCCTTTCCTGGGTGGACAGATTCCTCTACGCTTTCCCTCCCTTCCCATTGATCCAGGGAGTCCTTCTCAAACTGTGCAGGGAGCATGCAACAATGATCGTGGTAGCGCCTTTCTGGCCCAGGCAGATCTGGTTCCCCATGCTAACGCAGTTGTCCCGGGAACCTCCAGTTCCGTTGCCTTTCAGCTCCCATCTATTGTCTCAGGAGGAGGGTTCACTAGTCCACCCGGACTTACACTCACTGAACCTGCATGCCTGGCTCTTAGAGACATAGCCATTATGCGACACGGGGTCACGCAAGAGGTGGCGGAAGTCCTTTCCGCAGCCAGAAAGCCGGCAATGCATGCGACGTACGCCACGAAGTGGTGCCATTTTTGCTTATGGTCACAGGCACGCGGTTTTTCCCCTTTAGAATGCCCAGTGAAAGTGGCGCTGGAATACCTGCTTTCCCTATTCCATTTGGGTCTTGCCTACTCCTCCATTAAAGTGCACCTCTACGCGATTTCTGCATACCACTTCCCGGTAGGACAGCGCACAGTGGCACAGCTTGATGCCTCTCGAGACTTCGTGAGAGGGGTGTTACACCTTAGGCCACCCATCAAGGATCCCGTTCCTCCCTGGGACTTACTCTTTGTCCTGGAACAACTCACGCTCCCCCCCTTTCAACCTGCCTCAGATTGCGAGTTGCGTTTTCTGTTGTGGAAAACATTATTTTTAGTTGCTGTCACATCAGCAAGGAAAATTTACGAGCTTCACGCTCTCATGTGCAAGAAGCCTTATTTAATTTTCCACCAGGACAGAGTGTCTCTGAGGACGAATCATAAATTCCTGCCTAAGGTGGTCTCTGCCCTCACTCTCAACCAGGACATCGATCTGCCTGTGTATTTTCCCAAGTACTCTAATAGAGGAGAGGCGTTGCTTCACACCCTGGATGTTCACCGCTCCTTAAGGTACTACCTGTACAGAACTAAACAGCTTCGCAAGTCGGAGCAACTATTTGTTTCCTTCACGGAGAGGATGCTGGGCCAACCAGTCTCAAAGCAGAACCTTTCTCGCTGGCTTGTCCAGTTATTTCAGTTTGCTACAACAGCAAACAGAAGCCCCTCCCAGGTATAGTCTTGGACCACTCGACAAGGGGGGTGGCTACCTCCTTTGCAGAACTGCGCAACGTCTCCACCTCGGCCATTTGTGCTGCAGCTACTTGGAGCTCTGTGCATACATTTATTAGGCACTATAGCCTGGATATTACATCACGGTGGAGAGCCGTTTCAGCCTGGCCGTTCTACAGGGTCTCCTGTCCTAGAGTCAGGACTTGTTCAAGATCTCTAATTTCCTCCTCCCAGAATGCTTACAGGCGCCATTGCTTGGGAATCAGTCCTAATGGTGTTACCTGCTGCAAGAGCTGTATCCCGAAGTAAGATAGTACAGTTATGTAAGAACTTACCGTAACAGTAGATCTTCGAGAACAGCTCTTGCAGCAGGTACCTTCCTGCCCACCATTCCCCCTTGGAGGAGATATGGCCTACCAGGCCTTGGGCAGGAGCTTATTCTCCTTTCTTCTGATGGCGGATCCTCGGCCTCCCCTTCTGATGTCACCCTGCGGCCGGGAGTCTCCAGCGGGAGAACTGGGGAATCTGGTGGGACCACCTCCTTATGTACTATGTCTGACGTCGGGGGTGGGACCGACGTCGGAGACGGTCCCCGCTGAAGACTGCTAGCTAGAAAATTTCCGTGGAGTCCTGACGCGCGCCAGCTTCAGTCCCAATGATGTTACCTGCTGCAAGAGCTATTCTCGAAGATCTGCTGTTACGGTAAGTTCTTACATAACTGTACTTTCTGTCAGTGTAGAATTGCAGAACCCTCTTGTCATCCAGAGAGTGAAGGGCAGGTTCCCTTCATTCTGGAAGTTGTCAGAATAAGAGGGAAAAACCAGGGGCTGGTTAAGGTGAAATTCTGAAACTACCTTGGGCAGGAATTTAGGGTGAGTATGAAGTACCACCTTGTCCTTGTGAAAGACAGTATATGGAGGGTCTGCGACCAAGGCATGAATTTCAGAAACTGTGAGCGGAAAGAACAGCCACTAAGAAAACAGTCTTCCAGGTCAGAAATGTCAAGTCACAGGTGGTTAGAGGCTTGAAGGTTATGTTTGAGCATATCTAGCATGAAGTTGATATCCCATGTGGCCACCGGTTTCCTGACTGGGGGTCTAGTGTGTAGAATACCCTTGAAGAATCTCATGATTAGTGGTAACAGCTAGCGACATGTTCTGCATTGGCTCATGGTAGGCAGAAATCATGCAGAAGTGTACCTTCACTGTCGAGTATTGCAATTCTGCATTCAAAAGGTCTAAGATGTACTCCAACAATTTATTCAGTGAGCAACAGGATGATCTTACTTCGACATACAGCTCTTGCAGCAGGTAACACCATTAGGACTGAAGCCAACAGGCGTCAGGACCCCACGGAAATCTTCTAGCTAACAGTCTTCAGCGGGGAACGGCCCTGATGTCGGTCCCGCCCCCGACGTCAGACGTAGTACATAAGGAGGCGGTCCCGCCAGATTCCCCAGTTCTTTCCCACCGTCGACTTGCATGTTTCTGATCCACATCCCTTCTCCGGACCCACATGAGCTTCCTAGATCTCCTCCAGATGACCCATCGTTCTCAGAGATCATGAGACATATCCAGGAGAACATGGGCTGGGATGTGGAAGAATTAGACCCCGAGAGACTACGCCTCACCAGGTATCTTCGGCAGAAAGACCCTAAGCCTGTGGTGGTACCACCCTTGGTGGACACTTTTGTGAACGTCACCAAGGCAGCGTGGAAGCATCCACACTCGCTCCCGGCAGCGCCGAAGAAAGCTGATCGCCTGTACAAGGCCCCTAAGGAGGACCAGTACTTGGCTTCACATCCTCTGGCCGATTCTCTGGTCATCACAGCCTCTCATGACCGGTCCTAGAGGCCGCAACATTTGAGCACCATGCCACCGGATCCGGAGTCCAAACAGCTGGACGCTATGGGCAGGCGCACGTATGCTTCCGCTACTTGCGCCATCAGATCCCTAAACTACTTGACCCACATGGTACAGTTCCAAAATGCCTTGTGGGAGCAGGGACTGGATCTGGCGGATAAGATGCCAGAAGGTGAGCAGAAGGAGGAGATGTAGCTCCTCCGTACGGGTTCGGACGTGGGAACCTAGGTGCTGCAAGCCGCGTATGATTCCACGGACTCCTCGGCCAGAGCGGCAGCTTCAGGCGTATGCCTCTGGAGGCACTCATGGCTTCGTGTCTCCAGATTCACTCCGGACATCCAGAAAAACATCCTGGACGCCTCTTTTGATGGAGTTCTTTTCGGTGAATCCTCTGAGAGGGTTCTCACCAAGCTCCAAGAGGCCGGGAAGGCAGTGAGGTCGGTCCAGGCTATGTACTGACCCAGGCTTAGTTCCTTTCGTAGGAACCAAAGCCGTTCTCGTGGCTGGACGCAGAAACAGCAGTCCCGCACCGGTCCACAACAGAGGGGCTCCTTCTCCCGTAGAGCCCAGGGAAAGTTGTCCACGGGCCGAAGTCAGCGTCCAACTAAGATGGCTCAGCCCGCGGCTCCCTCCGCTGCCACAGCATGACTCCTTTCCTGCCCCCACCCCTCAGGATCAACGGGACATCAAGGTCGGGGGCCGCATTGCGGACTACCTGCCGGGGTGGCAGTCCATAACCACCGACAGGTGGGTCCTTCAGTTGGTCAAAAGAGGCCACTTTATAGAATTCATGGACAAGCCACCCACAAGGCCTCCTCAGCTTTCCCGTTATTCGGGTCAGCACGAATTGCTTATCAGGCAAGAAATACTTGCGCTCCTGCAAAAGGGAGCGGTGGCGTATGTTCCAGAGAACCAGATAGGATTCGGGTACTATTCCCACTTCTTTCTGGTTCCGAAAAAATCAGGGGACCTCCGTCCAATCTTGGACCTCAACGACCTCAATATGTCGGTCGCCTACAAACAATTTTGCATGGTGACCCTTCAGGGTCTCATTCCCATGCTAAAGAAGGATGCCTTCTTAGCGTCCCTAGACATGCAGGACACCTACCTGCACATCCCAGTGGCTCAGGCGCACAGGAGGTTCCTGCGCTTCGAGTTTCTCGGCCACCATTCCGAGCTCTTCCATTTGGACAGTCATCGGCCCCCAGGGTCTTTACCAAGTGCATGGCAGTCGTGGCAGCGTCTTTAAGGAGACAGGGCCACTATGTGTTCCCGTACCTGGACGATTGGCTTCTCATGGCCGCCTCCAAAGAGGCGTTGTTGCTGGCTATCCAGAGCACCCAGGTTCGGTTCCAGTCTCTGGGCATCCTCATCAACTACGAGAAGTCTCTCCTCATACCGTCCCAGAAGCTGCAGTTCATAGGCGCAGTTCTGAACACCGTTCAGGGGAAAGCATTTCTTCCCAACGAAAGAGCGGAACGCATCAGATCCCTCATCAGGGATCTCTCGTCGAAGAAGACTGCCTCCGCCAGGCTGGTCCTTCGTTTGCTCGGACACATGGCTGCGGCCATTCCAACCGTCCCTTTGGCAAGGCTTCACATGCGGGTAACTCAGTGGATGCTCAAGGTGCAGTGGGACTAAAGGCAAGACCACATGCAGCAGCCGGTCAGAATCACGAATGCCGTGATTCAGGACTGGCAATGGTTGCTAGACCCAGGGACATTCTCTGCGAGTGTTCCATTTGTAGCGCCATCCCAGGAGGTGATTCTTTCCACGGATGCCTCAGGGCTGAGGTGGGGAGCACACCTGAACGGGGTGAGGTCCCAGGGGACGTGGACCCCTCAAAAAGCTCACCTCCACATCAACATTCTGGAGATGAGGGCGGTCCTTTATGCCCTGCAGGCCTTTCAGTCAGAAATCCCACTGAATACTCTTATGCTTCAAACAGACAATACGGCGGTGATGTATTACCTCAACAAACAAGGAGGCGCACACTCTTACCCCCTTTGCAGGGAAGCAATGAGAGTGTGGGTTTGGGTAATCCAACACAGCGCGAGCCTGATCGCAGTTCACATTCCCAGAATGGACAATATAATCGCAGACGTCCTCAGTCATTCCCAGGCCAGGGTCCACGAGTGGGAACTTCTTCAAGGGGTAGCAGAGGATCTGTTCCTTCGATGGGGCACTCCAGAGCTGGACTTAATCGCGTCCCCATTCAACGCAAAACTGCCCAATTTCTGCTCGCTAGATCCAGGGCCTGGTGTTTTTTGGTGAGACGCGTTGTCCCTCTCCTGGGTGGACAGATTCCTTTACGCTTTCCCTCCCTTTCCGTTGATCCAGAGAGTCCTTCTCAAACTGCGAAGGGAGCATGCAACAATGATCCTGGTAGCCCTTTTCTGGCCCAGGCAGATCTGGTTCCCCATGCTGACGCAGCTGTCCCGGGAACCTCCAGTTCCATTGCCTTTCAGCTCCCATCTCTTGTCTCAGGAGGAGGGTTCATTAGTCCACCCGGACTTGCGCTCACTGAACCTGCATGCATGGCTCCTAGAGACATAGCCATTATGCAACACGGGGTCTCGCAAGAGGTGGCGGAAATTCTTTCCGCGGCCAGAAAGCCGGCAACGCATGCTATGTACGCCATGAAATGGCGCCGTTTTTGCTTGTGGTCGCAGGCACGTGGCCTTTCTCCCTTAGGATGCCCGGTGAAAGTGGTGCTGGAATACTTGCTTTCTTATTCCATTCGGGTCTCGCCTACTCCTCTATTAAAGTGCACTTATGCGCGATTTCTGCTTACCACTTCCTGGTGGGACAGCGTACAGTGGCACAGCTTGATGCCTCTCAAGACTTCCTGAGAGGGGTGTTACACCTTAGGCCACCTATCAAGGATCCCGTTCCTCCTTGGGACCTACTCTTTGTCCTGGAACAACTCACGCTTCCCCCCTTTGAACCTGCCGCGGATTGCGAGCTGCATTTTCTGTTGTGGAAAACGTTGTTTTTAGTTGCTGTCATGTCAGCAAGGAGAGTTTCTGAGCTTCACGCTCTCATGTGCAAGGAGCCTTATTTAGTTTTCCACCAGGACAGTGTGTCTCTGAGGATGAATCCAAAAATCCTGCCTAAGGTGGTCTCTGCCCTCACTCTCAATCAGGACATTGACCTGCCTGTTTATTTTCCCAAGTATTCTAATAGAGGAGAGGCGTTGCTTCACACCCTGGATGTTCACCGCTCTTTAAGGTACTACCTGAATAGAACAAAACAACTTCGTAAATCGGAACAACTATTCATTTCCTTCGCTGAGAGAATGATGGGCCACCCAGTCTCAAAGCAGACTCTTTCCCGCTGGCTTGTCCTGTGTATTGCATTTTGCTATAACAGCAAACAGAAGCCCTTCCCGGGTTCAGTCCGGTGCCATTCGACTAGAGGTGTGGCTACCTCTTTTGCAGCACTGCGTAATGTCTCCACTTCGGCCATCTGTGCTGCAACTACTTGGAGCTCTGTGCACACATTCATTAGGCACTATAGCCTGAATATTGCATCATGCTGGAGAGCCGGTTTCGGCCTGGCCATTCTACAGGGTCTCCTGTCCTAGAGTCAGGACTTGTTTAAGGATTTCTCCTAATTTCCTCCTCCCAGAATGTTTACTGGCGCTATTGCATGGGAATCGGTCCTAATGGTGTTACCTGCTGCAAGAGCTGTATCTCGAAGTAAGATAGTACAGTTACGTAAGAACTTACCGTAACAGTAGATCTTCGAGAACAGCTCTTGCAGCAGGTACCTTCCCGCCCACCATTCCCCCTTGGAGGAGGTATGGCTACCAAGTTTCGGGCAGGGGCTTACGCCCTTCTCTTCTTCCGATGGCGGATCCTTGGTCTCCCATTCTGATGTCATCCTGCGGCCGGGAGTCTCCAGCGGGAGAACTGGGGAATCTGGCGGGACCGCCTCCTTATGTACTACATCTGACGTCAGGGGCAGGACCGACGTCGGGGGCGGTCCCTGCTGAAGATAGCTAGCTAGAAGATTTCCGTGGGGTCCTGACACCTGCTGGCTTCAGTCCTAATGGTGTTACCTGCTGCAAGAGCTGTTCTTGAAGATCTGTTGTTACGGTAAGTTCTTACGTAACTGTACTTTATCTGTCATCATCCATTTAACTCTACTGTACATGGTCAAAGATCTCTTCCCTCCCTTCCCCTCCTGAAGTGCTTGGTCAAGGTGACCATGACCAGCAGGACCCTATAGAAGAGTTTCATAGCCTTACTGTGTTTCCTTATATCATGGCCCCCACTGCAGTTACAGCAGTGAAGGTTTGACCACAGTTGGCTGTAGTTGCATGGCCAGCAGTACTAGTGGGGGCAGCAGCACTGGTGGGTCCAGTTTTCAAAACAGTGATACAACAAGGAAGGTATTGAGTCTGCTTCGGAATAAACAGAGAAAGGTGTTGACCTTGCAAATGAGCTAAGTACCAACCAATAGCCCACAGCTGCAAAGTGGTTTCCTTTAGTCAGGGACAGGCACAATGCCAATGGTGGGAGTCTGAAGACAAGGTTGAGAAGATCCCTAACAGCAACCATGGTGGTAATGCTGAACTTGAGAGTGAGCTCGGGATCAAGTCTGTGACTTCAATTTGTACCTTGTGTGGCCGCGGGAGCTCAGGCCCAGCCAGGGTCATTTTCCCAGTGGATAGACCTACTGGCTACAGTCTGACCAGTGGCTCATGCAGTCAGTTCAACAATGGACTTCACTGGTGGTGGCTCTGCTGGGTGTTTACTTACCTGGGCCAACCCACCCACATCTGTGTTAGGTGTAGCAAAGTCAGAGGCAGAATAATTGGGGTTGTGTTAAGAGGAGACACCCCACTGCCTGCCCCTTCAGACTAGTCAATAGAAAACAGTTCCTTACTATAATAGTAGATCTTTAAGAGACTGTCCTCCATTGGGCCACACCTCTGAATCTGTAAGCCATCAGCATCAGGACTACTCAGAAACTTATGCTAGCCGGGGGCTGCTCATGATGATATGCAACGTTGGCACCTATATAATGTGGGTGGCCCCACTGCTGTTCAGTTACCTGCTGGAGACTGGCTCAGAGGGCCTTGAACTATGAGGAACTGGGAGACCAAACTAGTACCAGGCATATGGGACTGGAAAATAGTATACATACACAAGCCACTTATGGACACCTCCAAACAAGGCAGTGGACAAACTTGCCAGCAAATATATCCCAGAAAAGGGGTAAGGAGGGTGGGTACGCTGTAGCCCAATGAAGGAGGGTCTCTCAAAAATCTGATGTTAAAGTAACTGATCTGTCTTCATTGAGTACATCTCCTCCACTGGGCCACACCTTTGGAATGATTTCCAATCAGTGCACAAGGAGGTACCCAGGGAGGAGTGTGTCTTCAGGAGCCATGTGTTCAGATGGAGGGATCGTAGGTCCAGGTGGATCAGGGATCCCCTGTCCTGCGACAGTAGACATCCAACAGGGGTAGCTGAACAGCAGGTTCCACTGCCAGATGCTGCAGAAGTGGAAACCAGATCTGGAAGGGCCAGACTGGGCCACTAGTACAACAGTGGCACACTCTGCCTCAGCTTGAGCAGAATCCTTTGATTTAGAGGGATCAAAGAAAATGTATAACGAAACCTACCTTTCCAGGAGAGGGATAACACATCTTTACAAAAAACTCCAGGCCCTGTAGTGCGCGAGCAGAAACATGACATTTGTGCATCCTGTAGGGATGCAAAAAGGTCCAGCTCTGGACAACACCATTTTATGAAGAGGTCATTTAGGACAGAGGTCAGCAGCAGCTGTTTGTATGCCAGGGACTGGGACTGGCTGAGCCTGTCTGATGAGACATTTTGGATGCCTGGGAGAAACTCAGCTGCGATCTGAAGGTCGTGAGTCATCACCCAGTACAGCAAAAAAAAAAAAAAGGTGCTGTGCCAGCATGTGGTCTGAAAACAAAACAAAATGGTAATATTAAATGCACGCTGAAAATAGAGTTAAAATCAACATTTTGACCATAAGTCTTCTTCAGGAATTATCTAAAAGAGAAAAAAGCAAAGTTAGAGTACAACACTTTCATAACTTCTCTGCACAGTGGTTGAGAATGCATGCCCCCTTGCTTGTTTATGTAGTGCATGACACATTGTCTGAATCAGTAAAGGATCGGGGCTGAAGTGCTCCTGGAAGGCCTGGAGACCAAGTAGAACAGCCTGCATCTGATTGATATGGAGATCTGAATCCAGATTGGTCCAGGACCCTTGGATCTGTAAGGAACCTAGAGGGGCATCACAGCCGGCCCAGTGACACAGAGGGCTGAGGTGCTGGACACCTTACCTTACGTCATGCTGGTGATCCTGGTTTGGGAATGACCTCGGGTCATCGGAGAGCCAGCAGAAGGGAGCAAGATTGAGCAGTCAAAAGGCAGCTCTCCTCTCCCGGGGAGGTTGTTGCTCCCCCCCATAGTTCCGCTCCCATCGGGTGAAGGTCCAATGGGTAGCATAGGCAGGAGATGGCAGCAAGTAGTGGGAGGGTGCCTTGAGGCATGGCTTGCTTGTGTCTCCACACACACGTGCACACCCTGGGCATGGGAACAGGTGAAAATGGGGGTAAAAACACTGAATAAAAATCTACATAGCAAAAGGGGAAAAAAAGGGGGGGGGGCATCACAGCCCAGCCCTGAGGCATCTGTGGTGAGGATCTGTACTGGAGTCTGGGAGAGGAATGGAACACCCTGCAGCAGATTCTGGTGGTCTATCCACCAAACCAGAGCACTGCAGTGTAGGGACGTGATGAGTTCCATATGTTCCAGCTTGTCCATTATTTGATCCTATTGCACCTGAAGAATCCATTGTGGTATGGGCATTTGGAGATGGGAAAATGGAACTGTTACTGTAGCAGCATCCATGTGTCCCAAGAGGTGTAACATCATTTGAACGAAGACATAATGACTCTTGTGTATCAGCTGGACATGGGAAACCAGGGACTCCACCCTATCTACAGGACATGACCATGGGTTGGGTTATAATTTGTTAATCTTACTGTACAAGATTTCTGAGGCATAAGATAAACCTGACAGCTTTATGCCACCAAGGGTAAGATTAACAAAGGCATTAGTGCTATTATTTAACTAAGCTGTCTTTAAATTTTTAAAATGTTTTATAGCTAAATTTCTAATGGTTCTATTGTACATGTTGGTTTCCCACTGTTAACCAATCCCTTGTAGAATACTGCCAGCCAATCAGTATGCTCCCTTTCCAGCCATTGTTTTCTAATTACTTATTTAACTAATGTAGCACTGTTTTAATACAAAGCGTTCCACTGACACTTTAAACAGGACATCATCGTAAATGAGCCTCAGCTTAAGGTTTACAGCAGCTTCCTGAATTTAAATGAAATGATAGGCTGGCAGTATAGACAAGATGTTAGAGTAATGAGCTGTGAATGGAGACCTGGGTTTGATTTCCACAGCCTCCACTTGCATATGGTGTTACCCTGAACAAGTCACTTAACCTTCCGAGTGCTACCCAGGCACTCTAATAAATGATCCATTGGAAATGAGTCCCTGACTAATTGGAGTATCTGTTTCTCATGAATAAAAATAAAATGATTAGTGGTATTATTTAAATAAAACATAATCATCATAATTATAATAATAGCAATAACCTTTTTTGGGACAAGCCTGCTGGAGAAAGTCACACTGAAATTGTGTTGTCCAGCTGGGATTTAGTCCTTCTATAAAACTGGAGTGGGTTTTACTCATTTGTAACACACTGAAAGGTGGAAGTGCTGGCTCAGGTGGGTGCTAAACATATTAGCCAGCACAAGAAATGGGGTGGGGGCGGGGTGAGTCCTTCCAACCTGTAGGGTAACATGGCAAATTGTACTATGTTCTAGGCCAGTATCATTATGTCAAGATGGCTCCCTGCTTCACAGCTAAGGTCACACTCCCAGCTTTAACTCTGGCACTTGGAATCAGTGAGATATTAGATAGAGATGCTCTCAACCTCAGCAGTGCTGTATAGGGGGATTTTATAAAATGGCAGTGGATAAATGAAGACATCTGATTGGCTGAAACAAGTCATACACATACATTTTTAAATTTTTTTTTCTTTCAAAACCATTCTTGTAAAACAAAAGGGAGAGGCTGTGTGTGAGAGAAGGTTTAGAACATGTGACTGAAGGCAGCCAATAGGCCAATTGCTGTTAATTATTTCTGGGTGAACCAAGTAATCCCAGAGTGTGCAATCTCCCAGAGCATACAGACCATGGAGCAGGCTGATGACGTCTGCAGGAGTATTGTAGGGTAGGCTGCAGTTCTGCAGGGAACTCTTAACTGGGGAAGGGAACAGGTAGCAGGTAGATCAGATCAGGGAGGAGTACCAGGTATCTAGCTGGGATAGGATTGTAAAGGGAGAGGCGGTAGTAGTAGTGGTCAGTAAGTATTGAAGGAGTAATCTAGCATTACGCACTACACGCCATCTGGAAGAGGCCTACAGAAAGAGTATACAGAAGAGAAGGGGTAAACCTCCATTAGGCAGTACACCCTGTCTGGGGTAGGCAAAAGTAGGAGGCAGACAGAAAAGGTGAGGTTAGTAGTGAGGCAGTAAGTAGAGGTAAACCACCATCAGGCACTACCCCTCTCTGGAGTAGGCCTGTTCTGAGAAAGGAGGGGGTGCAGCTAGTAGGAAGGATGGAGGATTGGCAGAGAGGATGGTTATCTAGCTGTAGGAACTGTAGGGCAATCATCCCCTGGGCTACGCTCAGTAGGACTGGTCTCTGCCCCATGTAGGAGGTTCAAGGAGTTTCATGCACAGCTATGGGCAGCATGAGGGAAAATACTCATGCTGCACAGCCAACTAAGTTGAGGTGCGGAACCCCCTACCCACTACTTCCCACAGGGTTCCACTGGCCAAGGGGGATGGAGGATGGTGGGATGGGGTAGGAAATGGAGTAGAGGAGAAAATCAAATTGTGGGTGGTATGCAGGGCCCACCGGTTGTGACTGCAAACTGTTTTGCACCCCGTGAATGAGGGACAATTGCCTGACTCAACTTGGGGGGGTCATGAGCCAGTCACTACAAAGAACCAGGCAAGGAGTTGGACTCCTATCAAGGATCACGGTGTTAGGAAGGCAGTGAACATGGTTAAGAGAGCAAGGTTTTCGTAGTTGGGGAGTGTGGATAAAGTAGTGTGCAGGGATGGGCCTGGAAGGGGAGCGGTCAAATGCCTCTTTCCTGGTGCATCAGTCCCAAGGGATGAGGCCAGGATAGGGAAGAATTTAGAGAGCATGGGGGAAGTGCCACATATTGTAGTGCACTAGGTAATGAACAACTTGGCAAATCACGGTCTGGAGGTTATTATGACCAACTTCCAAAGACTGGGGAGGCAGCCACACTGGCATTTTCAGAGGAGGTGCCTGTCTAGGCAAGTGGGGGATATGGTGAGGTAGAAAGAAACTGAGGCATTTAATGCCTGGTTGGGGGATTGGTGCAAGGAGGAGGAATTTGGATTTGTAATGGACTGGGACAGAAGGGTTTTCGAGGAGGATGGCCTTCATCTTTTGAAGGGGGGGCTACTGCATTGGGGTCGAAATTAGACGCCTACATGGACAGTCATCTAAACTGAAGGAGGGGGGTAGCTGATACAGGAACCCCCTTATGGGTGGTGGATACAGGGTGAATCCAGTAGAGGCTCCCCCAGAAAAGCAAATGGGGGCCAGGGGAAGCCAGCAGTGACAGAGGGAAGGGACAGGTGAAGGTAGTGAAGGCTAGACCAGGTAATAACTGACACATATCAGAGGGAGTGGGGGATGGAAATGTGAGGGAGCAGACAGCATGAGGAGGGGATCAGACAAGAAGGGAGAGAGGAAGATGGAGGCATGAAGGTTGGTTTGCCAAAATGTCAGAAGTGTAAACAGGCTCAGTGAACAATAGGCATTTGTGGCAGAGACTAAAATAGACTTAATGGCCATCACAGAGAATTGGATCAGTGGTGACAGCAACTGGGAGCTAGCTGTTCCAATTTATGCCTTACTTTTGAGACACATGGGCAAGGGTGGGGGGGGGTAGACCTAAACACTGGGAAACTATCGAGGCAACAGAGGATGGTACTATAAAGAAGGAGGAGGAAGTAGAATATGTCTGGGTGCAGCTGCTGGTAAGAGGGGTAGATCAGTGGTGGTCTACAGACTGCCATGGCAGAAAGAGGAACAAGGCAAAGTAGTGGGGGAAGAAAGCAAAGGGGGGTCTGTAAAAGGGGAGCTGGTGCTGATGGGGGGACCTGAACTTGATGAGTATAGCTAGAGATACCCTGGCAGCAAAGAATACCTGGAGTAAGGCACTGCTTGATACGCTGCAGGACTGTTTACTGGTGTAGCTGGTCAGAGACCCCATATGACAGGATGCTATACTTTACCTGGTACTCTCAAATTCAGAGGCGGTGGCACGGGGCTGACTGTGTGGGAACTGTTCAGGTCCCTTGACCACATCACAGTGTGGTTTGAACTGGTGGAGGGGGAAAATGGACCTCCCCCTTTGAAGACAGTGGTTATGGACATCAGGAGTGTGGAGTTTAGGAAAATGCAGAAACTAGTAAGGGAAAGACTGGCTGAGGTAGACCAAATCAAGAGTGGGGAGGAACAGTGTGGCAGGATTAAGGGGCCTCCTCTGGAGGTAACTGAATCTTGTGCTAGGAAGGTCACCAAAAGAACAAACACAAAAAGCTGATCTGGTTTCTTGAAGGGAGTAAGGGAGACTGTGAGGGTGAAAGAAGGGCCTTCACTGAGTACAAGAGGAACAAGCCTGGCAAGAGTATCAAGTAAAACTCGGAGGCAAGGGTGGAAGTCAGGAGAGCAAAGGCAGACATGGAGCTACGGATTACTGATGGAGTAAAAGGTGGGGAAAAATAATTGTTACATATACAGTATATATGGGAAAAAGGGAAAATTAGAGAGGGGATAGGTTCGCTAATGGGGAAAGGGTGGTAGAAGAAGATGGGCACAAAGCAAATGTACTAAACAGTTACTTCTGCTCAGTATTCATGGTGGACAGTGGTTCTCAGCCAGAGTGTGGTATCAAGGCTGTCTCACTACAAGTGGGAGGAGTACAGATCCTACCTAGCAGGGTAAAAAAGTGTCTAGTAGCTCTCATGGTAGACAAGGTGCTAGGTTCATCCAGATGGCCTGCACCTACAGGTACTTTGGGGGGGGGGGGGACTGGTCACAGAATTGGCAGTACCTTTAACTGGCAAAAAGAAATGTTCTCTGTGGGAAATGGGTCCTGTGTTAGGTTTCCAGCTTCCCTGAGGTGCTTGTAAGGCTGCAAGAAACGAAGTAGTTGGGGTTGCTGTATTCTTCAAAAAGAAACACACTCCTTCACATTATTCTGTTTCACTTATTATTTTGTACCCAAACATTTCACTCCTGAAATGAGCTTTTTCAAGTTTTTTTCTTTCTTCATATACTGATTATATGTTTTATATGAAAATATTGTGCTTTGTGCTTTTAATTTTTATCCGACTGTGATAGGGTTGAATAGGGCCCTGTTCCAGGTGTTCTGGAGAAAGAGTTTAAATGCAAGGATCTGTTCTGTTCTCTCCTTTTCTGTCTTTCCTCTGTCCGGTTGCACAACCACATTTTCTCGTGAGACCTAGGACTTGATCACCACGGCTTTGTAATTCTCTGCCTCTCGCTGTCTCTTTACCCTCCTTGCTGTTCTGTCTTTTCTCCCGCCCCCCACATATCTGCTAGTATAAAATATACATGAATCTTTTTGTGGAAATGTAATTGACACTAGGATCCCTTTGTTTAAAACTGTATATAGTTATACTGTTGAAATGATTGCAAAGTTATTTGGAACTCAAGAGGTTAACATGAGATGCTATTTTTAAGCCTTTTGCAGAAGATGTAAACGAGGTCAGTTCTGGGTCACAATGTGCTTTTTTTATTTTTTCTTCTTGCACCTGCTGAAACTGACAAGAGCATTGGAAACTTACAAGAACACATGTGAGAAGCATGTTATTTTCTTAACGAGCTCCTGCACAGACTTATAAAAAGGAGCTGCAGTGTTCTGCAAAAGAGAGACAGAGACTGAGATTAGAAACAGAAGAAAAACTCAAAAGGACTCTGTTTTCTATGTTTCTACTGCCATTGTAAATGGTTATGCTGAACAATTTTTATTTTTATTTTACTGTTATTAATAAAACTCTTACTGCAAATTTTACGACTGCTTCTGGTTTTCCTATGCTTCCTGACCTGTGCCTCGACGACATGGACATACAGTCCTTCATGTTTTTCTCTGCTCAGCACAATACTGGCACAGTAATGGTAAATACCCATTTTAGGAGCAAAACATCTGGGTACAAAAGTAAAAATAATTGGAACAGAATAACTATTGTGAAGGAGAGTATTTCTTTTTGAAGTATACAGCAACCCTAGATACTTCATTTCTTGAAGTTTCATTAAGCAGTCTACTTAATGACTCACTTAAGTCTAGAGTAGTACACGTGGACTGAGTTCCACTGATGTAGTATGGGGGTGGGGTAGGGAGAATCCTAGCAACTGCAGGCCTTTCAGCCTTTTTTCCATTGAAGGTATGCTGATTGAGACTGTAGCCAAGGAAAACTTAGTAGCCTACTTAGAGGACAACGGTCTGCAGGACAGCAAATAGCATGGGTTTGTCTCAGGGAGGTCATACCAGACCAACCTGATTGTTTTTCAATTGGATCACCAGGACGAGTAATGGAAGACGTGGTAGATTTGTTCTGCATCGACTTCAGCAAGGCCTTCGATTTGGTACCACACAGCAGGCTGCTGAAGAAGTTGGAGGACTTGGGAGTGGAGTGGGATGTTGTTAGTTGGGTAGTAATTGGTTAAGGGAGGGCAACAGAGAGTAATGGTTAATGGGGGCAACTCATGGGACAGGAAAGTCATGAGTGGAGTGCTGCAGGGGTCAGTCCTGGGACCTGTCATATTTAATATGGTTATAAGTGACATAGGGGAGGGTATCCAGGAAAAGCTGTGTTTCTTTGTGGATAACACAAAGCTATGTGGCAGGATGGATCATGAGGAAGGGGGTTGGGAGCTCCAGAAGGACTTAAAGAAATGATCTAAGGTCTGGCAGTTGAGATTCAATGCCAAGAAGTGCAAAGTAATGCACTTAGGGTGGCGTAACTCGCACACAGAATATTGAATAGGTGGGTAGACTGGCTGCTTTGACAGAGGAGAGGGATCTGGGGGCTATCATCAGTGACTGACTCAAGCAAATGAGTCAGTGCAACGAGGTATACAGCAAGACATTAAGGATGCTTGGGTGTATAAGAAATTTTGACAGTTAGAGAAGCAAGGGGATTCTGCTACTGTACAGATCTCTGGTGAGGACTCACCTGGAGTCCTACACCTAGTTCTGGAGTCCTCACTTGAGGAAAGACATTGACAGACTTGAGTCAGTACAGCAAAGGGTCCCCAAGAGGATCCAGGGCCAACAGGGCATATTCTATGGGGCTTGGATGGAAGCCCCAAATATGTACTAATTGGAGGCAGGCAGGAGTGGAGGTAATGTACAGTATACATTTCTCAGAAGTATAAACAAGGTCAGTAGTAAGGACCTGTTCGTAAGGAATAAGGATGTAGTCACTAGGAAGCATGACTGGAGGTCGGTGGGGGTAAGTCCAAGAGAAATGTGAGGAAGTTCTATTTAACTGATAGGGCTGTGGAACAATCTGCCAGCTAAAGTGGTGGAGCAGCTACCCTAAACAAGTTTAAGCGCAGTTGGGACAGAGCAAGGAGACTCGTAATCCCGGGGGGGGGGGGGGCACATGGAATTGAGGGGGTAATAGCCTACCAGCAGAGTAGGCTGGTGGGGGTGAGGTAGCACAGGAAGGGCAGATCTGATGGATCTGTGGTCTCCTCCTGCCTTCACATTTTATATTTCTGTTCCTGTGGCCAATGATTGCATGTTCTCCCCTTAGTCAGCTGTGAATGACACCACACCTGAGTTGTAATTACATGTCCTGTTGTGTCATGTGTGTGTTAATACGAGTGTTATGGGCACTCTTTGCTCTATAAGAGTAGTTTCTTGTCCATCTTTGAGCATGAGAACAGGAAATTAAAGCTGAGCTGTTTTGACACTCGAAGGCTGCTAATGAAACTGTGCTTATTCTGCAGAGTATCGCAGCATTTGTTGTGATCGTATTACAAATCCTAAGCTGGATTTTTGACTGCTTTAAATAAAAAGTAATTCATTGGGGTTATGTCCGTACTGTTGCTTTTCAGTTGCTAGTTTGAAGTGGAAGCAGATGAGTGCTGAGCAGGAGAGAAGTATCAGTGGTAACAGCACACTCTGTGCAAAAGAACCTCTTTGTTGTATAAAAGGCACCTCTTGTGCAGAGTGTACCCTAGCTTTAACCAGCTGAGAACTGTAAGACCAAACCAAGCCAACTTTATTTATCGAATGCTATTCCAAGAATAGATCATAATATTCAAATCAGTTTAAAAACAGATTTCAAGACATGCTCTCTGGATTTATAATTGCTTACAAATCCCACCTGCCGCCTTACCACTAAAACTGTCTTTGGCCAACTGGGTATAACCATCACTGTGTACAGTACAGAAACCTTACAGGCCACTGATTAGAGGACCAAAGCAAAGGTTAATGTTGGCACCAGTACACTGTCGCATGCTAGCTGACTTTGTATCAGGCCAGTAATATATTCCTTCAACTACAGCTACTGGTTTGTATTAGGGGGAGTAACTTTTCAGCAAGTACACTAGTTGGACCGGTGGAAGTCTTTGGGGCCAGTGGTCACTAACACAAGCCACATAAAAAGAATTTTGGCTTTGGCTGTGACTACATAGATGGTGAGACTTCAGAGATCTCAAAAGCTTGCATACCAAACTACGTATTAGCCTAATAAAGGAATCTGTACCATGCAAAAGATTTGTTTGCCATCCTGTGCTTTTGGCTGGCTTACGTCATGCACGCTAAACATTCCCATCAAGAACCATAGCAGAACAACCAGCTTTATGTCGACACTGAGTAAAACTAGATTGCATAAGCAATCATAAAAATACAGCCAGTTCTATTTACAGTAGTACCTTTCAGGGAGGAGTGTTTATTTCCTATTTCTCTAGCCCTCTTTATTTCTCTGTTTTATCTTTTAGGCTCTGAGACACTGCCACGCTTACACGAAGAAGCAGAGACTGCAGCAGCATCCAGTAATCCTACATTCACCTGTCAGGTCTTCAAGGATAATCAGCATCTCTGCGGAGGATGAGTGACCGAAGAAGTTTCTGTTAAACCAGCTTATCATTCTTTTCTGGACAGTGCAATCCAAGTGAATTGGGCCCATGATACCTGCCCCACAGTTTACTACCCCACTGATGCAGGATCCGTTTACTAACTGCATGGATTTGGGATCAGTTTGCGTCACAGGTGCATCTAAAGACAACCCACACACCATTTGTTGGATGCTAATCCAGCCTAGGGCTGTATGTAACTAAGTATTGTAACTTACTTTGTAAAGCAACACTTTGTAATACTAAGCATTGATGCTTGTGCACATGATTCTGTATACTGTGGTCTCGCAAAACTGTTTGTTTGTCCTGAAGTGGCGCCTTTGCAAAGGAGTCTTTGACTCAAAGGTTGTAATTTCGAAAATTAATAAATAACCACAAGTGTGCAAAACCGCATCCAGTGTACAGTGGCTCAGTAGTTGGAGTCTGTGGCCAGTGAACCAGGAGATCTGGATTTGAATCCCACCAAAAATCATAAAAGTTTTAAAACTTTCTTTTTTCCCTCAAATCTCACAGGAGTAGTGATCCATGGTGGCATGAAGTTAGAATAGCCAGTCTGCACTAAAAGGAGTTAAAGCAGCAATATTTGTTAGTCGACAATAATGTCATCAAATACTGTAATGTATTTTGGGCTAAAAACATCAATATATTCATTTGTGCTTTGTCTTTTTTCATTTCATGCCTGAACTGTATTTTTTTTCTTTTATTTATATTTTTCCTGTCGCTGGCTTTGTCGCATGCAACTGCTCAGCATGTCCCTGTCCTCCCCTCCCTGCACCCATCTCCCCAGATCCCCCATGGATTGCTCCCCACCATGGTGGGGCTTGGAAGGTGAGGGTCATCCTTCCCCCACCCGGTGATTCTTATCCAGATTGTGGGCCAGTGATCTGCTGACAGCATGGTACAGAGGCAGGCAGACAAGGCTTCATATAGCCTAGGACAGCCATTTTAAAGTTTTCTCCTGCTGTCCCCTACTGTGGCAGCATGTAAGCATGTGTACATGGAGGCATACACATGCTACGGAACTGTGGCTTCTCCCTTCCTGCCACTCGAGCTGCTTGTGCTACCTCTGGGCCTCCACCTGGGGGCAGCTAAGGGGCAAGTCTCCCTCCCCTGGGAGAGGAGAGCTGTCCATTGGATGCTCAATTCTCTCCCACCCAGCCAACCCCCGGCAACCTGAGCTTGTTCCCGAACCCGGGTCATCAGCGTGGTGAGAGGTAAGGTGCACAGCACTTCAGCCCTCTGCACCAGTGGACCAGCTTTTTTGCCATTTTTAAAAGTTTTTACTGTACTTCCACACTAAGCATGGAAAAAAGAAAATCTTGGTGTGGCGCTGTGCTGTTTAACATCAGATACATGAGCTAGAACTATCTTAAAACAGCTAAAGTATGAATCTAGTTTGTACAGATAAACAGTAACCTCAACAGAAAAGATTTTTAGAAACTGCTAGTGGTGGTCATGTTTATTGATGCGTTATTAATTACAAAACTAGTAATAAAAGTTGTTTTCGAAAAGATCCATGAGGACCAGCTCCATGGTGCCAACTGGTGGGGAATCTACTTAGCACACTGGCTACCCAGGTTTACACTAGAAGATTGGGATGGCAGGAGCAGAGGCTGACAGACAGCAACGGAGCTTCTGTCTGCACACCTTCATCCCAGGCAGGGTTAAGTGCCCCACTGCTGTAGAACAGGCCCCCTGACCACCACAGCTTGTGGTGGTATAAATGGTGTCACACATCATGCCTGCCCACTACCTGGGATATCGCTATGTGTGTGCCTGTAGGCCGTGTGCAGAGCAGAGAAAACAGAGGTAGGCCCAGCATGCCAGACCCCTTGGTCTCTCCCACGCCACTAGGCCTCTAGGTACATCGACTCCACCTCGCAGACCATCCTGTGCCATCAGTAGTTCTTCTGCTCTTCTTCTCCCCCGGCAGGGATAACCTGGGGAGTCTGGAAATGCTGGCCAATAATGCAAGGTAAGTCTGGCAGACAGAAGGGGACAGTTGGTGAGCCCAAGGGAGTGGTGTGCTGGAGGGCAAAACAAAAAAACAGTCCAAGGGAATTAAAAACACACTGACAGTGAATCCAAGGATATTACAGGTATATTATTGCAAAACAAATGATATGATAAAATATTTTGCTGAACAGCAAACACTGCTGCTTTATGTCCAAGAAAGAATAATTCTTAAAGTCTTCTTACTGTAAAGTGAGTCCAGATTTGTGGTGATGGTAAACTTGATTCTGGACTGGAGCATTGTGGTTATGGGCACAAATCTATCTGCAGCAGACAGTACTACCTTGCACCTTTTATATGTTCAGTTGCTCTGCCTCTTGCAATTATGACTGTTTTCTCACAAGTTCTTTGGATGTTAGAACTGCTGTGCTACTCAGTTATCACACCCAAAGATGTGCGAGAAGACAGTTGCCTACCATTACAGACAAGGCAACGATAGTACAAAAATAATATCCATCATGTTAAATACAGTACCTACTTTACAAAACAACATTATAGTATATGAGTAACCCCCTATTGTACACATGGAATTCAGCAGCTGCTCTAAAACTGTTGTACTACAGTTCAAAGGTCAGAAAAGTTGTTGTATCAATCTGATGTCACATCGATAGTACAAGTTTTCTGTCATTTGAATAGTCGCGCGCATAAGCCAAGATTCCAAAACTGAGTTTGAAATCAGCGTCTCTCACTACCAAATAAATCGCAACCAAGCACAGACAAAATAACAAGGGCAAGGCAGCAGCAGTGTTTTCGAAGCCGACCACAGACAGAGAGCAGTTTATAGCTGACCAGGAAAATGCCCGGACAATCCAGAAAACTGCAGCCGACATAAAAATAGTGCAGAACTACTTAAAAAATGTAGACGAGCATCGCCAGATATACACAATTCCACTAGAAGAGCTAGACATACTCCTGGCTGAATTTGTGTTTAAAATAAGAATAGATGGGTCAGATTATGAACCGGGAACAATGAGAGGCATATTAGTGTTGATCGTTATTTAATAAAGCATACGTATGGTCACTCCATCTACCATGGCAAGAACAGTCCATTCGTGCAAACATTAAGGACAATGACAGCAAAGCTAAAATACCTAAAAAAGCAGGGAGAGGGGAGTAAACCCAATAGGGCTGAGGCTCTATCCGACACCGACATCAATCAGCTGTACAATTCAGGCACACTTGGTCTCTCAAATCCATCATCCCTCCTCAGCATGGTATTTTTTTAACGTTGGACTGTATTTTGCGCTCCGTACCGTGGAGCAGTACAAGTTAAAGTGGGAGACCTAACCCTGTTAACTGACACCAACGCCAAAGATACTTGAGTATAACGAGCGACAAAGACTCCATCCGGGAAAATCCCAGGGACATCAGGCCTCGTGAAACCCTCGCACGCACTGTAGAACAGCATAAATAAAGAAAGGGATCCGATCTCCGCCTATCTGAAATATGCCTCCCAAAGACCACAAGCAATGAATACACCCGATGCACCTTTTTATCTTGCCCCCAACATAAATTTTAAGCCAGGAGTCTCCCTGTGGTATAGAAGTATGACCATAAGAGAAAACACAATTAGAAACATGATGAAGCAAATGAAAATGTCTGCTGGCTTGCCTGAAAGTAAAAAAATCACAAATCACTCCACCAGGAAAACATCGATCCAGGCATTGGTAGATCATAACGTACCTCCCACAGAAGTTGCACAGGTCTCCGGGCATCGAAATATCCAAAGTATTAACAATTACAGCATGATCTCCGGTTTAAAACAGCAGAGACACTCGTCAATCTTCTCAGCTCTAACTTCTGAAACCACGCCTAGTGTCAGCCCCACTGAGACACCTCACGATTGGATGGAAACAGGAAATACATCAGTGCCTGTCCAACGTCAAAATATCCTCCAAACAGAAAAGCTGCCTTGCCAAATATAATTTAGGAAACGTGTTTTTCAGCAAGGAGTCACAGTCAATGTAACACTACTGGAAACCGGAAAAGCGCAGGCAAGTAGCGGTGATCTGGACACCAGTGACTCTGAATAAGATTTTTTTTTTTTTGGCATTTAGCCCAGAAATTGAAATAAAATCATAATCAGCAGCACTAATAGCCGTTAGGTTTTAGATGTAGAACAATGGGTCGGGGGGGGGGTTGCTCTGCCAACTGACAAATGCTGACATGATTTTTTATCTTGCTCTCACAGAAATGCTGAACAACGACACCACAGTGATCGTATCCTTTCTAATGAGTTTGTGTCTTAAATTGTTTCTCCCACTGTTGTTCTGTATGAAGTGATGGCGTATCTGTGCCTGATCTGTAATGTGTTTCACAATATATGGCTGAATACCACTCATCTGTGTCGTGTTTTCTTTTTTGCCACCCAGCTACTGAAAATCCATGTACAATAGTGGGTTAGTGATATACTATACAAAACAGTAGATGATTAAGCATCCACAGCAAGGCTTTGTTTCCATCTCGGTTTGTGTGATGACATCATAGAGACCTCTCGAGCTTCACTCTCGAGGTCTCTATGATGTCATCACACAACCTCGATGGAGAAACAGCCTTGTTGTGGATGCTTAATCATCCACTATTCTATATATGTATTCAAACTTGGGATGTTCTCTTATACTGAAATATAGATGCCTCTGGTGGGGAAAACTGAATATTCCAACTGAACCTAAACTTCAGAATTTGGAAGCGTAAGCCACGAGACAGCATGCTTAGCAAAATGCTTCAGTTGCATGCCATCAGTAATGGGTTGAGGCCAAATCCTCAAGATCATGGACTGTTGTCATGATAGAAAGAAAGGGGTTCATCAGGAATGGTGTCCCTTTTGTTTTATTAATGTTAAATCATCTATGAGGGAGTTTAAATATAGTTGATACACTATGGATGGTACACCATGCAACATTACAGAGTTTGCTTGTAACTGATAGGTTTTGCAGCAAAGTGTTAAAAACTGACTTCATTTCGCATTTTGATTTACTCATATTCATACTGGTTTACAAGCAGAATTACATTTAATGTTTTTGTTTGTTTTTTTAAACTCTCTTTATGGCACCGTCACCCAGGGAACTCTCTCAGGCATCCAGTGGTCCCCAGTTCTACCTCCGAGCCTGAAACTCCTCCACTTCAAACAACATGAAGTCTTGCTATATTATGACATATGCAGTGAGTCCTAACCTTCAAACTGCTCCAGAGGTGAAAGAGTTAACTTTCCATGCCAGGTGTGGAACGCTGAGCTCGAGCTCGGTTGAAACTCTGTTGTTCTTCAAACTCAAACCGTCAGATTCTTTACTCCGCCTCACTGAACAGTCGCTTCAGAGATTTCTCCTTCTGCTCGGTTCATTTTGTCAGTTAAAGTATTGTTTTTTTCATTTTCAACTGAATTTAAACCGCAACCGGTTGGTTCAGACTCTGTCTGTGGTATTTGTGAGTACTAGATAGGTTTTACATTTATTTCTATTCTGTGTGGAACTTGTAAACGGTTTATCGGTTTGGGTTGAACCGATCAAGTTGTTTAAAATATTTTAATCTGTCTTTTAGAGTGTGGTTACCGGTTCTTATCGGTTCTAAAAAAAACAGATTTTATTACGTTTTTTTCCACGACCCGTGACACGGTTGGGAACCGATAAGAGGGTCTTACCTGGCGGATTGCCATAAACGGGTAAGTTTGGTTAGGACTGGCACTATGTCTGAGAAACCCAAAAGAAAAACCTGGCCCACTGTGTTTCAACACTGCAGTGTGTGTGGGGAAGTCTTTGCCAAGGCTGATCCCCACACCACCTGTGTTTATTGTCTGGGGTTTGACCACCTCAATGCAGACTGCCAGATTTGAAAAAGTTTTCCTGCAGCTACCCTGGAAAAGAGAGTTGGCAGGCTCAGGGAAAGGGAGGCCAAAAAGTCCGCTGAACCGGATGGCCAGTCCGGTTCGGTTCCAACCGAACTGGAGGGAGTGCCCTCTGACCAGGGCGAGACTTCCTCGGCCAAAAGGAGAACTGACTCTGAGGAGCCGGGTCCAGCAAAAAGGACTAGAAAATGAGCTGGTGAGGAGCCAAAACTTTCCTCTCCAACTGCTGAAGAAATAGCCAAAGCGATAAAAATTGTCCAGTCGCTTTCCCCGGTTCCGACCGAACCAGCACCATCAGGTAAGCGCCCGGTTCGGCAGGTTCCACCGGTTCAAGAGTATGATTTAGAGGAGTATTATGAACCGGAGGAGGAGGAAGAGGAGTATGAGGAGAGTGAATGTGGATTTGAAAGTCTGGATGTGCCCATTGACCCGGACATCTCCCCAGACAGACCTTCAGGAGTGTCTCCTCCTAGGCTTTCTGAGTCCCCTTCTCATTTTATGTTTTATAAAAAAGTGGCTGAAACCCTCCAGCTCCCTATGGAGGAAGCTGTGGATGATCAAGAGGAGCCTGACTCTGTGGAAATAATGGATATCCCAGAGTCGAGGAGACTGTCTATTCCTTTGCATAAATCTTTTGGGAAACAGTTTAAATTCTAAAAAACTCCTCACACTATACGTCCTGTGGATAAGAGAATGGACAAGAGGTACACATTGTCAGGCTCTGATATGGAGTTCCTTACACAGCAATGCAGCCATGTTGAGGTAGTGCAGGCTGCAGCCTGTGACAAGGCAAATATTCCCTTGGCTTCACACACCCCCCTGACAAGGACTCCAGGAGGATTGATGCCATGGCAAAGAAACAGTACATGGCAGCATCCTTGGGACTCAGGCAAATTATATGGCTTATGTTGCTAGATATCAGAAATCCAGATGGGATACTGTTATGGCTCTAGCAAAACAGGTCCCTGGCCAGCTTGCCAAGGAGCTGGAGCAGGTGGCTGCTGATGGTATTGAGGCATCCAAGGTGCAATTCCATGCTGCAGTGGACTCTAATGATGTGTCATCAAGAGTCATGGCTACATCTGTGGCACTTCGCAGAATGGCTTGGCTCAGATGTACTAGCCTGTCACAGGATACCCATACTAAGGCCATGGATTTTCCTGTTGTGGGTAATTCTCTGTTTGGGGAGCAGACCGAGAATTACATGAAGAAAATGAATGCATATAGGACCACCTATAGGAGTGCACAGGCCAAGGAAAGGCAGGCCACTCCTCAAAGGCAGCTTTCCAGGGGCAGGGGCAGGCCTTTTCATAGGCCCTTTTACCAAACCCAAGCCTCTTCTTCTGCTTATGCCCAGAGGGGGTTCTTTAGAGGGAGAGGCAGACGGGCTACAAGCAGGCCTGCTTCCACCCCTCAGCCCAAAGCCCCTGCCAAGCAGGCACCCTGATGGGGTTGCCAGGGCCGATTCTCAGCTACCTGTAGGGGGCAGGCTGGCTTACTTTGTCCAGGACTGGAAGTCTCTGACATCAGACAAGTGGGTCCTGGAAGTAGCAAGCCAGGGACTGGTTCACAGCTTCAAAAAGTTTCCAAAGATGAGAACCAGATCCTTTCCACCTGCAAATCCACCAGAGGCACTTGCCGTAGAGGCAGAGGTCTCTTCCCTCCTGGCTCTCAGAGCTGTGGAAAGGGTTCCACCCCTACACCAGGGCAAAGGATTGTACTCCAGGTACTTTCTTACCCCAAAAAAGACAGGAGAATGGCGGCCCATCCTGGATCTCGGATACCTAAACAAGCACCTTTTAAAACCAAAATTCAAAATGGTGACTCTTGGAATTATTCTCCCCTCTCTAAGGCCAGGGGATTGGCTAGTGTCCGTGGACCTCAAGGATGCCTATTTCCATATTCTCATCAGAAGCCCCATCGAAAGTACCTCAGGTTTGAGCTGCCCTCAGGCCATTACCAGTTCAGAGCAATGCCCTTTGGTCTCACCTCTGCTCCAAGGGTATTCACAAAATGCCTGGCAGTAGCAGTTGCTTCTCTAAGAAGGCAAAAAATTGCCATCTTCCCTTACCTGGATGACTGGCTAATAGTAGGCCAGTCCCCAGACCAAGTCAGGTTACACCTACAGATAACTCAGCAACTGCTCACCTCTCTAGGTTTCCTTCTGAATCTTTCAAAGTCAGTTCTAGAGCCTATCCAGCTCCTCACCTTCATAGGCGCAGAGCTGAACACAGAGAAAGCAAGAGCCTTCCTTCCTTTGGACAAGGCAAGGACCCTGGTCTCTCTGGCCTCCTCATTCACCCAGCAAGGTATTTTCTACAGCTCCTGGGGCACATGGCTGCTTCTACAGCAGTAGTGCAGGGAGCAAGATTTCAGATGAAGGACATTCAGTTCCATTTGAGAGCTTTTTGGTCTCAAAGGAAAGACCCTCTAACCAAATTGATCCCAGTGACTCGAACCCTGATCCAGGCCCTACAGTGATGGCAGGATCAGAGCAATCTGAGACAATGGGTTCCTTTCATCACTCAGTCTCACTCCTTAATCCTTACTACAGATGCATCCCTCTTGGGGTGGGGAGCTCACATGGGTGGCCTCACTACCCAGGGGTTGTGGTCCCCTCAGGAATCTCTGCTCCACATCAACCTGTTAGAACTCAGAGCAGTTTTTCTAGCACTTCAAGTTTTTCCAAATCTGTTCAGAACAAAGTTGTACAGGTCAGAACAGACAACACCACCACAATGTGGTACATCAACCAGCAAGGGGGCACTCGGTCTACGGCCTTGTGCACTGAAGCAATGAAGTTGTGGTCTCTGGCTTACTCCCTGAACACCTCCCTTACGGCAGTTCACCTCCCAGGCAAGGACAATGTCCTGGAAGATGCTCTCAGCAGGATTTCCCAGGGCCATCACGAATGGTCACTGGACCCCCTGGTCTTGGAGGTGATATTTGCCAGATGGGGCACCTCGCAGATAGATCTTTTTGCAGCCCCAGACAATCACCAACTTCCCCTTTTTTGCTGCAGACCCCCAGTGTTTGGCTAAGTCCCTCTGGATGCCTTAGTTCTCAATTGGGAAAGGAAGTTCCTCTGTGCTTCCCCCCCTTCCTTCTCCTGTTCAAAGTGCTAGTCAAAATCAGATCTCCATCCTGCAGGATGATCCTGATTGCTCCAGATTGGGCCAGACAGCCCTGGTATCCACTCCTACTGTCCTTAGCAGTCCATCTTCCCCTGTGTCTTCCCAGGAATCACAACTTGTTAACCTGTGCTCAGGGGAGGGTTTGGTACCTGAACCTAAAATCTTTAAATCTCAAGGCCTGGCTCTTGAAGAGTTACGAGTCTCCTGATCTACACCTCTCCCACGGTGTAATGGATATTCTGAAGGCTTCTAGGAAACCTTCCACCAGGGCTACCTATAATTCCAAATGGAAGAGATTTTCCATATGGTGTTCTGGGAAGCATATTTCCCCAGAATCTGATGATTTACCCACAGTCCTGGATTATATGGTCCATTTAAATACCTTGGGGCTGAGACCAGCTACCCTAAAAGTACATTTGGCGGCTGTGTCTGCCTTTATTTCAGCGGGTAAACCCTCTTCTCTTTCAGCTCATCCTGTATTCTCCAAGTTTTTTAAGGGATTGCTGCACACCATCCCTCCTTTCAGGGACCCTGCCCCTGCCTGGGATCTTAATGTTTGCATTGTTCAGCTTATGCAACCCCCCTTTGAGCCTTTGTCTTCAGCAGAGCTTAAGTACTTCACTTGGAAGACTGTGTTTCTGGTAGCCATCACTTCTGCCAGACGCATAAGAGAATTACAAGCCTTGTCAGTGGAGCCTGATGTTATCTCCTTTCATAGAGATAAGGTGGTCCTCAGGACTAACAGGAAGTTTTTGCCTAAGGTGGTTTCAGATTTCCACCTTAATCAATCTATATCTCTTCCAGTGTACTTCACTGACCATTCCTCCTCTGGCGAGAGAGGAGGCTGCACAGCTTAGATGTGAAGAGAGCCCTTAGTTACTACACAGAGCGCACCAAGGGTCACAGGTTTGACTCCCTCCAACTGTTCCTCACTTATGGTGAGGTTGGTAAAGAGAAACCTGCCACTAAAAGATCCATTGCCAGGTGGATTGTCTCTTTTATCCAATTATGTTATGAAAAGCTGGGTAAGGTTCCTCCCTCAGGCCTGAGGGCTCACTCTACCAGAGGTACAGCTGCTCCCTGGCTCCTGCCAGAGACATCCCTATTCTAGGGATGTGTCAAGCAGCTACCTGGAAAACAGTTCACACTTTTACCAAGCATTACTCCCTGGACATCCAGGCTAGGAGTGATGCTCGGTTTGGCATAGCTGTGCTTCAGAGACTTTTTCCTAAGTAGGTTCTGACCCTCCTCCATGGAGGTACTGCTGTGTAGTCCAACTAGTACTGGAGCCCACTTGAGAGGGAGCAATATTAGACTTGATTCTCTCAAATGGAGATGGAGAGAGAATCACAGATGTAAAAGTGGGTTCCCATCTGGGAACTAGCGACCATCGATCAGTATGGTTCACAATAAACACAGCAATAGAGTCAAGCCATACAAAGACAAAGGTACTGGACTTTAGGAGGGCTGACTTTGCCAAAATGGGTGAGTGCCTAAGGAATGCACTAGCAAATGGGCAGGAAGGAGGGGTAGAAGAACAATGGGGAATAATAAAAACTGCCGTCACAGAGGTAACGAGCCTTTGTGTGAAGCAAATAAACAAAACAAAACGATGTAAGAAACCACTATGGTTCTCAAAGGAAGTGACAGTGAAGGTTCAAGAGAAAAAGAAAGCATTCAGGAAGTACAAGGAATCGCAGAAGGAGCAGTACAGAGAACTGTATCAGTTAAAGCAAAGGGAGGCTGGGAAGGCAGTCAGAACAGCAAAGGCCCAAACCGAGGAAAAGATAGCCAACTCAGTTAAGAAGGATAAAACCTTTATAGGTACATCAGGAGCCAAGGAAGACCAAGGAGGGATAGTGAGGCTTAATAAAGGGAGGGAGGGTGGGCAGAGGGAGACTGTGAAAGGCAGAGATACTAAACAAATATTTTTGCTCAGTATTTACAAATGAAGAGGGAGGTACCTAAAACAAACAGTAGAAACACTCTGGATACAGAAGTTGATACCAGCCCATTTACAGAAGAAAGGATTCTGAAAGAACTCTTAAAACTGAAGGTGGACAAAGCAATGGAGCCTGATGGGATTCATCCCAGAATTTAAAAGAACTAAGGTAGAACTAGTGACACCACTGACTACCCTTTTTAACAAATCATGGGAGGATGGGGTGGTACCCGAGGACTGGAGGAGGGCAGATTTGATTCCTCTTCACATAAGTGGGAGCAAGGCAGAAGCAGGAAACTACAGACCTGTTAGTTTAACCTCAGTGGTAGGGAAAATGATGGAATCACTTCTGAAGGAAAGAATTGTCGAGTATCTAGAGGCCAGAGGGGCACAGGACCCTAGGCAGCATGGATTCACAGCAAGAAGGTCATGCCAGACGAATCTGATAGATTTCTTTGACTGGGTGACCAAAGTAGTAGATCAGGGAGGGACTGTAGACATGGCCTACCTAGACTTTAGCAAGACATTTGACACAGTCCCACACAAAAGATTAATATACAAGTTAGCCAGCCTGGGAGTGGGTCCCAAGATGACAGCCTGGGTAAAGAATTGGCTGGAGAATAGGACACAGAGAGTAATAGTAAATGGAGTCCACTCAGAAGAAAGGAGGGTTACTAGTGGGGTACCGCAGGGTTCAGTATTAGGACCGGTCCTCTTCAATGTCTTTATAAGTGACATTGCAGAAGGACTGGAAGGAAAAGTATGTCTCTTTGCAGATGACACAAAGATCTGCAACAGAGTTGATGCACAGGGTGGGGTGGAAAGGATGAGAAGAGACTTGGCAAGGTTAGAGGAATGGTCAAATGTATGGCAGCTTAGATTCAATGCTAAGAAGTGCAAGGTAATGCACCTGGGAAACAAAAACCCAGGGGAAGAGTACACAATGGGGGGTGAGATACTAACAACAACAAAAATGGAAAGGGACCTGGGGGTAGTCATATCAGATGACCTAAAGGTGGGCAAGCAATGTGAGAGGGCAGCAAGGAGGGCTGGAGGGATACTGGGATGCATAGGGAGAGGCATCACCAGTAGAAAACAGGAAGTTGTTATCCCTCTGTACAGACAGCTGGTGAGACCCCATCTGGAGTACTGTGTGCAGTTCTGGAGACCCAATCTCCACAAAGACATAGACAGGAAGAAGCTGTCCAGAGAAGGGCAACTAAAATGGTGCAGGGTCTGCACCGGAAGACATATGAAGAGATACGAAAGGAGCTTAATATGTATAGCCTCGAGGAAAGGAGGGAGAGGGGGGACATGATAGAAACGTTCAAGTACCGCAAGGGAATCAACAAAGTCCAAGAGGATAGCATCTTTCAAAAAAAGAGGTGTGCAAGAACAAGAGGGCACAATTTGAAGATGGAGGGGGCAGCTCAGAGGTAATTTAAGGAAGTATTTTTTCACAGAGAGGGTTGTGGATGCATGGAATGGCCTTCCGAAGGGGGTTGTGGAGTCAAAATCAGTGGTGGAATTCAAGCATGCATGGGACAGTCATAAGGCAATTCTAGGGGGTGGGGGTAGGAAGAAGTAGGCTGCTGGTTAACTAGGATCTGCAGCTTATCCATTAGGTAGGGAAATGGGCAGACTGGGTGGGCCAAGCGGTCCTTATGTGCCATCAAATTCTATGTTTCTAGTCTGCAAATGTCATAATATAGCAAGACTTCATGTTGTTTGAAGGAAAAATTACTCACCTTAGTAATGTTGTTTCTTCTAGTGGAGTCTTGCTATATTATGACCCCCCCCCACCTGCCCCTCTCAGAACCTCTGTTTTTAGGATGTGGGTGGGCAGTGCAGTGTTGGCACTTAGTAGATGCCCACCTTGTTGTTTTTTGGGGTGACTTGGTGTTATGTTATTCATTTTTTGGGTCTCCTGACTTGAGTCTTTGTCTTGGGACCAAAAAATGTATTCTTTGTTTAGTAAGCAGTTGGCTAGTGTAGGTTTACAGCTTCCACACAGGACCTCAGTGAGTTTAGTTCATAAAGATCTGACGGTTTGAGTTTGAAGAACAGACAGAGTTTCAACGTTCTCAGCTCAGCGTTCCATGCCTGGCATGGAAAGTTAACTCTTTCGCCTCCGGAGCAGTTCGAAGGTTGGGACTCACTGCATATGCCATAATATGGCAAGACTCCATTAGAAGAAACAACATTACTAAGGTGAGTAATTTTTTCTTCCTGGCACCAGCCCGGCTATTCCCCCGGCCCTGGGCCCCCCAAGGTAGGGCTACTTATCCGCCCAGGGAATTGTATCTACAGTTCAGGCTGGGCGGGGCTAAGCCCAGGAGCAGAGAGAGTCCGGCTAGTGGAGTGTGGCTGTGGGAGGTGGCGCCATCCCCTATCCCCGGGGATGGGGATTGTCTTGCTTGTGGTTACGCTGACCTTCCCCCGCGCAGAGCCCAAATGTGCGATGACACCAGGGATGTCTGTCATAGCTCTGCGTGCCCTGTAAGCATGACCCGGAACAGTGCAGTACCTCCAGTCACCACCGGGGGCCACAGCAATGCCGGGCAAACCCTGGCGCGCCCCGGCTCCTAAAGATGGAGAGCAGTCCTCCAGACGCTCAACCTTCTTCCCCCTGGCACCTGGGGTCGTTTCTGAACCTTGTCGCCAGCGTGGGGTGAGGTGTGGTGTCCATTGCCTCAATCTCCAATGCCACCGGGATGGCACATTTAATGTTTTTTAAGTATGTTTTCATTTTCTGAGGTTTTTTTTTTCTTTTCCGAATTCTGTTTATTCTCCCCTCACCTATGGCCTCTGTCCAGTGTGGTCTCTCGGTACTGCGACTCTGCCCATCCAACCTGAAGCCCATGCTGCTCATCTCTGGTGAGAGGCATCCTTCCTTCAGTGTGGCTAGCCCAACCTCCCCGGGATCAGTGTCCCCCAAGGAAGGACTGCTGCACTCCTTTCTGGTGCTTTATCTATAGTACTGCCACTCTAGGAGGAAGGACCGAAGCGAGCATCTTGGTGCCCGGCATTGGATGTGGAGTCGTGACCTCTGGACCCGCCTACGCCTACCAGTGGTGGGGGGGGTTTCCTTAGATGGTGTTCCCGGTGGTGTGGATGTGCAATGACGTCCAGCACAGCGTGGGCACACTCCTGCACCTACCTGCAGGATGTCTGCTGCATCCACCATATCCCATTGATACATGCATTGCTCAGCCAAGCCCCTAATCTCCACTAGGGGCTGCACAGTGCATGCCCACCTTCCACTGGAAAGGAGAGCTGCCTGCTGGCAGCTCGATCAGAGTCCTTACCCTCCCCCCCCCCGGTGGCCCGAGTCCATTCCCGAACCTGGGTTGCTGGCGTGGTGCAAGGTATAGTGTCCAGCGCCTCAACCCTCAGCGCCACCGGGCCGACTTTAATTTTCTGAGTTAATTCCTGTTATCATGGAATGCCAACAGAATGTAAACCACTAACAACAATGGGTTTAAAATGCTTTTGGCATTTACTGACAACAGCAATTAGTGGGTTTTTTTGCCTAAAAAAATGAATCTGCAAAACAAAAAAAAAATTCTGTCCCAGAATGAATAGAATGTGAAAAGTGAAGCTACTGTAGTATTTAATTTTCTATGAATGCTGGACTTTTTGTGGCAACCATCGTATCAACGTAAACTCTGTAGTGTCACCTACTTGTAACCACCCTTACTGGAATGTCCTCTTAAATATATCAATTATGAGGCACTAATGGTCTAAACTTTATGAAACGAGGGTAGTACAAAAATGGGCAGACTGGATGGGCCCTTGATCTTCATCTGCCGTCACTTACTGTGATTCTCTGAAACACCGTTCTGCTCCATCAACCGTTTCCACGCAACACAGAGGCAGCAACCCACCAGTATGGATGTGCTTAAGGCCTACCCCCAGACTGGCATCTGATGAAACCCAAGCATAAAATGCACTAAGATGTTTAGCAGTATGCAGTTCTGAGTGGTTCAAAATGAAAGATTCTGTAATTTTGAATAATGTATTGATTAAGCTGTTTTCATCCTTCTGGCTTCCCAGGGTAGTGCTGCATTCTTAAAGTAAATCCATTGGGTGGGCTCTGTTGATTAAACCACCTTAGAGGTAAGCTGTGAAAAATGAAAACTCTTGCAAATTTACTTGAAAGGGTAGTTTTATAATAGGTGGATAGCTAAAACATATTTTTTTTGGTTCAAGGGTATATACAGTATTACTAAGTTGTATAATATACCATTTGTATTATAATATATAATAAATGAAAAACTGAAGTGTGGTTAATGTTCTTTACTAGATTAATCAAGATAACAGGAAAGTATCATCTTTTTTCACATATTCTCTCACTTGGGAGGGTACCAGTGACAATGCTGGAAAGAACAGAAAAATAAATGATTGTACATCTGATAAAATGTTTTCTTCCTGTGTTGGTCCGTGTTGTTACTGGACTATTACTTTATTTTCTAATACTTAGCTGTTGATCTCTTCACCTTCACTTGTAGCACTTTTCTGCCAGTGGCAGCATCTGTGGACCTTTGCATGTCCAATCTGTAGTTAAGCAATAACAACCGAGAGCCGGTCATTTCCGAGGGGTTAATGACCAGTTGGGGGATAGGCCACCTCCCTCCAGCCGGTCATTCATCCAGCTTTGAGGTTGTTACTGCAATTGTAAGTTTAATTGTAATGACAGCTTTCATGTTAGCTGGTTTTATTTAGGTTTTAGCTGTGTGGCATAAGCCGTGCATGTTACACAACATCAGTCTGCAGCTGGATTGGTCATTTCCAAGACATAATGACCAATCCAGTAGCCAATCCAGAGCCTCACTTGGCTCATGAATAATTAATTACACTTATAATGTGTGGTAAAAGTGTGCAAGAAGGGGCTGCCCTGATGGCCCAGTGGCAGTACATTGCACTGCTGTGCAGGCTACCATAGTTTGGGGTGAGCCTGGGTTGCTGCCTCAGGTGGCAGGCCACATGAGGTAGCTGCCATGTGGTAGCATGACTCAGTCAGGGAGGGTTGGCAGCAAGTTCTGGCGCCACTGAGACCCTTGTGGCTAGGCCATGGAGCTTGCTGTTACCACAGGGGAGTTGCACATGTTCAAGGCCAAATAAAAGCATGGCCTTTGCCATGGGTAGAGAGAGGGAATGGTGGGAGAAAAATGGGGAAGAACCCTCCCCCCAGTCTATTTAAATGATGACAGTTGGCTTGAACAGGGTACCCAATATCACTGATAACATGGTATATCCCTGAAGGATGGATGGAGTTGCATAAACACCTCTAAACAAAAAAAAATATGCAAGGAAAATCAAGTGCCTGTTTTGCACAGGTTGTACAGCAAGGCTTCTACTCATTCTACCAAGGAAGTTGCCATAGCCCTGGTCAAGTGTGCCTTACTCATCGGTGGCTGTATCTTTACTGTCTCAGAAGCCTTTGTTATGTATGATCTTACATCGCTAGCCAAAGTTACTTTGGTAGCTTGTTGTCCTCTCTCTGTGGTGCCAAACAGTACAAAAGGATTATCTGAATTCCTCCCAAAAATGTATTCACATGAGGTATGTCTTGACCCCTCTGTGCACATCTAACATGTGCAGTTGCTTTTTTTCCTTATTACTGATGGACTTTGTATGAAAGGAAGGAAGATTATCCTCTTGGTTTACATAGAACGCTGTTGGAAATTTTAGTATGGAAGTAAGGCATCATGCATAGCACTACTGTATCCTAATGGAACACCAGGCAAGGTTCTTTGCATAACAGTGTTTGCAGCTCTCCAGTTCATTTAGTTTAGCTGAGTAGATGGTGACTAGAAAATAGGTCTTGAGAGAAGAACGTCCTCTGGGATCTTTGACAAAGACTCAAACTGTGATGCACAAAGTTGAGATCCCATGGGGAACAAGTGGCCTATGCAATGGCTTGGGTCAGCTCATTGCTCTGAAGAACCAATTCATGTCTAAGTGCACACTCAAGGAGGCACCTTCACAGGACCCAAGCACTGCGCCAAGAGCTGAGATCAATACTTCAGGGTACTTTGTGTTAACCTTTTGTCCACACTGGCTTGAAGAAAGTTTGATTTGAACCACTGAGGCCTTTCTTGGAGGAATCCTGATACGTATAGCCCAGTTCACAGAGGTTGACCAGATCCTGTCATGCGTTGCCTTGTAAATGTTGATAGTTTCCTGAAGAACATGTGAGTGTCCACTACTTTTTCTGAGTATGTTAACTTTAGAAACCTCTGCCTCTCAGGAGCAAAGCCACCATCTGTGTGGAAGAGTGTGCTCTGCTTTAACATGGTATGTTGTGGAGGAAGTCTGTTTGGACTAAATCGGAGAATCACTGCCTTTTTGGTCGTTCGAGAGCCACAAGAATGAACCATCCATGAGGCAGAAAAATATTTCTGAGTACTGCCAGATGCAGAGAGAATGAAGGGAGCAGATAAACTCTTTGAAAATCCTATGAAAGAGAGTGTATCTGGAGTTTTGGTTGCTGAGCATCTATACTCATTCCACAAATGCAGATAGGCTCCAGTGGAATCCGGGAAGTGCAGCTTAGGGGTGGCTAGCCCCAAAAGATACGAAAACACAACGGAAAAGCTGCACTCCAAAGACAGACAAGGCTCAATCACAAATGAGTTGATAGTATCTCTTTAATGTGAAAAATTAATGCAACAAACTGAGCTAAGGCCACTCACCTGTATAAAGCTAACACCCCAGCGCTTTGCCAGGGCCCCCTGATGAAACCTTAACTGGCAACACGCTGGGGTGTTAGCTTCATACAGGTGACTGGCCTTAGCTCGGTTTGTTGCATTAACTTTTCACATTAAAGAGATACTTTTGATTGATTTATGACTGAGCCTTGTCAGTCTTTAGAGTGCACCTTTTTCATTGTGTTTTGAGCACCTACACTGACTGCAAAATCTCAAAACTAGCACACTGAGGCTTGATTCAAGAATATTTATGTCAGTAGTCCTGAACTGAATTGAAACACGTCTTGGTTCAGAGACCATTTCCCAGATGGCTATATTGCTGGCAGAGTCGATCTGTTTAGGAATTCAACTGCCTTACCAAACAAATCACAGTCCAATATTCTTGGCTGGACTCCACACAGTGAAGGAGTCTGTATGCCTCCATCAGCATTCTTTCGCCTCTTGTGCTGCCCTACATGTCTACATATGCTGTCATCACTGCGTAGTCAGGCTGGACTTTGACCGACTTCTGGCTGCCTAACTCTGCCTGAAAATGTCTGATGGTTAACATGAGCACTCTGATTTCCATTTGTCTGAAGCTTCTGTTTCTCATTGGTTCATACCATGTGAACTGGGATCTGATCTAGTACTACACCCTAGCTCATGCAGGTTGCATCTGTTGTCAGAATTGAATTATCTGCAATAAGACTAATAAAGGGGAACCCCTTAATAGATTCTGATGATTCTCCCACCACTTAATGGAATGGTGAAATGTTTTCAGTAGCCAGATTAGCATTTGGTACTAGGGGACCATTAGGTCAGGATCAAAATCTGAAGCAGTGTCGTATGGAGCCTGGCCCAGGGAACCATCTTTATGGTAGGCATCCATGGACTGAGACTACCTTCTGGGTCCTGATCTGGGGGATTTGCTTCTGGAGATCTTGCATCCTTGCTTGGGATGAAAACATGTAAGCTAGAGCCACACAGAAACTTGCCACCAAGTAGTTCTGAGACTGTGAGGGTTGAAGTAGACTCATTTCCATGTTCCCCATCCCGTCACATTCCAAAAGGACCTGCAAGTTTTTCTGAGTCTACTACCAAGTCAATTTTTCTGATGGTACTCTAATTATGAAGTCATCCTGATAGGCATGCATATGGTGTCCCTTCTACCAGAGAAAAGCTATTATGACTATCAAAATCTTTCGAAACTCTCAAGGACCCACAACTAACGTGAAGTGGAGAGCCTGATATTGAAAATGTTGGCTTTGAATTGTAGATCATAGAAATATGTGGTGTGACTGACTGATCAGTATATTTAGATACATCTTAGAGGTCTACAGATGCCAAAAATATCTGTCTGTATTGTGCTATCCCTGATCACAGAGACTCCTTTTTAAACTTTACTGGCAACACAAACTGCTTCAGGACTTTTAGGTCTGGAATCAATTGTAAACCCTCTGATATCTTGGAGACTACAAAGCAAATGGAATAGAACCCATGTTCCCTTTCTGGTGAGGAACCAGGACTATTGCTTCTATGTGACCAGGTAAGTTTGTCTGGTCCACTGCTTTACATTTCATGGGATTTTTTTTTTTTAATCAGAGACTGGAAGAAACACCTTGTTGAGGGCACCAAGGAGAACTCTAGACTGTGGCATAACCCTTCACAGTGCTGTCCAGTACCCAGGCATCTGAAGTGGTCTGGACCTATCTGAAGGAAAAACAAACTCTGAAGTTGACCACACATGGGCTCATGCAGAGCAGCTGTCTCAGTGATTAGCTCTGGCACAACATTGATGAGTAAAAGTGCTTCTGTCCTGTTAGGCCTTAGGCCTAATAATGTACCTCTGTTTTGCTGGTTTCCAAAATGTCAGAAGGAATGAATATTGCTACAGAAAGTGTGATTATGGCCAAAAATGAAAGTTACATGCTTACCCAAACTGATGACTTTCCAGAATATCTTCACCGTTGATTAACACATTTGGGTCTGCCCAGAGGCACTAGAAGCCCACAGGAGCAAAGTTTTTGTGAGAGGGATGACCACTGCTACTGGGCATGGTGCCTGTATACCCCCCCCCCAACATGATGCTGCACGCCAGTCAATTACCCTTGCTGGCTCCCTCCCTAACCTCAGCTCTGCTCGCCAGGAGAGAAACGAAATGGGGGGAAGAAGAGTGCTGAGAATCTTTCTAGCCCAAAGAGATAGCAAAGGATATCCATAGATAATATAAATAAACAACAAAATAAAATCTGACAACCAACCTTTCCGTAAAGGACAAAGGAGCACATTAGGTGGCCTAAAGAGGCAATTGGATATGGAACCAGGGCCTCACACCACTAACTAGATAAGAGATGGGCAATGATCTTAAAAGCCGGGAGCCCTGAAACATATTACTCTGGCAGAAAAGCAAGAGGGATGTACAGAATTGGGACATCCTTGCAACTGAGATGACACAATGCACCAAATAAGGAATGACTCACATAGATTCCTGGAAAAAAACAAACCATTGCTATCTAATGGAGGCAGTATAGCACAGTGGTTTGGGGTTCTTTTTTGTATTTTTTACTTCATCTTTATTGAATATTTGCAGTGTCAGTGGCTCAGTAGGTAGCACACTCGCCTCTGAGGCCGGGAGATCAGAGGGCTGTGGGTTCAGTTCCCACATCTGGCACTTGGGTTAATATCCCAGTACTGACACTGTAGTGCAGCATGAGAGGGGTGCTGCACTTCTGAGGTGCCGTCTTTCGGATGAGATGTTAAACCAAGGTCCCATCTGCCTGGATTGGTGGTAGTTCAGGTGGATGTTAAAGATCCCATGGCACTTATCGAAAAGAGTAGGGGAATTTCCCCGGTGTCCTGGCCAAATTTCCCTCATTCACTAAAAATACCACCAACAGCTTAATCTGGTTCGAGGTCAGTTGGCATTCATCTGTATCCCCTTCCCCCGGGTCGTGCCTGAAAATAGGCAGGATTTGTCTAGTGCACTTACCCGGTCAACAAAAGCTAAATAAATAAAATAAAAATATATAGGCGTACATACATATCACTTCTTCTTATATGTTCACACACTCTTTTCTTAAAAGCAAAGAAAATTAATTAAGAACAGGCAGTACATACTTTTTTCTATTCTGTTACATCATTTTTACACTTCTTTAGTTTCAAATTCCTCTCTTAAGGGTCATCAGTCCTAACGTCATTACCCTGACATACATTCCTGAATCTTTTATATTCAATTTATTTTATTTTACTACCAGAATATCTCAGTCATTCTTCCTACTGTAAAGGTGCCTCCTTTAATTCTGGTGTTTCCTCTCCCTCAATTTCTATTACATTCTCTCTATCCCAAACTCTTCTAGCCATATCTCCATATCCTATGGTCCATATGTTTACAAACAGAAAGGACCTGGAATTGATCTAATGTGTAAGTTCTTCCATGTCCTGAATTTCACCAACTATCTCCTTCCGTTGTTCCAGTGTGGGCACATCTAGTGATAGCCACCTCCTAGTGATCGGCTTATGTGCGGCAGCCACCAAGACATTCCAGAGGTATACTTGGTCCCTCCCCTTTATTCCTTAAGGGATAAATCCCAATACCAGGTGCTTTACTGAAAGAGTCTCTTCCAGAGAGAACATATTTTCCATGGCCTTTACAATCTCCTATTTATTTATTGAGTTGCCCCGGCTCTGGTAAAAACACACACGCTTCAAACAAGATATTCATTCTTCTTATTTAGTTTTCATAAATACCCAAACATTTCACCAGCATCTGGCTTCTTCTGGGGGATCTATTAAGAAATATGAAAATTATAAATATTTGTGTAAACATTATATAAAACAACCTCATTGCAATGTAAGTGGGCACTACTTCAATTCATGCTAAATAAATCCTGTAACATGGTTCATTGTATCTCCTAATGTTACATACTTTCATTATTACTTTTATTAACCAGTGCTTAAAAACTTGATATGTGTGACACTAATAATTCTCTGTATTATTATATGTAAATAGCAACTTCAAAACTGATATAACCTGTACAACTCTTTTTTTCTTTTACATGTCATTCAACTTTTAAGTGTGTGATACCACTAACTCCCCCTGTAGTGTACGTCAAACATTTTATGATACAAAACATTTCCTAAGTTAACAACAAAAACTACAAAAATCACCTTTTTAAGGGGTTTCTATCTGGCTCCAAATGCCACAAGTAATTCCAAACTGCTTACAAATGTTCACCTAAACGGCATAACAAAGCCTCAGTTTAATGGCACTTCCTAGAGTCACCTTTGTTTCATATGTTGTCAGCTTTTGAATTATTTACCTGTATTGCGCTGCTGCATCTCATGCCGTAATGTAAAAATTATATCTTGTATGTCTATCTATAATACATAGAGAAAAGGGCCCCTACTTCCAGTACAAAACATGTTCCTTGTGTAGCAAAGCATGACAGGTAGTAGGGTAACACTGAGGTACAGAGCTTGACAGAGGGCAGGACAAGGGTAAATGGAAAAATGGACAAGGGCAATAAGAGCAGGGATGGGGTGAAAAAGGATAAAGCCAACATTAAATGGAGGGCAATGAGTACCAATGCCCGTAGTCTTGGAAACAAGCTTCCAGAGCTAGTAGCCCTGATGGAAGTGTAACACTTGATATTGTGGCAGTCACAGAAACATGGTACACAGAGAACCATGACTGGGATGTCAACATATCAGGGTACACAATCTACAGAAGGGACAGGGAGGGTAAAAGAGGAGGTGGAGTAGCTCTCACATAAGGGAAGGGATCAAAGTAACAGAATTAAAAGTAAAGGGGAGGACAAGAGGAACTCTGGGTCACATTGGAAACAGGGAATGGCATCACAATCTGCACAGGGGTTGTACAGACCCCCGTCTCAAGGGGAGGAAATGGACAAGAAAATGATAGAGGGCATTCTCAAAATGGCTGAAAAAGGGGAGATACTGTTGATGGGGGACCTGAATATGCCAGATATCAACTGGGCGACATGGACTGCAGCCACATCCAAGAGCAGGGTCATTCTCGATGCCCTACAAGGAGCATGTCTTAGCCAGCTAGTGGTGGAACCCACTCGGGAGGGAGCAATATTAGACCCGGTACTCTCAAATGGAGAGAGGATCACAAACTTAGAAGTCAGTAGACACCTGGGAACAAGCGAACACTGCACAGTTTGCTTCACAATAAACACAACCATGGAGACAAGCCATACAAATTCAAGGATACTGGACTTTAGAAGGGCTGACTTTAGCATAATGGGTGAATACCTGAGGAATGCATTAGCAAATGGCCAGAAAGGAGGGTTGGAAGAACAATGGAGAAAAATCAAAACTGCCATCATGGAAGCAACAAGCCTTTGTGTGAAACAGATAAAGAAAACAAAGCAGAATAAAAAACCACTATGGCTCTCAAAAGAAGTGTCAGGGAAGGTTAAGGAGAAAAAGGCTGCGTTCAAAAAGTATAAGGAATCACAGACGGAACACTACAGGGAACTGTATCAATTAAAGCAGAAAGAAGTGGGGAAGGCAGTCAGAAAAGCAAAGGCCCAAACTGAGGAAAGGATAGCCAACTCAGTTAAGAAGGGGGATAAAACCTTTTATAGGTACATTAGGGAACATAGAAAGGTTAAGGGAGGGATAGGGAAGATTAATAAAGGAGAGGGGAGGTGGGCAGAGGGAGACAGTGAAAAGGCAGAGATAATGAATGAATACTTTTGCTCAGTATTCACAAAAGAAGAAGAGGAGGAGTTACCTAAACCAAACAGTAGAAGCACTCTAGATAGTGGGGTTGATACCAGTCCATTTAAAGAAGAAAGAGTACTGAAAGAACTTCAAAACTCAAGGTGGACAAAGCAATGGGCCTGACGGATTCACCCTAGAATCCTAAAAGAGCTAAGGAGGACCTAGTGACACCACTAACCATACTTTTTAACAAATCATGGGAAGATGGGGTGGTACCTGAGGACTGGAGGAGGGCAGATGTGATCCTCTTCACAAAAGTGGGAGCAAGACAGAAGCAGGAAACTACAGACCTGTTAGTTTGACCTCAGTGGTGGGGAAAATTATGGAATCACTTCTGAAAGAAAGAATTGTTGAGTACCTAGAGGTCAGCGGGGCACTGGACCCAAAGCAGCATGGATTCACAGCAGGAAGGTCGTGTCAGACAAATCTAATCGAGTTCTTTGACTGGGTGACCAAAGTAATAGACCAGGGAGGGGCTGTGGATATGGCCTACCTAGACTTTAGCAAGGCATTTGACACAGACTCGCACACAAGATTAATAATCAAGTTAGCCAGCCTGGGAGTGGGTCCCAGGGTGGTAGCCTGCGTAGAACACTGGCTTCACAACAGGACACAGAAGGTAATAGTGAATGGAACACATTCTGAAGAAAGGGGTTACTAGTGGAGTACCTCAGGGCTCAGTATTGGTCCAGTCCTCTTAACGTCTTTATAGTGACATTGCAGAGGGTCTGAAGGAAAGGTATGCCTCTTTGTGGATGACACAAAGATCTGTAACAGAGTTGATACACAAGAAGGGGTAGAAAGGATGAGAAGGGACTTGGCAAGGTTGGAGGAATGGTCAGACATATGGCAACTTAGATTCAATGCAAAGAAGTGCAAAGTAATGCACCTGGGAAATAAAAATCCAGGAGAAGAGTACACAATAGCAGGGGAGGTACTTACAACAACAATAATGGAAAGGGATCTGGGTATAGTCGTATCAGATGACCTAAAGGTGGGTATGCAATGTGAGAAGTCAGTAGGAAAGCCAGGGATACTGGGATGCATAGGGCGTCTAGTGAAAAGGGAAGTGGTTATCCCTCTATACAGACAGTTGGTGAGACCCATCTGGAGCACTGCGTGCAGTTTTGGAGACGCCATCTACGCAAGGACATAGACAGGATGGAAGCAGTCCAGAGGAGGGCAACTAAAATGGTGCAGGGTCTACATCAGAAACCATATGAAGAGAGACTGAGAGAGCTTAACATGTATACCCTTGATGAAAAGAGGGATGGGGGGACATGATAGAAACTTTTAAGTACCTCAAGGGAATCAACAAAGTCCAGGAGGGCAGCATCTTTCAGAAAAAGAGATGTGTAAGGACAAGGGGGCGCAATTTAAAGTTAGAGATAGGACAGCTCAGGGGTAATGTGAGGAAATTATTTTTCACGGAGAGAGTGGTGGACTCATGGAACCGCCTTCCTGGAGAGGTTGTGGGGTCTAAAACAGTGGAGGAATTCAAACATGCATGGGACAGACATAAGGCAATTATAGTGGGGGGTTGCAGGAAATAGGCTGCTGGTTAACTAAAATCTGCAGCTTATCCAGTAGGTAGGGAAATAGGCAGACTGGGTGGGCCAAGTGGTCATTATCTGCCGTCAAAGTCTTTGTTTCTATGTTTCTATGTAGCTATCTGAGCTGTTTCCATCCGCCTAATTGTGGGGAATCTAATTTTCTTATATGTATAGATTTTATTATCTCCATAATTAATTGTATCCCTATGGAATTTCTTTAATTTAATCTCTTTATTTTTTTAATATTACAATAATTTTTCTTTTGTTTCCTCCAACCATTTATTAAATTGTTCAAGTCTTAACTGTCATGTCAAAGTCTCTTCCTAAGTGTGAATGTCTTCTGCTATTTTCCCTCTTGCTTTCTTAATAGCTTCAATAAGTGCATACATGAAATCCACACTACACCTAGTACGAATTCCATCCCATTTCTTATCGAGTTCCTCATGATCAAGGCCACTGATTTACGGTGATTAAAACAATTAAATTCCATTTTCAAGACTTAAGATTCCGGAATTTCACCGGTGATTGTTACTCTAACTTCCGGATTTTACCAGGATTCTGCTATCATTCTTTTATTATGTGCATAAATAATCAGAATTAAAGAAGGCTTAATATACAGAGCATTAAATAAAGCAAACTGAAAATAATACAGGAAGGAATTAAAAGAAAAACACACTTTTTGTAGATTTACTGATCTGATAGAAAATGCCAGATTCCATGAAATCTTTGTTTTTACCGGTCTTCAGGCAGTCCTAATTCCGGAATTTTACCGGATTTTCTGGTAAAAACCGAAAAACAGTGGCCTTGCTCATGATGTCTACCTAAATTTGGCTCTACTGGTACACATAGACCCCTTGGTATCCTTTTGATTATAACCATACTGCTTACAACTGTCCTAATTTTATGTTAGCAGGTACAAAACATTTTACGTACTGTATAGGGCACCATAGTAGCTATCACCAAAAAATGTTTCATTCAGTTCTTGGCTTGAATAATGCCTCTTCTGTCTTTAAAAAAAAAATGAAACACAATCAGAACATGGATAGTCACTTTTTGGAATGATGCAAAATACTTTTTATGGGAATCATTACTCACGGAGGGTCAGCGCTTGTTTCACTCTTAAATTTTAGTGTTGCAGCCAGAGGCTCAGCATTGGCCTGTGTTTATGTACTCATGTTAATGGCTTCTGATGTCACTAATCAGCACCAAGTTGCCATTGCCTGGTGCCTATGTTGCTAGGTAAAACTAAATACATAAGAAGTCTCAAGCACAGTGAATGAATCACTCGAGTTTCAAGGGAAAATTTAAATGCAAAGATGTTTACTAACAGTGAATGGTTTTAAAGTGAAACTCTTATATTCGGGATTCTATTTGCATTGACTCCTGCAGTAACACAGGTGTGGTAGTTCTAAATGGTATGAAATAAACAAAGGTTAAAAAGCTTCAAAGATGTTCGAGCAGACTCGATAGACCGTAAGGCCTAATCTGCTGGCAATTAGTATGATGTAAGTCATAATACTTGGCGGGGGGAGGGGGGCCCGCAGGCTGGGACAATCTGCCTTTATACAAATACACAAAATTACCAACATGCCTGCCAGTATAATTTCTTCATTCAACTCTTAATCTTTATAATATGTATCAAGTTCATAAATCCATCTTGTCTCTTTACTTTCTAGTAATTTTTGTAGTCACCTCCTCTATCTGACTCCTGTACTTTTTCCAAGTCCCCAAAATCTAAGTTGTATTACAGTATGGCTCCTTTCTACAAAATGCCTAGCCACTGATGAGCTTTCATGCCTCATTCTAATTCTACTTTTGTGTTCTGAAATCTGCCTTTTGAGCTCTCTAGAGGTCTGTCCTACATATAATTTGTCACAAGGACACTGTAATATGTAAACAGCCCCCGATGTATTACAATCAATAGGATGTTTAATCTTATATATTTTGCCTGTGTGAGGATGTTTAAATGATTCTTTCTTCGATGTATTCCCACATGCTATGCACCTACCACATGGGAACATGCCATTCCTTAAGGGACCCAACAATAATTGTCCCCCAATTTTCTCATCATGTTTGTGAACCATTTTAACCAATTTATTCTTAATGTTGGGTGCTTCCTTAGAAGTAATGTAAGACTTATTTCTAAATATTTGGCTCATTCCTGGGTCATTTTGAAGAATGCTCCAATGTTTTAGAATGATTTTTCTGATTTTAGACATTTGTTCACAATGAGTAATACTAAAAGTTAATTTCCTCTCACTTCCTTTCATTTTTCTGATTCTTTATCTTTTATTAATTCCTCTACTTGTGATGCTTTATGTTGTGCTTGTTTAAGGACCTTAATCGGATATTCCCTAACTCTAAATCTATCAAGTGTAATTTTTTCTTCCCTTTTAAAATCTTGGTGTCTACTGCAATTTCATTTAGTTCTCAGAAGCTGGGAATAGGGAATACTTTCTTTGAGACTCGTGGGGTGAAAACTATTGTTGTGCAGAGTGGTGTTTCTGTCTGTGGCTTTCCTATACATCATTGTCCCTAAGTTATTCCCACATTTAACAATCATAATGTCCAAACAATTCACATCTTCCAGACTGTAATCTGCTGTAAATTTTAAGTTCGGATCACAACCCTCTAAGTAGCTCAAAAACTCTTTCAGTTTATCTTCTCCTCCTTAACATAATAAGAAAATGTCATCAATAAAGCATTTCCAAAAAAATAATATTCTCATGAAATGGTCATTCTGTGTCATAAACAAATTTACACACAAAACTGTGCATATATGCATTGGCGTAACCTGGTGCCATACTGTTCACCACGGCCTTACCTTTTTTCTGTCCAAAAAATTATTTTTCAAATTTAAAATAGTTATTCTTTAGAACGAAAGATGCCAGCTCTACCAGTAGCCTCGATTTTGGTCTTCGGTCTCCTGGTCTTGTTTTCAATAATTCAAATAATGCTTGTACTCCTTCCAAATATGGGATAGAAGTATACAGGTCTTTGAAATCGATAGTTACCAAAATTGAAATGTATTATATGAGTTGTATTTTGTATGTACGTTTTTGTGTTCTGTACAAGGTCCTGAATGTGGAAGTCAATAAATTTCGAAATTGGTTCCAGGATAGACCCAATGCCTGACACCATGGGCTGCCTGGGGGATTTGTAACATCTTTATGAATTTTTGGCAGGGCATAGAAAACTGAGACTCTCGGGTTTTCACACACAAGCAGTTCTGCCTCCCATTGGTGCAGCCAACCTGTTTTGTGGAATTATTCTAATAATTCTCTTATTCTCTGATCTATATCATGTGTAGGGTTATCTGACAATTTCTGGTAGTTCTCAGTTACATTCAAAAGGTGATAACACATGTCTCGATATTTAGCTAGATCCATCAGAACTATTGCTCCTCCCTTATCTGCAGGTTTTATTATTAATTCTGAATCATTTTCTAGTTCTTATACAATCTTTTTTTGTTTTAAAGTCAAATTATGTTTATTTACCATACATGTATTCCCTTGGTCACATACATTTTCTATTTCTTTGGATACTGTATTTATATGTGTTTCCACTGCGTTATTTAAGCCCACTTGTGGCATGTACTAAGATCGTATACCCATTGCCATTTCAGTTGTGTTTTATCTGGGTTACTAATCTCCATATTTTCAAACTGAACTTGAAGCCTAATATTTCGAAAAAAATATATTTAAATCTACTAGTAATTGAAAGTCATCAAGTATTTTTCAGGATTGAGTATGAAAGCCCAAGGCTCAGAATCTCTTTTTCTTCTTCCGACAAATTTCTTTGACTTAAATTAAAAATTACTGTCTCCCTCTGTTGCCTCTGCTGTATGTTTTTTCCTCCTATGCTCCCTCCATCTCCTCCTCCTCCTCCCTCTATAATGTTTTTGTCTCTGAGATCATAACGTCTGCTGGTTTGTGGCATGTTTCCCTCCGGTTGTTGAGTATATGAAGTACTTGGTACTTTGGGATCTTTCTCTTGTCTATCTGCACTTTCTTCCCTAAAAAAGGGCCCCTACTTCCAGTATGAAACATGTTCCTTGTGTAGCTATCTGAGCTGTTTCATCTCCTAGTTGTGAGGAATTTCTTATATGTATGGATGTTATTATCTCTACAATTAATTGTATCCCTATGGAATTTCTTTAATTTAATCTCTTTAATATTTTTTTAATATTACATTAATTTTTCTTTTGTTTCCTCCAACCATTTATTAAATTCTTCAAGTCTTCACTGTTATGTCAAAGTCTCTTCCTGGGTGTGAATGTCTTCTGCTATTTTTCCCTCTTGCTTTTATAATAGCTTAAATAAGTGCATACGTGAAATCCACACTACACCAAGTGTGGATTCCATCCCATTTCTTATTGAGTTCCTCATCATGTATACCTAAATTTGGCTCCACTGGTACCCATAGACCCCTTGGTATCCTTTTGTATTCTAAATATTTTGCCAAAATTAGACCATGCCATTCCAGCCTGACATCATTTGAGTTAATATTCTCCACTTTCCTTTTAATGTTCTTAACAGAATCCACTTCAATGTACTTAAATCTCTATCACCTTTCATAGTTTTCAATAAGGACTCTCTTTCCTCATCTGTGAAGCTATTGAATGTAAATGCTGGTTCTATATTACCCCCTACCTCTGCAAAATGTGCCATTCTGAATAGTAATAAAGATACAAAGTAAAGTCAGAATTATTAAATATTAATGATCAAGAATAATGAATACAAACCATATAGTTAGGTGATAAACACTCAAACAAAATTATTAAGAAATTAAAATAGGAAGTGTCTAATGCACTATCCAGCCCTTCAATAAAGATAATTGCAGAACGTCCTTGGAAAAACCATCTCACACACACCAGTGAATGAAAGTCAATTAAGCAAGAGTTCCATGGATAATCTGCTATCTTGGTAATCCTCCAATATTCAAGGTGCAGAGATGGAGAATGTGTGAAAGTTTCAAATATTTACTGAGTTGCCCCAGCTGTGGTAAAAAAAAAACATATGCTTCAAACAAGATATTCATCATTCTTATTTATTTTTCATAAATACCCCAACATTTTGCCAGCATCTGGCTTCTTCTGGGGGAACTATTAAGAAATATAAAAATTATAAATATTTGTGTAAACATTCAAAAATCATTATATATATATATATATATAAAACAACCTGATTACAATGTAAATGGGCACTATTTCAATTCATCCTAAATAAATCCTGTAACATGGTTCGTTATGTAAGTAAATATTTCAAAATTGTCACACATGCTCCATCTCTGCACCTGGAATATTGGAGGATTACCAAGATAGCAGATTGCCCATGGAACTCTTGCTTAATTGACTTTCATTCACCAGTGTGTGTGAGATGTTTTTTCCAAGGACATTCTGCAATTATCTTTATTGAAGGGCCGGATAGCCCATTGGACACTTCCTATTTTCATTTCTTCATAATTCTGTTTGAGTGTTTATCACCTAACTATATGGTTTGTATTAATTATTGATGACTTTGATCATTAATATTTAATTATTCTGACTTTACTTTGTATCTTTATTACTATTCAGAATGGCACATTTTGCAGAGGTAGGAGGTAATATAGAACCAGCATTTACATTCAGTAGCTTCACAGATGAGGAAAGAGAGTCTTTATTGAAAACTATGAAAGGTGATAGAGATTTAAGTACATCTGAAGTGGATTCTGTTAAGAACACTAAAAGGAAAGTGGAAAATATTAAATCAAAGGATGCCAGGCTGGAATGGCATGGTCTAACTTTGGCAAAATATTTAGAATACAAAAGGATACCAAGGGGTCTACAGGTACCAGTGGAGCCAAATTTAGGTATACATGATGAGGAACTTGATAAGAAATGGGATGGAATCTGCACTAGGTGTAGTGTGGATTTCATGTATGCACTTATTGAAGCTATTATAAAAGCAAGAGGGAAATTAGCAGAAGACATTCACACCCAGGAAGAGACTTTGAGACAACAGTTAAAACTTGAAGAATTTAATAAATGGCCAGAGGAAACTAAATAAAAATGACTGGAATATGAAAAAAATGTAGAGATTAAATTAAAGAAATTCATAGGGATACAATTGATTATAGAGATAATAGAATTTATACATATAAGAAAATTAGATACCCCACAATTGGGGGGATGGAAACAGCTCAGATAGCTTGGATAGCTACACAAGGAACACGTTTTGTACTGGGAGTAGGGGCCCTTTTTTCAGGGAAGAAAGTGCAGATAGACAAGAGAAAGATCCTGAAGTAACAAGTACTTCATATACCCAACAACTGGAAGGAAACGTGTCACAAACCAGCAGACGTTACAATCTCAGAGACAAAAACATAATAGAGGGAGGAGGAGATGGAGGGAGCATAGAATGAGGAAAAAACATACAGCAGAGGCAACAGAGGGAGACAGTAATTTTTAATTTAAGTCAAAGAAATTTGTTGGAAGATTCTGAGCCTTGGGCTTATATGCTCTATCACGAAAAAATTTGATGACTTTTAATTACTAGTAGATTTAAATAAATTTTTTTGGAATATTAGGCTTCAAGTTCAATTTGAAAATATGGAGATTAGTAACCCAGAAAAAATGCAACTGAAAATGGCAATGGGTATACGATCTTAGTATATGCCACAAATAGGCTTAAATAACGCAGTGGAAACATATATAAATACAGTATCTAAAGAAATAGAAAATTTATGTGAACAAGGGAATACATGTATGATAAATAAACATAATTTGACTTTAAAACAAAAAAAGATTTTACAAGAACTAGAAAATGATTTGGAATTAATAATAAAACCTGCAGATATGGGACTAGCAATAGTCCTGATGGATCTAGATAAATATTGAGACGTGTGTTATCACCTTTTGAATGTAACTGAGAACTACCAGAAATTGTCAGATAACCCTACACATGATACAGAGAATAAGAGAATAAGAGAATTAATAGAAGAATTCCACAAAATGGTTGGCTGTACCAATGGGAGGCAGAATTGTTTGTGTGTGAAAACCCGAGAGTCCCAGTTTTTTATGCCCTGCCAAAAATTCATAAAGATGTTACAAATCCTCCAGGTAGACCCATTGTGTCAGGCATTGGGTCTATCCTGGAACCATTTTCTAAATTATTGACTTCCACATTCAGGACCTTGTACAGAACACAAAAGCGTACATAAAAGATACAACTCATATATTACAATTATTACAAGAAGCAAACTCACAGGGTCTAATAAATTAAATCACAATTTTGGCAACTCTCGATGCCAAAGACCTATATACTTCTATCCCATATTTGGAAGGAGTACAAGCATTATTCAAATTGTTGAAAACAACACCAGGAGACTGGAGACCAAATTCGAGGCTACTGGTAGAGCTGGCATCTTTCGTTCTGAATAATAACTATTTTAGATTTGAAAAATAATTCTTTGGCCAGAAAAAAGGTATGGCCATGGGGAACAGTATGGCACCAGGCTATGCCAATGCATATATGCACAGTTTTGAGTGTAAATTTGTTTATGACATAGAAGGACCATTTCATGAGTATATTATTTTTTGGAAATATGAACATATGAACATATGAAATTTGCCAGCAGATAAAGGCCTAGAGGTCTATCAAGTCTGCTCGAATGTGCAGCTAGCACCCCTTATTCTGCAGCTGCCCCTCCCTTCCACCCTTCCCCTTCATTAACCCTCCCCCTTGTCCTGTCCCATCCTCGTTTGAAGCAGTCCACTGTTCTACTGCATACCACTTCAGCAAGTAACGATTCCACCCAGCCACCACCCTCTCTGTAAAAAGTGTCTCCTCATCTCCTCCTGAACCTTCCTCACTCCAGTCTCATATCATGGCCCCTGGTGTCCCTCCTCCCTTACTTTGAACAGCCCCTCTGTACCTGTCTTGTTTATTCCTTTCATGTATTTAAAGGTTTCAATCATGTCACCTCTCTCTCCTCTCCTCCAGTGAGTACATGTTCAACTCCTTCAACCTCCTCTTGTATGATAAGTCCCCAGACCCTTGATCATCTTTGTCGCTCTGTGCTGCACCCTCCAGTAACTTAATGTCCCTCTTCAGATATGACACCAGTACTGCACGCAGTACTCCAGGTGTGTCTAACTAATGACCTATACAGTGGCAGAATCACCTCCTCCTCCTCGAGGATATACCCTTGCAATACAACCCAGAATTTTGTTGGCCTTTGCAACTGCCTTCCCACACTGTGCCGAGTTGTTCATTGACCCTGTAATGAGCACACCCAGATCCTTCTCCTCCTCTGTCTGGGCTAGCTGCACTCCCCTAGCTGGTAACTCCTCCTAGGGTTCTTCATCCCAAAATGCAGCACCTTGCACTTTTTGGCATTAAAGCCCAGTTGCCAGGTGTCTGACCAGGTTTCAAGCTTTGCCAGATCATCCTGCAACCCCAGCCATCCCCCTAGGTCATCCACTGCCGCACCTACCTTGGTATCATCAGCAAATAGACTGATCTTGCTCTTGATGTCCCATGATATGTCTGCAATGAATATCCCAAACAACACTGGTCCCAACACTGAGCCCTGTGGAACACTGCTCGTCACTGCCCTTGGGTGTGAGAGCTCCCCACCCACCACCACCCTCTGTTGCCTTCCCTGCAGCCAGTTTCCTACCCATCTCATCAGCTTTGCACCCGCCCTTGTGCCTACTAACTTCCTTCCCAGCCTTCCATGTGGCACTGAGTCGAATGCCTTACTGAAGTCCAGATACAGGACATCCACTGCATGGCCCCTGTCCAGTTGCCTAGTTACCCAGTCATAGAACTCGACCAGGTTGGTTTGGCAGGATCTGCCACATAGAAGCCATGCTGTCTGCTGTCCTGTAGTCCTTGGCCTCTAGGAGGCCACCAGCCTCCTTTAGGATAGTCTCCATTAGCTTACCCATGATGGATGTGAGGCTCACTGGTCTGTAGTTTCCCGGTTCATCCTTGGGGCCACTCTTGTGGAGGAGCACCACATGAGCCATCCTCCAGTCCTGAGGTACACACACCCCAAATGTAGTGAGGCATTAAATAGATCTGCCAAAGGTCCTGCAAGGACCTCTGCCAGCTCTTTCAGTACCCTGGGGTGGATGCCATCTGGGCCTGGCACCTTGTCCACCCTCAGTGCCTTCAAACCCTCTCGAACTCTGCTCTCCATGATTTCCCCATCTGTCACCACTTCCCCCCCTGCTTCTGCCATTTCTCCCACCTTGGGTGTCACCCCCTATTCTCTTTAGTAAATACTGAGCAGAAGTACTCATTTAGTGCTTCCGCTTTATCGCACCTCTGCTTCCACCAAACCCCCCTCCTTCCTAATCCTTACTATGTGGTCCTTACAGCTCCTTTTCTCCCTGATGTACTTAAAGAAGTCCTTCTCCCCGTTCTTAATGCCTTGTGCCAGCATGAGTTCCATAGATGCTTTGGCTCCCCTTACTGCCCTTGTCACCTTCTTCGATTCTGTCAAGTACTCCTCCCTGTCCTCCCTACTCCCTATTTTCTTGTACTTCCTAAAAGCAGCTCTTTTCCTCCTTACCTTTTCCATGACCTCCTTGCTCAACCAGATCGGTTTCTTAGCCCTAGCCTTCTTGCTCTGGGCTTTGCAGCAGGTTTTTGTTGCCTCCACTATCCCCAGCTTTATGAGCTCCTACCTCTGATTAGTGTCCATACTGGGTTGAATTTTGGCAAGGTACCCTTTTACCACTTCCCCCATCCTCCCAAAGTCAGCCCTCCTGAAGTCCAGCACTATTGTGCCAGATTCCACTCCTTCCTTGCCCATATCCAATGTGAGCCATACTGAATGGTGGTCACTCCCTGACAGCGGTTCCTCCACTGTAATTTCTCTCACAAAGTCCCCATTTGCCAGCACAAGGTCAGGGGTATTCCCTAACCTGGTTGGTTCACTGACCATTTGCAGCAGAAAGCTGTCCTGGATGGCATCCAGCAGTACCTGCTCCCTTCTGTTCCAGGTTGTTGGGGTGCTCCAGTCCACTCCTGGCATGTTGAAGTCTCCCACAATCACCACACTACCCTTCTCGCAGGTCCTCCCGATCTGTCCCACTAGTTCTCTGTCTAACTCCTCCGTCTGAGATGGTGGCCTATACACCACTCCCATTCTAAGAATCCTATTCTTGGAATCCTGGATTTGCATCCAAAGTGACTTTGTACTACCCTCCTCCCCTTCCTCCCTTACACACTTCAGTCCTTCCTTCACATACAGTGCCACCCCCCCCTTTCCCAATCACCCTGTCCCTACGAAATAACCTGTACTCTGGTACAGACAGGTCCCAATCATTGTATTGGGTGGCCCATGTTTCCATGATGGCTGCAATGTCCACCTCTCCCTCTGCCATGAGAACCTGTAACTCTGCAGTTTTCCTCCCAAGGCTCCTAGCATTAAGGATAACCACCTTCCACCCTTTTCTCCCCCCTCCCATCCTGTCCTCCTTTCCTAGTATCACCAACAGTACTTGCCATTTGTCCTTTGTCACTGTTTGGGGGGTAAGCTCATATGGTTTCCCAACCTGTGGTCTCTGCATATCTCTTCCCCAACTGCCACACCTCACTCTAGTTTAAATTCCCACTTCCTCTATGTACTGCTCCATCCTCTGTTTCAACACTTTCTTTCCTTCCTCACTCAAGTGTAGTCTGTCCTTGGCATAGAGACTACTGTCCTCCCAGGTCCCTCCCCCCCCAACAGCCCATATCCTTTAGCACAACACCAGGTTCTTAGCCATCCGTTAAATTCCTCTATTATCAGCTTTCTTGTTGTGCTTGCCTTTGGCACTGGAAGTATCTCTGAAAAGTTACTGATCTTCCCCCCCACATAATTGTGCTAGTTCTCAAACCTCCTCTGGACTGTATCTACTGTCTTGCCAGCCAGGTCGTTTGTCCCAAGATGTATAATTAAATGAGGCTTGTCCCTACCCTTCTAGCATATTTCAGAACAGACTGTCCCACCCTTTCCGCTGTCATTCCTGGCATGGCCTCCACCCAAATGCGACTATGCCTCTCCCCCTTGCTACCCCACCTAACTCCTCTTAGTATTGAGTCACCCAACACTAAGATTCCACCCCTCTTACTCCCTGCTTGCTTCCATTCATCTCCCTCTCTCATTTCCAGCTCCTCTTCTTCCTCCTGCACATTATTTCCCCCTTTCACCCCTGTTGCAATTCTCCCAGCAGAACTTCCCCGCGCTCCAGTTTGGTCCAGGCATTTATCAACTACTCCTCTAATTTCATATTCTCTCCTCCACCTTCTTCCTCTCTAGCAGAGCACAACTATTTTCTGAAGGCCCTTCACAAATGCCCTCCTCTCTCTTCATAGTAACCTGTTCTCTCCTTTCCACTCCATGGCTTTTGCCACTTCTTCACCTCCCTCACAAGTCCCTATCTCCTCCTTCCATTTGTCTTTGTCTCTGACCTGGTTTCCCTGGCAATTGTTCTTCCTGGCCTGGGTCCCTTTGTCTCTGCTTCCCTTCTTCTGACCCTCTCCTCACCACTGTTGGCTTAAATTGCCCTCCCTCATCTCCCCTTCTTCCTCCCTCCAATATTGGGCTAAACCCACCCCTAATCTGCCTTACCTGTCTTAGTTCCTCCTGCAGACCCTCAATCTCCTTTCTAAGTTTTTCTATGTGGTTGCACACTAAACATCCTCCCACACTCCAGGCAATTTTTAGAAAGATTGGTGCACCACAGTTGTTGCAGCCTACCACCCTACCCATTGCTGTCGTTGCCAACCAGCGACCCCCCACCCTTCCAGATGCAGGATACCAAACACTCCCCCAAGTCTCCCCTCTCCTTCTCTATCAGTGCAAAACATTTTCTTTATTTCCCTTACCTCCTTTGTTGCACACATTTAGATATATTGAGCAACTGCTTTTTATATTCCTATCCTTCCTATCCACACTCAAAAACAGACTTTAAGTAGCCATTACACAACCTTCTTCAAACTCCTACTCCTCCTTTCCCCAATGCAATAACAATGCGAAGAGTAATAATAAAACTCTAGATTTGCATTTACTTCCCTTCCACTGAGAGAGCAGTCACTCTTAAGCTTGCTGTTCCTTTCCTGATGCCCCTCCTACTCCACACCCCCGCTGTACTATGTTTAGCTCCTGTCAATCAGATTTAACAGGCATATAATCAAGAGTTGGGGGTGGGAGAAAAATTTGCAGCAACCAAAGACAGCAAAGAATACACCACCACTACGTTTTAAATCCTCAATAGCCCAAAAACAATTTTAAGTAAAGACAACAAAGAAAGTACAGTGTCACCAAAGCCCACAATCCAAGTCTAAAAAAAAAACAGCAATTACCAGTTACTGTAAAGCATTGAATTGAATATGCTTCCTTCCCCTTCTGGCTTCTACAACATTCAAAAATACATACATTTCTATCTTTATTTATGTATGCTTTATTGATGGTTATTTTCTTATTATGGAAAGGAGGAGAAGATAAACTGAAAGAGTTTTTGAGCTGCTTACAGGGTTGTGATCCTAACTTAAAATTTGCAGTAGATTACAGTCTGGAAAATATGAATTGTTTGGACATTATGATTTTTAAATGTGGGAATAATTTAGTGACAAGGATGTATAGGAAAGCCACGGACAGAAACACCACTCTGCACAATAGCTTTCACCCCACGAGTCTCAAAGAAAGTATTCCCTATTCCCAACTTCTGAAAACTAAATGAAATTGCAGTAGACACCAAGATTTTAAAAGGGAAGAAAAAATGACACTTGATAGATTCAGAGTTAGAGGATACCCGATTAGGGTCCTTAAACAAGTACAACATAAAGTATCACAAGTAAAGAGAGAGGAATTATTAGAAGACAACGTATCAGAAAAAATGAAAGGGTGTGACAGGAAACTAACTTTTAGTACTACTCATTGTGAAGAAATGTCTAAAATTAGAAAAATCATTCTAAACCATTGGAGCATTCTTCAAAATGACCCAGGAATGAGCCAAATATTTAGAAATAAGCCTTACACTACTTCTAAAAAAGCACTCAACATTAGGAATAAATTGATTAAAATGATTCACAAACATGATGAGAAAATTGGGGGACAGATATTGTTGGGTCCCTTAAGGAATAGCATGTTCCCATGTGGTAGGTGCATGGCATGTGGGAATACGTGAAAGAAAGAATCATTTAAACATCCTTATACAGGCAAAATATATAATATTAAACATCATATTGATTGTAATACATCGGGGGCTGTTTACATATTACAGTGTCCTTGTGACAAATTATATGTAGGACAGACCTCTAGAGAGCTCAAAAAGCAGATTTCAGATCACAAAAGTAGAATTAGAATGAGGGATGAAAGCTCATCAGTGGCTAGGCATTTTGTAGAAAGGGGCCACACTGTAATGTAACTTAGATTTTGGGGCCTTGACAAAGTACATAAGATGCAGTCACGCAACACAGGTAAATAATTGAAAAGCTGGTAACATGTGAACCAGAGATGAATCTAGGAAGTGCCATTAAACTGAAGCTTTTTTATGCCATTTAGGTGAACATTTGTAAGCAGTTTGAAATTACTTGTGGCATGTGGAGCTAGATAGAAACCCCTTAAAAAGGTGATTTTTGTCATTTTTATTAACTTAGGAAATGTTTTGTGTCATAAAATGTTTGACATACACTATAGGGGGTGTTAGTGGTATCACACTCTTATAAGTTGAATGACGTAAAAAAAAAGAGTTGTACAGGTTATATCAGTTTTGAAGTTGCTATTTACATATAATAATACAGGGAATTATTAGTGTCACAAATGTATTAAGTGTTTAAGCACTGGTTAATAAAAATTACAATGAAAGTATGTAACATTAGGAGACACAACGAACCATGTTACAGGATTTATTTAGGATGAATTGAAGTTGTGTCCATTTACATTGCAATGAGGTTGTTTTATATATATATATATATATATATATATATATATATAAAATTATTTTTGAATGTTTACACAAATATTTCTAATTTTCATATTTCTTAATAGTTCCCCTAGAAGAAGCCAGATGCTGATGAAACATTGGGGTATTTATGAAAAATAAATAAAAAGAAAGAATATCTTGTTTGAAGCGTATGGTTTTTATACCAGAGCTGGGGCAACTCAGTAAATATTTGAAATTTTCACATATACTCTGTCTCCACACCTTGAATATTGGAGGATTACCAAGATAGCAGATTGCCCACCCATGGAACTCTTGTTTAATTGACTTTGCAACCTCCTGCCAGAATTGGGCCAGTCTGGAACAGAGTCCTAAAATGTGCAGATGGCCCGCTTGCCCCTCTCCACATTCTCTCCAGCAGGCCAGGCTGTGATCTGTATCCCACTTATTTTTGACTACAGGGGTTATGAAGAAGCATGACTTTATCATCCACTCGATTTCTTTCCACCTCTGGGAGTATGTGGTTTGGGGGGCTTGTGAAAATATATTCTCCAACTCCTCCTCAGTTAATTGTTCTCCTATCTCTCTTTCCCACCTACTCTTAAGGGGGGCTGAGTGTCCCTTCCCTCTGTCCCTAAGTGCCACATAAAGGGCAGAAATATTCCCTTTATTATGTAGGGAGCTCTGTGTCTCCTTCATTATGACTCATAGTTTAGATTGCTCTGGTTCGAGGCCATATTGTTTCTGTAGGTTCCGAATGTGGGTCCTTAATTGAAGAAATCGGAAGTGATCAGAGTGCCTCAACTGATATTGTGTTTTAATATTTGCGAATTCATGTATCATCCTCCCATCTATTAATTGTCCTAAGGAGTTTATACCTAACCTGCTCCATCTTCTGAAGGTAAGGTCCTGTCTTGCTGGTTCAAAGTCTTTATCCCAAGCAAACTGCCTCAGAGGCCATAGCTCTCCCAGGGAACTGTACTTAATCTGTAATCTTTGCACTGCAGCCAGAATATTCCTTACTGTGTATAATGATGGGTTTGCTGTCTGATCTGCCAGTTGTGGTGTAAATATTCTTACCTCTGTTACCTCCCTCTCCATTACCTTCCACAGAGCCCTGTACTCTGATTTCAGCCATAGCAAGGCATTTCTCAGTTGGGCTGCCAGGTAGTAGTCGTCTTCCAGGTTCAGTACTGCCCTGCCCCCCAGATTTCTTATTAGTTTGTAGGAGTGAGCTTTTAATCTGTGGCTTCTTGTTGGCCCAGATAAATCTCATAATTGTCCCTTGCCAGATCCGAAATTGTTCTGTAGAGATCTTTATGGGCAAGCATTGAAAAAGGTAGAATCTGGGGAGGATATTCATAGAGAATATTTCTATCTAGGAATACAGAGGCAAGTTTAGGAGTTCCAATTTTTTAATATCGTATTTAATTTGTAGGAATAAGGGGTCAAAGTTGCTGCAAAACAGGTGATTCAGATTCCTAGGAATATAGGTCCATGGATATTTTATTTTGGGGGTATTCCATTTTAGGGGTAGCAGCTGGCTGATCGTTAGCGAGGGTGTATAAAAGAATTTAAGTATTTCTGTTTTGTTTTTATTTAAGGCATATCCCGAAAGCCTATCAAATTTATTTAGTAGATCCCATACCCTAGGCATGGACTCCTCTAGGTTTGTTATCTAAAGGAGGACATCATCTGCATAGAGTGAAATTTTCTGTTCTGTTTCCCCTGCCATGAGGCCCTTTATGTTGGGGTCCTCCCTAATGGCCTGTACCAATGGCTCAATGTACATGGCAAACAGTAATGGGGACATTGGGCATCCCTGTCTAGTACCTCTCTGGAGCACAAACCTCTGCGACACCCCGCCACTGATTCTAACATAAGCTTGTGGAGCTGCATAGAGGGACTTGATTGCTTCCAGGAATGGCCTCAGGATGCCCATCTGTTCCACCACTGCAAACAAAAAGTTCCAGTCGACCCTGTCGAATGTCTTCTTGGCATCAAATCCAAGGAGGCATGCCAGGATGCAGTGTCTATTTATGAGGTCTAGGTTATTAATTGTTCTCCTCACCCCCTCTTGGGCCTGTCTTTCTTCAATGAACCCTGTTTGGTCCTGTTTTATTAACTGTGGGAGTAATGGATTTATTCTATTTGCCAACATAGCTGTAAATATTTTATAGTCTACATTTAGTGGAGATATGGGCTGATATGAACTGCACTCCTTAGGGTCTTTTCCCTCCTTGGGTATTACAGTTATAGTGGTGTAATTCCATGATGGGAAAACAGGCTCTCCCTCTAGCCATAACAAATTATATACCCTATTTAAGAGAGGGGTCAACTCTGTGGCATACGACTTAAAGAACTCCCCACTAAACCCATCGGGGCCTGGGCATTTACCCAGTTTATTTATTTTTTGATTGTAGCCATAATTTCGGCTGCGGTAATTGGTGTCATCAAGGACTGTGCCTGGGCTGTGTTAATTCTGGGGAGCCCCAAATTCCTCAGGAATTCAGCCTTGTCTTCCCCCGATGCCACTTTTTCTGACTTATATAGGGTTTTGTAGTATGACACAAGTGATCCGGTTATTTGGTCCCACTTGTGTCTAAATGTCCCTCTCTAATTCCTGTGATTGTCACTCTGGCTGTCCTCTGTCTTAGGCGATATGCCAGTAGCTTTGCCGCCTTGCCCCCCCCCCCATAATATGTCTGCTTTAGATAATGCAATGCCCTTTCAGTCTCTATCTTTTGTATCTTCTGTATCTTACTTTTTTTTAAATATCTGAATCCCTATCCTTGTTTCACTGTTGTTTCTGTGATGTTTCCAAAGCCCTCAGCTGTTCTGTTAGAGTCTGCAACTGTTTTAGCCTTCCCTTTTTCTTATACGTGGCTATCAAAATCAATTTCCCCCGACCATAGTTTTTACGGTGTCCCAGAGTATTTGGGCCGTAGTGCCCGGTTTGTCATTCAGTTTCACTGTTTGTGTAATTAGTTTTTGAATCTCTTCTGTAATTTTCTCATCTTTCAGTAGGCTTTCATTTAGTTGCTCCACCTCAAGAAAAAAGGGGTAATGGTCTAACAGTGTGGCCGTGCCCACCCACATAGCTGGGAAAAGGGATATATCCCTACCATATGTCAGGAACATGTCTAGCCTGGAGTATACTTTATGTCTAGGTGAATAATAAGTAAACTGTTTTGTTTTAGGGTACTTCTCCCTCCAGACATCCACCAAACCACAGTCTTTCAGCAATCTAGAAAATTCTGTCACCACTTTGCGTTCTGCAGTGGGGATGCCAGAGGTAGAGTCCCATCTCCTGTTTAAGACCAGGTTCCAGTCCCCACCAGCTATCGCCAGTCCCTGAACTTTCTGTGTCACAAGCTGTAGAAAGTCTGCATAAAATATGGCTGAGGACCCCGGGAGGGGGATGCACATTGAGTAGAGTTACCCAGGTCTCCTGTATTTTCCCTAGCACTATTAAATTGCAGGCCCCAGGATCCACCGTCACCTCCTCCTCTTCAAATGGTACACTCTGTGACAAGATTGTTGCCACCCCTCTCTTCCTATCCTTCTCTAGAGAGGCATGATACAGGACCGGGTAGCCCCTGGTCTTAAGCTTTACTGCTTCTTTAGGGGACAGATGTGTTTCCTGTAGGAAATTAATCTCACATTTCTGGGTCCGTATGAATCTCTGTACCTGTTTTCTTTTAATTGGGTGTGCTATCCCATTTATATTATAGGATAGGATTTTGGTTTGAATCACAGCCATTTAATAATTTATATGCATGCCAGATCCCTTCCAGGGGCTCCCCGATTCCCCTCTGCCCATTTCTGCCATGCCCTCTCTTCTCATGTTTCATTCTTCCCCAAACTTGCCTGCTCCCTTCATCTTTGTTTATCCTGCCTGTTTTAGCGTTATAAGAAAGTGTACTGCCCCTTTTCCAAATATTGATATGCCTTTCAGGAATTCTTAATCTTTGAGAATCCACACACATTCTAAACAGAAACTTGTAACATAGTAAAGTTATAAAACATTTCCAACTTTCTCCACTGGATGGGATTATAAACTCAGAAAACTCATTAACCTGTTCTCAAACATCAGTGCCCCCTATCAGGAATTTTATCCGCATTTGACCATTGTGACTATTGATGGGGGATCCCCTCTGGTACCTTCCCTTCACTCCTCCCAAAAGCATCCTGTTGAGGGGGGGGACTCCAGTTGCACCAAATGTCTCCGATCTCCTGTTATTGTCTAGGATGGGAAGTTCCCTTCCACCCATAGTGTGTTACATGGATACCAGAAGGATTCCCGATCATTTAGTCTCTGACTTCCTAGGTTGGCATGGGAAAACATTCCCCTGCCAAGTGCAGTCCCCAAGAAACATTTATCCCCAGTTGTGGTATGGGGTGTAGCCTTTTGGTGGAGGTATTCCTGGATCTTTGCCCACCTCCAAGGTAAATAGCCCCCATCAGCATCAATAGCAGCATTCCCTCCGCTCCCCGCCACTCAGTTTTTGCTGTCATTTATATGTCATTTGTATGCCCTTTTAAATTACCAACAGCTGAGGGGGGAGTCATAGTAACAAGTGAATGGAGGTCTAATCCGGCATTCCCCCCTCTGTAATTATGCATCTGTTTCATCTTATGCTGGTATTATTGTCATCTTCCTTAGTTGCTCTAAACATTTCTCTTGACATACTTGTTTCCCTGAATAATCAGCCCCTTCCCCTTCCCCTGCAGAGCCGCCACCCTATACCAACTCTGCCCTAAGTGACACGCTCCCCCGCCCTTCCATACCATATAAAACATGCCCTCAACTTTTATTTATTGTTATGTTGTCGCTTTGACTAATTAGTTCTGTAGCATACATTTCAGTAAAACCAGCCCCAAGTGTCAATTAAGCAGCAGATTGTCTCAACAGTTACTGAGTCTTGTGACCTAGGTTTCAATTTTTGTCTTGGCTTAAGGATGGAGTGTAGCCCATCCAATGTGATCTCAGTCACATTCCCTGAGGTAGGGCAGGTACCTGAGTGTTACCCCCAGATCTCTATACGTTGTCCCCCCACCCACCCAAGGGCCACTGCTCCAAGTCAGCCCTGCCCATTGCAGTCACCTACAGAGAGTCTTTAGTGAGTCCTGAGCATCTCCTGGAAGGGGGGGCCATCACCTTGTGATTACCTCTTGAAGCTAACGTGGATCTCAGGGCACATGTTCCACTGTTGCTGGCCGAGCCTCGGGCGAGTTGTGCGTCTTCCCTGTCTTCTCCTTTGCCGCAATAGAGTCAATCTGGACCGTGAAGGAGTATTGCCTCAGAATGGTGCAAATGTCCACCCTCAGAGTCGAAGAGGCAGTCTCATTGGTTTGGCTTCCAGTTGAGGATCCCTTTCTTGCCATCAACCAAGCCGAATGGATCAGCTCCTTTTCAAGTCGTTCTTTTACCAGGTGTGGAACTGTAATTCCGATGCACTCCAAAAATTGTGACGCTGCCACTAAACCTTCATAGATTTTAGTCCCCTTCTCCGTCTCAATCTTCAGCTGTGCTGGACACAGGATCTGGGCCTTTATGTTCTTACTTCTCAGTTGCCTCATAATTGGCCATAAGGTTTTTCTGCTCTCTTGTACTAAGGTGGTGTAGTCATTATCAAGTCGGATGCGGTGTTATCGATAGAAGATAGTTTTCCTCCTCCACGCTCATTTGAGAAGGTCCTCCTTTGTATTATAGGAGGTGAGCTTGGCGACAAAGGAGTGCGGCCGAGCCCCAGGGTTTGAGGGCCGCCGTACCAACGAATGATGAGCCTTGTCCAACGCCAAGTCATAATCCGGGGGAAGATTCAAGGCTTCTCAGAGCACCCTTTGCAGAAAAGTGATTTGGTCTTCAGCTCCCTCCTCAGAACCCTTGGGGATCCTGTACACCCTTATATTTTGTCGACGACTTCTTCCCTCCACGTCGTCCAGCTTATTTGTTAGCTCCCACTTTCTTGCCAGGAGAAAAAGCAATAAGTGGTCATGGCGGTTGGCCTGCTCAGTAACATTTGCAAGGCCCACCTCAATTTGGTCCACTTGGTGTTCAATCTTGCTGATATCGTCTCTGAGCTCCATGAGTGTATTATCAATTTCTTTGACCATTTTGGCTGTTTGCAAAATAGACGTGACTAGTTGGGAGCATTCCTCTTCCTTCATGCCTGTTAGATTCACTCTGATCTCCTGACCTGTGGTCTCCATTAATGGACCCATTTTTTCCTGCTGCAGCATATTGTAAAGCTTCTGGACGGGGGTCTGTGGGTTCTTGGTTAGTAGGACTTTCGACTGCGTTGCTTTTGCTGGAGAGTGCATCTTTATAAGGCTCAGATGCTAACAGATTTTGTTCTGGGCAATGGGGAGAATGGAGCTAAGCCGCCATTAGGACCGCTGACATCACTGGAAGTCCCTTGGTTTAGGGCTCTGACCTGCGAACCTGGAGAACTGGGTTTGAATCCCAAGCCCCCACTTGCATACTGTGTGATCCTGAGCAATTCACTTAACTTCCCTGTGCTCCCAGGTCACACATGAAAACAAGCTTCAGCTTAGTGGATTCAATCAGATGGCAGCAGTCAGTGCGGACGTTCCGTCTTGAGCTCTGTTGCAGCCTCCTTCTTTTAATATGTACCCACATAACTCACAGAATAAATGAAGATTAAAGGTTCTATTTTTAACCACAAAACAGTAGTGCTTCTGATCATCTTTTCAGTTTTTTGTAATCAGTGGTATTATCAGAAATCACTGGGAAATAATACGTTGAAAACTGCAAACTCTCCATGCGAGCTGCTCAGAGAAAACTCTCGCATTCGGCAGGCTGTGCTATAATGGCCTACTACCTATATGCAGTTCTGAGTGAGTAAACATCTTTCATCAAACAATAACAAGGCACATTGTATTTTAAAACACGTTTTTAGCAGGGAAAAAAAAAGACGACCTAATACTTGAACAGTTAGTATTAATTCCATCATTTCCCAACATGAATACAGGGGAAAATCTTATTAAAATGAAAGCAGAAGTCAGTTGCATAAAAAGACCACTTCCTACATCTGATAGTGACTCTGAGGAACAACAAGGGGCTTTAGCAAGAAAAGCAGCTGCAGAAAACACTCTTAACGTTTCCCATTCTGATATTATCATATCTGAAGTAGCTGGTATAAAGTTAACTCTCAGTGACATGTCAGCAGATATAGAAACATAGAAGTTGACGACAGATAAGGACCGCAAGGCCCATCCAGTCTGCCCGTTTCTTTTTCTACCTCATAAATGTGCCATCGGCCTTTGCTCTGTCAGTGACCTATCTATTCATAGTCATTTGTATTGCTCCCTTATGCCTATCCCATGCCTGTTTGAAGCCCTGCACTGTATTCATAGCCACCACTTCTTGTGGTAAGCCATTCCATGCATCCACCACCCTTTCTGTGAAAAAGAATTTCCTCACATTCCCCCTTAATCGGCCTCCTCTAATCTCATGCTGTGTCCTCTTGTCCTGCTATTTTTCTTATATTTAAACATGTTAGACTTTCACCTTGTTAATGCCCTTAAGGTGTTTAAATGTCTCGATCATATCACCTCTCTCCCTCCTTTGCTCAAGGGTATACATATTGAGCTCCGTTAATCTGTCCTCATATGTCTTCTGATGCAGTCCCTGCACCATTTTGGTTGCCCTTCTCTGGACTGTCTCAATTTGGTTAATGTCCTTGTGAAGGTGTGGCCTCCAATACTGCACGCAGTACTCCAGATGGGGCCTAACCAATGTCTTGTACAGAGGATTATTACCTCCTCTACGACTTGTGATACCCCTACTAATACACCCTAACACCCCTAGCCTTACCTACTGCTTTAGAGGTCTGCTTGGATGATTTTAGGTCATCAGTGATGATGATGCCCAAGTCTCTTTCTTCCTTTGTGACTGCTAGCAACTCCCTCCCAGCCTATAAGTGGCTTCAGGGTTTCTCTCCTATGTGCATGATTTTGCACTCTTTGCATTAAATCCCAGTTGCCACTCTTCTGACCATTCTGCTAGTTTATCCAGATCTCTTCTCATTCTGCCCACCCCATCTGGATCATCTACTCTGTTGCAGATCTTGGTGTCATCTGCAAACAGACAAGCCTTACCTCTAGTCCATCTAGCAGGTCACTAATGAAGATGTTGAATAGGACTGGCCCCAGGACTGATCCCTGAGGTACCCACTTGTGACTTGCATCTCTTCTGACTGTATACCATTTACCACCACTCTCTGTTTTCTGCCAGTCAACCAGTTTGCCACCCAGTTGACCAACTTCTGACCCACCCCGAGCCTACCTAGCTTATTTATCAATCTTCTATGTGGAACAGTGTCAAAAGCTTTGCTGAAGTCAAGGTAGGCTACATCAACTGCTCCCCTTGGTCCACCACTCTGGTTACCCAGTCAAAGAAATCTATGAGATTAGTTTGACAGGACCTTCCTTTGTAAACCCATGCTGTCTTGGATCCTGTGCCCCTATGGATTCCAGGTGTTGCACTATCCTTTCCTTAAGGAGTGCCTCCATAATCTTGCCCACTACTGAGGTAAGACTGACCGGTCTGTAGTTCCCAGGCTCTCCCTCTGCTACCACTCTTGTGGAGTGGATCACATGAGCCCTTCTCCAGTCTTCTGGGACCTCTCCTGTGCTCAGAGACTCACTAAACAATTCTGCTAATGGCTCTGCTAGTTCCTCCTTTAGCTCCTGTAGTACCCTGGGATGTATGCCATCAGGTCCCATTGCCTTATCCACCCTGAGCTTAGCAAGCTCTTGTAGGACCCTTTCTTTGTGAAGGGAGTAGTGCTCACCTCCCTCCCCTGTGTCCATGATGCTGAGCTGTGGGCCCTGCCCTACCTTCTCTTCAGTAAATACTGAGCAAAAGTATCTATTTAGGATAGATGCCTTTACAGGGTCCTCCTCCTCACATGCTCCCTTTTCTCCATTAAGCTTAGCAATACCCCTCTGGACTTTCTCCTTTCACTAATGTATCTATAGAAAGTCTTGTCACCTTTCTTTACTGTTCGTGTAGTGTTTCCTCAGTTTGGGACTTTGCCTGCCTTACTGCCTTACCTGCTTCCCTTAGGGCAGTTTGGTATGCCTCCTATCTTCATCCCGCTGTGTTCCCTTATATTTTCTGAAGGCCAGCCTTTTGGCTCTGACCTTTTCTGCTACTGTATTTGAGAACCAAAGTGGTTTCCTTCTTCTTTGCACTTCCTTTTCTGTCTAACACAATGGGATGTTGCTTCAAGTATTGTATCCTTAATGCTTGCCCACTTTGCCTGTACCTCCTCACCTGTGTTTCTTTTGCCAGGGCTAGCTTAACTCTGTTGGCCATCTTATCAAAGTCAGCTCCTCTGAAGTCCCATATTTTTGCTTTGGAATGGGATGATTTAGATGTAGTAGCCAAATTGAACCATACCATGTGATGGTCACTGGCCCCCAGGTGACCTTCTACCTGGAGATCTGTGATCCCTTCTTTGTTAGTCAGTACTAGATCTAGGATAGCCCTGTCTCTTGTGGGTTGCTGTACCAGTTGTTTGAGGCCCTCCCTGCAGGGAATCCACTATGAGTCTAGTTCTGGCAGATGTTCCTGCTGGTATTGACCAATCTGTATCTGGCATGTTGAAGTCTCCCATTATCAGAACCTCCCTTTAGCTGTCATGTTTTGTATATCTTCTAACAGTAATGTGTCTATGTCCTCCCTCTGGTCTGGGGCCTGTAGACAACCCCAGTTCTTATGGCTGTCCCATTTCCTGTTTCCAGGGTGACCCACAGTTCTTCTGGCTCCTTATGTGTATTCTGAATTTCTGTAGCTTTGATATTTTCATTAACATACAGGGCCACTCCTCCCCTTTGCACCTCGGTCTCTTCTGAACAATACATAGCCAGGTACTGAAGTCTCCCAGTGTGGTTACTGGTAAACCACGCTCACTAATTGCTACTATGTCCAGTTTAGCCTCTGACATTATTGCCTGCAGGTCTGGGATCTTATTTCCCAGGCTGTGAGCATTGTGTACATGATTTTCCATTGGCCAGATTTTGGTGTGTTAGTTGTTGGGTGAAGTTTGGCATTACCCTGTGCATCATATGGGGAGACAAACCTTTTTCTTACCTGGTGATGCAAATGAACGGCAAACACGCTGAATTCCTGTTTGACCACTAGCTGAGGGGAGGTGTTCTTCCCATTCGACGTATGGGGTGCTGCACCCTCTCCCCATTTGCTAGTTTAAATATTCTGCAAAGACGCCAAACTTCTGCCCCAATGCACTGACTCCTCTTTAGTCAGATGCAGTCCATCAAATTTAAAGAACTTTCGCTCCCAGAACTGTTGCCAGTTCCCTACAAATCTGTGTCCTTTTTCCTGGCACCAGTCCTTGAGCCACGTGTTTAGCTCCCCTATCTCCCCTTCTCTGACCTTCCGTCCATCTGCTCCCTTCTCCCAGACTGGCAGGATCTCAGAGAAGGAGATGCCGGACGAAATAGATGATAGTTTGTCACCCAGCCTAGTCAGGTGTTCCTTGGTCTCCACAACTGACCGGCTGTTGAGATCATTAGTCCCTATGTGTACTAGGACATCAATGTTTTCTCCTGCTTTGTGAACAATTTTAGCAATGCGGTCAGTGTCTCTCCATGCTGATGTACCTGGGAGACATCTGACCATCACCCCTGGCTGGAGATGGGTATCAACTCCCCGAATCATGGAGTCTCCTATGATCAGAAGTTTTTTGGATTTCTTTGTGCTTGTTTAGTTTTGGTTCCTGATTTGGGTGAGTATTGTTGTGTTAGCTCCTGTGTCGCAGTGTCCTGTTTCTGCAGTGTCTTCTGCCTCTTTATTTGATTTCAGAGATAGAGGCAGATACCTGTTTGTAGTGTTTATATGGTTTTTGGAGGTAATGTGTTGGAGAGCAGAGAGTGAAGGGGCACCTGATTTGCTCCTCCTAACCACCTGCCAACCTCCTGGACCAACTACCCTCTGCGGTCGAGGTTTTTCTGTTGGATGCTGGGGAAATGGCGGGTGGTTCTTATAAAAGAGGTCAGACAAGTTCTTGCTGAGCATAAGACTAAGATTACAGATGTAGAGGTCAGAACAAGCAGCCTGGAGGATACTGTATGTAAGGAAGAAAAAGAGAGGAGAAATGACAGTTGAAAGATCTCTAAACTGGAAAGTAAAATGGAAGATATTGAGAATAGAAATCACAGAAATAATTTAAGAATTTTCGGCTTAAAAGAAGGAACAGAAGGAGCTGACACTATTGCCTTTACTAACAAACTACTTCAACATATTGCTGGCCCTCCCTCCACCTGACACCAAATATTACATTATTGAGAGAGCACATAAATCTGTTAAAGAGCCCCTGACACCATTAGGAAAACTTTGAAAAAAGTAAAATTTATATTCAACTCTATCCCATTTTCTTTATTACTTCAAATATTTTCAGTAATTAATTACCAGTTTTCTTTATTACTGAAAACAGTTGCATGAAAACAAGATCCCTGTCCCTTAAACTATATCTGCGCTGGCTGCTTCTCTGCACATGACATCACAATCCCCTGTTTATGACATCATAATAATCTCCACAGCAAAATATTTTGATGTCATAAACAGAATTATGATGTCAAATGTAGGTAGGCAGACAGAACACGAAGGGCAGAGATACTGTATTCATGTAAATACCCTTAGTAATAAAGAAATAAAGGTGAGAATTACACAATACGATACAAAATATAAGCTACACTGATGCCTGAATATTCAATATTTTCAAAGTTGCCTCAACTGCGTCAAGAGCTCTTTAAGGCTAAACTTGCTGCCTCTGAGAGACCAAGATCCTTTGTGCTCCGATTTCTTAATTTTCAACAAAAAATTTATGTACAACAAGCACTCAGAGACAAAAACAATATTCTGTTTGAGGGATGTAAACTGAAGATTTTCAGTGATCTTGCCCCTGAAACTTTGTGGAAAAGGGATGTCTTTTTTACCATTAAAAAAAGACTTTGAGAAGTTGGCTTGAGATATAGTTTATTCTTTCCAGCACTCCTTAAGATATGGGCCCCTGAGGGAATTAAGGAATATAATGGTTATACAGTTGCAAAGAGTAGACTTAAGAAAGACTTTCCAGAGGGTAGTGGACAGTATTGGATAAGCTACTTTAGTAGCGTAAAACTTTAAATGAATACATGGTGCTCAGCGCTTACTTTGATGTTTGTTGTGTCAGTTTTAGCATGCTTCCCCCACACCTCCCTTGTTTGTTTTTTTTTTAATGGGGGGGTGTTGGGGTGAAGCCCACCAACTCAAATAAACTACTAAAAATAACCCAATGACTGATTTAAGAAAGTAGCATAACTTGTTCCCACGCTAATAACGTAGGTTCATGGATGGTCCGATACTCTCCACTATCTCTCAACTTTCCTAGTCTTTTTCAAACATTTGATTTTCAGTATTGACAGTCCTACATTTACAAATTAGACTTGATGATTTTGGTGTCTATTAAATAATTGAGCTGATTGCTTGGGCAGTGCAGAATACCATGCATCACATTAAGGTCACACCCCTCCTCTCCCCCCCCCCTTTTTTTTTTTGTTTCCAAGAGCTCCTACTTCAGTGAACTTATGATGTTTTTAAGGTTGGATTTGTTTATGCGCTTGGGACATGCTGGATTCAGTCACCCACACTTTTTCAGGTAAAAGGAAGAAATGAGGAGGTTGGAGTACCCCTGCCTCTTATCTGGCTGGCCTCCAGGGACAATGTAAATGTAAAACATAATTATGTATTTATTGCAGTCTTGCTCGCCTCTGGTGGTCTATAACTACTAACTGCCTGGGATGTACCACTTTATTCCCAATTTATCCACCCCTTTTTTCCTTCAAAATGCACAATTAGACCATTGATACTAGATCTGTTGCCCTTAACTGACCTCAGGCCGTAGCACTAAATCTGGCAGGACTTGTCAGGGAAAGAAAATATCAGTGCTATGAAGGCTAGTAGCTGCCTTTTGTGCAGCACATTTACAGCCTATACGTCCTTCTGCTTGTGTTCTTATCAATTTGTGGCAGCAAAATGGGTGTCAGTTTCAAATTACTTACATCAGGGATACAGCAGGTATACCCAGGTCCATGAATATATTATTCTAGTGGCTGTGACTTGGCAGGGGTGAGGCACAATACAAGATGTACTGAAAATAATAAAAAAGTAACATTTTGTGTTATTTTTTCCCTGAGTGGGGGCTTCTACACTTTTTGCTGGTGTGTGGTTCTGGCATGATCTGGGTGCTTTAGTTGAATTTAGTAGAACAATACCACTAAGCATCCAAGTATTCACATCTTTTGATTTTCTGCCATTTTAAAAATGCTCACCTTTTGAAAAGTGGAAAAGACCATTTGCCTGTCTCTCGCCCCATTCCTCCTGGAACTGGTGAGTTACGTGCTGCTCGCGTTGTGTGTTAACATCCGTGAGCCTTGCAATATAGGTAATTACCTTTGACCTTACAATGGGGACGCTGGGTGAATCAGAGTGATGCATGGATAAATGCAGGCTCCAGGGAGAAGAGGGAAGAGGGACAGTGATATCTCTGAATATTTTAAATGATTAAATTATTTTCTGATTAGTTCTTAAACATTTCAACTCGTTCAGCACTTTTTACCATTGGATTCTACAGTAATGTGCACTGGAATCCCAAGCTGACTTCATGATCTCGATGGACACTGCAGTTGAGGGCTTCTCATTAGTTCTCTAGTGGTAAGCAAGGTAATATAACAACATGCATGGCTAAAGATTAATTATTTTATTTCGGGGGACATACTGTTGACTTGTGGATGGACTGCTTGTTAACAACATGCTATGCCTGGTTCTGCTGTTACCATGCACAGTTCAACAACAGCAGGGGCTTATATTTTAAGCTGAATGGATGAATAAATTGTTTGTTAGGCCATCTAGGGCTGTATTTAAACAGGCTGAATTCAAATGCACTGTTCAGCGACGCTGTTTACATTGTTCATACTTACAAAATGTTATTGCTCCTTAAATAGCTCACATACTTTTTAGAAATACAATGCAAATCCTTCACAGGACTTGTACATATGTGATTGATTGGGAATATAATGAGGCATTCTCCATTATTAAAAGGGGGCAGTTGGTTACTTACTTGAAAATGTCATAATTTAGTATCATAAGTCCCTAGTTTGTTTAACCAAGTAAGAAGAGAAATACTTAACTGTGTATACTGGCTTAGACTTAAAATATTATTTAAGAAAGATTCAAAAATGGGTTACAGCACTACCATCAAGGCCCCTGGAATCCTGCGATTCAGCAGTTGCGGAATTGTCTGCAGAATTAGCATCATGCCACAGACTATATATAGTGCCATAGAATTCATTGTTTTTGGTGAATTTTCATTCAAATATTCTGTTTTTCTGTAGTGTCGTGCTTTCTTTCCCATCTTGTTTATCCTGAAACCCCTCTATGCTCATCATATGATGTCATCGATTACATCACATAATATTTAGCCAATGGCAGGACTGCATTCTACCAGAGAAATGAACAAATCATGCCACAGAAATCAGAAAATGCTGCCGCAGAAACCAAAGAGCCCTGCTGCAGAAATCAGAAAATTCTGCCACAGAGCACTGGGGGCCCTGACTACCATATATACAGTTCTGATGTTTAGATTATATCACACTAGGATTACTGTTATACAGTAGTTAGGAATGAGATGAGGCTGACCCAGAGGTACTTTAACCTTGATGCCTGATCCATGCTTCTTCCCACATACAGATTCTATGACAGCACTGTACATATAATACAGGGGAAGGAAGAAATAATCTTATGATTTACAACTACAGTTACTGTTCTGGATTTAATTAGAACCACACTATGATTATTCCAATCTAGGTAATGCTTGGGGTTGGGTTATGACTGCAGTTTAAAAGTTTTCATTACTATGCAGAGCAACATGCTTATTAAAAGAGATTAAAATTTGGAGATTCCCTAGTTTAGGTTGTTTCAAAGATGAATGAGGGAGACAACTGCTTTATTAGAGTGCCATCCAAGAATGCATTGGATGAGGGTTTTAGTGTACTCTGCTGTGTTTTTCCTTAAAACAATTTTTAAAAGAGAATCAGAGTGGGTATGAACTGACATTTTACTAATATTTACTTTTTAAATGTTGGCGTGTCTGAATATATTAGTGCAATTAGCTTTTTTATGATGTTTCTTCTGATAAATTCCACAATATTTCCTTCTCACATTTTCTTTCCCATTGCTTCTCCACCCCCTCATCTTGTCAAATGGGTAGCTAGAGCCTCATCTTATAAGTATACTGAGAATAGCAGACAGTTTTTTCAGCTTAAATACCTTCCTCAAATGGCTAATACTGATAATTTAAATTTAATTATTTGGAATGTTAGGGGTCTAAATCATAAGATTAAAAGATATTCTGTATTGTGACACCTTAAGAAATTAAACCCTCCAATAGTGTTTCTCCAGGAAACCCACTTTAACAAAAGAACACTATTTACTTATACATAGAGAGTGGGTGGGACAGGTTTTCAGGGCTGGGAATAGTTCAAAAAAAGTCAGTGTTCAAACTTATTGGAAGAGGTGTTAGTTTCACACCTTGTACAGTACTAGGAGACCCAGATGGCCATTACTTAATTGTAAACGGGAAACTGGATGAAGACTATATTACACTGATTAATCTATGTGGCCCAACAAATCCTTTTCATGGGATGTTTCAACAGATTTTTACAAATATCAGGGACTTTTTAGATAGTACCATTATTATAGCAGAAGATACAAATTGCGTTCCAGACCTTACACTAGGTCATCTTTTCGACCCCACAGGAATAAAGCTGATAAAGAACTAACAAACATTACAGACAACCTACAGCTGATTGATGCCTGGCACATATTACATCCTGACACTAAAGGCTGTACATTTTAGTCTCAATGTCATCAATTAGGCTCTAGGATTGATCAGACATACATTCCTAAGGAACATGTAGACAGGATTATTAAAGCGGAGATAGCAACACAGGTAATCTCCAATCATTGTCCAGTTTCCCTGATCTTTAGTTGGACAGCTAACCTGCACAAGATGCGCAGATGGAAAATTAGCAATTTCCTTCTTGAAAAGGACAATGTTTCCGATAGAATTAGGAATGGCATGAAATACTTTCTATCATTAAATGACCCTGCAAATACTTCCTGAAGTAACAGCTGTAACTTCCTCAAGTGTTACTTTAGAGGAATCATTATTAGTGAAGCTGCAGCCCTTAAAAAGCAAAATGCTAAAAAACAGAAATAATGGCAAAAATGAAAGAGTAAGAAAAACTTCTACTTAGCTCAGGCTCTCCTGCAACCTGGAACATGTGGTCAAAACTTAGAATATAACCAGACACTTAGAAGTGCATCAGTTTTCTACATAAGGAAAGCCAGACTAAATTACATTGACTCAGGTCCAAGAGTGGCCAAATTACTAGCAATACGCCTGAGACAGAATAATGGAGTAACTAACATCATTGCCATTAGCTGCAGTAATCCAGTTAATATCATAACAGGCATCAACAAATTAATAATGAATTCAAGAAGTTCTACCAGGACCTTTGCAAAGAAGAGAATTACAAGGGACCAAATACCTTAGAGATGTTTTGTAAATATTTAAATATTCCTAAAGTATCACCCCAATATCAAGATATGTTGGGCACCAATATCCAGTTGGCAGAGGTTCTTGAGGCGATAAAGCAGACTACAAGGAATAAGGACCCAGGACCTGACGGCTATTCATCAAACTTGCATAACAAATTCGAAAAGGAACTTGCACATATACTTGTGGAGGTCTTAAAAGAATCCAGGGAAATGGGACATCTTTCAAGTGAGGTGAGCAGAGGCCTTATCACCTTAATTCATAAACAGGGAAAGGACCCTCTCCTGTGTGATAATTACCAACCTATCTCTCTTATAAATTCAAATTCCAAAATATTAGCAAAAGTACTGTCAAATAGATAAGAAAAGGTTAATCTTACTTCGAGAAGAAGCTCTTGCAGCAGGTTCTAACAATGAGGACTGGGGTCACCTGACGTCGGCTCCACCCCCAACAACACCCTATGTAAGGGAGAAGTTCCCCATGTGCTCCAGTTCTTTCCTGCTGCATGGTCAGAGTTAGTTCAGTGTTTCAGCTAGTACCGATTGCTCTTCTACACCAGTTAGATTTTCACTAAAAATTTTGGATTTCGATATCTATGTCATCTCATTTAAACAAGTGCGCTTGTGGGTGACAGATTTCCGTGAAAGACGGACATTCAGCATGTCTCTGCTGCCTGGGGCCCGACCACCGCACCGACGCCTGCCCTCATTGCCAGGCCTTCAATTCACGGACACGAATCCAGTGCTAGAAGTCCCTCATGGCTTTTCTCGCAGAAACTAAACTTGCCACCATGGAACGGGCCTCTTTATCGGGGGAATCCGAAACTCAGCCCGCCCACAAGTACCATAAAAAACATCCAGAGCAGGACAGAGGGAGATCCCACTTGAAGCATCAACCCTTGGGATCGAAGTCCGGATCATCAGCCCATGATTCCCACCCCACGATAGTCAAGCCTTCGGCGGTGGATTCCACTCTCACTTCTCTTCAGCCCTTGAAGGTCTCTCAGCCTTCTGAGAAACCCAAGGGTTCAGGTAAGGGCTCCTCCCACTTGGCTTCCTTCTCAAAAGCCAACTCCCGGGAGTTGAGCAAAGCCTCAGGGTCTTCAGCTGGCAGGGCCTCCTCCTTGCTGCCAAAATACAAGGCCTCGGACTGATGCCAGCCTATGGCTGTTGACCGGTATTTGCAAAAAATGACTGTCGTCCGTCCCATGAAAAGGGACGACATCCGTCAGGTCACAGGGAAAAGCGGATGCCAGACCCTCGTCTGGCCACAACCCACTTGGCCCCAGTCCAGGTAAAGGTTATTCCACCACCGCTCATAGTGAAACTGACGCCGGGCCGCCCGATGCCCGACATCAGTTTAGACACCCCTTCTGTATGGTGACCAGTCCGCCTGATGCCTGACCCTGCTGACAGTGGTGCTGACGCCGATCAACAAGGGTTCAGACCTTATGCAAATTCCCCCCCCCCCGGATGATGGGGCCGGCGCCAGTATGGGCTCGGGGCACTCCTCAGCCTATACCTGACTCTCCCAAGTTACATCTATCTCAGGTTAAGGAGCTTTTTTCCCACTGGTGAGACACTATAAAAAAGGACCTGCCAGCTGGGGGGCCTCCACCCACTCCAGAGACAGTTCCTGACCGAGTTGAACCAGGTGGTGGAGGGGATGACATGCCTCCACCGAAAAAGCACGATAAAAAATCCAAGAGGGACCGCTCTTACAGTTTCTCCCATTCTCCCTCTCCTCCTCTGGACAAGAGGCTGAAAGGGAAGAGGCGTAGCCCCTCTCCCTCTTCCCCTACCACCTCCTACATAGACTCAGATACCTCCTCAGTCTGCTCAGAGCCAGACACTGGGGACATGGAGGGCTTTCCCAAATCCCCTACAGATGACCCCAGTTTTATGGAGGTAATGAAGCATATCGAGGCCAACATGGGCTGGGACACTGAGGCCCTGGACCCAGAGTGATTGTGGCTGGCTAAGTACCTCCGCCAAAAGGACCCAAAGCTAGAGGTCATCCCTCCCATGGTCGACACCTTTGCTGATGTCACCCACGTGACCTGGAAGTGCCCTCATTCCTCCCCTGCTGTACCAAAGAAGGCTCACCAGCTCGACCGGGCACCTGCGGGCCACCCCTTTTTGGCCAAACCACCCGTTGCAGACTCTCTGGTGATTTCTGCAGCTTATGATTGTTCGCAAAGGCCCAAACACCTGAGCACCCAGCCGCCTGATAGAGAATCGAGGCAACTGGATTCCATGGGCCGTAAGGTGTACTCTGCTGCCACCTGTAGCATAAGGAGTCTCAAGTTCTTAACCCACATGGTCCAATTCCAGAATGCCCTTTGGGAACAAGGGTTGGACATAGTGCAGAGTCTGCCCGATTGTCCTCAGTGGACTGAGCTCACCAAGCTACTGCAGACCGGCTCAGACATGGGTACCCACATTCAGCGTTTGGCCTATGACTCTGCGTACACCTCCTCCAGTCAGCTGCCACTGGCATTTGCCTCCAATGCCATGCTTGGCTTCGGATATCTGGGTTTGATCCAGATGTTCAAGTCAGTCTTCTGGATGCTCCCTTTAAAGACTCCGTGCTCTTCAGCGAGGACATGGAGCACAATATCACCAGGCTGCAGGACTCTGAAAAGGCCGTCCATTCCATGCAGTCCATGTACCACCCGAAGCAGGGGCAAGCCAGAAAGTCTTGTTTTCGTGGCCATGGGGGACACCAATTGCAGCAACCTTGTTTTCAGCAGCATGCTCAATGAGGTGGCTTTGGCCATAGAGGCGGAGCCAGAGGCGCTTCGGCATTCACCTCTAGACCTCCCAGAGCAGCCGCTGCCGCCCTCCCTCCCCCACCCAATGCCTGACTACTCAGGCAACCCTACTCCTCTGGTAACTCCACCAGGGCAGCTGTTAGGAGGACGCTTTTCACTCTACATGATTGTGTGGGCTCAGGTGACCTCTGACCGCTGAGTTTTAGAACTCATGGAGTTCGGGCACTCCATAGAGTTCACATCCATTCCTCCAGACAGACTGTCCCCCCATCCCAGTCCCCCAAGAAACACAGAGTCCTCGTCAGACAGGAGATAGCCTCCCTTCTAGAAAAAAGGGCCATTGAGCCGATTCCACCTGCTGAATCAGGAAAGGGTTTTTTCTCCCACTTCTTCCTAGTCCCGAAGACATCGGGAGATTTCAGACCCATTCTGGACCTCAGCTGTCTCAATCAGTGGGTCTCTTACAAGAGATTCAGGATGGTTTCTCTACCCACTCTCCTTCCTCTCATTTCAGCAGGAGACTGGCTAGCGTCCCTGGACATGCAGGATGCTTACTTGCACATCCCAATTATCAGAAGCCATCTGAGATTCCTCAGGTTCAGATTCAGGAATGAGGACTGTCAATTCCGAGTCCTCCCTTTCGGTCTTTCCTTGGCCCCAAGGGTCTTCACAAAGTGCTTGGTGATCGTAGTTGCAGCGCTTCAAAGACGGGGTCACTTTGTGTTTCTGTACTTGGACGACTGGCTCTTCCTGGCCCATTCCAGGCCCCACCTGTCGGAGACTCTCAGGGATTTCATTTCTCTGTTTCAGAGTCTGGAAATCACCATCAACAGGGACAAGTCCCATCTGTCTCCATCCCAGATACTCCAGTTTATAGGAGCTTCTCTGGATACCACTCTCGGGAAGGTTTTTCTTCCCTGCGACAGAGCGGGTCGCATTCGTTCCATCGCATCCCAGGTCTCTTCAGCCTCAGAGGTGCCAGCTCACCTGCTTCTCAGATTGCTGGGGCACATGGCAGCTGCCACAGTGTCAGTCTCTCTGGCCCATCTCTGCATGCGGACCATTCAGTGGTCCCTGAGGGTTCAGTGGGACCAGGCATCAGATGATCTGGGTGCCTTGGTCAGAATATCAGACCCAATCTGCCGAGAGCTTCGCTGGTGGATGTCATCCGAAAATCTCCTAAAGAGCATTCCATTTCAATTGGGGGCACCAGCCCTGTCCCTAATAACGGATGAATTGTCCCTGGGATGGGATGCACATTTGGAGAGCCATCACACACAGGGTACTTGGTCTCCCCTAGAAGCGAATCTGCACATCAATGTCCTGGAAATGAGAGCAGTGCTCTATGCCTTTCAAGCCTTGGTATCAGTCCTATCACTGGGCCATCTTTTAGTGCAGACATACAACACCTCGGTGATGTTTTACATCAACAAACAAGGCAGCACTCATTCCTACCCTCTTTGCAGGGAAGCAATGTGGGTATGGGATTGGGCCCTGGAACACCACCTGTTCCTGACAGCAGTTCATATTCCCGGGCTTCATAACATGCTAGCAGACATGCTCAGCAGGACAAGATCGCAAGCTCACAAGTGGGATTTGCATCAAGACGTGGCAGATTGCATCTGCTGCCTGTGGGGGACACTAGAGGTGGATCTTTTCGCGTCTCACTACAATGCAAAACTGCCCAGTTTTTGCTCACTAGGTCTAGAGCCTGGTGCTTCCTGACAAGATGCTTTATCCCTCTGCTGGAGCGGGAGGTTCCTTTATGCCTTCCCTCCCTTCCCTCTTCTTCAGAAGGTCCTCCTCAAGGCCCAGTCAGAGTCTTCCACCATTATTCTGATCGCCCAGATGTGGCCTCGCCAGATTTGGTTTCCATTACTACAGCGTCTAGCGGCAGAACCTCTGATGCCTCTTCCTCTATCCTTGCATCTTTTGTCGCAGAACAATGGGTCCCTGTTACACCCAAACCTGCACTCTCTTCACCTGCACGCCTGGCTCCTCAGGACTTAGCCAAGGTCCGTTTTGGGGTGTCCGATCAGGTTGCCCAGTTGTTGGTTGAGGCTAGAAAACCTGCCACCAGGGCCACTTACGCTATGAAATGGAAACTGTTTCGCATTTGGGTAACAGCGAAGCAGGTGGACATGTTGGTCTGCTCGGTTAACTCCGTCCTGGAATACTTGCTCTTTCTTTTCGAGAAAGGCCTTAGTTACTCCTCCATCAAGGTACACCTGGCTGCCATCTCCACTTACCATTCTTTCATGTTGAGTAAGACGGTGGCTCAGATGGAGGTTTCCAAAGCTTTTTTGCATGGCATTCTGCATATCAGACCTCCCATCTGGGACCCTGTTCCTCCTTGGGATCTCCTGTTCGTCCTGGAGGAGCTCTCTCTTCCCCCTTTGGAACCGAATATGAGCGCCGAGCTTTGTTTTCTTTCCTGGAAAACGCTGCTTTTGGTGGCTGTTACTTTAGCCAGGCACATTTTGGAACTGCAAGCCCTCATGTGTAGGGAACCCTATCTGGTCTTTCACAAGGACAGGGTTGATTTGCGCACAAATCTGAAGGTTTTTGCCAAAAGTGGTCTCAGAGCTCACCAATCAGTTCAGCTTCCAGTTTATTACCCCAGAGCATTCCAATAGGGGAGAGGCCCTTCTCCATTCCCTGGACATCCACAGGGCTCTCAGGTGCTACTTGGCTAGAACTAAGGAGATCAGGCAGTCTGATCAGTAATTTGTATCCTTTGCTCCTGGGTCTGCAGGTCGCCCGATCACCAAACAGACGCTTTCGTGCTGGTTGGTACATTGCATCTCCTATTCTTATAAGACGCACAATAGGTCGACTTCAGGGCCAATTAAAGCTCACTCTATGAGGGCTATTGCTACTTCGTTCACCGTGCTAAAACGAGTTCCGATGGCAGATATTTGTGCTGCCGCTACCTGGAGCTCCGTGCACACCTTTGTCAGGCACCACAGCCTGGATATTATTGGGGCCTTGTGGTCCTGCAGGGCCTGGTTTCCTGAGGGTTCTCCCCTCTGTTTTTCCCTGTTTCCTGTTCTTCCCCCTCCCAAGGGGTTGTCATAAGTTTATACTGCTTGGGACTCGGTCCTCAATGTTAGAACCTGCTGCAAGAGCTTCTCCTCATAGTAAGATAGTACAGTTACCTAAGAACTTACCGTAACAGTTGATCTTTGAGGGAAGCTCTTGCAGCAGGTATATTTCCCACCCTCCTTCCCCTCAGGGATCAGGTCCTTTCCAGGTTGGCATTGTTTCTCTTGAAAGGTTGTCCATTCACAATCAGTTATCGTTTCTGATTTGCCAGTTTCCTTGAATGACTGGGGGGCATCCAAGAACTGGAGCATGTGGGGAACTCCTCTCTTATACAGAACGTTGCCGGGGGTTGAGTCGACGTTGGCGGGGGGCGTTCCCGACGTCGGTACTGCTAGAGAAAAAGTTGCAGAACCACCACCAGGCTGCACCAGTTCTCATTTTTAGGACCTGCTGCAAGAGCTTCTCTCGAAGATCTACTGTTACAGTAAGTTCTTACGTAACTGTACTTTTCATCTCTCATTTCAAAATAAAAAACTGGATTCATGAGGGGTGGGCTGTCCACAGACAACACAACAAAATTACTACACATCATACAGGCTGCTAATAAAGCCACAATACCTTGTGGACTACTATCTCTTGATGCGGAGAAGGCGTTCAACCAGATTTCCAGGTCTCACATCTTAACAGTTTTACGTCCTTATGGATTTCCTGACACTTTTCTTCAAAGGATAGACTTACTAGACAAAAAATTCAAGCTCTGCATTGGTAACAAACAGAGTTATCGCTCCATTCTTTACAATTAAAAGAGGGACCAGACAGGGGTGCCCACTTTCCTCCCATTATTTAACCTTTCAATTGACCCACTTGTAAGAAAACTGGAACATGATAAAGAAAATATGGAAATCAAAGTAATGCAAAGCAAGTACATGGTTGCAGTGTATGCAGATGAAGTAGAATCAGTATTTATATAGCGCTTTTCATACACAGTGTATCCCAAAGCACTTTACAAGCAATGCTAGACTGGTAGTGAAGTGACTGAATGTGTGGTGGTGGCCATATCGCACATCATCATCCACACACAACCTGGATAATTGCATGAACCGGTTTATGGGAAGGGGAATGTTGGCCAGGACACCGGGAATGTTCCCTACTCTTTGCAAAGAGTGCTCTGAGTTCTTTTACTTCCACTTGGACACCCACCAGGACAACACCAGGATGAGCAGAAGGGACCTTGGTTTAACGTCTCATCTGAAGGACGGCACACCCCAGCAGTATAGCACCCCCCGATACTGCACTCTGATGCCAGCGGTTTTTAGGTGCAAGTCCAATCCTGGTGTGGGACGAGAGCCCACAACCTTCTGGTCCAGATGACATCTTACTAATGATCTCAGACCCTTCCAGATCTTTGCCAAAAATTTTGAAAGTTATCCAGGATTTTGGTTGTTTTTCGGAATGTAAGCTTAAGAAGAATAAAAGAAACTTTCTTCCCTTAAATAGGTTGTGTAGTAAACAAGTGATCACAAATATGGGGTTAGTATGAGACAAAGAACACATTATATATTTAGGAATCAAAATATACAATACCCTGAACAAAATTATACTTAAAAATGCCAGTGGAGGGGGTGCTAATGAGCACTGCCAAGAAAGGACACATCTTCCCAAGCTTGCTCCAACCATTATTAAAAAGTATTAAAAGTAGCTGTTTTTCCACATTAAACTCTCTTACAAAGCCAAAGAATTATACCAGAAAGAAGGATGGATGAGTATTTGACTCAGGCTGCTGGAAAATCGACGCAAACTGGAGGCAAAGTGAGTAAGAAGCAGCCACAGGGTGTCCAGGCCGAAAATCCAGGGCTGATTTCACTTTTGGCAACCGAGATGAGCGCCTTAGACCGCAGAGTAACAGGCCAGGTCATAGCGGTACTGGAGCCATGGCTCGGGCAGCTTGAAAGCAAATCTGAGAGCAAACTGCAGGAGGTCTTGGATCTGCAGGGCTCACACACAGCTCAACTGACAGAGGCAGAGGACCGAATTTCAACACTGAAGGACACAGTGACCCCAATGGGGAGACAACTACAGACCCTGCAGCAAGAACTAGATGAGTACAAGGAATTTTTCAATTACCAGGTAAATTATCATAGGCGCCTTAACCTTAGACTCCGGGGCCTACCTGAAGGGAATGAGGGAAATAATGTGCTGAACTTCTGCGCAATAAAACTACCTGAGTTGCTGGGCATGACTTCCAAAAATGACCGAATCAAACTCAAAAGGGCACACCGTGCAGTTATGCTGAGGCCTACGGCAGACCAACCTTCCCAGCAGATTATAATGCGTTTTTACAACTTTCAGGTCTGGGAACCGGTTCTGGCAGCATACAGTGCAGTGGGGGTCTTGAAATATGAAAGTACAAGGCTGTTTTTTGAGCCAGGATTATTCACTGTGGCTGCTCAAGAAAAGGTGCCAGTTTAGTGCAGTGATGGCACAACTAAGCAAGCTCAAAGTAGAGAATTTCATGGTGTATCCCGCAATGTTGAAAATTAAAAATGAAGGCACAACGTACTCTTTTTGGGAGGTGGAGAAGGTGACGACATTTGTCCAGGAGTTGAAGAGAAAGCTGGGATGAGAGACTGAGTTTTGCAGAACGAGTTTGTGCAGATCTAATTGGCTGCTTTGGCTTTCCTTTTTTCTTTTTTTTGGATGCCTGCCTCAGGATCAGAGGCTTACAGAGTGGGACTGGGGACCCTGGGAGGGCGAAGATGTAAGATAGACGCATAGGAACATTGTGTTCCGTATGGATATATAAAATGCACCAGAGTCTTTGGACTGGGCAAAACGCTGAATATCCTGCTCTTCTGGGACATAAGGATGGATTGGAATACTTTGGGGCGGTCAATGTGAGGGATACTCTACAAGCCAAACTGAGATGCCTAAGATTCAGTGAAGGAATGGGGAGGCTAGGTAAGTGCCTGCCTGAGGAACAGTTTTTGGGGGATCTACTAAACACAGAAGCGCAGGGGGGCCCCTGCACCAGTTTCATTTTGTAAAAGAATGCTGAAAAGCGGGAACAGGAAGTAAAAAAATGATATGGGGGAAAGCTCTGTGTGAATGTAAGGGGAAGGTGGGAAAGAAATATGGATTGCTATTAATACTTGAGGGGAAAATGTGCTACTTTGCAGAAATGCAAATGGAGCGGGGAAGGGGATGAGTCTACAACTGGGGTAGACAACCACCACCAGATGAGCATCTCCATCTATGCACCGCTGAGGGCGATGAGTGGTACAGCAGGTGGTGGGGGGATGGGATTGTGTTATAGTTACACAAGTTACTATTGGTATTGTGTGTTATGAATGTTATATTTGTTTGTTGGGCCAGCAGACTGGAAAGGGTGCTGCCTGAGTTTGTCCACCCAGACCAGACCGGGTTGATTAAAGGGTGGCAGCTCTCTTATCATAATGTTAGGAGATTACTGAATGTGATTTGGGAGGGGGTGGCCCGTGGGAAGGAGGATACCTATATACTTTCTATGGAGGCCAAGAAGGCATTTGATCACATTGATACAGAGGGGTTGGGTTGGGAAAAAGTTTGGTCTTCTGCCTTCAATTATTTTAATATAGTCAATTTAAAATGAATACATTTTAAAACACTTCATAATCTTTATTACATGTCATATCAGAGACATAAGATGGGTTTGACTGTTACTCCAACTTGCCATAAGTGCAAATCGGCTACAGGAGCATTATTACAAGTGTTGGGGATGCCCCCTTATCCAAACCTCATGGAATGAAATAAAAGACATTTTTAATAACCACCCTATGATCTTTAATTATATAACAATTAACACATGCATTATAGGACACTTTGAACCAACTTGTATATATTTATTTATTTAGGAGTTTGGAACATACCTTTGAGCGCAGAGCTCTTTTACAAAGGTTCCACGTCAAACAGTGACAATGACAACAATAACAAACAGTTTATATACAATACTTGAATAGTAGGTAGCTAGTATACAATAAAGTTACAGGGCCATTCATAGTACCAATGGTGTCAGTACAGCGTCAAGAGCATTCAACTAGGGTAAAGGACAGTGTTTGTATGTAGTGAAGGAGATAAAGAGGTGTGACACCTAGTGTGAGAGTCCAAGGAGGAGTCAAGATGAGGGGAGGGAGACTGGGGTGGGGGAGTGGGCAGCCAAAAGTAGTGGCTTTGTCTAGGAGGTTGGGAGGTAATGGTGGTAGGTTGGTTATAAGGTTGATCCAGTGGGGGAATGTGAACAAAAACACACACTCATGCTGATAGGAGTGGCAACCAGGCAGATTATTTTAAAACACTGGTTGGAGGATTAAGTACCTGAGATACAAGAATGGAGAAATGCTATTGCTGAGATACTCAAAACTGAACATTTAGCTTTAACATTGAACAAATCACCCAAGAAGTTTGCCAAAAAATGGAGTACCATATACCAGATTCTGACTACAGCATTAAAATGTTCATAATTTAGGGAGGGTTTGTCTCATTTATTGAACATATCTAATCGACCCCTGACATCTCAGTTTCACATGATGGATGGTACTAATAATAAGTTCATAATTTATTTTGGTATATAAGAGAACTCAAGATGAAGCCTATTCCACCTACCCCTTCCCTTCACCCTTGATTTTCTACATAGTTACGGTATAAGTAACTACAAGAATTACTGCTATTACTCATATGTATATTTTGTCTTTATATTTATACTAAAAGTGGTTAAAACAAACATTTATAATAAGTTTTAAAAGATATTACTAATTATTAATTTATATATGTATTTATTGCTTATTGCCTTTTGTGTAAAATGCATTATATGGCATATGAACCCTTGATGTCTGTATGAATTTATCTTTTATTGTTGGATTTTTAAACAAAAAACTCAATAAAAACTTGGCAAAAAAAAAAGCTTCAGCTTAGTGTGCCTTTCCTGGTTAAACAATTTCCCCTTTCCCTTTGACTAAATAGAAAAGCAAGAGGAGATGCCTGGAATTGGGTCCCCCTTACAACTGAGATAACACAATGTACCAAAACAGGAATTAATCACATAGACGCCTTGGAAAAAAACAGACCCCATGCTACCTGATGGATGATTCACTAAAAAGCTAGTCAAAATATGTCTCCTTTTTCCCCCACAGAGAAACAAAGGAAGGAATCTCCGGTGTTTGTGAAGCTGTAAGGCAAAACAGCCCAAAAGAGTGGAGATGTGTACATCTCCCCAGGCAACCATGGTAGTGGGCATATAGTTCAGATGGCATATGAAAAATTGGCACACCAACCATGGGATAATCTGGCATAGCCAGACGAATAAATCATTAGTAAAAAAGGACCTGTTTCTCCTGCAACAACAGGGATGTATCCTGTGTAAGAGCTAGTGTACTTGATTCAATCCAGTGCACAGCACTGTTCCAGAGACAGTGCAGCTGCCTTGAGGAGTTAGATTGGATAGTGCCCAGATGCACAGAGTGAGTGCATTTAGCAACTAATAGTGTTATAACCCAAGAAAGGGATTTAACCTGAGCAGAGAGAAGGACAAGAGGACAAGAAAGAAAAAGGAGGAAGGGACCTGCCTTCTGTCACCTTTTTTTTTTTTGGCTGGCGTGAGGGCCATAAAAGGAACCCTCACCCCAGTTTTGTGCCATTGTTTTTTTACTACTCCACAGGGAGTACAACTGGACAGATGTCCCTGCACTAAGTGTTGCCAGCCAGAACTATCAGAGTGAGCTGTATAGAGGCCCTGTCTGTGCTCAGCCGGTGTGCTAATCACATTAAGGCATATGCTGAGGAAAATGTCTGTCTCCCATAAGCATTCATCTGACCGGACTGTGCCATAGGAGGTTGCTCACGTGTAAGTTGCTGTGGCCCTGACAGGGTCTGCAGCACTTCAAACCCTGAGGAGGTGTGAAGTACCTCACCTGCAAACCCTGTGAGTGTGTGATGGCATGAAAGAAGGTCTCTGAGGATGGCAGGGTTGTAGAGGGGATGACCCCACACAGCCCTAGATGCCTTATTCATTGCCCTAGACCAAAGAGGAACAACTACAGTGTCAATTTTGGGAATTCCAAGAAGTCCCAATGGCAAAGCTACAGGATCATAACTTGTATGGGTTTCAGGGTCAAACACCTGGATCCTCTCCACCAGGATTCGCTGGTCAAGGGCATACTCAGCAGCAGAAGGGAGGTGGGCAAATGATTTGTTGTTCTCACCAGGAGATGCTGATGAAGATGAGGTGCCACCTCAGGTCCGGGTTGGTACCAGAGAGTAGGGCCTGGACTGGGCCCTGTCTGACTCCTGCACCAGTCATCTAAGGCACTGACGCACCCTCGGTGTTTTTTCCCACATTGGGGGCCCCCCTGGGTTCTATCAATAATGGAATCCTTTCCAGGAATTGAGGAGGCCCCTCTAGAAGGGGTTGAGACTCCAGGTCTCTGAAACCTTGTTCTGGGTTGTGGAACTGCGTATGGGGACTTGCCCATGGGGAGGGCCTAGCAGGGTTTCTCACAGGGTCTCCTTCTACATCTAAGGAGTGACACAATCATATTCCATGTGGGAAACCCCCAGATGGGGAGAGCAAACCCCGGTCCTCTCACGGTGGCAGAGACATCAAATAGCTGTGGAGAAAATACTGTCTCTGGGCTGCCATCCAACCTGAGTCAGTGCCATCTCCAGCACTGGGCTCAGTGATTGGCAACAGCCTCAGAGACAGGGTTATCCCCATCACCATGGCTGGCACCACCCTCAACACCGTGCTCAGTTCTGACTTCAAAGTCGTGTCTGGAGCCATCATCCTCTCAATGCTGTAGACACCAGAGATGAGAATGACCTCTGGGACAACATTATTGTTAGCACCTCACCTGGTGCTAGACCCAGGACAGGCGCCATGGCCGTCATCGCAGTCGTCACCTTCCATTGTGTCACTAGTGATGCCATGAATGGTAACAACATCTGAACTGGCAACAGTGCAGGCAACAGCCTTGGTGCTGGTACCTTTCCTGACACCACAAACTCTGTCAGGGATGGCCTGGCATCGTCCTCAGTGCTACCCACTACATTGCCATTGAGGCGTTCATTAGTGTAGATCAAGCACATAGCTGTAGTCTTGCTACTAGGAACATCTGCTGCTTTGGACAGGCATACTGTGAAGGGTTCACAGTTGACCACCCAGAAGGAGTCAACTGTCCATCAGACCCATCCACTGTAGTCTCTGATGCCTCAGTGGGGTGAGGTTGAGGAGCACTCTGTACCTTCATGGAACCAGAGGTCCCAGGAAATGGCCCAGGGGGAAGGTCTAGAGAGCTGGTCTTGGACACAAGCATACGAGGCCTGCCTACGAAGTTAGCGATTGGGCAACCCTACATCAATGCATGGTTCTCAAGGATATGGTAGTTCATGGAGAAGCAAGTATTTCACTCATCCATATTGTTCTGTGGTCCAAGACAGATCTCACAGGTCTGATGCCAATCAGAAATAGCCATCAGTTAGCGACACATAGTTGGCAGCTCTCAGCCTTTTTTGATGGAGTGGGCCCTTTTTTTAATTGGACTTCAGGATCATGGTAAAATAAAGACAGGTGACACTGCAAATACAGCTATGTGCTTGATCTACACCAATGAACACCTCAACGGCAACATGGTGGGTGGCACTGAGGACGATGCCAGGCCATTCCTGACAGAGTTTGTGGTGTCAGGAGAGGGACCAGCACCAAGGCTGTTGCCTGCACTGTTGCCAGTCCTGACAGTCCTGCTCTCTGGCTTTTTGTCCCTCTCCCAGGCTTCCTTTAAATCCGCTACTAGCCCAGCCTTAAAGACCTACTCAAACACCATTGGCACCTACTGCTGCCCTCCCGGCCTATAGCTGCCGCTTAAGAGGGCCATGTTGCTTCCCTTCCACTGCACTCAACCACCAAACATAAATCCTGGTTCTTGACCTCCTGTCAACAGCTTCTATGGCACTCACAGCCCAGAACCTACTCCTAATCCCCTACATCTTACTCTTCCTACTCTCCCTCCTACCTCTTTCCCCCTTAATTCCTGAGTTCCCTTCCTCCCCCTCGGCCAATCCAACTCTTCCTGCCCATTTCCCCCTCTCCGCTACTCTATCTCTTCCTGCCACTACCTGGTCCCAGTACCCCTATAACCCCTCCTTCTCATATTTCTGTGTCCACCTTTGGTCATCCCTGCGCCTAATCACCTCCCGTTCATCTCGTGCTGGCCGCCCTTAAACGTCTCCTAGGTGGAGATAGCATACAGCCTTGTGCTATCATATTTGTTCTCACTATCTAACACTAATCTTATTACTTCTTGTAGTGAGCGACATTCACCTCACCCCCGGCCCTGCATCAGCCCTATTCTCCCCAAGTCCTGTGATCAACACCCCTAAATTAGCCACTGTTGGCACACCCTCTGACTCCTTCCCCCGAGGACTACGTGTCTTCCACCTAAACATTTGCATCCTAGCCCCCAAACTCGACCTACTCCAGGTGCCAGTTGCCCAGCATGCTCCTGACATTATCATCCTATCGGAAACCTGGCTAAACCCTAACTTTCCAGACACATCCATTGCCATCCCAGGCTTCAATGTCCCTTGTCAAGATCGCTCCACCAGAGGCGGAGGAGTTGCAATATATACAGCCTCAAACCTACACTTCTCTGTTACCCTTGCTAAATCAGAGCCCAAAGCCTTTGATCTGCTCATGCTCCAACTGACCCTGCCCTTCTCTCTCTTTATTTATACTGCAGGTGTATAGTGCCACCCTGGAACTCCTACCGCAACAGTCATTGTCCTTCTAAGCCTCATAGCCTCCCTAGCCCCATCTGAAGAACTTTATATTCTGGGTGATTTTAATCACAGCTGGCCTTCAGCCACCTTTATCAAAGCCCGCTCTGAGATTACAGCCCTCAGTCTAACCCAGTTCATCTCAGAACCAACTCACTCTAACCTCAAGACAGGCAACCACTTCCTGATTGACTGGGCCCTCACCTCCCACCCCCACCGAGTCTTCAAAGCCAGCCTACTTCCTGACTCTATAAGAGACTACCATATCACTTACATAGTCCACAAAATCCAACACCTTAAACCCCTCCAAAATTTCTTGTTCAAAGGTCTTACAAATCTCTAAACATTGCCCCCCTCCTGGATGAACTAGCCCACACAAACTGGGGTGCCATCCATAGTAACTACACCACAGATGATGTCCTGCTACATTTCCAGAATATCTTCCTTAGCACCTGGGATAAACACACCCCATGCATCGGATCAGGGTCCGAGGGACTCACATTTCCAGGATTTCACCTGAACTAATAGCGTGCCAAAATGCTCAGGACAAAGCATGGAAAAATTACAAGTCTACACTCCTCCAAAGTGATTACACCATCTACCGTATCCTCTGTAACGAGTGCACCAAGGCCACCCGCTTAGCCAAAGCCGAATGCTTTAACTCCACCCTCAATGCCAACCTGCTTAATCCATCTAAATTTTGGAAAGTTATCCACTCCCTCTTTTTTCCACCCCTATGCCAAATCCTACCCCCCTACTATTTTCACATGGTACTCTTCTCTCAGACCCACTCACAGTCACCTCTGAGTTCAATTCCTACGTCACCACATGTGCTTCATCACTTCTTGCCTCACTACCAACGGTAGCTCCACCTTCCCACCATGCTGCTGGTGCTAATCCCTCTGGTTCTAACACCTTCCACTTCGGGACCATCTCCCTGTTGGAAATTCTCACTGCACTACTCTCCCCTAAACCCTACCAAGGGTAAGTCCCCTGATTGGCTAGACCCCAAAATCCTCTACCTCTCTGCCCCTGCCATCGTAGCTCCACTATCTACCGTGTTAAACCAATCATTTGCCTCTGAATCAGTTCCAGCAGAGTGGAAACATGCCATAGTCTTCCCTCTTCCCAAAGGAGGAGGCTCCACCTCTGTGGCCAACTATCGCCCCATCTCCCTCCTCCCTGCCCTAGCAAAACTCCAGGAGCATCTCATGCTCTCTCAACTCTCCAACTTCCTCTTGGAATCTAACTTCTTCACCCCCTACCAGTCTGGTTTTAGAAAGTACTACTCTACTGCCTCCTCCCTCCTATGACTCTCTGACACAGTCCTCTCGGGGATGGACAAGGGTCTCATTACCGCAGCCATCTTTGTTGACCTAGCCAAAGCAGTTGACACTGTCTCCCACCCCCTACGGCTATCCAGTCTCTCTGAAGCTGGCCTATCCAAGCCTGCCTCCAACTGTTTCAGAGCCTACCTGGAAGGGCGAACCCAATCCGTCAAAATTGATGGCTCCACCTCTCCCCCACTCCCTTTAACCACTGGTGTCCCCCAAGGCTCAGTCCTCGGCCCCATCTTCTTTTCCATCCTCCTAAACAACCTGCCTCTTGTCTGCTCACCTTCCTCAATACACATGTATGCAGATGACACCATCCTCTTTTACTCAGGCTGTACCCCCAAGGAGGTTACTGCTAGTCTCCAGGCAGACTTCAACAAAGTTCAGCACTGGTTTAGCTCCCATCAACTCTCCCTAAATGCCAAAAAGACTGTCTCCATGACCTTCGGCACTAGGCAGAGACTATCCAGGCTTACTACTCCCCTTAACTTCCACACCCTAGACGGGACCGTCCTAGAGGACGTGCCAACTTTCAGGTACCTTGGCGTCTGGCTTGACCTACATCTGTCCTTCTCGGCTCACGTGGATGCGATCCTGAAAAAACTACACCCTATGCTCGGTGCTCTCTACAGAAACCACAGTTGCCTCCCCCTAGCGGTGAGATGTGAAATTGTGCAGAAAATGATATTACCTACATTCGACTACTGTGATGTGGTCTACAGTGCTGCCCCTAAGTCAACACTATCCAGACTGGACCCCCTCTTCAGTGCTTTCTGCCACTTTGCCCTCAGCGCCCCCCTCACACCCACCACTGCAAGCTTTACCACGCACTGGCCTTCCCCTACCTTGACAGCCGGTGTCTACTCCACTGTGCTAAATTTTCATCTAACCTCTGGCTTGTGTCCCTTCCACCCTACCTCACCTCCTCCCTATCCCCAACCGCCACTCATGCCCTTAGATCTACTGACTCTCGCCTGTTAGTAATCCCCCACTGCCTGACTAATGCTGGCCAATCAGCCTTCTCCTACCACCTCCCAAAGCTCTGGAACGACTTGCCGGCTCAAATCCACCACTTCTCCTCTAGGTATTCCATCTCCTCTGCCGTGTCAAACTACTGCGCCATAAACTGCCAGTGCCACTGACCTCCCCCTCCCTCTGTAGTACCTTCTCCCCCTCTCCCTCTGCCCTATCGGAGACCCTATGCGGCCTGACCAGCAGCCTTAGCTATGGCTACAAATGCTGGCATATATTTCCAACCTCAGCACTTACCCCCTACTGCACTTGTAACTTGACTTGTCTATCTGCCCTCCGCATTACCGTAGCTAGTAGCCTGTCATGTATGTAGACATATTTGACACCTCTTGTCATTATAATCCATGTGCAATCTCTCCCTTACCCCATGTAATAACTTGGTCAACAATGTGGATACCTCCTTGTGCAGTGGTTCCCATGTTCCTACTACCTCATATTCCTGGGGTGCTATACCATGTACCGTCATGTAAATTCACCCTGGGGTGTTCTTCCTGTGTACCGTCATGTAATCTTACTCATGTAATTTTGTTTCCTGTGCAAATGTATACAGTACTGTCCTCTGTAACCCCTTCCCCCAAGGTTGCACCGTAAGACAAGCATCTTTTTGCTCAGAATGCATTTCCTGGTGAAACATTTCAATAAATAAGTAAAAATAAGAAAGAATTGCTGTGACACAGTTGAAATAAGTGGCAATGAGGGGAACTGAAATATTGCACTCCTATGGTGTACACTAAATTGCAGGAAAAACAGAACTGAAGTTAGGGAGCTGGCAATGGTTATTGACTGGCGCATGGCAGTATGTGGGCAGTGCCCAGTAGCCGTGGCTAGACCCCTGGCAAAAGCTTTGCTCCAGTCAGGTCCTAGTGCCTCTAGCCCAGACACATAAGTGGGAATTAATGGTGAAGACTGATTCTTTAAAAGATCCCCTCGGTTTCTGTTGCCATTACTGGAGTTTAACTGATCTTTGGAATTTAGCAGTGAACCATTCTTATCCTTAAAGTCTTTGAGGATTTCTTCAAACTGCTGACTGAAAAGCATATCTCCTATGAAAGGAATGTGCAGAAAAGATTTAAAAGTTTGGTCCACACACCACCGACTCAGCCATACAGAACACATGGCCGCCACTGTAGCCACTGACCCTCTTAACGGCAAGCTGAGTTAAGCCCACCTGGGAATCCTCCAAGAATAAAGCAGCCATGTGCACTAAAGGAACAAGATGACATTGCGACAGGTCCTTGGATACCTTATCTGCTATCACCATTGTCCATTCACTTAAAGCCCATGCCACTAGCGTTGAAGCTGAGACCACTCGTAGAGTGGTGCCGACAGTTGAGTAAGTGCATTTATAAGCTGACTCTAAATTGCTTTATATATATATATATATATATATATATATACATTTTATGCCCGTTTTCTCCTTATATGCCCCCTTCCATCCAGCCCCCCAGCCCCATCACCCAGCTTCTCCGGGACTTACCTTCCCACCGACGTCCTGGCTTAGATGAATGGTCACTGGTGCAGAGCCTGCGAGGGACCAGACTTCATCCTGTTGCCAAGAGGGTTTTCCATCTTGGTTTGTAGGTTTCCCCAAGGCCTGGTCTGTGCATGTGGCAGGTGAGCTCCACCTCCGTGGAAGCATCCTGACACATCTAGCCATGGCCCTGCATACTGACATGCCCAGACCTGCACTGCCACCCAGACATTTCCAGATGGAAGTGTTTCAGTAGACTGCGGCAAACCCCCTCCCTACGAGGGAGGAGCACTGTCCTGTGGATGCTTAATCCTCCCTCGACAGACCCCTGAGTGACCTGCGTCTGTTCCCGAACGCAGCTCGCTGGTGTGACAGGAGAAAAGACACCAGCGCCTCAGCCCTCCACACCACTGGACTGGCGTGACTCTAAATGCTTTTTATTTGCATCTATCAGGGTAGCTGCTCCCTCCACTAGGAAGGCAGTCTATTTGACCACTGATGAGATAACTGCATCCATGACTGCAGGAGTCTCCTCCCACTTCTTAAATGATTCCAGGAAAGCGTAGTGTTTCACCTGCATTTTAGGCAACTTCTTCATGCTGAATCTTCTCATTCTTTTTTTGACTATTTCTATGAAGTGCTCAAACTCAGGAAATCATTTAGTATCACTCCTTGAAACTGACAGATGAAGACCAAAAAGTGTAGCACTCAAACCAGTTGCAGTCCCAAGAAAGGAAAAGAGACAACATGTAGATTTTAAAGCTTTACTGCAAACAGCCCAAACTGTAGCTTTGCAGAGGGGTGTTTGCAATAAAGCTTTAAAATCTACATGCAGTCTCTTTCCTTTTCTTGGGACTGCAACTGGTTTGTGTGCTACACTTTTGGACTTCATATGTAACAGTTTCTAGCCTAGCCACCTCTACTTGTATTTAAGCACCACTCTGAACCGTTTGATTGCAGCAAATACTGTTGGAATTTGAGTCTCTTGAAACTGATAGAACTGGGTTTACTTTCACCAGTATGGAAGACTGAGTGTCCAACAGCTGCAAAATCCTAAAGTCTTTCAACAAGGCATGAAGTATACTGGCCATCGAAAATGATTATTTATTTGAAACTTCTCCAACCAGATAACCTCATGAGATACAGCATCTCATTTTCATGGGGGTTCCAGGGAGGATAGCAGCATTCAACAGGTTAACATAATCCAGCAGAAATAGTTACGTACAGGCTAAAATATACACAGAGAAAAAAAAACTGTCTGCTGTCCTGTAGTCCCTGGGGAGCCACCCCTGTGGAGAGTGAGCAGCTGAATATGTCTGTAATTGGAGAAGCTATTACTTCCCTGGCCTCCTTGAGCACCCTAGGGTGTAAGCCATAAGGCCTCATAGATCTATCTACTTTCAACACTTTAAGCTTATCCAATATCCTTTCACTCGTTATACTACCCATGCTGCATGTACACCCCTTCCCCCACCTTTCCATCTCACCCCACATTCCAGCAGCAGACCCTCCTTTTTCTTAATAAATAGTAAAGGTATTTGTTCAGTATCTCTGCTTTACCTTTGTACCCTTCTCCAGTTCTTCCTCCCTGTTCAGCCTCACATGTGCCCCTTTAACCATCTCCTTCTCCTGAATATATCTGAAGAATGCCTTCTCCCCTTGCTTCACTCCCTTTGCCTGGTTGAGTTGCGGCTCTGCCTTGGCTTCTCTGATCTTTTTTAATTAGCTACCAGTGTTGCCTCGAAGTACTCCTCCCTATCTCTCCCTCTTAGGCTTCCCTCATTTGTTTATTGGTTTATTTTTTTGTTGACCAGAAAAGGAGAGCTGGATAATTCTGCTTATTTGCAGTCTCATGAGGGTGGGGTTGGGGGTATACAGATCCAAACTGAATGTTGAATCAGGCGATGCTGCTGGCGGTATTTTTAGTGCATGGGGAAAATCTGGCTGGGGCACATGGAAAATTCCTCTACACTTTTTTTAAGTGAAAAGTGAAGTAGAGAATTTCTTCCCAACAGTTCACATCAGAACCTAGAAAACACATATACTTGGCCATCATGCAAAATGTATTTTTCTAAGATCCTGTATATACACTTGTATCTCCAGTTCCAACCCAAGGTATCACTGCACAACTTTTGGACGGCAGGATCCCTGTGAAAATTTGGGATATTGTGTGGTTATGCACACATGGTAGATTTAAACATAACAAGCATCTGTCAGTGCCGAATGTTTGCTTACTGGTATTGGCATTGGTAGTGCAGGAGTTAGAGAGATACGTAATATGAATGGCAGTGAAGTATTAAACTAATGCCAACCTATACCCCCACTCTGCAGTGACTGACAGGCATTTGGAGGTGTGCCTTTGGGTCATCGGCCATAATGCTCATGTCATTCCACTTCACTCCACCCTACAGACACCGACAGGTGCTGTGGTGTGCCTTGGGGTCTTTGGCCCTTACTCTCACCCCATTCCATAAGGAAATAAGCTGAGATGGGTGCAGTAGAGGAGAACGAGGTGAATGTTAGGGCCAAAGAACCCAAGGCACACCTCAATGCCTGTCACTAGCTGCAGGGTGGGGGTAGAATGACGTTAGCATTATGGCCAATGACCCCAAGTCACACCCCTGATGCCTGTCAGTCTCTACAGGGAAGGACATTATGGTTGGAAACCCTAATGCTCCAGGCGTTTGTTGGTATTTTCGCTCCAGATTTTCAGCATGGGCTTTTTTGGGACCTTCCCTCATGAACAGTGCCACTGTGATTTTGTTAATCTGTCCCGAAAGTTGATTTCCCACAGCGACCACGTCATTCTGTGCCACAGGTGTAAGAATATGTTTCAGGCAGGATATGAGAATTGACAGCTGTATTTTTCATAGAGATGTATGAAAAACTGGCAATGTTGAAAATCTGGAGTGAAAATATAAAAAATTGGCGAAGTTACAAATGTGCATAGAAACTGCGCAAGTCATCTTTTTGAAATTTTTTCACCAAATTTGCAACATGGGTTTTTTGGGACCCCACCTCATGAACTGTGGCACTGCCATTTCATTAATCGGTCCTGAAAAGTGATTCTGCGCAGCAAGTGCGAAATCACCTTTTGGGCCCAAGCAACCAAATGACAGTGGCAGTGTACACAAGGTGGGGTCCCAAGAACTCCATGTTGAAAATTTGTTGCCAAAATTCCTAAAAATGGCTAAGATATCAACCTAAGTTGAAACCCCCCATTGACTCCCATTATACAGCTTACAGTCATTTCTTCAGTTTGCCGGTCGGCTTTGAAGAGTGTAGACATGTCCTGGTCCATAGAAGATCGCTGCTCCTGACCTCTGGAGGTAAGTATGGGGTAAGGGCGGGGTGCGGGGAAGTGGGTCTGCAGAGGGAGGGAGGAGGGATGGGGAGGGAGAATAGGGAGTCAAGGGACCGTTTCTTTTTACAGGGGAAAAAAGACTTTGGGGATGGTTTTCTTTATTTACAGGTTACCAAAAAGTAAATACATTTAGGCACTAGAATTTGGGCTCCCAGTGTCCACAATCGTGTGTGTGTGTGGGGGGCATGCTGACATGGAGATTGGGCACCCCGATGACGGCACTTGAAATGTTCAGGCAGGTGGGGGGGATCATCGCAGTGGCAGACTTCTTTCAAGTGTGGCCCTCTCTCTGAAACTGCTGTCTTCAGCAGCTTTCCCATTGATTGGTGGTGAAGGGACGTGCCCATACAGCGTGCGCTGCAATGGCCACAACACTGACACACTTCTGAAATGGTACTATCCCAATAGGTTTCTTGTGCGCTGCATGCGCAAGCAAACACAAGAAGCACAGTGGATAGACTGTGCCGACACCCTGGGTGCACAGGGCTTGAAGAAACCATGTCACACATTTTTTTCTCTGATTGCACGTACATTTCAGAATTTTGGAACATGCTGGGGAAAAAAGTGGGGGGATTTTTTTATTAAGAATATATGCTATGAAGTCCTAATCCTCAAACAGCTTTCCAACATTAATTCTCGTTGCCACAAATTGTTTTATTAGCTTGCCTTAAATGGTCCTTTTGGCAAGCCAGAAGTCAATATGTCCTATGGCAAAATATTGTGCCTTTAACAAGCCTGTGTGATAAAGTCTCTGGTGAACTGGCTACTGTACAGGACAGGGACTTGAAATGCTGCCCAGGAGGCAATTTCGGCTTTATGGTCTGGCATCACATGGCTTTCATAAGCATGAGGAGCAAGCCTGGGATGTTATTTAGGGCTCCTTTGTCAATTTTTAACCCCCTTTGATTTCCGTTTTTTTTTTGTGTGGGGGGGGGTTATATCCTTTGGTTGCAGAATACAATTTCTTGTCTTTCGTATAATTTTAAGATATTTCAGGATTTTTTTAAGAGCAGAGCTAGTATTCTTTGTATAGTTTCATTTTTATGTTTGCTTGCACGCATGTGCAAGAAACATAGTGCCATCATCCGAGTTTTTGGAGGTGTGTCACCCCCTCTTCCAATTCAGTCAGTGTGTTGGCAGGCGCGGCCCCAGTCCACCAATACATGCTGGAGCTGTCTATGACAGCTCCAAAATGCAGTGGTGTACAGTTGAAAGGTGGAGCTACGTTTCAGTGAGCAGCAATCACATATCGCTTGCTCATGCGCAGCTCCCCCTACACACACACACACACACACACACACACACGCGCGCACGCATGCATACTGCATGCTGCCCCACCCACGCCCACACTGTATGGCCGACAGGGGTGCCCAATCCCCCGTCGGCTTCACTATCTCCCCCGAGTACAGGGTGCCACGCTGGGAGCCCACCCCAGCATGGCAACAGATGCCATGGCCTGGGAGTGCCCAATCCCGCCGGCTCCACGCCCCCAGCCATCCTTCTGCCATGCTGGAGACCACCCCAGTGCGCAAACGTCCCGCGCTGTCCCTATAAAAAAAAAAACACCTGAAAATCAAAATGGTCCATCGCTGTGTTCGCCCCCACCCGCACCTACCAACTGTGCACCCTGCTCTCCCACACCCCTGTCACCCCATATTACTCTCTGACTCCGGCGAACGATCTTCGGTGGACCGGGAACACGTCTGCACTCTTGAAAGCCAACCGTGTACTGAGGAAATGCCAGTAAGCTGTATAATGGGATAGATAGGGGGTTTTCAACTTTATTGCATATCTCAGGCATTTTTTGGAATTTTTGCACCAAATTTTCAACATGGGGTTTTTGGGACCCCTCCTCATGAATTCTTGCACTGTCATGGCGTTACTCCGGCCCGAAGGGTGATTTCGCAGCCACTGCGTGAAATCACCTTTCTGGAATGATTAACAAACGACACTGCCAGTGTTCATAAGGTGGGCTCTCAAAGACTATTTTGAAAATTTGGTGGAAAAATTCCTAAAATGACATGTTTGACTTGCATTGCAGTTCCTACACACACTCGTAAGTTCGCGAATTTCAAAATTTTCACTCCAGATTTCAACATTGCCATTTTACCACACCTTCTTATGAACAGTACAGCTGTCATTTTTCACATCTCACCCAAAGCGTGTTTCCGCCCATGTAGCACACAATGGGGCAGTCGAGTGTCTTGAAATCATCATGCACGGGACAAATTAAGAAAATCACAGTGACACTGTTCATGAGCAGAGGTCTTAGAATGGCTATGTTGAAAATTTGGTGAAAAATTCCCACACAGTGACCGTTTTGCTAAGCGCATAAGCAGTGTTCCCACAAAGATGCTCGTAAGTTTACATATTTTCAATATTTTCACCCAGATTTTCAACATTGCCATTTTACCACACCTCCTCATGACCCAGATCCATCTTCTTTCTCATCATGCTGACAGATTAAAGGGGAGATGGGAGAAAGATTTATCCACCACATTCTCTGAGGTGTCCTGGACGAGGATGTGGCAGATGACTTGGGCTACCACCTCCTCTCCCGCTTGGAGGGAGTTCACTTGGAAGACCCGTGTTAGATTCCTTTTGGTCTCTGAATTAATGGCCAAGAGATCCCCGGGGACTCCCTTGGCGTGCTGGAGGGGATGTGGAAACCAGACTGCGACCCAGCTGCATGTATTTTTGGAATGCCCGGCACTCCAAGGTTTTTGGTCGGACTTTGCAGATATATTTAAGCAGCTTTTTGTCCTACCCCAGCAGCCAACCCTGGCTCAGTTTATACTAGGACTTCCACCTGAGGGTATCTGAGGGAGGGACTCCACCTACCTATGGTCAATATGTCTGATGGCAGCATACAAAGCAGTAACATGCAGGTGGCTTCAGCAAACACCACCTACAAAAGAAGAATGATATGACACGGTGCAACACATACAACATTTTCTATAAATAATAGGCCCAAGCGTTCGGTCCAAAGATGGACAAGGTGGGAGCTATACAATACCTGACACTTTAGTACCGAGGAAGCAGGAAGGAACCTTGCTAAGTATGTAATCCTGTGAAAATAGGTTATTGTAGACCAGATGAAGATCCCCCTCTCTTCTGTAAGTAACTTTAGACTATCATTTTTAATGATTACCCCTGTTCCCTGGATAGACCCAGTTCCTATATAGGAAATAAAATGTATGGTACATGAACCCAGATCTGTTCGATTTAACCCAAGTTTCGTTAATAGATTAGGCTTTTAGAGTTTTATATTTACAAAATCAATACGATGGAAAAGAATGCATTTGTAAGACTCTGATGGTTAAGCCTGTAATCTCTTTTTTCCTAGATGTAACTGACTGGTATTATTTAACCAGATAGTGAAATTGCTTATGTAATTGTATTGATTGAAATGATAAAGTTACTGATATACGTATGTATGTCATATTCTGAAGGATTCAATAAATGAAGTATATAAAAAAAATTCAATCTTGCACCACTAGATGGCACCAAAAGTCATCTTTAAATCTCAATCAGGCAAAGTTCTTTTCAGCTTATACATTATAAAGTAATTCCATTAATATTAATGCACACTACAGACTATTTTGAGTCTGTTAACACACAATTCAAAATAACACTGTCTGCATAGTCAAATAATTGCATACTAGTGGATGCTCTATACTCTTATTATAACATGATATATTTTATTCAGTACAACCTAATCAGAGATAGAGCACAAGAAAAGGAAAAAGGTGTCCAAACCACACTGTATGCCAAGGCAACTCTTGCACATTTTCAAGGCAACACACTTATTTTGAGAGATTTTCCACGTTCTGGGACCTACTTGCAATTGAGACCAGAACAATCTGGAAAAATCAGTGGGTTCGGGCACCAAAAGCAATGAAAACCTGAAAGAACAGAGAGAACAGAGACAAACTTAATTCATAGCATATTTCACAGCTAGTTCAGCATGTCAATCACAAACCAAGTTACTTTCTAATCAAAAATGGTTTCAAATCCCATTTTTCATTTAAACCTACAGGTTTGACACTGTCCAACCTGTAGCTCCAATAGCTCTCTCGTTGGAGCAGCAGGTTTGATCTATCACCACCATTTCTGGGTGGGGGTACCACAAATTGCAAACACCTTGGTTCAGACTTATGCATTTCAACAAAGTGTGTCCCTACTAGTGTGCATCTCTCCTACCATGTAAAATGGAGCAAACATGTAAGTGTTTTAATCACCCAGCATCAGCAATTATGGTAGTGAATATGAGAGAACTTATAACGTGCAACGCAATGTATGCAGTCTATGTGCTCCGGTGTGATTGCAATATGGTCTATGTAGGAAAACCTGTTTGACCACTCAAGCAAAGAATACAAGAACATGTTCCCTCCATTTTACATGCTAGGAGAGACACACCATGAATCTGATCCAAGATGTTTGCAATTTGTGGGATTGGAAATGGTACCCCCACCCAGAAATGGTGGTGATAGATTTGAAACCATTTTTGATTGGAAAGTAACTTGGTTTGTGATTGACAAGCTGAACTAGCTGTAAAATATACTATGAATTAAGTTTTTCTCTGTTCTTTCAGGTTTTCATCGCTTTTGGTGCCCCTTGATTTTTCTGTTGTCAATTGTAAGGAGATCTCAGAACTTGGAAAATCTCTCAAAATAAGAGTTTTGCCTTCAAATTGTGTAAGAGTTGCTTTGGCATACAATGTGGTTTGGACACCTTTTTCTTTTTCTAGTGCTCTATCTCTGATTAGGTTGTATTGAATGAAATATGATATCATGTTATAAGAGTATAGAGCATTCACTAGTATGCAATTATTTGACTATGCAGACAGTGTTATTCTGAATTGTGTGTTAAAAGACTGAAAACAGTCTGTAAGGACATGTGTATTACTAATATTATTGGAATTACTTTTTAAGGTATGAGCTAAAAAGAGCTTTGTCTGCTTGAGGTTTAAAAGATGACTTTTGGTGCCATCTAGTGGTGCATGATTGAAATTGAGTTCATTTTTAGTTTTCATTGAACACGTTTTTATGTTGATTGTGCGCAAGTGCAAGAAACGTATTGCGGCAGCTTTCCAGAAGCAGGTTGCGAAGGTGCGGCACTGTTGTGGCCAATACCCCCACAGCCTTTAAAGGCTTGACTGCGCTTTCCCAATGCTGTGCTTGCTGCTGCTGACACTAGTTCAGCCAGCGTGCCACAACCTTGAAACGTTTCAGCTGCTGCAGTCAGGGGCCACCTCGTCATTGCAGTGTCAGCCATTCGCTCCAAAAAGGGAGCGACCCGTCATTGCTGGGTGGAATGTTGGTAAGTGTAATATTGTTTGTGAACATGGTGGTGGTTTGCCGCAGTGTTCATAAACAATATTATGAACCCTCAGTGCTGAGGGGGTGCCCCCCACAACAGTGTGTGTTTGCCAACGGGGGCCCCAATCCCCAATAATGCCCCCCCACAAACACCCAGTAGATTTTTGCAGGGGGGTGCCCAATCCCCATCGGCTACAGCTGCCCCCCAAAAACTCTCCGTTGGCATGCTGGGAGCCCACCCCAGCATGCAACATCCCTAAAAAAAAGTCCTGTGATTTTTTTAACCTGTGTAAAAGAAAACAGTCCTCGCAGTCTCCCTACCCCTCCCACAACCCGCGCCCCACCACTGCACACCCTGCCTCCCAACACCCGTCCTCACCCCATACTTACCTCTGGAGTCTGGCACAACGATCTTCGGCAGACCGGGAACATGTCTGCACTCTTCAAAGCCGACCACAAACTGAAGAAATGCTGGTCAGCTGCATAATGGAATAAATAGGGGTTTTCCAACTTTAATGCATATCTCAGGTACTTTGGGGAATTTTGGCATCAAATTTTCAACAGGGTTTTTTTGGGACCCCTCCTCATGAATTCTGACACTGTCATGGCGTTATTCAGCTCCAGAAGGTGATTTCTAGGTCACTGCATGGAATCCCCTTTTGGGACCGATTAATACAATGGCAGTGCCAGTGTTCATGAGGTGGGCTTTCAGAAAGCCTATGTTGCAAATTTGGTGGAAAAAATCCAAAAAATGACTGTTTTATCGAGCGCAGTGCTGAAGTTGCTACGCACACTCATCACTTTGCAAATTTGCAATATTTTCACACCAGTTTTCAACAGTGGCATTTTTTCACACCTCCTTGTGAACAGTACAGTTTTTCACATCCTGGCCAAAATGTGTTTTCGCAGTTCCAGCACAGAATAGCGCGGTAGCTGTGGGAAATCCATGTTCGGGAATCATGAAAATGACAGTGACACTGTTCATTAGCAGAGGTCCTAAAATGCCTATGTTGAAAATTTGGTGATGATACTCCATAAAATGACTGTGTTATGAGCGTGCGTTGTACAGTTTGCACGTACGCTCGTAACTTCACAAATTAATAATATTTTTCAGTCCAGATTTTCAACATTGCCATTCTTCTGCACCTCCTTATGAACAGTACAGCTGTCATTTTCACATCCTGGCTGAAATGTGTTTTTGCAGTTCCAGCGCAGAATAGCACAGTCACTGTGGGAAACCGTGTTCGGGCACATTATGAAAATGACAGTGACATTGTTCATTAGCAGAGGTCCTAAAATGCCTATGTTGAAAATTTTGTGATGAAATTCCATAAAATGACTGTGTTATGAGCGTGCGTTGTGCAGTTTCCATGCACCCTTGTAAGTTCGCAAATTAGTAATATTTTCATGCCAGATTTTCAACACTGACATTTTTTCACACCTCCTTATGAACAGTACAGCTGTCATTTTTACATCCTAGACGAAATGTTTTCACGCCCAGCGCACAATACTGCAGTCGCTGTCGGAAATCAGTGTTTGGGACAGATTAGGATCAAGTGAGTGGGGGGGGGAGTAACCAAGCTCAACTGAACTCTGTCAGGACTGCTGCAGATTTCTTTGTGGGCAGGAAGAGGCGCCAACGCAGGCAGGAGCCCAGTACAAAAGGGCAGCCTGCAGCGCCGGGAGACACAGAACGAGCAAGTGAGGGAGGGGGACTGAGTGAGCTCAACGGAGCTCTGTTAAAACTGCTGCAGATTTCTTTGTGGGCAGAAAAAGGCAGCAATACACACAGGAGCCCAGTACAAAAGGGCAGCCTACAGCGGTGGGAGAAACAGAATGAGCGAGTGAGAGAGGGGGAGTGAGTGAGGTCAACGGAGCTCTGTCAGGACTGCTGCAGATTTCTTTGTGGGCAGAGAAAGGTGCCACCAGGGGCAGGAGCCCAGTACAAAAGGGCAGCCTGCAGTGCCAGGAGAAACAGAATGAGCGAGTGAGACAGGGGTAGTGAGTGACCTCAACGGAACTGTGTTGGGACAGCTGGGGATTTCTTTGTGGGCAGAAAAGGTGCCAACTCAGGCAGAAGCCCAGTACAAAAGGACAGCCTGCAGCACCAGGAGAAATGCAATGAGTGAGTGAGAAAGGGGGACAGAGCGAGCTCAACGGAGCTCTATCGTGACTGCTGCAGTATTTTTGTGGGCAGAAAAAGGCAACAATGCATGAAGGGGCCCAGTACAAAACGGCAGCCTGCATCGGCGGGAGAAACAGAATGAGTGACTGAGAGAGGGGGCATGAGTGAGCTCAACAGAGCTCTATCATGACTGCTGTGGATTTCTTTGTGGGCAGAAAAGGGCGGCAACACAGGCAGAAGCCCAGTACAAAGGCCAGCCTGCAGCGCCAGCAGAAATGGAATGAACAAGTGAGAGAGGGGGAGTGAATGAGGTCAACTGAGCTCTGTCGGGACTGCTGCAGATTTCTTTGTGGGCAGGAAAAGGTGCCAACAAAGGCAGGAGCCTAGTACAAAAGGGCAGCCAACAGCGCCAGGAAAAACAGAATGAGCGAGTGAGACAGGGGTAGTGAGCAACCTCAACGGAGCTGTGTCGGGACAGCTGCGGATTTCTTTGTGGGCAGAAAAAGGCAACAATGCATGAAGGGGCCCAGTACAAAACGGCAGCCTGCAGCGGCAGGAGAAACAGAATGAGTGAGTGAGAGAGGGGGCATGAGCGAGCTCAACAGAGCTCTATCATGACTGCTGTGGATTTCTTTGTGGGCAGAAAAGGGCGGCAACACAGGCAGGAGCCCAGTACAAAAGGCCAGCCTGCAGCGCCGGCAGAAATGGAATGAACAAGTGAGAGAGGGCGAGTGAATGAGGTCAACTGAGCTCTGTCGGGACTGCTGCAGATTACTTTGTGGGCAGGAAAAGGTGCCAACAAAGGCAGGAGCCCAGTACAAAAGGGCAGCCAACAGCGCCAGGAAAAACAGAATGAGCGAGTGAGACAGGGGTAGTGAGCAACCTCAACGGAGCTGTGTCGGGACAGCTGCGGATTTCTTTGTGGACAGAAAAAGGTGCCAATGCAGGCAGAAACCTGTACAAAAGGGCAGCCTGCACCAGCGGGAGACACAGAATGAGTGAGTGAGGGAGGGGGAGTGAGTGAGCTCAATGGAACTCTGTTGGAAGTGCTGCAGATTTCTTTGTGGGCAGAAGAAGGTGGCAATGCAGGCAGGAGCCCAATACAAAAGGGCAGCCTGCAGCGCGGGCAGATCCAGAATGAGCAAGTGAGACAGAGGGAGTGAGCGAGCACAACGGAGCTCTTTCAGGACTGCTGCAGATCTCTTTGTGGGCAGAAAAAGGCGCCAACAGAGGCAGGAGCCCACTACAAAAGTGCAGCCTGCAGTGCCAGGAGAAACAGAATGAGCAAGTGAGACAGGGGGAGTGAGCGACCTCAATGGAGCTCTGTCAGCACAGCTGTGGATTTCTTTGTGCGCAGAAAAAGGTGCCAACGCAGGCAGAAGCCCAGTACAGAAGGGCAGCCTGCACCTCCGGGAGAAACACAACGAGTGAGTGAGACGGAGGTGTGAGCAAGCTCAACGGAGGTCTATCATGACTGTTGCAGATTTCTTTGTGGGCAGGAAAAGGTGGCAATGCAGGCAGCAGCCCAGTACAAAAGGTTAGCCTGCAGTGCTGGCAGAAATGGAATGAGCGAATGAGAGAGGAGGAGGAGTCAGCAAGCTCATCAGACCTGTGTCAGGACTGCTGCAGATTTCTTTGTGGGCAGAAAAAGCCGCCAACAGAGGCAGGAACCCAGTGCAAAAGGGCAGCCTGCAGTGCTAGGAGAAACAGAATGAGCGAGTGAGAGAGGGAGAATGAGCCACCTCAACGGAGCTCTGTCAGGACAGCTGCAGATTTCTTTGTGGACAGAAAAAAGATGCCAACGCAGGCAGGAGCCCAGAACAAAAGAGTAGCCTGCAGCATCAGGAGAAACAGAACGAGCGAGTGACAGAGGGGCACTGAGCGACCTCAATGGACCAACACAATCAACATTCAGCATTGACAAATGCTTATTTCTTAAGTGTTTTCACTTGTTGAATGTATGTGTATATAAACCATGTCCTCATTATGAGCTCCACCCCGAGGAAGATTCTTTTTGAATCGAAGCGCTGGGGAGCTTACGTTTTGCCTTTACTGTGACCATTTGCTAAGTCGTGGAAATAAAATCCAATAAATGAATTTCTTTGGCTAAGATCCATTTATTTATACTGTCTGAATGCAGCTATTTTGCTGTGAAACTAGCTCATCAGACCCATCAAAAGAAACTGGCTAATCAGAAAATAATCGATCTGAAAGGAAGTATCTTGAACTGGTGATTTAAATGTGTATTCCTTTAGATCCGGATGAAGAACTGTCCAGGAGTCACACAAGCCCAGTTGATCAGTGAGATCTCGGAGGGATCTTTGGGCCGGTGTAAGGCCCCACTGTCTTTTTTCAGCTTAATCCAGGTCCAGAGTAAAAGGCAGATTCCAACCCCCATGAAAATGGGAAAGGATAGGAAAGGGATCAACGTGGAAACCAGTTCCATAAAAAAGGCAAGTGTATCCACATTTGGGCCATAAATAGATGCCAAAACCTTGCTTACTTGGACTGGAATAATTTAGTTTTGATTTTTATTCATTTGTTATAGTATTATAATTTGGCTTAACTGCTTGGCAGTGAGAGTGCCTTTCTATCCTTTTTCCCCAGTGGCGAGAGGACTGGGGGGGGGGGATAAATTATTCATTGTTTTTGTGTTGGGTTGGGGGGTGAGAGTCCCTAAGCTTTGTTTGTTGTCTATTTGTTTTGTGGGTTATTTTGTATTGGGGGTTGTCATGGTCTGTAATTTTAGGCTTTGAATTGATGTTAGCTAACCTGGGAGCTGGGTGGAGTTTTTAAACTGTTTTGTTTTTACGGGGATATTATTAGTTTGTTAGTTTTGTATTAGGTTTTGGTTATTGTATCTTTATTCTGCAGTTTAGCTTACAGCGTGTGCTGGCCTTCAGCCCCCACAGTTGTGCGCTACTCATCCTCCTCTCTTCGTGCCCTTCGCCCTTTCTATTCTCCTCCTCTTCAGTTTGAGATCTACCAGCAGTGTAGTGCGCTGGGTATTGCGCGTAGGAGGGGGAGAAGGGCATGGGGTTGTGAACAGGGGAGGATGATCGAGGGGGGGTCATCGTATTGGGCTGGTTGTTACCAGAAGGCACCCTGGGGTGAAATGAAATCCTGATCGTGGTTTCCATAATTGGTGCCCATACCCAAGGGCACCACCGATTATGGTGGGCAGATGGCCTGTGCGGCCCGCGAGGTTCATCAATTCGGGTGGTGTTGTGCAATGCCAGGTTCATTAAAAACAAGACCGCAATTATTGCTGATTTTGTCGGTACGGTGGACCTGGCTTGCATTAAGGAGACCTGGTTGGATGATAACTCTGGCTCCATTCTAGAGGCTATGACTCCAGTCGGGTACTCGGCGTTACACTGCCCAAGATTGGATCGTGGGGGGGCGGTCTGTTTCAAGACCGAACTCGGCCTCACGGAGGTCCTAGTGGGGGGAGCATTGAGTCCTTTGAGTATATAGTTGTAGCAGGTGTAGGCTTTCGAATTTCCCTCATTTACCATCCACCTGGTGATGAGAAGCGATTCTTTCAGGAAGTGGCGGACTTCGTCATCGATATGGCATTCGAGTCACCCAGATTGATGGTTCTGGGTGACTTCAACACCTGGGTTGACGACGAACTCTCACAATTTGGTCAACACTTCCTCCAGTTAATGACAACGCTGGGCCTCACACAGGTGGTTTCCTCTGCTACACATAAATATGGACACTCTTTGGACCTAATCTTCCTTCTAGGGGTCGAGGCATCCGATGTGAGGGTGGAACCTGTTGGGTAGTCAGATCATTACACAGTGGGGTTTAGTTTTTGCTCCCCTTCTAGAAGGCCTGCCCCTATGGAGTTGGTCAGGTACCGCCCTTTGCGGGATATAGATGCCCAAGGCCTTGCGGCAGTGCTTAGCCTCTCGTCCCCCGGATCGGCAAGCAGTGATCCAGAGACCCTCGTGTTGGCCTGTAACACAGCCGTTGCAGGGGCTCTGGATTCCATTGCTCCAGTTCATGTTCGCCCCCTCTCCCTTCGCCCCCAAGTCCCCTTGGATTGATGGGACATTGAGGGAGATGCGGAGATAGGGGCAAAGGTTAGAGCGTTGCTGGTGAAAGTCCACCCTTGATGTTGACCACCTTAGATTGATAGATCATTATTTAGTCTATCAATCTGCAATCACCTGTAAGAAGGCAGAGTTCCTGTCCAGGGAGATTGCAGTTGCTCGGAATTGACCAGCTCAGCTGTTTCAAACTGTGGACAGACTGTGCAACCCAGCCTGTCTGCAAGTTCGGAAAGTCTTTTCGCAATTGGAGTGCAATGAGCTTGCTTGGTTCTTTGTAAATAAGGTGGCTGACATTAGGAACGAACTGCTGCCATCATACTCTAGGGGGGTTGCCGTGAACTGGTGTGAGATCACAGTGCCTCGGCTTTCCTGGTGCTCCTTCGGTCAGCTGGAGTTCATTGATGTCATGAGGATCGTCCAGTATATGCGCCCTAAATACTATAGTTTGGACCCTGGACCAACTTCCCTAATTTTGGGTTGTATTGACATCATTGGTCCAGTCCTTATGCAGATAGTCAGGTGTTCTCTGGAATCTGGTGAGTTTCCCAGCTCCGTGAAAGAGGCGGTGGTGACACCCCTCTTGAAGAAAGCTACCTTGGACCCTGACTGTCTCGCAAACTACAGACCCATCTCTAACCTTCCCTTTGTTGGGTAGGTGATTGAGAAAGTAGTGGCTGCACAACTGGAAGACAATTTGACCATCCATGACATCTATGAACCCCTCCAGTCTGGTTTTTGTAAAAGACATAGTACCGAGACAGCGTTGGTTCGGGTGATCAATGATCTCCTGATGGCCAGAGATCGGAAGAGTCATTCCATTTTGGTTCTTCTCCAACCTTTCTTCAGCTTTTGACACCATAGATCACATGGTGTTGATAGAATGCCTGAGGCTGTTCTGTGGAATATCTGGAACCATCTTAAGATGGTTCACATCATTTCTCACTGGGAGATCACAAAGAGTTGTGTCCGGGGTTTTTTCCTCGGATTCAATGGCTTTGTTGTGTGGGGGTGCCTCAGGGTTCAGTACTGTCACCCATGTTATTAGCGGTGTATATACTACCCATTGGAGACATTGTAAGGAGGTACGGGCTGAGGTTTCACTGTTACGCAGATGATACCCAGTTCTACCTTTCTTCTGCCCCCGACCAGGAGGGAGCTTTCTCAGTCTTTAATAGCTGTCTAAAAGAAATACAGGTGTGGATGAATTCTAGTTGACTGAGGTTGAACTCTGATAAGACTGAGGTACTGGTTGTGGACCCGGGTCGACAGATAGGGGTGATGGTGCGTCTTCCAGAATTCTTCTTGGAGGCATTTCTCTCCCGACCTCTGAACAGGTGCGGAACCTGGGGGTAGTTCTTGATGATGGACTGACACTGCATTTGCAGGTGTCGGCAGTCATCAAGACTTCCTTTTTAACATCTTAGGAACATTGCCAGGATTTGGCATCTTGTTCCATCTGCTGACCTGCCAATGCTAGTCCATGCCTTCGTGTCCTCACGCTTGGATTATTGCAACTCCCTCTACCTAGGGCTTTCTGGGGTTGAAATCCATCACCAGCAGCTAGTGCAGAACGCTGCAGCCTGGCTTTTGACAGGTTCTAGTAGGTCCTGTCACATTACTCCGGTGCTGTGCGACCTGCACTGGCTGCCAATTCAGTGGCAGACCACCTTTAAAGTCGGATTGCTGACTTTCAAAGCTCTACACAATCTGGGCCCAGTCTATCTGAAAGAACTTCTGGTTCCCTATCGCCCTAATCGATCACTCCGCTCGGCCAACGAGGGGTTGCTAGAGGTTCCAAGGGTGAATTTGAAATCTTTGGGCGCTCAGGCTTTTGCGTATGTAGCCCTCACCCTTTGGAATTCTCTACCCCGTTGGTTGTGGAAATGCACTTCTGTGGAGGCCTTTAAGAGAGGTTTGAAGACTTTTTTATGGAAAATTACATTTTTAGAATATTGATTATAAAAATTGTTTTGACAAAGCTGTATTTTTTAATGATTTGTATTGTTTTAATTTGATTTTATGTACGGCACCTTGGCAATTGACAAGTGCCTTATAAAAACTACTTCCACCCTATCCAAGGAACCCCTTAGAAAAATGTATCATCCTTGTGGGTCTCTTATACTTTGCAGGCATACAAAAGGTCTTTTCTTTGCCAGCAGTACAGCAGCTCCCCTACTCTACGTGCTATTTCCAGCTATGCAAACCTGACCAATGTGTTGCCTCCTGAAAAGTGTAGCTTCATTTTCTAAAAGGTGTGTTTCTTGCAGAAAGGAGATATCTTCTTTAATATATTGTATATATTGAAGTATCTGGTATCTCTTACTTTTGTTGTGAGCTCCTCTGACATTCCATGTAATAAAATTTAGGTTACCTGCCATCCCTTAACCATCTGATCGATCTAATAGCACTGCGATTATCTCTGGTAACCTAACATCCCCCCCTTGGAGTCCTGAAGCCCCTCTGATGCCATTACCCACCCTCCCCCCTGGTCTTTGTCCAACAAAATTCCCACCAACCACATATAAAATAGCATGTCATACAACATTTGGTAGAGTTAATATAAACCCCAAGAACAAATGTGCCCTCAAAATCTCCCCATTTCTCAATGTAAAGCATTAAACAGGTTAAATCAAACCGTAGATTAAACAATATACAAACCCCCCACCTCAAAATCATAAGCACAGTGGCCCATGATGCACTCTCCTTCTGTCCTAGTCTGACTGCCTCTGGCCACTTCCCTGAATAAGTTCCCAGTTGTTACTAGCATATCCCATCTCAATTCTAATATACTTAAATGGGCAGGTGAGAACAGAACCCCACTTGCCAATGAGCCCCAGAGGACATAATCATGGAATCATATGTCTAGTTTGGATCTGTTGACTTGTTCCCCGAGTGGAAATTTGAGTTGTTAAAGTCCGGCATGACCAGACCAGTGGCTTAGCCTGGCAAATCCAAAGAAGATGCATCTTACAAGCTTCCAAATAAAAATGAAAGTAAGAATAAAAATAAGGGTCTGTCTGTAAAGTTCTTCCCTCCTGAGCCCCTGTAACAAGGGTTACTTGGCTGGAATATGTGTAGGGTACAGTTAAAACAAAATGAGTGTCCTTCAATACAATTAACATTCCACTGGCTGGACAAGAGTGTGAGTGATCCTGGGTATACATCACGTGATGCTCTGAATACGCTCCAGATAAGAATCAAGAAGTAGTACTCGCAGCCTCTGGAAACCAGTCCAATATAAACATGATTCATTTGCCTCCTTAATGTGGCCCAGATAACAGCCTCCGATAAATACAGGGACGATGATTCCCCCATTATCAGAAGAGACCAGGCACCCGCGATGATAGGTGCTGTGACCTGAAGTCAAGTTAGTTTGGTAAGCTGGGGGAGGGGGGCAGGTCCAACCTCACTGTTCAGATGGAACAAACTAGCAAAACTATCCACCTTGAGTCAAAGTCTATAACCAATCCAATACTTAGGTCATCACTCGCAGTAATATCCCTTTAGTTTCTCAAATGGATCAGCTGGTTTTAAACAAATCAGGCATTGCTGTACGTAGAGCTTCTCTGGCCTTTTCTACATCCTCAAAGCTCTAGCAAGCAGGTTCTCGGCCAGCTGGCAGAAGAGCTGGAGCAGGTGGCCCTGATGGTATTGAGGGGCATCCAAGGTGCACCATGCTGCAGTGGACTCTAATGATGTATCATCCAGAGTCATGGCTACATCTGTGGCTCTCCATAGAATGGCTTGGCTCAGATGTACTAGCCTGTCACAGGACACCCAGACTAAGGCCATGGATTTCCTGTGGTGGCTACTCTCTGTTTGGGGAACAAACAGAGAATTACATGAAGAAAATGGATGAATATAGGACCACCTAGGAGTGCACAGGCCAAGGAAAGGCAAGTCACTTTCCAAAGGCAGCCTCCCAGGGCAGGAGTAGGCCTTTCATAGGCCTTTTACCAAGCCCAGGATTCTCTTCAACTTTTGCACAGAAGGGGTTCTTTAGAGAGAGGCAGCGAGGTGCAGGCAGGCCTGCTTCCACCTCAGCCTAAAGCCCTGCAAACAGGCACCCTGATGGGGGCGCCAGGGCCGATTCTCCACTACCTGTAGGGCAGGCTGGCTTACTTTTTCCAGGACTGGGAGTCTCTAACGTCAGACAAGTGGGTCCTGGAAGTAGTAAGCCAGGGACTGGTTCTCGGCTTCAAAAAATTTCCAAAGATGAGAATCAGATCCTCTCCACCTGCAAATCCTTCAGAGGCTCTTGCCCTGGAGGCAGAAGTCTCTACCCTCCTGGCTCTCAGAGCTGTGGAAAGGGTTCCACCCCTACACCAAGGCAAAGGGTTGTACTCCAGGTACTTCCTTACCCCAAAAAAGACAGGAGAATGGCGGCCCATCCTGGATCTCAGGTATCTCAACAAACACCTTTTAAAACCAAAATTCAAAATGGTGACTCTGGGAATTATTTTACCCTCTTTAAGGCCAGGGGACTGGCTAGTGTCCCTGGACCTCAAGGATGCCTATTTTCATGTTCTCATCAGAAGGTCCCATTGAAAGTACCTCAGCTTCGAACTGCCCTCAGGTCATTACCAGTTCAGAGCAATGCCAAGTGCTCAGTGCCTTGGGCCTTACATCTGCCCCAAGGGTATTCACAGAATGCCTGGCAGTAGCAGTTGCTCACTTAAGAAGGCAAAAAAATTGCCATCTTTCCTTACTTGGATGACTGGCTCATAGTAGGCCAGTCCACAGACCAAGTCAGGTTACACCTTCAAGTAACTCAGCAACTGCTAACTTCTCTATGGTTCCTTCTCAATCTTCCAAAGTCAGTCCTAGAGCCTGTCCAGCTTCTCACCTTCATAGGTGCAGAACTGAACACAAAAGAAGCCAGAGCCTTCCTTCCTCCCTCTGGAAGGGGCAAGTATGTACCACAATCAAGTACCCTGATTTCTCTGGCTTCCTCTTTCACCCTGCGGGTCTCTCAACCAGCAAGGCACTTTCTACAGCTCCTGGGACACATGGCTGCTTCGACAGCAGTAGTGCAGGGAGCCAGATTTCAGATGAGGGACATCCAGTTCCATTTGAGAGCCTTTTGGTCTCAAAGAAAGGACCCTCTAACCAAATTAATTCCAGTGACTCGAACCCTGATCCAGGCCCTTCAGTGGGGGCAGGACCAGGGCAATTTGAGACAGGGGGTCCCTCTTACCCCTCAGTCTCACTCCTTAATCCTTACTACAGATGCATCCCTATTGGGGTGGGGAGCTCACATGGGCGACCTCACCACCCAGGGATTGGGGTCCCCTCAGGAATCTCTGCTCCACATCAATCTGTTGGAACTCAGAGCAGTTTTTCTAGCACTTCAAGTATTTTTCAAATCTGTTCAGAACAAGGTTATTCAAGTCAGAACAGACAATACCACCACAGTGTGGTACATCAACAAGCAAGGGGGAACTCTGTCTACGGCCTTGTGCACCGAAGCAACGAAGTTGTGGTCTCTGGCTTACTCCCTGAACACCTCCCTTGTAGTAGTTCGCCTCACAGGCAAGGGCAATGTCCTGGCAGATGCTCTCAGCATGATTTCCAGGGCCATCACGAATGGGCTCTGGATCCCCTAGTTCTGGAGGTGGTATTGCCAGATGGGGCACACCCAGATAGATCTTTTGCAGCCCCAGACAATCACCAACTTCCTCTTTTTTTGTTGCAGGCCCCAGTGTTGGGCTCAGTCCCCTGGTGCCTTTCTTCTCAGTTGGGAAGGGAAGTTTCTATGCCTTTCCTCCCCTCTCCTCTCCTGTTCAAAGTGCTAGTTAAAATCAGGTCTCAATCCTGCAAGATATTTCTGATTGCTCCAGACTGGGCCAGACAGCCCTGGTACCACTCTTATGTCCTTAGCAGTCCACTTCCCTGTGTCTCCCAGGAATCACAATCTGTTATCCTGTGCTCAGGAGAGGGTTTGGCACCAACCTCAAATCTCTCAATCTCAAGGCCTGGCTCTTGAAGAGTTAGAGTTTGCTGACCTACACCTTTCCCAAGGTGTATTGGATATTCTGAAGGCTTCTAGGAAGCCTTCCACCAGGGCTACTTATAATTCCAAATGGAAGAGATTTTCCATATGGTGCTCTGGGAAGCATATTTCCCCAGAATCTGCTGATTTACCCACAGTCCTGGATTATATGGTTCATTTAAATACTTTAGGGCTGAGACCAGCTATCTCTAAAAGTGCACTTGGCAGCCGTGGCTGTTTTCTTGTCAGCAGGTAAGCCTCTTCTCTTTCAGCTCATCCTGTATTCTCCAAGTTTTTCAAAGGGTTGCTTCACACCAACCCCCATTCAGGATCCTCCTGCCTGGGCTCTTAATATTTGCATTGCCCAGCTTATGCAACCCTCTTTGAGCCCTTGTCCTCAGCAGAGCTCAAGTACTTGACTTGGAAAACTGTGTTTTTGGTAGCCATCACTTCTGCCAGGCGATAAGTGAGTTACAAGCATTGTCAGTGGAGCCTGATTTATCTCCTTTCACAGAGATAAGGTAGGCCTCAGGACTAACAGAAGTTCTTGCCTAAGGTGGTCTCAGATTTCCACCTTAATCAATCTATATCTCTCCCTGTGTACTTCACTGGCCATTCCTCTTCTGGTGAGAGCAGGTTGCACAGTTTAGATGTCAAAAGATCACTTAGCTACTACATAGATTGTACCAAAGGTCACAGGTTTAACTCCCTCCAACTGCTCCTCACTTATGGTGAGGTTGGCAAAGGGAAACCTGCCACTAAAAGATCCATTGCCAGGTGGATCGTCTCTTGTGTCCAATTCTGCTATGAAAAACTGGGTAAAGTTCCTCCCTCAGGCCTGAGGACATCTCTATCCTAGAGATATGTCAAGCAGCTACCTGGAAAATGGTGCACACTTTTACTAAGCATTACTCCTTGGACATCCAGGCTAGGGTGATGCTTGTTTTGCACAGCTGTGCTTCAGAGCCTATTTCCTAAGTGGGTTCTGTCCCTCCTCCATGGAGTGTATTGCTGTGTAGTCTGCAGTTATGTCATAATATAGCAAGGTCATGTTGTTTGAGAAAAAAATTACTCCCTTAGTAATGTTGTTTCTTCTAATGGAGTCTTGCATATTATGACCTCCCCCGCCACCCCTCTCCAGAATCTTACTTGGGGATGTGGGTGGCAGGGCATGTTGGCACTTTTAGATGCCCACTTTGTTTTTCACCCCTCCTTTTGGGTGATCTTTGTTAGTGTTGTCATTTTTGGGTCTCTGACTTGAGTCTTCTTTGTGGCACCAAAAAATGTGTTTATTTAATTAAGTAGCCAGTTGGCTAGTGTAGGTTTACAGCTTCCACACAGAGTCTTAGTGAGTTTTTGCTCGTAAAGATCTGACAGTTTAAGTTTGAAGAACAGATAGAATTTTCAACCGAGCTCGAGCTCTAAGTTCCATGCCTGGCATGGAAGTTAACTCTTTCACCTCCGGAGCAGTTCTAAGGCTGGGACAAACTGCATATGTCATAATATAGCAAGACTCCATTAGAAGAAACAACATTACTAAGGTGAGTAATTTTTTCTTATCAACTAATGATCAACAAGTTGAATGCTGTTATCAACTAATCCTCAACAAGTGAGTGCTGTTTGCAAAGATTATTAGTTAAGATCAACTAGTGAATAATGCTGTACTAATACTCAATTCTTGGATAACTGCAGCAAATATTAAGAATTGGTTAGCAGAAGGGTGAACAAAAAAGAGTTAGCCACTAACTCATTTGCATCTCTCCCCGGGGTCGCACCTGAAAGTAGGCACTTGGCTGTCTAGTGTGCTAACCCGGTTAACAAAAGCAAATGTGAAAAAATCAACCAAAGCAAAACTGTGGAATAATTGAACATTAACTAATTATTAGTGATTTCAGACAGTTGAGCATTAGGCCTGTTTTTTGGTATGGGGTTGTCCCGAAGTTATCGCTCCTACTTTGGAGCTGTTCATGGTTTATTGTTTTTCTATTTTTATTTAGTTTAGTGTGCAGTTCAGCTTTTTCATAAGTATGCGTTAGGATATGTTTTTGTTGTCTGATATTCTCTTGATTCCATATCAGTTCCCCGGAACCAGAGAAAGCCTGTTGCAGCGCAGTGCCCACTTTCAGGGAAGCACTTTACTTTATTAAATTTCATAAAAGAAAAACAAACTGCTTAGTGGTTCTATATTTCCTTTGTCACAGTTGCCTTTTATTATTAATTTAAAATCTGGTAACTGGGAAAGACACACTGAGACAAGGCTCATTTCCAGGTGCGACCCATGAGTGAGAGTAAGGATACAGTCAAAGAATAACAACTAGATTGAGCAATGCAATACAAGTAAAGTTCAAACAAAAATAGTGCAAACTTGGCAAGGCACATCGTGTGCAGCAACTGACTGGAGCATGATACACTAAACATTCATACATGCAATCAGCAAAGGACTAAAACACCCAGTGCAAAGAACATGAGAAGTAAGATTGACCCCAGGGAGGGGGCAAGAAACTGGTGGGAAGGGGGCAAAAAGCAGGTCAGGTTGGGAGTTGACAGTTGCAGGGATGGGAGGGAGGAGTTTAAGCTGAAGCTTCAGGGAAATTAGGGAGGGTGATAGCTGGATGGAAGAGGGAGGAGGTTCCAGAATGAGGGAAGCCAATAGGAGAAGGCAGATCATCCAGCAGAGGAGTGAGTGAGGGAGGGAAAGGGATCGGGAATCCCTGGAATGAAGGGAGTATGAGGTGGCTGGAGTGGGGGAGATGAGAGTGGAAATATACGAAGGCATTGACTCAAACCAGTATTTAGAGATGAAAGAAGCACAGTGGTACAGGTGACAGGAGGAAGGGAAGTACAGAGAGGGAGGAATAAAAGTGCATTGATGAGTACGAGGGGGTGAGTTGGTGGTAAAATGACAGAAGGTGTTACTCAGGGTGTCCAGTCTGACAAGGGAATAGGAGGGGATGGAACCATAGACCACATCTGCATTGTCAGACTGGGAGCACCATCTTTGTAACTAATTCCTGGAAGACGTGGGGATAAAGTCTTTTTTTCTGATACAGAGCACCATGCTTGAGGCAGAGCTTTACATGGATGGCATTGATGTGGGCAGAGGGTCAAGCCTGCAGACAAAGATACTTGAAGGAGTGAACCACTTAGAGGAACCATCCAGGAGTGGTAAAAGAAGGGAGGGAAGCAAATATATCCAGTTTCTGGCTGGAACCAAAGCTTATGGACAGTTTTGGTTTGGTGGTGACCCGAAGTTGATTGGCCTGGAACCAGTGCAGAACATTGTGGAAGTTTTGCTGAGTGAGATTCCCACAGCCTCTGTCGATGGGCTTGAGAAATAGAAAACTGTGTCATCTGCATACATATGAACATTGAGATGCTACTTGGCTGTATTTTCCTGTTTAAGCTTGTCATTCCAGCAGTTCTTTTTAGAAAGGAACCAAACCACATTTTTATATTTTAGGTATATGGGGAACCAAAGCAATCTTCTACATTGTTCAGTGTTTGGCATGTCTGACAGACTCAAAAAGGGGACAGGACCTACAGGCTTTAAAAATATTGTAATTTGTTTCCAACTCCTGGATAAGGCAGACTGCCACAAGTTGTGTTTGAGGTGCCTGGGTCCAGATCACAATTTTGTCAGTTGTGAACTCTGTATTAGGTTTTGCCATAAAACACAGAAGTGTCAAGGTCGCCTCAAAGCTCAGAGCAGGCTCCAGCCCCTCAAAGTAAGCAGAAGGATAAGGCTGCTAAAGATGGTTCAGAGATCAGGGTGTCTGAACGGGAAACCCTGAATCGGGGCTTCTGAACAGGCATTGGATTCGGTGCCTGCAAAGAAAAAGCAAAACATGTCACTGTCCCTCCTCCTGAAGAAGGAAAGGAGACACCGTTGGACAAAAATAAGACACCCTCGAATGAAGGTATGGCAGCTCCTCTGGATTTCCCAGGCCATGGGGGAGCTTCATGAATATAGGCACTCCCCGCCCCCGGCTCCAGTCACGAGTTCTAGTGCCTGTGCAGGAGGTGGCTGGATTTTATGATGAGGAGGAGAACCTATGGAGCCTGTGGATTCTCCTGAATAAGAGTTTGGTTCCCTCTTCCACTCAGATGACTACACCTATGTGAAGCAAATAGTCAACACTGTCTATATCGTTGCAAGATACTGCTGAAGATGACAATGAGGTGGAGTTTTTGGATAGGATGGGCTTAAGCCCCACAAAAATATTGCTTTTACCCATTCACAAATCCCTCAAAAAGGCCACGTGCAAAGTGTTGTCAGCACCCACTTAAGCTGCTGGCATAATCCCACCCTGATCTTGAGGGAGTGGTCCAGACTACCACCCATGATAAAGCCAAAGTACCCCTTTCTGCCCAACCTCTGGAAGAGGATTCCAGGAAGCTGGGTAGTATGATCAAAAAGCCTATACCTCTGTTTCCACGGCTTTTAAGTCAGGCAGCATACATGACCTGTGCAGCTCAGTACCAAAAGCCTCTGGAGCTCCATTTTGGCAATGAGCAAGGAAGCTATTGGGACATATCACAGAATCTGACAGGCACAGCAAAGATTGCCATGGATGCCACCAAGTACCAGTTTCACATGGCAGTAGATATCAATGACACTGCATCTAGGGTCATGGTACATACAGTGTCCCTAAGAAGGTTTGCTGGGCTCAGAACTACAGACCTCTTTAAGGCCACTCAAACAAAAGCAATGGATTTCCCTTGTGAGGAAATTCTTGGTGAGAAGACGGATGCTTACATGAAAAAGGTGGATGAGTACAAGATCACCTGCAAGAGCAATACTGAGAATGAAAAAGCCTCCATTTCTCATAGGCCTTCTGGAAGGGGAGGTAGAGGCAAGGGTTACTGCCCCCACACTTACATTACTTATGACTTTGCCCCTTAGGGAGGTTTCTTCAGAGGTAAAGGCAGAAGGGGCCATAGGCGTGTGGATAAATCACCAGCCCCTAAAGCCCAGGTGAATCTGAACCCCTGAGAAGTCTGCACAGGTTGACAACCATTGCTGTTGGGGGATGCTGATTTCACTATTTCCAGACATGGGAAAGACTTACCACAGACAGGTGAGTCCTTGAAATAGAGAGTCATGGCTGGATCTTGCAGTTTAAAAAATGTCCAAGATTGCAGAGTCACAAAACCGTCACCCCTCATACTCCAGCAGAAAGCACCTGCTGGAGTTAGAGGTAAAAAAAAGCTGCTACAAGCAAATGCAGTGGAGAACATCCCCCCCTCCCCCACAGTGAGGGAAGGGACTTGATTACTCAAGATACTTCCTGACTCACAAGAAAAATGGGGAGTGGCAACCCATTCTAGACCTGAGATACCGGAACAAACACTTAAAAAAAGGAAAAATTCAAGATGGTAACACTAGGATCAGTAATTACATCACTGCAACAAGGAGACTGGCTAGGGTCACTGGATCTGAAAGATGCCTACTTTCCACATTCCATTCAGGGCCACTCACAGAAAATACCTTAGATTCAGGGTAAAGAGCTGCCACTGTCTATTCGCAGCCCTCCCCTTTGGCCTGTCTTCAGTACCCAGAGTGTTCACAAAGCACCTAGCCGTAGTAGCGATACATTTGAGGAAGCAAGGGGCGGTGGTAATTCCCTACCTAGATGACTGGTTAGCATGAAGAAAGTCACATGTGGAGGCCAATTCCTCCTTTCTCACACAGCATGTCCTGGAGGACCTGGGATTCCTGATATATGCCCAAAAGTCCCAGACAGAACCAGTTCAGGTCCTGGACTTTATAGGTACAGAGTTAGATGCCCACCAATGGAAAGCATTCCTTTCTTGGGAAAGAGTGGCAAACCTGATAGTACTTGCAAGATCCTTCAAGGCAGATCTGCCCAGACCTGCAAGAGGTTTCCTTCAGTTGCTGGGGCACATGACCTCTTCCACTACAGCAGTACCAGGTGTCAGATTCCAAATGGCAGATCTCCAGTACTACCTGGGAAAGCCATTGGTCCCAAAGGTGGGCTCCACTATCAAAACTAGCGCCTGTCTCCAGGTGTCTGCTAAGGGCACTACAGTGGTGGAAGGAAGAAGATAACCTCAGAGAGGGCATTCTCTTCTTACAGCATTCACTCAGGGTTGTACTCACTACAGATTCCTCCCTCCTAGGCTGGGGTGCCCACCTGAAGGACCTCACTGTAAGTGGTGTTTGGAACCCAGAGGAGTCTCAGAAGCACATGAACCTCCTGGAGATTAGGGCAGTGTACCTGGCGATGCAGGCCTTTTCCTCTCATATCTGGCAACAACCTGTCCAGATCAGAACAGACACCACCACTGCCGTTTATTATATAAACGAGCAGGGAGGAACAAGACCTTCAGAACTATGCACAGAAGCAATGAGAATCTGGAACTTGGCATATTCCTTGGAGGTTCAACTGTTGGCAGTACACCCACCAGGGGAATACAATGCCTTGGCAGATTCCCTGAGCAGAATCAGCCAAAGAAAGTGCAAATGGACTCTGAACAAGTAGATGCTGGCACAGTGTTCAGAATGTGGGGTACAACGGAGATGGATCTGTTTACATCCTCGGAAACAGCCAGCTCCCTCTGTTCTGTTGCAAGCCCTTCTCGGTGGGTACAGTCAGAAGATGCCCTAGTCCTTGATTTGACAGGGAGGTTTCTTTATGCCGTCCCTCCATTCCCACTCTTACTGAGGAGTGCTCCCAAAACTAAGAAGGTGTCTACAACAGTGATCCTAATAACTCTAGATCGGGCCATACAGACCTGGTACTCACTCTTCCCTGTCCCTCCATCAAACATCCCATCACCCTTCCCTGGGTATAATCTGCTGACCTTGTCTTAGGGCAGGATAACATTCCTAGATCTGAGAACTCTGCATCTCAAGAGCAGGTACCCCCTTCCCTCTGTCCCTTCTCATGACTTGCCTCAGCAATCAGTTTGCGTCATGTTCCTTCAGCACCCGCCACTCCACCTCTCCCCCCCCAACTCCTAGTCCCGTGAGTTTCCATAAGTCACTACTAATGCAGGTTGCCTGACCATGCCCCCTTACACCCCACCATTTAGTCTAGCATTTCTTCTCCGCTGAACCTCCTCTCACCCTCCTATTTCTCCTTATACCTTATTGCCCTTCTTCCCCCACCCTTCACCTCCACCACGGTACCTACCTCTCTCTCGTACCTCACTTCTTCTCCCCACTGCCAGCTATCCCTGTCCCTTTATACTACTGACAAGGCACTTTGTGGCTGCTTATTCCACCCTCAAAGTGTTTTTCTTGTTATTTTAACTTGTACCTATGTTTTGAGTTATTCTGTAAGTTCTGAATCCTACCTATATCGGTCATTGTGATGTACCTTTGCTTTCTCCTACTGTACTTTGTTTTGCAATCTATGACATGGAACCTTTGTAAAAGAGCTTGTGCTCAAAGGTCTTTTCCAGATCACTAAATAAATAAGCATGGTGCTCAAAGAGTTAGAGTTCTCAGCACTAAACCTCTCTGAGAAGGTTTTGGAAATACTTAAGGTATCCAGAAAACCAGCAACGAAGAAAACCTATGACTCTAAAGTAGAAAAGATTTTCCCTGTGGTGCTCCTCTAGGCAGCTCAGCCCTTTTCAAGCAGGCCTCCCTGCAGTCTTGGACTACCTGGTCTGCCTACAGTCCCTGGGCCTCAGGCCCTCAACCCTGAAGGTTCTTTTGGCAGTAATGTCAGTATACACTTCAGCTGGCAAAGTCGGGTCAGTGGCTTCACAGCCCATTTTCAGAAAGTTCTTTAAAGGCCTTGATCACCTGTATGCTTCAGTACTGGATCCTGTCCCCCATGGGACCTGCATCTGTGCATTGCCCAGCCGACAGAGGCTCCTTTCGAGCCTGTGGTCACTGCTGCTTTGAAGTTTGTCACCTGTGAATCATTTTTTCTGGTGGTGGTGACATCTGCCAGCATGCAAGCCCTCTGCACAGATCCTAACTATATCATATTTCACATAGACAAGGTGGACTTAAGAATTAAGAGGAGGTTCTTCCCTAAAGCAGTGTCTAAATTTTATGTGAATCAGTCAATTACACTTCCAGTTCTCTTTACAGCAAAACCCATCTTAGGAGAAAGTACAGTTTCATACTTCTGTAACGGTAGATCTTCGAGAGGATCTCTTGCAGCAGGCAATACTCTTGGGAGCTCACCAGAGTGCGCTCTTGTCAACGGTAGCTTTCACTAGCAGTGTTGACTGTGGGCCGCCCACAATGTCATCATCACGTATACTAGTATAAATAGGTGGGCGGTCCCAAGCGACCTCCTTCCCCACCGGCGATTAACTTGCAGAACAAGACTCCGAGGGGAACTGAGGGGTCTGGAGGTATGCTTAAATGTTTGTTATGTAACAACTTAGAAGAATGCACTCCATGAGAAGGTGGGGGATGGAGGAAGGAATCCTACCTGCTGCAAGAGATTCTCTCTAAGCTCTTCGGTTACGGTAAGTACGAAACTGTACTATCTTCTTTGAGGGAATCTTTTGCAGTGGGCAATACTCTTGGGATGATTCCCAAGCAGTGGAGCAGGAAGGGCGGTAAGATCAAGAGAGGAGGCCCTGCAGAATGGCATGCCTGAAAGCGGCACAGCGCCGAGAGGCCAAATTTATGCTATAATGTCTTGTTAAAGTGTGTACAGTCAACCAGGTGGCAGCATCGCATATGTCAGTATTGGAGACACTGCGAAACAGGCAGTGGTCGTAGACAGAGCCTGGGTGGAGTGAGCATGCACACTGCCTGGTAGAGTTTTATTATGTTTATTGTAACAGTAAGTTATGTAATGAGCAAGCCAGTTTGATAAGGTTTTCTTGGTGACGGGTAAGCCCTCTTTGCCAGGAGCAAAGACCACAAAACGTTGTTTGGACTTACTTGTGGCTGTAGAGTGTACAGTGTAGTAGTATAGAATGCAGTACTTATCCAGTGTATGGAGGAGGTATTTATCCTGATTAGAGTGTTCGGGGAAGAAGACAGGCAAATGTATCGCCTGGTTCAGCGTATATTCTGACACGACTTTTGGAAGGAAGGCTAGGTTAGTGCGAAGAGAAACCCTGTCTTTGTGAAAGATAAAGTAAGGGTCGGAGCACGAGAGCCTGGAGCTTGGAAATGCGGTGAGCGGAGGCAATAGCAACTAAAAACAGTTTTCCATGTCAGAAAATGCATGTCACAGATAGCTGCAGGCTCAAATGGTGCAAATGCTCATTTTTCAATGATGAAATTGAGATCCGAAGGCAGCACTGGCTTCTGAATGGAGGCTTAAGATGTAATAACGCCTCTTATGAACATACGGGCAAGATCCTGTTGGCTACTTGATAGCAGCCCTCAATGGGCTCATGGAAAGCTGAAATGGCTGTTAGATGCACCTTAATGGATGAGTAACCCAATTCCTGTGAAGAAAGGGTGGGTAAATAATTCAGGATAGCAGGAAGGGACAGGAAAATGGGCAAGAGCCTGTGTAGCTGCCCAATTAGCGAATCACTTCCACTTGGCTTGATAAGTCTTTCTAGTTGACTGTTTCCTGGAAGCTAACAAAATGTCTGCCACTGGTGCGGATACTTTCTGTCTAGCTATAAAGACGTCCTCAGGAGCCAGGCATGAAGGTGTAAGGATCAAAGATTGGGTGCAGAAGAGACCCTTGATGTTGTGTAAGCAGGTCTGGGTGAAGGGGAAGTGGGACAGGATTGGTCACCATCAGTTGTTGGAGTAGAGGAAACCATACCTGGTGAGGCCAGAATGGCATTATTGGTATCATCTTTGTGGGCTCCAGTTGGAGTTTGATGAGGATGCACTGGAGAAGAGGAACGGGGGGGGGTGAGGTATATAAAAACTATCCCCGCCACGTTAGTGAGAGGGCACTGATGGAGGGTTCCTTTTCATTCAGTATAATGGCGTAATAGTGAGGTAGCCAGTGGTTGTCCGGCGAGGCAAAGCAGTCTGCTTCCAGCATGCCCCAGAGGTGGAAGATGTCCCAAAGGACCGAGGCATGCAAGGTCCATTCGTGGCTCAGGTTGTGGCAGCTGAGGTGGTCTGCCAGGGTATTCTGTGCTCCTGGGACATGAACTGCCACAAGGATTAGTTGTTTCTTAAGGCCTCTTGCCAAACATGGACAGCTTCCTGACAAAAGCGTTAGGATTTTGTGCCTCCTTGTTTGTTTATGTGGTATACCACACTGGTGTTGTCTGTCTGTACCAGAAGGGGACCCGGTGTCAAGTACGGTTGAAAGGTCCGCAGTGCGAGGTGGGCCGCCCTCATCTTTAGAAGGTTTATGTGAAGGGAGGCTGTGGCCTGATTCCATGGTTCCTGAGTTTGGTGAGGACCAAGATGGGTGCCCCAGCCTGCAGTGGAGGCATCCGTGGTCAAGGCCTGATCTGGCGGTGGTGTCTGGAGGGAATGCTGTGAACCAGATTGGATCACATGGTCCACCAAGTCGAGGCCCTGTGGAGTGCTGTGGTAATGAAGATCCGATATTCAAGATCCCCTGTGTGCTGTTGCCATTGGTGTTGTAAGACCTATTATACCGGTCGCATGTGTAACCTGGCATGTGGTACAGTCAAGATGGTGGCTGCCATATGGCCTAGAAGGCACATATACTGCCGGGCCATGATGTGGGGCAGACCAGCAACGGTCTGTGAGTGTCATGAGAGCTTGACATTAGTTTTCAGGTAGAAATACGAGACCTAGATGTGTCCAAGATGGCGCCTATGTACTGTAGGCGTTGTCAGTTCCAGATGGGATTTTGGCAAATTGACAGTAATTCTCTTGCTGGAAAAGGTGGAGGGTGGCATGCAGGACTGCAGCAAACCTCTCTAGAGGAGGCCTTGATGAGCCAGTCATCCAGATATGGGAAAACGGTGTCCTTGATGCCGGAGGGCAGCAGTGCCACTACCGCTAGGCATTTTGTGAAACCCTGGGTGCTGAGGATAGGCCATAGGGCAACACTCTGAATTGGTAGTGGTGTTCCAGTAGTTGAAATTGAAGATAACGGCCATGTGCAGGGGGTATGAGGATGTGATGGTTAGGTGTCTTTCATATCCGGAGTGCAAAGACAATCTCCTCGGAGAATGAATATACAGATTTAAGTCTCTGAGATCCAGAACTGGCTGTAAATCTCCTGTGCATTTTGGTGCCAGAAAAATGGGAGTAAAATCCCTTTTGATGTTTTTCTGGGGTACTGGTCGCATGGCGTGTTTCTGGATAAGGAAGGCTAGCTCCTCCAACAGGACTGGAATGTGATTGGGTATGTAATGGTTTGAGGAGGGGGTGGGGTGGAGGTGAGTTCTAGCGTATGTCCTTGTTGCACATTCTGTAGAGCACACTCAGTTGTGATTTGTTGCCATGCCTGTAGATGAAGTGAAATACTGCCTCCCACAGCCTCTGAGACTGGCTGAAAGTCACTGGGGAGGGAGGGTGGTGAGTCAGATAGACTGGGGAGCACCTACTGCTGCTGGAGTAATGGCTCGGGTGCCCTTAGAGGCAGGGGCATGGTTAGAAGACTGTGATTGCTGCTGTCCCCTGCTGGACTGTCTTCCATTACCGCGCTGTCGGCTGGCCTTGCAAAACTGAAAGTTTTGAAAATATTTTCTTTGGCCTGCCTGCCAGTTAGGTATGGTACATGCCAGGTACCATACGAAGGGTGCGACTTGCGGTCTGGTGATCATCCAGGGTAGTCTGGGTATTGGCCAAGTAGCTTTTGTCCATTGAAAGGGGCATTTAGAATGGTTTGTTGCACATCAGGCATAAACCCTGACACCCAAAGCCAGTCATGGCTGTGAAGGGTAATGCCCATAGCTGATGTTCTAGTGGAGGTGTCCACAGCATCATTGCCTGCTCAAGCAGATGGCGGAGAGGCTAATGCCAGTTGGAAAGTGACCAAGAGTTGGTCCCATTCCACGATGGAGAGGAATTATTGGCAACCTCTGATGCTGCTGTCCAGAGGTTCTTCTGGTAGTTTAGCATATGTCCAAGGTAGTTTTAAAATGCATAGATTCATAGTAGCAGCCTAATGCACCCTTTTCCCCATAAGATCCAGGCATCTGGATTCCTTATCTGGCGGGAGGGAACTCCAGTGTTTTGGACGTTTTGTTCTGTCGTATGGCATTGATAACCACAGAGCTTGTGGTGCCGCAGCAAGGAAAGGATAAGCTGTCTGTGCCTGATGGAGGCAATCAGCCTGTCTAGGTACTGGTGGGACCGCTGATGGGCGGTGCCAGGCCACATGAACGGTGTCCTGATAGGTCTGTATGAAAGGCAGGATCACCACCGCAGGATCTTCTGGGAGATCCAAGTAGTTGGCCAGATGTTGTCTGTTTGTCTTGTTCTGCAGTAGTAAATCCCATTACTTGCTGAATTTGGGTCATCAGTCCTAGAAAGGTTGGGTCGTCTGGAGTGGAGCAGGGAGTATAAAGCCCTGGATCCTCATCAACTGAGGACATTGTTGAGTTACTCAAGGGGGCATAGTCCATGCCCTGTATCCATATCTTCTCTTAGTCCTCCTCCAATGAATGGTAGGAGGAGCAGGAGAAAACTCCTGTGAGGTAAAGGAAGGCTCCTAGAAAGGTATTTTATGCAGAGGGACAAGGGAGAAGCTTGAGGCTGAGGGTGCTGTTTTGGAGGCAGGCCTTGCATGACCTGAAGAACAGCTTGCACAACTGTAGCAACATCGATGGAGGAATTTGTTGACGGGGGAGCAGGGTTCATGGCACCCATCCCAGCCTTGGCATAAGCCAGAGGCAGCAAGATACAAGGGGTAGGGAGTGGGTGCGGAAACAGCTGAGCACCTGGTCTGTGAGAGGTCGTACCTCATAAGGCATTGGCCTGGCTTCAGTGAGTGACTACCTGTGAAGGAGGGGTGGCTCTTTAGGTATCACCGTGAGAGAGAACCCCTTATCTCGGATAACATATCCCAAGTCTGCCGTATGTTTCTGACAGAGGCTGGAAAGGGATGAGGCTAAATATGTGAATGAATACTGGTGACACAGTCCTAGGGTCCATGCTGGAGGACCTGGTGGTTGTTGATGGGTGACCCAAGGACGCTGAAGGAGCAGTTGTGGTCACCGTAGCTAAAGCTGGAGATAGGGCCATTGACGAGAGGACTGGGAGGGTGGTCGTCTACTTCGGCCATGGCCTGTCTGAGTGAGACTTTTCCTTGTGCAAGGCAGTAGCAGAGACTGTTGATGGGCTGCCAGAAGTGGAGGCTGTGGACGAGTGAGACTTTTTACCATCAGAAGAGGACGAGTTGTCCTTGTCTCTACTCTCATGCTACAAGGAATGTTTGTGCGAGAACTGGGAGGTCTGCAACGCCATCAATGGGGAACTGGGATGGGACCCTTCACAAGAAGATTAATTTTCTGTTCCATCAAATGCATCTCAAGTTTGTGCAGGTGTCAACAATGGGTTGCTTGAATGACGTCCTGGCAGATAGCACAGGAAAAAACATTATGGGCAGCCCCCAGACAACTAACACAAACTGGAGGATCGTTCTACCTGTAGATTTTTCATCCGTAACGGCAGTTTGTGTATAAAGAATCTGAACTAGACATCTGGAGAGATGGTAGGAAAAAAGCAATATGAATGGAGACCCATTCCAATTCGATTTCCATCAGTGGTGACTTGGTACACCAGAAGCTTAAAGCAGTGAGCTGAATGGCAGGAGGAAGAAATGAGGTTCCTTGGGGACGTCCACCTAATTATACTAGTATATGTGATGACATCATTGTGGGCAGCTCAGACTCAACACTGCTAGTGAAAGCTACTGTCAATGAGAACGCCTCTGGCAGACTCCCCAGAGTATTACCTGCTGCAAGTAATTCCCTTGAAGATGATCAGAAGTTCCACAGCCTGGATGTAAAGAGAGCTCTGAGCTACTACTTGGACCATACAAAGGATGTAAGGTCCACTAATACTTACTTGTCACCTATGATGAAGTGGGGAAATTAAGCCAGCATCCAAGAGAACCATTTCTCATTGGATAGTTTCCTGCATACAGTTCAGTTATGACAAAGCTGGCAAGTTGCCACCTGAAGACCTTAGGGGTCACTTCACAAGGCTCACTTCTGCCTCTGTGGCATCACCAGGAAATCTGCAAAGTAGCTATCTGTAAAACAGTGCACACTTTCACAAAGCACTACTATCTGGACATACCGACCAGAAGGGTTGCCAGTTTTGGCACTGCTGTCTTGCAGAACCTTTTCTCTAAATAGGTTTTGTACCTAGCCTCTCAAGGTACTGCTATGGAGTCTGCAAAAAAGCATAAATGAGGTATTTCTGGGGCTTGAAGAACAAAATTACTCACTGTAGTAATGTTTTTCCAAGGGATCCCTCTGTGCTTAACGATCTAATCCCTTCCTCCCTTCCAGAATCTGGAAAAGGTTCACACAAGGATCAGTTCTGTTTGCTTGAGCATTACTTGTTACAGTGCCTTGCATTGATACTCAGTGATCTAAGCTTTTAAATCTGTCCTGCCATGTTTTAAATTTTTCCTAAAACGCTTAATTTTTGATGCATTTTTAATAGTCATTTAGCTAGTTTTAGCAGTCACTGCTTACCCTAGCTTCAGAAATAAATCTGCCATTAGAGGGCAGAGGTGAGCACGACCATGCAGCAGAGTTTTGAATTTCATTCTCAAATTCCATAATTAGCATACAATTTTAGGTTCTGGGGCAATTCATTCTAGGGAATGATTTACAGTTTTTTTTATGTGCCTCCACACACCCCAACCGCTACTCCTTTGGAGCGGCACCACCTTCCTGCCTCCTCATCACTTAGCTTATGCAACCTTTGAGCTACATTGTCTTCAGCACAGCTGAAGTATTTGACTTGAAACTGTGTTTCTGGTAGCCATCACCTCTGCCAGGCGCATAAGTGAGCTACAAGCCTTGTCAGTAGAGCCTGATTTTATCTCCTTTCATAGAGATAAGGTAGTCCTCAGGACTAACAGGAAGTTTTGCCTAAGGTGGTTTCAGACTTTCACCTTAATCAATCCATGTCTCTTCCTGTGTACTTCACTGACCATTCCTCCTCTGGTGAGAGGAGACTGCACAGTTTAGATGTCAAAAGAGCCCTTAGTTACTATATAGAACGTACCGAGGGTCACAGCTTTGAATCCCTCCAATTGTTCCTCACTTATGGTGAGGTTGGTAAAGGGAAACCTGCCACTAAAAGATCCATTGCCAGGTGGATTGTCTCTTGTATCCAATTCTGTTACGAAAAACTGGGTAAGGTTCCTCCCTCAGGCCTGAGGGCTCACTCCACCAGAGGTACAGCTGCATCTCAGGCTGCTGCCAGGGACATTCCTATCCTAGAGATATGTCAAGCAGCTACCTGGAAAACAGTTCACACTTTCACTAAGCATTACTCCTTGGATATCCAGGCCAGGAGTGATGCTCGATTTGGCACAGCTGTGCTTCAGAGCCTATTTCCCAAGTAGGTTCTGTCCCTCCTCCATGGAGGTACTGCTGTGTAGTCTGCATATGTCATAATATAGCAAGACTTCATGTTGTTTGAAGAAAAATTACTCACCTTAGTAATGTTGTTTCTTCTAATGGAGTCTTGCTATATTATGACCCCCCCCCCCAGCCTGCCCCTCTCAGAACCTCTGTTTTTGGGATGTGGGTGGGCAGTTCAATGTTGGCACTTCTTTGATACCCACTTTATTTCACCCTTCTTGGGTGCTTAGGTGTTATGCTTAAGTTTCTTCTTGAATCCCCCGACTTGAGTCTTTGTTTTGGGATCAAGATAAAAAAAAAAAAGTGTTTTTGTAGTTAGTAGCCAACGGCTAGTGTAGGTTTACGGCTTCCACACAGCACCTTAGTGAGTTTTTGCTCGTAAATATCTGACAGTTTAAGTTTGAGCTTCAACAGACAGAGTGTTCAACCGAGCTCGCGCTCAAGATTCCATGCTCTGCATGGAAGTTAACTCTTTCACCTCCGGAGCAGTTCTAACCTGGGGTTATACTGCATATGTCATAATATAGCAAGACTCCATTAGAAGAAACAACATTACTAAGGTGAGTAATTTTTTCTTGTTAGCCAGAAACTGTGTGTGTTTAAAGTAAAGGGCCACAGCTGCCGTGCTGGTAGGTGGTTGAAAATGTCTTTCCTGTCACATGAAGTGACTTTAGAATTGAACTAAGAGACTGTGTACTGAATGCAAGGGCCACAGCTGCTATGCTGGTAGGTGGTCGAAAATGTATTTCCAGTCACATGAGGTGACAGATTTCTTTTAAACTGAAGTAACAAGTAACTGTAAAGCAATGAGAGACTACAGTACGGAGTGAAATCTGCAGGGTGACTGAAGCTACTTGTCAACCCCCCCGCCCATCCTGGGTACCATCAGAGAGAAGATGATACTGTGATAGTTGCCTGTCGAGTGAACACTATTTACGAAGGCCATTGTGGTGAAGTTTGGAAAGGCTTGACAAGTGAAGACCGTCATCCTTTATCTCATGCAACCCAAGCTGCAAGATACCTGCATCATATCTCAAGCTTTTCAAGTCTTCAGGTTTCTGCAAGTTACATCAACCCCAGATTCAATGCCACCACAGTTTGTCTGCAGAACCGTGAGTAAATGCAGGGATTGTCCTGCCCAGGGCGATCTGTAAATAGTTTAATTACAAGTTTACGCCCTAAGGCATGGAAAGTTTTAAAGAAATAACAGTTACAGTGCCATTTAAGCGACTACATGGCCTTTGGGGTTATGGGGTTGTTGATCTGATTTTAAAGTACACCAATTGCTGGCCAACCAGTTGCATCATACAAGCTTGCAATTAGAACCTGGGTACCCAGATAGGGCTCATAGGGTTATACCGGCACCAGTTTAGGAGTGGGTAATATGGTTAACACCTGTGATGATTCAAGGGAATTGTTGGTGGGAGGTGGGCACTGAAAGTGTGTTGTTACCTGAAAGGTGAATGTTTTCAAACATGCAAAAAATGAATTCCAGAGTTGTTACCTCCATTCCAGTTTACGTTTCCTAGCACTGTCCCATGTAAATAAATGTGCTTTATTGTTTTGGAACAATACCTGACTCGTGCACATATTATTAGCTGGAGTCTTTAATTGCAAATGTTATGGAAAATGGGATATTTGGTTTCAGGTGTGCCGTGTGTGGGATGACTGTAAGGGGAGGTGGGTAGGTATAGCATCCCGGAGGGTTGTACTGCTAAAACAACATCTGACCACTGTATAGTTATACTCTGGGTGGAGGCACCACGCTATTTACCTAACCTTTAGGAATAACCCCCTTCTTTCCATCAGAATCCGATCCCAGGCCTCTCAGCCTTGTTTGAGCTGGTCTGAACTGACCAGGCAGGGGTAGTAGCCCTTCTCTTCCAGACCACAGCGCCAGGAAAGGTTGCACATATAAAATAACAAAATGGATCAACGTGCAAAAGTCCAAAACTAACTTTTTTCTTTTTGGCTTGGCTTTTCAAAGCATGGAGTTAAAATTGTGCCCAGTGGCTAAATAGTAATGGTAATGGTTTTGCCAGTACCAAAGCTGAAGTGACTTTTTGTGGTTTGAACTGCAGATTTCTATTTGGTGCGTGATGCTTTCCATGGTTGGGGAAAGCTCAGTTCATGCTTATGTGACGCGGCATACAGGAGTGTGATTTTCATTGGTAAGGATATAAAAACTTGTTCTTCACATTCCAAAATAGTAAGAACATTGGGTTCCACATTCCAAAACGTGAAGACCAAGTTTTGAACACCACACAGGTAAGAGTGGTGACTTCATCAGCTTGAGAGCACAGCTTGAGTGCTGTATGATGTCGCCACTCTAAGATGTTGAGAATCTGTGAGTTCATAGCACCAAGGCTTTTCTTATTTTACATATATATATATATATATATATATATATATATATATATATATATATATGTGTGTGTATATATATATATATATATATATATATATATATATATATATGTTATATATATATATATATATACATATATATATATGTAAGGTAACAGAAAGCATGTTTTGCGACATTACGGAGATTAGTTTTTAAATTTTTATTATTTTAAATTCAATGACTAACTTGAAGCGCTTTCTGTAAAGGTGTTTTCACTGTTTGGTGCCTTGAATGTGAGCTATCATTTGTTTTGCTCAGTGGGTGCTGATTCATTAGCAACTTTCGCTCCTATAATTTACTGTTGTGGGAGCATGAGTCTGATGATGGCCCGGAGTAAAGTTGATCTTCACATTCTGAAGTATTCAAACTGATACTGATTGATTCAGCTGAGGAATGCCATTCTTAACATTCTAAACCATGAAGGACAATATTTGAAACCACTGGTAAACATGTTTACTGTATAATGTAAGGATTTTAAACAGGCTAATTTTTATATACAGAACAGGGGCTAACCATATGTTATAATACTGTGTTACTGTCTAGAGCATCTTTTGTACAAAATCTGTCACAAAATGCTTCACTTGTTTAGCAGAAGAATTAAGCATGTCTGGCAGCGCTATTAATGGTACCAGTAAATCCATCCTTGTAGACTGGACCCCTTTTTATGTTTGCTAGTGCGCATCCACAAGAAACATTATGCAGCAGCTTAGGAGAGAAGCGGGTTGTGGAGGTGCGGCAGTGTGACGGCCAGTGTCAGCACTGCATTTGTGGGCTTGACAGTGTGCACCCAATGCAGGCCCAGTGTCCTGATGACACTGGTTCTGCAGAAGTGCCATCAACTTGAAACGATTTGGCCGCTGTGTCATTGCAGCATCAGCAATTCCGCTGCAGTGAGGGAGCGACCCGTCCTTGCAGGATGGTACTTTGCCTGGTGTAACAGCACCAGGAACATGGCGGCTCTATGCGGCCGCCTTGGGGTCGACAGTGGTGCCCATGCCCCCGAACCCCTTCATTTGCTCACGGGGAGCCCAGTCCCTATTGACATAATGTCCCCACCCCCAAGTTTCTGTTGTGTGCCAAGGGGGCTGCCCAATCCCCCTTGGCATCATGCGCATCCCCAACAGTCTTTCTTTGCCAACGGGGGGCCCAATCCCTGTCGGCTTCACTCTCCCCCTTCCCAGTTCAGTTTGCCGACAGAAGCCCAATCCCCATCGGCATAATGTTCCCACCCTCGATTTCTGCTGTGTGCCGAGTGTGTCCAGTCCCCTCGGCATCATGCACCCCCCACACCCGTTTCTGTGCCGACGGGGGGGCCCAATCCCCATCAGCTTCTATCTCCTTCCCCACAAATGCAGGTGGTACACTGGGAGAAAATGCCAGTGTTGAAAATTTGGTGAGATAATTCCACTAAATAACTGTTACGTGCATTCGCTGTGCAGTTTCCACATACGTTTGGAAGTTCGAGCATTTTTAATATTTTCACTACCGATTTTCAACATTGCCATCTCTTCACACCTCCCTATGAATGGTGCAGCTGTCATTCTTCACATCCTGCCTGATCTATGTTTTCGTACATCTGGCGCACAATGGCACGGTCGATGTGGGAACTCATAAAGTTCGGGACACACTGACAAACTCACAGTGCCACTGTTCATGAGAAGAGTCCCAAATGCTCTAATGAGGTGGGGGTCACAAATCAAATCAAATCAGACTTTAATAAAAAAGCGCCTTTCCAAAACCAAGGCGCTTGTACATAATTCATTAAAATAACTCCATAAATAAAACAAGTAACTAAACCATGATTAAACATGATAAAACTGCCTTGACACTCCCCCTCAGGGCTCATACTTCTGCCCCTTCAAAGGAGAGGTATCTGTCCTCTCCCTACCTTGGGAGCCGCTTGTATTTTCTGCCAGGTTTAGTGACCTGTTACTGCAGGTACAATTTGCTGGTACAAAAAAGTTGATGCCCTGTTGGCATTTGGTTATTTTGGCAGGCCTAAAAGTACTGAGCATCACGTATAATGTTAAAATGCAACAGGCCTGCACATGTTTAGTTGTTATAGGCCTAGTGCCGAATTTTTAGATCCTTTTGTATTTTAAACACTCTGACAGTATTATGGTGTTTGAATAGAACAACACGCGACATTATAATTCGCTTATATCAGTGACAGTACATAAAGCAATTAATAATACAATATCATTGAGTATAGGGGTGAAAAGGCATAACTCACGGTAGGAAGGGGATATATTGTACTTTTAACATGCAGGAAATATGCATACAAGGACTGATCAGAAGTAGATATGGCTAAGTCAACTTTGATTTTATCTTTAAATGTGAATGGATTGGTAATCCGATAAAGCTCTCTTGATTATTTCAATTATTCAGAAGAGAGAGACCAGGGCTTATTATGCTGCAGGAAACCCACATGTCCTCAGCCAAACATAAAAAATTTCAGAGGTGTGGGTATTCTGTAGTAACTGAATCATCCTATAGGGGTGGGAAAAGGAGAGGGGTGATGATTCTACTCTCCCAGGAGGTGCCCTTTGAACAACAAAGTGAGATTAATGACCTGGAGGGTTGCTATGCCATAGTGACGGGCAAGCTGTGCTCAAGACCTGTTACTCTGCCATCTGTCTATTTCCCTCCTGGGTCAGGGAAGTCCTTAGCAGTAAAATTCTTTGTGAATTTAATGTCCCTCATGGAGGGACAATTGCTGCTGGGCGGAGACTTGAATATCACTTTAAACCCCTCTTTGGATGCTGATACCCCTCTGGCCCATAGATCTAATGCTGTCCAAAAATACACAAAACAAACCATCACTTCTCTGGGCTTAGTGGACACCTGGAGACTTTTTTTTTCCCTAAGAAAAAAGAATACACCCACTGGGCCCTGCACGTCGGAAATGGGGCTCGACTGGACTACTTTATAACCACGGTCGAGCATTTAGACTCCATTTGTGATGTATGGCATGGGATCACCTTCTTATCGGATCACGCTCCCTTATATCTCAGGGTGGACTTAGGGACACAATATAAGCAAACCAGTTGGCGCCTGAACCTTGCCCATCTTAGGGACCCAGAGTTCCTTGAATTGGTCCAGAAGGCTGTACCTAGAATTAAATAAGAAAACACGCAACATGCAGTTGCCCCCACAATTCTGTGGGATACTTTAAAAGTAGTTTGAAGAGGAGAGATCATACGATTTTCTGTCATTAAAAAATGGCAGAGGTTAAAAACACACAAAGACCTGCAGGAGGAGCTATTACATTTACAGCATCGGCCAGATCAAAAGGACTCCACAGTACGACAATGATTAAGAATTGTAAAACAAAACCTACAAAAAATAGTAGAACAATCGGTTCAACAAAAACTATTTTATCTGAAGTTAAGACATCGTGAGGGGTGACCTAAGGCCTCCAGAAATTTAGCAAGAAAATTGAGAGAACGGAGAACCAGAGCGAACATAATCAGCATGGTAGATCCTAAAACAGGGAGATTAGCAAAAAGGCCCCAGGAAATTAGACTTATTCTACAGTGGTTTTACCACAAGTTGTACACTAAAGAAGAGGAAATTCCCCTAGACAGCATCAAATCATATTTACAGAGTTTACCAATACCATGAATCGGCCCACTACAGGCTGAAGCCTTGCTGGCGCCAATCAAAGAGGGAGAATTACTCCCAAGTTCTAAAAAAAGCTCAGACCCTGAAGGTGCCAGGTCCAGATGGGTATCCTTCCGAATTTTATAACAAATTCAAAAAGCTGCTATTACCCATATTACTCCGGCCTTACATGCAGACCAGGAGGAGAACCCCCTCTACCACATGGCAGTATGCCACCATATCAACCATACTTAAACCCCATAAAGATGTTGAACACCCTCCTCATTTTGCCCCATTTCAATGCTAAATTATGATTACAAAATGTTCATGTCAGCCATGGCCTCTAGAACAGACCATTTACTACCAGCTATTATTGACCCTGATCAAGTGGGCTTTATTAAGGGCAGACAGGCCCACAATGCCATACGGCGTGCACATTTCTTAGTAGATTATGCCATAGAAAGACAAATCCCTTTAGTGCTACTGGGGTTAGATGCTGAAAAGCATTCGACCGGGTCAGCTGGTCTTTTTTATGACAGACTCTGGAACACTTTGAATTCCCGGAACAACTTATAAAACAATTACAAAATATTTATGCCTCCCTAAAGCAAATGTTAAGGTGGATGGGACTTTCAGATACATTCCAGCTCTCTAGGGCAGTGGTGGAGCCGGGGGCTGGGGGTCGGGGGTCGCCCTCCCTGGTTGCCCCAGTGTGAGTAGTGGTCCACTACCTACATCTATTCAATGTTTAGCCCATTGTGGAGCCCATAACTGACCGAAAGGCCCCCGGCTTCCAAATGCTCCCAAACCTGGCTCCGCCACTACTCTAGGGATGCCCAATGACCCCAATGTTGTTTGCTCTATATCTCAAACCCCTGGCCATTGCCATCAGATCTTCTCAGGACATAGAGGGCCTTCCATTGGGAGGTCGCCCACACAAGATATCACTATTTGCAGATGATATTCTGCTGGCTCTTACCGAGCCTGAACAATCCATCCCAGAGGTATGGAAACCGATACAAACATTTGGTAAGTTAGCAGGATATAAAATTAACAAATCAAAAACTGAGGTATTGACGTACAATTACCTCCCTCCCTCCCACTGCAAAAAGACTTCTCCTTTAAGTGGCACAGACAAGATGAGATACTTGGGAATAAAGCACAAGAAACCCCATTCATGCAAAACTCTCAAATCTCGAACCTTTAACCTAAAATTGACAGTAGTGCTTTCTCGTTGGTCATGTCTCCCCCTAAGCTTTTTGAGTAGAATAGATACAATTAAGCGGAATGTATTTCCCTGCATAGTGTTCTTTCTTTAAACACTGCCCTTCACCCCAGCTAAAACATATTTCCAGGCGTGGGACAGAATGATATCCCACTTTATTTGGAGTGGAAAGTGTTCCAGGATTAGATATTCTGTTCTGCAACTGGTCAGAGAGAGAGGTGGCCTTAACCTCCCTGACCTCAAAAAGTATGCGATGGCAGCGTAGTTAAGGGTAGTCCTACACAGACTAAATAAACACACTGGAAACAATTAGAAGTAACCTGGAGACCACACAACACTGGAGCTCCTTTTGGGATGCCCCCAAGTGCCAAGGGATAATGAATTATCTGAAGTTCACCAGGGAACCCTTAAAAATATGGCTTAAGGTCAGGAATGATTATTTTACATTCCCTGAAAAATTGTTCTTGGGATCACTGAAGTATAATGCAGACTTGACAGCAGGTCCCTCAGGCCCTGTGTAGTTCAATGGCAGAGATATGGCATTTTATTCATTTTTCCAGTTAGTGGGCAGAACAGGTCTCCTTCCTTTGTCTCCTTCAGAAGGAATATCACTTGCCCCATAAATATTTATTTCTTATTTACATCTTAAATCATACTTTCAGCCATATGAGCGATCACTCGTGGCCCTAATTGAAAACCTACCCAAATAATACAACTGTTTACAAGCTCATATCAGAGGAACGACCTCGGATCACCTGATTAGTAATATATATAAGGCCTTAAATGAAAGACAGGAGACTCGACCAACTCAATCAGGTTTAGATGGGAACAAGAACTGCAGGTATCAATCAGTGAGCAGGACTGGAATGACTCTGCTTTACCAATTATAAAAAAAATTTTATCACCATACTGGCGTGAATACATGTGGAAACTCCATTCTCGTTTCTTCTGCACACCAGCCTTGCTGGCTAGTATGGGACAATTAGGGGAGGGACAGTATTGGAAAGAATGTGGGGATGATAGAGCAAATCAGAGCCATGTCCTTTGATCATGTCCTAAGCTATCCAAGTTTTGGAAGGAGATCCTCGAGGAGCTGAGTGCAATTTATGACACTACTGATTTATTCTCCCACATTTATATTGACTTCTATTAAACCAAAAGGTCTGTGAATTGACAAAAACTTGCTGAAACAAATTTAAAAATTTATAACAGCAGCCCACAAAATTATCACTAGGCTGTGGTTTACAAATAAAATATCCACTAAAAAAGCCTGGATTGTTTTGTCTAGGGAGAGATATGCCCTTGAGTGACTCTCGGCCAAGATGATAGACAAAGTTCAAAAATTTGGTATACAGTGGCAAAAGTGGATATCATACCAACTAAATCATTATGAAGATTTTGTACCTTAAGCCATGTACTGAACATGTATTTTTGCTCTTCTTTTGCACTGAAAAGATACTCTGAATATGATCTGTGATGCTCCTTGAATTTTAATGGGAATAAAATCTGGGAGGGAAAGGGGAGGGCTCACCGTGCTATGCCTCATTTGATTTGAATGGATCACAGACTGAACTTAAAATGAGTAATTATGATTCTCTGGATACTGAAGCAATAAGATGTTATTTTCCCCTAATATGACTGCTACAAGTATACATGTAATGTATTGTGATGTTATCAACTGGTAATAGTAAGCGATGTATTGCTGCCTGTAAAATTGTTGCATTTATAAATTAAATAAAAAGACTAAATTAAAAAAATAAATAAGATAAAACTCATGACAGCAGCATTGAAAATCCATATATGGTTGGCTAAACAGATAAGGTAGCCTTGAAGACTTAAAACTTCGGACGGTCTGGCATTCTCGCACCTGACGAGGTAGAGAATTCCACAGGGTTGGGGCCATAAAACTAAAAGACCTGGCCCCAGATGTCTTTAAACGAACCCTGGGAATTTCTAGCAATCCCTCATCATTGGATCGGAGAGAGCGGGAGGGACAGTAGGGCTGAAGGAGATGTTTCAAGTAACCAGGTCCCTGGTTGTGTAGGGCCTTATAGGTCAGCAAACCGACCTTAAAGGTGATCCACCACCGTACTGGCAGCCAGTGCAGTTCGTGGAGCACAGGTATTATATGACTGGTCCTAGACAAACCAGTCAACAGCTTGGCTGCTGCATTCTGCACAAGCTGCAGGCGGTAGATATCAACCCCCGGTAACCCAAGGTAAAGTTGCAGTAGTCAAAGGCCATGTTGAAAATTTTTAGCACAAATACCAACAAACACCCAAAGTGTTAGGGTTTCTAACCGTAACGTCCCACTCTGTACAGACTGACAGGCATCAGGGGTGTATTTTGGATTGCCGACTGCAATGCTTATGCCATTCCACCCCATCCCCCCTCACCCTGCAACCAGTGACAGGCATCGAGGTATGCCTTGGACTGTTCGGTCCCAGAGTTCTCCCCATTCTCCTATATTGCACCCATTTCAGCATATGTCCTTATGGAGTGGGGTGACTGTAAAGCTGAACATCCCAAGGCACACCTCAATACTTGTCGGTGTCTGTGGGATAGAGTGAGATGAAATGAATGTTATGGGCGACAACCCAAACACATACCCCAATGCCTGTCGTCTCTGCAGGTTGGAGGTGGGATTGGCGTGAAGTTCAGTACTTCACTGCCATTCCTACACTGCATCTGTCTAACTCTGCATTTCAGTGCAAATACCAGCAAGCAAACATTCGGCATTGACAAATGCTTGTTTACTCTTGCTGTTTTGCTTCTGACTTAGTACTGATCCCTTCCTCCATTTCTTTTAGTCTCTTCACCTCTTCTACTGTTCCTCATTTAAAACCCTTAGAAGACTGTGGACGTATATATCGTCCAGAATCTATATCGTTCACACATATTCAGTTCTCAAGGGTTACTTCTGGTGTTTAACCTACCTAGTGATCCTCTTCCCCACTTCTGTCATCCTGTTCTCCATCTCACTGTGCAGTTCTGACACCAGCTCTTGTCCCATACCTCTGCTGGTCATTGTGGGTCGCAGTGTCTATGGCAGGTCCATTCATTTCTTATGTCCACCCAGTAGGCTGAAGATGCACATGTGACAGATTTGAAATCTGATTCTGACACCCCGTCTAGACCCTCTCAGGATATTTCCAGTTCTCCTATGTGCATGGAGTAGACTGCAATGCTCACTCTTAACTTCTGCTTCAAACAAAGAATTTCTATATTTTACATTATTTTTCTTCAGGTAAGGAAATTCTATTACTATACCAGTGACTAATCCATCTGCTATTCCCATTTGGGCCTCTTTCAGCTTTTCTAATCAGTTTTACAACTCCTAACAACCTTGCTAATTGTTAGGCTTGCCCTTACTATCTGTGACTCCTTCCTCTTTTTCTGGGTCACAGACACACTAGACTCTCTGTCATAGATAGAAAAGTTTCTTCCTGCATGAAAGGTGTTTTCTGTAATACCTGTAACCGCATATGCCAGTTCAGCTTTTAAAAAATCAGCACCTTGGAAAAAGGCCATCACAAAAAATTGGTTGACCTCTAGAATCCCAACTGTGAAGAACTGGTGGACAATCACTAAACAAATTTATCAGTTGGAAAAAATAGCATATAGCCTAAATAACAGACAGGAGAAATTCAGTGATAGATGGAACAGGTGGCTTATATATTATATGCTCAAGGACCAGACGTTTGTGCCTTAGTTCACCCCCCCCCCCAGTCTACCCCAACAGATTCTGTAGAAGTGCCTGCATGGATCCCGGGGGGGGGGGGTTCTCCCCCCCAACCCCATCCACTCTTTTATACCTGATAAAAAAGGAGAAACCATAATGTCTGTATAATGTACTGCAGGATATACATTTAATTTCCTACATTTCTCTCTGGAATATAGTATCTGATGCATGAACTACATGGCTCCTGAACCACCACGAAGGGGATTGCCTTGGATTCCCTGGCTTACAATATCTAATGTTATTAATCAATCTGGTATGAACTCTTCTTAAGTTCGCTCTGGAATAATTGATAAGCGTGTGCTGTGGAATTCCCAGTGAGTACCTCTTCCTGTTTACTTTATATGTACTATATGGACGCAATCGATTGTTAAAAGTAAGTAAAATGAAATAAAGATTATAATTTCAAAAAAAAAAATCAGCACCTTGCACGCTACTCCCCCACCTGCTCCATTACTAGTGGAAGTGACGTTTACAGCGTGAGCACATCTGCCTCTCCTGCTTCAGCAGGCCTGCGCATCAGGAGAGGAAGGGAAGAATCCGATCCAGTGCTCTCCTACTTAGTGCAGCTTTGCAGTTTAAAGCAGCAGTACTAGTTAACAAAAATTTAAATAACTTGGCAGTTAGGACAAACCAAAACACCAATATATCTGGTTTGCTTTATTTCATTCCTGAGGCAAGATAGTGGATTTTAAAGTTCTTAAAAGTTGTTGGTCCTTTGCCAGGTCCACCACCATGGATGTAAGCAGATCAAGATGGTGCTGTGCTGTTGGTTGTCAGAAACATGGGCTGGTAGCACCCTGGCATATCTGCATTATAAACACAGTGTTTACTGTTAGTGTGTGATCTCTAGGGAGAAGATTTTGAAAGTTGCTTGGGGTTACCATCTTTAATGTAGATTCACACAAATTACAAGTGTTGTAATTCAACCCAGTTTTAAAATAACTGATTAAATTTAAAATACCCAAATGAAGAATCTAAGATTATCAGGAATACATTACTGCTCAAAAGGTAGGATGACATTTTTTGTTGGCTAACTAGTACTGCTGCTTTAAAATCTCTCCTGTATGTACCTCCCTGGAGTTCTTACTGCAGCGACGCAAGGCTTTGATACTTGGCCACAGGTTTATCCTTTCAGCTACATTCAGGACCCCTTAATATGGTTGTTGTCTTTTACAGGCATCTGCTGTACAAAGATTTATTAGTATGGCTACACTTTAACCACTGACTGCTCGAACGAGCGTCAGCCTGTTCAAAACCTCTGCTCTGTTTTGCCACGCTCCATGTTCTTTGTAGGCACTGCATCCATGGCCCGATTCCCTACTGGCCGGTTTTTGCCTGTAGTTGCCCCACTGTTTTAAAACTCATAGATGTGCACATGCTCATGTGCTATCTTGGCCACACACCACTGAGAGTACCCTCACACTTTGTTCTTGAATGACTGGAAGAGACAGACTGTCTCTTCTGACCGCTAACTTTTAGGAGGCTTCCTGTCTAGTGCCCTGCATGTGATCGTATGTGACGTGTGATGTCACAACCAACTGCCATCTTACCTGGGCCTACTCATCCCTTTACTACAGCTGTTCAGCAGCCTGTAGATCTGATATGCTAGACGCGTGACCAGAAGTAGCATAACCTCACTTCCTGTCACCATTTTAGGTGCATTGGCCCGAGGTCCTGGGCCCTTCCTCTTCTGCTGTAATTTACCCACTAATCCAAATTATCAACAATCAATAAAGCTTTCATTATCTCATTTTTATATTGTATTTGCATCATGTCTGGATCTGCACAACCACCACTAACGGCCCCTCCCCCACCCGATCTATCTCCCAGAGGTCCCACCATAGTTAAGGCAAGGAAATGCAAGTCCTGCCATGTCCCTCTTCTGCCTTGGCAGCAGGGACCACAGTGCCCTGTCTGTGATCCTGATGGCTCTGGTCTGTCCTCCCTAGAGACAGTTATGATCTTTCTGGACTGTAATAAGGACCATGACTTCCTGACACACCATGTACGAGCGAGCTCTGGCTCTGCAGTCATACCACACTTTTTGTTTCTGTTGGGCTGTCCCCATAAGCTCCTTCAGCCTTTCCCTAAATCTAAGGATGTAATCCACTATGGGAGTTCCCTGGGTGGCGTGCTTGCCTTCCCAGTCCTCCCAGATCAAGTCTAGGGGCCCATGTACTAGGTGTCCATATAAGAGCTCGAAGGGGAAAACCTTGTTGACTCTTGGGGCACCTCCCTGTATGCAGACGACAGGTGGGGAAGGTATTTCTCCCAGTCCCTCCCATGCTGTTCAGTAGACGCTTGGAGCATTGACTTCAGAGTACTGTTAAATCTTTCCACAAGTCCATTGGCTTGCCGGTGATAAGGTGTCATGCGCCTCTGCACCACCCCACACTTCTCCCACAAACATTTCATCAGGCCTGACAAGAAGGAACCCCCTCAATTGGTGATAATCTCCTGCAGAAACCCAACACTGGAGAAAATCCTGAGTAAGGCATCTGCCACTTTGTCCTCAGTGAAGATAGGGCGACTGCCTCTGGATACGGTGGCATAATCCACCACAGTCAGGATGAACTTCTTCTGGAGGAGCTAGGGTATTTAAATGCCCCACAATATCCATTACCACCCTCTGGAATGACTCCTCCACTATGACAATGGAATTAGGGCAGCTTGGGTTTTCTTACTGGACTTCCTATTTTTGGCACCAGTGACAAGATCTGCAATACTCCTTCACTTGCTGGGTGAAGTTGGCCCAATAGAAATTCTGGGCGCCAGCTGCATAGTGCATGATTCCCAGATGACCAGACAAGGGGAATATCGTGTGCAATCTTGAGAGCAACTACAAAATGTTGCAAAAGAACAGCACACTCGCTGTGTAAATAATTGATTTATTGATTAAAAGGCATAGTCAAACACCACAGAAACAGTAGCAGACTAAAACCCTGACCGGTTTCATGCATAGCGCATCATCCAGGAGGTGTTACGAAATTACGCGAAACTGGTAAGGGGTTTAGTCTGCCTGTTCTGTGATGTCTGCCACAATCAATAATCACTCTTTAACCACAGAGGTGCAGTCTTTGCAACATGTCGTTTTAAGATCAGCACCTCTGGTGAGTGGAGCTGTAATTGCCTGTTTATGTAATCTTGAGCAACTGCTCCATGGTACCCTGGGGAGGCGACAAGCTGCCTGCCTATCACCCTCCCTCTGTCTTAGCATCCTGAGTACACAAAGTCCATTTCCCAATAAACCTTATGTTTACCATCATCTCCTGTGCTCCATCAGAGTCTGCCCAAGCCCTCAGCTTCTCTAGACTAGGGTCACTTTTCTGAACAGCTGAAAACTCCTTACACATTCCCATGACATAGGACAGGTCCCCTTCAGTCTCTGAACTAGGGTCCCTAGCACTAGCATCAGGACACTCAGGATCACTGTCATCCCTAACCCTCTGACAATGGTTCCCCCCTCCTTCTTCGGAGTAACCCTCTGTAGCTGTGGGATTAACTGCTACTGGGGACATACCTACCCCCTTTTCATTAGTCTCCCTATCAGGAGACACAGGCTGGGGAACTAGCTTCCCAGTGGTTCCACAGTGGCTTCTGTGGGGTCCAGGGAACTACAGTTTCCCTTTCCAGCTTGGCTACGGGTAACTGCACACACCATCCCTTGTTTGAGATTGTTGCCAAGGATGACATCAACTGCTAACGTTTTGGCTACAGCCACCTGTTGCACAGTTCCCCTGTTTCACCCCAGTCTAGGAGAATACTAGTGAGTGGCAATGTTTTCTTCTCCCCAGTGAAGTCTTGTACAGTTACAAATTCATTGGCTATAAGCTGACCAAGCTCTACCAGATCCCTTTTTACCAATGTCAGGGATGCCTCTGTGTCCCTTAACCCTTGTGTCTGTACATCATTCACTGTGACTGGATGCATATGTCCCCTCATGTTCTCAGGCATGCTTCCAGGGACACACAAACAACCCCCTCCTTTCCTAGCCCCATGTTGCATATTGCTAGTCCTTTTGGGACACTGTTTGGCAATATGCCCAGTTTCTTTACAAGCCCAACATTTGTTTCTTTTCTCAGAGAAATCTTTTCTTTGAAACCTGGGGCTAACTGGTTTCGGTGGAGGCAGTGAGGGTTTTAGCTGCCCTGAAGGTGCACTTTTCCCTTTCTGCGCTGCCACGCCTGCCCCATTCACTCTCAGAGCAGGTCTGCTCTTGGCATAACGGTCCGAGAGTTCAGCAGCCTCTTGCACTGTTTTGGGATCTCAGTCCTCCAGCCAGGTTTTTAGCTCTGTTGGGCATGCCCAAAAAAGCTGTTCTAACAAAAAAGCATTTTCAGTTTTATCTACAGAGTTTGCTTCAATTCTTTCCTACCAATGTTTTAAAAATTAACGTTGTTTCGTGGCTAGCTCTTCGTAGCTCATCTCAGGGCTTCTCCTGAGCTTACAGAATTTAGCTCTGTATGCTTCTGCAGTTAAATCAAACTTTTTTAAAAGTGCAGCTTTAAGTTTGCTGTAATCATTACTGTCCTCATTGTCCACTTGACCCACTACATCCCGAACTTTCCTGGTAAGTAGCGGGGATATCTGGAAGCTTCAGGACCCTCTAGGAATATTTTCCTGAATATAAACTTTTTTAAAGAAATTTAAAAAGATGTCCATATCCTCCACCTCTTTAAATTCAGCTATCAATTTGAAATTTAATTTGTAACCCAGTCCTGTAGTTCCAGTTAAACCCAAGCCACTTACCCACTCTGGTGCTGGTGGTTGGAGTCAGTAACTTCTCCAGTTCATGTAGCTTCTGTTGCTCATGCTCTTCACGATCTGCCTCTCGCTGTTCACGGTCCCTCTTCTCCCTGGAACTCCAGCTCCATTCTGCGCAACTCAGTCTGCAGCCTGATTGCTTCTGGTTCCAGAATACTGGTGATCTTCCTCTGCTGCTGTGGCCCTTGGCTTGCACTGGCCCTGCTGTCATCCTCACCGAATCTGGACACTGCACTGGCTGCTAGCCCCTCCAAGCCCAAGGTTTGGTCCTTTACAGTCACAGTCTGTGACGCGATGCTCTGGGCATCTGCTGCCATCAGGGTGTCCACGAGGTTCTGCTTGGTGGCTGTCCCCTAGTGCAGGACTCTCTATCCTGGCACAACTGCCTGAAGTAGTCTGCAGTGTGCCCGCTGGATTGAAGCCATCTTCTTCCCTAACTATCGCTACTCTAACTTACCTTGAAAAAAATAAAACAGGTAGGGACTTGACTGTAAGCAAAATGACATAGTTCTGTTTCCTTTTAAAAAAAAAAAAAAATCACTGCCTTATTTTGCAAGTGAGCTGTACAGTATTATATTGAGCTATCCAGATCTGTCACAAGCGCACTCGGCAGGTCAGACCCTCTGCTCCCACAGTGCCAATGTCAGAGTGCAATAGTGTGAACAGGTAACAGACAGTTTAACCCTCCTGTCTGCTTTTGGTTCCGAATCACCTTTAGTCTCAAGTTCTGGGGGGATTCAAACTGTGAACCTTATGCTAGTGTACCCAATGTGCAGCTCAGATACGTACCCTCTTCAGGGATTGAGGTACAAACTCTATAAGAGACCTTAGGTATATTCTTACTTTTTCCCAGTTTTGTAACACCATCAAGCTCTTCAAGCTCTTCAGAACCACTGTCTAACTTAACCATGTATACATCACATGCAAAAAGAACTTGGAAGACACACCCAGGCAGTATCTGGAAAAAAAGATTTTACTAAAAGATGATAAAAATATGAGACATGTAAACACAGAGCAATATATCAAAGAGTTCACAATCACATAAAAGAACAAGGGAAAATTACAAAGCAAAAACACTCCTACCATGATACATTTAGATCTTTGTTATCTAATGTATTACCTCTGTAAACACCTTTAAAGTTGGAGAGCTGTGTCTCTCAGAATCCCAAAATAAAATGACTTACAACATGGGCATCAGTAGTTCAGTGAAGTGATTGGTTAGTGTTAATTATGTGACTGTTGATTAATTGTTAATATTTCAACACAAACTGGATGTCGTGAAAAGGCACAGAGGTTGTGATCAATGCAGTGGACGGATCTTATTTAAGAGCACTGTCAAAAGAAATGTGAAGGAGCCATATTGGTTCTTAAGTTAGCGAGGGAAGTAACCTACCTACCCACCCAATGGACACTGTCAGTCGTAGCAAAAGTTTCACATGCTGACAGTGTACCCTCAACAAGGAATGCTAGAGAAGTAATGAAGCCCCCGTTAGGGACACAAACAAAGTAGAACATCTCCCCTAAAAAAGAATGAGTGACAGCTTACCGAGGCGATGGTCCATGTCCTGTTAGTTACAGCATGCATCACACAAGATTAGGAATGCTAATATTTGTGAATTAGTAGTGTTCACATAAAGTTAGTTAACAGCACAAAGAAAGCACATTATTGCCATAATAAGCAAGTTGAATGGAGAACTCAAAGTGAAAAACGTTTTCTGGGGTAAAAGTAACTAAGATGCACAGACGAGGAAGGGAAAAAGAGGCGGACAGGAGAAATCGGTCGGGAATGTACGCAATGTGCAAGGCAAAATTAATTAGCGGTAAGAGCAAATTAGGAAGGTGTTGCCAGAAGAAGTGTGGGGACAGAGAAAAGTGTTACAGGGTGAAAAAAAGGTGTTCGACTGTCACGTATACTACCATGGCCAAGACACAGACAGACAACAGAAGATACAAACTAATAACATTAGTATATGAGTATGCTTCTCAGACAGTGTTCACAGTAAGTCGTTTGTGGGGGGTGAGATGCTGTGTTGTGCCTCTGAGATGAAATCCCTACGCAGGAACCGGAACCACATGTTGTAAGCATTATTGAAAGGTTGTGAAGCAATTAATGGCACTATGTTTTCCAGTGGTAGGACACAGAATGGTTTGTGGCACAACATCCTAATGTGCTGGAAGGACACATAATAAAGTCCCTATGTTTTTTGCATATAACAACAGTGTTTTTTTACTAATTTCACTTCATATTTAGGCCATGTTATAAGCGCAATAACCCACTCCAGAGTACGCAGTTATTGGGGATTAATCAACACCCCAGGTGTTGTGATGATACTCTGCCTGTGGCCTAATGCCTCACAATGCACCCAGGGTGTTGATTAATCCCCAGTAACCACACACTCTGTCGTGGGTTATTGCTTACAAATTCCCCAGTTACAAGGATACATTTCATCCCCATCTCCTCACCCCCTTGGAGAGTCATCTAGCTCGTTTTAGAATATAGAAAAATACAAACACGATGTCCTGTCAGGAGGTATATTAAATAAGGTGACATCAGCAAAAACTAATTTCCCAAATTGTGAGTCTTTGATCCCCCAGTTCCTTTGAGGTTTACAACCCTGCAATCCATCACCTAAGTGCGAATATAGCCAATAGGAATCGGCTTATGATGTCCTGTCCTGTAATAAAATGTATATTTTAGTTTCCCAACTTCAGAGTAGCAACAGATCATAAAAAGGCAATAAAATGCAGTTTCTCAAGGGAGTTAATTACATTACAGAGATCTCCTGGTCAATTTAATACATCCTGTAGCTTCACTGAAACGTGTATGTGGGGGCTGAGCGCATCCATGGAGAAGCACAGGATGTCTTATGTGAGATAATCACATACAGTATTTTATTTTACAAATATCATACAATAATCATAACCAGCTGGCCAGCGTCACAATGATAGACAATTCTGTTGAGCTCATTGAAAAGGAGAGTATGACTCCTCCCCTTCAATTAGCCCTTGGTCCTGACCAGATGGTCCTGTGAAAAAGAGACTGCAGTAAACCTCCGCCTCCCAAACAGATCAAGACCTCAGACCTGCTACTCACTAACAGGTCTGAGGTTCTGCCCCAACAAGCTGATCTGTCGGGGAACGACTCTGATGTTTCCTCCCTTAGCTTCTCCATCCCTGATCAGGGTACAGATCAGGATGATGTCCCATCTGGGAAACTGCAGCTCCTGCAGTCAGAGGAGGACGATCCTTACCTTAAAAAGAAGAAAATATCTAGAACTTTGAAGGGGAAATTTAAGCAACCCCCTTGATTTCGGGTACTGTTCTGGCTTTGCCCCTTCCACTAATTTCTAAATAACTAATTTTTCTTTTTTTCTTTCCCCTGTAATGTAAATGGCATCAAATCACACAGGAAGAGGGCTGCCACTTTCTCTAATTTGATTTCTAGGGGACAAGGGATATTTTTTTTCTACAGGATACAAGACCCAACTACTTACAGAGGTTTCTAAAGGGTTAAGGACTGGTATGTTGTGCCGCCTACTGGTCCATTGGACAGGTTGCCTCTTGGTGTGGGTATCCTTTTTCACAATATTCAGGTACCTCCTGAAATTGGTTGATTTATGTCCTAGAAAGATTCTTATTTGGGATGTTGAAATTGCTGGATTATTATATTGATTAATTAACATTTACGCTGCACAGGCAAAGCTGAAGAATTGAGTTATTTCAGATGTTCCAACCATATTTGTTTACACCTCATAACTTGATTTTCCGGGAAGATTTTAACTGGGGTTGGGTTTGGAGGATTGGGGAAGATGGGCGAGGATGCAAAGGTGTACTGCAGTAGACCTGTCTTAGAAACATTGTAAGAAGTGCAGCCTTGAAGGATGCTTTTTTTTTTTTCTGTTCATTCCAGTTCTGTACTCTTTTTTTTTTTTATTTATACTTTTTCTTTACCCCGGCTCAGGCTCCACCTGAGTCACGGACTCTCTTGCCTCCACCTCCAGATATGCCCGCACTCACCCAGTTATCCCTGGCTTCCCCCTCCCCTCAGAGAGCAGGGTCACAGCACTGACCCCTATATCTGGCTGTGATAAAACTGGCTGATCGAGGCACGGGGGCAGGCGTCATACAGGCAGCCAGGTTCGGGTTGTTTTTTCCCCTCTAAGCAGGGCGGGGCGTGCAGTGACAGCCAGCGTCTGCCCCGCCCTTACACCATGTGAGTGTTGGTGCGGTGCAGTAACCCAGCCTCCACCAGGTGCCTCGTGTGCGAACACTACCCTCCCTCCTCTCTCAGAGAGGGAGGCAGTCTGGGGATGCTCGATCCTTCTCCCTCAGCCCGGCCTTTGTTGGCCGGATCCGTTCCCAAACCTGGGTCACGGCGTGCTAAAGTGGAAATCCAACTGCAGCGCCTGACGTGCCGCCTGTACCCACCTTTCTAATGGTCCCTTAGCTACCAGCATTGATATATATATATTTTTTTTTTTTAGCCTCCAGCGTATGGTAATTGACTTGATTACTGCAGAGCCAGTGGAATTCTGAGATCACAAAATTCTTCCTTTACAAATAGGTCAGCATACTCCTATGGAGTTTGGGCCTGGCTCTGGAGGTTTTCCCTGCTCTACTGGAGCAGTTTCAGCTGATCCAACATCTCCACCATTTTTTTGCTGCAATGAAATCTGTTCTAGTGTTCTATGATTCCTGTGTTCAGTGGTGAACAGACACTAGAGGAGATTTGATTGCCTTATTACGGAAAGAAGGTAAGAAAGGGAGGGATATGCTTTATTGGACCTATATGGAGAATAGGAAACTGCTTCAGAAACTTATTTCCTTCAGTGTTACCACAGGGTTGGATTATTTGGCCCAGGTAGCCACTGTGAAGTCTGCAGTGCTTGGTTTCCATTCTGCACAGGCAGCCCGGCTTCAGCAACAGCAGAGTTTTGGGACCCAGGGCAAGGCAGTGGTGGTCTGCCCATGTGATCATTGTAGGTCTCGGGTGGCACAAAAGGCTATTACCGGTCGGTCTGTATGATGTCCATGGCACTGTGCAGACTTCACCTAAGGGCATCGTGGATGTCTTGACACAGCATTCAACTGCTTTATTTTCTATGGAACGGGACGTACTCCCTAGTCAGGGGCAGTTTTCTGATGGCTTGGTTTTACCGAGTTGCCCACCTGCTGTGCTTCAATCCCTCATAGTGGATATTTCACCAACGGAGGTTAGTGATGCTATCCATTCCCTTCCATTGGACAGAGCTCCAGGTCCTGATGGTCTGCCTGGTGATGTATTCGATTTATTAGGACAGGATTTAGCTGTAGATCTAGCTGGGGTTTTTAATGAAATTTTACGTACCTCTGCAGTTCCACTGGAGATGGCTAAGGGTACGCTCATTGTTTTATGTATGAAAGGTGACAAGCATAGGGCTGACAACTGGAGGCCTATTAGTCTGCTAAATTGTGACTTTAAACTCGTGGCCAAGATCCCTCAGACTAGACTTTCTGAAGTTGCTAGTTATTTACCTCATCTGGCCCAGTTTTGTTCAGTTAGGGACCGTATGGTAACAGACAGTTTAGTCCTTCTTCAGGAACTTTTCAAGAAGGGAAAGAACCACCAGATGGAAGGCCTGGTTTTGGCTTTGGACCAAAAACAGGGCTTTGATTCTGTGAACCATAAGTATCTCTGGTTTGTGCTTCGATCATACGGCAGTCCTTGTAAATTTGTGACTTGGCTTAGTGGCTTGTATAAGGTTGCCACGGTTACACCCATGGCAAATGACTGGGTAGGGCCAATGCTTCCTATTAAAACTGTGGTATGGCAGGGGTGCCCATTTAGCGCCATGCTGTACATGTTTAGTATTGACCCTTTACTTCGTCAGCTTAACAGCTTACCTACTATTCGGCCATTACAGTGCCTTGAGTGCATGGTTCCTTACTGAGCCACGGTCTATGCTGATGACCTCTGTTTACTGGTCTCAGATGTTCCTTCAGCCGAACAGGCTATCCAAGTGTGCCGTGCATTTGGGGAGATTTCGGGGGCCTCCCTTAACCTACAGAAATGCCAGGGCAAATGGTTGGGCGGTGTCGTTGTGGCATCTCTTGCCTGACTACTCCTATTATGATTTTGGGTATATGGTTTGAGGAAGAACCGATTGCACAGCTGAATTGGTCTTTCAGACTCAAAGAAGGTAAGTCTTTGTTACCCAGTGGAATACACAAAAAAGTATAAGAAAAAATAATTTATTTAGTGAAAACCTTTTGATCCCCTTTTTTGTACTTGAGTGCAATTTTTCTGTCTCCTAGATATTTGGAAACAACGCTTTATAGCCTTTTTATTCTGGCAGTATGGGGCAGCCGCTTGAACCCCATCAAGCGAAAGGTCCGTTACCTGCCGATGGATCATGGGGGTCTTAGGATGGTGAATCCCCTTGTTTTCTTTTATTCCATATTTATTTTCACTAACCTTAAGCCCTTATTAGTTAATATAGGGAAATGTTGGACTTCACTGTTTTTTGCTTCATTGTAGCCCATGGTTCGGACGCTGGGATCTGGGTCAATTAAGGGGAATGAGTGCTACTGATCAGGCATCACCTTCTGTCTGGCTATTATTTTTGAAATTTAAAGGCTTGGCATGTCACGAGCAGGATGGTGGTGACTGGCACCAGAAAGTCTCTGTATGACCTGAATCTTGCAGGCAATTTCACCGACCCGGTTATTCTTCCCAAATGCCCTCCTGCTTGTATGCCCTCATTGCTGTCTCTATTGAGAAACAAAAGAATTCCCCCTCATGTCTGGGATGTCCATTGGCTCTGTTGTCATGGGAGGTTGAATGTGAAGGAGAACCAGAAACACAAGCAGTTAACTGAACTGATGTGCAGCAGACCCGGCTGTATACAACAGCTGGAATCCATGGAACATCTCTTTTTTTACCTGTTCCTACATTTCTGATTTTTGGCCTTTTATAGCTGCCTTATGGCAAGTATCTTGTTTTCGTACCCTTAGTTACAGCGTTTTGATTTATGGCGCCTGGGAATCTGCCTGGTCTGCATGAGATTTGGGTACTCTGCAGGTGATTTTTACAGTTATTTGTTGGCATGTCTGGAATTCCAGATGCCTGTTTACTTTGCAGCAGAAGGATATGGATTTTCAGGCATTGGCCAATACGATTATTTTGGACCTTAAAAGGGTTTACTGGAATGAACTTAAAGATGCACAGCTTTTGTTTGTCAGAGCTTCGTGGAGGAACCTTCCACGGATCATGGGCTCGGATGTTCCTGTTACTTCATTTTTAAATTTTTGTTATTTTGGTTTAATTTCTTCTGTATCATTTTCAGTTTTGGACTCGGTCTATGATTGCTTTGTTGTTCTGTGCATTTATTGATTTTCAGTTTCCCTTTTGGGATTTTCAGTTCCACTATTCACTGTTGTATTGCCTGTTTTAGGCACAGGACATGTGTTCTGCTTTATGCATATTGGTGTAAGTGCTTGACATTGAGACACTTTTTTTTATCAGTTTTTCTTTCAAAAGCACTGTGTTTTTTCTGTCTCTCTTTCTTCACTCATTTTGTGCTGTTTTTTTGTTTAGTTTATTATGGAGTTTGGGGGTTAGGGGATTTTCTTGTTTCTTTTTTTCCCTAAAATTTGTGCTTTATGTTATTTTCACTACTTGTATTTTGGTGACGTCTTGACTGTATGATTTTGTTTCCCTAATAAACACCCCCTACTCTTTGAGAAGCGCCATGGGATCTTTAACATCCTGAACTACCACCAGAACAGGCAGATGGGACCTCGGTTTAACGTCCTCATCCAAAAGACGCACTGCTGGAGTGTAGCACTCTCATGCTGCACTGCAGTGTCAGTATGGGATATTAACCCAAGTGCTCTGGTGTGGGATAGAACCCACAGCCTTCCGATCTCCCAGCCTCAGAGGCGAGTGTGCTACCTGCTGAGCCACTGACACTGCCAAAAATGTCACTGCACCTATGTGACTGCATCTGCTTCTTTATTTCTTAAAGATGCATGGCTCCAAATTGCCAAGTCCAGTTCTTTTTTCACCCCCCCTCATAGTCTCTGAGCCCCCTCCCATGCACACTGGTGTCCCTGGGACTGGAGCACAGTAGAAGGGGTGCTGTGGCTGGCCACCTATGCAGCTTTGAAACTCCTGCGGTGGGCAGGTGCTTTCGGCGCTTAAAACATTCGAACTACAGAGACCAGCTCGCATGTTTGAACATGCTGTTGCTCAAATGTGCACACATTGCGGCTGTCTTCAAGCAGGCTCCTCCAGTCCCCTTTCCAGCTGCAGTCCTGGGGCTGAAGCAAGCAGAAGTGACAGAGGGCAGAGTTTGGGGGTAGCATAACAGGATTACAGGTTAGCCCCTGCCGGGTGGGGGTACATGGATGATGTCAAAGACGGATTTTGTCAAAGACAAGGAGGGATTTACCAGTGAAAGAGAATATTGAGGAGGGCAAATATGATAGAGGAAGAAGAAATGAGGAGAAACAGAGAAGGTTTGATAGAGATGAGGTAGTGAGGTGAGATAGACAACTGTGGGGAAGGCTGGGACAGGAGTTGGTTGGGATAAAAAGGAATGATTGGGGCTGGGTATGAACAATTTGGGTACGAGAGCAGGAAGGCATTTGAAGAATCAACAAGTGGCTCCACAGATCACAACAGAGGAGATGAGGATACCAAGGTTTTATGGAGGAGATACATGGCAGAGTCCAGAAGACCGTTGGCCTCAGGATATTTAAAGAGCAGAGTAAGGTATGGGAATAAGGAGTATGGTTCCCAACAATGTAGCTAGTAGAGAGAGGAAGGAAGGGAGGAGAAGGTGGATGATAGGAAGGTTGTGGAAAAGCAGATTCTAAAGACAACAAGGGAAAGTAGTAAGAGGAGAGGCAAAGTAGACAATGAAGCTAGAAACAAGGTCGGAAATCTGGAATGGGGTCAGGAGTTCAGTGAGAAAGCACAGAGCAGAGGATAAGACTTAGTGCCAATCTGAGAATGCAGGCAAGAATAATGAGATGAGATACAGCTAGAGAGAAGAAACAGGAAATGCATAGTTCATAGTTTCTTACTTTACTACCCTCTTTCCACCCTTTGGCCACTCCTTTCTAGCATCTTCTCTCTTTGTTGATTAATTCTTTGGGGGCAGTTTTCCATTTGAGATCCCAGGTGTGGGGATGGAGTCATCATACCCACCCTGTAATCCTAGAGGCCACACAATATATTTTGGTTGTGGGTCTCTTATACTTTGCAGGCATACAAAGGTCTTTTCTTTGCCAGCAGTACAGCAGCTCCCCTACTTTCACGCTATTTCCAGCTATGCAAACCTGACCAATGTGTTGCCTCCTGAAAAGTGTAGCTTCATTTTCTAAAAGGTGTGTTTCTTGCAGAAAGGAGATATCTTCTTTAATATATTGTATATATTGAAGTATCTGGTATCTCTTACTTTTGTTGTGAGCTCCTCTGACATTCCATGTAATAAAATTTAGGTTACCTGCCATCCCTTAACCATCTGATCGATCTAATAGCACTGGCGATTATCTCTGGTAACCTAACATCCCCCCCTTGGAGTCCTGAAGCCCCTCTGATGCCATTACCCACCCTCCCCTGGTCTTTGTCCAACAAAATTCCACCAACCACATATAAAATAGCATGTCATACAACATTTGGTAGAGTTAATATAAACCCCAAGAACAAATGTGCCCTCAAAATCTCCCCATTTCTCAATGTAAAGCATTAAACAGGTTAAATCAAACCGTAGATTAAACAATATACAAACCCCCCCACCTCAAAATCATAAGCACAGTGGCCCATGATGCACTCTCCTTCTGTCCTAGTCTGACTGCCTCTGGCCACTTCCCTGAATAAGTTCCCAGTTGTTACTAGCATATCCCATCTCAATTCTAATATACTTAAATGGGCAGGTGAGAACAGAACCCACTTGCCAATGAGCCCAGAAGGACATAATCATGGAATCATATGTCTAGTTTGGATCTGTTGACTTGTTCCGAGTGGAAATTTGAGTTGTTAAAGTCCGCATGACCAGACCAGTGGCTTAGCCTGGCAAATCCAAAGAAGATGCATCTTACAAGCTTCCAAATAAAATGAAAGTAAGAATAAAAATAAGGGTCTGTCTGTAAAGTTCTTTCCTCCTGAGCCCCTGTAACAAGGGTTACTTGGCTGGAATATGTGTAAGGGTACAGTTAAAACAAAATGAGTGTCCTTCAATTACAATTAACATTCCACTGGCTGGACAAAGATGTGAGTGATCCTGGGTATACATCACGTGATGCTCTGAATACGCTCCAGATAAGAATCAAGTAGTACTATACCTCTGGAAACCAGTCCAATATAAACATGATTCATTTGCCTCCTTAATGTGGCCCAGATAACAGCCTCCATAAATACAGGGACGATGATTCCCCATTATCAGAAGAGACCAGGCACCAGATGATAGGTGCTGTGACCTGAAGTCAAGTTAGTTTGGTAAGCTGGGAGGGGCAGGTCCAACCTCACTGTTCAGATGGAACAAACTAGCAAAACTATCCACCTTGAGTCAAAGTCTATAACCAATCCAATACTTAGGTCATCACTCGTAGTAATATCCCTTTAGTTTCTCAAATGGATCAGCTGGTTTTAAACAAATCAGGCATTGCTGTACGTAGAGCTTCTCTGGCCTTTTCTACATCCTCAAAGCTCTAGCAAAGCAGGTTCCTGGCCAGCTGGCAGAAGAGCTGGAGCAGGTGGCCCCTGATGGTATTGAGGCATCCAAGGTGCAATTCCATGCTGCAGTGGACTCTAATGATGTATCATCCAGAGTCATGGCTACATCTGTGGCTCTCCATAGAATGGCTTGGCTCAGATGTACTAGCCTGTCACAGGACACCCAGACTAAGGCCATGGATTTCCCTGTGGTGGGCTACTCTCTGTTTGGGGAACAAACAGAGAATTACATGAAGAAAATGGATGAATATAGGACCACCTATAGGAGTGCACAGGCCAAGGAAAGGCAAGTCACTTTCCAAAGGCAGCCTCCCAGGGCAGGAGTAGGCCTTTCATAGGCCTTTACCAAGCCCAGGATTCCTCTTCAACTTTTGCACAGAAGGGGTTCTTTAGAGGAGAGGCAGCACAGGTGCAGGCAGGCCTGCTTCCACCCTCAGCCTAAAGCCCTGCAAACAGGCACCCTGATGGGGGCCCAGGGCCGATTCTCCACTACCTGTAGGGGCAGGCTGGCTTACTTTTTCCAGGACTGGGAGTCTCTAACGCTCAGACAAGTGGGTCCTGGAAGTAGTAAGCCAGGGACTGGTTCTCGGCTTCAAAAATTTCAAAGATGAATCAGATCCTCTCCACCTGCAAATCCTTCAGAGGCTCTTGCCCTGGAGGCAGAAGTCTCTACCCTCCTGGCTGTCAGAGCTGTGGAAAGGGTTCCACCCCTACACCAAGGCAAAGGGCTACTCCAGGTACTTCCTTACCCCAAAAAGACAGGAGAATGGCGCCCATCCTGGATCTCAGGTATCTCAACAAACACCTTTTAAAACCAAAATTCAAAATGGTGACTCTGGAATTATTTTACCCTCTTTAAGGCCAGGGGACTGGCTAGTGTCCTGGACCTCAAGGATGCCTATTTTCATGTTCTCATCAGAAGGTCCCATTGAAGTACCTCAGCTTGAACTGCCCTCAGGTCATTACCAGTTCAGAGCAATGCCAAGTGCTCAGTGCCTTGGGCCTTACATCTGCCCCAAGGGTATTCACAGAATGCCTGGCAGTAGCAGTTGCTCACTTAAGAAGGCAAAAAATTGCCATCTTTCCTTACTTGGATGACTGGCTCATAGTAGGCCAGTCCACAGACCAAGTCTGGTTACACCTTCAAGTAACTCAGCAACTGCTAACTTTCTATGGTTCCTTCTCAATCTTCCAAAGTCAGTCCTAGAGCCTGTCCAGCTTCTCACCTTCATAGGTGCAGAACTGAACACAAAAGAAGCCAGAGCCTTCCTTCCTCCCTCTGGAAGGGCAAGTATGTACCACAATCAAGTACCCTGATTTCTGGCTTTCTTCACCTCTGGGTCTCTCGACCAGCAAGGCACTTTCTACAGCTCCTGGGACACATGGCTGCTTCGACAGCAGTAGTGCAGGGAGCCAGATTTCAGATGAGGGACATCCAGTTCCATTTGAGAGCCTTTTGGTCTCAAAGAAAGGACCCTCTAACCAAATTAATTCCAGTGACTCGAACCCTGATCCAGGCCCTTCAGTGGGGGCAGGACCAGGGCAATTTGAGACAGGGGGTCCCTTACCCCTCAGTCTCACTCCTTAATCCTTACTACAGATGCATCCCTATTGGGGTGGGAGCTCACATGGGCGACCACCACCCAGGGATTGGGGTCCCCTCAGAATCTCTGCTCCACATCAATCTGTTGGAACTCAGAGCAGTTTTTCTAACACTTCAAGTATTTTTCAAATCTGTTCAGAACAAGGTTATTCAAGTCAGAATAGAACAATACCACCACAGTGTGGTACATCAACAAGCAAGGGAACTCTGTCTCAGACCTTGTGACGAGCTTACGAGTTGTGGTCTCTGGCTTACTCCTGAACACCTCCCTTGTAGTAGTTCGCCTCACAGGCAAGGGCAATGTCCTGGCAGATGCTCTCAGTATGATTTCGAGGCCATACTCACTAATGGGCCTCTGGATCCCCTAGTTCTGGAGGTGGTAGTGCAGATGGGCACACCCCAGATAGATCTTTTGCAGCCCCAGACAATCACCAACTTCCTCTTTTTGTTGCAGGCCCCAGTGTTGGCTAGTCCCCTGGGTGCCTTTCTTCTCAGTTGGGAAGGAAGTTTCTGCCTTTCCTTCCGCCTCTTCCTCTCTGTTCAAAGTGCTAGTTAAAATCAGGTCTCAATCCTGCAAGATATTTCTGATTGCTCCAGACTGGGCCAGACAGCCCTGGTACCCACCTTATGTCCTTAGCAGTCCACTGCTCCCTGTGTCGCCTAGGAATCACAATCTGTTATCCTGTGCTCAGGAGAGGGTTTGGCACCAACCTCAAATCTCTCAATCTCAAGGCCTGGCTCTTGAAGAGTTAGAGTTTGCTGACCCACACCTTTCCCAAGGTGTATTGGATATTCTGAAGGCTTCTAGAAGCTTTCCACCAGGGCTATTTATAATTCCAAATGGAAGAGATTTTCCATATGGTGCTCTGGGAAGCATATTTCCCCAGAATCTGCTGATTTACCCACAGTCCTGGATTATATGGTTCATTTAAATACTTTTAGGGCTGAGACCAGCTATTCTAAAAGTGCACTTGGCAGCCGTGGCCTGTTTTCTTGTCAGCAGGTAAGCCCTCTCTTTCAGCTCATCCTGTATTCTCCAAGTTTTTTCAAAGGGTTGCTTCCACACAACCCCCCATTCAGGATCCTCCTGCCTGGGCTCTAATATTTGCATTGCCCAGCTTATGCAACCCCTTTGAGCCCTTGTCCTCAGCAGAGCTCAAGTACTTGACTTGGAAAACTGTGTTTTTGGTAGCCATCACTTCTGCCAGGCGCATAAGTGAGTTACAAGCATTGTCAGTGGAGCCTGATTTTATCTCCTTTCACAGAGATAAGGTAGGCCTCAGGACTAACCGAAAGTTCTTGCCTAAGGTGGTCTCAGATTTCCACCTTAATCAATCTATATCTCTCCCTGTGTACTTCACTGGCCATTCCTCTTCTGGTGAGAGGAGGTTGCACAGTTTAGATGTCAAAAGATCACTTAGCTACTACATAGATCGTACCAAAGGTCACAGGTTTAACTCCCTCCAACTGTTCCTCACTTATGGTGAGGTTGGCAAAGGGAAACCTGCCACTAAAAGATCCATTGCCAGGTGGATCGGCTCTTGTGTCCAATTCTGCTATGAAAAACTGGGTAAAGTTCCTCCTCAGGCCTGGAGGACATCTCTATCCTAGAGATATGTCAAGCAGCTACCTGGAAAATGGTGCACACTTTTACTAAGCATTACTCCTGACATCCAGGCTAGGAGTGATGCTTGTTTTGCACAGCTGTGCTTCAGAGCCTATTTCCTAAGTGGGTTCTGTCCCTCCTCCATGGAGTGTATTGCTGTGTAGCCAGTATATGTCATAATATAGCAAGGCTTCATGTTGTTTGAAGAAAAATTACTCCCTTAGTAATGTTGTTTCTTCTAATGGAGTCTTGCTATTTATGACCTCCCCCGCCACCCCTCTCCAGAATCTTACTCTTGGGATGTGGGTGGGCAGGGCATGCTGGCACTTTTAGATGCCCACCTTTGTTTTTCACCCCTCCTTTGGGGTGATCTTTGTTATGTTGTCATTTTGGGTCTCCTGACTTGAGTCTTCTTTGTGGCACCAAAAATGTGTTTATTTAATTAAGTAGCCAGTTGGCTAGTGTAGGTTTACAGCTTCCACACAGAGTCTTAGTGAGTTTTTGCTCGTAAAGATCTGACAGTTTAAGTTTGAAGAACAGATAGAATTTTCAACCGAGCTCGAGCTCTAAGTTCCATGCCTGGCATGGAAGTTAACTCTTTCACCTCCGGAGCAGTTCTAAGGCTGGGACAAACTGCATATGTCATAATATAGCAAGACTCCATTAGAAGAAACAACATTACTAAGGTGAGTAATTTTTTCTTATCAACTAATGATCAACAAGTTGAATGCTGTTATCAACTAATCCTCAACAAGTGAGTGCTGTTTGCAAAGATTATTAGTTAAGATCAACTAGTGAATAATGCTGTACTAATACTCAATTCTTGGATAACTGCAGCAAATATTAAGAATTGGTTAGCAGAAGGGTGAACAAAAAAGAGTTAGCCACTAACTCATTTGCATCTCTCTCCGGGGTCGCACCTGAAAGTAGGCACTTGGCTGTCTAGTGTGCTTACCCGGTTAACAAAAGCAAATGTGAAAAATCAACCAAAGCAAACTGTGGAATAATTGAACATTAACTAATTATTAGTGATTTCAGACAGTTGAGCATTAGGCCTGTTTTTTGTATGGGGTTGTCCCAGTTATCGCTCCTACTTTGGAGCTGTTCATGGTTTATTGTTTTTCTATTTTATTTAGTTTAGTGTGCAGTTCAGCTTTTTCATAAGTATGCGTTAGGATATGTTTTTGTTGTCTGATATTCTCTTGATTCCATATCAGTTCCCCGGAACCAGAGAAAGCCTGTTGCAGCGCAGTGCCCACTTTCAGGGAAGCACTTTACTTTATTAAATTTCATAAAAGAAAAACAAACTGCTTAGTGGTTCTATATTTCCTTTGTCACAGTTGCCTTTTATTATTAATTTAAAATCTGGTAACTGGGAAAGACACACTGAGACAAGGCTCATTTCAGCACCCATGAGTGAGAGTAAGGATACAGTCAAAGAATAACAACTAGATTGAGCAATGCAATACAAGCAAAGTTCAAACTAAAAATAGTGCAACTTGGCAAGGCACATCTGGTGCAGCAACTGACTGGAGCATGATACACTAAACATTCATACATGCAATCAGCAAAGGACTAAAACACCCAGTGCAAAGAACATGAGAAGTAAGATTGACCCCAGGGAGGGGGCAAGAAACTGGTGGGAAGGGGGCAAAAAGCAGGTCAGGTTGGGAGTTGACAGTTGCAGGGATGGGAGGGTGGGAGTTTAAGCTGAAGCTTCAGGGAAATTAGGGAGGGTGATAGCTGGATGGAAGAGGGGAGGAGGTTCCAGAATGAGGGAAGCCAATAGGAGAAGGCAGATCATCCAGCAGAGGAGTGAGAGTGAGGGAGGGAAAGGGAACGGGAATCCCTGGAATGAAGGGAGTATGAGGTGGCTGGAGTGGGGGAGATGAGAGTGGAAATATACGAAGGCATTGACTCAAACCAGTATTTAGAGATGAAAGAAGCACAGTGGTACAGGTGACAGGAGGGAAGGGGAAGTACAGAGAGGGAGGAATAAAAAGTGCATTGATGAGTACGAGGGGGTGAGTTGGTGGTAAAATGACAGAAGGTGCTACTCAGGGTGTCCAGTCTGACAAGGAATAGGAGGGGATGGAACCATAGACCACATCTGCATTGTCAGACTGGGAGCACCATCTTTGTAACTAATTCCTGGAAGACGGGGATAAAGTCTTTTTCTGATACAGAGCACCATGCTTGAGGCAGAGCTTTACATGGATGGCATTGATGTGGGCAGAGGGTCAAGCCTGCAGACAAAGATACTTGAAGGAGTGAACCACTTAGAGGAACCATCCAGGAGTGGTAAAAGAAGGGAGGGAAGCAAATATATCCAGTTTCTGGCTGGAACCAAAGCTTATGGACAGTTTTTGTTTGGTGGTGACCCGAAGTTGATTGGCCTGGAACCAGTGCAGAACATTGTGGAAGTTTTGCTGGAGTGAGATTCCCACAGCCTCTGTCGATGGGCTTGAGAATAGAAAACTGTGTCATCTGCATACATATGAACATTGAGATGCTACTTGGCTGTATTTTCCTGTTTAAGCTTGTCATTCCAGCAGTTCTTTTTAGAAAGGAACCAAACCACATTTTATATTTTAGGTATATGGGAACCAAGCAATCTTCTACATTGTTCAGTGTTTGGCATGTCTGACAGACTCAAAAGGACAGGACCTACAGGCTTTAAAAATATTGTAATTTGTTTCCAACTCCTGGATAAGGCAGACTGCCACAAGTTGTGTTTGAGGTGCCTGGGTCCAGATCACAATTTTGTCAGTTAGAACTCTGTATTAGGTTTTGCCATAAAACACAGAAGTGTCAAGGTCGCCTCAAAGCTCAGAGCAGGCTCCAGCCCCTCAAAGTAAGCAGAAGGATAAGGCTGCTAAAGATGGTCTAGAGATCAGGGTGTCTGAACGGGAAACCCTGAATCGGGGCCTCTGAACAGGCATTGGATTCGGTGCCTGCAAAGAAGAAGCAAAACATGTCACTGTCCCTCCTCCTGAAGAAGGAAAGGAGACACAGTTGGACAAAAATAAGACACCCTCGAATGAAGGTATGGCAGCTCCTCTGGATTTCCCAGGCCATGGGGAGCTTCATGAATATGTGTGCACCCCCCGCCCCCCCCCGGCTCCAGTACGAGTTCTAGTGCCTGTGCAGGAGGTGGCTGGATTTTACGATGAGGGAGAACCTATGGAGCCTGTGTATTCTCCTGAATAAGAGTTTGGTTCCCCTCTTCGCCACTCAGATGACTACACCTATGTGAAGCAAATAGTCAACACTGCCTATATCGTTGCAAGATACTGCTGAAGATGGCAATGAGGTGGAGTTTTTAGATAGGATGGGCTTAAGCCCCACAAAAATATTGCTTTTACCCATCCACAAATCCCTCAAAAAAGGCCACGTGCAAAGTGTTGTCAGCACCCACTTAAGCTGCTGGCATAATCCCACCCTGATCTTGAGGGAGTGGTCCAGACTACCACCCATGATAAAGCCAAGTACCCCTTTCTGCCCAACCTCTGGAAGAGGATTCCAGGAAGCTGGGTAGTATGATCAAAAAGCCTATACCTCTGTTTCACGGCTTTTAAGTCAGGCAGCATACATGACCTGTGCAGCTCAGTACCAAAAAGGCCTCTGGAGCTCCATTTTGGCAATGAGCAAGGAAGCTATTGGGGACATATCACAGAATCTGACAGGCACAGCAAAGATTGCCATGGATGCCACCAAGTACCAGTTTCACATGGCAGTAGATATCAATGACACTGCATCTAGGGTCATGGTACATACAGTGTCCCTAAGAAGGTTTGCTGGGCTCAGAACTACAGACCTCTTTAAGGCCACTCAAACAAAAGCAATGGATTTCCCTTGTGAGGGAAATTTTTTGGTGAGAAGACGGATGCTTACATGAAAAAGGTGGATGAGTACAAGATCACCTGCAAGAGCAATACTGAGAATGAAAAAGCCTCCATTTCTCACAGGCCTTCTGGAAGGGGAGGTAGAGGCAAGGGTTACTGCCCCCACACTTACATTACTTATGACTTTGCCCCTTAGGGAGGTTTCTTCAGAGGTAAAGGCAGAAGGGGCCGTAGGTGTGTGGATAAATCACCAGCCCCTAAAGCCCAGGTGAATCTGAACCCCTGAGAAGTCTGCACAGGTTGACAACCATTGCTGTTGGGGGATGCTGATTTCACTATTTCCAGACATGGGAAAGACTTCCCACAGACAGGTGAGTCCTTGAAATAGAGAGTCATGGCTGGATCTTGCAGTTTAAAAATGTCCAAGATTGCAGAGTCACAAACTGTCACCTTCATACTCCAGCAGAAAGCACTGCTGGAGTTAGAGGTAAAAAAAGCTGCTACAAGCAAATGCAGTGGAGAACGTCCCCCCCCCCACAGTGAGGGAAGGGACTTGATTACTCAAGATACTTCCTGACTCGCAAGAAAAATGGGGAGTGGCAACCCATTCTAGACCTGAGATACCAGAACAAACGCTTAAAAAAAGGAAAAATTCAAGATGGTAACACTAGGATCAGTAATTACATCACTGCAACAAGGAGACTGGCTAGGGCCACTGGATCAGAAAGATGCCTACTTTCCACATTCCATTCAGGGCCACTCACAGAAAATACCTTAGATTCAGGGTAGAGAGCTGCCACTATCAATTCGCAGCCCTCCCCTTTGGCCTGTCCTCAGTACCCAGAGTGTTCACAAAGCACCCAGCCGTAGTAGCTATACATTTGAGGAAAAGCGGCAGGTGGTAATTCCCTACCTAGATGACTGGTTAGCATGAAGAAAGTCACATGTGGAGGCCAATTCCTCCTTTCTCACACAGCATGTCCTGGAGGACCTGGGATTCCTGATATATGCCCAAAAGTCCCAGACAGAACCAGTTCAGGTCCTGGACTTTATAGGTGCAGAGTTAGATGCCCACCAATGGAAAGCATTCCTTTCTTGGGAAAGAGTGGCAAACCTGATAGTACTTGCAAGATCCTTCAAGGCAGATCTGCCCAGACCTGCAAGAGGTTTCCTTCAGTTGCTGGGGCACATGACCTCTTCCACTACAGCAGTACCAGGTGCCAGATTCCAAACGGCAGATCTCCAGTACTACCTGGGAAAGCCATTGGTCCCAAAGGTGGGCTCCACTATCAAAACTAGCGCCTGTCTCCAGGTGTCTGCTAAGGGCACTACAGTGGTGGAAGGAAGAAGATAACCTCAGAGAGGGCATTCCCTTCTTCCAGCATTCACTCAGGGTTGTACTCACTACAGATTCCTCCCTCCTAGGCTGGGGTGCCCACCTGGAGGACCTCACTGTAAGTGGTGTTTGGAACCCACAGGAGTCTCAGAAGCGCATGAACCTCCTGGAGATTAGGGCAGTGTACCTGATGATGCAGGCCTTTTCCTCCCATATCAGGGCAACAACCTGTCCAGATCAGAACAGACAACACCACTACCATTTATTATATAAACAAGCAGGGAGGAACAAGACCTTCAAAACTATGCACAGAAGCAATGAGAATCTGGAACTTGGCATATTCCTTGGAGGTTCAACTGTTGGCAGTACACCCACCAGGGGAATACAATGTCTTGGCAGATTCCCTGAGCAGAATCAGCCAAAGAAAGTGCAAATGGACTCTGAACAAGTAGATGCTGGCACAGTGTTCAGAATGTGGGGTACAACAGAGATGGATCTGTTTACATCCTCAAACAGCCAGCTCCCTCTGTTCTGTTGTAAGCCCTTCTCGGTGGGTACAGTCAGAAGATGCCCTAGTCCTTGATTTGACAGGGAGGTTTCTTTATGCCGTTCCTCCATTCCCACTCTTACTGAGAGTGCTCCCAAAACTAAGAAGTGTCTACAACAGTGATCCTAATAACTCTAGATCGGGCCATACAGACCTGGTACTCACTTTTCCTGTCCCTGCCATCAAACATCCCATCACCCTTCCCCTGGGGTATAATCTGCTGACCTTGTCTTAGGGCAGGATAACATTCCTAGATCTGAGAACTCTGCATCTCAAGAGCAGGTACCCCCTTTCCTCTGTCCCTTCTCATGACTTGCCTCAGCAATCAGTTTGCGTCATGTTCCTTCAGCACCCGCCACTCCACCTCCCCCCTCCCTCAACTCCTAGTCCTGTGAGTTTCCTAACAGTCACTACTAATGCAGGCTGCCTGACCATGCCCCTCACACCCCACCATTTAGTCTAGCATTTCTTCTCCGCTGAACCTCCTCTCACCCTCCTATTTCTCCTTATACCTTATTGCCCTTCTTCCCCACCCTTCACCTCCACCACGGTACTACCTCTCTCAGACCTCACTTTTCTCCCACTGCCAGCTATCCTGTCCCTTTATACTATTGACAAGGCACTTTGTGGCTGCTTATTCCACCTCTCAAAGTGTTTTTTCTTGTTATTTTAACTTGTACCTATGTTTTGAGTTATTCTGTAAGTTCTGAATCCTACCTATATCGGTCATTGTGATGTACCTTTGCTTTCTCCTACTGTACTTTGTTTTGCAATCTATGACATGGAACCTTTGTAAAAGAGCTTGTGCTCAAAGGTCTTTTCCAGATCACTAAATAAATAAGCATGGTGCTCAAAGAGTTAGAGTTCTCAGCACTAAACCTCTCTGAGAAGGTTTTGGAAATACTTAAGGTATCCAGAAAACCAGCAACGAAGAAAACCTATGACTCTAAAGTAGAAAAGATTTTCACTGTGGTGCTCCTCTAGGCAGCTCGGCCCTTTTCAAGCAGGCCTCCTTGCAGTCTTGAACTACCTGGTCTGGCTACAGTTCCTGGGCCTCAGGCCCTCAACCCTGAAGGTTCTTTTGGCAGTAATGTCAGTATACACTTCAGCTGGCAAAGTCGGGTCAGTGGCTTCACAGCCCATTTTCAGAAAGTTCTTTAAAGGCCTTGATCACCTGTATGCTTCAGTACTGGATCCTGTCCCCATGGGACCTGCATCTGTGCATTGCCCAGCCGACAGAGGCTCCTTTCGAGCCTGTGGTCACTGCTGCTTTGAAGTTTGTCACCTGTGAATCAGTTTTTCTGGTGGTGGTGACATCTGCCAGCATGCAAGCCTCTGCACAGATCCTAACTATATCATATTTCACAAGACAAGGTGGACTTAAGAATTAAGAGGAGGTTCTTCCCTAAAGGAGTGTCTACATTTTATGTGAATCAGTCAGTTACACTTCCAGTACTCTTGCAGCAAACCCATCTTAGGAGAAAGTACAGTTTCATACTTGTAACGGTAGATCTTCGAGAGGATCTCTTGCAGCAGGCAATACTTGGGAGTTCACCAGAGTGCGCCTTGTCAACGGTAGCTTTACTAGCAGTGTTGACTGTGGGCCGCCCACAATGTCAGTCATCACGTATACTAGTATAAATAGGTGGTATGTCCCAGCGACCTCCGCTTCCCACTCGGCATTAACTTGCAGAACAAGACCGAGGGGAACTGAGGGGTCTGGAGGTACGCTTAAATGTTTGTTATGTAACAACTTAGAAGAATGCACTCCATGAGAAGGTGGGGGATGGAGGAAGTAATCTTACCTGCTGCAAGAGATCTCTCTAAGCTCTTCGTTACGGTAAGTACTAAACTGTACTATCTTCTTTGAGGGAATCTTTGCAGGGCAATACTTGGATGATTCCCAAGCAGTGGAGCAGGAAGGGCGGTAAGATCAAGAGAGGAGGCCCTGCAGAATGGCATGCCCGAAAGTGGCACAGTGCCGAGGCCAAATTTATGCTATAATGTCTTGTTAAAGTGTGTACAGTCAACCATGTGGCAGCATCGCATATGTCAGTATTGGAGACACCGAGGAAACAGGCAGTGGTCGTAGACAGAGCCTGGGTGGAGTGAGCATGCACACTGCCTGGTTGAGTTTTATTATGTTTATTGTAACAGTAAGTTATGTAATGGAGCAAGCCAGTTTGATAAGGTTTTCTTGGTGACGGGTAAGCCCTCTTTCCCAGGAGCAAAGACCACAAAACGTTGTTTGGACTCACTTGTGGCTGTAGAGTGTACAGTGTAGTAGTATAGAATGCAGTACTTACCCAGTGTATGGAGGAGGTATTTATCCTGATTAGTGTGTTCGGGGAAGAAGACAGGCGAATGTATTGCCTGGTTCAGCGTATATTCTGACACGACTTTTGGAAGGAAGGCTAAGTTAGTGCGAAGAGAAACCCTGTCTTTGTGAAAGATAAAGTAAGGGTCAGAGCACGAGAGCCTGGAGCTTTGAAATGCGGTGAGCGGAGGCAATAGCAACTAAAAACAGTTTTCCATGTCAGAAAATGCGTGTCACAGATAGCCGCAGGCTCAAATGGTGCAAATGCTCATTTTTCAATGATGAAATTGAGATCCGAAGGCAGCACTGGCTTCTGAATGGGAGGCTTAAGATGTAATAACGCCTCTTATGAACATACGGGCAAGATCCTGTTGGGCGACTTGATAGCAGCCCTCAATGGGCTCATGGAAAGCTGAAATGGCTGTTAGATGCACCTTAATGGATGAGTAACCCAATTCCTGTGAAGAAAGGGTGGGTAAATAATTCAGGATAGCAGGAAGGTGACAGGAAAATGGGGCAAGAGCCTGTGTAGCTGCCCAATTAGCGAATCACTTCCACTTGGCTTGATAAGTCTTTCTAGTTGATGGTTTCCTTGAAGCTAACAAAATGTCTGCCACTGGTGTGGATACTTTCTGTCTAGCTATAAAGACGTCCTCAGGAGCCAGGCATGAAGGTGTAAGGATCGAAGATTGGGGTGCAGAAGAGACCCTTGATGTTGTGTAAGCAGGTCTGGGTGAAGGGGAAGTGGGACAGGATTGGTCACCATCAGTTGTTGGAGTAGAGGAAACCATACCTGGTGAGGCCAGAATGGCATTATTGGTATCATCTTCGTGGGCTCCAGTTGGAGTTTATGAGGATGCACTGGGAAGAGGAACTGGGGAGGGAGGGGGTGAGGTATATAAAACTATCCCCGCCACGTTAGTGAGAGGGCACTGATGGAGGGTTCCTTTTCATTCAGTATAATGGCGTAATAGTGAGGTAGCCAGTGGTTGTCCGGCGAGGCAAAGCAGTCTGCTTCCAGCATGCCCCAGAGGTGGAAGATGTCCCAAAGGACCGAGGCATGCAAGGTCCATTCGTGGCTCAGGTTGTGGCAGCTGAGGTGGTCTGCCAGGGTATTCTGTGCTCCTGGGACATGAACTGCCACGAGGATTAGTTGTCTTAAGGCCTCTTGCCAAACACGGACAGCTTCCTGACAAAAGCGTTAGGATTTTGTGGCTCCTTGTTTATGTGGTATACCACACTGGTGTTGTCTGTCTGTACCAAAAGGGGACCTGGTGTCGAGTACGGTTGAAAGGTCCGCAGTGCGAGGTGGGCCGCCCTCATTTTTAGGTTTATGTGAAGGGAGGCTGTGGCCTGATTCCATGGTTCCTGGGTTTGGTGAGGACCAAGATGGGTGCCCCAGCCTGCAGTGGAGGCATCCGTGGTCAAGGCCTGATCTGGCGGTGGTGTCTGGAGGGAATGCTGTGAACCAGATTGGATCGCATGGTCCACCAAGTCAAGGCCCTGTGGAGTGCTGTGGTAATGAAGATCCGATCTTCAAGATCCCCTGTGTGCTGTTGCCATTGGCGTTGTAAGACCTATTATACCGGTCGCATGTGTAACCTGGTGTGTGGTACAGTCAAGATGGTGGCTGCCATATGGCCTAGAAGGCACATATACTGCTGGGCCATGATGTGGGGCAGACCAGCAACGGTCTGTGAGTGTCATGAGAGCTTGACATTAGTTTTCAGGTAGAAATACGAGACCTAGATGTGTCCAAGATGGCGCCTATGTACTGTAGGCGTTGTCAGTTCCAGATGGGATTTTGGCAAATTGACAGTAATTCTCTCTTGCTGGAAAAGGTGGAGGGTGGCATGCAGGGACTGCAGCAAACCCTCTCTAGAGGAGGCCTTGATGAGCCAGTCATCCAGATATGGGAAAACGGTGTCCTTGATGCCGTAGGGCAGCGGCCACTACCGCTGGGCATTTTGTGAAAACCCTGGGTGCTGAGGATAGGCTAGGGCAACACTCTGAATTGGTAGTGGTGTTCCAGTAGTTGAAATTGAAGATAACGGCCATGTGCAGGGGGTATGAGGATGTGATGGTTAGGTGTCTTTCATATCCGGAGTGCAAAGACAATCTCCTCGGAGAATGAATATACAGATTTAAGTCTCTGAGATCCAGAACTGGCTGTAAATCTCCTGTGCATTTTGGTGCCAGAAAAAATGGGCAGTAAAATCCCTTTGATGTTTTTCAGTACTGTCGCACGGCGTGTTTCTGGATGAGGAAGGCTAGCTCCTCCAACAGGATTGGAATGTGATTGGTATGTAATGGTTTGAGGAGGGTGGGGTGGAGGTGAGTTCTAGCTGTATGTCCTTGTTGCACAATCTGTAGAGCACACTCAGTTATGATTTGTTGCCATGCCTGTAGATGAAGTGAAATACTGCCTCCCACAGCCTCTGAGACTGGCTGAAAGTCACTGGGAGGGAGGGTGGTGAGTCAGGATAGACTGGGGAGCACCTACTGCTGCTGGAGTAATGGCTCGGTGCCCTTAGAGGCAGGGGCATGGTTAGAAGACTGTGATTGCTGCTGTCCCCTGCTGGACTGTCTTCCATTACCGCGCTGTCGGTTGGCCTTGCAAAACTGAAAGTTTTGAAAATATTTTCTTTGGCCTGCCTGTTAGTTAGGTATGGTACATGCCAGGTACCATACTTAAGGGTGCGACTTAGGTCTGGTGATCATCCAGGGTAGTCTGGGTATTGGCCAAGTAGCTTTGTCCATTGAAAGGGGCATTTAGAATGGTTTGTTGCACATCAGGCATAAACCCTGACACCCAAAGCCAGTCATGGCTGTGAAGGGTAATGCCCATAGCTGATGTTCTAGTGGAGGTGTCCACAGCATCATTGCCTGCTCAAAGCAGATGGCGGGAGAGGCTAATGCCAGTTAGGAAAGTGACCAAGAGTTGGTCCCATTCCAACGATGGAGAGAATTTATTGGCAACCTCTGATGTTGCTGTCCAGAGGTTCTTCTGGTAGTTTAGCATATGTCCAAGGTAGTTTTAAAATGCATAGATTCATAGTAGCAGCCTAATGCACTCTTTTCCCCATAAGATCCAGGCATCTGGATTCCTTATCTGGCGGGAGGGAACTCCAGTGTTTTGGACGTTTTGTCTCTGTCGTATGGCATTGATAACCACAGAGCTTGTGGTGCCGCAGCAAGGAAAGGATAAGCTGTCTGTGCCTGATGGAGGCAATCAGCCTGTTCAGGTACTGGTGGGACCGCTGATGGGCGGTGCCAGGCCACATGAACGGTGTCCTGATAGGTCTGTATGAAAGGCAGGATCACCACCACAGGATCTTCTGGGAGATCCAAGTAGTTGGCCAGATGTTGTCTGTTTGTCTTGTTCTGCAGTAGTAAATCCCATTGCTTGCTGAATTTGGGTCATCAGTCCTAGGAAGGTTGGGTCGTCTGGAGTGGAGCAGGGAGTATAAAGCCCTGGATCCTCATCAACTGAGGACTCTGTTGAGTTACTCGAAGGGCGGCATAGTCCATGCCCTGTATCCATATCTTCCTCTTAGTCCTCCTCCAATGAATGGTAGGAGGGAGCAGGAGAAAACTCCCTGTGAGGTGCAAAGGAAGGCTCCTGGAAAGGTATTTTATGCAGAGGGGACAAGGGAGAAGCTTGAGGCTGAGGGTGCTGTTTTGGAGGCAGGCCTTGCATGACCTGAAGAACAGCTTGCACAACTGTAGCAACATCGATGGAGGAATTTGTTGACGGGGGAGCAGGGTTCATGGCACCCATCCCAGCCTTGGCATAAGCCAGAGGCAGCAAGATACAAGGGGTAGGGAGTGGGTGCGGAAACAGCTGAGCACCTGGTCTGTGAGAGGTCGTACTCATAAGGCATTGGCCTGGCTTCAGTGAGTGACTACCTGTGAAGGAGGGTGGCTCTTTAGGTATCACCGTGAGAGAACCCCTTATCTCGGATAACATATCCCAAGTCTGCCGTATGTTTCGTTGACAGAGGCTGGAAGGGGATGAGGCTAAATATGTGAATGAATACCTGTGACACAGTCCTAGGGTCCATGCTGGAGGACCTGGTGGTTGATGGGTGACCCAGGGACGCTGAAGGAGCAGTTGTGGTCACCGTAGCTAAAGCTGTAGATAGGGCCATCGACGAGAGGACTGGGAGGGTGGTCGTCTACTTAGGCCATGGCCTGTTTGAGTGAGACTTTTCCTTGTGCAAGGCAGTAGCAGAGACTGTCGATGGGCTGCCAGAAGTGGAGGCTGTGGACGAGTGAGACTTTTTACCATCAGAAGAGGAAGAGTTGTCCTTGTCTCTACTCTCATGCTACAAGGAATGTTTGTGCGAGAACTGGGAGGTCTGCAACGCCATCAATAGGGAACTGGGATGGGACCCTCACAAGAAGATTAATTTTCTGTTCCATCAAATGCATCTCAAGTTTGTGCAGGTGTCAACAATGGTTGCTTGAATGACGTCCTGGCAGGTAGCACAGGAAAAAACATTATGGGCAGCCCCCAGACAACTAACACAAACTGGAGGATCGTTCTACCTGTAGATTTTTCATCCGTAACGGCAGTTTGTGTATAAAGAATCTGAACTAGACATCTGGAGAGATGGTAGGAAAAAAGCAATATGAACGGAGACCCATTCCAATTCTATTTCCACGTCAGTGGTGACTTGGTACACCAGAAGCGAAAGCTACTCATGTAGCGAGCTGAACAGTGGCAGGAAAAAGAAATTAAGTTCCTTGGGGACGTCCACCTAATTATACTAGTGTATGTGATGACATCATTGTGGGCAGCTCAGACTCAACACTGCTAGTGAAAGCTACTGTCAATGAGAACGCCCTCTGGCAGACTCCCCAGAGTATTACCTGCTGCAAGTAATTCCCTTGAAGATGATCAGAAGTTCCACAGCCTGGATGTAGAGAGAGCTCTGAGCTACTACTTGGACCATACAAAGGATGTAAGGTCCACTAACACTTGTCACCTATGATGAAGTGGGGAAATTAAGCCAGCATCCAAGAGAACCATTTCTCATTGGATAGTTTCCTGCATACAGTTCAGTTGACAAAGCTGGCAAGTTGCCACCTGAAGACCTTAGGGGTCACTTCACAAGGCTCACTTCTGCCTTTGTGGCATCACCAGGAAATCTGCAAAGTAGCTATCTGTAAAACAGTGCACACTTGCACAAAGCACTACTGTCTGGACATACCGACCAGAAGGGATGCCAGTTTTGGCACTGCTGTCTTGCAGAACCTTTTCTCTAAATAGGTTTTGTACCTAGCCTCTCAAGGTACTGCTATGGAGTCTGCAAAAAAGCATAAATGAGGTATTTCTGGGGCTTGAAGAACAAAATTACTCACTGTAGTAATGTTTTTTCCAAGGGATCCCTCTGTGCTTAACGATCTAATCCCTTCCTCCCCTTCCAGAATCTGGAAAAGGTTCACACAAGGATCAGTTCTGTTTGCTTGAGCATTACTTGTTACAGTGCCTTGCATTGATACTCGGTGATCTAAGCTTTTTAAATCTGTCCTGCCATGTTTTAAATTTTTCCTAAAACGTTTAATTCTTTTGATGCATTTTTAATATTCATTTAGCTAGTTTTAGCAGTCACTGCTTACCCTAGCTTCAGAAATAAATCTGCCATTAGAGGGCAGAGGTGAGCACGGCCATGCAGCAGAGTTTTGAATTTCATTCTCAAATTCCATAATTGGCATACAGTTTTAGGTTCTGGGGCAATTCATTCTAGGGGAATGATTTACAGTTTTTTTTTTTATGTGCCTCCCACACACCCCAACCGGCTACTCCTTTGGAGCGGCACCACCTTCCTGCCTCCCTCCGACCTCCTGCCACCTACTCCCAGCCCCAATTGCAGCCTACCTTGGGTAGTTCGGTGTACCCCTATGACGGGAGGGTCCCTCTCTTTGGGGGGGGGGAATGCCCTTTAACGTCCGACTTTTGCATCCCAGGTGCTGCGGGGCTGGATCTGGGCTAGCTCTGGGGTTTTGGGTGCCAGTGGCCAAGGCACTCATCATCCAGTCAGAATGTGTCATAATTTCCATTTTTCTGTGCCCCGGCTACTGCAGTTCTCGGCCCTGTGTAAGCACGCAGGGTATTCCTGGGGCGGGGGCATGCCATGGGCGTGTCGAGGCAGCATGTCCCTGAGCTCGCCTCCAATCCCGGGAGGGAAGAGTCCAATGGACGCTTATAGAACCCCTCCCTTGCCAGTCTCCTCTCCTGGTACCCGAGCTCAGGGTGCACACTCGGGTCGCCAGTGTGCCGAGTGAACCCCTTCGCTCGGTGCCACGGAGCCAATTTACATTTAAGCATAGTGAGGGATCCCTTGGAAGACACATTAGTATGGTGAGTAATTTTTTCCTTCCATGCTGCATCTGTAATTACAAAAAGTTATATCCTCTGAAAAGCCTGTCTTATAACTTCCTAGTATGATCTGAGTGGCCACTGAGCACTGTAGCTCCACCCCTTAAAACTGCACTTTGATGCAAGGTAGAGAACAGGGCTACAGGCGCTCTATGGATATTGTAATAGAACCGGGGAGGGGAGCCACCTAAATGTACTTGGATTATCTTTGTTGGCAAGTATACATGTATGAGGCTAATATATAGCTTTTATTGTAGTCCCACACGTGTATACCTGCCACCAAAGGTAATCTAAGTACATTTAGGTGGCCCCCCTTCCCTAATCCTATTACAATACCCAAAGAGTGCCTGCAGCCCTGTTCCTATTTCATGTCATCAAAGTGCAGTTTTTAGAGGTGGGGATACTGTGCTTGGCGGCCACTCAACTAGTACCAGGAAATTAAAAGTCAGGCTTTATGGATGATTTAACTATTTTTGTCAATACAACATTATTCAGTTTGTGGATAAAATAGCTCCTAGGGCAGGCAACTTCACAATATGGGTTGCCTGCCTTCCTTGTGTGAAGAATCATGACAGCTGCTCTTCAATGATGGCCTGCTCTAAGTTGCAGTTTTCAGAAAAGTGTAATATGGCTAACAGTTCTTGCAGTTATCTCCATGTAACCGAAGTGCTGTCTTTTTGGAAATACTTTGTAAGAATGGAACTGAAAGTTTATAAATGTCCAGCATGGCAAAATTTGGTGATATGTTTTTCCCCCATATCTTTTAGTAGTCTGTTACCCAGAACAACACTTCTTATAGCCTCATGAGCTGCTTCACCCTTGTGAAGTCACGTGGTGTCTCGTGTCATCACATGTATCCATGTTCACACTTGTGATACGCTAACTCACCACAGCTATGGATGTTTGCTGTGTGGTCATGTACCAAACTCCACTTTAATATAATTCTGTGCCATTCTTGACGAGCGCCTCAAATATCTGACCTGTACCCTTACAAAAAAGACCCTCCTTGGGCTATCCCCACCAGGATTGACCACCACCATACGCAGCTCTGTCCCACTAGTTCATACTCGGACCTCTGGGAAAACCTCTCGTTATCCTTAGAGCTAGGACCTCTCATGGCCAAAGAGCCTTCAGCTTTAGGGCCCCCTCCTGGTTCAACACACTGCCCCCCTCCATCTCCGAAGCTCCAACTATATCGTGCTTCAAAACTTCCTTACGTAAAGCACCTTATTAACACCCGAAGCTGTAACTGCCACTAGTCAAAGCCACACTCAATACTTTTGACAAAGCTTACTACTAAGCTGCTAAGGACAACATAACTCTGGTATTGTTTGCATCAATCCTACCTGTACCAACTTGTTTGTATTTATGTCTTAAGTTACTGTTACACTGTGTTGTACTGTTATACTGTGCATTTTCGTTTGTCTTACTGTGACAAGGTACCTTTGTAAATGAGCCTATGGCTCAAAGGTTTTCCAAACTGTTGTCTAAATAAATAAATAATTTTTACCACATGTGGTTTAATAGTGATCTTATCCTTACAATGAGTTGTTTGAAGTGCTACTGTTTGGCCTTTGCTGATAGTTTCTTTACTATTGATTTTGAAATATGCCAAACATTGAATTGATGTTTGATACCCACAGACTACACTTTCGGACATCAAGCATGTGACCTGCGGATGGTGGTCAATGGCTACTATTGTTATCTTGAGGCACCCATCCAACATGTTTTGTAAAGTACAAATAAAACCTTCTTCTCGATCACATTGGAGTTAATAACTTCGGACGCTCTGATCATTGCTGAATGCAATATCATCTTGCTGTCCATGTTCATTATATTAGGGTTGAGTGCAAACTTCTATGCTAAACCCACATTTTTGAACCATAACAACTTTGGAACTATTCAATGGATTTGCACGATATTTGGCATGCATACTCTCTAGGCATAGGTCTCTTAATGTGCCACGTTTTGTATAAATCTGTTTTGACGTTTTGCAGTTTGGAGTGGCAAAAAATCCTAAATTTATAATTTTTCTTGTGTTTTGTTTTTCTCCGTCAGCTATATCTCCAACACGGCTTTATGTAATGGTCTGAAATTTTCAGGGTTGAAAGCCTTTGGGTCACAAATGTGCATTTTGGAGGTTTGGTGAAAAAAATATTAATCTGGTCAAAAGTTATAAAAGTTTTAATGTTCCCATTATTTTCTATGGGAAAAGTGAAGTGTCCTGCATGAAAGTATGGTTGTTTTCACAAATATGGTATGTGAAAAATATCACCCATTCAGTTACGGCCAGCACCATTGATAAATATTAAAAAAAGCACAGATGTAATTGTGCTGTTCTGGTGGTGCAGAGGACAGAGCACAAGAAAGAGACATCCAAGGCCCTGTGTTTAAGACCAGACTCTCTATATTTTTAACCCCTACAGAGGGTGAAAAAATAGTCTGACCTGGAACCCAAGACCCTTAGTGTCCCGTTCCTATTCCTTGTTCTCCACGCTGGATGGTTTTTGTTGCAAAATGTTGTTCTAGGAATGTGGATCTTCCTTTCTGCTGGAAGATGCAGGTTCCCTCGTGCTCTCAAAGCACTTTGTAAGCCCTGGATTCTAATCGTCGTTTTTACCGAAACTTAAACTCAGTCGAGTTTGCGATTGAACTTTCAGTGCCATGGAGGAAAAATCTCCTAAATTTTGCCGGTGCCCCCTGCGGCCAGATGATGTCATGCACCGATCCCCACTTAATGTGCGTCTACTGCCTGGGTGTCAGACATGACACCTCATCGTGTGTTTGTTTTTTTTTTTGCCTGGCATTCTATCCCAACGTCCTGGATGACCATAGGCACATTTGAAGCTGGGGAGACTGGAGAAAAGAAACCCGCCGGTGAAATCGAAGGAGGCGAGGTGGGCAGTTTCCTTGGCTTTGGGATCCGCCAAACAGCTGGAACAAATGAAAGCATTTGAGGAGGAAGCAGCTCGAGCTTCAGCCACTCGAAGCTTCTTCGTTCCACTCAACCTTGGCTCCACCTTTATGGGCTCCTTCAAGGAATTGTGCCAGTCTCTCCCCACCCGTGGTGAGGCGCCCTTAGGCTCGCACTCCTCCCGCTCTCAGAAGGGAGACAGGACCCCGTGTCTTCGTCTCGGCAAAGATGGTCTTGGGACCGAGAAAGGTCCGAGTCCCAGGAACACACGATCTTGACCTCGGTCGAGATCACATTCTGGGCTGCCGGCTTCCCGGACCTTCCATCTGGCCAGGGGATTGAGGAGGTGGCCGATGAGGTCGAAATTGTCCTCAACCAAATCAACCCTTTGTCGTCGGCTCAGCCCGACTCCTTGGTAAGGACTCCGATCCTCGTCTTTCCTGATGAGGAGACCCAGCCTGCTGGTGTCCCCATCAAGGACCCAGTTCTGGACCCTCGAGTCTCACCAATTTCAGGTGTCTTCTGAACAACCGAGTCTGCCTTCCTGATCTTGGTCGAGGTCCAGACCTCTCTCAGCCAAACGACCGAGAAAGAGCCATAAGCGCTGAAAAAATAAGTGACACCACAGGTCCTCATCCTCCTTGGACGAGGAGAGGTTTTGGTGGAAACTCCATCGACGCTATGAAGACTTCGTATGGCAACAGCTGATCCTGTCCAGGCAGAAGCTGGCTCTGCCGCCTACCCTGGCCATCATGTGGCCCTAACCTCCCAGGCCGAAGCCGACCCCACTGGAACTGAAACCACCAGTTCCCCCGCCTGTAGGGCTGGCCCGCATCCTGGTTCCACCTATACCATTCTCTCCACCGATTTGGGTGGAACCACCACCTAAGCAGCCTCAGAGAGGGGTGCCCTCGAAAGAAGACTAAACAGACACTGGGCTTCCCTGACATCTGTCGATAATAGTCACTGTCCGATCGCCCTAGGCGTGTTGAGGGTGACTTAGGTGGGAGACTGCTGTATCCTGACTCCTCAGACTCTGACATCGCTAGACTGCACTCACATCCCGGGGATAATGAGTCATCCATGGCAGGATTGGAGGAAGGCCCTTCCTGCTTCCGGGGCATCCTCTGCCTCATCTCTGACTCTATCAGAATGCCCCTGGAGTCCATCCAGAAAAAGGCGGAGAACCCTCTCACTGATATCCTCAAGAGAGGGGATACCCTGATGGAGGCTTTTCCAGTGACTGAGGCCATTGTTGGCCCAGCCTTAGAACTTTGGCAGCATCTTGCCACCTGTACAGCATCATCTTCCAGTATGGCCCGCAAGTACGCGTTGCCCATGGGGTCCCTAGCGGGGTTCACAGAGCACCCTTCAGCTGAGAGCCTGGTGACTGCCTCTGTGTTCAGGTGTTCTGGTAGTTCGGCTGACACTGACTGACCACCAGACAAGGAGTCCAAAAATATGGATCACTCTGCCCATAAGGTCTATGCGGCCTCCTCTCTAGGCCTTCATCAGACCAGCTCAGCTGTTATCATGGCACACTTTTCTCATGCCCTCTTAGGTCATTAAATGAGGTCCTCCCTCATCTCCCAGCGGACATGCAGACCACAGTCAAGCAAGTCCGTGATCAGGGCCGTGCTGTTGCAAAACAGCAGCTGCAGATGGCCCTGGACATAGGAGATTCTTGTGCCCACTCCTTAGCAGCCACAGTGGCCACACACTGCAGGGCTTGGCTGAGGCTTTCCTCCTTCCCGGCGGATACTCGGCATAAACTGGCTGATGTGCCCTTCCTAGGCACCGACTTGTTCAGTCCCGGGGTGGCCGGTCACCTTCAGCGCATAGAGCAGTCCAATGCCACTTTGGATGCTACTTCTGCTAAGGGTTCTTCAGGCAAGAACCAGCAGAAGAGAAAGAAGAAGCCATTTTGGCACTCTTCCCCGCGGTCAGGCAGCCTTCCTATCAAGGAGGTCAGCAGCAACAGCAGCAGCAGGCTCAAGCTTATGCCCACAGCCCAATCAGGGTCCCTCAGCAGCTCCCAAAGGAGGCCGAGGCGCAGGTCCAGGAACCTCCTCCTCCTCTAAGCCTGCTCAGTGACGGATTGGGGTTGCCACCCCTACACCTGTCATGCCAGCTCTGGGTCCTCCTGTGGGGTCGGCTTCACCACTTCCTTTCTGCCTGGTCCACTGTCACTTCAGACAGGTGGGTTCTCAAAGTGGTCAGTTGGGGACTGCCTCTAGAATTCAAGCAGTACTCTCCCAGCCGAGCCCATGCCCCTTGGGAGGTATGGATTTCCGAATGCACCCAGTCGGCTCTTCGAGACAACATAGCTCAGCTCCTCCCCAAGAAGGCAGTAGCTCCAGTGCCAGATCCCCCCACAGACCCAGGCTTTGTCTCCAGGTACTTCCTGGTTCCCAAGCAGATGGGGGATTGGCTCCTCGTCCAAGATCTCCACGACCTGAATCAATATCTCAGGCCTCGCACCTTCTGGATGGTCACTCTGAACCAGATCATACCATCCCTGGAGTGAAACATGTGGTTCTGTTCACTGGATCTACAGGACACGTTCTTTCATGTCCCAATCCATCCATCCCATCAGCGGTTCCTCCACTTCAGGGTCGAAGGGACCCTGTATGAGTTCCGAGCCATGCCATTCGGCCTGTCATTGGCCCCACAGGTCTACACCAAATGCATTGCAGTAGTGGTGGCCCACCTTCAATGTCGAGGAGTCGGAATCTACCCTTATCTCGATGACTGGCTTTTGGCAGGTTCTTCCCTACAGGAGGTGAAGTCCAGGGATCTGGCCCTCCAAACCTGCTCACAACTCGGCCTCCTGATCAGTGAGACCAAGTCAGAACTCGTGCCTTCTCAGGTGATGGACTTCATTAGGGCAGAGCTCCGCTCCCGGTGGACAGGGCGGAGGTTCTCTCCTCCTTTGCCCAATAATTTCTGGTTCGGAACTTGCGTCCTGCCTGGGACTTTCTGCACCTTCTGGGTTACATGGCAGCATGTACCTCAGTGGTCCATCAGGCCCAGTTGCACATGCGCCCCCTCCAGTGGGAGCTGGCTGCCCAGTGGACTCAGCAATATGGTCGCTTCGAACTGATCACTGTAACCCAGAAGATGTGGGACACTCTCCAATGATGGACCGCCCCAGACCGGTTGCAGGAAGGGATCCTGTTTGTCCACCCCGAGCCGATGGTCATCCTTACAACCGATGCCTCTCTTGGGCTGGGGAGCCCACACGGGGGACAACAGGGCCCATGGGTTCTGAGCCCCGAGGAGTCCCGATGCCACATCAACCTGTTGGAGCTCAGGGCAATCAGACTGGCAGTGTCAGCTTTCGCTCCTTGGCTCCAGGGTCAAGTGGTTCAAGTCCAGACGGACAATACCACGACCACGTACTACCTCAACAAACAGGGTGGCACGCACTCCTATCTGCTGTGTAAGGAGGCACTCCGCATCTGGATACTCATAAGCCGGGTGGAGGCTGATCTCATAGCCATCCATGTGGCAGGAACCTCGAACCAGCTGGCGGATGGTGTCAGCCACGTAGGCCAGACACCCCACGAGTGGTCTCTCCATCCAGAGGTAGTTTACAGTCTGTTCTCCTGTTGGGGCAAACTATTGGTGGACCTTTTTTCCTCCAGGGAAAACACCAAGCTGAGGCTGTATCATGCCCACCCCCCTCAGCAGGGCTCGCTGCAGGGGGATGCCTTCTCGAAGCTATGGACCCCAGGCCTCCTCTATGCCTTCCCTCCATTTCCCTTGATCCACAAGGTGGTGTTCAAGGTGAGGAGGGACAAGGCGAAGGTGATCCTGGTAGCCCCAGATTGGCAGCACCAGTTCTGGTATCCAGATCTCCTCAGCCTCAACTGCAGGCCCCTGGAGTGGCTTTGTACACGACCAGACCTGATATCTCTGAACCAGGGGAAGGTATTTCATCTGGACCTTCAATCCCTACATCTCACAGTCTGGTACCTGAACAACTAGAGTTCCAGGCTTTGGATCTTTCTGAAGATGTCTGTGATGTGGACAGCCAGTTCTGAGTGCTGTATCATTTTTTTAAATATAACATTTATTACTAAATGTCTGCTGAAAATCTGATGTAGGAATGACCTTGCGCCCTCCCCAGGTTTCAGCTGAAAGATGAACAGCCATAAGAAAATGCTAAAACAGCATGTGAGATCACACACACAGGTTTTTAGATACAAGATCTTACATGGCAGGCCTGAAGCTAATGACAGAGTAGAACAGACCTTAATCAGAGGCATCCTGTTGATCTAGCTTAATTAGCTGGCCTTTGTGTCTAACATATTTTTATCATTGTAGTAAAATTCTTTTTAGAGCATACTTGGTCTGTCTTCGAATTTCTTTTATTTGTAAGAAAAGTATATATGGTTATAGCAGATACCAGGCATAGCTTGAATGGTGATACCAAACTGGAAGAGAAGCGTCTTAAATCTGAGGTCTTTATTAACGTTTTTAAGGGTTCATCTCTATATACCTGGTTAGGTGTCCATAGGCAAAGATATCTGGCCCCCCAAAGACAGATATATCTGAGCCTGTGCATTGGGTATGTTAGCAAGAGGTTCACAGTTTGAATCCCTCCAAGACTTGAGACCAAAGGTTGATCCGAACTCACAAAACAGACAAGAGGAGTACCTTGTTCTGTTAAACTGTTCACAAGACTGTGCTCAGAGATTGGCACTTTGGGAGTAGAGGGCCTGACCTGCTGAGTGGGTTTGTGACAGATTGGTTGGCAGCGGTGTCATAATTTTGGTATCACAAGCTTTTATCGTTCTGTGTCAGCCGAGACAGTAAGCTCTCTTGCAGAGAAAGAAAAAGACGGAGTTTTATTTTAAAAAGGAAACAAAACTATATATCCTTTGGCTTACAGTTGAGTTCCTACCTGTTTTATGTATTTTTTTTTCTCTAAAGTGCAGTCAAAGTAGCAGTAGTCGGGAAAGATGACTTCCAACTACAGCAGGCACACTGTAGATTACTTAAGGCAGTTGTGCGGGGACAGAGGAGTCCCGTTTGAGGTGAAAGCAAGCAAGCAGAGCCTCATAGATGCCCTGATGGTAGCAGATACCCAGAGTGGCGAGTCACCAACCGTGCCTGAAACTGACCAAACCTCAAGCGTGGAAGGGCTAGCGGCCAGTGAAGGGTCCAAAGCCAATGAGGAGGACAGCAGGGCAACTGTCAGTAAAGGGCCACAGCAGCAGGGGATGGTCACCAGTATCCTGAATCCAGAGGTACTCAGGCTGCAAATTGAGTTGTGCAGGATGGAACTGGAGGCAGAGCGAGAACAGAGAGAGGCGGACCATATGGCAGAGCGAGAATGGAGAGGTGCAGACCGTGAGGTGCATGAATGCAAGAGGGAGGAGCGCAAGTGGCAACACGAACTGGAGAAGCTACGACTGACCAGCGGCACCAGAGCAGGTAAGTGGCTTGGGTTTAACTGGGACAGCAGGACTGGGTTACAAATTGAACTCCAAATTAATAGCCGGGGTTGAGGAAGGGGAGGACATGGATGCCTTTTTAAATTCTTTTGAAAAAGTTTGTATTCGGGCTAAAATTCCTAGCGAGTCCTGGAGCTTCCAGCTATCCCCGCCACTTATCGGGAAAGCTTGGGATGCATTGGGTCAAATGGACAATGAGGATAATAACAATTACAGCAAACTAAAAGCTGCACTGTTAAAGTTTGAATTAACTGCTGAATCATACAGAGCAAAATTCTGTAAGCTCAGGAGAAGCCCTGATATGAGCTACAAGGAGCTAGCCACAAAACAATGTCAGCTTTTGAAATGTTGGTGGGAAGGAATTGAGGCAAACTCTGTTGATAAAATTGAAAATGTGATTTTATTAGAACAGTTTTATTGGGCTTGCCCAGCCGAGCTAAAAACCTGGGTAGAGGACCGAGATCCCAAAACAGTGCAAGAGGCTGCTGAAGTCTTGGACCGCTATGCCAAGAGCAGACCTGCTGTGAGAGCAAATGGGGTGGGCATGGCAGTGCAGAAAGGGAAAAGTGCACCTTCAGGGCAGCTAAAACCCTCACTGCCTCCACCAAAACCAGTTAGCCCCAGGTTTCAGAGAAAAGATTTCTCTGAAGTAAGAAAGGCCTGTTGGTTGTGTAAAGAAACTGGGAATATTGCCAGTGTCCCAAAAAGGAGAGCAATAATATCCAACGGGGTGCAAAAAAAGAAGTGGTTTGTTTGTGTGTCCCTGGAAGCATGTCAGTGAACGTGAGGGAACACATGCTCCCAGTCATGGTAAATGGTGTGCAGACGTACAGGTTAAGGGACACAGGGGCATCCCTGACATTAGTAAAGGGGGATCTGGTACAGCCTGGTCAGCTTATACCCAATAAATATGTCACTGTCCAGGGGTTTACTGGTGAGAGGAAAACATTGCCGCTCGCTAGTGTTCTCCTAGACTGGGGTGAAATTGGAGGTGGGGGGGGGACTGTGCAACAGGTGGCTATAGCCAAAACATTAGCAATGGATGCGATCCTGGGTAACAATCTCCAGCAGGGTATGGTATTTACAGTTACCCATAGCCAAGCAGCAAGGGAAAATTGTCATTTCCTGAACCCCACAGAAGCCATTGTGGAAACAACTGAGAGGCTGGTTCCCCAGCCTGTGTCTCCTGATATGGAGACTGATAAAAAGGGGGTAGAAATTTCCCCGGTAGTAAGTTACCACACAGCTACAGAAGGTTACTCCAAAGAGGGAGGGGTGACCCATGGTCAGAGGGTTAGGATTGACAGTGATCCTGAGGGCCCTGACACTAGTGCTAGGGACCCTAGTTTAGTGACTGAAGGGGACCTGTCCCATGCCTTGGGAATGTGTGAGGGGTTTGCAGCTGCTCAGAGGGGTGACCTTATTTTAGAGAAGCTGAGGGCTTGGGCAGACTCTGATGGCACACAGGGATGTGACAGCAGACATAAGGTTTATTGGGAAAATGGACTTAACATAGAAACCTAGAATTTGACGGCAGAGAAGGACCGCTTGGCCCACCCAGTCTGCCCATTTCCCTACCTACTGGATAAGCTGCAGATTCTAGTTAACCAGCAGCCTACTTCTTCCTACCCTCAACCCCAAGAATTGCCTTATGACTGTCCCATGCATGCTTGAATTCCACCACTGTGTTTTTGATTCCACGACCTCCTCCGGAAGGCCATTCCATGCATCCACAACCCTCTCTGTGAAAAAATACTTCCTTAAATTACCTCTGAGCCACCCCCCCATCTTTAAATTGTGCCCCTTGTTCTTGCACACCTCTCTTGAAAGATGCTACCCTCTTGGACTTTGTTGATTCCCTTGAGGTACTTGAAAGTTTCTATCATGCCCCCTCCTTTCCTCGAGGCTATACATATTAAGCTCCTTAAGTCTCTTCATATGTCTTCCGTGCAGACCCTGCACCATTTTAGTTGCCTCCCTGGACAGCTTCTGTCCTGTCTATGTCTTTATAAGACTGGGTCTCCAGAACTGCATGCAGTACTCAGATGGGGTCTGACCAGCTGTCTGTATGGAGGGATAATAACTTCCTGTTTTCTACTGGTGATGCCTCTCCCTATGCATCCCAGTATCCCCCAGCCCTCCTTGCTGCCCTCTCACATTGCTTGCCCACCTTTAGGTCATCTGATATGACTACCCCAGGTCCCTTTCCATTTTTGTTGTTGTTAGTATCTCACCCCCCATTGTGTGCTCTTCCCTTGGGTTTTTGTTTCCCAGGTGCATTACTTTGCGCTTCTTAGCATTGAATCTAAGCTGCCATATATTTGACCATTCCTCTAACCTTGCCAAGTCCCTTTTCATCCTTTCCACCCCACCTTGTGCATCAACTCTGTTGCAGATCTTTGTGTCATCTGCAAAGAGACATACTTTTCCTTCCAGTCCCTCTGCAATGTCGCTTATAAAGACATTGAAGAGGACCGGTCCTAACACTGAACCCTGCGGTACCCCACTAGTAACCCCCCTTTCTTCAGAGTGGACTCCATTTACTATTACTCTCTGTGTCCTATTTTCCAGACAATTTTTTACCCAGGCTGTCATCTTGGGACCCACTCCTAGGCTAGCTATATTGTATATTAATCTTTTGTGTGGGACTGTGTCAAATGCCTTGCTAAAGTCTAGGTAGGCCATGTCCACAGCCCCTCCCTGATCTACTACTTTGGTCACCCAGTCAAAGAAATCAATCAGATTTGTCTGGCATGACCTTCCTGCTGTGAATCCATGCTGCCTTGGGTCCTGTGCCCCTCTGGCCTCTAGATACTCAACAGTTCTTTCCTTCAGAAGTGATTCCATCATTTTCCCTACCACTGAGGTTAAACTAACAGGTCTGTAGTTTCCTGCTTCTGCCTTGCTCCCACTTTGGTGAAGGGGAATCACATCTGCCTTCCTCCAGTCCTCAGGTACCACCCCATCCTCCCATGATTTGTTAAAAAGGGTAGTCAGTGGTGTCACTAATTCTACCCTTAGTTCTTTTAGAATTCTGGGATGAATCCCATCAGGCCACATTGCTTTTTCCACCTTCAGTTTTAAGAGTTCTTTCAGAACCCTTTCTTCTGTAAATGGGCTGGTATCAACTTCTGTATCCAGAATGTTTCTACTGTTTGTTTTAGGTACCTCCCCCTCTTCCTTTGTAAATACTGAGCAAAAATACTTGTTTAGTATCTCTGCCTTTTCACAGTCACCCTCTGCCCCCCTCCTCTTATTAAGCCTCACTATCCCTCCTTGGTCTTCCTTCGCCCTGATGTACCTATAAAGGTTTTATTCCCCTTCTTAACTGAGTTGGCTATCTTTTCCTCGGTTTGGGCCTTTGCCGTTCTGACTGCCTTTACAGCTTCTTTTTGCTTTAACTGATACAGTTCTCTGTCCTGCTCCTTCTGTGATTCCTTGTACTTCCTGAATGCTTTCTTTTTCTCTTGAACCTTCACTGCCACTTCCTTTGAGAACCATAGTGGTTTCTTACATTGTTTAGTTTTATTTGCTTCACACAAAGGCTTGTTACTTCTGTGATGGCAGTTTTTATTATTCCCCATTGTTCTTCCACCCCTCCTTCCTGCCCATTTGCTAGTGCATTCCTTAGGCACTCACTTATTTATGCAAAGTCAGCCCTCCTAAAGTCCAGTACCTTTGCCTTTTGTATGGCTTGACTCTATTGCTGTGTTTATTGTGAACCATACTGTTCGATGGTCGCTAGTTCCCAGATGGCTACCCATTTCTACATCTGTGATCCTCTCTTCATCTCCATTTGAGAGAACCAGGTCTAAGATTGCATCCTCTCGAGTGGGCTCCAATACTAGTTGTCTAAGGCATGCCCTCTGTAGGGCATCTAGAATAACCCCACTCTTCAAAGTGGCTGCTGCAACTGCACTCCAGTTAACATCTGGCATATTCAGATCGCCCATCAGCAATATCTCCCCTTTTTCTGCCATACTAAGTATACTTTCTATCATTTCCTTGTCCATTTCCTTCCCCTGAGAAGGGGGTCTGTATACAACCCCTGTGCGGATTGTGGTGCCATTGCCGGTCTCCAAATTTACCCACAGTGGTGCTTCTCCTCCTTGCTTTCCCTTTTGTTCTGTTGCTTTGATTCCTTCCCTTATGTAAAGAGCTACTCCTCCTCCTCTTTTACCCTCTCTGTCCCTCCTGTAGATAGTGTATCCTGGTATGTTTATGTAAACTGTGCCCTCACAAAACAATCAGCTAAGAGCTCTGACCCACCACTGTGATGAGTGCCTTCCTGTCAGCAAGATACCATATACAACAATTTGACAAAGAAAATCCCCTGCTAATCAAACAGAGAAAAAATCCAGACATCCAAGTGAGACACAGGTAAACCTCACCAGCCCCAAAACAGCCTGGTGGTTTCTGCTCTGAAAGCAGTCAGCCCCAAAATAAGTCAGCTGTGCTTTAAACTCTTCCTGCACTGAAAATCTTAAGAATTGTAACAAGACTGTCTTTTCTTGATAATTCTAGGTTCCTTATTTCACCTTTCAGTTAGAAGTAGCCTCCACCTGCAGAATATCTGCTACAAACCAAAGACAATTGTAAGGTTCATCTCCCTCTGTTGTGAGCACAACTCGCTTTCTTGCAAATCCTATTTTCAGTATTGCAGCTCCCAGCCAGGGATAGTTTGACTTAAAAAATATTAGCTGTTCTGATGAGTTTGCTATAAAACACTTGCTTATAATACTATTGTTCTCAGGTCTGTTACCAAAGCTATTGGCTGATAAGTAACTGTGATGTAATCACTTCCTGAGAAAGTCTGGAATTTCCTTTTAAGGCACACAATGATAAATACAAAAACCAGTTTCCTGTCTGGGTCAAATACACAAACTGTACCTGCATTTATTTCAGGATTTGTGACAAATTTTTAGCCCAGGGTTTAAACTCTTCCTGCACTGAAAATGTTAAGAATTGTAACAAGACTGTCTTTTCTTGATAATTCTAGGTTCCTTATTTCACCTTTCAGTTAGAAGTAGCCTCCACCTGCAGAATATCTGCTACAAACCAAAGACAATTGTAAGGTTCACCTCCCTCTGTTGTGAGCACAACTCGCTTTCTTGCAAATCCTGTGTTCAGTATTGCAGCTCCCAGCCAGGGGTAGTTGACTTGTGTATACTCAGGCAGTACAGGCAGATGGGGGATGCTAGGCAGGCAGCTTGTCGTCCCCCAGGGATATCATAAGTTGTTGCTCAAAATTGCGCATGATATTCCCTTGTCTGGTCATCTGGGAATCGTGCGCACTATGCAGTGGTTAGCCCAGAATTTCTACTGGCCTAACTTCACTCAGCAGGTGAAGGAGTATTGCAGGTCTTGTCACCGGTGCCAGGAATAAGGGAAGGCAGGCAAGAAACCCCAAGCTGCCCTGATTCCATTGCCACTGAGAACGTTAGAAGCATAGTCCATAAAATGGACGAGTATAGGGTATGGGCAACTAAAACTGAGTACGATTTATTAGCAGTATCAGAAACATGGTTACATACAGGTATAATGCAGGAAGAAATTCAACTTTCAGGATTTTCTATAGAACGTGCAGATAGAGGTAAAAGGGGAGGGGGGGTGATGTTGTTTATTAAGAATACTCTTGGCCCCTATAAAGTACTGTTAAGTATGAACAAGGAAGGAATTGACTGTCTTATTATTGAATTAATTATAAAATTAGTGGTAGGAGTGTTTATGCACCCCTAAAACAAAAGTAAAACTTTTGATGTACTAGCAGAGTTAATTTTAGAAAAAAATAAAGGACAAACAAGTAGTTTTAACAAGGGACTTTAATGCAGATTGGTTTCAGACTACAGGGAGAAAATTGGAGAGTAGTTTTTCAATTCTGGGTTTGCACCAAATACAAAAATCTACAAGAAATACAAAAAATGGAACTTACGGTTCTCTTTTAGATTTATTTTTTGCATCCCAGGACATAGTAAAAACCTGGGAAGTATTACCTTTAAATTTGGGGGACCATAATCCTATTACTTGTACTATTGAGTTACAACAGTGCATTACCCAACAATCAACTAGTTATTGGAACAGATATTTTAAAGGGTTTAACTAGCAATCCTTTGTAAATCATCTAGGGCAAATCCATTGGGACAGAATTTATTTGATACCAGACATAGAACTGGCCATTCAAGAGTTTAATGACATGTTTTTGAATGTAATACAGTACCATGACCCATTAATAAGAAAAATTAAAAGGAATAAAGAAGCCCCATGGATCACTGATAAGATTAAAAAATATTTAAGGATTAGAGATAGGATATGGAAAAAGGTGAGAAAAACAAAGAAAGAAGCAGATTGGAATACCTTCAGGTTTTGGAGGAATAAGTGTAAAAATATAATTAAAAACATAAAGAATAAATATTATCAGAATAAAATAAATAATTCCTCTGACTCCAAGCAGTTTTGGAAGCTTATAACAGAGCTGAAATCCCCAAATAAAGACTCCATAAGTCCTACTTTGGTACAAGATGGAAAACTAGTTACTGATACAAAGGTTATAGCGAATATTTTTAATACGTATTTTTTGGAATTACCGGATTTAAAGTTGCCAGATTTGAATGTGAATGGAATGGATTTCTCTACTTTATCAGACACACTGGTAGCCCATACAGGAATATTTAAGTTTGAAATTTTAAAAGAGAGGGATATACTGAAAGAGCTAAAAAATTTAAATAAAAGTAAATCAGGAGGTACTGATGGGATTGAGGCCCAATATTTAAAATTGTGAGCACATGTAATAGCCCCTATTGTGACCTATTTGTTCAATTGGAGTTTGAATACTTCTACTGTTCCTGAAATTTGGAAGATGGGGAAAATTATTCCCATTTATAAGTCTGGGGATCGAACTATTCCTTCAAATTATAGGCCAATAGCCCTTTTGCCAATTTTATCTAAAATCTTGGAACATAAAGTCTATGAACAGGTAAATAATTATTTAGATACAAATACTGTAATAGTAGATGAACAACATGGTTTTATAAAGGGGAGATCCACAAACACTGCCCTGTTGGAATTTAATGACCTGGTTGCTATATCTATGAACCAAGGAAAGTACACAGGGGCGGTGTTTGTGGATCTCAGTAAGGCTTTTGATTTAGTTCAATATGATTTGCTTTTGACTAGGTTAAGGGCCATAGGGATTAAGGGCCAAATATTAAAATGGCTTGAGTCATATTTGACAAATAGATATCAATGTGTTCAATGTGGTACAATGATGTCGGCCCCTGGGAAACTAGAGAGATGTTCCCAGGGCTCTATTTTGGGCCCATTATTATTTAATATTTATGTTAATAATTTGGTTCATGAAATTAAACATAGTGAGAGGTGAGACTGTGCATGCAGATGACACTGTTTTAGTGCATGCCTGCTGACAGTCTCACAGGTATGACGGATTAAGCTTCAAAGTGATTTGTTACAAATGCAAAAATGGTTCAGTAAATCTGGTCTTCTTTTGAATGCTAAAAACACAAACTATGTTGTTTTCGATTGGTTCATATAGAGGAAAAGAGCCCAAACCACAATTACATTTACAAGATGGTACAAAGATTGAAAATGTATTAACATACAGATACTTAGGGTTTCAAGTAGATGCTAGAATGACATATGTAAATCACATATCAGTTCAGGTAAAGAAAGTGAATAAAAGATTAGGGGCCCTTAGAAGAGTTGCAGGAGCTTTACCTTTGGTGGCAAAGGAGCAATTGGCAAAACAAATGATGTTACCCATATTGGAGTATGGTTCTATAATTTACATGAATTCGACTAAAACTGCTTTAAATTTGGTTAATCAAATATATTATAGGATAGGTAAATTTGCTTCCGGAAGTATTAAAAATGAGCATCATTGTAGAATTTATAATAAGTTAAATTGGCATCAACCTGAAGAAAAAAGACGCTATCTCTGGCTTACTATATGCCATAAGATAATTCACAAAAAGTATAACCATCCTTTGTATAAGCAATTAAAAAGAAAGATAAATAACGAATCGTATATAAAGACTAGGAATCCGTTAAGCAATATCCCAATGTATAGAAGCTTTAATAGACTAGGGGACGGTATGCTCCAGAATAGAGTAGCATTAAGTTGGAATGGTTTGACTGAATCACAGAAAACAAATTTAGATTTTTGAATTTAAAAACAATTGTTTAATAGTTTGTATTTTTTATGTGTGTGTTTTAAATAATGTATGTATGTAGAGTGCAATTACATTTGTTTGTATTAGTTGTGTTTGTATTACTTATGTTAAATGTCAATTGTTAATTGGTAATTGTATTAGAATTTACATGCAGGACTTTGTTGTAAACGGGACTTTGTCCTAACAAATGAATTTCCTGTGAAAAAATAAACTTAAAAAAAAAAAAAAATTCCAGAGGGTGGGAATGGATATTGTGGGGCCTTTAAATACCCCCAGCTCCTCAGGGAAGAGATTCATCCTGACTCTGGTGGATTATGCCACCCAGTACCCAGAAGCAGTCACCCTATCCTCACTGAGGACAGACAAAGTGGCAGATGCCTTACTTGGGATTTTCTCCTGTGTTGGGTTTCTGCAGGAGGTAATCACTGATCAAGGGGGTTCCTTCATGTCACACCTGATGAAATGTTTGTGGGAGAAGTGTGGGGTGGTCCAGAGATGCACAACACCGTATCACCCACATGCCAATGGGCTTGTGGAAAGATTCAATGGTACCCTAAAGTCAATGTTCCAGGCGTTTGCTGAACAGCATGGGAGGGACTAGGAGAAACACCTTCCCCTCCTGTTTGCATACAAGGAGGTGCCCCAAGAGTTGACAGGATTTTCCCCCCATTGAACTCTTATATGGACACTGGGTACATGGGCCCCTAGACTTGATCCGGGAGGACTAGGAAGGCAAGCACGCTACCCTGGGAACTCCCATTGTGGATTAAGTCCTTTTGGTTTAGGGAAAGGCTGAATGAGCCTATGGGGACAGCTCAGAGCAACCTAGCAGCTGCCCAACAGAAACAAAAAGTGTGTTACGACCGCAGAGCCAGAGCTTGCTCGTACATGGTGGGTCAGGAAGTCATGGTCCATATTCCAGTCCGGAAAGAGCTGACTGGGCAGGACCGTACAAAGTGGTTAGGAAGGTAAATTATGTGAACTACATTGTGGAGTTACCTGATAGAAGACAGAAAGGATGTACTGTATCAACATGATGAAGCCATATGCAAATAGGTCTGACATGGTGTTTGCAGTGTGTAATCATGGGGAGGGGACGGACGGAGACCCCCTTCTGGATTTGCTGGAGGAAAGTAAGTGGGAGTCCTCTGTGGAGGCAGTAAAATTGTCTTCCCAGCGGTCCCCGGACCAGATCCAGAAAGTGAGGGAGGTTTTAGAAGACCTTGCCCCATTGTTTAGTGCCAAGACTGGACTAACCCCCTTAGTGACACACAATGTTGAGACAAGGATGCAGGCGCCCATACAGCGGACAGCATATCAGGTATCAGAGGCTGTCCAAAAGGACATTAGGAAGGAAGTGGAGGAGATGCTTGACTTAGGGGTAATCCAGAGATCCCACAGCCCCTGGGCCTCACCCGTAGTTCTTGTGCCTAAGCCAGATGGCTTTACTCATTTCTGTGTGGACTATCATGGACTGAATGCAGTCACGAAATCAGATGTCCACCGATGCCCCGGACGGATGAACTCCTGGGCTAGTTATGAGGGGCGACATACCTTAGCCATAAGAAAATGCTAAAACAGCATGTGTGATCACACACACACACACAGACCTGACAAAGGGGTATTGGCAGGTAGAATTGACAGACAGAGCTAGGGGGATGTCAGCCTTCATCACTTCAATAGGCTTATTTGAGTTTAAAGTAATGCCTTTCGGAATGAAGAACGCCCCGGCCAATTTCTAAAAGGTTGGTGAACCAGGTGTTAAATGGTGCTGAGGAGTACGCTGTGGCGTACCTGGATGACATTGCTATCTTTAGTACCAGCTGGGAGGAACATCTATCCCACCTTAGGGAAGTGCTGGGCAGGATACAGAGTGCTGGGCTCACTGTCAAAGCTGAGAAGTGCCAGGTGGCCATGGGAGAAGTGGCATACCTCGGGCATGTGGTAGACTGGGGACAGCTCCGTCCTAACCAAATAAAGATAGAGGTGATCCAAGCGTGGCCCAGACCAGAATCCCAGAAGCAGGTCAGGAGCTTTCTAGGGACAGCAGGGAACTACAGGAAATTTGTACCCAATTACAGTGCCCTGGCTGCTCCCCTATCTGACCTGACAAAGAAAAAGATGCCAAAGAAAATTACGTGGGGCCCAGCCTGTGAGGAAGCCTTTACCAAACTAAAGGAGGCACTGTGCAGTGCTCCTGTTTTGACAAGTCCTGACTATAGCAAGACATTTATAGTTCAGACTGATGCCTCAGATGTGGGTATTGGGGCAGTACTGAGCCAGACATCCAGCCAAGGGGCAGATCACCCAGTAGTGTACCTGAGCCGGAAGCTACTTCCAAGGGAGCAAGCATACTCCACGGTGGAAAAGGAGTGTCTTGCCATAGTGTGGGCCCTAAAGAAGCTAGAGCCATACTTGTATAGGCAGCATTTTGTGGTGCAGACTGACCACAACCTCCTAGTTTGGCTGATGCAGATGGGGAAAAACTATGGCAGATTACTAAAATGGAGTCTTGCTTTGCAAGGTTATGATCTGACAATCATGCATACGGCTGCAGTGAAGACCCAGACATCAGATGGGCTGTCTAGGGTCTATGAGGAGTGAACTGATTTGGAAAGCTCATCCCAAGTAGCGGACAGAAACCCCAAATTCAGTCTAGGTGGAGAGGAATTGTGACGTGGCCAGCCGGTTCCGAGTGCTGTATCATTTTTTTTTTAATATAAAATGTATTACTAAATGTCTCTGCTGAAAATCTGATGCTCTAGGAGTGACCTCGCTCCCCCCACCCCAGGTTTCAGCTGAAAGATGAAAAGCCATAAGAAAATGCTAAAACAGCATGTGTGATCACACACACACACACAGGTTTTTAGATACAAGATTTTACATGGCAGGCCTGAAGCTAATGAAAGAGTAGAACAGACCTTAATCAGAGGTATCCTGTTGATCTAGCTTAAATAGCTGGCCAGCTGGCAAGAAAGGAAATAACCCTATTTATGACGTTTCCAGAAGGAAGAAAAACAGGTTATTACATAGAAGTGCGACATCATAAAGATGCTTTCATGTCCTGGAAGGAGGAAGCTTATTATGAAATCAAAAGAAGTGTCATTTGAAGGACATGGATTATGCTGAAGTTGCAGAATGTAATACTTTGAAAAGACATCCTGTTTTTGTATAAAATATATATTTTTTATATATTCTGAGAGAGGAGGAGGTGCTAGATGACCTCACACAAAAGGGGTTGACCAATGCAGTTTACTTTAAGGAATAATTCTGTTTTACTTGGACACATTTTTTTACCTAGACTCTGACAACGAACCACCTTGAGCACTTGTAAACAGGTATTTAGAAAGAGTCAAATCTAAGAACTGTAAGTAGGAATTTGTACTGTTTAAACCTTGTTCTTTTAAAAGATTTGTATGTCTTATGATATAACAGTTCTGTATTATGTGTCTAACATATTTTTATCATTGTAGTAAAATTCTTTTTAGCGCATACTTGGTCTGTCTTTGAATTTCTTTTATTTGTAAAAAAAAGTATATATGGTTATGGCAGACACCAGGCATAGCTTGAAGGGTGATACCAAACTGGAAGATAAACATTTTAAATCTGAGGTCTTTAATAAAGTATTTAAGGGTTCATCTCTGTATACCTGGTTAGGTGCCCATAGACAAAGATATCTGGTCCCCTTAAAACAGATGTATCTGAGCCTGTGCATTGGGTACACTAGCAAAAGATTCACAGTTTGAATTCTTCCAAGACTCTAGGCCTAAGGTTGATCTGAACTCACAAAACTGACAAGAGAGGTACCTTGTTCTGTTAAACTGTTCACAAGACTGCGCTTTGAGGTTGGCAGTTTGGAGTAGAGGGCCTGACCTGCTGAGAAGGTTTGTGACAGCCTACACCATGGTGGAGGCATCCAGAAAGGAATCGACCAGGAAATGTTATGCTGTCAAATGGAAAAGATTTTCCATTTAGTGTCAGGGTAAGAGTCTGGACCTCTTATCCTGTTCTGTGGCTGACATTGTCGACTACCTTTGGTCTCTTTCCAAAGGGGGTCTATGGTCATCAACCCTTAGGGTGCACCTGGTGGCCATTTCTGCTTACTGGGCACAGGCCAGTCAGCCGACATTGGTGTAGGAGACAGCGGTTGGGCACTTCTTCAAAGGCCTAGATCACATATCCCCTCCAGTGTGTGAACCTCCACCTCCATGGGATCTGTTGCTGGTTTTTGACAAAGCTCATGGGCAAGCCATTCAAACCCATGCACAAGTGTGAGCTCTCACACTTGTTGTGGAAGACTGCCTTCCTGGTGGCTATCACGTCTGCCAGAAGGACAGGAGCTCTAGATGCTTTCAGTGGACTCCCCTTATCTGGTCTTTCACAGGGACACGGTTGTCCTGCGCCCCACCCGGAATTCCTTCCGAAGGTGATGTCAGAGTTTCACCTTAACCAGGTGCTTACTCTACTGGTATACTAACCTAACTACACCTCGGACACTGGGTACAGGCTCCATACATTGGACCTGAGATGTGCTCTTTCCTATTGTAAGAAAAGAACGGCGGAAATTCGTGGAGAGGTTCACCAGCTATTTGTCACCTACGCTGAAGCTGCTTCTGGCAGACCTGCAGCTAAACCTACCATGGCAAGGTGGATTACATTATGCATAGGTCTGTGCTATGAGTTGGCGGGCAAGGAGCCTCCCAGAGGAATAAGAGCTCATTCTACCCCCCATATTGCTGCATCGGTGGCTGCTTCCAGGGACATCCCTATCCAGGAAATCTGTCAGACTGCTACCTGAAAGTCAGCAAACACCTTCATTACCCACTACCGCATCAACCTTGAGTCATGCTAGGATGCTGGTTTTAGAGCCTCTGTTCTCCAATCCTTATTTCCTAAGTAGAGGGGGTGTGTGTGTTGCCTCCCTCCTTCCAGAGAACTGCTTGGAGTCTGCCAAGAATTGTGAATGAACAACATATCTACGCTCCTAGAAGAAAAGGTTACTCACCTATAACAGTAGTTCTAGGAGTGGTATATATTTATCCACACACACCCACCCGATCTCCCCAGCTTTGGGCGCACAACCTGGCTTCGGGCGGGCTAAGATCTGGCATCATGGGGCGGACCCGAGGTATATACCATCTGGGTGGGTGGGAGGAGCCAGCTTGAAGACTTCCAGCAAGATTTAAAGGGGTAAGGGACATGCCAAGAAGTGTGGATGAACAGCATATACCACTCCTAGAACTACTGTTACAGGTGAGTAACCTGTTCTCATTAGCTTCAGGGCACACAGAACTAGCAGTATTACTGGGCACTACAACTGGAGCCGGTGAGGAGGGAAGGGACAATGACTGCTCTGACTTTGGGCCACACAGCACTGGAAGGGTTAGCGGGCACATCACTTATAACATGGCCAGGGAAAATGGGAGCTGTGCAACCTGATCATTAGAGAACATAACCCTATTTTCCCTGGCAATTTTATAGCTTGCATCCATTATAGCTTAAGCTTCTGTAATGAACCACTTCAAATGGGGACTGGGCGGTGAGATACTGCCACACAGAGCAGGAGCGATGTGGACAGCCCTGCCCATATTATAAGAAATGCAGCATGGGACATTGAGGAGCCCACTCTGTGTCCCCAGTGATGTCTACCCCTTCCCTTTGCACGTTGGGACACTGGGGATTCCACTCCCAGTGTCCACAGATGTGTAGACCCCCAAGTAGTCTGGGACACTGGGGAGCCTACTCCATGTCCCCAAATATTTATCTTCCTTTAAAGAAGAAAACTGTCCCCCAGCATGTTTTTTTTTTTTGATTTGACCCTGAAAAAAAAAAAACTGTTCCGCATTGTCCCCACCATTCCCCTTCCCATCCACACTCTTCCCATAAGCACCCACCACCTCATCCCCCCCCTGCCCTGTACTTACCTCCGCAGGTTGTCCACTGTCATTTTCTGTGGACTGGGGCACGCCTGCACTCTTCAAAGCCGAGCCTTAAACTGAAGAATCAAGGTACTGTAAGTGCCTTTATAATGTATTTCAATGCGTTTGTCAACGCGTTGATATATTTGTTATTTTTTAGATTTTTCAAATTTTAACTAGGTTGAATTCATTCATGAACATTGTGACTGTCCTTTCATTACTCAGGCTTGGAAGGTGATTTTGCGATCACTACGCAAAATCACCTTTCAGGACTGATTAATGAAATGACAGTGCCAGTGTTCATGAGATGGGGTCCCAAAAAGCCCATGTTGAAAATTTGGTGAAAAAATTCCTATAAATGGCTGTTGCATGCGCTCGTTGAAAGTTTTTTACACATGTGCATAACTTTGGTAATTTTTGATATTTTGACTCCAAATTTTCAACATAGCCATTTTGCCACACTACTTAATGAACAGTACAGCTGTCGTTTTTCACATCTGCCCAAAATGTGTTTTCACACCTGTGGCATGGAAAGGCGTGTTCCTCTGCGAAATCACTTTTTGGGACTGATTAAGGAAGTGACAGTATGCGTGTTCTTGAGGTGGAGTCCCAAAATGCCCATTTTGAAAATTTGGTGAAAAAATTCATACAAATGGCTGAGTTACGCATGCTCATTGACATTTTTCTATGCACATGCCTAACTTTGGTAATTTTTAATATTTTGATTTTCAACATAACCATTTTTCCACATCACCTCATGAACAGTACAGCTATCATTTTTCACATCTTGCCCAAAATGTGTGTTTGCACCTGTGGTGCATAATGGTGTTTTCAGATGGATTTTAACATTTTCACTTATGGGGTTTATGAGGTGGGATCATAAGAACAGTATGTTGAATGTCTGGGATCAGAATATTAAAAAATGCCAACCTTATGACCATTTGTTGCTATTTTCCCCACAGTAAAATAAAGATACTATTATACCATCGCAAAAAGTAAGGAAATGCATACACACATTTATGGAAGGTTGGGAGCGCAGTGTCCAAAGAACCCTGCAATGCCATAGTAAAATAAGGATACTATTATACTATCTGAGAAAGTAATTAAATAAATTGCAACAAACTTTGTTAATGCACCATTACGGTTGAAGCATAAAAAGTAGTGACATACAACCTTAAGGTTCCCAAGCCTAAGACCCCACCCCCACCCTTGGCTTCCAACCCTGAGACCCCAACCCCCACCCTGTATGCAGGAACAGATGTGAGGGGTGTGCCTTGGTGTAGCAAACCCTACTGCTCATCCCATTCTCTTATTCTGTACCCATGTTGCCTTACTTAGTCTTGGAATGGAGTGAACATTAGGGGTTGCAACCCCAAGGTACACCCCTCAACCTGTTCATGCATGCAGGGTGGGGTCTTAGGGCTGGAAGCTGTAGGTGGGGGTGGGATCTTAGGCTTGGGAATCCTGAGGTCATATTTCCATACTTTTTGTGCTTCAACCCTAATGGTGCATTACTGAAGTTTTTTGCAATTTATTATTATATACGTGCAGTATATTATGCACTGTGGCTAAGAGAGCTGCACCTCCCATCTCCTATTATAGTAATTTCCGTGTCCGTAACTACCTCCTGGTTCCTTCAAACAACACGAAGTCTTGCTATATTATGACAATTGCAGTGAGTCCCCATCTTCTAACTGCTCCGGAGGTGAAATAGTCAACTTTCCATGCAGGCATGGAACTTAGAGCGCGAGCTCGGTTGAAAACTCTGTCTGTTGTTCTTCAAACGCAAACTGTCAGATTCTTTACTCCGCCTCACTGAACAGTCGCTCCGGAGATTTCTCCTTCTGCTTGGTTCATTTTGTCGGTTTAAAAGTATTATTTTGTCGTTTTTTTCGGACCCACTGTTTCAACACTGTAGTGTTTGTGGGAAGCTTTTGTTAAGGCTGACCCACACACCACATGTGTCTATTGTCTGGGGTTTGACCACCTCAATTCAGACTGCCAGATTTGTCACAATTTCCTGCTGCCACCATAGATAAGGGAGTTGGTAGGCTCAGGAAAGGAGGCCAAAAGTCTGCTGATCCTGATGGCCAGCCCAGTTCGGTACCAACCGGAATCGAGGAGTGCCCCTGACCAGGGCTTATACTTCCTCAGGCAAACGAAGAGCCGGGTTCCAGCAAAAGATTAGAAAGTCAGCTAGCGAGCCAAAAGTTCTCTCCCAACTGCTGAAGAAATAGCTAAAGCAATTCATATTGTCCAGTCTCTCTCCCCGGTTCGACCGAACCGACACCATCAGGGAGGCGTTTGGTTCGGCCAGTTCCACCAGTTCTAGATTATGATTTTGAGGATTTTTATGAACTGGAGGAGGGGGAAGAGGAATATGAGGAGAGTGAATATGGTTTTGAAAATCTGGGTGTGCCCATTGAACCGGACATCTCTCCAGATAGACCCTTAGGGGTTTCTCCTCCAAGGCTTTCTGAGTCCCCTTCTCATTTCATGTTTTATAAAAAAGTTGCTGAAACTCTCCAGCTCCCTGTTGAGGAAGCTGTTGATGACCAAGCGGAGCCGGACTATGTAGAAATGATGGATATTCCAGAGTCTAGGAGACTGTCTATTCCTTTGCATAAATCTTTTCGGAAACAGACAGTAAAAGTTTTAAAAACTCCTCACACTATACCTCCTATGGATAAAAGAATGACAAGAGGTATACCTTATCAGGCTCCAACACTGATTTCCTCACTCAAAATGCAGCCATGGGGGTAGTGCAGGCTGCAGCCTGTAGACAAGGTTAATATTCCCTAGCTTCACACCCCCTGAGAAGGACTCCAGGAAGATTGATGCTATGGCAAAGAAACAGTACATGGCAGCATCTTTGGGACTCAGACAGGCAAATTATATATTTATGCTGCTAGGTACCAGAAATCCAGATGGGATACTGTGCTGGCCCTAGCAAAATAAGTCCCTGACCAGCTTGCCAGGAGCTGGAACAGGTGGCTATGGATGGTATTGAGACATCCAGTGCAATTTCATGCTGCAGTGGACTCTAATGATGTTTCATCAAGAGTCATGGCTACATCTGTGGCACTCCCAAGGATGGCTTGGCTCAGATGTACTACCCTGTCTCAGGATACCCAGTCTAAGGCTATGGATTTTCCTGTTGTGGGCAATTCTCTGGGGAGCAAACAGAGAATTACATGAAGAAAATGGATGAATATAGGACCACCTATAGGAGTGCACAGGCCAAGGAAAGGCAGGTCACTCCTCAAAAGCAGCTTCCTAGAGGCAGGGGCAGGCCTTTTCACCAAACCCAAGCTTCCTCCTCCGCCTATGCTCAGAGGGGGTTCTTTAGAGGGAGAGGCAGACGGGGTACAAGCAGGCCTGCTTCCACCCTCAGCCCAAAGCCCTGCCAAGCAGGCACCCTGATGGGATTGCCAGGGCCGATTCTTCTCTACCATGTGTGGCATGCTTTACTTTGTCCAGGACTGGAAGTCTTTAACATCGACAAGTGGGTCCTGGAAGTAGTAAGCCGGGGACTGGTTCTCAGCTTCAAAAAATTTCCAAAGCTGAGAACCAGATCTTTTCCACCTGCAACTCCATCAGAAGCACTCACCCTAGAGGCAGAGGTTTCTACCCTCCTGGCTCTCAGAGCCATGGAAAGGGTTCCTCCCCTACACCAGGGCAAAGGTTTGTACTCCAGGTACTTCCTTACCCCAAAAAAGACAGGAGAATGGCAGCCCATCCTGGATCTCAGATACTTAAACAAGCACCTTTTAAAGCCAAGGTTCAAAATGGTGACTCTGGGAATTATCCTACCCTCTCTAAGGCCAGGGGACTGGCTAGCTTCCCTGGACCTCAAGGATGCCTACTTCCATATTCCCATCAGAAGCTCTCATTGAAAGTACCTAAGGTTCGAGCCGCCCTCGGGCCTCTACCAGTTCAGAACAATGCCCTTCGGCCTCACTTCTGCTCCAAGGGTATTCACCAAATGCCTGGCAGTAGCAGTTGCCTACCTAAGAAGGCAAAATATTGCCATCTTTCCTTACCTGGACGATTCGCTAATAGTAGGCCAGTCCCCAGACCAGGTCAATTTACATCTTCAGATAACGCAGCAACTGCTTACCTCTCTAGGTTTCCTTTTGAATCTCTCGAAGTCAGTTCTAGAGCCTGTCCAGCTTCTTACCTTCATAGGCGTAGAACTGAACACACAGGAAGCCAGGACCTTCCTTCCTCTGGACAGGGCCAAAGACCCTAGTCTCCCTGGCCTTCTCATTCTCCCTGCAGGTCTCCCAGCCAGCAAGGCATTTTCTGCAGCTCCTAGGACACATGGCTGCTTCCACAGCAGTTGTGCAGGGAGCAAGATTTCAGATGAGGGACATCCAGTTCCATTTGAGAGCTTTTTGGTCTTAAAGAAAGGATCCTTTTACCAAGTTGATCCCAGTAACTCAAACCCTGATCCAAGCCCTACAGTGGTGGCAGGATCAGAGCAACCTGAGACAAGGGGTTCCTTTTGTCACTCAGTCTCACTCTCTGATCCTTACTACAGATGCATCCCTCTTGGGCTGGGGAGCTCACGTGGGCGACCTCACCACCCAGGGTCTGTGGTCTCCCCAGGAATCTCTGCTCCACATCAACCTGTTGGAGCTCAGAGCAGTTTTTCCTAGCACTTCACGCTTTTTCCAAATCTGTTCAGAACAAGATTATACAGGTCAGAACAGACAACACCACTACAATGTGGTACATCAACAAGCGGGGGCACCTGTCTCTGCCTTGTGCAATCAAGCGATGAAGTTGTGGTCTCTGGCTTACTCCCTGAACACCTCCTTATGGCAGTCCACCTCCCAGGCAAGGACAATGTCCTGGCAGATGCTCTCAGCATGATTTCCAGGGCCATCACAAATGGTCACTGGATCCCCTGGTCTTGGGAGTAGTATTTGCCAGATGGGGCATCCCGCAGATAGATCTTTTTGCAGCCCCAAACAATCACCAACTTCCTCTTTTTTGCTGCAGGCCCCCAGTGTTGGGCTCACTCCCCCTGGATGCCTTAGCCCTCAGTTGGGAAGGGAAGTTCCTCTATGCCTTCCCTCCCTTCCTCTCCTGTTCAAAGTGCTAGTCAAAATCAGATCCCAATCCTGCAAAGTTATTCTGATAGCTCCAGATTGGGCCAGACAACCTGGTATCCACTCCTACTGTCCTTAGCAGTCCATCCTCCCCTGTGCCTTCCCAGGAATCACAATCTGTTAACCTGTGCCCAGGGACGGGTTTGGTATCCGATCTCAAATCTCTCAATCTCAAGGCTTGGTTCTTGAAGAGTTAGAGTTTGTTGATTTACACCTTTCCCAAGGTGTAATGGATCTATTGAAGGCCTCAGGAAGCCTTCCACCAGGGCTACTTACAATTCCAAATGGAAAAGGTTTTCCATATGGTGCTCGGAAAGCATATTTCCCCAGACTCTGCTGATCTACCCACAGTCCTGGATTATATGGTCCATCTGAATTCTTTGGGGCTGAGACCAGCTACCCTGAAGGTGCATTTGGCAGCTGTGTCTGCTTTTATTTCAGCAGGTAAATCCTCTTCTCTTTCAGCTCATTCTGTATTTTCCAAGTTTTTTAAGGGATTGCTTCACACCAATCCTCCATTCAGGGATCCTGCCCCTGCCTGGGATCTTAATGTTTGCATTGCTCAGCTTATGCAACCCCCCTTCGAGCCCTTGTCTTCAGCTGAGCTCAAGTACTTGACCTGGAAAACTGTGTTTCTGGTAGCCATCACCTCTGCCAGATGCATAAGTGAATTACAAGCGTTGTCAGTGGAGCAGGAGTTTATCTCCTTTCACAGAGATAAGGTGGTCCTCCGAACTAACAGAAAGTTCCTGCCTAAGGTGGTTTCAGATTTCCACCTTAATCTATTTCTATTCCAGTGTACTTCACTGACCACTCCTCCTCTGGTGAGAGGAGGCTGCACAGCCTAGATGTGAAGAGAGCCCTTAGTTACTACATAGAGCATACCAAGGGTCATAGGTTTGACTCCCTCCAACTGTTCCTCACTTATGGCGAAATTGGTAAAGGGAAGCCAGCCACTAAAAGATCCATTGCCAGGTGGATTGTCTCTTGTATCCAATTCTGCTACGAGAAGTTGGGTAAAGTTTCCCCCTCAGGCCTGAGGGCTCACTCTACCAGAGGTACAGCTGCTTCTCTGGCTGCTGCCAGAGACATTCCTATTCTAGAAATATGTCAAGCAGCTTCCTGGAAAACAGTTCACACTTTTACCAAGCACTACTCCCTGGACATCCAGGCTAGAAGTGATGCTCGGTTTGGCACAGCCGTGCTTCAGAGCCTATTCCCTCCTCCATGGAGGTACTGCTGTGTAGTCTGCAATTGTCATAATATAGCAAGACTTCATGTTGTTTGAAGAAAAAATTATTCACCTTAGTAATGTTTCTTCTAATAGAGTCTTGCTATATTGTGCCTGTCCCTCTCAGAACCTCTGTTTTGGGATGTGGGTGGGCAGTACAGTGTTGGCACTTTTTTGATACCCACCTTGTTGTTTTTCACCCTCCTTTTTGGGTGAATTGGTGTTGTGTTTTTGCATTTTTTGGGTCTCCTGACTTGAGTCTTTGTTTGAGGCCAAATAAATGAGTGTTTATGTTAGTAGCCAGTTGGCTAGTGTAGGTTTACAGCTTCCACACAGAGCCTTAGTGAGTTTTAGCTTGTAAAGATCTGACAGTTTGCGTTTGAAGAACAACAGACAGAGTTTTCAACCGAGCTCGCACTCAAAGTTGACTATTTCACCTCCGGAGCAGTTCGAAGATGGGGACTCACTGCAATTGTCATAATATAGCAAGACTCCATTAGAAGAAACAATATTACTAAGGTGAGTAATTTTTTCTTTTCTTCTGTTTAATCCTGGTATTGTTAATGACAGGGAAAAAACTATTGATGCTGTATGTTATATTGTGACATTATTTTTTTAATCTCTTCCTTATTTTTGCACCTCTGCAGTGCTACCAGCGGGGGCATCCTGCTGCTGGCCCCCACCAACCCAGAGAGCAGCAGGCTCACTCACATGATGGGGGTCATGTGCAGTTGCCACAACACACTGGGGGGGTCTCCCCTTACCTCTCCGCAGCTGGCTGGATGGGACCCCCCAGCACAGTTCCGCGACAGTCCTCCCGGTTAGCAGGAGTGCGGCCATCAAGCTGCTTGGTCATGCCCAGCCTTTTCCTCCATGTTTTTCCCTGGAGCTGGCAGTGCAATGATGTATGCATATATGTGGACATCTTGCCATGCTCCTTCCCGCTTGGCACTGCAACTGTGCTACCCTTGGTCATCACCAGGGGCCACTCCAGTGCAACGTGTTCTCGAAACTCACCCAAGAGGGAGGACAGCAGTCCTGGGATGCTGAATCCACCCTCTCCCCTGGTTGCCCGAGTCCATTCCCAAACCCAGGTTGCCGATGTGGTGCAAGGTGTGACGACCAGCACCTCAACCTTCAGCGCCACCGGGCTGGCATATTGTGACATTATTATGTAAAATATTTCTGCCAAAAAATGAAATAGTTGAGGTATACATGCAAGCATATTGCCACTGCTCAGAATACATGCACTTAATGATAAATTTCTCACAGCCATATTATTGATCAGTGGCTGGGACTGCCAAGTCAAATTGTGGTTGTTGGCACAGCACAAATTTGCAGCAAGCATAGTTCCATGAACTAAACTCAGTCATCGTAAGTGGCATTTTTGCACCCTTGACACCATATACAATATCCATCAGGGCATGTTGGAGTAAGGTGGGGCACAAAGGGAATGCATTCAGCAATGTTCATCAGGGAAATGACAGAACAAATTGGGGGAAACGGGCAGAAAGGTTATGCATCTGCAATGTCCATCAGGGGCATGTTGGATCTGGGTGGGGGGTTTAAAGCATGTGCAACAAAACATACAAGATGCATTTCTAGTAGCGCACACTTATTTATTTATTTTTGTCTATTTAGCTTTTGGAAAAGAACCTTTGAGTCAGAGACTCATTTACAAAGGTTCCATGTCAAGTTGTACAGAAGACATGTAACAAGGAAGTATAGCATTGTACAGAAACCAACAATGAAAGTTACATGGTTAAAAAGGTGACTAGGTAGCAGTCCGAGAGACATTGTCAAAACAGGTGTAAATGAGCAGCTTAACTACAGAAGTAATACTTGCAGTATAGTACAGGGAGAGTTTTGTTCAATAAATTGCATTAAATTACAGGAACAAAAAAATAAGTAACAGTCGAGACACAGTCAATAGGGGGCATTCAGTGGCAAATGAAAGGCAGGGGAATAAGGGGAGACTGGCAACGGTCAGGGACAAAGCCATGGGGGAATATGAGGGCAGGGGAACAAGAGGTCAAGGAACGATTAGGAGCAATCACAGGAGCTGCTTGCTAGTAGGTGCAGCTTAAGTTTAACTTTGAAGGATCCCAGTTTTTATTCTTCCGGGACATCAGCAGGCAGGTTGTTTAGACAAGTGGAGCCCTGCACATAAATGACCACTGGCACAGGGAAGTTCTACACCAAGAGACAGTGAATAAGGTTTTGGAGGCACATCTTGTGCACTTGGGAGTGGCTGCGGCCGTAATGAGTGACCACATGGAGGGTGGTGTGAGACAGAGTGATTTTCTTTGCAAGCAGGCATGACTGATAAGTAAGCCTGCTTCGAATGTTCAGACAGTCTGAGTGTTGAGGTCGCACGTGTGAATAAGTCTGTGGGCTCCAGACTAGTCAGCATACTTTATTGAGGGAAACCTTAATTCTGTTGAGTACTGTGTCTGCGGCAGAGCCATAAATAACTAGCCTGTAATCTGACTGAGAGGATAGAGCTAGTTACAGCTGTCCAGATTGCGTTGGGGGTCATGCAGTGTCTGTGCCTGTATCTGTATAGGGAAGCAATCCTAATATTGACAGCTTTACGAACCAGGTTGACATGCTCTTGGAAGGTTAGGGAGGAGTAAAGGATAACTCCTAGATACTTGAAGCTTCTGACTTGCTCTAGTAGCTGGTGAAGGTGATTGAGGATGTTGAGGCACGAGCCTTTGTGCTAGTTGTGGGGGTTAGCAAAGACCATAACTTTGTTTTTTGTAGTTAGTTACCAGTTTATGGTCAGAGAACCAAGTTTCAACTTCAGTGAAACACTTTTGTAGAATACCTTCAAGATGGGCGGGGTCAGGGTGACTGGAAAAGATGACAGCTCCATCAGCGTAAAGAAGGAGGTTGCTGGAGCAGACAGAGGGGAGGGAGCTGAGGAAAAGAGGACCAGGACTGAACCTTGTGGGACTCCAGAACAGACGGGGAGGGTGAAGGAAAGGGTATCGCATATCTTGACATACTTGAGTTCTATTAGAGAGAGAGAGAGTTTGAGAACCAGGTGGTGGCACTGGGTGAGATGCCAAGGGATGAGAGGGCAGGGACTAGTAGGGCATGGTTAATCGTGTCAAAAGCTTTTGTGAGGTCTGTGTACACAGACCCCACCAGGTGAACACAGTCCAGGGCTCTATGGGTGAAGTCAGAAAAATTCTAGAAGGGCAGTGGAAATACTGTGTGACTGTCCCTTCGTAAAGCCATGTTGCTGGGGGTATTGGAGGTTGTGTTTAGTGAGATAAGTCCAGTAATTGATCTGAGACAATCCTTTCTAGTGCTTTCGAAAGTGGAAGGAGGATTGATGTGGAAAATAAATGCACCTTATCTTAAAATTACAAAATGTTTTACACCAAAGTGTATAATTTAAGCTTACAAAAAATGTTGTAGGTGCCGTATTCGTCCTTTTAAGAACAGATCCAGAAACAAATGATTTGATACCTTTTATTGGACCAACATGGATGTTACAGAAAAGAACAAATTGCTCTAGCTTTCGAACCTACCCAGTCCTAGATAACACTGTCCCTGGGTATTGGACACCGACAAACAGGGAATGAAGTATCGTTCATAGCATTTGGAACTTGGAAGTCGGAAAGATGGAAGGAATAGAATCTTCCTTCAGTTTATGTCCTGAGTTGTCAGGATCTACAAGAACAAATATTACAAGTAAATGCCCAGTCCATCACATAATTTTTATCAAATAAAAATGATTACAGATAGCTTTAAAGCCCAATTGGACATATATTTAAGGGCAAGTAACATACATGACTAGAACTATTGAGAAATGGACTGTTTACTTTGCACATAAACCCTTCCTATGGTTCCTATGATGTACAAGTACTTACTGTGCATTAAATTTGCAGCAGGTATATATAAAGTATCCTCAGCAAAGTAGTCAGAATGCACTGCATGATTTCTTGTGGGCTGAAAAGCAGCTATATTTATATCTGTTCAAGAAAGTACTGTATGCAGCTCCCAAAGTTTTTCTTACTTGTAGTGTGTAAGTAATAAGGCACAACGGTGTGTGTGTGTGCGTGTGTGTGTGTAAACCATATTTTACAGCATGGCCAGGGGCATGGTACAGCACAAGGCCAATGGCCGAGTGACTTCAGTTGTTGGCCGTGCTGTAAAATATAGTTTACACACACCCGAGTGCCTTATTGCGCTTATAAAATTGACTCCTTTTTTTTTTTTTTTTACTTTTGGCTGTTGGGAAAAGCATGTTTATATGTAGAAAAATTATTTACTTTGTGCATTTGTGATAAAATAATCCTTCCGCCCACTGCAAGTGATGTCACTGATGATACCATTGTATTATTGCCTACTTCTTCCTGTTTTTTTTTTTCTTTCTCTGTTCTCCACATTCAAGATATGGAATGTTCACCATGGAATATATGGATTCAAAATTCTGCTCGGTTCCACTGGCAGAATGTTTCTCTCCCAACACACTATACACAGAGACAACAAAGGCCTTTGTTACAGCCAGAGACTGTTATCTCACTGTCAGGACAAGAAGAGAGGTTTCCCTGATAAGCAGTTAAAGACAGAAGGGGGATTTTTGACTGTCAGCAAAGAAACAGTTGTAGTGAAAACTATAAACAATACTTATTGATTCTAATTTGTTTATGTATGTAAGGAGAGTGTGATAATCAGGGAAACCACATTTAATTCATTTTTTTTTTATTTAAGGTAGTTTTATTTTTAGGGCCCATTTCAAGTGTTTTTTACAGTGTGAAGGAAGGTGCCATGTTTGTGGTGGAAGATCAGCTCTGGCAGTAGAGGGCTAACTGAAATGCCTGTGTTCCAAATGCCCTTTGATCTGTGTTGCAGTCTCTTCACTGCTGAGCAATCTTTTTTTTACCCATGTGTAAACTGTATTTTACACATAAATAAGAGCCAATCAGATTACAGGATTTTACCCTGCCATTTTATAATACCCCATCTTACAGCCATATAGGTTGGCATTTTGAGATGGTACTGTAAAAAAAAGTATGGTACAGAAATGTCAATGTAAACCCCCTTTGGGAGCTTACTAGTTAGGGCCCATTAATTCTGGGCTGTCCGGTGTTTGGTTCTGCCTGCAGGCGGGTGGAGCTGGGGCTGGCAGTCCTTTAAAAGGGAGTGGATTTGGCGCATGGTGGGAGTTCCAGGAGGCCCAGGAGTGGGAAGTACAGCTCCTGGGTTGCAGTGCCAAACGTTTTGGCTGCTGGGTCAAGGCTAGGGGCTAGGATGGGACAATTGCCATCCCGGTCCACTGCTCTGTCCATTTTGGCCTCATCAGGTAGTGGATGCGTCAGAAGTTGGGGCTGTTCTAGGTCGAAATTTGGGACCTGGAAAAGATGGGATCTGGAACCCAGTGGAAAGTGATGTGGCCTGTCTTATGACTCCCAACATTGGGGTAGGGCCTTGGGAGGCATCCCAATATGAGTCTGCCAGTTGCCATGGGTCAGGCACTTGCAGTAGTGAGAGCCTGCATCATGGGAGGCAGTGGTTAGCAGCCTGCCTCTGGGGTGCCCGGGTTTGAAGCCTGTATCCAGCAGATCAGGAGGTCTAGTTGGTGTGAGGAAGTAGTAGCTCTGCAGAGAGTGTTCCCTAGGCCTTTAGTCCTTCAGAAGTGGGATTGTGTGAGGCATCGTTGCCTTGGGGTCACCATCCCCATTAAAGAGTTGGGATTGGGAAGCCCAGGCCTGGGGGGGGGGGAAGGCACCTTGCACATTCATTGTGGAGTTGTCAGCTAATGACCGCTAACACCAGAAGTCTCCAAGTATACATCACTGATCTCATTCAAAAAGGCCTTAAAATCTCACTCGCTAATAGTAAATCAGTGTAGCTGTAATAGATAAATGATGTTATACCTAGCATTTACACACCATTTCTCCACCTGATCAATCTAATAGGACCAAATATTAAAAATATGTAACCCAGTTGAAAGTTCTGAAGCAGTTACATCTATGTATAGTATGTATCTTATGTGGGTATCCTGTGAAGGGGTGAACCGGAAGTGGGCATGTACCAAAACGACAACCCACTTGCAGTGACTGCACCGATGGCGAGGGGGTATGAAGGGCGACTGGATTGGGGGGGTCACAACACGGCGACGGGATGTCGCACGTGTATATGCTCGCTCCCACCTGTGGGAAGGGTTTGTGAGGAGTGGTGCTGCGGGGTGCTGTCAAGCTGGTGTAGTGAGTTGGGTGCTGGCCTGGGGTGGCAAGGATGCAGGGTTCGGGACCGGGCACCGGTATCTTTTGTTGTGCCTGGCCCGAGACAGTTTTTTTTTTTTTTTTTTGTACAGAATACCTCTTCGACGCTGCACCCCCCAGAATTGGAGAATCTTAAGTAAGGGGGTGCAGGAGGAGACTCCGCATAACAGAAAAAATCCTTGTTTTTGCGTTGCTGTTACTGGCGCTGCAGTTGTCATTCGCCAAAATTGAATTTTGGTGATGTGCACATTCCCATAAGGATGATCAGAGTTTGTCAATTGCCCTATGACATGCAACCATTATGCATACCCACTTACGTCACTGGTACCCGATCTTATCTGTGTCAGTCTTCACCATTCATCACTGGTGGGTTCTGGCTGGAGAGCAGGATCCCACAGAAGCATTTGTTTTTTTGTAAGGGAGAAGTTGACGGTGTGGCTAGCTCCCCTAGGATGACTCACTGTGTGGTCTCGGGTTGGCCAGTAACCAACGACTCCTCCTCCATCCCAGTTCTGCTTCTGCCGCCATCGAGCAAGCACAACCTAGTGTGTGGAACATGATTTTTCTACTTCCTCATTGGCCTAGTACGTCCCGAGGTTCCGTCCTAATTCTGCTAAAGCTGCGTTCTTGGCACTGTCGACTAGTAAGACCTTTCCTTTTTATTTTGATGATGCCGAGCCTTGTTGTTGTTGTTTTTCTGTCCAGTCATGTCTCATCCAGGGGACAAGACGACTTCCAAGTTGGGCCAGCCCCCGATTTGGCGGCGTCCCTGTGGCTGGCTTCACTCCATCTTGGACCATCATGATCAATGTTTGACCTGCCTGGGCCCTAACCATGATATGGACTGTTGCAATGCCTGTTTTTCGGTGGATCATCGAGTTCTGAAAGTTCACGTGCTGAAAGTCGGCCATACGCTGCCGACTTTCAGAGGACAGGCACGCACCAGGGACACCAGATGCAAGTCCCTTGGCCCTTCCTTCGGGTTCCCTCCCAGTACTATACAGACCGCGGAGGTTCCGCCCTTTCAAACCATGCATCGGTGGAAGCCCCTTTCATGGTGCAGGAGGCCCTGTCTGATTCCTCCAGGAGTCCAACTGAAGGTGAAGGCTCCCCTGGCATTGCGGCCTAGATCTGCCAGGCTTGGCATGGTGGTTTACTCATTGACATCCGTCGGCACCCCCTCAGATCCTGGTGGTGCCATGGGCAGTGCAGGGCCAACTCTCGGTGTCTCTTGCAGTGCCAGAAGCAGGGGGATAGTGGTCGGGAAGTGTTCTGGATCCGTGCCTCCTCTGGGGAGGATGATGATTCAGAGGCAGATCCAGACTGGCTTCCAGATTCTTCAGGATCTTTGGACCCCCCACCCTGCACTTTGGTACCTGCCTGATCCCCTCCTTCAGCGCCATCAGATCTTCCAGTGCTGAGGGCAGAACTGGAGGGTTTCTGAAGCTGGTGGTGATTGTGGGCCTACAGGAGGTGAGCCCCCTGTTTTAAGTGACCAGGCTGGGCCCAATTCTGGGTCTACTAAGGCATCTGAATGGGGGAGAATGTTTTCTTCTGCCATCTCTCAGGAGTTGGTGGTGGAAGTTGAACTTCACGGGTTGGTCCTGAGGAAGAGGTCCCCCTCTGAGTTTGAGGGGTTGAAGGGGCAGTGTCCTTCCCTAGTACCCTTCAAGGGTTCAGGTAGGAGCCACAGCACTGGCCCTGTCTTCTCCCCAGAGGTCTTCCTGGGAGGGATCTCATCTCTTAAGGCTAGGGACCACACTTCTGGACCCACGCGGCCCCAGTCACTTCGCAGGGTTGAATCCCCTTCAGGGCTCTGTCCTGCCCTTTCCAGTCTGGTTGGATGTCCGCTGACTACCTCGACCAATGGTTCCTCCCATGGTGTTGGTTCACCTGTTTGGTCCTGAACCCTGGCAGAGATTGCTCTCTTCCTCAAAGACCTTTGGTCCCTCTACCTCTGCCAACCCCTCCCCTTCTCCTGGGCCACTCTGGTCCTACAGGGCCGCTGATCTGGGAACAGTTTAGAGCCACAGCTGCCCTTTTCCCCACCTGTGTAAGGCCCGTGGACGAGCAGGTGTTTCACCACTCTCCTCCTAGGCAGCCAGTCTGTAAATCTCCGGACTTGTTGGCTTCCTCATCTTCCTCACTTGAGGGAGAGGATCCCTCTGTCCACCTTTCCTCAGATGCTGACCAGACCAGTTATCAGAGTTTCCTTTCAAGGTTAGTAGACGAGCTCCACATCACCAGATTAGCAAGTCGCAATCCTGAGCAGGTGGTGCATACTTTTTTTAAGCGATTCAGCGCTGGCAACCTGGTGGTACCTCCTGGGACCTCCCCCTTTAAGGGAGGCGTGCATGCGCTAGAGGCATCCTCCAGTCCCTCTCGAGCCCAGATGGACTTCCGGCGCAGGTATTGTACACCCCTAGGATCTCCAGGAGCCTTATCTCACCCCTCCTTTGAGTGTGATGATCCTGGACACTCCTTCTGGGCGTAGACACCCAAGATGTGACTGGCCCCCAGAGACAGACTCCATGGAGCTTGACTCTTGGAGGAGAAGAGCATTTTACTCAGCACATCTCTCACTTTCAATCTCAGCATGTCAGACCTATCATGCTGCCTACACCAGGCACTTATGGTCCTTGCTAGGGCAAATCCTAGCATCTATGCCTGATATAGAGGCAACCAGAAAAGACACTGGCTTCTCTGCATGTGGCCTGGAGCTTGTGAGGCACCAAGCAAGGGCATCGTACGATGCCATTGAGGTGGCATCCAAGCTAGCTGGAACAGCGATCTGCATAAGGCAGACAGCATGGCTTCATCTATCCTGGTTATCACCTGTGGCCCAGCAAAGGGTGATTGCCTCCTCTGCGAAGTGCAGCACCCCATAAGTCGAATGGGAAGAACACCTCCCCCTCAGCTAGTGGGTCAAACAGGAATTCAGCATGTTTGCCTGTTCATTTTGCATCACCAGGTAAAAAAGGTTTGTCTCCCCATCCCGATGCACAGGGTAATGCCAACTTCACCCAACAACTAACACACCAAAATCTGGCCAATGGAAAAATCATGTACAAATGCTCACAGCCTGGGAAATAAGATCCCAGACCTGCAGGCAATAATGTCAGAGGCTAAACTGGACATAGTAGCAATTAGTGAGACGTGGTTTACCAGTAACCACACTTGGGAGACTTCAGTACCTGGCTATGTATTGTTCAGAAGAGACCGAGGTGCAAAAGGGGAGGAGGGCTCTGTATGTTAATGAAAATATCAAAGCTACAGAAATTCAGAATACACATAAGGAGCCAGAAGAACTGTGGGTCACCCTGGAAACAGGAAATGGGACAGCCATAAGAACTGGGGTTGTCTACAGGCCCCCAGACCAGAGGAGGGACATAGACACATTACTGTTAGAAGATATACAAAACATGACAGCTAAAGGGGAGGTTCTGATAATGGAGACTTCAACATGCCAGATACAGATTGGTCAATACCAGCAGGAACATCTGCAGAACTAGACTCATAGTGGATTCCTGCAGGGGAGGGCCTCAAACAACTGTGCAGCAACCCACAAGAGACAGGGCTATCCTAGATCTAGTGTTGACTAACAAAGAAGGATCACAGATCTCCAGGTAGAAGGTCACCTGGGGCCAGTGACCATCACATGGTATGGTTCAATTTGGCTACTACATCTAAATCATCCCATTCCAAGGCAAAAATATGGGACTTCAGAGGAGCTGACTTTGATAAGATGGCCAACAGAGTTAAGCTAGCCCTGGCAAAAAAGAAACACAGGTGAGGAGGTACAGGCAAAGTGGGCAAGCAGTAAGGATGCAATACTTGAGCAACATCCCATTGTGTTAGACAGAAAAGGAAGTGCAAAGAAGAAGGAAACCACTTTGGTTCTCAAATACAGTAGCAGAAAAGGTCAGAGCCAAAAGGCTGGCCTTCAGAAAATATATAAGGGAACACAGCGGGATGAAGATAGGGAGGCATACCAAACTGCCCTAAGGGAAGCAGGTAAGGCAGTAAGGCAGGCAAAGTCCCAAACTGAGGAAACACTAGCACGAACAGTAAAAGAAGGTGACAAGGCTTTCTATAGATACATTAGTGAAAGGAGAAAGTCCAGAGGGGTATTGCTAAGCTTAATGGAGAAAAGGGAGCATGTGAGGAGGAGGACCCTGTAAAGGCATCTATCCTAAATAGATACTTTTGCTCAGTATTTACTGAAGAGAAGGTAGGGCAGGGCCCACAGCTCTAGCATCATGGACACAGGGGAGGGAGGTGTGCACTACTCCTTCACAAAAGAAAGGGTCCTACTGATGAGCTTGAAGAAGCTCAGGGTGGATAAGGCAATGGGACCTGATGGCATACATCCCAAGGTGCGTAAGGAGCTAAAGGAGGAACTAGCAGAGCCATTAGCAGAATTGTTTAGTGAGTCTCTGAGCACAAGAGAGGTCCCAGAAGACTGGAGAAGGGCTCATGTGATCCCTCCACAAGAGTGGTAGCAGGGAGGAGGCGGGGAACTACAGACGGTCAGTCTTACCTCAGTAGTGGGCAAGATTATGGAGGCACTCCTTAAGGAAAGGATAGTGCAACACCTGGAATCCATAGGGCACAGGATCCCAAGACAGCATGGGTTTACAAAGGAAGGTCCTGTCAAACTAATCTCATAGATTTCTTTGACTGGGTAACCAGAGTGGTGGACCAGGGGGCAGTTGATGTCGCCTACCTTGACTTCAGCAAAGCTTTTGACACTGTTCCACATAGAAGATTGATAAATAAGCTAGGTAGGCTTTGGGTGGGCTGAAGTTGGTCAACTGGGTGGCAAACTGGTTGACTGGCAGAAAACAGAGAGTGGTGGTAAATGGTATACAGTCAGAAGAGATGCAAGTCACAAGTGGGGTACCTCAGGGATCAGTCCTGGGGCCAGTCCTATTCAACATCTTCATTAGTGACCTGTGAGATGGACTAGAGGGTAAGGCTTGTCTGTTTGCAGATGACACCAAGATCTGCAACAGAGTAGATGATCCAGATGGGGTGGCAGAATGAGAAAGATCTGGATAAACTAGCAGAATGGTCAGAAGAGTGGCAGACTGGATTTAATGCAAAGAAGTGCAAAATCATGCACATAGGAAGAGAAACCTGAAGCCACTTATAGGCTGGGAGGAGTTGCTAGCAGTCACAAAGGAAGAAAGAGACTTGGGCATCATTATCACTGATGACCTAAAATCATCCAAGCAGGCCCTAAAGCAGTAGGTGAAGGCTAGGGGGTGTTAGGGTGTATTAGTAGGGGTTATCACTATCTGAAGAGGAGGTAATAATCCCTCTGTACAAGACATTGGTTGAGGCCCCATCTGGAGTACTGCGTGCAGTATTGGAGGCCACACCTTCACAAGGACATTAACCAAATTGAGGCAGTCCAGAAGGGCAACCAAAATGGTGCAGGGACTGCATCAGAAGACATATGAGGACAGATTAACGGAGCTCACTATGTATACCCTTGAGCAAAGGAGGAGAGAGATATGATCGAGACATTTAAACACCTTAAGGGCATAAACAAGGTGAAAGAGTCTAACATGTTTAAATATAAGAAAAATAGCAGGACAAGAGGACACAGCATGGAGATTAGAGGGAGGCTGATTAAGGGGAATGTGAGGAAATTCTTTTTCACAGAAAGTGGTGGTAGATGCATGGAATGGCTTACCACAAGAAGTGGTGGCTATGAATACAGTGCAGGGCTTCAAACAGGCATGGGATAGGCATAAGGGAGCAATACAAATGACTATGAATAGATAGGTCACTGACAGAGCAAAGGCCGATGGCACATTTATAAGGTAGAAAAGGAAATGGGCAGACTGGATGGGCCTTGCGGTCCTTATCTGCCGTCAACTTCTATGTTTCTATGTTTCTTTCTGAGGAACCCACCTTTTTTCCCTGCAGGGTGAGGCAGGAACTTCAGGGGTGACTTCCTTCTCCCAACCAAAGGGAGACCTCACCTCATCCTGACCCAGTCCCAGGCCTAGTTAGGCCTGTGAGGGTTTCCTCCTCTGTGTCTTCCCCCAGGGGGCTGAGGGACATTCCTCCCTCAGTGAGGTACCAGGTCCCCTTCAGGGGGCTTGGTAATCACACACCAGTGATGAATGGTGAAGACTGACAGAGATAAGATATGAACATTATGTACCTACTGTAATTCTTGATCTTTCTGTGTATCTTCACCATTCATCACTGCTTCCTGCCCTCCTTTCCTTCTAGGGCCTCAGTCTCTGAGCAGTTCCTCCTCCCTGCTTGATTTTCCCCAGTTGAGGTCAATTGTGGACAAGTCTTCTGATTCCTCTGTTCCCTCTGCTTAGGATCTTGGGGGGGGATTGGGTTTCCGTTGGAAGAGAACAGGCAGGGATGCTTGTCCCTTAGCTGAGGATTCGCCCGGGTCTTCCTCGCATTCCTGCTAGGATCCCTTCTCTGGCTGGTTCCAGCTCCCAGTGCTCATGTGGCATCTCGAAATTCTTCATGAGGTCCCTCTTCAACAATATCTTGGCGGCCCGGATGACTCCCCAACTTCTTTCCTCTGGAGCTGTGGCTCTTCCCTCTGGCTGCAGCTATATCTGTCCCTCTGCAGGATCTCTGTGGATATGGTGCTCCATGTTCTCTAGGTTTTTCCCCTGGTTTTTTGCTCTCTTGTTAAGAGGGCTCAGCTGTCTCCTCCCTCTGGGAGAATTATTCTTTTCAGAGGCCCTGCAGGGGTATGGATCCTCCTCCCCAGGGGATTTTGTTCAGTGAGAAGTAGGAGACACTTGCCCCCCCCCCATGGTTTCCTCCACTGTGGGCATGGCTGTGAGGGCTTTCTACTCCAGTCTAGATCTGCCTTCTGGGCTGTTGCCCAGCTAACTCCTCCTGGGGTTACCCTTCAACCCGAGGATTCTCATATCCATTCTCTGGAGTTGCAGAGCAGATGGCTGAAAACAGTGGCACTTTCCAAAGCCCGGAGAGTCTTGACCCTCCAGAGGTGGCGCTCTGTCTCCCTCTCCTCTCCTTATTATCTTCTCTCTCTTCCTCCTTTTCTCTGTCCCTCCTAGCCTGCTCAGAGGTTTGGGGCCCCCGTCCCAGACTCCTAGGTTACCTTTCCTGTCCTCTCAGTCGGCTTATTCCTTTTTCTATTTATATCTGTTCCTTTTCCTGTCTCTCGTGCTCCCTTGCCCCACCCTCCCTCATCTCTCTTACTCTTTGCTCTCTGATGTGCAGAACTGGGTTGGAGGAGGAGTCGATGTTGGATACTGGCCAACCCACAAGCACCACGCAGTGCGTCGGCCACGAGGGCGGTGCTGCCCACTGCGTCGACTCTCCCCCTTACAAAAATGCTCCTGCCAGGTCCTGCTTCTCTGGCCAGAACCCACCAGTGATGAGTGGTGAAGATACACAAAAAGATCAAGAATTATGGTAGGTACGTCATTTTCATTTCCTCGGTATTAGTTATGTGCACTATGCTCTTTCATCCTACATAACTGTTCCTCATAATGTGCTTGTTCAGTTGTACTGTTTATTATTCTTTATTTCATTAATTGTTGTTGTTAACTTGTCCATATATATAAACTGGTGAATGGTTGTAAACTTGTAATCTTACTTCGAGATACAGCTCTTGCAGCAGGTTACACCATTAGGACTGAAGCCGGCAGGCGCCAGGACCCTACAGAAAATTCTAGCTAGTTCTTCACGGGGACCACTTGATGTCAGTCCGCCTCCGATGTCAGGCGTAGTACATAAGGGGGCGGTCCCGCCAGATTCACCAGTTCTTTCCCGCTGTCGACTTGCATGTCTCGACTCTTCGGTTCGTTTTCTAGCACGCGACGTGTGGTTAAGTGTTTTCCTACGGGAAATTCATTCTTTGGATCCAGTCTTTTCTGATGTCCTCTCCGACCTCCGGTCACTCCTCTAAGTGCGCCTGTGGGAAGCAGATCCCATTCAAGGATCTGCACTCGGCCTGTGTCCTGTGCCTGGGCCCAGACCATGATACCCAGTCCTGCTCCTTTTGCCAGGGCTTCAATAGCAGAACCCGGATCCGACGCCAGAAGGCCCTCCAGGCTTTTTAGTTAGAAGAGCGCCTTAAGACCATGGCTTCTAAGGGGGATTCTTCGCAGAAGGCCCGTAAGCATACCAAGAAGCATAAGGAGAAGGCCCCTTCCAGGTCCCTGTCTAGGTCCTCTGATTCCCGCAGCTCTGGCTCCAGGTCCGACCGCTCTCCTTCCCGGGCCAGCTCTCAGCCTCCCCCCGCTGTGGTGAGCAAATCTTCTGCCTCTTCTCAGGCCAAGACTCCCAGGCCTTCCTCATCCTCCAAGGCCCTGGCTAAGTCGGGGGATCGCCACCGTCACCATAGGTCGGGTTCCCGCCATTCTGAACCCGACGTCAGGTCTGTCTCCCTTCCGCTGCTCCACAGGAAGACCAAGGAGCTTACCTCGCTCAAAAAGCCGTGGGACCCGATGCCGGTTCATCCGTCGTCCTCTCGCCATAGATCCCCAGAGCTGTCATCAGCCAAGGGACCATTGCTGGCCAGGCACTCTCATCATCGGACGCCGGTAGGGGGACCGGCGCCCTCTACTGAGAAGAGACCCCGGCGCCTCGACCGACTTGGTCAGGAGACCATCACTGAGGAGGAGTTAACTCAGCCCGAAGACCAGACGGGTGACCCCGGTCCTGTTGAGACTCCCAGGGCACCTTCGCCTGCACCCGAGCCCCCTGCTGAGCCAACGCCGGGACCCATCGACCGTCCACGGCGCCCGGGCCATCGGGATTTTCCTTTTCAGAGGTGAAGGAGCTGTTCACTTTCTGGTGGGATACCGTCAAAAAGGACATGGTTCCCACGCCACCTCCGCTTCCTCCTCCTCTTCCTACATCGGTTGTCCCTCCGGTTCCTGCGCCCCCTTCTCCATCTGGGTCTGCAGGCCGGTTACCTCCTCCCCGGGAGCCTAGGACCCCTCCAAGGGGGAGATCAGAAAGAAGGAGACCTCCGTCCAGATCCTCTTCTGGGTCACCCAGTCCCAAGAGACCCAGACGACGCTCGCCTTCGATGGAGGACACAGGATCGGACTTCTTGTCATCGAGATCCCCATCTCCCCTCTCCATCCCTTCACCGGACCCACGTGAGCTAGCGAAGTCTCCTCCGGATGACCCTTCATTCTCGGATATTATGAGACACGTCCAGGAGAACATGGGATGGGATGTGGAAGAGTTAGACCCCGGAAGGCTGCGCCTCGCAAAGTATCTTCGGCAGAAGGACCCCAAGCCTGTGGTGGTGCCACCCTTGGTGGACACATTCGTGGACGTCACCAAGGCAGCGTGGAAGCGTCCACATTCGCTCCCGGCGATGCCGAAGAAGGCTGACCGCCTGTACAAGGCTCCAAGAGAAGACCAGTACTTGGCTCAGCACCCTCAGACCGATTCCCTGGTCATCACAGCCTCTCATGACCGGTCCCAGAGACCGCAACATCTGAGCACCCTGCCACCTGACCCAGAGTCCAAGCAGTTGGACTGCATGGGTTGGCGCACGTATGCTTCCGCTACATGTGCCATCAGATCCTTGAGTTATATAACCCACATGGTGCAATTCCAAAATGCCCTGTGGGAACAGGGTCGGGAGGCGCTGAGAAACTGCGGCTGTAAGCAGAAGGAGGAGGTGCTTCCGCCTCCGCATGTGTCGGGACGTGGAACCTGGGCACTACGAGGCCGACACGACTTCATGGACTCGGCCAGAGCAGCAGCTTCAGGCGGCAGTTCTGGAGACACTCTTGGCTCGTGTTCCGGTTTACCCGGACATCCAGGAAACATCCTGGACGTCCATTCGAGGGAGACGTTCTTGTTTCAGAACCCTCTGAGAAGATTGGTTACTAGACTCCAAGAGGCTGGAAGGCGGTGAGGTCGGTCCAGGCCATGTACCAACTCAAGCTTAGTTCCTTTCGTAGGAACCAAAGCAGATTTCATGGACGGACGTAGAGACAGCAGTCCCGCTCTGTTCCACAACAGAGGGCTCCAGTTTGCAAAGCTCAGGGAACAATCTGCAGGCCGAGGCCAGTGCACTTGTGCCGGGTCCAGCCAGTGGGACCCTCAGCCGCCACAGCCTGACTCCTTCCTGCCCCGCCCCGTCAGGATCAACGGACGCCATGGTCGTGGGGTCGCGTGATGTAATTTCCTGCCAGGATGGCAGACTATATCCACAGACAGGTGGGTTCCTACAGTTGGTTTCCAAGAGGCCACTTTACAGAATTTATGTGAAAGCCACCTCGAGGCCTCTTTTTGCTCTCCCAGTACTGGTCAGCACAAGTTATTGATCAGGACAAGAAGTACTTATGCTCCTGCAAAGGGAGCGATAGAGTACGTCTGCAGAGAACCAGAGAGGACACTGGTACTATTCTCACTTCTTCCTGGTTCCAAAGAAAACAGGGGTCCTCCCGTCCGATTCTGTGACCTCAGCGACCCAATTTGTCGGTTGCTCACAAAAGATTTCACATGGTGACCTTCATGTCTTATCCCATGCTGAAGCAGGGATGCCTTTAGCATCTTCTAGATATGCAGGACACTTACCTGCACATCCCCACAGCTCAAGCGCACAAGAGGTTCCTGCGCTTTCGAGTCTCCTCGCCATCACTTTCAGTTCTGAGCTCTTCCTTTCGGGCTGTCATCTGCACCTGGGTCTTTTACCAAATGCATGGCAGTCGTTGGGTCTGCCTCTGAGGAGAGAGGGCCATTATGTGTTCAAGTGTACCTGGACGATTGGCTTCTCATGGCCTCCCAGAGAGGTGTGTTATTACAGGCGCATCCAGGACACCCAGGACCTGTTTGGTCTCTAGGTATCCTGATCAACCACGAGAAGTCCCTCCTGGTACCGTCGCAGAAGCTGCAGTTCATAGGAGCAGTACTGGACACTGTTCAGGGAAGAGCATTTCTTCCAGACGACAGAGCAGAGCGCATCAGATCCCTCATCAGGGAGCTTTCATCGATCAAGACTGCCCCAGCCAGGTCAGTCCTTCGACTGTTCGGACATATGGCTGCGGCCATTCCTACTGTCCCTTTCACAAGGCTCCACATGCGGGTAACTCAGTGGATGCTCAAGGTGCAATGGGACCAAAGGCAAGACCACTTGCAGCATCGGTCAGAATCACAAACACGCATGATTTCGAGACTGGCAGTGGTGGCTAGAAGGGATTACTCTCTGTGGGTGTCTGGTTCGGCGCACTTGCGTCCCAGAGGTAATCCTCACTACAGACCTCAGGTCTAGGGTGGGGTGCACACCTGGATGGGGTGGAATCTCAGGTACGTGACGCCTTTGGAGGCCCATCTTCATATCAACATCCTAGAGATGAGGGCGGTCCTTGTGCCCTGCAGGCATTTCAGTCAGAGATCCCTCGAGCACTTCTTCCTGCTTCAGACAGACAACACGCGTGTGATGTATTACCTCAACAAACACGGAGGCACACACTCTTTATCCCTTTGCAGGAAGCCATGAGAGTGTGGGATTGGGTAATCAGACACGGTGCGAACCTGATCACAGTACATGTTCCCGGGGTGGACAACACAATTGCAGATGGCCTGAGTCGCTCCCAGGCCAGAGTCCATGAGTGGGAACTTCTTCAAGAGGTAGCAGAGGATCTGTTTCTTCGATGGGGAATTCCAGATTTGGACTTGTTCGCCTCCCCATCCAATGCAAAACTGCCCAATTTTTGCTCGCTAGATCCAGGGCCTGATGTTTTCTGGCGAGACGCGTTGTCCCTCTCCTGAGTGGACAGATTCCTCTACGCTTTCCCTCCCTTGCTGTTGATCCAAAGAGTTCTTCTCAAACTGCGCAGGGAGCATGCATCAATGATCCTAGTGGCCCCGCTCTGGCCCAGACAGATCTGGTTTCCCCTTGCTAATTCAGCTGTCCCGGAACCTCGCTCCTGCTGCATTCACCTCCCACCTATTGTCTCAGGAGAAGGTTCGCTGGTCCATCCGACTTAAGCTTTCTGAACCTGCATGCATGTCCCTAGAGACATAGCCATCCCACGTCACGGGTCTGCAAGAGGTTGCGATGGCTCTGCTGCAGCCAGAAAGCCGGCAACGATGCCATGAAATGGCGCTCGCTTCTGTTTGTGGTCGCAAGCACGCGGTTTTTCCCCTTTAGGTTGTCCAGTAAAAGAGGTGTTAGACTACCTGCTTTCCCTTTTTCGTTCGGGCCTCGCCTACTCCTCTATAAGTGCACCTCTGTGCCATTTCAGCCTTTCACCTCTGAGTAGGTCAGCACACAGTGGCATAGCTGAGGCGCCTGTGGTGAATTTTTGAGAGTGTTTTGCACCTTAGGCCGCCCATTAAGAACCCAGTGCCTCCATGGGTTTTCTTTATCCTGAGCAACTCATGCTCCCCCTTTGAACCTGCTGGATTATGTAGCTGCGCTTTCTCTCGGTGAAAACGTTATTTTTAGTTGCTGTTAACGTCAGCTAGAAGAGTTTGAGCTTTCAGGCTCTCGTGCAAAGAGCCTTATTTAGTTTTCCACAGGGACAGAGTTTCCTGAGGATGAATCCCAAATTTTGCCTAAGGTGGTTTCCACACTCCTCTCAATCAGGATATTGACCTACCGGGTTTATTTTCTAATTATTCCAACAGAGGAGAGGCGATGCTTCACACCCTGGATGTTCACGCAGCTTAAGATACTACCTGAGCAGAACTAAGCAGCTTTGTTCTTCTCGGAGCAACTTCGTTTCTTTTCTGAAAGGATGATGGGCCATCCAGTTTCCAAACAGTCCCTGTCTCGCTGGTTTGTCCAGTGCATATCATACTGTTATGATATTGGAAGAAAGCCCTCCTGGAGCAGTCCGGGGGACATTCCACTAGGGTGTGGCCATTCCTTTGCAGCTCTTCGGAGCGCCTCCACCTCTGCTATTTGTGCTGCTGCCACTTGGAGTTCTGTTCATACCTTTATTCAGGCATTATAGCCTGGACATCGCTTCTGGCGAAGAGCAGGCTTCGCCTGGCAGTGCTGCAGGGTCTCCTGTCCTAGATTTGAGGCCTGAACGTTTTTTGAATTTCCTCCTCCTAAGCGTTTACAAAGCGCTATTGCTTGAGGAATCAGTCCTAATGGTGTAACCTGCTGCAGAGCTGTATCGAAGTAAGATGGTACGAGTTACGTAAGAACTTACTCGTAACAGTAGATCTTCGAGAACAGTCTTGCAGCAGGTACCTTCCGCCCACCTTCCCCTTGGAGGAGGTATGCTTAAGCCTTTCTAACAGGGATTTATTCCTTATTGTCTTCTGATGGTGGATCCTCGGTCTCTCCCATTCTGATGTCATCCTGTGTCGGAAGTCTCCGAGCGGGAGAACTGGGGAATCTGGCGGACCGCCCCTTATGTACTTACACGCTTGATTTTGGAGGCGGACCGACGTTGGGGCGGGTCTCGCTGAAGATAGCTAGCTAGAATTTTTCCGTGGGGTCCTGGCGCCTGCCGGCTTCAGTCCTAATAGTGTAACCTGCTGCAAGAGCTGTTCTCGAAGATCTACTGTTACGGTAAGTTCTTGCGTAACTGTACTTTCCTATTGACTGTAATTAACTCCGGGTCGTCCCTGAAAATGGAACATTATATCTCATTGGACCCACCCAGTTAACATAATTTTAGTTAATAAACAATAAGTGTTATGCAGAAGGGAAGAGGCCAGAATGTTTTCAGGGAAACTGTGTGCTGCAGCAACCATCAGGAGGGAATTGTGGCCCCCCCGATATGTCAAGTTCTGTGCCATGAAGTTCCTTGGGTCTGCATTGAAAGAAATGGGGTCCTTCTGCCCTGCAAAAATTGTTCTGTTTGATCTGTTCCCATTGCTCCATGGAGTGTGACCCTGTTTTATTAATTGAGTTCAATGTTTTTACTTTAACTGTGCCTGGACATTGATCTTGTTTCCTCCACTTTCTAATGAGCTAACCAGCTTGCCTCCCCCTGCTCCCAGAGAGAACTCTTTCTGCACTAGCCTGCTGTACCACCAGGTCGCCTGCTGCAGTGGCACCATCACAACCCAGGTATGAGCTGATTTATTCCGAGAGAATTTCATCAGGCCATGCTGTCCCCACTCCTTCCAACCTGTGGGCCTGCAACTCTAGCTTTTGCTGCACCTATCTCCATTCTGTTCTCCTATCACCCTCTGCCTTGCCTGATTTTGCAGATGCTGGTTTTCTCCTGGTTCCCTACAGAAAGGTCCTCAGAGTATGATCTCCAGTGGGGAACTGAGGAGAGGGGGGTCACCCACGTTTATATATGAGCCGACATTTGACGTCATGGGCAGCCTCTGGCCGACTGCTTGCAAAAGTTTCCATGTGATCTGGGAGCATGGAGGCTTACAGTTCCACAGTTGTGGCCTGATGAAAGACAGCCTCTCAAAGATCTACTGTTACGGTAAGTACAACACTGTTCTTTTGCATGGATAAAGATCAACAACTAAGCAGGGTTGACTATAGATGTCCATACTCCACCATGTTTGTCCATGAATACACAGGCAACCAGAGAATGGAAATGCCTATTGAAAGTGTTGTCTTGGTTGCCAGTCTTGTGCCTTTTATTTTTCTTTATCCCTAATGATTTGTATGTACAAATTATATACAATTATACTGTATAATGTCCAGTGTTTTACAGCACTTTAACCATTGCTTGAAACCTCTTGGAATGCCAATGTAAATTTACTTAAGTTCTTTAGATCAGTGTGATTGCAGATACTGTAAATGATGGTTTATCGAGGACCCATAATACTTGAAAACAGGTAACTGGAAAAGGCACAATGAGCCAGAGCTAGTTTCAGATGCTCTTGGAGATGGAACAAAGGGGCAGATCAATGAAGGCCTAAGTCTTACAGGCAATTTAATTGTTAATGGGTAAGAATTGAGCCATGCTCATTTACAGTGGCATCCAGAAATATATGCAAGATCTTTCAGAATATTAATTTTTTTTTCCCCACATTTATTGTGTGTATACTGTGTGACATTAGTGATTGAACATGACCTAACAGTCCAGTGCATCATGTATGTGGCCCTAAGAACTGTGTTCTCAGCCAGCCCGCTGGGTAGCGTGTAGAGCTACTGTTTACGGTGCCAATGGCCCAGGTTTGGGAGTGAGCTGAGAGCATTGGAGGATCTTGCTGTGGAGAGCAGGATGAGCATCTGGAGGTACTGCTTCCTCCTTCAGGGTGGTGGGACAAGGCAGTTGCAGTAGTCTGACTCATGTGGCAGTTGGGAGTGGTGTGCTTGACACTGTGAATGCACACAGGGCATTGGCGCTTGCCATGTAGTGGAGTGTGCATGGCATGCCTCTGATGCGCATTGCATGTCCATGTGTCGGGTGCAACAAGAAGGAGAACATTTCTCTCACAAGGTCTTGGCAGGATGAAGCCAGGACCCTAGACTGCCTCTATCTCCCTGAATCAGCCCTGTATGTTAGGTCTTGGCTGTGTGGTTCACAAGGTGTAATGTTGGTCTCTTCCTTAATGGGGGCACTCCACGAGGGACAAGTCATGGTCCTCCTGACTAGACAGCTGGGAGGAAGTGCCGGGTGGAGGATAGCTCCAGAGACCTGGCCTGATATGAGTACATCCCGCCCCTGGCCAGAGTGCCAGAAAAACTGGGGAAAAACTGTGTTTTATCCTTATGCTCATCCTTCATATACATTGGATAGACATATGGAATATTAGTAACATGGGGCAGGAAGGAGGTCAGCCCGGGACAAGTTAGGGTCTATAGACGGCCTAGCAGGGAACATCTGGACAGATTGGGTGGGACAAGTGGTCCTTTTCTGTCAAAAATCTGTTTCTATGTTGCAGTTGTGCCCTGCGTCATCTTTTCTAACATGATCGCATGGCGACATGTCATTTTGGTGCTGTCTCTGCACTCTCAGGTTGCGTCACCTCCACGGCACTGATTTTATTTTTTGGGACTGTATATTTAGATGTAATTGCTGCTCACTGCCACAGTGTGTTTTCAACTTTCAAATACATGCATGCACCAGCTCTGTAGTGATTCAGCTGCTTTCTCTTACAATGTATTAATGTGTAACCACCTTATAAACTCTTTTAAAATACTTTTACCTTTATTTTATAACAACCTGGACATTTAGGGGTCTTCTAGGGATAACTTGGAGACCAGTGCCTCTGGAGGGAAAAAAAGGAGGCGCTGGGCAGGGAACACAAATGAAGTGATAGAGGAAGACTGAGGGAGGGGCTGCTGGCATTGAAGGTGGAGAAATCAACAGGCCTGGACAGAGTACATCCAAGGGTACAAAAGGAACTGGCTGAGGAGCTGGCAGGACCACTGGCAGACCCACTTAATAGTTCACTAGAGTCAGGTGTGGTATAGCAGGACTGGAAAACAGCACATGTAGTGCCCCTCCACAAAAGCTGTCCCAAGAATGATCCAGGGAATTACAGACCTATCAGTCTGACTTCAATTGTGGGTAAGATCATGGAGACCATACTAAAGGAAAGGTTGGTGGAATATTTAGAGGAGCATAGTCTCCAGGATGTGAGGCAGCATGAGTTCATGGGGGGGAGATCATGTCAAATGAATCTGACTTTTTTGACTGTGTTAAGTTGTATGACAGTAGACGTGGCTACAGTAGACATCCTCTATCTTGATTTCCAGCAAGGCCTTTGACTCTGTAATTTGACAAAAGGTTGGCCACCGGTTTGGGAAAAAGATGGCCAGATGGGTGGAAAAGTAGCTGAGGGACAGAACCCAGAGGATGGTTGTGGAGGGGAGAGTTATCTGGCACCAGAGAGATAACTGGTGGAGTCCCTCAGGGCTCTGTGCTGGGGCCAGTGTTATTCAGTGTCTTCAGCAGTGACATTGGGGATGGCATTAAGGGCAAAATGTGCCTATTTACAGATGATACCAAGATCTACTGGAGAGTGGACACAGCTGAAGGGATACAGGACCTATAGGAAGATCTGGAAAAGCTGAGGAGGTAGTCAAAGATCTGGCAACTTGGCTTCAATGCCAAGAAATGCAAAGGTATTCATATAGGAGCCAAGAATCCCAGGACAGAGTGCTATCTGGGTGGAGTCCGAGTATCTGCATCAGAGAAGGAGAAGGACCTGGGAATTGTGATCACTAGTGACCTGCAGCACTGCACACAGTGCAAGAAAGCAGCAGCAAAGGCAAACAAGATGCTGGGATGTATTATTTTATATGGTAATGCATCTAAGCTATGCCTGTATCTGTTATCTCAATCCTTTGTATTTTAAACCAGGACCTATTGTGCTAGCAGGTATTCCCATTATGTAACCACATTTGTATTATGCCTGTCTTTCAACTATGTTTTTGTATCCCCTCCCCCCAGGACGCATCTGGAAACAAGCAGTAGCCTGCTCAGCATGCCTTCCTAGTTAAACTCTTAAATAAACATCTAGGGGCATCAGTAGTAGGAGAGAGAAGGTTATACTGCCCTTGTACAGGTCACTGGAACGGTTGCATCTAGAGTATGGAGTTCAGTACTGGTGCCACACTTCAAAGGACATTAACCTGCTGAAGAAGGTTCAGAGGAGGGCTACAAAGATGATAGTGGGTCAGCAGGGTCAAGTATATGAGGAGAGGTTGAGGGCACTGGAGATACCCTATTCTCATTGGGAGAGAGAGACAGGACATTGGGACCCTCAAGTACTTGAAAGGATAAATAAGGTTGATAAAGAGAGTCTCTTTAAGCCTGAGTGGAACCATAACATGTGGGGGCAACTGCCTTAAACTGGAGGGTGGGAAGTTTAGGAGGGAGGTCAGGAAGCACTTCTTCACAGAGAGGGTGGTGGACATTTGGAATGCACTGCTGGCAGAGGCCATCTTGTTGAAGACAGTGGGCAGCTTTAAGAGAGGCTGGGATAGACATGGGGGTATGCTGACCGTAGGTTGACACCACGACCACGAAGACAAGCATTAGAGATGGGGGGGTTCAGGGTGCACAACCCCCCAAAGAAAACACTCGCACATCCCCAACAGTACAGTGCCGACCCTCTCCATTGTATCTGTTGCTGTCAGGGATGTCGATAACTGGGGATGTTGACCTGCTATAGTAAAACCGGCATGGGGGAAAGTAAGGATCATGGGTAGGAAGAATGGGAGGAGTGGAGAAGGAGGGCAGGGATAGTAGCTCGAGCTGTGGACCCTGCAATATGAGCAGACTTGATGGACCAAATGGCCGCCTTCTGCTGGCTTCCTTTGTATGTTTTATATGGTTATATCACAAGAAATTGCAAAGTTATAACTGTGTATGTCTGATGTTTGTGAAGCTAATGCTGTTCCTGGCAAGAGACATCTGGTTGCACTGTGCTTCTTAAAACACCACACAGGTGCACTTCTCAATCTAAGGTATGTTACGTAAGTAGTTATCTAACAGTAGATCTTCTAGAGAGGCTCCTGCAGTAGGTAATTACTTCTGTAGAACTGCACCCCTGTCATCAGGACCATATGGAAACTTTTATAGGCAGTGTGTCGACGGGGGAACAGCCCACCTGACGTCACGTGACAGACGTCAGCGTGACACTATATAGTGGGCGGCCCCCACATCTGCCCTCCAGTTCTCCCACCGGAGACATCTGAGTCATGACAGAAGAATGGGAAGAGGCTCCTGAATCTAAGAGGAGGCTCCTGGAAAAAGAGCTACAGACTAAAGAGGGGGAAGTAGAGTGAGAAAAAGGTTACTGACTGCAAGAACCTCTCTCAAAGATCTATTGTTATGGTAAGTTCTTGCGTAGCTGTACTATCTTACTTCGAGAGGGCTCTTGTAGGACTGAGTGCCAAACAGTAAGAGTCCAAGGGACAGGAAAATATGGGAGGCTGGAACAGGAACCTAGTAGGTAGCCAAAATTTTAGGACTGGAGTCCCTGGAGGACTGCCAGTCCAAAACAAGCCCGGCATCTAGAGGTAATATCCAACCGTAGTGTTCCGTGAGTGTGGACAGAACTCCAAATAGCAGTCACAAGCAGATTTCTGTGGCAGATACATTTTCTTGAAACAGGCTGTAGAGGCAGCCATTCCTGCGTAGAATGTCTTTCAGTTGTCAGAAGTACTTTACCATACTTCTGGTAACAAAAACAATGCAGTTTGCCAACCATTTGGAAAAACATTGTTTTGAAACTGCCACACATTTCTCTCTCTTTGGTGCGAAGAACAAAAAAGTTGATCCATCTTTCTGACATTTTTGTCCTTTTGGTGTATAGCTAAAATTCTGTGAATGTCTAATATGCAATATGGCCTCTCCTGATTAGAACACTCTGGGTAATACATCTGCAGCTGAAGAGACTAATTCAAGGTAGTCTCTGAAAATACTTTTGGAAGAAATTTAGGATAAGTTGCATTTATCTGTGAAAATCAGATACGCTCTCATACATCAGGGCCTGAAGGTCAGAAATTCTTCTTATAGCGGTGACAATTCAAAAGAGCGCTTTCCAGGAAGTTGTGTGTCATATGTTCTTGCCAGTTCGAAGGAGGTTAGGTCAATTTCTTAAAGAAAATTAAGGTCCCACGGTGGAGCAGGGTTACGATTGGGGGTTTCAGATGCAAAATACGCTTTTTAGGAAGGTTTTAGAAACCTTTAACTGAGCTTTCAGCTTTGCCTTTACTAAAATATGGTAGGAAGAGATGTCCTGAGATGCACCTTCAGTGATGAATAGCTGAAGGCTCCAGGTCAGACACATGAGGAAGATACTCCATGACCTGAGGAGCTGGACATGAAAAGGGTCCCAACCTTCAAAGAGGCTCTCAGATGGAAAACACTTCCACCTCATGGCATATGATTCATAGGTTCATACGAGTTCAGGAGACCATAGGCATGTTGGAACTTGCCACCTTTTTCACAGGTGGAGATGACAAGAAGTATTAATTTATGTATAGTGTATGTTAGAACATTGTTAACCTTAGGAAATCATTTCCTAAGGTTGTTATACCATCGTTGTGACGTAGAACTGTTGTTAACCCATCGATGGGTTAACAACATGGAATCCAGTCACATGGCCATATCTAAGGATGCACGGAGAGCCATCCGTTTCAAACCCCACCTGCCAGCCCGACCGTCAGCCCATTCAGAATCAGCTTCTCAGCTTCTGAGCATCTGGGTGAGGTAGGGGAAAGTACTGTTTATTAATTGAAGCAGGTCTGCTTTTTTTCCCCTATGCCACAATGATGTCCTTCGTGCCATACACTATAAAGACAATGTATGGGCATCGTTGGTCAACCACACTGTGCTCATATCTTGTAGTTCCCATGGCAACTGTGGTAAACCTCTAGCTGCACTCTCGGGTTTAACGTAAGTTGCCAAGGGTCCACTCGCTATCAGCATAGTGTAGTTAACCACCGATGCCCATACATTATCCTCTATATTGTATTTTTTTGAGTCCCTTAAAAAGATTAAACCTATTTTTTAAATACCAGCATATTTTCACTGTTTACCACCTCCATAGGTAGTGCGTTCCAAGATGAAACAGCTCTTTGACTGAACCAGTTGATCTTACTTCGAGACACAGCTCTTGCAGCAGGTTACACCATTAGGACTGAAGCCGGCAGGAGTCAGGACCCCACGGAAAAATTCTAGCTAGCTATCTTCAGCGGTTTCGTTTCGACGTCGCGTTCCGCCTCGCGTAGGCATGGTACATAAGGCGTGTCCCGCCCAGATTCCCCAGTTCTTTCCGCCACAACTTGTATGTCTCTCTACCATCTGGTTATATGTCTAGCGCCACACGCATGGTTAAGTGCTTTCCTTCGAAATTTGAATTCTTCTTCAAGATTTTTGCTGATGTCCTCTCCGACCTCCGGTCACTCCTCCAAGTGTGCTTGCGGTAAACAGATCCCTTCAAGGATCCCCATACGGCCTATGCTCGGTGCCCAGGCTGCAGACCACGTTTATCTCGGCCTGCCCTTTGCCAGGGGTTTGAACAGTCGAGTCTAGATCCGCAGTCAGAAGGCCCTTCAGGTGTTCTTATTGGAAGAGAAGCTGAAGACCATGTCTTCCAAGGGGGAATCTTCGCAAAAGACCCACAAGCATGCAGAGAAACGAAGGGAGAAGGCCACTTCCAGGTCCCCATCCAGGGCTTCGGACTCGTGCAGCTCTGGTTCCAGGTCTGACCGCTCCCCCTCCAGGGCCAGCTCTCAGCCTCCCCCGACTGCGGTAAGAAAGCCTTCTTCTCAGGCCAAGTCCACCAGGCAGTCCTCTTCTTCGTCCTCCAGGGCCTTGGCGAAGTCTGGGGATCGCCACCATCACCATCATAAGTCGGGTTCCCGCCCTTCGGTACCCAACGTCAGGTCTACTTCTTTGCCTCCCTCGCGAAGACGTTGAGCTCACTTCTTAAAGAGACCTTTGGATTGGGCGCGCTGCATCCGCTGTCCGGCCTCGCCATGCATCCCTGAGCCGCCGCTATTGACAACCGTCACGGGCTAAGTCAGCTCTCAGCGACGCCGTAGGGGACCGCACCTGTTCCCTGGAGAAGACGGCCCTGACGCCTTCCGACCGACCGTCGGTCAGAGACCTTGACCGAGGAGGATCTTAACACAGTCTGAGGACCAGACGGGTGACCCCGGTCTGTCCGAGACTTCAGGGAACCTCGTCATGCTACCGAGCTCCTGTGGGAGCCGCACGCTGACCGACGGATGCTTCACCAGTGCCCGACCGTCTGCCGGGCTCTCCTTAGCGGATGTGAAGGACCTCTTCACTTGCAGGTGGGACACCATAAAGGCGGATGCATGGTTCCCACTCTTCCTCCTCCTCCTTCGTTCTGCACCCCTCGCCATCGGGGTCGGCAGGCTTGCCACCTCCTCCCGGGAGTCTCAGAACTTCTCCCAGGAGACCAGGAAATCGGAGACCTCCATCTAAATCTCTTCTAGGTCACCCAGCCCCAAGAGACCCAGGAGACACAGCTTTGATCACCTCGGCGGAGGACACGGGATCAGAGTACTTTCATCTAGATCCCATCTCCCTCTCCATCCCTCTCTCGGACCTACATGAGATGCCGAAATCTCTCCGGATGACCTTCGTTCTCAGATATTATGGAGACACATCCAAGAGAACATGGGATGGGATGCAGAAGAGCTTGACCCGAAGATCGCCTCGCCTAAAATATCTTGGCAGAACGATCCCCAAGTCTGTGGTGGTGCCACCCTTTGCTGACACTTTCGTGGACGTCACCAAGGCAGCTGGAAGCATCCATATTCACTCCGGGTGATGCCAAGAAAGCTGATCGCTTGTCCAAGGCTCCTAAAGAAGACCAGTACTTGACTCAGTAGCCTCAGGCCAACTCTCTGGTCATCATAGCCCTGGGCCGGACCGGTCACAGAGGCTTAACATTCAGAGCACCATGCCACCAGACCCAGAGTCCAAGCAGTTGGACGCAGCAGGCACGATGCTTCCGTTACCTGTGCCATCAGATCCTTGAACTATTTGACCCACATGGTTCAGTTCCAGAACGCTTTGTGGGAACAGGGTCTAGAAGCGCTGAAAAACTGCTTTGAAGGTAAGCAGAAGGAGGAGATGCTTCAGCCTCGTAGCGGCAGTCCGGACGTGGGAACCTGTGCTACGAGTCCAGACTACTGCGGACTCGCCGGCCCGAGCAGCAGCTTCTGGCGTATGCCTCGGAGGCACTCTTGGTTATCACGTCTCCGGCTTTTCCCCGGATGTCAGAAGAATATCATGGATGCTTCTATTCAAGGGAGAAGTCTTGTTTTGTAATCCTTCAGAGAAGATTATTACCAGACTTCAAGAGGCCGGGAAGGCGGTAAGGTCGGTTCAGGCATGTGCGACCCAGGCTTAGTTCTTTTCGTGGAACCAAAGCGAATTAGTATGGATGCAAAGGCAGCAGTCACTCAGCTTCACATCAGAGGGGCTCCGGCTTCACGTGGGGCGGGGAAACAGCCCACCAGCCAAAGCCAGGCGTGCTCCTAAGCCGGCAGGCAGGACCTCTGCCACCACAGCCTGACCCCTTTTCCGCCCCCTCCAGGATCAACGGGAAATCATGGTCGGGGTTCGATTGAGAACTTCCTGCTGGGATGGCAGGTATAACCAATCGCAGGTCGGTTCTTCAGTTGGTCAGAAGAGGCCACTATATAGAATTCACAGAAAAGTCACCCTCGAGGCCTCCTTTGCCTCCTGCATCCGGGTGCAGCACAAATCCCTGATCTGGCAGAAGTACTTTGCGCCCCGCAAAGGGAGCGCTAGAGTACATCCCTGGAGTTCAGAGGACAAGGATATTATTCTCACTTCTTCCTGGTTCCAAAGAAAACAGGGGACCTCCGTTTTGATTTTGCTTGACCTCGGCGACTCAACGTAGTCGGTCGCTTACAAGAGATTCCGCGATGGTGACTCTTCCGGTCTTATTCCCATGCTGAAGAAAGACGCCTTTTTAGTGTCTCTAGACATGCAGGACGATACCTGCATTTCCCTGTAGCTCAGGTGACAAGAGGTTTCTGCGCCTGAGTTCCTCGACCACCACCTTCAATTCCGAAGCCCTTCCATTCGACTGTCATCCGACCATGGGTCTTACCAAGTGCATGGTAGTCGTGTGGCAGCTGCCTCTGAGGAGACAGGGCCATTATGTGTTCCCTGCATCTGGACAATTGGCTTCTCATGGCCGCCTCGAGGAGGCATTGTTACTTGCAGTCCAGAGCACCCAGGACTTTGTTCCGATCTCTGGGCATCCTAATAAACTACGAGAAGTCTCTCCTGGTACCATCGCAGAAACTGCAGTTTATAGGAGCAGTACTGACACTGTTCAGGGAAGAGCTTTTCCAGACGACAGAGCAGAGAGCATCAGATCCCTCATCAGGAGTTATCGTCGAACAAGACCTAGTTCTGCCAGGTCGGTCTCTTCTTGTTTCGGACACATGGCTGCGGCCATTCTTACCATCCCTTTGCAAGGCTCCACATGTGGGTAACTCAGTGGATGCTCAAAGTGCAATGGGACCAAAGGCAAGACTACTTGCAGCATCCGGTCAGGATCACAAACATCGTGATTCGAGACTGGCAGTGGTGGCTAGTCCCAGAGTCGCTCTCCATGGGTGTCCCGTTCGTAGCACCATCACCAGAGGTAACCCTCACCACAGATGCCTCAGGTCTAGGGTGGGGGGCACACCTGGACGGGGTAAAGTCTCAGGGTACATGGACCCCAATGGAAGCTCATCTCCATATCAACGTTCTAGAGATAAGGGCGGTTCTCTATGCCCTGCAGGCCTTTCAGTCAATGTGCCACTGTGTACTCTTCTGCTTCAGACAGACAACACAGTGATGTGTTCTCAACTGTAAACAAGGAGGCGACACTCTTACCTCTTGCATGGAGGCCATGAGGGTGGGATTGGTTAATCGGACATGGCTAATCTGATCACTGTGCATGTTCCCGGGTACAACACTACTTGCAGATGGTCTATGTCACTCCCAGGCCAGAGTCCATGAGTGGGAACTTTCAAGAGGTAGCAGAGGATCTGTTTCTTTGATGGGGAACTCCAGAACTAGACTTGTTCGCATCCCATCCAACGTGAAAACTGCCCAATTTTTGCTCGCTAGATCCAGGGCCTGGTGTTTTCTGGCGAGACGCTGTTCCTCTCCCCATGGACAGATTCCTCTAAGCTTCCTCCTTTCCCGGTTGATCCAGAGAGTTCTTCTCAAACTGCACAGGAGCATGCAATCATGATCCTGGTGGCCCATTCTGGCCCAGACAGATCTGGTTCTCTTGCTGATGCAGCTATCCTGGGAACCCCGGCCTCGTTGTTATTCAGCTCCCATCTCCTGTCTCAGGAGAAAGGTTCACTAGTCCACTCTGGACTTACACTACTGAACCTGCATGCATGGCTCCTAGAGACATAGCTTTCATCTTGCATCACGGGTTCTGTCAAGAGGTTGCAGAAGTTATTTCTGCAGCCAGAAGCCGACTACGCATGCGGCGTATGCCATGAAATGGCGCGTTTTTGTTATAGTCCATGACTCGCGATTTTTCCCCTTAGGGTTGTCCAGTGGGAGTGGTGTTTGACTACCTGTTCTCTCTTTCATTCGGTCTAGCCTCTCTCTGTCAAGGTGCACCTTTTTGCCATTTCTGCCTACCACCTTCCGTGGGACATACAGTGGCACATCGGCGCCTCTCGAATTGAAGGGGTTTATTTTCTAGGCTCCCATTAGGGACCCTGGCTCCATGATCGCGGCCTTGTCCCGGGAACAGCTCACGCCCTTCTAACCTGCCGCGGATTGCGCCACGCTTTCTGTCGTGGAAAACATTATTTTTGGTTATTTGTTACTCAGCAAGAAGAATTTCTGAGCTTCACGCCTCATGTGCAAAGAATTTTATTTAGTTTTCCACCGGGACAGAGTATCCTGAGGATGCCCAACCCTAAATTTTTGTTTCAAGGTGCTCTTCACTCACTCTAAATCAGGACATTGACCTACTCAGTCTACTCCTTAACCATCTCGAATAGAAGAGAGGCTCTGCTCCACACCCTGGATGTTCACCGCAGCCTGAGGTATTACGTCAACAGAACTAGACCTTTCGTAGTTCTGAGCAACTTTTCATTTTCCTCTGAGAGGATGATGGCCAATCTGTATCAAACAGTCCCTGTCTCACTGGCTTGTTCAGTGTATTTCATACTGTTATGATATCAAACAAAGCCCTCCGGGAATGTCCGGGTCATTCTACTAGGTGTGGGCCACCTCCTTGTAGCACCTGAAACGCTCCACCTCTGCTATATGTGCTGCAGCCACCTGGAGCTCTGTGTATACCTTATCAGGGCATTATAGTTTCGGACATCGCCTCTGCTAAGAGCCGATTTCGTCCCTTGCTGTGCTACAGGGTCTCCTGTCCTAGGTTCAGGACCTGGAATGTACTTCTATTTTCCTCCTCCCGGATTTCTGGCAGCGTTTTTTGCTTGGGAATCAGTCCTAATGGGTGTAACCTGCTGCAAGAGCTGTGTCTCAGTAAGATAGTGCAGATTACGTAGAACTTACCGTAACAGATCTTCGAGAACAGCTCTGCAGCAGGTACCTTCCCGCCCCACCTTCCCCTCTTTGAGGAGGTAACGTGGCTTAGTTTCTTTTTCTTACAAGGATTTTTTCTTATCTTCCTGAGGTGGATCCTCGGTCTCCCATTCTGATGTCATCCTCGCGGCCGGGAGTCTCGAGCGGGAGAACTGCGGGAATCTGGCGTGGACCGCCCCCTTATGTCCCACGCCTGGCGCCGTGTGGCGGACTGACGTCGTGAGAAGTCCCGCTGAAGATAGCTAGCTAGGGAATTTTCCGTGGGGTCCTGACGCCTGCCAGCTTCAGTCCTAATGGTGTAACCTGCTGCAAGAGCTGTTCTCGAAGATCTACTGTTACGGTAAGTTCTTACGTAACTGTACTTTACATTTATTGGCATATATAGCTCTGGTAGAAGGTTTTCTGGCCTCTACTAAAATCTGAACTACCTGAGGGGGAAACCCCAAATCTGGAAGAGACTATGTCTTGAGGAGCCATGCATGAAGATGAAGGGACTTCAGACCTGTATGTACCAGTGTGCCCGTCAGGAGATCATAGGAATGTGGTAGAAGAACCAGAGGTTCTGCTGCAGATGCTGAAGCATGTGCAACCAAATTTCTCGGGTCCAAATGGACTATCAGAATCATTGTGCTCCTTCTGTTTAGAGCTTGATCAGCACTCTGTAAAACTGGAAGGAGGAATGACACAGATATTTCTCTGTCCAACAAAGTGACAGCACATCTTACCAAAAGCACCATGCACAGGATCGAGCGAGCAAAACTTTGGGACGTTTGCGTTTGAGGGGACTGTGAACAGATCCACTTTTGGACAACCTTAGAGGTCAAAGATGTGGTCTGTAACCTCTTGCTTTAGCTCCCACTCATGCTCTCTTACCCTAGTGCAGCTGAGACTGTCTGCGAGAATGTTCTGCATGCCTGGGACTTGGACTGCCAGAGGGTTAACCTTGTGCAGAACCACCCAATTCCAAACCTGCATCGTTTCCCTGCAAAGAGGATATGAGCGGGTGCTCCCCCCCATTCATTGATGTACCACACTACGCACATGTCCTATTGGATCAACAGAGTATCTTGCTAAAGCATGTGCTGAAATGCCTGAAGAGCATATAGAACTGCTCTCATCTCTAGCACATTTATGTGCAAGTGTAGTGTTTTACAGCTGACCACAGGCCCTGGGTCCTGTGATGTCTGAGATGGGCACCCCATCCTATTCTCGATGTGTCCTTGGTCAGGATTTGTGAGTAAGGAGGGGCTTGAGAGGAAACTCCACGAGTCAGGTTGAGTTCTTCCACCATTGCAGATCTTTCTGCATTGGACTGGAAACTAGGATACAGTTATCCAAGTTGTCCGCTCTCTGATCCCATAGAGACCAGAGAGTCCACTGTGAGATGCGCATGTGGAGTCTTGCCATTAGAACCATTGGGATGGCTGCTGCCATGAGGCCAAGGAGGCAAAGAACTGCCCTGGCTGAAATGTGTTGGTTGGAGGATACCAGGTTGGCCTGTCTCTCCAGGGTCTCTACCCTGTCCAGAGGAGAAAGGCCACACTCTGTACTGTGTCTAGAATCACCCCAGTAAATTGCAAGCACTGGAAAGGAGCAAGCTGGGATCTGGGTGATTTACAATAATACCCAGTTGTTTCGAAGAGGTGCAGGGTAGCTGATGAGGAAGCCTCCAAGCCCCTACCTCAGTCCAAGACTGCTGCGTAGCCAATCTGAGGTAAGGAGATGTAGTGCCCTGACTCCTCAGGGCTCCTGCCACAACCACCAAGCACTTGGTAAAAACCCATGGTGCAGAGGACAGGCTAAAGGGAGAGCTTTGAACTGGTAAAGCTCCTCTTGGAAAGAAAACCAGAGGAATCTGCGGTGCGGAACAAATATTGGAATGTGCAGATCTTACTTTGAGAGGGTTCCTGCAGTAGGTCTTCACATATAGGACTGTGCCCCCTGGCATCAGGTTCCAATGGCAAACTTGTGGCTAGCAATCATCAGCGGGGACTGCCCTGACATCAGGTGATGACATCAGTCAGACTACAAAAGGGGTGGTCCCGCACCCGCCCACCAGTTCTTTCCTGATGTTGCCTCAGTTTGTTCAGCTCTCATGTAAGAACAGCGATCAAAAGCCCACCCTTCATGTCCAGGGCACAAAGCCATTGTTCTTTGGAAAGGAGAGGTAGCAGGCTTTGTAGCATCAGCATCCAAAGCCTCTTGTATTCTGTGAAGAGCATTTAGGGCACTGAGGTCTAGTATCAGGCACAGATCTCCCATCTTTTTGGGGACCAGAAAGAAGAGGGAGTAGAATCCCTCCCCGATCCAGTTTGCCGGCACTGGCTCTATAGCTTCTTTTTGAAGGAGAGCTGTGATCTGCTCCCTTAAATGGATAACTTTTTACAGACCACTTATGCCTGTTCTCTTTGGCTTCTGTTACAGGGGTATTCTGGCCTGCTCCATAGGGTGGTCCTGATATAATGTTTGTACACTGACACCACTCCTAAGGGGTCCAATGAGGACTCTCAGGACTATGTGGACTGAAGGGAATGTGATGAGGCAGAGGCTGGTACAGCCCATTGTGCATCTCTGTATGGCACATTGTATTTTATTAAAGCTATTTTTGCTTTACACCAGTTGTTGTCTTTCTTGGTGGCGGTGGTGTGTTGCTGCCATCTGGGTCTGTGGGCTGGGGGGGAAGGTGGACACCTGACTTTTATCCATCTGCGTGTATCCCTCTCACCTGTCTCTGCTTTTTGATGGTGTTTCTGGGTGTGCTACAGGATGTCCTCTGTCCCTGCATCTGTTACATATGGCTGTGCTGTACACCATTCTGTGTCAAACATCGGTGTTACATGCACTCTAGCTGTTGATCAGGCCATGCCTTTTCTTTGTGGGCTTCCACTGTGGTAGGTATTTATATCAGCTGCTTCAGTGGTCATTGGTCCCTGATGTCGGCAGCCATGTCCCTGATCTGTATGGCAGGGGGTATACCTGCTACGGTTTCCATCTGCCCTACTGTTGTCAGGATGGTCCTGGTGTAGGTGGTTGCATCCTTCCACAACACATGGCACATACTAAGGTGTGGGGAGCTGAGAAGACAGTAGGCCCATTAGAGCTCCTGTCCATTATGGACATGCTACATGTCCTGATCTTATATAGTGGATATGTTTTCCTGCTGTCTTCATGGAGTGCAGATAACTAAGATACCTTACCTTAACAGTGATAGGTGGCAACATACATAACTGAAACACTACAGCAATTAGTCTTCGGTCTGCTTCTGTGATGTACAGCAGTGTGTTGCACTGGTCACAGTGCCATATTGTCTTGCGTAATGTCAGTGTGTCATGTCCCACTTTTGGAGTCATAGATGGTACCCCATGTCCTGTGTGGTGCCATATGTCATCAGTATGGGGTCAGACATGTTCTGTGCCCATGGGACTGTGCACAATGAGCATTCCGTGCTGCATCTTGTGTGCCTGTCATATACACCAGACACTTACGGCAGCCCTCCCCATGGCATAGTGCATGTGCTTGAGTGATGTAATTTATTTATTTATTAAATTTATTGAAAGGTTTCACCAGAAAAGTACACTGAGCAATCAAAATTGCTCATCTCTCGGTACGTATTGGGGAGAGGGGTATATGTGGGGAAAGGATACATACACGATTGCCATAACTGGTACAAAATACATTTACGGACACTGGATACATTGTATTGATAAAATAGGTTACAGAGCCAAGACAACAGTTAAACGCACATATATAATACAGTTAAAATTAAGGTACAGTAAGTCGATACAACAGATTTGTTGCAGATACAGTCAAAGAAAGCAAGGGACTGTACAATCGGTCCATCATAAGAACTTGTACATAAGGAGATGTTAAATACTTTGGAGTTGTTGACTGGGTGGTGGTGGGATAGAGAGTAGGGATGGGGGGTTACATATAGGCGCTGTTAGTGGAGTAGAAGTTAAGTAGGGCAGATGAAATGGATGCAGGGGATGAAGAATGGTGAATCTGGGGGGAAGTGCATTCCAGATTTTAGGGAGGTGGTGCTAGAACCCTGATTGACCTATGGTTGTTGATCAGCAAGGGATCGGTAGGGTACAAGCATCAGTGGATCTGAGCAAGTGATGAGATGTTGGTGTTAGTGTTAAGGAGGAAGAAAAGTAAAATGGGAGCGAGTGGAACCAGAATTAAGAGCTGAATTTAGCGCAGTGAGAGAGACGTCGGTTGTCCAGAGAAGGGAGGGCAAGCGAACGATAGAGGTTGCAGTGATGAGTGACAGGGTGGGCATCCAGAGCAAAGCGACAGAAAGAGTTGAAGAGGGTATTCAGTCTGGCTAGGGAGGACTTGGGGGCAGCACTGTAGACTACATTAAAGTAGTCAAAAATAGGTAGGATCAACTTATGGATCAGTTCATGCCTAGCCATAGGTGGTAGAGAATTACAGTTCCTGTACAGTACGCCTATCTTGGGGCACAATTTTGACAAGATGGTGTCAGTGTTACCAGAAAAATTGAGGTGCTGGTCAAACCAGACTCCAAGATACCTAAAAGAGGATGTGTCCTCGAGAAGAGTCCCATTGATGGTGTGATAGGAAGGAGAGGAGAGGAGGTAAGCTTAGAGACTCTCTGACTTGAGCCAAAGGTCATGGAGACTGTCTTTTTGGTGTTAAGGAAGAGATGGTGTGAGCGAAGCCAGAGCTGAACTTTGTCAAAGTCCTGCTGGAGCCTGACTTCTACATCAGTGGAGCTCTGGCCAGAGGTATACAGGACTGTTAGCTACATACTCATGAATGGACACGGATGAGCAGACTGCAGGAAGATCATTGTGAAAAATTGAGAAAGGTAGTGGGCCTAGAACAGAGCCTTCAAACAACATGAAATCTTGCTATATTATGACAATTGCAGTATGACCGCAGATTAGAACTGCTCCGGAGGTGAAATAGTTAACTTTCCATGCAGGCATGGAACTTAGAGCGCGAGCTCGGTTGAAATCTCTGTCTGTTGTGCTTCAAACGCAAACTGTCAGATTCTTTACTCCGCCTCATAACAGTCGCTCCGAGATTTCTCCTTCTGCTTTGCTTCATTTGTCGGTTTAAAGTATTATTTTTGTTTTAGCGAAATTAAACCGCAACCGGTCGGGTTCAAGCTCTGTCTGTGGTAATGTAAGTAATAGATCGGTTTTACATTTATTTTTTCTGTGTGGAACTTGTAATTCTTTATCGGTTCGGTTTAAACCGATCAGGTTGTATTTAAAATCTACTAGTCCTTTTTTAGAGTGCGGTTCCCGGTTCTTATCAGTTCTAAAAAAAATGGATTTCATTACGTTTTTTTCCACGACCTGTGACACGGTTGGGAACCAATAAGGGTGTCTTGCTTGGTGGATTGCCATAAACGGGCAAGTTGGTTAGGCTGGCATTATGTCTGAGAAACCCAAAAGGAAAAGCGGACCCACTGGGTTTCAACACTGTAGTGTTTGTGGGAAGCTTTTGTAAAGCTGACCCACACACCCATGTCTATTGTCTGGGGTTTGACCACCTCAATTCAGACTGCCAGATTTGTCACAATTTCCTGCTGCCACCATAGATAAGAGAGTTAGTAGGCTCAGGGAAAGGAGGCCAAAAAGTCCGCTGACCCGGATGGCCAGCCCGGTTCGGTGCCAACTGAACTGGAGGGAGTGCCCTCTGATCAGGGTGATACTTCCTCGGGCAAACGAAGAGCCAGTTCTGAGGAGCCGGTTCCAGCAAAAAGGACTAGAAAGTCAGCTAGTGTAGAGCCAAAAGTTCTCTCCCCAACTGCTGAGGAAATGGCTAAAGCAATTCAAATTGTCCAGTCTCTCTCGCTGGTTCCGACCGAACCGACACCTTCAGGTAAGCGTTCGGTTCGGCCGGTTCCACCGGTTCAAGATTATGATTTTGAGGATTTTTATGAACCGGGGGAAGGGGAAGAGGAATATGAGGAGAGTGAATATGGTTTTGAAGATCTGGATGTGCCCATTGATCCGGACATCTCTCCAGATAGACCCCTAGGGGTTTCTCCTCCAAGGCTTTCTGAGTCCCCTTCTCATTTCATGTTTTATAAAAGTTCTGAAACTCTCCAGCTCCCTGTTGAGGAAGCTGTTGATGACCAAGAGGAGCCAGACTATGTAGAAATGATGGATATTCCAGAGTCTAGGAGACTGTCTATTCCTTTGCATAAATCTTTTCGGAAACAGACAGTAAAAGTTTAAAAAACTCCTCACACTATACCTCCTGTGGATAAAAGGATGGACAAGAGTTATACCTTATCAGGCTCCGACACTGATTTCCTCACTCAACAAAACAGCCATGTGGGGGTAGTGCAGGCTGCAGCCTGTGACAAGGCTAATATTCCCCTAGCTTCACACCCCCCTGAGAAGGACTCCAGGAAGATTGATGCTATGGCAAAGAAACAGTACATGGCAGCATTTTTGGGACTCAGACAAGCAAATTATATGGCTTATGCTGCTAGGTACCAGAAATCCAGATGGGATGGGATACTGTGCTGGCCCTAGCGAAACAAGTCTCTGACCAGCTTGCCAGGGAGCTGGAACAGGTGGCTATGGGTGGTATTGAGGCATCCAAGGTGCAATTTCATGCTGCAGTGGACTCTAATGATGTTTCATCAAGAGTCATGGCTACATCTGTGGCACTTCGTAGGATGGCTTGGCTCAGATGTACTACCCTGTCTCAGGATACCCAGTCTAAGGCCATGGATTTTCCTGTTGTGGGAAATTCTCTATTTGGGGAGCAAACAGAGCATTACATGAAGAAAATGGATGGATATAGGACCACCTATAGGAGTGCACAGGCCAAGGAAAGGCAGGTCACTCCTCAAAAGCAGCTTCCTAGAGGCAGGGGCAGGCCTTTTCATAGGCCTTTTTACCAAGCCCAAGCTTCCTCCTCCGCCTATGATCAGAAGGGGTTCTTTAGAGGGAGAGGCAGATGGGGTACAAGCAGGTCTGCTTCCACCCCTCAGCCCAAAGCCCCTGCCAAGCAGGCACCCTGATGGGATTGTCAGGGCCGATTCTCCTCTACCTGTAGGGGGCAGGCTGGCTTACTTTGTCCAGGACTGGAAGTCTTTAACATCAGACAAGTGGGTCCTAGAAGTAGTAAGCCAGGGACTGGTTCTTGGCTTCAAAAAATTTCCAAAGCTGAGAACCAGATCTTTTCCACCTGCAACTCCATCAGAGGCACTCGCCCTAGAGGCAGAGGTCTCTACCCTCCTGGCTCTCAGAGCTGTGGAAAGGGTTCCTCCCCTACACCAGGGCAAAGGTTTGTACTCCAGGTACTTCCTTACCCCAAAAAAGACAGGAGAATGGCGGCCCATCCTGGATCTCAGATATTTAAACAAGCACCTTTTAAAGCCAAAGTTCAAAATGGTGACTCTGGGAATTATCCTACCCTCTCTAAGGCCAGGGGACTGGCTAGCTTCCCTGGACCTCAAGGATGCCTACTTCCATATTCCCATCAGAAGCTCTCATCGAAGGTACCTCAGGTTCGAGCTGCCCTCAGGCCACTACCAGTTCAGAGCAATGCCCTTCGGCCTCACTTCTGCCCCAAGGGTATTCACCAAATGCCTGGCTGTAGCAGTTGCCTACCTAAGAAGGCAAAAGATTGCCATCTTTCCTTACCTGGACGATTGGCTCATAGTAGGCCAGTCCCCAGACCAGGTCAACTTACATCTTCAGATAACTCAACAACTGCTTACCTCCCTAGGTTTCCTTCTGAATCTCCCAAAGTCAGTTCTAGAGCCTGTCCAGCTTCTTACCTTCATAGGCACAGAACTGAACACACAGGAAGCCAGGGCCTTCCTTCCTCTGGACAGGGCAAAGACCCTGGTCTCCCTGGCCTCATTCACCCTGCAGGTCTCTCGACCAGCAAGGCATTTTCTGCAGCTCCTGGGACACATGGCTGCTTCTACAGAAGTAGTGCAAGGAGCAAGATTTCAGATGAGGGACATCCAGTTCCATTTGAGAGCTTTTTGGTCTCAAAGAAAGGACCCTCTAACCAAGTTGATCCCAGTAACTCGAACCCTGATCCAAGCCCTACAGTGGTGGCAGGATCAGAGCAACCTGAGACAAGGGGATCCTTTTGTCACTCAGTCTCACTCTTTAATCCTTACTACACATGCATCTCTCTTGGGGTGGGGAGCTCACATGGGCGACCTCACTAGCCAGCGACTGTGGTCCCCCCCAGGAATCTCTGCTCCACATCAACCTGTTGGAGCTCAGAGCAGTTTTTCTAACACTTCAAGCTTTTTCCAAATCTGTTCAGAACAAATTTGTACAGGTCAGAACAGACACCACCACTACAATGTGGTACATCAACAAGCAAGGGGGCACTCAGTCTACGGTCTTGTGCACCGAAGCGATGAAGTTGTGGTCTCTGGCTTACTCCCTGAACACCTCCCTTATGGCAGTTCACCTCCCAGGCAAGGACAATGTCCTGGCAGATGCTGTCAGCAGGATTTCACAGAGCCACATAATGGTCACTGGATCCCCTGGTCCTGGGGTAATATTTGCCAAATGGGGCACCCCGCAGATAGATCTTTTTGCAGCCCCAGACAATCACCAACTTCCCCTTTTTTGCTGCAGGCCCCCAGTGTTAGTCAAAATCAGATCCCAATCCTGCAGAGTCATTCTGATTGCTCCAGATTGGGCCAGACAACCCTGGTATCCACTCCTACTGTCCTTAGCAGTCCATCTTCCCCTGTGTCTTCCCAGGAATCACAATCTGTTAACCTGTGCTCAGGGAAGGGTTTGGTATCCGAACCTCAAATCTCTCAATCTCAAGGCCTGGCTCTTGAAGAGTTAGAGTTTGCTGATCTACACCTCTCCCAAGGTGTAATGGATATATTGAAGGCTTCTGGGAAGCCTTCCACCAGGTCTACTTACAATTCCAAATGGAAGAGGTTTTCCATATGGTGCTCTGGAAAGCATATTTCCCCAGGTTCTGCTGATTTACCCACAATCCTGGATTATATAGTCCATTTAAACACTTTGGGGCTGAGACCAGCTACCCTAAAGGTACATTTGGCAGCTGTGTCTGCTTTTATTTCAGCAGGTAAACCCTCTTCTCTTTCAGCTCATCCTGTATTTTCCAAGTTTTTTAAGGGATTGCTTCACACCAACCCTCCATTCAGGGACCCTGCCCCTGCCTGGGATCTTAATGTTTGCATTGCTCAGCTTATGCAACCCCCTTCAAGCCTTTGTCTTCAGCTGAGCTTAAGTACTTGACTTGGAAGACTGTGTTTCTGGTAGCCATCCCCTCTGCCAGACGCATAAGTGAATTACAGGCTTTGCAAGTGGAGCCTGATTTTATCTCCTTTCACAGAGATAAGGTGGTCCTCCGGACTAACAGGAAGTTCTTACCTAAGATGGTTTCAGATTTCCACCTTAATCAATCTATATCTCTTCCAGTGTACTTCACTGACCATTCCTCCTCTGGTGAGATGAGGCAGCACAGCCTAGATTGGAAGAAAGCCCTTAGTTACTACATAGAGCGTACCAAGGGTCACAGGTTTGACTCCTTCCAGCTGTTCCTCACTTATGGTGAGGTTGGTAAGGGAAGCCTGCCACTAAAAGATCCATTGCCAGGTGGATTGTCTCTTGTATCCAATTCTGTTATGAAAAGCTGGGAAAGGTTCCTCCCTCAGGCCTGAGGGCTCACTCTACCAGAGGTACAGCTGCCTCTCTGGCTGCTGCCAGGGACATCCCTATTCTAGAGATATGTCAAGCAGCTACCTGGAAAACAGTTCAAAATTTACCAAGCATTACTCCCTGGACATTCAGGCTAGGAGTGATGCTCGGTTTGGCACAACTGTGCTTCAGAGCCTATTTCTAAGTAGGTTCTGTCCCTTCTCCATGGAGGTACTGCTGTGTAGTCTGCATATGTCATAATATAGCAAGACTTCATGTTGTCTGAAGAAAAAATTACTCCCCTTAGTAATGTTGTTTCTTCTAATGGAGTCTTGCTAAATTATGACCTCCCCCCTGCCTGCCCCTCTCAGAACCTCTGTTTTGGGATGTGGGTGGGTAGTGCAGTGTTGGCACTTAGTAGATGCCCACCTTGTTGTTTTTCACCCCTCCTTTTTTGGGGTGAATTGGTGTTGTGTTTTCATTTTTTTGGGGTCTCCTGACTTGAGTCTTTGTTTTGGGACCAAAAATATGTGTTCTTATGTTAGTAGCCAGTTGGCTAGTGTAGGTTTACAGCTTCCACACAGAGCCTTAGTGAGTTTTAGCTCATAAAGATCTGACAGTTTGAGTTTGAAGAACAACAGACAGTTTTCAACCGAGCTCGAGCTCAGCGTTCCATGCCTGGCATGGAAGTTAACTCTTTCACCTCCGGAGCAGTTCGAAGATTGGGACTCACTGCATATGTCATAATATAGCAAGACTCCATTAGAAGAAACAACATTACTAAGGTGAGTAATTTTTTCTTCTTGTTTTAGTGTTTAAGATGTCTCCTGCTAGCCATAAATATCAAGTAGTGGCCCCAGTGAATAATTGCTTTCCTGCGGATAGGTGTTGCTGTTGCTGTGGTGTGCAACTGTACAGAGAAGTTGACAAGAATCACACATGAACAGCTTTCTTGAGAAGTGAAACATAATTCTTGTTTTAGTGCTTAAGATGTCTTCTACTAGCCACAAGTGTCAAGTAATGGCCTCAGTAAAGAATTGCTTTCCTGCAGCTAGGTGATGCTGTTGCAGTGTTGTGTGTCAAGGCCCAAGCGAAGTTGACAAGAATAAAATAAGAAAATTTCCTGCGAGTCTAAACATAACTCTTTCTTGCCTTGTCTGGAAGATTTACCCTGCTATTCACAAATGCCAAGTAGTGGCCCAAGGCCCAAACCTCCGTTCTGCTGGCTGCTGCTGCTGCTGCAGTGGTGTGCAACTGTCAAGTGATATCAACAACATGCACATTCTTCATGCGGTGCTGCTGTTGGGGAAAATACATGAAAAAAAGTGGATAAGAAGAAACATTCACCATCTCGTGTTGATAAAGTCTCAGGATGACGAATAATGAGAAGTTTCGGTGAGAAGTTGAACTGCTGCTGTTGCTAAGTACTGATGATTCTGCTGCTGCTGACAAAAATGGGGAAACCAGTGACGAAGGAAGGCAAGTTCTCTATCTTGCTGTGGTAAAAAGTGTGTTGACGCCCACAGGTGACCTCAGTTTGAAGGATAACTTTCAGTGCCACTGCTGTGTGCTGCTTGTGACAGATAGTTTCTGGCCGGTGTATCTGTACTCATACTACCAATGGTACATTTTTTTTGTATGTGTTTGGTCATGTTCTATGAGATTGTTCAGAAAATTTTAACTGATTGTGTTTGTAAACATCTCGTGTTGCTGTTTCCTTGCAGTGAATTATCATACAGATTCACTGCTGTCGCTGGAGGGGTGTGTTGGCCATGATGCTTTCCATTTGGATTGTTGCCTAGTACGGGATGGTAAGTTTTTTGTTTTTTTTTTAATTGAGGGGGGATTATTTGTAACCATTCTTTCATACTGTTTGTATTTTTCCATTTTCAGGTCTTCTCAGCAGAGTAATGAAACCATGTTGCTGCATTAGTCCAAGCTGTGTTTTTTGGGGGGCAAGTCTTTCAGTTTTCAAACTGTGGAAAGTAAGTATTCTTTTGGGAGAGGTGGGTGGATTCTAAAAAGCTTTGCATCATGCTGACTGTTTCATTTCCTGTTGCTCTCTTTTTTCAGGTACTTTTTATGTTTGCTTGCACGCATGTGCAAGAAACATAGTGCCATCATCCAAGTTTTTGTAGGTGTGGCATCCTGTCTTCCAGTTCAGTCAGTGTGTTTGCAGGCGCAGCCACAGTTCACCAATGAATGCTGCAGCTGTCTATGCCAGCAATTGAAAATGCAGTGGCGTACAGTTGAAAGGGAGATACTGCTTCAGTGAGCAGCGATAAGATGGTGTTGATTAGCATATTTCCGGCAGTCCTGCTTGTATACGTCTCTGCTTTCTCTTCCTGCAACATAAATTCAGTTTGAAGTGAACTTTTCCTGGGACTATCTTTCTGGGAGGAGGCAAGTGACTAAAATGACATCCTTGGAATGTTTCCAAAAAAAGATCTAACTGCCATCCTTGGAATGTTGAGTCAGAGTTTAGGGTAGGAGCGGCATTGACAAAAGCAGGAAAACAGAACCCCAATGAGACTAAAACAGTAGACACAGTTGTCGTCTGTTGGCACACCTGATCAGTATTGTAATAATATTCCCCAACCCTCTGAGTGTCTCTGAATAGCGCCCCCCCCGGCGCACACAGTATAGCTGATGGGGGTGCCCAATCCCTCGTCGGCTCCGCGCTTCCCCCCCAGAGTTCTAGGTGCCATGCTGGGGGCCCACCTCAGCATGGCATAAGTGAGAATGGTGACAGGGGTGCCCAATCCCCTGTCAGCTGAATTAACCCCCGCCCAAAAGAAACAGACTTTCAGTTGCCATGGTGGGAGCTTACCCCAGTGCGGCACATGTCTGTATGACTGACGGGAGGTGCCCAATCCCCCGTCGGCTCCACTGACCCCCCCAAAAAAATCTTACAGCTGCCATGCTGGGAGCCCACCCCAGCGTGACACAAGTCCCGCATCGTCTTCCTAAAAAGAAAACAAACACCTGAAAATAAAAAAGGTCCCTCATTGATTGTCTTGCCCCACAACCTGTGCCCCATCCTCTGTGCATCCACCTCCCCACACCCCCACTTCACCCCATACTTACCTCTGGAGGCTGGCGAGATGATCTTTGGTATACCGGGAACATGTCTGCACTCTTCAAAGCCGATCGCGAACTGAAGAAATGCCGGTAAGCTGTATAATGGAATAAACAGGGTTTTTTCAACTTTGATGCATATCTCAGGCATTTTTTGGAATTTTGGCACCAAATTTTCAACATGGGTTTTTTGGGACATCTCCTCATGAATTCTGGCACTGTCATGGTGTTAATCGGCCCCAAAAGGTGATTTCTTAGTCACTGCATGGAACCACCTTTTGGGACTGATTTGCAAAATGACAGTGTCACAGTTCATGAGTTAGGCCCCCCAAAACCCTATGTTGAAAATTTGGTGAAAAAAATCCCAAAAATGACTGATTTACGAGTGTGCATTTCACAGTTCCTACGCATGCTCGTAAGTTCGCACATTTTTAATGTTTTCACTCCAGATTTTTAACATTGCCATTTTACCACACCTCCTTATGAGCAGCACAGCTGCCATTTTTCAACATCTCGCCCAAAATGTGTTTTCGCACCTGTGGTGCCAAATGGTGTAGTCGCTGAGCAAAATCAGCTTTCAGCTAACGAACTGATATTGCCACTGTTCATGAGATGGGAGTCACAAAAAAAAATGTTGAAAATTTGGAGTGAAAATATCAACGAATCCATGAGGCTTTAGGGTTTCCGACCATAATGCCCCACCCTGTAGAGACTAACAGTCATCAGGGATGTGACTTGGGATTGTCACCTGTAATGCTCATACCATTCCACCCCCACTCACACCCACACCCTGCAGCCAGTGAGAGGCATTGAGGTGTGCCTTGGACTCTTCGGCCCCAAAGTTCACCCTGTTCTCCTATACAGCACCCATCTCACCGTATTTCCTGATGGAATGGGGTGAACATAAGGGCCAAAGACCCCAAGGCACACCATGACACTTGGTTTCTGCAGGGAGGGTGTGGTGAAATGGCGTGGCCTTTATGCCTGATGACCCAAAGGCACACCTCAATGCCTGTCAGTTTCAGCAGGGTGGTGGTGGGGTTGGCTTCAGCTCCATACTTCACTGCCATTCCTATTATGGAGCTCTGTAACTCCTACACTACCAATACCAATAAGCAAACATTCGACATTGACAAATGCTTGTTAGCAGTTGAATTTATCTGCAATGTTGTCCGACTGGAGATTGGAGGATAGTGATGGCTTGATTACTGGATCCTGATGAGTCAACAGCACAGTTGACCTGTGAAGATAAGGAAAGATTATTTAAACTTTACTCAAGTACACACTGTGGCACTGCCTGCATGCTATATCCATTGTCAATTCCTCATCAGAACAGCCACTGCCTCTGAAGAAAAAAAGAAATTGTTTGGCCGCATTCAACCACTGTGGTAGACCCACAGAACTGACATTGTAGACCCCACATCTTACTAACTACACCTGTCACCTGTGAAGATAAGAGTAATATGTGGCCTGTGTTTGGCCATTGTGGCATACTAGGCACCTGTAAAAAAAAAACAAAAAAAAAAACTGACAGTATAGTCTAGAGGTTAGAGGAATGAGCATGGTACATCCAGCAGACAGACCTGGGTTTGATTCCCACAACCTCAAGTGGCATACTATGTGACTCTGAGCAAGTCACTCAGCCTCCCCAGTGCTCTTGGGTCACCCCTGAAAACGGCACCTGTGCCCAGTCAGCCTCACCTGTTTACCTAAGAATAAAAGAAATAAAAAATAAAATAGAAAAAAAATTAAGAGTCAATCATGATTCTTACCAGTACATTACAGAAATTATTTAATTTGACCACTGTGGTAGATGCACAGAATAGATGTTGTAGACTTGATGTCTTACTAACTACACCAGATCTGCTGACTGATGCTGGGTGGGTGCTGCTGCTGCAGAGGTGTGCTGTTGTTGGGAAAATGTATGAAAAATGTGGATGACAAGGAAAATCCACCATCTCGTTTTGGTAAATTCTCAGAATGTCTAATAATGAGAAGTTTCAATGAGTAGTTGAACTGCTGCTTTTGCTAAGCACTGGTGGTTTTGCTGCTGATGTTGACAAAAATGAGGAAAACAGTCAGAAAGACAAGTTCTCTATATTGCTGTGGTAAAATATGTTGTTGCCCACAGATGCCCACATAGTTTGAAGGATAACATTCAGTGCTGCTGTATGCTGCTTGTGACAGATAGTTGCTGGCTGGTGTATTTGTACTCATACTACCAATGTTGTTTGTTTTTTTTTGGTATTCGGTTATGTTCTGTGAGATTGACAGAGAAATTTTAGCTCATTGTGTTTGTAAACATCTTATAATGTATGTTAGAACGCTGTTAACCTTAGGAAATCATCATTTCCTAAGGTTGTTAACCTATCGATGTGACGTAGATATGTTGTTAACCTATCGATCCTACGTCACATCGATAGGTTAACAACAGCGAGTGGTCTGCGCATGTGCGCGCTTTTTTTTCGACACGGAAACCGACTGAAGGGAAACCGACGGGGAAGGACTGAAGGGCCGCGGCGGTGACTTTTTAAAAAACGTAAGCCCTTTTTTTGATAGTGGGACCATACACTATAAAAAATAATGTATGGTCCCTCTATCGGCAACCGGTCAATTTTAACCGTCTCGAGGTTGCCATGGCGACGTAAACCTCTCGAGCTTCGCTCTCGAGGTTTACATGGTCACCCTGGCAACCTCTCGACTGTTAACTGACCGGTTAACGATAGAGGACCATACATTATCCTCTATGTGTTGCTGTTTCCTTGCAGTGAATTATCATACAGATTCACTGCTGCAGGAGGGGTGTGTTGGCCATGATGCTTTCCATTTGGATTGTTGCCTAGTACGGGATGGTAAGTTTTTTGTTTTTTTTTGCAGGGGGGGTCATTTGTATCCATTTTTTCCTACTGTTTGTATTTTTCCATTTTCAGGTCTTATCAGCAGAGCAATGAAACCATTTTGCTGCATTGGTCCAAGCTGTGTTTTTTGGGGCAATTCATCCAGTTTTCTAACTATGGAAGGTAAGTATTCTTTTGGGAGGGGTGGGTGGATTCTAAAAATCTTTGTATCCTGCTGTTTCATTTCCTGCTGTTCTTTTTTCATGTACTTTTTAGCAGCTGAATTTATCTGCAATTTTGTCTGACTGAAGATTGGAAGATAGTGATGGCTTGATTACTGGAGCCTGATGAGTCAACAGCACAGTTGACCTGTGAAGACATGAAAAGATTATTTAAACTTTACTCAACTACACACTGTGGCACTGCCTGCTTGCAATATCCATTGTCAATTCCACATCAGACCAGTCACTGCTTTTGAAGAAAAAAGAGAAATTATTTAGCTGCATTCAACCACTGTGGTAGACTCACAGAATAGATGTTGTAGACTTGATGTTTTACTAACTACATCTGTTCTGCTGGCTGATACTAGATGCTGCAGTGGTGTGCAACCATCAAGAGAAGTCAGCAACATACATATTCTCCATGTTGGTGCTGCTGCTGGGGAAAATACATGAAAAAAGTGGACAAGAAGGAAAATTCACCATCTCGTGTTGATAAATTCTCAGGATGTCTAATAATGAGAAGCTGAACTGCTACTTTTGCTAAGTACTGGTGGGTCTGCTGCTGGTGCCGGTGATGTTGACAAAAGTAGGGAAGGGTGTGTGGATTCTAAAAAGCTTTGCATCATGCTGTTTCATTTTCTGCTGCTCTTTCAGGTGCTTTTTAATAGTTGACTTTATCTGCAATGTTGTCTAACTGGAGATTGGGAGATAACGATGACTTGATTACTGGAGCTTGAGGAGACTGCAGTACATTTGACTTGTGAAGACAAGAAAATATTATTTAGACTTTACTCAAGTACACACTGTGGCACTACCTGCATGCTATATCCATTGTCAGTTCCACATCAGAACAGTCACCACCTCTGAAAAAAGAGATATTATTTAGCCACATTCAACCAGTGTGGTAGGCTAACAGAATAGATGTAGTAGATCCAGTGTCTTACTAATTACACCTGTGATCTGTGAGTAAAAGAGAAATTATAATACAGCTGCATTCGTCCACTGTAGTAGACTCACAGACTAGACATTATAGACCCCATGTCTTACTAACGGTATCCTGTGATAACAGCGAATAAAGAATAGGGTGTTTTTGGTCCATTTTATTAATTTATTCAGTCCCCCCCTTTTTTGGTTTGGGTAGTATTATTTTCTTACCAACCTTCCCCTTTGGTGTATCTGGGATGTGCATTGTTGAAAATTACATATTTTGTTTCAGCATTTGCTGAACAATTTCATTAATCCTTTTTTTCCAAGTAATCCTTGGTATTTACAAATGAAGAGGGGGAGGTACCTAAAACAAACAGTAGAAACACTCTGGATACAGAAGTTGATACCAGCCCATTTACGGAAGAAAGGGTTATGAAAGAACTCTTAAAACTGAAGGTGGACAAAGCAATGGGGCCCGATGGGATTCATCCCAGAATTCTAAAAGAACTAAGGGTAGAACTAGTGACACTACTGACTACCCTCTTTAACAAATCATGGGAGGATGGGGTGGTACCTGAGGACTGAGGAGGGCAGATGTGATTCCCTTCACAAAAGTGAGAGCAAGGCAGAAGCAGGAAACTACAGACCTGTTAGTTTAACCTCAGTGGTAGGGAAAATGATGGAATCACTTGAAGGAAAGAATTGTTGAGTATCTAGAGGCCAGAGGGGCTCAGGACCCTAGGCAGCATGGATTCACAGTGGAAGGTCATGCCAGACAAATCTGATAGATTTCTTTGACTGGGTGACCAAAGTAGTAGATCAGGGAGGGGCTGTGGACATGGCCTACCTAGACTTTAGCAAGGCATTTGACACAGTCCCACACAAAAGATTAATGTACAAGTTAGCCAGCCTGGGAGTGGGTCCCAAGATGACAGCCTGGGTAAAGAATTGGCTGGAGAATAGGACACAGAGAGTAATAGTAAATGGAATCCACTCAGAAGAAAGGGGGGTTACTAGTGGGGTGCTGCAGGTTTCAGTATTAGGACCGGTCCTCTTCAATGTCTTTGTAAGCAACATTGCAGAGGGACTAGAAGGAAAAGTATGTCTCTTTGCAGATGACACAAAGATCTGCAACAGAGTTGATGCACAAGGTGGGGTGGAAAGGATGAGAAGGGACTTGGCAAGGTTAGAGGAATGGTCAAATGTATGGCAGCTTAGATTCAATGCTAAGAAGTGCAAGGTAATGCACCTGGGAAACAAAAACCCAGGGGAAGAGTACACAATGGGGGTGAGATACTAACAACAAAAATGGAAAGGGACCTGGGGGTAGTCATATCAGATGACCTAAAGGTGGGCAAGCAATGTGAGAGGGCAGCAAGGAGGGCTGGGGGATACTGGGATGCATAGGGAGAGGCATCACCAGTAGAAAACAGGAAGTTATTATCCCTCTGTACAGACAGTTGGTCAGACCCCATCTGGAGTACTGCGTGCAGTTCTGGAGACCCAATCTTCACAAAGTCATAGACAGGATGGAAGCTGTCCAGAGGAGAGCAACTAAAATGGTGGATGGTCTGCAGTGGAAGACATTTGAAGAGACTTAAGGAGCTTAATATGTATAGCCTCGAGGAAAGGAGAGGAGAGAGAGGGGGGACATGATAGAAACGTTCAAGTACCTCAAGGGAATCAGCAAAGTCCAAGAGGGTAGCACCTTTCAAAAAAAGAGGTGTGCAAGAACAAGGGGGCACAATTTGAAGATGGGGGGCGGCTCAGAGGTAACTTAAGGAAGTATTTTTTCACAGAGAGGGTTGTGGATGCATGAAATGGCCTTCCGGAGGAGGTTGTGGAGTCAAAAACAGTGGTGGAATTCAAGCATGCATGGGACAGTCATAAGGCCATTCTAGGGGGTTGGGGTAGGAAGAAGTAGGCTGCAGGTTAACTAGGATCTGCAGCTTATCCAGTAGGTAGGGAAATGGGCAGACTGGGTGGGCCAAGTGGTCCTTATCTGCCGTCAAATTCTATGTTTCTAATCCATCCTATTCAATATCAAATTTGTAAAGCCATTTATTTTATTCCTTAGATCATTTATGTGCTCTACCAATACTACATTGGCCATTATAGTATGGGCTAAAGCTTTTGTGGTATACTTTAAAAGAGTGTCCAGGCATTGGGCTGAGAGATCAGCTTCTAATTCAGTTTGTTCAACTTCGGTATTCAATTTCTGGAAAACAGTATTTAGGGAACCTGCTAGAATAGAGATGTTTTCCAGGGGCTGTTCTTTAGGATGCAAGTTAGATAGTTAATGAGACAGGTCCAGTGGGCTATAAAGTTCTAACTTAGTGTCCTAATTTCTATTCTGTGCATTAGTTTTATTTCCATCCTGGGAAGGGGTTAATATCAGGGAGCCTTGCTCATTTTTTGAGCCTTTAATTCAGTAGTAAGTGAGGTCTTAACCAAAAAGAAATCAGTAATGGCTTCTTGTGAAGTAGGGTTTTGGGTAGTTTTTTACCCCTTTTTTCTTGTTTCCCCTTTTTCTCCTCACTTTTTTAAGGGAGGTAAATTCTGGGTCCTCTGAGTCACCCCTTCCTTAATGTCAGGGTTTCCTTTATCCCCCCCTATTATATTCATTGTCGCGTAAAATTTAATTTGGGATTTAATCCAGTACTGTGTTGTTTTTTTTAATTCTTTTTCCCCTTTACCATATCTACATAGGATTATAACTTTTTTACTTCAACTGGTGTTGAATTTGTAATTCCTCAGTGAAAACACTCCCATTTTCTCTTTTACCCTTAGGATGAAACTCTTTACCACTCTGAGTACTCATAATACAGTGATACAGTAAATATATTACCCAATGATAAAAAAAAAAGAAAAAAAAACTGTTTACTTTAAAAAATTGTTCAATATTGTGTCATAACAATAGTAAAGTCCTGGAAGTTCTCAAGTCTCAGTTCAATTTGCAGGAGTCTTGAGTGACCTTTTCCCTTGTGGTGAGGGCTTGACAGTATAGTTCCCAACTAGTTCCTAAGGTTATATATTCCCCAAAGCCAGGGTGAGATGAAGTAAGTGGTTCCAATTATTAGCAGAAAGTTATCAGTACTTAACTTATGTTAGGCACTTGGGTCCCAACAGGCCCAGATTTCTAGATAATCCCAGATGTCCTTAGTAGGTCCGATGGTTCTCTGTGAAGCCAGATAATGATTCAGCCCTTCCTTTGGGTTGTCAGTATGTTCTCTGTACTGTCTTGTCTTTTCCATCCAGTCTGGTCTAGTAGATTCCAGTTAGTTCTTGTTCCTGTTACGATATGTTCTTTATAATTCTCCTCTCCTGTCTCTGGGTTCACTGAAGTACAAGAAGCATTTATATCCATCCAGAGCACTTGTAAATAAAATAAAGAAAAAAGATATCACAGTAAACAGGGTCAAGTGTTTTACTACTGAAATACTTGTCTTATAAACTTATTTACCCACAAATATCCTAAACTGATTTACACTGGCATTAACACTACTGCATAACAATACCGCGCTCTTACTAAACTTTATTTTGTGCTCTGTGTATCTGTAACTACTTTACATATAGCGTAGAAAGCACTATGTCAGATATTTAAATTACAAAAAATGTTCGAATATCTTGTATATGTGTATGTGTATATTTATATTTCCTATGCAAATTTCCTTTGGGGTGATATTCAAAGGGGTTGCGCCTGGTGCAACTGAGATGTACCAGCACAACCCTGCAACGTGCCTGGCATGATATTCAAAAGGGTGACCTGTGCAGCGCAAGTCCCGATGTGCTGGGGTGCATTGGTAATGCATGCTGTGCATCTGAAGGGGCATGCCCATGCATATGTGGCACATCCCGATATTCAGCCAGGGATGTGCGGCACATCTGCTGGCACAAACCCCAGCTGTGCCACATACCGCGGCACAAATTTGAGCCAGAAAATCCTGGCTCAAATGTTATTATCATAGTGCAGGCTGCTGTGTTGCAGGGTGCAACACAGCAGCCGCCAGCCATGGGTGGCCACCCGCCAAGCAAGAACACTGTCCATTGCAACAATCACACTGGTGAGAAGTTGCCCCCCCACCCCATGAGCTAACAGTTAATTTTGATTTGTAGGTTGTGCTGCAGCAATAAGAAGTGTTTATTGGTTACGGCATATCCTAACAGTATTTGTCAGTAGCATTGCTCTAGTGGACAGGACTATCAATCTGTACACTCTGCATGCAAAATGATGTTAGACCCCTTCCTGTGGATGTCTCACTACCCATGCTGCAGTCACACCAGATATCCATATTTGCAGCATATGGTTCAGGGTGTGTGTGTGTGTGTGTATACGTGTGTACACCACTATGCATGTGCCAGGTTTTTGTCTAAGTATACTAAGGTAGAGTAGCACATCAGTCATACTTGTTTGGGCTCAGATTGCTGTTGTCAAGCACACCTCTGTATTTGTAGTATGACATCAATTGCTGTGATGAGCCACCAGTGTAGCTGACAATCGAAATGTCTGAAACCGTTGAATGCATTGATGTTACAGTCCCTATCAGTTCCTCAAATATGTTCTACATTTAATCTTCCCATTCCCTTGTATGTACGGACCCCTGTAATCTTGTGTTAGCCTGTTTATTTATTTTTTATTTATTCATTGTAATATTCAGAAAGACCTTTGAGTCAGGGACTCATTTACAAAGATTCCACGTCATACATAAAATGGTACAGGGATGGCACTTGAAAAATAGATTACAGCACAATTACAGGTAACATTCACAATAGGTTACATAGATGTTTAGTAGATGGCTAACAGAGATTTAGGTACTTTAGCACAGCCAGACACAAAAAATTACAGAAGATTCTGTAGGAGGCTGATAGTCATGTAGTTTCACAGATACATTTAGGTATATGGTGACCTGCTAATAGTGTGTTTGAAGGAGGCACTGGCAGATCAGGTGTCACGGGCAGTCACATCAGTTTGTGGCCTAAAGGTATTCCCTTAGCTTGGATTTATAAGGGCCCAGCCTTATTTCATCAGTTATATGGCTAAGGAGGGAATTTATCCAGGAGGGTGCCCTGAAACTGAAAGTGCGTTGGTATTGGGAGGTCCGGCCATGGGGTACCCATAGTAGCCACTTGCTTGTGCTATGGGTTGTTTTGCCTGGAAGTGTTGGGAGGATAATTTGGTCTAGGGAGGGTGGGGTGAGGCCTAGTAATACCTTTTTGGTCATAAGGCAGGTGTGGTACCTGATTCTGCTGTCCAGGCTTAGCCAGTTTGTGCTGCTGTAAAGGGAGCAGGAGTGAGTGAAATGATCACATCCTAGGATGAGGTGGCAGGCTTTGTTAAGCATGAGCCTGAGTCTGTTTAGGATTGTGGGGGGCACGGCACTGTATATTAGGATGCCGTAGTCTAGCAGGGAGAGGATTGAGGAGTTTATGGTAAGTTGTAGTGCTTCAGGGTGAGGCAGTGTTTGTACTCAGTGAAGTACGCCTAGTCTGGAGCTAAGGGCTGTTGATAGGTGCAGGATATGTTGATTAAAGCTAAGGGTGGGGTCTAATGTGATCCCTAAGTATTTAAAGCAGTTTACTTGTTCTAGGGGGGTCTGATTTGCAGTGAGAAATTGGGGGCAGCGGTTCTTGTGTGGATTCTGAGGGTGGGCAAATATCATGACTTTGGTCTTATTATAGTTGATAATAAGACTCTGGGTGGTGAGCCAGTCTTCGATTTCACGGAAAGAGTGCTGGAGAGATTGGTGGAGTTTGAGGGGGGCCGAGTCGGAGGCGAACAAGACTGCATCATCCGCATAAAGGAGCAGATTTCCAGGGCATGAGGATGGGAGGGAGTTGAGGTATAAGCTGAAAAGTAGGGGGCCAAGTATGGAGCCCTGTGGGATGCCGGAGCGGATTGGGAGGCAGGGTGATAGGACAGGGCCTACCTTGACTATCTGCGTTCTATCGGAGAGATAGCTGGTGAACCAGTTTAGGGTGTCATTGGAGAAACCTGTGCAGGCCAAGGTGTTCAGTAAGATGGCATGGTTTACTGTGTCGAATGCTTTAGATAGGTCCACGAAGATGGCGCCAGTGAGGTGGCCATGGTCTAGGGCTGAGTGGACATGGGAGGTAAATTCAAGGAAGGCGGTAGTGGTGCTATGGCCCTTACAAAAACCATGCTGGTGTCTGGATAGAAGGTTATATTTATTTAGGTGTTCAGTGAGTTGGTCGGCAACTATGCGTTCTAGTGCCTTAGACAGGGGGGTAGGATAGAGATGGGGCAGTAGTTGTTTGTGGATGTTCTGGTCACCACTTTTATGGATAGGTGTGATGTAGGCAGATTTCCAGTGGGTGGGGAATTTTCCTTGACAGAGGGAGCGATTTAGAATGTGGGTGAGCAGGGCCAGGACTTCCTGGAGGGTGAGGTGAGAAGTCTAAGGTCCAAGGAGTTGTGACTGTAGTGGTTTTTACTTATAGCTTTAGTAAGGTAGGGTTTGGCGGTCTCTGGTGTAAGGACTCATAGGTAGAAAGACGGAGCAATGGGGGTATGGGGGGAGATACGGGCTGGCGGGGGTCAAAGAAATTTGGGGGCAACACATGGGAGAGATCAGTGAAAGCGGTATTTAGGGCCACGGCAATCCTGAGAGGGTCAGTGGAGAGGCTACCATCTATGAGTATTTGGTCAGGTGGTAGATTTGGGCCTTTGCCACAGAGTTCCTTTATGTTCTCCCAGAACTTGCGACCATTTCCCTAAGTGGAGGTTAAGGTGGCTTTGTAGTAGTTTGCTTTGGTGGTGCATATGGCCCAGGTGCACTTGTTTCGGGCCTCCCAATAACGTTGCCTGTCTTGAGGCCGTTGGGTCTCATTGGCAAGGTGCCACAGTGTGTCACGCTGACAGTAGTAGGCCTTGGAGGTGGTCCGAGAACCATGGGGCATGATTCCCCTTGGTCATAGTTTTGGTGAGGTGGGCAAACTTGTCACAGGCTGAGTTGAAGATGTTGATAAACAGTTCGAGGGCTGGTCAGGGTTGAGGGTGCTAGTGAGGGTGTCCAGTCCCATTCTCTGAGATGGGCCTTGAGAAAGGCCAGTTTACCAGGCCCTAGTTTGCGTTGTGTAGTAATTTTGGGAGCGGTTTTGAGGGGGGTACCAGACCAGTTGCAGAGTACTGGAGAGTGGTCGCTTAGGGTGTCAGGGAGGACTTGGGTGCTTGTTATTTTGTGGGGGCGGTTTGTGAAAACTAGGTCTAGTAGGGTGGATGTCCCTGTGTGGGTGTGTAGCTGGGTGGGGGTTTTGATTACCTGTGTGAGATCGAGGGCAGCAGCCTCGTTTATGTAAGGGGCGGCTGTTTTGGCCAGCCAATTTATGTTGAAATCCCCCAGTAGTATTTTTTCTTGTGTTGGGGGTAGGGTGGCGAGGTAGGACATGATGGTTTGGAAGGCTAGCTTCTGGTCTCTTGGGGGGACATAGGCCGTGGTGAGGAGGAGGAGAGGGGATGTAGACCTACCTAGTATTATTTTTAGGGTGAAGGCCTGGGCCCTGGATGTTAGCATGGGCTGGGGAAGTAGGTGGCCAGTGAGGGAGTCCTTGAGGTAGGCAGCACAGCCACCCCCTCGCTTTCCCATACGGTCGAAGCGATAAAGGCAGTATCCAGGGAGGTTAACTGCTGAGTCGGGGACAGGGAGAGCCAGGTTTCACTCAAGGCAATGATGTCTGGGTTGTTCTGGGTACCCAGCTATGAAAGGAGTCCCATTTTTTTTTTTGCAGGCTGCAAATGTTTAGTGAGGTGATGCGCAAGCCATTTCCAGGTGATGGGTGGGATGGTGGGAAAATTTGGGGTCCAGGGTTTGGGTGGATATTACCTGTCAGAAGAAGAAGAAGAATGAGAGACCTGAGTCAGTAGCGGTTTGTTCGAGTAGTAGGTCTTCGGCATTTATGCTGTGTGCGGCCGATGGTGGGTATTGGTAATTTCAGGGCAAGGGGCAGATAGGAGGAGGAAACCGGGGGGGGAGTTGCTGCGTTGCAGATGTGGAGGGAGGTTGGCAGGAGAAAGGGGCTCCAGTGGGTTACTTGCCGTGGGAGATGACATCCAGGGGTGTGGGTGGAGGTGTCTGTGTATGCGTTGTAATGGAGGGGGGTTTGATAGTTTTTTGGTTAGATTTTGTAGTGGCTGGGTGTGCAGGTGCAGTGGGGGGAGCAGGGCAGGGAGTGACAGCCAGGATGCTGACAGAGGGTTTCAATATTGTTCCCCAATTTCACGTTATGACTGGGGGGGCGAAGGTGCCTGAGGGAAGTGCAGGAGTAGAGTGATGAGGGTAAGTAGGAGCATGGTAGGGTAGAGTGTGAGGAGGTAAGTGACAGGGCTGGAGAGAAGGGAAAAAAAAGAAAAAAAGGTGAAGGGGCCTCTAGTGGTGGAAGATGATAAGCTGCAGATGGGAAAGTGGCCTGATAGGTTATTTCATGATCATGTGATCAGAAATCAACCTATATATTGGGATGCCGACCAAGGGTGGTGGTGGGAGCGGTGGGGAGCCAAACACGTAGCGTTTGGCGGGGAAAAGCCAGCATTGAGCAGAAAAAGGTCCCGATCAGGCAAGCTGCAGAGTTAACTACCTGGGCTTTTGATTCCAGTAACGGAGTTGTGGGGGAGGGCTATGCCTTGCAGCCCTCTCGACCGCTGGTGAGCAGTGGAGGAGAGAGGAGAAACACAGCAAGTTAATATAGGGCTCAGGAGGGTGTTTTTTATCCTGTGAGGGGTGGGGGATACCTGCAGTTTGTTTACTTTTAATGCCAATCAGGATTAATTCCAAAATGGGACAGCAGTGAGAGGCTTATAGGACAATTTTTTTTTTTTTTTGCAGTTTCAAATGGCCACTGGTAAGCGGAGTAACCACGGCAAATGCAGGGGTTTAAGTTTGTTCTTCAGGTAACAACTGGGCAGTGCAGAGGCTTAAGTCAGTTAACAAAAAATCACCAGATAACTATTACATGCAATAAAGGCAACAGTTTGACAAAAAAAACGTTTTAAAGGGAAAGTAATCTATTGTAAGTAGCAGTCTGTAGGCAGAGGCAAAGCTACACCACTGGCTGAGGCAACACTTTTTAAAACAAATAAAACTATCTCCACTGTTGGGCTGATATAATATAGAGCCTCTTAAAATGGCACCAAGAAAATTCAGATTGAAAAAGCCAGTGTCGAGCAGGAAAAGGTCCTGATCAGGCAAGCTGCGGAGTTAACTACCTGGGTGTTTGATTCTGGTAACGGAGCTGTGGGGGAGGGCTATGCCTTGCAGCCCTCTCGACCGCCAGTGAGCTGGGCGTTTGATTCCAGTAATGGAGCTGTGGGGGAAGGCTATGCCTTGCAGCCCTCTCGACTGCCAGTGAGCTGGGCGTTTGATTCTGGTAACGGAGCTGTGGGGGAGGGCTATGCCTTGCAGCCCTCTTGACCGCTAGTGAGCTGGGCATTTGATTCTGGTAACAGAACTGTGGGAGGGCTATGCCTTGCAGCCCTCTTGACTGCCAGTGAGCTGGGTGTTTGATTCTGGTAAAGGAGCTCTGGGGTAGGGCTATGCCTTGCAGCCCTCTTGACCGCTGGTGAGCTGGGCGTTTGATTCCGGTAACAGAACTGTGGGGGAGGGCTATGCCTTGCAGCCCTCTTGACTGCCGGTGAGCTGGGCGTTTGATTCTGGTAAAGGAGCTGTGGGGGAGGGCTATGCCTTGCAGCCCTCTCGACCGCCGGTGAGCTGGGCGTTTGATTCCGTTAACGGAGCTGTGGGGGAGGGCTATGCCTTGCAGCCCTCTCAACCGCCGGTTCCCTTCATTTAGTCACATCCATCAGGTTATGTGTGTCTGAATTAGTCACTCATTTTATTGTGTAATGCTATTGTTGTTTGCTACCACTGACATAAGCACGGAATGCTAACTTTGATTACGAATACCACCCCCAAGAAATAAGTATATAACTGTTTGCCTTGTATATCTCATGTGACAGCCCCTTGACAAACCAGGCTTAGTAATGTTCTAATAACAGCACTGTAATGAGAACCAATTCCTGTGGCACCACGCTTGTCATCCTACCTATTTCTGATGGAACCCTGTTAACCACAAGCATCTGCATTCTATTCCATAGCCAAGTGTCCAAAACAGTTTCAAAACCTTGTGACCCAAATCTGGACTGCCCAGCCAGTTCTAAGTCCCATATGTGGAACAGTGTTGAAAGCATTGCTGAAGTCAAGGCATGTCACATTCGCCTCCGCCCGATCCACTTCACTAGTGACCCCCAGACAAAGGTATGTAACCACTTTGACATAATTACCCTGATGTGACTCCATGTTGCCTCTGATCTTGTGCTCCTCTTTATTCAAGCTGCTTTACTTTAGCAGGGATTACATAGTGTTGCACAGTTCTGAGGTCAGGTTATTAGGTCTATAGTTTCCAGCCCCCTTCCTGTTCCAACATTTGTGGTGAGGGACCACATCAGCACTGGTCCATGCCTCCAGACCCACTTCTGTTCTCAGGAACTGGTAGTGCTGATGCTTGTCACCTCACTCATGATGGGGGAGCGTTAAGCTTCATGCTAGCTACATGCAAGGTGCTGTACATGGATTACTATAGTGGGCAAACCACAATTTAAGAAATGCATAACCACTTTTCACTCACACACAGGCAGTGTCACTATATGGCCCTGTCCAGCAGTGGTTGTAGGAAATTTGCCAGTCTTGAGTCTGTCACAAGTTACAGGTAGTGATGGGAATCCCTTTATCTCCCCCCCCAAAAGGACATATCTTGTAACGAGCTATTACAGCTCAGTATGCCTTTCCCGGTGAACCGTTTCATAGAACTAAAGACACAGCACCACACAGCTAGCCTACACACAGACTACTGCACTCCCTGTGACAGCCTTTCTCTACATCATAATTGAACACTGTGCAGCTGTAACAGCAGTGGAATAATGGCAGTGTCACTCTATAGAACTCCACAATTACAAATGATCATAATATATCCATTCCATTCTGTCACCTGACTTGTATCGGGCACTGATCTGGCTTATCAGGAAAAGGACCATACTACCTGTCTGGTACAGTATGCCCTTCAAGCCCACTGGTCCACATTGTGGACCAATAGGCTTACCGCTTATACTATACGTTGTCATTTGGTGGGTGGCTGTGCGGTATGTGGGTGGGTTGCAGCCACCACCGATGACTGGGGGAGCTGGGTGGGCTTGGGACCTGGGGGGGTGGGGGTTACCAATGGACCACCAGGAGATGTGGGTTACAACTTCAGCAGTGATCGGGGATTCGGGTGGGATGAGGGGATCCACTGGACCACCAGGGATCTTTCATTACTGCAGACGACGGCAATCGGGGCCGGGATGGGAGGACCACTAGACTACCAGAGCATATTGTTTATGTACAAATACCTGTAATCAGGTTACTGGAGGGAGGGTGGGTTCCACTGGATCATAAGGGCTTGTTCCATAATACTGTTTACCGCAATCACAGGTTACGAGGCTGGGGGTGTCCCGGGACCCTCTCAGTCCACACTACATTCTGTGTAGGGTGCCAGGTGCATTTTACTTTGGCTGCCCTGTGCAGCTCATTCAAATGGTGCCATAATGACATGCAAATGGCCCCATTTGTGCCTTGCATTCATTATGGCTCCTTTTGCATGACCAGTTCTGAATATCGTGGATGCTGCGCCTAGTGTAACTACAGTTGTGCTGGAGCATTCCCGGTCCTCCCTGTCTGGGGAATGCGCCGGCTCATTATATATGCACCACGCACATTCTGTGCCATTTTCGAAGGTAGCACATCACCATTGAATATCTCACTGTCCTGGCATCGGCGCATCTCAGATAGCTGTGACCTACAACTGCCATTGCCTGGTGCAGTCTGAATATCGGCCCTATCTCAATTTGGTTCCTCTATCCTTAAATTATCACACATTGAGCATGTGGTATTTCAGACAGTTAGTCATTTTTTTGTAACCTAAAATGCCAAGTGTTCAGGGAAATATGAAGTACTGACTTCTTATGAGCTGGTGTTTTACTTACAGGTACTCTGGTATCACTCTGTTTTTATTTTTGATTGCCAGAGGACAGCACTGTAATACTGCAAGTAGGCACTATTCTTTGCTTTTTAGTATTAGTTTACCAGCTGCAGCTTTCTGCAGCTCAGTTTATTTTTCGTGTTCTTGGCGGTTTCAAGATAGTGCCAAGAGGTCGTTTCAAAACAGCAGTTTCAGAACGACTTCAGAAATAGCTTTAAATAGCTATGGGGACTTAACTTGCTCCTGCACCTTTTATGTAGTTCTTTCTGTAACTTCTTTTGATTTTACTGGATGCAAAACTGAAATTTCTAATGGCTTCCTGTTATGAAACATCAAGAACGCAGCACTGTGAGCACTGTTCCCTTAATGTATCTACCACGACTGACCGGAGAAGAGCTACTAGAGTAATTACGTTAGTTGAGTTAATAATAAAGTAGGTAGTGGCACGGGAGAACATGCAGACTCGAAGAATTAGTCAGCTACACAATCAGTCAGTCAACCAATCAGTCAATTTCATCACTCAATTAGATGATCTATTCAGTTTGTGCTCTCCTTAATAGGAAGCCAAGACTCAAAAAACAAAACAAGACTTAATTGAATTCAGGCTTTCAGAAATGTAATAAAAGCAGTGAGTTGAGTCTAAGCGAGTTTTATGAATCAAGTTTAAATAAATGTACAGGCAAAATGTGTGGGAAATTAGATTAATTTCACCCACTTCACTTAATTACACTTTTGTACCTTGTATCAATAGTTTTGCTTTATAAAGAATACATTTAAATGCCGATTTTATGTATGTAGATGTCAGAGATGTCTTGATAATCTACTATTGCCTTCTAGCAGTGGCGCAAAAGTACATAAGCACAAAACAGCAGCACATCTAAAACTGTTAAAAGTATTTAAGCACCTTAAAATACTTCATAAATACCTCAGAAAAATAAGGATATTAAAACAACTACTGTGATAATCCTTACAAACATCCTTAGTGCATCAAGATATTGAGACATTGACAAAACGTGTAAGAATATTTAGAAAGTATCGGGGAGAAAAGGACAAGAGATAAAAAACTCACTACTAAGAGCTAATGTTTATAAAATGTGAAATGTAAACAAAATAAACAATATAAACATGCCGTCATTTTAGTCTCTCCTGTTATGGCATATTCACATTCACAGTAGTAAAGTTTGATAAAATTCTGTCTGTGTTTAGACCATGAGAAAGTCTGTAGATTAAAAGACTTAAATTAGCTGCAGGGCTTTACAGTCACCAGACTCATACCGGAGCTTACACTGGAGCAAGATCGCATTGGCTTGCTGCACAAGGCTTATCTAGTGCACTAACCTGTCAATAGAAAATAAAGAAAAGAAAAAAAAAAGCATAAAAGAGCATGAAGGAGTGCAGGTTGTTAGCACAAAGAGGAAGAAATAAGACCAAAGGATGCTGAACCCTCTCTCCTAGTATGGCAACAATGACATACATTTTATTGGGTAGAGGAAAGCGTATCAGTGACTCTGTACCACTTGCTCCTCTGAGGTCCTCTGCAGTAGAATGTGGGCATTGACGACAACCAGCATGCAATCCTCCAGCTCCACATTCCATCTCAATAATTAGTAAGATATTGAAAACATTTCCTGGGTGTTACATCTGTTACACTAACACTACAGCTAATGCTAGAGCTTATGCTTACATAAAAACTAATGTTTATAATGCAGTTTACGCTTATGCTATAGCTCATGCTTACGCTACAGCTTACGCTTACTAAAACCTATATGCTTCAGCTAATGCTACAGCGAATGTTACAGGTAATGCTACATCATTCACTAACGCTACATCTTAAGCTAATGCTACAGCTCAGTCACAGTAGTGCTACAGCTAAGCTAATGCTAATGCTTCAGCTAATGCCCATGCTACAGCTAAGTTAATGCTACAGCTATGCTAATGCTACAGCTAACGTTACAGGTAATGCTACATCATTCACTAATGCTACATCTTATGCTAATGCTACAGCTTAGTCACAGTAGTGCCACAGCTAAGCTAATGCTACAGCTATGCTGAGGCTACAACAAAGCTAACACTACAGCTTATGCTAGCGCTACAACTACACTAACAGATGTAACACCCAGGACATTTTTTTAAACTTTGTTTATTAGTTTACAATAGACATACAGTCATAAAAGTGTCTGGAGACAGTACATAAGGATAAAACATAAAGGAAACACCACAGGAAGGTGCCACCCCTCTTAATACACACAATTTAAAATGAATACTTTGTACTGTTTCAATTAGATACAGCTTTAGGAGGCTATCAGTAAAAACAACTTAATGAAAAATAGTCCCTTGTATATATTGCTGTTGTTTAAGCCCATGAGCTGCATGATATAGTGGGATGATTTAGAAGTCCATATGGCTTACAGACATCTTCTGCCTCCTGAGAGAAAGACAAAAAACATGTAGAAACAATTTAGGTACCTTATAGGTAACAACCACCATGAATGTCTAAACAAACCACCCTCTTCTGTACTAATATCTGATTGTCTGGCAACTTTGACATGCTATAAACTGAAATGGTTATAAAAATATCATTCAGAGGCAATAAGTACCCCTTAAACCCCATCAACAGCATGGAAAAAAACTTTTCTGCACCCAGACTTGAGCATAAATTAAAACTGGTATCTTAAGACATTTCTACAGGAAGCCTTACTGGCTTAATAAATCTCCATAGAATAAACACATTTATTAAATGTTCTGGAACCTAACCAGTTCTTCAGAAATCCTCTGTACTGCAAGGGATCCAACGTGCCTTGACCAGGCCACAGACCCCGAAAATTCTGGAACCTAAACAGTTCTTCAGAAATCCTGTGTACTGCAAGGGATCCAGCGTGCCTTCACTAGGCCTTGGACCCCGAGGTTTCTGGAACCTAAACAGTTTTCAGAAATCCTCTGTACTGCAAGGGATCCAGCATGCCTTGACAAGGCCACGGACTCTGCAGTTTCTGGAACATAACCAGTTCTTCAGAAATCCTCTGTACTGCAAGGGATCCAGTGTGCCTTGATCAGGCCACAGACCTCGCGTTTTCAGGAACCTAAACAGCTTTTCAGAAATCTGCTGCACTGCAAGGGATCCAGCGTGCCTTGATCTGGTCAAGGACCCCCTAGATTTCTGGAACCTAAACAGCTGTATAGAAATCCTCTGTACTGTAAGGAATCCAGCGTGCCTTGACCAGGCAATGGACCCCTCAATTTCTGGAACCTAAACAGCTTTTCAGAAATCCTCTGTACTGCATGGGATCCAGCATGCCTTGAGTAGGCCATGCATCCCTCAATTTCTGGAACCTAAACAGTGTTTCAGAAATCCTCTGTACTGCAAGGAATCCAGCGTGCCTTGACCAGGCAATGGACCCCGTGATTTCTAGAACCTAAAGAGCTTTATAGAAATCCTCTGTACTGCAAGGGATCCAGCGTGCATTGACCAGGCCACAGACCCCTCATTTTCTGGAAGCTAAACAGCTTTTCAGAAATCCTCCGTACTGCATGAGATCCAGCATGCCTTGAGCAGACCATGGACCTCTCAATTTCTGGAACCTAAACAACTTTTCAGAAATCCTCTGTACTGCAAGGGATCCAAAGTGCTTTGACCAGTCCACAGACCCTCAATTTCTGGAACCCAAACAGTTTTCAAGAAATCCTTCTGTACTGCAAGAGATCCAGCATGCCTTGACCAGGAATGGACCGGTGATTTCTGGAACCTAACCAGTTTTCAGAAATCCTCTGTACTGCAAGGGATCCAGCATGCTTTGACAAGGCCATGGTCTCTGCAGTTTCTGAACATAACCAGTTCTTCAGAAATCCTCTGTACTGCAAGGGATCCAGTGTGCCTTGACCAGGCCATGGACCCTCATTTCCTGGAACCTAAACAGCTTTTCAGAATCCACTGAACTGTGAGGGATCAAGCATACCGCCAGTCTGGCCAAAGATTCCCTAGTTTCCTGGAACCTAAACAGCTTCAAGAAATCCTCTGTACTGCAAGGAATCCAGCGTGCCTGACCAGACAACGGACCCCTCAATTTCTGGAACCTAAACAGCTTTTCAAAAGTCCTCTGTACTGCATGGGATCCAGCGTGCATTGAGCAGGCCATGGACATCTCAATTTCTGGAACTAAACAGCTTTTCAGAAATCCTCTCTACTGCAAGGGACACAGCATGCCTTCACCATTCCATGGACCCCACGGTTTCTGGAACCTAAACAGTTCTTCAGAAATCCTCTGAACTGCAAGGGATCCAGCATGCCTTGACTAGGCCACAGACCCTGTGGTTTCTGGAACCTAACCAGTTCTTCAGAAATCCTCTGTACTGCAAGGGATCCAGTGTGCCTTGACCAGGCCATGGACCTAGTGATTTCTGGAACCTAAATAGCTTTATAGAAATCCTCTGCAAAGAGGATCCTGTGTGCCTTGAACAGGCCACAGACATTGTGATTTGTGGAACCTAAACAGCTTTTCAGAAATCCACTGTACTGCAAGGGATCCAGCATGCCTTGACCAGGCCACGGACCCCTCATTTTCTGGAACCTAAACAGCTTTTCAGAAATCCTCCATACTGCATGAGATCCAGCATGCCTTGAGCAGGCCATGGACCCCTCAATTTCTGGAACCTAAACAGCTTTCAGAAATCCTATGTACTACCAAAGTATCCAGCGATGCCTTGACCGGGAATGGACCCGGTGATTTCTGGAACCTAAACAGTTCTTCAGAAATCCACTGTACTGCAACGGATTCAGTGTGCCTTGACCAGGCCACGGCCCTTGTGATTTCTGGAACCTAACCAGTTTTCAGAAATCCTCTGTACTGCAAGGGATCCAGCATGCCTTGAGAAGGCCATGGACTCTGCAGTTTCTGGAACCTAACCAGTTCTTCAGAAATCCTCTGTACTGCAACTGATCAAGTGTGCCTTGATGAGGCCATGGACCTCACGATTTCAGGAACCTAAACAGCTTTTCAGAAATCCACTGTACTGCAAGAGATCCAGCGTGCCTTGACCAGACAATGGACCCCGTGATTCTGGAACCTAAACAGTTCTTCAGAAATCCTCTGTACTGCAACTGATCAAGTGTGCCTTGATCAGGCCATGGACCTTGTGATTACTGGAAGCTAAACAGCTTTTCAGAAATCCTCTGTACCACAAGGGATCCAGTGTGCCCTGACCAGGACATGGACCCCTAGATATCTGGAACCTAAACAGCTTTTCAGAAATCCTCTGTACTGCAAGGGATCCAGCGTGCCTTGACCAGGCCATGGACTCCTCGATTTCTGGAACCTAAACAGCTTTTTGGAAATCCTCTGTACTGCAAGGGATCCAGCATGCCTGGACCAGGCCATGGACTCCTTGATTTCTGGAACATAAACAGCTTTTCAGAAATCCACTGTACTGCAAGGGATCCAGCATGCCTTGACCAGGCCACGGACCCCTAGATTTCTGAAACCTAAACAGCTTTATAGAAATCCTATGTACTGCAAGGGATCCAGCGTGCCTTGACCAGGCCATGGACCCCTCAATTTCTGGAACCTAAACATCTTTTCAGAAATCCTCTGTACTGCATGAGATCCAGCGTGCCTTCGCAGGCCATGGACCCCTCAATTTCTGTAACCTAAACAGCTTTTCAGAAATCCTCTGTACTGTAAGAGATCCAGCGTGCTTTGACCAGGCCACAGACCCCTCGATTTCTGGAACCCAAAGAGTTTTTCAGAAATCCTTTGTACTGCAAGGGACCCAGCGTGCCTTGACCAGGCAATGGACCCCGTGATTTCTGGAACCTAAACAGTTGTTCAGAAATCCACTGTACTGCAAGGAATCCAGTGTGCCTTGACCAAGTCATTGACCCCTGGATTTCTGGAACCTAAACAGCTTTTCAGAAATCCTCTGTACTGCAATGGATCCAGTGTGCCTTAACCAGGCCATGGACCCCTCAATTTCTGGAACCTAAACAGCTTTATAGAAATCTTCTGTACTGCAAGGAATCTGGTGTGTCTTGACCAGGCCACGGACCCCTCAATTTCTGGAACCTAAACAGCTCGTCAGAAATCCGGTGTATTGTAAGGGATCCAGCATGCTTTCACCATTCCACAGACCCCGTGGTTTCTGGAACCTAAACAGTTCTTCATAAATCCTCTGTACTGCAAAGGCTCCAGCATGCCTTTACTAGGCCATGGACCCCGTGGTTTCTGGAACCTATCCAGTTATTCAGAAATCCTCTGTACTGCAAGGGATCCAGCATGCCTTGACCAGGCCATGGACTCTGCAGTTTCTGGAACGTAACCAGTTCTTCAGAAATCCTCTGTAGTGCAAGTGAGCCAGTGTGACTTGACTAGGCCATGGACCCTGCAGTTTCCGGAACCTAAACAGTTCTTGAGAAATCCGCTGTACTGCAAGGGATCCAGCCTGCCTTCTCCTGGCCATGGACCTTGTGATTTCAGGGCTAAACAGCTTTTCAGAAATCAGCTGTCACTGCAAGGGATCAGTGTGCCTTGACCTGGCCATGGACCTCACAATTTCTGGAACCTAAACAGCTTTTCAGAAATTCTCTGTACTGCAAGGGATCCAGAGTGCCTTAACCAGGCAATTTACCTGGTGTTTTCTGGAACCTAAACAGTTCTTCAGAATTCTACTGTACTGCAAGGGATTCAGAGTGCCTTGACCAGTCAATTTACCCGGTGATTTCTGGAACCTAAACAGTTCTTCAGAAATCCTCTGTATTGCAATGGATCCAGCATGCCTTGAGAAGGCCACGGACTCTGCAGTTTATGGAACCTAACCAGTTCTTCAGAAATCCTCTGTACTGCAAGGGATCCAGTGTGACTTGACCAGGCCATGGACCTTGTGATTTAAGGAACTAAACAGCTTTTCAGAAATCCGCTGTACTGCAGAGATCCAGCATGCCTTGACCAGGCAATGGTCCCCATGATTCTGGAGCCTAAGCAGTTCTTCAGAAGTCCACTGTAGTGCAAAGGATCCAGATGCACTTGACCAGACCATGGACCTTGTGATTTCTGGAACCTAAACAACTTTTCTGAAAGGACTTAACTGCTGTGAGGTTTAAGTTACTTGTAGAAAAATCTGGTGAAGTACTAAAAACTAGTTCTGTTTTTATAGGCACAGGATTTGACTGACAACAGGAACTTCCTGTTTAGGGGCAGGAAGTGAGTGATCACAGAACCACCAGGACCCACCATCTTAGAAGGAAGAGTAGCTCTCAGCCCCTCTAGCTGCTGGAGGTCTGCCTCTGAGCAAGTAGGTGGTCTCTGGGAGAAATATAGGATATTCTTGTCTCAGAACAGGACAATCAGGAGCTTAAAGGGCACACAGGCAGAAATTAAGGAGAGAGAGAAAAAAAACAGAGGAAAGAGCAAGGTTGCAAACAGTTAAGGGGCAAAAATAAGACATGATTGGAGTGGTGCAGTGCAGTGGCTGTGGAGCAGCAGTCTTCAAGGAGATGTTCTGGAGGATGCGGTGTTGTGTCCCATCTGCAGAGCACCTCTCTGGAAACTGAGAGGAGGTTGCTTATCTCCAGGCTGAGTTGGCCAGGATTTGTGGGACCTCCTCTTCCATCCAGAGACCACCAGTGCCCTGCCATTGCCTCAGAGGTTGCCAAGAAGAGGACGGTTGGACCACATGGCTCCAGGGTGGGGAGGGTGAGGTGGTGGAACAGGGCGCAGCCTCAGTTGTACCTCTCCACAATTCCTATGCCATTCTGGCAAAGCGTGGTTCCTCTATGGAGGCACCCACAGTGGAGACCAAGGAAGATGCTGGGAACCTCCACAAAGGAGACCCACAGGAGGGTGGCAAGGCACCCTGCAGGGGAAGGAAACAACTCCTTGTGGGGGACTCCATTGTTAGGAAGGTAGAACTGGGGGAGGAAGGGGAGAGGGAGGTAAGATGCCTGCCTGGCGCCATGGCTTGGAGGGACAGGGAGAGAATCCTCAGGATTGCCAGAGCAGCTGCACAGGGGAGGGAGCTGGATGTCATTGTCCACCTAGGGACAAATTACCTGGCTAAGAAAGGGATTAGGGAAGTGCAGGAAGAGTTTGTGGAATTGGGGAGGGGCCTTAGTCAAGTAGCACGTACGGTAACCTTCTGGGAGGTGAGGTGCTACCCATCCATGGCATAGGAGAGGCAAGGTGTTCCACACACCATGGGATTCAATCAGTGGTTGAAAAACTGGTGTGGAGCTCCAGAGTTAGCTTCATTGTGGACTGGGGGTCCACCTGAGTGATGCAAGCCTATACTGGCATGATGGGCTGCATCTGTCCTGGAGGGGAACCAGGATCCTAGGTGATGAGTTTAAATGCTTCAGCAAGCTTTTAAACTAGCCAAGGGAGAGGCACTGGAAAGGAGCAGGGAAAATCCTAGCCCCCCAAAATAATCATGGTAGTAAGTGTGGCAAAACACCAACAGAGAGGTGTCGATAGGGAGAAGGGCAGGGGTAAATGGAGAAAGTGACAAAGGCAAGAAGGACAGGGATGGGGTAAAAGGAGTAAGGCCATCAGGAAATGGAGGGTAATGAGTACCAATGCCCATAGTCTGGGCAACAAGCTCCCTGAGCTGATGGCCTTAATGGAAGAGGGATGCCAGGATATAATAGGATCACAGAAACATAGGTACACAGAGAACCATGACTGGGATGTTAACATACCAGGGTACATAACCTACAGGAGAGACAGGCAGGGAGAAGAGGGGGAGGAGTAGCTCTCTATGTAAAGGAAGGATAAAAGCAACTGAACAAAAGAGTAAACAGGGAGGAGAGGAGGCACTGTGGGTCACCTTGGAGACTGGAAGAACATCACAATCCACTAGGGTTGTGTACAGACCCCCATGTCAGGGGGCAGAATGGACAAGGATATGATAGAAGGCATTCTTAGAATGGCAGAGAAAAGGAGATACTGTTGATGGGAGACCTGAATATGCCAGATGTTAACTGGAGCACATTTGCTACAGCCACATCCAAGAGCAGGGCCATTCTTGATGCCCTACAGGTGGCAGGCATTAGACAGCTAGTTTGGAACCCACTCGTGTGCAGACAATCTTAGACCTTGCTCTCTAACGAGGGGCAGTGAGGAGGATCTCAGATCTAGAAGTGGGTTGCCATCTGGGGGCAAGTGACCATCAAACAGTGTGGTTCACGTTAAACTCAGCTACAGAGTCAAGCCATACAAAAGTGAGGGTTACTGGACTTTAGGGGGGCTGACTTTGGCAAGATGAGGAGTGCCTCAGAAAAGCACTAGCAAATAGGCCAGAAGGAGGTGTGGAGCAACAATGGGGAATTATCAAAACTGCCATCACAGAGGCAACAAGCCTTTGTGTGAAGCAAATAAACAAATCAAAATGAAAGAAAAAGCCACTATGGTTCTCAAAAGAGGTGACTGTGAAAGTCAGGAAGAAAAAGATAGCATTCCGGAAGTATAAGGAAACACAGAAGGAGCAGGACAGAGAGCTGTACCAGTTAAGGCAGAAGGAAGCAGGGAGGAAAGTCAGAATAGCAAAAGCCCAAACTGGAAAAGATAGCCAACTCAGTTAAAAGGGATAAAACATTTTTATAGGCATCAGTGAGCATAGAAAGACAAAGGGAGGGATAGTGAGGCTGAAAAGAATGAACGGTGGGTGGGCAGGGGACAGTGAAAAAAGCAGGAATACTGAGCGAATATTTCTGCTCAGTATTCACAAGAGGAGGGAAGTGCCTAATCCAAGTAACAGAAGCACTCTTGATAGGGGTCGATCCCAGTCCTTTCACAGAAGAAAAGGTTCTGCAAGAACTCCTAAAACTGAAGGTGGACAAAGCAATGGGTCCTGATGGAATTCACCCAGGAATTCTAAAGAATTAAAGAGGAACTAGTGAAACCACTAGCTCTCTTTTAATAAATCATGAGGAGGATGGTGTGGTACCCGAGGACTGGAGGAAGGCGGATGTAATTCCTCTTCACAAAGAGTGGGACCAAGACAGAGGCAAAACTACAGACCTGTCAGTCTGACCTCTGTGGAGGAGGAGAGTGATGGAGCCACTTCTGAAGGAAAGAATAGTTAGTACCTGAGGCCAGTGGAGCACAGGACCCAAGGCATGCAGGTTCACAGCGGGAAGGTCAAGTCTAGCGAATCTAGCAGTTTCTTTGACTGGGTGACCAAAGTAGTAGACCAGGGAGGGCTGTGGACATGGTCTACCTGAACTTAGCAAGGCATTTGACACAGTCCACAAAGATTAATAGTCAAATTAACCAGCCTGGAGTGGGACCCAGGGTGGTAGCCTGGAAATAAAACATTGGCTGGACAACAGGACACAGAAGGTAATAGAAATGGGTCCACTCTGAAGAAAGGGGTTACTAGTGGGGTACATGAGACTCAGTAATGAGTCCAGTCCTTTTTAATGTCTTCATCAGTGACATGCAGAGGGACTGGAAGGAAAAATATGCCTTTTGCAGATGACACAAAGATCACAACTAGGTTGATACACAGAGCATGGAAAGGATGAAAAGGACTTGGCAAGGTTGGAGATGGTCAGAAGTATAGCAGAGGATTTAATGCAAAAGGCGCAAAATAGCACCTGGAAACAGAACCAAGGAAGAATACACATGGGTGGGGTAGTAAAACAACAAAAAGGAAAAGAACTGGGGTAATCATACAAATGACCTTAAGGTTAGCAAGCAATGAGAAGGCAGTAGGAGGGCTGGGGCATACTGGGAACTATAGGAGGCATCATTAGCAGAAACGGAAGTTGTTATCCTTGCAGACGGTGGTGAACCCATCTGGTACTGTGTCAGTTCTAGAACCCCATCTCCACAAGGACATAGACAGGATAAGGCAGTCAGGAGGCAACTAAAATGGTACAGGATCTGCAAGAAGCCCGTATGAGGAGAGCTAAAGGAGCTAACATGCACCTTGAGAAAGAGGAGGTAGGGACATGATGAAACTTTTAAGTACCTCGTGGAATCAACAAAGTCAAGAGGGTAGCATCTTTCGAAAAAGACTTACAAGAACAAAGGATACAATTTAAAGATAGAAGGCGATTCAAGACAATGAAATATTATTTCACAGAGGTAGTGGATGAGACAGCTTTCCAGAAAGAGGTTGTGGGGTAAAACTGTGGGAGAATTCAAAAAAGCATGGGACAGATATAAAGCAATTCTTGTAGGAGTTAGGAAGAAATAGTATTGGTTAACTAGGATGCGGCCTATCCTGTAGGCAGAAATGGGCAGACTAGATGGGCTAGTGGTCCTTATCTGCCGTCAAATCTATGTTTCTATGTTTCAGAAATCCTCTGTACTGCAGGGATCAGTGTGCGACAAGACCATGAACCTAGTTTCCTAGAACCTACTGCTTTATAATCTCTGTTCTACAAGGGATCAGCGTGCCTTGACCAGCCATGGACCCCTCAATTTCTGGAACCTAAACACCTTTCGAAATCTTCTATACTGCAAGGGTCCAGCGTGCCTTGACCAGGCCATGGACCCCTCAATTTCTAGAACCAAACAGCACCAGAGTCCTCTGTACGCTAGGCTCCAGTATGCCCAGGCAGGCCATGGACCTCAATTTCTGGAACCTAAACAGCTTTCAGAATCCTCTGTACAAGGGATCAGCATGCTTGATCTGTCCAGGACCCTCGTTTCTGGAACCCAAACACTTTTCAGAAATCCTCTGTACTAAAGGGATCTCGTGCCTTCACTAAAGCACCAGACCTGTGGTTTCAGAACCTAACCAGTTCTTCAGAAATCCTCTGTACAAGGATCAGCATGCTTGACCAGCCATGGACTCTGCAGTTTCTGGAACCCTACCCAGTTCTTCAGAAATCCTCTGTACTGCAAGTAATCCAGTGTGACTTGACTGGGCCACGGATCCTGCAGTTTCTGGAACCTAAACAGTTCTTCAGAAATCCGGCTGTACTGCAAGGGATCCAGCATGCCTGTCCTGGCCATGGACCTCGCGACTTCAGGAACCTAAACAGCTTTTCAGAAATCGCTGTACTGCAAAAGGGGATCAGCATGCCTTGACCTGTGGATTAAAGACGGGCCTTTTTTTTTTTTTTTTAACTGGCTGCAAGGCTCGACAGTCACCAGGCTCATGACGGAGCCTGCACTGGAGCAAGATCGCATTGTCTTGCTGCACAAGGCTTGAAGCTTCTTTGCTGCTAGGCAAGGCTTCAAGACTTAAAGTTGCCTGGTGTGCCGTCACACCTCATTTCATAGACCAGGTAAAATCTAACAATGTTTGTTCGTCTTTCCGGATGAGACGTTAAACAGGTCCCTCTGCCTGGATTGGGTGGTAGTTCAGGTGGATATTAAAAGACCCCATGGCACTTATCGAAAGAGTAGAAATTTCCACGGTGTCTGTGCATTCTCTCATTCACTAAAAATATCACCAACAGCTTAATCTGGCTCAAGGTCAGTTGGCATTAATCTGTATCCCCCTCCCCTGGGTCTTGCCTGAAAATAGGCAGGATTTGTCTGGTGCACTTACCTGGTCAACAAAACATAAAGAAAAGAAACAAAGGCATAAAAGAGCATGAAGGAGTGCAAGTTGTCAGCACAAAGAGGATGAAATAAGACAAAAGGATGCTGAACCCTCTCTCCTAGTATGGCAACAATGACATACATTTTATTGGGTAGAGGAAAGCGTTTCAGTGACCCTGTACCACTTGCTCGCTGAGGTCCTCTGCAGTAGGATGTGGGAGTGGCGACCCAACCAGCATGCAATACTCCAGCTCCACATTCCATCTCAATAATTAGTAAGATAATGGAAACATTTCCTGGGTGTTACGTCTGTTACACTAACACTACAGCTAATGGTAGAGCTTATGCTTACATTAAAACTAATCTTTATAGTACAGTTTGCGCTTATGCTACTGCTTACACTTATGCTACTGTCTATGCTTGCAATAAACCTAATGCTGCAGCTTATGCTACAACTTACGCTAATGCTACAGCTTATGCTAATGCTACATCTTATGCTAATGCTACAGCTCCAGTCACAGTAGTGCTACAGCTAAGCTAATGCTAATGATTCAGCTAATGTATACTACAGCTAAGCTAATGCTACAGCTGTGCTATTGCTACAGCCAATGCTAGGGCTACAACTACATAACAGACTTAACACTGAGGACATTTTTTTAATTTGTTTATTAGTTTACAATAGACATACAGTCATAAAAGTGTCTGGAGACAGTACATAAGGATAAAACATAAAGGAAATACTAGAGGAAGGTGCCACCCCTCTACACACAATTTAAAATGACCACTTTGTACTGTTTCGATTAGATACAGCTTTAGGAGGCTATCAGTAAAATCAACTTAGTCAAAAATAGTCCCTTGTATATATTGCTGTTGTTTAAGCCTATGAGCTGCATGATATAGTCGGATGATTTAGAAGTCCATATGGCTTACAAACATCTTCTCCCTCCTGAGAGAAAGACAAAAAACATGTAGAAACAATTTAGGTACCTTATAGGTACAAACACCATAAATGTCTATACAAACCACCCTCTTCGGTACTAATATCTGATTCTCTGGCAACTTTGACATGCTACAAACTTAAATGGTTATAAAAATATCATTCAGAAGCAATAAATTACCTATAAACCCCATCAATAGCATGAAAAACTTTCTGCACAAGACTTGAGCATAAATTAAAACTGGTATCTTAGAACATTTCTACAGGAAGCCTTGCAAACAATAAATCCTCATCAAATAAACACATTTATTAAATGTTCTGGAACCTAACCAGTTCTTCAGAAATCCTCTGTACTGCAAAGGGATCCAATGTGCCTTGACCAGACCACAGACCCCGCCGTTTCTGGAACCTAAACAGTTCTTCAGAAACCTTCTGTACTCAAGGGATCAGCATGCCTTCACAGGCCATGGACCCCATGGTTTCTGGAACTAAACAGTTCTTCAGAAATCCTCTGTGCTGCAAGGGATCAACCAGTGCCTTCACTGAGCCCACGGACCCCGTGGTTTCTGGAACCTAATCAGTTCTTCAGAAATCCTCTGTACTGCGGGATCAAAGTGCCTGACAGACACAGGACTCTCTGCAGTTTCTGGAACCTAACCAGTTCTTCATAAATCCTCTGTACTGCAAGGGATCCAGATGCCTTGACCTGGCCACTGACCTCATGATTTCAGAACCTGAACAGCTTTTCGAAACCTCTGTACTGCAAGGGACCCAGCATGCCTTGACCAGGCAATGGACCCCTAGATTTCTGGAACCTAAACTGCTATAGAAATCCTCTGTACTGCAAGGGATCCAGCGTGCCTGACTCAGCCACAGACCCCTCAATTTCTATAACCTAAACAGCTTTCGGAAATCCTCTGTACTGCAAGGGATCCAGCATGGCAGACCAGGCACCCGGACCCCTTGATTTCTGGAACAAACAGTTGTTCAAGAAATCAGCTGTACTACAAAGGGATCCAGCGTGCCTTGACCAGGCCACGGACCTTGTGATTTCTGGAACCTAAACAGCTTTTCAGAAATCCTCTGTACTGCAAGGGATCCAGTGTTCCTTGACCAGGCCATGGACCCCTAGATTTCTGGAACCTAAACAGTTTTTCAGAAATCCTCTGTACTGGAAGAGAACCAGCGTGCCTTGACCAGGCCACAGACCCCTCATTTTCTGGAACCTAAACAGCTTTTCAGAAATCCTCCGTACTGCATGAGATCCAGCATTCTTTGAGCAGGCCATGGACCCCTCATTTCTGGAACCTTAACAGTTCTGAAAATCCACTGTGCAAGAGATCCAGTGTGCCTTGACCAGGCCACAGCCCTTGTGATTTCTGTAACCTAACCAAATTTTGAAATCCTCTGTACTGAAGGGATCCAGCATGCTTGACAAGACCATGGACCTCACGATTTCAGAAGCTAAACAGATTTTCGAAATCCGCTGTACTCCAAGAGATCCAAGCGTGCCTTGACCAGGCAATGGACTCATGATTCTGGAACCTAAACAGTTCTTCAGAAATCCTCTGTACTGCAAGGATCAGCATGTCTTGACCAGGCCACGGACCTTGTGATTTCTGGAACCTAAACAGATTCTGAAATCCTCTGTACCACAAGGGATCCACTGTGCATTGGACCAAGCCATGGACCCTAGATATCTGGAACCCAAACAACTTTTCAGAATCCTCACATGCTGCAAAGGGATCCAGCGTGCTTTGACCAGCCACAGACCCCTCAATTTCTGGAACCTAAACAGCTTTTCAGAAATCCTCTGTACTGCAAGGGATCCAGCATGCCTTGACCAGGCCATCAGACCCTCGATTTCTGGAACCTAAACAGCTTTCAGAAATCCTCTGTACTGCAAGGGATCCAGCATGCTTTGACCAGGCTATGGACCCCTCAATTTCTGGAACCTAAACAGCTTTTCAAGAAATCCCTGTACCGCATGGGATCCGAGTTCCTTGACCAGGCCAAATGGACCCTCAATTTCTGGAACCTAAACAGCTTTTCAAGAATCCTCTGTACTGGATGGGATCCAGTGTGCCTTGAAACAGGCCATCGACCCTCAATTTCTGGAACCTAAACAGCTTTTCCCAAATCCTCTGTACGCCAAGGATCAGCGTGCTTTGCCCAGTCAACAGACCCTTGATTTCTGGAACCCAAACAGTTTTCAGAAATCCTCTGTACTGCAGGGATCAGCATGCCTTGACCAGGCAATGGACCCCGTGATTTCCTGGAGTGACAAACAGTTCTTCAAATCCGGCTGTACTGCAAAAGGATCCAGCAAGCCTTGAACAGGCCATGGACCTTGTGATTTCTGGAACTAAACAGCTTTTCAGAAATCCTCTGCATTGCAAAGGGATCCAGTGTGCATGCCCAGAGTAGGCCATGGACTAAGATTTCATGGAACCTAAACAGCTTTTTGAAATCACCTACTACTGCAAGGGATCCAGCATGCCTTGACCAGGACATGGACCCTCAATTTCTGGAACCTAAACTGCTTATTAGAAATCCTCTGTACTGCAAGGGATCCAGCGTGCCTTGACCAGGCCACGGACCCCTCAATTTCTGGAACCTAAACAGCTTTTCAGTAATCCTCTGTACAGCATGCGATCCAGCATGCCTTGAGCAGGCCATGGACCCCGCAATTTCTGGAACCTAAACAGCTTTTCAGAAATCCTCTGTACTGCAAGGAATCCAGCGTGCCTTGACCAGGCAATGGACCCCGTGATTTATGGAACCTAAACAGCTTTATGGAAATCCTCTGTACTGCAAGGGATCCAGCGTGCCTTGACCAGGCCACGGACCCCTCAATTTCTGGAAGCTAAACAGCTTTTCAGAAATCCTCTATACTGCAAGGGTCCAGTGTGCCTTGACCAGGCCACGGACCCCTTGATTTCTGGAACCTAAACAGCTTTTCAGAAATCCTCTGTACTGGAAGGGATCCAGTGTGCCTTGACCTGGCCACGGACCTCACAATTTCAGGATCCTAAACAGCTTTTCAGAAATCCACTGTACTGCAAGGGATCCAGCGTGCTTTGACCAGTCCATGAACCCCTCAATTTCTGGAACCCAAACAGTTTTTCAAATTTCCTCTGTACTGCAAGGGATCCAGTGTGCCTTGACCAGGCAATGGACCCCATGATTTCTGGAACCTAAACAGTTCTTCAGAAATCTATTGTACTGCAAAGGAATCCAGCGTGCTCGACCTGTGGATTAAAGAGGGCCTTTTTTTTTTTTAAACTTTAGCTGCCAAGGCTAAAGCAGTCACCAGGCTCCATGTCGGGCCTACACTGAGACAAGATCGCATTGGCTTGCTGCACAAGAGCTGACTTCATAGCTGCTGAAGCTAAGGAAACAAGACTAAAATTGCCTGGTGTGTGGTCTCACCACCTTATTTCATAGACTAGGTAAAATTTAACAATGTTTGTTCGTCTTTCGGATGAGACGTTAAACCAAGGTCCCATCTGCCTGGATTGGTGGTAATTCAGGTGGATGTTAAAGATCCCATGGCACTTATCGAAAAGAGTAGGGGAATTTCCCCTGTGTCCTGGCCAAATTTCTCTCATTCACTAAAAATATCACCAACAGCTTAATCTGGCTCAAGGTCAGTTGGCATTAATCTGTATCCCCCTCCCCTGGGTCTTGCCTGAAAATAGGCAGGATTTGTCTAGTGCACTTACCTGGTCAACAAAAAAATAAAGAAAAGAAAAAAAGGCATAAAAGAGCATGAAGGAGTGCAAGTTGTCAGCAGAAAGAGGATGAAATAAGACAAAAGGATGCTGAACCCTCTCTCCTAGTATGGCAACAATGACATACATTTTATTGGGTAGAGGAAAGCGTTTCAGTGACCCTGTACCACTTGCTCCTCTGAGGTCCTCTGTAGTAGAATGTGGGTATTGACGACAACCAGCATGCAATCCTCCAGCTCCACATTCCATCTCAATAATTAGTAAGATAATGAAAACATTTTCTGGGTGTACATCTGTTACACTAACACTACAGCTAATGCTAGAGATTATGCTTATATTAAAACTAATGTTTAAAGTACAGTTTGCGTTTACAGTACAGCTTACGCTCACGCTACTGCTTACGCTTGCACTAAACCTAATGCTGCAGCTTATGCTACAACTTACGCTAATGCTGCAGCTTATGCTAATGCTACAGCTAACGTTTCAGGTAATGCTACATCATTCACTAATGCTACATCTTATGCTAATGCTACAGCTCAGTCACAGTAGTGCTACAGCTATGCTAATGCTTCAGCTAATGCCCATGCTACAGCTATGCTGAGGCTACAAAAAAGCTAACACTACAGGTAATGCTAGGGCTACAACTACACTAACAGACTTAACACCCAGGACATTTTTTTTAAACTTTGTTTATTAGTTTACAGAGAAACATGGAAACATAGACTTTGATGGCAGATAAGGACCCATGGCCCATCAAGTCTGCCCATTTCCTACCTACAGGATAGCGCAGGATCCTAGTTAACCAACAGCCTATTTCTTCCAACCCCCACAAGAATTGCCTTTATGTCTGTCCCATGCATTCTTGAATTCTCCCACAGTTTTAGACCCCACATCCCTCCTCAGGAAGGCTGTTCCATGCATCCACTACCCTCTTTGTGAAATAATACTCCTTCACATTGCTCCTGAACCGCCCTCCTTCTATCTTTAATTGTGTCCATTGTTCTGCAAGTCTCTTTTTCTGAAAGATGCTACCCTCTTGGACTTTGTTGATTCCACTGAGGTACTTAAAAGTTTCTATCATGTCCCCCTCTCCCTTCTTTCCTCAAGGTGTACATATTAAGCTCCTTCAGTCTCTCCCTCATATGGCTTCTCTGCAGACCCTGCAATTCATTTGGTTACCTCCACTGGACTGCCTCTATCCTGTCTGTGTCCTTATGGAGATGGGGATCTCCAGAACTGGATGAGTACTCAGATGGGGTCTCACCATTGTCTGTACAGAGGATAACAACTTCTTGTTTTCTGCTGATGATGCCTCCCTATACATCCGTATACCCCCAGCCCTCCCACGACTTCTACATTGCACTAACCTTAAAGTCATCTGATATGTTTACCCCCAGGTCCCTTTCCTTTTTTGTTGTTATTACTACCTCCCCACCCGATTGTGTATTCTTCCCTGGGTTCTTGTTTCCAGGTGCATTATTTGCACTTTTGCATTGAATCCTAGCTGCCATCGTCTGACCATTCCTCCAACCTTGCCAAGTCCTTTTCATCTTTCCATGCCTCCTTGTGTATCAACCCCAGTTGCAGATCTTTGTGTCATCTGCAAAAGACATACTTTCCTTCCAGTCCTCTGCAATGTCACTGATGAGAGACATTAAAAGGACTGGACGAAAAACTGAACCCTGCGGTACCCCTAGTAACCCCCTTTCTTCAGTGGACTCCATTTCACATTACCTTCGAGTCCTGTTGTCCAGCCAATGTTTCTTCCAGGTTACCACCTGGGACCCACTCCCAGGCTGGGTTAATTTGACTATTAATCTTTTGTGTGGACTGTGTCAAATTCTTGCTAAAGTCTAGGTAGAGCCATCTCCCAGCCCCTCCCTGGTCTACTACTTTGGTCACCAAGTCAAAACTCATAGATTCATCTGACATGACCTTTCCGCTGTGAACCCATGCTGCCTTGGGTCCTATGCTCCACTGGCCTCTGAGGTACTCAACTATTCTTTTCCTTCCAGAAATGACTCCATCCTTTCCCTACCAGAGAGTCAGACTGACAGGTCTGTAGTTTCCTGCCCTGTCTTGGTCCCACTTTTGTGAAGGGAATCACATCTGCCTTCTCTAGTCCTCGGTACAACACCATCCTCCAATGATTTATTAAAAGAGTAGCTAGTGGTTCCATTGCCTCCTAATTCTTTTAGAATTCTGGGGTGAATTCCATCAGGACCCATTGCTTTGTCCACCTTCAGTTTTAAGAGTTCTTGCAGAACCCTTTCTTCTGTGATAGGACTGGATCGACCCCCTATCAAAGTGCTTCTGTTAATTGGATTAAGCGCTTCCCCCTCCTCTTTTGTGAATACTGACAGAAATATTCATTCAGTATTCCTGCATTTTCACTCGTCCCCTCTACCCACCCACCGCTCATTCTATTCAGCCTCACTATCCCTCCTTTGTCTTTCTACACTCGCTAATGTACCTATAAAGGTTTTATCCCCTTCTTAACTGAGTTGGCCATTTTTCCTCAGTTTGGGCTTTTGCTATTCTGACTTTCCTCCTCCCTGCTTCCTTCTGCCTTAACTGGTACATCTCTCTGTCTTGCTTCTTCTGTGTTTCCTTATACTTCCGAATGCTATCTTTTCTTCTATAACTTTCACAGCCACTCTTTTGAGAACCATAGTGGCTTTTTTCTTTCATTTTGATTGTTTATTTGCTTCACACAAAGGCTTGCTGCCTCTGTGATGGCGTTTTGATCCCCCATTGTTGCCCACACCTCCTTCTAGCCTGTTTGCTAGTGCTTTTCAGAGGCACTCTCCCATCTTGCCAAAGTCAGCCTCCCAAAGTCCAGTACCCTCACTTTTGTATGACTTGACTCTGTAGCTGAGTTTAATGTCAACCACACTGTTTGATGGTTACTTGTCTCCAGATGGCAACCCACTTCAAGATCTGAGATCCTCTACTGCCCCCCTGCTTGAGAGCAAGGTCTAAGATTGCTCCTCACGAGTGGTTCCAAAACTAGCTGTCTAATGCCTGCCACCTGTAGGGCATCAAGACATGCAATAGACATCAGTCATAAAAGTGTCTGGAGACAGAGTACATAAGGATAAAACATAAAGGAAATACCACAGGAAGGTGCCACCCCTCTTAATACACACAATTTAAAATGAATACTTTGTACTGTTTCGATTAGATACAGCTTTAGGAGGCTATCAGTAAAAACAACTTAATCAAAAATAGTCCCTTGTATATATTGCTGCTGTTTAAGCCCATGAGCTGCATGATATAGTGGGATGATTTAGAAGTCCATATGGCTTACAAACATCTCCCTCCTGAGAGAAAGACAAAAAACATGTAGAAACAATTTAGGTACCTTATAGGTAACAACCACCATAAATGTCTATACAAACCACCCTCTTCTGTACTAATATCTGATTCTCTGGCAACTTTGACATACTACAAACTGAAATGGTTATAAAAATGTTGTTCAGAGGCACAACAATACCCCTTAGACCCCATCAATAGCATGGAAGAAAACTTTTCTGCTCCCAGATTCGAGCATAAATTAAAACTAGTATCTTAAGACATTTCTACAGGAAGCCTTACTGGCTTAATAAATCCCCATAGAATAAACACAATTATTAAATGTTCAGGAACCTAACCAGTTCTTCAGAAATCCTCTGTACTGCAAGGGATCCAGCGTGCCTTGACCAGGCCACAGACCCCGCCGTTTCTGGAACCTAAACAGTTCTTCAGAAATCCTCTGTTCTGCAGAGGATCCAGCATGCCTTCACCAGGCCAGGGACCCCGCAGTTTCTGGAACCTAACCAGTTCTTCAGAAATCCTCTGTACTGCAAGGGATCCAGCATGCCTTGACCAGGCCATGGACTCTGCAGTTTCTGGAACCTAAACAGTTGTTTAGAAATCCGCTGCCTACAGGGATCAGTGTGCCTTGACCTACACCATGGACCTCATGATTTCAGGAACCTAAACAGCTTTTCAGAAATCCACTGTACTGCAAGGGATCCAGCGTGCCTTGACCAGGCCATGGACCTCACGATTTCTGGAACCTAAACAGCTTTTCAGAAATCCTCTGTACTGCAAGAGACCCAGCGTGCCTTGACCAGGCAATGGACCCGTGATTTCTGGAACCTAAACAGTTCTTCAGAAATCCACTGCACGCAAGGGATCCAAGCGTGCCTATGACCTGGCCATGGGCGTTGTGATTTCTGGACCCTAAACAGCTTTTCAAATCCTCTCTTCTGCAAGGGATCCCGTGTGCCTTGACCAGGCCATGGACCGCTCAATTTCTGGAACCTAAGCAGCTTTCAGAATCCTCTGTATTACAAGTGATCCAGCGTTGCTTTGACCAGTCCACGGACCCCTCAATTTCTGGAACCCAAACAGTTTTCAGAAATCCTCTGTCGTCCTGGGGATCCAGCATGCCTTGACCAGGCAATGGACCCGTGATTTCCTGAAACCTGAACAGTTATTCAGAAATTGCTGTACCAAAAGGATCCAGCATACCTTGACCAGGCCATGGACCCTAGATTTCTGGAACCTAAACAGCTTTTCAGAAATCCTCTGTATTGTAGGGTTTACAGCATGCCTTGACCAGGCTTGGACTCCTAGATTGCTGGAACCTAAACAGATTTATAGAAATCCTCTGTACTGTAGGGAATCCAGCGTGCCTGGACCAGGCCACAGATCCCTCAATTTCTGGAACCTAAACAGTTCTTCAGAAATCCTCTGTACTGCAAGGGATCCAGTGTGCCTTCACTAGGCCTCCGACCCCGTGGTTTCCGGCACCTAACGAGTTCTTCAGAAATCCTCTGTACTGCAAGGGATCCAGCATGCTTTGATCAGGCCATGGACTCTGCAGTTTCTGGAACCTAACCAGTTCTTCAGAAATCCTCTGTACTGCAATCCAGTGTGACTTGATTCAGGCCATGGATCCTGCAGTTTTCTGGAACCTAAAAAGTTCTTCAGAAATCCATGTACTGCCAAAGGGATCCAGCATGCCTTGTCCTGGCCATGGACCTCGTGATTTCAAGGAACCTAAACAGCTTTTCAGAAATCCACTGTGCCTGCATAGGAGCCAGCATGCCTTGAGCAGGCCAAGGACCCCTCGATTTCTGGAACCTAAACAGCTTTTCAGAAATCCTCTGTACTGCAAGGGATCCAGCATGCCTTGACCAGGCCATGGACCTCGTGATTTCTGGAACCTAAACATCTTTTCAGAAATCCTCTGCAGTGCAAGAGATACCAGTGTGCCTTGACTGAGCCATGGACCCCTAGACTTCTGGAACCTAAAGAGCTTTTCATAAATACTCTATACTGCAAGAGATCCAGCGTGCCTTGACCAGGCAATGGACTCTGCGATTTCTGGAACCTTAACAGTTCTTCGAGAATCCAATGTGCACTGCAAGGGATCCAGTGTGCCTTGACCTGTGGATTAAAAGAGAGGGCCTTTTTTAAACTTTAACTGCCTAGGCTCGACAGTCACCAGGCTCATACCGGAGCCTACACTGGAGCAAGATCGCATTGGCTTGCTGCACAAGGCTTGAAGCTTCATAGCTGCTGGGCTTCAAGGCTTCAAGACTTAAAATTGCCTGGTGTGCAGTCTCACCACCTCATTTCATAGACCAGGTAAAATTTAACAATGTTTGTTCGTCTTTCGGATGAGACGTTAAACCAAGGTCCCATCTGCTCTGGATTGATGGTAGTTCAGGTGGATGTTAAAGATCCCATGGCACTATCGAAAAGAGTAGAAATTTACTGGTAAGAAATTGGGCTTCATTACAGAAAAACAACAAGATACACATTAACAACTAGAACAAAAACATGTCACAATCACACAGGCGATAAACAGGGCATCACAATTACTCCACATAAGTTCAGCTTGATGTCTAGAATAAACCAGATAATCATTTTCTTAACAGAACATAAAACTTTTGAATATTACAAATAACTTTGTGTGTAAGAATAGTTTTGATGTAAAAACCAATACAAGCATCTTGCTTGCCATATGTAATATCGAGAATAATTGCAAAAATTACATACAATGTTTCAACATGTTTTCATTAAGCAGTTCATTAGTACAAAACATAATTTGTTCATATGAGATATTAAAAAATAAAGGCTCTGACCATTCTGTAGCTAGTACATACCAAATATCTAAGGAGAAGCGGACATTCAGAAAACAGATGTTGCTGAGTTTCAGGAACCTGAAACAAGAAACTCTGGGGCAATATCTTAAGTTCAAAGCTTTGAAGTTTATGATTATTATTCACCCCTTATCTGTCATAGATTGCTTAACCAAACCATATCCATATATAGGATGGTAACTGGAGGATTATGAAGTTGCTGGAGTACCCAGGGGAGGCGGCTGGAGGAGCAAAGGGAAAGACTACTTCTTCCTGGGCCTCCAATCTCCAAATCCTGTTATATAACATCAACCTAGATAAAACACAAAAATCCTGAGGATAAGGTTCCAGGTGAAGGCCATTTAAAACTTTCTTTCCATAGGCAGGAATATAAATTGTGATTTTAGAAATAATACCCTTGTAATTGGCATTCCAATTATCTAAACAAAAAAAACCAGAGCCATAAAATCGGGTTCAAAAGGTATCCCAGGTTTAAAGCTTAAGCTTTGCCAAAATTATAATTGAAAAAAAGACTATAAAAAAAAACAACAGGGTGGATCATATTAACCCCACCTTCCTTAATAGGCCTGTATGTAAAACTCTTAACAGGGTTTAATCTGAACCCCAGAAACCTTTAAAAAAATCCCGACAATTTGGTAAACAAGGCTATAAGGTAAGCGGAAAAACATAACTGAGATATAAAAAATGGGGATAACTAAAGTTTTAAATAAAGCGATTCTTTTTCTTCCCAATTAATTGATGCTTCCAACTAGCAATCAAAATGATGTTAGACCTTCCTGGATGTCTCACCCATACTGCAGTCACACCAGTATCCATATTTGCAGATGGTTCAGGGTGTGTGTGTGTGTGTGTATCGCGTACACACCACTATGTATGCGCCAGGTTTTGTCTAAGTATACTAAGTAGAGTAGCACATCAATCATACCATTTGAGCTCAGATTGCTGCTGTCAAGCACACCTCCGTATTGTAGTATGACAAAAATTGCTGTGATGAGCCACCCAGTGCTGACAACCGTTAAAACCGTTGAATGCATTGATGTTACAGTCCCTATCAGTCCTCAAATATTTCTACATTAATCTTCCCATTCCCTTGTATGGACCGTTAAATCTTGTGTTAGCCTGTTTATTTATTTTATTTATCCATTGTAATATTCAGAAAACCTTTGAGTCAGGGACTCATTACAAAGATTCACGCCACATAAAATGGTATAGATGACACGAAAATAGTTAGCACAATTACAGGTGCAACACAATAGTTATAGATGCTTAGTGATGGCAACAGAGATTTAGTAGTTTAGCACAGCAAGACACAAAAAATTGCAGAAGATTCTGGGAGGCTGATAGTCGCAGTTTCACAAATACATTGCAAGGCGACCTGCCAACAGTGTGTTTGAAGGAGGCACTGGCAGATCAGGTGTCACGGGCAGTCACATCAGTTTGTGGCCTAAAGGTATTCCTCAGCTTGATTTAGGGCCCAGCCTATTTCATCATTATATGGCTAAGGAGGAATTTATCAGGGAGGTGCCCTGAAACTGGTCGTTGGTATTGGAAATCGACCATAGGTGCCATAGTAGCCACTGCTTGCGTTAGGTTGTTTGCCTGGAAGTGTTGGAGATAATTTGGTCTAGGAGGGGCCGTGAGGCCTAGTAATACCTTTTGGTCATAAGGCAGGTGTGGTACCAGTTCCTGTCCAGGCATAGCCAGTTTGTACTGCTGTAAGGGGCAGGAGAGGTAAAGCGATCACATCCTAGGATGGTGGCAGGCTTTAAAGCATGGCCTGAATCTGTTTAGGATTGTGGGGCCGACACTGTATTAGGATGCCGTAGTCTGAGGAGAGATTGAGGAGTTTATAGTGGTTGGTGCTTCAGGGGTGAGGCAGTGTTTGTACTGCAGTCGCCTAGTCTGGAGCTAAGGGCTGTTGATAGGTGCAGATATGTTGATTAAAGCTAAGGGTGGGTCTAATGAGTCCAAGTATTTAAAGCAGCCACTTGTTCCAGGGGTCTGATTTGCAATGAGAAATTGGGGCAGTTCTTGTGGATTCTGAGGGTGGGCAAATATCATGACTTGCCCATGAAGTTGATAATAAGACTCTGGGTGGTGAGCCAGTCGATTTCAAGAGTGCTGGGAGATTAGTGAGCTTGAAGGGGCCGAGTCAGAGTGAACAAGACTGCACCATCCACATAAAGACAGATTCAGGAAAGAGGATGGAGGAGTTGAGATAGAAGCTGAAAGCAGGGGGCCATGTAAGCCCTGTGGGATGCCGGAGCAGTTGGGAGGCAGGGTGACAGGCAGGACCCACCTTGACTATTTGCGTTCACGAGAGATAGCTGGTGAACCAGTTTAGGTGTCACAGAAACCTGCAGGCCAAGGGTTCAGTAAGGGCATGGTTTACAGTTCGAATGCTTTAGATAGGTCCACCAAGATGAAGCAGTGAGGTGGCCATACAAGGCTGAGTGGACATGGGGGAGGAACTAAGGAAGGCAGTAGTGCTGTGGCCTTACAAAAACCATGCTGGTGTCTGATAGAAGATTTATTTAGGTGTTCAGTGAGTCGGCAACTATGCTTAATGACTTGCAACAGGGGGCAGGATAGAGATGGGGCAGAAGGTTTGTGGATGCTCGGTCACCACTTTATGGATAGGTGTGATGTAGGCAGATTTGTGGGTGGGGAATTCCTTGGAGGGTTAGAATGTGGGTGCAGGGCCAGACTCCTGGAGGTGAGGTGAAGTCTAAGGTCCGGGAGACGTGACTGTAGGTTTTACTTGAGCTTTAGTAAGGTAGGGTTGGCGGGCCCTGGTGTAAGGACCATAGGTAGAAAGACAGACAATGGGGTATGGGAGATACGGCTGGCGGTCAAGAAATTTGAACAACATGGGAGAGATCAGTGAAAGCGGTATTGAGGCCACGGCAATCCTGGGAGGGTCAGTGGAGGCTACCATCTACGACTATTGGTCAGGTGGAGATTTGGGCCTGCCACAGAGTTCCTTTATATTCTCCAGAACCGCGACCATTTCCCCTAATTGGAGGTTAAGGTGGCTTTGTGTGGTTGCTTTGGTGGTGCATATGGCCCATGTGCACTTGTTTGAGGCCTCCCAATAACGCTGCCTCTTGAGGCCGCTAGTTCATTGGCAAGGTGCCACAGTAAGTCCAACTGACGTAGTAAGGCCCTTGAGGCGGTCGAGAACCATGGGGCACATTCCCCTGGTCATAGTTTTGTGAGGTACAAACTTATCACAGGCTGAGCCAAGATGTTGATAAACAGTGAGGGGTGGCCAGGGTCAAGGGTGCTAGGTGTCCAGTCCCATTCTCTGAGATGGGCGCAGAAGGCCAGTTTACAGAGCCCTAGTTTGTGTTGTGTAAAATTTTGGGAGTGGTTTTGAGGGGTGTAAACCAGTTGCAGAGTACTGGAGAGGCGCTTAGGTGTCAGGAGACTTGGGTGCTTGTCATTTGTAGGGGCGGTTTGTGAAAACTAGGTCTAGTAGGGTGGATGTCCTGTGTGGGTGTGTAGCTGGGTGGGGTTTGATTACCTGTGAGATGAGGGCAGCAGCCTCGTTTATATAGTGACTGTTTCACAACCAATTTATGTTGAAATCCCCAGTATTTTTCTTGTTGGGGTCGGTGGTGAGGTAGGAATGACAGCTTGGAAGGCTAGCTTCAGCCTCTGGGGGACATAGGCCGTGGTGAGGAGGAGGAGGAGGGATGTAGACCTGCCTAGTATTATTTTTAGGTGGAAGGCCTGGGCCTGGATGTTAGCATGGGCTGGGAAGTAGGTGGCCAGTGAGGGTCCTTGAGGTGGCAGCACAGCCACCCCTCGCTTCCCATACGGTCACCAGCGATAAGGCAGTATCAGGGGTTAACTGCTGAGTCGGGGACAGAGGAGGAGAGCCAGGTTTCACTCAAGGCAATGATGTCTGGGTTGTTCTAGATCGCCCAGCTATGAAAGGAGTCCCATTTTTTTTGCAGGCTGCAAATGTTTAGTGAGTGTCATGACCCATTTCCAGGTGATGGAAGTGGGATGGTGGGAAAATTTGGGGTCCAGGGTTTGGAGTGCTGGATATTACCTGTCAGAAGAAGAAGAAGAAGAATGAAGAGACCTGAGTCAGTAGCGGTTTGTTCAGTAGTAGGTCTTCGGCATTTTATGCTGTGTGTGGCCGATGGTGGGTATTGGTAATTTCAGGGCAAGGGGCAGATAGGAGGAGGAAAGGGGTCGGGGTTGCTGCATTGCAGATGTGGAGGGAGGTTGGCAGGAGAAAGGGGCTCCAGTGGGTTTACTTGCCGTGGGAGATGACATCCAGGGGTGTGGGTGGGCGTCTGCGTATCGTTGTAATGGAGGGGTTTGATAGTTTTTGGTTAGTTTTGCAGTGGCTGGGTGCAGGTGCAGTGGGGGGAGCAAGCAGGAGTGACAGCCAGGATGCTGACAGAGGTTTCAATATTGTTCCCAATTTAATGTTATGACTGGGCGAAGGTGCCTTAGGAAGTGCAGGAGTAGAGTGATGAGGGGTAAGTAGGAGCATGGTAGGGTGGAGTGTGGAGGAGGTAAGTGACAGGGCTGAGAGAAGGAAAAAAAGAGAAAAAAGGTGAAGAGGCCTCTAGTGGTGGAAGATGATAAGCTGCAGATGGAAAGTGGCCTGATAGGTTATTTCCATGATCATGTGATCAGAAATCAACCTATATATTGGGATGCCGACCAAGGGTGGTGGTGGAGCCGTGGGGGAGCCAAACACGAAGCGCTTAAGCGGGAAAAAGCCAGCATTGAGCAGAAAAGGTCCCGATCAGGCAAGCTGCAGAGTAATACTACCTGGGCTTTTGATTCCAGTAACGAGTTGTGGGGAGGGCTATGCCTTGCAGCCCTCTCGACCGAAGTGAGCAGTGGAGGAGAGAGGAGAAACACAGCAAGTTAATATAGGGCTCAGGAGGGTGTTTTTATCCTGTGAGGGGTGGGGGATACATGTTTTGTTTACTTTTAATGCCAATCAGGATTAATTCCAAATGGACAGCAGTAGAGGCTTATAGGACAATTTTTATTTTTTTTGCAGTTTAATGGCACACAGGTAAGCGGTGACTAACCACGGCAAATGCAGGGGCTTAAGTTTGTTCTTCAGGTAACAACTGGGCAGTGCAGAGGCTTAAGTCAGTTAACAAAAATCACCAGATAACTATTACATGCAATAAAGGCAACAGTTTGACAAAAAACTTTTTAAAGGGAAAGTAATCTAATATGTAAGTAGCAGTCTGTAGGCAGAGGCAAAGCTACCACCACTGGCTGAGGCAACACTTTTTAAAACAAATAAAACTATCTCCACTGTTGATCTGATATAATATAGAGCCTCTTAAAATGGCACCAAGAAAATTCAGATTGAAAAGCCAGTGTCGAGCAAGAAAAGAAGGTCCTGATCAGGCAAGCTGCGGAGTTAACTACCTGGGTGTTTGATTCTGTGAGGAGCTGTGGGGAGGCTATGCTGCAACCCTCTGACCGCCATCAGTGAGCTGGGCGTTTGATTCAATAATGGAGCTGTGGGGAGGCTGCTGCTTGCAGCCCTCTCGACTGCCAGTGAGCTGGGCGTTTGATTCTGGTAACGGAGCTGTGGGGGAGGGCTATGCCTTGCAGCCCTCTTGACCGCTGGTGAGCTGGGCATTTGATTCTGGTAACAGAACTGTGGGGGAGGGCTATGCCTTGCAGCCCTCTCGACTGCCAGTGAGCTGGGTGTTTGATTCTGGTAACGGAGCTGTGGGGGAGGGCTATGCCTTGCAGCCCTCTTGACCGCTGGTGAGCTGGGCGTTTGATTCCAGTAACAGAGCTGTGGGGAGGGCTATGCCTTGCAGCCCTCTTGACTGCAGTGAGCCAGGCTTGATTCTGGTAAAGGAGCTGTGGGGAGGGCTATGCCTTGCAGCCTCTCGACCGCCGTGAGCTGGGCGCTTGATTCCGTTAACGGAGCTGTGGGGAGGCGGCTTGCAGCCCTCTCAACCGCCGAGTTCCCTTCATTTAGTCACATCCATCAGGTTATGTGTGTCTGAATTAAGTCACTCATTTTATTGTGTAATGCTATTGTTGTTTGCTATCCACTGACATAAGCACGGAATGCTAACTTTGATTCTGAATACCACCCCCAAAATAAGTATATAACTGTTTGCCTTGTATATCTCATGTGACAGCCCTTGACAAACAAGCTTAGTAATGTTCTCATAACAGCACTGTACGAGAACCAATTCCTGTGGCACCACGCTTGTCATCCTACCTATTTCTGATGGAACCCTGTTAACCACAAGCATCTGCATTCTGTTCCACAGCCAAGTGTCCAAAACAGTTTCAAACCTTGCACCCAAATCTGGACTGCCCAGCCAGTTCACAGGTCCCATATGTGGAACAGTGTTGAAAGCATTGCTGAAGTCAAGGCATGTCACATTCGCCTCCGCCCGATCCACTTCACTAGTGCCCCCCAGACAAAGGTATGTACCACTTTGACAAATTACCTGATGTGACTCCATGTTGCCTCTGATCTTGTGCTCCTCTTTATTCAAGCTGCTTTACTTTAGCAGGGATTACATAGTGTTGCACAGTTCTGAGGTCAGGTTATTAGGTCTATAGTTTCAGCCCCTTCCTGTTCCAACATTTGTGGTGAGGACCACATCAGCACTGGTCCATGCCTCCAGACCCACTTCTGTTCTCAGAACTGGTAGTGCTGATGCTTGTCACCTCACTCATGATGGGGGCGTTAAGCTTCATGCTAGCTACATGCAAGGTGCTGTACATGGATTACTATAGTGGGCAAACCACAATTTAAGAAATGCATAACCACCACTCACACACAGGCAGTGTCACTATATGGCCCTGTCCAGCAGTGGTTGTAGGAAATTTGCCAGTCTTGAGTCTGTCACAAGTTACAGGTAGTGATGGGAATCCCTTTATCTCCCCCCCCAAAAGGACATATCTTGTAACGAGCTATTACAGCTCAGTATGCCTTTCCCGGTGAACCGTTTCATAGAACTAAAGACACAGCACCACACAGCTAGCCTACACACAGACTACTGCACTCCCTGTGACAGCCTTTCTCTACATCATAATTGAACACTGTGCAGCTGTAACAGCAGTGGAATAATGGCAGTGTCACTCTATAGAACTCCACAATTACAAATGATCATAATATATCCATTCCATTCTCACCCTGACTTGTATCGGGCACTGATCTGGCTTATCAGGAAAAGGACCATACTACCTGTCTGGTACAGTATGCCTACAAGCCACTGGTCCACATTGTGGACCAATAGGCTACCGCTTATACTATACGTTGTCATTTGGTGGGTGGCTGTGCGGTATGTGGGTGGGTTGCAGCCACCACCGATGACTGGGGGAGCTGGGTGGGCTTGGGACCTGGGGGGGGGGTTACCAATGGACCACCAGGGAGATGTGGGTTACAACTTCAGCAGTGATCGGGGATTCGGGTGGGATGGGGGGATCCACTGGACCACCAGGGATCTTTCATTACTGCAGACGACGGCAATCGGGGCCGGGATGGGGGGGTACCACTAGACTACCAGAGCATATTGTTTATGTACAAATACCTGTAATCAGGTTACTGGAGGGAGGGTGGGTTCCACTGGATCATAAGGGCTTGTTCCATAATACTGTTTACCGCAATCATGATTACGAGGCTGGGGGTGTCCGGGACCCTCTCAGTCCACACTACATTCTGTGTAGGGTGCCAGGTGCATTTTACTTTGGCTGCCCTGTGCAGCTCATTTCAAATGGTAGCCATAATGACATACAATGGCCCCATTTGTGCCTTGCATTCATTATGCTCCTTTTGCATGACCAGTTCTGAATATCGTGGATGCTGCCCCTAGTGTAACTACAGTTGTGCTGGAGCATTCCGGTCCTCCCTGTCTGGGGAATGCGCGGCTCATTATATATGCACCACGCACATTCTGTGCCATTTCGAGTAGCACATCACCATTGAATATCTCACTGTCCTGGCATCGGGCGCATCTCAGATGCGCTGTGCCCCCACTTGCGCCATTGCCTGGTGCAGTCTGAATATCGGCCCCTATATCTCAATTTGGTTCCTCTATCCTTAAATTATCACACATTGAGCATGTGGTATTTCAGACAGTTAGTCATTTTTTTTGTAACCTGAAAATGCCAAGTGTTCAGGGAAATATGAAGTACTGACTTCTTATGAGCTGGTGTTTTAGCACAGGTACTCTGGTATCACTCTGTTTTTATTTTTGATTGCCAGAGGACAGCACTGTAATACTGCAAGTAGGCACTATTCTTTGCTTTTTAGTATTAGTTTACCAGCTGCAGCTTTCTGCAGCTCAGTTTATTTTTCGTGTTCTTGGCGGTTTCAAGATAGTGCCAAGAGGTCATTTCAAAACAACAGTTTCAGAACGACTTCAGAAATAGCTTTAAATAGCTATGGGGACTTAACTTGCTCCTGCACCTTTTATGTAGTTCTTTCTGTAACTTCTTTTGATTTTACTGGATGCAAAACTGAAATTTCTAATGGCTTCCTGTTATGAAACATCAAGAACCGCAGCACTGTGAGCACTGTTCCCTTAATGTATCTACCACGACTGACCGGAGAAGAGCTACTAGAGTAATTACGTTAGTTGAGTTAATAATAAAGTAGGTAGTGGCACGGGGAGAACATGCAGACTCGAAAGATTAGCCAGCTACACAATCAGTCAGTCAACCAATCAGTCAATTTCATCACTCAATTAGATGATCTATTCAGTTTGTGCTCTCCTTAATAGGAAGCCAAGACTCAAAAAACAAAACAAGACTTAATTGAATTCAGGCTTTCAGAAATGTAATAAAAGCAGTGAGTTGAGTCTAAGCGAGTTTTATGAATCAAGTTTAAATAAATGTACAGGCAAAATGTGTGGGAAATTAGATTCATTTCACCACTTCACTTAATTACACTTTTGTACCTTGTATCAATTGTTTTGCTTTATAAAGAATACATTTAAATGCCGATTTTATGTATGTAGATGTCAGAGATGTCTTGATAATCTACTATTGCCTTCTAGCAGTGGTGCAAAATTACATAAGCACAAAACAGCAGCACATCTAAAACTGTTAAAAGTATTTAAGCTCCTTAAAATACTTCATAAATACCTCAGAAAAATAAGGATATTAAAACAAACTACTGTGATAATCCTTAAAAACATCCTTAATGCATCAAGCTATTGAGACATTGACAAAATGTGTAAGAATATTTATAAAGTATCAGGGAGAAAAGGACAAGAGATAAAAAAAAATCACTACTAAGAGCTAATGTTTATAAAATGTGAAATGTAAACAAAATAAACAATATAAACATGCCGTCATTTTAGTCTCTCCTGTTATGGCATATTCACATTCACAGTAGTAAAGTTTGATAAAATTCTGTCTGTGTTTAGACCATGAGAAAGTCTGTAGATTAAAAGACTTAAATTAGCTGCAGGGGCTTTACAGTCACCAGACTCATACCGGAGCTTACACTGGAGCAAGATCGCATTGGCTTGCTGCACAAGGCTTGTCTAGTGCACTAACCCTGTCAATAGAAAATAAAGAAAAGAAAAAAAAAAGCATAAAAGAGCATGAAGGAGTGCAGGTTGTTAGCACAAAGAGGAAGAAATAAGACCAAAGGATGCTGAACCCTCTCTCCTAGTATGGCAACAATGACATACATTTTATTGGTTAGAGGAAAGCGTATCAGTGACTCTGTACCACTTGCTCCTCTGAGGTCCTCTCAGTAGAATGTAGGCATTGGCGACAACCAGCATGCAATCCTCAGCTCCATTCCATCTCAATAATTAGTAAGATATTGAAAACATTTCCTGGGTGTTACATCTGTTACACTAACACTACAGCTAATGCTAGAGCTTATGTTACATAAAAACTAATGTTTATAATGCAGTTTACGCTTATGCTATAGCTCATGCTACATACAACTTAAACACATAAACCCAATGCTTCAGCTAATGCTACAGCGAATGTTACAGGTAATGCTACATCATTCACTAACGCTACATCTTAAGCTAATGCTACAGCTCAGTCACAGTAGTGCTACAGCTAAGCTAATGCTAATGCTTCAGCTAATGCCCATGCTACAGCTAAGTTAATGCTACAGCTATGCTAATGCTACAGCTAACGTTACAGGTAATGCTACATCATTCACTAATGCTACATCTTATGCTAATGCTACAGCTTAGTCACAGTAGTGCCACAGCTAAGCTAATGCTACAGCTATGCTGAGGCTACAACAAAGCTAACACTACAGCTAATGCTAGCGCTACAACTACACTAACAGATGTAACACCCAGGACATTTTTTTTAAACTTTGTTTATTAGTTTACAATAGACATACAGTCATAAAAGTGTCTGGAGACAGTACATAAGGATAAAACATAAAGGAAATACCACAGGAAGGTGCCACCCCTCTTAATACACACAATTTAAAATGAATACTTTGTACTGTTTCAATTAGATACAGCTTTAGGAGGCTATCAGTAAAAACAACTTAATGAAAAATAGTCCCTTGTATATATTGCTGTTGTTTAAGCCCATGAGCTGCATGATATAGTGGGATGATTTAGAAGTCCATATGGCTTACAAACATCTTCTCCCTCCTGAGAGAAAGACAAAAAACATGTAGAAACAATTTAGGTACCTTATAGGTAACAACCACCATAAATGTCTAAACAAACCACCCTCTTCTGTACTAATATCTGATTCTCTGGCAACTTTGACATGCTACAAACTGAAATGGTTATAAAAATATCATTCAGAGGCAATAAGTACCCCTTAAACCCCATCAACAGCATGGAAAAAACTTTCTGCACCCAGACTTGAGCATAAATTAAAACTGGTATCTTAAGACATTTCTACAGGAAGCCTTACTGGCTTAATAAATCCCCATAGAATAAACACATTTATTAAATGTTCTGGAACCTAACCAGTTCTTCAGAAATCCTCTGCTGCAAGGGATCCAGCGTGCCTTGACCAGGCCACAGACCCCGAAAATTCTGGAACCTAAACAGTTCTTCAGAGAAATCCTGTGTACTGCAAGGGATCCAGCGTGCCTTCACTAGGCCTTGGACCCCGAGGTTTCTGGAACCTAAACAGTTTTCAGAAATCCTCTGTACTGCAAGGATCCAGCATGCCTTGACAAGGCCCACGGACTCTGCAGTTTCTGGAACATAACCAGTTCTTCAGAAATCCTCATGCTGCAAGGGACCAGTGTGCCTTGATCAGGCCACAGACCTCGCGTTTTCAGGAACCTAAACAGCTTTTCAGAAATCTGCTGCACTGCAAGGGATCCAGCGTGCCTTGATCTGGTCAAGGACCCCTAGATTTCTGGAACCTAAACAGCTGTATAGAAATCCTCTGTACTGTAAGGAATCCAGCGTGCCTTGACCAGGCAATGGACCCCTCAATTTCTGGAACCTAAACAGCTTTTCAGAAATCCTCTGTACTGCATGGGATCCAGCATGCCTTGAGTAGGCCATGCATCCCTCAATTTCTGGAACTAAACAGGTTTCAGAAATCCTCTGCGCACCACCAAGGGAATCAAGCGTGCCTTGACCAGGCAATGGACCCGTGATTTCTAGAACCTAAAGAGCTTTATAGAAATCCTCTGTACTGCAAAGGGATCAAGCGTGCATTGACCAGGCCACAGACCCCTCATTTTCTGGAAGCTAAACAGCTTTTCAGAAATCCTCCGTACTGCATGAGATCCAGCATGCCTTGAGCAGACCATGGACCTCTCAATTTCTGGAACCTAAACAACTTTTCAGAAATCCTCTGTACTGCAAGGGATCCAAAGTGCTTTGACCAGTCCACAGACCCCTCAATTTCTGGAACCCAAACAGTTTTTCAGAAATCCTCTGTACTGCAAGAGATCCAGCATGCCTTGACCAGGGAATGGACCCGGTGATTTCTGGAACCTAACCAGTTTTCAGAAATCCTCTGTACTGCAAGGGATCCAGCATGCTTTGACAAGGCCATGGTCTCTGCAGTTTCTGGAACATAACCAGTTCTTCAGAAATCCTCTGTACTGCAAGGGATCCAGTGTGCCTTGACCAGGCCATGGACCCCTCAATTTCTGGAACCTAAACAGCTTTTCAGAATCCACTGAACTGTAAGGGATCAAGCATGCCTTGATCTGGCCAAGGACCCCTAGATTTCTGGAACCTAAACAGCTTTAAAGAAATCCTCTGTACTGCAAGGAATCCAGCGTGCCTTGACCAGGCAACGGACCCCTCAATTTCTGGAACCTAAACAGCTTTTCAAAAGTCCTCTGTACTGCATGGGATCCAGCGTGCATTGAGCAGGCCATGGACATCTCAATTTCTGGAACTAAACAGCTTTTCAGAAATCCTCTCTACTGCAAGGGACACAGCATGCCTTCACCATTCCATGGACCCCACGGTTTCTGGAACCTAAACAGTTCTTCAGAAATCCTCTGAACTGCAAGGGATCCAGCATGCCTTGACTAGGCCACAGACCCTGTGGTTTCTGGAACCTAACCAGTTCTTCAGAAATCCTCTGTACTGCAAGGGATCCAGTGTGCCTTGACCAGGCCATGGACCTAGTGATTTCTGGAACCTAAATAGCTTTATAGAAATCCTCTGTACTGCAAGGGATCCTGTGTGCCTTGAACAGGCCACAGACATTGTGATTTGTGGAACCTAAACAGCTTTTCAGAAATCCACTGTACTGCAAGGGATCCAGCATGCCTTGACCAGGCCACGGACCCCTCATTTTCTGGAACCTAAACAGCTTTTCAGAAATCCTCCATACTGCATGAGATCCAGCATGCCTTGAGCAGGCCATGGACCCCTCAATTTCTGGAACCTAAACAGCTTTTCAGAAATCCTATGTACTGCAAAGTATCCAGCGTGCCTTGACCAGGGAATGGACCCGGTGATTTCTGGAACCTAAACAGTTCTTCAGAAATCCACTGTACTGTAACGGATTCAGTGTGCCTTGACCAGGCCACGGCCCTTGTGATTTCTGGAACCTAACCAGTTTTCAGAAATCCTCTGTTGCAAGGGATCCAGCATGCCTTGAGAAGGCCATGGACTCTGCAGTTTCTGGAACCCTAACCAGTTCTTCAGAAATCCTCTGTACTGCAACTGATCAAAGTGTGCCTTGATGAGGCCATGGACCTCCGATTCAGGAACCTAAACAGCTTTTCGAAATCCACTGTGCAAGAGATCCAGCGTGCCTTGACCAGACAATGGACCCGTGATTCTGGAACCCAAACAGTTCTTCAAAATCCTCTGTACTGCAACTGATCAGTGTGCCTTGATCAGGCCATGGACCCTTGTGATTACTGGAAGCTAAACAGCTTTCAGAAATCCTCTGTACCAAAGGGATCCAGTGTGCCCTGACCAGGACATGGACCCCTAGATATCTGGAACCTAAACAGCTTTCAAGAAATCCTCTGTACTGCAAGGATCAGCGTGCCTTGACCAGGCCATGGACTCCTCGATTCTGGAACCTAAACAGCTTTTGGAAATCCTCTGTACTGCAAGGGATCCAGCATGCCTGGACCAGGCCATGGACTCCTTGATTTCTGGAACATAAACAGCTTTTCAGAAATCCACTGTACTGCAAGGGATCCAGCATGCCTTGACCAGGCCACGGACCCCTAGATTTCTGAAACCTAAACAGCTTTATAGAAATCCTATGTACTGCAAGGGATCCAGCGTGCCTTGACCAGGCCATGGACCCCTCAATTTCTGGAACCTAAACATCTTTTCAGAAATCCTCTGTACTGCATGAGATCCAGCGTGCCTTCAGCAGGCCATGGACCCCTCAATTTCTGTAACCTAAACAGCTTTTCAGAAATCCTCTGTACTGTAAGAGATCCAGCGTGCTTTGACCAGGCCACAGACCCCTCGATTTCTGGAACCCAAAGAGTTTTTCAGAAATCCTTTGTACTGCAAGGGACCCAGCGTGCCTTGACCAGGCAATGGACCCCGTGATTTCTGGAACCTAAACAGTTGTTCAGAAATCCACTGTACTGCAAGGAATCCAGTGTGCCTTGACCAAGTCATTGACCCCTGGATTTCTGGAACCTAAACAGCTTTTCAGAAATCCTCTGTACTGCAATGGATCAGTGTGCCTTAACAGGCCATGGACCCTCAATTTCTGGAACCCTAAACAGCTTTATAGAAATCTTCTGTACTGCAAGGAATCTGGTGTGTCTTGACCAGGCCACGGACCCCTCAATTTCTGGAACCTAAACAGCTCGTCAGAAATCCGCTGTATTGTAAGGGATCCAGCATGCTTTCACCATTCCACAGACCCCGTGGTTTCTGGAACCTAAACAGTTCTTCATAAATCCTCTGTACTGCAAAGGCTCCAGCATGCCTTTACTAGGCCATGGACCCCGTGGTTTCTGGAACCTATCCAGTTATTCAGAAATCCTCTGTACTGCAAGGGATCCAGCATGCCTTGACCAGGCCATGGACTCTGCAGTTTCTGGAACGTAACCAGTTCTTCAGAAATCCTCTGTAGTGCAAGTGAGCCAGTGTGACTTGACTAGGCCATGGACCCTGCAGTTTCCGGAACCTAAACAGTTCTTGAGAAATCCGCTGTACTGCAAGGGATCCAGCCTGCCTTCTCCTGGCCATGGACCTTGTGATTTCAGGACGCTAAACAGCTTTTCAGAAATCCGCTGTACTGCAAGGGATCCAGTGTGCCTTGACCTGGCCATGGACCTCACAATTTCTGGAACCTAAACAGCTTTTCAGAAATTCTCTGTACTGCAAGGGATCCAGAGTGCCTTAACCAGGCAATTTACCTGGTGTTTTCTGGAACCTAAAACAGTTCTTCAAATTCTACTGTACTGCAAAGGGATTCAGAGTGCCTTGACCGTCAATTTACCGGTGATTTCTGGAACCTAAACAGTTCTTCAGAAATCCTCTGTATTGCAATGGATCCAGCATGCCTTGAGAAGGCCACGGACTCTGCAGTTTATGGAACCTAACCAGTTCTTCAGAAATCCTCTGTACTGCAAGGGATCCAGTGTGACTTGACCAGGCCATGGACCTTGTGATTTCAGGAACTTAAACAGCTTTTCAGAAATCCGCTGTACTGCAAGAGATCCAGCATGCCTTGACCAGGCAATGGTCCCCATGATTCTGGAGCCTAAGCAGTTCTTCAGAAGTCCACTGTAGTGCAAGGGATCCAGCGTGCCTTGACCAGACCATGGACCTTGTGATTTCTGGAACCTAAACAGCTTTTCTGAAAGGACTTAACTGCTGTGAGGTTTAAGTTACTTGTAGAAAAATCTGGTAAGTACTCAAAACTAGTTCTGTTTTTATAGGCACAGGATTTGACTGACAACAGGAACTTCCTGTTTAGGGGCAGGAAGTGAGTGATCACAGAACCACCCAGGACCCACCATCTTAGAAGGGAAGAGTAGCTCTCCAGCCTCTAGCTGCTGGAGGTCTGCCTCTGAGCAAGTAGGTAGTCTGCGGAGAAATATAGGATATTCTTGTCTCAGAACAGGACAATCAGGAGCTAAAGGGCACACAGGCAGAAATTAAGGAGAGAGAGAAAAAAAACAGAGGAAGAGCAAAGTTGCAAACAGTTAAGGGCAAAAATAAGACATGATTGGAGTGGTGCAGTGCAGTGGCTGTGGAGCAGCAGTCTTCAGGAGATGTTCTGGAGATGCGGTGTTGTCCCATCTGCAGGCACCTCTCTGGGCTGAGGGAGGAGGTTGCTTATCTCCAGGCTGAGTGGCCAGGATTTGTGGGACCTCCTCTTCCATCCAAGACCACCAGTGCCATGCCATTGCCTCAGAGGTTGCCAAGAAGAGGACGGTTGGACCACATGGCTCAGGGTGGGGAGGGTGAGGTGGTGGAACAGGGCAGCCTCTCAGATTTACCTCTCCACACCCTATGCCATTCTCGCAAGCGTGGTTCCTCTATGGAGGCACCCACAGTGGAGACCAAGGAAGATGCTGGGAACCTCCACAAAGGAGACCCACAGGAGGGTGGCAAGGCACCCCAGGGGAAGGAAACAACTCTTGTGGGGACTCCATTGTTAGAAGAGGTAGAACTGGGGAGGAAGGGAGAGGGAGGTAAGCTGCCTGGCGCCATGGCTTGGAGGGACAGGGAGAGATCCTCCAGGATTGCCAGAGCAGCTGCACAGGGGAGGGAGCTGGATGTCATTGTCCACCTAGGGACAAATTACCTGGCTAAGAAAGGGATTAGGGAAGTGCAGGAAGAGTTTGTGGAATTGGGGAGGGGCCTTAGTCAAGTAGCACGCACGGTAACCTTCTCGGAGGTGAGGTGCTACCCATCTATGGCATAGGAGAGGCAAGGGTGTTCCACACCATGGGATTCAATCAGTGGTTGAAAAACTGGTGTGGAGCTCAGGGATTTGGCTTCATTGTGGACTGGGGGTCCACCTGGAGTGATGCAAGCCTATACTGGCATGATGGGCTGCATCTGTCCTGGAGGGAACCAGGATCCTAGGTGATAGGTTTAAATGCTTCATTGGCAAGCTTTTAAACTAGCCAAGGGGAGGCACTGGAAAGGAGCAGGAAAAATCCTAGCCCCCAAATAATCATGGTAGTAAGTGTGGCAAAACACCAACATAGAGGTGTCGATAGGGAGAAGGGCAGGGGTAAATGGAGAAAGTGACAAAGGCAAGAAGGACGGGATGGGGTAAAGGAGTAAGGCCATCAGGAAATGGAGGGTAATGAGTACCAATGCCCATAGTCTGGGCAACAAGCTCCCTGAGCTGATGGCCTTAATGGAAGAGGGATGCCAGGATATCGTAGCAGTCACAGAAACATGGTACACAGAGAACCATGACTGGGATGTTAACATGCAGGGTACATAACCTACAGGAGAGACAGGCAGGGAGAAGAGGGGGAGGAGTAGCTCTCATGTAAAGGAAGGATAAAAGCAACTGAACAAAAGAGTAAACAGGAGAGAGGAGGCACTGTGGGTCACCTTGGAGACTGGAAGGGCACCACAATCCGCACAGGGGTTGTGTACAGACCCCCATGTCAGGGGCAGAATGGACAAGGATATGATGAAGGCATTCTTAGAATGGCAGAGAAAGGAGAATACTGTTGATGGGAGACCTGAATATGCCAGATGTTAACTGGAGCACATTTGCTACAGCCACATCCAAGAGCAGGGGCCATTCTTGATGCCCTACAGGTGGCAGGCATTAGACAGCTAGTTTGGAACCCACTCGTGAGCAGACAATCTTAGACCTTGTACTCTCAAGCGGGGAGTGAGAGGATCTCAGATCTAGAAGTGGGTTGCCATCTGGGGCAAGGCGGCCATCAAACAGTGTGGTTCACGTTAAACTCAGCTACAGAGTCAAGCCATACAAAAGTGAGGGTTACTGGACCTTGGGGGCTGACTTTGGCAAGATGGAGAGTGCCTCAGAAAAGCACTAGCAAATAGGCCAGAAGAAGGTGTGGAGCAACAATGGGGAATTATCAAAACTGCCATCACAGAGGCAACAAGCCTTTGTGTAAGCAAATAAACAAATCAAAATGAAAGAAAAAGCCACTATGGTTCTCAAAAGAGGTGACTGTGAAAGTCAGGAAGAAAAGATAGCATTCCGGAGTATAAGGAAACACAGAAGGAGCAGGACAGAGCTGTACCAGTTAAGGCAGAAGGAAGCAGGGAGGAAAGTCAGAATAGCAAAAGCCCAAACTGAGGAAAAGATAGCCAACTCAGTTAAAATAGGATAAAACATTTTATAGGTACATCAGTGAGCATAGAAAGACAAAGGGAGGGATAGTGAGGCTGAAAGAATGAACGGTGGGTGGGCAGAGGACAGTGAAAAAGCAGGAATACTGAACGAATATTTCTGCTCAGTATTCCAAAAGAGGAGGGGAAGTGCCAATCCAAGTAACAGAAGCACTCTTGATAGGGGGTCGATCCCAGTCCTTTACAGAAGAAAGGGTTCTGCAAGAACTCCTAAAACTGAAGGTGGACAAACAATGGGTCCTGATGGAATTCACCCAGGAATTCTAAAGAATTAAGGAGGAACTAGTGAAACCACTAGCTACTCTTTTAATAAATCATGGGAGGATGGTGTTGTACCCGAGGACTGGAGGAAGGCGGATGGATTCCTCTTCACAAAAGTGGGACCAAGACAGAGGCAGGAAACTACAGACCTGTCAGTCTGACCTCTGTGGTAGGGAAAGTGATGGAGTCACTCTGAAGGAAAGAATAGTTGAGTACCTGAGGCCAGTGGAGCACAGGACCCAAGGCATGCAGGTTCACAGGCGGGAAAGTCGATCTGTGAATCTAATAGATTTCTTTGACTGGGTGATAAGTAGTAGACCAGGAGGGGCTGTGGACATGGTCTACCTAGACACTTAGAAGGCATTTGACACAGTCCCACAAAGATTAATAGTCAAATTTAACCAGCCTGGGAGTGGGACCCAGGGTGGTAGCCTGGGTAAAACATTGGCTGGACAACAGGACACAGAAGGTAATTATAAATGAGTCCACTCTGAAGAAAGGGGGTTACTAGTGGGGTACACGAGGCTCAGTATTGGGTCCAGTCCTTTTTAATGTCTTCATCAGTGACATTGCAGAGGGACTGGAAGGAAAAGTATGCCTTTTGCAGATGACACAAAGATCTGCAACTGGGTTGTATACAAAGAGGCATGGAAAGGATGAAAAGGACTTGGCAAGGTTGGAGGAATGGTCAGAAGTATGGCAGCTAGGATTTAATGCAAAGAAGTGCAAAATAACGCACCTGGGAAACAAGAACCCAGGGGAAGAATACACAATGGGTGGGGAGGTAGTAAAAACAACAAAAGAGGAAAAGGACCTGGGGGTAATCATATCAGATGACCTTAAGGTTAGCAAGCAATGTGAGAAGGCAGTAGGGAGGGCTGGGGGTATACTGGGAATTATAGGGAGAGGCATCATTAGCAGAAAACAGGAAGTTGTTATCCCTCTGTACAGACAGTTGGTGAGACCCCATCTGGAGTACTGTGTCCAGTTCTGGAGACCCCATCTCCACAAGGACATAGACAGGATAGAGGCAGTCCAGAGGAGGCAACTAAAATGGTACAGGATCTGCAAGAGCCGTATGAGGAGACTAAAGGAGCTATATGTACACCCTTGAGGAAAAAGAGGAGAGTGGGGACATGATAGAAACTTTTAAGTACCTCAGTGGAATCAACAAAGTCCAAGAGGTAGCATCTTTCAAAAAGAGACTTACAAGAACAAGGGACACAATTTAAAAGATAGAAGAGCGATTCAGGAGCAATGTGAGAAGTATTATTTCACAGAGAGGGTAGTGGATGCATGAACAGCTTTCCTGAGGAGGTTGTGGGTCTAAAACTGTGGGAGAATTCAAAAATACATGGGACAGATATAAGGCAATTCTTGTGGGGGTTAGGAAGAAATAGGCTGTTGGTTAACTAGGATCTGCGGCCTATCCTGTAGGTAGGGAAATGGGCAGACTAGATGGGCCTAGTGGTCCTTATCTGCCGTCAAAGTCTATGTTTCTATGTTTCAGAAATCCTCTGTACTGCAAGGGATCCAGTGTGCCTTGACCAGGCCATGGACCCCTAGATTTCTGGAACCTAAACTGCTTTATAGAAATCCTCTGTTCTACAAGGGATCCAGCGTGCCTTGACCAGGCCATGGACCCCTCAATTTCTGGAACCTAAACAGCTTTTCAGAAATCTTCTATACTGCAAGGGTCCAGCGTGCCTTGACCAGGCCATGGACCCCTCAATTTCTGGAACCTAAACAGCTTTTCAGAAGTCCTCTGTACTGCATGGGCTCCAGTGTGCCTTGAGCAGGCCATGGACCCCTCAATTTCTGGAACCTAAACAGCTTTTCAGGAATCCTCTGTACTGCAAGGGATCCAGCATGCTTTGATCTGTCCACGGACCCCTCGATTTCTGGAACCCAAACACTTTTTCAGAAATCCTCTGTACTGCAAGGGATCCTGCGTGCCTTCACTAGGCCACGGAACCTGTGGTTTCCAGAACCTAACCAGTTCTTCAGAAATCCTCTGTACTGCAAGGGATCCAGCATGCTATGACCAGGCCATGGACTCTGCAGTTTCTGGAACCTACCCAGTTCTTCAGAAATCCTCTGTACTGCAAGTAATCCAGTGTGACTTGACTAGGCCATGGATCCTGCAGTTTCTGGAACCTAAACAGTTCTTCAGAAATCCGCTGTACTGCAAGGGATCCAGCATGCCTTGTCCTGGCCATGGACCTCGCGACTTCAGGAACCTAAACAGCTTTTCAGAAATCCGCTGTACTGCAAGGGATCCAGCATGCCTTGACCTGTGGATTAAAAGGCGGGTTTTTTTTTTTTTTTTTAACTTTAGCTGCCAAGGCTCGACAGTCACCAGGCTCATACCGGAGCCTGCACTGGAGCAAGATCGCATTGTCTTGCTGCACAAGGCTTGAAGCTTCTCTGCTGCTGGGCTTCAAGGCTTCAAGACTTAAAGTTGCCTGGTGTGCCGTCTCACCACCTCATTTCATAGACCAGGTAAAATCTAACAATGTTTGTTCGTCTTTCGGATGAGACGTTAAACCAAGGTCCCATCTGCCTGGATTGGTGGTAGTTCAGGTGGATGTTAAAGACCCCATGGCACTTATCGAAAAGAGTAGGGAAATTTCCCCGGTGTCCTGGCCAAATTTCTCTCATTCACTAAAAATATCACCAACAGCTTAATCTGGCTCAAGGTCAGTTGGCATTAATCTGTATCCCCCTCCCCTGGGTCTTGCCTGAAAATAGGCAGGATTTGTCTGGTGCACTTACCTGGTCAACAAAACATAAAGAAAAAGAAACAAAGGCATAAAAAGAGCATGAAGGAGTGCAAGTTGTCAGCACAAAGAGGATGAAATAGAGACAAAAAGGATGCTGAACCCTCTCTCTCCCTAGTATGGCAATGACATACATTTTTATTGGTGAAGAAAGCGTTTCAGTGACCCTGTACCACTTGCTTCGCTGAGGTCCTCTGCAGTAGGATGTGGGCGTGGCGACAACCAGCATGCAATCCTCCAGCTCCATTCCATCTCAATAATTAGTAAGATAATGAAAACATTTCCTGGGTGATTACGCTGTTACACTAACACTACAGCTAAAGAGTAAGCTTATGCTTACATTAAAACTAATCTTTATAGTACAGTTTGCGCTTATGCTACTGCTTACACTTATGCTACTGTCTATGCTTGCAATAAACCTAATGCTGCAGCTTATGCTACAACTTACGCTAATGCTACAGCCTATGCTAATGCTACATCTTATGCTAATGCTACAGCTCAGTCACAGTAGTGCTACAGCTAAGCTAATGCTAATGATTCAGCTAATGCCCATGCTACAGCTAAGCTAATGCTACAGCTATGCTATTGCTACAGCTAATGCTAGGGCTACAACTACACTAACAGACTTAACACTGAGGACATTTTTTTTTTAATTTTGTTTATTAGTTTACAATAGACATACAGTCATAAAAGTGTCTGGAGACAGTACATAAGGATAAAACATAAGGGAAATACTAGAGGAAGGTGCCACCCCTCTACACACAATTTAAAATGACCACTTTGTACTGTTTCGATTAGATACAGCTTTAGGAGGCTATCAGTAAAATCAACTTAGTCAAAAATAGTCCCTTGTATATATTGCTGTTGTTTAAGGCCTGTAGAGCTGCATGATATAGTCGGATGATTTAGAAGTCCATATAATACACAAACATCTTCTCCTCCTGAGAAAAGACAAAAAACATGTAGAAACAATTTAGGTACCTTATAGTAACAACCACCATAAATGTCTATACAAACCACCCTCTCGGTACTAATATCTGATTCTCTGGCAACTTTGACATGCTACAAACTTAAATGGTTATAAAAATATCATTCAGAGGCAATAAGTACCCCTTAAACCCCATCAATAGCATGGAAAAAAACTTTTCTGCACACAGACTTGAGCATAAATTAAAACTGGTATCTTAAGACATTTCTACAGGAAGCCTTACTGGCTTAATAAATCCTCATCGAATAAACACATTTATTAAATGTTCTGGAACCTAACCAGTTCTTCAGAAATCCTCTGTACTGCAAGGGATCCAATGTGCCTTGACCAGACCACAGACCCCGCCGTTTCTGGAACCTAAACAGTTCTTCAGAAACCTTCTGTACTGCAAGGGATCCAGCATGCCTTCACCAGGCCATGGACCCCGCGGTTTCTGGAACCTAAACAGTTCTTCAGAAATCCTCTGTACTGCAAGGGATCCAGCGTGCCTTCACTAGGCCACGGACCCCGTGGTTTCTGGAACCTAATCAGTTCTTCAGAAATCCTCTGTACTGCACGGGATCCAGCGTGCCTTGACCAGGCCTCGGACTCTGCAGTTTCTGGAACCTAACCAGTTCTTCATAAATCCTCTGTACTGCAAGGGATCCAGCGTGCCTTGACCTGGCCACTGACCTCATGATTTCAGGAACCTGAACAGCTTTTCAGAAATCCTCTGTACTGCAAGGGACCCAGCATGCCTTGACCAGGCAATGGACCCCTAGATTTCTGGAACCTAAACAGCTTTATAGAAATCCTCTGTACTGCAAGGGATCCAGCGTGCCTTGACCAGGCCACAGACCCCTCAATTTCTATAACCTAAACAGCTTTTGGGAAATCCTCTGTACTGCAAGGGATCCAGCATGCATGACCAGGCCACGGACCCCTTGATTTCTGGAACTTAAACAGTTGTTCAGAAATCCGCTGTACTGCAAGGGATCCAGCGTGCCTTGACCAGGCCACGGACCTTGTGATTTCTGGAACCTAAACAGCTTTTCAGAAATCCTCTGTACTGTAAGGGATCCAGTGTTCCTTGACCAGGCCATGGACCCCTAGATTTCTGGAACCTAAACAGTTTTCCAGAAATCCTCTGTACTGGAAGAGAACCAGCGTGCCTTGACCAGGCCACAGACCCCTCATTTTCTGGAACCTAAACAGCTTTTCAGAAATCCTCCGTACTGCATGAGATCCAGCATTCTTTGAGCAGGCCATGGACCCCTCAATTTCTGGAACCTTAACAGTTCTTCAGAATTCCACTGTACTGCAAGAGATCCAGTGTGCCTTGACCAGGCCACAGCCCTTGTGATTTCTGTAACCTAACCAAATTTCAGAAATCCTCTGTACTGCAAGGGATCCAGCATGCCTTGACAAGGCCATGGACCTCACGATTTCAGGAAGCTAAACAGATTTTCAGAAATCCGCTGTACTGCCAGAGATCCAGCGTGCCTTGACCAGGCAATGGACTCTGTGATTCTGGAACCTAAACAGTTCTTCAGAAATCCTCTGTACTGCAAGGGATCCAGCATGTCTTGACCAGGCCACGGACCTTGTGATTTCTGGAACCTAAACAGATTTTCAGAAATCCTCTGTACTGCAAGGGATCCACTGTGCATTGACCAGGCCATGGACCCCTAGATATCTGGAACCTAAACAACTTTTCAGAAATCCTCTGTACTGCAAGGGATCCAGCGTGCTTTGACCAGGCCACGGACCCCTCAATTTCTGGAACCTAAACAGCTTTTCAGAAATCCTCTGTACTGCAAGGGATCCAGCATGCCTTGACCAGGCCATGGACCCCTCGATTTCTGGAACCTAAACAGCTTTTCAGAAATCCTCTGTACTGCAAGGGATCCAGCATGCTTTGACCAGGCTATGGACCCCTCAATTTCTGGAACCTAAACAGCTTTTCAGAAATCCTCTGTACTGCATGGGATCCAGCGTTCCTTGACCAGGCCATGGACCCCTCAATTTCTGGAACCTAAACAGCTTTTCAGAAATCCTCTGTACTGGATGGGATCCAGTGTGCCTTGAGCAGGCCATCGACCCCTCAATTTCTGGAACCTAAACAGCTTTTCCGAAATCCTCTGTACTGCAAGGGATCCAGCGTGCTTTGCCCAGTCAACAGACCCTTCGATTTCTGGAACCCAAACAGTTTTTCAGAAATCCTCTGTACTGCAAGGGATCCAGCATGCCTTGACCAGGCAATGGACCCCGTGATTTCTGGAACCTAAACAGTTCTTCAGAAATCCGCTGTACTGCAAGGGATCCAGGACGCCTTGAACAGGCCATGGACCTTGTGATTTCTGGAAGCTAAACAGCTTTTCAGAAATCCTCTGCATTGCAAGGGATCCAGTGTGCCTTGAGTAGGCCATGGACCCCTAGATTTCTGGAACCTAAACAGCTTTTCAGAAATCCTCTGTACTGCAAGGGATCCAGCATGCCTTGACCAGGCCATGGACCCCTCAATTTCTGGAACCTAAACTGCTTATTAGAAATCCTCTGTACTGCAAGGGATCCAGCGTGCCTTGACCAGGCCACGGACCCCTCAATTTCTGGAACCTAAACAGCTTTTCAGTAATCCTCTGTACAGCATGCGATCCAGCATGCCTTGAGCAAACCATGGGCCCGCAATTCTGGAACCTAAAACAGCTTTTCAGAAATCCTCTGTACTACAAGGAATCAGCGTGCCTTGACCAGGCAATGGACCCGTGATTTATGGAACCCAAACAGCGGAAATCCTCTGTACTGCAAGGGGATCCAGCGTGCCTTGACCAGGCCACGGACCCCTCAATTTCTGGAAGCTAAACAGCTTTTCAGAAATCCTCTATACTGCAAGGGTCCAGTGTGCCTTGACCAGGCCACGGACCCCTTGATTTCTGGAACCTAAACAGCTTTTCAGAAATCCTCTGTACTGGAAGGGATCCAGTGTGCCTTGACCTGGCCACGGACCTCACAATTTCAGGATCCTAAACAGCTTTTCAGAAATCCACTGTACTGCAAGGGATCCAGCGTGCTTTGACCAGTCCATGAACCCCTCAATTTCTGGAACCCAAAGAGTTTTTCAAATTTCCTCTGTACTGCAAGGGATCCAGTGTGCCTTGACCAGGCAATGGACCCCATGATTTCTGGAACCTAAACAGTTCTTCAGAAATCTATTGTACTGCAAAGGAATCCAGCGTGCCTTGACCTGTGGATTAAAAGAGGGGCCTTTTTTTTTTTTTTAAACTTTAGCTGCCAAGGCTCGACAGTCACCAGGCTCATATCGGAGCCTACACTGGAGCAAGATCGCATTGGCTTGCTGCACAAGGCTTGAAGCTTCATAGCTGCTGGGCTTCAAGGCTTCAAGACTTAAAATTGCCTGGTGTGTGGTCTCACCACCTTATTTCATAGACTAGGTAAAATTTAACAATGTTTGTTCGTCTTTCGGATGAGACGTTAAACCAAGGTCCCATCTGCCTGGATTGGTGGTAATTCAGGTGGATGTTAAAGATCCCATGGCACTTATCGAAAAGAGAAGGGGAATTTCCCCTGTGTCCTGGCCAAATTTCTCTCATTCACTAAAAATATCACCAACAGCTTAATCTGGCTCAAGGTCAGTTGGCATTAATCTGTATCCCCTTCCCCTGGGTCTTGCCTGAAAATAGGCAGGATTTGTCTAGTGCACTTACCTGGTCAACAAAAAAATAAAGAAAAGAAAAAAAGGCATAAAAGAGCATGAAGGAGTGCAAGTTGTCAGCAGAAAGAGGATGAAATAAGACAAAAGGATGCTGAACCCTCTCTCCTAGTATGGCAACAATGACATACATTTTATTGGGTAGAGGAAAGCGTTTCAGTGACCCTGTACCACTTGCTCCTCTGAGGTCCTCTGTAGTAGAATGTGGGTATTGACGACAACCAGCATGCAATCCTCCAGCTCCACATTCCATCTCAATAATTAGTAAGATAATGAAAACATTTTCTGGGTGTACATCTGTTACACTAACACTACAGCTAATGCTAGAGCTTATGCTTATATTAAAACTAATGTTTAAAGTACAGTTTGCGTTTACAGTACAGCTTACGCTTACGCTACTGCTTACGCTTGCACTAAACCTAATGCTGCAGCTTATGCTACAACTTACGCTAATGCTGCAGCTTATGCTAATTTTACAGCTAACGTTTCAGGTAATGCTACATCATTCACTAATGCTACATCTTATGCTAATGCTACAGCTCAGTCACAGTAGTGCTACAGCTATGCTAATGCTTCAGCTAATGCCCATGCTACAGCTATGCTGAGGCTACAAAAAAGCTAACACTACAGGTAATGCTAGGGCTACAACTACACTAACAGACTTAACACCTAGGACATTTTTTTTAAACTTTGTTTATTAGTTTACAGAGAAACATGGAAACATAGACTTTGATGGCAGATAAGGACCGCTAGGCCCATCAAGTCTGCCCATTTCCCTACCTACAGGATAGGCCGCAGATCCTAGTTAACCAACAGCCTATTTCTTCCAACCCCCCACAAGAATTGCCTTATGTCTGTCCCATGCATTCTTGAATTCTCCCACAGTTTTAGACCCCACAACCTCCTCAGGAAGGCTGTTCCATGCATCCACTACCCTCTTTTGTGAAATAATACTTCCTCACATTGCTCTGAACAGCCCTCCTTCTATCTTTAAATTGTGTCCCCTTGTTCTTGCAAGTCTCTTTCTGAAAGATGCTACCCTCTTGGACTTTGTTGATTCCACTGAGGTACTTAAAGTTTCTATCATGTCCCCCTCTCACCTTCTTTCCTCCAAGGTGCCCATATTAAGCTCCTTTAGTCTCTCCTCATATGGCTTCTCTTGCAGACCCTGCACCATTTTAGTTGCCCTCCACTGGACTGCCTCTATCCTGTCTGTGTCCTTGCGGAGATGGGGATCTCCAGAACTGGATGCAGTACTCCAGATGGGGTCTCACCAATTGTCTGTACAGAGGGATAACAACTTCTTGTTTTCTGCTGATGATGCCTCTCCCTATACATCCTGGTATACCCCCAGCCCTCCCTACTGCCTTCTCACATTGCTTGCTAACCTTAAAGTCATCTGATATGTTTACCCCCAGGTCCCTTTCCTTTTTTGTTGTTGTTACTACCTCCCCACCAGTTGTGTATTCTTCCCTGGGTTCTTGTTTCCAGGTGCATTATTTGACTTCTTTGCATTGAATCCTTAGCTGCCATCACGTCTGACCATTCCTCCAACCTTGCCAAGTCCCTTTCATCCTTTCCATGCCTCCTTGTGTATCAACCCAGTTGCAGATCTTTGTGTCATCTGCAAAAGGCATACTTTTCCTTCAGTCCTCTGCAATGTCACTGATGAAGACATTAAAAGGACTGGACCGAAACTGAACCCTCACGGTACCCTCACTAGTAACCCCTTTCTTCAGAGTGGACTCCATTTACAATTACCTTCTGTGTCCTGTTGTCCAGCCAATGTTTTACCCAGGCTACCACCCTGGGACCCACTCCCAGGCTGGTTAATTTGACTATTAATCTTTTGTGTGGGACTGTGTCAAATTCTCTCTACAAAAGTCTAGGTAGGCCATCTCCACAGCCCCTCCCTGGTCTACTACTTTGGTCACCCAGTCAAAGAAATCTATTAGATTCATCTGACATGACCTTTCAGCTGTGAACCCATGCTGCCTTGGGTCCTATGCTCCACTGGCCTCTAGGTACTCAACTATTCTTTCCTTCAGAAATGACTCCATCACTTTCCCTACCAGAGAAGTCAGACTGACAGGTCTGTAGTTTCCTGCCTCTGTCTTGGTCCCACTTTTGTGAAGGGGAATCACATCTGCCTTCTCCAGTCCTCGGGTACAACACCATCCTCCAATGATTTATTAAAAAGAGTAGCTAGTGGTTTCACTGTTCCTCTTAATTCTTTTAGAATTCTGGGGAATTTCATCAGGACCCATTGCTTTGTCCACCTTCAGTTTTAAGAGTTCTTGCAGAACCCTTTCTTCTGTGATAGGACTGGGATCGACCCCCCTATCAAGAGTGCTTCTGTTAATTGGATTAGGCACTTCCCCCTCCTCTTTTGTGAATACTGAGCAGAAATATTCATTCAGTATTCCTGCATTTTCACTGTCCCCCTCTACCCACCCACCGTTCATTCTATTCAGCCTCACTATCCCTCCCTTTGTCTTTCTACACTCGCTAATGTACCTATAAAAGGTTTTATCCCCCTTCTTAACTGAGTTGGCTATCTTTTCCTCAGTTTGGGCTTTTGCTATTCTGACTTTCCTCCCTGCTTCCTTCTGCCTTAACTGGTACATCTCTCTGTCTTGCTTCTTCTGTGTTTCCTTATACTTCCGGAATGCTATCTTTTTCTTCCTAACTTTCACAGCCACCTCTTTTGAGAACCATAGTGGCTTTTTCTTTCATTTTGATTTGTTTATTTGCTTCACACAAAGGCTTGTTGCCTCTGTGATGGCAGTTTTGATTCCCCATTGTTGCTCCACACCTCCTTCTAGCCTGTTTGCTAGTGCTTTTCTGAGGCACTCTCCCATCTTGCCAAAGTCAGCCCTCCTAAAGTCCAGTACCCTCACTTTTGTATGACTTGACTCTGTAGCTGAGTTTAATGTCAACCACACTGTTTGATGGTTACTTGTCTCCAGATGGCAACCCACTTCAAGATCTGAGATCCTCTCACTGCCCCCGTTTGAGAGTACAAGGTCTAAGATTGCTCCCTCACGAGTGGGTTCCAAAACTAGCTGTCTAATGCCTGCCACCTGTAGGGCATCAAGACATGCAATAGACATACAGTCATAAAAGTGTCTGGAGACAGAGTACATAAGGATAAAACATAAAGGAAATACCACAGGAAGGTGCCACCCCTCTTAATACACACAATTTAAAATGAATACTTTGTACTGTTTCGATTAGATACAGCTTTAGGAGGCTATCAGTAAAAACAACTTAATCAAAAATAGTCCCTTGTATATATTGCTGCTGTTTAAGCCCATGAGCTGCATGATATAGTGGGATGATTTAGAAGTCCATATGGCTTACAAACATCTCCCTCCTGAGAGAAAGACAAAAAACATGTAGAAACAATTTAGGTACCTTATAGGTAACAACCACCATAAATGTCTATACAAACCACCCTCTTCTGTACTAATATCTGATTCTCTGGCAACTTTGACATGCTACAAACTGAAATGGTTATAAAAATGTTGTTCAGAGGCAATAAATACCCCTTAGACCCCATCAATAGCATGGAAGAAAACTTTTCTGCTCCCAGATTCGAGCATAAATTAAAACTAGTATCTTAAGACATTTCTACAGGAAGCCTTACTGGCTTAATAAATCCCCATAGAATAAACACAATTATTAAATGTTCAGGAACCTAACCAGTTCTTCAGAAATCCTCTGTACTGCAAGGGATCCAGCGTGCCTTGACCAGGCCACAGACCCCGCCGTTTCTGGAACCTAAACAGTTCTTCAGAAATCCTCTGTTCTGCAGAGGATCCAGCACGCCTTCACCAGGCCAGGGACCCCGCAGTTTCTGGAACCTAACCAGTTCTTCAGAAATCCTCTGTACTGCAAGGGATCCAGCATGCCTTGACCAGGCCATGGACTCTGCAGTTTCTGGAACCTAAACAGTTGTTTAGAAATCCGCTGTACTGCAAGGGATCCAGTGTGCCTTGACCTAGCCATGGACCTCATGATTTCAGGAGCCTAAACAGCTTTTCAGAAATCCACTGTACTGCAAGGGATCCAGCGTGCCTTGACCAGGCCATGGACCTCACGATTTCTGGAACCTAAACAGCTTTTCAGAAATCCTCTGTACTGCAAGAGACCCAGCGTGCCTTGACCAGGCAATGGACCCCGTGATTTCTGGAACCTAAACAGTTCTTCAGAAATCCACTGCACTGCAAGGGATCCAGCGTGCCTTGACCTGGCCATGGACGTTGTGATTTCTGGACCCTAAACAGCTTTTCAGAAATCCTCTCTTCTGCAAGGGATCCCGTGTGCCTTGACCAGGCCATGGACCGCTCAATTTCTGGAACCTAAACAGCTTTTCAGAAATCCTCTGTATTGCAAGTGATCCAGCGTGCTTTGACCAGTCCACGGACCCCTCAATTTCTGGAACCCAAACAGTTTTTCAGAAATCCTCTGTCCTGCAGGGGATCCAGCATGCCTTGACCAGGCAATGGACCCGTGATTTCTGAAACCGAAACAGTTATTCAGAAATCTGCTGTACTGCAAGGGATCCAGCATGCCTTGACCAGGCCATGGACCCCTAGATTTCTGGAACCTAAACAGCTTTTCAGAAATCCTCTGTATTGTAAGGTTTACAGCATGCCTTGACCAGGCTTGGACTCCTAGATTGCTGGAACCTAAACAGATTTATAGAAATCCTCTGTACTGTAGGGAATCCAGCGTGCCTGGACCAGGCCACAGATCCCTCAATTTCTGGAACCTAAACAGTTCTTCAGAAATCCTCTGTACTGCAAGGGATCCAGTGTGCCTTCACTAGGCCTCCGACCCCGTGGTTTCCGGCACCTAACGAGTTCTTCAGAAATCCTCTGTACTGCAAGGGATCCAGCATGCTTTGATCAGGCCATGGACTCTGCAGTTTCTGGAACCTAACCAGTTCTTCAGAAATCCTCTGTACTGCAAGTAATCCAGTGTGACTTGACTAGGCCATGGATCCTGCAGTTTCTGGAACCTAAAAAAGTTCTTCAGAAATCCGCTGTACTGCAAGGGATCCAGCATGCCTTGTCCTGGCCATGGACCTCGTGATTTCAGGAACCTAAACAGCTTTTCAGAAATCCACTGTACTGCATGGGAGCCAGCATGCCTTGAGCAGGCCAAGGACCCCTCCATTTCTGGAACCTAAACAGCTTTTCAGAAATCCTCTGTACTGCAAGGGATCCAGCATGCCTTGACCAGGCCATGGACCTTGTGATTTCTGGAACCTAAACATCTTTTCAGAAATCCTCTGCAGTGCAAGAGATCCAGTGTGCCTTGACTAGGCCATGGACCCCTAGACTTCTGGAACCTAAAGAGCTTTTCATAAATACTCTATACTGCAAGAGATCCAGCGTGCCTTGACCAGGCAATGGACTCTGCGATTTCTGGAACCTTAACAGTTCTTCAGAAATCCACTGTACTGCAAGGGATCCAGTGTGCCTTGACCTGTGGATTAAAAGAGGGGCCTTTTTTTAAACTTTAACTGCCTAGGCTCGACAGTCACCAGGCTCATACTGGAGCCTACACTGGAGCAAGATCGCATTGGCTTGCTGCACAAGGCTTGAAGCTTCATAGCTGCTGGGCTTCAAGGCTTCAAGACTTAAAATTGCCTGGTGAGCAGTCTCACCACCTCATTTCATAGACCAGGTAAAATTTAACAATGTTTGTTCGTCTTTCGGATGAGACGTTAAACCAAGGTCCCATCTGCCTGGATTGATGGTAGTTCAGGTGGATGTTAAAGATCCCATGGCACTTATCGAAAAGAGTAGGGGAATTTTATTGGTAAGAAATTGGGCTTCATTACAGAAAAAACAACAAGATACACATTAACAACTAGAACAAAAACATGTCACAATCACACAGCGATAAACAGGGCATCACAATTACTCCACATAAGTTCAGCTTGATGTCTAGAATAAACCAGATAATCATTTTTCTTAACAGAACATAAAGCTTTTTGAATATTACAAATAACTTTGTGTGTAAGAATAGTTTTTTTGATGTAAAACCAATAAGCATCTTGCTTGCCATATGTAATATCGAATAATTGCAAAAATTACATACAATGTTTCAACATGGTATTTTCCATTAAGCAGTTCATTAGTACAAAACATAATTTGTTCATATGAGATATTAAAAAATAAAGGCTCCGACCATTCTGTAGCTAGTGCATACCAAATATCTAAGGAGAACGGACATTCAGAAAACAGATGTTGCTGAGTTTCAGGAACTTGAAAACAAGAAACTCTGGGGCAATATCTTAAGTTCAAAGCTTTGTGTTTATGATTATTATTCACCCCTTATCTGTCATAGTTGCTTAACCAAACCATATCCCATATATAGGATGGTAACTGAGGATTATGAAGTTGCTGGAGTACCCAGGGGAGACGGCTGGAGGAGCAAAGGGGGAAAGACTACTTCTTCCTGGGCCTCCAATCTCCAAATCCTGTTATATAACATCAACCTAGATAAAACACAAAAATCCTGAGGGATAAGGTTCCAGGTTAAGGCCATTTTAAAACTTTCTTTCCCATAGGCAGGAATATCGTGTGATTTAGAAATAATACCCTTGTAATTGGCATTCCAATTATCTAAACAAAAAGAAAACCAGGCCATAAAGTACGGTTTCAAAAGGTATCCCAGGTTTTAAAGCTTTGCCAAAATTATAATTGAAAAAGACTATAAAAACAACAGGGTGGATCATATTAACCCCACCTTCCTTAATAGGCCTGTATGTAAAACTTCTCTTAAGAGGGTTTAATCTAGACCCCCAGAAACCTTTAAAAAAATCCCATTTAATTTGGTAAACAAGGCTATAGGTGTCGGAAACACATAACTGAGATATAAAAAATGGGGATAACTAAAGTTTAAGTAAAAGCGATTTTTTTTTCTTCCCAATTAATTGATGCTTCCAACTAGCAATCAAACCGTCTGCTTTTTAAAGCAATGTCCCAATTATGGACTTGCATATTCTCACGTCAAAATAAATCCCTAAATACTTAAATGCTTCTTTTTAACAGAACGCCAGCATAAAAACCATTACTGGGAAGAGAGTCATGCCCTAGTGGCACACATATACTTTTATTAAGGTTTATTTTAGATCCAGATACAAAGGAAACGGTATGGAGGACCTGAATAATTGCATCTTGTTGTGTTGTAAAATCGACTGCCAAGATCAAATCATCAGCATAAGCTAAAGCTTTGATCGGTGGAGAGGAAGGAATACAAAGTAAACCAACAATTTGGGGACAAAGTAAAATTGCTCTCAAAAGAGTATCAATATAAAAATTATAAAGTAACGGACTCAGTGGACATCCCTGCCGTACACCACAAGCTAGGGAGATGGGGTTTCCTAACCAACCATTGACATTGGGTATTACCACAACGTCTTTATATAAAAGACGTATCCAAGAAAGGAATTGCACCGGAAAACCAAAAGCTGCCAAAACTTGGAATAAGTAGTCATGAGAGACTTTGTCAAAAGCTTTTTCTTGGTCTAAGCCTAATATCCACCCTGAGATGGCTTTTTTTTCTCCTAGAGCGAATATTTCACGTAATAAAATAAGGTTATCGTATGGGTATCTTCCAGGAATGCCACAAGTTTGGGTAGAACTTATCATTTTGGATGCAATTTTTAGCATTCTGGACAGTAAGATTTTAGCGAGAATTTTATAATCAACATTTAATAGGCTAATAGGTCTCCAATTATTGATATCAGAGGCATCCCCCTTTCTTTTTAAAAAGTAAAATTAACAAAGCTTCCTTCATTGATTTAGCCAAGGTGTCACAACGTAACATTTCATTATATAATAGAGTTAGAACAGGAACAAGATCTAAGGAAAAGGTTTTATAAAAGTGTGCTGTTAGCCCATCTGACCCTGGGGCAGAGTGTGGACTTAAGCTGTGAATAGCTAGCAATACTTCTTGTTCAGTGATATCAACAGATAGCATATCTTGGTCAGATTTGGAAAGCTGAGGTAATTGCAATGAATTTAGAAAAGTTCCAGCATTCACCTGACCATCTTTGGTTCCAAACATATTGGAAATATGGTGCTCTACATGCTTAACTAACCCTTCAGGTGACGTAACTAACTCCCCAGTTTGAGATTTAAAAGATGAGATTAGTTTAGCATCTATTCTATCTTTACAGGCTAGAAAAGAGTCAAGACAGCCTTTAGTAACACGGGTACCAAAACGAGCTTCTTGACCCAAAGAATCAGCTCGATTATACTGAAAAAGTCTCATTTGGGCACTAATCTCTTTAATTTGAGAGCTGTAGTCATTATTAGTGGAACTAGCCAAGGAAATAAGGTGTTGTAATTGATGCCTCAAAGTTAAATAGGTCAAATATTTGGTGTTTTGTTTATCTGCCGCCTTTTTTTGGAAGACTTTCTTCCAGCTTTGTTTAGAGGCCTCCCACCAGTCCATCCCATTGTCATACAATTCAACAACTGACAAACGAGCTAGGAACTCCTTATGCCAGATTTTTAGAAAAAAGGATCATCTAATAAAGAATCATTAAGGCGCCAACCAGTTTTCCTACAACGCGGGGCAGAGTTCCAGGAAAACGATGCGCATAGGGCAACATGATCCGAAAATTCAATCCCCACAGTTTTACAAGAAAGTAGTATCAGAACTTTGGACAAAAAAATAAAATCAATCCTAGTACGCAAGGTCCCTTTAAAAAGGTAAACCTCAGATTTGTGAAAATGCCTATATGCATCCACAAGTCTAGCAGTGGAAACAATGTCATTTAAAGCTGTAGAATCACAAAAGAGTTTAGGGGTCTTAAGGCCTCGATCTGATTGATGTAGGCCACAGTTGAAATCCCCTACCCATAAAAGTAATCTGGAGGTGTACAAATAGGGTCTGATTAAATGAAAGAGTGAGACCCTTTGGGCTTTGGTTTGAGGGCGTAAATCCCTATTAAACGAAACCTTTCAGATTTATAAGAAAAGTCCAATAATAAGGCTCTACCTGGAGAGATGTCAACCAGTCTGGATACATGAATTTCAGAATTAGAGAATAAAATACCAATTCCATCACAGGTATCTGACCCAATTGACCAAAATGAAGGGCCCATAGTCCATGCCTTGGAGGCTTGGCATAGCTCTCCATGGGTTTTTAATCTGGTATCCACTAAACAGACAATGTCGCAGTTAAGGTCTGTAAGTGTTAAAAAAACCCCTCCCAACTTCTTTTTCCCTTTAATGCTATTGACATTTAAGGAACAAATAGATAGGGAAGACATTTTTAAGAGGTGGATGGAGATTTACCCCTTCGACTTTGCCTTGTACGTTTGGCTATAGGGTCAGTGTTAGTACAAGCTTCCCCATCGGGGAAGGAGCGAATTGAAGAGGTGTCAGCATCTTCCCCACCGGAGTCTTTGTCAGAAAGATCAGTAGCTAAAACTGCAAATTTATTAGGGGATTGCCAAGTACGGATAGTACTATCTTTGCTGCGACTAGCCATAGCAAGACCCTTTCTAGTTCTTTTATGAGTGACAGTAGTAAAACTTGGAGTATCTACGTCTAAATCCATATGGGGGGGAGGCATAACTTTATCAGGTATTTTGGAGCTAGTGACTAAGGAAGAAACATTGGAATCAGTAGAAGATACTGCTTTCAAAGAAGTTTGAGAGTCTGAAGTAGGGACTGTGGAAAATTCTGCAGAATTAACTATCGGTAAGGGGGGAGAATCAGTATCCAAGGTTGAAGAGGCCACCTTTTGAGCCTGTAATTGTTGGGCAATTAAGCAATAAACCACGACAGGGTGTTGGTGATGCTGGTTTTACCCACGCCTGGCGTGGTTCGGTCACCGAGCCGCGGGCAGTGAGTACGCCAGGCGTGGGTAAAACCAGCATCACCAACACCCTGGAGTGGTTTATTGCTATTATACAATGTGTCCCTTAATTTTTGTTCAAAAAGAATAGAAAAATAATTATTTTTGCATTTTTATAGCTTTGTAATGAATTTGTTCTTACACTACAAAAAATAGTGCAGTGTAAAAAGTGTAGGTTGGTGGAGGCATGGTCCTATTACAAAGGCTGTATCATTAAAACATCCTAGTACTAAAAGAGATTTGTACTCAAAAGAGTGCATAACAAAGACCCTCTGAGAGGAGAACGTCACTTTTCTTTCTCTCTCTCTCTCTCTCCCCGGGAGAAAAGAAAGCCGTGGCCCCTCTCCAAAGACTACATATCCCAGGATGCCCCACTGCACTGACCCTAGCAACAGCTGAGAAGACGCACTAGAAAGGGGGAAACCGAATGTGAGTACCGAGCGGCGCTGCTGTCAAACTCAGAGTTCGAGTTTTTCTGTAACCCGTGGAGTCTTTACGTTCATTTGAAAACGACTTGTTTAATTATTGTGCGGGTGCCTTTCGGCTTTCTGCCGTTGCTTCCGATCGTAAGTGCCGGTCCGAGCCAAGAACATGGTCGAGAGCGAAGAGGTTGTGGCGGGAATTCAGCCTCTTCATGTCGCTGTTTCCGTGGGCAGTCAGGATCCCTGGTCTGTAGTTTTATCTTTTTTGTTGTGGTTGGAGAAGTAGAGGCCGAATTGGTGTAGGAATGGTGCCGGTGCCACAGTAATGTTTAGTGAGGAAAACAACATGGCGGCTCGGAGTGATTTTTACTTTTTTTTTTTGCAGTTAGTGAGATGCGGCTGGCTGGCACTTGTTCCTGTTGGTGATGCTAGATTTTACAACAGGGTGATAGTGCCAGCTGGCCAATGAGAAGTGGGTATTTTGTTTGCCATTGTATAATAGTAATTAAACCGTCATGAGAAGGACAATCGTCCCTATTATGAGATGCCCAGGGGCATCGGCCATAAGCATGGCCAGTCCCCTCACACAGGTTACATTTAAAAGAATTCGAACATTTCGTAGAATTATGTCCATATTCGAAACAGTGACTACATCTTAAAGTGTCACAGGCCGAACTTAAATGAGTGCGCGAACCACACTTAAAACATGATTTGGGCTGTCCTGCATAAATCCCTTGTCTTTACCCAAAAAAAATAAATTAGGTAAATGTTTAGGACCAGTGTTGGTAGGGTAGAGTTTAACTCGGACCCTCCAACTCCCATCCCAAATTTGCTCACTGTCAAGATTAGGAATAGGCCGGTTCAGAACTTCACACCGCTTATTCAACCAAAAAAGAATATCTTCAATATTTACTCCCTCATTTTTGAAAACAACAGTAATATTACGTACAGCTGGTTTAGTGAGGGGAATGGCTTGAAAAGGGGACCAAATAGGTGAGGACTGCAGCTTATCATATTGAGCCCAAAATCTGTCAAGCCCAGACATTTGTTTAAAGCTAATATCAAAGTTAGAATTTCCTATGTTAATTAGAGCAAAAATCTCCGAAGAGAAAAATTTCATTGACCCTTTAAGCAGAGATTTGGCCACATATAAGCGGTCGGGGGGATTTCCAAACCTCCTTTATAAAGTAGTCTAACTGCATTCCTTCTTGGTGCAGGTTCACCTTTAGTTGAAAATAAATCTGCAAGTTTAAAATTAGCACCAGAAGACACTTTAGCAGGAATATGCAGAGTGGGTTCAGAAAAAGCAGTCTTTGTACCAACTAAATCATTACATGCTGTAGAATCAGTGGGCTTAGTATTTTTACTAAAAGAATCAAGTCCTGTAACAATCTTAAAAGGATCCACACCCCGGGGTTCGTTGGAGCTCATGGTGTCCTTAACAGCAGAGTTTTTGAGGAGATTCAAATAGACAGGGTCTTGAGAGTCTGGGGTCCAAACCCCTCCAACCCCCTTCTCCCAACCAGCATTTTCAAGTGCTTTGTCTGGTGACCATTCATTTGAAATGTCCTGATTTAAAGGAGTAGGAGTTAATTTAGGTTTCTTGTGGAAAAATGAACTTCCACGTTTAGACCAACCCGGGTCTTTATTGGCAGAAAAGAAGAAAACTTCAGGAGTAGAGGGTTTCTGTGAGACGAACTGAGGGTTTACAGGCATAATGGAGGCACTTACTGTGGTGAAACCATCGCTAGCTTGCGTGCTTTCGAGATGTCCACTATCTTGGCGGCGTAATTCGGCCTCCGAGCAGTCCAGGATGGGGTTGAGTCGGTTGGCTACTGCAGTCGGCTGTTCCGCTGATGCGGAAGGAACTGAGTTGAATTCCGCGTCTTGCACGTCGGCTGGGGGCTTTCCACATTCAGTGTCGCAGCGAGAAGGGCTTCGGGTAGGTGTCCGCGTAGATGCCTGCGCAGATGACGCTATCTCCGTGTCAAGAAGCTGCAATAGCAGGACTAAAGCTAGGCACTTCTCCTGAAGGCTGGAAACAGACGAGTTATCCCCAACACAAACAGGTACATCAAAATCATTTCCAGTAGTCGCGAGTTTAGGAACGGAATCCGCTTCAAGTATAGTAGCACTACTCGTAGTAGCCACATCCAAATGCTCTTCTATGGCCTCTAGTATAGGTAGCACAGGGGAGGAGGCCCACTCCCCCGAGCTAACAGCATCCATCTCTTCCTGGGGATCATGCGGACTGGCCATCATGCAACCAGCGCAAAGGCTCCACTTACACAGAGTAGGGGAATTTCCCCGGTGTCCTGGCCAAATTTCTCTCATTCACTAAAAATATCAATAACAGCTTAATCTGGTTCAAGGTCAGTTGGCATTAATCGGTATCCCCTTCCCCTGGGTCTTACCTGAAAATAGGCAGGATTTGTCTGGTGCACTTACCCGGTCAACAAAAAATAAAAAAAAGAAATACAAGCATTAAAGAGCATGAAGGAGTGCAGGTTGTCAGCACAAAGAGGAAGAAATAAGACAAAAGGATGCTGAACCCTCTCTCCAAGTATGGCAACAATGACATACATTTTATTGGGTAGAGGAAAGCATTTCATTGACCCTGTACCAGTTGCTCCTCTGAGGTCCTCTGCAGTAGAATGTGGGCCTTGACGACAACCAGCATGCAATCCTGCAGCTCCACATTCTATCTCAATAATTAGTAAGATATTGAAAACACTTCCTGGGTGTTAGATCTGTTACACTAACACTACAGCTAATGCTAGAGCTTATGCTTACATTAAAACTAATGTTTATAGTACAGTTTGCGCTTATTCTACAGCTTACGCTTACGCTACTGCTTACACTTGCACTAAACCTAATGCTGCAGCTTATGCTACAACTTACGCTAATGCAACAGCTTATGCTAGTACTACAGCTAACGTTACAGGTAATGTTACATCATTCACTAATGCTACATAGAAACATAGAATTTGACGGCAGATAAGGACCGCTTGGCCCACCTAGTCTGCCCATTTTTCTACCTAACAGATAAGCTGCAGATCCTAGTTAACCAACAGCTTACTTCCTCCTACTCCCCACTAGGACTGCCTTATGCCTGTCCCATGCATTCTTGAAGTCCCCCACTGTTCTTGACTCCACGACCTCCTCAGGGAGGCTGTTCCATGCATCCACAACCCTCTCAGTGAAAAATACTTCCTCACATTACCTCTGAGCCATCCCCTCAATCTTCAAATTGTGCCCCTTGTTCTTGCACATCTTTTTGAAAGATGCTACCCCTTGGACTTTGTTTATTCCCTTGAGGTACTTGAAAGTTTCTATCATATCCTCTCTCCTTCTTTCCTCAAGGGTATACATATTAAGCTCCTTTAGTCTTTCTTCATATGTCCTCTGGTGCAGACCCTGCACCATTTTGTTGCCCTCCTTGGACAGCCTCCACTCTGTCTATGTCTTTATGGAGATGAGGTCTCCAGAACTGCACACAGTACTCAGATGGGGTCTCACCAACTGTCTGTACAGAGGGATAACAACTTCCTGTTTTCTACTATTGATGCCCCTTCCTATGCATCCCAGTATCCCCCCAGCCTTCCTTACTGCCTTCTCACATTGCTTGCCCACCTTTAGGTCATCTGATATAATTACCCCAGGTCCCTTTATAGTTTTACTGTTGTCAGTATCTCACCCCCCATTGTGTACGCTTCCCCTGGGTTTTTGTTTCCCATGTGCATTACCTTGCACTTCTTTGCATTGAATCTGAGCTGCCATATATTTGACCATTCCTCCAACCTTGCCAAGTCCCTTCTCATCCTTTCCACTCTATCTTGTGTATCGACCCTGTTGCAGATCTTTGTGTCATCTGCAAAGAGACATACTTTTCCTTCCTGTTCCTCTGCAATGTCACTTATAAAGACATTAAAAAGGACCGGACCTAGTACTGAACCCTGCGGAACCCCGCTAGTAACCCTCGTTTCTTCACTGTGTACTCCATTTACTACTACCCTTTGTGTCCTGTTGTCTAGCCAATTTTTTATCCAGGCTACCACCTTGGGACCCATTCCAAGGCTCGCTATCTTGTGTATTAATCTTTTGTGTGGGACTGTATCAAATGCCTTGCTAAAATCTAGGTAGACCATGTCCACAGCCCCTCCGTGGTCTACTACTTTGGTCACCCAGTCAAAGAAATCTATTAGATTCGTCTGACACGACCTTCCCATCGTGAATCCATGCTGCCTTGGGTCCTGTGCCCCACTGGCCTCTAGGTACTCAACACTTCTTTCCTTCAGAAGTGATTTCACCATTTTCCTACCACTGAAGTCAAACTAACTGGTCTGTAGTTTCTCGCCTCTGTCCTGCTCCCACTTTTGTGAACAGGAATCACATCTGCCCTCCTCCAGTCCTCGGTACCACCCCATCCTCCCATGATTTGTTAAAGAGTAGCTCATGTGTCACTAGTTCTACCCTTAGTTCTTTTAGAATTCTTGGGTGAATCCCATCAGGCCCCATTGCTTTGTCCACCTTCAATTTTATTAGTTCTTTCAGAACCCTTTCTTCTGTAAATGGACTGGTATCAACCCCCGTCTTCAGACGCTAATGCTACAGCTAAGTCACAGTAGTGCTACAGCTAAGCTAATGCCAATGCTACAGCTAATGCCAATGCTACAGCTAAGCTAATGGTACAGCTATACTTTTGCCACAGCTATGCTGAGGCTACCACAAAGCTAACACTACAGCTGTGCTAACGCTACAACTACACTAACAGATGTAACACCCAGGACATTTTTTTTAAACTTTATTAGTTTACAATAGACATACAGTCATAAAAATGTCCGGAGACAGTACATAAGGATAAAACATAAAGGAAATACCACAGAAAGGTGCCACCCCTCTTAATATACACAATTTAAAATTAATTCTTTGTACTGTTTCAATTAGATACAGCTTTAGGAGGCTATCAGTAAAAACAACTTAATCAAAAATAGTACCTTGTATATATTGCTTTTGTTTAAGCTCATGAGCTGCATGATATAGTGGGATGATTTAGAATTCCATATGGCTTACAGACATCTTCTGCCTCCTGAGAGAAAGACAAAAAACATGTAGAAACAATTTAGGTACCTTATAGGTAACAACCACCATAAATGTCTAAACAATCCACCCTCTTCTGCACTAATATCTGACTCTCTGGCAACTTTGACATGCTACAAACTGAAATGGCTATAAATATATTGTTCAGAGGCTATAATTACCCCTTTAAACCCCATCAACAACATGGTAAGAAAACTTTTCTGTACCCAGACTTGAGCATAAATCAAAACAGGAATCAATACATTTCTAAAAGAAGCCTTAATGGCTTAATAAATCCCTATAGAATAAAGACTTTAATTAATAACAAAATACCCCTCATTTTGTCCATTTTATCTGTGTTTAGATCATGAACAAGTCTGTGGATTAAAAGACAGGCCTTTTTTTTTTAAAACTTAAATTAGCCGCCAAGGCTCGACAGTCACCAGGCTCATACCGGAGCGTACAATGGAGCAAGATTGCTCTGACTTGCTGCACAAGGCTTCAAGCTTCATAGCTTCTGGGCTTCATGGCTTCAAGATTTAAAATTGTCTGGTGTGCGGTCTCACCACCTCATTTCATAGACCAGGTAAAATTTATCAATGTTTGGGGAGCATAAAAGATCAACAAAAAATAAAGAAAAGAAAAAAAAAAGCATAAAAGAGCATGAAGGAGTGCAAGTTGTCAGCACAAAGAGGAAGAAATAAGACAAAAGGATGCTGAACCCTCTCTCCTAGTACGGCAACAATGGCATACATTTTATTGGGTAGAGGAAAGCGTTTCAGTGACCCTGTACCACTTGCTCCTCTGAGGTCCTCTGCAGTGGAATGTGGGCATTGACGACAACCAGCATGCAATCTTCCAGCTCCACATTCCATCTCAATAATTAGTAAGATAAAAAAAAAATTCCTGGGTGTTATATGTTATACTAACACTACAGCTAATGCTAGAACTTGTGCTTACATTAAAACTAATGCTTATAGTAGTTTGTGCTTATGCTGCAGCTCATACTTATGCTGCAGTTTGTGCTTATGCTACAGCTTACGCTTATGCTACAGCTTACGCTTTGCACTAAACCTAATGCTGCAGCTAATGCTACAACTTACGCTACGCTACAGCTTATGCTAATGCTACAGCTAACGTTACAGCTAATGCTGCAGCATTGACTAACCCTACATCTTACGCTAATGCTACAGCTAATGCTACAGCTTATGCTAATGCTACAGCTAAGTCACAGTAGTGCTACAGCTAAGCTAATGCTAATGCTAACACTACAGCTAAGCTAATGCCACAGCTATACTTTTGCCACAGCTATGCTGAGGCTACAACAAAGCTAACAGTACAGCTAATGCTAACGCTTATGCTTACATTAAAACTGTTTATAGTACAGTTTGTGCTTATGCTACAGCTCATGCTTATGCTACAGCTCATGCTTATGCTACAGCTTGCGCTTATGCTACAGCTTACGCTTACGCTACAGCTTATGCTTGCACTAAACCTAATGCTGCAGCTAATGCTACAACTTACGTTATGCTACAGCTTATGCTAATGCTACAGCTAATGTTACAGCTAATGCTACAGCATTCACTAATGCTACATCTTACGCTAATGCTACAGCTTATGCTAATGCAACAGCTAAGCACAGTAGTGCTACAGCTAATGCTAACGCTACAGCTAATGCCAATGCTACTGCTAAGCTCATACTACAGCTAAGCTAATGCTACAGCTATACTTTTGCCACAGCTATGCTGAGGCTACAACAAAGCTAACATCGCAGCTGTGCTAACGCTACAACTACAGTAACAGATGTAACACCCAGGACATTTTTTTAAACTTTTTTAGTTTACAATAGACATACAGTCATAAAAGTGTCCGGAGACTGTACATAAAGATAAAACGTAAAGGAAATTCCACAGGAAGGTGCCACCCCTCTTAATACACACAATTTAAAATGAATACTTTGTACTGTTTCAATTAGATACAGCTTTAGGAAGCCATCAGTAAAAACAACTTAATTAAAAATAGTCTTTTGTATATATTGCTGTTGTTTAAGCCCATGAGCTGTATGATATAGTGGGATGATTTAGAAGTCCATATGACTTACAAACATCTTCTCCCTCCTGAGAGAAAGACAAAAAAACATGTAGAAACAATTTAGGTACCTTATAGGTAACCACCACCATACATGTCTAAACAAACCTCCCTCCTCTGTACTAATATCTGACTCTCTGGCAACTTTGACATGCTACTGAAATGGTTATAAAAATATTGTTCATAGGCAATAAGTACCCCTTAAACTCCATCAACAGCATGGAAAGAAAACTGTTCTGCACCCAAACTTGAGCATAAATTAAAACGGGTATCTTAAGACATTTCCACAGGAAGCTTTACTGGTTTAATAAATCCCCATAGAACAAACCCCTTTAATTAAATAACAAAATATCCCTCATTATGTCCATAAAACAATTTCTGTAGGATCAATTTTAGTCAAAATTCAGCTGGATACCTTTCCCTTCACTGATTAATTCAGGTATCATCTTCCTCAGATTTATCCTGATCTGATTGATCAAAAAATGGCTCTGTGTCTTGGTGGTGGAGCATGTTTTTGTGCCCACTTAAAGGCCTCGGCTGGGACAGTAAAAATGTAGACCCTGCCTTCATTGAGAATCCTCAGACACACTGGAAAAAGCATATTGTGTGGTACCTCTGCCTCTTGTAGAATGTCTCTAACCCCATCGAATCTCTTCTTTTTTTGCCTGGTGGCATAACCTAAATCTGGATAAAGTTGAACTTGGGAGCCATCCTGTAGCAATGTTCTTCATTGAATTGCCAATGCCAGGATGAAATCTCAAGAGCCAACACCATCAAGGAAGGCAACTATGGCTCTATGGGTGTCTGGATAAGCTTGACAACCTGTTATAGTGACCCCATAGGCCTTTTGAATAGTAATGCCCTTATCTTTAAATGCTGGTCTCAACTGTTGCTCCAACCAGTCCAGTAAAAATAGGATAAGGTGATTTCCCCTCACTCCTTTCAGGCATGTCCACAATGCAGAGATTAGCCGTCCTGGTCTGCTTTTCCAAGGCTTCAAGCCTGGACCTCATGTGAGTGTTCTCCTTAACTAATGTCATTGCAGTACCCAGCACTGCCTCTGAACTTTTGCGGGACTCCAAGACCTCTGTTTTCATTACTGTGACATCCGACTCTAAAGTGGTAACTGTGTTTAAGAGTTGAATTTATCCGAGTCCAAACACAGTGAAGATCAAATGATTTATTCTGATGCCCAGAGAGTGTGGCATTTCTTCTCCACTTGTGGCATCTTCTGGATCAGCACAGCCTTGCATGGACCTCAGAGCAGGTAGTCCTGAAGCACTTTGGCTTTTTGCTGCTACTTGAGACCCCTTATCCTTCTTTGGATTGCCCATCATTGTTCTCTATTAGTTCCGATAGCTGAGAAAAATATGTATGCGCTGCTGAAGCATTTAAAATGATATTTTTAAATACTAAATATACAGTGTCTGTGAGATGTGGTGATTTCAGATGTCTGTCGTGATCGTGGTCCGCAGCACCCCCCTCACCCAGGACATTTTTCTTTATCTTACTGGTTATGTTGCCTGTAAAATATTTTAGTTGTGGGATTTATGGGGTTAAATTGAAAATTTATCATATTGCAGTCTGAGGCCCAGGGGCACTCAGCTAGGGAGACCTTTGTGTAAGCAGTCTTTTTCCTGTTGAGTAGAAAGCTTTTTTTTGTAAAACTTCAAAGGATTGAGTCCCTTTTATTAAAACAAAAACATGTTCTGAATGTAAACAGGGTTAAGACAGATTGATATGATTTCCTGCAGGTCTAGCTAGTCAGGACAACAAAAGGATGAGGTTTTAATCCACAAAAACAGTTTGGACCTGTTCTGGAAAAGGGTGGTCCTCAGAGCTTGAAGGAATGGTCCAGGCTGCAATGTCTGAGAGATCATGGTCCACAGATCCAGCGTGTCTTGACCAGGCCATGGACCCCCTCGATTCTGGAACCTAAACAGTTTTTCAGAAATCCTCTGTACTGCTAGGGATCCAGCATGCCTTGACCAGGCAATTTCTGGAACCTAAATAGCTTTTTAGAAATCCCCTGTACTGCAAGGGATCCAGCGTGCCTTGACCAGCCACAGACCCCTTGATTTCTGGAACCCAAACAGTTCTTCAGAAATTCTCTGTACTGCAAAGGATCCATCGTGCCTGGACCAGGCCACACACCCCGCGATTTCTGGAACCTAAACAGTTCTTCAGAAATCTGCTGTATTGCAAGGGATCCAGCATGCCTTGACCAGTCCACGAACCCCTCGATTTATGGAACCTAAACAGTTCTTTAGAAATCCTCTGTACTGCAAGGGATCCAGCGTGCCTTGACCAGGCCATGGACCCCTTGATTTCTGGAACCTAAATAGTTTTTCAGAAATCCTCTGTACCACACGGGATCTAGCATGCCTTGACCAGGCCAAGGACCTTGTGATTTCTAGAACCTAAATAGCTTTTCAGAAATCCTCTGTACTGCAAGGGATCCAGCGTTCCTTGACCAAGCCATGGACCCCATGATTTCTGGGAACCTAAACAGCTATTCAGAAATCCTCTGTACTGCAAGGGATGTAGAGTTCCTTGACCAGGCCACACACCTGCAATTTCTGGAACCTAAACAGCTTTTCAGAATTCCTCTGTACTGCAAGGGATCCAGCGTGCATTGACCAGGCTCAGACCCCTAGATGTCTGGAACCTAAACACCTTTTCAGAAATCCTCTGTACTGCAAGGGATCCAGCATGCCTTGACCAGGCCACGGACCCATCAATTTCTGAAACCTAAACAGCTTTTCAGAAATCTGCTGTACTGCAAGGGATCCAGCATGCCTTGACCAGGTCACGGACCCTCGATTTCTGGAACCCAGACAGTTTTTTTCAGAACTCCTCTGTACTGCAAAGGATCCTGCCTGCCTTGACTAGGCCATGGACCCCGTGGTTTCTGGAACCTTAACAGTTCTTCAGAAATCCTCTGTACTGCAAGAGATCCAGCATTCCTTCACCAGGCCATGGACCCCGCAGTTTCTGGAACCTAAACAGTTCTTCAGAAATCCTCTGTACTGCAAGGCATCCAGTGTGCCTTGACCAGGTCACGGACCCCATGATTTCTGGAAGCTAAATAGTTCTTCAGAAATCTACCATACTGCAAGGGATCCAGCAAGAATTGACCAAGCCATGGACCCTTCAATTTATGCAACCTAAACAGTTTTTTGGAAATCCGCTGTACAGCAAGTGATCCAGCGAGCCTTGACCAGGCCACAGACCCCTCGATTTCTGGAACCTAAACAGCTTTTTAGAAATACTCTGTACTGCAAGGGATCCAGCGTGCCTTGACCAGGCCACGGATCCATTTATTTCTGGAACCCAAACAGTTATTCAGAAATCCTCTGTACTGCAAGGGATCCAGTGTGCCTTGACCAGGCCAAGGACCCCGCGAATTCTGGATCCTAAAATGTTCTTCAGAAGTCCTCTGTACTGCAAGGGATCCAGCATACCCTGACCATTCCACACACCCCGTGATTTCAGGTACCTAAACAGCTCTTTAGAAATCTGCTGTACTGCAAGGGGATCCAGCATGCCTTGACCAAACCATGGACCTCTCAATTAATGGAACCTAAACTGTTTTTCAGAAATCTGCTGTACCGCAAGTGATCCAACGTGCCTTGATCAGGCTATGGACCCAGCGATTTCTGGAACTGAAATAGCTTTTCAGAAATCCACTGTACTGCAAGCGATCCTGCGTTCCTTCACCAGGCCATGGACTGCGTGATTTCTGGAACCTAAACAGGTTTTCAGAAATCCTCTGTACTGCAAGGGATCCAGTGTGCCTTGACCAGGCCATGGACCCCTAGATTTCTGGGAACCTAAGCAGCTTTCCAGAAATCCTCTGTACTGCAAGGTATCCAGTGTGCCTTGATCATACCATGGAGCCCGCGGTTTCCTGAATCTAAACAGTTCTTTAGAAATCCTCTGTACCACAAGGTATCCACCATGCCTTGAACAAGCAATGGACCCCTCGATTTCTGGAACCTAAACAGTTTTTCAGAAATCTTATGTACCGCAAGGGATCCTGCATGCCTTGACCATGCCACAGACTGCTCGATTTCTGGAACCTAAACCTTTTTTTCAGGAATCCTCTGTACTGCAAGGGATGCAGCTTGCCTTGATCAGCCCATGGACCCCGAGGTTTCTGGAAACTAACAGTTCTTCCGAAATCCTCTGTACTGCAAGGGATCCAGTATGCCTTCACCAGGCCACACAACCCACGGTTTCAGGAAGCTAAACAGTTTCTCAGAAATACTCTGTACTGCAAGGGATCAAGCATGTCTTAACCAAGCCATGGACCCCACAATTTCTTGAACCTAAACAGCTTTTCAGAAATTCTTTCTACTGCAAGGGATCCAGCGTGCCTTGTCCAGACCACGGACCCCGTGATTTCTGGAACCCAAACAGTTCTTCAGAAATTCTCTGTACTGCAAGGGATCCAGTGTGCCTTGACCAGGCCACAGACCCCGTGATTTCTGGAAGCTAAACAGTTCTTCAGAAATCCTCTGTACCACAAGGGATCCTGCGTGCATTGACCAGGCCATGGACCTCACGATTTCTGGAACCTAAACAGTTTTTCAGAAATTCTCTGTACTGCAAGGGATCCAGCGTGCGTTAACCAGGCTCACACCCCTAGATATCTGGAACCTAAACAGCTTTTCAGAAATCCTCTGTACTGCAAGGTATCCAGCATGCTTTGACCTGGTCATGAACCCCTCGATTTCTGGAACCCAGTTTTTTTTCAGAAATCCTCTGTACTGCAAGGGATCCAGCATGCCTAGGCCAAGCCATGGATGCCACAATATCTGGAATTTAAACAGTTCTTCAGAAATCCTCTGTACTGCAAGGGATCCAGCATGCCTAGGCCAAGCCATGGATGCCACAATATCTGGAACCTAATCAGTTCTTCTGAAATCCTCTGTACTGCAAGGGATCCAGCATTCCTTCACCAGGCCAAGGACACCGCGGTTTCAGGAACCTAAACAGTTCTTCAGAAATCCTCTCTACTGCAAGGGATCAAGTGTGCCTACACCAGGGCACAGACCCCGAAGTTTCTGGAACCTAAACAGTTCTTCAGAAATCCTCTGTACAGCAAGGGATCCAGCATGCCTTGACCAGGCCAAGGACCCCACAATTTCTGGAACCCAAACAGTTCTTCAGAAATCTACCATACTGCAAGGGATCCAGCAAGAATTGACCCAGCCATGGACCCTTCAATTTATGGAACCTAAACAGTTTTTCGGAAATCCTCTGTACCGCAAGGGATCCAGCGTGCCTTGACCAGGCCATGGACCCTTCGATTTCTGGAAGCTAAACAGCTTTTGAGAAATCTTCTGTACCAGAAGGGAATCAGTGTGCCTTGACATGGCCATGGACCCCGCAATTTCTGGAACCTAAAGAGCTTTTCAGAAATCCTCTGTACTGCAAGGGAATCAGCATTCCTTGACCAGGCCATGGACCCCGCAATTTATGGAACCTAAACCGCTTTTCAGAAATCCTCTGTACTGCTAGGGATCCGGTGTGCCTAGACCAGGCCATGGACCCTGCAGTTTCCTGAACCTAAGCAGTTCTTCAGAAATCCTCTGTAATGCAAGGGATCCAGCGTGCCTTAACCAGGCCATGGACCCTGTGGTTTCTGGAACCTAAACAGTTCTTCAGAAATCCTCTGTACTGCAAGGGTTCCAGAGTGGCTTGACCATTCCACACACACCGTGATTTCTGGAACCTAAACAGTTCTTCAAGAATCCTGTGAACTACAAGGGATCCAGTGTGCCCTGACCAGACCACGGACCCTGTGATTTCTGGAACATAAACAGTTTTTCAGAAATCCTCTGTACTGCAAGGGATCCAGCATGCCTTGAGCAGGCCAAGGACCCCTCGATATCTGGAATGTAAAGAGCTTTTCAGAAATCCACTGTACTGCAAGGGATCCAGCGTGCCTTGACCAGGTGACGGACCCCACGAATTCTTCAACCTAAACAGCTTTTCAAAAGTCCTCTGTACTGCAAGGGATCCAGTGTGCCTTGACCAGGCCACATACCCCTAGATTTCTGGAACCTAAGCAGCTTTTCAGAAATCCTCTTTACTGCAAGGGATCCAGCATGCCTTGACCAGGCCACGGACCCCTCAATTTCTGGAATGTAAACAGCTGTTCAGAAATCCTCTGCACTGCAAGGGATCCGGCATGCCTTGACCAGGTTACGGACCCCATGATTTCTGGAACCCAAACAGTTTTCAGTTATCTTTTTTACTGCAAGGGACCCAGCGTGCCTTGACCAGGTCTTGGACGCTGCAGTTTCTGGAACCTAAACAGTTCATCAGAAGTCCTCTGTACAGCAAGGGATCCAGCGTCCCTTGACAAGGACATGGGTCCCATGGTTTCTGAAACCTAAATAGTCCCTCAGAACTCCTCTGCATTGCAAGGGATACAGTGTGCCTTCACCAGGCCATGGACAACACGGTTTCTGGCACCTAAACAGTTCTTCAGAAATCCTCTGTACTGCAAGGGATCCAGTGTGCCGTGACCAGGCCACGGACCCTGAGGTTTCTGGAACCTAAACAGTTCTTAAGAAATCCTCTGTACTGCAAGGGATCCAGCATGCCTTGACCAGGCCCCACAACTTACTGTTTCTGGAACCTAAACAGTTTCTCAGAAATCCTCTGTACTGCAAGGGATCAAGCGTGCCTTACTCAGGCCATGGACGCCACAATTTCTTGAAACTAAACAGCTTTTCAGAAATCCTCTGTACTGCAAGGGATCCAGCGTGCCTTGTCCAGACCATGGGCCCCTTGATTTCTGGAACCCAAACAGTTCTTCGGAAATTCTCTGTACTGCAAGGGATCCAGTGTGCCTTGACCAGGCCACACATCCCATGATTTCTGAAACCTAAACAGTTCTTTAGAAATCCTTTGCACTGCAAGGGATCCAGCGTGCCTTGACCAGTCCACGGACCCCTTGATTTCTGGAACCTAAACAGTTTTTCAGAAATCCTACGTACCACAAGGGATCTAGCATGCCTTGACCAGGTCAAGGACCTCGCGATTTCTGGAACCTAAACAGTTTTTCAGAAATCCTCTGTACTGCAAGGGATCCAGCGTTCCTTGACCAAGTCATGGACCCCACGATTTCTGGAACCTAAACAGCTTTTCAGAAATCCTCAGTACTGCAAGGGATGTAGAGTTCCTTGACCAGGCCACACACCCCACAATTTCTGGAACCTAAACAGCTTTTCATAATTTCTCTGTACTGCAAGGGATCCAGCGTGCATTGACCAGGCTCAGACCCCTAGATGTCTGGAACCTAAACACCTTTTCAGAAATCCTCTGTACTGCACTGGATCCAGCGTGCCTTGACCAGGCCACGGACTCATCGATTTCTGAAACCTAAACAGCCTTTCAGAAATCCTCTGTACTGCAAGTGATCCAGCATGCCTTGACCAGGTCACAGGCCCTCGATTTCTGGAACCCAAACAGTTTTTTTCAGAAATCCTTTGTACTGCAAGGGATCCAGTGTGCCTTGACCAAGCCACAGACCCCGTGGTTCCTGGAACCTAAACAGTTCTTCAGAAATCCTCTCTACTGCAAGGGATCCAGTGTGCTTTCACCAGAGCACAGACCCCGCAGTTTCTGGAACCTAAGCAGTTCTTCAGAAATCCTCTGTACTGCAAGGTATCCAGTGTGCCTTGACCAGGTCACGGACTCCATGATTTCTGGAACCTAAACAGTTCTTCAGAAATCTACCATACTGCAAGGGATCCAGCAAGAATTGACCAAGCCACGGACCCTTCAATTTATGGAACCTAAACAGTTTTTTGGAAATCTGCTGTACTGCAAGTGATCCAGCGAGCCTTGACCAGGCCACAGACCGTTCGATTTCTGGAACCTAAACAGCTTTTCAGAAATGCTCTGTACTGCTAGGGATCCGGTGTGCCTAGACCAGGCCATGGACCCCGCAGTTTTCTGAACCTAAGCAGCTCTTCAGAAATCCTCTGTAATGCAAGGGATCCAGCGTGCCTTAACCAGGCCATGGACCCCGTGGTTTCTGGAACCTAAACAGTTCTTCAGAAGTCCTCTGTACTGCAAAGGATCTAGCATGCCTTCTCCAGGCCAAAGACCCCACGGTTTCTGGAACCTAATCACTTCTTCAGAAATCCTCTGTACTGCAAGGGATCCAGTGTGGCTTGACCATTCTACACAGCCCGTGATTTCTGGAACCTAAACAGTTCTTCAAGAATCCTGTGAACTACAAGGGATCCAGTGTGCCATGACTAGGCCACGGACCCATTGATTTCTGGAACCCAAATAGTTCTTTAGAAATCTGCAGTACTGCAAGGGATCCAGCATGCCTTGACCAAACAACGGACCCCTCAATTAAGGAACCTAAACAGTTTTTCAGAAATCCACTGTACTGCAAGGGATCCAGAGTTCCTTGACCAGGCCTCGGACCCTGTGATTTCTGCAACCTAAACAGCTTTTCAGAAATCCTCTGTACTGCAAGGGATCCAGTGTTCCTTGACCAGACCACGGACCCTGTGATTTCTGGAACCTTAGCAGCTTTTCAGAAATCCTCTTTACTGCAAAAGATCCAGCGTGCCTTGACCAGGTTACGGACCATTCGATCTTCTGGAACCCAAAACAGTTTTTCAGAAATCTTCTGTACTGCAAGTGATCCAGTGTACCTAGACCAGGCCATGGATGCCACAATTCTGAACTTAAACAGTTCTTTCAGAAATCCTCTGTACTGCATGGGATCCAGTGCGCCTTTACCAGGCAACACACACGCCCCGCGATTTCTGGAACCTAAACAGTTCTTTAGAAATCCTCTGTATGGCTAGGGATCCAGTGTGCCTTGACCCGGCCAAGGACCCCACGATTTCTTGAACCTAAACAGCTTTTCAAAACTCCCTGTACTGCAAGGGATCCAGTGTGCCTTGACCCGGCCAAGGACCCCACGATTTCTTGAACCTAAACAGCTTTACAAAACTCCTCTGTACTGCAAGAGATCCAGTGTGCCTTGACAAGGCCACATACCCCTAGATTTCTGGAACCTAAACAGTTTTTCAGGAATCCTCTGTACTGCAAGGGGTCCAGCTAGCCTTGACCAGGCCAAAGATCCCTCAATTTCTGGAACCTAAACAGTTTTTCTGGAATCCTCTGTACTGCAAGGGATCCAGCATGGCTTGATCAGCCCACGGACCCCAAGATTTCTGGAACCTAAACAGTTCTTCAGATATCCTCTGTACTGTAAGGAATCTAGCATGTTTTGGACTAGGTTATACAACTTACGGTTTCTGGAACCTAAAACAGTTTCTCAGAAATCCTCTTGTACTGGTTAGGCACTCGTCCATTTCAACCAGGCAATGACCCACACCTTGAATCCCAAACAGCTTTTCAGAAATCCTCTGTACTGCAATGAATCCAGCGTGCCTTGTCCAGACCACGGACCCCTTGATTTCTGGAACCCAAAGAGTTCTTCAGAAATTTTCTGTACTGCAAGGGATCCAGTGTTCCTTGACTAGGCCACGGACCCCACAATTTCTTGAACCTAAACAGCTTTTCAAAAGTCCTCTGTACTGCAAGGGATCCAGTGAGCCTTGACCAGGCCACATACCCCTAGATTTCTGGAACCTAAGCAGCTTTTCTGAAACTCTCTCTACTGCAACGGATCCATGCGGCCTCTGACCACAGGCCATGGACCTCCTCGATTTGTGAATGTAAACACCTTCCCAGAAATCCTCTGCACCGCAAGAGATCCAGCATGCCTTGACCAGGTTACGGACCCCTCGATTTCTGGAACCCAAACAGTTTTTCAGAAATCCTCTATACTGCAAAAGACCCAGCGTGCCTTGACCAGGTCTTGGACGCCGCAGTTTCTGGAACCTAAACAGTTCTTCAGAAGTCCTCTGTACAGCAAGGGATCCAGCGTGCCTTGACAAGGCCATGGTCCCCATGATTTCTGGAACCCAAACAGTTCTCAGAAATCCTCTGTACTGCAAGGATCCAGTGTGGTTTGACACCCCACAAACCCCGGTGATTTCTGGAATCTTAAACAGTTCTTCAAGCTTTTCAGAAATCTTTCTGCAATGCAAGGATCCTAGCTGCCCTTGACCAGGGCCTGATCCTGCAATTTCAGGAACCTAAACAGCTTTTCAGAAATCCTCTGTACTGCATGGGATCCAGCTTGCCTTGACCAGTTCATGGACCCCTCGATTTCTGAAACCTAAACAGCTTTTCAGAAATCCTCTGTACTGCAAGGGATACAGCATGCCTTCAGCAGGTCATGGACCCCTCGATTTCTGGAACCCATACAGTTTCTCAGAGATCCTCTGTACTGCAAGGGATCCACTGTGCCTTCACCTGGGCACAGACCCCATCATTTATGGAACCTAAACAGTTTTCAGAAATCCTCTCCACTGCAAGGGATCCAGCGTGCCTTCACCAGAGCACAAACCCCATGGTTTCCGGAACCTAAACAGTTCTTTAGAAATCCTCTGTACTACAAGGGATCCAGAATGCCTTGTCTAGACCATGGACCCTGTAGTTTCTGGAACTTAAACAGTTCATCAGAAATCCTCTGTACTGCAAGGGATGCACTGTGCCTTCACCTGGGCACAGACCCCATCATTACTGGAACCTAAACAGTTCTTCAGAAATCGTCTGTCCTGCAAGAGGTCCAGCGTGCCTTGACCAGGCCATGGATGCCTCAGTTTCTGGAACCTAAACAGTTCTTCAGAAATCCTCTGTACTGCAAGTGATCCAGTGAGCCTTCACCAGGCCACGGACACCGCGACTTCTGGAACATAAACAGTTCTTCAGAAATCCTCCATACTGCAAGGGATCCAGAACACCTTGACCAAGCCATGGACCCCGTGGTTTCTGGAACTTAAGCAGTTCATCAGAAATCCGCTGTACTACAAGGCATCCTGCATGCCTTCACCTGACCATGCACACCGCAGTTTCTGGAACCTAAACAGTTCTTCAGACATCAGCTTTACTGCTAGGGATCCAGTGTGCCTTTACCAGGCAACACACACCCCCCACGATTTCTGGAACCTAAACAGTTCTTTAGAAATCCTCTGTACTGCAAGGGATCCAGTGTGCTTTCACCAGGGCACAGACCCCGCAGTTTATGGAACCTTAACAGTTCTCTTCAGAAATCCTCTCTATTGCAAGGTATCCAGGCTTCACCAGAGCACAGAACCTGCAGTTATGGAACCTCACTGGCTCTTCAGAAATCCTTGTGGTGCAAAGGATCCACACTGAGCAGGCCATGGACCCTGCTGTTTCTGGAACCTAATAGTTTTTCACAAATCCTCTGTACTGCAAGGGATTCAGCTTGCCTTGACCAGCCCAAGGGCCCCTCGATTTCTGAAACATATACAGCTTTTCAGAAATCCTCTGTACTGCAATGAATCCAGCGTGCCTTGTCCAGACCACGGACCCCTTGATTTCTGGAACCCAAAGAGTTCTTCAGAAATTTTCTGTACTGCAAGGGATCCAGTGTTCCTTGACTAGGCCACGGATCCCACGATTTCTTGAACCTAAACAGCTTTTCAAGAGTTCTCCTCTACTGCAGGGATCCAGTGAGCTCTGACCAGCCACATACCCCCAGATTTCTGGAACTCTAAGCAGCTTTTCTGAAATTTTCTACTGCAAGGATCCAGCGTGCCTTGACCAGGTCTACTTGACTCTCTCGATTTCTGGAATGTAAACACTTTCCCAGAAATTCTCTGCACCGCAAGGGATCCAGCATGCCTTGACCAGGTTACGGACCCCTCGATTTCTGGAACCCAAACAGTTTTTCAGAAATCCTCTGCAGTGCAAGGGATCCAGCGTGCCTTGACCAGCACACGGACCGCTAGATTTCTGGAACCTAAACATCTTTTCAGAAATCCTCTGTACTGCAAGGGATGAAGCATTCCTTAATGAGGCCACTGACCCTGCAATTTCTGGAACCTAAACAGCTTTTCAGAAATCATCTGTACTGCATGGGATCCAGCATGCCTTGACCAGGACATGGACTGCTAGATTTCTGGAACCTAAACAGCTTTTCAAAAATCCTCTGTACTGCATGGGATCCAGCTTGCCCTGACCAGGCCATGGACCCCTTGATTTCTGAAACCTAAACAGCATTTCAAAAATCCTCTGTACTGCAAGGGATCCAGCATGCCTTCAGCAGGTTATGGACCCCTCGATTTCTGGAACCCATACAGTTTTTCAGAAATCCTCTGTACTGCAAGGGATGCACTGTGCCTTCACCTGGGCACAGACCCCATCATTTCTGGAACCTAAACAGTTTGTTAGAAATGTTATGTACTGCAAGGGATCCAGTGTGCCTTGACCAGGCCATGGACCCCGTGGTTTCTGGAACTTAAACAGTTCTTCAGAAATCCTCTGTCCTGCTAGGGATCCAGCGTGCCTTGACCAGGCCATGGATGCCTCAGTTTCTGGAAGCTAAACAGTTCTTCAGACATCATCTTTACTGCTAGGGATCCAGCGTGTCTTGACCAGGCCACAGATCTCACGATTTCTGTAACCTAAACAGTTCTTCAGAAATCCTCTGTACTGCAAGTGATCCACTGAGCCTTCTCCAGGCCACGGACCCCGCGATTTCTTGAACATAAACAGTTCATCAGAAATCCTCTGTACTGCAAGGCATCCAGCGTACCTTCACCAGAACATGCACACCCCGGTTTCTGGAACCTAAACAGTTCTTCAGAAATGGTTTTTACTGCAAGGGATCAAGTGTTCCTTGACTAAATCTCAGACCCCATGATTTCTGGAACCTGAAGAGTTCTTCAGATGTCAGCTTTACTGCTAGGTATCCAGCGTGCCTTGACCAGGCCACAGATCTCGCAATTTCTGTAACCTAAACAATTCTTCAGAAATCCTCTGTACTGCAAGGGATCCAGCGTGCCTTGACCAGGCCATGGATCCCACTGTTTCTGGAACCTAAAGAGTTTTTCAGAAATCCTCTGTACCGCACGGGATCCAACATGCCTTGAGAAGGCCACAGACCCCTCGATTTCTGGAACCTAAACAGTTTTTCAGAAATCTACTCTACTGCAAGGGATCCAGCATGCCTTCACCAGAGCACAGACCCCACGGTTTCTGGAACCTACACAGTTCTTCAGAAATCCTCTGTACTACAAGGGAGCCAGATCACCTTCAGTAGTCCATGGACCCCGTGGTTTCTGGAACCTTAACAGTTCTTCAGAAATCCTCTGTTCTGCAAGGGATCCAGCTTGCCCTGAGCAGGCCGTGGACCCCGCTGTTTCAGGAACCTAAAAAGTTTTTCAGAAATCCTCTGTACTGCAAGGGATCCAGCTTGCCTTGACCAGGCCAAGGACCCCTCAATTTCTGAAACATATACAGCTTTTCAAAAATCCTCTGTACTGCAAGGGATTCAGCATTGCCTTCAGCAGTTCATTTGACCCATGGTTTCTGGAACCCATAATGTTTTTCAGAAACTCTCGTGTCAGTGGAAGGATGCACTGTGCCTTCACTGCTAGTAGTCACAGCCCATCGCTACTGGAACCCTAAACAGTTTTTCAGAAATCTACTCACTGCAATGATCCAGCATGCCTTCACCAGAGCACAGACCCCACGGTTTCTGGAACCTAAGCAGTTCTTCAGAACCTGTGTACTGCAAGAGATTCAGAATGCCACAAGGCCTTGGACCCTGTGGTTTCTGGAACCTAAACAGTTTGTCAGAAATCCTCTGTACTGCAAGGCATCCAGCGTGCCTTCACCAGGCTATGGACACCGCATTTCTGGAACCTAAACAGTTCATCAGAAATCCTCTGTACTGCAAGCGATCCAGTGTTCCTTAACCAAGGCACAGACCCCACAGTTTATGGAACCGTAACAGTTCTTCAGAAATCCTCTGTTCTGCAAGGGATCCAGTTGGCCTTCACCAGAGCACAGACCCCACGGTTTCTGGAACCTAAACAGTTCTTCAGAAATCCTCTGTACTGCAGGGGATCCAGAGTGTCTTCACCAGGGCACAGACCCCGCAGTTTCCGGAACCTAAACAGTTCTTCAGAAATCCTCTGTACTGCAAGGGATCAAGTGTGCCTTGACCAGGCTTCAGACCCCATGATTTCTGGAACATAAACAGTTCTTCAGAAATCCTCTGTACTGCAAGGGATCCATCATGCCTTCACCAGAGCATGATCCTATGGTTTCTGGAACCCAAACATTTCTTCAGAAATCCACTGTACTACAAGGATCCAGGACACCTGACCAGGCCATGGAGCCCGCGGTTTCTGGAACTTAAACAGTTCTTCAGAAATCCTCTGTCCTGCAATGGATCCAGCGTGCCTTGACCAGGCCATTGACGTCTCAGTTTCTAGAACCTAAACAGTTCTTCAGAAACCCTCTGTCCTGCAAGGGATCCAGAGTGTCTTCACAGCGCACAGACCCCATGGTTTCTGAAACCTATAGAGTTCTTCAGAAATCCTCTGTACTGCATGGGATCAAGTGTGCCTTGACTAGGCCTCGGACACCGCCATTTCTGGAACATAAACAGTTCTTCAGAAATCCTCTGTGCTGCAAGGGATCCAGAACACCTTGACCAAGCCATGGACCCTGTGGATTCTGGAACCTAAGCAGTTCATCAGAAATCCTCTGTACTGCAAGGCATCCAGCATGCCTTCAACAGGCCATGGACACCGCATTTCTGGAACCTAAACAGTTCATCAGAAATCCTCTGTACTGCAAGGGATCCAGTGTTCCTTAACCAAGGCACAGACCCCACAGTTTATGGAACCTTAACTGATCTTCAGAAATCCTCTGTTCTGCAAGGGATCCAGTGGGCCTTCACCAGAGCACAGACCCCATTGTTTCTGGAACCTAAACAGTTCTTCAGAAATCCTCTGTACTGCAGGGGATCCATAGTGTCTTCACCAGGGCACAGACCCCGCTGTTTCTGGAACCTAAAGAGTTTTTCAGAAATACTCTGTTGTGCACGTGATATAGCATGCATTGGGCAGGCTCAGACCCCCGATTTCTGGAAGCCAAACAGTTTTCGTGAAATCTACCTCACTGCAATGGATCCAGTGTGCCTTCACCAGGCTTGACAGACCTCATGATTTCTGGAACCCAAATGTTCTTCAGAAATCCTCTGTACTCAAGTGATCCAGAACCTTCACTAGGCGATGGACCCTGTGGTTTCTTGAACCCAAACAGTTCGGCCAGAAACTTTGTAACAGCAGCATCCAGCGTGCTCACTCAGGCCATGGACACCGCATTTCTGGAACCTAAACAGTGAATCAGAAATCCTCTGTACTGCAAGGGATCCAGTGTTCCTTAACCAAGGCACAGAACCCGCAGTTTATGGAACCATAACAGTTCTTCAGAAATCCTCTGTTCTGCAAGGGATCCAGTGGGCCTTCACCAGAGCACAGACCCCACAGTTTCTGGAACCTAAACAGTTCTTCAGAAATCCTCTGTACTGCAGGGGATCCAGAGTGTCTTCACCAGGGCACAGAACCCGCAGTTTCTGGCACCTAAACAGTTCTTCAGAAATCCTCTGTACTGCAAGGGATCAAGTGTGCCGTGACCAGGCCTCGGACCCCGCGATTTCTGGAACATAAAGAGTTCTTCAGAAATCCTCTGTACTGCAAGGGATCCATCATGCCTTCACCAGAGCACAGACCCCATGGTTTTTGGAACCTAAACATTTCTTCAGAAATCCACTGTACTACAAGGGATTCAGGACACCTTGACCAGGCCATGGAGCCCGCAGTTTCTGGAACCTAAACAGTTCTTCAAAAATCCTCTGTCCTGCAATAGATCCAGTGTGCCTTGACCAGACCATGGATGCCTCAGTTTCTAGAACCTAAACAGTTCTTCAGAAATACTCTGTACTGCAAGGGATGCAGAGTGTCTTCACCAGTGCACATACCCCATGGTTTCTGGAACCTATACAGTTCTTCAGAAATCCTCTGTCCTGCATGGGATCAAGTGTGCCTTGACTAGGCCTCGGACCCCACCATTTCTGGAACATAAACAGTTCTTCAGAAATCCTCTGTACTGCAAGGGATCCAGAACACCCCGACCAAGCCATGGACCCCGTGGTTTCTGGAACCTAAGCAGTTCATCAGAAATCCTCTGTACTGCAAGGCATCCAGCGAGCCTTCACCAGACCATGCACACTGCGGTTTCTGGAACCTAAACAATTCTTTAGACATGGTCTTCACTGCAAGGGATCAACTGTGCCTTGACTAGACCTCACACCCCCTGATTTCTGCAAGCTAAACAGTTCTTCAGACATCAGCTTTACTGCTAGGGATCCTGCGTGAATTGTCCAGGCCATAGACCTCGCGATTTCTGTAACCTAAAGAGTTCTTCAGAAATCCTCCATACTGCAAAGGATCCTGTGTGCCTTCACCAGGCCATGGACCCCTCAGTTTCTGGAACCTAAACATTTTTTCAGAAATGCCCTGTACTGAAAGGGATCCAGTGTGCCTTGATCAGGCAACTGACCCTGCAGTTTCCTGAACCTAAACAGTTCTTCAGAAATCCTCTATAGTGCAAGGGACCCAGTGTGCCTTGACCAGGCTATGGACCTCAAAATTTATGGAACCTAAACAATTTTTCAGAAATCCGCTGTCCTGCAAGGTATCCAGCATGCCTTGACCAGACTATGGACCCCTTGAATTCTGGACCCTAAACAGTTCTTCAGAAATCCTCTGTACTGCAAGGGATCCAGCGTTCCTTGACCAGGCAACAGACCCCGTGATTTATGGAACCTAACAACTCTTCAGAAATCCTGTGTACTGCAAGGGATGAAGCTCTCACTGAGGCCACATTGACCCTGCAATTTCTGGAACCTAAACAGCTTTTCAGAAATCATCTGTACTGCAAGGGATCCAGCGTGCCTTGACCAGGACATGGACCGCTAGATTTCTGGAACCTAAACAGCTTTCAGAAATCCTCTGTACTGCACGGGATCCAGCTTGCCTTGACCAGGCCATGGACCCCGTGGTTTCTGGAACTTAAACAGTTCTTCAGAAATCCTCTGTCCTGCTAGGGATCCAGCGTGCCTTGACCAGGCCATGGATCCCTTAGTTTCTGGAACTTAAACAGTACTTCAGAAATCCTCTGTACTGCATGGGATCAAGTGTGCCTTGACTAGACCTCGGACTACGCGATTTCTGGAACCCAAACAGTTCTTCAGACATCAGCTTTACTGCTAGGGATCCAGCGTGCCTTGACCAGGCCACAGATGTCGTAATTTCTGTAACCTAAAAAGTTCTTCAGAAATCCTCTGTACTGCAAGTGATCCAGTGAGCCTTCACCAGGCCACGGACACCGCGATTTCTGGAACATAAACAGTTCATCAGAAATCCTCTGTACTGCAAGGCATCCAGCGTACCTTCACCAGACCATGCACACCGCAGTTTCTGGAACCTAATCAGTTCTTCAGAAATGGTCTTTACTGCAAGGGATCAAGTGTGCCTTGACTAAACCTCGGACCCCATGATTTCTGGAACCTAAACAGTTCTTCAGACATCAGCTTTACTGCTAGGGATCCAGCTTGCCTTGACCAGGCCACAGATCTCACGATTTCTGTAACCTAAACAGTTCTTCAGAAATCCTCTGTACTGCAAGAGATCCAGCGTGCCTTGACCAGGCCATGGATCCCACTGTTTCTGGAATCTAAAGAGTTTTTCAGAAATCCTCTGTACCTCACCGGATCACAACATGCCTTAAGCAGGCTATCAGAGACTCTCGATTTCTATAACTCCAACAGTTTTTCAGAAATCCACTGCTACTGTAAGGATCCAGCGTGCTTTCACCAGAGTTATTAGACCCCACGGCTTCTGAACCCAAACAGTTTCAGAAATCCTCTGTACTGTAAGCAGCATCACGTGCCTTTAACCAGGCAATGGACCGCAAGACAATTTCTTGAACCTAACAGCTTTTCAGGAACTTTCTTACTGCAATGATCCAGCGTGGCCTGTCCAGACCACGGACCCCTGATTTCTGGAACTCAAAGAGTTCTTCAGAAATTTTCTGTACTGCAAGGGATCCAGTGTTCCTTGACTAGGCCACGGACCCCACGATTTCTTGAACCTAAACAGCTTTTCAAAAGTCCTCTGTACTTCAAGGGATCCAGCGAGCCTTGAACAGGCCACATACTCCTATATTTCTGGAACCTAAGCAGCTTTTCTGAAATCCTCTCTACTGCAAGGGATCCAGCGTGCCTTGACCAGGCCACGGACCTCTCGATTTCTGGAATGTAAACACCTTCCCAGAAATCCTCTGCACCGCAAGGGATCCAGCATGCCTTGACCAGATTACGGACCCCTCGATTTCTGGAACCCAAACAGTTTTTCAGAAATCCTCTATACTGCAAGGGACCCAGCGTGCCTTGACCAGGTCTTGGACGCCGCAGTTTCTGGAACCTAAACAGTTCTTCAGAAGTCCTCTGTATGGCAAGGGATCCAGTGTGCCTTGACAAGGCCATGGTCCCCATGGTTTCTGAAACCTAAACAGTTCTTCAGAAATCCTCTGTACTGCAAGGGATCCAGTGTGGCTTGACAAATCTACAAACCCCGTGATTTCTGGAACCTAAACAGTTCTTCAAGCTTTTCAGAAATCTTCTGCACTGCAAGGGATCCAGCGTTCCTTGACCAGGCCACGGACCCTGCAATTTCAGGAACCTAAACAGCTTTACAGAAATCCTCTGTACTGCCTGGGATCCAGCTTGCCTTGACCAGTTCATGGACCCCTCGATTTCTGAAACCTAAACAGCTTTTCAGAAATCCTCTGTACTGCAAGGGATACAGCATGCCTTCAGCAGGTCATTGACCCCTCGATTTCTGGAACCCATACAGTTTCTCAGAGATCCTCTGTACTGCAAGGGATCCACTGTGCCTTCACCTGGGCACAGACCCCATCATTTATGGAACCTAAACAGTTTTTCAGAAATCCTCTCCACTGCAAGGGATCCAGCGTGCCTTCACCAGAGCACAAACCCCATGGTTTCCGGAACCTAAACAGTTCTTTAGAAATCCTCTGTACTACAAGGGATCCAGAATGCCTTGTCTAGACCATGGATTCCGTAGTTTATGGAACTTAAACAGTTCATCAGAAATCCTCTGTACTGCAAGGGATGCACTGTGCCTTCACCTGGGCACAGACCCCATCATTACTGGAACCTAAACAGTTCTTCAGAAATTGTCTGTCCTGCAAGAGGTCCAGCGTGCCTTGACCAGGCCATGGATGCCTCAGTTTCTGGAACCTAAACAGTTCTTCAGAAATCCTCTGTACTGCAAGTGATCCAGTGAGCCTTCACCAGGCCACGGACACCGCGATTTCTGGAACATAAACAGTTCTTCAGAAATCCTCCATACTGCAAGGGATCCAGAACACCTTGACCAAGCCATGGACCCCGTGGTTTCTGGAACTTAAGCAGTTCATCAGAAATTCGCTGTACTACAAGGCATCCTGCATGCCTTCACCTGACCATGCACACCGCAGTTTCTGGAACCTAAACAGTTCTTCAGACATCAGCTTTACTGCTAGGGATCCAGTGTGCCTTTACCAGGCAACACACACCCCCCACGATTTCTGGAACCTAAACAGTTCTTTAGAAATCCTCTGTACTGCAAGGGATCCAGTGTGCTTTCACCAGGGCACAGACCCCGCAGTTTATGGAACCTTAACAGTTCTTCAGAAATCCTCTGTTGTGCAAAGGATCCAGCTTGCCTTGAGCAGGCCATGGACCCCGCTGTTTCTGGAACCTAAAGAGTTTTTCACAAATCCTCTGTACTGCAAGGGATTCAGCTTGCCTTGACCAGGCCAAGGACCCCTCGATTTCTGAAACATATACAGCTTTTCAAAATTCCTCTGTACTGCAAGGGATCCAGCATGCCTTCAGCAGGTCACGGACCCCACGGTTTCTGGAACCCATACAGTTTTTCAGAAATCCTCTGTACTGCAAGGGATGCACTGTCCCTTCACCTGGGCACTGTGCCCATCGTTACTGGAACCTAAACAGTTCTTCAGAAATCTTATGTACTGCAAGGGATCCAGCGTGCTGAGACCAGGCCACAGACGCTGTGATTACTGGAACATAAACAGTTCTTCAGAAATCCTGTGTACTGCAAGAGATCCAGCGTGCCTTGACCAGGCCATGGACCCGACAGTTTCTGGAACCTAAACATTTTTTCAGAAATGTCCTGTACTGAAAGGGATCCAGTGCGCCTTGATCTGGCCACTGACCCTGCGGTTTCCTGAACCTAAACAGTTCTTCAGAAATCCTCTGTAGTGCAAGGGATCCAGAACACCTTGACAGCCATGGACCCCGTGGTTTCTGGAACATAAACAGTTAGTCAGAAACTTGTACTGCAAGGATCCTGCATGCCTCTCACCAGACCATGCACACTTCAGTTTCTGGAACCCAACAGTTCTTTAGAATGGTTCACTGCGATCAAGTGCCTTGACAAGTCCTCTGATTCTACGATTTCGGAACCTAAACAGTTCTTCAGACATCAGTTTACTGTAGATCCAGTGTGCTTCACCAGAGCACAGATCACAGTTTCTGGAACCTAAACAGTTCATCAGGAACCTCTGTATTACAACGATCCAGAATGTTTCACTAGGCCACTGACCCGTCGTAGTTTTTTGGAACTCAAATAGTTCTTCTGAAACTTGTATTGTAAGGATCAGTGCCTTGACCAGCTATGGTCTCAAAATTTATGGAACCAAACAATTTTTCAGAAATCTGCAGTCCTGCAAGGATCACATGCCTTGACCAGATTCTTGACCTTGAATTCTGGACCCTAAACAGTTCTTCAGAAACTTGTACTGCAAGGATCCAGCATTCCTGACCAGGCCATGGACTCTGTGATTTATGGAACCTAAACACCTTTTCAGAAATCCTCTGTACTGCAAGGGATGAAGCGTTCCTTGATGAGGCCATGGACCCTGCAATTTCTGGAACCTAAACAGCTTTTCAGAAATCATCTGTACTGCAAGGGATGCACTGTGCCTTCACCTGGGCACAGACCCAATCACCGGAACCTAGCCAGTTTTTAGAAACTATGTACTGCAAGTGATCCAGCATGCTGAGACTACACGGACGCCGTGATTTCGGAACACAGCTGTTTTCAGAAACCTCTGTACTGCAGGAGCTAGTGTGCCTACCAGGCCATGGATCCCGCTGTTTCTGGAGCCCAGAGTTTTCAGAACTCTGTACCGCACGGGATCCAACATGCCTTGAGTACACAGACCGATTTGGAATCTAAACATTTTTCAGAAATCACTCTACTGCAAGGGATCCAGAATGTCACCAGAGATAGATCCCACTGTTTCTGAACCTCAACAGTTCTTCAGAAACCTCTGTACCAAGGGAGCCAGATCGCCTCACTAGGCCATGGGTCCTGTGGTTTCTGGAACCCAAATAGTTGGTCAGAAACTCTGTACTGCAAGGCATCCCGCGTGTTTCACCAGGCCATGACACCACATTTAAACCAAACAGTTCATCAGAATCCTGTACTGCAAGGGATCCAGTGTCTAACCAAGTCACAGATCCTAGTTTATGGAACCTTAACTGTTCTTCAGAAATCCTCTGTTCTTCAAGGGATCCAGTGGGCCTTCACCAGAACACAGATGCCACAGTTTCTGGAACCTAAACAGTTCTTCAGAAATCCTCTGTACTGCAGGGGATCCAGAGTGTCTTCACTAGGGCACAGACCCCGCAGTTTCTGGAACCTAAACAGTTCTTCAGAAATCCTCTGTACTGCAAGGGATCAAGTGTGCCTTGACCAGGCCTCGGACCCCGCGATTTCTGGAACATAAATGGTTCTTTAGAAGTCCTCTGTTCTGCAAGGGATCCATCATGCCTTCACCAGAGCACAGACCCCATGGTTTCTGGAACCTAACATTTCTCAGGAAATCAGGTCACAAGGATCCAGGACACTTGACCAGCCATGAGCCCGTGGTTTCTGAACTTAAACAGTTCTTCAGACATCCTCTGTCCTGCAACAGATCCAGCGGGACAGACATGAACCAATTCTTCTGGTGGGTAGAGGAGAGTCAGCTGTTGGATACTTAGGATCTGCAGCTTGTATCCACTAGAGTAGGGAAATGGGCAACTGGTGGGCCAAACGGTCATATCTTCCTCAAAGGTCTGTGTGTCTGTGATTTCAGCCCCACAGAGCTCAGGTTGTAACCCTGCTCCATGTGTGTGGAATGAAGATGGATATTTTGGGAGGGAAGAGACTGAGAGCAAATATGTCTTCCTCTCACCCATCAGCCACAAAGTGGCATGAAGAGCCCCTCGGGACAGGGTCTGGAGGGTGGGCAGCCAGCAGTAGGTGGTATGAATCTTTAGCTAAGCCACATGGTGGCAGATTGTAGGTGCCCTGAGGGCCTGGTAGAAAGGGACTGGGAGAACAAATGCACAAGATAGGGGCCACAAAGGAAAATCCACAGTGCAGCTGAAGGGCAATGCCTGAACTTGACTTAGGAGTAGCTGTGGGTGGGAGGCAAACAGGGGAAATCAGTGGGCTCCCTAATGGGACCATGAGAGCAGCAAGCACTGCATACAATAGAGTCACACAGCAGCTAATGTCAAAGTACCAGGGGCTAACAAAAGGATTTGGGGAGGAAAAAACAGCATAAGGTCCAGGACAGCTCTACAATTAAAAACACAAGCACTAAAGAGAAAGAGCTCTGATGGGTTATAAATGTTAAAGTGAATTTTGTGCAATAGGAGTGGATTAAATGGAGTGTGATAAATCCATTTTATGCGAGCATGTACGTATACATGCAGAATCTACATTTACTACATATATTTATTATATCATTCTCGATCATCGTGCATGGTGGACTGCGTCACACATCCCCATCCCTCACCCCCGTTGTTTGACACTGCTTACTGGTATCTTGCTTTTAGTTTTGTTTCTTCCAGGTTGACCGTCCCTCAACCCACGACTCTGCCATTCAGTCAATACTTCTCCTCGTTCTTCCCACTATCATACAGTGATCAGTTGTTTCTGTTTAGCAGTTTTTTTTTTGCTTTTCTCCAAACCTTTTCGGCTTTGGCTGCTCAAGCTGCTCTCTTCATTCTGTTGCCGTGTCCTCTTCCACACCTCTTAATATAAAATCAGGTTTTTTTTTACACTCCTTCCTCAAAAGCTGATAAGCCCTCACTCTTACTCTTCCTCTGGTTTCCCCACTCACTGCAACTGCCACCAGAGCTCCCCCAGCACATAGAAACAGACAGATTTTTTCCTTAAACTGCTCGAAACCCCACTGCTGATGAGCCCTCACTCTAGGTCACACTTCTGCTGTGGTTTCAGACCTCGCCACAGCTGCAACCATAGGCTCCTGTGAAGTCCTTCTCTGTAAACTCTAAATGGTTTCTCAGGCCTATATGGCCCTCCCTCTTCCCTGCTTATTTACTGAGATTTCCTGTCTATACCACAGTGTTTAAGCCCCCCACCACATTTCACCCTGACCTCCAACACTATAATGCTGTCAGTCTGTTCCAGCTGTCTACTACCCTTTCAGTGAAGTAGTAATTCCTCCATCCATCTTACCCCACCATTAGCTTCATCATGTCCCATGGTCCTTTTTCCTATTTGAAGGAGCCCCCAGCACCCTGTTCATCCTTGTAAGGTACTTGTGGGTCTCCATCATGTCCCCCTCTCTTTCAGGGTTTATATGTTGAGATCCCAGTCTCCTCACAGGCCTTTTGCCACAGCCCATGTACAATTTTAGTTGCCCTTTATACTGCATACACCCTATGGCCTTTCTGTGGTGCAGCTTCCAAACCTGGACATGGGACTCTTTAGGCCCTGTCCACTACCCTCTGTAATGTTACAGAGTGCCCAAACTGTTACACGTAATGGTTTACGCTTACACCTGTAATGTGTTACAGGAGTTTAGAATCGTTGTTGAAACCTGATGAGTGGTTTCAACAACGATATGAAACCGCTACGCCTTTGCAACGTTACTGGGCGTAGTGTGGATGCGTGGCACTGGTCCCCTAGTGCAGCATGAGCTGCATTGTGGGATCGGGTGACACGGTAACAGTCACCCGGCTTCTGAAGTGTGGAGCGGTGGTGCCGGTCCCGAAATGGACACTGTGGCAGTGTGGACACACTGTACCACGCCATGGTTGTAACGGTTTCTATCTGTTATGGGGTCTGAGAGGTGCAGTGTGGATGGGGCCTTCATTGGATCTCACTAATAAGGGATTACTTGCAACACCACCACCTCCCTCCTCCTGCTGAAGAGTCCCCTGCCTATGCAGCCCCAGCATCCTTCTAGCTCACCCACTGCTTTGTCAGCAGCCCAGCAACTTTAAAGAGACTCTGCGTAAGGTAACTGAGTCAGCCCCTGCACATATCCATCAAGCCTTACTGCCCAGAGGACTAATGCAAGTTAATATGTCCCCAAATTTTTAAGCAGCTAAAAAGTTCTGTCCTTTGTAAAAATATACAAACCAGGTCCCAAGAACTTTCCAGTTAGCTTGCTGCTAGCTCCACTCCACACTCTAGTAGGATGATGAGATGCCAGTGAGGAAGCCTTGAGGTGCACAAATCTTATCTGTAATGGGCGGCAGCTTTTCTATTGATTTTAAATGATTTAGTGAACACCTGGCAATGAAACGTGGGCATCAGTCAAGTAACAAGGCCCTTGTTAGTTGAACAGTGCCTACATTTTATTGCCAGGTAGCCACTATATAGTTTAAAAATCTATAGAAATGCTGCCGCCCATTATATAATGGAGTGCACCCCCACGCCCTTACTGGCATCTCGTCATCCTGCTAGTGAGCATGGGGGTGGAGCTTGTGCAGCAGAAAAAAACAGGAAGTCCTTGGGACCCAATTTGTATATTTTTATGAGGACAGAACTTTTTAATGGCTTATAAATTTAGGGACATATTAACTTCCTTGGGGTCTTCTGGCAGCAAGGCACCGATGGGTACGGTGCAGGGCAGTATCTTGGCAAGTCTCTTTAAGATCATAATAACTCCAAGGTCCCACCCGTTTAGTGATAATCAGTACCAATCCTATAAAGCAGCTCCTGGTTTCCTATGCCCTAGGTGCACAATTCTGCACTTTGTCATCGAACCCCAACTCCCCAATCTTGACCACTTTTTGAGTTTCTCCAAGAGGCATGTGCATGCTCTCTGCTCCCTTCTTAATGCCCACCCTACAAATTTTGGTATTGTCTGCAAAAAGGCATTCCCTTCTTTGCCAGTTTTTCTGCAATGTCACTTATGAAGACACTGAAGAGGATCCGTGCCAGTACTGAGCTGAGCTGCTTACTGTCCCATCACTGTAATAAGTGCCATTAACCATCACCCCTCTGACACCTTAACCCCCACCCCCAACTACTACTCCGTTTTCCAACCTGCATTTCTGGTCCCCCCCTTCTGTTCAGCTACCACAACACCATCACTCTGGCATCTGCCAGGACTTGTTCCACCACAGAATGAATCCAATATGTGGAGCAGCTGCTAGGTAGTCAGGATATGTTTACATGTTCTTCCATTCCCTAGGACATAAGCGGTAAGGGTGCAAAAACACATGCACAGACATGTGTGGCACAGCACCAGTCAAGTTCTTCCCACCCATGGGCTGCTCCCACCTGCGCTGCCACTTGTGTTCACTCAGTTGGCAGTACTACAGCTGAGCTGGCTGTGCTCCTTCCCCAGAAGAGAGCTCTTGTATAACAGTTGATCCTCCTCCTCTCCCCAGAGAGCCCCTGATGCAAGCTCATTTCTGAACTAAGGTCACCTCCGCCACAGGTCATAGTGCTACTGTTAAGCTGAAGGGCACACATGTTAACCAGTTTCTAATTAATTTTACCATTTTGATCCCCTTAGGTTGATCAACTCTTTAGCCTCGCCACCTCCCCAAAATAGTCAACCACCCTCCTCTCTGCTAGATCACCCTTCCAGGCACCAGACTATCCTTCATGCAGCTGGGCAACCCTTCTAGCCCCAGCCTTTCACATAATGAGCACTGGAGCTAGAGCACCACACAGGCTCTGGGTCAGCCGCCTACCCAGCCAGCCACCCTCCCTACATCTGGACCAGCCTCCAACTACATTCTACACAACCTCTATGTAGCTGGAGCACCACCCCAAACCTCCACTCTAAACAGACCACATATCTGAAGCTGTCCCTCCAAGCCCTGGACCAGCAGTCCCCCACGTAACCACTCAACCTACAGTTAGATCCACCAGAAGCCCCATACCAGCCTCACCATCCAACCACCCACCCTGCAGCTAGACCTCACTTCCAACCTTGAACTAGCCCCACCATCACCAGCTACCCTCCCTGCTGCTGACTCACTCTTTCATGCCCTGGACTAGCCTCCCCCAGCAGACAATCCTCCCTGCAGCTAGACTCCTGGGTTCATTCCCACCCACAGACCAGCCCCCCCCTCTGCAGGTTGAGTAACCTCCCCAGAGCTGGGCACCCTTTCCAAAAGCTGGACACACCCACCATCCAGAGCAGAACCTCCCTACACCTAGACCCCCCACCCCAATCACCCTTCCTCAACCATGGACCCCATAGTTCAACGTAGTATTTAAAAAAATGTGACACTAACATATTGCATTTGCAGTGTCAGTGGCTCAGCAGGTAGCACACTTGCCTCTGAGGCTGAGAGATCAGAAGGCAGTGGGTTCTATTCCCATACCAGGCACTTATGTTAATATCCCAATACTGATGCTGTAGTGCAGCATGAGAGGGATGGCTGCACTCCTGAGGCATTTTCTTTCAGATGAGATGCTAAACCGAAGGTCCCATCTGCCTGTTCTGGTGGTAGTTCAGGTGGATGTTAAAGATCCCATGGCACTTCTCAAAAAAAGCAGGGAAATTTTCTCCAGTGCCCTGGCCATATTCCACCCCCACCAATTCACTAAAAATACCACCAACAGCTTAATCTGGTTCAAGGTCAGTTGGCTTTCATCTGTATTCCTCTCCCTCCGGGTCGTGCCTGAAAATAGGCAAGAATCTGCACTTAGCCGGTCAACAAAAATGAAATAAAATAAACATAAAATATAAATTAATGCAGTCTTCAGCAAAAGAAGAAAAAAATACACTGATCCCCAGATTACAAAATGGATTAACACGTGCAACTGTTAAATACAAATATTAAATGCAAAAAAACAGTTCCCCCACAAACACACTCAAATATCTGCAGTAAATAATTCATCCTTTAGGGTAACTCCAGATTTTCTCAAATTAAAAAAGTTGTAATCTTTTCTCTATGCATTCTGAATTTGCTCAGGTATACAATCTTCCTGCTGTTTATTCTCCTGCCCCCACCAACACTACTTTAAAGTAACTAAATCAGCAAAAATTCCACAAATAACAAGTAATCTAGAGGCACAATGCATCCTAAACACTTTAAGGGGGAGGTTGATTGAAAATAAAATGTGTATTTCAAAGTTTAGCCAAGAGTTCAGAGAAGAGAAAATGTTTTCAAGACAAAACACTGAAAGTGAAACTTGCACAGCATTTCATTTTGGAAAAAAAAAAACACCTGAGTGATAATTCCTTTATTGTATTTAACATTTTAGGGGGTTAAGAAGATGTACTTTTCAAACGTAAGCTCTTACCTTAACATGTGAATCTTAGCTGTAGAAAACCTCAGTTGTTCAAAAATGGAGACTACAGAGTGCTCGTGCAGTTTCATCAGGCTGGGCACAGACAGGAAGAGAGCTGGAAAATGTAAGCCTCTGACTGAGTAGACTTATGGGAGATGAAATTTAGAATAGACTTTTAAATGGACACTGCCTACTTTTTTTGCACCATATTATTTCCAGGTAAAAATCCAAATTTTATTATTGCTTACCTTCTGTAAAATTCATTGGTGTTGCTGGTTATTTTATCTGTCTCCTTGCTTAGTAGAACTGAAATGCACGGTAATGTACCCAGCCTTGATTGGCTAATTTAAATCTTAAAACTACTCCGCTGACTGTAATCTTCATTTATGATTCAGTTGTATTTAAAAAAATTGTACTTTTAAGAGCATTGCAGATCTATTTCTAATCCTCATTTAGCAATAACTTACTCTTGAACAACTAGTCTGCTGAAATACTTCTTAGAGTTTAGTATTCTTAGCAGTTGTATTTTTGAATGATTAAAGATTTTTAAAAATGACTAAAATTAGTCTTTGAAGGCAAATTAATGAATGCTTTATACTAAATTTAGTATTTGACTTCAGTGAGGGTTCCCAAGTACAGCCCTTTGGGCCTGCACCTCCCATGACCAGTCACATCTTGAACACCCCCTGCCCAGATGACCACCCAGCTGGACAACCATATCAACATCCCAATAGACCTCTCACAATTTGTGTACCTTGCCTGCAGCTACTCCACTCTACAAGCCCAAAACCTGCCTCTCCCCATCAACTATCACCCACCCTGTAGCTGGCTGCTTCAGGCCATCCTTCCTACCCTCAGATACAATCCCCCTGCAGATGGAACCCCCCAGACCTGCCTCCCCACCTCAGTAGACCACCTCCCTGCAGCTGGACCAACCTCCCAGTCTCACCAAACAAAGCACCCTCCTTAGAGCTGGACCAGCACCCTCTAGATAACGACTCTTTCTGTAGCTGGACCCACCCACACTACCCATCTTACCCAGATACCAGTTGCCCATCCCACCACTGACCACTCTGCTTACTCCCCCCCATGTACGTTAATCATTTGTGATGCTATGATTGGCAGGCTGAGGGTGAAGCTTGGCAGCAACAGAGACATGATGCACCACCTGACAACAGAACAATTGATCAGGTGTTTTACAGCCTGTAACACCGGCAGATTATGTTGCATGACTCAGTAACTAGCCCAGGTCACAGGTGACTTAGTTCTTTAATTGAAATACGTAATCACTGTAGCATAAACAAATGGAAAAAAATCTTACAGTGGGTGCGGGACCAAAGCTGAACATTCTGTCCTGTTAGATGTATTGTCAGGCATTATAGCTCCTGTATGTTTTAGGGCCAAGTTAGTGTTTTCATCTAAAATGTATTTTTTGACAGCTTATACAGTAGTCAGCTGGCTTAGCCCCTTGGACTGTGACATTTGTTGTGCAGAGTTCCAGTCCTGGGGGCTAATTGTTCGGCAAATTTGATGGAAAAAATTGGTTTGGCAGTTTTTATTAATTTGGAAATTTGTGTAAAAATTCCTGTTTTAAGATGCTTTTTTTTTGCCCAGGAATAGTGAAAAATTAGTTTGCTTTAACCTGTACCCCTACCCTCTCCCATAACAGTTCTTTGGGGGGGGGGGTGAACATCTGCGATTGTGCAGGAATGTTCCTGCTGACACCAACGCCTTCATGAGGGAGGGATAGTGACGCGCGGTTGTTGGTATATTGTCTAGGACAGGACCATTGCTGTGAGTGGCAAGGCGATCATATCTCAATTGTGGATCATCATCCCACAATGGAATGCAGTCACGCGCGCCGCTGCCAGCAATGGTTCTGACCCTCAGGAGCAAGCGAGGATGAGCACTGCTGCAGCACAACTACTTAGGTGGTCGGACTCGGTCCTGACGGTCCGGTTGGTATAGCCTGCAGCTACCAACTGCTGCAAGTGTAAGGGAATGATCTCTGATCTGCACCCGGCGCCCGCGGCAGCAGCAGCACAAACAAGGCAGCTGGCTGGCCGTGCTGCAACAACAGTAGCTAAATTACTTAAAATATTTATTATTTAGTGCAGTGTGACTGTATGAGAGGTGCCGGAGCTCAGCCCCGGAATGAAAATAGTACCAGGGCTGAGCCCCGGCTAGCACCGGCACAAATTAAGCACTGCTCCTCTTCATAATCAGAGCTGCTGATGCCACAGTGAAAACTTTGAAAAAACTAACAGCTTGGTACAACTCAGTTTACATTTTAAATATATTCTGTAGATTTCTCCTGCCTGTCTTTTATTGAGGAGAAAATCTGGATGAATGTATGATCTTTATCTGTTAGAGTTCATCTGCTTCTATAGCTTACTCCCTACTTCAAGTCATAATGCTATGTTGTGACAGCACAGTCTGCTGTCATGGGGAGTAACTGTGATGTCACAAGCCATGCATTATGACCTCAGGTAGGGAGAAAGTACCAGGAATACATGAACATTTCAGGAGCAAAGGTCCTCTTTTCATGCAAATGGCCTCAGTAAAAAATAATGGGGGGAAAAATACAGAACTAATGTGAAATATAAACTGAACTGTGTCTAAATATTAGGTTGTCTTTCGCTTATCCTGAAGGTGTCAGATGCTCTTTAAGATTGCCACTCTGCTTGGGGGAGGGTGCTCATTGAAGCAAAGTGGCAACATGTATGTTACATGTATGTTTCAGTGCTAAACTAGAATACAATTACTTTCATTGTTTTTCCTGTACTGTAACTGTTTTAAGACATGCCAATACATGCTTAAACCCATAGGCGATTACTGACAGCAAAATAGTGCTGTTTGAAAAGTTTTTCAGCCCAAATTAGTGAACATAACTGTGACTCTAGGGGCACTTGCCTGCCCAAAATCTGTCATGACTATAACGTCTCCCTTTGTCTGTCTATCTGTATGTCTATCTATGTAATTATCTATATTTCTGTCAAGTGCATTTATCCCTATTTGTACATACTGTATATGTAAAATAAACCTGTATATCACATTTGCCTGCGCTCTGAACAAATACTTATGATACAGTGCATATTTGTACTCCACTCCTGTATAGACCTCATACTGTCCTGATATTCCCATTTTCACAGGCATAACTACCTTAACCTTATCAACAGCAAGCCCTTATAAAATCTACTATCAGATTTTCTCTCCTAATGAAGTCCATCGTTATACCTGACTGCCTGACATCAACACATTACTTAAATATAATTTACATCACCGCATGGACAACCCCCATGTTTTTCCTCTATAAAATTGTGTAAATAATCCCAAGACTGAACATATGCCAGCCATTACTTTTTCATGTACTCCGACCTGTTCTACCTGTCAAACTTATATTGCTTACCATTCCTTCCATTGAAATCTACACCTCCATATCTTTTCCTAATAATGTGTCTGCCTTCTTTAGATTGCAAAATAAAACAAATCTTACTAGTTAAAAATCACTGTGTTGTTTCTCCAGGTCTCCTTAACAGCTGCACACAACCTCACTAACTTCATTATGTGCCCGTGGTGGATCTGACCAGAATTTGTTTTTATAGTAGCCAGATGAAGAGCTAGTCCTCTCTATCCCCATCCAAGTCAGCGCCTGCCTGCCCTAACAGAATAGTCCTTCCCAGTTGTGTACTACTCAGGGTGTTATGCTTCCATTTGAGTTTTTGAAATGCATTACATGGAGCAGGAGTAGGCCTCACCGTATGTTCCTACTCACATGCCTGTACATTATCCTCCAGCTCTGTGCTCTCCATGCCCTCAGCCTTCCTCTTGTAGGACACATAAGAGATGATCGGTTCCCTAATGAACACCTTGCGGGCCTCCCACCGACCGAGTGGGATGTGTCCATTGTACTATAATGGGATAGAAATTCACTTACGGGTGATGTTATGTGTTGCTTAAAGGCCTCATCTTTCAATAGGGTCGGGGCAAGGCACCAGGGACACAATGGAGGACATTCTAAACTCACAGCAAAAGAGGTGGTGAGAGGAGCATGACTGGAAACCAGTAATGGGGCATATTTAATCCTGTGCACTTTTTTGGGGTTAGTGAGAATGATATCAGGAGTCTGTCCATTTGGGCATATGACTGATGAAAACAGAAAAAGAAGCTGTATTTCCTGTCAGAGAAGTTGTTGTCCCTCCAGATGTCTATTAGGGAGTATGTGACTTCCATCTCTTTTAGGACCTTGGCATTACGAGACATAGGAGTCAGTGTTATGCTGGAGCTGTGTAAAAAAGTACCACTGAAGCAGCTGAAGTCCCTACCAAGAATCCAGGGTCCATGAAACTGCACAATGTCAACTACTAGCTTCTGGTAGAAATTTGGATCCTGGATCCTCAATATTTGGGCCATAAACCGAACCCACCAAAATCAAATCTCCCCCCCGCGAAGATCCAAATGTGCCAGTGCATATCTCCCACCAGAGTCTGACAAGATCTTAATTACCTTGCCCTCAAATCCCTCAGAATCCAAATTGCTGCCCCTCTCAACTTAGTGCTGCACAGACTACCATGCAAGTCCCCCCCCCCCCACCAAGTTACTTCTGGTCCTCTAAAATTCCACTATTCTCATATGCGTTTCCTGAAATAAGGCAATGCTAGTTTTCAGCTTTCTGTAGCTGTCCTGTACTCATCTTCATTTAACAGCATTTTTCAAGCCATTTATGTTCTAAGTAGTGACATTTACAGTATCTGCTCACCCCTGTGGATTGCTCATTGGACTACAGCACCCATAGCCCACTGGGCCCCAGCCAATGGGGCTAAAACTGTAAACTGTTATTTGTAAGTCATAACCAGTTGTATCCAACCAACTCTGTGTAGCTTCCATTTTAACTCTTTCGTTACCTCCTCAACCCCTTCCCCCACTTATCCTTCCCCAAATGCCAGCACCACCAGAACAGTTGAGAGATGCTAAACAGCAGGTCTTTCACATACAGTCCTGGGATGTCCTTGTTTTTAACCCCTATATTAGTTTCCACCTCTCTCTTCCCTTCCCCCATCATTCCCCTCAACAACAAGAAACAGTTTCCCAACATAATGTAAACATTAATATCAACAGTATGAATATCAGTAGTGATTTCTGTTCCATCCCCCACATCTCTTCTAGGTATATACCCCCAGCCATAAAGACTGAAATTATTGATGGCGTGTCATGTGCTGGCATGCCAGATACTTAAGCATACTCAGTATCTTAACTATTGTACAGTCTTAGAATTCAAAAAGTAAAACAACCAAATGTGGAGCAAGAGCTCATGAATGGGTGCTGGATGTCCAACCCTCCCCCACATCCAGCCCATCATTCCAGTAGCAGAAGCAATACAGGGGAGTGAACTAGCCATAGCCTACTGTCCAGGGCTACATTACATAGCGTTCATGTAAATACAAGTGTCCCTCTGCAGGCTTGGTGGCACTTCCCCCTGCTGACTTGGTCCATGTTGCAGATGGGAAAGTTAGGAGAGGGCACCACCCCGATCCAGAATGTGCATTATTGCCCCCCTTAAAATGTTTAGATCAGGTCTGAGTACAAAAACACCAAGTCTGTACGGAAGAGCAGTCAGTTAAGCAAATTGCTCATCAGAGCTCCATTACACTCCGTGTGATCATCATGTCACACTGTAGGATAATGTCAGCTCTGGGCTGTACACACAGTCGCACTGCTGAACCATCGCAGAGGCAACCCTCGAGCAGCAGCTGAACCTTCTCACTGGTAGCTCGCAGGAACCTTCATCCCTAGATGGAGTTGAGCTGCGTGTGCCATGTTGGTCTCACCAGGATGCACTGAAGTTCACTGATTGGCCATGTTAAAACAGAAAGAAGTATCAGCCCTAGTCACCAGAGAGCATTCTGGTCCAGTTTTAGCCCAGCTTATCCTACTGTGACTGCCACCACTATTAAGGTCTGTACCCCACGCCATGGAATTGTCTCATACTACAAATAAGGATTGTGGGAAGCTACACAGTACACTTGTCTTACATTGTAGGCACAACAACCACTGTTAATGTTTAATTAATATAAGAATATTAAAGGGAGTCCTAACAAGTGATAAAGTGAAGTTCATATGCCTTCATTTGAAGGCTCCATGTTCAGGATACCCACTGATTCCACACTGCCTGCCTCATGGCCAGAATCGTCCTCCCCAACCCAAGTCTCTCATTAATTTACCTGGTGGATGTAGGCCTTTTTCAGTCAAGGGGACTGAGGGAAAGAGAAGTCAGGCAGAACCAGTGCTGGATAGCTGGGCTCAGCATGGCTCAAAAGTGAGTGATCGGGTTATAGTTCAGCAGATCGCTAGCTGTCAGTGCTCTGAGGACATGTTGCTGGTCTAGCTTCTACCCTTCATGGCTGCATCCTCTTCCTCTATGAACTGCTCTGCATCCTGGGGGCTTACAAAGACCTGAGCTGGGCATCCTTGGTGCAGGATTCTCAGCTGTAAAGGATAAGGATGTGCAAAGTTCCAGCCACGATTATGAAGCTTTGCCTTCACTACATTATTTTTATTTTTTTTAACCAGGAGAGAGACGCTAAGTTGAAGCTTGTTTACAGGTGTGACCAGGTGTGACATTAAACTGTTGCCTGCAGGCTTATAAATTTTAGCTAAAATCTTGAAAGACTGACTCTTTTCTGCCCTTGTATTGTATAGGTCCCATAGCTTTGGCCTCATATTTAAGCACCCTCTCCTTATCTGTATATCTTAAATATTTTATTAAAAAATGCCTTGGTAGTTCACAGGGTTTTGGCTTGGGTCCAACTCTGTGTTCTTTCAGCTTCATACTGGAGTACCTCTGGCCCCAGTTTCAAGTGCTGAGCAAGCCACTGACGGATGTCAGTCTCCAGCTTTGCTTTCTCCATCCCCTCCAGAAGCCCTGTAATCAGCAAGTTAGACTGGCAAGATCAGTTTGCCTGATCACTGGATTTTTGCTTCAGCTCCTCCAGCATGTTTTTCATTGAGTTCTACTCTCATCCCAGACCTGCCATGAGGTCCTCAAGTTAACTAGTTCTCCATTTTGCTTTGTCCAGACTGTTGTCATGGGCTGCAGTAGTCTCTGTGAGGCTGAACACGATGGACTACAGGTGGTTAATTTGAGTCATAATGTTTGTGGTTCTGTTTTCATCTCAGTCTGGAGGTTGGCAAGAATGGCGGGCATCCCAGCGAGTGACTTTTCTGTCTCACTCATGTTGTAGCTTTCACATGCAGTGGCTATCTGTGAGCAGATGTGGGCCTCATGGAGTGGTTGCGGATGGTGCTGCTGGTTTGAAATTGAGCTTACTTTTCTTTCTTTTTTCTTGGTTTGGTGGCTATCATGAGAGTCACCCTAGCAATCCCTGACTAAGGACCATTACAGTTTTACAGCTGCATGCTAGATGTACTGTTTATATGCACTTGTAAGCCCCCCAAATTGGGCTTACTTGACCCAGCACAATGTTGCTTCTAGGGGTCCCAGGTGGGATCCAGACCCCGGTGGCTTTCATCACCTTACAGCTGTGGATGCCAAAGTCATCACTCTCCTCAGCCCCGTGTGATCACTGTGCAAAGGAACTGAGGATTGGGGTGGAACTTCTGTACATGCAAGCGTGGAAGAGGGAGGGAAAGACATGACTTGTGGTCCTGGGTGATCTGAGGAATCAGGACTGCAACATAAACAAGCAAGATGGCAGCTGCACTTCACCTGTGTATGTGCGGCCATCATGGGCAGAATTTAAAGGAGTGGAGCTCCTATTAATTTATTGAATTTTGTTGATCCAGTAGGCCCACTGAAACTAGAAGTCCTTTTTTCAGGGGTGACCGGGAGGAGTGGGATACAGATGGTAACCAACAGAAACCGAACCAGATTAAGCTGTTGGTGCTATTTTTAGTGAATTGGGAAAATTTGGCCAGGACACCATGGAAATTCCCCTACTCTGCTTCCTGTGAGCAGAGGGGACCCTTTTGTTGGTGACTCCAAGGTGGCTGCTGTTCCAGATATGGCCACTCTGCAGAAATTGGTGGAGGGTGAGGATGTATGTGAGCCAGGGGAGTGAGCCTCCTCCTCTGGGCTCGATATTGGAGAAGCTTTCCTTCCTTTGCAAACAGAAAAATTAGTTTCTACTCAAGAAAGATCTACTCTTCAAACTAACACAGTTATGGCAGATTGTTCTTTTCAAAGAATTACTCCTGAATTTTGGATAAGTTCTACTACCTTACCACATAGATTTTCAGAAAACTTATCTCCTGTTATTATTCATGACGATGCTGGTAAAAGTTTCTCCTCGAATGGACTTGCGTTGCATTCGACTGACAGTCTTGTCAAAATGGATGATGCAGTTGCATCAAACAGCAGTGCCGCCCTTGTGTCTGGAACCCCTTCATGTCAGCAATCCTTGCAGAGCAAGTGAGTCACCGGGGAATGTTCGGCTGGCAGTAGAATCGCTGGTTGTAGCGAGTGCCAAGAGCTGATCCCCAGCCAAGATCTTATCATTGCTGAAACTACTACAGAAACCTTACAAGGTCAGTCTTTGCAATCTAATGTTTTGTTTACTCAAACTATTCCTTTTTCCTGTGGGTTGCCTAACAACAAGCAAACAAAGCTCTTCATGATTGGCTCTAGCTACTCTATGAAGGAGGAACCAAGAGCACAAAGCACAGTATGTAGTATTGTTCAAGAAGAGCTAGTATACCAGACTGATGCCTCTAGCCAAGCTCACGCTACATCTTTCTCATTTTCAACTAGAAACAAGTCATCCCCGGATATGATAAAAAATAAAAGAGCCGCGTTAACAGCAGCTAATCGGAATTTGCCCTTTAAACAAATACAGCATTCTGAAGTTAAAACTAAACTGTCTCAGAAGGTGTCTACTTCTCGACTTATCCAACAAGAATTTTCTCTTCCCACTAAAGATACAAACGGTGATAAGGACTGGGCTACGGAGAAAGCTCTAGTAGAATCTGGCTGGAAATTAGACCTCTCGGGAACATGGATCCCTGACCCTGACTGGCCTTCAGTTTCTCCCTTGTCTTCACTCCCTTCAGAATGGTCTCCTGTGCTTAAGAAAATATCCGATTCTCAGCCATTAAGAACTGAAACTGACACTTTGACAGTATCTTTTCCTTCCACATCTAAGAAAGTAAAGTCAGATAATGTAGTGGATGATACAGTCCCTAAAGATTCTTCTGAGGACCCCCCCCCCATTAGACCTCTTTTGTCAGATCTTTTCTCACAATCTCGTAAAGAACCAGCACCTCGAAGGAACGCAGTTCATATACTCTATAAAGGGGGACTGGCAGAACGGCCTCACCAAGTGTATGTGGGGAAGTTCCTTCTAAAAGAATCTCGACAGTTTTCACCTAAAGATGTATTTGCCTTCATCAATATTTTGGGGGAAGACAATTATGATGTCAGCTTCAGATCTGTATTCTTGTTAGATTTATTTTGGCAACGATATAATCAGTTGAAATTTTTCCCATTGTGGTCTCCCTTCATTGTTACCACCCTCACTCCATTATTGATTAAATTTGTGACTGTAATGTTTAGAAATGAAGGGGTCCACGTTGAAGACATCTCCTTTTGGCTTTCCCAGAAGTGTGAAGTTTTAAGTAGCCCCGAGGCAGTATTAGATTCTGAATTATTTTGGAATGGTGGTTGGAGGTATAAGGTGAAACTGCAGCAGATTAATAATGAAATTAAACATATTCCTAACTCCTTTTCTTTAGGAAGAGATAGGGGCATGTGCTTCTATGCTGGGCAGCCTCATGCTTGTTATAAATGTGGGAATAGGACACATCTCTCTAATTCTTGTGACACTAATAGGTGTGAAATTTGTGGGGAAATTGGACGTGGTAACTTTCAGTGTGCTAACCAAGTGAAATGTGATTTATGTGAGGAATCAGGGCACGGGTATAGGGACTGCCCTTGGGCTGCTTCTAACAAAGCCTTGGTAGGTAGCCCTGAATTATTAATACAAAAGGTTCAGGATGAAGCTCTTTCTATAATTCAGAAGAAAGGTTCTCACACTACACCTGCAAGGAAGCTGAAGGTTGTGGAAGACAGAGAGGGTTTATGTTCAGACCCTTCCTTGAGTTCCAAAATAGGTCTTGCCCCTCCGGACCCTTTTAACATCCAGGAATTTCCTCTGGTTTGTTATCAAGATACAGTACAAATCAAACCTCTTAGCTCTAATTCTGCCGAGAAAAGAGTTACTAGAAGCCCTAAACCTTCCCCCCGGTACCCATTCCCCCCCAAAAAAAACCTCCCTCCTCCCCAACTTCATTAGAAATTCCTACTTTTGAAATGGAAAATTCTTATGCTGTTCTTGACACTGTAACAGGGGATTCTGACATAGATACTGGTACCCCCACCCACTCTCAATCCTCTGGGAGTAAACCATCTTCTACAGATTATAAAGGGAAAAAAAGGAAAAAAAGGAAAAAAACCTAAATGTTTATGACTTCTTTTGGTACTGGATCCTTAAATTGTAGTAGTCTTTTGAATAATTGCAAAATAACTGCTCTTTGTCACTCTCTCCACCAGTCTGGTCTTGATATTTGTTTTTACAGGAAACATGGGTTTACACTCTGGATCAATGCCGTTTTTTAAACTCCGAGTGGATCTGGGGACCATCCTATTGGTCCTTTGGCTTGGACAGAGCTGATGGTATAGGGATTCTTTTTGGCTCCTTTAATTTTACACTTGAAAAATGAAATGACCTTATACCTGGGAGACTACTTATAATTGACGGGTTTTGGAAACATGCTGACTTTCGTTTTATAGTAGTTTATGGCCTTCAGACAAAAGCAGGAAGGGTGGCTATGTGTAATGCTCTTTCTCCCTTTTTGGCCACCTCTTGTTATATTATTTGGGGTGGGGACTTCAGCTGTGAGATTTCTGGGTTTAGTATGGGTAAGGCAGAGGAAAAAAAGTATGGTGGTACTGTAGCATTAGAGATAATTATTCACCTGGCAGGATTAAGGAATGGGAGGAGTTATCAGAACAAGGGGTTAAATTATACCTTTAGAAGAGGCCCTTTGACATCCACTATTGATTACCTTTTTTTTCCAAAAATCTTTCCTTTCCTGTTCATAAAACTCTTATTACTGAATTTTCTGATCATTTACTCATCACTCTTTCCTTTAGTGATTCCCCTATAAACTGATAAATAAACCAAGATGGAAACTTAATAATTCAGTTTTACAGGACCCAGGGGTTATAAAAGGTATGTCTTCCTTATTGTGTGCCCGAGTATCTGTTTTGGACTTATATGAGGACTTATGGGAATGGTGGGTGGATACAAAAAATTATATTAGGAAATGTTTCCAAAAATATGGAAACAAAGAGTTAATACTAAATTTTTACGATATTTAACCCTAAGGAAGAAGCTTCAGGGGTTGTTTTCTGATGCTAATACCTCTAGATGTGATCTTTCTGCCCAAATATCCCTTACAAGTCTGCTCTGAGAGACTGCCAGTATGATAGAGCACAGACATTATGCTCAGAACTCTCTTTTGGTGCTCAAAAAACCCCATCAGGGGATCCCTTTGAGGCCTTTAGAGAAAAATTAGCTCTTCAGGACTAGAGGTTTTACAAAATAAGGAAGGGAAATTTAAAACCTCCCAGGGAGATTTATTTTCTATTATTCAGGATTGCATAAAGGAACGGAAGGGGTTTGATGTCCCACATAGTGTTGTTCAACAGTTTTTCAGGATTTTACTATCACTCCCCCCTCTGGTCAGGAATTGTATAATTTAGCTGATTATATATCCCAGCAAGAGATCCTTAAAGTTTTGACCTCCTGAAAGGGAGGGGTTTCTCCAGGGTTAGATGGTTTGTCCTAAGAATTTTTTTAAATATTTTGGTGATATTTTGGCTCCTTGTCTTGAAAAGGTTTTTATTTTCTTCACAGTGTCCACTGTTTACCACTGCAGTTCACAGCAGGATTATTGATATTTATTTTTAAGGGTGGGGATAGAACACAATTAAGTAACTGGAGACCTATAACTATTTTGAATTTGGATTTCAAGATATTATCCCAAATATTGAATAACAGATTGAGATCAGTGTCTGCTAAATTATTATATCCTCTTCAGTTTTGTGGTATTCCAAATAGGAGAATTTTGTCTGCTCTTATTGTTATTAGAGAAATAATTGAATTCAAAGAACAAAGTCAGCCTCACCTCGGTAGTGGGGAAGATCATGGAAGCACTACTGAAGGAGAGATTGGTGGAACATCTGGTTGTCAATGGACTACAGGACCCAAGGCAGCATGGTTCCACCAGGGGGAGGTCATGTCAGACCAACCTCATTGAATTTTTTGACTGGGTGACTAGGGAGGTGGATCAGGGGAGGGCAGTGGACATGGCCTATCTGGACTTCAGCAAGGCCTTTGACACTGTGCCACATAGGAGACTATTACACAAACTGGGGAATATGGGTGTGGGCAGGACAGTAGTGTCGTGGGTAGGTAACTGGCTGGATGGCAAGACACAGAGGGTGGTGGTAAATGGCTGTCACTCCACAGAGGGAAAAGTGACCAGTGGGGTACCACAGGGATCAGTGCTGGGACCGGTCCTATTTGACATCTTCATCAGTGACATTGCACAGGACCTAGAAGGCAGAATTTCACTGTTCACTGATGACACAAAGCTCTGTAACAGAGTAGACACACCAGAGGGTGTAAACAGAATGAGAAGGGACCTGCAGAAACTTGAAGAATGGTCAGGGGTTTGGCAGTTGAAATTCAATGCAAGGAAGTGCAAGATATTGCATATGGGACACAAAAACCCAGGCACAATATATCAGTTGGGAGGTGAGGATATAGCATGCACCAAGCAGGAAAGAGATCTTGGGGTTATCATCTCTGATGATCTCAAGGTAGGGAAACAGTGTGACAAGGCAGCAGGTAAAGCAAATAGGATGCTGGGATGTATAGGCAGGGGCATCACCAGCAGGAAAAGGGAGGTCATAATTCCGCTATACAAGACACTAGTGAGGCCCCACCTGGAGTACAGTGTACAGTTCTGGAGACCATACCTATGTAAGGACATAGACAGGGTAGAGAAGGTTCAGAGGAGGGCAACAAAGATGGTGCATGGATTGCATCAGAAGTCCTGTGAAGACAGGTTGAAAGAACCGAACATGTACTCCCTGGAGGAGAGGGGATATGATAGAGACATACAAGTATCTTACAGGGAGGAACAGGGTGCAGGAATACATTATTTTTAAGCAAAACAGATGTTCCAGGACTAGAGGGCATGGGATGAAGTTGGAGGGAGGATGATTCAGAGGAAACATGAGGAAGAATTTCTTCACAGAACGGGTGGTGGACAAGTGGAACACCTTGCCAGAGGAAGTGGTGGGGGCTGAAACAATCATGGGATTTAAGAATGCATGGGATAGACATAAAGCAATTCTGGAGGTCAGGGCTAAGGGGCAACAGACTTCTAGGAAAACATAAACTGAACTTACGAGCTCAAATGGGCAGACTGGGTGGGCCATAGGCCCTTATCTGCCGACACTGTCTATGTATCTATGTAATTCTCAAATAGGTTCCCTAATTGGCATTGTATCCTGTCTTTAGACCAAAATAAGGCCTTTGATAGGGTATCTCACCTATATTTATTTGCAGTATTAGAAAAATATGGTCTACCCTATGATTTTATTTACTGTATTAAGTTACTGTATAATAAAGTTTTAGTTTATTCTGTTATTAAGGGACAGTCTTCTTCCCCAGTTTCAGTTAACTTTGGGGTGCAGCAAGGCTACCCCTTAAGCCCTTTATTATATGCATTTTCCCTTGACCCCTTATTTAGGACATTAGACCAAATGGATGGATTGCCAGGCGTTTCTGGGAATTTGCATACAGCTACGGTGGTGGTTCAAGCCTATGCAGATGACATTTGTATTTTTGACTGAAGTGGTTCAAATTCCTATTGTTTTAAATTGTATTAATACTTATGAGAGGGTTTCTAATTCAAAAATTAATACGAGGAAATCCAGAGACCTGCTTTTAGGGCCTGTAACCCAAGATCAGTTTATGGTGTCAGATATTGTTTTTTCCTCTACACCATGTAAGATATTGGGAATAATTTTTGGAGCTCAGAATCTCCTACTGGATAATTGGGAAATTGGTTTGAAAAAGGCAGAAGCAAAGGTCCAGAGGTGAAAGGGATGGAGATTGTCCAAAATAAAAATGATTTTTGTCATTAAGAAATTTATTATCCTTGGGCTGTTATATATAGCCTTGGTATATCCCCCTCCATTAGCCATTGAAACTCGCCTATATGCCTGTTTTTTTTCCAATGCTTTGGGGTAGTAGGCTTAACCCTATTAAACGGTGCTATACCTATCTCTCTATCTCTAAAGGGGAGTTAGGCATGGTTGATCCTCTGTTGTTTTTTTTTATGGCCTCTTTCTTACTCAGAATTTTAATTTTGATCCCTCCTTTCCTGTGCTGACACATCAATTAAGGGAAGTGAATAATTTCAAAATCCTTTTTTGATGTTTGGATGGAACCTCTTACCCCACAGATCCCTAAAAGTACATATATCCCATTTTTTTTAAACCCTGTGCTCAGAGGTTGTTTAAGTGGTCCTTTTCTTTTCAGTGTATTAAAAATAATATAAGGGCTGGATTATATTTTTTTTTCCTTGGGAAATTGTATCCAGGTAAACCTGAGTTTGCTAATTGACCCCCTCTTTATACGGAATTTGCTATTAAACAATTAAATTACCATAGGATCCCTTCTCAGATGTGGGAGGTGTTGTGGCTTTCAGTTTATGGAAGACTAAATGTTAAAGGGAATGCTAAGCATAAGATGATAGGTGAAAGATATTGCCCTTATTCACGGTGTCAAGCGATGAAGGAAACCATGGATCACTTCCTTTTTAAATGTTCTTATGCTTCAGGGTTATGTTTTTTCCTAAGTACTAAACCACAGTTTCCATGGTTGCATAGGCTTGACTATCCGACCTTGATTTTAGGTTTTCTTCCCCACCTTCTTGCCTCTTATGACTGGGGTACGTTAGTTGTGTTGTTTTGCTGTTTGAAGTATTATCTATGGCAGGCCAGATGCCAGTGGGTGCTGCAGAAAAAAATTATGTCATATGAAACATTTCTTGTACTTATAATGGAAGCTATGAAATCTGTTTATATGAAAGATAAATGTTTTGGGACTTTTAGAAAAGTATATAAATGGTGGAAAGGATTATAGGTTTTTATTAAATATAAATAAGGGGATTTTGGGTGTTAAGTTATATTAGTAAGAGATTGATTGCATGGTTGATTTTCTTTTGTATTATGGTTGTATAAACGTATGTTGATCTTACGTTTTTTTGATGTATTTTCAATAAAAACTCCCCTACTCTTTTCAAGAAGTGCCATGGGATCTTTAACATCCACCTGAACTACCACCAGAACAGGCAGGTGGGACCTTGGTTTCACGTCTCGTCTAAAAGACAGTACCTTAGGAGTGCAGCACCCCCCTCATGCTGCACTACAGTGTCAGTACTGGGATATTAACCCAAGTGCCTGGTGTGGGGATAGAACCCACAGCCTTCTGATCTCCCGGCCTCAGAGGCGAGTGTGCTACCTGCTAAGCCACTGACACTAACAATATATACATATACATATAGCCTGCATTAGAGGATGCTACCTTTGCTGCATGGTACAGACCAAACTTGCTGCCTGCAATTCCTAGAAAGGCTGATAAGCAGTATCTTGCACCCTCTGCCAAGCCTTATTATGCTAAACAGAAACAGACTCTGTGGTCATCAAGGCTGCTCATGATAGATCTAGTGCCCCTAGACACATGAGTATTTTGCCTCCTGATAAAGAATGTATGAGGCTTGATGTGATGAGCAAACGTACTTATGCCTCTACATCACTGGACCTTAGGACTGTAAATGTCCAAGCCCAAATGATCAGATTTCAGAACAGTCTGTGCAAAGCTGCTCATATTGATGCTTAGGCTCTGCCAAGAATGATCTATTGAAACATTGTCTGCTGGGGCTGAGTTTGGCAAGCATTTGCTACACTCAGCTTATGATGTCTCTGCTGCTTCTGGCATTTGCATGAGGAGATATTCTTGCCTTAGAGTTGCTGGCTTTGCCAATGATGTTCAACAGGTAGTTCTGAATGATTCTTTCAAAGGGATAAAACTGTTTGGCTATGATGTTGAAGAGGCCCAACGTGGCCTCCAAACTTCAAAAATGACTCTAAGGTCTGTAAAGTCCCTGTATCACACTCCTGTTAGGGGTCTTGCTCAGGGTTCCTTTTGTCAGCCTGCTGCCCAAGGTGGCTCTGCCTACCATGAGCAAGGACATGGTAGAGGAGGTGGCCCCCTTCCGACTCCCCTTCCTCCTGGCGCCCATTTAAAAGCACGCACCCAAAGAATCAGTTCCAGTAGCCCTGCCAGCCCCACTTCTGCCTGACTATCTTCCATCTCTCCCCCACCTCAGCTATTACCTCCAGGGGTGAATGTGGGGGTCAGGATCTTGCTGCATCTTAAACAATGATCGAAGATCACTGTGGAAGCATGAATTCTGGAGATAATTGCAAGGGGGCATGACCTGGAGCTGTTACAAATCCCTCCAGATCATCCTCTGCCTCCTTCCTTCCTTTTATCCTCAGTGTCATTTGTCTCTTCTGAAGGAAGAAGTTCAGTCTTTACTCCAAAAATGTGCTATAGAGCCGGTTTCTACTCGGGAGAAACAAAGGGTTCTATTCCAGATACTTCCTAGTCCCAAAATGGACAGGGTGTCTGCATCCTGTGTTGGATCTTAGGGATCGCAACCTATACATTGAATACAAAAAGTTTCAAATGGTATCCCTATGAGCTCTGATCCTCTTCTGCAAATAAGGGACTGGTTTTGTTCTCTGGACATGAAGGATGCATATCTTCATTTAATTATCAGGAAAGCCCCCAGACAATGTCTCTGCGTTATGCTGGAGGGAGAACATTATCAGTTCAAAGTATTGCCCTTTGGCTCATCCTCTGCACCACAGGTCTTTACCAAATGCTTGGCAGTAGCTGCAGCAGCCCTTCACAAGGAAGGTCTGTATGTTCTTCCCTATCTGGACAACTGGCTCCTGAAAGCCAGCTGCAGGGAAGCACTGTTACATACCTGTCTCAGACACATTGGTTGTTCGATGACTTGGGAATGTGAAGTGAATGTGTCAAAGACTGCAACACATAGGTGCGGTCTTGAGCACAGTGAAGGAATGTGCTCTCTTGCCACAGATCAAAGCAGACAGTCCGATTGTCCAGGCCCATTTGGTATACAGCAGCCACTATATCTTTGCGAGAACAATGTTATGTCTCCTGGGTCTCATGGCTGTGGCTATCATGACTGTGTCACTAGACCAACTTCATATGCAGATACCTCAGTGGACACTCAGGGTCCAGTGAGATCAGTTGAGGAATGTGCTAGAACAGATGATTCTTATGTCTCCTCTTCACAGATTGTTGCTATGTTAATGGAGTGTGAAAACCTGTTGAAGGGCATTCCATTCTTTGTTCCAGCTCCTGTACCGATCTTCACCATGGATGCCTTGGGCTCTGACTGGGGTGCTCACATTGGCCCTTTCCAGACACAGGGGTCATGGACCAAGGTGGAGGCTGAGCTGCACATAAATGTCTTGGAAATGAAAACTCTTGTGTATAGCCTTCAGGATTTTCAGAATCATCTCTGCCCCAGTCCTCTGCTAATCCAAATGGACAATGTCAGTGTGATGCATTACATCAACAAACAATGGGGCACGCACTCCAATCTCTTATGTAGGGAAGCAGTGAGAATATGGTAGTAGGTGGTGTCTCATGGGCTTCAGCTATCCGTCATGTATCTCCCAGGTTTCCACAATGTCTAGCAGACAGGCTAAGCAGGTCCCAGTCAATTGTTCACAAATGGGAACTGCTGACTTCCATGGTAGACCTCTTTGCAAGATGGGGTCATCCAGAAATGGGTCTTTTTGCATCCCCACACAACACAAAACTTCTGCATTTTTGCTCACTCTAAGGCCTAGAGTTTTTTGACAAGACATGTTATCTTTCTCTTGGAAAGGGACATTCCTATTAGCATCCTCCACCTCCCATTCATCTGATACAGAGAGTTCTGGTTCTGCTCAAACTGCAGGTTGAAAGTGCCACTCTCATCCTCATTGCTGCATTATGGCCATGCTAGATACAGTTTCCACTCATTCAACATCTGGCACTGGAGCCTCTTGCCCCTCTACCTGTGTGTTGGGGTCTGTTATCACAGGACAAGGGGGTCCCTGGTCCATCCAGACCTGAAGTCCCTCCATCTGTATGTATGGCACCTGAAGACATAGCCATTGCATGTTTTGGGGTATCTCCTAAGGTTGCTGATTGATTTATTTGTTAACTGTGTAGGTGCATTGATCCAGTGGACCATTTTCAGGCACAACCTGGGCCATAACGGTGACACAAGCTTAGTAAAACAACTAGTATAAAAGGTACAGGGGATAGAAAGTCGTTACAATACATAAGCAGAAAAGTAAGTGATACAGAATTGTGCAAAACTGGGTATAAAGTGACCACAGTACAAGCAATTATAGTGCACAGAGTTTAAGAGATGTCCTGATTGCGGCTAGGAAGCCGCCTGTAAGACATACTTATTCCTTGAAATAGATGTGTTTTGCTCTGTGGGCTGCTTCCTGGAATTTGGACCCTTTTACATGCCCTGTGAATGTTGTGTTGGAAGATTTGCTTTTCTTGTCTGACTCTGGCCTGTAGTATTCCTCACTTAAGGTACATTTGGCTGCTATATCAGCTTTCCATGCCCTTAGTGGTGGCCGTACAGTTGCCCAGTTAGAGGTGTCCCATACACTTCTGAGAGATATTCTTCAATTTATTTATTTAAAAGTTTCACCAGGAAAGCACACTGAGCAGACTCCTGCTCGTTTCTAGATGTGTCTGGAGGGGGGTACATGGGAGAAGGTATATTTGTTTACATAATAAGTACAGAAGTAGAAATGCACAGGTATAGTTATACAATACAGATAATAGGTATACAGAAGTAGCAAATGAACAGCAATTTTAATGCAGTAGAATATGTACAGTAAAGATACACAGGTAACAATGCATAGGTAACAGAAGAGACGACAGCTGGGGTTGGGCAGCCTATCCATAATCCAGTCCCACCTTGGGACTTGAATTTTGTGCTTGCGAAATTGACGTTGGCTCCTTCTGAATTTGTCACAAGTTGTGGCTTATGTTTTCTGTCGTGGAAAACATTTTTAGTTGTGATGACTTCTGTCTGAAGGATTTCTGAGCATCAGGCTCTAATGTGTGAGCTTCCTTATTTGATTATTTTCAGAGTCTGTTTACATACTAACATACTATTTGCCAGCAGATTAGGCCTTATGGTCTATCAAGTCTGCTCGAACCTAGATCCTTAGTTGGGTGCCGAGACCCTCCCATCCCTTGTGCTCCAGAAACCCCTATCATCCATCCCCACCCCCCCGGGACAGGCCATCATCTGATACATCCACTTTCTGTGTCTGTCCCACCCTCTCTTAAAGCCCTCCACTGTGGATCTCTGACCAGCTCACCAGGCAGAGCATTCCAAGGGTCCATCACCCTCTCAGTGAAAACCTCCTCCTCTTTTCCCCCTCACCCTTCCACCTTCCAACTTCAAACCATGCCCTCTGGTGATGCCTCCTGCTTTAGTCTAAAGATCCCTCCATGTTTACCCTATTTATTCCCTTGAGGTACTTGAAGACCTCAATCATGTCCCCCCTGTCTTTCCTCTCCTCCAATGAAAACAGGCAGAGCTCCTCAAGTCTGTCCTCATATGTCAAATCCCCTAGCCCTCGTATCATCTTAGTTGCCCTCCTCTGTACCTCTCCAGGAGCTGTATGTCCCTCTTCAAGTGTGGTCTCCAGTACTGTACACAGTACTCAAGGTGTGGTCTAACCAGTCCATTGTACAGCGGCAGAATCACTTCCTTGCTCCTAGAGGTGATCCCCCTTACGATGCATCCCAACATCCTGTTTGCCTTGCTAGCTGCTCTCCTGCACTGCTCAGAGTTATTCATACATGTATCCACCATGACCCCTAGGTCTTTTTCCCCTGTTGAGGCTTCCAGCACCTCCCCTCCCAGGGTGTACCTGTGTTTAGGGTTTCCCCGACCAAGATGTAACACCTTGCACTTGGTGATATTGAAATTTAATTTCCATGTGTGAGCCCAGCTTTCCAGGGTGTCCAGGTCCCCTTGCAGGGCCAACCTCCCCTCTTCTCCCTCAACTACTGCTCCCATCTTGGAGTCATCATGAAGAGACTCATTTCACACCCTATACCCTCCCTGATGTCCGATATGTATGCATTAAACAGGATTGGACCCAGGACCGAGCCTGTGGTGCCCACTACCAACCTCTGTAGGGTTGAGAGCTCCCCACAGACCACTACTCTCTGAGTGCATCCAGCTATCAGTTTTCAATCCATCTGACCATCAAAGGCCTACTCCTAACCCCATCAGTTTCTCCACCAGACCATTGTGGGGACAGAGTCAACAAGCTGCTGAAGTCCAAGAATAATACATCCACAGGCTTACCCCTGTCCAGTTCTGATGTTACCCATTCATAGAACTCCACAAGGTTGGTTTGACATGATCTACCTGGCACAAACCCATGCTGCCGACTATCCAGACCTCCCACCTCCCCCAAGTAAACCCCCAATCGTTCCTTTAGTATACTCTCCATTAATTTTCCACCACGAGGTTAAACTGATGGGTCTATAGTTTCCTGGTACTTCTTGACCCCCCTTTGTGGATTGGTACCATGTGCCTCTGCTGAATCCCTAGGTACCTCCCTGTCTCAAGTGACCTGTTGAAAAGCTCGCCAGGAAGTGCAGCCAGTATGTCCGCCAATTCCCATAGTACTCTCGGATGAATGCCATCCGGCCAGGAGATTTGTCTTTCTTTAGGGCCTTGAGGCAAACCACACCCTTTTGGTGGGGATGGCATCATCTGTCCCCTCCACCTTACTGGTCTTTTATCTTTATCCAGATGTGACACCCCAGGTACCTTTCCCTCCCTTTGCTCCATTTCTGTTGCTCCCCTGATCCCTCCCTGCGCTTCTATCCCTTTGTGCCTTGCTTTGTAAATATCCCATCCCCTCCCTAGAGTGAATACAGAGCCAAAGTACTCGTTAAATACCTCTGCCTGGTCCCTCGCCTCTTCCACCCACCCTCCTTCTGATCTCAATCTGCTGAGATGGCCCTTAGTTTTCTCAGCTCCCCAATGTACCGGAAGAACCCTTTTCCCTCCCTGTATCCCTGTGCCAGCGTTGCTCTTTACTGGACTTTGCTCCCCTCACCATATGGGTGACTTTTCTAGATGCAAGCTGGTACATTTCTATCCTATCCCTCTTGTTGTTTTATATTTTTGTAAGCCTCTTCTTTTCTCTGACTGCTACCTGGACCTCACTGGACCACCAGCATGGTTTATGTGACCTTGCTCATACGTTTCAACTTAGCGCAGATCCTGACTGCCTCACTTGAAGTCCCGTTTATGATCTCCCATCCTCCTTTCCACACTTGTGGGTGAGGTAATCCCTTCAAGTGATCCTTAGAATATTCCCATGCCCATAAAGTCTGCCCCCTAGAGTCCACTGCCAGTGTCCTAGATCTCACCCCACTCCCCCAATGCTTATTGAAACCAGACAGTATTGTGGTCACTCCCAGTCAGGGGTCCTGTACAACCATGTCCCTTACCAGATCCCCATCTGCCAGAGCCACATCCAGGACATGCCCTCCCTTGTGAGCTCCATCACATGCTGTGTTAAGACACATCCTGGAGCCATCCAGCAGCCTCTGCTCTTGGCCTATCAGGACATGGTTCCCCAGTTTGTACCTGGCATATTAAGGTCCCCCATCAACACCTCCTTCCCCTTTTGGTCCACTGGATATGATGTTGTCAACAAACCATCCTCTAGAACATCTTGCTCATCCCCGGGGGCCTATATCTACTCCCAGCTTGACCTTATCTCCTGCTGGGGATCGTAAGGTGACCCATAAGGCCTCCACGTTTCCTCTGCCTCTTCTACCATAGCAATTTCTATGTCATCTCTAATGAACATAGCCACTCCACCCCTCTGCCCTCCTTTCTATCCTTCGCATAGTGTACCCCATACATTTGGGTCCCAGTCATGGTTTTGTTGGCCACGTTTCCGTGACTGCCGCCACATCCACCCCCTCGAGACAGCATGGCCTGGAACTCTGGCAACTTGTTCCCAAGCTCCTGGCATTTACTAACACTAACCCCACCCTTATCCTGTCCTTTTGTGAACCCCACCCAGATTCCTTATACTTCCATCCTCCCTGCTCCTCCTGAAACCTCCACCTCCAGTCTGTTTCCCCTCCCCTTGGGCTTGAGGCTACTCCCCTCATCTGGAGGGAGGGCTCTAGTCAGCCCTCCTTATCCCTTCCCCCCTTACAAGTTTAAACCCCACCTTTCTTGTATGTAGTCATCCATCCCTGTTTAGGGACTTCCTTCCCTAATGGGGCAAGATGAAACCTGTCCTTGGCATATAGTCCTTATCCTCCCAAACTCCATTCCAGTTCCCTAACTTTTTAACCCATTCTCTCACCCCACTTCCTAGAGCCATTCATTAACCTCTGATGCTTTTTTTCTCCACTGGGGCCTTTGGTACTGGCAATATCTCAGGAAATGTTGCATCCATTATCTCAACAGACTCTGGCAAGTTCTTGGAACCTTGCTTAGATTTCCATAATGCTATTTCCCTCTAGATCATTGGTTCCCAAATGACCAGAAATCCGGTTTCCTCCACAATCCTAACCATTTCATACACCATGAACTTTGCTCTGTGCACTGTCAGCCCAGAGATACTCACTACCTTCACCTGGCTATGGCATCCATCCCTGTCCTCCCAGTGGATACCCTTAATCATCGAGTCTCCCAGTAACAGAACCTTAACACCACCATCATCCTTATGGTTACCTCACTATGCCCTCTCAGCCCCCCTCCCCACTTTATTCATGATCGCAATTTCATGAGTCTTCCTGCCTATTAGAGACCCCTTGTCACCCTCCCTTTCTGCCTCCCTTGCTTTTGCCCACTTAACTCAAACCCCCTCTGAATAGGTGTCCCCTAACCCTCTCTTATCTGAACCATTTATCCAGCCCTGATGGTTCCCTTCCCCACCCCACCATCCTCCCCCCCCTTTGTAATAGTACCCCTGTCTCCAGAGGCTCTCTGTGGGTCCCCTTTAGCTAGGGCCCCATCCTTGGTACTGACCTTCCTGCTGAAGGGGGGCTCCTCTCCCACCTCCTTGTCTCCCAGTTTCTCTCCAATCATGCTCTCCTCCCTCATGTCTGGAATATGTTGCATCACCCCCATTTGCTTAACATATATGTTTCCCCTTCTCCCTCTGGGACTATGTCTATCCTTTCCATAGCTGTTCTGTGATGCCCTCTGGGTATCTGACTCCCTCCCCCCGGCCTCTGTATAAGTTTCCTCATTTCCACCAACCCCTTCCTCCCCCTCTAGGATGCTTAGTATCTCAAATTTATTGTGACACTCTATGTCAGCCTCCATCAAGTAACTCGAGTTTCCCCTGACTGCATCTCTAAACTGACCCTCTTCTTCCTCTCTTGCACTATTCACCTTAGGAGCTCCCTTCCCACAGTCTGCTGTTTTAGGCTTCACTCACACAGCCCCTCCTGACTCTTCCCCTCCAGTCTCCTTGAATTCAAATTTTCACCCTGTATGCTTTCCCTTAGCATCAACTTCCCTATCTAAGGGTCCTCTGTCCCTAATATCCCCCTTCTGCTTGCTGTAGCATAATGTCCTATAATTTCAGGCGTTGCCCCAGCCTCCCCACAGCCCCACACCTTCTGCTGCCCATATCCACCCCTTATCCTTGGACACCCCAGCTCCCACAGCTTACTCCTTAACCAATATACCTCACTCCTGATACAAGATAGCTGTCTACAGGTGGGCAGCCTCCCTCTCTCAGGCCCGATTTAGAATTATTGCCATCCCACAGCCTGTGCAGCCTACAACCTCCGAAGATGCCTGCCATGGTGGAATATGGCCACCCTGATTATCCTCCTCTGTTTATAATAGCACACCCCTTTTCTCAGTCCCTTTCCCTGGAGTACAGTTTGTCTCTATACTGACTGTATATTTACAAACCCAATTTAACCCCACCAACAAAGTTCCCAAGTCTCACAAACACATACAGTCCAGTATGTGTTCAGTCCCACTAACAGTGTGTAAGCAGACACCAGGTACCGTATGATGTCACAGGCCCACCAACTCCTGTTGTTCAAATTTCAGTCCCAAACAGAAATACTCAGCCTTCAATCCCAACCCCAGTGGCTTTTCAGTATTTAAGAAAGCCTACAAAACAGGAATTGGGTGGGAGGATCTTCTACGAAACACAGGCAAACAACACATTAAATTACCTTCTAATTTTCCCACCAAACATCTATCCCCAAACCTACAATATCACAGCCCAAGTATCAGTTCAAATTCAAGGTAATAATTTTAACACACAGAACTAATTTCACTTACAAACTATTCAAATATTTCAGTTTAAAACAAAATATAACTCCTGGCCTCTTTTCTACCAACCTGTTGCTTAAGCTCCCAAGTGAACAATGGAAGCCACAGTAATTCCTGTTTAAAGACAAGTTTATTGCAGCTAATGTCCCTTCCCCCAAATACCAGGCAAACAACACATTTAAATTACCTTCTAATTTTCCCTGCCAAACATCTATCCCCAAACCTACAATATCACAGCCCAAGTATCAGTTCAAATTCAAGGTAATAATTTTAACACACAGAACTAATTTCACTTACAAACTATTCAAATATTTCAGTTTAAAACAAAATATAACTCCTGGCCTCTTTTCTACCAACCTGTTGCTTAAGCTCCCAAGTGAACAATGAAAGCCACAGTAATTCCTGTTTAAAGACAAGTTTATTGCAGCTAATGTCCCCTCCCCAAATACCAGGCAAACAACACATTTAAATTACCTTCTAATTTTCCCTGCCAAACATCTATCCCCAAACCTACAATATCACAGCCCAAGTATCAGTTCAAATTCAAGGTAATAATTTTTAACACACAGAACTAATTTCACTTACAAACTATTCAAATATTTCAGTTTAAAACAAAATATAACTCCTGGCCTCTTTTCTACCAACCTGTTGCTTAAGCTCCCAAGTGAACAATGAAAGCCACAGTAATTCCTGTTTAAAGACAAGTTTATTGCAGCTAATGTCCCTCCCCAATACCAGGCAAACAAACACATTTAAATTACCTTCTAATTTTCCCTGCCAAACATCTATCCCCAAACCTACAATATCACAGCCCAAGTATCAGTTCAAATTCAAGGTAATAATTTTTAACACACAGAACTAATTTCACTTACAAACTATTCAAATATTTCAGTTTAAAACAAAATATAACTCCTGGCCTCTTTTCTACCAACCTGTTGCTTAAGCTCCCAAGTGAAAGAGAAAAAAAAAGCAAGTTAGCATATGTTTGCATATGAATCCTAAGTTTCTGCCGAAGGTGGTATCAGAATTTACACTGAATCAAACAATACACCTCCCTGTATATTACGCTGTGCATGCCAGCCAGGGTGAGGCACTGCTTCACACTGTGGATGTTCATAGAATACTGCAATACCATATTGCTCACAAAAAAGGACTGCATAAAGTCCTCTTAGCTTTTTGTTTCATTCGCTCTGGGAAAAGAGGGTACTTGTATGTCTAAACAATGCCTATCCAAATGGCTGGCACATTTTATTATGTTCTGTTATAGGAAGGTAACGAATTTCATGGTGCTGTTTGTGGTCACTCCACAAGTGGGTATATAATAATAATAGTAATACATTTTATTTGTAAAGCACCTTTCCAAGAGACCAAGGTGCTGGACATAAAATATAAAGACACATACAAAAATAACACCTTTTAAACAGTCCATAAAATCCAGTTAATATGAAATATTCCCATAACATAGTTTCCAACAGCAGCATAAATAACTAGAAACTATCAGCTGGCACTGTCAGGGAACGTTACCCTAAATAAATAGGTCTTGAGAAGTGACAAAGCTTAGGACAGTCAGGCACTCCCTCACCCAACGAGGTAGAGAATTCCACAGAGTAGGGGCTGCGTAAACAAAAGAACGAGCCCATATATCGTCAAGCGTACCCTGGGAATCTCTAGCAATCCCTTGTTGGTGGATCGAAGCAATCAGGAGGGGCAGTAGGAGCAAGGGAGATCTTTCAGGTAGTGTGGTCCTTGTTCATGTAGGGCTTCATAGGTCATCAAACCAACCTTGAAGGTGATCCACCACTGTACAGGCAGCCAATGCAGTCCGCAGAGCACAGGTGTAATGTGACTGGTCCTAGAAGTACAAGTCACAGGCCTGCCTGCCTGCTGCATTCTGCACCAGCTGCAAGCAGTGGATATTAACTCCCTGTAGCCCTAGGTGTAGGGTGTTGGAGTAGTCAAGGCGGGTGGACACAAAGGCATGGACCAAGGTAGAAAGATCATCGGGCAGAACCAGGTGTTTCACCCAGGCGATATTCCTCAGATGAAAAAAATGATGTCTTGACAACAGTCAACACCTGAGATTTCAGGGTCAGCTCATTGTCAAAAATAACACCCAGGTTACGCACCTGATGTGAGGCAGCCAGTTGATTATCCCCGACCAAAAGCCCAGATGACTGTTCAGCCAACATACCCGCCGCCCGATGATCTGGGTCCACCACCAACACCTTAGTCTTATCTGGATTAAGCCTCAGCCAGCTGGCACTCATCCAATCCTGAAGTCATTAGTTGGAGGAAGTCACAACCAAATTGAGAGAGTTCATTGTCGACCCAAGCATTGAAATCCCCCAGAATCAACCATCTGGGGGATCCTAACACCCCATCGACAATGAAGTCCATGATTTCCTGCAGGAACTCTTTCCCATCTCCGGGTGGATGGTAGATGAGGAGTATCCTGCACTCCACACCCGCACCCATGATACACTCAAAGGATCTGCTGGACCCCACTGACACCTCCATAAGGCCCAGTTCTGCTCTAAAACAGATGGCTACACCCCTCCATGATCCATTCTCAGATGGTGTGTCACCAAGTACCCAGCCAGAATGGCTGAGGCCGATACTGGGCCCGCATTCTCATCCAGCCAGGTCTCAGTGATGCACGCCAGGTCAGATGTCCCAACAAGATCTGCTATAATAGCAGTCTTGTTTCAAATGGACCTGGCATTGCATAACACTGTCAGAGTAGGATGAGCAGTTGAGGAAGACCGTGCCACCTGCGTGTGTGGAGGAGTTGTGGGATAACAGATGGACCAGACACCGAACTTCAAGTTCAACACACAATCTCTGTGTGTTGTTTATTCAAAATACAAGAAATAATCTTCAGCAATTGTATATTCCTTTTTTAGTACATCAGTTTGTAGCAACAGGCTATGAATGTCTTTTTTCTGCACTTAGTCAGGACGTACTGACACTGATCTCCGATCTAACCACTTTCCAGTAAAAACCTTTCATCCCTATGTGGGCCCATTTGCTTGGAAAGTGGGGGCTCAAAAAAAAAAAAAAAAAAAAACAAGCTAAAAACAAAGAACCTCAGTGCAGAAACAGTGAGGCATGGGTTACCCCAAAGGGCATTGGCAACAAATCAAGTTTCAAAGAAATACAACATCATACATACTTCCATAATGCAAAGCATCATGGGATATATGCAAATCATAATGGAATTTCAGACTTGTTCAACTTACAGCAATTTATATGCATTTTAAATAACATAACTAACTTAATTTCTATAATACAGTCAACTAGTACTTATTACCTTTATCAAAAACACCAAGTGCCATGGTATTTTCAACATTTACAGGTTTCATAAACATGAGGTATATAAAATACAGCAAGGTATTTTATGACATAGTACTATTACATACTAAATCCAACAACGATAAACACAACCTGTTTTACATACTCTTAGAGGTCACCACAGTAACTTCCATGTACGAGGACCTGAGAGGGAAAAGGAAAATTAGAGGACACTATAGCATAGTCAAGAAAAGGAAGGGGGTGCCCATAGGTGGCCAACCTTATGGACTAGAAATTATAAAGGACAGATTAGGCTAAGAAATAGAAGAACTGTTGCAAAAGATTTAAGAAAAAGTTGGTCCTCATGAGTGGCAGGAGCTTCCAGTCACATATCTCCCACCTTAAGTGGGAAGCATTTATTGCAGACTGCTTACCACCTTCCTGTCCCAGGAAGGGATGGAGCTTCCACCCATCCATCTTCAGAAGCTCGGTCTCAGGGTCCCTATTAAGGATAAACATTTTATCATGAACATAGTGGATATCATCGGGGGCATGGCTAGCTGCTGACTAAAAAAGACATCTGTTACAGAAGCTCCCATTTACAGATTCAATTTTAGTGATTTTAAACTGTAAAATTTAACTCTCGGTAAATCACAGGACTGATCCCGACTCCTCGAGTGTCCTACCACTGGATAATATAAACTATAATTTTGCCAGCTTTACTGGAGGCAACATGGGGAGACCTAAGAATCTGCAACAACAGGGCCCAGCACTTGGCTCAGACACTGAACCTTCTAATGCGGCCGTCCTGAAAGCAATTAAGGACCTTGAGTCCTTCGTCAAGGAGTTAGACAAGAAAGTGGATGGTTTCACTTCGAGGGTCACTATGGTGGAAACAAAACTAGATGTGGTAGCAACACAAAGTAAATCATCACACATGATGGCTGAAAAGGCCGTCATGGCTACCATGGGTCTGGTGAGTGAGAACCTCTTACTGCGTCAACATTTAGAAAACCTAGAGAATGGAACCCGCTTAGCCAATGTGCAGGTATTAGGGGTTCCAGAGATGCTCGAAGGACATAACCTAATGGAATATATGATTTCCTTTGTGAAATCCACACTTGCTATTTCAGTGGAAGGAGATATCAGGCAAACCTACCAGATTACTCCACGATGTTGACCCCAGATAGAAGGGATTCCACGGATGATCCTTAAGGTCACGGTGGGTCCGACCATTAAGGAATTGATTTTACAGGCAACCAAAGAAAAGGGTCCACTTCACTTACCGGATGGCCCAAGAATTTCTTTTTTCCCCAATCTCTCCTATGCAACACGCCAGAGACGCAAGGCATTCGAAGCGGTAAGATCTGAGCTGCGTCAACTAGGTATAGCAAATGTTATGTTATACCCTGCAAAACTGCGTGTACAATATGCAGGGAAAACTTTTATTTTTAATGACCCAACAGAAGCGGGGAAGAGAGTCAAGAAAATTCAAGCAGACTTTGCAAAACACAGGGAATCTGTTGATTCAGAATCTGAAGGGGACTAAGAGTGATTTAATATTATCTAAATATGGGCCACTTAACTATATAAGGGGTTCAAGAGTTAAATAGTGATCCGAGAGGATTAGTGATATGTACTGACATAGGACTGGGTAGGGCACAATGGTGAGTACATTACTGCCCTAAACTATTTCTTTCCTCTCAGCCTACTAATTGTTTACTGAGTTAAAATAATAATAATATTACTGTTAGTAAGTACTGTTTCAGGGGGGCCAATGTGCTGTTTGATGTCTCCATAATGTTTTTGGGAGAATTATAGCTTCTACATGGACTAATGATAAGTCACTAAGACCATATCTATGAGTGTTTCACTCAAGAACTTTTAGGGCACAGCTATTTAGAATAAGGTCCATGGTCTAGGCAAAGAAGCCATTTAAAAATGTATTTAGAATTTAAATGTTTACATGAGCAAACATAAATCTATACTTGTTAACCCTCCTATGATGTAACAAAGGGTGAAATGTTTATAATCCTTTGTAGAAGACATACAAGTTGTAACTTTATAGTACATGGAACCAAGTATACTATATTGAATATGTACTTTGACATACTCAATAAATAAAAAGTTAAAAAAAAATAGATATCATCATTCTTTGCCCTGAGGCATTAACACATTTCTCAACAGAGACTAACAGTACCTTTCCTGAACTATCTCCTTTTAGGGAAAGTATGTCATATTTTACTGACATCAATTCCTGCCCCATATCTAGACATGAAATCAGCATTTACATGTTTTCTCCCTGCCCTGTGGGATTCCATACATCAATAACGCTGAAGAGTCAAGTACCACCACATTATATGGGGATTTTTTCTCTCATTTGGTGCAACCAGCAGAGGGGGGTTGTGATCAGTTACAACTTTAAATTCAGCCCCCCACAAGTAATATTTCAGAAACTCAATAGCCCACTTCAGAGCTAAGCATTCTTTCTCTATGGTAGCATATCTTCTCTCCCTCTCATGTAGCTTCCTACTGATATACATGATCGGATGTTCTTCCCCATCTATTTTCTTTAATGACCTCTACCCTCCTTAACCTTAACATACTGTAACAATCTGGCAACATTGGCATGTTTAGCATACAGTATACCCCAGTCAGTACTGTTAATAGATTTAGCTGCATCAATACAAGAAAAAGTCCTTTCAGCCTCATGGGCTTCTTCTTGCTTGCTTGGAGTCTTCAACCCCAGCTGCCAAATAAGAATAGTCCAAAGACTCCACTACTTGAATTTGTCAGAAGGACTCACTAAACTAACAGTAGTGAAATAGCATTTGTGACTCCTGTTTCCTAGACCCTAAACACAAACCGTTCTAACCTTATACCCTTTGGTGGCTCATTACCAGCTTTATCATAGCAGAATTCAATACAAGGAACAATCCAACAAGAGAGTCTCCTGTTCTCCACAGGTGAACTTTTCCTACCTTGCCATAAGTGACAGATAGTAGCCTTTTTTCAGTTATAGACTGTTCGGTTATCATTCATGTAGAAACTTAAAGCCATCTTGACATCCAGGCTGTAAAGTTTCTCCTCTCCTACATAATAAATTGAAGCTTTGGAAAGAATACAGGCAATGTTATGGACTGATTCATGTGGAATGAGAAAAACATTTCAAGTAAAAATTTCACATTCGCTTACAGCACCACCCTATCCCTATGGAACACCATAAAATTGGGGTCTGTACAAATTGCTTGCAACTTATGTACCCTTACTACAGACATACTTGCTACTAGAACATTTTCCTGGTTAAATATTTGAGCTCTGGTGAAAATATACTGCAGACTCAAAGAAAGGACTCATCAATTGTTTAAGAACCATGTTTAAATCCCATGGTGGGACTGGTTCCTTCATAGTGGGGCACCGATGATTTAGGCCATTGAAAAATCTCCTGAACACTAGGTAAGCTGCAAGGGATTTTTGCCTACATGAAGATACAAAAGCAGAACTAGCTGCCAAATGCACCCTAAGGGCTAATGGTTTTATACCTTAGGCATTTAAGTGCACCAAAGTAGTTCAAAACCACTGATATCTCACAGTTTTATTTATTTATTTATTTATTTATTTATTTGTACAAGTCCGATCTACAACCTTTGAGTCAAGGACTCATTTACAAAGGCACCTCGTTGTAGGGAGGCAAGACAATAGAACATTGTGCAGATACAACATTGGACAACATTACAGGTGCAGACATTGAAAACAGAATACACTTCGTTACATGTTGGTATAAAATACAGGTTTACAATTAAAGATGTACAATTTCTCTGGAATTGCAGTGGAATACATCCTTGTATAAACCTAAAGAGGTAGGTAAAAAGGGGTTGGGGAAAGATAGATCGGCAGTCCAGGGGACATTGTTGAGATTAGGGGGCTAGGAAGGAAAAGGTCCTGCAGAAGGATTGAGGGGGGGCAGGGTTAATTGCACCTACAGCAGTAGACATTAAAGAGATGGTTCCAGAGAGCGGTTTTGAAGGGGACAAGTTTGGAAGTGTTGGTGATGCAGGTAGGGAGGGAGTTGAACCAGGTGGGGGTTCAATAAAAGAAGGACCTCTGGGCAAGGGAGGTCTTGGTTCTAGGCACTTTCAAAGTGGCTTTAACAGAGCTGTGGATGGAAATGGATGAGGATGACCATGGTAGGGAGGCAGAGACTCAAGGGTGGAGAGTCCAAGCAGGGATTTCTTAGCAAGAAGGCAGGTCTGATACTGCAGACATTCCTCGAAGTTGAGCAGGTTGGTGGAGGAATAGAGCAGACAGGTGTGGGTGCAGCTGGAGGCTCTGGTTTAGGAGCCTACAGGTCTTATTGATGGAGAGCTGGATTTCAGAGAGGGCAGTGTTATCAGCTGCAGCATAGATGGGCAAGCCGTAGTCCACTAGGAACAGGACGGAGGAGGTGATGGCCAGCTGGAGGGCAGCAAGGGGCAGGCAATCCCTATAGCAGTAAAGTAGGCCAATCTGAGAGTTTATGGTGGAGGCAAGAGCATTGATGTGGGTGTGGAAGGTGAGGGCAGTGTTGAAAGTGATGGCTAGGTATTTGTATGTGGGCACTTGCTCCAATGGGAGCTGAGAGTTGGAGGTAATCAATAGGGGGGCACATCTAGCTTTATTTTGGTGGTGAGAGAACAGCATTGATTTGGTTTTCTTAAGGTTTATGACTAGTCTGTGATCAAGAAACCACCTTTCTGTTTGGTTGTAGGTGAGTTGAAGGGATGATTTGAGAGTGGAGGGATTTGGGTGTGAGGCAAAGAGAACCGCATCACTTGCATAGAGGAGCATCTTGCTATTGCAGGAGCTGGGGAGAGTGTTGAGGTAGAGACTGAAGAGAATGGGACCCAGGATTGAGCCCTCTGAGACCCTGGAGCTAATGGGCCGAATGTTGGAGAGGGAGCCATTGATCTTTACACACTGGGATCTAGCAGAGAGGTAGCTGGAAAACTAGGCAAGGGGACCAGCAGAAAAAACGAGTTGGTGGAGAGAGTCAAGTAGGAGGGGGTGACAGACAGTGTCAAAGGCCTTGGAGAGGTCAATGATCACTGCACTGGCCAGGTGGCCGGAGTTGAGAGCAGAGTGCAGGTATTGGGAGAACTCCAGGAGAGCAGTGGTTGCACTGTGTCCTGGGCAGAAGCCATGTTGCTCCGTGCACATGATGTCATACTTAGCCAAGTACTCAGATAGTTGGATAGACACCACTTTTTCGAGGGCTTTGCAGAGTGGGGGAAGGATGGAGATTGGCTGATAGTTGCTGGGGGCAGATCGATCACCACTCTTGTGTATTGGAGTGATTTCAGCAGTTTTCCACACACTGGGGAACTGTCCAAGGCATAGGAACCAGTTGAGTAGGTCCATCAGGGGTACTAGGACAATGTCCAGGACCTGGCGGAGGATCCTGGACTCAAGGGGGTCACTGCTGGGGTTATTACTATCAAGGGCTTTTATCAGATGTGGCCTGGTTTTGTAGGGTGATGTGGTGTGCAGGTAGAAAGGGAGGAGGTGATGCAGGGCAGGGGGAAGTGAGGAGGGGATTGGATCAAAAAGCTGCTGGGGAGGACAGAGCTTAGATCAGAGAAAGTGATGTTGAGGCAGTCAGCTATATGTAGTGGATCACAGGAGGTAGCGCCATCGATGGTGAGCTGAGATGGTGGAGATGAGCGGGTCTTCCCATTTAGTTCTTTCATGCTATCCCAGAAGGTCCGGGCCGAGCCCCAGGTGGAGGTGCGGGGTGGCCTGGTAGTGCTCCACCCTGGCCCATCTGATGACCCAGGTGCACTTATTGTGCTCTGCATTGTAGTCTTGCCTGTCAGATGGTTTGCCTGTAGTTTGTAGTCACATGATGGGAGTTGCACCAAATATTGAAACTTTTTCATTTCGAAGCATAAGTTTTCTATGCTGCACACTTTTTAGCAACTTTCAAAACTTACAGGGCCTAGTTAGACTAGTCTAACCCCTCCAGAACCATGGTCTCAAATGAAAGGATTTGAGGTCTGAGTGAGACAACCTGCCCCAAAAAGTCCTAAGGTCCTGTATCAGTGACAGGTCTAGCGGTAAGGCTCTGAGACACTGTCTGCATCAGTAAGTACCAGGACTGCCTCACCAAGTCTGGTTCTATTACAATCATTGTAGCAGTCTCCTTTTCAATTTAAACAACACTTTGTCAATTAGTAAAAATGGAAGGAATGCATATAGGAACCTGTTTTTACAGTGAACAGCTAATGCACCCCCTGGAACTGTCCCCACTGAGGGAGGCCTGCAACAGAATTGGGCTAGCTTTCTGTTCTCCCATGAGACAAACAGATCTATCTCCGGCACTCCCCATCTCTGAAACACTGAGTTTAGAACACCTTGGTTCAGAGACCACTCATGTTATATGCCCCATTCTTTTGAGTGAATCTTCTAGTATATTCTCCTTTCCTGCTAGGTGTACTTAGAGCCAAGGTTCTCTAGATTTTTTGAGTTCTAGTTTGGTTCTGGTTCATTTCAGTTCTGCTTACAAATTGCATGTTTGCCAGCCCATTGGTGCAGCGGTAGTGTTACTGCTTGCGACGCCAGCGACCCAGGTTTGGGAATGGATTTGGGTCACTGGAAGGCCAGCCAGCCGGGTAGAGGAGGCTTGAGCATCTGTAGGACTGCTTGCCTCATCCAGGGGGAGCTGGGTGCCTGGCTCTGCACATGACCGACCTCTGGTGGAGGCCAGTGACAAGGCATGGCTTAGCCCTGAACAAGGGGAGGGTCATGACGGATGCTGGCGTATGCACCTAGGTGTCACACACACATTATGTCCTGGGGGAAGTACAAGGAAAATGGCTGTCCTGGCATGGCACCGACAAGGGGGAACTATCCCTGAGTTTGCCGCAGAAGGAGACCCCGATGAGATTTCAAGATTCGAGGGGTTCCCCGGTCCCCATCCCCGCCTGGGGGGCAATCAATGGCAGGATGGGGGTCTCCTGGTGGCAGCCCAAGTGGGAATGTCAGTTGGGTGACAGTGCTGGGGCAGTGGGGAGAATAAACAGAAATAAAAAAAAATTATGTTTGGGTTCTGGTTCAGTTCTAGGCTTTTGGTTTATTTTCTAATTTGGTTCTGGTTCAAGTTCAGTGTTTACTAAATTCACTTTATACTGCCAAATTTTATATATATATAAATCTATAAAACATGAAGACAAGACAACTGATTTCACATTTTTGACTTTATTCAAATCAACATTGAGTAAAAGAAACTAAAAAAACAGGCAATTACAAGTTCAATTGTAAAGTATAAATGTTCAAGAATTTAGCAAATATAGAACAAGCGTGTTACCTGATAGGTGAGATCTTCAGTCATCTAGAACCTGCTTGCAGAATGAGAACACTCTCTCACTGCTATTAGTTGGTAAGCATAGGTACTTCTGTAAAAGCTTTGCTAGTTTTGGGAACAGGCGTCTTCCTGTATTATTCCAGAATTCAAGCAGTTGTCAGTATAACTGTCATGTTCTAAATATGTTTTTAGTTCACTGGATGGCAATGATCTGGTTGCTTTTGAAGAAAGACCACCTAGATTGATGTCCTTGACATCGGTTTTTTGGCCTTTTTGCTGGTGGCTCATCATCATTGGATTGTGCTTTGATATTGACAGTCATTACTGACTTCAGTGAAGAAATCATTTCACAATCTGTAGGTAATACTTCATACAGCTGGAGAAGTATAGAACAGCATGGATAGACTATGTGGGTACCTTCATGTGGGTTCTCCTCATCTCACATGGTCTGGGTTCAAGTTCGGTTCAGGTTTGCCTGTTTTGTTTTATTTTTAGGGTCCTAGTTCAGTTCAAATCAGGCAAAAATCTAATAATTCTGTTTCGGTTCAGGTTTGGTTCTCAGAAGAACCCTGGCTCTAGGTGTACTGCAGAGAGGTTTGCATTTAAGTTACAAGCCAAGTTCCAGATCCTCATCAACTTTACTGAGTTCTGAGGACCTGGTACCTCCACGCTTGTTCATGTAATACATAGCTGTTGTGTTGTCTATCTTCATCAGGACTGTTTGATCCTGCAACAGGAAAGAGAAAGACTACATGGAAAGAAACACTGCTCTGAGTTCCGGCAAGTTTATGAGCTCCTTTCTTTCCTGATGGGCCCAAATTCCATTTACTGTTCTCCTTTCCAGATGTCCTTCCCATTCTAGTAGAGATGCATTTGTGGTCAAAACCCTTGTAGGCAGAGACCGACAGAATGGGAATATCCTTTCTAAGGCTGCCTCCTACTTTCTGCCCCACCAGTGCTAGTACCAACCTGCCTGATACTGGTACCTGCTATTGTAGTGGTGCACTTATTTGACGCCAGTGTCTTCTGAGGTGGTACTGGACATCCCTCATTTGAAGTCTGTCCCATGGCACCACTGCTGTGGTAGATACCATGTGGTCCAGAAGCCTGTAAGAATTCCTGTGACCTGCCCGGAATGTGTTTGCATGCTGAATCACATATACGGCCCTGTGCAGACACAGGAATGCATTGCCCAGTTGTTTGTTCAGCTCTCCACATACGAAAACCAGAGTTGGCCAGTGTTCTGTGTGTGACTTTTCAAAATTTAGAAGGAAACCTAACCTCTGCAGGGTGCGCCTCACTGTTTGGGCTGAACACTGTCTTTCTTCTCTTGTTTATCCATACACTGCCCAGTCTTCTAGGTAGGGAACTACTACTGCACCCTGCACGTGCAGGTGGTCTGCTACCACTGGTAAGCACTTTGTGAACACACTGGGTGCTGTGGTCAGTCCAAAAGGCATTGCTTTGAACTGAAACTGAGCATGCCCCCCACTCTGCACCTCAGATAGTTTCTGCGCCACAATCTAACTGAGATGTGGAAATATGCATGTCATTTGTTAAAGTACTATACATGCTGAAGCACAGAGTTGCTCTTTAAAGAGCAACTCTGCATATAAGTATGCTTTTTCAGAAATAAGATGTTTCAGCTGTTACAATTTACTAGCAAATACATTTTTTTTCATTTTTAATGTTCATTTCAAAGATTTACAGCACATCTTGGTAGTTTGTCTAAAAAGTCTGTATAGAAAACATTTGCCTCTCCCCTGTTAACCACACAGAGTCTTTGTTTATGGCATCATGCTGCTCACCATGACAACACACTGTGATGTCACACATAGCAATTGTGTAGCTAGGAGGGGAGAGTCAGATGCATTTTGAAAGACTCAGGTGAAACAGTTGCTGTATGATCTATAATATTTAGTAGATCAACAGCAGGGGAAAAAAAAAAAAAAAAGCAAAGAACTAAAAAAACACAAAGTTAAAACATAGTTAATGTAAATCTAGTGTTTTTCAGCTGTTTATTACAATAGAGAATTGCTCTTTAAGTCCAGTGACCGTCTCAGATTCCCTTGCTGTAGGGATGGACTCACTGTCCGAAAGTGTTGCCATTCCAAACTTCTACTTTTTAAGTGCCTGCTCAGGAGCCTCAGGTCCAGAGTGGGTGAATATTCTTTATTTAACTTCAGACAAAGCTAGTACCCATGAAAGAAGCCCTTACCCAGCTAGGAATCAGGAATCCTCTCAATGGCATTTAACTTTCAACAACTTTTCACCTCCAATTCCGGTATGAGTTTTTGCTCTGGTAATATAACAAAGAGACTGAATTTGCTTAACTTAAGACATTTTATAAATTGATGGGATAAGCCCTCTCATGTTACCTCCAAAACCAGAAGATGATGTTGCCCAGGTAGACATGTTTGTAGTAATCTACTGGCAAGGGCCGTATCGACATGGATATATTTTGTAGGGGTTTGACTTTGCCTGGGATGGGAGAGTTGAAGCAGATTTTTGCCTCTCCCTCTTCCCCTCTGAACTGTTTTAATGTCACACATAGGATCTGTTGTAATAAGTCCTTCCCTAACCACCACCCCCCCTTCTATAGGGCTTGTAAAGGAATGGGGCCCTCTCTATTTCTGTCAGACTCTTAAAAGTTGTGTTTTGCTCATTAACTTTTTCATATATACTTTGGATTTGTCATCACATAGAGAGGCACCTTCAGTGGGGAAATCAGCTGCCTTGTATCTTCTGACACTTTCACAGGCAAAGCCTGTAAAAAGTGAAGAAGAATTTGGTACTACTAAAGGGCAGACTGAAATGTTTGCTATATGATTAAAGTCATAAGATGAATTGAAGTTACTGTGAGTACTACACAGTTACTAATTAAATAATGTGTAGTAATAATAGAAAAGGCTGAAACTTATTTTTTAATAGGAAAAATGTTAAACCATCATGATAATTTTATGTATCACTACAAGAAAATAGTATCCATAGTCTATTGATTAAAAAAAAAATTGTCTTGACACTATGTATTTGATGTTTTTTTTTTGTCAGAACTACAAACATGTGTTGATGATGTATACTGAGAAAGCAGGTTCAAATAGTATCTATACATGTAGGAAGGAATAGTATCTACAGGTGAAAACAGTATCAACAGAGCTAATTCTTAACAGCTGGATTTTATTTATCAGAAAACTGATAACCAGAAAAGGCACACTGAGCCAAGGCTTATTTCCAGGTGCGACCCGGGGAAAGGGATACAATAAGTCATACACAGTAGTATGGAAGTGATTCCACAAAGTAAAGTGCAAACAGTGATCAGTGCAAATAACAATGACAGTAATGAGTGGCAGAGGTTGAGGCTAGGAGCATTACTACAGCCCAGTGTACCTGACAAGAGATTGAAATATTCAGTGCAGCAGAAGTTGGGACATAAACTGACCCCAGAACGGGGATCATAGCTGGGGGGTGGGGGATGGGCACATGGGGCTGGTCAGGGAGAGCACTGACAGGAGTGGGAGGGAGGTGGCAGTTTAAGCTGGTGTCTAAGGTACGTAGGGGAGGGTGAGAGATGAAGAGAAGAAGGGAGCAGGTTCCAGAGGAAGAGGAGGCTAAAGAAGAAGAAGGCTGACTGCCTAGCAGAGGACTGAGAGTAGGGAGGCAGAAGGTGTAAGGATCCCTGAAGTGGATGGAGTATGAGGCAAAGGGAATTGGTGAGATGATTGCAGCTAGGTAAGGGGGAAGTGATCCAAACTAGTTTTTGAAGATGAAGAGGACATAGTGGGACTGGCAACAGGAGGGAATGGGAAGAAAGGAGAGGGAGGAGCAGAAAGAACAGTGGGGAGTATGGGGGGGGAGTTGATAGTAAGACAAAAGAAGGTGTTAAAGGGACACTGTCAACCCTTGTTAGGCCTCAGACTAACTCCAGTTCAAAAACACATTTTATGATTGTTCACATTCTGTAGAATTTGCTGAGTTAGCTGGTTGTTTTATTCGGATTCATTTTTTCTTGTTAAAAGTGAAAAACAGATTGCCCACCATCATAACTCTCAACTACTATGAATTTCTCATGGCGCTGTGATGTTAACTCACATTTACCCTTGTTCTGCAAATGTTTACTGATTTTCTTAATAATGTTAGAACTATTTCTGGGCACACAAACTATTAAATCATTGAACTAACTTGATAGAAACATTCCTTAACACTAAATGTATGGGATCCACTATTTGTAGATATATTATTCTTTAAAATAAGAAAGTGCTACACATTCTGGCCATTTGCTATGAATTTTGAAGGCCAGTGCTATAATTTTTAATGCTGAGAGATTGAGAGGTATGCCCACCATACTGGTGTTACCACACTTAAATGTGTTTGCTTACATTCCTTAATCAACACCCACTGCATCTTTCCTGCACTTGGGGACACCACTTATGATGCTGTGGGAGGAAAGGAGACTATTGCATCATCAGTGGTTGCACTGTAGGGTGTGTTTATAATGATCACGAAGTATGCAATCAAAGTAAATTGAGGATTTTTAACAAACTAAGGTTAGGTTTGAGCATGCATTAGCATGCATTTTAGTCCTACTAAGAAAGGAGGCAGATTAAACAACCAGCAACATCAATTAATTTTAGAGAAGGTAAACAATCATAAAATGTGGGTTTTCAACTAGAAACAGTATGATGCAAAAGGGGTTGCCAGTGTCCCTTTAAAGAGGATATCCAGTATTACAAGGCAAAAGGCGGGGGTGGTATCACAGACCACATTCACATTGTGGAAAACTGGGAGCACCACTTTGGTAGTCAGCTCCCAGCAACCCTGCAGAGACAGATAAAAATAAGTTTCTAGGTACAGCAGTTCCAAAGTTAGACCTTGTAAAAAATGATTTCTTTAAAATGGGATAACTTTGGAACCATTAGCGCCAGAAACCCTTTTTTTTTATGCTCCTCTGCTCCTTCTGGCGAGCACCTCCTTCAGGCTCTCATTGTCTGCCCCATCCGTCCACCATCTCCACGACCTGCCTCAACCCCAAATCGCAGCCCCCTGGAGGTAGCCCGGCGTAACCCTTTGCCGGGTGGGTCCCCCTCCTCCGAGAGGGAAGGCACCGGTGGGGGCCGTCCAGCGCACTGCGGCATCGGCTCCAGGTGCTGCTGAGGTAGGAGGTTGTGAGGCCGAGATGGCAGCGAGGGGACCATACGGCCATCATCTGGCTCACCAGAGAGCCATTTTTCTGGTTGTCTCCCCATGGAGAGTGACGTACCTGACGTCAAGGCGAACGCCGACGTCCATCACTCCCCCGGAAATTTGAGCCCCTAGCACCTTGCCATGCTTCTGGCCTCCACCAGGGGCCAGCAGGTGCCCAGCTCACATCCCCACCCTCCCCCCTGGAGAAGGTGAGCTGTCTACAGACGCTCCAGCCTTCTCCCCCGGCTGGCTCTCCGATGACCCAAGTCCATTCCCGAACCCAGGTCACCGGTGTCACAAGCGGAAATCCAGCCGCTGTGCCGATGAGCCAGCCAGAAACCTTTTGTTTTAATGAAAGCTTAGACTTGGCAGAGTTGATATATTAGTAAGTTATTGCTACAGGTACCATATATTGGTACAAACAAACATAAAATAGTTCACTAATTCTGTGTAGAAATGTAGCAACAGGAGAACTGTATCATTAGGATCAATACATGTTGCTCAGACGTTATTATTAATAAAAAATGAGGTTCTATTAGCAGTCCAAATGTTAATGCTTTCAAATATAATTTCAAGCATTCTAAAATAACATAAAAATGTATTTTTGGAAATGATCGGAAAGTTACTAGTGGTTGTTCTGTTTGGGAATAAATTAATTATTTTCTACTTTTCCATGTTCTGTAACAAACCAGTCGTGTTAAGCCATGCAAATTTCCTGGCAGAAACCAACTTTGCTGGAGCTCAAGAGGCAGGGTCATCCTCATCAGCAGTCATTTGAAATTAGTATTTAGCAGCTTCCAGATCAACCTTCACTGTATATGTTAGATGAAACTTCTCTTTGGAATGGTAAGCTCTCCCCTAATGGTAGGATGGTAATCCACAAAGTCTGCTGGTAATGTGCAGAGTAACTTGGGTAAACTGTCCTTCTGAAACAGCAGGGTGGAGGTAATGGATGTTTTTTTTAGCTATTAGGTCATTTTTTCAGGAATCTTTTATCAGGAAATGCTGTTGACAGATTAACCTTGGTTTTCTCTCAGGCAACTGCCAGAAGAAGCAATTACTTACTGTAGTAATGTTTCTTCCCAGGGATCCCTCACTATGCTTAACAATTGCATCAGTCCACTGGCTTAAGCTGCTCCAGGAGAATAGCATTTTATGCTAATTATGGAACTTTAGAATGAAATTCAAACCTCTGCTGGGTGGTCACGCTCCACTCTGCCTTCTAAGGCCAGACAGATTTATTTCAGGAGCTAGGAGAGCAGTGACTACTAAACTAGCTGAAACTATAAAAAAAAACTGTTCTATAAAATTCTTCCGTCTCTGAGGACTCATAGGTGTGGCAGATCAAATTTAAAAGTAGATCACAGAGCATCAGTTGTAGGTCAATGCACCAAGTAATGTTCAAGCAAAATGAAAAGAACTGGTTCTTGCGAGACCCTTTTCCAGGTTCTGAAAGGGGAGGTAGGGATGGGTTTGTTAAGCACAGTGAGGAATCCCTTGGAAGAAACAGCATTACTACAGTGAGTATTTTTTTTCTTCAACCCCCAGGAATCCCTCACTGTGGTTAAAAACTGCAGATTACAAAGCAGTACCTTGGGAGGTTGGGTACAGAAACCTATTTTGGAAAAAGGTCCTGTAAGAGAGCAGTGCCAAAACTGGCATCCCTTCTGGACTGTACATCCAGACAGTAGTGGTTTGTGAAAGAATGTACTGTTTTTTACAGTAGTGGTTTTTGAAAGTGTGTACTATTTTTACAGTATTGGTTTGTGAAAGTGTGTACTGTTTTTTACAGTAGTGGTTTGTGAAAGAGTGTACTGTTTTTACAGTAGTGGTTTGTGAAAGTGTGTACTGTTTTTTACAGTAGTGGTTTGTGAAAGTGAGTACTCTTTTTTACAGTAGTGGTTTGTGGAAGTGTACTGTTTTTTACAGTAGTGGTTTGTGAAAGAGTGTGCTGTTTTTACAGTATTAGTTTGTGAAAGTGTGTACTGTTTTTTACAGCAGTGGTTTGTGAAAGAGTGTACTGTTTTTTACAGTAGTGGTTTGTGAAAGAGTGTACTGTTTTTACAGTATTGGTTTGTGAAAGTGTGTACTGTTTTTTACAGCAGTGGTTTGTGAAAGAGTGTACTGTTTTTTACAGCAGTGGTTTGTGAAAGAGTGTACTGTTTTTACAGTAGTGGTTTGTGAAAGAGTGTACTGTTTTTTACAGTAGTGGTTTGTGAAAGTGTGTACTGTTTTTTACAGTAGTGGTTTGTGAAAGAGTGTACTGTTTTTTACAGTAGTGGTTTGTGAAAGAGTGTACTGTTTTTTACAGTAGTGGTTTGTGAAACAGTGTACTGTTTTTTACAGTAGTGGTTTGTGAAAGAGTGTACTGTTTTTTACAGTAGTGGTTTGTGAAAGTGTGTGCTGGTTTTTATGTAGCTTTTTTTTTTTTTTTACTTTGTTTGTCACCCACTGCCGGTAGGAGATGGCAGCAGTTGTACTGACCATCCATGCCCCCCCCCAGCTAACAGGGCTCATGTTTCCATGTAGCTCCTTTACAAATTTCTTGCAAGGGAATGTCCCTTGATGTTGCCAGAGGCAGATGTGCCATGTGGGGAGTGTGCCCTAAGGCCTCGAGGTGTCAGCTTGCCTGCCTTGTAGTAACAGAACTGTATGCAAGAGACTATCCAGTGAGGAGCAGTTACCTTGGATGCTGGCCTACCTTTGCCAGATTTTCCATATGTTACAAATCTGGAAATCAGAGGACCTGACTTCCTTTGAATGGTCCAGGTAATAGTGGAGTGCTCCTCTTAACATCCAGACTGTGGAGCTTTTGCTGTCCAGAGCTGGACTTTGCTGAAAAGAACACTGGGAGAGAACTAGACCGCTTCAGGTGAAATTCAGACACCACTTTAGAGAGAAATTTTCTGTTCCTCCTTAAGCCTACCTTGTCCCTGTGTAAAATGATGCATCTGGGATCAGTGTAAAGGGTTGCAGCTCGCAAACCCATTTTGGCATAAATGATGGCCACTAAGAGAACTGTCTTCCAAGTGACATTTTAAATCAGCAGTTGCTATGGTATGGTATTTTTTTTTATTGTTCAGTCTGACAAGATCATTACAAATAAATTAAACATCACATTCAAACACATATACAAACATACAGAAACAGATTAAACATTTCCTTAAAATCATTCTTCTATGTGAGAGCTACTTATAATAGGAATTCCTAATGTATATTCAAGTAATTATTGATTTTATTCTCAGTTTCCTTATTTGTTGTATATTTACTAGAAAATTAACCATCCTGGTTATTGTAAATCCTTCTTCTTTTGTTAACAGTATATTAAGTTGTACATCATCATCATTACACTGTTGTATAGAAGAGAGAACATCTCCTAACCACTTTCTTCTAGCCCTTTCATACTAGGAGCATCTCAATATGACATGTGATATATTTTCTATTTCCTGTGCTCCATGGTAACAAAAAGTATGTAGAGGATCTCTTAACTTTTTAAACTTTGCCACAAGTACATTAGAATCCCAAAATTCCACCCTGAACCTAACATACATTTTCCCTTGTTCTGGTTTTTCCAATACATCAAGATAATATTTATATCTATGAGTTAGTGCATTGTTACTGTACCACAAAGAGAAACATGAAATTCTTATTTTTTCTAAATCATCTCTGTTATATCTTTTAATAAGTAATTTCTTAACATACCTTTTGTATTGCACTGATATCGTAACATTTTTATACATCCATTCTAACAAGGATTCCAACCCAATAGACCACAAGATTTTTTTCCACACTTAGTAACCAAGGAGACTGCCAATAACCTTTGCGCTTCCATATTTTTTTCTCCTCTAGCAATTTTATGGCTATTCTGTTTTCATACTGGCCATTTAATCTAATTCAGAAGTTTATTACTCATGACACTGCCAGTGCTTTCAAGTTAGTTAGTCCTATTTCAGTTCTCACAAAAATGGAAGGAGTTGGTGGAAAATCCAGTGTTGATCTCAACAGCCGCATTATGGGCTTTTCCAATTGCATTATATACTTGTGATCCCACAATTCTGTGCTATATAAAATCTGAGGATTATATTTTGCTTCAATTGCTGCAACTAGTGGTCTTATGGAGTGGCCTCCAAATCTTGCATTGAACCGTTTCAGTGCTAATGATGTGTTCATAACCTTATTATGGATCACTGTACAGTGGGATTTCCAACACAGGTTTTTGGAAAAAAACAAGGCCCAAGTATTTGTAATCTTTTATAACTTTTACAGGTTGAGAGTTTATATACCATTTCCCTGAATGTTTTTTGCCACCAAAATGCATTATATTTGATTTTGCCATATTTATTTTAAAGTTCATCTCATCCGCAAAAGATTCCAAAAGTTTTCCCTGCAGTCCCCTAGCTGTTAATGAAAATACTATGAGGTCATCAGCATATGTCATTCCTGGACATAATTCTGATCCAGTCTTTGGGGAGTCTGTTATAGAACTTTGTAAAATTTTTAGCAGTGGTTTGATATATACTGAGAACAGTGTGGGGACAAGAATGCACCCGTGTCTCACTCCCATATTAGTTGAGAGATGGGGTGACAGGTTTCCGACAAGATCCAACCTAACTTGTGCCCATGTATTGGAGTACAGTAATCTAATTATATTTATCATAACCAAATCTATCCCCGCACTCTCCATTAATTCCCATAGTTTACTTCTATGAATGGTATCAAATGCAGTGGAAAAGTCGATGTATGCTGCATACATTTTTTGTTTCCTTAGTTTGATATATTTTTCACATAAGTGAAATAAAGTAGAACAATTATCCGTTGTTGAATATGTTTGTCGAAAACCTGCTTAAAATGGAGACAGTCCTCCTGCTCTGTTAATATCATTGGTTATTCGACCCAGAAGTATTCTGGCTAGCATCTTTTCAATTATGTCTAGGAGACTTATTATTTATTTATCATATCAGAATTGCAAACCTTTGAGGCAGAGACTCCTTTACAAAGGCTCCACATTAGTAGAACATACAGGCATTAGACAAATGAATAACAGCATATACAAAACAGGTTAACAGTTTCATAAGGAACAAGGTAGCAACCAGCAGGTTGCATGGTCATAAAAGAACATCAAAGTTGTACACAGGAAACAATAAGTCTATTCATAATAGAGGGGTTTAGCAGGACAAGTGCCCCTAGGGGACCCTAGACCCTTGTCAGAGGAAACTGTAGTAGTGAGGGCTGTAGTGGAGAGGTGGGGAATATGGCAGAGCCTAAATACTGCATAGGCTGAGGAAAAGAGGGGGAGGGGAGACATGAGAGGGGCGAAGTTGCAGGGTGGTAGACCATGAACTGAGAGATTAAGGGTTTGACTAGAAGCAGTTGCCGGCCCCTTCATTACGGGTATGTTCCCTGAGAAGATGTTTGAAATGGCCAATTTTAGCTTTAGCAACGATGGTATTGGGGAGCGCATTCATCCAGAGAGGAGCCCTGTAATGAAAAGTTCTTTGGCCCAAAGTCGATCTGCAGCGGAGAACCTGTAAGAAGGATTTATTGGAGCTACGGGTGCATTTTAGCGCAGGAGCAGACTGCAGTAGGGGAGAGAGGCTGGGGGGGGGGGCAAGACCATTAGCGATTTTTTTTCTGAAGAGGCAGGTCTGGTATTTAAGCCTCCCATCAACATCAAGCCAGTTTGTAAGACTATGGAGAGAGCAGGTATGGGTCAGACGCTCACAGCCAGTGGCAAGACGACAAGCTTTATTTAGTGATACCCTGATTCTACTGAAGGTGGTTTTGTCAGCAGCCCCATAGACCAGTATTCAATAATCAATGAGGGACAGGATAGATGATGAGATAGCAAGCTGTACAGCTTCAGTTGGGAGACAGTGCTTATGGTGGTGGAGTAGGCCAATGTGGGTGTTTACAGCAGAGCTAAGGAGGTGGATGTGCTCATGATAGTTAAGAGCAGAGACATACCTCTCAACCTCCTGCCTCATAAATCAGGGACAATGCTTAAAATAATCAGGGACAAAGGACCAAAATCAGGGACACATTTTCAAAATTGGAGATATCAGCTCAGGAAGCTGGTAGAATAAGGGGCTTAGTGTAAAATGCATTTTCTAAGTAAGAACAAGTCTTTAACTTTAATGTTTAACATTATTTTGTGCTTACAACCCCTGCTGTTTGGTCACAGAAACACAATTTTTAGGAGGGACAGAGTAAAATTTTGAGGCAAAATCTGGGACGTCCCTGAAAATCAGGGACAGTTGAGAGGTATGAGCAGAGACAAGGGTGACCCCAAAGAATTTGAAGGAGTTTACCTGTTCCAGCGGTACCTGTTTGGAATTGAGGATTTGCAGGGGGAGGCCACTATGTTTGTTCTGGGAGTTAGCAAACAACATAGTTTTGTTTTTTTATAGTTAAGGACCAGACGTTGCTCAGTGAACCAAGACTTGGCCTCTTTGAATGACTGTTGGCGGGACTGTTGTAAGATGATTGGGTCAGGGTAGTTCGAGAAGAGTACTGCATCATCTGCGTATAAGAGCATTTTTCTAGACCATGCCTTGGGGAGGGAGTTGAGAAGGATATTTAAGAGGAGGGGGCCCAGGATGGATCCCTGAGGAATCCCAGAGGTGACTGGGAGGCTGGATGAGAGAATGTTGTTTATCCTGACCGGCTGAGATCTTCCAGATAGGTAGATGGAGAACCGGCCATCAGCATCTCAGGAGAGCCTGAATTGAGAAAGGGTAGCTAGTAACAGGGAGTGATGTACGGTGTCAAAAGCTTTTGACAGCTCTACAAATACCGACCCAGACAGGTGCCCATTGTCAAGAGATGAGTAAGTGGCAGTGGTAAATTCTAACAGTGCCTAGGTAGTGCTGTGACCTTTGCAAAAGCCATGCTGTTCATGATAGAGAAGGTTATATTTGGTGGGGTGGACAGTGAGCTGGACAGATATGATTTTTTCTAGGGCTTTGGAGAGCAGGGGAAGTATGGAGATGGGGCAGTAGTTCCCCAGCAAGGTATGGTCACTTTTGTGAATGGGAGTGATGACAGCGGTTTTCCATTTGGTTGGGAACTTTTCAAGGCAGAGGGAGCAATTTAGGATGCTGGTTAGGGGGTGGAGGACTTCATCAAGGGTTAGATGCAGTAATTTTAGATCCAGGGAATCACTGCTGAAGTGGGATTTGCTTAAAGCTTTTAGCAGGTAGGACCTTGCCTCCTGCTGGGAAATAGTTCTGAAATGAAAAGGGAGGAAGCTGAGGGTAGGGGAGAGGGTTGGGCAATAGTGTCAAAGAAGTTAGGAGGGAGCACAATGCTAAGGTTGGAGCAGGAGGAATTCAGGGCATTAGCAATGAGCTTGGGGTCAGTAGTGACACAGCTGTTGCTGCAGAGCAGTGAGAGGGGCAGATACAGATTTTCCATTGAGGTCCTTCAGGTTGTCCCAGAACTTGCATCCTGAGCCCCAGGAGGAGGTGAGGGATGTCCAGTAGTGGTCAGCCTTGGCTTTTCGGATTTCTCATGTACATTTGTTCCTGGACGCCCAAGGGCAGTGTGCCAGAGGATATCTCTATGGCGCATCTTGTTGATGAGGGCCTGAGAGATCCAGGGGGTATCTGGGCATTTGATAGCGTGTTTGGTGAGAGGGGCAAAGATGTCACAGGCTGAATTGAAGGAGTGAAAGAGGTAGTCCAGAGCCGAGTCTATATCTGGGGCATTATCAATGGGAGACCAATCCCAGTTGGCTAGGTGGCGTTTCAGTTGCCTCAGCATACCAGGTTTAAGGTACGCTGGAACACTATTTTTGGGACAGATTTAATCATGTTACAGGTCCAGTGACATAGCACAGGTGAGTGGTCACTCAGTGCATAAGGTAGCACAGTGACCTTCGTAATTTTATTGGGACGATTTGTGAGCACTAGATCAAGCAGGGTGGAGGTGCCTGTTTTGGGATTAATATGGGTAGAGGCTGGGACTATTTGAGTAAGGTCGATCACAGCTATGGCATCCTTTAGGGGGGCAGCTGAGTTGGAGTGCCAGTTAGTAATGAAATTGCCTAGTACAATGATTTCCACCTTGGTAGGCAGGAGGGAGAGGTGATTAAGAACAGATTGGAATGCAGCGCTATAGCTCTGTAATTTTTGGGATCCTGCCTCTTTCCCTTTTTATAAATGGGTACAATTACTGCCCCTCTTCAGGATTCTGGAATATAAGTTGCCATGGGCTCAAAGGGAGGCACCATGAGCTTCGCAATGCACAGGTTCAGATCCCATGGTGGGATTGGTCCCTGACTGGGGGGTACATATGCAGAAGCCCTTTTAAAAAATGTTTTTGAAAATGGGATGTGAAGCCACTGTTTTTCCCTTACCCACTGCAACACAGGCTGACACTGCTGCCAGAGGTACCTTTAGGGTTGAAGGGTTAAGACCCAGGGACTGATGATGAACCAGGTAATCCATGATTGAGGGTAGGTGGTGCTTGCAGTGGATTGAGCTGCATAGGGGAACACTACAGGGAAAACCTTTTCCACTCGGAAGCATAGGTTTTCCTTGTTGCTGATTTCCTGGAAACTTTAAGCACTTCCAAAACCTTTTCAGAAAAGTTAAATCCTTAGAAGTCAAAGAGCTATAGTTTTGAGAGCTGGAAAAGTTATCCTGCCCTGGGACAGTACCAGCAGACTGTATCTCAAAAGAAGGTTGATGAAGAGGGACACAGCAGAGAATACCAAGTCTGCCTGGCCCAATGTGGCTCTGTTAGAATCATGGTTGCAGACTGCCCCTCAGTTTCAACAATACTCTCAGCAAGAGTGAAAGGGGAGGGATGGCATAGAGGAATCTACCTATACAGTGCAGAGTCAGGGCATTCAACGGGACTGAGCCAACTGAAGAAGGCCTGCAACAGAACATGGGAAGCTGGTGGCTTTCCCATGATGCAAACAAGGACCATCTCCAGTGTACCCCGCCTTCTGAACACTGTGGCCAACACCTGCTTATTCAGGGTCCATTTGTGATGTCCCTGGCTGATTCTGCTCAGGGAATCTGCCAAGACATTGTCTTTCCCTATCAGGTGAACTGCTGACAGATGCACCCCTAGGGAATAGGCCAGATTCCAAATATTCACTGCTACTGTGCATAGCTTTGCAATGCACATGTATGTATATATTATACTAATGGATTATATGTAAAATGTTTCTGTAATCTATGTATTATGAGAATATGTGTAAGGCAACTCTATGAATGTGTAACTGGATCACCTTGAAAATGAGTTCGCTCAATGGTGTTTTATCCATTTCATGGCATTGTCCTGAATAAAATATATTACTACTACTACTACTAGCTTTGAAGATCTTGTTCCTCCCTTCTTGTTGATGTAATACATGGTAGTCATGTTGTCTGTCCTGACATGGACTGAGAGACCTTTGACACAGAAGGTGAAAGCCTGTAGAGCCAGATACACTGCTCTGTACTCCAGTAGGTTTATGTGCTTGCAGGACTCCTGTGAGGTCCACACCCTGCTTGCCATTAAGTCATTGAGGTGGGCACCCTAGCCCAGGAGGGAGGCATCTATAGTTAGCACCACTGTGGATAACTACTGGAGGAAAGGAATGCTCTGAGGGACTTTGAAACAGGCACAGCCTCGACAGAGGGCCTTGCTTTGGGACCAATGGGCCCTTAGGTTGTATTGGATATCTCTCATTTGGAGCCTGGCACTGGCCACCTCTGCTGTGGACAAGGACATGTGGCCTAATACCTGGAGAAAGTTTCTTGCAGCCCTGGGCTGGCCTAATAGGAATGACTTTGCTATCTCTACCAGGTTTTTTACTCTCTCCTGAAGGAGGAAGGCCCTCCCTTGGAGGGCATCCAATTTTGCACCTATAAAGTCCAGTGCTTGAACTGGCTCTGTATGTGACTTTTTAATATCTATTATGAAGACCAGCTCCACCATGGTGCACTGAGTGAGGATAAGGGATGTGACTTCTGTGTGACTACCAGTCGTCCAGATACAAGAAGACCATCATACCCTGCCTTCTCAGATGTGCTGCCACCACTGCCAAGCACTTTGTGAACACTCTGGGAGGTGAAGATATTCTGAAAGGAAGGGCCAGAAACTATTTATTTATTGAATTTTGGTAACCAGGTAGGCTCACTGAGAAGATGGTCTCTTTTTCAGTGGTGGCCCGGTAAGTGCAGTACATTGATAGTACAATAGTTGACACAGGTACTGACTTTCCCTTCCCAGAACCTTAGAAATTTTCTGTGACAGGGCCTGACTGGAAAATGGAAGTAGGCACCATTCAGGTCCAGAGATCCTAGCCAATCCCCTTGCTGATGGGATGGGATTACTGATCCCAGTGTTACCATCTTGAACTTTTCCTTTTTCAAATGTTTGTTCAGGTATCTCAGATCTGAAATGGGTCGCCACTGCTCATTTTTCTTGTAGGTCAGGAAGTACCTTGAGTAAAGACCATTTCCCCACTGCGAGGGAGGGACCTTTTCTGATGCATTTGCTTGCAGAAGTTTTCTTACCTCCAGCTCCTACAGAATTTTCTCTGTTGGGGTGGAAGGTGTGAAATTTTTGTGAACCTGTAACCTTGGAAACTTTTCAAACTGCACGGTCAATCCCGGACTCATTATTTCCAGGACCCACCTGTCTGTGGTAATGTTTTTCCACTCCTGAAAATAGTGAGTCAGCCTTCCCCACCATTGGCAATGGATAGGCGGCCTGGACCAACTTGTCAGGGGTTCTGCTTAGGCTGGCCCTTGGGTGCTGGCGTTGTGTCAGCATGCTTAGAAACCTTTCTGCCTCTGAAGAAACCCCTTAACTGGGAGAAATCATAGGTGAGGAAACCATGGGGAACATATCCCCTACCTCTTACTCCCCTTCCATTAGGTCTGCTGGAAGTGGAGGCTTTTCCCTTCTCAGTATTGCACTTGTAGGTGACTTTGTACTCCTCCACCTTTTTCATGTATGTCTCGGTCTTGTCACAAAACAGAGAATTTCCCTCACAGAGACAATCCACTGCTTTTGTCTGAGTGTCCTGGGAGAGGTTGGTAGTTCTGAGCCACACAAACATCCTCAGGGCCACTGCATGAGCCACAACTCGAGGCAATGTCATTAGTGTCCACTGCCATGTAAAACTGTTACTTGGTGGCATCTACTGCAGTTTTGGCAGTGTTTGCTAGATCCTGTGTCAAGTCACCAGCTGCTTTCTCACTCAAATCCAAAATGGCACTCCACAGAGCCTTTTGGTACTGGGTTGTGTATGCCATGTAAGCTGCCCATCTTAAGAGGTGAGAAGCTGAAGTATAAACTTTCTTTTCCATGCTATCCACTTTCCTGGAGTCCTCGTCTGGAGGCTGGGAAGAAGGGGGACATTAGCCTCATCATAGGCCGCCACTTGGACCATTCCCTCATGGTCAGGGTGAGAATATAGGTACTCAGCGCCCTGCTTGTCTACTTGATATTTTTTCTCTAATGTTTAATTAATACCGGGATAGATGTGGGAGTTGCCTGAAGCTTGCAGGTTACCTTTTTGAGGGATTTATGAATGGGCAGAAGTAACCTTTTGGTAGGGGTTAAACCCATCGTATCCAGAAATTTCACTTCATCCTCAGCTGTTTCCTGGGTAGTGAGGTTGAGGTATTGGCCATTTGCCTCACAAAGGAGTAAGGTGAGGAAAAGTAATCTGGAGCATGAAGATACGAGTCAAGTTCCTGCTCAGGGGAACCATCGGACTTGATAGGTTCTCCCTCCTTTTCTTCATAGAAGAACTCAGCCCCTTCCTCCTTGGGTATCAGGATAAGTACTGGAACAGGGGACAGGAATGCCCATAAGAAATCCCATAGCTTGAAAGGCCTGGAAAAACTGCCATGCCTTAGTCATGATGTCCTCTTCCAAGAGCATTTTATTCTTGTCCACTGACATCTCTTTTCCTTCCTCAGAAGGAGGGACAGCGACATGATGTTCTTGTTTTTGGTTTTTTGCAGGCACTATCTTCAGTGCCTGGTCAGAGACTCTTTTACATTTACTGGTCTCAGGGTTCCCCGTTCAGACACCCTGCTTTCTGATCCGTCTTTAGCAGACTTATCCCTCTGCTTACTTGGAGGGGCTAGACCCTCATCTGAGCCTCTTGGTGACATGGAGGAAGACTGAGAAGCTATAAGGTCTTCTAATTTGTTTTATCCCTTTCCTTAATGGTTTTAGGGAAAAAGTTAATGCAAAGTTCATAGTTGGAAAAGCCATGATCTGGACCCAGGCACCTCAAACACAACTTGTGGCAGTCTGCCTTAGCCAGGAGTTTAAAATAAATTTTACAGTTTTTAAAGCCTGTGGATCCTGTTCTCTTTTTGAGTCTGTTCTCTTTTTGAGTTTGTCAGTCGTGCCAATAGAGAAGACTTCAAAAACAGCTTGGTTCCCAAAAGTAAAAATCTTAGTTTTCAGTTCCGTTCATTCTAAAAGACTGAACTGCTACTTTTTTTTTTTTTTAAAGAAAAATGCCAATCGCCTCTCTGTTCCCCCAGAAAAGGAAACCAGGACATAAACAGCAACTGTAAAGCGGTAAAATTAAAATACACTTTATTAAAGATTTTATAGTCACAATCAAGTTGTCTCCTGAGAGGGAAACTGTGGCGCAAAGGACTTTCTCTGGTTCCAGGGAACAGATTGGGACCCAGAGGAAAGGGTAAATATCACAAAAAAACTATCCCTAACTAATGCAGAGAATCAAGAACTAAATAAAATAAAAAAATAAAAACTTGGGAAACAAAGTATCTAAACAATAAACTCTCAACGGCACTGAAAGCTTGGGAGATGTCTTTGGGGTGACATCTTCCTCAGGCGAAATAAATATGATGTTAGTGGGCAGAGTGGAGCGTGACCATACGGCAGAAGTTTGAATTTCATTCTAAAATTCCATAATTAGCATAAAATTATATTCTCCAGGGCAGCTCAATCCAGCAGACTGATGCAGTTAAGCACAGTTAGGGATTCCTGTGGTTTGAATAACCCCACTCTCAAGTTCAGGGTGAGCATAAATGAAATTGGAGGTCTCCCTAGGTACCAGGTATCTTTTCTTAATTTTCTTGTCTAAAGCCATAAAAGTCGAAGACCTAGCAACACCCTTATAGCAGCATTTCTAAAAGCCTTATGGGTGGTATGATCATTTTTCATTGAGGACAGACCCAGCATTCTCGTGAATTCAGCCTCCTCTGTGTCCACGTCTGATTCGGTGACACAAAGATTCAGCATATTTTTTATTTAAAATTTGGTTATCAGGGCAGGCACACTTAGCCAAGGCTCGTTTCCAGGTGCAACCCGAGGAAAAGGTTATAGCTTACGTAAATACAAACATAGGAAAGTACAGTTATGTAAGAACTTACCGTAACAGTAGATCTTCAAGAGGAGCTCTTGCAGCAGGTAACATCTTTATAACTAAGCTGCCAGGCACCAGAACCCCATGGAAACTTTCTAGCTAACAATACCTGGTGGGGGCACCCCCAACATCATGTCTGGTATAAAAGGGGGTGGTTCCTAGCCCATCCCCAGTTCTACTGCTGGAGACTGGCTTAAGAAGAAAAAAGGAGAACTGAGGAATGAAAGTATCTGAGATGGAAAGGAACTCACCAGGGGGAAGAAGGGGAGGGAATAATACCTGCTACAAGAGCTCCACTCGAAGATCTACTGTTACAGTAAGTTCTTATGTAACTGTACTATCTTACCTTGAGAATCACCCTTGCAGCAAGTAACACCTTTAGGACAGAGTACCAAGCAGTAGAGGAGGAATCCTAGGCAGAAGGGTGGAGGTATAAGTCTCCTCAGGTGAAATTAGGACAGGAGGCCCTGGAGAACAGCAAGTCCAAACCCAGACTGATGGCAAGAATCAATGTCCAGACTGTAATGCTTCACAAAAGTGTGGAATGAGCTCCAAGTGGCAACCACTCATATGTCTATGGCAGACACATGTTTAAGTAAAGCAAAAGAAGCTGCCATGCCCATGGTGGAATGATCTTCTACCGAGTCCGGTAAGGGTTTGTCGTACTTGTAGTAGAACACGATGCAGTTGACCAACCATTTGGATAAACACTGCTTAGAAACTGGAGCCCCTAGAATTCGGAGGGGGGGCAAAAGACACAAACTACTGATCAGATTTGTGAACAGGACAGGTACAGTTCAAATAAAAACAGAGTACCCTGTGAACATCCAGAGTATGCCACAAAACCTCCCCAAGGTTTGAGTACGCTGGGTAGTATACTGGCAGGTGGGTATCTTCATTCAAAGTAAACTCTGAAACCATCTTCAGCAGAAACTGAGGATTAGTTCTCAAGGGCAACCTGTCCTTGTGAAAAACCAAATAAGGCTCTTACACATCAGAGCCTGAAGCTCAGAAATTCTTCAAGCAGAAGTAATGGCAACTAAAAATAATGCTATCCACAACAAAAAGTGCAGCTCACAGCAGGCTCAAAGAGAAGCAGAGAGAGCTTTTCTAAAACAAACAAGGTGGGACGGGGTCCTGGATGGGAGGCTTCAAGTGAAGCATGCCCTACAGAAAAGTGCGGGAAAGGTCCAGCTGGTCAATATACTTGCCCTTAACAGGCAAATGGTATGCAGAAATAGCAGACAGGTGCATCTTTAACGAGGAATAGCCGAGTCCTGCATCTGAGCGAGAGAGAGGAGGTACTCCAGAACTGAACTGGCTGGGCAAGTAAAAGGATCTAAATTCCTGGCAGTGGCCCAAATACAGAACCTCTTCCATTTCACAGCATAAGTTACCCTAGTGGAGGGTTTCCTGGCTGCCACTAGGATGTCTGCTACCCTCGAAGAGACCCCAAATCTGGAGATAGCTAGGTCTGCAGGAGCCATGCATGGAGATGCAGAAATCTGAGATCTGGATGTACCAGTGAGTCCTGCTCCTAGAACAGCAAGTCTGACCTAAAGAGCTGGGACACCGGAGGTTCCATATCCAGTTGTTGCAGCAGTGGGAACCAAATCTAGTGAGGCCAGAATGGAGCCACCAGGATAATTTCTGCTCCTTCTGACTGCAACTTGATGAGTACCCGTTGCAGAAGGGGAAAGGGGAGGAGCAGGTAAAGAAACCTCCAAACTGAGGAAAGGGACAACGTGTCTTGCAAGAAAGCACCAGGCCCTGGATCTAGCAAGCAAAAATTGGGCAGTTTTGTTTTGGATGGAGAGGCAAAGAGGTCAAGTTCTGGGTGACCTCATCTGGCAAAAAGATCTTCCACCACTGTGGGGAGCAGCTCCCACTTGTGTGCCCTGGACAGAGTCCTACTGAGACTGTCTGCCAGGGAATTGTGAATGCCTGGAACATGGACTGCTGAGAGTTCCAGCTGGTGATCTATCACCCAAGACCACACTTGCATGGCCTCTCTGCAAAGAGGGTAAGAGTTTGACCCCCGCTTATTGATAAAGAATACCACTGACATGTTGACTGTCTGTATTAGCAGGGGGCCAGTCTGAAGGACCATCTAAAAAGCTTGTATGGTGCAGAAAACTGCCCTCATCTCCAGAATACTGATGTGGAGATAAATCTCCTGCTGAGCCTAGGATTCTTGAGTCTGGCGAGTACCCAGATGCACACCCCAACCCTGGCCTGATGCATTGGTGGTCAGGATCTGGGTGGGAGATTCTCTCTAGAAGTGAACCCCTCTGGAGAGGTTGTGAGGATCCAGCCACCATGCCAGAGACTGCTTGGCTGGGCTTAATACCAGGGACCGGCTAGTCCTGGTCATCTAACCTCTGATCCCACTGAACCCGAAGGTTCCATTGGATCACCCTCATGTAAAGCCAGGCCATAGGGACTGTGGCAATAGCAGCTGCCATATGGCTCAGTAGCTGGAGAACTGTCCTTGCCTCTACTTGGCAAACCAAGAGCAGCTGCCTTGCGTGGGACTGGAGGTGTTCCGCCCTATCCTGGGGAGGAAGGCCTTGTCTTGTGCTGTGTCCAGGATGGCCCCTGTATATTGGAGCCACTGACTTTGCCAAAGGCAGGACTTGGGGAGGTTTAGAGTAACCCCAAGGTCCTAAAAGAAGGAGAACATGTCTTGGAGGATTTCTGGAAGCCTGTCCAGAGAGGGAGTGGTCAGAAGCCAATCGTTGAGGTAGGGGAGGACTTAATGCCCCTGCCTCCTGAGATTCACGGCTACCATGGCTAGGCACTTGGTAAACACCCTTGGTACTGAGGAGAGGCTGAAAGGCAGAGTCCTGAATTGATAATGGCAGCCCTGAAAGCGAAAACGCATATACTTCCCGTGTGGTTGAAAAATCAGAGTGTGGAGGTATATGTCCTGCATGTCCAGGGAGCATAACCAGTCCACTTGATGTAACAGAGGCAGGAGGCCTATCAGGATAACCATCCTGAATTTTTTTGTACTGTATGTACTGGTTCAGATGGCTTAGATTCAAGATGAGGCGAAGATCCTCTGTCTTTTTTGGCATGAGTAAGAAGAAAAAATTACTTACCATAGCAATCTTGTTTCTTCCAAGGGAATCTTACTGTATTCTGACATATGCAGTATGGTCTCACCATAGGACTGCCCCAGAACTGAAATGGTTAATAGAACCTATGCAAATAGCAGAATGCTAGGCTCAAGCTCGGTTTTCAAACCACTGTCCCTGGTTGTACTTCCTGCAACCGTCAGATTCTTATGGAGCATGCAAAAGAACAAGCTCACTAAGCTATCCTAAAAAAAAAAAACCTTAAACATTGTGGGCACCTCTAAGACTCAAGTCACAGATGCCCATGAAAAAAATCAGCAGTAACACCAACAGGTTTGCAATAAAATATGGACAGCTGGAGTGCAGTGCCCATTAGGTTCCAGTAGGGGAGGTAGGGTGGGAGCTCAGAATACAGTACGATTCTCTTGAAAGAAACAAAATCATTGTGTTAAGTAATTTTTTCTTCAAACCCCAGGAAATCTTGCTGTATTCTGACATATGCAGACTACCCAAGCAGTACCTTTGGAGTTGGGCAAAGAACCTATTTAGGAAACTGGCCCTGCAGGACTGCAGTGCCAAATCTGTATCACTTCTGGACTGGGTATCCAAATAATAATGCTTGGTAAATGTGTGGACAGTCTTCCAGGTAGCTGCTTTGCAGATTTCCAACAGGGGAATATCCCTGACAGCTGCTAAGCAAACAGCTGTTCCCCTGGTAGAGTGGGCTGTGGGACCCACAGGGGGTTCTTTACCCACCTTACTGTAGCAAAACTGAATACAGGCAACAATCCAGCATGCAATGGACCTTTCTGTAGCTGGTTTTCCTTTCCCCCTTTCCATAAGTCAGGAAGAGCTGAGTATTGCCCAGCCTATGGTCCTTTATGTGGTCCAGCTAGTAGCTGATAGCCCTCCTAACATCCAGGCTATGCAGTCTACGCTCCCCTGAAGTGTAATGGTGAGTAAAAAAGAAAGGCAATGTAATGGCCTGATTAAGGTGGAAGTCAGATACCACCTTGGGGAGAAACTTCATATTGGTCCTGAGAACTACTTTGTCCCTATGGACTAAGATGTAGTTAGGCTCTGTGAACAAGGCCTGGAGCTCACTGATGCCTCTGGCTGAGGTGATTGCTACCAGGAACAGTTTTCCAAGTCACATACTTGAGCTCTGCTGAAGACATGGACTTAAAAGGGGACTGCATGAGCTGGGCAGTTCATATGCTGAGATCCCAGGCTGGAGCTAGCTACCTGTGTGGTGGATGCAAGTGCAACAGCCCTTTGAAAAACTTTCTGAATACTGCATTTGAAGCCAGGGGTGAGCCCTTACCTGCTGACAGGTAAGCAGAGACAGCTGCCAAGTGCACCTTAAGGGTAGATGGTCTGAGGCCAAGGGAATGGAAGTGTGTCAGATAGTCTAGTACAACTGGCAGACCCACCTAGTTGTAATCTGTATCCTTTTTCTGACACCAGATGGAAAACCTTTTCCACTTAGATGTGTAGGTCTTCCTGGTTGAGGGTTTTCTAGAGACCCTGAGAACTGCCAAAACCTCTTCGGAAAGATGTAAGTTGATGTACTCTTAAGTCCTCAAAAGCCAGGCCTTGAGCCTGGGGGACTGGAGATTGGGGTAAAGGATACTGCCCCAAGAGGTCGTCAGTAGGTTGTGCCTCCTGGGGAGGCTGATTGGTCTGGCTACTGACAGGGGCAGGAGGAGTGAGTACCAAGGCTGCCTGGCCCAGTCTGGGACAATGAGAATCATTGCTGCTGGTTGAGTCCTGATCTTGTTCAACACTCAGTAATAAAGGGAATGGAGGGGAAGGCTTACAGAAACTTCCCTGTCCAGTTCAGCAGTAGTGCATCCAATGGCACTGTGCCCACCAAAGGAGGCCTGCAGCAGAAATGTGGCAGCGGTGGTTGTCTGGGGCTGCAAAGAGGTCCACTTCTGGAGTGCCCCACCTCTTGAAAATAACCTGCAGGGCCTGCCTGTTGAATGACAATTCATGATGATTCTGATTGATCCCGCTGAGAGCATCTGCTAGGACATTGTCCTTTCCTAGTAGCTGGACTGCTAAGAGAGAGAATCTGAGGGAGTAAGCTCAACTTCAGATTCTCATGGCCTCTGTGCACAGTGGGATTGACCTTGTGCCCCCTTGTTTGTTTATATAGTACATGGCAGTTGTGCTGTCCGTCCTGACCTGTACCACCTTGCCCTGCAGCATCGGAGCAAAGGACTATATGCCCAACAAGACTGCCCTGAGTTCCAACAGGTTTATGTACAACATTGACTTCTGTTTGAGCTATGTACCGTGTGCAGTGTGTTTCCCCCAAGTGGGCATCCCACCCTAGTAGGGAGGTGTCTGTCATTAGAATTAGTGAAGGTGGTTGCTGCAAGAATGGCACACTTTGCCTGAGGTTGTCCCATTCCTGCCACCACTGTAGTGCTCGAAGGAAAAGTTCCTGTAACTGGCACTAGATTTGACAGAGTCCCTTTTCTGGAACCAGTGGTATCTGAGGTGAAACTGAATGTCTCTCATTTGGAACCTGGACCCTGACACTGTTGCTGCTGCCATGTGCCCCAGCAGCTATAAGAAGTGCCTTGCTGGCCTAGGAACATGCAACTGGAAGGAATTGGCAAGTTGTACCAGGCTGACCACTCTTCCCTGAAGAAGGAATGCCCATCCCTGTGAGGTATCCAATTCTGCTCCTATAAACTCCAGGAGCTGGACTGGTTCCAGCACTGACTTTTTTTTGATTCACCAGGAACCCTAATGACTGCAGAGTATCCTGTGTGACTACCAGATCATCCCTGACCTGATGATGTGATAGACCTATGACTAGCCAGTCGTCCAGGCAGAGAAACACTGTTTCCCCTTTTCTCCTTAGGTGTGCCACAACCACAGCCAACCACTTTATGAACACCCTTGGGGCAGAAGTAATCTGAACCTAAGGTACTTTCTGTGGGATTGCTTGATGGGGATGCAAAAGTAAGCATCCTTTAGGTCCAGAGATGCTAATTAGTCTCCTTGCCTTAATGTTGGGAGAATGGTTCCCAGGGTCACCATCTTGAACTTTGGCTTTGTCAAATGCCTGTTTAAGTGTCTGAGATCCAATATGGGTCACCACTCCCCAGTTTTCTTTATTGTGAGGAAGTATCTTGAGTACAGGTCTTTTCCCCTTTGTATCAGAGGAACATGTTCTATTGCCTTTTGCAGTAGAAGGTTGGTTACTTCCTCTTCCAACAGGGTTGTTTGTGATGAGGTGGCAGGCCTGAAAAACCTTGCCCTAAGCCTGTGTATAACCTTGAAGCTGAAAGCAAGACCCTGCCCCACTACCTCCAGTACCCACTTGTCTGTGGTGATGATTTGCCAAGCCTGGAGACAGTGGGCGAGCCTGACCCCTGCTAGAGATGGGGAGGTGACTCTTACAGGCACATCAGGGGTTCTGTTTTGCCTGTGCAGCTGGCTGTGGGCTGGAAACTGTACAACCACTGCCCTTCCTGCCCCTGAAATACCCTCTCTGCTGCTGATAGGCTAGAAAAAGGGTCTGTATTTGGTTTTACCCCTACCACCTCTACTCTGGTGTTTGTGGGGTATAGACGCCTTTTCTTTAGCAGCAGCACTCTTGTAAGCTGCCTGGTACTCATCCATTTATTTCATGCAAGCCTCTGTTTGCTCCCCACACAGAGATGTGGGCTCACAAGGAAAATCCAAGGCTTTTGCCTGGGTATCCTGGGTCAGATAAGTAGTCCTGAGACAAGCAAACCTCCTTAGAGATACTGAAGTTGCCATCTGCCTAGCTGCAGTGTCATTGGCATCCACTGCCATCCGAAACTGATACTTGGAAGCTTCTATGCCCCGTTTGGTGGCCTCTGCCTGATCAGATGCCATAGGAACAGCAACAGCCTTAGAAATCTCCAATACGATGTTCCAGAGATTTTTCTGGTATCTGGAAACTTAGGCCATATAGGAGGTCTGCCTAATGGCTAGGGAAGACCCAAAATAAACCTTCTTAGCCATAGAATCTATTTTTCTGGAGTCCTTCTCAGGGGGATGTGATGCCAGTCGTATGCCTGCTTTGTCACATGCAGCAGCCTACACCACCCCTTCATGGATGGGATGTCCAAAAAGAAATTCAGCTCTTCCCTTGGCCACCCAGTACTTCTTTTCAAGCTTCTTGTCCACAGGAGGGACAGAAGTGGGTGTTGCTAAATTTTTGTGACTTGCTTCTTAAGGGACTTGTGGATGGGCAGTAGCAACTTCTTAGCTGCTGGTACAGCCATCATTTCCATATAATCTAGCTCCTCCTCCAATTCCTGAGTGGGGAGGTCCAGAGTTTGTGCCACTTGTTTCATAGAGGCAAAATCGGAGGTGTAATCATCAGATCCCTTGTCAGGGGAATCAGGCAGTTGAGGGTCAGGAGAAACATCTGGTTCAGGGGGTTCCTCCTCTTCTTCCTCCTCCTCCTCCTCATCATAATATTCAAGACCTTGTTCAAAGGAACCGGGAACCGATGAGGAACCCGAAGTTTGATCCGGTGTTTGATGAGGAACTTGTCGCTCAACCGGAGCCAGGATGCCAGATTATAGCGACTGTATTATTCTGATAGTGCTAGCAATCTCTACAGTGGTGGGAACCGACAATTTTGTCAGTTGCGATTCTTGCACTGTGTGCTTTTCCTTCTTTTGTCTTTTGGTTGCGATAGCTGGTTCAGCGGCTGGTTCCGTAGCGCGCTTTCTTCCTGAGGAAGTTTTGCCCTTCTTAGAGGGTTGTTCCTCTGGTTCCTTAGACTTATCTTTGCTGTAAGGAGAAGCTAGTTTATCTGAGGCCAGATCAGCAGCCTTAGATATTTTTTCCCTCAGTCGGTTAAATTGTCTATCAAGCGTCGACTGAGGAAAATTCTTACAAATCTCACAGTCTGCGTTCAGGTGGTCAAACCCAAGGCAGATGCAAATTAAATGTGGATCAGCTTTAGCAAATGATTCCCCACATTTGGTACAATGCTGGAAACCTGTAGGGCTGGTTCTTTTCGTGGGCGTCAAACATAGCCTAATAAACCCCAAATCCGGGTTTCAGTAGGTTTATAACCCATGGTCTGAAGAACTGAATTCTCTGGAAAACTTCAAAAACTAATTCTTTTTTTTTCTTGGTTGGTTCAGTGACCAAAACAACAACCGAGGGTTAGCCCAGAAAAACAATACCCAGGAAAACTGGGCTAGAAAACCGATAAAAACAAATAACTTCTAGAAAGTGAAGGAGAGCTGTCCGATGATGTCTTACTGAGGCAAGCGGAGTAAAGAATCTGATGGTTGCAGGACATACAACCAGGGACAGTTGTTTGAAAAACGACCTCAAGCCTAGCATTGCACAATTTGCATAGGTTCTATTAACCATTTTGGCTCTGGGGCAGTCCTATGGTGAGACCATACTGCATATGTCAGAATACTGTAAGATTTCCTGGGGTTTGAAGTGGGAGTAGAATCCTGTTCCTTGTTGTTCCAGGGATACCAGCTCGATGGCCTTCTTTCTAAAGGAGAGCCTGGATTTCTTGTGCTATGAGGGCACTGTGGGCCCGAGAGTACTGAGACAGTACTGGAGGGTTTTCTGGAAGGGTTTCTGTAAACTCAAGAGTATGCCCTCTCTCGATGAGCTGCAGGACCCAGCAGTCTGATGTTATCTGATGCCACCCTTCTGTGTGCAAAGAAAACCAACTCCCCATCACTTCCCCCGTGGACTCTGCTGAAGGAGGACAGTCGGGCAGCGAGTCAGGTGGAGGCGCTGGGGAGGGCAGGCTGAGAGGTTCTAGGGGCCCGAGGGGCAGAACCTCTGGTAGCAGGGGTAGTGGCCTTGCACTTGAAGCCAGATCATTGCTGCTGCTGCTGGTGCTGACCTCAAAAATGTTGTCTTCCAGGCCTACGAAAGGACTGCTTAGGAGGATGCTTAGGTTTGTACATGGTTTGTGCTGACCTAACCACTTTCCTTGCCATCTGCAAATGGGTAATAAATAGCCTGGGTTTCTTCCCCTAACAAAATTGGTCATCTGAAGGGGGCATCCATAATCTTGGACTGGACGTCCTGGGCGAATCCAAGAGTAATGGTGGATACAGAATGCAGAAGCCATGGCTCTACCCGCTGATTCCACGGTGTCTTAAGAAGCTCGCAAGACATGGTTGCCAACGTCTGAACCAGACTTCATGATCGCCATGAGTGCTGCCCAACCAGGTGAGTCTGGCATGGCCTGAATGAGCTCTAGTGCCTTGTCCCTCAGGGCATTCTGGTACTCTACCATGTGGGCAAGGACGTTTTGTGACCGGATGGCACAAGTTGTGGAGGAAAATACTTTTCTGGCCAGATAGTTGAACTGTTTGGAGTCCTTATCTGGGGGTTGTGTGCTGAGATGCCATGGACATTTGGACCTGTCTTGGGTGGCATTTAGCACCACAAAGTCTGCCTGTGGTTGTTCCCCAGAGAAGGGGGTCATGCCGGGGGATGGTGTACAAGCAGTCTGACTTTTTTGAAACTGCTGGGTTGAAAAAGGAATTTCCATGCCAGTTTATTGGCGTCCTTATATGACTTGACCATTGGAGGGATGACCATGGGGAGGGCATCCTTTTTCTGAAGAAATGCCATCAACCTCTTCCTTTCCGGGTCGAGGTCTTCTGAGTCCCAGTCATTCAACTGTTGGATGTGACACATCACATCCATGAAGGATGGATCATCAGGCAGGGAGCACAGAGCATCTTTCCTGATGTAGGGGTCGGATGGAGGGTCTGAGTCCCCACAGCTAGAGGAGGAGTAAGAGTCAGGATCCGAGCCCTCTGAGTCAGGGGAAGGAGAAGGATAGCTCAGTGGTCTATGGGGATGATCTCTTGGGGAAGGAAGGTCCTTGTCTGGTGTCAGCCTCCTAGGAGGTGGCCTGACAGCTTATTTGGGGAAGGCCCTTGTGGAGCTGGTGGAACCAGAGCCAGTGGAGCCTGTTTATCTTTAAAGAAGGCCCACCAGGCTGTAAATAGTTCATTCAGACCCTACGGAGGGATCTGAGGCAGAGCCGGAGCATCCGGCATCAGGGGGGCTGGCTTGGATGGCCCCAGCATCAGGTCATCCAGTTGGGGTAGCTCTGGCATTGGAGTAGCCTGGTCCCCATCATCTGGTGTCGGGAGCCCAGGTGTACTCTCAGAACTCAGAGATATCGGGTCTGACATCCAGCCATCAGGTCCCCAGGTGTGGCGTTTGAGGCAGTGCTGGGTTTTCTCGAGGTAGTGCCAGGGAGGTTGGCATCACTGGTGTAGGAGACAGACACCTGAGTGGATTCACCTGTGGGGGGAAGAGATGTCTCCCAAATGGGACATACACCCATTACCCCCACATGAAGAGGGCTACTGTCCTGGATGCCACCTGCCATTGTCGGCCCCTGTGGACAGGGCAGACTCAGCAAACACCCTGGCTGGGAGGGTGACAGACTGCGGCCTGTCACCCAAAGAAACTCTGGCCGAGCCACTAGGCTTAGAGCCCCACAGGGTAACGGGCTTAAATTTGAGTGCCTGGGAGGCATGGGGGGACTTCCCACACCCAAAAAGCCTTCTCCTGTGACTGTGACGAGGGAGGGAGGCTTGGAGACTGGGAGCCTGGAGGCAAGCCCAGAGGAGAAGTAGGTTTCTGACTAGGTCAGGGACTGAGAGCGGCCTTCTGCCTAGGACTTCTCCTTGTCTCGGTGCTTGTGTTTGCTGCTCGCTTTCTTCTCCTTGCAAAAAGATGTTGAAGAAGGAGAGGATGAAGAGCTCTTGTGGTGGAGTTCCTTCTTCTTGGCAGATGTATGCTTTTTTAAAAGGAAAGCTTCGAGGGTCTTCTGGCACTGGAGTCCCATGTCCTGACTAAAGTCGCGGCAATGCTGGCAGACCTCGATGTTGTGGTCCGGGCCCAGGCAGAACTAGCAGGCTGAACTGCCATCCTTGTGCTGGGTCTGCTTGCCGCACATGCACTTTGAAGGGTGCCTCTCAATCAACGACTTTGGAGAAGAAGACGACATGCACAATCCATCAAAAGCTGGAAGGAAATAAAATAAAAAAAAAAAGCAAAACATAATGCTGTCAAAATAGTGGTCGACAAGCTGAAGGCATCTACGGAGGTCTGACTAGCACGGTTGACAGTGGGGAAAAGAATTGGGGATGGGTTGGGAACCAACCCCTTTCATACCAGACGTGATGTCGGGGGCGGGCCGACATAGAGGGCTATCCCCTGCCAGGTATTGCTAGCTAGAAAGTTTCCATGGGGTCCTGGCGCCTCAATCCTAAAGGTGTTACCTGCTGCAAGAACGATTCTCGAAGTAAGATCATCATTTACACAGATCAGTTCAGTGCTAGTGAGACAACAATGCAAAGGAGCCAGAAATCGACTGCAAGAGACAAATACAAATAAATAGTCTTTGGAGGAAGGGTTACAACTGCATGACGGATGAGTAGAAAGCCTTAGTAGATGCTTTAGTGAAAGGGGGGAGGGGAAAAGCCAGAAGAAAGAGGGAAGCTGGTTCCAGAGAGTGGAGAACCAGTGCAAGAAAGCTGCTTGCCCAGCACATGAGTGTGGGAAAGGGATGGAGAGCATGCTTGAGTTTCCAGAATGTAGTTCATAAGCAGGGGCAGCTACAGAGAAGAGAAGGGAAGATAAGTGGGGGGGGTAGTAAGACAAACAAGTACAGTATTTGGCATGAAGATAGAGCAGTGTGTTTGGCAGCACTGGGGTAGGGGAAGTAAGGTGAGGTAGAGAACAGTGATGTATGTGGTGGGGCATGTTAGTGGCAAAATTACAGAAACCGTTGCAGAGGGTATCCAGTCTGGTGAGTGGGGGGGGGGGCAGAGCCGTAGAGCACATCAGCATACTATAAGATGGAGAGAATCATTTTGGTGACTAGCTCCTGGCAGATTTGCAGGGAGAAGGCTGTCCTTGTTGTGGTATAAAGTGCCAAGCTTGGGGCAGAGCTTGAAGTGGATGTGTCAATGTGTGAGAAGTCCAGTTTGCTGTCCAGCCAAACTCCCAAATATTTGAAGGCTGGGATTAACTCAAGCTGAGTGCCATGAAGAGTAGAGAAGACTGGGGAAGATGGGAGTCTAACTAGTTTCTGGCCAGTGCCAAAGGTCATGGACATAGTTTTTGGGGTTAATTTTGAGTTGGTTTGCCTGGAACCAGTGCAGCACGTTTAGGAAGTCATATTGGAGTGGGACTTTGACTGTGATGGTTGAGGAGCCAGATGTGTAAATTATTGTCTCGTCTGCTTAACATGTGTATGTGTGAGGAGACAGAGGCTGAGGGAAGGTCCTTGATAAAAATGGAAAGTAGTATTGGGCCCAGGATGGAACCTTAGGGGACACCGGCCTGGATAGGGATTGGGGGGTTAGTATGCCACCCACCTGTAGTGTCTGCAGGTGGAGCACTAGGAAGGAGCAGAACTAGTTTACGGTGGGGGTGGAGAAACCTGCTGAGGTCAGCTTGTTTAGAAGGAGGTGGTGAGATACCGAGTTGAACATTTTGGCCAGATTGATGAAAATGTTCACTGTGATGTGCCCTTTGTTCATCCCTGTGAAGATGGGAGTCCGTCACTTGGAGGAGAGAGGAGATGGTGGAATGGTTCTTTCTAAAACCAGACTGGAAGGGAGAGAGGAAGGATGAGGAGTCAAGAAAGGTGGTAAGCCCAGAGTGCACAAGGGATTCCAGGAGTTTTCCTAGGGAGGGGAGTAGTTAGATTGGCCTGTAGTAATCACGGAACCAGGGGGCATCCATTACAAACCAAGGTTGATAGATTTTATACAAATAAAAATATTTCTACACTGTAAGAGTAGCTAACCTTTGGAACAGGTTACTGTTGGACTTAATATCCAGTCCTAGTAGAGAAAGCTTCAAAAGCAATTTAGATAAATATATCTCTATGGGTGGAAATCTTGATTGTTATATATTGTCCTAAGAAAGAGCTAATTTATGGGTTTTTGGCCTCCTTTGCTCCTTTTGCAACTTAATGAACTAGTTTCCAGGGAAGATGGGATCACCCCTTTGTGGAGCGGCAGGAGTTTGGCAATTTTCAAGGCTTGGGGAATGGTGCAGAGAGAGAAAATAATAGATTTAGGAAGTATCTGAGAGGGAGGGTTATGGCTGGGGTGGAAAGTTGAAGGAGTTTAGGATAAAGCCCATCAGGGCTATGTTTTGAAGGGCTTTGGGACATGACAGCCTGGAGGACTTCCTGAAAAGTGACTGGAGGGAAGTGAAACATATCTGAAGGAAAGAGTGAGGCAGCTGGAGGGAGGTCAGGAGAGTACTGGCTGGGTGGGGCACAAGTGAAAAAATGGTTGAAAAGTGAGGCAACAATTAGTGGGTCGAATAAGGTGTGCAGCACTTTCCAGAAGTTGGCTGGGAAGCTGAGGTTGGACTGAAGTTTGGTCTTGTAGTAAAGAGCCTTGGCACGGAAGTCCCTGAGTGACCTGTAGAGCTGTAAATCTGCTGCAGCATGGGTGGCCTTCAAGTTAGCCCTTGCAAGGTCATGAGACTTGAACATCTCGGGGGTGATCCATCCCTGGTGGAGGTACTTGACTCGCAGTTTTCTGAGAGGAGCATTAGCCATTTTTCTCAAAAATGCAGTATATGGTGAATAATTCTCACACACCCTGGGTGGGGAACCTAAATCCTCTTTAGCCATATCTTGGGGGCAATCAGAATTCCTCAGATACTTCCTCTGAAGGGAGACTAGGAGGCACACTGCATGTAGGTTTTTCAAAACTGGCTCATCTTTAAAACTGCAGCATTTGTTTAATTGTATTTATTTATTTAGCTTTTGTTTACTAGGTAAACTTGGAGGACTTCTTGGGGAGTGACTGGAGGGAAGTGAAACATAACTGAAAGAGAGGGTGTCCTCTGATGAGGGCATGTTGTTCTCTGGCACTGGTTCTTCTGTCTGCTTCTCAGACAATGGAGCCTCAAGGTGCTTTTACTTTCTTTTGCCAACTGCAGATTTTGGCTGGTGTTCAGGAATCCTGTTCTGCTTTTTATGACTGCCCTCAGAACATTCCTGGCTGTGAGCCCTGTGCTCTTTACTTGAAGATGACCTACCAATTTTTTTCTGTCTCCTTGGGTGCCAGAGACAACTCCCGTTTTCCAGAGTGCTTTGCAAATGTTTCAGTCCTCATTCATGCCAAAGACCACTGTGGAGAAAAAAAGAGCCATCTGAAGCATACTTGTGATCTTCAGGGGTACTCTTCTCCACATTTTTATACATTTTGGAATGGGGAACATGAACCAGTGAAAAATTGCAGTTACGTAAGAACTTACTGTAACAGTAGATCTTCAAGAGAGGTTCCTGCAGTAGGTCTTCACATACAGGACAGCACCCTCGGTGTCAGTTTCGAACGGCAAACTTGTAGCTAGCAATCATCAGCGGGGACCGCCCCCGATGTCAGGTGACACGTCAGCCCGACTATAAAAGGGGAGGTCCCTCACCCGCCTTCCAGTTCTTTTCCACCGGAGACCTAAAGAAAGGTAAGCAGAAAGGAAGGAGTGATAACTCCTAGGACCATGCTTCCTATCTAGACCCAAGGGCTAGGCAAGGTGAAAAATAAAGGAAACATTCCAGGAGCTGGGAGAAGGTGGGTGGGAAACTAGATCTACTGTAGGAACCTCTCTTGAAGATCTACTGTTATGGTAAGTGCTTACATAACTACAATATCTTACTTCAAGAGGGTTCCTGCAGTAGGGTCTTCACATATAGGACTGAATACCTATCAGTCCAAAAGATAAATATGGAGATAAGTTCTGGGAGGAGGAGTTGAGTGCTAACTGAGTACTGTCCTATGACAAGAGACCTTGCAGGACCACAAGGCCAAAACTGGCCCTGCGCCTAGAGGCAATGTCCAGACTGTAGTGCTTAGTGAAGGTGTGGACAGATGACCACGTGGCTGCTGCAAAAACCTCTGCCGTGGACACATTCCTGAAAAAAGCAGTAGAGGTAGCAACACTCTGAGTGGAGTGGCCTTTAACTGCCCCTGGAATGGACTTTCCATATTTTTGATAAATGAAGTGGATGCAGTTAGCCAACCACCTAGATATGGTCTGTTTTGAAATGACCTTACCCTGGCACTGGGGGGGGCAAAGGCCACAAAGAGCTGATTGGACTTGCGTACCTCTTTGGTCCGGTTTGTGTAATACCTCAAGATCCAGTGCACATCTAAGGTGTGCAAAAGATATTCCCCCTGTTAGAATGCTGAGGATAATAGATTGGCAATTCCACACTCTGAGAGTGGTTTCCGAAACCACCTTTGGAAGGAAGGATGGGTTAGTCCTAAGAACAATTCTGTCCCTATGAAAAATCAAATAGGGTCCCTTACAGATGAACGTCTGAAGTTCTGAAACCCTTTGGGCTGAAATGACAGCAACTAGAAACAGTCTTCCAAGAAAGAAAGCGCATGTCACAATTTGAAGCAGGTTCAAAGGGGGGCAAGGTAAGTTTTTCTAACCAAAGTTACGGTCCCATTGAGGACAGGGGTTCCAGACTGGAGGTTTTAAATGGAGGATACCCTTCAAAAAGGTTTTGGCGACCTCCAGTTGAGCCAGAGTTTTGCCCTCCACTGGGAGGTGGTAGGCCAGCACCGCAGAGAGACAGACCTTGATGGAGGAATAACTAAGGCCCATCTCTGATAAATGTATGAAGTACGCTAAAACCTGGGTGGCTGAGCACAAAAAGGGATCCAAGCTCCTGGCTAGGGCCCAGATCGAAAATCTTTTCCATTTCATGGCGTAGGTGGATCTAGTAGATGGTTTTCTGGCTTCCACCAAGATATGAGCAACCTGGGAGGAAACTCCATAGCGGGAAGCTGCAAGGTCCACAGGTGCCACGCATGAAGGTGGAGAGATTGAAGGTTCGGATGCACCAGGGTGCCCTGCTCCTGTGTCAGAAGGTCGTAGGACGATGGCAGGAGAATCAGAGGTTCTAGCGCCAGCTGTTGTAACAGTGGGAACCAAATCTGACAGGGTCACAGAGGGGCAATCAGAATCAAATGTGCTCCTCCTTCTTCCTGAAGTTTCACCAGAACCTTCTGAATGAGAGGAAAGGGAGGAAAAGCATAAAGAAACCTCCCTGTCCAAGAGAGAGACAGTGCGTCTCACCAAAAAGCAACACACCCAGAAATGAGCGAGCAAAAGCTGGACAGTTTTGCGTTGAATGGGGAGATGAATAGATGTACATCCGTCCGACCCCATCGTAGAAAGAGGTCTTCGACCATCTCCTGCTTTAACTCCCACTCATGCAGCTGAGCCACTGATCGGCTGAGACTGTCCGCCAGGATGTTGCTTACCCCTGGAACATGGACTGCTGTCAAGAAAAGGCTATGCTGAATCACCCAGTACCAAACCCTCTTGGCTTCTCTGCAGAGAGGGTACGAGTGAGTTCCCCCCTGTTCGTTGATATACCAGACTGTGGACATGATGTCCATCTGGATGAGAAGTGATCCTAGTAGGAGAAGTGACTGGAATGCCTGGAGAGCATACTGGACTGCTCTTGTCTCCCAGAATGTTGATGTGGAGCAGAAGCTCCTGATCGGACCAAGAGTTTGTGTCTTGTGGTCCCTCAGATGGGCTCCCCAGCCCATGTCCGTGGTGAGGATCTGGGTGGGGTTTGTGGAGTGAAAGGGAGCTCCCCCCAGTAGATTGGAAAGATCCTGCCACCAGCAAAGATCTTTCTGGAGGCTGTTGGAGAACATGACTCATTGATTCTTGTCATCCATCCTCTGGTCCCACTGGACTCAAAGAGACCACTGGGTGACCCTTATATGTACTCTGGCCAGGGGAACCATTGAAATGTCCGCTGCCATAAGTCCCAGAAGACAGAGCACAGCTTGTGCTTGGATCCATCGAGCCTGGGCCACGAGGGTGGCTTGAGAAACTAGAGTCTCGGCTCAATCTAATAGCAGAAAAGCCTTGCTCTGAACTGTCTAGTAGTGCTCCAATGAATTGGAGGTGCTGGGAGGGTACTAGCTGGGACTTGGGCAGATTGACTGTGATACCCAGGTGGACAAACAGGTTCAGAGTGAAAGAGAGACTCTTTCAGGCTGTCTGGAGAGGGTGCCGGGAGGAGCTAGTCATCCAGATACAGGAACACGTACATGCCCTTGCGGCATAGAAAAGCCGCAACCACCGCTAAGCACTTGGTGAACACCTGGAGAGCAAGGAAAGGCCAAAGAGTAGTGCTCAGAATTCAAAATGGTTCTTCTGGAAGGAGAAATGAAGGAAGCAGCAGTGGGCTGGGAGGATGGGGATATGTAGGTAGGCATCCTGCATATCCAGGGAGCACAGCCAAGAATTTGGTTGGAGCAGGGGAAGAAGACCCTGAAGGGTCAGCATGTGAAACCTCTTGTATTCGACAAAGAGGTTGAGCATGCTGAGATCCAGGATCTGCCTTAGCTCTCCCATCTTCTTTGGTACTAGGAAGAAGTGGGAGTAAAATCCCCTTCCTATTTGGCCTTGAGGGATGGGTTCTATGGCCGCTTTTTGCAGGAGGGCCTGAATCTCCTGGAAGACTATGGAGATCTGATCCCTCAGATAAAAAGACCGTCCCAGAGGGTAAGGGGCAGGGATCTCTGTAAACTCTATCGAGTGACCTCATTGGATGAGTTGCGGAACCCATAGATCTGTGGTGATGGCCTTCCACCCCACCAGGTGGAGGCCAAACCTCTCTCCAACCGGTTCCTCCTTGATGACTGGAGGTAGTGGGAGGAGGGGGAAGGAGTCAGGATACTGAGGGGAGGGAAGCTTTAGCCCCAGACGCCGGCTTGGGAAATTTAGCCTGGGGAGTTTGGGCTCCAGATCCAGGGGCTCGTCGTTTGCCGTGACGCTTTCCCTGGGTCTTATTCCATCAACTTTGATGGCTAAAAGGATGCTTCTTTGGCCCCGTCCTATATATGGAATGTATTTCCCACAAAGAGCATCCGCTTCCCTGCAGCCCAGTTATTATATCCTTGGCATCGCCACCAAAAAGGATGGAACCCCTAAAAGGGGTGCCCAGGAGGGAAGACTGGACATCCTGTGCCAAACCTGCAATTCTGAGCCTAGAAAGATGTCAGATGCAGATCCCCATAGCTGCCGCCCTAGCCACTGAGTCTAACGTATTGTATGTTGCTTGAAGAGTGTGACGGCACGAAGATTTGCTCATACATATCTTGTCCAGTAACTTGTTTCTAAGCCTCTCATCCGGGACCTCTTGGAGGTCCCTCTTGAGTCCCGAGAGGGAAGCCTTCTGGAAGGCCACCATATGTGAGACATAGCTAAGGGACCGGATGGCACAGGAAGTAAAGGAATATACCTTTCTGCCAAACTGGTCTAAATTACCTTGAGTCCTTGTTGGGAGAGGAGGAGATAAAATGCTTGGGTTGTGCCAATCGGTCATAAGCGGCCGTAATGACCATTGAGTCGGCCTTTGGATGAGATGTAAGATGTTGAATCCCTTCCAGGGGAAAGTAAGTGCGATTGGCCTTTCTGGACACAGCAGGGGAAGGCTGCTGCCAGATGATGGTGATCAGATCCTCATGAGGACCCATCCAGGGAGGGATGGGAAGAGGGTCTGTAGTGGCCAGATCTAAGTGCTCTGCCAGTCTCTTGCACTGGGGGTCCATTTCTTTAGAAGGCCAGCCTCCTGCTGCCTGAATAGTCCTCAGAAGGTCATAGAAGGAGGGAACTTCTGGGGGAATTTAGGAGATTCCTTAGCTGGGACCTCAACTGGAGACCGAATGTCCAAAGGATCAGAATCGATGTCAGAGTCGGAAGGTTCTGAACCACTGGGGATGGACGGGTCAACCCAAGGGGAATCCACCAGCAGGGAACCCAAAGCTTGTCTGGAGGGGATCGGTGGGGGAGGTGTCCTGGGCAGGGGAATATCACCCACCAGATGCCGTATCTCAGAGAGAAGCTGGGTCATGGCATCCTGCCACCAAGCCGAGATTGTATCCTGATCCATCGGTGGTGGAGGAGGAGGAGGAGGAGGCTGGTAGCCTGGGAATTGTGGGTGTTGCCAAGGAGGACACTGGAATCCTGGATTGTAGCCATAAGGAGGGTACCCAGGGTTTCCTGGTGTTAGGTACCCCGGCATCAGCGGCACAGGGCCTGGTGCCGGGTAATGAGGTGCCGATGAAGGCCCGCCCAGCAGTGGAAAATGGGGATCTGGATCCAGAAAACTGCCTGGAGATGCTACTGGACCTACTGGGGGGGTGCCTGAGGGCCACAAGGTGGCATGGGATCAGGAAGGGCTGCTGAAGGTCCCAAGGGAAGAGGCTGTATAATAGGATCCCGGGCCGGTGATGGACACCTGTTCAGAGGTGGCAAAAGACCAGGCAATGGGAGTAACTCTGGTAGAGACCCCAGTGAAAGGTCCAAAAACGATCCCGATGGAAGAGACAAAGCAGGATTAGGTGGCGAATCCCTGAGATGAAGGACCCAAAGGGATGAAGAGTCTCCAGGAGGCATGCTCAAGCCGGCGTCGGGGTCCTCACAGGAACCTGCCGGGTGAGACTGAGAGTCCAGGTGGATGACAGAAGATCCGTCACCCAACTTATCGGACCTGGCTGGGCTGGCAGTAGCCGAGAGGCTGCCACTAGGCTTAACGGTCACAGATGAGCATCCGTCAACAGGGTCGAGGGGCGACTTATCGGCAGTGCTGGGAGGAGGAGCCGCAATAGAGACCTCGAGAGAGGCTACCCCTGGCTGCCCGCTCACCTCGGCAGAGGGGGAGAAGGTGCCCAGCTGAAAGAAGGGGACGGGGTACCTGAAGAAGCATTCATGGTTTCTGAGGAAGCAGGCCTTCCACGTGGCGACGGATTCCTCTCCTGGTGCTTCTCCTTATCTTTCTTCTTTTTCCTTGGGGCCAGCGATGACGATGACCTTTCCCTTAACTCCTGAAGCTCCTTTTCCATCAACTCCAGCCGTCGAGTAAGAAGGTGGGCCTCGAGGGTCTGCTTGCATCTGGTCCGGGTGGCTTGATGAAAGGCCAGACAAAAGGGACACTTATCTGAGTTGTGCTTGGGGCCTAGACACTGAAGACAGTGGGAATGGTCATCCCCATGCGGGATTTGAGCTTCACACTTGGAGCACTTCTTTTTATGGCAAGCCAACATACAATTGGTCAGATGCTGGATAGAAAAACGTAGAAGTAGAAAATACGTACAATGATACATGGGCGTTTGATCGCTGTTCTTACACGAGAGCCGAACGAAGTGAGGTGACTGTGGGAAAGAACTGGAGGGCAGTCGCGGAACTGCCCCTTTTATAGTCAGGCTGACGTCACGGGCGGTGCCCACTAATGATTGCAAGCTACAAGTTTGCAGTTGGAACCTGACACCAGAGGGCGTAGTCCTATACGTGAAGACCTACTGCAGGAACCCTCTCGAAGTAAGATCTGTCATTCTGGTTCCAGGAAATGCAAACCAACTGGTGTTAAAAAAATAATGGTAAATGTATATTTTTGGAACTGTAAACATGAACCAGTGCAAACTGTGGTTCTCCTGGTTCCAGGAATTGCAACTCAACTAGTGTAAAAAAAAAAGTAAATGTAAATAAAATAACAGAGTATTGAGTACTCGAAATAATACAAAATAATAAAACAGTCAAAACGAAGAACGCAGTCACAGGGACTGGAACATGACTGATGTGACTATTTAACAGAGAAATTAATATGCCGTTGGAATGTCAGGGGTTTGTGACTACACTGCAGTCTGAATCTTAACATTCTGAAGTCATGGTTCTGGGACAAAATCTCAGGGCTAAGATGCAGCTATCTGCAGATCACAAAAGCACTCTCGTTGCTAGAAACACCATTTGTGGAGTTCAGCTCCCAAAATAAAACATCTTTGTAGCAGAACAGTGCAAAGATTTTCCTATGATAACTAGATTTACAATGACAAATTAAAAACAGATTTTGGCACTGAGAAAAAGAACACATAAATTAAAGGGGATAATGATACATGCCAGTTAAAAGATACTTCTAAAAGATCCATGGTGTAAATGTGTGGAAAAGATGCAGCTGCGGTTTAACTAGTACAACCTAAATGAGCATATTTCATGTATATATCTAAATTAGTACAGGGTCTCCCAAAATGTTTTATGCTATTTCCATTCTCTTTGGAATTTATTTACAGCATCCTGGAACAAATTTCAAATGACAGTAAAGACAAATGGGATATATAAGCTAATTTGTATAGCAGTATTCCCCTGCAAGACAGAGGCACTGTGGTGCTATTTTGCATTTCTATTCTGTTCAATATATCCCTGTAGATTCAGTATTCCAGACCATGAGTAAAGTACAGTTACGTAAGAACTTACCGTAACAGTAGATCTTCGAGAGGAGCTCTTGCAGCAGGCTATCACAATGAGGACTATGCCGCAGGCACTAGGACCACATGGAAAAACTTCTGCCAGCAATACCAGCTGGGGACCGCCCCCGACATCGGTCAGGGTACAAGAGGGGGCGGACCCAGCTCCACCTCAGTTCTCCCGCCAGTACCCAGCAGATGGCATGACAAGAGAAGAAGATGAAGCCCATCTTGAAAAAGAAGAGAAGAGAAGAAACCTGCACACTCCGAGGGGGAAGGTGGGAGGGAAAACAGTGCCTGCAGCAAGAGCTCCTCTCGAAGATCTACTGTTACGGTAAATTCTTACGTAACTGTACTATCTTACTTCGAGATAGAGCTCTTGCAGCAGGCTATCTCAATTAGGATTGAGTCCCAAGCAGTTCCCTAGTGAAGAGACAGTCGTCCCCGGGAGGAGGAATATGCTGATTCCAGAGACCGTCAGGACAATAGTCCTTGCAGAACCGCCAGGCCGAAGCCAGCACGGTGTCTGGAGACGATATCCAAGCTATAATGCTTGACAAAGGTATGCACCGAATTCCAGGTCACAGCCGCACAGATGTCTTGAATGGCAACATTCCGCATCGCAGCAAAAGAAGACGAAACACCCCTGGTGGAGTGACCCCTCACCGGACCCGGTAGGGGTTTGTGGTGATGCTCGTAACAGAACGACACACAATGGACTATCCATTTAGAGATAGTCTGCTTGGACACTGGCTGACCCAAGCATTGTGGCGCAAAGGCCACAAAGAGTTGCTCCGATTTACGGTGTTGAACCGTTCTACTGAGGTAATACCTCAGGGACCTGTGGACATCCAACGTGTGGAGGAGAACCTCCCCTCTATTGGAGGGAGCAGGAAAATAAACAGGAAGATCAACCGACTGGTTGAGGGTCAATTCCGAGACCACTTTCGGAAGAAACTTAGGATTCGTTCGTAGGGAAACCCTTTCCCTATGAAAAACCAAATAGGGCTCTTTACACATCAGAGCCTGTAGCTCGGAAACTCTTCGAGCGGAAGTAACAGCAACCAAAAAACAAACTTTCCAAGATAAATATCGCAGCTCGCACATCACTGCAGGTTCAAAAGGGGGAAGGGTGAGTTTCTCCAACACAAAAAGGAGGTCCCAGGGTGGGACAGAGTCCCTGATGGGAAGTCTCATGTGGAGGACCCCCCGAAGGAAGGTGCAGACCACTTCAAGTTGGGCTAAGGCTCTGTCACCCACCAGAGCATGGTAGGCAGAGATCGCCCACATGTGCAACTTCATGGAGGAGTGGCTCAGGCCTTTTTCATACAAAGAGAGGAGATACTGCAAAATGGAGTTCACAGAGCACGTGACTGGGTCCAAATGCTGAGGCAAGGCCCAAAGGCAAAAACGCTTCCACTTCATGGCATAAGCAGAGCAAGTAGAGGACTTGCGTGCGGACGCTAAGACCTCAGCCACTTCCGGGGAAACCCCGTATCAATTCACAGCTATGTCTGAAGGAGCCAAGCATGAAGATGCAGGGATCGGAGATCCGGGTGGACCAGAGAACCCCGGTCCTGGGACAGCAGTTGCGAGCATAGGGGCAGCGAGATTGGAGGTTCCTGGGACAACCGCTGCAGAAGTGGGAACCAAATCTGTCGGGGCCAGTTGGGGGCCACAAGGATCATGCGTGCCCCCTCTGCCTGTAACTTGAGCAGTACCCTCTGGATGAGAGGGAAGGGTGGAAAGGCATAGAGAAACCTCCAGGCCCAACAAAGGAATAACGCTTCTGGTCAAAAAACGCCAGGCGCATGCTCTCGTGAGCAAAAAGCGTGGCAGCTTGGCATTGCGTGGTGACGCAAAGAGATCTAGCTCAGGAAGGCCCCACCTTCCGAAGAGCTGATCTGCCACAGACTGAAGCAATTCCCACTCATGCGCCCTGGCCCATGACCTGCTGAGATCGTCGGCCAGACTGTTTAGGACTCCTGGAACGTGCACTGCTGACAGACAGATGCCCTGTTCCAACGCCCAGTACCAGACTCTCATCGCCTCCCGGCAAAGAGGATAGGAATGAGTGCCTCCCTGCTTGTTGATATAAAATATGACCACCATGTTGTCCGTCTGAATGAGCAGAGCGCCGGGAACCAGGTACTGCTGAAACGCCTGAAGGGCGTAGAGGACCACTCACATTTCCAGGAGATTGATATGAAGGGATCTTTCCTCGGTCGACTGAACCCCTTGCGTGCTGTGACCACCGAGATGAGCTCCCCAGCCCAGGTCGGAGGCATCCATTGTCAGAGTCTGACCCGGGGGCTCCGGACGAAAACTGACCCCCTTGTCAAGATTGCTGAGGTCCATCCACCAAAGCAATGTTCTCCGGATTGGCTCCGAGATCAGGACGAAGGCGTCCAGATTGTCGGAGTATTGATCCCACTGCACCCTGAGCATCCATTGTGGGATTCTCATGTGGAGGCGGGCCAAGGATATTAATGGGATGGCCGCCGCCATGTGCCCCATTAGACTGAGGAAGTTCTGAGCCGGAACTCGAGGTGCTATGGAAATCCGTTCTGCCAAACTTTGCAGGCGAAGACCTCTGTCTTGAGGGAGGAAAGCCCTGCCCTGGACGGAGTCCAGAGTCGCTCCAATGAAGGTGAGGCTTTGGCTGGGCACCGGGGACAACTTCTTTAAGTTCAGGGTGATCCCCAGCTCCCGGAAGAGAGTATAGACCTCTCCGAGAAAGCGCAGGAGGCCTTCCCTTGACGGGGCTGTCAGCAGCCAGTCATCGAGGTAAGGGAAAACATAATGGCCTGAGCGCCGAAGAGCCGCAGCCACCACTGCTAGGCATTTGGTAAAAACTCGCGGAGCAGAAGAGAGGCCGAACAGGAGCACCCGGAATTGATAATGCTTTCCCAGGAAATGGAACCTCAGATACTTCCTGTGGGGAAGAAAGACCCTGATATGCATGTACGCATCCTGCATGTCGAGAGAACAGAGCCAATCCCCTCGGTGCAGCAGAGGGAGGAGACTTTGAAGAGTCACCATCCTGAACTTTTTGTACTCTATGAAGAGATTTAGAGGACGGAGGTCCAGAATGGGGTGAAGGTCCCCCATCTTTTTTGGGATCAGAAAGAAGTGGGAATAAAACCCTTGACTCCACTGCTCCAGGGGAACTTGTTCTATTGCTGTCTTTTGCAGGAAGGCCTGAATTTCTCCTTCCAAGAGTGGAATGTGAGAAGGAGGATAACGGGAGAGCTTTGGTGGAGTACAGGGAGGAAACTCCGTGAACTCCAACGTGTGTCCTCTCCGAATGACGTCCAAGACCCATTGATCTGTGGTAATAGAGCTCCACCCTTCGAGGTGAAGGGAGAAGCGGCCCCCGACCAGCTCCCCCTGGACGTCTGACCATGGGGGGGTGGAAGGGAGTCATTGGGCGGAACCGGGGGTGGGGAAAGAGGCCTGGGAGGACTTGGGCCCACGGCCAGAGGGTCCACCAGACTGCTGGTTTCCAGATCTCCGGCGGAAGCCGCCTCTCTGCCCCAGCTGGGAACCACGGGCTGAAGTCTGACTGCCTGAGGACTTTAGAAAAAGCCGACAGCGATGAGGGCGTCGCTGGTCGCCACGGTACAACTGGCGGACTGACCAGATAGACTTGCCCAATTCCTGGAGACGTGAGATCAGATTCTCCATCTCCTGCCCAAATAAGACGGTACCCTGAAACGGCAGATCCCTGATACTGGACTGCAGATCCTGGTGGAAGCCCGAAAGCCTTAACCAGGCATGGCACCAGAGACAAACCCCAGAGGCAGCTGCTCTGGCCGCCATATCTGCAGTATCGTACGAGGCCCTCAGAACATGAGTGCCTACGTCCAAGCCTGACTGCAAGAGGGCCAGGAGCTCAGTCTTCTTCTTCTTCTCGGAGTCTGGCATGGCCTGTGCCAGCTCAAGACCCCGCACCCTCAGCGCATTCTGGAACTGCACCATATGCGTGAGGAAGTTTAAGGATCTAATGGAGCAGGTGGAGGCAGAGAAAACCTTTTTGCCCACCTGATCCAGATAACGGGACTCTAAGTCAGAAGGCTGGGAGCTAAGGTGACGCGGCTGTCGAGACTTATCATGAGCAGCCGTGATCACAGTGGAGTCCGCCTGAGGGTGTTCAGCCAAAAAAGGTTCAGCCCTCGGAGCCTTGTAAAGCCTGTCTGACTTTTTGGGAACCGCCGGAATGGAGGCTGGGCGCAGCCAGGTGGACCTAGTCAGGTTCTGAAAGGTATCCACCAGAGGAGGAATGACCAAAGACTTTGGCTCCTTCTGCCTCAGGTACTTGGCCAATCTCTGGCATTCTGGATCCAGGTCTTCTGTGTCCCACTCATTAGAAGCCTGGATATGCCTCATGACGTCCATGAATATGGGATCGTCCGGAGGCGAGTGAGGCATGCCCTTCTCCTCAGGGGAGCGCTTGAGGCTAAGGGAGGAGGAAGAGGATGAAGATGCAGAGGAGGACCGACTATCCGATTTAGAATGGTCTGGTTCTGCCTCATGGCCATGCCTCCGTTGACGTCAGTATGCAAGGGACCGATGATGGTTCGAAGACCGACTTCGGTCCTTGGACCGACGATGGAGCGATGACAGACGTCAGGAACCGTCCGGTCGAGCGCAGGAAGGGCTCTGAGAACGAGACCGGGTCCAACGTCGGTCAGTGGAACCTAAAGAGCGACATCGGCGGTCTGGAGATCGGGTGCGGGAACAAGCCCTAGAAGGGGGTGAAAAACGGCGCTCCGGGGACCTCAACGGGGAGGCCTCGCCCTCCGGCTGTGGTTCACCCGCAGGATCTGGTACTGGTGTCTGGGCCGGTGATGGGGTGGTACGTTTGTGAACCTGCCCCCACCAAAACGAAAAAAGTTGTTTCAGCTCGTCCGGGGAGAATATCTCTGCTGCCCACTGCGGGAAAGAAGGTTCAGGTGTGGCAGGACGCGAGGGCGAGCTTTCCTGGAGGCCCAGGGGGGAGGAGGACTTGGGCGACAGGGACATCGGCAGGACGACAGCACCAACCCAGGTCCTGGCCCGACCGGGCCAGTGTCGCAACTGATGACGGGGTGACGACAGGGGGCGCCAGAGAGTCCTTACGCTCCAGAGGTGCACCTTTAGCAGGCAGCGCCGGTGCCATGGACAGTAGGGCTGAAACAGAAACCGCCACAGACTTAGTGATGACCTTAATTGGAGTCACCTTAGGCTTGGCCGGCTGCTCCCCCAACGGGCCGGCCTTAGCCTGGGACGAGCGCGGCGACTCACCTGAGCCTGAAGAACGGGCCTTCTTCGGGGAAGGTCGCAACCACGAGCGGGACCGGTGCCGGGACCGACTGCGCTCCTCACTATGGTGCTTCTTTTCCTCCTTCTTCCCCTCGGACGAGTGCAGGTCCATCTTCTTTTCCAGTAGATAGGCCTTCAGGGCCTTCAGGCATTGGATGCGAGTCCGGCTCATGAACGCTTGGCAGTCAGCACAGGAAGCGGTGTCATGGTCCAGGCCCAAGCAGAAAACACACCGCCGGTGACCGTCTTTGGCGGGAATTTGCCGGCCGCACTTGTTTACATGTTCAGGTGAGAGGGACGACCGGGAAGACATCGAACCCTCGTGGACCGACCGCAGTACTAACGTCAGCACCGATAGCAGCTAACAACACCGAGGGAAAGATGACTAGGAGCCGGAAAAACTGAGCCGCAAACAGTAAACGTGTAGGCGTCGGTCACGGAGACAACGAAAAAATGGAAAACCGTCAAAAAAACAGCATGATTGAAGCTCTGTTCTCGCTGGTGAATCGCAGACAGCAGCTATTCACGTGTGTGGTAAGTGGCGGGAAAGAACTGAGGTGGAGTTGGGTCCGCCCCCTCTTGTACCCTGACCGATGTTGGGCGGGGCCGGCGTTGGGGGCGGTCCCCAGCTGGTATTGCTGGCAGAAGTTTTTCCGTGTGGTCCTAGTGCCTGCGGCATAGTCCTAATTGTGATAGCCTGCTGCAAGAGCTCTATCTCGAAGTAAGATCTGGGGATCCGAGCAGGGAGTTGCAGGGATTCGGGATCCTGACACAACAGAAGGCATTGGGCTTGTGAAGATGTCACTGCAAGGCAAAAGACATGGAAGTTCAATTGCTAGATGACACAGCAGGGGGAACCAAATTTGAAAAAGCCAGAAGGGTGCCATCAAAATCGCGTTGGCTAGTTCTTCCTAGAGTCTGAGCAACATGTTCTAGATTATACACAGCGGGGAAGACGTGTTAAGGATTTCCCTCTCCAGGAGAGGGACGTGTCATGACAGAAAACTCCAGGCCATGGAACAAGTAAGTGATAAATACAAGTTACTCACCTGTAACTGTAGTTCTAGGAGTGGTATATGGCGTACATCCACACTTCTGACAGAACTCCTTTCCCCTTTAAATCTGGCTGGAAGGTCTTCAAGCTGGCTCCTCCTACCCACCTGGGTAGCATCCCCCTCAGCACCATCCCGTGATGCCACATCTTACCCACTGGAAGCAAGACCCAGTGTGCCATTTGCCAGAGGAAGTTGGGTGGGTTTGTGTGCATGTACACCATATACCACTCCCAGAAAGTACTGTTATGCAAGAACTTACCATAATAGTAGATCTTTGAGGTACGGTCTCTTGCAGTAGGTTATTACTCTTGGGAGTCTGCTTGGTGGAGCTGTCACATGGTAGCTTCTCCCAGCAGTCTTCTATAGGGCCACCCCCCATACATCACTTCCTCTGGCTGTAACGTATGGGGACACGGAAGAAAGCGTCCTGAAGGTCCAGAGAGCAGAATCTCATGTCCTGCTCCAGGGATGGGATGATCTGATTCAGAGTGACCATCCTGAAGGAGTGCATCCACAGGAATTTGTTGAGGTTGTGCAGATTCAATACGGTGCACCAGCCCGTCTGCTTTGGAACCAGAAAGCATCTGGAGACAAACCCAGGATCGGCTGTGGGGTCCAGGACACAAACCACTGCCTCCTTCAGGAGGAGCTGGCCAATGTCCTCCCAACGGGTGGCTATCATGTCTGCGGACACAATGTCCTCCCAAGGGACACGGGCTTGCCTTGGTGGGAGAGCCTCAAACTCTACTGGCAGACTCCGGCGGACCACTTTGAGCACCCACTGGTCTGTGGTGATAGCGGATCAGGCGGAACTGAAATGGAGGAGCCTGCCCCCAAAATGGGGGGGGGAGACCCACGGGAAGCAGGACTCCCCCCCAGAATATGTCACTGGGCAGGCTTGGAGGATGCAGCGGGGCTAGCTGGGGAAACAGCTGTCCCCTGCCCACCAGGTTTCCCCAACAACGGAAGCCACAGACTTCAGCTGAGAACACCAAGCCTGCTGTTGCCTGGCTGGGGGCTGAGATGGTTTGGCTGCAGAGGCAGAATGGAACCGAAACTGAAAGGACTGTTTCTTAGATTTTGAGCCTGTAACATCTTTCTGCGCAGAGGTAACAGAATCTATGGTGGCACTGGACTTCTTTATTTGGGTGAGATGGCCATCCACCCCTGGCCTAAACAAGTTGGTACTCCAAAAATGGAACATTTGCCAGCTTGTGCTGGGTATCAGCTGTAAGGGACAAAATCCATAGCCATGCCCTGTGATGCACAGCCACCACAGCAGCCAAGGACCTGGCACAAGCTGCCACTGTCTGTGGCTGTCTGAAGCTGCTGTTTCACAACAGCATGTTAATCCTGGAACAGCTTGACCAGCAACTGCAGGTTGACTGGGAGTCGAAGGAGCACCTAATCAAGAGTGCCCAGTAAAGTTGGCCATCATGAGGGCTGAACTAGCCTGCCAAAGGCAGTGAAATGAGGTCACGTATACTTTCTTGCTTGCACGATCCAATTTTTTGGACACCTTTGTCAGGAGGCATATCAACATTCCAGACATGGCCGGAATGCTGAAAGATGGAATCAGCAACCAGCCTTTCAGCCAAAGGATGGTTCCCTGAGAGACAACCTGGGGGGACCGTATACTTGCGGGCCATGAGAGCCAACAGCATGGGACAGAAAGCAGGATGCTGCCACAGTTCCAGTGTGGGACCAAGAACAGCCTCTGCAACAGGGAACACGACCCTGGGGGAATTGTCACTGTCGAAGATCTCTTGGTAAGAAGGTATTTAACCTACTTCTGAACAGGCTCTAACGGGATCCCCGTGGACTCTGAGAACAAGCGAAGCATGACTCCGAAGGACGTCGGACCATGGTCTACTGACGGATCCTCACCTGACTCGCGATCAAAGCCAGGAATTGGGTGAGAATGCGTGGAGTCAGAGGACTTGGCAATGACCGGGACAGCCCCTGTATCTCCACTGACCTTGCAGGGCTCATTGGTGTGACTCACCGTCACTGACAATCGACAAGGAACCTTTGGGTTATGCGGGCATCCTTAGGAGGGAGACCCTCCTTGGGCTGTGGAGGAGGGGATTCCACCCTAATGGATGGAGAGGTCAGGATTGGCGGAGCTGAAGGAGTCAGCTCGGGCAGAGGGGGTGGTAGCCAAAAGAGTGCCGGGGTGGGAGCTGGTACTGGCCAAAGCCCCACGCCCAAAGGAGCTACTGCCATGAGTTCCTCACAGGGATGCCGCAGCTGGCAGTGGAGCTGATCCTCCCTAGAAAAGGAGGAGCAGCAGTGGCGTTACTTGCTCAAGTTCCGAGAGTGAGCCCAACGACCTCGTCGGGAGCTGCTCAAACACGAGCCAGGAAATCTTGACTGAGGCCTCAACTGCAGGGGAAATGGACAAGGTGAAGCGGGAACCAGTGACAAACACCTGGGTCTCCTGAAGGGTCAAGCTCGCAGGGGGAAGGGTCTGGTTCAGTTTGCTGACACGACTTGCCCTGGGAGGGGAGAGGCAGGACCAGAGTCCTGGTGAAGGAGGTATCCCCCTCATCCAGTGACAATGGGTCGACCAGGTCAAAAACATCTCAACAGACTGGTCGACCCGCATCTCAGCCGACAAGCCCAATGGGGACACTGAGGGGCCATATGCTGCCATCACATGCCTTATCCACTCTCAAAGTGGAATCCTCATCATCAATGGACAATGGTGTATCCTTTCATGTTAAACAATGCATTCAATCATGTTATGTGGTTACGAACATCAATACCCTTAACACACATATCAATTGTGGTGTTGACATACCTAGTTTCTGTTCTGTGATTTACAAACAAACCATTCCATTCTTGGTCAATCTGTGATTACCCCTGTACCAACTCCAGAATAGGACTCCTTTCATGGTTGCCTTCACTGTATGCTTTACACCAGTTTTATCAAGGTTTTTCATGCGATCAGTAATACTGTGTCGTAATCAATTGTAAACTTTTTCTATGGTAAAACCTAACTTTTGCTTTGTCACATATGAAAGCACTGTTATTTACCATACTGTTTTTATCCCTGTTCTTCTCCCAACACCTCATTACACAGCACGTGCCACTGAATACGTCCAATGTCCAATACTATCTCCAAATCGGGAGATTCCCTTACTAATTTATTTCCTGATGGTGATTTAAGCACTGTACTCTCCAATACTTGGTTAAAATTAAGGTTATTATACAACTGTTTTTGATTATCTTTTGGTACTCTTTGCTGTCCATGGCGCACTTTAAAGCAACATAATAAACAACTCAAATTCCTTTTCAAGGCTCGTTAGGTCTGTAAACGATGGACACCCACTACTTTCCCAACTGTGTTGTTGCCTTTTCAGTAAGGAAACGGGGGGCGGGGGGATGTTGCACTTGGTCCCCACATCCTTACTGGGAACCCACTGTGCACTGCTGACAACATTTAGGGCTTTGGCACTTATCGTATAAGTCTAAGTTACCAGGGACATAATTGTGATTATTGCCAATATCATTACTATGCTTATTATAAAATGCATAAGTAACGTACAGAGAATACATGTCTGGGTTCTTTGTATATGCTGAGAAGTTATTGTATAGCCTACGCTGCCACCACGCGGATTTATGCAACACACCGCACTTATTTTCTGTTTTATGTGCAAGTCTTTGTTCTTATTTTAGATGATGTTACACATTTTGTATATCTTTAGATAACATTGTGGAGCCACCTAACTTTTGGCCAATAGGGCTTGTTTTGTATATCTAACTCACCTACGAAAGCAACAGTTACCATGGTGATTATCACCATATAAGCTGCTGTATTATGTATTCTCACTGAGACCATCTTCATACCTTTCGGTACTGGGAAACTCTGGCTCCCAGCATCTGTTTGGTAAGAACTGTTTTTATGGCATAAATATGCTTTTGTGTAATAAACAAGTTTATTACCACATATACCACTTGTCCATTTCTTCTACTGGTTTATTACCAAGAACCTAAGAAGGGCTCCTGACAAGGTAGTCCAGCTCTTAAGGAACTGGACATGTAAAGGGATCCAGGACACACTGAGTACACCAAACCATAAAACGTTTCCATTTTTGTGAGTAGGTGTACCATGTAGACTGCTTCTAGCCACCAGTACACCAGCAACTGATAGGGAGATCCCAAAGAGGGAGTACTCTATGTCCTCAGAAGCCTTACATGGAAGTGCAGGGACTGGAGATCAGGGCACACCAGAGCACCCTGCTCCTTTGTCAAAAGTCCCGCTCTCAGGGGGAGCACAATGGTGGTTCCACTGCCAGTAGCTAGAATGGAATGAGCCAAATTGGTCTGGGTCAGTAAGGGGACACCAGAATCAAGGAAGCTGGTTTGACCCGTAGCTTGACCAGAACCCTTTGTATCGGAGGGAATGGGGAAAGCATATAGAGACTTCCCTTTCCAGGTGAATGACAATGTGTCTTGACAGAAAACTCCAGGTTCTGGAATGAACAAGCAGAAACATGGCAGTTTTACACTGTATGGAGACGCAAACAGGTCTATGGCTGGTTGCCCCATTTTTTGAAGAAGCCCTCCATGACAAAGTCCAAGAGTTCCCATTTGTGGCAGAGGGCATGGGATCGACTGAGGTGATCTGTCAGTACAATCAGGGTACAGGGCAGGAACACTGCTGACAGAAATATGTCACAGTCCACTGCCCAGTGCCAAACTCTTATTGCCTGTCTGCAGAGAGGCTACAAATGCACTTCACTCTGTTGTGATGTAGTACATCACTTAAATATTTTCCATATGGATCATCACATGGTTTCCCAGCAGGAGGTTGGCAATGGCATGCAGAACAACACTCATCTCCAGTGTGCTGCTGTGCAGAACTGTATGCAGAATAACCTACTAGCCCGGAGTTCTGAAGGGCCCCATATGGGCACCCCAACCCAAACAGGAGGTGTCCATGGTTATCACCAGGAGGAGGGGGTGGCCAGAGGAATGGGGACCCCATTTCTAGGTTGGAGTGGTCCAACAACCAGAGCAGGAAGTGACAGAGGAGAGAAGTCACTTGTATGAGGTGCTCCAGCTCATCTGAATGCTGTGCCCACTGCATCCTGAGGAACCACTGAGAGATCCTCATATGGAGGCATGCCAGTGGGAGAGTCAGTATGGCAGCTGCCATCAGGCCAAGACATAGTAGTTGGATGAGTCCAGTTGTGCCTGGGCCACCGATGTCATAGCATGGTCAGAGGCAGAAATACTTGACCCAGTCCTGTGTCCAGGACAGCCCCTATGTATTGGAGCCTCTGACAGGGGGTAAGGACTGACTTTGGTTTATTGCCCAGTATGCCCAACTGCTCAAACTTTTGAGTCTGAAACAGTGTGTATATTATGTCCTGAAACAGGGGTTTCAGCAGCCAGTCACCTATGTAAGGGAAGACACAGAGATCCTCTCTGTGGTGGAGGGCAGCTGCTACTGCTGCAAAACTTTGGTAAATACACACACTACAGAGCATAAACCAAAGGACAAGACATGGTATTGGTAAGTGACAGCCATGGGTTCATAAAACACAGGTATTTTCTGTGTGACTTGCAGATCTTGACATGAAGGTATGTGTCCTTCATGTACAGAGCAACCATCCAATCCCCTTTTATAGGCAGTAATAGGGGGAGAAGTGACTGCAGAGAAACTATTCGTAACTTTTTGTATTCAATGAACAGATTCAGTCCTTGAAGGTCTAATATGGGCCTTACAACCCAGGTCCATTTTGGGACCAGAAAATACCAGGAATAGCAGCTCTGGTGGTTCTGTTCTAAAGCCAGGACAAGTTCCACAGCCCTACTGCAGAGGAGGGTTTGAACCTTCTCTTGCAGAGGGATAAGATGTCTTGGAGCATCTTTACTTGGCGGGGGGGGGGCGCTGGAGGAACAGCAAGGAGCTCTAGGGTGTGTCTTAGCTGAATTACCTCCAGGTCCCCGGTATCAGTTATTTCCCTCACCTTCTGTAAGAAGATGGAGATTTGGCTTACCACCAAAACTTCCTGAGGCAGTGTGGATGGAGGAAGGGGTAGGGAGTCAAAGTGTTGGGGGCTGTGTTTGCTGTTTCACTGCCACCTGATGACCACAGGTAGCAATGCAGCAAGGGACATTCTGTGGGTACGGAGGGTGTTGGCAGGAGACCGGAGTGGCGGCATGTCTCTGCATGCATATGCCTCTGTGGACTCCCCTGTATGCTGCCACCCTCGGTAAGAGGGACAACAGGGAAAGTAGAACACCCCCCCAAGCGTTAGGACCTCCTGGGTCATTGGTCCCCCCCGGCTCCTGGCATGGCTACTATGGGCATGCCGTAGTATTGTAACTGTCCCCTGGGATGGCCCCACCATGGTGGGGGGGGGATCCTGCGGGGCTGACGGTCCATGGTTCAAGCATGCTTGGGAGTTGTGGGTGACACAGGGGTGAAGCCATGTCCGGGGAGCTAAAAGAGAAAATTTTGAAGAAAGCGTAGAGGTGGTGGGGGTGCCAGTACTGGTCTCACTTTCTGTAAGTCTGGCATGGGCACAGAGTGGAAGGTTTTAAGCCTGGGAAGTGAAAAGCTGAGGTCTCTAGGAACCACGTCCTAGACCCCTGGAATTTACATGGCCTGAATGGGCATAGGGCCTATAAAAAGACAGTCTACATCTTCTGCAGGGTTTTGGGGTCAGTGTGTAGGAGTTATTTTGAGCACTGTAAATCCCTCAAGGCATCTTTCACATAATTGTTAAATAATTGCTTTCTCTAAAGGGATAATTACAGATTGCCATACATCAGAGGTAAAGCCTACCACCTGCAGCCAAGAATAGCGATGGTGGCAAATCCCAGAGGCAGCAGCCCTGGCAGCACTATATGAAGCATCATAAGCAGACCTGAGCAGGTGTTTTCCAGCCTCCTTTCCATTAGCAAATCTGCTGGGCCAATATTTTGCCCTGGCCTTCTGGCATTTTCTCAGCCAGGGAGGCCATAGTTTTCCACAGGGAATTCTGATATTTAATCATGTAACCCTGATCATTTGCAAACCTTAGATCAAGGGAAATGGACGCAAAAGTCCTCTTCCCCATCACATCTAGCTTCCACAACACTCTGTCTGGAGGAAGAGAACTCATGCGCTTGGATGCTTTTAACCTTTCATGAGCAGCCATGATTAGCACTGAATTTGTTTCAGGTTAAAATGAATAATATGGCTTCGCTGTGGGGGCAGGATATTGTTTGTCAGCCTGTATTGGGACTGCTGGCAATTGAGCTGGCCTTCAGTTATGTCAAGCAGCCAAGATAGCATCATCCAGTACTGAATGCACCAGTGGGATGATTACTGTATGGGAGACAGACACCTCCAAGAACTCAAAGATCTTTCTTGGGGGAATCTCCCCCCTCTGCTTGAAACTCCAGTTTAGCCTGTACCTTTTAAGGAAAGCAATAAATGAGGCATCCTGAGGTGGAGACCTAGCAGTATTTTTCACACTCTCCTCTGAGTAGGAAGAAAGAGTACAGCTTGAGTATACTACTTCAATTACTTTCTTCTCTTCATTCATGGCCTCCTCCTCTTCCATATATTCTGGATTATATTCCAGTTCACAGTCAGCGGGACAAGGAGATAATGGAGGAGGAACCGTTGACAGATGTTCCGTTCACAATGTTCAGGGCCTGGGACTACAACAGGGACCAAGAACTGAAGCACTGACAGTAAGGTTGATGATAGCACAGATAGAGGCAGCAGATGCTGAAACAGCTCCATCATTTGATAAAGGAGCTGTGTGTCAACTGGTCCCGAAGGGGTCAATGGCAGAACCATTGACGGGACCCTGCCAGAGAGCAGTACTGGCTACAAATCTCCTGGTGAGGGAGGCCAGTCAGCACCAGATCCCAATCTTGGCTTCTAAGAGACGGTTGGGGAAGCAGCAGAACTCGTGGCCATAGTTTGAGACCTGTCTATCAATTGACTTACCTTTTCTTAGAGGTGAACAGGAATGGTCTAGATAAGCAGACATTTTTACATTACTTCTCCAAGTGGAGGTGTTTCTGCCCCGACTTAGAGAATTTATCTGTTTTCTTTGACAAATCAGTTATGGATGCTGTGACCTTGGGGAACAACAGGTCAATGGCAAACAGGACCAGATGCAGTGACTATGATGAAGCTGCCTTTGATGCACCCCATTCCATTTCTTTCAGCTTTAGATGAAACTCTAAAGCCTTCTTGCAATGTTTCCTGGTTACCAGAGTAAAGCCCCAGCAGAAGGAGAGGCTTAAATGTCATGGTCTTTTCCAAGGCAACAAATACACATGGTGTGGTCATTTTCTTTATGAATTTGAATGTTCCCACAGAAGCAACAGCAGAACAACAGTTTCTTGTCTATCAGTGATGGCATAAAAGAAAAATTTAAAACATACTTGAGATAGCAGCAACAGCTTAACTTTCAGAGTTCAATGGTGTTCTTCAGCAGTGGTGAACCGATGAGCATTTGACAGTGGCAGAAAGAACAAAGGCATGCTGGGTACATCCACGTTTTGTAGTAGGCGTCGATGAGGTATGATGATGTGGGTGGCCCCAGTCAGCTAACACTTCCAGTTCTATGATGTGGCTCAGTAGAGGGAGGTATCCTCGAAGGTCTGAAGTTCTAACAACGTGGGTACAGTTCACTATCCACACGGGCAGTTCTGCTGGAGACAGCTAAGTCATTGGACGGCTTCTCGCTAGGATTCACCATCCAGTTAGTATATCCTCTGGCTCTGCCCCATGATGTCAGATCTTTCTTTTGTCTGAAAGGGGCAGGTCTTCTCTCCTTTGCAGCTCTGCAGCGTTGAATGGATTTGAGTGTTTCAGTGCTTATTTTGCTGATTTTACTTTTTCAGTCCACATTCAACATTTAAGTTGCTCCTGTGTCTTCCACCTCCATTCTGTTTTGTGATTGATGATGGAAGGGAAGAAACCGGGGTTTAATTTCCGCATTCTGTGTAGGCAGAAAATGTTGGCCACCGAGCTGCACGTGCCTCTACTGCCTGGGCAATCACATGACGTTATGGGATGCAGTAAATGCCTGGCCACGCTGACAGCACCCATTACATTGTGGAATGTCAGACTGGCCCCAGGACCGCCAAAAGACTGCAAAATGTCCTTGGTAGCTGTCGGATCAGCTTTTTAACTTCTGGTCATGGAAGATGAAGTGATGGCGGCTGCAGCGAGTTCATCAATCATGATGCTTTTCCTGGCTGTGGCCAGCATTGGAGGGTCATTCTCTGAAGAATTCAGAGAAATGCACATGGCCCTTCAGACTTTTTGGGAGAGACCTTCTGACCAAAGCAAAAAGCAACATCACTGCAGGTTGTGGGACCAGGAAAGATAACACTCTTCTCGATCTGTTGACTCCTTCAGCTGCTCAACTTTGGTGGAGCTTACTTTGGTCAGGGGATGGTTGAAGGCTCCACAGTAACCTTGTTAGCCTTCATGCTGGTCAAGAAGGGGATTCATATTTTTCTCCAGCCTGTCAACCAGTTGTTGAAAGAGATAGACGAAGAGTCTGCCTCCCAAACGCCAGTGCTCTCTGTCCTCATTTAGGAGGATGAGGTCCAGTTGGCACCACTGGCTGTTACCGCAAAGGCTGCCTCCACCGGTGGTTGTGCATCTGAAGCTAACTGTAGTTACCTTGTCGAAGCCTGTGGTCTGTACCAACCCACTGCAGGACCCCATCAACATCAGCCCTCTGGTGGACAGCCACGGTCAAGGTCAAGGTCCCATTCACTATCTCAATGTCACTCAGCTGGGAGGTGCACTGTCAATGCTCCTTGACCTCCTCATTGGATAAGGCGAGGCATCTGCACAAAATCAGTTGATGCAATCGGGAGCTCACCTGGCACCAATGGGCCATGGCTGGAAGGGGTAGGGCTCTCCCCGCTGGACCTGTGGTCCCTTGGCCTTCGTTAGCTATTCCCATACTAGTTCATGCAACTAAGCAATGCGCCATGTCTGCTTCTCCTCCACTTTGACTGGAGCTACCTTCACCTCAGCCATGGTTTGGGACCCCAACCAGAGTCTCTTGTTCTGCAACCGGGATGCCAGACCAGCTATAGCTGGAGATCACCCAGGATGATACCATGGTGGCAAATGGTTGAGGGAGGTCTTTCTCCAACTCAGATGCTGAGTCATTAATGACCTCAACCAGGACTCAGACCTTTAACCAGGAATCGGCTGAAGAGCAGACTCCTGGTGGACTGGGCACTGGACCTTACCTCCTTTGCCTGATCACTTCAGGTTTGTACTCACGCCCTGCTCGGGACTTTCTGCAGCCGCTGGGGTCATGGTGTGTTGCACCGGCTTGATCCATAGGGCGCACTGGAGGATGCATCCCCAGCAATGGCAGTTGGGCCAGCAGTGGTCCAGTGCCTAGGTCGTCTGAACCAACCAGTTGTGGTGACCCAGCCAATGTGGAAAGTCATGCAGTGGTGACTGTCCTCACAGAACCTGAAGGATGAAATCCCATTTGTCCATCCAGAACAATCTGTCATGCTCATGATGGGTGCATCTCTGGTAAGGTGGAAAGCACACTTGAGAGACAGCAAAGTTTGTGTGTTCTGGTCAACCTGGGAGTCCCATCACTGCCAGCCTGCTAGAGCTGTGTGCAGTGCATCTGACTGTGATGGAATCTGCTCCATTAATTCAAGGTCAGGTCATTCATGTCCAGACGGATGACGTGCACTCCTTTCCATTGTGCCAGCAGGCTTTTCACAACTTGGCACTTGTGCACAGCCTGGAAGCAGATCTCCTGGTGATCCATGTCACAGGAGAAAACAGCTGGAGAACACTCTCAGCTGGGTCAGAGAAATGTCACAGGAGTGGTCCCTGCATTAGAGGTGGTAGACCACCTATTCTCCCAGTTGGGCAGCCCTCTGGTGGATCTATTTGCCTTGTGGGAGAACTGAAAGCTGAGGCTGCTCTGTGCCCACCTCCCACAGTCTGGGACACCTTCTCAAGGTCCTGAATGCCGGGCCTTCTGTATGCCTTCCCTCCCTTTCCCCTGGTTTACAAGGTTGTCATGATCAAGGCCCAGGACAAGGCACAGATGACCCTGCTAGCCCCAGACAGTTCTGGTATCCAGATCTCACCAGCCTCAGCAGCATGCCTCCATGGAGGTTGCCTCTCCACCCCTACCTGCTGATCAGACAACAGGGAAAGGTGCATCTTGCACCCCCCACCTTCAATCACTGGACCTCTCAACGGGATTCCTGAATGATTAGAATTCCAGGCTCTGGGCTTTTGAATGATGTCATCCACGCTGTGGAGGCCAAGTGGCAGAGGTTCTCGATCTGGTGCCAGAGTAAAACGCTTCATCCCCTTACATGTCCCATGGCAAGCATCTTCCACTGCCTCTGGTTTCTATCTCAGTCAAGACTGCAAGCAACAACCCTTAAGGGGCACCTGGCAGCCACATCTGCATATGAGGTGTGGGGTGTTATGCTGATGGTGGCCCAGGAGAAGGTGGTCAGGTGCTCTCTCAAAGGCCTGGATAGCTTGTCCCGTCTGATGCGTGAACCTCCGTCTCCATGGTACCTACTACTGGTGTTGGCAGTGCTTATGGGCAAACCATTTGAGCCTATGCACAAATATGAGATGTCACATTTGTCATGGAGGACCACCTTCCTGGTGGGCATTACGTCAGCCAGAAGAATCAAACTCCAAACATTCTCACGGAGTCTCCTTATCTGGTCTTACACAAGAACAAGGTTGTCCTTTGCACTTATATGAAGTTCCTCCAGAAGGTCGTATAGCAGTTTCATCTTAACCAGGTGATTAACTTGCCAGTATACTACGATAACCCAACTTCAGAGACCACTTGCAGGCTACATATCTTGGACTTGCTGACAGCAATCTTTCTATAAGGAGTGCACAACTGGAGTTTGGGGTGAGGCTCAGCAGCTGTTTCTAACACATGCTGAAGCCGTGCATGGCAGACCAACTGCAAAGTGGAGGACTGCCAGGTGGATTACATCCTGCTGCGTCGACTTCTACTATAGGGTGGCTGTAGGGAGTCACCCAAGGGGCTTGTGGCTCATTACACAAGACATATCACTGCCTCGGTGGCTGCTTCCAGGGATAGCCCCCATTGCTAAACCCTTTAGTAAAGTGAACACCTTCATCTCCCATTACAGCACTGATGTAATGAGTCATTGGGAGGCAGATTTTGGGTACTCAGTCTTCAAGTCTCTATTAGCCAAATAGGGGTGCATGCCTTCCCTTTCCTACCGGAGGACTGCTAGAAGTCTGCCAGAGTGTGGTTAGTAAACAGTATCCACGTTGTTAGAAATATGGGTTACTCATCTGTAACCACAGTTCCACTAGTGGTATACAGTTCATATGTACACAACTCATCCAACTTCCCCTGGCAAGTGGCCCCTGCATCTCTGCTTTCAGAATGCAAAAGATCAGATGTCACGGGATACAGTCAGAAGATATACCACATGGGTGGTGACAGGAGCTTAGCTAGAAGTCTTCTGATGACTCAGCTGTCTCCAGAACTGCCAGAATGTGAATGTGAACTCCATACCACAAGCAGAATTACGGTGATAAGTTACCTTTATTTCCTGTAAGTTAAACTCCACCACAGAGCCAAATAATTTATGGCCATGAAATGGCAAGTTTAGGACAGACAGAAGCTCATCTTGTGCAAATCCAGCCAACCTAAGTCAGAAGTATTTGTGAAAGGAAATACCAGAGGCCTTCACCCATGCAGATGCTCTGATGTGTTGTATGTTTAATGCAAAAGATACTTGTCTGTATCAAGGTCATGAAAAATAATGTACTGGACATCAGCCTTAGCAGGACCATCTAGCATGTTCTGAGTAACAGAAGACTTGTCCTTCCATAGGCTGTTTTAATCCTCGATCATCTAAGCCACATAGTTTGCAATAGGGAGTTCAAGGAATGCAGAGGCATGGTCAGTTTGCTTATGGTGTCTAGATTCTGTCAGAAGACTTACAGCTGATATGCTGAAGTACTTCTGACCCATCTTGAACAGCTGTGATAATCTCCAAATCTGGATCTGGTTGGATTGACATGAATGGAGAAGCTGAGGATGCAGGATACTGATCATCCTTATGAGGTACAGCAGGCAAGGAATTGGGGTGATGACAAACTGCCCATGTAGCATCCTCAAAGGCTCTATAAGGGACATGTAATGACCAAGGCCACAGGAACTTCCAAAAAACCCAAGAGGTTTCTTTTTGTGGAATCATCACCTTTCCGGAAAATTGAAGCTCATCTTGCATATTGTGCAACAATGACTGAAAAGAGGCATCTGCGGGAGGAGACTTTGGTGTACTGTACAAGTGATTGATTTCTCACCTTTTGAGGATGTGGTAATGCTTCCTCCCATTTCCTCACCATACATTAGATCTAGGTTATGTTTGGTGTCCTCTTCATCCCAAAAAGAGGGCACAGGTCTTATGGCAGGTATAGTTTGCTCGGGTGGAGAATGGACTTGAGATTCACTAGAACCAGGGCAGTGTTGATGACTCTGGTTGTCTAGTAAGTAGCCCTGGTGCCATCAATAGCTGGGACTGTAAGCTGCATGAGCTGCACTGACGACAACATCATCAGGGATGGGTGTGCTGTCAACACAACTGTCAATGGCAAGGAGGGCCATGACTGGTACATCAGCATAGATAACTGCATCAGTGAGACCACTGGCAACGTACTGCAAGCAGAGATTGTGGTACTGCTTAAAAGGGGTATAGGTCCAGACCAAGATCCAACATTAGTGTCTTAACAGCTGGGTGGTGCTGGAAGACACAGGTAGGACTTCCCTGTTCTATTCTCGTATGGCTTCTACAAGAGCAAGCAGGATCTGAAAGAGATGCTACAATGACTGCATTACAACAAAGATAACTTCTCTCTGGAAGGCAATTTCAGTATAGAATGTAGGGGAGAGCAGAGTGGAGTAGAATATGCAGACACCATTTGGGGATGAGTAGTAATGAACTGAGACAGGCAACACTCACAAATTCCAACCCTCCCAGGAGAGGCACCATTAGCGATTAATTTAAATAATCTCATATTACTGTTAAAAGGAAACTGAAAAAATTAATATGTTTAAAGGTTTGTTGCAAGTCTCTATGTAATTTAAAGCAGAGTAAAAAGTTCAGTTTTATTGGCAGCCTTGGGAAAATACCAGTGGTGTACAATTACGAACAGTCCTTAGAAATAACCTACACTGTTTACTGAACAGCACAGCAAACACCTGCACAGCTCACTTGCTAACACAGTGATGGAGCTACTGCTCGTGACACCTGCAGTCTGGATTCAGGAACAATCCCAGGCTGCTGGAGGGCTGGCGGTGGAGGAGGAGGAGGTTTAAGAATTCTGCAGGATGCCCTCCTCCTCAGGGTGGTAGACAGACTGAGCCCACTATAAGAGCGCCACCTAGTGGCTCAAAGGTACAACCAGCTAACATGGATGGCAGATGCTGGGCCAAGCTACGCGTGCAACAGTTGCCCGACTGACGTAGCATGTTGGCGCAGACATCTGTGTGTGATGTGAAGAAGGTGTGCAGTAGGATGATCCTCAGGCACATCTGCCCTTCCCCCCTTTATGTTCAGAGGGAGAAGTACAGTTGCGGCCCCACTGTGGGGGGCAAGTCGCAGGGCAGGTAAGGGTCTCCCCTGGGCTTCTGGCTGGTTGGGTGCTATTCTAGTAGATGAAGGAGACTGTGTCCGTGTGAACCAGTTAGAAGAAAAGTAATAATAAAAAAAAAAACCTAGAGCAACAGTAGCTTCACTGTAATTACACGTTCAAAGTCAATTGAAAATCATCTTTATTAGAAACAGCTTCCGATTTTGTGTGCATCATGAACCAGACTGCAGCACTTCAATAAAATAATACATACAAATTCTATTTTCCTTAAAACAAAGACTATGAACTGTTTACCAACACATTGTATATATAATTTACATATTTTTATGAAACTTTATTACATCTTTATACCATTTCTGTAACCCTATACATTTTTTTTTATATTACTGTACAAAATAACCTGTAAGGCACAACTAGGAATTACAATTTGTTCCATATATAGTAAAGGTTTGGTGAGATGTTTGTAAATGTATTTGTCAACATTTTTTTTTTTTTAAACTTGGTTCTACAGAAAAATTGCCTTTCAAGAAGAATAACCACAGTATGACTTTCTAAAGGGGGTCTGATTTCCTGTTTAACTTATATATTTATTTTCAGGCGCAGGTGGGCCAACAATGGAAGAATTGCAAAACCCACGTGGCTGCCCAAGGCAGCCAAACTGGTCTTTGACAACTGGCTTTATAAAAACAATAAATGTAACAATTATATTCAAATTAAAGTAACCATAAACAACCTTACAAATCTTCTACAATGTACAATGTTTGCTTTCTTTTTTATACAATGGTAGAAAAACGGGAATGTTGTCAACTGAGACCAAAGTGCCATATTCAAATACATTATTGGCTAGTAATGCACATACATATTTTGGAGTAGGATAAAACGGAAATGGCTACAAGCAATACTTAAGTGCAAGCACTCAACCTTTTTTTTGTAATAATTACTGGTGTCAATACTCGTGTCATTTTTTTTTTTTTTTTTTTAAATATACACTTGGATCATTTGCACCTATGCATGTCACTTAGTCAGATTTAGTAGTCAGTTAAAATGCTGTCAAGAGCACAGGTTTGTGTTACTTTTGACTTGCTTTGTAGGCACTCAGACTTGCCTTCCTTTCCTGTCACTTCAGTGGTAGTAACTAGTTCACTGAGCTGGAACATGCAATTAAAAAGGCAGTGTGATTCTTTGTCAGAAGTTATACAGTTAAGAGCCGTATCTCACTACGCTAATTGCATATGAACTGGATTTATTGTGGGGAGACCCCATACCACCCACCATGTACGGTCAACTCTGTTCTGGAGAAAATATAACTGCCTGTCACATTTTAAGCAAGCTGCAGCACTGGTTAGTTTATTAAGCCAGTAAAAAGCTATCCTTTCTCTGGATTTTCTTTTCTGAAAATATTATTACCATGGCTGGTTCAAGCTGCACAAGCAAATAATCCCATTTACTGTACATACTGGAAAAGAGGCAGATTTAAAAATGAATGGCATGGCCTGACTAATACATATGTGTTAGAAAAGCATCTGTGACATTAAACAGAATACTTAAAAAAAATGTCATAATGAGCCAGCCTGGTGGCGTGGAGGGCTGAGGCGCTGGGTGAATTCCCTCCCGCCATGCTGGCAACCCATGTACGGACACGGACTTGGGTCGTTGGGGGTTGGCTGGGGAGGGAGCGTCCAGAGGACTGCTCTTCTCTCTCCTGAGGTGGGTGACTTGTTGTTCTTGCAAAATGATGGCCACCAGGTGGAGGCCTGTGGTAGTGCAGGTCTGGGACGGCAATGATGCGAGGGTGCTGCGGGACTCTGAAATGTGTGCACGCCTCCATGTACGCACGCTGATGTGCATGCCCCAGCAAACGGGAAGGAGAAAACAGAAAAGGGGTACTAGCAGTCATCCATGACACCCTGCCAGGCTCAATCGAGATTTCACAGCGTGGGTGAGCCAAAGCCGTGCCTACTAGCCCCCTGCCAATGGGAAAAAGCAATATGGGGGAAAAAAGTCATAATGATATAAGAGAGCTACTGACCAAAATATTTTGAAAAATATTAATTATAATAATGCCCCATTTTACATATTTTCTGTGTTTTTCAGTCATTCCTTATTCTTTTTTTTTTTTACAAAAATGCCACAAGTAAAAAATGGGGACAGAGAAATACAAATTACGTGAAATAAGAGCTGATGTGTTCAAATACTGTAGGGTTTTAGAAGTTTTCAGCAAAGTTACAGTAGCTTTCTCCAGCCTTTTTTAGACAAAGAATTATATTTGGCTTATTAAGTGAATGAAATCCAAAGAAAAAACTGAATCATTATGCATTTAATCAGCTGCGTGTAGGCTGGCCTGGTGGCGGTGAGGGTTGAGGTGCTGGATGCCACGACGGCGAGGTTGAGAAAGTCAGTGCCAGGTCGACAGGGATCGGCGTCCGGTGGACAGCTCTTCCTTCCAAGGGGAGAGTTTTCGGGCTGCACCGCTCTGTAGCGGCACCTGGCAACAGCTAGGTGCAGCACTGATTCTGTGCTGCTAAACACAATGGAGGAGGAGCTTGGTGGATGGCAGCATGTAGTGCCCATCCAAGCTCCTCGGGGATGAAGCACCGAAAAAACCATCTGGAGCTCTAGTGAGAAGACGGAAACCCCAATGGCATGCCCACATCCCAACATCAGCCCAGCGCACCCAGGACTACCAATGGCCGACCCGATGAGGTAAGTCCCTCTAATTACAGAAAGTGCCGCCAAGGGAGGGTGGATCCCCCCCCCCCCCAGGATGATCTGGGGGGCAGAGCCTACAGAGTCATTCAGGGGGAGCCTGGGAAATAGTGGGGATTCAGGCAGGAAATGAGAGGCATAGCCGAGTGGGTAGTCCCAAGGGATGCCCAGGGCTGAGAGAAATAGTTTAAAAAAAAAAAAAACAGCTGCGTGTACTGTTAATACCAAGTCTACCTAGTTTGTGTAAAGAGGCAACACTAAACCATAGGGAGTATAAGCATGGCACAGTTTTCTATAAGGGGCTTTCTTAATTTTTTTTCCCCTCCCTCACCCACCCACTCACACAGAGACATTATCCACAAAGTATTATCTACACGTCATGGATTGGGCTTGATTACATAATGAAGCATAGGTTTCTTGGTCAAGAATCTCATGTTCCACCTACAGGTATAAAGTCCGAGGCATAAATATGGCTTAGTAGATAAACTCTCCGGGTAGCTCTTGCAGTGTGCTAAAAGGCTCTTCAAATTTAAAGCGTTTAGAGACGCCCTTCGGGTCAGTCGTTATGCTTTCTTTTTCTGATTGCCTGCACTGTCCCAGTGTATACGAGGCCACAACAATCAACTCCTCCGTTACTGGGTCCTGAGGTTCTGTTTCCTCTAGAGCTGTACCATCTGTCTCTTCCTGACAGGTGGCAGTTACTTCAGTCTGAGTCGTACCATTTACTTCCTCTTGTGTATTCTCAGAGCTACACAAAGATTCTGGTCCATCATCATCATCTTCTGCCAACCAGAGATGTTGCAGACTCTTCTCTGCAGTTATTCTGCCCCTGGAGAATAAGCAAAGTATGGTAAGGTGAATGGAGCACAACATACTCAGAAGACAAGGATCCCATTACAAGAATTTTTGGGATCATTTGAAAATAATTCATTGATCATGAAAGCAACATACAGTATGGCAACTTATTGAAGAGATTTTTAATGACTTAGTTATTAAGTGCTGATTAACAGGATACCCCTTAGATGCACCCTCTCATTTTGAAGGGGGTCATGAGGGACATTAACAGCAGTGAGGAATAAAGTATATGATGGGTGCAGTGCATTGTTTTGGTACAAGGAAGTGAATGGCTACACAGTGCAGCATGCTGATAGAATCAGTGCAGTGTTTGCTGTAGTAACAAGGGGTTAACAGCAACTAGGTTAAGGAATGGAGCAGGCAAGAGAGGAAATTATAGAGTTTTGCTATGTCTTACATATCAAGTCAGAACCTATAGTCAGTAAGCCCGATGAACTAAGATCAAAGAAAAACACTCATCCAAGTGCCTACAGCTCACAAACCTACCAGAATGAATGCCATCGTGGCAACCACCCCAATCACCTGGAATGCTCTCCCCAACAGTGGCAAAGCAGTTTCTAATGTCAATGCCTTCAAGACAGCCATATTAGCATCTCAACAGCCATTGCATCTGCTCCTATCCCCACTCACAAGAGACTGCAGCTAATAACTATCCTCTTTCCCCTTCCTTACTAAGTAGCAAGCTTAATCACTGCAAATGTTATACAACAGGTGAGCAATTCTTTATATGTGCTCAACCAGTTATCTGCCGTAATAACTAGCTGGTTATTACAGCAGACACATGCTGCCTGAGAGTCTGTAAGCACAAGCTCCATTCTTATAGCCACACAGCTACTGTCACTTTACTTCCCACTGTGGCTGTGAGAATGGACACATTCATATTACGAACGGGGGTAAATTCGGAACTTTTCTTCACTTAGAACGGTTTGTTGGACTTTTTGTTCAAAGACTATAAATGTTTAAATCACTGAGCCAAAAGCACTGCACAGTTCTAAGTTAAAAATCAGAGTTTAAAAAACAAAACAAACAAATAAAAACAACATATTTTTCAGCCGTTTCTCAGACTGCTGTTCATCCATTTTGCAGTTTTCTTAATCTATGCACCATGATTCTCTGCTTAAGAATGGCCTCAAGTGTTCCTGTAAAGGTATTTAAATAAATTTATTTAAACTACATACTCCTATGTTTTTAATGTTTAAACATCCAGTGTTGAACCCTGATAGAATCCGGCTTTCTTACTATGCCATGGTTAAGTTTTTATATTTTCTGGTTGAAAAAAATTGCTCACCAAAAATTATTCAAATAAAAAAGCATGGGATAAAGTGCAACTCAAATATAATAACTAGCTTCCCCTTTTTCCCATAGGAAAACCGTGGCGTAATTTGCCGTTATAAAGGAGTGTTTATTACAGCAAACACGCGCACGGTTCCCCTTGCTGCGTGTATGCTCACACAGCAGCGCCACCCGTCAAGACTGCTCACCGCTTCCATCTCTTCTGAAACAGCACCACCAGAAAAACTCGGCGGTAAGTTCTTTTATATCCCCCCCCACCCCCGATACACAGTGGAAACTTCAGAAACCTGGACACAAAAAAAAAGCAGTTTTTGATCACTCGAATCAAATACGCTGATATTCAAATCTGGGCACCGGACCAAAAGCAGAAGCCTTTTAGCCCTTTATTTATACAATTGCTGAAGTAGAAAAGAAACCCAGCAATTATATAAATAAAATGAGGTCGGGATATGTAAACTCAATTTTATACACACCTAGGGTCAGATGCTAGTCATAAACCCTTGAGCTTGCGCTCCAGGGTTTATGTAGCATTTAACCCCTCAGGTGTGTGTAAACTTCTCGTTACACACCCCAGCCCCATACTTTATTCTCTATTTAACACACCTTGGTATGTGATGTAATACACCTCAGGCTTCGCTCTTAGGGTTTATGTAGCATCACATACCTCGGGTGTGTATTACATATAGAATAATACATGGGGGGAGTGCATACTGAGAATTTAATGCACGCCTGAGATGTGGGATGCTACATAAACCCTGAGGGCAAAGCCAGAGGGGTTTATTAAAGCATCCCATACCAAGGGTGTGCATTAAATTTGAGTTTTGCACTCCCCCCATGTATTGTTTTATATAATTGCTGAGGCATATTTTTTTTCCAACCAGATTTCCATAAATAAATACTGCATGTCAGAAAATACGGTACCTGTTTTATTCATCAGAACATGCAACAGTGATTTAATAAAATGAATAAACTGTCAAAATGTGTATTTTACTGCTTTTTGTATTTTTTTTTTAATAATTGCCAACAAACAGATTAATTCACAGACTCTCAGAATGGCAATGGATTCATTTGTACACTAAAATTGGCAACTAGTGCACATTTCACTAGGTGCTGTTTTCAGTGAATGAAGGAACCCTTTACCAAACATGTTTTTGAAACAGCAAACATGTTCATGAAGTTTGAAGAAAAGTGTTTTGTGTTGAGATGCAGATTTTTATTTTATGTTCGCAGTCACTGTTGTCATGGCAATAAGCAAATTAGGTTGAGGGGTCTGAGTTAAGAGCTGCTGTTTTGATTCTCGCTGCCATCTCAAAAACTGTCTGAAACTTGCGGCAAAGGTTAGTGATGGCTACACATTTGTTCTGTGGATTTCTCTTGTGTGGCTGTTTTTCTTGTGAGAGACCAGAGATGCCAAACTATTTCTTTGCCAAAATTCCAACTGACGGCTGCTGGGAGAGCCGCGTGAGTGAGTGAGCACAACCAAGGCTGAGAAGAAGCTGGTGCGTGTTTGCCGTTTATAACAGTGAATTATAACCACTTCTCCTGTGAGAAAAAAATGTGCCCTAGTTATTACATTCTCGTAATGCACTCACCTCACGCATTATTCTCTATATAACAACTGGGGAGCATTTTTCTCCCCTAGGGAAGCCTGGCTATAATTCACTGTTATAAACAGCTTGTTATATGTTGAACATGCAAAAGGTTTCCCTCACTCTACGAATGGGCACTTCCTTCACACACATACCTGTGATCAGCACAAAGTAATCAATCTAATTTGCTAAGAATTTTCACAAGCGCCTTAAAAAATATAGCTGCTATTCTGTTCCCTAATCTCTAGTTTCAGAGCAATCACACAAAAAGGAGGAAAAAAAAAAGGTAACTTGTGATTTAAACTGTGTTCCAGCTCGACCACACTACCGGAACCAATTTTTTTTTTTTTTTTTTTATAAACTGCTGGGTAATGTTTTTAAGATAAGAAAACACTACCCAGCAATTATATAAAACAAGACATGAGGTAGTGTGTAAAACTGAAATTTTACACACACCCTTGGTGCTGAATGCTTGTATAAATCCCTCAAACTTTGCTCTCGGGGTTTATGTAGCACCCAGCACCTCGGGTGTGTATAAAGTCTCGTTATATACATTACCCCAAGTATTATTCTATATACACAGGTTACTCACCTGTAACAGTAGTCTGAGGAGTGGTATATGTTGTTCATCCACACTTGTTGGCGTGTCCCTTTTCCTTTAAATCTTGCCGGAAGGTTTAAAAGCTGGCTTCTCCCACCCAACCAGGTAATATATGCCTTGGCTCTGCCCAATGAAGTTGGATCTTGCCCGCTGCAAGCAGCGGTTGTGTGTCGAAGCCGGGGAGGTCAGGTGGATGAACAATATATACCACTCCTAGAACTACTGTTACAGGTGTGAAACCTATGTTTCTAGGAATGTGGATATGTTGTTCTTATCTACACTTGTTGGCAAACTCCTAGCAGTTCTCCGGGAGGAGTGAGGCAAGGTGCACACCCCCTACTTAGGGAACAGAGATTGGAGAACTGAGGCCCCAAAACCAGCACCCTGGCATGACTCTGGGTTGATGTGGTAATGAAGGTGATTGCTGACTTCCAGTTAGCAGCCCTGCAGATATCCTGGACATCCCTAGAAGCAGCCACCAATGCAGCAGTATAGTGGGTAGAATAAGCTCTTATCCCTTCAGGAGGCTCCTTGTCCACCAATCTATAGCAGAGATCAATGCATGATGTATCCATCTACCAGTCGTCCACTTTGCTGCAGGTCTGCCAGGTGTGACTTCAGCGTAGGTGACAGATAGATGGCGAACCTCTCCCGGAAGTTCAGCCATTCACTTATTATAATAAGAGAATGCTTGTCTCAGGTTCAAAGTATTGAGCTTGTACTCAGCCTCAGATGTAACTGGGATAGTACACCAGCAGAGTCAACATCTGTTTGAGGTGAAACTCGAACACCACCTTTGGAAGGAATTTCTGGGGGGGGGGGGGCACAGGACAACCTTGTCCCTGTGGAAGACCAGATAGGGAGACTTAGAGCGTGCCTGTAGTTCCCCAGTCCTTCTGGATCACCTGAAGGCCACCAAGAAGGCGGTTTTTCATGACAGGTGTGACATCTCACATCTGTGCATCGGTTCAAATAGCTTGCCCATGAGCTTTGCCAAAACCAGCAGTAAATCTCACGGAGGTGGTGGTTCATACACCAGAGGGGAAATGTGGTTGAGGCCTTTAAAGAAACGCCAGACCACCTTTTCCTGTGCCACCATCTGCTGACCGGCCTGCGCCCAGTAAGCAGAGATGGCTGCCAGGTGAACCTTAAGGGTCACAGACTGAAGACCTCCTTTGAAGAGTGACTAAAGGTAGCTGAGGATGCTAGCCACTGGACAGGATGAAGGGTCCAGGCCCTTGTCCTGACACCGAATGGAGAATCTCTTCCATTTGAAGGCATAGCACCTCCCAGGTTGACTCCTTCCTAGATGCCTCAACTACACTGGGTATATCGTCGGACAGACCCAAAGCCTGGAACTCTAGCTGCTCAGGAACCAGGCTGTCAGGTGCAGGGATTAAAGGTCCGGATGGAATGCCTTCCCCTGATTGACAGAGAGCAGGTCCGGGCATGATAGAAGTTGCCTTGGGAGCCTGGTGCTGAGGCAGAGGAGATCTGGATACCAGAACTAGCGGGGCGAATCTGGGGCTACCAGGATCATCCTTGCCTTGTCCCTCCTGACCTTGAGGAGCACCTTGTGGACCAAGGAAAGTGGAGGGAAGGCACAGAAGAAGCCTGGTGTCCATGGCCTCAAGAAGGCAATCCCTGCAGCAAGCCCTGCTGAGGGGGCGGGCATGAAACAGCCTCAGCTTTGTGTTCTCCCTGGAGATGAACAGATCCACCTGAGGGGTACCCCACTGTGAAGACAGGCTGTCAGCTACCTCTGGATGGACAGATCACTCATTTGATGCCTCACCCACACGGCTGAGGGCATCTGCCAACTGATTCGAGGCTCCTGCCACATGAATGGCCAGATCTGCCTCCAGTCAGCTCATGAGGGTCCAGATGCGGAGCACTTTCCTGCAGAGGGGCCGGGGGAGTGCGTGCCACCCTGTTTGTTGCGGTAGTACGTGGTCGTGGTATTGTCTGTCTGGATTTACACCACTTGACCCGAAGGAACGGAGCGAATGCAGCCAACGCCAGCCGGACTTCTTGGAGCTTCAGCATGTAGATGTGGCATCAGGATTCCTCGGGGGTCCAAAGCCCATGGACTCTGTGATTCCCCATGTGGGCACCCCGGCCCACGAGAGAGGCACTGGTCGTGAGGACGACTGTTGGCTTGGGGTGGACAAACGGGATCCCTCCCTGCAGATGTTCCAGGATGGGCCACCACTGGAGGGCATCCAACATCTTCTGGGTCACAGTGACCAGCTGGTCAAAATGACCATGTCGCTGAGACCATTGGCTAACTAGCTCCCACTGAAGGGGGCGCATATGCCACTGGGCCCATCAGATCAAGGTGGTGCAGTCTGCCATGTAACCCAGAAGTCGCAGGAAATCCCAGGCCGGGTGCAAGTGCCCAACCAGAAATGACTGGACAAAGGAGGAGAGAATCTCTGTCCTGTCCACCGGGAGCCAGGCTCTGGCTCAGCAAGGATCGAGCTCTGCCTCGATGAAGGAAATCACCTGCGAGGGCATGAGTTCCAACTTGGCCTCGTTGACCAGGAGGCCAAGACTGAAGCAGGTGTGGAGGGCCAGATCCCTGGACCTCTCCACCTCCAGTCTGGAGGGACCCGCTATTAGCCAATCGTTGAGATAGGGCTACATTTTGACCTCTCAAAGCCGAAGACTGGCTGCCACCACTGCTATGCATTGGTGACAACCCTGGGGGCTGATAATAGGCCAAATGGCATGGCTTGGAACGCATAAAGGGTTCCTTCCACCCTGAAGTGGAGGAACCTCCGGTGGGACGGACGGATTGGGACTTGGAAGAATGCATCCTGTAGATCCAGTGAGCAGAACCACATGTTCTGCTTGAGGGATGGTATGACCTGGGACAAAGTTACCATCTGGAAGGTGCGCGATCTGAGGAACCGATTCAGATTGTGCAGATCAAGAATGGGGCACCAGTTCCAAGTCCGCTTTGGGACCAGGAAGTACCTGGAAATGAACCCTGGGTTGACGGGGGAAGGGGGGTCTGCGACTCTGATCACTACCTCCTTGCGGAGGAGTTGGGCAAGTATGGGCTTATACCTTTTCCTCCCATGGGGCACAGGCTCAGCTTGGAAGGTACTGCTAGAATTCCAGAGGCGGACCCTGGCCGACCACCTCCAAGACCCACCTGTCCATTGTGGCAGCGGACCAGGCAGAAAGGAAGTGGTGGAGTTGGCCCCCCATGGGAGGACCCAGAGTGGTCGCGACGGGCATGGGGGTAGCTGCCCCCATTCCGTCACTGCACAGGCTTGGAGTATGAAGAGATGGCAGCGGGGCTGCCGGAACCTCTCCCTCTGGGCGTACGGTTCGCTGAAGCCCTGGACTTGGGCCAAGGGCGCCAAGATTGAGCTTGCTGCTGCTGCCGCTGCCCAGTTTGGTACTGGGGCTGCTGAGCAGCAGGGGCAGAAGTCCAAAAGGGCTTCTTCTTCTCTGATTTCTTTGAACCCTGGGGTTCTTTCTGGGCTGAGGTAATGGAGTCCAAGGTGGTACTGGACTTCTCGATACGCTGGAGGTGATCATCGACTCTTGGACCGAACAAGTAGGTACACAAGAAGGGAACATCCACCAGTTTGTGCTGGGTATCTGCTGTAAAGATCGAGACCCTCAGCTAGGCCCTGTGGCGCATGGCAACTGCAGCTGCCACTGAACGGGCACAAAAATCCCCACTGTCCAGGGCCATCTGGAGTTGCTGTTTAGCAACGGCCCAGCCCTGATCACAGTCCTGCTTAACTACGGTCTGACGGTCCGTGGCAGATGAGGAAGCACCTCGTCCAGAAAGGCCAAAAGGGTGTGAAAGAAGTGTGCCATAATGACAGCTGAGCTTGCCTGTCAGAGGCCGAGTGAGGAAGCCGCATAGACCTTTCTGGCTGCATGGTCCAACTTTTTGGACTCTTTGTCCGGAGGTCTATCTGTATTTCCGGAGTTGCTCAAGCGCCAGAACACATTCAATCACCAATCCCTCAGCCGAGGGATGCTGTGTAAACCCAGAGTGGGAGCTGATGGGACCCGCATACTTGCGGGCTATACAAGTGAAAGGTGCAGGACAGGAGGCTGGATGCTGCCAAAGCTCCAAGGTCGGACCAACTATGGCCTCGGCCACTGAGAAGGCCTCAGACGGAGAATCCCCTTTCCTGAGCATATCAGTCAAGGGTATTCTGCCCATTTTGACAGGCTACAAAGACATCCCCATTGATTCAGAGGCGGAGATGCCCACAGAGGCATGAGACCCTACTCCATTGACAGACTCGGAATGAATCATCACACAGACCACGAATGCAGGTCCGAATCCTCGGACCTGGAGTCCAGGTAAAGCGACCGACCACCAGAGTCACTCTTGACCCGCCGAAGGTGGCCGGGAGTAAGGGTGACTGACAGCCTGCGTGGGAGACCCTGATAGGGTTGAGATGCATTGGCAGAAGCCCCTGATTGAGGCTGCTTAGGTGGAGAGGCCAGCTTTGGCCGAGCCAGGAGGGTCTTCACCGGCACCATGGGCGAAGGGACGGTGTCAACCGGCTCCGGAGGAGTCGGCATCGGCCTGGAGGGCAGCAGCCAAGTGATGGCCGGAGTAGAAACCGGGGTCAACTTCGGACCGGTCAGCATGAGCCATTGCCATACGAGGTCCTCGTAGCGACAACGCAACTTGCGTCGAAACCTCTCCTCACCTGAGAAGGATGAGGACGAATGGCAGCAGCGCCGCATGTGAGACTTCCTTGGCCTGTCGGTCGAGGGGGTCTGAGATCTAGAAGGTAACCGACAGGGCTTCTAGAAGGAGCCAGAGAGAACCGCGGCTCCTCCAGATTGGGGGACCATGACCACGGGTGGAGTGCCAGCAAGCTGGGTCTCCTCGTTGGTCAGTAGGACTGGAGTCCTAAATAAAGAATTGTCAGCCTCATCAGTCGACAACGGGTTGATGGGTTCGACTGTAAATTCGACCTGGATGTCGCCCGCTGAAGCCCAGTGGACAAGGTCGCAATTTCGACTGAAGTCGAGACAGGAGACTCCTGGGACTGAGACATTTCTCTGTCCCAAGAACGTCGACGCTGTAAAGAATCTTCTCTCAGCCCTCTGTCCTTTTTATAGGACAGGGAGGTGTGCGAACTGGATGGGCCTTCTCCTATTGTAGGGAGAGACTGGCACATCTCTTCAAAGGATCTGGAGAAGGCAGTGCCCAGTTTCAGCAGAACAAAAACCGATAAGGAAGAGGCTTGTTCCGCTGCACGAGCCGCCTCCTCCTCGAAGCTTTCATCTGCTCCAGTTGGTCCATGGATCCCACAGCCACAGAAACCACACGACGGGCATCTTTAGATTTCGTTTTTCCAGTCGTCCTAGCTGTAAATGTGCAAGGTGATCATCTAAAACTTGTGGATGGAAGGTGCGACAAAGATCGCAGGCCTGAGGGTCATACACATGGTTCAGGCAGCAGATGCACATGGGATGTGGGTCAGTACGGGACATGTTCTGCCTGCAGGGACACCGGTGGAACCCAGGCAAGGACTTGTCCTCCATCGCGGTCACAATCACGAATTTATGTGGAGAAACTTGAACAAGTTTTAATTTCGGTAAACTAGCCTAAGTATTAAGCACCAGGGCCTACCCAACACAAAGCGGTAAAGAGACAACCTGAATCTTCCAAGTGGAAATGAAGATCTGGCATCATGGAGTGGAGCCGAAGCATATACCACCCAGGTGGTTGGGAGGAGCCAGCTTTTAGACCTTCTGGCAAGATTTAAAGGGAAAGGGACATGCCAACATGTGTGGATAAGAACATATCCACATCCCTAGAAAGAATGTTCACACTCTTGTGTATTATCAGTTGTATACTTCTGTATGCTAAACTAGTCTTGTAACAAAATGTGAATAGCTGCTACTGTAACGGTCTCCCAGGGACCCTCTTGAAAGCTAAGAATGTAGCTTAACTATGGCTATCCCACTGTACAGAAATGTTAAATACATATACAATAGAGATCAGAAAGCTATAGTGTTTGATAATGTGCACATATTACATACGAGAGGAGGTTGAAGGAGTTGAACATGTACTCACTGGAGGAGAGGAGAGACAGGGGTGACATGATTGAAACCTTTAAATACATGAAAGGAATAAACAAGACGGGTACAGAGGGGCTGTTCAAAGTAAGGGAGGGGAGGGCCACCAGGGGCCATGATATGAGACTGGAGCAAGGAAGGTTCAGGAGGAGATGAGAGACACTTTTACAGTGAGGGTGGTGGCTGGGTGGGATACGTTACCTGCTGAAGTGGTATGCAGTAGAACAGTGGACTGCTTCAAATGATGATGGGACAGGACAAGGGGGAGGGTTAATGAAGGGGAAGGGTGGAAGGGAGGGGCAGCTGCAGAATAAGGGGTGCTAGCTGCACATTCGAGCAGACTTGATAGACCTCTAGACCTTTATCTGCTGGCAAATTTCATATGTTCGTATATTGAACACAGGAACTAAGTATTAAGGTATGGCTTTGAGCATACCAGTAAAGAGGTAGGATGCATGGGGCTCATCAGCGACTGATGCTTTTTATATATAAATAACACAACATGTTTATTACTTCTTATTTTTATCAAAGAAAATATGAAGTATTTCTGGCTGGAGTGTGACAAATTACCTTTCTTGGAGCTACAGTTCTAAATTATAAGCTGCAAGGTTTCTAGCCTAACAGATTTCATAATTCACATTGGCAAGTTCAGAAACACTATCTTCCAGTCTAGCCTGTTATAACAAAGGTTATATCTTTTAACAACGTTATCTGTGTAAGTACTTATGAAATGGAAAAGAGATGATTAGAGAGGGGGCAAAGTTAGTTTAGTTTCTATTTATTTCATATTCAGATTAATACCTTTGAGCCAAAATAGGTTTGTTTACAAAGGTTCCAAATCAGAGTAGACAGAACAGTACATAAAATATAGGTAGTTTCGTATATGGCATCACATACAGGTCAGGTTACACAGAGGTAGAAGTTACATTGGTTATAATTTTATACAAGGGTGTAATACAAAATAGGCAGACATTAGGTACACAAGTGATTTCGTAACAGTAAGTGCTGCTATGGAGAAGATGACAACTGCACTAAGGTGCAGCACAGTGTTTAGGTGGTCACATGAGACAACTGAAGGCAAACAAGTTTCTAGATAGTAATGGAGCAGGTTTAGCTGCCAAAGGAGGCTTTGTTTCATGGTTCAGCAGGAAGCTAGTTATAGTTTAGGGGGTGGGGGTGGAGGGAAAAAAGGAGGGATTAAGTGGGAACACACGGAGTCCTAAGAGGTGAGATGAGAGAGAGCGGGGTAATCATTGAGGGAGGAAGAAGGATAAAGGTATGGGAGGGCCAAAAGTGAGCACAGCTGTGGGAGGCAGGAAGGGTACAGGATGCAGCCAAGGTGGGCTGTAACAGTGAGGCAATGGGTGAGAAAGGGGGGATGGGCAGGATGTGTGAGGGAGAATAGGGGTGGGGTGAGGTGATGTTGGGGGAATAGAAAGGATGGAGGGGAGAGGGTAGGCTTAGGCAGAGGTCAGTGGGTGCAGTGAGGAGGGCGGGGGATACTGAGGTCATGTATTAGTGAGAGCAATCACAGGTCAAGTTATGAGTTAGGTAAGAGGGTAGCCCTTGTTTGAAGTAGCTAAGACTGGAGCATTTGATGAGGGTGATAGGTAGTTCACTGAACCACCTGGGTCATCGGTAGGACAGAGATTTCTGAGCTAGCTTGGTGCACTTAAAAGGCACCTGGACGCCCTCTTTGGTTGCATTCCTGGTGTTTTTTGTGGGTTGTGCAGCTTTGAAGAGGTTGCAGGTAGCCACAGGCATGAGCCCTAGTAGTGTTTTTTTTTTTTTTTTTAAACCAGCAGGCAGGTCTGGTGCTGCACTCTAAGGTGAAGTGGGAGCCAACCTGTTTCACTGTAAAGCAAGCATGTGAAGGTCAGGTGATCAGCCCCTAATGTCAATCGGCAAGCCGTATTTAGGAATGTTTTTATTCTTTTTAGGGCAGTATCTGATCCGGCCTCATAGATTGGCAGGCCGTAGTAGATGGTGGCTAGGACCGAGCTGCTTGTGGCAAGCTTCAGGGCGGCAGGAGGCAGAGAGAGTCTGTGCTGATAGAGGACACCCAGTTTTATGTTGACAGTTTTAACAACATGATCGTTATTGGTACTGAAGCTGAGCGTTTCGTCGAGGTGTACTCCTAGATATTTGAAGGTAGAGACTTTGTTCAAGGACTCACCCCTGTAGTTCCGTATCAGCAGTGGGCCAAATCTCTTCTTGCTTTGGGCTACAGTAAAGAGCACGCTTTTGGACTTCTTGAGGTTGAGCAGACGTCTGTGCTGGGAGAACCATGATTCTAGAATTAGGAAGCTATCTTGCAACTGTGTGGTGATAGTGGATCGTTCTTTAACAGAGACAGTCATCGGCATTGAGCACAGTGTGTGCCGGGCAGATGGAAGGGAGTGAATTTATGAAGAGATTGAAGAGGAGCGGTCCTAAAATGGACCCTTGTGGGACTCCAATATTCACCTCCCTAGGTTTGAAGCGGGTCCCACTGATATTAACATATTGTGTCCTGTGGGCGAGACAGCTGTTAAACCAGGCAACAGTGCCTATGGATAGGCCAACAGCCAGCAAGCACTTTAGAAGATACTGGAGGTTGATGGAGTCAAATGCCTTAGTGAGGTCTATGAAGATAGACCCCACTGCCATTCCTCTATCCAATGAATCAGAGAGAAGGGAGGTGTACACAACTAGAGCAGTGAGTGAAGAGTGCTATTTGCAGAAGCCGTGCTGTTGGTTGCAAAGCAGGCAGTACTTCTTCAGGAACTCTGAGTTGGTCGCAGACCATCCGTTCCAGGGCCTCTGAAAGGGGGGGCAGAATGGAGATGGGCCTGTAGTTGGAGGTGTTAGCCCTGCCACCAGTTTTAAAAACTGGGGGTAACAACTGTTACCTTCCATCTGTCTTGGAACATACCTGACCTAAGTGAAGCATTGAACACTGCCGTCATAGGGTCAGCAAGTTCATTTAAGGTGGGAGCTACCAAGTTCATGTCAACTTGGACACTCCCCACCCTAGTCTTCCCAAGGACCCGCTTGACATACATAAATAATAGTCTTAGACCTAGTAGCTTGCTTGAAATAGAATGGCGGTATTCCATTGTTATTAGGTGGAGGCGTATGCAGGGAAGGAGGCTGACCTGGTTGAGTGGGCACAAGGTATGCGCTTGGTAGTACTGCAGACAGGTTGGTTAATGTTGCATTAAAAGCCTCGGGTTCCTGGAGTGTCCCAGATGCAGTTATGATCAAGTTAGGAGGGGCCCCTGAAGCTCTACCAGTGAGAGATTTCAGAGAGTTCCAGAACTCCCTTCCTGTTCCCCAGCTTTTGTTTAGAAGCTCGGTATAGTAGAAGGCTTTAGCTGCCTGTAAGAGCTTAGTACATTTGTTTCTGGCTGCCCTGTAGGCAGAGGGGTCAATCAGCATTTGAGTGGCCCTGGTCTTGTGCCACAGATTGTTTCTTAAATGTATGAGCTCAAACAGGGCCCCCTCCCCCCCTCTTAAATGTATGAGCTCAAACAGGCCCCTCCCCTCTTAAATGTATGAGCTCAAACAGGGCCCCGAGAGAGCACAGGTTGACAGTCCTCTCATGTTATTGGTCCGGACAGGAGCGAAAACATCACAGGCCATGTTAAAGATCGCTAGGAAGTATTCCTGGGCTTGGTTCCCATCTTTTGCGTCATCCAGCGGGGACCAGTCGGCTTGCTTCAGGTACTGCTGGAAGGTGGGCACTAACCCAGGCCTTAGGGTGCGATTTCTGGAGATCTGAGGGGGGCATCTGGAGAATTTATTCGTTTAAGTACATATAACAGGAGAATGATCACTGAGGGAGTCCGGTGAGACAGAGATATCAGTGATATGGTCCGGGGGAGGATAAGAGGAGCCAGTCTAAATGGGTGCTGGTGCCTGTCCTATAGTTTTGTCTAGTGGCTTGTGTTACCATCTGTGTGAGGTACAGTCCAGATATTTGGTCTCTGGTTGGTGCCTCATCTTGGTATTGCCAATTGGTGCTGAAGTCACCAACAATTGCACATTTCCATTTATACCCCAGCTGCTGTTGATTGGTGGCGAACTGTTCCAGGCCAGCAGTGTGCTTGCCAGGGGATATATAAACTGTGGATAGCAGGAGAACTTTGTTTTGCTGTCTGATGGTGAGCTTAAAATTCACGATTTGGGCTTCCTTAGATTGCAGGCTGCTGGGCAGGGCATGATCTTTGAAGTCGCTCCTAAAGTAGACCATGAAACCACCTCCACGCTTAGACAAACGGTCCTGACGGAAAGAGGTGTAGCCATTTAAGGAAACAGCAGAATTCTCATAAACCCCTTTAGGCATGTGCTTATTTTCAAAGGATTCAGAGTCAGGTGCAGACATTAAATACATACAGATAGTGATCATGTAGTAGTAATATTGTACAGTTTAGGATTAAGTAATATGGGTTACAGGATATTATTCAAGAAGTTCAGTATACACACAATACATTATCAGGTTACAAAACATGTTCATTGAAAGCATTTACAAATTCCAGAGGTAAAAAAAAAAGACAGTCCCTTTGTTTTAAATCATTCAAGAGAGACGCACCCTTTCATTGCATCTTTCAAGTCATTCTAGTGTTCAGCAAATCGAAAAGAGAAAGTTTTGTCCCTGTGGGGTTCTCCTGTGGGGTAGCAGCAGAGAGTGGCATGCCATGACTCTGGCAGCATATTTACTGTCTATGTATCAGAACACAGACTTGCCAGGAGAGAGCAAGCCTAGCAAAGCTTTACTGCCTAAAAGCAAGGTGTGGTACAGCACCCTCAAGATGAGGTACAGAGAAGTATACGGGGTTGGGGGGTAAAGAGGGGTAGTATCAGGTTAAGAAAAACAAACACACTGTGTGGAATTTAGTCTTTACTTAGAATTCTGTAGTAAGATAATGTTACATTTGATCATTCTTTTATTTTTGTTTTACTTTTCTAGGGAGGTAGTTACAGGAATGAAGGCACCTTAAGACACACCTTATGCTGTGATTATTCACGGAACCAAGTCATCACCTATTCCCATTATGCAATGTACCCCACAGAGTCCATTTAGTTAACAAATCAGATTTATCATCCAGTCAGTTATTTTTGTTTTCCACTGGATAGATTTGGTGCACCAGAGTATGCCAAGTATTTATAGCTGGGGGTGCTCTCTTTACCCAGGCTTTAGTTATTGCTTTCTTAGCCACAGTCAATAGGATTTATAGCAGATATTTTATTTCGGGGGTTTTGTCAGTCTTTAGGAAGGACAGTAAAATAAAATAAGGGTTTTCTTTTGGTAGATGCAGAGGTAAGATGCCTGTAATCTAATGGTTTATATCTGTGCAGAACTGCAGGAGTACTGGGCTGGTCCACAATATATGTACGTCTGCTGTATACGCACTTCCTCCAACATACAGTTGGGATCTGTGGTATTTTGCTTGGGTTAGTAGGGTTTTAAAGTAATGGATTATAATTTTCCAAGAGAATTCCCGGTATGTTAAAGACACCGTTTTATGTGTGTCTGCTGTTGCTCTGACCCACTGTTACTGCATGAGTTGGGCACTGAATTCTTGTTCTCATTTGCATTTGACAGATCAGTTGTATAACTGACAACAACCTTCTTGGGACACAATATGCAGGGGTCCAGTCTATGGAGGGGAAGTTCTAGGCACCAGTTAGATAGCACACAGATCTCCACAATAGAGTACAAAATGCAATAAATCAAAGTTCTTACCTTCTGTATTCAATTTATTGCACTGTGAATTTATCTTATACCGCCCTAAACTGTGTAAATGACAAATCACTCTACTAAGTGCAAATTTAGTCAGATTTACTGTATTTTCTCATGGTCTCCGAAACCGCAGGTAGACGTGGAGGGAGGAATGTGGACATATGCACCTGTCTTGTTTGCTCACGTGCAGACATTTCGCCGTAATGTCATGGGTTCATCAAAGCTACCAGCTCATGCTCACCGGTCAGACTTGTATGCCAGTCAGCATTACAGAGTCCTGCCGGTGTGTCTTAATTGCTCAAAAGCCAGCTCAGCTAGTCAACTGTTCAGTCTAGCTCCATGGAGCAGACACATCTGGTAGTTATACTGCTTGTAAGGCAAAGTATACCTGTGAATCAAAAAGTGTGAAGTTACTTAGGAAAGGAGATCCCAAGACAGTCTGTGAAAGGAAGAAAGAAACGGAAGTTGCTCACTGTAACAGCAAATATTTGAGAGAATCTCCTCCATTGAGCCACACCTTTGAAACTGTAAGCAGTCGGAGTCAGGACCACTTGGAAACTTTTGCTAGATGGGGGCTGCCCAAAGTGACGTGCAACACCGGCACCTATATTAACTGTGGGCAGTCACACTGCTCCTCAGTTCCCTGCTGGAGATAAGCCCAGAGGGCCACTTACCGTGAGGAATCAGGAGTCCAGGCCAGTACCAGGCACATGAGGAGAGACACGGGACTCGAAATATAGTATAAATAAGGCACTTAAGGTTACCACCAAACAATTCAGTGGAAAACCTGCCAACTTATATCTCAGAAAAGGGGAAGGAGGGTGGGTGCGCTGTGGCTCAATGAAGGAGATTCTCTTGAAGATGAGCAACTGTTAAATATTCAATGAGGATATCTCCTCCATTGGGCCACACACCTTTGGAATGATTTCCAAGCAGCACACAAAGTACCCAGGAAGCATGGCAAAGTCTGATATGACATTATGACTGAAGGTCCTACAACATCTCAAGAACAAATCCAGCATGTCTACGAGAGATGTCTAGACTGTAGTGCTTTGTGAAAGTATGCACAGCACGTCATGTGGCAGTAGCACATATGTCAGCTGCAGAAACATTCTGAAAACAGGCTACAGAAGTAGCCCTCCCACGTATAGTCGTATACAGAACCAGAAAGTTCCTTACCATACTTCCAATAACAGAATACACTACGGTTAGTCAGCCACCGTTTAGACATACGGGTGCCCTTTTTCCCCAGGGGAAAATTAAACAAAAAGCTGAGAACACTTTCTGCAGTTCTTAGTGCAATTAAGACCGAAATGCAGTGCTCTGTGTACATCATGTGTATGAAGCAATGCCTCACCTTTGTTAGCATGTGCTGGACAATACACAAGAAGGCGTATGGTCTGATTCAGTGTAAAATCAGACACCACTTTTGGCAGCAAACAAGGACTGGCCTGCAAAGACAACCTATCCTTGTGGAAAATAAAATAAGGCGGCTCATACATCACAGCTGGAAGCTCGGAAATCCTACACGCCGAAGTCATGGCAGCCAAGAACAGCATTTTCCATGAAAGAAAACATCTCTCACAGGTCGCAGCATGCTCAAATGGACCAAAGTCCAATTTTTCCAAAATGAAATTCATGTCCTAAGGCAGAAATGCTTTACGAATTGAGACATATGTGCAGAACATCTTTCAGAAATGTGGAAGACACCTCTAGTTGTGCCACCATGCATCCATCAATAGGCGCATGGAAGGCCAAAACAGCAGCCAAGTGCATCTTTTTTTAACTTTATGTTTATTGTTTCAAATAAACAATGAAGATTACTGTAGAAGCATTGATATTGCAAATGTCATCACACATCATGATAACACACTGAGGCTGCCACTCCTCTTAATATAAACAAATAGTTCATCTGCTGCTTTAAGATGCGTCAATGAGGGGTAAACCTATAGTTTACAAGTCAACGTTATAGCAGCACATAATAGCTATATTATGAGCCCATGAGCGGCATGGTAATAACCTTTAAAGTCCAACAGTATAGTTCCTCAGAATTCTCTTCCTTTAAAAAAAGGAAGTAAGAAAATCCCCATGCATTACTCTCTGTTATGAGCACCTACAGTGCATTTCCCCCTTAGACAGTGCTTAATTCCTTCCACATTCCTGGTTCTCCTAGGAACCTGTTTCTGTGCCCATCTCATAGTGTCCTTTGAATCAGAGAACATGAAAACTTTGCCTTGATAGGTGATCTGAAGACGTGCAAGGAAAATAATCTCATGTGGTATGCCAGCTTCCCTCAATATTGCTCTGGTGCCATCAAACTGCTTTCTGCGTTGCCTCATGGCGTAGCTCGCATAAGACTATAATCTCACTATGTTCCCATCACAAAGGGGCATTTTTGTTGCCATGCCAAGGCCAATAGATAGTCCTTGGTGCCTACTCCATCTGTAACCGCCACCACTGTACGTGGGGCCTCCAGGTTATTAGGCCTACCGCGTGGTGTGATCCAGTAAGCCTTCTGGATCATCTGGTTGTGCGCAGCAGCCTCTTCGCCAAATTGCTGTCTTAACCAGTCTTGTATAAACAGCAATAAACGATCCCCCTCACATCCTTCTGGAAGACCGAGTAGGCGGATATTCAAAGCCCTGGCTTGATTTTCTAGGGCCTTTAATCAGGTGCACAGATTACCGTTCTCCTTAATGATATTTGAGACAGCCCCCATGGCTGCATTGGCCGGTTTCATCATCTTCGCTGTAGTCATCGCTTCCAGCGTAGATTCCACACTGGTCACCCAATTGCTGAGTCCATCAAATTTATCAGACAGCCTGGCCACCAATGTGATCAGCCTGTTAAGTTTGAGGCCAATCGACTGAAGTGTTTCCTCTCCGGCGGTCTCCAGCCCTTCAGACTGGAACTGCAGAGCAGATCTTGTGGCTGGCACACCGCTCAGAATTTTACTTTTAGCACCTTTGGATTGATGTTCATCTTTCCGTGGGTTTCCCATTTTAGCAAGCAGTCTTTCCCACGCACTTATTGTGGGTCTGAGATCACCGATTTCTCGAAAAAGTTGTTAACCATTACAGAAGTCCTTGCTTGTACTAAGCACAAACTTAGAAACATAGAAGTTGACGGCAGATAAGGACCGCAAGACCCATTCAGTCTGCCCATTTCTTTTTCTACCTTATAAATGTGCTATCAGACTTTGCTCTGTCAGTGGTCTATATATTCATACTCATCTGTATTGCTCCCTTATGCCTATCCCATGCCTGTTTGAAGCCCTGCACTGTATTCATAGCCACCACTTCCTGAGGTAGGCCATTCCATGCATCCACCACCCTTTCTGTGAAAAAGAATTTCCTCACATTCCCCCTTAATCAGCCTCCCTCTAATCTCATGCTGTGTCCTCTTGTCCTGCAATTTTTCTTATATTTAAACATGATAGACTCTTTCACCTTGTTAAAGCCCTTAAGGTGTTTGAATGTCTCGATCATATCACTTCTCTTCCTCCTTTGCTCAAGGGTATACATATTGAGCTCCGTTAATCTGTCCTCATATGTCTTCTGATGCAGTCCCTGCACCATTTTGGTTGCCCTTATCTGGACTGCCTCAATTTGGTTAATGTCCTTGTGAAGGTGTGGCCTCCAGTACTACATGCAGTACTCCAGATGGGGCCTAATCAGTGTCTTGTAAAGAGGGATTATTACCTCCCTCTTACGACTTGTGATACCCCTACTAATACACCCTAACATCCCCCTAGCCTTATCAACTGCTTTAGAGGTCTGCTTGGATGATTTCAGGTCACCGGTGGTGATGATGCCCAAGTCTCTTTCTTCCTTTGTGACTGCCAGCAACTCACCTCCCAGCCTATAGGTGGCTTCAGGGTTTCTCTTCCCTATGTGCATGACCTTGTACTTCTTTGCATTAAATGTCAGTTGCCACTCTTCTGACCATTTTGCTAGTTTATCCAGATCTCTTCTCATTCTGCCCACCCCATCTGGATCATCTACTCTGTTGCAGATCTTGGTGTCGCCTGCAAACAGACAAGCCTTACCCTCTAGTCCATCTGCAATGTCACTAATGAAGATACTGAAGAGGACTGGCCCCAGGACTGATCCCTGAGGTGCCACACTTGTGACCTGCATCTCTTCTGAATGTATACCATTTACCACTACTCTCTGTTTTCTGCCCGTCAGCCAGTTTGCCACCCAGTTGACCAACTTCTGACCCACCCCGAGCCTACCCAGCTTTTTTATCAATCTTCTATGTGGAACAGTGTTGAAAGCATTGCTGAAGTCAAGGTAGGAGACATCAAATGCTCCCCCTTGGTCCAACACTCTGGTTACCCAGTCAAAGAAATCTATGAGATTAGTTTGACAGGACCTTCCTTTTGTAAACACATGCTGTCTTGGATCCTGTGCCCCTATGGATTCTAGGCGTTGTACTATCCTTTCCTTAAGGAGTGCCTCCATAATCTTGCCCACTACTGAGGTAAGACTGACTGGTCTGTAGTTCCCTGCCTCCTCCCTGCTACCACTCTTGTGGAGCGGGATCACATGAGCCCTTCTCCAGTCTTCTGGTACCTCTCCTGTGCTCAGAGACTCACTAAGCAGTTCTGCTAATGGCTCTGCTAGTTCCACCCTTAGCTCCTTAAGTACCCTGGGATGTATGCTATCAGGTCCCATTGCCTTGTCCACCCTGAGCTTTGCGAGCTCTTTTAGGACCCTTTCTTTTGTGAAGGGAGTAGTGCTCACCTCCTTCCCCCCTGTGCCCATGGTACTGAGCTGTGGGCCCTGCCTTACCTTCTCTTCAGTAAATACTGAGCAAAAGTATCTATTTAGGATAGATGCTTTTACAGGGTCCTCCTCCTCACATGCCCCCTTTTCTCCTTTGAACTTAACAATACCCCCTCTAGACTTTCTCCTTTCATTAATGTATCTACAGAAAGTCTTGTCACCTTCTTTTACTGTTTGTGCTAGTGTTTCCTCAGTTTGGGACTTTGCCTGCCTTACTGCCTTTTCTGCTTCCCTTAGGGCAGTTTGGTATGCCTCCCTATATTCATCCCACTGTGTTCCCTTATATTTCCTGAAGGCCAGCCTTTTGGCTCTGACCTTTTCTGCTACTGAATTTGAGAACCAAAGTGGTTTCCTTCTCCTTTTGCACTTCCTTTTCTAACACAATGGGATGTTGCTTCAAGTATTGCATCCTTAATGCTTGCCCACTTTGCCTGTATCCCCTCACCTGTGTTTCTTTTTGCCAGGGCAAGCTTAACTCTGTTGGCCATCTTATCAAAGTCAGCTCCCCTGAAGTCCCATATTTTGCCTTGGAATGGGATGATTTAGATGTAGTGGTCAAATTGAATCATACCATGCGATGGTCACTGGCACCCAGGTGACCTTCTACCTGGAGATCTGTGATCCCTTCCCTGCTAGTCAGTACTAGATCTAGGATAGTCCTGTCTCTTGTGGGTTGTTGTACCAGTACCTGGCTGCCACCTTGCTTGGGTTCCACAGCCCCCCTCCCCCCAAGCCAAGTGCATCTTAATAGATGAGTACTGTAGACTGGAGTCAGACAGGGACAGAAGGTAGTCCAGTACTGTATTCACAGGACACATAAATGCGTCAATTTAATGGAAGCACTTCATATGGAGATGTATTTCCATTTCAAAGACTGGGTGTGGCTTGTAGAAGGCTTCCTAACTGCCAAAACACTGGCCATCTAACGGAAACCCCAAAACTGGCACTAGCTACATCTTTAGAAGCCATGCATGTAGAAGCAGGGACTGCAGATCCACATGGGCCAGTGACCCCCTAGGCCTGGGACAGCATATCCTAACAAAGTGGGAGCTGAACAGGAGGCTCCACTGCCAGATGCTGCATGAGTGGAAACCAAATCTGGTAAGGCCAGAAGGGTGCCACCAGTGTTAGGGTGGCATGCTCCACCCTCAGCTTGAGCACAACCCTCTCTATGAGAAGGGATCGGAGGGAAAGCATAAAGGAGCCTCCCTTTCCAGGAGAGGGACAATTGGCCTCACCAATAAACTCAATGCCCCTGAGTGAGCAGATATTCCACAGCTTTGCATTACAGTATGTGGGATGTAACAAGGTCCAACTCTGGATGACACCATCTTGTGAAGAGTTGAGGTACCATGGAGGTCAGCATGTCCCATTCGTGCACCAGGGACTCAGATCTGCTTAGCCTGTCTGCCAAGAAATTTTGGACACATGGGAGAATCATGGCAGATAGCTGAAGGCCAGGAGACATCATCCAGTACCACACTCTCATCGCTTCCCTGTACAGGGAATAAGAGTAGAGTGCCCCCTGGCTCATTTATGAAGTGAATGACATGGACACTGTCCAAACCAGAAAGGAACCAGGGCTGAAGTGCTCCTGGAAAACCCGGAGAGCAACCTGAACAGCCTGCATCTCCAGTATACTGATAAGGAGAGTGGACTCCAGATCAATCCTGGAACCTTGGGACTGACAGAAAACGAGATGGGCACCCCAACAGGAACCAGAGGCACCCACTGTGAGGATCTGCATGGGAGTTGGGGAGAAGAACTGAACACCCTGTAACAGATTCATCCCCCATATTATAGCACAGCAGAGAGGGATGTGATGGAAAAAAAAACATTAAAGAACGCAATGCACACAGATCTAGAAAAGATGCTGTACTTATAGACGTACATATAGACGTACATACAAACGGCTCCCCGGCGCTTTGAGGGCATACACCACCTTCACTGGGGGTGGGTTGGGTGGAGTAAATAAACATAATACATTCACATAAAGGACATTAATTACTGACATAATACAAAGCAACCAACAATGTCCAAGTGTGCTTCTAATCAATTAGTGCTTTACCATATTACCCCTACTAAAGCACATATATAAAGTGTCTAAGTGCATTACCTTAATATACCTAACAGGTTCACCAATAAGAAAATGCAGATATACAAAATACATATCAAGATTCAAATATATCACCCTATCATAATCTGCAGTAAGAAAAAATTACTCACCTTAGTAATGTTGTTTCTTCTAATGGAGTCTTGCTATATTATGACATATACAGTGAGTCCCAACCTTCGAACTGCTCCGGAGGTGAAAGAGTTAACTTTCCATGCCAGGCATGGAACGCTGAGCTCGAGCTCGGTTGAAACTCTGTCTGTTGTTCTTCAAACTTAAACCGTCAGATCTTTACGAGCTAAACTCACTGAGGTCCTGTGTGGAAGCTGTAAACCTACACTAGCCAACTGGCTACTAAACATAACACATTTTTTGGTCCCAAAACAGAAACTCAAGTCAGGAGACCCAAAAAATGAAAGCACAACACCAATTCACCCCAAAAAGGATGGGTGAAACAACAAGGTGGGCATCTACTAAGTGCCAACACTGCACTGCCCACCCACAACCCAAAACAGAGGTTCTGAGAGGGGCAGGCAGGGGGGGAGGTCATAATATAGCAAGACTCCATTATAAGAAACAACATTACTAAGGTGAGTAATTTTTTCTTCAAACAACATGAAGTCTTGCTATATTATGACATATGCAGACTACACAGCAGCACCTCCATGGAGGAGGGACAGAACCTACTTAGGAAATAGGCTCTGAAGCACAGCTGTGCCAAACCGAGCATCACTCCAAGCCTGGATGTCCAGGAGTAATGCTTGGTAAAAGTGTGAACTGTTTTTCCAGGTAGCTGCTTGACATATCTCTAGGATAGGGATGTCCCTGGCAGCAGCCAGGGAAGCAGCTGTACCTCTGGTAGAGTGAGCCCTCAGGCCTGAGGGAGGAACCTACCAGTTTTTCATAACAAAATTGGATAAGAGACAATCCACCTGGCAATGGATCTTTTAGTGGCAGGTTTCCTTTACTAACCTCACCATAAGTGAGGAACAGCTGGAGGAGTCAAACCTGTGACCCTTGGTCGTTCTATGTAGTAACTAAGGGCCCTTTGACATCTAAACTGTGCAGTCTCCTCTGCCAGAGGAGGAATGGTCAGTGAAGTACACAGGAGAGACAAAGATTGATTAAGGTGGAAATCTGAAACCACCTTAGGCAAGAACTTCCTGTTAGTCCTGAGGACCACCTTATCCCTATGAAAGGAGATAAAATCAGGCTTCACTGACAAGGCTTGTAATTCACTTATACGTCTGGCAGAAGTGATGGCTACCAAGAACACAGTTTTCCAAGTCAAGTACTTAAGCTCTGCTGAAGACAAGGGCTCAAAAGGGGGTTGCATGAGCTGGGCAATGCAAATATTGAGATCCCAGGCAGGGGCAGGGTCCCTGAATTGGGGGTTGGTGTGAAGCAACCCCTTGAAAAACTTGGAGAATATAGGATGGCTGAAAAGAAGAGGCTTACCTGCTGATAAGAAAGCAGAGACGGCTGCCAGGTGCACTTTTAGGGTAGCTGGTCTCAGCCCCAAGTTATTTAAGTGGACCACATAATCCAGGACTGTGGTCGAGTCAGCAAATTCTGGAGAGATATGCTTTCCAGAGCACCATATGGAAAATCTCTTCCATTTGGAATTATAAGTAGCCCCGGTGGAAAGCTTCCTAGAAGCCTTAAGAATATCCATTACACCTTGGGAGAGGTGTAGGTCAGCAAACTCTAACTCTTCAAGAGCCAGGCCTTGAGATTGAGAGATTTGAGGTTCGGGTACCAAACTCTCCCGAGCGCAGGTTAACAGATTGTGATTCCTGGAAAGAGACAGGGGAAGGTGGACTGCTAAGGACAGTAGGAGTGGGTACCAGGACTGTCTGGCCCAATCTGGAGCAATCACAATCATCTTGCAGGGCTGATATCTGATTTTGACTAGCACTTTGAACAGGAGGGGGAAGGGGGGAAAGGCAGAGAGAAACTTCCCCTCCCAACTGAGAAGGAAGGCATCCAGGGGACTGAGCCCAACACTGGGGGCCTGCAGCAGAAAAGGGGGGGTTGGTGATTGTCTGGGGCTGCAAAAAGATCCATCTGTGGGGTGCCCCATCTGGCAAATACTACCTCAAAGACCAGAGGATCCAGTGACCATTCGTGATGGCCCTGGGAAATCCTGCTGAGAGCATCTGCCAGGACATCGTCCTTGCCTGGGAGGTGAACTGCCATAAGGGAGGTGTTCAGAGAGTAAGCCAGAGACCACAACTTCATTGCTTCGGTGAACAAGGCCGTAGACCAAGTGCCCCCTTGCTTGTTGATGTACCACATTGTGGTGGTGGTGTGTGTTCTGACCTGAATAACTTTGTTCGGAACAGATTTGGAAAAAGCTTGAAGTGCTAGAAAAACTGCTCTGAGTTCCAACAGATTGATGTGGAGCAGAGATTCCTGGGGGACCACAATCCCTGGGTAGTGAGGTCGCCCATGTGAGCTCCCAACCCCAAGAGGGATGCATCTGTAGTAAGGATTAAGGAGTGAGACTGAGGGGCAAAAGGTACCCCCGTCTCAGATTGCTCTGGTCCTGCCGCCACTGTAGGGCTTGGATCAGGGTTCGAGTCACTGGGATCAGTTTGGTTAGAGGGTCCCTCCTTTGAGACCAAAAGGCTCTCAAATGGAACTGGATGTCCCTCATCTGAAATCTGGCTTCCTGCACTACTGCTGTAGAAGCAGCCATGTGTCTCAGGAGCTGGAGAAAATGCCTTGCTGGTCGAGAGACCTGCAGGGTGAATGAGGAGGCCAGAGAGACCAGGGTCCTTGCCCTGTCCAAAGGAAGGAAGGCTCTGGCTTCCTCTGTGTTCAGTTCTGCGCCTATGAAGGTGAGGAGCTGGACAGGCTCTAGAACTGACTTTGGAAGATTCAGAAGGAAACCTAGAGAGGTAAGCAGTCGCTGAGTTATCTGAAGATGTAACTTGACCTGGTCTGGAGACTGGCTTACTATGAGCCAGTCGTCCAGGTAAGGAAAGATGGCAATTTTTTGCCTTCTTAGGTAGGCAACTGCTACTGCCAGGCATTTTGTGAATACCCTTGGAGCAGAGGTGAGGCCAAAGGGCATTGCTCTGAACTGGTAATGGCCTGAGGGCAGCTCGAACCTGAGGTACTTTCGATGGGAGCTTCTGATGAGAATATGGAAGTAGGCATCCTTGAGGTCCAGGGACGCTAGCCAGTCCCCTGGCCTTAGAGAGAGGTAGAATAATTCCCAGAGTCACCATTTTGAATTTTGGCTTTAAAAGGTGCTTGTTTAAGTATCTGAGATCCAGGATGGGCCGCCATTCTCCTGTCTTTTTTGAGGTAAGGAAGTACCTGGAGTACAATCCTTTGCCCTGGTGTAGGGGTGGAACCATTTCCACGGCTCTGAGAGCCAGGAGGGTAGAGACTTCTGCCTCTAGGGCAAGTGCCTCTGATGGATTTGCAGGTGGAAAGGATCTGGTTCTCATCTTTGCAAATTTTTTGAAGCTGAGAACCAGTCCCTGGCTTACTACTTCCAGGACCCACTTGTCTGATGTTAGAGACTTCCAGTCCTGGACAAAGTAAGCCAGCCTGCCCCCTACAGGTAGTTGAGAATCGGCCCTGGCCACCCCATCAGGGTGCCTGTTTGGTAGGGGCTTTAGGCTGAGGGGTGGAAGCAGGCCTGCTTGTACTCAGTCTGCCTCTCCCTCTAAACAACCCCCTCTGGGCATAAGCAGAAGAGGAGGCCTGGGCTTGGTAAAAAGGCCTATGACAAGGCCTGCCCCTGCCCCTGGAAGGCTGTCTTTGAGGAGTGGCCTGCCTTTCCTTGGCCTGTGCACTCCTATAGGTGGTCCTATACTCATCCATTTTCTTCATGTAATTCTCTGTCTGCTCCCCAAACAGAGAATTAACCACAACAGGAAAATCCATGGCCTTAGACTGGGTATCCTGTGACAGGCTAGTACATCTGAGACAAGCCATTCTGCGAAGTGCCACAGATGTAGCCATGACTCTTGACGACACATCATTAGAGTCCACTGCGGCATGGAATTGCACCTTAGATGCCTCAATACCATCAGCAGCCACCTGCTCCAGCTCCTTGGCAAGCTGACCAGGGACCAGTTTTGCTAGAGCCAAAACAGCATCCCATCTGGATTTCTGGTATCTAGCAACATAAGCCATATAATTTGCCTGTCTGAGTCCCAAGGATGCTGCCATGTACTGTTTCTTTGCCATGGCATCAATCCTCCTGGAGTCCTTGTCAGGGGGGTGTGAAGCCAAGGGAATGTTTGCCTTGTCATAGGCTGCAGCCTGCACTACCCCAACATGGCTGCATTGTTGTGTAAGGAACTCCGTATCAGAGCCTGACAATGTGTACCTCTTGTCCATTCTCTTATCCACAGGAGGTATAGTGTGAGGAGTTTTAGAATTTTACTGTCTGTTTCCCAAAAGATTTATGCAAGGGAATAGACAGTCTCCTAGACTCTGGGATATCCATCATTTCCACATAGTCAGGCTCCTCTTGATCATCCACAGCTTCCTCCATAGGGAGCTGGAGGGTTTCAACCACTTTTTATAAAACAAAATGAGAAGGGACTCAGAAAGCCTAGGAGGAGACACTCCTGAAGGTCTGTCTCGGGAGATGTCGGTTCAATGGGCACATCCAGACTTTCAATCCACATTCACTCTCCTCATACTCCTCTTTCCCTCCTCCGGTTCATAAAATTCCTCTAAATCATATCTTGAACCGGTGGAACCGGCCGAACCGTACGCTTACCTGATGGTGCCGGTTCGGTCGGAACCGGGGAAAGCGACTGGACAATTTTAATCGCTTTGGCTATTTCTTCAGCGGTTGGAGAGGAAAGTTTTGGCTCCACACCAGCTGATTTCCTAGTCCTTTTTGCTGGAACCGACTCCTCAGAGTCGGCTCTCCTTGTGCCCGAGGAAGTCTCGCCGTGGTCAGAGGGCACTCCCTCCGGTTCCGTTGAAACAGAACCGGGCTGGCCATCGGGTTCAGCGGACTTTTTGGCCTCCCTTTCCCTGAGCCTACCAACTCTCTTTTCCAGGGTAGCTGCAGGAAAATTTTTGCAAATCTGGCAGTCTGCATTGAGGTGGTCAAACCCCAGACAATAAACACAGGTGGTGTGGGGGTCAGCCTTAGCAAAGACTTCCCCACAGACACTGCAGTGTTGAAACCCAGTGGGCCCAGTTTTTCTTTTGGGTTTCTCGGACATAGTGCCAGTCCTAACCAAACTTGCCCATTTATGGCAATCCACCAAGCAAGACCCTCTTATCAGTTCCCAACCGTGTCACGAGTCGTGGAAAAAACCGTAATAAAATCAGTTTTTTTTTTAGAACCGATAAGAACCGGTAACCACACTCTAAAGGACAGATTAATGTATTTTAAACAACCTGATCGGTTCAAACCGAACCGATGAACTGTTTACAAGTTCCACACAGAATAGAAATAAATGTAAAACCTATCTAGTACTCACAATACCACAGACAGAGCTTGAACCGACCAGTTGCGGTTTAAATTCGGTCAAAAAAACGAGAAAATAATACTTTAACCGACAAAATGAACTGAGTAGAAGGAGAAATCTCCGGAGCAACTGTTCAGTGAGGCGGAGTAAAGAATCTGACGGTTTGAGTTTAAAGAACAACAGAAAGAGTTTCAACCGAGCTCGAGCTCAAAGTTCCATGCCTGGCATGGAAAGTTAACTCTTTCACCTCCGGAGCAGTTCGAAGGTTGGGACTCACTGCATATGTTATAATATAGCAAGACTTCATGTTGTTTGAATATCCTATTAGATCATAAATTCATTTTAAGACATAAATTTACATTACTGGTGCCAACCCTGTATAATATTAAAAGGTGAATAAAAAAAAACACACATATAACCAACTACACATTTCATAATGGGTCCTATTTCATATACAGTTACGGCGGTTTGAAAATGTTATGCCTTTCCCTTATTCTTCAAACAATCTCACATAAATAATTAAATGAGGGCTTCATTTAGGCATTACATTTTGCCTTTAATGAGATTAATAACTAGAATGAAGTTGTTAATAAATGTCTAAATTTATATTTTTGACATTAAAAAACTTTTCTGAACATAGGGTCTGGTATTTGAATACAGGATGTACATCTCTGGTTTGTGACAAAAGAATAAAACCAGATTTGGAATAAATGAATTTATACTTATAAAACAAAGTATAACTATATACATATACGTTACATAACCTATGTAACTGTATATGAAATAGGGCCCATTATGAAACGTGTAGTTATATGTGTGTTATTAATTCAGTTTAATATTATACAGGGTTGACACCTGTAATGTAAATTTATATCTTAAAATGAATTTAGGATCTTATAGGATATTGCTGCAGATTATGACACGGTGATATATTTGAATCTTGAGATAGATATATATATATATAGATATATATATATATATGTATCTGCATTTTCTTATTGGTAAACCCGTCAGGTATACTAGACACTTTATATATGTGCTTTAGTAGGGGTAATATGGTAAAGCACTAATTGATTAGAAACGCACTTGTACATTGTTGGTTGCTTTGCATTATGTCAGTATTTAATGTCCTTTATATGAATGTATTATGTTTACTGACACCACCTACCCCAACCCCCGATGAAGAGGGTGTATTTTATTTATTTATTGAAATGTTTCACCAGGAAGGCACACTGAGCAACAAGTTGCTCATCTCCCGGTGTGACCTGGGGGAAGGGGGTACAATGAGGATGGAGCAGTAATAAGTCAACATTTACATAAGACAGGTGATACATACAGTGTACCGTACAATGAGGTTATTTTGAGAGATCATAAATGCAAGGGGAGGTAGGGGGAAGGGTCAGCACAGACATAGGCAGATACGGAAAAAGTAAGCAAAGGGAGAAGGAATTTAGCTACTAAGAAAAAGGAAAGAAAGACAGAGCTGAGAGACAATAATTGAAAATCATTCAGGGAAGAGTACAACGGTAAAATAAGTGCAAGAGAGAGAGAGGTGGATCCAAGTGTGTGTGTGCAAAACTAAATGTTAATTTGAGGAATAAGTAAACAAGCGCAGATGTGAGGAGGAAGGGTGAATTGAGGAGGAAGGGAGAAGCCTAGTCCCAGAGGACCCCTTCAGGATGCTGAGAACTCTGCAAGGGTACTGAGAGGGCTAGAGTGAAAAGGGGGGAAAAGATGGCAGAAGGACTTTAGAGAGGGTAGGGAGAGAGGGACGGAGTGTGGCTTAACAACTAAGGGAGGAATAGTACCTAACCCACAGGAACTCTTCAGGAAGCAGAGTACTCTGCAAGGGGGTGGGAAAGGCCAGTAGAGGTGGGTAAAGGTGGGAGAGCAAGGGAAGTCTAATCCCAGAAGGACCCCTTCAGGATGCAGAGAACCCTGCAAGGGGATCGTGAGGGCTAAAGAGATGGAGGGGGAGAGCTGGGTGTAGGAATATGGAGAGGGCAGAGGAGAGAGGGAAGAAGTGTGAGCTTAAAACTAGAAGAGGCTAGGTCCAAGCCCATGAGACTTCAGGATACTGATAATCACATTATGAGTGCATGGAGGGCCAGCAGAGGAGGAAGAAGTGGGAAAGAGAAAGAATGTTGGACTCTAAGGAGTAGGGGTGTGGAGTTGCAACAGGAAGGGTCGAGGTACAAGTACAGAAAGGGGGGATTTGTATGGAGTTTAGGAGAAGGAATTAGGGAGGGTTGTAGCAGGAACAGCTACAGTAGTAGCACCGAATTTGTCAAGCAATTGTGTGAGATTCCCTATTTATTCTTCACAAAAGTTAGGGAAAAAAATACTCTAAAATTATTTTTGTTATACCTACAGAAATAGGCCAGTTCCTATTACAGTACTTAAGTGCCATCTGGTAGATTTTCAGCTACACTATCAGATGAGAGTACCTTCTCTAGGTTGCAGTGAACACACTAACAAATCAAAATCTCTAACAGGTTTCACAATTCTCAACAGGGATTTTTAAAAATCCTTAAAAATCCCTTGACTAATTTGGAGCTACTACTGTAGGTGCAAGGTAGTTATGGAGGGCAGTGCTGATGGGAGTAGGAGGAGGAAGAGTGGTGAATTTGAGGGGGGAGGGAGTTCCATAATTTTGGTAGGCGGTAAGAGTAGCCAGACTGACTGATGAGGGTGGATCGGCAGGAGACAACCAGTGTACGGTAGTCGGTATTAAGGGAATGAAGGGCGGGGTTACAAATGAGGAGGAGAGGTAGGATGGGAGTTTACCCAACCAGTGCTTGAAGGTGAATTCAGCACAATGAGAAAGGTGCCCAATTGTAAGAGAAGGGAAGGGAAGGCTAGGGCTTGATAAAGATCGCAGTGGTGGGTGCGAGGGGGAGCACAAAGAGCAAAGTGGCAGACGGAGTTGAAGAGGGTGTCCAATCTGGTCAAGGAGGACTTGGGAGCAGCAATGTAGACTACATCACAGTAGTCAAAATTGGGGAGGATCATCTTCTGGACAAGTTTATGCCTAGCTGCAGGAGGAATGCAACTACGGTTCCTGAACAGGGCACCAAGCTTAGGGTGTAATTCTTTCTGGATCTCGTCAATATGTCCAGAGAAGCTGAGGTGTTGGTCTAGCCAGACACCAAGGTATCTGAAGGTGGATGTGTTCTCCAGTAAAGTCTCATCGAGGGTGTGGAAGCCTAGAGTCTCTGCCTTGTGCCAAAGGTCATGGAGACAGTCTTCCCTCGAGGAGCCGTCTGTATGTGCGTCTACAAGAATAAATGACTCACCATAGTAATGTTTCTTCTAATGGAGTCTTGCTGTATTCTGACTATATGCAGTTAGCCCCAGCACTTTAACTGCTCTGGAGAGTAAAGGGTTAACTCTATGCAAAGGCATAGAACGTTGAGCTCGAGCTTGTTTTTCAAACCTCTGTCTGTGGTACTCTGAAGTGTAACCGTCAGATTCTTACAAGCACTAAACTAAGTCAAAGAAGAAATTGTTTCAACATTTTTGTGCCAGAAGTCAAAACTAGGTTTTAGGGTCAAAAGACTCAAGTCAAGAAAACCCAAAAAGAATCCAACAGGTAGTGATTTACCAAAAATGATTAATAAACAACTAAAAGAAACCCCCTAAGAGATGGAGGCATGTTCAGTACACCTCTGGGTTGCAGCACTGTGCCTGCCCCACCACATCCCAAAACTACTAGTTCCAGGAGGAGAGGCAGGTCAGTATACAGCAAGACTCCATTAGAAGAAACAACATTACTATGGTGAGTAAGTTTTTCTTCAAACATGAAGTTTTGCTGTATTCTGACTATATGCAGACTACCAAGCAGTACCCACATGGAGGAGGGAGTTATAGAACCTATTTTGGGAACAAGATCTGCAGCACAGCCATGCCAAACCTAGCATCACTTTGTGACTGGATGTCCAAAGAGTAATGCTTGGTAAAAGTGTGAACAGATTTCCAGGTAGTTGCTTTGCATATGTCCACTAAAGGTATATCTCTAGCTGCTGCGACCGAAGCAGCAGCACCTCTGGTAGAATGAGCCCTCAGGCCTGAGGGAGGTTCCTTCCCAAGTTTAGAATAGCAGAATTGAATACAAGAGACAATCCACCTGGCAATAGATCTCTTGGCGGCAGGTTTGCCCTTTCCCACTTCACCATAAGCGAGAAATAACTGAGTGCAGTCCTTTCTATGGGCCTTAGTAGGCTCAATATAGTAACTAAGAGACCTTTTTACATCAAGACTGTGTAACCTCCTCTCCCCAGAGGAGGAATGATCAGGGAAAAACACAGGCAATGATATAGACTGGTTCAGATGAAAGTCTGACACCACCTTGGGAAGAAATTTTCTAATGGTGCGGAGGACCACCTTATCCCCATGAAAGGAAATTAAATTAGGTTCCACTGATAAGGCCTGTAATTCACAGATTCTCCTGGCAGAGGTAATGGCCACCAAGAACACAGTTTTCCAGGTCAAGAATTTCAGCTCAGCTTAAGATAAAGGTTCAAAAGGGGGCTGCATAACCTGAGCAATACAGATGTTTAGATCCCAAGAAGGGGTAGGCTCCCTAAAGGGAGGATTAACATGAACCAAACATTTGAAGAATTTCTTGAAAACTGGATGGGAAGCTAGGGAGGAGCCCTTACCAGCAGAAAGGAAGGCAGACACAGCTGCCAAATGTACCTTGAGAGTAGTAGGCCAGAGGCCTAAACTGTTAAGATGCACTAAGCAGTCCAATACAGCGGTAATATCAACCAGTTCTGGCTTAGTATGCCTCCTGGAACACCACAACCCAAACCTTTCCATTTGGAGTTGTAAGTCTTCCTAGCAGCAGGTTTCCTGCTGCCTTTTATAATATCCAGACTGATTGGAAGAGATGCAAACTTGCATATTCTAGCTCTTCAAGAGCCAGGCCTTGAGTCTGAGAGTCTGAAGGTTGGGATACAGAATCCTTCCCTGAGAGGAGGTGAGGAGATTGTGTTGTCTGGGAAGGTAGAAGGGCAGTGTTACTGACAGTGACAGTAGAGGATACCAAGGCTGTCTGGCCCAATCTGGAGCCATCAGGATCACCCTGCAAGGCTGAGACCTGATTTTTATCAGGACCCCGAATATCAGAGGAAAAGGACGAAATGTATACAGAAGCCTGCTGGTCCAATTCAGTAGAAGAGCATCCTGAGGGACAGGACCCAGAAGGGTTGGTCAGCAACAATAAAGAGAAAGCTGATGATTGTCCGGGGCTGCAAAGAGATCTATCTCAGGGGTGCCCCACCTCTTGAAAATGACTTGAAGAACTAGAGGCTTCAGGGACCATTCGTGATGACCCTGAGAAATCCTGCTGAGAGCATCTGCAAGAATGTTGTCCTTCCTTGGGAGATGCACAGCCATCAGGGAAGTCATCAGGAATAAGCTAGAGACTATGCTTTCATGGCCTCTGTGCACAAGGCAGAGGACTGGGTGCCTCCATGCTTGTTGATATACCACATGGTTGTGGTATTATCTGTCCTGATCTGCACCACTTTCCCTTGAACCACAGCTGAGAATGTCTGAAGTGCTAGAAAGACAGTTCTCAATTCAAGAAGATTTATGTGTAAAAGAGACTCCTGGTGAGACCAGGTTCCCTGAGCTGTTAAGATGATATAAGTGGGCCCCCCAGCCCAGCAGGGAGGCACCTGTGGTGAGGGTCACAGAAGGGACTTGACTGATAAAGGGAACCCCTTGTTGAAGATCGTCTTCCTCCAGCCACCACTGGAGGGCTTGGACTAAGGTTTGAGAGACTGGAACAAGTTTGGAGAGAGGGTCCTTTTTCTGAGACCAGCAAGATCTGAGATGAAACTGAATATCTCTCATCTGAAATCTTGCTCCCTGAACTACTGCTGTGGAAGCTGCCATGTGACCCAGCAGTTGTGGAAAGTTCTGGCTGGACAAGACACTAGAGGACAAAACGAGGAGGCCAGAGTGACCAATGACTGTACCCTTGAGTGAGGGAGAAACGCCCTAGCCTGAATATCTATTTCCACTCCTATGAAGGTGAGAAGTTGGGCTGGCTCCAGAACAGACTTCTCTAGATTTAGAATGAAACCCAATGATTCTAGAAGTTTTTGGGTGACCTCTAAGACTGACTTGGTCTGAGGACTGGCCTGCTATGAGTCAGTTGTCCAGGTTTGGGAACAGAAGGATGCCCTGCCTCCCGAGGAATGCCACCACTACTGCAAGACACTTGGTGAACACCCCTGGAGCAGATGTTAGTCCGAAGGGCATGGCCCTGAATTGATAATGGCCTAAGGGCAACTTGAACCTGTGGTACTTTCTGTGGGAATGTCTGATAGGCAGGGCCCCTACTTTTCTGCGGCACAGTGGGACCAAGTTCTGCGGCAAGACTACCATTTGCCGCAGAACTTCTGTGGTGGTGGTTTGTAATTTCTGCAGAAGTTCTGAGGCACTAACAAACTACCACATCACAGTGACAGCTTGTCATCCTGACTTCACTTTCATGGCAGTTTTTATAGCAATCAGGATGGTGGAAAGCACAGTAACACTAGTCAAAAAAATAACAGAATTATAAAAATAATTTTATGCCTAAAAAAGCAAACTGTCTCTCCCTTAAGGTCCTTGCCTGTTAAATAAATGACATATGCAGAGGGGATCTTATGTGATAAATAAGGTATTTCTATATGCATGCTATCTATCCCACTAATGAGGTTTCCACTGTCTATCACTTCTATATTTGTATGTGCTTTCTACACCACCCATGAGGTTCCCACTGTCTATCACTTATATATTTATATGTAATCTGTAACATACATTCAAATGTGTGTGTGTGTGTGTGTGTGGTGAGAGAGAGACAGAGATACTGCATGTGTGTGTGTGTATATATATATATATATATATATATATTTTTTTTTTAATTTCCGTGAACTTGCATCCTCATTCTTACAGGTCCCATTAGAAATGGAATAGAGGAGTTATTGCAAAACTCATTTTTGATGTCAACCTGCTTTCCCCGACACACTGCGTAACACCATCAGGCCATGACATGCATGTGAACCGATTGTGAGATAGAGCTCTCCAGACCAGCACAATGTGTCCAACATGTGACAGAACACTGCACCATACCTTCCCAGGCTCCGAGCAATGATGTGTTCCACCAATCCTTGTGCTGCCAAGCCAGCTCCCCAGAGCTAATCTCTGGAACCAGAGCCAGCCGCACAGAACACAGCATACTACCTCGCTGGCCCAACAGCTGTCCCTGCACACAACATTTCTCCATAACTTTTAGGTGATTGTAGCAATCAATGACAATATGTAATCAATAACCCTGGCAAAAATGCATACAGTGTAATTATTTATTTAACAGGTCTATTCTTTCAGCAGGTCTACACATTATTATATTCTACTTTTCTGGGCATAATTACTTTATTTTTCTTAAAAAAGACAGTTAAATTCATTTTACCAGTTATTCATTTCAGATGGCATCTCTAAGGTTTGTACAAAGTGAGGTATGGACTTAACAGGTCTGTGCTATTGACAAGGTTTTGTTTAAGTTGGCCCTAGTGCAATAATGTAAGACTGAAAACTATATTAGGCTGTAGTGCAGGTTGAGCAAATATCACCATGCCTGATGTGCTGTGCCACCGTCTCTGGCAGTGGGAGCTGTGGTAGATAAGCGACTATTCATTTCTGTTGCAGATTGCAGCCATTTCATTAGCTAATGTATGAATGTTATAGCAATGATAACATCACATTCTGAGCATATAAGGGGTTTAGGATATAAAAAGAGGGGAAGGGAACCAGATTCTATGGAAAAACAGAAATATTAATAAAAAATTAACAAAAAGAGTGAATTCTGCGGCACCGCAGAAGTTCTGCAGTAGATTGCAAGTTCTGCGCAAAATTCTGCAGCCGCAGAATTCTAGGGGCCTTGCTGATAGGTATGTGGAAGTAGGCATCCTTGAGATCCAAGGAGGCTAGCCAGTCTCCTGGTCTCAGTGAGGGAAGAATTACTCCCAGAGTCACCATTCTGAACTTTGGTTTTGTCAAATGTTTGTTCAGGTACCTTAAATCTAAGATGTGTCGCAACTCTCCTGTCTTTTTTGGGGTTAGGAAGTATCTGGAATAGTCCTTTTCCCCTGTGACAAAGAGGTACCTTCTCTATTGCTTGCAAAAGCAGGACAGAGGAGACTTCCGCCCTCTAAGACCTTTGTCTCCAAGTGACAGGGAGGACTGAAGGACCTTGCTCTCATTCTTAGGAACCTTTTGAAACTGAGAGCAAGTCCCTGGTTCACTACTTCCAGGACCCATCTGTCTGAAGTAATGGATTCCCAGGCCTGGGAATAGTGAGCCAGCCTGCTCCCTACTGGGATTGGGGAGGCGACCCTAACTGATACCTCAGGGTGTCTGCTTGGCAGGGGGCTTAGACTGAGTAGCTGATGGGGTCCTAGTCACCCCACATCTACCTCTTCCGCTAAAGAATCCCCTCTACTGGAAAGAAGAGTAGGAGGCCTGAGCTTAGTAAAAAGGCCTGTGAAAAGGCCTACCACTGAACTGCTGCCTCTGAGGAGTAGTCAGCTTTTCTTTGGCTGCAGCACTCCTATAGGTGGTCTTGCATTCGTCCATTTTTTTCATACAATTCTCTGTTTGATCCCCAAAGAGAGAATTATTACTTACAGGAAAATCCAAGGCCTTAGCCTGGGTATCCTGTGAGAGGTTGGTACATCTAAGCCAAGCAAATCTCCTCATGGAGACAGATGTAGCCATGACCCTGGAATGGACATCATTAAGAGTCAACAGCAGCGCAAAATTGTACTTCAGGTGCCTCTATACCATTTGCAGCCACCTGCTCCAGCTCCTTGGCTAGCTGGGGGGGATTCTTGGCCAGCTCCAGAACCATATCCCACATAGATTTCTGGTACCAAGCTGTATATGCCATGTAATTAGATTGAGTCCCAAAGAGGATGCCAAGTACTGCTTTTTTGCCATGGCATCCACTTTCCTGGAATCCTTGTCTGGGGGGTGAGATGCCAGGGGAATATTAGCCTTGTCACAAGCTGCAGCTTGTACTACCCCAACATGGCTGCTATGTTTGGTAAGGAATTCCATCCCAAGACCTGACAAGGTATACCTCCTGCCCATTCTCTTTTCCACAGGAGGTATGGATATAGGAAATTGTAAAAAATGTTTTTGTCTGCTTCCCCAAGGATTTGTGTAAAGGGATAGACACCCTCTGACTCTGGGACATTCATCATTTCTAAATAGTCAGTTTCTTCCTGATCCTGTTCTGCCTCTTCCAGAGGAAGCTGAAGAGTCTCAGCCACTTTCTTGTAAAACAAGAAATGGGAAGGGGACTCAGAAAGCTTGTGAGAAGAAGCCTGAAAGGGCCTGTCTGGGGAGATGTCAGGCTCTACCGGCCCATCTAGGCCCTTATTCTCTTCCCAGGGTTTTATTTAACTCTAAAAATTGATTAGCGTTTTGCTCATAAAAGTGCTAAAACATTGTGAAAATGCATAGCACTTGCCTCAATTTGTTTAACAAACATAACACTTTTAGAAAACCTATATAAATACTTTCTGTACAGCTGGAATTGTCCCAAGAAAAAAAAACTGCTAATCAATTATTTAAAACCCTGTCTTCCTCATAATCTTCCTCCTCCTCCTCCTCCTCCCAATCACCTTCATAGTAAGCTTCAGGATCTATGTCTGAAGTAGATATTTCCGACCGAACAGGTCTGCTTTGAACCAAGACTGGTTCAGTCCAAACCGGGCAAAGCAACTGAACTATGGAAATCTCTTTCGCTAGCTCCTCAGCGGTCGGACCATGGGGAGTCGGACTCAAGCCAGCTGATTTACTTTTTTGTTTACTCGGAACCGATTCTGCAGAAATCGGCTCTTTGTTTGCCCGAAGAGGTATCACCCTGGTCAGTGGGCACCTCCTCGGGTTCAGATGTAACTGAACCAGGCTGGCCATCCGGGTCAGCGGACATCTCAGCCTCACTCTCCCTTAGCCTACTCAAACATTTTTCCAGAGTGGCTTTGGGAACGTTTTTGCATATTTGGCAGTCTTCTTTGAGGTGGTCAAACCCCATATAGTACACACATATACGAGGTGAGGGTCGGTCTTGGCAAAGGCCTCCTTACACTCGGTACAGTGCTGAAACTCAGTGGGTCTTGTTTTCTTTTTGGGTTTCTCAGACATGCCTTCAAGTGAAAGTCACCCAAAACAGCGGTTAAGCCAGGCAACTAAAAACTTGTCGGTTCCAACCATGTCATGGGTTGGTTAAAAAAACCCTAAAAGTCTGATTTTTTTTTTTTAGGAACCAATAAGTACTGGAAAGAACCATGCAAATACAAGTAATACAAAAAATAGAATAGGCCTCGGTTCCACACTGGACCGACCGGTAAGAAACCAAAATCAAAACAATTTATTGCGAAAAAACACCACTATCTACAACTACCACTTACTGGTACAGAGACAGAGGAAAGAATACTGAATTTCTTGAAGAAACGGATTGAAGAACCGACCGATTCATACTGTAACCGAACTAAAGTGCAGGAGGGATCTCCGGAGCAACTTCACAGTTAGGTGGAGTAAAGAATCTGACGGTTACACTTTAGAGCACCACAGATAGAGGTTTGAAAACCGAGCTCGAGCTCAACTTTCTATGCCTTTGCACAGAGTTAACCCTTTACTCTCCAGAGCAGTTCAAGTGCTGGGGCTAACTGCATATTGTCAGAATACAGCAAGACTTCATGTTGTTTGAATAAATAAGTACATAGTCTTTCGTAGATCTGTGTGCAACACTTTCTTTAATGATTTTTTTCAGTTTGATGCCTTAAACAAGTGCAGATCCACAGATTTTAGACTGTTTTAGCGCACGAGTTCTGTATAGCAAAAAAGGGATGTGATGGGAACCATTTGTTCAAGTTTGTCCACTGGCTGATCCCACTGTACCCAGAGAATCCAAGCAGTATGCACATAAGGAGATGTGCTAAAGGAACCGTAATGCTAGCAGTTGCTATCAGCCCCAGGAGACGTTACATCACCTGAGCTGACATGTAATGACTCCCGTGTATCAGCAGGACCTGGATAACAACAGTCTCCATCCTGTCTGCAGGTAGGAAGGCACCGCCCACCAACATGTCCAGCACCACACCAATGTATGGGAGGCACTGACAAGGAAGAAGTATGGATTTCAGTAAATCTACCATAACACCCAGTTCCTTGAACAACTGTCTTGTTCTGGACAATGTGAACAGTATCTCTTCCCAGGATGAGGCCTTCATGAGCCAGTCATCCAGGTGAGGAAAGACATAATGCCCTTCCAACTGATGGGCTGCTGCCAAGACTGCTAAGTATTTGGTAAATACCCATGATGCTGAGGATAAGCCAAAGGTCAAGGCTCAGAACTAATAACATCTGCCTCCCGCAAGAAGCTGAGGTACTGCCTGTGGCACTTGGAATTCTTGCACTGGACACTCAGAGACAGGACATGGCTAGAGCAACCACAGGTGCCCATTGGAGATGGAAGATACCCTCTATTTCAATAAGGTTATAAATGGCAGCCAGGTAGCAGTTAGCATACAAGTTAATATAAAGGTAAATGAATAAGGAACATGAAATTCAAGAACTACTTTCATGATTAAGCTGGAATTGCGGGCGAAACGTTGAGTCTTTGGTGGTCACACATAAAGAGATTTAATTAAACCTCAACACAACCAGTGCTTAACCAGTCTCCATTTTTATGATACTGCTTTTGGTTTCAAAGTAGGCAGCTCCCCTGTAAAAAAAGAAGATATTGTCATACAGGACCTTTGTCATCCTGATAAAATTTTTTGCTTCTGGGGTTACCATTTTAAACAACCTGCAAGATTTGGTTCTCTATCCACACAGACTTCGACTGAGCATACTAAGTCCTCCTACCATCGAACCATGTGGCCCTCTGGCTCTGTCACCACTGCACTTGGATCTTTTCTCCCACTGGTCTCCACTTTAACAGCTCCTGCTAGTATTCTGTATGGTTTTCTAGTTAGTTCTGCAATTTTCTTACTTTCATCCCTCACTGTGTGCTCTCCAGTTCACTGCTCTGTCAATGCTTGCTATGGAACAATGGATAAAGCCAGGGTTTTAGAGGTGTGTGATCTGCAGGACACCATATTCGCAACTGACTGCCATTATATTTTCGTTTACTACCTGGGAACTTCCCACAAAGTGGAGCCTTGCCACTGGTGCCAGAGAACACACCTGCAGGCACTAGACAATTATAGGCTAGAGGTACTCCAGGATAAGACCACTACTGCACAAGGGCCATCCAGGGCCACAGGGTTGGCAGCACAGTACCAAGCCGAAGAGGCAAGCTCTCAGGCCGGGGATGATGCCTCAGGTTTGGACCTCCTGATGGTGGAAGAGAAGTAAGAGTTGGTCAACCCACTCTGTCTTGCGGGCAAGACTATCTAGCAGAAAGGGTCCTCTCTCCCAGACACCACTGCTGGCAGCATCACAGCCGTGGCAGGTCAACCATGCTCCTGGTCAGCCCCCATGGAAATATAGAATTTAACAGCAGATAACTATCAATTGGCCCATCCAGTCTGCCCATTCCTTCCTACCTCCACTATTACAGCAGACTGTACCCAATCTGAGGCTGCTTCTCCCTCCCTCCTCTTTTTCCACTTCCTTTCTTTTTTTGGTTTTCACCATACCAGTTCAGCTTCTATGGGTCTTTATGACCCCAGCACATCAGCTAATTCATTTAATTCAAGTGGGTAGAACCTTGAGGTAACTGAAACCAGAAAAGCTCATGCCAGGTTGACTAGAGGGTCACAGCCATCAACACCAGCATTGATAATCATTGAGCTCTGTTTCACTGTCAGACTCTTGCCATTAGCACTAAGCATGTCGTTGATGGAAGAAGGCTGCACTGGACCTGTGGAGTCTTTGCCCAGTTTTGAGGTCATCCAGCAATGCAGAGGACCCGACTAACCCCAGCCAAGCAAGCTGCAGACTCCAGATGTGCGCCGCACAACTCCAACAGGCTTTCCTGTAGCCACCCCTGCTGATGGAAACCCCCACCCCAACAACTGCTAGTGGGTGCTCAGATTAAAGACTCTAGGCCAGAGACCAGATTTCCTCTTATCAGTGGTGTCTACCCAACAGAGAGGATCATCTATACGAGACTTAGATTCTGATGGGTAGATGGGATGGTAACCGGCTAACTGACAGGTCCTCTTTGAGGGACCTGTTTTCACGTGACTTACTTCTGGACAGGATGTCAGTGTCTCTGGACAGTCTGCAGAAAGATGTCCAGAAGATGGAGACCCATCGATTGTCTGACATCCTGGAATTGGATTCCTCACTGGGGATAGCCTTCCATGTGGCCCCAGCTGGCCTTGTAGTCAACCATCTACTCCCTCCTGGGAGACTAATACTCAAGTAAACAAACTAAGCTTGCCACTGAAACCACGTTACCCAACTTACAGCTGGAATAAGTTTGATGACCTAGAGTACATAAAAAAGGTGGTAACATTGCTAAAGCCCCTGGGCAAAGTTTATGCAAGCCCAGTCTCTGGCCAGGTGTGAAAAAAGAAGTTGCATTAAAAACAGAAGTGGTCTTTTTGGGGGGGTGGTAGGCATGTTCCCTAACACAGAAGCAGGTAGTACACAGGAAAAATATACTTTTTTTTGACAAGGGATGAGAATGCACCCATAGCTTATTCCCCACTAGGAAAAACCTAATTGAGTGCAACTACTGGAAACGACTGCCCAGAATTAGGGCACCTTCAGTATGAGGTATGTGACAAGCAGAGAATCGAGAACAAAACAAAAAGAAGTAGCATCTCCTCCTCCTTGCTCTCTCACTCTTTGTACAACTAAAGGAACCCAGAGAGAAGTACAATTTTATTAGAATGAAGGGTAATACAAACACTGTAAAGCCAGTAATCAGTTTCACCTATAGTGGTGGCTACTGAACCATATTACAGCTGTCCTTCACTTGCAACAGAAAAGTACATATGGAGATTTCCCCCATCAGGAAAGCTAAACCTCCATAACCTAGCTGTTCAGTAACAGAGTAGGATAAACCTTGCACCACTTACAGGGCTACTGTCAAGTGGAATGCTTGAAGTCAGGACACAAGGGTGCAGTGATGCATGAAGCAACTAACAGGGATTTATTTATTTAGCTTTTGTTAACCAGGTAAGCACGCTAGACAAGCATATGCCTATTTTTAGGTGCAACACGGGAGGTTACAAGGAAGATTACAAGCAGAAGCAGGTATTACAGAAATTCTGAGAACAACAGTCAGGCACATCAAAAGGTAGACCAGTAAAAACCATAACATTACAAAGGTAAACATTTGACAATCTGGTATAGAGCATAACATAGATAAACATTTGACAGTCAAGTACTGAACAAAACATATATCCAAGGTAAAGGGATGTACCCTGGGCAGGGTGCAGGGGATGGGAGGATTAACAGGAGGTAAAGAGAGGTCTATAAAATAATCTCTTTGTTCGTGCTGAACTATTTTTTTGTTAGTTCTAAAAACAATTTTTTGTTGTTGTTTATACGGTATTTCTCAGTGACACTCTAGGACTCAGAAGACAGAGACAGAGATGGCCCCTTTGCTGGGCAGACAGAGTATGCTCAGGAAGGGTGAGCTTCCCAGTAGACCTGATTCATTACAGAAAAGGGGATGGTAGCCGGCTGAGTGGTACTCCACGGAGAAGGTACTATGAAGGAGCTTCATTTAAGCTACGTATGTAACTTTTCTACTTCCTTGAACCAATCTTCTCCATGGAATTCCACTCGTGGGTCCAGTGTGCCAAGTTGTTCCTATTAATGAGGGAGAAGCCTGCTCACCAGAAGGCTATGGATATAGCCTAAGCCCTCTGCATAGGGGAGAACACCTGGAGGAGGGGGCACTTCACGTTCCAACAGAAGACTGGTCAGGTTGAGGTGGTGGCTCCTGGGGCACAGGAGCGTACGGTCCCCAACAACTACAGCCTGACTTGCAGGGAGAAGAAATATGCCCCCCTGGCAGAGGGAATTTAGCACCTTACGCCAGACCAGAGATAGTAGTTGTGAATGGCAAAGCTACATCATCAGTCTGATGCAGACGGAAGATGCAACAGTCCTACAGGCCACCTTTCTGGCATCATGCAATGCTCTTGACTAGAGATGTGCTGTTCATAGGCATCTAACGGAAATATTGATGGCCTGGGTGGTAACGTCACAATTAGACTTTGCAGATAACATGGTGTAGATCTGCAGCCATGGAAGATGCTGATAAGCAGTCATGTGAGCCTGATGAACTGAAATTTTTTGAAGAGAACATTCTAAGGGGAAAACTTTTCTACCTAGGACATCAATTAGGATGAATCCCACCCTGAAGGAACGGCCAAACCACAGGCACTTTGGCTCCGACGGGGTCTGAATGCTTCCACTGTAGTAGATAAGGTCAAAGACCCGGACCCAGAGTCTGGGGATGTCTAAAACTCGGCGTAAGCAGAATGTGGTAGGTTCTCTTTCAGACACCCAGAAACAGCCTGCAGTCAACCTGAAACTACCACCGAGGACTCCATCACCCCCCCCGAATGGTGGTGGTGGGGGCACCTCATACCTCACCCGACTACAAAGAGCAGCGAGGGGACCTGGGGGAATGGTTCAGTGTCCACTCTTGGGACCTCCTGGACTGAAGCCAGCCTCTAAAAGTTGACGGCTCTTGTCCCACCTTCCAACACTGAATTTGGAGTGTACATTTGTCCACAGAGATGAAGGTGTCACAGTAGTCTCTGTCATGGTCTGGCCCTAGAGAGGAGGACGACAACTGATGTCAGTCTAGACAGATTTTCTTACTGCACGCAGAGGGCCCTGTTTGCCATTCTTTTTCTTCAGTGACTTGGGCATCACAGAAAATTATAAAATAGAAGAGAAAAACAGTGACGCACGTGAACATAGGGTGACAAAGAACTGATATAGTGCGCACTCGATGGCAGAAAAAACATAACTGAGGTAGATGAAGGGGGCCAGCAATGGTTACTGGTAGGCGTTCAGTCCTACACGGTGTCACGTAGGTGCCGTAAGCCAGTAGCCATTACTGGCACTTAGGCTAAATGATTAGTTCCTGTGGGATCCTACCAACTCCGGCTTAGACCGACGAGTGGGATGCCATATAGAAGATTAATTCTGGGAAGATCTAAGGCATTTCCTTTCTGATGGTAGCAGAAGGCCCCCCAACAGATGTCTATGTACTACATTGTTGTGGTATTGTCTGTTCTTATCTGTAGACTTTGGTCCCTGACCAATACTGGGAAGGACTATAGGATGAGAAATACTGCTCTCAGCTCAAGCAAACTGTATGTTACTGTCTTTCTGTTGGACTCTCTGCTCACTTTACTGTGCAGTATAATGTGTCCTCCCTGTTCTAGAAGGGAGGCATTTGTGGTCAAAATTACACTGTGATGCTCTGGTAGAAATGGAACCCCTTTCTTAGGTGCTTCACCTGTTGCCACCACTGGAGGGAGCTTAGAAGACTCTTTTTGCACAGGTATAATGGCAGTCAGGGGATATCTGAGCTGAGACCAAGGGCCAGATCACAAAACTTTGCCCTAGCAAACTGGGTTTTGTGCCAAGTTGGTATTCATAAAAGCCCAGTTTGCGCTCACAAAGTGGGTTTGCGCTGGGGCAAAGTAAGGAGGGGGCCCAATTCAAGAAGCATTTTCTCCATGCAAGGGCTTCTTGGAAGCGAACTGCTTAATGCAAACAAGCTTCCACCGACAGAGACCTGAGTGGTACACAGCACTAACCTGAGCTGGCGAGGTACTGCAGCAGCTAGTCCCCATTGCAGACTACAGGCCCAAGACAAAAAAAAAAGGCAGCCCCCACTCGTGGCCTAGTGCCCCTCCCTTGCCGACTGCCATCCTGTTGAGAATAAAAATATCCCTGGTAGTCTAGTACTCCCACCTTCCCCAATCGCTGTCCCACTGATAGTAAAAAAAAAATATCCCTGATAGTCAAGTGTCCCCCTCCCCATCCCCCAATCTCTGTCACATATTATGAACTAGAATATTTCCCTGGCAGTCCAGTGGTCCCTCTCTCCCCCCCTACTGTTCCCTGATCGCCATCCCATATTATGAAACGGAATATTTCCCTGCCAGTCCAGTGGGCTCCAACCCCCCGCCCTGTTCACTGGTCCTAGCAATCAAGAACAGCCTCCCTGGTGGTCCAGTGGTCCCTCCCTTGTTGACTGCCGTCCTGACCACCCAGTGCTAGAAAATGAAAATTACGTACCAACCGTAATTCTTGATCTTTCTGTGTATCTTCAGTATTCATCAATGGTGCATTTTTAATTTTTTTGTGTGTGGGAGGAACCGGCGCCGCTGACATACTACATGGTGCTCGTCGAATGGCCAGTAAGCGGCCGTGCGACTCCTCCACTTACCTCAGTTCTGCACGGCCGGAGAGTGTTATGAAAACAGGGGATAGGGAAAAGAAGAGGGAGGGCAAGAGAGCCAAGGGACAGACAAAAGGAAAGGATATAAACTGAAAAAAGTAAAAGCCAAAGGAAGAGGACAGAACAACCCCAGGAGTGTGGAATGTAGGGCCCCACCCTCTGGGCACACGAGAATAGACAGAAAGACAGGGAGGAAAGAAGAAAAGATAGAAGGGAAAAAAGAAGGAAAAGAAATGAGGGAGAAGACCCCCCTACTGACCCCTCACAGGAGGACAGAGGCCAAGCAAGAGACACCCAGAGGGTTCCCTTCAAGGGATTACCTTCTGTAGGCATTAAAAAGCCCACTTTCAGCAGGAGTATACTACCTCCAGGAAGGAGGCAGAGTTTGAGAAAGCAGAAGGTTACTAGCACAGGCCTCGTCCTCTAATTGGAGCAAATTCGTTGGACAGAACAGTGTATTGAGGTGAGCAGTATACCCTATATCTTGCTTAAACAGTTATTTTAAACATTTTATTTGAAGGTTGGGCGTATAGTTGCAGGACACTGCGTAGCAACATATCTTAAGACAGACAAAGGCAATGTGGGACACTGGAGGGCCAAGCTGCTAGCCCGGGAAGGTGAAGCCCGGGGCAGTGACGATGGCCACAATTGCTGGGTGAAACTTTTTGTGGGTCTTGCAGCACTGCATGAGGTGCTTTTAAACAATACTTTACACACTCAGCCGCTCAGAAACCACATAATTTAACTAAAATAGTGTGGTGCTGAGTATGAGGAACTGGAAGTGCTGGCTTGTGACCTCCGGTCCTTGAGGCATTAAACAAACCCATCAAGCGAAGCAGGTATACGCATAGTCATGCATGGAGATGCTGGGACATGAGGGACCCGGGCAAGCTGCAGGCATATAGCCTAGTTCAGTATAGTGGTGAGTAGCCTCTTGACAAAGTAGGTAGGGATACAGGCCCAAATAGAAACAAACAAAAAAAAAAATAAATTTAAAAAAATGGCACAGGGAAAGGGGAGTTGTGAGAAATGCATAAATAAATGTTCACAATGCAAAATGTATATTGAGGGGCCAAAAATTCAGGATTTCATATGTGACAACTGCATTTTAATTAAAACTCTGCAAAAAGAAATCAAACAATTATTAAGAAGATTGGAAGTTCAAAATGAAATAGGGTTTTGGAAAAGTTTCAGGATACGATGTCTGAAGAGATAACCATGCAGCGGCAGGGTGTAAAATTAAATACTAAAACAGAAACACAGCTTGCAGTGTTACCAATATCGGAAGATATGGAGGTAGAGGAGTGGGCACTTGTTCAAACAAAAAACAAGAGGGCCGGGGGCAGATGTATAAAAGAGCGCAAATGGAAATGCAAAATTGTTTTGCCATATTAAGCCCTACATCAGATATAATGGCAGAGGGTAATGAAGAACATACAAGTAAAGAAGGAAAAGACATACAAATAGCAAGAGAAAAGAATACAAGAACAACAATCTTTAGTAAAGGGGAACCTCTAAGTAAGAAATCATGGGCAGATGGCAAGGTCCAACTATCAGTTCCTGAGCCAATTATAAACAGAATGGATAGTCATTACCAAAACATAGTAAACCAGGAGAGAGACATTATAATAATTTGGTGATTCAATCACAAGAGGAATAGATACGTTAATATATAAGGGTAGAAAAATGCACACAACAGTAAGCATGCTCCCAGAGGCACAGGCTGCTGATTTAGACAAACTATTGGATAGATTAATGGGTTGTACCGCAAACCCACTAGTTATACTTCATGTTGGTACCAATGATGTTGGGAGGCATAGTTTGGAAGCCATTCAAGGAGACTATATGCATATTATTAATAGAATTAGCTCAAAAGAAGGGAAAATGATCATTTCTGGCATCCTCCCAGTACATGAGTAACATGCCTATAAAAAAACTGGGATATACTGTATGTGGAGTAAATAGCTGACTACGATCTTTGTGTAAACAAATAAACATTGGCTTTATGGATAATAATTCTACCACCTTCAGGAATGCATCCATGTACAAACAGGATGCTCTTCATCTAAACAGAGTAGGAGCTAGAACACAGGGTAAAAAATGAATGATGTAATTGCCTTTCATTTAAATTGGCGGGGGCATGGTAAAATCACAGGTATCAAAAACAACAGTAACTGATAGTACTTATATGCAAGGATGAATGGTGTTTTACTCAATGCAAGGAGTACGGATAATAAATTTGATGAATTTGAACATCTATTAGATACCCAGGATATACAAATTGCATTAATAACTGAAGCGTGGTGGGAAAGGATGGCATGGGATAAGAACATAAAAGGTTATAATGTGTTCTGTAAGTCTACAGCACACAGAAGAGGAGGGGGTGGGTATTGCATTATATATTGACGAATCCATAAGATGCGAGGAAATTCTTGCAGACTACGAGGATCTAGAGTTAATATGGCTGAAGTTGATACCTCATGCGGCATCCGAGATAATGCTAGGGCTACTGTATAGGCCTCCTTCAATGTCAACTGAAAATGACATTCTTTTAATAAATCACATAAAAAATATAGACCCTACAGAAAGAATAATATTCATGGGGGGCTTTAATCTTCCTGGAATAAACTGGCAGGATGTTAAGGGTAGTTCAAAAATGGAAAAATCTTTTCTTGATGCTTTTGACCAGATTGGCCTAGAACAGAAAGTACACGATAAAACTAGAAGAAGCAATATATTGGACCTTATACTAACTAACATGGGGGACATGGTAAAGGATGTGATAGTGGATAGTCCATTAGGTACTGGTGACCATCAGTCAGTTTGCTTTAAAATGGAAGAGGTACAAATAAATCTAATGTGGGCATAACAGGCATTCTAAATTTCAACAAGGTGGATTTTGCCTCAGTTAGAACCAACTTTTCTAACTGGGATTGGACAAAGGATTTTGAAAAGAAATCACTAAATAATATGTGGGAGATTATGACAGACAAGATAGGGGTAGAGGTACGGAATCATATTCCCAGTAGAATAAAGTATAGCAAGAATAAAAGGGCTCCCAGATGGTTGAACCCAAGAATAAAGATGATAAACAATAAACATAAATACTACAAGAAAATTAAAGGTAGAAACTATCAGGATGGACAGAAAGTTTATAGGGAGATGGTCAGAAATGGCAAAAAAGAAATAAAAGCAAAATCTGAGTATGAACTCTTATTAGCATCAAAAGTTAAAGGCAACTATAAAACCTTTTATTCTTATATAAACAAAAAAAGATCAAAATACAAAATGTTCTTTTATTAATGAGGGCTATATAGCAAACAGTAAAGAAATGGCAGACATTCAAAATAACTTGTTTTGTCCAGTCTTTAATAAAAACACCACTGATGTTAAACTGGGTGGTGAAAAATCAAGAATAGGGAAAATGAGGCTAAAGTTAGAGGATGTAACTGACAAACTCAAAAAAATGTACATAAATAAATCACCAGGGCTGGATGGAGTTCATCCCAGGGTGCTCCAGGAGCTTGCTGAATACTTGGTACCACCACTTACTCATATATTCCAGACCTCGCTTGATAGAGGGGAAGTAGCACTAGTCTGGAGGGAAGCCACAGTTGTGCCCCTGTTGAAGAAAGGTCCAAAATCTAAACCTGAAAACTTTAGACCAGTGAGTCTAACTTCGGTGATGAGTAAAATACTGGAGGGCATAATAAAAGAGCACATTATAACACATCTAGAGACTAATGAACTCAACTATCCAACTCAGCATGGATTTACTAAAACTAGGTCATGTCAAACCAACATGCTTGCATTTTACGACAAAGTAAGTAAGGTGCTGGATGATGGAAATTCTGTGGACGTGGTCTTTTTGGATTTTTCAAAGGCCTTTGATAAACTGCCACACGTAGAGTTATTAGATACACTAAGGGGGATTGATTTAGATGCAAACATAGTAAACTGGATCAAGACATGGCTGACAGAGAGAAGGCAGAGGGTGACAGTGAATGGGGTTCTCTCGGATTGGGTAGAGGTGACTTGCGGGGTGCCCCAGGGCTCTGTGTTGGGACCCTGTCTTTTTAACATCTATGTAACCTCACTAAAAATCAAACATCAAAACTTATGGATTACAACATTTGCAGACGACTGCAGGATCGGGGCTATCACAAATGATACAAAAGATAGCACAATATTACAAGAGGTCCTTGATCATATTCATAGTTGGACAATGAATAAAAACTCAGAACTGAGTATGGTGAAATGCACTGTCATGCATATTGGTAAAAAGAATAAGAAATTCAACTGAACTAGAAGGGGACAGGATCAGTTGTGTTCCAGGATAGTAGCTGCTGCTTGTTGTTTTTACAGGGTTCTTGTGGATTTTACTTGGTAGAAGGCTACTTCTTTGCTTTCTTACTTCTAAGGGGCTAGCAGGGTATTGTTGTGGGGGCTGTTGGAAGTTTGAAAACTGGTTTGGTGGCTGTAAGTGGGCTCATTTGTTGGATGTTCACTGTGCAACAGGCTGCGCTGGTGGAGCCTGTTTCTTCTGATTTAAAACCTATTTGGTGGGATTTGCTTGGGCCTGGGTATTTGGCTGCTGGGCTTGGAGGGAGACACAGGGCTGATACACTCTTTCTTGGTGGGTGTCTGCCCAAAACCACCCTCCCACCTCCCTCCCCAGAGTTCTGCTAATTTATAGGGAACACTGCCCTGCAATTGGGAAAAGGCTGCAGGTACAGCTCATGTAGTTCTAACCCGCTGGGGTTGGATTTAAAGGCCGGGAGAGGAGCTTAGGGGTTGTTCATTTCCCTTATAAGTTTACTGTGTTGTACTGCACCTAGTAACAGGGTTACCGGTGTACTGTGGGACTGTATCTAAGATTAGTGGGTGACCTGATTAGGCAGTAGGGGTGTATCTTGGACTGGGGGGAACCTGGTGGCTCACCCAAGGAAACCTACTTGGAAGGGGATGGAACCACATGGCATTAGGGCTGGCATCTTTGGGAGGGTGGTGGGGTACACAGGGTGTGGAGCAGCCATGATACTGGACTGGGCTTGGAAGTTTGGTGGTTGCCCAGTGTGCTACCAGCTGGCACAGCTTAGGGAGGAGGTTGCGTGGATTAGGAGACAGCTGGGGAAGGGGAGGTATGGTTGGGGAAGGGGGCAGGGGATCTCCCACAGGGTTGCACCAAGCACTGGGGCAGCTGCATAGGAAAGGAGTGAAGGAGAATACTCAAGGGTCACATAGGGACCCTGGCGGAGGGGGTCCAAAAGGACACTACCAAGGAAGCAGGCAGGTAACTGGGGACCCTCACAAAGGAGGGACAGAGGGACAACATTCTCAGGGAAGTAGGCAGATGGCCAGGGCTGGACAGAAGGAAGCAAGGCGGGGAGGTGGATCAGATCTTACACTCAGTAACCACTTCAATTCTCTTCTTCTGCTTGAGGATGAGGGGGGTGATGTAGCCATGACAGGGGTGGTTAGAGATGGAAAGGGTGTGGGGGAGCAGGAGGCAGGGGCCAGATAGCAGGAAGAACAGCGGGGAACCTGGAATGCAGGAAAATGGAGGGAGCAGTGAATCAGAGCAGGAGGGTCAGGGGGAAGAGGGAGGAAAGCGCAATGAGAAGGACCAGTTGGGAGGAAAGATAAAGGTGAAGGACCAGAAGTACAAGGAGGATTTAGTAAAGGGAGCTGAGGGTTTAGGCCAGGGGAGCACAACAAGCAAGGAGGGACTAAATGCAGACAGCAAGGAAGGGAGGACGAGGCAGGCTAGTTTAGCAGATGGGGGAGAAGGACCAGTTGCGAGCAGTGAGAGGGGAGTTAGCAAGGTACAGAAGGATACTCAGGAGGAGGAGAGGCATAGGATTGGAGAGGAGGGGGTGGTCAGGGTAACTAAGGAGGGGGTGGCATGTGGCACCCAGATAGGGGGAGGAACAAGGAGCCAGCTGGGTGGAGGGGCCAGTAGAAAGGATGAGGGACATGGAGGAAAAGGAGCGGTCAGAGTGCTCCTGTTGGGGGATTCTATGATCAGGGGTATCAAATGGGATAGGGAGGGAGAAGCCTGGCCAGTTAGAACAAAATGCTTCCCTGACCTAATGGTGCACAGGGCTAAGCACGATGTATATCAGCTGGCAAAGGATTGTGGGGGTTCCCCGGACATACTGGTCCACCTGGGTACAAATGACATTGAGGGAAATAGCGAGCTAGAAATACAGGCAAGATTCAGTGAACTTGCCAGGGTCTGTCATGACATAGGAGGCACAGTTTCCTTCTCAGAAATCCTGCCGGTGCCAAGGGCTAGTGGGGAGCACAAAAGGAAGATTAGGGAGATAAACCAGTGGCTCAGGGAGTGGTGTGAGGCCAGAGGGTATGGGTTGATGGGGGATTGGGGGGAGACCTGGGAGGATAAGGAGCTGTATGCTAGAGATAGACTACATCTCAATTTGGAGGGAAGGGGAATCCTTAAGTTGAAAATAGAGAGGTTCATTGGTGAAAAGTGGGGTTTAAACTTGTGAAGGGGGGAGGGATGGGAGAAAAGGCTGTCAAGGGGGTGCCGATAAAGGAGGGACTCTGTCTCCACCCCTCTGGGGAGCTGGAGGATTGCGGGAAAAGGCTGACTGGTAAAATGCAGACCAGGGGAAAACAGAATCCCCATGGGAACACGAGCAGGGGAAATGGAAGTATAGGGAAAGGCTGGAAGGTAGTCCTGCTAAATGCCAGGAGCTTGGGCAATAAAATGCCTGAGCTCCAGGCGATGCTAACTGAGGGAGCAGTGGATGTGGCAGTGGTCACTGAGACCTGGGCCACTGCAGGACATGACTGGGACCTGAACCTGGAGGGATACACTATGTTCAGGAAGGGCAGGGGGAGGGAAGGGGAGGAGGGGTAGCAATGATAGTCAAAAACTGCATTGGCATAGGGGGAGTAGAGGAGGCGGAGGGAACCGTGGAAGCAATTTGGGTCACCTTGATAACAGAGGGGGAAGAGAGTACAAATAGGAGTGGTGTATAGACCCCCTGCCCTGGCGGAGGAGCTGGAAGAGAGTCTGGTGACAGATGTTGGGAGACACTGCAGACTGGGCAGAGGAATGGTGGTGGTGTTGGGGGACTTAAACATGCCAGGAACAGACTGGGAGACTATGACATCTTCTGTGACCAGGAACAGAGGTTGTTGGATGTCTTTCAAGACACGTTCCTAACTCAGCAGGTGGGGAACCGACCAGGGAGGCTGGTACTGGATGTGGTCCTGGCAGACAGTGACCAGATTAGGGCCTGGAGTAAGAAACCCGTTGGCAGGAGTGACCATGCCACGTCTGGTTCTGCCTGGACCTAGGGAGGCTAGAAAGCTGCACAAAGACGGAGGTAACTGACTTCAGGGAACGGATTTTAAGGAAATGGGAAGGATCCTATGAGCATTTGGATGGGATTGGGTCAGACATGGACGCTGATAGTAGGTGGGAAATCATCAGAAGAGGGTGCAAGATGCTACCAGCACCTGTGCAAGAGTAAGATGAAAATGCGGTAGGGCCCAAAACCCTGCTGGTGGACCAGGGAGGTCCAGGAGGTGGTGCAGGAAAGAAGGCAGCCCCAGGCAATTCAAGTGCTCAAGGGTGAAAGGGATCGAGGAAGTATGAGCTGATTGCTAGAAGGGCCACTAGGGTGGTGAGGGCGGCTAAGGCAAGGAAGGAGCAGAACCTGGCCAGGAAATCAGGAGAGGAACAAGGGGTTCTTTAGATACATTGGAGAAAACGAAGGGTGAAGGGGCAGATTAGCAGGATTAAATCAGGGAGAGATGGGCACAAGACCCGGGGAGCAGGCTGAGGTACTAAATGAGTACTTCCCTCAGTTTCCACCAAGAAAAAATGGGGTGCTGCATCATACATGGGAGGAGACAGAGATACTGAGGAGGGGGGACCCTACCGATCGGGCGGGTCTGGGGAGAGAGGGAGGCATCACTGGCAGGAGGGGAGGGCTAAGCAGGGAGAAGAGGTACTGGAAGTGGAAATCACAGCAGAGAGAGTGAGGGAAGCCCTTGGCTCCCTTAAGATGAAGAAAGCACCGGGGCGGATAAATTACATCCCAGAGTGCTGGAAGGAACTTGCAGATGTCCCTGGCGAAACCCTGGCGGAGCTTTCACATCTCTCTGAGGACAGGGTGGGTGCCCCAGGACTGGAAGATGCGCATATAATGCCTATCCACAGGGGGATCAAGGGAGGTGGCAGAGAACTACAGGCCTGTCAGCCTGACATCGGTGGTGGCAAGGTGATGGAGGGCATTGTCAAGGAGAGGCTAGGGGGGGACCTGGAAAAGTCAGGGTGCCTGGACGATAGACAGCATGGATTCATCTCGGGGAAATCATGTCAGACAAACCTTGTGGTGTTCTATGACTGGGTGACGAGTGCCTTGGACCTTGGTAGACCAGTGGATGTCCTCTTTCTAGACTTCAGCAAGGCATTTGACTCTGTTCCTCACACGGGCCTGTTGGATAAGCTGGGAGAAATGGGGGTGGGGAACCAGATGATCAGATGGATAGGCAATTGGCTCTAGGACCGGACCCAGAGGGTCGTAGTTGGCGGGATAGTCTTATCCCCAAAGAGGGTCATTAGTGGGGTCCCACAGGGATCAGTCCTTGGGCCCCTCCTGTTCAACGCCTACGTCTCTGACATAAGGACAGGAATCAGGAGTGAGATGAGTCTCTTTGCGGATGACTCAAAACTGGGGGCAGTGGTGGATGGGGAGGAGGGGAGGGTGGCCCTACAGGGACCTGGAGGCTCTGGAAGATGGTCTAGAAAGTGGAAGCTGAGGTTCAATGCAGGGAAATGCAAGGTACTCCACCTGGGGCCAGAAACCCGGCCAAGTGTACACCCTGGGGAGAAATGTTACAAGTCTCGATGGCTGAGAAGGACCTGGGGGTGGTGGTGGATGTCAAAATGAACAACTCTGAGACTTGTAGGAGGGCAGCAGCCAAGGCCAACAGGATGCTGGGATGCATCGCTAGGGGGATCACCTCCAGAAGGAGGGAAGTGATGCTCCCTCTGTATAACTGCTTGGTGAGGCCACACCTTGAGTACTGCGTGCAGTTTGGGAGGCCACACTTAAAGAGGGACATTAAACTCCTGGAGAGGGTCCAGAGGAGGGCAACCAAAATGATTTGGGGCTTGGGGACAGGACCTATGAGAGAGGCTCAAAGAGCTAAATATGTACACATTGGAAGAGAGAAGGACTGGGGACATGATAGAGGTCTTCAAGTACATGAAGAGGGTAAATAGGGGAGGAACAGTCAGAGTGCTTGAAGGAAGGAGGAGGGGGCCACTAGAGGGCATGGGTGGAAGCTGGAGGGGAAGATTCAGGGAGAAAGGAGGAGGTGCTACTTCACTGAGAGGGTGGTGGAGCCATGGAATGCACTGCCTAGGGGCTGGTGGAGGCAGAGCGGTGGAGGGTTCAAGAGGGCTGGGACAGGTACAGGGGAAGGGTTCTGGAAGCAAAATCCAATGCAGCAAGAATATCCGGAACTGGGAAGGGAGAAGCCAGAGAAGGCGAGGGGGGCAGCAACGTCAGCACCCAGGGTGGGGGCTGACCAATCGAGCAGACTCGAAAGACCGTTAGGCTTATTCTGCTGGCATTTTAGTATGTTAGTATGTAACTGTAACATGGGGATTCATAGTCTATCTGTGACATCTGAAGAAAGAGACTTAGGAATCACTATTAGCTCTGATTTGCAATTTAGAGCACACTGTGATAAGATAGTCAAAAGGGCAAACCAAACTCTACATTGCATTCTGAGGCATACAAGGAGCAGACTGCGTCAGATGTGGTACAACGCTTTCCTAAAGGGGGAGGGGCCAGGCGGGAACCACCAGGTGGTCCGCACTGTAGTCACTTAGAAAAGCACGTGTCACCCGCTCAGGATTGTGTCTTGCCAACTATGAAATGTGGAGCTGGTTGACCAGCCTCAAAAGGAAAGGTGGATAGTTGGTCTGGTCAGTGTCTGAGGACAGGTGGACAGAAGGATCCTCCTCCTCCTCCTCGGGTGAGGACGACAAGAAGGCAGATGAGACCAAGGAGTCCAAGACTGGCTGCTGTGGGGAGACTGCTCCCAGGTTAGAGGCCCCGTAGGACCAGGGTGCCTCGGAAGAGGGGGTGGGGTAGGCAGCAGTAAGGGGGCCGCACACCTCTGGGAAAGAGGACGCCCTCTGCCAGGGCTAGGAGACCATACAGATGATCCAGCACCCCGGTAGGATCCACTGGTTGAGACGGTCACCAGCTGTTCAACCATCCTGAAACAGTCAGGACTGAGCCCTGAAGGGGATTCCCCGTGAGGTGACCTGGGCCGCGTGGGTCCAGAACGGCGGCCCCATGCCTCACGTGACAAGATACCTCCCCCCCGGGAGACCTCAGGGGGGAGAAGACAGGCCTGGTGCTGCAGCTTCTTCCTGAACCCTTGCAGGCTGCTAGAGAAGAAGGGCGCTGCTCCTTTGGCCTTGTCCCCTCAACTGTCAGACTCCAAGAGGGACATCTTCCTCAAAACCAACCGAGGAGACTTCACCTCACCTGTCAGCCCCCCAAAGGGCAGGTGGCGAGGAATCCTCTGCCCCAGTCCCAGATATCTGAGCGTCCCCAGAAGTGGGTCCAGCCTGGACACCCAGGACAGAGGATTCACCTCCACTAAGAATGGCGGCCCTACCTGCTCCAGCTAGCCTCCCAATGCCGCCCACCGGAAGGCTTACCAGTGCAGGAAGTGTCCCTGATGCTGGCGCTGGCTGGAACCACCAGCTCCGAAGGAGGGAAAGGTTGGCATGGGAGTGCTGGAAGGAGGAGAGCCCTGAGACTCAGAAGAGTCAAGAAGCCAATCCAGGTCCGCCTCCAAATCATCTCCTCTAAAGAGTGAATCTGGAGGACTGCAAGAGAAGCCACCCCTAGGGCCCTCCTGCTCCCTGCACCGCAAGCAGCACCATGAGCAGGCCTAGCACCACCCACTGTGCCACCCCAATCACCAGCACTGTGAACGGCTCCAGGATCCAAGGCGGCGCAGACAGGCAGTGTCGAGGAAACCACCAGGCCTGGCAGACACAGACCGCGACACTGGGGGAGCCCTCACCTCCAAGGAGGTGACTGCCAGAACAGTGCTTCCGGCCCAACCCCCAGAAGAGTTGGACCAGCCCTCCGGTACGATAAGAGGGGCCTCTGCCATGGCAAACTAGAAGAAGCAGAGGCCCCCTCCACTGTGGTCCATTTAGAACTGGGAGGGGACCCGGAGGATAGGTCAAGGGACCTGCATCTGGCGTCCCTAGTGTGCGACTGTCCTCTGAACATCAGCAGTGTACAACCGACTTTAAACACATGGCTTTCCAAAACTCTGTGGTCCATGGAGAAACAGGTGTAGCAACGGTCCATGTAATGGTTGAGGCCCAGGCAGGTCAGGCAACGATCATGCTGGTCCAAGACGGAATACTGCCTGCCACAGGGACACCGCCGCACAGGAGGACGGTCTGTCTTAGATTTCTTTTTGTGCCCTAGACAAGACATGATCAGACGGAAACTTAAAACACAGTAAAAAATCTCAGCACCAAAAATAAGGAAAGGTCTTACAGATTCTTGAAGAAAAACGGCACCGAGAACGTTAACAGCTCTGTAGAACTAGGTCGGAATAGACTAGGCTGCAATGTCATTGTTCAAAAACGCCCTCTCATGAGGTTGTGCTCACTCGACGGTGGAGAAGCAGAACTGAGGTAAAGGAGGAGTTGACACTGTTTACTGGCCATCCCTCGAGTGCCACGTGGCATGTGGGGTGACACCGTGTCGGCTTCTCCCACACACACAAAAATAAATAAAAAATGCTCCTGTGGGGTCCTGTTCCTCCGACCAGAGCCCCGTCAGTGATGAATGGTAAAGACCAACACAGATAAGATCATGTATCATCCCTGGTGCTAGTGGTGTTCACCCCCCCCTCCCAAATGCCGGCCTAAGACGTAAATACAGAAACACAGAACCGTAATTCCCTGGTAGTAGTGCCCCCCACCCCCGTGTTCTTCGACTGCTGGCCTATAATAAATTAAATAGTGTCCCTGGGGGCTAGTGGTACCCTCCCCACCCAATACACTGTATATAGAATAGTGGTCACTGGTGTCCAGTGAACCCCACGTCCTGATCCTCTGTAAAATAAAGTTCCCCATTTCCTTGGTGGTATAGTGGACCCCCACCCAGCAGGTAGTGACCCACCACCCTGCTCCCCCATCCCAACCCTAGCCGGCGACCAGCACAGCCCTCCTCTCACCACCACGGATGGTGGCCGACTGAACTCTCAATGAGCACCTATTGTACACAGTACACACTCACTGAATGACAGGTCATACTGGGCTGTCAATCAAAGTCAATGAGTGCGCTCAGTCGGCGGCCAGCCCTGGTGGTGAGAAGAGGGCTGTTCCGGTTGCCAGCTAGGCAGTAGGTCACTACCTGCCTGATGGCATGGGTGTCACATCTGTGAATAGCATTTTGTTAACACTTTGGCAATCACAAATTGCAATGCAAAATTTTGCACTGCCATTTACAATTTTTTGTGCAACTGGCTCCAGATCTCTTTCAGGTACCTCCCTCATGTGCTGTCTTGCCCATGGTACCACAAAGGTTCTGGCTCACATGAGACCCAACAATCTAAGAAAATCCTGTGCAGTCATCCTTGTCCCCCAAAGAAACTGCATAGTGAATCACGGAACAGAATCTTTCCTGTGGGAGAAAGGCTCTTGCTTGAATTGTGTCTAATTCTGCACCAATAAAGTGCTGGTTCTGTGCAAGTTCCAGGTTTGATTTTTCTAAATTCAGAACGAACCCTAATTTTTCCAACTAGAGGTCCTCAGATATGGCATAGGGACTCCTCAAGGTCACCATATATGCTTCTCTCAGAGCTTCTCAGAGCTAGGTGCCATAGAGGGATCACAACTGTGTTTTGAGAGACTCAATGGTACTGTGTTTGGATCACAGTCCATAAAGCAGGGAATTTCCAAAGCCTCCAGCATCTCCCCCATGAATCAGTGAAACATAACATATTCAGCTGCTAAGGCCATGGGGAGAGATTATTTATTGTCCAATGAGGACAACGTCATGGGGAAAGAGACCAGTGGATGAAGCAGGGAGGAAGAACCTGGTAGTGTGCCTTGTCAGACACCCTGAACCTTTTCTGCAAATTCCCCATCCACAGATGATACTGCTGTGGAGACAGAGGCCCAGGAGGTCCAACAGCCTCTGCCACCTTATCCATTGATGATACTGCTGTGGAGACAGGGGCCCAAGAGTCTCTGCCACCTTATCAGCAGGCCCCAAGGCACCTGAAGAAGAAGCCTGTTGGGGGGTGGCATTAGTGGCTTTCTGGAACACAGAACCCGAGCCTTGGGCTGAATGTGCCGACTCTCACAGCCTCTTTGCTCTACAGGAGGAGCCAGAAGAGTCTCCAGAATCAGAATCTACAACCAGGGCAGAAGCTTCAGACTGGATGTTCCATGAGGGAGTCACTGGTCAGAAGACAGCAAAGCCAGCTCCACGCGACTGTGCTGCAGAGCCTAGCTCGGGTCTGGTGCCGATGCCTGATCCAGCACCGGTGGAGGACCCAGCATCAGGCCTGGCATCGACATACACTGGTGCCCACAGAGACACTGACGCCAGCATCAGGACCCCCCATCCACCGCCAAGTGCAGACCCTAACACTGACATTGGCACAGACACCATAAGCAGTACTGATGGTGGCACCAGTCCCGAGACCAGCATGGACAGTCAGAGTGAACTTAAAGCTGACACCAAAAGTGTCGACTCCCACAAGGTGGTCCAGTGCACAAGGTTACTGGACCATGGTGGGTACTCCCTCAGCTGCACAAAGAGCTGGGAGTTCACCATCAAAGTCTAGGTCAGGCCTCAGCTCAGTAGGGGGTACAGATTGTTCCATAACTTGCTTGACTCCGAAGAGCAGGAAGGTGACCTGGGGGAGCAGTCCAATTACCTATTCTGGGACTTCATGGTCTGATACCTGCCACTGAAGGTGGAAACTGGGTGGCTCAGACTCAGACATGTATTCTTCAGCATTCAGTGGTCGAATGGAAATCAAGCGTTCCAGGAGTCCATATTATGGTAATTGTTTTTTCCAACTCTATTTCTTACCTACCTACGGCGGCCTCTCTCAGGAGTGGATACTCAACTGATGCTTCTGCTGCCTGCCTGAGGTTTCCGACATGCTCTCTGGTCCGGGCTCTCCCCTCCAACCTCATCTGGCCACTCGACCCCATGGGGTGGGGCTGCCATCTCCTCCAGCGCTCTATCTATAATCAAGTGAAGCGACTGGAGAGGAGGAGGCAGACTAGAAGCACATGCTGGTAGAGCCCGGCACTGGGCATGGGGCCCAGCCACTGATCCCACTGTTGCCTACCACAACAGTAGGGGGTTTTCCTGCTCGTTTCCTCCTCAGGCCACGGTGTGCAATGGCTCCTGCATGGCATGTACCTTCTGTGCCTCATGCTGCGGGAGGCAGCCGACGTCCCACCCCCATGTCCCAGACGTCTTGTGCTGCCCCTGGTAGCCACCAGAGGCTGCTACTGTGCCGGGAACCCCCGCAACCCACCCTGGAAGAGGAGAGCAGTCCTCCGGACGCTCAATCCCCTCCCTCTCCTGCCGACCCCCGATGGCCCGGATCTGTTCCCGAACCTGGGTCGTCGGCATGGCATGAGGTGTGGTGTCCAGCGCCTCAACCCTCAGCACCACCAGGCACATATTATGGTAATTAACTTGCCCGCAGTGGCAATGTTGTAAAAGTGAGCCTTGGATTAGACTTTCTTTGAACTAGGATGTGTCATCAGGTCAAAAAAGCAAAAAAGAAATGCTAAGTACTTCAAAACGAAGACAAACTAAGCTCTCTCCATGGTGGGCACTCGTTGGCAAGAAAAGAAGAAATGAGGCAGTTTGCACATCGGCAATGATTATAAAATATACTGCATGCTGTCATGCATGTGTGGACGCCAGCTCCGCAGTCAGTGCCCTGACTAAAAAGTTTGCTCCCCCTAGGTTTAGTAGCCCCAAGACCAAAGAGTGTAGCCCTGTGGAGAAGACTGATACTTAGATCTTCAGTAGTGTAAATACTGTACATGGAAAGAATCCAGATACAGTACTTAGAGGTAAATTTTAGACCTGTAAAAAAATATAAAATCAGGACAAGGTTAACATTTTCGTTTAAAATCAAATATGTTATTAACTTACTCTGGGTCCTTAACCAGAAGTGACTTGATGAAGTCAACAGCAGTCTCAGAAATACCTTCAAAGTCATCCTCCGAATAGCTTATGTTCATCTGAGAAATATTTAAGAAGGTTTCTTGTTTGTCATCCCCCAAGAAAGGTGATGTTCCCGTTAGCATGACATAAGCCAGTACACCAATACTCCTGAAATAAAAAATAAAATAAAAAAAAGATATATAAAGTGATCATACTTACACAGTAACATGAGAAAATACTTATACATGACAAACAACAAGGTGGCCATACTCACCACATGTCTGTTGCAGTGCTGATAGGTTCATAACTGAGAATTTCTGGAGCTGGGAAAATATAGATTTATTTTAGAATACTTAGTGTATAAAAAAACATCAGAACTTTGTACAATGGCACACAAGTAATACAAGTTTTGATTTTGTTTGTTCATGATGTTTATCCTCCTTTATGCCCAGTTTTTTGCCTTGTCCGGAGACCTCCCAGCCACAGGATGCACACAAACAGCTTATCCTGTGGTACGGGCCAAGACAGTGCCAGAGGCCGTTATCCTAACAACTGGAATTATTTTCACCAAGTTTCACCCATTCTCACCACACTACACATGTGGGTGGAGCTACAAGAACTATGCCTAGATGGAAATAAAAGGCACACAAAGTATTCCAGATCGCTCGTGTGGTATTCATGAGAGTATACACTTTCAGTTTCAACAAAAGCGGTTAGTGAAAGTAACTGGGAGAGAGCACAGCACACCACAGAGAAGTATGTTTTTTACATTGAATGCATGATGTCTTACGTGGAATTCCTAATGGAGTACACATACTGTACTTAGTGTGAGAGGAAGTGAGGGAAGACAGTTAAAGGAGATGCACTGGCAAGGGTACTTGAGCCACTGGTGCATAGACTGTGGCTCGAGCACCCCGATCCCCCTGGAGTCCCAATATATATTTAGTAATTAAATTACCTGATCGCTCATAAAATTTTATTTGTAAGGTGGTGAAGCCGCCATATTGGGCAACGGAGTGCAGCCCCCCTGGGAGATCGAGCTGACAAAAAATGCGCTATGATGATGCGATTTTGCCTCCTCCTGTCTATTGCCTTAATGTACGGAGATATTAAAATCTCCATATTTGCTATGCCCGGGGTTATTTTTATAAAAAGTGCCCACATGCCATGTTTGAGCCAAAGAACCTACCACGAAAGATCATTAAATGGAGGGGTCTGTGCCAGAAGCTTTAGTCACCTGCATCAATTTTGTTGTGTACCTGAGTCAATATTTGCATAGTTGCATCAGTTCTGTGGCTTTGCATCAGCAGTTTTGAGCAGCTGCATCAATTTTGACCAAAATGAAGCAAACTCTTCAAAACTGATGCAACCATGCTGAAACAATTCTGCAAATTGTGCCTATGTGTGATGCCAAGGATTAGAAAGAGAAAAAAGATCAAAAACAGCATTAAACCCCCCAAAGTCGAGGGACACCCAGAAGGGTACCAAAAACTTGCAGGAACCCAGCCTACACTGAAGAGAGAACTTGAGCAGAGAACACAGGAAAGGAAACCCATTCTGAAAGAAAAAACTGTAAAAAAGACTTACCTATCTAGGAGCCAGGCTACAGATATTTAGCAGTAGTGACCTATTCAAACTACTGTAAATGACTGAAATAGTCACCGAACAGGATGTAAATTGTTTTAAAAGCAGGAATCAAAATCATATTCTGGGCACAAAAGGGTAGTCTGTAAATTTTCGTGAAGAGAGGCTTCACTGACTGACCTCAGTGCAAAGTCTTGTCAACATCCTGAATCAATTATAGTAAATAAGCTTAATTTACTAATTTGGGGGGGTATTTCTGTCAATTTGGAAAGGAAGTTGCTTATAAAAACACAAAACTGTTAGAGAAAATTAGTGTCAGTTATGTACTTTAGTGAATGAATGCAAAATACAGAGAACCAGAACTGGTTCTCAAAATAAAGTCCAATTAGCAGTGGCAAATTTGAGCGCTATTTCATGAGCATTAACCTAAATAAATAAATAAATACATAAAGTTTAATTGAGTGGTGGACCTGGTGGTGTGGCAGCAGTTTTCTGAACTCAGCCCCATGCTTGAGAATGGGTTCGGTCTCTCTCACCCTGGCCCAAACGAAGTTAACTACATTGCAAAGGAAAAGTACATGAACTTGATGGAGGGGTGAGGAAGGGACACAGGAAAGGTGATGAGAAAACGACTGCTTGGCCCACCCAGTCTGCCCAGATGGTCGCTGTACAGTCTGTTTCTGCAGACATTAACTGGTTTCAGGCAACCCTCTCTCCTCCCTAATTATTTATTAATATTTCCTTATATCTATCCCATGAATGCTGAAAGCCTACTGTTTTGCCTCCATCGCTTCTGCTGGCAGTCTGTTCCAGGCATCTACCACTCTTTCAGTGTAGTACCTCCTCACATTGCACTTCACTCCCCCAACCCCCTCCAAGTTCAACTCACGTTTTCTGGTCCTAGTGCTCTTTCTCATTTGAAAGAAACTCCCCTCCTGCACCCTGTTCACTCCCCCCGTGAGGTACTTGTAGGTCTCCATCATGTTCTCTCTCTCTCTCACTTTCCTTTCTTCTAGGATGTAAATATCTCATTGTAGGGCTTTTGATGCAACCTCTGCACCATTTTAGCTGCCCTCCTCTGGACTGCCTCCATACTGTATGTCCTTGCTGAGATGTAGCCTTCAGAAATGGACACAATACTCCAGGGTCAGGTCCCACCAGCAAACAATACGGTCACATGAACATGCACGGTCAAACACTCCACAACAATGAACCCGGCCATATCACTTGATGCTGAGAAGGTATTCGACTGCATAAAATGGCAGTTTTTGTTATACACGCTGTATAAATTTGGGACTGGTCCTAACTTTCAATCATGGGTAAATGCACTCTATATAAATCCACAAGCAGGAGTAAGGGCGAATGACTTACTATCCCCGTACCTGAATTTACAACAAGGCACTCGCCAGGGCTGCCCCTATTACCACTCCTCTTTTCTCTTCGGATAGAAGCACTGACTACTGCCATAAGAGGGAACTCAGTACATTGGGAGCTTCATGTGACCCACAAGGCCAAAAGGTCTCTATGTACACCAATGACACTCTCCTATTCATGAGTGGCCCTCTGAAAACTACACCACCACTATTAGAGACCTTGGAGAGGCATTAACGAGTGTCTGGCTTTAAAATCAACAAAGACAAATTAGAAGTATTTAAACTTAGTGGGGTAAGTCGGCACATTTGAAAGAGTCTATACCATTCAGATGGGCCCCTAAGGTCTTTATAAGAGACTTGCCAGTCTCAGCATTTGCATCTGCCTGATCGGTGCCTTACCCCTTCAAAATGATCCTGCTGCTGCTATTGCCAAAAATACTCAAACAGGTTGCAAGTTATTCCCTCGTAAAATTACCCCCACTGGGTGTCTCCTACTTCGTTTTTTTTTTTTTTTAGCACCTCACTCTCCAGCGCTCAGCAAAGTTATGACGTGGCCCAGGAGAGTGTAGGGACAAGCTCCATTTTAGTCTATGGGTGGGTACCTTCGGGTTGTTTTCTATATTTTAATGGGTAGTTGATGATGAAACGTGGGCACCGGTCGACTAACAAGGGTCTTGTTAGTCAACCGGTGCCCACATTTCATCACCAACTACCAATCACAATTTAGAAAAATGACCTGAAAGGTAACCCCCATAGACTAAAATGGAGCTCGTCCCCACACTCTCCCTGGCATCACGTCATAACTTTGCTGAGCATGGGGGCAGTGTAGGCAGCTAAAAAAATGGGAAGCAGGAGAGACCCGTTGGGGGTAATTTTATGAGGGATATAACTTGCAACCTGTTCGAGTATTTTTGGCAATAGCAACAGGTTCATTTTGAAGGGTAAGGCACCAATCAGGCAGGTGCAAATCCAAATTTAGTTTACTTAGTAGATCTCTTTAAATATCTAAGTATCCGTATCAGCAAGGATGCGGCAAGTCTATATAAAGATAATTGTGAACCTCTACTATGCAACATATAAGCAGATTACCTCAGTTGGGCATATCTTCCATGGTCAGTAGACGGCAGAACACAAACAAGAATGAATATCCTACCATGGCTCTTATTGTGCTTTAGAATGCTGCCTATTCCTATCCCATCTGGGGTGTGGAAACAACTGGAGAAAGCCACATGAGCATTTTATATGGTTATCTGGTAGCCCAAGAGTACAATTAGCATTACTTAAGCAACACTAAGACAGAGGGGCCTAGGCCTCCTCAACTTTAAATACTATGCCCCAGTTATGCATTGGATTTCTAAAACAAAGAGATTGGGCGTGTGGGAATGGAAGCAACCAGCTTCCCTGAAGGATGGCACGCCACTATACCACTATCACGCATTACACTAGCAATATTCAAACATCTACAAAACCCATGTGTGAAGCACTCCTTGATGTGCTGGAACGATGTGAGACAACACCTGGGGATGGTAAAAGCAATCAGCCCACTAGTGAGCCTGACAAACGCCCCAGACTGTACTGCTCCACACAGTAACCCTGGGTTCAGAGGTTTGGAGGAGAGAGGAATTTGGTCTTTGCAGCACCTGAAAAAATAGAAATGGTCTCATTAAAGACACAAACAATTTCAGGCAGAAACTGACCTACGGCAAAGAGAATATTTTAAGAGACATGCAGATGAAACATTTTTTAATGCAGCCAGGCGTCAAACAGAAGGTCCTGTGACAACTAATACCACTAGAATCCTTGATAGAAAGGAGCAAGGGAGCTGTTATGAAGACTGTGACAGGCTTCTCCAGAAGACTGCAGGACTCAGAACCAGGTATGTCAAGGGCAGCCAAAGATGCACAGCAGCAACAGGCTGGTGAACTAGTCAAAGATTAGACCTAGGAAAGGGCTACATGGGTGAGAACCAAAACCTCTACATTCCTGGGCTACAGAGAATTTAAGTGGAAAATGCTAATGCCCTTTCACCCGTGACAAGCACCACTACTCTAATAAAACTCAGAGGAGCTGGAAGGGCTGTGGCAAAGAAGGCACTCCATACCATATCTTCTGAGGCTGCCCATGCTTGGCTATGTACTTGGTATGATATACCATGGATGAAAACCATGCATCAGTATCTTTTATCATTTTATCCCCGTGATGTAACAGAGGCTGGACAAATAATGGTATTAGTCTTTGCATTTTTTAAATGCATTGTTCACACTATTATATGTTCCGGAAACTGCTACTGTCACTTTAAGAAATCAGACTGAATAAGAAGGCTCTCGACAGTTCCTTAGTCTCTTGTCAAAGCACATGTGTGGGAAACACTGGGACATTAATGCACATTTCCATAGTACCCGTACTGTGTGTTTGTTTGCTATGCACCATAACTGTGGATTAAACTTTTATGTGTCCAGTCTGGTTATTCTACATGTGGTTAGTAGCACCACTTACTGCTTCTCAACTTACATTTGATTAAGTACATGTACATACTGATGACAAGAGGAGATGGTTGCAGTACCTATTCTGGAAAGTGTTCATGGACTGGCACTGGCGGAGTGCTGCCGTTATGGAGTTCCATAAACGTGGGGCAACACCAGAGAAGGCAATGTCTCCAAGTTTTGTTTTTGTGTAGGATCTCAGTGGATAGACCCTACGTGAAGGCTGGAGTAGCCGGGAAATGGGGACTGCTTTTTCACACTATTGAAAATGACTCCTCCCAGGGTAAGATCACTTAGAGATGGAGGGGGAAGCCAACAAATCTGGAATATAACATGCAGTGGTGGGCATGGTGGTTTGAAGACAAGGCAAAATTACAGACATTGCTATATGTTACATCCAACTTCTGTATGGTCATGGCAGAGGCTGAGAAAACAGATACCCCATATAAAAGTTTGGAGAGTAGTACACCACAGACAATGGCTAGATGGGCTTAAGGCGTTGGACTAGGACAGATTTTGTACATCAGCACTAAACTGGAGTTTACTGACTTACTGGTGCCATGACATGCAAAGAAGTCCAAAGATGAGTCAAGTGTCACACATAGATAATTAAATAAGGAAACCATTGTGTGGGGGTTACCATCACTGCACACAATGGAGAGGGGAGTCTGACACTTAAGTTCAGGAGCAAAGCTAAATGACATTGCCTAGGGTTTAGCTGTATTCCAAAGGAGCTTATCTGCCAGGAGCCATTTCTGAACTTCCAGGAGGTCAGTGGACAGCCAATTATTGACCTTAATTATGCTTTTGAAGCTCAGAAATAGTAACAGATCACCAGCACAGAGGATAGGTGTGCTGTAGTCAAGAGACCTATATATATCACTTATACGTAGGGAAAAAAGAAGAGAAGTGTTCCAAGGATGGAACCTTGCGCAACACCCACCTCAGTGGAAGCAGGTTCCGAGAGGAGGTTCCGAACCTTACCTGTCACTACCTATCATCCAGATGGTTTCTTGAACCAGGGCAGAGTAGCAGGGGATACCCCTAGGTTACATAATCTGGCACAAAGTAGTTGGTCATCAACCAAGTCAAAAGCCTTTGTGAGGTCAATGAATACAGTACCAGTAAAGTCACTTCCATCCATGGACAGCAATACTTGTTGTAAGGAACAACAGAGCAGTGATGGTGCTATGACCTGTGTGAAACGCATGCTGTGCAGCAGACACAGAAGTTGTCAGCAGAGAAGGACTTCTTGGCCCACCTAGTCTGCCCTATTTTCCCTGCCTATTGTGCCACCACAGATCCTACTCGATCTCTGGTCTCCCCCACACCCCGCCTTATTCCTAAGGTCCCCTTGTGTCTATCCCATGCATGCTTGAATCCTGTTACCATTTTAGCACCCACCATCTCTGCTGGGAGACTATTCTAGGCACCACAACCCTTTCCGTGAAGAAGTATTTCCTTACATCTCCGAGCCTCCTGCTCCAGCTTCATAGCGTGACCCCTTGTCTTCGAGCATCTTTTCCTCAGTAAAATGCTACCATCATGTACCTTATTAATAATAATCTGTAAGGTATTTGAATGTTTTTATTGTGCCCCCCTCCCTCCCTTCCTCTAGGGAGTACATATTTAATTCCTTGAGTCTTTCCTCATAGGGATCTTGATGCAGGCCCTATACCATTTTGGTTGTCCTTTTCTTGTACCGCCTCCACCCTATGTCCTTCTGGAGATGTGGCCTCCAGAACTGGACACAGTACTTGAGGTACGACCTTACCATTGATCTATATGGGGTAACACTACCTCCCTCGTTCTGCTGTGATAGCCCTCCCTATGCATGTGAGCATCCTGCTAGCTTTCCCCACTGCCTCATCACACTGCTTTGCTACCTTCAGGTCATCAGAAACGATTACCCCCAGGTCCCTTTCTCCGTTTTGTAGTTACCAATACCTCCCCGCACAACTGGTACACTTCCCCTGGGTTTCTATGCCTGAAGTGCATGATTTTGCAGTTTTCTGCATTGAAAGTCATTTACCAAACCCTTGACCAATCTTTCACTTTTTTTCAGATCATCCCTTATTTTTTCCACTCCCCCTGGAGTGTCCACTCTGTTGCAGATTTTTGTGTCATCCGCGAACAGGCATACTTTCTCTTCCAGCCCTCCTGCAACGTAGCTAATAAAGACAGTGAAGAGGACCATGCCTAGTACTGACCCCTGTGGCACCCCACTGGTCACCTTGCCTTCTTCAAAGTGAACACCATTTACCACCACCCTCCGACTCCTGTCGCTTAGCCAACTTCTTACCCATTTTACTACTTTTGGACCCACTCCTAAGCTGCCCAGCTTGCTCACCAGTCTTCTGTGTGGAACGGTGTTGAAAGCCTTACTGAAATCCAGGTAGGCCACATCCACCACTCTGCCCTGATCCACTTTCCTGGTCACCCAGTCAAAGAACTTGATCAGGTTTGTCTGGCAAGATCTCCCCCCTGTGAAACCATGCTGCCTCAGGTCCTGTAATCCACTGGTCACAAGGTATTTCCCCAATCCTTTCCTTCAGTAGCAATTCCATTATTCTACCCACCACCGAAGTCGGGTTGACAGGTCTAACTTCCTGCCTCCACCCTATTACCACTTTTGTGAAGTGAGACCACATCTCCCTTCCTCCAGTCCCTCGGAACTTCCTCCATATCTAGTGATAGGTTGAACAGGGCTGTCAGAGGTGCAGCCAGCACCTCCTTGTGCTCCCTCAGTATCCTAGGGTGTACAGACAGGAGGTTATACTTGGTCAGGTACTCAGTGAGCTTGGAGACAATTTTCTCAAGGATTTTATTAAGCGCTGGAAGAGTGACAGTTGGTTTGTAATTATTAATGCACTTAACATTACCTTTCTTGAAGATGGGTACAATATGGGAAAGCTTCCATGACTCAGGTACCAGCCCAACATCAGGGATGGATTAATTATTGTGGTAACGGGTAGAGCAAGTTCCTTGGCCGCTGCCCTAAGGAGTCTGGAAACAATTTCATCTGAGCCTGGCACCTTGGCTACTGGGATTGCCTGCAGATATGTACGTACTTTCAGGACTTTGGCCACTCTAAAGAAGAACTGAGGCTGGGGATTAGACAGATTCAATTTCAGAAATTGAGGCTGTTATGGTAGCGGAAAGGCCCCAGTGTATACTGACAGATCAGAGAAAAAGGCATTAAAGGCATTTGTTATGGTACTAGGTTTGTTAACAATTAGCACCATTAATATAAATGACAAACTGAAAGCGACTGCCAGCTTGACCCATTACATGTTTAAGACACTTTCAGAACTGATGTGGGTTTCCAGCCGATGAGTCTAGGAGTGCTCTACGAAATGCACTCCTTTTTAGTCGAAGTCCTTTAACATTCATTTCTGAGGGAACGGTATTTAGTCCAATCATAGACCAGATTAGAGGCCTTAAATTGCGACTAACAACTGTCTCTAGCGTTAATCAAGGATCAAGCCATTTAGCTACACAGCTCCCTCACCCTCCTAGCTGTAGGAGTTCCATGCTTATCCTGTAGCCTGGAGAACAACTGACCGAAGTGTGAGATGGCCAGATTAACATCATCAGAGTCCCAGAGAAATAACCAGTCTGTACTAGCTACATCATGCATAAAGACTGAGGAGTTAAAATAGGAGAGATCACAGAAATGCGGCAGCCTTATGAGGCTTTAGTATGTTTGATTCTGCAAACACAGCACACGGGAAATGATCAATGACAGCATCTGGGAGCACTCATAAACAGATAATCCTGTCAGCTCTGGGAGTAAGTATCTAGTCAATGGGCATGACCTTTCCTCCATCATTCGATAACCTGGTAGGTTCACTGATGATATGGGTGAGCTATAATTTGATAAGGGCCAGTTCTAGATTTTTGCATTTTAGGATTATCCAATTATTATTAAAGTCCCCAAGCAGTATGAATTTGTTATATTTAACAAAGGATCCAATGGTACTAATAATGAATGGGAGTGCTTGGTGATTACCAGCTGGTGGGGTTGGGGGAAGAGAGATACAGACACAAAACAGCTGAAGTTTTTTGGATTCCCCTAGCAAAGGAACAGAATGACAGAGTTTGAAGCCTGCATATAAGAGAACAATTGTACATGGGGTGGAGACATTAAGATGTGACAAAGTACAGAATGGTGCCTCCTCCTCTCTGCGATTTAACGCAATCATTCCCGACAAGGTTATACCCAGGTAGAAAACAAATGCTGTCGGGGACTGATGGCTTTAGCCATGTCTCCGATACCCCTAAACAACACTGGCCCTAGCTATTCTGGGGCCCTGTGTGGACCTCCTTGCTGGGGCCCCATATCAGAAGTTCCAAAGCCCCCAAGGAACATCCTCATCCCTATCATGGCCTCCGTTATGGCTTAATTTTTAGCTAGTTTTGTGCCATCTTTGCACTTTACTTAAATTAGTACATACAGAACCAGGAAGAGAGAGGCCAACTGGACAGCTAAGTTTTTTGGGGGGCCCCCCTCTTCTCTTGGGGCCCTGTGTGAATGCACAGTTCGCAACCCCCTAAGGCTGGCTCTGCCCCTAACATATCAGGGCTATAGTGAGGGACCGAATCAGAGAGTTCCACAAGGACAGGGACCAGACTCCTAATTTTCAGGCATGCAATATTTAGACCATTGCCACTTTCCATGGTGGCTGAGTAATGGAGATATTTACGGGACCAGGATTAGGTTCTATATCTCCAGCAAAGAGGAGCTACAAGAGGGCCAATAGGACTAACAGAACATAGTCTTAACAGAGCATGCAGAACAATAGCTCCTATGACATTTTATGAGAGAGAGGACAATCTGGAGCAAGACCAGAGTACTGTAAAGTATCTTCCCTACTCCTATTGCCATTTAGGAGGATGTTACATTGCAAAATCATGGCTACAGATTATGCACATTTGCGTCGTGCTGCACACTTGCATCATGTTACACTATTCGCATCACTTTCTGCATACTTGCATCAACTTTTTTTCACATATCTGTGTCAATTATGTGAACTTGCATTACAAGTTTTGAATGAAAACCTGCACCCCCCAAAGAAAATGCCTCAAAACAAGGCAGCATCAATCAGAAAAATAGTTAAAATCCACTTTAAACTCCACAAACATCGAAGGACCCAAGAAGGGTACCAGAAACTCACAGAAAAAGAAAGGAACCCAATTTGAGCAAACCTATGCTGAGGGGGGAAGTGAGTAGATGACCCAGAGAAGGGAGCAAAGGATGACCTTGTCTTTGTGGAAAACCAGATACAGAGACTCCATCAAGAGCGCATGGAGCTCATTAATCCTTATGGCTGACGTAATGACTGCCAAGATTGCAGTCTTCTGCGACAGATGCGACATCTCACATCTGTGCATAGGCTCAAATGGCTTGCCCATGAGCATAGCTAGCACCAGCAGAAAGTCCCAGTGGTGGGGGCGGTTCATGCACTGGTGGGGACAGGTGGTCCAAGTCACTGAAAAAAAAGCAAAAAAAAAAAAAAAAAGCACCCAACCACCTTCTCCTAGGCCACTGTCAGCTTACCAGCCCGTGCGCACAGTAAAAACAAAATGGCTGCCAGGTGCACCTTAAGGGTCGTCGCTCACAGTCCCAAATGGGAGAGGGACCAGAAGTACTCCAAGATGCTCACCACAGGGCAGACAAGGGGATCAAGCTCCTTCTTCTGGCATCATATGGAGAATCGCTTCCACTTAAATGCATGGCACTTGCAAGCTGAATCCTTTCGGGAGGCCTTCACAATGTGGAGCACTTCTTCTGACAGACCCAAAGCCTGGAAATCTAGTCGGTCAGGAACCAAGCTGAGTGGTGCTGGGATGTCAGGTCCGGGTACAGGACTGGCCCCTCGTTTTCTGGTCAGCAGATCCAGGTGAAGAAGCAGCCACCATGGAGGTCTACTGCTGAGGATGAGGAGATCTGGCTTCAGAACTGTCTGGGCCAATCTGGGCTATCAGAATCACCCATGCCTTGTCCTTCTGGGTCTTGACCCCCACCTTGTGGAGCAAGTGGAAGGGATGGGAGGCATACATGAGGTCTGGGCTCAAAGGCCTCGCAAAAGCATCCCCAAGCAATGTCCCAGTCTGGGGGTGGGGGTGGGGGTGGGGGCACAAAACAGACTGTTTGACTTTCTCCCAGGAGGCAAACAAATCCACCACAGTAATGCCCCACAGGAAGAACAGGTAGTTCATCACTTCCTGATTCAGGGGCCACTTGTGCTACATCTCTCCTACCTGGCTGAGAGCATCTACCAGCAACACGGATTGCTAGGAGATCCGCATCCAAGCTGTGCATGAGAGTCCAGGTGTGGAGGACCTCCCGACACAAGGGAAAGGAGTGTGTTCCACCTTGCCTGTTTGGTAGAACATGGTCATGGTGTTGTCTGTCTGGACCTGCGTGACCTGACCCCCGACTAGATGGGCGAAGTCTGTCAGAACAAGCCGCACTGTATAGAGTTCTAGCAGGTTTATGTGGTGAAAGGACTCCTGGGATGACCAGACCCCATGGGATCTGTAGTCTCCTAGGTGTTTTCTTCATCCCACCACAGACATGTCCATCGTGAGCATGATGGTTAGCTCTGGGCAGACAAATGGGATTCTTTCCTCCAGATGTTCCAGGACAAGCAACCATTGGATGGCATCCCACACAGGCTGGGTCACTGTCTGTCTGGGACCACTGACAGTTCAGCTCCCACTGCAGGTGGTGCATCTGCCAGCAGGCCCACCAGACCAGGCTGGTGCAGGATGCCATTTACCCCAGCAGCCACAGGAAATCCCAGGCAAGGACCAAGAGCTCAACCTGAAATGATCAGGCAAAGAAGGTAGGTGTCCAGTCTGCAGGAAGGTGTTCTGCTGCCATGAACTTGATCACCTACAAGGGTACCAGTCTGGACTTGTTCAGGTTGGCCAACAGGCAGGTCTGGAGAGCCAGACCTCTGGACTTCCCAACAGTCTCTTTGGACGGTCCAGCCAATGGCAAGCCATCCTTGTAGGGATACACCTTGACACCCTTGCTCCGTAGGAAGGCTGCCACCACTGCCATACACTTGGTGAAAACCCTGGGTGAAGATGAGAGATCGAAGGGCATGATTTGAAACTTGTAAACAACTCCTTCCACATGGAACCAGAGGTACCAGTGGTGGGATGGACGGACTGGGATGTGGAAGAATACTTCCTGGAGAGCCAGGGAGCAGAACCACATGCCCTGCTCCAGAAACAGAATGATCTTATTCAGGGTGATAACTCAGAACTTGCACCTCCGCATGAACAGATTCATATCATGCAGATTCAGTATGGGGTGCCAGCCCCCCATCCATTTCAGAACTAGGAAGTACCTGGACACATAACCCTGACTGGCTAGGGTGTCCTCATGCGGAGTTGAGAGATGTCTTCCCAAAGGGCAGAGAGCATGTCCTGCAACACTTGAGATTCCCGAAGAGCATGGCATCAGTAAGGTGTGGAGAGCCTTTAAGTATGGAGGCAGCCCTCTACCTACCACTTCTAATACAGGCTTTCCATTGTGATAGCAGACCAACATGGCAAGAGGTGGAGTAACTGACCTCAAATGGGAAGTGCAGACACAGAGAGGACAGGTGGAGGGATGACACCCCCCAAACCTGTCACTGTGCAGCTTTTGCGGGGCTCCACTACCCCTGCCCCACCTCTCTTTGGACCCTGGCCACAGAACTTGGGTATCAGGCACCAGAGCTGGTACTGTCCTTGCTGGAGCTGCTGCTGAGGAGGCTGTTGCTAAAAGAGCCGATACTGAAAAGCCTTTTTCTTGGGCTCTTGTTTCTGCTCCTTCTGGGATGATGTAACAAGAGTCAAGGGTGGCGCTGGTCTTCTCTGTGTGGGTGAGATGTTCTTCCACCCCAGGCCAAAGAGGTCGGTGCCCAAGAAAGGGACATCGGTCAGCTTGTGCTAGGGTCCACCATAAAGGTGGACAGATGCAGACAGGCCCGGTGACACATGGAGACAGCAGCTGCCATGGCACAAGCACAGGAGTTGCCCATGTCCAAGGCAGTCTGGAGCTGGTGTTTAGTCAGCGACTGACTTTGGCCCCAGACCACTTTCACCGACAACTGCTGGTCATCAGGAAGGTGAGGAAGGATTTCCATCGAGGACTCCCAACAGGGAGTGACTGAAGTTGGCCATTATGACGGAGTAACTTGCCTGATGGAGACCCAAGGATGCTGCAGCGTACATCTTTTTAGAAGCATGGTCAGTCTTTCTGGACTCCTTGTCTGGAGGCTTGCTCACCTTCCTTTGGCCCCTGGATTTACGGAACGCTGAGTCACAGACTAGTCCTGTGGCCAAAGAGTGGTCTAAGAATCCTGAAAAGGACCTGGTAGGAACTGCTGGGCAGGATGCTGGATACTGCCAAAGCTCCAGGGCCAGTCCCAATAGGCCTCAGCTATGGGAAAGTTAGCCCCCAGGGATTCATCCCTGTCCAAGATGTCCATGAAAGCGTACACAGCCCTTTTTGGGCAGGCTCCAGAGGAACATTCATGGACTCTGCTACAAGTTGTATTACAGCCCTGAATAACACCGGCCCATGGTCAGTAGTCAACTCCTTGACCAATCCCCAGTCAAGGATATGAGACCAGGAGGCAGCCATGGACAATCAATCTCAGCAGAATGAAGGACTCCTCGAAAATGCCTCCCTGACCATTTTTCACCAAACCACCCAAGTATCTTCGGACTGGGTGATCTCCACCAACAACCGGCCTGACAAGTCGGCTGCTGACCAGGTGCAATTGGCTGCAGTGCCCGTCTTCAGCTGTGGTGGTGGCTCTATCCTTAGGGGTGGAGAAGCAGCTGCAGGGAGCAGCTACATCATGTGGACCAGCAAAGGTATAACTGGCAGCTGCCAGGTGACTAAGTCCAGAGGGTAGAGCCCTACCCAAGCCTGCAATGGTCAGTGTTGCCAAAGAAGCTCCTTGTGGCACAGGTGTATCTTCCACTGGTACCTCTCCTCACACAATAATGAGGTGGTCAAGGAGCATCGATAGCGACACCTCCTGGTTCAGCAGGATCAAGAAAGGAAACGCCTTGATCGAGACCTCGACCATCAAGTAGACAGTCAACACTATGGACAGCCTTCTGGCTGGTCATGGTAGACCACATGCCTCGTTACACTTAGCAAGAGAGACTTTGAAGGCTCGACTGTCAGTGGAAGCTGGTCCTGAGGTGACCCGGTTAGCGACACTTACTGGGTCACAATCCTCCTCCTGAGTGAGGACCAGAATAACCGGGGTCAGGGAGATCAAATCCTCAGTCTCATCCAACAGCCGGTCAACAGGCTTCAGAAGAAAATCCCCATATCTTGCTCAACCAGAGTGAAAGTTGACAGGCCCAACAGGGGTACCGAAGAGCTCTTGAACTTCCCCTCGACAGGGGAGTCTTGATGTCTAGCAGTCGGGGAAGTTCAGGGAATGGAAGACCTCGATCTCTCTCAGTCTGATGACTGGCACCAGAGGCACTTCTGCTTCTTGTCATGGTGGGCAGCACTTCCTCCAAGGTCTGGAGGGCCATGCACATTTTCTGGAATCTGAGAATGACCTTCCGACGCTGGCCCCAGCCAGCAGCAAAGTCAAGATAGAGGAGGTACCTGCTGTAGTGGCTGCCGCTTCCTCCTCAAAGGCCGCTAGCTGTGATGCTGACTCTGCAGCCATGGATCCCGCTCCAAAGGTGATCAGGTGCTTCCCATCTTCTAATGACTCAGAGAGCATCGAAAGGCAAAGGCCACACCCAGCCATGTCATGCTACCCGCCCAGGCAGTATAAGGCAGGTGTTGTGTAGGTTGGTGACCGACATCTTCTGTCAGCACCACACACAAAATCTGATCCCCGGCTTCCATGGCTCCATCATTGATCATGAGGGAGAGTCAAAAAAGCCGAGAAGTTTGATGAAGACTTCAAAAAAACTTCGAAAAGAGGCTCGTCGATGATACAATACCCAAAGCAGGAGCTGCTAGGGAGGTGACCTTTTCTTCCAGCAGAAAGAACTGACGTCATGGCGCTGGAGTAGGAGGAGTCGATCGGTATGTACAAATAAAATGCAGTTACGACGGGGAGGAACTTTAGCACTTGAGGCTGGAAGAGCAACTAATCTAAATAAGGCTGACAAATTTCAAAACCTTCCCTGAAGCATCAAAATCTATAATGTGCTTACAAGAAGCTGAGAATAAAAATATGTCTGAAGATTAGAAAAGCATGTTAACACCAAGACAACAAGAGAAAGATAATGAACAGCCCATATCTTTCCTTTTTGTCTTGGTTTTAACATGCTTTTCCAATCTTCATTTTTGTAAGGGATTGATTTTCATACGTCCCCTTTATATGGTCAAACATTTTTATTCTCAGCTTCTTGTAAGCACATTACAGATTTGGTGCTTCTGGGAAAGTTCCGAAATTTGAAACTTCCTAAATACAGTACCTGCATTTTTTAGACACAGGAAGTGATACAAAGTTTGTCTATATTAGGGTACAGTACAAGTCAATACAATCAAAATAGACATGAAGTGGAAAGCAACCAAGTCTTCAGAGCATCTCACATATGCTGTGTTTTGTGCTGCATATTGCCATTGTGATGTCATCAGCATTGTTAAAGCTATTCTCTAATTGGTTTATTATTCCACTGTGACATACCCAGCTTTGCAAGACAGTAGTACAATCCTGCAAGCTGGTCATGTATTCCAATGTGACATACCTAGCTTTGCAAGACAGTAATAGTATCTTGCAAGTTGGTCATAAGTTAGTAGTTTTTAACTCGGCCAATCCAGACCCACACCTGGTGTTTGTGTATGTGTGTGCATTAGTTAATGTATCAGTTAGGGTTGAGCGGCAAAAGTAGGAAATAAGGTGTTAGGGTTGACACGAACACCTCCACCTGACCACCCCACCCCACCCCACCCCATCCCCACCTTCACAGACCAACAGGTGACATGGTGTGCCTTGGGGTTGTCGGCCCTAACTCTCACCACATTCCATATGTAAGAAAGCTACATGGTACAGTATAGGAGAATGGGGTGTGTCAACCCTAATGTCTCACTTCCCTACTTTTGTCGCTTCAACCCTAACTAATGCATTAACAAAGTTTTTCTTCAGTGAACTTCCTTACTTTCTGAGATAGTTTAATCTTGCACGTATATGTTTGTGGGAGCGCTCCCATCACTCCTTACTGTGTTGTGGTTGCACAGGACCCTCCCCTCCTATGTTACCGTAACTGTATCCACATTGTAATCAACCCTCATCTCCCTGTGGGAGCCCCATCACTCCATAATGGTATCCATTTGTGGAAGCGCAGGACCTGTGCCATGAACAGTCTTCTCCCTGTGCTACTTCATAATGGAAGGCCCTGCACGCCCAGCACTGCATAGCAGCATCCATATGTGGAAGATCAGGGCCCAAGCTGTAACGCATGCCTACAGACATTCCAAGTAACCCTTGTGCTGCAAATGTGGCAATATCTCAGTAACCATAGAAACTTCGGAAAAAATTCCACCGCAGTTGTAATCATGACCTGGCAACCTGCACACAGGCTTAGTACACCTAAAGGTATACTAAGATGCGCTTAGAGAAAAATCCGTATCGAACCGTTTTCGAGATATAGCTGTGGAAAGGTACTGCGCATGCCACAATGTTATCCTATGGGATATTTCCAAACTTTGAAATGTTATAACTAGGAAAGCAATGTAAATTTTTATCATCAAACCAGCAAAAGTCACTTTTGTGGGGAAAGCCCTTTCTACCCTGACAATTTCAGCCCTTAATTCCAAACCGTTTCTTTGCAATGATGTGGCAAAGAAACAGTAACCTTTAAAAATCCCTTTTCACGAACTGTCAAAATCCCTGTTTGTGAGCCAGTCCCTTTTCGCGAGGCTGGCCATCTGGTCATCCCCTCATGAAGAGGGATTCTGACACTGCACGAAAAGGGAGTTCTCAAGAAGAGGGATTTTGACAGCTCACGAAGGATTTGAAAAATGAATCCCTTTAGTGAGCTGTCAAAATTCTTTCAAGAGTGTCAAAATCCCTCTAGAGCGATCCTTTTCGACATATAGGCCATCAGTCTTGCCCTCACAAAGAGGGATTTTGACAGCTCACTAAAAGGATTGCTTATGAAAATGGATTCTGACACCTCACGAAAAGGGATCAGAAGCGAGTCGCAAAAAGGGATTTTAAAATTTAAAAACGAGTTATTCAGGGCCGAAGTAAAGTAAACCAAAGACATAGTTTTGTAGAGGAGTTCCTAATGAACAATACCTACGCTTGCATATCTTCAGAAGACATCCCTGGGACAAGTTATAACATTTTGTTTTTTGGGAAAAATGAAAACAAAATGGCAGCTCTCGAAGAGGGACTTTTTTCCTCACGAAAAGGGATTTTATAAATCTCTCTTCGTGAGCTGTCAAAATCCCTGTTTGTGAGGCCGAAATCCCTTTTCGTACCATGCAGCTATCTAAAAGACCGAACTGAGCATGCTCAAAACCCGAAACATTTCAGGCCAAAAATCCAAATGGTGTAGAGGCAGCGCGATGAGGAAAAATTAGCAAAATTGGGTGCAAAAAAGCAACTTTTACACATTTTTCACTATGCACTGTGTAAAATTCACACATTCGATCAAAACAAAATGCGGCACATCAAAAGATCTACCCCACAGGACCACGCATACCATATTTTGTGCAAATCCGATGAATGGTTGCAAAGTTATTAACGTGCCAAATTTGGAGTTTAACATTAACCTACTCAACCCCAGCTATAGTGGTGCTACCGTGCCACTATAATAGATATAAATAAGGGATACGTAACCCCCCTACTGGAAATATTGTCAATATTTTTTGTTCAAGTGTCAATTGACCCAATAACATCACCAGAAGTGAAGCAACAAGTGATGTCATCAGGTCAATCGGTACAAGAACACAAAATATCGACAATAATTCCAGCTGGGGGGAGGGGTGCATATTCCATTCATGCCATACCTCCAAAAAGTGAAAAAAAAAAAAAACCAAAACAAACAAAAAAAAAAAAAAGAATTTTCTGCCGATTTTTTTTCAATTATAAAAAACCTAAATGGTATCTATAAATGAAACACTCATTTTGTAGATATTTTTGAGCTGAAAAATGTTTGTGCTCCCAGTACCATGCTATCATTTTTCGTTTTAAAGTTATTCACGTTTGTTGCAAAAAGTAAAACAAAATTATATTTTCTCCTGTTTTTGTGCTAATTATTAAAAAAAAAAAAAAACAGGCATCTACTGTATAAATGAAACACCACTCATTTTGAAGATATTTTGTGCTGAACAAATTTTGTGCTCACAGTACCATGCTATCATGTTTCGTTTTAAAGTTATTCGCATTTGAATATGGTTAGTACTGCTACTGAGGCTGAATATGCAAATGAGTTACGAATGAGCCAATCACTACCTACTGTGTGGATAAATTTACCTACAGTGAGGATACATGCGATATTCTCCCTGTAGGTCTGGCCACCCTGAAAATATTTGCCTTTTTTTTTTTTTATCCTCACAGGTATGGCATATACTCCCCACTCTGCACAGATGAAGAGGCATCGGGGGTTGGCATTGGCATCTTCAGCCCTAACGCTCACCCCATTCCACTGGAAAATAAGCTGGGCGGGCACAGTATAGGAGAATGGGGTGAGCATTAAGGCTGAAGATGTAATCCTATCTGAATCTCTCCGTCTGTGCAGGGTGGGCTGTTAGGGTCGGAAACCCTAATGTCACATTTCCCTACTTTTGTCGCTTTAACCCTAACTGATATATTAACAAAGTTTTTTGCAATTTATTTCCTTACTTTTTGAGAAAGTATATTAGTATCTTTATTTTACTCCAATCCCCCCATAGATGCGCATATTTATGTAGGCATGGAAGCGCAGGGCCCAGTGTTTAACAACAGTGATCAAATTGTCAGCATAGCCATCTTATTACCCCACCTCTTGTACCCCAGTACAGAGAAATTGTAAAATGCAAGGCAAAACGTAATTATGTGCAACTGCAACGCCATTCTGCGCCAAAGGTGTGAAAACACTTTTCAGGCAGGATGTGAAAAATGACAGCTGTAGCGTTCATGAGGTGGTGTGAAAAAAATGGCTATGTTGAAAATTTGGCAGCAAACTATTGAAAAGTACCAAAGTTGTGTGCATGCATAGAATAAATTCAACAGATGCACATAAATACAGGTTACTCACCTGTAACAGGAGTTCTAGGAATGGTATATGTTGTTCATCCACACTTATTGGCAGACTCCTAGCAGTTCTCCGGGAGGAGGGAGGCAAAGCACACATCCCCTACTTAGGGAATAAAGACTGGAGAACCGAGGCCCCAAAACCAGCATCCCGGCGTGACTCAAGGTCGATGTGGTAATGGGTAATAAAGGTGTGTGCCGACTTCCAGGTAGCAGCCCTGCAGATTTCCTGGATAGGGACGTCGCTGGAAGCAGCCACCGAAGCAGCAGTATGACTGGTAGAATGAGCTCTTATCCCTCTGGGAGGCTCCATGCCCGCCAACTTGTAGCAGAGATCTATGCAGGAGGTGACCCACCTGCTTATCGTCCGCTTGGCTGCAGGTCTGCCAGGTGCGGCTTCAGTGTAGGTGACAAACAGCTGGCGAACCTCTCCCCGAATTTCAGCCGTGCGCTCCTTATAATAAGCGAGCGCCCTTCTAAGGTCCAAAGTATGGAGCCTGTATTGACCTCCGGTGTGATTGGGGTAGAACACGGCAGAATCAACACCTGGTTAAGGTGAAACTCCGACACCACAACCGGAAGGAATTTCGGTGGGGGCGCCAGGTTTCTTTCTGTCCCTATGGAAGACCAGGTAAGAAACTCAATGCAGAGCGCCTGAGTTCTCCCATCCTTCTGGCTGGCGTGATAGCCACCAAGAAGCGGTCTTCCACGACAGGTGAGAGAGTTCACACCTCTGCATTGGTTTGAATGGCTTGCCCATGAGCTTTGCCAGTACCAGCAGTAAATCCCACGGAGGTGGAGGTTCTCGCACCGGAGGGGAAATGTGATCAAGCCCTTTGAAAAAGCGCCAGACCACCTTCTCCTGCGCCACAGACTGCTCCCCGGCCCGTGCCCGGTAAGCAGAGATGGCTGCCAGGTGCACCTTCCGGGTCGTCGACCTAAGCCCTTGACTAGAAAGGGACCATAAATAGTCCAAAATGCTTGCCAAGGAACAGGAGGAAGGGTCCAAGCCCTTACCCTGACACCAAATGGAAAACCTCTTCCATTTGAAGGCATAGCATTTCCTGGTCGACTCCTTACGGGACGCCTCAACAACATTGAGGACCTCGTCGGAAAGACCCAAGGCCTGGAACTCTAGCCGCTCAGGAACCAGGCCGTCAGGTGCAGGGATTGAAGGTCCGGATGGAACACCTTCCCCTGATTGACTGAGAGCAGGTCCGGGCGAGCTGGAAGCTGCCTCGGGAGCCTGTAGCTGAGGTTGAGAGATCTGGGTACAGAATCAGGGGGCCAGTCTGGGGCTATCAGAATCACCTGCGCCTTGTCCCTCCTTGTCTTGAGAAGCACCTTGTGAATCAAGGGAAATGGGGGAAAGGCGTAAAAAGGGCCCGGGGTCCACAGCCTCGAGAAGGCATCCCCCTGCAGCGAGCCCTGCTGAGGGGGGCGGGCATGAAACAGCCTCAGCTTCGCATTCTCCCTGGAGGCAAACAGGTCCACCTGAGGTGTGCCCCAGTGGGAGAACAGATCTTGTACTACCTCCGGCAGGAGAGACCACTCGTGAGATGCAGCCCCTATCCGCTCCAGGGCATCGGCCAGGGTGTTGGAGGCTCCTGCCACATGAATGGCTAGGAGATCCGCCTCAGGCTGCGCCGCAGTGACTAAATGCGGAGAGCTTCCTTGCATAGAAGCATGGAGCGGCGTCCGCCCTGGCGGTTCAGGTAGTACATGGTCGTGGTATTGTCCGTCTGGACTCGACCACTTGACCCCGGAGAAAGCGGAGCAAAGCGGTGAGAGCTAGGCGGACCGCTCGGAGCTCCAGCAGGTTGATGTGCATCGGGACCAGAGGCTGTGCACTCGGTGTTCCCCAGATGGGCACCCCAACCCATCAGAGAGAGGCATCGGTCGACAGAGAGACCGGCCGTCTCGGGCGGATAAACGGGATGCCCTCCTGCAGATGGATGGAGCGGTCCACCACTGAAGCGTTCCACATCTCCTGGGTCGCTGTCACTAGCTGGTCCAATGGATTGCAGCGCTGTGACCACCGCGGCCAGTCCCCACTGAAGGGGCGATGTGCCAGCGTGCCCAACGGACCACGCTGGTATAGGGCTACCGTGAGACCCAGGAGGCGAGGGAAGTCCCGGAGATGCCATTGCCCAACCAGAAATGATTGGGCAAAGGAGGTAAGAACCTCGGCCCTCTCGCGTGAGCCATGCTCTGGCTCGAGAGAGTTGAGCTCTGCCCGATGAACAGGATCACCTGCTTCGGCTCGAGGTTCGACCAGCCTGCGTTGATGAGAAGAGGCCCGACTTGAGAGCAAACCTGGAGGCCAGATCTCTGGACGGCTCCACCTCCCGTCTGGAGGGGCTGCCTATCAATAATCGTCCAGGTAAGGTACACCCGGACCCCTCAGCGCCCGTGGAATGCTGTCACCACTGCCATGCATTTGGTGAAGACCCTGGAGCTGGAGATAAGCCGAAGGGCATGGCTTGAACTCGAAGAGGATCCTTCCGCTCAAGCGGAGGAATCTCGATGTGTCGGACGGATAGGGACGTGAAAGAACGCGTCCTGCAGGTCAGAGAGCCAGAACCACATGCCGTGTTCCAGAGATGGTATTATCTGCCCAGAGTGACCATTCTGAAGGTCCGAGACCTTAGGAACTTGTTCAGGTTGTGTAGGTCGAGAATGGCGCCAGCCCCGTCCGTTGCGGAACCAGGAAATACCTGGACACGAACCCGGGTCTAAAGGGGGTCCTCTACCTCCATGATCACCTCCTTTTGGAGGAGGAGGCGATGGCTCGACGAGCCGCCAGTGAGGCTCGGGCGGACGGTGCAACGGCTCTGAAGGGCGGGGCCTGCTCGAATTCTAGAGGTAGGCCTTTTCCCACCACCTCCAGTACCCACCTGTCTGTGGTAACAGCGGACCAGGCGGAAAGGAAGTGTCTGAGCCGTCCCCCCACGGGGGGAACCAGGGGTGAGGTGACAGGGATGGGGGCGACACCCCTCAGCCTGTCACTGGGCAGGCTTGGAGGAGGGACCGGCCGAGGGACCTCCTGGGCCTTTACCTCCCTGCTTCCTGTTGGAGAAGCCGGCGGCATGGTTTGGGATACCAAGCTCGAGCCTGCTGGCCCTGATGTTGCTGGGCCAGGCGCTCTGGAGGCACAGAAGGACAAGAGGGCTTAGGCTGTGGCTTACGGCCTTTGTCCTTCTGAGCGGAAGACACCGAGTCCAAGGTAGCACTGGACTTCCGATCCTCTGTAGGTGACCTTCCACCCCAGGGCCGAGAGGTCATTCCCAAAAGGGAACATCCGCCAACTTGTGCTGGGTATCCGAGGTAAAGGTGGATATCCTCAACAAACCCGACGACATGGCCACTAGAGCACACCACAGACCTGGCCTGAGGTCCCGATGTCTAACGCGGTCTGGAGCTTTGCTGTTTAGCCACTGCCCTGCCCTGGTCCCGCACCTGCCTGACCGTAGTCTGCAGATCTCACGGAAGATGAGGACAACCTCATCCAGGAGCCCAACAGAGGCGTGAGAAAATGTGCCATGAGGGGCGGCGAACTGGCCTAGCTGAAGGCCGAGAAGGACACAGCATAGACTTTGCCACGCATAATCCAATTTCTTGGATTCCTTGTCGGGAAGGTTGTCCCATCCTAAGCGTTGACACGCCCGGAAAAGCGCTGTCGGTAACCAACCCCGCGGCGAGGTGTTCCGAAAAAACCGGACAGGGAACCGGTAGGGACGCATACTTCCTAGCCAACCTGACCCGAAGGCACACGGCAGGAAGCAGGGCCTTCTACCAAAGTTCAAGGCTGGACCTGTCCGGCCACGGAAAGAGCCTCCATAGGAGAATCCCGTGAGGATACACAACCCCGTTGAAAGCGGGTTCGAAACTCATCCAGTGGACTCCGAGATGAGTCTAAAGCAACCCTAAGAAGGACGAAGGCTATCGTCCATTGACTGCCCTCCGAGGACTCCAGTCCATGCGCTTGGAGAACAGGGAGAACCATCATCGGACTCAGAAGAGTCCTCAAAGAAACTGCCTCGGGCCTGAGCCACCCTCCACCTCGCCGAGGTTTATCGGAGTAGAGGGTGACAGACAGCCCTATAGAGGGCAAACAAAACCCGACCGAGAATTTTGGTAGACCCCAACTAATAGCTGTGGAGGCGGAGATTTCACCAGAAATCGGTGGGGCAGCTGGAATTGGCGAACAACCGGCCTGAGAACAGAGCTCCTCGACTACAGGGTTGTTGACTGCTCAGTGACAGCCACTTAATGGCCAGGGAGAAAGGCGACTGGGTCGGCTTATTCCCGGTCAAAAGGGCTGTTGCCACATGAGGATTCCCTCGTACTTCGGCGCCAGCTTTAACGAGCCTCCCCTTGTCGAGAGGAAGAGCAGCGGCGCACCTTTTGCCGCGTGCCGAGACCAAGACCGCCTATGGCACGGTCGGCGGAAAATTCCCATCGTGTCGACGAGTCTCGGCCAACTGGCCTGACGGGACACCGTGGAAGCCAGTGGTCGAGCTGAGGGGTCGATCAAGCTTCATCTGTCGGCTAAGTGGTGAGGGACCTTTCCCGCCCCAAGAGCCGTCGACTGAGAGACTTCTTTTTGCTCTTTTGACCGGAAAATCGAAGAAGCTGGACCTCACCTCGCCGAGAGGTCAGATGCTGTGCTCAAAGAAGCCGAGCACGCAGGCACCCCTAAGAGAGAGCGACAAATGCCGCAGCCGAGAGGTAGCGGCCTGCGTTACCTCTTCGAGGATCATCCGTCGAGCTGATCCGCCGAGCCCGCCACCGCTGGACACCGCCAATCGGGCCTCTTTAGATTTCACGGTGGAATTCTTTTCTCGGGTGCCCCAGTTGTGTCCGGGCTAGCACGGTCTCAGGACGTAGGCGAAAGGAAGACACAAGTCGCAGGCCTGCGGGTCGGCTCAAGGCCCAGGCAGTAGCGCGAGGTGGAGTGCGGATCCGTCCTAGACATCTTCTGCCCACAAGGGCACCTCCGAAACCGGAATGTGATTTGTCCGTCGCGGCTGCAGGAGAAGAAGACCAAGTCTTTAGCAAAAACTTTTGATTTCAACTTTCAAGAATTAGGAACCAGTCTTAAACGCAGCGCATTAAGGAGGGAACCTGAGCTTCCAAGCGGTAAGGAAGATCTGGCGTCATGGGGCGGAGCCTAGAGTTTTACCACCCAGGTGGGTGGGAGGAGCCAGCTTGAAGACCTTCCGGCAAGATTTAGATCGGCAAGGAACCTGCCAATAAGTGTGGATGAACAACATATCCATGTCCCTAGAACCCAAGCATTTTTAGGAATTTTATCACCAAATTATCAACATGGCCTTTTTGGGACTCCACCTCATGAACACTGGCACTAGCATTTCATTACTTGGTCCCGAAAGGGTTCCGTGCAGCAAAAGCGCCATTCTGCACCACAGGTGTGAAAACATATTTTGGGCAGGAAGTGAAAAATGACAGCTGTACTATTCATGAAGTGGTGTGAAAAAATGGCCATGACGAAAATTTGGTGGCAAAATGTTGAAAAGAACCAAAATTATGAACGTGCATAGGAAAACTTCAATGAACGCATGTGACAAGCATTTTTACGTATTTTTGCACCAAATATTCAACATGGGCTCTTTAGGACCCCACCTCATGAACACTGGCACTGTCATTTCATTAATCGGTCCCGAAAGGTGATTTCATGCAGTGACTGCGAAATCACCTTCCGAGCCCGATTAACAAGATGACAGTATTCTTAAGGTGGGGTCCCAAAAGGTCTATGCTGAAAATTTGGTGTAAAAAAATTGAAAAAACGGCAAATTTTCGAGCCTAACTTCAAAACGTCATTGACAGCCATTATACGGCACTACCTTTATTCATCAGTTCATGGTTTGGCTTTGAAGAGTGCAAACATGTCCCAGTCTGCAGAAGATGACGGTCCCCAACATCCAGTGGTAAGCACAGGGTAAGGGGCGGGGTCCTCAGTGGGAGGCGGGTACGACGAGGGACCATTTTCTTTTCTGCAGGAAGTAAAAAAAAAAAATGCTGGAGGACTGTTTTCTTTTTTACAAGGACATTAATCAAGATTTTGGGACACTGGGGGTAAGCTCCCCAGTGTCCCACAGTACTGGGGTGGCTTGGAAATAACTGGGGACACTGGGAGTGGGCTACCCAGTGTCTCTCACTGGCACGGGGGGGGGTGTTAGTTCTAGTGCTGTCACGGGGATTGGACACCCCCGATGTTGGCAAACAAAAAATATTTTTTCAGGACACTAGGAGTGGGACACCCAGTGTCCCACACTGCTGGGGGGGGTTTAAATACCAACACGGGGAATGGGCCCCCCGATGTTGACACATTATTAAAGCAACAGGGCTGCGGGGGTTATCAGACACCGGGGGTGGGCATCCTGGTGTTGGAATGTATATATATAAAAAAAGCAGGGGATGGTGATTGGAGGGTAGGGGTACCACTAGCCACTGGGGATATAAAAAAATAATCAAGGGAACCTCAGGGGGTGTGTTTTTAAAGCTATTATATTCCTTTTTCGTGACTTGCGAAAAAGGAATATAAAAGCTTAAAGACCTTCAGGACAACTTTAACAAAACAGAACATTTAGTCACAGTTCAGCTTGTATTTCAAGTTATTTCTATATTCCTCCACCACATTACTTACTACTGAGGTCATTTGCATTAAAACAAAATCTTTGTTCCTGAAGGGTTCAGTTATTTCTGCTGCTTTCTCCCTACCGGAGATCATAATGCACTGCTTGTGATATCACAGTTACTCTCATGCTCAGGGCTCCAGATAAGATTTATTGGGATGAGTACCTGTACTCCTCATTTTGAAAGTGAGGTGAGTAAAACCAAATTCAGATGCGTTCAAATACCTGGACAGAGTGAAGTGAGGGGTACATTTTTAAAAACGATGTAGTTCTAGATAAGAATCGATCAAGTACCAACAATGCTCCAGATAATGTTGGCAGGTAGGAGTAATTTACTCATTAGTTTTAAAATATAGTGCGTAAACAAAACTGAGATGCATACGAGTACTGTAAATCTGGAAAAGAACTGCTCCTTTGAATCACCAGTTATGTTATGAAGCACTATTCTTTGGAGTGTGGATTATCTACAAATGTTGGGCGAGTACTGGTACTCATTAAAAACATTTTCCGAAGAGTATTTCCTAAAATGAGGAGAGTAAAACAGGTCGGTACTCCCCTTATCTGGAGCCCTGCTCATGCTAACAGATTGTGATGTCACAATAGAGGATTCTGACTTGAAGTAGGGAGTAAGTTATAGAGGCAGATGAACTGCAAGGGAACTCTAAAGGATAAAAATAATGTATTCTTGCAAATTTTCTCAGTAATAAATAATGGGGAAGAGAAATATATAGAATATATATGGAATGCAAGCCGAAATGCATCTAATTATTATGTTTTTCAAAGTTTTCTTTGAGGCGTCAGCAGGTCTTTAAAAATACACCCGCCGAGGTTATTTTACTATACAACTGCTACAAAACCCATGTAAGGGAGTCCCGATGAACAAGATACATGCCTTGGTGTATCTGATGAACAGTGTTTTGTGGGTTTTCAAATAAAGAAAACAAAACAAAAAATGGAAAACAAGATGGTGGTTCATGGCAAAGGAATTTTCTCTCATGAGAAAGGATTTGTGATCTCGTAAAAAAGGAATGCTCTCACAAGACTCAATCATTTTTCATGAGCTCAAATCCTTTTGAAAAAAAAAAAAAAAAAAAATACATCTAACCTAAAGTTTGGAATGTTGAGAAAACTTCCTTAGGATATAATGGAAAAGTATAGTTATGTAAGAACTTACCATAACAGTAGATCTTAGAGAGAAGCTCTTGCAGTAGGTAATAACCATTAGTACTGAGCCGTCAGACACTAGCATCACATGGAAAACTTTAGCTAGCAGTGTCAGGAGGGGACCGCCCACCCGTCACATGATAGACGTCAGCATGACCCTATATAGTGGACAGTCCCCACGACCAGCCTCTGGTTCTCCCACCGGAGACCTGAGGAGGTGCAACAGGAGAAGGAGTGGGCTCCTGGAGCCAAAGAAAGACTGTGTAGAAAAGTAGCTGCAGAAGCAGGGGCAAGGTGGGAGGGAAAAAGGTACCTAATGCAACAACCTCTCTTGAACATCTACTGTTACGTTAAGTTATTGCGTAACTGTACTATCTTACTTCGAGAGGGCTCTTGCAGTAGGTAATAACCATTAGGGCAGAGTCCCAAGCAGTGTGTCAGACAAGGACTGAACACAAGGGGCAGGAAAAAAAGTCTGCAGTAGGCAGGGATCTAAGAAAGTAGGCCCTGGAGGACAGCTAGTCCTAAGCCAGCCCTGCGCCTAGAGGCAATGTCCAGACCGTAATGTTTAATGAAGGTGTGGACAGAGCTCCAAGTAGCTGCTGCACAAATGTCTACATCTGAAGCATTCTTGAAACACGCAGTAGATGCAGCCATGCCTCTTGTTGAGTGTCCCTTGACTTCCTCAGGAAGGGGTTGTTACACTTCTGATAAAACAAAATGCAGTTCGCCAACCATTTGTACAAATTGTTTTGAAACTGCAACGCCCTCTCTTTTGGGTGGAAAGGAAGCAAACAACCGATTCATTTTTCAGACTGACCATCCGATTTGTGTGGTAATGCAAAATTCTGTGCACATCTAATGTGTGCAGGATTGCCTCCCCCTTGACTGGAATGCTCAGGGTAATACACTGGCAAGTGTATGGTCTGATTTAAAGTAAACTCAGAAACCACCTTGGATAAAAACTGAGGATTTGTATGCAGAGCCATCCGGTCTCTGAAAAATCACATAAGGCTCCTTACACATCAGGGCCTGAAACTCTGAAATCCTTCGAGTAGAAGTAATAGCAACTAAAACAGCGCTTTCCACGAAAGGTAACCTAGGTCGCAACTCGCGGCCGGTTCAAAGGGTGGCAAAGTGAGTTTCTCAAGAATGAAGTTCAGGTCCCACTGCGGAACAGAGTTCCAAACTGGAGGTTTCAAGTGGAGTATTCCTTTCAGAAAAGTTTTGGGAAACCTCCAACTGTGCCAGGGTTTTGCCATCCACTGGAACTTGGTAGGCGGAAATAGCCGACAAATGAACCTTCAGTGAGGAACAGCTTAGCCCAAGATCTGAGAGGTGAAGCAGGTACTTCATGACCTCAGGAACCGGGCAGAAAAAAGGATCCCAACCTTTGGAAGCTGCCCAGATAGAAAATCTTTTCCATTTCATCGCATAGGCAGTTCGTGCAGATGGCTTTCTGGCCTTCACCAGAACCCCCATAGTGTGAAGCAGCTATGTCAGAAGGTGCCACGTGCGATGGTGAAGGGATTTGAGGCCCAGATGGACCAGTCTGCCCTGCTCCTGAGTCAGAAGGTCCTGACAGAGGGGAAGGGGAATCGAAGGTTCCATGGCCAATTGCTGGAGCAGAGGGAACCAAATTTGATGAGGCCAGTAAGGGACTACCAGAATCATGTGGGTCCCTTCCGCCTGCAGTTTCAGAAGTACCCTCTGCAGTACTGGGAAGGGAGGAAAGGTATAGAGGAACCTCCCTGTCCAGCAAAGAGAAAGCACATCTCGCCAGAAAACACCATGCCCGGGAACAAGTGAGCAGAAACTGGGTAGTTTTGCGTTGAATGGGCAGGCGAACAGATCTAGGTCTGGGCGACCCCACAGATCAAAGAGGTCTTCAACTACTGACTGCCACAGCTCCCACTCATGTGCCCTTGCTTGAGTGCGGCAGAGACTGTCCTCTAGGACGTTTTGGACTCCTAGGACCTGCACTGCCAACAGCAGGAGATTGCTGGACTGTCCAGTACCACATGCGCATCGCTTCCCTGCATAGGGGATATGACCGCATTCCTACCTGGTTTGTTTAGGTACCACACCATGCACATATTGTCCATCTGAACAAGAAGTGGACTCGGGAGGAGAAAGGGCTGGAAGGCCTGAAGAATGTACAGTACAGTTCGCATCTCCTGTACATTGATGTGCAGGGAGAGCTACTGCTAAGACCAGGATCCTTGGGTTCTGTAGTCCCCCAGATGAGCGCCCCAACCCTGGCTGGAAGCATCTGTGGTCTGGACTGGAGGGGGAAGCTGAAAAGGAACCCCTTGGCAGAGATTGTTGAGATCTTGCCACCATAAGAATAGAGATCCTGTCGCATGGAAGTGGACACAAGGACTCTGTGATCCAGATCGTCTGACCTTTGATCCCACTGGACCCGTAGTGTCCACTGTGTGATCTGCATGTGGAGCCTGGCTAGGGGTACAGTGGGGATAGCTGCTGTCATAAGGCCCAACGTAAAACCAACTGGGCCGAAGTCTAGTGACTGGATGACACCTGTTTGGCCTGCTGCTGCTGCAAGGTTTCCACTCTGTCCAATGGGAGGAAAGCCTTGCCCTAAACTGTGTCCAGCACAGCTCCAATAAATTTAAGGTGCTGAGAAGAAGTAAGGTGAGACCTGGGGTAGTTCGCCGTGATACCCATCTGGCGAGAAAGGGCCAGGGTTGTTGACAGGGAGGCCAGCAGGCTGTCCCTTGATGGAGCTAAAAGGAGTCAGTCATTGAGGCAGGGGAATAAAAAGGCCCTGATGGCATAAAGCTGCAGCTACTACCGCTAGGCACTTGATAGAACCCTGGGTGCCAAGGAAAGGCTAAAGGGAACAGCTCTGAATTGGTAATGCTCCCCCTGAAAGGCAAACCTGAGGAAGCGGCGATGGGGGTGGAAAACTAGGATATGCAGGTAAGCATCCTGCATATCCAGTGTGCAGAGTCAGCGTCCCTGGTGGAGTAGTGGCAAGAGACCCAGAAGAGTTAGTAGGCAAAATCTTTTGTACTCTATATACAGATTGAGCGTGCTTAGGATCAGGACGGGCTGAAGATCTCCGGTCTTTTTGGGGACCAGGAAGAAGTGGGAGTAATATCCCCTGTCCACCTGGACCCGAGGAATGGGCTCTATGATTGATTTGTGCAGAGAGCCTCAATTTCCACCCTAAGAGCAACGTGGCTGTTTGGGTAACAAGAGTGACCAGTGACCAGGAAGATGATCTGGAGGTCTCTCTAGAAACTCTGTGGAGTGACCATGAGCTATCCATTGCAGGACCCAAGAGTCCGTTGTGATGGCCTCCCAGCCGGGCAGGTGGTTGGCAAATCTGCCCCCTATGGGTTCCTCTGGGGCTGGTAATGGGGAAGAGGGGCATAGCCATGAGTCAGGAGGTGGTGTGGGGCTTAGGGACAGCCCCACTGGTGGACCCATGGGACTTTGCTGAGGTGGGTGGTGGGTGACTGCTGCTGAGGTAGCCAGACATTTGATTCTGATGTCTGGAGGACTGCTGTTTGGACTGGCACCACTACTGGCAATGAAAAGGTGGCCTGGATTTAGAATTTGAGTGATACATGGTCTGTACAGAGCGTAAGCTTTGTCACTGTCCTGTAGACTAGTGATGATGTCCTTAGCGTTGCCCGCAGACAGGACTGACCCCCTAAAAGGGCATCCTGGACCGGAATCTGAACATTCTGGCCGAGCCCTGAGACCCACAACCAGGAGTAGCAGCGTAGGAAAACAGCTGTAGCGGTGCCCCTGGCAGAGGTGTCCATGGCATTATAAGTCACCCAAAAGCCATGGCGGAAAGAAATTTCTGCAATCTGGACCTTCTGAGTGACTTTTGACCGTCTTGGAATCAGGTAGAGTCTCGATGTCAAATTTAAGCCCAGAATGGTATTTTGATACATGACTATGTGAGACACACAGTTCAGGGCCCTAAGGGCCAAAGTAGAACATGAATAAAACTTTTGTTCGAACTGGTCCAGCTGTCTCTACTCCTTATCTGGAGGGGAGGTGCTCATGTGTTCGGCAGAACAGTCGTAAGCCGCATTAATGACCACCGAGTCCGCCTTAGGGTGGGTACTGAGGTGGTCCTTTCCCTTTGGAGCGTGATACAGCCAGTCAGCCTTTTTGGGAACAGCTGCCACTGATGATAGTTGTTGCCAGATGGTAGATCCAGGTCCTCATGAGGGCCTGTCCATGATGGAAAAAGGAGAGAAGTTAAATCTGGCATGTCCAGATGCTCTGCCAATCTCTTGTGTTTTGGGTTGTGGTCTTCAGTTGTCCATCCACCGGACTCCTGGATCTTTCTGAGGAGTTCCATGAAAGAGGGGTCCTTTGGTGGAGATCTGGGAGACTCTTTTGGCACAGGCTCCTCTGGAGGAGGGGTCTCGTAACCAGAGGCTGAAGAAGAAGAGTCAGGATCAGAGTCGGACAATGGGCTCCTGTCCGGGGACAAGGCCCATGGGAGAGGGATCTCCTTCTGGGGAACAGGAGCCTCCCCACTGCGCTCCGTGACCATGACACACCCAACGTCAGTCCAGACATAGCAGGTCGAGACTCCACTGTAGAGGCAGACCTGAGCGTAGGAACAGAATGGGCTGGCGTCAAGGCAGCAACCGTCTGGCAATGGTTCAATTCCATCATGAATTGAGTCCTGGCTTTGTGCCACCAAGACTGGAAGAGTTGCCTCAGCTCTGCCTGTGGCTGAGGAGGAGGAGGCCGGTATAAGGGCAGGTAGCCCGCTCAAGGGTAACCCGGCATCGGGTAGCCTGGCGTTGGGTAGCTGGGTATTGGAAATTGTGGCATCTGGTACCCTGGTGTCGGATAGCCTGGCATTACGTAACTTGGCATCAGATAACTGGGAGAGGGATAGTGTGGTGCCGGGTAACGTGGCGTAGTAAGGCCTGGCAAAGGCCCAGACAGAGGTGCCAAGGGACCTGATGGTGGCCCTGAAGGAACACTGGAAGGGCCTGGAATAGTCAGATCTCTCAGCAGACCCATTGGGGGATTGTCCGGTGACGCTGAAGCAGATGGCCCAGACAGGGGATCCTGAGGCATCTGTGCCGGAAGCTTTGGATGAAGGTCTGGCATAGCATGCTCCATTGTCAGTACTCTGGTGGTGTCAACAGGAGGATGCTCCTTCTCTGCCTGCTCCTAAACAATAGGGGAGGCTGGAGGTTCCACCGGGGAGGCGGAGATGGAGCCCCCTCCCCGTAAGAGAGATCCCTCTGGGGAAGGCTGCGGCGCAAGTGGGCGCTGATCCTGGAGATCAATGTTGGTCCTGTTATTGAGGCCCGACGAAAGCGCCTTGACTGGGCATTCACCAGAGGGGCTGGTGGCAGACTTATCAGCCGTGGCTGGGCAGTCATCAGAGGAGCCAGCGACAGACTTATCAGCCGGGACTGGGCACTTGTCGGAGGGGCCGACAAGTGACTTAGCCATGCCATTAAACTTAGACCCCTGGGCTTTGATGGGCCTAAGAGTGTCAGAAGCCTCAGGAGATCCGGAGGTCCGACAAGCGACTTATCAGCCGCACCACCAAGCTTAGATCCTTGGGCTTTTATTCGGTCATTCATATACAACCTTTGAGTATACACTCTTTTACAAAGGTCCACGTCAGGATGTAAAACAGCAGACATAACAAAAACTTGACAGTTAACACAAAACATAAGATTGCTATGTAATACAGAAAATAGATAAATAATACATTTGAGTAACCTAGACAACTGAAATTAAACAGCGGGAGGAGATTCTCAATTAGCAACGTATGGCATAGCTGCCCCAGGGGTCCTGTCAAGGCAGAGTAATGGAAAGGGTAGCAGAAAGAAAGGGGAGGGGGGGAAGAGTGCAAACGAGGTTTCCCAATTAGCAATGTATGGCATAGCTGCCCCAGGGGAGGCCTGTCAAGGTAGAGTATCGGAAAGGGTAGGCTAAAAAAAGGGGGGGTGAATGAAGGGTAGATTAGAGAGAGAGAAAGGGATTGGGAGAAGGAGAATATTTAGGGTGGAAGAGGGGTGGAAAGGGGAGGTGTTGGGGAGTATGGGGGGAGTTGGAGGGAGCTAGAGAGGGGGTGGCAAGGGACGGCAGGTGGAGGTCCAGGGTAGGTAAAACAGGAGGAAAGCTCTGATGGGCCTAAGAGTGGCAGGAGCCTCAGGAGATCCGGAGGCGCCCGCCTGAACCATAACCAGCTACGGCGGAGGGGGGGGACCAAGGGCTGCTCTACCAAAGTAGGAGCAGGCTTGGTTGGAGGGGCACTCTCTTTGCTAGAGGAAGGCCATTCGATGCCCGCAGTTCCCGAGGGTAGACACGTGCGGGAAGGAGACCGCTCCTGGTCCCGGTGCTTCTCCTTGTCCTTCTTCTTGGGCCTGCTGGAATCTGAAGAACCTCCTGGTGAAGATGAACCCCGCAGCTTCTGCAGCTCCTTCTCCATGGAAGCCATCTTAAGCTTTAAAATGTGGGCTTCCAGGGCCTGTTAGTGGCATTTACATGTGACCTGGCTGAAGCTTCGACAGGCCGCACAAGTCCTCGGTCTTGTTCTCTCCCTGGCAGAAAAGGCAGAGGGAATAGCCATCCTTATGCGGGAGCTGCGAGCCGCAGGAATCGCATTTGTTTTTATGCGACCCAGAAGACATCGGAGAAGACATGCATGAAAACACTAATTTCGCTCAGAAAATAAATAATGGAAAAAAAGATAAAACACTCAACCAAAATGGCGGTCGACTACAGCAGCATTCTTCTGCAAGGTCTGACGTGCCAAGGTCGACGCTGGGAAAGAACTGAAGGGCGGGCGGGCGTGGGGACCGCCCACTATGTAGAGTCACGTTGACTAGATAAAGTTTTCCGTGTGGTCCCAGTGCCTGACCGCTCTGTCCTAATGGTTATTACCTACTGCAAGAGCCCTCTTGAAGTAAGATCTAAAAACTTAACTTTGCAACAGATTATTGCATGAAATTCTCACTGTCTGTTCTGCTACCAAAGTTCTTTATACCCTACAAAAATCATGCACAAATTCCACACTGTCTGGCCGCAAGGTGATGAGGAAAAACTGAGCAAAAAAAAATTTGCTTTTTTCCCCCCACTATCTGTATCTCAGAATCCACACATCCAACCAGAACAAAACTTGCCACATCAAGAGATCTACCCCAGGGGACAGCGCATACCAAATCACATGCAAATCCATTGATCAGTTACAAAGCTACTAAAGTGCAAAATTTCAGATTTAACACAGAAAAGTACAGTTAGGCAAGAACTTACCGTGACAGTAGATCTTCGAGAGAGGCTCTTGCAGTAGGTAATTATATATAGGACTGATGCCGGCAGGACCCCACGGAAAAATTTCTAGCTAGCAGTCCCTGGCGAGGGACCGCCCCCACATCAGGTGACCGGCGTCAGACGACGCCGGTATAAAGAGGCAGTCCCGACGCCTTCCAGTTCTTTTCCCGCCACAGGCCCAGAAGGCCCGGACGAGAGAAGCAGATATTTCCTCAATGGAAAAGGAGCTGAAAAGCCAAGGTGGATGGAGGGTGGAAGGGATACTTATTGTAGGAGCCTCTCGAAGATCTACTGTTACGGTAAGTTCTACGTAACTGTACTATCTTACTCGAAAGAGGCCCCTTGCAGGTAATTACATATAGGACAGAATCACAAGCAGTCTGGAAACAAAAGAAAGGCACTGGGAGGAGGTACTACTCCAAGAAGTAGAAAAGAGAGATCTTGGGTAAGCCCCAAGAAAGGAGGCCTTGCAAAACCGCTAACCCGAAGCCTGCTCTATGGCGCAGAGGCAATGTCCAAACTGGTAGTGTTCAGTGAAGGTATGGACGGAAGTCCAAGTGTCGGCAGCACAGATGTCTGCCGCAGACACGTTTTTGAAACAAGCTGCAGAGGCTGCTACTCCGCGAGTGGAGTGACCTCTGACTTGACCCGGTAGGGTCTTGTTGTACTTGTCATAACAGAAAGTGATGCAATGGGCCAACCATTTTGATAGGCATTGCTTAGAAACAGCATTGCCTTCTCTTTTGTGATCAAAAGAGACGAACAACTGATCGGTCTTTCTGAGATCCTTCGTCCTATCAGTGTAGTATCTCAGGATCCTGTGAACATCCATGGTGTGGAGCAAGTATTCTCCTGGTTGGAGCACTGCATGAAAAAGGCAGGTAATTCAATTGACTGATTTAAGGTAGATTCGCTACCTTCGAGGAACTTAGGATTCGTAAGGCTAAGAGTTAACTCGATCTTTGTGAAAAATCAGATAAGGGATTTTGCACATCAGGGCCTGAAGCTCGGAAATTCTGGCAACGGAAGTAATGGCCACCAAGAACAGCGTCTTCCACGATAAAAACTTCAAGTCTGCGGAAGCCGCAGGCTCAAAGGGAGGAAGAGTAAGTTTCTCGAGGACAAAGTTTAAGTCCCAAGGGGGGGCTGAAGTCCGGACCGGGGGCCTAAGATGAAGGACCCCTCTGAGAAAGGTTTTAGACACCTCCAGTTGGGCAAATGCCTTATCAGTGAAAGGGACATGGTAGGCTGAAATAGCCGCCATATGGACTTTCAAAGAGGAGTGACTGAGACCTAGGTCGAAAAGATGACGCATGTAGTCAAGGAGAATGGTCACAGGACAGGAAAAGGGGTCCACATTCCTGGACGCAGCCCAGATGGAAAATCTTTTCCATTTCATGGCGTAGGTGGACCTAGTGGAGGGTTTTCTAGCCTCCACCAGGATCTCGGCCACCTTGGGAGAAACGCCAAAGCGAGATTGAGCTAGGTCCGCAGGAGCCATGCATGAAGCTGGAGGGACTTGAGTCCCGGATGGACCAGGGTCCCCTGATCCTGGGTCAGCAATCCTGGAGATAAAGGAAGAGGAAGAGGAGGAACCTCTGAGTATTGTTGTAGAAGAGAGAACCAGATTTGCCTGGGCCAGAAAGGAGCGAGCAGAATCATTCTCACTCCTTCCCAAGTCAGTTTCTGCAGCACACGAGGGACCAGAGGAATTAGGGGAAAAGCATAGACGAATCTGTCCTTCCAACTTAGAGATAGAGCGTTGCTCCAGAAAGCGTCTTGCTCTGGAGCGAGCGAGCAAAAGATTGGAAGCTTTGCGTTTTGGGAGGAGGCGAACAGATCTATCTGAGGAGTCCCCCAAACCTGGAAGATGCTTTTAGAACTTTTTCATCCAGTTCCCACTCGTGTGGTAGAGCCGACCTAGCCACTTAGCCTGTCTGCCAGGACACTGTCGACTCCCCGGAACATGGATCGCCAGGAGGTGAAGGTTGTGAAGAGTTGCCTATTCCCAAACCCTCATCGCTTCCCTGCACAGCGGGTAGGACCGCATCCCTCCCTGCTTGTTGATGCATCACACCACGCACATGTTGTCCATTTGGACAGCTAGGTGGCCGGGAAGGATGTATTGGTGAAGGGCCTGAAGAGCATACAGCACTGCTCGAAGCTCGAGCACGTTGATGTGGAGAACTAACTCCGATTTTGACCATAGGCCCTGGGTTTGGTGAGGACCCAGATGGACTCCCCAACCTTCGCCTGAAGCGTCCGTGGTCAGAGACTGATCGGGAGGATGAAAAAAGGGGACCCCCCGGAATAGGTTCTCTTGAACCATCCACCATTGCAAGTCTTTTACCATCGGCGAGGAGATCAGAACCAGATGATCTAGGTCGTCTACTCGTTGATCCCACTGAGAGCGGAGAGTCCACTGAGAGATTCTCATGTGGAGGCGCGTGCGTGGAACCATCGGGATGGCCACCGCCAAGAGCCCCAGTAGACGGAGCACCGACCTCGCCGGAACCCTCCTGTATTCTGATAGAAGGGAAATCTGGGACTGGAGGGAGGTCCCACTGTCCAGAGGCAGGAAGGCCCTGCACACTGACGTATCGAGGATTGCCCCAATGAACTGGAGTCTCTGAGAAGGATCCAGGTGAGACTTGGAATGGTTGATGGTGATACCCAGGCCAGAGAAAACCTGCTGGGTGAGGGAGAGGAAATGCAAGAGTTCCTCCCTGGATGGGGCCACCAGGAGCCAGTCGTCCAGGTAGGGAAAACCTGAACTCCCAAAGCACGAGGTGGGCCACCACCGCCAGGCATTTGCAAAGACTCAGGGAGCCGAGGAAAGACCAAAAGGAGCGCCTAATTGGTAGTGGTCCCCTGAAACGAAACCTGAGGTACTTCGGTGCGAAGGCGAATGGGGATGTGCAGGTACGCATCCTGCATATCCAGTGCACAAAGCCATTGGCCAGGCCGAAGCAGGGGCAAGAGGGTCTGAAGGGAGAGCATCCTGAACCTCTTGTATTCCACAAATAGGTTCAGGGAGCTGAGATCGAGAATGGGTCTGAGATCTCCCGTCTTCTTTGGTACAAGGAAGAAATGGGAATAGTAACCCGTCCCGTGGAGGTGAGGGGGGACGAGCTCTATAGCCTGCTTCGTGAGGAGAGCAGAGATTTCTTCCCTGACCAAAGGAAGATGGTCCCTTGAGTAAGAGGAGTTCAGAGGGGGGTAACGTGGAGGTTTCTGCAGAAACTCTATGGAGTGCCCCTCTGCTATGATCTGAGGCACCCATGAATCTGATGTTATCCTCTCCCAACTCGTAAGGTGGAGGGAGAATCTCCCTCCTACCAGTTCCTCCAGGGTGTCCGGAGGTGGTGGGAGAGGGAAGGAGTCAGGTGGTGTGAGGCAGCGCCGCAGCTGGGGCACCCGTTGCTTTTTTGGGCAGCGGGGGCCTGGCAGCTGTGGGGGCCCGACGTTTAGTGGCCCGCCTTCCCTGAGGTTTTGCTTGAGGCTGGCTGCGTCTGAGAAAGGGACAGCGCTGTGGGGGATGGGGATGGTACATTGAATCAACAGATTTAAGGGCCTTCCCCTTCTCCTGAAAATCAGTGATGATGTCCTTGACATCACCACCAAAAACACAGAACCCCTGAAAAATGCTTCTTGGATTGCTGACTGCACCTCCGGGACCAGACCTGACACACGGAGCCATGCATGACGCCGAAGACTTACGGCGAATGCAGAGCTCCATCCTGCGGTGTCCACTGCATCGTAGGTCGTCCTCAGAATATGACGACTGGCCGAACGAGCAGAACGGACCAGGTCGGCTAATTCCTGTTTGACTTGGGAGTCAGGCAATGAGACAATCTTAGATTCCACCTGGGTAAGGACCGCCTTCTGGTAATCCCCCATATGTGCTACATAATTTAGGGCCCTAATCCCCAGTGTGGAAGAAGCATAGATCTTCCTTCCATGCTGACCCAGAAGGCAGGATTCCTTATCCGGGGGAGGCGAGCTCAAATGTTTCGGGTGTGCTGACCGGCCGTGAGCGGCGCTAATCACAACCGAGTCTGCACGGGTGTGAGAGTCTAAAAAGTCTACACCCTCCGGAGCCTGGTATAGCCTGCTGGACATCTGAGGAAGTGGGGCTAAGCGACGGTTGTTTCCAAATAGAGGAAACAAGGTGGGCGTGAGGCTCGATTCAGGGTGGCACTAGAGTAGAAGCCGTAAGGGGCAAGTCCAGATGTTCGGTGAGTTTAACCCATTGAGGATCTGGCTCTAAGGAATGCCACTGATGGACTTCCTGGATCTTCCTGAGCAACTCCGTGAAGGAAGAATCCTCCGGAGGAGGCTTCGGAGGAGTCCTCGGCCGGGGCTTGGATGGAGAGCTCGGCTCGTCGTCTTTCTCGGAACACCCATCTGAGGCCTCCAAGGAGTCCGAGAGAGAAGAAGAGGAAAAATTTGAAGCAGAGTAGGACTCCCTGACTCGTCTAGGGGGAGGAACGGGTTCCTTAAGGGGGATCCCCAAATGCGTGTCCCGTCCCTGTCTGGATCCCGAGGGCAGAGCCCGAGAATCCGGAGGCGGAGAGAGAGTGTGCCGTCTGGGGCGTACGGGAGCTGGGGTTGGCACTGCGCGCAGTGAACTGGCTCTCGACTTCCTTGGTGAGCTGAGCCTTAGCCTCAGCCCACCAGGAGGCCAGAGTCTCCTGGAGATCCACCGCCGGCCTAGGGGGCGGTGGAGAGGAGGGGGGGGGATAGTTGTACGGATGAAATCCATAAGGAGAGTATCCGTAACCTGGATGTGGTGTGGGAATACCGGAGCAGGGTACTGCGGCATCGGTGGAGTCGGCGCCAGGTACTGCGGCGCAGGATACTGTGGACCTGGGAAAACCGGCGTCGGATAGGACGGCAGATACCCAGACACCGGAGGAGCTGCCGGAGCAGACGGCCCAGCAGGGAACTCCACAGGCGGATCAACCGCGATAGGCCCGTGAGGTGGAGGGCCTGATGAAAGAGGAATATCCCCCGCCGGTGTCGGAGGGGCCGGTGTCGGAACTGGTGTTGGCAGGGCCGGCATCAGGGGAGCCGACGTCAGATCCGGCTCTGTAGGAAGAGGATCGGACAGTAGCCTAGGATCCCGAGCCTCGTCCGGGGACGGAGGAGAAAAATCCCTGGGGTCGGGCAGGGGGGACTCTGGCTCCCCTGATGGCAGCGAAGGCTGCAGGGAGCCTGGTACGACAGACAAAGCAGGGTCTGCTGTGAGCTCCGAGGCCCAGCCAGCGTCGGAGGAGCCGGCGTTGCGACACTAGGGACCGAGTCCCGGCGGATGACAGAGGAGCGGCGCCTGACTCGGGTCTCGTCGCAAGCAGGACCAAGAAGAGGAGGCCCAGTCTGGCAGGGGACACTGCCGTCGCGCCCCAAGGGTCGAGGCGTCTTAGCGGCACTACTCCAGCGGACATCGGAGAGCCGATGTCCGGCTTATAGGAGGTAGCCCGCACCAGTAGGCTGCAAACTGTGGCAGGTACTGGGGCTGGAGCCTCATTTGCCCGGGCGCCCGGAAGGCTCGAATGCGTAACCCAACGGCGGGCCGACGCCTCCTCAAAGCCTCGGAGGCTTGCCGCCGGGCGATCCCTCGGAGGGATGTTATTGCCTGCGACTCCGGCCGGAGTCGTGGAGGAGGAGGCCTTCTCCCGGTGCCTTTCCTTGTCCTGCTTCTTGTGCCCTTCAGGGGAGGTCGACGCCTGCCGAAGTTTCTTCAACTCCTTCTCCATCGCGGACATCTTCTTCTTGAGGAGATGGGCTTCGAGAGACTGCTGGTGTCATCTGCGGGTGGCCGTGTTGAAATGACGGCAGTGTGGACACTTGTCGACCGCGTGGTTGGGGCCTAAACAGAAAAGGCAGAGGGAGTGATCATCTTTGTGAGGCAGTTGGGAGCCGCACGAGTCGCACTTTTTTTTTGAAGGGGACGACATATACCGACATTCACCTGACAATTAGAAATACAAAATACAAAATACTGAAACTTTTCGGAAAACGACGAAGTAACAGGACTGGAGCTTGATAGGAACTTCACCCAGGTATGAGCTGACAGAGGAAAGAACTGGAAGGCGATGCCCAGGACCGCCTTTATAACGACGCTGCCTGATGCCGTCACCTGATGTGGGGCGGTCCTCGCCAGGGACTGCTAGCAGAAATTTTTTCCGATGTCCTGCCGCCGGCCGGCGTCAGTCCTATATGTAATTACCTACTGCAAGAGCCCTCTCGAAGTAAGATCTGCTGTTCAACCCTAACTATAGAGGTGCAAAAGCGCCTCTATAATATATATATGTCACAGGCTACCCATGGACAGATATATAAGAAATATACAGGGGGAGCTGTGTGATACCTGTTTTATCTATACAAGTGCTGTTTGACCTCAGGTAGTCTCAACGAGTGGCATAAGCCACGAGTGAGTAATTAGAAGTCAAACAGCACAAGTTTAGATAAATCCGGTATCACACAAACTCAGCCTGCATATTCCATTTATGCAGTTGGGTAGGCGCTTATGTGATGCGTTAGTTTTAGTTTTGTTTTTTTTGTTATGTGGCATAGTTTGTGGGTTTTCTTACAGAAGCAGTCTTTGCATGTCTCATGCTCTCAGTTGCCAGGTTCATTGCTAGAGACCCAGTGTCAGACACTGCATCAAGTGAGCTGACATCTTTGATTGCTGTAGACAGCCACTTTTAAAAAATGAGCAGGGAAAATGGCACTGAGGTTTTGCAAAAGCACCTTTCCACTTCAGTGTGAGCAGTTTAGGAGCTTCGGAAACTTGAGTTTTGGTTTTGGTGGGTTTTTTTTTGTTAATTTTCTGTTGTCCATTTGATTTTTCTTCGGTTGTACTGTTAACAAGTGGAGCCAGAGTGAGTGGGACTTTGGGAGGAGAGCAGCACAAGTAGGACTGTGAGTTTAAGGGCAACACTACGATGAGCGGTACGGTGGAGAATAAGAAGCTCGAGAGAGAAGGAGGGTTTAAGTTATTTGCAAAAAAACCCTGCAGTGTAAGCCACTTTGAGATCAGTCTGTATGGAGACAGCGGTACTGTGCGGCATGAGCCGGGGGGTGGGAGAGGGACTGGGCAGGAGGCACAGTAGGAACAGGACTTGCTGTAGCATGGTTAGGTTACAAGGAAGCAGAGAGCTGATTTTAAATAAAAAGAAAAAACAGAAATGGAGAGTGATTTTATGCACTGGAATCCTTCTGTTTGAGAACAGTGTGTGGTACTATGTTGGTTCTGGGTTTGGGGTAGCATTGATGTACATGGGTAGCGGAAAAATTAAACTAGATGAAAAAAGTCCTGGTCGGGGGTGGGTGTGTGTGTGTGCGTATGAGTGAAAGACATACAAACTGTGTACATAAATGGAGAGTGACACAGTAACTGTGTACATAAATGAAATGTTATGTCTACCCCAGTTGCATAGAGAATAATGCATGGGGTAGTGTGCATTATGAGAATTTAATGCACACCCAAAGAGTGGGATACTACATAAACCCTGAGAGCGAAGGTAGAGAGGTTTATCAAAGCATCCCACACTGAGGGTGTGCACTAAATTACAGTATGTACACTACCCTCATGCTTTATTTTATAATTGCTGGTGAGCAATTTTTTCCTGCCTGACTTCTGTGACCATGCGTCTCACACACACACACACACACACACACACACACACACACACACACATATACACAGTCTGTCTCTCTCTCTGTCTCCCTCTCCCACCCTCCCACCTTCTCCGAATAAGCATTCTGTTTTGTTTGTCTTTTTAATTTACAGTTTGGAATTGCAATCATGCTTAACTAGCAATGTAGGTAGTTAGCCACAGCCCTGTTCCTGCTCCCACTATCTCCCAAAGTCAATGTACAGCAAGATCTACCAGATACAGCTTTTTTAAACTTAAATATTTAAACTTTTTCAATTTAATTTAAACTTAAAAATAATAATAATGAGAGACATCTTGTTCTAGCGGCTCCTCGCTAACAGACAGATGGAACTTCCATGTCTGCAGAACTGTTCAGCCCGCCCACATAGGGAATGACAGCCAGTGAGGTAGCACGCAAGCTGAACGCTTGAATGCCGTAATAACAGGCAGGTTGTTACAGCAAATATCAACTGGCTGAGTTCACTGAAAAAAAAAGGACTTCCGGTGACGTCACCACCCCGATGGCTGCCTGAATCTAGACCTCTACAGATCCCACTGACAACTATCCCTTGGAACAACCTTAATATCTTAAAATATCTGTGCCAAAAGCTTTGCAAATGTCCAGGGGACCCAGATCTAACAGATCCCGTGGAAAGAAAGCACCAAAACAGCTGGATGGTGATGGATCATTCGAACAAAGAAGTCTCAGCAGGAGGTCTTCAGCAGCTAGTAGTGCAGCCTATGAAATGGATACAGATCAGGAAATAGAACACCTATCACGGACCCACTTTGAAACCCTGCTTAATGAATTAAAAGCCTTTTGGGCTGAAAACAGAAAAGAATTTCAAACTCTACAGAAGCTACAGCAACAAACAGAGCAGGTCGAACAGAGAGTAGTGGGAGCTGAGGAGGCGGCACAAATGGTGCATACAGCAGTAGATTTCCTGGTGGAGTTACACGAAACATAGAAACATAGACACTGAAACAGACTTTGATGGCAGATAAGGAACGCTTGGCCCACCTAGTCTGCCCATTTCCCTACCTACAGGATAAGCTGCAGATCCTAGTTAACCAACAGCCCATTTCTTCCTACCCCCCCACAAAAATTGCCTTATATCTGTCCCATGCATTCTTGAATTCCCCCCACAGTTTTAGACCCCACAACTCCTCAGGAAGGCTGTTCCATGCATCCACCACCCTCTCTGTAAAAATACTTCCTCATATTGCCCCTGAGCCGCCCCTCCTCTATCTTCAAATTGTGTCCCCTTGTTCTTGCACATCTCTTTTTCTGAAAGATGCTACCCTCTTGGACTTTGTTGATTCCACTGAGGTACTTAAAAGTTTCTATCATGCCCCCCTTTCCTCAAGGGTATACATATTAAGCTCCTTTAGTCTCTACGCGTATGGCGTCTCTTGCAGACCCTGCACCATTTTAGTTGCCCTTCTCTGGACTGCCTCTATCCTGTCTATGTCCTTGCGGAGATGGGGTCTCCAGAACTGGATGCAGTATTCCACATGGGGTCTCACCAACTGTCTGTACAGAGGGATAACAACTTCCCATTTTCTGCTGGTGATGCCTCTCCTTATACCTCCCAGTATCCCCCCAGCCTTTTCTACTGCCTTCTCACATTGCTTGCTAACCTTAATGTCATCTGATATGATTACCCCCAGGTCCCTTTCCATTTTTGTTGTTGTTACTACCTCCCCCCATTGTCTAATCTTCCACTGGGTTTTTGTTTCCCAAGTGCATTATTTTGCACTTCTTTGCATTGAATCCAAGCTGCCATACTTCTGACCATTCCTCCAACCTTGCCAAGTCCCTTCTCATCCTTTCCACGCCTCCTTGTGTATCAACCCTGTTGCAGATCTTTGTGTCATCTGCAAAGAGGCATATGTTTCCTTCCAGACACTCTGCAATGTCACTTGTAAAGACATTAAAAAGGACTGGACCCAGTACTGAACCCTGCAGTACCCCACTAGTAACCCCCCTTTTTCAGAGTGGACTCCATTTACAATTACCTTCTGTGTCCTGTTGTCCAGCCAATGTTTTACCCAGGCTACTACCCTGGGACCCACTCCCAGGCTGGTTAATTTGACTATTAATCTTTGTGTAGGACTGTGTCAAATGCTTTGCTAAAGTCTAGGTAGGCCATGTCCACAGCCACTCCCTGGTTTACTACTTTGGTCACCCAGTCAAAGAAATCAATTAGATTTGTCTGACATGACCTTCCCACTGTGAACCCATTCTGCCTTGGGTCCTGTGCCCCACTGGCCTCTAGGTACTCAACAATTCTTTCCTTCAGTAGTTATTCCATCATTTTCCCTACCACAGAGGTCACACTGACAGGTCTGTAGCTTCCTGCCTCTGTCTTGGTCCCACTTTTGTGAAGGGGAATTGCATCCACCTTCCTCCAGTCCTCAGGTACCACACCATCCTCCCATGATTTGTTAAAAAGGGAAGTCAGTGGTTTCACTAGTTCTCCCCTTAATTCTTTTAGAATTTTGGGGTGAATTCTATCAGGCCCCATTGCTTTGTCCACCTTCAGTTTTAGGAGTTCTTTCAGAACCCTTTCTTCTGTGAAAGGACTGGGATCGACCCCCCTATCCAGTGTACTTCTGTTAATTGGATTAGGCACCTCCCCCTCCTCTTCTTTTGTGAATACTGAGCAGAAATATTCATTCAGTATCCCTGCTTTTTCACTGTCCCTCTCTGCCCACCCACTGTCCATTCTATTCAGCCTCACTATCCCTCCCTTTGTCTTTCTACGCTCCCTGATATACCTATAAAAGGTTTATCCCCCTTCTTAACCGAGCTGGCTATCTTTTCCTCAGTTTGGGCCTTTGCTATTCTGACTTTCCTCCCTGCTTCATTCTGCCTTAACTGGTACAGCTCTGTCTTGCTCCTTCTGTGTTTCCTTATACTTCCTGAATGCTATCTTTGACCTTCCCCACCACCTCTTTTGAGAACCATAGTGGCTTTTTCTTTTGTTTTGATTTGTTTATTTGCTTCACACAAAGGCTTGTTGCCTCTGTGATGGCAGTTTTGATGTTTCCCCATTGTTGCTCCACCCCTCCTACTAGCCTGTTTGCTAGTGTTTTTCTAAGGCACTCTCCCATCTTGCCAAAGTCAGCCCTCCTGAAGTCCAGTACCCTCACTTTTGTATGGCTTGACTCTGTAGCTGAGTTTATCGTGAATCTGTTTGGTGGTCACTTGTTCCCAGATGGCTACCCACTTCTAGATCAGAGATCCTCTCACTGTCTCCATTTGAGAGTACAAGGTCTAAGATTGCTCCCTCACGAGTGGGTTCCAAAACTAGCTGTCTGAGGCATGCCACCTGTAGGGTATCGAGAATGGCCCTGCTCTTGGATGTGGTTGCAGCAAATGTGCTCCAGTTAACATCTGGCATATTCAGATCTCCCATCAACAATATCTCCCCTTTCTCTGCCATCCTAAGAATGCCTTCTATCATATCCTTGTCCATTCAATCCCCCTGACATGGGGGTCCGTATACAACCCCTGTGCAGACTGTGGTGCCATTTCCAGTCTCTAAGGTGACCCACAGTGCCTCCTCTCCTCCCTGTTTATGCTTTTGTTCAGTTGCTTTTATCCCTTCCCTTACATAGAGAGCTACTCCTCCCCCTCTTCTCCCCTCTGTCTCTCCTGTACGTTGTATACCATGGTATGTAAACATCCCAGTCATGGTTCTCTGTGTACCATGTTTCTGTGACTGCTACGATATCCAGGCATCCTTCGTCCATCAAGGCCACCAGTTCAGGGAGTTTGTTGCCCAGACTACGGGCATTGGTACTCATTACCCTCCATTTTCTGATGGCCTTACCCCTTTTTGCCCCATGCCTTTGTCACTTTCTCCATTTACCCCTGCCCTTCTCCCTATCGACATCTCTATCTTGATGTTTACCTCACTACCTGATTGTTTTTTTGGGGCTAGGATTTCCTGCTCATTTCCAGTGCCTCCCCTTGGCTAGTTTAAATGCTTGCCAATGAAGCATTTAAACCTATCACCTAGGATCCTGGGTCCCTCCTAGACAGATGCAGACCATCACGCCAGTATAGGCCTGCATCACTCCAGGTGGACTCGAGTCCCCATTGAAGCCAAATCCCTGAGCTCTGCACCAGTTTTTCAACCACTGATTGAATCCCATGGTGTGGAGCACCCTAGCCTCACCTACGCCATAGACAGGCAGCACCTCCAAGAAGGTTACCGTGTGCTACTTGTCTAAGGCCCCTCCCCAACTCCACAAACTCTTCCTGCACTGCTCTGATCCCTTTCTTAGCCAGGTCATTTGTCCCTAGGTGAACAATGACATCCAGCTCCCTCCCCTGTGCAGCTGCTCCAGCGATCCTGAGGATTTGCTCCCTGTCCCTCCAAGCCATGGCGCCAGGCAGGCACCTTACCTTCCTCTCCCCTTCCTCCCCCAGTTCTACCTTCCTAACAATGGAGTCCCCCACCAGGAGTTGTTTCCTTCCCCTGTGGGGTCCCATGACACCCTCCTGTGGGTCTCCTTTGTGGAGGTTCCCAGCATCCTCCTTGGTCTCCACTGAAGGTGCTTCCATTGAGGAACCACACTTTGCCAGAATGGCATATGAACTGTGGAGAGGTACAACTGGAGGGATGCACCTCTGTTCCACCACCCTCACCCTCCCTGAGCCCACTGTGGTTCAACCGCTCCTCTTTCTTGGCAACCTCTGAGGCAACGGCACAAACTGTAGAAGAAAAACTACTAGATTTGGAAGCCAGATCACGCAGAAAAAATATATGCATATATGGTCTTCCAGAGGATGCAGAAACTGGACAGATGGAAGATTTCATAAGAGATGTTTTAGATCTAGCCCCAACTTTCCAGTTCAAAATCGAACGTGCACACCAAGCACTTACAATGAAACCCGGCTGACCCCTCTGGGAGACCTCGCTCTGTGGTGTTTAAATTGTCCAGTTACAGAGACAAACAATACCTGCTCCGGACAGCTTGGCAAAAGAAAACTATAAAATATAACTCAGCTCACCTTATTTTTGACCATGACTACCCTGTGGAAATAGCAAAACGACGGGCAGCCTACTCACCAATTCTCCGGATCTTCCAGGAACATAAATTCAGATTTCAAACTCCATACCCATCGCGGCTGCGGATATTCTGGGATTCTGGATACATTGTGTACAAAACGCCAGAGGCAGCGCTGCAGAAACCACAGAAGAGAGGCAGATGCACCCAGACAGACCGGAACACAGAACACCGCCCCTGCCCCCAGCATGGAAGAAGATTCTGCGCACTAAGCATAAGGTACAAGTGGAACAGACGGCATTGAAAACTCTTCAGGACGTAAAATGATTGCTAGGCGGACCGAGCCATATGCAGGAAGATCAAGAGGAGAACCAGAATATGAACGCTACCTGAAGATACTGAGAGAACCAGCTGGAATAAATCTTTCTCAGCCTTAAAGCTGCTTATTATGGGATTTCTCCTGCTGAAACGAGACCTCATTAAATAAACTGTGGTAGATATCTTAAAACACAGAAATAGGATCCAAAAAGTTTTATACGGATCATGATACACAATTTGTTACTAAATATTGCAATACCTCTTCGCAGTGTGCAAAGGAGACACTTACAGAGGAGGAAATTTAATTTAATTTAAAGGTACAGCAAGGCAAATGAGGTTGAATTAAATGAGGAGCAATATGTCTCTCAGGCCAGTGGACTGCTCCAATGACATTGTTTGTCTTACTCCCAGAGTACACGAACACTCCAAAAAGACTCATTGGAGTTAGTTTTATTTTATTGCCCTTTTTTCTCTCCCAGGCATGGGCAGTTTGGATATACAGAAATTGTAAAACTTAAAGCTCTTTGAGAGACTAATGAAAATTTCCTTTTTGCATCTTTTGACCTTCTTTTGGGGACACTGACTGATGTTACAGGAGACAAGGATCCATCCTGGGATATACCTTAGTAAGCATTTATTTATGAAACCCAGCATCCTAAATAGGTTAATAAGAATTTATACAGCTATAACAATCCAGAAATATGGGAGAAATAGGGTCAGACCTTAGTAACACTGAAGGGGATGTTGTTAGGTGGTGATCATCCTACTTTTTCCATCATTTTAGCCCTGGCATTTACAGGGTTCAGGAGGGTGGGCACATAGGTGCACCACATCTTCTCCCATCGGGGGTCCTGCATGGGATCTCTTCCCTGATGTTGTGGGTGTAACTATACACTTTCCTACCTTGAAGGAAATAAATGTAAATAGTTTGAAGGTTGGTTCATTGTTATGTTTATGATTGTGTGTTTTTTGAGCTTGCTACTGTGAACAGTATTGAGGGTAAACCTGACTATAAGGGGAGGAGAAGATTATGTCTAGACAATAATGTATTGGGTATTGACCATCGCATAAGTACCAGAGTGCATGGGTTGAAAAATGGCTAGTCACACAAAATTGGTCATCTGTTCACATAATGTAAATGGGCTTAATAATCCTATCCAGAGATATAAAGTGATCACTTCTCAAAAAAAAACAGAAGCCCAACATTATACGTTTACAGGAAACGCACCTGAGTGATGCAGAACATAGTAAGTTATCTAAATTTAGCTTTTCCACAGTTGTGGCATCTTCCTATAAAGAAGGATGGCATCAGGGAACTTCAATATTAATAGCCCAGAAGAAAAAATTACTCACCTTAGTAATTATGTTTCTTCTAATGGAGTCTTGCTGTATTCTGACAATTGTAGTTAGCTCCTGCACTTGAACTGCCCCGGAGAGTAGAGTGTTAAATTTCTATGCAGGGCATAGAACGTTGAGCTCGAGCTTGGTCGAAGACTCTGTCTGTAGCACTTTGAAACCAAACAGTCAGATTCTTATGAGCTAAAACTCACTGACCTATCTATGTGGAAATTGAAAATTTCTACTAGCCAACTGGCGATAAGTTTTAGATTCCCGAAAGAAGACTCAAGTCAGGAAACCCAAAAACGAAAAAAACAGGTAGTAAAGCATGAAAAAAGATTACTAAATAATAAAAACACAAAGCACCCACATCAAAGGAAGTGTGCTGAAGACACCACTGGGGTGCAACACTGCACCTGCCAACCACTTCCCAAAAACCAGGTTCTGAGAGGGGAGGCAGGTCAGAATACAGCAACACTCCATTAGAAGAAACATAATTACTAGGGTGAGTAATTTTTTTCTTCAAGCAACATGAAGTCTTGCTGTATTCTGATAATTGCAGACTACCATCAGTACCTCCATGGGGGAGGGACAGAACCTACTTTCGGAATAGGCTCTGCAGTACTGCTGTGCCAAACCGAGCATCACTCCTAGTCTGGATATCCAGAGAGTAATGCTTGGTAAAGGTATGGACTGTTTTCCAGGTGGCTGCTTGGCAAATTTCTAGCAAAGGAATATCCCTGGCAGCAGCCAGAGAAGCAGCTGTACCTCTAGTGGAGTAAGCCCTCAGGCCTGTGGGTGGAATTTTACCTAGTTTCTCATAGCAGAATTGTATACAGGACACAATCCACCTGGCAATAGTTCTCTTGGTGGCAGGTTTGCCCTTACCTACTTCCCCATAAGTGAGGAACTGAAGGGAGTCAAACCTGTGACCCTTTGTATGTTCTATGTAGTAACTAAGGGCTCTTTTAACATCTAAACTGTGTAACCTCCTCTCTCCTGAGGAAGAGTGATTGGTGAAGAATACACGAAGAAACAGACTGGTTTAAATGGAAATCCGAAACAACTTTGGGTAAGAACCTCCTATTGGTTCTAAGGACCACTTTATCTCTATGAAATGAAATAAGGTCAGGCTGTACTAACAGAGCTTGCAATTCACTGATACGTCTGGCAGGGGTAATAGCTACCAAAAACAGAGTTTTCCAAGTCAAGTACTTAAGCTCTGCTGAGGACATAGGCTCAAAAGGAGGTTGCATAAGATGAGCAATGCAAACATTCAAATCCCAGGCAGGAGCAGGACCCCTAAAGGAGGGATTGGTAAAGCAACCCCTTAAAAAATTTGCAGAATACAGGGTGAGATGACAGTGAAGAAGGCTTTCCCACTGACAGAAAAGCAGAAACTGCTGACAAATGTACTTTGAGAGTAGCTGGTCTGAGGCCTAGGCCATTAAGATGAACCATATAATCCAGGACTGTAGACAAATCAGCAGTGTCTGGGGATATGTGCCTCCTGGAACACCAAATGCTGAATCTCTTTCACTTGGAGTTATAAGTTTTTCTGGTGGCAGGCTTTGAGAATATCCAGAACCCTTGAGACAGATGCAAGTCTGCATATTCTAACTCTTCAAGAGCCATGCCTTGAGATTGAGGGTCCAAAGACTGGGGTACCAAATCCTCCCGAGAGGAGGATAACAGGTTGTAATTCCTTGGAAGAGACAGGGGAAGATGGACTGCTAGGGGCAGCAACAGGGGGTACCAAGGCTGCCTGGTCCAGTCCAGAGCAATCAGAATCACCTTGCAAGGTTGTGACCTTATCTTGACCAGAACTTTGAAGAGTAGAGGAAAGGGAAGGAAGGCATAAAGAAATTTCCATTCCCAGTTCAAAATCAGAGCATCCAGAGGGACCAAGCCCAAGACTGGGGGTCTGCAACAAAACATAGGAAGTTGGTGATTGTCTGGGGCTGCAAAGAGATCTATCTCTGGAGTGCCCCATTTTGAAAAGATGACTTTCAACTCCAGAGGGTCCAGAGACCATTTGTGATGCCTTGGGAGATCTTGCTCAATGCATCTGCTAGCACATTGTCCTTCCCTGGAAGGTGGACTGCCACCAGGGAGGTCTGTAGAGAATAAGCTAGGGACCACAATTTCATGGCTTCCGTGCACAAGGCCGTGGACCGAGTGCCCCTTGCTTGTTGATGTACCACATGGTGGTGGTGCTGTCCGTCCGGACCTGAACTACCTTGTTCTGCACTGACTGAGAGAAGGCTTGCAGGACCAGAAAAACTGCCCTGAGCTCCAGGAGATTGATATGAAGGAGAGATTCCTGAGGGGACCACAGTCCCTGGGCTGTGAGAGCTCCCAGATGGTCTCCCCACCCCAACAGGGAAGCATCCGTGGTGAGGACCTCAGAGTGAGTCTGAGTGACAAATGGAACTCCTTGCCTTAGATTGTCCAGATCCTGCCATCACTGAAGGGCCTGGACTACAGTCTGAGTAACCGGGACTAATTTGGTAAGAGGATCTTTCCTTTGGGACCAAAAGGAACTGAATGTCCCTCATCTGAAACCTGGCACCTTGGACCACTGCTGTGGAGGCTGCCATGTGGCCCAAAAGCTGGAGGAAGTGCCTTGTTGGTCGAGAAACTAGAAGGTGAAAGGAAGAAGCCAGCTGTACAATGGCTGTTGCCCTTTCAAGGGGAAGGAAAGCTCTTGCTTTGACAGTATCCAGCTCTGCTCCTATAAAGGTGAGAAGCTGTACAGGCTCGAGAACTGACTTGGGAAGGTTGAGAAGAAACCCAAGGGAAGTGAGTACTTGCTGGGTCACTTGCAGATCTGACTTGACTTGGTCTGAGCACTGGCCCACAATGACCCAGTCGTCCAGATATGGAAAAATGGAAATCCTTTTTCTTCTTAAGAAGGCCACTACTACTTCCAGGCACTTTGTGAACACCCTTGGGGCTGATGTTAGGCCAAAGGACATTGCCTTGAACTGATAATGACCTGAGGGCAATTCGAACCTGAGGTACTTCCTATGGGAGCACCTGATGGGAATGTGAAAGTAGGCATCTTTGAAGTCCAGGGAGGCTAGCCAGTCCCCTGGCCATAGAGAGGGAAGAAATGTGCCCAGAGTCATCATTTTGAATTTTGGTTTTAAAAGATGACTGTTCAGGTATCTTAAGTCTAGGATGGGTCGCCACTCCCCTGTCTTTTTTGGGGTAAGGAAGTACCTGGAGTACAGACCTTTGCCCCTGTGTAGGGTAGGAACTCTCTATGGCCCCTAAGGTTTCATCTCTACTGGCCTCTGCCTCCAGAGCAAGAGTTTCTGAGGTGCTTGCAGGTGGAAAGGATTTGGCTCTCATTTTCGGAAGTTTTTGGAAACGGAGAACCAATCCCTGGCTTACTACCTCCAGGACCCACCTGTCTGAGGTAACTGACATCCAGTCCTGGACAAAGCAAGCCAGCATGCCCCCTACAGGGATGAGGGAGTCAACCTGGACTGACACATCAGGGTGTCTGCTTGGCAGGAGCCTTAGGCTGAGGGAGTGGATGCAGCCCTGCTTGTCCCGCTTCTGCCTCTCTCTCTCTCTCTCTCTCTAAAGAACCCCCTCTGAGAAAAAGAAGAGGCCTGTGCTTTGGTAGAAAGGCCTGTGAAAAGGCCTGCACCTAGCTTGCTGCCTTTGAGGAGTTGCCTGCCTCTCCTTGGCCTGTGTACTCCTATAAGTGGCCCTGTACTCATCCATTTTCTTCATGTAATTCTCTGTCTGCTCCCCACACAGAGAATTACCCACCACAGGGAAATCCATGGCCTTAGCCTGGGTGTCCTGTGAGAGGCTAGTACATCTGAGTCAAGCCAGCCTCCATAGAGCCACAGATGTAGCCATGACTCTTGACACATTATTGGAGTCCACAGCAGCATGAAAGTGTACCTTTGATGCCTCAATCCCATCAGCAGCCACCGCCTCCAGTTCCTTGGCCAGCTGTGGGGAGGCCTGTTTAGCCAATGCCAGTACAGTGTCCCACCTGGATATCGGGTACCTGGCTGTATAGGCCATATAGTTAGCCTGCCTGTGTCCCATCGATGATGCCATGGCATCTATCTTCCTGAAGTCTTTGTCTGTGGGGGTGTGAAGCCAAGGGAATATTAGCCTTGTCACAGGCTGCAGCCTGCACAACCCCAACATGGCTGCATTGCTGGTAGAAAAACTCTGTATCTGAGCCTGATAAAGTATACCTCTTGTCCATCCTTCTGTCAAGAGGAGGTACAGAATTAGGAGACTTTAGAATTTTTTGTCTGCGCTTCCCAAAGGACTTATGAAGGGGAAGAGACAGTCTCTTGGACTCCGGGATGTCCATCATTTCAACAAAATCAGGCTCCTCTTGATCCTCCACAGGAAGCTGGCGAGCTTCAGCCAACTTTCTTTAAAACAGATAGTGGGAGGGGACTCAGAGAACCTAGGAGGGGAAACACCAGAAGGTCTGTCTGGGGAGATGTCCGGTTCCACAGGCACATCCAGACTTTCATAATCATCACCATCCTCTTCAAAATCCCCCTCCTCTTCAAACTCTGGTTCACAAAAATCTTCAGGGGTATAATCTTGAGCCGGGGGAACCAACCGAACCGAACCCCTGCTAAGAGGCGCCGGATTGGTTGGAACCGGACAAAACGATTCAACAATCCGAATCACCCTGGCTATTTCTTCGGCGGTTGGAACATGGACCTCTGGATCCGAACAGGTCGGTTTTTCTTTGCGTTTTCTTTTTGTAGGAACCGATCCCTCAGGATCGGCTCTCCTCTTGCCCGAAGAAGTATAGCCCTGGTCAGAGGGCACTCCTTCTGGTTCGGTGAGAACCGAACCAGGCTGGCCTTCCGGGTCAGCTGATTTCTCGGCCTCCTTATCCCTAAGTCTACCTAATCTCTTTTCCAGGGTAGACTTAGGGAAATTTTTTTACAAATTTGGCAGTCTAAATTGAGGTAGTCAAACCCTAGACAGTAAACACAGATGGTGTGGAAATCAGCCTTGGCAAAGACCTCCCCACACTCACTACAGTGCTGAAACCCAGTGGGCCTGTTTTTTTCTTGGGTTTCTCAGACATGGCCAACCTAACCAAACTTAACCTTTATAAGGCAACCGCCAGACAAGACTCCCTTATTGGTTTCTAACAGTGTTACGGGTATTGGAAAAAACACAAAAATTACGTTTTGTTTTTTTAAACCGATAAGGACCGGTAACCACACACTAAAAAGATTTAAACTAATAGATCGGTTCAGCCGAACCGATCGAGAATAACAATTTTCAATTTCCACAAAATTACAGAGAAACTACCTAAAGTACTTACTATACCACAGACAGAGCCCTGAACAGAAAATGCGGAAAAATAATTTGGAATAAACAGACAACTTTAACCGACTTTTGAACCGAGCAGAAGGAGAAATCTCCAGAGCGACTGTTTAGTGAGGCGGAGTAAAGAATCTGACGGTTTGGTTTCAAAGTGCTACAGACAGAGTTTCTAACCGAGCTCGAGCTCAACGTTCTATGCCCTGCATAGAAATTTAACCCTCTACTCTCCGGGGCAGTTCAAGTGCTGGAGCAACTGCAATTGTCCGAATACAGCAAGACTTCATGTTGTTTGAATACGCCATTTCAGGTGAAGGAAAAATACGTGGACCCTGAGGGTCGTCTAGCGGTGGTCTCTGGTCACATCAAGGGACAGATCGTCACTGTGGCCTCTCTCTATATCCCACCAGGGACAAATACTGGGGTAATCAAGAACCTCTGCCAAAAAATAACAGAACACCAACAGGGGATTTTGATTTTAGGGGGAGACCATAATATGATACACGGCCATTCAGACACATCAAAAGCACAGGTCCCCAGAAGAACTACTACACAGAAGGTGGCAATGGCATATTTTAAAGAAATGCAGTGGACAGATGTATGGTGCACTTTATACCCAAACAGGAGGCCATATTCTCTCTATTCAGCACCGCATAAGGTTACTACTTTCAAATTTCTAAAGAATATTACTATTGGATAAGGGACTGCCTAATGACTCCATCACCACTGTCTGAATGCTCCCAATTAACCTTAACCTTTGACTGGCTAATGGAGGGACATAATACACTATGGAGGTTTAATAAATTTCTCCTAAATTTGAGAGATTTCAGAACCATGGTGGAAGAAAGAATTCCCCAAATAATACAGGATAATTCGGCCCGGACCTTAAAAAAAAAAAAAAAAAAACTACGCTTTGGGATATTGTCAAAGTGGTACTGCGAGGGGATATAATAAAATTTGCATCCTAATATAAGAAGCAGCAAACAATGAGGATGGAGCAACTCGATCAACTAAAAGACCTGCAGGAAAAGCATGCTGCTGGGGTTGTGGGAAGCCTTCCACTTTTGCAGGCTACCAGAGAGCAGTTACAGAAACTGCTAGATAACCGGACAAAACAGGCCCTGCAAAGTCTGACACAAAATTTTTTTTTTTGGGGGGGGCTCTAGGGCGACCAGATTATTGGCACACAGATTAAGACAGAGAACCAGTGAATCCACAATAACCCAAGTTCAGGACCCAGAGACGGGGCGGATGGTGGCAGTGCCCTCCCAAGTTAGACAAGCTTTTTGGAAGTTTTACCAAAAGCTACATACCTCAGACCATGAGACAGACCAGAGCAAGGTAAAAAAAAAAAAAAACCTTTCTTGCTGGGCTGGGATTGCCATCATTAACACCAGAAGAGCAGCAAACACTAATATCACCAATCACAGAAATGGAACTCATGAAAGCCATATCTAATTTAAAAAACACACAAGAGCCCTGGTCCAGATGGATATACAGGGGAATTTTACAAAATATTTAAGGAGACATTATCCCCTGTCCTCTTGAGAGCCTGTAAGGAAGCACAGGAGGAAGAGGGGAAATGCAGATACATGGAGGTATGCCACCATTACCAGTGTACTAAAACCCGGCAAGGATAACACTAACTGTTCATCATACCGCCCTTCTCGGTATTAAATATTGACTACAATACATCAATCATGGCTAAACGCCTAGAAGCTTTATTGCCTGGTTTGGTTAACCAGGACCAAATTGGGTTTGTATTGGGTAGACAGACCCAGGACAACATAAAGAGAACGCTTTACCCATTACACTACGCCGCCCTGTCAGGGGCCCTGTTCCTGCTTTTAAGCTTGGATGCGGAGAAGACCTTAGACAGGGTGGCATAGGCTTTTTTGGGGGGCCGTCCTAGAGAAGATGGGATTCCCAGAAGAATTCAGATGGGTCATCACAGGACTATACACCCGACCTAAAGTATATATATAAAAATAAATGGATCTGTAGCAACACCAATCAATCTTCCTAGAGGCACCAGACAGAGATGCCCACTATCGCCCCTATTATTTGCTTTATGTTTGGAGCCCTTGGTCCAAGCCATTAGACAGCATGACGAAATCTCGGGCTTACAGGCAGGAGATACACAACATAAATTGGCCTTGAACGCAGATGATCTTCTGGTCTATTTGACGGACTTGTGGGACTCCTCAGGACTGCTCTGGGATGTGATGGGAAGCTTTGGGGATACAGCAGGGTATAAAATTAACTCCTCAAAGACTAAGGTAATGGGAATTAAATATACTCCTACAGTTCACATTAAAAATAACTTCCCATTTAGGTGGTCTTTACCAAGCTTGAAATACCTCAGAATACAGCTTAGCCCGGTACACGACCAGCTATTTGACCTCAATTACACCCCACTAATAGAGAAAATAACAAGGGACCTAGAGAGATGGAGGGTCCTTCCCATCCCATTAATACAGAGGATTGAGGCAGTGCACATGGTGGTGTTGCCACAGTTCTTATTTTTAGCATAAACTATCAAAATTACAATCCCAGACCCCTTTTATAAGACATTAAATAAAAGAATCATTCAATATATCCGGGGACTACAGAAACCAAGAATTTGTTTATCAGTTCTACAGCTCCCGAAAAAAAAGGGGTGCTCTCCCTTCCAGATTTCAAACACTACCATGCAGCTCCACAGATTAGAACTATACTATATTGGCTTCACCCTCTGTATTCTGCAAAGTAGAAAGCTTTAGAAATAATAGAAGATCCCATGAGACCACACAAGGTACTGCTCTCGCCTCTAAGGGAGATAGCACTGAGAGAAATTAGTAACCCATATACGGTGGCCACCCTGGAGAGTTGGCAATCAGTTCCAACTTCTAGAAGATTCACTAATTGAAGGCCATTATTTTATTCTCTACCATACCTAGAAAGGTTTTTACCAGCCAAGATGGACGCAGGCTACCGCAGGTGGGAAAGACAGGGCCTACACATGATATATCAATTTGTGGATGGGGGTACCTTCCTTACCTTTGCTGACCTAGAGACCCGCTATGGAGTTTCTCCACGATATAAAATCCCTTACTTGAAAATATCGGAACCTATTAAAACATTGAGTAAAAAAATGTGGACAACCTCCCCCTCTCCTCAGCTGGCCTGTCTCTTAAAAAGGATTCTGGAGGGCAAGGCTCCTCTGGAACACAATTTCATACCTATATACTGCAATCCATACATTGGAGGGGACTCCATAGCCTCAATCCAACGGGCATGGGCCAAAGACCTTGACATGATGATCTCAGAGGAGATGTGGGATAGATACATGAGTAAAATCCATAGAAGCAGCTCCTCTCCATGCTGGAGGGAGTTTGCATGGAAGAATGCAGTTGGGTGCCTGCAGTCCAGGCACATTACACTCTGGGAAATAAGGCAGAGTACTAGAGGGGAAGTGAAGACACCCCAGCTACACATGCTCATGTGTTTTGGAGATGCTCCAAACTTCAAACTTTCGTCTCAGAATTGCAGGGGGCCATGGGGATTGTGTTCTCACCCTCTATGAGACTTGCCCCTTCCTTGTTTCTCCTTCTTGAGATACCCAAGGATTACAGAGATACACAATCAACAAAATTGTTGTTGATAACCTTATTGGCAGCTAAGAAGGCCATAACCAAAAAAAAATGGATGAGCCGGAAATCACCCAATCTCTTACAATGGCAAGACACAATGATTGGCATATACAAGATGGAAAGACGAACAGCAATTATAAATAGGAGGCAGATACTGTCTGAGGAGATGTGGAAGAGATGGGTGTTTTACATCACCTCCTTTAGACAGGATTTCGTACCATGAACAAAAATTAGAATGCCTCAAACATTTATAGAAATAGCAAAACTGTAAGATGTATATAGACTCATTTTTCTCCATCTCCTTAATCTTCTCTAGGCTATTTCTGACTGTTAACCCTCTATTCTTTATACTCAGATAAATATACAGTATGAATTTGGACATCATCAAGCTTTGTGTATGGTTCAAGTTATGATATGTAAATGTATTTATACAATGGGGCTGGTGATACACATTGGAAATAAAAAGACATTCTCACTGGAGTGAGATAAATGCTGCTTACATAGCAACTTTGAGGTTATTTACATTTACACACACAGTTGCTACGTCACGAAGCGAATTCTCACTCTAGCTATGTCACTACAAGCAGTATGCTCACCACAGTACGTTTCTACATCAAACATTTTCTGAACATGACCCAGTATAAAAAGGATCCACAGAAAACCTTGACATCACTGCAAGAAACACAAAACACTCAATTTCAACATATTTGAAACACATGCTTGTTGCGTTCAACCGAAGTGCAGCTCTCCACATATCATACGTAACCTGAACCCGAAACTGAAGTGCCAGAAAACAAATGCTGAATGAATTTAACACATCCCCACACTATGCACTATACCCCACTGCAAGTCTTCCCAGAATGTTCACTAATTCTTCACTACCTTACTTCTTCAGTCCTCATTGGAGATAGAAATAAAAAAAGCAATCCGTGAAAACAAAAGTCCTGCAGCCGCACCACCGCTAACAAAATGCGTTACAACTCAGAAATAAACCACACAGCCACCAGACTGCACAGCACAGTGGATGCCAAATAAGCATCACAGGGGAAAAATGTACACCAAATTAACAATAAACCATGAAAGAAAAAGAAATAACAAAAACACCCTCCAGGAAGACAGCGATCCCACCCACTCAACATACTAAACCAATCAAAGCATCACACAAACAAAACTTAACCAATCACAAAGAACAGCCTAAAATACCAACCAATAACAAAACATTACTACTTCCCATTCATACCTACAATCAATTACATAGCAGCAATCACCCCCATTCACAACACAAAGCAAAATCCCACAGAAAACAAAATGCTAAACAGAGTACAAACACAAATAAAACTAACATAAATGTGTCCCGTATTGCATAAATCGAACACATGATGGGCAGCAGTGAGATAAAGAAAATAATCTCACTCTTGCATCGTAAGGTATGCATATCTCACTCGTGAGATATCCATACCTCACTCTGCAGGAGTGAGATTATTTTCCATATCTCACTGCTGCCCATCATGTATCCCCTATATCTTTTTCTTTGTATGTAATGTCTTTAAAAAATTATATATAACGTTAAAAAAAAAAAATGCTCACCAGTTAATGTATGCATATATGTTTATCCAATGCTTGTGAGGATATGTTGTGGCAAATATCAGTGAAGGTTTTGTGACCTCTGGAACTAGAGTGAGAATATCGAAATATTCTCACTGTAAGTAAGATATTCGTACTCTAGGTCCACAGGTCACAAAATTATCCTCACTGTAGCTCCTGATTGGTCCCTGACAGCAGCATGAGATCCACACTTTTAAAACTGGAATATCAGGTTTCAGTTCACGGTTGGCTCCCGAGCACTACTTTCACTTTCAAGCCATAGGTCACAAAGTATTTTAAACTGTTGAATCTCTCAATAAAAAAAGCATTTTTTCCTCCCATTATGGCACCCAGAACTTTGCAAATGTCAGAAAACTCTCCAGAAATGAATTTGCTCGGCACAATACCTCCCTCCATCTCCCTACCAGCAATCTCATTATCCTCACCGCCCTCTCCTTCAGTCCTAGCTGGCAAACAGTCTCCCACAGTCTGCATTAACACAGGCCACGCCCACTCGCTACTCAAGTCCTGATGGCCACTACCTCAGCATGACCGCGTCTCGGGGACTCCTATGCTGATGCACTGATGCACGCAGTAGTGTCAAGTGTGTCAGTAGTCGGCAGTAACTGCTCAGTCATCATGAAAAAACACTCAGACATCCAAATAAAAAAAAAAAAAATAAACACCACAAAACATGAAACAAGCGCTGGATACATGTAATGTGCCATGCCTGCATCAGATCGCGTAGTTTGACTGTTAACATCACTCATGGCTCCACCACTCGTGATGTCATAAGGTCAAACTACACTCGGGAATAATATCACAGATATTTCTGATGGGGGCATGAAGAAAAACTTACTCACCTTAGTAATGTTGTTTCTTCTAATGGAGTCTTGCTATATTATGACAGATGCAGATGCAGTTTGTCCCACCATTAGAACTGCTCCGGAGGTGAAAGAGTTAACTTCCATGCAGAGCATGGAACTTAGAGCGCGAGCTCGGTTAAAGAAGCTCTGTTAGGGTGATTTCAAACCGAAACCGTCAGATCTTTACGAGCAAAACTCACTAAGGCTCTGTGTGGAAGCTGTCACCTACACTAGCCAACTGGCTACTAAAATATTCACACATTTTCCTGGTCCCAACACCAAGACTCAAGTCAGGGGACCAGAAAAATAAGATAAAATAACTAAATAAAACACAACACCCAAACATAAAGGAGGGCATCAATAAATGCCAACAGTGGACTGCCCACCCCATACCCGAAGTAGAAGTTCTGAGAGGGCAGGCTGGGGGAGATCATAATATAGTAAGACTCCATTAGAAGAAACAACATTACTAAGGTGAGTAATTTTTCTTCAAACAACATGAAGTCTTGCTATATTATGACAGATGCAGACTACACAGCAGTACCTCCATGGAGGAGGAACAGAACCTACTTAGGAATAGGTCTGGAAGCACGGCTGTGCCAAACTGAGCATCCCTCTTGGCCTGGATATCCAGGAAGTAATGCTTGGTGAAAGTGTGTACCGTTTTCCAAGTAGCTGCTTGACATATCTCCAAGATAGGGATGTCTCTAGCAGCAGCTAGAGATACAGCTGTACCTCTGGTAGAGTGAGCCCTCAGGCCTGAGGGGGGAACCTTACCCAGCTTTTGATAGCAAAATTGGATACAAGAGACGACCCACCTGGCAATGGATCTCTTAGTGGCAGGTCTCCCTTTCCCAACCTCACCATAAGTGAGAAATAGTTGGAGGGAGTCAAACCTGTGACCCATGGTACGCTCTATGTAGTAACTTAGGGCCCTCTTAACATCTAAGCTGTGCAGCCTCCTCTCACCAGAGGAGGAATGGTCAGTGAAGAACGCTGGAAGTGAAATAGATTGGTTAAGGTGGAAATCTGAAACCACCTTAGGCAAAAACTTCCTGTTAGTCCTGAGGACTACCTTATCCCTGTGAAAGGAAATAAAGTCAGTCTCCACTGATAAAGCCTGTAACTCACTTATGTGCCTGGAAGAAGTGAGGACTACTAGAAATACAGTTTTCCAAGTCAAATACTTAAGCTCTGCCGAAGACAGAGGCTCAAAGGTGGGGTTGCATCAGCTGAGCAATGCAAACATTAAGATCCCAAGCAGGGGCAGGGGCAGGGTCCCTGAATGGAGGATTGGTATGAAGCAATCCCTTAAAAAACTTGGAAAATACAGGGTGAGCAGAAAGAGAAGAGGGCTTCCCTGCTGAAATGAAGGCAGAGACAGCTGCCAAGCGCACTTTCAGGGTAGCTGGTCTCAGTCCCAAAGAATTAAGATGGACCATATAATCCAATACAGTGGGTAAATCAGCAGATTCCGGGGAAATATGCTTCCCAGAACACCATATGGAAAACCTTTTCCACTTGGAGTTATAGGTAGCCCTGGTGGAAGGCTTCCTAGCAGCTTTCAGGATTTCGAGGACACTTTGAGAAAGTTGTAGATCAGCAAACTAACTGCTCAAGAGCCAAGCCTTGAGGTTGAGGGATTTGAGATTCGGATACCAAACTCTCCCCTGAGCACAGGTTAACAGATTGTGGTTCCTGGGGAGACACAGGGGAAGATGGGCTGCTAAGGACAGAAGGAGTGGGTACCAGGGCTGCCTGGCCCAGTCTGGAGCAATCAGGATCATCTTGCAGGGCTGAGACCTGATATTTGACTAGTACTTTGAACAGGAGAGGGAAGGGGGGAAAGGCATAAAAGAACTTCCCTTCCCAATCGAGGAGAAAGGCATCTCAGGGGGACTAAGCCCAACACTGGGGGCCTGCAACAAAAAAGTGGAAGCTGATTGTCTGGGGCTGCAAAAAGATCTATCTGAGGAGTGCCCCATCTGGCAAAAACTATCCCCAGTACTAGGGGATCCAGTGACCATTCGTGATGGCCCTGGGAAATCCTGCTGACAGCATCTGCCAGGACATTGTCCTTGCCTGGGAGGTGAACTGCTATGAGGGAAGTGTTCAGGGAATAAGCCAGAGACCACAACTTCATCGCCTCGGTGCATAAGGCTGAAGACCGAGTGCCCCCTTGTTTGTTGATGTACCACACTGTAGTGGTGTTGTCTGTTCTGACCTGTACCACCTTGTTCTGAACAGATGCAGAAAAACCTGAAGTGCTAGAAAAACAGCTCTGAGTTCCAACAGATTGATGTGGAGCAGAGATTCCTGGGGGACCATAACCCTGGGTGGAGGGGTCGCCCATGTGAGCTCCCATCCCAAGAGGGATGCATCTGTAGTAAGGGTCAAGGAGTGGGACAGAGGGATGAAAGGCACCCTTGTCTCAGATTGCTCTGATCCTGCCACCACTGAAGGGCCTGGATCAGGGTTCGAGTCACTAGGATTAACTTGGATAGGGATCTCTTCTTTGACACCAGAAAGCTCTCAAATGGAACTGAATGTCCCTCATCTGAAATCTTGCTCCTTGCACTACAGCTGTGGAAGCAGCCATGTGTCCTAGGAGCTGCAGGAAATGCCTTGCTGGTCGAGACCTGCAGAGTGAAGGAGCGAGGCCAGGGCCACCAAGGTCCTTACCCTTTCCAGGGAAGGAAGGCTCTGGCCTGCTTTGTGTCAGTTCTGCGCCTATAAAGGTGAGTACCTGGACAGGTTCCAAAACTGACTTTGGAAGACTGAGAAGAAAGCCCAGAGAGGTAAGCAGCTGCTGGGTAACTAGCAGGTGTGATTTGACCTGGTCTGGAGACTGACCCACAATGAGCCAGTCGTCCAGGTAGGGAAAAATGGCAGTCTTTTGCCTTCTTAGATGAGCAACTGCTACTGCCAGACATTTTGTGAACACCCTTGGGGCAGAGGTGAGGCCGAAGGGCATTGCTCTGAACTGATAATGGCCTGAGGGCAGTTCGAATCTGAGGTACTTTCGATGAGAGCTTCTGATAAGAACATGGAAGTAGGCATCCTTGAGGTCCAGGGAAGCTAGCCAGTCCCCTGAGGGGATACCTGGCCCGATTTGAAAGGGGTTCGAGCTTTATCCCAGTAGATTCTGAGCCGAGTAAAAGCATTCCGAGGAACGAGGATGGGGTCTCGTCCACCGACTGACCCCCAGTGGACTCCAAGTCAAGTGGCCTGGAGAACAAGGAGTCGTCGTCGTCGGACTCCGAGGAGTCTGCGAACAGCTGCCGAGCGCCTGTGCCACCCTCCATATGCTGAGGTCGATCGGAAGTGAGGGTGACCGACAATCTATGGGGCAAACCCTGACCCGACCGTGAATCCTTGGTCAGGGCCCCAGTCTTCGGTTGTGGAGGCGGAGGTTCCACCACAATGGGTGGCGCGGCCAGTTTCAGCCTAACAATCAGTGCCGGCTTCGGCTCCTCGACCACTACGAGGGGTTGCTTCGGCGCTCCAGTGACAGCCACTTAATGGCCAGAGAAAGCGACGGAGTCAGCTTATTCCCGGACAATAAGAGCTGCTGCCACATTAAATCCTCATATCGCCGACGCAACTTGCGCCGGAGCCCATCCTCCGAAGAGGATGACGAGGATGAGTGGCGCCGCCACTTTTCATGGTGCAGAGTCCGAGACCGCCAACGTCAGCGGGACCGGCTGGATCTGGAAGAGGTCAGAGACTGAGACCTTCGGGGATTCCAGGGGTGGGTCAGAGGGGGGAACCCGCTTCTTCCTCTGTTCAGGGACCTTAACTGGGGACTCCAGCACAGCAAGTCCTCAGTTTCCACCGGGGGAACCGGTGAAGAAGGGTTGTCGGCTTCTCCAGTCGACAAACCGTCCGACGGGTCGAGAAAAATCTCAACCGTGTCGACGGCTGTCTTGGCCAGCTGACCTGAAGGCAACACCGTGAAGCCAGCGGCCTTAGCCGTAACCTCGACCGAAGTCGACTGTCGACTATCCGGGGAAGGGGACCTCTCCCGCTCCCACGAACGTCGACGGTGGGACTTACCTTTGGAGTCCTTCTTCTTGGACCAAGAGGAATGTCCCGATGCCCCTTCTCCCTTGGTGGAGAGGGACTGGCAAAGCTCCTTATAGGAAGCTGTGTAGGAAGAGCCCAAGGAGAGTGGGATAAATGCCGTGACCGAGGATGATGATGCGGCCTGGGCCGCCGCCTCCTCCTCGAGGGCGATCATCTGCTCCAGCTGTTCTGCCGAGCCCGCCGCCACGGACACCGCCCAATTGGCCTCCTTCGACTTGACTGGAGGATAACATTTTTCAGGTCGCCCCAGGAGCAATCAGGCAGCGCGGTCCTCCAAGACCGAAGCCAAAAGGGATTTGCATAACTCACAAGCCTGTGAGTCATGGCCGAGACCTAGGCAGTAAACGCATGTGGAGTGTGGACTGGTCCAGGATATCTTCTGCCCACAGGGGTACCAACGAAATCTGGGAGTCGATTTGTTCATCACAGCCGCGAGAGAAAAGGAAGACCGAAGTCTTTTAAACTTTAGAATGAGTTTCGGTTTAACCGAAGAGTGTGGATCCAGGCCTAAAACGCAGAGCGCTAAGAAGGGAACATGAGCTTCCAAGCGGTAAGGAAGATCTGATGTCATGGGGCACAGCCGCGAGTTTTACCACCCGGGTGGGTGGGAGGAGCCAGCTTGAAGACCTTCCGGCAAGATTTAAAGCGGCGAGGAACCTGCCAGTAAGTGTGGATTGAACAACATATCCACGTCCCTAGAAACATGGGTTGTCTAAATAAATTCAAACTGGGGTTCCAGTCCTTCACTTTGCATTCTGCTCAGGTATGTGCCTGATCTCATTTCTCATGTTTTTTTTATCTTTGTAATTTCACAAGGTGCTATGATGCACTTTATATTTGCACTATATTGTTGGCACCTTTAAAGTCCCTTTGGGCTACAGGTTAAAGTAACAAGCTGTGAATGAGCTTGATACATCCAGCAGACCTGGGTTTGATTCCCACAACCTCCACTTGCATACTGTGTGACCTTGAGTAAGTCACTTAACCTCCTCAGTGCTACCAGGTCACCCTGAAAACAGGCCTTATGCCAAGTAAGCCTTAGTTGGTTACCAAAACAAAAAAAAAGGGCATTGGCACAATATGAATGCATCCCCTGACAAAGCCTGGTAGCGTTCCTGGGTTGTTGATCACTGTGTCCTGCACATCATGTTTTTTAGAATAAATATGGTAAGATAATATTAATTCTTTCCATGCTTCAAGTCTGTTTCTGAAGGGGATACTACATTTCACTGCTTTTTGTTTCGGTTTTCTTGTTTTAACTTACCAACATATTCCGGTGTCCCCATAATCTCCCTCAGTTCTTCATCTATGTTAATTATTCTGGAGAGGCCAAAGTCAACTATCTTGATATCTCCCAGAGGGGAGCTGCTGGTTAGCAGAATATTCTGTGGCTAAAATGAAAAGTAAACAATCATTACTGAAGGGTGCAATAAAAACAGACACAACAGGTAAATTAATACACTGTAGCTCTCCACAGCCATTACCAACAGCTATAGCATTTAATAAAATTAGTACAGTATGCAGTTTCAAAGGTGGAAGACTGCCTTCAGGGTCGAATTACTGACCTATAAAGCCTTACACGGTCGGGCACGGGACTAGCTGCAAGACCTCCTGGTTCTGCACTGCCCAGCTCGCCCTCTTTGTTCCTCTGAGGGTGGCCTCTTGGTCGTTCCCAGGACAAGGCTGCGGCCTTCGGGAGACTGTGCTTTCTCCGTGGCCACGCCTGCTCTGTGGAAACTATTCCCGGGGTATCTTAGAGAGGCCCCCTCAGTGGAAGCCTTTAAGAGGAGGCTCAAGATGTTACTATTTGAACAAGTGTTTGATTCATTATGAGTACTTATGCGCTATACTGACTGTCCTTTTATTTATTAATGCTGCAATCTGTATTTTAATTGTGTGTAGGCTCTATAATATGGTGACTTTATATATGTTTAAGATGCATGTTTTTATTGTTGTATTGGAACTATGTATTGTAAAGCGCCCCGAGCCCCCAGGAAGGGGCATTTTATTAATACCACTATCTATCTAATATTACTTCAAAAGTCCTGCTGCTGAGATTTCTCCCAAATTCCCTAAATTCTGATTGGAGGACCTCTTGCAAGCACTGTCCTATTTTGTTCATGCCAGACGGACAGCAAAACTTGTTCCTCTACTGCCCCCTCTAACAATTTATCTATCTATCCAGGGTGTGAGATCCTAGACCCTTGCAGCTGGGAAGCAACAGATCATCACGATCTCATGTTCCTGGCTGCACAGAACCCTCTAGGTGAATCTAATAATATAATCCCCTACTACCACATTCCAAACTTACTTTTGTCTCTAAACATTTAACAACCATAATATTTTAAGATCAGAAGAAACGGACTCTAGATCCATCAGCTCCAACACGCCCCCCGGCTTCCTAAGAAGGCACTTCTGAGCTTGATGTACAAATGTACTAATTTATAGGGATTTCCCACCCATCCTAGTACCCAAGATGCCCTTGATAAGCAGACATTTGTCTACGTTTACCTTGAAGGCCTGTAGTGTCTTCATATCCAAGATCTCCACTAATAAGCTATTCCACAGGTTTAAGACCCTCTGGAGGAGTGCTTCCTAACATTGTTTCTGGCTGCATGGGCTCTGTACTTGGCCATATTCCTTAATGATCTCCCTTCTGCCTGCTTCACTTCCCAAATCCATATGTATGCGGATGACACCATCCTTTACACATCTAGCACTTCTCCCACTGATGCCCAGACTAGACTGCAACAGGATTTCGCCGCGGTTCAGAAATGGTTCCAGTCGCATCAATTGTTTCTGAATGCTAAAGACAGTCTCCATGTCCTTCGGCACCAGACAGAGGCTATCTACCCTTAAATCCCGTCCCGCATTCTACACACTGGATGGTATTTTGATAGAGAATGTCACTTCCTTCAGATACCTTGGGGTCTGGCTAGACCGCCATCTGGACTTTTCAGCACATGTGGATGCAGTCCATAAAACCTGCACCAAAAGCTTGGCACCTTATATAGAAACAAGGATTGCACTCCTCCATCAGCCCAGTGCACTACTGTGCAGAAAATGATCCTTTCCTCCTTTGACTATGCAGATATAGTCTACAGTGCCACCCCCAAAACTACTCTGGCCAGACTGGACACCCTTTTCAATTCCTTCTGCCGCTTCATACTATCCTGCCCCCTCCCCCACACTCACCACTGCAAAACGTCCCTCCCTTCACTGGAGTCCAGGGGGCTGCCACATTCTGTTACCTTCATGTCTAAATTCTGGTCAGGGAATCTCCCCTCCTATCTTTCCTCCGTCATCTCTGCCTCCTCATTGAGCTCACATTCTCTTCGGAATACTGACTCTTGTTCATTCGCCATCCCCTACCACTCCACCTCTGTTGGTCAATCTGCCTTTTCCTACCGCTGTCCTAAACAATGGAATGCCCTCCCCTCCAATATCCATAATGTGACTTCACCCAAAGCTCTCTCTTCCCTCCTGCGCATGTATACATCCAACTCCTACTTATGCCAAACCACCTGACCCCTTTCCTAGTTACATTCCATCTGAAGCCTTGCCCTATCGCTGATCCCCCCCACCTTTTGACCTGTTGCAGTTGTTCACTAGAGATTCATCTCCAAAAGGCTTACTATGACCTCTCCCCAGTACTCTTCTGTATATGCTGGTAGTCACAGGATCCATGTTGTACTCAGTTATTGTAATCACTGATCATTCCCCTGATTGTACCTGCCTATGTTTCTTCCACTCATTTGTATTTTGACCGGTGTACTTTAACTTGATGTACTGTACTTATTGTATCCTTGTTCATCTTGTATTTTGCACTCTGTATACCAACATGTCTAAATTTGTATCCTGCACTGCTATTCTTGTACCTTCACATCCCCTTACTCCCCAGGACACATCTCGAAACAAGCTATACTGCTCAGCGTGCTTTCCAGGTGAAACGCTTGAAGGAATAAATAAAACAAATTATTCCAAAAGAACTACTGCTGAACTTTAGGAAATGTCCCCACTTCCTGCCAAAGCAGAAGATACATACATCTCTGTGCAATCTTTTTGCTGTCACTGATTATGCAGAAGACCGAGATCATGTTTCCCTCAGCCTCCGTTCCTAAAAGGAGAGCATGGTAAGGGCCTAAAGACTAGCTGGTCCATGAAAGGGGTAGTATTAAGGATACCCCCTGGCCTGGTGCCATGCTGCCACACAGTGCCACAGATATGGATAGTACACTGGTATATTGTCTAAGTCTGTGTACCTGCACGATAGGCCCATATTCAGACCCAATCCATTTTGCAGAAGCTGTGTGCAGCTGACATCTTGATGCTGTGCCTGGAGAAGGGGGTCACTGGCATAGGGAGCAGGGGGCAACTAGACTATCAGGGAGACATGGGCTGAAATGTTTGGGGTACCGATCAAGTGGGGGAGGGCACAAGATTACTGAGGCTATTGTTTTCCATATAGGAACAGTGATGGGGGTGGGGGTCAACTAGAATGGCAGGGATTACTGTGCTGCATGTCAGAACAGTGATCAGGGGTGGGGGGGTACACCATTGGGGCATTTAGCAATAGGTCTGTGAAGGCAATAAACAGAGTGGCACTAATGGCTGCTTAACACCTCCACAAACCTTTGAGTATGCCAGAGCACCTGCAAGGAAGGTTCAGGTGAGTTGCATAGAGGCCTGGCAGACTTTAGTGCTGGCTCACTAAAAAAGGGTAGTGCCTCACTAACCGTGCCTTTCAGTATGCCACTTTTTCAGATTCCCCAGTTTCCCAAGGGCAAACCATGGTAAGTGAGGAACTAACTTTGTTAGGGGGCACTAATCTGGTTTAATATACTGGCCCAGAAAGCCAACTATATAATAAAACCTTAATGAAAGTAAACCTTACTAGTTAAATGTAAAAATAAATTTACATGAAACCATTCCGCACAAAAGTTTGAAAGGGACACTGTCAGCCTTTGGGGCCGATTTTGAAAGGCTGACAGTGAAGGTGTCTGGTGCAAGTTGTAGCAATACAAAATGTATAAGTAGCCTCATATTAGCCTGGTACACCTAGAAATGTACGATTTTATGTCGGGCCACCTGTAATATCACTTCCACGTGTCCATGAGCTGCACTAGTGCAGGAGCGTGGAGAAACTAGTTTATGAACGAGTTCTGTTTTTGGGGTCATACCTGTAAAAAACGCTGAATCCATCACTTGCTGCAACACAGGGTAGAAGAGGAGCCGAGGAAAAAATCCCAGACACCACTCTCCGAGTCCTACCTGTGAGGAATGATTGAAACCATCGGAGGACTGTTCCAGACAATCCGCAGAACAACTGCAGGCACTCTAACAGCACACCATGGTCCACGGTGTTGAATGCCGCAGAAACGTTAAAGAGTAACAACATGGAACGGCTTCCTTGATTTCTTGCAGTTAACAGATCAGATACCTGAACAAGCACAGTCTCAGTACTGTGCCTCTTCCTAAATCCGGACTGGAAAGGTTCACAGGCATCATAGATGGTTAAATGGGCCTCCAGTTGCTCCATGACAACCTTCTCAATAACCTTGCCCACAAAGGGCAGGTGAGAGACAGGCCTGTAGTTGGCTGGACAGTCCGGGTCAAGGGTGGTCTTCTTAAGGAGGGGTATTACTACTGCCTCCTTCAGGGGGGTAGGGAACACCCCTGTATCCAATGAACACTGGAAAATCTCAGTCAGGACTGGGACGATGACCTCAACACACCCCACCAGCAGGCGAGTTGTGCCCAGGTCCAAACTACAGTTAGTCTGGCGCATACTCTGGATGATCCACACGACGTCTATTGTTTCCAGCTGGCCAAAATCTGACCAGACAAACTGGGCACCTGTAATCTCCTGCCAACCTCTCCACCACCCATTGGGGAGGCTGCACCAATCTCAGAACTGATGTGGCAACCTTATCTGCAAAGAATTGAGCAAACTCACCACATTTCTCCTGTGAAAAAGCTATCTGGGACTGAAGACAGGCTGAACTGCGCAGTCTCAACAGTCCAGGAGAGCTGAGCTGGTCGATTCTGTGCAGCAGCAATCTCCCTGGACAGGAACTCTGCCTTCTTATGGGACATTGCTGATTGATAGAATTTATAATGATCCATCAACCTGAGTCTGTCAGCCTCCAGGCCGGATTTCCACCAGCGCCTCTCCAGCCTTCGCCGCACTCATCTCAGCTCCTTAAGAGTCCCATCAAACCATGGAAACTTAAGGCGGAGAGCGAGGGGGCGAACACGGACAGGAGCTACAGAATCCAGAGCTGCCATAACCGCCTTATTATACGCCAGTACGAGCTCCTCTGGATCGCTGCTAGCACTCACCAAACATGATTGGTCTTATGGCAGTACTGGACCTATCAGGGGTCAAACCCCGTAAAGGGTGGTACTAAACCATCTCCACAGAGGCAGGTCTATGAGAAGGAGCCTGGAAACTTAACCTTATGGTATGATGGTCAGAACATCCGACTATTTCCACCACCAGGTCAGAGGTCTCCATCCCTAGTAGGAAGACCAAGTCCAACGAGTGACCCCGACTGTGGGTGGCAGAGGTAACCATCTGTGTTAGGCCCAACAAAGTCATAAGTTGGAGGAAATACTGACCAAATTGTGAGATTTCATCGTTGACCCAGGTGTTGAAATCCCCCAGAATTATCCAATAGGGGAACTCCAGCACCATATCGACAATGACATCTGCGACTTCCTGCAGAAACTCCTTCTCCCCACCGTGTGGACGGTAGACGAGAAGTATTCTGCAACCTACTCCTGCCCCCACGGTACACTCATAGGACTTGGTAACCCCCACCGGGACATCCACAAAGCCCAGTTCCAATTTAAAACAAATGGCTACACCCCCATCCCTACTATACTCCCTTGAGCGGTGTATCACCAAGTACACGGCAGGAACTTATGCTTCCAAAACTGGGCCAGCATTTTCGTCCAGCCAGGTCTCAGTGATGCATGCCAGGTCAGCTGAAACAACAAGATCAGCGCTAACTGCCATCTTCTTTTTAACAGACCTGGCACTGCATAACACCACTCGGGTCGAACAGGAAGGAGAGGCTGATCAAGCCATCTGCCCACAAAAAGTGGAACTCTTGGGTATGGGAACCAGGCAGGGGAGACCCCTTTCTACAATCCATTTCGCCCCAAAGCGTCTTCTAGGCTCCACCACCCCAATCTGCCCACCCTGTTCCACTAACTCACCAGGTCCATTTCCCCTACGTCCCTTTTTCCTATGTGCTATCCCTAATACATGGCAATGATCATATACCTCTGAGGACAGAGGGGGACAGTCAAAAGTGCAGAGGTCCTGGAGCATGGTGGAAGAGTAGTACCAGACTGTCTGAGCATTCTGACAATACATAGCTAAAACACCTCCAGCGGCAGACAGGAAAATAGAAAAAAACTACAAAAAACCCAACCAGGTGAAAAATAAGATAATAAATAATGGAAAATTATACCCTAACACTCAAGCACACACTTGCCCACCACACACATCCAATCAAAACCTTACAGCCTGTTCCCAATCAATAATATTAACCCACCCACTGCTATAAACCCCCAAAAAAACAACAAAATGGAGCAAATAAATTAAGTCCAAGGGTCACAAAATGCCACAGTTCATAAATGAGTCCCCAAGTCTTCACAGAGTAAAAGAAAGGGACTGTTGGAGCTCTCACATCCCCTAAACCCAAACCAATTAGTGTAAAAGATTATAATGCTTTACTCCCAAAACAGACCAGTACGAAAGACTTTGTGGCACTCTCGCTACCACAAGAGAACCAACAAAACAAAATAAAAGTTTATTCAGTCAAATAAAAAGTCTATGCAGGTTCCAGTAGCACTCAGAGCTCCACAGTCAGACTGTTCAAACCTGATGGTAGTCAAAACAGAGGTCTCGCTAAATCCTCTTTCGCCATCAAATATTATATTAAACAATGGTTTCATGAGCAGAGTAACCTTTCATCATTATGCTGCCAGTATGTGTAGGTCTGATCCCAACTAGTGTCCTGTTTTATCGATATTCTGTATTTTGTGATGGAATGTATTTATATTTATAGTGGTGTCTTTTTATTTTGTACATTTATGTCAGATTGAATGAATGTTTGGAAACAGAATGATTGTATATAGAACCTCCTTTGAAATGAGCTTGCTCAATGGAGTGTTTCCTTGTCGAGGTTTTGAATAAAATATACTGCTACTACTACTAATTCTACTACCATTCTTCAAAACACATCCACAGCATCCAACATCAGTTCACTGAAGTCAGATACACCCTTCGACTGACAACCTCATAACAATCACAGGACTGAAAAGAGCTGCTACCGAAAATAGGCAACAGTCAACCCATCACGGGCGGCAGCACCTGAAACCCAGTAAGCTCTGGCAGTGAAGCTGGAAGGACACTCGTCCTCCAGCGAGCAATGCCAGGAACTGATTAGGGGTCTGGGCCAACGACCTTCCGTTCAACTGCGTCAAACCCCTCTCAGACGGATGGGAACAGGTAGCGATCGTCAGGGGAGAAGTTCGGCTCCAAAACTTGGCAGCATTAGATAGTAGGTCCCTCAGATGGCAATCAGACAATGAACAGCACCCAAAACTTCAAGCTGTCTGACAATTGAATAGTACCGAAGAGGACAGCAGGAGGTTTGCTACAGCCGTAAAGTAACATCCGGACCTCCAGAGTTTCCGGTAGCTTCAGCAGCCTCCCAGACTTCCACAATCCACTGTCCAAAATCAGGGACACTCAGGACTCAAGAACAGCACAAAACTCAAGCTGGAGAAAACCAGAGCAGGTAAGGAGCAAAAGCAACCAATATAACGCGGCTGCAACACTGACCTAAAAGAGACTGTTTAAACTGTTAACAGTGGCAGTTTCCGACCCTGACTTTCCAACCCGACAAACACGGCAAGACTAACTAACTTAATGCCCTATCTACTCCTAAACCATAATGCAACTCGGGGATAAACAAAAAAGGAATTATAAAAATAAAATAGTGAGGAAATAAAACAGAACATAAGTTAACGCACAGCTCCCGCTACCACAGACGGTCAGCCCAGCGCGGCCGCCATCTTGCTCAAGTGAAAGCTGTTTGGTGGGAGCCAACATGCAAGTGAACTTTTTAGATCTAAAATTAGAACTGTGCTTCTTGTGCTGCTCGCTTCCACCAGTCAAGAAGTGAGGACATTTTGTAACCTCTGGACATAGAGTAAGGATATTTTGATATCCACACTCTGGGTCCAGAGGTCGCAAAGATATCACTGATATCTTGTAGCAAATATCTTCACAAGTGTTAGATAAATATATTTATATGCATTTTCTTCTAAAATCTTGACCCTAAATTTTCAAGATAGTCATTTTATGACTCCCCTTATAAATATGGCATGTAGCATTTACAGTATATTGGCCAAAATTTATTGTGCACCAGAAATGCAAAAACATGTCTCATCCAGTATTTAAAAAAAACAACATGTCACGTTTATCAGGTGGTGTGGAAAAATAGCTATGTTGAAAGTTTAGAATCAAAATATTGAAAATTAGTGAAGCTATAAGTGAACGTTTAAACACTGCAACATTCACTCATAACCTGAGCATTTTACATTATCTGTTCACCAAATTTCAGCATAATCTTTCTAGTACCTTTCTCATGAACCCAGTAGGTGAAAATTTTCAAATCTCTGCTAAAACGTCCTTCTGTGCTACCAAAAGGACATTCTGCGCCAAGGTGTGAAAAAAAAATGGCTACATTGAAAATTTAGAATCAAAATATTGAAAATTACCAAAATGATGAGCTAGTGTGGAAACATTTTAATGTACACTCAATGTTGTCATTTCACCCCAAATTTTCAACATGGGCCATGTGTGTTCAAAATTAAAACCAGGACTTGCCCAGCCATGGCTGTAGCTGAATTTTCATTTGCCCCTATTCATTATAATGAAATTAGCTTTCTTTCGTACTTTCCTTCAAGGAAATTTACTTGCCTTGGACAGGGGGCAATAGGATTTGCACACCCCTGAACATGGCCTTCTTATGACCCCTCCTCATGAACAAGGGTGGTGCACATTTTAAAATCCAGCCCAAAAGGTGATTTTGCAAAGCAACAGCAAAATTGCCTTTTGGGGCAGACTTGCAGAAATCCACTGCCACGGTTCATGAGGTGGGTTCCCAAAGAGGCCATACTGGAAATTTGGGGTCAAAATATGTTAAAATTACAAAGTTATACATCAAAGTTCAAAACCCCACTGAAATACATTAAACCATACTTACCTGATCTTCTCATATCACAGTCGTCGGTTCAAGCAGCAAGACGTGTCTTCGAACGGAGAGAGAATCTACTCTGTGGGACATGTTCAGGTGAGTGAATGTGTGTGGGGTGGTGGGTGCTGAGTGGGAGGTTGAGGTGGGGTGGGTAGTGGGTGCCAGATCGGTGAGGGACCATTTCCTTTTTTACAGGGTTAAAAAAAATAAACATCAAGGGATGGTTTTCTTTATTTTAGGAGATAGTCCGACACTGGGGATTAGGCACCTTGTGTTGGGCTACTATTTGTCAGCACCGGGGTGGGTGCCCAGGTGCCACCACTTATGTAGTAGGAATGGGGGTAGGGGTGACCTGGAGAAGGGGGTCAAGACGAGAAATGGTATGGGGTGGGCACCCTGGCCCACTCATATAATATATTTAATAATATTTTAACACTGGGCAGGGTGGGTGGGCAATCTGGAGGAGGGAAAAGAAGTGGTACTAGTGGTGGACACCATGGTCTACTTAAATTGATCGACAGAAAGAGAGAACAGGGGATGGCTGGCTCACTGCTTGAACTGAAACTGAAGCAGGACTCCAGTTGCGGCTTCATCATTTAAAGAAGTCCCACTATTCTCAAACAAAGAATGTGGGAAAATGCCTCCTCTTACTTAGCTGGGCACCTTGGATTTTGGGGTGTCGAGAAGAAAAAATTACTCACCTTAGTAATGTTGTTTCTTCTAATGGAGTCTTGCTATATTATGACAAGTTGCAGTTTGTCCCACCACTAGAACTGCTCCGGAGGTGAAATAGTTAAATCCATTCCATGAATGGAACTTTGAGCACGAGCTCTAAGATAGAAGCTCTGTCTGTGTAGTTTCAAACCTGAACTGTCAGATCTTTACAAGCAAAAACTCACTAAGGTCTGTGTGGAAGCTGTAACCTACACTAGCCAACTGGCTACCTAAATAATAACACCCATTGCTGGTCCCAACACCAAAGACTCAAGTCAGGGGACCAGAATTAATAATATAACTTAACAATATGGAAATAACACAAGAGAATAATAAACACCACACCCCAAACCCCAAAAGGGTGAAGCTCAAAGGGCATAAAATAGTGCCCACACTAGGTTGCCCACACCATACCCAAGTAGAAGTTCTGAGAGGGCAGGCTGAGGGGAGGTCATAATATAGCAAGACTCCATTAGAAGAAACAACATTACTAAGGTGAGTAATTTTTCTTCAAACAACATGAAGTCTTGCTATATTATGACAAGTTGCAGACTACACAGCAGTACCTCCATGGAGGAAGGACAGAACCTACTTAGGAACAGGCTCTAAGCACAGCTGTGCCAAACCGAGCATCTCTCCTAGCCTGGACATCCAGGAGTAATGCTTGGTGAAAGTGTGTACTTTTCCAAGTAGCAGCCTGGCATATCTCCAATATAGGATGTTCTGGCAGCAGCTAGAGACGCAGCTGTACCCTGGTAGAATGAGCCCTCAAGCCAGAGGGGGATCTCTGCCCAGTTTCTGATAACAAAATTGGATACAAGAGACAATCCACCTGGCAACTGATCTCTTAGTGGCAGGTTTCCTTTCCCAACCTCACCATAAGTGAGGAAAAGTTGGAGGGATTCGAACCTGTGACCCTTGGTACGTTCTAAATAGTAACTAAGGGCCCTCTTAACATCCAAACTGTGCAATCTCCTCTCACCAGAAGAGGAGTGTTCAGTGAAGAAGAATACTGGAAGGGAGATAGATTGGTTAAGATGGAAATCTGAAACCACCTTAGGCAAAAACTTCCTGTTAGTCCTGAAGACTACCTTATCCCTGTGGAAAGAAACAAAGTCAGTTTCTACTGACAAGGCTTGCAACTCACTTATGCATCTAGCAGAAGTGATAGCCACTAGGAAAACAGTTTTCCAAGCTAGATACTTCAGCTCTGCAGAAAACAGAGGTTCAAAAGGGGGTTGCATTAACTGGGCAATGCAAACATTAAGGTCCCAGGCAGGGGCTGGATCCCGAAAAGGTGGATTAGTATGGAGTAATCCCTTAAAAAACTTGGAAAACACAGGGTGAGCGGAAAGAGAGGATGACTTTCCTGCTGAAACAAAAGCAGAGACAGTTGCCAAATGAACTCTCAGGGTAGCTGGTCTGAGGCCCAAGGAATTAAGATGGACCATGTAATCTAACACAATGGGCAAATCAGCAGATTCTGGGGAAATATGCTTCCCAGAACACCAAATGGAAAACCTTTTCCATTTAGAATTATAAGTAGCCCTAGTGGAAGGCTTCCTAGAAGCCTTAAGAATTTCAAGAACACCCTGAGAGAGGTGTAAGTCAGCAAATTCTAACTCCTCAAGAGCCAGGCCTTGAGGTTGAGGGATTTGAGGTTCGGATACCAAACTCTCCCCTGGGCACAGGATAATAGATTGTGATTCCTGGGGAGACACAGGGGAAGATTGACTGTCAGGGATAGAAGGAGTGGGTACCAGGGCTGCCTGGCCCAATCCGGGGCAATCAGAATCACCCTGCAAGGCTGGGATCTGATTTTGACTAACACTTTGAATAGGAGAGGGAAGGGGAAGCATAAAGAAACTTCCCTTCCCAATCCAGAAGGAGGGCGTCCAGGGGGACTGAGCCCAACACTGGAGGCCTGCAGCAGAACAGTGGAAGTTGGTGATTGTCTGGGGCTGCAAAAAGATCTATCTGAGGGGTGCCCCATCTGGCAAAGACTATCCCCAGTACTTGAGGATCCAGGGACCATTCGTGATGGCCCTGAGAAATCCTGCTGAGAGCATCTGCTAGAACATTGTCCTTTCCTGGAAGGTGAACTGCTATGAGGGAAGTGTTCAGGGAATAGGCCAGAGACCACAACTTCATTGCCTCGGTGCACAAGGCCGAAGACCGAGTGCCCCCCTGCTTGTTGATGTACCACATTGTTGTGGTGTTGTCTGTTCTGACTTGTACCACTTTGTTCTGAACAGATGCAAAAACACTTGAAGTGCTAAAAGACAGCTCTGAGTTCCAGCAAACTGATGTGGAACAGAGATTCCTGGGAGACCACACTCCTGAGTGGAGAGTCACTTACGTGGGCTCCCCCCCACCAGAAGGGAAGCATCCGTGAGTGAGAGTCAACGGGTGAGCAGGGGAATGAAGGGGACCCCAATCTTAAATTGCTCTGATCCTGCCACCACTGGAGGGCCTGGATCAAGGTTCAGTCACTGGGACCAACTTGGAAAGGGGTCTCTTCTCTGAGACCAATAGGTTCTCAAGTGAAACTGAATGTCTCTCATCTGAAATCTTGCTCCCTGCACTACAGCTGTGGATGCAGCCATGTGCCCAGGAGCTGCAAAAGTGTCTTGCTGGTCGAGAGACCGCAGAGTGAAGAGAGGCCAGAGCCACCAAGTTCCTTACCCTTTCTAAGGAAGAAAAGCTCTGCCGGATTGTGTCCAATTCTGCACCTATAAAGGTGAGTACCTGGACTGGTTCCAGAACCGACTTTAGTAGATTTAGCAGGAAGCCCAGGGAGGTGAGAAGCTGCTGGGTGACTTGCAGGTGAGATTTTACCTGTTCTGGGGACTGGTCTACAATGAGCCAGTCGTCTAGATAGGGAAAAACAGCAATCCTTTGCCTCCTTAAGTGAACCACTGCTACTGCCAGACATTTTGTGAATACCCTTGGGGCAGAGGTCAGGTCGAAGGGCATTGCTCTGAACTGGTAATGACCTGAGGGCAGTTGAATCTGAGGTACTTTCGTGGGAGCTTCTGATTAGGACGTGAAAATAGGCATCCTTGAGGTCCAGGGAAGCTAGCCAGTCCCCTGGCCTTAGAGAAGGTAAAATCATTGCCAGAGTTACCATTCTGAACTTTGGTTTCAAAAGATGCTTGTTCGATATCTGAGGTCTAAGATGGGCCGCCATTCTCCTGTCTTTTTTGGGGTAAGGAAGTATCTGGAATACAGACCCCTGCCCTGGTGTAGGGGAGGAACCCTTTCTACTGCTCTGAGAGCCAACAGGGTTGAGACCTCTGCTTCTAGAGCAAGGGTCTCTAAAGAACTTGCAAGTAGAAAAAGCCTGGCTCTCATCTTGGGGAACTTTTTGAAGCTGAGAACCAGACCCTGGCTTACTAATTCCAGAACCCACTTGTCTGAGGTTAAAGACACCCAGTTCTGACTGAAGTAAGCCAACCTGCCCCCTACTGGTAAAGGAGAATCGGCCCTGGGCACCCCATCAGGGTGCCTGCTTGGCAGGTGCTTTAGGCTGAGGGGTGGGAGCAGGCCTGCCCACACCCCGTCTGCCTCTGCCTCTGAAGAACCCCCTCTGAGCATAAGCAGAGGAGGCCTGAGTTTGGTAGAAAGGCCTACCCCTACCCCTGGGGGTGTGCCTCTGGGGAGTGGCTTGCCGCTCCTTAGCTTGGGCACTTTTGTAAGTAGTCCTATATTCATCCATCTTTTTCACATAATTCTCTGTCTGCTCCCCAAACAGAGAATTTCCCACCACAGGAAAATCCATAGCCTTAGTCTGGGTATCCTGGGAGAGGCTAGTACACCTGAGCCAGGCCAACCTACGAAAGCTACAGATGTGGCCATGACTCTAGAGGAGACATCATTAACATCCACAGCAGCATGAAACTGCACCTTAGAAGCCTCAATGCCATCGGCAGCCACCTGTTCCAGCTCGCTAGCAAGCTGGCCATGGGCTTGTTTGGCTAATTCCATAACAGTATCCCATCTAGATTTCTGATACCTTGCTACATAAGCCATATAATTTGCTTGCCTGAGTCCCAAGGCGCTGCCATGTACTGTTTTTGCCATGGCATCAATCTTCCTGGAATCCTTGTCAGGAGGATGTGAAGCCAGGGAATATTAGCTTTATCACAGGCTGCAGCCTGAACTACTAACATGACTGCAATGCTGAGAAAGGAATTCTGTATCAGGACCTGACAATGTACCTTCTGTCCATCTTTTTATCTACAGGAGGCACAGAATTAGGAGTTTTTAAGATTTTTATTGTTTGTTTCCTAAAAGACTTATGCAAAGGAATAGACAATCTCCCAGACTCTGGAATAGCCATCATTTCTACAAAATCAGGCTCCTCTTGCTCATCCACAGCTTCTTCCAAAGGAAGCTGGAGGGTTTCAGCAACTTTTTTGTAAAACATAAAATAGAGGGGGACTCAGAAAGCATAGGGGGAGATTCTAAAGGTCTGTCTGGGGAACTGTCCGGTTCAATGGGCACACCCAGACCCTCCCAGCCACATTCATACTGTTCATAATCATCCTCCCCCTCCTCTGGTTCATAAAACTCCTCAACATCATATTCTTGAACCGATGGAACCGGACGAACCGACCTTTTACCAGATAGTGGCGGTTCGGACGGGACCGGAGACAGTGACTGGACAATTTGAATAGCTCTTGCTATCTCTGCAGCAGTTGGAGAAGGGATTTTGGACTCCAAACCTGCTGACTTCCTTGTTCTCTTTACTGGAACTGGTTCCTCCGAACCAGCTTTTCTTTTGTCCGAGGAAGTCTCGCCCTGGTCAGAGGGCACTCCCTCCGATTCGGCTGGCACCGAACCGGGCTGGCCATCGGGTCAGCGGACTTTTGGCCTCCTCCCTGAGCCTGCCCAATCTCTTTTCCAGGGTGGCTGCAGGAAATTCTTACAAATCTGGCAGTCTGACTGAGGTGGTCAAACCCCAGACAATGAACACATGTGGTGTTGGGTCAGCCTTGGCAAGACTTCCCCACAGACATCACAGTGTTGAAACCCAGTGGGCCCGGTTTTTCTTTTGGGTTTCTCAGACATAATGCCAGCCTAACCAGAAAAAACTTGCCCTTTGAACGGCAGTGCCAGGCAAGACACCCTTATCGGTTCCTAACCGTGTCACGGGTATTGGAAAAACCGTAATAAATCCGTTTTTTTTAGAACCGATAAGAACCGGGAACCGCACTCTAAAATGACAAGCTTTAAAATTTTTAAGCTTTTAACCCAGCTGATCGGTTCAAAACCGAACCGATAAACTTACAAGTTCCACACAGAAAATACAATTTAAATTACACCGATACCACAGACAGAGCTTGAGACGAGCGGTTTTGCGGTTAAAATAAAACTATTCTCGGTTGAATCGAACCGAGAAAACACTGTTTAAACCGAGAAATGAACCGAGCAGTAGGAGAAATCTACGGAGTGACTGTTCAGTGAGGCGGAGTAAAGAATCTGACAGTTCAGGTTTGAAACTACACAGACAGAGCTTCTATCTTATAGCTCGTGCTCAAAGTTCCATTCATGGAATGGATTTAACTATTTCACCTCCGGAGCAGTTCTAGTGGTGGGACAAACTGCAACTTGTCATAATATAGCAAGACTTCATGTTGTTTGAAAAGGTATTTCTGGGCCTTATTTGAAAAAACAAACACCAGAATCTAGCTAAACGGGCCCCGTTTACCTAGGTTCAGGTGTTTGCTTTTTAATATTACATATTTTTATGTATTTTTCACGTTTTTTAGTTCAGGGGAAGGGGACAAGATGATGGCCATCATGACATGAAAATTATTTTGGGTGCTGTGAGAAGCAAGTGGTGAGAAAACAAAAATGGTCTGTGACATGGAATTTTTTGTCATATCAGAACGTTATCTAAAAAACCCTACTGAGAATGCTTACAACTGCAAAAAAACAAAAAAAAAAACAAAAAAAAAACAAAAAAAGGAAAACTTTTAATCCTTAGAACTCTGGAACTGTTGCACGTTTTTGACAAAACCTTCCTAATGCACTGCCATGAAAATTTAGAGGAAAAAAAATTTCCATTCCATGTAGGCTGTGAGAGCAAAACCAAAAAACCCATGCTAACTATTGGTGGAAAAAATTAAGACGTCTACAGAAAAATGACATATACGGATCTCGGAAACTGCATAAACTTCTGTCATGAAACTTTCCATATATTTAGACCATACCTCCTAAACAATGCATGCCAAATTTCAGGAAACTGCAACAAACATCATCAACGCTATTAAGGTGCAACATTAGGGGTTTAACATAGAACCTGTTGCTCAACCCTAAGTATACTGACGTTACAGCGTCAGTATGATATAAAGACTAGCGGGGACATCATATGACTGTTTCCTGTCTTTCACTTCCCTAATGTTAAGAATAGGAAATAACTTACAGTGGCGTGAAAAAGTATTTGCCCCCTTCCTGATTTTCTCTATTATTGCATATTTGTCACACTGGATGTTTTCAGGTCTTTAGAGAAAATGTAATATTAGATAAAGGGAACCTGAGTGAACAAATAACACTTGTTTTTTTTTTTAATTTCACTTATTTAATGAAAAAAAGTTAACCAACACCAACTGGCACTGTGTGAAAAGTAATTGCCCCTTACACTTAATAACTGGTTATGCCACATTTAGCTGCAATGACTGCAACCAAACACTTCCTATAATTCAATATCAGTCTTTCACATCGCTGTGGAGAATTTCAACCCCTCTTCCTCGCAAGAACTGCTTTAATTCAGTAACATTTGGTAGGTTTTGAGCATGACCTGCTCGTTTCAGGTCCTGCCACAGCATCTCTATTGGGTTTAAGTCTGGACTTTGACTAGGCCACTCCAAAACTTTAATTTTACTTCTTTTTAGCCATTCTGATGTGGACTTGCTTTTGTGTTTTGGATCATTGTCTTGCTGCATGGCCCAACTACGCTTCAGCTTCAGCTGACGGAAGGATGACCGGACATTCTCCTTAAGAATTTTCTTGTACAGAGCAGAATTCATGGTTCCTTTAATTATGGCAAGTCATCCAGGTCCTTAGGGCAGCAAGCATCCCACACCATCACACTACCACCACCATGTTTGACTGTTGGTATGGTGTTCTTACTGTGGAATGCTGTGTTTGCTTTCACGAGACATTATGGGATCCATGTCATCCAAAAGTTCCACTTTGGACTCATCTGTCCATAGAACATTTTCCCAAAAGGCTTGTGGATCATCCAGGTGCTTTTTGGCAAATGAGAGACGAGCATTTATGTTCTTCTTGGTTAGCAGTGGTTTCATGCTTACTACTCTCATGAAGCCCATTTTTTGCCCAGTCTCTTTCTGATTGTGGTGTGAACACTGACCTTAGCTGAGCAAGAGAAGCCTGCAGTTCTTTGGATGTTGTTTAGGATCCTTTGAGACTTCCTGAATGATTTTACGCTGCGCCTTGGAGTAATTTTGGCAGGCCGCCCACTCCTGGGAAGATTCACTACTGTTCCAAGTGTTCTCCATTTGGAGATTATGGCTCTCACTGTGGTTTGATGAGTCCCAGAGCCTTAGAAATAGCTTTGTAACCCTTTCCAGACTGATAGAAGGCAACACATTTTTTTCTGATCTTTTCAGAACTTCCTTTGATCATGGCATAATGTGCTTGTTGAATCTTTGTGCTGGCAACGTGACTCTGATGGTAAGGGTCAAAATAAGTGAGATTTATATTGATCAGGGCTGGCTGCAATCAAGCCTGGCTGTGTTCAATCAGCTGACTCTAATTAGCCCTTTAATTGGGTTGATTTAACTAGGGGCAATTACTTTTCACACAGTGCCCGTTGTGTTGGTTAACTTTTTTCATTAAATAAATGAAATAAGTAAAAAAAAAAAGTGTTATTTGTTCACTCAGGTTCCCTTTATCTAATATTATATTTTGTCTAAAGACCTGAAAACATCCAGTGTGACAAATATGCAATAATAGAGAAAATCAGGAAGGGGGCAAATACTTTTTCACGCCACTGTACATATGGTGACCGAGTGCCCCACAAATACCATGTGATGTCCCCTCTAGTTTTACAATATATAGCATCTCTATGCGGTGAGTGCTTTGATGTCATAAACAAAGGCACTGTAAGGTTACTTGGACAAGTTAGCTACTTTTTATACACATTTTTTTAGAGAGGCAACCAAGATGTGTTAGAAACCCTGGAAAAGGCCGGCCTGGTGGAGTGGGGGGGCTGAGGCACTGTGCCTTACCTTGTGCCACACCGGCAAACCATGCTCAGTGGTGAATGTGGGTTGCAGGGGGTTAGCCGGGAAGGGAAGGGATCAAGTGTCCGGAGGACAGCTCTCTTCTCCTGGGGAGGGTGGCTTAGCAATCCTGTTGAAAGACTGCCCCCAGTGGGGAGGCCAGAAGGCAGAATGGCCAAGAAGATGCCAACAATGGCAGGTGCTGTGGGACTCTGCAGTGCTTTGCTTCACATGCTCGTGCCCCAGCAACGGGGGGGCTCAGAAAAGGGAAGCTGGCAGGCTACATGGAGCCGAACCGCACTCCAAACCCTCAGCTCAACCTGGCAACTGGATTGTGTGCACCGGGGGCCCTCCTCCCTGGTCCAACCTTGGGGGGAATCCATGGTGGGGAGCAACACAGTCACAGGTGGAAGTGAGCCCTCCTGAGGAAGAGAGCCGAAGCCACCTGCCAGCCACCCCATGACGGAGGAAAACAAAAAGGGAAAAAAACATGGAAAAGAAAACAGAAAATGATTTATTTATTGAAATGTTTCACCAGGAAGGCACACTGAACAACAAGTTGTTCATCTCCTGGTGCGACCTGGGGCAGACCTAAAGAGCCAGTAAAGCCAAAAACAGCAGAGGAAAACATCACATATTTTAAGAAGTCAGTTGTAATTTATTCCTGAAGTATTTTTCTTTTTACGTTTACTCACCAGACAGTTTCTTATGTGATAGCATTATGCTGGATACGTGGAACAGCAACAGGGTTTTTTTTTTTTTTAACTCTAAAAATTGATTAGCATTTTGCACATAACATTCAAAAACCATTGTGAAAATGCACAGCACTTGCCTCACGGTGTTTAATAAACATAACACTTCTAGAAAGCCTCTATAAATGCTTTCTGTACAGTTAGCATTGTCCCAAGAAAAAAACTGCTAACCAATTATTTAAAACCCTGAGCAATGCATCTAGCAGCTGATGTATCTAGTTCTATTCCTCTCACTATATCATTAGCACTGGGACCTCCCTGACAGTGACATCATAGGTGACTGACCAGGCAGTTACTGAGTGGCTCTTCCTGAGCAACTGTGATGTCACAATTAGTGAAGTCACAGCTGCTCAGAAAGTAACTGGAGGGCCGGCCCGGTGGCGCTGAGGGTTGAGGCGCTGGATGCTACACCTCACGCCAAGCCAGCGACCAGTGTTCGAGAACGGGCACGGACCGCCGGGGGTTGGCAGGGGAGGAGAAGTATCGAGCGTCCGGAGGACAGCTCTCCTTCTCCGGGAGGTGGCGGGTCCCGGTTCTGGCGCTGCTCGCCCCTCATGGAGGCCAGAGACATGTCAAGACTGTAACATGGGTGGAGCTGGGACAGGCGCTGGCCGTGGCGCCAACGTCATTGCACATCTCCAGCTCCAAGGGGACTCAATGTAGAAAATCCACTGGCTTCCGCGTATGAGCCGGGGCTTGGTTCCCGACCCTCCAGCCACCTATAGTTCCGCCTCTGGCGGCCCCACTCGGGGGGGAGGGGGCATCCCTGCGTGAGGGTCCGAGTCGCCGAGTCCAGGGCGAGCCCTTAGGGGTGCCAGCGGGGAAAAAAAGCACAGTAAGTTTAAAAAAAAAGAATAACTGGAGGAAGACAGCTTACATCAGCAGCCAGTTAGAGCGCTGTTCCTTACATCACACCTACTAACATCAGATAAAAACATTTCCAATATATCAAAAGGAAAAGAGAAAAAGTACCTCGGATGTAAAAGGCAGTAGCTGACTGCTTTAAAATACTAATATTAGTTTTAGGCAGTACACTAGCTCTTTAATGTACTAATACTGTCTAATGAATTGTAATGACTGAAACATTGGTTTTGAAAGTGCATGCTGAACTGTAGAGTTGCTCTAAGATTATAACAATGAGATCAAAAGCAATATCGTGATAAGCTACTAACCTTGTTAACATCACTAACTGGCATCCTTATTTAACACCATTAATTGGTTTCCTTATTTAACATTACTAGCTTCCCTTTAAGTAGTTTTGTGTGACTTTTTTTGTTTGAAAATCCACTTCAGGTGTATGAATTTAAGTAAAATCCTTGAGGGTATTCTCTTAGACCTTCCTCATGGATTTCTTCAGCACCCTTTAAAACCTAAGGAAAATCCCCAAGACTAAAATCCCTTTAAGGTGTTCATACAGATGGGCTCCGTTTGGCTGTGTACAATTACACAATGGCAAAAAAATTTCTCGGCCACTAACAGGAGCTTTGAACAGAAAAAGAAATCACTCCGCCTGTACCTCTGTTAGCACCCCCACCCCAGCCGATTCCTACCTCTTTGACTCCAACGTGTAAAGCATAAAACCTCCCACCCACCATGTCATACTTTCCCCAAAACTCAAAACTTTTTTTTTTTTTTAACAGTGTTTCTATTTTTCTTTATGTTGGCTTCAAAAGTCAAGTGAACAGTCCATTTCCAATACCGATACCGCTCGCTGTAAAACTGCTCAGTGTCCCAACAGTGTGCGCTCCTGCATGACTGCTCACTTCAGTGAAAAAGTCGTATGTTGTGGCCATTTCCAAAAATCTCATTTGCTGTCAAAACCCACCTTTTATTTTCTCCTCCACCTCTTCCCCACTGGGAACCTCTGTTTCACTTCCAGCCAATATCAAAGACCGACCGTGCTTCAAGTGACATCCGATCACCATTTCAGCACAATTCAACATTCAGTTTCATTTACTCGCGTACTGCATCTTACTGAAACAGGAATTTGTTTCAGTAGGGCAGTGGAAGGACAAATGAAAAGGAAGTATCAAGAAGGTACAATAAAACTTGTTAAGGAGGGTAGGCCTGCCGGCACAGCGGTAAGCGCTACCACTTGCGACGCCCGTGACTTGATTTCCAGAATGAGCCCAGGGCGTGAGGAGGGCGGCTGCGGGAAGAGGCTTGAGCCTGAGGGACTGCCGACCGGGGTAGTACAGACTCGGTGCTTGCCTGGCCTCTGGCGGTGGTCGCAGGCACAGCATGCTTGAGTCATGATAAGGGGGAGGCGTGATGGACATCGGCCTGTGCCTTGATGTCACAGCACATGTCACGCCTCCGGGGGAGGGGGATACTGGCCAGAGAAAAGCTCAGCCACAGTGCAACACCAATGGCAGTTCTGGGTATTGACCGTCACTCACCGGCACCACAACCTGTGAGGATCCCAATGAGATTTAAAGGTACAGGGGCTCGGGGGCTCACTTTGTTCATGCCTGGGTGGGTGGGGGTGTACAGCCAAGGCTCTGTGGGGGATCGTTGGGGTGTGCGGTGTCCAGTTGGGGAAGTCAGGTGACTGTGCTGGAGACTTGAGGGAGCATAAAAAGAAATTACTGCAAAAAAAAAAAACACAACCTTGGTTAGGAGGGAGAAATAAAAATGCACTGTGAAGAAATCACATACTAACAGCTAGGGGAGAGACTGTGTGAGGGGGAAGGTGTTTTGGGCCAGCAGCCCCACCTACAGCACAAACCAGTAAATGTGCATTTTTTCCCCATGTATACCTACCAATTAAAAAATTACTGTATTTTTAAATGTATTAAATTTTTTTTTCTGCTTTTCATACAAACGAGCCATTGTATAACAGTAATAAGGCAGTCCAGGGTGTATGTTACTGTGTATTATACAATGGGCTCCATTTTTCTATTAACCTGATTGGCTACTGAGCCTCTTTACTCGTGAGTAAATCCTACGATAACTCACGGGTAAAGATCCAGTAGCCCCTTCACAAGAGAAATTAATATTGTTAACCAAAATCGTAAGTAAACCGCCACCATCTTCTTTTTCACCGCTAACCGCCACAGCAGTTAAACTCACAAAGCCTCGCTAAGTGACAGTACTATGCTACAGCACTGAAGCCACAGAAATGTTGTAGCAGACTTAAATATTAAAAATCTTGTGTTCCCACTGCTCATCACTTACTTCCCTCGCTCCCTCAGAGTCCCGATGTTCACTCGCTACCGGCTCCATCGCGCTCTCTTCCCCCTCCTTGCTCCGTCACCGCACATTCACAAAGCCACAGTTACAGTTCGCGGCATCCTAAGTTTTCAAAAACAAAACTCCTTTGCTTCCTTTCCACTGCGTAGTGTGTCCCCTTTCACACCTCAATTCGTAAGGGTCATGCAGCCACACTTTTTGCTCTCCAACGACTTTTTTTTTTTTTTTTAAAACACCACACATCTCGATCTCCCACAAGTGGTGCTTTCAGGTTCCTGCTCTCACCTCCCACCACTGCTCATTCTCTTACGGCAGAGTGGTAAAAACATGAAATGAGTCAGTGCACACAGCAAGGGACTTGCAAAAAAAAAAAAAAAACACTACCCAGACAAAAAAAAAATAAAATTCAGGTCACAAAAAGGGAGAGGGACACAAGGCATCCATAACAATAACTTTACCTGCCAACAAAGGATTATTTACACTGCTGCGGCAGAATATTTCTATATAAAACACAAAAAAAACTACGGTAAATGCTTAACAACTTTTTCCATTTTTTTTTTTTTTTTTAAATATTAAATGTCTTTTAATAAATGTCCCAATGTATAATCGCAATAATCCACTCCAGGGTGTGGGTTATGCTACTGGGATTACTCATGCCTGGTATGGATTTGGCCACTCGGCCTGTTGACCAAACCATACCAGGCGAGGAAATAAATCGCTCAGCTACACCCTGATCGGATTATTGCTAAATAATGTCACTCTGGTGTTGAACGCACTTCGCCTGCGGCATTGTGCTTCAACTACCCAAGGTGTTACGTTATATACAGGATAAAGTATGGGTCTGAGTGTGTAACAGAATTTACACACACCGGGGTTGATGCCGCAAACCCGAGGAAGCAGCTCAAGGGTTTATGTGAAGCATCTAACCCCAAAGGTGATAAATCGAGTTACTTCAGACTACATATTTTATTTTATATAATTGCTGGGTTTTCCTTTTTTCGCCTCGGCAATTGTATAAAATAAAATATAGCTGTGCAGCCGGGGTTTAGTGAAGATGAAGTGCGTGGCCACAGTTGGCAGTTTGATTTTCTAATTTGATTTTTTTTTTTTTTTTTTTTTATGTTGTGCACAGCGGCAGATTTTTTTTTTGTACTTACCACATAGTCCACGTGGCGGTTTGCTGTCCGTTAACGGTTCCCCAAGCGCTGGTGGTGAAGCATAAAGGAAATGGGGCGCTATGTGCACAGTGAGGGAAATCGTGCGGCGTGTTTGCCATAATGAACACTCCTTCATTACGGCAAATTCATGCAGGTTTCTATGGAAAAAAGGGAAAACTGTTATTATGTAAGTAATAATACCCGACAGGGTGGGCGTTATTGGGATATAACGGACCGCACAGGGGCATAATGAGGCCAGACGCCACAGGCGGAGGGCCTTATAGCCCCTGGAAGGTCCGTTACATCCCATAACACCCACCCTGGAGGGTATTATTACACTTAGAAAATGGGGTAAGATTGTTTTTTTTTTTAAATAACGTTTATAAAAAAAAAGAAGGTGGAATATTAATAAACAAGCATTTGTCAATGCCAAATGTTTGCTTGCTGGCATTGGCAGTGGTAGTGTAGCAGTTACAGAGCTGCGTAATAGGAATGGCAGTGAAGTATTGAACTGAAGCCAACTCCACCACCACCCTGCAGAGAGTGACAGGCATTGGGGTGTGCGTTTGGGTCGTCAGGCATAACGGCCACGCCATTTCACCACACCCCACCCTGCAGACACTAAGAAGTGTCACAGTGTTCCTTGGGGTCTTTGGCCCTTATGCACACCCCATTTCATTAGGAAATATGGTGAGATGGGTGCGATATAGGAGAATGGGGTGAACTTTGGGGCCGAAGAGTCCAAGGCATACCTCGATGCCTCTCACTGGCTGCAGGGTGTGGAATGGTATGAGCATTACAGGAAAGAATCCCAAGTCACACCCCTGATGCCTGTCATTCTCTACAGGGTTGGGCGTTATGGTTGGAAACCCTAATACCTCAGGCATTCGTTGGTATTTTCACTCCAAATTTTCAACATTTTTTTTGTGACCCCACCTCATGAACAGGGGGAATATCAGTTTGTTAGCCGAAAGCTGCTTATGCACAGCGACTACGGCATTTAGCACCACAAGTGCAAAAGCATTCCGAATAGGATGTAAAAAATGACAGCTGTACTGTTCATGGGGAGGTGTAAAAAATGGCAATGTTGTGAATCTGCTGTAAAAATATTAAAAAAAATGGTGAAGTCACGAGCGTACATAGAAACTGTGCAACGCACACCCGTAATATAATTAGGTTGGGAATTTTTTTACAGCAGATTGTCAACTCAGGCAGTTTTGTTCCTCCGATCATGAACAGTGTCACTGTGATTTTCTTTATCTGTGCCGAACAATGATTTCACAGAGCGACCACGCATCTCTGCGCTGAAAGTGTGAAAACATACTTCAGCCATGTTGTGAAAAATGACAGCTGTACTGTTCATAAGGAAGTGTGGAAAAATGCCACTGGTGAAAATCTGGACTGAAAATATTACAAAGTCATGAACTTACGAGGGTGCGTGGAAACTGCGCAATGCTCATTAGTAACAGTCATTTTATGGACTTCTGTCACCAAATTTTCAACATAGCCATTTTAAGACCTCTGCTCATGAACAGTGTAACTGTGATTTTCTTAATCTGTCCTAAACATTGCTTTCGCACACCAACAGCACCACTGTGCGCTACATGTGCAAAAACACATTTTGGGCGACATATGAAAAATGGCAGCTGTACTGATCATAAGGAAGTGTAATAAAATGGCAATGTTGAAAATCTGGAGTGAAAATATTAGATTTCGCAAACTTACGAGCATGCATAGGAACTGCGCAGCACGCGCTAGTAAAACAGTCATTTTTAGGATTTTTTCACCAAATTTTCAACATAGCCATTTTAAGACCTCTGCTCATGAACAGTGTCACTGTGATTTTCTTAATGTCCACACATTGATTTTGCACATCGACTGTGCCATTGTGCGCTACATGGGCGGAAACACATTTTGGGCAAGATGTGAAAAATGACAGCTGTACTGCTCATAAGGAGGTGTGGTAAAATGGCAATGTTGAAAATCTGGAGTGAAAATATTGAAAATTCGCGAACTAACGAGCATGCGTAGGAACTGCGCAATGCACGCTCGTAAAAGTCATTTTTAAGAATTTTTTCACCAAATTTTCAACATAGCCATTTTAAGATCTCTGCTCATGAACAGTGTCACTGTGATTTTCTTAATTTGTCCAGTATATTGCTTTCGCACACCAACTGCGCCATTATGCGCTACATGTGAAGTGATGCGTTTTGGTGAGATGTGAAAAATGACAGCTGTGCTACTCATAGAAGGTGTGGTAAAATGGCAATGTCAAAATCTGGAGTGAAAATATTGAAAATTAGCGAACTTACGAGCCTGCGTAGAACTGCTACCTACATAAAACAGTCATTTTGGAATTTTGCAAATTTGAACATGGGGTTTGGGACCCCTTCTCATGAATGATGTCACTGTCATGGCGTTATTCGGGGCCCGAAGGTGATTTCGCACAGTGACTGAGAAATCACCTGCGGACCTGAATAACGCCATGACAGTGACATCATTCATGAGAAGGTCCCAAAACCCTATGTTCAAAATTTGTGCAAAAATTCCAAAAAATACCTGAGATATGCAATAAAGTTGAAAACCCCCTATCTAGCCCATTATACAGCTTACCGGCATTTCCTCAGTTCGCGGTCGGCTTTGAAGAGTGCAGGCGTGTTCCCAGTCCACCGAAGATCGTCCCACGAGCTCCGGAGGCAAGTATGGGGTGAGGGGTGGTGTGGGGAGGCAGGGTGTGGATTGTGGGAGGGGCTGGGAGGCGCCGTGGGACCGTTTTATTTTGCAGGTTAAAAAAAAAAAAGATGAGCGTGGACGTCTGCCATGCTGGGGTGGGCTCCCAGCATGGCACAAGGACGGTTGGGGGGCCGTGGAGCCGATAGGATTGGGCACCCCTTCGCCATATGATCAGTTGCTACGGGGGTGAGGACAGTGGAGCCGACGGGGATTGGGTACCCCGTTGGCTATTCTATGAGTTGCCACGCTGGGGTGGGCACCCAGCGTGGCATGTGAAACTTTGGGGGAGCACAGCACAAGCCGATGGGATTGGGCACCCCGCCGGCTATACGTGTGTGCGGGGAGGGAGGGCAGCATTTAGTATGCGTGTGTTTGTGTGTGTAGGGGAGCTGCGCATGAGCAGGCGATATCTTATTGCTGCTCACTGAAGCATAGCTCCCCTTTCAACTATGCCACTGCATTTTGGAGCTTGTCATGGACAGCTCCAGCATGCATTGGCTTACAGGGGCCGAGCCTGCCAACACACTGACTGAACTGGAAGAGGGGGTGACACACCTCCGAAATCTCGGATGATGGCACTATTTCTTGCACATGCGTGCAAGCAAACATAAAAATGCACAGAAATGGCTGGTTGTGTAAAATAGTTCCTTCAGTGCCACTAGAGGGTGCTGGTGCTTATGATAATCCGTTTTATGTGTTACAGTGCAGTGCAGTTTGTTTCCTATATGGGTAGCGCTAAATGTTATTTTTTAGTACTCGAACGCCTCCATGAGTTTTCTAATCAGGCTATTTTTACACATTGTTTTGTGTAGTAAACAAAAATGGTTTTATTTCAAAAATGCGAGGGAGGAGCAAGCGGCAGTGGAGGAGAAGCAATTTTACAGTTAATATAGACGTCGGTTCGGCTGATGCACTCTGTCAGTAAAAAAAAAAGGTATTTTCATTTGGTTTTGAATCGGGGAAACATGTTATTTGAGGTTTGTCGGGTCACAGACAGGAGTGGGACTTTTCTTAAATCAGCCCTGGAAATGGAGTCGGGCTGCCGGGTAGCGTCAGTTGCGAGAGTGGCCTGGTGATTGCAGGACAGGAATGATTGCAGTGCTGGTGTTGATAAAAAATGAGTGAAAGGAAAGAGTATTTCTGTGTTGATGTTGCTTTTTTGAAATATATAGTAGTAATGTAATAGGTATAGAGTATGTTCTAAGGACTGGTTTGGGCGACTCTGGCTTGCTTGCTCGCTCGCTTAGCGAGAAAAAAATGGCGGCAGATTTTGAACATTACATTGGCATTTTGTTGGGAAGAGCTGGCAATCGCTTTTTACCAGGCGTTAAGAAATAACACTGGTGTCCGGGAGTCTTAGCCAATCAGCATGGAGCTTTTAGGAGACCCATTTTCTAATATACAATAACACACCCGGTTGTGCCTTATTGCTTAATCATACTACACATTGACCCTCTCCTATTTTGGTCCCAATAAAATTACCTCTGAGAGCACAAAAGACAAAATTACTCACCATAGTAATCTTGTTTCTTCAAAGGGATCACTCATTAGGATTAAATTGATGCAGTCGGCCTCCTGTGTTGAACTGCCCAGAGAGATGGAATTATATGCAAATTATGGAACTCTCAATTGGCTCATGCCACTTTCAAACTGCTGCCCTAGCAACTGCTGCACTCTGAGTGCTTCAGATTCTTACAGAGCCTAACTGGGTATAAGACCCACTAGCTAAAACTAATATCATTAAAATAATATTTTTGTCCCTTTAGGTCAAACATCCTTAATAAACAAACCTAAGAAACTGGAGATCACCTGGACACCAACTGGTTAAACAAAGTGAATCTTTACCTTAACCTATATAGGGGGAAAAAAAACCTTAATGGAGGGATGCAAAGCAACTTCTAAAGGTTCTTGTAGGGGAGGCAGGGAGGGTCTTTAATCATAATGAGTGATCCCTTTGAAGAAACAAGATTACTATGGTGAGTATTTTTTTCTTCTAACCCCAGGAATTACTCATGACTAAACTGATGCAGACTACCAAGCAGTACCTTTGTTGGTTGGGCAGAGAACCTATTTTGGAAACGGGCTCTGCAGTACTGCTGTACCAAACGTAGCATCACCTCTGGATTGCAAGTCCAGGCTGTAATGCTTTGTGAAGGTGTGCACTGTTTTCCATGTAGCTGCTTTGCAAATTTCCAGTAGTGGAATTTCTCTTGAAGCTGCCACTGAAGCAGCTGTGCCCCTGGTGGAGTGTGCTCTCAGGCCCAGAGGTACCCGTTTACCCACATTACTGTAACAAAACCGTATACATGCCACTATCCAGCAAGCAACTGTATATGTTTTGTTGCAGCACTGCCCTTACCAACTTCACCACAGGTGAGAAAGAGCTGCGTCTGACTTGATCTGTAAGACTTAGTTCTGTCAATGTAGTGGCTAAGTGCCTTTTTGACATCAAGGGAGTGAAGCCTCCTTTGTGGAGAACTGGAGTTCTCTGTAAAAAAGGACAGGTAGAGTGATAGACTGATTTAAGTGAAAGTCATATCCCACCTTGGGAAGGAATGTTCTATTAGTCCTGAGGACCACCTTATCCCTGTGGAAATAGATGTAGTCCACATCTATGCACAGGGTTTGTAATTCACTGATTCTTCTGGCTGAAGTAATAGCAACCAGAAGAAAAAATTACTCACCTTAGTAATGTTGTTTCTTCTAATGGAGTCTTGCTATATTATAGACATTAGCAGTTTGTTCCAGCTCTAGAACTGCCCCCGGAGTGAAATGGTTAAAACCATTTCAAAATAGAATTTTGGCACGAGAGCAGCTCTATCTGTGTCATTTCAAACTTGAACTGTCAGATCTTTACGAGCCAAACTCACTAAGGTCTGTGTGGAAGCTGTAACCTACACTAGCCAAATGGCTACCTAAATAATAACAACCATTGATGGTCCCAACACCCAAGACTCAAGTCAGGGGACCAGAAATACTAACACCATTCTAATAATATGAAAATGGAACATAAGTATAATAAAACACACACACGCGTGCACATACACACCCCCAAAGTCCCAAAGGGGACAAAATGCTAACAGGACATAAGTAGTGCCCACACTAAGTTGCCCGCACCCCACCAAGTAGAGGTTCTGAGAGGGGCAGGTTGGGGGGGAGGTCTATAATATAGCAAGACTCCATTAGAAAAACAACATTACTAAGGTGAGTAATTTGTTCTTCAAACAACATGAAGTCTTGCTATATTATAGACATTAGCAGAATACACAGCAGTACCTCCATGGAGGAGGGGCAGAACCTACTTAGGGAATAGGCTCTGAAGAACAGCTGTGCCAAACCGAGCATCTCTCCTGGCCTGGACATCCAGGGAGTAATGCCTGGTAAAAGTATGTACCGTTTTCCAAGTAGCAGCCTGGCAAATCTCTAATAAAGGGATATCTCTGGCAGCAGCTAGAGACGCAGCTGTACCCCTGGTAGAATGAGCCCTCAAACCGGGGGTGGGGGCTCTGCCCACTTTCTGATAACAAAATTGGATACAAGAGACAATCCACCTGGCTACTGATCTCTTAGTGGCAGGTTTGCCTTTCCCAACTTCACCATAGGTAAGGAAAAGTTGGAGGATTCGAACCTGTGACCTTTGTGCGCTCTATATAATAACTAAGAGCTCTCTTAACATCCAGGTTGTGCAACCTCCTCTCACCCGAGAAGAGTGATCAGTGAAAAATACTGGAAGGAGATAGATTGATTAAGATGGAAATCTGAAACCACCTTAGGCAAAACTTCCTATTAGTCCTAAGGACTACCTTATCCCTGTGGAAAGAAATAAAGTCAGTCTCCACTGACAAGGCTTGCAATTCACAGCGTCTGGCAGAAGTGATAGCCACTAGAAAACAGTTTTCCAAGTTAGTTACTTAAGCTCTGCAGAAGACAGAGGTTCAAAGGGGTTGCATTAACTGGGCAATGCAAACATTAAGGTCCTAAGCAGGGGCGGTTCCGAAAGGAGGATTAGTATGGAGTAACCCCTTAAACTTGGAAAACACAGGATGAGAGGAAAGAGAGGATGACTTTCCTACTGACACAAAAGCAGACACAGCTGCCAAATGAACTCTCAGGGTAGCTGGTCTGAGACCCAAGGAATTAAGATGTACCATGTAATCTAACAAAATGGGCAATTCAGCAGATTCTGGGGAAATATTCTTCCCAGCACACCAAATGGAAAACCTTTTCCATTTAGAACTATAAGTAGCCTAGTGGAAGGCTTTCTGGAAGCCTTTAGGATCTCATGAACACCCTGAGAGGTGTAAATCAGCAAACTCTAACTCCTCCAAGAGCCAGGTCTTGAGGTTGAGGGATTGAGGTCCGGATACCAAACCCTTCCCTGGGCACAAGTCAACAGATTGTGATTCCTGGGGAGGCACAGGGGAAGATGGACTGTCAGAGACAGAAGGAGTGGGTACCAGGGCTGCCTGGCCCAATCCGGGGCAATCAGAATCATCCTGCAAGGCTGAGATCTGATTTTGACTAGTACTTTGAATAGGAGAGGAAAGGGGGGGAAAGCATAGAGGAACTTCCCCTCCCAATCCAGAAGAAGGGCATCCAGGGGAACTGAGCCCAGCACTGGAGGCCTGCAACAGAACAGAGGAAGTTTGTGATTGTCTGGGGCTGCAAAAAGATCTATCTGAGGGATGCCCCACCTGGCAAAAACTATCCCCAGCACTTGAGGATCCAGGGACCATTCGTGATGGCCCTGGGAAATCCTGCTGAGGGCATCCGCTAGGACATTGTCCTTCCCTGGAAGATGAACTGCTATGAGGGAAGTCTTCAGGGAATAGGCCAGAGACCACAACTTCACTGCCTCGGTGCACAAGGCCGAAGACCGAGTGCCCCCCTGTTTGTTGATGTACCACATTGTTGTGATGTTGTCTGTTCTGACTTGTATCACCTTGTCGTGGACAGATGCAGAAAAAGCTTGAAGAGCTAAAAGACAGCTCTGAGTTCCAGCAAATTGATGTGGAGCAGAGATTCCTGGGGACCAAACTCCTGAGTGGAAAGGTCGCCCATGTGGGCTCCCAACCCAGAAGGAAGCATCTGTAGTGAGAGTCAAGTCGTGAGAAGGGGAAATGAAGGGACCCCGCTCTAAATTGCTCTGATCCTACCACCACTGGAGAGCTAGGATCAAGGTTCGAGTCACTGGGACCAACTTGGAAAGGGGTCTCTTCTCTGAGACCAAAAGGTTCTCAAGTGAAACTGAATGTCTCTCATCTGAAATCTGGCTCCCTGCACAACAGCTGTGGATGCAGCCATGTGCCCCAGGAGCTGCAGAAAGTGTCTTGCTGGTCGAGAGACCTGCAGAGTGAAGGAAGAGGTCAGAGCCACTAAATTCCTTACCCTTTCTGGGGGAAGAAAGGCTCTGGCTAGCTTTGTGTCCAATTCTGCCCCTATAAAGGTGAGTACCTCGACTGGTTCCAGAACCGACTTTGGTAGGTTTAGCAGAAAACCCAGGAGGTGAGAAGCTGCTGGGTGACCTGCAGGTGAGATTTTACCTGTTCTGGGGACTGGCCTACAATGAGCCAGTCGTCTAGATAGGGAAAAACAGCAATCCTCTGCCTCCTTAAGTGGGCCACTGCCACTGCTAGACACTTTGTGAATACCCTTGGAGCAGAGGTAAGGCCAAAGGGTATTGCTCTGAACTGGTAATGACCTGAGGGCAGTTCGAATCTGAGATACTTTCGATGGGATCTTCTGATTAGGACATGGAAATAGGCATCCTTGAGGTCCAGGAGGCTAGCCAGTCCCTGGCCTTAGGGAAGGTAAAATCATTGCCAGAGTTACCATTTTGAACTTTGGTTTCAAAAGATGCTTGTTCAGATATCTGAGATCTAAAATGGGCCGCCATTCTCCTGTCTTTTTGGGGTAAGGAAGTATCTGAATACAGACCCCTGCCCTGATGCAGGGAGGAACCTTTCTACTGCTCTGAGAGCTAACAGGGATGAGACCTCTGTTTCCAGAGCGAGGGTCTCTGAAGCACTTGCAGGTAGAAAAGTCTGCTTCTCAACTTGGGAAACTTTTGAAGCTGAGAACCAGACCCTGGCTTACTACTTCCAGAACCCACTTGTCTGAGGTTAAAGAAGCCCAATTCTGACTGAAGTAAGCCAGCCTGCCCCCCACTGGTACAGGAGAATCGGCCCTGGGCACCCCATCAGGGTGCCTGTTTCGCAGGAGCTTTAGGCTGGGGGGTGGGAGCAGGTCTGCCCACCCCTCGTCTGCCCCTGCCTCTGAAGAAGCCCCTCTGAGCAAAGGCAGAGGAGGCCTGAGTCTGGTAGAAAGGCCTGTGAAAAGGCCTACCTCTGGGGGCATGCCTTTGAGGAGTGGCTTGCCGCTCCTTAGCCTGGGCACTCTTGTAAGTAGTCCAATATTCATCCATCTTCTTCATGTAATTCTCTGTCTGCTCTCCAAACAGAGAATTTCCCACCACAGGAAAATCCATAGCCTTAGTCTGGGTATCCTGTGACAAACTAGTACACCTGAGCCAGGCCAACCTACAAAAGCTACAGATGTGGCCATGACCCTAGAGGAAACATCATTAACATCCACAGCAGCATGAAACTGAACCTTAGAGGCTTCAATGCCATCAGCAGCCACCTGTTCTAGTTCACTAGCCAGCTGGCCATGGGCCTGCTTGGCCAATTGCATAACAGTATCCCATCTAGATTTCTGATACCTAGCTACATAAGCCATATAATTTGCTTGCCTGAGTCCCAGAGAGGCTGCCATATACTGTTTTTGCCATGGCATCAATCTTCCTGGAATCCTTGTCAGGAGGATGTGAAGCCAAGGAATATTAGCTTTATCACAGGCAGCAGCCTGAACTACTAACATGACTGCATTGCTGAGAAAGGAATTCTGTATCAGGGCCTGACAATGTATACCTTCTGTCCATCTTTTATCTACAGGAGGCACAGAATTAGGAGCTTTAAAATTTTAATTGTTTGTTTCCTAAAGACTTATGTAAAGGAATAGACAATCTCCTAGACTCTGGAATATCCATCATTTCTACAAAATCAGGCTCCTCTTGCTCATCCAGCCTCTTCTAAAGGAAGCTGGAGGGTTTCAGCAACTTTTTATAAAACATAAAATGAGATGGGGACTCAGACAGCATAGGGGAGATTCTAAAGGTCTGTCTGGGGAGATGTCCGTTCAATGGCACACCCAGACCTTCCCAGCCACATTCATACTGTTCATAATCCCTCCCTCCTCTGGTTCATAAAATTCCTCAATATCATAATCCTGAACCACTGGGACCGGACGAACCGACCTTTTACCAGATAGTGGTGGTTGACGGACCCTGAGACAGTGACTGGACAATTTGTATGGCTTTTGCTATCTCTGCAGCAGTTGGAGAAGGATTTTGGACTCCAGACCTGCTGATTTTCTTGTTCTCTTTACTGGAATTGGTTCCTCAGAACCAGCTTTTCTTTGCCGAAGAAGTTGGCCCTGGTCAGAGGGCACTCCCTCTGGTTCGGTTGGCACCGAACCGGGCTGGCCATCCGGGTCAGCGGACTTTTACCTCTCGTCCCTGAGCCTGCCCAATCTTTTTCCAGGGTGGCTGCAGGGAAATTCTTACATACCTGGCAGTCTGACTGAGGTGGTCAAACCCAGACAATAAACACATATGGTGTGTGGGTCAGCCTTGGCAAAGACTTCCCCACAAACATCACAGTGTTGAAACCCAGTGGGCCCGGTTTTTCTTTTGGGTTTCTCAGACATAATGCCAGCCTAACCAAAAGCTTGCCCTTTTAACGGCAGTGCCAGGCAAGACACCCTTATCGGTTCCTAACCGTGTCACGGGTATTGGAAAAGCCGTAATAAATCCGTTGTTTTTAGAACCGATAAGAACCAGGAACCGCACTCTAAAATAGTAACTTTTAGTTTTAAATGAGTTTTAAACCCACTGATCGGTTCAAAACCGAACCGATAACTTACAAGTTCCACACAGACAAAACCTTCATTTACTTACGGTTACCACAGATAGAGCTTGAACCGAACGGTTTTCGGTTAAATAAAACTATTCTCGGTTAAATCCAACCGAGAAAACACTTTTAAACCGAGAAATGAACCGAGCAGAAGGAGAAATCTCGGAGCGACTGTTCACTGAGGCGGAGTAAAGAATCTGACAGTTCAAGTTTGAAATGACACAGATAGAGCTGCTCTCGTGCCAAAATTCTATTTTGGAATGGTTTTAACCATTTCACTCCGGGGCAGTTCTAGAGCTGGAACAAACTGCTAATGTCTATAATATAGCAAGACTTCATGTTGTTTGAAAGACAGTTTTCCAAGTGATATACTTCAAATCTGTGGTTGCCATAGGTTCGAATGGTGCATCCATGAGCTTAGCAATGCAGATATTTAAATTCCAGGCCGGGACCGGATCCCTCAGGGGAGGATGCAGAAGGTTAAGGCTTTTAAAATACTTTCTGAATAGTGGATGAGAGGCCATGGATCTCTCTTTACCAGCTGACAGATAAGCAGAGACTGAAGCCAAGTGGACCTTGAGGGTTGAAGGCTTCAGGTCTAAGGAATGTAAGTGTGTAAGGTAATCCAGGAGAACAGCCAAATCAGCCTTGGAGGGGTTCACACCCTTACCTGTACACCATATGGAGAACCTCTTCCACTTAGAAGAATATGTTTTCTTAGTAGAAGGCTTCCTGGAACCCCTAAGCACTGTCAGCACCTGCTCTGATAGCTTAAGGTAAGCAAATTCTAAGTCCTCAAGAGCCATGCCTTGAGCCTCAGTGATTTGAGACGGGGGTACAGAATCCTGCCCTGAGAGGAGGTTAGCAGGTTGTGCCTCCTGGGCAGATGAATTGGGGGAACTACTGACAGAGTCAGCAGAAGAGAATACCAGTGCTGTCTCGCCCAATCCGGAGCCATGAGTATCATTGTTGCTGGTTGGGACCTCAATTTCAGCAGGGTCCTGAATATCATGGAAAAGGGAGGGAATGCATACAGAAATTTCCCCATTCAATCCAGGGTCATCACATCCAGGGGAATTGTGCCCCTTAGAGGGGGCCTGCAACAGTACATTGGCAGCTGGTAGTTCTCTGCGGAGGCAAAAAGATCCACCTCTGGAGTGCCCCATCTCCTGAAAATTGTACTGAGTATCTGAGTGTTCAGGCACCACTCGTGGTGGTCCTGACTTATCCTGCTGAGAGAGTCTGCCAGTACATTGTCCTTCGCTGGAAGGTGTATGGCTGACAGGGATACTCCCATGGAGTATACCAGGGACCACAGTCTCATTGCTTCTGTGCACAGTATGGTTGACCTGGTAACCCCTTGCTTGTTGATGTAATACATGGTTGTGGTGTTGTCTGTTCTGACTTGCACCACCTTGTTTTGAAGGTAAGGAGCAAATGCCTTTAGAGCCAGATAAACAGCCCTGAGCTCCAAAAGATTTATATGCAACAGAGACTCTTGTGGGGACCATGTGTCACTTGCTGTGTGCTCCAACATGTGTGCCCCCCAACCTAAAAGAGAGGGATCTGTTGTGAGGATTACTGAGTGCTGTTCCCTTATAAAAGGTATGCCCACTCTCAGGTTGTGCTCGTCCAGCCACCACTGCAATGCCTGGACTAAGCTTCTTGTGACTGGAACCAGTTTGGACAGAGCATCTGTCCTGAGACCAGTACTGTTTGAGGTGGAACTGAATATCTCTCATTTGAAACCTGGAACCCATCACCACTGCAGTGGCAGATGCCATGCGGCGCAGTAGCCTGAGAAATTCTCTGGCTGGTTTGGGTCTCCCTGACATGAAGGATCTTGCAATCTGCAGAATGCTTGTCACCCTGTCTTGTGGCAGGAAGGCTCTGCCCTGTCTGGTGTTCAGTTCTGCTCCAATAAACTCCAGCACCTGAAGTGGCACCTGAGATTTCTCTCTGTTTATAAGGGATTCCAGTGTAGATTTTATTAGTGCAGGTGACTGTACTGCATGCTGCAGAGACTGTCCTGCTATACTAACCAGTCGTCCATGTAGGGGAAGACTGTTACACCATGTTTTCTCAAAAACTCTACCAACACTGATAGGCACTTTGTAAAAACCCTTGGTTCCGAAGTTAGTCTAAAAGGGAGTGCTGCAAACTGATAATGGCCTGAAGCCAGCCTGAATCTCAAGAATTTTCTGTGAGATGGTCTGGTGGGAATTTGAAAGCATCCCTTAGCTCTACGGAGGCTAGCCAGTCTCCCTTTTGTAATGAAGGAATGATAATTGCAAGAGCGATCATTTTGAACCTTGGTTTCAAAATGTGCTTGTTCAGAAGTCTTAGATCCAAAATAGGTTGCCAATCCCCATTTTTCTTCCTTATGAGGAAGTACCTGGAATAAAAACTTTTGTCCCTGTGTATTAGAGGCACTGTCTCCACTGCTTTGATTGCCAGCAGATGCTTTACCTCTTCTTCCAACAGAATCCTGTCTGCAGATGTTACTGGGGTAAAGGCTCTTGTTCTCAGCTTTGGGAATGAACTGAAACAGAGTGCTAGGCCCTGGCTCACTACCTCCAATACCCACTTGTCTGTGGTGATGGAATGCCAAGCGTGAAGGTAGTAAGCCAGTCTGCCACCCACTGGTGGTTCTACAATAGGGGATGCGACCCACACTAGCCTGTCAGGGGTCCTGTGTGGGTTGTGCCTGAGCTTGTGATGCAGAAGCAGCTCTTCTCATGGCTCTCCTGCCCCTTCCTCTGAAGTAACCTCTGGCCTGCTGTTGAGGCTGAGTGGCCTGCGCTTGAAAGAAAGGTTTGGGATAAAAAACCCTACCCCTGCCTCCCCTACTCTGGGGTCTATAAGAAAAAATTACTCACCTTAGTAATGTTGTTTCTTCTAATGGAGCCTTGCTGTATTCTGACTATTGCAATTAGGTCCTGCCTTTCAGCTGCCCCGGAGAACAAAGAGTTAACTTTCCATGGCCAGCATGGAACGTTCAGCGTGAGCTTGGTTGAAGCCCTTGTCTGCTGCTGTTTAAACTCCAACCGTCAGATCTTTACGAGCAATACTAACTAGAAGTTCTGTGTGGAAACTGTAAAACTCACACTAGCCAACTGGCAACTAAATTTATAAAAAAGAGTTTTTTTTGGTTTCAAAGCAAAGACTCAAGTCAGGAAACCCAAAAAACAAAACACAACACACACCCAAAGGAGGGTGAAAAAGGGGCACCGCTAGGGTGCCAACACTGCTCCTGCCCACCCACATCCCAAAAACCAGGTTCTGAGAGGGGAAGCTGGGGGGGGAGGTCAGAATACAGCAAGACTCCTTTAGAAGAAACAACATTACTAAGGTGAGTAATTTTTTCTTCAAAGAACATGAAGTCTTGCTGTATTCGGACTATTGCAGACTACCAAACAGTACCTCCATTGAGGAGGGACAGAACCTACTTTGGGAATAGGCTCTGAAGTACTGCTGTGCCAAACCGAGCATCACTCCTAGCCTGGATATCCAGAGAGTAATGCTTGGTGAATGTATGGACTGTTTTCCAGGTGGCTGCTTGACAAATTTCTAAGATAGGAATATCCCTGGCAGCAGCCAGGGAAGCAGCTGTACCTCTAGCAGAGTGAGCCTTCAGGCCTGAGGGTGGGGTTCTACCCAGTTTTTCATAGCAGAATTGTATACAAGAGACAATCCACCTGGCAACAGATCTCTTAGTAGCAGGTTTGCCCTTACCGCCCTCTCCATATGTGAGGAACAACTGGAGGGACTCAAACCTGTGACCCTTGGTGCGCCTATGTAGTAGCTGAGGCCCTCTTAACATCCAGTTGTGCAGCCTCCTCCTCCAGAGGAGGAATGGTCAGTGAAGAAAACAGGAGAGACAGACTGATTAAGGTGGAAATCTGAAACCACCTTAGGCAAAAACTTCCTGTTAGTTCTTAGGACCACTTTATCTCTATGGAAAGAGATGAAATCAGGCTCCACTGACAGGGCTTGCAATTCACTGATACGCCTGGCAGAGGTAATGGCTACCAAAACACAGTTTTCCAAGTCAAGTACTTAAGCTCTGCAGAGGACAAAGGCTCAAAGGGTGGCTGCATAAGCTGAGCAATGCAAACATTAAGGTCCCAAGCAGGAGCAGGGTCCCTAAGGGGACTGGTGCAGCAATCCCTTGAAGAACTTACAAAACACAGGATGGGCTGACAGAGGAGAGGGCTTGCCTACTGACAAGAAGGCAGAAACAGCTGCCAGATGCACTTTAAGTGTAGCTGGCCTAAGTCCCAAGCCATTAAGATGAACCATATAGTCCAGGACTGTAGGCAACCCAGCAGATTCTGAAGAAATATGCTTATTAGAGCACCAAATAGTGAAACTTTTCCATTTGGAGTTGTAAGTCTTTCTAGTGGAAGGCTTTTGAGAAGCCTTGAGGATATCCAGAACCCCTTGAGAAAGGTGTAGATCAGCAAACTCTAACTCTTCAAGAGCCATGCCTTGAGATTGAGAGATTCGAGGTTCGGATACCAAATCCTCCCCTGAGAGGATGTCAACAGGCTGTAATTCCTGGGAAGAGACAGGGGAAGGTGGACTGCTAAGGACAGCAACAGTGGGTACCAGGGCTGTCTGGCCCAGTCTGGAGCAATCAGAATCACTTTGCATGGTTGTGACTTTATCTTGACTAACATCTTGAACAGGAGAGGGAAGGGGGGAAAAGCATACAGAAATTTCCCTTCCCAATTCAGAATCAGAGCATTCAGGGGAACTGAGCCCAAGACTGGGGGTCTGCTACAAAAGAGAGGAAGTTAGTCATTATCTGGGGCTGCAAAAAGATTTATCTGTGGAGTGCCCCATCTCGAGAAAATCACTTTCAAAACTAGGGGATCTAGGGTCCATTCGTGATGGCCCTAGGATATCCTGCTGAGAGCATCTGCTAGGACATTGTCCTTCCCTGGGAGGTCAACTGCTATCAGAGAGGTTTGCAGGGAATAGGCCAGGGACCACAACTTCATTGCTTCTGTGCACAAGGCCGTAGACCGATTGCCTCCTTGCTTGTTGATGTACCACATTGTGGTGGTATTGTCTGTTCTGATCTGGACCACCTTGTTCTGTACAGATTTGGAAAAGGCTTCCAGTGCCAGAAACACTGCCCTGAGTTCCAAGAGATTGATGTGAAGCAGAGATTCTTGAGGTGACCACAGCCCTTGAGTGGTAAGATCCCCCAGGTGGGCTCCCCAGCCCAGCAGGGAGGCATCTGTGGCGAGTATCACTGAATGAGACTGAGTGACAAAAGGAACTCCTTGTTCAAGTTGTCCTGATCCTGCCACCATTGCAAAGCCTGGATCAGGGTTCGAGTCACTGGGACTAGTTTGGTAAGGGAATACTTTCTTTGGGACCAGAAGGCTCTTAAGTGGAACTGAATTTCCCTCATCTGAAATCTTGCTCCCTGGAGCACTGCTGAAGAGGCTGCTATGTGGCCCAGGAGCTGCAGGAAATGCCTTGCTGGTCAAGACACCTGAAGGGTGAATGAAGAGGCCAGTTCCATAAGGGTCCTTGCCCTGTCCAGGGGAAGGAAGGCTCTTGCCCTTATTGTATCCAGCTCCACCCCTATGAAGGTGAGGAGCTGTACTGGTTCAAGAACTGACTTTGGAAGGTTGAGGAGGAATCCTAAGGAAGTGAGCACTTGAGTTATTTGCAGATGTGACTTGACCTGGTCTGGAGACTGACCCACTATGAGCCAGTCGTCCAAGTATGGAAAGATGGAGATCTTTTTTCTCCTTAGGAAAGCAACCACTACTGCCAGGCACTTTGTGAACACCCTTGGGGCTGATGTAAGGCCAAAGGGCATTGCTCTGAATTGATAGTGGCCTGAGGGCAACTCGAACCTGAGGTACTTTCTGTGGGAGCACCTGGTGGGAATGTGAAAACAGGCATCTTTGAGGTCCAGGGAGGCTAGCCAGTCCCCTGGCATTAGAGAGGGCAGAATTATTCCCAGAGTCACCATTTTGAACTTTGGTTTTAAAAGGTGCTTGTTCAGATATCTTAGATCCAGGATGGGACGCCATTCTCCTGTTTTTTGGGGGGTTAGAAAGTACCTGGAGTACAATCCTTTGCCCTTGTGTAGGGTAGGAACCCTTTCTATGGCTCTGAGAGCCAGGAGAGAAAAAACCTCTGCCTCTAGGGCAAGGGTCTCTGATGGATTTGCAGGTGGGAAGGATCTGGTTCTCATCTTGGGAAATTTTTTGAAGCTGAGAACCAGTCCCTGGCTTACTACTTCCAGGACCCACTTGTCTGATGTCAGAGACTTCCAGTCCTGGACAAAGTAAGCCAGCCTGGCCCCTACAGGTATTGGAGAATCGGCCCGGGCAGACCCATCAGGGTGTCTGCCTGGCAGGGGCTTTAGGCTGAGGGGTGGAAGCAGGCCTACTCATTCCCCGTCTGCCTCTCCCTCTGAAGAACCCCCTCTGAGCATAAGAAGAAGAGGAGGCCTGGGCTTGGTAAAAAGGCCTTTGAAAGGGCCTGCCCCTGCCCCTGGAGTGCTATCTCTGAGGAGTGGCTTGCCTTTCTTTGGCCTGAGCACTCCTGTAGGTGGTCTTGTACTTGTCCATCTTTTTCATGTAAATTCTCTGTCTGCTCCCCAAACAGAGAATTACCAATGACAGGGAAATCCATGGCCTTAGCCTGGGTATCCTGTGATAGGCTAGTACATCTGAGCCAAGCCATCCCAAGAGGGCCACAGATGTAGCCATGACTCTAGATGAAACATCATTGGAGTCCACAGCAGCATGAAATTGCACCTTGGATGCCTCAATCCCATCCGCAGCCACCTGCTCCAGCTCCTTGGCAAGCTGGTCAGGGGCCTGTTTAGCCAGAGCCAGTACAGTGTCCCACCTGGACTTCTGGTATCTAGCTGTGTAGGCCATATAGTTAGCCTGCCTGAGTCCCAAAGATGCTGCCATGTACTGCTTCTTTGCCATGGCATCAATCTTCCTGGAGTCCTTATCTGGGGGGTGTGATGCCAAGGGAATATTTGCCTTATCATAGGCAGCAGCATGCACTACCCCAACATGGCTGCATTGCTGAGAAAGGAACTCCGTGTCCGAGCCTGAAAGGGTATACCTCTTGTCCATTCGTCTGTCCACAGGAGGTATGGAGTTAGGAGTCTTTAGAATTCTAAATGTCTGTTTCCCAAAAGATTTATGGAGGGGAATAGACAATCTCCTGGACTCTGGGATGTCCATCATCTCAACAAAATAAGGCTCCACCTGATCCTCTACTGCTTCTTCCATTGGAAGCTGGAGGGTTTCAGCCACTTTCTTGTAAAACATAAACTGGGAAGGGGACTCAGAAAGCCTAGGAGGAGAAACACCTGAAGGTCTGTCTGGGGAGATGTGCGGGTCAATAGGCACATCCAGACTTTCAGAATCACCATCATCATCATTATCATTATCCTCATACTCCCCCTTCTTCTCCGGTTCATAAAAGTCTTCTAAAGTATAATCCGGAACCGGGGGAACCGACCGAACCAAGCCCCTGACAGATGGTGTCGGTTCGGCCGGAACTGAAGTTAGCGACTGAACTATCCTTATCGCTTTGGCTATTTCATCAGCAGTCGGAGAAAGAATTTGTGGATCTGAACCGGATGATTTTTCTCTTCTCTGTCTTTTAACTGGAACTGACTTCTCAGAATCTGCTCTCCTTTTGCCCGAATAAGTTTCGCCCTGGTCAGAGGGCACTCCTGGTTCAGTCGGAACCGAACCGGGCTGGCCATCCGGGTCAGCGGACTTCTCGGCCTCCCTTTCCCTCAGTCTACATACTCTCTTATCCAGGGTAGTTTTGGGAAAACTTTTACAAATTTGGCAGTCTGAATCGAGGTGGTCAAACCCCAGACAATAAACACAGGTGGTGTGGGGATCAGCCTTAGCAAAGGCTTCCTCACACACACTGCAGTGTTGAAACCCAGTGGGCCGGTTTTTTTTTCTTGGGTTTCTCAGACATGGCCAATCCTATCCAAAACGTACCCTTTTTCGGCAATCCGCCAGGCAAGACACCCCTATCGGTTCCTGACCGTGTTACGGGTCTTGGAAAAAAACGTAATTAAATCCATTTTTTTTAGAACCGATATGGATCGGTTACCACACACTAATAAATTCAAAACTTTTTAAGACCAATCTGATTGGTTCAAACTGAACCGATCCCAAATTTACAAGTTCCACACAGAAACTAAATGTAAAACCTATCTAGTATTCACGGTACCACAGACAGAGACTTAAACTGACAGATTCGGTAGCAGAAATTCGGTAGAAACCAGAAAAAAAATGACACTTTAACCGACTTTTTTGAACCGAGCAAAGGAGAACTCTCCGGAGCAACTGTTCAGTGAGGCGGAGTAAAGAATCTGACGGTTGGAGTTTAAACAACAGCAGACAGGGGCTTCAACCGAGCTCGCGCTGAACGTTCCATGCTGGCCATGGAAAGTTAACTCTTTGTTCTCCGGGGCAGTTGAAAGGCAGGACCTAACTGCAATAGTCAGAATACAGCAAGATTTCAAGTTGTTTGAAGAGGTGGAAGGCCTATCTTCGGAATTGCTCAGATAGGTGGATTTATATTCCTCCACCTTCTTCATGTATGCTTCAGTCTTATCTCCAAACAAGTTGTTCTCAAGGGGAAAATCCATTGCTTTGGCCTGAGTGTCTAAAGTCAGGTTAGTGGCTCTAAGCCATGCAAACCTCCTAAGTGAAACAGACAAAGCTATTAATCTGGATGCAGCATCACTGGCATCCACTGCCATATGAAACTGGTTACTTGGTAGCATCAAGTGCAGACCTTGCTGCATCCTGCAAATCTACAGCCACTTCACCCGGCACCCTATCAGCCAGAGCTAGAACAGTGTTCCAGAGAGCCTTCTGGTACTGTACTGCATATGCCATGTAACTGGCCTGCCTAACTAACAGAGAGGCAGCCATGTACCCTTTCTTTCCCATGGCATCCATTTTCCTTGAGTCTTTGTCTGATGGATGGGTAGCCAAGGGGATCCTGGCCTTGTCACAGGCAGCAGCTTGGACTACTCCTTCAGACTCAGGATGAGTTAACAGAAAGTCAGCTGTATTTCTATCCAGCTGGTATTTCTTGTCAGCTTTCTTATCCACACCAGGGACAGAAGTTGGATTTTTAAAAATCTGTAATGTAGCCTTTTTTTAAGGACTTATGCATGGACAGAAGCAGACGTTTCGTGGGGGTTAACCCCATCATATCCAAAAACTCTGCCTCCTCCACATCCTCTTCTGTTTCCTGAAGAGGAAGGTTAAGGGTTTCCACCATGCTCTTAACAAAGGCATAGTGGGAAGAAAATTCCTCAGGACCCCTAGGAGGAGACCCACACTCTTGCTCTGGGGAGACTTCTGGATCTATAGGTTCCCCTTCGAAGTCATCCTCATCCTCCTCACCATACACTTCCAGCAATTCCTGCCTTGCAGGAGCTGGAGGAGGAACCTGGACAGCCAGTGTAGGAACTGGGACTGCATCCTGTAGGGCTTGTAAAACCTGTAAAGCTTTAGCAATGTCCTCAGCAGAGGGCATACTCTGCTTGTCTGCTGGGAGCTCCTTAGCCTTCTCAGCTGGAGGTGCAGTGACATGTTTTTCTTTACACTTTTTCTTTAATGGAACAGGTTCAGAGCCTGTTTCCACAGCCCTTTTTGTTTTACCTTGTTCATATTTTTCTGAACTCCTGTCAGGATCCTTGGCTTTACCTCCATCCTTTTTATGGGAAGAGGAAGAAGCAAAATTGCCAACACTAGAAGCAGACGCCATCTCTTCTAAAATCTTAGACCTTTTCTTTAATGTTTTAGGACAAAAGGTCTTACAAATATCACAATTGGCAAAGATATGACTTGTACCAAAACAAGAAATACACCAAGAATATATATCTGCTTTTGCTATAAGTTGCCCACAAGACTTAAGATTTAAAACCAGTGGGCCCTATGCGTTTTTTAGGTTTATCCAAATGGACCTCTGACATTGAAGCTAGACAAAAAGATCACTTTCCAAAACAGTTATTCAAAAAACCTCGGAACCGGAGGTTTATTTTTAAATAACTACCGCTAACGGTTCCTGGAACCGACGCTATTCGGTTCCCGAACTAAAAGGGGACCGAGAATTACACTAAATTTAAACAAAACTAAGGCGGTTTGAGGAACCAACCGCTAAATATATATTGGAGTAAAGAATCTGAAGCACTCCGAGTGCAGCAGTTGCTAGGGCAGCAGTTTGAAAGTGACATGAGCCAATTAAGAGTTCCATAATTTGCATATGATTCCATCTCTCCGGGCACTTCAACACAGGAGGCTGACTGCATCAGTTTAATCATGAGTGATTCCTGGGTTTAGAACAGTAATTTTTTAGTTAATAAATTGATATATAGTGACATAATCATCCTATCTTACACTCCGATTGGTCTACACGAATAGTAACAACTGTAAACAAGTGCAGTGCAGGGAGGGGGAGGAGCAGAGTTACCACAAACTTAAAAAAAACAGCTTTCTTTCAAACACATTACGTAACAGTGACAACGACCTTGTTGACTCACTATATGAAGCAATAATGTCAGTGTCTTGCTAGGGAAAAAGTACTCTACCTTCAGTCTTGTACTTTATTCTCTTGACAATTTACATTATTGCCTCAGAGTAAGCCAACAAGCAAGTTATCACTTAAGTCATGTACACAGATTGTGGGGCAGCATAGGTGTTTCCACGCCACTCCAACTAATCCTCAGCTCCTTCTAGTCTGACCCCAGAAAACATGCTGATGCTATTATGGTTCTACTCAGCTTTTTAAAAACTGATTCCGTACCTCTTCACAATTGTCAGTTACTATTTGGTGAGGGGTTTGTGTTCTTTCAGTGAGTTTAATACCATGGTAAGCTACATTTTAGTACAGTATATGGGTTCAAGTATGCCGATTAATTTCCCTAAAAAGGACATTGTCACCTTTCAGTAGCACATTTTTACCGTGTATTTAATCATGGAGTCTTTTGCCATCTCTGTGCCTATTAATGGCTTACATGCTCCATAATCAGTATGACATCTGTGTAAACTGCTTTTTTTTTGTTAAAAAATGAATTCAAAGTGACACAAGCTTTTGCTCCACCAACCGATACTCCCATGCGTCCACGATTTAAGTATGGTGCTATCCTGCTGATAAACTCAATCATGCTGATACGCATGCCATAGGGCACAGCTTCACTTTACAATCATCAAATTCAAGGGGTTAGAATGCTTATGTTTAAAGAAAAATAACATTGCAGAGCTCTGCACACAATGTAGTTTCATATAATACATAAATCTACTGTGCCACAAAAAATGACCAACTCGTTCGTGAATAAGTTTATCCAGGATTCGGTGCCATATTTAAGTTATGGACATGAGGGACCCTCAGCTGGCGAAACAAAAGCGCGGGTTGCTTCAAAATCATTAAAATAAATAAATAAATTTATACAGATTTCATGCTAGTCATGGAGCATGTATGCCATTAGTAGACACAGATGCCAAAAGGCTCCATGATACATACATAATAAAAAATGTAACCGGAAGCCGACAGTGTAACTTTAACATTGACAGGTCCTTTGTAGGCAAAACAAAAAATATACAACTATTTTAAGGAAGTCCTCTTTACGTAAGCAATAACCCATGGCAGAGTATGGAGTTATTGGGGATTAATGAACACCTTGGGTGCGTTGTGGGGCATGAGGCCACATCCCATACCCTAGAGTGGTTATTGCACTTATAACATGGGGTCTCTTACGAGGAAACATCAAGTCAGATAAGACGACACAGACATGAGAATTGCTGCAAAACAATGGAACTTTACTATGTGTTCTGCTGCCATAACAACTACTGGGCTGCAGAGAGAGCTGTCAGCACGCTAGGGAAGCAAGAAACCAGACTTGACAGACTCTCAGTTACATAGCTCAGTCTCCCAGGATGACCACTCAACCTCAGATATGTCTGTGATGGTCTTAAAAGGACATTTCAATAGTACACAACAGAGACGGGCTTCTGAAATTAGACTTATTTTACTTCTCAATATGGTGGCGGATGGATTGAATATTGATGTTGGGTACATGACACATTATTCCACTTAAACTTACACAGACCTTTACTTTAAAAGATGGACATAAACAGTTTAGTTCTTCAGCGGGCCTTTGATTTTGTAAGTTTATGGTTATCTACATTGTTGACTTTTCACCTTAACACTGTGGTGAGTGCGTTTGAGTGTGTGTGTGTGTATACTTATGTATGTATGTATGTGTGTGTTTTGTTTTTGTGTGTTGTGGGTATGGTGTGTATTTGTGTTTTGTTTGTTGTACGTGGTGTGGTGTGGTGTGTGTGGAATGTGTTTGCTATATTTGTTGTGTGTTGTGGTTGTGTGGGGTGTGCAGGTGTGTGTGTGTGTGTGTGTGTGTGTGTGTGTGGAAGTGTGGTGTGGTGTATGTACACACATATGTGTGGGTGGAGCGTGGCATGGGGCAGTTGTTATGTGGCTAGAACACTTAGTTTTCACATATAGTGTGCATTTATTTCCTTCTATTAGTTGTCAGTGGGTGGATTTCACACTGTCACATTTTTAACTGCTCATATTAAGATGCATATCTCATTTACTTGGGGGTTCATTAAAGGTGTAATTCCTTTGGGTTTTCATTTAGATTGCTTAGACTGATTCTGTGCATTTTTGTTATACACAGACTCTGTGTTGAAATCTGCATTTATCAGGCTCGTGGTCTCTTTTTCTTGGGGGTCCTTGACAAGTATTATTTATTTATTTATTTATTTTGCACTTACACAAATGATACTTTCATGCATCACGTTTATATGTGTAGGTTAATTTGAGGCTTGCTTTCAACTTGCAGTTATACCTAATTTCAGGATTTTGTCTTTCATTATCTGTCCTTTAATATACCAGGACAATTGGAATGTAAGTTGTGAGCTCATCTTACATGTATTAGAGAGAATGCTACTCCAAGGTTTTTTTTGTTTTTTTTTATCACTAGAATGCTTTCTTGGCATACTGAGACATTTAAAAATTTATGTGACAAGAACTCTCTGGCTGTAGAGAATTCTTGATAACCTTTGCCCTTCTGAGGCTCCTCAGTTAAAGGCATACTGGTGTTAATTAGCTTCTCTGACGTAATCTTCTATTATGTTTTAAATGTATATGTTAAACCAATGAGAATTATTTCTGCTTTTTCTATATAATCTGGTGTTAATAGTATGGGATATTTGAAAAAACTGCCACAAAGCTTCTGAAGAAGGACCTGGTTGGTTTGAAAGCTAAAGCACTTTGTTTTTTTCTGTAACATCCATGTTGGTCCAATAAAAGGTATCAAATCATTTGTTTCTGGATAGCTCAGTACATAAATTTCATGGTCGGTAACAAAACTAAGTGACTGCTATGAGCCGCTAACATAGCAGCAGCTTAGCTACAGTTTCTGAACATTTTAAACAACATGGTCACTATACTTTTGGCACTGGTAATAAAGAGGAAAATGGATTATCTGTGGTACATTGCAACAGCTGTACTGAAGTAAACTGTCAGCTCCCCTCTACTTCTGAAGTGGGTTCTGGTCGTTCGAAGTGCAGGAATGTGACCTGTTTCAGACTTCGGACCTCTCCTGTTCATAGTGTGCGGTAATGGGAGTTTGCATGCCTGCTGTGCACACGTAGCTACTGGACAGTCAGCAGGAATGTGACATGTTTCCGACTGCACTGTGCGGTAATGGCTACCTAGCTGACAGTGAATTTCGCCACATCCAATACAGAGGACACACATACTGTGAGCTCCCCTGTACTTGTCAGGTGGCTGGTGATCATCCGAACTGCTGCAATGTGAATTATTACCCACTTCGGAGGTGTGCCACTTGGACTGTGCGGTAATGGGAGGATGACAGCAGTCCACTCACCACTAATGCAGAGAAATGACGGGAGTGCAGGGTTCCACAGATATATATGGCATTGACAGGCACAGGATGGTGGAGATCCGCGGGGTGAGCGGGAGAATGATCACTTACTGCACAGGGCTCTTGTACTCGGCGACCCAGGACATGCCGGGTTACGTTGTATTTGGGAGGGGGGGCACTACTCCAACAGCAGAACATACACACTGTTCCTGTCACTATGAGTGTTGGGCTTAAGGTACATACATGTGTCTAAATGAAGCAGTATGCCCGTCAACCTCAGGCTCTTGTTACTAGTATGCCACACTGACAGTTCTCTAGTGGTACTGCTGCAGTAAGAGCTAGAGGGGGATAATAATGGCTGCCCGATAGGTTTAGTGTGGCTGTACAGGGAAGAAGTTCGGCTGCTGAAGACAGATCCTGCAGCTAGGACTGCTCACATTCACTGTGCCTTAACAGGCATTAACGAATGATATGGTTATGTGCTTTATCCAAATCACTGACTTTCCTTGTAGAGTCCATGATATAATAAATGTTAACATTTGCCTTACCCCACAATTCCTTCCCCTTCTCCTCCTGCCTGAGGAGTCTTCCTCTCTAGCAGTGCAAAGGTGCAGATGCTGATTACTGTCTTCTCCATCAGCAAGCTCTTCAGTGTGCCCGCACTGCCCATCTAGCCCTCTACACTTGAATGGGATGTTTCATGCTCCCCCTTCCAGGTCAACCAATACCAGGAATTCATTGAGTCAAAGTAAGACAGAAGGTGACTGGCTTCCAGCTAACCACAGCAATGTTACTCCACATGTCATTCAGAAGGTAGTGTGATTAGAATAGTGAGTCTCCACAACATGGTCTAACCCCTGAAAACCCAGTTACGTTCAACTGTAGCTTTGAATATTATGTAACAAAAAAAACGTTTTCCAGCACCTTACACCTGTGTGGAGTGCCTTTTTGTTGTTTTTTTTTCACAATATAGTGTGCATTGGCCCGCTGGATTTTGACCTGGTAGCAATCAAGACCCATTAGAGAAAATGTGGCCTGTTTTCCAGTTAACCAAATCCTCAATCACTGGCAAGTCACTCAAATCACCTGCACAACATCGTGCAAGACCACATGTACAGTATAAATACACTTCCAGATAAGCATCCGGCTAGCTATTATTACCTTAATCTATTACTTAACATCTAACAAGATTGCTGTCTCTGTTAATTACTATCGACCAAAGACGGGTCAGGCTGATGTGACTGTACCTTTCGGCTTAGTTGAAGATACTGCATCTACTGTCAGTAGACCAATTTAAACAACAGCACGCATTAACTGACTGTATTGTAGCAGTTTCTGTTTTGAACCAAATGATTCTTCAAAAGTCTGCACACTAAAATGTCATTTCTGAGTATCTTGTAGCTTCAACCAGGCTCCATTTTAGGTGATTAAAGCAGGATTCTTGCACAACAAGGTATGACCAGCCCCCCTAGTAGACATCCAGTAATAAACTGAAGAGAACTGGCAAATGAAATGTAAGAAAACTAGAGTGCTGAAGCAAACCTACAAGTTCCCTACAAAATCTGAAAAGTTGTTTTTTTTGGGGCCTTCGACAAGCAACACAGTTATAATTATTATGGTCCTCTTCTCCGACCTTTGATTTTTCTCCCATTTGTTTTTATGCATCCTTTTACTTTTCTTTCTGCAGGTTTAAGCAAATAAATAAATAAATACATTCCTAGGTCTTTCCTTTGCATTGTTGCTCTGAGTTCCCCAAAGACTGAAACTGTGACAGTATTGGGGATCAGGGTTCTGTTTTAAAAGTGTGGGGGGGGGGGGAATGCGCCATGGAGATTTTGCAAAAGGATTGGGGCTCATAATTGAAGTATGGGGGCAGAGATTCGAAAATGCATTCTGAGTTCCATAATTTACATACATTCCACTCTCTCCAGGGCAGCTCAAGCCTTCAGGCTGACTGCATTAGTAAGCATAGTGAGGGATTCCTGGGGTTTGAAACAGCATTATGACAGCAGAATATGTCATACCTGAAACTGTGCACCAAAATGTGTTTAATCCATATTAAATTGTCCTCCCCTCTTTTTGATTCTACTTTAGAAGTATTCATGCTTAATAATTAAAAGGGATCCTTATTACATACAGCTGCCCCCTTGGTTTAAGAGGAATACTTTGTTGCTTTTAAATACCTGTCATCTTGACATCATTATTTTAATGACTGAGCTAGACTAGCAGGCAACACAGACACTGCTCCTTGACCAAGGGATATAGGGGATGCTGGGGTAACTCCAGCCAACAAAATGAAAGTTCCATTATGGCAGTGTTTGTAAAAGTACAGAATACAACAGGGTTGTAAAAGGCATACAACAGGTCTGTGCTACTACCTCAGCATTCTGAGTATGCAGTAAAACATAGCAGAGGGTGCATTCGAGCTACATCAACACATACCCTGTGTGTGTATTGTGAGGCATGAGATGAGCCTGGGTAAGAAGTGTGCTGATTTAGCTTAATGCATGCCCTGGAGCGTGTTCAGTCACTTATGAAATGGAACAACAGTATTACATTTGTTTGTTAAAAATTATAAAAATAAGGACAACAAGATGCATGGCATGCACCGATTAAAATCACTGCACTGTTATGAGATCATTACCAGTCACATGGTTCCATTTATGCCATTTTATAAAGTCATAATAAACCACCAAAACAAGGCACAGACATCTTTTCATATTTGTATTCTTGCAAGTACTTAAAGACTTGGCATTTTCCACCCTCAGGAAAAAAAATTAGAAAGAACATTTAACTGGAAAGATAAGTTATAATAACACAGATGCATGGGCAAAACCACCAGGAGGGGGAATGAAGGGGTCCAGTCCTCCTCAACTTTCTGGGTCCTGCAAAATGGCCAGAGACACAGACACTGCATGAAAGGCTCGGCAGATCCATGCCCCCCCCCCAAAAAAAAACTTGTTAGTCATGGTTGCATCCATGAACAGATATGAACAGTGGTGATGGAACTTTGTTGCTGATCCAAACTGGAAACAATTTTATTAACTCTAGTGGAGAAGAAACCTCTAGAAAAAAAAATATCAGACTTGCCGTAATTTCTTTTCTGTGAGTTACAGTGCTGTCACTTGTTCTATTTTCGACTTTACCATGCCCCGCAATACTGATTGAACAAATACACAGACTCAGAGATTAGGCTTCCAACATCTTTACTCCATTGCTGCTCGTGCCAAAATACACCCACGTCCTTATAACGTGGTGACGTCATTAGCATACACAACATTCCCCCCTTACTTGGATTTAAACTTGTTACACATCTCTTGTTCCCTTAATCTATGTATTTTATTTCTGTTTCCCCCTTTTTTATTTTTTTTATTTTTATATAATTACTCAATAGTACAGCTACTTAATAATAAAGTCCTTAAGTCTCTGAGGCAGTTTAGTTTGCCTATGAGGCCTGTCTGTTCTTGGTGCTGGAGGCCTTTGTGGTGACTCCTGGGTGGACTCACCCGATCTCTGTACCGTGGGATTCTGTGCTCCAATTTCCTCGGGTTGGATACTCTCACTCGTTTGTAGAGCAGTCTTCTCAGGCATATACCTTTTCACGAACGTTGTGTTCCTGGAGTATCTTGCTCCCTTTGGTGACTGAACGACCACCCAGCTTCCTTCTCTACTGACCACCATGTGTGGTATCTTATTAAAAGGTGTTGTGAACTTATCCACTTGGTCTTGTTTCAAGAGAACCTGATCCCCAACGTCCACATCCGAGTGTTTGGCTCTACGCTGGTTGTCTGCATAAGCTTTGTACTTCCCTTTCTGTTCAGCATCTCGGTCTCGTGTCTCTAGATCACTCTGCAGCGTAGCTATATCTGGAAGTTTCCCCCTCAATTTTCTCTTGAAAAGAAGCTCAGCCGGGCTCCGGCCCGTAGTGGAATGATCAATGGATCTGTAGACGGTGACATATTTACGTAGCTCTCGTTTCCAATCTAGCCCCTCAGCTTGTGCGATATGAATCCTCTTCATGAGGGAGGCGTTCTGCCTCTCGACCTCACCATTTGCCTGTGCCCATTTCGGTGTCGTCTTCACGTGCTTTATTCCGTTCTCCTGACAGAAATTCTGGAACTGAGTTGACATAAACTGCGGACCACAGTCCGACCTAATCGTTATGGGAAGACCATGACGACTGAAAATAGTCTCCAGACTATCAATCACCTTTTCTGCAGTGGTAGACTGCATCACATCATATTCATAATACCTACTTTAATAATCGACAACTACCAGTATTGACTGTCCTGTTGGTAGTGGACCCAGCAAGACAATGGCAAGGTCCTGCCACGGTCCTTCAGGTAACATCGTTGGTCTCAACGGTTCCGGCACGTCTGGTCGTGCTACAATCTGGCAACCATGACATGACGTGTTTTTCTGCAGCCTTGTCCATTCCCGGCCACCATACTTTGCTCCTGAGGTGTTGTTTCGTGCCCACAATACCTAAGTGTCCCTCATGGGCTAAGGCTAAAGCTCTCTGGTGAAGTCCATGGGGTAACACAATGCCCGTTCCCCTGAGAACTAGCTGCCCAATTGTGCACAGCTCACTTGCTATGGGTGCGTATGCCCTGCATTTCTCGTAGCACCCGTCTGAATGGCACTTCTCACCTCTCTCAGCTCGTCATCGACGGCCAATGCTTCCTCGACTTCTCTTGTGGTCAGCGCACCTGGAGTTGCATTTACGGCCACAAACCGTATGTACTCTTCCGCTCCATGTGTGTGGGATTCCTTCATTGCCGTCTCTCCCAGTAGACGAGAAAGGATCTGCTATATTGTGTTTCCCTGGTATGTGCACAACCCGGAAGTCATGAGGTTGTAGTCTCAGTACCCATCGTCCGATGCGAGCGCATGACTTTGAGCGAGGACTATAGATAGCCTCGAGCGCCTTATGATCAGTCATTAAGTCAAATCTCTTGCCATACACATATGGGTGAAGTTTCTCACAAGCCCAAACCAATGCAAGGGCCTCACGCTCTGTTTGTGAGTACCTGCGTTCACCTCCTGATAAACTCCGGCTCCATAACAGACTGGAACCATCTCCCACGTTGTTCCTGCACCAGCACAGCTCCTATGCCTACTGGTCCTGCGTCTCACTATCACTTTAAGTGAGGCGCATCCTTGTCGAGTAGGCTAACTGCCGCTCTGGCTAATTTATTCTTCAGTGCCTGAAACGCTACCTTTGTTCCGCCCAAATTTGAATACTGTGTCCTTCTTTGTCAACTTCCGCAGAGGCTCCGTGAGCGTAGAGAACTGAGGGATAAACCTACTACTGTATCCCACTAATCCCAAAAAGCTGCGAACCTCTGATGTTGTCTCAGGCTCCTTGGCCTCGACCACTGCTCTTACTCTTTCAATTGTGGGACCTATGCCCTTTTGTGAGAGTAACATGCCCATGAAAACCAACTTGTCCATGTTGAACTGGCATTTGTCTGGATTAAGTGTCAGGCCAGAGTTCTCCAATCTGTTAAGGACCTCATGCAGTCGCCGGTCATGGCTCTCCTTATCTGGGGCACGGACAATGATATCATCTGAAATGTTCTCCACTCCTTCAATGCCTGCCAGTGCTGTTGCAATTTCGTGCTGATACTGCTCGCTGGCGGATGAAACCCCAAAAATGAGTCGTTTATATCTATATGTCCCATTATGTACTGCAAACGTTGTTATGCCTCTTGATTCTGGTGTCAGCTCCAGTTGATGGTAGCCCCATTTGAGATCCAATTTACTAAACATGACAGATCCATTCATGCCTTGCAACAGTTCATCCACTGTGGGAATTGGGTACTTGCCATGTACGATTGCCATATTCGCTTGTCTCATATCCAGGCACATCCTGATTTCTTTGTTTGGTTTCGGCACAATCACTACCGGATTCACCCATGGTGTGGCACTGTGGCTCCAACAACCCTCTCGATTATGTCCATGTCCAGTAGTTCTTTGATCTTGGCCTCCACCGCTCCACTCAGGTGAAAAGGTACCCGCCTAATGGGCTGTGCCACCAGCGTCACATTCTCATCGATGTGCAGGCTTATTTGCTACGTGTTGAGCTTTCCCAGTCCTTTAAACAATCCAGGGTATTGCTGCCTTATCTGCACTCCGACATCAGTCACTGCTGCTACATTAACACCCAGCTTAAGTACACCCAGCTTTACAGCAGTCTCTTTTCCCAGCAACAGTTCACCATGTCCACATATCACTGTGAATTCAGCCTCTGTACTACGCTTGCCTATGGCTACTTTGCATGTGAAGACCCCCTCTACTGCCAGTGGTTCGGTCGCTGAATATGTGTACAGTTTTTTGTCGGTCTTTGATGATTGACACTTGATTTGTTTGCTCTTCAGCATTTCCCAGGTCTGTTGGTCCACAATATTACTGGAAGCCCCTGAGTCAATCAGCATCAACAAGTCGACTCCTCCCACCGAGAACATCGTTCTGTCCGTGCTGCTTTTTCCCCTTATCACAAATGCATAGTCTCTGTCTGGTTTCTCTGAATCAACACATTTAACTGTATGCTTTACGTTCCCTTTAGTTTTACACATTCTAGCAAAGTGATTTCTGCCGTTGCATTTCTTGCACGTCTGCCTTCGTGCTGGACAAGTAGGGTCCTTTGCAAAATGATCTGCGTGGCCACACCGGTAACACACGTTCTCATTTTTATCTTTTCCCTCTTCTCCTTTTGGCTTTCTTCTGCGATGTCTCTCCTCACTTTTGAATACGCGATTAACTGTTTCAGGTTTTTGGGCCTCTGAGCTCACGTGCATTGCGGCCATTTGCACTTCGATTCTCTCACACTGTGCGGACAGCTCAAGTAATTTTGCTAATGTCAGCCCAGGTCCCTCCTCTAACAAGGTCCCTCTTGCGACGTACATATTTGGAATTACACTTGCTTAGTATTGCATCCCTTATCGCCTGCAAAGTCACAGTCTTTAGCCGATTGTCTCAGACGGGTAACAAATTGCTGCACGGTCTCCCCCATCTTTTGTTTCAACTGATAAAAGGCCTGCCGCACAAATGCAGTATTCACTTGTGGCACAAAGTAGGCATTCAACACTGTTACCGCCAAATCGTAGCCCATTGGCCCTCCGGTGTCCCCGAGCGTCGAGAAAATATCTTGTACATCTGTCCCAGCATGGTGTAGCAATAAAGCTCTTCTCCGTTGTTTTGTAGCCGCACTCACATTGACAGCTAGTATCAACCCTTTCCCATCAGCAAATAGTTCAAAGGACGTAAGCCATCGTGTCCATCTCGGCCCAAGTGTGGCTGGTTCACTATAACAATCAAACTTTGGTATAGCGCTTTCCATCTCTCTTTTCTTTTCTTTTTTTTTTCAGCTTGCTGTGTTTCGGATCTAATCAGCATTTCACTGATCCCATCTCGTCACCATTGTTCTATTCTCGACTTTATCATGCCCCTCAATACTGATTGAACAAATACACGGACTCAGAGATTAGGCTTCCAACATCTTTACTCCATTGCTACTCGTGCCAAAATACACCCACGTCCTTATAACGTGGTGACGTCATTTGCATACACGACATCACTGGACATGCATTTTCTGCTTGGTTACACGTTTTCCTACTAGGGGGCCAACACACTCCCAAGCTGTGCAACAATCATTTATCCTCTGCGACCGCGCGCGTACACACACACACACACACACACACACACACACACACACACACACTTTCCTCATACACCCTTCGCAACTCTAGCTACCGTTCCTTCACACTCCTGTTAAGGAAATCCATTGCTGGCTAGGCTGCTTTGTCCTACCACTTCCCCAAACTCTGGAATTCTTTCCCCCACCTCCCAACGCTCTTTCTCCTCTCTTCTCCATGACTTCACCACTCCCTCCTGCAACTGCACTTGATACATGTCCCTGCTCCTCCTCTCAATACCCTTCTTTCCTCTTCCCCTCCTCCTGATCTGCACTTGTTCACCCCTCTCCTTCTGTCTGCTTCTCCTTCCTGCAGCAACTAGCCCTCTGCTGCCTCCGTACCCTGTAATGAATCTCTTTGAAACTCAACGGGCAAGCCCTCCACCCAGTTCCTTTGTATAAATTGCTGATGGTTAATGCTTAATATCAATGTACTGTATAATTTATTGTGATGTTTGTTTTTCTTGTACTCCTCTTCCCCATTACTCCCAGGACATATCTGGAAATGAGCTGTTATCAGCTAAGTATGTCCTTCCTGGTGAAACTTTTAAAAATAAAATCACAGAACTCTGGCACCACTCTGTTCTGAGTCAGTTAGCTTAGAATCTTCAGTCAAAAATCTTTCAGATCCATACAGCAACATAACCATGCCAAGGTTAACATATATATTCCCTAAAATATATAGAAAAATCACAGCCCTATCCTGCAGGAATGTGTAGACAGCATCAAGCTCTCCATCATTCATAGCGCCTCTGATCAAGCCAAGCACAGTATGTGTACTGGCAGTTCCAATACAGAACTTCCTCTACAGAAGTTCGACAGAATATGTGCCTAAAACAAGTAACATCAACTTGCCCTGCAAATCATTTTATGAAATCCAAACAAATCTCTGTCATAGAATATTCTCTATAGAGTACAACACTCTGTGGTTGGTCCCAGTGACAGTGTTTGAATTAACCAAAAATTAAAAAGAAATGACGGTAAATCTGATAACATTTCTTCCTGTGTCACTCCACATTGTCACTGGGACATCATTTACTGCTGGGATTTAATAAGCAGTACCCACAAAACATACTCAGGAGGGAGAGAACCAGTCTTCTAGATTTTGCTGCCTATTGCTTTACTGTTACATGAAGCACATTTCACTTGAAAACTGCATCAGCAGAACTCAGAGTGTCCAGTCTTTAATCCTTTGTAAATGTATGCAAGGAAGACCAGGTTCCTGCCTTGTATGTCAGTCAGTCACTGAGGCCTCTGGCCTTTCTGCCCAAGAGGCTGCCATAACCCTGGCAGAACATGCTTTAATCCAATATGGCGGTTTCAATTTTGCCACCATGTAGGTCTTTGCAGCCATGCCCTGATCCATCTAGCCAAGGTCACCTTGGAAACTTTCTGGTCCTTTTTAGCTGCTCCAAACAGTACAAAATGGTTATATGCCACATAAGGTATGTCTAATCCATGAGTTCCAAACCTAAGGGAGACAGGCTTACTTCTTGGTTAACAAGAAACTTGGCAGGGAAGGGACTGGATGCAACACTACTTTATCCTAATGAAAAAACAGATATGGTTCTTTCATTAGAGGGCATATAACAGTTACCTAAGAACTTACCATAACAGTATATCTTAGAGAGAGAGGTTCGTGCAGTAGGTCTTCACATATAGGGCTGTGCCCCCTGGCATCAGGTCCGCACAGCAAATTTCTACCTAGCAATCATTAGCAGGGGACTGCCCCAGGAGTCACCTGATGAGGCATCAGCATGACAGTATATAGGTGGCGGTCCTCACGTCGCCCCTCCAGTTCTTCTGCCATAGACCTCCATAGAGGAACAGGAGAAAGGAGCAAACCAACTTCTAAGGCCCAGGGCTCCTGAAGCGAAACCTCAGTAAAGGAAAAAAAGGGACAAAATAATAGGAGATGGGGGAAGGTGGGTGGGAAATCTAGACCTACTGCAGGAACCTCTTTCGAAGATCTACTATTATGGTAAGTTCTTATGTAGCTGTTATATCTTACTTCAAGAGGGTTCCTGCAGTAGTCTTCACATACAGGACTGAATACCAAGCAGTCTAAAGTAAAGAAGGAGTCAGAGACTAAGATCCAGGAGGAAGGAGTGCCTGCCAACTATAGACTTTCTTCACTAAAGTAGGCCTTGTAGGACGGTGAGGCCGAAACTAGCCCTATGCCGAGAGACAATGTCCAGACTGTAATGCTTGGTGAATGTATGGACAGAAGACCAAGTGGCTGCTGCGGACACATTTCTAAGGAAGGCCATCGAAGTGGCCATACCCAGAGTAGAATGGCCTGTCACCTCCCCCGGAAGGGCTTCTCATACTTGTGGTAGATGTATGAGATGCAGTTAGCCAACCATGTTGACAAACCCTGTCTGGAGATGGCCTTGCCCTTGCATTTGGTAGCAAAGGTCACAAATCACTAGTCAGACTTCCGAGCCTCTTTAGTCATAGACATGTAATATCTCAGAATCCTGTGCACGTCCAAAGTGTGCAAGAGGTATTCCCCCCTGTTGGAATACTGTGGGTAGTACACCGGCAGTTCAACATAGTGGTTCAAAGTAAATTTCCAAACAACTTTTGGAAGAAAAGAAAGGTTAGTCCTCAGAGCCACCCGGTCTCTGTGGAAAATCAAATAAGGCTCCTTACAAACGAGGGCCCGAAGCTCTGAAATCCTTTGAGCTGAAGTAATAGTGACCAAAAAGAGCATTTTCCAGGACAAATAACACATGTAGCAAACTTGCTGCAGGCTCAAAAGGGGGCAAAGTAAGTTTTTCTACAATAACGTTTAAATACCGGGGGGAACCGGAGGCTTAAGGAGGAGGATCCCCTTCAGAAAGGTTCTGGAGACCTCCTACTGAGCAAGGGTTTTGCCCCACCCCCCCAACCAGAAGCTGGTAGGCAGAAAAAGCTGACAAGTGGACCTTCAGAGAGGAATAACGGAGGCCCGAATCAGACAGGTGCAAGAGGTACTCAAGGACCTGGGGAGCCGAGCAAGAGAATGGATCCAGGCTCTTGGCCGTGGCCCAAATGGAGAATCTCTTCCATTTCATGGCATACATGGATCTGGTCGAGGGCTTCTTGGCCTCTACCAGGACCTGGGTGACTCGAGAAGAGACGCCATAACGAGAGAGAGAGCCATGTCCTAAGGTGCCACACATGCAGGTGGAGAGACTTGAGGCTTGGGTGCACCAAGCTGCCCTACTCCTGAGACAGAAGGTTGTGGGAGAGAGGAAGAGGTACTGGTGGTTCCAAAGTCAGCTGATGCAACATAGGGAACCAAATCTGCCGAGGCCAAAGAGGAGCTATGAGAATCATGTGAGCCCACTCTGCCTGTAGCTACAGCAGAACCTTCTGCATAATGGGAAAGCGTACAGAAATCTCCCTGTCCAGGACAGAAACAGAGAGTCTCACCAAAAAACACCATGCCCAGAAACAAGCGAGCAAAAGCTGGGTAGTTTTGCGTTGGATGGGGAGGAGCATAGATCTATTTCTGGGCGACCACATAGAAGGAAGATCTCTTCCACTACTTCCTGCTTCAGTTCTCACTCGTGAGCCCGAGTGACAGTGCTGATGAGACTGTCCACCAGGACTTTGTGGATCCCTGGAACATAGACCGTTACCAATGGACAAGCCATGCTGGACTGCCCAGTACCACACCCTCATCGCTTCCCTGCAAAGGGGATAAGATCGGATGCCTCCCTGCTTTTTTATGTACCAGACTGTCGCTGTGTTGTCTGTCTGGACCAATAGTGTTCCCATATCAGAAGGGACTGGAACACTTGGAGGGCACAGAGCACAGCTCTCATCTCCAGAATACTGATATGTAGATGTTCCTCTATTGGAGACTATGTCAGCATTCGGTGGTCTCCCAAGTGAGCACCCCATACCTGGCCTGAGGCATCCATCGTCAGGGTCATGGAGGGGGAATGGGGTGTGGAAGGGGATCCCCAATGAAAGGCTGTAAGGATCCTGCCATCATAGGAGATCCCTCTTCAGACTGCTAGAGGCGAGGACCATGTGATCCATGTCATCCAGGCGTTGATCCCACTGGACCCGGAGGGACCACTGGGTCACCCTCATGTGTAGTCTGGTCAAAGGAACTGTGGGTATGGCAGTTGCCATTAGGCCCAACAGGCAGAATATAGAGCATGCTTTGCTCCGCCAAGAGGAGGATACCAGTGCCACTTGCTGAATCAGAGTTTCCGTCCTGTCCGTAGGCAAAAAGGCCCTGGCCCTGAACTGTGTCCGGCACTGCTCCAATGAACTGGAGCCGCTGGGAGGGTGAAAGTTGAGACTTGGGAACATTCACAGTGATGCCAAGTCTGGAGAATAAGTCCAGGGTGGAGAGCAGGGAAGCCCTCAGACTGTCCTGAGACAGTGCTGACAGCAACCAGTTGTCCAGGTAAGGGAACACATAAATCCCTTGGTGACATAAGGGTGCGGCCACCACCGCTATGCAGTTGTTAAAAATCTGAGGTGCTGTCGAAAGGCCAAATAGAAGCGCCTTGAACTGATAATGATTCTCCTGAAAGGAGAATCTCAGGAAACGGCGGTGGGTCGGGAGGATAGGGATATGTAGGTAAACATCCTGCATATCCAGGGAGTACAGCCATTGGTTCTGTTGGAGCAGGGGTAAGAGTCCCTGAAGCGTCAACATACAGAATCTCTTGTATTCTACATGGAGACTGAGCAGGCTGAGATCTAAGAAAGGCCTCAGATCCCCCATCTTTTTTGGAACTAGGAAGGAATGGGAATGATACCCCCTTCCCATCTGTCCTGATGTAACTGGCTCTATCGCAGATTTTTGCAGTAGAGCCTGGATTTCCTGACGGACCTGACTTGGATGTTTTGCCAGGTAGTGAGACCTGCCGGATGGTTGTTTGGGGGTCTGTCCAGGAACTCAATTGAGTGTCTTCCTACTAGTTGAAGGACCTAAGTGTCATCGGTGATCGTCCTCCATCCTTCCAGGTGGAGGACGAACCTTCCCCCCCACCGGTTCCTCAGGCACTATGGGAGGAAGTGGGAGGATCCCCTCGCATCAGGATGCAAAGGAAGTGCCACCCGGCCTTACTGCCTCTGGCAGTCTTTTGGAATTTTGCCTGGGGGCCTAAACCAGTATTGCGTCATTTACCCTGCCACTTACCTTGGGTTCTGCCTGTTCCACCACCTCTGGAGGAGATGAAAGGACTGCTTAGGTTTTTGTCCTGAGCAGTACATGGAGCAGACATCCTTTAGTGACTTGCTGCTCTCTTATAACTCTGTTATGACGTCTTTTGCGTCTCCCCCAAACAGGACGGGGCCCCTGAAGGGGGTGTCCAGGTGGGGTGCTCTGGACGTCTTGTGCCAGTCCCGCAAGATGGAGCCAGGTCAGGCGCCTCAAGCAAACACCCATGGCTGTGCACCGGGCCACTGAATCAGTGTCATAAGTGGCCCTTAATGCATGGCGGCAAGAAGACTTATTCAGTTTTATTTTGTCAAAGAGCCGATTCCTGAGGTCCTCACCCAGAATCTCCTGTAGGTCCTTTTCTAAATCGAACAAGGCAGATTTCTGAAATGAAACCATATGGGCTACATAGTTCAATGACCGGATGGCACAGGTCAATGAAGAATACACATTGCGCCCATACTGATCCATTTGTTTGGATTCTTTGTCCAGAGGAGAGGCACTCAGGTGCTTCGGCTGTGTCGACCTATCATGGGCTGCAGTGATGACCATGGAGTCTGCCTTTGGTTGACCGGTCAGATGACCGAACTCTTCTGGGGAATGAGATGTCTGATTTGCTTTTTTGGAAACAGCCAGAATAGAGGACGGCTGTTGCAAAATGGTAGAGGTAAGGTCCTCATGCTGTCCCGTCCATGGGGGGAATGAGAAGGGGATCCGCACTTGTGAGGTCCAGGTGTTCTGCCAGACGTTGCCTCTTGGGATCCAACTCTTGAGATGCCCAGCCACAAGCCTGTTTGATAGATCTTAAGAGTTCCGCAAAGGAAAGATTCCCCCAGTGGGGACTTCAGGGACTCTTTAGGCTTGGATTCAATGGAGGAGTGCAGTTCCAACTGGTCATCTGGCTCAGAGTCTGAGTCAGCACCAGAGGATTCTGACCTGCTGGGTAGAGCGGTAATTTCAGGGACCATGTCAGTCACCCTTGCTTCTGGGTGGGGCTCCAGGGAGCACCCGCCCGCACCAGTCTGATGACCTATCCAAAGGAGAGGGGATTCTGGTGATGGCCCTATGAGCGGGTGTGGAGGCCACGACCAGTTGGGGTTGTCCCAGTTCCTGAAGGACCTGTGATTTAGCATCTTGCCACCATGCCGGAAGAGAAGTAGGTGGTTCCGGCTGGGGAGGTGGTGGAGGAGGTGGCGGAGGTTGGTATCTTGGGTATCTCGTAGCATACGAAGGCTAACCGGGGGGGTGGGGTGGTACCAACAGTGGTATAGGTGATGACCCTGGTAATAATGTCTTGGTGTCTGGTACCCCAGTGTTGGAGCTTATGGTGGGTACCCTGGCAATGTCCCTGCTGGCGTCAGGTAATAGGGGTACTGCGGTGGTGGGTAGCCAGGAACGGGACCCATAGGACCCAACAGAGATGGGGCAGAGGGTCCAGGAACAGGCCGACCTGAGGGATCACTTGAGGAAAACTGGTTGGTCTACGGGCCTGGGGTGTCTGGGACCCCAGAAGAGCCAGTAGGCTCCGGGATATGAGCAGGAAAACCCTGTTCCATATCGGAAAGTGTGGTATAGATCGGGGAAAGGCCCAGCATCAGGATAGACAAGTGACCCGATGTCTGGTTTGAGATAGGCGAGGGGGGCAAGGGGATAGACAGCCCCATCGCCAGGTAGAGCCCTAAGGCTGGAGTCTCAAAAGGTAAGCCCGACACAGGAGAGGACTCCAGGACAGCCACGCTCAGTTCCCCAGCCAGGAAAAATGAGTCGTCGGGCTGGGTCAGAAGATCCTATGGAGGAGAACCCCTCGTGGGAACAAGAAGCTGGAGGCTCGCCCTGCACAATGTCGGAGACCACAGGGGTGTCCGACGGAAGGACACTTGAGGGGCAGTCAATGGAGGAGCCGACAACCGACTTACAGGCGGTGAAGAGGCCCACAACAGACTAGGGGCTGGAGTGGGGCGGAATGCCAGAGGCCGAGCTCCTGACGGGAGAACCGGTGGGAGGCTTAGCAGCCGAACCCTCGACAGGACCCGGTTCCTCTGGAGAGGAATCCCCGGCTGCCCACTGACCAAAGGCATGGGGGGGTGGAGAGAAGGTGTCCGATCTGTTGAAACAGATGGAAACCCTTGAGGCAAAGTACTTACTGAGGCCTCACTCGCTGCGATGTCGGCTGTCTAATGATGAGGAGAACAATCCCGCTCCCGGCGCTTCTTATCCTTCTTAAGTTTTTTCTCGGGAGGTGGTGAAGAAGGTCGTTCCCTCAGCTCCTTTTCCATAGATGCGAGGTGGGACTTCAAACGGTGAGCGCTGAGGGTCTTCTGGTGACGGGTGCATGTGACCTGGTTAAATGACTGGCAGATTTCACAATCCGGTACCCAGTGTTTCGGACCCAGGCAAAGCACGTAGTGGAAGTGGTCGTCCCCATGCAGGATTTGGGTGCCGCACTGTGAGCACTTTTTCTTTTTTTCTCAAAGTCATGCACCAAAAATTTGAAGAAAAAAAACTCTACTATGCTGTAATAAATGGTGGACAACTGAGCTAGTTCAACCGCGAGGATCCGACGAGTTCAGATCGATGGCGGGAAAGAACTGGAGGACGGGCATGGGGACTGCCCCCTATATACTGTCACGCTGATGCCTCATCAGGTGATGCCTGGGGCGGTCCCCTGCTAATGATTATTAGCTAGAAATCTGCTGCATGGACTGGATGCCAGGGGGCACAGTCCTATATGTGAAGACCTACTGCAGGAACCCTCGAAGTAAGATCTCTATTTTTGCCTAACAGGGTGAATTTTAACTTGGAAATGTATCTTCAGAAAGAGAATGCCCTCTTGATACTTGCAACAGAGTATCAATGGAGGATCACACAGTACATTAAGGAATGCCGTAAGGTCCCAAGGAGGAACCGGAGATCCATGGACCAGTTTGGTTCTGCTGGGAACTTTAAAATAATGACTAATCTTGGGGGCTCCCTTGCAAGGGCTGAGCACTGCACCCAGTACCAAGACTTGTATTCATAAAGTACTATGGGCCAGACTTTTACCTGCCCCTCCTGAAGGAAATCAAAAATATTGGGCACAGATGCCTCCCTTGATCTAATATCACCCTGCTTTGCCCAGCCCGAAAAAAATCAACCACAATCTATCATAAGCCACCAATATAAACAGTTTCCTTGATATTAGGGTGTCCACAACTCTCTCACAATATCCTAGTTTGAGAGATCTCCACCTCTCCAGAGCCAAGCTGTCAGCCAAAGTCGAGCTGGGCTGGGATGAAGAATTGCACCCTGGTGCTGAAGACCATGCTGCTGAAGGAGCCATAAGGGCTCTTGAACTGTCTGACTTACCAGGTCGGAGAACCACAACATTCTTGTCCACTCCACAGTCACTAGAATAAATCAACTATGACATCAAGGGTCCTTCTGTGAACTGCCGGAAGCAAGGGAAATAAGAATAGATACATCATTCTGAAGGCCCTTGGGTTGGAGCACAGTGTTCGTCAGTTTCGCTACTGGACATCTGCATCCACTGAAAAATCTTGTCACGTGAGCATTCCATTGGTAGGCAAATAGGCCTCTCTCAGGATACCAGAATCTGTACAAGAAAAAATTTGAAATATCTCCTGATTTATAGAACATATCCTGGATAAACCCACTGGAGCGTACTGTCCTGCCAGAAAGAACAACTGACCAGTACTCCAGACTGGCTTCCACCAGATGCTGAAGTACTTCATCTCGCTTCATATGCTGCCTTGCTTATTTTAGTAACTGTCACCATGTTTGTTGGACAGGGGCTTTATCAATGTCTGCTGAGCTCTTGTCCTGAAGTGCCTCAACGCCACGAAGGCAGCTCTTGTTGTGGGGATAATTTGGTTGTTTCATTCGGGATTATTTGTTTTAGTCGTTGGGTGTTTTGTTGACTGTTGTGGTGTTCCTGCACCAGTATGTGCTGGCAGCGAGCTCTCCTGGTCAGACGCTACTCACACTCTGAGCTCCACAGCCTTCGTCCTTTTGACTGCCCCCCCCCCGCCCAGTGAGTTATATGGGCATTGGGAATTGTTAGGAAGAGACGTCGGGGTGGGGGTCATGGTCCTGGAGGGGGAATGGAGCTGGGTGGGCGGATTGAGGTGGTAGGATCCATGGGTCACCCTGGTGCGAAATGGGTTCCGGAGAGGGGTCCTCCCTGTCTGGTTCCCATACCCAAAGGCTTCACCTTGTGTGGGCAGTTGACACAGCTGACCCCAGTGGCTCATTCTACTTGGGCAGTGTTATGCAATGCTAGGTCCATTAAAAACAAGACAGCTGTAATTGATGATCTTGTTGAGTCATTGGACCTGGCTTGCATCACCGAGACCTGGCTGGATGAGAATGCCGGCCCAGTTTTGGAGTCCACTGTTCCAGCCGGATTCCTGGTGATACACCGCCTGAGGATGGATCACAGGGGCGGGGGTGCAGCCATTTGTTTTAGAATGGAATTGCACCTTGTAGATGTGCAAGTGGGGGAGACCAAGTCCTTTGAGTGCATCATTGGCACAGGGGTGGGGTGCAGGATCCTTCTTGTTTATCGTCCACCCAGTAGCGGGAAGCAGTTCCTGCAGGAAGTCGCAAACTTTGCCATTGACATAGTGCTGGAGTCTCCCAGATGGGTTGTTCTGGGGGACTTCAATGCCTGGATCGACGATGAACTCTAACAATTTGGTTAGGACTTCCTCCAACTAATGATGTAGTTGGGCTTCACACATGTGATTAACTGTGCAACCCATATTCAAGGTCACTCACTGGACTTGGTTTTCCTACTGGGGATGGAGATCTCTGGCCTGGTGGTGGAGCCGGTCAGTTGGCCTGACCATCACATTACAAGTTTCAATTTCCAGGCTCCCCCCCCCACAGGCCTGCCCCCATGGAGATAGTCCGGTACCCCCTTTTAAGGGGTTCGACCCCAGACTGCCTGCTGGCGGTGCTCGACCTATCAGGCCTTCCGACTGTAAGCATGGACCCATGGAATCTGCTACATGCCTATAACAGGGCTGTGGTAGAGGCCCTGGACTCCGTTGCTCCTGTCCCTGTTCATCCACTCACTCTTCGCCCTTGATCCCCGTGGTTTAATGGGACTTTGGGGGAGCTGAGACGAGTGGGATGAAAGTTGAAGAGATGCTGGCGGAAGTCCAGCTGTGACTTGATGACCTATTACAAGGATTATCAATCGGCCATCTCCCATAAGTAGGCAAGAGTTCCTGTCCAGGAAGATTGCCGCTGCACAGAACCAACCAGCTCAGCTCTTCCGGACTGCTGACAGACTGTGCAATGCAGCCTGTCTCCATTCACGGAGACCACTGTCACAGGAGAAATAAGACAGGTTTGCTCAATTCTTTGTGGCTAAGGTTGCCAACATCAGGTCTGAAATCTGTGCAGCTCGCTCCAATGGGGGTTGTCTTGGTCTGTAGGAGGTTGCTGCCCCTCAGTTTGCCTGGTCTGACTTTGACTGATTAGCGGTCAATGATGTTGTGAGGATCATCCAGAGTATGCGGCCGACCTGTTGTAGATTGGGCCCGGGCCCAACTCGCCTCTTAAAGGGGTGCTTTGAAGTAATCGGTCCAGTTCTGGCAGAGATAGTCAGGTGCTCATTAGTGTCAGGTATGTTTCTGAACTCCCTGAAGGAGGCAGTGGTTACACCTCTCCTTAAGAGACCTTCTCTTGACCCTGACTGTCTAGCTAACTACAGGCCTGTCTCTAACCTTCCTTTAGTGGGTAAGGTTTTTGAGAAGGCTGTCACGCTGCAGCTGGAGGACCATCTCACCATCCACTACATCTACGACCCACTCCACCCTGGCTTTTGGAAGAGGCACAGTACCGAGACGGCCCTTGTTCAGGTGCTCAATGATCTCCTGATAACGAGGGAGCGGAGGACCCATTCCATCTTGATTCTCCTTGATCTCAGTTCAAGTTCAATTCAGTTCAAGTTTATTGCAGGAAAACTCCATTGAACAAGCTCATTCACAGGGAGGTCCTGAGATGTATACAAACAAATGAACATTACAAGGTTCAGCAAACAATATTTACAAATATGTGTAGAATGCCCACATAATTCATGAACGGCAATACCTGGAGAAAAAGCAAAGATGTAGGGTGTATAGAAACAGAACACTTGGTTCATAGTATACCATCCCCTACAAGGTAGGGTATATAAGCTTAATATTGATAGCTGCAATAAATAAACATCATATACAAATCATTGGCAGGAGAGACGGGATAGGGGGGTGGGTAGGGTTGGGAAGGATGTGGATATCTAGCATAAGTAACAAGCAGTTGGAGTGTAAAATAGCGGTCACGGGGGGAAGAGAAGGAGCAGGTGTAGAAAACATAGTGGAAGACACAGAATGCGATATGCAGGTTCAAGGTTTGGGTACAGAAAGAACTAGTGTCAGGAAAGGTGAAAGGTACATATCTAATGAGAAGTATGGCTTAAAAGCAGTTACAAATATCTTATTTTATTTGCACTTAGCGCTTTAAAGAAATTAACTGGGATAATGCTAGTTAGCTTGAGAGTGGATTGGAGGTGGTTCCATATAGTAGGCAGAGTGTGCGAGATAGCGCTTTTACCAAAGGAAGTACGAGTTCTGGGAACATCAAGCAGGATGAAGTCTGATTTCCTGAGAGAATACGTGCTACGGGAAACGCAGATAATCGATGTAAAGGTAACTCAGTAGTTTATGCCAATGGTTTTATGTTCATGGCCCCAACCCTGTGGAATTCTCTACCTCGCAGGACAAGAATGTCTGACTGTGGAGAGCTTTAAGTCTCTGTGGTATTTGACACCGTGGACCATGGTGTGTTACTAGAGTGCCTGCGGTTCATCTGTGGGCTGTCTGTATGGTCCACAGGCGGTTTTGATCTTTTCTCACCGTCAGGTTTCAGACAGTGGTGTCTGGGATTTTTTCCTTGGACACAATCTCCCTGCCGTGTGGGGTAACGCAGGGCTCTGTGTTGTTCACAGTGCACATGCTGCCGTTGGGAGACATTGTTAGGCGGTATGGGCTGAGTTTTTACTGCTACGCAGATGATACACAGCTCTATGTCCTTTGTGCCTGAGCAAGGTGATGCTATCTTGGTATTTAACAATTGCCTCATCGAGATTCAGGATTGGATAAATGCTAACTAATTGAGGTTGAATTCTGGCAAGACCAAGGTGTTGGTTGTGGATCCGAGTCATCGGGTTGAGCGGCCTTCGGCTGGGTTGCCTTCTGGGCTTTGGCTTGGGGGGCAACTAGCTGTTGACCTCTGACCAGGTGCACAATCTGGGCATTATTTTTGAGGAGGGACTGATGCTGAAGTGTCAAGTGTCTTCCTTCATCAAGTCCTCTTTTTACCATCTAAGGAATATCGCCCGGATTAAACACCTGGTCCCGCCTGATGATCTTCCAATGTTGGTCCCTGCTTTTCTGACCTCTCACCTTGACTACTGCAACTCCCTGTACCTAGGGCTACCGGAGGTTGATATCCGCCACTTGCAGCTGGTGCAGAATGTGGCTGCCAGGCAGTTGACTGGCCTACCTCGTTCGGGCCAAGTCACGCCTGTGCTTCATGGACTGCACTGGCTGCCGGCTCAGTGGCAGATCACCTTCAAGGTCTGTTTGCTGACCTATAAACCCTACGTGGACAAGGTCCGTGTTACCTGTAAGAACTTCGGCATCCCTATCACCCCCTCCGCCTGCTCCACTCTGCGGAAGAGGGATTGCTAGAGGTTTCTAGGGTCCGTTTGAAGACCTCAGGTGCCAAGGGTTTTATGTTCATGCCCCCAACCCTGTGGAATTCTCTACCTCACCGGATAAGAGTGTCTGACCGTGGAGAGCTTTAAGTCTGCACTTAAAACATTTATTTGATCTGGCCTTCTCAGAGTATGACTGAATTCTTTTTTTTTTTTTTCCTACTTATTTTTTATCCACTCCTTACTGTCCCTTCCAATCACCACTCCTTCAGTCCCTACAAGGGTGGCCTACCTCTGCCGACCAGCTTGGTCTGCCCTAGAGTGCCATACTGCCATTGGGGCACCTTTGATGGCCCGGATTACCTCCGGCGGGCGAGGAGATCCCCTTTTCCCCTTCCCCCTGCGGCAGCTGCACATTGGGGTCTGACCCTGGTCGGAGGGTGGCAAGGCCGGTTCCGGAGGACTTCGTCTAGGCGACCGGAGGGCATTTTTCCTCCAAGTTGTCTTGTTTCCCCTTAACCCCGCCATCTGAGACGCCGACAGAGAGTCTGTGTGCTGACGCACGCCCTGGCGCCAACGGTGTCCCCTCCCTCGCCCGATAGACGGAGCCGCCATGTCTCGAGTCGGTGCATCCACCACCCTTCCCAGGGACATCAGGCGCCCAACCGCGCCCCTGGCATCCCACCCGAGGGAGAGAGCATCCGTTGGGACGCTCCATCCTCCCTCCTCCCGGCCGACCCCCGACGACCCGGGTCCGTTCCCGAACCCTGGTCGCCAACATAGCGCGAGGTGTGGCATCCAGCGCCTCAACCCTCAGCGCCACCGGGCCGGCCAAGTATGACTGAATTCTGATGATAATATTGATGTTTTAGATATTTGTGATAAACTGTTATTTATGGTGTTTTAACTGTCAGTTTTATTTCATTGAGTGTACAAGTGCTTGGATACTTGTTGACTTGTGCTTTTTACAAATACATTTTGAGTTGAGCTAAGTCTCAAAAACATTTATTTGGGGGCTTTGCTCCTTCAGAAACAATATCTCCTAGATCAGAACCTGGTTCAGCACCACCCCAGCCCATCAGGCTGGCAATGGTAGTCAGAAAAAAACTGCTCCAATAGGGCTAATAAGCACCTCTTTAAAGGGTTCTGAGGCATTTCCCACCTGAGCTACGACTGGTGCACTAACCACAGGAGCCAGATTGGTGCCTGGTACTGTTCCAATCCTGCTGACCAATGAGAAAGCAGCAAACCTTGGAAAGGTCTCATGTGCAATTTGTAACAAGGAACTGTCTCTATGCTACTAGTCATTAGTCTGAAAATCTAAATACACTTGTGGGCTGACATGACCTTGTGCACTCTGACTTGCTGATCTGTTCGACGAGGCTGCCCTTATTGCTCTGCAAGAGAAACACTCTCACCAGGTCTGTCTGAAAGCATGCTCTGAGGTATTCCAGCGATTAAGAAGAATGAAAGAGAGCTCTTCTCTTATGGAACATAGTGCCTCTACATTCTGTTAAGACTTAAAGCCTAAGAATATGCCTTTACTTCATTTTCATATTCTTGAAAGGACAAAAATGGTCACAGGAGTGGTGACCACTGCCAAAACCCCCAACTTCAGAAACCATTATTAAAGGAGTGACGATTCTTGGAATGCAGCAAAGGCTCTCTTTTCCTTAAGACCCGTCAGGGTTTCTTTCAACTAGAGGCTGAACAACATGCCCCCTGTGAAAGGCTCACTGAGGGAGACTTGGATGCTTAATCTGCTAATCAATGTCTCAGCCAAACCAACCTAAAGGTTTCCACAGCTGTAGTGCACCCTCTCACTCTGGTACATCCTGTGGGGGATCTACAATGGGATCCCTTAAAAACCAGGCTGCGATGTGTACTAAAGGAAGGAGATCTGACTGGAGAATCCTCTGAAACCTCATTCGCTACTGCTGTTGACAGTATTCATGCTATAAATGCAGAGGCAGACTGGACTTGCAAACCATAACCTGATGCTGAGTATGAAAAAATGACTCACCTTAGTAATTGTTTCTTCTAATGGAGTCTTGCTGTATTCTGACATATGCAGTTAGCCCCAGCACTTGAACTGCTCAGGAGAGGAAAGAGTTAACTAAGCAGGAAGCATAGAACATTGAGCTCAAGCTCTGTTTCAAACCTCTGTTTGCATCACTTCAAAGTGTAACTGTCAGATTCTTATGAGCTATTACTAACTTACTATACATCTATGGTGGAAATTGTAAAGAAACATAAGCCAACAGGCAACAAATTGGGTTCCCCAAAGACTCAAGTCAAGAACCCAAAATAATAATCAGGTAGTGAACCAAAATATAACTATAAAAAAACAACACAACAATAACCCACTCCCCCCCTTCTAGAAAGGAGAAGTGCCAAGTACACCCCTGAGGTGCAACACTGTACCTGCCAGACCACTTCCCAAAAACAGGTTCTGAGAGGGGAGACAGGGAGGGAGGGAGGTCAGAATACAGCAAGACTCCATTAGAAGAAACACGATTACTAAGGTGAGTAATTTTTTTCTTTAAACAACATAAAGTCTTGCTGTAGTCTGACATATGCAGACTACCAAGCAGTACAGCTATGGAGGGGGGGGTACTGAACCCATTTTGGGAATAGGCTCTGCAGTACTGCTGTTCCAAACCGAGCATTACTCCCAGCCTGGATATCCAGAGAGTAATGCTTGGTGCAAGTATGGACAGTTTTCCAGGTGGCTGCTTTGCATATCTCTAGTAAAGGTATATCCCTGGCAGCAGCCAGGGAAGCAGCCGTACCCCTAGTCGAATGAGCCCTAAGCCCTGAGGGGGATATTTCACATAGCTTTTCATAGCAGAATTGAATACAAGAGATAATCCACCTAGCAAAAGTTCTGTAAGTAGCAGGCTTACCTTTCCCCACTTCACCATAAGTGAGAAACAATTGGGGACATTCATACCTAAGTGCCTTAGTATGCTCAGTGTAGTAGCCACGTGCCCACTTAACATCCAAACTATGTAATCTTCTTTCTCCTGAAGAAGAATGATCAATGAAAAAATACAGGAAGAGACATGGACTGGTTCAGATGAAAATCTGAGACCACTTTGGGTAAGAACCTCCTATTGGTTCTAAGGACCACCTTATCTCTATGGAATGAGGTAAAATCTGGCTGGCTCCACTGTCAGAGCTTGTAATTCACTAATACGCCTGGAAGAAATGATAGGAACACAGTTTTCCAAGTCAAATACTTGAGTTCGGCTGAAGCCAAAGGCTCAAAAGGGGGCTGCATGAGCTGAGAAATGTAAACATTAAGATCCCAAGCAGGGGTAGGGTCCCTAAAGGGAGGGTTGGTATGAACCAAACCTTTAAAGAATTTACAGAAGACAGGATGAGATGCCAGAGAGGGAGCCTTCCCTGCTAACAGGAATGCAGATACAGCTGCTAAACAAACTTTTAAAGTGGCTGGCCTGAGGCCTAGGCCATTAAAATAAACCATGTAGTCCAGAACTGTAGTCAGAACAGCAGTATCCAGTAAAAGATCCTTACTGGAACACCAAGTACTGAATATCTTCCATTTGGAATTATAAGTTTTTCTGGTGGCAGGTTTTCAAGAGGCTTTGAGAATATCCAGCACTCCCCGAGACAGGTGCAGACCTACATACTCTAACTCTTCAAGAGCCAGGCCTTGAGGTTGACAGACTGAAGGTTGGGGTACCAGATTCTTCCCTGAGAGGAGGTTAGCAGATTGTGCCTCTTGGGAAGAGACAGGGGAAGATGGACTGCTAGGGACAACAACAGAGGATACCAAGGCTGTCTGGCCCAGTCTGGTGCAACCAGGATCACACTGCACGGTTGTGACTGGACCTTGACCAGGACCTTGAATAAGAGAGGAAAGGCATAAAAGGAATTCTCCCCCCCCCCCCAATATAGAACCAGAGCATCCAGGGGAACTGTGCCCATGACTGGAGGCCTACAACAGAAGAGAGGAAGTTGATGATTGTCTGTGGCTGCAAAGAGATCTATCTCTGGAGTGCCCTACCTGGAGAAGATTACTTTCAGTATGAAGGGGTCCAGGGCCCATTCGTGGTGGCCCTGAGATAGATATTCTGCTCAGGGCATCTGCTAGCACATTGTACTTCCCTGGTAGATGGACTGCTACTATGGATGCTTGCAGGGCATAAGCCAGAGACTATATTTTCATGGCTTCCGTGCACTAGGCCATAGACCGAGTGCCCCCCTGCATGTTGATGTGACATGGTGGTGGTGTTGTCTGTCCTGACCTGAACCACTTTGTTCCTCACGGAGTCCGAGAAAGCTTGGGGAGCCAGGAATACTGCCTCAAGTTCCAGAAGATTGATATGAAGTAGAGACTCCTAAGGAGACCAGACACCTTGTGCTGCAAAGGCTCCCAAGTGGGCTCCCCAGCCCAGGAGAGAGGAATCTGTGGTTAGTACCACTGAATGAGTCTGACTGATGAATGGGACTCCTTGCCTGAGATCGTACTGATTCAACCACCACTGGAGAGCTTGGACCAGAGTCTGAGTCACTGGAATCAATTTGGTTAGAGGACCTTTTTTCTGAGACCAAAAGGACCACAGGTGGAACTGGATGGCCCTCATTTGAAATCTGGCTCCCTGTACCACCGCAGTGGAAGCTGCCACGTGGCCCAGGAGCTGAAGAAAATGTCTTGCTGGTCGAGACACCAGAAGGCGGAAAGAGGAAGCAAGATCTGTAAGGGCCTTCACCTTTGCCAAGGGGAGAAAAGCCTTTGTCTGCACAGTATCCAACTCTATTCCTATGAAGGTGAGGAGTTGTACTGGTTCAAGAACGGACTTTGACAGATTGAGAAGAAAACACTAGAGAAGTGAGTAACTGTTGTGAAACTTGCAGGTCTGTCTTGACTTGGTCTGGAGACTACCCCACGATGAGCCAGTCATCCAGGTATGGGAAAATGGAGATCCCCTGTCTCCTGAGAAAGGCCACTACTACTGCCAGGCACTCTGTGAACACCCTTGGAGCTGATGTTTGGCTGAAGAGCATAGCTCTGAACTGATAATGGCCTGAAGGCAATTTGAACCTGAGGTACTTTCTGTGAGAGCACCTGATTGGGATGTGAAAGTAGGCATCCTTGTGGTCCAGGGAAGCTAGCCAATCCCCTGGCCTTAGAGAGGGAAGAATTACTCCCAGAGTCACCATTTTGAACTTTGGTTTTAAGATGTGCTTGTTTAGATATCTTAGGTCTGGGATGGACCGCCACTCCAGTCTTTTTTGGGGTAAGGAAATATCTGGAATACACACCCTTGCCCCTGTGCTGAGAAGGATCTCTCTCTACAGCCCTGAGGGTTAGCAGAGAGAAAACCTCTGCTTCTAAAGCAGTGGTCTTGGAAAGGTTTGCAGGTGGAAAGGACTTGGCCCTCAATTTTGGGAACTTTGCTAAACTGAGGGCCAATCCCTGACTTACTACCTCCAGGATCCACTAGTCTGAGGTAACAGACTTCCAGGCCTGGAAGTAGTAAGCCAGCCTGCCTCCTACTGGGATTGGGGAGTCGACCCGGGCTGACACATCAGGATGTCTGCTTGGCAGGAGCCTTGGACTGAGAGAGGGATGCAGCCCTGATCATCCCCCTTCTACCTCTCCCTCTGAAGAAAAGAAGAGAAGGCCTGTGCCTGGTAGAAAGGCCTGCGAAAAGGCCTGCCCCTGCTGCTAGACTGCTGCCTCTGAGGAGTTCCCTACCTTTCCTTGGCCTGTGTACTCCTGTAGGTGGTTCCGATACTCGTCCATTTTCTTCATGTAATTCTCTGTCTGCTCCCCAAACAGAATTACCCACCGTAGGGAAATCCATGGCCTTAGCCTGGGTGTCCTGTGAGAGGCTAGTACATCTGAGACAAGCAAACCTCCCAAGAGACACAGATGTAGCCATGACTCGTGATGCATCATTCGAGTCCACAGCAGCATGAAATTGAATTTTGGATACCTCTATCCCATCAGCAGTCACCTCCTCCAGCTCCTTGGTTGGCTGGGGGGAGGCCTGTTTAGCCAGCTCCAGAACAGTATCCCATCTAGACTTCTGGTATCTGGCTGTGTAGGCCATATAATTTGCCTGCCTGAGACCCAAGGAGGATGCTAAGTACTATTTTTTGGCCATAGCATCCACCTTCCTAGAGTCTTTATCTGGGGGGCGTGAAGCCAAAGGTATGTTAGCTTTGTCACAGGCTGCAGGCTGCAGTCTGCACTACCCAAACATGGCTGCATCGGTGGAACAAGAACTCTGTACCTGAGCCTGAAAGCATATACCTCCTGTCCATTCTTTTATCCACAGGAGGTGGCTCAGTTGGTAGCACATCCGCCTCTGGACCAAAAGGTCGTGGGTTCTCGCCCCACACCGGGATTGGACTTGCACCTAAAAATCGCTGGCATCTGAGTGCAGTATTGGGGGGTGCTGTACTGCTGGGGTGTGCCGTCCTTCGGATGAGACGTTAAACCGAGGTCCCTTCTACCCATCCTGGTGTTGTCCTGGTGGGTGTCCAGGTGGAAGTAAAAAGAACCCAGGGCACTCTTCACAAAGAGTAGAGAACATTCCCGGTGTCCTGGCCAACATTCCCCTTCCCATAAGCCGGTTCATGCAATATCCAGGCTGTGTGTGGGTGATGATGTGCGATATGGCCGCCACCACACATTCAGTCACTTCACTACCAGTCTAGCATTGCTTATAAAAGCGCTTTGGATGTAAGAAAAGCGCTATATAAATGCAGTCCTCCTCCTCCTCCTCCAAAATTTGGGGTTTGAAGAATTTTCTGTGTCTGTTTCCCAAAGGATTTATGGAGGGGAATAGACAATCTCTTGGACTCTGGGATGTCCATCATTTCCACAAAATCAGGTTCCTCTTGTTCCTCAACAGCTTCAACCAAGGGAAGCTGGAAGGTATCAGCCACTTTCTTGTAGAATAAATAGTGGAATGGAGACTCAAAAAGCCTGGGAGGGGAAACATTAGAAGGCCTGTCTGGGGAGATGTCTGGTTCGATGGGCTCATCCAGATCTTCATCACCATTATCCTCATCACCATCATCATGTTCTTCCTCCCCCTCCCACTCCGGTTCATAAAATTCATCCGGAACATATTCCGGAACCGGGGGAACCGACCGAACCGAGCGCCTACCGAGAGGCGCCGGATCAGATGGAACCGGACGGAGCGATTCCACAATACTTATCACCCTGGCTATTTCTTCGGCGGTTGGATGATGCAGTTCTGGATCCGAACCAGCCGATTTCCTCCTGCGCTTCGATGGAACCGACCCCTCAGGGTCGGATCTCCTCTTGCCCGAGGGAGTATCGCCCAGGTCAGTCGGTACGCCCTCAGGTTCAGTAGGAACCGAACCGGGCTGGCCATCCGGATTAGCAGACTTCTCGGCCTCCTTTTCCCTGAGCCTACCCAACCTCTTTTCCAGGGTGGGCCTTCAGGAAATTTTTACAAATCTGGCAGTCTGAATTGAGATGGTCAAATCCGAGACAATAAACACAAATGGTGTGAGGATCTGCCTAAGCAAAGGCATCCCCACTCTCACCACAGTGATGAAACCCAGTGGGCCCATTTTTTTTCTTGGGTTCCTCAGTCATGGCCAAGCAACAAACTTACCCTTTACAGCTATTTAGCCACGCAAGACCTCCCCCTACCGGTTACCAACTGTGTTACGGGTCGTGGAAAAAAACATGTAAAATCGCGAAACAGATAGGAAAACAGTACCTCACACTAACAGAAAGAATAAGAAAAACCCTAAAACAATAGGTTCATAACCGGACCGATCCACAGGTTTTTACAATTTCCACACAAAAAATTCAACAATTTTACCCTATGGTCCACTACCTACAACACTTACTGTACTGCAGATAGGGATCTGAAGCCGAAATAAATGACAAATCGGTGATTAACCCAACGGATTCTAAACCGAACAGACTGTAGCGAAGGAGCAATCTCTGGAGCGACTGTTCAGTTAGGCAGAGTAAAGAATCTGAGAGTTACACTTTGAAGTGCTGCAGACAGAGGTTTGAAACTGAGCTCGAGCTCAGCGTTCTATGCTTCCTGCATAGAGTTAACTCTTTCCTCTCCCGAGCAGTTCAAGTGCTGGGGCTAACTGCATATATCAGAATACAGCAAGACTTCACGTTGTTTGAAGCATGCATACAGGCTGTTTCAAGATGCTTATTAGGGTCTGAAAGAGCGGCTGCACCTTTACAGACATAACAGTTTGCTCAACTACAAAAGAGGTGGCTGCATTCATGACAGAGAGAGTCTTTTTTTTTTTTTTTTTTAACCTGCCAAGAAATGGGTAGCATTTCGCTTGTAACTTAGAAAACTGATTCTCCTTACCAGCACAGTATTGTCACAATCGAGATCGGCTTTCCTTAGAGGAGCTGACACAGAGTTACCCATCAATCGGTATTACTACCTTAAAATATTGGCAAGTTTGCTACTTTCTGGAGATGCCATCTCATGCGTGGTCCATAGGCAAAGATCTCCCAGTATCACTTCAACGGATTATATCAGCACTGAAGGACGACCCCCCCTTTACAACTCTAATTTCTTCCCTCTACTGGGCTCTTTTGGAGTTGCAAAATCATGATGCGAAATCAACTAATCTTGCTTGACAAAAAGACTTACACATACAGATTCATACTTATATATTATATAGTAAGGACAGGAATGGGGCAAAAGGGAAAAAAAGCCAGAAAAAAATGGAGGGTAATGAGTACCAATGCCCATAGTCTAGGTAAAAAGCTCCCCGAAAAGGTGGCCTTGATGGAAGAGGAATGCCTGGATATCGTAGCAGTCACAGAAACATGGTACACAGAGAACTATGACTGAGATGTCAACATACCAGGGTACACAATCTACAGGAGGAACAGGAAGGGAAGAAAAGGAGGAGGAGGAGGAGGAGCTCTCTATGTAAGGGAAGGGATCAAAGCAACAGAACTAAAGGGTAAACAGGGAGGAGAGGAAGCACTGTGGGTCACCCTGGAGACTGGAAATGGCTCCACAATCCGCACAGGGGTTGTATACAGACCCCCATCTCAGAGGGAGGAAATGGACAAGGAAATGATAGAAGACATCCTTGGGATGGCAAAGAAAGGCGAGATATTGCTGATGGGGGACCTGAATAAGCCAGATATTAAATAGAACACCTTTGCTGCAGCCACATCCAAGAGCAGGGCCATTCTTGATGCCCTACAGGGGGCATGCCTCAGACAGCTAGTTTTGGAACCCACTCGGGAAGGAGCAATCTTAGACCTGGTACTCTCAAATGGGGAAGTAGAGAGGATCTCTGATCTTGAAGTGGGTAGCCATCTGGGAACAAGTGACCACCAAACAGTGTGGTTCACGATAAACTTAGCTGTAAACTCAAGCCACATAAAAGTAAAGGTACTGGACTTCAGAAGGGCTGATTTTGTCAAAGTGGGAGAGTGCCTCAGAAAAACACTAGCAAACAGACAAGAAGGAGGGGTGTAGCAACAATGGGGAAACATCAAAACTGCCATCGCAGAGGCAACAAGCCTTTGTGTGAAGCAAATAAACAAATCAAAATGAAAGAAAAAAACACTAGGGTTAACAAAAGAAGTGGTAGGGAGGTAAGGGAGAAAAAGATAGCACTCAGGAAGTATAAGGAAACACAGAAGGAGCAGGACAGAGAACTGTACCAGTTAAAGCAGAAGGAAGCGGGGAAGGCAGGCAGAATAGCAAAGGCCCAAACTGAGGAAAAGACAGCTAACTCAGTTAAGAAGGGGGATAAAACCTTTTATAGGTACATTAGGGTGCAAAGAAAGACGAAGGCAGGAATACTGAGGCTGAATAAAGAGGAAGGTGGTTGGGCAGAGAGCGACAGGGAAAAAGCAGGGATACTGAACGAATACTTCTGCTCAGTATTCACAATGGAAAAGCAGGGGGAGAGACCTAATCCAGTCAATAGAAGCACTCTGGATAGGGGGTTGATATTAGTCCTTTCACAGAATAAAGGGTTCTGAAAGAACTCTTAAAACTGAAGGTGGATAAAGCAATGGGGCCTGATGGGATTCACCCTAGAATTCTAAAAGAACTAAGGGAAGAACTATTAACACCACTGACTACCCTTTTTAATAAATCATGGGAGGATGGTGTGGTACCCGAGGACTGGAGAAGGATGGATGTGATTCCTCTTCACAAACGTAGGAGCAAGACAGAGGCAGGAAACTACAGACCTGTTAGTCTGACCTCAATGGTAGGGAAAATGATGGAATCACTTCTGAAGGAAATAATTGTTGAGTACCTAGAGGCCAGTGGGGCACAGGACCCAAGGTAGCATGGATTTACAGCAGGAAGGTCATGTCAAACAAATCTAATTGATTTATTTGACTGGGTGACCAAAGTAGTAGACCATGGAGGGGCTGTGGACATGGCCTACCTAGACTTTAGCAAGGCATTTGACACAGTCCTGCACAAAAGATTTATAAACAAATTAGTCAGCCTGGTAGTGGGTCCCAGGGTGGTAGCCTGGGTAAAACACTGGCTGGACAACAGGACACAGCAGGTAATAGTAAATGAAGTCCAGAGTGAAGAAAGGAGGGTTATTAGTGGGGTACTACAGGGTTCAGTACTGGGGCCGGTCCTTTTTAATGTCTTTATAAGTGACATTGCGGAGGGACTGGAGGGGAAGGTATGTCTCGTTGCAGATAACACAAAGATCTGCAACAGGGTTGATACGCAAGGTGGGGTGAAAAGGATGAAAAGGGACTTGACAAGGTTGGAGGAATGGTCACATGTATGGCGGCTTAGATTCAATGTAAAGAAGTGCAAAGTAATGCACCTGGGAAACAAAAACCCAAGGCAAGTGTATTCAATAGGGGCTGAGATAATGACAACAACAAAAATGGAAGGGGACCTGGGGGTAGTCATATCAGATGACCTAAAGGTGGGCCAGCAATGCGAGAAGGCAGTAAGGAGGGCTGGGGGTATACTGGGTTGCATAGGGAGAGGCATCACCAGTAGAAAACAGGAAGTTGTTGGCCCTCTGTACAGACTGTTGGTAAGACCACATCTGGAGTACTGTGTACAGTTCTGGAGATCCCATCTCCGCAAAGACATAGACAGGGTGGAGGCTGTCCAGAGGAGGGCAACCAAAATGGTGCAGGGTCTGCACCAGAAGACATATGCAGAAAGACTAAAGGAGCTTAAGATGTATAGTCTCGAGGAAAGGAGGAGGGGAGACATGATAGAAACTTTCAAATACCTCAAGGGAATCAACAAAGTCCAAGAGGGTAGCATCTTTCAAAAAAAGAGATGTGCAAGAACAAAGGGGCACAATTTGAAGATGGGGGGGGAGAGACGGCTCAGAGGTAATGTAAGGAAATATTTCTTCACAGAGAGGATTGTAGATGCATGGAACAGCCTTCCTGAGGAGGTCATAGAGTCAAAAACAGTGGGGGGAGTCAAGAATGCATGGGATAGACATAAGGCAATTCTAGTTGGGGGGGTAGGAGGAAGTAGGCTGCTGGTTAACTAGGATCTGCAGCTTATCCATTAGGTAGGGAAATGGGCAGACTAGGTGGGCCAAGCGGTCCTTATCTGCCGTCAGATTCTATGTTTCTATACTAAAGAGTGGAAACAATATGTTACTTATGCTCATAGACCAACCTCATCCTATATTTGAAAGAGGAATTTCCCTGGAAATGTTTCATTCGTTTTTTCTGAACCCCACACATTGTCGTTAAATACTGTCCTGCACAGGGATGCTCTTGTTAGAGGGGGTTATAACACTATAGATGCCTCAAATGGGCATATTTTCTGGGCTTGTCCAGCCCTGGCAGTATTCTAGGCTCAATTAACGGATGCACTACAAGCCATTTTTGGTTCCGATTTTTACTTGGACTCCCGGGCTTTAATCTTTTTGGCATCTCTCCCCAGTTATAGGAGTCCCTTAAACCGGAAATTAATACAAATCTGTTTATTAGCCACGAAAAAATTATTACCAAGTTATGGTTAATCTGCACAGTGCCCACTGTTAAGTCACTGGCAGAATGTGATGTTGCAGATTTAGGACATGGAGAAACTGCTTCCCCTGAACCACACTGTGGATAACTTATTTGCTCTGGCAGCAGTGGTTAAATTACATGCTAGATGTTTGCTCCGGTTTTGTTCCATAACTAGAGACTGTAGTATAACAAAGAGGACTACGAATTAGACAGCATGACCTCCTAACTTCATTCTCCTTTTGGAACCTAGGTGCCCGTGTTTGTTGCTATACAGGATGTTTTTTTGTTGTTACAAATTTTTAATAGACATTAAAAAAAAAAAAAAACTGATTTTTCTTGTCTGCATTATCCCATTCATCTTTGCAAAATGTTCAAATTCAGGGAAGTACTTAAGTGTACTCCCTATGAAGGGGAAGATAGGATTAACATTCAGAGTAACGGGGTAGACTGCATCTCTGGTAGCTGTAAAATCCTACAGTTTTCCTCGACGTGGCAGGAAATATGCTTAGGATCAAACAGAGAGGATTGAGGAAGACTGGTTCTCCTCCAACGATTCACCTTCTTCTTTATCCTCTCCAAAACCCTGCAAGTCCTCTGGATCTGAAGAGTCAGTTGGATTAGTATTGCCTTGGGAGCCTTCTGAACTGTCTGGCTGAGGGGTGTTTCCTTGCCCAGATTGGTCTGGGGATGCATTTAGACCTGGAAGAACATCCACTCTACCCAGCTTCTGTGTCGGATTTTCTCAAACTGGGATGTGCTTGTCCTTACCCCACAGAGGAAGGCGTCTGCTACAAACGTGTGCAAGTGGAGGCATGCTTTTCTGTGTCCTAGACATTTGGTCTTCCTTGCTGTGGAGTGTGTTGGGATAAAGGAGGGATCTGTGCAACTCTCTATTGCCACTGTCAAATGTAAAAACAGATGTACCTTCACTGGGGCAACCAGCAGCTGGAGACCGCACATCAAAAAATTAACACTGGTTTTGCCAGTACAGAATGGACAGACCACCCATATGCACCCTACAGTCTCATGACATGCGTTACATTTTTTTTTTTTTTTTACTTTTATTGAGTTTTTAAATAAGCAGAAAATACAGCAGTCAGCTACCACAGGAAATACAGTACATTACAATACTGAAGCATGCTTTAAACACTGGTTACTACTTATATATGCATCACAGTATGCCTAATAGCAGTAATGACAGGATACAGCACTGGTATACCATTCCCACAGCGAAGACCATCACAGTGACAGAATCGACAGTTCACTTGATGGTTTGCTGGTTTCCTAATGCTGCTGTCTCTGTGGAGTTCGCCCCTTCCCCCGAACCAACTCTGACTCAGAATTGGTTATCTAAAGTGCTGGGGTGCAGGGGCAGAGCCCCCCCGCATGGAAGATGCAGGGGTCAAAACCCGCAACAAACAACATAAAGTTTAGACAGTGACGGCACAATGCCGACTGGTGGCATTGTGCCGTCACTGTAGTAATGGTTGGCAAATTCCAGTCGCTGCAGCGACGTGGAACCCACAGCACTATAGCAGCCAAAAAGTAGTCCGGCCCATGGAAAGTTCGGTTCAGAGAGATAACCTTAACATGATAGGATTATATCTGCCCCACAGAATACTAATAAGAAATGTTTGTTCCTCAGTCCTTATCTGAAGGAGCAGGCATGTTCTACTTAATTTTTGGTTTTTTAATGGACAAATCAGGACCAGGGGAATACCATGGCACAGTCATTCTTTCTCCACCACAAGACTATCAAAAAGAGATCTGCATCATTTGTCTTAGACATCCATGTCAATTTTCTTCTGCCTATGCATCGGTTTTGTTCACTTGCATCCATTTTGAGCACTTGTGTCCATTTTTGCACACATTTTTTTTGCAGAGTGCATCAATGTTTGCAGACACTGCAGTAAGTTAATAACATGTATTTTTATATCGGTAACTACAACAGGCTGAAGCTGGTTTACAAAGTCGACCTGTTTAATTCCTTCAAGGTTTGTGCACTTGCCTCGATTCTGCCTCCTGCAGACATTTTATGCGTGGTTCTGTTACTACCATAATGATGTAAAACTCTCCCAAAGAAATGACAAAACGCTACAAATTGCCTCAAAATGTGGCAGTGAAAAGAAAGAGAAAAACTGCCAAAAATACAAACAAACTCCAAAAAAATCAAAGGACCCCAAAGAGGAGCAAAAACTCAGAGGAACGGGAAGAGGAACCCAACCTGAGAAAGAACAAAGACAACAGCAAGACCTTAAAGCAGCAATGCTTCTTAATAAACGTACACATTTTTCAGGAATACGGTTTGGCTGGCAAAAAATATCAAGGTACACATTTTTCTTTTCATTTTCTTTCATTCCTGTACCAAGATATGGGGTCTTGAAGTTTTTAAAAGTTGCCACGCCCATGCCACACCCACCCTGAAAAAAAATTACATATTTTGTGCCGTTTACTATCAGAAATGTGCAAAAAAATCATCCTAATACATCTACAGCATGAATCTAGCATGCACATTCAACAAGTAACACCAGGGGAAAAGATTTTTAAAAAAATGACAAATGGCAGCAGTCTTTAGTGACCTGAGTCATTAATTGCAAGATCAGCTATAAAAAAGTCTTAACACACCTGAGAAAACAAAAAATACACTGAGTACGAATCGCAGGTTGTCAGAAATACATTTATATTAAAAACAATATATGATGAATTTTTTCACCAACTAACAAATACTGCTGCTTTAATACCATTTGAGGAATTCTATCAAAATTCATGCGGAATTGCAAAGCACCCAGCCTCTGACAGGAATCTGGGGTTAACGCAGAAGGCAATTAAGCAACTCAACAACATGTACAATTTAAATTTAGAAATTCTGTCCGTAAAACAAACAAGGTTCCATGCTGAGAGTTACAACAGTCGGGTAAAACAATAAAGGTTTTGAAGAAAGTGTTCAAGCAGGAGAGTTCCTAGCTATCAAATGAAACCATACTTTATTTTTAATGCGCCCTTCCAGAGGTCAAGGCGCATTGCACATAAAAGCCAAAACATACATCATACAAACATACATCACGCTGCCATCCTCAGCTATGCTGTCTGCCCCTTTGGCCAACACACTAAAACTGATGATTCCAATTTAACGGACTTGAAATGGGGAGAGGTCATGGTTCTGTAATGATGTCACAGCTTTAGAGGGTACTGGTCCCTAGTAAGAGAGTATGTGCAGGGATAGAAATAAGGGGGCAATGGGTGCAGATTTGCACCCCAAAACACACAAACAGTGCCTGCTGATCTCTGGCATAGAGCTCCAGAGGTGCTAGCTGCAGCGCTAGTATTTTGCCGGGAGTGAGGGGCGGGGTGGATGCAAGCATGTCAGTGCAGCAGGTGGGACTTGCAAGGGTGGGCAGGGAGAGAAAGAGTGCTTGGGCTGGGAGAGCAAAAGACAGCTTGCATCAGCGTGAGGTGGAGAAAGGGCTGTGAGCGACGGGGAGAAACACAGCTTTGTGGAGGAATGTGAGAGAGCACACGTCAGCAAGAGGTGGGAAAACAGCTGTGAGAGACAATATATAGTACAAGAGGACAGGTGGAGAAACAGGACTGTGACAGGACTGGAGAGGGTGGGAGCACATCATAACAAGGCGGGATAAAAGAGCAACTCCACTGCTGGTCTCGCAGGTGTTGGTTGGGTGGAGGAATTTTGACACAGAAAGTATGAGACTCAAGTTGTGCAGGCCAATGAGGACTCCTGATATTCCCTCACAACTAGTGTCCTTATAGGACTGGCTAATCCTTATGTTGAGACTGTCAGTCAATCGGGATGACTTGAGAGTAGGACATCTGACTTGAATCATGCTGCCAACCTCACTGCTATCACACTTCAGTTTGAGAACTGACAGAGAAAGACAGTTACTTCAACTCTGATTTAAAAAAAAAAAAAAACACCTAGTGGAAATCGTGTTTTTGACTCAATTATTTAGCAAATTGACCGGATTACTGTAATACTAGCCTGCTAGTGGAGACTGGATAACCCAGCAGTAAATAAATGGCCAGCGACAATGTGGAAGGACACAGAATGGTGCATCATTAGACTCCCTTTTTTTATTGCATTTCATAGCAAATACATACCATTGATACCATTTCTGGAATACTAAATGCAGTATAATACGACCACTTCTGATGTAATAATGAGGGCAACCACTTTAAGCTTACATATGGATATCAAAAACAGCACAAACTGTGCCGGCCTGCCGGTGCAACGGTAGGGCTACCGCTCGTGGCGCCAGCATGTTTGGGAACGGACTTGGGCGGCTGAAGGGCTGACTGGGGGGGAGGAGGACTGAGCACCCAGAGGCCGCTCTCCTCTTTGGGGGGGCTGCATGTCCTGCTGCTCTACTGCCACCTGGGTGATCACGGGTGGAGGTGCAGCTAGACAGCATGCAGCAGGGTGGGAGGATGTCGGCCAGGAGCCAGAGCGCTTACACGTTATGACATGTTCCACCCCTTGGCTTCCCTAGCATGCCAATGTCCTGAGGGATGGGACCAGAAAACGAGAAAAGCCCCGCAACGGACGCCTGGAGATGGGACCCGGCTGCCTGAGAAAAAAACATAGCCAGGCTCCAGACGGGGCCTGTGCAGCATACCACAGACTCATGGACTGGAAGGAACTACTGAGGTGTCCTCGTACTCCCCACCCAGGGGGAAAACAGGCCGGATGGGGCTAGAGCTGCTGGGAACCACAGGAGATACCTGGAGAGGACCTATGGGAGTGCGCACAGCCTAGGGATCCACAAGGATAGGGTCCTGTGCGGTGCGTAAACAGAGAATATAAAAAAAAACAAACACAAATTGTTGTTATATACTGCTGCCAGTGCCCCCCATGGAGGAGTTTCCTCAATGCTTACATGAACCACAATTGATTATCACCAGCTCCAAAGCTTTAAATAAGTTACATTCCTATAGAACATACTTGTAAATTATAGTATGTCATGTAAGTCACTTAAGCCCAGAAAACACACACACAAAAAGGTTATTAGTACACTATGAAGCTGTTCCTTGAAAATCAGCAGTCAGCATACTACTGAGAACTTGATGTTAACTATCTTGTTATCTAACAAACTGAACAGCAAATCTGGAAAAACAAACCTGGGTTAAGGCGTCCTTCAGAACAATGCTGCAAGTTGGAGTCAGCAGAGTAACAGGAGCAAAAGTAACATGAGTGCAGTGCATACTTGCTCTGGTAGTGGAGGTGGCATGTTCACACCAGCAGTTCCAATTTCTTGAAACTCCAGTGTGACGGCAAGCTGACATCTTGTCTCACCGCAAGGGAAATGCAAACGACACGTCAGAACCATAACTGCCTGCCATGTCTCCCATCTACCTCAATTAAACATGTAGAATCCCATCTTAAAAAGGGGTGTTCAGAAACATCCTATACACAGTTATTTCATCAATAAATTAAACACCTTATCTAGCAGTAATTGTTACCCATTACCAGTCACATTGCCCCAACCATAAAACTAGCTTTCTCGACCCAATAATCCCCCTACACCACTACAAAATGCGCATATGTAGTACACAGCACACGAAAAATAATGTAGGGAGATCAATTAAAGGCAAGCACTACACAGTCCATTAGAAGTCTATGAAGAAAAAAGAAAAAAAGAAACAAAGGGAAATGGGCTAGAAATGGAATAATACAAGCCCAGTATCTCAAGGTATTAAATATACCAAATTGGCATTCACTGTCATCCTCAAGGATCTCTACTGTTTGTCCTCTGGTCTCCGGAGATAACCGTCTCAAAATCCCTGGCTACTTTAGCGTACGTGTAGGAGTAAATTTTGTCCAGATAGGTAAACTGCAAGCGAGCCGGGAACGATAATCTTATACACAGTCATAATAGATCTGTTTTTTGGTTGCCCCTTGAAAGCTTTGCAGCTTTGTCTTGTTGCATAGGAGTATTCAGCAAAAAACAGTACCTTGGCATCTCCGATCATCACTGGTGAAGCCTCCTTAGCCACCCTCAGAATCCGGTCCCTGAGTACTGAAGTAGTGGTGGTCAGTAGAACAGTTCTCTGTCCCTCCATATTGTTAAGTACTCCATGCCAGTTGATCCCATATGCCAGATAATTGGAATTGCAAAGCCAAGTCCTAGGGCTTCCGGCAACTACCAATTCTTAAGAAATGTGGAAAGAACTCCTTCCTCAGTCCTCTCTGGAATACCAAAAAACCACACATTAGAAGAACGGGCTAAATGTTTGAGCGGTTTAATTCCTCTGTGAACTACAGTCTGCTCTTTAATGACCACTGCTGCTGCTAATGCCTTTTCAGCCATCCGACCGTGTTCATCCACAGATCCTGCCATTGCCTCTACCTGTTGTTCCACGAGAACTTTTCATTTTGCAAGTCCAGTTTTTTGTACAACTTTTGTATCCTTTGTGTCAGCATTTGAATAGCTTTTTGTAACAATTCCATACTGGATCACTCCATGTGGCTCTCCAGTTAGTGATGGCCTGCTGTTTTTGGAGGCCCTAAGGTCCTAGTAGCAGGATCAGTATTACCAGCTCCCTTCAGTTGTCCTATAACAGAAACACAGTTTCTGTTGCTGCCAGTAACAACAGTGGATATTCCAACTTTGTCAATACCAAAAAGTCTCAGTTTCAGGGCTATAAAACTTTTTCTATTCCTTTAGAACGGAGCTTGAGCGATGTGCGACCTCCCTGCTCGACTGTTGGCCACGAGCCACCTAGACTCCCTCTTTTATCAACATTCTCCAAAACAATTCAGGGCTCTGGCACCCATAACATGAGATTAACAAATCTTCTGGCTCCAAAGAAAAGGAAGACAATCTGTGCATGACTAATAAAAGATATACTAGGCACTAGCGCTTTACTAAAAGGGAAGATTCTCATTAAGCTGAACAAAAATGTGATACTTAACAAGTCATACTAGAGCAGTGTATGGATGTCTGCACTACTGCACTGCACTTGCCTGCTGTGTTGGACTTCAGTTTCCATGTGGGACACTCCTGTAAACTAGGTGTTGCACCTAAATGATGCCAAACCAGTGTGAACATTCAAAATAAATTTAATAATTTTATGAGCACCAGTGTTTAACTAGGACAGGAATCCACATAAATTCAACGTCACGTTCTCCTACAAATTTATATGTGAACTCCTGCTCCTCTCACTGTCTTCTTTGAGAGCTATAGGACAGTTCCCTTTCTTAGAGACAACAGTTTCCCATCTGCATTAACTAGAGAACAGTGCAATGGGTTGGTCATGTGACATACATATGATAGCCCTCACCAGAAAGGAATGCGTTTAACTCAATTACATGACATCTGCTTACATTCGCTGAGAACAATAAGCTATCCAGGGTGGTACATTCTCAAGGATGTGGACAAACTCCCCCCATAACCCCTGCACAAGACCAAATTCTAAGCCCTAGGCTGAAGCATGACAAGAAACAGAATTCTGAAGTGCATTAAGAAGGGGATGACCAGCTGGGAAAGTAATCCTGCCACTTTGCAGGACTACTAAAATCATCAGGTGTTTGGGGAAGAACAGCTATGAGGAGAGGCTGGTGGGCCTTTAACATGTTCACAATGGAGAATAGGAGGCTAAGAGGGGACATGATCTCAGTCTTCCACATACTAAAGGGTATAGACAAGATTTAACACGGTTATTATATCTGGTGTCCTCCATAAGGGCAGGGGAACATGCCAGGAAGACCACGGGCAGTAATTTCAAGCATAATGTAAGGAGATACTTCTTTCAGAGGATGATGAATCTATAAAACAGCCTACCAGAGGAGACCATGTACATGGAAGTAGTACACACCCTCGGGGCAAGCCTGGCAAATTTCTGCTCAACAAGGGAATCACAGGGTACCCTGGGTAGTAACAGATAGGGGAATCCCTATAAAGTTGTACATTTACACAGCATGTTCATCCCTGTTTATGAAGCGAGAGAAGGTGGACATGACTGACGTAGAGTCCCTTTTGACCTTAAATTACTTTTACTAATGTACTGTATGTATCAAAAATAACTCAGTAGCCAGCCCAGTGGCACAGAAGACTGAGGAGCGATGCACCTTACCGCTCACCACACTGGTGACCTGGGTCCAGAATGAGCTTGGGTTACCAGGGGTGGGGGGGGGAGAGAGAGAGAGGCTAGAGTGTTTATGGACTGCTCTCCTCTCCCGGGGTGGGGTGACAACACTGTCTTGCTCCTTGGCTGCCACATGGTGCAGGCTGGGTGGCAGCGCCAGAGTTAGAGCAGCACAAGTAAGAGGATCGTAGTTGCTGACCCACTGCATAGCAGTAGCATTACTGCTTGTGCCGACGATGACCCAGGATCGCGAGCCATTTTGGGTCTTGGAGGGCGGGCCCAGTGGAACAGGATCGAGCATCCCATGGACTGCTCTCCTCCTCCTCCTCCAGTGATGGTGGGGATGTCACCAGCATAGTACTGACCCCTCATGGCAGCAGAGAGTCCAACCCACGCGAGGCTGGCTCTGGGGGGGGCGTGTCAGACCTATGGTGTACGTGCCACTCAAGACCCTGGAAAACACAACACCCCCCCAGGGAAAATCCAATGTCCAAAAATCCCAGCCTGCAGGATGACACCTCCCATCTTGCAGGCACTGCACCTGCCTACTGGGCTCTCTGGTTGCAACCAAATTAAACTCCTCCCGGGATAAACTGTAGCATGTGTGCGCCTCCATGTGCGCAGGCATATGGGTCTCCATGCGAGAAAACAGGCTGAAAAGGGCAGTCACAGGCTACATGAAGCCCTGCCTTTCTGCACTGTTGCCAGCTCGCTGATCCCCCAATCTGGACACTAGGTCTCCAGGTGGGGGGAGGATGGGAGTCTGTGGTTCGGAGAGGCAGGTGATGGGCCGGGAAGTGGGGGCTTAACAGCTGCCTGCGATACACCCAGAGGGATAAAAACCTGGGCTGGCAGTATAGCCTAGAGGTTAGAGGAACGAGGTATGAAGGAGCTTGATACATCTAGCAGACCAGACCAGAGTTTGAATCTCACAACCTCCACTTGCATACTGTGCGACTCTGAGCAAGTCACTTAACTTCCCAGTGCTCCCAGGTCACCCCTGAAAACAGGCACTTGTGCATAGTGGGCCTTACCCGGTTACCAAAGATTAAAATAAATATAGAAGAAAGCGACTCCCAGAGGACAATGTCTTATGGCCTGGCAGTCTGGTGAGGACTCCTCAAATACAACCAGAAGCTGTGAAACTCTTCACTCAGTTTAATTTGTGTGCCAAAAGGCACACAGAACTTTTTGAACTAGTCCCCCAGGTCTGAATTGCTGAACATGCAGGGGATAGTGGTATGGCATAGAGCAGTTTTTTTCCATCAGGACCTTTTTATAACTTTTCACATCAAGCATCTTGCTCTTTTGTAAGTAACGGCTTATTAAACTGCTCATGATACTATCTCTCTTGAGCGCATACACTTTTTGTTTCTGTTAGTGGTATTTCAAGAGCGCTGCTTCACAAAGTTTGTAGTGTCGAAGGTTTATTAGCCTGAGCTTTAACCACTGGCCCACACTGCCTCCCTTTGTCCTTCTCAATAGTTTCGGGTGCAGCAAAGATTAGATGAAGTGATTTTCCAGTGGTTAGTTACATGTACAGTACCGCACTAAAGAATGTAAGCTACCTTTAAATATTTATGTTACTACAGTGTTTCATAGTCCAAATATTTTTCTGTGCCTACCTTAAGATCTAGGTGAACCACATTGTTTCTGTGGAGAAAAGCAACCCCTTTCAAAATCTGTCTCATGAGTCGCCGAACATCTCTTTCTTTAAAGGCATCTTCTCGGTCTGCTACACACTGGTTAAAAATTTCACCTCCTGCAGCACTAAGGAAACAGAAAACAGCACTTGTTACGAAGCAAACCAGGTACAAATATTATACCACATACAAAAAAATTCATTAAGGGTGCAGCAATATGCCCCAGACCTTGGTCTGTTGCATAATACATTCAATGTTAAATATTATACTGTAGTAATGAAAGCTTAATATTTGTTACTGTATTTCATGGAAAAAGATCTTCACAGCACACGTCGATTGCAAAAATACATCACTCAACCAAGGCAACAAACAAAATCTTTTGTATGAGAAATATCTTTAAAGTTGCTCTACAGTACGAAACCATAAACCATTTATAAATCTGACATGGGAAATAAAACATCTCGTCTTCTTTCATTATTGTAATCCACGAAGCCGCACAATTTCCATAAAATGTACAAAATATGCATACAGTACTTCTACAGGAGAATGTGAAATGGCAAAGAATAATTTAACCGATGATCAATCTAATTTCAATAGCCAGCAAAATAGCCTTGGGCACTGACATGAGGAGAAACAGTGAAGATTGGCTGACCTAAACATGTACTCCCTGGAGGCCAGGAGAGACAGTGGGGTGTAAACAGGGCAGATAACCAACAACTGTTTTTGTCCCCATTTTCGCATCGCCAGCTGCCGGGACCTCCTTCCACCTGCCCAAGCCCTCCAACCACCGCATAATGTCCCAGATGATCCAGCCCAACAACCTTCTGGGTACACCAACTGTCACCCATGGCTTATCCCCCATGGGCGGGATCACCCAGTCCCCCTCAAACCGGGAGGAACATACTTCACTCGACAGTTGGGGCAGAGCCGGCAAGGTGTGGGAGGAGTCAAGGAGACCTTGCCATGGAGTGGGGGGTGAGGCAGCTTAATTTGCCCAGAGCTGCTGAGGAGTTTATTCTCTTTTCCTCCCCTCACCCCAGGGCATTGTCCTGAGAGGTGGCCTTGACGGGATGCCTATCGGGTCCATCGGAAGGGCGGGTGAGCCCCACCCTAACTCCGGTGCTCCCCTGCCAACCCACTCTGGGCAAGTGACTCCTCTGCATCAACTGCCAGATGACTGGGTACATGCCAACATAAGGCCACCCCAAAGGGACCACCTGTTCCTTCCCGCACAACAACCCTCTCCCCCCCCGGGTCACCAGGGGGCGGTCATGCAATGGAAGGAGGTGCCCTCCCTCCCCAAGGCATCCAGTGGACACCTGAACCCTGCCTCGCTGTCCGGCACCAGACGTTCCGGGCTCGGGGCAACCAGCAACTGTTTATACTTAGTGAAGTGTCTATTACAAGGGGCCACATCTTGAAACCTACAGGGATGGATGAGAAAGATCCCCCCCAAAAACTTATTTTGTCACCACCCCCACCCAACTGAACCCTCTCTGTCGCCCACTTAAGCTGCTCTACCGCCCACTGTGATCCCTGCCTTCTTCAAGGACATTATTTTCCCCTCAGACCCCAGAGGGAGAAGGGCCAGAGGAGACCGAAGGTCCAGAGGCAGGGATCCAGTGTTGGGCGTGTGGCGGTTCGGCACTGGGAGGGCCATCGCTTATCCAGCCTGGAGTTTTTTTTTTTTCAGTTTTTCCCCGTGAGCATCCTCCCTCCCAGAGTGTGGAATACGACGACGCCATGGTGCACTGGCATCTGTCACACTCATCCACACACTGGTCCGCATCCTGCAGTGCCCACGATCTCCACCAGGGGTCGCTGGGATGCTGGGCAACCCCACTACCCCCCAGGAGAGAAGAGCGGCCCATCGGACGCTCAATCCTCTCCCTCCCCCTGCCGACCCCCTTGCGCCCGAGCTCACTCCCGAACCTGGGTCGCCAGTGTGGTGCGAGGTGTGACGTCCAGCGCCTCAATCCTCGGCACCTGCAGGCCAGCTATGAGGAAGAACTTGTGATGGAAAAATGAAACAGTCCACTGAAGGAGCTGGTCCATGTGAAGATGACTGCTGTTTCAAAAAACAGTGGGACAGGCATGTAGGACTGCTGAAAATGACTAGGAAAAGGGATGGTTCTAATGGGGACATGAAACTGGTCATGCAGAACAGTGGAATGAGGGTCCTACATAAGGACCTGCCAGTGCTAGACTGGTGGGGATTTAGGTAGTAATGCATCAGGCTTGATGGACTGTGAGTCTGTTAGTAAACTTGTATGCTCCTACAGGAAGGATGGGTAGCAGCTTCTGCTGTAATAATGTTACCTGGGTGACTACAAGTGACAGTGCAGCAAGGAGCATAGTGAGGGAATGAAGCAAGAAGGGTGCTTCAGGCTTACTGGCATAAAAGCACGCCTTTTAATCCTTGAGGGAGGGCTCTTAGGAAATGAAAAAGGGGGCGGAACATCCAGCGAATTTTATTTATTTATTTATTAATTCTCTGATTACAACACCTCTTCACCCAGGGTTCATTTACAAAGGTTCCATGTCAATAAAACTGGCCAGGAAAAGACTGCTCCAAACTATGGAACAATATTAAATCCCTAAACCTTTATCAACAAATTTTTCAACCCACCAGACTAAACTTAAAAACACAAAACCACTCCCTTCTGGACTGGGCCCTCACAACACACCCTCACAGGATAATCAAAGCCGGCCTCCTCCCCGACTCCCTGAGTGATCACCATATGGTTTATATGGTCAGGAAGGTACATAGACCTGCTAACCAACTACCCCCCCAGGACACTCCTCACGAGATCATACAACTCCCTCTTGCTACAGTCCCTCCTAAACGACCTCGCCCATGTAGACTGGTAATTTATTCAGATGGCACCCTCTATTGACCACGCTTTCGTCATGTTCAGAGACAACGTGCTAGCTGTATGGGACTATCACGCCGTACTAAGATGCACAAAGGTCAGGGGCTCCCATCTCCCATGGGTCACCGCCAACATCATCAGCAGATGTCGAGCTAGGGATCAGGCCTGGAGAAAACACAAGCAATCTTGCTCCCCAGAATCCATGCAGCGATACCGAACCCTCCGTAACTCCTGCACCAAAGCCATTCGGATGGCAAGAGATAACTATTTCAAGGCTGCCCTTTCCTCCAACTTCAACAACCCTTCTAAATTTTGGAAATCCATCAAAACCCTGCTCACTCCCCTAGCCCAGCCGCCCACCCAGACCCTATCTACCCATGGCAACACGTCTCAGCCCCTAGCGGAGCTGCCTCAACATTCAACACCTTTTTCACTAACTGCGCTGCATCCCTCCTCGCAAACCACCAATGCACCTCACCCACACCCAGCCCCCCCCCGCTGACCCAGCAGTCCCCCTCCAGCCCCAAGTTCTCATTCCGTCCTATCACAATGGCAGACGTACTCTATGCCCTATGTTCTCTTGACCCAACAAAGGCAAATGCCCCCTAGGTCTAGACGCCAAACTACTCCACCTATCAGCCCCTGCCATTGCCACCCCTCTAGCTGACCTCCTAAACCTCTCTTTCTCCACAGCACAAATTCCAGCCGCCTGGAAGCAGGCGGTCATCATCCCGTTGACTAAGGGTGGTGACCCATTGGACCCTGGTAATTACCGCCCCATCTCCCTTCTCCCAATTCTGTCCAAAATACAGGAAAACCTAGCCCTTACCCAACTCATTCAATTTCTCGATGCCACCTCCTCCTTCACCCCATATCAGTCAGGTTTTTGTAAATCCCACTCCACCATCACCGCACTCTTAAGACTCACAAATGACATCGCCTCAGGGATGGACAAGGGGCATATCACCTCGCCAATTTTTATAGACCTAGCAAAGGCATTCAATACCGTCTCGCACCCAAAGCTACTCGCCAAACTATGTGACGCAGGCCTCTCCTGTTTAGCCACCAGTTGGTTCCAGGCCTACCTGACTGGCAGACAGAAAAAACTGGTACACACTTATCCCCCCCCCCCCACTCCCAGTCACTTTGGGTGTTCCCCAAGGCTCTGTCCTGGGCGCCTTACTTTTTTCCATATTCCTAAATGACTTCCCTCTGTCCTGCCCAAACTCAGCCATACAAATGTATATAGACAACACCTTTCTGTACACTTCCGGCCCCTCCTACGGGGACGTGCATGAAGCCATCCAACAGGATTTTGATGCCGTTCAACAATGGCTCAGGTCAAATCAATTAGTACTCAACTCAAAAAACAGTCTCCCTAACCTTTGGGTCTCAACTAGACTCTCCTGCCTTGTGGCCCCCGACTTCCATACCCTGGAAGGGTCACGTTGGAGGCCTGCACTGCCTTTAGATACCTGGGTGTCTGGCTTGATCAACACCTTGATTACTCTCTCCACATTGACTCATTACACAAAAAACTACACCCCAAACTGGGTGCCCTTCATTGGAATAAAGGGTGTCTGCCCACCGTGGTCAGGAGGGAAATAGTGTATAAAATGATCCTCCCTATTCTTGACTACAGCGACATGGTCTACAGCTCAGCACCTTCATCAACCTTGGCCAGCATGGACACCCTCTTCCACTCCTGCAGCTTCATCGTGGAATGCCCCACCACCAACCACCACTGTGACCTATACAGTGCCATAGAACTCCCTTCACTCGAGGCCTGACGAAAGATACACTGCGCAAACATCATAGCCAAATTCTGGTCTAACTCCTTCCCCCACCCCCCATCTCAGCTCTGCGCTGTCAGCACAACCCTCCCGACCTACTCACTCAGGCGCCGGACTCAGGCTACTCAAATCCCTTTCATGCACACATCAAAGGGCCAACGCTTTCAAATATCAACTGCCCAAACTCTGGAATGACCTCCCTGCTGATATCAGGCTCACCACCGCCCCCCCGGCTCCTTAAACCACTCCTCCATGACCATTTCTCAGACGCATGCAACTGTTACCTACTACCCAGACCCGCAACCAAGAGGCAGCTAACGACAACTTTACTGTGCTACACCCTACAGCTAAATTACTGCCAATCTGCATGATTCTGCCTGTTAATACTACACTGTCTATTGATCTCTAGGTCCTAACCTTGTAATACCTAACTGTATACGCTGCGGTCTTAGGACCAAACCCTGTATTAGCTAAACTATGTCAAATGTGTATTGCTGCTGCATGTACTTGTCCTGTGTGATCCACTATGTAACCCCTAGGTCGCATCTGGAAATGAGCGGTCTCCGCTCAGTATGCTTGCCTGGTAAATCTCTTTAATAAATAAATAAATAAAATAAAATGAGTACAGTACAAGCAGGATACATACACAGATAAACATTGTAAGAAGTCACAGGGTTTCAATGCTGTGCCAAATTACAAGAGTAACAATAAGTGCAGAACAGGAAAGAGGCTGCAAGCAGCCTGGTAGGCTTTGTGAGAAATGGGGAGGTGAGTGGGGAAGAGGTAGGAGGTATAGGGGTGGGAAGGCAAGGGCAGGGGAAGCAGAGAGACAGGAGAGGGCATGTAGAGGAGGGCAAGTACTAGTTTGTACAAGAACAGTTGTTGGAATTAAAGAGATGAAAACAGAAGTTCAGTTTGAAAGGTCCAAGCTCCGAGAGTTCACGCGTAGCAGGGGGCAGTAAGTTAAGCCAGCGAGGAGCCCTAAACTTGAAGGAGCATTGAGTAATGGCAGGTACGGCACAGAAGAACTTGAAAGGTCTGATCAGACATGGTGAGGTGGGGGTTGGTGGTCTGGGAGAGGAGGTTTTGTAAGGTTGGGGGGGTTAGTCCTAGGCAGATTTTCTTGGCAAATAGGCAGGTCTGGTACGTAATACGACCCTTTAGGTTGAGCCAACCAGACCTGGCGTACAGGTTGCACGTGTGAGTCAGTCTAGGAGCTCTGGCAGCTAATCTGCAGGATTTGTTTAGGGTAGTATGAATTCTCTTAAGGGTACTATTAGAGGCAGCTCTGTATATGAGGAAACCATAGTCAATAATAGAGTGAACAGAACTGGTGATCACAAGGCGGAGGGCATTTGGGGTGAGGCATTGTCTATGCCGGGACAGGAGTCCCAACCTTGTGCTAACCGCCTTCGTTACATGGTCAACATGGGCGGTGAAAGACATGGTTGTGTCCAGTATTACTCCTAGGTACTTGAACTGCTGAACCTATTCCAGAAGTACATTGGAGTTGTTGAAAATGTTGAACTGGTGATGTCTAAACCTGTTGTGTGGGTTAGCAAACGGCATTGTTTTTGGTTTTTTTTTTGTAATTGAGAAGTTTGTGCTGGATAAACCATCGCTCTATTGCAGAGAAATCATTACTGAAGTTGTCGTTGGAGGAGAGGGTCAGGATTACAGGAGAACATTATGGCATCATCCGCGTATGGTAGGAGATTGGTAGAGCTTGCTTGGGGAAGAGAGTTTAGCAAAAGACTGAATAAAAAGGGGCCCGAGTATTGAGCCCTAGGGTACACCAGAACGCACAGGGCGGCTATCAGAGAGTGAATCACCAATTTTCACTTTCTGAGACCAGTCAGTAAAATAGCTATGAAACACCTGGTAACATCCTTGGAGAAAGCAAGGGAAGTAAGTGCATCAATCAGAAGGGAATGGTTAACAGTATCGAACGCCTTAGTGAGGTCAATGTAAATTGCCCCCACTAAGAGTCCGGCGTCAAAGGCAGAGTAGATGAAGTTTGAGAAGTGAAGCAAGGCAGTAGTGGTGCTATGAGACTTCCTTAACTCATGTTGTTGTGGGCACTGAATTCTGTGTTTTTCAAGATATTCGGTCAGCTGGTCAGCGACAATGCATTCCAGCACTTTGGAGAGTGGCCGGAGGATAGAGATAGGTTGGTAGTTATTGGTCTGGGATCTGTCCCCACCTTTGAAGAATGGGAGTAATAACCAAAGCTTTACAAGACGTGGGGAATTGTCTGAGGCAGGGGAAGAGATGGAGGATTTTAGTGAGAGATAGGAGCACTGCATCAAGGGTTAGATAGGTAATTTTGAGATTCAGAGTGTCACTGCTGGTTCTCGCTTTCCCGAGGGCATGAGTAAGATATTTTTTGGCTTCCACGAGGGTAATTTTCTTGAAGTGGAATGGTGGAAAGGCTTTCATGGCATGGGTGGGATTATCCTTGGCAACGACAGACTAAGGAACCAGTGAGAATGCTGCTGAGGTAGGAGAAAGCGGTGTTTAGGGCATCGGCTATGTTTTTAGGGTCTTGGAGAGTGGCTCCATCAGTATCTATAAGGGTGGGTGTGGACTTGCTAGAGGTGCCCATTAGTTCATTGAGGTTATCCCAGAACCTCCGGCCATCACCCAATAAGCTGGAGAGTAGCGTGATTGTAGTATTGTGACTTAGAAGAAAAAATTACTCACCTTAGTAATGTTGTTTCTTCTAATGGAGTCTTGCTGTATTCTGACAGTAGCAGCGAGTACCAACCTTCGAACTGCCCTGGAGATGAAAGAGTTCACTTTCCATGCCAGGCATGGAACGCTGAGCTCCAGCTCGGTTGAGACTCTGTCTGTTGCTGTTTAAACTCAAACCGTCAGATCTTTACGAGCAAACTCACTAAGGTCCTGTGTGGAAGCTGTAAACCTACACTAGCCAACTGGCTACTAAACATAAAAACACATTTTTTGGTCCCAAAACAAAGACTCAAGTCAGGAGACCCAAAAAATGAAAAACACAACACCAATTCACCCAAGAAAAGGGGGTGAAACAACAAGGTGGGCATCTACTGAGTGCCAACACTGCCACTGCCCACCCACATCCCAAAACAGAGGTTCTGAGAGGGCAGGCGGGGTCAGAATACAGTAAGACTCCATTAGAAGAAACAACATTACTAAGGTGAGTAATTTTTCTTCAAACAACATGAAGTCTTGCTGTATTCTGACAGTAGCAGACTACCAAACAGTACCTCCATGGAGGGGGGACAGAACCTACTTAGAAATAGGCTCGACACAGCTGTGCTAAACCAAGCATCACTCTAGCCTGGATATCCAGGAGTAATGCTTGGTAAAAGTGTGAACTGTTTCCAGGTAGCTGCTGGACAGATATCTAGAATAGGATATCCTGGCAGCAGCCAGGAAGCAGCGTACCTCTGGTAGAGTGAGCCCTCAGGCCTGAGGGTGGAACCTACCCAGTTTTTTTCATAACAAAATTGGATACAAGAAACAATCCACCTGGCAATGGATCTTTTAGTGGCAGGTTTCCCTTTACCTACCTCACCATAAGTGAGGAACAGTTGGAGGGAGTCAAACCTGTGACCCTTGGTACATTCTATGTAATAACTAAGGGCTCTTTCACATCTAAACTGTGGAGCCTTCTGCCAGAGGAGGAATGGTCAGTGAAGCACACAGGAAGAGACATAGATTGATTAAGGTGGAAATCTGAAACCACCTTAGGCAAAAACTTCCTGTTAGTCCTGAGGACCACCTTATCTCTATGAAAGGAAATAAAATCAGGCTCCACTGACAAAGCTTGTAACTCACTTATGTGTCTGGCAGAAGTGATGGCTACCAGAAAGAAACAGTTTTCCAAATCAAGTACTTAAGCACTGCTGAAGACAAAGGCTCAAAAGGGGGTTGCATAAGCTGAGCAATGCAAACATTAAGGTCCCAAGCAGGGGCAGGGTCCTTGAAAGGAGGGTTGGTGTGAAGCAATCCCTTGAAAAACTTGGAGAATACAGGGTGAGCTGAAAGAGAAGAGGGCTTACCTGCTGAAATAAAAGCAGAAACAGCTGCCAGATGCACCTTCAGTGTAGCTGGTCTAAGCCCCAAGCCATTTAAATGGACCATATAATCAACGCACTGTGGGCAGATCAGCAGACTCTGGGAAATATGTCTCCAGAGCACCATATGGAAAATCTTTTCCACTTGGAATTATAAGTAGCCCTGGTGGAAGGTTTCCTAGAAGCCTTCAGAATATCCATTACGCCTTGGGAGAGGTGTAAATCAGCAAACTAACTCTTCAAGAGCCAGGCCTTGAGATTGAGAGATTTGAGATTCGGGTACCAAACCCTCCCCTGAGCACAGGTTAACAGGTTGTGATTCCTGGGAAGACACAGGGGAAGATGGACTGCTAAGGACAATAGGAGTGGATACCAAGGCTGTCTGGCCCAATCTGGAGCAATCAGGATCATCTTGCATGGCTGAGATCTGATTTTGACTAACACTTTGAACGGGGAGCATACAGGAACCTCCCTTCCCAACTGAGAACTAAGGCATCCAGGGGGACTGAGCCCAACACTAGGGGCTTGCAGCAAAAAAGGGGAAGTTGGTGATTGTCTGGGGCTGCAAAAAGATCTATCTGTGGGGTGCCCCATCTGGAAAATATCACCTCCAAGACCGGGGATCCAGTGACTATTCGTGATGGCCCTGGGATATCCTGCTGAGAGCATCTGCCAGGACATTGTCCTTGCCTGGAAGGTGAACTGCTGTGAGGGAGGTGTTCAGGGAATAAGCCAGAGACCACAACTTCATTGCTTCTGTGCACAAGGCTGTAGACCGAGTGCCTCCTTGCTCGTTGATGTACCACATTGTGGTGGTATTGTCTGTTCTGACCTGGATAACTTTGTTCTGAACAGATTTGGAAAAAGCTTGAAGTGCTAGAAATACTGCTCTGAGTTCCAACAGATTGATGTGAAGCAGAGATTCCTGAGGGGACCACAACCCCTGGGTGGTCAGGAGGGGAGGCATCTGTAGTAAGGATTAAAGAGTGAGACTGAGTGACAAAGGGGACTCCTCGTCTCAGATTGTTCCGATCCTGCCACCACTGTAGGGCCTGGATCAGGGTTCGAGTTACTAGGATCAATTTGGTCAGAGGGTCCTTCCTTTGAGACCAAAAGGCTCTCAAATGGAACTGAATGTCCCTCATCTGAAATCTTGCTCCCTGCACTACTGCTGTAGAAGCAGCCATGTACCCCAGGAGCTGTAGAAAATGCCTTGCTGGTCGAGACACCTGCAGGGTGAATGAGGAGGCCAGAGAGATAAGGGTCCTTGCCCTGTCCAAGGGAAGGAAAGCTCTGGCCTTTCCTGTGTCTAGCTCTCCGCCTATGAAGGTGAGGAGCTGGACAGGCTCTAGAAGTGACTTTGAAAGATTCAGAAGGAAACCCAAAGAGGTGAGCAGTTGCTGAGTTATCTGTAAGTGTAACTTGACTTGGTCTGGGGACTGGCCTACTATAAGCCAGTCGTCCAGGTAAGGGAAGATGGCAATCCTTTGCCTTCTTAGAGAAGCAACTACTACTGCCAGGCATTTTGTGAATACCCTTGGAGCGGAGGTCAGACCAAAGGGCATTGCTCTGAACTGGTAATGGCCTGAGGACAGCTCGAACCTGAGGTACTTTCGATGGGAGTTTCTGATGAGAATATGGAAGTAGGCATCCTTGAGGTCCAGGGACACTAGCCAGTCCCCTGGCCTTAGAGAGGGTAGAATAATTCCCAGAGTCACCATTTTGAATTTTGGTTTTAAAAGGTGCTTGTTTAAGTATCTGAGATCCAGGATGGGCCGCCATTCTCCTGCCTTTTTTGGGGTAAGGAAGCACCTGGAGTACAACCCTTTGCCCTGGTGTAGGGGTGGAACCCTTTCTACAGCTCTGAGAGCCAGGAGGGAAGAGACCTCTGCCTCTAGGGCAAGTGCCTCTGAGGGATTTGCAGGTGGAAAGGATCTGGTTCTCATCTTTGGAAACTTTTTGAAGCTGAGAACCAGTCCCTGGCTTACTACTTCCAGGACCCATTTGTCTGATGTTGGAGACTCCCAGTCCTGGACAAAGTAAGCCAGCCTGCCCCCTACAGGTAGTGGAGAATCAGCCCTGGCCAACCCATCGGGGTGCCTGTTTGGCAGGGGGTTTTGGCTGAGGGGTGGAAGCAGGTCTGCTTGTACCCAGTCTGCCTCTCCCTCTAAAGAACCCCCTCTGAGCATAAGCAGAAGAGGAGGCCTGGGCTTGGTAGAAAGGCCTATGAAAAGGCCAGCCCCTGCCCCTGGGATGCTGCCTCTGAGGAGTGGCCTGCCTTTCCTTGGCCTGTGCACTCCTATAGGTGGTCCTATATTCGTCCATTTTCTTCATGTAATTCTCTGTCTGCTCCCCAAACAGAGAATTACCCACAACAGGAAAATCCATGGCCTTAGTCTGGGTATCCTGTTACAGGCTAGTACATCTGAGCCAAGCCATTCTACGAAGCGCCACAGATGTAGCCATGACTCTAGATGACACATCATTGGAGTCCACTGCAGCATGGAATTGCACCTTGGATGCCTCAATACCATCCGCAGCCACCTGTTCCAGCTCCTTGGCAAGCTGGCCAGGGACCTGTTTTGCTAAAGCCATAACAGTGTCCCATCTGGATTTTTGATACCTAGCAGTATAGGCCATATAGTTGGCCTGTCTGAGTCCCAAGGACGCTGCCATGTACTGTTTCTTTGCCATGGCATCAGTCCTCCTGGAGTCCTTGTCTGGGGGTGTGGAAGTCAAGGGAATATTTGCCTTATCACAGGCTGCAGCCTGCACTACCCCAACATGGCTGCATTGCTGTGTAAGGAACTCCGTATCTGAGCCTGACAATATATACCTCTTGTCCATTCTCTTATACACAGGAGGTATAGTATTAGGAGTCTTTAAAATTTTAAATGTCTGTTTCCCAAAAGATTTGTGTAAGGGAACAGACAGTCTCCTAGACTCCGGGATATCCATCATTTCCACAAAGTCAGGCTCCTCCTGGTCATCCACAGCCTCTTCCATAGGAAGCTGGAGGGTTTCAGCCACTTTTTTATAAAACATGAAATGGGAGGGGGACTCAGAAAGCCTAGGAGGAGACACTCCTGAAGGTCTGTCTGGGGAGATGTCCGGGGCAATGGGCACATGCAGACTTTCAAATCCACATTCACTTTCCTCATACTCCTCTTCCTCCTCCTCTGGTTCATAATACTCATCTAAATCATAATCTTGTACCGGTGGAACCGGCTGAACTGAGCGCCTCCCTGATGGTGCCGGTTCGGTCGGAACCGGGGAAAGCGACTGCACAATTTTGATCGCTTTGGCTATTTCTTCAGCGGTTGGAGAGGAAAGTTTTGGCTCCACACCAGCTGATTTTCCTTTCTAGTTCTCTTAGCCAGAACCGACTCCTCAGAATCGGATCTCCTTTTGCCTGAAGAAGTCTCGCCCTGGTCAGAGGGCACTCCTTCTGGTTCGGTTTGAACCGAACCGGGCTGGCCATCCGGTTCAGCGGACTTTTTGGCCTCCCTTTCCCTGAGCCTACCAACTCTCTTTTCTTGGGTAGCTGCAGGAAAATTTTTACAAATCTGGCAGTCTGCAAAGACTTCCCCACACACACTACAGTGTTGAAACCCAGTGGGCCCGGTTTTTCTTTTGGGTTTCTCAGACATTGTGCCAGTCCTAACCAAACTTACCCTTTTAATGGCAATCCGTCAGGCAAGACCCTCTTATCGGTTCCTGACCTTGTCACGGGTCATGGAAAAAAACGTAATAAAATCTGTTTTTTTTTAGAACCGATAAGAACCGGTAACCACACTCTAAAAGTACAATTTAAGATTTTCTAACAACTTGATCGGTTCAAACCGAACCGATGAACCATTTACAAGTTCCACACAGAATAGAAATATATAACCTATCTAGTACTCACAAATACCACAGACAGAGACTGAACCGACAGGTTACGGTTTAAATTCGGTCGAAAACCGAGAAAAGCGGTACTTTAACCGACAAATTGAACCGAGCACAAGGAGAAATCTCCGGAGCGACTGTACAGTGAGGCGGAGTAAAGAATCTCACGGTTTGAGTTTAAACAGCAACAGACAGAGTCTCAACCGAGCTCAAGCTCAGCGTTCCATGCCTGGCATGGAAAGTTAACTCATCTCCGGGGCAGTTCGAAGGCTGGGACTCACTGCTACTGTCAGAATACAGCAAGACTTCATGTTGTTTGAACAATGAATTTCTCTAGTGCAGGCATTCCCGGATGCTTTATACTGCTGCAGGTCAGATGGCTTGCCAGTGACCTTGGCACGATGCCAGAGGTTGTCACTGGCTGCCATCTGTTTGAGCAGAGAGGCAGTTATCCAGGAGTTGCATGTTCCCTTGAACTTCCGCCTTTTTTAGAGGGGCGAAGATGTCACAAGAGCTGTTAAAGGTACAGATAAAATATTCACGCACATGAGCGATACTACTAGCCTTACTGATGGGTGACTAGTCTAAATTTAACAGATAAGCTTGGAGGAGGAGCAGAAGACCTTCCAGCAGGACCCTGCTGGTTGAGATTTTTGAAAGGGGATTGGGGGATCTACTAGGCCAGAAACAAAGGACAGGGGAGTGGTCACTGATCACATCTGGGAAGACAGTGATCTCAACAATTCTTTTCAGGTGGTTGGTAAAAATCCAACCAATGAGGGAGCTGTACCCTTTCTGCGGGTTGAGGCCAGTGGGGGAGGAGACCAGCTGAGTAATGCTGAGAAAGGACAGGGTGTCTTTAAAAGGGACAGCATCTGAGGCCAGCCAATTTATGATAAAGTCTCCAAGAGTAATGAATTCCATACGGGGAAGGGGGGTCGACAGGAAGTCAATGAAGAGGTTAAAACATTTCGCTTCTTCCTTGGGTGGGAGATATATGGAGAAGATGGAGAGGGATTTCCTGTTGTGGCCTAAGAGTACTTTAATGCGGAGCAGCTGGATATTTTTGCCAAAGTCCAGAGCTGGTAACGTAAAGTCCTCAAGCGCATCTTTAATGTAGATTGCACCCCCTTTTACCTAGTCTGTCTTGCCCAAAGACGGTATAACTGACAAGGGGAAATAAGAGTCTGGGACCGCTGGTGTGAGCCAGGTTTCAACAACAGATAATATGTTGGGGTTGTGCTATACCACCCAGGACTGGAGGTCAGCCATTTTTGGGAAGAGGCTCCTTATGTTAATGGAGGCTAGCTTCAAGGAGCCAGGTTTACTGCTACAGTGGTACAGGACAGGGGATGGGCCAGGGTTTGGATGGATGTTGCTTGCCAGGAGGAGAAGAAGTAGTAGTGTGAGCCACGGTAATGCTTGGCAAAGCAGTTTAATCTTTGGGATGGGTTTACGTAGTTGAATCTTCACAACGTGGTAGGCATATCTGGTGGTAGTGAGGAGAGGAATTAGTGCAGGGCATTATAGCTTTGGGCTGGGATGGGTGCCCAAGTTCATGGAGAGCACCCACAGTGGTGCTCAAATGTAATACACAATGTTTCTTGACTAACCTTATGATGATTTAATAGTAGGTGGGGGAAAACATTACATGGTGGGGAGTTCTCATGAGGAAAAGGGGGTGAGGTGAAGGTGCAAGATAGCACCAAGATGAGAGAGTATATAAGGTGCTTCACAGTTAGCGAGGCGTGCTCAAAATTGAATTTAGGGCATGCAGAAGGGGTCAGGGGGGTGGCAAGCGAGAGAGAAGCACACAGGTAGTGGGGAAATCAGGGGAGAAGGAAGTGGGTAGGAGAGAAGAGGGGCTACAAGGAGGGGAGGAGGTATGGGGCTTAACTACTTAGAGGGGTCAGGAGAAGCTTGAACAGGAGGAGCTCTTTAAGAGATAAGAGGTTGGGTCATGGAGGCGCGACTGTCCAGGCTGAAAATGTATTTAAAGAGCGTCGGGGTCGGGGGAGTGCGGGAAGAAGAACAATTCAAGCAGGAGTCATAAGTTCAGGCTCGAGTTCTCCGGGTACCGTACTTTGATTGTTGGCTGGACTGGCAGGCGAGGGTAGCGGGTGGTGACCTCGGGAACAGAGCCACACCACTGAGAAGACCTGGGAGAAGCGCTTGGTCAGGGGCCTCAAACCTGGATCTGGCAAAAAAAGGAATAGCAAGAATTAGTTAAGTGGGGGTAATCAGTGGGCGTGGGTAAGACAGGGAGCAGAGACGGGGCTCAATAAAGAATCGGGACTAAATTGGTGGGAGGGCAAAAACAGAGGAATCAAGCTACAGAAAGAGAAATAGTTGGTGGTGGGGGTGGGGACAGACACCGGGGTACGTCTGCTCTGGGAATGCCGAGGTGGAACAGGCAGGAGCAGTGAGATGGAAATGAGAAGGGGCACAGTGAGAGAGATCGGAGGGGAATTAGCAGGGATAGAAGCCAAGAAAGGATAGATAGGAGGGGATTAGCAGAGTTAGGAGCAAAGAATATAGGTAGTAGGCAGGGTGAGGGAGAAGAAGCAGAGAGGGTATGAGCAGGTAGCTGTGGCCCTAATGAAAATTAACAGCAGACAATGCTAGCACAGGTGAGTAAACTGTAACAGATTTAAAGGTCTGATAAAACTTAAGCAGACCGGCTAGTCCTCTGGATGCTGTCCCTATGTACTGTCTGTCACGAAACCCACTCCCGAGGGTCAGGTACACTGAGTTCACAGTGCCCACCTCCCTCCAAGTGCAACCTGTGACAGGGAAGGGGAAAACAGGGATACCCTCCCTGTGTCCTTCTAGAATGCTCGCCAAGGTCATGACTGAACACCCGCCATGAGGCCCCAGGGTTCCCGCTGTACTCTGGATAAGGGTACAATACCAGTCTCGAGTCTTGTAGCCAAAATGAGAACCCTTTCTTGGTTGTTACACAAAGGGGGAAAACCCAGGCACTACAATCTCTTCGGGGTAGTCTTGTAACTCTGATTTTGTCTTCTCCCACGAGCATGCAATAACCTGGTTCAGATCCCCACAGACTCTTCCTTGACACTTTCGCATTCTCCCTATCTGTACTCAGATTTCCCTGTACAGACCCTTGTTCGATTGGTAGCTTATGGTGACACCCCTTAGCAATACCAGTTTAGTCACAGATTAGTATTAAGCATTCCACAACCACACACAATACGAAAAATCTCGCTCAAGCAGGTTTCTTAAAAACGAATGTTTTTACTAAAATACTTATATAGTTATCATACATTTACAACTGAAAGATTTAGAAATTTGGTCACAGAATAACAGAAATAAAAGTGGACATGTACAAGAAAACACATTATAAACTAATTTCTACCTTATGTTCGAACTGAACTGAAGTGAAGCTGCCTTCCTCTGAATGGGTGAGAAACCTGGGGGTGATTCTTGATGAGCTGACACTGCATTCGCAGGTGTCGGCAGTAGTCAAGTCCTCATTTTATCATCTGAGGAACACTGCCCAGGTCAAGCACCTTGTTCCATCCAGTGACCTTTCAACACTGATCCATGCCTTTGTGACCTCGCGCCTGTACTTTAACTCCCTTTACCTAGGGCTTCCGGGAGTTGATATCCGCCACTTGTAGCTGGTGCACAACGTTGCGGCACAGCCATTGACGGGGGCTCCTTGTTCGAGCCACATCACTCCTGTGCTGCACAAACTGCACTGGCTGCCTGTACAGTGGCAGATCACCTTCAGGGTCGGTCTTCTGACCTACAAGACCCTGCACAGACAGGGTCTGAGCTACCTACAAGAGCTTCTGAATCCGTACTGTCCCAGAAGCCCACTTCACTCAGCTGACGAAGGGTTGTTAGAGATTCCCAGGGTATGGCTAAAAACCTCTGGGTCCCAAGCTTTTATGTATGCAGCCCCTACTCTGTGGAACTCTCTACCTCACCACATTCAAGAGTGCCGGACCATGGAGAGCTTCAAGACAGCCTTAAAGACCCAACTGTTCCATCTGGTGTATGGGGATTTTATATAATACTTTTGTTTTTATATTTTTTATGTAACCTGAAATTGGATTGTTTTATTATCTCACTTGTTTTAATATGTTTTTATTGATAATTCTGTACAGTGCTTTGGTTTTGGAATTGTGCTTTAGAAATAAAGTTTATTACTATTATTATTTCAAGTGAAAGTTTCACTTTCCTTTGTCCTGGCAACCCCTGGGTCTCAGCAGTTTGCTCTGTGTGGAGAAGTGTGTCCCTGAAGATCCCCGCAGAATGAGAAGGAATTACTTTGGCTCATCCTTTATATAGCCAGATGCAGCCTGCAAAAACTCTGTCTGGTCCCAAAGGGTGACCTTCTCTTTTAGGCCAGTAGAGGTCACTCCTGCACTTTCCCAAAATTATTTTTTTTTTTCCAGTTCCAGTATTTCCTTGACAAATAACACCTGTATGAGAATTCACACAGGTCTGCCAGAAAGGATATTCCTGTCCTGTCCTTTCAACGCATAAAATGTAATATACCATGACAGTTTCCTGGAACTCAAAAGTCTCTCCCTTTAAGTGCATAGTTTATTACAGGTGAGTGGATTTTGGCATAGCCCTGGTTAAGGGACCTGGAAATGCAATCTTGGCTTCCTCAATTAAGTTTACAAGGCCCTTTCACTACTCCTGGCAAGCACGCCTTTCTCAGATCACAGAATGACAATTTCCTATGTGATCTTTTCAGTAACACATACCTTCTTATAGCACTTCTTGTGGTAGTTGACGTTACACAAAATCACAGAAAAAAACAGAAATATAACTGCAAATAATGACTAGCAGTGGCTAGCTTGCAACATCCCTCTCTCCTAAACGGAATTTGTGGAAACACGCCCCCTACTGCATGGTAAGGTTTTCACAAATTCTGTTACTGTTCTAACTGGTGAGATAGGTCATCTACATCTGTGCTGGCCAATCCTGCCTGTGCTTAATGATCATGTCGCAGGCCTGTAGGGCATACTTCACATTAAGAGACGACCATTTGTTTTACGCACCTGATTTAGCCATACCAGGGGGTTATGATCAGTCTGTACCTCAAAGCATCTCCCGTAGAGGTACGGCTCTAATTTCTTCAGGGCCCATACCAGCGCAAGGCATTCCTTTTCTACCATGGAGTATGCCTGCACCCGGGAGAAGTAACTTTTTGCTCAGGTATACGACCAGGTGGTCTTTTCCTTGATTAGAGGTCTGACTGAGGACTGCTCCAATCCCCACATCTTTTAGTTATTTATTTAAATTTTAGTAACCGGGTAGGCCCACTGAGACCACGAGAGTCCCTTTTTCAGGGGCAAGACAGAATTAGTTACAAGTACCTAGAGGGAAGCAAAAAAAGGACAGAGAGTTCCAATTACAAACATTCCACAATTGACAAAATACAGTTCGAACGAGTGTTAGATACGTACATTTACAATGTATCAAACGTATCCAAGCGCACAGGAACAATTTCATTAGTCTGGTTTTTTTTTTTTTTTTAAGGTACCAGAGCACATCTTCTGTGGCATCTGTCTGCACAACAAACTGCCTACTGTAATCTGGACTGGCTAACACAGAGGCACTGCACAGTACCTCTTTTAGCCATGCGAAGGCTCGTTCACAGCAGGATGGCTCCCAGTTCACCTTTTTGGGCTGTCTTTTCTCTAGCAGGCCAGATAGGGGAGCTGCGGTACCTAGGAAGGTCCTAACCTGTTTCTGGGTTTCAGGCATAGGCCACACCTCTATTGCCTCAATCTCTGCTTGATTAGGGCGAAGCTGCCCCCGCCCCACTACACGGCCTAGCTATGCCACCTCTGCCATAGACACCTGGCACTTTTCAGCCTTGACAGTGAGTCCTGCCCTCTGTATCTGCCCAACACTTCCTGTAGGTGGGATATGTGTTCCTTCCAGCTGGTACTGAAGATGGCAATATCATTCAGATAAGCCACTACGTACTCGTCAGTACCCTGCAACACCTGGTTAACCAACTTTTGGAAGGGGTCAATGGCGTTCTTCATTCCAAAAGGCATTACCCGGAACTCAAATAATCCTATTGGAGTGATGAAGGCCGACCACTCTCCAGCTCTGGTAGTTAACCCCACCTGCCAATACCCTTTCGTCAAGTCAATAGTGGAAAGGTATGTCACCCCTCCCAACTTGTCCAGTAGTTCGTCCATCTGTGGCATTGGGTGGGCGTCAGACTTCGTGACTGTGTTGAGTCCACGATAACCCACACAGAAGCGAACAGAGCCATCCAGCTTTGGAATGAGGACTTCAGGTGAGGCCCAGGGACTGTGGGATTTGTGGATCACCCCTAAATCCAGCATTTCCTCCAGCTCCCTCCTAATGTCCTTTAGGATGACCTCAGACACCCGGCAGGCTGTCCGCCGTTATGGGCGCTTGCGTCCCCGCGTCTACATCATGTGTTGCTAAGGGGGTTCATCCAGGCTTGACCATAAACAAAGGGGCAAAGTCCTCTAAAACCTCCCTCACTTCCTGGGACAGTCCCAGGGTCAACTGGGGTGACAGTTTGATTGCCTCCACAGATGACTCCTGCTTGCTTTCCACCAGCAAGTCCAGGAGGGGGTCTTCCTCATCCGCCCCCTCCCCAGGACTACACATTGCAAATACCACGTCAGCCCTATCTGCATATGGCTTCAACATGTTGGCATGGTACATCCTATGGGTATGTCTCCTGTCAGGCAGTTTCACAATATAATTTATGTCACTGATTTGTCAGACTACTTTATATGGTCACACCCACTTGGCCTGCAGCTTTCCTTCTGGACGGGAATTAGGACCATTACTTCCTGACCTCTGCTGTACATGCAAGCTCCGGGTCCACAATCGTACCAGACATTTTGTTTTTGCTGGGCAGCTAACAGGTTGCTTTGGGCCACCCCCATAAGCTCTATCAGCTTCTCCCTAAACCTAAGGACATACTCCACTATGGGAGTCCCTTGGGTAATGTGTTTGCCTTCCCAGTCTTCTCGGATCAAGTCTAAGGGCCCACATACCTTATGTCCATATAAGAGTTCGAAGGGGGAGTACCCTGTCGACTCTTGGGGCACTTCCCAGTATGTGAACTACAGATGGATAAGATACGTCTCCCAGTTCCTCCCATGCTGTTCAGCAAACGCTTTGAGCATCGATTTCAGGGTACCATTAAACCATTCCACAAGCCCACTGGCTTGTGGGTGATAAGGTGTTGTGCATCTCTGCACCACCCCACACTTCTCCCATAAACACTTCATCAGATCTGACATAAAGGTACCCCCTTGATCAGTGATAACCTGCTGCAGAAACCAGACACGGGAGAAAATCCCTAGCAATGTGTCTGCCACTTTGTCTGTCCTAAGTGAGGAGAGGGTGACCGCCTCTGGGTATATGGTGGTGTAATCGACCACCATCAGAATAAGCTTTTTCCCAGAGGAGCTTGGGGTACTCAAAGGTCCCACAATATCCATTCCCCACTCTCTGGAATGGCTCCTCCACAAAAGGCAAGGGAATTAGGGCAGCTTTGGTTTTACTACCCACCTTCCCTACCTGTTGGCACCAGTGACACAACCTGCAATATTCCTTCTCCTGCTGGGTGAAGTTGGGCCAACAGAAATTCTGAGCCAATCGCTATGTGGTGTGCGCGATGTCCAGATGTCCGGACATGGGGGTATCATGAGCGATCTTGAGCAACCGCTCACGGTAACCCTGGGAAATGACACGCTGCCTGCCAATTACCCCTGCCTCTGTCCTCACATCCTGTGCATACAACAATCCCAAAATATCCTATGTCTCATGTCACCTCCCTATGTCCCGTCAGATTCTGCAAAAGTCCTCAGCCTCTTCAAGCTAGAATCAGTCCTCTGTTCAGCAGCAAATTCCTCACATTTTCCCCAAAGCATGGGACATCTCCCCTTCAGTCCCTAAACTGGGGTTCATAGCTCTAGCATCAGTGCCTTCAGGGTCACTGCCATCCCTAACCTCCTGACCATTTGTTACCCCTTCTTCCTCGGAGTAACCTTCTGTCGCTGTTTCTTGCACAGCTACTTGGGGAAGTCCTACCCCCCCTTTCATTACCCTCCATGTCAAGAGACACAGGCTAGGGAACCAGCCTATTCTTTTCCACAGGGGCTTCTATGGGGTTCAGGGAACTACAATCGGCCTTTGTCGTCTGACTGCAGGTAACCGCACACACCACCCCTTCTGTAGATTATTCTCTATAATCACATCCAGGGTGAGGCTGTCTGCCACTGCCACCCTTTGCACCGTCTCTCCTGTCTCACCCCAGTCCAAGTGAACACTAGCAAGTGGCAGAGTTTTCTCCTCCCCAGTGAATCCTCTCACCATTACAAACTGATTAGGTATAAGCTGTTCAGGCCCAACCAAATCCCCTTTTACTAAGACAAGAGATGCCCCCCATGTCCCTTAACCCGTGGGTCTGCACCCCATTTATAGTAACCGGGTGTATGTGCTCCCTTATGTTTACAGGCATGTTTTCAGGGATGTACAGTGCACCCAACTCTGTTTGAGACACACTTTGTCCACTCTGTGCCTTTTTAGGACACTGTCTGTGGACAGTGAGATGCCCATGCTGTTCACAAAACCAACTGTCATTTCTTTTATCTCAGAAATCCCTTTTGGTAACCTGAGGCTTCCCCCTTTCTGCAGGGGCTGTGAGGGTTTTAGCTGCCCTGAAGGCACGCTTTTCCCTTTCCGCCCCGCCACACCTGCCCCATTTCCTTTCAGAGCAGGCCTGCTCCTGGTATAGCGGTCCGAGAGCTCAGCAGTTGTTGTGCCGTTTGTGGATCTCGGTCCTCTAGCCAGGTTTTAAACTCTGCTGGGCAAGTCCAAAAGAACTGCTCTAATAATACAACCTCAATGTTCCCCACACAGTTTGCTTCCAACCTCTCCCACTGGTTTAAAAACTGACATTGCTTTGTGGCGAGTTCCAAAGCTCATGTCAGGGCTTTTTCTGAGTTTACGTCACTTAACCCTGTAGGCCTCAGGAGTCTGTTCATACTTTTTAAGCAAAGCAGCTTTAAGTTTCTCATAATTGCCACTGTCCCGATTGTCCATATGGCCTAGTGCCTCACACCCTTTACCAGTATGCAGGGGGACAACTGGAAGCTCCAGAACTCCCTGGGTACCTTGGCCTGGATACAGACCTTTTCAAACTAATTCAAAAATGTATCCATATCTTCCCCCTCTTTAAATTCAACTATTAATTTGGAGATTAACTTATACCCCAGACCTGGAGTTTCAGTTCATCCCTACCATTTACCTCTTCTGGTGCTGGTCACTGAAGTCTTAGCTTCTCCAGTTCAAACTATCTCTGTTGCTGCCTTTCTTTTTCCTCTGCCTCTCTCTGGTGCTGTTTTTCCTGCATCTCTAGTTCAAACCTCTTCTACTCGAACTCCCTCTGCTGCTGGGCTTCGAACTTTCTCTGCTCGAATTCCAGCTCCAGTTTCCTCAACTCCAGCTGCAACCTGATCCCTTCCAGCTCCAGCTTTGTGGTGGCCTTCCCCTGGTGCTGTGGCCCTGGGTTCCCTCGAATCTCGCTGTCCTCCTCCCTGGGAGTCCCATGCCCAAAGTCAGGTCCCTTTCAGTCACTCTCTGTGACTTGAGGATCAGGGTAATCACTTGATCATCGGCTGCCACGAGAGCCTCCATGAGGTTCTTTTTGGTTCTCCCCTCATACTGGACCCCCCTTTCCTGACACAATTGCCTGAGGTAGTCTGCAGTGTATCGCTATAGTTGGAAGCCATCTTCTACCCTAACTACTGCTACACTTACACCAAAAAAAAAAAACACAGGTAGGGAACGTTATACTGTAACCAAATTATTATTTTTTCAAATCTCTGCCTTGATTGAGTGTGGATTGTTTTCAGTTTATCAGTCTGATACACTGGCTTTGAATCCAACTGTTACGCCTGTGCCACCAATATCTCTCGAATCTCACCACCAGATCTGTCAGATCCCACCACTGCGCACTAAATCTGTCACAAACCTACTCCAGAGGGTCAGGTCCACTAAGCTCACAGTGCCTACCCCTAAGTGCAATCCGTGACAGCGAGGGGGAAAACAGGGATACCCTCCCCATGTCCTTCTAGAATGCTCGAGGTCAAGACTGAACACCCGCCACGAGGCCCCAGGGCTCCCTCTTTATTCTGGATAAGGTTACAGTACCAGTCAAGTCTTGTAGCCAAAATGAGAACCTTTTCTTGGTTGTTACACAAAGGGGGGAATATGGAAATTACATACTTACTGTAATTCTTGATCTTCTTGGACGAAGTCTCCACCACTCGTTCACACTAATGGGATTACGCCAGAAGCACTGGGACCCCATGGGAGCCAAAAATCTTCAGGATGGCCGGCGCTGGTGTAAGACAGCGCATGCGTGGTGCCGCGAGACTAGCTCACGCCGTATATGCTATCCCAGCGTCAACCTTCCAACTGCCTCAGTATCTTTTCGACTGAGGAGGTGCAGCGTAAACTAACGAAAGAAAACCTAACCCGAACTTCTGGGCATGTGAAGGCCCGGGTGACCCATGTAAGAAGGGTCAATTCAACAATGTCTTCACAGCCTGAACAACAAGGAAATGAAAACCAAAACAGAACGAGTGAGCTCGGGGGATGAGTGGTGGAGACTTCGTCCAGAAAGATCAAGAATTACAGTAAGTACGTGATTTCCTCATATCTTCCTGGACTAAAGGTCTCCACCACTCATTCACACTAATGGGAGAGTACCGAGCTAAAATCAACCCCCGCCCCCGGTAAGGTTGTAGAAGACAGAGCTCACTCAGGACAGAAGTCCATAAGGACTGTGCTGCTGAAGAAAGTTAACTGTCAGGCATGGACATCCAGAACACAGTGCTTTACCAAGGTATGCACAAAGCTCCAAATCGCCACTTTGCAGATGTCTGCAATGGGTACATTACGAATCTCTACCTGGAAAGCCACAACAGCTCCAGTGGAGTGGTAAGAACCCGTCCTTCCAACTTGAGCTGTGTCATGGATTAGTAGTATCGAAGACATGCTACTAACCAAGCAGAAATACACCTCATGGCAACAGGCTGACCCAGTCAAGGCATTCGGAAAGATACAGTAGTTGCTCGGATGTGTATCTCTTTGTTCTGTTGATGTAGAATTGCAGAACCCTCTTAACATTCAGAGAGATAAAAGGAGCGCTCTCCTTCATTCTGGAGTTAACGAAGTAAGTAGGGGGAAGCAAAACTTGACTAATGGTAACTGAGCCAGTGACATGTCTACTGGCTCAAGATAGTTCGAAAATGCTCAGAGGTGAACATTCTCTGCCGAGAAAAGCAGACCTGCGTTCAACAGGTTCATGAGGCACCCCAAAATTTTACTTGGTGGGCAACCAAAAGGGTCCAGATGGAACTTTACACACCAGATGGTGAAGTGTAACCACTTAGCCACGCAAGTCCTACTGGTGTAAGGTCTAAGACAATTTCTACGATTGTCTGGAAACCTAAAACATGCCCACTTTCATCTCCTCAGGAGCCCAGCATGAAGATGAAGGGAGCACAGGAAGGATGGACCAAAGTCCCTGTGTCAGAGGATCCACTCATAAAGGGAGTTGCCTAGGGGAAACTTCTGACCAACTGTTTATTTATTCAAATTATATCTGCCGAGAGCAGTCTGGGATGATGAGAATCATCCTGCACCCATTTGCCTACAACGTGAGCAGCACCCTCTGAACTAATGTAAGAGGAGGAACGCGTACAGAAGCATCTTGTCTACTGCAGTGACTACATCTTGACAGAAAACATCAGGGTCTGGATTTCTGAAGCAGGATAGAGGTAGATTTGCATTGAGAGGGGATGCAGACAAGACCAGGTCTGGACTGCCCCACTTGTCAAATAGCGACTGCATAATGACTGAACCGACGCAACATGCTCTAGGCACCACTCTCACCTTCCTACGGCCTTCCTGCACAGAGAGTAGGAGAGTGCGCCACCCTGCTTGCTGATGAAAACATCACAGTTTTGTCATTCGTCCGAAGGGAGATCACCTCGTGGTAGAGGGCCTCCTTCAGGATTTGGAAGCATATAAGACAGGTCTCATCTCTAAGAAATTTATGAGAAGATGATGCTCCTCCTCCTGGCTCCATATCTGAATATGGAGGTCTTGACAGTGAGCTCCCCAACTGATCAAGAGTGCAACTGTGGTGATGGTGATCTGGGATTTTGACGGCAAGGGCAGACCTAGCAGAAGTGAGGCCTACTGCATCTATCATGTAAGCAATTCTGTCCGAGGTTCTGTCATTTATGCGGAGGATTGCAGATGCACGATCGGAGACCACTATTTGTTGCGGACGGAGGCCAAGTCCCAGCATCTGCCACATCGAAAAGGGCCCGGACAGAGTCGCTTTCTGTGAAGTAATGAGACATCTGAAGATGTCTTTTCTTCCATTCTCCAGAAGGACGAATCCTCACCCTGGAGGTATCCAGGAGGGCTCGTATGAAAAGGATCTACTGGGAAGGTGAATCTGGCACCTTCCCCAAATCAGAAAACCTCTCCTGGAAGAAAGCGACTCAGAAGTTGTGGCAACTGCTTCCTGAGACTCTAGCCTGGCTGAGCTGGCTCAGAGCCAAACGTCCAGGAACTGAAGGCTTGAACACCACGGTTGTAGTGAACTCCTCCCTGAACAGGTCTTGTTTAACCTTTCAAGGTCGAGAAATGGACACATGCCACCTGTTATCTTGGAACCAAGCAAAGGAAGTAGGAACCTGTGTTCCGACTCACTGTGGAACAACTTCTACTGCTCTGAGGCCCAGTCTATCTGAGGAAAGAGGGTCTGACAGAGAGGCAAACAGACTGGGCTGCTGCCTGGGTCTACGGAGAATCTCTGAAATTGGGAAAGTATCCCTCTTGGACAGTCCTGATGACCCATACATCCACTGGATTCGACTTCCACTAGTTATAAAACCAAATCAGGTGCCCCTCACTACCGCCGAGAGGTGTCCACCTCAGAGAGCTGAGGTGGGACCTGGACCGGATCCAAGAGGATGGTACCAGGTGCTTTTGGGCTTTGTGCCCTCTGCTGCAATTTTTTTTTTTTTGCAGTTGAGGAGCTGGTTCCTGAAAAAGGCTTCCAGGTCTCTACCTTGAAAGGACTGCCTGTTACAAGAATGACGTCGGTGTCATCCCTCGGAGTGGCAGCAGGAATCCAAGCACCCTCCAGAGCTCAATCCGAGGGCCAAATCAATAATCACTGCCAAGGAGATGTTAGTCAACTGCTGCCAATGGTAGCCACCCTAGGGGCAGTGTCACAGGGGTCTACAAAAGCTTTTAGCCGATTATTGGGCTATATGCCCCTAGCAATGAAGCGGTAGAGTCTGGAAAGCTCTCGACCACTGAATTTAGTGTGTTCCACAGGGTGTACTTGTACTGAGGACTGTAGGAACTCCAGACGTAGAAGTCTGCTTTGGTCCACAGATGAAGTCTGAAATGTTATGGTGGACCCCATATCCCTGAAGAAAAACTGAAAAGAAGAAGATTTTCTATCACAGGGTCTGCTGATACAGAAAACTTGCATTCCAGCCTCTAAAATGAGTCATCTGCTGTGTCTTGGACAAAGTAGGACAGGAAGAGACTCATCCAGATCCATTTCTACCCCAGAAGAACCTCCAAAAGACAGGTCCAGGCCAGAATCATGAGAGATGCCACCACCCGGAATGGCTTCGAGGAGTCTGGCGCCATTCTCGGCGCAAGCACCACTGACGGCGCTGTCACCACTCGTGGCATCAGGCATACTGGCCCTAGACCTGAAGAAAAAAGGGGGAGAAGGAAAGCAGTACCCATGCTGGCCCCTGCAGAGGAAAAGGTGAGGGGGTAGGCATGCCGGGTAGGCATTAATGGTGCTGACACCGGAGACGGCACTGCGCACATCCTGCCCACCCGAATCAGCCGTGGCCCAGTGGCTCCAAGGCCTGAAGGCCTCGGAACCAGGTCCACTGGCCAAATGAACTGGGCAGACATTGCACCTCCTGCTCTAAAATTCAGCCCAGAGGTGCAACTGCTCACCGGAGCCCTCGAGGACTGAGATGGGGCCCGGTGTTGAAGATCTCGGCCGTTAGAATTGAAATGGAGCCACAGAGGACCCACAGTAAGGTCAGGCCTACCGCTTGCTGCCACCTACTATCCTTGTGCAGGCGTACCAGAGGGGGACCTTGAGCAGTACCGTTCCTTCTTCTGCCGACAGGGGGAAGAAGAGCTCGAGCAGAGCTGGGTCCCCGATCAAGGTCAGGAACGGGCCCGCTGCTGGTGTGCTTCGGGCAGACTGTCCCCCCCCCCCCGAGCACCAGACTGCCCGTGGTCGGACCCCCCTCTGCAAAGGGCAGCAGACTGGACACAGCCCCACTGCCATCACAGCTTACAAGTGAAGTTTCCCTACTGTCACCGCTACTGTCTAAGGTCGACTCCGTTGATGGCAGGCTGAGAGTTTCTTCCTCTTCTTCTATTTATTTATTTTTTAAATAAGAAAAGAATAGTAGTAAATTAATCTAATACTGAACGGCTATGGCTGCTGTCATACAGATGAAGACTTGATGGCGGGAGTAAAGGAACTGAGGTGGTTGGAGGGTCGATGCCGAGGTAGCCTATACGGCGCAAGCTAGTTTTGCGGCACCATGCATGTACGGTCCTATCCCAGCACCGGCGGAGACTTAGTCCTGGAAGAGCCAGGCATTACAGTCTCTTTGGGGTAAGCCTCGTAACCCTGATTTTGTCTTCTCCCACGGGCAAGCAATAACCTGGTTCAAATCCCCATAGCCTCTTCCTTGAGACTTTCGTATTCTCCCTATCTGTACCCAGATTTCCCTGTACAGACCCTTGTTCGATTGGTAGCTTATGGTGACACCCCTTAGCAATAATAGTTTAGTCACAGATTATTAAACATCCCACAACCACGCACAATATGAAAAATCTTGCTCAAGCAGGTTTCTTAAAAATGAATGTTTTTACTAAAATACTTATATAATTATCATACATTTATAACTAAAAGATTTAGAAATTTGGTCACAGAACACCACAAATAAAAGTGGACATGTACAACAAAACACACTATATACTTATCTAATTTCTACCTTATGTTCACAGTGAACTGAAGTCTAGAAAAGTAAATGAAAGCTTCAGTTTCTTTTGTTCTGGCAACCCCTGTGTCTCAGCAGTTTGCTCAGTGTAGAGAAGAGTGTCCTTGAAGATGCTCAGCACAATGAGAAGGAATGACTCTGGCTCATCCCTTATGTAGCTAGCTGCAGCCTGCAAAAACTCTGCTGATCCTAAAGGGTGGCCTTCTCTTTTAGGCCAGTAGAGGTCACTCTTGCGCGTTCCCAAAATTCTTATTTATTAAGTTTTTTGTTTTTTTTTTTCCCCCCATTTCCAGTACTTTGACAAACAACACCTGTACGAGAAGTCACACAGGTCTGCCAGAAAGGATATTTCTGTCCTGTCACCTCATATATACCAGAACAGTTTCCTGGAATTCAGAAGGCTCTCCCTTTAAGTGCATAGTTTATTACAGGCAAATGGATTTTGGCATAGCCCTGTTAAGGGACCTGGAAATGCAATCTCAGCTTCCTCAATTAAGTTTACAAGGCCTTTCCACTACTCCTGGCAAGCAGGTCCTTCTCAGATCACAGAATACTAATTTCCTAGGTGACCTTTTCAGTAACACAAACATTCTTATGGCATTTCTTGTGATATTTGTCATACACAAAATCACATCAAAAAAAATAACTATCTCTGCAAATAATGACTGGCAGTGGCTATCTCAAAACACTGTCTCCCCAGCTGGGGGACTCAGAGCGTTTGGGTCCAACTGCCTCCTCCCCACCATCAAGCTGGGTATTAGGTGATGTCCTTCAAAGGCAGGAAGGGGCAACAGAGGGGAAGCTCTGAGAATAATACTGGTTATGAGTAGAACGCCTGTCAGTGTTTGGACAGGAGGGCAGTCTCTAGTGGGAAAGGATATGGGGTGTGCAGATGGCCAAAGAAAATCCCCCTCCCCCAAGTAAGATAAAAAAAAAAAAAAAGAACAGATGAAAACAACATTTTTACACAGCTTAAGGGTACAACTGTAGTAAACTGCTGTTACAGCCAAGATTTAACTTTTGTAATGCTAAACAACGAGGAAAAAAAAACATAAAATGGGTAGTCAGGATTCCAAAGTATGGAAATTAGTCAAAGTGTGCTGTAAATTGCTGCTTGTCAGCAATCGGTACAAGTTACAAACCCTGAATGTTCTGCTGTGGCCATATACAGTGCAGCAGGCTCTGATAAAGCAGCATAGCAGGCTTTGGTTGGACAAAGTGTGCTGGTTTACACTGCCAGGGTTGTTTTTTATGTTAGTGTAAAAAATTACCATCACTCTTCTGTGCATTCACCCCTGCTTAACCTGCCTGTGTGACTCATGGTTAGTATGTTGTATCCTCATGGGTTCCAGCCAATCAGGAGGCTGAATTTTAGCCCCATTTTATTTTGAATAGTGGTGACTTGTACTGCAAACTGAAGGCGGTTTACTGTACCTTAAGTGATTAGAATGCAGAGCTGTGAACCCTGAGATCCAGGTTTGAATCCTACCACATCCTTCCCTTACTCACTGTGTGATCTTGAGCAAGTCATTTAATCTTCCTGTGCTTCACCTCCTCTCTCGTCTCTCCCACAGATTGCCTACTGTACTGAGCTGAATCAATACTGTTGTTTATAAATGTAATTTTAATGCAAGACGTATTTTTCTACTGGAAAGAAAGCACATGTGCACAACTGATTTCATCTTGTTGATATCTCTGGGTACCATGAACGATTGGCTTCATCTCGGACTTCTACTACTGGTACTACCTCCTCCCTCTAGCTCACTTCCTCCTTCTGTACGCCTAATGGTTCATGCCATTTTCATAATTTGTGAAGTGCTTCAGATACAGTGTATAGGAAGGGTGAAACATAAAATTAAATCCCTTTCTTCCTACCTATCAATACTGTAATGGAAGACAGGTTGATCCACGTGATCTGCCAACATGATGACACTGTGGTAGGGCTGGTCGTCCTACCTTGGAAGTAAAGGGACTCTATTCTAATTTATTTTTCTAAAACTTGTTGCAACAACATTCTAACTATTCTATACTGTACTACCCTCTCCTTGTTCTGTAAGGATGGCCACTTACAGAACCCCCCCCCCCGCTAATTTTCTTCTTTACTCTAGGTTTCCTCTTCAAGTCCCTCTTAAATGCATCCTGCATGGCTCAAAGTGACCAAACAATGTAATAGCCAGCTAGCACAGTTTCTTTTGCCAATATAAAAACAAATACCTGTTAAATATTTGCACATTTAAAAATATTGGCTATTTTTTTGCAGCACTGTTATATGCAGCAAATATAGTGTAAAATATGTCTGACTGCCTAAATTACATTGAAAATATTATATACTACATAGTGTTTTGATGATGAGAAAACCAGATTTAGTATAAATGGAAAGTTTCCCTCGACAGTGAAGAGACTGAAGGAGGCTGGAGGATGGTATAAACAGCCTTGGTCTTTCAGTCTGCCCGGAGGCATTTGCAAGCAGCCTTGGTTTTTCATTCTGCCCACAGCATGCTGGAAGCAGGGATCCATGTGCCATTTGCCAAGGGAGGGTGGGTGGGTTGCATCAGATCAGTTGGGGAGTGTGACCTTAGCACAGAGTTTGAACTCGATTCCAAATTGTAAAATTTGCATAAGTTCTATCTCTGAGGCAATACACTCCTACAGACTAGTGCACTTTTGTAAGGCATTATTGATGGATTCCTGTGGCTTGAAACATGTAATTAAATATTCGCTAGCCTAGCAAGGCTCCTGATTGGCTACTGGATGAGTCATTCATTAATCTCAGCCCTTTTGTGTGCCACCAGCATCTACAACGTGAGAAACTGGCTGAACTAATACCTCTGCAGCACACAAAACAGAAACGTAATTCAAAGAAAAACCTCAAAGTAAGACTGTTATTGTGATTAGACTTATAATCACCGACTTATAAATCACAAAAATTAACCTGATGTCATTTACTAGGATAAACAACTGGCTAGAGGAAGGTCACCCATCCCCTCATCTGGTCTTTAATTCTACGAAATGATTGGCCTCTTGGTAGCTATTGCTTGAGTCAAAAAGGATCACTCTACTAGTTTACTAGTTCAGAAAAAAGATAATATGCATACAGTAGATTTTCTGTGGGTCTGAATGAGGACAAACTCATCATTTGCAGCACAGAGATTCCTTAGTGCTGCCTCACCACACTTCTGATTACTGCTTTGTAATTTTAAACTGTTAGAAGGCCTGCCGATATGCAGTGGTTGGTGTGGTTCCATGTCACTATTTCTAGAGCCAGCCTCATTCCTGCATGCCTGAACGGGAAGAAGAGACCAAATGCTAAAGTTTAGAGAGACAACTATAATTTAGCTAAAAACAGCTTGAGCAATAGTGCTAGATTAAAATACTGTGTAAACACAGCGGAACAGCTATATTTTTCTTTTGTATCTGAGCAAAGGGACTATTCTCAGTGATTGCGTAACATGGTATCCACATTAAAAAAAAAGTATTCTAGTGGAAGTATGCCTTTTTTTTGTACATATTTAACAACCCTTTGCTACAAGCAGGGAAAGATGCCTTGTTTACTAGAAGGCCAGACCACAGTGCCTACTGACTGGTGGAGTCTCACATAGACAGTAGGTGGAGCTAGTGTGCCAGTTGTTAGGTGCTGGCAGATGTAAGTTGAGGGCACAGCGATAGAAGAATACAGTTGTGCCTCTGGGGTACCCCTGGTTCAGGTCACTTGCCAAGCTACCTGAGAAGCGGGGCGCTCCCTCACTAGTAGCAGCTGTCTGTGGATCCAGTATTTGAGTGAGAACAGGACAGCTTGTTGCCTGGTCGTCTGCAAGCTCCCAACTTAGACACCAGGACAGCAGTGAAGACTAAGGATTTGAAGTCTAAGGCCATTTTGTGTAGATCGCCATTAATTCTGGAGGGACTGTAAGGGATCACCAGGAGTGTGTGAGTGAGCATCCTAAGGTGCTGCCACTCAAGGAAAGTTCATGGCAGCCTTGTGGTGCATGGAGGATTTCACCGAAGCGGGCGTTACCCTTTGCGGAAAGGCACCAGTCCTGCTCTGCACAAATCTGTAGTGTCGTTAGGGTTTTGCTTAAACAATTTACCTGGGGCAGGCATGGATCTCATGGGAAAAGCAATGGCTAAAAGGCAAGATGCCCAATGTGGTACACTGACCATCTAAGATTTGGCATGGTCTCCCCAACTGCTTTTCAGTCACGATCAGGCAGCCACCAGGTATGCACTGAAACTTTGCCTAGTCCAAAGGCATGGAGGGCATCAAACCTAAGACTTTGATTATGGGATTGTGGTCCCGAGTAACCTAACAAAACTGATCACCTTTGGCTTATGTTACCAGGATTTGTTCCTGGTATTCATGAGCCCAGCAGTAACCTGAGTACAAGCACCATGGATGTGACTGTGAGATCACCTGTGGAGCTTTAGTGCATGCCGAGACACTGATGCTGGACCAGATTAAACAAAAAACACGTATCATCTTGACTTTCCAGTACCCGTATGCCATCAACCCACAGTGACCCAGCATTAATGGACACTATAAGCATACATCATATGTTTCCTTGGACATTTGAATATTTGGGATACTGCACCTGCAAGGAATCACGCTTGTAAATGTGATTCCTGCCTTAATGTCAGAGACTGAGTAACTGTTTGCTCTGTTCAACTCCCAACACCTCTCTTGGACAGTCTGTGCCTTGCTGTGCTATGCTTGTGCTACGGCAACAAGTCAAATCCAATTTATCCACACTGAATTTAACTTACTGCCATAAAAACCAGGGCTGCTGCACATTTAAATCCAAAATTATAACTATCTGGATCCCAACTGTACAGCCTACATTCTAGCTGGCATGTCTGCCCTGTCTGACCTACATTTCCCCTCCTCCCTCCCCCAACACTAATAGGCTGTGGGAAGCAACAGTTTCAATCTCTCAAACAGGTCTCTACGTTCTAAATTGATCAGTTTAAGAATAAATTGACGGTTCTTCCATTTTTCTTGTACCTAGGCTTTAGTGAGATATACACATACACATTGTTACAGACAGTGATAGCATATGGGGCTTGTAAACCAGTTCCTCTCCCCAAGTGATCACCCACTCCATCTCACAAAGGACAGTGTGAAATGCTGTCGGGCAGTATGTTACAACATGCACAGAACTGTATTCTTGTCACAAAGACAGAGCTCAAAGGTGTGCAACATTAAAAATACCCATGTGATGCATTATAGAACACTTTGACATATGAACATACGAGAACAGAAAAAAATCTACGGTCCATCAACTTCTTTCTCCCACAAACCATTCTGTGCCATCATTTCATAATTACTGTAAACAATTACAAACACAAACCAGAATAGAATACGCCTCTTCTCTCAGAAACCATCCACAGACCACAGTTACTGCTCGGCAGACAGAACTGCTCGCCTTAAGCAAAATTCCCAGCTGGTCACAAACTAGTGGTGTCACGTGCAGCTAAAAACACAAAGGCATAATGAACCCTTTGCTAGAAACCAGTGAGCATTCAGGCTAAGTTATTATGATGACTGCACAATATAACAAACTGGATCCACAAGGCAACCTGATAAAATAAATAATGGAACTCAAGTTCCTCTGAGGGGAAAATCCATAAGTGTTCAGCATGTTTTTTCTTTTAAATCTCTCATGCAAGACTGTAATAAAAGTATTTCATGGATGCTGAAGGGAAACGTCCATGTCCATATGCCCCACACCTCAGTGTGGTGCACCTTCCGATTAGCATTTTCAACTAGTGTTTAAAAACATTCAGGAACCTGCTTTTAAAGTAATTATGTTTTGTCTGGTTGATCCTGCCGTCCCTCCCGCCAGCATTTTAAATCTAACGCCCCTAGCGCTGCATCACACAATTGCCCATGGCTGATGTCAGAGCCAGGGATCAGCCGTGGGAGAGGGTATAGTGTAAGCCTATGGATGGAGCTACTAATAAGCTCTGGTTTGCCAATTATAGGTCTCAGTGCGATAACAAGCCAAGTATAGTCTAGCTGTCATCTAACAGTCTATATTTGGTCTTGTTATAGCACCAAGACCTCTAAGTGGCAAACTGGAGCTTTTAATAGCTCCGTCCACAGGGTTACACGATACAAATTCCCCCAGCTGCTCCCCGGCTCAGATGTCAGCTGCGGGCAATTGTGGGACGCCCCACTACATGCGCTGGATTCAAAATGTCATCAGGAAGGACAGCATGTTAGGTTGTCGGTAGAGGACACCACCACGCTATAGTCAATAAGAAAAAATTGCTCACCGCAGTAATCTTCTTTCTTCCATGGGGTCCTTTAACATCAGTAACTTTTTGCACTTAGCTGGCTAGTTGCAATTGCCCCGGAGGTATGCCTTTAAGAGATTTTTTAATGAGCGTAGGGCTAGCCAATCAAAAGGCGGGAGGGGTGTGAACTGAGTGAAAGCTGTTAACTTTCAGAATTTTTTTTTTTTTTTTTTAAAAGGAAAAACAAGGGCAAATGCCTGAAAAATTAAGTAAGCATTAATCACTGCCAGAGGAGGGCTCTGCCGGTGGATTAATGCCGGCTGGGGAGGGTTGGTGCCGAGCAGCGCCGGTCAACCTTCGCCCAGCCAGGCATTAATCCCTGGCAACTCCGAGCGCTGAAAATGGTTAATACGCTTATAACTATAGCTCATCGCGCGAGCAACGAGCCTATGTTACCGGCATCACCTCCGGCGGGCAGCATCGGCGCCTCGTTCTGTACAATTCCCAAGTGCTGTACAACTGCAGCGCAACACCAGGATTCGCCGAATCGCCACAGCTGCCTGAAACTGAGCGGGTATTAAGCCACAGGTAACGCCCCCGTCACTACCAGTGTGGCCATGAACTTCGAGAGTAGCAGCCCGCTCCGTCACTGCGAGCCCCCGCTGTCTGTGTACTGAGTGCATTATTGTGGGAAAGGCAGGGAACAGTTGACAACTGCCCATCTCGAACACAATATCTTCTGCCACCGTTTGGTTCAAAAGGGCCGTCACTTTTCGGTTGTACAAAAATAAAACATCTCCCCATATTCTGACATGTGGAGGCAGGCAAACGTTGAAGTTTTACTTTACATTAGGGAGCAGGTCTTCTGATTAATTGCAGCTCAGTTCATCAGTCAACCGAATAGGCGTATGACACTGTGTTCTGCAAACGTATAAACTTTTCCCTGCCTTTCCCACAATACTGCACTCACTATACAGACAGGGGGGCTCACAGTGACCGAGCAGGCTACACCTCGGGAGTTTTATGGTTGCTGGTACTGACCGAGCTGGCGCATTGTGGCTTAATACCCGCCCGGTTTCAGTCAGCTGTGGCCGTTCGGCGAATCCTGGTGCTCCATTACTGCGGGCGACAGTGAGCCATGTTACAACAGGATTTAATGTCCAAAAGTGGAAATAGAAACAGCAACACGAGGTAAAAACTCATCAATAACAAACGCCAAATTTGGTAAAAGGTGACGTAAGAACCCTTCTCAGACAGGTGAACCGGGGAGGAAGGATGGGAGCTTACTGATGCTAAAGGACCCCATGCAAGAAAGAAGATTACTGCGGTGAGTAATTTTTTCTTCTTACCCCAGGAGTCCTTTAGCATCAGTAACTTTCTGCAGACTACCAAGCAGTACCAAGTGGGAGGTGGGCAGAGAACCTACTTAGGAAAGAGGCTCTGAAGAACTGCCCTGCCAAATTGGCATCAGATCTGGTCTGCACACACTCAAACACTAGTGTTTCACAAAGGTGTGCACAGATTCCAGGTAACTGCTTTGCAGACATCCAGTAGAGGAATGTCCTGTTGCTGCAAGCGAGGTTGCAGTGCCCCTGGTGGAATGGGCCCTGAGCCCCACTGGAGGTTGTTGACCAGCTTTCTCATAGCAGAATCTAATACAAGAGACCAACCAACGAGAAATAGTTCTCTTGGTAGCTGGTTTTCCTCTGCCTACATCACCGTAGGTGAGGGACAACTCAGTGGAAGAGCCTCTGGACTGTCTAGTATGCTCTAGGTAGTGAAAGATGGCTCTTTTGACATCCCAGAAATGGAGCTTTTGCTCACCAGGAGTAGATGGCTCAGTAAAGAAGATAGGCAGAGTAATGGATTGGTTCAAGTGAAACTCTGAAACCACCTTTGGCAGAAATTTCCTATTTGTCCTGAGCTCAACTTTATCATTGTGAGGGATGATGTAATTCGGCTCAGTGCACAGGGCCTGTAGGTCTGAAATCCTCCTGGCAGACGTAATGGCTACCAGAAAGATGGTCTTCCAAGTTACAAACTTGATGTGGGCCATGGACATAGGCTCGAAAGGTGGATTCATGAGCCCATCTATGCAAAGGTTCAGGCTCCAAGGAGGAACAGGGTCCCTGGTTGGAGGCTGGAAGTGCAAGAGGCCTTTGAAAAACTGTTTAAAAATGTCATGGGGAAAAAAATGATTTCTTCTTTCCCACGGAAAGGTAGGCTGAAATTGCCGCTAGATGTAGCTTGAGTGAAGATGGTTTCAAGCCTGACGCCTGTAGGTGTACCAGGTAGTCTAGCAGCTGAGGGTCTGAAGCTGATTTGGGTTCGACCTTTTTGCTTCTGCACCAGAGGGAAAACCTTTTCCATTTGGCTGCATAAATCTTCTTAGTGTTCGGTTTTTTAGCCATCCTCAGTATCACCTGTTCAGAGTACTGTGAGGATGGAAACTCTTAACTCCTCAAGAACCAGGCTTTGAGGTGAAGAGTGTGTACGTCTGGGTACTGCACTTCTGTCTGACGAAGGGTCAGCAGGGAGCGAGTTGGAGGCAGGCAAATGGGCCTGTTGCAGGACATTGAGAGAAGCAGAGGGTACCAGGCTTGCCTGGGCCAGTCTGGAGCCACTAGGATCACTGATGCAGGCTGCTGCCTGAGTTTCAGCAAAACCCTGAATATCAAGGGAAAGGGAGGAAATGCGTATAGGAACCTCCATGACCAGTCCAGGATCAGGGCATCCAGAGGAAGTGTTCCCGGAACTGGGGGCCTGCAATAGTACTCAGGAAGCTGAAAATTGAGAGGAGAGGCAAACAGATCCACGTCTGGTGTGTCCCACTGCCTGAACACTGTGGCTAGTACTTGCTTGTTCAGTGTCCATTCGCTCTGACCTTGACTGATGCGGCTTAGAGCATCCGCCAGAGTATTGATTTTGCCTGGGAGGTGAATAGCTGAGAGGCTGACTCCCAGGGAGAATGCTAGAGACCAGAGCTTCCAAACAAAGTATTCCTGATCTGGTACCACCCTGCTTGTTTATGTAGAACATTGCAGTGGCACTGTCTGTTCGAATTTGAACCGCTTGCCCCTCTATGCTGGGAGCGAAAGCTTTGACAGCTAGTAAGACTGCTCTGAGTTCTAAAAGATTTATGTGCAACTGTGACTCTTCGGGAGTCCAGTTACCGCTTACTGAGGCACAGTCTAGATGAGCTCCCCAGCCCAACAGGGAGGCATCTGTGGTGATCACCTTTGTGGGAAGAGGAGCTTGAAATGGAACCCCTGCCTGCAAATTTGCAGGGTCCTTCCACCACAGCAAATTTTGGAGGAATTGTTCCAACACCGGTATTAACTTTGAAAATGTGTTGCTTCTCTGACACCAGCGAGCTCTGAGGTAGGCTTGCAGGAGTCTCATCCTGTACCTGACCCCTGAGACTACTGCAGTCAAAGGCCATATGTCCCAGAAGTTTGAGGAAATGTCTGGCTGGTCTTGGCTGTCCCTGGGCGAAAGAATCTGCCACTGAAAGGAAACTCTGAATTCTTTCCTGTGGGAGGAAAGCATATCCCTTCCGAGTGTCCAGCTGGGCCCCTATGAAGGTGAGCAGCTGGGTGGGTTCTGAGTGAGACTTCTTGAGATTTACCAGGAAACCTAGAGACTCCAGAGTGCGTTCTGTGAGGGAAAGATTCCTTGACTTGGCAAGGAGACTTTCCTATTATGAGCTAGTCGTCCAGATAGGGGTAGAGAGCGACATCCAGTCTCCTGAGATGTGCCGCTACCACTGCGAGACACTTGGTAAACACTCTTGGGGCCGAGTACAGACCGAAGGGCATTGCGGTGAACTGATAGTGACCCGAAGGAAGTCTGAACCCGAGAAACTTCCTGTGAGATCTCCTTATGGGTATGTGGAAGTAGGCGTCCTTTAAGTCAAGGGAGGCTAGCCAGTCGCCCTGCTGTAAGGATTGTATGACCAATGACAGAGTGACCACTTTGAATTTGTTTTTTTTTCAGATGTTTGTTTAAATATCTGAGATCTAAGACAGGCCACCACTCCCCAGTTTTCTTGTGTGTCAGAAAATACCTGGAGTAGAGGCCCTTGCACTTCTCGTGGGTGGGGACCCTCTCCACTGTTTGTAAAGCCAGGTTCTGTACCTCCATTTCCAACAGCGGTATCTGTGATGGTAACAGAGATCTTGACACCTGGGTATGCTTGAGGTCTGGCAGCTGCTTGAACTGTAATGACAGACCCTTCTCCACTATCTCCAGCATCCACTTGTCCGACATGATGAGGGACCAGCGCTGAAGATAGTGAGAGAGTCTGCCTCCAACCGGAAACGGGGGGGCGACCTGTACACTCACATCAGGACTTAGACTGAGAGGCAGGTGGTTGGGTAGAGGTAGATCTTCTTTGGCCCCTTCTGCCCCTGCCTACGAAAGACCCACTGTACTGGCTAAAAGACTGGGGATAGGAACTGTAAGGCCTGGGAAAAAAACTTCTGCCCCTGCCGCCCCTGGGACAGGATCTCTGAGGGGTGGTGGGTTTAGGCTTGGATGAATGGCTCTGCCAGGAAGCCTTGTACTAATCGACCTTTTTCATGTAGTCAGTGGTTCTGTAATCAAACAACATTTTGATCACAGGGAAAATCCATGGCCTTGTTCTGAGTGTCTGTGGTCAGACTGGTTGTTCTAAGCCAGGCGAAGCGTCTCAGAGATATGGCATGGGCCACTGCCCTAGAGGCTGCATCAGTATTGTCATCTGCCATGTGGAATTGGTACATAGTAACTTCCAAGGCAGTTTTTGACGTATCCACCAGCTCCTGTGCCATAGAATCTGATCTGTTGCGGCAAGAGCCTGGACAGATTTCCAAAGAGCTTTCTGACATTTGGCTGTGAATGCAATGTAAAAAGAAAGCCTAAGAAGCAGGGAAGCTGTGGCATACATTTTCTTTGCTATAAAGTCAATTTTCTTGGAATCCTTGTCAGGGGGAGAGGGCGACAAGGAGACACCAGCTTTCTCACAAGCTGCCTGCTGCACTATACTCTCATGGCTAGGGTGTGCTGACAGGAACTCGGTACCATTTTTAGATAATTTATATTTTCTCTCAAGCCGCTTATCTACCCCTAGTACTGACGTGGGGTGTTGAAGCACCTTCATGGTATTTTTTCTAAATGCATTATAGATAGGGACGACTAGGGTCTTTGAGGATGAAAGACCCTTCATCTCCCTATCATCTTCGTCTTCGACATACTGGTTGGGCTCCTGTGTAGGGAGGTCCAGGGTATCCAGCATATTTTGTATAAATGAAAACATAGAGGAAGGATCCTCGTGGTCACCCAGGGGATCCCCAAGGCGAGGGTCCGGGAACTCCTGGGGCTCAAGGCCCTCAAAATCCATGTCAGGGGCATCACAGAATTGGTCATCATCTGCATCACCCTCACAGTCTACAGAACAGAGAACTGGGGAAGAGTGCTTGCCAGCCCCAGTAAATAGAGATTACCCATCTTTTGAAGGGTCTGAAACAGTTGCCACGCTTTTTCCATATCTTGCACCGATGGATGAACGTGAGCAGTTTGCAAGTGCTTTGTTTTTTTCTGAATGCTTTAAGCTGCCTGTTGTCTCACTATTGGCTTTCCCAGGAGCAACGGGAGCATATCTGTCTTGACAGAGTTTTTTAGCCACTTCATCAGAGGCTTGATCAAGCTTCCTTTTTTCGTCACTCTTATTATTTTTCAATTTGTGAGGAACTTCATCTTTGGAAGCTTTATTTTTTGACTGGGATCTGAAGGGTTCCTCAGCACCTATGCTTTTAGTATTAGTATTTTTGAATGGCCCCTCATCGGAAACCTTTGATTTATCCTCAGCCATAATTATCAAAGGTTTGTCTGCCATGTTCGCCAATTTAAGCAAAGCAAACAAATTCTGGACCTATGAACTGAGTGCAGGTTTCTGTGAAAATGCCACCGGCCAGTCCTGCCTCAGTTAATGCACTCTATTACCAGTGCCTTTTTTTGGGTTGTAAAACTGGGATCTATACCAGTGGCAATCTTAATAGAAAACCAGCAATACTCAACTGCACACAGGTGGCTGCTGGACCCTTACGGACAGTCCTGACACAAATGATACCAAGGTCCAGTAATATAACAAAAAAGGTTTCCTCGTAATTGCCAATCTAGAGAGAAAACCCTCAGGCACTATGCACTATTTAAGTTTGAAATGTACTGCAGGTGCCTCGCGGTAAACCCCCCCACGAGGTCTGAGGTAAAAAACAAGGCAACTGTCCCCAATTCAACGGTTCCCACAAGAAATTAGTCAAAAATGAAGTGAACCGTTGAAAATAAACACCTGCGATAAAATTAGGCTTTAAAGTAAATTGTCGCTGTAAAAATAAAGTCTAAATAGCGCCGTTGCGCTAAAAATAAAAAATTTACAAAGCGCTAATGAAAAAGTAAAAGTTGTCACTCAGCACACTAAAGGAAATGATTTATGAGAAAAACTTTACCCAGATAAGCACTAGGAGGCTGTCAACAAGGAAAGTTGGGAGACACCTCAGAGGCAATATGCTCAGTCCAGCGGAGAAAAAAAATTCTGAAGCAGTTAACAGCTTCCACTCAGTTCACACCCTCTCCTGTCTTTTGATTGGCTAGCCCTACGCTCATTAAAAAATCTCTTAAAGGCACACCTCCGTGGCAATTGCACCAAGCCAGCTAAGTGCAAAAAGTTAATGATGCTAAAGGACTCCCGGGTAAGAACCGGTACTATTAGACTCGTACTCAGCATCAATTTTTTTTTTTTTTTAGCAGTACTTTATGGTCCTTCCTTCACCATCTACCCCTTACAACTGCCCCACCCACCCAGCCCAGCCACCCGGCTTCTCCAGGACTCACCATATGCCAACGTCCTCTGCCACAGAACTGTGGAATGTGCCCGGCCACCAGTGCTGAACCAGTGGGGGAGGGCGTGGTCTTCATCCTATCTCTGGGGTGTTTTTCCACTAATTTTCTCCCCTTTACTCCCCAGGGCCTCGTCCAACACGGTCGTGTGTGGAGGCACACATGCACTCCGGAACAGACAACGGCCCTGATCCACCCACCTGGCCTAGTACCAGCCCCCCATCTGACTGACGCTACCGTGAGCCTCCCCTAAGTGGCAGCCAAAGCCGGGAAGGCCTACCTCCCCAATCCGGGAGAGGAGAGCTGCCCGGTGGCGCTCTATTCCTCTCCCAGCCCCCGTTGACCCTCGGCAACTTGTGCCGTTCCCCGAACACAGGTTGCCAGCATGATGAGAGGTAAGGCATCCAGCGACCTCAGCCATTTACACCACTGGGCCGGGTACCAGCATCAATTTAGCCTCCTTTGTGAGGTTATTCTTATTCCAATAAAGTAAAAAAAAGCCACTGGTGAATTTTCCCAAACTACAGCATCAGTATGTGCAAAAAATGACAATGCTAGATCAAGAATATGCCACAGATGTTTAAAGCATCTTCACCTGTTCAACCGGGTCCCCAAAGGATGTGTTGATGCACAGGCTGGGACTGTCCTCAAATCTTTATCTACTTCCAAACAGCACTGGTTTAGTTTCCTTGGGGGTTATCAACTTAATAGGAGAAAATCAGTTGCAGTCTTTATTAAAGCCATGCTACAGATCTTGCTCAACAGAAGGCAGATTCTGATTTCTACAGAAAATAACTATCATCCGAATACAGTATGGTACTGGAGTAGTCAAACTTCACAGTGCTATTATAAAAACCTCATAAATAAGTTGCCCTCTTGGATACTGTTCCCCTCACCCCACCATCCGTGCTTCAGTCCTGGTTTTTGGTCCCAAAAGGAAGGGCCGGGCAGACACACAAAACTATTCTTCAGGAAGCCCCTCAGACAAGGGTAGACAAAAATGGTCCGAGGCTTTGAACATGGCCATAACTGATGCCCAATGGTCCCAAGTGTGGTACTTAGCCCACAAGACTCATCCCAGCTTATTCAGACAAACTACTGCACCACTGGTATCACACCCCTGCCAGGCTTAAGTCCCTTTGTCTCATGGACCATGATCGCTGCTGGCGATGTCATGACCCGGGGGCAGACTTACTTCAGATTATGTTGGGGTGCCCCAAGGTCAGGTCTTTCTGGTTCAAAGCTCACAGGTGTTGTGCACACGTACTGGGAGGAGATCTCCCACCGATATCACAGCTGTACTTACTTGGCAACCCCCACTTCCTCTCTTATTCCCAGCCTGCACCTAAAATGGCTCCTTATGGTGAACATGGAAGTCAAACAACTGTAGTTGCAGCGATGGAGAACAGAAGAAGTTCCCTCGGCGTCTCAGTGGCTATCTGCAGTCAGGAATCCAGCCATGCTGGCCAGAATGTCTCACTTAGCTAAACAGATTGCACCTGCTTACCGAACCCATTTTGTCTTCCTTCCTGACCTCCCCCTACTCGAATCTGGGTCCCTCAGATTCCGCCACTACATAAGAGGGAGAAGGCCTCTCTCAAGGCTGTAACCTGGCAGTACACCAACCTGTTTGACCCTCTACTACTGTATTTCTCACCTGGTGCATATAGAAATATGTATAGTACTTTGTCTCTGTAGTGTATACCCTGTACCCGATTAACTGTAAGGCTAGGCTAAGTATGTTTCATGTATACCCAACTGCATCTGTACTTTTATGCTAGAGTGACTATTTTGTATTGTCTGTATGCTTGCACTTTTTATTTACTCAATAAAAATGATTACATGCAGAAAAAAAAGTTTCTGGAATAGCCACAGACTCTAGAAATGTTGATAACAAACAAAGTGAATAACAGGGAACCAAAGAAAATGCCCAGTGGAACCCCAGAGCTGAGCAATAGTTTCTTAGAGAGGCATCACCACACCTTACTCGTTGCAATCTATTGCACACATAGCTCAACCCAAGAACCATGCAGAACTCTCATCTAGACAGAATGACCTCCAGAAGCTTTATCATCAGGTCATGGTCAACCTAATTAAAGGCCTTAGGTCCAAAATGGCTGCACTAATGCACGGTTTTAAACAGTTGGTATAGCATAGCAAAATGCTAAGCAAAACGGCGTAATGCTAACCATTTTCAGAAATGCTTAGCACTAGACTATTAACCATTTTTTGCGCGAGTCCATGGCACAGTACACAACATTAATAAAAACTATACGTTTTTAAATTTTGCTAAGCAATCTGTGCCAAGTGCTATGCATTTTCACAGATGATTAGCACTTTCACGCGTCAAACTGCTAATCAGTTTTTTCACCTTATTTAAAACTCTGACTAATGTATTCCTTTCTGTCAAGGGCCACAAGGAGAACCTCAGTCAATCTGATCAAAGCAGAATCAATACTACGATGTTTAGGAAAGTCAAGCGATGGGACCAGACAGGATTCACCCAAAGGTTCTAAAAGAACTGAGTAAGATGCTAGCTGCCCCTCTGGCAACACTACTGAGCACCTCATTGGAGATGGAGTTGTTCCAGTGCACTAGAGGAAGGCCAGTGTGGTCCCTCTGCACAAGCGCAGTAGCAAGGAGGCTAGCAATTACAGGTTAGTCAATCTCACATCAGTGGTAGGGAAATTAACAGGGATCCTGCTGAAGGAGAGGATGATAGGGTACCTGGAGGCAAATGGGCCGCAGGACCATCAGCAGCATGGTTTCACAGGGCACTGTGGAGATCAAGTCAAACAAATCTCATACTATGCTGACTAGGTGACTCAGGAGGTAGATCAGGAGATGGCAGTGGATCAGGGGAGGGCAGTGAATGTGGCCTATCTGGGCTTCAGTAAGGCTTCTGATACTGTGCTGCACAGCAGGCTAATGAAGAAACTTAGCAGCTGGGAGATGGGGAGAAGGTGGTGAGCTGGATATCAAACTGGTTCGACAGATAGCAGGCAGAAGGTGGTGGTAAACTGCAGACTCGGGGGGGGGGGGGTGAAATGGGAGAGTGATCTGCGGAGTGCCACAGTGATCAGTACTAGGACCGGTCTTCTTTAATTTCTTCATAAGTAATACTGTGGAGGAATCAAAGCGAAGGTGCATCTCTGCAAATGACACAAAAAAATCTGCAATACGGTGGACACACAAGTGGTGGACAGAACTGCAAAGGGATCTGGGTAAACTAGTGGAGTGGTCTAGCATGTGGCAGCTGGATTTCAATTGACCAAGGGGATCCTTTTTTTTTTTTTTTTTTAATGTAAATGGAGCATCAAATTATATATCACAGAATTAAATGATACACACTGGGAGTTATTTAATCAGTGGAGAAACATCCCCATTAAGTCAATATGATAGTAAAATGAAATTGTTTTCAACTTTTTGTATGATAATGAATACTAATATTTCCATGTTAAGATATGAAAAGTTAGATGCACATAAGATGCAGTCATTCTGGATTCTAGCTTGAGCACTCAGTGTGGACTGCAATAGCTAAAAGGAGACATCCACTCCATTTATTACAACTATTTCAAGATGTGTTTATTAATATATGGTTATTATGTAAGGCATGGTTTTAATTATATTTAATATATTTCTGTAGCCAATTCCCTGAGGAAGAGGGTAGTCAGAACTCTCGAAACGTTGGTGGCAATTTTATTGGCACTGGAAAATTAAAAAGATACACTGAGAAGATTTGTTGATCCGGTTTTTCTTCTATAGCTGGATTTCAATGCCCAAAAGTGCAAAGTCATGCACCTGGGGCGAGGGAACCGGGGAGCTGTGTATAAGGTGGGGGGAGGTACTGAATCACCTAGCAAGAAAGAAGCCTTGGGGTAGTCATAGCTGAATATGATGGCGGCAGGGCAGTGACACAAGGCAGTAGGCAAGGCTAGTGGGATGCTGGGGTGCATAGGGAGAGGGATATCTAGCAGGAGAAGGGGGTGGCGTTGATACTGTATCGCTAAATAAACAAGTGAGACCCTACCTAAGAGTACTGTGTCCAGTTCTACAGGACGCACCACTGCAAGGACATTGACAGGGTGGAAGCGTTCCATAGGGCGGCTACCAAAATGGTGCATGGGCTGCATGAGACACCATAAGAGGAGAGGCTGTGGGAGCTCAACATGTACTTGCTGGATGATAGGAGAGTGAGAGGTGACATGAACAAGAGCTATACGTACCTCATGGAGGTGAACAAGGTGCAGGTGGGGAGTCTCTTTCAGAGGTGAAAGAGCACCAGAACATGGGGCAGGCAATGAAACTGTGAGCGTGCGTGTGTGTGTGTGTGTGTGTGAGAGAATGTTGAGAGATGTGAGAAAATACTTCAAAGAAAGGGTGATGGAAGCCTAAAACAACCTGCCAAAAGAGGTGGCGGGTGGCAAAGACAGTGGGGAGCTTCAAGCATGCACGCGATAGGCACATGTGCATAATAAGTAGAGAAGGTAGAGGCAGTAGGGACACCAGCAATCAAATAGGGGCCGGGATATCATAATAGGCAAGAAAAATAGGGCAGACTAGATGTTCCTACTTGTCCTTTTCTGACAACAAATTCTAAGTTGTTTCTTGGCCAAGAGATTATGCCTGGAAATATACTCCAGCAATTGATCACTGAAGATTTTCTCCAGAGTCTTGAATAGGTGGGCGACAATAGGGAGATGAGCATGTAGTTAAGAGATAGCACACAGAATCAAGAATAACCCCCAAATTTTTAGCACTTTCACCTGTTCAATAGGGTTTCCAGAGGGTGTGCAATGCACAGATGGAGACTGTCAGCGCCTGTGCCTACTTCTAAACAGCACTGATTTAGTTTTCTTCACACGGATTATCAATTTATTAGCAGAAAACCAGTTGTAGACTTTATTCATGTCGTGCTGCAGACATTGTTAAAGGGAAGGCAAATCTTAGTTTCTAAAGAAAATAACCTTATCATTCACATACAGTAAGGTTCTAGAGTAGTCACAGATTCTAGAAATGTTAATGAACAAACCAAATAACAAGGGAGAAAGGAAACAGCCCTGTGGAACCCCAGAGCTGAGGGACAGTTTCTGAGAGAGGGCTTCAGCACACCTTACATATTGCAACCTATTGCCCAGATAATCTCAGAACCATGCATCAGTCTTATCTGACAGACCTGTCTCCAGGAGTTAGCAGGTCGTGGTCAACCAAATTAAAGGCCTTAGAAAAGTCAGCTATATTCAGAGAGTTGGCCAAAGCCTTGGACTCGTGTCTCCCAAAACATATTGTACTCCATGACCTCTTAGACAACGCTGTTGATTGCTTCCATTCATGCCAACAATTGGTACAGGTGGAAAGCGTCCTGTCCCCCCCCCTTCTCCCCATCCCAGCTGGAGCCACACCGGACACCATCCTGACTCCAGTTCTCTTCTCCATTTTCCCAAATGACCTCTCCTCTGCGTGTGTCTACTCACACAGCCACACAGTTGGGCCACTACAGCAGGACTCCACAATGTATTGCGCTGGTTCCACAACAATCAGCTCAAGGTCAACACCAAGAAGACTGCATCCATGACCTTTAGTACTTGCCAGAAACTACATAGCACTCCTGTGGAAGTGGTCCCTGCTTTCAAATACCTAGACATGTGGATTGACAGCACGCTCGATTTCTCTGTCCACACAGATGCCATCCACGCCAAACTCCATCCCAAACTAGGCACCCTGTACTGCAATATAAACTGCCTCTCCCTCCGGGTCCATAGGGAACTAGTAACCAAGTAAACAAAATGGTTCTCCCAGTCTTTGGTTAAGCAGACATAGTATATGGCATTGATCCCGTATCCACCTTTGCAAGACTAGATATCCGTACAATGTCTACTGTCATCAGTGAGGCTAGGGTACTCCACACCATGGGATTCAATGAATGGTTGAAAAACTGGTGCAGAGCTCAGGGTTTTGGCTTCATTGGGGACAGAGGGTCCACCTGGAGGGATACAGGCCTATAATGGCGCGATAGTCTGCATCTGTCCGGGAGGGAAACCAGGATCCTAGGTGATAGGTTTAAATGCTTCATTGGCAAACATTTAACTAGCCAAGAGGGAGGCACTGAAAGGAGCAGGGAAATCCCAGCCCCCCCCCCCCCAACAAAACAGGGTAGTTAGTGAGGTAAACATCAAGGTAGAGAAGTTTCAGAGAGCAGGACAAGGGTAAATGGAGAAAAAGGCAGTAAGGACAGGGATGGGGCTAAAAGGGGTAAGGCCATCAAAGGTTGAGGGGCGACGAGTGCCAATGCCCGTAGTCTGCGTAACAAGCACCCTGAACTAGTGGCCTTGATGGAAGAGGGACGCCTGGATATCATGGCAGTCGCAGAAACATGGTACACAGAGAACCATGACTAGGATGTCAACATATCAGGGTACAGTTGGTATAGCATAGCAAAACAATCTACAGGAGGGACAGGGAGGGTAAAAGAGGAGGAGGAGGAGTAGCTCTCTGCATAAGGGAAGGGATCAAAGCAACGGAACTAAAAGGTAAACAGGGAGGAGAGGAGGCACTGCGAGTCACCCTGGAGAAAGGAAATGGCACCACAATCTGCATGGGACTTACATACAGACCCCCTTCTCAGGGAGAGGAAATGGACAAGGAAATGATAGAAGGCATCCTTAGAATGGCAGGAAGAGGAGAGATATTGTTGATGAGGGACCTGAATACACCAGATGTTAACTGGAGCACCTTTGCTGCAGCCACATCCAAGCACAGGGTCACTCTCGATGCCCTATAGGGAGCATGCCTCAGACAGCTAGTGTTGGAACCCACTCAGGAGGGAGCAATCTTAGACCTGGTACTCTCAAACGAAGACAGAGAGAGGATCTAAACTGGACATAGTAGCAATTAGTGAGACGTGGTTTACCAGTAACCACACTTGGGAGACTTCAGTACCTGGCTATGTATTGTTCAGAAGAGACCGAGGTGCAAAAGGGGGAGGGGTGGCCCTGTATGTTAATGAAAATATCAAAGCTACAGAAATTCAGAATACACATAAGGAGCCAGAAGAACTGTGGGTCACCCTGGAAACAGGAAATGGGACAGCCATAAGAACTGGGTTGTCTACAGCCCCCAGACCAGGGGGAGGACATAGACACATTACTGTTAGAAGATATACAAAACATGACAGCTAAAGGGGAGGTTCTGATAATGGGAGACTTCAACATGCCAGATACAGATTGGTCAATACCAGCAGGAACATCTGCCAGAACTAGACTCATAGTGGATTCCCTGCAGGAGAGGGCCTCAAACAACTGGTACAGCAACCCACAAGAGACAGGGCTATCCTAGATCTAGTACTGACTAACAAAGAAGGGATCACAGATCTCCAGGTAGAAGGTCACCTGGGGCCAGTGACCATCACATGGTATGGTTCAATTTGGCTACTACATCTAAATCATCCCATTCCAAAGCAAAAATATGGGACTTCAGAGGAGCTGACTTTGATAAGATGGCCAACAGAGTTAAGCTAGCCCTGGCAAAAAGAAACACAGGTGAGGAGGTACAGGCAAAGTGGGCAAGCATTAAGGATACAATACTTGAAGCAACATCCCATTGTGTTAGACAGAAAAGGAAGTGCAAAAGAAGAAGGAAACCACTTTGGTTCTCAAATACAGTAGCAGAAAAGGTCAGAGCCAAAAGGCTGGCCTTCAGGAAATATAAGGGAACACAGCGGGATGAAGATAGGGAGGCATACCAAACTGCCCTAAGGGAAGCAGGTAAGGCAGTAAGGCAGGCAAAGTCCCAAACTGAGGAAACACTAGCACTAACAGTTAAAGAAGGTGACAAGACTTTCTATAGATACATTAGTGAAAGGAGAAAGTCCAGAGGGGGTATTGCTAAGCTTAATGGAGAAAGGGGAGCATGTGAGGAGGAGGACCCTGTAAAGGCATCTATCCTAAATAGATACTTTTGCTCAGTATTTACTGAAGAGAAGGTAGGCAGGGCCCACAGCTCAGCATCATGGACACAGGGAGGAGGTGAGCACACTCCCTTCACAAAAGAAAGGGTCCTACAAGAGCTTGCTAAGCTCAGGGTGGATAAGGCAATGGGACCTGATGGCATACATCCCAGGGTACCTAAGGAGCTAAAGGAGGAACTAGCAGAGCCATTAGCAGAATTGTTTAGTGAGTCTCTGAGCACAGGAGAGGTCCCAGAAGACTGGAGAAGGGCTCAGTGATCCCACCCACAAGAGTGGTAGCAGGGAGGAGGCGGGAACTACAGACCCGGTCAGTCTTACCTCAGTAGTGGGCAAGATTATGGAGGCACTCCTTAAGGAAAGGATAGTGCAACACCTGGAATCCATAGGGGCACAGGATCCAAGACAGCATGGGTTTACAAAGGAAGGTCCTGTCAAACTAATCTCATAGATTTCTTTGACTGGGTAACAAAGTGGTGGACCAAGGGGGAGCAGTTGATGTCGCCACCTTGACTTCAGCAAAGCTTTGACACTGTTCCACATAGAAGATTGATAAATAAGCTAGGTAGGCTCAGGGTAGGTCAGAAGTTGGTCAACTGGGTGGCAAACTGGTTGACTGGCAGAAAACAGAGAGTGGTGGTAAATGGTATACAGTCAGAAGAGATGCAAGTCACAAGTGGGTACCTCTAGGATCAGTCCTGGGGCCAGTCCTATTCAACATCTTCATTAGTGACCTCAGAGATGGACTAGAGGGTAAGGCTTGTCTGTTTGCAGATGACACCAAGATCTGCAACAGAGTAGATGATCCAGATGGGGTGGGCAGAATGAGAAGAGATCTGGATAAACTAGCAGAATGGTCAGAAGAGTGGCAACTGGGATTTAATGCAAAGAAGTGCAAAATCATGCACATAGGGAAGAGAAACCCTGAAGCCACTTATAGGCTGGGAGGGGAGTTGCTAGCAGTCACAAAGGAAGAAAGAGACTTGGGCATCATCATCACTGATGACCTAAAATCATCCCAGCAGACCTCTAAAGCAGTAGGTAAGGCTAGGGGGGTGTTAGGGTGTATTAGTAGGGGTATCACAAGTCGTAAGAGGGAGGTAATAATCCCTCTGTACAAGACATTGGTTAGGCCCCATCTGAGTAAGTATGCAAGCAGTATTGGAGGCCACACCTTCACAAGGACATTAACCAAATTGAGGCAGTCCAGAGAAGGGCAACCAAAATGGTGCAGGGACTGCATCAGAAGACATGAGGACAGATTAACGGAGCTCAATATGTATACCCTTGAGCAAAGGAGGAGAGAGGTGATATGATCGAGACATTTAAACACCTAAGGGCAAAACAAGGTGAAAGAGTCTAACATGTTTAAATATAAGAAAAATAGCAGGACAAGAGGACACAGCATGAGATTAGAGGAGGCCGATTAAGGGGAATGTGAGGAAATTCTTTTTCACAGAAAGGGTGGTAGATGCATGGAATGGCTTACCACAAGAAGTGGTGGCTATGAATACAGTGCAGGGCTTCAAACAGGCATGGGATAGGCATAAGGGAGCAATACAAATGACTATGAATAGATAGGTCACTGACAGAGCAAGGGCCGATGGCATATTTATAAGGTAGAAAAAGAAATGGGCAGACTGGATGGGCCTTGCGGTCCTTATCTGCCATCAACTTCTATGTTTCTATGTTTCTATGATCTCAGATTTAGAAGTGAGTAACCATCTGGGAACAAGCGACCACCAATCAGTGTAGTTCACGATAAACACAGCTGTAGAGTCAAGCCATACAAAGGCGAGGGTACTGGACTTTAGGAGGTCTGACTTTGGCAAAATGGGAGACTGCCTCAAAAGCACTAGCAAACGGGCAAGAAGGAGGAGTGGAGGAACAATGGGGGGAAAATCAAAACTGCTATCACAGAGGCAAGTCTTTGCGTGAAGCAAGTAAAACGAAGGAAAAAAAACACTATGGTTCTCAAAAGAGGGGGCAGGGAAGGTTAAGGAGAAAAAGACAGCATTCAGGAAGTATAAAGAAACACAGAAGGAGCAGGACACAGAACTGCACCAGTTAAAACAGAAGGAAATGGGGAAGGCAGTCAGAATAGCAAAGGCCCAAACCAAGGAAAAGACAGCCAACTCAGTTAAAGGGGGCAGGAATTTTGTGCTAACTGGCAGCTGTTAATAATGTTCCTAATAAGAGAAATGAAAAACTTTTCTCTAAACGAGCCATATATAACTTTACCTTAATAAACACTGATGTGAAAAAATGCGTTTTCAATTGTTTTCTTTTTATGGACAACATTCTGCATAGTTCTCTTCATGGAACCAGTAATTTGGAGTGTTTACTATGTCACGGTTTGTATACAGAATTCTAAACATGAGCTATTGTCAAATCGGAACCATGCTTAGAGTTCTTTGCTCAAACTGTGACATAGTTAAAACTCCAGATCACTGGTTCCATGAAGAAAACTGCAATAGAATGCTGACCATAAAAACACAACAATGCAAAATACTGTTTTTCACACCACGTTTTATTCAGGTGCATTTATATATGGATCATTTAGGCTTATGGATATCATTTCTGTAAATGGGAACATTATAAACAGCTACCAGTTAGAAATCATTTCCTGTCCTCTTTAAGAAGGGGATAAGAAAATATTACTCACCATAGTAATGTTGTTTCTTCTAATGGAGTCTTGCTGTATTCTGACAATATGCAGTTAGCCCCAGCACTTGAACTGCCCCGGAAAGGAAAGAGTTAACTCTATGCAGAAGCACAGAACATTGAGCTCAAGCTCGGTTTTCAAACCTCTGTGTCTGGTACTTACCAGTGTAACCGTCAGATTCTTACGAGCAAACTAACTACTAACTATGGAAATTGTTTACTCTATAGCCGAAGGGCACCAATTTGGGTCCCAAAAGGCTCAAGTCGAGAACCCAAGAGAAAAAGGTAGTGACAATATAATATGTATATTAAACATAACAATAGTAATACTAATAATAAAACTACCCCACCCTTAAGAGGGAGAGTACAAGGTACACCCCTGAGGTGCAACACTGTACCTGCCAGCCCACTTCCCAACAACTAGGTTCTGAGAGGGGAGACAGGGAGGGAGGTCAGAATACAGCAAGACTCCATTAGAAGAAACAACATTACTATGGTGAGCAATTTCTTCTTCAAACAACATGAAGTCTTGCTGTATTCTGACAATATACAGACTACCAAGCAGTTCCCCCAGGAGGAGGGAATGCAGAACCTACTTTGGGAACATGCTCTGCAGTACTTCTGTGCCAAACCTAGCATCACTCCTAGCCTGGATGTCCAGAGAGTAATGCTTGGTGAATGTATGGACTGTTTTCCAGGTGGCTGCTTTACAGATTTCCATTTTATTTATTTATTTATTTAGCTTTTGTTTACAGGGTAAGTACACTAGACAAGTATTATGCCTATTTTCAGGAATGACCCGGGAGAATACAACATGAGGAACAACAGTCAAGGAGATATGGCAAAGAGTACAGTTTTTTGTCACAGTAAACAAACATGTGGGAAATACATCATTTGACGCTAGGGGAAACATACAGTAGTAAGCACATTTCAGATTATACACTGTAGACTAGCTAGTTCAACTGACAGATATATACAGGTCATCATACATAGGAGTGGAGCATAGCTCAAGGACTGGATTGGTCATAATATAACTTATAACATTGTCATATACACCCCCTAGGCTAGTTGGATCGTGGACAGGTATATACAGCTCATCACATTTTTCTAAACATGCACATGTTAGACAGAAACAGAAACACTTGGTAGTACAAGTTTCTACCAAGTAACCAAGGTGCAATATGTAATGATTAGCCTATGACCGTGGAGCAATAATGGGTGTAAAAATGCCCAAGGCTTTTTAGGCAGGAGTAGTCAGAAGTCATTGATACAGTCGGGAAAATACCTCCAGGAATTCAATGGAGACACCCTGGGGAGGTTCAGACAAAACCATTTGACACTTTACTCAAGGGAGGTTTGGGGCAGTCACACTCTGATGCTAGTTTTAGGAAACCCCACAGGAATTTGAAAACTCAGATAGGAGGGGCAGCTCGGGATATCCACAGGCAGCTAATTCCAGAGTCTGGCCACTTATGGCTAAGTCCCGATCCCCCATGAGGGTCCGGGTAGGAGGGACTTTGAGCATCCCTGATGTGAGAGACCTAAGTTGGTAGGGGTGGGATTCATTTTAGGCAGAAGCCGGGCCAGCCCTGGGGGTGCTAGTTCTGATCACTTTCCCAGAGAGGCATCCCAAACCAAAATCAAGGTATCTAGCTGGTGAGAGCCAGCAGAGTTTCTCATATAGCTCACAGCGGTGGTTGAGTCGGGGGACAGCCAAGGCAAAATGACAAATGTTATTGTAAGCAGTGTACCAACGGGTGAGATGTGTCTTTGGAGAGCGAGCACATAGGTGCAGCCCATAGCTAAGGGAGGGAAGGAGCACACCCTTCGCTAGGGCAAGCCTGGCTGCCAGTGTAAGGTTATACTTGGCCCTTCAAGGGTATATCTCTGGCCGCACCCAGAGTAGCAGCTGTACCCCTAGTCGAGTGAGCCCTCAGGCCTGGAGGGGGTGATTTGCCCAATTAGCCATAACTGAACTGTATACAAGAGACAATCCACCTGGCAATAGCTCTTTTAGTAGCAGGCTTACCTTTCCCCACTTCACCATAAGTGAGAAACAATTGAAGACAGTCATTTCTGTGTGCCTTAGTATGCTCTATGTAGTAACTAAGGGCCCTTTTAACATCCAAACTGTGTAATCTTCTTTCCCCTGAAGAAGAATGGTCAGTGAAAAACATGGGAAGAGTCACTTACTGGTGCAAATGAAAATCTGATACCACTTTGGGTAAGAACCTCCTATTGGTTCTTAGGACCACCTTATCCCTATGGAAGGAGATGAAGTCAGGTTCAACTGACAGGGCCTGTAATTCACTAATCCATCTGGCAGAAGTAATAGCTACCAGGAACACAGTTTTCCAGGTCAAGTACTTCAGCTCGGCCGAAGCCAGAGGTTCAAAGAGTGGCTGCATAAGCTGGGCAATGCAGACATTAAGATCCCAAGCCGGAGTAGGCTCTCGAAAGGGAGGGTTAATATGAACCAAGCCTTTGAAAAATTTAGTGAAAACAGGATGAGATGCCAGGGAAGAGCCCTTCCGTGCTGAAAGAAATGCAGAAACGGCTGCTAAGTGAACCTTCAGAGTTGCAGGCCTAAGTCCTAAACCATTAAGATGAACCAGATAATCTAAGGCTGTAGCAATGCCTGCAGAGTCAAGCACAATGCTCTTCTGAGAACACCAAATGCTGAATCTTTTCCATTTGGAATTATATGTTTTTCTAGTGGAGGGTTTCCTGGAAACCTTGAAAATATCCAGGACTCCCTGAGAAAGATGCAGGCCTGCATATTCTAACCCTTCAAGAGCCAGGCCTTGAGGTTGAGAGACTGGATAATGGGGTACCAGATCGTCCCCTGAGAGGAGGTTAGGAGATTGTATCTCTTGGGAAGAGACAGGGGGTGTGACACTGCCAAAGACAGCAGCAGAGGATACCAAGGCTGTCTGGCCCAATCTGGAGCCACCAGTATCACTGTGCAGGGTTGAGATATGATTTTGATCAGGACTCTGAACAACAGAGGGAAGGGAGGGAAGGCATAGAGAAACCTGCCCTTCCAATCCAGAATCAGAGCATCCAGAGGAACAGTCCCAGGACTGGAGGTCTGCAATAACACAGAGGAAGTTGGTGATTGTCCAGGACTGCAAAGAGATCCATCTCTGGAGTGCCCCATCTGGAGAAAATGGCCTGTAGTATGGGAGGGTACAGGGACCATTCGTGATGCCCCTGGGATATTCTGCTAGTACATTATCTTTCCCTGGAAGGTGAACTGCTGTCAGGGAAGTCTGAAGAGAATAGGCTAGAGACCACAGTTTCATGGCGTCTGTGCACAAGGCCGTGGACCGAGTGCCCCCCTACTTATTGATGTACCACACTGTGGTGGTGTCTGTCCTGACTTGGACCACCTTGCCCCTGACTGACTCCGAGAAGACCTGAAGGGTGAGAAAAACTGCCCTGAGTTCCAGGAGATTGATATGAAGGACAGACTCTTGTGGAGACCAGATCCCTTGAGCCGTAAGGGCTCCCAAATGGGCTCCCCAACCCTGGAGAGAAGCATCTGTGGTTAAGACAGCTGAGGAGACTTGAGAGAGAAATGGAACTCCTTTTCTGAGGTTGTCCTGGTCCAGCCACCACTAGAGAGCTTGGACCAGAGTCTGAGTCACTGGAATCAATTTGGTGAGAGAGTCTCTTTTCTGAGACCAGAAGGACCTTATGTAGAACTGAATGCCCCTCATCTGAAATCTGACTCCCTGCACCACCGCAGTGGAAGCTGCCATGTGGCCCAGGAGTTGAAGAAATTGCCTTGCTAGATGAGAGACCAGAGGTCGAAAAGAGGAAGCAAGATCTGTTAGGGTCTTTACCCTTGCCAGGGGGAGGAAGGCCTTTGCCTGGATAGTATCCAGTTCTATTCCTATGAAAGTAAGGAGTTGTACTGGTTCGAGAAAAGACTTTGGGAGACTGAGAAGAAACCCCAGAGAACTGAGCAAGTCCTGAGTGATTTGCAGAGCTGACACGACCTGGTCGGATGACTGACCTACAATTAGCCAGTCGTCCAGATATGGGAAAATGGAAATACCCTGCCTTCTGAGGAAAGCAACTACTACTGCAAGGCACTTTGTGAACACCCTTGGAGCTGATGTTAGGCCAAATGGCATGGCTCTGAACTGCCAGTGGCCAGGAGCACCTGATAGGAATATGTAAGTAGGCATACTTGAGGTCCAGGGATGCAAGCCAATCCCCTGGCCTTAGAGAGGGAAGAATTATTCCCAGAGTCACCATTTCGAATTTTGGTTTTGAGATGTGTTTGTTCAAATACGTTAGATCTAGGATGGGTCGCCACTCCCCTGTCTTTTTTGGGGTAAAGAAGTACCTGGAGTACAGGCCTTTGCCCCTGTGCTGAGTAGAAATTTTCTCTACAGCTCTGAGAGTCAGAAGAGAGGAAACCTCTGCCTCTAGGGCAAGGGTCTCTGAGATGGATGCAGGTGGAAAAGACCTGGCCCTCAGTTTTGGAAACCTTTTGAAGCTGAGGGCCAGTCCTTGGCTTACTACTTCCAGGACCCACCTCTCTGAGGTAACAGACTTCCAGGCCTGGAAGTAGTAAGCCAGCCTGCCTCCTATTGGGATGGAGGAGTTGACCCGGGCTGACACATTAGGGTGTCTGCTTGGCAGGAGCCTTGGACTGGGAAGAGGATGTAGCCCTGCTCCTGCCCTTCCCTCGAAAGAACCCCTTCTGTGGGAAGGAAGAGGAAGCCTGGGCTTGGTAGAAAGGCCTGCTCCTGCCCCTAGACTGCTGCTTCTGAGGAGCGGCTTGCCTCTCTTTGGCCTGAGCACTCCTGTAGGTGGTCCTGTACTTGTCCATTTTTTTTTAAGGTAAGCCTCTGTCTGCTCCCCAAACAGAGAGTTACCCACTACAGGGAAATCCATAGCCTTGGCATCCTGTGAAAGGCTAGTACATCTGAGCCAAGCATGTCTTCTGAGAGACACAGATGTAGCTATGACTCTTGATGCCACATCACTGGAGTCCACAGAGCATGAAACTGCACTTTGGATGCCTCAATTCCATCAGCAGCCACCTCTTCCAGCTCTTTGGCTAGCTGGGGGAAGGTCTATTTAGCCAGTTCCAGAACCATATCCCCACCTGGACTTCTGGTACCTGGCTGTGTAGGCCATGTAATTAGCCTGCCTGAGTCCCAAAGAAGATGCCAAATATTGTTTTTTGGCCATGGCATCGACTTTCCTGGAGTCCTTGTCTGGGGAGTGTGAAGCCAAAGGAACGTTAGCCCTGTCACAGGCTGTAGCCTGCACTACCCCAACATGGCTGCAATGACTGTTTAAGAACTCTGTACCTGAGCCTGATAACATATACCTCCTGACCATTCTCTTATCCACAGGAGGTAAGGAGTTAGGTGTGTGTAAAATTTTTTGTGTCTGTTTCCCCAAGGACTTGTGAAAAGGGATATACAATCTTTTGGACTCAGAGATGTCCATCATTTCTACAAAAATCAGGCTCTTCCTCAGCAGCTTCAACCATTGGAAGCTGGAGGGTTTCTGCCACCTTCTTGTAAAACAAGAAGTGTGAAGGGGACTCAGAAAGCCTGGGAGGGGAGACACTGGAGGGCCTGTCTGGGGAGATGTCCAGTTCAATGGGCACATCCAGACCTTCAAAGTCGTTACCTTCATCCTCATCGTCGGGATATTTTTCGTCTCCCTGTCACTCCTCATAGAAAACATCTGGATCGTAATCCAATGGAGTCGGATCCAACCACCTAACCAGTGGTACCGGTTCGGATGGAACCAGGTGAAGCGACTGAACTATACTAGTCACTTTGGCTATCTTGTCAGTGGTTGGAGTATGCGATACTGGATCTGAACAGACTGACTTGCGTTTTTTTTTTTGTTTTTTTTTTTAACGGAAGCCACCCCTCACAGTTGGACCTCCTTTTGCCTGAAGAGGCATCACCTAGGTCAGTAGGCACCTCCTCAGGTTCGGCCGCAACCGAACCGGGCTGGCCATACGGATCTACGGACTTCTCGGCCTCCCTCTCCTTCAACCTACTCAACCTTTTTTCTAGAGTGGCTTTAGGGAAGTTTTTGCAAATCTGGCAGTCTATTTTGAGGTGGTCAAACCCCAGACAATAAATGCAGATGAGGTGGGGGTCGGCATTGGCAAAGGCCTCCCCACACTCAGAACAGTGTTGAAACCCAGTGGGACCGTTTTTTCCCTTGGGTTTCTCAGACATGGCCAACCTAACCAATTACCCTTAAAAACCTTTCAAGACAGGTAATAAACAACCGATCGGTTACAAACCGTGTTACGGGTTCTGTAAACTGATCGGCACCAGAACACCACACTAATTCCCAGAAAAATTATAAAATAATCAGAAACAATCAGAAAGGTCGGTTCCTAACCGGACCGACTGATGAGAAACCAAGACAAAAACAATTTCCATAAAATTTAATAAAACACAAGTCACCACCTATCTACCACACTACCTGTACCGTAGACAGAGGCTGGAAATCTGAAAAATAATAAATTGGTTTCAAAAACTGAACACTTTTTTAAACTCTACCGAACCGAGCAGAGGAGAACTCTCCGGAGCAACTTCACTGTTAGGTGGAGTAAAGAATCTGACAGTTACACTGGTAAGTACCAGAGACAGAGGTTTGAAAACCGAGCTCGAGCTCAACGTTCTATGCTTCTGCATAGAGTCAACTCTTTCCTCTCCAGGGCAGTTCAAGTGCTAAGGCTAACTGCATATTGTCAGAATACAGCAAGACTTCATGTTGTTTGAAAACCTTTTATAGATACATTAGGGAGCGAATATAGACCAAGGGAAGATAGTGAGGCTTTATAAAAGGGAGGGGGTGGGCTGAGGGCAACAGTGAAAAAGCAGGGATACTGAATGAATACTTCTGCTCAGTATTCACAAAAGGGGGGGTACCTACACCAAACAGAAGCACTCTGGATAGGGGGAATCGATACCAGTCCGTTCACAGAAGAAAGGGTCATGAAAGAACTCCTAAAACTGAAGGTCGACAAAGCAATTGGGCGTGACGGGATTCACTACTGACTACCCTTTTTAACAAATCATGGGAGGATGGTGTGATGCCAGAGGACTGGAGGAGGGTGGATGTGATTCCCCTTCACAAAAATGGAAGCAAGGCAGAGGCAGGAAACTACAGACCTGTTTGACCTCAGTGGTAGGGAAGAAAAAATTACTTATCATAGTAATCTTGTTTCTTCCAAGGTATTCTCCAATATTCATAACTCTTGCAGTCAGCCTTTAAGATAGAACTGCCCAGAGATAGAATGTATGCGAATGATGGAATCATCATTGGCTCGTGTCACTTTTCAAATGCTGCCCTTATCAACTGCCTACATTCTAACACTTCAGATTTCATGGAAGCCTTCAGGGCCCCATTAGGAACTATATCTAATGGTAATAAACAACCAACACTAAACTATCCCGTTAACCTCCAACTGGAGGATAAAAACACAATCCATCCCTGAATGTCAGAATCACCTGAAAAAGGGGAAACCAATGCCCACAAGGCTCAAAAGAAAACAGATATGCCAGTGTGTGGCACCCTCACACATAGTTGCTCAGCTTGCAGCACAGAGGCCACTGGTTCTAGTAGAGGAGGCAGGGTGGGAGAGTTATAAATACTGGAGAATACCTTGGAAGAAACAAGATTACTATGCTAAGTAATTTTTTCATATCACCCCAGGAATTCTCCAATATTCCTAACTCTTCTAGACTACGAAGCAGTACCTTTGGAGGTGGGCACAGAACCTACTTTGGAAACAGACTCTGCAGGACTGCTGTGTCAAACCTGGTATCACTTCTGGACTGGGTGTCCAGGCTATAGTGCTTTCTGAAGGTGTGCACTGTTCTCCAGGTAGCTGCTTTACAGATCTCCATTAATGGGACATCCCTGGCTGCTGCTATAGTAGCAGCTGTATCCCCTTGTGGAATGGGCCCTCAGCCCTGCTGGAGGCTCTTTTCCAGCTTTGGAGTAGCAAAACTGAATACACTGAACTATCCAGCGAGAGACTGACCTTTTAGATGCTGGATTTCCTTTTCCCACATCCCCACAAGTCAGGAACAGCTGTTTTCTGTTCTGCCTGTGGTCCTTAGTAGCTGTCATGTAGTAGCTAAGGGCTTGTTAAACATCACAACTGTGAAGTCTACACTCACCTGAACTAGGATGTTCAGTGAACAAGACTGGTAGGATAATGGACTGGTTCAAATGGAAATCAGAAACCACCTTGGGAAGAAATTTCCTGTTTGTTCACAGAACTACCTTGTTTCTGTGGAATGAAATGTAGCCTTGATTGATGCACAGAGCCTGCAGCTCACTGATCCTTCTGGCAGAGGTTATTGCCACCAGAAAAACTTTTCCAGGTGACATATTTCAAATGAGCTGAGGCCATAGGCTCAAAAGGGGGACCCATGAGCTTGGCGATACAGACATTCAAGTCCCAAGCTGGCACCAGTTCCCTATGTGGGGGGTGCAGATGAGCCAGCCCTTTGAAGAACCTCTTGAAAATAGAAATTGATGCCATAGAGCCATTCTTTCCAGCTGAGATGTAAGCAGATACGGAGGCCAGATGGACCATTACGATAGTGGGCTACAAGTCTAGAGAATGTAAATAGGTAAGGCAGTCTAGCAAAGCTGGAATCCTTGCCTGTGCTAGTATCACATCATTGGGGGAACACCAAATTGAAAACCTTTCCAGCTGGCTCGTCAGCGCAGTGGCTGGTTTTCTGCTTGCGATGCTGGCGACCCGGGAATGGACCTGGGACGCTGGAGGGCTGGCCAGGAGGAGAAGACTCTAGCGTCAGAAGACTGCTTGCCTTCTTCCAGGGGAAGGGTGGGGATGGAGCCCGGAACCTGACTCTTGGTGGAGGCCGGGACCACAACAGCGCACCAGGTTCGTTGACTGGGGGGGCGTGGCGGACGTCGGCATGCACCTAGACGTCTGTGGCACGCCACGCCCTGGGGAGAAAAGGGAGGGAAAAGCTACTGGGCCAACCGGATGAAGGCTTCCAGCCCCTACCAACACAGAAGCCCCATTGCCAGCCATACCCATCTCAGAAGCAGCACCCAGGGCCAACTGAAGAGTGTGACAGCAACCCAAGTGGTGCCTTCCCCCTTGGAGGAGAGGGACCCATCCAGTGAAGGGTTACACCAGGTTACCCTGGGGTATTGGCTGCAACATGAGGTGGGGGTAGGGTGTCAAGGTGGGGTGCCTAGGAGGCCAGAAGGAGTGGCGAGACTGGGGGCAGAGGGAGCATAAAAAAAAAAAAAAAGAAAGAAAACCTTTTCCATTTTGAGGCATAAGGTTTCTTAGTATAGGGTTTCCTGTATTCCTTGAGAACATTCAGAACACTCTCTGAGAGATGCAAGTCTGCATACTCCAAGTCCTCAACAGCCATGCCTTGAGTCTGAGGGATCCAAGGTCCAGGTATAGATCCTCCCTTGGCTGGAGGTTAACAGGATGTGCCTCCGAGAAAAGTATCGGTTTGGCTACAGACATGGAGAGCAGCAGAGAGTACCATGGCTGCCTTGCCCAATCTGGTGCTATCAAGATCATTGATGCTGGCTGGGGTCTGAGCTTTATCAGAACTCTGAACACCAAAGAGAAGGGAGGGAAAGCATACAGGTGCATCCCTGACCAATCCAAGGCCAGAGCATCTAGGGGGATTGTTCCCTGGGCTGGTGGTCTGCAACAGTACTGTGGCAGGTGGTGGTGGTGGTTCTCATGGGATGCAAAGATCTATCTCTGGGGTAACCCACCTTCTGAAAACTACTTCCAATACCCATCTGTTGAGGGCCCACTCGTGACAGGCCTGCTTGATTCGACTCAGTGCATCTGCCAAGGTGTTGCTCTTCCCTAGCAGATGGGTGGCCTGAAGGGAAATGCCTAAGGAATAGGCCAGGCTCCACATTTTCATGGCCTCTGTGCATAGAGGGCTTGACCTTGTCCCTCCCTGCTTGTTTATGTAGTACATTGTGGTGGTATTGTCTGTTCTGATCTGTACCACCCTTCCCTGCACTAGTGGGATGAAGTCCTGCAGGGCCAGCAACACTGCTCCAAGTTCCAGCAGTTTGATATGCTGGAGTGACTCTGCACTTGACCATGTACCATGGGTGATGTGATCCCCTAGATGGACACCCCACCCCAGTACTGATGCATCTGTTGCAAGAACCACTGATGGGGACTCTTGGTGGAAAGGAAACCCTTCCCTTAGGTTGGCTTCCTCTCTCCACCACTGGAGAGCCTGCAGTAACGTTTTTGTCACTGGAATCAGCTTTGAGAGGGGGTCCCTCCTTTGGCACCAATGTACCCTGAGGTGGAACTGCATGTCCCACATTTGGAACCTGGACTCCAAGACTGTTCCTGTGGCTGCAGCCATATGGCCCAATAACTGAAGAAACTGCCTTGCAGTTTTTGGTCTGTTGAAGCTGAAGGAGCCCGCAATCTGTACAAGGTTTCTTACACTGTCCAGAGGCAGGTAGGCCCTGCCCTCCAGGGTATTCAACTCTTCCTCTATGAACTGCAGTACCTGTGCAGTTAGAAGGACAGACTTTTTGAGATTTATCAGAAACCCTAAGGACTCGAAGAGGCCCTGAGTGAGCTGCAAATATTCCTTTACCCGTTGTGGTGAGTTTCCTACCACCAACCAGTCATCTAGGTATGGGAATACTGCGACACCCAACCTTCGGAGGTGTGCCACTACCACTACCAGGCACTTTGTAAACACTCTTGGAGCTGAAGTGAGCCCGAATGGCAGGGTTGAAAACTGGTAACGACCTGAAGGGAGTCTGAACCTGAGGTACTTTCCGTGAAACCCTCTTATGGGGATGTGGAAATAAGCATCTTTTAGGTCCAAAGATGCCAACTAAGCTCCGTTTTGGAGTGTTGGCAGAATTAGTGCTAAGGTCACCATCCTGAACTTTGGTTTTGTCAGGTGCCTGTTCAGTAATCTTAGATCTAGCATAGGCAGCCACTCCACATTTTTCTTTTTTATGAGAAGTATTGTGAATAAAAACCCTTCCCCTTTTGCTGTGGGGGAAGAGGTTCTACTGCTTCTGACAACAGCAGATTTTGAACCTCCTTTTCCAGAAGCTTCCTTTCTGCATTGGAAGCTGGCTTAAACACTCTGGTTCTGAGAGGTGGGAAGGATTTGCAACTTCAGGACAAACCCTAACTCACTATTTCCAGGACCCGCTTGTCCATGGTAATGTTTTTCCAAGCCTAGAAAAAGTGAGCCAGTCTGCCCCCTACTAGTAATGGGGAGGTGGGCATTGGCAAACAAGTCAGGGAGCCTGTTTTGACTGTGGCTGGGCTTGCCCAGCCTGGAAGCCACACCTGGACCCCCTTCTGCCCCGTCTCCTAAAGTACCCAGTCTGCTGAGGGTACTGCTGGGGGCTGTGGAACAACCTGGGCCTGGTAAAAAGGTATGCTGTAGGCAGCTCTGCCACTGCCTCCCCTTCCATAGGGCCTAGTGGAGGGAGAAACCCTTTCTCTGGCAGAGTTACTCCTGTAGGTGGCCTTGTATTCGTCGACACCTTTTTCATATAGGCCTCTGTTTGGTCTCCAAATAAGGAGTTACTCTCAACAGGGAAGTCCATGGCCTTGGTCTGGGTATCCTGATTTAGGTTTGTGGCTCTTAACCATGCAAATCTCCTCTGGGTAACTATTTGCTATCCATCTGGCAGCAGTGTCAGTAGTATCTGCAGCCATCTGGAACTGGTATTTGGCCGCTTCCAGACCAAATCTGGCAGTCTCAGCCAGATCTGCTGAGGGGCTACCTGGAGCTTTGTCTGATGTAGCCAGGACAGACTGCCACAGGGATTTCTGGTACTGAGCCACATAAGCCTGGTAGCTGGCTTGCCTGATAGCCAGAGAGTCAGACAGATGACCTTTTTTTGGCCATACTGTCTGTTGTCCTGGAATCTTTGTCAGGAGGATGAGAGGATAATGGTACATTTGCCCTGTCACAGGCTGCAGTTTGTACCACCCCTGGTGGCCAGGGTGAGCGAACAAAAATTCAGCTCCTTCTCTGTCCAATTGTTACTTTTTGTCCAGCCTTTCATCCAAAGGAGGGACAGAGTTGGGGGGTCTGCAAGATCCTTAGCACATCTTTTTTTAAAGAATTTTACTGGAAGCAGGAGTTTCTTAGTGGGTGTCAACCCCATCATCTCAAGATACTCAGTCGCCTCTTCATCCTCTATAACCTCACTGGTGGCTATGTCTAAAGCATCCACCACCCTTCTTACAAAGGAAAAGTGCGAAGAATAATCCTCTGCTGTCCTGGGAAGAGAGCCAAACTCCTGGTCAGGGGAAACTTCTGGCTCAATAGGTTCTTCTTCCTCTTCAAATTCCCCACAGTCCTCAAACTCAGTCTGCTGCTGGAGTGGGGGTTGGGCAGAGGTTGCTGCTTGCTTAGGAGGGGTCTGCACCAAAGCCTGATGTCCAGGGGTAGGCAGCAGCCCTTGCAGGGTTTGAATCACCCTAAATGTCTGAGCAATTTCTTGTGGTGAAGGCACAGCAGCAGGTGCAGCAGAAGTCCCCAAATGCTGTTCAGCAGGGGGTTCAGTGTGTTTGACTTTCCTGGTCTTTTTTGCTGGAACCGGAGACTCGGCTGGTTCACTAGGTCTCTTACCAGCAGCCTGGGTACCCGTATCAGGGGTAGCTTGTACAGGCTCTGCAGTTTCACCTGCAGGAGTGGTAGGGTTCAGCTGGTCAGAGCTCAAGGGACCCCTAGGCATAAGAAGCTTCTTTTTAAGCCTTTCCAGACACTTATCCACGTCTTTTCAAGAAAGGTTTTACAAATGTCACAATCCATTTTAAAAATGCTCATACCCAAGGCAGACCACACACAAGGAGTGTTTGTCTGCCTTGGCAAAACACTTCACCATACTGAGTACAGTTTTTGAAACCAGGTTCACCGGTTCTCCTCTTAGGTTTTTGATATTATGAGAACAGATAAAACACAGGAACCGCAAAGAAAGTTTTTTTAAATTGAAATGTTTATTTGCAGTTGCGGTCGGTTCAGGGAATGATGGATGTTCCAATTGGAACCGGAAACCGACGGAAAGGGAACTGAAGTTATCGGTTCTGTAACCGGATTTAACAGTTACAAAAAGATAATAAATTTAGTAAAATAAAGCTAAAACTGACAGAGTTTTAGTCAAAAAACTCCCAAACTAACTAAAATGTGCCGGTTTCTCCTCGGTTATACCAAACTGGGAGAAGCCAAGAAAAATAATAATAAAAAACTTAACTAGTGGTTTACCACAGAAATACAGGCGATAAAGGCAGCAAAGGAAAAAAGTAAGTAAATACTTATAATTATTTTGAAGTTTAGACAATGACCGATGAGGAGAGGTCTCCCAAGGCGTCTGGTCTGGCAGGTGCAGAATGAAATCTGAAGCGTTAGAATGTAGGTAGTTGATAAGGGCAGCATTTAAAAAGTGACACGAGCCAGTGATAATTAAAGTGAAAAGGCACAGACAGAAACAGAAAGTGAAAAATACTCCATTCTCGGTAAATTGGGTAGCTAAAAATCGTAAACCACAAAAATTTAACAAAAGGAACATGGTTTGCTAGCCAAAATAGTCACGGTAGCCAAGCAGGATATTACCTGGTTCCTGGGAATGAAAGGGAAAACTGAGAAACCTTAATTTACAGAAAACCCTAGCTAAATGCAGAGTGATCCAGAAAACTAAAATACACTTTTCTGATGTAACTACAAAATAAAAATCGGACTGGAGGGCCAGCATTACCAGAATTCACTAAAGGGCGACTGCTCTCTTTAGGCAAAGAAACAGATCTAAGTAATGACCAGAGTGGAGCGTGGTTGCAGAGTCTGAACCTGCATTCCAGATTCAAAAATTTGCATAGGTTCTATTTCCGGGGCATCACTCTCAGCTGAGATGACTGCATAAAATATAAACATGCAAGTGAGGGATTCCTAGGGTCAGAAGTAAGCAAAATTAGTCTGATACAATTTACTATAGTACAGCAAACAGTAAGTAAACTAAAATGTTTTTGCACACAAAGTGCACTTTGGGACCAGCCCTGCACTTGAGTGTGGGGCCCTTGATGCTAACAGTTCCCCTTTAAGCTAGAAGAAAGGTGGTTCAAAAAAAGGCATTAGAAAGCATAGTTTCAAAGAAAGGGTGGTGGCTAGGTGAAACAAACTTCCAGACAAGTTTGTGTAGGCAAAGATGCTATCGGGATTCAAGAGACACCGGGATGCATTTAAGGGAGTTATAGGACAGGATAAGGTAGAAACGAAAGGGGAGTATGAGGGCAAATAATTAACGCTAAAAAGATACATAGTAGGGAATCTTGAGACAAACTTGATGGACTGTTTACATCTTTTTCTGTCCTCTTTTCTATTCTTCTATATGAAACCACAACCCGCCTACAAAAAAAATGTACAGTACCTTCCCAGGGGCACCTTATGTAAAGGAATTTCCTACTCTGGCAGTTCATTTAAGCAATAATTCAGCACAGATTGTGGGTTATGGTGGGATTTACCCACACCTGGTATGGTTCGGTCACAAGGCTGCAGGCTGAATGACTTGGGTAAATCCCACCATAACCCACATCTTAGAGTGGACTGTTGTGATTATGTAATGTCCTGTCAATAAAAGATTAAACAAATTACCAAAAAGTTTACATTTATTGATTTCAAACCTTATTGATTTTTATTGTCACATCCCTCCGCCCTTCATTAAATAGTCCTGTTAGTAGTTTAAATATGTCTGAAGTCAGAAGCTATCCCCCACACCTCCCAACACAGACACACAAACACCTACACTTATACCTGCTGGGATGTTTGTTTTTATAGCCTGTCCTTAACGGTGACAGCTGTGAGTGTTTACTACAACATTTCTTTCACAGACAGATTTTGTTAAAGTTTATGCAGTCAGATTTGAACTTGGAAAAATAACCCCTATGATCAGGAAGGCCCTAAAGATAGTGAAAAATCTCAAGCGACTAATTTGCCTGGTTTTAGATTTAGAAAGGTAACTACAGGAGGTGTAATGAAAGAAATAAAGAAATTAAAAAGTAATAAAGTTGGGGGCTTATATAATATAGAAATACGTTTTTTAAAATATAGTATTAGGGTTGTGGGATGGCCTTTGGCCTCGTTGTTTAATCTGAGTTTAAGTCAGGGTAAATTTCCAAGTATCTGGAAAAGAGCCAAGGTGATTCCAATATTCAAGGGTAGGGATGCTTCACTTCCAACAAATTACAGGCCGATAGCTCTTCTATCAGTCATTTCCAAGTTAATGGAGTGTTTGGTTCATTCTCAATTAATATTATACTTGGAAAAATATAAAAAACTTACTCTGGCTCAGTATGGGTTCAGAAAGAGGCAGTCCACGGAGACTGCGCTCATGGACTTCCTGGATTTAATAGCTTCTCCTTTAGGGGATGGGAGGTACATGGGCGTGGTCTTCGTGGACTTGTCAAAGGCCTTTGATTTGGTGGACCACCCTTTGATGTTGGAATCCCTTGAAAATATAGGGGTCACCGATCAGTCACTGAAATGGTTTACATCATATTTAAAAGATCGTACTCAGCTGGTTTCCACTGCCAGTGTTAGCTCCTAGTTGACCCCTGTGAAATGTGGTGTTCCACAGGGTTTAATACTGGGCCCCTTGATGTTTCTTGTTTATATGAATGCCTTTCCAAATTATATAAAGCATTCAAACATCATATTATATGCTGATGATACGGTGTTAATCACAGATGGGATAAACAGGCAGGAAGTAGAAGAAAAGCTCCAGTCTGATTTTGAAGCCATTCAAATTTGGTTTAAGACTAAATACTTATTGATGAATACCAAATAAACACAAACAATGTTGTTTAAAACTTCTAAATTTAAAAATAAAAGCTTGGATAGTGCTATGCAGATCTTGACTATAGATGGGCAGATATTGGCACAGGCAGATATATATAAATATCTGTGAGTTGAAATGGAGTCTGGCCTTACCTTTAATCAACATATAGATAGTACAATAAAAAAACTAAAATGAAATTGGGGGCTTAAGAAGGGTTACTTTTTGTATGACTAAACATGATCGTAAGTTGGTAGCAAATCAGTTGATCGTTCCTACTTTGGAGAATGGATCACATGTTTATTGTTTTTCTACAAAAAAATCTCTACATAAACTGGATGTATTATATCATACAATAGTTAGATATGTATTACGATGTAGTCCCACAGTCCATCACTGCTCCCTGTATGATGCTTTGTCCTGGATCCCATTGTATCATGAAAGAGAAATAGTATGGAATACCTTATTGTATAAGATTGGAAACGCCTGAAAGACTCATGAAACAATTAGAATGGGTAAATTGTAATTATTGTTTGAGAAATATAGATAGTACACTAAAGTTACCTAGGATTCAAAATAAATACAGCACATTTCAATTTAAATATAGAGCTGCTAGTTCTTGGAATAGATTATCGAAGGATTTAAGAGTAATGAACTTAACAATAAAAGAATTTGGACAAAGAATTAAACAGGACCTTGAATATATGTATGTATATGTTTGGAGTAACACCTTGTTGTTGGTAGTTCCCCATAGATAAATGAGGGGTTACTAGATTTGTATAAGACATAGGATATCAGATCATATTGCTTTTTACATAAACATGTTATCACGTGCGATGTGTACTAGTTTGTCGTTAATATGTCTGTGTGTTGCTATAAAATTTTCCTTTTAGTATGCTATAATATTTGTATGTTATGCAATATGTGCAATATTGAAAATGTTTGGAACCTTTTGTAATTTGTACATAAATATCAATAACAGGATCACCATGAAAACAGGCGTTGTATAAGACCTATGGTGTAGACGCTTTGCATTGTCAAATCGTTTTTTGCCTGTATAAATAAAAATGTTTTTACTACTACTACTATATAGCAGTACAGAACAACATGTAAAACAAATATAATAGCAGGATAACAAATACCTTGTGATATAATAACAGGTCATATTTTATATCTTTTACGGTGGTCTCTTTCGTTTCCTACAGTTAAGTGTAGCAGAGACAGTGAGGTGCGAGCTGTGATTGGCTCCCGGCTGTCAGTGACAGAGTGTGTAATGTGAGTGGTTCCCATAGTTCAGTTGCTGGCAGTGTTTTTGGAGATCAGCTACATGACAGAAGTGACCAAGTGGGGGCAGAGATAAAGAGAGACATGACCAAGTTGGGCGGGGGGGGGTGAGATAGAGAGCTGAGAGCTGTAATGCAAGCGTGAGTGAGTGTGGACAGTGAGCGTCACTATTGATGCCTGTATTCAGGACAAAGCTGAGAGCGAGAGAGGTGGGATTGAGTTGTGTGTGTGCGTGAAGTTTTGTGGCACAAAGTAATTTTAATGTTTTTTTTTTATTGTTTTGGGAGACTGGTTAGTAGTAGTTTATTTAAAAGTTTTACCAGGAGGCCACACTGAGCAGAGTACTGCTCGATTCCAGGTGCATCCTGGGGGAAGGGAACAGAGAGAAAATTTACATTATATATATATATATAGTACAATAGTGTAACATGAACATACAGAGGCAGATGTTATAAGAAGCATAACAAATAAGTAATTACATATCAACACATGAGGTATGGCAGCATTGCGAGGCAAACAAAACATCACAAATCAAGGTCAATACCAGTTAGAGTATAGTGGACTGGGCCATTAGCTCACTGGCAGGCACATCTTAGCCACATGCACAGGCTGAGGAGAAGTGTGCATTGATGAGGTAGGTGAGGTGCTGTGATGGGGGCGTTTGCCGGATGCTTGCACTGAGGGAGTTCCACAATTTAGGCATATGATGTCTGAATGCTACTTGGCCAACTGAAGAGGACATGCGCAGTATAGCCAGAAGGCAGGTGTCTGAATTCCTGAGGGAGTATACAGGATGGGTAGGGGCAGCCAACACAGAGGCGAGGTACGGGGTTAAGGACTGGGACCAGTACTTGGCCATGAGCTTGGCGCAGTGAGACTGTTGGCGGCCCTGGAACGAGGGAAGATTGAGAGTCCAATAGAGCATGCAGTGGTGGGAGGAGGGAGGGCTATCAAGGGCAAAACAGCAGAAAGAGTGGAAAAGGAGGTCCAGTCTGGCTAGGGTGGACTTAGAAATTGTGAAAGAGCAGTTTCCATTACTGGAAGAAGAGTGCTTAGCAGGAAAACAATACAGCGGCATTTTTGTTTAAATTTTGCCAAGAGTGAAGGAGGATTTGTTTTGGTTGTTTTTGTAAACAGGCTTCTCTGGCTACTGGATCTTTATCCTTGGGTTACTGTAGGATTTACCCATGGGTAAATGTCCCACTTAGCCAATTAGATTTCTGGACATTTAGACCCCATTGTATAAAGAGATAAATAAAAACATAGCATTTTGTCAGCAGAAAAGGACCGGTAGGCCCATCCAGTCTGCCCTATTTTCCCCTGCCTATTACTATACCCTGGACCCTATTTAGTCACCAGTGTCCTTTCCTCCTCCTCCCTTTCCTCTACTTATTATGCCCATATGTCTATCTCACACATGCTTGAAAGCTCCCTAGTGTCTTCACCCCCCCCACCTCTTCTGGTAGGCTGTTCCAGACATCCAGCACCCTTTCTGTGCAGACGCACTTCCTCGCATCCCTCTTAAACTTTCTCCCCTCAAGCTTCATTGCAAGACCCCATGTTCTGATGCGCCCCCTCCTCTGAAAGAGACTCCACTCCTGCACCTTGTTCAACCCCATGAGGTAGTTATAGGTCTCAATCATGTCTCCTCTCCTCGAGAGCGTACATGTTGAGCTCCTGCAGCCTCCCCTTGTATGGTTGCTCGTGCAACCCCCCCCTCACCATTTTGGTAGCCCTCCTCTGGATTGCTTCAACCCTGTCAATGTCCTTACAGACGTGAGGCCTCCAGAACTATACTGTGGCAACACCACCAGCCTGCTCCTGCTAGAAATTCCCCGCCTTATGCACCCCAGCATCACACTAGCCTTGCCTAGTGCCTTGTCACACTACCCTGCTGCCTTGAGAGCATCAAATATTAATATCCCATGGTCCCGTTCTTGTTTGGAGACTGCAAGTACCTCCCCCAATCTTATATAAAGCTCCTGGGTTTCCCTGTCCCAGGTGCATGACTTTGCACTGTGTGGCATCAAAACCCAGCTGCCACACCCTAGAAAAAAATCCTCTAGTTTCCCCAGATCCCTTTGCATTCTCTCCAACCCTTCCTGGGTATCTACCCCATTCCTGGGTATCCACATACCTTCCCCTCCAGTTCCTCAGCAATATCATTTACAAATACACCGAAGAGGACAGGTCCCACTACTGATCATTGTGGCACTCTGCTGGTCATTCTCCCATACCCCGAGGAACTAAGTTTACCACCACCCTCTGCCTCCTATCTTTCAACCAGTTTGATACACAGCTTACCACCTTCTCCCTAAATCCAAGGTTCTCAAGCTTCTTTATTAGCCTCCTGTGCAGTACAGTGTTAAAGGCCTTACTGAAGTCCAGACAGACCACATCTAAAACCCTACCCTGTTCCACCTTCATAGTCACTCAGCCAAATAAATCGATGAGATTTATTTGGCATGACTTCCCCATGTGAAACTGTGTTTCCAGTGCTCCTGCAACCCACTTGCCTCCAGATAATCCATTAGTAGGGTCTCCATTAATTCCGCCCTCACTGATGTGAAACTGATTGGCCTGTAGTTGCTAGTGTCCTCCCTGCTACCATTGTTGTGCAGAGTGACAACTCCAGTCCTCCAGAACTACCCCACGAGGTGCTGAACAATGTTGCCAGAGGGGCAGCTAGCACCTTGCTCAGTTCTTTTAATACCCTTGGGCGAATCCTATCTGGCCCCATCCCCTTGTGTCCATTCCCCCACCCTGCTGCCTGCTGATATATGTTGGTCCGTCCCCCACCCCCGTGAAGACTGAGCAAACATACTCATTTAACATTTTTGCTTTTTGTTGATCTTCTACAGTTCCCCCTGGTCTCCTGATCCTTACTAACCAACCCCTTACTTTCCTCTTTTTCACTCACGTACCTGAAAAACAGTCATCCATTTTTTTGACCTTTTTGGCTATTCCCTCCTCTGTTTGTGTCTTAGTTCAGTGACAGCACTAACATGCACCAAAAGGGAAGAAGTTGCATCCTTTCCAAAACTGACCCCTCTTTCCTTTACCAGTGTGTTCATATTGATGCACCTACTCTATAACAGTATCTAAAGGAAGGGAAAGTGAACTGTTTAACATTGTCTTTTTTTTTTTTTAAACCAGGAGAGACACAGTAAGCTGAAGCTTGTTTACAGGTGCTACCTGGGAGCACAAGAAGTTAAGTGACTAGCTCAGGGTCACACAGTATGAAAGTGGGGGCTATGGGATTCAAACCCAGTTCTCCAGGTATGCAGCTCAGAGCCTTAAACCACTGCACTATACTGCCTCCTGATTATGTTTTGACACAGTAGGTTCCTCTTTAGACCCAGATTTTTTTACACCAGCAGGTCCAATTCGACCCATGTTTCAAACCTCACAGCGTTGTCACTGTCTTAGCTGCCCTCACCCTCCTTCCTGTCTCCCTTTGTTTATCAAGATATGCCTCCCTGTCCCACCCAGATAGTTGGGGAAGGGTTGCCAAAAATAAAACAAAACAAAACAAAAAAAAAAAGCAGGATGAAAATAAATATCCAAGATACTACTGCTCTTCAATTATCTTTTGTTATCTAGTACATTCATACAAAAAAAAAAAAAACACAGATGTGGTACACTTGAAAAGTAAAAGAAAGAAAATCAAACACGCAAATATATTTGCTGAACTGGTAATTGTGTAGCAGGCAGCAAATTCTGTTACTGTACTCAATGAAACTGCATACATTGCTTCTGTATGAACAATGACATTTCGGCAAAGATATAACAGATTAAAATACCACAGCTGCCCTTTGGCTCAACCAATGACCTGACTGCTTCTCTAATTAGCATAATCTGCACAACGTATTGTTTTGTTAACTTGTTCTTTCATTTAAACTTTTCCCATTCACCGCCCCCTGTTAAATAAACACTGTGCTTACCTTAGATCTCTCCTTCCTCCCCCATGTCCAGTGAACTATGTTCAGGACTCCCTACAAGAAACATAAACCTTTAAAGGAAGGTTGTCATAAACTCTTGTGCCAGTCACTAGGGCTGCAGAAATGCCAGATTAGCACAACCTTTATTTTTTTTCCCCATTTTGCAGCTTGCATATGGTATGCAATTGTAGTCCTTTGTTGCCTTGATGGAGGTTGCTAGTGCTGTCCTGGAAGCGCCATTCTGACAGTGCTGCCGCACCGGAAGACCGAGCTTGACCTTGTGGGCTAGTTGGTGAGCTTGGTTATCTTCCTGTTGTGTGCGGATCACTGCTTCGTGACGATCGGAGCATGTTTTCACAAAGTAAAAAGAAACGTTGCGCCTGGTAGTGTTGGTTGAGCTCTACCTCTAGAAACAAACACCGTCGAAAATGGAGCAGTCTAACCTATTTAATTCTGTTAATGAAATTTGCAGCTCTGAGTTCGAGCATGCGAGAGCTGCAAATTTCGTTAACAGAATTAAATAGGTTAGACTGCTCCGTTTTTGACGGTGTTTGTTTCTAGAGGTAGAGCTCAACCAACACTACCAGGCACAATGTTTCTTTTTACTATGTGAAAACATGCCCCGATCGTCACAAAGCGGTGTTCCCCATACAACAGGAAGCTAAGAAATCGAATTTGCATGCAGGTTGCGGCTCTTGTCGCTACAATCCAGGACATGGAGCCTCTCACTCCAGGACATAAAATGCACATTTTAAGTGAGACATGTACTACAACAGACATGAACCTCTCTCACTGCAAGTTGGCAGGTGAGTAGTGGCTGGCAGGAAAATAGGGTTTATGACAGCCTTCCTTTAAAGCACCAGTGCAATGTACTGGGGCAAAACATTTGATCCTATCTTTTTTCACTATAAAAGATTCCAGGCACCCTCCAGTTTTATTTGGTGGTAAGATTTTCTAGTTGCAACAAAATTTTAGTATTTTATAAATGTTTTATTTACATTTTTTCTCAGGAAAAAAAGATGACCGTCAAATTTGCTTAGAAATACCACTGCAAACCTGGTGAGGTTAAGGTTGAGAAAATGAAAAGCGTTTATTGTGCAGCATAGGAGGTACCTAGAAAAGCAGATTTGATAGGTATGTAAATATTAACTGTAACAAAACTAGCTTCTTGGAAACAACATTTTTTTGTTGTACTGCCGCTTTAAAAGAAAAAGGCTTCATTCTATTTTTCATGCCTCTGTTACTGTACAAACTTATGTCTACTACAGTATGACTGCACTGGGTCTTTTTTATTTATCTATCTGTACAGTCCTCGTCATCATCAAACTTGTGTCTGCAACTGTATTTTATACTTAGATTTGGACATACTGGGCCAGATATTCAAAAGAGTTGAGCCATGCGCAATAGGGTTGCGCCTGCGCAAGTCCGAATTTGCGCCATTCTGCGATATTCAGCAGGAGGCAGTTGCGCCCCCGAAATCATGCTGAGCAACAGCGCAATGATAATGAAGGCATGCGCAACCAAAGGGGGGGAGGAACCATGCATAAATGGCGCAGTGTGATATTCAAAGACTTGCGCAATGCGCAACAGTGGAGCAAGCGGAAATCGCGCCATAGCGAAAATGAGCCAAAATAAAAAGGAGCAAGGAAGAGGCGCAAGAACGCTACAGGGAAGCCACATGAGACAGAGGCAGAGGCACAGACAGGGCAAGTGGCAGGAACAGGGCAGGCCAGGGAAAGGCCACAGCAACAGACAGGCACAGGGAAGGTGTGGGGGAGCCACACAGCTCAGAGGCCAGCACAGGCAGGTGTACCCGGTGCAGGGGAGGTAGCAGCCAGGACAGCGGGGTGAATAAAGTAACAGCTGCCGGGGGGGGGTGAACTCAAGCCAGGGACATGGCCAGTGCCACCTTCCACATGGAGGCCGTAATGAGGGGGATGAGAAGGCGGGCGGCAGGGGGACGTGGCCATGGAAGGGCCCGTCGGTGGTATGCCCCCCAACAGGCAGTACCGAGCCCACACCAGCTTTGAGCTGTACACAGATACTGAGATTGTGGGCTGGTACCACCTGAACAGGGCAATACTGAGGCGGCTCTGTGAGCTGTGCAGTGATGTGATGCAGGCACCCACACGACGGAGCCATGCCCTGTCAGTGGAGACCAAGGTAACAGCCTGCATGTGCTTGATCGCCACGGGTACCTTCCAGAGACTAACTGGGGACACCACAGGCATAACCCAGTCGGTCACGTCACGCCACCTCGCCCAATTTCTCAGCGCACTGCTGCCACATGTTGAGGAGTACATCCATTTCCCCAGCATAGCAGCGGAGCGCACAGCAAACATACAGGAGTTCCACAGGGTAGCACGTATGCCTGGCGTGCTAGGGGCAATAGACTGCACCCATACGCACACCACCTGGCCACGAGGGGGCCGCATACATGAATTGCAAGGGCTATTCCAGCATCAACTGCCAGGTGGTGTGCGATGCCAGGGGGCGCATCATCAATGTCTGTGCCACGCACCCTGGGGGAGCACACACACGATTCATTCATCTGGCACCAGTCGGCACTGTGCCACAGATTCGAGAGTTGGGACATCCCCACTGGACACCTAGTGGGTGAGTATGCAAACCAAATGGACAATCTAGGGCCTGGGGGGGGGGGCATGGCCAGAGGTGCCATGGGTAGTGGCCTACATGGCTTGGGGCAGGGCGATGCTGATCACCAAACTAACCTCCACCCTCTACACACAGGTGACAGTGGATACCCACTCCGTCCCTGGCTGCTCACACCCTACCGGCAGCCCACGACCCCGTTGCAGCAACACTACAGTGAGGCACATGCCACCACACGCAATGTCATCGAGCGGGTGTTCGGGATGCTGAAGGCACGTTTCAGTTGCCTGGACACCTCTGGTGGTGCCCTACAGTACAGCCACTCAAAGGCCTGTGGGATATTCCTGGCCTGTTGCATCCTGCACAACATGGCCAACGAATGTGGGATAGCCATACAGGTCGAAGAGGGGGACAGTGATGGGGACGATGACGACGCTGGTGACGATGGTGATGGGCAGCCCCCCCTTGGCCGACGGGACCCCCAACTGATCCAGCTGGCACAGCTGCACCAGGACACCATCACGGAGGAGCACTTCAGCCAACCCAGGTAAGTCATAGGGCCATGTGCAACCACCAGTGGCTAAGGCACAACCCAGAAACACGCATGGACACACACCAGGGGTGCATGCCATCAAGGGAAGTGGCAGGGCACAGAAGCACACACACACACACACACACACACACACACACACACACACACAACCAGAGGCATGGGTGAGGATTAACATGCCACGTGGACGGACACACACACGCACACACACAACGCACCAAACATGCACAGAGGGCAGGAGGCACACAGACCCAGAACGCCAACCCTAGCAACACACATGTCCACAGGCCACCAAGCCCACTGCCTGTCCATGTGCGTGTGTCAGATGCTGGGCACCACTACACTTTGGTGTACAGCACAGTGCAGGCATCATCATGCACACATAACTGCGGACAGCAGCCGGGAGGGTGTGCAGGTGGACTGTGTGTCTGCATGCAGGGCCGGGTACCCACCTGTGCACTGCCCACTGAAAACACACAATGCACACAGGGCAGCACCAGACAGTAGCCGCGCTGGGAGACAGGTCAGTCTCGCAACACAGTGCCACGGCCACCACGGATGCGTGGACGGCCCCGCCGAGACCCGCCAGCACTGGCAGGCTGACCACTGGCCTCATTGGGTGGCACCGATGGTCCCCCAGAGGTTCCACTGCGTGAATGCGACCGTGCAGGGGTCTGCAGCACACCGAACATGCCTGCACCAGGAGTGCTCGGGATGCCCACAGCTGAACCCAGCGTCAACAGGGTGGGAGTCGCACGACGCTGGGAACGGGGTGGAGAGTGCACTGCGTGGTGTCCGCGATGCATGGGCACCTGTATGCCCACTGTGGCCATGACAGCAATGAACGCCTGTGCATGCCTGTCAATGGCAGCGGTCACATCCTCCCGCAAACGGTCCATCCATGCCAGGATCCATTCGGTGTCCCTGCTGCGACGCTCCTCTGCCTGCTCCAGAGCCACACACAGTGCTTCCACGGACATTGCAAGCCACATCTGCTGCTGGACCGATGCTCACAGTAGGCGGGTGTGCTCGTCCAAGAGGTAATCAGCCTCCTCGGCATCCTGTCCCTCAGGGTGTGCAAGGGCCTGATGTTCAGCAACCCTTGAGGGTGGGTGCTGCGCACCAGGACCAGGTATGGGCATGTCCACAGGCGGTGCGCAGACGCCGCCACTGAACCCTGTACTCCCAGGCCCGGTGGGCGACTGCTGATGCTGCCCCTCCGGCTGCCGCACCCCAGGGCTCAGTGGTGCCACCGCAGTGGCCGCAACAGTCCCACTGTCCTGAACAGACACCAGTGCTGCCCCACTGGTGCTGACAGGCACAGCCTGGGACTGTGCTGACACGCAGGCCCCCACGGCAGCACCAGCCACAGCCATTGGCGCAAATTGCCCTGCTGTGTGTCCATCCTGTGGCACACACGTGTCACTGCCCATGACAGTCGTGTCACCATCACTGCTGCCAGACTCTGCCCCGGCCACGGCGTGCTGGCATCCATGGACGCCAGCACGCTGGGACACAGGCAGGGCTTCCTCCACACCTGTCTCAACGACATCAGTGTGGACAGACAGGCAGCCCCACTGTCGTACAGACTCACACATACCTGTGGAGGTGGATGGTCCCACCTCTGACTCCGTCCAACTGTCCGCAATGGACAGGCCCACCACCACTGACCCATGCAGATGCTCAGAATCTGTAAGGGAATGCAAAGTCGTGTTACTGCATGTGACCTACTCGCCCCCGACAGACCATGACTTACCATGCAGAGATTGGCCACCACCCGTCTGGAAGCCACCGCCTGGAACTCCCTCTATGGCACTTCAGTGCATGCTTGCAGCAAGCCTGTCCTCCGCTGGGGTGAGCTGTATCACCTCCAGCTGTCCCCCACCTGTTGCAGCACGTGCCGCCCTGATGGCAGCCACCTTCTCCTTTATCCTCCTCCTGTCTGTACCCATCTTCTTACACTCCTGCACGGAGCGCTGGTGGCTGCCATGCAGGTTCACGGCACATGCCACCTCCTCCGATGCAGCAGCACGGGCCTGAGTGGTGCCCCGCCGTCCACTGAGCAGTGGCTCCTGAGCCAGGTAGGCCTCGAAAAGGGCCTCGGTTTCGGCCTTAGTAAAATTCGGCCTCCTCCTTCTCCCACCACTGTTGTCCCCTCTCCAAGAACGTGCTCGGTCATTATGTAGCCTGTAAGAATGGCAGTTGTTACCTGTGACTGTGCAGTCCCATGCATGTCCCTGAATCCACAGTCCACACTCCCACACAGCATGCAACTCACCAATAAACTGCAGTAATTGACTATGGCCACTGCAGCACATTGTCGCACCTTTATAGCGCAATCCATGCAAATGAGGTGAGGAGCAACTTTAATTAGATGCAAATTGCAGTGCTGCGCCACTGAATGGCTGATCAGATGATCTGCATATGACGGCTGAATATCGCGTTGTTGCACTTTGTGCAATTGTGTTGAACGTGCTGAGCCAATGGCGCAGTTCTGTGGCATGCGTAGTACACCTCACTGCACATGCCCAGGTTGCTGACGCAGGCGTCTGCCGTGCTGATGACGTGCTGTGCGTGGTAGGCAATGCAGGGCACGGCCACCATTGTGCCAGTGGCGCTATAGCGAAGGTCACTACATGGCGCTGTGGCAATGGGCCTTCATAGGCACAATGGCCCAACTGCCTGATAGTCCGCTGTGGCGCTGGCACACAGGCAGCCAATCGCGCTACACGCATTGTCGTCCGATAGCGCTGTGCTCGGCCTTGCGCCATGGACCCTTAACCCTGTGTCCGACCTTTGCCCCCTTGACGCCATGTGTCAGGCATAGGTGCACTTCTATTGCGCTGTTCGGTAACAGCACGATAGGGAATGGCAGCGCTGTACTGCGCGTCTGCACGTGGGGTACCGCGCTGCAGAGTGCCATATTGCCTACTATAGCAAACGCAATGGCGCGGAGAAGGGTTGCTCCCTGGTCTGCCATTGAATTGGCCAATCTGGTGGCCACAGTCGAGCCACACCATGGGCCTCTCTTTGGGGAGTCCTCCCTGGATAGGGCAAGGTCCCAGGTGTGGCAAGAGGTGGCCACAGCCCTGGTGGCAGTGACAGGCAGGGGCAGGACAGCAGAGCAGTGCAGGCACCGATATGGTGACCTGCAGAGGAGGGAGCCAGAGCTACTGGCCAGACTAAGGTCACGTGCCAGGAGGGGCACGGTACCACATCCAGGTAGGGGTTCCATCAACACAATGTTATCATCCATATGAGTCACATTGTTGTTTGTGTCCAACACATAGGGGAGGGACCGTATGGGGTTGGCCGTGGCGGTGTTCACAGGGTGTGGGGTGGGTGGGTCTGGCTGAGGTGGGGGCACACCCCTTGGGGCAGGGGACTTTGCTGGGACTGCACTGATGTTCTTCTCTCCTTTTTGTCCCCACAGGCCCAGATGAAGTGCGCCGCCTGCGTGCGGAGCGGAGGGTGGTGGAAGCCACAGCCAGGCGGGCCGAGGGTCAACAACGGCCACCCGACCAGCCCGATGAGGGTGAGTGACAAACATCCATGATTAATATTGCATGCTGTGTGACAAGATGGGCAGCGGGGCATGGCCACCGTTCACTGACATCACTGCCATGCACGCCACTGGTTACAGTCAACACTGCCCAGTGGCAATGCACGTCTGGGTGTGCGTCACTGGTGGTGCATGCGTGCACCAGGTGCATGGCTGTGCCACTGCCTTTGCACCACATAGCCATGTCACTAGACTGCCACGGTGGTGCTGTGCGTGACTTGGCTGGTGGGTGTGTGCAGCGTTCCGCATGGCTGTATGCGCCTGGGTGGGCAGGTCCTGTGGACGTGATCACTGCGGCTGGTCACACACCATCACAGTGGTATGTCCCATGGCCGTATGCCATGCACAGTGGGCGGGCTGTATGGAGTTGTGCATTCACACCTGCTTGACTGCTCCCTTGTCCTGGTGCGAGACATCTGAGGGAAATTAGGGACACCCTGCAGGAACTCCTCACCCTGGCACGGGAGACGGTGTCGATCCTGAGACGGATTGATGAATCGGGGGTCCTCCAGAGGCACAGAGCGAGGGGGAGCCAGAGCCTGGACCAGCGTGGGAGACAACAGTCCCTTGATCCCTGACCTCCCATCCCCCCCGGACCTACCCTCACACCCCTCCTATCCCATCCCATTTGTCCACCCCTTCCTCCCGCCCACCCCCACTTTTTTTGTGTCCCCCCAAAAAATTGTATATAGTTCTTGTTCTTGTAAATAGTTGATTTCTTTATTTTTATAATACATATTACTTTTCTATGAAACCCAACTGTGATCCCTGCTGTTTATTCTTGTTTTCAAATCCATCCATCCATATGGCAGAAATTGTGATGTTCCAAGATGGAAATATGTGGGATGTTCCCACAATGTCATCCACACATAAAATATTTGATGCTATCCAGAGTCTTTTCTCCCCTGAGAAGCTGTCTGATATGGATCCAATCTGCAGGGTCCCCAGATACCTCAGGGGCTCAACCTACGGCAAGCTGAGTGGAGGGGGCCCATACAAAGTCCCAGTACCCTCCATCTGGCCCTGAGGAAGGGGGTAGCAGTAAAGTTTGGGCTTTGCTGCCTCCCCCTCCAAGAGCAAGCCACATATGGAACAGCATGTTTATACCCGAAGGGTAAGTGTACAGTATGAAGTGAACCCCGCTCATAAACTGATTCTTGTGTGTTACCAGGGTGCTCAGTCCCGTACACTGGTTAACAGTTGAAAAATATATGGTAGCACACTCAAAAAAAAAAAAAAAAAAAAATCAACGATACCAATATCAAATCTACATTTACACTGAATAAGCAAGCATGCTCAAGAGATCAACCACCAAACTCTTAGCACTTCGAGCCATGCAGGCCCTTTCTTAGGGGTCAGTCAGTTTGAAATGTATATCATTTGTATTCTGCAGGTTTCTTCTGCATACTTTACCATATATTTTTCATCACACCAGAAAAGGCCTGGAACCAGAAAAGAACAGAAACAAGAACTGGTACTGCTTGGCTGGCCCGATGGCACTGAGAGTTGAGGCGCGGGATGCCACACCTAGCTCCACGCCAGCAACCTGGATTCGGGAACGAGCATGGGTTGTCGGGGGTCAGGAAAGGATTGAGTGTACCAGGGACTGCTCTCCTTTCCCGGGAAGGGGGTCCGCAAATGCCGATGCACTGGTGACCTCTGTCAGTAGCTGGGGGTTCTGCAGCACTTGGCTCCAATTGCAGGAGGCTGGAGCTGCAGCGGACATCCTTCGGGTGTGCACAGGAGCGTGCACACGCTGAGCTGGACGTCATTGCACATCCGAGCTCCAGGGATGAAAAATCAAGAAAAAAAATCCCTTATTGCCCAGGTGAGGCGATGGCAACCATCAGGAGCCCTGGCCACACGTTCAATGTTGGCCACAACTTCCAAATTTCTCCCATGGGGATTCTGGGGCCTCTCCGTGGGGCCAGGGGAATCCAGAGTCCTGATACCAATGCAGTGTGCGGGAGGAGCAGTTCAGACGGGCGGTGGAGCCATGGAGCTGAGTATGGGAGACCAAGAGATGCCCCAGACCAGTAGGAGCCTAGAGTTCAAAAAAAGAAAAAAAGAACTGGTACTGGTGGCTGGAACCAGAGTGAAAGTGAACAAAGAACTGTGAATTGTCTCCAGAGATTAGAACCCGCACTTCTTTCTCAATAGTTCAAGTGAACCATAAGGCTAGTCTGGCCTGCATTACCAGCAGCCAAGATGAGCTTTGGGGGACTTGTAGAAAGTGAATGTTCAGCTTCTGTTCTTGGTGCCAACATCAGACTCTGCATCCAACTGTCCGGTATTGGCAATGGGGGAAGGCCAGAGCCGGAACAGTCCCTCTCTCTCTGGAACTGGAGTCAGGGTACTTTCCGTCCAAACTTGAATGCAATGGAGGTTGTTCCTTTTAAGAGGTCTGGTGTCCAGGTTTAACCAATGGATCTGGAATATCATATCGACCTCCCAAGGTTTTGGAAATGGAAAGTGAAGATGTACCCCAGGGCATCTCCAACTGATATGTTTTGTTGGTCATAAACATTTTATTCATCTTTTCACAGCGAGGACAGTTTTTAAGAATAAACTGTTCAGAATGCCTTGCATGCCTGTGGCCCGTTTGTTCATCTTCCAAAAGCATGGACTTCTTGCAATTTTTGCAGTTCTTGAAGCCAACTGAGGGGTTTCACCTTGGGGTGGCCATGAGAACTGTGAAAGAGAAATCCCAAAAATTGAAAAAATAGAAAAAACAACTTGAAAGTAGTGGTAGTTGTGCAGGAAATTAACTGGAAACTAGCCAAAACTGAGCCAATAAAACTAGTACTTAAGAACCAGAGACTAGAGGTCAGAGTAACGAGCTGTGAATGAGCTTGGTACATCCAGCAAACCAAGGCTGGATTGCCACAGCCTCCACTTGCATACTGTGGGACTCTGAGCAAGTCGCTTATCCTCCCGTGCTCCTGGATCATCCCTGAAAACAGGCACTTGTGCCTAGTGAGCCTTATCTAGTTACCAAAGAATAATAACAAGAAAAAATACAGGAAGAGGTGCACTGGTGCTGGAACTGGAAAACACCCACTCAGCAATGATGCCCATTTCAACATCTGAAAAGACATTTACATCGGCAGAGAGGGTGGCACAGAAGCGACTGAACCTAAAGACATCCCAGACAGTCCTACTGGAACCACAGATGGTACCAACAGTGTGGAGGAGCGACTGCTCCTTAAAACCTGTCCATCGACGAAATACTCATGTGAAACCTTTCCTACAGGCAGGGAGAGTGATGGATCATCTTTAATCAAAGAAGACAAAGGAGGGGAAAACAGTACCTCTCACGCCAACTGTCGTAGGGGAGAGCAGTGCAAACTAGATCAGAACCTGTGTCTTTCCTTCTTTCTCTTGTCTGAACATGAGGTCAAGCCTGCAGGATCCAAGCAAAATGCTGCACATAAGCAGGGCTGGAAACTTTTTTTTTTTTTTTTTAAATTTGTTAAGGGGGGGGAGTAGAACCCAAGAGAATTAGATGCTCATTTTCTCATTTTCAAGGGGGACCCACAGATGTAAACAAGAGCAACAATACAGAATAAATATGCAATATATCTGTGTACAGAGCAATCAAGTGACACTTGTACACTGACAAGTCAAAACAGTATTTTTTAACACCATTTTAAATGTATTCTGCAAAAGGACACGAGTGTAGCGAAGCAAGTGGATTATTCCAGAATGTAATTGCTTTATAAATAAATGAACATTGGCGCAGAGAGTAACGGAAGAGTGGGTGTCTTACAAGCATGAGCAGATCTAGTGCTTTGGGAACCAGCACTGGCACGAGCATCAGCTATAAATAACCTAATCTAGTCATTTAGGAAACTTCTAAAACTGAAGAGGGTATAATAAACAAGCATTTGTCAATGCCGAATGTTTGCTTGCTGGCACTGGCATTGGTAGTGTAGGAGTTAGAGAGCTGCATAGCAGGAATGGCAGTGAAGCCAACCTCACCACCACCCTGCAGAGACTGACAGGCATTGAGGGGTGCCTTTGGGTCATCAGGCATAACGGCCACACCATTTCACCACACCCTACCCTGCAGACACTGACAAGTGTCACGGTGTGCCTTAGGGTCTTTGGCCCTTATGCTCACCCCATTCCATCAGGAAACATGGTGAGATGGATGCAGTATAGGAGAATGGGGTGAACTTTGGGGCCGAAGCGTCCAAGGCACACCTCGATGCCTCTCACTGGCTGCAGGGTGTGGGTGGGGGTGGAATGGTATGAGCATTACAATCGACAATCCCAAGCCACACCCCTGATGCCTGTCAGTCTACTCTCTACAGGGTGGGGCGCTATGGTCGGAAACCCTAATGCCTTAGGCGTTCATTGGTATTTTCACTCCAAATTTCCAACATGGGTTTTTTGTGACCCCCACCTTATGAACAGTGGCAATATCAGTTTGTCTGCCGAAAGCTGATTTTGCACAGCAACTACGCCATTTGGCACCACAGGTGCGAAAACACATTTCAAACAGGATGTGAAAAATGACAGCTGTACTGTTCATGGGGAGGTGTAAAAAATGTCAATGTTGAAAATCTGCAGTGAAAATATTTAAAAAAAAAATGGGTGAAACCACTAAGCGTGCATAGAAACTCTTGGAGCATACGCCTTACTGTAATTAGTTTGGGGATTTTTTTTTTTTTTTTTAATTTTACAGCAGATTGCCAACACAGGCATTTTGGGACCTCCACTCATGAACAGTGTCACTGTGATTTTCTTAATCTGTCCCGAACAGTGATTTCCCACAGTGACCACGCATTTCTGTGCTGGAAGTGCGAAAACACATTTCGGCCAGGGTGTAAAAATGACAGCTGTACTGTTCATAAGGAAGTGTGTGAAAAATGCCAGTGGTGAAGATCTGGACTGAAAATATTACAAAGTCATGAACTTACGAGGGTGCGTGGAAACTGCGCAATGCTCGCTCATAACAGAGTTATTTTACGGACATTTGTCACCAAATTTTTAACATAGTCATTTTAAGACCTCTGCTCATGAACAGTGTCACTGTGATTTTCTTAATCTGTCCTGAACATTGATTTCGCACACCGACTGCGCCATTGTGCGTTACATGCGCGGAAACACATTTTGGGCAAGATGTGAAAAATGACAGCTGTACTACTCATAAGAAGGTGTGGTTAAATGTCAATGTTGAAAATCTGGAGTGAAAATATTAAAAATTTGCGAACTTATGAACGTGCGTAGGAACTGCACAACTCACGCTCGTAAAACAGTAATTTTTGGGAATTATTTTCACCAATTTTCAACATAGGTGTTTGAGGCCCACCTCATGAACTGTGACACTGTCATTTTAATCGATCCCGAAGGTGGTTCCACGTAGTGACTGTGAAATCACCTTCGGGACCGCAATAACAAAATGACAGTGCCAGAATTCATGAGGTGGGTCCCAAGAACCCCATGTTGACAATTTGGTGAAAAATTCCCAAAATGCCTGAGATATACATCGAAGTTGAAAAAACCCTATTTATTCCATTATACAGCTTACCGGCATTTCCTCAGTTCGTAGTCGACTTTGAAGAGTGCAGACGTGTTCCCGGTCCACCAAAGATCGTCGCGCTGGACTCTGGAGGCAAGTATGGGGTGAGGTGGGGGTGTGAAGAGGCAGGGTGTGCAGAGGGTGGGTCAAGACAGTCAGCAAGGGACCGTTTTTTCTTACAGGGCATTTTTTTTTTTTTTAAAAAGATGACGCGGGACTTTTGCCACACTGGCGTGAGCTCCCAGAGTGGCAGCTGGAAGGCTGTTTGGGGGGGGCAGTGGAGCCGATGGGGGATTGGGCACCCCTGTCGGCCTGGACTGTTGCCACACTGGGGTGGGCTCCCACCATGGCACCTGGAACTCTGTTGGGGAGTGCAGCGGGCCGACGGGTGACCAGTGTGTGTGGTGGGAAGCGCGCATGAGCTGCGCAGGGTGGGCTCCCAGCAGGCTACTTGTTCCGGGGGGATGGAGCTGTCTATGACAGCTGTTTCAGTGTAGTGCCGACGTGAAGGCACTTTGCATACTGCCAGACGGCAGTATGCAAAGTGTCTACACGTTACCGCTGCTGATTGCAGTAGTTTTTTGCTTTCAACTGTACGCCACTGCATTTGAACGGCTGTCACAGACAGTTCCTACATTCATTGACGTGGTGTAGCCGCGCCTGCAAAAGGCAGCAGGGCACTGGAAGTGGGGAGCACACCTGGAATTCTCATATGGAGCCTGTGTTTCTTGCATGCGTGCAACAGAAACATATTAATAGGCAGTCAAAAGTAGGCTAGCTAAGGTGTTTGTAAAGAGTGCAGTGATGAGAAAATCAGGGCTGGAGACAGTAAATCTGCATATGGAACTGTATGGAATTTGAACTCTTTGCAAGCCAGTGACATTAGTAGTGACATACAGTAGATGAAGTCAGTAAGCTATTAATGGCAGGAGTAGGGACTGAGCTAAGAGTGAATAGACAATTTTTAGTCTAAAAAGCTAACCAAGGCAACTTAGGAGTGCCTACATACCCCATCATAAGACTGTCTCATAACTAAATACTTGCCCAGAGAGGAGTGGTGGTCAGAGACTGCCACTGCAACTTGCCTTTTCAGGTGGCCTACTTGACGTAACTGTTATTAAATGTGTATGTTGTCGAACAAGGAAAGAGTGTGAGGAAACTTGCAGAAATCGATGCCAAGACTATGAAAGCAATTAAATATGGTAAAGGTAAATTACACAGAACAAACTAGACAGAACGCTATTTGTATACAAATTCAAGTTCTGGTCCCAGACGGGAAACACACTACACTTTGCCAGCAGGAAAAAAGCACTATGGTGGTTGGGGCAGATGCCACTATATACCCTGTGGTGTGAGCTGGACACTGTGCATCTGTGATGGGCACTAGCGCAGCTAGTCCATACTGGAAGGAGAATCACAAGCCGAAGGAAGGAGGTAATAGTTCCACTGTACAAGACCCTGGTGAGACCTCACCTTCAATACTGTGTACAGTTCTGGAGACCACACCTTCGAAAGGACACTGACAAAAGAGGCACGGTGCAGAGGAGGACGACCAAAATGAAGTGATTACATCACAAGTCTTATGAGGAGAGAGTGAGGGACTTCAATTTGCACATGCTGGAACAAAGGAGGGAGAGAGGTGATATGATAGAAACATTCAAGTACCTCAAGGGCATTAACAAGGTGGAAGGGGACAACATATTCCAGAATAACAGTAGTGCCAGAACAAGAGGACATGACATGAGACCGAGGAGAGGACGCATAAGTGGAATGTCAGGAAGTTCTTATGGAAAGGGTGGTGGATGCATGGAATAGCGTGCCCCAGGAGGTGGTGGTGGCAGCCTGTGCAGTGGCGGTCTTCAAACATGCATGGGACAGAAACAAAGGAATAATAGATATACAAAGAAAAAGCTAAAGTCAGTGACCAGATAGGGTCACTGGATGCTTCATTAGGCAGCTTAAATGGGCAGGATTGATGGGTCTAGCGGTCCTTATCTGCCGACAGCATCTATGTATCCATGTACTAGTTCCCACAGAGTTCAGCCACCTCTGGCTCCAAGACCAAAGATGGAAAAGACTGACTCTAGAACTGTATACAATCAAGTTAGGGTTGTTTTCGCCTCCCAAGGTCAGCCCCATGGGGGTGGTAGATAAACACCTGGGTGGGCTCTAGGGACCAAAGGACCAGGTAGCTCATGTTCACTGGAACTCTGGGACAGGATCTTTGGGATCAGACGTGGAACTAACCCAGGTCCTTTTTCTTTTCTCTGGTCCCGAGGAACCAGATTGCATACCTGGCTCTGGAGACTGGGTTCTGGCAGAGCTAGGAGCAGTGTCCCAGGAACCCTCAAGATGAGCCAGAGGAACCATACACAGTTGCTCAGTGTTCATCAACAGAGTGAGAATCAACCCTGCTGCCACAGGAGTCTAGTTAGCGCTGACATTCGTAGAATGGTCAGTCTAGGAATAGACCATCTTTTGGCCCTGGAGCTGGAGTCGGGATGAATTTCACATGCTCAAGAAGTCAGGAAACCACCGTAACCACTGGGTAACCTTAGCATTTAGGAAAAAACTCTGAGAAGCCTTTACACAAACCCTACAGTCTTGAAACTTGAAACGTGGGAATTGGAGCAGAGGAAAGATTTACCTTTCCCATCAGATGATGAACTCCTAGATGAGGGATTAACTGTGTTCGGCAGCTCTGTCTAGCAGAAAGATATTTATTCTGCATCTCTTTACAAGCCTCCCAATACTTGCTCAGTAGGTGCTCTGGATCTGACCAGACTAGACACAAATCATAGGCATCAGTCACTGGTAGAGTTGGTTTACAGGCCATGCAGTGTATCCAGTACTGCCCATACGGATTGGAACCAGAATACAATTAAATCAAACAGGTATGCTGATCAAATTTAAAAAAAAAAAAAAATTCATTCAAAAAGGCATGGAGTGGGACCCAAGGCAATTGGTCTCATCAGCAAAATACAAAAATGTGACATTTAGAGTGAGCTGGAGGAAGGTATGGGGTAGTGCATGAACATGGCTGAAATTCTATTAGAAAGTCCAGGGTACCATCTCCTTGAGCATGGAATCTTCTTGTAGTAATGATGCAGAGGAATCCACATTATCAGAATTAGGTCTTGCATGGAATGTCTTCCAATTAAGCAACAAAGCACGTTGAGGTGGGTTTCTACGAGGAAACAAATGCGCACACAGCGGCTCCAACTGGTGCTGCCAACTGTAGCAGCTGATATCAAAGCAGTCAAGCCAAAACAGCAACAAGAAAGGACTGCACACTCAAACAGACAATAGGATAAGGCAGTGACAAGGTTCAAGGCAGTGCCAGAGGCAGCTGCAGAGCATGGTTAAACATTTCTGTTCCTCTGTCTTTTCCTATGTGTATCATTTTGTACTTTTGAGTTAACAACCCCTCCATATAGCTGTCGGCAGGGTTGTTACTATTGGTGCCTGACAGAGCACTGGGTGCACTGGAACCACTGCTCTGTCCTTAGCAGGTGGGGAGAAGACTAGGGACAGAAATATAAAGAAGTTTAGGCGGGACGTTATTTTGTTCCTGTAGCAGTTCCTAAAAGACCCCATCCTGAGTCAGAGGTGCAGCTGAAGGGGGCTTGCCAGGCCTGGGGTGGTGGTAGGGTCCTGGGCCCGAGTGGCATGGGAACCCTCCAACCCCCATTTGCCCATGATATCGGAGGGGTGTTGTCACTGCCTTATTTTGTAAAAGCCCATGTGAGTGCTGGCTGAGGGGAGCTTGGTGGCCATGCCTTGCAGTGGACAAGACTGGCTTGGTGCCTCAAGAAGGAAGGACAGCAAGCAGGGGATCAAGCTGCAGGCATTGCTGGCTTAAATGCTGGGTACCAGGGAAACCAGATAGCACCAATGGTGTGGAAAAAGGATGTATATCATCGGTGGCAGGCTGCAGAACTCCGACCAGGGTGGCATGGCTCCTCACTGCCCAGGATACTTGCACTTGATCAGGGCTATGTGGGTTTCCAATAGGCCAGGACACTGGCAGCTTGAATCTCCAGGCATTTGGGACTATAAGGGAAGATACGGGACACAGTGGGTTTCCCAAGTGGGCACCCCATCAAGGAGTGTGCACCAAAGGCTTTAAGACCTGGAGGGATTCCCTGAAGATCAGATATCTGAAGGCAGCACACATGAGAGAGAAGGGGCTCCAAAGATGGTAACTATCTGTAAACTCAAAGGTCAAGGTACAGAGCGTAATTTGTGAATGCGCTGGGTGGCTGTGACATTCTGCCAGGTGGGAGAGCCAAGTAGGTGGGTCTGCAGGGCTGATCCCCCCCCCCTTATTCTAGGAGGTTGGACTGGGATACCCCAAGTAACAGTTGGGGCCAGAGATATCTAGGGGGCATGGTGGGGAAGATCAATCTGGCGTAGAAGCTAAACCACAAGGGTTTAGGACATTAGTGGGCTTTCCATGTAATCAGTTTCTGCTTCACTATGTTACTAGCCAAATCTTGGATCATGCCTGAGCTGTGAGTAAAAGCCTACGCTTAGGTAGTAGGATGCAGGAGAAGCCCTTTACTGGCAATTAATTCATTCTTTAGATACAGGGATGGGAGAGTCCATAAATATGCTGGGGTAAGGCACCCCCCCACCAAGGAAACCATACACATGGACCTCAGATTTATTTATTTTTTGCTCCTGCCACCAACCGGCCCCCTTCAGTCCTGCCATTACTGCCCAGCCCCCGTCATCCGTCCCTGAAACATACCTGCTCCCATGTTCCCCCATGGCCGGCCAGGTTACCTCCGAGCGGAGTTACAGTGTTGATTGTTTAGAGGTAGTCCAGGCGATGATGAGGGACCTGTGATGGAGTGGTGGGTGGCATCCTGCACAATTGCGGAATTTCCTGGTTTTCTCCCTGGGGGTGCGGCATGCAATGACATTGCCTATGTCTGCCCCGCCTCCCTAACTATGAAGCTCCTCACTGCCTGACCCTGCCTCCGCACAGGGTCAGTCAAGTGCCAGGTGCCGTCCCCCCCCCTTCCACTCGGAGAAGGAGAGCTGTTTATGGGATGCCTCTATCTTCCCCCCAGCAGACCTTCGGACAGCAAGGGCTCTCGTTCAAACTCGGGTCATTAGCGCTGCAAGAGGTAGCTCTACCACTGCACTTTCAGACCAGCGGGCCTCAGTATTACTATAATGAATGATGTGTGACATGATGAAATGCCAGAAGTACTGGACTCTTTGCTTGACAACTTTGTACAGGGGTTGAAAATTTTGGAGGGGGTCATAAGTCCAGGACTTATGCTTCTTTTAGTCCAGAAGTCCATGGCAGGTGTTGCTAAGCTACACTGTTTTTTCACCTAAATTTTTATCAAAGCATACAATGCTTCTCATTTCTTATAGGAAGCAACATAGACCACTCTAAAGGCCAAATTATTTGCTGCTCACAGTCTGGATTCAAAACTGACTATGCTTGGCTCTAAATTAAGTTTTACAGTCCAGCATGCACCAATAAACCCTCATGTTTTTAGAAATCTTAATTATTACTATCCCTGGACTCGCTAAAGTCCTTTTTGTATTAAGATAGCTGTAGCAATGCAGTAAGGCAGACACATGCGATTTCTAGGTCCACTCCAATACTTCAGATTGTATTTTTTTTTTTTTTTACCTAATAGCCTTAGTCTCCAGTTTTTTAAAAACACACAACTGTTAATTCCCTAAAACCTACTTTAATCTAAATCACCCACTTATTTCAGCACAATGATTGTTACAAGAGCCACAACAAAAAAGATTTCTGTATCTGTCTATCAAAATTTGAGTGAGATTGTGCCAGATTTCCCGCTGGCACATGCGCATTATCAGCAGCTTACCTCATGATTACAGAAAACCATATATGTTGGTCGGCCCGCCAGTGCAGCGGTTGGATTACCGCTTGCGACGTCGGCGACCCGGGTTCGGGAACGGACCGGGTTGCTGGAGAGCTGGCAGGTAAGTATTAGCGTCCTACAGACACCTCTCCTTCTCCGGGGAGGGTGGGAAGTGTCCGCATATGACTTGACCTCAGCTGGAGGCCAGGGTTTCCACAACACCGCGCCGCACTCAATGGAGGCAGGGCGACACTGGACGTCACTGCGTCCCTGCCTCGGAGGAAAACTAAAGAAAATGGAGGAGAGCCTCCATCTACATGAAGCCCTCCCGGGGCTAATTAAGCACACTGCCACCCCAAACAGATACTAGTTCCACAGCCGGAATTAGGGGAACTGGCGTTGTGGCCCTGCCTGGGGCAGGCCGAGGTAACCGGGAGCGTTGCGCACTTGGCGTTCGTGGAAGTCTCGGGACTGCTGACCAGGGCAGAGACAGGACGGAGGCCTCCTGGGAAAAACGATAAAAAAAAAAAAAAAAAGCCACATACGTGTTATCCCTAGGGGTTGCTGGTCTTTGATTGAAGAGTCCCCATCTGTTTTCCATGTGACCAGCCTGAACCCACACTGGCAAGCGTAACTGGGCTACAAGCATGCCACCCCCCACAACTCTCTGAACTCTGAAGGGTGTACTTGGCATGCATGAATACGTCCTACTCACCCCTCACCCCAGCGTAAAGAAAATCAGCATGGCAGGCACATCCTGGAAGGTTGCTTCAGGCGGAGAGGGAGAACTCTGCTGCATGTACGTGGTTAATGCAAAGATGACTACGTCCGACCCCCCATCCCTGCACACCGTGATAGAACAACAACCACGGCAGATGGTGTCCTAGTAAGTGGCTCCTGGCAGAGGAAGAGGAGTCTCAGCGCAATCCTCTAAGCTCCAGGCGGGAGGGGTTCCAGTTACAGGTCCATGCATGCACCAGCAAAACTACACACAGCCAAGTCCGCTGGATTTTAAAGAATGTAGTGTGCAAGCTGACAGCACTTTCTGTGGGTCCCGGACCTTGGATCTAGGGACTTTTCATCCCCTGAATTTATACCAAAATGAACAGCTATGAAAAAATCACTACAGCAAAGGACCACATATGAACTGCCACTCTAGATGTTAGAGTAGTCATTTGCATCCCTGTTTCTCAGCCTCCTTCTCATTGGGAGTGTGACAAAAACTGGTCACTGTGTCGTAATTAGTTGCAAGGGGGCTCCTGGATAGCTATAACACTAACACACCCCTAGACAAGGAAGTCACCCTGGGTCATGCCCACAACCCTCAGGGCATATCTGGAATTAGCTGGCAGGTCAAGGGGTGGTAGGCTAGCATGAGCATTCAATGCTGATACATTAAAAACATGAACCCAGTCACTGGCATATCCCACTACCAAAGTGTGCCATCCTTTTTAGTTTCTGGTTAGGTGGTGGGGTTACTGTCAGGTAATATATGTCACCCTCAACGGTGCCTGAGAAGAAGGGGAGGGGATTACTCATAGGTAACTTACCCCTAGTGAGCATTACGTAAACGCCTAAAAATTGTAGCATTAGAATACATTCTTTTTAAAAAGGGACCCCGTCAACCCCTTTTAAGCCTCAAAAGTTTTGAGCACCCATTAAGAAATGAATGCATTTTCAATCTGTTTAGGAAACTTTAAATAATGTGCTAGCACTGTCAGAGTGGATGGTTTGTAATTAACTATCAGAACAGTGGATTATTGTAAACACCTGAATGAAAAGTTTTTTTTAGTAAAAACATAGACTTTGACGGCAGATAAGGACCGCTTGGCCCACCTAGTCTGCCCATTTCCCTACCTACAGGATAAGCTGCAGATCCTAGTTAACCAACAGCCTATTTCTTCCTACCCCCCCCACAAAAATTGCCTTATGTCTGTTCCATGCATTCTTGAATTCTCTCACAGTTTTAGACCCCACAACCTCCTCAGGAAGGCTGTTCCATGCATCCACCACCCTCTCCGTGAAAAATACTTCCTCACATTGCCCCTGAACTGCCCCCCATCTTAAAATTGTGTCCTCTTGTTCTTGCACATCTCTTTTTCTGAAAGATGCTACCCTCTTGGACTTTGTTGATTCCACTGAGGTACTTAAAAGTTTCTATCATGTCCCCCCTCTCCCTCAAGGGTATACATATTAAGCTCCTTTAGTCTCTACTCATATGCCTCCTCTTGCAGACTCTGCACCATTTTAGTTGCCCTCCTCTGGACTACCTCTATCCTGTCTATGTCCTTGTGGAGATGGGGTCTCCAGAACTGGACGCAGTACTCCAGATGGGGTCTCGCCAACTGTTTGTAAAGAGGGATAACAACTTCCTGCTTTCTGCTGATGACGCCTCTCCCTATACATCCCAGTATCCCCCCAGCCCTCCCTACTGACTTCTCACATTGCTTGATAACCTTAAGGTCATCTGATATGATTACCCCAGGTCCCTTTCCATTTTGTTGTTGTAGTTCTACCTCCCCCTCCCTCCCCCACTGTGTAATCTTCCCTGGGTTTTGTTTCCCACGTGCATTATTTTGCACTTCTTTGCACTGAATCAAGCTGCCATACTTCTGACCATTCCTCCAACCTTGCCAAGTCCCTTCTCACCTTTCCGCCTCCTTGGCATCAACCCTGCTGCAGATCTTTGTGTCATCTGCAAGAGCATACTTTTCCTTCCAGTCACTCTGCAATGTCCTTATAAAGACATTAAAGGACTGGAACCAGTACTGAACCCTGAGTGCCCACTAGTAACCCCTCTTTCTTCAGAGTGGACTCCATTTACAATTACCTTCTGTGTCCTGTTGTCCAGCCAATGTTTTACCCAGGCTACCACCCTGGGACCCTACTCCCAGGCTGGTTAATTTGACTATTAATCTTTTGTGGGACTGTGTCAAAAGCCTTGCTAAAGTCTAGGTAGGCCATGTCCACAGTCCTCCCTAGTCTACTACTTTGGTCACCCAATCAAAGAAATCAATTAGATTCGTCTGACATGACCTTCCCACTGTGAACCCATGCTGCCTTGGGGTCCTGTGCCCCACTGGCCTATAGGTACTCGACAATTCTTTCCTTCAGAAGTAATTCCATCACTTTCCCTACCACAGAGGTCAAACTGACAGGTCTGTAGTTTCCTGCTTCTGTCTTGCTCCCACTTTTGTGAAGGGGAATCACATCCACCTTTCTCCAGTCCTCAGGTACCACACCATGTTCCCATGATTTGTTAAAAAGGGTAGTCAGTGGTTTCACTAGTTCTCCCCTTAATTATTTTAGAATTCTGGGAATAATTCTGTCAGGCCCCATTGCTTTGTCCATCTTCAGTTTTAGGAGTTCTTTCAGAACCCTTTCTTCTGTGAAAGGACTGGGATCGACCCCCCTATCCAGAGTGCTTCTGTTAATTGGATTAGGCACCTCTCCCTCTTCCTCTTTTGTGAATACTGAGCAGAAATATTAATTCAATATCCCTGCTTTTTCACTGTCCCTCTCTGCCCACCCACCGTCCATTCTATTCAGCCTCACTATCCCTCCCTTTGTCTTTCTACACTCCCTGATGTACCTACAAAATGTTTTATCCCCCTTCTTAACCAAGTTGGCTATATTTTCCTCAGTCTGGGCCTTTGCTATTCTGACTTCCCTTCCTGCTTCCTTCTGCCTTAACTGGTACTGCTCTCTGTCCTGCTCCTTCTGTGTTTCCTTATACTTCCTGAATGCTATCTTTTTCTCCCTGACCTTCCCCACCTCTTTTGAGAACCATAGTGGCTTTTCTTTCATTTTGATTTATTTGCTTCACACAAATACTTGTTGCCTCTGTTATGGCAGTTTTGAGGTTTCCCCATTGTTGCTCCACCCCTTCTTCTAGCCTGTTTGCTAGTGCTTTTCTAAGGCACTCTCCCATCTTGCCAAAGTCAGCCCTCTTGAAGTCCAGTACCCTCACTTTTGTATGGCTTGACTCTGTAGCCAAGTTCATCATGAACCACACTGTTTGGTGGTCACTTGTTCCCAGATGGCTACCCACTTCTTGATCTGAGATCCTCTCACTGTCCCCATTTGAGAGTACGAGGTCTAAGGTTGCTCTTTCACAAGTGGGTTCCAAAACTAGCTATCTGTGGCATGCCACCTGTAGGGCATCGAGAATAGCCCTGCTCTTGGATGTGGCTGCAGCAAAGGTGCTCCAGTTAACATCTGGCATATTAAGGTCCCCCATCAACAGTATCTCCCCTTTCTCTGCCATCCTAAATATGCCTTCTATCATATCCTTGTCCATTCCCTCCACCTGACATGGGGGTGTGTATACAAACCCTGTGCAGACTGTGGTGCCATTTCCAGTCTCTAAGGTGACCCACAGTGCCTCCTCCCCTCCCCGTCTACTCTTTTGTTCAGTTGCTTTTATCCCTTCCCTTACATAGAGAGCTACTCCTCCCCCCTTTTCTCCCCTCCCTGTCTCCTGTAGGTTGTGTACCCTGGTATGTTAACATCCCAGTCACGGTTCTCTGTGTGCCATGTTTCTGTGACTGCTATGATATCCAGGCATCCCTCTTCCATCAAGACCACCAATTCAGGGAGCTTGTTCCCAGACTATGGGCATTGGTACTCATTACCCTCCATTTCCTGATGGCCTTACCCCTTTTTGCCCCATCCCTGTCCTTATTGCTTTTGTCACTTTCTCCATTTACCCCTGCCTTTCTCCCTATTGACATCTCTATCTTGGCGTTTACCTCACTTACTTAATGAAAGATAAAGGATAGTGCTGTGTGTTGCAACTTTTGCCTACTGGCTGAGATTTTAAAACTGACAGAACATTTTTAACCTAAATGGGGTTTTGGGACTCAATAAAACACAGGGGGCCAAATATTCAAAAATGCGGAAAAGCAAGGCACAAACGTCTGTGACGTGCCTGACCCCACAGGCTGCTATATTCGGTTGGATAGTGAACCAGCACTATCCAACTGAATGTCAGCCCATGTCAATGTGGCACTAAATTACTTTGCACTGCCCTGACATGGACCTGGGCTGTATCCAGCCTATAGGGAATTCTGCCCCCAGACCAGATAGCACCAGGAACCATGGCACGATATTCTGTTGCAAAAGGCAAATAAGCCTACTGGGTGTGCAAGACGCTAAGGGGCCATTAGCATGCCCATTATGGGGCTCATCTGCATTTTAGGCTTAGCTGACCCAATTCATATCCTGACATAATCCCTGGTGGCCAGTGCCCCCAACCCCTGAACACCATCCCAGTTTTGGCGGTATTCCTAGGTGTTTGAGTGGCACCACACACCCAAAACCTATCCTATATATGTTCTTTATTGCCCTGGTGTCTAATGGTACCCCCACTCTCTGATCCCCCGTCCTAGTTAGTTACTATGTTTTCTGGTGTCTAGTGGCACCCCCCACACTGTGATCCTCCATCCCAGTTGGGTTAAATGATGCCCTGGTGTCCGGTGGCACCCCCACCCTAAAATCCCCTTCCTGGTTGATTTAAATGTTGTCCTATTGTCTAGTGGCACCCCCCCTCCCATCCAAGTGAGTATTACTATATCCTTGGTGTTTGGTGGCACCTCCTACCTCCTCATCTCCCGGCCCATGTCCACTATACAATCATTGGTGTTCCGTGGAACCCCGGTCCCACCTCCCCGAATGCTGGTCGACAAATGCACCAGTGAACATTGGCGGTCCAGCACCCCCAAGCAATCATCTCAACCCCCCCTCGAAAAAAAATAGGAAGAGTGCTGGTGTGTTTGATGGCAGGATTACAACAAATAAATAGCTCTACAGAGCTCGCCTCGTCATCATGGCTTACATAATCCAGGCTTCAAGACACCTGTGTAAACCTGCTTAGTATTACTTGCATAATAAGATAGATCTGGGCCAGCAAATGTCACTACCGTCTACTATAAACACATGCATTAAAATGAAAATGTAATTTTTAAAAGTAAGAGGACTTACTATTCCAAAACCAGGATCATCTCAGATGGCGTCTCGTATACTTCATGCAAGTTTATGACCCATGGGCTGGATTTGGCTAGTTCAAGAACTGCTATTTCATGAATGATTTCCATCTGGCAGTCTTGGCCCTTTCTTCGCTTCCTCATAAACTTGGCTGCATATTCTTTTTCTGTAGCTTTTTCCACACACTTCTTTACCACTGCAAACTTGCCCCTGTACAAAATGAATAATGCAGATACATAATTCCTAGAATTAAGGAGACAACCTACTAGAATAAACAAATGCCATCTACAGAGTGACAACAAACAGTTCACTACAAAGTAGTAATTAAGCAGTGTGAAACCTTGCAGCAACACGGGTAACATCTTGTTTATTTGGTGAGCGTTTTCACCTTCTGGTAATCTAGACAGTTTGCTTGTTTGAGGCTAGATTGGGTAAAAAAAAAAAAAAAGGTAGAAATGTTATAACTTGCTGCTTTCCTGGTTGTTTGTCCTAAAGAGCAGGTATCCACCTCAGTACAGTGTATTCAATAATTACAACATGCGTGCACTTTATTTGGCTATTACAATGTGCTGGCAGCCACTTTTCTATTTCACTGGTCCTTCCCAGGTTTTGCACTACCTTTTGCAGACTTCTCCATGAAGTCTATATAAAAACCTTTTCAGGTTTTTTGACTTCATATCGCACTTGTTATGACATCATAGTGTTCACCATAATAAAAGTCAGAAGTTACAAGTGTGAGGTCAGTTGGGGACAGTCTGGAGTGTTTTTTGAAGTGGAATAAGTAAGTACTTGTTAACATGAAATAATAAAACACAAAAAAAAGACGGAGGATGGGACACAGGCAAACATGTAACTGCTATTGAAATAATGATTCAAAATATTTTCTTTCAGTAGATACTTGGGACCATGTTCATAGTCAGTCACAGTCACAGGGGAGGTGGCATGAATCCCAATAGGAACTGGTCTGCTATGCAGACCAGCACTAAAAAGGTTTTACTGTCTCGTGCATTACACAGTTGGAGATTTAGATGTTCTCTCTTGGCTCAGAAACTCACGTTTTAATAACTTCTTTACTGAATGTTACCATATGGTAAAGAATAAAGAGGTACACATAAATATTCAGACATCAAGGACAGAAATCAAATGAAGAGCCCTTATCTGCATGACTAGTATAGTAAGGGATTACACCGTGGAGATACACAACTCAGACAGGATCAGGCAATGAAACCAGAGAGAGAGAGAACACTCTCCCCTAAAATATACAAGTAATATTGGGAATCTTCCCACTTGTAGGGGTTGGAGGCAGGGAGTAATTTTGAATACACAGGGCTCAATTATCAATCACAAAGGATCAGCATGTAATTGTCTGCATGACTGTTTTGTTTCAATTCCTTGCCAGCAAATCCTTGAGCTATACTCAAAAGTGAGGGGGGTGCAGAACTTCCTGTGTGGTCACGGACTGTATTATGAAAGTGCAGGGAAGGGGCTGCCATAGGGCCATTTTCAAAGCATGGCGACCCACACAATCTCATCTGCAAACTTTAGCAACACCCCTGTCTTTATAACCGTTACAGACAGGCAGTGGGGGTGCTGCTGAAGTGTGACTGGAGACTAAAGAGTCAGAGGCAGATCATCATTGGGACCATGTTGGCCAGATGTACAGTGGCATGGGGGAGGTTCCAGTGGATGCCAGCAAAGACTGTATTTGGACTGGGATTGGGCCTTGGACCATCATGAGGAACCAGAAACAGCCACACATGCTGAAGACGCTTCAGCCTAGAAGCAGGCCTCGGGTGAACATCATAGTGTATGGAACGACACCTTGCTGCTCTGTGTATGGTGGAGTGCCATGCGACTGGCACTATGCCATACACAGACCTTCAATGGACATCATTTTGGTGTTGGCATCTGCTAACAGCTGGAAAAACTCACTTGCGTTCCAGCGTAGGCACAGGAAGATCTCCTCCATCTGCGTCTAGCTACATGTGGTGGCACAACAAGGAGGCTGTCTGCACTTCCACATACTCGGTGAAGAATCACACACCTTTGGTGGCTTTGTTATCCAGCAACAGGAATAAACAATCTCCTCTTTAGACACTGTTCTCTCTAGCCCCATCACTTCCAGTTTTATGTTTAACCCCCATGACTGATACTAAAGGGAATGTGTACAATTCACTGTATAATTATCTTAACAGTTACTAGAGTTAGCCAGCAAAGGACTTTAAAATGTAGATTTCCATGTTTTACTAAGCAGTGATATGGAGGTATCCATTTTGCGAACAGGAAGGATGTGATACATCACTGCCTGACCAATCTCAACAGTGTTCATGCGGCAGGTAAGGATAATGGGAATGGGCTGGCAGCAGAGTTTGCATGGTGCTCTGATATTTGGGGAGTGCACTGTACCCTCCATAGCTGTTTTGAAGGGTATAGACTGACTGTAGCCATCTCTCCAGTTTCATGTTTGGTGGTAAAAATTATTTTCTTGGATGTACTCCCAGAGGCGTAGAGCTGTACTTGAAATTCTAATTCTTTGCATGATTCACGTACATCTCTACTTAAATGGGAATACTGGCTGGCAGGGAAGTGAAGAAAACCACAGATTTTATGTTTTGCACAGTGCAACAAGAGAATGCCATGTATCTTCTCATGATATGACAGGATTCCTATCTGTAGGAACAGTTTGTTTTAACCTACTTTAAAGGAAAGCTGTCTTCAAATGGGGCTCCCGCCCCCGCAAGGCTTATCTCCCGGTTTAGCTTTTTATATGAAAGGTGGTGTTTTTCTAGCGCAGCAAAATACTGTACCTTAACAAGGAAAAGTCCACTACCCAGGAAGTATGGCGGACACAGGGAGGCTCCATTAACTGTAAAAGTGCAGCACCGCACCTTTACAGTTAATGAAGCCCTTCTGCATGTGCCATACTTCCGGATAGCAGACTTTTCCTTGTTAAAATAAAGTACTTTGCGTGCGAGAAAAACGCCACTTTTCATATAAAAAGCTAAACCAGGGGATAAGCCTTGCGGGAGAGGGAGCCCCATTTGACGACAGCATTCCTTTAACTGCACACTGCTAGGGCTGGCAAGGCAGTGACATCCCTTGCTGTCCACAAAACACATACCTCCTCCACATCATAATTTTTAAAGTATTTTTTCCGTTTTACTGAAAATGTTTTTTAAATATTGCCCAGCAGTTCATTTACTGTATCCTTATAGTAAACTTTACAACAATCATAAGGAATGGCCCACATTTCATGTGGAAAAAAAATACAGGTTACTCACCTGTAACAGGAGTTCTAGGAATGGTATATGTTGTTCATCCACACTCATTGGCAGGTATCCTTGCCGCTTTAAATCTTGCCGGAAGGTCTTCAAGCTTGCTCCTCCCACCCACCCGGGTGGTATAACTCGGCTCCGCCCATGGCGCTAGATCTGGCCCGCTGGAAGCTCAGGTTGTGCGTGAGCCGAGGGAGGTCGGGTGGAGTGTGTGGATGAACAACATATACCATTCCTAGAACTCCTGTTACAGGTGAGTAACCTGTATTTCTAGGACATGGATATGTTGTTCATCCACACTCATTGGCAGACTCCTAGCAGTTCTCCGGGAGGAGGAGGCAAGACTTACCCAATACTTACTTGGGAAAGAGAACTGGAGACCGAGGCCCCAAAACCAGCATCCGGCGTGACTCAAGGTCGATGTGGTAATGGGTAATGAAGGTGTTTGCTGACTTCCAGGTAGCAGCCCTGCAGATTTCCAGGATAAGGGCGTCCCTGGAAGCAGCCACCGTTGCAGCAGTATGGCGGGTAGAATGAGCTCTTATCCCTCTAGGGGCTCCATGCCCGCCAACTTAAAGCAGAGATCTATGCAGGAGGTTACCCACCTGCTTATCGTCCGCTTGGCTGCAGATCTGCCAGATGTGGCTTCAGCGTAGGTGACAAACAGCTGGCGAACCTCTCCCCGAATTTCAGCCGTGCGCTCCTTATAATAAGTGAGCGCCCTTCTAGGGTCCAGAGTATGGAGCCTATATTCGGCCTCCGAGGTGTGATTGGGGTAGAACACCGGCAGAGTCAACACCTGGTTAAGGTGAAACTCCGACACCACCTTCGGAAGGAATTTCGGGTGGGGGCGCAGGACAACCTTGTCCCTGTGGAAGACCAGGTAAGGAGACTCGATGGAAAGCGCCTGGAGCTCTCCCATCCTTCTGGCTGACGTAATAGCCACCAAGAAGGCGGTCTTCCACGACAGGTGAGAGAAAGCACACCTGGCATAGGTTCGAATAAGCTTGCCCATGAAGCTTTGCCAATACCAGCAGTAGATCCCAGGAGGTGGAGGTTCCCGCACTGGAGGAAATGTGATCAAGGCCTTTGGAAAGCACCAGACCACCTTCCCCGCGCCACCGACTGCTTCCCGCCCGCGCCGTAAGCAGAGATGGCTGCCAGGTGCACCCTTAGGGTCGCCGACCTAAGCCCTTGACTAGAAAGGGACCATAAATAGTCCAAGATGCTTGCAAGGAACAGGAGGAAGGGTCCAAGCCCTTGCCTGGCACCAAATGGAAAACCTTTTCCATTTGAAGGCATAGCATTTTCTGGTCGACTCCTTACGGGACGCCTCAACTACATTGAGGACCTCGTCGGAAAGACCCAAGGCCTGGAACTCTAGCCGCTCAGGAACCAGGCCGTCAGGTGCAGGGATTGAAGGTCCGGATGGAACACCTTCCCCTGATTGACTGAGAGCAGGTCCGGGCGAGCTGGAAGCTGCCGCGGAGTCCTGGAGCTGAGACTGAGGAGATCTGGGTACCAGAACTGGCGAGGCCAGTCTGGGGCTATCAGAATCACCTGCGCCTTGTCCCTCCTCGCCTTGAGAAGCACCTTGTGGATCAAGGGAAATGGGGGAAAGGCATAAAAGAGGCCCGGGGTCCACTGCCTCGAGAAGGCATCCCCCTGCAGCGAGCCCTGCTGAGGGGGGCGGGCATGGAACAGACTCAACCAGCGTTCTCCCTGGAGGCAAGCAGGTCCACCAGAGGTGTGCCCCAATGGGAGAACAGATGCTGTACTACCTCCGGCAGGAGAGACCACTCGTGGGATGCAGCCCCTATCCGGCTCAGGGCATCGGCCAGGGTGTTGGAGGCTCCTGCCAAGTGAATGCTAGGAGATCCGCCTCCAGGCTGCGCGAGTGGCCAAATGCGGAAGCTTCCTTGCATAGAAGCATGGGAGCGTCCCGCCCTGGCGGTTTAGATAGTACATGGTCGTGGTATTGTCCGTCTGGACTCGGACCACTTGACCCCGGAGGAACGGAGCAAAGGCGGTGAGAGCTAGGCGGACCGCTCGGAGCTCCAGCAGGTTGATGTGGCATCGGGACTCCCGCGGGGACCAGAGGCCATGAGCCCGGTGTTCCCCCAGATGGGCACCCCAACCCATCAGAGAGGCATCGGTCGATAGAGAGACCGTCGGCTCGGGGCGGACGAACGGGATGCCCTCCTGCAAATGATCTGGAACGGTCCACCACTGGAGAGCGTTCCACATCCCCTGTGTCACCGACACAAGCTGGTCCAAAGGATCGCAGCGTTGTGACCACTGGCTGGCCAGTCCCCACTGAAGGGGACGCATGTTCCAGCGGGCCCAACGGACCACGCTGGTGCAGGCCGCCATGAGACCCAGGAGGCGCAGGAAGTCCCGGGCAGGGCGCAATTGCCCAACCAGAAATGATCGGGCAAAGTAGGAAAGAACCTCGGCCCTGTCCGCCGGGAGCCGCGCTCTGGCTCGAAGAGAGTCGAGCTGCGCCCCGATGAATAGAATCACCTGCTTCGGCTCGAGTTCCGACTTGGCCTCGTTGATAAGGAGGCCCAGTTGAGACAGACCTGGAGGGCCAGATCTCTGGACCACTCCGCCTCCTTCCTGGAGGAGCTGCTATCAAGCCAGTCGTCCAGGTAAGGGTACACCGGACCCCTCGGCGCCAGAGGGAATGCTGTCACCACTGCCATGCATTTGGTGAAGACCCTGGGAGCTGGAGACAAGCCGAAGGGCATGGCTTGGAACTCGAAGAGGATCCTTCCGCTCGGAAGCGAAGGAATCTCTGGTGAGACGGACGGATAGGGACGTGAAAAAACGCGTCCTGCAAGTCCAGAGAGCAGAACCACACGCCGCGTTCCAAGGATGGTATTATCTGAGCCAGAGTGACCATCCTGAAGGTTCGAGACCTTAGGAACTTGTTTAGGTCGTGTAGGTCGAGAATGGGAGTCAGCCCCGTCCGCCTGGAACCAGGAAGTACCTGGACACAAACCCTGGGTCTGAAGGAGGGTCCACCACCTCTCTATCACCTCCTTCTGGAGGAGGAGGCGATGTCGGCTCGGCAGGCCGCCAGTGAACTGGGGATCCCGAAGCCCCGAGGCGGCGGCTCTGAAGGGTGGTGCCTGCTCCGAATTCCAGAGGCAGGCCTCTTCCCACACCTCAAGACCCACCTGTCCGTGGAAACAGCGGACCAGGCGGGCGAGTGCGGGCCGTCCCCGGGGGACCAGGGAGTGGGTAGCGGAATGGGGCGACACCTCAGCCCGTCACTGGGCAGGCTTGGAGGAGGGACGGCCGAGGGACCTCCTGGGCCTTTACTCCCTGCCTCCTGTTAGAGGCGGCGGCTTGGGTTTGGGATGCCAAGGCCGAGCCTGCTGGCCCCGGCGTAACACTGGGCAGGCGGCGAGGCACAGGAGACGAAAGGGCTTAGGCTGTGGTTGCGGCCTTTGTCCTTCTGAGCGGAAGAGACAGAGTCCAAGGTAGCATTGGACTTCTCGATCCTCTGCAGGTGACCTTCCACCCCAGGGCGAAGAGGTCAGTCCCAAAAGGAACATCCGCCAACTTGTGCTGGGTATCCGAGTAAAGGTGGATATCCTCAGCCAAGCGCATGACGCATAGCCACTCAGCGCCACCGATCTGGCACATGAGTCCCCTATATCCAAAGCAGTCTGGATGTGCTGTTTGGCCACTGCCCTGCCCTGGTCCCGCACCTGCTTAACCGTAGTCTGCAGATCGGCGGAAGATGAGGATGACCTCATCCAGGGAGCCCAACAGGGCATGAGAAAATATGCCATGAGGACGGCCGAACTGGCCTAGCGAAGAGCCGAGAGAGGGCTAGCGTAGACTTTTCGCCCGACATAGTCCAATTTCTTGGACTCCTTGTCAGGAGGTTTGTCCACATCCCTGCGCGACACGGCGCGCCGAAAACGCTGTCGGTAACCAACCCCTCAGCAGAGGGGTGTTCCGAAAACCAGACAAGGAACCGGGGACAGATACTTCCTGGCCATCCTGGCAAGGCGCAGGGCAGGAAGCAGGGCTGCCAAAGCTCCAGTGCCGGACCCACTATGGCCTCGCCACCGGAAAGGCCTCCGCGGAGAATCCCTCGGTCCAGAATCTCCGTGAGGGGATACCTGGCCGTTTGGAACGGGTTGAGCTCCATCCCGTGGACTCGAGATGAGCCAAGAGTCCTAGGAAGGACGACCGGCTATCGAGGCCCATTGACTGACCTCCTGAAGACTCCAAGTCCAGTCGCTTGGAGAAAAGGAGGAATCATCTTCGGACTCGGAAGAGTCCTCGAAGAAACTGCCTCTGGCCTGAGCCACCCTTCACCTGCCGAGGTCGGTCGGGAGTGAGGGTAACTGACAGCGATGGGGTAGACCCTTGGCCGACCGAGAATCCTGGTCGGGCCCCAGTGGTGGCTGTGGGCAGAGGTTCCACGAATCGGTGGAGCAGCTGGTTTTGGCGAACAACCGGCCTGGGTATAGGCTCCTCGGATAAGTCGAGGGTTGTGTCGGCGCTCGGTGACAGCCATTAATGGCGGGGAAGGTGACGGGTCGGCTTACTCCCGCCAGGAGGAGTTGTTGCAACATAAGGTCCTCGCATCGCCGACGCACTTACGCCGAAGCTTCCTCATCCGAGGAGGAGGACGAGGGACGAGCGGGCGACGCCACTTACAAGGGTGCCGAGACCGACCGCTTATGACGGTGGGATCGGCTGGACCGCGAAGAGGTCCGAGACCGAGACCAGAGTCCCGGAATTTCCGAGGTCGGTGCGGGGAGGTGTCGGCCGGAACCGGCACTCCCTTCGGCTCGGATGGTCCATCCGAGAGCTCCGGAACCGGAGGCACAGGCGAGCCCACGGGATCCTCAACTCCTCCCGGGGGAACCGGGGAGAGGGGAATCTCGGCTGCTAAAGGCGACAGCCCGTCCAATGGGTCGAAAAATCTCGACTTCATCGGTGGGAGTCTCGGTCAACTGACCTGGCGGGACACCGTGAGGCCAGTGGCCGGCTTGCCGGTCGACCGAAGCCGGCGGTCGACGGCCCGGGAAGGGACCTTTCCGCTCCCAAGAGCGTCGACGGAGGGACTTACCCTGTCCTCTTTTGGACCCGAGAATAAGGTCCTGCAGACGCAGGCCTTCTCCTTTAGTGGAGAGGGCAGACAAAGCTCCTTAAAAGAACCGTGTAAGAAGAGCCCAGAGAGGCGGGATAAATGCGCGGCCGAGGAAAGTCTGACGCGCGCCTCCTCTTGAGGCGACCATCCGCTCGAGCTGATCCGCGAGCCATGCGCCCTGCAACGCCAACCAGGCCTCCTTGGACTTCACCGAGGGAACGCTTCTCGGACGGCCCAGTTGCAATCGGGCAGCACGGTCTCGAGGACGAGGCCGAGAAAGATGAGCACAGGTCGCAAGCCCGCGGGTCGTGGCTCAAGGCCTAAGCATAGACACACGTGGGAGTGTGGATCCGTCCGAGACATCTTCACCCGCATGGGCATCTCCGAAATCCGGGAGTCGATGTGTCCATCGCAGCCGCGAGGGATAGAAGACTGAAGTCTTTTTCGCAAAATTTATTTTTAAATCCACAAACGGAGAAATAGGAACCAGTCTCAAACGCAGAGCGTTAAGGAGGGAACCTGAGCTTCCAAGCGGTAAGGAAGATCTGGCGTCATGGGGCGGAGCCGAGAGTTATACCACCCGGGTGGGTGGGAGGAGCAAGCTTGAAGACCTTCCAGCAAGATTTAAAGCGGCAAGGATACCTGCCAATGAGTGTGGATGAACAACATATCCATGTCCCTAGAAATAGGGATTTCTAACCCATCTACCTATATTTGTTATCTAGGACACAGCTGGATGGAGAAATGCCAAGCTCCTGAATCTGTCTGCAACTCTAATAAATGTGTCTATTAATTTAGAAGATGACTGAAATTAATCCAGTAAATGGATTCTTTAAAAGTGAAGACATATAAGCTTACTGGAACGGATACAATTGCTAATGGCACAGTACAAGCTGGGAAGTGGGTAAGTAGAACTGCGTTCAGCAATAAGCAGATTGCCTATTTGGGTCTCTGCTGCATTAGTGCCTTCTCGCTGTAATGCAGCATACGGCACAGACGTGTTTTAGAGATGCAGGTGTGTTGTCTTTTTTCCTTCTCTTAGTGTCTCCCTTGGGCTCATTCCTGAGCCCCCTTACTCTTTTTCATCCACATCACCCCTGTTATCCACTGAGTCCAGATTTAAAGGCCAGTTCTGAATAAGGTGTAACTGAGGCATTTTATTTCGTACCATAGTTATGCCTTACTCAAAAGGAGGACCTTAATCACTTAGAGAGAGAGAGAACTTTATTATCTTGGACCATCTATGCTACTTTCTGGCTTTTTGCTGGACTCGTCTACATATACACACACACATAATTAGGGGTGAAAGACTACCAGCAGTTGCTCAGGTTCCTCACTCCCACTAGCTCAGTAGGAATACCCAGTCACTCCATTTTGTGGAAAGTACAGACGGTGGCAGACATGTACAATTTTTTTTTTTTTTAACCAAGTGTGTTAGTTTTTCTGGAATCTTTTTCAGGTGGTGCTGTAAAAAAAAAAAAAAAAAGGCATCTTGGCCTTTTCACATGCAGCAGCCTTATCAGGCCCTCAGGGTTAAGACAAATAGAATCTGTCAGCAGAAAAGGACCGGTAGACCCATCTAGTCTGTCCTAATTTTTTCCTGCTTAATACGACATGCTATTTGGTCACTGGTGGTTGAAGTGCTAGTAACTAGGTCTGGTTTAGTACATATTTACTATGTCTTTTCTCTACTTTCTTATCAACTGCTGCTTTTGATGCGGGCAATTGTAGATCAATTTACACATCTTTTTAAAAGTGTCATGGATGGTAATACTGACTTCTGCTCTGTGGCACTCTGTAGAACACAGAAAGGGGTTTTACATGCCTGCTCCTTCATGGTTTGTAAGAAGGCCACATTTGTTTAAATTCTTCTATGGGGGGCATCTGAGTCCTTCCAGACTGGATGATGGACTCATTTACCTTTTTTTTTTTTTTTTTTTCTTGTTTTTCCAAGCCGAAATATTTTTTTCGACTTTTTAAGGTTAGTGTGAGAAGATGATGACTATCTGCCTTTTTTTAAGTCGTGTCTACACAGCTGCAGCGCTCTAGCATTTGTGCTGCTCCCTTCCCGCTGCGGTTGTTGCTCTGCTAGCAATCCCCCGTTTACACAGCCTGCCCTCACAGCACTGCATGTTGCTCCGAGGAGGGGCTGTGAGTGTCTAGGAGGATGCCAGGAGACACAGGTAAGAAGCAGAGCGAGCGCAGCAAAGTGTTCACACCGCCAGTTGCTGCACTTGATCTGATACAGAAACCAACAACTGAGTCGGTGCAGAAAATGGATCGAAGCCACACTTGCGCCACTCTGGAATGTGTCAACACACCCAACTTTGCAGCACATGAACCAGTGCGCATGGGTTGATGTGCTGCAAAGCTGGCGGTGTACACGGGGCTTTGGAATCTTTATCCAAGCGTTCCTCAGCTGAGGAGTTATGATCTTTTGTGGGCTTCCTTAAAGCAAATGTTCAAAAGAAGTGCACTCAAAGTGGGCTTTTTAAATGTCAAGGCCCATACCAGATCCTGGTAAAAGTCTTTTAGAAATTACCCAAATTTTTTAAAGTTTTCCTATTCTGAAGGAAGGGGATCGTAAATTCAGCTGAACAGATGGCTAGTCGATCCCTTCCACTTTCTGGTTTGTAATCTCTGCCCCCATGCTCAAACGTTTTGTGACGTCTAGCCAGGGAGAGTGTGGGGGGTGTGCCCCATTGAAATCTATGGGGTCAATTTAGAAAAGAGCTTTATGTATCTTAAACAGTGTTTAATATAAATGAAAGCCAACATTTAACTAACTTCTTAGTGAAACACTGACTTTCATTTATATCAAATGTTGCTTAAGAATATATAAAGCTGGTTTCAGAACTGGCCCCACAGACTTCAATGGGGCATGCCCCCCCATCTCCACGCTCTCCCTAGTTAGGCCTCACAAAACACCTGAGAGCGGGAGCAGGGACATCAGACCAGGAAGTGGAAGGGACCAACTGGCCGTCTGTTCAGCTGAATTTACGATCCCTTCCCTTCAGAATAGGCAAACTTTAAAAAATGTGGGTAACTGCTAAAAAGACTTTTGGCAGGATCTGGTAATCGGCTATGACATTAAAGAAGCCCACTTTATAATCTTGGACATGCTCTTTAAATATTCTAGACTGTTCTTTAGGGGAAGCTTTGTCAGCTGACATTACTAAAGAGTCGTTCTCAACCTTTTTATTAACTCTGCATTATGTTCTAGATGCCAGATTTGAACAAATCAAGGCCACTGCTCAAATCCGAAGAGCCTTCTGGCTCCAAGTCAGCAGGGAACGGGCTGAACCTCAAGCCTAGAGCTTCGTAAAACAAAAGATATGGAAAGACATTTCAAAGTCATACTGAAGGAGGTAGGCTATATGGAATGACATTTCAAAGTCATTAGTACAGAAGAAAAAATTACCTTAGTAATTATGTTTCTTCTAATGGAGTCTTGCTGTATTCTGACTATTGCAGTTAGCCCCAGCCTTTAAACTGCCCCGGAGAACAAACGGTTAACTTTCTATGCAGAGCATAGAATGCTAAACTCGAGCTCGGTTGAGGTCTCTGTCTGGAGACCATTGAAATCCAACCATCAGATTCTTACGAGCAAAAACTCACTAACTATCATATGTGGAAATTGCAAAATTTTTAGTAGCCAACTGGCAACAAAAAGTTTTGGATTCCCAAAGGAAGACTCATGTCAGGAAACCCAAAAACCAATCCAAATAAGAGTAATAAGAAAAACACCCAAATGAAAAGAAGAGGGTATAACAGGAGCACCCCTGAAGTGCAACACTGCACCTGCCCACCCACTTCCCAAAAACTGGTTCTGAGAGGGGAGGCAGGGAGGGAGGTCAGAATACAGCAAGACTCCATTAGAAGAAACATAATTACTAAGGTGAGTAATTTTTTCTTCAAACAACATGAAGTCTTGCTGTATTCTGACTATTGCAGACTACCAAGCAGTACCCCCATGGAGGAGGGACAGAACCTACTTTGGGAATAGGCTCTGAAGTACTGCTGTGTCAAACCGAGCATCACTCCTAGCCTGGCTATCCAGAGAGTAATGCTTGGTAAAGGTATGGACTGTTTTCTAGGTGGCTGCTTGACAAATTTCTAAGAGAGGGTAATCCCTGGCAGCAGCCAGGGAAGCAGCTGTACCTCTAGTGGAGTGAGCCCTCAGGCCTGAGGGTGGAATTGTTCCTAGTTTCTCATAGCAGAATTGTATGCAGGACACAATCCACCTGGCAACAGTTCTCTTGGTGGCAGGTTTGCCCTTTCCCACGTCTCCATAAGTGAGGTACAACTGGAGGGAATCAAACCTGTGACCCTTGGTACACTCTATATAGTAGCTAAGGGCCCTTTTAACATCTAAACTGTGTAGCCTCCTCTCTCCTGAAGAAGAATGATTGGTGAAGAAAACAGGGAGAGACAGACTGATTCAAGTGGAAATCTGAAACCACTTTAGGCAAGAACCTTCTATTGGTTCTTAGGACCACTTTATCCCTATGAAAGTAGATAAAAATCAGGTTCCACTGACAGGGCTTGCAATTCACTGATACGTCTGTAAGAGGTAATGGCTACTAAAAACACAGTTTTCCAAGTCAAGTACTTAAGCTCTGCTGAGGACATAGGTTCAAAGGGGGGTTGCATAAATTGAGCAATGCAAACATTTAAATGCCAGGCAGGGGCAGGGTCTCTAAAGGGAGGATTTGTATGAAGCAATCCCTTAAAAAATTTACAGAACACAGGATGAGAAGATAGTGAGGAAGACTTTCCCACTGACAGAAAAGCAGAAACAGCTGACAAGTGCACCTTGAGAGTAGCTGACCTGAGGCCTAAGCCATTCAGATGGACCATATAATCCAGAACTGTGGACAAATCAGCAGTATCTGGGGAAATATGTTTCTTGGAACACCACATGCTGAATCTCTTCCATTTGGAGTTATAGGTTTTTCTAGTGGCGGGCTTTCGAAAGGCTTTGAGAATATCCAGAACTCCCTGAGATAGATGCAAATCTGCATACTCTAACTCTTCAAGAGCCATGCCTTGAGATTGAGAGACTGAAGATTGGGGTACCAAATCCTTCCCTGAGAGGAGGTTAACAGGTTGTAATTCCTGGGAAGCGATAGGGAAAGATGGATTGCTAGGGACAGCAACAGAGGGTACCAAGGCCGTCTGGCCCAGTCTGGAGCAATCAGAATCACTTTGCAAGGTTGTGACCTTATCTTGAATAAAACTTTGAACAGTAGAGGAAAGGGAGGGAAGGCATCCAGAAATTTCTCCTCCCAGTTCAGAATCAGGGCATCCAGGGGGACTGGACATCTGCAACAAAAGAGAGGAAGTTGGTGATTGTCTGGGGCTGCAAAGAGATCCATCTCTGGAGTGCCCCACCTTGAAAAAATCACCTTCAACACCAGAGGGTCCAGGGACCATTCGTGACGGCCCTGTGAGATCCTGCTCAGTGCATCTGCTAGCACATTGTCCTTCTCAGGAAGGTGGACTGCTATCAGAGAGGTCTGCAGGGAATAAGCCAGGGACCACAACTTCATGGCTTCTGTGCACAAGGCCGTAGACCGAGTGCCTCCCTGCTTGTTGATGTACCACATTGTGGTGGTGTTATCTGTTCTGACTTGAACCACCTTGTTCTGCACTGACAGAGAAAGCTTGCAGGGCCAGAAAAACTGCCCTGAGTTCTAGGAGATTGATATGGAGAAGGGATTCCTGAGGGGACCACAGTCCCTGGGCAGTGAGGGCCCCCAGATGGGCTCCCCAGCCCAAAAGGGAAGCATCAGTGGTAAGGACCACTGAATGAGACTGAGTGGCAAATGGGACCCCTTGCCTTAAATTGTCCTGATCCTGCCACCAATGAAGGGCTTGGATCAGGGTCCGGGTCACTGGAATCAGTTTGGTAAGGGAGTCCTTCCTCTGGGACCAAAAGGCCCTCAGATGGAACTGAATGTCCCTCATCTGGAATCTTTCCCCTTGGACCAGTGCTGTAGAAGCTGCCATGTGGCCCAAGAGCTGGAGGAAATGCCTTGCTGGTCAAGACACCTGAAGGCTGAAGGAAGAAGCCAGTTCTATAAGAACTCTTGCCCTTTCCAGGGGAAGAAAGGCTCTTGCTTTGACAGTATCCAGCTCTGCCCCTATAAAGGTAAGGAGCTGCACTGGCTCGAGAACTGACTTGGGAAGATGTTTGTTCAGGTATCTTAGGTCTAGGATGGGTCACCACTCCCGTCTTTTTTGGGGTAAAGAAGTACCTGGAGTACAGACCTTTGCCCCAGTGTAGGGTAGGAACTCTCTCTATGGCTCTTAAGGCCAGAAGAGATGAAACCTCTGCCTCTAGGGCAAGGGTTTCTGAGAGACCTGCAGATGGAAAAGATCTGGCTCTCATCTTCGGAAATTTTTTGAAGCTGAGAACCAGTCCCTGGATTACTACTTCCAGGACCCACTTGTCTGAGGTAACAGACATCCAGTCCTGGACAAAGTCAGCCAGCCTGCCCCCTACCGGAATAGGAGAGTAGACCCAGGCAGACCCATCAGGGTGTCTGCTTGGCAGGGGCCTTAGGCTGAGGAGTGGATGCAGCCCTGCTCATCCCTCTTCTGCCTCTCCCTCTGAAGAATCCCCTCTGTGAAAAGGGAGAAGAGGCCTGTGCTTGGTAAAAAGGCCTATGAAAAGGCCTGCCCCTTCCCCTTAGACTGCTGCCTTTGAGGAGTTGCCTGCCTCTCCTTGGCCTGAGCACTCCTGTAAGTGGTCCTGTACTCGTCCATTTTCTTCATGTAATTCTCTGTGTGCTCCCCAAACAGAGAATTACCCACTACAGGAAAATCCATGGCCTTAGCCTGGGTGTCCTTTGAGAGGCTAGTACACCTGAGCCAAGCCATTCTCCGAAGAGCCACAGATGTAGCCATGACTCTTGACACATCACTGGAGTCCACAGCAGCATGAAACTGTACTTTTGATGCCTCATTCCCATCTGTAGCCACTTCCTCCAGCTCCTTGGCTAGCTGAGGGGAGGCCTGTTTAGCCAGTGTCAGTACAGTGTCCCACCTGGGCTTCTAGTACCTGGTTGTATAGGCCATATAATTCGCCTGCCTGAGTCCCAAGGAAGATGCCATGTACTGTTTCTTTTTGCCATGGCATCAATCTTCCTGGAGTTTTTGTCTGAGGGGTGTGAAGCCAAGGGAATGTTTGCCTTGTCACAGGCAGCAGCCTGCACTACCCCTACATGGCTACATTGCTGGTATAAAAACTCTGTATCTAAGCCTGATAGTGTGTACCTCTTGTCCATCCTTCTGTCAACAGGAGGTACAGAATTGGGATACTTCAGGATTTTTTGTGTCTGCTTCCCAAAGGATTTGTGAAGGGGAATAGACAGTCTCCTGGAGTCTGGGATGTCCATCATTTCTACATAATCAGGATCCTCTTGATCCTCCATTGCCTCCTCCATAGGGAGCTGGAGGGTTTCAGCCACTTTTCTGTAAAACAGAAAATGGGAAAGGGACTCAGAAAGCCTAGGAGGGGAAACACCAGAAGGTCTGTCTGGGGAGATGTCCGGTTCCACAGGCACATCCAGACTTTCACCATCATCATCACCATCATCTTCAAACTCCGGTTCATAAAAATCTTTAGGGGCATAATCTTGAACGGGGGAACCGACCAAACTGAACCCCTGCCAAAAGGTGCTGGATCGGTCGGAACCAGGCGAAGCGAATCCACAATCCGAATCGCTCTGGCTATCTCTTCAGTGGTCGGAACATGAACCTCTGGATCCGAACCAGTCTATTTTTCTTTGCGTTTCCTTTTTGCAGGAACCGACCCCTCAGGATCGACTCTCCTCTACCCGAAGAAGTATCGCCCTAGTCAGAGGGCACTCCTTCTGGTTCGGTCGGAACCGAACCGGGCTGGCCATCCGGGTCAGCGGACTTCTCAGCCTCCTTTTCCCTTAGTCTACCTAATCTCTTTTCAAGGGTAGATTTAGGAAAATTTTTACAGATTTGGCAGTCTGTATCAAGGTGTTCAAACCCCCAGACAATAAATACAGGTGGTGTGGGGATCGGCCTTAACAAAGACCTCCCCACACTCACTGCAGTGTTGAAACCCAGTGGGCCCGGTTTTTTTCTTGGGTTTCTCAAACATGGCCAACCTAACCAAACTTACCCTTTTTATGGCAACCGCCAGGCAAGACTCCCTTATCGGTTCCTAACCGTGTCACGGATATTGTAAAAAAACGTTCAAAACATTTTTTTTTTTTTTCCCCCAGAACCGATAAGGACTGGTAACCACACTCTAAAGTAAAACACAAGGATTCACTACAAGTGATCAGTTCAGCCGAACCGATCTAACACTTTACAATTTCCACACAGAAAAACAGAACAAAACCAGTCTATTACTCATGGTACCACAGACAGAGACTGAACCGGTTATGCAGAAATAAATTCGGTTTAAAACCGACAATTTAACAGAGACTTTAACCGACTTTTGAACCAAGCTGAAGGAGAAATCTCCGGAGCGACTGTTCAGTGAGGCGGAGTAAAGAATCTGATGGTTAGATTTCAAAGGGCTCCAGACAGAGACCTCAACTGAGCTCCAGCTCAGCATTCTATGCTCTGCATAGAAAGTTAACCCTTTGTTCTCTGGGGCAGTTTAAAGGCTGGGGCTAACTGCAATAGTCAGAATACAGCAAGACTTCATGTTGTTTGAAGCAAGTGGGCTGGTTAAGCCAGGATACCATATGACATTGGTCTGGGATATGTTCTCAGTTCAGCTAAAGTACATCTTAAGAGAGCTAAAACCATCGTATTGCCTTACGAAGTGATGTTAAGCATGAAACTTTGGAGTTTTAAGGGAGAATAATAAATATGGCTTTATGAAATAAACTTTACAGGAGTACAGCGGTCTTTTTTTTTTTTGTAAACTTACTTTGGACTGCTTTATGACACCTGTAAGCACAGATGATGATGGCAGAAAAAGGCATACAGTCTTTATTTATTTAGTTTTTGTTGACCGGGTAAGTGCACTAGACAAATCCTGCCTATTTTCAGGCACAACCCGGGGGAGCGGGATACAGATGAATGCCAACTGACTTTGAACCAGATTAAGCTGCTGGTGGTATTTTCAGTGAATGAGGGAAATTTGGCCAGGACACTGGGGAAATTCCCCTACTCTTTCTCAATAAGTGTCATGGGATCTTTAACATCCCCCTGAACTACCACCAATCCAGGCAGATGGGACCTCGGTTTAACGTCTCATCCGAAGGACGGCACCTCAGAAGTGCAGCACCCCTCTCATGCTGCACTACAGTGTCAGTACTGGGATATTAACCCAAGTGCCAGATGTGGGAACTGAACCCACAGCCCTCTGATCTCCCGGCCTCAGAGGCGAGTGTGCTACCTACTGAGCCACTGACACTGTTTTCAGTCTGCCCACATTATCTTATTATACCCCAAAACCTGCTGTTCCTGTGGGGCTTCATTTATCCTTATGAAAAGCTCTCCACACATACACCTGTTTGGTTGGGGTATGCCCAAGAGCATCCTGGGATTTACTTCTTGCTTTTGAGTGAGTACCAGAAAAAGTGCCCTTTAACACATACTATCTACAGGACAGGAGGGAAATGAGGATATGCATGCAGGGATATAACAGAGTGGACTCCAGGGATTTATTTAACTCTAAAAATTGATTAGCGTTTTGCTCATAAGAGTGCTAAATCTTTGTGAAAATGTATAGCTCTTGCCTCACTGTGTTTAGCAAACACAGCACTTCTAGAAAATCTATATAAATACTTTCTGTACAGTTAGTATAGTCCCAAGAAAAAAACTGCTAATCAATTATTTAAAACCCTGGACTTGGTTATTTAAGTTAAGGAACAGCATAACCACAAGGGGCACACAAAACCTTAAACTGGAAGGACGGAAATTTAAGAAGGACATCAAAGAGTAATTTAAGGAGTGGGCTATATATATAGGTGGAATAGTCGACCCAGTAATGGGATCAATGCTGGGGTTCAAAACCCTATGGGAAATCTTCAAGATGGTTATTAGGAATGAAAGGAGGCAGGGGTGAGGAGATCCTGGTAAGGACAAAGTAACCCAGTATAGGAATTTCTCAGTTTTTGTTTCAGTCCTTTACCATCAATGTATCCAAGGTAAAGGCTGGCAGTATAGCCTAGAGGTTAAAGTAACGAGCAGTGAATGAGCTTGGTACATCCAGCAGACCTGGGTTTGATTCCCACAACCTCCACTTGCATACTGTGCGACTCTGAGCAAGTCACTTAACCACCCAGTGCTCCCGGGTCACCCTGAAAACAGGCACTTGTGCCTAGTGGGCCTTACCCAGTTACCAAAAGCATAAAAAAAGTGCAACAAATTCATACCTGGTGAAAATAATTTTTGTACAAGATACCATACTATTTTCCTTTAACACAGAAATGCACAGTATTTTCAAGCTATGGAATTTGCACAATTTATTTCCCCATCTCCTCTTAAAATCATCCCCTAGTGTTTCAAATACCTGTTTTTCTTGATGCACCCAAAGAGGTTTTCAATGCTGTATACTGGCACAAGTACATTCTTAAATGTATGGGAGCATTATTAGAAATGATTTATCCTATTATGTCATGACTAGCTAAAAATATATACGGGATGGTAACGAGGAAATAAGCTCCCACATTGGCAGTCGAAGTACACGTCTGTCCATCTTTGGTTACTCGGTTTCTTTTATATAAAAACCCTTGTCATTCTGCATGTACTTCTGAACTGTTTGAATAGTTTTCCAGCAAGTTTTTAAAATGGGATTTTGAATTATTTTTGTCCTGAGCCAACCACTTCTGAAACTACAACTTTAAAAGCAAATATAATCTAAGTATGACACTCCCTGTATTTATTTTGCTATATTCATAACCATATTCTACATCTATCAAAAAGGTTTTATGAAAAAGGACATAGGATTGAAATGGTTTTATGCATAAAAACATATACTTATTTCCCCCATTTTGGGAACGTTGGTTCAAGAGGAGTCATAGTATTAGTAATGTGGTTCTACATTTTTGCAATTGTGGAAAAGCAGAGGCCAACACTGGACCAAAAACATCTAATTGTCAGTTTGCTTAGTCCTAGTTATAGAATGTGTAACACCAGAGAAAGGAAATGTGTGTGGGAACCCCAAGTCCAACCATGTGAGCTTATATCTCAGTGGTTAGAGCACCAGGACGGTATTCTGGGGGTCTGGGTTCAACTCCCAGTAGGTCACATTATTTCTTTCTCACTGTGATTTTTGTACCAGCTCTGTATTTCATTTCCAAACTGTATTATCTGTGTGCCATCTTTATGGCCTGGATCATGTCTGAAAATGGTTCTTGGGATCAGTGCACTTACCCGGTAAACAAATACATCAATAAATCTGTGATCTAAACTGCTTAGCAATGGCTAATGCTGCATCAACAAATATTGGTCATTTGTGTTAAAAAAATATATATATATATATTTATTTCCCAGCAAAAAGGTTTTATTTTTAGTTAGTTAGGTTGCTGCTAGGTAGATTAGGGCAGGTTAGTTATGACCTGTTGGTATACCAGAGATTAATGGTCAGGTAATGTGTTTAGACTAACGAAGTTGCTAGGATTCTGAAAGATTCTGAAACACATTTTATAATGGAAAATATAATGACTTTGTATACAGTGCAATGGAGACCACGTTTATATTTTACTGCCAACAGTGGTAACATCTGTGAATGTGGATGGACGTGTTTAAATTGCGTTAGAAATCATTGTTGGAATGTACAAATTATAATTCTGATTCTCCAGTCAATTGTCTTATGGAGGCAACATACAGTACTGCCTTCCACAACTATGTTTAGATGTACGTAGTCTCATGGGACTCCTGAAACTGTTACCAACTGAAATGTCCGTCTCACACTACCGCACCAGTGGACAGTACTCGAGATGTCAGAGCACTGAAACCTTTAGAGTGCTGTGCATTGCTGCGGTAGTGTGAACGTTTTTTTGGGTTGGTCTTGATTTTTTTATCCTGGCTCCATGTTGGTTTTCTCAGTGGCTTACTTGGTTTGGTGAAAATGTTACCCTTGTTGTTGAAGGTCTATAATAGCTGACAAAACAGGTATCCGTTTTGTCTGTTTCACAATTCATTTACCTAGTACAGTCCAGCTGAGACGCAACATCTTGTTTCCAGTGGGGCCTGCTTTACCCAATTTTACAGCTGGGAGAAGTAAAGCACAGGAAGATTACAGTAGTTCTTCTTTATCAGGCAAGTGCAGTGGCATAAGATATGCTTTCTTCAGGCACACTTACAGTAAGTAACTAGCTCAGGTTCATAGCTGAAGAGTGCTACTGGGATTTGAACCTCGGCCTTTCAGTTCACAATCCTGAACTCCAACCACTATATGTCACCACTGCAGCTTGAATACAACTATATATCTCTAAACAAAACAACCATACTCACTAACCATGCTGTTTTAAAGGATATTCCGGATTAGCCTTGTGATCAAAATGCCAATTTTAATTCTATTTTCTGGATTAGCTTTGTGATCAAAATGTCAATTTTAATTCTATTTCTGTCACACTTCAGATGTTTTTGTTTCATTTGTAGTCTGTATGTGCGCACATATTGTGTTTCTTTTGTGTTCCTTTTCATATATATATATATATATATATATATATATATATATATATATATATATATATATATATATATATTTTTAATTTATTTCAAATTTGATGACCGGGAAAGGCACACTGAGCCAAGGCTCGTTTCCAGGTGCGACCCGGGTACAGTTTGTACAGAGAGTAACAATAGTCGAGGAATACAGACAGTTTGCACAACATTTTTACAAACAGTTACAATACATTGTTCAGCGGTAAACAGCTAAAATGCATGTGGAGTGGGATAATATTTTATATGAATTTTAATGTGTTTCAAGATTAGGCACAAAAAGCAAGTTCTGTGTTTAAACTGCAAAAATCTATTTTGGTTTAAAAAGGTTATTACTGGCCTCAGGGAACAAACAGAATCCCGTTTGGTTTAGTCTCTAATGGAGTATTTGTGAGAGGTAGACTTGGATGCCTGGCTGTTTGCTGGTAGTGACATGTGGCTATCCACTGATGTGAGAATCTCTTTGTGTGACAGAATTTCTGAAAGATGAAATAATCTTTAATCTACACTGAGCCTTCTCTTTGCACAACTAAATGCTTTGTATAGTGACCCATTTCTGCACATGTAGGTACAAGGCAGCAGACCAGTGTCTGAAAACACAACAGGCTCTTCCAGAGGAATGCACAGAGACAGTTCAACTTCTTCCATATCACAAGAAATGAACACAAGTTATTAGAAGTCCTGCCAGCTGTCTTACTGTCTTATTTACAACAGTGTCCGAGTGTGAACAGACAACTGGCAGTGAACTGGAAACTATTACAGCAAACCATGATAATGGGAAGGGAAAGGGAGGAGCATAGGCAGTAAAGAGTGGCCCTGTGGCCAAGAAGTGGGGATCCTGGTCTGTCTCGAGAAGAAACTGGGTGTGAGGAGAAGCAGGGCTAGCCAGCAGAGTAATGGATGAGAAGGCATACCAGTCCAGGTACCCTTGCTGGGCAATTGCGCTCAGGCACGGATAAGGGACAGGTACAGTGACCTAAAAAAGGTGCTGGCTAGGGGATGCTCCATTATCATACTGGCTTCGTGGCTGGATGAAAATAAGGGGCCGATATGCTCTCAGGGAATGGGGCTGGGGTACAAACTGCAGCTTGCTGAGTGGCTGGTACAGGACATGGGCCAGTGGAGTGCAAGTCCCATTACAGTGTTCCAGCCTGGGCGCTAGAGTGCCTCACCACCCTCACGACTGTGAGGTGGCATGAAGTCCAGACATCCTGCTCAGCATGGGTGTCACACTGTACATCTGACAAGCCTGATGTGGCCAGGGTGGAGCTCAAGCACTCAAGACATTCTTCCACCAAAGGATCAGATGGGTGAGAGTTGCACCAGGTGGTGCTAGTAGGGAACAGTTAGTGGGATACTAGGGATGGTACGAGAATCCCAGGGTTAAGCCCTCAAGGGGTGCCTCCTAATAGCCTGAATGCTGAAAAGCACTCCCTGGAAGAGGCATTGTGGGTTTATGGCAAGTTGGTAAGCAGAGCACTTGTGACCATATGAGCAGGCAGTCCATGGAGGAGGGCGATAAGGTGTTGCGGCAAAAGTGGAACTTCAGCTGATGTGGGCCCTGCCAGTGTGTAGAGACATCAGAAACTCTGGGGCACAGTTAGCGATATTGGTCCAGTGGGCCAAAGCTAACTGTATCAACTAACTCTGAACGTCTGGATGCCATGCCGGCATACCAGTGCAAAATTTGCACATTAGTATTATTCTCGCTAAGGGGCAGACAAGGTACCAATTCTGGGGTGCATTTAGTTATCAATATCAACTTTGTTTTTAAGTGCTGTTCCAGGAGATCATAGCGTGTACAATAAAAACAGTAAAATCAGACAGTAAAAAATTATTGTAGTGACGAGACTAGATATCAAACAGTTATAAAATAATCAGGTTCAGATTCACCACAGCTAGCTATCACTAGGATCAGGAAAAGCTAAATGAAATGAATGTTTTCAAAGCAATTTTTAAGCTCTTGATGGTCAGGCACTCTCTAATCTGACGAGGTAGAGAATTTCACAGGGTAGGAGCTGCAAAAGACTAGCCCCAGAGGTCTTTAATCGAACCCTGGGAACATCTAGCAATCCTTCATCAGAGGAGCAGAGGGCGCGAAGGGGCCAGCAAGGACAGATGAGATCTTGCAAGTAGCGCGGACCCTATCCATGTAGGACTTTGTAGGTCAGCAACCGGAACTTGAAGGTGATCTGCCAATGCACAGGCAGCCAGTGCAGGCCACAGAGCACAGGAGTGACATGGCAAGATCTCGATAAGCCAGTCAACAACCTGGCTGCCACATTCTGCACTAGCTGCAATGTGCGGATATCAACCCCTGGTAGCCCTAGGTATAGGGCATTGCAGTAATCAAGGTGCGAGGTTACAAAGGCGTGGACCAGCGATGGAAGATCCCCAAGTGGGACCAGGTGCTTGATCAGAGCAATGTTTCTCAGATGGAAAAAAGACATCTTAACGACAGCAGACACCTGAGATTTTAATATCAGGCCGCTATCGAACACAACACCCAGATTTCACACCCAGTCAGAGGTAAGCAGTTGGTCACCCCCAAGCCAAAGCCCGGAAGGTTGACCTGCTGACAACTCCAAACCATGGCAAACTGGGTCCACTACCAACACCTCAGTCTTATCAGAGTTCATCCTCAGTCAACTGGCACTCATCTGGCCCTGGATCTCGGAAGAGGCAGCTGTTAAATACTGAGGCTATTCCACTCTGCTTGGGTGCAAAGGACACGTAGAGCAGAGTGTCATCTGCACAGCAGTGAAAACCCAGCCCATACTGCCTTACAGTGTCTCCCAACGGCAGCATATACAGTGCAAACAACATGGGAGACAGCTTGGAGCCCTGCGGAACCCACATGACAGGAGGAGGGGGGCCAAGGAATAAATCCCCAATACCACCCTCTGAGTCCTGCCAGTGAGGAAGGATTGAAATCATCTGATAACTGTACCAGACAGTCCACAGAAAATATACAGATGCTCCAGCAGCACCCCATGGTCTGCAGTGTCAAACAGTGCAGAGAGATCAAGAAGAACCAACACGGTACAGGTCCCCCCAATCTCTCGCTATCAGGAGGTCACTAAGCATCCGAACCAGGGCAGCCTCAGTACTATGCCTCTTCTAAACCCGGACTGGAGAGGATCGTAGACATTATGGGATGTTAAATGGTCATCCAGCTGCACCGCAACCACCTTCTCGATAACCTTACCCACAAAGGGCAGATTAGAGACCAGTCTGTAGTTCACTAAGCAGTTGGGGTCGACGGAAGATTTCTTCAGAAGGGGTACTGTTACTGCCTCCTTCAGGGGGTCCAGAAACACCAGTTTCCAATGAGCACCAGACTATCTCGACGAGGACAGGGCCAATAACTTCAACGCACCCCACTAGGACGCACGTTGGGCCTGGATCCAGATTACAGTAGGTTGGGCGCAAATCCTGGACAACCTGCACAATGTCCTTGATCGCCAACTGGCTGAAATCAGACCAGGTAGACTGGGTGCTTGCCACCTTGTCCAGATTGCTGCAATGCCTATTTGAAGGCACTGAACAGATCTCCGACCTGATGACAGTAAATTTCATCAGTGAAGAACTGAGCAAACTCGTCACACTTAACTTGTGAAAATGCTCCCCGCAGCTGAAGACAGGTTGGACTGCACAACCTGTCAACAGTCCGTAAGAGCTGAGCCGGTCGATTCCTCACTGCAACAATTTCCTTGGACAGGAATTCTGCCTTCTTACAGGAGATTGCTGATCGATAGTCTTTATAGTGGGCTATCAACCGAGCTTGTCAGCCATCAGTCCAGATTTCCACTAGCATTGCTCTAACCTTCAACCCCCCCTCCCCCAACTCCTTCAAAGTGCCATCGATCCAAGGGGACTTTGGGCAAAGAGTGAGGGGACGAATGTGGACATGAGCTAGAGAGCCGAGGGAACCATTGCTTAGTGTTTAACAAGAAAAGAGTGTTAGACATAAAATACCTATTTTCAGGCATGCCCCGGCAGAGTACGTTACAGTCAGACAACTGATGGAAATCAAAATTGCAAAAAATTGGATTACAAACAGTACATCTGAGAGCAAAGCAATACAGCTCAGATTATCAACATAGAATACACGAGACTATGGCTCATCAAGTTAGTTACAGGTAAAAATTACATGAGTTCCCATGCAGACTTCTTCATAATGGAATCATAAAAAGGGGACAGTGCACTTGTGACGGTCCTTCCCAGCAGCACACAAATTTAAGAAGATACAGTCCGATTTGTCAACTGTAGTGCACATACCAAGAATCTCCACTACCCAGTTTTTACCAGGGTCCTTTGCAAACAGCACCACTGAATACCATGTCAAGGGGATCAGACTTTTTTCCTTTTAAAGGTAGCATGTGACCCACTGTGACAGAATCACGGAGCCATCAGGGTTGATCAGGTCCACTGAAAACCTCTGCCAGCACATTGGTGCAGTGGTAAGCACTACTGCTGCCAGTGACCAGGGTTTGGGAATAAGTCAAAGTCGTTGGGGACCAGCTGGGGTGGGGTGGGTGGTGGCTTGTGCATCCCACAAGATGCTCTCCTTCTCCGGGGTGGGAGAGTTCTGCCCTCCACTGCAATACTGCCACCTGGGTGAACACAGGTGGTAGTGTAGCTGGAGGGCTGAGGGTTGGGCAGGACTCCACTGTCTTCAAGGCGGCACTACACTCAGTGCGAGCACAGCCCTTGATGTCCCAGTATGTTGAGTCCGGAGCGACAGGGGAGAAACCATGAAAACAGTCCTGCTCTCACTGTAGGACCACGGTTCATCCGGGGCTAGGTTCTGCCCACTGGAAACACACCTCCAGACAAAGGTTCAGAGGTATATCCCCATGCCAGTCCCTGTCAGTGGGGCAATCCAAGGCTCAATGAAGGAGGGGGCATCTTGGTGGGGTAAGGGTACCTCCTTATGGGAGTACCTTGGGGTCTAGAGGAAGTCAAGATATCCAGGGAACAGGTCACAAACAGGGAAAAAAAAAGAAAACGTCACAGCCTTGTTTCCTTTTTCAGGGTCCATTGTTGGTGTTGCTTTTTCCTGCTTGATATTCATTTAAGGAAAGCCTGTGGGTTAAGACAGGATTTACATATGCCTGGTGTGGTTTGGTCACGAGGCTGTAGGCCAAGTGACTAAACGTCAGAAGTGGATAAATCCCACCATAACCCACACCTTGGAGTGGATTCTTGTGAGTGTCATCGCTGTAGAGTTCTGTGAATGCTGGAGTTCAGTCAGGAGCTGCCTTTTTTTGTTTTAGTTTTGCAATTGGGTAGCATTTCAGCCTTAGTGCAGTGTGGACGTAGGTTCCTCGGGTCGGTGTCACAGTTTGTAGAAGTGAGGTGCCGGCAAGGGGTTGCCAATAGCCAGAATGTAGGTGGGGAGAGAGTGCTGCAGTTTCACTTTGGCATGCATTCTCATCAGCGCCATTTAGTACTGTAAGCACTGGTGTTTATGAACAGGTGAAGATGCCAGCTGACCAGTCAGGTTCCTGAATTCTGAGACCCCACTGTAGAATCTTTAATTACCAATTCCATTCCCTAACCAGATGACATCAGTTGATTGAAAGCCCGCCACTGGAACTGTTACTATATGCTTTCACTCAACTGACATCAATTTGTTCAAAATTAACACAAGAGACAGTATAGTAGAGCGAGACTAAACAGACTGCACTCATTTTCAATTACACTATAAACGGAAAGTCAAACCCATGTTTATGTTCCCCGTAGATAGCTCCTGAGGTAGTTGAAACTTTGAAAAAAAAAAAAAAAAACCTGTAATACCAAGACATACTATAAGTGCAGCTTATTTCTCCTATTTCTATGCTACAAATTCTCTCCCTTATGTCTTTATTACTAAGGGTGTTTGCATGAAAACAGGTTCTCTACCCTGTCAGTTCTGGCTGCTTGTCTACACCTGACACCATAATTCTGTTTATGCCTTTACAATGTGTTGCTGTGGTGACGACTATGATGTCATAAACAGAGGACTGTGGTGTCAGATGTAGACAAGCAGCCAGAGCAGATACAGTCTAGGGGACAGGGATCTTTTTTTCATGCAACCATTTTCAGTTACAAAGAAAATTGCAAATTAGTTACTGAAAATACGTGAATGAATAAAATGGGATGCAAGTAAGTAAAACTTTATTTTTATGGTGCCCAATCTCAGGGACTCTGGACACCTTATAAGAGGTATAAGACAGGCAGGGTTATACAAAACAATACACAGAATCTGTCAGCAGATAAAGACCTGATGGCCCACCTAGTCTGCCCCATCTTCCCTACCTATAGTGTCGCCGCAGACCCTAATACATACACAATCATCAGTCATCACTCAAACAGAATAATTTTAAATCACAGTAATTAAATAAAAATAAATACTAAAAATAGCCGCAGTTAATCGGGAAAAGCTTCTTTAAAAAGATGGGCTTTCAGACCCCTCTTAAAAGACTCCACTGATGAGGCCTCTCTCAGGGATCTGAGACGCGAGTTCCAGAGCATTGGGCCGGCCACCTCGAATGCACAGTCCCCGGAGGTTTTCAGCCTGGCCCTTGGAACTACTAAGAGGCCCTCAGTGGAGGAGTGAAGGGAGCACACCGGACGGGCAGGGGTAAGGAGGTCACCCAGGTAGCCAGGGCCCAATCCGTATAGGGCCTTACAGGTGAGAAAGCCCACCTTGAAGATGATCCTCCATCTGAAAGGTAGCCAGTGCAGATTTTGCAGGACTGGTGTCACATGACAAGACCTAGGTATGTAGGAAGTAGCTGAATCTAAATCCTACTATTTTTCAAAGCTTTCTTAATGCTGTCAGGCACTCTGTAAGCCATTCTGTTATGACAGCATATGATGCAACTGATTCTTTAACTATCAAAAAAAGAAAAATAGTCTTTTGAAAAACAGGTGTGTAAGTTTGTCTGAGGCCCAAATGTGTGGTCAGTAAAGTCCTCCAATAACGATCAGAATTTAGTTTTAAGAAATGCATCCAGTCGACAAGGGAGAACATTTCATATAGTTTCTTAGTTTGAAACTTGAAAGCTGGAACCATTTGTCAGAGGCAGACGGCACTACCTGCACTATTCATAGCTGTAATTTAGATTTTGTCTTTTTACTGACTACATATTATAGTCAAGGAAACCTTGATGTACTGCACCAGGTGGCAGCAGGCTTTTGGGACAGTTTGGTCCCCTGGAGAAAGATGCCTGTAGGAACCAAAGACACTACCTGGGATTTGATAGACACTTATTATGGCCAGTATATTTATCTGTTCGAAGACTAACATGTGTAAGAGAATTATGCCATACTCAAACTACATTCTGCGCAACTCCTTTATTTCTTCAAGCCTTCCCATTTTGGGATCTGAGCTTCTGGTTCTCGCAACAGAAGCCCGAGTTAGCAATGTCAGCTCAGCAGCAACTGCAGCACAAACTTCCTTCTCATAATGAAACTTGCAACTTTTTTTTTTTTCTTCATCTTCTTCACACTGAACTACTACAAAAAGGTTGTCAAACAGATGGGGGTGGGATGTGTGTGTTTGTGGTCCTTGATCACAATTACAGCTCAGTGTAGGAGTTACTGCCACACAAAGAAAACGGTAATCCTTTCTAAATCCTTCTCTGGATTTAGTGGGGATTACAGTTTTTATAAACTGCCTTAAATCAAAAGTTATTTTTTTTATTTAATAGCTTGACAAAATCAATGCAGGGGCCTTCGAAAGAAACCATTTTAGAAGGGACTTGACCCCACAACAGAAAACTGTGATGCTGTCTAATGCTTTAAAGAGCAACTCTGCACTTCAGCATGTACTTTCATAAATGTTTCAGTCATTACAATTTACTAGAGAATACTTTTTTTTTTTCCCCATTTTCAATGCTCTGTTACAAGATTTACAGAACATCATGGTAGTCCACCTAAAATGTCTACATGAAAAAAAAAAAAAAAAAAACAGCTGCTGCTCCCCTGTTAACCTCACAATACATTTGTTAATGACATCATAGGACTCAACGTGGCAACGGACTGATGTCACAAAACAGCAACTGTGTGGTTAAGCAGGGGAGAGTCAGATACATTTTGAAAAAGTTACAGTACCTACAATATTTAGTAGACCAATAGCAGGTGAAAGTTTTTTGCTTACTGATAACGCACTATAGACCATCTCTGGGGCAACACCTCAGGGTTGAGAGGATACAATCTGTATGACTCACTAATACAACCCCCGGCCTTTAGAAGAAACATCTTTACTATAGCGAGTAACTTTTTTTTCTAAGCCAAATACTGTTTAAAATATTAGCAAGCAGTGTACTTATTTCACCTTCCCCATCTCTTTGTTTGCAAGACACTGTGAGCTTGGTCTATTTTTTATAATGAAGCTTATATACCCATAAAACTGAACTGAGTCTGTTTGAGTAGGCTGGAATCCTGCCATCATGTGCCTGGATGGATGTGAAATAGTCTGGAGAGCAGAATATATTTCTATGCAAGAACATTTTCCATTCTTATATCTGGTCCTGTTTTAAAGGGTTTACCTAGAGCGCTTCGACAGCGCTAGTGTCGACATCCTCTACCGCGACAGCTACAATGCTGACTGTCGGCACTGTAGCCGCCGGATGTCGGCACTCACAATCGGGAGGCTGCGCCCCTGAACCCCTCCTTTGTGGGGGGGCTCTGCCCCCCACACCCCTGGCCTCTAAGATTATAACTCAAGTCGGAGTTGGATTGAGGGGCAATCACCCAGCAAAGCAGTCCTGATCACCGCATGGACCACCACAGCGACGGGTGGATTTTGCCCGATTTCTGGTGCTGTGGTGGTCTTCGCGGTCAGCGAGTCGCTGTGGTCACGGTATACGGGTTTAAAGATGATAGGAAACTTTTAAAAGGGACACGGTCATCCCCCTTATGCCTCAAACTGACCCTAGCTAAATAAATAAATAAATAATGATTGCTCACAGTCTGTAAATATTGCTGATGTAGCTGGTTGCTTGTTCAGATTCTATTCTTTTTAAAGTCAAAAAACGACTGCCCACCATATTGGTGTTACCACACCAAAACATGCTTGTTTACACTCCTTGATCAACTTCCACACTGCATCTTTCCTGGACTTGGGAACACACCCAAACAGTCTAGCCACTTATGATGCAGTGGGAGGAGAGGAGACTACTGTATCATGAGTGGCTGCACTGTTTGCAGGTGTTTCATAATGTTCAGAAAGTATGCAACAAGGGCTAATCAAAGATTTGAAACAAAACAAAGTTGGGTATAATTACATGATTACTACGCATTTCAGTTCTACCAAAAAAAGGAAGCAGACAAAACAAACAGAAACATCAATGAATTTTAGAGAAGGTAAGCAATAAAAATGTGGGTTTTCAGCTAGAAATAATATTAAGCAAAAAGGGTTGACCGTGTCCCTTTAAATGTGCAGTTATGTTCTATAACCTTTTTTTTCTTCTTTAGTGGTACCCACTCTTCTGACATGACTGCTGTTTCTTTGGGGGTTGAAGAAATTATTACTTTTTATTGTCACTAAGTCTCATTCTTGATTTTTACGGTTTACTGCTGACCATTTCTGTTTTCAGGGCATTCTAAGTCAGTTCCATTTTTTGTTCGCAATTCTCAGTGAACTGCTTTTTACAATAATAGTGAAACTGACACCAGACTGCCCAGAAAATCAAGAAACAGCAATTCGCACAGACAAGGAAGAATACAAGATTAACTCGGCGGCAGTAAAACGTAGAACAAACTACTGATGTAAACCTCTAAAAACAGCCAAATAATATAAGTGTGGATACCAGTGAAAGGAAGAAACAAAAAAACTAATTTCCTGACACCTTAACACTGTAGCTTTTAAAACGAGCAGTGTTCACAGTCCTGCATACTACTGGTGCATGTATAGTATTCCTATCCTTGGCCCGGACTACTGTAACGTACTTTATAATGGCCTATCCTGTAGTCGATCCGACACGTGTAGCTGGTGCATGACACGACTGCTGAGCTCGGTGTGGAGGTTGCAGCATGTTATGCTGGTGCTACAGAAATTGCACCGACTGCCAGTTAAACAACAGATCGACTATAAGGTGATTATGCTGACTTTAAGGTCCCTAATGGTTTGGATCCCATCTACTGCCCGCCACCACCATCCAGAGAAATCCTTCTTTTCCAAATACCCTGGGCTGCTCTGTGCCCTGCGCTAAGCTTAAATATGCAGGGATTGGTCTTATTCAGTGGTGACTGATTCTCTGGAACTTCCTCAAGTTGTCTAGTGGATGACAGCTGAGAGACTCCTGGGGACAGAGGTCCAAAAATGACTCTTGTCACAGGCCTACCCTAGCTCTATTATCGGAGCCCCTGCTCTTGACTGTTGTTCTATGTAATGTAGTGTGAACTTGTTATGTATCAATCCTGCTGCTTTATTTAAACACCATACCATGCCACACTGGATTTTTTATTCTTGAATTATGAACTTGCTATTTATTTATTCTGTTGATTTTTAAATTGTAAAACGCTTTTGCTTACTGATATGCACTACTGACAATAAAAAAAAATGCCATACCACACTAAGCAGAAATGCCAAATTGCCATTTATTTGAAATCGTATTCATGAAATGAACATGGAGATTAAAACTCTTAGATATGGTTAACATCACTATTTGGGCTGCCCAGTAGTCCAACGGAAAGGCTTCCCATGCTGATGACCAAGGTTCGAGACCTGAGCCCAGGCTGTCACACACCGAGTGGCAGATGTAATGCCGAGTATCTGTCTCGGATGCTTTCTGCATCAAGGATGTGGGTGGCTCCTGCAATTTAATGGGGATGTCACAATAACATGATATGACAATATATCATGATAATTGTCACCGACTACAATTTATCGTTGTAAAAAAACAATATCATGATTATTGTGCAGGGATGTGGGTAGCTCCTGCCGTTTATGATGGCTTCCTGGTGACCAAGGGAAGGGAGTCTTGTGGGCAAGAATATGCCACTACAGACAGACATTTAGTCCACAGACTTTGAAAAAAAATTCCCTTGTGTGCCTGCACCCTTGCTCTCTTCGAGATTGAATACAGATCTCGACCCTTGCTCTGCCTTTGACAAATGACGCACAAGTCCTTCTCATTTTAATGCGCACATGCACTGGACAGTTTGCAGGAGAAGGCAGAAGCAAATGGGAGATTTTAGTGGAAAGGATGTGCATGGGCAGGCAGGAATTTGAGCAGGTAGTGAAATGCCCACAGTCCAGTACAGCAAACGAAAAAGTCAGTGAACACTCTGAGCAAGTTGGAGAAGCCATAGTAAGGTAATATACAGGATCGGCACTTATGTGTACTAACAGTTACTAAGCAGGAAAGGGACCTTGGGATTATCATAACTCATTACATCAAAGTGGCAGAGTAGTGTGACAAAGTAGTGGACAGGGCTAGTGGATGCTGGGGTGTATAGGAAGAGGTTATCTCCAGCAGGAGGAGGAAGGTGCTGTTGTCACAGTATCGCTTGCTGGCGAGACACCACCTGGACTACTGTGTCCAGTTCTGGAGGAAGCACCTCAGAAAAGACATCGACAAGATGGAGGCAGATCAGAGGAGGGCAACTAAAATGGTGAAGGGGTTGCACCAAAAACCTTACCAGGAGAGACCGAGGGATCTCAACATGTACACAATGGAAGACAGAAGCGTGTGAGGAGACATAATAGAGACCTACAAGAACCTCACAGGGGCAAACAAGAGTGCAGAAGGAGAGTCTCTTTAAAATGAGGAACAGCACCAAGACCGGGGGACATGTGATGAAGCGGAGGGGGAGGGGGAGTTTCAGAGGGATGTGAGGAAGCATTATTTCACTGAAAGGGTGATAGACACTTGTAACAGATTGCCAGTGGAAGTGGTGGAGACAAAATCAGTGGGGTACTTTCAAGTACATATGGGACAGACAGAGAGGAATATTAGTAAATAGGAAGGAAGGAGGGCAGATCACTGGAGATCAGCAAGTGTCTGCAGAGATAGATTAGGCAGGTAACATCTGGGCAGACTGGGTGGGCCAAGCAGTCCTTTTCTGCCAACACATTCTATGTTTCTAAGGAAGTTAGGGTACATGGCTCAATTATGTGGTAGGAAAAACAGAAGAAGGCAGCGGATGGCACAGATGGGCAGCCAGTGAAGATGTTTCATGGGCCTCTGTCTGTGTAAAACACAGGCACTTCATTTTAAAAATGAACACTGCTGCTGTCAGGCACTGACTGTGCACACTGGGTTAATTTAGGCAGGTCTTGATGTTACTGATTGTATATTCTCAACACATCATATATCTGTCTAATTTCTTGAGGCAGTGGAAAACTAACTGCACTGCTGATCACTGGCGTCTGCTGCACAATCAGACTCAACTAGTGTTGCTACCTACAGTTTAGTGATCCATGGCTGCATATTACATTTTAAATTAAACTGACATTTTTGTGGTGTGATAGGTATACTGAGGCCAGTGTGTGTGTGTGTGTGTGTGTGTGTGTGTGTGTGTGTGTGTGTTGCCCTGTCTCAGCATGATTAATTTAAGGATGCGAACTGATCATGCTGATGAAGGAGCATCAGACTGATGACAATGACCCTCTACTACCAGCGGTATTGACTGTCAAACTATAATGCTGCACACAGAAGCAAACAGCAAAGTAGTTTCAAACTTAACAGCCTGGTTGCCTGTAATGCTAGCTAGCCAACAGCCATTCAGCAGCACAGGTAATCATTGCAAATCCTTTGGCCATGCCTGTCTACGAGGCGTACTACACAACACAGCATTTCGATGGAGAGCAGTTGGTGGGCACTTTGTGTTGATGTATGTTGGGCTTGTGGTGTTAAAAGATAGCAGTACATTTTATAATTTGTGGCTTGTGTCACTGTGTCAGTCTATCCAACTAAAGACAAGACACATATGAGGAATCCAAAAGTGCAAAGGTGAAGACACATGCCTAACAGAGCTAAAATTGAAAAATTACATACCTACCGTAATTCTTGATCTTCCTGTGCATCTTTACCATTCATCGCTGGTGGGTGACTGGCTGGAGACAAGCACCACACGGGGGGAGTTTTTTTTTGGTTTTTTTGTAGGAAGGAGGAGCCGGCGCAGTCTGTCCCGCCTATGAGGCCAACACATTGCGTGGCGCTCACAGGTTGGGCAGTAATGGATGCTGGCTCCTTCTCCACCTCAGTTCTGCATGCTGGAGAAACAGAGGAAAAAAGTAACAGAGAATAACAAGGGCGGGCGGCAAGGGAGCCAGAGAGACAGCAAAAGGAAAGGATGTAAACTGAATAAGAAACAGGACGACCAGAGGACAGAGAAGGAGGAGGACGACGACCACCAGGGAGGTTATGGACTAAAAACGCCCCAGTCCCTGGACAGCCAGAAGGGCGGGAAGGGAAGGGGAGAGGGAGAGGGAGAGAGAGAGAGAGAGAGAGAGACAGAGAAAAATGAAGGGGACAGGAAGAGAGGGGGGACCAAAAACCCATCCAGGACGCACCGCTTGCAAGAGCAGATCTTCCCAGGAGAAAACAACCCAACTTGGAAAGATCCCAAGGAGAATTTGGGAGAATTCTGATAAGATGGAAAGGTCTCCCAAATCTCTAACCCCTAGGAGGATTCCCCACCCATCCCCTGTTTATCAAAAGAACCCACAGGGTTTCGAGGGGGGGAGGGGATCCCAACTATAATGTGTTGTCGTCCCTCCCCTCAAGGGGAAGGAGACAGCAGAGGAATAGAACAACAAGGGTTGGGCGAAGGGAGTTCCGGTCAGCCCCAGATCCCCCCCCACCCCAGGGGACCCAAGGGTCAGTGCACCCCCAGGAGGTTAGTCGACCACAGAGATCAGACCCAGGATAAGGGGGAAGGGCCCACCAAAAGTCCTTGCATTAGCCCAGACAGAGGCCCTACTCACCCTCCTCTGAGAACCTCTCAGAAGCCTCCTGGGGAGGCCACAGGGAGAAAGGGAGGGTAAAACCCCAATGGATCCCCGTGGAGGAGGACGAGCACGGAGGAAGCATGGCCCAGGGAGACTGAGGCCTTGTGAGGGGAAGGTGGGTGGGATTCAGTGATGAATGGTGAAGATACACAGGAAGATCAAGAATTACGGTAGGTATGTAATTTTCATATCTTCTCTGTGTCAGTATTCACCATTCATCACTGGTGGGGCCCAGTAAATGCCTGAGAGAATAGCACCGGGAAGGGGGGGGGGGGAGACCCTCCATCGACCAGTTAGGCCTGGGACAGATCAGGGCGAGGCGGGGTCCTCCGTCCCCTGGATGAAGGAAGGGGGCCCCTGTAATTCCTGTCTTGCCCTGCGAGAAAAGAGATGGGTCCCCCAGAAGGAGGAGGAGGCTAATAACCTACGCTGGGCCAAGAGCGACAACCTCAAAAGGCGAAGCCAGGCTGTCCGCCTAATGCAGATTGCTGTACCTGCAAGTCATGAAGCGCCTTCACTGGTGTGGTAAGATGCTTTTGACTGGTGCCTAGCCAGCTCCAGACCTATAGCACAGAGGGCTATGGCTTGTCGGGTAGTCTCTGAATCGGGCAGAGATGCTAGTGTCTGGCCCAGCATCGCCCACAGATGCCAGTTATAGGCAGCGTGGTGTACCTGATGTGAAACAATGGATAGTACCATCCGCGCAGAAGAGAAAACTCTCTGCCCCAGACGATCTAACTCCGCAGAGTTAGGATCCAGGGGTTGGTCTCATACTGGATGTCTATGCCAGGTAGGGGTGTCCATACACGTCAATCCCAAAATTGGGATGAGGCAGAGAGCCTGGTGACCCCTTGGGGTGCACAATACCATCTCCGGCAGTCCATGGGGGCTGGAACTGTGGCATATGGAAGCTGCCAGGTGCTGTATGACACCTCCTGGAAGGGAACTGGCCAGGAGGGGAACACCAAATGGTACACCCCGAACTCGCCCAAGAAGGCTTGGGTTGAACACTCAGTATTTTGATGGGCAAAACAGGTGATATGCAAGTCCCTGACCAGCCTAACTAGGAAGCGCTGGTGTTGAGTCTGATCAGAGTCGGAGGATACATGGACAGAAGACTCCTCTTTCTCGGTGGAGGAAGACGAGGTAGCAGAGGAACTTGCAGAGTCAGACTCTGGCTGCGGAGGGAGAACAGGTCGAAAGACCTGTTTGTCCATAGCCCTAACGTAGGTGAAAATTCGCAGCCCAGGATCTGAACATTTCCCAGGTCAAAGGCCCCAAAGGACCAATGTGGCCTGGGAGAAGAGGAGCTGGACGCAAAGGCACAGGCGAAACTGGCACCATACGGGACATGCCTCTGCCAGGGCTGTAAGACCCAAAAGGTGATCCTAGCACAACAGGGAATCTGCAGGTCTGTAAAGTCACCGCCCTGTTGAGAAAAGTAAAGCAGTCGGGACTGAGCCCTTTAGGGGAAGCTTCCCAATGAGGGGACCGGGGCTGCATGGATGCAAGAAGGGCAGTCCCCAGCCCCACCCAATGAGGACTCCCCTTGAAGGGGACGAGGGAGAGAACCTGGATTCAGCACTGCTGCTCCTCTCCAGGTCCCGGAGGGGTGCCACTGCCCCTCGCTCTGTCCCCTCAGCCCTGCCGACTCCAAGGAAGACCTCTTCCTCGCACACTGTGCCAAAGAACACCCACAATTCCGCAAACTCCCCAAGAAGAGTCACGGGGGGGGGTTCGGTCTTGACCTCGATAGGATGGCACCAGGGACAGCAGCCAACCTCTCCCCCGAAGCCCGGACCACTGCACCCATAGCAGCAGGACCGCCAGCCCGTACCTGCCCTGTCGAGCCACTGTCAGCTCGAGGGTCGGCGCGGACCACTGTCACCAAAGTCACAGGTGGGGGCACCTGGGGAGGTGCAAGAGTGCAAGGCTGTGGAGAACCCTCTGACTCCAAGAAGTCAGGCTGCCAATCCAGATCAGCCTCTGAATCATCCAGCTCTGAAGACGAGACAATCCAGAAGATCTCCAGACCGGCAGCCCCGGGAGCTCTCCTGCCTGTGACACCGCGGGCCAGCCTCACACCCCTCGCAGCGTCAGCCCGATCACCGGAGCAGTGAACGGCTCCAGGATCTGAGGTGGTGCAGAGGAACAACCCGCGCCGGGACCCGCAGCAGTGGGCCCAGACAATGCGGGAGCCTGCACCTCTGAAGAGGCGGCTGCCAGAGCAGTGCTCCCAACCCAGCCCAGAGTGGAGCCAGACCGGACCTCCGGGACTGCGGTGGAGACCTCCTACATGGCAAGGCTAGAAGAGGAGGAGGACCCCTCTTCATTGGATCATGCAAGCCCAGGAAGGGCAGAGGGTCCTGTGCTTGGACCGATGAGAGCGATGACACCCCCCAAAGTCAGGGGAGCCCTGCTGATTTTTAATGTGCAGTGCTCCAGAACATGGCGGTCCATAGAGAAGCAGGCATCGCAGGTGTCCATGTCATGCTGGGGTCCAAGGCAGGTGAGACAAACATAATGCTGGTCGGTAACGGAGATTTGTCAGCCGCAGGGACACCGATGCATAGGAGGCTGGCCCGTTTTCTTGGAAGAACGTTTCTTGTCCCAAGGACCAGGCATGATGCGACGGTAACTAAATACAAAAAACAGTAGAAACTCGATGCTGCTTAATAAAAAGGAAAGATCTTACTGGCAATTGATAAACGGCACAGAGTGGGCTGCAGAACCAAGGCAGAGTCAGCGGAGTCATACAGTGTCAAATGAAGCTCGGCGTCGAGAATGGCCCCGAGGAGCGAAGACCCCAAGGCTGGAAGACTTCGACTGTCTGACTAGGCCGCAACAGTATAGGAGAAAATGCAAGTTGTAGGTGAGGTGCTGTCTCTACGGTGGGAGAAGCAGAACTGAGGTGGAGGAGGAGCCGACAACCGTTACTGGCCAACATACGAGCGCCACGCAATGCGTCGGCCTAGTGGGTGGTGCAGACAGTGCTGGCTCCTCCCTCCTACAAAAAAGAAAAAAGCTCCCACGGGGTGCTTGTCTCCGGCCAATCACTCACAAGTGATGAATGGTGAAGACTGACATGGAAGATACAAAATAATAAATAAAACAAGTGACACAAAATGAAAATTATGTACCTACCGTAATTCGTGATCTTTCTGTGCATCTTCACCATTCATCACTGGTGGGTTCTGGCCGGAGGACAAGGACTCTGCAGAAGCTTTTTTTATTTTTTTGCAAGAGGCAGAGCTGATGTCGGGACGGCGCCACCCTCGAGGCCCATGCATTGCGTGGCGCTCACAGGTTGGCCAGTAACCAACGCAGACTCCTCCTCAGACCCAGTTCTGCATGCCAGAGAGTAGTCTAGGGAAAGGGAGGGTGGGGCAAGGCAGCCCAAGGGATAGAAAATGGAAAGGATATAGAACCAAGGAAGGAATAAAGCCAGGTAAGAAGACAGAAGGAGAAGAACTTAAGAGTGTGGGACAGGAGGCCACAACCTCTGGGCGAGCAAAGGAGGTATAGGACAAGGGAGGGAGAAGAGATCGACCAGAGAAGAGAAGGTGGGGGGATGAAAGAAGACACCGTACTCCACAGCACAGGCCTGAAGGACTGCCTGAGGACTACAGAAGGGCAATGCTACTGAGCCATTCACATTTCCTCCAAAAGGAGGAATCATACGAGAGAGCAGCAGATGGCTGGCTAAGTTTGAAAGGCGAGGCAGCGCACCAACTCTGGAGAGTCCTCAGGGGAGATAGGAGGCAATGTCTCCCCCCCCCCCACACCCAAGCAAGGGATAGAAGAGAAAAGACAGGACTCGTCCTGAATTAGACACACAATTAAGCCCCCTAACTTTTTTTTTCCCCCCCTCTAATGCCGCCTCTCTGAGGAGGGACGAAGAGGAGAGCCTAATTAGAAATACAGTACCACAGGAATCCCGAAGGGAAAACCTATCAGTGATGTGCTCAAATAGAGATGGAAAAGGATCACCAGGACCTCACCATTCCAGCTTTAAGAGAGCCCTTGAGGCTTAGATAAGCATGGAGAGATCAAAGTTTCTGACCCTGAGGAGGGTCCCATTAGGGAGAAAAGAGAGCCCTGGTGACCAAGGGGTTGCCTCCCTGCTTATCTCCCCAAGTGCTCTCGGCACTCTAAAAAGTAACAGAGCTGGAGGTACCGGACTTACTGGCAGTACACAGTTTGGAGAGACAAACAGGGAGGAGGTATTGCCCAGAGACTGAGGCCTAAGAGGGGCAGGTGGACGGGAAGCAGTGATAAATGGTGAAGATACACAAAGATCAAGAATTATGATAGGTACGACATTTTCATATCTTACCTGTGTTAGTCTTCACCATTCATCACTGATGGGTGATTACCAAGCCCCACGAAGGGGACCTGGTCCCTCAGCCTCCTGTGGGGGAGACACCAGAAGAGAGATCCCTTCTAAGCCTAGTTAGGCCTGAGACTGGTCTGGGTGAGGCGGTGTTCTCCTTTGAGCAGGAGAGGGAAGTCGCCCCTGAAGCTCTCATCTCACCCTGCGGGGGAAAACGTGGGTTCCTCGGAATGAGGAAGCAGTCACCCTACGCCAGGCTATGGGTGATAACCTGGAAAGATGAAGCCATGCCATCCGCCTAATGCAGATTGCAGTCCCCGCCAGTCTGGATGCTACCTCGCTGGCATCATACGATGCCCCTGCTTGGTGCCTTGCAAGCTCCAGGCCCCATGCGAGAGGACAATGGCTTGTCTGGTCACCTCTGAATCAGGAAAGGATACTAGGATCTGTCCTAGTAGAGACCATAAGTGCCTGTTATAGGCAGCATGATGGGCCTGATGTGCAGACAGGGATAACAAAAGATATGCCAAAGAGAACACCCTCCTCCCCCAAAAGTCAAATTCAGCAGAGTCCAACTCAGGGGGTCGGTCACGCCTGGGGCATCTATGCCCAAAAGGTATGTCCAGGAGCATCACGCCCGGAGGGTGAACCAAGACTCCTGGAGACCCTAGGGTTGCGCAATACCGGGGCTGGAGGAAGGGTTGAAGGACTTCTCCAGGGGCGGTACAACACCTCCCTGAAGAGGGATGGCCAGGCAGGAACCCTCACATTGGCCACACTGAATTCGCCTGAAAAGGCGCACGCCGCCTGGTCAGGATTGCAGCTTCCTAGCGTGGAGATATGGAGCTTGTTAAGCAACCCTGAAAGGAAGCACTGATAGCTAGACAGATCAGCAGCTGGGGACAGGTGGACGGAAAATTCCTCTCCCTCAGAAGAGGAAGACAAGGGAGCTGACTAGTCCGGAGAGTCAGGCACTGGCTGCACTGGGGAATGGTGGAACACCTCCTCATCTATGGACCTAAAGTAGGCGGGGAAGAGTACAGCCATGGACCTGAACTGTTCCCAGGTGAGAGGTCCCATAGGACAGACATGGCCTGGAAGAGAGGGAGGTGTTGGCAGAGGTAAGGGGACTAGACATCTCCAAGGAGGAGCGTGACCCCTGCCAGGGCTGGGGACCGAACAGGAGACCTCAAGACTGGAAAAGATCTGCCAACCACACAAGTCGAGGACCGTTCAACCGCACTGGAACAGCCAGGACCGAGCCCTAAGAGAGAGAACCCCACCGCGAGGCGACCAGTGCCTATGAGCCAAGAAGGGCAGCCCCTAGCCTCTAAAGATGAGATCCCTCCTGGTGAGACCTCAGGGGAGAAAACAGGACAAGCACTGTGACTCCTGCCCGAGCCCCTGCGGGCTCCCAGGGAAGGGCGCTGCCCCCGATTCTGTCCCCTCAACCCCTCTGACTGAGAGGGACCTCTTCCTCAGACTCAGCTTCAATAACTCGATCACCGTAGCAGACTCCTGAGAGATGGCCATGGAGAGAGCATCCTCCCCTGCCTGAAGTGCTCCAGATGGTCTAAAAGTGGGGCCAGCCTGAGCAGCCAAAGAAGGGGTTACACCTCCCGAAGGAGAAGGAGAAGGAGAACCACAGACTCCGGTATGTCACCTGGTGCCACCCTCAGCATCAGAGGACTAGTTGGGACACCCAACACCGGAACCGACAGTAGCTGCTTACTCCAAGGCAAGGGGCTGAACTGGAGCCAAAGCACTGAGCGAGGAGTCGGAGGACTCTGAGGAATCCGGGAGCCAGTATAAGTTCACCCCCGAATCATCGTCCTCCCCAAAGGAGGCTCTGACCCATACCACTCCACAATCTCCTCAGATTCCAGCACTGCGAGGCGGCCCCGCACTGCTCACGGTGCTACCACGATCCCCGGCACCGCACGCGGTGCCGGGATCAGAGATGGCACTGGGAACCAGCTCTGTGCTGCCCGTGGTGCCGCCCCAATCTCTGGCACCGCAAACGGCACAAGCAGGCGGTGCAGAGGAAGATGCCGGACCGGACCCAGAGGCCCTAGGTCACGATGCCGGGAGAGCCTTCGCCTCCAAAGAGGAGATTGCCAGAACAGTGCCTCCCGCCTGGCTCCCGGAGGAGTCAGGCTGGGTCTTCTGCACCGCGAAAGGAGTTCCCACCGAGGCAAGACTAAAAGAGGCGGAAATCCCCTTCTCCACAGGCATAATAGGTCCAGGTGGGGACCCGGAGGAAGGGTCAGGAACCCTGCATTTGGCATCCCGGGTGCAAGCCTGTCCACCGAAAGTCAGTGGCGCACGTCCGACTTTAAATGCGCGCAATTCAAGAACTCGACGGTCCATGGAAAATCAGGTGTCGCAACGATCCTTATCATGGTTTGGTCCCAAGCAGGTCAAGCAACGGTCATGCTGGTCTCTGATGGAAAAAAAGCCAGCCACAGGGACACTGCCGCATAGAAGGCCGACCCGCCTTGGAGGGTTTCTTCTTGTCCCCCGAACGAGACATGACTAGACAGAAAAACAAGAAATAAAAGCAGTACTCGGCGTCATCTAAAATAAAATAAATGGAATCGTCTTACCAGCTCAACGGCGCCGAGAGAAGTGGTACAGAACTAGGTATTGACTAGGCCACTGACACAGTTTCGATTCACTCCACACGAGGTTCATGTCAACTTGACTGCGGGAGAAGCAGAACTGGGTCCAAGGAGGAGTCTGCGTCGGTTACTGGCCAATCCGCGAGCACCATGCAATGCGTTGGCCTCAAGGGCAGCATCGTCCTAACATCAGCTCCACCTCTTGCAAAAAAAAAAAAAAAGGCTCCTGCAAGGTCCTTGTCCTCCAGCCAGAACCCACCAGTGATGAATGGTGAAGACTGACTCGCATAAGATTGACATTTGTTGCGTTTTAATTTGATGAAAAAAATTACACTGTTTAAAGTACTCCTTAATTGCCAGATTTCATCATCTGTACTCTCAGAATTTGGTTTTACTCACCTCTCTTCGAAAGTGAGAAGTACAATATCTCTCTGAAGAAAAAAAAAAAAACATCTGAAGCACTGACCGAGTCAGCTGCCAAATATACCTTTAGTGTGGAGAGTTTGAGGCCTTGTGTCTGTAAATGCATCATGTAATCCAAAACCACTGATAATTCTGTAGATTCTGTGATGACATTTTGAGAGGCATACCAAATACTGAATCTTTTCCATTTGGAATTGTATGTTTTCATAGTTGCTGGATCAGTATTTATCCAGCCAAAGAAGCACAGCTGTTACTGGTGGAATCAGGTCCTCGTGGGACAGCAGTCTAAGATGTCATTTTACCATCATTGAAGAACACTTCTGTGGCAGCTGTGGCTAGGGCAAAAAAAATATGGAGGTCACTGAGGACTCAAGGCTGACACTTGAGCATCATGTGTCGGCCGTAGTCCGCAGTGGGTTTGTCCAGTTTAAAAATATCTCCTGGAATACGTTCTATACATTCTATCTGGTACACAAGGAGTTGGCCACCCTGGTTCACTGTTTTTGGTTTTGTTGCTTTTTTGGTTTTTTTAGTTACCTCCAGGCTCGACTACTGTAATGCTCCATTCCTAAGGCTATCTAGAGGACTGGTGCACTGCCTACAACTGGTGTAAAAGCTGTGGCCAGGATGATTACAAGGGAAACATATATAGAACATAATTACACCTGTGCTGCGCATCTGCACTGGCCACCTATTATAAGACTCAACTTGCAAGACCCCCCCCCCCACACTTGCATGTGGGCCTCGGCTATCTTAAAGATTTCTTGGTATGGTATACTCTTGGTTGTGCACTCTGCCCCACTGAAGAATTGCTACTGACCATCTTGAGATCTTGCTGGAAGGAATCAGGCGACTGGACATTCTCGATGGTTGCGCCAGCTATCTGGAACTCACTGCCATGTCATCTTAGGAGTTCCCAGTCGGTGGGGGCATTTAAAAAAGGGGTTAAAATGCCATTTATCTGCACATGCTTTCAGCACAGGTAAGTTACTCAGTAGCTGTACCTTTTCCGTAATCTGATTATTTAGTGTATATTGTAGTGCTTATATTGGTATTTATTAAATGTTTTTATTGTGAAATGCCTCGAGCCCCTGGGATATGGCACTATAAAAATAAAACTGCTTTGCCTTCCTGGCAACCTCTTAAACTTCCAGGACCAGGTTTAAGAGATTTATTTTAGAAGTCTCTTAACTCCTTGAGAACCATGCTGTCAAGTTAAGTGACCCAATGTCTGGGTGAGTTACTCTGCTGCTGAACAGTACAGCAGGTCCTGTCTCAGTGGCAGGTCTGTTGGTATTCTTTGCGACACTGTCATCATCAGTGAGCATCAAGACTGCTTGCCCAGTCCGTTGCTATCAGGATCACTGTAGCAGCTTCCTTCCTTAACTTCAACAGTACTTTATATAAATTAGTGGAAATGGAGTGAATGCATATTAGAACCGGTTTCTCCATGGGAGAGTTAACGCATCCCACGGGACTATCCTCACTTAGGGACTCCGGCAATAGAATGTATCGAATTTTATGTTTTCCTATGAGGCTAACAGATCTAACTATGGTCCTCCCAATCTCTACAACACAAGAGTTTACTACCCCTTGGCTCAGAGAGTACTTGTGGATAACATGAGCCACCCTGCTCAGTGAATCTGCCAGTACATGTTCCTTGCCTGCTAGGTGTGCAGTAGATAGATCTGCATTTAAGCTGTAAACCAGGTTCCAGATCCTGATCCACTTTATAGAGAGTTTTGCGGATCTTGTGCCTTCCTACTTGCTTATGGAATACATAATAGCTGTACTGCCTGTACTTATCAGGACTGTTTACCCTTCAACAGGGGCAAAAAGGAGTAACGCTCTGAGCTCTAGTAGGGTTGTATTCCTGTCCTTCTTGGGGATTCCAAATCTAATTTACTGTTCTCCTCTCCAGTTGCCCTCCCCCACCCTAGGAAGGATACATCTGAGGTCAGAATCCTTGAGGAAGAGATGTGAAGGAAGAAGGGACTACCTGCTCTGAGGTTGTCCACACATTTCTACCACTCAGACGTTCATTTTAACTGGCTTGATACTGTAACTGATGTGGCAGTGAAGCACTTCATTGGTACCAGTGACTTCTGAGTTGGTATGAGACATCCCTCATTTGCAGTCTTGACCATGGCATCACTGCCAAGGTTGAAGCCAGCCATGTGGCCCAGATGTCTCAAAACCTCCAGTGCAGTCCTTAATAGGCTGGCCTGGAATGTGTTTTCAGACTGAATCAGGGCTTTTGCCATGAAAGAAAAGCTTTCACCAACTCTGTGCTCAGCTCTGTACCTATGAACTCCAGAACCTGTCTGGTTCCATGTGTGACTTCTCTAAATTTAGAAGGAAACCTAGCCTTCCAGAATGCTTCTTACTGCTTGAACTGGGCACACTGCCTGCTCTTATATTTTTTCATACATTAGGACAGCTGTCTAGGTAAGGAAACACTGCTATCGCCTGCCTGTGCAGGTGAGCTGCCACCACTGACAAGCGCGCTGTGAAGACCCAGAGTGCTGTGGTCAGTACCAACAGGCATCACTTTGAACTGCTCCCACCCAGACTCAAATATTTTCTAGAACACAGCCCTATATGCTTGTGGAAGTATGCACCCCTTCAATCCAGTAACCCCAACCAATCCAGCTGCTGTAGGGACTGAATTAATGTTCGCAGTGTTATGTTCTGAACATTTCTTTTTCATTCCTGTTCAGAAGCCTCAGGTCTAGAAAGGGTCACCATTTTCCATTTTTCTCAGGAGTGAGACATTATTTTGAAAAGAAGCCCATTCCCATATGAATGGCAGGGACCTTCCTTACAGCACTTAACTTTATCAATTTTCTCACTTTCAATTCCAGCAGGAGTTTTTACCCAGCCACTTAAGCTGCAAACCTCTGAATTTACTTAAGAAAAAAATACAAACTGAAGGGTTAAGCCATGTCCTATTAGCTCCAAATTCCACTCGTCTATAGTAATACTTTTCTACTCCTGGAGGTAAGACAAGTGCCCTCCTACTGCCAATGGACCTATGGGCAAAATTGTCAGGGGTTGGGGCTCTGCCTAGGATAGAATAGCAGAGACAGACTTCTGCCATGCTCCCCTTCTACTTGTATCTCTCCCTGTGCCCCTCGGAACTCATTCATAGTGCACACAGGATCTTACTATAGTAATCCTTCCCATACTGACCCTTCTGTAGGACCCATAATGTGTTAAGCCCACCTTATCTGAAGCACATATTTTAGTTAATTTGGCTGGTGTTCAGAAAGCTTGTTTTCTGTGGTTTAGAAGCAGATTACTTAGCAGTATGTTTTATCTTGAAGGTTGCCAGAAACTGACTGCTCCTTAGAGAGTGCCCTACAATTGTCTGCAGTCTCCTTTGCTACCAGAGACCTGAAGTGCACTTTCTACCTTCAGAAGAATTTTTCTCCACACTTTTTTTTTTGGGGGAGGGGGGATAGGACAGCACTCCTGAGATGCTGTTATGGAAACTGGTGCAGACAAGAATTCCTGTTTAACTGCCCTTTTCTTCGTTTTGGAGCAGAAAACTATGCAGAGTTCAGAGTTTTCCAAATCTTGATCTGGGCCCTAACAAGCAAAGACAAGGCTGTGGTCATCTTGGTTGTGGTCATCTTCTTTTGCCAACCAACACTTACAGATCTACACCATTTAAATCCAGTAGATCCTACTCTTCTTTTAGGCTTTCCAGTCATGTCATATTAACAGGATGTACACAAATGCATTTTTGTATTTGTTTAAAAGAAAAATGATTTTTTTTTAATTGAACCAATGTAAACCAAATTGTTATATTTTTCATTTAAAACAGAAACCGGCTAAATAGCAGATATGGAACCGGAAAAAAAACAGCAAAATACCATAAAACTGTAAAACGAAGCTAAACCAGCATGGATTATCGAATAACCTTATAAATAATACAAAATAAATTGATAGGCAAAAAAAAAAAAAAAAAACGTGACTGATCCTTCAATAAATTAACCATTGGAATGCTAAGGGGAGCAGGACTATACTGCAGAGTCTGAATTTTAATATTCTGAAGTTCTAGCTTGCTGGCAACAACTCAGGGCTGAGATGATGCAGTTTGTAGGACATCACTAATACACTTCCACTTAAAACATTAGAAGTTCCAAGTATATATCTCCAAGTCTTTTTAGGAAGTGGCAGATAAACAGGGATATCTGAGAGTGTAAAGAAAAAAAAATATACTCACCTTAGTAATCTTGTTTCTTCTAAGGGAATCTTACTGTATTCTGACTAATACAGTATGGTCTCACCATAGGACTGCCCAGGAGCTGAAATGGTTAATAGAACCTATGCAAATGATGGAATGCTAGGCTTCAGCTTGGTTTTCAAACCACTGTCCCTGGTAACAATCTCTAACCATCAGATTCTTACAAAGCATGCACTAAGCAGTTTCCTCTTAATGAAGGATAATAATAATAATAGTAATATTAACAATCATAAAAACCTCCTGCACCAGAAATGGCAGGAGAAAAATATGTGGGAATTACCCGTTTCAAATACTTGCAAAAACCCTAGGCATCCCAGAAGACTCAAGTCACAGATGCCCAAAATAGAAACAGTATATGCTCCCCAGGTTTGCAACAACTGTAGCACAGCTGTAATGCAGTGACCAAAGGTATCAGAAGGGGAGCAAGGGAGGGAGCTCAGAATACAATAAGATTCCCTTAGAAGAAATAAGATTACTAAGATGAGTCATTTTTTCTTCAAACCTCAGGAAATCTTACTGTATTCTGACTAATGCAGATTACCAAGCAGTACCTTTGGAGATGGGCCTATAATCTATCTAGGAAACAGGCTCTGCAGGGCTGCCGTGCCAAACCTGGCATCACCTCTGGCTTGGACGTCCAAACAATAATGCTTTGTAAATGTGTGGACTGTTTGCCAAGTTGCAGCTTTGCAGATATGTACTAGGGGATGTCCCTAGCAGCTGCTAGGGAGACTGCAGTACCCCGGAGGCCTGCAGGTGGCTCCTTACCCACCTTTCTATAAACAGAACTGGATACAGGTAACAAGCCATCTGGCAATGGATCGTTTTGTGGTAGGCTTTCCTTTCCCTACCTCTCCAAAGGTAAGGAGGAGCTAGGTTTGGTTCTGTCTGTGACCCTTTGTGTGGTCAAGATAGTAACTGACTGCCCTTTTTACATCAAGGCTGTGCAGCCTACGTTCATCTGAAGTGGAATGATCTGTAAAGAAGACTGACAGGGTAACTGACTGGTTAAGGTGGAAATCTGATACCACCTTAGGCAAAAACTTTCTGTTAGTTCTAAGGACTATCTTGTCCCTATGAACTGCAATATATCCTGGCTCTATAGATAACGCCTGGAGATCACCGATCCTCCTGGCAGAGGTAATGGCAACCAGAAATACAGTTTTCCAAGTCACATATTTCAGGACTGCTGATGATATGGGTTTGAATGGAGGTTGCATGAGCTGAGCAATGCAAATATTCAAATCCCACATGGGAATGGGCTCACTGTGGTGGGTGTAAGTGTAGCAGCCCTTTAAATAATTTTTTGAACACTAGCTTTGAAGCCAAAGAGGAAGAAGAAGCTTTCCTTGCTGATAAAGAAGCTGAAACAGCTGCTAAATGCACCCTCAGAGTGAAAATAGTTAGACCTGTGGAGAGCAAATGAGCCATATAGTCCAAGACAACAGGAATGTTAGCTTGAGAATGATCCAGACCTCTGCCCTGGCACCAGAAGGAAAATCTTTTCCATTCAGAGATATATGCTTTCTTAGTGGAAGGTTTTCTGGAAACCCTCAGTATGTCCATAACCCCTTCTGAAAGATGCAAGTCCGCATACTCTAGGACCTCAAGAGCAATGCCTTGAGTCTGAGGGATAATAAGTTGGGGTACAAGATTCTGCCCTGAGGGGAGGTCAGTAGATTGTACCTCCTGGGAAGACTGTTTGGCTTGGCTACTGACACTGAGAGAAGTATGGAGTACCAAGGTTGCCTGGCCCAGTCTGGGGCAATGAAAAGCACTGAGGCTGGTTGAAGCCTGAGCTTGTTCAATGCTTTCAGTAGTAGAGGGAATGGAGGAAAAGCATACAGGAATTTCCCTGTCCAATCCAACAGGAGTGCATCTAAAGGAACTGTGCCCCTGCTGGGAGGTCTGCAGCAATACTGTGGGAGCTGGTAATTGTCTGGGGCTGCAAAGAGATCCACTTCTGGGGTGGCCCACCTCCTGAAAATGGTCTGTAAGACCTGCCTGTTCAGTGACCATTTGTGGTGATTCTGGTTTATCCTGCTGAGGGCATCTGCCAGGACATTGTCCTTGCCCGGGAGATGAACAGCTGAAAGAGACACCTTTAGAGAGTATGTTAGTATCCAAATGTTCATAGCTTCTGTGCAAAGAGAGGTTGACCTTGTGCCTCCTTATTTATGTAGTACATGGTGGTTGTGTTGTCTGTTCTGACCTGTACCACCTTCCCTACCACCTGAGTGGCAAAGGACTGAAGGGCCAGAAAAACTGCTCTGAGCTCCAGAAGACTGATATGCAAAAGGGATTCCTGTTCCCCCCACATGCTGTGGGCAGTATGATCCCCTATATGTGCTCCCCACCCTAGAAGGGAAGCATCTGTGGTAAGCACCAGAGAAGGGGACTGCTGTAGGAAAGGTACCCCATGTCTGAGGTGTACCCTCACCTGCCACCACTGCAGAGCTTGAATAAGGGTGGCCGTGACTGGGACCAGCTTTGATAAGGAGTCTTTTTTGGGACCAGTACTCTGAGGTGAAACTGAATGTCTCATCTGAAACCTGGCTCCTGGGACGGTTACCATGGAGGCTGCCATGTGCCCCAACAGCTGCAGGAAATGCCTTGCTGGTCTGGAGACATGCAGTGACAAAGACCTGCTATTTGAATAAGGATGTCCACCCTGTCCTGAGGAAGGTAAGCCATTCCTGTCCTTGTATCCAATTCTGCCCCTATGAACTGGAACAACTGCACAGGTTCTAGAACAGAATTATTTTGATTGACTAGGAATCCCAGGGAGGACAAGGTGGTCTGAGTGATTGAGAGTGGCTCTCTCACTTGTTGCTGTGACTGGCCTACAATGAGCCAGTCATCCAGATAGGGAAACACTGCCCCCCCCCAGCCACCTTAGGTGTGCCACCACAACAGCTAGGCATTTTGTGAACACCCTTGGAGCAGATGTTAGTCCGAAGGGCACTGCTCTGAATTGATAATGGCCTGATGGCAACCTGAATCTGAGGTACCTTCTGTGAGACCTTCTGACTGGAATATGGAAGTAAGCATCTTTTAGGTCCAGGGATGCTAGCCAGTCTCCTTGTAGGAATAATGGTAAATAGAGTGACCATCCTGAATTTTGGTTTTGCCAAGTGCTTGTTCAGGTATCTGAGGTCCAGAATGGGACACCACTACCCTGTTTTCTTTAGTGCAATTAAGTATCTGGAATACAGACCCTTGCCTTTTTGAATGGCAGGGACTGGTTCTACCGTCTGAAGCAGCAGAAGGGATGACACTTCCTTTTCCAGTAGGGCTGTTTCTGATGGGGAAGAGGGATTGAAAGCCTTTGACCTTAAGCCTTGGTTTGGCTTTGAAGCTGAGGACCAACCCCTGTCCCACTACTTCCAGAACCCACTTGTCTGTGGTAATGTTTTTCCATTCCTGGAAGTAGTGGGCCAGTCTGCCCCGTACTGGTAGTGGGGAGGCGACCCCGACATTCTGCTAAGGGAGTCTGCTTTGACTAAGCTACTTGCTAGACAGTGGGGCTAGTGCGGCCAGTGCCCCTCCTGCCTCTCCCCCAAAAGTATTCCCATAGCTGATACTGGGGAAAGACTTGGGGCTGAAAATAAGGCCTGTAAGGAGTCCTGCTCCTGCCACCCCTAGAATAGTACCTTTGAGGGTTGGCAGTTCTCTCCTTTACTGCTGCACTTTTATAAGCAGCTTTGTAATCATCCATTTTTTTCATATATGCCTCTGTTTGTTGTCCAAATAGAGACACAGGTTCACAGGGAAAATCCAGGGCCTTATTATGTGTGTCCTGTGAGAGGTTAGTGGTTCTCAGCCATGCAAACCTTCTTAAGGACACTGCTGAAGCCATTTGCCTGGATGCAGTGTCATTTGCATCCACTGCCATCCTAAACTAGGTTTTTGAAGCTTCAATGCCCCTCTTAACTCCTTCCTCCAGGTCAGCAGCCACTGGAGAGGGAACAGACTTGGCAATTTCTAGTACTGTAGACCAGACAAATTTTTGTTATCTGGCTAAATATGCCATATAGGATGCCTGCCTAATGGCTAGGAAGGATCCCAAATAAACCTTTTTTGCAATTGAGTCCATCCTCCTGGACTCTTTCTCAGGGGGGTAGGAGCCAGAGGGATGCCAGCTTTGTCACAAGCTGCAGCCTGAACCACACCTTCATGGCTGGGGTGCCCAAATAGGAATTCAGCCCCAGACTTATTGACCTAATACTTCCTGTCCTCTTTCTTATCAGTTGGAGGGACAGAAGTGGGAGTCTCCAAAATGTTCATGGTCTGCCTCCACAAAGACTTGTGCAGAGGGAGGAGCTGCCTTTTGATGAAGGAACATCCATCATTTCCTTATAGTCTTCTTCCTCCTCATTTTCCAGAGACTCATGGGATGGGAGGTCAAGAGACTGAGCAACTTGCTTCATAAAAGCAAAGTATGAGGCAAAATCCTCAGTTCCATTATTAGGGGAATCAGGCCTGTGAGGGTCAGGAGAGATGTCTGGCTCTATAGGCTCGTCATAATCATCATCTCCATAATCCTCCTCTGGGTCTTCAGCAAGACCAATATCCTCAAACTGTTCCCCATCTTGGTCTATTAAACCAGGGACTTGTGAAACTGGCCGTTTATCAACCGGAACCGGAGACTGCAAAGACTAAATAATTCTGATTGCATTCGCGATCTCTTCAGCAGAAGGAACTGCTGTTGGGACCAGTTGCCGTTCCTGGTACTTTTCTTTACGCTTTTTCTTAACCTCGACAGCTGGTTCAGCAGCCTTATCCACGGTTCTATTTTCTGTGGAATTATCGCCCCTGTCACAGGGCAGTCCCTCTGGTTCAGCAGACTGTTCGGTAGCCGGGTTAGCGGCCTTGGCAGACATTTTTCCCCTTAGTCTCTTTAACAGTCTACCAAGGATGGACCGAGGAAAATTACCGCAGATCTCACAGTCTGTCTGAAGGTGGTCAAACCCCAGACACAATAGACAAATTAAGTGAGGATCAGCCTTTTCAAACAGTTCCCCGCACTCTGTGCAGTGCTGGAAACCTGCAGGGTCCTGTTTTCTTTTTTGGTTTTTCTGTGACATAAGAAAAAGGTACTGTATACAGAAGAACAGACTTTTTTTCTTGGGTTGTTACACCGAAAAAGAAACCAGTTCTTAAAAGTATAAATCCAGGAGTTACTCCGGTTGAAATAAGGGACCCACAAACCGGAAAATTACTCTGGTATAAGTTTTTAGATAACTACTGACTATACAGTGTCAGAAATTCTTAAAACTAACGAATACAATATAAAGAAAACTTTAAGGGGACTATCTGTTTCCCCTCGGTTAGGGAACCGGGAAGAAAAACGACTACTTACCCTTACAAACTAAAATGTAAACAATTACTACCTGAAAACCAAGGACAGTGATGAGAATACCAAATAAAATAAATTTATGGTTATAAAAACTGAGAAAATAAACTTTCTTCAAGAGATGAAGGAGAGCTCTCCTGAGGCAAGCGGAGTAAAGAATTTGATGGTTAGAGATCGTTTACCAGGGACAGTGGTTTGAAAACTGAGCTCGAGCATAGCATTCCATCATTTGCATGGGTTCTATTAACCATTTCAGCTCCGGGGCAGTCCTATGGTGAGACCATACTGCATTAGTCAGAATACAGTAAGATTTCCTAAGGTTTGAACATTAAAATTACACTTACGAAATCAAGAATCATAAGATATATTATTAAATTTACCCCTACTTAGCTCTTAATAAAAAAACTCATCTCATTCTAGTACAAGTCCCTTTTAAGTCTGTGCAATAGAGACATGGAATCCACATCCCAGAAATGAGACGGATAGTAGCCTTGCTCGTGTTCCACTATACTCCATCCTTCTCCAATCCTACCAAAACCTCAGCTGCCTCTTACCAAGTGAAACTTAGCACACTGCATTCAGCCATGAACCATCATGTAATATGATGTTATGTTTCAAACACTCTGTCACAAAAACAGGGCTAGCAAATTGGTATCCACCCCCACCCCTTTTCTTTTTTAAGATAATGAATTTGTGTGCCGTCACGCTGGTGCAGCGGTTAGATTTCCACTTCATGGACGCCAACAACTCGGGTTCGGGAACGGACCCAGGAGTCAGAGGTCCGGTCGGGGAGGATTGAGCATCCTAGGGACTGCTCTCCTTCTCTAGGGGAGGGAGGGAGGGAAGAGTGTCTGGCGCATCGTGAACCCCTAGCAGAGGCTGGGGGTACACGCGCGACTGGCGCCAGTATGTTCGTGGGGGAGGTGGAGCGGATGTTGAATGTCAATGCGTTCTCACCCCAAAGGGTCAAGCACTTGGAGAAAAGCTGGCCCTCGGCATCCTCTGCCTCCAACATCTGCGGGGGCCTCCATGGCCCAGACAGGGGAGTAGTTGGGGCTTGCCCACAGTGTCCATTGGGGGAGGCAAGCCTGGGCTTTGGGGCACCGGGCAGGGAGGGTCCGAGCTAAGGGGGCGCCGGAACAAAAAAAAGATAATGAATTTGTTTCAGCAAAGTAGTAATAATACAACCCTCTACAAAGACTCTAACTATATACTACTGAGCAAATAAAACCACAAATGACCACCACAGAACATATCGTCTTGGTCCTTCAGAAGGGCTCCAATGGATGGATGCAGAATACCCCTGAAAACAGAATTTTCAGGTAACAAATTTTCCATTTCAATGAACACCAGTGTTGCCCACTGACCCCGTATGGCAAACTAAACAGGAAGAAGTCTGTTCCAATATAGGTTGTTAATCATATGCTTATTTGTTTTGGAAAATGACTACACTCACCCCAAGCTTTTTCAAAATATTTTGTGCATTTATTTACACATAACTAAATAACAAAAGACCATGTTATCTCACTATGTTTTATAGTGCCCCAGACGATTCTCCAGAATGTACAGGACTAAACATATAGATCATTTTCTCTAATATGTTAAATTCATTCAGTTAAAGTAAAGGTGTGATTTTTGGGCTTCATAGCCCGCTACCCTGGGGTGGTGATAGCCCCTCTGTGTTTAAAGTTTAAGTTTTAATGCACTCTTTAAAGTTTGGGAAGAAATCGATTTTGGCCGAACTGCCAGCCAGCTGCTGATCCTTTCCCACTTCCTGGTGTGCCTGCTCTGCCCCCGCACTCCCACGTTTTGTGACGTGGAACCAGGGGAAGCGTGGGGGGGGGGCGCCCCGTACAAGTCTTTGGAGCCAATTTTCAGAACGATTTTACTAACATGCCAGCAGAGTAGGCCTATTGGTCTATAGAGTCTGCTCGAAAATCAGAACCTGGTCAGGACACCACTGCTGCCCTCCCCTCCTCCCCCGTAAATCCCCCTGACCCCATCCCCCATCGTGGTTACACCTCCAGATCTGACGTTACTCAGTTTAACCCTCCCCTTATAATTATCCCAGTCCCCCTGAATCCCTCCAATGTATTAACAGCCACCAGTTCCACAGGCAGTGTGAACCAGGTTCCACCACCGTCTCGGTGAAGTAGTGTTTTCTAGTCTCCCCCTTAGCCTCCAGCCAACCAGCCTTATGGAGCATTCCTGGTGGCCCCCTCTTCCCTCAGCTGGAACACCCTATTTAGGCTGGCACTATTTACTCCCTTCAGATATTTAAAGACCCTCGATTATATCCCCTCTGTCCCTCCTCTCCTCCAAGGAGTAAAAGTTGAGCTCCTCAAGTCTCTCCTCATAGGATCTTCCCCCCAGACCCTGTATCATTCTGGTCACCCTCCTCTGGACCCTCTCCAGAAGTGGAACGTCCTTTTTTCAAGTACGGGCGCCAAAACTGCATGCAGTACTCTAGGTGCGGTCTAACCAGGCAGTTGTACAGATGAAGAAGCACCTCCCGTCTCGAGGTTATCCCCCTGGCGATGCACCCAAGCATTTTATTTGCTTTCGCCACAGCCCTCCTACACTGCTCAGAGTTATTCATTTTGGCATCCACAACCACCCCAAGATCCTTTTCCCCTGCTTGAAACCTACAGCTTCTCCCCACCCAAAAAGTAGTCATGAGCAGGGTTCCTAAGCCCCAAGTGGAGAACACTGCACTTCTTGGCATTAAACCTCAGTTTCCTGGTGCATGACCACCTCTCTAGAGTCTCCAGGTCCCCCCGTAGGGCTCTTCTACCATCCACCCCATCCACCACCGCCCCCAGCTTCGAGACACTGGCAAAGAGGCTCATCCCACTCCCACTCCCACTCTTGATACCACCCTTGATGTCAGAGATGTAAGCATTAAATAGGAGTGGATCCAGCACCGATCCTTGTGGGACCCCACTAATGACCTTCCTAGGAGATTATACCTCCCCCCGACCACTACCTTCTACAGACGCCCAGTTAGTTTCGTATCCACCTAACCATCCTATCCCCCCCATTCCCCCCTCCCCCAGCTTGTCTAGCAATCCAGGACGTGGCACCGAATCAAACACCTTGCTGAAGTCTCGAAAAAAGACATTCACTGGCGTGCCCTGGTCCAGCACCTTTGTCACCCAATCGTGCAACTCCACAAGGTTAGTCTGACACAATCTGCCCTGAACAAAGCCATGTTGGTGCTCATCCAGGTGGCCTTGTGTCTCCAAAAACACCTCCAGCCTTTGTTTCATGATGGTCTCCATCATTTTGCCTACCACCAATGTTAGGCTGACAGGCCTGCAGTTACCCAGCTCCTCCCGTGAGCCACCTTTGTGGATAGGCACACCATGAGCTATCCTCCAATCCTGCGGCATCCACCCAGTCTGAAGAGAGGAGTTAAAAAGGGCCACCAGAGGTGCAGCAAGGACATCCGCCATCTCCTTTAGCACCCTGGGGTGAAGGCCATTCGGACCCGGTGCCTTTTCAGTTTTCAGGGACCCAAGGGCTTCCCTCACCCTATCAACAAGAATTTCAACATCCGTGACCCCCCCCTTCCTCATTCCTAGCCCGCCTCCCCTGTAAGGTGTTGACCCTCCATTGTCTCTAGTGAAGACCGAGGCAAAACATTTGTTAACTACCTCAGCCTGCTCCCTGAAAGCCACCGCTCAACTAAGCAGTGGCTTTCACTTTTATCAAAAGGTAGTTTAAAGTTTAGTAAAATCGTTCTGAAAATTAGCCCCATAGACTTGTATGGGGCGCATCCCTGCGTTCTCCCTGGTTCCACGTCACAAAACGTGGGAGCAGAGCAAAGTGGGAAGGGATCGGCTGACTGGCAGTTCGGACACAATTACAATCCTTTACCAAACTTTAAAGAGTGCATTAAAATTGATTTTTAACACAGAGGTGTCATCACCGCCCCAGGGTAGCAGGCTATAAAGTCCTAAATGTTACACAAAACCTTTAAGTTTAATGCTATGAATAAGGTAGGGTCTAGCACCCCTGCATCTCTATGTCAGCAGTCTACAGGCTGCCAAGTATACATTTCAATCATCATTAACACGGCCTTAAAATTCAACAAGTACATTTACCCCAACAGTTCAATAATTATGCAGTCACCTTTTTCTTTTTGTTAAATAACTAAAGGGGGGTCTCTTGGTCCAGAGTGTTATCACACGCAAACTACTGAGTTGTAATCAGGCTTTGATGCAGCTTGTGAAAAATTTCTCTTTATTTTGATCTATGGCCAATCTGGATTTCTACAGCAAGGCTAGTGAGGCTCCTAAAACATGTGACAGGTAAAGCCAGCTGCAGAGTGGCAGCCCCCAACTTATGTGATCAATCTTTGTGTCTTCTGTGTGTTTTATGCACAATTTGTCCTACTGGGAGGCATGTCCACTTCACTAGGGCAATCACAACTGGCTCTTTGGCAGGAGTGGACAGCGGGATAATGGCATGGGCCTTTTGACGTTTATGTAGCTGCAGTGGGAAACAATGCCTCTAATGATTTAGCCTAGCAGGCCTACTCATGCAGAAGGTTCACAAGAGGAAAATTTGAGACCCCACCCCAAATCAAGTGAAGCAGTATTAGATATACTAGGGTTGGTCAGAAATGGCTACATTTGTGGCTTCATGGCACTAGATTCAAAAAGCCTCCCCCTTCAATAAGCATCAGTTTATCAGGTGAACACCGTCTCCTCACCTGTGGTCTTTGGGGCATCTGAACCTGGATTTGAGTCCGTCCCAGGCATGGGCCTGGTGTCCAAGATGAATTTGTAGTGCTACTTTTCGGGAGGAGGTTACAAGCTCATCCATAATCAATCTAGCCACCCAAAAATTGAGGTTTGCATTTGCAAGAATTTAAAACCAAAATCCAACCAGTGAAAGCCTTTTGGTTATACAAACAATTTCCAGTTATCCTTTGTGAGCAATATTTAGAAACTGCATGGACAGTACGGTCTGGGACACAACTGTCAATAACATGTAACATTTAAATCAAATTAGGGTAAAATGAACAGTCTTCCACTTTGAAGCGACTGCTAAAAGCAAGCCTGGTTGCCACAGGGATCAGAGAACTGCGAGATCCACAAAGAAAATTAGGAGTACATCCACCGCACAAAGGCACCAATCTAAATAACATCTACCAAAAAAAAAAAAAAAAGTGGATCAAAGGGACATAGCCCTCTCTACTACAACACACACACACACACACACACACACACACACACACACACACACACACACACACACACTGAAGTGAAAGGAAATTGTTGATTTCATCTGTTATTTTCACATTTAACTCTAAGACTGATGCTGCAAAGTCTTTCAAGTGTAAATATCTTGAAAAATAAACTTTCTTCAGGGAGCATTACCTATTCTACAGGCTGGTTTCAAGCAGCTCAGCTGTATGGAACTTTCTCCTCTCTACTGAAAGCAAATCAACTCCAGAGTTGTGCAGTGTTGACATTATTAAAAAAAAAAAAAACTCATGTCTAGAAACCTCCTATTGGTGTTTTACAGTGAAAGCTGCCGATCTTAATAATGGAACAGTATGGGAACCAGAATATAACCCAAGTACATGAATTAAAGCATTTTAACCAGTCCAACACTACAAATGAGAGATCGATGAAATGTACTATATCTGTAGCAAATGTTTTTGTTATAAAATGTTAAGGTCAAAGAATGTGCCCCCCCCCACAAATCATCGTCCATGATCTGTACTCTACATGAGCATCAATCAGGCAGAGCTTATTCTATACAACTTCATGACCGTGAACCGCAGAGGGGAAAAAATTACTTGTTTGTACCATGCTACATAGGTTACAAAAACAAAAATGTCACCGTTACTCCAGCAGTTGTACCACGTTCTACACAAGGTCGAAAGGGGGGTGCACTACAGTGAGCAAAGCATCTGTTAACCCCATAGTACAGGACCCCCGAATGTCATGTAAGGCTTTTGAGAGGAGCATGGGTTCCAAAGATGCACCATTCTTTTCACCAGAACTTTTGTAATTTTTTTTTTCCCCCCTCAGTTTTCTTGGCCATCGCTTCTACTGAAATCAGGTATTTTTTTTTTTTTGTAACAATACTTTTTTCTGTGGGACTCTTGAAAATGTGCAGTGGGGGGCAGACTAAGTATTTACCAGAAGCTCTGATGAGGACAGCACTGAGCAGGCAACTGCAGCTCCGCTGTATATCACAGGGGGATGAAGCTTACCCTTCTCGATGGCACCCCTTGTACCTTGGAGGAATGCCGCATCTGCCTTTAGGGAGCTGCCCAATTCCCTTAACATTATGACATTTTTAATTTATGCATAGATTGGATCATGAGGCTGAGAAAGGCTGACAAACTGGCAGCAAGTCAGGGAATAAAATTAATGGTGTTCCACCCTGCTTTGCACACCCGTTTGCGTGGCTGAATACCTTTATGTCATGCTAGTATTCCGAATGGAGAACCATTCCACTGCTCTGCAGTTTAATCTATAGCACTAATCTTTTGGACAGGTGGAATGCCAAACCCACAAGCACAATATCAAATTTGAGTTTTTGGTATTCCACCTACCCGGCATACTCTATTTTCTTAAATTCCATCCCTGCAAGCATTTTATTAACACACACACACAAAAAAAGTTCAAATACAGGTTTTCATGTTGTAAAAGGGTGCGAGAACGAGACACATGATGTTAAAAAGGAGGAAAAGTCAAGAGAACTGACAGGAGGAACTACACAAGTGTGAAACAAGAAGTACTTTGAGTAACGAGTGGTGGATACCAGGAACAGACTACAAGTGCAGGATTATCAGCTGGCATAGTTAGTACTAAAACAACTAATTTGAAGAAAAAATGTGACAGGGTCTTCCCACTCAGCTGGTGGAGAAAAGAACCCAATAGACAAAAATCATCCTTCTCCCCCAGGGACATAGCTACAAGGGTGCAGGGGGTGCAGTGGCACCTGGGTCCATGAGGTCTGAGGGGCCCCAAATCATAATTTTGATGTTTATTCAAAACTGGGGAGGGGCCCTGTAACATCGCCTTGCACCCAGGCCCTCTGGGAATTTGCCATGCTACTGTTCTCCCCTAACTTGTATGCTCATGTATTTGAATGTTTAACTGGATTTTTTTTCCCAGCAGGATGTGTACAGTTCTCCTCCCTCCCTCCCAAGGAAAAGTATCATTCCATAACCTCATGGCTCACCAGTGACCCTTCAGGTCTTGCTACATAAGCATACAGAGTGTACTAGTCCTAATGTTGGCCCTCTCTCTCTCTCCTCGTTGCTAGGGACACAGAACTCAACCCAGAGCCCCCACTGTCAACACTCATCAACACAACTACATCTGCTTGGCAAAGTGCAAGGGTCTACAAAGAGCCCATGTGAATATCAGAAGCCTTATCCCAAACCATCCTGACCTTACTGCATGGATCAATCATTTTAGCCCTGATGTACTTGCTGTCACAAAGATTTGGCTCAAACCTTCTATCCCTGATTACCTATGTGCTGTGCCTGGGTATAGGGGTGAAGGCTAAGCAGGGAGAAGAGGTAGTGGAAATCACAGCAGAGAGAGTGAGGGAAGCCCTCAGATCTCTTAAGACAGAGAAAGCACCGGGGCCAGATAAATTACAACACAGAGTGCTGAAGGAACTTTCGGATGTCCTGGCGGAGCTTTTCACCATCTCTCTGAGGACAGGGTGGGTGCCCCTGGACTGGAAGGTGGCACATATAGTGCCTATCCACAAGGGGGGGATCAAGAGAGGTGGCAGAGAACTACAGGCCTGTCAGCCTGACATCGGTGGTGGGCAAGGTGATGGAGGGCATTGTCAAGGAGAGGCTGGGGGGGGGACCTGAAAAAGTCAGGGTGCCTGGACAATACACAGCATAGATTCGTCCTGGGGAAATCGTATCAGACAAACCTTGTGGAGTTCTACGACTGGGTGACGAGTGCCTTGGACCTGCGTAGACCAGTGGATGTCCTCTTTCTAGACTTCAGTAAGGTATTTGACTCTGTTCCTCACGTGGGCTTGTTGGATAAGCTGGGAGAAATGGGGTTGAGGGACCAGATAATCAGATGGATAGGCAGCTGGCTCCAGGACTGGACCCAGAGGGTCGTAGTTGGCGGGATAGTCTCATCCCCAAGGAGGGTCATTAGTGGGATCCCACAGGGATCAGTCCTTGGGCCCCTCCTTTTCAACGCCTACATCTCTGACATAAGGACAGGTATCAGGAGTGAGATGAGTCTCTTTGCGGATGACTCAAAACTAGGGGCGGTGGTGGATAGGGAGGAGGGGAGAGTGGCCCTACAGGGGGACCTGGAGGCTCTGGAAAGATGGTCTAGAAAGTGGAAGCTGAGGTTCAATGCAGGGAAATGCAAGGTACTGCATCTGGGGGCCGGAAACCCAGGCCAACTGTACACCCTGAAGGGGGGAATGCTACAAGTCTCGATGACTGAGAGGGACCTGGGGGTGGTGGTGGATGTCAAGATGAACTACTCGGAGACTTGTAGGAGGGCAGCAGCCAAGGCCAACAGGATGCTGGGATGCATCGCTAGGGGGATCACCTCCAGAAGGAGGGAAGTGATACTCCCTCTGTATAACTGCTTGGTGAAGCCGCACCTCGAGTACTGCGTGCAGTATTGGAGGCCACACTTAAAGAGGGACATTAAACTCCTGGAGGGGGTCCAGAGGAGGGCAACCAAAATGATTTGGGGCTTGGGGGACAGGACCTATGAGGAGAGGCTCGAAGAGCTAAATATGTACACACTGGAAGAGAGAAGGGACCGAGGGGACATGATAGAGGTCTTCGGGTACATGAAGGGGGTAAATATGGGAGGAACAGTCAGGGTGCTTCGAAGGAAGGAGGAGGGGGCCACTAGAGGGCATGGGTGGAAGCTGGAGGGGGGAAGATTCAGGGAAGAAAGGAGGTGGTGCTACTTCACTGAGAGGGTGGTAGAGCCATGGAATGCGCTGCCTAGGGGGCTGGTGGAGGAGTTCAAGAGGGGGTGGGACAGGTACAGGGGAAGAGTTCTGGAAGTAAAATCCAATGCAGCGAGAATATCCAGAACTGGGAAGGGAGAAGCCAGAGAAGGCGAGGGGGGCAGCAAGGTCAGCTCCCATGGTGGGGGCCGACCAAACAGGCAGACGCGAAAGACCGTTAGGCCTATTCTGGTGGCATTTTAGTATGTTAGTATAACTACAGTAAAAGCTGCTTAAACGGGACACCCCCGTGGATAGCTAGTCGTCCTGCTTAAGCGACTGTCTCCTTAAAATTCAGTTCCATTTTAGTGATGCCAACCCCCTAGTATAACTCCACCACAGTAAAGAGGTTTGTGAAAATGAAATGCAACTTTTATTAAAATCTTTAAATATAATACTAATAATGCTAAAATGCAAGAGTTGCAATGGAACTGAATGTCCTCTGTTTTAGAGGTTAGTGTACACCTTCAGGGAAAAATCCAGATCGGCTTCATCAATGTTAAGTAAGGGCAGACATTCAAAGTCATCAAGGTCAGGGAATAAATCCATCGACGTCTCCGATGGAGACAGGCTGCAACACCAAATAAAGAAGCAGTGTGGGTTCTGTAATACCTCGATAATCTGAACACGATCAGCCAAGGACAGCTCATTCCGTGGCTGAGACATTTTTGACCTGTGGGAACAAAGAATTTTGGCAGCAAGATAAAGGTAACAAATAGTAACACTTAACAGCTGCACTGTAAGATCAAAGACTTGCTGGCACAAGTTGTCCCAGCAAACCGAAGTTGCCTTAATTGATAGTCTCTACATAGTGAAGTTTAAACTGGCATTTAACATTGGTCTAAATTGGTTGTCAGCCTACCATCCCGCTTAAGCGATCGTCTCGCCTTATCAACGTCCCGCTTAGCTGGCTTGGACTGTATTAGAAAAGATCGTCCCAGCTTTAAGAGAGGTAGGGGAACCATCCTAAGTCCCACTTAAATCTCACTGCACTGTGTACCCCTACCCCTCCTGATAAGGATTTTGAACTTAGTCATGCTGTTCTCTTCCTGTTAGGTGGGGCCAAAATTCTGCACCTCTTCTGCACCTATATTTATTTATTTTTATTTTATTTAGTTGTTTAATCAGGTACAGCACACTAAGCTGAAAGCTTTTTTACAGGAGCGACCTGGGAGCACAAGGAGGTTAAGTGACTTGCTCAGGGTCACACAGTATGCAAGTGGAAGCTGTGGGATTCAAACCCAGGTCTGGTCTGCTGGATGTCACCAAATTTGCAGCTCAGAGCCTTAGACCACTGCACTATACTGTCTCCAAATCTCCTCCTCTATATCTATATCCTCCTTGCTGGTAATCGTCCTGCACTCCAAACCCTTCTGAGTACTACTGGACCCATAGTTAAAAATAATTAATTCTTACTATTGGGGGACTTCAACATAGACTGGCTTAACACAAGACGTAAAGATATTGACCTGTCCCTTAGTAAGCTTCATCTTTTTTCTCTGTCCCCACTAGAATCTCAGTTAATGGGAGCAAAGCCTCTTTAATCGATTTGATCCCAACACCCCAGACTGTTCGCGTCATCTGTTCTGGAGTGATCCCCGATGTAATCAATGACCATTCACCATTGTTCTGTGTTTGGAGAGCTTAACCCTCAAAGGCACCCTCAAAATTGCTTCACTTTCACGATCGCACTTCATGATCTCTCACTTTAAAACACTGTTCAAACAAGATGTTGTGGGCACAGATTGGTCATACTTCTGGAACACCAATGACAATTATCTGGCCATCTATCAATTTAACCAGATTTTCTCTGGACTACAAGACAAACATGTTTCCCTTCCCCCCCACTACTAGGAGAGTCTGGGGCCCTGTTACCAAATGGCCAGACCAACCAATCAAAGCAAGGGACAAATCCCGGTCTGTGTATAAGGCTACTAAGCTTGTCTCTGACTGAGTCAAATATTGTGCCCTCAGAACCAAATGCAAAAATGCCATCTTTCTAAATAAGAGTGTTTACTACAGGACGCTCCTAGACGCCTCTGTCAGCAACCCCAGACATTTCTGGAAATGTATAATACTGGCCTGGTACAATCTGCTAATCTCTCCCTCCATGACATGTGTATAAACTATGTCAACTGTAATATTCCCCAAACCATAGCTGATGCGTTCAATGGTTTCTTCTCCGACCTCTCTTCACACACTGCAAATTTCCATCTTCGCCATCCACTGCACTGCAAAACAATGGGCCTCTCACTGAACCTGTAAGCCACCCACAGTTCCACTTTACAGCGGTTAAAGTTTCAGAGGTGCATAAACACCTGCAGTGTATCCCTACAGTCAAGTCTGCAGGTTCTGATGATACTGATCCCAAACTCCTTTAGGCTGCAGCTATTGAACTGCTTTTGCCATTAACAGAAGAAAAAATTACTCACCTTAGTAATGTTGTTTCTTCTAATGAAGTCTTGCTGTATTCTGATATATTGCAGTGATGTCCAACCTTTGAACTGCCCCGGAGATGAAAGAGTTAACTTTCCATGCCAGGCATGGAACACTGAGCTCAAGCTCGGTTGAGACTCTGTCTGTTGCTGTTTGAACTCAAACCATCAGATCTTTACGAGCTATACTCACTGGGTGTCCTGTGTGGAAACTGTAAACTTACACTAGCCAACTGGCTACTAAATATAATAAACATATTTTTTCGTCCCAAAACAAAGACTCAAGTCAGGAAACCCAAAAATAAAACAAAACACAACACCCACCCACCCAAACTAAAGGGGTGAGAAAATAAGGGGTGGGGCACCTCCCGAGTGTCAACACTGCTACTGCCCACCCACATCCCAAAAACCAAGGTTCTGAGAGGGGAGGCACGGGGGGAGGTCAGAATACAGCAAGACTCCATTAGAAGAAACAATATTACTAAGGTGAGTAATTTTTTCTTCAAACAACATGAAGTCTTGCTGTATTCTGACATATTGCAGACTACAAAGCAGTACCTCCATGGAGGAGGGACAGAACCTACTTAGGAAATAGGCTCTGAAGCACTGCTATGCCAAACCGAGCATCACTCCTAGCCTGGATATCCAGAGAGTAATGCTTGGTAAAAGTCTGTACTGTTTTCCAGGTGGCTGCTTGACAAATCTCTAAGATAGGAATATCCCTGACAGCAGCCAGGGAAGCAGCTGTACCTCTGGTAGAGTGAGCCCTCAGGCCTGAGGGTGGAGTCCTACCAGGTTTTTCATAGCAAAATTGAATGCAAGAGACAATCCACCTGGCAATAGATCTCTTAGTGGCAGGTTTTCCCTTACCAACCTCACCATAAGTGAGAAACAGTTGGAGGGAGTCAAACCTGTGACTCTTGGTGCACTCTATGAAGTAGCTAAGGGCCCTTTTCACATCCAAGCTGTGCAGCCTCCTCTCCCCAGAGGAGGAATGGTCAGTGAAGAAAACAGGAAGAGACAGACTGGTTAAGGTGGAAATCTGAAACCACCTTATGCAAAAACTTCCTATGAGTCCTGAGGACCACATTATCTCTATGGAAAGAGATAAAATCAGGCTCCACTGACAGGGCCTGTAACTCACTTATGCGTCTGGCAGAAGTGATGGCCACCAAGAAAACAGTTTTCCAAGTCAAGTACTTAAGCTCTGCTGAGGACAAAGGCTCAAAAGGGGGGTTGCATAAGCTGAGCAATGCAAACATTAAGGTCCCAAGCAGGGGTAGGGTCCCTGAATGGAGGATTGGTATGAAGCAATCCCTTGAAAAATTTAGAAAATACAGGATGGGCTGAAAGGGAAGAGTGCTTGCCTGCTGAAAGGAAGGCAGAAACAGCTGCCAGATGCACTCTTAGTGTAGCTGGTCTGAGTCCCAAGCTATTAAGATGAACCATATAGTCAAGGACTATGGGCAGGCCAGCAGACTCTGGGGAAATATGCTTCCCAGAGCACCATATAGAAAATCGTTTCCACTTGGAGTTGTAAGTGTTTCTGGTGGAAGGCTTCAGAGAAGCCTTTAGGATATCCATAACACCTTGAGAGAGGTGCAAATCATCAAACTCACTCTTCGAGAGCCAGGCCTTGAGATTGAGAGATTTGAGATTCGGATACCAAACCCTCCCCTGGGCACATGTTAACAGGTTGTAATTCCTGGGAAGAGATAGGGGAGGGTGGACTGCTAAGGACAGCAAGAGAGGGTACCAGGGCTGCCTGGCCCAGTCTGGAGCAATCAGAATCACCTTGCAGGGTTGAGACCTGATTTTGACAAACACCTTGAATAGGAGAGGGAAGGGGGGAAAAGCATACAGGAACTTCCCTTCCCAATTGAGAACTAGGGCATCCAGGGGGACTGAGCCCAACACTGGGGGCCTGCAGCAAAAGAGAGGAAGTTGGTGATTGTCTGGGGCTGCAAAAAGATCTATCTGTGGGGTGCCCCATCTGGAGAAGATCACCTTCAAAACCAGGGGATCCAGGGACCATTCGTGATGGCCCTGAGATATCCTGCTGAGAGCATCTGCCAGGGCATTGTCCTTGCCTGGGAGGTGTACTGCTGTAAGAGAGGTGTTCAGGGAATAGGCCAGAGACCATAACTTCACTGCCTCTGTGCACAAGGCCGTAGACAGAGTGCCCCCTTGCTTGTTGATATACCACACTGTGGTGGTATTGTCTGTCCTGATCTGAACTACTTTGTTCTGAACAGACTTGGAAAAAGCTTGAAGTGCTAGAAACACTGCTCTGAGTTCTAATAGACTGATGTGAAGCAGAGATTCCGGAGGAGACCACAACCCTTGGGTGGTCAGGTCTCCCAAGTGCGCTCCCCACCCCAAGAGGGAGGCATCTGTAGTAAGGATTAGAGAATAAGACTGAGTGACAAAAGGAACTCCCTTGTCTTAGATTGTCCTGCTCCAGCCACCATTGTAATGCCTGGATCAGGGTTCGAGTCACTGGAATTAGTTTGGTCAGAGGGTCCCTTTTCTGAGACCAAAAGGCTCTCAAGTGGAACTGAATGTCCCTCATTTGAAATCTTGCTCCCTGCACCACTGCTGTAGAGGCAGCCATGTGTCCCAGGAGCTGCAGAAAATGCCTTGCTGGTCGAGACACCTGGAGGGTGAATGAAGAGGCCAGTGAGATAAGGGTCCTTGCCCTGTCCAGGGAAAGGAAGGCTCTTGCTTTTACTGTATCCAGCTCTGCCCCTATGAAGGTGAGGAGCTGCACAGGCTCTAGAACCGATTTTGAAAGATTCAGAAGGAAACCTGGAGAAGTGAGCAGTTGCTGAGTTATCCGTAGGTGTAACTTGACTTGGTCTGAAGACTGGCCTACTATGAGCCAGTCGTCCAGGTATGGAAAGATGGAGATCCTTTTTCTCCTTAGGAAGGCAACTACTACTGCCAGGCATTTTGTGAACACCCCTGGAGCAGAAGTTAGGCCAAAGGGCACTGCTCTGAATTGGTAGTGGCCTGAGGGCAGCTCGAACCTGAGGTACTTTCGGTGGGAGCTTCTGATGAGAATAAGGAAATAGGCATCCCTGAGGTCCAGGGAGACTAGCCAGTCCCCTGGCCTTAGAGAGGGTAGAATTATTCCCAGAGTCACCATTTTGAACTTTGGTTTTAAAAGGTGCTTATTTAAATATCTGAGATCCAGGATGGGCCGCCATTCTCCTGTCTTTTTGGGGGTTAGAAGTACCTGGAGTACAATCCTTTCCCTTTGTGTAGGGGTGGGACCCTCTCTATGGCTCTGAGAGCCAAGAGGGAAGAGACCTCTGCCTCTAGGGCAAGTGCCTCTGAAGGATTTGCATGAGGAAAGGATCTGGTTCTCCTCTTTGGAAATTTTTTGAAGCCGAGAACCAGTCCCTGGCTTACTACTTCCAGGACCCATTTGTCTGATGTTAAAGACATCCAGTCCTGGACAAAGTAAGCCAGCCTGCCCCCTACAGGTGGTGGAGAATCGGCACTGGCAAACCCATCAGGGTGCCTGTTTGGCAGGGGCTTTAGGCTGAGGGGTGGAAGCAGGCCTGCTTGTACCCGGTCTGCCTCTCCCCCTAAAGAACCCCCTATGAGCATAAGCAGAAGAGGAGGCCTGGGCTTGGTAGAAAGGCCTATGAAAAGGCCTGCCCCTGCCCCTGGAATGCTGCCTCTGGGGAATGGCTTGCCTTTCCTTGGCCTGAGCACTCCTGTAGGTGGTCTTGTATTCATCCATTTTCTTCATGTAGTTCTCTGTTTGCTCCCCAAACAGAGAATTACCCACAACAGGAAAATCCATGGCCTTAGTCTGGGTATCCTGAGACAGGCTAGTACATCTGAGCCAAGCCATCCTACGCAGGGCCACAGATGTAGCCATGACTCGAGATGAAACGTCATTGGAGTCCACTGCAGCATGGAATTGCACCTTGGATGCCTCAATACCATCCGCAGCCACCTGCTCCAGCTCCTTGGCAAGCTGTCCAGAGACCTGTTTAGCTAAAGCCATTACAGTGTCCCATCTAGATTTCTGATATCTAGCTGTGTAGGCCATATAATTAGCCTGCCTGAGTCCCAAGGATGCTGCCATGTACTGTTTCTTTGCCATGGCAGCAATCCTCCTGGAGTCCTTATCTGGGGGGTGTGAAGCCAAGGGTATATTTGCCTTATCACAGGCTGCAGCCTGCACTACCCCAACATGGCTGCATTGCTGAGTAAGGAACTCCGTATCTGAGCCTGAGAGAGTATATCTCTTGTCCATTCTCTTGTCCACAGGAGGTATAGAATTAGGAGTCTTTAAAATTTTTATTGTCTGTTTCCCAAAGGACTTATGAAGGGGAACAGACAGCCTCCTGGACTCTGGGATATCCATCATTTCAACATAGTCAGGCTCCTCCTGGTTGTCCACAGCTTCTTCCATAGGAAGCTGAAGAGTTTCAGCCACTTTTTTGTAAAACATAAAATGGGAGGGGGACTCAGAAAGCCTAGGAGGAGAAACCCCTAAAGGTCTGTCTGGGGAGATGTCCGGGTCAATAGGCACATCCAGACTTTCGTAATCACCATCACTATCCTCATACTCTCCTTTTTCCTCCTCCGGTTCATAAAAATCTTCTAAATTATTATCTGGAACCGGGGGAATCGACTGAACCGAGCCCCTTCCTGATGGTGCCAGTTCGGTCAGAACTGGGGTTAGCGACTGAACAATCCTTATTGCTTTGGCTATTTCATCAGCGGTCGGAGAAAGAATTTGTGGATCCGCACTGACTGATTTATCCCGTCTTTTTCTTTTAACTGGAACTGACTCCTCGGAGTCGGTTCTCCTTTCGCCTGAAGAAGTTTCGCCCTGGTCAGAGGGCACTCCTTCTGGTTCGGTTGGAACCGAACCGGGCCGGCCATCCGGGTCAGCAGACTTCTTGGCCTCCCTTTCCCTGAGCCTACCAACTATCTTTTCCAGGGTAGCTGCAGGAAAATTCTTGCAAATCTGACGGTCTGAAGCGAGGTGGTCAAACCCCAGACAATAAACACAGGTGGTGTGGGGATCAGCCTTAGCAAAGACTTCCCCACACTCACTACAGTGTTGAAACCCAGTGGGCCCGGTTTTTCTTTTGGGTTTCTCAGACATGGCCAGTCCTAACAAAAACTTACCCTTTTTTCGGCAATCCGCCAGAAAGACACCCTTATCGGTTCCTGACCGTGTTACGGGTCGGGGAAAAAAACGTAATGAAATCTGTTTTTTTTGGAACCGATAAGGACCGGTTACCACACTCTAAAAGTAGAATAAACTTTTTTTGAACAACCTGATCGGTTCAAACCGAACCGATCCCACGTTTACAAGTTCCACACAGAAGAACAAAAAATAAACCTATCTAGTACTCACAATACCACAGACAGAGACTGAACCGACAGGTTACGGTTTAAATTCGGTCGAAAACCGAGAAAAACAACGGGTACTTTAACCGACAAACTTGAACCGACCAAAGGAGAAATCTCCGGAGCAACTGTTCAGTGAGGCGGAGTAAAGAATCTGACGGTTTGAGTTCAAACGGCAACAGACAGAGTATCAACCGAGCTCGAGCTCAGCGTTCCATGCCTGGCATGGAAAGTTAACTCTTTCATCTCCGGGGCAGTTCAAAGGTTGGATATCACTGCACTATGTCAGAATACAGCAAGACTTCATGTTGTTTGAATTATGAACATGTCCCCAATATCTGGGCTGTGCCAGAGCTATGGAAGCGCTGCCATATCATTCCAGTATTGAAGAAAGGTAACATTAAACGTGTCAATAATTATAGGCAGATTGCTATACTCCCAGTACTTGGCAAAATGATGGAAAAGACTTGCTTCTCAGTTAACTGAATTCCTAGCCAAGTATAATCTATTGTCTCTGGCACAACATGAGTTTCATAAAAATCATAGTATAACCACTGCACTCCTCTCCTTCATCTTGCAGGTTGTAAATGCTAAGGACAGGGGTCAATACACAGGGGACATGTTTATCGATCTTACTAAGGCCTTCGATTTAATAAGTCAGACTTCCAAAAAGACCTCTCCAACACAAGGTGGCAAAAGTTCTACCTTGCAACAACAATTCAAGTAGCATCAGATATATTTACAGGCAAGGTCATGGAGATCATAAACAAGCACTCACTGCTACAAAAAAAGAAGGGTTAAGAAAGTTACCTCTCCCTGGTTCAACAAGGAACTTAAAGATGCTCTAAAGGACAAACACAGGAGCTGGGCTAAAGCTAGGTATACAAAATCAGAAGAGGACTGGACTACCTTCAAAAGGAAAAGAAACGCTTGTATGAAATTAATTAGGAAAACAAAAGCCAAATACTATTGCAACTCTCTGGAAAACAGCAAAACTGATGCCTGCCAGTTCTGGAACCTCAAAGACAGTAGAGCAGTGGTAGGCAACCTGCGGCCCCCAAGAGCATTTCTGGTAATGCAAAACAATTTTTATATATGTGCTTACGATGCCCTTAAAGCCATTTCACGTTCCACTTTTGTTCGTTTACTACAGCTACCTGAGGGTGCGATATCCTCCACCTCGCTCCCACAAAAAATAGTAGTCAATGACAAATATATTGGATACGCAATCTATAATATAGGCTATGAACAGTCATTTTGCAGAAACTGGATCAGCCTTCAACAACTCTGTAGCTGCAACCTACCAAGTGCCGCCGTTAATTCAAATTCACCCTCCTCATATCTTCAATTTTCAGCTGGTCACATTTAAGCATGTGGAGGACTTACTGCAGGCAGATGCCAAAAAAAGCGCAGGAGTTTACAGACTCAAACCGACCTTCCTAAAGACGGGCTACAGGCAGCTCACAGCACCTTTAACCCATCTTTTTAATCTTTCTTTAAGCAGCAGTGAGATGCCGAAAAGTTGGAAAGCTGCCCATAACATTCCCCTCCACACAAGCTTATTAAACAACTACAGACCAATCTCAATCTTGCTGGTTCTCGCCAAAATGCTGGAAAAACTAGTCAGCAACCAAATTAGGGAATACCTTGATATCATGAATACCCAGTCACTCTTCCAGTCCGGGTTTAGACCCAAGCATAACACAACTGCATTGGCCAAGGTTACGAATGACTGGCTGTGTGCAGTTGACCAAAAACAAGCCATGGGGGCTATCTTTCACGATCTCAGCAAGGCACTCGATACAGTGGATCACTCTGTATTGTTGAATTGCCTGAAAAATATTGGCTTCTCCACTTCAGCCTTGCTATGGGTGTGCAACTATCTAGATGGACGCCTTGAACAAGTCAAAGCAGTTGACCTTCTTTCAACAAGCACTACAATCTCCAAAGGAGTGCCCCAGGGTTCAGTCTTGGGCCTCTGTTTTTCACCATTTACACTAACAATCTGAGCCATAACTTCACAACACTTCTACACAGACGATACGGTGCTATATACTCCTCTGGATCCAATATATTGGTAACACATTCAAATCTACAGGTAACTTTAAATGAACTACAAAAAAACCTGTTTCGCTCAAAACTCGTATTGAGCGCCAGCAAAACTAATGCCATGTGGTTCACCAATGCAATGTCAAAACTCATACCCCAACCCCTATCACCACGCTGCTTGGGGAACATCTTGAGGTTGTAGAAAAATACAAATACCTAGGAGTGTGGATCGATAGTAAGCTATCCTTCGCTGACCACATAGACGCAGTCTGTAAAAAGCTGAGAATCAGACTTGGATTTTATTACAGACACAGACGGTGTTTTCCATTTGATATCAGAACACAACTGGTGCACGCAACCTTCATGCCTACCATAGACTACACGGATATTATATATTGTCGCTGTTCTGTTGCTTGCCTAAGCAAATTTAATGTTCTATATCATAGGGCTCTCAGATTCATCATAAATCTACCGGCATTAACACATCACTGTAACCTGTTCTCGGCAATGGAATGGACCTCTCTGGTGAAAAGATGGCTAAATAACATCTTTACATGGGCACACAAGGTACTAGCCCATGACCTCCCGGAATGTATTCTAGAGCTCTACAGAAGGACCACCTGCTCATATGCATTAAGGAAGAGTATTATCTTTCTTCTTGGCATATCACGCTACTCGACACAGTTCGTTGCATCTGCCATCAGCACTGCCTGTAATAAGCTCCAGGGCATGCTAAAGCTCATCTCCTTGGTAGGGAGACAGCACTTTAAATCGCTACAGCTACTGCCCAGAAGTTTGCACTTGTAAATAGTTGCACGGGGTTAGCAATAATGCACTAGGTCAGGAACCAAATTATTGAGAGGGTGCATTATTAATTGTAAAGCTGTGTCAGCTGATAATTAGTCCGCATTTACTCTAGAAAGTTTGACTGTTAATGTAACTTCTGTTTATCAATCTACTCAAGTATTTTCATGCTAGATCTCTTCTCAAGTGCTACTGTTACCTTCAATATGTATGGTTTGTGTTTCTAACGATATATTATGATTTCTGTACCCAATTCACTGTACCGTATGTATATCAACTGTCATGCATGTATGTATGTATGTACGTATGTACGTATGCATGCATGCATGCATGCATGCATGTATGTATGTATGTATGTATGAACTGTCCTACCCAGGACCTCCTTGTGAGTGAGCTTGCTCAATGGGGCCTTTTCCTCGTGAAATAATTTGAATTGAATTGATTTGGTTGCCCACCAGATGTTATATACCAAGTAAGGCAATTTAAGGGTATCCTCTTCTGTCCTCCCACGGTTCAAAAATTACCTTGATGGCAGGAGACAAGTGAAATGTACAGCCTTGTTTTAAGATCCCACCCCTACCCTGGTGGGTGTGCTGCAAGGGTCATCATTACTTGGGCCCCTCCTTTTCTCCTTTCACATTAATGACATACACCTTGCCCTTGCATACACCTCCACCATCCTTTATGCAAATGACATGGTTCTATACCTCAGCTCGCATACCATGTCTGAGATCAATGTGATGCGATTTATCTGTAGTTACCTTTTTGCCCCAATGTACTGCACTACCAATGCTCTGCACTGCACTTTCGAGTCGCCCCTGAAAAAGAGACTATATTGTCTCAATGGGCCCACCCAGTTACCAAAATCCAATCAATAAATAAATACAAGGCTGTCCTTTGACCCCCAGGGAGTGGGAGTGTGAGTGCAGCACTGGCTTTTAGCTAACAAACTGCTTCTAAATAAGGCAAAGTCACAGGCCACGCTGTTTGGCTTAGGTCTCAAAATAAAAAGCTAGTCAACCCCCCCAACCATTCACTGTAGTGAATGGAACCCTCTTGCATCTGTGCTCACTTTCAATAATTTAGTGGTGACACTTGATGCATCCCTTGATTTTTCACCACATATACTGGGCATCTGTAAATCGGCCAATGCCAAATTGAGGCAACTATACAAGATAACTGCCTGCTTAGACATAGCCTGGGGAGTCCTACTTCCAAAGCTCACCTACAGGGTGTCTGTGATCCATACATCAGCCAAATCTATCTTACAAATGTGGGATGTTACATACAATAACATCTGTCGCATCACCAGGTCTCAGAACCGCGATACATATCACTGCACTTAATTCACACAGGGCAGCAGGAGAAAGCCACCCCAGTTTAAACACTAGGAAGGGTAATCTTTAACACCTTGCACAATCAGTCCCCCCACTCATTCGCAAGCCTTCAGTACCCCACTGATGCTTATCCACGAAGATCCACTACCCTAGACCTGCTGACCATGCCTACAACTACGGCATGTCTGGGGGACATCTCATTCTCTATCATGGCCCCCAAGCTATGGAACTCCATACTGGCAGATATACATTTGTGTCAGACTGTGGCCTCTCTCTCATAAAGGGATACTGTAGCCATCTCCTAAAGTCTCTGTAAGTTCCTGTTCTAGCTCACCAATTTGATTTGGTTGTGCTTATTATCAAGTATTACATCCTAATAGTTTAGTGTGCTTCTTAGGCTACCATTGTCTGTTCTGTCGTCAATTGCGACTGGTTTCTGGGTCACGTGTTTTGCCAACATCTACTTTACAGTATCATGAAAGCTTGTATATATTCTGCCTATCCATGTAAATGCCTTGTTTGTATTGTACCTGTTATTTGACTCTGACCCCTTGTAACCTCCCGGGTCATGCCTGAAAATAGGCATTTTATTGTCTAGTGTCCCTACCTGGATAACAAAAACGAAACAAATAAATAAGTACTACCTCCTGCCTTGGAGTTGGCTTTATCGCCTTCAGCTAGTGAGGAATGGGGCTGCATACCTTAGGACCTCCAGGCAAAGGCCGAAACGTATAACAGCAAACGCTGTAAGGATTTCATTGTGCCACTAATCCCACCTGCCTACAGAGATGCCCAGGGTTCTAGCAGGATTGATGGATTTGTTGGGGAGTACTGATGAATGATTTAAGAGCACCGAATATCTTGCCAGATTCCTTGAGCACTTTCAATTTGAATACTAGGGGAGGAGTGATTCTCAGTCAGAACCAAGAGACCATTCTACAATCGTTCTCAACTTTGCCATCATTCATTAGGAACTGTAAAGTTATTTGCAAGGGTTTTAACCACCTTAAGGAACCTTTCTGTCCCCCTCAAAAGGACAGCTGGATGTTAAATGATGAACGTACTTCTTAAGCATCTGGATTCTGCACAGCTTCCAATATCACTAAGCCCTTGGCGGCCTGTGTTGAATATAACAGGATTTTGAGTATGTAACACATGGGGTGATTGTAACAATGAGAATTTTTACACTATCGTTTAGAATTTGAAGCATTCTTTGGAATATATGAACAGTTTTGAGCTGTAATTGAGCATGTCTAGAACTAAGCAAGCACCTTTTCTGTACTTTGGGGTGTACGACTGGTAGGAGCCATTATAGCACATTAAACAATATCATAAATTTTAATTATTCCATTTATGCATAAGAAATGCACCCAGCAACACACTGAAATATCTAGTGTGCGAGTATAACTATATATATATATATTTTTTTTTTTTTTTAAACACACGTTGGTATCTTTCTCTCCCGACCGGCCCCCTTCCACCGGCCTCCCCAGCCCCGGCATCCACTGGACTCACCTCCACTTCACAAGGTACCGGCTGGCCAGGTACGGCACCTGTGAGAGGTCAGCATCATCCCGCCAGTCGGGGTTCCTTTTCTCCCATTTCTTTCTCCCATCCCCGAGCGGAGACAAGCGTGATAATGATGCTAATGGCTGAGGCCGTGGGGTATCTGCCCCACATCCGCCGCTTCCCATGTTATGGGTGCATGTTGCGCCAGCCTCACCAGGGGTCAGTCGAACAGTGATACCATCCCACCCACCCGGGATAGAGCAGAGCAGTCCTTTGGACGCGATCCTCCCTCCCGGTCGACTCCGGTGGCCCACTCACACCGCAAACAAGGGTCGCTGGCATGCAGAAGGCAAGGCGTGGATGCCTCAGCCCTCCACGCCACTGGGCAGGCCCATAGATAGATAGATATAGATATAGATATAGATATAGATATAGATATAGATATATTTATTTTAATTATTTTCTTTTAAACCAGGTGAGGCGGGTTTCTCTGTCGCAGCCCTGGTTTTAGGGTGAACAGCTGGGTTTAGCACAGACACAGTCTTACACTGTTGGACACCGACCATAATATTATAAAAGCTTGAACAAGTGAACTTGGAGTATGGCTGATTTTGTTCTTTTCTACAACTGGTGAGCCTACATCAGCCCTCACCTTTAAACTTGGACTTGCAAATTATCAGAGGGAACCCAAGGAATCCTTTTCCCTTTTCTTTTGAGATTTCAGAAAAAAAAAAAAACACCAGTCAGCCAGCGTTTTTAAAACAGTATTAATAAATGGTGCTGCCAGTTTAATTTCCGAAAATTTTATTGCACATGATCTTTACAGACTAGGACAAAAAGTCCTCCTGTGCAATCTCTATGGGGATATTTGTGGGCAGGCAAGATTAGGCAGCACACACAACAGCAGTCTGCAATTTACTCCAGGTGCAGAACAGAAGTCCTCCTCAGCAGTATCCTCTGGGGAAAGCGGGTCCTCCTCTACGTCCTCAAACATCTTTTTGGGAGAGAGACAGTAAGGCAGGTTTTTTCAAAGCTCTGCATTGTTTTAAAAAATTGCCACAACTATGAAGTATCTTGCAGGGAGGCCATGTTCTTCTCTGGCACCAGTTCCTCTATTTGCTTTTCAAGCAGATGAACCACAAAGTGCTTTACGTTTTGCCAACTGTAGTATTTGGCTGGTGTTCAGAAAGCCATTTTTATTTTCTCCAGCTGCCATTAAATTGGGAGTTTTCCTAGCTGGGAGCTCTGTGCTCGCTACTGAAAGACTGTTTGGCAGGCTTTTCTGTCTCGGATGCCAGACAGAACTGCTCTTTTACAGAGGAGTGCTTAGCTCCTTGTTCAGTCTTTTTAGGTGCCACAGATCGCTGCAGAGAAGAGCCATTTGAAGTATACTTTCTAACTTCAGTTGTACTTTTCTTCATATTTTTATGCATAGGTCGTTTTGCAGTACAGCAATCTCATGAAGCTGTTGTGGAAGCTGGTGCAGAGAAAGACTGAAGTTTAGCTGCCCTTTTTCTTTATTTCAGGGCAGAACACTCTGCAGAGCTCAATTTTCAAAACTGTGATATTTTATTTATTTATGACTTTGATAACCAGGTGAGTGCACTGATCCCAGGGACCGTTTTCAGGTACGACCCGGGCCATAACACGTGGCACAGGGTGACAGTGGAGTACAAGGTAACAGTAATACACATGAAACAGATTTGATACAAGCAACAATAGTAAGCACAATATACAGGTTTGATGCATAGGTCCATTTGAGAACAGTGAATACAAGGTTTCAATATTGGACATGAGGAGATTTGGTACAAAACAAACAAATCATAGGCACAGTGTACAATGTGTGACTGCATCATCCAGTGAGCAAGTAATACACACAATATTCAGTAAAAAAATACAGGTTACTCACCTGTAACAGGAGTTGTAGGAATGGTATATGTTGTTCATCCACACTTATTGGCAGGTTCCTTGCCGCTTTAAATCTTGCCGGAAGGTCTTCAAGTTGGCTCCTCCCACCCACCCGGGTGGTCAAACTCTCGGCTCCGCCCCATGACGTCAGATCTAGCCCGCTGGAAGCCAGGCTGTGTGTTGAAGCTGGGGGAGGCTGGGTGGAGTCGTGTGGATGAACAACATATACCATTCCTAGAACTCCTGTTACAGGCAATCTTCCTAATACTAGAGAGCATGGATATGTTGTTCATCCACACTTATTGGCAGACTCCTAGCAGTTCTCCGGGAGGGAGGGGGCAAGCGCACACCTTCTTAGAGAAAGAGCTGAGAACGAGGCCCCGACCAACATCCAGTGACCAAGGTCGATGTGGAAGGGAGGCGGTAAGCCTGCTTCCGGCAGAAGCCCGCGGATATCCTGGGCTGGAGTATCCTTGGAAGCAACCACCGGTGCAGTGGAAGGGCGGGTAAAATGAGCACTTATCCCTCTGGAGGCTCCATGCCCACCCACCTATAGCAAGACCTATGCAGGAGGTGAGCCACCCAAATCGTCGCCCGCTAGGCTGCAGGTCTGCCAGGTGCGGCTCCAGCTAGATGAAAACCGCCACGTAACCTTCTGATCCAGCCATACGCCCTGGGTAGGTGAGCGATAAATAGGGTCCCATGGAACCTATATACGGCCTCCGAGGTGTGAATGGGGATGAACCCCGGCAGAGACAATACCCGGATAGGGAAGAATCCACCGCTGCCTTCGGAAGGAACTCCGGGTGGGGCGAAGGACAACCTTGTCCCTGTGGAAGACCAGATAGGGAGATTCAAAGGAGCGCCTGGAACTCTCCCCTCCTTCTGGATGGCAGAGAAGCCCCAAGAAGGTGATCTTCCACAACAGGTGGGGGAATTCGCACCTGTGCAATGGTTCGAATGGCTTGCCCGTGAGCTAAGCCCATACCAGCGCAGGTCCCACAGAATGGGGATACTCTCCCCAAAGGGGGGGTGTGATCGAGGCCTAGAAAGGCCAGACCACCTTATCTGCGCCACCGACTGCCTTCCGGCCCGCGCCCGGAAGACAGGGGTGATCAACAGAAGCATCTAGAGGGTAGTCGGCCGACGCCCTAGTTCAAAGAACGGACCACAGATGGTCTGGAATGCTTGCCCGGGGACGGGAGAGGGCCAGGCCCTATCCCCTCATCAAATGGAGAACTCTACCCATTGAAGCCGAGCATGTTTGGCCGACCTCTAGCAGGATGCCTCGAAACGTCGAGGACCTTGCAGAAGGACCCAAGGCCTGGCCCCTAGCCGCACAGGGACCAGGCCTTCAGGTGCAGGGATTGAAGGTCCAGATGGAAAACCTTCCCCTGAAAACAGAGATCAGGACCGGGCGGATTGGAAGCCGCCTCGGGAGCCTTGGGATGAGACTGAGGAGAGCTGGATACCAGAGCCGGAAACCCAGTCTGGGCTACCAGCATCACCTGCGCCTAGTCCCTCCTTGCCTTGCCTGCGGGTCAAGGGAAATGGGGGAGAGGCAAAGAAGAGGCCCGAGGTCTGCAACCTCGACGGCATCCCCTACAGCAAACCCTGCTGAGGGGGCGGGCATGAGACAGTCTCAGCCTCATATTCTCCCTGGAGGGAGGAGGGAGAAGATCCTGTGCTACCTCCGGCAGGGAAGACCACTCGTGAGGTGCAGCTTATGTCTGGCTTAGGGCAGCAGCTAGGGAGTTGGAGGCTCCTGCCATCAAATGGCTGTGAACCCGCCTCCGACTGCGCGAAAAACCCAATGCGGAGAACCTCCTTACGCCGAGGCAAGGGTTCAACCAACCTGGCAGGTAGGTAGCACATGGTTGTGGTGCTGTCCGCTGGACTTAAACCACTAGACCCGCACAAACGGAGCGCGTGCAAGCTAAGCCGGACCCCTGGAGCTCCAGCAGGTAGGAAGGGCATCGGGACTCCTGAGAGGACCAGAGGCGAAGCACTCTGTATTCTCCTAGATGGGCACCCCCACCCATCCGAGAAGCATCGGTCGGAGAAGACCGTCGACTCAGGGGGGGATGAACAGGATGTTCTCCTGCAGGAGTTGGAACGGTCCAATGGGGAGCGTTCCCCTAACTCCTGGGCTGTAGTCACGAACTGGTCTGAGGAATGCAGCACTGTGACCGCTAGCTGGCCCGTCCCACTAGGGGAACTCAGCTGCCGTGAGGCCCAGGAGGTCCCGGCAGGGCACAATTACCTGGCCAAACCTGACTGGGTAAGGGAGGAAGAACCTCAGCCCTGTCCACCCGGAGCCAAGCTTGGACTCAAGAGTCGAGCCTAGTCCTGAAGAAGCCTCAACCGCTAAGGCACGAGTTCCAACGTGGCTCCAGTAAAGGGAGACCAGTCTGAGCCTGGAAGGGTTTTAATCAGGCCATCTGGGTGGGGTTACGCCCAGACCCCTCAATGCCGCAGAAACTGCAGAGCAGAGAACGAAGGGCCTGGCCAGGAACTCGTAAGGAGATCTCTTGCTTAGGAAAGGAAGGGGTCTCCCAAGAAACGGACGGAACGAGGAGTAAGTACGTCCTGGAGGCCCAGGAAGAAGCCGCATGCCTCGATCCGAGGATGGGATATCTGCAGAGGGACCATCCGGGTGTGCAGAAGGATGGGCACAAGCCCCCCATCCATTTGAGACCAGGAATACCTGGACACGAACCCAGGGTCAGAAAGAGGGCCCACCACCTCCCTGATCACCTCTACTTAGAGGGCCAGGCAAGTCGGCTCAGCAGTCCGATGAAGAGTCTGTGGACCCAAGATCCCCGTGGGGCAACGGCTCAAAAGGGGAAAACCTGCTTGCAACCCGCGACAAGACTTACCCTTAGCACCACCCAAGAGGAAGAGGTGCGGAGCCGTCCCCCCACGGGGAAACCCGGGCAGGGGCAACAGGGCCGGGGACAGCGCCCCTTAGCCCATCACTAAGCAGGCTTGGCGGAGGAAGAGGCCGAGGGGGCTCTCGGATCCCTACCTCCCTGCTTCCTTTTGGAGAAAGACGCTGGTCTGGCGACAGGCCGCCCAGCGCATGCCTGCTGGCCCTCGTGCTGGGTCAGTCGAGCCGCAGGGGCCGGGGGGCAAAGGGGCTTACACAAAGGCTGACGGCTGCCCTTGTCCCTCCGGGCGGGAGTGACAGAGTCCAGAGTGGCATCGGACTTCTCAGGCCCCTGGATATGTCCCACCACTCCAGGGCCGAAAAGGTCAGTCCGCAAGAAGGGGATGTCCGCCAACTCGTGCTGGGTTTCCAAGGAGAAGGAGGATAACCACAGCCACGTCTTGCGGCGCATGGCCACTGCGGCCGCCACCGATCTGGCACAGGAGTCGCCCAGATCCAGAGCCATCTGGAGCTGCTGTTTTGCCACTGCCCTACCCTGGTCCTGCACCCGCTGGACTGTGGTCCGCAGGTCGGCTGGGAGATGAGGAAGGACCTCGTCCAGGGAGCCCAAAAGGGCGTGGGAACAGTGTGCCATCAGTGCCGCTGAGCTGGCCTGACGGAGGCCTAGGAAGGACGCGGCGTAAACCTTGCGCCCGACATAGTCCATCCTTTTGGACTCTCTGTCAGGGGGCCTATCCACATCCCTAGCGTTTCCAAAACATTGGAAAACATTGTCGGTGACTACCCCTTCAGCCGAGGGGTGCTCCGAGAAACCGGGCAGAGAACCGACAGGAACAGGATACTTCCTGGCCACCCTGGACAAAAGCGCAGGGCAGGAAGTAGGCCGCCGCCAGAGCTCCATGGCTGGGCCCACGATTGCCTCAGCCACCGGGAAGGCCTCTGAGGGAGAGCCCCCTCGGTCCAGAATCTCTGTAAGGGGGTAAGGTGCCCGTTTGGAAATGGGCTCGAGCTGCATCCCGGTGAATTCCGAGATGAGCTGGAGCAGACCCATAAAGGACGATGGGCTGTTGTCCACAGAATGTTCCGGGGAAGACGATGGGTCCTCCCTGCTAGGAAACATAACGGAGCCGACTTCAGGCTCCGAGGGATCTGCAAAAAGCTGCTGCAGGCCTGAGACACTCTTCGTCCGCCGAGGCCGGGCGGGAGTGAGGGGACCGAGTAACCGGCGGGACAGGTCAAGGCCCGGCCCGGGTTCCGCCGAGGACGGTGGGGCAGCGAGGATCGGACGAGCAACCGGCCCTGGAAAGGGCTCCTCGACTGCCTCGAGCGGCTGCGTTGGCCGACCGGGCGGCGGCTGCTTACTAGCCGGAGAATGAACCGGGGTCGATTGATTCCCGGACAACAACAGCTGCTGCCACATAAATGCCTCGTAACGTCGACGCCAGCGGCATCCAAGCCACTCCTCATCCGAGGAGGGGGACGAGGAAGAACGGCAATGCCACTTGACTCGGTGCCCCGACAGAGAACGCTGAGGTCGGCATGAGCGGCTAGACCGAGAGGAGGACCGAGACCCGAATCCTCAGGGGAACCAAGGGCGGGCCTGGGAGGAAGGGAGCGGAGCACGCCCGGTCCTCCTTCGGCTCGAGAAATGGTCGAGGACTGTCGGACCCGAAGGTACCGCAGAACTCAGCCTCGCCCGGGGAACCGGGCAAGCGGATTGCACCAGCAGGAGACAGCCCAGATGATGGACCGAGAGGCTCGGCCACGTCGACGGGGGTCCTGGCCGGCTGACCTGATGGGGACACCATGAGGTCAGTGGCCAAAGCCGCATCCTCGACTGAAGCCAAGCGTCGGCCGGCAGGGAAGGGGGACTTTTCCTGCTCCCGCTGGGGCCGAAGGAACCCCGCCTGCGGCACCCTGGACTTGGGCCGAGGGGCAGGTCCCCAGGGTCCCTCTCCCTTCGAGGAAAGGGACTGATGAAGCTCCTTGAACGAAGCTGCATGAGTAGAGCCCAAGGACAGCGGGATAAGCGCCGCAACCGAGGAAGAGGGAGGTGGAGCCGCCCCCTCCCCGGCAGGAGGAAGATCGAGCTGCTCAGAAACAGCTGAAGCGGACGCTGCCCGACGATCCGAGGGATTCTCCGGAGCGGGAAAAACTACCGGGTGCCCAAGCACCGAACGGGCCGCGCAGTCCTCCAGAGAGCTGGCTGAAAGGGCACAACAAAACTCGCAAAGCTGAGGACCATGATCCAGGTCAAGGCAGTAAACGCACATGGAGTGCGGGTCTCTCCTGGAGGAATTAACCGGGCACCTCTCTGGGCTGGAAAAAGAATGAGCCATCGCTGCAGCGAAGAAGAAAGGATCGAAGTTACAGAAAACTTCCAATTGATTTCGAAGACTGAAAATTTTCAGGAACCAGTCAGCATGAGCTAAGGAGGAACCTGAGCTTCCAAGCCGTAAGGAAGATCTGGCCACAGGGAGCCGAGTTTTACCACCCGGTGGGTGGAGGAGGCAGCTTGAAGACCTTCTGGCAAGATTTAAAGCGGCAAGGAACCTGCCAATAAGTGTGGATGAACAACATATCCATGTCCCTAGAAATATATATACATATACACATACACATATATACATATATATACATATATATATATATATATATATATATACACACACACATATACATACATACATACATACACACACACACACACACACACACACACACACACACACACACAATATGTACAGGCAAGGAAGTCAAATATTACTGTGAAAAATATGATATAACAGTTGTAGGCAGGGGAGTTGACTAGTGTGGGTAGGTGTCAGACCCCAGGGAGCAGCGGCAGGATGAGTTTGCCAGGAACTAGATTTTAAGACGGGACTTCAAACTGGAGTGTGTGTCAATGGACCGGAGTTCAGCCGGAAGTTTGTTCCACTGCAAAGGGGCAGCTGCAGACCAAGCTCTGCTACCCATGTTGGTGGATAACCTAGGAACAGCTAGAGGGGGAGTACCATTAAAATGGAGGTTGCGGAGGAGCATTCTGGTTTTCAGAAGGACAAACAATCAAAAAAATCAATCAAAATCTTTATTTATTCAGGCGAACATCATTGAGCAAAGCTCATTTACAAGATGGACCTGAGTGGTCATAAAATAAGAATACAAGTATTATTATAGACAAGAAATAGCATAAACAGCAATACAATGACATGAAATGATAATATACAACAATTTACATATATACAATGTACAGTAAAACCATTTAACCTGTAAGAAAAGGGGACAAAGAGTATAGCAGGCATAAGATATAAATTATAGGGCCTAACTAGCTTTTATAAGAATATAATAGGTGATTTGAAAATAGAAATTGATTTAATATAATGGACGGAAAATGGAAGGTGGGTCAGGTAGGGTAGGGGATTAGGCTTTACAAAAGCAATTGCAGAGCTCTGGAAAAAGGGCGGAGAACAATCTTTTGAAAGATGCCAAAGGTAATAGGCTATCTAGCTTCATGGACTTTTGGAGAGAGTTCCATGCAACTGCTAAGGTGTAGCTGATAGCAGCCCTCCCAAACCGGGTGCAGGCACTGGGGACCTTTAATATGATGAGATTACTGATCCTAAAGTGTATGGCCTAGTAGTAATTTGGGTAAAGAATCAGTGATATAGGTGGGTAATTTGCCCGTTAACGCTTTGAATATCCAGATAGCAGCATTCCTATTTCTTCTGTGTTGTAGTGATGTCCAGTTGACTGCCATATAAAGGGAGCAATGATGGGTACTGGAGGAAGGTCAGTAATAAATCTGATGGACCTGTGATACAGGGTGTCCAGTTTATGTAAGAGGTAGGCGTGAACAATGGCCATAGAGAAAGTCAGCATAATCAATGAGGATAGGAATGAAGCTTGAATTAACCTTTTTGGAATCACTGTTTAGGTAATGTTTTATTCTAAAAATATAGACCAAGCCTTTGTCTCAGCTTTTTTAGTAGCTCTTCAATATGGACAGAATAGACAAGCCTGTTATCAATCCAGACTCCAAGGTATTTGAAGTTATCAACAAATTCCAATTTCTCTCCAAGTAAGGTGGATAATTGTAGGGTGGTGGGTGATGGGGTAGTGGTGGAGCAACTCTTTGTGGCAAAGAACATAACTACTTCTAAATGCCAAAAAAACAAAAGCTTTTTATCAAGTAGATTGTGCTGCAGGATGGAGAATTCGGATTGTAACAGTTCACAGGCTTTAGAAGGTGAGGGATTGCTGACATATAATACAGTATCATCAGCAAACAGATGAATGTTAGATTGAGTGAGGTTGGCATCAATATTATTAATATAAATGGCAAAGAGGATGGGGCCAAAAATAGAGCCTTGTGGTACACCCCTTAGCAGTGGTTTTGAGTTGGATAGGTAATTTCCATTTTTTACCAGTTGTGACCTATTTGAAAGGTAGTCCTTAAACCAATTGAGTCAGAATTGGACAGCTGGGGGGATTCTGGAGAAGTGCGGATGACACTGTCTACCATGCAGCAGAGGGCTAGGTCAAAGCGACCTTGTAGCGATAGTCATCCAAGGGCATTATAGAGGGTACAGTGGTGGGTAGAGAATGGGGCCAATAAAGCAAAGCGACAGGCGCAGTTGTAGGCAGCGGAGAGTTTAGCCATGGCAGTAGCTCAGGTCCTGGCATAAATTGGGGAGCAGTAGTCAAGAATAGAGAAAAGATTACCCTGGACAATGGCTAGTCTGGCTTCAGGGGTAAGGTATTGCCTGAATCTATAGGCGGCACTTAACTTTTGATGGAACCTTCTGACAAGGGAATTTCCATGCTCACTGAAAGTGAGGAAGGGGTCGAGCAGTACTCCTCAGTATTTGTAGGTGTTGACATCCTCCAGGGCTGGGCCGTCTGGGGTGAGAATGCATAAGGTGGCATGGTTTTTAGTTTTGGCCAGAAAGGGCTTAGATCCGGACAGCACGGATTTAGTTATTTTGGCATTTACTAAGAGGAGGTTTTTTTGAGAACCAGCTGTGGGCCGCAGCATAGTTGTGTGAGAGAACTGAGGAGATTGCAGCTGTGGATTTGTCACTGTGGAAGAGGACAAGGTCACTGGCATACAGGAGAGAGTGACAGTTGAGGCAGTCGAGGGGAAGCGCATTAACAAATAAAGAGAAAAGGAGGGGACCCAGGATTGAGCCTTGAGGGACTCCTACAGAGACAGGCAGGGTGGGGGAGCAGGTTTGACCAATACACACGAATTGTGAGCGATCGGTAAGGTAGTTAGTGAACCAGCTTGTGACATTCTGAGAACAACCAAGGAGGCTAAGCTTGGAGGTAAGGAGAGCATGGTTAACCATGTCAAAAGCCTTTGAGAGGTCAACGGACAGCCCCGGTGGCTTTTCCATTATCCATGTTAGAGAGGATGGGGGTCGGCCAGAAGGGCAATGGCAGTGGCAGTGGAATGATTCTTGTGAAAGCCATGCTGTTGGTTGCATAGGACGGTGTATTTGCCTATGTACTCAGTGAGTTGATTGTGGACTGCTCTCTCGAGTAGTTTACTGAGATGAGGGAGGATGGATATCGGATGGTAATTGTCGGAGGATTTGGGGTCACCAGATTTAAAGAATGGGGATAACCTTAGCTATCTTCCATGAGTCAGACGTGGAGGAGGTGGAAAGGGCAAGGTTAAAAAAAGAAGGTGAGTGGCCTGGCAATCGCTGGAGAGATCAGCTTAAGGAAGACTGGAGATAGCCCATCAGATCCGGAGGAGCCGTGGTTAGGTAGACTTTTGAGTAGCTTCACTGTGTTGTGTATGGAGAGGGCTTTAAAATAAAATGCTAGTATTTGCGGGTGAGTGGCAGAGCTTGAGGAGGATGGAAGTGTATCAGGTATTAGGGCTGAGCTTTGAGGTTGGGCAGTTGGCAGCTTATTTAGGTACATGGATAAGTTGGTGAACTTACAGTTGAAGACACTGGCCACATCGTGAGGGTCGGTCAGCAGCCCGTCCTGGGACTTGAGATGTGGTGCAGCATAGCTGGGGTTCAGGAGGGAGCTGATTGAGTCCCAGAATTTTCTAGGGTCTCCAAGGTTGGCCTTTTGTAGATTGCGGAAGTGGGTCTGTTTAAAAAATTTTACCTGTTTACAAGGACAAGGCGCCAGGCCCAGATGGCATCCACCCCAGGGTACTGAAGGAGCTGGTAGAGGTCCTTGCAGGACCTTTGGCAGACCTATTTAATGCCTTACTACATTTCGGGGTGTGTACCTCAGGACTGGAGGATGGCTCAAGTGCTGCCCCTCCACAAGAGTGGCCCCAAGGATGAACCGGGAAACCACAGACCAGTGAGCCTCACATCCATCGTAGGTAAGCTAATGGAGACTATCCTGAAGGAGAGGCTGGTGGCCCTCCTAGAGGCCAAAGGACTACAGGACAGCAGACAGCATGGCTTCATACGTGGAAGATCCTGCCAAACCAACCTGGTGGAGTTCTATGATTGGGTAACTAGGCAACTGGACAGGGGCCATGCAGTGGATGTCCTGTATCTGGACTTCAGTAAGGAATTAGACTCGGTTCCACACAGAAGGCTGGGAAGTAAGCTAGTAGGCACAGGGGCGGGTGCAAAGCTGGTGAGAAGGGTAGGAAACTGGCTTCAGGGAAGGCACCAGAGGGTGATGGTGGTTGGGGAGCTCTCAGACCCAAGGGTAGTGACGAGCGGTGTTCCACAGGGCTCGGTGTTGGGACCAGAGTTGTTTGGGATATTCATTGCAGACTTACCATGGGTCACCAAGAGCAAGATCAGTCTGTTTGCTGATGATACCAAGGTTGGAGCGGTGGTGGATGACCTAGGGGGATGGCAGGGGTTGCAGGATGATCTGGCAAAGCTTGAAACCTGGTCAGACACCTGGCAACTGGGGTTTAATGCCAAAAAGTGCAAGGTGCTGCATTTTGGGATGAAGAACCCAAGGAGGAGTTACCAGCTGGGGGAGTGCAGCTAGCCCAGACAGAGGAGGAGAAGGATCTGGGGTGCTCATTACAGGGTCAATGAACAACTCAGCACAATGTAGGAAGGCAGCTGCAAAGGCCAACAAAATTCTGGGTTGTATTGCAAGGGGTATATCCTCGAGGAGGGAGGAGATGATTCTGCCACTGTATAAGTCATTAGTTAGACCGTACCTGGAGTACTGCGTGCAGTACTGGCGCCCGTATCTGAAGAGGGACATTAAGTTACTGGAGGGGGTGCAGCACAGGGCGACAAAGATGATCAAGGGGCTGGGGTACTTATCATACGAGAGGAGGTTGAGGGAGTTGAACATGTACTCACTGGAGGAGAGGAGGAACGGGGGGGGAACACGATTGAAACCTTTAAATACATGAAAGGAATAAACAAGACAGGTACAGAGGGACTGTTCAAAGTAAGGGAGGAGGACACCAGGGGCCATGATACAAGACTGGAGGGAGGAAGGTTCAGGAGGAGATGAGGAGACATTTTTTTTTTTTTTTTTTTTATACACAGAAAGGGTGGTGGCTGGGTGGAATCGTTACCTGCAGAGTGGTATCCAGTAGAACAGTGGACTGCTTCAAAAGGGATGGGACAAGACGGGGGAGGAGGGTTAATGAGGGGAAGGGTGGAAGGAGGGGCAGCTGCAGAATAAGGGGTGCTAGCTGCAGATTCGAGCAGACTTGAGACCTCTAGGCCTTTATCTGCTGGCAAATTTTGTACGTTCGTATTTGTTCCTCATGCACCTGTAAGCATCCCAGAGGACAGGCGAGGGGGTCACCTTGAAAGTGGACTAGGCACAGTCTCTGGTCTTCATAAGGGTTAGGAGGTCTTTAGAGACCCAGCGCGAGCACCTGTCTCTGACCCATTTGGAGGTGACAGGGAAAAAGCGGTCCTTAAGTGTTAGCAGAGTATGGGTAAATGTGAAAACTGCTGTGGCTGCACTGGAAAGGGAAAAAAAGCATGGACCAGTCCAAGGACTGGGCCTCCTAGAGGAGATTTGTGGAAACTGGGCAGCTGAAATTTCTGAGAGCTAGGTATTTGGGTGGGGGACGCTTTAGTTTGGAAGACCAGAGGAGATAGGTCAATGAGTGATCGCTTATAAAGTCAGCCATGGTGCCAGCGTGTATTGCTCGGTCCTCCCTGTTTATGAGGATCCAGTCTAGTAGAGGCTGGGTGGCCAAGCGTGGATTAAGTCTGGTGGGGAGAGTGATCGCCTGCACCAGGTTGTGCTGCTTTACCGGGGATACATAGTCAGGCTGGTGGCAGCTCAGATAGTTTAGATTAAAGTCGCCAAAAAGGATAGATTTCCTATGGGGAGTTAGAGAGCTCAGGCCTTGGAGGAAGCTGGTAAGTCCAATGGTTCCAGTCGCAGGGGAGTTGTAGCAGCAGCCAATATAGAGTTTCTTGCAGGATTCCAGGGTCAATTCAGAGAGTAGCCATTCACTAGGTGAGGAAGGGTCAGAGTGTAGGACAATGCTAGCTGAGAGGGGTTCTCTTAGGAGCAGGGCCACACTGCCACCTTTTCCTGCCTGGCCTGTCGAGGCATAGGTAGGAGTAGCCAGGTATTTTGAAGGTGTTTTCGGTGTGGTGTGGCTTTAGCCATGTTTCAGTGAGTCCCAGAATATGGGGCTTGTGTAGCTCAATCCAAGCCTCAAGTTCAGTGAATTTAGATGGAAGGCTGCAGACATTGATATGCGTGATTTTAAGACCAGGGGCATTTGTCCAGATGCTGGAGGAGGGGTTGATATGGGAGTTTGTTGGGCCAGGGTTGCACTCAGTGTCCCCAGCAAGGGAGAGTAGTGATAGTAGGAGAACGTATGGGCAGGAGGGAATAGTAGGAGACCAGAAGAAGTTTGCCAGGTAGTGTCCAAGGAGGCGGTGTTCTCCTTTAGTGAGTAGGATGAGAGAGATGTACCCCAAGGTGGACTTTTCCCTAGTAGTGAGTGAAGAGGGTTGAGACAGGGGAGTGGGGGGAAGGAGAGGCGCTGTTGATCGCAGGCCAGCATCGTAGTGCAGAAGTCGGTCAATACCAATGTAGTAGTTAGGGAGATGGCCCATAATATAAGCAGTGCCAGCTTCATTTTTCCAAGGGAGAGTGGGGGGACAAGGGGAAGTAGTAGGAGAGAATTAACGTGGTCAGCCTTATGAAGGGGGAGAGGAGGGAGTGGTGAGGCAAGGGGCTGCTAGAAATGTAGCTCTGTGGGCAGGACCGCAACTCTAGGAGGCGTTCTGCAACTTTAAATGTGTGTGGGGCAAGATGGCCAATGGGAGGAGGTGCACAGAAGGGGGAGTGGTTTAGGTGTATTTAAGAACTTGTGGAGGAGGGCGTGGGGGGGGGAGGGTGAAAAAAAAATCACACCAAGAGACGCACAAAGGAGAGAACGGGAAGATTAAGGGGTCTGGCTAGGCTAAAACACGGAAACTAGCAAAGCAAACAAACAGTATTTTATTCTTTTTTTTTTTTCTACCAGAATGAGCAAATACAGGTTAGTAACAGTCCTTAAACAAAAAAAAAAAAAAAAAAAATCAGCAGTAGGAATCCCGGTTTCCAGTTTAGCTGTAATTGGCATTATGTACACACACTAGCAGCGAGGGCGAGGCAGCACAGACTACAAAATTTGTGCACGGACGTGCAATTAGGCAAGAACTACATGTCTCTGTACCAGAGCAAGGGAAAGTTGTTTCAAACTTGGTGGCACAGTCCTGGGAAAGCAGCCACGCTGGATTCCAGAGCTAGCCACTCAGGGAGTTCACCAAGATAATGCGCAGCCAATGGGGGCACTACAGTCAGATGGCGCCAGGAATTCAGAAAAAAAAATCCAGGATCTTCACTGTAACAGCAGCTGAGGGCTGAAGATCTGGCTTCGGTAATTGCCTGTGCTTGGAGAGCGGTGGGCGGGTGGCAGCAGGCAGGCTCCCAGTCTCGCCACTGTAGTCTTCGGGCAGCTCAAGTTTAAAAGCAGCTGCGAGGATGAGGTGCTTGCCCGAAGTGGGCAGTAAGCCTGTGCTTGGAGAGCGGTGGGCGGGTGGCAGCAGGCAGGCTCCCCGTCTCGCCGCTGTAGTCAGCAGGCAGCTCAAGCTTAAAAGCAGCTGTGAGGATAAGGTGCTTGCCCGAAGTGGGCAGCAAGCCATCTGGGCACAAACAAACAATCAAGACAAAGGTTGTGGCCGTCAGATTTTGCCAACCCACACTTACAGAAAATACATGGTTTAAATCCTGTAAAACCATTTTTCATTTCCGGTCTTCCTGTGACGCCAATTTGTGAGAAAGTAAAAGAAAAATTAATTTTAGGGGTTTCAGAAAAAAGAAGCGTTTTAAATATGAAGTCCAGTTAAAACAAAATTAATTTCTTTTTGATTTAGAACCAATAACTCAAATAAGGAACTGATGAAACCTGTGGTTCTCCCACTTCTAAGAACTTCAAATAAAACCAGTAAAAAAACTAATTTAAACTAAGATAATCTAACCCAGAGTATCAAACTCAAAAACTTTTCAAAATAATAAAGTCAAAACTAAGATGACTGCCACAGTGACTAGAACAGGACTCCAGGGCAACTGATCTCTTCAACAGAGAAACTAATCTGCCACTGAAATGTCTGGGGGAGTGTGACCACACACTGCCTGGGGCAACACTTCTGGGCTGAGATGCAGTAATTATTATGACATGACATCTACGCTCTCTTTGCCATAAGAACTACATGTCTAGAACTTAGGACTTCAGGGGATGTTCCCAGTTTATTCTGCTAAAGGAGAAAAAGAAAGTAAAGACAAACTTTTCCTCTACGCTATCCAGGTGGATGAAGCACTGAATTTCAGAAGCTTACAAAGTGGGAGATAAGCAAGCGCTGAAAGGCATCAGAGCTCACCCAACGATGGCCATGGCCACTTTGTGGATAGAGAGGTCCCAGGTCCCTCAATCAGGTTATCTGTGAGGCTGCCACGTGGTCCTCAGTGCATACCTTTATGATGCATTGCAGAACTGACATGCATGCCTCTGCAGACTCTGTCTTCAGCAGGAGGGTACTGAACACAGTGATTTCCATTTTTGTAGTTACTTAGACAGTTGTTGGATGTCTGGTGATAACTAACCTCCCAGTGACCGTTAAGTTATCCTGCTTGGTATGTCCCCAGCAGTAATAGCTGCTAGGATGGAAGGACATGGGGATGTAGGAGAATGAAGCCGAGATGCTGTAATTTGTATGCCATGACATTTGCATATTCTTTGTCAGAAGAACTACCTGTCTAGAACTCAAGACTTCAGGCAATCTTCTTCCCTGTTCATTCTGCTAAAGGAGAACTAGAACGAAAGGACAGCCTTTTCCTCAATGATGTCCAGATGGATGAAGTGCAGAATCTGAGGCTTACAACATGGGGGGCAAGCAAGCCCTGAACGGCATCAGGGGTCACGCGACAAAGGTCATGGCCGCTACCTTTATTATGCACAGGAGGACAGAGAGGCATGCCTTTGCAGACTCCATCTTCAGCAGCATGGTACTGCAACAAGCAGCGATTCCCATTTAATAATCAGTTACTTAGAAATAGGATGTTTGATGTTAATATTCCTCCTAGTGACGTGCAAGTTACCATGCTTGGTATGTCCCTAGTAGTAACAGTTGCTAGGATGGAAGGATGTGGGGATGAAGGAGTATGGAAAATGTCATACCTGTAAATTTTCGAATGTATGAAAAATGCCAGTAGATACAGGCCATACAGTCTATTGAGTCTGCTCGAGTGTGCAGCTACCAGACTATTACTCTGCAGCTGCCCCCCACCTCCATTTTTCCAGTACTGATCTTCCCCCTCACTGTCCCACTCCCTCTTAAAGCTGCCCACCGACTTTACAAATACCACTTCTTCTGGTAGTGCATTCCACCCATCCACCACCCTTTCTGTGAAACAGTGCCTCCTCATTTCCTTCCTGAACCCTTCCACCTTCCAATTTCAGGCTGTGCCCTCTAGTATCCCCCCCCCCCCTTAATCTAAGCATCCCCTGTGTATTGTTCTTATTTATTCCTCACATATATTTGAAGGTTTCGATCATATCTCCCCTATCCTCCAGGGAATACATGTTGAGCTCCCAGAGCCTCTCCTCATAGGGTTTGTCCTCCATTCCGAGGATCACCCGGTTGCTCTGCGCTGGATCCCCTTCCAGTAGTTTAATACCTTTCTTTAGGAAGGGTCTCCAGAATTGTACGCAGTACTCCAGCTGTGGTTTCACCAGCAATCTGTACAGTGGAAGGATAACCTCACTCCTCCTCGAGGTGACACCTCTGGTAATGCATCCTAGCATCTTGTTAGCTTTAGCTGCAGCCTTCCTGCACTGTGATGAATGGTTCATCTGGCATTATGAGTACCCTAAGATCCTTCTCCTTGTCTGAAGTAGATAACTGCTACCCCACCCCGGCTTACAGCAATTCCTCAGGTTTCTAGCTCCCAAGTGCATCATTCTGCACTGCTTTGCATTGAATCCTAGCTGCCATGTGTCTGACCAGGGCTCCAGCTTAGCCAGTTCCTCCTGTAGTCCTACCCACCCCTCTTCTTTGCCCACCTCCGCTCCAATCTTGGTGTCATCAGCAAAAAGGCTGATCTTGTTCTTGAGACTATCTGAGATGTTGGCAATAAAGATGCCAAACAGCACCAGGCCTAAAACTGAGCCTTGTGGTACCCCGCTGGTTACCGACCTCGGAGCTTAGAGTCCCCCCCCTCCACCATTATCCTTTGCTGCCTATCCAGCAACCAGTTTTTGATCCACTACATCAGTTTCTCCCCTGCTTCCAGATGTCCCAGTTTGCTAATCAACCTTCCATGTGGCACCAAATCGAAAGCCTTGTTGAAATCCAGATACAGGACATCAACTGCCTGGACCCTGTCTACTGCCCTGGTCACCCAGTCATAGAAGTGAACCAGGTTGGTCTGACATGATCTACCCGAGACAAACCCATGCTGCCTGCTGTCCTAGAGGCCATTCTCTTCCAGAAAAGCTACTAGTTCCTCTCAGAGGATAGTTTCCATTAGTTTCCCCACAAAGGATGCGAGGCTGTCTGGTCTATAGTTCTCTGGTTCGTTCTTGAGACCACTTTTATGGATGGGCACCACATGTGCCATCCTCCAGTACTGAGGCATGCAATCAGTCCTCAGAGAGGTGTTGAACAAATCTGCATGTGGACCCACTAGGACCTCTGCTATCTCCTTCAGAACTCTGGGCTGTTCATAGTCTGTGCCTGGTACCTTATCCATCCTCAGGCCTCTTAGGCCTCCAACTCCCTACTCTCTGTGATTACTCCCCCAATACCCACCCATCCCTTCCCTGTGGCATCGGCCCTGCATCTCCCTGGTAAACACAAAACAGAAGTAGTCATTGAGCGCTTCTGCCTGCTCCTCCCCCTTTTCTCCCCCTCTTCCACCCACCCTCCGTCCTTCTTGATCCTAACAATCTGGTCCTTGCAGCTCTATCTTTCCCTTATATACTTGAAGAAATCCTTTCCCCCTTCTTTTATCCTCTGTGTTAGCTGAAGATTCCTTGTTGCCTTGGTTGTCCTGATTGTTTTGCTCACCTCCTTTGATTACTTCGTGTACTCCTCATCCCCCCCCCACTTGACCTCATGTAATTTCTGAAGGCAGCCCTATTCTCCTTTATCCTCCCCAACACCTCCCTGTTAACCCAGCTTGACCTCTTAGACCTGGCCTTCTTGCTTTGGATCGCTACGCAAATGCTGGTGGCCCCAGCTAACCCCTGCTTGATATCCCATTTCTGGTTAGCATCTATGTGTGGGTGTATATTAGTGAGGTAGCCCCCCAAAAGTCCCTCATTTTTCCAAAGTCTGCCCACCTGAAGTCTATCACCTTAGCCCTGGTTTTGGTCATCTCCTTGCCCATACCGAGCGAGAACCACACTGTGTGGTGGTCGCTCCCTGCCAAGGGCTCCTCCACCCCCAAATCTCGGACATTCTCACCATTTGTCAGCATGCGGTCCAGTATTTTCCCTTCCCTGGTTGGCTCCCCCACCATCTGCGTCAGAAGCCATCCTGGAGACTTCCAGGATGACCTGTTCCCTGCCATCTGAGGTGGCTGGGGTGCTCCAGTCTACCCCAGGCAGGTTGAAGTCCCCCATTATCACGGTACTACCTCTTGCAGTTACCCTCCTAATCTGCTCCCTCAACTCCCTATCAATAGCTTTGCTTTGAGATGGTGGTCTATATACCACCCCCAACCTAACCCGCTTCCCTTGTGTGTCCTGGATTTGTATCCATAATGCCTCTGGCCTACCCTCCTCCTTCTCCTCCCCTGTTACATAGCATCCCTTCCCTTTCATAAGTAGCTACCCTTCCCCCCTTCCCCTGACCTTTCAGTACTGCCTGTACCCTGGGACTACCAGGTCCCAGTCATGGTAATGGGTGACCCATGTCTCAATGATGGCAGCTATGTCCACCTCTCCTTCTGTCATCAGTGCCTGCAACTCGACGGTCTTATTCCCCAGGTTCCTTGCATTCAGGGAAACCACCCTTCAGTATGTCCCTCGCCTTTCCTTGCCCTCCTGTGAACCTCTGCCGCCCTCCCTATGTGCCTTCTTCCCCGAACCCTTCTTATCAGTTGGGTGGGGCCCCACTGCCTGAAGACAGTTCGCCTTCCAGCCTACTGCCCCCCCTCTTCCCCCCAGTTTAACCTATTTCTAGTTGCCATATATTCCTGCTACACCCTCCTTACTCAGATGTAACCTGTCCAGGGCAGACAGGGCCTTGTTATCCCACGTGCCCCCCCTATTTCCCACCAGACTGTACCCCATGGACTTGCACCATATCCCCAGCCATGTATTAAACTCTGCTATCCTCTGCTTCCTGATTGCACTCGCCCTGGGGACTGGGAGAACTTCTGAGAAAGCAACTAATCTCCTTGCCGTGTCGCATAGTCTCCCCATCTCCCTGAACCTTTCCTGCACCTCCTCAACTGTGCTCCCTTTCCAGATAGTTTGTCCCCAGGTGCACCACTATGTGACGTTTCTCCCCTTCCCTCCCCACACACCTCTGAATAAAATGCCCACACTTCCTGCCGTCATCCCTAGCATACATTCCACCCATATGCGTCTTTTCTTGGTTTTCCCAGAATCTTCCTCCCCCCATATTCGCTACTATGTGTATGTGAAACAGTCTGTTGATACATATTTAACTGGTTCAGTACTGGTATAATCACATAATGATCACTAGTTGTAGGGTCTGGCTCTGGCAATGAGCAACTAATGAAAGTGACAGAAACAGCAGGTCTTATACGAGGGAGTCCCACTTACTTGTCAATTTTCTTCTTTAGCTTAGGGTGTGCCTCTACTGCTCTAGCAGATGGTGCTGTTCCCCAGTAGTTACAGCTTCTAAGATGGACTCCAGGAAACCAAAATATCCAGCGTATAAACTCTTACATTCTGACACACACCCTCAACCCTTCTCTCCTTCCTCTCCCCCGCAGTCCCCTGCATTTCAGTTGCCTCCGATATTCCCCCTGAAGTCTTTAAAGCGCTTGCCTCCCTCAACCATGCCAAATCCAATCCCGATGGCCTGCACCCTAAGCTCCTTTCACTCTCTGCTCCCTCCATTGTCGACCTTCTAACCTTTATTCTCAACCTATCTCCTCTGCTACCGTTCCCTCAGTCTGGAAGTTTGCCACAGTCCTCCCCCTCTTCAAAGGGGGTGATGCCTCTGTCCCTGGAAACTACCGTCCAATTTCACTTCTCCCTTCACTTGCTAAAGTACAAGAGTCCCTAGTCCCCGTAGGCTAAATGATGTCCTCCTGGCCTCTCAGGCAAAATGATTTCCTCCCGGCCTCTAACACTCTATCCCAGGTCCAATCAGGTTTTAGGAAGTATCACTCAACCTCTACCTCCCTTCTACGGTTTACTGATGCTATCAACTCTGCCATGGATCAAGGTCTGATTACCGCAGCCATTTTTATTGACCTTGCGAAAGCCTTCGACTCCTTGTCCCACCTCTCCTCCTAAATAAACGTAGTGCCCTAGGCCTCTCTCCATCTTCTGTGTCCTGGTTCAGATCTTATCCAACGTGCCATTCACAATCTGTAAAAATTAACAATGCTCTATCCTCCCTCTCCCTAACCTGGCCGGCGTACCGCAAGGCTCGATCTTCGGGCCTGTTCTTTTTTCACTGTCCATTAACAACCTCCCCTCTGCTTGCTCCCACACCAAGATCCACATGTATGTGGACGACACCGTCCTCTTCCTTTCTGGCCCTTCCGTCACGGCCATCTAAACACCCCTCAAAATGATTTTTCAGCTGTTACCTCCTGGTTTAATGCTGTCTAAAACTAAACGTGAAGAAACTGTTGCGATGACTTTTGGTACTAAGCAAAAACTGGCTAAACTTCACGCCCTACCCACTTTCCTCTCCGGAGAATCCACTCCCTTTAAAGGGAAACTCTTAGTCGAGTCCCTCAGTGCAGTAGCGGCTGCAGAAATGCCCGATTAGGGCTTGCAACATAAGAGAATTTTTTTTTTTTTTTTTGTTACTACCTGATGCCCCGGAATTTTGATGAAAAAGATTTGCTCGCTCCATAATGGCGACAGACCCCCAGGCGGACATCTCGCGCACCTCGGGTGACTTCCACCACGAAGGTTATGCTAATGAGGGCTACCAACAACTGGCAGATGTTGGTAGCCCTCATTGAGGTCTTTCCCAATGAAGTCACTCAAGATGTCTCGAGATGTCCCTAAAGAAATCACTCATAGCAAGCAAATCTTTTCATCAAAATTCGGGCATCAGGTAGAAAAATCTTTTATGCTGAAAGCCCTAATGGGTGTTTTTGCAGCCACTGCTGCACTAAGGGACTCGACAGGAGTTTCCCTTTAAAAAGGCTCCTGAACTACAAGTACCTTGGCATTTGGCTCTATCTCTCACTCGACTTCTCCTTCCACTTCCACTTCTCCTTCCATTTCAGTGCTCTCCACTTGAAACTGCGTCCTAAACTAGAACTACTCTACTGGCACAAGGCTAGCCTTCCCCTCTCTGTTAGATGTGACCTACTGGTTAAATGGATCCTTCCTGCCTTCGATTACGCCAACGATGTTTTCAGTGCTGCCCCTGTAACCTCCCTCTCTAAATTTTGTGTGCTCTACCATGCCTTCTGTAGGTTTGCCTCGAACTCCCCCATCTGACTCACCATTGTGACCTCTACTCTGCTTTATTCCACCAATCCCTCTTCCCAGAAACACTTTTCCCACTGTGCCACTTTCATATTTAAATTCTGGTTCAGGACCCTCCCTATGTACCTTGCCTCTCTCCTCAAACCTGCCACTCCCTCCCTGTCTAACTCGCAGTCAGTCAGTGCCCATTATTTCACACTCCCGCGTGCCCACACCTCGGCCGGCAAACTGGCCTTCTCCTATAGGGATCCATCCCTCTGAAAGAGCATTCCCCCCCCCCTCAAAGTCTCACTCCCTCCTTTGCTGCCCTTAAGTGCTTACTCAGACCTTCCCTCCACTTATTGCACCTGTCCCCCTTCCTAATTCCTTCCTCTCCTCTGCCACCTGCTTGTTTCTCCTTTACTCCATCTCTGCATCAGCAGGCTGTACTCTCCCTCTGCATCGGCAGATTCTCTTTTGTTTTTACCCTGTATAGCGTATCCCCTCCTACTCACCTCCTGGTTTATCTATGCAACCCTGGATTGTGTGTGTGTGTGTATATATTATATTGTATATAATTGTAATTACTCTTTGTTCATCACATGTACTTGTTTTCAGACAAATTGCTTCAATGTACATTTTATTTACCATGTACCCTACTTCTTGTTTATCCTCTATTTTGTACCCCTGCCCCTGGGTCACACCTGGAAATGAGCTTCTGCTCATGGTGCCTTTTTGGGTTACCAAATTTTAAATAAATGAATGTTCTCCCTCCACTGTAGGTCTAATTCCACAGATCGGCTCGGGAAACTTTAAGCTCCACCAATCCTTAGGATACTACCCAGTGCTCAGACACTTGCAGCCATACGGACTCTACCTCTAACCAGTATTTTACGATGCTATCCCTCTGTTGCTCTAATAGAATCCCAGACACATACATATATATATATATATATATATATATATATATATATATATATATACACACACACACATATACATATACATACACACACACACACACACACACACACACACACACACACACACACACACATAAACACACATATACACATATATATATACATATACATACACACATATATATAACATATATACATACATATATATATACATATATACATACATATATATATACATATATACATACATATATATATACATATATACATACATATATATATACATATATACATACACACATATATATATATATACATACACACACATACATACTGTCAGCCCCTTCCCTTTTTATTCTCCCTATCCCACGACAGGCAGGCCAGGGTCTGTGATTCCAGCCATAATTCTGTGATGCCCATGTCTCAGTGATAGCTATGATACAAGCTCATCTACTCCTCCTTTTATAATCCTAAGCCTTGCAATTACACACACACAACGAGTTCCCCCACCTTGCCAGTTTCCTTCCCCTGCTGTTCTCCATCTATCCCTTACTTCCTTTTGATCCTCCATCCCTCTTTTTCCCCTCCTACAGTCAGACTTCACTTTCCAAAATCTATGTGAGCTGGGGGAGAGCCAACATGGCTTACCTCATGTGATTTAGTGCAATTTTGATTTTAGTTTTTGTTGACCGGGTAAGTGCACTAGGCAAATCCTGCCTATTTTCAGGCACAACCCGGGGGAAGGGGATACAGATGAATACCAACTGACCTTGAACCAGATGAAACTGTTGGTGATATTTTTAGTGAATGAGGGAAATTTGGCCAGGACACCTCGGAAATTCCCCTACTCTTTTCGATAAGTGCCATGGGATCTTTAACCTCCACCTGAGCTACCACCAATCCAGGCAGATGGGACCTCTGTTTAACATCTCATCCGAAAGGCGGCACCTCAGAAGTGCAGCACCCCTCTCATGCTGCACTACAGTGTCAGTACCGGGATATTAACCCAAGTGCCAGATGTGGGAACTGAACCCACAGCCCTCTGATCTCCCGGCCTCAAAGGCGAGTGTGCTACCTACTGAGCCACTGACATAATGGTGTGGCCTTGCACACTCAGCACCCCCCCCCCAGTTGAAATACCTATTGATAGACCCATCTATCATCTGGCCCAGTGCTCTGGTTCCTTCTCTACCAGGGTGCAGTCTATCACACCTGAATAGACTGCCACCCTCCCAGAAAGATCCCGTCTTATACAAAGTGACATCCCTCCCCTCTGCACCATCTGTTTTAGCCAGGTGTTAAGACAACTGAATGGGGATTTGGGTGGAGGGGCATCATTCTACAAACCTTCCCACGAAAACAGAGTCTGAGAGCTGTAACAGGTCATATAAGCATTTACCTTAAATGTTATGGTTTAACAGAGAAATTCAGCCCGAAATTTAAAACAACTGGTTGCAAGTCCCACACCGCTAAGCCACCACTCCAACATCATGCATGCTAGCATCATCAGAGCAAGTCCACTCTGCTTGTAATAGTCAAAATATATGGCTATGGTTTCAAAACATTGTGTATTCGTGCCACGGGTTAATTTGATCCATTGTATCAATACTTAAAAGACTCTGGTGCACAAGTTAAATATCAATACATTCATATGATCAGATTCACAAATAGCGCTAATAAACAATGTTTTAAAACCATTCCCATACAGTTTACTTTACAAGCAGAGTGGACTAGCTACCTATGTCTGGAATTCTATTAAAATAACAGAGGTCGAGTCCTTGACTTGGTGGCATGGGACTTGCTACCAGTTGCTTAAATTTCAGACTAAATTTCAAATGCAAAGAAACCATGTTAATTCATTCAGCTGCCCATTTTGAATAAGGTTAAGCACAGAACATTTTGGGAGGGAATTTATTTTTTTTTTTTTTAACCATAACATTTAAAGTAACTACTTCTATGAACTGTTACAGCTGCCCTCAGATTATTTACATTGGCGGGTTTGTAGAACAATGGACCCACACAAATTCCAGTTCAGGTGTCCTTTAAACTCCCACATATTAATCAGTCTGCTACTCTATCTCTCACGTGGCACTGGTAGCACATCAGAGAAAAGTTAACTACTGGTGAAATGAATCTTGCAGGGAGTTGACATGCATTTTCTCTTGTGTGAAACTGAATTCTGAATGATTTACTGATTTGTTAATCTCAAGCTTGTGTTGTAAGCAGTGGAATGACTCGTGCATTTTGAGGCTTGGTTTTTCTGCAAGATGCATCTTTCTGTATGGATTATGGGTTTCCCTGTTGTCCTCATATCCTTCCATCCACTGGCAGCAGTAACACATGAGGGCATTTACCCTCACGCAGTAGACCGCATGCCCATCCTAACTTTTAATAACAGGTAAGAGGGGCTCTCTCCTGGATATGCTTTGCTGTTACCAAATAAACCTTCAGTTGTTTTGCCTCCACAGACAGCAGGTAGTTCGACATTGTGCTCGTTTCAACTGTAATTTTTGATGCTTTGCTTTGCAATGTATGATTTTTGAGAGGAGGCTTATAACTCAGTGATATCTATTTTTTGGTAGGGAAGGCTTATAATTCAGCAATGTCTATTTTTTTGGTAGTATTTATTGTTTTGCAATGTACAATTTTAAAGCAATTTTGTGTCTGGGTATATGGTAATTTTTTTTTTGTCACAGGACCGTTTCATTTCAGACGGCGGAGTTAGACAGGGAACTAGCGGAACAGATCAGGAGGACCTGCGAGAAGGGGATTGTGGGGGACTTCAACATGCCAGGAGTGGACTGGAGCACCCAACAACCAGGAACAGAAGGGCAGGTACTGCTGGATGCCTTCAGGACAGCTTCCTGCTGCAAATGGTCAGTGAACCAACCAGGTTAGGAAATACCCTTGACCTTGTGCTGGCAAATGGGGACTTTGTGAGAGAACTTACAGTGGAGGAACCACTGTCAGGGAGTGACCACCGCTCAGTATGGCTCACATTGGATATGGGCAAGGAAGGAGTGGAATCTGGCGCAATAGTGCTGGACTTCAGGAGGGCCGACTTTGGGAGGATGGGGGCAGTGGAAAAAGGGTACCTGGCCAGAATTCAATCTAGTATGGACAATAACCAGAGGTGGGAGCTCATAAAGCTGGGGATAGTGGAGGCAACCAAAACCTGCTGCAAAGCCCAGAGCAAGAAGGCTAGGGCTAAGAAACCGATCTGGTTGAGCAAGGAGGTCATGGAAAAGGTAAGGAGGAAAAGAACTGCCTTTAGGAAGTACAAGAAAACAGGGAGGGGGAGGACAGGGAGGAGTACTTGACAGAATCGAAGGAGGTGACAAGGGCAGTAAGGAGCCAAAGCATCTCGGAACTCAGGCTGGCACAAGGCATTAAGAAGGGAGAAGGATTTCTTTAAGTACATCAGGGAGAAAAGGGCTGTAAGGACCACATAGTAAGGATTAGGAATGAGGGGGCTGGGTGGAAGCAGGGTGCGATGAAGCGGAGTACTAAATGAGTACTTCTGCTCAGTATTTACTAAAGAGAAGAGGGGGGTGACACCCAAGGTGGGAGAAATGGCAGAAGCGGGGGTGACAGATGGGAAATCATGGAGAGCAGAGTTCAATAGGGTTTGAAGGCACTGAGGGTGGACAAGGCGCCAGGCCCACATGGCATCCACCCAGGGTACTGAAGGAGCTGGCAGAGATCCTTGCAGGACCTTTGGCAGACCTATTTAATGCCTCACTACATTTGGGTGTGTGTACCTCAGGACTGGAGGATGGCTCATGGGTGCCCTCCACAAGAGTGGCCCCAAGGATGAACCAGAAACTACAGACCAGTGAGCCTCACATCCATATTGGGTAAGCTAATGGAGACTATCCTGAAGGAGAGGCTGGTGGCCCTCCTAGAGGCCAAAGGACTACAGGACAGCAGACAGCATGGCTTCATATGTGGCAGATCCTGCCAAACCAACCTGGTCAAGTTCTATGACTGGGTAACTAGGCAACTGGACAGGGGCCATGCAGTGGATGTCCTGTATCTGGACTTCAGTAAGGCATTCAACTCAGTGCCACATGGAAGGCTGGGAAGGAAGTTAGTAGGCACAGGGGCGGGTGCAAAGCTGATGAGATGGGTAGGAAACTGGCTGCAGGAAGGCAACAGAGGGTGTGGTGGGTGGTGCTCTCACACCCAAGGGCAGTGACGACGGTGTTCCACAGAGAGCTTAGTGGCGGCCAGTGTTTGGGATATTCATTGCAGACATATCATGGGACATCAAGGCAAGATCAGTCTGTTTGCTGGCGATACCAAGGTAGGCACGTGGTGGATGACCTAGGGGATGGCAGGGGTTGCAGGATGATCTGGCAAAGCTTGAAACCTGGTCAGACACCTGGCAACTGGGCTTAATGCCAAAAAGTGCAAGGTGCTGCATTTGGGATGAAGAACCCAAGGAGCAGTTGCCAGCTAGGGAGTGTAGCTAGCCCAGACAGAGGAGGAGAAGGATCTGGGTGTGCTCATTACAGGGTCAATGAACAACTCTGCACAATGTGGAAGGCAGCTGCAAGGCCAACAAAATGCTGGGTTGTATTGCAAGGGGTATATCCTCGAGGAGGGAGAGAGGTGATTCTGCCACTGTATAGGTCATTGGATTAGCCACACCTGGAGTACTGTGTGCAGTACTGGCGTCCGTATCTGAAGGGGACATTAAGTTACTGGTGGGGGTGCAGCGCTGGAGCGACAAAAGATGATCAAGGGGCTGGGGGACTTATCATACGAGAGGATGTTGGCGAGTTGAACATGTACTCACTGGAGGAGAGGAGAAACAGGGTGACATGATTGAAACCTTTAAATACATGAAAGGAATAAACAAGATGGGTACAGAGGGCTGTTCAAAGTAAGGGAGGGAGGGCCACCAGGGCTATGATATGAGACTGGAGTGAGGAAGGTTCAGGAGGAGATGAGGAACACTTTTTACAGAGAGGGGTGGCTGGGTGGAATCGTTACCTGCTGAAGTGGTATGCAGTAGAACAGTGGACTGCTTCAAACGAGGATGGGACAGGACAAGGGGAGGGTTAATGAAGGGGAAGGGTGGGTGGAAGGGAGGGGCAGCAGCAGAATAAGGGGTGCTAGCTGCACATTAGAGTAGACTTGATAGACCTCTAGGCCTTTATCTGCTGGCAAATTTCGTATGTTCGTATTTGCATATTAACCTTTAATCCGGTCAGGTCTCAGTTAATGCACTCCTAGGTTGTTATTACTGGTAAGATATTGTTCAATTAAGTATAACCTCAAAGTTAGATTATTGTATGTTGATCCAGTACCAAGACATATGATTTAGACCAATAAGAACCCAGAATTTTCCAGACCCCCCCCCCCCCAAGAAAAATATATATGTTTAAAGATAAGAAAATTCCTTCTCTGCCATTGGTGCAAGCACATCACATGACCATGCATTATTCTCCAATTGCCACATGCCTGCACCTTTTTCATGCGTTAGTTCCCTTATGTACTAATTTTGTGCCCGTTTTATATGTGCGATAATCCATGTCAGGCTATGCGATCAAACACTGACATATGCATTTCTCACATGGTTAAAAGGCACTCTGCTTTGTCTCATGCCTCAAAATGCACCCAAGGCATGCACACATCTGAGCATGACCACACACTGTCATAACTTATCACTTCCATAATACATGTTTAAGCTTTTCTGCCTACAGGAAATTGTGTTACGATATTTCTCCATTATCGCACAGTATTGAAGCAGATCACCCACAAATAAATCAACTGCCACACTATCAATACACCAATTATGACATCACCAACTGCATGGCTAGCTCTGACACTTGCCATAAGAGCCATAAAAAGATATATATTTTAATGGTCATTTTTTAAACTGTTTGGCATTCAATGTCGATTAAAACAAATCCCGATTACCATATTTTGATTTAATAACATGGTTGTTAAACAGGAAGCAGTTTGTTAAGACAGATGTCCCATTTTCAACAAAGTCCCGTGTCACAGCATAAAAAACAACAAAAAAAAAAAAAAAAAAAGACAACGAGCATCGAAAAAGATATACTTCACAATGGAAATCTTTAGTTAAAACGTACAGGTGGTTCTCAAATATTCAAATAAATCAGTCTTAAAAATAGTCAAGCTGTTGATCATCTTCAATTCGTATGGCAACTTATTCCAATCGCTTGCTATGCTATTTTGTAGTGTTGTGTCACCCATCTTGTTAAATGATCTATGTGTTGAAATTCTTTAAGCAGATGCTCGTGCTGTAACTCTTTGTCCACAAGGTGGTGCACGCATCACACGGTGAGACAGGGGACATTTATATTTACCAATCTTGTGGCATACTGCAAGCCATATATATTTTCTTTGTTCTTCTGGATGAAGCCAACTTAACTTACTATAAATTTCACAGTGGTGGGTCTTGTGTCTAATTCTAGTGATAAATTACCTAGTCTATAGTAGGTTTGATTTATCTTTTTTAATGCTTTCTGGGTAGAGTCATATACAAGATGGAACCATATTCCAATGCTGGAATAAGCAGTTGCCTAACCAACCTCTCCCTGACTTCTGGGAATAAGCAGCCAGCTACCTTTCCCAGGTGCTCTCAATCTTTGATTTACTTTCCTAGTTTGTGTAAAAATGTGCTCAGCGTATGTCAACCCAGAGTCCGTCTGGACCCCCAAGTACCTCTAACTGGCCACATTTTTAATAAAGGTTCCATCTTGATGTTGGAGCCGCAGCTCAGGCCTGTTCCTCCTAGCGCGTACCCCTGTAAATACCATGCATTGAGAAGCGGGCCCGAGCTGCACATCCACTTTTCCATCTGCACTAAATCCGAATGCAACTGCTGTTCCATTTTCTCCCGATTTTTGGCAGATGCCACCAGTACGGTATCGTCAGCGTACAATCTTATTCCACTGTGTTTTATTAACTGTGTGAGCCTGTTGACGTATACATTAAACATCAGTGGACCTAAAAATTGAGCCCTGAAGAACTCCCCTGTTTACTTCCTCAAGGCTTAATACTGAGGCTCCATATGCAACATACTGTTTGCGATTAGCCAGATAAGACCTGATCCACTGCATCGGCCCTTCCTGAACCCCACCTCTCCAGGTTTCTCCAACAGTCCCCTACGTTGGACCAGGTCGAACACCTTGCTAAGGTCCACAAACACCGCCTCCGTACTGCTTCGCTGGTTAAAAAAATGACACCACCAGGTGGCACAAATGAAAATAATTGGCAAAGATAATGGTGCAGAAGAATAAAAAGCCAGAGCCAGCCTTGTAACTGACATTTGCTAATTTCTTACCACTCAATTCCACAGTTCAGCATTTGGAATTACTGTGAAGCTAAAAACAGTTACCTGTCTGGCAGGTTTGAAAAAGTGGAAATTTAATGACCCCAACAGGTAATTTAAGAAAGTTAATATGTTTTGAATCCCAAATTGTTTTACTAAGACCCTGGACCCAAGACAAAATCAAATGATACAGTACTTCTGGGAAAACAGATACAGACAATTAAGTGGTCATTATCTGAGATACGTGTGGGCATTTCCTGTAAGTCAACATACGCATTTTGAACAGACAAGTACTTATCCACAGTGTAGTTAATCCCATTTAGTGATTACAGACTCTGGCAGGTGCGTGTGGTTGCCACCTCAATGATGTCAATCAAAAAACAAAACAATACGCACTAATAGACTGCTGGCATACCTCCAAAAGCCAAGATAAAACAGTGGTATAAACACAGCTGTATAAGTTTCAAAGGAGCACATACTATTGACCAATTATTCCAGTTTTCCCAAAACTAAACAAGAAGAGATTAATACAGTCATAAAAAAATATCTGGAGTTGGCAGTTTTTACTAATGAAGAGACAGCTTGCCAGTCTTGGATACAACCGCTTAAATTCTAGGACTTTGGAAGGTGGAACAGTGCACTGCTGAATCTAGCATTATTTATACTGGTAGGCCTTCTGAGCATATTCCTGGGTAATACACACTCAGTACAACTGTGTGTCATTTTCTAATGCTTTCTTTTTAAACTAAAGAAGCTGAACAGCTTTTTTTCTCCACTATTTGACCAGCATCCACCAACTATCTCTCCTAACAAGTGTGTAGCTCTACCCTCTGCAGCTCAGATGCAGAACTGTAGAAGGCTGATGCCCCACTGTAGTCTCTGTCCCAAGCCCAGCTTTGCGCCGGCATCAAAACCTCCCTAGCACTAAACAAGAACTGAACAGACAACACAAACATGTGAACTATGCATACAAACCAAGTCAGGAAACTGAGAAATGAAAAGGAATGCAGTGATGGATGGCCCACTTGGAGGAAATGAAATACCAAGCTAAGACACTGCCCTATCTCCAGCACAGAAGGTGCACATCTATTGTTTCTGATGTGCAAGTCTCACGTAGCAGTGTTCCCCAAAAAAATAATCAAGAGAGGAATTAACTGCAGTCACCTGAAGAACAGCAGAAAATAATCTTGCAAAGGTGGTGCTGTGGCCATCAATCAGTGCCTGGACAGAAAAACCCTTGGGGGTCTGCCCACTAATATGCACTTGCATAATCAGCAATGCTCTCAATAATTCCTTCCAGAGAAGTAAAAAGTTTGAGATATCTACAAAACCAAAACATTTAAAACTCAGATGTGAGAGACAGATTTTGATGTCCATCGCCCTCTTCTAAAGTGCAATAAGAAAAAAATTACTTATCTTTTAACTACAGTTCTTTTAAATATGTTTTCATATAAATACCGCTTATAAGCCAACCATCCTCATGCTCTCTCTGTCCCACAACATTTCTTGTAGTCTGAGCCAATTAAGCACTGAACATGCAACGGCTGAGCCACAACGATCAGATCAATCAGCAGTAAAGACTAAAAGGCTGAAAATAAAATTCTGTTGAATGTAAGCCTTACCTGTATGTAAATTCAAACTGAAATGTAACCATACAGAACAACAATTGGAATACTCTTTAAACTTTAAAAACCAAAAACGTGTTCAGTCAGTAAGAAACACTAGACATGCTGTAAAACAAAAATATATACAGCATTTGTCCGAAGGACCTACACTGATACAATGTGGGAAAGCAGGGAGGTACTAGTAATTAGATGAGAACAATGATTAGAAGAACTATAGTTATATGGTAAGTAATGTTTTCTTCCAACATAAACATTTTCATCTGTTTATTAAAGCAGACACTGAGCAATACCACAAGAAGCTGAGTACTAGGACTGCTTTGAGAACAGGTTCTGAAGGACAGATGCCACAAACTTGGCATCCCTTCTGGTGGGCAACAATGCAGTTATGGGATGTGAAAGTGTGGTCTGACACCCAACTTGTAAGCATTAATGCACGACAGCAGCGGGCTCTACTAAGGAATTAATGCCCAGTTGGGAGGGTTGGCCTCATGCCTCCAACTGCCAACCGGGCATTAATTCCCTAGTAGAGCTCACTACTGGAGTGCATTAACGCACTTGTAAGATGGCAAGCACTAAAAACAATCAATACATCTTGTGCTGTTGATTTTAAGACTGAAATGTGTTGCACAAAATCCTGCAATGCAGTATGGGTGATACAATATCATTATCTTTAAAAACAGTTTCTCTGGCGATTTCTGATGCTCTATTTCAAAATATGTCAAAATAATGCATTCAAACATTCACACATTAACAGCTTAAAACTACTTCGGCCCACTGTGCCCATGTCGCTAAACTGAGGCTCAGATGGCATCACTTGCATGCACTTACATCGATGCCTTTTACTATCTGTACTACAATTTCTTGGCAGCGGAGTTTTGAGTTTTACAAATGCTTTTACACTGGCTGCTGATGTTTTACTTGACGCAACATTACACTTTGCATTTATTAATTGTAAAGACACTATACATACGTGTCAAAATTCTGTCAACTGTTTAAAACCATTTCTCTGCTATTTAACACACTCATTATCTCATTATACTTAATTTCTGCATGCTATGTACTAAGGGTACAGTAACATTAGAATCAACCTTTATTAAAAATTAGGACCACTGATGCAGTAAACACCGTAACATTCCGGAGACATACTACTTGAAATTACTACATCAGGTGAGGTAAAATAATTAAAATTCACTGGCCCATTAATAGTGAAATGGCTCAGACTGAAGGGACTGAAACTTGTCGTGGTGCTCAGATTATCAGGTTGCTTGCTGACTGAAATGTGGCCGCTGGGTGGGTGGGTGGCACATTTCACTAACGTTTACACAGTGCTGATTTCTTGGTGGAGGTATTCAGTACTGCAGAATGAAGCGGGCACTACTAGGGAATTAATACCCACTTCATTTTGGGTCTCAACGTGCGTTTCAGCCAATTATGATACTCTGTTTTACAACTGCAGTTTTGCCAGGTTACAAGCAGCTTTAACACACTTCCAGTAATGGGATGTCTCTGGAAGCTGCAATGGATGTAGCTGTTTGTCTACTCCTAATAGAAGAAGCCCAGACTCCGGTGGGGTGGGGGGTCTCTGACATTTTTCTGTAACACTGAGACATGAAACCAACCAGTGCAAAATTGACTTTTTAGATGCTGGGTGACCTTTAGCCATTTCACCATACAAAACAAATACTTATTTTCACCCCCTCAATGGCCTTTGTTCTATTAATAAAACTGAGGGACCTATTTATCTCCATATTGTAAATCGGACTTACCTGAATTTGCATGGGGTCTAGGGAAGAATACAAATAGGGTAATACAGACTGATTCATGTGGAATTCAGTCACCACTCTGGGAAGAATTTCAAATGAGTTCCGTAAAACAACCTTTACCAATTGAACACAGGCACAGTTCTGTGACTGTAGGGATCCACAGCAGCAAGAGAAGGTAAATGAGATGGACCCTGGGAAGATTTTGTTTGACAGCACTCATTCACTGGGTTCAGTGGGCAGGACTTGCCGTCGGCAGATTTGGTTAGTATAGGTCAGAGTGCTGGAAGGTCACAAGAATGAAGTTTTTCCACTGGCCAGTAGTGCCACAGTTCCAACAGAGGGTCATCGAGCTCAGACGACTCTCCTGTGACAAGCAGTCTAGGGACAGGTGTAAATGTCTCCCGGGGGGGGGGGGCGCCTGTTTGAAACCCTCAGATTCTCAGATTCAGACTAGGGTACCTTGTCATCTTCACCTCAGTCTGAGGGGGACTAAGACATGGAGAGACATTTCAGGGCTTCAGATGCGCCCACCCTTTTACAGGCACGACTCAGAGGTATTAGGCCTGCAGCTTCCATCCTTCGAGCAAGAAAAGAAAGGCAGACGGTTTGCCTCAGCCGATTCCAGGAGAAAGACACTGCCAGTTATTTTGATCTTTCTGAAAGAATTAGGAGTGTGTGGAGCTCCGATTATCAAACCCCACTCTATTCCTCATATCCTGCTCCTATGAAATCCAGTACTTGAACAGGTTCTACCTGAGAATTCTGCAGAGTTATCAAGAATCCCAGATTCTCCAATGTGCTTTTTTTAGTCTAAAGTGAGCACTTTGTCTCGTTTCATTTTCCCAAAGACTAACCAGTTGTCCAGGTAGAGGAAAACCACCATACCTTGCCTTCTGAAGTGTGCTGCCACCACAGCCAACCACTTTGTGAACATCCTTGGTGCCGAGGTGGAGGCCGAAGGGAAGAACTGTGAACTGGTACTGACAGTTCCCTAGCGTGAACCCGAGATTTCCTGTGCTATGGCCTGACTGGAATATGAAAAGAGGCATCTTTCAGATCCAGTGATCACAGCAGTGACCTGACTGCAAAGATGGTATCATTGTTCTCAGTATTACCATTTTGAAGTTTTTTTGTTTTTTTTTTAAATGCTTGTTTACATGCCAGAGATCTAAAATGGGCTGCCACTCTCCATTTTTCTTGTGGGTCAGAAAGTACCTCAAGAATAGATCCTTGCCCCATTGACAGGCAGGTACCTTTTCTACAGCTTTTGCTATCAACGATATTTTTTTTTTGTAACTTCCAGTTCCAGCAGAATTATTTCTGTGGGGCAGTGAGCTGGAAAGCTTTTGCGTTTCTGCAGTTTTGGAAAATTTCTGAACTGTAGGGACAATCCCAGGCCTGCTACCTCCAGAAATCACCGGTCTGTGGTAACATTTACCCATTCCTGGAAGTAGTGGGCCAGTTTTCCACCCACTGGCCATTGCTGGGCGACCTGGACAGAACTGTCAGGGGTTGTTTTGCTTTGGCTGGGGCTTGGGTGCTGGTGCTGCAGCAGCTACAGTATGCTTTGTGCCCCTTCTGTCCCTGCCTCTACAGTAGCCTCTTTGTGGATGGTACTCATAAGGGGCATATGGGGTAGATGCTCTTAGGAAGTATACCCTGCCTCTGCAGCATCCCCTTCCATGAGGCCTGTAAGGAGGTAGAGGCCTTTTCCTTCTTATGGTTATTCTGGTAAGTGGTTTTGTATTCATCCACTTTTTAATGCACATCTCTGTTTTGTCACCTAAAAGGGACATTTCCTTCAAAGAAGGAAATCCAGGGCTTTGGTCAGAGTATCCTGGGAAAGGATGGCAGTACTCAACCAGGAAAATCTTCTTAGGGACACTGCATAAGCTAAAGCGCTAGCAACAGTGTCAATGTCTACAGCAGTGTGGAAATGGTATTTAGTGGCAACTAGGGTTGATCTTGCTGTGGAAATGAAGTCCTGTGCCAGTTCACCACTCCGCAGTCAGAAACCATTGGGCATTCCCCCATCCTTCCCATAGGTTGATGCACGATCCAATCAAAATTGGGCAGGATGAAGCCAGCCCCCTTGGCCCATTTGAGAATCTCCAGTGTAAATCTTCCTTAGCAATCAGAGATAGTGACTAACAATGACAGAGAAACAAGACAACAAAGTACAGGATAAAACAGGGAAGAATGACAGTATCCCCTATATATACTGTCCTCTCTGTGTGACGCCTAGTAGCCCTGACTGTGTACTAGGATGATACCATATTATAGAGACAGTGTCATTGAACATGGTTCTCACTTATTCAATACAACAAAAACACGACAGATATTGAAAATGATGTATTGTACTTTTAAGGCATAGGTAGTTGCTATATACACACACGACATTGTATCATTCTTCGTATCCAACACCATGATCAGCTCACTGGTATCTGGAAAATGACCACATCTGCTGTACCAGGTGGGGCTGCGGAATACTATAAAGGGTGCTCAAATAATCACCTTTACCAGGTGAGTAAATACCATTATATTTCGTACCCTTTATAGTACTCCACAGTCAGAAATTGGGACCATTGGGACCTTTGTAGCAGTGTGCGAGCCAGTATATCTACACCTTGGGTGGGACAAAAGGCAGTGGTTGTGGTTCCTACATTTTCTTTATCACTGCTCTGGCGAAGGGGGCCCTTTCAGCTGATGCTTCGTCTAGTCAGTAATGCCTGGTGAACGTGTGTATGGAAGACCAGATTGCTGCTGCGCAGATGTCTGGCACTGAGACTTCACCCCTTTCTGCCCATGATGTTGCTACTGCTCTAATGGAGTGCACTTTGATCCCCTCTGGTGGTTCCTTGCCTGCCTCTCTCCAAGCTGTGGCTATAGTCTGTTTAATCCACGTAGCAACAGAAGCCTTGGAGGCTGCCTGGCCTGCCCTCTTTCCTGTGGTCAGTATAAACTGTCTGTCTTATAAGAGCTACTGGTCATGCTAAGGCACCTTTTTAGCTGTTGGCCTACGTCCAGGGGGTGGGGACTCCCTGCATTGGTTTCCTGTCCCCCACCCAAGAATGGTAGTTCTACCTCTTGGGACATATGATATGTTGTGGCTACCTTGGGTAGAATAGAGGGAACTGTTCTTCAGAGTGGCCCTGTCATTGCAGAATGTCAGGAAAGGTTCTCTACATGACAGTGCTTGTAACACTCCTATTCTTCTGGCTGAACAGATGGCCACCAAAAGTACTGTCTTTAGAGTGCACCAGTGTAATGTCTCTTGTTGGAATGTATGACCTTGCAGTGCTTCTACTTCAAGCACTATGTTTAGCTGACAGGGTGCACAAATCGGTCTTACTCTTGGGGAAGCTAGTGTCACTGCTTTGAGAAGTCTTACTACGTCTGGGTGTGAACCTATAGATCCTACCCCCGGTAGTGGGCCCCTTAAGGCAGACATTGCTGACACTTGAACTCTCAAGCAAGCTGAGCTGAGTCCTTTATTTGCTCCATCATTGAGAAAGTCCAGAACCTGCAGCAGTCCTGCTACTGATGGAGAAGCCCCCTTTTCAGTACACCATTTGTGGAAAACTTGCCATGGTCTTTGATGAGTTGTATTGGTGGAGTGCCTTCTGGACTGAAGTAAACGATCCACCACCCTGGCATGGTGGCCCAGGTTCAGCAGTCTGTTCCTTTCAGCAGCCAAGCTGTCAGTTTCAGCAATGCCGGATTTGGATGCAGTATTGGACCCTGGCTTAGTAGATCTGTCCAGCGAGGCAGGGGCACTGGTTGGTCCACTGACATCACTTGTATCAGTGAGTACCATGGCCTCCTGGGCCAGTCCAGTGCAACTAATACCACTGACACTCCTGTGATCCAAATCTTGTGCATCATGATCATTGGGGGGAAACACAGAGGCTCTTGTGAAGTACTGTACCACGGTGCTGAGAGCTCGTCTATCACCAGTGTGCTGCAGTCCATAAATCTGGAGTGGTAGTTCAGCAACTGGACATTCTGTTGGGAAGCCATAAGATCTATTTGCAGTGGAACCCATTTCCGCTGGATGGTCCTGTAACCCCCCTGCAAATGGGGGTTCCCAAAAGACTTCCAGGAGCTTGCTTGAATGCTCCAAGCCTGAATGGTGTTTGGCATTTAAGCCATTTATCAGTGAGTGTTTTTAGAGCCTCTGGTACTGTCTCTTTAAGAGCTGTCTGCTTGCAGACATAATTAGTTTGTATGGGGACTGTTGCTTCTCTGAGTACCACTCGAGCTGCTGCCAATTCACTAATTTTTGCAGTCACTAGGGTGCAAAGGAACCTATCTGAAAGATGTAACTGTTTACCAGAAATTATTTAGAGTAATAATGAAATTACAGTTTGTCTAACCTGCTTTCTTTGCAGTCAGAACTGTGTCTGCTAGTTCCCCATTCTAGTTTTGAACTGCTGAACTGGACCAATCAGTGTGGGTAAGCTAGCTCTAAAATGGTGCCTTGGACGAATCAGAACTTGGACTCATAATCTGAGCCAGCCACAAGAGGATTGTATGGGCAGTGACTCTGGGAGATGTAGTTTAGACTTCAGTGCCTTTTTGGACCAACAGCAGCAGTCTATTGTGAGTGACAGCCAATCCAGTCAAGAACTGGGAGAAACTCAAAGGAAGTGCCCGTTTTTGTCGGTTGGAGTTCAGTTGAGCTTTGGCAGTGAAGAAGGAAGGAGCCCTGTGCTTTTTCAGTGTGCAGTTTTAGTCAAAAAACGTGTGTAAGGCCCAGAGTTCCGGTCTGCAGCTTGTGTAACAGCTTGTTAGGACTGAATCCGTCCTGTGAAAAGAATCAAAGGATCTCTGAAGAGTAGAAACCAGGCTCACCCTGTAGAAGACTGGAAGAATTGCTGAAAATTGCACTCGGTCTGTCAGGAACTGATCTGCTGTGTGTTCTCCGGGTTGTGCAGTAATTGCGATCGGGATACAGATGCAGCCTGCCTGGTATAGTACTTCTTTTATATGGATGTGTGAAGAGGTTTGTGTACCTCAAGTGAGCCCTGCTGACATTGAAGGACCCTATCTTATTTGGAGGTCGTGAGTACTAATTCAGGGTTGCTCCCTGTTGAATTGCCACATTAAATCCAAATGGAATTACTGTACTGCTGACTGTTTAATTCTCCTTTTCTCTGTGTGAAAGGGCCCCTACCAGCTGCCACGGTTTGGACTAGCCACTAGGGCTTGGGTGCCAGGGACAGTAACTGATAGGGATAGGCCTGTGCACAGAGCCATAGGCAGATTATTAGAGTGATAAGCTAATTAACCTGATTTCCGTCCTTGTTATATCCCCTAAATAAATCAGAGCTGCTTGTTTCAGCAAAGTTATACTGCCTGAGTATTTGTCTATGTTAAAGTACTGTACTGTGATTGTTGCACTGTATCTCATTTCAGGAGGGGTCCCAGTGCGGAACCAGACCTGGGGGTAAGGTATACTGTGAAGGTAATTCTGATATATTGTGTGGGCCACTAGTGGGAAGAAAGGGGGTTGCAGTGTCCCAGAGGGCTGTGACCAAGTTAGTTTAACTATTGCAAACCCTGACCTCTGGGTGGAGGCACCATCCATGGATCCAGGCCCTCAACCTGTTAGTGGCAAATCAGGCAGGGTAGTAGCCCTGGGATAGCACCATCTAGGGTTACATCTTGAGGCTCACCGCTGGGATTGTGTGTCCTCTAGTGGCCATATTTACGAACCACTGTTAAGAAAAAAATGGGTACCCGACAGAAGTGGCTGTGCACCGGCTGGTGGAGTGGTGTACTGGGAGGAGATCGACCCCAAAATGCTATGCTTATCCTGGACATCCCCTGGTATCAATACGGACACTGTGCAGGGAGTACTTTCCAAGGTGGAAGGTTTACAAAACCCTGTGGTGGTGGGTCGGCATGCTAATCTGCTCACCCACACTTTCCTGGCCCTAGTAGAGTTTAAGGATCCCATAGATAGCTCCAAAGTGCCACAGACCATTACCCCAGAGGAGCCCTCACTGCTTGAAGTGATAACTAAGGACAGTAAAGACCGGGGAATCAGCCCCACCACTATCTGAAACTTTTGAGGAGAAATTTGCTGAATGGTTGCTGGGAGAGGGAAAACTGTGGAGGACTTGAAGAAACTATTCTTGCCACCTGGGAGTGTTCTCCCCAACACCCTCTCCTGCTCCAGTGCCCGTAATGGTGGCTGAACCAATGCAGACTCCTATTTCTGCACCTGCCATTAGTCACGACTCTTACGAAGGTTGAGGATCTTCTCTGGCACCTCCCACCCCCAAGGGGAGGATGACTGGGAGACCTGGATAGACTATGTTGCCCCAAGTGCTAGAATGGCAATGCTCGAAGGTGAAAGCGAAAGAGGTTAGTGAGAGCCTCCGAGGTCCTGCCCTGGCTACCATCCGTGCTAAACGGGCCAGTAACCCTGAAGCGACTGCACAGGCCTATCTTGAGGCCTTGGAGAATGTGTATGGAGCCCAGATTCTGATGAGGACCTATGGTGGAGAGTAAGAGATGCACAACAGTACCAAGGGGAGTTGTTGTCTGTGTATGTATCTCGGCTGGAAAATTGTTGCAAGAATGCCTCAGAAAGGTAGTTTGCCAGCGATTGAACTGGACCGAACCAGGCTGGACAGGATCCTTAAGTCTGCCCCTTCTCAGAACTGCTGTTGCTTCAGTTACACCTGGCAGAATCGACTGGAATCCCCACCCTCCTATGATGAGTTAATGAGAGAAATTCGAGAGTTGAGAAAAGACGACCGGGAGGGACCTGCACCAATAGCTGCGGCTACGACCCGAGTGACTGAGGTGACCCATCAAGTGAAGTTCAGGGCAGAGGTTGGCAGTCAATGAGTGCTCTGACAAGGAAAAAGATATGTCACAATGGGGCGAACTGTTGAGAGAGATCCGGGAATTCAAAAACAGTCCCTTTATGAAGGCCACGCCTGCAAGTACGGGCCCTGACCTATATCCGACTGCATCTGCTATGGGGTGGGGTACCCACCCATGTATCTCCTGCTGATAACAGCTCCGAACTCGATTCCTTGACCATGGAAGTGGAGAAACTGACGAGATGTCTCCAAATGCTTATCACGCCGCAGACAGAGATGGCACCAAGGTTTCCAGTTAGTAATACCCGCCCTGGCTCCCAGTGTGGCGCCTCGGCCAGCTCAAACTCCAGAAAGTATGTTTTAGCGATAATTGTGGGAAAGATGGGCACATGAAAAGGAATGCCAGTCCCCAAAAGACACTGACAAAAGTTGCATATAGGCTACAAGGAGAGCTTGGAGAAAAATCAGTGGTTAAGAGGTGCCGACATGATCCCAGTGAGGGCACCAAAAATGCTAATTCACGTCCTTTTGTGGCAAGGTCAGTTGCCCAGGCCCCCACTACCGCCTCTCCAGACTGGTCCAGAATAGTGGGTCCCTCCATGGAGACCACTGTAAAGGTGAACGAGTGTCTACAAGAGCTATATTAGACAGTGGCTCCCAAGTGACAATTATGTTCCAAGATTGGTATCAGAAGCATTTGTCAGGCGTACCTTACAACCATTAGAAGGACTGCATGTATGGGGTTAAGTGAGAAGGCCTACCCTATTCCGGTATATCCGAATTTGGCTGTCTTTCCCCACCTCCGTGGCTGGGTAGCCGAACAAGTAGAGACCCTAGCCTTAGTGTCCCCCACTGGACTGTATGATGGTGTCCCTTTGTTGATTGGAACAAATGCTCATATGTTCGGAAGGCTGGCACAGTTGTGTTATGAAAACAGGGTCAAAGACTAGTAGAGCTTTAGAGTTCGGCTTTAATTAAGAAGGCCTATGAGGCTACAGAGATGCTGAAAAAACAGAACCAGAGGAACCGGTGGAATTGTATGGAAGAAGGATCCTGAGTCTCTGATCCTGGCGCCAAATGCCCAGTGTACCTTACAGGGAGAGGTCCGTATCAGAAAGGATGTTAAGAATAAAATATTAATGTTGGATGCACCAGGCGATGGAAAATTGCCAGAGGGACTGCTGGTCAAGCCTAGTATTTTGCCCGCTAGAGCCCATGCTTATGCCAGAAGGGTAATGGTCCAAGTTCATAATGTGTCTGAAAGAGACATTCGAGTAAACAGAGGTTGCATCCTGGCTAATGTGCATTGTGCAGACACTGCAGTGCTACCCAGCAGCAAGAGTTCAAGGAAGAATGACAGAGTAGCATGACTTGTTTGATTTGCGTGACTCCCGCTGCCAGCTGAATGGAAAGTGAAGATCAGTGAGAAGCTTGCCCAGAGAGACCAGGTGTTTTCTTTAAAGGAATGGGATGTAGGATGCGTGCAAGGAGCTGAGCACAATATCGGCTGCATGACGGAGGAACCATTCGTGAGAGGTCTCGGCACCTGGCACCTGCTGACATAGATGATGTGAGACGGCATCTGCAAGAGATGTTAGCTGCTGGTGTAATACAAGAATCCAGAAGCCCTTATGCTTCCCCATTGTGGTAGTGAGGAAAAAGAATGGAACAGTAAGGATGTGTGTGGATTATCGCACCTTAAACCGGGCGGACTATCCCTGATCAGTACACAATGCCCCGCATTCAGGATGCTTTGGACTGCCTAAACGGGAGCAAGTGGTTCTCTGTGCTGGATCTCGCAGTGGGTACTATCAGATCCCGATGGCCCCAGAGGACCGTGAAAAGACAGCCTTTATCTGTCCGCTAGCTTCTATGAATTCATGAGGATGCCTCAAGGGTTTCAGGTGCCCCAGCCACTTTTCAACGATTGATGGGCGTGCAGTGGGGACATGAACTTACTAGAGTGCCTGGTATACCTAGATGATGTTATTGTGTTTGGCAGCTCACTGGAGGAACATGAGAGCAGATTATTTAAGGTATTGGACCGACTGGAGGACTTTGGCCTTAAACTGTCCATTGATAAGTGTCAATTTTTCAAACATCAGTAAAGTATGTGGGACACATAGTATCCACCGAGGAATAGAGACCGACCCAAGTAAAGTTGAGGCCTTGACCACCTGGCCACAGCCCAAAAATCTAAAGAACTGCAAAGATTCCTGGGATTCTGTGGTTATTATCGGCGCTTTATCAAGGACTATTCAAGAGTGATCAGCCCTTTACTTAACCTTACTCAAGGGTATCCCCAACCCACAAAAATACCAAAAGTCAGCGTCCCTCAAGACTGAAAGAGTGTATTTTCATCCGGTGAAGTATTTGGGGCCGCTGGACTCCTGATTGTGAGACTGCTTTTCATGAGATCATATATCAACTTACCCATGCTCCAGTGCTGGCCTATGCCGATCCAAGAAAACCTTACGTCCTGCACACTGATGCTAGCTTGCAAGGGTTGGGGGCTGTGTTGTACCAAGAGCACGAGAATGGCCTGAGACCAGTGGCCTTTGCCAGTAGAAGCCTGACCCCATCCGAGAAAGAACTATCCTGTACATAAGTTAGAGTTCCTAGCTTTGAAGTGGGCTATTGTTGACCAATTCCATGAGTACTTGTATGGGGCTAAAATACTAGTAAAACTGACAATAATCCTTTGACCTATGTGCAGACCTCAGCTAAGTTGGATGCCACTGGCCATAGGTGGCTTTCTGCATTATCTACATATGACTATGCTCTCGAATACCGAGCAGGTCTGAACCACATAGATGCTGATGCTCTCTCCCGGAGGCCTGTTCCCCAGAATGATTGGGTCCGATTAGCAGAACCTGACATTCGGGCACTCTGCCGAAGTTTGACAGGGAGGAACAAATGTCCACGGACGCAGTGGACTGCATGGTGGATTGCTTGGGAGCCTCCCAGAATTGCATACCTGCTGCTTGTTGCCACTTTTCTGCAATAGACATTGGTGCACTGCCTCAGCTGGACAATGACAGTATTCGCGGGCTCAATCCGCGATCCCATGATCAAAGCAGCTTTAGAAGCCCTCTATGCAGGAAAAGATGTGTCCAAATTACGCTCCACTGATTTGAGAACTGCACTGTTATACAAAGAAGGTCCTAAGTTGAAACTGATCAATAAACTGTTATACAGAGAAACAGTAGACAGAGGGGACAAGTAGACAAACAACAACTAGTGCTGCCCACTGCCTTTCGAGACTCAGTACTGAGGTCCTTGCACAACCACATAGGGCACCTTGGTATAGACAGAACACTTGACTTGGTGAGATCCAGATTCTATTGGCCTAAGATGGGGCTGATGTGGAGCAACACATTCGAACTTGTAGTCGCTGCTTACAGAGGAAAGCTTTGCCCCAGAGGGCTGCCCCTTGTTAACATCACCACCAGTGCACCCATGGAGCTGGTCTGTATTGATTTTCTAAGTTTGGAGTCAGATCAAAGAAATATCAGTAATGTGCTGGTGGTCACTGACCATTTCACGAGATATGCCAAGCTTTCCCCACCAAAGACCAGAAAGCATCCACTGTGGCCAAAGTACTTGTAGAAAACTTTTTGTTCACTATGGGGCTCCACAAAGAATCCATTCTGATCAAGGGAGACTTTGAGAGTCGTCTGATCAAAGAGATGCTTTCTCTGTGGGGAGTCGAAGTCCAGAACCACTCCTTACCACCCCAGGGGACCCACAGCCTGAGACGTTTCAACAGCACTTTGCTAGATATGCTAGGCACCCTGCCCCAAAGGACAAGCCTAGATGGAGCCAACAAATTAGCACCCTGGTACATGCTTATAACTGCACCAAAAGTGATGCCACTGGATTCTCCCCTACCGCCTGATGTTTGGAAGAGAAGCTCGACTACCAGTAGATGTGTGTTTGGGGTCTCTCCTGATGGGGTTCAGGCTGACAACTATTTACAGTATGTGCAAAGTTAAAGGCCCAGCTAACTCATGCGTACCAACTGGCTCAAACCATGGCTGCCAAAAGAAATCTGGCCACACAAAGAAAGGTATGATAAAAGGTGAAAGCACAGGAACTCCGGGAGGAGATCGGGTATTGCTAAGAAATCTGGGATTGCATGGCAAGCACAAGATTGCTGACAGATGGCACCATCTCCCTCACATTGTAGTGGGCAAACTAGATGATCTGCCAGTGTACAAAGTAAGGCCTGAGAATAATTCAAAGATGTAAAAACAATGCATAGAAATCATTTACTGCCCATTGGACAAATCTTAATTGAGTCTGAGCCCTAGAAGATGCCCCTCTGGACCAGTGACTAGAGCTGCTGCTAAGAAAAGATCAAGAAAGTCTGCACCTACAGAAGCAAAGTTAAAGTGTTCCCTCCACAAGTCCCAGTTGAGCATGACTGTCAGTCCATATCGGAAGAAAGTGAGAGTGACTTTGAATACTATCCTTCTTCGAACTGAGTCAATTGTTCGGGGCAATCCCTAGTCAATACTGGAGACAAAGCTGGGCCTTCTGGACTGTTTAAGCCCCCAGCTTCATCCCTGGAGCCAATGCTCCCAGAAAGTGAAGTGCAAAGCATCAGATCAGATGAAATGGAATCATTGTGCATGGTTGAACTGTTTGAGCTTTCAGGGAGGAAAATGATAGATTGGGGCAGACTGGTGATACACCGAACAAGAAGAGTATTTGAGTGCCCTGACAGTCCACTGCCAGTGTCCGAAAGCTCTCCATGCGAGCCAAATGTTGTGGACTCGAAACTGTAACTCCTGGAGCTGAAAGTGCCCCAAGTTCTAGCCTCTCTACCCCATGGAGACTCCCTGACAAGTGTGGACAATGCTGAAAATGAGGCTCAGAGTGCAGAGACTGTAACAGTTCCCCTAGAAAGACTGGTCGAGCTGTAAAGCCTGTGGTGCACCTCAGTTATGATTCCCTTGGGAGGCCTGTGGATTGCCTCTCAATGTTGTCCATAAAGGAGTGTATGTGTCCCAGGCTCACTGCCCAAACTGAGCATCAGTGCTAACTCCAAGTTACTTGTGTTGCCCTCTAAGTATGGTGCCCTTGCCCCATCCAGCCCCAAGGTAACTGATAGGGAGGGCCTCTCTTGGGTTTCATGTACAAGAGGTAATAACTTGAGTTATGGTACAATGTGTATGTAATACTGTGTAAAGAGTGACGTACAATGTTTCAGAAATGTGTTCTTGGTAAAATGATATATTGACTGATGATTACGTATGCGAGCCTAATGCAAATGTATATGGTTGCAGTTGAAACTTATGGGGTACTTGCTTGAGCCGGACGTCAAGCTTTCCCAAACCAGGAAGAGTGTAACCCCTGCAAATGGGGTTCCCAAAGACTCCAGGAGCTTGCTTGAATGCTCCAAGCCTGAATGGTGTTTGGCATTTAAGCCATTTATCAGTGAGTGTTTTAGAGCCTCTGGTACTGTCTCTTTAAGAGCTGTCTGCTTGCAGACATAATTAGTTTGTATGGGGGACTGTGCTTCTCTGAGTACCACTCGAGCTGCTGCCAATTCACTTAATTTTTGCAGTCACTAGGAGTGCAAAGGAACCTATCTGAAAGATGTAACTGTTTACCAGAAATTATTTAGAGTAATAATGAAATTACAGTTTGTCTAACCTGCTTTCTTTGCAGTCAGAACTGTGTCTGCTAGTTCCCCATTCTAGTTTTGAACTGCTGAACTGGACCAATCAGTGTGGGGTAAGCTAGCTCTAAAATGGTGCCTTGGACGAATCAGAACTTGGACTCATAATCTGAGCCAGCCACAAGAGGATTGTATGGGCAGTGACTCTGGGAGATGTAGTTTAGACTTCAGTGCCTTTTGGACCAACAGCAGCAGTCTATTGTGAGTGACAGCCAATCCAGTCAAGAACTGGGAGGAACTCAAAGGAAGTGCCGGTTTTTGTCGGTTGGAGTTCAGTTGAGCTTTGGCAGTGAAGAAGGAAGGAGCCCTGTGCTTTTTCAGTGTGCAGTTTTAATTAAAAAGCGTGTTAGGGCCAGAGTTCGGTCTGCAGCTTGTGTAACAGCTTGTTAGGACTGAATCCGTCCTGTGAAAAGAATCAAAGGATCTCTGAAGAGTAGAAACCAGGCTCACCCTGTAGAAGACTGGAAGAATTGCTGAAAATTGCACCTCGGTCTGTCAGGAACTGAATCTGCTGTGTGTTCTCCGGGTATTGTGCAGTAATTGCGATCGGGATACAGATGCAGCCTGCCTGGTATAGTACTTTCTTTTATATGGATGTGTGAAGAGGTTTGTGTACCTCAAGTGAGCCCTGCTGACATTGAAGGACCCTATCTTATTTGGAGGTCGTGAGTACTAATTCAGGGTTGCTCCCTGTTGAATTGCCACATTAAATCCAAATGGAATTACTGTACTGCTGACTGTTTAATTCTCCTTTCTCTGTGTGAAAAGGGCCCCTACCAGCTGCCACGGTTTGGACTAGCCACTAGGGCTTGGGTACCCAGGGACAGTAACTGATAGGGATAGGCCTGTGCACAGAGCCATAGGTAGATTATTAGAGTGATAAGCTAATTAACCTGATTTCCCGTCCTTGTTATATCCCCTAAATAAATCAGAGCTGCTTGTTTCAGCAAAGTTATACTGCCTGAGGTATTTGTCTATGTTAAAGTACTGTACTGTGATTGTTGCACTGTATCTCATTTCACAGGAGGTCCCAGTGCGGAACCAGACCTGGGGGTAAGTGTATACTGTGAAGGTAATTCTGATATATTGTGTGGGCCACTAGTGGGAAGAAAGGGGGTTGCAGTGTCCCAGAGGGCTGTGACCAAGTTAGTTTAACTATTGCAAACCCTGACCTCTGGGTGGAGGCACCCGCCATTGGATCCAGGCCCCTCAACCTGTTAGTGGCAAATCAGGCAGGGGTAGTAGCCCCTGGGATAGCACCATCTAGGGGTTACAGTCCGAAATGCCTTTTTGTTCAGTTTCCATTCCCCTTGGTTCATAGTTACCCTACTCAGTCAATCTGCCTCTGTGTTGGCTGAGCTCGCCAGACAGATCGCCATGATTGACCGCAAATTCGCACTGCCCAGTGTAGCACTTTTAGTGACTCCGCTATCTTTGTCTTGCTCTGTGTGCCCCCTTGTTTATATAAGCCATGGTCACCTGGTTGTTGCACCTTACTAGGACTGCCTTGTTTGCAATGAGGGGCCCGAAAAACATCAGAGTTAGATGCACTGCTTTCATCTCCAGGACATCTATTGGTAGTGTTGCTTCTCTCTGTAAACAACAATCCTGTGTGACATGGTTTAGGTAAGTCGCTCCCCACCCAGTCAGACTCGCATCTGTGGTGACCATTGCGGTGGGTGGTTGAGTCAGTGGGTGGCCCTGTAGTATGTTCTTTTGGACTATCCACCATCGCAGGGTGTTGAGTATTCGTGGTGGTGGTGATATTCTTAAGTTGAAGTTTTGTGTGGTATGGTCCCATGAATCGATTAAGTATCTTTGGAGGACTCTCATATGTTAGGTCTCAAATCAATGCAACTATGGTTTCTACCCCGGATCTCAAAGGAGATGGGTGTGAAGCATTATTTGTCAAAATTCTCATCAGGGGCGTCAAGTCACTCCTTGTTCAGTGCACCTATAACATGCCGAAGAAGGCCATGGAGGCCTTAAAAACGCTGACAAACACCGTACCCACCCTGCCCAACCGTGAAAAGATAATACTTTGGGATTTTGACCTAAACTGGGGGGATAAGTGAGCCGGGGAGGTCAGAAGCAGCCTCTTGGGATTTAATCTCACACAGCTGATGCACGAGCCCACACGCATCAACCAAAAGACTGGGAACCATACCACACTAGACTGGATACTAGTGTCTAATCCAGAAAGGGCCAAAATGGTAGGGACGTGTGCAGACTCACTCAGCGACCACACTCCTACCTTTCTGGTGTGGAGGAACAATTTCCCCAAGCTACCCCCAGAACTTTCTGGACTAGAAATTACTTGCCCAGCCACGTGGAGGGTTAAGGCGCTGGACACCACACCTCGTTCCATGCCAGCGACCCAGGTTCAGTATCGAGCCCGGGCCATTGGGGGTCAGCAGGGAAGGACTGGGATCGAGCGTCCGTCGACTGCTCTTCCAGTCCTGGGGAAAGGGTGGGACACACTCCACGCTCTGGCAGTCTCTGGGGATGCCCGTCGGTACTGCTGACGCTCGGGTGTCTGGAAGGGGTGGCACAGCGGACATCTGCATGTCAAGTGCATGGATGTCATTGCACGTCCGTGCTCCCATTGGGGAGAAAACAGAAAAAGGCTGGGCGCGACCGAGCAGTTTGATTGCCGCACCCTGCCGTGCGGGGAGCACTGTAATGGAATCACGCTGGGGGGTGGGGGTCGGCTGGTAGGGACGGGGGAGCCCTCCTGCGGATCGGCCACAGCCATGCTGGACCCCCCCCATCATGCAAGTGAGCCTGCTGCTCTCCCCGCGGGCAGGGCCGGTGGCTGGATGCCCCTGGCTCTCCCCGCGGGCAGGGCCGGTGGCTGGATGCCCCCGCCAGTAAAGCGCCACAGCAGTGAAGGAAAAAGAGCTACGATAAAAAATGAAATTACTCAGCGCTAAACGAAGGCTCCTTCCTTCAAGCCCTGTCTGAAGTGTACTGGGCCCAGGCCCTCGATACCACTACAACAGACGAAGCCTCTGAAGGCTTCACCAGACACTTTTTGTCGGTAGCCAACAAGCACATGCCCCGGAAGAAGATCAGGGTCAAAGGTCAGGATGCTAAGTGGCATAACTCTGATCTCAAGGGGAGACTGAAGGACAGAGACAAACTATGGGGGAAATACAAACCTTCAAACCTACAACAGGACAGGGTGCGGTATCGTGAAGCCAGAAATAGCTGCATAAGGGAACTCAAAAATGCAAAAAAAAAAAAAAAAAAAAGAGTTACCTGCATGTTCTGCAATCCAAGAACTTATCAGACCCAAAGAAGTTTCTGGGTGCACATAAACACTCTGCTCAAGGGGAGCAAGAGTAAGGCGACCGGGTTAATAAAAACAAACGGTACACCACTCTCCACCCCTAAAGACACGGCCAATGACTTCAACAATTTCTTCCTTGACCTAGAGAGGTTCAGAATTGGCAATCCCAGCAAAGATCCAGGTAACCAAGCAAACCCAGGGAACCCTCCCCAGGGCGGACAAGCAAACTCGGGGGACCCGCATCAGGGCCCCAAATTTCACCTTAAGCTGGTATCAGCAGGGGAAATCCTAAAACTGCTTAGAGGCCTGAAACCAGAATGTGCTGTAGGGCACGATAAACTACAACACAAGCTGCTGTATATTGGAGCCCCTGTCATTGCAGGACCTATAGCCCAGCTTTTTAACAGGTCCCTGAACGAAGGGAAAATACCTGCTCTGTGGAAGTTTGGACTGGTGACCCCAATCCTGAAAAGCGGGCCACACGAAGACGTGGAAGATTTTAGGCCTATCTCCATTCTTTGCACCCTAAGCAAGTTGCTGGAGAAGGTGGTCTACCAACAGGTAAGCAACTACTCGGAACTGCACAACCTACAGGCTGATCAACAGCATAGTTTTAGAAAAAAAAAAACATGGGACTGATACAGCCCTAACAAGCTTCACCGCTGAAGTGTATGAAGCCTTAGACCAGAACAAAATGCTAGGGGTGGTCTTTACTGACCTAACCAAGGCTTTTCATCTGGTTGACTACCAGCTACTTCTGGAATAACTTAGGGGGCTGGGCCTGGACACAACAGCCCTGAAGTGGTTCACAGTCTACCTCAATGTCAGGAAACAAATTGTTCGGTGGAATGGAGCTGAATCAGATGAGCGTCCAGTACCTGCAGGTGTTCCACAAGGGTCAATCTTAGGGCCCCTGCTATTCTCCCTGTTCACTAACAACCTCCCCCAACACTGCAGAGGGGTGAAAGTCACACTCTATGCCGATGACACAGTGCTGTACAGGACAGGAAAGGACACAGGGTCCTTAAACCTGGAGTTGCAGCAGGACTTTGCAGCCCTCAAAACCTGGTACCAGGTTAACAGGTTGGTCTTGAATAGCAAAAAGACGAAGCCATGCTCTTTGGCCCAAAAAGACTGGGCCCAAAGAGATCCAACCTGCTATCCCTCTCCACCCGGGATGGTATAGGGATAGAAGTAGTGGACAGCATTAAGTACCTGGGAATGTACCTTGACCAGCAGGTCTTGTTCAGGAAGAAAAAATTACTCACCTTAGTAATGTTGTTTCTTCTAATGGAGTCTTGCTATATTATGACTAATGCAGTTTGTCCCACCATTAGAACTGCTCCGGAGGTGAAAGAGTTAACTTCCATGCAGTGCATGGAACTTAGAGCGCGAGCTCGGTTAAGAAAGCTCTGTCAGGGTTATTTCAAACCGAAACCGTCAGATCTTTACGAGCAAAACTCACTAAGGCTCTGTGTGGAAGCTGTAACCTACACTAGCCAACTGGCTACAAAATATTAACACATTTTCTGGTCCCAACAGCAAGACTCAAGTCAGGGGACCAGAAAAAATAAGATAAAATAAATAAAACACAACACCCAAACACCCCAACAAGAAGGGGTGGAAAAACATAAAAGGGGGCATCAGTAAGTGCCAACAGTGGACTGCCCACCCCATACCCAAAGTAGAAGTTCTGAGAGGGCAGGCTGGGAGGTCATAATATAGCAAGACTCCATTAGAAACAACATTACTAAGGTGAGTAATTTTTCTTCAAACAACATGAAGTCTTGCTATATTATGACTAATGCAGACTACACAGCAGTACCTCCATGGAGGAGGACAGAACCTACTTAGGAATAGGCTCGGAAGCAACGCTGTGCCAAACCGAGCATCCTCCTGGCCTGGATATCCAGGGAGTAATGCTTGGTGAAAGTGTGTACTGTTTTCCAAGTAGCTGCTTGACATATCTCTAAGATAGGGATGTCTCTGGCAGCAGCTAGAGACGCAGCTGTACCTCTGGTAGAGTGAGCCCTCAGGCCTGAAGGGGGAACCTTACCCAGTTTTTGATAGCAAAATTGGATACAAGAGACAATCCACCTGGCAATGGATCTCTTAGTGGCAGGTCTCCCTTTCCCAACCTCACCATAAGTGAGAAATAGTTGGAGGGAGTCAAACCTGTGACCCTTGGTACACTCTATGTGGTAACTTAGGGCCCTCTTAACATCTAAGCTGTGCAGCCTCCTCTCACCAGAGGAGGAATGGTCAGTGAAGAACACTGGAAGTGAAATAGATTGGTTAAGGTGGAAATCTGAAACCACCTTAGGCAAAAACTTCCTGTTAGTCCTGAGGACTACCTTATCCCTGTGAAAGGAAATAAAGTCAGTCTCCATTGATAAGGCCTGTAACTCACTTATGCGCCTGGCAGAAGTGATGGCTACTAGAAATACAGTTTTCCAAGTCAAATACTTAAGCTCTGCCGAAGACAGAGGTTCAAAGGGGTTGCATCAGCTGAGCAATGCAAACATTAAGATCCCAGGCAGGGGCAGGGTCCCTGAATGGAGGATTGGTATGAAGCAATCCCTTAAAAAACTTGGAAAATACAGGGTGAGCAGAAAGAGAAGAGGGCTTCCCTGCTGAAATAAAAGCAGAGACAGCTGCCAAATGCACTTTCAGGGTAGCTGGTCTCAGTCCCAAAGAATTAAGATGGACCATATAGTCCAAAACGGGGTAAATCAGCAGATTCCGGGGAAATATGCTTCCCAGAACACCATATGGAAAACCTTTTCCACTTGGAGTTATAGGTAGCCCTGGTGGAAGGCTTCCTAGAAGCTTTCAAGATTTCGAGAACATCCTGAGAAAGTTCTAGATCAGCAAACTAACTCCTCAAGAGCCAGGCCTTGAGGTTGAGGGATTTAAGATTCGGATACCAGACTCTCCCCTGGGCACAGGTTAACAGATTGTGGTTCCTGGGGAGACACAGGGGAAGATGGACTGCTAAGGACAGAAGGAGTGGGTACCAGGGCTGCCTGGCCCAGTCTGGAGCAATCAGGATCATCTTGCAGGGCTGAGACCTGATTTTGACTAGCACCTTGAACAGGAGAGGGAAGGGAAGGCATAGAGAAACTTCCTTCCCAATCGACGAAAGGCATCCAGGGGACTGAGCCCAACACTGGGGGCCTGCAACAAAAAAGTGGAAGTTGATGATTGTCTGGGGCTGCAAAAAGATCTATCTGAGGGGTGCCCCATCTGGCAAAAACTATCCCCAGTACTAGGGGATCCAGTGACCATTCGTGATGGCCCTGGGAAATCCTGCTGAGAGCATCTGCCAGGACATTGTCCTTGCCTGGGAGGTGAACTGCTATGAGGGAAGTGTTCAGGGAATAAGCCAGAGACCACAACTTCATCGCCTCGGTGCACAAGGCCGAAGACCGAGTGCCCCCTTGTTTGTTGATGTACCACATTGTAGTGGTGGTGTCTGTTCTGACCTGTACCACCTTGTTCTGAACAGATGCAGAAAAAACCTGAAGTGCTAGACAAACAGCTCTGAGTTCCAACAGATTGATGTGGAGCAGAGATTCCTGAGGGGACCACAACCCCTGGGTGGAGAGGTCGCCCATGTGAGCTCCCCATCCCAAGAGGGACGCATCTGTAGTAAGGGTCAAGGAGTGAGATAGAGGGATGAAGGGCACCCCTTGTCTCAGATTGCTCTGATCCTGCCACCACTGAAGGACCTGGATCAAGGTTCGAGTCACTGGGATTAACTTGGATAGGAATCTCTTCTTTGAGACCAGAAGGCTCTCAAATGGAACTGAATGTCCTCACCTGAAATCTTGCTCCTTGCACTACAGCTGTGGAAGCAGCCATGTGTCCTAGGAGCTGCAGGAATGCCTTGCTGGTCGAGACCTGCAGAGTGAAGGACGAGGCCAGGGCCACCAGGGTCCTTACCCTTTCTAGGGAAGGAAGGCTCTGGCCTGCTTTGTGTCCAGTTCTGCACCTATAAAGGGGAGTACCTGGACAGGTTCCAGAACTGACTTTGGAAGATTGAGAAGAAAGCCCAGAGAGGTAAGCAGCTGCTGGGTAACTTGCAGGTGTGATTTGACCTGGTCTGGAGACTGACCCACAATGAGCCAGTCATCCAGGTAGGGAAAGACGGCAATCTTTTGCCTTCTTAAATGAGCAACTGCTACTGCCAGACATTTTGTGAATACCCTTGGGGCAGAGGTAAGGCCGAAGGGCATTGCTCTGAACTGATAATGGCCTGATGGCAGTTCGAATCTGAGGTACTTTTGGTGGGAGCTTCTGATAAGAACATGGAAGTAGGCATCCTTGAGGTCAGGAAGCTAGCCAGTCCCTGGCCTTGGGAGGTAAAATCATTCCCAAGTCACCATTTTGAATTTTGGTTTTAAAAGGTGCTTGTTCAGAAATCTTAGGTCCAGGATGGGCTGCCACTCTCCTGTCTTTTTTGGGGTAAGGAAGTACCTTGAGTACAGACCCTTGCCCTGGTGTAGGGGAGAAACCCTTTCTACAGCTCTGAGAGCCAGGAGGGTTGAGACTTCTGTTTCCAAGGCAAGAGTCTCTAAAGGGTTTGCAGGTGGAAAAGATCAGATTCTCATCTTTGGAAATTTTTTGAAGCTGAGAACCAGACCCTGGCTCACTACTTCCAGGACCCACTTGTCAGATGTTAAAGACTCCCAGTCCTGGACGAAGTAAGCCAGTCTGCCCCCTACAGGTAATGGAGAGCCGGCCCTGGGCATCCCATCAGGGTGCCTGTTTGGCAGGGGCTTTAGGCTGAGGGGTGGGAGCAGGCCTGCTTGTACCCCGTCTGCCTCTCCCTCTGAAGAACCCCCTCTGAACATAGGCTGAAGAGGAGGCCTGGGTCTGGTAAAAAGGCCTGTGAAAAGGCCTGCCCCTACCCCTGGGGAGCTGCCTCTGAGGAGTGGCTTGCCGTTCCTTGGCTTATGCACTCCTATAAGTGGTTCTATATTCATCCATTTTCTTCATATAATTCTCTGTCTGCTCCCCAAACAGAGAATTTCCCTCCACAGGAAAATCCATAGCCTTAGACTGGGTATCCTGTGACAAAGTAGTACACCTGAGCCAAGCCAATCTACAAAAAGCCACAGATGTAGCCATGACTCTAGAGGATACATCATTAGAATCCACTACAGCATGAAATTGCACCTTAGATGCCTCAATACCATCAGCAGCCACCTGCTCCAGCTCCTTGGCAAGTTGGCCAGGGGCCTGTTTGGCTAAAGCCATGACAGTATCCCATCTAGATTTTGGTATCTCATAACATAAGCCATATAGTTTGCTTGTCTGAGTCCCAAAGACGCTGCCATGTATTGTTTTTGGCCATGGCATCAATCTTCCTGGAGTCCTTGTCAGGAGGATGTGAAGCCAGAGAATATTATCTTTATCACAGGCTGCAGCCTGAACTACTAACATGACTGCATTGCTGTGAAAGAAATTCTGTATCAGCACCTGACAAAGTGTACCTCCTGTCCATCTTTTTATCCACAGGAGGCACAGAATTAGAGCTTTTAAAATTTTTATTGTTTGTTTCCTAAAAGATTTATGTAAAGGAATAGACAATCTCCTGGACTCTGGGATATCCATCATCTCTACAAAGTCAGGCTCCTCTTGCTCATCCAAAGCCTCCTCTAAAGGAAGCTGGAGGGTTTCAGCAACTTTTTTATAAAACAGAAAATGAGAAGGGGACTCAGCAAGCCTAGGGGTAGATTCTCCTAAAGGTCTGTCTGGGGAGATGTCCGGTTCAATGGGCACATCCAGACTTTCAAAGTCACATTCACACTGATCATAATCATCCTCCCTCTCCTCTGGTTCATAAAACTCCTCTATATCATATTCTTGAACCGGTGGAACCGACCGAACCGACCTTTTGCCAGACAGTGGCGGTTCGGACGGAACCGGAGAAAGTGACTGGACAATCTGTATTGCCCTGGCTATCTCTGCAGCAGTTGGAGAAGGGATTTTTGACTCCACACCTGCTGACTTTCTAGTTCTCTTTGCTGGAACTGGCTCCTCAGAGTCAGCTTTACGTTTGCCCGAGGAAGTCTGGCCCTGGTCAGAGGGCACTCCCTCCGGTTCGGTTGGCACCGAACCGGGCTGGCCATCCGGGTCAGCGGACTTTTTGGCCTCTCGTTCCCTGAGCCTACCAACTCTCTTATCTAGGGTAGCTGCAGGGAAATTCTTGCAAATCTGGCAGTCTGCATTGAGGTGGTCAAACCCCAGACAATAAACACATGTGGTGTGTGGGTCAGCCTTGGCAAAGGCTTCCCCATAGACACTACAGTGTTGAAACCCAGTGGGCCCGGTTTTTCTTTTGGGTTTCTCAGACATAATGCCAGCCTAACCAAAAACTTGCCCTTTTTGGCAGTACCAGGCAAGACACCCTTATCGGTTCCCAACCGTGTCACGGGTCGTGGAAAAAAACGTAATGAAATCCGTTTTTTTTAGAACCGATAAGAACCGGGAACCGCACTCTAACAAGCCTTAAAACACTTCAGAATGAAGTTTAAATACAATCTGATCGGTTCAAACCGAACCGATAAACATTTACAAGTTCCACACAGAAAACCTATCTATCTACTACTTACAATACCATAGACAGAGCTTGAACCGATTGGTTTGCGGTTAAAATAATGATAATCTCGGTTGAATTTAACAGAGAAAAAACTCTTTAAACCGAGAAAATGAACCGAGCAGCAGGAGGAATCTTCGGAGCGACTGTTCAGTGAGACGAAGTAAAGAATCTGACGGTTTTGGTTTGAAATAACCCTGACAGAGCTTTCTTAACCGAGCTCGTGCTCTAAGTTCCATGCACTGCATGGAAGTTAACTCTTTCACCTCCGGAGCAGTTCTAATGGTGGGACAAACTGCATTAGTCATAATATAGCAAGACTTCATGTTGTTTGAAGCACACAGACCACCTCACAAAGGTAGTAAACCAAAAACTGGCACTCCTCTACAGACTAAACCCCTTCCTAACCAAGGAAACTAGAATGGCGGTTGGTAAGAGGACAATTCTCCCCACCCTGTTCTATGAAGCAACCTTGCTCCAGTCGCTGAGGGCTACGGAAAGACAGCGACTGAGCACACTACCACAGGGTCGCCCGATTTACAGCCAGCGCGGAAAGGACAGAACACCACTGCATGGTGCTCCAGGCCCTAGAATGGCCATCCCTGGAAGCAAGATTAGCATATCCCTCCCTGTGCATGGCTTTTCAGCTACAGCAACCCAGGGCCCCTCCTGGGCTACGGGATCTACTTGTCTCCAAGACAGAGACACAAGCTCAGATCTATCAATCAGACGCTACTAGAAATTCCCAGAGCTATATCATCCCTAGGTCAACGGTCGTTCAGGGTTGCCCTCCCCAAACTCTGGAACAAACTCCTGAGAGAGATACAAGACAGCTCCACTACTGTGGGTTTCAAGAAAGGGATAAAAATACACCTTGGGAAGCGGCCTCAGTGCTGCTGCCTCACCTAAGGTCCCCAAAGGGACCCATCTCAGGGTGGTATCTCTGCTAAAGAACACAGCAAATCGGATGACAGGGTCCGATAACTTGATGGTAGAACCGATTTTTGCACTTATATAGGTTTATAATTATCAATGGTCTGTTTTTAAACAAAAGCCTTGATTATTGTTATCAGTTTCTGTGCTGTAATGTATGTTCTTTCACCCAACGTAAGCCTTGCTGTACTGTACGTATCAAAAGCACTGGTTTTTTCCCTTCCTCTAGGTACTTGTAACTAATCCCGGGTCGCCCCTGAAAAAGGGACTGCAAGGTTCCATTGGGCCTACCCAGTTACCAAAATTTTAAATAAATAAATAAAATAAAATAAAATAAATATGGAGACAGGCCCATGGTACCATGTCTATTAGGGCTACCACTGTTCCTAGCAATTAGATGTATTCCCATACTGCCCTGATTGGTTTGTGAATGATTCTGTTCACTAGCAGATGTTATTGACCTTGTCCTCTGCAGAAATTACTTTGTTGATCTGTGTGTGTATTATGGCTCCTAGGTGGGCAAGTGACTGCGAGGGAGTTAACGACTCTCTGCTGTGTTGATCACCCACCCGTGATCCTGTAGACATTTGACTACAAGGCTGGTTTTGTGTTGATCTTGTTCCACTGTTCTGGCCCTCAGCAGCCAGTCATCCAGATATGGGGTGATGTGGACCCCTTCCTTCCTTAGGTGTGCTGCTAGGATTACTAGCATTTTGGTGAACACACGTGGTGCGTAGGCCAGTCCGAACGGTAGGCATGTATACTGGTAGTGTTCTCCCCTATACTCTCCTGAGCGGGATGTGAAGATAGGTGTCTTTCAAGTCTATTGATGTCAGGTAGTCCCCTGGCTGAATTGCTAGCAGTGTTGACCTGAGCGTCTCTATCTTGAACTTTCTGTACTTTACAAACTTGTTCAGATATTTTAGGTAGAGAACCGGTTGCATTCCCCTCATTTTCTTCAGGACTACAAAAAATAAACAGTAAACTCCTGCCTCTCTCTCTCTTCTACAGGGACTTGTGAAATAGCCCCATTTTGCAATAGGCTGAGTATTGCTGGATTTATTGCTTGTGCCTTCACCGGACAGTTTGATATTAGGGACACCAGTGTCCTGTGCTGCACCGGCTTGGCGGTGAACTCTACTGCATATCCCAGTGTCACTACTTTATTCACCCATTTGTCGGAACATTGTGTGGGTCCACTGATTTGTAAACCCTTGAAGTCTCCCTGCTATAGGTGGGTTTGCTTGGGCCCACGTGCCTTCATTGTTTTCTGCCCTGGATTCTGAAGTTTGGTTTGCAGCCTCCATTGCCGTACTATCTGCCAGTATTGTTTCTGGTTTTGTTGCAGTAAGTTCTATGCTGGAATTTTGGCCCTTGGCTCCTTTGTCTGGGGGCCTGTGGATTGCAGCTCTGGTTTCTGGGCTTAAAGTTTTTCTCTTTTGGACGAAAAGGCCTGTCCGAAGGCAAATATATGTCCTTGTCCCCTTGTGCTCGTTTACCACCTCGGTTTTTGAGGTATGGGGTTACGGCAAGCCTTCCCCAGATAAAGTTCCTTCTTTGAACGGCAACTTCATTAATGCACTTTTTGACTCATTGTCTGCCTGCCATAGTTTCAGCTACAATGCCCTCCCTAGCCCTGTTTGCCAGGACCGTTCTGGATCCAAACCTCAGAATGTCTGCTGAAGCATCCATAATGTATTTTATGGCTTGGATGGCGCATTCCACTGCATCGGCCTTCGGGGAGTCCTCTTGTATGTCCTCTGTCAGGATATCCCCCCATCTATGGAGGGCTCTACTTGTGAACTGCAGTGCAGTATCGGCTGCTCGTAACATGCCAGAAACCTCATGAATTTTTCTGAGGTGTTCTTCAATTTTCTTATCCCTGGGTTCCTTGAGCGCTGCTGTGCTTTCTATTGGGATGGTGGTGCGTTTGGAAAGTTCAGAGACCGGCTGATCTACCTTCAGTGCTTTCCCCCCCCAGTGATCGCTTCTCATTTTTGATAGGGGGTACCATTCGTGTATCATGTTTCTTTCTAGGAGTCAGGTGGGCTCGGGGGCATCATATTCCTTATTGAGTATGGTTTCAATGGTTTTGCAAGTGGTGAAATATTATCTTTTCCTCGGGTTCCTCTACTGACAGAAGGGGGTCCTCTGATATGGTAGGTTGCTCCTCCTGTTCTTTGATTTTGAGGGTGGCCGTGACCATTTTTATTAGTTCATCAATGCTGTCCCCATGGCACATTCTGGTAGATTTATCTGTGGAGGCCTCTTCTGGATCTCCAGGGGTTTCGGACGTGATATCTTCCATTTCCCGTCGTGGCCTTTTCCGAGTGGTATCCTCTCTCTGGTTCATGAGTTATTTTGGTGCTGGTGTGGGCCCGCCAGCCTTAAGGGATTCCAGGAGTTGGAATAACAATTGTGCCTGGCTAGCATCCAACACAACTGGGGCCGTTGGTTGTGGGGGGGGGGGGGTCAGAGTCCGACAGTCCTCCTTCCATTTCCCCGGATCCCCCACTGTCCGTCATCACGCACACTGCACATGCTGTTTTCTCTATATCTACTTCTGGAAAAAGGATCCCACATCACACAGTGCGGCACTTTGGACCTACAGAGCCATTACTAATAATCTGCCCAGCTATATTACAGCTTGTCTGCTGTTAAGCCCCCAAACTAATTATGCTCTGAGAAGTGCATCTTACGTAACGCTGAAAACACCTAAGGTTAGATCCCGCTTTGGCAGGGTGTCTATTAGCCATGTACTTCCCTTGCTGTGGAACAAGCTGTAAAAAAACCTGAAAATAAACCTCCCCATTAGGCTTGCTGCATTTTATAACTTTAATCATCTGCCAACTCAAGGAATCATGCGACTGCTTCCCTTAATTCCTTGGACTGCGGCCATTGTGCTTATCCCTGCTCCTTCTCTGTCCCCTCTTGGCCCAACTCCCTGCCCATGCCTCACCCCAACTCTTCTAAGCATTTTATTGCCCTTCTGCCCCTCTTTATTAAAGAAAATACAATTTGATGTCTCCCCGGTGAAGACTGTAACTAGTTTATTCCAGTTCTGTGTATTACTCTATACCATGCTTTTAACCCGTACATATCTATTGCTGTACTTTATTTTATATTCCTTATGTGTGTTGGCTCTGCGCTAGCCTGTTTATATATACAGGTTACTCACCTGTAACAGGAGTTCTAGGAATGGTATATGTTGTTCATCCACACTCTCTGGCAGGTATCCTTGCCGCTTTAATTCTTGCCGGAAGGTCTTCAAGCTGGCTCCTCCCACCAACCGGGGTGGTAAAACTCTCGACTCCGCCCCATGACGCCAGATCTGGCCCGCTGGAAGCTCAGGTTGTGCGTCGAAGCCGGGGAGGTCGGGTGGGTCGTGTGGATGAACAACATATACCATGCTTAGAACTCCTGTTACAGCTGAGTAACCTGTATTTCTAGGGACATGGATATGTTGTTCATCCACACTTTCTGGCAGACTCCTAGCAGTTCTCCGGGAGGAGGGAGGCAAGGCGCACACCCCCAATACTTACTTGGGAAAGAGAGACTGGAGAACTGAGGCCCCAAAACCAGCATCCCGGCGTGACTCGAGGTCGATGTGGTAGTGGGTAATGAAGGTATGTGCCGACTTCCAGGTAGCAGCCCTGCAGATATCCTGGATAGGGACGTCCCTGGAAGCAGCTACCGATGCAGCGGTATGGCAGGTAGAATGAGCTCTTATCCCTCTGGGAGGCTCTATGTCCGCCAACCTGTAGCAGAGCTCTATGCAGGAGGTGATCCACCTGCCTATCGTCTGCTTTGCTGCAGGTCTGCCAGGTGCGGCTTCAGCGTAGGTGACAAACAGCTGGCGAACCTCTCCCCGAACTTCAGCCGTCCGCTCCTTATAGTAAGCGAGCGCTCATCTAGGGTCCAAAGTATGGAGCCTATACTCGGCCTCCGAGGTGTGATTGGGGTAGAACACCGGCAGAGTCAACACCTGGTTAAGGTGAAACTTCGACACCACCTTCGGGAGGAACTTCGGGTGGGGGCGCAGGACAACCATGTCCCTGTGGAAGACCAGGTAGGGAGGCTCAATGGAAAGCACCTAGAGCTCTCCCATCCTTCTGGCTGATGTGATAGCCACCAAGAAGGCGGTCTTCCACGACAGGTGTGAAAGATCACACCTGTGCATTGGTTCGAATGGCTTGCCCATGAGCTTGGCCAATACCAGCAGTAGATCCCACGGAGGTGGAGGTTCTCGCACCGGAGTGGAAATGTGGTCAAGGCCTTTGAAAAAGCACCCGACCACCTTCTCCTGTGCCACCGACTGCTTGCTGGCCCGCGCCTGGTAAGCAGAGATGGCTGCCAGGTGCACCTTGAGGGTCGTCGACTGAAGCCCTTGCTGAGAAAGGGACCACAGGTAATCCAGAATGCTTGCCAAGGGGCAGTCGGAAGGGTCCAAGCCCGTCCCCTGACACCAAATGGAAAACCTCTTCCATTTGAAGGCATAGCATTTTCTGGTTGACTCCTTACGGGACGCCTCAATGACGTTGGGGACCTCATTGGAAAGACCCAAGGCCTGGAACTCTAGTCGCTCAGGAACCAGGCCGTCAGGTGCAGGGATTGAAGGTCCGGATGGAATACCTTCCCCTGATTGACTGAGATCAGGTCCGGGCGGGCTGGAAGCCGGCCTCAGGAGCCTGGAGCTAAGGCTGAGGAGATCTAGATACCAGAACTGGCGGGGCCAGTCTGGGGCTACCAGAATCCCCTGCTCCTTGTCCCTCCTCACCTTGAGAAGCACCTTGTGGATCAAGGGAAATGGGGGAAAGGCGTAGAAGAGGCCCGGGGTCCACGGCCTCAAAAAGGCATCCCCCTGCAGCGAGCCCTGCTGAGGGGGGCGGGCATGGAACAGACTCAGCTTTGCATTCTCCCTGGAGGCAAACAGGTCCACCTGAGGCATGCCCCAGTGGGAGAAGAGATCTTCCTCCGGCAGGAGAGACCACTCGTGAGACGCAGCCCCTATCCGGCTTAGGGCATCGGCCAGGGTGTTGGAGGCTCCTGCCACGTGAATGGCTAGGAGATCCGCCTCCAGGCTGCGCACTAGGGACCAAATGTGGAGAGCTTCCTTGCATAACAGCAAGGAGCGCGTCCCGCCCTGGCGGTTCAGGTAGTACAAGGTCGTGGTGTTGTCCGTCTGGACCTGAACCACTTGACCCCGTAGAAACAGAGCGAAGGCGGTGAGAGCTAGACGGACAGCTCGGAGCTCCAGCAGGTTGATGTGGCATCGGGACTCCTGAGGGGACCAGAGGCCATGCGCTCGGTGCTCCCCCAGATGGGCACCCCAACCTATTAGACATGCATCGGTCGAGAGACACCGTCGGCTCGGGGGGACAAATGGGATACCCTCCTGCAGACGAGCTGAAACGATCCACCACTGGAGAGCGTTCCACATCTCCTGGGTCACTGTCATGGGCCGGTCCAACGGATCGCGGCGTTGTGACCACTGGCTGGCCAGTCTCTATTGAAGGGGACGCATGTACCAACGGGCCCAACGGACCACGCTGGTGCAGGCCGCCATGAGGCCCAGGAGGCGCAGGAAGTCCCAGGCAAGGCGCAATTGCCCAACCAGAAATGATTGGGCAAAGGAGGAAAGAACCTCGGCCCTGTCCGCCGGAGCCATGCTCTGGCTCGCAGGGAGTCGAGCTCTGCCCTGATGAACAGAATCACCTGCTTTGGCACAAGTTCCGACTTGGCCTCGTTGATGAGGAGGCCAACCTGAGAGCAAACCTGGAGGGCCAGATCTCTGGACCGCTCCACCTCCTGTCTGGAGGGGGCTGCTATCAGCCAATCGTCCAGGTAAGGGTACACCCGGACCCCTCAGCGCCGCAGGAATGCTGTCACCACTGCCATGCATTTGGGGAAGACCCTGGGAGCTAGGTAGAGGCTGAAGAGCATGGCTCGGAACTCGTAAAGGGATCCCTCCGCTCTGAAGCGGATGAATCTCTGATGGGACGGACGGATTTGGACGTGAAAGAATGCATCCTGGAGATCCAGGGAGCAGCACCACATGCCTCGTTCCAAGGATGGGATTATCTGAGCCAGAGTGACCATCCTGAAGGTTCGAGACCTCAGGAACTTGTTCAGGTCGTGCAGGTCGAGAATGAGGCGCCAGCCCCCCATCCGTTTTGGGACCAGGAAGTACCTGGACACAAACCCCGGGTCTGAAGGAGGATCCGCCACCTTCCTGATTCTCTCTTTTTCGAGGAGCAGGGCAATGTCGGCTCAGTGAGGCTGCGGACCCCGTGGCCCCCCAAGGGGCGACGGCTCGAAAAGGCGGAACCTGCTCGAACTCCAGAGGCAGGCCTTTTCCTACCACCTCCAACACCCAGCGGTCCGTGGTGATAGCGGACCAGGCGGAAAGGAAGTGGCGGAGCCGTCCCCAGGGGAGTAGCGAGGTTGGGGTGGCACCCTCAACCCGTCACTGGGCAGGCTTGGAGGAAGAACCGGCGAGGGACCTCCGGGCCTTTACCTAGCTTCTGTTGGAGGCCGTCGGCTTGGGTTTGGGGCGTAGCGAGCCTGCCTGGCCCTGTTGCTGGTGCAGCTGGGCGGTCGAGCAGGGACCGAAGGACAAAAGGACTTTTGCTGCTGACGGCGGCCTTTGTCCCTCTGGGCGGAGGTGACAGAGTCCAGAGTGGCATTGAACTTTTCGATCCGCTGGAGGTGTCCCTCCACTCCAGGGCCGAAGTGCTCAGTCCCCAAGAATGGGACGTCCACCAACTTATGCTGGGTATCCGCCGTGAAAGTGGATATCCTCAGCCACGCCCTGCGTCGCATGGCCACTGCGGCCACTACTGACCTGGCACAGGAATCACCTATGTCCAGAGCAGTCTGGAGCTGCTGCTTCGCCACTGCCCTGCCCTGGTCCCGCACCTGGCGGACCATGGTCTGCAGGTCAGGCGGGAGATGAGGAACAACCTCATCCAGGGAGCCCATGAGGGCGTGGGAGAAGTGTGCCATCAGCACGGCCGAGCTGACCTGTCGGAGGCCGAGGGAGGACGGCAGCGTACACCTTGCGCCCGGCAAAGTCCAGCTTTTTGGATTCTTTGTCGGGGGGGCTTGTCCACATCCGGAACACCAGAAAACGCTGTCGGTGACTAACCCCTCCGCAGAGGGGTGTTCCGAGAAACCGGGCAAAGAGCCGGTAGGGACCGCATACTTCCTGGCCATCCTGGCCGAAGGCGCTGGGCAGGAAGCAGGCCACTGCCAAAGCTCCAAGGCTGGGCCGACAATGGCCTCAGCCACCGGAAAGGCCTCCGTAGGAGAATCCCCTTGGTCCAGAATCTCCATCAAGGGATACTTGGCCCGTTTGGACACGGGCTCGAGCTGCATCCCGGTGGATTCCGAGATGAGCCGAAGCAGACCCAAGGACGACGATGGGCTATAGTCCACTGACTAGCCCCCCGGAGGACTCCAGATCGCACTGCCTGGAGAACAGGAAGGAATCGTCGTCAGATTCCTAAGAGTCTGCGAAAAGCTGCCTCGGCCCTGAGCCAGCCTCCACCTGCCAAGGATGGTCGGGAGTGAGGGTGACCAATAACCTGTGGGGCAGGCCATGACCCGACCGAGAACTCTTGGTCGGGGCCCCCGACTTAGGTTGAGGAGGCGGAGGTTCCACCATAATCGGTGAACCAGCTGGTTTCGGCTTAGCAGCCAGCCCTGGGCCGGGCAACTCGACTGGAACAAGTGGTTGCTTCGGCCGTTCCAGCGACAGCCACTTGATGGCTGGGGTCTTAGCCGGGGTCAGCTTAGGCCCGGATAGCAGCAACTGCTGCCACATCAAATCCTCGTAGCGCCGGCGCAACTTGCGTCGAAGCCTCTCCTCCGAGGAGGAGGACAAGGAAGAGCGGCGTTGCCACTTACTTCGGTAACGAGACCGAGACCGCCGATGGCGGGAATGGCTGGACCGAGAAGAGGTCCGCGACAGAGACTGAGACCCCCGGGAGGACCGAGGGTGGGTCTGGGAAGGGGCGGGTGATACCCACTCTTCCCTCGGCTCGGGAACTTTAGCCAGGGACTGCGGTCCCGAAGACGCAGGCAGATCCTCGGTATCCACCGGGGGAACCGGTGAAGTAGGGTTGTCGGCTTCTCCAGTCGACAGCCCGTCTAACGGATTGAGAAAAATCTCGACTTCGTCGACGGCAGTCTCGGCAGGCTGCCCTGATGGGGGCATTGTGAAGCCAGCGGCCTCAGCCGCAACCTCGACCGAAGTAGACGGTCGGCTACCCGGGGAGGGGGACCTTTCCCGCTCCCAGGAACGCCGATGGTGGGACTTACCTTTCGACTCTCTTTTCTTGGGCAGAGAAGAATGTCCCAAAGGCCCCTCTCCCTTCGTGGAAAGGGACTTGACAAAGCTCCTTGAACAAAGCTGTATAAGAGGAACTCAGAGAGAGTGGGATAAATGCCGCGGCCGAGGAAGAAGAAGAAGATGCGGCCTGGGCAGCACTCGAGGCGATCATCTGCCCGAGCTGCTCAGCCGGAGCCAGCCGCCCGTGGAAACACGTAGCGGCCTCTTTGGATTTCACTAGTGGAAAAAAGTTTCTCGGGGCGCCCAAGCTTTAAGCGGGCAGCGCAGTCGTCCAGAACATTGGCTGAAAAAGAACGACACAACTCGCAAGCCTGCAGGTCGTGGTCTAGGCCTAAGCAGTAGACGCATGTGGAGTGCGGATCCATCCTGGACATTTTCTGCCCACAGGGGCACCTCCGAAGGCCGGGAACAGATTTGTCCATCGCAGCCACAAGGAAAAAAGAAGACCGAAGTTTGAAAAACTTCAAAATCAATTTCAGGCGAACCGAAGAATTAGGATCCAATCTCAAACACAGAGCGCTAAGGAGGGAACCTGAGCTTCCAAGCGGTAAGGAAGATCTGGCGTCATGGGACGGAGCCGAAAGTTTAACCACGCGGGTGGGAGAAGCCAGCTTGAAGACCTTCCGGCAAGAATTAAAGTGGCAAGGATACCTGCCAGACAGTGTGGATGAACAACATATCCATGTCCCTAGAAATGATATTATGTATACTGCCATGTTTGGCAGCAATTTCAATTCTATTTCCTTCTGTACCTCTGTATTGTTCTCCCAGGTCCACCTCGAAAATGAGCCTGCTCAACAGTGTCCACCTGGTTAAATAAACATTTTGATTGATTGATTGATTGATTCTCTGCTTTTTCTCATGTTGATCGTTTTTGCTGCGATCTGTTGGTTTGAAAAAAAAAAAAAAAAGCATCAGGTACGGGTACCGAGCCTTAACACGCCCCATAACTTAATAACAGATTGCCCCAATAATCAACCTTTGTGAATTATTAGTTGGTAGAGCCCACATGGGTATGCTGTGCGTTGCCCTTTTAAGAGAGCACTGCTGGCTAAGGGATGCATGCTGCAGTCCCAGGCAAGATGGCCGTCACAGATCTCGCATGAACCTGCAAGATTTGGGATCTGCCTATACAGTGCTTGTGGTACTGAGCTTAGAATGCAGGGGCCCATCCAATATGGCCACGCAAGTTCCTCGTGTGACTTGCAAGTACTACATGCACTTCCAGTACTCTTCTTAGTCTTGTGGGAACCACGCTGCCTTCTGGGAGTAGTCGAGAAGAAGAGGACAGCATGGCTGCTACAGGTCTCAGTAGGTGAAGATGTTATTTTATTGCCCCACTGAGATCAGGGAGGACAGAATCAGCTGGAGGAGAGGGCGCCCCATGTGAGGAATTTCACGGTGAGATCATCCATCAGCCTTTGCACAGAAATCGGCCCTCTGACTTCACAGAGAGTAGGAGGAGGGAGGATTTACTCTGCAGGTACTAAACTGAATTTTGGTCTCTTTTCCCTGCACCTCGTGGGTCTGAGGGGGCCTCCGGGAGGTCCTCAGCCAGCGATTCTAGCACTGCGTTATGAGTGCCATAGCGAGCCCACCGGGGCAGCAGGGAGGGGGTGGGATGCTGCTTGCTTGTTTGGGAGAGAACACTACTGGAGGAATCTCTCCCTTTTTGGGCTCCAGGTATAGCCAGCTGTGTGCCTGCTGCTGTGAGAACGCTCCAGGAGGGACCTCAAATTCTGGGCAGCCCCTTGGGGCACTATAAGCAAAATCGTGTGCCCTGGAGTTGTGAGCTCATTTGGTGTGTTTCTTTGTGGCTATCAGGCAATGTGATGGTGTGTTTGGAGCACAGGTTGCGCTACAGAAGGGGGACCTGTTCCAGCTTGATAAAACCCCCCCATCATTTGGATAGTTATGTGCTATTTTTCACTATTAATTTTTTACGACGGAGGTTTAATAGATGCAACAATCTGCAAGCTTAGACTAAATTATCTATGATAATAGAGGGTTTAGGACCCCTGGCTACCAGGCTGTGATATGAAAATAGTATGAAAAGTAATGTATCTTGTGAATGAGTTGCTAGGTGTTGGGAGCAGTTCTGGATCGCGACCAACCTTTCCTGATTCACGAAGTAAACCGGAGGTTCTCAGACGGGACAAGGGGACTGACTTCACCCTACCCAATTCTGACTGGAACGTGCATCAACCTATAGGATGTACAGGGAATACCCAAGGGTTTCTAACTGTGGAATACTATAAAAAGTACAAAATATAATGTGTTGTACTGTGCTGTATGTGTGCTGAATAAGTTGCCTGCCTGATGAGAAAACAGGCCGAGGTATAAACCTTACTGGCCACAGCAACCAATTTTTGCAGTCCTTTTCAGGGGGCTGTGCAGACAGGGAGACTTTTGCTATCTCACAAGCAGCAGCCTGGACTACACCTCGATGATCAGGGTGGGCATACACGTCTGTCCACCTGCTATTTTCTTTTAATTTTCCTGTTAATGGCTGCAGCAGGTGCACACATAATTTTTTATATGGCCTTCTGAAGTGATCTATGTAGGAGGATTAGCAATTTGCAGCTGCCCTCCCCATCATATCCATAAATTTAGCTTCATCTTCCCTTAGTTTCTTAAGGGGGGATGTTCAGTGAGGAAAATGAAGTATAGTTCACATTATGCTACGCAGGAGAGTCAAAGTCTCGCTTAGGTGCACCTTCTGATTCCATGGGGTCACCTTCCTTATCCTGTACACAGTACTCTTCTTCGTCCTCCTCTGCAGGCAAATAGGTATACCAAATTAGAGAGAGAGACGGAGGGACGGGTTAAAAAAAAAAAAAAAAAAGTACAATGCCCCATGAAACACTATAGAACAAGAGCCCAGCAGTGAAAAAAAACAAACAAAAATAAAAAACTTCTTTTGCTCTAAAAAACTGTGACAAAGGTCAAATCACAGTTCCTGTAACAGGAACAGATTAACGTGAAAGGGCAGTTTGCACCAGAAAGTGAAAGTTCTCCGTTTCCTGTATTATAAATAATGAAACACACGAAACCACTTTAAAATAAATAGGTAAGTGGTTTAATGTACCAGTAGTAGCCAAAAAGAGAAAAATAGAAGCCATACAGGGTATTCAACAGTTCCTGGGAATCAAACTGTCCACCTCAGTAGACTTCAGACTCCCCCCCGTCACAATCTAGCCCTAGTAGTCAGGCAGACTGCTTCCCTGGACAACCACATCCCTCCGCCCCCCTTCTACTTACAGCCATATGCCCAGAAACTACCTCCAAGCTCCTAAAGTCCCTCCCTACCAGGGGTAGCCCTGGCATGATGGGTTGTTCCTCTCCTTCCTTAAGCTCATCTCTCCTGCAATCATTAAACCCCTCACCTTCCTTTTCAGCCTTGCAGTCTCCACGTTCACCATGCCAGATTCTTGAAGCATGCCAACGTTGTTTCTATCTCTAAACAGGCCCATCTCCCTCCTCTCCCACCTGATCAAGCTATTAGAGGGACTTGTGCACTCCCAGCTTTCTGAGCACCTTGGAAAATATTCGCTGCTGGCAGCATGTTTTCCGCAAGCTCCACAGCATTCACCCTTAGCTCATTTCACTGACCATGTCCTCAGAAACATGGATTCAGGTAAGGCCACAGGTGCTGTATTCATGGATCTGACTAAGGCATTTGACAGAGTTGACCACCCTCTCCTACACTCTACTCTCCACTGCCTTGGCTGCTCCTCGGAGACGTCCTCATTGTTTCAGAGCTATCTCGGGGGCAGGTCCCAGTCAGTTACCATTGGGGTTGCATCCTCCCCAGCCCCGCCGGTCTCTACCTGGGCCCCCCAAGGCTCCATCCTTGGCCCTTTACTGTTTTCCATATTTATCAATGCAGCCCCAGCAAAGTCTCTCTCCTGTGAGGCACTTCTCTATGCAGATGACCTTGTTCTATGCCATAGTGACTAGGCACTTGCAAACATCTCTTCCATCCTTGCCCTTAATTATGGTGCTCCATACAGTTGGTTTACTTCCAAAAAGCTCCTGGTAAATGAAAAAAGACAAAATCAATGTTATTTGGCTCACCAAAGCAGAGCCCTGTCTACTTACACTGACACCTGCTGACCCCCCCCCCAAAAAATATAGTTAGCCAGCCCACGGTGCAGCAGTTGGATTTCCGTCTTCGATGCTGGCAACCCGAGTTCAGGAGCGAGCCCGGGTCGTCAGAGGGCCAGCCGGGGGAGAAGGCTGTAGCATCCCACGACAGCTCGCCTTCTCTGAGGAGGGGGGTGCAGCTCGGTGTCTTCTGACCCCTGGCGGAGGCCGGGGGCTTAGCATGACGTCAGCACCTTACGTGTTGGGCTGGTCTTGGACAGAGGTCTGAGGTTTTGAGGGCACCAAAGGCTTCAGCAGCATCGAAGGGGTAGGGTATCACGGACATCGGCTTTCGCATCAACATGTCAGGGACTCACGACACCCAGGGAAACTAGAGAAAATGCCTGCCAGTCCCGGGGAGACTGAGTTCTGGGAGCTAGCCCTTATCTGCATCCACCTGCCTGACCACCTGGGACCGACGAAAGGTTGATTATCAAGGTGTAGGGGGCCCACATCATCCCCGCCCTGGAGGGCTTCAGGTAAGGTGGCTTGCAGGGGTAGACTCGGAGGATCTCTCGAGGAAGTGGGACTGGCGGGATGAAGGAGGGATAAACAGAAATATTTAAAAAAAAAAAAATGTCTGTAGTTTCAAACAGTTGGGCGTCACTGTGGACCCCTCCCTTACATTCACGGATGATGTTAACATTTTTGTGTGTAGAGTTAACCAGAAATTAGGACCTGCCTACCAGTTAAGACGATTCCTGTCCCATGAAGTGCATCTAGCAAAAGTGCAAAGCAACCTTCTACCCCCTTATTGATTACTGCTCCCCCCATATATTCCCCATGTCGTCAGCCCTGCACTCCACGCTGATGTCGGTTTATAACAGCATCTGCCGCTTCGTCCACCTCACACCCTTTTCTACCCATCACTGTGACTTATACAAATCGCCTAGTTGGCTCCCATTCCAAGGACACTTCGACTAAACCTTGGGCTGCCTAATAGACACTACACTTAGAGATGGTCCCCTGTCCCCTTGTTCATCCCTACTCACGGGCAAAGTGGCTACTAGGTGCCTCCGTGAATCATCCATCCTCCTTCTGGCAGTTCCCAGAATCTCCAGTACCATGGGCAGCACAGCCTTTTCCGTCTCTGCCCCCTCATTATGGAACAAGCTCCCTATATTGTTTCACTCGTCCTTCTCCCAGTTATCCTTCAAAAGCTACTTTAAAGATTAGCTACTACTGGAAGTCAAATGCCGCTGTCCATCTGTGTAAGCTTGGAGGATTCCCCCCTCCCCCCACCTTTTGTGGGGTCTCCCCACCCTTGTGACACCCTTTATCTCCAGCTTCATCCCACCCCCACCTAGCCCTCTCTCCCCTCCCTATAGTCTACTCCACTGCACTTTGCTTATGTGGACTGTCACACTACATTTTGAATATCCACCAGGTTGTTTCTTGATTTTGTTATTGGCGTGCCTTTTTGAAATTGCACTTTATATGATTTACCTGGCAATTTGTCACCATACTGTATTGTTCTTCATGTTCCTGTGATGATGTATATGGACTTGTCGCTAGCCTACAACTTCCCCTTGTACCTTATTGTATTCTCACTTTTGTTAATACCCTCTGTAGTGCAACTCCCTGTACCTCATTGTTAAAAGCGTGCATTGTGGCCATGTTACTCCTCTTGTATTCTGCTTTGCTGAATGTGCCATTGTTTATGGCATGGGTCGTGTCTGAAAATGCTCCCTTGGATCAGTGCACCTACCTGGTCACCAAAGACATAAATAAAATTAATCTGGAACCAGAAGACCATAGTAGTAAAACTAACTCCTAACTAATGCACAATAATTGTGGAACAAACATGAACAATAGTAGATGCACTTTAATAAAACAAACCAGCTGGAGAGCCAGCGATACTGGAGCTAACTTTGGTGCAACTGCTCTCTCCAGGTGGAGGAAAAAAAATCTTTTACCAACTGCAAGAGTGGAGTGAGGCTGCAGAGTTTGAACAAAGATTCTAAATTCCACAATTAGAACATGTTCTATCCCCAGGACAACAGTCTCCATGGAGCGAAGTGCATATAGTGTACACATTAACTCACTTTGTCCTGGTGGCCATTTTGGGTCAGGTTCTGTAATGGAGTCTACCGTGAGGGATTCCTGGGGTTAGAATCCTGCTTTTATAGGCTACTAGAGCTCGAGGTGACATACTCTGGATAGAAAAAGAAAACTACAGAAACTTAAAAAAAAAAAACTTTATTGGGGAAAGGTCTGCTGGCACAGCTTCTTTTTCCTGCAAGACTACAGGTTACTGTGAAGAATAAAACTCACATTTTTACTGATCCAGAGGTGGTGGTGAGCTTTGTGGAGAAGGTTGCAGTCCAAGAGAACTCCAGAGTGGGACAAGGACAGACAGACTGAGTGGCTTTGTTCTGGACATTTTATAAGCTCTCCATTATTTCTGGTTCTTTTACAGGGGTCAGTTTTGCTTCAATGTGCTAACATTTGATTAACTCACGCTGCAGTTTACTGGGAGCTGATGCTTAAAAGTGTTCTGTATACAGTAGACAGGGGTCGAAATAACCACCTGTCTGCCTGCCCCAGACACCCAATTTTCCTCAGGGACAGCTGGTTTTATTCCTCCGCCTGTCCCTGGGACAGGCACCAAGTGAAAAAGCATTAGCCGGCACTAGAACCTGGGAGCCAGGTACAAATTCTATGGAAGTCAAAATGAATATTGCACCTGTTCTTTGGACAGCCATAGACAAAAAAATATTTCTAGCCCTGACAATAGACCTTCAAGAGACTCCTCTATTGGGTCATGCCTTTGGAACTGTAAGTGTTAAGCATCAGGACGACCACTTGGAAACTTTTGCTAGCTGGGGGCTACCCATGATGACGTACAACTTCAGCACCTATATAATCACAGAAACGTAGAATTTGTTGGCAGATAAGACCGTGTGGCTCACCTAGTCTACCCATTTTTCCCTGCCTATACTATCAACATAGACTCTACCTGATCTCTGGCTACCCCCGTTTCCCTACCAAGATTCCTCTGTGCCCATCTCATGCATGCTTGTAGCCCATCACTGTTTTCACACCACCATTGTTCCAGGCATCCACCACTCTCTCAGTGAAGAAGTACTTCATCAAATCTCTCCTTAATTCCCCCTCTCAACTACACTGCTTGCCCCTTTTTTCCTCGTACACCTTCTCCTCTGAAAAATACTACCCTCTTGTACCCCCCCTCCAAGGTGGACATACTGAGATCCCTCAGTCTCTCCTCATAGGGCTTCTGATGCAGCCCCCACATCATTTTAGTTGTCCTCCTCTAGACAGCCTCTAACCATATCTATGTCCTTTTTGAGATGTGGTCTCTAGAACTAGACACAGTACCCCAGGTGGGTCTCATGAACAACCTATACAGCAGTAATATCACCTCTCTCCTCCTGCTGGTAATACCTCACCCTACGTATCTCAGCATCCCGCTGGCTCGGACTACTGCCTTGCTGCAGTGCTTCACTACCTTGAGGTCATCCAATATGACTAATCCAATGTCCCTTTCCAGTTATGTGACCATCAATATATCTTACCCCATTTTATACTCCGCCTCTGGGTTGCTGTGTCTTGGATGCATGATTCTGCTCTTCACACACACACACACACACACACACACACACACACACACACACACACACACGAGCTGCCATACCCTTGACCAATCCTAGAGTTCTCAGGTCTCCACTCATTCTCACCACCCCCTCTGCTTTTGCAAAAGACTGTCAGATTAGCACTCTAGTAACCGCTAGAGTTTACAACAGCTTTCTGCAATCATCTATTTCAACAGTAGCACTATACATTTTCTAAACAAAAGTGATCCCAATATCAGTCACATTTCCATACAATGATATGCACGTATTTTTATATAAGCAGATATAGATATGCAAGGAAGGAAAAAGCAGACGGCAAGGGAGGGCTGAGAGACAGTGAAAGGCAAAGAACTGCAAGCCTGTCAGGTTGATAAAGTCCGAAGTCTCACAGGAAAATCTGGTTGCGCAACCAGACAGAAAAGGAAAGAACAGATTCTTGCATTTAAACACTTTCTTCATAACTGGGACAGGGTCCTATTCCACCCTGTCACAAGAGGGCATCTTGCCATGAGGATCCTGGACACCAACCAGCACCAGACACACAAAGAGAGGCATGGGACTGGAAAATAAATACAAGGCACCTATGGACACCTCCAAACAAGGTAGTGGACAAAACCTGCCTGCTGACATCTCCATAAGTGGGAAGGAGGGTGGGTTCACTGTGGCCCAATGGAAGAGATTCTACTGTTACTGTAACGATTCTATCTTCATTAAGGATATCCCCTCCATTGGGCCACACCTGTGGCATGATTCTCAAGCAGTATACAAGGTACCTAGACCACTGGGCCACACCTTTGGTACGATTCCCAGGCAGTATACAAGGTACCCAGAAAGGAGGACATAATCTGATGTAATCAAGACAGAACGTCTTGCAACACCACAAGACCATAGCCAGTATGTCCACAAGAGATGGTGTTGAGATACTAGTGCGTAGAAAAGGTGCATACAGTGCTCCATGACAACTGTGCCATCAGTCAGTTGTAGAAATGGCCATTTCATTTAGTAGTAAGCTCTTGTGCTATACCAGGAAGTTCTTTATCTTTCCTATAATAAAAACAATACAGGTAGCCAGTCACTTGGACAGGCATTGTGTACGTATACGGATGCCCAGTTTCTTAGGGAGTAGCTAAACAAAGGTCTGAGAGGACTTTCTGCATACATTGCAATCAAAGGAGAACTGTAGAGGTCTACATACATCAAGTGTATGGAGCAAAGCCCACCTATTGGCAGCATGCTCTGGACAATACTTAGGAAGGTATATGAACTGAGGCAAGGTACAGTCAGACACCACCTTAGGCAAAATACAAGGACTTGTCTGCAAAGGCACCTTGTCCCTCTGGAAAATCCAATAAGCAGGTTCACGTATCAGAGCCTTGAACTCTGAAATCCTGTGATCTGTGCTCCAAGTAACTTTAGCACTCAAAAGTAGTGTACTCAACATTTTTGACGTTAAGTGAGTAAAATATAATTTTGGTGAGGAATAGTGGGAGAGAAAAGGGGCAGACTAGATGGGCCTGGTGGTCCTTTTCTGACGTCAAGTTCTACAATTCTATGATACGATTCTGTGAGTAAAGGTGCTTTAAACTTGGAAAAAACAGCTAATTTTAAGGCACATATGGAGCATTTCAGTGGGCTGGAATGAGGACAAGAATTCAAATTTTTTAATTTTTTTTTCCAAACAGTATTCTGAAAAACTGGGGAGTAATATAGGCCAGTACTTACCTTATCTGGAGCACTGCCTTTCGGCATATGTCATGGTGACCAAAGAAGAGCAGTTTCCATGATAGGAAACATCTCACCAGGTGCATCAGGCTGAAATGTAGTCAGAGACTGTATATCTATATATTCTTTTTTTCATTTAGGACACTAAGTCCCAAGGCAGAACTGGTAAACAATTACTGAATGTCTGTGCAAACATACCTGTTGGAAATGTACCAGTTACCTCTAAATGCAACGCTGTCCACCCATTAACAGGGGTATTTAAAGCCAAAAAGGCAGACAAATGCCCTGTAATAGAGGATTAATGCACTGAAGACTAATAGGGACAGAAAGTATGTCAGTATGGCAGTGACATGACAGAAGGAAAGGGTTTTCTATGTCTTTAGGAGCCATGCATGCAGATGCAGAGATTGCAGGTCTGGATGACCAAGGGATTATCGGGCTTGTGACGACAAATTCATACAAAGGGAAAGCCAAACAGGAGGCTCCACTGCTAGGTACAGTAGAACTGGGAACCAGATCTGGGGAGGCCAGTGGGGGACCACTAGTAATGATGGTGGCATGCTCTGCCTTCAACTTGAGCAGAACCTTTTGAATGAGAAGAATCAGAGGAAATGTGTAGAGGAACCTCCCTGTCCAAGAGAAGGAAAATGCTTGTCGCAAAAAGCCTCCAGACCCCAGAGTGAGCGAGAAGTGCAGCAATTTTGCACTGTGTGGGGATACAAAAAGGTCCATCAAACTCATTTTCCGAGAGGTTGTTCACTATGGAGGTTCACTACTACTCTCCCCTCAGTACACTCAACAATGTCAAGTGGGTTCCTATGCCTTGCATTTACCTTCACTTGTCACCTTATCATGCTGTAAATAATGTACAGTTAGCCAGTTCTGATTATCCCAATGCTGTAAATAATGTACAATTAGTATTCTCAACTACTCTGATGAACTGACTTATTTAGTTTTAAGTTGTACAGTCTCTCCTTACTGACTTTTCTACTATGTACCTGCTGTTGTCATTTATTTGATGTATGTTTATGCACACCTCGTTATTCTTTGTCACATATTTTTGTTCCTTCTGTACCACCATCTGCAGTGGCCCGGGTCATGCCTGAAAACGGTCCCTTGGATCAGCACACCTACCCAGTTAATGAAGACCAAAATAAATAAATGGAGATCAGCAGCTCCCACTCGTATTCTCAAGACAGGGACCAACTTGGCTTGTCTGTGAAGTCATGTGGGTTACAGAACAGAAACATGGCTAATAGCTGAAGACCGTGAGACATCACCCAGTACCATACTCTCACTGCTTTCCTGCAAAGGGGGTCAGACTGGGGGCCCCCTTGCCTGTTGATGTAGCACACTATTCTGACATTATCTATTTTTATCAACAGGGGACCTGGTTTGATGTGTTTTTCAAAGGCCAAGTAGAACAGCTCTCATTTCTAGAATAGTAATGTGTAGAACCAAGCCCAGTTAGGTCCATGACCCCTGGGTCTGGATATGATCCAGGTGGGCACACCATCCTGGCTCAGAGACAGCCTTTGCTAGGACCTGTAATCGGGTCAGGGTGAAGAAGGGGATACCCTACAATAGGTGCAGGCAGTCCATCCACATCTCAGGGTATGGCAAAGAGGAGTCAAGATGAGAATAATATGTTCTAGGTTGTTCATCTGTTGATCCCACTTACTACTCATAATGCCCAATGAGGGATTCACATTAAGTAGTCGGGCAAATGGGACCATCATGATGGCAGTGGCCAGGAGTCTTAGGAGATGGAGCATCATCTAGACTGATACTGAAGAACTCTCATGTAATAGGTGGGATTGGGCAACCAAGTCCTTCACTACGTCAATAGATAGAAAAGCACTGCCCACTGTTGTGTCTAGTACTGCACCAAGGAACTGGAGGTGCTGACAAGGAATTAGTACCGATTTTGGTACACTGATCTCAATACCCAAGTCCTGGATCATAGAAACTTACAGGTTGACGGCAGATAAGGACCGCAAGGCCCATCCAGTCTACCCATTTCTTTTTCTACCTTATAAATAGGCCACTGACAGAGCAAAGGCCAATGGCATATCTATTCATACTCATCTGTATTGCTCCCTTATGCCTAGCCCATGCCTGTTTGAAGCCCTGCACTGTATTCATAGCCACCACTTCCTGAGGTAGGCCGTTCCATGCACCCACCACTTTCTCCTTGAAAAAGAATTTCCTCACATTCCCCCTTAATCGGCCTCCCCTCTAATCTCATGCTGCGTCCTCTTGTCCTGTTATTTTTCTTATATTGGAACATGTTAGACTCTTTTACCTTGTTAATGCCCTTAAGGTGGTTGAATGTTTTGATCATATCACCTCTCTCATGTGTCTTCTGATGCAGTCCCTGCAACATTTTGGTTGCCCTTCTCTGGACTGCCTCAATTTGGTTAATGTCCTTGAGAACGTGTGGCCTTCAGTACTGCATGCAGTACTCCAGATGAGACCTAACCAGTGTCTTGTAAAGAGGGATTATTACCTCCCTCTTACGACTTGTGATACCTCTACTAATACATCCCAACATCCCCCTAGCCTTACGTACTGCTTTAGAGGTCTGCTTGGATGATTTCAGGTCATCAGTGATGATGATGCCCAAGTCTCTTTCTTCCTTTGTGACTGCCAGCAACTCTCCTCCAGGCCTATAGGTGGCTTCAGGGTTTCTCTTCCCTATGTGCATGATCTTGCACTTCTTTGCATTAAATTCCAGTTGCCACTCTTCTGACCATTTTGCTAGTTTATCCAGATCTCTTCTCATTCTGCCCACCCCATCTGGATCATCTACTCTGTTGCAGATCTTGGTATCATCTGCAAACAGACAAGCCTTACCCTCTAGTCCATCTGCAATGTCACTAATGAAGATAGTGAAGAGGACTGGCCCCAGGACTGATCCCTGAGGTACACCACTTGTGACTTGCATCTCTTCTGACTGTATACCATTTACCACCACTCTCAGTTTTCTGCCCGTCAACCAGTCTGCCACCCAGTTGACCAACTTCTGACCCACCCCGAGCCTACCCAGCTTATTTATCAATCTTCTACGTGGAACAGTGTTGAAAGCTTTGCAAAAGTCAAGGCAGGTGACATCAACTGCTCCCCTTTGGTCTACCACTCTGGTTACCCAGTCAAAGAAATCTATGAGATTAGTTTGACAGGACCTTCCTTTTGTAAACCCATGCTGTCTTGGATCCTGTGCCCCTATGGATTCCAGGTGTTGCACTATCCTTTCCTTAAGAAGTGCCTCCATAATCTTGCCCACTAGTGAGGTAAGACTGACTGGTCTGTAGTTCCCTGCCTCCTCGCTGCTACCGCTCTTGTGGAGCGGGATCACATGAGCCCTTCTCCAGTCTTCTGGTACCTCTCCTGTGCTCAGAGACTCACTAAACAGTTCTGCTAATGGCTCTGCTAGTTCCACCCTTGGCTCCTTAAGTACCCTGGGATATATGCCATCAGGTCCCATTGCCTTGTCCACCCTGAGCTTAGCGAGCTCTTGTAGGACCCTTTCTTTTGTGAAGGGAGTAGTGCTCACCTCCCTCCCCCCTGTGTCCATGGTGCCGGGCTGTGGGCCCTGCCCTACCTTCTCTTCACTAAATACTAAGCAAAATTATCTATTTAGATAGATGCTTTTACAGGGTCCTCCTCCTCACATGCCCCCTTATCTCCTTTGAGCTTAGGAATACCCCCTCTGGACTTTCTCCTTTCACTAATGTATCTATAGAAAGTCTTGTCACCTTTTTTTTTTTTTTACTGTTCGTGCTAGTGTTTCCTCAGTTTGGGACTTTGCCTGCCTTACTGCCTTCCCTGCTTCCCTTAGGACAGTTTGGTATGCCTCCCTATCTTCATCCCACTGTGTTCCCTTATATTTCCTGAAGGCCAGCCTTTTGGATCTGACCTTTTCTGCTACTGTATTTGAGAACCAAAGTGGTTTCCTTCTTCTTTTGCACTTCTTTTTCTGTCTAACACAATGGGATGTTTTGCTTCAAGTATTGCATCCTTAATGCTTGCCCACTTTGTCTGTACCCCCTCACCTGTGTTTCTTTTTGCCAGGGCTAGCTGTTGGCCATCTTATCAAAGTCAGCTCCTCTGAAGTCCCATATTTTTGCCTTGGAATGGGATGATTTAGATTTAGTGGCCAAATTGAACCAGGATCAAGCAAGACGCTCTGGACAACGTGTACTGAACCACTTCCTTGGACTGGACTTTCTTACCCCAGGAATTCACCAACATTCCAAACTCTTGCAGTCAACCTTTAAAGTAGAGCTGCCCGGAGATGGAATTTTATGCCAATGATGGAACCATCATTGGCTCGTGCCATTTATTCAAATGCTGCCCTTATTAACTGCTGCATTCTAAAACCCCTCAGATTTCTAGGAGAGCCTGCAAGGAAAGGGCCAACCAAAGATAAAGTCTACCTAAAAACAAAACTAATCTAATCTAATCTAATCTAATCTAAACTAACCCCCAACTGGGGGAAACAAACTCCCTGAATGTCAGAATAACCTGAAGAAGGGTAAAAACAAGGCCCAGATAAATAAAGTGTGCCACTGTGTGACACCTTTGCACCTATTCATTCAGCATGGAATGCAGAGGCCACTGGTTCTAGTAGGGAAGGCAGGGTGGGCGAGTTATGACTATTGGAAAATACCCTGGAAGAAATAAGATTACTATGGTGAGTCATTTTTTCTTCAGTAACTAGTCATACTAATGAGGGAATATATAAAGCTCTTCTCTCCAGAGGGCTGCAGCCACAACTCTGAATTATTTAGTAAATATCTGTTGTGTCAAGCATAGGCCAAAAGGCAAAGTCCGAAACTGATAATTTTCATCTTCCAGCATAAAGCAAACATATTGTCTATGGTACTTTCTGATCTTGACATGAAGGAAAGCATCTGATGTCCACATCGCAGTCAATACCCTTTTTTGAACATGGGGATGATGGCTTGAAGTGACATCATGCAAAACTTTTTGCTGTCAATGAATTTGTTCAGGCTTCACAGGTCCAGTACAGGCCACAGAGGTCACCTCTCCATTTGGGAATCGGGAAATACCATGAATAGAACCCAGTCTTTTTGAGAAGCAGTTGTACTACTTCTTTTAGAAGGTACAAGTGGTCCAGAGAAAATGAAGAAAAAGGTGGGGATGGACTGGAGGGATTGACAGTAACTCCAGAGCATACCATATTTCTACGACCCACTGAACAGTGGTGATCTTTCTCCATTTTGATAGATGCAGGGAGATCATTCCCCCTACTTGTACCCTAGGGTAATAGTGGAGTGGGAGGAAAAGGATTTGGGAGTTGAGAAACTCCAAATGAGGATACTTCTTTCGTCACAGAATTACTGATGGTACAATCTGCCGAATTGATGATAGGTGGATCAGTCCCAGAAGGACCACTGGCCTGAAAAGTAGACATGGCAGAATGCCATAGGTCATCAAGATCTTTCACCTTATATGATTGAGCGGTTGCAAGTTCAAGGTCCAATGATGTAGAAGCCTAAGTTTTATAGTCCACAAAATCTAGCTGTACTGATTCATCATCAGGAGGCCAAATACCAAGGACTCTAATGTCTCTAAGAAAATTTCAATCAGCTGGGCTTAATGCAGAAGTAGTGTACTTGTAAACAGTGTAAGGCTCAACAGAAGGAGCATGGTACTGTGTATCAGTCTTGATCATTCACCTTCAGAATCCTCCAATTCCTCCTCCATGTTTGGGAGAATAGAATTATAGCATATCTCATCGTTGCCATCTCGAAAGTTGATGATGGTAGGCAACGGAACTGGAGGCTGCAACTGAGAAATGGTAGGCATGCTTCTATGTCCTCTTGACGACTGTACCATCAGAGAAGGCCCTGTGGATGGGAATGTAGTCATCATCAGGAATAATGTAAAGAGCTCCTGACACAGTTGAGACAACTCTGAAAAAGATGCCATACTCTGTCATAAATGTAGCTTATATTTCATATTTTATTCTGTAATTCTCGTCCTTATTACTAAGGATATCTGCACGAATACAATACCTCTGACCCTTTTAGCTTTGGCTGCCTGCCTACACCTCACGTAATTCTGTTTACGACATCAAAATATGTTGCTGTGGAGATAATTATGATGTCATAAACGAGGGATTGTGATGTCATCTATTGAGAAGCAGCTAGAGTAGATATACTCTAGGGGACAGGGATCTTGTTTTCATGCAACTGTTTTCAGTAATAAAAAAAATAGGGAATTACTGAAACTATATGACGTACTAAAGAAAATGAGATGGAGCTGAATATAAAGCTTATTTTGTTCAAAGTTTTCCTAATGCTGTCAAGGGCTCTTTAAAAAACTACAGCATGCATAATGCTGAAAACCTATTTTATTTACGGGCTGTGAAGTAACCAGTCTTTTGTAAAATTAATACACACTGCATCAAAAACGTTGTCACTGTTACATAAAAGCAGAACACAACACTCAAATAAAAAAGCAGTGTATAACATTTGAGTTGTCAAGAGTTTTTATTTACCAGTATTTCAGACAGTCAGTATCAGACAGCTGCAAACAGTGGTGCAAAACACAGCCTTGAACAGGCAACAGAATGAGTAGGGCCAAGTAAATTTTCCAACAGTTGAATCTAACCTACTGCAGACACTAATGAGTGGCAGTGAATTTGTATTTATCTATGTATTTATTTATTTATTTTCAATCAAGATTTGCCCAGGCTGCAGAATGCCAACTGCTTTTCTTTTTCTACATGGTTCCCCAAACTTGTTTGGTCCATTATGAGTGGTGGCCTTATATTTAAAACTAAAAGCCATGCAATGCAGTATGGTGTGGTCATTTGATTTTTTTTCCTCCCCACAGCATCTTTGGTCTCAAATCTTGGTGTAATCCCCTAAGCTGTTCTACCCCAGCTCGTGTCCTACCTGCTCCCAAGTGGCATTTGTTTTTGTTTATTCCCTGCTCCCAATTGAGGTTAGACTGCAGCATAGGTGTTTTTATCCCCCTCCATAAAAAGGGCCTTCCTTTGGATAAAGGAGGAGTAATATGCCAATCACTGGCATGCACCCTCCAAACGATCATGTGGTGCACAATCAGAGACAAATCTCACCACACTGAGGAGTCATCATGTTTTCAGGAGTCAAGCATGGCCAAGTCTCGTGCTCCATGAAGTCTTGCAGTCACTCGTGACAGCAAAAATGGCACCTGTAGTTTTTTTTTAATGTGCAGCCTCCTCTGCGGCATGATAGGTAGGGCAAAGGTACCAAATTAATGAAGTTCGCCACTATGGCACGAGAAACTAGCAAGATTTAAGCCACACACTAAAAAGCTTTGCTGGTGGTGACATAGCAAGCGGCTAGCAGGAATGTAGGGGCCACACAGCTTGGAAATATTCTGCACATCACAGCACACAAAAAAAAAAAGACACTGGTTGTTTGAAATGGTAGCTGAGGTAGACCTCGAGTATCACTTATCAGTCAAGCCTGAGCTCAAACTTATAGGGCACATCTCTTACCTATCGACAAATCTAACATTAAAGTCATGAAATGAGACAAATTTTGAATTAGAAACTGAATATCTCAAAGAATACTCCTTCGTCTGGTGTTTGCACATGTGGCCTTGTTGCAGAGAAGAACTGAAATGTGCCAACTAAGGGGGCACAGGCCCTGGCGCACCTGGAGTAAGGCTCCCTGCCCTGCAGAGTGTGTGTGTGTGTACAAATTTATTTGGTTCGAAAGAGACTATGTGTGCTGCGAAATGCAGTGTTGTGGCCTATGCCTGAACTCTCTTGGAAGTTTTCTCCCCATGTGGCTCTGGCCTCAGCTGCCTCTCTCTATATACCTACAAAGATACAGAAGGACTACTTTGATTTTGTTCAACTGCTCTTCCTTGAGAGGAAAACTATCAGTAGGCAAAATAAACAGAAGTGGCTCAAAACGGCATCTAATTAAGCAGTAATGCAAAACTGGGTGTGTGTTGTGCTGGGATAACGTCACGCCTGGGGTGGTTGAGCACAAGGCGCAGGTCGAATGCGTCCAGCACCCCAGAAGTGACGTTATCCCAGCACAACACACACCCTGGAGTGCAATATTGCTATTATACAATGGCTCGTTTGTATTAAAAAAAAAAAAAAAAAAAAAGGATTAAAAGAAAAAGAATTTTTAAGTAGATTTTCCGTTTATCAATGTGGAGTTATACTAAGGAAAAAAGTAGTTCCATTTTTGCCACTAGGTGGCGATGCTGGTAAACAAATGGCTTTTTTTTTTTCTTTTTTTTTTTTAATTTATTTTCATTTATTGAAATTTCAGATAATACCTTTGAGAACAAGATCATTTCATAGGTTCCACGTCAGACAAACAATATATATTGGAAAAGTATGAGATGAAGAACAAGCAAAACAAGGAATTATACAAAACATTACAACAGTATATAACTAGAGATGTTCCAATACATGTGGCATTGTACAATGTATGCCAAGATGCGTATCAGATTAAAACCTGGAATTCAAAGGGTCATATTAGAGGGGGTGGGGTCTTATGAAACAATCCTTTACAGGAAAATGAGAACAGACTCTGCCTAATATCTAATAATCAACAGGGTAAGGGATGGCATCAGCCCAGGGGCCCTCATCAGAGGTGAGAAGGTATGGGACAAAGCATTTTAAAGTGAGCAAGGGAGCTCAGGAGATATAACGGGGGGAGGGGGGATAGGGGAAAGCCATAGAGGGGTGAGAGGAAAGAGTGAAAGGGATCAAGAGGAAATGTGAAAGGAGAATGATTAGCAACTTAGTACAGTTTTATTACATGCCGAGAACAGTTATGCATAAGGTCAGGATAGCATAAGGTTAGAATAAGTGCTGGTCACAAGAAGGAAGGTTATTGGAAGCTGTCACAACTGGCATCAGCAACTAGCTGTTGCTTAAGTTCAACCTTGAAGGAGCCCACGGTGGATGATGCTGAAGTGATGTCATGGTGCAGAGAGTTCATCCATAGCGGGGCACGGTAGGCAAAGGACCTCTGTCCCAGAGAAGTGCAACAGTGGGGTATATTAAAAATCTGGCTAGTAGAGCTTCTGGTGCAATGACGGTTGACAGTGGGGGTAATAAGCTTTTGCACTCCTGGGGGCATTCTGCCTAAGCTTACTTTTTTGGACAGTAAACATGTTTGGTACATAAGTCTACCTTTGAAATGGAGCCAGTTAGCATGAGAGTACATGTCGCAGGTATGGGACAGACGGGCTGAGCCAGTAAGGAGCCGGTATGCTTTGTTGAGTGCAACTATGATGTGGCGAAGAGTTGTTTCCCGTAGCTGATACATAGATTGGTGAGCCGTAATCAATAAGTGAGACAAGAGAGCTTTGAATGGCCAGGTTAAGAGCCTCTGGGGTCAAACATTACTTATACCTATAAAAGTAGCCTAATGCAGGTGTTAACAACCTTAGCAATGTTGTCAATGTGATAGGCATAGGTCATCGTACTGTCAATAGTAATCCCCAGATATTTAAAGAGCAGAACTAGCTCCAGGGGTGAGCCCTCTTCGTTGGTGATAGAAAGAGGGTAAGTTCTGTGCCTATTTTGGGAGCTGGAGAACAGCATAGTTTTAGTCATGTTGTAATTCATAACTAACTTGTGCTTACGGAACCATCTTTCTAGGACTACAAAATTACTCTGTAGCCTGGATTCAAGAACCTTAGGGTCTGGATCACCAATAAACAGGACAGCAACTTCAGCATATAAAAGGATGTGACCTTGACAGGAGTAAGGAAGGTTGTTGAGGAAAATGCTAAATAAAAGAGGGCCCAAGATGGACCCTGGAGGAACTCCAGATAGGACAGGTCTGCTATCCGAAAGAGTGTTACTAATCTTCACCTGCTGTGTATGGTTGTGCAGGTAACTTTCAAACCAGACTACGCTGTCACGAGCTAGGCCAATGGTAGTAAGCTGCTCAACCAGGAGGTCATGATTCACTGTGTTGAAAGCTTTGGTTAAATCAATGAAAGCAGCACCGACCAGGTGTCCTTGATCTAAGGAGTGATGAACAAAGCCTGTGAACTCCAGAAGGGCGGTAGTGGTACTAAACCATTTCTGAACCAGTGTTGTTGTGGGCATTGTAGCTCATATTTTTCTAAGTATACAACCAGTTGGTCAGCCACTCTACGCTCAAGAGCTTTCGAGAGTGGGGGCAGGATAGAGATAGGCCTGTAGTTCCCAGTAATTGTGCAATACCCAAACTTATGAACTGGTGTCACAGTAGCAGATTTCCATTTCTGAGGGAATAGAGAGTAACTAAGCGACATGTTAATAATGTGTTAGAGGTAACAGAATTTCATTCAGTGCAAGGGCTACAAACATAAGATCCAGGGTGTCACCACTAAATCTTTGATTTCCCCAATACCTTGAGTAGGTAATTCCTGGCTTCATGGGCTGAGAGGGCTTTGAAGTAGAAAGGAGGACGAGAAGGGTGCAGAGTCTCTTTCCCAGAGTAGTCACTTGTGAGGGGGGTGAGAAAAGTAGCCAGGTAGCAGGACACCACTCAGGTCCACGAAGGCATTATTAAAAGTGTTATCAATAAGTTTGGGGTCAAGTGAGGGTACACCATCAATGTTAAGCATGGAGGGGGGAGATCTGAGGTCTCTCCCAGTGACCTCTTTAAGGTTAGTCCAAAATTTTCTGCCATCATTCCAGGTCTGAGAGAGCACTTCCTTATAATATTGATTTTTAGCTGCACGAATAGCCCTCGTGCAGTTGTTTTTAGCCGCTTTGTGCCTCTGGATGTCAGCCTGGTTACACAGGGACCTAGACCTGTGCCATAGATGGTCTCTGGCATTCAGAAGCTCAAGGAGGTCTGCAGAAAACCACGGATTACAGCGGCCTTTGATTTTACACTTTTTATTTGGGGGGGGGGGCATGCCTATTACATATAGCACTGAACTGAAGAATTAATTGGTCAAGGGCAATGTCAACGTTGTTAGTTGTGTAAACCATTGACCAGTCCTGATTACGCAGGTCAGTTTTTAGTGATTCAAGATGCTCACAGATGAGTACCCTGCTGGTACTTGTTCTAGCGGGTGGTTTTGAGAATTTGTTCACCCAATGAAACAAGACTGGGGAGTGTTCACTGAAGGCCTCTGGGAGTACGGTTGTGTCTGATATACGATCAGGGTGGTTAGAGAGTACCCAGTCCAGTAAGGCACCTGTCCCAGTTTTATAGTCGATTCTAGTGGGGGACTCGACTAGCTGGGTGAGGTGAACTGCTGAAACTACATCTTTGAAAGGGCTTGTGTCAGGAGAGAGCCAATTGATATTGAAATCTCCTGGCTCTGCAAATGGTCTCCCCCCCCTCCCCCCACAAATACATTTTTGCCTTGTTGATTGCAAGAGATGTCTTCTAGTTTGTTGCATACTGCAGTATTATCAAGTTTAAGGGTGGCAGTTGCGAAGGAGACCGGGAGCAGGAGAAACGTGGTATGCAGTTTACATGAAGAGCACTGGGCGAGTCATCTCATCTGCCATGCTATTTAGTATTATAGATCAGGCTCTGTATAAGTGAAGAAAGATGGTAGTTGCTTCAGTACTGCTTCCTACACTAAGACTTGTAAAATGTGTTGAGTTTGTTTGCCTTTGGTGGGGCATCACAAAAGAGGTAGCAGGAATGACTGTGTGTCAGAAGCCGACCGTGTGCCTGTGTTAAGTGCAGTAATGACAGGTACTTTCTGCAGTTTGCCATTTTGAAAGGGAGTTTTATTTTATGAATTTATTTTTTTTCCAAGGTGTCTGTAACCACTGTGGCCATTTGTGGAAGTAAGCATGCAGTCTGTCTAGCGAGAGGGGGCATGGTGGGGATACAGCCGATGGGGAAACAGAAATGCTGTTTAAGACAATGTTTTTTTTTTTTCATTTAAAAGATGTTTTCTGTTTGGGGGAATACTGTGGGTGAGGAGGAGGTCATTTGTGTGTGTGGTGGTCGCGGTAAGCAAGTCAGTGACAAAGACAGTGAGTTTTAATGTTTGTGGTTGTTGCAGTATGCAGGTCGAAGACACTGATGGCGGGTTGGGCTACAGTGGGCTCCATGGAGGGGATTTTTAAAAGAACTGATGGGGTTATCTGTGTGCTGGGACTAGACCTGTGATGTACTAGGATAACATCACGGGTCTAGTCCCAGACTGACCAATGAGAGGTCAGTATTCATTCTTGCCACTGTATAATATAGAAAATTCACCAGACTGCAGTCTCTTGCAAGGAGAGAATTACAAGCACATTTGTCTTCTTTTTTAGCTGCAAACTTATTTATTGTGCAAATCAGTGCAAACTGCACAGAAACAAAAATTTCATAAAGTGCTAAAAGTGCATGTTCATTAAGTCGGAGCAGCACTGGATGTGGCAGTGGGATGCAAAGAGGGAGAAAAGTCTACGGAAACAATCCCTCAGAGCAAGCAGTCCAGCCGACCGAAATACAGAAGACAGACAGAGGCTCCAACCAGCCGGCATTAGCAAGTAGCGACATTTTTGCCATAATGAGGTACAGGCCAGTGTTTGCATTGTCCATTTGAAAAAAATGTGAAGAACTGTTGAAAACAAATACAATGCTGTAGAAGGGGTTAGGAGGCTGCGAATCCATCTCTTGCAAGTGACCAAATGCGTGTGCACTTTTAGCACTTTATGGAACTGTCGTTTCTACACAGTTTGCACTAATTTGTGCAATAAACAGGGCTGCAGCTGGAAAAGGAAACTAGTGTACCCAATTCTCTCCTTGCAGAAGACTGCACTCCAGTGCATTTTCTGTGTTAGTATGCTTTGGATGGAGCACCATGCTACCAGTGAGCATGGAGTACAGATTGCTTTCAGGTGTACTACAGTGTCTAATGAGTATATTAACACTTACATGATACTGTCAGTTTTACAGTACTACAGTTAAATGTAACCATTTCTAGAAATTGCTACTCAGTATTGGGTCTCCCAAAAGCAGGTGCACAGCCAGCCAAAGAGAAGAAACTATTACGTATCATGTTAACCACTGCATCTATTCAATGTCTCCATCAATGACATTGGAGATGGCATTATGGGCAACATGTGCCTAGTCGCAGATGACACCAAGCTCTGTGGGAGAATGGACACAGCCGCAGGGATATAGAACCTGCAGGAAGATCTGGAAAGGCTGAGGAGGTGGTCCAGGATCTGGCAACTTGGCTTCAATGCCAAGAAATGCAAAGTTATGCATACCGGAGCCAAGAATCCCAGGACAGAGTATTACCTGGGTGGAGTTAGAGTATGTGCATCAGAGGAGGAGAAGGACCTGGGAGTGATGATCACTAGTGACCTGAAGCACTCCAGGCAGTGCAAGAAAACAGCAGCAAAGGCAAACAAGATGCTGGGATGCACATCTAGGGGGATCAGTAGTAGGAGAGAGGAGGTTATACTGCCCTTGTACAGGTCACTGGTAAGGCCGCATCTAGAGTATGGAGTTCAGTACTGGTGCCCGCACCTCAAAAAGGACATTAACCTGCTGGGGAAGGTCCAAAGGAGGGCTACAAAGATGATAGCTGGCCAGCAGGGTAAAGCATATGAGGAGAGATTGAGGGCACTAAATATGTGCTCCCTGGAAGACAGGAGAGAGGGAACATGATTGGGACCTTCAAGTGTTTGAAAGGGATAAGTAAGGTTGATGAGGAGTGTGTCTTTAAACTGAGTGGCAACTATAACACGAGGGGGCACAGTCTTAAGCTGGAGGGTGCGAGGTTTAGGAGGGAGGTCAGAATGCACTTCTTCACAGAGAGGGTGGTGGACACTTGGAATGCACTGCCAAAAGAGGTCATCTCATTGAAGACAGTGAGAAGCTTTAAGAGAGGTTGGGCTAGGCATAGGGGGAAGTAAGGATCATGGGTAGGGAGGATGGGATGAGTGGGGAGGAGGGCAGGGACATTAGCTCAAGCTGTGGACGCTGCAATACAAGCAGACTTGATAGACCAGATGGCCTTCCTCTGCTGGCTTCTTTGTATGTTCATATATAATGGTATCACAGCCACATGGCTATCAGCTCTACCTCCCCAACACACTGAATGGAATAAACTACAAGAAGTTCGGAAAATGGAACAGCTGACTGCTAAAGTAAATCCTTGACCGCAACCATTTCTAGACACGTGGAACCCCTTGAGATATAATAATAATAATAATAATAATAATAATAATGGGCTGGCACTATAGCCTACAGGTTAGAGTAGAGTAATGAGCTGTGAACGAGCTTGGTACATCCAGAAGACCAGACCTGGGTTTGATTCTCACAACCTCCACTTGCATACTGTGAGACTCTGAGCAAGTCACTTAACCACCCAGTGCTCCCACGTCACCCCTGAAAACAGGTACTTGTGCCTAGTAAGCCTTACCCAGTTACCAAAGACTAAAATAAAATAAAAAAAATATTTATCTAACGCAATTCAAAACTTATCAAAGCACTGTACAATAAGTCAAAAGCAGAAATAAAAATTATAAAATACAATAAAACAAACATTAATAAAATTTACAATATATTTAGTCCCCAAAGGCACGATAAAACAAGTCAGTTTATAAAGCCATCTTAAAGCTCTCCATGGTCTGGCACTCTCTAACAGGGTCGGAGTTGCATACATAAATGCTCAGGCACCTGAAGTTTTCAATCTAACCCTGGGAACCGCTAGCAATCCCTCATTGGCTGAGCAGAGAGGACGGAGGGGACAGTAAGGAACCAGAAGCTCCTTGAAGGTAGCCCAGACCCTGTCTGTGTAGGGCCTTGCAGGTTAGTAAACTGACCTTGAAGGTGATCCGCCACTGTACAGGCAGCCAGTGCAGTTTGCGCGGCACAGGAGTGATTCGACTGGCCCAGGAAGCCCCTGTCAGTAACCTAGCCGCTGCGTTCTGCACCAGCTGCAAGCGGCAGATATCAACCCTGGATGCCCTAAGTAGAGGGAATTACAGTAGTCAAGGTGTGACGTCACAAAGGCATGGATCAATGTTGGAAAGCCGCAAGACGGAACAAGGTGCTTATTCCGGGCAATGTTCCTCAGATGGTAAAAAAGAGGACTTGACTACTGCCGACATCTGCGTATGCAGTGTCAGCCCTCGTCAAAAAAAAATCACACCCAGATTCTGCACCTGAACAGAGGGCAGGAGCTGGCTACCTCTGAGCCAAAGCCCAGAGGCAGACCATACCCCTGGCCTTGCTATCCTGCAGCCCGGATCCACCACCAACACCTCAGTCTTATCAGGATTCAACCTTAACAAGCTGGCCTGCACCCAGCCCTGAATTTATACAAGGCAGCTATTGAAGTCAGAGATCGCACTATCCTGGTCAGGTGCAAGAGACAGCTAGATCGGAGTGTCATCTGTATAACAGTGAAACCTCAACCCATACAGTCTTACAATGTCTCCCAATGGCAGCAAATACACCACAAACAACATGGGGGACAGCACACAGCCCTGAGGAATCCCACATGGTACAGAGAATGAAGCCGAGGAATAAATCCCAGACACCACTCTCAGAGTTCTGCCAGTGAGGCAAGAGCTAAACCAACTGAGGACTGTACCCGACAGGCCGTAGATGTCCCTCAGGCACTCCAGCAACCCTCCATGGTCCACAGTGTTGAAAGCTGAAGAGAGATCAAGAAGGACCACGACTGAGCAGCACTTCTGATCTCTTGCAATCAGGAGATCATTCAGCATCCAAAGCAGAACGATCTCAGTACTATGCCTCTTCAGAAAACCGGACTGGAGGGGGTCATGGATGGTCAAATGGTTCTCCAGCTGTAGGGCAGCTATTTTCTCTATCACCTTTCCAACAAAGGGAAGGTTAGAGATCGGCCTGTAGTTAACAGGGCAGTTTGGGTCCAGAGAAGATTTTTTATGGAGTGGTGTTACCACTGCCTCCTTCAGGGAGTTCGGGAACTCACCTAACTAATGCACCAAACTATCTCTGCCAGGACAGGGCCGATGGTATCCACACACCCCAAAATGAGGCGTGTAGGGCCAGGGTCTAAGCTACAGCACATAGGCCGCATACTCTGGACAATCTCCACGACATCAGATATTTCCGGCCAGTCAAAATGTACCCAAGAAAACCAAGGTGTAGTAACCGAACACCGACCACTGTAAACCCCCATAAAAAACGGGCTGAATGGATATTTGCCCCAATGTCAGCCACTTTATTAGTAAAGAATTGAGCGAACTCATCACACTTTTGTTGTGAAAATGCTCTACGAATTTGTCGACAGGTTGGATTGCACGACCTGTCCGCAGTTTGAAAGGGCTGAGCAGGTCAATTCTGAGCCACAGAAATTTCCCTGGACAGGAACTCTGCCTTTTTATGGGAGATTGTTGATTGATAGACTTGATAATGTTCCATCAATCTAAGGCAGTCAGCATCTAGGGCAGATCTCTGCCAGCACTGCTCTACCCTTCATCCCACTCACCTCAACTCCCTCAAGGTCCCGTCAAACCAAGGGGACTGAGGGCGAAGAGTGAGGGGGGCGAACTCGGACAGGAACAATGGAATCCAGAGCACCTGCCACAGCCTTATTATAGGCTTGGACTAGATTCTCTGGACCCTCGCTAGCATCCGGAAATCCAGATAGGTCTAATACCGCCAAAAAGACCAACGGGAGTAACATCCCTCAAAGGGGAGTATCTGACCAGCTCCACAGGGGTAGGCCTATGGGGGGAGCCCAGAAATTGAACCTTACAGTGTGATGGTCAGACCATCCAACTGGTTCCACCACCAGGTCAGAGGCTTCCATCCCCCGGAGGAAAACTAGGTCGAGTGAGTGACCCTGATCATGGGTTGCAGAGGCAACTGCCTGCGTGAAGCCCAACATGTTCATGAGTTGGAGGAAGTCCTGACCAAATGTACTGGGCTCAAGAGCCTGAATCATTATAAAGCCTGTCAATCATTTTGATATTGGGTTTAATGCAGCTCTTTCTCTCTCTGGCAAAACACAACAACACTGGATATCTATCGACTTTGGTTAATGGACCTTGTGTTACCTGAACATTTTCCTGCTAAGTTAGACCTGGATGAGGCCAGAGGGGACGTCCCTCCCCATTCCTGGACATAACTGCCTCCATGTTATCCACTGCGGAGCGTATGGACTCTTTATCCCATTCACCACATTATTAAGCTCAGAGGGAGCTAGATTCAGCTCCCATGTTAACTCCCTCTTTTTTTACTGTTTCTTTTATTTGTATCATTATTTGTGTTAATTTGATTATATACTGAAACTGTGTGCCTGTCTTGTCACATTTTCTCACTTCTGAATAAAGCAGAGTTTAAAATAAAATGCTACTCAGAAATCAACTGATTGCTAATCAATTTACCCGATTAGCAATTCTGCTAACTGACTTTCAGAAAAGTACAGTTATGCAAGAACTTACCGTAACAGTAGCTCTTCTAGAACAGCTCTTTCAGCAGGTTACACCATAAGGACTGAAGCCGGCAGGCGGCAGGACCCCATGGAAAACTTCTAGCTAGCTATATCCAGCGGGGGACCGCCATTGGCCTGGACATCAGATACATCATAAATGGGGCGGTCCCCCAGCACCCCTCAGTTCTCCCGCCGGAGACTCCCGGCATAATGATATGATTCTGAAGGGGAGACCGAGTATCCACTTCCAGAGGAAGACTAAACAAATTTGTTTGTCTGAAGACAGTATGGAATAAAGTATATCTCCCTTAGGGGAAGGTGGGAGGGAAACTACCTGCTGTAAGAGCTGTTCTCAAAGATCTACTGTTATAGTAAGTTCTTATGTAACTGTACTATCTTACTTCGAGAAACAGTTCTTGCAGCAAGTTACACCATAACGACCAAGTCCCAAGCAGTTAAAGGGTGATACCCAAACCTTTCGGGAGGGGGGACGGGAGAAATCCAGAAGTTACCGCCTAGCAAAAAAGTCCTTGGAGGACTGCAAGGCCGAAGTCCGCTCTGCGTCTGGAGGCAATGTCCAAGCTGTAATGTCTAATAATAGTGTGCACTGTACTCCAAGTAGCAGCTGCATAAATGGTCAGTGCTGAAACGTTTTCAGTGATGCAAAAGAGGTAGCCACCCCTCTGGTAGAATGGCCCTTTACCGATCCCGGTAAGGGTTTGTTTAGCTTCTGATGGCAGAACACTATGCAGTTCACCAACCACTTGGAAAGCATCTGTTTAGACATCAGTGCCCCCAACATCCTGTGGGCAAAAGACAAAAACAGCTGCTCAGACTGTCAGTGCAGTCTGGTCCTGGTCAGGTAGAACCTGAGAATCCTGTGCAGATCTAATGTGTGCAGCAAAGCTTCCCCTTTACTGGCATAATTTGGGTAGTATACCAGAGGATCAATGTCCTTTTTCAGGGTTAATTCTGAAACCACCTTGGGAAGAAACTTAGGATTGGTTCTTAAGGACACCCTGTCCTTATGAAGACTCAAATAAGGCTCTTTGCACAAGTGCTTAAAGCTCTGAAATTCTCCTTGTGGAAGTAACAGTAACTAAAAATAACGCCTTCCAAGAGAGAAGGCGTAGCTCTCAATTTGCAACTAACTCAAAGGGTGGCAGCGTAAGCTGTTCCAGGACAAAAAGAAGGTCCCAAGGGGGGAAATCAGGTCCCTGATGGGGGGCTTCAGGTGCAGGATGACACATAGAAAGGCTCGTGACACGTCTACCTGAGCTAGAGCTTTTTGGCCAACCAGTGCACGATAGGCCGAAATGGCGCAGAGGTGCACCTTGAAGGAGGCGTAAGCTAATCCCGTCTTAAAACAAGGAAAGCAAATAGTCCAAAACTGACTTTTCTAAGCAGTGGAGCGGATCAAGATCCCGTGCAGTGGCTCAGAGACAAAACCTGTGCATGTCATGGTGTAGGTAGCATGAGTGAAGGGCTTTCTGGCTGCAACCAGAATGCCGGCAATGCTATGAGACACTCCATGCCTAAGAATGGCTATGTTCTTAGGAGCCAAGCATGCAGGTCCAGAGACTTGAGGTTTGGATGAACCAGAGACCTGCCTTCTTGGAACAGCAACTGCTAGCTAACTGGTAAAGGAAACGGATGCTCCTGAGCCAACTAGTGGAGCAGCAGAAACCAGATTTGTCTGGGCCAAAAAGGTGCTACCAAAATCATTGTCGCTCCTTCTGCTTGCAGTTTGAGGAGAACCCTCTGGAGCAAAGGGAAGGGCGGCAAGGCATAAAGGAATCTGTCTGTCCAAGAGAGGGACAATGCGTCTCGCCAGAAAACACCAGGCCCTGAATCTAGTGAGCAAAAATTGTTCAGTTTTGCATTGTATGGGGATGTGAACAGATCTAAGTCTGGCGTCCCCCACTTGTGGAACAGGGCTTCTTCGACCGGTTGTAGGAGTTCCCACTCATGAGCGCTGGACCGCAACCTGCTCAACAGGTCTGCGACTGTGCTGTAGACACCGGGAATGTGCACTGCTGCGATCGTGGCGATGTGCTGCAGGACCCAGTCGCAGAATCTCTTTGCCACTCAGCAGAGTTGGTAGGAGTGAGTGCCCCCCTGCTTGCTGATGTAGTACACCACTGAGGTGTTGTCCATTTGGACTAGCAAATGGTCTGATGGAATTTCTGAGTGCAATGCCTGTAGCGCGTACAGGACTGCCCACACCTCCAAAGGGGACCAGATGCCCTGTGTCCTTGTCTCGTTCAGGTGAGCTCCCCATCCGGACGTGTCCATGGTGAGCGTTAGAGATGGAATGGGGGCCAAAAAGGGAACTCCTCTTGCTAGGTGTTCCTGAATGAGCCACTATTGTAAATCCTGTATGACTGTGTTTGGCACTCTGACCACGTGATCTTGTTGTTGGTCCCATTGTGCTCAGAGTGTCCATTGAGTGACCCTCATATGGAGGCAGACGAATGGGACTGTGGCAATGGCAGCTGCCATGTGCCCCAGGAGGCGCAGTATGGTTCGTGAGGGAACCTGTTTCCTTGCGGTGATGGACCGGATCAGGGTCCGAATGCGTTCCGCCCTGTCCTCTGGCAAGAAAGCTCTTCCTTGGTGGGTGTCCAGGACCGCTCCTATGAAATGTAATCTTTGGGTGCGAAACAAAGACAACTTTTCCTGGTTGATGGTGATACCCAGCGACTCGAATAGGGGGAGAGAGTATCCTGAATTGCTCTGATCAGTTCCTCACGGGATGAGGCCATGAGGAGCCAGTCGTCCAGATATGGGAGGAACATGTAGTGTCCTTGCCTTTTGAGGGCCGCTGCCACTACCGCTAGGCATCTGGTGAAAACCCATGGTGTCGATGAGAGGCCAAACGGGAGAGCCCGGAACCGAGTCCCAGAAATTCTGGTGCAGTTGAGCAATGGGGAGATACTAATATGCGTCCTGCATGTCCACTGACGCCAGCCATGCACTTTACCTGAGCATGGGGATAAGGCATGGAAGAGTGACCATGCGGAAGCATTTGTACGCTACTGAGGTGCTGAGATCGTGGATATCTAAAAATCTGTCGCAGATCCCTTGTCTTCTTTGGGACCAGAAAGAAGTGGGAATAGTAACCCTTTTCTCTCTGGCTCCATGGGACTACCTCTATGGTGTCCTTTTCCAGGAGGGCAGGGATTTCTTGCTGAAAGGTGTGTTGTCCAGAGTAATGGGAGCGTAGAGGGGGCCTTGCTGGTGGGCGGTTGAGGAACTCTAGAGTGCCCTTGTCTGATAAGTTGTATGACCCACTGGTCAGATGTGATCCACTGCCACACAGGAAGATGGTATGCAAAGCGACCCCTGACCCTTTCTTCCTTCCTTTTGATCCAGAGGTGGGGCAGGGGTCTGGAAGGAGTCATGCTGTGGTGGTATTTTGAACGGAAGGCTGGTTGGGCTTTTGGTTGCGCTGACACTGGCCTCCAGAATATTTCGGCTGATTCTTATAGCTGAAGTTGCCACTACGCTTCTGGCCAGACCAGGGTTTCTGCCTTCCCTGTCTGCCACAAAAATGATTCTGGCGCCTTCAAAAGGGGCCTGACTTCAGTTTGTACACTGCCTGTACTGTCCTTACAGCCTTACCACCGTCCTGTAACCTAGTAATGACCGACTTTTTCTGATTCTTCTCCGAAGAGAACAAAACCATTATACTGTACAGCACATCCTAGATATTTTTTGTGGACGTCAGGCATAAAGCTGGAGATCCCCAACCAGGAGTGCCTCCAGAGGTAGATACCTGTTGCCGCTCCTCTGGCTGCAGAGTCTGCTGAGTCGTAAGCCGCCCTGAGGACTTGTGTGTCCCAACATCCGAGACCATTTTAAGGAGGTTAAGTAACTCCTCCTTCTCGTCTGCCCCCCCCCCCGGGAAATCTTTCAGGAGGTCCTGGCCCTGATCCCACAGTGCATTCTGAAATTGGACCATGTGGGTCAGGTAGTTCAGAGACCTGATGGAGCATGTAGCAGCCGCGGACATGCATCTTTCCTTACAGTCTAATTGTTTGGACTCCTGATCTGGTGGTTGTGTACTCTGGTGCGGAGGCCATTGGGATCTGTCATGCATGGCAGTAATTACTAAATAATCTGCCACCGGCTGTTGCCCTAGATACCAGTCCTTTGACAGGGCACCATATAGGTGGTCTGCCTTCTTGGGGACCACAAGCATGGAATACAGGTGCCTCCAGGCTGCCTTGCTGGTGTCCTGGAAGGCAGCCACCAAGGGTGGAACCACTACAGGCTTTGGATCCTTCTGCCGAAGGTATCTGGCCAGGCACTGCCTCTCTGGGTCCACCCCATATTCTCCTGGTTGTTCCTCATTTTGTCCATCAATGAGGGATCATCCGGAGATGACCTGGGCAGGTCACTGCGGTCAGGTGATGGGATGCTGGTGGAAGAGGGTGATCTGGAGGTGTCTGGGCAAGAGTCCTCACCCAAAGAAGAGCAGGATCTTCTTCAGGGCTTCTTATGCCAGTGTGTGTTGGGTGACCGTGAAGGGGGTTCTAGAGTGTTGCCTCTTCTGGTTTCATACCTTCCTTTCCCAGAGATCTGCCCTTGGGTGGGGGAGTATCCTCCCTAGGGGGAATCTCCTGGGGGGGGAGGGGAATACATTCTTCCAGATGGTGTCCCACCAAAAGGTGAATAGTTGCTTCACCTCCTCAATATTCATGCCCAACGACGGTCCTGGCATCGGTG